>OX941092.1:66482500-71482500 GCA_954870635.1 Arctium minus | reverse complement strand
ACATGTATTTAGGGCATTTTATCAACCTGTTTAAAGGCCATTTTTTTTGTGTGTGTGTAAGTTAGGTTCAGATAATGAGATTGTTAATTGTTTAGGTATATCCCATTTCTGAGCTCTATTATTTCATTTTGTAGTGTAATCAAAAGCTTTAGATGTAACAGGCCTACAAAAATATTAGAATGTCCTATGCACCAGCATATTGCAACCACTAACTGAAGAAATAACCCATAATACAACCTAAAAAACTCTTATCTTCTGGGAGTTATGAAAGATAAACTTACCGTCATGTCTAACTATGAATGTCCATCCTATTAAAGTCCTTCAAATCATACGGTACTAACAGGCTTCAGTTAAGAAATGCAAGAAAAAGTCGAGAAACTCAACAACTTCATAAACGTAATAGCACAACAACAATGGTATCTAAGATTGAACTTTCCAAAAATAACAAACAGAGAACCCCCGACTGAAGGATGATATTCAGAAAAAACTAGTCCAGGATAGATAAAGTTGTCTGTATGGATTAATTTGTCTATAGATTGGGAAGGTTTTTGTTTGGGAGGTTTTTTCATAGATGGAAAGAGTGTTTTTTTATTTGGGAGAGGCAGGTTTAGAAAAAAACTTGAATTTCTGCATAAAGCTCTACCCTAAAAGCTTACCGAATAAGCCACTTTCTATATCATTAAGTTACTACCAAACAGTCATTTATACCTGACCAAATAAGTTGCAAGTCCCATTAAGCTTATTAAGCTGCTAACAATATGGTAATAAATGTATAGAACAACCATCAAGAAAAACGACACTGGTTGGAATCCCTTTGGGTTATCGGAGGTTATCCTGTTTACTTCAGGTCCTATGAAATTAGTCGAGGTATGGGTAAGCTGGCCTGGACATCCACAATTATCTAAAAACATGACAATGACCCAAGGTGGGGATACACGAGATAGAAAATTTCCTTATGGTAGCAATACTTTCATGCATTTTATAAATTAGGTTCTTAATCGTGATCCTAACGAGACCCAAGGTCTCATACTGTAGCACCATTTTCTTCGATATTGTACATCGGATTCCTTCATAGACGTTATTCTGACGTTGATGTTTGACTATACAGTGGTTGATGGCAGCGCAGAGATTGTTTGAAGAAAACATTGTATGTCAATATTTATAAACAAGTTGTTATCATTTCATTTATGAAACAACTAAACACTTATTCACTGCTTGATGTTCTACATTTGTATCCAAATTCACCCAGGATACCCTCAAGTCAAACAAACTTTTGAGGGGATCTTTATCAATCAAAGTAAGTATATTCGTGATCTCCTCAAGAAATTTAATTTTGAAAATTGCTCTCCTATGAAAACTCCAATGGCACCACCTCTGAAGATTCATGCAGATCCCGATGGTAAATCGGTTGATGTAACACCCTTAATTCTAGAAATAGCAACTTATTTAAAATTTTCTAATTACATCGATAAACGATTCGTCTATAATCACAAGTTAAGATTTAACCTCAATACACACACATTCATTCTATACATATAGTCTATAATAAGGACGGGTGCTACTAAAACCCAATAAAGTCACTATCTCCAAACTGCGGAAGGCTTCACCAAATGCTTATACTTGCACAAGCTAAGGCTCAACTCTTCATAGCTGCTAGAACCAAACCCCAACGGGAACCTGATGCACATGCCGACAATAAAAAGGGTTAGGCTTAACGGCTAGTGAGCTCAAGAGTTTTAACATGACTGAATAAATCTTTAAAAGCCAAGAAACCAGTTTAAAGCGAGATCCTTCGAAATAATATACTTTAAAATGGAAACGACACATTTTCCCACAATATGCACTTTTAAAGACAATGTTCCCAAACACACGTTTCATATAAAAATGATGCAATCCGGAACTCACCCAAGATGGGGTCATAGTTCGACATTCCAATTCATGGAAATGTAAATAATACCTTATATCCCAAAACACCCAAAACACGGGCGGAACATAATACTCGACCCTTAAGTAAAGGAAAACGATTCATAAAAATATGGTGCGCCATTGGAAATATGTAACTCGAATTAATACTCATGCGACCATGAAATAGAATGAAATCCAAATACCGAAACGTGGAAACGACGCGGTCCAGTCGAACTTTAATATACGTGGGAAGAACCCAATATTAGAGCCAACATTTACCGTCAACCACTAAGACTCACATTGG
Source organism: Arctium minus (assembly GCA_954870635.1). Lineage (NCBI taxonomy): Eukaryota > Viridiplantae > Streptophyta > Magnoliopsida > Asterales > Asteraceae > Arctium > Arctium minus. The sequence goes on along the minus strand of OX941092.1, from coordinate 71,480,291 downwards.
TAAAATACCACATTACCATGAAAAATACCACGAATCAACGATGAAGAGATCCGTATACACCGAGAATAGAAAACACGCAAGTAGGCCGTTCACGCGACTTCCTTGCATATAATCTAAACGTTTCCATCTTGGGTGGCGAGAACACGTGAATGGGGCCACCCGCGATGTTTGTTGGATTTCACCACACATCCCGACATCTTGGACCGCATGTCCTTCACGACATCTCCCACAGACCGTTTAAAGCCTCTGGCCTTACTCTATCGGAGTTCCACTTTCGAGGGCTTACAGACATGGATGTCTATCCAACCTAGACGAGTTCCAACTCTGTGGCCCGAGCCACATATTCCTACTCGCTAGCAAACCCGAGCGGTCACTAAATGTAACCCAAAACCTCAGGCCTTACCAAACCGACAGACTTACGTGCCTATGGATCCAATACAACACTGTCTAACATTACATGACTCCAATTGAATGACCAACGCACTCAAAACATGTAACTCACCAACGATACGAAATTAATCGTCATCCTATTCAAAATTCCCGCTGATTATAAATCCGGACAAATGTCCACACGACTCATTTTAAGCCAACACCGAGCTAAGATGCTCAAAATCCATTTGACCAATAATGAAATGTCTTTAAAATAACGTTTATGAAGACACACACTACAAAGACGTATTTAACCCAAAACTCAACACGTAATGGGACCAAAGATTACCAAAGGGTTTATGAATGCAAAAGTACCCGAAATGCATTTAACATGAAATAGACTTCATTCGTACAAAATCACCATGAATGTGAAAACCATGCTATTTACTCGTTAGAACATTCAAAACCCAAATATGAGCATTTTATGAGGTTAACACAACCCAAGTTCACCAAATATGAAAACTTATCAAAATACTCATCCTTTGACAAATAACCAAGTAAAACATAATTTACTTCAAAATATTCCAAACTTATCAGCAGTTAACCATTTCGTATAAAACACTTTAAAATAACCATTTTGGCATGTACACCGTTTTCACAAATCAACTTGAACTCACCTTGCTAGATTTAGGCTAAATCTAGATTTTCCCCCAACGAGCTCTTTTGAAGGCCACTTGAATCCTCAAGCCGAAAACCTCCAAAACCTAGATCCATACATTTCCAACCATAAATACCCATAACTAAACATTTAGAAACATTCCTCAAACATTACATACCAAAATTCCTAAACAAGATCAAAATCCTAGTTTCTCCCAAAACTAACAAATCCGAGATTTGAGATACCAACACTAAGAAACCATCAATGAAGCATTTATAACATTAATTCAAGAAAGCTTACCATTAGAGATAACGAGACTTTCCGAGAACACCCAATCCAACTCTTCAACCCGGGCTCCCAACCGAACTTGATGAAGAAGATGAAGATGGTGGTTTTGTGGTTCAAGATCTCACAAGCTAGATGGTGGAGAATCGTTTGGTTTAAGGAGGAAACCCTTCAAAATGGGTTAGGGTTCGACATTTGAGTTTGGGAGAGAAAAGGGAAGAAGGTTTTAGGGTTTGGGTTAAGAGAATGAAGTTTGGTGGCTGAAAAATCGGTTTTAATCTCGACAGACGATTACGCGGGTTATGCCGCGACCTCCACTCGTGGCATAAGTCGCCCGTTTCCCTGAGACTCACATCCAGTGAGTTTCGCGACTTGTGCCGCGACCCCAAGTCGCGTCACAACTCGCGATGGTCCAAAATCCCCGTTTCTCGCCTGATTCAATCCTCGATAATCCAATAGTAAAACTTATCGAAAATCACGGGTGTTACAATCCTCCCAACCTTAGAATGATTTCGTCCTCGAAATCTACTCTTCTCAATGGAATACTGTCCGCAGGAAAGGTTGTACTCAACCCAAATGTCAGAACTACTGATGAGACTCTAGAACTGATACTCACGTCAACTGCCCCTCTTGGGCATATTACACTCACAACCAAGCGAACACTTAACATTCTCAAAGTAACCTTTACCCACAAGGTTACGGTCGTCTCTCAACCTTAGGTGACAATTATCATTCCAGGTAAATTATAACTCCAACTTCTACCCGATCAATTTCCTTTGGGTCTAAACGATTCGAACCCAACATCAGAGATCATAATCACACTTCCAAAATCCTCAGGTTTCACTGATCCATTCCTAATATTTATAAAGACATTCTTCCAAGGCGCCCCAATACGTTCCTTATGTAACCGGTTAACACAGAGTCGGCGGTCACTTAACTCCGATCCAACACTAATCTCACAACATTCCTAAAGTAACATCCTTATCACCATAGAAACGCTTGGGCACATCAAAGCTTAATCCTCAATACCCAAACTCATTTCAAAATCCATCACTTAAAGGTCAATAATTCCCATGATCCAACCGGGATACATCCCAAACATTTCAAGATCCATTGTCTTCAAGAAAACAAGTCGACACCTAAGACTAAACGGTGACCTCGAAAATGTGGACATCTCGCCCAAAATTTCATTCCAGACGGGTTGTCGCACTAAGGTTGACGCCTAACAGAGAGCTAAAATTTCAAATCTTACATCTCTAGCAGACAGATCACCCAAAATTTCCTTTAATCGCGGAGCCCGCTAAGACGGTATACCAACCACATAAGCCATGGTGTCACACCGACGAGCAACCACCACAACGAAACCCAATCTAACCGCCAAAAATTACCTAAAACTTTAACTCGCGTGATCATCGAAGCATAAATTCACCCTTTAACTAGCTGAGAAGACTTAAATCTACTATCTCCATAAAACAAAAGCGCACAGACTTAAAACTGAAACTCAAACTTTCACGACTGACCGCAAGTCGGAACATCCGACGCCTCCAATTCCAAGGACTCCCTTAGTCCCTAATTACAACTGCTCTTACGCCAGGGTTAAAATCTATAGGCCTAATGAGTTCAAGGTTTTTCCACCAGTACGCAAATTTGAGATTTATAAAACTTTCAAATACATAAGCTTTATAGCAATTGATTGTGCGGTAAAATCCACTACCGATTACTCGATAGGTTGAAAATTGAGCACCGACGCTACACATATAAAACCATTTCCAAAATTCCTTTGATAAATATTTACGTAAATAAAACGGTAACAAAGGTGTGTCGCAAAATTTACACTATAAACATGAAAAATAGGTTCCTGCACCACAACACGTGCAATAAATATTTGTACTACTCCAAAAGAGAAGTTCACAATTTTAACTTTAAGAATTCTTCCTCTTTAACCAAAAGACGTTGTGGCATAAAGTCACCAACAACCCCATAAGTATCAATTTATTTCCCAAGGCTCGGTAGAATGATGGGAATGCAAATAAGTTTCAAATCGAGTTTAAAGCTTTGAGCCGAACAAATAAATACATTTGGCCAAAACAGAAACTGCAACGATATAAGTATCGTTAACTCGCTAAATGCATTGCGGAAATTTCTAACAGTAAAAGTTAATTGATTGAAATATGAACAGGACAAAAGTTCTGTTTGAAATAACGAAGATCTTTTTCATGTTTACACACACCGACGTTATAATTAAATCCAAATGCAAAAAGCATGCAACGAATGACATTTGTATAAAACTCAACATTTAACGCACACAATGATACATATGCACTTGTTCTCAAAATTATTTATGCAACGCAAAATGACGTAAGACGAGACACCCTAAACCCAACGGTTTGTATAAATCGGGGAGGTTGGGGTATAATATTTCGGTGAGTGTTTCGGAGAGGTTGGGCCTTTCGGGTTAGAACTATAACCCCGATCTTCCCCGATGCCCCATCTTACCCCTCCGATTTTTGCCTCACCATCCACCTACACCTACTCACCCATCTACTTCTACTACTCCGCCGATCCCATCCTCCCAATCCCCGATTGCCATCCCTCGAGATGTCCTGGCCGGTATCCTCGATACAAATCGGCAACATCGCATGCTCGACACTCAGCTGGCCACTCTCACTGCCAATTTTGATCGCCTAGTTGCCACCACCGGTCATCGGGTTACGGTTTTGGAAGAGCGTTCTCTCCGAGAGGATCAAATCTCTCGGGATCTTTAGCACAACAACACTTCCCTTGATGATCTTCTTCGGATTCTCAGGGAGTAAAATATTGAAGTTCAACAGGTGCAGACAGATTTTTTTAGGTGTATGAATGGGATGGCTCAGGATATTCATAACTTGGTCGAACCTCTCCTCTCATCAGTAACTTCGGTCAACACTCGTCTCGAAAGGCTGCTCTCTTCCAATCTGAATCTTACTCTATCTGTAGAAGACCTGAAGGCCTCCTCCGATGCTAGGGATAAAGAGGTCCAATCTTTGAAGGACAAGATTATCTCTCAACACTTGGTCAATTCTTAGATTTTAGACTCCCTTACCAAACTTCATGCCAAGGTTGATGGTCTTTCTGCCACCTTCCCAAAAGCCTAAACTGGAGAGTGGGTATCGATCTAGGGGATGCAGTCTTTAGTGATGAGGATCGTGACTGTCTCCGTCGAGTTGATCGGCGGGTGGGTCGTGTGTTGACTCACTTGGGTGTTTCTTCCCCTTCGGCCGCTGAGGGGGAGAAACATGTTTAGGGGAGAAACCAAACCCCCAAGTCAAAAAAATTTAGCGTCCAAGGTGAAGAAAATAAGGGAACCGACCAATCGGCTCCCACCGATCGGGCTGAAGAATCAGTAGGGGAGCATTGAAGGATAAAGGCAAAGTTCCCATGACTCCTGAAAAAGAAGAAGTCGATCTCAAGCGAAGAAAGGAAGAAAGATTCAAGCGATCTTCTGGATAGATGTCCTTAAACTTCAATCTCATCTGAAGATTGGATCCCATCCGGGGATGACGGATGAGGAGTTGAAGGCTGCCGAAGATGCTCAAAAGGCCTTTGATGAAAATGAAAGGCTTATCTATAAACTGGCCGAAGAGGAAGTTGAAAAGGCTAAACTCCTCGATCCGATTAAAGCTAGAGAATCGGATCTTGGGAATGTTGAGAAATTGGCGAAAGAAGCTGAAGATCTGAAAGAAAAGAGCATTCGATGGTACCAGAAGTCTTTATTCACCAGAATAGACAAGCCCCCGATTTCGGGTGTTCGCGTCACTGGACCGAAATCTGCCAAAGATTCCATCTGGTTGGGCAGCACTAGATAAAGTGGATTTTCCAGAATGGACAAGCTAAGCTAGCTAAAGTCCTATGGTCTGAGTGTATGGTTTGAGATCATTTCTCTTGTGAAGAAAAGTAAGAGTTCGGTCAAATATAAAGTTTTAGACCACTTAAACCAACTGATCAAGAATATGAAGCTCATCAGAACCAAGTACAAGATCAAACACTCTCCCGCCGAAGAAGAAGTCATCAAGAATCTTCTAGCCACTTCTCGCACTCCTTCGTCTTCAAAGCCTAAAGCAAAATCGGGGAAGAAATAGTCTATCTTTCAAGATATGGCTAAGGAAGTGAAGGTCCTAAGTATCTCAAATCTTGACCTTTCCTTGCCTACTCTTGCAGCTCATCCATCTGCCACCATCATCACCCAACCGATCTATGGGATCTTCTTCAATGATGGGTTTGGCCACATCAACTTCTCCAGGGTCGATCAGATCCAAGTGGCCGATAACCTATTCCTCGCTGGCATTCTTCAGATCATCTACACATGATGTTCCTCTCTTCAATGCTGTCATCGAAGAATTGAAGAAAATGGACTATATTCGGAGGGATCCTTTTGAATATGCTTAGTTCTTTTCCTTTCTATTGTACTTGTATTTTATTTTGCTTGTACTCAATCTTTGAGTTTTATACAAGTACAATTTTAGTTCAACTTATGTTGTTTATAGTTTATTCTTTCATTCCTTTTCTATACTTATAAATATTGGATACATTTAACAAATCCAAAAAGAAACAAAAATAATGGACTATGTGAAAAAGAACCCAAAAGAGTAAAATAGGGTCAATTCGTATTATTCATAAATTTGCTCAAATTTTCTAAGTATAGGATGTCATCATCAAATATGGGGAGATCGTTGGGTCATCAAGGATTTGAAGATGACCTCCCTTTTGGGTCATCAAGATTTTGAGGATGACCTCCCGAATTCCTCTTACAATCTTTGAAAAACTTCTTGTACTTAGAAAAATTATTTGGTTATTTGTAATAGCTTAGTCATGCTTTAAAAGATCGGTGAAGTCGAAGACTAGCCGAAATCAACAAGAAATGAATCTTCAAATACAGATCAAAGATGAGCTTCCAATCTTCAACTAATCTACCTCCTCCTACACGATTTCCTCATGACAAATTGGTATGATCCTCCTTTGTCCTCTTGCATAGAAGATCTTCACCAAATCATGGAATGAAGGGGACGTTCTCTGAAGAATCAGAAAAAGGATGTTTGTCGTTACATATTTTTCAGAAGTTGTCTACAACAAGGTCGGAAGGTCAACTTTGTTCCCTGTCTAGACAAAAAGGACACTTTGTCTTTTTTAATGAGATATATGGCATTCAATCCCAAAGTGACAAGTGTCCTAAGCATTTAATGCACATGGTAGTTTATAAAGGTAAAGATCCCTTCCATGCAAGGTTACGCTTTTGAAGAGATCTTAGTGCACTTAAGCAAAATCAGCAGAACCTTTTTTTCTCTCAAACTTCATAACTTTGTTCTTTGTGATTACAAGTTGTGTTTAGTTTTCAGTTTGCTAAGTGAAAGAATGTTAAGATAAATTTATCTGTTCTTTTTCGCAACAATCTTAAAGTTTTCTATGTGTAATTCTTGATATTCATATCAATAAAAAAATAAGTGAATTTTTTGTGTATTGTATTCAACCCCCCATTTTACAATACCTGTTACTTATTGCCATTACATTTTGGGGATAACAGTTGAAATCAATCACCTTCTTGTAATCAAGTGAGTTTCATTCCACTGTATGATTAGTTTAGGAAGTACATGGTGATGAATACTCCCAATTTTCCTTTTCAGGGGGTTCCGCGGTTCTTGAGGGATTCTAATTAATGATATTCTGTATGAAGGTTGTGATTGATGTGTCGTCTCAAAAATCTCAAGGCATTTATTTGTACCTTAACAATTTATTTTTTTAGGGTCAATAGGTTTTGATGGTTTTTACATATTTGATTGTGTTCAGATGAACCTATCTTATGGTACTCAAGTTCTTCCGATTCGAGGATGTCGTAAATAATGAAGAATATATGATTTTCTAAAACAATGGATCATGGTCTATAATCATTATATTATGTATGAAATTTCATTATCATACAATATTGGATTTTAGTACGTTTACATTTTGTTGATAATATTTTATCAATATTTCAATTTGCGAAAAAGAAATAAGTTAATCTATTGGATTTCCAGGTAGTAGGGGAATCACATGGATTACTTAAGTCCCTACAAATCTAAGGCACTGTTTGACAAAACATCTTGCGATTTATTTAATTTGAAGATAACATTGTTAATTATAGAGTTTTTGAGATGATGTCAAAATGAATATGAGTTTGACATATGAAGCCAATTTCAATGTTTTAATACCTTAATAGTATTTTAAAGATTTTGTCATTAGACAAATAAATATTGCTTTTGACATAAACTCAAATGCAAGCGTTTAACATCTTAATAATATTTTTGGAGCTTTTGGTAAAAGACCAAAATACATGGGGGTTGGAAATGTAACTTTCAAAAATTAATTATAAAGTTGAAAATTATGAGTAAGCGTATAGATCCGCGAAGGAAATCGCTCGGATGTTCCCCTAACCCAACCCGAGAACGGATCGGAGGGCACCGCAACATGGGGAATGTCCGCGTCTCGTCGCAAGGCTCGTTTTGAGTTGTGGGTCATAGGGCGGGCAACTTTATCTGATCAAGGCTGGTACCAATTTCTCCACATCTGCAGCAACATAGGCATCTGAATCTTAAGTAGGAAATTACTGCATTTATTCTTGGCAGCGATTACAGTCTCTTTCCCAAGGGAGTTATCTAGCATATGAAATCAGAAGCAGTCATTCTACGATGCTGAGACCCTTGATCCATAGGTACTTCGACCTGAGTTATGCAACAACGAGATCGCCAACCCACAATCAAGATAAACATTTGAATAAGATAAACATTTATATAAGATAAGTATTTAAATATTATGTAGTAAGAGGAAGGTTCAAACGAGAACGCTAACTATTTAAGAAAACAAGAAAAACAACAAATCATGTATAAAATCACATGTGATTCGGCATTAATCCGGAAAAAGGGAAACGAGCGACTTTTCCCACAACTTCAAGTTTCGTGCAAAGTTGCAGGGAATCACATGTGATTTTGTACGTGAATCACATATGATTTTGTACATACTCGACCTTGTTCTTGTTTTCTTAAATAGATATCGTTCTCGTATACAGAGGCGGAACACAGGCTTTAGAAGCTGAGGGGCCAAGTCTAATCTTTCATACAAATGTATAACGTAAGCAAGTTTAATATGTTTCAATATAATAGATATATATTTTAGAAATCATAAAAAAATACACTAATCAAAGTTAAAACATATTAAAAGTCTAAAAGAAGACAAAAAAACATGTTAATTTTGTACCTTTTTTTATCGAAGGGGAACTCGACGATCTTTTGCAACTTTTAAATCCTCCACAATTTCCTCCAAATTAATTTTTTCGCAACTTCCCTTTCGGTAAACAAAACCAACGAGTCATTCAAGAACTCATCTTCCATTTTGTTCTGTAGCTTTGTTTTCACAATACTCATTGCTGAAAATTACCTCTCTGTTGTTGCGTTGGTAGAGGTTCACCGTTGCAACAAAATAAACAAAAATTTTGATTGGAAAAGGGGAGACGTAGGTGGGTAAATAATTGATAGGTTTTTTATTATGGAAATAATAAACATCTTTAGGTTATTTTGTTGGTTGGGCCTTTAAACAATAATTAGTGGATTTATTAATATAGTGGAGGGGTCCATTTACTACAAATATAATAAACAACCTTATTATACTTGGGTTGGCCAAGGCCCCCCACTGCCATATGAGACGTCCGTCACTGCTCGTATAGACCCACCTCTATGTAGTAAAATCAATCAAATAGTACATCTGTAACTAAATTAAAGTTTAACCAATTAAGTAGTTAAACAAAACGGAAAAATTCAAATAAATAAATTAATTGACCCATTTAAAAAATAATAATTAATTATCATATATCATAGACAATATACTACTCTAACTTATACGGTCTATATTGAATTAGTAATCCACATAAGTAAATAGGTTTAACATAATTAAAATAACCAACTAAACATGTCAATATTGTAACTAATTAAGGATGTATATATAAATAACGATATGTCCAAAGCAAAAAAGTTATCCTAACCCAATTAAATTAAATTTGGTGGAAGTGGAACCAATATTGAAATAAGTAATTGTCTAATTCATTATTTGGACTAGGCCAAAAAAAAGGTTTCATAGATCTAATTAAATAAAACTAGTTAAGCACGTTAAAAAACGAGCCAAAATAGGCTCATATAAGTAAATAATATTTACAGTTAAAATAAATACACCTAATAAAATAAGTTAATAAATAACAAATAGCATTTCTAAAACTATAAAGAATTAGAATAGATGAATTGAAATTAAATATATTCAACTAAAATACTACTAATATAATAAATATTTATTAAATACAAAAACCAATAAAGTAATAAGGAAAACAAATTTAAATTTTGTTTAATAAAAAAAGGGATACCGTAAATCGTGTTCTAGGAAATTGATGCCAAAATATTTCAGAAAAATGCAGAACTCAATGCAGAGAAATATCAGAGCAGAAAGAAGGTTTAAAGAGAGAGAAAAGGGGCCAAATGTAACACCCGAGAATTTTAGGTGATTTAATTTCAGGTCGGAGGTAATTGTGTCATAATTTTCTATTTTGAATATCTAGATTAATGGTTAAAAACCAAAATAATAAAATTAAAGGTTTAAGTCATAATATTGATTTAAATAAATTATTGGTAATTTGTGTGATTTAAAGGTAGTTTTAGTAAAAGCCTTATATTATTAGGGACCATCTATTAATTGCTTTAATAAACCAAGGGCTAGAGGTGTAAAATTGTGTTTGGAGCATTCAAATGGGACCCACGTGGCTTACCACGTGGGTTGTGCTTGTGAACCCACGACTAAGCCACGTTAGTTGCTGCCATCAAATGAGAGAAGCCGCTTTGTGGGGGTGGGCAATGCCCACCGTCGGTTGTCCGTGAGTTGAAGCCACGAGAAACTCACCCGACTCTTTCTTCCTTTTTTTTTTAAATCTGACTTTTTTTTAAAACCCAATCCCCTCCTTGATTTTTGGGAACCACACAATTAAATCTCATTTATATTCCTCCTTCTTTCTTTCTCTCTCTCTCTCTCTCTCTCTCTCTCTCTCTCTTTCTCTTTCTCTTTCTCTCGACATCCACCCCCAAAACCCTCTTGAATTCCTCCCATTAATACTTCCCCTTCCAAGCATTTATTTGAGTTCTTTAAATTTGGTTTGAAGAATGTATTTAAAGATACTCTCCTAAAGAGTTGGAGTATTTATTGTGTGGATCAAGCTTCCTCACTTTCAACCACATCTTCAAAACTTGTTTGATTTCTAGGGTTTTTTCTACAAAACATAGATATTGAGTTTCTATCAACTATTTTCAAATGAGATACATTTCTTGACATGCTATTTGTTATTAATCCATGTTTATGCATATACTTTTATCACCTGATAAGTGTGACCTATTTTCTACTTTTGATATTTAATGGGGTTTTGGTTAATATTCTTTATGTGGATGTTGATGAAGTATTATTGGCAAGATTTTGATCATGGTTATGTGTTAACATGGGAAGTATTAGATATTGTTGATGGACTTCATATTTTAGGGTTTTGGACCTAAAATGGAATTGGAACTATTGAAGTCTTATACATGTATTTTATTGATGTAAAGTATGTATAATGATGGAGGTTATATATGTATTGGATGAACCATGAGTAAGTACTAGGAGGATGTAGTCTTAAGGTGCCACCATGACGGTATGCACTTAGACCTCCGTCATTTGTAGTAATGCCTGGGAGGTAGTCTTCAAGTGTGTCAGGCCTTCGGGATGTTGCTCTCGCGAGTGAACATCAAGGTACATTGACTTGAGGTGAAACTCTTTGGTGTGATGGGTATCCCCCATTGATTCCTTTATGGCCCTTATTGTCTATAACTGATTTAATTGATTATGCCATGTTATTGTTCAACTCACTAGACTCGTTTGACCTAACACTTGATTGGTTTTATGTGTATCTCAGGTTCTAGCGGCGCGACCGTCAAGAAGGTCTAGTAGACTTTAGATGTGAGCTTAGGAGCATTTTTGGGACGCCAATTATAGAAGACACGTTTTGGAGTTTGGATGACAACTTGAGTTAATCTTTTTCCTAGATAGGATTTAGATTAGAGGGTTGTTTTCCCTCATTGCTTATTTATTACAGACTTGTAATTAACAGATGTTTATTGTCTCCCTTTTTGGGTTGAGCTCGTGCTTTGGCATATTTTTATATATCACATTTTCAATTACGAAATTTTTTGTTTATTTCAATTTTTGGGGTGTTACAAGTTGGTATAAGAGCTCTAGTTTAAGTGAACTAGGTGTCGACTCTAGAATACCTAGACTTAAACTGATTGTGCCTATAGTATCATTGTCCATACGGGTAGAGCATTCCTAGGTGGGGAGAGTGTTAGGACTACGGAAATGCATTGATTAAGAGATGGTGATGATGGTGACAAGAATTCTTATGTAATGTACATTCACGATTTCACTTGGCCAGTGCTACTATGAATTTATAAATACGTGAGCATGCTTAAAATTGTTGTTATAATGATTAATCCTTGTAGTAGTATGTATTGAACCGTTAATCTTTTAAAGAACTAACCGGTATGAACCTATTCATGCGTGTCAGTTCACTATGGTAAACACGAGGAGTCGGGTGGCGGTGCCCGAGGAGGGTAATGAAGCAAGTGTCACGGCTCCAGAGACTTCAAGGAGGGTAAATCCAACGGGTGTTCCAACTGTTCCGCAAAGGACCACTCTGTTGGAGGGAGTTGTGGACCAAGTTCCACGAGTGAATTTGGAGACCGATAACCCGGTAGTCCAAGAAGTGGGCCCCCAGTCAGTCTTATTGGCTAGTATCATACATATGATGAATTCTGCAATGGACAAGCGGGACGAATGATTCATGAAGATATTAGAGGATAGTGATACAAGCAACCGAAGACCCGAAGCAATGGGAGACAATGCGGTGATTGAATCGGGTGGTGCCGATAATGCAATTGGGACGGAGAAGCATGTTATTAGAACCGAAAAGAAGAAGGAAGGGGGTTGCTCCTTTAAATCCTTTTTATGCAGCCGACCTCCAGAATTCTCCGGAACGACTAATCTAGTGGCATGCATGAACTGGATACAAGATGTAGAGATGGCATTCGAGTCAATTGAATGCGGTGACTCTCAGAGGGTCAAGTTTGCGTCTCAACTACTTAGAGGGGATGCGTTGAGTTGGTGGAACGTTACCCGAAAGGCGCTTACACCGGAGGTTTTGGCCAAGCTCACTTGGCCAACCTTCAAAAAGAAGATCATGGAGAAATACTGCAATGAAAGAGCCCTCGACAAGATAGAAGAAGAGTTCCGGAATCTGAAGAAGGGTAGTCTGTCGATCACCGACTACTCAAAGCAATTTATAGAGAAGCTCAGTCTGGTTGAGCATTTGGCAACTGATGAGAGGTCGAAGATGAAAGCCTATTTAAGAGGTTTACCAGTGGAAATGAAGACGGGTGTGAGGAACGCCCGGGTGAATACTTTGCAGAAAGTCATAGAGGAATACCAGCTAGTGGAGGACGACATAATTCAAGAAATAGAAGAGAAGAAGCAACAAGGAGAGAAGCGGAAATGGGAAGGGCCAACCGGGCCCTCTCGACCATTCAAACCCTTCAACGGGGGTAGGATCATGGAGTCGCGACATGAGGCGAGGTGGTGCCTCAAGTGTAAGAGTAAGCATTTCGGGCCTTGTAATCCAAAACCCTTCTCTAACGCTTTTGAGTGCTTCAAGTGTGGGCAGAAGGACCACATGAGCAGGGATTGCCCCTTCCGGGGAGTTTGCTATGAATACCGGGAGTCGGGGCACATCAAAAGAGATTGTCCCAAATTGGCAAGAAGCAATCAAGGAGTTTCAAGAGGGGTTGTGCCAAAGAAGGAGATCCCACCGAAGGTGCCAAGTCGGGCCTTCCAAATGACAGCGGATGAAGCAAGGGCAACGACAGATGTGGTGTCGGGTACGTTTCTAGTGAACTCTCTACCTACCTGCATTTTGTTTGATTCTGGTGCGAATCGTTCCTTCATGTCTACCTCGTTTTGCAATAATTTTACTACTCCTATTAGCTCTTTAACTGATGCTCTAGTGGTAGAAGTAGCTAATGGGGGAACATATGTTAGTTCGGGAATGCTTCGTTGGGTGCACCTTAGAATTAGATGGGGAGTCCTTTGTAATAGATTTGCTACCGGCGGGTATCGAGGGGTTCGATTAATTGTTGGGATGGATTGGCTAGCTAAGCACGATGCCGATATATTTTGTTCCACGAAACTAATTCGAGTACCCTTGCCTAAGGGTGTAGAAGTGATAATCTACGGAGAGAGGAACTGAAAAGCCAGCATGATTATCTCGTCACTCAAAGCACGAAAGAGCCTAGCCAAAGGGTGTACTTCATGCTTGGCCTACGTGATCGACGCAAAATTAGAAAAGAAGAAGGTGGAAGATGTGGATGTGGTGCGTGACTACCCGAATGTCTTTCTGGAAGATCTACCAGTACTGTCGCCGGAACGACAAGTAGGGTTCCATATCGACCTCACCCCGGGTGTCGCACCAATCGCTCGTGCTCCTTATCGTCTAGCCCTGATGGAAATGCAAGAGATGATGACACAACTACAAGAACTTCTCGAGAAGGGGTTTATACGACCGAGCTCGTCGCCGTGGGGAGCTCCAGTTTTATTCGTGAAGAAGAAGGACAGGTCCATGCAGATATGCATCGACTACCATGAACTCAACAAGGTAACCATCAAGAACAAGTATCCACTTCCTTGAATCGACGATCTCTTCGATCAATTGCAAGGAGCGGGATGTTTCTCCAAGATAGATTTGCGGTCCGGTTACCACCAAGTGCGGGTGAAGGAGAGCGATATTCCGAAGACGGCGTTTCGGACGAGATACTGTCACTATGAGTTCCTACTCATGCAATTCGGATTGACTAATGCTCCGGCCGTATTTATGGATCTGATGAACCGGGTATGTCGACCTTTCTTGGACAAATCGGTTATAGTCTTCATCGACAATATTCTGATCTATTCACGGGACGAGGTCGAACACCGGCAACATTTGCGGGAGATTTTGGAGATTCTTCGGAAGTAAAGGTTGTTTGCGAAATTCTCAAAGTGTGAGTTTTGGTTACAAGATGTCTAATTCTTGGTCCATGTAGTATCTAAGGACAGAGTGAAAGTAGACCCGACAAAGATTGAAGCGATGATGAATTGGGAACCACCGACAAGTCCAACGAAGATCAGAAGTTTCTTGGGTTTAGCCGGCTACTACCGACGATTTATTCAAGACTTTTCGAAGATCGCCTCTCCGCTCACGTCGTTGACAAGGAAGAACGTGAAGTTCTTATGGACCGAGACTCAAGAAAAAGACTTTAGAACTCTACAAAGGAAGCTATGCGAGGCACCAATCTTATCCTTACCTGAAGGATCCGAAGACTTTGTGGTTTATAGAGACGCCTCTAAATTGGGTCTCGGGTGTGTTTTGATGCAAAGGGGGAAGGTGATCGCGTATACGTCGCGACAACTCAAGGACCGCGAGAAGAATTACCCTACGCACGACTTGGAGCTAGCGGCGGTGTTATTTGCTTTGAAGTTATGGCGACACTACCTTTACAGGACGAAGTGTACTTTATTCACCGATCATAAAAGCTTGAAGTACATATTTGACCAAAAGGACCTCAACATGTGGCAAAGGAGGTGGTTGGAGCTTTTGAAGAATTATGATTACGAATTGCTTTACCACCCCGGTAAGGCCAATGTGGTGGCGGATGCTTTGAGTCGAAAGAGTTATGGGAGTGAAGTCAAGGTAACCCTTACTAGAATTGATGTAATATCAATCCTAGTGGAGGACATCAAGGTGAGTCAAGCCGAAGCACTTCGTGAAGAGAATCTCAAGGCCGAAGTCATGGTCAAACAACGGGAGATACTAACAGAAGATAGTCGCGGCCTTAAGCTATTCCAAAGAAGGATTTGGGTGCCGAAGATTGGAGGAAACCGTGAGTTGCTCTTGGCAGAGGCTCACAAGTCAAAGTACTCCATACATCTCGGTAGCACCAAGATGTATAGAGATTTGAAGCTACATTATTGGTGGTCGGGGATGAAGCTCGATGTGGCCAACTACGTGGAGAGATACGTCACTTGCCTTCAAGTCAAAGCGGAACATCAAAAGCCTTACGGGAGTTTGCAACCACTAGCCATTATGGAATGGAAGGGGGAACACATCACAATGGACTTCATCACTAAGCTATCAAGGACCTTGATGGGTCACGACACTAATTGGGTGGTGGTGGATCGACTCACGAAGAGCGCACACTTTCTAGTGATGTGAGAGACGTTACCGATGGACAAGTTAGCCAAGTTCTACATTGATGAAGTAGTGTCGCGTCACGGTGTTCCTCTATCCATAGTTTCGGATCAGGATAGCCGATTCACTTCCAAGTTTTGGGATGGTCTACAAAAGAAATTGGGCACGAGAGTCAAATTGAGTACGACCTATCATCCTTAAACGGACGGTCGAATTGAAAGGACCATCCAAACTCTCGAGGACATGCTTCGTTCATGTGTTATAGACTTTGGAGGAAATTGGGATTCACATCTACCGTTGGTAGAATTCGCCTACAATAATAGTTATCACTCAAGTATTGGGATGGCGCCATTCGAGGGACTTTACGGACAAAAATGTAGAACTCCAGTGTGTTGGCTCGAGGTGGGGGAAAAACAATTCGTGGGGCTGGAAATCGTGCAAGAGATGGCGGACAAGGTGAAAAATATTTGTTAGAGTTTGAAGGCGGCCCAAGATCGACAAAAGAGTTATGCGGACAAAAAGTGAAGACCGGTTGAATTTCAAG
Source organism: Arctium minus (assembly GCA_954870635.1). Lineage (NCBI taxonomy): Eukaryota > Viridiplantae > Streptophyta > Magnoliopsida > Asterales > Asteraceae > Arctium > Arctium minus. The sequence goes on along the minus strand of OX941092.1, from coordinate 71,464,094 downwards.
TGGGAGAGCGAGTTATGTTGAAGGTATCGCCGTGGAAGGGGATCATCTGTTTCGGGAAGCGCGGAAAGCTCAGTCCTTGTTTCCTTGGACCCTTTACAATAATGGAGAAGATCGGGCTTCAAACCTATAAATTGGACTTACCGCCAGAAATGGATGGGATCCACCCTACATTTCATGTTTTCTACCTTCGCAATTGTCTAGCCGAAGAGGAAGGTGTTATACCTTTGATGGAGATTCGAGTGGACAACGGGAACCAATGCGTGGAGGAGATGGAAGCCATCTTGGAGTCGAAGACGAAGCAATTGCGACATAAGGAAGTAACAATGGTAAAGGTTCAATGGAAACACCACCGAGGTGCAAACGTGACGTGGGAGTCGAAGGAGGACATGAGAAAGAGATTCCCTCATTTATTTTGAATTGTGTGATTTCGGAGACAAAATCCTTATTAGGTGGGGAGGATTGTAACACCCGAGAATTTTAGGTGATTTAATTTCAGGTCGGAGGTAATTGTGTCATAATTTTCTATTTTGAATATCTAGATTAATGGTTAAAATCCTAAATAATAAAATTAAATGTTTAAGTCATAATATTGATTTAAATAAATTATTGGTAATTTGTAAGATTTAAAAGTAGTTTTAGTAAAAGCCTTATATTATTAGGGACCATCTACTAATTGCTTTAATAAACCAAGGGCTAGAGGTGTAAAATTGTGTTTGGAGCATTCAAATGGGACCTACGTGGCTTACAACGTGGGTTGTGCTTGTGAACCCACGGCTAAGCCACGTTAGTTGCTGCCATCAAATGAGAGAAGCCGCTTTGTGGGGGTGGACAGTGCCCACCATGGGTCGTCCGTGAGTTGAAGCCACGAGAAACTCACCCGACTCTTTCTTCCCTTATTTTTTAAATCTGACTTTTTTTTAAAAACCCAATCCCCTCCTTGATTTTTGGGAACCACACAATTAAATCTCATTTATATCCTCCTTCTCTCTCTCTTTCTCTCTCTCTCTCTCTCTCCATCCACCCCCAAAACCCTCTTGAATTCCTCCCATTAATACCTCCCCTTCCAAGCATTTATTTGAGTTCTTTAAATTTGGTATGAAGAATGTATTTAAAGATACTCTCCTAAAGAGTTGGAGTATTTATTGTGTGGATCAAACTTCCTCACTTTCAACCACATCTTCAAAACTTGTTGGATTTCTAGGGTTTTTCCTACAAAACCTAGATAGTGAGTTTCTATCAACTATTTTCAAATGAGATACATTTCTTGACATTCTACTTGTTATTAATCCATGTTTATGCATATACTTTGATCACCTGATAAGTTTGACCTATTTTCTACTTTTGATATTTAATGGGGTTTTGGTTAATATTCTTTATGTAGATGTTGATGAAGTATTATTGGTAAGATTTTGATCATGGTTATGTGTTAACATGGGAAGTATTGGATATTCTTGATGGACTTCATATTTTAGAGTTTTGGACCTAAAATGGAATTGGAACTATTGAAGTCTTATACATGTATTTTATTGATGTAAAGTATGTATAATTGTAACACCCCGATTTCGAAAAGGTATCGTTTCAAGTTAATACAGAAATCGGTAATTTTAAGGGAAAAATAAGATATAGGATTTTGGACTTGAATCCTATATTTTATAGTCTTGATGGATGAATGATTCAATTAAGAGTCAAACGGTTCTTTCCGGAACAAAATCGGAGCTATAACGAAGAAGTTACGGCGAAAACAGTGAACGAGAAGAAAACCGGGTAAACAGTGCATTTCGCGACTTATGACGCGACTAAGATCCACCCGCGCGACTTAGGGTAAGCGGGCGACTTATGCCGCGAAATCCACTGGTCGAGCATAAAACCCGATTTTCAGCCCTAGAACTTCATTTTTTCATAACTTTTGCATCACAACTCCGTTTTTGGTGATTCAAGTTGCCATTGTTTCATTTTTGAGAGCTCTTCAAGGTTATAGCAAGAGAATTGGAGTCTATTGGAAGATCCAAGGGTATTTTGTGGTGGTAAGTTCCTTATCTCTCTCAATGTTAAGCTAGGGTTTGATGGTTTCACCCTTTTTCCTTTCATCCTTCATCTTGGGTTTGATTTTGATGACTTGTGTGGTGAAGGTGATCTTGTAGATGTGTTGGATCTAAGATCTAGGGAGGTTTCTTGGTGGTTCAAGCCTTCATCAATGGTGATTCAAGTTTTGGAGGTAAAACCTAGATTTAGCCTAAATCTAGCAAGGTGAGTTCAAGTTGATTTGTAAAAACGTTGTACATGCCAAAATGTTCATTTTAAAGTGTTTATGTGTTTTACATGAAATTATCAAATGTTGGGTTATTTGGTAATCTTTGAATATTTGAAGTATTTAATCTTATAAACTTTGTAAAAACCCCACATTTGGGATTTTTGGGCATTTTGATAAAGGTGTCACAAATGGTTATGTTTTGATGATTTATCGCATAAATAGATCTTTGGTCAAAGAAATATGCTTTTAAATGTTTGTCGGGTTTTATGCATCATTCATGAAATTGGATGTTTTATAGCGTACTACTTGCACATTTATGTGAGGTACTTGAAAGAATGTATATAGTCTCATTTTATGATTTTCATTCTTATCAGCAGTTAAGTTTGGAAATGCATTTTGGAAATAAATGTTATTGGAAGCTATATGTTTAGCTTTGGTTAGTCACAAATGAAATTGTGACAAGTCTAGACTATTACTAGTGGATCCCTAGGTATTAAGTCGGCTTATATTTTGGGATGTTTTTCCCCATTATAGTTGTGGATGCATTTGATCCTCGGAGGCCCTTTGGTACGGTTATGTTGGACCGGTTACTAGCCATGGATCATATGTAGTCCTAGTGAACGAGTATGACTTGGTTTCCTTGGGTGCCCTCCCCCACATCTTAGTACGAACCGGCGTTGTTCGTGGCTATGGATTCCAAGTATTTAGCTCATAACCCGGATTGTGGCTTACTCGGTGTTCCGCCACAATCTTTGGTAAAACGGGTATCCCCTGTCATCGTAAGATGAATTTTTGGACCGAACAGTCCTTATGTGGCAAAGATTTCATTTGTAAACTCAACTCTCTTGCAAAGATTTCCTTTTATTACAATTGTCTATATTTATAAACTGAGGTGTTGTTTTGAGGTATTTAGTTTTACCCTTGTTTTCGGTAACGCTTTGAGTTTAGGTTATCTCCCTTATGCTATAATTTTGGAGACTTGAGTTTACTCATATTTTGGTCGTTTGTTTTATAAAGTTACTCAAATTTCATTATTCGAGCATTACCATTATTCTCGTTTGAGTAAGTGTTGGATTGCATTATTTCATGAGGGAATGTTTTGGTGTTGAGGCGTCCATTTATAAAATGCGTTTTATTGGTAAATGAGTTGTTCTATTATTTTAAAGTAAATCATTTTAAAGGATCATGATTATAAGTTGCAATATTTCCATTTTACGTTTTCCTTTATAATCATGATATAAAACTCTTGAACTCACTAGGCGTTAGCCTAACCTTTTTATTTATCGGCATGTGCATTAGGTTCCATTCCGGGATTAGTTCTAGCGACACTGAGAGGTGATGAGTGCTAGTTGTGTGCTCGAAGAGGTGATTAGCTTGATGAAGTCTTCCGCACTTATATTGGAGATAGCGATTGTTATTGGGACATAGTAACACTCGACTTTAGTTAGTCTTTATATAAGACTTTATTCATTTGTTGATGGTTCAACCTAGTTATGTATTTCAATTATAGACTAGTAGTGAGAGATTTTATTATCCTTTATGGTATTGTTGAAATTTTTTAAATTAGTCGTTCTTTCCAAATTTGAGGGTGTTACAATAATAATGGAGGTTATATATGTATTGGATGAACCATGAGTAAGCACTAGGAGGATGTAGTCTTAAGGTGCCACCATGACGGTATGCACTAGACCTCTGCCATTTGGAGTAATGCCTGGGAGGTAGTCTTCAAGTGTGTCGGGCCTTCGGGATGTTGCTCTCGCGAGTGAACATCAAGGTCTATTGACTTGAGGTGAAACTCTTTGGTGTGATAGGTATCCCCCATTGATTCCTTTATGGCCCTTATTGTCTATAACTGATTTAATTGATTATGCCATGTTATTGTTCAACTCACTAGGCTCGTTTGGCCTAACACTTGATTGGTTTGATGTGTTGATAGTCCAAGATCAACTAAATCCTAGAGAGAGAAAGTAGAGAGAGAGAGACAATGTAAGCGCAAAGTAACAACGTATTCAAAGTAAGCGTGAAAATGTTACAAACAACCAAGACCAAAGGGACTTAAATACCCTTGGTCAATACTACACAGTATTAGACACTAAACACAGTATTTGACCAAGCCTATAAATATAATGATTACTATAAAATCAGACCTAACAATCTCCCCCTTAGTAATCATTGGCGCTTTGGTCTTCAAAAACCATCTTCTAAATCAGAATGGACCAACTAAGCGACTTTGCGAAGCATTCTGACTTTTTGAAGAAATTTCTTCTCATCATCTTTTAAGCTCTGTTGTCTTTACTGCTTTGACAAGACTGGACCAGTTTGAAATAAACTTGAAAGAACATTCGGTTCATCAACTTGTGCTCTAGACGACACACCTCTTTTAAATGACCTTGAATGAACTGTGGTGGTCGGAGCAGAAACAACAAAAGACAAGTAAAGTTGAAGAAATTTTGAATCTTTGAGCGAATCTTGATCAGCAGATAAACTTTTGAGCTCTTTGTCTCTTTATCATCTCCTTAACTTCTCTTAACTTCTCCCCCTCATGACCTTGATGATCTGGATCAACTTGGTCATGCAAATGTTGGAGACGAGACAGCTTAAGATCTGCAAAATCAAAGAAACGGAGAAAAGAAGGAAGGTTTGCGCTACAAGTTGGTGGCGCAAAGTAAAGTTTGCGCTAACAGAAGGAAGAGCAAAGTGAGGTTTGCGTGATAAGCAGGAAACGCAAAACATGCTTTGCGCTAGAAGTTGTTGGCTCAAATTAAGCTTTGCTCTACCAACTGGTGACGCAAATCTGACTTGGAGTCTGAAAAATTTTACCTGATTAGCTCTTTGACTCCCCCTACACAAATGCACTAAATTTGACAATTCAAGTTAGCATTTATATAGAAAATCAGATACTCCCCCTCAAAAACAGATATGATCATTAAGAAAAATTCTCCTTTTTCACTCCCCCTTGAATAATTCTCAAACCCATTAAGGTATAAATGAGAACACAATGATTGAAACATCAATGTAGAAAGAAAAATATACTGAATATGTATTTTGAAACGACTAAATATATAAAAATTTAAACAGAAACAAATAAACTTCTACTTAGTAAAATATCACAATAAAATCCATCAGATGAAATCAAACATATGCTTTTGGATACAGAAACAAGTTTCATTGCATATCAAGTTAAAACATATTCAGTTTCAAAAACTTTCATCAATCTATTCAGTGTGCTCGCATGTGAACTTCGACTAGCTTCAAGAAAATGCAATTCTAAAAATATAATAGAGAACTTTGCATGTAATCACACTAAGCCATCAAAAATTCAGACTTTCACAAATTTACAGGTTTATTGCAACTCAGAAATATATAACCAAGTATCATGAGATGTTTGCTCATTGGCATCTTTTAGCATTGTGCACTATGGCATCTTTACATGAGTGTGCTCTTTGGTATCTTTTAAGCTTGTGCACATTGGCATCTTTTTAATCAAAAAGTTTATTAAGTAAAGAACATGTCGTAAACGTAACTTTCTATCTGATCCTATTGCAGGATTTGGGTCAGCCACTCCCAGACCAGTTGGCCTTAGGGGACTAGATGTCAAGCACCCCTTGGAACTTACTTTCCCAGATCAGAAAGGCTACATCGACACATCATAAACCCATTCATACCAGTAGAACATGACTTTCGATCTGATTTTATAGAAGGATTTGGGTTCGATCACTCTCAGATCAATTGACCTTAGGGGACCAGATGACAAGCATCCCACATAACTTACTTTCCCAAACCAGAAAGGTCACAGGTACAAACTTTTAAACTTAGAGAGTTCTGATTTATAAGAATTTAATAATCATCTCAAACACAAGGTTTTACGACTAAGTGCTTAGCCCATATTTTCATTACGATCCAAAATTTCGACTTTTTAGGTTTTCTAAGCATTGTAAACTATAAATATTCTGAATCACACAACTTTAAAGCAAAATCAAAAGTTACAAACATGTTGCTGACTTTTCGACTTTTGTTAGAGCTGAAATTTGAACATATAAGAACTTTAATATAAACAAACGAACTTGGAAATTTATCCTAGACACACATTTTATTCAAAAGAAAGAAAAATTGTAAAACTTTTACTTTATAGAATAAAATTTGTAAAGGTTTAAACTTTTAAAACAACATGCTGAGATTTTAAAAATAGAAATATTTGATCGGCAAATCTATATTCAGTTGAAACAAAATATAATTCAATAATATTATCTTTCACACAATGCAAAATGAAATTTGTGTCTCTTTTGAAAATATTGAGTTGAACAAAATCAGGAGTTGAAATGAAATGCTCAGATTCTTTTAAAAAAAATTGAGAAAACTGGAACAACATCATTATCAGATATAAATGCAGCGAAAATTAAGTAGATGTACTCACAGTTTCTCATTAGTTAGAAGCTTAAAACATTGAAGAACGAGTCCTAGACTGACATGTCTAAAAGTCAATATCTTTGAAGCACGGGTTCTAAGCTGATGTACTTAGAAGCCATAATGTTGACAATGAGATTCGGGTCTTGAACTGTGTTATTCAAGAGCCATAGTCTTGACATTGAAATCCGGGTTTTGAACTGTTGTGTTCAAAAACCATTTTTCTCTTACTCCCCCTTGACATGAGGTGCCTGCAACTTTAAATCAGATTGAGATTTTGCTACCCACTTGAATTTGGGCCCGTGTTTGTTAGTTGCAGTTCTTATGGGGAAAAAATTAGAAGAATTGATACGAGAAGCACAAGAAAGATTATCAGAAAAATAAGCACAATCATCAGATGAATATAAAGCATAATCATATGAACTAGAATCAGAGGAAGAATATGAGACATGTTTTGAAATTCGAATCATTTGCTTTATTGAGTATTTTGAAATTTTATTACACGTAGCAAATGAATCACTTTTATAAAGTCTGTCTACACATTTATCCTCATCAGTCATAGAATTAGTAGATGTCCGCTTCGCTCTCCAGATCTGCTTTGTAGACTTGCTCAAAGTCCTATCTGAAAGAATTGAATTGGAAGAATTAGAACTGTCAGAAAGAACTGTATCTTGTTTCTTCGACTTCTTTGACCGTCTTCTTTTACGCTTTGGTTTATAATATTGATCATTTAGTATAAAAGAATCATCAAGAATTTCCGAATTAATATTTAAATCAGAAGAAAATAATTTTACCTAAGCAACCAATCTGACCAGACAATAAATCTGAACTTACCTCGGAGTCAGAATTATTTTGAGAAAAGATATCAGATTTAGAAATTTCCATTTTGTTTACATGACGATCAGAAGAAAGGCTAGAAATAGAATATGGTTTTTGAGAAAATAATTTTTCTTCAAGACTAGACGTCATGAAAGAAAGAATAATATCAGATTCAATTTCTTTTCAAATATTTTGATCTTCCATCTTATCTTCAAGATCAATGATTTTGCCTTCTAATATTAAAGGAGGGGTATATCTCTTAGAATCATAAATGATTGGAGATATATTTTCCTTATCAGATGGATTGGCAAAAATATCAACAAAATCAGATACTGAAGACTTGACAGGAGATATATCATTTAAAACTTTTCTGCCTCTTCTCGATTTGTCAGGAAAATATTTTGCATTTTCAAACGTGTAAACAAAAGGAATTTCCTTTTTCTTATTATTTGTCCTTTTCTCATTTTCGATTTCTAACACTTGCTTCTCATTCATCCAATCAATTTTAAATTGAGGAGCATACTTAGCAAGAGTTAGATAATCGTATTTATATAAAGTTGGGGATTTTTCAATCGCATTGTTTAAACAATGTGGATTTTTAAAACCGAGTCCCCATTTTTCTTTTAACGCTTCCTCACTCCTTGGTTTGTTCATAAAAATTGTTTGTTCAGATTGGTTCCTTCGATAAAGTTTTTCTTCTAACTTATTGATTTTATCAGAAAATTCATCTTTTAAAGTAGTCATAGCCGTCAAAGATTCAAGATAAGTCTTATTTGAATTTTCCAAATCATCCAATTTTTTTTGAAAGATGTCTTTTGTATTTTCCAAAATAGATTTTTAATCTTTCAAAGAAATCTTCAATTTGTCAATCAAATCTGACTTTTCAGCATTTAAGTTCTTTTCAGATAATAACTTTAAACGAAGATCATGTAACGCAGTAATTATAACATTCATCTGTGAAGATATGAAATTAAAATCAAACTCAGAATATACCTCGTCTTCATCAATGTCAGAATCATCATCTGACTGATCATCTACTACTAAACACATCTGAGCGATCTCGACATTTGCAGCTTCATTGTCAAAGTGATCCATCCAGAATTCTTCTTCAGCAAGAAGAGCAGTTTCGTTCTCTCTTTTCTCGGCCAGCTTCAATTTCTTTCGATAGTAGGCTGAGTCCCTAACCTTCTTTGCTCGACACTCCTTTGAAATGTGCCCCGGCTTTCCACAGTTGTAGCAGGCAGCAGTCTTTGGCTCGGGCACTTTGACTCTTGACCCAGAAGTGAAGCGAGAAGAGTTGGAACCCGATCTTTATTGGAACTTTTTCTGGTAATGCTGAGAGAAAAGGATCATAGCTTTCTCTAACGTCTCGCCATCATCTTCAGTTGACCCGTTGTAAGCATTATCAGACAATGCTTGTTCTGCCAGGTGTTTCGTGAGAAGAGAAACCGGGTCCACTGACTTCTTGTTCTTCTTCTCCAGTTTGGCCTTCTTCTCAGTAACAATGCACTCATCTGTCAGCAAGATCTCAAACATCTCTTGAATTTGCATTGTAGATATTTTGACATCATTCCTCAGTCTGTGGCAGGATTTATACCATTCTGGTTGTAATGCATTGAGGAATTTCATATTTGTCTCAAGCTCAGTGTTTTCTACTTTAATCTTCCTAAGATCATTGATCACAGCACAGAATCGGTCATACACAGTCTTCAGTGGCTCCCCGTCCTTGGCTTTGAATTCTTCAAAGTTATTCATGTAACGTGTATGCCTGAGTTGAGTTGCGACCGAAGATCCAAGCATAATCTTCTCAAGCTGTTGCCACATTAGATTAGGATGAGTTTTGAAACAATCAATCCTGTTGTATATAGAGTTTGGCAAAGCTAGCATCAAATTTGCCTTTATATCACGATCAGCTTGATATGCGGACAACTCTTCAGGTGAATATTCTTTAGTAGGCTTATATAATCCAGAAGCCAATTTGGGTTTTTCAAACGGTCCTTCAGATAGAATGATCATCATGTCATTTCCATTCTTTTGACGTTCAATGAAGTTCAGGAACCGATCTTGCCACTGTGTAAACTCATTTTCATCAATCAGCACTGGTGGACGATTTTCTGTACCCAAAGACATCATAAGATCACTTTTATAGAATTGAGCTTGATAAACGAACTTGTCAGAATCCATATTTCAGAAATCCAGAAAAAATGCCAAGTCTTGAGATGGCGCAAATTTGAGGTTTGCGTGAATAGTGAGTGACGCAAACACGGCTTTGCGTGAGTAGTGGGAGACGCAAACGAACTTTGCGTGATGCGTTGAAGACGCAAATCAAGCATTGCGTGATGCGAAGAAGACGCAAACTGAAGTTCTCTCGAACCAAAGGAGACGCAAACTGAAGTTCTCTCGAACCAAAGGAGACGCAAACTGTAGTTCTCGCTAACCGAAGGAAACGCAAACTGTGCGTTGCGTGAGCTGAGGAATACGCAAATTAATCTTTGCGTGAGCTTATGAAAGCGCAAACTTGTAATTCTCGTGAACAGTGGGAAACGCAAACAAGACTTTGCGTGAGAAAAGCAAGACGCAAACTATGATAATCGCAAGCAGCTGGAGACGCAAAATTCACTTCTCGTGAACAGAAGGAAACGCAAAGTTCACTTTGCGTGAATAACCCAATACGAAAAGTTGAACTTCTTGAAACGAAAACCTGAAATACACTAACGCAAAGATTAGAACAACAATATGAACTAGCGTAAACCTATATGAACTCGCGCAAATGGAAGATCTAGCGCAAACCGATGAAGAAACACAAAAAACTTCTAAAAATCAATTATATCCATGAAATTAATGCAACAAATTCACACACAAATGATCGAAAACAACTTTTTAACAACTTTCAATTAACAAACTCGATCAAAAAACCACGAAATCAAGAATTCGAAAATGTAACAATACGTCAAAACCGTTTTTCCAGAAAATCAGCAATTTTCAAAATTGACAATCAAAACTTGTTTTTCTTGAAATTTGATGTGAATCAAAAGTGTTTAACAAGTAAAATCGGATCCAACAAACCAAATTTCGCATAAAATCGTTCAAAAACACAACTGAATTTGATGAAAAATTCAAAAACGAGATTTTCTTGAAAAAAAAAATCAAGAAAATCAATCAAATTTTCAGATTTAAACTACAAATTCAGAAACGAAATCAGTTCTCTCAATTCTCTCAAGATTCAGATTGGCTCTGATACCAATTGATAGTCCAAGATCAACTAAATCCTAGGGAGAGAAAGTAGAGAGAGAGAGACAATGTAAGCGCAAAGTAACAACGTATTCAAAGTAAGCGTGAAAGTGTTACAAACAACCAAGACCAAAGGGACTTAAATACCCTTGGTCAATACTACACAGTATTAGACACTAAACACAGTATTTGACCAAGCCTATAAATACAATGATTACTATAAAATCAGACCTAACATGTGTATCTCAGGTTCTAGCGGCGCGACCGTCAAGAAGGTCTAGTAGACTTTAGATGTGAGCTTAGGAGCATTTTTGGGACGCCAATTATAGAAGACACGTTTTGGAGTTTGGATGACAACTTGAGTTAATCTTTTTCCTAGATAGGATTTAGATTAGAGGGTTGTTTTCCCTCATTGCTTATTTATTACAGACTTGTAATTAACAGATGTTTATTGTCTCCCTTTTTGGGTTGAGCTCGTGCTTTGGCATATTTTTATATATCACATTTCCAATTTCGGAAATTTTTGTTTATCCCAATTTTTGGGGTGTTACACCAAAAATGTATTGATGTTTTACTGTCCTTTCACAAAGAGGACTAAACCAACCTATAAAGGCCAACGAGGCTAAAGAGGACAAAAGAGCCTAACAACCCTTCTAGAAAGCAATAAAAGGGAAAAGTAAATATTTTATTTTATTCCTTAATACTCCCCCTCAAGTTGGAGAGAGAGGTTGAGGCGAAGCTCCCAGCTTGTGCACGTGACGGAGATGGAGTTGGACCGAAAGCACCTTGGTTAGAATATCAACCACTTGCTCATTAGAAGATGCATGCTCGGTGCGAATGGTATCGGCCTTGAGATGATCCTTGACATGGTGACAGTCAATTTCTACATGTTTGGTTCTGTCATGTAGAACAGGATTAGATGCAATGCCCAAGGCATCTTTGTTGTCACATTTAAGCACAGTTGGAGGGAGATGTTTGAGACCAAGATCTTTGAGTAGAGCTGAAAGCTAAGTGACTTCACAGGTTGTGAGTGCCATGGCTATGTATTCTGCCTCTGTAGATGATCGAGCAACTACCGGTTATTTCTTGGATTTCCAAGAAACAAGGGATTGTCCAAGAAAAATGCAATATTCGGTGGTAGATCGTCTCGTGATAGGGCAGCTAGCCCAGTCACTGTCATAATATGCAGTAAGGTGGGCTGCAAAATCTGATGCAAGAAAAATTCCTTGAGAGATGGTACCAACCAGACATCGGAGAAGACGTTTAGCAGCCTGAATATGGGTGGTGGTTGGTTGATGCATGTACTGAGACAACAATTGAACAGTGAAAGCAATGTCATGTCTAGTGATTGTCAAATAGATTAGTTTACCCAATAGCCTCTGATAAATTGTAGGATCAGGAAGAGGATCCCCTTTCTCTGGTGTAAGCTTCATGTGAGAATCCATAGGAAGTTGAAGAGGCTTGACATGCATCATACCATATGCTTTAAGAATATCCAAAGTGTATTTCTTCTGAGAGAGAGTTTCCAGCAGATGTTCTATCTACTTCTAGACCCAGAAAATATCGCAGAGTACCTAGGTCCTTCATATGAAAAACTTGAGCGAGCATTTGCTTGTGAGTATTTATGGCATCCATATTATTGCAACTAATCAACAAATCATCCACATATATAAGAACCAAGGTAATAGTGCCACAAGTATGGCGAACAAATAGGCTATAGTCGGACTTGGACTTAAAGTATCCAAGTTGTAGGAGAGTCGTTGATAGCTTACAGAACCATTGTCGGGGGGCTTTTTTGAGCCCATAAAGGGATTTCTTCAGCTTGCACACAGAAGTGGGGTTAGGTTTAGGTAGAAGAGAGGGGTGTGTTGTTTGTTCAATTCTGCAACCTAAATGAGTATACCCCCATGGGAGTTTTATGTACACATCCACAAAAAGATCTCCGTGTAGGAAGGCATTGGTCACATCCATTTGGATGGTGTGCCAAGCTTCTATAGCTGCCACAACCAACAAAGTTAGAACTGTGGTTAATTTTGCAACCGGTGCAAAAGCCTCGACATAGTCTTCACCGTACTTTTGGTGGCAACCAAGAATTACCAACCTGGATTTGTGCCTCTCTATAGTACCATCCGGGTTGTATTTGGTTTTATACAACCATTTGCAACCAATGACATGCTTACGTGCAGGAAGTGTAGTGACAACCCATGTATCATTGAGCTCCAAAGCATCAAGCTCAATATTCGTTGCTTTTACCCAATGAGCATGTTGGACAACGATATTGAAAGATGTAGGATCAATGGTAGAGGTGAGGGTGGAGAGAAAACAATGAAATTCAGGTTCAATACTTGTGAATGCCAGATTTGATATGGAGGATGTGGTTGGATCTAGGGGTGTACATAAAACCGTCAACCCTCGAAACCCGACCAACCCAACCCGCTCCCAACCCAATTAAACCCAACCCGCAAAACCTCAAAACCGCCAAACCTCTAATTAGAAGGGTTGAAATTGGGTTAGGAAAACTCAACCCAACCCAACCCAAACCGTCAAACCGCCGCTATTTTTTTTATAAAATTATATATATATATATATATATATATATATATATAAGGGCATAATCAAATGAGAACCGGTTATTTTGTGGTAATTGTGAGATCCAATCTCAACCACACATTTAAGATAATTAATATCAATTTTAAATAAATACAAAAGGGTATTTTGGTAACTTTGTTTTCTATATCTAATTAAATGAATTAATCCTATAATATCTCCTTTCTTTCCCTTATATGGCTCCTCCTCTCTCTCTCTCTCTCTTCCATACACATAAACCCTAAAAAACTTCTCTTCAAGAATGTGCCGCCATGCCCTGAAGCTCCGCTGCAACATCTCCCGTTGATAAAGTCATTCCGACCATCTTACCTTATCCACCAACCTCTCTTCTCCGTGAATCTATTCCCCTCCACTGCCTCCCTCTCGACCTCAGTGAAGCTCATTTTCTCCTTCCCTGTCTTTCGGTCTTCTCTCATTTGGAGCTCCTATCATCCCTCTCCACTTCGGTGTAGCTCATGTCATCCAAGTTCATATTAGAATTCCACCCTCTCCCATCCCCCTCTACTCCAATGGGGTTTGTTAATTTTATTTGTTTGTTTGATTTAGAATTGGGAAGTCGTAGGTATGTGTTTGATTTTAATTTTTTTGTATGATTTGGAAATCAAAACTTATGGATGCGTCTTTGATATTGATTTTTTTGGTTTGGTATATTTTTGTTTTTAGTTCTTGGATTTCGATGAAAGGGGAGTGGGTGGGGAAGGGGACTGGTTTGCATTTTTGGGGAAGGGGATCAGTTTGCAAGTGGGAGGTGGTTGTTTGGGCTGTTGGAGGGTGGGTATCACATAATATACATGTGGTTCATATTCCAAAATAACCCATTTTAAGGGGTGGTTCATCTCAAAATCTTTCTTTTTCTTTAAATATAGATGGGGTATCACAATGGTATCATAGTGGTTATGTGTGATTTAAAACCCAAATCAGACATGGTCTCAACCCATACTCAAAATGGTATCACAGTGGTATCACAGTAGGTTTTTTTAAAAAATGAAAGAAATGGTTGGTCATGGTTATAAAAACAAAACAGGACTGCGCTGGTATTTGGGGGAGTTCTCGGCCGACTAAAAAAGCCACAGGGGCTAGAGTTATCTGGGTCCATACGCTCCATGTTCCTTCAACTCTTCCATGGTGGTTTGGGCTTTTCAGATTTACTAAGATTTGGACCTGGCATTCATCTCTTCCATGGCGGAGAAAATGATGATATCATCGTTGTAATCGGCCACCTGGTTGGAAGAGGGAAGAGGCGGTGTTGTTGGCTGTGAAGGTGGTTTAGGGGTGGTTGAGTACAGTGAGAAACCAAAATTGTGGGTTGGTCGATGCCGGAATCACCGAGGTACTCTTTTTTTCCAGCGAGAAACCAAAATTAGAGGTGTTGTTGGCTGTGAAGGTGGTATCATAGGTTGCATCACAGGTGGTATCACGGTACAGTTGGTATGGTATCACAGTTTGTATCGCACTGGTATCACATTGGGTATCACAAAGCTGTATCATATTATGTATCACAATATCACAATGGTTATTGCATTTATTTTGGGTATCACAATGGGTATCACAGTCGTCGGAATAAGGTTAACCGGAGGCCGGAGAAAGGAAGTCGTAGAGAGGAGAGAAGAGGAGAGAAGAAATTTTTTAAAAATACCTAAAACGCCCTTTCATTAAATGTTTAAATAAAATTACCAAATTTATATATTTCCTAAATTATTATTTGATTTGTGGTTGAGATTGGATCTCACGGTTACCACAAAAAATCCAGTTCTCCCATGAAGGGCCCCCTATATATATATATATATATGTATATATATATGTATATATATATTATATATGTGTGTGTATATGTATATATATGTATATATATGTGTATATATATATATATGCAATTTATTCACAACCCAAATTAACTTTAAGACTTATGGATTATAATTTATAATTGGATGATTGTAATTAGAGTTGTAAACGAACGGGACGTTCAGTGAACCGTTCGTGAACAGTTTGGCGGGAAGTTCGTTTATGTTCGTTCATTTAATAAATGAACGAACGAACATGAACACATTTTTTTGTTCGTTTAGTTAAATGAACGAACATGAACAATGGTCTTGTTCGTTCATTTATGTTCGTGAACGTTCGTTCATTTATGTTCGTTAATGTTCGTTCGTTTGCATTCGTTTATGTTTGTTTACGTTTGTTTATGTTTGTTTATTATATAAATATATTTATATATTGTGACATTAATATTTAAAATCATTAAGTAAATTGAATTTTTAGAATTCTTTTTTTATCGCTCATAAGTTTACACAGTTTTTCATTTTGTTATGTTAGTTTTTAGGAACGGAATGATGAGTAATGGTGGTTGTTTTTTGTTCATTTATGTTTGTTCGTTTATGTTCATTTAAATTTATTTATGTTCGTTCGTTTATGTTTGTTTAAGTATATTTGTGTTCGTTTGCTTATGTCTGTTTAAGTCCATTTATGTTCGTTTAGCATCTTAACGAAGAACATAAACGAACATGAACAAACACATTTTCTTAATGAATGAACATGAACACAAAAAAATTCATTTTTTTAAGTATATAATATTTATATACGGCAAATGCAACAAATAAACTCACACACCCTCCTCACCTTTGGTGAGGTTCAAACCTCTGACCTCCTAGGAAGTCAAAGGCTCTTTTATCGCTAGGCCAAAGGCCCTTTGGTCTAAAAAAATTTCATTCGTTTACCGTTCGTGTTCGTTCGTTCGTTCGTTCGGTTAAGTTAAACGAACGAACACGAACAAGCCCTAATTGTAATAACTAATAACTTTTTTGAGAATAATTTTAGTATTATTTATCGTATTTCAATCGGCAAATTTATGTATATTACTAACCCGCCAACCCAACCCAACCCGCCATAACCCGCAAGGGTTGGGTTGGGTTGGGTTATATTTTTGAATGGGTTGGGATTTTCCAAACCGCCATAATTGGGTTGGGTTGTAAAAACGTCCCAAACCGCCCAACCCGCGTACACCCCTAGTTGGATCAGTAACAAAATCCTTCATCCAACCAGGAGGTTCATGAGGTCGATTGGATCTTCTGGGTAAAACAGGTTATGTGGAAGCTGGAGGGGTTGGAGTAGGGGAAGTTGGAGATGTAGGTGTTGAAGGGGAAGTTGTTGTGATAGAAACAGAAGCATAATCAGACTCATGTAGCTCCAGATGATTAGTGAAAAGATCCTCAGAGGAAGTAGGATTGGGTGGTGTGGGTATGGAGGGTGGAATGGGATGCATATATGATGCTGTAGAGTGTGAGTGAAATGGAAAAGTATCTTCATGAAATAAGGCATCCCTGGAAACAAAGTGTTCTTTGGTCAAAAGATTCAAAAGCTTGTATCCATTTTTAAGAGATGGATAGCCCAAGAAGAGACAAGGGACACCCCTGTGAGCAAATTTATCAGTTAGAGAGGTGGGGTTATATGCGAAGGCAAGACACCCAAATACCTTGAGATGATCATAGGTAGGTGGGGACCAAAAGAGAACTTCATAGGGAGTTTTATTCTGCAGAACTTGAGTAGGAAGTCTATTGATGATGTGAACAACTGCCATCACACAATCACCCCAGTAAGAAAGAGGAAGGATGACTTGAAACCTTAATGCTCTGGAAATTTTGAGAATATGTCTATGCTTTCTCTCTGCCCTTGCATTTTGTTGTGGTTTGTGGACACAAGATGTATGATGTAGAATGCCATTCTTAGCAAAAAAATTGCTTGCAATTGGTATCATCAAATTCCAATGCATTGTATGATCTTATAAATTTGATGCGTTTGTTGAAGTATGTCTTTACATAGTTCAGAAAGGTTTCCAGATTGGTCAATGAATCAGATTTAAACTGCATCAAGTACACCCAAGTGTTTCTTGTATGATCATCAACAATCGTGAGAAAATATCTGTATTTTCCTTTGTAACACACTTTGTAGGGGGCCCAAACATCGATGTGCAATAATTCAAATGCTTCTGAGGCATACGATTCACTGAGTGGAAATGGTAGCTTGGTAAATTTAGACATAGGACACGTAAGGCATACTTTAGAATGTGTCTGAGTGAGAGGCTGAATACAAGGAATGTATCTGAGTTTGGATATTGGTTCATGGCCCAACCTATGATGCCACAAATCTAAAAGATTTGAGATATCAGGTGATTGTATCACAGGATCAGCGATGGTTCTATCTGCTGCAAGGCATGTGGATTTGAGAGAGCATTCGTTGACCAAATAGTACAATCCATTTTTTGCTTGACCCACACCTTTGAGTTTCTTGGTGATGCTATCCACTATAGTGCAATGAGTAGGGAAGAACTGGATTTCACAGTGACTGTCCTTGACTAACTTTTGCACAGACAAGAGATTATGTTTGAAACACATAAGACATTTTTCAGCGTTAGACCAGAGGGCAAAAACACTTGACCGATGTGAGATATAATTGCAGCATCTCCCGTAGGAAGGGCGATTTTAGTTGAGCCAGAGACCACCATAGGCTGATTAAGGTTGTACAGATGAGGAGCCATATGATCAGAAGCTCCATAATCTATAATCTACTCAGACGACTTCTCATGAACATGATTATATGATATCATGCCCGAGAGGTGGCAATCAATCTTCTCGTCTATTTCTGAACCTTTAGCATTGCCCATTTGGAGTTGAGGCATAAGCTTGGCTAGTTGTTCTAGCTGTTGGGGGGGTGAACAACAAACCAGAGTTGTCATTCTTGGGTGTACTGATCTGAACTGAAGCTGCCATTCTTGAGGAATTAATCTTAGGGACAGGTGACCATTGTGAGAATAAGATGTAGATTGAAATCTAGGCTTGGAAGCATTGTTTTTGTTGTGCTTGGAATGCCATTTTGGGTAGCCAACAACACACTAACACTTATCTCCATTATGTCCTTCCCCCCCCCCCCCCCCATGCAGTACATACCAACAACTTATCCGATTGAGACTTGCTATACATAGCCAACATATCATTGTTTGATTTAGACAAGTTTAGCACAACCCTCTGTGCTTCCTCTTGTTCAAGAGTTGCACAAGTTGTCTCAACTGCAGAAAGAGGCGTTAACATCAACAATTGGCTCCTCTGGGAATTGAAGGTCTCATCTAGTCCATTTAGGAACTGGGACAATCGAAATTCTTCCTTTTGGAGGTTTATGGCCTCAAAAAAAATTTCACATCAGCAGATGGGTTAGAAACAACAGGAAGCATGTTCATCGAGTCTAATTCCTCCCACAAGGATTTCATCAAGGTATAATATTCATTTACAGGCATGGAATTCTGTTTTACCTCATACAATTCCTTGCATAGTTTGTATTTTCTAGACCCATTTGTTAAGCAAAAACGTTTTTCCAAATTCATTCATATCTCTTTGGCAGATGATATGTACATGACAAATTTCTTAGAGATGATATGAGATGAACCGTGATAAGATGTACCAAGATGTACCAGATCAATTCCCTTCTAAGCCGCAATTCATGGGAGGACATTTGATTAAAAGTGATCAACGGTTCAAATCCACTTCTCACGCTTTTCACGTTAACCTCAACTTCTCACACGATCCTTCTCCTATATATATATATATATATATATATATATATATATATATATATATATATATATACACACACATATATATATATATATATTTCAATTCAGTTGATATAAACCACAAAAATATAACGTAAGTATTCTATAGAAAGCTCAATGAACTGAAAAAAATTAAATAAACATGATTTCATAATATTCACTTTCGAAGAAGTTGATAGAATAATTGCTAGAATTTTTGACATGCGTGGCAACGAGCAAGAGATAACGGAGCAGTGACACAATTTTGCAGTAAGTCGTTTGACAGCAGCAGAAAACAACCATTTAGAGACGGTAAAAAAAAAGGTTTGAGCTTTACGTGTTAAAGGAAAAACGAAATAGAACAACAATAAATAGAGAGAATGAAATATGTAATTCTCATTAATCAAAAGTCCTTTAAATAGGGATGAAATACAAGTAGATAACTACGAGATATATTAATTTTAATCTATTTCTAATATGTTTATCTATCTATATATCGTCATATCTTTTAGACAACGACATACTTATCTTACAACAAATATATTTTAGTTTTATTCATATTTCATAAACCTGTTTTTAAAAACTTTATTTAAGGAATGCATTATATATTTAATATAGAGTTAAATGCAAATTTGATCCTTATGCTTTATATAAATTAACGGGTAAGAGCCCTAAAAAGTATATTATTAATGAAGGACGGCCTATAGTTTCACCCAAGTGAGTATGTTATGGGGGACTGTGAAGCACATCCGATAAAGATCAAGGGCAATCTCATTGATGGATATGGTCCCTCTTACTAACTCCTTAACTTTCCGTTAGTGAAGGGCAAATTTGTTTATTCACCCTTCTCTCTCTCTCTCAACTTTCATTTTAATAACGAATTAGTCCCTCAAACTATTTTTCATTTTATAACAGATTTGATCCTTCAAACTATTTTTCATTATTATAAGAGATTTGGTTTATCAAACTATTTTTCGTTTTTATAACAGATTTAGTCCCTCCCTCAATCTTTATTTTCTGGATTTGGTCACTCCCTTTAATCAATATAATTTGGTGGCACAAAAATATATCTTCTAAATATGATGGACAAATAATTAAATAAAATTTGAAACTTAGATTTTACCATGAAATATTTTAGCTTTTCAGAAATATTGTTTTCTGAAATCTTTTAACTCAAATAAAATATAATTTTGATAAAATTTTGTTTTAGTTAGTTGAAAATTAACAAAGTTTTTAAAACTAAATACCCAAAAATATATCTATACTATATTATAAAGATGGCATAAAAAACTCTTAATTACAACTCATTAAGCTTTATGTACTATCATTTAAAACTATCTACTTAAAATCTCTTAAAAATAACTAAAGCCTAATGTACTACCTGTAAAGCTTTTAACCTTAATTAATATATTTCATCCTTATCCCCCAAAATCCTTATCTCTAATCCCCAAACCCTAAAATTATGAAATTTGAATTCTGATAAACATAATCAAAACAGGATAAACATCTCAATTTAAATATAAAAAATTTAAAATATAAAGATAATTAATGAATTTTAACAAACTACTTAATTTTTTTTATATAAAAAACATTATATTGTTAAGCCTAAATTAAACAAATTTATATATAAAAAATCATTATCACTCAATAAAAACCATCCAAAATCGTACTGTAAATCAATAAAAAACAAAAAATAAAAATAAACATTAAAATCGTGATGTATTAAGCATTATGTACTATTATTTAATACTAATCTACTTAAAATCTATACTATATTATAAAGATGACATAAAAAACTCTTAATTACAACTCACTAAGCTTTATGTACTATCATTTAAAGCTATCTACTTAAAATCTCTTAAAAATAACTACTAAAGTCTAATGTACTACCTGTAAAGCTTTTAACCCTAATTAATATATTTCATTCTTATCCCCCAAAATCTTTATCTCTAATCCCCAAACCCTAAAATTATGAAATTTGAATTCTGATAAACATAATCAAAACAGGATAAACATCTCAATTTAAATATAAAAAATTTAAAATATATAAGATAATTAATGAATTTTAACAAACTACTTAATTTTTTTTATATAAAAAACATTATATTGTTAAGCCTAAATTAAACAAATTTATATATAAAAAAACCATTATCACTCAATAAAAATCATTCAAAATCGTACTGTAAATCAATAAAAAACAAAAAATAAAAATAAACATTAAAATCGTGATGTATCAAACATTATGTACTATTATTTAATGTTAATCTACTTAAAATCTCTTAAAAAACAATTAATGAAGCAATATGTACTACTTTTAAATGCTTTTAACCCTAATTAATAAATTTCATTCTTATCCCCCAAAATCCTTATCTCTAATCCCCAAATCCTAAAATTATGAAATTTGAATTCTGATAAACATAATCAAAACAGGATAAACATCTCAATTTAAATATAAAAAATTTAAAATATATAAGATAATTAATGAATTTTAACAAACTACTTAATTTTTTTTATATAAAAAACATTATATTGTTAAGCCTAAATTAAACAAATTTATATATAAAAAAACCATTATCACCCAATAAAAACCATCCAAAATCGTACTGTAAATCAATAAAAAAAACAAAAAATAAAAATAAACATTAAAATCGTGATGTATCTCGCTGCATTGCACGAGTACGCTTCTAGTTAGATAATAATATATAAAAGTATTAAGTTTAAGTATTTTACTAAAACTAATTAATATACAAAAATATTATAGTTAAACTAGACATAAAAATATAAATTTAACTACTTTACTTAAACTAACTAATATACACTAAAATAGGTTGTAGTTAAATTATAACTAATAAATATATAAAAGTATTATAATTTAGCAGTAATTGGTTGAAGATTATTAGTATTATTATGATGTGTTAAATTATAACACTTCTTCTCATGATAACATTAATAATCTTCATCATGTCAATGCTAAATTATTATATTTTTTATATATTTATGTTCTAGAACAATCAATATAGAGAGAATAACAATATGACAGAGAGAAGAAGTCTGTAATTCTCATTAATCATAAACCCTTTAAATAGGGAGAAGTTTACAAAGAAAATTAAAGGAAACCTTTATTATGGTAAATTATTATAGTAGAAAAATATTTTGTCAATCACTTCCTTTTGATGATGGCACATAATCCTTCAACACCCCCTTGTGCCGAGTCAAATGAGTGAAGTGATGGTGCACAATTGTTGTCTTGTAAAAACCTTACGCCAAAATAAAACCCCAGTGGGAAAAAAATAAAAGTTTGACGAAGGAAAGAGTACAACGCACCAGTTTCTTTGCAATACATAAACTTTTCCTTTAGTCTAGTTTTCTCTTAGATTCGTACATCAATCATGAGAGTTAGGAAAGCATGATGGTATATAGATTGTTGTCTCACTAAAACCTTACACCAAGGAACAAAACCCAATGGGAAATTAAAACATTGGTTGAAGGAAAGAGCACAACATACCAACATCACATGTATAGTAGGCTCCCCCTTTTGTCTACTACTCCCCCTGATTCGTGCATTAATCAAGGGATTTGGAAAACATTTGCATTTACTTTCTACATGCTTCCCTATATATGATTTGGTAAATGTGTCATTTTCTCTTGACATCTTACTTGATTCACTTGAATCTAGAGGAGAGTTTGTTATTGTTGATTGCATAGCAACTTAAGCAGAATATGCTTTGTGTTATCACCTTTGATGTATCTTACTTTCATTAATTTGATACATGATGCTTTATTTCCATATATGTAAGTAGGATAGTGGTTGAACTCAAAATCACTAGCTCCTCAAATATGTGTAATGACAATTCTTAATCATATACATTTCTTGAACAGTCTCATGGAGAGTAACATTTTTGGAATCGTTCAAGGAGGTAGTTACAATGGTTAGCTTAGTTTACTTCCAAACAATTGGAGTATTCCCTGTGGTAATTCATTATCCAGTTTGGGAACAACCCTTGTATGGATCAGACACATACCTAATATTAGCAAAGACATATCAAGACATTGTTTGGTGTTTTTCTATAAGAGTTCGTACTTTTGTTGCTTATATTTTAAGTAGGTATTGAGGTTTCATTATCAATCTCATTTTTCTTTCTATAGGGAAAGTATAATCCTATGTCAATGGTTCCAAAAGATTAATTTGATATCATTCCAATGACGTTGTGTTGGCGCTGAGCTAAATCTAGCTAACAAGTTCACTGAGAAATACAATATATGGTCAAGTGTATTGTGTTAAGAACAATAATGCGCCTATTGAACTTAAACAGGGAATTCCAGCTCCCAAAACCTCTTTGTCATCATCCTTTAGAAGAAATATATCTTTTTATATCCAACACTTCGACCGATCATGGGAGTGCTAACCAGATGCGCTTTGTCCTTATTAAGTCGCCTGATCATTTTCTGGACACATGCGGATCGGTGGATTAATATTCCACAAACTTGATGTTCTAACTCAAATAGCTAGACAAAACCAAGTTTTCCCAAGATCTTTCATCTCAAATTCAGATTTCAAGTAGCTTGTTGTTTCTCTTATTTCATCAAGAGTGCATATTATGTTCATAACATCGACATATAGAGCTACAATGAAAATTTAGAACTTATTTTCCTAAATAAATACGCAAGGGCACAATTCATCGTTATTATATACTTTCCCAATCAAGTATCCACCTCCGTATAGATTGCTTCACAATATAAAATGAGCGTTTCACTTTTATTGCAAGAGCATTTTGTGGTTTAGAGTTACTTGATTTTGATAATGTAATATCATCGAATACTTTTATATATCTCTGAATTTAGATCTCCATAGAAATATGCAGTAATCACATCCATGAGCTGCATTTCCAGTCCTTCGAAAACTACTAGACTAATAAATTATTCAGACATCATAACATCCATCATGAGAGAGTAAGTGTCATCATGGTCAATCCAGGGCATTATGAGAAACCTTGTGCCAAATGAGAGCCTTAAACATTAGGACTTCATTATTCTCATTACGCTTTATGACAAAGACTTAGTTATGTCCTACGGGCTTTACCCTTGGTGGGTTAGCACTACTAGACCAAATACCCGATCCGTTGTCAAAGAATAGAATTCTTCCTGGATTGTTTATTTAGGTCAATATGCTCTTTGTTGATATTATTCAACCAAGCGTGGTTCGATGTCGTTGTGCTCTATCATCTTATGAGCAATAGTATATGTGAATAAGTCATCAATGAGTATATATGAACTGTCCATCGACTCATATGTACTCCCATAGTTCATTTGAGATTTTCTTTCATCTCTAGAATCATATTAACTTCGGAGCGTCCTCCAGTGATGATTCATGGATATAATGTAACACCCTAAAAATCAGAGTAAATTAAAACCTGCAAAACTTGGCAACATGACATTCGTATTGATAATAAACTCCCAAGAAGGGGATCAGTCCTTAAGACTTTACAAAAACCTGCATCGATATGGAGTTCGTCAACAAACTAATCTAGACACGTATATCAAGATTACATCAGTTGACGATCCATAATGTACCAAAAGAATGGGACTTAACAAATGCCCTGAAACAATACTAGTCATCTCAAAATGCCCCGAGACCAAACCCGTCTCTCAAAACCCCGGCAACCCACCGCTAAGGGAAACCTGTTATACATATCATTTGAGAAAAAGTGTCAGACTTAAAGCCTGGTGAGAACATACAGTTATAAAGCTCAAAAGATATAAACATCAGTATCATAAGGAAATCTTTTCATAAAGGTTTAGTTTATAAAGATAACATTTCGCCACAACCGGGCCTTTTCGGTCCAAAACTCATTAAACGATGACAAAAAGGACCATTTTACCAAGGATTGTGGTGCAACACAAAGTAGACCACCAAATCCGAGTTATGAGCTAAATACATGGAACCATGGCCACGAACTCTTCAGTCCGTACTACGATGTGAGGGAGGGCCCCCAAGGAACCATGTCATACTCGTTCATTAGACTACATCTGAACCATGGCTAGGATCGGGTCTCACATAACCGTACCTAAGTTGCCCCCGAGGATCAAATGTAGCTAACTACAACGGAAGGGGCATATCATTCCCAGCCATTACAACGGAAGGGGCATATCCTTCCCAGCCATAAGTCGACTCGATACCTAGGGATCCACTAGTACAGTCAGAACTTGTCACAATATTTCATGTGACCAAAAAAAAAAGCTAGATATATAGCTATCAACACATTTATATTTCAAAATGCTATTTTCCAGACCAACTGCTGGTAAGAAAGATAATCATAAAACCAGTTTATATACATTCTTTCAATAAGCCACAAACATGGGCGAGTAAAACATCATTTTACTTCTGATAAGGCGGGACCCGTCATTTTAGTCAAAACTGATCGGGAACCCCGAAAATCACCAAAAACTTCATTTATATCAAAATGTAGATAACATGAAATCATACCGTAGAAATACTTCGGATTTCGCAAATAAGAGTTTTGACATGTATAAAGTTTGTAAAATGGTAGTAGGAACTCACCGGTAGGTTTTCAGAATAAAACCCGGAAAACCAGATAACGACCATGACGTAGAGGTGAAGCTTAAAACACCGAAACCTCGGATCGAACACCGACTAAAATCTTCCAAACTCTAGAGAGAGAGAGACTTTAGAGAGAGAGAGAGAGAGAGAGTTTAGAGATATTTTAGATTTGAGATAAAGTGATTTTGGGAAACTGAACCTCTTAAGACGGTCCAAGCAACTTCGCGGGTTATGTCGCGACTTCAACTCGCGACATAACTCGCCCGTGCCCAAAACCCTAAATCATCCAGTGGGTTTCGCGGGTTGTGCCGCGACCTCTAGTCGCGGTGTAACTCGCGTAGTTCCCTGAAACTCACACAAAACAGTGGGTTACGCGGGTTGTGTCGCGACCTCTAGTCGCGGTGTAACTCGCGTAGTTCACTGTTTGTCCCCAAACTTAACAAAAATCCAAACTCTACTACAAACCAAACACGAAGCTAACGACAAAAGCTTAACACAAGAATAACAAGATTACACAACGGAAATCCGGGGTGTTACATATAATTATAATTAGAGATAATCTCATGAGAGTTTTATGTATTGATGATAAATGGATGTGTCTCACTATTCTCTTCCTTTAGAATAGTATCCATCGAACCAAGTAGCTTCCACCACTTCCAATTGGTAGCTATGACCTCAACCACACCTACACTATGTGTGACTACAACGCACTTTCTAATGGCGTTGTGCCCCTGTTGGGGACCTTACGGGTATATTAGCAGCTCGTATGTGTCATCTTGTCACTTTTAGAATAATTTTAACGTATCAGGTATCGAGTTTGATTCGTTTGACTTCAACTTTATGTTGTGAAGTTTGGGGATCAAAATGAGACAGAGTTGGAACATTACATGACAGTTCCTGTCGTTCCCTTGGAAAATACTTTTTCCTATCTCCCCTTAACGACGGGAAGACTGTCATCAAAGTGACAATTCACAAATCATGCAATATAAGGTCACCCGTAAAAGGTTCTAAATAGCGGATAATTGTTGGAGATTCATATCCAACATATATACTTAATAGTTTTTAATGACCCATTTTAGTGCGTTGTGGGGGCGCAATTGGCACATATACTATACAAACAAACATGCATAAATTTAAAAGATTAGATTTATATCCAGTTACCAACTGGTATGCATGATATTGGTTCACTAGCAGTGGGTCTAAAAACAAATAAGTAAAGTTGCATGAAAAATTGCATAACCCCAAGTAGATATGGGTAAATTGGTATGCATAACCAATGCCCTAGTTACCATCTATGTCCTTTTGATGACATCTTTTGTGAGACCACTTTTATCCCAATACAAATGCAAATATCATCAAATCCTTATGATGTAAATTCTCTAGTATTACCAAGCCATATAGACTTTATGAGATGATTAGGGTGGTGAGCCCTTAGTTGTATAGTTGGTCCTAGGAGTGTAGTGTTTTGTGTGGACATTAATACGATGTGTGTTCATCATGTCAAAACTTCAACCAGAACCATAAAGTACTTGAATGACCCGCATTCTGGATGTATAGGTCCACAAATATTACTTTGTATTCATTGTAAGAATGGAATATTTTGTATTATGTCCTTAGCTTAGGATGACCTTGTTCCTATTGTGGTTTAAGGAGTAAGGTTTGCAAAAGTTCTAGGTATTCAAGAGTGCATATTGCGATGGAGGTGTTGCTTCTTATGTTGCATAAGTCAACAATTGCAATTTTGGATCATTTCTTTCACTCGAGAAAATGTGTCTATGTGTATTTTTCAACACAGGATCATTATGTCATATCCCAAAGTTCATTATTGGTGACAACATATGATTCAGTGACCGAGATAATCCATTAGCTTGACACATTAGCTTCTCTAATATATGTTTTCTTCCAGATTTATTAGAGTTTATATAGATATCCATTTCCGTTCATAATATGGTTTTCCATTTCAAACAAATATTTGAACAAGGTTTGATGCATATAGTGTTTTAGTGATTGATTTCGTGTCATTAAACAACAAGTGAGATGTCACAAAAACAAACAAATTCTAAGTGTTTGGTTGGAGGAATTAAAAATAATTAATTCAATGAATAATATCTATTTCTTAGGATTGTATGAGATGTCACAAAAACAGTCAAGTTCTCCTTGATACATTCCTACATGGAACGAAGAACATTGAGAGTTTTATATTTGTTTTTGATGTATTTCTTTACATATATAGTGGTTATAAACCCGAATGTATATTTACAGGAGCAATTAATTTGATAGTTAAAACACATTTAAATAAGCTTATACTCAGTCAATTTTAGATTTGATATAGTTTATTTTCTACTTGTTCCCCCTCTTTTTTTTGTAAGAAAAAGGAACAATAGTTAATATATATCTTCATTGACTATCCCTTATCAACTAGGTAGTAGTTGTATCTGCTACAAAGATTGGAAAATCCTTCCTAACTATTGCCATCCCCCTGACACTTTCCACTATTTCGTTCACGTGGTATATAAATGACACGTGTGAGAAATTTTATTTCACTTACGATTCTTTAGAGTTGTTTCCACCTCTAACATTTTAATTATTGATCTCGAGAATTTTCTTTGTCCCAACATATCTGGTGTTGTTATTTGAAAGAATTTTGCTGTGTCTCTCAACCACTTGCAGTAGGTTGATGAGTTTGTCTAAATGTTACATTTCAACTTATACTGGTTCATTAATATTTATTTATATATGAAAGGTGGAAATCATGTTAGGAATCATGTCATCTTATGTGAGTTCTTTGCCACATAGATCGAGACGCGTTTGGGACATAACATTTTTTTTGTTAAAATCAGTTACCTTTTTGTAATCGAGTAAGTGGGTTTCATTCCACTGTACTATTAGTTTGGGAAGTATATATATTCATGAATACTCCCGATTCTCCTTTTCGGGGCATCCCACAGTTCTTCGGGAGTTTCTAGTAAAGGTATTCCAATGAAAGTTAGAATTTATATGTCGTCTCAAAACATGAGGGTATTTGCTTGTACCTTTTCAATAGGTTGGTTTTAGGGTTAATAGGGAGTTGATGAACTTTAGGTATTTTCTTGTACCTTGTAAGAGGAGATTTGTATACTCGTTTATGGTACTCAGGTTCTTTTGAGTTTACAACGTTGATTTCGGGATGAGTTGTTTCAACCATTGACATATATAAGGGATAATATATGATTTTATGTTAGACAAGACAATGGATTATGGTCATAATTATTATTTTATGTATGAAATTTCATTATCATAATAATATTGGATTTTGTATGCTTACATTTTGTTGATGATACTTTATCAATATTTCAACTTGTGAAAAGAAATCACTCAATCTATTGGATTTCCAGGTAGTAGGGGAATCACATGGATTTTTTAAGTCCCTATAAACCATAGGGCTATTTACATCTGTTTGACAAAATCCAATCGATATTTTACGATTTATTTAATTTGAAGATAACATTGTTAATTATAGAGCTTTTGACATGAGGCCAAAATGAATATGAGTTTGGCATATGAAACCAATTTCAATGTTTTAATACCTTAATGGTATTTTGAGAGATTTTGTCATGAGACCAAAAATAAATTAGATACAAGGGAGTTATGGATTAAGGGGATATACATGTATTTATGTAAGCAAAACAATTCAAAATACTAAAGCTATAACTAAATTAGCAAAGTTTAACAAATCCATTAAAATAAAACTAAATCAACAGCATAAACAAATAACAACAATATACTCAAAATATTAAATACAATAAAAAAAATTTATAAGAAAAATGCATAAATGAGAGAGACAAAGTCCAAGAACTAGATTTGCCAATTTAGGATTATTGTTTTCTTACACCTAAATATGACAGATTTCTTGTGATAACTAAAATATAATAACACATGTAAATAATCATAAGATATAATAATCATTGCGAAAACTAAAATATACAAATAATTATATACACATATAAACACAACGTACTTAAACAATATTAAATTTTAAAGTATATGAAACACCATTATAATTAATAATTAAAACAGATAATAAACATACATATATATTTTTTATTTATTAAGTTCACAAATTTAATTGGTCTAATTTTAAAAAAATAATTGCCTTAATTAAAATTAGGTAAAAGGTCTAAAATTGATAGTAACTACATACATACCAAATACTCAAAAAGTAATTGAAGTAAATCATGTGAGGAACTTAAAGTTGATTTTTTTATACGGCCAAATATAAAAAAAATCATATGTTTAATTTATAATTATATTGAAATTACAAGGAAAATACATATGAATTTAAATAATCATTTTTTCCCCAACATCTCTCCTCTTCTCTTGCCTTTATCTTTTTTATTATTTTCTTTTTTCAAAAATCAAATTATTTGTTTTACTTTTGTAAAACTAACTTAACGATAACTGAACCTGTGAACATAAATTTTATTCCTTTTAAGAATTGATTAGTTAATTAATTAAAGATATTTGTCTTGATTGTGAGAAAACTTTTTCATCTTGAGATTTCATTCAAAACTTTACTTTTGATGATTAACGAAAATATAACACAAAAAAATATATAACGAAAATATAAGATTCAATCAATATCAAACTTTTTCATCTTGGGATTTCAAATTCTAATATTATTACTAAACAATTTTATTGTGTGATATAACTATTAATGAACTATCAATTGAAAGTTTAAAATAAAAAATGTACCACAAATCGGTAGCAATACCGTAGAAACCCTAACTTTACTTTGTAAAATTATCTTAGTCGAGCAACGTACTGATAATGTATTGTAGAACAATCAATATAGAGAGAATAACAATATGACAGAGAGAAGAAGTCTGTAATTCTCATTAATCATAAACTCTTTAAATAGGGAGAGTTTTACAAAAAAAATTGAAACATTTATTATGGTAAATTATTATAGTAGGAAAATATCCTGTCAATCACTTTCTTTTGATGATGACACATAATCCTTCAACAATTTATTAATTACTAGAAGCGTACTCGCGCAATGCAACGAGATACATAACGATTTTAATGTTTCATTTTATTTTTTTGTCGATTTACAATACGATTTTGGATGGTTTTGAGAAAGTGATAATGTTTTTTTTATAAATTTGTTTAATTTAGGCTTAATAATATAATGTTTTTTATATAAAAAAATTAAGTATTTTGTTAGAATTCAATGATTATTTTATATATTTTAATGACATCTAGAAAAAATAATCAATTACATATTTAATAATATAATTAAAACAAAATTATAGTAATATAATATATTAATTAATAGTGATACATGAAAATGTCTGCATAAAAGGAATAACCTGCACATACCAAATTGGTGGGTGTTAGAAGCTTGCAGTAGTAATATGTATCTTGTGCTTTGATACTTGTAAATTAAGAGATTTTTAAAATCTTGCATAAAATGATGATACCTTGTGTCTAATAATTTGTATTTAAAAGTTTTTTATCCGTGCTTTATAATATAGTATAGATAACTATTTTTAGTGTACATAAATAAATTAGTTAAATTTATATTTTTATATCTTATGTAACTCGTATTTTTTATATATTAATTAGTTTTAGTAACTTACTTAAACTTATAGTTCATATCTTATTATTTAATACTAGAAGTGTACTTGCGCAATGCAGCTAGATACATCACGATTTTAATGTTTCATTTTATTTTCTGTTTTTTGTCGATTTACATTACGATTTTGGATGGTTGTGAGAGAGTGATAATATTTTTTTTATATAAATTTGTTTAATTTAGACTTAATAATATAATGTAATTTATTTTGGTTTAATAATATAATTTTTTTATAAAATATTCTGTAAGATTTTTTAATTATATTTTAGATTTTTTATATCTAAAATATGATGAGAGTTATTTTAGGAGAGTTAAAGTGGGAAATGATTTTAGGGGAGTTAAAATGGTTAAAATAATGATTGAAAATTAATGAATAACATTAAATGTAGTACATACAACTTTTATGGCTGTTTTTTAAGTAATTAACATTAAATAGCGGTACATTAAGTTTTAAGACTTGTTTTTAAGAGTTTTTTATGTCATCTTTATAATATAGTATATATATTATTCAGTATTTAGTTTTACTTTTTTAATTTTTAACTAATTAAAACAAAACATTTATCAAAATTATGTTTTATTTAAGCTAAAGAAATTCATAGAAGTAAAGTTTTTTAAAACGGAAAAGATAAAATATTTCATGGCATGATTTAAGTTTTAAATTTCATTTAATTATTTTGCTCATTAATTTTAGAAGATATATATTTATGCCAACAAATTTTATTGATTAATAGGTAGAGGGAGGGACCAAATCTTTTATAAAAATGAAAAATGTTTACGGACCAAATTTGTAATAATAAAGAAAAGTAATATGAGGGACGAAATTTGTTTTTTTTTTGTAAAGGGTGTCCTGGGCCTATCGCCCAGACTAATCCCTTGGCAAAGCAACCGACTGCGAAAGCATGCAGCTCTGAGATTAAATCCAGTGGCCACAGGATGCGTACGCCTGGATTCGAACCTGGGGTGGATGGGATATCCCACCACATCCCCCACAGGCCTTAACCAGTACGCCACAAGCCTTGTGGTTGGGACCAAATTTGTTATAAAATGAAAAGTAGTTTAAGGAACCAAATTCGTTATTGAATTGAAAGTTGAGGGAGGGGAGGGTGAACAGACAAACTTGCCACTCAGTAATGGATAATTGAAGGGGCTAAATTTAGTAGGAGGGACACATATCCGTTATAAAAATGAAACTATAGAGACATGCCTTGTTAATAATTTTTTCAAGGATCTTAGTTGTTAATTTATACAAACCACACAGACCAATTTTACATTTAACTCTTTAATATATTTAAAGGAACATATTATGTATTTGATGCTATTAAAAAGATATATAATAGGGAAATTGACCGAAATGGGCCAAACACGGGGATGGATTGGCCTCCTAGCCATCCCTCTCCCCGTTTTACCCAAATGTCCCAAAGGACGCCAATGGAGTCCAGGGACGCAATGTGCCCTAGGGCGCAATTTGCGTCAAGACGCAATTTGCGTCCGACACAAATTGCGCCCTAGGGCGCATTGCGTCCTTGAGTGCTTTTATACTGAAGGCGACCAACACACTTCCCCCACCTACCATTTTTAATTAACTCGATCGAAGGAACCCGCCGGAGCTGTCGTTTTCCAGTCCCCACCATCGACGATTTATGCATTTTTTTAATCGATTTGGGTCCACAAATGGCTGAGGTTAGTGACTTCTCCTCTAACTCTTCTACCATTTCTTTAATCGATTTTTTGTATATTTTTTGTTGTATATTTTTGTTGATAATTTGTTGTATATTGGTTGGATGATAATTTTTTGTTGTATATTTTTGTTGATAATTAGTTGTATATTTTCTAGGAATAATATAACAATTTTCTGTTTTGAAAATATACAATTGTTATATTATTTTTGTTGTATATTTTGTTTTGTTGTTATATTATCTAGGATTTCAAAACAGAAAATATGTATTTAGAGAAAAAAAGAATGTTAATCGATAAAAAAGTTGTTAACTGAAAATATTAATTATACAAAAAATTGTCATCCAAAAAATTTATGTTTTGACAATTTTTGATAAATTGTATATTTTTGTTGATAATTAGTTGTATATTTTTGGATGATAATTTTTTGTTGTTATTTTTGTTGATAATTTGTTGTATATTTTGGATGACAATTTTTTTGTATATTTTTGTGTTGATCGATTTTGTTGTTATGTATGTTGTATGATTTTAAATGGTTGTAGTTATCATTTTTGAGTGGATGATAATTTTTTGTATATTATCATTTTATATTTAGGGTTATAATATAATTTTAGTGTCATAGTTTTAAATGGTTGTAGTTATCATAGTTTTAAATTTAATATTAGATTAAATGGTTGTAGATGGTTGTAGTTATCAAATTTTTAAATTTAATGTAGTTATTAATATAGTTTTAAATTTAATGTTTTAATTTTTTTTACACACATTATAGAATTTTACACTTTAGGTCCCTTTACTTTAGAAACTGACACTTTAGGTCCCTTTACTTTAGAAACTGACACTTTAGGTTCCTCTACTTTAGAAACTGACACTTTAGGTCTCTTCACTTTAGAAACTGACACTTTAGGTCTTTTTACTTTTGAATTTTACTCTTTAGGTCCCTTAACTTGAGAAATTTACACTTTAGGTCCCTTACCTTTTAAAACTAACACTTTTGGTCCTTTAACTTTAGAAACTGACACTTTAGGTCCCTTTACATAAGTATTATATCATTACTATGCAGGGAAGAAATTTCTACACTGCAAAGTTGAACCTGAAGAGTAAGATGACGATGGTGGACCAGATTCGCCAGAAATTGAACCCCACACGATTAGCACTATTCAGGGAGACATGTTTCGGTCATTGGTTGGAGTTGACCGATACATCTGCCGACCCTATCTTGGTACATATATTTTTACAGACCCAGGTATTCCCGCAAAATATACGGGCTGATGAGATGTTATTCGAGGTTGGTGGCCACGCTCTTCGGTTCGGCCGTGAGGAGTTCTGTCTCATCACAACACTTCGTTTCGGACTGGACCCGAAGTTGCATAAGAATAGGCCCAATGGTTTTGTTAGACGGGTGTTCCCACGAGGCACGATAACGGTGCGGAACATCCAGGTACGGGTGTTAATCTAAACCGCCAAACCGCATAAACCGCCCACACTACACCGCACCGCACCGCAAAACGCGGTTTAGAACTTCCGCGGTGCGGTTTGCGGTTTGCATTTTTACCAAACCGCACTATGCGATGCGGTTTGCGGTTTTGAGTTATCAAACTGCGGTTCAAACCGCACCGCACCGCACATTATATATATATGTCAAGGTTCAAAATGGCGTGAGGCGTGGCGTGGCGGCGAGGTCAAGCCTTAAGCCTTACATGTCATGGCGAGGACGCGGCGTTTTTCAAGGCATGACATAAGGCGGCACATTTGTATGTCATATT
Organism: Arctium minus; assembly: GCA_954870635.1. Taxonomy (NCBI): domain Eukaryota; kingdom Viridiplantae; phylum Streptophyta; class Magnoliopsida; order Asterales; family Asteraceae; genus Arctium; species Arctium minus. Next base: position 71,429,594 of record OX941092.1, on the reverse strand, counting down.
CAAAATTATATATATACATATATGTTTTATATATATTATTCTAATCAAATAATGATATTAAAGAGTGTACATTAATATTGTTAGAATAAAATCATATAAATTACCAGTACAAAATTAGTTTTTGATTGAATATTTAAAATAGAACTTAGAAAAACAATTTTCCAACTTCGTTTTAATCGCGAGTCCATAACGTTTATGACTTCGTGAAACTGTGAATGATGTGATTAGATAAATCTATAAAAGTGTTAAATCTAAAGTTAAAAATGTAAAAACACAAAAGATAAAAAAATTAAAAAAAATATTTTTTTTTGAAAAAAAATCACGTCTTAGAAAAAACGCGCGCCGCGGCGCGCCATGGCTCGCTTAACGTCATAGCGTGAGTCACACCTTACAGAAACGTTATGGGCCATTTCGTAATGGCGGAGACGCGTCTTGCGCCATATCGCGCCATGGCGCGCCTTTTTGAACACTGATATATGTATACATTTTTTGTTTTATATATTACACGCACATATATGTATATATAAAAATAATTGCAATATTTATGTAATATGTATTTAGGAATCAGAAGTGTTGAATATTTTTATTTTTTGGACTACGGTTACGTTATCATTGATTTTAAAATGAAGTTTTAATCTTATAATTATTAGATTGTGGGTGTAAAGTGCGTTAGGTACAAACCGTATAAACCGCACCGCATTGCGCGATGCGGTTTGGTGCGGTTTGAGATATATGTGGCGCGGTTAAAATGCTCAAACCGCATATGCGGTGCGGTTTGCGGTTTTGCCCTAAACCGCACCGCGAACACCCCTACATCCGGGATGTATTCAATCTGATCGACATTGATGACGAGGGGCGGGTGCATATCGATGACGATTATGTCGTCCGTATTTGTCTCATGATGATGGTTGAGATGTTCTTTCTCGGTCATCGGTTGTCCCAGCATCTTCCCGATCATCTACTTCAGGTCATTGATGATTTGAGCGTCTTTAATCGGTTTCCCTGGGGATCCTATATCTGGGCGCACACCTACAAGCAGATGAATGCAGCGATCCGGAAACGACCGGAGCAAGGATATAGGATGTCGTTATCTGGGTTTTTATATGCATTCAAGGTTAGTAAGTTGATATCAAAGTAATACTTTTACAATCTACACGGATTCCCTATTTCTACAAAATATTTACTACTATCTTGGTATTTTAATTCACAGATATGGATCTTAGAGACCTTTCCCATGGCCAGCACGTATTATATATTGACCACCAGGCGGCCACGTGCGGTTCGTTGGGATAGGTCTTCGACCGGTATTGTTAGCCAGCATGCCTATGCTCTCCTGGATGTATCGACGGTAAGTTACATTGACTACAGTGAAAAAAAATTGTAATAGATGAGGCCCTTGTGTGGATTTCTAACATGATTATTTTTCAATATATTAGGACGAGCGGCTCCCACATGAGAGGCTTGTTCCTACGTCGTGGGAAGAGAGTCAGGACTGGTATATCCAGAGCCATCGCTGGTTTAGTAGTTCGGAGGGGCGTCGACCGTCGAAGAGGTCGAGAGTTATGCAGGCTGTTGACGAGGGTGAGAAGTCATTCTAAGTTATCTGATATTTATAATTTTTTTATAAAGAGAAGTCGTTCTAGATTATCTGATATTTATAATAGTGTTGTTAATTGTTTGTAAAGACGTAGTTTCCGAGTCTGAGGGAGACGACCAACCTGATCATGACACGGGCCCATGCAGGCGTTAGCAGGGCACATGAGGCCACCTCTTACGAGGAGCCACCATTTCATGCTGGGCATAGTTCATCCTTTCACCATGAGCATAGTCCAGCAGGCCACTATCAGCATAGTCCGCATGTTGACCCCTATGCTGACCGATGGGCTGAGTTTACGAGGCGGAAGGATGATTTCTATGACTATCGGACTTCTCATCGCACTGAGCATGAAGATCTTGAGAGACGCCTTGTCGAGAAATGGGCATCTGAACGCTCAGAGCGTGAAGCTATTGAGAGACGCCTTGCTGAGGTGGAGAGGCTTACTAGACAGTTTAGCTCTTTTCATGTAAGTGTTTAACTTAATTTATTGGACATGGTTTTCATTGTTATCTTTTGGAACGTTATGTGGTTTATTATGCTTGATGACAGATTCCAGCCCAGCAGCAGGGTGGACAACCCTCCCAGCCCGCCGACACGTAGCACGGGTTCGGATCTTTGATCTTCGGAGGCCCGACCCAATACACGGATAATGTTAGTCATTTCAATCTTTATATGGTATCATTATTTGTTTTCAATAAGACATAAAAACAATGACTTAGATTAATGTGCAGAGTTCATCATCCTTCGTTGATGACTTATTCGGACCTTTGTCGTTCGTTACACCGACCCACCACATGGCACATGTAAGTTGTTTAATTTGGTGGGTAATTTGATTTTTACATTCAGAATAGAAACTGAACAACCTCAATCTTATTTTGCAGGGCACAGGGACATCATTCCCGGGGTTTAGCGGTCAGTCCACTGGCGGCTCTCCGTTTTTTACACAGGGCCAGTATACGCAGCCTGTAAGTTAGGAGATTCGTTTGTTACATTTGATATTTATTTGTTAGAACACACTTGTGAGGACCAAACTTATTTTGCAGGGCACATTCGGGTCGTTGCTCCATGAGACTGGACCGACTACGCCAGTTTTGTCGGGGTTTGTTGGGGCATTGTTCCAGGATACGTCACAGGCGAGTACACCCGCCGGCCTATCGACCTCGACGTCCGTCCGGCCTCCAGTGTCCCAGGACATTCAGGTTGCACCGCCGACGGATGTTACTGAAAGGCCTCCTAGGCAGAAAACTCTTGGGAAACAATTGCTCCCTCCTTTCACCGCTTTGCCTCCTACTATAGACCCACCTACCCACCGCCGCGTATCGAAGAAGCCTGTAGCTCGTAGGGCCGCTGCTACTACCGATGCCACTACCGCTGCTTCTGCCCCTGCCACTACCGCTGCCACCACCATTTCTGAAACCAACTCTTACACTTCATCCGCTATTGCCACAAAATGGTATAGGAATGAATTGTCGACTTATTGGCTTAGGTGCCTACCCACCCATCCTGTGGGTAGGGAGTGGTGGGGCTTATTACTCGGTTTGCAGGGCTCGGGGTGGCTCGAATATGATGTTAGTATAAAACATCATTTCAGTTTCTCTATCATAATGTCTATTTATATGTCTAACATCTTTTACTTTTTTTTTAAATAGCACATCGACGGATGGGTTCGGGTTATCCGTGAGTCGCGTCCGCCCAATGCAGGGTGGACGGTGATGACGTCCGAGTTCATGCATTACCTGGTCGCTGGTGGTGGTGCAAGTTTCGTCTGTGAAATGGCGAAGCGTCCGACCGGTGTACCATGGTGGTCTATTCAGCATGTATGAATTTCACTTTAAATATACTTGTTATTTCTAACTCTGTATAGTTTAATGTTATTTACTGTTGGTTTGTTTTTGAACGAATAATTCAGGTGTTCATTCTGATTTGCATAAACCAGAAGCATTGGGTTTTAGGCGACCTCAACCTAGACCTTTTGGAGATGACCGTATATGATAGCTTCAGGAGCGATTCATATGCGGACAACTTTAGAAGAATGATGACCACGTTCGCCGACCGTCTACAGGAATTTTTTACCCTAGCTGGGTGCCCATCACTTGCAGCGCAAAGCCACGAGTTCACTTGGGTACACGCAGATGGGGTACCACAACAGCAGGGTCCATTGGGCGATTGTGGTCCTTTGACATGTATGTTCCTGACACAATTGGCGAACAACGAGGTTCCAACACCAATGGAGGATGCATCGGCACGAGCGCTAGCCTGGAGGATTCACATGGTGGATGTCTTTTGGACCATGATACAGACAGACCGACTTGAATTATTTCTTTTAGTAGCTTATATATTTAGCTTCGTATATACAAATTTTTAAAGTTTAATGTAAAATTTAGCTTCAAGACAATTTATTTATTAAAAATTCAGTCGTTTAGTTTAATTAAAACATCATTTCATTAAATGCACGTATTTAATAACATTGAACGGATACAGTGCATATGAACTAAACAACCAACCATATGGTCATTTAAATGTCAAAGTACGGCTACACGACGCTTTGGTTTTCTGAAATCCTCACCGACTTCTTATGTGCTCTGGTGATACGATTTTGGTAGTGACCACCTCCACTTTCTCGCTGTACACTTCAATGACGGTATGGCCTTTAACATACTGACGTATAAGGGCTACATCTTCATCGGTATCCATAGGTTCCAATCCAGTCAATAAGTCTGTATTCGGACGTTCAAAATACAACTTATAATATTTCGTTTCATCGTAATCTAGCTCTTTCATGATCTAGTGAATCAGTCGCATGGAAAGATCGTCGACATCTAACATGTCAACATAGACTTCTAGACCACGAAAGTACTGCCTTCTAGGTAGATCCGTGAAGTACCCTTGATGGTAGAGTTTCATGCTGAACATTTGTGGATACTTAGTTGTTCAAGATAGGGGTTAACAAGGTTAGCCTTACACAATATTCAACACAAGCAAAACCCAAAAAAATATAAACGCTAACCATATAACTCGGTGGTACCGGCTGGAAGCGATTGAGATAAACATCTGAAATTCTATACATGAAGATTTGGGGATGCCATGTAACTTTGTTTTGTTTGGTTTAGGACTCCCCATCGTTCTGTATTTATAGCCAAAGGTAGTGCACAAAAAACAGGGGGGCGCAATTGCGTACCTGTAAAAAGCTTCAAGATTCGCTTGAAAAGCTTCAAGATTCGTCTGTAAAGTTTCAGGGGTGCGCAATTGCGTACCTGTTTTGTTTGGTAACATAATAGTCACAAACACTTGTTTTGAAGTAGTTTAAACATATAAATGCATCAAACCATAGAAAGTACATCTATCAACTAGCAACGAAGAAAACCAAAATACAAACCCAACAACACAAGCACCACAAAACAAAGTGATAGAAAGTACGGGTACAAACTAGCAACATGGAAAATCCAGAAACGCTAACACTATCTAAGGATAAAGTGCTTTACATTGATCAATCCAATTTTATTTATGGGTAACCTGCGCTTACAGTGCTGCAAAATTTTGCATAATCTTGTTTACTTGAACGTTGTCGTGGCGAATACGGTCTTCTTTCTATTTTATCTCCCTCTTCAACCTTCTTATCTCCTCCTTGTCCACGTCGATCCTTCTCAAGTGGCCATCCTTCTTAGCCATCATTTCTTTCCACTCTTCGGTTAGTTGTTCGATCTCCGCTTCACTTTTCTCTATCGCCTTTTTTAGTCTGGAGGGCATTATTTGTGAAGAAGGTGGGTTTGAGGATGATGCATTTCCAGCCATGTGTTTGGTCAAAGAGGAGACTATTATGCTATGAATGGTGTATGTATGAGGTGGACTATAACGTTGGTATAACCCATGTATTTATAGCCAAATTCTAAGTACAAACCCTAATTAGGGTTAATCTGGGCTTGCCACGTGCCCCAGGGATGCAATGGCGCCCTAGGGCGCAATTTGCGCCAAGACGCAATTTGCACACATAGGCTTTACTGGGGAATCTTGCAGAAGAATCGTTTCAGGCTTTGCAGGGGAATCCTGGCTCTTTTTGCAGGGGAATCCTGGCAGGCTTTGCAGGGGATTAGTGGTGCGCAATTGCGCCCATACGCAATTGCGCACGACCCTATCTTCTCATCGACTATAAGTAGATTCTATGGTGAAGTAGTAATTCACAACTTGCTATCTATCCTTTCTGCCCTCCACACCGTTTACAACCATTCTCTATATTTTCATAACTTAATGGCTGGAGGTTCACGCGGTAGGGGCAAAAGGTCAGCGAATGGGGTTGGCACTTCACGCTCTGTCGACATCGAACAATTAAATGATGGAGCTTCAATGATTGACTGGAATGCACCAGAGATAACGGAGGATTGGGCGGAGTTTGGGATAACTGCTTACGATGCACCGATCACGCCTCAGGAGTGTGAGCAGTTTAACAATGCACGAGAGACATACTACATTGCTCATGGTGGAGAATCCCTACCTACATATCAATCTAACCAGGGGCCTGGTCTACCAATGTCTCAGGTACTGCCTGCCAGGTTGAAAAGGTCATGTGATGAGGAAAATGAGGAGATACGAAATATAGGCAGGATGTGGCTACAAAACATGGAACTTCAGAAGGAGAAAGAGGAAATTATTGCGGAGCAGAAGGAGTTCCTAGAGATGATGAAACGCGATGTTAGGGAGAAGCAAAAGGAGATTAGAAAGTTAGAAGATGAACTGGTAGACATCAAAGAAAACTACACCGGCATGGAGGAGCAGATGAAGGCAAAGGCTGGCTTGATCGGGAGGATCCGGGAACTCTACCCGTAGTAGGTTTCTCAAAGGGTGGTTGTTGTATGGATGCACTTCATCCGTTTTCTTTGGTTTCAATAAAATATTGGTTTAATGCTTTAATGTTTTACTTTACTAAATAACACAAGAAAACTTAACAAGCACGATAAGGTAAATAAAATCAACACTAAACATAAAAACAATATCACTTACCATACAAGACGTAGTCGTTACAATCAAGTGAATTCAATCTTAGAGACCAATAATAATATTTATAAAAAGTTTATTACATACATGGACTACTCGTTTAGATCAACGTTTAAATCAAAAGTACCATGTCTAAAACTTTCATAATTCTCTTCGGTTGATACTGGTTGAGTTTGTCGACTACCAGATGCCTTTTGAGTTTATCGACTACTGGATGCCCTTTGACGGCTCACATTTACCGGTGCAGGAGATGGACAGTTTGCTCGAGTGTGTCCTGGTTGTCCACACCGAGAACATCTTCTCTGGATGGGATCCTCACCCTGAGATGGGATACGGTCATGGTTACTCGGTCGATCAGCCCGTCTTATTACGCTAGGTGGTCTAACGGTCATAAACGGGTGGTCTGGAACAACCCATGTTTCCCTTGGATCGACTAGATGTATGAGCTCTGCGTAAGTTTGTCGAAAATTATCCGACGCGTAGTAACCAGTCGCCAGATAGGAGACATCTGTACACCGTTGATTTCTTGCGACGGCGATTGCATGGCCGCATGGTATTCCTGAGAGATGCCATTTCCTGCACGAGAAAAGTCGATTATTGAAGTCAACTTCTGCGTCCCTAAACCCATCGCGGACTTCCCAGTAACCTCGACCAATCTCATGTACAGTCCATGTTGCGGACTTTTGAATTCTCTTTTCAATTTTGGCCTCCGCCCACGGCGTGAGACGATTCACCATTTCCTCTGCGATAACACAAATTTGTTACGTTATTATTGCAAAAATAAAAACATAAAATTCAAACAGTCAGAAATCCAAGGATGATAACCTCAATTTCTCCGAAGAATCGAATACCATTCTTGCTGAAAACATCGGAAATAATCCATAAGGCCCACAATAGGCAGTTTCCGTGCAAAACGAGACAATGCATTCACCGACTCGGCACTGTTCGATGTTATTATGTTGTAACACATTACTGGGAAATGAGCCCTTGACCATTTCTCCGGTCCAACCTAGTCCATAAGCGGAGCTCCAAGAGGTAAAGCAGCTCGTAGACCCGCCATGTTCAGTTCAAACTCCTCCACCGTATATGCTTTACACGTCCTCCAAAATAACTTCTTCTTGTATCTGACCCTGCTGTCCCTGGTTTTTACGTTCTTCATTAGATGGCGACAACAAAGTGCATGATTGGCGCCCGGGTACACTGTATTAATTGCTTGGTGAATTGAAGCAGCCCTGTCGGATACAAAAACCAACCCCTCGGGTTCCCCAATACAACGCTTTAGCATGGTTAAGAACCAAGTCCACACATCCCCACTCTCAAACCTACCAACTCCGAAAGCGATGGACACAATCTGGTTATTTGCGTCCATAACAACGACTAAGAACATTGTGCCCAAGTAAGTACCCTTCAAATGAGCAACATCGATGATAATGACCGGACGCAGGTGTGTGGTAAACGACCGAATCTGGATATTTAAGGCATTTTCATATTATAACATTATTCAATATAGCAGTTCAATAAACCATATAGTGATGCGAAAGTTACTAAAATAACAACGTACCACGCAACCGAGGGCAGCGAAACACATCTCAAAACGTCCTCGAGCGTCTGTCCTTATTGAGGTAACGGTACCAGGATTCCGGAGCTCCAGATTATAGAGAAAGCAGGGGAGTCGGGTAAACGATTCTTCAGGGGTACCACGCACCATCGTCAATGCATAAGCTTTTGCGCGTCAGGCTTGCCAGTAAGAAATATCTATTTTCAAATCCGATCTTACGTTGTTGACAATGTCGGATCCACGGTATGTCCTGCTAGTATCCTTCAGTTTAGGGTAAATAAAATTACCCAATACTCTACTGTTTGCTTGATGGTGGTTGGGATGCAGCTGTGTCCTCGAGCAAGTGTGTACGTCATCCAATATACGAACATGAAACATATTGGTATTTTCGACAGAGGTCGCATAGATACGCCAAGAACATCCGGCTTGCCTACATCTGGCATCGTATCTGGTTTTATTTGACCGGTTAACTCCAAACTCAAAACCCTCTTCAAGAAACTTCAAACTGAGAGCGAGTGTAAGATCGTTTTTCGTCGGGAATACTTGACCCAAACTTACTCTTCCACTACGATTATAACGTGGGGGTAGGTTGGGTGTGATGACTGGGGCCACTGATGGAAGTGGAGGGGGCATATAAAAGAAATCATTTATCCCACCGTATGATTTGATAGGACTACTTTCTGGTTCGTCGTCGTTTTCATCAGTATCAACATAAGATAAACTCAAGTGGTAAACATGAGACTCCTCATCATGTCTATAAACTTCGACGTCGTCGTCATCTTCTTCCTGTTCTTCTTCTTCTCCTTCTTCTTGTTGTGTTTCAGGAACAACATCTGGGGTATCATCAGATTCAACCACACCGCCTCCGGTGTTCGAAGTACCACCGATATCGCTTTCACCGGACATCGATGAATCGACAAACACAGAGTGTTGGCAGATTATTTTCACCGTCAAATAATTGAATGAAAGACGAAACATCGTCAGAGTTGCATAACTCATAAAAGGCACCATCATACTTATACGATATTCTAATCCTACCAATAGTATGATCGATAAGAAATTTTATGTGAATACAACTAACCAACCTCGGATGCGTAATGTTCGATGCCACCTTGACGCAGGTTATCGGTTGATCGGTAACATACTCCCACCCGTTATCATTCTGTTGCCATGAATCACCGCTTAGGAGATGTAACTTCACTTTATCCTCTCCAGAACTCATATTTAAAAAAAAAACACACAGAAAAGGAAGATACACAAGCAAATGAAATTGTGGATGAAAATTGTGATTTACAACTTCAATGGTTGTTGATCTTATAGCAATAATTTAGGGAATCAATTTGTACCACCACAGGGAAATAATTCATCTGCTAAAGTTGATTTGATATCACAACTTCTTGAATAATACAGTACACATCAACTTGAAAAAGCAGCTTAAAAACGTGAAAAAATAGCAAACCAACTAAAATCTAAGGAGAAACCCTAATTAGGGTTGATCGTTGCTTGACACGTGCCCAGGGACGCAATGCGCCCTAGGGCGCAATTTGCGTCGGACGCAAATTGCGTCTTGGCGCAAATTGCGCCCTAGGGCGCATTGCGTCCCTGGGCTCCATTGACGTCCTTTGGGACATTTGGGTAAAACGGGGAGATGGATGACTAGGAGGCCAATCCATCCCCGTGTTTGGCCCATTTCGGTCAATTTCCCTATATAATAACTTTATTCTTTATAAAAAAATTATTCTTGATAAAAATCAATGAATCTTTTTGTTTAAAATAATACTAGAAGCGTACTCGCGCAATGCAGCGAGATACATCACGATTTTAATATTTCTTTTTATTTTTTGTTTTTTTATCGATTTACAGTACGATTTTGGATGGTTTTTAGAGAGTGATAATGTTTTTTTATAAATTTGTTTAATTTAGGCTTAATAATATAATGTTTTTTATATAAAAAAAATTAAGTAGTTTGTTAAAAATTTATTAATTATCTTATATATTTTAAATTTTTTATATTTAAATTGAGATGTTTATCCTGTTTTGATTATGTTTATCAGAATTCAAAGGGTTTGGGGATTAGAGATAAGGATTTTGGGGGATAAGAATGAAATTTATTAATGAGGGTTAAAAACATTTAAAAGTAGTACATATTGCTTCATTATTTGTTTTTTAAGAGATTTTAATTAGATTAACATTAAATAATAGTACATAATGCTTAATGGGTAATTTAGGCTTAATAATATAATGTTTTTTATATAAAAAATTAAGTAGTTTGTTAAAATTCATTAATTATCTTATATATTTAAAATTTTTTATATTTAAATTGAGATGTTTATCATGTTTTGATTATGTTTATCAGAATTCAAATTTCATAATTTTAGGCTTAATAATATAATTTTTTTATATAAAAAAATTAAGTAGTTTGTTAAAATTCATTAATTATCTTATATATTTAAATTTTTTAATATTTAAATTGAGATGTTTATCCTGTTTTGATTATGTTTATAAGGATTCAAATTTCATAATTTTAGGGTTTGGGGATTAGAGATAAGGATTTTGGGGATAAGAATGAAATTTATTAATTAGGGTTAAAAACATTTAAAAGTAGTACATATTGCTTCATTAGTTGTTTTTTAAGAGATTTTAAGTAGATTAACATTAAATAATAGTACATAATGCTTAATAGGTTGTTTTTAAGAGTATTTTATGTCTCTTTTATAATATAGTATAGATAATTTTCACTCAAAATGGTAGGGTTTTCCAACTCCATGTTAATCCTTTAAAAATATAGAGGACTGAATTGTAACATTAAAAGAAGATGGAGGGCCAAATGTTGCATAAAATGAAACAAAAAGCGAATAATGAAAAAGAGAAGTGGAGAGTTACAAAACCCTAGCGCCAGAAGCAATCCTCATAACCAGATCCCCCATCCAGAAAACCGTCGTTACAACACCACTAGTTACCTCCATAAATCGAAGGAAAACCTAAAGAAAAAAAGCTTCAAAATCCATTCATGGCGATGGCAAAGTACGATCTCACACCTCGGATTGCTCCGAATCTTGACAGGCATCTGGTGTTTCCGCTGTTGGAATTCACTCAAGAACGCGAGCTTTACCCAAACGATCAAATCCTCAAAGCTAAGATCGAGCTTTTGAACAATACTAATATGGTCGACTACGCCATGGATATTCACAAGTCTCTTTACCATACCGAAGATGTTCCCCAAGGTAGTAAACCTTTTATACTCTCATATGATTTTTGTTGGTGTTTTACAGATTCTTTCTTTTGTTATGTGTGCTGAGTTGGGGTTTGTCATGAATTCCTTGGTTGAAACAACGAGAAGTGTTACGGTTTGATTTTTAGATGTTAAACCTTAGTACTTTAGAACTATAAAATTGGTTGCTTCAAATCAGTACCAATGTTATTCCGTCTTTATGCTTGTCACGAACTTGTATGTGAAGAAAATATTTCTAGAATGCACATTATCTGGCATCCAAATTCTAAAATTGTAGCAGTTCTGTTGAATAAGGGTTTATTATATCAAGCTAACTTGTGTTAATGTGCGAGTATCTTTGAATGCGGCGTTCGTAAAAGAAAGTATTCAATTCATTCAAAACAAGGTAAAGCAGTAAAAGTTGATTTTTCAAGGTCCAAACAGTGACTCATTTTGCTATAAACTGAGCACGGACTGTTTGTTAAATTGTTATCAAGTTAATGTAATTTATGTTAATTTTTTAAATGACCTCAGGGTTAATTTATGGGTTTTGTTTTTTGTTTTTGTTTTTGAGGTTCTATATGCAATTTGTGTTAGTGTTAGTTGTATGTATGTGAGTATACTGTTATTGAACTTATTGTCAATTACATCAGGCTGCTTGCAAACCCTTGAGTGTGTATTTGGGGTTTAAAATATTTGTATATACGTTGAATGAATGAGTGGATGTTTTAGCAATTTACATATGCTTTTTTTTAATGTTGTGGGTACTTGTTATTAGATATGGTGGACAGGAGAGTAGAGGTAGTTGCAAGATTGAAGTCTCTGGAGGAGGCAGCAGCTCCATTGGTTACATTTTTGCAAAATCCAAAGGCAGTTCAGGAGTTGAGGGCCGACAAGCAGTATAACCTTCAGATGCTCAATGAACACTATCAGGTACCTCTTGGTCACTGGAGTTTTTACAGTTTTCTACTAGATGGAAACTGTATTTTTTGCATTATAGGAGTTGAAACAGGGCAATGCAATCTTATAATTCCTTGAGGCCTATTAGAAAGGTAAAATGTTACATCATTCCCAGAAGTTGTTGGGATTTTCTAGCTGCATACTTTCGACTTGGTTGCTGAAGATTATACGACTGTATAAATTAGGAGAGAATTATGTAGGCTAATTTGCAGGAGTAAAGAGTGGTTGATCTTCTGAATTCATTTTATGGAATTTCCCATCAGCATATTTTAGATAAACTTTCGGATTTTCTTGATTATTTTGGTTTCAGGTTGGATTTCTGTAGCTTTAGGTCATCCTTAAGTGCCAAAGTCACTGTAATAAGAATGTTCCATTTAAGTAATTATAGACAATAAACTCTTCCTGTATGTTTAAGAGTTTCAAGTTTTTAAATGGTCTATAACATCACAATTAGATACATGTGATTCTAATTGCATTTGTTCGAGTTTCCTATAAACTTGTCGATTGTACTGAAATGTATGTTTTTAATTGGACCCTATTCCTAATCGATTTTGAGTGTAAGTCATGAGTCCCTTAGAACTCCTTGTAGTCGGTTGGTAATAACTTTTCACCATGGTTTTAGTTGATTTGAGGTTATTGGGTCAAGCTGTAGCTTTGCACTGTGATGTGGCATTAACTCTTCACTAGCTTAGCATTATGTGCATGATGCCAATTTGGAACTGTCCTACTATTGTTGTGCAACACTTTTCAGTTAGAGCCTGAACATTTGTAATTTGGTTTTGAAGTCTTCTTGCATATTCTGATGTTTGTTGTGCTTATATATTTGTAACTTTTTATGTCCAATCAGATTGGTCCTGAGCAGATAGAAGCATTGTATCAGTATGCCAAATTTCAGTTTGAGTGTGGGAACTACTCAGGAGCAGCTGATTACTTGTACCAGTACCGGGCTTTGTGCACCAATGCTGAAAGGAGTCTGAGTGCCTTATGGGGAAAGTTGGCAGCTGAAATATTGATGCAGAACTGGGACATAGCCCTTGAAGAGCTGAACCGATTGAAGGATATAATAGACTCAAAGGTCTTTTTCATGCTTCTCTTCTTTTGTTGATTTGTTTGCTTCCTCTTTGGAGAATCTAATAAGATTAGTTCTTTCAGAACTTTAGCTCTTCATTGAATCAAGTTCAAAGTCGGATATGGCTGATGCATTGGAGTTTATTCATCTTCTTCAACCATGATAATGGCAGAACACAAATCATTGACTTATTTAATCAGGACAAGTATGTCATCTGAGCTTATTGATCATTGCATATGTTCTGTTTTGTTGTTTGTTTTAGTTTAAGTGTATTTGATGATAGTTGCATCACGCACTTTTTTCCATTAAAGTTTTTTGCTTCTAGTTTGGCAAGAAAGTAATCACCTAGCTTGAATTGAACAGACTTTAAGCGGAAGTATAAGCTTTCATTAAAGTACACAACACATTGTATTTTTAGATTATGTAGACGTATGATAATTAACATTTTGAGTATGTTATCTTGATGCACATACTTTATATTAAATCACCAGTTTCGCGTTTTAATGATACAATTGCACAGAAATGCTTTGGAAGATCTTCTCCAAGTTGAAAAACGATGATTGATGAACACATGATGAAAGTTAATTGATCTCAGCTTTTAATTGTTTGAAATGATTATACAAGTAGTTGCTAATAAAAGCAATGGGCGATGGTTAACTCTTAGGGGGAGCTTGGTTCACAGAATGAAATTTGATGGAATTGGAATCCATCAAAGGAATTTGACTTTGAAGGAATTGGAATGAAATTCGATGGAATTTGACCACATATTTGGTTGGTAGATATTCAAATTCCTTCACTTAAGCCAAGGAATGATGAATTCCTTAAATTGTGGAATTCAATGGAATTGGAAGGATTCCATCGCTTTCATTCCATGAACCAAAATGGGCTTGAAATTTGGTCAATGGAATTGGCCATTCCAATTCCGTCAAATTCCTTCCACCATGAACCAAACAGCCCCTTAGGTGGCAGATCAAGGGGCCCTAAATAAACAAAGTGGTGGATCTAAGCTGGGATTTCTAGATAACTGTGTTGGCACAACCTTGCTGTTTCTAATATTGAATTTGATCTCTTCCAGGTATTTAAATGCCATTCAAACTAATGCTCCGCATCTCTTGCGCTACCTTGCTACTGCATTCATTGTCAACAAGAAGAGAAGGCCTCAATTTAAAGAGTTCATTAAAGTCATTCAGCAAGAGCAGCACTCTTTTGCAGATCCGATTACAGAGTTTTTGGCATGTGTTTACGTCAATTTTGACTTTGAGGGTGCTCAAAAGAAGATGAAAGAGTGTGAGGACGTAAGATTCCTTCCTTTCCTTTTTTCTTTTTCTTTTTCTTTTTCTTTCTTTCTTTATAATGTATGGAATAATATCTTTTTAGAACATTAAGGTTGTGTTCGTTTGAAAAGCACTTTGTTGCTTATCATGAAGAAGTGATTTTTGTTAAACATGGATATTTAATTTACAGGTGATACTAAATGACCCGTTTCTGGGCAAACGAGTTGAAGAAAGCAACTATACGGTCGTGCCATTGAAGGATGAATTTCTTGAGAATGCTCGTCTTTTCATATTTGAGACCTACTGCAAAATACATGAGCGCATTGACATGGGGTACAAGGCTTTGTTTACCAGGATTATGTTTTAGGGTGAATGAAAATTTGTGAATTTTGTTATAGATTGGTTTAACCTTTTTTCAGGGTGCTTGCTGAGAAACTAAACCTAAACTATGAAGATGCCGAAAGGTGGATTCTGAATCTCATCCGAACCTCCAAGCTAGATGCTAAGATCGACACCCAAACTGGAACGGTTGTAATGGAACCCAATCATCCGAATGTGTAAGTATAAAAACATATTTCATGAGATGCTGCCAATTGTTTCTAAATTTGTGCTCATTTACTACAACAAAATGGGCTTTATACGGCGTCTAGCCGTCCTTGGAAGACCTAATAGAGTATTTAATAGGACTCAAGTATACAAGATTAACAACTTTGAGCTCTTAAGCTGTTAGGACAAAGACAGACGACCTAACAAGTTGTATTGATGAAGTTGGACAGTCTGATAGAACAGAAGAAATAAATGGTCTTATTAGATTTTTTTATTTGACATTTTTGGAAAATTGTCCTATAAAAAGGGTGTGATAGGACAGATCCATTTCTTGTGTAATATTAGATTGCCCAATTCAATAGGGTCTGTTTGGTTGGTTTTTCATAGATCGGGAAGGTTTTTGTTTGGGAGGTTTTTTCATAGATGGAAGGAGCGTGCTTTTTAGCTTTTTAATTGGGAGGGGCAGTTTGAAAAAAAACTTGGCTTTCTGCATATAACTCTATGCAAGAAGTTTACTGAATAAACCACTTTCTATATGATTAAGTCACTATCAAACAGTCATGTGTATAGCTGGCCGAATAAGTTGCGAGTCCCATTAAGCTCATTAAGCTGCTAACAAATAGGTTCTTTCGTCTTAACAATTTATTGTAATGGCATTGTATAGGACGCATAGAAGTTGGTTTTAAAACTTAAAAAAAGTCTCATTAAGTACTCTATTGGGATGGCCGAGCGTTCAAAAAAGCCCATTTTCCTGTAACGATTTATCAATTCATGCGGGTTTATCTTTTATTGCTTATTTATGTGTCGTTTCATCTTTCTTTTTTCACAGGTATGAGCAACTTATTGACCACACGAAAGGACTCTCGGGACGAACTTACAAGTTAGTTAGCCAGCTCTTGGAGAACTCTCAGGCACAAGCTGCTCGATGATTCTGTGGGCGTTTATTTTGACTCTCTATTTCACTTATTTTTCGTGTTTTGAAGTTGAGCAATGAGCAGATCCATGTTCATTTCTGTATGAACTTATCGTGGAGACGTTGAGATTTTGAACCGGGAATTGTGGGAAACGAGTAGCTTGATAGGGAACTCGTTGATTTATGTACTATCGGTGTAGTTTTGTTTCATAATTTGTTGCACAAAGTGGTAGCCATTTGTTTCTTGCTTATTTTCCATATACATGAAACCGAAGTTTGTGGCATTTGGTCTAGCAGTATTTGGTAATCCGACCTTCCTACTGAGGCGTTTGTGTGAGTTTCATTTCTTATATTTATTTCGCCTTTTGAGGTCACCGTGCCAAAATGCATCATTTGGTATTGAGCTCTTATTGAGTCGCTATTTGAGCTCTTAAATTGCTCGAGCTTTTAAGTCCTTTTGGGTCTCGATTTGTTTGACTGATAACTTTAGAAAGAATAAGAGAACTTGCTCAAGCAATGTTTGAACTTGTACAAAGAAACACTTGTCGAACTACTGAATTGAAACTTATAGGCTGTTTACCAACATAAGCAGAGTAGCGTTTACTCGGTAAGAGTTACCATTCTCAATTACTTCACCAGATAATTTATCGGTCGGCAAAATAAGGGGATGTTTACCAAATTTTCCATTAAGTCCTGTATAGATAAATGTGTCTGTCTGGATAAATTTGTCTGTCTGGATAAATTGATGCTGTTGTTTACTTTTTTATCTGAATTAACAGTCTGAACAGAAATGACCAATTTACCCCTGAATATGAATTTTAAGCTGTTTTATAAATTGCTCTTTATTTTTTAAGCCATATATTCATAAATTCATTGATATAATAAAAAAATCAAACAAAAATTCATTAAGTACTTAAACTTCCAAGTTTAAACACAATGTAGCAAAGTTCAAATAAAAAATGCTGATTGGAAATTATTATTTATCAAACATTTTGTATTAAACACAAAATGACTATTATAACCTTGAAACATAAGTGCTTTTTTTTTGGACATTTTTTCCATTTAAAAGAAAATATTTTTAAAAGTAAAAAAAGAAAAAAGAAAAACATAATCATGGAATTAAAATGATATATTCACCTTGAGCTTATCCATCATCACCCACACAACCTAATCCTCGAGATCAGGCTGTTCCTAACTTTCTATAGGTCCTGGACAATATGTGAAAATGGGTCATTGATAAGTACGGTAAACAAATTTCAATATGTTATTTTTATCATTAGATTAACATCGAATTTAGAAAATATTAATAATTCATATAAAACAATTTTTTCGAGTATTCCTAGACGTAAAATCAATCAAAAATTATTTCTATATTAATATTATTTAGCATATCATTTTTACATAACACTGTAAATTTGTTCCACCATCAAACACATCATATGATATCCTTCTACTAACGCAAAGTCCAGTTTGCGTTTCCTCCGTGTTACGCAAAGCTCAGTTATCGTATACCGCTACTCACGCAAAGTTGGTTTGCGTATCTGCCTTCTCACGCAAAGTCTACTTTGCGCATCAGCCTTCTCACGCAAAGCTCAACTTTGCGCAAGTCTCAGACTTAGAATATTTTTGAACATCTGCCATGGATTCTGACAAATTTTCTTATCAAACTCAGTTCTACAAAAATGATCTAATGATGTCTTTGGGTACAGAAAATCGTCCACCTGTACTGATATATGAAAATGAATTTACACAGTGGCAAGATCGGTTCCTAAACTTCATTGAACGACAAAAGAATGGTAATGACATGTTGATCATTCTATCTGAAGGACCGTTCGAAAAACCCAAATTGGCTTCTGGATTATATAAGCCTACTAAAGAGTACACACATGAAGAGTTGTCCGCGTATCAAGTTGATCGTGATATTAAAGCAAATCTAATGCTAGCCTTGCCAAATTCTGTATACAACAGGATTGATTGTTTCAAAACTCATCCTAATCTGATGTGGCAACAGCTTGAGAAGATTATGCTTGGTTCTTCGGTTGCAACTCAACTCAGGCATACACGCTACATGAATAACTTTGAAGAATTCAAAGCCAAGAATGGAGAGCCACTGAAAGCTGTGTTTGACCGATTATGTGCTGTGATCAATGATCTTCGGAAAATTAAAGTTGAAAAGACTGAGCTTGAGACAAATCTGAAGTTCCTCAACATATTGCAGCCTGAATGGAATAAATCTTGCCATAGACTGAGGAATGATGTCAGAATCTCCACAATGCAGATCCAAGAGATGTTCGAGATCTTGCTGACTGATGAGAGCTTGGTGTTAGAGAAAAATGGCAAACTAGACAACAAAAACAAGAAGTCAGTAGACCCGGTTGCACTCCTCACGAGCCAACTGGCTGAACAAGCGTTGTCTGATAACGCTTACAACGGGTCAACTGATGACAATGGTGAGGCTCTGCAGAAAGCTATGATTCTTCTTTCTAACCATTACCAGAAAAAGTTCCAACCACGGTCGGGTTCCAACACTTCTCGCTTCACTTCTGGTTCAACAGTCAAAGTACCCGAGCCAAAGACTGCTGCTTGCTACAACTGTGGAAAGCCGGGTCACATTTCAAAGGAGTGTCGAGTGAAGAAGGTCAAAAATTCGGCATTTTATAGACAGAAAATGGAACTGGCCGAGAAAAGAGAGAGTGGATTAGATTTGCTAGCCGAAGAAGAATTCGGCTGGATCACTCTGACGACGAAGCTGCAAACGTAGAGATCGCTCAGATGTGCTTAATCGGAGATGATCAGTTAGACGATTCAAATATAGATGAAGATGAGGTATATTCTGCTTTTGATCACAATTTTATTACCTCTCAGATGAATATTATAATTACTGCTTTATCTGATTTGCGTTCTAAGTTAATATCTGAAAAGAATTTAAATTCTGAAAAGTCAGATTTGATTGACAAACTGAAAATTTCTTTGAAAGATGAAAAATCTATTTTAGAAAATACAAAAGACATCTTTCAAAAGAAATTGGATGATTTGGAAAATTCAAATAAGACTTATCTTGAATCTTTGACGGCTATGACTATTTTAAAAGATGAATTTTCAGATAAAATAAATAAGTTAGAAGAAAAGCTTTATCGAAGAAACCAATCTGAACAAACAATTTTTATGAACAAACCGAGGAGTAAAGAAGCTTTAAAACAAAGGTGGGGACTTGGTTTTGAAAATCCTCATTGTTTAAACAATGCGATTGAAAAATCCCTAACTTTATATAAATACGATTATCTGACTCTTGCTCATTATGCTTCTCAATTTAAAATTGATTGGATGAATGAGAAGCAAATGTTAGATATGGAAAATGAGAAAAGGATGAAGAACAAGAAAAATGAAATTCCTTTTGTTTATACGTATGAAAATGCAAAATATTTTCCTGAAAAATCAAGGAGAGGCAGAAGAATTTTAAATGATATATCTCCTATCAAATCTTCAATGTCTGAAGATTTTATTGATCCTTATGCTTCGAATTCTGATAAGGAAAATATTTCTCCAATCATTTATGATTCGAAGAAATATACTCCTCCGTTAGTCTTAGAAGGCAAAATCATCGATCTTGAAGATAAGATAGAAGATCAAAATATTTTAAAGGAAATTGAATCTGATATTATTCTTTCTTTCATGACATCTAGTCTTGAAGAAAATTTATTTTCTAAAAAACCAGATTCTATTTCTAGTCTTTCTTCTGATTCTAAGGAAAACACAAAGGAAGTTTCTATTTTTAAAATCTTTTCTCAAAATAATTCAGACTCCGAGGCGAATTCAGATTTATTAGTTGATCAGATTGGTTCCTTGGATAAAATTATTTTTCTGATTTAAATATTTCGTCTAAAATTCTTGATGATTCTTTTACACTCAATGATCAATATTATAAACTGTGACGCCCCGTTTTTTTTCTCTCTCTATAACATTATAACCTTTACGTCTACGGAAGCGTTCTAAATCAGCTCAATAGCCTAACATTTATAATGGCTATTTTAAGAACTATAACTCTTCATGCGATCCCTTTATGTCTTATCCTGATCTTACCTGAGATACATATATGCAATACGTAAGCTTTATGCTTCGTGATCAGTTATGGTTTCATGAAGAAATCATCTTTCATAAAATATATCATTTTAGTGCATAGAATAACAATTCAATACACTTCTCATAATTATGCATAATAACATTGATACATAAAACAATTTCTATAAAAACATCATCTTCTTTTAATGCGAGATCTCATATGTGTAAGTATGCCAGACATTCTCAACAGGATCCTAGATCCCTGGGGTTCTGCGAAGGATCTTCCCCCTAAGGTCCGTTTGCAAGACGTCCTCAATTCTTATACCCCGTCGGGTATTTAATATGGCCATACTTTCACATGCACAAAACATTTCATATGCCACATGTAAAATACATGTCTTTCTCATAAAATGCATTATAAGCATAACCTTATCTCATGCAAGGCTAGCATGCCAAAACATCATTTCAAATATTAATCATGCATAAAAACATTTATTATAACATATATGTATCCCAGTAAATCTCATAACGTACTCACCTTGATTGCTTAACCACAATGCTTGATTTACCACTTTAAAGTGGATACAACTTTCTAATTTATGTTTTTGGTATTTATGTGTGTGCTATAAAATGAAACATATGTGATGTATTTATAGTGAATAGAAAGAAGGTGAAATGAGATTAGTAACAATTTGTTGGCGGTGGACTTTAAAAAAAATCATAGGATTTTCTTGTGCCCCAAGTATAACATATATATTTACATAAATATATAAATATTTTATCTATATATTAATTATTGCCTTTATCGAATATAACTTTGTATATGTAACCCCAAACCTCAATTTGAACATATATTTGGGACCTATGTGATAGTACCTACCCATAGGCATGCTATTGTTATATCTTTTTCTAAGTTGTACAAATTTTCGTAATCATATTTTGACCTTTTTGACATTTACGGTATTTAAAATTTTCAACGTATATAAATATGAAATTTGGTATAAACCCGATATTTCTATAATCCATAAATGACACATTTCTATCGTCCTGTTCAAATGACCCTAAAATAAAAACATTATTATTTTTCAAATCTAAAAACGCCATTATGATCTATGTAAATCGCCGAATCCAAATATATATGTATTCTATAACTTTTAAATCCATTTGAGCAATAAAATTAATAACAACGATATATTTAATATCGAATCAGTCCTATAAATAAAACTTTGTCGGTTTTCAAATCTGAAAGTTTCATCGTGATCGTCATAAATCATTGGTCACAAAAATATATTAGTCACATTTCATAAAAATCCATACGACTAGCTATTTTGAGTAAAACGACAAAACCTTTTAAATAGAAATAATATTAAAATATTTATTATTAATAATATATATATATATATATTCACACGATTCATATATATATATATATATATATATATTTCATATTCAATT
The DNA here is from genome assembly GCA_954870635.1 of Arctium minus. NCBI lineage: Eukaryota > Viridiplantae > Streptophyta > Magnoliopsida > Asterales > Asteraceae > Arctium > Arctium minus. The sequence continues at coordinate 71,407,963 of OX941092.1, read as the reverse complement.
TTAAAAGTTTAAATATATATGTGTGTAGAATTTATATTATATATTTTCATCTTCGTAATTATTAATCAGATATATTTCTCTCTTATTTATTTCCAAATAAAAGTATTTTCTAAATTATCATCTTTTTAATGATATCAATATTTTGACATTAAGATCTTAACTTTAATTTTGTATCCGATGTAAACATCTCTATACCGGATAAAATATCTTAAACTATCGATCATATTAATCTTCATATTTAACACTTATCTTAGTTAAATGAACGAAAATTTGTCATTATTATAATAGTGAAAACGGGGTGTTACATAAACCTAAGTGTAAAAGAAGACGGTCAAAGAAGTCGAAGAAACAAGATATAGTTATTTCTGACAGTTCTAATTCTTCCGATTCTAATATTTCAGATAGGACTTTGAGCAAGTCAAGGAAGCAGATTTGGCGAGAAAAGCGGACATCAGATGATTCTATGTCTAAGGAGAATAGATATGTAGACAAACATTATAAAATTGATTCATTTGCTTTGTGTAATAAAATTTCCAAATACTCAATAAAGCAAATGATTCGAATTTTCAAAAATGTCTCATATTCTTCTTCTGATTCTAGTTCAGATGATTATGCTTTCTCTTCTAATGATTGTGCTTATCATTCTTGTGATCATATTTCTTGTGCTTCTAATGTCAAATATTACAAATATTTCCCCATAAGAACTGCAACTAACTTTCACGGGCCCAAATTCAAATGGGTACCCAAGTCTAAATCTGATTCAAAGTTGCAGGCATCTCATGTTAAGGGGGAGTAAGAGAAAGAATGGTTTTTGAACACATCAGTTCAAAACCCGAACTTCAAAGTCAACATATTGGTTTCTGAGTTCTTCAGCTCAGAACCCGTGCTTCAACGACTTTGACTTCTAGACATGTCAGTCTAGAACTCGTTTTTCAATGCATTAAACTTCTAACTAAATGAGATACTGTGAGTACATCTATTCTATTCCGCTGCATTTATATCTGAAAATGATGTTGTTCCAGTTTTCTCAAATGCTTTTAAAAGAATCTGAGCATTTTCAATCTTTCCTGAATTTTAATTCAACCCAATTTTTACAAATGAGACACAATTTTTTTCCCATTATGTGAAAGATGATACTATTGAATTATATTTTGTTTCAACTGAATATAAACTTGCCGATCAAATATTTATATTTTTAAAATTTCGGCATGTTGCTTTAAAAGTTTAAACCTTTACAAATTTTATTCTATAAAGTAAAAGTTTTACAATTTTCTTTCTTTTGAATAAAATGTGTGTCGAGGATAAATTTTCAAGTTCATTTGTTTATATTAAAGTTTTTATATGTTCATCTTTCAAGTCTAACAAAAGTCGAAAAGTCAGCAACATGTTTGTAACTTTAAATTTTGCTTTAAAGTTGTGTGATTCGGAATATTTATAGTTTACAATTCTTAGAAAACCAAAAAAGTCGGAATTTTAGATCGTAATGAAAATATGGGCTAAGCACTTAGACGTAAAACATTGTGATTGAGATGATTTTTTAACTTCTTATAAATCAGAAATCTCTAAGTTTAAAAGTTTGTACCTGTGACCTTTCTGGTTTGGGAAAGTAAGTTCTGTGGGATGCTTGTCATCTGGTCCCCTAAGGTCATTTGATCTGGGAGTGATCGAACCCAAATCCTTCTATAGAATCAGATCGAAAGTCATGTTCTACTGGTATGAATGGGTTTAGGATGTGTCGATGTAGCCTTTCTGATCTGGAAAGTAAGTTCCAAGGGGTGCTTGACACCTAGTCCCCTAAGGCCAACTGGTCTGGGAGTGACTGACCCAAATCCTGCAATAGGGTCAGATAGAAAGTTACGTTTACGGCATGTTCTTTACTTACCGAACTTTCTGATTAAAAGATGCCAAAGTGCACAAGCTTAAAAGATGCCAAAGAGCACACTCATGTAAAGATGCCATAGTGCACAATGCTAAAAGATGCCAATGAGCACACATCTCATGATACTTGGTTATATATTTCTGAGTTGCAATAAACCTGTAAATTTGTGAAAGTTTGAATTTTTGATGGCTTAGTGTGATTACATGCAAAGTTCTCTATTATATTTTTAGAATTGCATTTTCTTGAAGCTAATCGAAGTTCACATACGAGCACACTGAATAGATTAATGAAAGTTTTTGAAACTGAACATGTCTTAACTTGATATGCAATAAAACTTGTCTCTGTATCCAAACACATACATTTGATTTCATTTGATGGATTTTATTGTGATATTTTACTAAGTAGAATTTTATTTGTTTCTGTTTAAATTTTTATATATTTAGTCGTCTCAAAATACATATTTAGTATATTTTTCTTTCTACATTGATGTTTAAATTCATTGTGTTCTTATATCCTTTCAAATGGGTTTGAGCATTATTCAAGGGGGAGTGAAAAAGGAGAATTTTTCTTAATGATCATATCTGTTTTTGAGGGGGAGTATCTGATTTTCTTTATATGAATGCTAACTTGAATTGTCATAGCTAGTGCATTTGTGTAGGGGGAGTCAAAGAGTTTCAAAAGGTAAAATTTTTTCTAAGGCAGATTTGCACAATCAGTTGGTCACACAAACCTTGCTTTGCGCAACCTGCATGTAACGCAAACCTCGCTTTGCGCAACCTGCATGTCACACAAACCTCAGTTTGTGCAACCAACGTGAAGTGCAAACCTCCCCTGTTTTCTCTGTTTCTTTGATTTTGCAGATCTTAAGCTGTCTCGTCTCCAACATTGGCATGACCTAGTTGAACCAGTTCATCAAGGTCATGAGGGGGAGAAATCAGAGAAGTCAAGGAGATGATAAAGAGACAAAGAGCTCAAAAGTTTATCTGCTGATCAAGATTCGCTCAAAGATTCTATTCTCTCAGCCTCAATTTTTTCTTTTGTTGTTCCTGCTCCGACCATCACAGTTCATTCTAGGTATTTCAAAAGAGGTGTGCCGTCTAGAGCACAAGCTGATGAATCAACTGTTCGTTCAAGTTTATTCCAATCTGGTCCAGACTTGTCAAAGGCAGCAAAGACAAATCAAACTGAAAAATGCTGAGAAGAAATTTTTCTTTAAAAGTCAGAAAGCTTCATAAAGTCGCTTTAATGGTCAGTGCTGATTTAGAAGATGAATTTTAAAGACCAAAACACCAATGATTACTAAGGGGGAGATTGTTAAGTCTGATTTTATAGTAATCATTGTATTTATAGGCTTGGTCAAATACTGTGTCTATTGTTGTATTCTGTGTTGTTTTGACCAAGGGTATTTAAGTCCCTTTGGTCTTTGTGTCTTGTAACACTCTTTCACGCATACATTCAATACAGTGACTTTGCACTTCTAAGTCTCTCTCTCTACTTTCTCTCTCTAGGATTCATTGATCTTGGACTAACAAATATGCATTTTCTAAACGATTTATCAAATCAAATACATTAAAAGTGCATTACTGTCAAATAATCTTTATTTACGTAATAAATCATCAAAATGACACATTCTTATGATATATTTATCAAAATGTCCAAAAACCCCAAATGTAAGCATTTCACAAGATTTATAAAATAAAATGTACCAAAGATGTAAATTGTTAGTGTATATGCCCAAAAGCCAATCATTAGATTATTCTATTGGATATTGTGTCGTGATTATTATTAATCAATAAATTAAAGACATTGCCCAATTATTATGTTTATGGAATATTCTGTGTTATATCTAAACATAATAATAAGCTTAGAATAATGTATTCTAAAATTTCCCTAGTCAAGTATTAATTTTGGTTTGGGTTGAATTAATACGCTACGACTAGTATATACAGGGGTTCATATGGAGATACATAATCCACATATAGGTACGAGATGGGATCTTGTATCAGACGTGACCCGGTATGAGAACGTCTCATTGGATGTCATATGAGTGTCATAGACGGTTCTCTTGTGGTCATTGTGCTATTAGTCTTTTGACTTGAGATCATGGAATTTGCTTTCTATGAGTAGCGTACTTTGATAACTGATTCTAATCAGTCTGTAACTGTCTGACAGAAATGTTGTTGGGTATATCGCATATCACTTAGTAGGACTGGTATTGATCAAGATATGATTTGTTCCTCTTGTATGTCGAGAGAAATATCCTTGGGCCCCTCGATTGAATGATACTGTGGAAGTACATGCATTCTCAGATGATCAGTATAGGGATACTGATAATTGATATATGATACTAATATATGTCTTTTCAGTATATTCCGGAATCGAGAAATGTAACACCCCAAATTTCGGCACCGTGAATTAATCTTTTCCCTCATCAAATTATCCTACTTGTTAAGCTTACGTCTACTTAGAAGTGTGTATCTGTCCCTTTATGCGCCGAGAACGTCAAATCAGAGGAAAATCAGATTTTGGAAATGTAGGGAGGGCCTGTCGTGACAATGCCCTGCGATTGTGACATTGGCACTGTCGCCATGTCACAGTCGCCGGGGAAGTGTGACTCTCGGTACACCGGGCACGACAATGCCCACGAGAATGACAATGACATTCTCGCCATGTCACTTTCGTACAAGGGCCATAGCCCGCGGTACAAATGGGGCGATTGTGCCCTGCGATAGTGACAATGTCACTATCATTTGGGCATTGTCGCCGACGGGCATTGGGTGTTTAAAACACTGATTTTAGCCATTTTCTCATTTATTACACCACCCACTTCTCCTCACTTTCTCTCTAGAAGAAACCTAAGGCATTAATGGCGATTTTGGGCAACTAAAACCTAGATCCTTGGGTTCTAAGTAGTTCTTCTTCATCAAGACAAGAGTTGGAAGCTAGGGGCAAACCTTCACCATCACCATCTTCATCCAAAGCTAGACTTGAAGGTTTTCTAGGGTTGTTAGATCACAGATTTATTTGATTCAAGATCATCAAGTTTGAAGAAGAAAGATTCAAGAAGTCAAGGTTACAAAGTCAATTCTCAATAAAAGTCTAGGTCCTTTGTAATAAATAGTTAAAAGTTATTTTCCTTGTATTTTGGGTATTTTTGTCTTTTTAGAAAACATTCAGCCGCCATTCTCCTAGAGAGAGAGAGAGAGAGAGGCGATTCTAGAGAGAGAGAGAGGTATAGAGAGAGAAAACATCCTTCAAGAGAAAATCTTGTAATCCTTTGATTGAGAAATCTAAAACAGGTTTGATTATTCTCTTGTTGTGATTATATATCTTTTATTGTGATAAGAAACTTGATTTTCAGGGACAATCAATTGGTATCAGAGCTTAACCAGATTGAAATAAAAAGTATATACAGTTCGACACTGTTCCATCGATACCCAGATTTGATTTTTGAATGTTTGTGTGTTTTTCGGGTTGGAATCACTTGGGTTGAGGTCGATTAGTGTATTAGATTGGTATTGTATTGATTTAATCGAGTATTGCACTGTAATCGATTCTCATTTTGTTAATTTTTGAGTTTTTGGTTTTCACGAGTCCAGACACTGTTTCATCGAGTGATTTATTTTTAGAGTGTTTGTTTTTGAAATTAGTTGTTTGAAATCAGTTCTAGATGTGTTTATGGTCTTATTGTCAAAGTCTGGGATTGTTAATCGATGTCTAGATAGGTTTTTGGGATTTTCAGAGTCGACTTTCGAAGGAAAGGTGAAGAACACGCCAGACTTGATTTTTGCGCCAGTTCATAGTGCTTTTGCGCCAGATTCAAGTATTTCAAAGTGCTTAGCGCAAAGTTAGTTTTTGCGCCATTGCCTCCTAGCGCGTACCTGGAGTTCTCGCTTTTTGCGCCACCTTCTCTTGGCGCAAAGTTGTCTTTTGCGCCACACACGACACCGGTCCACACCGGTCGGGGAGACACCGGTCACAACACACCGGTCCACACTGGTCAGGGAGACCTCGGTCCACACCGGTCGCAGCTCACCCCGGTCGAAGGAGGGACACCGGTCGCATCACCCCGGTCGAAGGCGGGACACCGGTTGAAGGAGGGACACCGGTCGCATCACCCACGCCGGTCGGTATCGAGGCCCCAGTCATCAGTTCCTCGTGCAAACACATTCTTTGCGCCACCTTCTATTCGCGCAAAACCCACTTCTCGCGACCCACTTCTCGCGCAAAACTCCAGAATTTGCCAACCTTTCTTAGCGCAAAGTTTCTTTTGCACTACATCCCTTAGCGCATTTCTGGGTTTAGCGCAATTCTTAATTTCGCTCCAACTTTACTTAGCGTATACTGTGTTTTGCGCTACTGTTCCTAGCGCAATCTGTGTTTTGCGCCAGTTTCTCTTATTTTTCATTTCTTATTTTTTTTTCAGTATTAATCTGTATTCATTTGATTTTATCTGGACTAACGGTCATTTTCAAGTTTCTTATTGCATATCTTAACAGAAACAGGATGACTTTCAGAGAAGCTCTCGCCATCGGAACTGACACAAAGCCACCAGTACTCTTCAAAGGAGAGTATGAGAAATGGAAAAATCAGTTCATAGATTTCATTGATAAACATGAATTAAGGGATCTTATTAGAATATCCCTAAGAGAAGGGAGTATGACAACTCCAAGGAGAGTTTTTACTGTTATAAAGAAGAATGGAGAAAGAGAAAAACAAGAACTTCCATTACCACTTGATATGTACTCAGACGAGCAAAGAACAAGACATCAGGATGACTGTTTAGCCATATCTTTTATATTGCAAGGAATTTCCGAGGAGATTTTAAAGGAGATTTCTATCAAGTTAGAATGCAAAAAGGCTACAGGAAAGCTGTTATGGGAACATATTGAGAAGGAAGAGACAGCACACCTGTGCTTAATGGGAAAGATGGTAGATGAAGCTGAGTGAGATGAAGAAGAGAATGAAGAGGTATGTGACATGACTGAATCTGATTTTGTAAATCAAATAAATTTCATGATGATTAGACTTCAAAAGTTAGAGTCAAAGCTTAAGCGTGAAAAATGTATCAATAAAGACAAGAACCAATCCATACTGAAACTTAGCGAGAATATTTTTGAAAATAAAGTATTGATTGAGACTTTACATAAAAATATTGATACCAGCGCTAAAGAAAAGACTCTCATTCTTAAAGAGTTAGCTGAAACAAATTCAAAATATAGACTGTGTGAGTTTGATTCAAAAGAGCTTACTAAAATGCATTCTTCGCTTTCAAAAGAAAACAGATCTTTACTTGAAAAAGTGAATGCATTGGAAGGAAAATTATATACTCTGGGTCAAACTGAGCAAACCATTCCTTTGAACAAACCTAAAGAGAATCCTGAGTGTTGGGGACTTGGTTACAAGAACCCACACTACCTCAAAAAGGGTATTTCTGAAGTGCCTTCTCTTTATGATTTCGGATTTATGAAACTGGCACCTCAATACCCTGAACTCAAAGTTTTCTGGACTAGTCTGTCTGAAGAGGATAAATCCAAGGAATATGCCAAAAGAAAGAACACAACTAAAGTTCAACTCCCGTTTCGTTATGAGAAGTTGAATAATAGTTATTGTTCTGATAAATCAAAATCTCTTTCAAATGACTATTTTGATAGTTATTCTGTAAAAGAAATGGAGGCTAAGCCCATCGAAGGTAAGATTTACGTTCCTCCTCTCGTGTTGGAAAGTAAAATTTATGAACTCGAGAATACTCTCGCAGAAGAAAGGATTTTGATGGACTTAGAACAAACTATTTTTTAAACCGTGTTTAAATATTCTGATTTTTCTAAATCTTCCAAGGCTTTAAAATCTGATGATAGGTCTGGTTTTCTTGACAATGAGCTTGATTTCTTAAACTCTGAAGGTGTTTTGGATGATAGTTTTGCTCTATTTGATTTTAATTCTAAACTTCCTGATCATTCATCTTTTGTTGTTAATTCTTTTGGATTTACCAAGTGTGTTCGTAAAAGGTGAAACATCAACGAAAGTTGATAAATCAGTTCCTGTGAAAAAGAAAGTTGCCAAAGGTAAAAAGCAGAAATCTAGGCATTCACAGAAACAGATCACCACTGGTAAGTCAAAGAAGAAGCATTTGTTTGATTCTCACCATTCTAACTCTAAAGTTTCAAATGTTTCAGATCTGAGAAAGAAAATGCATGAAGCTAAGTCTGAATGGCAACCAAAGCAGAAGAAAAATGAGAATGTTACATCATTTTCTAGTGCTGATTGTAATAAGAATACTCCTAGTAAAGATGATATAATTGTGGATGTTGCTATTTCTAAACCAAAACTTGTTGATTCTTGCAAGAAATATTCAAGACAACAATTATTCCAGTTATCTTTATCTGCTAGAAAGTTTTCCAATTATGATAGAAATGATTATAATTCTCATAAATATTCTGATGATTGATTTGGCACATATTTTGTATATTCTCATCGTTCTATTCTTCCTATGGTTTTCAAAGGAAAAGCGGACCCAAGTTTAAATGGGTGCCAAAATCATGTGCTAACACAGTTGGATCCAAATAGAAATGAATACCAAAGAAAAGGGATGAATCTGTGTTGCAAGCACCTACTGTCAAGGGGGAATAAGATATCAAAGGCTTCTAAGTAAATCAACTTAGAATCCATACTTCAACGAAGTTTGACTTCTAAACACAACAGTTTAGGACTCGTACTTCAGTGATCAAAAGACCTTACTCCTGTGCTGATATGAGAATTGTACTCCTATAATCGAATGAGGAAATCAACCATCAAGGGGGAGTACATATTTGTCTGAAATTTTATGCATCCAACATATACGATGATCAATATCTGAGGGGGAGTTAATGCTTATATTTTACACTGATAATTTTTCTGATGCATAATTTCAGGGGGAGTAATAAAGGTGATGACTTCTGATTATTTCAGATTAGAACTCGCACTTTAATTGTTTTACTGCTTTATGTCTTTTAATTTCTGTGAATAAAGTTACTTTGACTATGACCTTTAAGACTTTTGCAGTTTGAGAGATGCTTACAAGATCATATCTTTATGACTTAAAGCTTGACTTCATGAGATGTAAGACTGCACGCAAAAGGTATAATTCTTTATCTTCATCTCATATATGGATGAAAGAAGGACAACTTTCAATCATAGAAAACATTATTCTTAAATGTTCAAACCACTTCCCGATTCTCAATCAGATTTCATGAATTGGAAGTGTGATTTTAAATGTTTTCATTGTTATTTTGTGCTTCAATGCTTAACAAACCGTGTGTTTCTAAAGATATATACTTGCGTATTATCTTGTCTATATACTTTCAAGTATTCACACACATCGGTTTAATTCTTTTGTTGAATAAGTTATCACCATGTCTCATGATTGACCAAGTTTTTCGATGGTGATACACCCCGCTTGTATTTCAATGAATTTTGAGCGTCATTTCATTTCGAAACGTCATTTCAAGAATGTCTGTATTTTGATTCATATAGACAATATCCATTATTTTTGACCATAAGCCTTGATTGCTATATCATTTGTTTCTGATCATTTTAATACAATGTCAGATTTTTCAAACAAGTCTCTTGCATTCTTGATCATTCATTCAATTTACTTGTTTGAAAATATCTTCAATGTTTCAAATGCTCATGTCTGCATGATTATTTTCTGAGCATACTTGTATATGACTTGTATTTGTGCTTTAACCGTTAAAGTTAAGTCATCTGAGCAACACATGCTTTCTAGGAAAACATGGGATCTTTGTGCTAGGACTTAAATGCAACTTCTATGGATTCACGTTAACCAGTGTTTCCTACCCAAGAAGTTAATCCTTAGTGATTGAGTGTGAGGAGTCAAAAAGAAATAAGTGTGGGATGTGTGTTGAGGTAAAATGAAAGAGAGAGAGTTTGGTTAGATGTGAGCTTAATGATAAAAAGAAAGAGGATGTGAGAACAGAGTAAAAGAATACCAGACTCTTCACCAACTACTTTCTGAGTCGGGCAACCACATTACTAATGTTTCACAATTCTTTGGTGAACGTTATTGAAACAGGCAACTAGCCCATGGCAACTCTTGACAATACCCCACCAGCCACTCATTTTCTTCTTAACAAGAAAATGTTTCATTTTTCAAAGGGGAAGCAACACATTTACTATCTGATTTTCATTTGGAAAATCTGGATATTGAACAGAAGGAAGTCTGCCCCACCTTCGCACTTCATTCATGCACATTGAGTCTGTGTTTATCTACTGTTGTCTCAGTGGTTTACACAATGTTGAGCCTTTAAAACCAATCATCAAGTGCTTCATTCTTTCTATCACTTGCACGAACACACAAGGAATTTGTTTCTTTGTCATAACGTTAATAGAAATTGCCTTTGTGGTATTTCGATGATTGAATGGAAGCCCTGGGGGAGTGAACATCAAAAATCTCATTTACAATGTGTATTCGTTACACACATTGACTTCGTGTTACTTACAGACATTTTTAACTGATTCATCTGTTGATTCAGGGGTTACATTCCTAATTTGTCTGGATTTGAAAAGATCTAGATGAATATCTTGGCAGGTTGACAGTGAATCAGAGGCTCAGTTCAAAAGATCAGCATGGTCAAAGACATTTCTTGAAAGAAGTTTTGATGATTTCGATGCTCTATTCATCAAAAAGAGGGAGAACATAATGTTTGAAGAAATGTCCATTACAAGTTGTGTTTCAAGAGATATTAGAGAAGAAAGATTAACCAAGAAATGGGAGAGAACACAAGTTTAGAGCAAGTATTCTGAAGATTTGCTGAATTGAGAGAAATTTTATTTGAAGATACTTTGCTAAAGCATTCTGAGCTAATTTTGGAGATAATTTCTTTCCATCATCTGAAAAGAGAATTTTTCTACGTCTCTTGGGAAGATTGAAAGATGTGTTGAAGAAAAAGAGAGGGATTGCATTCTTTCTGAGCTTAAAGAGAAGATTGAATTGCTAAATCTTTTTAGTAATGATCTTGATCCAAAGGGGGAGATTGTTAGATCACAGATTTATTGGATTCAAGATCATCAAGTTTGAAGAAGAAAGATTCAAGAAGTCAAGGTTACAAAGTCAATTCTCAATAAAAGTCTAGGTCCTTTATAATAAATAGTTAAAAGTTATTTTCCTTGTATTTTGGGTATTTTTGTCTTTTTCTCATTTAGGTATAAGGCATTTAGGTGCTAGGGTTGTTGGTGAGAGTGGGTGTACAAAATAGAAAACATTCAGCCGCCATTCTCCTAGAGAGAGAGGCGATTCTAGAGAGAGAGAGAGAGAGAGAGAGAGCTTAGAGAGAGAAAACATCCTTCAAGAGAAAATCTTGTAATCCTTTAATTGAGAAATCTAAAACAGGTTTGATTATTCTCTTGTTGTGATTATATATCTTTTATTGTGATAAGAAACTTGATTTTCAGGGACAATCAAGGGTTTTTACTATAACCCAAGTAGTGAGTCATTCTTTCATCAAACTATATACATGCTAAAATATGGTGGTTTTTACTCTCTAAAGCTACTTTGATTTCTTGTTTGATATATGAGTCACAACCCTATTTTGGGAACCTATGTTACATTTCTAGGCTTTTGGATTTTGAAAGTATACTTGAATTTTTGGATGTCAAAGGGTTAACATATGATTATTAAGGAACTAACATGGTTATCAACCTTCTCTTATTTTCAATAAATCCATGGATAAATAAAGGGGAAATAAATGATGAGTTGTGTGTATGGCCCAAATATTGGTAGTCAATGATTTTACTTATCCTTGCACAATATTTTACAAAGTGTGGAGTTTTGCAATAAAGGGCAGTATGGAAATGTATACTTAAGTTTTGGGTAATTAAAATCTACTAATGGTTGTGGTAGATACGTATGTGTATTGTGTCCAAGTGTGGGCATGTGTGCGTTAGACCTTAGTAATGGATCCATAGGTGTACAAGTCTCGTTTGGGTTGGAATGTTGGAATGGTATAACTCCCAAACGAACCAAGGAATAGGCATGGGGTCGAGATGGATAATAGTTGTGGACTTTAAGTCGGGCACCGACCAATGATTGATAATTGTAATTTCTTGTGTATGAGTGAAATCTAGAATTGACGGGATAACCGTTGATTTGTAGTGGGGCTCTTGAACATGAATGTGTGTCCTACTTATGTGTTCCGTCACCAACATGGAAATCGGGTCTCCCTCGTTATCGTAAGTTGAATGTGTGATACAATTGTTGAATTGGAAATGTATTTATATTTTGAAATGAGTCTAATATGTTCATAATTTCACCTAGCTAATGCTATTATGAATATATCCTTACGTGAGCTTACTTACTCTACTATTGTTATGATGATTAATGAATGTAGTAATACGTTATTTGCATGCAATTATTAGTCTATTCTCACCCCATTCTCGTGTGGTTGACAGCTTAAGATGGTTAGCACTCGAAGTAGAGCTCCTAACTGCGACGATGCCCCAGAAATCAGTGTAACAACTCCTGGTCCTTCAAGATAGGGAACTGTCCCCATACCCCCTATCCCACAAATGCTAGTGGGAAGAGTTGAAACGGTGCCTAGAGTAAGCTTGGTCACTGATAACCCTGTTATCCAAGAAGTGGACCCTCAGTTCGCAATGATAGCCAACTTTCTTCAAATGATGAATACGACCATGGACAAAAGAGACGAGAGATTAATGAAGATGTCGGAAGACAGAGATGCCGGTAACCGAAGGCCGGAAGCGGTTGCAGAGAATGCATTAATGGGTTCTGGGGGTACTGGAAACGTCATTGGAACCAAAGAGCAAGTCATTGTAGGGGCAAGGAGGATGGAAAAGGGATGCTCCTTTAAGTTGTTCCTTTGTTGCAAGCCATCAGAATTCTCGGGGGCGACTAATCCGGTTGCTTGCATGAAATGGTTCCAAGAAATCGAGCTAGCTTTCAAATCAAGTGAATGCAGGGAAACTCAGAAGGTTAGGTTCGCCTTGTAAATGTTTAGAGGGGAGGCCCTGAAATGGTGGAATTTAATCCGGTCAACTCTAGAGTCGATGGTTTTGGCCCAACTCTCATGGGGGGCCTTCAAGAAGAAGGTGATGGATAAATATTGTAATGAGAGGGCACTAGACCGGATTGAAGACGAATTCCGGAATTTGAAGAAAGGTGACAAACCCATAGCCAAGTACTCCCGGTTTTTCGTAGAGAAATTGAGTTTTGTGGGGCATTTGATCCCCGATGAGAAGGCTATAATCAAAGCTTACCAAAAGGGGCTACCCGCGGAGATAAAGACCGCTGTACGAAATGCTAAAGTGACCACCCATCAAGAAGCTATTGAAGAGTCTTAGTTGGTGGAAGATGACCTTGTCCAAGGCAAGGAAGAAAAAGCTCGAGTAGGTGAGAAACGGAGGTGGGAGAGTCGATCGGGGCCTCTTCAAAGACCAAGACCGTTCGTTGGTAATCTTCGTGCCGAACCCCATCGGGAACCCAATTGGTGCCCAAAATGTAAGAGTAAACATTTTGTCCCATGTCGAGTCACCTCGGGGGAATGTTTCAAGTGTGGGAAGTCTGGCCACACCATCAAGGACTGTCCCATCCGGGGAATGACGTGCTATGAGTGCAAGGAGACCGGACACTATCGGAAGGACTGTCCCAAACTGAAAACCGGAGGAAATCAAGGGAGGAAAGACAACCCGCCAAAAGCAACCAGAAGAGCCTTCCGTATGTCAACCGAGGAAGCTAAGGCGTCGACAGACGTGGTTTCGGGTACGTTTCTTGTGAACTCTGTACCTGCGTGCACCTTATTTGATTCTGGTGCAAACTTGTCTTTTGTATCGCAATCTTTCTCCGATAAATTGCTTACACCCACCTCTACCTTAAGCGTCACCTTAGTAGTTGAAGTAGCGAACGTATGTCAGGTATTAGTCCACGATGTACTCAAAGGATGTGTGATCTCGTTAGGAAGGAAAGAATTTCCGATTGATCTCTTACCTATGGAAATAGGAGGATTCGACGTGGTCTTTGGTATGGATTGGTTAGTTTTGAACCAAGCTGAGATTCTGTGTGCCAAGAAACTGATACGAATCTCCGTAACCGGAGAGGACGCCCTGCTCGTGTATGGAGAGAGGAGGAAGGGCGCATCACAGTAATATCCATGGCAAAGGCGAGTAAGTGTCTAGTAAAAGGGTGCTCATCATATCTAGCATACGTTTTAGACGCCAAGGCGGAAAAAGAAGAAATTAGAATAGGTAAGAGTAGTGAGCGACTACCCTGATGTCTTTCCAGATGATCTTCCTGGTTTAACACCCGATCGACAAGTGGAGTTCCGAATCGATCTTGTCCCGAGAGCGGCTTCGATAGCTCGGGCACCCTACCGTCTAGACTCTACAGAAATGAAGGAAATGATGTCTCAACTGCATGATTTACTTGAGAAAGGATTTGTAAGGCCTAGTTCGTCACCATGGGGAGCACCGGTCTTATTCGTGAAAAAGAAGGATGGCACTATGGGGATGTGCATTGATTATCGGGAATTGAACAAAGCAACCATCAAGAACAAGTATCCGCTCCCTAGGATCGATGCCTTGTTTGACCAATTGCAAGGTGCCGAGTGTCTCTCCAAGGTCGACTTGTGCTCCGGCTACTATCAAGTGAAGGTGAAGAGAGAAGACGTTCCAAAGACGACATTCAGGACACGTTACGACCATTACGAGTTCCTAGTGATGCCATTGGATTAACGAACGCACCGACCGTGTTTATGGATTTGATGAATCGGGTGTGCCGACCTTTTCTTGACAAGTCTGTAATCATGTTTATCGACGGCATACTCATCTACTCAAGGAATGAAGAGGAACACGAGCGACACCTCCGTGAGGGTTTAGAAGTCGTGAGAAAGGAGATATTGTACGCGGAGTTTTCGAAATGTGACTTTTGGCTAAAGGAAGTGAAATTTCTGGGTCACATAGTTACTCAAGACGGCGTGAAGGTGGACCTGACCAAGATTGAAACAATGGCGAATTGGGAACCGCCCAAGAGCCCGTCCGAGATTCACAGCTTCTTCGGTCTAGCGGGATATTATAGAAGATATATTCAAGACTTCTCAAAGATCGCATCTCCTTTAACGGACCTGACACGAAATAACATGAAGTTTGTGTGGACCGATACCCAAGATAAGGATTTTAGGACGCTCCAGAAAAAGCTATGTGAAGCACCGATTCTCTCCGTACTCGAAGGAATCAAAGACTTTGTGATATACAGTGATGCCTCCAAGATGGGCTTGGGATATGTATTGATGAAACGGGGAAAAGTGATTGCCTATGCATCAAGACAACTCAAGGAGCACGAAAAAAACTACCCCACCCATGACTTAGAGTTGGCTGCGGTGGTCTTCGCATTAAAGTTGTGGCGGCATTACCTTTACGGAACTAAGTGCCCCCTCTTCACCAAACACAAGAGTTTGAAATGTGTTTTTGATCAGAAGGAACTGAAAATGCGCCATCGTCGATGGTTAAAACTACTCAAGGACTATGATTGCGAATTTCTTTACCACCCGGGAAAAACGAATGTCATGGCCGATGCTTTGAGTAGGAAAGAGTACATTGGGAGTATTAAAACCTCTATCTCAAGAATAGATGTAGTGTCGGGACTATCGAGAAGATAAATACTTCTCAAGCCGAAGCCTTAGCGGGGGAGAATCTCAAGGAAGAAAAAGCAACACCTCCTCTTAACGAAGGATGGGAGGAGTGAAGCTATTTCAAGGTTGAGTGTGGGTACCCAAGGTTGGGGGATGCCGAGAGTTACTCATGGAGGACGCCCACAAATCCAAGTACTCTATACATCCGGGGAGCACCAAGATGTATAGAGACCTAAAGTTGAACTTTTTATGGCCCGTGATGAAGTTGGATGTAGCCAACTATGTGGAGAGATGTGTGACTTGATTGCAAGTAAAGGCCAAACATCAACGTCCGTATGGAAGCCTCTAATCCTTGGAAATTCCCGAATGGAAGTGGGAGCACATCACCATGGATTTCATGACCAAGGTGCCGAGGACTTTGAGGGGTCACGATGCGATTTGGGTGGTGGTGGACCGTCTAACCAAGAGTGCCCACTTCTTGGCTATGCGAGAGACCTTGCCAATGGATAAGCTAGAAAAACTTTACATCGATGAGATAGTGTCTAGGTACGAGGTGCCTTTGTCGATAGTCTCGGATCGAGACAGCCGATTCACTTCAAACTTCTGGGATGGACTATAACGGGAATTGGGGACAAGAGTGAAGCTAAGCACCGCTTATCATCCTCAGACCGACGGGCAAAGTGAGCGGACGATTCAAACTTTAGAAGACATGTTCCGATCATGTGTCATCGACTTTAGCGGAAGTTGGGATTCTCATCTACCTTTAGTGGAGTTCACCTATAACAATGGCTACCACTCTAGCATTGGAATGGCCCTTTTCGAAGCATTGTATGGTCGCAAGTGCAGGACCCCGATATGTTGGCTAGAAGTGGGTGAGAAACATATTTCCAGACCCGAGATTGTTCAAGAAATGGCCAATAAGGTCAAGGTATTTGGGAATGGCTGAAGGCGGCACAAGAGAGGCAGAAGAGTTATGCCGATAAAAAGAGACGACCCGTGGAATTTCAAGTAGGGGACCGAGTCATGCTAAAGGTGTCACCTTGGAAAGGGATCATCAGATTTGGGAAATGCGGGAAGTTAAGCCCCCGTTTCCTTGGGCCGTTCACCGTGATCAAACGAGTGGGACTCCAAGCGTATCAATTAGAGTTGCCACTGGAAATGGACGGGATACACAACATGTTCCATGTTTGCTATCTCTGGAAATGCTTAGCGGAGGAAGAGAGTGTCATAGCCTTATCCGAAGTGCAGGTGGATAACGACCGATGTGTAGAAGAACCCGATGGCATCCTTGAGAGAAAGACAAAGAAGTTGTTGGAATATGCTCGTGTCATAATAGATAATTATATGGCTAGACACACGTGGGGCCTATAGGGTCACACACATATACACTGAGATACCATTTAATGTAATGTAATTATTGTATTTACATTATATAGCCTAAGTAACGTGGGAAAATTAAAAGGGCATTAACATTAAATTAGACTTATTGGGTTTGTATTAAATTTAAGTTAATAGCAAGCCCATTAACTTAATTTAATATTGGGCCCATAAAAGATTTAGAAGAGAAAATTGTTAAAAGCCCAAGAGAGCTCTAGGGTTTATTTATATAAGGATATCAAATAAACCCATTAGGTTTAACCCTAATCTCTCATTCTCTTTCTAAAATCGGCGCCCCCTCTTTGCTCTCTCTAAGATTTTCTCTTTTGATCTTCTACCTCGGTTCTTGGTTAATCGAGGTTCTAAGATCGTTACTAAGGAGGACTAGCATCCGGTGGTGATCAAGGAAGTGTAGTGTGGACTACTTTAGAGGTATTCACCATTGAATACTTGGTCTCAAAGGAACACACAAGCGGATCCATTTCGTCTACAAATCACGCTACAAAGGTATACCGTTATTTGTATTTTTTTCGTTTAATCATATTGGCAATACGTTGATTCCTTTTGGTGATTTCTTTCCGCTGCGTGTATATATAAATGTTATATTTGTGTTTTTGCTTTAAATCACCAACAGTGGTATCAGAGCCATCGTATGTGCCATATGATTAGCGCATATATGTAGAAGTGGCTAAAAACGTTTTCTTTTGTGGATCGATTTTTTTTTGCCACAAATTGCATATACTAATCGTAGATTAATTATTGTAGTTTTTCTTCGATTCGTTGGCTTGCTCTCTTTTGTCTTTTTGTAAGTGTTTTTAGATCCATGGTAAAAACATGCATTTTTTTTCCATGGACCAAGCCAACACTTTTATGTTTGTGTTGATGTGTAAAACCGATGAAAACCGTGACCGTTTGTGTGCCTTGTTTTATTTGTTTATCGGGGTTTTGGATTGTAATAACTTAGATTATTATTTCATTTATTTTCACTTAGTTTAGTGTTAGAATAAATGTATTTAGTCAAAAAATTGTAACCGTTGCTTGGAATGGAATGGCGACAAAGTTAAAGACGAAAAGGAAATTTCGTAGCTGTTGGACAGCCCGCACGAGAAATGGATTTCCCGGAGTTTTACAACTCGGAATGTGCTGATTCTTGTTGCTGGAGTTGTGTATCGCATAGGAGAACAACTTTGCAGAAGGATATTTCGGGGGGAAGATTCCTTGCATGTTGTTTCGGGCCCCGAAGATGCTGCGTTTTTCGGGACAGTTTTGGTGTTCGATTTTTCATGTGGGTTCTACTTGCTCTTGATGGTCTTGGAGCAAGTGAGAGCCCATTAAGGGTTTTTGTTGGCCCGTCCTTAGTTGCCCTCTTGGTTTGTTGTAATGGCTCACGAGATCAAGCATAGGTTTTTTCATCGGTTGAGGTTTTGCGCATATTGGTTGTGTGTTTTATTTCATATTGCGTTGTTATGTATATCTCGGATGTTATAACTTGCAAATGGGTTTTTCAAACCTAAAATTAAACACATACCACTTTTGAAAGTAAATCGTTAGTTTTGGTTAATACATATGTTTGAATTGGATTTAAAACTTAAAACTATTGTTTTATATAAATAACGTTTAAAAGGGTTTTATCGGTTATTTAATTTATGTAATGTCCAAGCTTATTAATGGACATCTCGACACACATAAAATAGAACAAATTAATTGTTAAGAATTGTTTTTAACTTATGCTACGAATGAAGAATGCATGCTTCTTTCGTACATCTTTTTTTGCGTATCAAAATATCATACCCGTCACAATTTTAAGTCATGCCGTCCAATCGGATTGAAATCACTCGCCATTACCTTTTGCCTATGCGTGAGACCTAGGTTGAATTGTAATCCCGAGGTGATTATTATCTATGCGTGAGACCTAGATCCATTTTCACATGATTTCAAATTGGATGACTTAATCGAGTTAAGCAGACGAGACCTTGACGCGAGGCAAGGATGGGACTAAACATGCCAGCTTGACACTAGTTGCTCGGCCACTAGATGCCATGAGTCCCATAAGGATCTAAGAATTGCACTAGTAATGCAATTGGTTAACGTCACCTACCTATTGAATCTATCATTGCTAGCAGATCAACTGATGTAATGATAGAACCTCAATGAGGATCTTAGCCTTTTTCGTGAAAATTAAAATTAAAATTGGGTAGTGAATTTAAAGAAAAAGGATTAATTATTAAAAATACTAAATCTTGAACTTTGTACGTTTGTAGATGACAACAACCAACAATCAAACCCTAAGCAACTCAACAATCAGGTCAGTTCTTGAAAAAGAGAAACTGACAGGTATCAACTTCATCGACTGGTATCGAAATATGAGGATTGTCCTCAGGACTGAAAATAAGTTGATGCATCTGGAAGAGGCCTTACCTGAGGCACCTCCTGCCACTGCTTCTGCTGCAGTTCGTGCAACCTACACACGTAGGTTTAACGAGCAACAAGAAGTAGCTGCTCTTATGCTGGTGAGCATGACACCCGAGATCCAAAAGAACTTGGAGGAACTCACAACTTTTGAGATGCTACGAGAGTTGAAAACCATGTTTCAACAACAAACAGAACAGGAACTATTTGAAAAAGTTAAAGCATTCCACGCTTGTAAACAGGAGGATGGCCAGTCAGTTAGCGCTTACGTCTTGAAAATGAAAGGTTATCTTGACCAGATGGAGCGTCTTGGTTACCCCATGCCACAAGTTCTTAGAGTGAGCTTGATTCTTACCTCACTCTCCAAGGACTACAATCAGTTTGTTATGAACTATAACATGCATAGCATGGGGAAGACTATCTCTGAACTGCATGCTATGCTGAAACTTGCAGAGCAAGGGATGCCGAAGAAAGCTCCTGCTGTTCTAGCAATCAGGGCAGGTAAAATCCAGAAACCCAAACCGCAAGCACTGGGCAAGGGTCGTGGCAAGGGTAAGCATGTTTACAAACCCAAACCAAGATTCCCCCACCTGCTAAAAAGGAGCACCCTGCAAAGGACGCCACATGTCATCACTGTGGATTGATAGGCCACCGGAGGAGGAACTGTCCTGCCTACCTCGCAGAGTTGAAGAAGAATAAAGCTACCCCGGCTAGCACATCAGGTATCTTCACTATAGAACTCTATGCTTTTCCTAATAAATCCTGGGTTTATGACACCGGTTGTGGAACTCACATTTGTAATAATGTGCAGGGACTAAGGAGAAGTAGAAAGCTAAACAAAGGAGCTTTGGACCTGTACGTAGGCAATGGAATGCGTGCAACTGTTGAAGCTATAGGGAGCTCTGATCTTATCCTCCCTAATGGATTGATCATTGTTTTAGACAATTGTCATTATGCACCCACTATTACTAGGGGTATTGTTTTGCCTTTTCGTTTGAAGGATAATGGTTTTATTAATACTTTTACGGATTATGGTATTTCGGTTTCCAAAGATAATATATTTTATTTTAATGCTATTCCTCGTGATGGTATTTGTGAAATTGACATGCATAATCTTATTTCAAACGATAGTTCTATATATACATGTAGCACTAAAAAAATCCAAACGTAATTTGGATTCAACTTACCTATGGCACTGTCGTCTTTGCCACATAAGCAAGAAGCGCATTATAAAGCTGCAACACGATGGGCTTCTAAAGTCAACCGATGATGATTCGTTTGAAAAATGACTCTCTTGCATATCTGGGAAGATGACAAGAAAACCTTTCTCCCATATAGGTGAAAGAGCCAAAGATCTACTTGGACTCATACATACTGATGTATGTGGCCCATTTAGAACTGTGTCTAGGGAAGGTGCTAGCTACTTCATCACTTTCACTGATGATTTCAGTCGCTATGGTTATGTTTACTTGATTAAACATAAACATGAAGCCTTTGAAACGTTCAAAGCCTTTCAAAATGAAGTAGAAAATCAACTCGACAAGACTATTAAGGCTCTCCGATCTGATCGAGGAGGAGAGTACATGAGTCAAGAGTTTTTAGATAATCTAACTAAGTGTGGGATTGTCTCACAATTCACTCCTCCATACACTCCACAACATAATGGTGTGTCTGAAAGGAGAAATCGAACTTTGCTAGACATGGTTCGATCCATGATGAGTCTAACTACTTTGCCACTATCCTTTTGGGGTTGTGCTCTAGAGTCTGCTGCTCGCATACTCAATATGGTTCCGACCAAGAAGGTTGATAAGACACCATATGAAATATGGCATGGGAAAGTCCCTAATCTGTCTTACTTGAAGGTCTAGGGTTGTGAGGCTCTCGTGAAACGAGACACACCGAACAAACTTGAGCCTAGATCTATCAAATGCATCTTCGTAGGATACCCAAATACAACAATGGGTTACTATTTCTACTACCCACCCGAAAACAAAATATTTGTTGCTCGGTATGCTGAGTTTCTTGAGAACAGTCTCATTTTACAAGAAGCAAGTGGGAGCACTGTAGACCTTGACGAGATTCAAAGCGAAGATGCACAATCTTCTGGTAACACTAGCGAACATCACGCTGAGGCTAAACATACAGATGATGAACCACAGAATGATGTAATTCTCATTCGTAGATCTGCAAGGACACCTCGAGCACCTAAACGATATAGTTTTTGTGTCGATTCTGAGGAGCAGAATTTGGGGGATCATGGTGAGCCCTCTAACTATCAAGCGGCATTGTTGGATCCAAAATCTGATAAGTGGCTTGAAGCTATGAATGCTGAAATGCAATCCATGAAAGATAATAAAGTCTGGAACTTGGTTGATCTTCCTCAGAACAACAACACTGTTGGGAGCAAGTGGATCTTCAAGAAGAAGACCGACATGGATGGCAATGTACACACCTATAAAGCTTGTCTGGTAGCAAAAGGTTACACTCAAACCTACGGGGTTGACTATGAAGAAACCTTCTCGCCTGTTGCTGACATTAAAGCTATTAGGATTCTTATAGCCATAGCAGCGTATTATGACTATGAGATTTGGCAAATGGATGTCAAAACCGCCTTCTTGAACGGTCACCTTAATGAAGACGTTTATATGGTGCAACCTGAGGGTTTTGTGAGTCCGAAACATCCCAACAAAGTATGCAAGCTTCAAATATCCATTTATGGACTGAAGCAAGCATCTAGAAGCTGGAATAAAAGGTTCGATGAGGAAATCAAAACATATGGTTTCACCCAAAACCTTGATGAGCCATGTGTATATATGAGAGCTAGTGGGAGCATTGTCGTTTTTCTAATCTTGTATGTTGATGACATATTACTCATGGGGAACAACATTCCAATGCTACAAGATGTCAAATCCTGGCTTGGAAAATGATTTGCCATGAAATATTTAGGTGAAGCGACATACATCCTAGGAATCAAGATCTATAGGGATAGATGAAAGCGGTTAATTGGTTTAAGTCAAAGTGCATACATTGACAAAATTCTAAAATGGTTCAGAATGGATGCTTCCAAACGTGGAAAACTTCCAATGCAACACAATGTAAACTTGAGTAAGACTCAGGGACCCTCCACACCTGATGGGGTGAAGCGGATGAAGGGAATCCCCTATGCTTCGGCTGTGGGATCCATCATGTATGCAGTGAGGTGCACTAGACCTGATGTAGCGTTCTCTCAGAACCTTATGAGTAAATACCAACAAAATCCAGGAGAGAGTCACTGGACTGCTGTTAAGAACATATTGAAGTATCTTCGAAATACTAGAGATATGTTCCTTGTTTATGGTGGTGATACAGAAAGAGAGCTCAGTGTTACTTGCTACACTGATGCTGGTTTCGAAACAGATCGAGATGACACTCGATCTCAGACTGGATTCGTTTTCGTCATGAACGGAGGCGTTGTTGACTGGAAGAGTGCTAAGCAAAGCACTACTGCGATGTCTTCTACAGAAGCTGAATACATAGCTGCTTCCGAAGCTGCAATGGAGGCTGTTTGGATACGGAAATTCATATCTGGGCTTGGGGTTGTCCCCAGTAATGAAAGACCCATGGATATGTATTGCGATAATTCTGGTGCCATTATCATAGCCAACGAACCTGGAGTTCAAAAGGGCGCCATACACTTTCGCAGGAAGACTCACTACATTCGAGAGGTTATCGAGATGGGTGAAATTCGTCTTCTCAAAGTTCACACAGATGACAACTTAGATGATCCCTTTACGAAACCAATGTCTTGTACCAAACATATCGAACATGCTAGGAACATTGGACTTCGACCAGCTAGTAGTCTCATGTAGATCTGTTTTAGTATTTGAATAATTGGAACATTGAACAGTTTTTATTTTATAATGAATTGATGTACTAGGTATGGTCGTTTTCATTTATATCAACTGTGTTCTATATTTGCATGTTTAATCCATGAATAAATTATTTGTTCTAAATTGTCCATTGTCAGTTGATGATACGGGAGTATCATCGAGTTAAGGCAAATGTGAGCGTATTGGTGATGATGCTACCAAACTCACATGTTGTTCATTGGTGATGAACATTGGACTGACCCAACCTACGAGAGTTTATTGCATGGATCGGTGTCACCAGTGAATCTCGCAGATGGTTATGTCACTCGTCCTTAGACTTGAGATGCAAGCAGGTTTTGTGTGGGTGGAATGTCAGTCTTTGAAATGGTTAAACGCTGTCCTGAATAAGGTTGTTATAAAAATCATCTTCATGACTGATATGAAGCATATGACAAACACGTGCAGTCAAAATGGGATTTGTTCCTCTATAGATAATAGAGTTAGATACTACTGGGCCCCTCGATGAATTGAATAGATGTTTGTACGGCCGTACCCAAATTTAATTAAAATGATGCTTGATTAATTTGGTAATCTAATTCAACAAACAAATCGAGAAACAAAATCGTTGAACAACTAGAATGACATATGATCCATGCCTAGTATTCAACAAGGTATCTGTAACAAAGGGATGACTGATTTAATAAACCATTTAAAATGAGACGTTTAAGAGACTACCCTCATGTGTCTCTAGGGGCATTGGCGTGTTGCTAGACGCTAACCTTTGTCTGTATGATTACTTGTTATTATGACGTGTGCAAGTGAGAGCTGTTGGAATATGCTCGTGTCATAATAGATAATTATATGGCTAGACACACGTGGGGCCTATAGGGTCACACACATATACACTGAGATACCATTTAATGTAATGTAATTATTGTATTTACATTATATAGCCTAAGTAACGTGGGAAAATTAAAAGGGCATTAACATTAAATTAGACTTATTGGGTTTGTATTAAATTTAAGTTAATAGCAAGCCCATTAACTTAATTTAATACTGGGCCCATAAAAGATTTAGAAGAGAAAATTGTTAAAAGCCCAAGAGAGCTCTAGGGTTTATTTATATAAGGATATCAAATAAACCCATTAGGTTTAACCCTAATCTCTCCTTCTCTCTCTAAAATCGGAATCCCCCTCTTTGCTCTCTCTAAGATTTTCTCTTTTGATCTTCTACCTCGGTTCTTGGTTAATCGAGGTTCTAAGATCGTTACTAAGGAGGACTAGCATCCGGTGGTGATCAAGAAAGTGTAGTGTGGACTACTTTAGAGGTATTCACCATTGAATACTTGGTCTCAAAGGAACACACAAGCAGATCCATTTCGTCTACAAATCACGCTACAAAGGTATATTGTTATTTGTATTTTTTTGTTTAATCATATCGGCAATACGTTGATTCCTTTTGGTGATTTCTTTCTGTTGCGTGTATTTATAAATGTTATATTTGTGTTTTTGCTTTAAATCACTAACAGAAGTTACCTCACAAAGAGGTCGTCATGGTGAAGGTACAATGGAAGCATCATTGGGGTGCCAATGTAACTTGGGAGTCCAAGGAAGACATGAAACGAAGATACCCTCACTTGTTCGAGTAATCGAGATTTCGAGGACGAAATCGATTCTAAGGAGGGGACGATTGTAAAACCCCGAATTTCAGCACCGTGAGTTAATCTTTTCCTTCGTCAAATTATCCTACTTGTTAAGCTTACGTCTACTTAGAAGTTTGTATATGTCCCTTAATGCGTCGAGAACGTCGAATCGGAGGAAAATCAGATTTTGGAAATGTGGGGAGGGCCTAGCGCGACAGTGCCCCGCGATTGTGACATTAGCACTGTCTCCATGTCACAGTCGCCAGGGGAATGTGACTCTCGGTACACCGGGCGCGACAATGCCCGCGAGAATGACAATGACATTCTCGCCATGTTACTGTCGCACAAGGGCCATAGCCCGCGGTACAAATGGGGCGATTGTGCCATACGATAGTGACAATGTCACTATCGCTTAGGCATTGTCGCCGACGGGCACTGGGTGTTTAAAGCACTGATTTCAGCCATTTTCTCATTTACTACACCACCCACTTCTCCTCACTTTCTCTTTAGAAGCAATCTAAGGCATTAATGGTGATTTTGGGCAACTAAAACCTAGATCCTTGGGTTCTAAGTAGTTCTTCTTCATCAAGAGAAGAGTTGGAAGCTAGGGTCAAGTCTTCACCATCACCATCTTCATCCAAAGCTAGACTTGAAGTTTTTCTAGGGTTTTTACGAAAACCCAAGTAGTGAGTCATTCTTTCATCAAACTATATACATGCTAAAATATGGTGGTTTTTACTCTCTAAAGCTACTTTGATTTCTTGTTTGATATATGAGTCACAACCCTATTTTGGGAACCTATGTTACATTTCTAGGCTTTTGGATTTTGAAAGTATACTTGAATTTTTGGATGTCAAAGGGTTAACATATGATTATTAAGGAACTAACATGGTTATCAACCTTCTCTTATTTTCAATAAATCCATGGATAAATAAAGGGGAAATAAATGATGAGTTGTGTGTATGGCCCAAATATTGGTAGTCAATGATTTTACTTATCCTTGCACAATATTTTACAAAGTGTGGAGTTTTGCAATAAAGGGCAGTATGGAAATGTATACTTAAGTTTTGGGTAATTAAAATCTACTAATGGTTGTGGTAGATACGTATGTGTATTGTGTCCAAGTGTGGGCATGTGTGCGTTAGACCTTAGTAATGGATCCATAGGTGTACAAGTCTCGTTTGGGTTGGAATGTTGGAATGGTATAACTCCCAAACGAACCAAGGAATAGGCATGGGGTCGAGATGGATAATAGTTGTGGACTTTAAGTCGGGCACCGACCAATGATTGATAATTGTAATTTCTTGTGTATGAGTGAAATCTAGAATTGACGGGATAACCGTTGATTTGTAGTGGGGCTCTTGAACATGAATGTGTGTCCTACTTATGTGTTCCGTCACCAACATGGAAATCGGGTCTCCCTCGTTATCGTAAGTTGAATGTGTGATACAATTGTTGAATTGGAAATGTATTTATATTTTGAAATGAGTCTGGTCTACATTTTCCGGAATTTTTTATTCTTCTTTGATTAAAATTGTTTGATCTCACTAGGCGTTAGCCTAACACTTTTTCTTAAATGTGGCATGTATATCAGGTTCTTTGAGTAGCGGGGCTGCAAGTTTGTGAGTGAAGTGTCGATTGTCGGATGAGACAACTTTTGGGCATGTACTTTTGGAGAAGAGATAATTGGAGATTTTTGGGAATATAGTTACCCCTTTTGGTGAACTTAGCGACACCCATATATAATCTAGATTGTGTATAGTCTAGATTAGTAGGTTTTTTTTAAGTATCCGTATGAATTTTGTAAACTCCTATTCTACGTTTTCCCCATTACTGGGTGATTATTTATGCAAAGCTTGGTTTTTTCTTGCATATATCCAGGTTTAATTTGGACCCCATTTTTAGGGTGTTACAAAAAACTAAGGATCAGACATAACGAGGATGACACATCCATGCCTCATGTTCGATCTGGATATTTGAACAAAGGGACATAAATATGTACACTGATAGTGATCACAGAGTTTGTTGATTAGCTGAATCACCAAACTTTATCATTTAGGTAACGATGATGTATTGCTAGATGCCGCTCTTCGTTGATAATAATAAATAAGGTTTATAATTATTACCAACGTGATAAAGTCCCAATGGGTCAGACGCGGTAAATGTATATCTGAATTAGGAGAACAAATAATTAAATAAGATCTAATTATTATCATTTGATTTTTGTAAGATATAAAATCGGTTATATTTTGTGTGACAAGATGTGATGAACAAGTATGTGACTTATCAGCACATTGTGTAAAAAGAAAGCAATCTCTTGAAGATATGAGACCTTCAAAAGATTATCACTTTTACATATGTATATAAAGAGAGAGAGAAAGACCCCTTGTGGGAGAGGTTGGTATTCCATCGGATTAGAGAGTCACATTTTGAAAGTTCCTAAAATGTTCATCTCTCTCTCTCTCTCTAAAATCCTTGAAGACTTCTCCTCCTTCTCCTCCATAGGTTGGAGAACCGTACCTAACATTCGGGAAGGAAGTGTAACACCCTAAAATTTAGTGATTTCAAAAACTTGAAATTTTCGCAACGTAACATTTTTAAATTGAGGGGAATTTAAACCTGGAACATTTGATATGAAATAAAGTTTTACAAATGACATCACCCCAAGAATAGGGGGAGAGTGTAAGCGTTTTCAATACACAAATGAAATGGAAAGAGGACCGAAAACCTATTTAATCTAAAAATTCTAGTTTAGATTATAATTGGTGAACATTTAACAATAAATAGGGTAATAATAATAAATGAATTCTCCAACGTTTGAACCTTATGCGAGACGGGGGAGACCCGTTCCACCGTAGGTTGTGGCGGAACACGAAAGTAGGCCACAACCCATGTGGAGCACTTAGTTGGAATGGTTATTTACTGGAGTCAACTCTATCCATGAATCTTTAGCCGTTAGAACATCAACTCTATTCATGAATCTTTAGTTCAATGTAAATATGGGTTCAACTCTATCCGAGCCTTTACCCCAAAGAGTTACCAAGTTCAACCCTATCCATGGATCTTTACCTTGGGACCTCACCATTTCCCAAGCTAACATGATTCACCACATAACAATTTGTATTTTGATATATATTCCAAACACATGAATCTCATATAACACTATGTCATTACAAGATACATCCAACATACATGTATAACACTTCTTTTCATGTAATCTCATTCTACCCAACATGGGAAACATATTAACAGAACGTTCCCTATACACAAGTGTCAAATTTAGACCATAGACTCACAAATCTAACTTTCCAAATATGAACCCAAATAAAATCATTTCATCCATTTGCTTTTGCAAGTTTCATAATACATAAATAATCCATGTTTGTCATCCCATCAACATTTTAGGTCATCATATCTCACAACCTCACTATAGTGTCAAAACCCTAGATTTTGACCCAAAAGAGTTCAAATGTTTTATTTACTACAAAGTGGTGTAAAACTAAAGTAGAATGGTAAAAAGTTTTCATAATGTACATAAACATTTCATATGAAGGAATGAACTCATAAAGTGGGTTTTTGATGAAAACTCAAAACCCTAGCTTCCTTCTTTGGAGAAGATGACAATGGATAGAAATGGTAGAGTTCCTAGTTTGATTTCTTTGACTTGCTATCTTGACCCTTTGCAATGAATGATGAAAATTTGCCTTGGAGAAACCCTAATTTTCGGAGTTATGAAGAGTGAGGTTGAGAGAGTTTTTCTTGGAAAAGTAGATAAAAGTAATAAATGAGAAGAGAGAGAGGTTGCGATTTAAGGGGGGAGGTCTACACCCGCCGGCGACCTTGCCCCCGCGATTGTACCCTGGGCATACTCGCCAGGCATAGTCACCCATGTAGAGGGGCTTGAGGTACATTGCAAGCGAGAGTGACAAGCGACAGTGACCCGGAAACTATCACCGGGCACTGTCGCGCCATTGGTACCGAAAGTCATTAACCCTACGCGATTTTGACCCTTGGTGACAGTGACCATGTCAAGGTCGCATGGCACTGTTGCCCTAGACTCTCCGGGATCCGAAATTTGACTTTTACACAACTGACGAAACTCCCGACGTACGTGATGAGACATACAACAATAGCATACATAAAATGTAACCCTCGAAGGCAAAATAAGAGACAAGGTTTAATATTTTGCTTACCGAAATTCCGGGAGTTACAATCCTCCCCAACTTGGAAGTGATTTTGTCCTTGAAATCGACGTTCATCCAAAAAGGTGGGGGTATCTCCTCTTCATATCCTCCTCCGCTTCCCAAGTCACGTTGGCTCCTCGGTGGTGCTTCCACTGGACCTTGACCATTGTGACTTCTTTGTGACGGAGTTTCTTGGACTTCTTTTCCAAAATGGCGTCGGGATCCTCAATGCAACGATTACCCTCATACACTCTAATTTCTGAGAGAGCAATGACGCTTTCTTCTTCCGCCAAACATTTCCGGAGATAACATATGTGGAATGTATTATGGATTCCATTCATCTCGGGTGGAAGCTCCAATTGGTAAGCTTGGAGCCCAACCCGCTTGGTTATGGTGAATGGTCCAAGAAATCGAGGACTCAACTTTCCCCGCTTACCAAACCAGATGATTCTCTTCCAAGGCGATACTTTGAGCATAACTCGATCACCCACTTGGAATTCCACCGACCGTCTCTTCTTATCCGCATAACTCTTTTGTCGGTCTTGGGCCGCTTTCAAGCATTCTCTGATTCCATTGATCTTGTCGGCGGTTTCTTGGATGATTTCAGGTCCGACAAATTGTTTCTCACTTGCCTCTAACCAACAAACTGGAGTCCGACATTTCCGACCGTACAAAGCCTCAAAGGGAGCCATGCCAATACGGGAATGGTAACTGTTGTTGTAGGCAAATTCCACTAGGGGTAGGTGAGAGTCCCAATTCCCGCCAAAGTCAATAACACACGACCTTAGCATATCCTCAAGCGTTTGGATGGTTCGTTCGCTTTGACCGTTGGTTTGGGGATGGTAAGTCGTGCTCAACTTCACCCTAGTACCCAATTCTTTCTGAAGACCATCCCAAAAATTGGAAGTGAAACGACTATCACGATCCGACACGATGGACAAAGGTACACCATGTCTCGATACTACTTCGTCGATGTAAAGTTTGGCCAATTTATCCATCGGAAGGGTCTCACTCAAAGCAAGAAAGTGTGCATTCTTGGTGAGGCGGTCCACCACCACCCATATGGTATCGTGCCCTCTAAGAGTCTTTGGTAGCTTGGTCACAAAGTCCATGGTGATGTGTTCCCACTTCCATTCCGGTATTTCCATAGATTGGAGACTTCCGTACGGTCGTTGGTGTTCGGCTTTGACTTGAAGGCAAGTTACACATCGATCCACATAATTCGCCACGTCCAACTTCATGACGGGCCACCAATAGTTGAGTTTTAGATCCCGGTACATCTTTGTACTCCCCGTGTGGATCGAGTACTTGGACTTGTTGGTGTCTTTGAGAAGTAACTCCCGATTGCCCCCGACTTTGGGCACCCAAACTCGCCCCTTGAAGAGCTTCACTTCATGACCGTCTTCGTCAAAATATGATGTTGCTTTACCATCACTTCGTTTTTAAGGTTATCTTCCCGAAGAGCTTTGGTTTGAGACTCCTTGATCTTTTCGATCAAGATTGATACCAATTCGATTAGAGAGAGAGAGACTTGTAGGCTACCGCTATACTCTTTTCGAATTAAAGCATCCGCCACCACGTTTGCTTTACTGGGGTGATAAAGAAGTTCGCAATCGTAGTCTTTTAGGAGTTCTAGCCATATCCTTTGCCTCATGTTCAACTCTTTCTGGTTGAAGATGTGCTTTAGACTCTTGTGATCAGTATAGAGGGTGCACTTAGTGCCATAGAGGTAGTGCCGCTAAAGCTTTAGCGCAAAAACTACCGCCGCCAACTCTAAATCATGAGTAGGATAGTTCCTTTCGTGCACCTTAAGTTGTCTTGCCGCATAGGCAATCACCTTCCCACGTTGCATCAAGACACAACCCAACCCTATCTTCGAGGCATCGCTAAAGACTATGAAATCCTTGGTTCCTTCGGGTAAGGATAAAATCGGTGCCTCACAAAGCTTCTTTTGGAGAGTCCGGAAAGCTTTTTCTTGCACATCGGTCAAAACAAATTTAACATTCTTCCGAGTAAGAGATGTCAGGGAAGAAGCGATCTAAGAGAAATCTTGGATGAATCGTCGGTAATAACCCGCTAAACCTAAGAAGCTTCGAATCTCGTACGGACTCTTTGGAGGTTCCTAATTCATCATGGCCTCGATCTTGGAAGGGTCCACTTTCACTCCGTCTCGGGTAACAACGTGCCCCAAGAATTGGACTTCTTCCAACCAAAAGTCACATTTTGAGAACTTGGCGTAGAGTTGCTCTTTCCTCGACCTCGTCCTTGGAATAGACAAGAATATCGTCAATAAATACGATCACTGACTTGTCGAGGAATAGTCAACATATGCGGTTTATTAG
Organism: Arctium minus; assembly: GCA_954870635.1. Classification (NCBI taxonomy): domain Eukaryota; kingdom Viridiplantae; phylum Streptophyta; class Magnoliopsida; order Asterales; family Asteraceae; genus Arctium; species Arctium minus. The sequence continues at coordinate 71,376,645 of OX941092.1, read as the reverse complement.
GTCCATGAATACTGCCGGCGCGTTGGTCAATCCGAAAGTGATGACCAAAAATTCATAGTGCCCGTACAGGGTCGTAAACGTCGTCTTCGGAAAGTCTTCGTTCCTCACCCTCACTTGGTGATACCCGGATTGAAGATCGATCTTTGAAAAGCAACCCGCCCCTTGGAGTTGATCAAACAACTCGCCGATCATCGGGAGTGGGTACTTGTTATTCACGGTCGCCTTGTTCAACTCCCAGTAGTCGATGCACATTCTCATCGTGCCAAATTTCTTCTCGACAAATAAGACCAAGGCTCCCCACGGCGAGGAACTCGGTCTTACGAAGCCCTTCTCAAGGAGGTCTTGGAGTTGAGACAATGTGTGTCCCACAATCAGTGTTTGTCAAGATGAAATGAACAATTTCAATCAAATTCCATTTTAATTAGAATCAAGAAATCGATTACAATAAGCTCTCAAACTTTCTCTCTCTACATAAAGAACACATATATCTCTCACTATTAACTAACTCTCACAATGCAGTGTCATATCCCTATTTATACACGGGACAAAACACTCACACCACTATACACGCACAATACAAAACGCGCACACTAAGAGAAACACTCATACTACTAAACACTTACAACACATGCTTTGACTTTTTTATTACAAAAGACTTTGACTTTCTGCTTGAGAGTTGACTTGAGCTTTGACTTGATTAACTTTCAATCTTCAGACTTTATGATCTTGTATCCAACAGATTTATGCTCTAACATTCTCCCCCTTTAGATTCAAGATCATCTCTAAAAGATTTTGCAATACACTCTCCCCCTTTGTTGCATTGAAGAACTTTATCAACTTGTCTTCCTCTTATAGATTTCTTGTCAACTCAGATAGTCTTCAGAAATAAACATTGACAATCGAGCAATCTCCTCTTTCTTTGAAAAATCTGTCTTCAAAAACAGTAACATTCTCCCCCAAGGTTATAAAAACCTCATTCAGATATAGGAAAGAAATTATCTTCAGATTCAGCTCAGTTTGCTTCAGCAAATTGTCTTCAAAGAAAAATTTCAGCAAATTCTACTCACATTCTGAAATCTTTGAACTTTTCTCTTTCAACTTTCAACAAACTTCCTCAAAAACAACTGTATTGACATAAATTTCTTCTTTCAGCTCCAACTTTACTTTATCAGATCCAAAACTATTTCAAACTCTTCTTCAGTCAATATTTCTTGTCTTTCTCCCATATATAACATTTCTTGATTATCTCTCCCCCTTTTTGATAATTGGAGCATTTAAATTATCAAAACATCCACAAGAAATGTCATTGATCTGATCTGACCACTGATCTTTTAACACTGAGCCTCTGACCATCTATTGATCCAAAAAGATATTCATCCGAATCTTTTCAAATTCAGAAAAATTATGAGTGTAACACCTGAATCAACAAATGAATCAGTTAAAATGCCTGTCAACAACACGAAGTCACTATGTGTAACAAATACACATTGGAAAGGAGCTTTTGTGATGTTCACTCCCCCAGGTCTTCCATTCAATCATCGAATAACACAATTTTATTCTATGAACGTTTTGACAGAAAAACGAATTTCCTGTGTGTACGTGCTTGTGTTTGAAAGAATTAAGCACAGATGATTGCTTTTTATATAGGCTCAAAATTCTGTAAACCATTGAGACAACAATAGTTAAACACAGACTCGATTGTGCATGATCGAAGTGCGAAGGTGGGGCAAACTTCCTTCTTTTTCAATATCCAGATTTTTCAAATGAAAACCAGATAGATTATGTGTTGCGTCCCCAAGAAAATTTTGAAACATTTTCTTGTTGAGAAGAAAATGAGTAGCTGGTGGAGTTTTTTTTATCAAGAGTTGGCATGGGCTAGTTCCCTGTTTCAATGATGTTCACGAAGAATTGTGAAACACCAACAATGTGGCTGCCCGACTCAGAAAAAGTTGGTGCAGAGTTTGATATTCTTTTACTCTGTTCTCACATCCTCTTTCTTTTAAACATTGAGCTCGCTTCTAACCAAACTCTCTTTTCATTTTACCTCATCACTCAACCCACACTCGGTTATTTTGACTCCTCACTCTTCGATCACTCAAGGTTAACTTTTTGGGTAGGAAACACTTGTTAACGTGAATCCATAGAAGTTTCAGTTTAAGCTCACACAATGAACCCATGTAATCCTATAAGAACATTTTGCTCAAAATGGTTTAACTTTGTAGTTAAAGCACAAAGTATAAGTCAGCTGTTGATATGCTCATAAAGATAATCATGAAGATTTGAGCATTTTAAACATTGAAGATATTTCAAAACAAGTATATTGAATGAAGAAAATGAATACAAGAAACTTGTTTGAAAATCTAACATTGTATGAAAAAAAAATCAAATAGAATGATTTATCAATTAAGGCTTAGGTCAGGAAAAATTGGATATTTGTCTATACGAATCAAAATACAGACAGTCTTGAAAGAAACGTTTGAAATGAAATCACGCTCAAAATTTGAATATCAAGCGGGGTGTATCATCATCGAAAAATTTGTTCAATTTGAGACATGGTGATAACATATTCAACAAAAATTAAACCGGTGTGTGTGAATACTTGAAAGTATATGGAAAAGATAAAACACAAGTATTTATCTTTGGAAACACACGATTTATAAATCATTTAATCACATATAGTCATTAAAACATTTAAAATCACACTTCTATATTCATGAAATCATGTTAAGAACAAGAAGTGGTTTGAACATTTAAGAACATGTTTTCATATCTGAAAGTTGTCCTTCTTTCAGACACGTATGAGATTAAGATTAGAAATAAACCTTTTGCTCAGTCTTAAATCTCATCAAGTCAGCTCTAAGTCATATATGATATGATCATGTAAGCTTCCTCTCAATTCTGCAACAGTCAAAAAGTCCGTCAAAGTACAAAGCTTTATTCACAAAAAACTATTGAAAAATAAATGACATAAAGCAGTAAAACTTTGAATGTACGAGTTCTGATCAGATATAATCAGAAATCATATACCATACTTCTTATCTCTTACTCCCCCTGCAATTATGCATCAAAAATTTATCAGTTAAGAATATATGCATAAACTCATAAACTCCCCCTCAAATATATGTCGATCATCTTAATTTCTTCTCTCACTCCCCCTGAGATCATGAACAAACTTAAGTACAAATATCTTTCAGAATAAAAATAAAGATATGAAGAAAAATGACAATAACAAAAACTTTAGTAGGTAATCACAGATTAAGTCTTGAGATTTAACATACCAAGTTTTGAAACGAGAAAATTAAATCTCTTTTCATCGAGAGGCTTGGTAAATAAATCTGCAAGTTGGTAATTCGTGTTTACAAAATAAAGTTCAATTGTACCTTTTTCCACATTATCTTTGATAAAGTGATATCGGACATCTATGTGTTTGGTCTTGGTATGTTGAACAGGATTCACAGATATAGCAATGGCGCTCTTCGAATCACAATATATCGGGATCTTGTTGTATGTGAAGCCATAATATCAGAGTTGTGTTCTCATCCACAATACTTGAGAAGAGCAGCTCGCCGCAGCGACGTACTCTGCCTCAGTTGTTGATGTGGAAACACAGAGTTGTTTCTTTGAAGCCCAACTCACGAGTTTATCGCCCAGAAATTGTATGTGACCCAATGTAGTTTTCCTGTCAAGCATACAACCTGCATGGTCTGCATCTGAATATGTTGTCAGTTCAAAACCTGTATCCTTAGGATACCACAGACCAAGATCTGCAGTGCCCTTCAGATATCTAAAAATTCTTTTTAACCGCAGACAAATGGGATTCTTTTGGATTAGCATGATATCGAGCACATAAACATGTAGAGAACATTATATCTAGCCTACTAGAAGTTAAATACATCAAAGAACCGATCATCCCTCTGTAGGTTCTAACATCGACTGCTTTACCCAAAGGATCAGCGTCGATCTTAGTTCCCGATGCCATCGGGGTTCTGATAGGTGTACAATTTTCCATTTTGAATTTTCTAAGAATATCAAAAATGTACTTTGATTGATTAATAAAAATCCCCGTTGAAAATTGGTTAACTTGTAATCCGAGAAAGAAATTCATCTCTCCCATCATACTCATCTGAAATCTGGACACCATGAGGTTAGAAAATTCTTACAGTATTTTGGATTTGTTGAGCCAAATATAATGTCATCCACATATATTTGAATTAGAATGATATCGACTTTTTCCTTTTTGATAAACAAAGTAGTATCGATCTTACCTTTAGAGAAGCCAAACTTGACTAGGAATTTATATAAGACTTCATACCAGGCTCGAGGGGCTTGCTTCAGTCCGTAAAGAGCTTTGTTCAGAATATAAACATGATTTGATTTTTCTGGATTGACAAAACCTTCAGGCTGAGAAACGTAGACTTCCTCCTTTAAGATGCCATTAAGAAAGGCAGTCTTCACGTCCATTTGATAAACGGTGAAGTTCTTGTGAGCGACATATACGAGAAACATCCTTATAGCTTCGATGCACGCCACTGGAGCATAAGTATCGTCATAGTCAATACCTTCCTCTTGCCTATATCCCTTAGCCACTAGTCTTGCTTTATTTCTGATCACGATACCATCTTCGTCCTTTTTGTTCTTGAATACCCATTTTGTGCCAATAATAGTTTTTCCTTCTGGCTTAGGCACTAGTCTCCAGACTTTTAATGCTTCGAACTGATTCATCTCTTCTTGCATCGCAGTTACCCAATCCGAGTCGGCTAGAGCTTCAGATACACATGTTGGCTCTACCTTGCTCAAAAATGAGTCATGCATACACATATTTAATGTAGCAGACCTAGTTTGCACCGGTTTGGATGGATCTCCAATGATTTGGCTTATCGGGTGCTCTTTGGTCCACTTATGTTCATGAGGGAGTGGATTTGATGTAGATTGATCATGATTTTCATCTAAGTATCCACTTTCAGTTTCTTCTTGTTCAGGGAGAAGTTCAGTTGAATTATTTGGTGCAGAAGCATCAGTTGGTACAACATCTGGCTGTTGATTAGTCATTTCAGAACAACCAACTGAATCAGCATCTTTTGTCTCAGCAGTTTCATTTACATCTTCAACTGAAGGTGTATTTGCGTGAACAGGAGTTTCTTGCTGAATCGGGGGAACGAATTCAGTAGATACATCTGAAGTGATTAGATGATGACCGCTTGACTCTTCAAGTCTGTCAATCACAACATATTTAGGCAATTTAGATCCAAGAAACTCATCATAAAAGAATTCAAACAATAAATCTAATTCTGATAAATGAGATGTAGAAGTAGAGGGTTTATCAGAATTAGTCGCATCAACCACAGGTTCTGGACTGATTTGTCCAGAAGCTAGTACTCCGGTAAGTACGGGTTCTGAACTGCTTTGTTCAAAAGCCAATTTCCTGCATTTCGGATGGAGCCAAGCAGTAGGGAGCTCTAGCAATTGGAGCCGCTCCCGGGACTAGATCGATCCAAAATTCAACCTGTCTTTCCGGTGGAAAACCGGACAAATAGTCCGGGAAGACGTCGGGGAACTCCCGAACCACTTTTATGTCTCCGAGCTTCTTCTTTTTGAGTTTGGCGTCCAACACGTAGGCTAAGAAATAGGAACATCCCTTTACTAGACACCTACGTGCCTTAGCCATGGTGATGAGGGGTACATCTCCTTTCCTTCTCTCACCACACACGACTACTTCAACCCCATCGATAGTCGGAATTCGAATTAGTTTCTTGGCACACAGAATTTCTGCTTGATTCTCGGCCAACCAATCCATCCCGATCACCACATCAAATCCCCCAATGGTCATTGGCATGAGATCGATTGAGAATTTCTTCCCTCCGATCTCTAAGGTGCAACCCCGCAACAACTCATGGACCACTACTTGACAACCGTTAGCTATCTCAACAACTAAGGCATCATCTAACATGCTAGTGGACATCGAAAGGTTTCGGCAAAACGAATTTGACACAAAGGAAAAACTGGCACCAGAGTCAAACAATATGAGAGCGGGTACTGAGTTGACAAGAAACGTACCCGGAACGACATCCGGTGAAGCCTTCGCCTCATCAACGGCCATCTTGAAAGCTCTCCCCGGCACCCTTGGAGGGTTCTCCTTTTTACCTTATGGTCCTCCCTTCTTCAACTTCGGGCACTCACTCTAGATGTGGCCCGACTCCTTGCATTCGTAGCATATGACCCCACGGGTCGGGAAATTTTCACGAGCATGCCCCGCCTTGCCACATTTAAAGCAATTCATCCTGCTAGAGTTGCACGGGCTGAAATGTTTGCTTCTGCATTTAGGGCACCACCTAGCTTCTCGCCTAGGCTCGGTCCCCCTATTGATGTTGTTTTTGAAGGCTCGCGGTTTCTTGGAGGGCAAGGAGTTGCCTTCCCATTTTCTATTCTCGGTCGCTTCGGCCCTCTCCTCGCGACTCTGAGCATAAACATCCTCCATGACCTTGGCCTCTTCAATGGACTCACGGAGAGTAGAGGGCTTGGCGTTGAGAACCATGGACATCATGTCCGCCGATAACCCCTTCAGATACGCCTTCACCTTATCATTTTCAGTTGGGACCACATGCCCCACCAGATCCAACTTCTCAACGAACTTCCTCGAATAATCCCTCACTGATAGATTACCCTTCTTGAGGGCTCATAACTCATCAACAATACGATCCATTGCCCTCTCATTGCAATATTCTTTGATGATCTTCTTCTTGAATGCATCCCAAGACAACTGGGCCAGAATGACAACATCGAGGGTGGACCTAGTGACATTCCACCATCGATGTGTCGGGCCTCTAAGCATTTGCGAGGCGAATCTTACTTTCTGTTCTTCCCCGCACTCGCTGGAATCGAAAGCCTGCTCGATTTCTTGGATCCAGTTCATACACGCGACTTTGTCATCGGATCCCGAGAACTCGGGCGGTTTGCTACAAAGGAAGGTCTTATAGGAGCAAGTATTTCCGCCCCTCTGAGCACCGACAACCACATGCTCTTCCGTCCTGATCCCATTACTAGTGCCACCCGAACCGGCCACCACATTCTCAGCAACTATCTCAGGCCTCCGAGACTGGAATGTCTATCCTCCAACATCTTTAGAAAGGCCTCTTATTGTTTCTCCATAGCCGACGTCACCATCTGCATGACGCTGGCCATCATATCGGCTTGAGGGTTTGCCTCTTGAACGACCGGGTTCAAGGATGCCAAATCCACTCTGGGTATGTGCTCTACCTCTCCGGTGAATATTGACGGCATATTGGGAGGGAAAACATTCACCGCCCTAACCACTGGATTTGGATTGGATGTGCTATCCTCATGAATTTCCCCTTCGACCAACGGTCGACTTCGAGTATTCACCATGATAGAACAATGGTTGCCACACAAGCACGAGAGAGAATAAGAGATTTGATCGAAACACATAAGAAAACGTACTAATACATTCATCAATCGTCATGACATTAGTAAATCAAGCATGCTCACATAACAATATATTCATAAGGGCATTAGCTAAGTGCAATTATGAACACACAATACACAAGGATTCTCGTTACCCTCATCACGATTCTCAATTCATGCAATTACGTCAACTCTAAGACCATCCTATCTTAGAAGTTCTACCCAATCCTCACCAATCATAACTTAATAACTCCAACTTAAATCTAGACATCTTACGATCATGCCTAGTTCACTTAAACTAATGCTCTGATACCAACTTGTAACACCCTAAAATTTAGTGATTTCAAAAACTTGAAATTTTCGCAACATAACATTTATAAATTAATGGGAATTTAAACCTGGAACATTTGATATGAAATAAAGTTATACAAATGACATCACTTCAAGAATGGGGGGAGAGTATAAGCGTTTTCAATACACAAATGAAATGGAAAGAGGACCGACAACCTATTTAATCTAAAATATTCTAGTTTAGATTATAATTGGGTGCCGTCATCAATTCCCCAAAATATTGATAAGCAAAATGCACGCTCTATATCTCATCAAATGCTATGTCCCCAAAATGTTGACTCGACTCTCCACTCAAGGATTAGCCACCCCTCCACTAACGGAACCTGTTATGTACACCAAAGCAAACAAGTGTTAGGCTTAGAGCCTAGTAAGAACATCCAAAAATATATGTGCGACGAATAGGGTAATAATAATAAATGAATCCTCCAACATTTAACAATAAATAGGGTAATAATAATAAATGAATCCTCCAACGTTTGAACCTTATACGAGACGGGGGATACCCGTTCTACCGTAGGTTGTGGCGGAACACGAAAGTAGGCCACAACCCATGTGGAACACTTAGTTGGAATGGTTATTTACCGGCATCAACTCTATCCATGAATCTTTAGCCGTTAGAACATCAAATCTATTCATGAATCTTTAGTTCAATGTAAATATGGGTTCTAGTACCCAACCACTCTCATTTACCAAGGAATTAAAAACTAATGTTAAGGCACATGTCAAAGCTCAAAGAGAGCTGTTAAGACACATTCAGGGACTGTAGATTGAGCTGAGGAGAATGAGAAGAGAGAGATGCATGGATGATGTATGAGGAAGCAAGAGATAAGATCATAAGGAAGTCCTGACAGATGCAAGATGAAAGCTTGTTGAATGATCTGCCCCCTTCCCAATCTTGAGAGGCCGTATGCAAGTAGACACTTCACCTACTCACCCCTGAGTAGGACAAGTTCTATCACTGAAAACTCCTAGTACATTTTCTTTTCTTTTATTTTCTATTTTTAGAACATTACAATAGCTTTGAGTCAGTTTGTTTACAATTTGGGCAATTGGTCATGACATACACCATTTTTTGTGCATAAGACAGTTTTGCAACTATGAAGTTTGATGCACCTTGGAATCGATCACATAGTCTCAGCAGTTTGTTATGATCATTTAAGACTTCATATGTGTCATTAGAACTAGCCCCAGGTTTCCTTGTTTCACTCATCATCATTACAATCATCACCCTGCCATTTTAGGATATTTCTTTCACTACAGACTTGTTCAATGGGGACATTGAACCCTTCTAAGTTTGGGGTGGGAGAAGTTGTCTTATACACTCCTTATCTTAAAAAGGCTAACCTATTTCATACACATCCCACACTCAAACACTTTGTGTGCATACCCTTCAAGTCCTTAAAAAGTCCAAAATTTCAAAGCATATTTTCTCAAAGGCCTAAAAGTTAGAAATATGCAAATCAAGCACATACACTTAAAAAAGTTAGAAATATGCAAATATGCATATGAAAGTGTCAAAGACACAAACCAAAGGCCAAAGTGCCCAACACATACCTCCATAGGAGATGATGGCAGAAAATTTGTGCCATAACCCAAAAGAGAGAAAATATGAAATAAGAGGAATGCATATGAGTGAAAAAGCCACATACGTTTCATACACAACCCGTAACAGTGATGAATTTTTTTTCAAGGAATTGATAGGCTAGCTTTTGGTTTGATACATGATTAGAATTAAGTTGTGATTGACATAATGTGAATGACTATGTGCATCATGTTTCTTAGGAGTTGAAAACCTTCTGTGTGTAGACTTGACTTGTGCATTCCATAGTTATCATGACATTTGGCTCAAATTTTTGTCTTTTAGAGTCTTTCTCTTATCTTTTTGTTGCTTGGGGACAAGAAACCATTTAAGTTTGAGGTTGTGATAGGGTTAATTTATTAACCCTATTTACGTCACATTTCTTACACTTTGAATGTCCTTTTTAGTATCCATTTGAGTCTTTTGTTCTCCTTTTAGTTATTTTACTGATTTGATGGAGTTGTCTGTGTTTTGAACTATAATGAAGTATTTAGATCAAAAAGTGTAAAATCTTGTCACTTGTGAAACATCCCACGAATTTTACTGCAGATCGCAATATGAAGCTGGAGGAAGCCGAAGCATGTTATTTTGGATCACGGGCCGACATCTTGAAGTTGTTTTGAACAATTCATGGGCCGATTGTTGGACCGATTACTTTAAGATAGTGCTAAACAAGTGTTTTGGGCTTTTTAGCATGGTTTTGGGTTCTTGCATTTTGGGCCTTTGTTATTGAACACTTTCGGCCCATAGCCCATGATAAACTCTTTATATATGTTGCTTAGGCCAAAGCTTGGAAGACATTTTTGAAACTAACCATTCTACCATTTTTGGTAATGGTCTAGTTTTTCTCTCATTAACTAGTATAGTTTTCGGCCTGTGTTAGGAACTCTTGGCCTCTTGAGGAAGTTCATGCAATAGGCCGAAGGTGTTCTTCTTTTGATTACGGTTGTTGATTTCAAGTCTTATTGATTAACGTTACAAAGTCTTCGTCTCTTCTTTACATTTAATCGCACCATCGTTGTTTCTCGTCATCTTGAAGGAATTGATTATTTGCGGTTTTATATTGGATCCAAAAATCCTAGTTTAACCCGAAACAAGTGATTAAGACTTCAAGGATGGATTTCATAAGCAATGCATGCAATTGTTACTCTTTAGGATCGTTACTTGGAACACAAGTTTCCTTTCCCTTTCTTTTCCGTTCTTGTTAATCTTTTATTATACGCCTTTATATTAATGCAATTTAATTTCAAAATTTTATTTTCCCGCATTTTATCTTCTCACAATTTAAATTTATCGTAATACAATTTATCGCTATTTAATTTATTGCATTTTATTTCTTGTTCTTTAAGTTATTGGTTACTTGTCATCCAAGAAAGTTGATTACTTGCATTCCAAGTTTCCTTTCTCAAATTCTACTACTTATAATTCATTAATGCATTTTCCATCTACGCTATTTAATTTCCACATTTTTACATCTTTTATAAAAAAGAAACCAAGCTATGACAAGCTGACAACCTAAGCTTGGGGTGTAAAGTCGAGTTGAAATTTAAACTGGTAAAAATGTAAAGAGGTGTATTTATATAGTCTTGTCGTTATTTAAATCAGATTATAAATATCTCATTGAAGGTTACATTTAATTAATTGACAACTAATTATTTGTATGAAAATGTGTTGGCTTTTCAGAGGTGATCACTTAAATATTAAATCTGAGATAACGTAAGTTTGCTATAACATCTTTTTACCAGATTACTTGTTTTTATCTCAACGAAACTTTACACCATTTGCTTCTTTTTATAATTGATTTTTCAGTAGTTGTTAATCAAACCACCCAACAAAAGATTTTCTTCGTTTGCCATTTGAAACTAGTTTTTAAGAACTAGACTCTTGAGAAACTGTTGCAACCCTTTCCTTGTGGGATCAATATCCGGTACTTGTACCGTTATTACTTGTTCGAAAACGACAGTAGGTCAAGATGTATACTTGCGTCATGATCTATTTGCACGCTCAATTCAGGGTTGCATAAACCTAACAACAATCATCAACATTTCTACTATGATAATTATGTAAAAGCTTCATGATTCATCATCTCAAATGTCGTTCAATAATGTAATTAGTCATGAAGGGAAGCCTCAGAATCGCGGGTGTTACAGATTTCGAGAGACTTCTTATGTTTTTTGGTTGACATCCCTTGTATTTTCTAATATCCCGGAGCACCCCTGAAAATTTAGTGGGTACACCTTTCATACCCAACGAAAAATCTACTTGCAGAAATCGGCTGAATGAGTGCATAAGACCTCCCTGGGGCTTCATAGGTCCACTCCTGAGCCTTTGCACAACTACAGTTTAAAACCAAGCAGCCTCAATTTACGTTCTTCGTGTTCTCTCATCTACATATTTTTCCCATAATCACGTTTGTTCTTTCATTATTCATCGAAGGAAGATGACCAGCGCATAAGTGGAGCATTGCTTAGAGACAATGATGGTGAAAATAATAATAATAAAATAGGTACGGTTTTGGAAAGGGTAAATCAGGAAAAGTTACCTCTTACCTGCGTAAGATACAATTTCTTCTTTGCTTATGGTCAGTGCATAGTCAGAGATAAGTGACAAAATAAATTCATGATTCGTATATATTTGGTTACAAATGGTTGAACTAGAGTTTTCTAATGAAACCAAACCAATCAAGTAATGAGTTAACGAAACCAAACAAATCAAGTAGCGACTTCAGTTGGTTTCATGATATAAAATCGTCACTTGATGAGGGGTACATTTGTAAAGTGACATCTTTCATTTCATTACTCTCCTTTTCAAGAACATGGATTTTTGGCCCTTCCTTTTACTTCATTTCAAGAACACAAATAATTTACTTTTTTGCTTCCTTTCTTTATTTTCTTCTCAAAATCGAGAACACGATGTTAAGCAGACTGACATGACGTTCTTTGGGTGATGTTCAATGCATGATTTACCTCTTACAAAGATATTTTTGGGGTTGGCGATTATATAGTGAGTCGGATCTAGAGTTACAAGTTAATAAAAGGACAAAATGCATCAAAATACAACAATGTTTGATTTAATTTCTATTTAGTGTAACGAATAACTTTTTTTTCTCAATTAATGTAACAAAGTTTCAAAACTTTCTTATTTAATGTAACAAAGTTTCAAAATTTCTCAATCAATATTACAAAGTTTCTTATTTATTTTAACATTTGTTGACGTGAATTTCAAGTTTTTTTTGTCCATTTTGCCATTAAGTCTTCCGTAAAACATTTCTTAAAATTTTCGTAAACGAGGTACACGTCATTGAATGTTACAAAATTAACAAGTAACTGATCCAAATGAGTACAAAATAACAAATCTTGAAACTTTGTTATATTGATTAGAGGAAAAAAGTGGTTGATCGGGCACATGCGTTCCTGTCCTTACTTAGAGGTCAAGTTGCCACATGTTCCATCCGGGAAGCACTCTCTGCTCTGAGCTAGATATTATATTGGGAAATTGATTAAAATAGTCAATCTCTCTGATAGGGGGGCTCACAGGTTGAGTTGATCGGGTTGAAAGCATTTCAACAACTCAACCCAATGTTGACGGTTTGAGAATTTTCAACTCAATCCAACCCAAACAAAAGTGCAACCTAACCCTACCCAAAAGTAAAAACAATATTGAAAACATAAAAATAAAGAAAATTTTCTTTGAAATACTATCCATCATTCAAAAGAATATACGAGTTATCAAATATTTAGGTATTACATGTAACTTTCCAATAATGTCATCTTATGAGTTTCATTGCTCGTTATTGCCGAGTTATTTTTGGTAACTTATACATATTAAAAGGAAATATAAATAATTTTAGAGAAGTCGCTAAAACGTTTATCGGGTTGGTGGGGTTACTTTGAGCCTAACCCAATATCAATCCAATAGATTCGGGTTGTCCTAATTTTGTATCGATTATATGTCGGGTTACTTCGGGTTGATTTTTTCCGGGTTGGTCGTTTTTTGTGCACCCCTACTCTCCAACCAAATTCATTTTTTAACCACTTTTTCAATTGAATTTTGATTTTAGTCGGACTTTACACAAATGCCTTACGCATTTGCATAAACTCAATTTTCAAATTAATTTTTTAAATGCATATTTGCATAGGAATCCACGTATATATAAAAAATTTGCATAAGGATCCCCATTAATAATTTATTTATTTCTTAAATCTGAAAATAAGATTTTATTTTGGGTAATTTCTGAAAAAAATAAAAAAGAAATTTCCTTTTTGTGGAATGAGGTCACTTCCTTTGTCAACACTCCGCCATCATAGGCGGCTACTTTAACATACAAAAAAGTAAATTACGTATTTGGTGTCTCATGTTTGTGATTTGCTACGGATTTGGTCTTTTATTTTCATTTATTACAAAAAAATCTCCATGTATGCAGTTTTTTACGGAGTTGGTCCTCGAGACAAACGATCGTTTATTCTAGGGACGGACCCAGAATTTTTTTCATGCGGTGGCACCATATAATACAGATAAAAAATAATTACAAAAAGAGCGGTTTTTATTAACGTGTCTTTATCTTTCTACCGACGTTCAATATTGTCCGATGTGTTTTTAGCCTAATTCTACAATTTCGAAGGATTTTTAAAGCTGTTTGCTTGATTTCGAGGAATTTTTAAGTTATTTTTATCGATTTTGAAGGATTTGTCCATTTTTTTTGGTTGATTTCGATAGTTTTTTTTGGTATTTTGGTTGATTATGAGGTACGGTTGCACCTTTCTTGAAATTTCCAAAATAATACGGTAGCAACTTTCAAAATGATACGGTTGCACCTTTCACGAACCTAAATTTTTTTACCCTTCGGTGGAGAAATAATACGGTGGAACGTGCCACCATATTGACCATACCAGGTCCGTCCTTGGTCTATTCTTTTTGTTAACTACGCGAGTATTTATGTCCTCTTATCATTTTCTTCTATCCTAATGGTTCCTTTTATTTTTTTGTTTTCTTTTATTATTCCTTCATCTTCTCGAGGAAGATCAAAGAAAAAACAATAAGAACATCAACATATTCCAAAATTCTTTGACACATGAACAATATCAAATGTTTCCAACAAAAAATCAATAAATCCTTTTATCATTGACAAATTAAGAACATATAAGATTATGCCCAACAAGTAAACACCAACAGGAACCAAATCCAAATTTAGATCTAATAGCATCTAAGAACCCTAAATTAAATCTAAGAACACGTATCATAAACCAAATCGGGATTTGGATCTATGAACATCTAAGAACACATATCAAGAACCAAATCCAAATGGAACAAAACAGAGAGAGAAAGAGACAGAGAGGATTCCATGGTTTAAGGAGGATACGATGAACATTAAAGGTGTATATATTATATGACAAAGGATCGTGTGAGAAAGTTGAGTTAACGGTGAGAATTGTGAGAAGTGGATCTAAACCGTTGATCTCTTTTAATCTCAAGGTCTCCAATGAATTGCGGCTTAGAAGAGAATTGATCTAGTGCATCTCATCCTAATGTGCGTTAATTTTTCATCCAACGGTTGATAACACTTCTCACGTTTCTCACCGTTAACTCAAATTCTCACCAGAATCCAATCCTATATTATATATGATAATATAATAATAATAATAATAATAATAATAATAGTATATAAAATATAATTTAAAAACAAATTTAATAATCATAAATTAAAGAAAAAGGGTAAATTGACCATTTTGTCCTTGTGCTTAGAAGAGACAATGGACAACCGTTTGCACAAGTGACGAATTCCGTAATTAATTGCATAGATGGAGGGTTATTATATCATAAATGAAAATAAAGGACCAATTTTTTAGCAAATGAGAAACCATAGGGACCAAATCCGTAATTTACACTATACAAAATAAAATGATGGAGCCAAATAATGAACTGCTATAATAACTCATGATCTCTTTCATCCCCAAATCCCACTCAAAATCAGCTTACAATCATCTCACCACTTATCTTTCTCAATTGTGTTTCCAGGTATCATCAGTTCTTCCTCCATTTATACAGTTTGATGCTGATCGCACTTGAAATTTCGATTAAGGTTATGCGTAATTGTGTGCGTCATATCAGTTGTTTGATTGATCGGTCTATTTCTACTTTAATTTGAGAGATTGTTTGGTGCCAGAAGTTAACCAAAGGAAAGAAAAGGATTATTCACGTTTTGAATTTTGATGAAACTAGTATTGTCAATTATGTAGTCGTTCTGTTCCCATAAAATAGGGTTAATGTTCATACGGATCTTAATTTTTTCTAGAAGAAACCCCTTTCTAATTTAATAATGAAGTAGTGATGATGTTAAATTCGCTATAATGAGGTATCAATTTTGCATATGGCAAGAACTATATTTCAGACTGTACCCCTCTTCTTTTTTCCTCAGGAACAGAGGGATTGTATTTTTATTTAGGTTTGAAATTTGAGAAAATGACTTGGTTTTCAATGAATGTTTGCAATTTCCTAATTTTGGTTGTTGGGAGTGTGGCCGTGGTGGGGTTTCTGTGACTGGATGGTGGTCTCTTGGAAGTTCTTGTATCGATGATCTGTTAATGGTATTGGAGGCCAGATCAGGTACTAGCCAGAAAGAAAATTGATATATATTTTCAATCAAACAGAAGAATGGAGTTTTTAGACATTGGTTTTTGATCAAATTTGTAGTTTTTGAAATTGATGAATACTGAGTTGAATGGTGGAATTTAGTTTCATTCTAAGCATTAATCTGTGTGTGTGAGTTTTGCTAAACTGTGGTGAATCATACCAAGTAACGACTTGCTGCTTATTCATTCTTCAGCGGACTATTCAAATGGCTCGTTCTGCATTGGATGAAATGTCGGATTCTGGTGCTTTTATTAGAAGTCCTTCAACATTCCGTAGTTTCATCTCGCGAGATCCAAAATCCACTTTTCCAGCTGAGCCAGGAAGATATCATTTATATGTGTCGTATGCTTGCCCTTGGGCTTCCAGGTGCCTTGCCTACTTGAAGATCAAAGGACTTGATAAGGCCATCAGTTTCACGGTATCTTTACAATTTTTGGATCCTTCTAACGTTTTGAATATTTAGGATAAACGTGGGTGTCCGGGCCAGCTTGGGCTTCTTGACTAATCCTACTGAGCACTGCAGCTGGCCCTCGTTTGGTACGCTGGACAGGACAGGACAACCTGTTATCCCATGTTTGGTGCGACATCAAGACTAGGACGGGACGGGACTGAGTGGGACAAAATTGCCTGTTTTTCTGTCCCACCAAAATAGGTGGAACAAAAACTGTGGAGATGGAACAAGATTAGTAAATTACGAAACTACCCATGTCAATTAAAATCCTAAAACCTTGCCAGTTCTTTCATCTGCCTGCCTTCACTCTTGCCCGTCTGTCCTGTTTGCATACTAAATGCACACGGAGGGAACTGAACCAGTGACCATTGGAGAGCAAACCCAAAGTCTTACTGGATGAGCTACCCCAAAGGTTTTAAATATACGTTACTTTTAGAAACTAAATTTTAATCTTGCTAATGTCAGTCGGTCAAACCCATATGGGAGAGAACGAAGGAAAGTGATGAGCACATGGGATGGGTCTTCCCTGATACAGAAACAGAGCAACAAGGGGCTGCACCGGATCCTTTCAATGGATCAAAGAGCATAAGAGCACTATACGAGCTTGCGAGTGGAAACTACTCTGGAAAATACACGGTTCCTGTATGTATACTTTGTTTTTCTCTCATTTAGACATCTATTTCGACTTTTTTCGCTCACACTTTTGCACAAGCCGGGGATCTTTCACAGAATCAGCCGCTCTATCCTTCGGGGTGGAGGACAGGGCTGCATACATCCCATCCCTCCTAGACCCTGCTTTCGAGTAGGATTTATTGGGTTTGTTTTGTTTGGTTTTAGACATCTATCTTGACTTTCAAGTGTGTTTGTACAATTGATTTTTATGATGGTTTTTGGTGATAGGTTCTCTGGGATAAGAAACTAAAGACTATTGTAAATAACGAGAGCGAGGAGATCATTCGCATGATTAATTCTGAGTTCAATGAAATAGCAGAGAATCCAACCTTGGACCTCTACCCTTCTCATTTGCAAAGCCAAATCAATGAATTAAATGGCTGGATTTATAGTGGGATAAACAATGGTGTTTACAAATGTGGATTTGCTAAGAAGCAAGGGCCTTATGAGGAGGTATCTTTTTGTGGCTTATGGTTATACTTCAGATGGTTATTCTTTTTTAGTAAATGAAGCTGTTGTGCAAAAGTTATATTTGAAACTAAGTATCGAAGGGCATTGGTTTGTCCTTATGGTGAATATGTAGGCTGCTAAACAATTATACGAAGCTCTGGACAAATGTGAAGAAATACTTGGGAAACAGCGATACTTATGTGGGAACGTTGTAACTGAGGCAGATATTCGGCTGTTTGTCACCCTCATAAGGTTTGATGAGGTATGTTGCTTCTCTGTTTACCTCTCAACCAACTTTTCAAAATTTAATTTTACTCTCTGTTTTGACATGCTTTTCACAAGCTGGGGGTCTACGTACATCTGACCCCCTGGACTCCATCTTCGGGTGTAATATATTGGGTTTGTTTGGTTTGGTTTAGAGTACAAAAGTAAAGTATTGGGTGTGCGCGGTCTGGTTTGGGCGGTTTAACCCTTTTCTTTAACATACCTGACTGCAAGTGACGGTTTGAAATGAAGTGTCCAAATCTTTGTGGTCTGGTGTGACTGGCCTATGCGGTTTAGGCTAATTATAGTCTTTATCACACACTTGGTGTGCATGTGTTCTATTACAGTTATGAAAGAGAAACAGAGAGAGAGAGAGAGAGAGGTCAAAGAAACAATGGAAATTTCTTGATAATCTTACGGAGAAGGAATCAACTTTATGCTTTCAGCTGTGTGATCTTGTTACTAGCGATTTTTCTTTTTGGGCTTGATAATGGCACCGGTTTTGGGTTGTATTAATTAAAAATGAATAAACGGAAACTTATAGATGATGAAGGAGTGGAGTGAAAGAAAGTCGCAAGGAGTCCAAACGAATATATAAAATGCAAATGCAAATGCATAGCTGTAAATAGTACGACGATTATGGAAGCGAATATATAATATCATATGCATTTATATAAGCGGTTTGGTTGGTTTAAACCGTCGACTAAAAATACTAAAACCGCACACCACACCAGACCGCCCGGTTTGGCATTTCTCAGATCGTGCTAGACCACCTAAAACGCCAAAAAGGATTCGTTACAGTTTGGTTTGATTGGGTTTCACGGTCCATTTGTTTTCTTGAACAACCCTAGTTAGGTAATGGCTAATGAGCTAACTTTTACTTTCCAATGATATTTGTGGCAAAAATTTTCGTGTTGGAGTGCCCTACGAGGGGTTAATCTCTTTATACTTTTTGCTGGTTTCATTTTTGGGACACCCCGCATAGTTAGAGATAAAATGTGTCTTGTTGTATGTGTTCTGGTGATTAAGATATTACCCCACGTAGACCTCACTATACTTGTTGCCTGTTTGCAGACACTTCTCTGCTACTTGTGTCATTGTAATTTTTGTTTTCCAAGCCGGGGATCCTCATGGAAACAACCTCTCTACCCTTTGTGGTAGAGGCAAAGTCTGTGTATATCCTACCCAACCTATCTTTATCTGGGATATACTGGGCTTGTTTGATTTGGTTTAATTTTGAGTATAACAACAATGTATAAGCATATTCTTGGCAGAGATTAGATGTGGTTACATGAATTTAACATATGCTCCTCTGTCTCATAGTAAATGCACCCTTCCTGTTGTAAATCACAAAGGCAAGAACTCGTGTAATTCAAAATGAAGTATAAAATCATAAAATTTTGTGATTTGCTTTTAAAAGATGTCTCATTTGAGATTAATGAATCTTGAAACTTAGCTCTGAACCAGATTCTATTAGTTTTGCAACTTCAAAAGAATAAATCACAAATTGCTCTAAAACGCGTTAAGCGGAACCAAGCCGTTGAATGATCTTCTTCTGCTTAATTGCCCAAACAATGATTAAGCAGATACAAAAGCAGTTCATTTAAATATATAAAACCTAATTATCTAAGTATTTATGCATATGAGAAATTAAGTTCTATTATTTTATAAATGAACTAGTTCCAATGTTCTCTACAATTACTCATAAAGGATAGGAAAGAAGAAAGTTGATATATCCCCACTTGATTTTTTGAAATGTTTAATTCGATTAGTTGGTAGCCGATTATGAGGCCTATCTTTTAATGCTTAGGCGGCTGCTTAAGCAGGGATTGTTAGAACAAGACAACCCTTCAAACATTTTGATGCTTAGAGTAATCAATTGGCATGAAGTATCACTCTATGTTGGCATCTTGCTCTAATGATTGTTATGAGCTTATGAATGGTAATTACAATGTAAATTTTGAACAAGTCACCAAATTTCTTCGAAATATGTTAAAGAGTCTCACATTGGCTAGAATTAGGCATTTCTACTTCAATGTAGTTTGGAAGTTCCCTTATGTTCAAGGGCTCTTTTGGAGAGTATTCTTACAGGGTTCCACATATCTCACTTATATCAGAGTTGATGCCTACCATCCTGGACATTTGTGCCCACGATTCAACATTCTTGGGCATATGTACGTACCTGTCTAGCCTCCGTTGGAGGGGGCGTGTTAGACTCCCATATTGGCTTAGACTTGGACCTTTTTACTTCAATAAATGTTGGAGCCTCCGTTCTCTTTCTGATGGCTCTTTTAGAAAATCATCTATGGGGTTCCACATATCTCACAAAATAGTCGTTGTGCTATTGAACGATTGCTGTTGGAGATCTGTGTAACAGTTGCCACCTGTTTTTTTTTTTTGGTATTATTTGGTTAAATAATTTATTTTCAAAATCAATTTATGTGCAGGTTTATGCGGTTCACTTCAAGTGCAACAAGAAACTGCTGCGTGAATATCCGAATCTATTCAACTATACAAAAGACTTGTTCCAAATCCCAGGTATGAGTAGCACTGTTAACATGGAACATATCAAGAAACATTACTATGGAAGTCATCCTTCCATCAATCCTTTCGGGATCATCCCCCTTGGCCCTGATATCGACTATCTTTCACCTCACGATAGAGATCGATTTTCTAGTTAAATACAATATATATATAGAGAGAGAGAGAGAGAGATTGTGTGTGTATTATGATGTATTCTACCTCTCCTTTGTTACACTAAGTGTTGTTATCTTTTGTTGCAACAAGTGTTTTTCATTATATTAAGAGTTTGCATGTCGTAAACCAAACTATCCCCGTATATCCCACCTAGGGTGGTGTCTGGGGAGAGTAGGATGTACACAAACTTGACCTTTACCCCAAAGAAGAAAGTTTGGATGTTGTGCTTTTGTTAACCCTACTTTGTAACTAGTTTTGAGGACATCTATTGTGGAATATCTTTTTTCGAAGTATATAATATTTTATATGCGACAAAAGAAACTCTCACACACTCCTCACCTTTGATGATGTTTGAACCCCTCACCTTTATGATGGGCTCTATCACTAACCTGGTTGCAGTTAGGCCAAATGACCCTTTGGTATTTGTTGTGGAATTTGAGTGTGCATATACAAAGATCACAGAGGTAGGATTAGATATTGATGGTGGATCTAGCCCAAAATGGCATGGCAGAAAGGATCAGTAACTTGGAAATATGCACTTGGAAATGGTGCATATCCAAGGATTGCTGGTCCATACAGGGGCGGACCTATTAAGAGTTGAGCAGGATTGAACTCACAACCTCAAATACAATTATACACATTTCTACCATTATGCTAAGGCAGCTTTTTGTTAATTGTCTCCCATTTTGATTTATTTTCATTCTCAATGCCAATTCATCTTTAAAATCCTCATTTTTCCTCTCATTTTAAAGGCAACATATATTTATTTTAAAGATCAAGGTCGATTCCATTTGAACAAAAATGTATTTTATTGACCAAGTCGACACAATTGATTTTTCCCTGGGTCAAACCTTGTTGACTTCCCCTAGGTCAATGTGTGATTTTGCGAACCTTTGATCCATAAAAAAGGTGCACCCATTCAAAGAAATTCTTGGGTCTGCCATTGATCATAATCGTTTTTAATAAAACAAAATGTGAGCGATAAGTGTTTGGAAATGCTTTACTACTTGAAACTATAATAATCACTTTTGATAGTGTTGATGTAACATCTTCTACAATAACGACTACTATCAAACAAATACTAAAGGTGCGTTTGTTTTTTAAAAGGTCTAAAGTCTGAAGTCTTACTTCACTTCTGATTAACAAGAGGGGGTGTTAAAGTATGAAATCTGAATCAATAAAATTGTTTGTTTTTGTAACGTCTTGAGGCGTCTAGAGAGAAAGAAAAACATATAAACTGAGGTGGCGATAAGAGGTATTAAGAAGTTAGGTCGCCACTTCCTATTTCAGATGTATTTAAGAGTTAAGAGGTTTTGAAAACTAAAAAAAAAATGATCTAAATGTTAAAAGGTTTGAACGATTCAGACTTAAGAGTTATTAAGTCACTTTTATGAAAAAACAAACGCCCCCTAACTGTGTCATGAAATACATGATGTTCATGCACATATGCAACATAAGCTATAGCATGTGGTTGTCCTCAAAGCATAGCACAATTTGTCTTGGGGTGGTACCCTTGCACCACCAATATGTGAGGGTTCGAGTTTCGGAGCTGTGGTATGGGGAGGTACGATTTTTTCTGGGACCGGGCTCCTTGTAGATACTATGATCTTAAACTAGCCACCTATTGGACCGTTGTACACCTGACTTGCCACTCACATGATACTTTTGGTGTGGGACGGTATAGGCCGACTTAGTGATTGCAATTTACGTACTTTTTTTGCACAAATATAATCAAAAAGGAAACCGAAAGTAACAACCAATGCGGCCGACAAACCAACTTCTAGCACACAATATGACTATTTGTAATCACCGGATATTATGTTCATGGATGGCGAATATGTGCAAGCAATTGATGCTAAAAAGGTTGTTAAGCAATCAAAGTGCGATGAGCTCTTAATCACCCCCAACTCTATACCAGAAATTGGTTTATCCACCGGATCAGTTGTTACTTTGGTTTCCTTTTCAACCACAATATATAAGAAGAGTTCTTTTATTATTATTATTGTATATATATATATATATATATGTATGTATATAGTGTTTGGTTGAAAGGGAAAACAACAAAAAAGTAAAATAAAATATAATAATAATGAAAAACTAAGGAAACATCCTAATAAACATTTATCTGCATGGTATGCACATGTGTATAACATGCACATGCATAGAAACCAGAAAACATCTTGAATTACTTGTATGAACGTTCGTATACCACACATATGAATCGTTATTAGTATGTTCCTCAAATTTTTATTTTTTCGGGGTTTTCCTCATATATATATATATATATATATATATATATATATATATATATATAGAGAGAGAGAGAGAGAGAGAGAGAGAGAGAGAGAGGATCATGCGAGAAGTTAAACATTTTGCAAGAAGGCGAGAAATGTTTAATCATATATGATTACATAGCTTGTAGGTGTGTTTAATCATGTATAATTAAACGTCTTGTATTGTCAATATAACATGTGTTTAATCATATATGATTAAACACTTCTTGCCTTATCGCAAAATGTTTAACTTCTCGTTTGAACTTGACCTATATATATATATATATATATAGGGGTGAGTTATTATGCAACCTTTTACATAATGCAACTCTTGCAACCCCTTTATCCACCACACATTTCACTTTTAGTTTTTTTTTTAATTACATAAATTGTGTGGTGGATAAAGGGTTGCATGGGGTTGCACCATGTATAGGGGTTGCATTTGAACGCCTCTCTCTCTCTCTCTCTCTCTCTCTATATATATATATATATAAGATCAGGTTCATTTGAGAAATGCTAAAGATATGAGAAATAAATAAATGATCCTAACCCTTTATCTGGTCAACATTTGCGGCTTTGACCGTGAAAAACGGATATTTCCTTGTATGGTCTGTAGAAGATAGATGGATAGTTTCGTAAAATACGCGGGACGAGTTCATATATGAACCTGTATGATTCACATATGAATTATATGTTCATATATGAACCAGTGTAATTCACATATGAACTCTTTTAGCTGATTCATATATGAACCTTTGTGATTCATATATGAACCTTTGTGATTCATATGAACTTTTGTGATTCATATATGAACTATACGTTTATATATGAATCAGTTAATTAGTTCATATATGAATCACAAATGTTCATATATGAATCTGTTAATTAGTTCAACTGATTCACATATGAACCTACAAATAATTAGTTCATATGTGAATCAGTTAATTGGGTTCATATATGAATCACAAAGGTTCATATATGAATCAGTTAAAAGAGTTCATATGTGAATTACACTGGTTCACATATAGTTCATATGTGAATCATAAAGGTTATATATGAACTCGTCCCGTGTATTTGTAAAAATTGCGAAATTGTCCTTTTATTTTTGGAATAGCCGCAACTTTTGACCAGTCAAAGCCGTAATTGTTGACCAGTCAAATATTTCGACTTTGACTGGTCAAAAGTTGCGGCTATTTCAAAAATAGAAGGACACTTTCGTAATTTTTACAAAATACATGGGTTGTGTTCATATATGAACATGTATAATTCACATATGAACTATATGTTCATATATGAATCAGTGTAATTCACATATGAACTCTTTTAACTGATTCATATATGAACTAATTAACTGATTCACATATGAACTAATTAACTGTAAGTTCATATATGAATCAGTTGAACTAATTAACAGATTCATATATGGATTTTTGTGATTCATATATGAATTAATTAACTGATTCACATATGAACGTATAGTTCATATATGAACTCATCCCGCGTATTGTTCATATGTGATCATATAGGTTCATATATGAACTCATCCCGCGTTTTTTTACGAAACTACCCCTCTACCTTCTATAGACCACGCAAGGAATTATCCGGTGTTTCGCGGTCAAAGCCGCAAATGTTGACCAGATGAATGACTAAGATTACTTATCTATTTCTCATACATTTATCATTTCTCAAATGAATATCTCCCTATATATATATATATGTATGTATATATATATGTATATATATATACACGAGAATGCTAACTATTTAAGAAAATAAGAAAACGACAAAAAAAAGATCATGTATAAAATCATACATGATTTTACACTAACCCGAAAAAATCGGACGCGAACGATGTCCAGCTCGACCTTTGCATAGTCGCGTGAATCATATATATTTTTGTATGTATTCGGATGTTCTCGTGTTATCTTAAATAGATGTTGTTCTCGTATGAACCCATCTCTCTCTCTCTCTATATATATATATATACATATATATATATATATATATATATATATGCAATAGAGGCCTAATCAAATGAAAACTCCCTAATTTGTGATAACCATGAGATTTAATGTGAGCCCTTCATTTGAGATAATTATGTATATTTGATATTTATATAATCAAAGGTGAATTAGTAATTTTGGGATTCGGATAACAACGAAATAAATTTTAATTACTATTATTATAGAAAATTTCATTATTATCTCATGCAATTAAAATTTTCAAATACGAATCTTCTTGATTCCCGTAACAAAATTTGGGTCTCTCCCAACACCACTAAAAAAGGATCATGATGTATCACAATATGCAAAAGAATGTATCACTAAAGCTACACATCATGAAATCATATTGTATCATAACTTGTATCATAGTGACAATGTCATAGAGTGTATCATAGTGGTAATGTTCTCAGTGTTCATGGAGTTTTTTGAGGGTATCACAATGGTAGAATATATAAAGTGGTATTGTATCACAACATGTATCACAAGATTGCGATATGAGTTTGAAACTCGTAACGTTCGCCGGAGAGAGGAGAGAGAAAATAAGACAATTACCAATATATTGTCCATTAAAACAGATAATTATCAAAAAATTATCCATAAATTTAAAAAAGTTACTTTACCCTTAATTATTAATTAACGAGAACATAGTGTATTTAAAAGAATAAAGGGATAGATCTCGGCCCTTAATTAGATTATCAGTGGTTGAAATTAATCATGACATTTTATGTAATTAATGACAACAAAATACCCTTTAAAATATGTTGGTAAATGACTTTAGGGGCAAAATTGGAATTTTTTTAATGATATCAATCAGACGATTTTTTAGGGATGTGATGATCATATCAAATCAAAAAAAAAATCCCTTCCTAATTTATCTCAACACGTCTCAATCTCTCCCCATTTTTCTGAAAATAAATTTAAAATTCGTTTATCATGGTAATCACAAGTGATTCGCTGCTATAATGAATTCAAAATTGGTTTAGCATGTTAATCACAAGTGATCTGCTGGTATAATGAATTCAAAATTCGTTTATCATGGTAATCACAAGTGATTCGCTGCTATAATGAATTCAAAATTCGTTTATCATGATAATCACAAGTGATTCGCTGCTATAATGAATTCAAAATTGGTTTATCATGTTAATCACAAGTGATCTGCTGGTATAATGAATTCAAAATTCGTTTATCATGATAATCACAAGTGATTCGCTGCTATAATGAATTCAAAATTGGTTTATCATGTTAATCACAAGTGATCCCTGGTATAATGAATTCAAAATTGGTTTATATGTGACATGTATTGATTTTATGGAATACAATTATAAAATCACGAATGTTTTTGTCTCTATAACTAGTATGCACGTAAATCACAAGTGATGTGCTGAACATAATAGTATCAACATTCTTCATACATTGGTACTGTTTTAAATCATATATGATTCTTATCAAATCATAGCCAATAGAAAGATAACAATACCTTATTGACAACCATGACATTCAAAAATCACATATGATTCAATCAGTCGTCGTATATTTATCATTCACTCATACATGATCCTTTTATAAAAATATGAAGATGGTAATACCAATAAACAACACAAAAGATGAATAAGACATGGAAAAATCAAATCAATGAACGAATAATACCAATTCCAAACAACTAAACTCCAATAAGTGAAAAAAGGTTCAACGAAAACAAATCATCCCTAAAAAAGGTAAAAACGACAAACCAATAGTCTATCTTAATCAATCATCTGATGAACCCAATAACCATTGCCATCAATCATCGAATCTGTCGGACATGAAACTTTTAAACGATTTACCTTCAACATCTTCTAGCACTTCATCTCTCATACAAGTGTGGTTCATTGCCGAATTCACTTCTTTGTCTCCAATGTTGACATGATTTGCAGGAACGAACTCCATGGTGGGTGTATTCACAACCTTCATGGTCACAACCTCCATTGTTGGTGTATTCACAGCCTCCATTGTCGGTGTATTCACAACCTCCATTGTCGGTTCAATCAAATCCTCCATGGTCGAGACTGATAAAGTGTCACCATCAACCACATTCGATTCTATGACAGGTTCCATGGTCGAAGGTAAAAAGCTTGAAAAATCTAACCCTATTCTTCAATTTGATCTGGGATCCTTCACCTGCGTCTAATGGAATCAAACAGCTTGTCAAAAAAAATCGGGAATTGGTTGTTATTGAGTAGACGATTCATTTCAATTTTGATTGGAATGAAATTTAGAATCACATGATTTTAGGATATGTGATATACATTCTTAAATTATCCAGAATGAAATATGACGTTTTTACCCTTTTTAAAATAGTTTTTAATTAAAATAAATAATGAGTAATTAATGAATTATAATTGGTCCATAACTGTTCCTTTATTCTTTTAAATTGATACCATTCTCGTATGATCTTCCCTATATATATATATATATGTGTGTGTGTGTATACTCAAAACAATTCTTTTACATTGTGTTCTCGAAACCTTTTTTCAAATAAAAGGAAAAAGGAGTGGAAAACAAATAAAACGCGTGTTGTTGAAATTTTTAGAAAGGAAATGAAATGGATAGTAGTGATGATACGTTTCCTCCCAAATGTGAGAAAAAAATAAAAAAAAAATGAAAGAAATGATAACCCATGGACAATTTAGTAAAATTACACAACTGATCATCAATTAAACAAGGGTCCTCAATTAAACACCATCATATCAAATATAAATGGTAAATTTGTAAAAATAACATTTTTGTTTTCCTATATGTATGATTCAAGAACATTAAATATTGTTTCCATCTCATTCCTTGTCTTTCTTTCATGAACACAAATAAGAAAATTTAGGGAAATTAATTAAAGTGGTCATTTCAGAAAATCGGGTTTACCTTCTAATCAAAGTCTCTCAAAAGTTAGTAAATAGCCATTAGGTTCGTGAAAGGAGTTCGTATATACGAACACCTCATTTGAAGTCAAAAATTTGATCCACATTCGTAATATGTGTTCGTATATACGAGCATAGCTTAAAAAAATCAGATTCGTAAAAATGGTTTGTGGAAAGTTAAGAGTCATTTAAAAAGTTACATATTTGGCCCTAGTTAG
The DNA here is from genome assembly GCA_954870635.1 of Arctium minus. Lineage (NCBI taxonomy): Eukaryota > Viridiplantae > Streptophyta > Magnoliopsida > Asterales > Asteraceae > Arctium > Arctium minus. Next base: position 71,348,747 of record OX941092.1, on the reverse strand, counting down.
TAAAAAAAAAACTAATTTTTTTTAGCTTTCTTCGTATATACGAACCTACTTGTTTTTTATATAAAAAAACTTACATTTTTGACCCTAGTTAGTAAAAAAAACTTACATTTTTTGCCCTAGTTAGTAAAAAAACTTACATTTTTGGTCCTAGTAGTAAAAAAAACTTACATTTTTTTGCCCTAGTTAGTAAAAAAAAACTTACATTTTTGGCCCTAGTTAGTAAAAAAAACTTACATTTTTGGCCCTAGTTAGTAAAAAAAACTAATTTTTTTAGCTTGGTTTGTATATACGAACTAGATCACGAACATGAGTCAAATATGTAAATTTTTTTAATACTTTCAAACTTTTCACAAACCCACTTCACGAACCTAGGTTTTTTAAAATTTTGAGCTATGTTCGTATATACGAAGCCTTTTTACGAACCTATACCAAATTATGAAATTCTTTTGAGTTTTTGGAGGAGTTCGTATATACGAACCCTTTTCACGAACATACAGGCTATTTTACAAAAATAAGGGAGAGAATGACTAGGAGGGTAAGTGTATTTTCTGAAATGACTATTTTAATTAATTTCCCGAAAATTTATCTTCTACCAAAAATAAAAAAGAATATAAAATGTTCTTTCTTTTCTTTTTCTTCCATTTTCATTTAGGGGAATAAATGAGACGAGAAAGTCACGAGTTACTCAAGATTGACTTGATCAACAATCGACTCGAGCAAACCCGACTTGACATATTAACGAGTCAAGTTGAGCTACCTAATACACGATTTTTTTTATGTATAATTAGTTTTATAACTCAATTTATAAAATATAATATAAAAAAATTATTAATAAATTAAATTAAATTATTATTTTAATGGAGACAAAAAAACCTATTAACCTGTTAATAAAGTTGTTCACATTGAATGAGAGAGAATAAGGGTGCGTTTGGTATGCAGAACAGGGTGGAACATGACAGAACAGAACAGGCTTGTCCCATGTTTGGCGTGACCATATGTGGGACACGCTAGAACTAAGTGGAACAAACATGAGACACACTTGTCCCACTCCAACCCCCTGGAACTAAGTAGAACAACAATATTTTGACTAATATACCCTTTTGTTAAAAACAAAAACATAAAACATGTCTTCTCATCATCCACACCTTCCAAGCTAGTGGTGTGCAAAACCCGAATAGTCTGAAATCTGAATCCGCACCTGAACCGAAAATAAGATGTTTTTGCAAGACCCGAATACCCCGAAATCCGATAATCCGAAACCCGACATTTGGGAGGATATCTGGGTTCGGATTGGGTTTGATCGTTGGCCACTGATACGAAATGTTTACACACCTCTAGACATGTGATAATTGAATCTCAAAGCAAGTATACAACGGGATCCAATATCGTCTTTTCAAGTAATAAAATGGTAAGAACCAAGTATCGTATTCCACAGGGATAGGTATCTTATGTTGCAAGATCTCGAGATGAAAAACTAACTTCAGATGGCGAGTTTGAAAACTTTGTTTGAGTTGGTTAACAGTGATATGATTAACAAGATATATAAAGATAGAATGGGTGCAAGACTTAAAGTGAGGAGTAAACACAAATTCTGGAGGCTAATGCTATAGGGATGCTATAACATTAGTTCAGCAACAACAAGTTCCACCATGTACTTTAAAGAGTATCCTTCCGAATATCTACCATTGCACTATTGTTTAGCCTTCCATCAACATATGACTATGCAAATGTCCGGATCAGTGTGAGTGTCAAATGGTTTCTTTAAAGTATATGGAAAAACAATAAAACTATACATATGACCTCCCTTTTTGTCTCACACCCAAACTATAAAATTAGCTACTCATTACGTAAATTAAATTGCAAGAAATGTAAATAACTTAGAGTAAAGACATAATGTAAATGACGGTAATTAAATGATGGAATGTAAATGACGGAAAATAAATGACATAATATAAATTACTAAATATAAATGACTGAAAGTAAAGAGCATAAAGTAAATGACATAAAACAATAAATTAAAATAGAAGAATCTGTCATGCAATGGTATAGCAACCCATGTGTAAGAACAAGAATTCTAAAAGATTAAAGACTTGATATTAAAAGTTCTAGAGAGAGAGTCACAATATCAGTTCTAAAACTGATTTATTATATCCTTCTCAAAACACAAAGTCATCACCCCTATTTATACCAAACAAGGATGGCAAAGATGCAAATAAAAAGCTTAAAATAATAATAAAAGTACAACAACTAAAGTTTTTTCCAAAGTTACACTCCAAGTGATGCCAACACTCCAACTCCAGCCAACTACTACTTCTATTATTGCCAAAAATATCTGGTTCAATTGTAACAAAAGGTTGGATTTGGATTAGTTTCGTTGGTCATCTTCATCAAATTCGTCCATGGTCTTCCAACAAGCAGATCGGGATGCTGTAGCATTGACTGACAGTAATGAAATCAACGTAAAACATATGTTAGCTTCCATAAGTAGTAAAAGACAGAAAAATCATAAACTTAGCTCCATATAACAGAAAAGGGAAAATAAGATAAGAAAAATGGACTCAAAGTTGGGATTAAACAAAATGATCTATCTAAAAAGAAAGAAAATGTGTTCTTATGCATGCATATCAGCCACCCAACCCGTCCGAAAACACAAAATAACATAAATCTATATTTTAAATACTATATATATAACTTTTGCATTATATAATACCCGAAACCCGACCGACATCAATCCGAAACCCGGCCAACCCAAATCTGAAACAACCTAAAATCCGAAACTTAAAATTTGGGTTTTGATTTCCATATCCAAAATCCAATCGTGATAAATTAGTTTTATGTTTTTGATAATCCATTGGACTATGTATTAGTGATGTAAATTAGTTTTATGTGATGTAATCTATGATTTTTTATTAGGGGTAAATTTGTCATTTAACCAGTCTAGTCTTGTTCTGTCCAGTTCTGTCATGTCTTGCCAAATGCTGGCCAATTGTCCTGTCCTATTCCATCTTGTCCTGTCATGTCCTGTCTGCGTACCAAACGCACCCTAAATGACGGGTAAAGAGATATGAAATTTGAAGGACATCCTTTCAAGAGTACCATCTTTTAAGTTTCATAATTTAATAAATAGACCCTTAAATTTCATAATTTTTATTGCGTAAGTTGGAAATTATCAAATCTTATCCGGGTAGGCAAGATTTAAGCTTGTTTCGAGCTTGAGTCTAAGCTTGGTTCGAACTTCAAACAGGTTCAAGTTTAAAAATCCGTTGTCGAGCTTGTATCGAGTTTGAATTTTAACTATCGCGAGTTTTCAAGTCGAGTTCAAGCCTAAGAAATTATTATTAAATTCGAGTCGAATATACCAATACTAGAACTCGACTCACATCATTTACCCCTTATTCTTATTTTTTTATCCCAAATTCCAAAACATACTTTAAATTTTACACAATAACATTTAAGATATACTAAGAATTATCGTCTTCGATATATGATTCGTTTAATTACGTCAATCATTAAAAAAAAAATGTCGTGATAGATTTTGGTAAATAACAACCTTTATAAAATATAATTCATTGTCAACTTAAAAAAAAAACATTATAAATTTTCTAATGGTTTAAATAGTGATTTTACAAGGGTTTTCTTTTTTGGGTGTGAGGGTGGGGTGGGATTATCTATACTATATTATAACTAGATGCGTACTCGTGGCGAGATAAATCACGATTTTAATGTTTTATTTTGTTTTTTGTTTTTTTTTGTCGATTTACAGTACGATTTTGGATGGTTTTGAGAAAGGGATAATGTTTTTTTATAAATTTGTTTAATTTAGGCCTAATAATATAATGTTTTTTATATAAAAAAGTTAAGTATTTTGTTAGAATTCAATGATTATCTTAATCATATTTTAATGACATCTAGAAAAAATAACCAATTACATATTTAATAATATAATTAAAACAAATTTATAGTAAGATAATATATTAATTAACAGTGATACATGGAAAAGTCTGCATAAAAGAAAGACCATGCACATACCAAATTGGTGGGTGTTAGAAGCCCCCAGTAGTAATATGTATCTTGTGCTTTGATACTTGTAAATTAAGAGATTTTTTAAATCTTGCATAAAATGATGATACCTTGTGCCTAATAATTTGTATTTAAGAGTTTTATAGTATATTATAAAGCACGGATAAAAACTCTTAAATACAAACTATTAGGCACAAGGTATCATCATTTTATGCAAGATTTAAAAAATCTCTTAATTTACAAGTATCAAAGCACAAGATACATATTACTACTGGAGGTTTCTAACACCCACCAATTTGGTATGTGCAAGACCTTTCTTTTATGCAGACATTTCCATGTGTCACTATTAATTAATATATTATATTACTATAAATTTGTTTTAATTATATTATTAAATATGTAATTGGTTATTTTTTCTAGATTTTATTAAAATATATAAGATAATCATTGAATTCTAACAAAATACTTAATTTTTTATATAAAAAACATTTTATTATTAGGCCTAAATTAAACAAATTTATAAAAAAACATTATCACTTTCTCAAAACCATCCAAAATCGTACTGTAAATCGACAGAAAAATAAAATGAAACATTAAAATCGCGATGTATCTCACTGCATTGCGCGAGTACGCTTCTAGTAAAAATAAATGTTTGAATGATAGATACTGAAAATCGATCATATCTATATAAAAATTGTAAATAATAAATTAGAGGGCAAATTGCATTAAAAGATAACGTACTTTGTCTTAATTCCTATTTTGGGTAACGTACTTTTAAAACATCCGTTTTGATACTTAAGATATGAAGTTTCAAACATTTAAGTACCTAAGTAACCGGTTTAAGCATTAATTAGTTACAATGCTAATGTGGCGAGTGATATGACATCCAACTCAATATTATTTGCTAGAGTGACATGGATTTTTAATCTAATATTAGTTTTAAATTTATCCACAGTTTTGATATTTCAATTTTATAAATATATAATTTACAAATAATTATAATATATAAACTTTAATAAAATAAATAAATTTAAAACTAATTTTAGATTAAGAATCCATGTCAGTAGTCACGTCAACAAATAATATTGAGTTGGATGTCACATCACTCACACATGAACATGGTAACTGGTTTGTGCTTAAACCGGTTACTTAAGTACTTAAATGTTTGAAACTTCACATCTTAGATACCAAAATGGATGTTTTAAAAGTACGTTACCTAAAATATGAATTAAGGTAAAATACGTTACTTTTTCATGCAATTTACCCTAAATTAAGATATACTCTTAAATATGGGTCAACGTAACGGTCCATAACCCGATTTACTTTTGGTCACAACATTTTTGTACGTGTATTTTAGTACAAGGAAGGTCGAAACTTATCCCACTCTATTTATGTATTTTTAGTAGAGACGGTAACAAGGAATCAAAGAGTTTTCCATGTTTACACAATTTGATTTTTTACTCTATATATATAGGGTCCCTTTATTTTGTCAACTAACACATTAGTCTTAACCGTGTTAACCAATCACAATCGTAGATACATCAGATCAATGGTTAAGATTAAAAACTGATTTTTAAATCCTACCTTAATTAGTCTAATGTGCCTAAGACTTTATGCATATGCGCAAAAGGGTAATTTGCTCAAAACTCAAAACACCTATATCATAAACATGACAAGTGATTCTATCAACGGTAACTGGTCTGCATTTGAAGCAACTCTATCCACGTTAACTCCTTCTAGTTTTTGGTTATAAAAAAAACTTGGACTCTCAATTAGTTCAAGTTTTTAATTAATAAAATCTTGTTTTGCTACATATCTACACATATGCACTTATACACATATATGCACAAATGCATGTATGCACATACGCACTTATGCACATAATCTACACTTATGCACATAATCTACGCATATGCACATAATGTACATACTCTATACGTATGTACACTTAAACTGTTTAAACACTATGAATGTCATGTTGTTTAAATATGCACTTATGTACTAAAATTGTGCATATGTGTAGATATGCACAAATCATATATGTAATGTGAATATATGCAAGATAACACTCATTTTTTAGAGTTATTTGTTACTATTTTTTATAGGTTTTATTCCTCTTTTTACCCATTTTGTTTCTATCTCCTTCACTTGGTCCATTGTTTGCAATATATGACAATTTAACCAATTTGTTCAATTTTGTGAGAATTGGTGTTGCTGATCGATTTGTGAGCACTTGTGTGCTCGCTATGGGCACCCGAAAGTTTTTATCCAACAGAAAAAATGGGCTGGAAACACAAAGTTTTTGGGATGATCTTGGCCACACATTGAAGATGCAATCTCCACCATTAGATGCTCAAGTCTCCCCTCTATAAATGCAAGACTTTGGAGGAACATTTATCACATCAATCAACATCTCATCTACCACTTCATCAACATTCACCCATCATCTCCATCATTCTCTCCTCTTTCAATTCTAAATACTTGAGTATTTTGACTTGAAGTGTAGGATTTATTTATTGCACTTATTTATTGTATTTACTTTCTGTTTTTTACATTCCAGTATAATTTCCGTACTTACTTTCATGTATTTAATTTATGTACTTTTATTTCCAATATTTAATTTATGTACTTTCCATTTACGTTTTTAGTTTACATTTATTAATGCAAGTAGTTAACGAGTATTTCTTTTATTACATTATGTCTTTTATTATCGTTATGAGCTAAGCACCCTCTTGGGTGTGGGTGTAAGCCAACTTGGGTCTAGTAGGCAACACTTGGGTGTGGCCATCGTTACTAACTCTTGAGCTTCGTCACTTAAGTTGGGACTTCAACTCAACGTAGATAAGCCAACCACTTTGATGTGTTAATATTAAATCTTGACCTCGAGAGGGGCGGATTCGAAATACGACTTAAGTGACGCACAAAGATTTGAGAAAGTCTTTGATAACCACGTAGAGATACGAGTTATGTATGATTTACTAAGGTTCAAATGCCGGTCGATATTTATATCACAAAGAGATTTGGGTATAAATCTCCATACTGGTAGAACTTGATTATTTTATCAACTTAGTTAAATCGGCAAGGTCAAGAGTCGGTAAAGATGGACACTTTATGAACACTTTGTAGGACCGGTCTATAAAAATCTACTTTCGAGAGATTGGGCTTTTTATAGACATTTCGTACTATAAATAGTCCAACCATCTTGTTACTACGTTTTTCCAATAAAAACTTACATTCATACCCAACTTTTAATTATAAAATTCATTTCGCATTTTCCATTAATTCACCATCAAAAACAATATTTTTCCCACACTCGAAATTTGTGCAAGAAGTTCATGAAAATCAGCAATTCTCAGTAGTTCAGTCCCTGTGAGAACGATACTCGGTACTTTTATCGTTATATTACTTGTAGCGATTCCAGTGAAAGTATATACTTGTACTATCACTGGGTAATATTGTGCCCCGTTGTGCAGTACACGTTATTTAGCTACCAAGTTTTTGGCGCCGTTTCCGGGGACTGGCACGATTTTATATCCTGAGATACTGATTTTTGTTCGAATCTGTTTCTCTTTCAAATCATTTATCGTGTTGTATGTCACGGCTACAACACGGTGAACTTTTACCTCTTGATCTTGAAATTGAAAAAACTTTAAAAATACGAAGAAGAGGTAGAGGAAATCAGCATAATCCAGTTTTAAATCAAACCATGGCAGAAGCAGAAGCTAACCCGCCACCCCCTCCGCCTTTGGAAACAACGATTAAAATTGCTGATGATAAAGAAAGGGGAATACGGGACTATGCAACACCCAAATTTGATCAACTTAAGTCGGGTATTCTTAGGCCCAACATCACTACGCAAAATTTTGAACCGAAACCGGTAATGTTTCAAATGATCGAAGCAATGGGTCAATTTGGAGGATTACCTTCGAAAGATCCGCACTCTCATTTAAAATCATTTTTATAAATGACGGATCATTTTCTCATTCCCGGAGTTTCCGCAGAAGCCTTACGGTTGACACTCTTCTCTTATACATTGAGAGACAGAGCCAAAGCCTGGCTAAGTTATTAGCCACCTCATTCAATTGATACTTGGACGAGTTTAGCTGAAAGGTTTTTGAAAAAAATACTTTCCTCCCACCAGAAACGTGAAATTCAGAAATGAAATTTTAATGTTTAAAAAAGAGGTAGACGAAGCAGTATCAGATGCATGAAAGAGATTCAAAGATTAATTTAGAAACATTTTATAATGGTTTTTCTAATGCTGCCAAAATCATCCTTGATGTCACGGCTGGTGGAGCTTTTATTGCAAAAACATACAACGAGGGGTATGAAATTTTGGAAAAAGTTGCCAATAACAACATTGATTGGTCAAACCCTCGTGCTGTAATTCCTAAAACTGCATCAGGAGTTCGTGAGGTTGATGCCATCATCGCTTTAAATGCACAAATTGTAGCTTTGAATAATTTGGTTAAAAACAATTTGAACATTAATGGAGAAAAGAGTCATGTGCAAGTAATAAATCAATATTTAATTGAAACGTGTATTTTTTGCGGTGAGAATCATCCTTTCGAGTGTTGTCCCGGTAACCCCGTTTCGGTGAACTATGTCGAAAATCATTCTAGAAATAGTCCATTTTCTCAAACATACAATCCGAATTGGAGAAACCATCCGAACTTCTCTTGGTCTGGAAATCAAGGACTTCAACCCCCCGGGGCAAGTCAAGTCCAAAACCGACCACCAAATCCCCCAGGATTTCATCAAGACCCACCTCAGAATTACCAGCATGGACAGTCATCACAATCTCAGTATTACCATCATGGACAGTCTTCACAATCACATGCACCTAGACAACAAAATGCATCGGACGATAATGGTTCAATCGAATCGTTGCTTAAAGGTTATATAAACCAAACCAATGCAACTTTGAGGGGTTTTGAAACCCAACTTGGACAGTTTGCTGTCGAACTTAAGAATAAACCACAAGGGACCTTGCCTAGCGACACGGAAAACCCTAAAGGCATCACAAGAAACACGTCAAGGCCATAAGTATTAGAGAGATTGAAAACATAAGTGAGTCTAGAAAAGTCGAGAAAACCTCTCCCATGCCAGTTGTGCAAAAGGACTCACATTTGTTTGATGCCTCAAACTTTCCAGACCTGTCCCCATCCTCTAGTGAAGCACAAAAACTAGAATCCGTGGCCCAAACAGCAGGCCCAATTGTCCCAAGTTGTCCAACACAGACTGTACCCACTCCAGAACCACTCATCTCATGCACTCCCGACAACAGCAAATATGTTCCGTATTTGAGAGACTTACCTTTCCCTGAGAGATTAAAAACAAAAAATGTTGATGAACAATTCAAAAAGTTTTTGGACGTTTTCAAACAACTTCACATTAACATTATTTTCGTAGAGGCTCTCGAGCAAATACCAAATTATGTTAAATTTTTAAAAGATATTCTCAACAAGAAACGAAGGTTGGGAGAATGTGAAACTGTCACCTTGACCAAAGAATGTAGTGTACTTCTTACTTGCAAAATCCCTCCGAAACTAAAGGACTCGGGGAGTTTTACCATCCCATGTACTATTGGGGGACAAGAAGTAGGAAATGCTCTATGTGATTTGGGAGCAAACATAAACTTCATGTCTTTGTCAGTTTTTAAGAAATTGGGGATTGGTGAAGTTTGACCCACCACAGTCACTTTACAACTTGCAGATAGATCTTTGGCCTATCCGAAGGGTAAAATTGATGATATTTTAGTGAAAGTCGATAAATTCATTTTTCCGGCTGATTTTCTAGTGTTGGACTATGAGGCAAATATGGATGTCCCCATCATTTTGGGAAGACCATTTTTGGCAACCGATAAAACCTTGATAGACATGCATAAGGGTGAGTTGACTATGAGAGTAAATGACCAGCAAATCACTTTCAATGTTTTCAAATCCCATAAGTTTAATGGTGAGATTGAAGATTGTTCCTACCTAAATGCCTTATGTGATGATTTTGAGTTGAGTTTGATTGATTGCATTGGGGAATATGTTTCGGAAGAAGATTTGATAGAGGTTATAGATGCATTTGAGCAATTGGACTTTAATGATAGACCAACCCAGATTCCTTCTATAATTAAGGCTCCCGATCTAGAGTTAAAACCACTTCCTTATCACCTTAAATATGCTTATCTTATGGAAGAGGAAAAATTGCCTGTAATTATTTCTTCCAATTTAAGTTGTGAACAGGAAGTGAAATTGATTGAGTTGTTGAAGAACCACAAGAAGGCCATAGGTTAGACAATAGCTGACATCAAGGGAATCAGTCTGTCCCTTTGCCAACATAAGATAATTTTGGAAGAAAATAGATTTGGCAAGGTGCAACCACAAAGGAGACTTAACCCGATCATGAAAGAAGTCGTTAAGAAAGAAATTTTAAAATGGCTAGATACGGGTATTATTTACCCCATTTCAAGTAGTGGTTGGGTGAGTCCGGTACAATGTGTACCGAAGAAAGGTGGTACCACGGTAATTACCAATGAGAAAAATGAGCTTCTCCCAACAAGGACCGTCACCGGGTGGAGAATTTGCATGGACTATAGACAATTGAATCTAGCCATGAAAAATGACCATTTTCCTTTGCCATTTATAGACCAAATGCTAGATAGATTGGACGAAAAGGAATTTTATTGCTTTCTGGATGGTTATTCGGGGTATAATCAAATTCACATTGCACCCGAAGATCAAGAGAAGACTACCTTCATTTGTCCCTTCGGAACTTTTGCTTTTCGTCGAATGCCATTTGGTCTTTTCAATGCACCCGCAACATTTCAATGTTGTATGATGTCTATTTTCTCGGACATGATTGAAGATTCCATGGAAGTGTTTATAGACGATTTTCCAGTTATCGGCACATCATTTGAAAGTTGTCATGAAAATGTGAAAAAGAGTTTGGAAAGATGTGAAACACACAATTTAATTTTAAACTGGGAAAAATGCCATTTTATGGTACAAGAAGGAATCGTGTTGGGTCACATGGTTTCTAAAAAGGGTTTAGAGGTGGATAAAGCAAAGCTTGAAGTGATAATGCAATTACCCGAACCTAGTTTGGTTAAAGGCATTAGAAGCTTTTTGGGGCATGTGGGTTTTTACAGACGTTTTATAAAAGATTTTTCAAAAAATTCAAAACCCCTTTGTAATTTATTGCATGCCGACCAAGCTTTCGACTTTACTCCCGAATGTACAAAAGCTTTTGAAACAATCAAGGTCACCCTTGTTTCGGCACCCATTGTGATAGCCCCAGATTGTACCATGCCTTTTGAGGTAATGTGTGATGCTAGCGATTGGGTTGTGGGTGCTGTCTTGGGACAAAGGCGAAATAAAATTTTCCACCCCATTTACTACGCAAGTAAAACTCTTATCGAAGATCAAATAAATTATACCACAACTGAGAAAGATTTACTTGCCGTAGTATTTGCGTTTGACCATTTTCGATCTTATTTGATTGGCACAAAAGTCATTGTCCACACAGATCACTCTGCTATCAAATATCTCTTTAACAAAACCGATGCAAGGCCACGACTTATTCGGTGGGTCCTTCTTTTGCAATAATTTGACCTAAAGATAGTTGATAGAAAGGGTGTAGACTATCAAGTTGTCGATCATCTTTCTAGGATTGAGAATCATGTGTCAAGTGGTGGAGATCATGAGATAAAAGAAGTTTTTTCGGATGAACAAATCCTTGCCATCCAACATCATTTTGAGAATAATGTCCCATGGTATGCGGATATCGCGAACTATCTTGCTAGCGGAATCAAGCCATACCATATGCGGAGACAACAATTTAAAAAATTCATCCACGATTGTAAACATTATTTTTGGGACGATCCATTTTTGTATAAATTAGGTGCAGACCAAATATTGAGAAAATGCGTCCCAAATTTTGAGATGAAAGGAATTGAGTGATTGTCATGCTTTGCCCTACGGTGGCCAAAATTATTCAAAGTGGTTTCTTTTGGCCCACATTATTTAAAGATGCATTTGAGTTCGTCAAAGGTTGTGACCAATGCCAAAGGACGGGGAATTTGTCCCAACGTAATGAGATGCCTTTAAATAATATTTTAGAAATTGAACTTTTTGACGTTTGGGGCATCGATTTTATGGGACCATTTCCTATGTCCTTCAATAATCAATATATCTTGGTTGCAGTTGATTACGTATCAAAATGGGTAGAAGCCATTGCGTGTCCTAGAAACGATGCTAAAACTGTGGTTAACTTTCTTCATAAAAATATTTTTGTATGATTTGGCACCCCACGAGATTTAATTAGTGATGAAGGGAGACATTTCGTAAACAAAATGTTAAGCACAATTCTTAGCAAATATAATATTCAACACCGAGTGTCCACGACATACCATCCTCAAACAAATGGTCTTGCCGAACTTTCGAATCGGGAAATAAAATCAGTTTTGGAAAAAGTTATCAAACCCGATAGAAAAGATTGGTCACTCAAGTTGGATGACGCACTCTGGGCTTACAAAACAACTTTCAAAACCCTATTGGATATGTCGCCATATAGATTGGTTTTTGGGAAGACATGTCATTTACCTTTGGAACTGGAATAAAAAGCTTTTTAAGCAGTAAAAGAATTGAATCTATGTGAGGATGCAACAGGGAAAAAGAGAAAACTTCATTTAAGTGAATTAGAGGAGTTAAGACACCACACTTACGAAAACGCCAAGATTTATAAAGAAAAAACAAAAATGTGGCATGATCGTAAGATAAATAAAAGAACTTTTGAAAAAAGGTCAACAAGTACTCCTCTTTAATTCACGACTGAAGTTATTCCCGAGAAAATTAAAGTCACGTTGGTCAGGACCTTTTACCATCACTGATGTTGGTAAATTTGGTACGGTTGATTTACTGAACCCGCAGGATAACAACATTTTCAGGGTAAATGGGCACCAGGTTAAGCACTACATTCCTGATGGAGTGCTCAACCCAACCACTCAGGAACCCTAAATGATGAAGGTGAACGTTTTCTGTAAATATTGTACAGTTAGGATTTTTTTTAGTAGTGATTTTGCCCACTACGGGCACGTGAGTTGGAGTATTTTTATAAAAAGATCCGTTTATCTTTATAAAAGTGGAACTCTTTAAGGTTTAAAACTGATTTAATATGGGTTGGAGTCCAGCTGGGTTTTTGATGGTGCATCATTAGCTAGAGGGACACTTAGGCTTGTTTTGGGTAGAAGAAAGGACACATTGGTACAAGTAGGGGGTACTTTCACTTTTGTTGGCCTCTCCCCAACCACACAATTTCTGCCCAAGGACAAAAACCCTCTTTTTGAATTGACATTTTTTTTTCTTTCTTTTTTTTGGAGGGGGTAGTTTTGGGGATATTTTTAAAGAAAAAAAAAGAAGAGAGAAAAGGGTTAGTCCTTATAATAAGGTAACCTTCCATCTTCTTCAATGGCTAGAATCAAGAAGTTGGTTCCCAATCCCAATCTCTTACCATCTCGTCGGAGCCACCGCCATCGCCGCCACCGGAGCCATTAACGCCACCACCACCGTCGACGCACACCCACCAGAGCAACCAAACACGTCAGTGGGTTCCTCAAACTTCGCCGGAGACATCGTCGTCGGTTCATCGACGGTCAGTACCGAGGCCCAATCATCTTCTCTGGGAACATTTGTTCTCACCTTTGCCGAGTCACATCAGGTATTAACTCGAATCCCTCACCCACCCTACCAGAAAATCAACCACCACCCACCACCACCCTACCGGAAAATCAACCACCATCGACGAACAACCTTCCCACCACCACAAACCCTCCCCCTACCCACAAACCCCTCTCTATTACACTCAACTTTTCCACTCCCGCCACCAAAACAACCCCAATCGTCCTGACAACCACCCCTCTCAACCCAGCCGACGATTATTCAAACCCCTAGTACATGGAGAAGCCTACTACCTCGCTTTTTCCAAGGTTGCATTCATCACTCCAAGGTTGAATATTTTGGGTTTCTTTTTATTGCACTATTGCAAGCAATGTATTTTGTGAACGTCTCTTTTGGGTACATTTGGGTTTCGCTTGACTTATCCCCGTTTTTTTCGTAACTATCATACGGGTGAACTTATGTTATGGTGTTGAATTGTTGATATTAATCTAGTTCCTCTAGTTTTTATCTTCATTTTTCAGGTGCATTTTTCATTGATGAGTAGGTTGGTAATGACCTAAAATGATGTAGGCCATTTTTGTTGCGGCCTAAACACATCCCTTTCGGCACCAAACCCTTTACTGTAACCCTTACCATTTATACGCCAATGAGGACATTGTCCTATTCTAAGTTGGGGGGGGGGGGGGGGGAGCCTTGCAGTTCGTACGGACATTTTCATACAATTTCATGATCGTATACAAAAAAAAAACAAAAGATATATATATATATATATATATATATATATATAATAAGTCTTCGTAAAATTGGAAGACGGTCCATGAATAAACGAAAAGACTTTTAAAACCCGACATTCATTAAACCGTTCATAAATCCAACATATGTGGGTTTCAGGAATTCGAGAACTACACAAATTGGATTCAACACCGACAAATTCAAAAATCTTTTTTGTAGAATAGTTCAAGTTTGGGGAATGAAAGAGTCATTTTCATTTTTTAGCCACAAACACCAACCCAAATCAAAGTCCTATTGATTAGTTCGGAACCAACTATTTCAACAATGGAGGAAGGCACCATACTCAAGCTAGAGGAATTATCAACATCGTTCGGGTATTATTTTTCATTCAAGTTTTCCCACTCTTCGTAACATTCTTTTTCGTTTTTATTTTGTCACTTGAGGACAAGTAACACCTCAAGTTTGAGGGGATGATAACTCTCATTTTTTAGAGTTATTTGTAACTATTTTTATACGTTTTATTCCTCTTTTTACCCATTTTGCTTCTATCTCCTTTACTTGTCCACATTGTTTGCAATATGTGATAATTTAACCAATTTGTTCAATTTTGTGAGAATTGGTGCTGTTGATCGATTTGTGAGCACTTATGTGCCCACTGTGGGCACCAGAAAGTTTTTATCCAGCAGAAAAAATGGGCTGGAAACACAAAGTTTTTGGGATGATCTTGGCCACACATTGAAGATGCAATCTCCATCATTGGATGCTTAAGTCTCTCCTCTATAAATGCAAGACTTTGGAGGAGCATTTATCACACCAATCAACATCTCATCTACCACTTCATCAACATTCACCCATCATCTCCATCATTCTCTCCTCTTTCAATTCTAAATACTTGAGTATTTTGACTTGAAGTGTAAGATTTATTTATTGCACTTATTTCTTGTATTTACTTTTTGTGTTTTACATTCCAGTATTTAATTTCCGTACTTACTTTCATGTATTTAATTTCCGTACTTTTATTTCCAGTATTTAATTTTCGTATTTTTCATTTACGTTTTTAGTTTACATTTATTAATGCAAGTAGTTAATGAGTATTTCTTTTATTACATTATGTATTTTATTATCGTTATGAGCTAAGCACCCTCTTAGGTGCGGGTGTAAGCCAACTTGGGTCTAGTAGGCAACACTTGGGTGTGGCCATCGTTACTAACTCTTGAGCTTGGTCACTTAAGTTGGGACTTCAACTCAACGTAGATAAGCCGATCACTTTGATGTGATAATATTAAATCTTGACCTCGAGAGGGGCGGATTCGAAATACGGCTTAAGTGACGCACAAAAATTTGAGAAAGTCTTTGATAACTACGTAGAGATACGAGTTCTGTATGATTTACTAAGGTTCAAATGCCGGTCGAGATTTATATCACAAAGAGATTTGGGTATAAATCTCCATACTGGTAGAACTTGATTATTTTATCAACTTAGTTAAATCGGCAAGGTCAAGAGTTGGTAAAGATGAACACTTTATGAATACTTTGTAGGACCGTCTATAAAAATCTACTTTCGAGAGGTCGGGCTTTTTATAGACATTACGTACTATAAATAGTCCAACCATCTTGTTACTACGTTTTTTCCAAGAAAAACTTACATTCGTACCCAACTTTTAATTATAAAATTCATTTCGCATTTTCCATTAATTCACTATCAAAAACAATATTTTTCCCACACTCGAAACTTGTGCAAGAAGTTCATGAAATTCAACAATTCTCAGTAGTTCAGTCCATGTGAGAACGATACTCGGTACTTTTACCGTTATATTACTTGTAGCGATTCCAGTAAAAGTATATAATTGTGCCCTCACTGGGTAATACTGTGCCCCCGCTGTGCAGTACACGTTATTTAGCTACCAATGCACAAATCTTATTATCCTTATATGTAATCATCAAACAACTTTTCAAACAAATAATACAGTCACGGTTTAGATAATTACCTTGATTAAATCTATACTATATTATAAAGAAAGCATAAAAAACTCTTAAAAACAAGTCTTAAAGCTTAATGTACCGCCATTTAATGCTAATTACTTAAAAAACAACCATTAAAGTTATATGTACTACATTTAATGCTATTTATTAATTTTCAATCATTATCTCTAACCATTTTAACTACCCTAAAATCATTTCCCACTTTAACTTTCCTAAAATAATTTTCAACATAATTAAATATAGAATAAAAATCAAGTTTTAAATATAAAAAATATAAAATATAATTAAAAAAATCTAACATAATCTTTTATAAAAAAAATTATATTATGAAACCAAAATAAATTACATTATATTATTAAGTCTAAATTAAACAAATTTATATAAAAAAAACATTATCACTCTCTCACAACCATCCAAAATCGTAATGTAAATCGACAAAAAACAGAAAATAAAATGAAACATTAAAATCGTGATGTATCTAGTAGTATTGCGCGATTACACTTCTAGCATTTAATTATAATCAAAAGATAAACACAAATAATAAAAATAAAATAACTACCGAAATTAAAAAAGAGAAATATATGGAAACAATACATGGAAAGGAATCTTGAATTAAAATAACAAATATAATCTCATTTCATAAATCAGGCGTGGAAAGCAACATGAATGAAAAATGGATTGTCATTGATTGGAATTTGGTTAACATGGTTAGGACTAATAGGGCGGTTAACAAATGAATGAGACTCTATATATATGTGTGCAGAAAATTGTGTGAGATGTTGAGTTAAGTGAGAAGCGTGAGAAGTGGATTTGAACACTTGATCACTTATAATCTCAAACCCACCCATGAATCATGCTTCATAAGTGAATTGATCCGGTACATCTCGGTGCATCTTATCTCGGTACATCTCATTCTAATGTGCATCCAACGGTTGATAATCAATTCTCACACTTCTCACGTTAACTCAACTTCTCACTGGAACGCAACTATATATATGTGTGTGTGTGTGTCAATTTCACTTCAACCGACATATCATGCTAAAATTTTAATCAAAACTTTTTAATTCTTGCATTTGTATAAAGTAAGATCAAACAAATCTAGTTCAAATACAAATATATCAGTTAGATATTTAATAACTTAAATTTCTTACATCCATGTCGTTTATCACTAAAAGTTTTTCACGAACAATCAAAGCAATAATATAAATCATTCTACAAGTATTCATTATCAAAGATTGATTATATATATATATATATATACTATATACGTTACTTTGATTTTCACATTTTATTATATGTATATACATAAAAAGTCATTATTAATACTTGAGATTGGGTTCAAGGTTGAGGACAAGAGGTATTCCCATCCATGGGTTTACAAATTCAAGGATTCCCAATCCCCGTCTTCATCATCGATCAACTCGAGGATTACTCTGTCAAACCGGATTTGGGTATCAAATCCACTGTCAAATACGGGGGGTTTGTTGTTCCTAATCCTTAGTTTGGTGGTTTGTGGACGACGAATAATACGCCACGACACCATAAATATCATCGTCCCATCACCTATCATTTATATCGAGGGACCTACATCTAGATCGTTCCATAATTGTGCAAACATTCGGCCCACTGAACTTTTAGGTAATATATAGGACCCGTTATCATTTTTATATATACACGTTTTTGTGGGATGTTATATTTACATGTTTAACTAATTTTGATTATTTAAAAAAGTAATAAATATTAGTTGTGGATCTGTACGATATAGCAGGATGTAAAAATATTACTATAAACCGAGAATTAAAAATTAATACAATTTCTAGTTAAAAAGTAAAATTAAAAAAATTATTTTTTAACCAAAATAAAAATTACAATCATTTGAAATCACACACATATGCACATAAACGATTAATATATTTTATTGTTTTGTTTGGAAACATGTGCCTTCAAGAGAAATCTCCAAATAAGAGTGGAACCGGAATTTTGTAGAGTGGATCTCTTTAATTAAAAAAGAAGGAATGTTTTTTTCATTGAAATCTTTTACATACAGTAATTTGATAATATGTTGTTTTCTGTTCTAGAAAACGTTGGGAATATTTGAACAAACATTGTTTTCGAAATTTTCTTTTATTTGTTTAATTTTATTTTTAACAATTTCATTTTGTAGTTGATCAGAAATTTTTAAACTACTTATTTCGTTGATTAAGTATTTTGCTTGATTGACCTTATTATTTAGATTATTTAATTCTGAAAAAGAGATTGGATTGATAAATTTGAAAAATATTTCTTTATCTAAAACTTTCGTATAAATTCCTTCTTCATTAATTGTAAAAGGGTATAATTTAGAAATGAATGGGGTTCCTAATATCAAAGTAGAGGTAAGGTTTTTTTGCTAAAATTAAAGAGGTTTTATAACAATAATCGTTGTTACATATATGAACATTTGAAGCTTTATATTTGATATTTAATGAAGATCCGCTTGCTGTTGATAAACGATTTGCAGTTTTTTCATAGTATTTGGTGTGGATGATTCCTTCTTGAATGCAGTTCATGTCTGCACCCAAATGGTATCAGAGCCACATTCTTTAGAGGTTAGTATGGATATCATATTCTTTATTGTATCCATGTTGTCTTAATTATATTTAGAAGATGAAGTCATATCCTATCTGTTTAGACCAAAACTATTTAGTGATAAGTTTGAATAGTAAGAAAATAATTTTTTTCTAATGATGGTTGTATATTAGTGTTGGTTAGCCTATTATTGTCGACGTTGGTTAGCCTTGTCTGTTGGATTAGCGTAGGCGCAGTTGGAGGTAAGTCGCCTAGCCGTACCCGGACAGTGAAAGGTGGTCAAGTCGTAGGTGGTCTCGATAATAGATCAACAACCATTAGAAATACACAGTTTTCTCACTAAATCAAAATTATTCCTAAATACATTTTAGTTTATAGCTATGATGATGAATTTGTTTTCTAAAAAACATAATTCAGACGGTGAAATCAATAAAGAGAATGATCTTCATATGAATTCCGCTGAAGTTCATATTTCAGATATTGAACAAAGTTTGTCAAATTGGACTATTCCAAAACAAGATTTTAGTACAATTTATAAAATCGAAACTTTTGATACAAGGATATTCAATTAAAGCAACTGAACAAACTGTATCAATTAGCAAAGATTACGATAATTTAAATCTTTTATCAAAAACTTCCATCATACAACATAGAAAGAAATATAAATTTTTACATGTTGGACTAGTTCAAGTAGCAATCAAACCCCTTTTCAGATTAGAAATAGATGCTCCAGTCCTTTTAATATTAAGAGATGCTAGACATACAAACTTTCAAAACTCAATATTAATTATGGCAGAAACCAATATCTCAAATGGCCCCATATATTTCAATTGTTATCCAAACTTTTCTGTAGGTTTATTTGATCCAAATATTCTAGATACTTTAGTTTTAACAATTAAAACTAAGAATTTAGAATTCAAAGAAGATACAAAAGTTGTTGCTGTAATATATAGAATCTGTTATAAAACTATGTCTTCAACAATAGAACCCAAAACTAGAATATCAAACCCTAAAAATAAAACTATAATATTTGAATCAAACCCCCAACATACTAAAGTTTAAACTCCAAAACGACTCAAATGGATTGAAATTACTCAATCTTGCAATTGGAGATATTAATATGCCAAAGCCTATAGGTGAATCTAGCCAAATATCTAGAGTAGTTGAACATGAAGATGGTTCAGTAGATATAAGTTTCAAAAACCCTCAATCTATCTCATCAAGATTCTCAACAGGCTCAATTAGTAGCATAATTGATCTAAGAAATCCTTCAATTTCAAAATCTAAATCACTAAAATATGTAGATTTTAATCAAGATATCCCAAAACCAATTTATCAAGAAGATAAAAGAAGCGAATATGATGGTTATAGCCTAACTAAATTAGATGTTATGTCAGAAATTAACAAATTCAAAAGTCAAATAATATGAGCAATAAAACTCAAATCCTGTGCAATAATATTAATAACACTAAAGTCAAAATAATCAAGCTTTGTTGGAAAGTAATTATAAGAGATTCCAAAGAAATACTTTTACTCAAACAAGATGGCAACATAATAAATAAAAAGATGGGAGAACTACAATTTAAAAAGGAAAAAATGGCTATTGAAATAATACGTTTAGAAAGAACTTTGATAAGAATTAATCAACTCAAAGAACGTATTGAATTAATGTTCAAATGGATTAAAGAAATAAAATCTGAATTAATAATTTGTTAAAAATGAGTAATAAAATTCAAATAAACTGTAATCAAGATAATAAAATAAGAAAAAATTATCTAAAAAGAAATTGGATTGAATTAGAACAATGTCTAAAATTAATAGAAGAAGTAAAAGAGGAAATTAAAGCTATAGAAGATAATCTTCAAAATTCTATTCCTATACAAGATCATTATAATCAAAATAATAATTATTATGAACATAAGATTAACTTATTAATGGCTTTAAAAAATTATGTTAAAGGACAATTTTTTTTGATAAAATCTCAATCATC
Source organism: Arctium minus (assembly GCA_954870635.1). Classification (NCBI taxonomy): domain Eukaryota; kingdom Viridiplantae; phylum Streptophyta; class Magnoliopsida; order Asterales; family Asteraceae; genus Arctium; species Arctium minus. Next base: position 71,327,786 of record OX941092.1, on the reverse strand, counting down.
AGAATTATCAAAATTTACTTGTTAATATGACAAAATCAACAATTAATATGGAATATCTTAAAAATGAATTCCATGTTGATCATAATAAAAATAAAAGAGACTGGTATTATAAATTTGTTAATGATAGTAAAGAAGAATTTAGACATCAAATCCTTTGGAGAAAATATATTATTAAAAATGATATTCATATAACGTTTTTCGAATGGTATGAATTATATTGTAAACACTTCAATATTGATAATCATTATATATATATATATATATATATATATATATATAATTCTCCAAAATTAACTCTAGAATATAGAGATATAACTAATGATGAAAAGGTAAAAGCTATTCATCCACCAAAATTTTCAATATTAATCCAATACAAACATATAGCTACACCTCTTGTTACGACGACTGAAAAGTCAACTAAAGAATATTTAATCAAACAAATTGTTTTCCAAAACAATTATTCAAACGAAATACTAAATACTATGAGTCAACAATTAAATAGAATAGAAAACAATATTAATAACAAAGATCAAAATAAAGATTTTCAAACTTCCAAATTTTCTAACATAAATATAGAAAGACCAATTTTCACACCACAACAAATAGACTCAATAACAAATCTAGGCTATAATAAGAAATTAGTAAATGGATTAGAACAAAAATTATCTGGAATGAAAATTAATACTGATAGTTCTTCTGACAATGAATCAAATGAAAAAAATTCTCAACTTCAAGAACAGTTTTCAAATAATATTAATAGAGTCAAATTTAGAAGGAATTCAGTTTCAACAAATAGACCAAATACATTCAATTTCTATTCACAACCAACTTTTCCAGATGTTTAATACGAAGATAGAGATTTTGCTTTAAACCGAAGTCAATATGTAGGTTCGTCTGTATATGAATGGAATATAGATGGACTTTCAGAACATCAAATTTTAAATATGATTCAAGAAATCAATATGGCCTCAAATGCCTATTCAATCAAAGGAAATAATCAAAAACAATTTGCAGATTTGATAACTTCTGTATTCAATGGCAATTTAAAAGGATGGTGGGATTTATATGTTACCAAAGAAGAAGAAAAATATATACTTACTGCTAAGAAAGCAGTAATAAAACAAGAAAATAATCAAACCCTTACTACTTAAGAAGATGATATTGTTAACACTCTCATATACTCTATAATCAAAAATTATATAGGAGATCCAACAATTTTTCAAGAACGTAGGGGAGAGATACTTTTAAATCTTACTTGTAGAAAACTTCAAGATTTTCGATGGTATAAAGATATGTTCCTAACAAAAGTTATGTTAAGACCATATTGCAAAGAAGCTTATTGGAAGAAAGATTTATCGCTGGTTTACCAAATTTATTTGCAAAAAAAATTAGAAATAATTTAAGAGAAAAATATAATAATCAAGTTCCTTATAAAGATCTTACTTATGGCGAGATTATTAGCCATGTTAATAAAGAAGGTGTTGGGAACTGAAGAATTCATCAAGTATGGTTAATGTTGCTGGTTCAAAGTTACTACTGCTAGAAGACTTAAAGGTTAGTACTGCTGAGTGTTACTACTGCTAGTACTATTAATACTGCTAGTCAAAGTTAGTGCTGCTTGAACAAAGTTAGTACTGCTTAGCTAGTTAGTACTGCTAGTAGTTAGTGCTGCTTAGTAGTTAATGTTGCTAGAATAAGTTAATGCTGCTGATCATGGTTAGTGCTGCTAAAGAGATTCAGATGGAAAGAATGACAGCTAGATAATCTGAAGATTATGGAAGCTTATAGATATACATGGAAGATATACTGAAGATATTTTATTTATTGTAATTATCTTTGTATTCAGTATATATATTGTATAGCTTAGAATAATGAATTAACTTTTGTTTTTCATTCTTTTAGAGAGAAAATCAACCTCAAGGCATAGATCCTAATTCTAGAGAAGTAGAATTCGTATTGGTGAGCCTGTTCATCAATATTGAGGTTGAGTGAGTAATCTTGTAACTTCAAAGCATTCAATACAAGTTTACAGTTTGTTGATTATATTCTGTTTTGATTTTCTGTTTAGTTAAATATCAAAGTGTTATTCCGCAAACTTCTTTGTTATTGTTTCTGAGAATTAATTCTTGTTGAGAATTCGATCCTGACAAGTGGTATCAGAGCGAAACTCTCTCAGAAACAGTTATTCATCATGGAAAATCTTACAGAATCAAGCAGTACTTTGGTTTCTAAGGTTCCAATGCTCAAACCAAGTGAGTTTGACATGTGGAAGATCAGAATCAGACAATATATTCTTCTCACTGACTACTCAATGTGGGATATCATTGAGAATGGTCCTTCTGAAGCTGGAAGGATAGGACCAGATGGGAAAAGACCTCCACCAAAGACAGATGGTGAAAGGAAGATCAGACAAACAGAGATGAAGGCCTTGAGCACTCTGCTCTTGGCCATTCCCAATGAATATCAGCATCAATTTTGCAACTGCACTGATGCTCAGATTCTCTGGAATGCTCTAGAGAAAAGATTTGCTGGAACTAAGAGCATCAAAAGAAATCAAAGAGATGTTCTAAAGCAGCAGTATGAGAACTTCACTTCCACAAAGAATGAGTCTATGACTCAAACTTTTGATAGGTTTAATAAACTCATTGGTGAACTGGCTACTGTAGGGGTGAAGATGGAACAAGATGATATCAACAGAAAGTTCCTCAGATCTCTTGGGGATGAATGGACTATGTACACTGTCTCATATAGACAGAGTGACAATCTGGAAGAGAAAGAACTTGATGATCTATACAATGATCTAAGAGTTTTTGAAACTGAGGTAGAAACCAAGAAGAAGCCCTCTGGTTATATTCACAATGCTGCTCTTCTTTCAGCATCCACTGATACTACTGCCAACCCTGAAGCAGTTAGTACTGCCAGTGGAGTAAGTTCAGAAAAAGGCACTGAAACTATCTTTGAAGCCTTTTTGTCCAGTCATAGCAGCAATTCTTTGATTAATGATGATCTGGATCAAATTCACCCTGATGATCTGGAGGAGATGGATATTAAATGGCAGATGGCCATGTTATCCATGAGGGTGAAGAAGTTCATTAAAAGAACTGGAAGAAATAACTTCTCTCAAAGAAGAGAAGATGGAGCTGGTTTTGACAAAACCAAGGTGGAATGTTATAAGTGTCACAAGAAAGGACACTTTGCTAGAGAATGCAGGAGTACTGTTCCAAACAACAACAACCATCAACAAGCTCAGAATGGAGGATACAATCTGAACAAGAATCCCGCTCAAGCCCTTGTTTCTCAACAAGGAATGGGATTTGACTGGAGTGATCAAGCTGAGGAAGCCATTCAGAACCAAGCTCTTATGGCAGAAGTGTCTGATATCCCCACTGAGGTAAGTTCTAATCTTTGCACTAAATCTTGCATTGACACTGTTACAAGATACAGGGATCACAATCAAAGTATGTGTGATGACCTCAAAAGATTAGAAAAGGACAGAAGAGATTATGTGTTGATAGTAGAGAGATTTGAAGAGCAAATCAAAGGCTTTCAAGCTAATGAACTTCAACACTCTTATGACACAAACTATTGGAAGTGGGAAAAGAATGAGTTAGAAACCAAACTGTCTAAGTCCTTAGAAGAGAATGATAGACTGAAAGAGGAACTGTCAAAAGTTAAGCTTGACATAGACAAGTTTTCTTATGCTTCAAAAGCAATGGACTCTCTTCTAAAGGCTCAGATACATGATAAGATGAAACCTGGTATTGGATACAACAATACACCCCCTCCTTACAATAACAACTATATTTCTCCTTCATCAGACTTGTTAGAAACTAAAGAGAAAAAGGACTTGTCTGAAGAAGCTTTTAAGATAGATCCTTTGGATGAGGTAGTAGTTAAGGATTTGACTAAGAAAGGAGCCAGTGAGAACAGGGATAATAATGTGAGTAAAAAGATACCATTAGAAAACAATATTATCACAAATGAGGGATGTGGGAAAATCTGGGTCAAGTCCAAGGAGATAGAGAAGACTAAAGGAAATGATAACAAGGTCCATTACAAACAAACCACAGTTGTGAATCCTGGATCTTGTAAACAGTGTGATTGCAATAAAGCCAAGAGCCTAAATTCTGGTTTAAAAAGAGGAAATCAAAGAAACTGGAATAATGAATGGGCTCAGAAACAAGGAGTTGATCTGAATAAAATCAATAGACCAAAACCTTGTTTTATATGTGGCAAGTTGAATCATTTGGCTAAGTATTGTTACTTTAACCCTATTAACCAACAGATGAACTTTCAAAGATTTGTGCAAAAATCTGTGGGTTATAGGAAGGCTGGAAAGAAACATGTGATAAAGAAATATGTTGAAAGTAAAGGCACTTTAAAGCAAAAGATTTTAAAAGAAAGTGTCAAAATGTGGGTGCCTAGAAGTACTAACAGTGTTAGTACTGCCAACAATATTAGTACTGCTAACAGTGTTAGTACTGCTAACAATATTAGTACTGCTAACACAGTTACTACTGCTAACAGTGTTAGTACTGCTAAAAATATTAATGCTGTTAATACTGTTAATACCTCTTCAAAGGTTAGTACTGCTAAGCATGCAAGTGCTGCCAAGGCAGTTAGTACTTCGAAAACAAGTACTGAATCTAGCAAAAACATTTCCAAGCCTATTATTGTAACAAAGTACTCCAAGAATGAGGAATTAAAGTTTAAAAATCTTGTCAAGAAAGAATGCAAGTATTTTGATGAGAAAGGGATACCCAAGACCACTTTGGCTTGGGTTCCTAATTCATACTAATTGATTTATTTAATGTGCAGGGCAACCAACAGCTCAAGGGAAAGAGCATTTGGCATGTTGATAGTGGTTGCTCTAGGCACATGACAGGCAACATGTCATGCCTTCAAGACTTCAAGCATATCAATGGAGGACATGTTGCATTTGGAGATAATCTTACTGGTGGTAAGATAAGTGGAAAAGGTAATGTCACCAAAGGTAAGATGACATTTGAGGATGTCTACTATGTTGATCAATTAAAGTACAACCTGTTAAGTGTATCACAGGTTTGTGACAAACAACATAGTATATTATTTACTAATACTGAGTGTATGATCCTTGCTCCAGGGTTCAAGGTAGTTGATGAAAGCATGATACTACTTAGAACTCCAAGAAAGGACAATGTTTACTGTCTTGATTTGGACATGGTTGATAGTGATTCATCTCTAAATTGTCTTGTTTCAAAAGCTTCTGTAGATGAATCCTCTCTATGGCACAGAAGGATGTGTCACATGAATTTTAAGACTATGAACAATCTTGTTAAAAATAACCTTGTAAGAGGTTTACCTTCAAAAATCTTTTCATGTGATGATCATTGTGTTGCTTGTCTTAAAGGCAAACAACACAAAACTTCTCATAAGACCAAAGAGATAAATTCTGTTTCTTCTTGTCTCCAACTACTGCATATGGATCTGTTTGGTCCTACAAATGTTATGAGTATAGGCAAGAAATCTTACTGCTTGGTTATTGTTGATGATTACTCCAGATATACTTGGGTATATTTTCTAAGGACTAAGGATGAAACAAGTGGTCTTATCAAATCCTTTATTCTAAGAATTGAAAACCAAACTAATCAAAGAGTAAAAGTCATTAGATCAGATAATGGAACTGAGTTTAAAAATCATGATCTAAACACCTTTTGTGAAGAAAAAGGTATTGAGAGGCAATATAGTGCTCCTAGAACTCCTCAACAGAATGGTGTTGCTGAAAGGAGGAATAGAACACTAATAGAGGCTGCTAGATCTCTGTTGGCTGATTCCAAATTGCCAATTACCTTCTGGGCTGAAGCAGTTAATACTGCTTGTTATGTCCAAAACAGAGTTCTAGTGGTCAAGCAAAAGAACAAGACCCCATATGAGCTTTTAAATAAAAGAAAACCTTTTATTGGTTTCTTCAAACCTTTTGGGTGTCCTTGTACAATTCTAAATACCAAATCTCACTTAGGTAAGTTTGATAACAAAGCAGATGATGGATTTCTTGTTGGATATTCATCTCAGAGTAAGGCTTACAGAGTTTTTAACTCTTCTTCTAGAATAATTGAAGAAAGTGACAATGTCAAATGCAATGAGAACACACCTAATCCTGTTGGGTCTGGACCTCAGTGGCTATTTGACATTGATTCACTAACTAACTCCTTTGGTTTCAGTAATGAGTATACAGGAACAGGAAGTGGAGGATCAGGTTTCACACAAGTTCAAGAAAGTCTATCTAAATCTGTGATTTTTCCCATATACACAGTAAATTCTGTTGAAGACTGTGAAAAGGAATCATTTACTGGACCAAGCCAGAGTGAAGAAGACACTAGAGATAAGGAGACTCAAGAAAATAATGAAGTGGCATCTGAAAACACTTCAGTTGAGTTACATGAATCTAATCTTGAGGCTGGACTGAATGAAGAACCTAGTCATAACACCAGAGTTCAAAAGAATCATCCTCCACAGCTGGTAATAGGAGATATCTCTTCTCCTATGATGACTAGACATCAAAGCAGGCTTCAGGAAATGCAAGATCAACAGCATACAGTGCTTTCTTGTTTTTTTATCACAGCTTGAGCCTAAAAAGGCACATGATGCTATGAAAGAATCTAGTTGGATAGAAGCAATGCAAGAGGAACTGCTACAGTTCAAGCTACAAGATGTATGGGATCTGGTAGACCTTCCTAAAGGTCACAGAGCAATTGGCACAAAATGGATTTTTAGAAACAAGAGAGATGAAAGAGGTATTGTCATAAGGAACAAAGCAAGGCTGGTGGCTCAGGGATATACTCAAGAAGAGGGTATAGATTATGAAGAAGTGTTTGCACCTGTGGCTAGAATAGAAGCAATCAGACTATTCCTAGCCTATGCTTCTTACATGAACTTCAAAGTCTATCAAATGGATGTAAAAAGTGTCTTTCTCTATGGGTCAATTGAAGAAGAAGTATATGTCTGTCAACCACCAGGGTTTGAAAACCCAAGCTATCCAGACAGGGTATACAAATTAAAGAAAGCACTCTATGGACTACATCAAGCCCCAAGAGCATGGTATGACACTCTGTCATCCTATCTCTTGGAAAATGACTTTGAAAGAGGAGTCATTGATAAGACTCTATTTATTAAAAGAAAGAAGAAGGATATTTTGCTGGTCCAAATCTATGTTGATGACATTATCTTTGGATCTACAAGAAACAACATGTGCAAGGAGTTTGAGGATTTAATGCATAAAAGGTTCAAAATGAGTTCCATGGGGGAACTTACTTTCTTCCTTGGACTCCAAGTTCAACAGAAGTCAGATGGCATTTTCATATGTCAATCCAAGTATGTACAGGATATTCTAACCAAGTTTGATTTCTCAGAATCAAAACCTGCCAGCACACCTATGGAAACACACAAGCAGATCACAGCAGATCTTGAGGGGGAGGATATGGATGTGCATCATTATAGATCCATGATTGGCTCTCTCATGTATCTCACAGCATCAAGGCCAGATATAATGTTTCCAGTCTGTGTATGTGCAAGATTTCAAGTTAGGCCAAAGATATCTCACTTTCAATCTGTTAAGAGGATATTCAGATATCTCAAAGGGCAACCCAGATTGGGACTTTGGTATCCTCATAACTCACCTTTTGACCTAATAGCATACTCAGACAGTGATCTAGGTGGGGCAAACTTGGACAGAAAATCCACTTCTGGAGGATGTCAGTTTTTGGGTGCTAGACTAGTCTCATGGCAGTGCAAGAAACAAACCACAGTATCCACATCTACAACAAAGGCAGAGTACATAGCAGCTGCAAGTTGTTGTTCTCAAGTCTTATGGATTCAGAATCAAATGTTGGATTATGGGGTAACCCTTCTACACACTCCAATCTTTATTGACAACAGCAGTGCTATTAGCATTGTGAATAATCCTGTCAAACTCAAAAACAAAGCACATTGAGATCAGGTATCACTTTATAAGAGATTGTAATGAAAAGAAACTTATTCAAGTTGTCAAAGTTCACACTGATAATCAGTTTGCTGATTTATTCACTAAAGCTTTTGATGTGGGTAGATTCACTTTCTTGGTAACAAGTGTGGGAATGATCAACACTGAATAATCCCCTTCTCAAAAAGTGGCTTTATACCTGTATATTATTCTTGGAGTTACTAATCTTCTTTTTCAGGATATGCATAGCAGTACTCAGTGTTTAGCAAGTTTAAAAGGAGTATTTCAGTTAATACTGCTAGTTAGTTACTACTGCTCGTAGTTAATACTGCTAGTGGTTAATACTGCTTTCAGTTAATACTGCTAGTGGTTAATACTGCTTTCAGTTAATACTGCTAGTGGTTAATACTGCTTTCAGTTAATACTGCTAGTGGTTAATACTGCTTTCAGTTAATACTGCTAGTGGTTAATACTGCTTTCAGTTAATACTGCTAGTTATTTACTACTGCTCGTAGTTAATACTGCTAGTTAGTTAATACTGCTAGCAGTTAGTGCTGCTCTAGGTTAATACTGCTTATGTTCCGAATTCTATAAATACTCTTTGCCCGCCTAAAAGTTCATAACGACTCTTTGCATACTGTTCTCTTGCGCTCAAAACCTTTTCTCTCTCAAGTTCGAAGTTTTCAGACAAGCTTTTCACTAAGATCAATGGCATCCATGACTTTTATCGACGAGCACAACGAGATTGCAATGCTACAAAAGCCAAAGCAAGCTGCAGGATTTCATCAGATTGTGGATTTCCTCAAGTCAAGCCACATTGCTCATGCTCTTCTTGTATCCCCTACAATCTATATTGAGCATCAAAGGCAGTTCTGGGCTAATGCAACCATTGTTGTTGAGAATGGTGTGCAGATGATCAAGACAAGAATCTGTGATCAATCACTCACGGTTACTGAAGAGGTTATTCGCATCAGTCTACGTCTAGACGATGCCTCTGGTATAACCTCTATCCCAAATGATGAACTGTTTTCAAATCTTACAAGAATGGGGTATGGAGGCCCATTGGGAGTTTTCAAATTCTCTAAAGCAAAATTTTCACCCCAATGGCGTTTCTTTGTCCATACTCTTATGCACTGCATCTCCAAAAAGACTACTGGATGGAGTGAGTTCAGCAGCACTATTGCTTATGCTTTGGTGTGCTTGGCCACTGCCAGAAAGTATAATTTTTCTAAAATGATTTTCAGTGATCTTGTCTCAAACATGGGAAACAAAAAGAGCTTCTTTATGTATCCCAGGTTTGTTCAAGAAGTCATTACTCATGAATTGACGGATATACCTCAACCTGTTGGGGTATATGTACCTAAACCCCCCAAAGGCAAGGTTTTCTCAAATATGAGAAGATCTGCTGGGGACTCTGAAGGAGTTGACACCCCATTGTTCTTTACAATGATGGTGGTGTCCCAAACCAATGAAGGTATGGCAGCAGGGTCAAGGCCCCCATTAGACCAACCCACTGCTAGCCAAGCCCAACCTTCCCACTCAAAATCTATTTTCCAGTCCCTTCTTGAAAAACCAACCTCTCCAATCACACAAACTTACAAAAGGAAACAGGTAAAGAAGGCTCCTTCCCTTCTTGTACCATTACCCACTAAGCCTATAAGCCCTCTAAGGGAGAATTCTCCCCTAGAGAATATCCAAAGGGAAACCACAAGGGTGTCTCCCAACCCAAAGGAGGTGCTCTCTGAGGAGGAGGTAGAGCATATGGGTGATGAGGCTGCCACTACTCCTGCTAGTACAGAGGAGGAAAGTGGTAACATCAATAAGACCTCCCCCATGGCAACTTTGAATGAGCAATCATTTGAAGGTCCCTGGTGCCAAGAAACCACAGGGGTGGATAGTGCTTCTGCAAGGCAGAAGACATCCACTAATAAAAGATCCAATGATCCTTCAAAGGAGGGTAACACTTCTGGAAAGGGTGAGGACAGATATACGTACTATGAATTGATGGAAACAATGGGGAACATCAATCAAGATGTTCTCAAACAAGGAAAAGATATTGAAGAAATGAAGCTAGTCATTCTGTCACAACAAGAACAGATTGCTAAGCTGAAGAGGATGGTGGTCAGTCTGGTACAAAGGAAGAAGAGAAAGCAATTCCAACTTAGGAGAAGGAAAATTGAGAATGATGCTCCCAAAAAGGGGGAGACCAACATGGAAGAAGCCACAAGAGAGGGGAAGCTTAATGTTGAGGGGGAGCAGGAAGCAGAAACAGAAAGAGTTTCAATACCAAAAGAAACAAAAGAAGCAGCAGAAACAGTTACTACTGCTGACATTAATAAAGCAGCAGAAACTATGAAAGAAGTTCTAACAGATCTTGAGATTGCAGAAACCTTACTAAAAGCCAAGAATGATACTCCCAAGGTCACTTCAAAGACCAAAGGAGTAATCATCAAAGAACAAGGTGAAGTGATCAAGAAAGACAATAGCAAGAAGGCACTCAACAAAGACAAAGGAAAAGCAAAAATGGTGGAATCTGATCAACCAATCAAAAAGCAAAGGTTGGTTGAATCAGATGAAGCTCTAGCTAAAAAGATGCAGGAGGATTTTGAAAAAGAAGAAAGAGTTCAGTTGGAAAAGGACAGGGAAATGGCAAAAGCTCTAGCTGCTGAACTGAATGAAGCTTATCAACAGAGTATGGCAACTGAAATTGCACAGAAGAAAGCTGCAAGTATGAAGAAATCAGTGGTGAAAACAGTTGCAAAGAAGAGAAAACCCTCAAAGACATTCCTAGGTACCCAAGAGAGGAACAAAATGATTATATTTCTCAAAGGTGCTGTAGGAGTCAAAAAGGAGATGTTCTCCAAAATGTCTTTTGAGAAGATAAAAGAGTTCTATGATTCAGAGATGTTGAAGCTTCAGGAAAATGAAACTGCTAGGGTGGAGATGGAGAAGAGGATAAAAGAAAGTAATGACTTTGATTGTCAAAAGCCATTTCCAGATGAGCAAGAAACACCTCCTAAGAAAGAGTCCACTCTGGGAGAAAGTCTAAGGACTTTAAAGAGAACAAAGATGATGGCAAGAAGAAAGCCAATCAAGAAGCCTAGAGTATCTGAAGAAGAGGCTGAGAAGGTAGCTGAAGAAGAAGGGGCACCTGAGTCATCTAAACAGACAGAGCCAGCCAACACTGATGATGTAAATTTGTATATGGTAGTGATGGACAAAGTGCCTGAACCAATTTCAGCAGAACCTGTAGGAGTGAAGCCTCCTGAGGTCATTCTCTGGGATACATTGACAGTGGATGGAAAGGAATACATAAGGCTGAAAAGAAAAGATGAAAAGCATGAAGTGTTCAACACATGGGCAAAAATTGTCAGAACATGCTCTAGATCAGATCTTGAAGAGATGTTTGAGATAGGAATGAAGTTGTATGCAGATATTCTAAAGGCTCCAGGAATTTCAATTACAAAACTGGTAATGGAGTATCTGTGTATGATGTTCAAACCTGAAGAAGTAGAGCACTTGATCAAGGATGTCTTCAAATCAGTAAACAGTTGGACTCTATATGAAATTAGTGGAGTATATACAGTGACTTTGGATTTAAATCACACTGAATACTTCCTAGTGGATAGAGTGTATAATCATAGCAGATTGAAGCTACATGCCATGCTGAAGAAAAAGTTAAGGTGTGTTCCAGATTCAGAAATGGCTAAATACTTGATTCAAAGAACCATCAATCAGAGTTTGGGATTGGATGCAAACACTGGAATTTAGGCCATGATAGAGTTTTGGGAGCATCTTGAAGATTAATTCTGAAGAACTTGACTTCTCTTCTTAAAAGTCAAGTTAGGGGGAGATTGTTGGGAACTGAAGAATTCATCAAGTATGGTTAATGCTGCTGGTTCAAAGTTACTACTGCTAGAAGACTTAAAGGTTAGTACTGCTGAGTGTTACTACTGCTAGTACTATTAATACTACTAGTCAAAGTTAGTGCTGCTTGAACAAAGTTAGTACTGCTTAGCTAGTTAGTACTGCTAGTAGTTAATGCTGCTTAGTAGTTAATGCTGCTAGAAGAAGTTAATGTTGCTGATCATGGTTAGTGCTGCTAAAGAGATTCAGATGGAAAGAATGACAGCTAGATAATCTGAAGATTATGGAAGCTTATAGATATACATGGAAGATATACTGAAGATATTTTATTTATTGTAATTATCTTTGTATTCAGTATATATATTGTATAGCTTAGAATAATGAATTAACTTTTGTTTTTCATTCTTTTAGAGAGAAAATCAACCTCAAGGCATAGATCCTAATTCTAGAGAAGTAGAATTCGTATTGGTGAGTCTGTTCATCAATATTGAGGTTGAGTGAGTAATCTTGTAACTTCAAAGCATTCAATACAAGTTTACAGTTTGTTGATTATATTCTGTTTTGATTTTCTGTTTAGTTAAATATGAAAGTGTTATTCCGCAAACTTCTTTGTTATTGTTTCTGAGAATTAATTCTTGTTGAGAATTCGATCCTGACAAGAGGTTTATCTATATGTTCAGATTTAAGATTAAAAGCTAAACTCAAAAAAGATAGAATTACCAGTAAAAATGAATTAGGAGATTTTTGTCAACAATATGGTTATCAACCCCTTTCTGGTCCCTCTTCTTCCAAAACTAAAAAACATTTTTCCAAGAAAAGATATTCAAATAAAAGATACTCATCTAAACAAAATAAAGATGAAAGATATAATGATTATAAGAAAAGAAAAAATTATAAGAAGTCTAGTAAAAAACAAAATTTTAATCAAAAGGATTCCAGAGATATTATAATCTGTTACAAATGTGGTAAGACCGATCATATGACAAATAATTGTTGTCAAAAGAAAAATTAATTACTTAAATTTTTTTGATGAATTAAAAATCAAATAAGCAAATTAATTCTTAACGATGACAACTCTAGTAATGAGTCTAGCTTATCAGATTATGAAGATAATGATTTAAATGTTGTCAAAGCTTATTCAACAACAAAAGAGTCAGAATCAGATTGTTAATGTATAGGAAATTGTATTTGTAATAAAATAAATGTCATTACCAATGAAGATAAGGAAATCTTAGACCTTTTAGATAAAATTCAAGACAAAACTCTAAAAGAAGAAATTTCTAATAAATTTTTTAATTACAAAAAGGATGAACCTATAGTTTCAAATGAATCATTTAATCTTCAAGAAATATATAAACGATTCTAAAAAACAAATACCCCCTGTATCTGTTCAAGATTTACAAGAAGAATTAAGATCTGTTAAGACAGAAATTAGAATAATCAAAAAAAGATTATCTAAGGTAGAAAAGGGTAAAGAAATCATTAATACAGAAGATGAGGTCAATAAAATTGATAATAAAGAATCAAAAGAAATAGAAAAAACTTCAAAAAATATATCATTTCAAAGATGGAATACGTATATAACCCTTTGTATTGCAAATGATTTCAAAATAACAGTTTTAGCTTTAATTGATAGTGGTGCAGACATTAACTGCATTCAAGAAGGAATCATCCCCACCCCAAATACTATGAAAAAAACAACAAACAAATATTCATTAAATATCAAATATAAAGTTTCAAATGTTCATAAATGTAACAATGATTATTGTTATAAAACCTCTTTAATTTTAGCAAAAAACCTTACCTCTACTTTGATATTAGGAACCCCATTCATTTCTAAATTATACCCTTTTACAATTAATGAAGAATGAATTTGTACGAAAGTTTTAGATAAAGAAATATTTTTCAAATTTACCAATCCAATCTCTTTTTCAGAATTAAATAATCTAAATAATAAGGTCAATCAAGCAAAATACTTAATCAACGAAATAAGTAGTTTAAAATTTTCTAATCAACTACAAAATCAAATTGTTAAAAATAAAATTAAACAAATAAAAGAAAAATTCGAAAACAATGTTTGTTCAAATATTCCCAACGCTTTCTAGAACAGAAAACAACATATTGTCAAATTACCGTATGTAAAAGATTTCAATGAAAAAGACATTCCTTCAAAATCTAGAGCAATTCATATGTCAATAGAATTACAAGAACATTGTAAAAAACAAATCCAAGAATTATTAGAAAATAAACTTATAAGATCTTCTAATTCTCCTTGGTCTTGTTCAGCCTTTTACGTAATGAACCCAACTGAAACTTGTTATCAATTATAAACCTTTAAATAAAGTTTTAGAATGGATTCGATATCCAATCCCAAATAAAAGAGATTTACTCAAGAGACTTTATGATTCAAATATTTTTTCAAAGTTTGACATGAAATCTGGATTTTGGCAAATACAGATTCATGAACAAGACAAATATAAAACTGGTTTTAATGTTCCTTTTGGACATTATGAATGGAACATTATGCCTTTTGGACTCAAAAATGCTCCTTCTGAATTTCAAAATATAATGAATGACATCATTTTACCTATAAGTAATTTCTCTATTGTCTATATTGATGATGTCTTAATCTTTTCAAAATCATTAAATCATTAAATCAACATTTCAAACATTTAAATATATTTTATGATTTAATTCATAAAAATGGACTCGTAGTTTCTGCTCCAAAGATGAGTCTTTTTCAAACACATATTAGATTTCTAGGACACGAAATCGTTCAAGGAACTATAAAGCCTATTCAACGAAGCTTAAAGTATGCTAATAAATTGCCTGATGAAATAAAAGATAAAACCCAACTTCAAAGATTTTTAGGATGCTTAAATTATGTTTATGATTTCTTTCAAGATCTAGGAATAGTCTGTAAACCTCTTTATCAAAGACTTAAAAAGAATCATGAACCCTGGTCTCAAGAACATACTAATATTGTTAAGCATATCAAACAAAAGGTCAAGTATTTACCTTGCCTCAACATACCTCAACTTAATGCTAAAATCATTGTAGAAATTGATGCTAGTGATTTAGGTTTCGGTGGAATTCTTAAACAAAAGGTTAATGATCAATCAAACGAACAACTAGTTAGATTTTTCTGTGGTGCCTGGAACGATACTCAAAAAAATTATTCAACTGTTAAAAAGGAAGTTTTAAGCATTGTTTTATGCATCAAAAAGTTTGAAGATGATTTATACATGAAACCTTTTTTTTTATTAAGAATTGATTGTCAATCTGCAAAACCAATTCTTGAAAACGACATCAAAAATATAATTTCAAAACAAATTTTTGCAAGATGGCAAGCCTTGCTTAGCAACTTTGATTTTCAAATTGAATTTATAAAAGGCAAAGATAATTCTTTACCAGATTTCTTATCAAGAGAATTTTTACAGGGCAAATGAATTCTCAAAACAAGTCTCCTCAAACCCTTGATCAAAAGAAAAAGTTAATACTCTCACCATTCAAAGGTTCAACCTCAACATCTTCTACTCAAAATAGGTATACTCCACTTACTCCTCCTTCAGCTTATCAAATTACTCCTACTCAAGTTCATCAAACTTATTCATCTCTAGTACAAAACCCTATAGCCGTTTCCCGTACACCTACTCAAAGCAAAACTACCATCATTTCTCCAAGCACTCAAAACATTACCCCCTTTATCAAAAAGCGTCCGCTTCTTCATCAAAATATGCTCATAGTTCTTACATACTCAACCTAAATACACAAGTAGTCAAAATCCTCGAGGAACATGAAATACACCTCCAAAGCAAAGGATTTCATGTTCTCACTGATTTTCTATTTCCAAAAAATTCATTGTTCATTGGAAACATTCAAAAAACAAGAGACTATTATCAAGCGCTTTTTGTCGACACTGGATCAATCAAAGTTATTCATAACCAAAACTCTGCAAACTCTTCTCAGATTGATTTCATTAAGGTTCATATTTTTCATATTCTTTCTATTCAAGAATGGAAAACACGCCCATACACTGATAAGACTCTTTCAAACTTTCCACAATATCCATCTTATAATTACTATGATTATCAAGATGTCTGGTTCAACTTTCTTTTTCTAAGGAGCTATACTCATTCTTGGTTCATATTTTTTGATAAGAATTTTAACTGCAATTATCCCCGATGGTTTGCCAAATGGTTCAAATACATGGGAAACATTTCCGAAACTTTTCCCAAATGCGTCAAAGATGGGTTTATCAAGTTCAAAGAAATTTTCGTTCAAGATATCACAGAATTCGAATATCTTCTCCGATTCACAATTTTGTTCAAAATTCCATGGATTATTTCGTGGTCCTTCACAATTACTCCTGCAAACGGACCCTCTCCGCCTTTACTACAGTGGACTGTGAGAGTCAAATGGTGGGACAAGCTTCCTGCAGATCAAATTAAGAAGATGACAATCCAAGGAGTATCAAGTTATTATTCAATCAATTTCGGTATTCCAGCTACCATAGCACCACCTCCAAGTCCTCTTCAACTTGATGAAGATGAAGAAATTGCTCAATTTATGGCAACAAATTCTAGAGAAGAGATCTGAAGACTTATCAAAGAAATCAAACAAAGTTCTCCAACTGGATCAATTGCAACTCAAGAAGCTCATCAAAACTCCGTATTCCAAGATGCCCAAGATCCTTATCCAAATGTAAATCTTTATGATTAGTGTTGAGTGAGTTTGGTGATTTGTCTTTGCAGACAAATTTATTGATTTATCAAAATGAAACTTATCAAACGTATGAAATACTCTCTTTGGTATTTCAGATGGTATATTGTTCAAAACAAAAGTTTATCAAAAATATTTGCAGGTACTCTAAACAAAGCAAGTTCAATAATTCAAGATGACGAATGTACTTCCTCTTTTCAAAAGAAGATAACATACTTTGCAAAGAAGTCAAAGGATGCTTTACTTTTCAAAAAGCTTATCGGCCAAGATAGTCAAAAGATTCTCCAAAAAGAAACAAAGACAATTCAAATGAAGATTCAAGTCCACAGTCGGTTTCCAGTCAAAAGTTTTCCAATAATTCATTCTTTTCAAGACAGATGCCGGTCATATTCTCCATCAAATGCCTATATAAGACGATTCAAGATTTCAATTGAAGACACAAGTTATTTTTCCTATCTTTCTTTCCTTAGAAAATGTCATGCGAGATTCAAAACCTTCCCTCAAATTCTCTACTTTTCGTTGTTCAAAATCTTTAGATTTCCAAATATTCATATCTCCAGATGTATGCTTGAGTTGTCGTAAAGACAATTGTTCAAAAGATTGTTTAATCAAATAAGGCACTTCTTTTTTATGCTTGCCTTTTTAAAATTTTAAAGTTTTATACTGCATACTGCATCAATCATTTTAGTATTCCGATCCTGCACCCAAATGGTATCATAACCATATTGTTGACAAAAATCTCCTAATTCATTTTTACTGGTAATTCTATCTTTTTTGAGTTTAACTTTTAATCTTAAATCTGAACATATAGATAAACCTTCTTTATTAACATGGCTAATAATCTCGCCATAAGTAAGATCTTTATAAGGAACTTGATTATTATATTTTTCTCTTAAATTATTTCTAATTTTTTCTGCAAATAAATTTGGTAAACCAACGATAAATCTTTCTTTCCAATAAGCTTCTTTGCAATCTGGTCTTAACATAACTTTTGTTAGGAACATATCTTTATACCATCAAAAATCTTGAAGTTTTCTACAAGTAAGATTTAAAAGTCTCTCCACTACGTTCTTGAAAAATTGTTGGATCTCCTATATAATTTTTGATTATAGAGTATATGAGAGTGTTAACAATATCATCTTCTTGAGTAGTAAGGGTTTGATTATTTTCTTGTTTTTTTACTTTTTTCTTAGCAGTAAGTATATGATTTTCTTCTTCTTTGGTAACATATAAATTCCACCATCCTTTTAAATTGCCAGTGAATCCAAAAGTTATCAAATCTACAATTTGTTTTTGATTATTTCTTTTGATTAAATAGGCATTTGAGGCCATATTGATTTCTTGAATCATATATACAATTTGATGTTCTAAAAGTCCATCTATATTCCATTCATATATAGATGAACCATCATATTGACTTCGGTTTAAAGCAAAATCTCTATCTTCGTATTGAACATCTGGAAAAGTTGGTTGTGGATAGAAATTGAATGTATTTGGTCTATTTGTTGAGACCGAATTCCTTCTAAATTTGACTCTATTAATATTATTTGAAAATTGTTCTTGAAGTTGAGAAATTTTTTCATTTGATTCATTGTCATAAAAACTATCAGTAGTTTGATTAAGAACATTAATTTTCATTCCAGATAATTTTTGTTCTAATTCATTTACTAATTTCTTATTATAGTCTAGATTTGTTGTTATATATATATATATATATATATATGTATGTATATATATATATGGTTAGGTTCTTTTGTTAACCCTAGTTTTGTTGTTAACTTTATGAACTAATCTAAACCATCCATCTTGACATTGGATGGTTGAGATTAAGAGTAAATTTTTAATTAATAAAAAATGCTTTATTTCTTAGATGGTTATGTGAACATATGTGGTTAAGGGTAATTTTGGGAATTAAATCTTATATTCTTTTAAATCCTATTAAATGCCTAATTAATGTTCCCTTACTTAATGAAAACCTATTACTTTTTTTCAAAATCAAAAGGAATTATTTAGTTTCATGATTTATCGTATTTAATTATTTATGATCGAAACGTTAGATTTTTTAAATAAATAATCATATTAGGTTTTTTTTATTGGTTTATAGTAAAATTTTAGAAGTATACAATATTAAATGATATTTTTAGGAATTATAAAATAAATACATGTTACAAAAGATTAAAACCAAAAACGTTTTTTATAGTAAAGTTTTGAAATTGGGTTCATCTGTGTTCATATTTGGACTGTTTGATCAATTCATGTTTTTTGCCTCTGTTTTATGATTGGTTCATCAGTATTCATCTCTTAAAAAATGTGGAACTGATTTGAAATTGGGTTCATCGGTGTTCATATTTGAAGTGTACGCCAAACAACCTTCTCACTTGAGTACAAAGTGAACCTGCGTTCATCGGTGTTCATATTTGAAGTGTTCGCCAAACAACCTTCTCAAATGAGTGACACTAAAAAAGACAGTCTTAAAATCAGTAACCTGTGTGTTCATCTATGTAAAATTGTTCACCTCCGTGAAGGTGGGTAGTAGATTTTGAATGTGTGTTAATCGATGTTCATCTCTGTAAAATTATTCACCACTTTTGTAGGTGTGTAACAGAGTCTGATATCATGGTTCATCAATTTTCATCTCTGTAAAATTATTCATCCCTTGCGTAGGTGGGTAACAGAGTCTGATAGCATTGTACACAACTCAAAAACATTAAAAAAAAACTAACCAATACAATTTTTGTTGTTTGCATCGAATACATCCACGGTGCATATTCCGCTGTTCTCATTCCCAAGTTCCTGGTTTACTAGTTGATCTTGATTTCCTTCATCCATATTCTGTGTTTCCGGAATCGATAAAATTTCACCAATCGCACTTCTATCGACGTCTGGATGCCTGAATTCATAACATTGGAGGACATTGTTGCGTTCATTGCTAGGATGTTCATTTGTTTTTCTGAATTAAAATGAATACCGGATAATTTTTTTGAAATCAACGACTATACGTTTTTGACAAAACATATGAAATGGAAGACTTTGATAATATTCATATGATTTTAAAAGTATGATGAAAATGGAAAAAATTATGAAATTGTAACATACACTTTAATTATGGATGCTTTATTTTTGTAACCCCCAAGAAAATAAATGAAATATTGGTTAATTATGAAATGACCTTTATACCCTTTTGCATTAAATATATACACAATTAAAACAACAACCAAAGATGTTTTTCTATTGGTTGAGCAAGGTTCATAGAGTAAACAAGAATTGGGTGGTTAACAAATGATCCTTACTCTCTCTCTCTCTCTCTCTCTCTATATATATATATATATATATATATATAGGTGGAGGTTTAAACGAGAATACCTCCATTTTACGGAAACGCGAGAAAAATTATCACATATGATAATATACATGAGGGGATTTGGTGGTGTGCGGACAACTTGTCCTGTGATCTAGGTTGCGCCAAAGGTCGTATGTGTCTCTAATCTAGTATTACAATTTAGATGTGATGGATTATAGTATCACATCGAGAACACCCTAACACATGTGATAATGTGCGAGTGACTTGAACCACCACATAGGTCTCAATAAAGGTTGCTCGCGTCTCTGATTTAGTATCACATGTTTATCATATTTATATAAAGTATCAAAAGTGATTGAGTATAGTAAAGGGCGTTCTCGCATTTTCTTAATATGAAGATGTTCTTGTTTGAACCCTTCCATATATATATATATATATATATATATGGGAGAGATCAAATGCAAACCACCTTAAATTTGTAAATCGTGTAATCTCTCAATTTCATTGGTTAAGTTAATGAAATTGGTTCATTTCATATAATTCTTTTCTTGATGACGTTGTTTCATATATTTGTGTTTCATATAATTATTTTCTTAATGAAATTTTTTCATATATAATGTAGTAATGGCAGTAGGCGAGCCATTCAAAAAGGCTTATGCACTATGCAGAATCCCTTTACCACCCGGGTAAAGTCATCATGGCATTGAGTACTATGTTTTGAATGGAGTATGAGCGTTTACAGTTGGATCGACTCTTGCAGAAAACATCGAAAGGTTGAATGCAAGTCAGAAACGTATTTATTTTGATTGAGGTTGTTATAAAATTTAAGAGTAAATTTATTTTGGGTGTCAATTGTAGAATTAAGTCGTTGGGATCGTAGGCCACCCTTGAGTTGGTATGAGTCACCTAAGGTTGCGAGACAACCGAGACCCTATTATTGGAGATTACTCAAAACAATTTCCAATGTTTACACCTGATGTTATTGTAACGTTTTGAAATGGGATTCAGGTGTAGAAATTAGTATGGAAATCCGCATGGCAATTAGGGCATGAAGGTACCTGGTTACGGTTAGAATTCGATCTTGGCATACACTTCCTGGGAATGGGAGCCAGTGATTTTGGGAAAATGCAATCGTTTGAGTTTCGGATCCTTGTATTGTGATCCCTTTGAAGAGGTGGATGTCAAGCCATGTGTTAGACTTGTGCTCTGAGTAGTGTGACGTTCTTTTGAACTGTCCAATATGTCTCTTATGGTTCAAGCGCCTTGCGAGAAAAATGAATGTATGATACCGATATTGGAGGAATTCCTGGGTAGAAATTTATCTGGTTCAGGGAAGGGTCGAACTTTTGAGAATCGAACCATCTGTTGCGAGTGGCATTCGAGTTTTGGATCAACTCTAGATTTCGAGGACAAAATCAATCTAAGGTTGCGAGGATTGTAACACCAGGAAATTTGGGTAAGAAAAATCACTAGTTTTATATTTATTGCCTTTAGAATGATTTAAACATTTTATTTTGAAGTCTAAACATGTTGAAGTGTGATGACAATCAAGAAATGAGGTTAAAGTACAGAAAATGGGTAAAAAACCGGTGTTAGGCCGCTCCTCGGCCGTGAAATCTGGTCCCCCGGGCGTGAATTGTGTCAGATCCCGAGCTGGGTAGAGGCACTACCCAGGCGACCTAGGGTCACGTAGGCCAGGTCGCGTACGGTCCTGGAGTGTATTAAACCCGAAACTTTGCTTTCCTTTCTCATTTCTCACTTCCAAACTCACTTCTCTCTCAACCAAACTCTGTCCAAGCACCTTTATTCCATCCAATCGATTTCTTCAAGAGTGTTTATGAGATCATGAGCTAGGGATTTAAGTTTTATTGGTGGAGGCTCAAGATCTTCATCATCTCCACTCTCTTTTCACCATTGTTAACTTGAGTTCTAGTGTTTCCTAAAAATACATTTGTAAGTTCACCTTAACCTTGCTAAACGTTTATTCTTGTTAAAACCTTTCATTTTAATCTTCTAGAGCATTTATTTTGAGGCATCATCCATGTTAACCACCTTTAAGAGGCTCCCGGCATAACATCGTCTCTTAATCTCATCTTTCAGATTTACCTAAGAGGTCAATGAACCTTTCTTATAAAAAAAAGAGTGCTTCTCGGGGAGGAGCACGATATGTAGCAAACTTGAAACGAGGGCCTTCCTCACTCAACTCACGACCCCTGGAAGTATGGAATAAGCTAGCTGTAGATTCTATATCTCCTTAGACCTAGCAGAGTTGATCGCTCGCCTTCGCTCGCTTGTTGTTAACGTTCTCACTTTTTCCTTCGTAGACTGAGACATCCCACCAGAGCGAACATGTACAACAATAACTCTTGAGGCTTCTTACTACTACTTCCTGCTATTCAAGTTAGCTACATATCGTGCTCCTCCCCGAGAAGCACTCTCCCATCTGAGTTGGAGATTCTATATCTCCTTAGACCTAGCAGAGTTGATCGCTCGCCTTCGCTTGTTTGTTGTTGACTGGTCGCTCTCCTTCCCCCTTGCTTTGATGCGTTTATTTACCCTAGTTATCAAGCCTTCGCTAGTGGCTCATAATCTTCCACTTAGAATCTTGTATACGGTGGCGAATAATCTCGGCTTAAACGCTCATAGGGCATTTTCCTTTGGTCCTAGCCGAGATCCTTCATGATTGGCGTTAAGGGCCCAATGTTAGATTCTACCCTATGTTAGAACATTTCTGTGAATGCTATTCTAGACATAAGAGAGAGTGCTTCTTGGGGAGAAGCACGAGCTCCCTAGTGTTGTGCACGGGATTCGACTTGACTTTCTTTTCGATGGTCCTATCTTATTAGAAATAAGTAAATAGTGAAAGCGAACAAGCACAACAGTAAGCTCCGGCTTACCCGACCTTTTGGTCTCCCGAAGTACTTGTTCAACCAATGTCGCCTTTTCTTCCTTGGCTATACCAGCCACCATTCGTTAGCAGCGACCTTACCACGCTTACCACCAGCCATTTCACTCGAATCTGTAGTAAGCAGTATCCTTAAGTTTTGACCAATTTTGGGTATTTTGGATAATTAGAGGATTTGACTAAGGTTTGTTATGAATTTGAGTTTGGGGTGACCCAGATAAAGTTTCAAGAGGTTGGTGTTGATGGATCTAAATCCTTCACCATTGTGGAAGCTAGGGATGGATTTGGAACCTAGGTTTAACCTAACCTAGGTTTAACCTAACCTAGCAAGGTGAGTTCAAGTTGCTTTGTGAAAACTATGTGCATGCCAAAAATGTCTATTATGATGTATTGGAATGTTTTCCTTGATGTTTATCAAATATGGTCATTATTTGGTGAGGTTTACATTTTTGTATAACGGGTTTATAAATCTTGGGAAATGCTTGTATTTGGGATTTTTAGACATTTTGATAACTAAATCATAAGTATGAATTCTTTTGATGATTTATCTTATAAATGAAAATTTTTGGTGTAAAGGCAATCTATATGTATTTGGCTTGAAAAGTGCATAACCATTCGTTCAGATTCGACAACCTTACCAACCACCCAAGGGCTTATGGTCAGGAGAAAGAGTGAGGGGTTCAGAGCTTCCCCCTAACAAAATCCCAATGGGAGTAGAAAAGGGGACATTTTGGAAATACAAGTGGCATGATTTCAATTGAAAAATGGTTTGTCCCAACCAATAATGGTTTTTGAGTTAACCATGTATTTAGAGCATGTCTTTGCAAAGATGCCTATTAAATGTGTTTTATTGTTTTGATGACTTTTATTTATTAATCAATTGAGTTGTTGAGCTTTTGGCTCGATTTTGACTTAAAAGAATCTTGGGGACACTAGTTCGCTTTAAATTGCTCTATGTTGAGCTTTTGGAGTGCATTTATGGCATATTTATTTGTAAATTACATGTTTTGAGTGTGTTGGACATTCATTTGGAGTCATATAATTTAGAATGTAATGCATTGGATCCATAGACATGTGAGTAACTCTTGTGTTGATGGTCGTGTGGGTACTGCGGGGTTGGACTCCGGGACCCTTGTTTCATGACCTTAAACTTTTCAAGTAGGCACTAGGATGGTTGAGTCCGGAAGTGTTGTCTTGGTGAGACTCCAGGATCTTTGTTTCTTGAGGTGTTATCTTCGAGGTAGACACTAAGTGGACCGAGCTTTGATGTGGAATTAACAAGAATAAACACTAATATCAACCTACTCTTTAGGTGAAACTTGTTAAAAAGTTGTAGGGACATTTGGACTTTAAGTCGTGAAGTGCTATGCGATTAACGTTGTACGACTGACACACTTATGTGTTCCCGTCACTCTCAACGGATACGGGTCTCCCCCATTGTTGTTAAACGTTATTTTCAGATAGTGTATTATCCATGTTTTAATATTATCTTGGGTTTTGGAAAATAACCATAATTTATGACTTTGATATATCGGATCCCTCCCATATATTAAGTTTTTGGATAAAAAGGTTACTTCCATGTTTTCGCTATTTGGATTTTAATCCTATTTGTATTTCGTGTGAGTATTTGGTTTGGTTCCATAGTTGTGAGGTATTTCTATTCAAGTGTTTTATCACGAAAATGAGGCTTTGGGAATGATATCATTTTGTATTTTAAATGCATTTCATGTTAGAAATTGTGATTTAAATAATATTCCTTCCATTTCACCGTTTTATATAATTGATGAAAACTGCTTGACTCACTAGGCATTAAGCCTAACCTTTTTCTTCTCAACATGTGCATCAGGTCCTTAAGGAATTGTAACTAGCGACACTTTGGTGTGATGAGTGCTAGTTAAAGGCTCAAGAAGAAATTAGCAAATTCCGGAGACAACTTTCACATTGTTGGAAATAGCATCAGTCTTTGGGTTTTAGTAGCACCCTCTCGTAACGTAGATTTGTGTAAAGGTTGGAATCTATTTTATTAGTGTTAAACTTAGATTTCGAATATAGGTAATTAATTGTTGACTTTTAATAAGGGATTAAATCCTTATTTGTATTAACAGACTTTTCTTATTAGACGCTCAAATGTGAGGGTATTACACTACGTGGATAAAATAATAAATTCAAGAGTAAACTACAAATTTGGTTTCTATGGTTTGTCGAAAATAATAAATTTTGTCCCTACAATTTCGAAATTACAAGATGACCCATTGTGGCGGATTTGGTTCCACCCTTTAACGACCATTAACAATTCCTTTAAATAAGGGGCTTTTTAGTCATTTTTATTGTTTTTTGTAATTTTACCCAATCAAAAACCACGTGGAAAAAATCATAAAATCGATTTTGATTAGGTAAAAGACAAAAAAATCGATAAAATGATGAAAATACCCCTCATTTGACAGAATTTTTAACAACTGTTAGAGGAAGGGACAAAACATTTTTGCAAATCACGATTGTCACCTTTTAATTTAAAAACTGCAGGGACGAAAAATGTTAGTTTCAAGAAACAACATGGACCAAATTTATAGTTTACTCAAAATCCAACAACTAAATTTATTTAGTGTTTTGGAAGTAAGGGTAGGTTCAAACGAAAACCACATTTTCATTGTGAACATGAGGACCAATCTTGACCATTGATTAAAATTTAAAAAACTAATCAATGGTTAAAACATAATAATGTTAATTGAGAAGTGATTAGGAGCAAAAAATGGAAGTTTAATTAAACGCCTACCTTATTTGACTTTTTATTTTTTTAATTAAAAAAACTTTTACCTCCTTAAAGTTTAAAATAAATTATCTTAAAAACTATTAATATTTTAATCAAACAAATTACATAAAAAACGAGAATTTTGTGCTCGTCGATATGATATCCATCTCGATATATTTTTTTTCTTTCATTTTAACCATTTTTTACGTGGAATGTTATATGTGTGTTATATTCATTATGAATATTTATCCATGTTCATATGTTTAGAACAACTCTTTAATATTCATCTATTAGTATGATATTCATCATAAATATATTTGGTTGGGGGTATTGAGGGGTAAGAAATGAGAATGATAATGAAAAATGTTGTTTGGTTTGATATAATATAATGGATTCATTACCTCAAACCCATTAATTTCCATTCCTGACCAAATTGGGGTGAATGAAAATTTTATTCTCGCTTAGTCATCTTTTCTCATGCGTTCCTTCATTTGTCGATGTTGAATGTAAAATATTTTTTATTTTTAATGTTGGATGTCACATATTTGTATTAAAAATATTATATAAAACATTTTTTTTATTAATTATAGTGGTTTAACCAAACAACATCATTGCAATGCCCATTCCTATTCCCATTCTCCTGCATTCCCATTTTCATTTTCATTTTCATTCCTTATAATGAACCAAACGCCCCCTTAGTATAACATTCATCATGAATAATTATGTATTTTCACATGTATTCAACAAATCTTCAGTATCCATACATCACTATGACATTTATCATTAATATACATTTTTACTATAACATTCATCATGAATATTTATATATGTTCATATGTATACAACAACATTTCAACATTCATACATTAGTATGATATTCGTCATGAATATCCATTTTCACTATAACATTCATCATTAATATATATACTATTCATCATGAATATACATATTATTCATCATGAAGATTTATGTATGATCACGTGTATATCATAATCCTCTATGTAACACCCGGAATTTTGGTAAGCAAAATGTATCCGTATATCTTTAAGCTGTTCGTATTGATTAGTTTAATTAAGGATAATTTTGGCTTAGAGGGCTTAACTATGTCGGGAAGCAAGTGCTCAAGAAAATCCTAGTTTCGGAACCTGGACGGAGTTGGGCGATAGTGCCCGGTGAGAGTGCCATGGTCACTATCACCATGTCACTCTCGCGGTGAAGAAACCACTCGTGGTACATATTGGGTGATAGTGTCTGACGAGAGTGTCAGGGTCACTATCACCTTGTCACAATCGCGGCGAGCCTGCAGCTTGCGATACCATCTGGAAGAGAGAGCTCGCGATAGTGACAGTGTCACTATCGCCTGGCATTATCGTGGTCATCCCCCAGAGCTTTAAATGTTTGTTTTTCTCAGCCAACTCTCATTTACTCCATCTTCTACTCCTCCTTTTCTCTCCCAAAGTTGTTTCCAACATTAAATACAAACCCTACCTCATTTAGGGTTATTTTCTTGAAGATTAAAGTGTTCCATATTCATCAAAGCAAGATCCATCCACCTAGGGTTCAAGACCAAGTATTCATCTTCATTTTAAGAGATTTCTTGGTTTCTAGGGTTTTCTCCTAAACCAAGCATCGTGAGTTCACAACTACTTTTATAAAGCTTTATACATGTCAAACCCTTAGAGTTTTAATCTTCTAAATATATAACACCCTAACAATATGGTCCTGAATAAATACAGAGAATAACATTCTAATAAAATCAAATCACCCAAGAATGGGAAAATAGTAAGGCGTTTACAACTATGATAAAAGAGATAAGTTAAACAACCTACTAATCTAAACTAGTCTAGTCTAGATTATAGACGAGTGTCATTATCTCTCTCTCCAAAAGAATTCATGTCGTAACAAAAGATCGCCAACGCTATACACCACCAAAAATGCTATGATCAGCCATATGACTCTTCACTCAATTCTGAGGAGCCCCATCACTAGAATGACTTGATATACATGTCATTTAAGAAAAAGTGTTAGGCTAAATCCTAGTGAGAACAAATAGTTTATAAAATGAAACGAGAAACAGTTAACGATAATATTTCATAAACTTGGTAAAGTCACAAATCTCTTTTACACCATAAAAGACCGATGGCCCGAGGTACCACTTACAATGACGGGGGAGACCCGATTTCCATTGGACATGGAGGAACACAAAAGTAGGCCACAAGTCCATGTTTAGAGATTTCACTATAGTACATTAGTCATCGGGTTCAACCACCCACGGTCTATAGACCGAGTCCTCCAATATACTAAGACATGCTCCTTGGCTAGAATTAAATCATTATGGATCACACGGTCATCAAGATCAACCACCCACGCTCTATAGTTTGAGTCCTCCGGTGATTCAATATCCATTTCTAGCTAATGAGTGAAACAACCATCCACTCATATATAATAAATAAACTCAACCTTTATGCCTATGGATCCACTAACACATAAATTAAGGTTAGTCACAATCTTATTAGAGACTAAACTGATAATGGGCATAAAGCATTCCCATGGAAGTTCCCAAGAAATGATTTCCAAACTTTGTACCAATTTCATATACATAACACAAAGATGGTCATTGGATGGTCAATGCCATTTCTACCTAAAATATTTCCGAAAAATTGGGATTTTAGTCATCACAATATCATATAAACAATGTTTACAAAATGTTCTACAACCATCTATTCCTACGAGCAATCAACTCATCTTTTTGGGGAAAACTTTAATTTCCATCAATAAACTTCCAATCAACATTTTGAAATAAACAACCATAAATAAAACTTCTCATATGACTCCAAACTTAATATCCATCATCATGTTTAAAATCCAAGTCAAAACTCCAAAAATCCCCAAAACTCACTTTTTTATGTCAAAACTTGCAACTTAGTAAAAATGTAAATAGGAGATGATTAGGAGCTTAAATCATAGTTTTGACATGTATAAAGTGTATAAAGAAGGAATGAATTGACAACTTAGGTTTGTTAGAAAACCTAGAAAACTCTTAGCAAAAAAACTTGAAGAAGTGGGTGGAGATGAAGATCCCTTGATCCTAGCTTCCACACCTTAGCTTGATGAGGATTTGTCACTTAAATTCTCAAGGATATGAGCGTTTTAATGATCCAAATTTGCAATAAATGAAGAAATACCGGTGGAAGAAAAAGGGTTTGAGAGTTCTTGAGGAAAAATCGCAGGTGAGGGAGGGAGAGAGATATGGTTTTGATTTTGGATAAAGTAGGAGAAAGGAGAGGTAAGCCTTAAAATTAAAAAGTACAAAAATTCGTCAGAGTCAATGCGGACGTACGACTGGAAGATGAAGCGGACGTACGGTTGGACATGGACTTCCAACATTGGCCACATACGGATGTCCGCAAGCGTAAAATCCCAAATACCAAAAAGTCAGATACGTGGAGCGAGCATGCAAAATATACCAATTTCAAACAGATCGAATAACGCATTTTATACATGTCAAAACCTTAGAGTTTTAATATCCTAAATATCTCTCACATTATTCCTTATTTTCATGAACTATAATTTTGAGTATTTTAGGAGATTGTAGAGTTTCTATTCTTTTCATGAGAAATTTTAGATCTTATTATATGTGTTATGATATGAGGTTTTATATGCAACATTTATGGTATAAAACTTGAGTAACTCTATTTTGGACACATTTATAATTTTATCTTATGGGATGAACTTTTGGCAAGGAAATGGATTTTGGAATGAATTTGAGGGATTGTCTCAAGTAGAAACTAAGGTTACTTTAGACCTTATGGTTTTGTGGAAAATGGTTTGAGAACATATGGACTATAGTGATAGAAATAGAATGGTCTCATTTGGATACTTTTTATGAATTTGATTCTATGCAATAATGTTTACTTAAAATAAGAGTTTTATGGAATTCATGATGTTGAGAACTATATGTGTTATTATAGTTTTGTCACAATGTTAACGTGACGAACCTTAGACTAATACAAATGGATTCATGGGTATAGGAGTCGGCTTATTTGATTTGGAATGATTCCCTTCTAACTAGTTGAGACATTGGGTCATTGAGGATAACTTAGTACGGTTATATGGAATCAGATACTAGTCATTGGTCATAAATGTAATTCTAGTGAATGAGTATGATTAGGATCATCAGGGGCCCACATCCACATCTAAAGTGCGATTCGACGAACTTGTGGCCATTGATCCTAATATGAGCTCACTAACTTGGAAAGTAGCTTACTTTTGTGTTCCGCTACAATCCTTGGAAATCGGGTCTCCCCCGTCATTGTAAGATGTTTTTTCTTGAACCACATGGTTCCTATGTGGTTTTGATGGAAATAAACTTACTTCCCAATCTTGAGAAAATATTTATATTGTTTGTTCTCACTGGACGTAAAGCCTAACACTTTTTCTTAAATGACATGTATATCATGTTCCTTTAGCAGTGGGGTCCACAAGGTTTGAGGGACGATCGTTTTGCCGAGAGTGGCAACTTTTGGAGATAGTCTTTTGGGAATTTGGCGTAAATAATTGATTATATAGCTTTTGGGAGATTGTGTTGACAATTGTTTTAATCTAGACGTAAATAGTTTAGATTAGTGAGTTTTCATTTATAATCTCTATTCATAGAATTGTAAACACTATTACTATTTCCCCTTTTTGGGTGATCTCTTTTATATAGATATCTTTTCGTTACGTCACCTTCAGGTTTAAATTTACCTCTACTTTTAGTGGTGTTACAGGTTAGTATCAGATCTTTAGTTTAAGGTAACTAAGTATGAATGTAAGATGCCTAGACTTAAGATGAAATAATTAAATTATGATATGTGAGATTTGGGTAGGACTTCTATGATAGGTTAGTTTTAGAGTCGACAAAATTACACTAATTGAGAATTGTGATGATGGTAACAAGAATTGTGAGTCGACAGAATTCACTTAGCTATTGTTATTATGAATATGTTGTTACGTAGGCATACTTGACTTTACTATTATTACGATGATTAATGAAGGTAGTTGTACATTTCGTTCGTTATTTTTCCTTATGTATAGATATGAATTCTCATTCTCCTTCTCGTGTGTGTAGCAGACTAGGATGGTTAACACTCGTGGTAGACCTCGGACGTGAATAGATGGTCAAGAGGTGAGTGTGTCAACGCCTAATTAGACAGAAAGGGTCGAGGCGATAGTGGACCCACCCATGCCTCCATTGTTGGGCGGAGGGCAGAACACGTACCAAAGGACAACATAGCCTCTTCTAACCTGGCCATGCAAGAGGTGAACCCGCAAACTAAGATGTTGTCCAGTGTAATGCAAATGGTAAACTCGGCAATATAGAAGCAGCAAGAAGTGTTTATGAAGATGTTGGAGGATCGAGATACCAGTAACTGTAGGAATGAGACGGTAGTCGAGAACATCGTGGTGGGTTCCAGGGGTACAAAAAATGTGGACAGGGCAAAAAATCAAATCATTGCCGAGGTCAGACGAGGTGGGAGATCTTGCTTCTACAAGACCTTCTTATTCAGTAAACCACCCGAGTTTTCAGGACAAGACAATCCAGTCGCGTACATGAACTATATACAAGAAATTGAGCAAGTCTTCGACTCTAGTGAGTGTGAGAAGAATCAGAAGATGAAGTTTGCCTCTCAGATGTTAAGGGCCCCATCTCTTTGATGGTGGAATGTCACCAAGTCCACCCTCGATGCCGCTATCATCGCCCAAGTGACATGGGTCATGTTTTAGAAGAAAATTATGGATGTACTGCAACGAGAGGGAGATCGATCGCATTAAGATGAGTTCTTAAGAAGGACAGTATGTCGATGAGGGAATAAACTCTTTATTTCATGGAAAATATCGATTTGGTGGGGCATGTGGCTTTGAGTGAGAAAGAGAAGATCAAGGCCTACCTTAAAGGACTTCTAGCCGACATGATGACCATGGTTCGGAACTCCAAAGCCTCCACTCTTCGCGAAACAATTAAGGAGGCACAAATCATGGAAGATATATATGCACGGGGAAAGGAAGAAATAGTAGTGGTAAGAGAGAAGAGGAGGTGGGAGAGCAACCCCGGGCCTCCCGAGAAGTCTCGGTTTGATGTGTTTTAAATTAACCGCAAGCATACGGGTTATGTAGCATACGGGTCGATCACAAGGAGTAATGATTTAAATACTAATTCTGCTATAAATCATGAACTAGCTATGGAAACACAATTGGATGGAGATTTTTATAAACTAAGGATTAACCTATAAATCAAAATACATGGATAAAACATAAACACATTAAAGGAACTTAAATATCTACAACAATAACCTTGAAAATTACAATAGAGGACTACTTAGGACATGTATCGAACTAAGGCATAGAGATGAGATGGAAATGGTGACACCCAACAGGTATATTGAGGTAGGGGTTTATCTTTCTAAAAACGTTTAAGACCCTCTTCCGAGGTGAAGCAAACCTTCCTGGTTAAGCGGCTGACTACTTCCGTGACATCCGACTTAACTAGAAGCATTAAGGTTTGATAAAACAATTCCCCCAATTCCTACTTTTACCTATTGATATGTGGCAACTTAATTGACGCATTACACCTTTTTTAGTTTCTTTTTCGTTAATTTAATTTGTCAAAGGTCTTTAGATTGAGTCTTTTTTATGTATATTTTCGATTTTCGCGTTTATGGAGTTTAGGTAAACCAATGGCCAAATTCACTTGTATTTTGGTGCTAATTTGTGGCTAATCTTTTGGTTTTTAGTATTGATTGGAAGGAGCATGTTGTGTTGCCATAGGGTGAAGTTGAAGAAAGGACTTTGTGCTTTGAAGTGAAGACAAAACTTAATGGAATTGGTGATATCTTTTGAAGATTTTTTGTGCAAAAATTGGGATGTTGTGGACCTTTGGTTAAAGATTTTTGAAGATTTTATTTTCTCCTCCATGGCTCTATAAATAGGAGGGTGTATTGCCTCTTTTGAAGATCATCCAAGATCATGCAATGTCATCCAAGTCTCACATGAATATCTCACCACTCTATAATTCTCCCATTTCTTTTCTCCAATAATGTATCCAAGTGTTGCTACCTCTTCTTTGTAAAAAGATGAAGTTTATTCCAAGACTTTCATCTCTTTTTATAATTAATGCAATCTTTTAGTATTTTTTCTTGCCATCTAAAGTCTATGCATTTTAGTTTAAGTTTTTATGTTATCGTAAATCTTTATTTTTAGTCGCATCTTTATTAACTTCGTCTAGCGTAAGTTTATTATCGTAAAATTTCGTTCACGTTTTAAATTTTAGCCATCTTAATTTATTCTACTTTGTCGTATTTCTCTTTCGTAACTTAGATCTTTCACGTTTTTACTAACTTTCGTTTAGTAAAACAAGTTTAGTTCTCGAAAACTTTTATCTCATCGTTATTTAATGCATGTCTTTCGTTTTTCTTAAAAATAGAAAAATGCAAGGAAACCGAGCAATGATAGGCTGACAACCTTAGCTCGGGTGTGGGGTGAAGTTAAGATAAAAAGTCTATTTTGATGGTAGAAATTTATTGACTAATAATAAATCGTTTCAACCATTCGTTCAAGGTTATATTGTTGAAATGTTAAAGTTTGATGAACTCAGAAATGAGTCGTCTTGAACACATCAACTTGAACGATACGGAGGTAGGCTCGAGAGAGTTACTTAGAACCAAGGAAACTTGTTTCATTCCGTACAACTTACAAAAGGGATATATTGTGCATTTGCCATGACTTTACTTTATTTTGGAAACATTAAAGTTAGTCCATGGATGCGTGCCTTTCTCAACCTCGAAAGAGTACCTTATACAAGTTGATGGTTAAAAATGATGAGTTGTTTGTCCCAAAGTTATATCCGATAAATTTGCTTGAAATCTTAACGAATCCCTACACCCTTGCTTACTTTTTAATTAATTGTTTTCGCAATAGTTTGTAATCAACCCAACCAACAATATCTCTTCAAATTCGCCATCTGAAATCATTTCTTTTTCTGGACTTTAATTTAAATCTTTTACTCCTTTTTCCCTGTGGATCGATACTCGGTATTTTACCGTTTTATTACTTGTAAAAGACGATAATGGATTGAGAAATGTATACTTGCGTTACTCTCCATTTGTGCAAGGTCTGAGAGGTTTATTCTATATAAATCTTGCAACACCTATTTCCATGATAATTTTAGAATCGTTGGTTAATCGACCAAAAGCCAAATTCAAACTTCCGTTCATAATTCGATTTGTTAGATAAAGGGTTATCGAGTAGTCGGTCTCCGATCACAACCCCAACTTCCGTTGGTGATGAACGGTAAAACCAACATCCGACAACCAAAAGTTTAATTTCGACTTAACCAAATCCTCAATACAACTATTGATCGTCACCACAAAATCTTATATTTGAAAGGGACTAAGAACGAATTTTATCGACTAATAAGCTAAAAAAAAATATAAAGCGATATTAGCTACTAATATACAATAGAAAAGATAAAGGAAATCATCAAACAATATTCCTACATATATCTATGAAATATCTATACATGAACAATATGTAAAAACATTCATCCTAACATTCACAATTAAAACCTAATAACAAAAGTATCATTCATGATTATTGAATCACAAAACAAAGATGAATCAAGATGAACATCAACATTCATAGGATAACAATAATTTATAAGACAAGATTAAAAGCATAAATCAAAAATAAGAAAGAGATACAATACTCAATTGATGAACCAAAGATATAGACTTTGATGAACTTGAGAATCCATATACAATCTCCTAATCTTTGCAAGATGATACCCAAACATACAAAATTAAAAGACCTCTCATCTTCAAGAACAATTCTCAAGAAATTCTATGGAAGATGAAGCTTATTCAAAGAGAAGGAAAGTTAAAAGTAAAAGACTACTTATTTTTCCTTACACCAACCCCTTTATCGATCAGGGGGAAGGAAAAATATCCAACAATTCTTTACAAAAATATCTTCAAAAGATAAGGCATAGGCTGCAGAGCAGGTAGCTAAAAGCAAAAAGCTGTCAGGTGAGGAAGCACGACCCATGCGTTTTTTAGCCTGAAAAGAGCACGAGTCGTGCTAAATGCTTCTGTCCAAAAAGAGGGAGCACGGGTCGTGCGTGTTTTGCCTTGATTTCAGCACGGGCCATGCTCTTCATTATCATTCTTTTCCGCCTTCTCTCTCGCATCCGTATGATTCCTTAGCATCCTTTCTAACCGAACCGAGCGCCATATTCATTAAATCAACCTGAAGTTCGATAAACACGTAAGTTTCCCAAACATGACCCAAATATGAAACGAGGGATGGATGCAATGCAATTTAAACTAATTATGCACAAATTAGCCAAACTAAGATGCAAAACGGATTAGATTAATATTGAAAATATGTACAACATAACTAGCTAACAAAATCCCCCAAGCTAAACTCTTCCTTGTCCCCAAGGAAGCATGTTGTTCACTAAGACAAAAGGGGAGAAAATAACAAAGGAGACAAACCTTAAAAACAACAAAGCAAGCTAACCATATTTCCAAAAGAGATAATCCATTATTTAAGTTCATTAATGCACAAACACAACCAATTACCGCATGTCAATCACTAAACGTAAGAAAAGACAGTTGTTTTACACAAAGGTTAATACTAACACGACACCTGATTCAACAAATCACACACACGACCTCAAGAGAATTTGTAAACATACCGTAATCACTAAGGGAATGGGACAAGTGATCTTGCTGGACGGATACTCGCATAATCCACTCAATTACTCCCATGTGTTTAAGGCAAGGTGTATACGCTTAAATAGCCTTCCCAACCAAGAATGTATTTCACTCTTGATGTTTTTTAAATGGTTCTCAAAGTCTAGATGTTTCCACAAAACTACACGTTCAGAGGGCTTTTAGGCTCAAAGGGAATTTGGGTCAAGGGAAAGTCTTGGGTTAGATGGTGTCGGTACACATTCAGCTTCATCCTTTTCTTTTTCTTTGGATCTTGGCTTACTTTGATAATAAATATAGCCTTGAGGGGTTAATCTAATTGAATCTTCTTTCGGTTCCCTTTTTCAAGCTTCTTGGTGGGAGGTATCTCACAAGAAAGAATAAATTGGGATTGATTATAGATGATTCAATCCAAGACGGACCAAAGTCTCACTGGGTGGGGTCCATCCAAGCAGTCACATATGTAATGTAGGGGGATTACGGTATGAAGACTAATCCTAAAGGTTACGTGCGGTGATGTGGTGAAAAGTGCGTGCAAGTGTCTTCCTAATAGTGAAACAATGCTTTCTACAGTTTAGATCTTAACTAGCAATGAATGGGGTGATGTATAAGCAATGAACCTAAATGCTAATTATATCAAGTGTAATAGGTTATCTACATCTTGAAGATAAAAAGGTTCATCAAACAGAAAATCTTTTTGATTGATTTTTTTAAAGCATCTACAACCTATATGCATGAATGAACGGAATGCAATGAGATTGAAGTTATGACACCCCCCAAGCTAGAATTAAGCATTATCCTTAATGCTTAGAGGGTTTTCGCGGGAATTACGGCCAAGGGTCATTACGACGGTCGGTAAAGTGATTTTGGTCAATATGTCGATCGTACATATGATCTAACACCCGTCGGTAAAGTGGTTTTGGTCATTATGCTCGTCTTGTGCTTGATCACGTACTGCTTAACATTCGGCTTGATTACGGTTGTGCACTTCGATGGCGTCCAACCGAGCTAAGATTTGTGAATGGGAAAGGTGAGGCTGTTCAGCAAGCGGCCGCAACCGCGACTTATGTTAGACTAGAATTGTATTCAAGATTAAAATAGAGGGTTTTGGTTGTAATAAGTTGATAGTTGAGGGTTTTGAGTTGTAAAGTCAACGAATGTTGACTTAGTATAAAAAGGTTGGTTTCTATGTAATCTGTAAGTACGCGCACATTAGATATTCTGAGAAAGTAGTACGAACTCGCACACACATAGTGAACTGTGATTAATTGTAATATCATGATTTGATCAATAATATTGTGTTCTCAATCTGTGTTGTGTGAATTATATGCTAGTATCTGGGTCACAATTGGTATCAGAGTAAGAAATTTATCAATTTGTAAGTTTTCGAGTTCTTTTTCTGTGTTTGAGTTTCTTGAACGGATTTTTGAGTAATTATGAGTTTTTGATAAAATTACTTGTTGATTTGTGGTCGAAAAAGGTAAAAGAACATCTTTCTTGGATTGAATTGCATTTGGAAACTGTTCTTGATCATTAATTTGTTGATTTTAGAAGTTTTGAGTTCGAAAATAGTTGAGTCACTGTTTGATCGAAATGGATGTGATAAAATGTAAATTTGATAGTGATATTGCATTGGATTGATCTTTGTACTAACTTGTTTGATTCTGTGAAGTTACAGCATCAGATTTGAAGTTTTGGATCGATTTCTGGACTGAAATTGAATTTTTTAGACTTAGAACTCAAGAACTCGCAAGATCTACGTATTTCGTACGAAGAACTCGCAGAACTCAATTTAAGCAGAAAGGATTCGTATAATAGTTAATCTGAATTCATTAAGTAGAGAATTCACATATCTGTTGTATACGAAATGTTGTAGAATTCATATAGATTGTTTCTTAAAATTTCTAAGTGTTGGAATTCGTATACATCATTATCCTAAGTGCAAGGATTCGCATAAGTGTGTTTTGCGAAAAGTTGGATTTTGAAATATCAAGGCAAGAATTCGTAGGGTTTTTGATATGAATTGTACAAAATTCGCATGCCTGTGTAGTGTGAATTGTGTAATTTTCGCATACTTGAGTGGTGCGAATTGTAGGTTTTCGTACAAGTGTTTATGCGAATTCTTGTTAGTTTTCGTATAGTGCTTCAAAGAATATTTCTAAGTAAAGAATTCGTATCTTGTTGTTATACGAATTCTATTTGCGAAAAGATTTTCAAGAAAACATTTTACAAGGATAAAATTCGCATCTTAGAGACGTGCGAATTGTAAAAGATTCGCAGAAAGCTTTATACGAATTCTGAAGAATTCGCATATAAGTTCATGCGAATTGCTTAATTTTTTATACCTTGTCTGCGAATTCTATACCTTGCGAATTGTGAATCTTTCTTTACGAATTTCAAGTGTTGTGCGAATTCTAATACAAATTTTCATGCGAATTGTTATTTGTTTATAGTGTATGCGAATTCTAGACTTAAGGTTTTTAGAAATTTCAGTTTCTGAAAACTTTTCAAGTCTTGTTCAAATTGTTGAATCAAAAGATCATTACTAGCTAATTTTTCTTTGTGTGCAGATATTCTCATCATGTCAAAAGAATTACTTTCCATGGGTTCCCAATCAAAGCCTCCGGTTCTGTCTATCGGCGAATATTCTCAATGGAAAAGGAGGATGATTCAGTTCTTGAATCACAAGAACAGAGATTACATGACATCCATAATAAATGGTCCAGTTGAACCAGTTGTTACAGTACCTAGACAAGCGGCCACAGAGACTTCTCCAGAAATTCCAGTGCGATATGTGCCTAAGCCATATCAATACTTCAGTGAAAGAGAGAAGGAACTCTACAAGATCGATGAAGAGTCCCTTATCTATCTCACAATGGCAATTCCAAATGACATCTACAACAGAGTAGATAGTAGAGAATCTGCTAAATCCATGTGGGATGAGCTGGAAAGATAGTTCCAAGGTACTGAACGATCCATACAAGCCAAGCTCAACCAAAGTATCAATGCATACGAGGGCTTTCATGCTAAGGAAGGGAAAACACTTCTGGTAATGTGATTCTGAATGATTTGAGAAGAAATGGCATGAACAAATCAGTGTCTGAGATCAACT
Organism: Arctium minus; assembly: GCA_954870635.1. Lineage (NCBI taxonomy): Eukaryota > Viridiplantae > Streptophyta > Magnoliopsida > Asterales > Asteraceae > Arctium > Arctium minus. The sequence goes on along the minus strand of OX941092.1, from coordinate 71,289,424 downwards.
ACAAGTTCATCAAGAACTTGAATCCTGAATGGAAGAGTTATGCCATAAATATTCAGATGACCAAAGATATGGCATTAGAGGACGTTAATGACATCTTCACCACTCTTGCTCAGCATGAAGATGAGGTAAAAGCACTGAATGAAGAAAAGAAGATTGTCAAGGATTCTCTAACTCTTTTAGCTGAAAAGAAAAAGGGATCAAGTTCCAAGACTATTTCTTCATCAAAATATAAGTCAAAGAAGTCCAGAGCTTTCCTTACAGAAATGACTGAATCTAGTTTTGAAGATTCCTCCACAGAGACTGAAGTTCATTCAGATGAAGATGTACAAACGTTTGTTGATCATCTGGCCCTCATCACAAAGAAATTTCAGAAGAGCTTTGTCAAGAAGATATTTTCAAAGTCAAAGTATGATGGGTACAGAAAAGACAGACCAGAGAAATACAAGTCGAGGTTTGGAAAGAAGGAAGGAAAGAGAGAAGAGAAAAGAGAAGAGAAGAGAAGAAAGAAGAGAAATCTGAGCCCAATTTTGGCAGGTGTTACAATTGTGGTAAGCCTGGCCACTTCTCCAAAGATTGCAAGTTCAAACGGGTGAAAAATTCAGAGTACTATGCCAAGAAATCTCTATTGGCAAAGAAGGTAGAAGAAGGGAAAGAACTTATGGCTGAGGAAGAAAATTGGTTTTACCAGAGTTCTGATGAAGAATCAGCACACTTCACACAAGTGTGTATGATGGCAAAAGTTGAAGATGGAGCTGAAACCTCTTTTGACCGGTCTGACTGTGAATCTGAGGTAAGTACTCTTTATAATTCTGAACTTGTTGAATCTCTTATGGCTCAGATTCAAAATATGAAAAAAGAGTTTGAAAACTTAAAAGGCAAACTTAGCAACGAAAGACAATCAATGATGAGTTTTCGTGATGAAAACGCATTATTGAAGGTTGTTGTTGAGGATAAAGAATCTGAGAAAGATGCCTTAAAATAGGAGAAAGAAGCTTTAAAATCCAAAATCACTGAGCTGGAAAGGAATCTTGTTAATTTAAATTCTGAAAAAGGTGAATTTAAAATTAAGTTTGAAGCTTGTTTTCAGGAGCGGAATGAGGCTTATTGCAAAATTAAGCAGCTAGAGGATTTAAATCTAAAGAGAGGACAAACTGAGCAAACATTGAATTTATTAACGAACAAACTCCAAGATGTCCGTTTTTATAATGCTAAAACGGGTTTAGGTTTTGAAGAAAATGATGTTTTAAAAAGAGCCCCAGAAAACTTGTATAATTTTGAGAAATTGGGGTCAAAACCTAAGAAAATCCCGAATATTCATGATACTTTTGTTAAAGCTGAAACTCTTAAGTCTGACATCTCTTCTAAAGGTAAAGAAGTGATTGATGATGACACATCAAGTTGTGTTGATTCAATTTCAAGTTTTAAATCTGTTGGTTTTTCTTATAATGAATTGAACAAAAGTTATAAAACCAGAAAACCTGAGTTTGTTGAGTTTCAATCATTATTTTCTACATTTACACCAACAGAATCAACCAACATTGAAACAGATATACCTGAAACTCAATGTAGTATGATTAGTATGAATCAGACACTGATGTTGAGAATCAGACTTCAATATATGAATCAGTCATTTCTGAATCTCCAAAAGAGGTTAAGACTAATGAGTGTATAAATGTCATTAATAATAGCATTCATACTGATTTTTCAAAGAAAATGACTAAGGAGATTTTTGAAAACATGATGAATGCTTCAAATCCTGTTCCTATTATTGAGAAGTTAGAATCAAACTCTGAGCTGAATCAAACATCTATTTTTGAGAAGCAAATCAAAGATCTTCAAAAGATTATTGAAGAGTTGGAAGATGAGAATTGTGATCTCAAATTCAAACTTGACAAAACTTTTTAGGAAAATAAAGAACTCTCCAAAGAGTTACATATTTTGAAAGCTGATTTGTTTAAGCAAAATCTTGATGAGAAAAAGATGTTTGAATCTCATAAATGGAATGTTCATTCAAACCCAGAGTTTGAGACTATCACTTCCAAAACCTCTGTTGTTTATACTGAAACTTTTGAATATCCTCCAAGCATTTTTGAGAAAGGAGAGTCTTCTGGAACTTTAAAGAAAAATTCATCTTCTAAGAAGAAAACTGACAAGGTTTCATTTCTTGTTTCAGATATAATAAAGCAAAAAGATAAAGGAGAATGGGTGAAGAAGATGTCTGAAAATAAAGTTGTTGATTGTAAAAGTAGTGTTAATGATAGTGTTAGTTTGAAATGTAAAAGTTCCAACGATCCAAAATGTCAAAAATGTATGAATGTTTGTACTCAAATTGATAAATCAAAAATTTTGACATTTGCTCATAAGAACTTTATTTGTAAACACTGTCATGACAATGCTTTCACAATTTACACCATTCCTCCTAAATCTAAAGTTGCTAAAAATGCATCTTGAGCTAAACCTGTATCTAAATCCTCAGCACAACATGCTAAAATTTTTCATGCTAAGAATGCTTATTATTCTAGAAAACAGAGATTTAATGAGCTTAATGTAAAAATGGTTTGGAAATGGATACCGAAGCCTCGTTATGAATGGTGAATCAAGGCTAAGGTAGAAGATTTGAATAAATTGCATAAAGCTAACCAAGAAGGACCCATTTGGATATGGGTACCTAAGAAGAAGTGATTTGTTCTTTTTGCAGGCCTCACATATGTGGTACATAGATTCCGGATGCTCGCATCACATGACTGGATTTAAGCATATGTTACATAACTATGTTGAGGAACCTGCAGGGACAGTCGGTTTTGCAAATTCAGAGCTTAATGGCATCATTAGAGGACACGGGTCATTGAAAAACGGCACCATAACAATCAAGAAAGTACTGTTCGTAGAAGGTCTTGATCATAATCTTTTCAGCACAAGTCAATTCTGCGACAGTAAATTTCAAGTTCGGTTTACTGTTGATAGTTGTTTTATTGAAGATAAGGACGGTTGTGAGATTTTCAAAGCAGAGCGACATGGAAATTTATATGCAGTGCATTTTTCAACACTTTCTGCAACTAGATCTGTGTGTCTAATTGCCAAAGCTTCAAAAGCTGAAAGTTGGATTTGGCATCGACGCCTGTCTCACCAAAATTTTCAAGCAATAGATCAGTTGGCGGGACATGGAATAGTCAAAGGTCTTCCGGAACTGAGGTTTGAGAAGAATTCACTTTGTCCCACCTGTAAGATGGGTAAAATGAAACGCAGTTCACATAAAGCAAAGACAAAATTCTCTTGTTCATCACCTCTTGAGCTTATTCACATGGACCTTTGCGGCCCTATGAGAACTCAGTCTATTAATGGGAAGAAGTATATATTAGTGATGATAGATGAGTACTCCAGATACACATGGCTGGAATTTCTGCGAAACAAATCAGACGCACCAGAGTTTATCATTGCCTTTATTAAAAAGATCCAGGTTCGACTTCAGCTGTCGGTAAAGACATTGAGAAGTGACAACGGCACAAAATTTAAAAATGACACTCTTCAGAGTTATCTCGTATCAGTTGGGATTTCACACAATTTTTCTGTTGCTTATACTCCTCAATAGAACGGCGAGGTCGAAAGAAAAAATCGAACCCTGGTTGAAGCAGCGAAAACTATGTTGGCATATTCTGGTCTTCCATTGTATATGTGGCTTGAAGCCGTAGCTACTGCATGCTTCACTCAGAATCATACCAATGTGATCAAAAGACATAAGAAAACAACATATGAGTTTATAAATAAACGAAAGTCGAATATTAAATCTCTTCGCATTTTTGGTTGCAGGTGTTACATACTTAATGATCGTGATACTCTTGGTAAATTCGACAAGAAGGCAGACGAAGGCTATTTTATCGGATACTCTTTGACGTCAAAAGCCTATCGGGTCTACAACAGACGAACCAAGACTATCATGGAGAGTATGAACGTGTCTTTTGATGAATCATCCACGTTGACTTCTGAACACAGCAGTTCAGAACTCAAGCTAAAACAGAAGGCTTCTATTCAAGACGGAATAGAACCTGAACCTTCACAGACTAAGTCTTCTAACTCACTTAATGTCTCATCTGAGTTAGATTTACTGTTCTTTGATGCATTCTTTTATATATGTGCAGATTTTGACAAATAAAACATATCTGCATCAACTTCAGAGGTCCTGGTCATAACTACAAACATCTCTGGACCTTCTGATATTGTCACAACTACCTCATCAGGTACATCTACACCAGTTATTTCCAACAACACTAATTCAAACTCTGCATCTGCAGATACAGTTTCTGGAAAAGAAGTCCCGAGTACTTCTTCTGCTGCACCAGAACTACTTCAGTCAAAAACAAATGTACAAGATGTTCCGAGTACATCTGAGGTTGAGCCTGCAATATATGATGAATATGATGAAGACAACACGCAGATCTCTGTTCAACCACTTCCAATCACAACAAGATGGACAAGAGATCATCCCCTACATAACATAATAGGTGACGTACATAGTAGATTGAAAACGCGGGCGACATCTGCAAATTTCTGTCTTTACTCGAGTTTCCTTAGTTCCCTTGAGCCGACGAAAGCATTAGAAGCCTTGTGCGATCATGATTGGATTTTATCCATGCAAGATGAGCTTCTATAATTCGAGCGGAACAAGGTCTGGTGACTTATCCCACTACCTGAAGGAAAATCGATGATTGGCACAAAGTGGGTATTCAGAAATAAGAGAGATGAAGTAGGAATTGTGGTTCGAAATAAAGCTCGCCTCGTTACAAAAGGGTATTGCCAACAAGAGGGAATAGATTATGATGAAACATTTGCTCCTGTAGCAAGGATTGAAGCTATTCAGATATTTTTATCCTACGCAGCCCACAAGAACTTTACAGTATATCAGATGGACGTAAAATCTACATTCTTGAATGGGATTTTGCATGAAGAAGTTTATGTTGCTCAACCCGAAGGCTTCATCGATTCAAAACACCCGGATTACGTCTACGTACTAGACAAGGATTTATATGGACTCAAACAGGCACCGAGATCTTGGTACGAAACGTTAACCCAATTTCTACTTGCTTCAGGGTTTAAGAAAGGTACTATCGATACTACTCTCTTTCTGAAGAAACAAGGTGAAGATATGATCCTAATTCAGGTTTATGTGGATGACATTATTTTCGGTTCTACAAATCCTAAATTTTGTAAAAACTTTTCAAAAATTATGGCATCTCGATTTGAAATGTCGATGATGGGTGAACTGACATTCTTTCTTGGTCTTCAAGTAAAACAGTTACCCGAAGGCATTTTCATTAATCAGTCAAAATACATCAGAGATATCCTAAAAAAGTTTAACATGTCTGAAAGTTCAGTAATGAAAACACCAATGGCAATGGGTACACTTTTAGATGTTGATCTTTCTAGTAAATCAGTAGATCAAAAAGTGTATCGTAGCATGATTGGTTCATTATTGTACTTAACAGCAAGTAGACCAGATATTATGTTTGCCACGTGTTTCTGTGCTAGGTATCAAGCTAACCCGAAGGAATCACACCTAGTCACTGTGAAACGAATTCTTAGGTATCTCAAAGGCACTCCCGAGTTAGGCCTTTGGTATCCTAAGGGTTCGAGTTTTGATCTAACTGCCTACACAGATGTTGACCACGCAGGTTGCAAGCTGGATCGCAAGAGCACATCAGGATCATGTCAGTTTTTAGGTGACAAGTTGGTTAGCTGGATGTCAAAGAAGCATAATTATGTATCTACATCTACCGTCGAGGCTAAATATGTAGCCGCTGCAAGCTGCTGTTCACAAGTCCTTTGGATGCGGACACAATTAAAGGATTTTGGCTATTCATACCAACGAGTTCCTATTTACTGTGATTCAAAGAGTGTGATAGCAATAACAGCTAATCCAGTGCAGCACTCAAAGACTAAACACATTGATGTATGATACCACTTCATTAAGGATCATGTGGACAAGGGCGATATAGAGATGCATTTCATGCAAATAGACTACCAGTTGGATGAACTTTTCACCAAACCATTGGATGAAAAGAGGTTTACCTTTCTAGTCAGCAAATTAGGTATGTTAAATGCCAATCCATGATTCGAGGGGGAGTATATCTTACTTTGTGCTTAAATTGATTATGTCATGGAAATAATGAACAGTCTATTATTCATCATTCAATGATTACCAAAATCTTTTATCTTGCAAGTTATCTTTCAAGTGACATTGGTTTCTGGTTACATCAAATCAGGACCCGTTCTTAATTTGTAAAAATGAATATTACTATTCTCACCGGAGAATATGTAATTATGGCTTCTGAATACTCAGTTTAGAACCCGATCTCAAATGTTTTTTCTTCTGATGGATGCTTAATTGATAACATATTTTATAGAAGTTTTTTTATTTCAGGGGGAGTCAAATGCTATATCTTTTAGGGGGAGGAGATAATAGTTAGTTATACTTTCATTGCTATATTTTTTCTGATAACTTGACTTTTTAAAAGATATTGAGGGGGAGAATATCTGTGGTTTTTGTCTAAGTGAGCTTACAGGTATATTTTCTATATCTTAATCTTTATTACTTGTTGAAAGATGAACAACTTTCACTTGTGAAAGATGGTTTTTAAATGTTCAAACCACTTCCTATTCTTAAAATGTTTTCATGAATTGAGAAGTGCGATTTTAAATGGTTTTTACTTGGATACTTTAATGCTTATCTGACCGTGTGTTCTTAAAGAAAAATACTTGTGTGTTTTCTTTTCATATACTCTGTCAAGTATTCATACACACAACGGTTCAGTACATTCATTTCTTGACTTTGATATTACCATGTCTCAAAAGTTTAATCTTTCGATGGTAATACTCCCGATTGTATTCATTGTTGTTTGAATCATACGTCATTTCATCATTATATGTGCTTTCATTGATAATATGTTTATATTTTGTTCATATAAACATCTTACGTCTTTGATATCCCAACTTATAATTCTTCATGAAATATTTGATCCGATTTAAATCATTGTCAGATTCTCAAAACATTTCTATTCTTTCATGATTATTCATTCATACAAACTTTTGAGAAATCTTAAATGCATAAAATGCTCAGATTTCATTCTGATTTTTGATGAGCATACATATACTGACAAATGATTTCTTGCACTTCAATGACAAGAAAATCATTGAGCAATGCATGCTTTTAGGACAAATACATGGGATTCAATGTGTGAGCTTAACAGAACTTCCATGGATTCACGATAACCAGTGTTTCCTACCCCGGAAGTATTCCCAAGAGTGATTGAGGGGAGAGGGGTCAAAATATTTGAGTGTTGGTGTGTGAAGAGATAAAATGGAAATGAGAGATTGGTTAGAAGTGAGCTTAAAAGTTAAAAGAAAGAGGGTAGTAAAAGAATATCAGACTCTGCACCAAAATCTTTCTGAGTCGGGCAGCCACATCTACTGATTGGTTCACACTCTTTGGTGACCATCATTGAAATAGGAAATTAGCCCATGCCATCTCTTGCATATAACCCCACCGGCTACTCATTCTTTTCTTAAAAAGAGAATCTTTCACATTTTTTAGGGAAGCAACATATAATCTATTGGTTCTTCACTCGGAAGATACTGATATTGAAAAAGAAGGAAAGTTGCCCCACCTTCGACCCTTTTTCATGCACAATTGAGTTTATGTATAACCTTTGTTGTCTCATTGGTTTACATAATTTTGAGCCTAAACAGCAATCATTGTGCTAATTCTTTCATAAAACAAGCATGAACACACAGAAAATTTGTTTTTCTGTCATAACATTCATAGAAAATACCTTGTGTTTTTCAATGATTGAATGGTAGTCCTGGGGAGTGAACGTCATCTCAAGCTCCTTACATTGTACATTCGTTGTGCACAGTAACTTTGTGTTACTGACAGGCATTTCTAACTGTTTCATCTGTTGATTCAGGGTTACAACTCATAATTTGTCCGAATTTGAAAAGATTCAGAGGAATACATTCATGAATTGACGGCTCATTATCAGATCTATTGGGGAAGATTGATTTCTTTCATACATGGGGGAGATTTTTAATCATGAAGACTTTGCTACATTGATTAATTGAGGAAGAAGTTTCAAAGACAGATCTGACATTGAAAAAGTTTTGATGATTCTGATTCTCACAATTCATCAACATTGGAAAAGGTTTCAAAGTCAGTTTATAGATTTAAAAAAGTTTGTCAAAGTCCAAGTCAGAACAATGTTGATATTATCAAGAAGTCAAAGGAGATGTAATGAAAGGGGGAGATATTCAAATCAGATAGATGGTTGATTGAAAAAGTGAAAGACAGTTTAAGTTTTGGAAGTCAAAGTGAAAGCCAAAGCAAGAAACGTCAAAAGAAAAAGAATGAAAAAGTTTTGAAGATGTAAAGTTCGTTTGAAGATTTCAATGATTGTGAAGAATGTGTTATAAGTTGATGGAAAAGCCAAAGAGGGAGATTTATTTAAAAGTTGAAGAATGTCAAAGTTTCAAAGTTTGCTGAAGATGTTAAAGTTTTCAAGATTCAAAGCTGAAAAAGATTTTTGCTGATGGTCATTTCTGAAGATAAGAAGACCTGAAGATAATTGTCAAAAATTTTTTTAATCTTGAATCCAAAGGGGGAGATTGTTAGACTAGAATTGTATTCAAGATTAAAATAGAGGGTCTTGGTTGTAATAAGTTGATAGTTGAGGGTTTTGAGTTGTAAAGTCAACGAATGTTGACTTAGTATAAAAATGTTGGTTTCTTTGTAATATGTAAGTACACGCACATTAGATATTATGAGAAAGTGGTAAGAACTTGCACACACACAGTGAACTACGTGAGACTTGTGATTACGTGTGAGATTTGTGATTAATTGTAATATCATGATTTGATCAATAATATTGTGTTCTCAATCTGTGTTGTGTGAATTATTTGCTAGTATCTGGGTCACAACTTGGTCGGGGAAAGACCAATCAGACACTTCAGTTCTTTGAGGGTCAGGTAAGGTACCAAGCGGTTCGCGATGACGACCATGCAACCAAGTGTAATGACCCTCCCCTTCGTTCTTTATCATGTTCATCCTTTCTAACGAGTCTAAATCAAGTCGTATTAAGCCTTCAACTTTAGGAGTATTATCAGGTATGACGATAGATAGACATGACTTTGTAATCAACCAAGTGATAATGCCTCCATAACATATATCTTCTGATTTTTGCTCACTAATTTTAATGAGCCGACGTACAAGCCACGCGACTCCATTTATAGGAATGATTGGGGGGGTCGTTGGTTGGGTCCTCAGGATGCTTAGTCATGGCCCAAAGAAAATAAAGATCATCGGATGTGATAGTTCCAGTTTCTTGGCGAGAAAACATAGCACAAGCGATGATCTTATGAGCGATACAAAGACATGGATGGCAAATTAATGAAGACTTGGAAGTACGGGCCTCCCATGACCGTTCGTTAGTGATGAGCATCCAGAATCCTAGAGAATCAAAGTACAGGTGATAATCATCATCGGGGCCTAAGGTTCTATCACGATCAAAGCCAAATGCGTTATTGATTTGGTCCAAACTAAGGCGCCTTTCTTGATTAAACATTCGAGAAGTGATGGTGTCGTGAGAGGGAGTCCTAAGGGAGCTAAGGAATTCAAGAGTGATCCTATGGTGTGTTTCTGCCCCAAGTAGAAGGATTCTCGCTAAGCCAATGTTGTTCAAAAGCTGGAAGACACCCCTGTCGACTCCTAAAGCGATTAAATCGTTGCGCTTAGGGAATCGGGTTGTTGAGATAGTCCGACGTGCCAAGTCTTTGAACCTTGCTCTATCACTTGCATCTGGGAATATGATGCCTAAATTAGCGGGGATGGGCGGTGTGGGGTTACGAGTTGGGGGTGGTGGCACAGATGGCTCATTTCGGACCCGTTTACCCCCTCTACTAGATGAGGCCATTAAAATTGACCCAAAAAGATGCTACAATCCTATGTCTGTCCCAAAAAATTGACAGCCCAATCTAAACAAGTATTTTACACTAAAGCTATCTAAAATTAAAAACAGACCGAAAGAAACTGAAATGAAACTAAAGCTTAAGAAGAACTCACAATGGATGCAGAACAAGCCCTAAAATCACCAATTTACGCGAAAAGTAAAGAAGGGAAAAGTAAAGAAGGGAACGCGCAAAATCGAATGACTTGGCGCAAAATCGAGAAATCTTCTAATTTGATTACAGACACAAATCTGATGAATTATACCCACACAAATACGATCGAAATATGTTTTCTAATCAAAATATACACCCAATTTGAACAATTCTTCACAAAATCAAACTTTGACAATCGAACAGTACGCTTTATCGAACAGTTTCAAAACTACGAAAATTCTAAAATTGAAATTCAAATACTGAAAATCTTTCAAAATGATGTGAAACAAACTTGATCTACCAGAGATTGCGATTCCAACAAACCAAGTTTCAAGAAAAACGAATCAAATTTCAGTAAAAGTTTGTAAAAATTCAGAAAATGAGATTTTCTTGATCGAGATCAAGAAAATCGATCAAATTCTCTAAATTATTAACAAATTCTTATTGAAATTGTTTCTCTCAAATCTCTCTGATTCAGATTAGGCTCTGATACCAATTGTGAATGTAATTTCCCAAATCAAATCAAGCAATCTCAATCAAGATTATGACAATATCAAGAACTAGAGAGAGAGTAGAGAGAGAAAGTCTTAGTCGTATGTATTATGAATCTGACAATTACAAATCTTATAATGAACTCTACACCTAACTATTACAAGGCATAAGGCTATTTATACCAAAACTAAACACAAAGACTAACTTGACTAAGACATTGTTGACTTTACATCTTTGACTTTCCCTATTAAATCTTGGATACAATTAATGCACTAACAGTTACCGTGTTGAAGATGATGATTTTCAGACTTCTAAAGTGTTGTGAGCTCCGATCCTTTGCCACAAATACAACCTGAAATGAAGGATTGAACAAAACAAACAAACAAAAATCCCCCCTTTTTTCTAAAAAATCGGTTTAGGTCATCAAGGGGGTGAAATTAGACACAAAAATGGTAAAATGAAGGTAGAGAGGAGAGGGTTAGAGGTAAAGAGTGTGAAATAGAAGAAGAAATCGATAAGATTGGGGTTTAGGTGATGATTTTCGGAGGTTAGGGTTTTGGAGGGTGATTTTTAGAGATTTAGCAAAAATGGTGGATTGGGAGTGAAATGATGATGAAGAAAAGATGGGGTTTTAAGAAAAAGATGGGTTTTGATGGTGAGATTGTGTGGGATTTGGGGAAGGAGAAGGGTGGGGATTAGTGTTTTTGAGAGAGAGAGAGATCGTGAGAAAGGAGAAGGAGTGAAAAAACAAAAAAGAAAGAAGAAATCGAGATATATTGGACCGATCTGGAAGGCGCACAGGTCGTGCCATTTCCTTTAGGGTGTGTTTGGTACAAAGATTTGAAGGCAGAGAAATGGAAATGGACCCTAATTCCCTTGTTTGGTAAGTCAGAGAAAAGAAAACCTGAGAAATAAATTATTTCCATTTCTCTACTTTTATTTCCCCCCAAAATGAAAAGAAAAGGCGGGAATTGAAAAATTGGAATTCTCTGGAATTGAAAAAAAAAAGACACGGAGAAATGAAACCCTCAAAACTCACATCGCTCTCTCTCTCTCTCTCTCTCGTCGCTCTCCCTCTCCACCGGTGAGCTCTCTCTCACGTCGCTCTCTCTCTTTCTCGTTGTCTCTCTCTATTCTCAGACCCTGTCAATGGTGTTGCGATTCCGATCGACGCCTTCAAATTCGTTCGATCTTCCTTCATTTTTGCGGCATCTAATCGTATAACAGCAGGTATCTCTTATTTACTATTTGTCGTTTTTGTGTGTATGTGGATGGCAGTTGTATTTAGATTTATACTTTGTTTATAAATTTTGTTATTGCCTTATGGAGATCCAGGTTGCTATATGTTTTTATATGGCAGTGGGTTTGGTATTGGTGGAGAGGAGTTATAAGGTTTTTGGAAAATATGGGTTCTGGTTATATTGGTTAGAAATCAAATTGAGTTTTTGGAAAATATGGGTTCTTATCTTCCTGTTGGAAATCAAATTGAGTTTTCAACTTTTGCTCTCCTTCTCTTCCTTTGATCTGTTACTATTTGCTCATCTAGCATCTAGCCATATTGGTTTTGTTTTGATCCCTATGTATTGGTCAATGCCTTTTTGGATTTGGAATTCGAAATGGTGCTTCTGTTGGTATCTGTTGATACATTCTAGTGGGAGTTATAAGGGAGAATGGTGGGTTTTGGAATTTGGGAGATCTGTCCTATATGCTCAGTTATGGATTTTGTTATTTTCTACTTATGGGAGAATTGGTTTTCAGCCAATGGCCTTTGGCCAAATTGGCCAGGCCTTTTCTATCTGCAGTCTCATTTATGATCATGGCCTCATGTGGGATGCCTTTTCTATCTACATTCCTATTAGCCTCCAATCCTCTCTACCGTAGGATGCCACCAAGCAAACATTTCTCCTAAAGAGCATTGACCATAGTTCAACTTAACAAGTCTCATCCATAATTGTTAGTCCCATAATATAATAGATAATGTTTATTATATAATAGCATCACCTGTAACACGAAGGTTAACATTTTAATTCCTGAACTCTCAAAAGGGTTTGCTCTAAAATCTGATTACAACTTCTACAAACAGTGATGAACTTGATATTGTCTCATTTGCTTGTGGAAACATCAAACCTCACCCCTATGTGTGTTTCATGTTCTCACACTATCCATTGGCTAAATAATGTATGGTCCAGTGACACCAATGTGCATCCTAAACAAACTTGGTGATGAAATAGATAATGTTTGTCGTGATGTGCTACCAATGAGTGTATCATGTGTATTGCTTGGAGAGTTATGGACATGTCATTTATATAGTAAAGATAGCAAAAAAGAAGACTCTACAGCTGTAAACATGGGAAAAAGAATATGATTTTCTTTCCAGCCCGAACTACATATCTAACAATCTGTGACATGGACTTATTGGAGACTAAACTAAATGGCCAATTGGATCATGATAAATTGGACATGTTCACTACATTAGGAAATTATTACTGATTTTTGTCCAAAATATCTACTAATCAAGATCATATTACTAGCACTAGTATAGGTTAAAACAAGCAACAAGCATGTAACTGAATGTGTTCCATTTAATAGTCCGTTCTAGATTTCTAATGAAACCTTCTATAAATCTTAGTAATTTCCTTGTCTTCAATCTATCTCATTGCCATAATGTTCTTTTTTATTGTATGTGTAGATGGCAAGATCACCGTTGAGACAAAGAGTAGTTGCCATAGGTGCATTTTATGCCATGTATGTTATGATTCGTTGGTGGATGATGTGTAGTTATCGTTTACGTCATTCGATTGAATCAAGAACATTACATACAAAATATTTAATGAGTTACCATAATAGGCGTGAAAACATAATTAGGATGGTTTATGAAAGTGATGTTACGAGTGTTGTTAACATAAGAATGAATATACATGCGTTTTCAACACTTTGTGATATGCTAGAAAGTAGAGGGGGTTAAAGAATAGTAAAAACATGCTAGTAGATGAGCAAGTTGCTATGTTTTTACATACCCTTGCTCATAATGCAAAGAATAGGATACTAGTCAATAGATTTCATCGATCTGGGGAAACTATAAGTCGGTATTTCAAGTTAGTCTTAAATGTTGTATGTCGATTACACAAAGAATTCTACAAGTCACCCGTACCAGTTCCATATAATGAAACCGACGAGAGATGAAAATGGTTTAAGGTTAGTCAAACACATAAGTTTTTATTAAATATATTCTTTGTTAATAGAATTTATTAATTATGTTTTCTTTTTATGAAGGGTTTCCTAGGAGCATTAGATGGAACATATGTTAAAGTTAAAGTCCCCGTTGTTGATCGAAAACCTTATCGGACACGAAAGGGGGAGATTTGTATGAATGTACTCGGAGTATGTACGAGAGACCTTTTATTTACGTATGTATTAGCGGGATGGGAGGGTTCTGCAGCTGATAGTAGAGTTCTATGAGATGCAATTAGTAGACCTAACGGTCTTAAAATAACTCAGGGTATGTGATATATAGTCTTCAAATAATATACATATAATTAGATATCTTAATTAACATAGAGTTTATGGTTAATGTAGGAACATACTACCTTTGTGATGCCGGTTATACGCATGGTGAAGGATTTTTAACTCCTTATCGAGGTCAACGTTACCATCTTAATGATTGGTCTCGGCCGCCTACCAATGCCAAGGAGTTATTTAATATGAGACATTTGTCGGCAAGGAATGTTATAGAAAGATGTTTCGGATTAATTAAAGCTAGATGGGCTATTTTGCGTGATAACTCATATCATCCCATAGAGTCCATGCCACGTATCATCATTGCTTGTTGTTTGTTACACAACTTCATACGACAAACAATGAGTGAAGACCCTATTGATAACGAAGTCTCAACAAATCACACACAACCTGGAAACGATCATGATAATGTTATTTCTACGGTTGAGACCTCACAAGAATGGACCGATCGTAGAGACGCTCTTGCTAACGAAATGTTTAACAATTGGAATGTTAGGCGTATCAATAATTAATGAATTCTTTATTTATACTCTTTATTTGTACTCTTTATTTGTACTATTTATTTGTAGAACAATGAATTATGATCGTTAATGTTAATTTTTCATTTATTTTTATTTTTTTCTTCACTATTTGTAGAACCATGAATTATGTATTATGTATTTGTATGTATTATTTGTAGACATGGCAGAGTCATACAGTGAAAGGTACCGGAAGGAGCAAACATACTTGGACAAATGATGAAGACGCAAAGCTAATTGATGCATTAATGGACTTACATGCATCTGGAAAGTATGCCGGTGCTGACAACGGATTCAAACCGGGTTATTTAAATGGAGTTCAACAATTGCTAGATGTAAGTCTTCCTAACTCCGGCCTCAAAGCAAAACCACATATAAAGTCTAGGATGAAGACATGGAAGACACACTTTAGTGTTGTATATGATATGGTGCATACAAGTGGGTTCGGTTGGGACGAACAAAAAAATTGTGTGGTCGCTGAGGACAGTGTTTGGGATGAATACGTCAAGGTACATTCTAAATTTATTCTAAATGGATATATCTTTATTACAAAAGTTTATTCTAAATTTATTTCTAATTGCCTTGTAGTCTCACAAAGGTGCCGCAAATTTTCGAGGCAAGCCATTTCCGTTCTATGACAAGTTGTGTACCATCTTTGGTAAGGATAGAGCAACGGGTAGTAAAGCGATTGATCTTGGAGAAGAAGATGATGTCGCTCTAGAGACGCAAAGAAGTTCCCCGATTGATGACTTTGATTTCGTTGAAGATCACGTTCAAGGTGCTTGTCGATCTGAAGGACCAACAAGTAGTGTAACAAGCAAACGTAACAAACGCAAAAGCATGGATGGAGATGAAATCTATCGAGAGTCATGCAAAGAGATGGAGGAGGTATTGGTTAGATTTCGAGAGATTTGGGGGAAAGTTTGAATAAAGAAAATTTGGAGGCTCGTGAAATCTATGAGAAGGTTAGTAATGAGTTGAAAGATTTACCGGGTATTACCATGAGCAAACATTTTAAAGCAGCTCATTTGATTGGTAAGGATATGGTTTTAGGACGGTCATTTGATTGGCATGGTAGAATCGTATACCGATGGTTCCATGGGATAATTGTTTATGGTTGAAGTACTTGAACTACTTTTTTTTTTGGTTTCACTATGTTGAAGTAATTATGTTTTGGTATGACTTTGGTTGGAATGATGTTGAACTACTTTTTGATTTAATTAATGCATTTTAATTATTAATTTATGCATTTTAATTATTAAATTATGCATTTTAATTATTAATTCATTGTTGAATTCTCTGTTACATTTCTCTGTGCTCCCAAACAAGAGAAATGATTCCCTGTTACATTTCTCTGCTAAATTCTCTGTGCTACCAAACAGGAGAGTCAATTCCTATTCTCCAGACCAATTCTCTTTCTCTGCAATTCCATTCTCTGCAATCATTTCTCTGCAATTCCATTCTCTGTACCAAATGCACCCTAAGAATAATCGCACGGGTCGTGCTTTTAAACAGAATAAAACGCATGGGTCGTGCATATTTATTCACAAAAAACGCACGGGTCGTGCGTGTCGACAGAACCCAAAGCACGGGTCGTGCTTATTCCTTCACAAAAAACGCACGGGTTGTGCTTCTCAACAGAGGCCAATTTTTTTTTTGATAAAAATATAAACTTAACAAAATACCAAGAATGCTCGTTTTACATCATGAGCTTGACGGAAGAATTGAACAAGGAGAAAAGGAGATGCGACGTCAAGGATTATAGGACGAGCGCCTTACTCGTCACCGAGCCGCGGTGGGTTACGCAAATGTGTGGGATATGGCCCAATGATTGGTTCACTCGCAATGTAATGCTTTAATCGTTTCCCATTGACCTTGAAAGTGCAGGACTCGCAGGATACTTCGACTGCGCCGTATGGGAAGACACGTACTATAGTGAACGGACCAGACCAACGCGAATGGAGTTTTCCAGGAAAAAGCTTGAGCCTAGAATTAAACAAAAGTACTAGATCCCCTTCATTAAACTCCCTACGTTTAAGTCGTTTGTCGTGCCATTTCTTCATTTTTTTCCTTGTAGATATGTGAGCTTTCATATGCGTCGAGACGAATTTCATCTAACTCGGATAGCTGAAGAAGTCATCGGTCCTTGACATCCTTATAATTGAAATTTAGGCACTTGACGGCCCAAAATGCTTTATTCTCGAGCTCCACCGGAAGGTGACATGCTTTCCCATAGACTAGTCGGTAGGGCGACATTCCAATAGGGGTTTTAAAAGCTGTCCAATAAGCCCAAAGTGGATCATCGAGTTTTATAGACCAATCCTTTCTCGAAGTTCTACGGTCTTTTCAAGGATTATTTTCAATTCTCGGTTTGAGATCCCAACTTGTCCACTTGTTTGGGGGTGGTAAGCGAGTCCAACCCGATGATGAACTCCTTACTTTTTAAGGAGGGCCTCAAACTTATTTTCAATGAAATGTCATCCCCCATCGCTTATAACAACTCTCGGTACACCAAACCGAGGGAAGATTATTCGCTTAAAGAACTTGGAGACTACACGGGCTTCATTAGTGGGGGAAGATAAAGCTTCAACCCATTTGGACACATAATCCACCGCTACAAGAATGTATTTATTCGAATAGCTAGACGGAAACGGTCCCATGAAATCAATGCCCCAAACATCAAAGATTTCTACCTCAAGAATAGAATTTAAAGGCATTTCATTTCGATGCGAGATGTTGCCAGTTCTTTGGCAACGATCACAACTCTTGACATAGGCATGAACATCTTTGAATAAGGAAGGCCACCAGAAACCACTTTGAAGGATTTTCGTTGATGTTTTACTCGTACCAGCATGGCCACCACATGGCGAGGTATGACAGTGAGATATTACAGATTCAATTTCTTCTTTGGGGATACATCGTCGAATGATGCCGTCAGAACAAGACTTGTACAAGAAAGGATCATCCCAAAAGAATATCTTGACATCGTGAAAGAATTTCTTACGCTGGTAGGAAGAAAGATCATGCGGTTTGACACCAAAAGCTAAGAAATTCATGATATCTGCAAACCAAGGCGTGACACTAAGGGCTAGAGCGAGTGTTTCCTACCCAAAAAGTTAATCCTTGAGTGATCGAGTGTGAGGAGTCAAAATATCTTAGTGCGGGTTGAGTGATGAGGTAAAATGGAAATGAGAGTTTGGTTAGAAGCGAGCGTAATGATTAAAAGAAAGAGGGTGTGAGAACAGAGTAAAAGAATATCAAACTCTACACCAAACTTTTTCTGAGTCGGGCAGCCACATTTCTGATTGTTTCACAATCCTTTGGTGAACGTCATTGAAACAGGCAACTAGCCCATGCCAACTCTTGATAAATACCCCACCAGCTACTCATTTTCTTCTCAAAAAGAATATGTTTCACATTTCAAGGGGATGCAGCACATAATCTATCTGATTTTCATTTGGAAAATCTGGATATTGAAAAAGAAGGAAGTTTGCCCCACCTTCGCACTTCGATCATGCACAATTGAGTTTGTGTTTAACTGTTGTTGTCTCAATGGTTTACACAATTTTGAACCTTACAAAAGCAATCATCATGTGCTTAATTCTTTCATACACAAGCACGTACACACAGGAAATTCGTTTTTCTGTCTAAATGTTCATAGAATAAACTTGTGTTATTCGATGATTGAATGGAAGACCTGGGGCAGTGAACATCAAAATGCTCCTTTCCATTGTGTATTCGTTACACACAGTGAATTTTAGAAGTGGTTTGAACATTTATCTCATTTCTCATTTCTAAACTTGGTATGTTAAATCTCAAGACTTAATCTGTGATTACCTACTAAAGTTTTGTTATTGTTATTTTTCTTCATTTCTTAACTTTTATTCTGAAATATCTCTACACTTAACATTGTTCATGATCTCAGGGGAAGTGTGAGAAGAACTTAAGATGATCTACATTCATTTGAGGGGGAGGTTATAAAATTTTGCATATGTGTATCACTGATAAATTTTCTGATGCATAATTGCAGGGGGAGTTAGAGATAAGGAGTATAGTATATGATTTCTGATTATTTCTGATCAGAACTCGTACATTCAAAGTTTTATTGCTTTATGCCATTTTATTTTTCAATAAATTTTGTGAATAAAGTTTTGTACTTTGACGACTTGTGAGTTTTGCAGAAATGAGAGAGAGCTTACAAGATCATATCATATATGACTTAGAGCTGACTTGATGAGATTTAAGTCTGAGCGAAAAAAGTTTATTTCTAATCTTAATCTCATAGATGTCTGAAAGAAGGACAACTTTCAGATATGAAAACATGTTCTTAAATGTTCAAACCACTTCTGATTCTTAAAAAGATTTCATGAATATAGAAGTGTGATTTTAAATGTTTTCATGTAATTTGTGTTTTAATTGTTAATAAATTGTGTGTTCCCAAAGATAAATACTTGTGTTTTATCTTTTCCATATACTGTCAAGTATTCACACACACCGGTTTAATTTTTGTTGAATTTGTTATCATCATGTCTCAAATTAAAAATATTATTTGATGGTGATACACCCCGATTGAACTTCAAAGAATTTTGAGCGTTGATTTCATTTCGAAACGTTCTTTCAAGACTTGTCTGTATTTTGATTCATATAGACAACATCCATTTTTTGCTGATCTAAGCCTTAATCGATAAATCATTTCGATTTTGATCTTTTTCATACAATATCAGATTTTCAAACAAGTTTCTTGTATTCATTTTATTTATTCAATATACTTGTTTTCAAATATCTTGAATGTTTAAAATGCTCAAATCCTCATGATTATTTTTATGAGCATGTAAACATCTGACAGGTACTTTGTGCTTTAACTGTTCAAAGTGCAACCATTTTGAGCAACATTGTGCTTATAGGTAAAACATGGGATCATTGTGTGAGAACTTAACTGAACTTCTATGGATTCACGTTAACCAGTGTTTCCTACCCAAAAAGTTAATCCTTGAGTGATCGAGTGTGAGGAGTCAAAATATCTTAGTGCGGGTTGAGTGATGAGGTAAAATGGAAATGAGAGTTTGGTTAGAAGCGAGCGTAATGATTAAAAGAAAGAGGGTGTGAGAACAGAGTAAAAGAATATCAAACTCTACACCAAACTTTTTCTGAGTCGGGCAGCCACATTTCTGATTGTTTCACAATCCTTTGGTGAACGTCATTGAAACAGGCAACTAGCCCATGCCAACTCTTGATAAATACCCCACCAGCTACTCATTTTCTTCTCAAAAAGAATATGTTTCACATTTCAAGGGGATGCAACACACAATCTATCTGATTTTCATTTGGAAAATATGGATATTGAAAAAGAAGGAAGTTTACCCCACCTTCGCACTTCGATCATGCACAATTGAGTTTGTGTTTAACTGTTGTTGTCTCAATGGTTTACACAATTTTGAACCTTACAAAAGCAATCATCATGTGCTTAATTCTTTCATACACAAGCACGTACACACAGGAAATTCGTTTTTCTGTCTAAATGTTCATAGAATAAACTTGTGTTATTCGATGATTGAATGGAAGACCTGGGGCAGTGAACATCAAAATGCTCCTTTCCATTGTGTATTCGTTACACACAGTGACTTCGTGTTGCAGACAGGCATTTTAACTGATTCATTTGTTGATTCAGGTGTTACATTCATATTTTGTCTGAATTTGCAAAGATTCGGATGAATATCTTTTTGGAACAATAGATGGTCAGAGGCTCGTTAGAAAAAATCAGTGGTCAGATCAGATCAGATTAATGACATTTCTTGTAAAGTTTTGATGATTTTCATGCTCTAATCATCAAAAAGGGGGAGAAGTATTCAAGAAATGTTTGAGTCAGAAATGAATTTGGGAGAGATAATCAAGAAATGTTATAAATGGGAGAAGATAGTGATCAAGAAATGGTTGTGAAAGAAAGCTGTTAAAGAAGATTGTTGAAGAATGTTGAAAGCTGAAACGGAAAGTTCAAAGATTTCAGAATACGTGTTGTTTTTACTGAAATTTTCTTTGAAGTTAATTTGCTGAAGCAAACTGAGCTAAAACTGAAGATAATTTTATTTCGATGTCTGAAAGAGGTTTTACAGCCTTGGAGAGATTTTTACTATTCTTGAAGACAGATGTTGGGGAGATTACAAAAGTCTTTGAAGATGGGTTTATCAAAGAAAGAGGAGGTTACTATCAAAGATGGGTTTATCAAAATGCTTCTAAAATTCAAAGCTTATTGGGTCTAGCGGGTTACTATCAAAGATTTATACAAGACTTTTCCAAGATTGCTTCCTCCTTGACGGCCCTAACAAGAAAAATGTAAAGTTTGTATGGATGAAGTGCAAGAGAAAGCATTTCGGACTTTACAAAGGAAGCTTTGCGAAGCACCAATATTGTCCCTACCCGAGGGACCCAAAGACTTCGTGGTCTATAGTGACACTTCTAAATTGGGTTTTTTGTTGTTCTTGATGCAAAGGGGCAAAGTGGTCGCCTACGCATCAAGAAAACTCAAAACGCATGAAAAGAACTTCCTTACCCATGATTTAGAGTTAGCGGCAGTAGTATTTTCCTTGAAATAGTGGCGACATTATCACTATGGCACGAAGTATACTCTTTACACTGATCATAAGAGATTGAAGTACATCTTTGATAAATAAATAAAAAAGGAGTTGAATATGAGGCAAAGACGATGGATCAAACTTCTCAAGGATTAGGACTATGAGTTGCTTTACCACCTGGGTAAAGCAAACATGGTAGCCGATGCGTTGAGTCGGAAGGACTATAGCGGGATCATTCGGGCCACCCTTACGAGGATCGAACTAGTGTAAGGAATTATTGAAAGGATCAAAGCGTAGCAAGCTGAAGCATTGTTGGAAGAAAATCTAGAAGAAGTGATGACAAAACAATAAATACTCTTCACAGAAGATAACCGTGGGGTAAAGTTGTTCAAGGGGAGTGTTTGGGTGCCCAAGATCAGAGGTAATCGAAATCTGCTCCTAAAAGATGCTCAAAACTCCAAATACTCCATTCACCCCAGAAGTACAAAGATGTATAGGGACTTTAAGCTTATGGCCAATTGATGAGGTTAATTTATTAACCTCATTTACATCACTTTTGTTATATTTTAGTGTCAAGTTATATTAATAAATCGAGTCTTTTATTCATTTCTTTATAATTTACATAGATTTTTAGGATTTTTATTAAGAGGTGGATGAGATTGAAATTTATGCTTTTTATTATGAAAAAACTCTCATTTTGGTATCTTGCTCATGTAGGATTATTTTTTATGATCAAGATGGAGGATACTTGTGAAGAATTTTGTAGAAGATGAAAATCTTGGTGAAGAACTTTTGATGGATATTATGTTTGTATAAAAGGATGTGGGCCAAAAACTTAAATCACATTTGGGCCTAGACTTAAACATTTTCACTTTATATTTCGGTTTTAGGCCTTGGGTCGAATCTTATGGGCCATGGGCTGATTTTTATGTTGGTTGGAAAAACAATTAATTTTATGTTTTTATTATTAATTGTAATTTCTCAAACCCCTTGAGGGTATTTTGGTCATCTTGCCCATCTATTTTTAGTATAAATAGATGGGTGATAAGTGCATAACTTGTCACATTCTATGCACTTATTTGTTTTTGTTAAACCCAGAAATTCAAGTTCTAATTGTTATTTCAAACAAATCAAGATTAGAATCAAAATCATATGTCATTGATATGAATCTCATATTAGAATTTCACTTTCTCTCTCTACAAACACTCTTTCTCTCTCTCTCTCTAGAATGATATTCTGTAAAATTCTTCTTTGATCTGATCCGTGTGAACATCTTACAAAGATTAAAAAGGCAAAGACTATTTATACTAAGCAATTACAACAAGGAAACAAAAAATACAATAGACATTGACTTTGACTTTTATAACAAGAGACTTTGACTTTGATGCTTGAGAGTTGACTTTGAGCTTTGACTTTTATCTTCAAACATTATGATCTTGCATCCAACAAATATGTGCTCTAACATTCTCCCCCTTTGGATCAAGATCATCATTAAAAGATTTTGCATTATAATCTTCTCTCTTTAAGCTCAATTTGAATCTTCTCCCTTTGATGTAAAAAGATCTTCTCAAGCAATCAACATTCTTCCTCTATTAACATGAAAAATTGACATTCTCCCCTTTCTTTGATAAGCACAGTATCTTCAAAACCTTTCAGCAATCTTCCTCAAAAACTGATCTTCAAGAATAATAGCATTCTCTCCCAAGGTTATAAACAAACCTCTTTCAAACACAACTCTGATTGTTTTAGCCACTTATCTCCAAATAAAATTTCTGTAAAATCCTCAACAATTCTGAAATCTTTGAACTCTTTCAGCTTTGAACAACACTCTTTCTTTAACATCTTTCTACAATCTTTCTTTAACATCTTTCTTTCCCAATCAATTCTTGAAATTTCTTGATTCTCTCTCCCCATATAAGATACAAGTTGTTCTGTTCTTTCCAGACATTTCTTTAACTTTGTCATCTCCCCCTTTTTGATGATAGAAGCATGAAATCATCAAAACTTTACAAGAAATGTCTCTGAAATCTGTTCTGACCATTGATCTTTCATACTGAGCCTCTGATTATTTGCTGATCCAAAAAGATATTCATCTGAATCTTTACAAATTCAGACAAATTATGAATGTAACACCTGAATCAACAAATAAATCAGTTAAAATGTCTGTCAGTAACACGAAGTCACTGTGTGTAACGAATACACATTGGAAAGGAGCTTTTGTGATGTTCACTCCCCCAGGGCTTCCATTCAATCATCGAAACACCACAAAGATATTTCTATGAACGTTATGACAAGAAAACAAATTCGTTGTGTGTTTGTGCAAGTGTTAGAAAGAATTAAGCACATGATGATTGCTTTTATAAGGCTCAACATTATGTAAACCATTGAGACAACAACAGTATAACACATACTCTATTGTGCATGATCGAAGTGTGAAGGTGGGGCAGACTTCCTTCTGTTTCAATATCCAGATTTTCCAAATGAAAACCAGATAGATTATGTGTTGTGTCCCTTTGAAAAATATGAAACACTTTCTTTTTAAGAAGAAAATGAGTGGCTGGTGGGGGGTTTTATCAAAAGTTGGCATCGGCTAGTTGCCTGTTTCAATAATGTTCACGAAGAACTGTGAAACATTAGTAATGTAGTTGCCCGGCTCAGAAAGTAGTTGGTGTAGAGTTTGATATTCTTTTACTCTAATCTCTCACCCTCTTTCTTTTAAACATTGAGCTCGTATCTAACCAAACTCTCCTTTACATTTTACCTCATCACTCAACCCACACTCATTTCTTTTTGACTCCTCACACATTCGATCATTCAAGGATTAACTTATTGGGTAGGAAACACTGGTTAACGTGAATCCATAGAAGTTGCAATTAAGCTCACACAAAGAACCCATGTATTGTCCTATAAGAATTTGTTTCTCAAATGGTTTAACTATATCAGTTAAAGCACAAAATATACAAGTCAGATGTTTGTATGCTCAATAAGATAATCATGAAGATTTGAGCAATTTAAACATTGAAGATATTTCAAACAAGTATAATGAAAGAATGAAATGAATACAAGAAACTTGTTTGAAAATCTGACATTGTATGAAAATGATCAGAATCAAATGATTTATCGATTAAGGCTTAGGTCAGCAAAAATTGGATATTGTCTATATGAACCAACATATAGACAAGTCTTGAAAAAACGATTTAGAAATGAATTCATGCTCAAATTCTTTGAATAACAATCGAGGTGTCTTACCATCGAAAATTTGTTTCAATTTAGAGACATGGTAAGTACTATTTCAACAAAAATTAAACCGGTGTGTATGAATACTTGAAAGTATATGGAAAAGATAATACGCAAGTATCAATCTTTGGAAACACACGATTTGTTAACATTTAAGCACAAGTAAAATGAAAACATTTAAAATCACACTTCCAATTCATGAAATCTGTTTAAAAATCGGGAAGTGGTTTGAACATTTAAGAACATGTTTTCTATGATTGAAAGTCATCCTTCTTTCAACCATATATGATATTAAGAATAGAAATAAACCTTTTCGGATATGTCTTAAATCTCATGAAGTCAACTTAAAGTCATAAAGATATGATCTTGTAAGCAACCTCTCAATTTACATCAGTCATAAAGTTCGTCAAAGCAACTTTATTCACAACATTTATTGAAGAATAAAATGACATAAAGTAGTAAAACATTGAATGTACGAGTTCTGATCTAAAGTAATCAGAAGTCATAATCCATACTCCCCCTGAAATTTTGCATTTGTAATTTGCCAGTGAAAAAGCACATGATAGAGATCTACAACTCCCCCTAAAGTGTAGTTCATCATATCTTCCGAATGCATATTTCCAGAAAAAAAAATATGTACTCCCCCTTGAAAGTTGATCTTCTCATTTAGATCTTAGAGTATAGTCTCATGTCTGCTCGGGAGTAGCATCTCTTTTTCATCGTTGAAGTACCAGTCCTAAACTGTTGTGTTTAGAAATCAAACTCCGTTGAAGTACGGGTCCTGAACTGATTTATTCATAAGCCTTCGATTCTTTTACTCCCCCTTGACTTGAGATGCCTGCAACACAGAATCATCCTTTGGCTCTGATACCAATTGTTAAACCCAGAAATTCAAGTTCTAATTGTTATTTCAAACAAATCAAGATTATAATCAAAATCATATGTCATTGATATGAATCTCATTTCAATTCACAAATCTCAATTACAAACACACTTTCTCTCTCTCTAGAATGATATTCTGTAAAACTCTTCTCTAATCTAATCTGTGTGAACATCTTACAAAGATTACAAAGGCAAAGACTATTTATACTAAGCAATTACAACAAGGAAACAAAAAATACAATAGACATTGACTTTGACTTTTATAATAAGAGACTTTGACTTTGATGCTTAAGAGTTGACTTTGAGCTTTGACTTTTATCTTCAAACATTATGATATTGCATCCAACAAATATGTGCTCTAACAATTTTACTTTTACTCTTATTTTAGTCTCCCAATCACCAAATTTAAGTCTTTTAGTCTGTTTTTGCCCTTTTATTGTAGTTTGGAGCTAAGTAAGAGGAATGTCTCATGTTTGTGCTAATTTTTGTGAAAAATGTAACAGTTTGGTTTGCTGCAGCAGAAGGCTACATCATGTTAGCAGTTTCAACAAGTACAAAACATCACATCATAAAATTTTTGCAAGGGAATCAGATTCTAGCCACCTGGACCCGTTTTGCAAGCTGGAGGCGTCTTTTGAAGAATATAATTATATTTTGGTCATGTTAAAGAAAGCATCTTGTAAACCTATTACCCATTGGGTAAAGACCTTTGGTTTAAGGAATCTTTGTACTCTTTATTTGACATTTTATGCTCTTTAGATGCCCTCCTCTTGTATAAATAAGGGGCTTAATTTCAGTAGTTTAACAACTTGAAGCTTGCCTTTGTAAGTAAACATTAGCTTTAACTAGTAGTTTAATTGTACTTGTAGTTTCTTTGACAAGGGAAACAACTAAGTGGTTACTCTAACTACTTAGTAACTATTGTCACTTTTTATTTACTTTAATCTAAGTAATCTTTTGGAACTTTATATTTCATGTCTTTACATTTCGCATTTGCATTCATGTCTTGTATTCATTTTCAAGCGATGATGGGCTAATACCCCTAGCTTGGGTGTAAGTAAAGGTTGGGAGACAAAGGCCTTTGTGGTAGTGGAAGATTGTTTTCGCTATTGGCTATCCTCCTTGCTATTCACCCCTTGTTTCTAAGTTTTATCTAAGTGTTTCTTGACAAAGTGACGCATGTTGTTCCACTTAGATGAGTTGGACTTGCATTCAAGCCAACATAAATTTTAGAACACTGAAGTGTTGAAGTGGTGGACCGTATCAATCCCTTGGGATTGTGAACTACATGAAAAGAGCAGTAAGAATTGCACGACATTGGTTGGGTCTCCCGAATGCATGGAGCTGCCAGTACATAGTCTCATCTGCACCTTGAAAGAGGGATTCTTAGTTCAGTAGCAAGGTCGAGAACCAATGTTGCAGCTTCATGCTGTAGCAATCTACCTAAACATATTGTAGCTAAACTTCAACCTGAACTTACACCCATGCACTTCCTTTACTGTTTTAAATTCATTTTCAAAGTTGTCAACTCACTCAAAGATCATTCCTTCGAACTCTCTAATTAAAATCACTTTTTAAGTTGACTTGGATTAATTGCTTGCTTTAATTGTCTCTGTGGGATCGATATTCGGTACTTAGTACCACTTTATTACTTGTTTTCAAAACGATACTGGTTTGGCATGTATACTTGTGTGCTATTCCTTTATTGAAAAATAGGGATACATTTCCTACAGACCAAGTTTTTGGCGCCGTTGTCGGGGATAAGTCAAAGCAAGAAATTTCTTAAGTTACTTTTAATCTGATTTTTCTAGTCAAACTTTGTTACTGATTTTGGTTGCATGCCACGTTTGTTTCACGGTGAAATATTTGAATTTGATCCTGATATTGAAAGAACATTTCAAAGAAGGAGAAGAATACAAAGAAATTTAGCATCGATTCTTGAAACATTTGTAATGGATGAACCTGTACATGGACCACAACCGAGGCCTCAGGCCAAAGACATTATTCATATTGCAAACTCTAAAGAGGGAAGGATTATGAACTATGTTATGCCTATGCTCGATCAATTACATACTGGCATAGTTAGACCACAGATTGAATGTGCCCATTTTGAACTGAAACCTGTAATGTTTAACATGTTACAATCCAGTGGATAGTTCAGTGGCATGCCATCTGAAGACCCTCATTTGCATCTCAAAACTTTCATGGAAATCACTAACTCTTTTTAACTCGGTGGAGTAACTGATGAAGGCTAAGGCAGTGTTTGGTACACAGACATGATTGGACGGGACTGGACAGGACAGAACAGAACAAGAGGCTAGGACAGGACTAGACGGGACTGGACGGGACTGGACAGGACAAGACAAATGTCTGTCTTGTGTTTGGTACGGCTAGGACTTGATAGGACAGGACTGGACAAATTTCCCTAAAAGTTGTTTGATGATTTTATATGTCATATAATAGTTATAAATAACACAAATAAAATATATCTTTAAATAATTTAATTAAAAAACATTTTTATTTTTTTAAACGATTTTCATACATATAAATACATACAAAAACAATGGTAGAAAATTTGAATGAAGAATCTAAAATAATTGATGGTAGTTTGAAAAAATCCGATTTATATAAAGAATTGATGGATGCATAGTTGCAACGATAGGTAAAGATAAATGCGATGGGTGGCTCGTGAAGGACGGTAGTTGTGAAGAGGTTGAAAGATAGTGGATAGTGGTGTTGCAGGAGGTTGTTATGGACTTATGGTTGATGTGGTGGAGGTATAGGTGGCTGACGATGGTAGTGGTAGTGGAGGAAGAGGCGGAGGTCACCGACGATAGTTGGCGGTGAGCGTCGGTGGTGGCGGCGGCAATGGGTGGTGGCGATCGGTGGAGGTGGCGATAGGCGGTGGTTGTGGATGTGATGGAGGAAGAGGTAGAAGTGGTCGATGATGGTTGGTGGTGGCTACCGATTGCCGTTGATGGTGGTGTCAGCTAAAGGTGGTGGTGATCGGTGTTAGTGGAGGTGGTCGACGATAGTAGTGGTGGTGGCGATGGCCGATGGTTGTGGAGGTGGTTGTTATGGTGGAGAAATAGGTAAAGGTGGTCGACGGTGGTTGGCGGTGGCTACTGGTGGCCGCCGATGGTGGTAGTGGCGGCGATAGGTAGTGGTGACCCTTAAGACTAATACCATATTAGGATTATACATCAAATGGCGGTTGATCAATGATTTTTAGTTTATGTCTCACTTTTGTCTCATGTTGTTCCACCTATTTTGGTGGAACAAGAAAATACCATTTTTTGTCCCATCTTGTCCCACCTTGTCCAGTCTTTATCCCTGTCCCATGTCGCACCAAACGTGGGACGGTGAATTTTTGTCCTGTCCCATGTCATGCCAAACATGGGACAGTGAGTTTTTGTCGTGTCCCGTCCCATCCAGTCTGCAAACCAAACGCACCCTTAAGGCTAAAGTTATTTCCTTTTTCACTCAGAGATAGAGCAAGATCAAGGTATAATTCTTTGCAGCCAAACTCTATTGAAACATGGAATGAAATGGCTGAAAGGTTTTTAAAAAAATATTTTCCACCAACACGGAATGCTAAGTCTAGAAATGAGATAAGCATGTTTAGACAAATGGACGATGAAGCAATTCCGGATGCTTGGGAAAGGTTTAAAAAGTTGTTAAGGAAATGCCCTCACCATGGCATACCCTACTGTATATAGCTAGAGACATTCTACAATGGTTTAAGTACCACTGTTTAACAGATGCTCGATGCTACTGCAGGAGGAGCCTTCACCTCTAGTACCTATAATGATGGGTTTGACATTTTGGAAAAGATTTCAAGTAACAATGGTTATTGGTCGAATCCACGTGCACTAGTACCTAAAAAGACAGTTGGTATTCATGAAATAGATCCTTATACTGCACAGCTCACCTCAATGGCCAACATGATTAAAAACATGTATGTTGCCACTGGTACTGTTGTTGTAGCATCTATTCTTGAACCTCTGCCTGTACAATGTGTAGTCTGTGGTAAAGGACATACCTATGACCAATGTACCCACAATACTGAATCTGTAAACTATTTGCATAACAAAAATGGACAGTTTTCAAACAACTATAACTCAAGTTGGAAGCATCATCCCAATTTCTCTTGGAATAGTTCATGTTTGAACCCACCTAATGCAAAGGAACAGAGAACTTCTAATTTTCAAAACCAACCAAACAACTCTCAAAATCATTTTCAGCAAAATCAATCATCTTTTCAAGGGAAATCAAACCAACATGTTTATTCACCTTCTTCTTTGGAGGCAATGTTGAAAGGTTTTATAAACCACACAAACTCAACAATTAATTATCAAAATACAACTTTGAGGACCTTGGAATCACAGATTGGACAGATTGCTTTGGAACTGAGACACATACCTGTTGGAACCTTGCCAATTGATACTGAGACTTCCAAGAACACAAGCAAAGAACATGTTAAAGTTGTGTCCCTTAGGAGTGGAAAAGGATTAATGGAGACCATACCAAAAAACCCCAGACTATTAGCAACACAGATAAGGAAAGGAGTGTTACTATGGTGCCCCCTACTATTGTTACACCTCCTGATAAAGTCCTTGGACCCACATCAATCCCTGATTTTGTGTCTATATCTGATAGGTCTGAGTTGCCTCTGTTATTCCCTGATGATAACATGAAGGACAAGTCCACTGCAGTAGATGCTACGGCAGATGCTGCAGCATCAACTAGCAGAACCAAAAAACCAAAAGCAGCAAGTGAACAGATAACACCTACTGTTCCAACCACTTCTGATCCCAAGAAGGTTGTTGTCCCACCAATACCCCTTTAGATTCCATACCCCCATAGGCTAAGGAATCAAAAGGAGGAAGAACAATTCAAGAAGTTTCTAGATGTGTTCAATCAATTGCACATCAACATCCCTTTGGTTGAGGCAATTGAAAACATGCCTAGTTATGCCAAATTCCTTAAGGATATTTTGAGCAAGGAAAAGAAACTTAATGAATATGAGACCGTAGCCTTAACAGAAGGGTGTAGTGCCTTGTAGACTAACAAACTTCCCCCTAAACAGAAAGACCCAGGTAGTTTCACAATTCCCTGTTCTATAGGAGGAAAAGAGGTTGGAAAAGCTTTATGTGATCTAGGTGTTAGCATCAATCTTATGCCTTTGTCTGTTTTCAACACACTAGGAATAGGAAATGCTAGACCCACAACTGTTACCTTACAATTAGCTGACAGATCCATAGCATACCCCAAAGGAAAGATTGAAGATGTCTTGATGCAAGTATACAAATTCATATTTCTTGCTGATTTCATCATTTTAGACTTTGAGGCTGACAAAGACACTCATATTTTGTTAGGAAGGCCATTCTTAGCCACTGGTAGAACCCTCATATATGTCCAGAAAGGAGGGTTAACCATGAGAGTTCAAGACCAAAATTTCACCTTCAATGTCTTTAATGTTATGAAATTTCCAGATGAAAAAGAAGATTGTTATGGCCTAAGCTCTATAGACTCTTTATGTCATGAGGAATCCTTAGAAGAAATTCTAGGATAAGTAATAAAAGATGAAGAGTATGATGAGGATGACTTGAATGTAGATGAATTAGAAGATGAGGAATATGATGATGATGATGATGATGATGACTTAGATGATAGTGATGACCATCATAGTGTGAATATGCTACAGCCTGTGGCAGCATATGAAATGTTGGAGGAAAGCACTAAAGAAAACCCCTTACCATCCATTGAAGTACCACCAAATTTTGAACTTAAACAACTTCCTGCACATCTCAACTATGTTTTTCTAAGTGAAGGAGACAAATTACATGTAATTATTCCTACCACTTTGGAACAAAAACAGGAAGAACAATTAGTGAAAGTACTTCAAGCCCACACAAAGGCCATAGGTTGGACAATTTCTGACCTAAAAGGCATCAGTCCATCAATCTGCCAACACAAAATAATTTTAGAGGATAAGGACTTCAGATCTGTAGAACCACAAAGAAGACTGAACCCTGTGATGAAAGAGGTAGTTAAGAAAGAGATACTTCAGTGGTTAGATGCTGGAATAATTTACCCCATTTCTGGTAGTTCTTGGGTAAGTCCTGTTCAATGTGTCCCTAAGAAAGGAGGTGTGACAGTGGTGGAGAATGAAAAGAATTAGTTGATCCCAACTAAGGTAGTGTCAGGATGGAGAATCTGTATGGATTATAGGAGGCTTAACAAAGCAACCCAAAAGGACCATTTTCCATTGCCTTTCATTGACCTAATGTTGGATAGACTTGCTGGTAAGGAGTATTACTGTTTTTTAGATGGATATTCTAGCTATAATTAGATTGCCATAGCACCTGAGGACCAAGAGAAAACCACTTTCACTTGTCCTTTTGGTACTTTTGCTTTTAGGAGAATGCCTTTTGGACTATGCAATGCACCAACTACATTTCAAAGATGCATGATGTCCATATTCTCTGACATGTTGGAAACTTCTATGGAAATATTCATGGATGATTTTTCTGTCTATGGATCTTCCTATGAAGAATGTTTGAAAAATCTAGAACAAAACCTTAAAAGATGTGAAGAAACTGATTTAGTTTTAAATTGGGAAAAATGTCACTTCATGGTCAAAGAAGGCATTATTTTGGGACACATGGTTTCAAATAGAGGAATAGAGGTTGACAAAGCAAAATTAGAAGTAATTGAAAAACTTACAGAACATACATATGTCAAGGGAATTAGAAGTTTTCTTGGTCATGTTGCCTTTTACAGAAGATTTATAACGGATTTTTCAAAGATTTCAAAACCCCTCTGTATTATGTTACAGCATGACCAGCCTTTTGATTTCAATGATGAATGTAGGAAAGCTTTTAACTTTTTGAAAGATGCTTTGATTTCAGCACCTATTGTGACCACACCAGATTGGACAAAACCATTTGAACTCATGTGTGATGCAAGTGATTGGGCACTTGGTGCAATTTTGGGACAAAAGAAAAAAAAAATTCACCCTATCTATTACTCTAGTAAAACTCTTAATGCAGCACAAATTAACTACACAACCACTAAGAAGGAATTATTGGTTGTAATATTTGCCTTTGAAAAATTCAGATCATATCTGATGGGGACCAAGGTTACAGTTCATACTGACCATGCAGCCATTAAATACTTGATTTCTAAAAAAGATGCAAAGCCAAGATTAATTCGGTGGGTGTTATTGTTACAAGAGTTTGACTTAGAAATAATAGATAGGAAAAGAACTGAAAACCAAGTTGCAGATCACTTGTCTAGATTAGATAAAGGAAAAGGAACTCTTGTTGAAATAAATGAACAGTTTCCTGATGAACAGTTGTTGAAGCTACAGCATCATGCTACAGCACCCTGGTTTGATGATATTGCAAACTATTTGGCTGTTGGAAGCATTTCACCTGAACTCACCAAGAACCAAAGAAAAAAGTTGTTTTCTAATGCAAAGAACTATCTTTGGGATGATCCATTTTTATTCAAACTAGGGGTTGATCATATTTTAAGGAGGTGTATCCCTCAAGAAGATGTGACTGTAGTGCTTGAGCATTGTCATGCTTCAGCATATGGTGGCCACTTTGGTGGCCAAAGAACTGCAGCAAAAGTACTCCAATCTGGATTCTTTTGGCTCACACTTTTTTATGATGCTGACAATTTTGTTAAAAGATGTAATGAATGTCAAAGGACTGGATCTATTTCCCAAAGACATGAGATGCCTCTTAATGGCATTTTAGAAGTTGAAATATTTGATGTTTGGGGAATATATTTCATGGGACCATTTCCTATTTCTGAAAACTGTCAATACATCTTGGTAGTTGTAGACTATGTCTCTAAATGGGTAGAGGTTGCAGTTTGATACAGTAATGATGCAAAGACAGTGGTCAAATTCCTTCATAGGAACATTTTTACCAGATTTGGCACACCTAGGGCCATAATTAGTGATGAGGGAACACACTTTGTAAATAAAATGATGAAAGATGTTTTGGAAAAGTATAACATCAGTCATAGAGTTTCTACAACCTGTCACCCCCAGAAAAATGGCCTAGCTGAACTCTCAAATAGGGAAATCAAGAGTATTCTAGAAAAATTGGTCAAACCTTCCAGAAAGGATTGGTCATTTAAACTAGATGATGTTCTTTGGCCTTATAGGACTGCCTATAAATCCCCAATTGGAATGTCTCCTTACAAGCTTGTCTTTGGAAAAACTTGTCACTTGCCATTGGAACTAGAGTACAAAGCATTTTGGGCTCTAAAAGAACTAAACATGAGTATTAATGATGCAGGTGAAAGGAGAAAACTGCAGATAAATGAGTTGGAAGAACTAAGAGACCAATCCTATGAGAATGCCAAGATATACAAAGAGAAAACCAAAAAGTGGCATGACAAAAGGATTTTACAAAATAATTTTCAAGTTGGTCAAAAAGTTCTGTTGTTTAACTCGAGATTGAAACTCTTTCCTGGAAAATTAAGGTCAAAATGGATTGGACCTTTTGAAATCAAACATGTATTTCCTTATGGAGTTGTGGAACTCATTGATCCAAATACTGGATCCTCTTTTAAAGTGAATGGACAAAGGATCAAATCTTATCTGGATGGTGCTACTACAGGGTTAACCTCTGTAGTGCAACTCCAACCCCAATGATCCTTTGGTCCATGATGCTCCCAAAAGTCCAAAGTGTACATTTGTAAATATGTTTTATTTATTTTAGAACAGTTTTATTCTAATCCTTGTGGTGATGTGCAGTAAAAATGAAAGTGGGGAGTGGGGAGATTGTTGCTACAGCATTACATGCAGAATATGGGGTCGATGGTTTTCTAAAACTGAGATAAAAATGTAGATGACAACTTTTAAGGTCTTGTGTTTATTGAAATAATTTCGATCAAGAGAAAAAAGAAGATAAAAGTTTATAAGATACTTGTAAAATTTAAAGAAAAAGAAAATGGAGCATAAAAGGTACATTGCTTTATTAAAGCAACTTAAGTTAACTTTTGTAGACCATCATTAGATTCTTCCTAATGTACCATTTTCCCTTTTTCTTTTTCTTTTAAGGGCCTAATGTCATATCTTAGCGTAACTATTTCTCTAAACACATCACCTTCTAGTTAGATTCTAATTATTTTTGAAGAAAAAAAAAGAGGTTTTTATTTAAGAAACCGAATACAAGCGGTTTTCTTACAAAAAAAAACATTTGAAAACCAACCTTTCATCTCCCTCTCATTCATTGTCTTCCAAAGAAAAAAAACCTACTGATTTCTTTCTCTTCTCTCTGTTAATGACGATGGAAGAAAAGAAAAGGGAAACACCAAGAAAATCGGTCACTTACAACAGAAGAAAGACTCGATCCTCTGCTGTGGAGAAGTCGAAAACAGAGGACAAGAGAGCAAAAGGAGTGGTCATTCACTCGTCGGCGGTGACCACTAAGCTGAAGAAGAAGGAAGTTAAAGGCAAGGGAAAAGGTAAGGCTGTTAGTGCACCCTCTCCCTCTTCATCTGAAAATACCACATAGATTGAACCCCTTGTACTTTTGCCCTCTGTGATCAAACCCGCTATGGTTGCACCCACCACAGCCTCCTCTCGTGGTGATGTCTACAATCTAGAAAAAAACACGAGAAGGCCATTAGACCTCATTATCACCAATCCAAACACCCCTGTAAACCAAGAGGAAGACTCATGTCTCATGCATGATGCCCAAAATCCTGAAGACACTATAAACCCCCATTCTGTTAGCTTTGACATGAACCTCTTACCCTCACAACAAGCCCAAAGCCTACCTCTAATCACAACCACTACAAACACTACCATACAAAATGTTCTTACAAGCACTTCCCATGTATCTGTACTAGACACTTCTGTTTTTAGCACACTTGCACCTGCAGTCATCACCATGGACATTCCAGTGTCTCAGCATGCTGCTGTCACAGTTTTTGTACCCCCATCACCACCAAGAACACACACTGAAGTCAATGAGGAGTTGGATGCTCTTCTCAACACTTCCGAAAACACCATCTCTGATTTAAGGGTGCATGATGATGAGGAGGGGGTTGTTGATGGTGAAAATAATGATGTAGTGGAAGGAGAAAACAATGTTGATAAGGAGATAGAGAGGAAGAAAATGTGGAGGAAATTATTGTGCAAAAGAAATCTAAGAGTAAGAAG
The DNA here is from genome assembly GCA_954870635.1 of Arctium minus. NCBI lineage: Eukaryota > Viridiplantae > Streptophyta > Magnoliopsida > Asterales > Asteraceae > Arctium > Arctium minus. The sequence continues at coordinate 71,253,875 of OX941092.1, read as the reverse complement.
AGGCAAAGAGTAGACAGGCCTATAGAGAGGACAACTAGGAGAACCACCAGGGCTGCCAAAGCCATGGCAGCCTCTTCTAGGACAGAGGACAGAGTGGAAGAGGAAAATGAAGAGGAGGAGTTGGGTAAAGATGAAGTTCAAGAGGAGGAACAGCCTGAGGAAGAGGAGTTGGATCAAAATCCCACCGGAAGATTCGGGAAGATGTTTAGTTGTTTGAATGCAGAGGACAGGTATGATCAATTCATGAACAAGGAAGGTCATTTGGACAAGGGATTCACATCAAGGGTTATAGAGACTACCCCATTCATCAAAGATGCCATTAAAAGCTTGGGATGGGAAGAGTTGTGCCAGGTTCCCTCCACCCATAACATTGATTGGGTGAGGGAATTCTTTACTGAGGTTGATGTGTCAAAGCAGGATGTTGTGACAGTAAGGGGCAGGAAGGTATTGTACTCACCTTCACAAATTAACTCGTTGTTTCAACTAACACCACCTGTAGATTCAATCTATAAAAAGATCATGAGGAGAGCATCTGCTACTGACTCCAAAAGGATATTGGATACGATTGCCAAGCCTGGGGCATATTGGAAGGAACAAAGAGAAGGAAGAAAGATTCTGGAAGCACACAGCCTGAAGCCCCAATCAAATGCCTGAAGCCCCAATCAAATGCCTGGTACCATTTTATTAGGCACACCATTCTACCCACATCACATGACACCAATGTGACTTTTGAAAGGTGTGTCCTAATTTACTCAATCATGGAGAAGAAAGCTTTTGATGTGGGGCAGATCATCAACAAAAGCATCAAGGCTTGTGCTGAAAAGCCAAGGGGTGGTTTGTGGCATCCTGCCTTAATCACCACCCTCATGAAGAAGGCTAGAGTGGAAGAAATGGAGGAATATGAGAAAGTGAAAAAGAAGACTGCCATGGATACAATAGCAGTGGAGAGGATCCTGAGAAACCAAGCCAGAAAGAAGGGCAGAGAGCCAAGGACCATTACTGGAGACTATGCTGCAGCATCTGAAACTGGTCTCAGTACACTTGATACTACTACTGTGACCCTGCTTATAAAGATGATGGAAGAAAACCAGTTGAAGATAGTGGCAAGACTGGAGGACCAAGAGAGTTTTTGGGAAGAGAAGTTGAATACCCAAAGGGATGACCTCATGGCTGACTTTGAAGAGAGAGATTTGGTACTTGGAAGAAGGATCAAGAGACAGGAAAGAGAGCTGGAGAAACTGAGGAGAGAGCTTTCCTTGCATAGGTAGTGGGAGAAGAAGAAGGATGATGTGATAATGGAAGTTTGGGAGGAACAGAACATGGAAGCTTCTACTGGTTTGCCAACATACCCACAAGAGCTGCTTGATGGTGATGAGAGGTTGTTGAGGACTGCTGCAGCACCTACTCATCCTGAGTAGGCAGGTTCATTCCTATTCCTTAGCTCCATTTAGATTTTACACTTTGTTATTTTCCATATGTTTTTTAGTCTATAAGAGTCTGGGAACTTTTTATATTTTTAGTGTGATAGTTGGTTAGTTAGATGGTCAAACATGACATAGCCCAAATAATTTGATTGTTGCATGTTCATTTTCCTTTGTACATACTAGAACCAATCCATGACCACCTGGGAAGCAACTAGGCAACAATGGACTTTAGGAAAGGATTTAGGCCATCTTTCTCATACACTAAGCCTGGCAACCACCAATCCTTGCACCCTTAGACCTTAGTGCCTAACATGTTCTTTTTAACAATGAGGACATTGTTTCATTCAAGTGTGGAGTTGGGATCTGTGTGGTCTGTGCCCAAACAGATAGACAAAAAGGACATAGTCCTTCTATCTTGTCCAATAAAGAGAGAAACACTTCTGTGATATTGGCATCACTAGCTCAATCAAACCCTTGTGATATTGGCATCATAGGCTCAATCATTCCCTCTTGATATTGGCACCCATGGCTCAATCATGTACCCCTTTCCTCTGTGATATTGGTACAATAGGCCCGATCAAACCTTTTAGGCCAACCTTAAAATTTTCAAAAATTTGGCAAAAGGTACATGCTACAGCATCTTCTGCAGCATGGGCACAGAATGCAAGAAAAATGAGAGAAAGTGAGTAAAGCCCTGAATTTCCAAACCCAAAAAGTCCTAATGATCCTTAGTCTAGAGTCTGTTTTTGCCTAACAATAGGAACATGTACCTTGGCATATGGTGGTGTGTTTTGTGAAATTGAATAAACTTTGATTTATGAAAGGCTATGTCAAATGTTTGATGCCCGGTTCACTGACCCCTATTACATTTTATTTTGTTTTCACCCTTCAAATTGAGTCTTTGTATTTGTCTTTTTCATTGCTTGGGGACAAGCAATAGTTCAAGTGTGGAGTTGTGATAAGTGCATAACTTGTCACATTCTATGCACTTATTTGTTTTACTTTTACTTTTATTTTAGTCTCCCAATCACCAAATTTGAGTTATTTAGTTTGTTTTTACCCTTTTATTGTAGTTTGGAGCTAAGTAAGAGGAATGTCCCATGTTTGTGCTATTTTTTTGTGAAAAATGTAACAGTTTGGTTTGCTGCAGCAGGAGGGTACAGCATGTTCACAGTTTCAGCAAGTATAAAACGTCATTTCATAAAATTTTTGCAAGGGAATCAGATTCCAGCCACCTGGACCCGTTTTGCAAGCTGGAGGCATCTTTTGAAGAATATAATTATATTATGTTAAAGAAAGCATCTTGTAAACCTATTACTCATTGGGTAAAGACCTTTGGTTTAAGGAATCTTTGTACTCTTTATTTGACATTTGATGCTCTTTAGATGCCCTCCTCTTGTATAAATAGGGGGCTTAATTTCAGTAGTTTAACAACTTGAAGCTTGCCTTTGCAAGTAAACATTAGCTTTAACTAGTAGTTTAATTGTACTTGTAGTTTCTTTGACAAGGGAAACAACTAAGTGGTTACTCTAACTACTTAGTAACTATTGTCACTTTTTATTTGCTTTAATCTAAGGGGTTGTTTTTTTTTAAACCTCTTAATAGCTCTTAAGTCTGAATCATTCAGACCTTTTTACACACCACCTCTTATTAATCATAACTAAAATAAGACTTCAGACTTTAGACCTCTTAAAAAACAAACGAAACCTAAGTAATCTTTTGGAACTTTATATTTCATGTCCTTACATTTCGCATTTACATTCATGTCTTGTATTCATTTTCAAGCGATGATGGGCTAATACCCCTAGTTTGGGTGTAAGTAAAGGTTGGGAGACACATGAAATGTCTTTATATTTCATGTCTTTACATTGGCTATCCTCCTTGCTATTCACCCCTTGTTTCTAAGTTTCATCTAAGTGTTTCTTGACAAAGTGACGCATGTTGTTCCACTTAGATGAGTTGGACTAGCATTCAAGCCAATGTAAATTTTAGAATACTGAAGTGTTGTAGTGGTGGACCGTATCAATCCCTTGGGATTGTGAACTACATGAAATGAGCAGTAAGATTTGCACGACATTGGTTAGGTCTCCCGAATGCGTGGAGCTGCCAGTACATAGTCTCATCTGCACCTTGAAAGAGGGCTTCTCAGTTCAGTAGCAAGGTCGAGAACCAATGTTGCAGCTTCATGCTGTAGCAATCTACCTAAACACACTGTAGCTAAACTCCATCCTGAACTTACACCCATGCACTTCCTTTACTGTTTTAAATCCATTTTCAAAGTTGTCAACTCACTCAAAGATCATTCCTTCGAATTCTCTAATTGAAATCACTTTTTAAGTTGACTTGGATTAATTGCTTGCTTTAATTGTCTCTATGGGATCGATATTCGGTACTTAGTACCACTTTATTACTTGTTTTCAAAACGATATTGGTTTGGCATGTATACTTGTGTGCTATTCCTTTATTGAAAAATAGAGATACATTTCCTTGAGACCAATGGGTAAGGTTGAAGTTTGAGATAAGTGGTTTTTTGGGAATTAGTTTCTCCATAGATCTTCTCCTCTTTTCTCACTTATCTCTTCATTTTCACAATGGAGAAATAGGTGTCTGAAGAATCAGAGAAACGTTATAGTTGAGTAGGTGTGTATGATTGGTTGTTTGATTTTACTAACAATCGGTTGGAAGTGTGTTTTAAATCAATCAAGTTTAATTTCAAGCTTTGGTGTATTTACCATGTTTGTTTTGTTCATCTCGTTTACTTACTGCATTTCTCTCGTCTTTAAGTATTTATAAATCGTTTTTATAAGTTTTGTGTTATCACTCCATACTCTTACAAGGGTCGATCCCTACTTCTTTTTTGAAAGTTCCTTGTGATTATTGTGTGATTACAATTACGTGCTTTCTGAAACTCTCATTTCAACTTGGAATTTTATAATTCGATTTTCACTTTTCGAGAAACGTTTGATTGTAGTTTTACGTTGGATTTTTGTAAATCCAATTGTGACGCATCACTATTACTCAAAAGATCGAAACAAGATTTTCCCAACAAAAATGAACAAGTCTTTAATTTCTGAATCGAACCTTAGAGTGCAAGTTACTGATTTCCTTCTCACATTTACTTTTTAGCCATTTAAATTATGTATTTTACATTTTTTCAATTTAATTCCTCGTCATTTATTTTCCGCAATTTACTTTCTCGCACTAAATTCTTGTCATTTAATTCTTGTCCTTTATAATTCATGCTTCTTACTTTTTATCGCTTCTTAACATTGTTTGCACAACAAGTTTCCTTTCCTAAATTCTAGTACTTGCTATTTATTTCATGCATTTTCAATTTCTGTTATTTACGTTTCAAGTCTTTACACTTTTCCAAGCTATGTCAGTCTAATCGCCTTAGCTTCAGGCACAAAGTAAACTTAAGACAAAGACCGAGGAAAAGGTAAAAATGTGTTTTTAATGTAGCATGATTGCCCGAGTTATTTAAATCGAGATTATATATTATGTGTATATTACATTTAAACAACTGACAATTGTTTACATGTATGAAAACTTTTAAGTGACATAAAATATTGATCTTGAGATAACGAAGGAATGCTACAATATCTTTTTACCGGATCATTTGTCTTATCTTAATGGATCTTTGTACCCTTTGTTTCTTCTTATAATTGATTTCTTTAGTGTTAACCAACCAACCAACCAAAATATTTTCTTCGAATTCGCCATCTGAAACTAACTTTTACAGACTATACTTTAAGAGAAACTTTTACACGCTTCCCTGTGGATCGATATCTGGTACTTGTACCATTATTAATTACTTGTTAAAAAGACGACAGTAGATCAAGATGTATACTTGCATTGAGATCTATTTGCACGTATTTTGAGGTTATGTAAAAACCAACAACACCAGTCATGAAGTTGGACGTGGCGAGCTATGTAGAGCGGTGTGTGACGTGCCTGCAAGTGAAAGTCGAGAACCAACAACCGTATGGTAGCCTCCAATCTCTAGAGATTCCCGAATGAAAGTGGGAGCACATCACAATGGATTTTGTGACCAAGTTGCCAAAAAACCTTAAGGGGCCACGACACCATTTGGGTAATAGTTGATCGTTTGACCAAGAGTTCCCACTTGCTAGCCATGCGTGAGACCTTAGCGATGAAATTGCTAGCAAAGTTGTATATCGATGAAGTGATTTCTTGGCACGGAGTGCCCTTGTCAATTGTCTCAGATGGCTGCTTCACCTCAAGTTTTTGGGACGACTTACAAAAGAAACTGGGTACAAGAGTGAAGTTGAATACGACCTATCACCCCCAAACCTATGGTCAGAGCGAACGGACAATTCAAACGTTCAAAGACACGTTGAGATCTTGTGTGATCAACTTTGGTGGTAGTTAGGACTCTCACCTACCCTTGGTGGATTTTGCCTACAACAATAGTTACCACTCTAGTTTCGGGATGGCTCCGTTTGAAGCTTTGTATGGGCGAAAGTGTAGAACCCCCATATGTTGGCTAGAAGCGAGAGAGAAACAGTTCGTCGGCCCTAAAGTTGTGCAACAGATATCCGACAAAGTTAAAGGCATCCAGAAGTGGTTGAAAGCGGCTCAAGATCGGCAAAAGAGTTTTGTCGATAAGAAGAGACGACCAATGAAATTCCAAGTAGGAGACCGGGTAATGTTGAAGGTGTCTCCTTGGAAAGGAATCATCCGGTTCGAAAAACGAGGAAAGTTTAGTCCCCATTTCCTCGGACCATTCACCGTAATAAAACGTGTGGGGATCCAAGCTTATCAATTGGAGTTGCCACTGCAAATGAATGGAATTCATCACACATTCCATGTTTGCTACCTTCGAAGGTGTTTAGCAAAAGAGGAGAGTGTTATTCCTCTCTCAAAAATAAGAGTAGATGAGGGTAACTGTTGCGTGGAAGAACTCGACGCTATTTTAGAAAGGAAGTCGAATAAGCTCTGTCACAAGGAGGTCATGATGATCAAAGTGCAATGGAAGTATCATCAGGGAGCCAATGTAACCTGGGAAGCTGAGGATGATATGAAAAGGCAATACCCCAACTTGTTTGTGTAACGAAGATTTCGAGGACGAAATCAATCTCAAGGTGTGGAGGATTGTAACACCCGGAATTTTGGTAAGCAAAATGTATCAGTATATCTTTAAGTCATTCGTATTCATTAGTTTAATTAAGGATTATTTTGGCTCAGAGGGTTTAGCTATATCGGGAAGCAAGAGCCTGGAGGGAGTTTGGGCGATAGTGCCCGGCGAGAGTGCCAGGGTCACTATCATCGTGTCACTCTCGCGGTGAAGAAACCACTCATGGTACATATTGGGTGATCGTTCCCGAAGAGAGTGTCAGGATCACTATCGCTATGTCACAATTGCAGCGAGCCTGTAGCCCACAGTACCATCTGGGTGAGAGTGTCTGCGATAGTGACAGTGTCACTATCGCCTGGCATTATCGCGGTCAGCCCCCAAAGCTTTAAATGCTTATTCTTCCCAGCCAACTCTCATTTACTCCATTTTCTACTCTCCTCCTTTTCTCTCCCAAAGTTGTTTCCAATACTAAATACGAACCCTACCTCGTTTAGGGCTATTTTCTTGAAGATTAAAATGTTCCATCTTCATCAAAGCAAGATCCATCCACCACCTAAGGTTCAAGACCAAGTGTTCATCTTCATTTTAAGAGATTTCTTGGCTTCTAGGGTTTTTTCCTATACCAAGCATTGTGAGTTCATAACCACTTTTAAAGCTTTATACATGTCAAAACCTTAGAGTTTTAATCTCCTAAATATCTCTCACATTATTCCTTATTTTCATGAACTATAATTTTGAGTATTTTAGGAGATTTTAGAGTTTCTATTCTTTTCATGAGAAATGTTAGGTCTTATTATATGTGTTATGATATGAGGTTTTATATGCAACATTTATGGTATAAAACTTGAGTAACTCTATTTTGGACACATTTATGATTTTATCTTATGGGATGAACTTTTGGCAAGGAAATGGATTTTGGAATGAATTTGAGGGATTGTCTCAAGTACAAACTAAGGTTACTTTAGACCTTATGGTTTTGTGGAAAATGGTTTGAGAACATATGGTGATAGAAATAGAATGGTCTCATTTGGATACTTTTTATGGATTTGATTCTATGCAATAATGTTTACTTAAAATAAGAGTTTTACGGAATTCATGATGTTGAGAATTATATGTGTGATTATAGTTTTGTCACAATGTTAGTATGATGAGCCTTAGACTAATACAAATAGATCCATAGGTATAGGAGTCAGATTATTTGATTTGGGATGATTCCCATTGTAACTAGTTGAGACATTGGGTCATTGAGGATAACTTAGTACGGTTATATGGAGTCGAATACTAGTCATTGACTGTAAATGTAATTCTAGTGAATGAGTATGATTAGGATCATCGAGGGCCCATATCCACATCTAAAGTGCACGTGGACGAACTCGTGGCCATTTATCCTAGTATGAGCTTACTAACTTGGAAAGTAGCTTACTTTTGTGGTCCGCTACAATCCTTGGAAATTGGGTTTCTTTTGTCATCGTAAGATTTTTTTTTTCCTTGAATCGTATGTTCCTATGTGGTTTGATGGAAATAAACTTACTTCCCAATCTTGAGAAATATTTATGTTGTCTTATGCTTCATTCAATTTTATAATGTTTGTTCTCACTAGGCATAAAGCCTAACACTTTTTCTTAATGATATGTCTATCAGGTTCTTTTAGCAGCAGCGCTCACAAAGTTTGAGGGACGAGCGTTTTGCCGAGAGTGGCAACTTTTGGAGATAGTCTTTTTGGTATTGGCGTACAAAATTGATTAGATACCTTTTGGGAGATTGTGTTGACAATTGTTTTAATCTAGACGTAAATAGTTTAGATTAGTGAATTGTGATTTATAATCTCCATTCATAGAATTGTAAACGCTATTATTATTTCTTCTTTTTAGGTAATTTCTTTTATATAGAATGTTTTCGTTACGTCACCTTCAGGTATAAATTTACCTCTATTTTTAGGGGTGTTACACTCTGTTATTTATATTAGTATGATATTTATCATAAATATTAATATTCACCATAATATTCATCATAAATATACTACAGTTTCAACTCTACATATTCTATTTTTCTTTTTTCTTTTCTTTATTGGATTATCGATTGATCTCGATGAGTTCTCGATTCGTCTTGATAGATTTCCCAATCCATCTCGATAAAAGTTAAAAGTGATATGTTATGGTTTTACACAAACAAACACAATAAAATAACCAATAGGTTATAAATCGGTCTCCATGAAAAATGAAGGTGTTAGGTTATGATTTTAACACACAACCACACACCAAGTCAATGGATGGGTTCTTGATTAGTCTTGGTTGGTCCCGATGGGTTCTCGATCTATCTCGATGTGTTCTTGATTGATCTTGATGGGTGTTGGGTTACAGTGATGAAGAACGTGATGCCATATGATGTTGAAGAAAGTGTTAAAGAAGGTGATGTCAAGTTACGGACTTACGGTGTCGAGCTGTTGTACACACTTGAACGTACATAAATATTGAATTTAACACACACACACACACATTTATTTACTAATTTTTAAGATAATTTATTTTAAACTTTAAGGTGGTAAAAGTATTTAATTAAAAATTGAAAGAGAACACTTTTCGTTGTAATTATTTTCCCGACCCCGTCTTATTTCTCATTTTAATCATCATGAACCATTTTACTCGATAAATATAAAAATAAAAGTAAATTACACATTAATATACAACATATATGATAGCATTATAAAAAATATAACGGGTTCAGGGGAAAACCATAAAAAATGGAAAATTAAGGAACACCGTAATAATCGTTTATTTGCATGGTATGCACATGTGAATAAAATTAATTTGTTCGGTATGCACACGTGCATAAAAGTAATTGAAAAAGTTTCCTGATTTCAATGCATATTTGCATACCGTACAGATAAATAGTTATCAAGTGTTCCTTAGTTTTTCATCTTTTTGTGGTTTTCCTGAGCCTCAGGTTTAAGTGAAAACAACAAAAAATTGTAAAATTAAAAAACAACCTAATAACGATTCACCTATACGGTATGTATATGGGCATAAAGGTAAGTTGTTCAGTATGCACATGTGCATAAAATGCAACACGTCCATAGAAACCTTGAAACATTTTCAAATATTTTTATGAACATGTCATACCGTATAGATGAATGATTATTATAGTGTTCTTTAGTTTTTCATTTGTTGTGGTTTTCCCTTGAACCTGAGTCTATTATAGTAACGGATAATGGATAACGAAAAATCATTATCCATACCTTACCCACTAAAATGTCGGGTAAGCAGGTAGTGGATAAATTGGATAAAATTTCTTTACCTATACCCTTATCCAACAGGTTGAAGCATAACGAGTGACAGGATACTCTAACTCATTGTCAGCCCTACATCTATATTAATATAGTTTTTCATTATTCTTCGGTCTCTCTTATTTTAAGTGATAAACAACTTACTGTAATACATAAAAAAGTTTAAGTAATTAACAAAATAGAGATGTTATAAATAATCAAGGTTCTAAATAGCGTGAGGCGTGGCGTGACGGCGAGGCCAAACCTCAAGCCTAAGGAGTCATGGCGAAGCCTTGACGTTTTCAAGGCGTGACTTATGGCGTCAAATTTCTAATTTATATATAAAAACATATGTTTTGGCGTGTTATTCGTGTTATTCAATTAGTCAATAGTAATAAACAAGTTAAATTAGGTTATATATATATATATATATATATATATATTAAAACCCCGCAAATAAGACATTAAAAACATAAAAAATATCAAATATTGCATTACAAAAACTGCACATTAGGCTATGACGTGCCACGAGCTTAACGTGGCGTGAGACACAAACCTTGGTGTCATGACGGCTGTGCGACGAGTTTTTTAGAACAGTGTAAATAATAAACAGAATCAATGTCATACCAAATAATCGAAAATGAAACGTCGCGCCTATTTTTAAGAACAACTCAAAACAAATATTTTTTGTAATATATTGGAAGTAAATGAGTAATTTCTTTGTGAAAAAAAAATAGAAATATTCTACGAAGATCAAATTTTAAATTAATGCAGATAAACCAAAAACCTTATAGTTATCATCAGACTGAGAAGATAATACAATTGGATCAACAAATGACAATTATATTTTTAACACTGTTCTAAAAAACTCGTCGCACAGCCGCCATGGCATCAAGACTTGTGTGTCACGACACGTTAAGCCCATGACACGTCACTAATGTGCAATTATCGTAATGAGATATTTGATTTTTCTTTACGTTTTTAATGTCTTATTTGCAAGTTTTTTAATATATAACTTAATTTAACTTGCTTAGTGTCATTGACTGATTGAGTAACACTACAAAACATACATTTTTATATATAATATTATATATGAATTAGAAATTTGACGTCATAAGTCACGCCTTAAAAATGTCATGGCTTTGCCGTGGCTCCTAAGGCTTGAGGTTTGACCTCGCCGGCACGTCACGTCTCACCGTTTAGAACCTTGATTTTTGTAACAATTTGAGAAGTGGGCTCTACTTGGTTACATAATAATTCAATTGAAAGACACTTTTGTACTTGCTCTTGAAAATCGATGATATTGTAATTTATTGGAAAATTTATAAAAATTGAAATAAGAAAATAGATAAACCCTAGTGATTTTGAAGTTAATGGAATTAGAAAATTTTCGGCTTAATGAGATTTACAGCTTATTCAGTCAGCTATATATGACAGTTTGGTAGTGGCTTAATGATATAGAAAGTGACTTATTCAGTAAGATTTCAAGGGGGAGATTTATGCAGAAAGCCAAGTTTTTTTTCAAACCAGTCTCTCTCATTAAAAAATATGTTTCTTCCATCTATGAAAAAACTCTCTCAAATAAAAACATTTGAAATCTATATAGACAGATTAATCCACACAGACAACTTTATCCATACAGACCTTAATGGAAAACCAACCAAACAACCCCTGAGAGTCGGATGGATTATTGAAAAATCAAAATATTAAAAGAAAATATTTTATTGTCCATGTGCGTTTTAGAGAATGTGTGTTCACACTTCACACTTGGTCCTCTCATGATTGAAACAAATATTTTTTTTTAACTCAACTGATAATAAAGTTTGGATTTTTGGAAAAAATAAATTCAGAAGATACTAGTTCGAGTCCTACTTGGTTATTCCGGATTTTTCTGGTAAGCTACCCAAACCCCACGGTTAACAAAAAAGATTTTTTTAGCAAAAGGTTTTTGATGTGACATTTGTGGTAAAAGCCAAGAAAAAAAACAAGACGTTATCGAGGTTTATGTGACAATGAAAGTTAGAACTGACGGAAATGCCCTGACCTGTTAATGAGTGGACCGTTGCAGATGTTGCTTGGAATTGTTTAAACTTCAAGGTCCAAGTTGTCTGCAATGAAATTTGTCCGATATTAAATGAATTTTATGAATAGTTCGGAGGGAAAAAAGAGAAACATTCTAAAATATTATAGTAAATATAATGTTTTAAACATCGAATCCAACATTAATAATTTATAAAGTCACCTCATTTGACTAGAAATCATTATTATTCAAAGATAAGATTGCAATTATTATAAAAGTTAGACAACTTTACTATTCTTTCTTTTTGAGAAGCCGTACCGAAAGTTGAAAATCAAAAAAGTATCACAATTCAGCGGAAAGAAAGTGTTTGAAAGAAAGTTATTTTATTTAATTGTCATTATGGAAAACGTGCTTTCAAAATGCACGTTTAAGGATATATAGTTTGAAAATTGTCTATTTCAGGATTGTGAAAAAAGTCCATTTTGATGTGTCTTATTGACTATGGTTTCCAAAATAGACATTTTTTCGAACTAAAGACCATTAAACGCATTTTTGCTTGTGTCGTGAGATGTTTGGTCAAGTCGTATAACGAGCGAAACCCTCGTTTTGTGTTGCTGAGACAAGCATGTTTTCTAAAATGACAGTTGAGTGGAAAGCACAATACTTTTGGATGCAATATGCCCTAAAATAAATAGTTAGTATTTCAAAACTTTTCATATAAAATACTTAATTACTGTATAAGAACTTTCTGATATTTATGCAACATAATTTGTTATACCTTTGACCTCAAATGCTCAGTTATTTGCCTACATGGGGTTGCTGCAATTTGAAGCCAAACAACGAATGTAGGCATGGTTATTATGTCGAAATTGTGGTAGACAAAAGAAAGTTAAGAGAAAACCAGAGGATGACAAATCAAATAACGTTTATAGTTGATGAATCTAAACCCTAATTTAGATCTCCCAATCTGATCCCTATAACGAGCTACTCGAATTGATCTAGAACACAAAAAAAAGGTTGTTTAATTTAATGAGTTGAGAGCTCAATGTTCTAAATGACGTGAGACATGGTGTGACGATGAAGTCAAGCCTTATGAGTTACGGCGAGGCCACGACTGTTTTCAAGGCATGTCCTAAGGCGACACACACACACACACACACACACTTTTGTGTATGTTAGTGTTTTGAATAATATTGTAGAACAAATTAAATTCATAAAAAGTAATAAAAACTAGAAAACAAAAAAGAATCATTGATACCAAATATATAGAACTTATAATAAAATGATATCGAAAGTGAAAAATCGAGATTAAATCTCTTGAATCTATACTTATGCTTTTTTCTTTAATTTTCAAAGAATTCGTATTCAACTCTTTGTGTATGGGAATGCGAGTAAATATTTACCTATTTAGGCTTTTAGTTTCGTTTTTATGTTTATATAAGTTGTAAAGTCATTTACATAATTATCATTTATTCCTCAAGTTATATATATTAAAAAAAAGGGAAAAGTTCAAAAAAACGCAACGGACTTTAGGGTTTGGAGTGATTAAGTCCCTGGACAATTTTTTCGAACAAATAAATCATTAGACATTTCAAAATCTGTTAAATAAATTCTTGGACTTTATATTTTTATTACTTAAAAAATGTAACTTGCAATTTACATAGTAGGTAAAACTATAAATTAAAAAAAAAATGTCACCTACTTTATCCGCCTACAAACTAAAAATGAGGAAATTAACTGAAATAAGTCAATCTCATCAACCATAGTAGCTTATAGTTTTAGAAAAAAAAATACACTTTAAATCCTTATAAAATTATTATTAGTTATTTAATTTATTTTATATTCATTACTTATTCATTTTATATATTTATTATATTAACACACATAATCGTATATCTATACTATCTATACTATATTATAAAGATGACATAAAAAACTCTTAATTACAACTCACTAAGTTTTATGTACTATCATTTAAAGCTATCTACTTAAAATCTCTTAAAAATAATTACTAAAGCCTAATGTACTACCTGTAAAGCTTTTAACCCTAATTAATATATTTCATTCTTATCCACCAAAATTCTTATCTCTAATCCCCAAACCCTAAAATTATGAAATTTGAATTCTGATAAACATAATCAAAACAGAATAAACATCTCAATTTAAATATAAAAAATTTAAAATATATAAGATAATTAATGAATTTTAACAAACTACTTAATTTTTTTTATATAAAAAAAACATTATATTGTTAAGCCTAAATTAAACAAATTTATATATAAAAAACCATTATCACTCAATAAAAATCATCCAAAATCGTACTGTAAATCATTAAAAAACAAAAAATAAAAATAAACATTAAAATCGTGATGTATTAAGCATTATGTGCTATTATTTAATGCTAATCTACTTAAAATCTCTTAAAAAACAATTAATGAAGCAATATGTACTACTTTTAAATGCTTTTAACCCTAATTAATAAATTTCATCCTTATCCCCCAAAATCTTTATCTCTAATCCCCAAATCCTAAAATTATGAAATTTGAATTCTGATAAACATAATCAAAACAGAATAAACATCTCAATTTAAATATAAAAAATTTAAAATATATAAGATAATTAATGAATTTTAACAAACTACTTAATTTTTTTTATATAAAAAAATTATATTGTTAAGCCTAAATTAAATAAATTTATATATAAAAAAATCATTATCACTCAATAAAAACCATCCAAAATCGTACTGTAAATCAATAAAAAACAAAAAATAAAAATAAACATTAAAATCGTGATGTATCTCGCTGTATTGCGCGAGTACGCTTCTAGTATTATTAAAGCATCTATAAAAAAACTCTTAAAAACAATTGTTAAAGCTTAATGTACCGAATTTTAATGCTAATTATTTAAAATATGTCTTAAAAACAACTATTAAAGCTTTATGTACTACATTTAATGTTATTTATTAACTTTAAATCTTTATCTCTAACAATTTTAACTTCCCTAAAACCACTCTCCACTTCAAAACCATAAATGGATAAAAGACCATAAATTGATAAAAATAAAATAAAAGGAAATATTAAAATCGTGATGTATCTCGCTGCATTGCACGAGTACGATTCTAGTTAACTAAAATATATCAAAAAAAATAGTTTCTTCTTTTACAAATTACACCATTATAGTCGTTTGGTCAATATGTTCACAATGAACTCAATATTGTTTTTGAATTTAATCTTATATTATTCAATATCATAAATACGTACGAATTATTTTTAATACTTATAGTTACAGATTAACCCTAAAAGGATAGAAAATATAAATATTAAATATAATTTGTACGTATTGATGATATTTAATAACATGAGATTAAATCCAAAAAATTCAAAATATTAGGCTCATTTTAAACGTATTGACGAGACAATTATAATAGTGTAATTTGAAAAAAAAACATATTTTTTTTTAATGTATTTTAGTTCATATACGTTTATGTGTGGTTAATATATTAAAGCGTTAACTGGAATTAAAAAAACATAAGATATAAAGTAAATTAAATAATAAATTATAAAGATGTCTTCTAATTTTTTCCCTTTTTTTGCCAAAAACAATTATTAAGGCAAAAAAAAATTTGCGTAAACTTAGACTACTTTAAAAAAGAGATTTTGAAAAGTGCTTAAAAATGAATTTGGTTGATGAGATTGACTATTTTAGTTAATTTTTCAATTTTTTTAATCTATAGGGGAATAAAGTAGGTGATATTTTTTTTATTTTTTTTAGTTTGTAGTTTTATCTGTTATGTAGGTTGCAAGTTACATTTTTAAGTAATAATAATGTATTTAACAGGTTTCGAAAAGTCCAAGGATTTATTTAGTGTGTTTTGAAATGTCTAAGGACTTACTTGTTCCAAAAAATTGTCCAATGACTTAATCACTCCAAACACTAAAGTCCATTGAGTTTTTTTGGACTTTTCCCTAAAAAAAACCACACCTTAGAAAATAACGCGCCGTAACGCACCATAACACATTGTAACGCGTTACAATGCAAGCCAGAAGGGTTATCGTGTCGGTAAAGCCAAGCCATAACGCACCATAACGAGTTATTTAGAATCATGGTTGAGCTCCATAACACCAATATTCAACTCAACTCGTTCGAAAAGTTCGATTAAGTTTTTCAAGTTGTGATGAGTCATACGAACATACATTATTATTTCCTTGATGGTCAAATCACATGTAGGTGAATGATATAGCTGACGTAAACACACACCTACATATACATATACATGTATTAAAATATTACCTGCTAAGTAAGTGATAGTGTTAAATTTTATTAGTAAGTGCTTATACGGGTAAGTGTTTGGTAAACGACCCCTATTAACATGGTTGTAAGTGTAAATGAAGGGATAGTTGAAGGATGAACACTTTTCTTTGTTGTCTCAATAAAGATGAAAAACATTAATTAAAATAAGCATAGAAAATAATACTTATGATAATAGATGAACACTATCGGTCAAAAATCAATGATTGGATGATCCAATTTGATAAAATTTCCCTTTTACAATGATGCCACTTTTCCCCCATAATATTATTCTAAAACCCTTTTATCTCTGATTTTGTGAATCAGAGGATTCCCCATTTAGAAATTGTTTCTATATATATATCTATATATAGCTTTCCTCCTTCCCCCACCCCCTTTTTCCATTCGCCCGCCGGCCGCGAAAAGGACAACTCTGGAATTGAGTTGTTCCGACGTGCAACGGCTGATTTTTGTTTATGATTTCTATATCAATTTGAACAATTTCTAGTAAAATTTGTTGTCGTCGAGAAATCTTGTGGGTTATGTTATAGGCATATCTAAGTCCACAGCTCAACTGTAAGTGTTCTTGCAATCTTACTTGATTTTTTTGAATTTTACTTTCTGCTAATTCTTCGATTGTTTCGGTTCTGCAATGTTTTCCTGATTTGGAGTTTGATGCATTCCTTATTTTGACCATATTGCAAGTGTAATTTCTAGATTTTCGGTTATAATCGAATTAGTTTCTGTTTTATTAATTGAAGTTGCGTTTGTAATTGGGGGAGTTTTTGGATTTGGATTTTAATGTGTTTTGTGTGGGATTCGTTTTTGTAGTTTAGTTATTGAGATGGGATTGAGGATTTGCAGCTAAGAAGAGATTGAAATCAACTAGTATACATCACATTGGTTTGTATTGTGAATGAAAATTAGAGTGGTGGTGGTGGTGGTGGTGATAAGAGAACAGGTGATTGTCAAATGGTGATTAATGTAGTAAAAATCTAGGGTTTATGAGATTTTTTTTTGAAATTGTGACCTTTTGATTTGTTTCACAGGTGGGGTTTCTGTGATGGACCTAAGGTTTCATCACTCGGGAACAACACGATCGGAGGAATCAGCTTTGGACATGGAGACTCCACCATTTGAGTCTGTTGCCACCACGTCTTCTGGTCAACTCTCGGAGACGAATGCAGCATACTTCTCGTGGCCTACTTCTTGCCGTTTGAACGATGCTGCTGAAGATAGAGCTAATTATTTCGACAATCTTCTAAAGGGGGTTTTGCCCCAAAGGATCGGTCAACTGCCTACTGGAGAGAGAGCCGTTACTTTGCTTGAACTCATGACGATAAGGGCATTCCATAGCAAAATCTTGAAGCAAGTTAGTCTTGCTACTGCAATTGGATTCAGGATTCGAAGGGGTTTGCTGACCGATATACCTGCCATTCTTGTCTTTGTTGCTCGTAAGGTTCACAGACAGTGGCTCAGCCACATCCAGTGTCTGCCATGTGCTCTTGAGGTTTTTAACTCTATGGGCATTTCAATTTACTTTCATGTCCTAGTCTTGTTAGGATTGAACACATCATAGTTTATGTGGTTTTACAAGTATAGATATATGAAGAAGAAGACAATATTTTGTTGTGACATAAGTATAGATACATCAAAAGAGACAACCTCATAATAAGAAACAAAACTAGACAATGAAAGGACAAGACAGGAAGACTGTCATCCTTGGCTGTTTATTACCAATATCTTACAAAGTTTAGAATTCATATTAGGCTCCATTATCCAATAAGCCTTTCGGGTCTTCACAGAAATAGCCGCTTTACTCCTTGGGGGGTAGAGGTCAGATCTGCATACATCCCAGATCCCACCCCCGATCCCATCTCCGAGTGGGATACACTGGGCTTGTTTGGTTTGGTTTATCAAATGAGCTATTCAAAAGAAAGTTCATGGAAACAGCCTCTCTATCCTTAGGGGTAGAGGGTATGGTCTGCATACATCATACCCAACCCATACCCTAGATCCGAGTGGGATATAATGGGTACGTGTGGTTTGGTTTATCCAATAAGCCTTTCAGTGCATAGTTGAAGTTGGTTATGATCATTATGAGTAAATTGCCATTGGTTTCTATTCTATGAAACCTTGGTACTATTTGCAAAGCTAGAGCTTGAGCATTATATGGAAGTTTATAGACTAACTCAATAGGTTGAACAGGGACCTGGGGGTGTGTGGTGTGATGTTGATGTCGTGGAATTCTCATATTATGGTGCACCGGCAGCAACTTTGAAAGAAGAATTCTATACAGAGCTTGTTGATGGCTTGCGTGGAAGTTTTCCATGCATTGGTTCTGGTTCCCAGGTACCTCTCCATGGCCATTCTTGTTCCTCATCGCTGTTTCGAGTCTGTTTTGTATGTTGATAGTGTTGTTGTCATGTAAGATATTAACTTTCAGAAATCATCGATGCAGATGTCTTCCACATAAATGTGTTTCTTGTTTAAATCTGATAACTCAACCCCTTTTGTTGAATGAACCCACATTGCCACTTTATAACGATGTGATAATTTTGCAACATGCAGAATTTGGGAAAATCTGTTGTATTGAAGAGAAGTCACGAGTTTTTTGTTAGATGGTTCAGCAACTAAAGCTTGATGATATCAAATTGCATCATTACTATGATATTGTAATTTCTAGACATTAGCTTCAATGTCTCAATGATCACTAGAATTTTTAATCATTTATGCTGCAAGTGCACGGTGGTGTCGTCGCATACGAGTCGACCAACCAATCTCAGATTATGAGTTAGCTACATGATTGATAGGGTTTTCTTTTGCCAACTAATCTTAGGATGAAAAACATTTAAAATACTTCTTAAAACAAAGATGATGAAAATAACTAGGATTACGAATCCTTGATCTACGAAATTAGACAAACGATGAATCCTATACAATGATTAACTTAACTAGGTTAAGGAGATTAATTGCTTTAAATTACCTAAAACCCCCTTTCAAGACGAGAAAAGCCTATCTATCGCAAATCATATTTACTTTCGTAACATTTCAAAAGTGATAAAAACATTAAGACTAAGCCACTATGATTTTCGACCGTTCCTGGTAAGGGTTGTAAAACCTATTTCGGGAAAAGATCGCAAAAATCACAAAAAGGGTGATTGATAGCATATTAAGGTTGATTGATATTCTAAATGATTTTCTTTTTGTCTTGGGAGAAGTTTCTATAAAATAACTTATAAACAGAGGATAGGAGTGGGCATGAGAAGGCAGACAATTTCATAGTAACTTCTATAGTTTATTCACTAGGATTATGGGAGAGAGACTCCCTCTCGAAAGCTTGCCAAATTTTGGTACATTTAGATTGTTTACGCTAACAATATCAATTTGGTTCTTATCAAATTAGTATTAGAGCATTGATCATGGGACTGTGCACGGTTGTTCATGGCAGCACTATTCATGGAACTATTCACGGTTACTATTCATGGTATTGTGCATCAACACTGTTCATCCGAACTATTCATGACATGCCGCCAAAGAAAAACGATCGGTTGGAGGAGAAGTTTGAAAACGAGGTTCAACAGTTGAAGGCCACCATGGACAAATGCCTAGAAGCCGTGGAACAACGATTAAAATCCAAGTTTTCGAATATGGAATTACTGCTCACGGAGATTTTGAAGAAACAAGAGGAGACGGTAGCGGTGGCGGCTCAAGTCCCAACCGAACGAGGAAGCAACTGTGGTGCCGTTGTGGCCGAATCGGGATCAGGGGAAGGACGGTGACCGGAGAACAACAACGTTGGCTTTCCAAACTATTAGGATACGATTTTGAGATCCAATATAGGCCGGGACTCGAGAACAAAGCAACAGAGGCACTAACAAGGCGCGAGGAAGAAACCAATTAATGGCCCTATTGGTGCCAATGGTGGTCTATATGGAACCATTGATGAGAAAGATCGAGGCGGACGAGGGGCTACAACGGATTCGAATAGTGTTAGAGCGGGGAGAGGGTGGGCATCCAGGTTACACCATGAGTGGACAACATTTGCTGAGGAAAGCTAGTCGTACCACACACATCAACATATATCCCATATTTGTTACAAGAGTTCCATTAGAGTGCCATTGGTGGGCACTCGAGGGATCTTGAAGACTTATCGTCCTTTGGCAGTTGAATTATACTAGGTGGGCGTGAAAAAAGATGTCGAATAAATGGTGGGACAATGTGATGTATGCCAATGGCACAAGTATCTAGCCATGGCTCCAAGCGGCCTTCTACAACCTTTACAATTACCAAGTCTGGGAGGAAGTGGCCAGGGACTTCATCGAGGGTTTACCTCGGTCAGAGGACTACACCGCGATATTGTTCATTCTAGATCGGTTGAGCAAATATGCCCATTTCATCCTCTTAACAACATCCGTACATAATCGTATAAGTCGCAACAATCTTCCTTCGAGAGGTGGTATGTCTCCATGGGATAACTGAAGCCATAGTCTTTGATCATGATAAAGTGTTGAGCCATTTTTGGCAAGAGTAGTTTTGGATGCAAGGAACGGTCTTAAAAAGTATGGCTCACCACCCTCAAACCGATGGGCAATCGGAAGTGGTTGATCAAAGTGTCAGGACTTATTTAAGGTGCTTTGTGTCAGAGACACCAAAGCAATGTGCAAGATAGCTGGCGTGGGTGGAATATTGGTACAACACTCCTATCACATGGCAACTCATACGACTTCCTTCAAGATTCTTTACGGGAACGATATTTCTCACTTGGTACACTAAGGCCAAGCAACTATGCCAGTGTCACAATTCGAGCAATATTTCACGTCATTAACCGCCAATTTCTAGATTTCTACCTTGAGGACAAGGTGTCTTACGGGTAGGGGAGTAATGATAAGGGTTGGATAACCTATTTTAGGAAAAGATAGCAAAAATCACAAAGGGGGTGATTGATAGAATATTAAAGTTAATTGATATTCTAAATAATTTCGTTTTGTCTCGGGGAAAGTTTCCATTGAAGAACTTATAAATAGAGGTTAGGGGTGGGCATGAGAAGGCACACAATTTCATAGTAATTTCTATAGTTTATTCACTAGGGTTTTGGGAGAGACGGTTGCCTTTGGAAAGCAAGCTGGATTTTGTTACATTTCAATTGTTTACGCTATCAATATCAATTTGGTTCCTTATCGGTTCCCACCTATTTTCATAAGGGAATGTCGAACCAATAATTGGGTTCTCATATCCAACTTCAGACTTCCGTTCAATCATGAATGGAAGGATAATCAATAGTGTCGTATTATACACAATTAGAATCCTATATGGAGTCTCTTGTTCTATTGGATAAGTATTGGCAAAATTATTTATGTAGTTGGATAAAGTAGAGTTTGATTGATCCAAGGATCCTAGAATAATGGAAGTGGTTGTTACTTCCTTCTTAAATAACTGCTGATATTCGCTAATAAGATATGATTTTTTTTTTCACTAAAAACTCACATGTATCAGAGTACGATACTATTCACCGTACTGTTCATTGGGTATTAACCGCGGTACTGTTCCAGCAAGCTACTGCAATTGATTACGGCCGCTGCTGCCTACCATTCTTGTAGGTACCACCAATCGTAAAAAATGTTGGTCCCCCTGCTTTCACCTCCCTAGCTGTTGATATTTTCATTTCGAGGTTCTACTTGCTCCTTTGCTACAACGACAAATCAGACCATTATGCAACTCTATACCGTATCGCTCCATTTCTAAGTCCTGCCTTCTTGCAATGTTCACACCAAGGTCTTCATTTGCAGAAATAGTCGTGGAAACATTGTTTCCGCATCTGAAGTTTCTTCATCATTCTTCACAACTAGGTGTGCTGCAAAAATTGTTTGATCAACAAGAAAATCCATAGGAAAACACCACTTCAGCTGCTCTTACCACTGGCACAACCTCCTCAGGACCATGGATTGTTGATTTTGGAGTCACTGACCACATGACCAGAGATAGCACTCTGTTTAACTCTTACAAACCTAGCACCATAGCCTAAACAATCCGGATAGCCGATCTCTATCCGAAGTCATTGGAACTTGCCGATGGTTCTCTATGCAAAGTCATGGGAACAGGTTCTATAAAATTAATTGAGGATATTGCACTTCACTTTGTCCAACATGTGTCTTCTCTTAATTGTAATTTGCTTTTTGTTAACAAATTAAATCATAACTTAAATTGTATAACTCATTCTCTTCAAACTTGTCTGAATTTCGGGAAGCGAGTTTCAGGTGACGATTGGCAATGCTAGACTATGCTCGGCACTCTATATCCTCCAGCTTCATACACAAAGAATCAACTCAAATCCATCTCATCTGTTTTCAGTTACTAGTCATCAATACTTAAATTCTAGTGTCAATAAAGATAATGGTGTTATGTTATGGCACTATCATCTTGGTCATATATATTTCAATTACCTTGCTAAGTTGTTTCCATCCTTATTTCTTAAATAGAAGTCCAAGTTCGTTCTGTTGTGTAACATGTCAGTTAGCTAAACATTCTTGCAAGTCCTTTCCTCTACTTCCATACACCATCTAACCGTTTTATCCTCATCCCAGCTTGAGGGGGAGTGTCGAATTATACACAATTAAAATCCTATGGAGTCTCTTGTTCTATATAATAAGTACTAGCTTATTTATTCTATGCAGTTGGATAAAGTAGAGTTTGATTCATCTTGGAATCTAGAATAAAGGAAGTGATTGTTACTTCCTTCTAAAATAGCTGCTGTTATTATGATATTCGTTAATAAGATATGGATTTATTTCCACTAAAACCTCACAAATACTAATCAATAACCCGAAATTAAACCATAATTTTCACTAGTGATTCAATTTCTTATGGACACCAATCAATATCGAAATAAATCAACCAACCTAGCTAAATTCCTGATCTCAAAAAGTTTCATCAATTTCATGAGAAGATCAGCACTCGCAGGCTTGAGTAGCAGCCCGAAAAAGGAACAGTCGTGGAGATGGCGAATGACATTCAATAATTCATCCATTCCACAAATGGTTTAACCCAATTCCAAACATCAACTTATTCAACTAATCAAAATCAAAATAAACAAAATCCCAAAATGCATAAATCTAAATACGGAAGTGAAATAAGCAAAGCACCAACTTGCATAAATCTAAATATGGCAAGGAGATGTAATATAGAAAATAACAATTACATGCAAATAAGTAAAAACATAATAAAGCATGAATCTAAAAAAGGGGAAAGAGAAATACGGTATGGAAATACAATACAGAGATTAAGATTTCATAGGATAGGTGATTACACACATAGATCTTCAACATTGAATGCATTCCCATGGTTATTCAATAGGAAAGGGGCATAAAGGAAAGAAAAGAGAAAGAAAACCTAATCTAAAATATGATGAGATCCCTCAAATTCATTCCTAAAAGTTAAATTTATACCCAGGGTGAAAATGTGTGAAAAGCTTAAGATACCCCTCTAAAAATTCACAATTTTCAGCTTTTACGAGCCTAGACACAATTGTGTTGCTTTATCACCCGATTGTGCAGAAATACATGAGAAATTCATCTCTGCACCTCCCACACTATAGTGTGGGGGCTAAACTGCATATGACACAATCATGTTATGTGCCCGAAGAGTGGATCTTCGCTTTCTTCGCATGCTTCGATCCTGGCACACGTCCATCATGCTTGGTTCTTCCATATATGCTCTGAACTCGCTGTTTTTGGCTCATTTACATGCTGATGCATGCTTATTTGAATCCGCATCAAAAGATGTCGTCATTCTATCTCGTTTCTTCGTTTAAAACATGTCTCTCGAGCATTGAAATGATCTGAAAATCAATGAAAACCAGGAGAGCAAACCACGAGTTTGCAAGGAATAAATGATGCAAATGTAATGCAGGAATAACGAAAGGGGATGAAATGATTAGTGAAATGCAAAAATGGTCAATGCAGAATGAGTTGAACACTTAACTTAATCTCATTGATTCAATGGCATTAGACTAGAGGGCCACAAATCTTTATCACCTATTACCACATAGAAGACACTTATGATTTAGCCATGTCCCATGTCCGAATCTTCTCGGGACATGGTTAGCAGACTTGATCCAAGTTGAAGTTTATTGCCTACACATCATAGTTTTTTTTTTTGAACGGCAGATAACACACACACGTTCTCGGGTTATCCGGGCTCCCACTTAAGGGTGCCACCCGACTAATCCCCGTCGACCACGACCCGACCCAATTAAGGGTACCACTAAGTGGCAGGCCCATGATCTGGATATCGCCACATGCTCACCACAGGGTTCGAACCCGGGTAGTCAGGGATACCATCCACTAACCCCCCAAGGATGTTACCTTACCACTGAGCTAGACATAGTTGCTCCAAATTATTCACAAATCTTGGATCTAAGCATTAATCAGAAATTAATCAAAGAAGTCTTTCCAATCCGCACCGCTTGAGGCTAAATTACAATAAAAGTTTATATTCCATAATTGAAATTTGAGAAGACACATAACAAGATGAAATATGGAAAGAATAAGTTGATTTATTTGTAACAGTTATATAGAGTTGTCCATTTCAGTTTGTCTCGTTGGTATGAACTTGTTCAGGATAACTTGGAGTTATCCAGTTTATCTAATTAATGCTTTTGATTTGACAAATGACCTCAATTAATAATGTTTTCTCCATCCTGAAACAAGTTGTGAAGTTTTCCATTTTGATATGTTTTTTGTCAAATGAGGGAGAGGTAGAGGGCCAATAGATAGGATAGCAATGTCCTGATGTAGTTGGAGTAAGAGGACCTAATCCTAATACTTCCTTTTAAGCGGTTTGGTGTTTTTAGTATTTTATGCTCGGCTTTATTTGCTCTAGCTTGCATATACTATTTTCTAGTTATTTTCTCGGGAAAAAGAACTTTTTGGCAAACTCTTTGTTTCTCCAGTAACTTTTTCACAAGCCGGAGTTTTAATGGAAACAACCTCTCTACGTACCTCTTCGATAGAGGAAAGTTCCGCATACATCCTTAACCCCCACCCCCCTCCCCAACCCTATTTTCTAGTGTTTCTCCCTTGGTCAAATTTTATAGCAAAAAATATCTATTTGCACATTATAGTTGCTATAAGATTAATTATTATGGTGTCCCTTTATTAAAAAAAGATATTTATTTTGGTTTACAACTCGTAAATGGTCATTACAAAAAATGTATTGTTAGACATTTTCCGTTACCACTTTATGGTGGATGTGAACTTTATCACTCCTCTCTGGTTACTTTGTTCTGTTAGCTTACTCATTTACGCATAATTGCAACACCCTTGCTCCCCATTGTTGGAGATACATGCTATGTTTCTAGTCAACAAGTTTTCTTTGGCACAATTCATGAGCCATTCAAGAAACTAGTAAACTCGTATGACCACCAGAGTTGCGTTTACTCTGCCATCTTCCTTCACATAAGCAATTATTTTCCTATTAATAAAATTGGATACTCTCTTGATTCTCCAACTTTGTATGTTGTGTGATTATAATTTGCTACAAATCGAATGCTCATCCTTAATTTTCACTCCTTGTATCTCAAAACAGACTAGTGACTTCTTGCTTCCTTAGGTTGCAAGCCAAAGCAAATGTGGTACAATTGGTGCCATTGTGAAAAGCCGAACAGGAAACCGGCAGGTTGGTTTCCTCACAAATAGGCATGTAGCAGTTGACTTGGATTATCCAAACCAAAAAATGTTCCATCCTATGCCACCAAGCCTTGGACCTGGGGTGTATCTCGGTGCTGTTGAGAGGGCGACCTCATTCATCACGGATGATCTTTGGTATGGCATATTTGCTGGGACAAACCCAGGTAATATTTGTTCCAAGTCATGTATTTTAAGTGATATACTATAACATATATGCTATTGGGATTACACTTAATGATCATAGATATCATAAAATGAGTGTCATTATTATCCAATCTCCTAGTGGTGCACACGCTCATTGGCAGAGCGCCACGAATCACTGCCAGACCCGATCCCATGACGCCTAGGGCTGACAATGGGTAAGGGTAATTGACGCCAATTGTCAGTACATATTCCTGAGTCATTGTTATCCAATTCCCTAGGTTGCTCATTTATATTGTGGATCTCACAATTTGGACTGTTGGGGTCTATACATCACTTCTAAGTATGTTTGTGATTGATAATGAAGTAAACATGTGTGTAAGAAAATACCAAGAGAAGCGTCCTGCCTAACAGTTGCCCAACTGTGTGTGATTTTCTGTGTTTGGGAGAGGTTTTCCGTTTGAATTGGACTACTGTTTTTGTAAGTATATAATATTGATATACGGCAAATACTCACACAGACTCCTCATCTTTGGTGAGGTTTGAACCCTTGACCTTCTAGGAGGCTGGACTACTCTTTGTGCAGCGTGTGCTGTGCTGCCCACCCGCAACTTCTAAATAAAAAGTGCTCACCTTCACATATTAAATAATGAAATAAAGTTTTATCGGCTTTTTGCAGGATGAAAATTGCAACATTTGACTCTATATGTAGTATAAAAGATGTATCTGGCTACTAGTCAAATGCACTCTCCACTAGTGATAAATAGTAGAATCTTGTGGACCTATAATAGCATGATTATTTGGGAGAATCGACCTTTTGATAGATTTATTTTAAATGCATGGCCTTCTGGCATATTTAAGAACGCCTCAAAATCTGTCAGAAGGTCTTGCATTTAAAACAATACGTCAAGAGGGTTATTCTCCTAAACAACCCCCCCTTCTATTTATTTTTTTAAAATTCAACAACCTTCAAATGGCGTGCCTTTGGTGTTAAACACCCTGCCTCTTGTATAAAACGCCATGCAACTGTAAAATCTTAAAGAAAACACTAGGAGGTTAGTTTGTAAAAGTAACTTCTTTGGAAGGTCGTTCAACTAAATACCCCATAAATAATCTCTAACGATGAGAACGGACAAATATGTAACTTTTAGCTTAAAATTTCACCAGAAAAGGAAACATTGCAATTTTGTAGGATTATCATAAGATGGAAATTATTACAATCTTTGTTTGGTGGAGGAAGTAAGGATGATCAAACTAACAATTATATTTTGCACAAATCCTGCAGAAACCTTCGTTCGAGCAGATGGGGCCTTCATCCCTTTTGCTGAGGACTTCGATGTCTTGGATGTGACGACATCTGTTACAGGCATTGGCGAGATTGGTGATGTCAAAGTCATAGATTTGCAATCTCCAGTCAACAGTATAATTGGTCAACAAGTGACGAAAGTTGGAAGAAGTTCTGGCTTGACCACCGGGACCATAATGGCCTATGCCTTAGAATACAACAATGAAAAAGGAATATGTTTTCTTACTGATTTTTTAGTGGTTGGAGAGAACCAACAAACGTTTGATCTTGAAGGTGATAGCGGAAGTCTCATTCTTTTAACAGGACAAAATGGCGAAAAACCAAGGCCTATTGGAATTATTTGGGGTGGTACAGCCAATCGAGGTCGGTTGAAACTCAAGGTTGGCCAACCTCCTGAGAACTGGACCAGTGGGGTTGATCTTGGTCGCCTTCTAGATGTTCTTGAACTTGATCTCATCACAACAAATGAAAGTCTTCAAGGTTTGTACTTTGCACAGTTTCTGTGCAGACTACTTATGATCTTCGTTCTTATATACCTCAATTGATTTGAAGCGAGATTTGACTGATTGTTGCTAAAGATTTGTGCAGCGACTACCCATTATTTAGGGGTTATTTAAGAGAATAACCTTCCGACTTATTTTTTTTTAAATGCACGAGACCATCTCCAACAGATTCTCTAAAATAGAGAAAACAAGAGAAAACTCCAAGAAAAGAATTCTCTAAAACTTCATGTGAGGAGAGAGAAATGATTTTTTTTATTCATTTCCACCAATGAGATTAAATTATTATCATTTCATATGATGTTTTTTTAAAGTGTAATGAGATGATAAAATTATAGAATATTTTATAATTAATGTTGAACTCACTAAAATAGAGAATCTGTTGGAGTTGAATGTAATTTCTTTTAGAGATTTTAACTTTTGGAGAACCTGTTGGAGATGCTCTTCTTTCTGACAAATTTTGAGGCATTCTTGTATTAGGAATGGACATTCTCTATAAGGCAGAGATGTCAGAAGGTCTTGCATTTAAAAAAAATATGTCGGGTTATTCTTCTGAACAACCCATTTAGGGGTTATTTAGTCCCCATCTTGTTTATTTATTTGTAACCAGTTATTTCTTGCCCATCCCCCCTCCCCCATTTTTCCTCTAACATAGTTGCACTGCAAGAACAAAGGAATGCATCAGTGGCAGCAGGGGTTGAAACTGCTATTCGTGAATCATCCTCTCGTGGGTGTAAACCGGCAGAAAGAACTGGAGAGAACCATCGGCCACTTGATCTAAATGTCCAAAATGCCCCTGCTGTAGAAGCCAAGTTTGTGCATGCGGAGGTCCATGTTGAAGGTACCACTGAAGATGCAGCTCATACCGTTGAACATCAGTTCATATCAAGTTTTCCTTCATGTCAAATTGGGAATTTTCAGAGTCGGTCACCATCGAGAGATGGGTCCGAAGGCATTTCTATCAGCTTGCAGTTGGGTAAACCCGAGCCCAAGAGAAGAAAGCATTGTGGTGGTTCGTTGCCTGATGAAAACGTGAAATAACAACCAACATTTGTGGAATCTGTAAGTATTTCCAAGTTTTGCATTCATTTTCATCCTCATTGGTTTATATTTTTTTGGCCCTGGCATGATATGGCTGCTAAGGATGCCTACCAGTCCACCACTGTTTAGATTGTAGAGTTCTTTCGATAAAACAATGGCTAAAATGTCGAGAATATGTACATTTCTAGTCCAATGATGTTCAAAACCTACTGTATTGCAAGTACTCCATGATAAATAAAATAAATAGTTCATCACTGTTTCATGTCAAATATGCAAGGAAAAGGTTGCACACAAATGTCTTTGTTTGCATCTTCAGTTTGCTCCGGTCACTGATTCGAGTCCTCAACAGAGCGGGGCAAATCACCAATCTTACAAATAGAACTTAATAATGACATATTTTTATCTGACTTGTTTTATTTATTTTCAATTGTTTGGTAAGTTTTTTTTTAATAATTAATTAGGTTTTTAAATATGAAATAGTCCGTTTAATCTATTTTTTATACTTAAAATTTAAAAAAATATTATATATGATAGAATATTAAGTATATAATTTTTATAAAATAATATTTTAGATTATGTTGGATTATTAATGAATGATAAAAAAAAATGAGGTTGAGTTGAAGTTAAAAATTGTGTAAACAGATGAGATAAAAAAATAATTTTTTAATTAAGATTGTCATGAGATGTACCATGAAATTTGCCACATTTTTTTGTTTTGGAAAAAAAATATGAACTAAATAATCCATATGTCCATCACCATTTGTCTCGGATCCCCCCAGTTATTTAGAAAATTTTACAACTTTTTTATGTTATTGAGGTCCAAAAGGACAAATTTGTAATCAAACGTCAGAATTTCATGGGGCAGATGGAGTTTAGTATTCTTGTATTGTGAGATATTATAAACAATCAGTTGTTTGAGAATATCTACAGTATAAATAACATAATAATCTGAATGGACTAGTATATGATGCTCCATGGTCATGAGGAATCTTATAGATACAACTTAACCTTCCTCAACTCTTATTGGAATTCCAGTGTTTACTCCCATAAGCAATTTAACCAAGTATCATGGCGTTACGGTTGAATCTGTGTATACTAAAACAATTTGTAATCTATGAAAACTTCAAACACGACAACTCAATATAATCACTAAAAACAACTTGAATGTAGTCTATGTATACAAGCTCACAATAGAAAATTGAGCAAAAATACGTGAAATCAAGCACACAAACGCAACGGTGGTGGTGTTTTCCACCTAATCGTAAAATGGGTCGGGATTGGATTCATGACATGTGTTCTAGACCTTGCATAAGAGTTGCTTGAAGGTCATTTGGGCTTAAATTTAGGGGTTGTTTGGCAGTTGCTGAATGGTTTAGTGCAGAATGATTAAGAAGTTTTTTTTTTTTGTACGGCAACTTGGGCTACGCCCACACACACGCACCTGCGGTATCCGGGCATCCAATTGGGCAGCACCGACTAATCCGCGGCGACCCGGCCCAACCCAAATGGACTGGACCCGCCCAGGTACGACTAAGTCCGGGTCAAGACCGAACCCGCATACCCATAGACTGGTATGCCCGTAAACCTGGACCCGAAGGCCGACCCAAGGTCTGGGTATCGTCGAAGTGCATCCCCCAGGATTCGAACCCTGGTAGATAGGCATACCATGCACTATCCCCCCAGGGCCTTACCACTAGGCTAGCACCTCTTTGATTAAGAGGTTTTTATGATATAGTGTAAAATGAAATATGGTTGTTTGCTAATTGTTCATAATGAAATCATGACTCTTAATGGTTAAGGGAGGGTCAGGATACAAAATCATTAAGAGGATTTTGGAACCATTAAGAGGCAACCCTTTTTTTTGCCAAACAGGATTTACCTCTTAACGATTCAGAGGTTGTCTTTTAATGGAACCATTAAGAGGTAAACAAACAACCCCTTAGTGAAACTAAATACATGTTGGATGTCAGGAGGGATCCATTGATGGAGGGGAGTGGCTTGTACCACCATTAATAATGTTTGTCGTAGTGTAAAAAATAAAATAAAATAAATTTTCATTTTATTTTACGGTATTATTTGATTATATCAACGAATTTTCTTTAATTATCCACACTGTTCTAAAAAACTCGTCGCACAGGCGCCATGGCATCAAGGCTTGTGTGTCACGCCACGTTAAGTCCATGGCACGCCATGGCCTAATACGCAGTTATCGTAATGAGATATTTGATTTTTCTTTATGTTTTTAATGTCTTATTTGCAAGTTTTTAATATATAACCTAATTTAACTTGTTTATTACTATTGAATCATTGAGTAACACTTCAAAACATATGTTTTTATATATAATATTATATATGAATTAAAAATTTGACGCCATAAGTCACGCCTTGAAAACGTGACTCCTAAGGCTTGAGGCTTGGCCTCGCCGCCACGTCACGCCTCACGCCATTTAGAACCTTGATTATCTAACCATGTTCTTAGGAAAAAAGTGATATATCCCAAATTTTCAAGATATTGCAATTTAGCCCTAGACTCTTGAAAATTTGATTTTGACAACAATTCAACAATTTTAATTTTCAGGATTTACACATTGATGTCTAATACAGAGGGGTGCTTAAAAAACCGATCAACTTGACCAACCCAATCCGACCAACCCGGGAAAAAATCAACGCGATGTAACCTGACATATAATCGATACAAAATTAGGACAGTCCGAATCTATTGGGTTAGACTCAAAGTAACCCGACCAACCCGATAAACGTTTTAGCGACTTCTCTAAAATTATTTATATTTTTCTTTAATATGTATAAGTTACTAAAAACAACTCGGCAATAACAAGCAATGAAACTCATAAGAGGATATTATTAGAAAGTTATATGTAATGCCTAAATATTTGATGAACTCGTATATTCTTTTGAAATGATAGATCATATTTCAAAGAAAAATTTCCTTATTTTTATGTTTTCAATATTGTTTTTACTTTGTTTAAACACAACCCAACCAACCCGACCAACCCAAACGGGTTGGATTGCATCTTTGTTTGGGTCGGGTTAGGTTGAAAACTCTCAGACCGTCAATATTAGGTTGTGTTGTTGAAATGTCTTCAACTCAGTCAACCCAACCCGTAAACCCCCTAGTCTATTATAGCCCAACTCAATTATTTAAGTCTTTATAAGTTTATAGAAAAGGGACTAAACTTTATAAAATGACATTTTTATCACTATCTCAAATATTTAAGTCTTGAGAATTTACAAAAAGTACATTTATACTTTATGAAATTATATTTTTGCCATGGTCTTGATATCTATTGATGTTATAGTCACCATTTGACAGCAAAACTGCTGAAATTCAAACTTTGGCCATTGTTTTGGGTATTTATTTATGTGGTGGTTGTTTTAGCAATAAAAGTTCTAAGTGACTTTGGACACTAAAGTCATAAAAAAATTGTATTTTGGCTGCATTTGAGTGGAAATATTTCACGATTGTAATTGTTCTATTCTTCATTGTCCATGTACTTTTGGATATTTTTACTTATGCAATATTATATAAATATATCTTTTTAGCAGTTGTCCAATTAAGATATTAGTAATATAATTATCTGTATCAAATCAATAGGGACTCAATGATTGAGTTCGTTAGGAATATTTTCAAACACGCATGGGATAATGTTATTCTCATGTAATGTGACTTCATGGAACTCTTAGGAGTCAATTTCGGATGTATTTCAACAAGTTGATATCATGGTCGTATGACTTGGTTATCAAAAAGGTTTTAAACTGGGATATGTGCATTACTTTATTTGTCGAAACATATGTGTTCATGATATTGTTTATGAGTGTGAAATCTGTTTATTGTCGTGTTTTAATGTTAATCATGTGCATGGGTATATACCCGAGAGCCATATTTACCATTATTCACTTTTTAGTGAGCCAACTGTAGTTATTCTTCACTAAGTACATTGTACACGTTAAGATACAAATTTGGGATATCAATCTGGTGTTTATTTTTTTAAATAATTTTATTGTGTGGATTGCATGCTTTTTAAATATCATTGAAAGGACGAAAAACGAGGATCTCACTAGGCTCTAGGTTTACATTGTTATGAACATATCTCTAATGGAAGGTAAGCGAAGTAAGCTTTAAGATGCTAAACAAGTGTGCACAAAATATATGTTGTCGATAAAGTAGTATATGCGTAGTAACCAAAGTGTTTATCAGTCGTGCTTTCAGTAATGGTGTTTTTGATAAACTACCCTTATGTAAAAGCTACACAAGACAAGCTCATATTTTCGAAAAATAAGATGAGTTTTAAATCGCCGTCGGATGTGAAGCAACAAACATTTTTAGATAGAATGTTACTTACATCTTTTGTTTACACTATTTATCTCCATTCTCCATTTTGTGGGGTTTATCTTAATTGTCCCCACGTCAAACCAATTAAACCTTAGTCACATATTCGTTTGTCCTTACCACAATCATTCTAAAATTTTATAGTAGTTTAATCCATCTGTTAATGATCAAACATCCAACAAACATGCCTAATCTCTATGGAAATCCTTAATGAAATCAAATTTCATCAGGGTTTATATCTAGTAATAAGATTCACGTGTCCCCTTTGTCTTCAATTTAATCATGTAAGCAACATGAATGTAGTACATACGAAAATTATTATCCACATAGCAATGTAGGACAAAAATATACAATATTTCATTGTTTTATTGTTAATTCCTGAATTTCTAAACTGGATGCTAATCTTTTTAACGAGTCTGTTGTCCCTGAACAACAATAAGCCCTAATTAGTTCACAACCAATGGTTCACAGTTAAACATCTTGAATAATTCAGGCTTAACCCGACCTCTATTGGTCCACTGTCATCTAGACCTTTTGCCCATTTCTCACCCGAGCATATTAAAAAATGAAGGGACTGTACTTGGTATCTTGTATAGTTAGAGGACCAAAGTTGACAAAGAATGATAGTTGGCGGGCCATAAAGAACCAACGGAGAATATCAAGGGTGACAGACTAGCAATGGAGAGAAACGGGTCTGGTAGGATCCGATTGGATGCGTTCATCTCTTCCTTTTTGATCCTCGATATCCTCAATCTGATGATCATCACTCTGAACTCCAAATCGTTTCTTCAAGCATAAATCCATACTTATCGATCGACAAGCTTATTAATAGAACCAAGTTTGAATCAGAATTTTAGGTCAGCAATGTCGTTGGAGCCTCCGCCGTTCCAAGAATCATCACGCTGCGACGTTTGTAAATGCAGTTTCAACACCTTCAGGCGACGGGTATTCGTTTGAAACCCTCATAATTCGATTAAAATTATCTGATTTTCCATATTCTGCTTCAGATTTTAAACTTATTCAAATTTGTTTTTGGTGCTGTTGTTTTTAATCTAGTTTTGTAGTTAATTGTGTCTGATTCTTTGATACGTAGTTTTAGTACCTTTTGGTGTTGGATCGTTGATATGATTATACCGAACTATGAAACTTTGATCCCCGTGGTAAAAAAAGAAAGTCAAACCTCATGCTTTGAGTGAGCAAGGATGTTTTTAAGTAGTTACATTTAATACAGTTTCTTGAAAAGTTCAAGAAGCATTATCTATCTTCAAGTTAAAAGAAGTAAGTTCATTACTCTGTGTTTGGCCTTTGGCTCAAAGGGAAAGATAAAAAACTCTAATGTTTTTGAAGGAATTGTAATAAACACAAATTAAATGCGAAAAATAATTAGATTTACTCGGTGTTCTAAAAGGCTCACCATGGCAGCCGCTGTGGCTCAAGGCTTATCTTCGTTGCCATGTTAAGCTCATGGCACACCATGGCCCGATGCACGGGTTTTGTAAGACATTATTTGATTTTTTATACTTTTTTAGTGTATTATTTTTTAGTAAACTAATTTAAATTAATCAATGTCATTGATTCATTGAGTAATAATAGAATGTGTAAATATATAGTTATATACATAATATAAAAAATTTCCGCCATAAGTCATGACTTGAAAAATGTCGTGGCCTCGTTGAGGCTCGTAAGGCTTGAGGCTTCACCTCACTGCCACGCCATTTAAAACCTTGGATTTACTTGAACTCTAACGAAAATGTGGAAGCACAAAGGACATGGACCACCCTCTTCACCTGTTGTAGGAACGGGAGCACAAAGGGAAATGCTTCTGGTTCACAGCGTAAAGTTCACACTTGCAGTCAACTCTAGTCATTTAAATGGGTGTTGTCTCAACTTGGGTAAAGCACCCCCTGCATTCTACAGACACATGCAGACCCTCCATGCACTTATATGTGCCGTTTAGATTGAGAAACTGCCATAACTGTCAACTAATGGCAGTCATAGTGATCTTTTTTCCAAGCAATTGGGTTGGGCACAAATTAAGAGTGTATCCTGAATTCCTAATCTGGATATGACCTTGACCCTAAACCAAACATCCCCCATATTTTGCCAAAACCATAAAGTGAACGAATATCATCCAACCCCAAGAGATACATAAAGTCTCCCAATCTTTGTAGTCATTCAAACTGGGAAAGAGGTCGTTCAACCGACATACTTTGTATGCCCAATGCTATGTATAAGTTAGGGCATTCCAAACTTGTTTCGAAAGTGTTCCTGCTTCTGAAAATTGAAAATTTCTAGTGGCTGTTGGTGAGGGATTTTAATGTATTACATAAACATAAAACCCCTGAATTGGAACTCAAGTTACCATATGTAACAAGACTAGGGGTGTAAATGATGCGAGTCGAGCTCGAGTATCATTATGCTTGACTCGAACTCGAAACCCAATTCTCAAGCTCGAACTCGACTCAAAAACTCGCGAGTAGTGAAAATCCAAGCTTGAATTGAACTCGATAACCAATACCAAAGCTCGAACTTGAACTCGTTTCAAGCTCGAACTCAAGCTCGTTTCAAGCTCGAATCAAGCTCGAACTCGTTTCAAGCTCGAATCAAGCTCGAACTCGTTTCAAGCTCGAATCAAGCTCGAGCTCGAACTCGAACTCATTTCAAACTCGAACCAAGCTTGAACTCGTTTAATGCATAACAAACAAAGGCATTTCGTTCGTTTAACTCAATCAAACAATAACCAAACAAACAATAGGGTGTTCGTGTTCATGTTTGATGTTAAAAAAGTCGGCGTGTTTGTGTTCATTTATATCTGTTCATTAAAAACATTAAATGAACATAAAAAAGTACTTAAAACAAACTAAACGGGCTCCCGGTTCAATGGGGTACTCCAATAACTCTTTGCCTAAATCAAGCCACCAGGCTCAAGCCAAAGGGGAGGGCCATTGGGCTCAAAAAAGAAAAGCAAAAAGCTATGGAATAATGGGAAGAGATGAGTCTTATTTATATAGTAGTGTTAAAGCTTTTGATTGAGTATCCCACCAATGTAGGATGAAAAAACTTCACCTCAACAAAAACCTCATTTACTTTAAGGGTTTCTTTTATTTTAATTTTTAATTTTAATTTTTAATTTTAATTTTTAGTTACTATCTTATTATTATTTTATTATATTAAATTAACTATTATTAAAAAAAATTACAATATATTTTATAAACTATACTAATAAATTAATTATATATAAAATATATTCGAGTATATCACGAGCTTATCGAGTCTAGTATTAGGTAACTCGACTTTACTCGTTAGTACGTCGAGTCGAGTTCGAGTCGAGTGTTGACTGAGTCGAACTCGAGTAGCTCGCGAGTTGTCTTGTCTCATTTACACCCTAAACAAGACAACCACAACCATCACTAGAACAAAGCACATATATAATTCATGACCAAGAAGAAATTTTAATAAACACAAATTAAATCTTTAACACAAATGGACTTGCTTAAATTCCTAACAAAAATGCGAAAGTGGAAGTGATGCGAACTCATATCACCAATTTCCAGCTTTCAATAAAAGAGATTTTATTATGTTTTTATTTTTTATTTTTTTATGTTGAAAACGTGGCCTCCTAATAAGGAGTCATGGGCATGTAATTTTCTTTATATATGGCTTAGGAAGAAGTAGTGGGTTAGTTTAGAGTTTGCTTTCTATAAGTATTGTACTTTGTTTTATTATGGAATTAACAAAAAAATTGTTCCAAAATTCTCTCTCTCAAGCTTCGGCTTTTCTTGTAGATTGACCATCTCGAATCGGTCTCTATCATTGGTGCTCTCGTTGATTTACCATGCCTCCCAAATGTGATCCACCATCCTTGGAGGAGTCTATGTCCGACAGCCTCGCCAAGCTCCTTGGTGCCTCTACCTCCAACGTCACCTAAATCAAGAACCTCGCTAAGCAAATAGCCACCAACACTGCCACCACTGCCAACCTCGTCACTGCCTTTGCCAAGCTCGAGCCCGATCCAAACCATGGTCCCCTCCTCCTCCGCCCCTACCCTCACCGCCAAAGGCACTCCCATTCAGTCCCCGAAGATCCACTCCCTTTCTTTGATGGCTCTGCTCCATTGGATTGACTTTTCAAAGCTGACCAATACTTCACTTTCTATCAAATTCAGCCCGATAAACGGCTCTCTATCGTCGCCTTCCACCTCAAAGGAGATGCTTTTAGCTGGTACAAATATCTCCATAATACTCACCTCCTCACTGATTGGCCAACCTTTTTTCTCAAGCACTTGAGCTTCGGTCGACCCCTCCTCATTCGAAAACCATCAAGCATCCCTTTTCAAACTCCACCAAACCGGATCTGTATCTGCTTACCAAACTGATCTTGAACGCATTAGCAATAGTGTGGTCGGGCTTTCTTCGATGCTCTTCTCAATTGCTTTATCTCAAGCCTTCGCACCGATATCCAACAAGAATTGTCATTCCACAACCCCTCTTCCATTCACCGGGCCTATGGGTTGTCGAAATTAATAGAAGATAGATTGGTCTTCAATTCTCCCCGCTACTCTAGCAGCCCTCGCACCGCCTTGTTCTCGTCCTCCCCGTCCCCTCCACCACTGTCCCTGTCGACCACTCCGACGATCTTCCCCACACCACCGCAACCACTAACCGCTCTTTCTCTTTGTCTATTGACACCAGAAGAAATCCAAAACCGCCTCTCCCAAGGCCTTTGCTTTCATTGCTCTGAAAAGTATCACTCGGGACACCGTTGTAATCCGCCGCAGTTCCTACTTCTCGACTCCACGGAGGAGATCCCCAAAACCATTCCCATTGCATCGGTTGAGGACAAGGCCCTTTTTTGAGGGGCGGGCATTGTTACGAATTCATATTACCAATTTCCAGTTTTCAATAAAAGAAATTTTATTTATTTATTTATGTTGAAAATGTGGCCTCCTAATAAGGTGTCATGGGTGTAACACCCTAAAAATTTGGGTAAAATAAAAATTCGAAATTTTGGCAATATGATGTTTAAAATACGGAGGTCCATTATACCCAGTAAATAGAAATCTCAAAGTATAACAATTCCCAAGTTGAGACAACTAAAGACCCACATTAAACAGGGTTAGTTTGCACCATAAAGTTTGCAAAAGAATGGGACATAAAGATTACAACAACCTACTTAATCTAGAATTAATTTCAAACTAGATTAAAATGGGTGTTGCTATTCCACTATAATCTCTCTTCGCAAAAATCCCCAAAAGACCGGCACTTCGAGATCTCCTATGGGCACGGTAGATGGACCCGATCTCCTAGATTCCACCACTAGCGGGATCTGTGAGTTATCCAACAACCAAACAAGTGTTAGGACAAAGCCTAGTGAGATCTCATAAATTATATAATATGCAATTAACAATATCGTAATGTAATGCTTGTGTTACCAAATCCCTTTGCGTTATAGTGTTATTCCCACTTGCAACGATGTTCCCAAACCTGAACACAAAACACACAAGAGATAACTCTTGAGCTACGGCGGAGACCCGTTCCCATCGGGGTGACATATACACGGGAGTGGAGTCACCCACGATGTTATTGGATTACACCTCATGCCCGGTCCTAGTTCCCATGCCATCAAGACATCACAACCTCAAACCGTAACATTGCCTTTATTGCCTACTCCGTTGAGTTACACCTCAAGGTCTTACAGGGCATTATTGTCTATCCAAGTCTAGTCAAGTTACACCTCAAGGGTACACGCCCCCCATTGCCTACTCGCTAGCAAATCCAAAACGACCAACAACAGTGGTCCATTAAACATACAACTACATCCTCGTGCACAAGGAAGTAGAAACTCGTAATCTTATCAGGTGATCACATACTGGTTAAATATTTACAACTATGCATATTCCACAGTTCAATACATAGGTACCATATCCACCATACAAGTTCCACATTATTAGGATGCATGTTATTCAATAATGACAACCCATCCTTACATCTCAAAATTTGTATGTTTAACATGCCATCAAATACTAAAATAAATGATTAAGTTACTCTTACCATATTTCATGAAACCCTAGAACTAGGTCAAACCCATAACATAAGGATTTACTCATGTATAAGCCATACAAGTATGTAGGTAGGTATCTAAGAACATTTAGTAGACATATGAGTAAAAGAATTAGAATTTATGGAGGAAACTCACAAACTAGGGTTTGTGAAGTGAAAACCCTAAAATGGTAGATTTATGAGACTTGCTTTTCTTTTCTTGAAGGTTTAAAGATGCAAGGACCAATCACTTCACTTCAACAACCTTTCTTGAGTTTCTTTAATGCTAGGTTCACTTGTAACATTAACTTGTAACATTAAATGAGGTGGGAGGGGAGAA
This sequence comes from Arctium minus, assembly GCA_954870635.1. Classification (NCBI taxonomy): domain Eukaryota; kingdom Viridiplantae; phylum Streptophyta; class Magnoliopsida; order Asterales; family Asteraceae; genus Arctium; species Arctium minus. The sequence goes on along the minus strand of OX941092.1, from coordinate 71,214,384 downwards.
GAGAGAGAGAGAGAAATCGCCTAGAGGGAGAGAAATATCGATCTGCAGGTTTTGGGGTTTGAGTGAAATGATTTTGGCCCTGAAATTCGACTTAAAAGTCAGAACCCCGTCCCCCCTCATGCGACATTGACCCAACGACTTTGCCACTGGCATTGTGGCCGGGCAATGTCGCCCGACCTCCACCCCCTACGGTACCACATCTGCTACTGTGCCCTCGGCGACTTTGCTGTGGCAATGTCGCTGGGCAATGTCGCCCGTGCCCCTCAGGTTGCTGTTTGTTCGACGTGAAAGTGCCCGTAGCCCAAATCCCAACCACTCTCAAATTCTTCTGGGTTGCTAAAGTCTCGGGATAACGTTTCTCAAGATCAAGGGTGGTAGACCAAGGTGTAAACTCTTTATGGTAAGCTAATATACGAATTCATGTGATTAACAATCGTCCCTACACACACATGCACATAACAAATACGTGTACACATGCACACCACATATATAAGCACTCACGCCATGCAATTGCATATGAGGAGTTTATAAACAATCAGTGTTCCCTTAAGTCAAAAAGGAGTTGCCAAGGACTCGATAAGAAGAGAATCAAAACGCGATACGACAACTTACTAAGAAAAGACGGGGTGTTACAATGGGCATGTAACTTCCTTTATTTATGGCTTAGGAAGAAGTAGTGGGTTAGTTTAGAGTTTGCTTTCTATAAGTATTGTACTTCGTTTTATTATGGAATTAACCAGAAAATCGTTCCAAACTTCTTCTCTCAACTCTCAAGCTTTGGCTTTTCTTGGAGATTGACCATCTCTAATCGGTCTCTATCAGGAAGCAGCACGAAGCAAGTTCTTTCCGTTGGTCCTGGGAACGGAATCACACACGGAAGCACTCCTGGTTCAGAGTCTAAATTTGAACTCTAGTGATTTGGGTTTTGTCTCACCTTGAAAGCACACACACATGCCGATTGTCTCCATACACATATGCCTGCCTTTTTATCAAGATGTGCAGCAACATGTGGCTTTCATAAGGCAGTTTTAGACAGAGATAAACTGCCATAACAGCCCATTAATGGCGGTTATCTACAGGAAAATGGTTTGGGCACTCCTTCCTGGTGGATCTGGGTTGAACCCTTGGCCCAAAACCAACATTTTAAAAATGTAAAGTATCACGAGTTATATATGTACTGAAATTAATTAATCACACAAGATTGTGTTCTGATAGATCTTATAGATAACAATGTCTTTATATGTGAAAATTGATGGAAAATGTGTTTTGAAAGACACTAATTTGATTAGCTACTTTTTTCTATAAAAAATGTAAATTTCATTTGATAAGCAAAAAATTTCATGACCATGAGAAGAAATTTATCAAGTAAAGAATTGTAGTTGATAATGTATTGAATGTTAATTGAACCCCTATCAAATGAATTTAATTACTGCTTAACAAGCTGAAAGGTCGAAAGGATCATTTGGTTATGGACGCAACCAAAAACCAAAGAGATCGTTTAGTTTGGGACGTATGAAATATTTCTATCTTTGGAATAGAGGCAGTGTCCACAGTACCCTGGGATATTACTATTTTTGGAACAGAGTGCTTGACATCAGTGATGAATTGGAATGGCCTTCTATTTTATGCAATTCAAGATGTATACTTTCAGTTATTGGTGATTCAACCGGTGATCTTATTCAAATAACGCTACTAATTGAAAAGTGAGAACAATGTATATTGAATTACCAAGATAGGATTGCATGCAACTGCTTTTGACACTAGTATGGCTTTGTGAAATCTGAAATGGAGTGGGATAAATTCTTCTTTATTTTGAATGGGATCTGTTATGGAAACTTTTAAACTGATGAGAGGCCATATTGCACATGTGATGTATATCTCAAATTATAAATAATACTCTGTTCATACCAAAAAACAATGCAGTACTTTCTATTTTGGGTTGTCAGGAAAAGTGCAACATTTCCTTTTTGAAATGATTTATTTGCAAATTTACATATTTTCCCATTAGCAATTGTTACATGATACTGGTGAGATTGATTGTGCTTCACAAGGTTTCTCAACTTTGTTTTAGAAAAGGGGATTTTAGGTATTCAACCAATAGTCAAACACTTGTATTAAACTATGTACCAAGTCAAATCTTGCATTATTTTGGGTTAGAGGGAGTAGTATATCAAGATAAAGATTCCGAGGGAAAGCCTCTCGATCTGGTGGAACTGTCCATGGTACAGCATAGAACTGGATGAACAAGTGGTAGTTAGTTTTTGTTCACAGATTCTTTACATCTTCACGTTAATGCTTACATATCTTCATGTTGCCATACCATTCTTCTCATTTTGCAGCATCATTGCCGATGTTGTGGCCGAACCTTTTGTGCCGAACATTCATCAAATCAAATGGTATGTTATTTCTCTCTTCTGTGATGCAAATTCACACTTCTGTAAGATATTTTTATCAAAAAGTCATCCTAAATAATTCCTTTGAAACATTTAATGTTGTGGGCTCTTTCAGGCTTTACCACAATTTGGTCTTCACTCACATGTTAGAGTTTGCTCAAATTGTTATAATGATGCATCTCGGTAAGTTTTAAAGTTTGTGGCTTGTGCATCTATTTTGCTTATATTGATCTTGAGATGCCAGTTTATATTGAAAACCTTTTATATTGCTGGAAAAGATTGCATGGTGTTTCTGAATGCAACTCACTCAACCTGTTTGCTTATAGCTGGGAGCCTTGGACTTAGTTTAAAACCTCTGGTGTTTGAGGCAATGAATTTTCTTAGTTCCATATTGAGATACCGTCTTTGTCGTTTTTTATACTGTTCATTAAGGTATATCTGAAACCCATACTTTTAGTTGTCTTCTGTACCATCTAAATTTAGAGAGATTTAAGCAGCCAAGATAGCTACATTGTCCGATTTTTAGTATTTTTGGTTTTCTAAAAGTGTGGATGAGAGATAATCCTAACTTCCAAGGTTGAAGTTGTTTCTTTATTCTCTATTTGTTTTTATGACATTCTCTATGGCCAGGGTGATTGGAATGTTGGCTTGTACCTAATTTGATGATTAGAAACACTAGGATGCTCTATGCTTCCATGTTTTTTATTTCCTTGCCGACTGCATCTCATTGAGCATCAGAGTAGATGATTTCCTGGCAATTGGTGGTAAGAACATGAGAAAGATGGGGAGGCAGCTGGAGTATTTGCCAGTCGAGACACTTGGTTTTCTTAAGTAGGAAAAGAAGAGGGAAATCAGTTTTACCAATTCATAATTTTTTGACTTTCAAACAATTCCTCTCATCTGTGTGTTTGTGTGTACAAAAGAGAATTCATGGCCTTAATGCATACAAAAAAATCACTATTTTGTTGTTTATAGTGCTGAAGGTTAGGCAGAAATACATATTCCTTTTACTTTCACATTTCGTTCCCACTATTACTCCATTTGGCTCTTTTGCTTGTGCGATGTTGGTCTAGACGTCATCTCTAATTCTCTCCTGAAGGTGCCAGAATTTCTAGGATTTTGTACCGTGCAAAGTAACTCATAAATCTGTGCTCAACACTTAAACCTTCAAATGTAGGCATTCCGGTAGTAGATTCCACTTGTTTTTAACTGCTCATCATGATGTTCCTGAGGTACAGGTCAGTTTAGTACAGTGTTAGAGACGATCTTTATTGAAGAATGTTACATCCTCAATTTCCTTCTCTTATATTCACAGTATTCATGGCATGAATCCAAGTAGACTTGCAACTTATATCTTAAAGATACATAATCTCATTTATTTTATCCATTAAGAGTTGCAGCATAATCATTTATGAGATACATATTCTCGAACATCAATTCTTAAATGGTTATCCTAACTTCAACCTTGATTCACTTATGTCTGAATTCTAGAAAAATCGGGAAAAATAAAGAATGGGAGAACAAACAATCAAACATTTTGGGTGGGATTAATTTATCCGCAACTGGTTTAGGGATATAACCAACACATGAATTGGATGTAAGGATTTCCATTAAAGGTAAATGTCTTCTTGAGCAAGAATAATTTCACATATATCTCTAGTTTTGTATTTGATAACAAGTAAATAATTTAACATATATCTCTAACTTTGTATCTTTGGCTTTCTTCGATGGCTCTCGCCTATTACAGAAAAAATGCATCCCCCTTTATTGCTATCCTCCACTATGTATAGTTACTTTCCCCGCCAACTCCAACTCCAACTGCACAACTGTTTCCCCCATGTATGAAGACCAATAGACCATACCCCTCAACTCTTTTTTATCCTGGAGTACATGAAAGTATCCCTGGCCTAACAATAACACAGTTGACCTCTGGTCCTCCATGAAATCATGTTTTAATTTGTTTCTCGTTCTTGACCTGACCCAGGACGTATGGTTGTTCCTCTTATTCCCTTTCTGTCCACTCTCTTAGATATTGATCAACACAGAACCACTGTTGATCTAATTGTTTAATATTCTCCCAAGCACCGAAAGTTTACAATAAAAAAGAGTTTCCCAGCATCTTCGAGACGGCCGGTGATCTCCCAAAAAGGCCAAAGCCAAATCAAAACAAAAAGATACCCCACCTGACATCCCACTACCACTAAATAGTGCACTCCCATGATAGAAAAACAAAATTACCAAACTACCCCTTACTACAATTATTTACTAGAAGCTGACTTTAGTTCCTCCTATGAACGTACGTGAAACGAACAGGAGAGTGACCAATACCCCGTCCCAAAAGCGCCACCTTGTCCTCAAGGTGGAATTCGGGAAATTGGTTATCGACTGCTGAAAAATCTTCCCATGATGCCTCAAACTCTTCCATATCTTTCCACTTAATTAGAACTTCCGTACCCCCTGGTGTGCCATCCTTATTCTGACGAACATCTAAAACCGCTTCAGGTTCGGCTACCACTTCCATTCTATCAGTTAATTGAGACGGTAGTGTTAGGGAGGAAGAACAGCTACCCACTGCTTTACGCAACTGAGAAACGTGAAACACCGGATGGATGGTTGTAGTTGTTGGTAATGCCAACCTGTAGGCTACTACTCCAATCCGTTCTATTACTTCATACGGGCCGTAGTACCTTGCTGTCAGTTTCTGGTTTGAGCCAGTGACCAGGGACTTTCGACGATAGGGACGTAGTTTTAAGAATACTCTGTCACCTACATCAAAGTTCTCCTCCTTCCGCCCCAAATCGGCTCTTTGCTTCATCCGATGCTGAGCTTTTATCAAATGCATACGAGCAACGACCAACATGTCTTCTCTCTCCAACCACATTTGGTCCACGGTGTCGAATGTTGTGGACTGTTTTTTGTATCTTAACAACATGGGCGGGTCTTGACCATAGAGTATCTTAAACGGTGACCACTTTAAGGACGTATGATATGCTGTATTGTACCATAGTTCAGCCCAACACAACCATTTTGCCCATTGTTTTGTTTTTTCACCTGTTACACATCGCAAATACTGCTCTGTCTGTCCGTCAGTTTCAGGGTGATAAGCGGTGCTGTACTTCAATTGAGTCCCTTGCAACCGGAAGATTTCCTTCCAGAATTGACTCAGAAAGATCGTATCTCGATCAAAAATAATGGAGGACGGGAACCCATGTAAGCGCACCACTTCTTTGATGAAGACTTGTGCAACAGTCAAAGCTAGTCAAAGCTGTATACGGGTGTTTCAAACTGATGAAATGTGCATACTTGCTAAATCGGTCCACAACTACCAACACAGTAGTCATCCCATCAGACTTGGGCAATCCATCTATGAAATCCATGGTAATTTCATCCCAAACTATTATTGGTAAGGGGATCAGATGGAGTAATCCGGCTGGTGATCCTGTCAGAGTTTTGTTGTGTTGACACGTCTCTCAATGTTTAACCAAGTTCACGATGTCCTTTCGCATCCCTACCCAAAACAATTCTGATGCAATCCTTTGATATGTACGATCCTCGCCTGAGTGACTGGTGTCTCGTGAAATTCTCTAAAAATCAAAGGAATCAGCGATGATGTGCGAGGGATTACTAACCGATCTTTATACATCAACAGATTGTGGTGCACGGAAAACCCACGATGGTGATCAGGATTGGAAAGAACTTCCTCCCGTAGCTTCTGTAACCACACATCTGCAGCCATTTCAGCCCTCAACACCTCCCATTGACGCCACTGTGGACCACCCATCACATTACATTCCCCATTCCCCATACATCGCGATAGTGCATCTGCTGCTCTATTGCTGCATCCGGACTTATAGTTTATCTCAAAGTCGTATCCCAACAACTTGCTCACATACTTTTGATACTCCGGTTCAATCACTCGTTGTTCGAGCAGGAACTTCAAACTTTGTTGATCGCTCCTGACTAAGAATTTCCGACCTAACAGATATGGCCTCCACTTCTTGATTGCCAACACGATTGCCATTAGTTCTTTTTCATATACAGACTTTAATCGGGCGTGCTTTCCCAGAACTTGACTATAGTAGGCAATAGGTTGCTCGTTTTGCATAAGGACAACACCAAGACCGAAACCTGATGCATCCGTTTCGATCACAAAAGGTTTGTTGAAATCAGGAAGTCCCAATGTTGGTGCCCCAGATGAGGCTTTCTTAAGTTCGTGGAACGCCTTTTCAGCTCGGTCATTCCACTCAAATCCGTCTTTTTTAAGTAAGTCGGTAAGTGGTGCTGCTATACCTCCATAACCAGCTACAAACTTACGGTAATATCCCGTAAGTCCCAAAAACCCTCGTAATGCGGTCACCGATCGGGGTTGTGGCCATTCCTCCATTGCTTTCACCTTTTCCGGATCCATTTCAACTCCACCTTTTGATATAATGTGTCCCAAATAAGCGATGCGGGACTGCCCGAATTCACATTTTCTTAAATTTGCAAATAGCTTGTGTTGTGTTAACAACTCAAACACCTGCTGCTGTTGATGTCCTTTGTGTTCCTCCATGGACTTACTATACACAAGGATGTCATCAAAGAAAACCAACACAAATTTACGTAAAAATGGTTTGAATACCTCATTCATTAGACTCTGGAATGTGGAAGGAGCATTTACCAGACCGAAAGGCATTACGAGAAATTCGTAGTGCCCCTCATGCGTACGGAAGGCCGTTTTGCTCACATCCTCCTTCATGCGAATTTGATGATATCCAGGCTTGAGGTCCAGCCTTGAGAACACGATTGCCCCAAACAATTCATCAAGCAATTCATCGATTACCGGAATTGGGAATTTATCAGTGTTGGTACACTTGTTTAGAGATCTGTAATCGACATAGAATCGCCAACTTCCATCTTTCTTTTTCACGAGTAACACGGGGTTGGAGAACGGGCTCCGGCTATTCTGGATTAGCATCTCTTTGATTAGTTTCTCTATCTCATCTTTTTGAAAATGAGCATATCGGTAGGGCCTCACACTGATCGGAGTAGTACCATCCTTCAACACAATGGCATGCTCCTTCCCACGTTCCGGTGGTAACCCTTTCGGCATACAAAACACGTCTGCATTCTTTGTGAGCAGTTCTTGCAAGTCTTCAACCACATTACTGCCCTCAACCTTTTTGGTGTCCATCGAACCCAATTCCACCAAAACGCCATAGCCCTCTTGTTTGATTGCTTTTCCAATCGCTTTTAGCGACACGAGGCTACGACCTAAGGCAGGGTTACCCCTCAATGTTATTGAACTTGCCCCCATATTAAACTTCATGACCTGAGTTCTCCGGTTGGTGTGAGTGGTTCCTAATGTCGCCAACCATTGAACACCAAGGATTATATCAGAGTTCCCCAACTCAATTGGCAGGAATTCTTCCACAACCTCAATGCCTTGGATTCCCACTCGTATTCCACGACAAACCCCTTCCCCTTTCACCGTAGCCCTTGTACCCATGGCGATAGTATACTCATCAGTGCCTTCTACCTTCAGGTTTAGATTCTGCAAAAACACTTTGGATATAAAATTGTGGGTTGCCCCACTGTCAATAAGAACTATCACCCTCTGGCCCTCAATTAGCCCTTCCATTTTCATGGTTTTTGGGTTTGTAAATCCCACAATGGAATTTAAATGTACTTGTACCGGTTTACCAGTTTCCCGAGACTCCAGTTCCTTCTCACAGTGTTCTACTGGTTCATCCTCTGCCTCTTCCTCTTCCTCTTCCTCATCTTGAATAACCAACACGTTCATCTCTTTTTTTTTACACCGATGTCCTGGTGCGTATTTCTCGTCACACTTGTAACAGAGCCCTTTGGCCCGCCTCTGTTGAAGCTCTGCATCGGATAACTTCCTGTACTCTCCCCCTTGATTACCCATTGTTATTGTTGCCTTACTTCCCTCTCCCGTGGGGTTTTTTGCTTCTATCGATCCACCCCCTGATTTTTTTAAACCCCATACAGATTTCCCTTTATTCACCACCCTGTTTTTCTCTTCAATTCTTAAAGCCAAATCCATGGCTTCATTCAGATTCACCGGGGACATCAACCTCAATTCAGCCTTTGTACTCGACTCCAACCCGTTTATAAATTGACTCATGAACACTTCTTCGGAGACACCTTCTAATGGGGCAGCCAACATGATGTACTGCCTCTTACTCTTCCACCGTACCTTCCTGTCTCAGAGCCAGAAATTGCTCAAATAAGGACCCCGTCGTGGTCGATCTAAATTGTTTTAGCAACAACAATCTCATCTCTTCCCACCTAGTGATAGGTCTTCTACGATTTTCCCACTGAAACCACCCGAGAGCATCACCTTCGAAAGAAATTATAGAAACCTCTACTCTCTCAGTGTTTGACAATCGATTGATTGCAAAGTACCTCTCCGCTCGCAATATCCACCCGTCAGGGTCCTTACCATCGAAAATAGGAATCTCTAGTTTGCGTCCTTTGATGGCATGGAAATGACTCGCTTCAACACCTCCCCCACATTTCCCGGTCGATTGATCATCCTTCCCCACTGTTTCGTCCACATCTGACCCCATTTGCGATGTTTCTTTTTCATCCTTCTCCATCTGTTTCTTGACGAGCAATTCGAGTTGTCGCAAGGCAGTGTGTAAATCCTCTTTCAACGAAGCCACATCAGATTGAACAACGCCCACCACTCCTTCCAAATCGTCCACTCTCGATGTCGTACTGCGCGTCATCTTTCCCTGAAACGAACGGGCTCTGATACCAAATTGATCAACACAGAACCACTGTTGATCTAATTGTTTAATATTCTCCCAAGCACTGAAAGTTTACAATAAAAAAGAGTTTCCTAGCACCTTCGAGACGGCCGGTGATCTCCCAAAAAGGCCAAATCAAAACAAAAAGATACCCCACCTGACAGCCTACTACCACTAAATAGTGCACTCCCATGATAGAAAAACAAAATTACCAAACTACCCCTTACTACAATTATTTACTAGAAGCTGACTTTAGTTCCTCCTCCTACGAACGTACGTGAAACGAACAGGAGGGTGACCAGATATCCTATTTTTTCATTACCATGTCCTCATCTTCTACTTCTTCTCCTTCACATGTGTCTCCTATCTCGTCTTCTTTATATCTTCGTCTTCTTCCAATACTGTTTCTTCGTCTTCTCCATCGGCCCAACCTATGGTCACTCGAAAGTCCAAAAACCTTCCATGGTCACTTGAAATACAATACAATAACTAAATGGGTCATGTTCTTTACCAAGTATTTCACTGCACAACCCTTGCTCAGATTAGTGAACCCACTACCTATTTGCACGCTAGTAAGAGTCCACTTGGTGTAATGTGGTGCTCTCTCAGATTTCTTCTTTGATTACCGGTCAGACATGGGTTTTGGTTCCAATTCCGGTTTTGGTTCCAATTCCTTTATATGCTAATATTGTAGGTTGCAAGTGGGTGTACAAGCTTAAGCGCCATCTAGATGGATCTGTTAGTCGCTATAAAGCTCGACCAGTTGCCTCGGGCCTTCTTTAGACGAAGGCATTGATTTTATTAAGACATTTGGCTCTGTAGTAGTGTAGTTAAACCTGCTACCATTAGGCTTGTACTGCCAGTTGTCTGTTATTGTGGCTGGGAGATTCGTTGGGTTGATGTCAATGATGCCTTTTTGTATGGCGATCTTATCCTAGTTTTATTGATACTGCCAAGCCACATCATGTTTGCCTTCTCTAGAAGGCTATTGATGGACTCAAACAGCCTCCCCAAGCATGGTGTGAGTGTCATCTTTTGTGCATCTTGGTTTTGCACAGTGTGTTCCAGACACCTAATTATTTGTGCATCGTGTTTGACTAGTTTGTGTTATGTTCTGGTTTATGTACAAATTCTATTCATGAGGTTATACTAAAGATGCACTCAAGGATCTTGGCAAATTGGCTATTTTCTTAGAGCACATGCTACTTTCACCGACCATGGTCTCCATCTTAGTGAGGAGAGAGATTTGATAGATCTGCTTCATCACATGGATCTTAGTGAATCTAAGTCCATAGCTTCTCTTATGGATTTTGGGTGATAGTTATCTCGTTACAATGGTGATTCTATGTCTTATCCCATTTTGTCGGAGTATAGTGGGGACCTTGTATTATCTTGTTCTTCCTCTGCCAGAGATAGCATATGGTCATATGCTACAAGTAAGGTGTCTCAGTAATACGCATTTGACGAGGTAGCGGGCTCTTTGGTATCTAAAGGATACTCGGTAGACATGGTCTTGTGATCAGTTATCTGACTTATCGCTTCGTGCTTACTCTTTGCATGCCTATCATGATCCTGACTGGGCAGGATGCCCTATGATTGACGTTTCAGCAATGGATTATATATTGTTCTTGGTGGCAACTTGTGGATTGTGTATTATTTTGGTTTAAACTTGATCAACTGTAGTTCCAAGAAGCAGTGTACTAATGCACGAGCAAATACTGAGGCGGAGTATTGTGCACTTGTGTAGCTGCTACTGAGCTATGCTCGTGGCTTGCTTCTTTGCTACAAGAGATTCGGTTGCCGATTCCTCATCCTCCCTCTCTTTGGTGTGTTAATATTGGGATATATACTTAGCAACCAATCCAGTTTTTCATGTACGAAGCACATTGAGATTGATCTTCACTTTATTCGGGAGATGGTCTTATCCAAATCTCTTGAGGTTCATTATGTCCCATCACGATTACTGATGTTTTGACCAAGGGCCTCATTGACATTGATTTATTTGTATATAGATAGATCTTCTAATGTAGTGCTTGAAACATAATAATAAAATGTCATTCTCTCTCTCTCTCTCTCTTCCTTCACTGGCCGGTATGTCTACTTTGTTTATGATTATGAAAACATGAGGAGGGGGGGTTGATATAAATGGATCTAGGTTATTGGACAAAAGATGCAAGGATAAGTGGATAGATGGGCAGAGAGCTCCCGAACAAAAATATACTTGCATTTAATGCTTGTGTCTGCACTTGCTTTTCAGTAGTTTGGGTTTCTGAAAACATTGGCCACCGGAATTCCATAGGGATTTACAAACCAATACACCACTTTTTCGAAGTCGCACCTAAATGTTTTAAATATATATGATTTTTTTTTGTCATTGTCTTTTCACTTCCATTCTAAAACTTCTGTTTAAGCTCTTCGTAGATCTTCTGCTAGTTTTTCGTATAGAGCTTCAGAATGGCGCAATATGATTTTAGAACTATCAAGAGCAAGGTGCATTCTAGGTTTAAACTATTCAGTTGAACATCTCCAAAGTTGGCTAAGTAGCCTTCTAGCAATTCCCTTGTGTCATAATTAGACAAGGCTGCCTTATCTGTCTAGTACAATTTTGCTGATTGTGTTTGTAGGGTATGCATACCATTTAGGCAAAAAAGTATGTAATGACCAAGTCACCAAAATAGTAAAGCACAATGGTGTTACTTGGTTTCCAAAAAATTTAATAGAATTGAGGTGATAAAGTCTGTCGAATTGCTATTATTATATTAGTCATGTATCTATCTGATTACTGTACTTTATTGGTTATTGGGAAACCTCAAAATTGTATAGATATTATGTTAATTGTATATTTAGTGTATATTGGTCTCGGTTCATGGGCCTTGTCTAGGTGTTCTTTAGGGTTTCTGTCTTGTATATATAGAGGGTTCACCCTCCTAGTTTTATATAAAAAAAAAGAGTACTAGTTATTCTTACATGGTATCAGAGCCCTAATGGAACCCTAATCGCTGCCGCCATCGGAACCCTAGCCGTCGTTGCCGGAACTCGCCGAAACCCTACCTGCCTCTGTCCAGATCTGCTTTCCCCGTCCAGATATGCCGCCGATGTCCTGCCGCCGTTGTCCCGGTCCAGATCTGCTGTCCAGAACCTCATCCTTGTCCAGAACTGCCGTTGCCTTTGCCTTTCAGATCTGCCGCTGCCGCCACCGTCCAGATTAGCCACCATCTGTAGTATTTTTCAGTCCCGAACCATTTGAGGTATTCTTTTATCATACTCTCCTGCCCCGCTTTAATCCTCAGTTTGTTTTAAACCTGTAATTGTCCAATGGGAGACGAAAAGAAGACTGAATCTGCTCCAGGAAGTCAAATTGCTCTTAGAATAATCAACTTTGCTTCGGTTTTACGCATTCCTATGAAATTCGACTCTAGTAATTGGAGTTCGTGGAGTCTATTCGTTCAGAAAGGTCTTGCAAGCGTAGACAAATCAGATCATCTGACTAAACAGTCTCCTGATCCGATTCTCCGGGAATGGTATATTGATGACATTGGAATTCAGATGGCCTTGTGGAATGCTATGGAACCACATATACTTACCATTGCTCAAAACTTTCCCATTGTGAAAGAAATGTGGGATCATCTTTCCTCATCCTTCTCAGCAAAGGAATCTCTATCTCATGCATATTCTGTGGTCCAAGCCTATAGCAGAGCCGAGCAAGGTGACTCTTCATTCACCGACTATTTTACCCGATTCTCAAAACTTCGGGATGAACTACGGACCATGTTTCCACCCACTACTGATTTGAAGATTCAGGAGGAGCGGAACGATAAGATGGATGTAATGATGTTTATTGCTGGTCTGTCACCTAAATACTCTAATGCTCGCCCCTTGTTGTTGAGCAACCCTACCGCTACATCCTCTGTTGCATCCACGTATCATCTGTTACGGGAAATGTATGGTCCGGATGCAATCACTACTGACACATCTGCCATGCATACTTCTACTGGTAGGGGTACTGGCCGAGGTTCTCATGTGTTTCCAAAGAAGGGTATTGGACGTGGAAGTGGTATTCAGTGTAACTATTGCAAGGAATTCGGACACACGAAGTGGAATTGTCCGAATCGTCCTCCTGGATCTCAACCACCTCCTCGTCCCAAAGCTCGAATTGCCACTACTGGTGAGCTTGCTAATCAACCTCCAGCCTACACTCTTAATGAGGAGGACTATCACCGACTCCAGCAACTCCTAGTCTCCCAGTCGATCTCCCCTACTCCGCAAGCCAACTCGGCCAATTTAGGTACGTTTTCCAGTCTTGATTCATCTTGGGTTATTGATTCTAGAGCTACTCATCACATGACTGGGAATCAAGGTATCCTTTCTAGCCTACATAAAGCTTTCCATCCACCCGTTCGTATTGCTGATGGATCTTCATGCCCAGTGCAGGGCATTTGATCCATTAACAATTCGACAAACCTACGCCTCTCCTCTATTTTGTTTGTTCCTAACTTTCCTGATAATCTTTGTTCAGTAAGTCAAATTACAAAACAAAACAACTACTCTGTAACCTTTTTTCCTACTCATTGTATTTTTCAGGAACTGGGGACGAACCGACTGATTGGCACAGGCTTTGAATCAAGAGGTCTCTACCGTTTATCCTTACCTCCACGTCCTACAGCAAACATGTGATTCTAGTATAAGGGAGGCTCACTGCCGGCTAGGCCATCCCTTTGTAGCAGTTCTGAGACCGGACTTTCCACTTTCGTCTATTAATTTTCATTGTGAGTCATGTCAGCTTGGTAAACACACCAGACGTCCCTACCCCCCTAGAGTATCTAATAGAGTCAGTTTTTCTTTTGAACTCGTGCATTTCGATGTATGGGGTCCTTGCCCTACAACGTCCACTTTGGGCTTTCAGTACTTTATTACTTTTATTGATGATTATTCTCGTGCTACTTGGGTTTATTTATTAAAATCTCGTCGTGAAGTATTTACCATTTTTCGCGAATTTCATTCATATATTCAAAACCAATTTAACTCATCAATCAAAACTTTACGATCCGATAATGCAAAGGAATACTTCTCTACTGACTTCTCTTCGTATTTGAAAACACACGACATTGTTCATGAATCTTCGTGCGTATATACATCCCAACAAAATGGTGTTGCTGAACGCAAGAATCGCCATTTGTTGGATGTTGCTCGAACAATCATGTTTCAATCCCGTGTCCCTAAACAATTCTGGGGGGACGCGATTCTTACTGCCACGTATCTGATTAACCGCATGCCTACACCTGTCCTTCATGGTAAATCCCCCTTTTCTGTACTCTTTCCTAACGGAACTCCCTTTCCTCTTGCACCCAATTTTTTTGGATGCATAGCCTATGTTCATGATCATCGTCCACAACTCACTAAACTTGATCCACGAGCCATTCGTTGTGTCTTTCTTGGTTACTCACGAGTCCAGAAAGGGTATCGGTGTTATAGTCCCTCTCTTCACCGCTACTTTACTAGTGCCGATGTCACCTTTCATGAGTCCTGCCCTTACTTCCTCGAACATTCCCATCCCATTTCCAATCCGTTCCCTGATCTTGACATACCCGACTCTGACCATACATAATACCACCTCTCCTACACATGATGTTCCTATCTATGATCCTCCTGGAGCACCATTTCCCGATATACCTATTGCCTTTCGCAAAGAACCTCGACACTACACCCGTTATCCTATTCAGGATTATGTTGCCTACTCTCACCTATCCCCCGAGTCGAAAGCCTATACCAGCACCCTGGATTCCTACCCAATTCCCAGAGCTGTGACGACTGCTCTAGCTCACCCAGGATGGCGACAGGCTATGGAAGACGAGTTAGGGGCTCTCCGGGCTAATCATACCTGGGATCTTGAAACACTTCCTCCGGGAAAACGTATTGTTGGTTGTCGTTGGGTATTTACAGTTAAACTACACCCGAATGGCTCCCTACATCGCGTGAAGGCTCGGTTAGTTGCTAAAGGGTATTCTCAGGCATACGGCATTGATTATGATGAAACTTTCTCACCGGTTGCTAAAATGTCGTCTGTCCGTATTTGTATTGCCTTTGCTGCCATTCATCATTGGCCGCTCCATCAGCTTGATGTCAAGAACGCCTTTCTTAATGGTGTTCTTGAGGAGGAGGTATATATGGAGCAGCCACCTGGGTTCATTGTCGAGGAGGAGGCCTCGAAAGTTTGCAGATTACGCCGTTCTTTATATGGTCTTAAGTAGTCTCCCAGGGCATAGTTTGGTCGATTTTCTAGTGTTATGGGAGAATTTGGGATGGTTCGCAGCGCATCTGATCATTCTGTGTTCTTTAGACACCAGCAGGGCAAAAAGATTATTGTAGTGGTTTATGTTGATATCATAATTACAGGGGATGTTGAGGTCAGGATTGCCAAACTCAAACAGTTTCTTCAGTCGCAGTTTCAGATAAGCGACTTAGTTCGACTTTGGTACTTCCTTGGCATAGAGGTATCTCGCTCTCCACAAGGAATACTTCTCTCTCAACGGAAGTATGTCCTTGATTTGTTGACCGAATGTGGCTTACTGGGTTGCAAGCCCGTTGATACTCCAATGCTTCCTTCAAGGAAGCTCCTTCCAGAGGACGAAAATCCGATGAAGGATCCTGAGCGCTACAGACGATTGGTCGGGAAGCTTAATTATTTAACAGTCACACGACCAGATATTTCCTTTACCGTCAGTGTTCTGAGCCAAGCCAATTCATGGCTGCTCCATACACTGGACACTGGGATGCTGCTCTTCGTGTCTTGAGATATCTCAAGACTACACCAGGTCTTGGTATCTTATATTCTGATTAGGGGCATTGTCGTGTGGGTGCTTTTACAGAAGAAGGAGATGGTCGGATATCTGGTTTTTCAGATGCAGATTGGGCAGGTTGCCCGATCTCTCGACGATCTACTACCGGGTATTGTGTATTTGTTGGAGGAAATCTTGTATCGTGGAAGAGTAAGAAGCAACACACAGTATCTAGATCTAGTGCTGAATCAAAATATAGAGCCATGACAAATGTTACATCAGAAATGATATGGGTTCGTCGTCTTCTCATAGAGCTCGGTGTAGTTTCTAATAACTTGATGCGGTTATACTGCGATAGTCAATCAGCTATTCATATAGCAAAAAATCAAGTATTTCATGAGCGGACGAAGCACAATGAGGTTGACTGTCATCTTATCAGAGATCGAGTTGTAGGCACACAAGCAGACCCTCCATCCATTCAACCAATTCACATTAAGACAGACTTTCAGCTTGCGGACATCCTCACCAAACCTCTCCGGAAAACTCAAATAGATTTTATTTGTAACAAGTTGGGCATGATTAACATTTATGCTCCAACTTGAGGAGGAGTGTTAATTGTATATTTAGTGTATATTGGTCTCGGCCCATGGGCCTTGTCTAGGTGTCCTTTAGGGTTTCTGTCTTGTATATATAGAGGGTTCACCCTCCTAGTTTTATATAAAAAAAAGAGTACTAGTTATTCTTACATATTATATGTAAATTCTACCTCATAATGGTGGCTTAATGTGGCCATGGGATTGACTTTGGAGTATGCTTATTTATTTCTTGCTTCTTGATCAGAAAGCTTTTATGCTATTGCAATTGGATTGTTAATTGGACATAATTGTTTTTCTGTAGCTCTGGAAAGTCTGATGCAGCTGCTTCTGTGAATGGAGTAAATTCTGTGACAGATTCAGTATCAAGGCTTGATATTAGTACACCATCAAATTCTGATGCTAGACAAAGTGCTGGTGTAAGTACTCCGGATTGCAAGTGTGGAATGCCTTTATGCATTTGTGAGGTGCCGTCAAACGATGATGTGGCTCCTGTGCAGGTAAGTGATAGTCAGTTTATTTCACCTTCAAATGCATCTTAATTATCCTAAGAAACTTACAGGCTTGTGCTTTGCTTGCAGCCTAAACCCATCGCAACGTCCACAGTTTCCACCATGTCGAAACCAAAGAAAGCAGACACAGCACCTAGGAGTAGAGGTTCTTCATCGTATAAGTCCAGGTATATATTTAGACATTCTTTGTCCGTCTATGATATTTCTAATTTTGATTTTCGAATTGTTTGCACATTCTTTTAGAACCAGATCTCTACTTTTAATCTTGGATTAAAAGTAACACCCTAAATTAAGCCTGACCGGTGAGGAGCATCCAATCATTCCAACAAAGATAAAAGATCTAATGATACAATTGGGGAAAACAATGGCAGAAACTATTATTTCAAAATACAAAGAGTGCAAACACACTAGACAATAAATTAATATTCAATAAACCTTGATAACAATATATTGTTACGACTACTTTAGGCCTAAAAGACTCTACAACTGCCCTAAATTCTCGTAGAGAATTAATGGTACTTCAGCCTATTAATTTTTCCATAATTAAAGTATTGTATAGGAATAAGCAAGTTGGACACTGCCTCTTAACTATTCTGCATTTGGTATGTCCAAGAATAAAATTTGAACAAACTCCAATACATTTTAAATTCGAAGTTAACATGAAATCCTTTACCTTTTTGTCAGAAAGTTCTTATGTGCCATTAATTTTTGTATAGTTTAATGTAACCATCAATTTTTTCATTTGAAGTTAGAAAGTAGTTTGTTTTTACATTCAAAAGGTAACATCTAAAGTGGAACAAAGGGGGTATTTTAATTCAGTTTTAAACTAATATACAATATCTTGCAGTACTGGACAATCAGCCAATGCTCAAAAACCGCTTGCAGATTATGAAGTTAATGGAGAGGTATGGTATCTTGAAGTACATATGAAAGACGGTAGAATCTTGGTGAAATAGATAAAGTGTTTTTAATGTGTTTTTCCTTTTTTTTTTGCATTATCTCAACCACATGAATTACATATGTTCTGTTCAAATATTATACAGTCCCCCCCCCCCCCCCCCCCCCCCCCCCCCCCCCCCCGGGAAACCAAAAAAAATAGACCATTTGCATTAGGTGTTTGGATGAAGATTGGATGGAAATGATGTAATTGATATAGTTGTGAGAATATAAGTAGGTTATTCATAATTTTTCTTTTTTCTTTTGGTGAAGTATGCAATTGAAAAATCAATGAAAGCTCTGTGATCATATTATCTATTTCGCCTATGTTTCTTGAAGAATTTTCTCTACCATGCCGACCCTTTTGCATCTGGCCATCTCAGGTGACAGTTTTAAAAACAGAATGGTTTATCATTGTATGTTCTTTTGGTAGGGGTTACGGGAAGCTATAAAGAATGGTGACTTATTTGCTGTTAAAAAGCTTCTTGGTGAGGTAAGGAAGATTATATTTAATACTTGGTACCAGCTTTGTTTCAAACTCATATATGCATTTTGTCTGCGATCAAATGGTTGACTTCCCAGTCCAACATGATTTGTTTTGATTTTGAAGGAAAAAAGATCATCGTGAATGACCATATATTTTTTGTGATCTATAGTACTTGTTTGTATTTATGTTTAAATGAATTTACATTGAGGTTCTAACAACGACTAAGGGGCCGTTTACCTAATGCTTACCCGGTAAGTGCTTACCAAGTCACGTTACCTTATCGATGGACATGGCAAGGACCATGAATCTTACCCGGTAAGAACTATGACAAGGTCCAAGAGTCTTACCCGGTAAGTGATGGTTACGACTCTTACCCGGTTAACGCTTACCGGATGATTTATTGCGTACGATGCCGCTTTTCATGGACTAAAATCTTAACGGATAAGGTAAGTGATGGTGTCGAATTTACCGGTAAGCGCTTACCGGGTAAGTAATTGGGTAAACGGCCCCTAAGTTGGGTCATGGAAGGCTAACCTTATTTCTAAATTGGGAAGCCTTTTTTCCTTGTTTTGTCTTTGTTTTGAGTCACCATGACCATGATATCTAATACCTTTGGCCCAACTAAACTAGTCCAAGTGTCTTTTCAAAATGCCATCTCGACATGGACCAGGTAAACTTTAGGCCTTTCCGGTGAGCGGGCATGGTTTCTAAGGAGTTGATAGCACCTATTTCGGACCAAGGTCCCAAGCCTTACCCACTAGGCTAGCCCTTGGGGTTGAAGGGAAGTCTTATTTTGGGTGTTTTATCATCATATTATAATGCTGAACCTGAACTTATGTATTGTAGGGAGTGGATGCAAATTACAGTGACAAACAAGGATTATCTCTCTTGCATCTGGTTCTCTCTCTCTATATATATATGTGTGTGTGTGGGTGGGTGGGTGGGTGGGTGAGTGTGCTCTAGTATATGTGTGTGTTCATTTCCTTTATTTCTAACCACTATCGTGGAATTTAGGCGGCTGTTTTTAACCAAACTGAGATAGCTTTCACACTCATGGAAAATGGAGCAAGTCTGGACTACAAGAATTTGCAGGGTATATATATTTCATCCACTTTTTGATAAATTTTAAGCCTAATATATGTTTTCAATACCTTACATTACTCTACTTTTTGGGATTCTTTCAATTGGTGACTGAATTTGCCAAAAAATCATTGAAGTTATTGGTTCCATCTTTTACATCTAAGCAAGTGGTTACTGTTGGTTGCTGGCTGATGATGTACGCGCCAATCTTTGCACTAATTAAAGCTGATGTGAACTTTTTGACTAATAATATTCTTATTTTGATAAATGCACAAAGTACAATTTTAATAATTTACACAGAAAATAAGTTGAACTAAATTTCTTATTCTTAAGCCTAATGTACAAGATGAAATGCATCAAGTACAAGTAATAGAAGTGGACTAATATACAAGTGCAAATATATCATGTACATCTATTGAAAATGTTGTAGTGCAAATTATACTATTTGTGACTGGTGCATTTGTATATATTAGATTTCTATTGCATGTTTCCAATGCATTGTATATGTTAAATCTTTTTTTTGAAGTATATAAAATTTATATATGGTAAATACTCACATACTCCACACTTTTGGTGAGATTTTAAGCCTTGACCTCCTGGGAGGCAATGCTCTACCGGTAACCCAGGTACCACTAGGTAAATCTTGTTTATTGTACTAAATGCATTCATACTTCTATATTAAATTATTTATTTTCTGAAATGATAAGAATTGTAATCTTTTTGGGTGTAAATTGTTCTAAAAAATATGTACTTTCTGCAACTTCATTTGTAATTCTTTATTTCAGGGGAGACTCCACTTGATTGTGCCCCTGTGACATTGCAATTCAAGATGAAGAAAAAAATGGAAGAAATTAAACAATCCAAGTAAACATCATCATTTCCTAAACCTTTATCTGATTCTACTATGAATTATGGTCGTAGATTCAACTTCTGGAAGCCATTCTATGTTTTATTTCGATCCTAGCAGCCGAACAACACCCAATTATTAGTGGTTTGCAAGTGTCTTCTTTGGAAATTTCAAAAGTCGGAATAAGCAAAGCAAAAACGGTAAACATTTATATTATATTTTCTGCCAAAATTTTGTTCTTGGTTTAGGGCTTAAATACTAGTTTGATCTATGGAGTTCATATTATGCATCTTGCAAGTCTTTATATAATGGACTTTGATTCACCGCAAATACTAGCTTGCCTCGTTAAAGTTCTTTTGAATCTATACCTAGCTATACCAAATCAAACCTCGGTTTTGGTGTACACAAGCCACTGGCGATTTTTTGGGTCCCATGAGATTACTCGAGGTGCACGCAAGCTGGTCTGGATGGCCACGGTTACCAAGGAAAAAAACCAAATCCCTCTCTTTTGAACTCTCTAGTCTCGGGTACTATGGACATGATTTGATGAATCAAGTTCTTGGATCCCACACCGGAGTTGGTATATATGGCTCAACCTTCTTGTGATGTCTGGCAAGAGCCATTTGATCATTCGAGGCAACGTCTAAAGCCAAACCAAACCAAACTAACATAGCAAGTCCCATCTATGTAGAGGTAGGGTTTGATGGGTAGAGTCTCTTTTCTTGGCCATAAAAGTAAATTGATGGTAAGCGCCTCCTACCCGGTAAGCGGTAACAAGGTAAGTTTTCTTTCTCATATACCGTGTAAGATTCTCTGTCTTTGTTATGCTTCTTACTGGGTAAAATTCTTGATCCTTGTCATGTTCATCGGAAGTGACACCTGGTAAACGTTTTGTAAACGGCCCTTTAATCTTGTATCATCAAGTAAGAGCCAATTTATCAAACAAAAAGAAAGCAAGAGGGACATTACAAAAAGGAGTTTTATGCATGGTGCAAAAATAGAAAGAAGACTAAATTATGTTTTTAGTCCTTGTGGTTTGTTAAATATTGTGGTTTTAAAATTGGGAAGGTTTTCATCTCTATAGTTTACAATTCATTGTTATTCTTTCCCTTAAGGCTAATTCTTAAGGGACTAACATAGCAATGAATTGTTAACCACAGGGATAAAACAACAATAAATTTTAAATCATAAGGACGACAATAACAATTAATTGTAAGCCACATCCCATAAGGATGAAAGCAATTAATTGTAAGCCATAAGAATGAAAATTGTAATTTTAAAGTAACAGGGACAAAAATAGCAATTTTCAACAAATCATAGGGACTAAAAACGTAATTTAATCTAGAAAGAAAGAAAAGAATAGCACCAAAGCAAAAGTCCAACAACCCCAAAAAATGGAGAGAAAAAAAAACCCAAACAGAAATAATTTGCCATGGTGAGAGACCAACTAACTTTTTGCAACACCAATCTGTCCATGAAATACCAATGTTTTTTGGCACGATTTGCTAACCAACGATAGGATATAAGTTGAATATTGAAAGCAAAATCAGCTATGGAGGAGCCGATTAAAGAACACTACTTTGTTACAGTAACCCCAAATCACGTACATGGAAACCCGAAAAACCGTATGCCATAAGCATTTTGAAAAGTCAGAAATCTTTCATAAAGAATGTCTGCAATAGAGCCGGCGTTGAAAGGAGCCAAGCCCTACCACTTGAGCACTTTTTACCACACATGAAATCTTAAGCCAAACGCCATGTCAAGTATTTTATATTAAACATTGGTCAAGTAAAAAAGACCATTATATTATTTATGTCAACACTTGAGCTCTTACAAAATTGAGTAAGCCAATTAGGCATTCACTATGTGTCATAAGGCACTATGATTGTGCTACAGTGAACATATGGAATAGGTGAGGCTCAACAATGCTTCTTTTGCATGATTCCATGGAAACCAACATCATTTTGCAATGTTAATGTTACCTTTCACCGACATTGTGAGGAGCATGAGTTCACTCACCTTTGTTTTTATTGGGTTATCAAGGATTTGAAGACGACCTCCCTTTCAGTTTGTTATTTCATATTTGTAATATGCTTGAACATCTCCATACTTAGTTTATTTTAAGGTTCTTTGTAATAGCTTATTTGTGCTTCAAAAGATCGGTGAAATCGAAGACCAACCGAATTCAAAAAGGAAGTGAGCCCTCTGATGCGGATCAAGACAAATTTCCATAGTTACTAAGCTAATATTGCCGAAGATGAGTTCTTCTATCGGCAGTCAGATCACCTGCCTATTCCTCCCTGCATGATCTGTCGATTGTTCTCCATCAACAGACTTCTTCCTGCCGAACAACACCATCCTTCGACTTGCACCTTCTGTAGCCGAATATTCATAATTTGGCTCCTTCTGACAAAAGTAATTGAACATTCTAATGCACAGAGGATATTCACCCAAGTTCTGAATTGATGGAGACCTTCTCCAAAAGATGTAAAAAAAAAGATTTGTGCTAGACATATTTTATTAAGATATTGTCCTATCAAGGTACAAAGGTCTTCTTTGTATCTTGATAAGTCATTTCAGATATCTTATTTTTTATTGAAGAAAATCTCAAGGATCCAATATCAGTTTGACAAGTGTCTTTTGCATTCAATGCATAAGGTAGTATATAAAGGTGAAGATCTCCTCCATGCAAGCCACATTTTTACAAGAGAACTCAGTGCACTCAAGAAAGTTGGCATCCTCATTCTCTCATCCTCATAGCGTTTAAACTATGTGCTTTCAAAGTTGTGTTCCAAGTTACTTTCTGAAAAGATTGTTAGAATAGTTTATTTGTTCTTTCCGCAACAATCTTTATAGTTTTTCTATGTGTAATTCTTGATATTGATATCAATAAAAGAATTAAAATTAAGTAAAAAATTTGAGTATTGTATTCAAACCCCCCCCCCCCCCCCCCTCATCTACAATACTTGCTTTACTTTCTTATATACCTTTGGACTTTTGCTGATGACCTTATTCTTTTTTGTCATGGTGATAGTGACTCTGCTCAGATCATCAAAAAGTCCTTGTCCGAGTTTGTCGTTGTCTCTGGCCTGTACCCTAGTGCAGCCAAGAGTGAGGCTTTCTATTGCAATGTTGGGGAGCACTCCAAAAATGCTATCAACGACATCATTCAACTATCCCTCCCTGTCAGATATCTTGGGGTCCCCCTCATTACCACTCACCTCTATCACAAAGATTGCAAATGTCTTGTTGATAAGGTGAAGTCTAGGCTTAATGATTGGCGAAACAAGTCTCTTTCTTTTGTCGTTAGGCTCCAGCTTATCCTTTCGGTCCTTTCTTCCATGCAAATCTATTGGGCCTCTATCTTTGTCCTTCCTATCTCCATCACTAAGAAGATTGAAAAGCTTATGCGTGGTTTTTTATGTTGCCACGGTGAGCTTAAAAGAGGGAAAACAAAAGCCTCTTAGAAGACTGTCTGCCTTCCCAAGTCTCAAGGCGTTCTCGGTATCAGGAATCTTGCCAGTTGGAATCTTGCCCTCATGGCCTCCCACACATGGAGAATCCTTACCAATAAGGATTATTTATAGGTTAAATGGATTCACTCCCACAGGATAAAAGACCGTAACTTTTGGGATTCCCCAATCCGAAGTGATGTTGGATGGGGTTGGAGGAAAATTCTAGGTATGCAGGATAAGATTCGAGACTGCATTGTCTCTCATATTGGCGATGGTGTGACCACCTCTCCCTGGTTTCTGCTGGTCCTCTGTGTAGGTCTATAACACCTCGCAACATTCTTAATGTGGATCTCTTTCTAAATGCTAAGGTTATAGACAATATTCATATTGGTCGTTGGGTCTGTCCTCATATGCGGGATAACCCTACTTCCCCGTTTGGTAGTCTCATTCCCCCGTCTCTCTCCCCCGATATCCTGGACAAACTCCTTTGGAGAAAACGGGATGACAACCTTACTTCTTTCTCGGTGCATGAAGTCTGGCTCAGCGTCCGCCCCAATGAGCCTGAGACTGATTGGCATCACATGGTCTGGTTCTCGTAGAATATTCCCAGGCATGCTTTCGTTCTCTGGGTTGCCATGTAGCAGCGTCTCAAGACGCATGATAAGCTCCGGTCGTGGGAGGCTTACTCGAATCTCTCATGTGGTTTCCGTCAAAATGGGCATGATTCCCATAATCATCTCTTCTCCGAGCGTTCTTTTCTAGGTTTGGCTTGGCCTCAAGCCGATGTTGAACCTTCCTAATGTCCCGAACAACTGGATGGACATTATTAGACTTCTCCAGCCGGCCACCAAAGGCAAGACCATTTGGTTTATTATCCGCAAATTAGTGTTAGTTGGGACTATCTACCATTTGTGGAATGAAAGGAATAATCGTATCTTCAAGAATAAGAGAAGATCGTATTACACAGTGGTCAAGAATGTTTCTGATGATGTTCGGTCTAGGCTTCTTAGTTTGACTTTGAAGCCTTCTCCCAATGTTGCTAGACATGTTGGAACCTCTCCTAGTGGTTGATTTTCTTTCCCTCTCCCTCTTTTCTCTTCTTCTTTTCTCTTTACCGCTTTGAGCTTTGCTCTTTTCTGGTGGATACTTCGGTTTAGCATCCTCCCGAGTGCTGCCTTGGTTAATTTTCCTGTCAAAAAATTTAAAATTCCAAAAATTGTCTTTTTTTTCTTGATCGGAGGGGACGCCCCCTCTGTATAAAAAAATGATAAGTTTGTTGTCGGACTATGTCCGTCCGTTACATGTCGTTTACGTTCAATTTGTTTTCATCTTCGTAAAGTAATTTTGAGTGAGTCCTACGCCTTGTGGTGGTTGCTAGACGACTTCAATACTTCATGTTGGGCAATTATGGAGTTGGTATGTTATAATGGTGGTGGCCACGTGGGATACTTTGGATGAACCAAGTTTTTGGAGGAAAGAAGTTTGGATCCATGGTTAGTGTGCTACGCGGGTTTCATGTGACCCAAGTTGCATGAGACCCACTTTCGGTTCTGTTTGCGATTCTCAACTCGTTCTTCGATCTCTATGGCAATCTTCTTTATATTTGGTGCTTTATGTTTGCCTCTTTTTTGATGCCAAATCCCAAGCCTCTTTCGTGCTCGTTTTTCTCTTCGATCCCATTTTCCTTTTTCCCAATTATTATTAAAATTTCTTATTAACGCTCGAATTCTCCCTGTATCAACATTGGTAGAGGTGGGCATGTAATTACAATGGACTTGTAAGAATTTATGTTTTTGAAGTTAATGTATAAGGGTTCTAAACAATTTTATATACTTAACAAGTTAATATGTGATCGAAGTACAAAAATCACCCGTGAACTTTGCCATACTTTTTATTGTCATCAACAATTGGAATGTCATCAAAGTTTCATTCTTGTTGTGCTTTTGTTCCATGGCCATTAGCAATTGTTGTTAAGTGAGGAGTATTTTAGTCTCTTTTTTTTACGTCATCTTTTATTAAAAAAAAAATAAGTGTACTTTACATCAGATCTCACCTCTCTTCTCCTCCCTTTGTGCACTCAATGAGCGTACACCACTACTACTCTGAACTCCAATAATCCAACTTCAGTGAAATCCAAAACACAAGCCACTGCCTATCCTCTTGGCAAATCGATCCAACGATTTGAAAAAATGGATTTTGATTCAAATGGGTTAGTTTCTGGATGTGGGTTTAATTCAAACTTTACTTGGATTAAGTTTCTTAAGATTCTGGCTTTGGGTTCTCACTTGGATTATTACCAAATAACCCACTTGGATCCATTTTGACTCCAACTTTTTGATTTTTATTATCTTGGTTTTTGGTTCGTGTCGAGTCTCTTGTTCATCGATGCTAGAAAGTATAAAAGATATGAGGCTCTTAGGCCGAAGGGTTTTGGTTGCGTCAATGGCGGGTGTTGAGGGCAAACTCGACTTTCTACTTTCTCACTAGATCACCCAATGTTGTATAGGAAACCATCCTTAACTGTCAATGCAACTATTAATGTGATAAGAGTTTAACTTGTACTTATGCATAAAGAATTTCCACACTTATTTCTTTAGTAAAAATATTAAAATACCCTTCATTTAAAAAAGCAATAGCTAACGCCACAACAAAAATAAAACTATGATAACGTTCTTTGTAATTTCCAATTGTTCACGATACTCGAAGAACGTTTTTTTGTAATTTACAAAAGTTAATAACATATTTTATCTAACACGTATATAATGTTACTAAATAAATCTATACTATATTATAAAGCACAGATAAAAAACTCTTAAATACAAATTATTAGGCACAATGTACCATCATTTTATGCAAAATTTTAAAAATCTCTTAATTTACAAGTATCAAAGCACAATATATATATTACTACTGCAGACTTTTAACAACCACCAATTTGGTATGTGAACCTTTCCATATATCACTATTAATTAATATATTATATTATTATAAATTTGTTTTAATTATATTATTAAATATGTAATTGGTTATTTTTTCTAGATGTCATTAAAATATATAAGATAATCATTGAATTCTAACAAAATACTTAATTTTTTTATATAAAAAACGTTATATTATTAAGCCTAAATTAAACAAATTTATAAAAAAAAACATTATCATTTTCTTAAAACCATCCAAAATCGTACTGTAAATCGATAAAAAAACAAAAAATAAAATGAAACATTAAAATCGTGATGTATCTCGCTGCATTGCGTGAGTACACTTCTAGTGATATATAAATTAAAAATAAAAATAGTTAAAGTATTAAATAAGAAATATCGGACCGGTTAGGAAGATTGGTCCTACAATTACAATCAATTTTTGTTTTTCTTTTAAAGACCCGTCTAGACCGAGAGTGGTTATGGAAGGACCATTCAAGTAGTGATCGGCCCAATAGATTTCATTTTAATTTATATCAACTAAACACGCAGTTCAACCTAATTTCGTTCGATTCTGTTTATTTCATCTTTCAATTTCTTTAATATATTCCATTCATTTTAAAAACACGAAACGGAGTAAACGCCCCCTTAGATTAATTCATATCATGGTTTAAATTTCTAATTTAATGTTTATTTTAAAATAAAATAAAGTATAACATTATTGATTCAAAGCAACCAACTATATTAGTAATTAGTTATTT
Source organism: Arctium minus (assembly GCA_954870635.1). NCBI lineage: Eukaryota > Viridiplantae > Streptophyta > Magnoliopsida > Asterales > Asteraceae > Arctium > Arctium minus. The sequence goes on along the minus strand of OX941092.1, from coordinate 71,186,871 downwards.
TAAAATAAAATAAAGCATAACACTTAATTCATAAGAAACATAAACTACCACTTTGCAAGCAACCTCCTATTGTTCACAACCCAACCAACTAATTTGTTACCATAAAATTGTAAAACTTTATTTTTCATGTTTTTGTCGTTTACCAAAAAAAATTCAAATATATATATAAATGGTTTATTATACAATCTATCCCATTTATACAATCATTGTAATTTAATTTCAACCGTCTTTAATCTAGCAAATATGTGGTTTCATAAATATCTTGATTGTTTACTAGTAATATAAAACATGGGTTGAGTTCTGTTGAGAAGTTGAGTTAATTGTGAGAAGTGGTTATTGACCGTTGGATGGGAAATGAAAGCACATTAGGATGAATGCACCGAGATGCGCTAGATCAATTCCCTTCTAAGCCGGGAGGGCTTGAGATTAAAAGGCATCAACGGTTCAGATCCACTTCTCACAGCTTCTCACCGTTATCTCAACTTTTCACACGATCATTCGCCTATAAAACATTGATCATAGTTAATGAACTGTAATTATCTTTCATGAATATCCAAATCATAATAAATGAACCATCATTTTTTTTGGAAGGGTGTCATTGGCTATGCCTAGACTAATCCCTTAGCAAATTATGACTGTAAGATATTATAGGGTGTTTGGTTGGAGGGTTTAAGGAGTAGTTAATGAGATTGATAATAAAAGAGTGTGTTTGGTTTTATATAATGATATGAGCCCATTCCCTCTCAGTCCCATTTTTTCATTCCGGATGAAATTGGGAGGAATGAAAATTTCATTCCCGTTTTTATCAATCGGCGCCTCCTCTTCTCCAAATCGATCTCTCTGATCTCCGGTGCATGTTTTCGATCTTCGGTAGCCCTCGTTTTCTTCTCTTTTTCATTCTTCGGTAGCTCTTTTCTTCTCTTTTTCATTCTCTGATAGCCCTCGATCTCTAGTAGCCCTCAATCTCTTGTAGCCCTCGTTTTTGTTTTTCCTTATTGTCGTCGGAGACGGAGACGATGGCTGCAACAGAGGTGTTGGTATGTTGGTGAAGAAGAAGAAAGGAATGACGAGTACTAACCCTTGATTCTACAGAGACGAAACACAAACCCTTGATTCTACAAAAACGAAACACAAACCCTAGATTCTTCAGAGACGAAAAACAAATCCTAGATTGCAACACTTATGATTTATGAGTACTAACCAAACAATATCAATCCAATCCTTATTCCTATTCCTATTCCCATATATTCCCATTCCCATTCCCATATATTCTCATTCCCATTTTCATTCCCATTCCTCAAAATGAACCAAACATGCCCTTAGCAATGATTAATTCTCATTGGCCACAATTGTTGTGTACGCCTGGATTCGAACCGTGGGCATATGGGATATTCCACCACATCCCTCAGGGCCTTAACCGGTACGCCACAACCCTTGTGGTTTAAATGAACCATCATCATTTCCATAAATATCTCAATTGATTGAGTTGCATTGGCTGTACAAATGAGATAGGTTTCATTTGAAACATCCTCTCTCTCTCTCTATATATATATATATATAGAGAGAGAGAGAGAGAGTTAGTTCCATACGAGAAGAATGACTAAATAAAAGAATAAGAAAACAGTTGAATCACACGTAATTTTACACTAAAATCATGTATAAAATCACTTGTGATTCACGCGACTTTGGCCACGACCTAAGGTCGCGGGCCACATCATCCGCACACCCTTGCGTTGGTCGTTCGTGTAAAATCATATGTGATTTTTGACGTTATTTGAACGTTTTCTTATTATCTTATTTTGTAACTATTCTCGTTTGAACTTCTCTCTATATATAAATACTGATATGTAGCGTCAATCATGTTTTATTGCTATTTTATTAATTCTTCAAAATAAAATATATTCTTTTGATTTTATCATAGCTTTGCTTTGTTTATGTTACAAAAAGAATGTTAATTGTTAGAGGATGACATGGGATCAATTTACACCATTTTATATGTTGGTCTCCATTATTTGTTCGAAGGACTTTTTTGAAGAGTGATATAACAGTCTTACATATTTTCATATAGTATTACGGTCAATGTCTACTATTCTAAGAACTTGACACTCTAGAGTAATTTGTACACGTCTAGCATCCTCACCCGTGTTGCCCCCTCTCGACACTGGCACAATGTGTGTTCGTCTAGCCTTCGTTGGAGTGGGCATGTTAAAGTTCCACACATCAGATAGACTTAAACCATTTATCATGTATATATGTTGGAATTATTCTTCTCTTCAGGTCTCTTTTGGAAAGTAATACGAGAGTTCCATACATATGTTAGTCTCTTAGTATCTTATTGGATGGATCAGATTGATTCCATCCAATATTTTGATCAAAATTTTAACCAATTAATCCACCATTTCAACTAATTATTCATATAGTTTATTAAAACAACATAAATATCAACTGAAAAACAATATTGTAAGATGTTAATAATTAGATGGTCATTGGATTGGATTAGTTCGGTTTTGTTGGATTCTGTACTGCCATCCAAGAAACGACTTATCCAATTTGGATGTTGAAATTTTGGATCCAATATCGATCCAATTACAATTGAATATCCAATTATGATTGATAAATTCTACTTGAATAGGTCGGTTTAAAATTGGATTTTGACACACCCCTAGCAACTAATCAAACCAAGAAACGACAAAGAAAATTTTCACATGTTTCATTGTCTAATTCATTTTTTAACAAATAAAAATCGCTTTTTTCTTATAAATAATCGGTTTAAAAATAAATACAAATACAATAAAAATTTCCAAAACTGTTCGAAGATCGATTGCTATGCTTTACCCACCCACCTTCTCTTTGTTTCTATTAACTTTCTTAGTTCACTTGTCTCTTTCGTCCCTCTATTTTATCGTTCTTCAAAACCCTCAGCGATTTCTATTTGCAGTTAAAAATCCAATCTTTTCTTCTAAAGAATCTAACAATTTTTCTTCGTATTGCTTCGGCTCGTTTTTCGGGTTCATAGTACGCGTTGATGTTGTTTTTGGTTTTGTGATCATTGGAATTTAGATGACGGGCAACCGAGATCGGCAACAACCATGGAGGCTAGACAACCATATTCGAAGTAAGTTCGTTGAAAAAATAATCTTTATGTATGCATAAATAACGTGACTTATGTTTTTAAGGTAAAATTCATCAAAATGTAACAAAGGCTGTTTTAATTCCTTATTTTGAAGCATATAATTTTTATATATGGCAAATGAACTCACACACTGTCCTCACATTTGGTGAGATTTAAACCCCTGACCTCCTAGGGGTCAAAAGCCCAAATATGAGATACAGCTAGACCAAAGGCCCTTTGGTTGTTCGGTGGTTCCTATATAGTGATGAACACTCTTTGCTCTGAGCTAACTGAAAGAAAGCAACTAACGGAAGAATTGTTTTTCTCAATCAATGTAACAAAGTTTCCAATTTTGTTGTTTTGTACTTATTTTGATCGGTAACCGACATCTTGTAACATCTGATGATGTGGATACCCATTTATGGAAGGTTTATGAAAGGTTTAAGGTTAGGACGAAAGGGATGATAAACTTGACATCCACGTCATCAAACCAGTGAAAATGGATACAAAATTTTTGAAACTTTGTTACCTTGATTGACCCGAAAATCTTGACGTCAGTGATAAATTAAACATTTTTTTATTTATTTAATTAGTTAACATGGTGTAAGAACATCATAAAATGGTGTTGCCTAGTTAGAAAATGGTTTGTTTTTCGATATTGTGAAGTTTCAACTTTTATCGGTTTTCTTATGGAAACTAATCGTTTTAGCGAAGATATATGCAAAAGAAGATTTCAAAGAGGTAAAACGAAAGAGGGCGATGAGCCCTTTCAGACTGTTCTACAAGAGAAAAACGACAAATGCAAGCATAAATCGTTCAAGCGCGTATTGCTTACCATTGTTCTCGCGACTCTCATCGTGATTACCTACTCAATTGCCATTCGTCAACACGGATACGTTTCTGATGTCATTTCTCAGTACGTAAACATTATACAAGTATCAAGTTGAAGAAAGTTTTTAGTTATAATTTTAAGAGTAAATTACATGTTTCGTTCATGTGCTTAGGTGTTTTTAACGGTCCTTGTCTTTTTTTGAAAATTCAACATAACGTGTCTATGTGGTTGCATTTTTTAACGAGTTATATCCATGTGATTGAACATTTTGGCAAAAAAATAAAATAAAATCAAGAAATAGCCATTTTTAATAACAAATTTACATAACAAAATTACGGAATCACCTATTTTGATTTTTTTAGTCAGACGGCGAGCAATAATCTCGGTCGAAAAACACCTTTTTTGATTTTTTGCTGAAATTTGCAAAGTCAATTTGCGGAATTATCGGCTATTTCTTAATACTATTTAAAATCGATTATTTGTTGATTCATTTTTGCCAAAAATTAATAGTTTGGTGATTTTTCCCTTTCAATATTCAACTATTTTAATGAACGTTACATTTTCTATACAAATATATAGGCGACATTTTATGAACGTATGGAAACGGTCACGGGGATCGGATCACACATATGTCCCACGTTCAAAAATCGAATGGGACGAGATATCGGTAGTCGTTAAGAAAATATCTGACGATGATAAAACTATTCATGGGATCGGACTATTGAACTTCAACGAGAGGGAAATCATCAAATGGAACACGCGGATTTTCCCAAATAGCGAAAATAGCATCGTGTTGCATCTCGACCCAGCCGATAAAAACGTGACGTGGGATTCGTTATATCCGGAGTGGATCGACGAGGAACAAGAGGATAAAGTTCCAAAATGCCCGATTCTACCTCAACTTGACGTTCCTAAAGAAACGCTTGAGGTGATCGCGGTCAAACTTCCGTGTAGAAACCAAGGGAATTGGTCTAGAGATGTGGCTCGCCTTCATTTGCAGCTTGCAAGTGCTGGTCTAGCCGCTTCGGCTAAAGGGGATCGGAAAGTGCATCTGCTCTTCGTTTCTAGATGCACCCCGATCCCTAACCTGTTTCTGTGTAAAGAACTCGTGATTCGCCGAGGCAATGCTTGGTTGTACCAACCCAATTTGAAGGTATTGAGGGAGAAACTACAACTTCCTATTGCATCTTGTGAACTTTCACTCCCATTCAAGCCTCAAGGTGAGTTGACTTTCTAAAAATGGAAAGGTCAATTTTGACTTTTGAATTACTTCATTTCAATTTTAAAAGTAAGTGTCTACTTTCCAATTTTACCCTTAATTATGAGATGGAGAATTTCATTACTCCTTCAATTATTAAGGGTAAATAAGTGTCTACTTTCCAATTTTACCCTTAATTATGAGATGGAGAATTTCATTACTCCTTCAATTATTAAGGGTAAAATTGTCATTTATATAACAAAAAGTGTAATAATTGTAAACCACAAGGGCTGTGGCGTACTGGTTAAGGCCCTGGGGGATGTGGTGGAATATCCCATCTGCTCAGGGTTCGAATCCAGGCGTACACAACAATTGTGACCACTGAGGTTTAATCAGGGTTGATGTCTTACAGTCATAATTTGCCAAGGGATTAGTCTAGGCATAACCTAGGACACCCTTCCCAAAAAAAAAGTGTAATAATTGTACATTTCTAAAACTGATTTTTATTGTGAATACTTATTTTGGAATGAAGATAGTATGATTGAAACAATATTCGGTCGTAAGTTTTACTTTAAAAGTCAAAATAAATGTCGAAAGTGTGACATATCATGATTTGGTTTCAAACCCTTAACTTCATTTTATCGGTTTGTGTTAAACAGATAAAGATTACAATGCTGATGTCCGACGAGAAGCGTATGTAACAATCCTACATTCGGCTGATGATTATGTATGTGGCGCGATCACAGCTGCACAAAGTATTCGGATGGTGGGGTCTACTAGGGACCTCGTTATACTTGTTGACGAGACGATTAGCGATTACCACAAGAGTGGACTTGCACTCGCAGGATGGAAGATTCGAACGATCCAACGAATAAGAAACCCTAAGGCCAAAAATGGCACGTATAACGAATGGAACTATAGCAAGTTTCGGTTATGGCAGTTAACTGATTACGAAAAGATTATCTTTTTCGATGCTGATATGCTTATCTTTAGAAACATTGATTTCCTTTTCCGTATGCCCGAGATTTCCGCTACAGGAAACAATGGGACACTTTTCAACTCCGGCGTCATGGTGATAGAACCATCAAATTGCACGTTTCGACTTCTGATGGATAACATCGACAAGATAACATCATACAATGGTGGCGATCAGGGATACTTGAATGAAATCTTCACATGGTGGCATCGGATTCCGAAACACATGAATTTCCTGAAAGATTTCTGGATTGGTGATGATGAGGAAACCAAGAAGAAAAAAACACGACTTTTCGGGGCAAATCCACCAATCATCTACGTTCTTCATTACCTCGGGTTGAAGCCGTGGTTGTGCTTTCGAGACTACGATTGTAATTGGAACGTGGATATATTACGAGAGTTTGCGAGTGACGTGGCACATAGTAATTGGTGGAAAGTGCACGATGCGATGCCAAGTCAATTGCAACAGTTTTGTCTTTTGTCATCAGAAAGAAAAGCACAACTAGGGTGGGATCGATATCAAGCCCGAAAGGCGAATTTCCCAGACGGTCATTGGAAAATTAAGATTCAAGACCCGAGAAAGAACATATGCATCGACAAATTATGCCCACAGAAAAGTAACCGGACTCATCACCGAAGTTTCCATCTTACTCCATCGACAACTGCTAGACCATTTGTGATTACTAAACTCGCGTCTTCTTGAGATATATATATATTGTTTGGTTCATTTGAGAAATGGTAAATATATGAGAAATAGAGAACTAATCATAGCCATTCATATGGTCAAGATCGGATTTGACTAGTCAAATATTGCGGCTTTGACCGGTCAAAAGTTGCGGCTTTGACTGGTCAAAAGTTGCGGCTATCAAAAAAATAGAAGGACAATTTCGTAAATTTAACAAAACACACGGGCTGTGTTAATGTATGAACATGTATAATTCACATATGAACTATATGTTCATATATGAACCAGTGCAATTCACAACTGAACTCTTTTAACTGAATCAGTTGAACTAACTAACAGATTCATATATGAACCTTTGTGATTCATATATGAATCCCGGTTTGTCTTGATTTCCGATTGATGAACAAGAAGGAAAATGGAATTCTTGGATTTTCTGACTCGCCCCCGGCAATCACAAAAATTCATATATGAATCTGTATGAATCACAAAGATTCATATATGAATCAGTTGAACTAATTAACAGATTCATATATGAATCTTTGTGATTCATATATGAATCTTTGTGATTCATACAGATTAATATATGAACTCATCCCGTGTATTTTACGAAATTACCCCTCTACCTTCTATAGACCACACAAGGAATTATCCAGTGCTTCGTGGTCAAAGCCGCAAATGTTGACCACATAAATGGCTAAGATTACTTCTCTATTTCTCATATATTTACCATTTCTCAAATGAACCTCTCCCTATATATATATATATATATATATATATATATATATGTAGGAGTTGTTTTATTTGCAACCCTTAAAAAGATTACAAATCTTGCAACCCACATCTTAACCGTCGGATTTATGATCGGCGGTTACAATAGATATGGGGCCCAATATTTTTAATTAAAAAAACAGAAAAATAAAAATAAAATAACCGTCGATCATGAATCCAACGGTTAAGATGTGGGTTGCAAGGGTTGCAACCTTTTTTAGGGTTGCAAAATATCCTTCCACTATATATGTATGTAAGTATATATGTATGTATATATGTCTTGGTTTTGATCTCTCATATTGTTTTTTCTTTTCATTTTGTACATATAAGTATTGTTTTTACTCTATACTTTCATGAGATATTAAAAACGGAACAATTGATAATAGAGTAAGGATTTGGTCCTGGAGCTTTGTCATTTGTTACGGATTTGGTCATTTATCTTCATTTATTATAGAAGAACCTTCCACCTATGTGATTTGTCTTGGATTTAGTCATTCCCTCTAACGTCTGTCTATTAGTTCCGTTAACTGTAAGGGTATTTCTGCCTTTTTGCCATTTTTCTCTATTTCAATTTTTATTTATTTTTAGTTTAATGTCCATCTTCTTAGAACGATGAATAACATTAACAATTAAATGTCAACAATGTAATTCATTTTCATGTTGAAAAAGATTGTGATACAAACTAGCTTTAAATTAATTAATCACTCAAAGTCAAAAACATATATCAAATCTAATATCATAAACATAAATCAAAATTTGTTATGAACACGAAAAACCCTAAATAAAAACAAAAAACGTCATATTTGGGTGCAAAAGGGACAAGGAAGTAGAGGGGGATGCAACAGACGAATGGAACAACAAATCTACTACAAACCTCAGGACGTCGATGGATGTGAGTTAATTAATGTTTTTGATTAGCGATTTGTCGATTTCAGACTTCTTGTGGTTTTGGCGATTTCAGACGGTTCCCCCCCCCCCCCCCAACCCACCCCCACACATTTTGTCCATGTAAATCCGTTGAACCCGCTCCCCCTCACTGTTATGATGACCCCCTCCCCTACACCTCTATGAACCCCCTTCCCGTACTACTTGCCATCATCATGATTCGATTCAGGGATTTTGGATGTTGTTTAGGGTTTGCTTTAGGGTTAGAGTCTCATTATGGTTTCTATTTTAGGTTTGATATACGCTTTTGATTTTTTGGGGGTTGATTTATGTATTTAATTTTGTGTTTAGAGTTTCTTTAAGGTTCTTCATTTTTTGATGTTCTTCATATGAAGAAAATGAACATTGAACAAAACAAAAACAAAAAAAAAAGAACACACTAAAATGAAGGAAAACAGTAAAAAGACGAAGATACCCTCGTAGTTAACAAACATAGCGGATGGTCGTTAGTATAAAGAACCAAACCCAAAACAAATTACATACATAAAGGTTTATTATGTAATAAATGAAAATAAATAACCAAATCCGTAACAAATCACAAACCTTAAGGACCAAATCCATAATTTACTCTCGATAATATCCGTTGTCAAATTGTATTACCTTAAAAAATATATGTGGAGATGTAGACAAGTAGCAGTCAAATGAGGCATGCTTTGAAGGTCAATTTCTTGCATGAATCAGTTTTCAGATCTTCTTCACACAGTTGAATTTTATATCAGCAAAACAACAATAATCAATCAGTTGGACGGATGTAAAGAATTCCTCAATCCAAATTCAGGTTTGAAACGCAACTCAAAACCCATCACCATCACTTAACACTCGTTGTTTCCACCATTGTTCCTTCGTTAATGGCGCCCAATATATACACCAATTCCTCACTTCATTCACAGCTACAAGAACCTTTTCTTTCTATCCATGAACTTCCCGCAATTGCACTTGGTTATATTGATTTCATTCGCATCGGCAGCAACATCGTGGGCGATATACGCAAGACCCGGATGCAAAGATACGTGCGCGGACCTCCGAATTCCATACCCATTTGGAATCGGGTCAGGTTGTTATCTCAACGAATGGTATGCTGTTGATTGCAACTCGTCAATCCCCTACCTTCCCGCGGTAAACAACTTGGAAGTTTTGTCTTTGAATTTGGATAATCAAACGGTGACGGTTAAGGTTTCGATGATTTCTGATTGTGAAAACCTAGTTAGGAATAATAGTCAGATCTTGAGTGTCGATTTGGGTGGGAGTCCCTTTTTGTTTTCACGAGAAGAGAACAAATTCACGGTGGAAGGGTGTGGGAATGCGTTTATATCTGAGCAGGAACTTTTGCTCACCGGGTGTTCGACGATATGCCAGAACCAAACTAACCAGAGAAATAACTGTTATGGCATCAATTGTTGTCAAACCACTATTCCTTACTATCTTCAGACATACACTGTGGATATTTCAGGCTTGCAAAGACAGGGTCCTGATGCAGTTTGTGGGTCTGCTTTTCTGGTGGATGAAAAACTGTACTCTGCTGGTGGATCTTCTGAGCGATCTGCGATCGGTAACTCCTCTGTTCCGACTGCGATCGGTAACTCCTCTGTTCCGATTGCGCTTCGGTGGACGCTAGGAGGGCGTGATGTTACTGGTTGTTCTTCGGAAAGAATGGAACTTGATCTTGGAAATGGTACTAGTGTGGAGTCTTATCGATGTAAGTGTCGGCCTGTTGAAGAAGGCAGCCCGTATTTGGTTAATGGATGCCAAGGTATATGCAATCTATTTCACTACAAAGTATCTTGTTTTGTTTTTGTGTTGGGGGCTGTTTACTAACATCTTATTGTGTGTTTCAGTTGTTGAAGAATGCGCTAATTGTACGGGGGAATGTCAGGTAAGTGAAGGGAACATGAACATCACCTGCATTCCTAAACCTTTCGGTCAAGCTAGAAGCAAATCATCGGCTATTGGAGTTATTCTAGGTAAAAGTACAAAGCTTTTTAGGTATTCCGTTAAATGGTTGAGATGCATAATTTTAACTGTAGTAAATTCTTTTGAAATATCATTGTGTTGAACATGTTGGAGTAGTAATTACACCGAATGTTTAATTATTAGATATTGTGGGTGAGAAAGAGAGGTGTTTGCATGATGTGCACCATTTTTGTCATTTTTAGGTTGCTAGAGCCTTATGTTAAGACAGTGAGTTGTTTTAGTGATTCCTACTGTGGGCCTGTTTGTTAGCAGCTTAATGAACTTAATGAAGCTCACAGCTTATTTGGTCAACTATACATGACTGTTTGGTAGTGGTTTAATGATATAGAATTTGACTGTTCGGTAAGTGAGAGTGGGGACTCTTACAGGAGTGCTTACCCTTGGTCTAAAGCTTTGTGTGTTATCTTTGATCTTGAATCTTTAAATATTTTGGAATCGGAACTAACCTTTCACAATTGTTACCTGTTGTGCAGGTGTTAGCATAAGCATGGGAGTACTATTTCTCGCAGCGACGTGCTTTTCACTTTACAAAGTAATCCTGAAAACGAAAGATAAGAGACAAAAAGCAAGATTTTTTAAACGAAACGGTGGTCTACTCTTAAAGCAGCAAGAGTCAGCCGATGAACGTTTAGTCGATAAAACCACACTCTTCACCGCCAAGGAGTTGGAGAAGGCGACCGACTACTTCAACGATAATCGGGTTCTTGGCCGCGGAGGGCAAGGTACCGTCTACAAAGGTATGTTGACCGATGGAAGAATCGTAGCAGTCAAAAGATCAAAGATAGTTGACGAAAGCCAGTTAGAGCAGTTCATCAATGAAGTTGTCATTCTTTCACAAGTCAACCATCGGAATGTGGTCAAACTACTGGGATGTTGTTTAGAAACCGAGGTTCCTCTTCTAGTTTCGGAATTCATCTCGAATGGGACATTGTTCGAGCATATTCACGATGAAAGTGACGAATTCCCGCTCACTCTAAAGACACGGTTACGCATTGCTACGGAGGTGGCGGGAGCTCTCGCCTACTTGCATTCCGCAACTTCGATTCCCATATACCACAGAGACATCAAATCGACTAATATTCTCGTGGATGATAAATACAGAGCCAAAGTTTCCGATTTTGGAACTTCGAGATTTGTGTCGATTGATCAAACTCATTTGACGACCTTAGTCAAAGGGACGTTCGGCTATTTGGATCCGGAGTATTTCCAATCTAGTCAGTTTACTGAAAAGAGTGACGTTTATAGTTTCGGAGTCGTTTTGGTTGAACTTTTAACGGGAGAAAAGCCAATATCTCTAACTAGATTTGGTGAACATAGAAGTTTGGCTACACATTTTATGTCGGCCATGGAAGAAGGCCGGGTAATGTCGGTAATGGATGGAAAGATCGTAAATGAGGGTTGTCGGGGTGAGCTTGTGGCGATGGCGAACGTGGCGATGAAATGCCTGAACTTGAACGGCAAGAACAGGCCAACGATGAAAGAAGTAGCATCGGAGTTGGAAAGCATCAGGGCGGCTCACGTACCCTCCACGATTCAAACTGATGTCAAGAAATCGAAGTACGATGCCGGGAAGAAGAAGAACTGATCATTTTATCATATGATTAATGAACATCAACAAGAATGTGTTGATTGTCAAGATCTGGTACATCTTTATCCCGTTGAGACGGTATATATTGGGTTTGTGACTTGAGATCATGTGAGACCAGGCTATTTCCGTGAGACCCGTGAGACCACAAAAATAACACTAAACCTTCACGGTGTTTTTGTTGCGAAGGTTTGCTGTTTTTCGTTCCTTCACAATGAATCACTATGAAGTTTTAGTGTTATTTTTTGGTCTCACCGGTCTCACGAAAACAGGTTGGTCTCACGTGAACCCAACCCTTGGTTTGTTTAGTTTGATTTGGTTTAAGATTTTGTGGGATATTTCTGGTCTGTCCAAGTCCTTTTCATTTTTTTTTTTTACCATTCAATATTCTATTTTATAGATGGGCAAAAATAGATTAAAGTTTGATTTATTTTCTATTTTGTGTAAGGAAGATTTGTTTTTCTCAAATTAATGTAACATACCTTTAATTTTTTTTTCTTTATTTTGTATATATTTTAATAGTAACATACTGATGTGATAACATTTTTGATATGATGGATGCTAAGTTATCAATTGTATTCTTTTTTTAGTAATATAGTGTAAACATTGCTCGAGGGACGTTTACGCTTACCCAGACCCTTGACGAGGGGTTCCGAAATTAATATCGGAAAAATGCGACACCCGCCGGTGAAATTGAAATTTGAATATGGAAAGGGTGCAGGGGAAAGATAAGAGGGCGTTTGGTTCACAAAATATTTTTGGATGAAAAGGAATATGTTAAGAAATTTGATTTTGAAGGAATTGAAGTGAAATGTTATCAGGTTTGACCACGTGTTTGATTGACAGACATTGAAATGGAATCTATTAAAAGAATTAGAATATGTCTGTTTGATTCATATAATATAGCTTTGGAATTAGAATAAAATATTAGTAAATGACCAAGCACCCTTTCTGAAAATTTTGAAACTGAAATCCAACTACTTTGGTTCAGGTAGGTGGTGGTCGGTGGTCGTTTAAATCGGAGGTGGTCAGTGGTGGTAGTCGCCAGTGCCGCAAAGGTTAATAACTAGTTTAATAGGTAATACATGTAGAAAATAGGCAAAACTGAAAGTTTGTAATATCGATTAATAAAAAAAGTTCTTTGTTACACTAAATAGAAATTAAACCGGCTTGGTTTCCCGTTAACCCCTATGGCTCCACTTAGGGGTTGTTTGTTTACATAAGATTCCATTAAGAGGCAACCTCTGAATCGTTAAGAGGTGAATCTTGTTTGGTAAAAAAAATGTCTGCCTCTTAATGGTTCCTAAACCCTCTGAATGATTTTGTATCCTGACCCTCCTTTAACCATTCAGAGCCCTAATTTCATTCTGAACAATTAAAAAACAACCGTATTTTATTTTGCACTATATCATAAGAGTCTTTTAATCATTCTGACTACTTGATCATTCTACACCAAACCATTCAGCAACTGCCAAACAGCACCAGGCTTGGCTTGCCCTTTAACGAGTTATGGTGCATTTTGGCACGTTACGACGCGTTATTTTGTAAGCCGTGGGGTTATTTTTAATATATAAATTAAAGGACAAATGATAATTATGTATGAGATTTAAGACTTAAATAAACATAAAAATGAAACTTAAAAACTAAAACCTCAAGTATAGGTAAATATTTACTCTCATTCCCGTACAGGGAGAGTCGAACACAATTTTTTGAAAAATGAAGAAAGTAGTGAGTATAGATTCAAGAGATTTAATCCCGATTTTGCACTCTTGATATCATTTTTTATAAGCTCCATATTTTTGGTATCAAAGCGTGTGTGTATGCCGCCTTAGGACACATCTTGAAAAACGTCGTGGCTTTTCCATAACTCTTAAGGCTTGACATCGCCGTCAAGCCACACCTCACATCATTTAGAACCTTGTTTACATAATACCTCTAGACTCTGCTTCGAATGAGATATACTGGGTGTGTTTTGTCTGATTATTTATATAGCGTATAAAACTTGAGTTATATTGACTTATGTGAATCGTCAACGTATTGTATAAATTTTCTAGTTGTCTAGCTGAATTATTAAAGTTGTAAGGAGGTGGGAATCCTAAGTGAGTGTAACAACCCCAAAACATAACATGACAATTTAAAGTGAGATTCAGCTTCCATAAACGGGCCCCAATACAAAGCTTGGTAAGTAAGAATTTACATCATCTAACATCAAGTCTAATACAACCGAGAAACTAAAATAAAGATGTAACTATGCCGCAACTAAGGCCCAACTTTAGAAGATCTCGAAGCAACCCTGTTACCTGAAAATGGGTTTTAAGAAAACTGGAAACGAGGATTAGACCGAAAGGTCTAGTGAATTCCCAACCTCGTCCATTTTATAACAACAAAAGTACAATTAAAAATTCAAAAGAATAGTTTCACCGCCTCATGTCACACGTAATGACAAATCCCACATCGAAATCCTTCGTCAAGATACAGGACTACTCGTGTCCTCGGGGCCCCCCAGTAGATCCCCATATGCCCCCCTAGTCGATGACGTTACCGATGTGTAAGGAAACGAATTCCAAACACCAGGTTTCAACCATCCCCGATGATTGAAGATAAGTCACAGCGCTCAGTTCATAAAGCAATACCAAGTCTCATATAATAAATAGTGAGAAAGTAAGCATGCATAATATTGAAATAAACCCGATCATTCATAATTCAAGGTTATAATTGTTGGGAAGCAATAAACATAATAAACAACATCGAGAAAAGCCATTTCCAGTTTTCAAAAGTTTTAGAATAAGGGAACTCACCTGATTGTGGAAGGACCGACTCTCACACGAACACTAGCCTTGCAATTATCGACTCCCTACTATCCAATTATACGGCCATTAAATTAATCAATCCTAATTCGAGAGTTTCCTAAATTAAATCTCGACTAACAGAAGGTCTAAACCCCGGGTGTTCCCCCTCCCCCCCTGGGCGACCCCGGTCGAAAGAGGAGCCCGGTTGCTACTCCCCGGGTCCGGGTGATCCCGGTTTCCAATACACCGGGGGAACCCGGGCGACCCTGGGCGGCATCACACCGGGTGACCCTGCCGAATGAAACCAGATTCGATAACCCAAAATCGAACAAATTCCACTAATCGGCACTATTAACAGGATTTAAACCTAATCGATTAACCCCACAACTAAAACAATTTCTAGTCCCCACTCCATCCAACCTAATCGACCTTCAAGTTAGAACGACCTCAGGTTACCGAACCGATTATCGCTTCACCACCGATTATCGCTTCACCCAAACGTCAGAAAATAGAATAAGTTTTAAACCATAAGCAGGGACTTGAGAACTTACCTCTTGAAGAACCTCATTAAATGAAACTGATTCCCTTTCTCCTTCCGATTTCAATATTTCTCTCAGAATGACAATCGCCCCTTCTCTGCTCTGCGCCGCACACCCAAAATGGAAGATCCTGAGTGATGATTAATCTAGGGTTTTTTGGGCCTTTTTATTACCCTATTTACAACCAGATCCCCCAACTTTCTATTTTCAAACTTTTACCCTCTTCTACAAATTTACCCAATTAACTTCAAGAATTAACGATCGTTACAATGAGGTCTAGGAATCTGAGCATCATCTTTTGGACACCGCTATTTTTATTACCTATAATGATCGTGGGACCGTGTCGGTGAACACACTCCAGAGGGCGGCATATACACTTCTCGTCTAAAAAGCAACAACTTATATTTTTGTTAGTGATTAAAACCGCAAGTTTTCAATCATAAATTTGTATTTACATCATTAGATCTCGTTACTTGAAATTAGTATGTTTTTTAAAGAAAAATAACTTTGATCGATGCTCAATGGAATTACAAATATGTGTTTGAGGGGTTAATCACCCGAGCCGAGGATACCACATCGTGGACTAGAGGTGATCATTTTCAAGCGTGGGTGGGCCACGGGCTGAGCCTAACATATTTTCTTGTCCAACAGCATTTATATAGCAATCTGAAACTCGTTTTTTGCGGGCTTGAGAACTTGCCCATACCCGTTCTATAAAAGGGTCGGGCTTGCCAATGGGCCTAAAAAATTACATTTACAAAACCTTATATATAATGGGAAGTTATGTAAAATTATCCGAAATACGACCAATATAATGGGACCAACCATCTCGTTGTTTATTGATATTGTGTACGACACAGATGTTACACATATGAACATTAACTTCATCCACCTCTTGTCAAAACCCAACTTATCTGATGCCGGTTTTTGGATAACTCAATCATACGCCTTGTAGATGTCGTTCTTGTCCCCATTTTTCTTTCTACTTCCTTTTTGTATGGTGGATCACCTTTTATTTTGGTCCGTAATTTCCTTTATTTTGTTTGTAACACTCTAAAAAT
This sequence comes from Arctium minus, assembly GCA_954870635.1. Taxonomy (NCBI): domain Eukaryota; kingdom Viridiplantae; phylum Streptophyta; class Magnoliopsida; order Asterales; family Asteraceae; genus Arctium; species Arctium minus. Next base: position 71,170,411 of record OX941092.1, on the reverse strand, counting down.
TTGCGGAATAAAATTCGAAATTTCTGCAATATGACGGCTATAAATAGATAGAAACCTGGATACAAAACCTACTGTAAACAATCCAAAAGTATCATCCCGATAGGACGGGGAAACAGTACTATGATCATTACAATAAGTCAAATGAAAAATAAACTAACAACCTAATAATCTAACTTAAGTAAGGAAGATTAGGATCGGGTGTTGCTATTCTTCCAAAAGGTATGATCGCTATTTCAAAATGTCGGTCTATACATCTCCCAAAAACGACCGCTCGTAGTCCAAGCTATCCACTCAGTCCCGACGAACCCCACCGGAGACCTGATCTGTTATACATGTCATTTTAAGAAAAAGTGTTAGGCTAAAGCCTAGTGAGATCCAACAATTGTAATTAAAGAGATTTACTATAAAATAAGTAAAAGGTTTCCTTTTGTACAACGACAATAATGAAATTGTAATAACAATGCTCTTGAAATAAACCAATACCTCTTGGGTTAACGGGGGAGACCCGCCTACTAACCCGAATGACGGAACACAAAAGTAAGCCATTCGATGGGTCAGTAAAGCCAATAAACACATAAAGTACACGCAAGGGATGTCAGGCTCAGTGGCTTTAAACGTACACCCACGGAAACTCGAGTTCAACCCCGTCGGGTTCCTATGTCGAGCTCCTCATCCAATATCGTAATACTTGAGCACGAAGGACTTATACCGCACCCGGTACCTAACGTGCAGCACGAAGGACTTATACCGCACCCGGTACCTAACATGCCTCGACGTGGAAAACTAGTCGTCCCAACGCCGGAACAATAATAACCAAATACGGGGTCATGACTCCCAATGCATCAATTAAGCCAAATAATGCACATACGGCCCAACAATTAATCTCAAAAATGGTTAATATGCAATAATTAATATGGAGGGTATTTTCCACCAAAACCACTCCCATTGTTTATCAAAAGACCGTTAGTGAAAGTTGTTGGTCCCAAATAGCAGATAGTAAAGAAGAAAAGTATTGTAGAAGGGGGGGTTGAATACAATACACACAGTTTTTCACTTACTTTAATTCTTATTGATTTGAAATCAAGAATTACACATAGAAAACTTTTGATTGTTGCGGAAGAGAATAGATGAAATCTATTCAAACAATCTTACACTAAGAGAAATGAAGAACAATTGTAAAACACTTAGAAAACAATAAGAACTTCTTAGAGAGAGAATGCCAGTGCACTTAGAGAGCTTGAATGCTTGAGAGTTGGTGATCTTGCATGTTGAACCATCCTCCATATTTATAGTGCCTCGTGCATTAAATGCATGGGACACCTGTTGAGCAAGGGATGGACACAGGTCTTCAGCAAGGTACAGGATGTACTTTTTGTCTTGAGGTGTTTTGGCTTGAAGTGTTGACCTGCAGAAGGATGGTAGAGACCTTTCCTTAAAATGGTGTAGTAGACAAAACTTACTTTATCTGATCTCCAGATGAGGTCCACGTCAATGCAAGATATCACAATATACTATGTGTTTGAAGAAATCTTCAGGCCTTGAAGATTAAGAAGTCTTTGGTTACCGAAGAGATCTTCGGGCTCCTGAAGACTGAGAGGTCTTCGGCTCCTAAGACTGAGAAGTCTTCGGCTCCTAAGACTAAGAAGTCTTCGGCTTCTGAAGATTGAGAAATCTTCGGCTTCCGAAGATGTCTTCGGTCGAAGACGTCTTCGGCTGAAGAGGTCTTCAGCCGAAGAGGTCTTCGGCTCTTAAGACTGAGAAGTCTTCGGCTCCTAAGACTAAAGAAGTCTTCGGCTTCTGAAGATTGAGAAATCTTCCGCTTCCGAAGATGTCTTCGGCGAAGACATCTTCGGCCGAAGAGGTCTTCAGCCGAAGAGGTCTTCAGCTCCTGAAGACTGAGATCGGCACCATCCTGGCCAATGGTGTTGATCAAGTGGGCATACTTGGCTTTAGGCTGAGGAGTCTATCTTCAATCCGCTTTGAAAGATGTTCTCCTTCTTTGTCTTCTTCGGTTGATCTTCGACTTCACCGAACATTTGTATAGAAACCAAGTTGCTAAAAGAACCTCAAAATATTCTAAGTATGATGATATAAAATGGAAGATCGGGAGGTCATCTTCAAATCTTCAGATGACCCAACAATCTCCCCCTATTTGAGGATGACATCCATACTAAAGAATAAAACAAATAGTGTACTGAATAAATTCATTTTGACCCATATTTACTCTTTTTGGGTTCTTTTCACATAGATTTTTTTTTTTTTTTTTTTATAAGGATTTATAAGTATATCCGACATTTACAAAAGAATAAAAGAATGAAGTGTATATGTACAAACTAAATAAAAGAAATGCACTTGTATTAAATATGACTTAACAAAGCAAAAGTTACAAGTACATAGGTAAGATAGAGCATTGCTTCATTCCTTCTTCTGTCTTTTATGAAGTTCACCCATAATGTCATGTCGAAGAAATGCAACTTGAGAATTAACGGGGATAAGAGAGAGAATGGCTACCAGAAACTCGGTGTGAGCGATAGATATTTCTTCATGTCTGAAGAATCTCTTAGTTTCCGTCTCATCCAAGAAATAGACTCCTTTGTATGGACGCCCTGTCACAGTGCCTGGACCCAAGGACGGACCACCTGGTATCTTCAGATTCAGATTTTGAGAATTGGGAGTCATTCCTTTGGCAGCGAGATCCTTGAAGATGTGTTGTTTGTCAGAATGAGAGATTTGTGGAGGGGAGGAGAGACACATCTGCTTTAGAATCTCAACTTGAACTTCTTCATCATGAGAGTGCTTGTACTTCTTGCCAATGTTCTTCATTCTCTCCAGAAGAGTGTTCAGAGACCTTTTGACCGAAGGCTTGTGTCGACTAAGGGACTTGGATAAAAGTTCAGAAATTTCATACCATTCAGAAAGTCCGTAGTCGTCCAAGTCGCAGAATTTGGTAGCCTGCTGAGAGCCGTCTTCTCTGCGGATGACAATTCTGATATCTATCTCTGATCGTTTGGAGGTGCCAAACTTTACTTCAACAATTTTAGATTTCAATTTTCGTTCCATCAAAGATTTTCGGTACCATAGAATGTCATAAGAATCAAGCTTAGCTACTTGCTGGATGTCAACTTTAGAAGGAGGTTGAAGTTTTAGTCGATCAGCTTCACAAACAAAGGCTTTTATAGCAGAAGCCTTTTGTTGTTGGGAAAGCATGGCCTCTTCATCAGCAGATAGCTTTTTCTTTCCTTTGTCTATCCCTTGTCCTGGAAGTAGCTCCCCCTCAATTGGAGCATCAGTAGAAACAACAGAAGTGGGACCCTGACGGCCGATGTCCGAAGAGACTAGCTGTTTCTCCCCCTCAGCGGCTGTCGGGGGAGTAACCAATAAAGAATCCAACCGCTGATGAAGAGACAGAAGAGACTGAAGAATCTGAGTGGAAATGGCACTGTGAGCCTGTGAGGCTGCCTGAAGACGCTGGACCTCCGCATCACGAGCATCAGAGGCCGCTTGAAGAGCAGCAACTGAGGTCTCAAGAGATAACAACTTGTCGCAAGTAACCTTCACGAGGGAGCCCAGAACGTTCTGATGTTCGCGAAACTGAGCACCAATGAGACGATGCTGTTTGTTAGCTTCCTGAATATCGGCTAGGATTTCTGGGGGAAGGACAGGAGCAGGAGGAGTGTCTCGCGCTGCCGCAGCTGATGCCTGACACCGTGAAGGCGTCGGTGGATGATGAGGAAGAGGAAGAATCCGAGACGGTTCTTCGTAGTATGCATTGCTCTGGAGGAGAGCATCGGTAGCAGGTGATTGTGGTGATAAAGATAAGTCATCGGAGGAGCTACCGTCAGCGGAGGTAGCCATAGGAGAAGAAGAGCTCTCTGGAGAATGTGGAGGAGAGCGGTAGGCGGAGGTAGAAGGGTCTGCTTGAGTTGTCACCGTGTCTTGACCCTGTTGCAAGTAAGCTAAATACCGTGAAATACCCTCAACACTGGCCTTGGGTAAGACCAGAGTCTCACCGGGTCGTGCAAAAGTGTCGACCATGAAATGGTCGGGTGATAGGCCGTGCAGTGAGAAGTCAGAGCCTTGGTCCGGGGAGAAGACCAAGTCATCCTCATCCCCGAAGGAGGAGGGGGAAGAGGGAAGGTGAGGGTCCCCGAAAGTCTCACATGCATCCTGTGGAGAGGATACAGAGGAGGTGGCAGTAGGTGTAGCAGATTCCCTGGGCCTGGATGGGACAATTTCAACACCGGCCGATTTTGAAGAATCGGTGGGTGGAGTATATGGGTTGGCCCTAGAAACCTTCCTCTTTCTTTTGGGAGAAGAGGGAGGGGAAGAGGTAGAGTGCCGCCGCTTTGAGGTGTGGAGGTTGACCTGGGCAACCACCGAAGGTCCTTTCGGTGGTATGGTCATTTGGGCAAGTGCGGCGGTGCCTGTAGCTTGTGAGGAGTGAGTGCTAGCAGGCGTCACTAGGGAGAGGGAAGAGGGGTCCACTACAGAGGAGGGACCTTTGGACACCGGAGTGTCCTTGGCATCTCCCCACTGTAGATCGGGAGAGTTGATGAAGGAGACCATACCTGGAAGGAGAGGATTATCAGTCGCCAAGGGACCCCGTTTGAGAAGGGGTCTTGTCACAAGCGGGGAATGATAGTCATAAACGACCCGATGGTCCGCCTCAATTGCATCAGCAAGTAAGTTGTTGATTATAAGCCATATGAACCGCGGGTAAGCAACATGCGGTCGCTTAGGCGGTGTAATGACAGAGATCAACTCGTGAAAAAAATACTGAGCGTAATCGATTTTACGCTGGAACATGATAGCATGGGCTAGTTGCGTAAGGTAGGATGGACATTGATCATGTCCACCAGTCTTCTTACTCAGGCAGAAAATAATATGAGAGAAAAAGAAGTTCCAGATACCTCCCATATGCCGGCGGAGAAGTGTGCCACGACCCCGATCATTTTCGCCATGAATATAGTTCAAGGCCACAACCACCTCATCATGTTCGGTGCCAAGAGGAAATGCGTCATAACAATCGTAGGATGGAAGAGCAAGGGCCCGCCTAACGTCTTCGACACCGAAGGTGATGTCCGGAGACGTTGGTTCCGAAAGAATGGAAGCGGAGACTTTGTTGGTTGTTGCATCGTAAACACATGTGAGCCAAAAATTCCCAATGAGCATTTTGCTCATTTTTGGCGGGTTTTTCGTCAACGCAAACCGAAGAGGTGATTTTTGAAGAAAGGAAGAGATATGATTAAATTCCTTATGAGTGGGATCACACTCCAATCGTGCAACATGGTTGCATGGATTGAAGACGAGATCCGAAAGAGAAGTGGGAGGAGGAGGGGGCATGTTCTTCTTGGGAGCCTTGGAGGAAGGAGAGGTGGAAGATGCCATGAGAGAAGAAGAGAAAATAGAAGAGAAGTAGGAGGGATGGTAAAAAAAATGAAAGTGGGTTAGTATTTATAGAGGAAAGAAAGTAAATTGGAATTTGAAAAAGGGAGGTAATTATGGAAGATATTATAGGGATAGGAAGAAAAGAGAGGATTTGATGGGAAATATGGAGAAAATATGGGAAAAGGAAATATAGGGAGGAGATTATGGAAGGATTTGGAAGGAATGAAGAGGGAGTAGGAGGTGTAAGAAAAAGGAGAAAAGATGGAAGGGGTCTTGAAAAATGGGAAAGTAAAAAAAGTTTAGGGAAGGGAAATAATTAAAAAGGAGGAAGTGATGTGGGAGTGAAGTAAAGATCAAAAGAAAGGTAGGGGGAATCGGCCGAAGGGTGGGGAAAGGGGGGTTTGGATTTTTTTTTTTTTTTTTTTAAGGGGGAGGGTGTGTGAGCCGAAGAAAAAAAATGAGAGAGGGGTTTCGGTGGATAGGTTTGGTGGGTAGGATAGACCGAAGGGGAGGGGTTCGGCGGCAAAGGATTCGGTGGGAGGGGGTGGAGGATTCGGCCGAATGAAGGGTTTGGGAGAAGTGATGCTTCGGTGGGAGTGGGGAGGCCGAAGGGTTGGGGTTTCGGTGGGGGATGTGGGGATGTTTAGTTTCGGTGGCTTGAGGGAGGGGGTGGGGTCGGTGGGGTGAGGGCCGAAGGAGGGAATGGGGTCGGTGGGGAGAGGGCCGAAAGGGAGGGATGAGAGTGTGAGGGCCGAAGGGGTGGGGAAGTTCGGTGGGTAGGGGATTCGGGGGTAAGGGGGTCGGTGGGGAGAGGTTTTCGGGGATAAGGGGGTCGGTGGGTAGGGGATTCGGGGGTAAGGGGTTGGTGGGAAGGGGATTCGGGGGTAGGGGTGGCCGAAGAGGGGAAGGGTGTCGGTGGAGAGGAGAGGCCGAGAGAGGGGGAACCGAAGGGAGAGGGAGCCGAAGGGAGGGGGGTTTCGGTGGGTAGGGGATTCGGGGGTAAGGGGTTGGTGGGAAGGGGATTCGGGGGTAGGGGTGGCCGAAGAGGGGAAGGGTGTCGGTGGAGAGGAGAGGCCGAGAGAGGGGGAACCGAAGGGAGAGGGAGCCGAAGGGAGGGGGGTTTCGGTGGGTAGGGGAGGCCAAAGGGGGGGGGGAGGTTTCGGTGGTGTGGGGTTTCGGCTAGGAGGTGGGTGAGAGTGAGAGAGAGACCGAATGAGAGAGAGAGGAAAAGAGAGAGGTGGGTAGAGAGAGAGAGGTACCGAATTTTTTTTTTTTTTTTTTTTTTATTTCTTTTCTCTCTCATTTTTTTTTTTTTTGATTTCTTTTCTTTCTCTCAATTTTTTTTTTTTTTTTTTGATGATGTCTTTTCTTTCTCTCATTTTTTTTTTTTTTTTTTTTGAGAATAAAACTAAACATCGGCATTTAACATACCGAGTTCGCCGATAAGAAACTTGAACCGAGCTTCGTCAAGAGGCTTGGTGAAGAGATCCGCCAGTTGAAGGTCAGTAGGGATGAAATGGAGTTCGACATCACCTTTGGAGATGTGATCCCGGATGAAATGATACCGGATGTCGATGTGCTTGGAACGAGAGTGCAGCACCGGATTGTTTGCGATTGCGATCGCACTTGAGTTGTCACACAGAATTGGGATATGAGAGTACAGTTGATTGTAGTCTCTTAGTTGGTTCTTCATCCAAAGGATTTGAGCACAACAACTTCCAGCAGCTACGTACTCAGCCTCAGCGGTAGAGGTTGAGACTGAGTTCTGCTTCTTGCTAGACCAACTAACAAGCTTGCCACCAAGGAGTTGACAGCTGCCAGTGGTGCTCTTCCTATCAATCTTAGAGCCTGCAAAATCAGAATCTGAATACCCCATTAGATCAAAACCTGAGTCTTTGGGATACCAAAGACCCAGATTCATGGTACCTTTCAGATACCGAAAAATGCGTTTAACCGCAGCCAAGTGAGATTCCTTCGGATTGGCTTGGTAACACGCACACAGGCAAGTAGCAAACATAATATCCGGTCTACTCGCAGTAAGATAAAGAAGAGAGCCGATCATGCCTCGGTAGCTGGTGATATCCACAGATACACCATCCGGATCAGCATGGAGTTTCAAAGGTGGTGCCATAGGAGTTTTCATGGGAGAGGAGTTTTCAAAATTGAACTTTTTCAGAAGATCACGTATGTATTTGCTTTGATTTATAAAGATTCCTTCTGAAGATTGTTTAACTTGAAGTCCTAAGAAAAAGGTAAGCTCCCCCATCATACTCATCTCATATTGGCTTTTCATGAGAGAGGCAAACTCATCACACAGTGACTCATCAGTGGCACCAAAAATGATATCATCCACATAAATTTGAACAAGAATAAGATTACCTGAGGTTTGCTTGATGAACAAAGTGTTGTCAATTTTACCTCTTGTATACTTGTTCTTTAGGAGAAAGTCAGCAAGAGTGTCATACCAGGCACGAGGAGCCTGCTTTAGACCATAGAGAGCTTTGTCTAACCTGTACACATAGTCAGGATGGACTGGATCTTCAAAGCCAGGGGGCTGTTTCACATAGACTTCTTCAGCTAGCTCCCCATTCAGAAAGGCACTCTTGACATCCATCTGGAAGACTCTGAAGTTCTTGTAGGCAGCATGAGCAAGGAAGATTCTGATGGCTTCAAGTCTGGCAACTGGAGCAAATGTTTCATCATAGTCAATTCCTTCCTCTTGCCTATATCCTTGTGCAACCAGTCGGGCCTTGTTTCTGATCACCGTGCCTTCTTCATCCATTTTGTTCCGAAAGACCCACTTGGTTCCTATGATGGTTTTTCTGGAAGGACGAAGAACCAATCTCCAGACTTTGTTCCTTTCGAACTGAGAAAGTTCTTCTTGCATGGCAGTGATCCAACATGGATCAGCTAGAGCTTCGTCAACTTTCTTTGGTTCAAGGAGAGAAAGGAAGTTAACATAGAGACAGATGTTACCAACACCTCTTCGAGTCTGTACACCAGCCTGTTGATCACCAATGATTTGATCAATGGGGTGATCTTTTGTCCACTTGAGGGCAGGAGGTAAAGGAGGAGGGTAAGAGATTTGTAGAGGAGAGTTGGAAGGGAAATTTTGAGGAGAGATGGATGAAGGATCGGCTTGTATAGGTGAGGAGTGGATGTTAGATGGAGAGACTGGGATGATTTGGAGTGTATGTTGAGGTTGGGTAGGCTGAGGATCATTCTCTTGATGAGAAGAGGGGTTATGAGATGTAGAGGGTTCATTGTTTTGGTAGAGAGAAGTGGAAACTGTGTAGGGAATGTCTGATGATGTTGGAAGAGGACCATCATCAACACAGGAGGACATCCATCTGTTCAATTCTTCATCATCACAAGAGAGTGATGATATCTTGAGGTCATCAAACTTGACATGGATGGATTCATCAATGCACTTCCGTCGGAGATTGTAGACTCTGAAAGCTTTGGAAGTGAGAGAATATCCCACGAAGATTCCTTCGTCAGCTTTGGGATCAAATTTTCCCAAATTTTCTCTATCATTGAGAATGTAGCAGACACACCCAAAGACATGAAGAAAACCAATGTTGGGTTTTCTACCATAAAAGACTTCATAAGGAGTCTTATTGTGTCTTTTCACAATGATGGACCTATTTTGGGTAAAGCATGCAGTGTTGATTGCTTCGGCCCAAAAGTAGGTAGGGAGGTGAGATTCACTCAACATGGATCGGGCAGCTTCACATAGCGTTCTGTTCTTTCTCTCCACTACACCGTTCTGTTGCGGAGTTCTGACGGCAGAGAAGTTCTGAGAGATGCCTTTTTTCATTGAAAAAGTCATCCAACATACTGTTCTTGAATTCTGTTCCGTTGTCACTTCTTACAGATCTTACCAGCTGCCCATTCAACACTTCAGACTTTTTGATGAACTTTATGATTTCTTCAGTAGTGTCACTTTTATACCTGAGAAAAAATACCCAAGTGTAACGAGTGAATTCATCAATAATAACCAGAATGTACCTTCTACCACCAAGGCTTGGAGTACTGACTGGTCCACACAGATCCATGTGGAGCATCTGAAGAGGCTGAGTGATGGAGAAGCATTGCTTGGACTTGAAGGAAGATTTTGTGAGTTTCCCTTTCTCACATGCAGCACACAACTTTTCTTTCACAAAGGATAACTTTGGCATGCCCGTAACAAGCTCCTGGTTTGAAAGGACATTCAAAGTCTTGAAGTTGAGGTGAGAGAGACGCTTGTGCCAAAGCCAACATCTTTTGGCAGAGTTTTCAGAGACAAAACAGATGTTTGTTCCAAAGGATGAGCTATGTCCCATGTCTATAACATAGACATTTTCTTTGCGGTAGCCAGAGAGTACAGTTTCCATCTTTTCGTTGAAAATGATGCATGAAGATAATTCAAACATCACCTTGTACCCCAGATCACACAGTTGGCTTATGCTTAGGAGATTGTGCATCAAGCCTTCAACATAAGCTACTTTATTAAAGGTGATGGAACCATTTGAGAGTGTTCCATAACCTTTAGTCCTTCCTTTAGAGTTATCACCAAAGGTGACAGAAGGACCTTTGGTAGGCACGAAGTCAACAAGGAGGGATTTGTTGCCGGTCATATGTCTTGAGCACCCGCTGTCGAGATACCAGATTTGTTGGTGCCCTAGACCCTGCAATCACAAGAAAATCAGTTCTTTGGTACCCATTTGGAAATGGGTCCTTTTGAGTTAGAAGGAGAAGAAGTATCCTTGGAAGCATTTTTATCAATTCTCTCCAGAGGACAATTCTTAGCAAGGTGAAAGGTATTACCACAGTTATAACATTTTCTATATGTAAAAACCTTTTTGGAGCTTTGACCAGATTCCTTGTGATGACTGGTCACATTGACTTTCATGGCCTTGGAGGTTAGAGGAAAGTCAAGAGGCTTAGGACCCAAGATACCTTTGCCAGATTCAGTTGAAGGAATAGAAGAGGGTGTCTTGGAATTTAGCTTATTTAACATCACAGCTCTGGGGATTGGAAGAGAAGATGGTTTCTTTGAGTTTTTCTTGGGAAGTTTCTTTTGGTGAGGAAGATTGGCAATAGATTTTCCCTTTTTGGAGAAAGAGATTTTGTTTGAAGAAGGATTAGAAGAAGAAGGTTTGGGTTCAGAAGAGGAAGACTCGTTTATTTTTAAGGAACACATAGACTCAGTAATGGGTTTAGAAGGGTCATTTGAGTCTTGGGTTTCCTCACTTTTATTGGGTGAATCAATGCTCTTAGCTTTGATGAACATTCCAAACTTGAGATCTTTAGAGGGATCAGAAGAGTCCAAAGGTTCAGAGTTGTCATAGTTCTCTTCAGAGGATTCATAGAATGAGGGAAGAGAGAAAGGAGCATGAGTGTCAGAAGGAGGTTCAAGGTCGTATTTCCCGAAGCCTAGTCCAGACTTGTCATCACAAGATATTTGATCCTGAAAAATCCTTTCTAAGTTCTTGGAGGAGCTTGTCCACTTTTTCACAGTTTCTTGCTCCTTTTTAAACTTTTTAAGAAGTTTATTTTTCTCTTTAGCAAGAGTAAAATTTATAGTTTTCAAATCTTCAAGCTCAGCCTTGATTTTGTCAAAGTGTTTTAGTTGAGAAAGACAGATTTGCAGTTGAGAAGAAAGAGATTTTATCTGAGCCTTTGCCTTCTTCTTTGCATCCTTGGCTTCATAGAAGTCAATGGTCAAAGAGTCAAAGGCTTCAATTTTCTCAGCATCAGAGAGAGAGAAAAATGGATGTACCTGAGAAGATGATGTGGAGCACTCAGCAGACACAAGAGCCATGGAGGTGGAAGAGGTTTCACCATCATCAATATCATCTATTTTAGCCATAAAGCAAAGGTTGGCCATTTCCTTGTCACTTTCGGAAGTTGGTTCATCTGCCCAATCATGAGATTCGGCAAGAAGGCCTTTTCCTTTGTTGGCTAGAAGAGCATTCCTTTCCTTCTCTCTCTTGTATTTGGCCTTGTACTTTTCAGCACGGTCAGAGTTTGAAGGAGCAGAAGTTTTTGATTTTTGAAAAGAGGGTTGAAAGGAATCAGACTTGGTTCTGATAAACCTAGAGGATGTACGGTTGGAGGAGGGCAGTCTAGACTTATCAGAGGACCTGCTTCTGCACTCAGAAGCAAAGTGTCCCTTCCTCCCACATCTGTAACATTCCTCATTTGATTTGTCAGAGGAAGCATTTTTTGAAAGAGTAGAAAAGGGTTTTCTAGACAACCTAGGTTTTCTAGAAGTGAAGTGAGGTTTGCCTTTAGAAAAGCCAGCCAGCATGGCAACACCATCTGACAGCTGAGCCACAGAGGTCTCCTCTCCTTCATCATCAGCCTCACTAAGATAGACTTCTGAAGGGTCATTGGGGTCCTCTTGACTATCGTTGTCAGAGTCAGAAGGATAGGTGATCCTAGGGACACACACAGTACTTTTGGAAGATTCACCAACAAGGGCTAGAGAAGAGCCTTTGATGTCTTTTGTGAATGACTTCCTAAGCAGTTTAGACTGTTCATAGTTGAAGAGGGTGCCATACAAGGCAGTGAGAGGCATAGAGTCAAGATCCTTGGTAGACTTGATACAAGTACAGATGTTTTCCCAAAACTCAGGAAGACAGTCCATGAACTTGCACAAGACTTCCTCATTGTCATATATGCGACCCACAAGTTTAAGATCATTGAGAAGACTGTTAAAGCGATTGTAGTAGTCTGAGAGAGACTCACCCTTCTCATGAGAGAAGAGTTCATACTTTCTTACAAGAGCAATCTTTTTGCTCTTTTTCACCTCAGACGTACCTTCATAAAGAACACACAGAGTGGACCACATTTCTTTTGCAGTAGAAAGGTTAACAAGAGAATGATAGACCTCATCAGGCAGAGAGAGGGCAATGATGGCTCTGACTTTAGTATCAAGAGCTATAAGACGTCTGTCTTCATCATTGTATTTAATGGGGTCCTTTAGAATGTATCTCCCATTAGCTGAAGTTCTTTCTTCTTCAGAAGAGTCCTCATCAGCTTTTCCCTTGTCTGCATTATATCGGTCCCAAACTCTAGGAATAAAAGGACCTTCATGTAAAATAGTTGGATATCTGCTGTCAACTCCTTCTAGAAAGAGTATCATACGACTTTTCCACAAGAAAAAGTTATTGGGGTTAAACCTTGGTGGTTTGGCTATAGAGCCATTGTCGTATGAAACAGCATTGAAGTTTTGAGAAGAATCATTTTTTAAAGAAGAAGAGGGGGTTGCCATCACGGATCTAGTTTATTGTGTTAAACTAAACTGCTCTGATACCACTTGTTGGTCCCAAATAGCAGATAGTAAAGAAGAAAAGTATTGTAGAAGGGGGGGTTGAATACAATACACACAGTTTTTCACTTACTTTAATTCTTATTGATTTGAAATCAAGAATTACACATAGAAAACTTTTGATTGTTGCGGAAGAGAATAGATGAAATCTATTCAAACAATCTTACACTAAGAGAAATGAAGAACAATTGTAAAACACTTAGAAAACAATAAGAACTTCTTAGAGAGAGAATGCCAGTGCACTTAGAGAGCTTGAATGCTTGAGAGCTGGTGATCTTGCATGTTGAACCATCCTCCATATTTATAGTGCCTCGTGCATTAAATGCATGGGACACCTGTTGAGCAAGGGATGGACACAGGTCTTCAGCAAGGTACAGGATGTACTTTTTGTCTTGAGGTGTTTTGGCTTGAAGTGTTGACCTGCAGAAGGATGGTAGAGACCTTTCCTTAAAATGGTGTAGTAGACAAAACTTACTTTATCTGATCTCCAGATGAGGTCCACGTCAATGCAAGATATCACAATATACTATGTGTTTGAAGAAATCTTCAGGCCTTGAAGATTAAGAAGTCTTTGGTTACCGAAGAGATCTTCGGGCTCCTGAAGACTGAGAGGTCTTCGGCTCCTAAGACTGAGAAGTCTTCGGCTCCTAAGACTAAGAAGTCTTCGGCTTCTGAAGATTGAGAAATCTTCGGCTTCCGAAGATGTCTTCGGTCGAAGACGTCTTCGGCTGAAGAGGTCTTCAGCCGAAGAGGTCTTCGGCTCTTAAGACTGAGAAGTCTTCGGCTCCTAAGACTAAAGAAGTCTTCGGCTTCTGAAGATTGAGAAATCTTCCGCTTCCGAAGATGTCTTCGGCGAAGACATCTTCGGCCGAAGAGGTCTTCAGCCGAAGAGGTCTTCAGCTCCTGAAGACTGAGATCGGCACCATCCTGGCCAATGGTGTTGATCAAGTGGGCATACTTGGCTTTAGGCTGAGGAGTCTATCTTCAATCCGCTTTGAAAGATGTTCTCCTTCTTTGTCTTCTTCGGTTGATCTTCGACTTCACCGAACATTTGTATAGAAACCAAGTTGCTAAAAGAACCTCAAAATATTCTAAGTATGATGATATAAAATGGAAGATCGGGAGGTCATCTTCAAATCTTCAGATGACCCAACAAAAGTATAGACGATTCATCAATATTTCAAAACCCCAAAATGTGAAATGATTTTGATATGCAAACTTATCAGCAGTTAACCAAAATATCAATATTTCCAAGATCATAAGTTTTGCATAGTAATGTCATCCACTTAAAGTATAACCCAAGTAGAAACTAGTTAAAGAACATTAATAAAGTTCATAAATCATCATTTCCCCAAAAATCATCCAAAAACACTAATATCCCCAAAAGTTAGGTTTAACACAATGTTCTACAAACCAAGTATACGAAAGGGGAGATATTAGGTATTCAAAATCCACCTTTTGACATGTATAAAGTTTGATAAAATGTGTAAGAACTCACCTTGGTAGTTTCCTTAAGAGAAAACCAAGCCCTAGAATGGAGGAGATGAAAAAGCCACTTAAGAGCTCACCAACAACACTTCCTAAATGTGTTAAGGACCACCATTAATGATTATGTAACACCATAAATGAAGAGAGAAGTCTATGAGGAGAATACATACCAAACCCGGCTGAGAAATCGCCTTTCAAAACCCTAGAATCTGATAAAATGACTGAAAATCGCGACTGGTCTTTTTATACCCAAAACGCTTGCCGGCGATAGTGACACGACGAGAGTGACATTTGTCACTCTCGCGGGCATAATCGCGCCAACACCCCCACCCGCGGTACAATCTGGGCGATAGTGCCCGGCGATTGTGACCCTGTCACTCTCGCATGGCACTATCGCGAGAGACGTACCGAGAGTCCTTGACCCCCGGCGATTGTGCCTCTGCGATTGTGACATCCTGTCACTATCGCGGGCACTGTCGCGAGTCACCCCACACTTCACAATTTTTACACCTTTTTAGCCCACGATGCTTAACTCTAATAGGTTCAATATAAAACTGATAAATCCTTAAAGTTAAGAGGTTTCCAAAACGAAAACGATAATACATAGGCTCTCAGAATTCGGGGTGTTACATTGTTCTTGACGATGTGATTATCGAATGTTGTTGCCAGATGACCATGTGTGATAAGAAAGAGTAGGGCCTTCTGAACATGATTATGACATAAGTTTTTTTGTAACTTATGGGTAATCGTTAAATCCACTAATGAACTAGAGAAACCTTGGTATGTTATCGACTTTTAAACATTTGATTAACAAACAATTCAAAATTTTGACCGATCAAATGTCAATTTACATTCCGGAGTTGACTACAAAAGTAACCATCGACTTTTATTTTAACTTGGTTACTAAGTTTGAAAATAATCAAGAAAAAGTTGGAAATTGTGTTAAATGCTTTATTTAGGATAATATATATAGATAGAGCTCGCAACACGTAAGGTGTGGGTAGGGTAAGGGTTATTTATTCATTTCATAAAACTCGTATCCATATACATACCCTACCCATTAAAATAACAGGTAACGAAACAGGTAATTATTCATTTCATAAAACTCGTATCCATATACATACCCAACCCATTAAAATAGCGGATAACGAAACGGGTAATAAGTAATGGTAAAAAGATTCATTAATTTGAACTACAAATAATATTTTTAAAGCTTAAACATATAAGTAAAATATAAATTTATAAATATAGTACTTAATTTATATCTAATTTGTTTTAGTAAACAATGTAATTAATTCTAAATAGAATTATAATATATTACTTCAAAAACAGTAACTATATAAAAATTAAAAGACAACACTTTTCATTGTAATTTATTGTGTTTCTCATTTAATTATCATAAAATTTTTTATTCGATAAATATGAAAAGAAAATTAAACTACACATTAGTATATGACATGTATGATAACATTATAAAGAAAAATAATGATATTTAATTTTATATATTATGTATGTGTATGTATATATATATATATATATATATTTACTTTTATAAACTTATATATATATACACTATATATATATATATATTGTAAATGGGTAAATGGATAACGAAATATCCATACCCATTTTTATTTTTACCCTTATTCTTATTCGATCTATACTATATTATAAAGATGGCATAAAAAACTCTTAATTACAACTCACTAAGCTTTATGTACTATCATTTAAAGTTATCTACTTAAAATCTCTTAAAAATAACTACTAAAGTCTAATGTACTACCTGTAAAGCTTTTAACCCTAATTAATATATTTCATCCTTATCCCCCAAAATTCTTATCTCTAATCCCCAAACCCTAAAATTATGAAATTTGAATTCTGATAAACATAATCAAAACAGGATAAACATCTCAATTTAAATATAAAAAATTTAAAATATATAAGATAATTAATGAATTTTAACAAACTACTTTATTTTTTTTATATAAAAAACATTATATTGTTAAGCCTAAATTAAACAAATTTATATATAAAAAAACCATTATCACTCAATAAAAACCATCTAAAATCATACTGTAAATCAATAAAAAAACAAAAAATAAAAATAAACATTAAAATCATGATGTATCTCGTTGTATTGCGCGAGTACGCTTATAGTATATTATAAAGATGACATAAAAAACTCTTAAAAACAAGTCTTAAAGCTTAATGTACCGCTATTTAATGTTAATTACTTAAAAAACAACCATAAAAGCTTTATGTACTACATTTAATGTTATTCATTAATTTTCAATTATTATCTCTAACCATTTTAAATTCTCTAAAATCATTTCCCACTTTAACTCTCCTAAAATAACTCTCAGCATATTTTAGATATAAAAAATCTAAAATATAATTAAAAAATCTTACAGAATATTTTATATAAAAATTATATTATTAAACCAAAATAAATTACATTATATTATTAAGTCTAAATTAAACAAATTTATATAAAAAAATCATTATCACTCTCTCACAACCATCCAAAATCGTAATGTAAATCGACAAAAAACAGAAAATAAAATTAAACATTAAAATCGTGATGTATCTAGCTGCATTGCGCGAGTACACTTCTAGTTCTTATTCAATAAATCAAATTAACATAACATATAACGAATTTATCCTTACTTATTTCCAGCCTAAATATAGACCAAGTTAATTATCAAGAACGATAAATTACTTTGTGCATACTTTTGTAAAGTTCATTTTTAAACTTTGATGACCAAATTAGAAGTTAAGCAAAAGTAGTTAACTTATGAATGGTATTGACATTTGGATAACTAATAAACCAAATATCAGTACGAGCTTACTTAGCCAAGAAGAAATCAACAGGAGTTTGATGAAAATAACCAAAAAGAAAATAATTTTTTTTTAAATGCACCAATAAAAAACTTCTTAGCATTGAATAAATCAACAAGGGGCGGACTTATTAAGGTCCAAACAGGTCCTGTGCATCCGTTCAACCAATTTTTACAAGTAGAATTCTTTTTGTGATATGAAAGGTGTATGTATGCATGCACCCGCTATACTTCAACGGTGCTCGAAGATATTAAAAAAAATACAGGAACACTAACCAAAAAAATGAAAAAGTCTTTCGAAATTAACCATAAAAACGAAAAAGTTTATTGAAATCAACCAAAAACCCTAAAAATTCCCTCGAAATCAACAAAAAAAAACTTGAATTTTTTTCTCGAAACAGTGAAGTTCAGCTTAAAACATATCGAAAAACCTTACGGGCCTTTTTGATCTATCTTAAAAGTGCACCAAGTCGACCAAATCCTGAGTCTCCACTAAAATCAATAAAACTCAAATGAATTTGTGTTTACGTAATGAACATATAAAGAGGTGTTTAAATGCAACCCTTTTTAATGGTGCAACCCACCTATTTACCACTCATTTTGTTTTCACCTTTTTAATTAAAAAAAGTGAAAATAAAATGAGTGGTAGATAGGTGGGTTGCATGGGTTGCACCATTAAAAAAGTTACACAATAACTCACCTCTTTTCATATATAGTTCATCTACATACATGCATTGGGCGGATCTACCTTGGAGGGCAGGGGTTTTTTCACTACTTTTATTTTTATGGTTTTTTTCCGCATGTTTTAAATGTATGTGTTATTTATATGTTTACTTTTTTTTTTTGTTTTTTGGTTTATTATTACTTGTTAGGATTCTTAAATATTTATGTATAAAGTTAGAGCTTGTTAAAAAATCGATTTGCTTTTTGTTAATGGGTAATTATAAGAGCATCTCCAACAGCTATGCTATAATTTTTCTAAAATAAAATAGAAAAACTTAAAATCTCTAAAAAAAATTACATCCAACTCCAACAGCTACTCTATTTTAGCAATTTTATCATCAATTATATTAATAAAATATTATTTCTCTCTCCTAAACACAACTTCAATGTTTCCTATTGGTGGAAAATAATCTCTCTCTTAAATATGGAGTTTTAGAGATTTCTCCAAATTTGGAGATTTTTACCTTCTCTCTCTTCTTTTCTCTATTTTAGCATAGTTGTTGGAGCAAAAAAGTTGCTAAAATCTCATTTTTTTCTATTTTAACATAGCTGTTGGAGATGCTCTAAGTTTTCAACATGGAGTTATATCAAGTTTCTTCATCAAACTATTAGTAGCATTTTATTGAACAATATACCTAATTGTTAATTAATTGTTCTATAAATGTATATAATATAATGGTACCAGCTTTAACTAGCACTCAACAAGTGATAAGACACTTAGGGTGTGTTTGGTATACTGAACATGACATAACAGAATAGGGATCATTGTTTCACATTTGACAGAACTTTTATGTGGAACAGACAGGAACAGAGTGAAACGAACTGGAAGACTTTTGAAAATGGAAATATAAAAATAAGGCTAATAAGAAAAGAGAAGAGTAGAAGAAGAGTATCTCTTGCCTTTGATTCTATCAATGTTGAAGACTTTTGAAAACTTGAAGGTTAGATTCGTACGATTTTAATCGGCGTGGTCTCGTAGATAGATCTTAACTACGACTATGATAGGAAAACTTGAGAATTGATAAAAAGAAAAGCCGCTAAAAGTCTAAAACCATAAAAAAGTAAAAGCATACAATTTTTTGTCGGGTTGACGGGTTGGTCGGGTTACTTTGGGTCCAACCCGTTTCCAACCCAATAGATGCGGTTTGGGCAAAATTTGTATCGATTATGTATCGGGTTACCTTTGTTTGAGTTTTTTTTGCGTTTTTTCAGGTTGGGTTGGCCGAGTTGGTCGGATTGGTCGAAAATTTGAGCACCCCTAGTAAGAAGTGCTTTGTTTTTTTGTAAGGAATATGTTAACCATTCCGAAATGAGTAAATACTGGGAGATATCAATGAAATTGAGTCGGTATATGATCATTACAAAATATGAACACTTCACATTAGAGATTGAGAGACTACATTCAAAAAGAGTAAATACTAGAAGATCCCATTACATATATAGTTATCCATTACATTGGATTAGCTCAATTTGGAGGAAAATTACGAGAATTACAAATTCCCATTAAAGAACAACCTCTGAGCATCGATGTTTGAGAAATTAGGAGGGAATGACGAGGAACACAAAATAGAGAAAGGGCCATCGGTTAAAAAGGGTGGGTTTACAACTAAAAGATGGTTTACCCTCGTGTGTAACTCATGTGAGTGGCTTAATGGCTAAAAGTTGACGGTTGTTAGATGGAGGACCAAATATGGTTGATTTTGCATACCACAATTGTAACACCCTAAAAATTGGGGGAATTTAAAAATCGAAAATTCGGCAACATAACGGCTATAAACTGAGTGAAACGTGATTAAACCATCACCTGCCAAATTTATCCCAAAAATCATCCCGAAACGGGGAATATAACATAATGTTTACAACTCAAAGAATGAAGAATAAATATACGACAACCTAATAATCTAAACGGTTCTATTAGATTACGGTCGGGTGTCGCTAATCCTTCCAAAAATGGGTAACTATCAACGTACATACGCCGGTCTCTAAATCTCCCAAAAGGACCGCTCTTAACCACGCGATCGATCTCTCATTCCCGAAGGTTCCCGCCACTAGGAGACCCTGTCATACATGACAACCAAAGAAACAAGTGTTAGGCTAGAGCCTAGTGAGAAAGTATGATCGTGAATTAAATAACGAAATGGAATTACAACACAAGAGCGTTCGTATTTTCGTAGTTCTCAACTGATTTGCTTCACCTGTCATTAAACATAAAATTTCCACAAAAATATCGTCAACATACTTGTAATTTCCACCCAAGCCATCTAGCTTGATAGCATCAATCCAAACCAGATCTTTAGCTAATTGGGCACTCAACCCAAACCGGGTCTTTAGCCTTTTCGTAACATCAACTCAAACCAAGTCTTTAGCCTACTTATGACATCAACTCAAACCAAGTCTTTAGCCTACTTATGACATCAACTCAAACCGAGTCTTTAGTCTACTTCTGACATCAATCCAAACCGAGTCTTTAGTCTTTAATTTACTAGAACATTATTTAACATGTATAAAAGTAGAAGAATCAATAATACACTCACCTTGGTGATTTCTTAAAAGAAACCAAACCCTAGAAATGGAAGGTGGAGAGTTGAAGACTTGAGGAGTTGGTACAAGCTAAGATCCTTCCAAAACCACACCTATGGATGCATTTACATCACCATTAATGCTCATGGAAGATTCATTAAATGATGTTGGTGGAATTAGGGTAAAAATCCTCACCAAAAATCGCAGGAGCAAACCCTAAATCAGTTTCCAAAATCAGTTATAAATGATAAAGTCTCGAAATGGGGTTTTTATACTCACAGTGCCTGTAGGCGACTATGACCTGGCGACAATGCCCTGGTCATAGTCGCTGGGCATTGTCGCCGCCCAACACCCCCTCTTTGCTCGAATTCCAGCGGACCATCCCTCACCCACGACATTGACCTGCGACTATGCCCTGGTGGCATAGTCGCCCAAAGTTCCTTTACCACCATTTCGACCCGAAACGACCCGATTCTCAGACGAGGAACGAAAGATCAAATCCAAATAATCAAACCAAGTAACATGACAATATGGTAAGGTCAAACACCAGACCTATGAATTTGAAATAAGAATATTTGCCCGAAACTACAGGTGTTACAACAATGGTCATCTTGTAATTTCGTAACTATAGGGACGAAAAGTGTTATAAACACCAAACTAGAGGGACCAAATTTGTAGTTTACTCTTATATAAAATAAGTTTCTTTTAGGGTAAACTACACATTTGGTCTATGGTTTGTTGGATATAACACTTTCGTCTCTACAGTTTTAAAAGTACAAGATGGTCATCATGGTTTGCAAAAGCGTCCTAGTTTTGTCCCTCCCTCGAACGGAAAAACCCGTTAGCTAAGAGGTATTTTAGACTTTTTCAACTTTTCAGTCATTTCTCTTTAAAAAATAAAGTAATACATATACACCCACCCCCACTGCACCCCTTCTCTAATGCACCCTTAAACTCGTCAAATTGCTCCAGAGATTAGGGGTATTAAAAAAAACCGTTGGACTACTCAAACCGGTCGAACTAAGTCAAACCATGCCCTTTTTGGTGGTTTGAGCAGTCTGATGATCCAGTCCAGTCTGAAAAATAGCCAAACTGCCGTTCTAGTATGCAGTCTGAATTTTTTTTGAGCAGTCTGGACCGAACCAACCGCCAAAAAATACGCATGTATTAATTTTATTTAGTTTTCATGTTGTAGCCCAATCTTTATGGCCCAATTAAAAAAAATCTTCTAAAACATTATGTTTTTAATTTTCATTTCTCAATTGACCACGTTATTTAAATTGACAAACTCCGAAATCCATCAAAGATCAAATCTAAAATTCCAAATCGTCTTTCAACTTGCTTAATATTTGTCCAAAAATCAACTATTGTTTGTGGACTTGTTTAACTTTTCAACTTGCTCAATGTTTTTTCTTTTAATTCTTGAAATAGATGTTTCCTTTATAATTTGGTATATTATTTTTTTTAGTAATGTTATCATTAGAAATTTCATCTTGAATATAGGTGTGTTAGGTTATAATATAATTTGTAATCGTTTAACGCATCAGAAATTTAAATAATTTTGGCTACAAAATAAATTAAAAAACTTTTTTAAATCTAAAATCCATAGCCGGATCCAATGATGCATTTAATTAAAATAAATCACATATCATAGAGTGTTTAGAATTGTACCTCTTGCAAATCTGGTGTAGATTTGATGCAACACTTTAGAATCCAATGTATGATTCCTCTATCAGTGATCCACACACGAAAACGCCTATATCTCCCATCTGGTGCTAGCCCAAAACCCTAGATCTATATGTGTTTTACAAAAAATAAAAAAGTTTTTTTTTCTGTATAATTTTTGAAAGTTTAAATTCTAATTTTTCAATCATTTGAAATTAATTTAGCCTAACACCTTATTTATATTAACTGAATTATAGATAGACTATTACTCAAATAAGGTTTAGTAATTATCTATAATATTTATATATAATTATCTTAAACTTTAATATAATTATATACATTTATAGATAACAACCCCTTAATTATCATAATTACGTTTACTCTCTGTAGTTATCATAATTACAATTTAATACATATTTTTGTAATTATCTTTCAAGAATAATTATTTCCATAATTGTAACACCCCGATTTCGAGAGGCACCATTTCAAGTTAATACCGAAACCGATATATTAGGGAAAAATAAGATAAAGGATTTTGGACTTGAATTCTACATTTTATAGTCTATATGGATGAAGGATTCAATTACGAGTCCACCGGTTCTTTCCGGAGCGAAAACGGAGTTATAACGAAGAAGTTACGGCCAAAACAGTGAATAATGAAGAAACCGGACAAACAGTGCACGAGGCAAGTTGTGGCGCGACTTAGGTCGCCCCGTAACCCGCTCGGAGCCCTGTTCAAGCATAAAACCCATTCGGGCGACTTTTGGCACGACCTAGGCCGCCCGGTAACCCGCGCAGAGCCCTGTTCGAGCTTAAAACCCGATTTTTCAGCCACCAAACGTCATTTCTTCATATCTTTTGCATCACAACTTCAATTTTGGTGATTCAAGTTGCCATGGTTTTGTTTTTGAGAGCTCTTCAAGGATTTAGCAAGATATTGGAAGTCTATTAGAGTATACAAAAATATTTTGTGGTGGTAAGCTCCTCATCTCTCTCAATGTTAAGCTAGGGTTTGATGATTTCATCATTTTCCCTTTCATCCTTCATCTTGGGTGTGATTTTGTTGGCTTGTGTGGTGAAGGTGATCTTGTAGATGTGTTGTATCTAAGATCTAGGTAGGTTTCTTGGTGATTTAAGCCTTCATCAAAGGAGATTCAAGTTTTGGGGGTAAAATCTAGATTTAGCCTAAATCTAGCAAGGTGAGTTCAAGTTGATTTGTGAAAACGTTGTACATGCCAAAATGTCTATTTTAAAGGGTTTATGTGTTTTACATGAAATTATTAAATGTTGGGTTATTTGCTAATCTTTGATTATTTGAAGTATTTAACTTTATAAACTTTGTATAACACCCACATTTGGGATTTTTGGGCATTTTGATAAAGGTGTCACAAATGAATGTGTTTTGAGGTTTTATTGTATAAATAGATCTTTGGTCAAAGAAATACACTTTTAAATGTTGGTCGGGTTTTATGCATCATTCATGAAATGGAATGTTTTATAAAGTATTACTTGCATATTTATGTGAGGTACTTGGAAGAATGTATATAGTCTCATTTTATGATTTTCATTCTTATCAGCAGTTAAACTTGGAAAATGCATATTATTGTGTTATGAGGTATTTTAGAAATATAAGGGTATAAGTTCATTTGGAAAATTGGTTGCCTTAACTAATGTTGAGTTTTGAACTAATCTTACTTTTGGTCATTGTGTTTACATATCCGTTGGTCAAATGTGTTTTAAGTGCTTACACCGACTTTCATTTGGTGATTTAAGAAAACTGTCGAGCCTTGGCTCGATTTTGACTAAAATGAGTCTTGAGGACATTTGTCCGGTTTAATAGCCCAGGTGGAAGTTTTGAGTATGATGGCGGTTAATGCGCACCATTTGAGAATTACATGTTTTGGGTGCCTTAGTCATTCATTTGGAGTCATGTAATGTTTTAGACTGTAATGCAGTGGATCCATAGGCATATGAGTCGGTCATTATTGTTTAAAGAAAATGGGTTATTGTTTATGTGTGGGTGCCAGAATTAGTCTTGGGATTTCGAGGATAATACGGTGAGGGCTCGTGGAGTCCAATACCCGGACTTGTATCCGTGAGTTAATTTATGGGCTTGTTTTTATGGGATAGTCACTTCCCATTTTTAGCTAGTTGAGACATTGGGTCCTAGGGGGGCAACTTGGTACGGTTATGTGGGACCGATTACTAGCCATGGGCCGTAAATGTAATCCTAGCGAATGAGCATGACTAGTAATCCTCGGGTGCCCTCCCCCACATCTTAGTACAAGTCGGCGAGCTCGTGGCCATGGGAACCTAGTATGGTAAGCTCAGTAACTTGGAATGTGGCCTACTTTTGTGTTCCGCCACTAGCCTTGGAATTCGGGATTCCCCCGTCACCGAGAGGTGTTCTTTTGAGGTATTTAGTTTTATCCTCGTTTTCAGTGACGCTTTGAGTTTGAGTTATCTCTCTTATGCTTTAATTTTGGTGACTTAAGTTTACTCATATCTTGGTCGTTTGTTTTATAAAGTTTACTCAAATTTCATTATTCGAGCATTACCATTATTCTCGTTTTGAGTAAGTGTTGGATTGCTTTATTTTACGAAAGAATGTTTTGGCGTTGAGGCGCCCATCTATAAAATGCATATTATTATTAAATGAGTTGTTCTCTTATTTTAAAGTAAATCACTTTAAAGGATCATGATTATAAGTAACAATACTTCCATTTTACATTTTCCTTTATGTTAAGACACAGTCTCATTGGATTCAAGATCATCCAAATTGAAGATCGCAATCTGAAGCTAAAGCCGGAACGTCGACTCTCGATATAAAAGTCTATGTCTATTTGTAATAAATGTCAATGTAATTGTTTGTTTATTATTCTAGTTAACTTAGTTTAAATATCTAATTCTATTAGATATTAGACTTAGTTAGTTTCTAGTTTCATATATTAGTTTTAGTTATAATATAGTTTGTTAGTTAATATCTAGATATTATTCTAGATATTATTGCAAGTGGTAGATAGTGTGTTAGACACACTTGGTTAGATTAAGTGTATCTCAATCTCTCAAGATTGAGATAGAAAAACACACACAAACACACACTTCAAGGTGAAAAAAAGAGAAAAACATAGAGAACACATCAAGAACTTAATCGATCAACCTTGTAATCGTTTGATATATTCAATACAGGTTGGTAATCGTTATTGTGTTGTTGTTTCTATAAAACTTGATAGTAGTAGTATTGTTAAAGGACCGACAATTGGTATCAGAGCCTGATTAAGATCAAAACAAGTTTTTCAGAAAAACGTCTCTGTGTTCTTCAAGAAAAATTGATTTCGAGTGTAAGAGTGTTTTAGGTGTTATAATCGATCAGAGTGTGATTGAAATACATGCTAGATCGAGTTGTATGTGTTTAATTTCACGTTAAAGCTTAAATCGAGTTCCAATTTGTGATTTTTGTGAGTGAACTGTCGAGTGAAGAAGGTCACTGTGCGATCAAAATAATCTTCAAAAAGTGTATTTTAGTGAGATCAAGTGCTCATAATCTGTTCTAGAAGTGTTTCTAGACATAAGGGTAGTGTTTGTTTGTGCTAAATCGTTTCAAACAGATTTTAGACGAATTTTCGAAGTACAGGTCGAATAACTCGCAAACCAGAGGAAGAATAACACGCAAAGTCCCACTTTGTGCGTCCCACTACAAACGCAAAGCAGACTTTGCGGCTTCAACTTCTCGGTTCCCAAGTGACCCGCAAAGAAAACTTCTCGCATCAAGTTAGACCCGCAAACCTCCATCTTGCGCGTCCAACTAGACCCGCAAACCTCCATTTGCGCGTCCAACTAGACCCGCAAACCTCAACCTTGCGCTTCCCACTAGACCCGCAAACCTCATTTTGCGCGTCCCATTAGAAACGCAAACCTCAGTTTGCGCACCCCATTTGACACGCAAACCTTGAAACGCAAACCAGACTTAGAATTTTTTTTCTGAGATTTTTTCGTGCTAAGTCTGCCTAGGGGGACAAAATTCTGATTGTGATCAAATTTTCTGAATTTTGAATTTGATTTTATTTGGATTAACGATCATATATGTCAAGTTCTTTACATACAGGAATCATGGATGATGATTACTTTGATGAGCCTCCTAGACAGAAAAGTCTGTCTCAGAAACTTTCAGATCTTCAGGAACAGTATAAACTAGATCAGATGTCTATTTCGAAAGAATTTTTATCAACTGCATCTGATATGAAACCTACTGTTCTAGAAAGAGGACAATATGAGCAGTGGAAACATCATTTCTTAGACTTTATTGACAAACATAAATTGAATACTTATATCAGATTATCTTTGCAGGAAGGAATGATGAAAATTCCAACAAAGGTCAATCCATATCAAAGAGCTTATGGAAATTTGGCAGGAAAAGAGGTTCCAATATACCTTAATGAATACACAGATGATCAGCAAATGAGACATGAAGCTGATAAATTTGCCAAAGTTCTTCTCTTGAAAGGAATTTCAGAAGAGATAACTATTAAAATATATGATTGCAAATGGGCTTCAGCAAAACTGATATGGGATCAACTTGAAGCTTTATCACAGTTGTCTCCAACAGAAAAGGTAAAGGTATTGGAAGCTGAGAACTTTGAACTTAAAAGAAAGATTTCTAATTTAGAAGCTCAAATACATAAGCAAGAGTCTGTTGAGAGCAATGAGAATAAGTCCAAAGATTTGGAGAATGCAAATGCTGAGCTACAAAAGAAAATATCTGAGTTTGAAAAGAAGTTCTCAGATCTGTCAAAGAAGGGTGTGGAAGAGAATAAGGTGTTTGAGCTTCAAAGTTTAATGCTTTCTCAAAAAGTTGAAGACTTTGAGAAAGTCATCATATTGGAAAGAGATCAGTTTGCCAAGGAGAGGAAGGCAAATGATCAGAAGGGTGCTAAGAAGGGATTCGAAGAAGAAAGAAGCATCCTTGAATCAAAGATAAAGAAGCTTACAGAGAAGCTATCTGAATTATCTAAAAGTGTTCTGACAGAGAAGAAAAAAAAGTCTGCATTTGAGAAGAAGATTGATCTCCTTATCAAAGAACGAGACAGTTTTTCTTCAAAGGTAAAAGAGCTTCAAGATATTATTTCAAAGACGGTGGTGGTGACTGAGTGAACGACTCCAGAGTCAAAAATCCACTCACCTAGAAATAATTCAGTTGGTTCTAACAAACCAGCCGCAAGCTCACATCAGAAAACTGCTCTTTTCAAAAGGTCAGTTAAATCTTCTAATCAGATTCATTCTACTAATCTTTTCTATGACAGGAATAAAGATTTTTCAGGTACACATCAAAGAAGGAGAAGAAGCTTCCAGGAAGAAGAAGAACTGGTCTGGAACAGGAAACCAGTTAAAGAAGAGCTGAAATGTAAAAGCTCATGTGTACATACGCAGAATGCCAAGAAGAACAATGCGCTGAAAGGTAAACCTGATTTTGTTTATTCGAGAGATCAATTAATCAGGTTGTCAGGTAAGAAATTTTATTGTTCTTATTGTCGTACACATGATCCTATTCACAAGACTAGTGACCATTACTGGTATGGTTCTTACTCAGTAACCCCCATACGAACTGCAACTAACACTCGTGGACCCAAATACCAGTGGGTACCAAAGAAAACTAAACCTGTGTTGTAGGCACCTACTGTCAAGGGGGAGTAGGAAGAATAATGGCTTTTGAACACAACAGTTCAAAACCCGTACTTCAACGAAGTAATGACTTCTAAACACAATAGTTTAGGACTCGCACTTCAAAGATCAAAAGACCTTACTCCGTGCTGAAAAAGAGATTGTACTCCGATACTCCAAGAGGAAATCAACCATCAAGGGGGAGTACATACATATTTGTCTGAAATTTTATGCATTTCTCAGATATGTTGATCAATATTTGAGAAGGAGTTAGTGTTTATGTTTTTCACTAACTTTATGTACTAATGCATAATTTCAGGGGGAGTAAAAAGGTGATGACTTCTGATTATTTCTGATCAGAACTCGTACTTTAAAAAGTTTTACTGCTTTTTTGTCTTTTCATTATAAGTGAATAAATTTTACTTTGACTTGACATAAGACTTTTGTAGAATTTTTGAGAGAAGCTTAAAAGTTCATATGTTTATGACTTAAAGCTTAGCTTCATGAGATGTAAGATCAAACGTTAAGGTATAATCCTTTATCTTAATCTCATATATGGTTGAAAGAAGGACAACTTTCAATCATCGAAAACATTGTTTTTAATGTTCAAACCATTTCCCGATTTTTCCACAGATTTTATATTTTGGGAGTGTATTTTTAAATGTTTTCATGATCAATATTGTGCTTTAACTGAAATAGTTAAACCAATCTGAGCATCACGTGCATCTAGGAAAACAAAGAATCATTGTGCTAGGAATTAACACAACTTCCATGGAATCACCTTAACCAGTGATTTCTACCCAAGAAGTTAATCCTTAGTGATTGAGTGTGCAAATAGACAAGAAATGAGTGTGATTAGAGAAAGCAAAAAGTTTAAAAGAAAGAGCGTGTGAGAACAGAGTTAAAAGAATATCACAACTCTGCACCAACTTTTTCTGAGCCGGGTAGCCACCTTACTAGTGTTTCACAATTCTTTGGTGATCATTATTGAAACAGGCAACTAACCCATGCCAACTCTTGATCAAACCTCACCATCTACTCATTTTCTTCTCAAAAAGAAAATGTTTCACATTTTCAAAGGGGATGCAACACATTTGCTATCTGATTTTCATTTGGAAAATCTGGATATTGAAAAGAAGGAAGTCTGCCCTACCTTCACACTTCAATCATGCATATTGAGTCTGTGTTTAACTTACTGTTGTCTCAGTGGTTTACACAATTTTGAGCCAATAAGCAATCATCCGTGCTTAATTCTTTCAAACACAAGCACGAACACACAAGGAATTTGTTTCTTTGTCATAACGTTTATAGAAATAACCTTTGTGGTGTTTCGATGATTAAATGGAAGCCCTGGGGGAGTCAACATCAAACAGCTCTTTTCCCATGTGTATTCGTTACACACAGTAACTTAGTGTTACTGACAGGCATTCTAACTGATTCATTAGTTGATTTCAGGTGTTACACGACACATTTGTCTGGATTTGCAAAGATCTAGATGAATCTCTTATGAATTGACGAATCAGGGGCTCTAACCGAAAGATTGACATTTCTTACCACTAATTTTGATGAAGTCGTTACACTTAACATCAAAAAGGGGGAGAATGACTACACAAGAAATGGCAATGACTACACATGTTTCAAGAATCACATCCACTCTTCAAAAAGGGGAGATTGTTAAACTTGAAGACATGTTGATTTCAAAGAAAGAGATTGCATCTTCTGAGCTGAACAAGAAGACTGAATTGGATAAATCTTTTTATTAAAATGATCTTGATCCAAAGGGGGAGATTGTTAAGACACAGTCTCATTGGATTCAAGATCATCCAAACTGAAGATCGCAATCTGAAGCTAAAGCCGGAACGTCGACTCTCGATATAAAAGTCTATGTCTATTTGTAATAAATGTCAATGTAATTGTTTGTTTATTGTTCTAGTTAACTTAGTTTAAATATCTAATTCTATTAGATATTAGACTTAGTTAGTTTCTATTTTCATATATTAGTTTTAGTTATAATATAGTTTGTTAGTTAATATCTAGATATTATTCTAGATATTATTGCAAGTGGTAGATAGTGTGTTAGACACACTTGGTTAGATTAAGTGTATCTCAATCTCTCAAGATTGAGATAGAAAAACACACACAAACATACACTTCAAGGTGAAAAAAAGAGAAAAACATAGAGAACACATCAAGAACTTAATCGATCAACCTTGTAATCGTTTGATATATTCAATACAGGTTGGTAATCGTTATTGTGTTGTTGTTTCTATAAAACTTGATAGTAGTAGTATTGTTAAAGGACCGACACTTTATAATCATGATATAAAACTCTTGAACTCACTAGGCGTTAGCCTAACCTTTTTATTTGTCGGCATGTGCATCAGGTTCCATTCCGGGATTAGTTCTAGTGACACTGAGAAGCGGTGAGTGCTAGTTGTGTGCTCGAAGAGGTGATTAGCTTGATGAAGTCTTCCGCACTTATTTTGGAGATAGCGATTGTCATTGAGATATAGTAACACTCGACTTTAGTTAGTCTTTATGTAAGACTTTAATTAAATTTTGATGGTTCAACCAAGAAATGTTTTTCAATTATGGACTGGTAGTAAGAAATTTTATTATCCTTTAAGGTATTATTGAAAGTTTTAATTAGTCGCTCTTTCCAAATTTGAGAGTGTTACAAGTTGGTATCAGAGCTTAAGTTTGAAAGAATTAGGTATTGATTTTTGGATGCCGAGACTCAAACTAGCGTAATTTTAATCTGGTTTCTACAAATAGAAGCAAACATATTATTTGTATGCTACACTATAGGTTTACATACTTCTAAACAGTATTCATGTGTGAAACATGTTATAGGCATATAACTTACAAGTTGTTATGTATTTTTTTAGTTTAAAATCCATAAGAGGCCCAAACTATTTAAACCGGTCAGACCAGACCGTTTTTTTTGTCCGGTCAAAACGATCTGTTTGGTAATTTCCTAAACCGCCATTGCGATTTGGTTTGTAGTTTGGAGGGTTGACCACAAACACCCCTACCAGGGATCAACTCGCCAGCCAACACCTCTATGCCCCACCTCCTATTTGATACCACCACTAACATATACCTCTTTCGGTTGCCACCACCACCATCCACCTCAAAAATCTAAACAAACCCACAACCATAGACCCCACCGTTGCAAAACTCATCTTCATCCCTTCATATTGGGTCACTTCTATCTTATCTCCAGTGTTTGAAGGTTGCTTCTCAGTAAATCGTTGGTGTTTGTATGTGTGTGTTGTGTGGTTTTTAAGTTTTCTTTCCTATGTTTGAGTCATGTTTAAAGGGGATCTGTGGCGATGGAGCCCCCAAGAACGGAAACTCTTGTGAATCCCCAAAAGAACAAAAATTCGTTCACAAGCTCCCTCAATTTTATCTATAAATTGGACCTCCCATCCCCTCAATCTCTCTCTTGTTTTAATTTTGATTGTAGGTTTGATTCTTGATGTTTGCATTTGGATTTGGTTTTGATTTTGGTGTATGCATTTGGATTTGTATTTGATGGTGATTTTGGCTAGAGGTTTGGCTAGAGAATATGACCTAAGGATTGGCAGGAAGGGGTGTTAGTAAAGTTCACCAGAGCAGCTATTGGAAAATGGGTATGGGAAAGGGTATGTCTTTGAGTATATTTACGTGTGTGTATGTATATTTAATATGTAAAATATGGAGTTTTATATTATATAATTAATATGTATATATATATATTGTTTTTTAAAAAGGAATGACAAGGAAATTGGAAAAAGTATAAAATACCCCTTAGCTACACAGGTTTTTTTAACAGTTGTTAGAGAAAATGACCAAATCCGGAAGCTTTTGCAAACCATGATGGCTTCGAAACCACATGGATGAAAAGTGTTATATCCAACAAACCACAATGATCAAATTTGTAGTG
The DNA here is from genome assembly GCA_954870635.1 of Arctium minus. NCBI lineage: Eukaryota > Viridiplantae > Streptophyta > Magnoliopsida > Asterales > Asteraceae > Arctium > Arctium minus. The sequence continues at coordinate 71,138,886 of OX941092.1, read as the reverse complement.
TACTCTTGATTTTAGAGTAAATTACACTTTTGGTTCTCGTAGTTGTCATTCCCTATCAAGTCTCGTTCTTACCTTATACTAGTTACAATTTTGGTCACTGTGGTGGCCACTTTGTTACACTTTTGATCCCTCAAACTAACGTTTGTTAATAAAGTCCGTTAACTCAGGGTTTTTTTTGGTCATTTTGTATTTTCTTTCATAAAAAAGAATTAATATAAATTATATAATTAATGTATATAATATATACACCCTCCATTTCCCCTCAAAAATCCTCATCGTGTCTAACAATGCCTCCGGTTATTGTTTCCAACTCTCGCCTCTGTTGTTGCCCATAAATCCGGCCATTAAAGCTTCGGCCTTATCGAAGCCAAGGTCGAAGCCCAACCTGTTCTACATTAAATCCTAAATCGAAGTTTGCTCTATACAACGACCATAGATCGAACCGTATTCATCCCCGTTTCCTCTACACCATCCCCTCTGTGTCGAAGAATCACGACAACCACATATCGAGCACATCACTGTACCATCTGTCCCCTTTCTGCACTTGATCCAACTGTGATGAACACACACACACACACACACACACACTGTGGCTCATCCCTACCGTATGATGATACTCATTCATCACTCAATTCTTCTCTTTCACCAACTCCCCTACCCCTCTGATGATACCCATTTACCATATTAGATTTGATTTTGATTTTAAAATTTGGGTTTATTTTTTATTTTGGAGTTAGGTTTTAGATTTTAAATTGAGTTTAAGATTTTGGATTTGGGTTCATTTGGAATATGAGTTTGTTTTTTTATTTTAGATCTAGGTTAGTTTCAGAGTTTTGGTTCGATTTCGGATTGTCGGAAAAGATGACTTGAAGGGTGTGGCTTGCCAAGGGATTCCCCAAAATGGTGGGGGCATCGCGGGATGAAGAAGAGGGATGGGGTGGGGGTAATTAATGATAAAAGGAGAAAAAACACAATTTTAAGTAGAAAAAAATAGGAAGAAAAAAAAAGATGAAAAAGACCAAAAAGCCAATGAGTTAACAAACTTTATTAACAAAAGTTAGTTTAAGGGACTAAAAATGTCACAAAATGGTAATCATAGTAACCAAAATTGTAATTAGTTCAAAATAGGGATGAGATTTTCCAGTGGTAACCATATGGACCAAAAGTGTAATTTACTCTTTATTTGAGTAAATTACCTTTCATCCCTATGGTTTATATATTGTAACGTATTAGGTCCCTATTTTGAAATAGTTATAGATTACTTCTATGTGGTTTTCAATTTATAATACATTGGATCCCTGACTTTAACTGCATCTACAATCTTTCCGTTAAAGTGGTCATGTGTATGGCACATGACGGATAGTTTGGTCTATTCCGCCATTTTCCTTATTTTCTATTAAAAAATAAAAAATTCTTTGCCATCTTACCACCTAGGGGTGTAAATGAGACGAGACAACTCGTGAGCTACTCGAGATCGACTCGGTCAAAACTCGGTCAATAATCGACTCGAATAGGCTCGACTAGAACTCGAGCTCGACTCGATATACTAACGAGTCGAGTCGAGCGACCTGATACTCGACTCGATAAGCTCGTGAGATACTCGATAAGCAAAATAATAATAATTAGTAATATTATTTTAATTTAATTGATAATAATGATAATAATAATAATAATAATAATAATAATAATAATAATAATAAACACAAGTTTTTTGATTTTTTTTGGGAAAATGATGGTGTAAAAGAGACATGGGTAAACTCTTGATGGTGTGTCTAATTCATCCCACATTGGCAGGATATAGAACCCAATGTTTTGAACTTCACTATATATAGACCTTTCTTCTCCCTTGTTTTACATTTTTTGCCTTTGTTAAATGGCTTGAGTCTAAGGGCTTGAGCCTATGTAGGGGTGTAAATGAGACGAGACAACTCGCGAGCTACTCGAGATCGACTCGGTCAAAACTCGGTCAACACTCGACTCGAATAGGCTCGACTCGAACTCGAGTTCGACTCGATATCTAACGAGTCGAGTCGAGTATAATGATACTCGAGCTCGACTCGCATCATTTACACCCCTATTACCACCAATCATCTTACCTCCACAACCATTTACAATCTAACATAACCTCTTAGTTACATGTTATAATGTATGATGTACAAGTGAAAAATGCATATAACAAGTATGTTAAAATAGAAAAAAAATGGGATTTTAGTAATTTTTTGCTTCAACAGTTATGCTATCTTATATGTTAAAATAGACAAAAGATGAATGAGAAGATAAAAAATCTCCAAATTTGAAAAAATCTCCAAATTTGAAAAAATCTCCAAAACTCACTTTAAAAAAAATATTTTAATTTTTCCACCAATAAGAGACATTGAAGTAAAATATTTAGCAGAGAAAAAAATATTTTATTAATGTATTAACTATATTAATAATATAATCAATACTACAATCTCTAAAATAAAATAGTTGTTGAAATTGAAAGTGATTTTTTAAAGATATTTAAAAAAAATATATATATAGTAACAATTTTTAACAAAAATAAATAAAAAATACTCTATCTGTCCCAAAATAAGTTTCCACATTTATATTTATGTTTATCCCAAAATAAGAGTCTACTATCAAAAAGTAGATAAATAAATTATCACATTTACCCTTAATTAATGTACAAATATATAAGAGTCGTGAAGAAAGAGAAACATTAAATAAAGTGACAAAAATATGTAATAATCATGCATTTCTAAAACTTTCTTCAAATCAATTCCTTCCGCTTATTTTGACGGAGGGAGGGAGTAATAACTAATAAGTAGTGTAATAGTTTTGCATGAAAATTTTGCAAATCAATCGCTGTCTTCTTTCTCAATTCTCATCTCTGTTAGCGAGTGCCGTGGAATTCGTTTCTCTGAGTAATCATGGCGTCATTGAGATGCAGAGAGTGTTTCTCCGTCTGTAGAACCATTTTGTAGTTGATACAATGTCTCAATTTCAAATCACAAATTTTCAATCGCATCAACTCCCTCCACTTTCTTCACTTTTCGTGTTCTTCCGCATCTCCTTCTTGATTGAATTTCGGTACTGTTATCCACCAATTTCAGATACCGTCAATGCATTTCGATTTCAGATCGGAAAATTGGAATATAATTGAAGGAGGAATGTGTTCGATTTTTATTTTTGATGTAAGAGCTGATTGATTTGATCCTACTTAGATGAGTGATAATATCGAGTTTTCTTTTGTGTATTTTATTCAATTTGAGAGTTTGATCGAATGATAATTAGGTCAAGATGAATTGGGGATCAGTTTGGCTCAATTGCTTTTGAGTTTGCGATATCATTTTCGAGAGAAACCAAAAGTGATTGAGATGGAAGGGAATGAGAATAACGAGTCTGCAGGCAAAGGTGGAATGTGGGCTTTGCAGCAGACGTTTGATCAGCCCATGGATGAAGAGGCTAACAGGCTCAAGAATATGCACACAGAAAAGGTAACTTTTTGTGAACTAGGGTTGGAACCTTCTGTGTGTTTTTGTGTTAATTTCAATTGAACATATCTGAGAATTTGTGAATTAGGCGTTAAGCTTACTGGCATGGGTACTCATTGATTAATGTCAATTCGTTAATAAAATTTGCCTAATGTAGCATTGATATGCTGGTTCTACTTGAGCAGTTCTCCGTTTATCGTTTTCAGCTTGCAGGTTTTATTCTTTGCAATTGAGATTTGGTTAGAAGGATATTCTTGAAACTGTAATTCTTTTCTTGATTAAGAACGTATAGTTGCAAGACTTTGGCTTTATTTGGCAAACTAGCTTATAAGCTGGTTGTTGGCTTATAAGCTGGTCATGGTTAGTAAAACCTAGTTGATAAGCTAGATGATAATTAACCTAAAAGGACATGTTAAAAATTTATTTGATAAAGTATAAAAGGCATAATTGAAAGAAAAAAATTTGGATAAAATCCCCTCAAGCTGGAGTAGCTTTTAAAAAAGCTAGCTTATAAGCTAGTTCATGACTAACCAAATGGGGATTTTTTAATAAGATAGTTTATGGTTGTCAAACATGACCATTAGTTAATGCTACTTTCATCCCATAAAAAATTGTAACATTTTCTATTTTGGCATGTCCCTTGAAAAATCGCACAAAAACTTCAATGTGTGATTAAATCTTTTCCCATGACTGATCGTTACAAAATATCAGTAGCATTGATTGTGGTCCACAGGAGTTCTATAATTTGACATTATCATAGGATATTTGACGATTAACAAAAACATAGATGCCTGGTTCATGGCTTATGTGAGTAGAAATCACTTCAAGATTTTCAATGGATTGCCCCTTAGCAACTAAGCTGAAACTGTTCAAGAAGAAGAAAAAAAAATAACAATATTATGACTTTGATGGTTGATTAATGTAGTTACAGAGTTTATAAACCTTTTCTCATATTATATGTTGATACAGAGATGTTCTGCAATGCTGCTTGTGCAACTTGCATTTCAAAGTCTTGGAGTTGTCTACGGAGATTTGGGAACGTCTCCTTTGTACGTATTTTACAATACATTCCCTAAAGGAATTGATGACACAGAGGACGTTGTTGGTGCACTTTCCTTGATCATATACTCTCTTACACTTGTGCCACTCATCAAATATGTTTTCATTGTTTGTCGAGCAAATGACAATGGTCAAGGTACAGGCGTACCGCTATTTCTCCATTTTTTTATCGTATGCTTTTTACAAGATTGAATAATAATTAACATTTGCTAAGTTTTAATCTCCATCTATTAGTTACAACCTACAAGGAACTATCGATCAATATAACTAACCGAATGCTTTATCTTATTATCTTGGATGGACTTTAAAAATATGAAGGAAAGCAACATATATGTCTATAAGGGTTGATGTCAAAGTCAACAAATTACTACTGGAAAGCTTCTGATGGTTCTTTTTGGGCTTAAGTTCAATCCTTATTTCACAGTCCTCTGTTTGTTCCTCCTTAAAGGTTTTGGACTAAAATGTTTTTTGACCTTCAGACTTCAGTCTGCATCAAAGCAGTTTCCACACAAAAGATCCGCTTACGGTACAATTTAATTAGATGATGGCACGATGTCTTCCCAAATACATTTGAACTGCAAGCCTTAATAGCTTGATGAACCATCCTAAACCACTTCACAATAATTATTGACCAACAAAATGAAACCTAACCTTAGCAGGAACTTACTGAAATTGACCAACAAACTAAAACCTGGACTAGAAACAGAATGAAACCCTTGACTTGGGGACTGCTATGGTCTAAATTCCATAACCTGCCATATTTGAAACTAGGAGCATGATTGTCAACTAGGTATACTAACTTGATGAACATCAACCATGTGTTCCATATCCGCTGCTTCTATGCTAGGAAAAGGACTGAAGGAACTTACAAAAAGTGTCTGCCCATTAGGTCGGCAAACTACGACTTTATCAGGTATTCCCGCGATACAGTAGTTATGATCCCATCTTAGACCTGTCTTTTTGCCTATGCTGATTTTGCTTCGAGTTTCCTTTTGGTGTTTGATATGGTGACTCCTTGACTAATGAGACTCCTCCTAAAGGGCCTCCCCTTAGCCCTCCTCTTCAAATATATCATAAGTGACAACGGGATACTCACATAGCCTTGCATCATGGACTTATTTCTTCCCAAGCTCTGTGTGGCCTTAACAAAAATTAATTCCTAAAACGAGACGCTGTATAAATCTAAAGAGAACACAAGAAAGGAGCACAAAACGCTTCATAATATATTAGTGCCTCTCCTACACCTGTTTCTCCAATTATAGATACTAATGAGTCCTCCTCTGTTTATAGGAGGCTCAAATCCTTCCCAATAAGACCCTAGATCAAGAAACTTATAGGTTCTGCTACATTGCTCTCTAAGTCTACTTCACCCAAGAATTATCTAGAATACATGAAGTTCTTATAGTACAATCGAGAGTTCATACTACGAGGGCCTCTCTCACTCTGCTCACCTCCCCTCTGGTATAAGTGAGATAGAAAAAGATTGGATTTTAGACTATCCTAGAGTGTTTCCGTGTCTTCTAGGATGTTCTTGACTCTTCCTTGGAGAAGGCATTGGTGGAGATCCACTACACACATAGCGGTGGTCATGCATGCATGGTGCCTCATATACAGACTCGAAGACCTAAGTTCATGATACTTGTCTTTGGAACGTGTGTTCAAGAATGGTAGGAGAACCTTGGACATCCTTAGTTCTTCCGTCCTCAAGTTTGCCTCTTACTCACACATGTGATAATGTCAGTCATCCTAATGATATTTTGAGTGTTGAAAGAGAAGAAAACTCAAAAATATGATGTGGTTTCTTCATGAGTATTGAATACAACATTTGGCACACATGGTTTGGTGAACATGTACTGCGTTTCTCGACAATAAAGTTTCCTTGTGTATTGCTAAAAACCGGATGTATTTTTTACGAATTACGAGCACACCATTCAATTTGAGTTTGGCCGCTCGTATTCTAAAAAGCGTGGCCTTGTGACCTTGCGCTTAATCTTGTAAGCAGGGATCAAACATACAGTTAAGCTAAAACATAAGTGATTCATTTAAATACATAAGTTATAATGATTATTGAATTTTTGCATACATATGAAAAATAAGAACTCAATACTACATCTTGGTAGTTACTAATTTACTATTTTCCATTGTCCCAATGATTGGATAGATTGCCTCCTACTTCAGATAAAGTGGATTGATAAACACAAGTTCAGAATAGACAATTAAGCTGTTGCAATATGTTGAAACGCTTAATTCAGCAGTGAGTTGAGGGTTGATTAAGCCCGAGAGGCTGATTAAGCGGCCCTAACTAATCAAAGCTGTAAGGGGATGCTTAACGCCTAGGCGAACATTTAAGCAAATTTAAGCGGGGACCATGTTGGTCTTCATTTCATTCATGAGATGGTGGCTGCCTGGCTGGACTTCACATGAACCCCATTCTATCGAGCTTGTTCGGGGTACTATCAGGCATGCTCAACGTATATGCTCCAACTTGATGTTGTGACAAACCCACTTCGAAGATCATAAATTAACCCCACATATATATATATATATATGTTTGATTGATATAATATGCTCCAACTTGAGTGTTAATATAGGATAGTTTTGTAAATCTATATATATTTAATAATTAAAGTTTCTCTTACAATTTTCACTGTTTCAGTACATGGCTCATCACTATACTCTATTTACGGTTCAGCTAATAGAATAAATGCATATTTAAAGAATATCCCTCCATAATATCATGTTTGTTAACAACAATGGGCATGGAAGAGTCTAATCAGGCACTTCACACATAGTGTGAAGCTTAGTTACCTCTTGGGGTGGATATAAACTCCTTTCTGGTCGTGATTTTCTTGTATACATGCTCCCCACAGAAATTTCATTCATTATCCAGGTGGAACGTTTGCTCTTTACTCATTGTTGTGTCGGCATGCAAAAGTTAAAACAATCCCTAATCAACATCGAACAGATGAGAAGTTGACAACTTATAGTCTTACCCAAATTAATGAGAACTCAGTTGCTGCAACGACCAAGAGGTGGTTGGAAGCACATGCTTTAAAGAAGAATGCACTTCTTGTACTTGTCCTTCTTGGTACTTGCATGGTCATTGGAGATGGAATTCTAACTCCTGCTATTTCAGGTAAGGTTGGCTGATCATTCTTTGATGTTTAGTGCTTATTGATGGATTTTATAATTATACATTTTCTATGCTTGTCACACATTAAAATTTAGAATTCGGTTAAAGTAAACAGGAAGCAAAAATATAACTGGTTACTGAATGTCAATGCTATTGTCACTTTGCATTCTCTTTATCAATTGAATGTCATCAGTGACACTGGCCAGCTTCCAGCCCTTCGTTGTCATGTGTCTGAATCAGCTTTGAACCATGTTAAAGTCCTTTGAAACATGGTTCCATATTTTGGTAGTAGCACAAGGAAAAATACTCCTTCATTGTCGTGTGGCTGAATCAGCTTTGAACCATGTTAAAGTCTTTTGAAACATGGTTCCATATTTTGGTAGTAGCACAAGGAAAAATACTCTTCCGTTCCAATTTCTAAAAGTGTCTTTTTCATGGTGGACATTTATTTTGGGACAGGGGTAGTAGCATATCATTTTCTCCCCTCCATCTGAGGGTGTGCATGCGTGTCTTTCTTATTCAACAAGTTTTAACTGTGGTTGAAATAAAGCTCTTTCATTTTTTTAATCATCATTTTGAGTTAAATAGCAAGGGAACATAGGACCTTGGGTTTTCATTTTGATCCCCAAAATTTGTGTCTTACAAGTGACCAACGACATATAGTATAGTTTTTTACTAGTAAAAATAAAAATAATTACGTTAGTCAAATGTTTGTCAGTCGACTATTTGTGCAAAGTTGTGTCTTTTTGTTCTTAATTTTTTTATTTATAATGAAGTCTAATCTTATGGTATTTATTATGCATATAGATAACAGTCAGAGATAAAGAATTGCATGATACATCAGCTTATATGGTCAATGCTGGAAACTGGTTATATCATGGTTTTGCTATTTATATGCTTTTGAATGATTTTATTTTCCTAAAAAAGACTCACGTATGCATGCCCATTTATGTATACACCATCAGTATTTGTCTTTTGTTTCTTATATGAAACTCATTAATCAACATATATGTTTTTACCAGTTTTATCGGCCGCCAGCGGTATCAAGGTAGCCCATGCGGTGATGAGAAATGGTATGTCTTAGTATGAAACTATGTATCATCTATTAAATTTTTTTTTTGCTTTGCATGAATCTAGATTCCTTTTCTCTCTCTTCAATGTAAATTGCACCTGATATGCTTATGACTTGTTCTTTGTTGCAGATCTTATCGTACTTGTTGCTGTTTGCATACTAGTAGGTCTGTTTTGCCTACAACATCATGGTCCTGATAAAGTTGGATGGTTCTTTGCTCCAATTGTAATGCTTTGGTTTCTCTTAATTGGAGGAATTGGAATTTTCAACATTTTAAAACATGACACAATGGTGTTGCGGGCCTTTTCTCCCATGTATATATATTGGTATTTTAGAAGGAGAGGAGAGGAGGCTTGGACTTCACTTGGAGGGATCATGTTGAGTATTACAGGTGATCTCTCTCTCTTTCTCTCTCTCAAAATTGCATTGGTTGGGCTAACCATTATGGAGGGAATTCAGATAGAGTGTATAATGGGTCATAAGCCAAAAGTATAAAATGGAAGGAAAACCTAGGTATCGTTTGGTAACACTTGTTTTTAGAAAGATTCTGGAAACCACCCAGGAGGGTTTGTCTCCTGCCAAATAATGCACCCGTAACAACATTGTTTACATTACAAAAGCTTGTAACACAATGTATGAAGTGAGAAAGATATGACAGAAAACTACTGTAACAAAGACTCCTCAAGTTGGAGCACTGACTAGAAAAAACTAGCAAATAAAATCATTTTGAGATCTTAGCATTTCTTAATGATATTCCTATGGATATACATAGGTTGGATGAAAGGAGAATTAGATGCTGTCACAATATAATAATTCCTGACCGTCAACTTCCATGAAAAAACCTGATTTAGTGGGAACTAGACAGTATATCTTAGTACGTTACCCAAGTGATCCTCCTAACTCGTATAAAAAACATCAGGTCCAAGTAATCTCATGTGACATTTCATGTTGGAATGCATACAACTGGTTGATTCTAGTCCAGAGACCATGTTGTTGCTGAAAAAGATGTAATAACTAGGGATGGCAACGGGGCGGGGAACGCAATCCCCAGCCCCGGCCCCGGTCCCCGGCAGGTACGGGGAATCAAATCTCGTCCCCACTTCTTTTGGGCCTATCCTCGGTTAATCCCTGGCCCGGTAATTTTTAAAAATTAAATCAAGTTTTTTAAAAAATAATTTTGTTAATAGTGATTGTATTAAGAGAATGAAATCAATTTTTTCTTAAATAACACTTACGGTAGATAAATTAAGAAAAAAAATGTATAAAATATAATATAAAAAAGAATTAGGTTTATGGAAATTATATAAAAAAATATTAGAAAAATATATATGGGGACAGGGCGGCCTAAGTGATTGCATTTCTATTCTAGTTTGTCCCAAATAAGTGTCCACTTCCAAAAGTAAGTGTCTACTTTCCATTCTATCCTTAACTATGAGATGGTGAAAATTCATTACTCCCTCTATTATTGAGGGTAAAATTGTCGTTTAGTTGATTAAAAAGTGTAATAATTACACATTTCTAAATTGGGGAATGCATTACCCGGCCCCAATTTTAGACATACGGGGATCCCCAGCCCCGGTCGGGGTGGGTTAACCTGGTTCCCCAACGGGTCAGGTACAATTACCATGCCTAGTAATAACTGGTGGTGCATCAGAGATTGTGTTTTTACGGTAACATCTGGCTGCTGTTGAAAGCAAAAATCTAAATATCTAAAATATAACAGAAAATAATTTTAACCATTAATTGGTTATTTAGGCAACTAAGCTCATGAACTATACAGTTTAACTTATTGGGTATACTGATTTATATTGGTAACATGCACAGGGACGGAGGCATTATTTGCTGATCTTGCCCATTTTCCACATTCAGCAATCCAGCTTGCATTTACAACTGTTGTGTTCCCTTGCCTTCTTCTAGCCTATTGTGGACAAGCAGCCTACCTCATGAAAAACAAGGAACATGTGTTTGACACATTTTACCACTCTATCCCAGGTTTGTTTTCACATGTGTAAAGCTTTGTAAGGTTTAAAAGCATAATTTTTTGCAGGATTGTCTCTCTATTCAAGGTTAAAGTTAATCACCATTATTTCATGAAATTCAGTCTTTTGTTTGAACATTGTATATTTGAGAAACAGATGAAAGTATAAACCTTATGTTAGAAAAGAAGTTGATCAAACCAGAAAAGGGACGTAACAAAATCACATTATGAACTTCAATACTCCGCCAATGATTTGTAAAAGGCTACGAAGTACTCTTTTAGCTAAAAGCTTGATTAGGATGGATGTGGATGAGAGAGCCAGAGGGGCGAGGCTCGATAGGCGGTAGAGGTGGATATGGAACATTGATGAGGAGTAGAAAGTTAAAAGCCTTCTTTAATCAAATGCTGGTGGTGATTGCAATGACTCAACACCTTCAAGTTATGGTGTATTTGTTGTGGCAAAAAGTTTAGGGTCAAATCCAGACATTTATTTTGAGACTGTTGCCTATAGATTATTCCACTTAAAAAAAGTGAAACAAATTTGGTACCAGAATTATGTTAAAATAACTTAAGTTTGTCTTGTTCTTTAGGATTTAATTCACTTAGTTAGATTTAAATTTTCTTAAATATCCTAGTGACAATCAATCACTCTTTGTGAATCCGTTATTCCTAACAACTAAGCTCTTGTTTGGCAACACTTATATTTTCAATTTTCTGATTACTTTTGTAGTGTTTACAGTGTTGTGATTTCTGTTGGATAGTGAATGCAAAAGTGTTTCACATGACTATTTTGTTTTGAGAAAGAAGATGAAAAATGAATTGTGTTTTACTAATTTTGAAATGCCAACTTCATTAAAATCGAACTATGCACGATCTTCTCGTACAACACTTATGTAAACAATAGAAACATCAAAATTAAATTTGCAATTTATAACGAGTGTTTGCAAAAATGGTGCAAAGTAAATTATGGTTTTCCAAAAGCATAACCAATGCCAAACACCATTTGGGTCCCTTTTTCGCTCCTTTTATGAAAGTAATGGAAAAACGGAAATTTGAAAGTGTGGCCATACAATACCTAAACCTTCCTAACATAAAATGGCGCCCCTAATGCACAAAGATAACAGAAAACATTATACATGATGTACAAATAAGGGGACATTCCGATAGGAGTCATAGAAGCAGGTATATAGCCGTAATGCAACGTCAAACATAAAATTCAATTGTTATCATCCAGCCTAATAGTGTTTTCTAGAATAATGCTAATCTTCTTGTTGATTCACTTGCCCATGTACAGAAACCTCATGATTGATATCTTATCTTCGAAAAAAAGAATGAAATTCAATACATGAAATGTGAGCCACCATCACTAACAATAGCTCTATGATAATGATGAAAAGAAGTTATATGTATATATATATATATATAGACTTAAGTTCGCGTGAGACCAAACAGTTTCCATGAGACCGGTGAGACCAAGCTTTAAAGTATGAAACTTCATACCAAAAAACTGTGAATGTAAAAAAAATCGAACTTTTCATAGGGAAAACACCGTAAATGTTACGTTCACGGTGTTTTTCGCTGTGAATGTTCGTTTTTTTTTACCTTCACAGCGTCTTCACTGTGAAGGTTCGGATATACCTTCACAGTCTTTTATCTATGAAGGTTTGATTTTTTTTAACTTGGTTTAGGTTTTTTTACCTTCATAGTGTGATTACATTATGAAGGTTCGAATGTTTTTTACCTTCACAGTGTTTCGGTGTGAAGTTTCATGTTTTAAGGCTTGGTCTTACGCGGTCTCACGCAAACAGCTTGGTCTCACGTGAACCTGACCCTATATATATATAGGGTGTGTTTCTTTTGCAAACCAAACAATTTGTACAAACTATGCATATATATATATATACACAGACTTGGGATCATGTGGGACCACTCCGTGTTCGTGAGACCAAATCTAAGCCATTCGATGAGGTTTTTTTTAGATCTCGTAAAACCTTCATGGCAAACAATCTAGACCTTCATAATAAAACACACCAAACCATCATAGCAGAAAACTGAAATCTACAGACGACCAAACCTTCACATGAAACAAACCGAATCTTCTAATGAAAAACATATCGAATATTCAAAGGAAAAATACATTAAACCCTCACTAGAAGCACATACAAAACCTAAACAGTATGTATCCAAACCTTTACGAAAATTGGGTGGTCTCACGGGACCCAACCCTACATGTATATTGGGTTCAAAGGAAAACCACACAAAAATAAAAATAAAAACTAAGGAACACTCTAATAACCACCAATTAGTTTCAATCCAACGATTATTAATTTAGCTATTTATCAAAATGAAAAGGGCAAAATGGTACGTTTCATTAATGGATAATCATTTCCATTTATTAAAAATCCTAAAATAAAGGAAAGTTACCACAATTATGGAAACTTCATTTGTCCTCTAAAAAGAATTACAAAAAATATTCAACATTCTACCAAATGAATTCTACAAAAAGATATTCCATAACTGATTACTTGTGTCCATTTTATGGGCTACATGCACATGTGAATGAGTCACCGTATTACCATCTTTCAACTTCTAGGTGGCATGCACATGTGCCTAAGTCAACATATACTGTCTTTCATGTAACCAAATCATCCATCACACACATCTTATTCAACAACATGCTTCTTATTCTCGTAACCGACCGCCTTCCACCTTGTTCTTTCGTCTCTCCATATTTGTATGTGCAGCTTGAAAGTTAGTACCATGTTGACAACTTTTAGTGTGTGTTTGTATTCATCTTCAATCGAGAACCCTTTGAGAATCAATAACCCATCGAGAACCAATCGACAACCCATAGATTGATTTAGTGTGGGTTTGTGTCTAAACTGTAACCCACCACCTTCATCTTCCATCGAGACCAATTAGGACCCCTTCGAGACCGATCGAGAATCCATCAAGATCGATCGAGAAGCCATCGGTTGATTGTGTGTAAAATCATAAACCACCACCTTCGTCTTTCATCGAGACCAATCGAGAACCCATCGAGACCTATCGAGAACCCATCCACACCAATCGAGAACCCATTGTGACCAATCGAGATCCCAATAAAGAAAACTAGAGTATGTAGGGTTAATATTATAGGATGTTGAATATCACACTGATATATGAATACTAGAGAGATGTATACACGTGAACATATATAAATATTCATGATGATTATCATACTAATGTATGAATACTGGAGAGTTGTTGTATACACGTGAACATACATAAAGTTTACGATGAATATTATAGTGAAAATGTATATTCATGTATTAATACAGGAGAGTTGTTGTATACACAGGAACATAGATAATTTGGATAAAAAAGGGGGTAAAAGTTTTTTAATTTAAAAAAAATTATATGTAGATGGCGCGTGGGATTTCTTTGATATTTCATGTCTTTTTTCCCCTTATTACTTTAATCAACCACTAACCCCTCTTCTTATCTTTATCCATTAAAAATGTTCAAAGGTTGAGATCAATTCCCGGTTTCTCAACAAGACAACAACCCCTATATATATAGATGGAGGATCATGTGCGAAGTGCGAGAAGGGTCAGATCACATGTGATTATAGAGTAAAATCACATGTGATACAACACATTCAAAATGACGCGTGTGACTTGGCCAATGTGACCAAGGTTGTAGAAAAGTCGCCCGCGTGAAGGCTTGTCAACACGACATGTTCGTATGACATGTGATATGGCCCTTCTCGCACTTCTAGAAAAGTGACCGCCTCTCGTTTGAGCCTCCCTCTCTCTCTCTCTCATATATATATATATATATATATAGGCGAAGGATTGTGTGAGAATTTGAGTTAATGGTGAGAAGCGTGAGAAGTGGATCTGAAACGTTGATCTCTTTTAATCTCAAGCCCTCCCATGAATTGCGGCTTAGAAGGGTAATGATCTGGTGCATCTTATCTCGGTACATCTTATTCTAATGTGCGTCCATTTCTCATCCAATGGTCGATAACCACTTCTCACGCTTCTCACCGTTAACTCAACTTCTCACCGGAATCCAACCCTATATATATATATATATGGGTATTCATGAGAGCAACTATGTTATATGTATTGGAATGTTTGGCAACAAGGAAGGCTCATGAGAGGAAGTTGGAAGTTGCACAAATGAGGATACCTAGATGGACCTATGGTAGGCCATGTTAGACAGGATACCAAACGAGGCCTTCCAAGCAATGTCGGGAGTTCCGCCCAACACAGATAAATTGAGAAAGAGAAGATTGCAGTGGTTTGGGCACCTTTGTTGGAGACCGATGATGGCACCAGTAAGGAGAGTAGAAAACGTGACGGTCGAGGGGGCGATGAGGACTTAGGATAAGCGGTTGAGGATGGACATGGTGGCCTTGGACATTTTTTAGGGCATATGGTTACCAGGATCCTACGATGGATAGAGGGATGTGTGTTTTTGCATGGCCTTACCTAAGCAGTTAACACGGTCTATTGCAGAAATTGCGGTCAGGACCTAGAATTGCTATTGCGGTTATTGCGGTGAAATATCGGTGAAATAGCGGTAAAAAAAATAGGTTCATAAATTAATAGGAATATATATATATATATATATATATATATAACTTAATAATTAATATATTGTATTCCTAACACATATAAGTCAAATAATTCATTAATTCAAAAAAATTTTCAAACCACACAAGCAACATAGTAATAGAGTTTATAAATCTCGTAGTTGTATTGGTGGTGCTCGGGGTGGACGCTTTCGAAGAAACCGCTTCCATGCTAAACTAGCGTAGTAGACTAGTAGTGTAAGCTACTGCCTACTAAAAATTACACAAAAAAAAACTTACACAATTGCACAATAGCTAAAATTAACATTAACATAAGTTATAAACTTACATAAAAAACAATAGCTAAAATTATCAAACCAATGAACCATTCAATTGCTCACTGTTATAAACTAACATTAACATAACATAATCAAACCCAATGAATTCAATTGCTCACTGTTATAAATAATAAACTAACATTAACATAACATATAAACATAATCAAACCATTCATAACATAAAAATATGCTCACTGTTATAAACTAAAGCAAAACAGTAATAGATTGGTTGCAATCGTTAACCTGGAGTCGATTGAAGGGAATCGAGTGGAGTAGGACTGTAGGAGCCGATTAGGAGGGAATCGAGTGGAGTAGGACTGTAGGAGCCGATTAGGAGGGAATCGATTGAAGGGAATTGAGTGGAGTAGGAGCCGATTAGGAGATGTTTGGAGTCGATTAGGAGAAATCTTGAAGAGTTGAAGGGAATCGAGTCATCGAGTGGAAGTGGACTGATGAGGAAGTCGACTGCTGGAAGTCGATTGCTGGTGAAAAACGACTAAGGGTTTGAAGATGAAAGCGTGTGACCAAAGTGGACTTTTTTTAGACTAGTCAAATGTCCAAGCCCACAAATAAAAAAGCCCAAACACATAGCCTAGGAAAATTGCGGAATTTCGGACCGAAATTTTTTACCAAATTTCGGTGAAATTTCGGTAAATTTCGCTGCAATTTGCGGTACCGTTATAATTGACCGATATTTGGTACCGCAATTTTTCTATGGGCCGAAAACCGAAATTTCACCGCAATTTCACCGAAATTGCGGCGCAATTAACTGCATAGGGCCTTACCTTTTCTATGTGTATTTTGCCTTACCTTGCCTTGCATTACCTTTTCTATGTTTTAATGTACCTACTAATTACTTTTTCTTACTCCTATTTCTTCTTTTTGTGTTGCTCTTTATTTACTAGTCTTTGTTATTCTTACTTTTTGCTCACACTCTTGCACAAGTCGGGGCCTTTACAGGGGTTAGAAGACATGTCCGGTTACATCTGACCCCATACTGTTGTTTTTGGGGTTCTAAAACTAAAGAAATAGAATACCAAGGAATTCTACTACTTGTTGCTTTCAAGGCGAGTGATCTCTTTATCCTTAAAGCAATTTCGCCCCTACCGTTTGATAGAACATAGTGCTATGGGTTTGTGGCGACTTGCTTCTCAAGATACAATGAAGCAACGTATGTAGAGCAATTATCAACACCGCACTTTGTGGTGATAATCCGGTTGAACTATTGAGTTTCAAGGATTTCTAGAAACTAGAAATTTATGTTTCTATAGCAACACAAACTTTAGCAATCTGGTATATGAAAAAGTTCTCCCATTTTGGTGTCTAGAGGATGATATATATAGAGGAAAAAATGAAAAGGTGTAACCTTTCATGAAGAGGTGCAACCTTTCATGAAAAGGTGCAATGATTCAACTTCCCTCCAAAAATAACCGAATTAACTAACTAACGGAGTTAACGGAAAAATTAACGGACCGTTAATTATAAGGACAAAAAATTCACTCTTCCTAAGACTTAACCCAAAATATTTTAGACTCTAACTTATTTTGAAAATTTCTCCAACAAACCCCCACCATTTTCAAAATATACTCGAATTTGAAAGGACTGACTCGACATGACCTAACCAGATTCCGAAATCCTTGGGGGTGTTATGCATAAGTAAAGGTGGAGTCTTACACCTTGAACCTTTACATAGTGAAAGTGCTCAAATCTAACTAGGGTAAGAATGGTTGAACCAAAGTCATTGAACCATCTTCCTTTATATGTTAGACGGAAACACCTCACGCATATCCTTCCTCTCATTCATTCAACCACTATAAGCCGACCCGTTAACTGGCCATGGGTCTATATCTTGATTTCTCAGAATGTTCTAGAGCCAAGCCCTTTAGCTCATAGGAAGCGGCCTTACTTCCACATTCAGATAGGTGGACCTTGTCAAGAGTGTTCCCGTAACTTGAACACTCCAACACATACTGTGTTACAAGTCCATTAAGAACTAGATTCAACCTTTCTTTACATTACGGTTCCAAGTTCTGCTGACCTTTTGGGATGGTTTTTTAAATATTGCAGAACTTTCAGTCACATTCAAATGATGTACTTTAACTTAATCTTGAGACTTGGTGAAATACCAAGTGTCAAGACAAGGTTCCATCATGGGTGACTATCTATAGGTGGGCTTGAGACCCATCCATTTTGAAGTGCTTTCAATCAATTTTCTTGGTAATCCTTTTGTAAAAGGATCTGCTAAATTCTTACTTGATCGTAAGAAACTAATGGTGATCACCCCATCATTTATTAATTGATTTACTTGCCTATGTCTAAGTCCAATATGTCTGGACTTACCATTATACACTTGATTGTATGCCCTTGATAATGTAGCCGCACTATCACAGTGTATAGAAATTGGCGGCATTGGCTTTGGCCATAAAGGTATGTTAATCAACAAGTCCCTTAACCATTCTGCTTCTTTACAACAAGAAGCTAAAGCAACAAATTCCGATGCCATGGTAGAATCTGTTATGCAACTTTGTTTCTTTGATCCCCAAGACACTGCACCTCCGCCAAGTGTGAAAATCCATCCACTTGTAGATGCATAGTCTTCTTGATCATTTATCCAACTTGCATCGGTGTATCCTTCCAATACTGAAGGATATCCATTATACTCCAAACCATAATCCATGGTTTTCTTTAAATACTTGAGTACCCGATTTACAGCATCCCAATGTGCTTTTCCAGGCTTACTAGTATGTCTACTTAATCTTCCTACAGCATAGGCGATATCAAGTCTAGTACAAGTCATAGCATACATTAAACTACCAATAACTTTAGCATATTCATTTTGAGCTAATACCCTACCGGTATTAGTCGTCAATCTAGAACCTACTTCGAACGGAGTGCTTACAGGAAGACAATCAAATTTATTAAAACGTTTTAATATCTTTTCAATATAGTGAGACTGGGATAGCATTAGTTTATTGTCATTTCTAAGAATCTTTATTCCTAGAATAACATCAGCTTCTCCCAGATCCTTCATATCAAAATTTTCAGATAAGAGTTTCTTAGTCATTTGCACTTGTTCTAAGTCGGTTCCAAAAATCAACATATCATCCACGTATAAGCAGATGATAACCCCTCGACCATTAATAAATCGACTGTAAACACATTTGTCAGATTCATTAATTCTGAAACCATTCGATAGAATGATTTGGTCGAATTTTTGATGCCACTGTTTGGGTGCCTGTTTCAGGCCATACAAGGTTTAATAAGTTTACAAACTTTCTTTTCTTGTCCTTGAACTATGAAACCTTCTGGTTGTTCCATATATACTTCCTCTTCTAATTCACCGTTCAAGAATGCAGTTTTGACATCCATTTGGTGAATTACGAGTTTATAAATGGAAGCTAAGGCAATCAAAATTCTAATGGTTGATGTTCGTGCTACAAGGCATATGTGTCAAAATAGTCTAGTCCTTCTTTCTGTGTAAAGCCCTTAGCTACTAATCGGGCTTTAAACTTTTCAATACTGCCATCAACTCTTAATTTTCTTTTGAAAATCCATTTATTCTTGATGGCCTTTGAACCAGGGGGTAGGTCGACTAAGATCCAAGTATTATTACCTTTGATGGAATCCATTTCATCGTTAATTGCTTCTTTCCAAAAAGATGCATCATGAGATTTCATAGCTTCCGCATATGTACATGGTTCTTCATCCAAGTTGTAAATTATTGGATATTCTTTCACTGAACCATGTCGATCACCTTCAACTAGGTACATTTCAAAGTCAGGCCCAAAGTTTCTTGCTCTTCTTTGACGTTTGCTTCTTCTAGGTTCAATCACTTGATGATTCGGGGAATCATCATCTTCCATTTCATTATCTATGGGAATCTTGGTAGACACGGTTTCCTTAGAAACCTCATGTGCCTTTGGAATACTTTTGAACCTTTGCTCGTCAAAATGAGCATCTCTAGATTCTATGATGGTGTTAATAGAAATGTGATCATTTGATTCAACCACCATGAATCTATAAGCTTTGCTATTTTGGGCATATCCCAAAAATATACATTCAATACCTTTGTCTCCTAACTTTCTCTTCTTGGATTCGGGAAGTCTCACAATTGCTCGACATCCCCAAATCCGAAGGTAATCTAGTTTAGGTGTCCGTTGATTCCATAACTCATAAGGGGTCTTTTGACTTCTCTTGCTTAGTACTCTATTGAGTATGTAGCAAGATGTAAGTAATGCTTCCCCCCAAAATCCAGAACTTAATCCGGAATATGACATCATGGAATTTACCATTTCCATCAAGGTACGGTTTTTTCTTTCCGCAATACCATTTTGTTGTGGTGTATACGGAGCCGTCACTTGGTGAATAATTCCCGTAGATTCAAAATATCTAGGGTTATAATATTCACCACCCCTATCCGTTCTTAAAACATTTTATTTTTGTGTCACATTTAAGTTCTACTTCATTTTTGTAGATCTTAAACTTTTCAAGGACTTCATCTTTTGAATGTAAAAGATATACATAGCAATATCGAGAGTAATCATCGATAAAAGTGGCAAAGTACTTTTTGCCACCAAGAGAGGGTGTAGCATGTAAGTCACATATGTCACTATGCACTAAGTCTAAGATTTTAGATGATCTTTGGACTTGAGGGAACGGTTGTCTAGTAATTTTAGTATGCATACAAGTAAGGCATTTATGATTTTTATCATCTAACTTTGGAATTAAATCACTTTTTGCCATATTTTTCAAATGTTTAAAGTGTACGTGACCTAATCGACCATGCCACAATAGTAAGGAAGAATCAAAGTAAGCAGAACTACTAGTAGTAGTATTAGCATCAATCATATGTACATCGGGAGCAACCGCATTATTTGCGTTGCTTATGTCAATCATATTTACATCATTCACACTATTATTCACAACATCATTTATGTTTAGTTTAAACATTCCTCCGGTGAGATAGCCTTTGTCGACGAATCTTCCGCCTTTAGAGAATATAACCTTGTCAGATTCGAAGACGAGTTTGAAGCCATGTTTGTTGAGGATTGATCCGGAAACCAAGTTCTCTCTGACATCGGAAACATGGAGAACATCATTTAGGGTCAAAGTGTTCCCGGATGTGAATTCCAAAGTAACTTTCCCTTTTCCCTTGACATGAGCGGTAGAGTGATTTCCCATGTAAAGTACGGAGTTAGAAGCTTCGTACATTTTGAACATGTCCATGTTGTTGCACACATGTCGGGTAGCCCCCGAATCCACCCACCAACATTCGTTTTCCTCAAGTGAGAATACTTCGGAAATCATAGCAACAAAGTTGTTGCTTTTGAAGTTTCCATCCTTGGTGTTGTCACTACCATTTCCCCTTCTTCTTTTGAGAAGTTGATAATTACATTTGTAATGTCCGGGCTTGTTGCAATTGAAACAAACCACGTGCTTCATATTCCTTTTCTTTTTACCATTTTCCTCGTAGTGTTTCCTTTTCTTACCACCGGCTTTGGAAGTCTCTCCCTTTTCCTCGACCACATGAACTTTGGAAGCATCGTCGTTGGATTTATTTTCCAATCGATATTGTTCTTCAATGAGAAGATGTTTTCCAAGTTCTTTTAAGGACATATCGTCCTTACGATGTTTAAGATTTTTCTTAACATCTTTCCAAGAGGGAGGGAGTTTGTCGATGATCGATGCCACTTGGATCGATTCATCCATTTTCATGTCTTGTTGTGTGAACATACTAAGAATGTGCTCAATTTCATACATTTGATCCATAATAGGACGTGAATCTATCATTTTGTAAGAATTAAATTTGGAAACGATAAATTTCTTACTTGTTGCGTCTTCCGTGAAGTACTTTTGTTCGAGAGCGTTCCAAAGTTCCTTCGCCGTTTCGATGTTTTGATAAACATCGAATAGAGGGTCAGACATAGCGTTGAGGATGTGACCGCGACATATGAAATCGTCGTTCTCAAACTTGAGCCTTTCTCGTGCCGAAGCAAGTGTCTCGTCATCGTGTTGTTCCGGGTATGGTTTGGTGAGGACGTAGGAGACGTTTAGAGTGGCCAACAAGAATTGCATTTTCTTTTGCCACCTTTTGAAGCCTCCACCGTCAAATCGTTCCAACTTGACGATGTCACAAGACATTTGTTGAAGATTTTTGGTTGCCATCTTTCTTCGGAAATTGCTTTAAGATTGTTGTTTTTGGGGTTCTAAAACTAAAGAAATAGAATACCAAGGAATTCTACTACTTGTTGCTTTCAAGGCGAGTGATCTCTCTATCCTTAAAGCAATTTCGCCCCCACCGTTTGATAGAACATAGTGCTATGGGTTTGTGGCGAATTGCTTCTCAAGATACAATGAAGCAACGTATGTAGAGCAATTATCAACACCGCACTTTGTGGTGATAATCCGGTTGAACTATTGAGTTTCAAGGATTTCTAGAAACTAGAAATTTATGTTTCTATAGCAACACAAACTCTAGCAATCTGGTATATGAAAAAGTTCTCCCATTTCGGTGTCTAGAGGATGATATATATAGAGGAAAAAATGAAAAGGTTCATGAGGTGCAACCTTTCATGAAGAGGTGCAACCTTTCATGAAAAGGTGCAATGATTCAACTTCCCTCCAAAAATAACCGAATTAACTAACTAACGGAGTTAACGGAAAAATTAACGGACCGTTAATTATAAGGACAAAAAATTCACTCTTCCTAAGACTTAACCCAAAATATTTTAGACTAACTTATTTTGAAAATCTCCAACACATACCCTATTTTTGGGTGGGGTATACTGGTTAGTTAGTTCGGTTTGGTTTTTATGTACAAACTTAGTAAGAACTTTATGATTATAATGTGTATATTTATTGCTTCTACCCATTTAGAAGATAGTCTGCAACAACCACACTGCATCGGAAGCCAAATAATCGAAGAAAACGACCTCTTATGAATATGACTGATACTCCTTATATAAGATGTACAAACAAGAACAACAGGATCTAACGGAACTGCAGATTAATTAACAAACCAAAATAAAATTGAAATAAATAATAGCAAGCTAGGGGAAGCTGTTTATATGGTTACAACATAGCCATGTTCTGTGTTGCATTGAAGAGATGAGCAAAGATGTTTATCAATGAGAAAAATTATGTGTTTGAGAGATTTTGCGTTGAATCAAGAGGCCTAATAACTGAATTTTGCAACTTTATCCAGCAAAGTAGTAAAAATCCGTCCTTTGGCTACCTTGGATCTAGCCACTAAGTCATGGCTGAAACAGTCGGGTCAAATCAATCAAACAAACCCCTGGGTGAGGTGGGCTAGGAGTCATAGATGAATTCCTTATCGCCATTGGGTCTATCCAATACAGCTGTCAGCTAGATAGACGAAACGAGGGAACCCATATCTCCCCGTATCGTATTTAACTAGACCCCATAAGGCCAGCAGAAGGAAAGCTCGTTACCACAGACTAGATTTCCGTCATTTCCGGAAAGTGCACGGACATGTATCCTGCAAGGAAAGAAGTGTGAATGGAGTTTTGGCAGCCAAACTAAAATCTGAAGTGGGCCTATTGTGTGTGACTGCTTCTCATCGTGATTCCTGCCTAGATAGAATGGTGGTAGGGCTCCTCTTTGGTTGCATTAGATTTATAAACATCAAATTAGCAGCTGGTGATGTCCCTCTCTCCAAAATTTTCATCAACCATCATATGTGGAGGATATCACTTGAGATATGTTTAGAAACGATATGCTTTATGCGCTTAGCTTTGTATTGATAAGGTTGGCTTAAATTAAGGGGAATATGGTTGTCATGAGAAGGGGAATCAACAGATTATCCAAGTAAATGTCAAAGTTATTTATCCTTCCTAATTAAACTAATAGAATATCCTGTTCACAGAAACTTCAATTATTTCCGGTGTTTTGTATGTTGTAAAAAATGGGCAACACTGCAAGAACAGTCAATATGCTGATTTTCATTTTTGATATACTTTATAGATGACATGCCTTGAGAAGCTATGAAAGAACAACTTAAAAGATTCAATTATAAATCTTATTTATTTGATGATGAATGTTTGTCACAAACTAAAGATCTAGATAGAACCCTGCAAAAATGATAATAAAAAGATGAAACATCTAGTATTATACGTGAAATGACTGTAGTATCCCAACTACTTACGGCTGAAAGGAGTTATTTTAAATGATCTTGAAATATTGAAGTAACATAAATTGTTACAAATCTTGCAGAAGGGATATACTGGCCAATGTTTGTCATCTCAACATTAGCTGCCATTGTCGCAAGTCAGGCTTCTATATCTGCTACATTTTCAATAATTGATCAGGCATGTGCCCTTGACTGTTTCCCCCGAGTCAAGGTTGTTCATACATCAAGGAAGTTTCTTGGGCAGATATACGTTCCAGATATCAATTGGACCCTTATGTTTCTTTGCATTCTTGTAACAACTAGATTCCAAAATCAAAGCCAAATCGGTAATGCTTATGGTAAGCATGCTTTATTACAATAATTAACTTTCATATAGCCCATTGTTTTCAAGGTTTACTTTTGCTGAACCAATTGATCTTACAAGTATCGACTTTTTAGTAGAGTGTCTGTTTGTTTGTGAGGGTTGGTGTTCTTTTCAAAGGGGGTGTTTGGATGTGGTTATGGTTTCAAGTCAAAATAATCAGATTCAAAAGTTGAGGGAACCTACTATCTGATTATTTAGGGAGAACTAATCAACTTTGGATAATGAGATTCATACTAACTGCAACAAAAATGATTATATGAAGGTAGAATACAGTTACCCGTATAGTGGAAAGTTTAAATGAGAACCATAAATATTTTGGGAACCTGGAACCAACTATTTCATAAATAACTCATGATGAATAACCTAAATATTCATGAATATTGTTCATCATGAATATCATGCATTTTCATTATTCATTATTCATGATATTCATCATGAAAATCTATCACGATATTCATCATGAATAGTTGTTTCATGTTTTCATCATATTTACGGTTACTAAATGAACAAGTCCCACTTGTATACACCCTTGTTTTATCTATTATGTCGTCTACACCATCAAAAGTGATTATTACAACTTCAACTCTTCAAGCAGTAGAAACACATCCATTGTTATCTCCTACACCATGCTTTATTACAGCCCATTATCCGATTTTGATTATTCAATTTCACATAATCACTTTCAGAAAGCGCATCCAAACACCCCCCCTAAATTGCAAAGGGAGTACCGGTTGAACTGAAATCTAAAAAGTATACCATGCTAGAAATCCATCCGGGGTTCATGGTGGTGGAGGTTACTTCCAAGACATTAAGAGAGGCCTTGTAATTATAATCGGCGAGTTTTGGGGCTGGGAAACATTTGTTGTGAAAAAGGTATTCCTTCTGTTCTCTATTAGTTCTAATCATTTGACTTTGAACTTGTAACTTGTTTTTTGGCACCAAAAAGAAGAGATTCTTTGGGATCCATCTTTAGCTTCATATAATTCAGAAAACGCCATTTTTCCAAAGCCTCTTGTTCATATCTCTCATCAAAAGGCGCTACTTTTATTTCTATGACATAGCGGATTCTAAAGATAGAAAGTTGAGAGATAAGGAACGAGAACTAAGAGTTCCATCCATAGATTTCTTTATAGACTCCGGATTTTATCAATTAAAATTAACTCCTTTTTCTATTCACCCTACTTGTACTTTCCGATATATTTGATTTGTCAATATCAGTTTGAAGTAGTTTGTTAGACATGCAAAGTGAAAGTATGACAATTAATAGGGAACTGAAGGAGTATACTATAACAAGGACATCATTATAGCAAAAACGTAACCGGTTTGGATTCGTAGTTGTATGCTATGTGCCTTATAACACCATCCTAACACCAACCTCTTGAGTGCCCCCACCATACCAGTCCCACCGCCGGGGAGGGGGGGGGGGGGGTAAATTGTTAGGTAAAAATTGTGCCTCACAAATGCAAAAGCTAGAGAGTGATTTCTAAGGTCCCAACCGGGTAGAAATCCAAGTGCACAATTAACCCAACAACAAATGCGGATAACAATAATCTATATGTTGCACAATAATTTTCTAACGTAGAAAAAAAAACCCACGAAATATAGATAGTAACAAAAATGTTATTATCTATAATTATAGCAAGTTCAAAACAAATAACACCGTGATTAACGTGGTTCCACTATCGGTATGATAGTGTACATCCACCAAAGAGAGAGAGAGAGCAAGAATATTATTACCAACCAAGGAGATTACAAAGTGCTTGTACAAGGATCTTGAGATCCATGATCACCTAACGAAACTTTCACGAACACCACCGAATATCAAGAACACTCTCGACCTCAAGAATATATTAGGGAGAGTATTTGGTGTTTAGCTAGAGAAAGCTCAAGAAAGGGATGAAGAAAATGGTTGGAGGGGAAGGGGTATTTATAGGATGGAAGAGGAGTAGGGGCCAAGTGATGTGTTATGACCAAGTTGGTCCAAGTATGAGTTATGACCAAGTTGGTCCAAGTCACATGTAGCATCCAATATATAATATATATATAATTAAATATTATAACATAAATCACATGTCCTAGGGGGCAGGTGAATGGTACCTGGACTCGAACCCCAGACCTCCCACTCAGTCAGCAAGGACGCCCACCTCCTCACCCGCTAGGTTAAAGCCACATGGTTACATCTTGAACTTATCGAATTTTACTATAGGTAGGGGTGTAAATAGGTCGGGTTGGGTTCGGGTTCAACCCATTTATTAATTGGGTTGAGAATTTCAACCCAACCCAACCTGTTTAATTAAATGGGTTGAGATTTTCAACCCAACCCAACCTGTTAAATAAATGGGTTGAACCTGAGTTGACCCATTTAAATTTAAAATTGTAAATGAAATAAAAATGCTTAAACTACTTCATTCCACGACAAATACACAACGACAAAGTCAAATAAATTGTTCGAAGTTTAATAAAACACAACCATAAAGTAAAATAATTAGTTCAAAGTTTCCCACAACCAAAAAAGTTTCTAAGTAACTCGACTTGCACTTTCATCGACTCCAATTTCACTCTCGGTATTACTTTCCTCTCGATCTTCCATCTTCTCCGTCATGATTGCTCCACATAACGCCTTAAGTTGCGATTCCATTTGTGCTATAGAAATACATAAATTAACCAACTTAGTCGTGAACTCGTCGTGGACTCCTAGTTGAACACTGGAACTCGTCGTGGAACAATGGAAGTCTGGAACTCGTCGTGGAAGTGTGGAACACTGGAACAGTCGAGCAGGGGAGAGGAGAGGACTCCGGCCGGCGTATGTGGAGTCGCCGTGAACAGAGCCAAAGAGGGAGGAGAGGAATGGTTTAGGAAGAAAAGCGGCGCCAATTTACTTTAGTGATTTAGGGTTTCAATTTCAACTTTCAAATTTTAATATAGAAATTATATTATATTGATTAATAATTAAAATAAAAATATTAGGTAATATTATAAATGGGTTAGAATCAGGTTATAAATGGGTTAGAAACAGGTTGTAAATGGGTCGAAATCAAGTTGGAAATTTCAACCCAACCCAAAGCCAATTAAAAAATGGGTTAGGCGGGTTGACCCATTTAACTTAAATGGGTTGAAATTCTTAACCCAACCTGCTAATTTTGGGTTGGGTCACTTTTTGCCATCCCTAACTATAGGTTTAGTATCTCAGTTTTAGAGTTAAAAATTGTGTGTTGATCACAGGCACTGCAGTCGTTCTAGTCATGCTGGTGACGACCCTCCTGATGATATTAATCATGCTACTAGTGTGGCGGTGTCACTGGATGCTCGTCATCATCTTCACAATCTTATCGCTGGTGGTGGAATGCACTTATTTCTCAGCAGTCCTCTTCAAGATCGATCAGGGAGCGTGGGTCCCTCTTGCGATTGCAGTCGTGTTTCTTCTCATCATGTGTGTATGGCATTACGGCACAGTGAAAAGGTATGAGTTAGAGATGCAAAGTAAGATCTCATTGGCATGGATTCTTAATCTTGGTCCAAGCTTGGGGCTCGTCCGTGTTCCTGGGATAGGACTTGTGTACTCGGAGCTAGCAAGTGGGGTCCCACGTATCTTTTCGCATTTCATCACCAATCTACCGGCCATCCATTCCGTAGTCATCTTGGTGTGCATCAAGTCCCTTCCTGTTTACACAGTACCTGAAGAGGAAAGATTCTTGGTAAAAAGAATTGGGCCGAAGAATTATCATATGTTCAGGTACCTTCTGTTTGTTTGCTTGTTTGCACACATTCTCACATGTAGCTTGCTCGCTTCTTTTGTTTATTTGTTTTGCAAGCCAAGGGTCTTTATGGAAACCACTACAACAAAATTAGCTTTATAGGACACCAAATATGGTTAAATGTCCTAATAGACTTCTTTATAGGACTTAAGTTTATAGGATGAAACAATTGGTCCTCATATGTACAAGTGTTACAATAAGTTGATAGGATGTTTTTGGACGTCCTAACAAGTTTTTTAGGATCCTTTTAAAATAAACTGTTCTATTAGTTTTTTTATATGACATTAAATAGTGTCTTATAAAATAAGTCTCCTATTAAAAGATTGTTCATAGGTGACACGACACTTCTCAAAAGCGTCATATGAAAAAGCTAATACGACACTTTATTTCATATGTATCATAAAAAACTTATAAGAATGCCCAAAAACATCGTATTAACTTATTGTAAAACTTTTACATAGGATGCACAAATAAACTACTAAAGTCCTATAAAACACTTTATTAGGATATTTAAACATAGGCATCATATAAAGCCAATTTTTCTGTAGTGAACAGTCTCTTTTGGGGTAAGACCCTACTTTTGCTTTTGGATTTATTGGTTCCGTTTGGTTTTGATAATACATTCAGGTGTGTTGCAAGGTACGGGTACAAAGATCACAAGAAAGACGACGAGTTTGAGAAGAAACTCCTCGATAGCGTTTTCTTGTTTGCAAAACTTGAGTCATTGATGGATGCAAGCTCTGATTCAGATGACTACAGCTTATACGGCCGAGAAACCGTGCATTCTACAAACAACACATTTTCGTCTGTTGTTGATATCACGGTTTCTTCATCGAACGAGTCGTCGGTTAGTAGCGAGATGGAGGTGGACGAGATGGCATTTTTGAGGAGTTGTCGGGATGCCGGGGTGGTGCACATAATGGGGAACACAATAGTGGAAGCAAGAAAGGATTCAGGCATCTGTAAGAAGATTTGTATTGATTACTTGTATGCATTCTTGAGGAAGATATGCAGAGAGCAAAGTGTCATCCTTAATGTTCCTCGTGAGAGCCTTCTGAATGTTGGCCAGATTTTTTATGTCTAATTTCCATTTCCATTTTTCAACATTAATAAATAAATATATGTATTTAGATTTTGGAACAAATCAATCCAATTTTAATGACATCATTTACAACTAAACAGTTAACCGGTCAAGGTCCCGGTGCCTAATGTTTTAACCAAAACGGTGCCTTAGTGGCGGATCCATGATTTTTTTCCGAGCAGGTGCATCTTTAAAGCGGATCAAAGAAGGTGCGTAAAGTCGCCCTTCAGGGATTTTTAAAGTTTTTTGGTTGATTTCAAGGGACTTTTTTGGTTGATGTTTCTTGTATTTTCTAATATCCTGTAGCACCGCTCAAAGCGGTTCACCTTTCATACCCAAAAAAAAAATTTACTTGCGGAATTCGATTGAACGAATAGGTCCGCCCCCCCGGTGCCATCTCTAGGGATGATCATGAGAAACCAAAAACAAATTGGCTTGAAGCCGTGTATGGATTACAAGAGGAACTTATCATCCTTTACGATTTTTTGGAAGTTGGACCGATTACCAAGGATAGTTCCTATTTTCTTTTCTTATTTTGTCGTTTTAATTGAACATACATAACATGGGTGTGTGAGTTGGTAGTTCATTCACACAAATAAGCTCAAAATCAATCAATTGATTATGTTTTACGAAACATGATTTCTTGTGTTTCCGCAAGTAAAATATATATATATATATATATATATATATATATATATATATATTATATGGCGTAAACAAAGTGTTTTTAAAACAAGGATTAAATTACAAATTATATATCCTATGTATGTATTTCATCTAAATTACAGCTAAGGTCTCTCAACCTTAGAATTCATGACTAGAATTCTCATATTTTTCTTAATGAATAAGGTTCCTAGCCGGCCTAACCCTCGTTAAAAATACTCTATTAATGAAAAAAATCATGTAATATATAAAAAATTAGGATCAGGTGGGAACTTTTCTTTGTAAGAATCATAGTTGGGTTGAGTTCCGGTGAGAAGTGCCAAATTTGGTGAGAAGTGGTTATCAACCGTTGGATGATAAATGAACGAACATCAGGATGAGATGCACCGAGGTGCAGCGGATCAATTCCCTTTAAAGCCGTAATTCATGGGAGGGCATTTGATTATAAGTGATCAACGGCTTAAAAGCACTTCTCACAGTTCTCACCAAAAATGACACTTCTCACATGATCCCATGCCAACCATAATGCCTTTGAATAAATTGCATACTTGATTGAAGCGATGGCATTTTCGTAGTTAAGAGGAACTTCGATGACATAGTTGTAGACGGACACATAGCTTAACCTCCCGCAAAAAACCTTGACATATCTGAAATTGACCATGTTAACATAAATTAACATGAAAATACTCAACCTTAATATACATTTGTTGATCCTCCTCATTGCTTTGATGATTGACCCCACAAAACACTTGGCAATATTATGTTTTAGTATTCAGTGTTAGTATTCCTTAGCACTCATGTTTACATTCAGCGAGGAATACTCGGCGGTAGAAATTTACCACTGAAGGTTCAAAGTTAAAGATCCTCTATGAACAAAGTGGTAAATGATCAGGACTTAGTGCTGAAAGCATTCAGCTAGTCAAAGACAACATTGAATGCAAAGATTGGAGAGCTAAATCATAAAGCCTGATCAAAAGCAGAAGATGCAAGTCTAATTGAAGACTCGCTCTGTATCCAACAAACACGCGATACAAGACTTGTTGATGAAGCCTCTACCTTATCTCTGAAAAGATTGTAGGGTTATCCATACTATGTCGAAAAGGGTACCGTACTATTCTATTTTATTGTCCCCTTCATGTATGGCTAATACTTTTGTACACTATTCACTACTTGTCAAAAACTGCAAAAGATGGCCAAAGAAAGGACAACCGGGCCTCTCGTAGTCTCAGATCATGACATGTGGACAGAGTTGGTACATCCCATTAAATGCGATGGGTATGTATAGTAGTAATTGAGCTCTCTTAAGTGTGTGCATCTGTAGATTTTATTATTAGTTAACGTGAGTATTCCAGAGAAAAAATGTGTCTTAATATGAGATCCATAGTGTTATCTCAGTTCAAATCTATGATTGTTTTAAGATTAGGTTTATCTTATCTCCTTTCACACAAATGTTAAAATTTGATTGTATATTGATCAATAAGAGTTGAAAAAGGTTGAAAATATTGTGTTTGTATTCAACATCTCAACCCCTCTCCCCTCCCTTCTCCAAACCATTATGTGCAGTCATTGTTATCTCATTTGCGACTAACAAATGGCTGCAAACAACTACCACGACAATGGCTCTCTTGCCAAACCACTCTTTAGCAGGGACAACTTCTCTCTGTGGAAAAATCGCATTTTCTCTCTTCTTTGAGGGTGTTGATCCTCATATTTCCCACTACATCAAGAATGGTCCATTTGCTCCATCTGTTACCATTCAGACCGTTCCAACAACTGAAAATCGTCCTGGAACTCCAAAACATATTGTTGCTAAGTAGGTTGATGAATGGTATAAAGATGTAAAGAAGGTCATTACTACAAGGACCAAGACAATCATAGTTATGTCTCTTGTTGATGACTTTCCATAATGAATCCAAAAACTTCTAAAGATCTGTTTACAATACGAAGGTACTTTAGAGGTCAAAGAATCAAGAAGAATAAATATGGTAAGACAATATAACAAGATCATTTGTGTTAAGAATAAAACTCTCTATGGTACACCAACGCTTTAACTGCTTACTTACTAAATGATCTAAAAACTATGGACATGTGATATTCTAATTATAAGGTACTAAAAAAATTTCTGGAATGTCTTCCAGATTCTTGAGAAAATCATATAACGTGCCTGAAAACCTCTAACGACCTAAAGTCTATGACTCTTGGTGCTCTTTATGGCACTCTTCTAAACCCTAAACAATCAAAAACACTAAAGAATCTCATAAGAAAATGTATTCGTTCATGTCCGTTTGTTAAGATGCTAAACAAACATAAAAGAACGAACACAAAATAACACAAAGCAACCATCATTACTCATCATTTCATTCCTCTAAGATAACATAACAAAATGTAAAACATGGTAAACTTAGGAGAGAGAGAAAAAAAAAAGGAATTCTAAAAACTTAATTTAATTTTACATATTGATGTCATAATATATAAATATATTTATATATAAACAAACGTAAATGAACATACATTCACGAACGAAAATAAACAAACAAAACCATTGTTCATGTTCATTCATCCAAACGAACAAAAAAAGTTGTGTTCATGTACATTTATTTATCAAGTAAACTAACTTCTTGCGGATGGTTCATGAACAAATGTTCAGTTCATTTACCTAAGCTATCGATTATAAGTCGTTGGTTGCATTAATCATTGAATGGGATAACACTTTATCGATGCAAATGATGACGACTAAGTGAGAAGATTAACTAGAATAGAAAGGATACATGTCCAAATAAAAAAGATACAGTCTTAAAAATATGTAATTATTATACTTTTTTATTAACTAATGATGATTTTAACCTTTCTTCATGTCATAATTAAGAGTACAATTGAAAAGTACATATTTACTTTTAAAAGTGGACACTTATTTTGGTACAAACTAAAATAGAAATGTAGACACTCATTTTGGACGAATGGAGTAATTATGTCGAAATTATTAGGAGGACCGAAACAAAAGACTAGGGTTACACATATTGAAATTGGAAGTATGCAATTTTTGAATGACTTTCATCAATCGAGAAAGAACATAAATACTACCGAAAGGTATTCACAAAATTGCATCGGAAATCATCTCATAACAACATTCAGCCGGCTTTGCACCTGATCTCGAACATTCCACTGCATCAACGTCAAACAAATGTAACGTCAATTCGTGCTATAAGAAGTTGGATAGCCACATGAAATTGAAATACCAACAAGAAAAAACCAAACTAAACGAACCCATTATATCCCTCCCTAAGGTGGAGTAAGGGATATGATATATGCAGACCCGACCCCTACCCAAAGGGTAGGGCAGTTGTTTCCGTGAATACCCTAACTTGTGAAAGAGGATTTAAAAATAAAATTGGAATGCATTTGATTGTCCAAGTGAAAAGATACCTGTAGCTCGTTTATTTCCTCGTCTGTAAGAGAGCGCTCCATGGAGCGGTATGTGATCCTATAGCAATGACTAGTCATTCCTTTCTTGTTGGTGAAGTTGTCTATCAATTGCACCTGAATGTTCAATATACAAACTCATATCGCTTTACAAGATTAAGGAAGGTCCAACTGTGCCCACGCTTAGTGTAACAGGTAAGGAGGTGGCTATCCGAGTGTAAGGTAGATCTGGGGTTCGACTTCAGATACCACCCACCTGCCCTTAGGAGTCGCCCATAATGGCCATGGGACTAGTACGGTAGGTGTAACCCCCCCCCCCCCCCCAAAAAAATAGTCCAAAGCAGTAGACTGACCCAATAACCTCTGAATCAACTAGATACTATGGTGGAAGTTATTGATAGCCCACAACTTTAACCTTAAAAGGGGCCAACAAATCTAAATTTCTATCCATGTGGAACAGGTTGTTGCAGTGATGCCATAACCTTTTTGCAGGAAGTTCAGGAACATGGGTTTGAGTCATGAAAAGTCACTTGGGAAAATGGAAGGCAAATATTGCAAATTTGCACAACCAACCAACGAGCCCTAGTACATGGAGGGTCGGCATTTTATTTCACTTTTTAACATGTTAACCGCCACAGCGACCATTCGACCCCCCCCCCCCCCCCCCGCGCGGGGGGGGGGGGGGGGGGGGGGGGGAGACACTGACTACCTATGTGGTTCTCTCGTAAACATGCAAACAACGTGTCTCTTTCTAATCAATCTAGGTTAGATCAAGGTGTTATTTGAAACTAACATTAAAATGTTAAATAATTAATAGGTCTTACGATTTTAAGGCTGTGTCTAGAATTGATGGACTATGATTTCAAAGCCAATGAAATAACTTGTACCTCTTCGGCAAGATCACCAGCGACGCCTCTGACAATTTCGCAAAGATTGTTTTCACTAAATGAATCATTGATCCAGAAACTCATGTCTTTATAACAAGGTGGATACTGCAAATAATATATGTCATATGTTAATCGCATTAAAATTATTACTCTCAAAACACAAAAGTACAAAAACTAATGTTTCCAAGCACCCTTGTAGTGTAATATGCAAATGCATGAGAGTACCGGAGGTTACTAGAAGTTTTTGAAATTTCTGAGAAATTCACAGTTAAAGAAGCAAGGGCTCAAAAAAAAATTCTGAGAAATTCACACCCCTTGGAGATTTTTACCTTCTCTTTCCTATCGGTCCAAAAAAGATCTCCAAAATCTTCATTTTCTCTATTCTAGAGGATCTGTTGGAGATTGTGACCGACATCACACGTACTAACTTACAAAAGTTTGCAATTCCACCTTAATTATGAGATGGGAAAATTCATTACTCCTAGGGGTGTAAACGATTCGAGCTCTTAACGAGCTACTTGAGCTCGGGCTTGATAATTATCGAGCTCGAGTCAATCTTGAACACAAAATAGAACTCTCTAACTTGACGAGTTGAGCCTCATAACACCTTCATTCGACTCGGCTACTTCGAAAACTAGATTAAATTTTTCGATTCGAGCCGAGCTATTCAAGCATACAACTTTTCGAGCCAAACATTCTCATATAATCATAAACTATACAATGAAAATATAAAAATTATCGAGCTTGAGCCAATAAGCAAGATAATTGATCACGAGTTCGAGTTCATAAACGAGCATCGAGCTCGAGTCCTACTTTGAAGAAGTTACTCGTGCTCAAGTCTGGTATAATTTTTTTGAGCCGAGCTCGAATAACCTACTACTCGACTTGACTCGCTTACACCCCTAATTACTCCCTCTATTATTAAGGGTAACATTTTGATTTAGTTACTTAAAAGGTGTAATAATTACACATTTCTAAAATTGTGTGCCTTCATCAACGTGTACTTTTATTTTGGGACGGAGTGCACCTCAACTAATCTCATGGGGCCTTAAGATAACAGCCACGAAATTCAGTGGCCTCGAGGAGACTCGAACTAGCGACCTATGGGAATGAGCCTCAGACCTAGCCTCTATTAGCCAGTTGAGCTAGCCCTCAAACTTGCATATATATGAAGATAGCACAATGGTATATTTCAAGTTAACCTTTCGTATGCACAAAGAAGTCGGTTCATACCTTTGAAAATGGTTTGAATTTTATCCCAAGTTGCCCTTTAGTAAACTGCATCAATAAGGGAAGATCATCAAAATTAGATTAGGTTCTTTGAAGTATTACTACAATAATCATGAGAGAAAGAAGTAAGACATCTTCCATTTCTCATCCACCAAAACCTTAGGGTCCAATTGGTTTGAAGGAATGTTTTTGAGGGATTGGATTTTGTGGAAGGATTTGG
This sequence comes from Arctium minus, assembly GCA_954870635.1. Taxonomy (NCBI): domain Eukaryota; kingdom Viridiplantae; phylum Streptophyta; class Magnoliopsida; order Asterales; family Asteraceae; genus Arctium; species Arctium minus. The sequence goes on along the minus strand of OX941092.1, from coordinate 71,103,500 downwards.
AATCTTTGACGAGTTTGGTTTGTAGGATTTGGAATGGAATTGAATTCCATTCTTTAACAAAACAAATTATAAAAAATTATAAAAATAACTAAATTACCTTTTTATTAATTGATAATTACAAAACAAGTGTTTTTAACATATTTTAAAACATTATTACAAACAAGTCCTATCCCTGTGAAATACCAACTACCCCCACGGGATATATAAATCCCATGTATGTTGGATTTCAATGAAATCTCGGGATTTCAAATCCAAACATTCCTTCAAAGCAAACATAGGATTGGAATGGAATGGAATTCAATTCCAAATCCTGCAAACGAAACGGTCACAAGCCACCCATCTAACAAAAGATAAGGGAGGAGGGAAAAACTAGATCAATCAATAACCAGTAAATTACCTGAGACACAAATCGCTTATCGGTAGACCAGAAGAGTCTAATATCAGGGATGTCAAATAAGACCATTGCTAATCGTTCCAATCCAAGTCCAAATGCCCAAGCCACGTTATCAGTCTTGCCACCCCGTTTTAATATTTCTTGTTCCATCACCCCACAACCAAGAACTTCCAACCACTTCTCCTGAAGAAGAATCATTCACAATTTGTTAAACGAAATCTAAAAACTAGCCATTTATTCAACGCTTTCAGTTTGAAAATAACAAAAGGGTGATCATGGTGCACTATGGCTCGTCAGTTTTTGCAAAGGTAGAGGAGGTAAATCTTTATACACATAAATTAGAAAACATGTTCTGCAAGCTTCTTTTACACAAGCTACTTTGAGTCCCATTCTAACATTTTTGACTACACACATTGTTTAAAATAAGCATTTGATCATCAGTTGAATATCTAAATGCTCAATGAAGATGACATAAAAGTTTTTGGAACCAAAATCAATGCATTAATAATATCTTGCATGATTGCATGGGCAAATACTCCTTTCGTTCGAAAATGAATGTCCATAAGAAAACACAGTTTTAGAAACCTATAATTATTACATGTTTGTAATTAACTAAATGACAATTTTACCCTTGATAATTATTACACTTTTTTATGACAATTGTGTCTCCGTCTCATCAACTCTTAAATATTTGTGCGTCATAAATAAGGGTAGAATCGGAAATTTAATAAATTATAACCATCTATTTTAACAGTGGACACTTACTTTGGGACAAACTTAAATAGTAATGTGGACACTTATTTTGGGTCGGAGAGAGTAAATGATTGTGTTTATTATTGGATGAGGGAATATTAATCAAGGCAACCATTGAGACAAACAATAGTTAATCACATGCCTTTTCTTTATTTACCATTCTCCTTTATTAAATAATCACAAGTTGTTTATCTATACAATCCAAAGAGAATAATTTACAGAAATCTAGTCTAGCTCAAAGTTCTTGAACTAAGTTAGAACAGGAACATGGTTCAAGAAATTATTTTACCTGGAAATATATCTCAAGTTCAAATGATGGATTTGTAAACGGAAAATAAGAGTCAACCCAACGCATTTCGACAGCACCTGAATATTTCAACGATTTTAAATGCCGAATCATATTTAATTCTATACTCAAAAGTATATGCAGCTCGTAATCGTATACGAGATCAAATTACTACCACCAATGCAAATCAATTGTAATCGAACGTTATCATATTACAGTTGTGCTTGGTTTTATGAACATCTGTCTGCTTTAAAAGAAATAAAACCTGCTTCTCTCTTATTCATAATTCTTCCATCCCAAAATAAATGCAACAATTGATGGGGAACATTGTTTAGTGCAAGTTTTTGACTATTTCTCAAATATCAGAAGTATCCCTCGATGATGACAAGATATAGGAATTTTGTGGACAAAATATATGCCATCAATACTTTGGTAATAATTACCAATCAACAAAGAAGTAATCATGGATTGAAATTTTTCCCGAAAGGGAAATTTTGCATCGGTTTGAACAGCCAAAAAGGGAATCGCTGTGTTTATTTTGAGACGAATGGAGTAAATACTATATACCACCTTTTTATTGCGGGCATCGTGAACTAAATGTTCACTCTTTTAGTTACTTCTATTTCAACTTACCAAAGATAAATGACTAAATAACTATTATCACATTGGAAAAGGCTTAAGCACTACATCTCTTACCAAATAAGTGACGTGCCAAACCCTCAAGACATGCTTTTAGATCCTTTGCAGCATATAAAGTGCCGTCCATGCCAGAATCATTCCAATCACTTGGATTGAAGACTCTAACTCCTTCCATCTGCACGGTCTCATGTACAAGAATTATAACCTGCATAACTTAGTTAGTTGTAAAATGATGCTTGCTTCAGCAATGAATAAGATACCTGATGGAATACAGGGTAGTGAGTTGAATCAATGGAGTCCCTACGATAAACATCACCGGTAACAAGAAAATTGGCATACCCCTTCCTTAGTAAATCAGCCTGATGTGCACTAGTGTGGCACCTCAAAACGGTTCCTGCATCGATGTAGTATGTGTCGTTGTAACTCCTACTTACATGATCAGCAGGTACCAGGACGTCATCAAAGTTCTGCACAAATAAAGCTTCCATCAATGATTAGAACAATATGCTAAACCATATGCAGAAATTTAAGAGAAAGTGGGTATACTGGAGATCAAAAGGAAAATTTTAAGATAATAATAAAAAACTACAATTAATAACAAGTTGATACATAGTCATCTGTAAGAGCCTAAATCATAGTCATATAGAAAGTTGCAGTTTTAGGTAGACTGCAAACATAATAGACTTCAATAACAGTGTGAGAATACCATGCTAATACTCCCTCCGTCCAAATCAAGTGTCTACATTTCTATTTATGTTTGTCCCAAAATAAGTGTCTAGTTTCAAAAATAGATAACTAAATTCACAAATCTACCCTTAATTTATGCACAAATTGTCAAGAGTTGTGAAGAGAGAAATTAATTAAGGGTTAATTATTATTTGGTTACTAAAAAGTGTGATTATTATGCATGTCTAAAACTGTGCCATTTCTATAGTGGATACTTATTTTGGGATGGAGGAAGTATTTGTAGTTAGATATAGCCATATCTGGCATCAATTTCTGTGGTCAAAACTCTTCTGAGATCCAACAAACAAATCAGTCTTTATTTTATCTCTAAATAATTTCTTTGTTAAAAGTGTATATAGATATGTGAACCGTCCATGAAATTGGATAAAAGAAACTAAACAAAATAATAGAGGTTAGATTCTGTAGAATATCCATAAAACAAGAAAAATCGGAAGTCCAAGGACTCAAATTGCTAGATTCACATTGTTGGTCCTAGGGTAGCGCACCATCAATTCTGTGAGTCATCTACTCATAATTCACCGCCTCGTTCCTATAATCAATCATCCTAATTCAATTAAGATGGAAATTACTATCATGTTTTGATCTATGAAGATTATGAGAAGTGTACAAATCTATTCGGTCCAACTAGCACGGACTCAATGTATACACCAATAACATTAACCTTGCATTGGTCATTTATTGTTAAAGATTCTGCCCGAATAAATTCCCGCTCCTGCCATTCTCTTTTCAACTTTTGATGATGGTTGATATAGTGTTTAGCACGCTTCCCCATTTCACAATAGAGGTTTAGCATGTTTTGTGTAGGGCTCCATTGGGGCGGGGCGCACTAGAGTTTTGGATGTCATCCCAAACTCGTCCATCAAAGTAATATCATTGGACCCAAGATTTCTCGTCATCAATCAAGAAGCCTGTGTTCTCATGGACCTTTTTATAGTTCAACAAGGGTTTTACTGTGCATTTGGCATCTGTTTCCTAAATGATTAAAGCAGTAACACTCATTATGAACAAACCAATAGGGGCGCACTAGAGTTTCGGATGTCATCCCAAACTCGTCCATCAAAGTAATATCATTGGACCCAAGATTTCTCGTCATCAATCAAGAAGCCTGTGTTCTCATGGACCTTTTTATAGTTCAACTAGGGTTTTACTGTGCATTTGGCATCTGTTTCCTAAATGATTAAAGCAGTAACACTCATTATGAACAAACCAATAGGGTTAATGCACTGTTATAGTCTCCAATCAAGGCCTTATGTTCAAAATGGCACTATTTTCTTACAATTGTCAAAAGGGCTGGTCAACAAGGCAGGCTGTTCAAGATGGTCACTTGGCAATAACTGCTTACACCCAAGCCCTTGCCTCTACCTAAAACTGTAAGAGTCGTGTCCCCTACAAAGATTGGCCCTACCCCTCTCAACTAAATGGCAAATGGGATAAGCTCACAAGAGGGTTTCTGAAGGCAGGGGACCGTTCATTGTGATTTCACAAATATTGAAGATTTCTTAAAAATTAAGGCAGGGTTAATGCACTGTTATAGTCTCCAATCAAGGCCTTATGTTCAAAATGGCACTATTTTCTTACAATTGTCAAAAGGGCTGGTCAACAAGGCAGGCTGTTCAAGATGGTCACTTGGCAATAACTGCTTACACCCAAGCCCTTGCCTCTACCTAAAACTGTAAGAGTCGTGTCCCCTACAAAGATTGGCCCTACCCCTCTCAACTAAATGGCAAATGGGATAAGCTCACAAGAGGGTTTCTGAAGGCAGGGGACCGTTCATTGTGATTTCACAAATATTGAAGATTTCTTACAAATTAAAACAACTTCTGGAACCATACCATGGGATAATGGGGAGGCAGATCAAAGTAGGCACATGGCAATCTATTCTGAAAAGAAGGTTGATATAGCCGATATATGAATATTGGATGAAGTCTTTAGATAGTGAAGCAGGTCTGGAAAGCCAAAGGCACTCTTGAACAACTCAAAGACTACATTCAAGGGTTCAAAGAGGACGCCCTATGATGTGAATTTAGCATAAAAGAGAAGAATTATGTAACACCTCAAAGATATCAAAGGTTATACAACATGTTCATACAACGATAAGGATTAAGGAACGAGCTTTTGGAACCTTGCCATGAGTTTTACTTACAGTAAATATCTACTGCAAGATTTAGAGTGTCGTGCAAGAGGGATTCCAGTCTTGTTTCATCCCTGTTCCTGAACCAGGAAAAGAAGGGCCAAAACATGTTCATGCCTATTGGTAACAGATACAAGCAGGAGGCTCGCTAGTCACAATATCGATATTGGGCCATATGAAGGAAATTCTGGGCTGATAAGAACCATACAAATGACCAGGATGCCAGCCAAGTTTTGGGACTAGGCGTGAGTAGGAGAGAGACTAAGAAGTTAGAATATTCTCTTTGGAGTGAGTGGTAGTATAGCTGATGAGCTGGCAATCTTGCCACTAACTTTCTGTTGAGAATTCATCATGAGCTGCCTATATAATAGCGCTATTATCACTGAATGAGAGCAAGAAGAAACATTCACAGATATCTCTGTCATTCTTCCTTCCGCATCCCATTCCTCTCTGTTTTGCTCTCTCGTGGCTGCTGTGGAACCATCTCATCATATATCTCCCATAAGTATGTAGTACATTCCTATGAATTATGTTTCTCACGTTACATTCTGAGCTAACAGTACCCTTACTTTTTGCAAAAACAATTAAAAATTACATCAAGAATCAAGGCATTTGCAGTCCAAGTGAGGGAAGACATATTAAGTGAGAGAAGATTTATTACAATGTGAAAAGTGATACATTCCATACACGCACATACACATAACATACATATACACACACATTTATATATGCATATATATATATATATATATATATATATATATATATATAGAGAGAGAGAGAGAGAGAGAAATAGTATGAATATTCGACATAATGAATTGTGCTTATGAAAGAGGCATCCGCACACGCATAGAGCTAACTAGTATGAAAGGCATCTTTCTTAAGCACCACCCATCATGTGGGATACCTCAAATACTACTACAACGCACATACATACATTGATACATATTTAATTAAAAAATAGGAAAGTAGGCGACTCCTTAATAGTTAATACTTGAAATTGACCAAATAACCACTGAGTTTGGGAGTTAACAGAGTTAGGGCAAGAGACCCAACTGGCAATGAAATGCAAACCACAAGGAGGCTGAGTTTACTTATTTTGAAATAGGGACGGTATCCACATTTTGAGCAAACCACAGGGACCAACGGTGTAGTTTACTCTTTTTTTAATAGGGAAAAGACAAAAGTGCTAAATTGATCAAATTGCCCCTGAAGGAATGCATCTGCATTACATTGTTACTGTTATTAGAGCATACAGCCATACACAAAGGATCCAATTTCAACTGTTTATTCATCACCATTAAACCACCATACCCCAACAATCTCCTTAGTTATTTCTTTTGTTCGTTACCCTTTATATATCTCCTTAATGAGTATAAATAATGTACATACCGGAGCAGCCGAGCAGATCATCTTGAATAATATACAATCTAAATGATAGATGTAGGCAGGTTTTCATGAAATCAGTGAAGGAACTAGGTTTCAAAGAAACAAAATGTACAATAGATTATTCTTGAGTTTTTCACACCCAAGACTCACCTATTGCATGATTTACATATCGCCTAAGGTGATTGTTTCCCAAAATCAAAGAGAAAGCTCTCATATATTGTATTGCTCGTCTTATACTCATTGTGAAGGAATGCATCTTTATTTATAATGAAGTTAAAGACTAGCAATAACACAGCTAGTAGCTATCCCAATGATAAAGCTCCAAGGTAAACCTTAGATAAAATGCCTTAGGTTTATCTTTACTTTTAGTAGATCTGTTGTTTAGCTATATTGTTGGATAATTACTACAAGCCTTGGTATTGTTAGTTTTAGCTTCATTACAAATAATAAAGATATAATCTATAAGAACGAAAATTAGATGACTGAATAAAATATGTCGAGAGTTCTTGTTGATTACGGAAGCAAACACCTTAGGTGTTATGCTTATGCCTAACGTTCATATTGAGTGGGAAGCTAAAGAGATCCAATCCTAGTGTTTCTTTTGGTCTGAAGCCGCAGAAACCTATTTCTTTTTGTGCTTTCTCACAAAAACCGGTATCTTCTACATTTCCACCCTGCATCACTCACCCTTTGGAAACAAAACACAGATAAAGAAGACTGCCAGCAGACAGTGGCGTAGCCAATGGGGGGACAAGGTGGTGCCAAGCTCCCCCTAACAATAGGGGTGAGTCAATTTATTTGTAACATAAAATAATTATTATTATTAGGAAACACACATAAAAATCCCAAAGTTAGAGGCTTAAAATAATTATTATTATTAGGAAACACATGTAAAAACCCCAAAGTGGTTCTCACTCTTTAGATGCATTTTAATAATAAAAAAAACAAGTTTTTGTATTTGGTTTCTTAAAGCAAATGATAAAAGTCTACAAAAAATCTAATTACCTAAACTTTAGTTAACTAATTTAGTTTAATACGTTGTATTTGAATGAAATTATGTAAATGTAATTATAAATAATGTAGAATTGTAATTTGTTTGAATTTTATTAGCTATTAGGTACGGGTCAGCCTTCGACGTGTAGCTCAGTTAGTAAATGGGCGGTAAGTAAAGACTTTAGGAGAATATAAAATTGTATATTGCATTATGATTTTACAATACAAGAGAGAGAGAGAGATATATACAAAGGACTACTCTACAAATAAGGAAAAGATATATTCTAAAGATGAGAACTATTCTAAAGATAACTCCCTTTTTGAGTCTCTATTGGAGTCTATCTATAACATTTGAACACTTTCTTTATCTTTGAATATGTCTACACTCCCCCTCAAGTTGCATGGTATATATTATACAATCCAAGCTTGTCTTTCAGCTTATCAGAGGAAGACAAATTCAGTTCCTTAGTGAGGATATCAGCCACCTGTTGAGTAGTGGAAATGTAGAAAATCTTCATAATTCCCTTTTCGATCTTCTCCTTAATGAAATGTCTCTCAATTTCCTCATGTTTAGTCATGTCATGATGAACAGGATTATGTGTCATTGAAATAGCAGCTTTATTGTCACACCAGATATGCATCGGCTATTTAGCTCCATTAACAATTTCCTTAGCCAAAGAGCTTCACATATACCTAGAGCCATGGCCCTCAATTCGGCTTCAGCACTACTTGAAACCACTCCTTGTTTCTTGCTTCGCCATGTAACAAGGTTTCCAAACACATATGAACAATACCCTGAGGTAGATCGCCAATCACTTAGAGAGCTTGTCCAACTTGCATCAGTAAAGACTTCTATTCTTCGATCTTCCTGTTTTTTAAATATCAATCCATGGCCTGGAGTACCTTTCAGAGTACCTTTCAGGTATCTTAGTATTCGGTAGACTGTATCAAGATGGCACTGGGATGGTGAATGCATGAATTGGCTCACGTAGTTGACTGCAAACATGATGTCGGGCCTGGTATGTGCTAGGTAAATCAATCGACCAACGAGGCGCTGAAATCTCCCCCTGTCGACTGGAACGTAGAAGTAGCACTTGGTTTGAGGATAGGGTCCATAGGAGTAGATGTTGGTCGAGAGCCCAACATCCCAGTCTCTTTTAGCAAGTCTAAGGTATACTTTCGTTGAGACAGGCTAATCTTAGATTTAGAGCGTGCAATCTCGAAATACTGTAGTGTGCCAAGATCTTTCATTTCAAAAGATTTTGCTAGATGAGCTTTAATTTTGGTGATGGCGACGGCATGATTCCCTGTGATCATGATGTCATCCACATAAACAATCAAAATAGCAATCTGACCATGGTCATGAAGATAGAAGAGAGTATGATCGGCATGGGCTTGGAGATATCCAAACTGTTTAACCGTAGAAGTGAAGCGATCGAACCATGCCTTAGGTGACTATTTCAAGCCATAGACAGCTCGTTTAAGTCGACAAGCCTTATTGGGCCTGTCAGGTCGTGAAAACCATGGGGCAAGTCCATGTAGACTTCCTCGTTGAGCATGCCATCAAGGAACGCATTCTTCACGTCAAGTTGATAGAGAGGCCAATCATAATTGGCAGCAAGTGACAATAGAACCCGAATAGTATAATTTTCTCCACGGGAGCAAAAGTTTCCTGATAGTCGATCCCATATGTTTGTGTGTAGCCTTTGGCCACTAACCGCGCCTTGTACCGCTCAATAGACCCATCACTCTTGTATTTGACTGTGAATACCCAGCAACAGCCCACAGGTGTCTTATCTCGTGGCTTGTCAACAACAACCCAAGTCTGATTTTTCTCAAGGGATCGCAGCTCATCGAACACAGCAGCCCTCCAATTGTGATCTTGTAAGGCCTCTTGAATGTTCTTCGGTTCCTCAATTAGAGACTTATTTGAAACAAGAGCTCGCATAGATGTAGTGAGGTTTGTGTAACCAAGAAAATCAGAAATAAGAAAATCAGAAATAGGATGTTGTGTACAAGAGTGTGTACCTTTTCGGGTTGCAATCGGTTGATCAAGATCAGATGAAGAGGGCAACTCTTGGTGTACAACAGCCTTCGGCTTAACCTGTTTCCTTCGGTTGTATGTGATCGGGAAGGATTCGGGTAGGGTTGTTTCTGGTATAGTAGGTGATGGAGAGGGTGGAGTGTTACCTTGTATGTCTGTAATTGTTTGGGTAAAAGGTTGGTTTTCTTTTTGAGGTTGGGTGTCGATTAGAAGAGAAGGTTGGAACAAGGAAGATGCGGGTGGCGGATCTGAACCCCAAAACTGTTCCCAACCTGGAGAGCCAACTGGAGCTGGTGGTTGTTCCGGATGGGAAGAGGATGAATAGTAAAATTGATTCTCATGGAATGTGACATCATGAGAAACATATTTCTTTTCCGTGGGACAATAACACCTATACCCCTTTTGGAAGGAAGAATACCCTATAAAGACACATTTGATACTTCTGGGATCAAGTTTGGATCGGTGGGGATGGTGGTTGTGCACAAATACGGAGCACCCAAAGACTCTTAAATCAAGATTGATCGAGATAGGATAGGCTGGAAAAGATTTTTGGAGAACCGAAAAAGGAGTCTGGTAGTTTAGTATTCGAGATGGTAGCCGGTTGATGAGATAACATGCTGTGAGAACTGCATCACCCCAAAAGGATTTAGGTGTATGACTTTGGAATAGTAAGGACCGGGCTACCTCTAACAAGTGACGGTTTTTTTGCTCGGAAATCCCATTTTGTTGTGGTGTGTTGACACACGAATTTTGGTGTATGATACCATGTTTGGTAGTAAAGGTAGACATGGTTGAATTGAAATACTCCGTGCCATTGTCCGTGCGAAGGATTTTTATTTTTGAATCGTATTGTGTAAGAATCATAGCATAAAATTTTTCAAACACACCAACAACTTCGGTTTTGTCTTTTAACAGATAAATCCACACACACGAGAATGTTCATCAATAAAAGAAAGAAACCACCTTTTCTTGGAAAGAGATGGAATTTTAGATGGACCCACACGTCACTATGAATAAGAGAAAAAGGACTTGATGCACAATATTTATGAATAGGAAAAGGAATTCTAGTATGTTTTGACTTTTGACAAACCTCGCAAGAAAAAACATCTGAATTACTGAACAACGATGGAAACAATTTTCTTAAATAGAAAAAACTAGGATGACCAAGTCTTTGATGAAGATCAATTTTTTGGTGACGATTTAGGGTAGTAGCTCCATGAACAAGGAAGTTGAAAGTAGGTTCGTGTGGAAGGAAGTAGTATAATCCGGCAGTCTGTTTAGCACAACAATCGTCTTCCTCGCCATCTGATCCTGGAAAAAACACATGGTTTCGGAAAAATTAGCCATGCATTTAGATTGGCAAGTAATTTGGCGAACAGAAATAAGATTGTACGATAGATTAGGTACAAATAGGACATCATGAAGAACCAAGTAAGGTGAAAGCTTGACAGTGCCGATTCCAACAGGTGATGATGAACCGTTGGCTAGGGTAATTGTCCGATTACCTGAGCATGGTGCTAAAGATTCGAAAAGAAATTTGTTACCAATCATATGTTCTGACGCACCGGAATCCACAATCCATGAATCACCTGATATATATGTCTTTGGTTTGTGTGGTGGCCATGAGCGCGGTTGAGGAGTTTAAGAGTTGTCCTATTTGCTCAAGCTGGGCTTTAGAGAAAACTGCATCCATTAAGGAGGATGGTCCAGTCTTTGAGTTTGCAAAGGCACCTTTGTTTTCTGTCGTGCGGTGACTTCGAGGAACCCAATCAGCAGGTTTTCCATGGATTTTCCAGCAGATACTTTTTGTGTGATGAGGCCGCTGACAATGATCGCACCAAAGAGAGGCTTTCGAGGTCCTCGGTTATGTGCAATCATGGCAGAATTTTCAGCCCCGCTTAGCCCTTCAGAAATAGTCTGATTCATCATTGTCTTCCTCCGATGTTCTTCCTGACGAACTTCAGCAAATATAACATCAATTACTGGAAGGGGTTTCATGCTAAGGATGCGTCCCCACGGACATCATCTAGTGAAGGATCAAGACCGGCTAGAAAGTATAAGTCCTCTCCTTGGTAAGCATCCTTTTGTATACATCTGCGTCGGTTGGATCTTTCCATTCGGGATGAGAAAAAAGATCTAATTCCTGCCAAATCTTGGTTAGTGTATTGAAATAGGTTGTAACATTACCAGATTATTGTTTCAGATTTCGTGCCCTAGTTCTTAGTTCGAACATCTGTGAAGAATCTTAGAGATCTGAGTAGGCTAAGGCTACCGCATCCCAGATGGATTTGGCAGTATGGTAAAGCAGATAGATCTCTCTGATACTGTCTTGCATAAAATTGATGAGCCAGGCCATAACCATTGAGTTCTAGATATCCCATTCGGCAAAGTCGGGATTTGTAGGCAATGGTTTTTTTAATGGATCCATCAAGGTATCCGTACTTGCCTTTACCACGAACAACAAGTTGAACAGATCGAGACCATTGGAGGTAATTCGATCCAGAAAGCTTAAAGCTTGTGATTTGAAGAGATAGGTTGTTTTCAAGATTAGCAGCAGTAGGGTTATGGGTCGACTTTTCCGGGGCTGGAAGGCTTTTCAGAATCAGACACCATGATTTTTCTCGGCTAAATTCTCTAGAGCTCTGATACCATAAAGGCTTTAGGAGAATATGAAATTGTATATTGCATTATGATTTTACAATACAAGAGAGAGAGAGAGAGAGAGATACAAAGGACTACTCTACAAATAAGGAAAAGATATATTCTATAGATAACTTCCTTTTTGAGTCTTTGTATTGGAGTCTATCTATAACAACTTAACACTTTCCTTATCTTTGAACACTTTCCTTGTCTTCGAATTTAATTTGTCTACAGTAAGACTTCGCCCAAATACAAGACAAGTCTTGGGTTCAATCCCGAGGTCCTATGCTAGACTCATCCGATGAGCGAGCAAAAAAATGTCCCCTCACATTGTTGTCCTTGGAGGCGGGTTCCGTTTGGGCCTTGGGTTGCAAGTAATCAACTTTTTGTCCAAATATTATTAAATATGGATAAGCATTTAACAATTTTTTAAGACAATCTTGCCAACTATAAAAACACTGATTTCCTTTCATTTATTTAGCCCCCTCTATATTAATTTTCTGGCTCCGCCCCTGCCAGCAGATAAATATGAATTGTAGGAGATATTTGAATCAAAAACTTTCATATGCCCTATTAGCAAATTGGAAGAGTGGAGAATTAACCCACAAAAAGGTAAGTTATTCAAGAAGACAAAAGCAGAAGACATGCCGTTCAAAGGTATATAGCAAACTTTAAGAGCATACCTCTTTAACGGTAACAATAGGGCAGAGATCATCGAACTTATGAAACTGATTGTTGTAGTTGGTGTCAAAATACTGGTATATTGCATTCTTGAGGATCCCAAGAGGATGATCATCTCTCCTATGAAGTTGCAATCCAAGTTTAGTGAATATCAGATCTGGGACATTATTTGTTGGTTCATCCCTGACCACATCTGAATTGCAGATTACCAATAGAGACTAGATCAGGAGATAAACTGAAAAGAGTAGCATCAATAAATTCTAACTCCACAGCTAACAGTGGACTTAATAATAAAAAGATCCACCCAAAAAAGTAGTACTATAACAGAAGGAGATGAACTTTGACTTGTACTATCAACTAAACCTTTTCAACTTCTTAAAGTCAAACAACCTACCTCTGAACTTGAACTGATGTAGATCCAACTTCATAGAAAAACCATAAAAGTGCCATAAAAGCTAACAGAAAAAAAGCAAAAATCACAGTTTTTAGAAGTAGTAGATTTAACATCAAAACTGCAGAAACTAACGCTTATTGTGAGTGGGAGAAAGTACTGAGTGAGTACTGCTTTTCAACTTCAATATGCATATGAAGCATCGCAGGTAACTTCAAGATTTTACCATTAGTAGTACCTTTTTATATAGTTTATCAACGATCAATTCTCTCTTGAAACACACACAAACAAAAGATCCAAGTAAGGCTTGAAAAGCTAAAGCTAGGCATTTTAAAGTCTACCTCTTTCTGAACCATAAGCATCCAAATGTGGGAATCAAAAAGATTTGTAAACCCCATCACAAATTAATAACCATAATACCAGCCGAACCAATTACCTTTAGAAACAAAAGAAGCCTTCTCTTACTAATTACTCCATACTCCTGCCGTTCATTAAAAAGTGCACCTTTTGACTATGTTCACATTTTAGTTAAAGTGTTTCTCCTGTTAGTCAGAATGTCTTAAATAATGACAAACTTTGTTGATCAAAATCAACCGTACAAATAATTTGTATGTGGCAAAAAGATGATTTTTAGGATGAAAGTTTCCAAGCAAGGAAATCATGCAATTAGTCATGTTCCAAATGAAGATTGTTGGGTTAGCAGAGTATTTTCTTCATCATAACTAGTTACCCAGTATTACATCAAACACAATGCATCAAAATCCAATGACCAAGATACCTAGGGGTGCACAAAAAAACCAACCAAACCACCAACCCGCACCAGCCCAACCGAACTGGAAAAAGAGACCGCCTAACCCAACCCAACCAAACCAGATGTTTAATTGCTTTATAAAATATACAAACCAATGAGAAAAGGGTTGGTTATAGGTATAGGTCCATGTCAAACCAAATCAACTTGACAAAATTATAATAATTTTAAAAAATTCATATTAATAATTATTAAATGTCTACTAAACAATTTAATATTTGAAGTTTTCAGAAAAATTTTGTTGTTATTCTCATTGAAAAAGAAGAGTATAAATACAGCTTAGAGGCCTAACTAATATCCCATAATTTAAGGGATTTGAAAACATACAAGGAAACTTACCAAACTATACCCAGGAAACTTACCAAACTATATAGATATCAATCAAATATGTTACCAATTAACAGATACCCAAATCTGTTACAAAAGAAAAATATAATACCAAGAAATCAGGGATTATATTCTGTATATCAATTCCACACTCCCCCTCAAGTTGGTGCATATATGTCATGCATGCCCAACTTGTCTGTACTGTAAGACGATCAAATGTCGGTCTGCTATTTGCTCTTTGGATGGAATGAATGCAATGCAGATACACCCATTGTCCAACTTTTACCTTATGAAGTGTTGATCCACTTCAATGTGTTTTGTCCTGTCGTGCTGGATTTTGTGAGATGCTAATAGCTGTTTTATTATCACAAAACAACTTCATAGGTAACTCAACTTTTAACCGTAAATCAGCAAATACCCTTTTGATCCAGATTATTTCACATATGTCATCTGCCATTGATCTTGATTCAGCTTCTGGATACAACATTTTGTTTCTTGCTTCTCCATGTGACAAGAGTTCCCCATACATAAGTACAATAGCCTGATGTAGATCTTCTGCTCATGTTTGGGTCTATCCTTGCATCGGTAAAGGCTTCAATGGTTCGGTTGCCTCCTTTTCTAAAAAGTAGTCCTTTGCTAGGACAACTCTTTAAATATCTAAGAATTCTATAGACAGCTTCTTGATGTTCATGTTCTTCTTAAGGACGATGCATAAATTGACTCACATTGCGAACCGCAAAAGCAATGTCGGGCCGTGTATGTGATAAATAAATCAGCTTTCCAACCAGCTGTTGGTATTGATGAATATAACCATCTTTCCATTAGTAATACCATCGAACCTTTGTTGGGGTCAATTGGTCGACATGCACTCATTCCAGTATCTCATAAAAGATCCAGAACGTATCTCCTTTGTGACAACACAATACCTTTACTTGACCTTACAAACTCCATACCTAGAAAGTATTTCATTTCTCCAAGATCCTTTACTTAATTCTTTAGCAAGTCGGTCCTTCATTCTTTCCATCTCCTCATGATCATTACTTGGGAGGAGTATGTCATCTACATAAACTATTGAAGTTGTGATTTTACCTTTTGAAGAAGATCAAGAAATAAAGTATAATCAGGTTGAGCCTATTTGTATCCTTGACTTTTTGACTACTTGAGTGAAACGTGCAAACAATGCCCTTTGGATTGCTTGAGCCCATACAAAGTTTTCTCTAATTTACACACTTTTGTGCGAAAGTTACTTTCAATTCCAGGTGGTGGCAACATATAAACTTCCTCTTCTAGTTTGTCATTCAAGAAGGCATGGTCAATCAAGATTTGTTGCCACTGAAAGTAGAATCCTCACTGTATTCAACTTTGCAACTTTGCAACTGGAGCAAAGGTTTCTGTATAATCAATTCCATAGATTTGTTTGAAGCCTTTAGCTACTAGCCTTGCTTTATATCTTTCAAGGGCTCCCATCAGCATTAAATGTTGGGGTAAATACCCACTTACAACCAACTGTGGGAGCAGAAGATTTTCAGCACGGCACGCCTGATTCTTCTCAAGAGCACTCAATTCCTTTAGAACAGCCTTTCTCCATTCTGGACTTTTAAGAGCTTCCTATATGGTGTTAGGAATTTGAACTTGGGACACAATTGAAGTGAAAGCAGAGCATTTAGGTGAGAGTTTCGAGCAAAAAATAGGATATTTAACACATGCACATTTTTCTTTTCTCATGGCTATTGGAACATTAGTCACATAACTTACCAAGAGATGGTTCCTTCGTCGGTTCAGAACCAGGGGTTGAGATTGTGTTGGACTCTTTGTTTGGAGGGAATCTTCACTCGTACACTTTTTTGAACTGCTTTTTTTCTTGTTCACTACAATCCTCTCGAGTAACTTGTTGAGATTCAAATGGTACTTCAGTTTCTTCATGAGGAATATTATGTTCATTTTCTTGAACTAGTGTTGGTTTTATCCGAATATGATCTATATTTTCCACATGTTCAAGAATTGGTGAACATCTACATTTTCCTCATGTTCAAAGATCGAATGGTCTTTGAGATTTGAGTCGAATGCAGAAGCTCAAATGTAGATGGAAACACTAGATCTGAAAAAATCAAGTCTTCCTTTTTATTCTCCCTCTGAAAATGAGGATTAAAGAAAGGAATATTTTCAAAAAACTTAACATCCATGGTAACAAACATTTTTCCCGTGTTTGGATGAAAACATTTAAACCCCTTTTTATTTGGTGCGATTCCTACACAAACACATTTGAGGGCTTCTTGGTCTAATTTGCCAAGGTTGATATTGGTGTTTTTAATAAACACGATACAACCAAAAACTTTTAAAGACATGGAATGAAACAATCGTACCTTTGGAAAAAACTTTCTAAAACAAATATGGGTGTTTGAAACTTTAAAGCTTTAAAAGGCATTCGGTTCATTAAATGTGTAGCATGCCGAAGAGCATCTCCCCATAAATATTTTGTTACTTCAATTGAAAACAGTAAAGCCCGGGTTATTTCAAGAAGATGCATGCTTTTTTTTTCTTTTGGCTATGCCGTTTTGTGGTGGAGTATCTACGCATGAGCTTTGTTGAACTTTGCCTTGAGCATCTAAAGAACTCCCAAAATTCTCTACCATTGTCACTTCTAAGAATTTGAATCTTAGCACCAAACTGAGTTAGAATCATGATATACAATTTTTGAAAACATGTTCAACTTCTGATTTTTCTTTTAGCAAATAGACCCAACATACCCTTGTATGATCATCTGTGAAGGTAATAAACCATCTATTCCCATGACAGGTAGTGACCTTAGAAGGACCCCATATGTCACTATGTATCAAAGCAAAACGCATAGATGGTTTATATGGTTGTGGATGATACGTACTTTGTGTAGTTTTGCTAACGCACAAATCTCACATTGAAAGGATGAGGGTTTTTTATTACCAAATAACACAGAAAACAAATGTTCTAAATACGAAAAACTTGGATGTCCTAGTCTAAAGTGCCATAAATAAATCTCGTTGTTACTCAAATCAGATGTGGTGTTGAAGCAAGAAGTTTCCTTGGTAGCCTTATTTGAGTGGATCCTTTCATCTAATATGTAGAGTCCATCACACTCATCAACACGTCCAATCATCCTCCCCGAGTCCATGTCCTAAAAAATGCAATTTGAAGGAGAGAACAAGGCACAACAATTGAGGTCAGAGTTTACGAATAGAGATGAGATTACAAGAGAGTTTTGGAACATGTAGGACACTCGAAAGAATGAAGTCTGATGATATTTTTATATCACCAACTCCTCCTGCTATTGCAGGAAATGCACCATCGGCAATTCACACCTTTCTATCTCGTACACATAGCTTATAAGAATTGAATAGATTTGAACAAGAAGTCATGTGATCATATGCCCCTGAATCAATGAACCCTGTGTATTTTGTAAACACACATGACAAGATGAATGGGTGTTTTTACCAGATTGCACATAGGCACAAGATGGTCAGTCTAGTTTTAAGCAATTTTAGGAGTTGCTCCATTTGATCCTTTGTGAATTGAGATTGTCCTGAATTGAGCATCTTGAGTCGTTTCAGTTGTTGTGTGTAGGGCTCTCTCAGACTTGCTCTTCTAGCCAATAGGCTTGCCATGAAGCTTCCAACACTTGTCTCGAGTATGCCAAAACCTCTTGCAATTGTGACAATAGGGTTTCTTTTTTGTATCGCTCCCTTGTTCCACGCCACGGAGAAGTAGGGTTGATGTGTCCCCAACATCAGTATATTCGATCTCATTCTTCATCACTCTTCTTCGGCTTCTTCAAGTCTTACTTCTGAAAACACTTATCGAATGGATGGAAGAGGCTTTGGGCCAAGAACATGAACACAGGGTCATTCTCCTCCTACTTCTTCTGTCGAGTACAATATGCAGAACTCTCCCACACATCATCATGGCATTCATCCAACTCCTGCCATGATGCTACCATCCCGTTGTAGTAAGCAGTAACATCACGGTTATCTTTTTTGGCTTGCCATAGACGTGTTTTAATGTCAAAGATCTGAGAAGAATTATCCGGTCTGAGTATGTGGCCCGAGCAGAATCTGACACTTCCTTGGTTGTTTTCATGAACATATGTGGCTTGGCAATGGACATGTCCATTGAATTGGGTAGCCATGCAGTTACTAAAGAGTTTTTAAAACACCATTTATGGTATCCTAGATTAGAAGAGACCGGTTTTGAAGTTTCACCGGTCAAGAAACCCAACTTACCTTGACCATCAATGGCGAGTTTCATAGATTGCGACCATTCCAAATAGTTGTTCCCATTCAAACGATGCATAGTGATTTGCATAGGTGATTGAGAGTAGTCAGCTACTGGTGTTGATCGATCGACAGATGTGACGGTGGTGATATTATGTTCGGACTCCGACATGTTGAACTCCGGTTATTGATTTTGATCCTCTCCAGCAAATAAGAAGAAGATGTTGAAAAAAATACCTTCAAAGTTATGATACCATGAAGTTTCTGAGAAATTTTGTTGTTATTCTCGTTGAAAAACGAAGGACTATAAATACAGCTTAGAGGCCTAACTAGAATCCTATAATTTAAGGGATTTGATAACATAGAAGGAAACTTACCAAACTATACAGATATCAATCAAATCTGAATCAATTATACAAATACCCAAATTTGTTACAAATAGAAAATATAAGCCCAAAAAATCAGGGATTATATTTTGTATTGTATTATTATAGCAGTTCCACAATATTCTAGCCCATTAAGTAGTCATGACTTCTACTAATCTTATATTCCAATGTGTCTAACTTTGGTTTTTTTAACCGCCGACACGATGACCAAACTCAAAGCTAAGGCAAAATCAGGTCAGAGAAGTAAAAACCCCGTCATTGTCAATTGATAATATGTATCTTGACACTTATGTTTAGACATTAAACATTTAAACATAAACTTGGATGATTGTAATATTTTTGAGTGGTTAAGTATCAACCACTAATATTTGATTTTTTTTTGGGTTGGACATTGTAATACAATTATCTTATTAGAAATACTTAACCACTCAATAAGTCTTCGTATTCAAACTGCTTGTCAAACAATCATTTTATATTACAAGAAATCAATCCCAGATGAAATAAAACAAGAAATCTTCAATTCGCCACTATCAAAACAAAACAATCCGGCTAATCAAAACGAGAGTATTCGTTAGGTAAAGATGTGCCAAATTACATTCAACCTAAAAAGCACAAAAAAGAAAAATACCCAAATCTAAAAGTGCGATTGGATGAGAAGGGTTAAAGAATTGCAATACCTTGTTTGGAAATTTGAACTCCACCAAGTTCAAGGAGTGAAGAAGCTACTAGTGTGTGTGTGGATTTATATCGGCGAAAGTAAGGTGAGGAGATAGAGAAGAAGGTAGTGAAGCCAGTTTTGGTTGAGTGACGGAAGAAAGAGGGATTGGAGAGAAGGATGTTGTGAGCAAAGGTTAGAGCAGCCATGGCGAACCCGACACAGACAGACAGTGGATTGATTGTTAGGATGCTGATTTTAGCAGACGCTGAGACGCTAGATAGATATCCATCCTTTCAAGTTTAAACTACAACCAGTGTTCTTAAAATATATTGATTAATATTAAAAATATATATATATAAAAATATTTATATGATTAACAATAATTCTAAATAATTAAAAAAATGATATCAATATATAATCAATAATTGTCGGTTAATATTAGTAATAATTAATTTGTAATAATTAAAATTTATTTATAATTAATAGTTAATAAATAATTAGTAATATTAATAAGGGTATAATTGAAAAAAGTCATAAAAATACAACTCCAAGTAGTCTATCAATAATCTAACTTATGTTCATCTAAATATGTACTCAAAAAAAATAAGCTAGCTTATTTTTGCCAAACGATACCTAAACTTAATTGATATTACTCTTGATATGAAGTTGCCTTATCATCATTAACATAGCGTTTGGTGCGCATACATGTAGGGGTGTGCATCGGTCGGGTCGGGTACCCAAACCCAAAACCCGATCGGATATTCGGGTAGCATGGAATCCCCCGAAATCCGCCCGCTTAAAGATCGGGTAGTTCGGGTTCGGGTGGTTTGGGTTGGGCTTCAATGGACTTTTTTTTTACCTGTTTTCTCAAACTAAAAATTACAAATTGTTAAATTACAACTTTAAACTACAACTACAAATAACAACTTTAAAGTTTAAACTACAAATTATAATGTGTAAAGTGTAAATGTGTAATGACTATTCAATAAGACAATAACAAATTACTAATCAATAATCAGAAAATGAAAACTAATCAATAACAACGTAATGTAATAGTTAATGTATTCATGTGAACTAGTCCATATTAGCTTCATTGTTTCAACCATATAGGAATTTAGGATTTAGTTTGTTTAGGTTAGTTTTATAAAATAATAAAACTGATTTTTTTTAAAAATAAATAATTTCGGATATTTCGGACGGGTCGAGTTTGGGTTTTGGGTACCCAACCCGATCCTAATTTATCCGATAATTAAGATCGGATCGGTGGGTTCGGGTTCGGATATTTCGGGTCTCGGATTTTAGCCTAAATATCGGGTCGGGTCGAGTAGTTCGGGTCGGTCGGGTTCTGCTCACCCCTACATACATGATTAGACATGGCAGAACAGGCTGGACAGGACTGAACAAGTGTCTATCTGGTGTTTGGTATGACTAGAACTAGATATAACAGGACAAATATATGTCTGGTATTTGGTATGACTAGGACTAGATAGGACAGGACTACATAAGTTGCCCATAAAACCTAATTTTATATATATCATATAATAGTTATAAATGATAAAAATAAATTATCTATACTATATTATAAAGCACGAATAAAAAACTCTTAAATACAAATTATTAGACATAAGGTACCATCATTTTATGCAATATTTTAAAAATCTCTTAATTTACATGTATCAAAGCACAAGATACGTATTACTACTGCAGGTTTCTAACACCCACCAATTTGGTATGTGCAGGGTCTTCCTTTTATGCATACATTTCCATGTATCACTATTAATTAATATATTATATTACTATAATTTTGTTTTAATTATATTATTAAATATGTAAGCAGTTATTTTTTCTAGATGTCATTAAAATATATAAGATAATCATTGAATTATAACAAAATATTTAATTTTTATATAAAAACATTATATTATATTAGAAGCATACTCGCGTAATGCAGCGAGATCATGGTTCTAAATGGCGTGACGGCGAGGCCAAGCCTCAAGCCTTAGGAGCCACGGTGAAGCCATGGCGTTTTCAAGGTGTGACTTATGACGTCAAATTTCTAATTCATATATAATATTATATATAAAAACGTATGTTTTATAGTGTTACTCAATAAGTCAATAGTAATAAGAAAGTTAAATTAAGTTAAATATTAAAAACTTGCAAATAAGACATTAAAAACATAAAGAAAAATCAAATATCTTATTTCGATAAATGCGCATTAGGCCATGGCGTGCCATGGACTTAACATGACGTGACACACAAGCCTTGGTGTCATGGCGTGCCATGGCGGCTGTGCGACGAGTTTTTTAGAACAATGAGCGAGATACATCACGATTTTAATGTTTTTTTTTGTTTTTTTTCTCGATTTACAGTACGATTTTGGATGATTTTGAGAAAGTGATAATGTTTTTATAAATTTGTTTAATTTAGGCTTAATAATATAATGTTTTTTATATAAAAAAATTAAGTATTTTGTTAGAATTCAATGATTATCTTATATATTTTAATGACATATAAAAAAAATAACCAATTACATATTTAATAATATAATTAAAACAAATTTATAGTAATATAATATATTAATTCATAGTGATACATGTAAATGTCTGCATAAAAGGAAGGTCCTGCACATACCAAATTGGTGGGTGTTAGAAGTCTGCAGTAGTAATATGTATCTTGTGCTTTGATACTTGTAAATTAAGAGATTTTTAAAATCTTGCATAAAATGATGGTACCTTGTGCCTAAAAATTTGTATTTAAGAGTTTTTTATCCATTCTTTATAATATAGTATAGATTATTAAGCCTAAATTAAACAAATTTATAAAAAAAAAACATTATCACTTTCTCAAAACCATCCAAAATCGTACTGTAAATCGACAAAAAAAATAAAATGAAACATTAAAATCGTTATGTATCTCGCTGCATTGCGCGAGTACGCTTCTAGTATATTTAAATAATTTAATTTATAAGCAATTTTAGTTTTTGCACAATTTTCATATACATAAATAATAGTACAAAATTTTAATGAAGAATCTGAAATAATTGATGGTAGTTCGAAAAACCCCAATTAATACAAAAGAAATACTATGTTTGATTCACTTTGGAAGATTTATGAATTGGCGGAGCCATGGTTCCAGTGACAGTTAAGAGTAAAGACATGGTCGGTGGCTGGTGCAGCGACAGTTAAGAGTAAAGACATGGTCGGTGGCTGGTGCAGCGACAGTTAGAGTAAAGATGTGATCGGTGGCTAGTGAACAACGGTGGTTGTAGAAGATGTGAAGATGGTAGACAGTGGTGGTGGAGGAGGTAGTTGTGGTCGGTGTGGTAGAGGTATATGTGGTGGTAGGCGACGATCGGTGGTGGTGATCGGTAGAGGTGGAGGTGGTCGGCGATGGTAGTGGTGATGGACAGTGGTTGTGGAGGTGGTAGAAGAGGTTGTTGGAGTGGAGGAAGAGGTTGAGGTGGCCAACGGTTGTTGGCGGTGGCTACCGAGGATCGTTGATGGTGGTGGTGACGATGGGTGGTAGTGATCGGTGGAGTTGGATGTAACAGTTCGGTTTTGAGGGCTATTCGGAAAAAGGGTATATTATTATTCTAATAAGTTTATAGTCGTCATATGGATTTGTATCTAATATATTTTGGAGTACATAGATATGTGGAAAATATATAAAAAAGGGTTTTTTAGTGAGAAGTGTCATAAGAAAATCAGTAGCGGTGAAAGTACGATGAAATGGGTATGTGTCAGAATCTCATGAAATTTATATCAAATCGAAGAGAAAAAATGGAACGTATAATTTGGTGGAATCCAATTTGGAAAATACAACTTATACAAAAAGATGTCAATGTTTAAGGGAATTGGAGGTTGGAAAATTATGAAACACCCCTAAAATTCGAAAATAGCAGACAAATTAAAACTTCCAAAAATCCCTTAATTACATAGCTCGAAATAACAAATGTCTAAAAACTTACAAAGGAAGAAACATTACAACATACATCATAGTTCTAACGGAACTATCTAGTCCCACAAACGGGGACAAAGTCAGTCGGGTGCTACTAAAACCACTAAATCTGCTATCTTCTCAAAACCGGATGACGTCTCTAAAGTCGTCCTACCGGAACTTCTACCAAGCTCCACTCGCCACTCAGATCCACTAAGACCTGATATACATATCGAAAGAAAAAGTGTTAGGCTTAACGCCTAGTGAGTTAAAGCAGTTTTCATCATATAAATCATAAAACATTTAAAACGAATATTTTATTCTAAAAACGATCGTTCCTAAAATAATAGTTATAAAAAGGCTTTAATTACAAACCATGTTATTTTCAATACCAAGTATCCCTTTTCAAATAAATATTCACCATCCGATTTCCCCAAATGCACCCACGAGGTATTCATCAAAATACTATTTATATAATAAAGTGGTACGTTTCAACACCGAAAGTAAGGGTAAGGGAATACCCGAAGATAACACCTTCCGGTGACGGGGAGACCCGATTCCATCGAATGTGGCGGAACACAAAGTTAAGCCACTTATCACCGTTCACGAGATTCACTACGGGTCATGGATCCCCGTATACGGCTCCATTGAGCAACCACCGCAAGATACCCAAATGACCCTAGTGTCTACTCGACCTCTAGATGAGTGTCACCACAAAAGTCACAAGTCGTCGTATTCGACTCACAATGGGCACCACCGCAAGACTTAGCTCCGTATACGACTCTCATGAGCACTACTGCAGTCTGCAAGCTTCAAATAAAACATGGTTTGGGACCACTCACTAGACTCAATCATGAACATCAAAACTCCACGTTGAATAAACAGACTCTTATGCCTATGGATCCAATGCATTACAGTACATAACTCAATTGAATGATTAGCGCACCCAAACATGTAATTACTCACACTCATGCAATAATTACATTTTACTATCAAGCTCCACATTGAGCCATTAAAACCGGACAAAGTCCCAAAACTCGTTTGAGTATAAATCAATCCAAAAGGGATCATAAACGTTTTGTTGGTCCCGAAGGTGCTTAACAAATTTGTAGAAGGGGGGGGGGGGTTTGAATACAAACACAAATTTTCAGTTTAATAAATTGTTTATTGAAGAATCAAATCACAATTTATAGTTTGTTGCGGAATATGTAACACCCGTAATTTTTGGTAAGTAAAGGTCACACGGACGTTTTTACAACTTGGAAATGGTGGGATTTATGTTGGGAAAGCATTATTTAAAGTCCTTAAGAGTATCGGGAGTGTTGACGTTGAAAAGGTCGGGTTTCGACACACGTACCATCGACATCATGTCCGATGGAAGACCCTTGATGTAGGCCTTGATCTTTTCCTTTTCTGTCGGGACCAAGTGTCCCACCAATCCCAATTTGTCCATGAATTGCCGGTTGTAATCTTTCACCGACAAATTACCCTTCTTCAAATTTCGGAAATCATCCTCAATCTGGTCCACCAACCTCTCGTTGCAGTATTCCTCCAATAACTTCTCCTTGAATGTTGCCCAAGACAGCTTGGCCAAGACGATCGCCTTGATGGAAGCGGAATATACGTTCCACTAAGTGAGGGTCGCACCCCTCAACATCTGTGAGCCAAAGATCGCTTTCTACCCTTCTCCACACTCGCTCGATCAGAAAGCTTGTTCCATCTCCCGAATCCAGCTCACACAAACTATCGGATCGTCTGAACCTTTAAATTCCGGCGGTCGGCAGCCCAGAAAGGCCTTGAATGTGCAAGTCTTCGTCGCTTGCCTGACTCCCTGGGTTGCGGTCTCGTTAGAAGGAATTTCAGGTCTAGTACCCCCGGATCCCTCCATAATTATGTTCTCATCAACCGCTTCAGGTCTACGGTTGTTGGTGTCTCGGTCCTCCAGGAGTTTTAAGAACAATTCTTCCTGTTGCACCATGGCTCTCAGCCGTCACTTCTTCCATAATGGGCTCCTTTGTTTCTAGATTGCGTCGGGGCACGTGCTCGGGTCCCCCGCCCAACACATTAACCAGTCGCGAGGGTTCATCCGCTACAGTCACTCGCGGATGATCGGTCGTGGATGCAATGGCCTCTTGACCTTCCGGCCAATTTCTGGTGTTAACCATGAGTCTGCCACACACATACACGAAATAGAATAAGAAATGGGTTAGAGGAATAACACAAGGAAACGTACTACTACACTTATCAATTATTATAACAACAGTAAGTCAAGTATGCTCACGTAAAACATCTTCATAATAACGTTAGCTAAGTGAAATTATGAATACATGATACGTAAGAGTTCTCGTTACTATAACTACAACTTTTAATTTGTGTAGGTTCCGTCGACTCCAAGACCATCCTATCTTAAGAGTTTTACCCCATCTCACCAGTCATAGCTTAATAATCACAACTTAAGTCTAGGCATCTTACATTCATACCTAGTTCACTTAAACTAAATCTCTAAATCTCTGATACCAACTTGTAACATCCTAATAATGAGGTGAAATTAAAAATCGAAAATTCGGCAATATAACGTCTAAAAGTGGGGGAAACCAGTCCACCTTAAAAGGGAGACCCAACTAGGAATGGCAACGGGCCGATTTCGGGCCGGGCAATTTGGTCCTCGTCCCCGAAACCGAAAACCATACCAGTCCCCGAAACCGTCCCGATCCCCGTCGGGTCCCCGCGGTTTCCTCGATCCCCATTGGGGAACCCGTTAAGACTAAAAAATCACCGTTACCCATTGGTAATACCCGAAACCCGAAATCGAAACCAAAAAATTCAAATTTCTTAAACATAAGAAGATTTAATTTTTAATTTTTTTCCTTTTAGGGATTTGATTGGGTTTGGATTTGGGCTTTTGAAATATTTTGTATCTAGTTATTAGTTAATACATAAAACCCAAAGTTTGAAATATATATATACTATCGGGTCGGGTCGGGCCGGTGAGCACCATCCCCGTCCCCGTCCCCGATAACATCCCCGATCCCCGCCCCGTCCCCGATAAGACGTCCCCGAACCCGACCCGAAATGTTTGGTTTTCGGTTTTCCCCATTGGGTTCGGTTTTTTTTGCCATCCCTAGACCCAACAACCTGTATATAAAAAAATGGATATAACAAACTAATCCAAGTATATGCCAACCCAACACGGGGAACAAAGTATGGCAATTACAAACCCAAGGCAATTAAAGAATAAATTCGATAACCTAATAATCTAACTTGGTCAAGTAAGATTAAGGTCGGGTGTCGCTATTCTTCCAAAATGGGTAAATTCTATACTTCAACGTATTGGTCACTATATCTTCAAAAAGACCGCTATTGACCCCAAGGTCGTCCTCTTAATCCCGATGAGCCCCACCACTAGAATGACCTGCCATACATGACCACCAAAGAACAAGCGTTAGGTTTAGCCTAGTGAGAATAATTAAGCAGAATAATAATTAAATGATAAACTCGTTGAAGTCATACGGCTGATCTAGTCGTGAGCTAAATCAAAACAAATCAAATAAACCATTAGTGATATAAAACATGGTATGAATAACACTAATCACATAGTGAGTTCAACTCCTCTAAGTCTATTGATCGAAAACGTCAAGTCAACCCCTCTAGGTCTATTCTTGAGAGTTCAAAAACGGGGAACTCTAGCACAAGGGAATTACACCTTACTGCCCATGGGACGCTGCCCGACCATATAGGTCCACACCTTACTAACCATGGTGACCTGATGCCTATTCCGTGCCAAAGTGGTGAACCTAGTGTCCAAAACGGGACATAGGAGCATCGTGCCTATGGATCCATTTCACTAAGACTCAAAAATAAAGCATCTTAACTCATTCATCATTAAACAAATTCATGGGTATTAAGACCCATTTACATGAATAATATTTCTACATGTATACTTGACCTCCCTTATGAAGGAAGCCTTATCAACTCAAATCCATCAACAATATAATTATAAATTCCACTCCAAGTGTTAATTTTTATCATAAGTTAACCCAACACTTGAAGCTCAACAAAACCCTAATCTCCACTTTGGGTTTACCAAATTCCAACCGTGGGAAATGGGTTTTCAAAACATTTAGAGAACTATAAAACACCACCATTAATAGTATAACTACCATTTTCCAAACAAGGATGTTTAAGTACTAAAACCCTAAAGTTCCCATTTTCCATGATTAGGTCAATGTAACACCCCAAAATTCTTAAGTAAACACCGCAGGCCTTTCGAACGTTCACTCTATTCTTATGTCCCATTGAGTCACGCTTCTTTTAAATATTCGTGTTTTTCCTCTTGGACCGTTGCACCGTATGCATATAGTTGGCAAGCGTAACATTTTGAGTATATGTATATTCACGTTGAATTTGAAGGGGTTTACTTGTATGTGGGTGTAAAAGATGTGTGTATGTGTTTGGTCGTTATCGAACCACTTGAGCCCATATAGTAGATCTCTGTGGAGAGTCTGCACTTTGGTTACTACCCTAATTCATGTGAAGCATAAAACCCTAGACTATAGCAACCAAATGAGAGTCAAGAGGAGTCAAACTTTAAACCGTTTAGCGCGTTTGGCATCGATCGAACAACAGAGGATACGCCAGGGGCAACATTGCCCGGCGACAATGCCCTGGCAAAGTCGTTGGGTCAATGTCGCTGATAGGGGTCGAGAGTCTAACCTTTTTCGCGAAATTTCCAGTGAGTAGGAGCCTTTGTGAGACTATGCCCGACGACATTGCCCAGGGCATAGTCGCGGGGTCAATGTCGCCCGCGTGTGGGTGAGAAGTGACGGATAAATCGACCAAACACCCCAAAAATCACTCACTTCTCCTCTATTGTGCGATTTTCAGACCTCTTCCATGGGTAAGGCGATTTTTGTTCTCTCTTTCCCTCTCATCCCTCTTCATTAAAGAGTCTCAAACCTAACTTAACATTTATTGCTTTCTTCCTTAGTTTGTTGAGTTCTAGTGTTGAAATCCTTGGGGTTATAAGAGCTTCAAGTCACTTCCAAGTTCACACAACAACTTAGGGTTTTCTCCTAACAAACCCTAGCTTGTGAGTTTATACTCTTTAAATGCTCTTCTACTCATTATTTACTTGCAATATTCCTTACATTATATATGTGCATCATACACTTGGATTTTGACCTAACTTCTAGGGTTCTCATTTTGTGAACCCTAGATGGTGAGTTCCCTTTTATAAACCCCAACTTAGCACTTACATGGTTATTTATTGTTTTGATGATCTAATCTACCTATCTTATGAGTAAAATATGAAGGAACCTTTATTTTTGGATTTGACCCAAATAGCTAGAGTTTTGTGAAGATAAGGAAGAGAATACAATTCTCTACCATGGTATTTATTGAAAGCATGATTAGTTATACTACTAGAAATGTGGAAGTGGATTATCGTTATTGAAGTTCATAATGTCTTATTGAAATGGAACCTTGTATGTGGAATATAACATCTATGTGTTGCCATGTGATTTATGCATATACGTATGTGTATACAATCTGGTATATCTTATCAGTATCCGATCACCTGATAAGAATATGAACACTACTCCTTGTGCACGAGGAGGTAGTTATACGATTAATTGGACCATTTGTGTTGGTCCTTGTGGTTCACTAGCGAGTAGGCAATAAGGGGATGTGGACCCTTGAGGTGTAACTCGTCTAGTCTTGGATAGGAAATAATGTCCCGTAAGACCTTGAGGTGTAACTCTACGGAGTAGGCAATAAAGGCATTGATTATGGTTTGAGGTTGTGATGTCTCGATGGCATGGGAACTAGAACTGGGACATGAGGTGTAATCCAATAACATCATGGGTGACTCCACTCCCCTGTACATGTCACTCCGATGGAAACGGGTCTCCCCCGTATTATCAAGGGTTATCCCTTGTATGTTTATGTTCAGGTTTAAGGACATGGTTGCGGTGGAAACAATGTTTGTGAGACAATGAAATTCGGTAACACAAGATTTGTTTATCGTATTATGACATTATTGTTTTGTGAATTATATAGTTTATGAGATCTCACTAGGCTTCATTCTAACACTTGTTGTGGTTGTTGTTTTTCCCATAGATCTCACTCGTGGTGGAGTTTAGGTTGTTGAGCTTGTCAACCGGGCACATAGGGGGTCTTGAAGTGCCGGTCTTTTGGGGAGTCATGTGAAGAGAGAGATTTTTGGTGGATTAGCAACACCCAAATTTAATCTAGTTGTAATTGATTCTAGATTAAGTAGGTTGTTGTATCGTGATGTCTCTTATTCCTGCAACTGCTTTTGGTGCAAACTCTCCCGGCCTCATTGGGTTTTAAAAAAAAAGGTTTATTGGCGGGGACCCAAGGCCCCGTGGTCCCCTTTTAGAGACCCTACAGCCGTAGCACCATAAGGCTGCACCGGAAAAGACAACCTGTCTCCCCCTGGATTCGAACCCACATTCGGGACGCCAGGAAGGAGCTTTTACGGAAGGGCGCTGGCCACTAGGCCAAAGACCTAGTGGTTGCCTCATTGGGTTTTAGTTTTTTTGAGATTTGGGATCTGTCCTCGTCAAATGTTTATGCTTATAGGGATTTTAGATATTCGTCTTTTAGACGTTATATTGCCAAATTTGCGAATTTTTATTCGTCTAAAATTTTAGGATGTTACAAGTTGGTATTAAAGCTCTAGTTTAAGTGAACTAGGTATGAAACCTTGATACCTAGACTTAAGCTGAGATTATTAGGCAATAAAAGTGTGAGAATCGGGTAGAACTTCTAAGATAGGACAGTCTTGGAGTCAACGGAAAACTATTTTGTTGAGAATTATGAAAGTGGTAACGAGAATCTTTATGTAGTGTACGTTCATAATTTCAATTAGCTACTGCTATTATGAATGTACTTCTATGTGAGTATGCTTGAACTACTATGATTATAATAATCGATGAACTATATTAGTACGTTTCTTGTGTGTAATCTTGTGTAGCCCATCTCTTACACTCCTTTGATTTGATGACAGACGAAAATGGTAAATACTCGGAGTCATCTTCAATCATCGCCAGAGGGTCAAGCGGCAAACGAATCCACGGCCGATAGGCCAAATGCAATTGTAACGATGGAGCCTCCAATTCCACCTATGTTTGTCGGAAGAGTGGAACAAATACTGAGGACCAACATTGTCGCTACTGAGCTGATCTTGACTGAGGTAACCCCTCAGACACAAATGATGGACATGATGAGGGCCATGAATGAGACCATGGAAAAACAGCAGGAGTTATTCAGGAAGCTACTAGAGGATCGAGAGGTGAATCACCGTCGACACGAGACAATTGAGGAGAATGTTGTCATAGCGGGCTCCGGGGGTACCGGAGACGAGAACCGCACTGTTGGGATAACAACCTTGGAAACGAGGCAATCGGAAAGAGGATGTTCTTACAAGTCCTTTCTTTGTTGCAAACCACCAGAATTTTCTGGGACCGACGAACCCGTAAAATGCATGAATTGGCTCAGAGAAATCGAGCAGGCTTTCCGAGCTTGTGACTGTGATGAGAGTCAGAAAGTGAAGTATGGGTCTCAAATGCTACGGGGTCCGGCATTGACATGGTGGAATGTTTTCACCGCAACAGTGGGGGAATTCGTGTTAGCCAAGATGGCTTGGGTTGAGTTCAAGAGAAAGTTACTGGAGGAGTAAAGCAACGAGGAAGAGATGGATCTGATAGAAGAGGAATTTCGAGCGATCAAGAAGGGAAATTTATCGATTAAAGAGTATACCCGATTATTCATGGAGAATCTAAACTTGGTGGGGCATGTGGTCCCGACCGAGAAAGAGAAGGTAAAGGCTTACTTGAAAGGCTTGCCTGCGGAAATGTTGTCAATGGTCCGCAACTCCAAAGCCTCTAACCTCCGGGAAACCATCGAGGAGGCCAAGGTAATGGAGAGACTCTATGCTCGGGATAAAGAAGAAAAGGCGAAACTGGGAGAGAAGAGAAGGTGGGAGAGCCCACCAAGCTCGTTCAAGAAACCGAGATTTCAAGCGGGAGGTAAAATCTCGGGTAGTCGTCATGAGGCGAAATCGTGTACCAAATGCAAAAGTAAGAATTTCGGATTTTGCAAAATCAACTCCAACTGTAACCCCAACCCGGTCTCATGTTTCAAGTGCGGCCAACCGGGTCACATCAGTACCAAGTGTCCCATCCGGGGGACCATTTGTTACGAATGTAAAGAAATGGGGCACGTTCGGAGAGAGTGCCCCAAACTGAGAGGACATACAAGAGGAGGAAGTTCGGGGAGCCAACCGAAGAGAGAGGCCATTCCTAAGGCTCAGGGAAGACCTTTCCAAATGACAAAGGAGGAGGCGAAGGAAACCGCCGACGTGGTGTCGGGTACGTTCTTACTCAACTCCTCACCTGCTAGAGTGTTGTTTGATTCTGGTGAAAACTTCTCTTTTTTGTCTACCTTATTTTGCAAATATTTGGGTGTGCCTGTTAGTACTCTTAGTGATGCATTAGTCATAAAAGTATCCAATGGGGAGCGGGTGGTCCTAAGCGATGTCCTAAGGGATTGTCGTCTTGAAATCAGCAGCGAAACTTTTATGATGGATTTGCTTCCTATGACCATCGGAACCTTCGATGTGGTGGTCGGGATGGACTGGTTGGTGAGGCATCAAGCGGAGATCTTGTGTTCAAAGAAGCTCATACGGATTCCCATCCGGGATGGTGACTTCATCTTCGTGTATGGCGAAAAGTGAAAAGGCGAGGTAGCCATCATCTCATCCATCAAGACAAGTAAATATTTGGTGAAGAAGTATCCTTCATATCTAGCCTTTGTGTTGGATGACAAGGCAGAAAAGAAGAAGGTAGAAGACGTGAAGGTTGTCAACGAATTTCCGGACGTATTTCCCGACGATTTACCCGGCTTACCACTCGATCGACAAGTGGAATTTCGAATTGATTTAGTTCTGGGGGCTCAACCGATAGCTCATGCACCATATCGTCTCGTGCCAACAGAAATGCAAGAAATGATGTCCCAACTTCAAGAGTTACTAGAGAAGGGGTTTGTGAGACCGAGATCGTCTTCGTGGGGAGCTCCGGTACTCTTTGTGAAGAAGAAGGACGGATCGATGCTTATGTGCATCGATTATCGAGAGTTGAACAAGGTGACCATAAAGAACAAATATCCGCTACCCCGAATAGACGATCTCTTCGATCAGATACAAGGGGCCGGATGCTTTTCCAAGATTGACCTTCGTTCGGGGTATCATCAAGTGAAGGTTCGAGAATAAGACGTTCCGAAGACGACATTTAGGACTCGGTATGGGCACTACGAGTTTCTAGTCATGCCTTTTGGCTTGACGAATGCACCGACAATATTTATGGACTTGATGAACCGTGTATGTCGACCATTTTTGGACCGATCGGTCATTGTATTCATCGACGACATCTTGGTGTACTCCAAGGATGAAGAGGAGCACGAGCAACATTTGAGAGAGGTCCTAGAGGTTCTAAGAAGGGAAAAGCTTTATTCCAAATTCTCCAAGTGCGAATTTTGGTTGTGAGAAGTTCATCTCGGCCATGTAGTGACCCGTGAAGGAGTGAAAGTAGACCCTGTGAAGGTAGAAGCGATGATGAACTGGGAGCCTCCGAAAAGCCCAACCGAGATTCGAAGTTTTTTGGGACTCGCCGGTTATTACCGAAGGTTCATTCAAGACTTCTCCAAGATTGATTCGTCGTTGACCGCATTGACGCGAAAGAATGTGAAGTTTGTTTGGACCAAGGCTCAAGAGAAGGCCTTTCGTACCCTGCAACGGAAATTGTGTGAAGCTCCAATCTTATCCCTACCCAAGGGAACGGAAGACTTCGTCGTCTATAGTGATACATCTAAGATGGGATTGGGTTGCGTCCTCATGCAGAGAGGTAAAGTGATAGCGAATGCGTCGAGGCAGTTGAAGGAACACGAGAAGAATTACCCAACGCATGACCTCGAATTGGCAACGGTTGTTTTTGCTTTGAAGTTGTGGTGACACTACTTGTACGGTAACAAGTGCACACTCTTCACCGACCACAAAAGCTTGAAGTATGTTTTTTATCAGAAAGAGTTGAATATGCATCAAAGGAGATGGTTAGAGTTGTTGAAAGACTACGATTGCGAACTTCAATATCACCCGGGCAAGGCTAACGTTGTGGCGGACGCAATAAGCCGGAAGGAGTATAATGGAGCGGTGAAGACCTCGTTGGCAAGGATTGAGATCGTCTCAAACCTTATGGATATGATAAAGGCTGCTCAAGTCGAAGCACTACTCGAAGCCAATCTCAAAGATGAAGTGATGTCTAAGCAACACCTCAACTTGACAGAAGACGGTAGAGGACTGAGACTCTTTCAAGGGCGAGTTTGGGTACCCAAGTTGGGAGGATGTCGAAAGCTACTCTTAGAAGAGGCGCACAAATCAAGATATTATATTCACCCTGGGAGCACGAAAATGTATAGAGATCTGAAGTTGAAATATTGGTGGTCGGTTATGAAACTCGATGTGGCGAAGTATGTGGAGAAATGCCTTACTTTCTCATTGGTAAAGGTCAAACACCAAAGACCGTATGGAAGTTTGCAATCCTTGGAAATACCGGAGTGGAAGTGGGATCACATCACGATGGACTTCGTGACAAAATTTCCAAGGATGTTGAAGGGTCATGACACTATTTGGGTGGTAGTAGATCGTTTGACGAAAAGCACGCACTTTTTGGCCATGAGGGAGACATTACCGTTGGACAAGCTAGCAAGACTCTACATCAACGAAGTAGTCTCGATACATGGGGTGCTCTTATCCATCGTGTCTGATCGGGACAGTCGTTTCACTTCCCATTTCTGGAGTGCGTTTAAAAGAGAATTGGGGACAAAGGGGAAGTTGAGCACGGCGTACCATCCTCAAACGGATGGATAAAGCGAACGAACGATTCAGACGTTAGAAGACATGTTATGATCGTGTGTCATTGATTTTGGGGGAAATTGGGACTCTCACCTCCCATTGGTGGAATTTGCTTATAATAATAGTTACCATTCAAGTTTGGGCATGGCACCGTTCGAGGCTTTGTATGGGCGGAAGTGTAGGACGCCAACGTGTTGGCTTGAAGCAGGCGAGAAACAATTCGCCGGACCGGAAGTGGTACAAGAAACAGCGGACAAGGTAAAAAGCATTCGAGAGTGGTTGAAGGCGGCTCAAGATCGCCAAAAGAGTTATGCGGACAGGAAACGTAGACCAATGGAGTACCAAGTTGGCGACCGAGTAATGTTGAAGGTGTCGCCTTGGAAAGGAATTATAAGGTTTGGAAAGTGAGAGAAGCTTAGTCCTCATTTTCTCGGGCCTTTTCCTATCATTGAGCGTGTGGGGCTCCAAGCCTACAAGATGGATTTACCACCCGAGATGAATGGAATTCACCCTACATTGCACATTTGCTACCTAAGGAAGTGTTTAGCGGAGGAAGAAAATGTCATACCATTATCCGAAATTCGCGTGGACAACAATCGATGTGTGGAAGAACCGGAATCAATTTTGGAGAGAGTAACGAAGAAGCTTCGCCATAAAGAGGTGGTGATGGTGAAATTCAATGGAAGCACCATAGGGGTGCAAACGTGACGTAGGAAGTGGAGGAAGATTTGAAGAGGCGGTATCCTCATCTTTTTTAGTATCGTGAGATTTCGGGGACGAAATCTATTTCTAGTGGGGGAGGATTGTAACACCTCGAAATTCTTAAGTAAACACCGTAGGCCTTTCGAACGTTCACTCTATTCTTATATCCCGTTGAGTCACGCTTCTTTTAAATATTTGTGTTTTTCCTCTTGGACCGTTGCACCGTATGCATATAGTTGTCAAGCATAACATTTTGAGTATATGTATATTTACGTCAAATTTGAAGGGGTGTACTTGTATGTGGGTGTAAAACATATGTGTGTATGTGTTTGGTTGTTATCGAACCACTTGAGCCCGTATAGTAGATCTTTGTGGAGAGTCTGCACTTTGGTTACTACCCTAATTCATGTGAAGCGTAAAACCCTAGACTATAACAACCAAATGAAAGTCAAGAGGAGTCGAACTTTGATCCATTTAGCGTGTTTGGCATCGATCGAACAACAGAGGATAGGCCAAGGGCAACATTGCCCGACGACAATGCCCTGGCAAAGTCGCTAGAACAATGTCGCTGATAGGGGTCGATAGTCTGACCTTTTTCGTGAAATTTCCAGTGAGCGGGGGCCTTTGTGCGACTATGCCTGACGACATTGCCTAGGGCATAGTCGCGGGGTCAATGTCGCCCGCGTGTGGGTGAGAGGTGACGGATAAATCGACCAAACACCCCAAAAATACTCACTTCTCCTCTATTGTGCGATTTTCAGACCTCTTCCATGAGTAAGGCGATTTTTGTTCTCTCTTTTCTTCTCATCCCCTTTCATTAAAGAGTCTCAAACCTAACCTAGCATTTATTGCTTTCTTCCTTAGTTTGTTGAGTTCTAGTGTTGAAATCCTTGGGGTTAGAAGAGCTTCAAGTCACTTCCAAGTTCACACAACAACTTAGGGTTTTCTCCTAACAAACCCTAGCTTGTGAGTTTATACTCTTTAAATGCTCTTCTACTCATTATTTACTTGCAATATTCCTTACATTATATATGTGCATCATACATTTGGATTTTGACCTAACTTCTAGGGTTCTCATTTTGTGAACCCTAGATGGTGAGTTCCCTTTTATAAACCCCAACTTTGCACTTAAATGGCTATTTATTGTTTTGATGATCTAATCTACCTATCTTATGAGTAAAATATGAAGGAACCTTTATTTTTGGATTTGACCCAAATAGCTAGAGTTTTGTGAAGATAAGGAAGAGAATACAATTCTTTACCATGGTATTTATTGAAAGCATGATTAGTTGTACTACTAGAAATGTGGAAGTGGATTATCGTTATTGAAGTTCATAATGTGTTGTTGAAATGGAACCTTGTATGTGGAATATAACATCTATGTGTTGCCATGTGATTTATGCATATACGTATGTGTATACAATCTGGTATATCTTATCATTATCCGATCACCTGATAAGAATGTGAACACTACTCCTTGTGCACGAGGAGGTAGTTATACAATTAATTGGACCTTT
Organism: Arctium minus; assembly: GCA_954870635.1. Taxonomy (NCBI): domain Eukaryota; kingdom Viridiplantae; phylum Streptophyta; class Magnoliopsida; order Asterales; family Asteraceae; genus Arctium; species Arctium minus. The sequence goes on along the minus strand of OX941092.1, from coordinate 71,066,901 downwards.
TGTGTTGGTCCTTGTGGTTCACTAACGAGTAGGCAATAAGGGGACGTGGGCCCTTGAGGTGTAACTCGTCTAGTCTTGGATAGGCAATAATGTCCCGTAAGACCTTGAGGTGTAACTCGACGGAGTAGGCAATAAAGGCATTGATTATGGTTTGAGGTTGTGATGTCTCGATGGCATGGGAACTAGGACCGGGACATGAGGTATAATCCAAAAACATCATGGGTGACTCCACTCCCCTGTACATGTTACCCCGATGGAAACGGGTTTCCCCCGTATTATCAAGGGTTATCCCTTGTATGTTTATGTTCAGGTTTGAGGACATGGTTGCAGTGGAAACAATATTTGTGAGACAATGGAGTTCGGTAACACAAGATTTGTTTATCGTATTATGACATTATTGTTTTGTGAATTATATAATTTATGAGATCTCACTAGGCTTCGTCCTAACACTTGTTGTGGTTGTTGTTTTTCCCACAGATCTCACTCGTGGTGGAGTTTAGGTTGTTGAGCTTGTCAACCAGGCACATAGGGGGTCTTGAAGTGCCAGTCTTTTGGAGATTCGTGTGAAGAGAGAGATTTTTGGTGGATTAGCAACACCCAAATTTAATCTAGTTGTAATTCATTCTAGATTAAGTAGGTTGTTGTATTGTGATGTCTCTTATTCCTACAACTGCTTTTGGTGCAAACTATCCCGGCCTCATTGGGTTTTAGTTGTTTTAAGATTTGGGATTTGTCCTCGTTAAATGTTTATGCTTACAAGGATTTTGGATATTCGTCTTTTAGACGTTATATTGCCGAATTTGCGAATTTTTATTCGTCTAAAATATTTAGGTGTTACAGTCAAGTTTCTCAAAACCATAATATAAAGTTAGGGTGTGTAGGTGAAGGTTATATCACATATTAAATACATGAGAACAAGGGATAGAAACTCACCTTGAAAAGGTTGTAGAAAACCCTAGTTAATGAATGAAGGAGAGAAGAGAGTGGAAGATGAAATTGACACTTGGACTCCTAGAATCTCACAATAAATGCCCAAAATCCTACTCCAACCATAAAATCATTACCTCTTAAATCTTTATGACTATAGAATGAGGAGGGAGGGAACTTACCCCTCTTTCTTCTCCAAAATTGGTTCCAAGCAAGAGAGAATGAGAAAAGTGAGGAATAAGGGTTAATTTTCAGTTTTTAAGAGGCCTGGCCCCGACGGCGACCTTGCCTCGCGAGAATGACATGTCATTCTTGCTTGGCACTCTCGCCCGAGATAAGTACCCTGCGGTACAATCTCAGCGATTGGCCTCGCGAGAATGACACTTGTCACTCTCGTTTGGCACTCTCACGCAGCCTCCCCGACTCTCGGTACACCCTCCGCGGTTGTGCCCCGCGAGAGTGATCTCTATTACAATCGCGGACACAATCGCCCCAAATGTACCGAAGTCCATTTTTGTCCGTTTCGACCTGAAAGCTCCCGATCACAACGCTAAGCTCGATAATAAGGAAAAGGCCAAGTTAGGGACGTACCAAAAACACGGGTGTTACATAAAATGTGTTGGAGTTTATTCGTGTATTTTGGAGCATGTGTCTACATACACGTTGGTCGTTGCATTCTATTGCATTTTAGGGATTTTAACTTATGGTCACTTGATTTTGGGCTTAAAGCTCAATTTTCGTCTGTGTCGTGTCTTGAGGACACTTGTCCGGCTTTAATAACTTAATGTGGCACTTTGGTGGGAGTTGCATTTATTGCACTTTATTTTGGAGAACACATGCTTTGAGTGTGTGTGTCATTCATTTGGAGTTATGTGTTTAGATTGTAATGCATTTGATCCATAGGCATGTAAGGCAATCATATTTAAGGGTGAGGAGTCTCGATATTCTCACCTTGGGAATTATGCCGTGTTGGCATTGTTGTTGTCCAAGTTGTTTTGCGAAGAGGAACCTTTTATGGGTTGTACTTCGGGACCATGAGTTTTGTGATTTTATGTTCTAATTCTTGTGCACGAGGGTTAGACATCATGAGTTATCAAGTAAGGAGTTGAGGCTCCTATCTTGAATGCTAGGGAGTAGGCACTAGGGGTCGAATGAGTACCCTGAAGATGAAACTCCACTAGAGAACGAACATGCAATAGGATCGCGTATCCTTTAGGTGAAGCTCGATGGAGCAGGCAATAGGGGATACGGTGTTTTTAGGACTTGGAATACAGTCCGACTGGAGGTGTAGCTCGGCAGAGCAGGCAATACAGTTACGATCCGAGGTGTAGTTCGACAACGTGGCTATGTGGCTTAACTTTGTGTTCTGCCATGTACAACAGAATCGGGTCCCCCCCATCACCGGAAGGTGTTATTTGAGTATTAAATTGTGTTATTTTATTATCCATGTTTTCGGTGACGTTTTGCATATATGGTTGTTATTCAAGATTTATGGGTTGAGTATTATGCCCCGCCCGTGTTTTGGATGGTTTGGGAAATAAAGTTTTTATCCGCATTTTTATAAATTGGGAGTTCATTTTCTATTCACGTTTTGGGTGAGTTTAGGGTTGAAGTTGTTTTACGAAAGAATGTTTATGTTAGGTTGCTTGTTTTTAAAGGTGTGTGCTTTTGGAAAATGAGTCCTTTAATATTTAAAGTAAATCCTTTTGAAAGATTATGATTTAAACTGCATTCTTTCCCTTTAACAAGTATATTTGTTTCATGTTGAAAACTCTTGAACTCACTAGGCGTTAGCCTAACCTTTTTATTTGTCGGCATGTGCATCAGGTTTGGTTGAGGATTGTTGCTAGCGACTTCGTGGTGAGATGAGTGCTAGTCCTACACGTCGTGCACGAGAGAGAGTAGCTTGGTGAAGCCTTCCGCACTTTTGGAGATAGCAACTATTATTGGGTTTTAGTAACACCCGCATTTGATTAGTCTTTATACAAGACTTGACCTATTATTTGTTGAAGTTAAATCTAGAATTCTAATTGAGGTGACTCAAGTGATGATTAGTAGAATAGATTTTATCCTTATTTGATGTATAATTGAAAAGTTTAAATTAGTTGCTCTTTCCAAATTTGAGGGTGTTATAGAATAAGATTAAGTAAAACCTAATTTAAATAAACTTAAGAATCACACAGTTGTTTGCACTAAGAAATAGAGAAGAAAGGTTGAGGGAATATAGAAATCAAGGGTTTATAAATTCGGTTTACTAAGAGAGATAGATAGAAGGGTTCACATTGAGAGATAGTCTCAACCTTTCTATTTATACTCTATGCATTGAATGCATGGCAGGGTACTTTACACGTGTCACCTTTTGATTGGTTGCATGTCTCTGACTTTTGGAGACATGCTTTTGGCCGCATGGTGAATAGTGTAGTTCTTCAGAGTTGTTGTACGACTTGTAGTAGAGGTATGTCTCTTCTGACAGGTGTACTTTTTGTGCAAAGATAAGACAAAAGAAACTTGGAGCATAAGTTTTGTGATCATCAATCGCTGAATATCTCTTCCTTCAGGGAGGTCAAAGGAAGTTCAGCGATCGCTGAAGCTTTTCTTCAAAGTTCTTCGCATGTTGTGGACTTGCCTTGATTTCACTGATGTCTGCATCAGATCATAAGTAGGCTTGTCGTTTTGTTCAGCAGCTTTGTCTTCGAGTTAGCGGTGAACATCTTTGTCGCGAAACTTGTCTTCGGGGATTACATCTAACAGATTACAAAGAACCTATCAGCGAGTAATCTAAGGAAGGGTTGATGTTTATAGCAATGTCACTTTGGAGTGATAGTTAAGTGCGATAAATGCATTAAGTTGACCATCTTGAGTTAGAATTATTTGTTGGGATTAGAACTATAAGTTGTTAAACCAATTCTATTTCGAGGAGAAATTGTAAGTTAACCGAATTAGTGGGATTGTTGCTCTAAGATGTTCGATGCATCCGGATGACAATAGTATGAATTGAGAAGCACAGTCCTAAGATGTTGTGTGCCGACCAAATCCATGCATAAAATTTATTTCTAAATAAGTTTGCATAAATTGTTTCTCATGTTTTCAAAGCATAAAGTGAGTTATGTTACGAAGTCTTGGTAAAGCATTTAGCACTCACCATATTTTAAACCGTGAGCTTAAACATGCATGGAATGGTTTTGTTGCATGTGATTGCAAATTTATATAGAAAATCTCTCCGTTCATGTTTTGTGTTTAACGCTATTTTTTTGGATATCATAAGATCCGCGTTTTAATACCATATAGGGTATTGGGCAAGTAACTGTCGAATTTTTAACCTTGACATTGGATCTCCTCCACGTATGTTAAGGTTTTGAAGGAAGAGTTGTTCCCACGTTTTTGAGTCTGAACTTTCTTGGGGATTTTGGGTCTGAATGAGTCGCGTTGAATTTTATGGAATATTGTTTTGCGACGTTTTGGGCGCGTGAGTGTACTTCCAAATGCGTGTGTTTTAAATTTTCTTGCGTGTAAATTTACGAGCTTTTGAGTGTCGTATCTCATGAGAGTTGTGTTGAAAAGGGTCGCTTTATTTTACGTGGTGGTTTTAGAGTTTTGGCATTTTTAGACTTATTGTCGTTTTACGCTTTTATGTTGGGAAATAGAAATTTTGGAACATGTAGACTTGCATTGTTGTGTACGTTAATTTACGAGTTTTGTTTAATACTTTGTCTCATGCGAGTCTTGCACCTATATTTTTGCAACCGTAAGAGGCACCTTGAAAATCTTAGTGTCGCATGATTGCATCTTGAGTTTTACACGAGTACATGTGCATACTTTTGGGTTGAATTTGATTTTCATTCGTGTGAGTAAATATGTGAACGATTGCGTGAGTCGAAAGTTGCGCGAAAGAACTTTTGCGCGAGATGTTGATGGCGCAAAAGCGAACTTTGCGCTAAAAGTTGTTGGCGCAAAGTGGAAATGCTCGTCCGTTGTGAATGGCGCAAAGGTAGATTTGCGCGAGACGAAGCTGGCGCAAAAGATGCTATGAACTGGCGCAAACTTTCACTTCTCGCGAGTTCGTCCCTGCAGCTTTGAAATTCGACTAAAAACCACAATAAACCTATCTAGACTTCGATTTAGCAGTCCCAAATTTGACAAATCGACCACTAACAGTTTTAGATCAGATTACAAGCCTTTGTTTTCCAAAATAGTCACTTTTTGAGAATCCAATCTATGGAACAGTGATGATGAACTCGTGAACTGTTTTACAACTAAATCCCAAAATTTGAATCGATTGAAGTGCTATAATGAAATTAATCAACACCAACTCGATCTATACCACAAATCGATCACAACCTGATCGATTTCAACTCCTAAAACACTCTCAATCACGAAAATGATTTTGAAATGAAGAACACAGAGTCGATAGTTTATATTTTTTGATTTGAAACTAGTTTTGCTCTGATACCAATTGTGTGTCCCTCTATTTAATCGTTGAACCAGTTCTTATCAATAATAAACAATCACAACAATATGATTACCAACCTGTCTTAGATTACAAATCAAGGAATACAAAGGTTGATGATTTCGGTTTGAAGCTCTTGATGTTTTCTCTCTGATTTTCACCGTGAGTGTGTGTGTTTTATATGTGATCTGATTTTTTGGTTAGCTTGTCTAACACACACTCTACATAATATCTAAAGAAAGATATTATATCTAACTAAATAATATCTAACTAATATCTAATAACTTAGATATTTAGAAATAATAATAAAATACTAAAAACTAAACTTTGACATTTTATTACAAACGACATTAGACTTATATTAAGAGCGACTTTCCGGCTTTACCTTCAGATTGGATCTTCAGATTGGATGATCTTGAATCCAATATATCTGTGTGCTAACAATCTACCCCTTTGGATCAAGATCATTACTAAAAAGATTTTAGCAATTCAATCTTCTTTTTCAGCTCAGAAGATGCAATCTCCTTCTCTGTCTTCCATATGTAATAATCTCCAGGTTTTAGCTCAGAATTCTTTAGCAAAGTATCTTCAAAGAAAATTTCTCTAAAATCAGCATGTCTTCAGAATACTTTGAACTCTCGCATTTCTTGGTTATCTCTTCTCTTTTCCAATCTTATAATGTAAGGTACTGGACATTTCTTCTTTCCCATTAGATTAAACAACTGTCACAACCCTGGGGATTGAAAGTGCACGCAGAGAAGAGAGAAGTGTGTGTGTGTGTGTGTGTGTGTGTGTGTGTGATCTGATTCTTCTCTCTTTCAATCTTATAATGTAAGGGACTGGACATTTCTTCAATCTTTAGGTTCTCCCCCTTTTTGATGAATAGAGAAACGATTTCATCAAAACTCTGAGTAAGAAATGTCTTTCATTTGGAGCCTCTGATCCGTCAATTCAAAAGATATTCATCCAGATCTTTGCAAATCCAGACAAAATAAACGTGTAACACCTGAATCAACAAATGAATCAGTTAAAATGCATGTCAGTAACACTAAGTTACTGTGTGTAACAAATACACATTGTAAAGGAGCTTTTGTGATATTCACTCCCCCAGGGCTTCCATTCAATCATCGAAAACACCACAAAGGTAATTTCTATGAACGTTATGACAAAGAAACAAATTCCTTGTGTGTTCGTGCTTGTGATAGAAAGAATTAAGCACGGATGATTGCTTATAGGCTCAAATTTGTGTAAACCACTGAGACAACAGTAAGTTAAACACAGACTCAATGTGCATGATTGAAGTGCGAAGGTGGGGCAGACTTCCTTCTTTTCAATATCCAGATTTTCCAAATGAAAATCAGATAGTAAATGTGTTGCTTCCCCTTTGAAAATGAAACACTTTCTTTTTAAGAAGAAAATGAGTAATTGGTGAGGTTTGATCAAGAGTTGGCATGGGCTAGTTGCATGTTTCAATAATGTTCACCAAAAAGTTGTGAAACACTAGAATTGTGGCTGCCCGACTCAGAAAAAGTTGGTGCAGAGTTCTGATATTCTTTTAACTCTGTTCTCACACCCTCTTTCTTTTAAACATTTAGTTTACTCTCTTTTTATGTATAACTCATCACACAATCCACACTCATTTCTTTTCGACTTCTCACACTCAATCACTATGGATTAACTTTTTGGGTATAAATCACTGGTTAAGGTGATTCCATTGAAGTTGTGTTAATTCCTAACACAATGAAATCATGTTTTCCTAGAAAGCATGTGATGCTCAGATTGGTTTAACTATTTCAGTTAAAGCACAATGTAGATCTTGAAAACATTTAAAATCACACTTCCAAATTATAAAATCTGATGAAGAATTGGGAAGTGGTTTGAACATTTAAGAACAATGTTTTCTATGATTGAAAGTTGTCCACTTTTCAACCATATATGAGATTAAGATAAAGGAATGATATCTTTATGTGCGATCTTACATCTCATGAAACTAAGCTTAAAGTCATAACGATATGATCTTGTAAGCATCTCTCAAAAAAATCTGCAAAAGTCTTATGTCATAATCAAAGCTAATTTATTCACTGAAAATAAAATGACAAAAAGCAGTAAAACAATTTAAAGTACGAGTTCTGATCAGAAATAATCAGAAGTCATCACCTTTTTACTCCCCCTGAAATTATGCATCCAAAAATATGTCAGTTAAAAAGATATGCATTAAAATTTCAGACAAATATGTACTCCCCCTTGAAGGTTGATTTCCTCATTCGAGTATTGGAGTACAATCTCTTATCAGCACAGGAGTAAGGTCTTTTGATCACTGAAGTACGAGTCCTAAACTGTTGTGTTTAGAAGTCAAACTTCGTTGAAGTACGGGTTTTGAACTGATGTGTTCAAAAGTCTATTTGACATTGATGTCCGAGTCTTGAGCTGATTTACTCAAGAACCATTATTCTCCTACTCCCCCTTGACAGTAGGTGCCTGCAACACAGAATCATCCCTTTTCTTTGGTACCCACTGTATTTGGGTCCATGAGTGTTAGTTGCAGTTCTTGTGGGGGTCACTGAGTAAGAACCATACCAGTAATTGTCACTCGTTTTATGAACAGGATCATGTGTACGACAATAAGAACACGACAATAAGAACAATATAATTTCTTACCTGACAAACTGATTAATTTATCTCTCGTGTAAACAAAATCAGGTTTACCTTTATGCGCATTGTTCTTCTTGGCATTAGGCGTATGTACACATGAGTTTTTACATTTCATCTCATATTTCTTCTTTGCTTCAACTGGTTTCCTGTTCCAGACCAGTTCAGCTTCTTTGTAGGTACTTCTCCTTCTTTGATGTATACCTGAACCATCTGTATTTTTATCAAAGAAAAAGTTAGAATTACGAATTTAATCAGAAGATTTAACTGACCTTTTTGAAGAAACAGATTTGGATGTTGAACTTGCAGCTGACTTGAAAGAGCATTCTGAATCAGCTGAATCATCTCTAGGTGAATGGATAATTGACTCTGGAGTCTTGTGCTCAGTCACCACCACCATTGAAATAATCTTTTCAAGCTCGTTAATCTTTGAAGAATAATTGTTTCTATCTTTGACAATAAGTTCAATCTTCGTCTCAAGCTCACACTTCTTTTTCTTCTCTTTCTGTGCATATTTAGAAAGTTCAGATAGCTTTGCATTAAGCTTTCTAATTGCAGCTTCAAAGGTGCTTCGCTCTTCTTCAAATTCCTTCTTTTCACCCTTTCTTCCATCTGATATCTCTTTTAAGAATCCAACGTTCTTCTTTTCTATTGTCTTCTTCTCTTTGGCAAACTGATCTCTTTCTAAAATGATTACTTTCTCAAAGTTACTAACTTGTTGAGAAAGCTTTATACTTTTAAGCTTAATCACCTTCTTCTCTTCAATACTCTTCTTAGAAAGATCTAAGAACTTCTTCTCAAACTCAGATATTTTCTTTTGAAGATTAGCATTTGTACTCTTCAAATCCTTAGATTTCTTCTCATTGCTCTCAACAAGATCTAGCTTCTGTTTTTGAGCTTCCAAATCAGAAATCATTCTTTTTAGCTCAGAGTTATCAGCTACCAAATCTTTTGCTTTTAAGAAAACCTTTTGGTCTAAGATAATCCATTCAGAGTATAATTCAAGATAGTCCCAAATCTCTTTCCCTGAAGCTTCGGGAATATCCATTAAATCAGATATTTCATTAGAAATACTCTTTTTCAGATAAACTCTAGCTCTATTATCAGCTCTCTCTCTCTCTCTCTCTGTGTGTGTGTGTGTGTATCTGTTCCTTAGTACAGGATACTTTAGGATTTAGGGGTTCCAGTGCTTCTTCAGACAATGATAATCTAATGTAGTGACCCAGATCATCATTATCTACATAGCTGAAAAAATTAACTTTCCACTTTTCGTATTCCCCTTTATTCAACATTGGGACACTACTGCTGTAGTAAGTCATTCTGATTGATAAGAAAACTTGTATATGATCTTTAGTCCAAATAAAATCAAATAAAATTCAGAAATAAAATTTCCAAATTTAACCAAGTCTGGAACTGGCGCAAAAAGGTTTAATTTGCGCTACTTGAAGGTGGCGCAAAAATCAACTTTGCGCTAGACGAAGGTGGCGCACAACAGGTTTGCGCGAGGTCTGTGTGGCGCGAAGTAACACTTTGCTCTAATAGTGTTTGGCGCAAAAGTTAACTTGCTTTTAGTAGGAACTTGCTTTCTTGAGAATTGCGCGAACTGAGGTTGGTTCAAAAGATGGTTTGCGCTACAACGAGTTTGGCGAAGAAGTTTTGCGCGAGATGCAGGTGGCGCAATTTGAGGTTTTGCGTGAGTCGAAAGTTGCGCGAAAGAACTTTTGCGCGAGATGTTGATGGCGCAAAAGCGAACTTTGCGCTAAAAATTGTTGGCGCAAAGGTAGATTTGCGCGAGACGAAGCTGGCGCAAAAGATGCTATGAACTGGCGCAAACTTTCACTTCTCGCGAGTTCGTCCCTGCAGCTTTGAAATTCGACTAAAAACCACAATAAACCTATCTAGACTTCGATTTAGCAGTCCCAAATTTGACAAATCTACCACTAACAGTTTTAGATCAGATTACAAGCCTTTGTTTTCCAAAATAGTCACTTTTTGAGAATCCAATCTATGGAACAGTGATGATGAACTCGTGAACTGTTTTACAACTAAATCCCAAAATTTGAATCGATTGAAGTGCTATAATGAAATTAATCAACACCAACTCGATCTATACCACAAATCGATCACAACCTGATCGATTTCAACTCCTAAAACACTCTCAATCACGAAAATGATTTTGAAATGAAGAACACAGAGTCGATAGTTTATATTTTTTGATTTGAAACTAGTTTTGCTCTGATACCAATTGTGTGTCCCTCTATTTAATCGTTGAACCAGTTCTTATCAATAATAAACAATCACAACAATATGATTACCAACCTGTCTTAGATTACAAATCAAGGAATACAAAGGTTGATGATTTCGGTTTGAAGCTCTTGATGTTTTCTCTCTGATTTTCACCGTGAGTGTGTGTGTTTTATATGTGATCTGATTTTTTGGTTAGCTTGTCTAACACACACTCTACATAATATCTAAAGAAAGATATTATATCTAACTAAATAATATCTAACTAATATCTAATAACTTAGATATTTAGAAATAATAATAAAATACTAAAAACTAAACTTTGACATTTTATTACAAACGACATTAGACTTATATTAAGAGCGACTTTCCGGCTTTACCTTCAGATTGGATCTTCAGATTAGATGATCTTGAATCCAATAGATCTGTGCGTTAACAAGTTCATAAACCATTTGGGAAAACCCTTGGTTCCAGCATGTGACGAGTTTTGGGTTAATCACATATTTGGGTTATGTGTATGCATAAACGTCGTTTAAAGGCACTTCATTATTTGGGGGTCCATTGTTTATTGGTCAAATGGATTTTGAGCATTTTAGCTCGGCGTTGACTTAAAAGAGTCTTGAGGACATTTGTCCAATTTTATGGCTCGATGTAGAGTCCAATCTATGATTGACATACTAATGCATTTTATTGCATATTTATGATAATTACATGCTCGAGTGCGTTTGTCATTCATGGGTAGTCATGTAACGTTAGACTGTGTTGCATTGGATCCATAGGCACGTAAGTCAGTCTTATTTGATGGTCAAGTGGGTGGTACGGGGTTGGACTCCAGGACTCATGTTTTATAACCTTGTCCTTTCAAGTGTACATTAGGAGGGTTGAATCCGGTTGTGCTATTGTGACAATGGATAGGTCATGATGGGCGTTTGGGGCCTCCACCATGTTGGGACAATGCCATGGTTGTATCCCTGTGCCGAGCCTTTGGTGGTATTCTTGATAATATTCGCTAAGGTCAGTTGTCTCTTTTGGTGTAGCTTGAAGGGAGTCGTAGGGACACTTGGGCTTGTGTGTCGTGAAGTGTCATACGATTAACGTTGTATGAGTGGCATACTTTTGTGTTCCTCCACTCTCAACTGATGCGGGTATCCCCCGCTGTCGGCCCGTAGTATTTTGGATATTTAATTATCCTTACTTAAATGTTTGGATTTCATTCCATATTACGGTTGCGTGAGTATTAAGTTTCAGTTCCATACTTCCGACGACGTATCATACCTATATGGTTTGTTTCCTTTATACCCCGCCCGGGTTTTGGGTGTTTTGGGATAGGGAGTGTCATTCACGTTTTTACAAATTGGGTGTCGAATTATAATCCCGTTTTGGGTGAGTTATGGGCTGCGTCGTTTTATAAAGAATGTTTGTTTTGGAGCGTTGTCTTTAAAGATGCATATTATTGGAAAATGAATCGCCCTCATATGTAAGGCATATCAAATTGAAAGATTATGATTTTAACCGCATTCTTTCTTTTAAACAATTAATTTATATATGTTGAAAACTTTTGAGCTCACTAGGCGTTAAGTCTAATCTTTTTATTTGTCGGCATGTGCATCAGGTTCCAGTTGGGGGTTTGGATTCTAACAACTCTATGAAGAGTTGAGCCTTAGCTTTACACGAGTGTAAGTAGTTGGTGAAGTCTTCCACGGCTTGGAGATAGTAACAATTATTGGGTTTTAGTAACACTCGTCCTTATTATAGATTGTATGTATAGAATGATACGTGTGTATTGAGGTTAAATCTTAAATTGTGATTGTAGATGAAGCAATTATCAATGTATTTAGAAAATTTTAAATTAGTTGCTATTTTCAGAATTGAGGGTACGTGTTACACATCAAAGCTCATAAGTTGGGTAAAGTCCCAAAACAACTCTTGACCCTAAATACGGTCAATAAACACCTTAACTCGTTCAACAAATCGATTGAAAACATTTTTAACCCAAGTTACCCTTGTTAAGAGTTGAAACATTATTTTGCACAAATCCTCCAAATACCCAAGAAATCACATTTAATTGATTGGATATCTTTTGATAACTCAAAACACCCAATAAACATCATAAATCATCTACAAAGGTCTGATAACCCAAATATACACAAATATATAAATATTCACAAAATCTATCAAATATGAAGTGAACTTATGGGAATATGTTCAAAACCCAAAAGAAATATATTTTAACATGTATATAGTTTTGCAAATCAACTAGAAATCACCTTGTTAGATTTAGACTAAATCTAGGTTTTATCCCCAAAATTTGAGTTTTCTTGGATGAAGGCTATGAAACCTTCTAGTGAGCCCTCTAGATCTTAGCTCCAAGATTTCTTCTAAGTTTCCTTTGACCACAAACATCTCCGAAAATTACACCAAGTTCTAAAGAGATAGAATGAAATAGGAGAACAATGAAACCCTAGCTTTTTGGATAAAAAGGTGAGAAGATTACCTTAACCACTTCTCTTGAATCCACCAACATCTAGGGCTAAAAATTCGGACCCCAAGCTTCCCAAATCTTACTAAGAGGAGAGAAAGGGTTGGGAGAGGGTTTGGTGAAAATAGGATGAGAGAAAATGGAAGGGGAATGAAGTAGATGAGGGATAAAGGAAACAAAGACTAAAAATCGGATTTTATGTAAGTCTGGACCCCGATCGCGACAGTGACATGCTACCGTGCCAGATGTCACTGTCACGGGCACTGTCACGCCAAATGTACTGAGGCTTCACTCTTTGGTGCTATTGTGACATGATACAGTGCCAGATGTTACTGTCGCAGGTACTGTTGCGCCAATTAGTGCGACTATGACATGCTACTGTGCCATATGTCACTGTAGCACCAAGTGTACCATAGACAAAATTTCGTGTTCATAATTTTGGGTTTTCGTGCTTCCTACGACGTTCTATTATAGACTAACCTTTAACATGATAGGCTAAAATTTAAAAGCATTAATGAAAACTAAATAAGATAATATGGAATTCTTCTTACCCCAAAAATCCGGGTGTTACAAATTAATTAGAAAATGATAATATTTTTGGTAAGAGATGATTGGTGGAACTAAGAATTGTCAAATTATGATTGGTGTTGTTGGTGGTGGAGATCCAAGTGTTAACATGTGTCAATTGAAATCTAGATGAAAGCCACGTATCATAAGTAATGATGATTCCTCTCATTTCCCCAAAATACCCCTACAATTATCATCTCTTATTATCTCCTCACCCAACTTGCTCTGGCCCCGGGTCCTTCCTTTCTATTCCTCGGTAAGTTTCTTATGCTTCTATAGAAAGAAAACCATGATTTTCTTCTTTTTAACTCCATTAAAGCTTTACGAGAGAGATTTGAGGGTAGAAACTTTGTGATGGCAATTAGTGAATGTTTGTAAGTCGGTTGTGACTTGTGAATCCGAAATCGTTTTCGAAACCCATGTTGCAAGGAATGCATTGTTGGTGACCAAATTGCAAAGGAGCTCCTAAACCTCAAGATCATTGTGAGTATATGGATCTTTCCTAAATATTTTTCATGATCATATGCACAATATGTATATTTTGATATGTGTGGGTAAACATGTTGTTTATAAAATGATTTCATGCCAAATATATATGAATTTCAATGCATGGCATGTAGATGATATTTGTGATGTATTCACAAATATGAGAGTCACTTAGGGGGTGTTTACTTGTGGCTTAATGGGTTTAATAATTGATTGGGCTTATTCGCATAGACATTTTGACATGTTTACTTAGAGCTTAATGAAAAATATTTGGGCTTATTCGGACAGTCCAAATACATCACTTGTCCACGTTCAGAAGAAAAAACTTGACATCAATACCTCTGCATCACCCTCCCTCAATACAACCCTAGCCGCTCCCCTCTCTTTACCGCTCCCCTCTCTTTACGTTACCCTCTCCCCACCGGAGACCGACGACTTATCTCCCTAACGATGCCCTTTCTTCCGTTCATCTCTCCCCAACGATTCCCTTTCTTCCGTTTATCTCTCCCCAACGACGCCATTTCTTTCGTTCAACTCTCCTCAACGACGCCCTTTCTTCCGTTCATCTCTCCTCAACGATGCCATTTATTCTGTCCATCTCTCCCCCAACGAGGCCCTGCATGGAGACTTCTTCGAAGCCCCTCACCAAACCAGCAGCAACCCCAACAATATTACAAATGAGACGAGGATGAAATGGTAAACCCTAATTTGCCTCACCCCTTCATCTGTTTCTTCCCATTTGTAAAATAGTAAACCCTAATTTGAAGGCGAACACAAATTTGGTATATGGTTTTGATGGAGCAACATGTCGAACCTGAGTATCAAAGCTGGGTAATTAGGCTTCTTGGATATGAATTTGAGATGTCATTTCAAGGAAGCTGCAAATTTTAAACCCTAATTTTAGTTTTGAAACCTTGATTTGGTTGAAATTGGTAAAATGGTAAACCTTAATTTTAACTTTGAAATCTTGATGCTGGTTGAAATTGGTAAATTGGATTTGTTAAACAATGTTTGGTTCATTGAGGAGTAAAATGGTCATTTCGGTTATTCAGATAGTTGATTCAGAAAAAAAAAAACACTATTTTTTTATCTAGACAAACAACTTTACCCGGACAGACAACTTTACCCATACAAGACTTAATGAAAAATTTGGTAAACAGCCCCTTAGTTGGATAATAGCCTTAGTGGTGAAGTCTTATGATCATGAGCATTGTATATGAAATCTTAGTGGTGATTAGCATGCATGCAAAGTTATATATATGACATTGAAATACATACTCGGCTTCGGCTTAAAAAGTATGTGCATGTCTCAAAGATTTGATCAACAAGAAGGAGCTCATAGATGTGTGGTTTTAACATCAATAAAGTGATTCATGTTTGTATTTCATCGTTTGTATATTACCAATGTTAACTCCAAAATTAGTTGGAGTGGTTTAAAAAATATTACATTTGTCATATGTTTAAGGGGAAATTAATTATTTCAGTCATTTTTTGTTGATGGTTTAACCTCCTAGCTACATATTCTTACTGAAATAACCCACACATTCGTGAAAAACTTTCGCATTTACGAACTCATGCAAAAGATAAGAAATATTTTATACTTTCAGCCCCTCTTCGTAAAAAACATAGTTCGCATTATTTTGATATTGCGAACATAAATAATTTTACCAAAGGAATGAAAATTTGAAATTACTTTAAAATTGCAAACCTAAAAAAATTTTAAAAAAATGAAATCCAAAATTGAAATCCCATTATTTTGAAATTGCGAAATAAATAAAATTATTTTATTTATTAAAAAATTATTAAATTAATGGAATTATTAAATATTACACTTTGAAAAATTACACTCTGAAATTACGAACATAAAATATTTTATTTATTAAAAAATTATTAAACATTACACTTTGAAATTGCGAACATAAAATATTTTATTTACTAGTCCCTAAAAATATTGAAAAAATAGAACTTTGAAATTGCAAACCTAGTTTGAAATATTACACTTGCGAACCTGGGTTTACGAAGAGGGACTGAAAGTGTAAAATATTTCTTATCTTTTTGAAGAAAGTGTGGGCTATTTTAGTGAGAATAGGGAGATGGTGGCTAGGAGGTTAAACCATCAACAAAAAATGGCTAAAAGAATTAATTTCTCTATGTTTAAGTATGTAATAATGTTTGTATTTTGGTATTTTGGTGACATCGAGTTCTATATGTAATAGACCGATCCATAAGCTTCATTGCGTACTCGAATGATATGTAAAGTTTATGGCTAGATAATGGCTAAAAAATGTCGAGGTGTTACAGTGAAGGTGGTTGACGATGGTAGTGGTGGCGGCGATGGTAAAAAGATGTTATTGCTCTCGAGTTAACGGATAGTAGTTGACGCCGTAAAGGACAGGACCTAGCGCGTAACAAAATGCAAACCACAAACACTTTAAGTAACTTATTTTAAAAGAGAGACCATATCCAAATTCTGAGTAGAGCACAAGGACCGTACATAATTTATTCAATAAACTAATTTTATATATACACATAATATATACCAGCACTCTAAAGCGAAGAGAGGACAGAATGAGCTATGGTTTTCATCACAAATGTTGCGAGTACGACTTCAACAGTCTTGACACTACGCGCGAAAGAACTAAACTCTCATTTTGTCGATTTCCACACAATTTAAGATTCTAATTTATTAGATGATACCGAAAATCTATACATATCTCTTATAATCAGATAACTTGCCAGAATACTTCTTTGATCCGTAATCTAAAGATGATAATCTGCAAATGATATGAAAAACCACTGGGAGTTCCTTAAAAGAAAAACCAAAATCCAAGTTGCAATGAGTATATGAAGTAGTAGCATCATTTGTAGAGATCCTCCATGGTGGTTTTCAGCCGCTGAATATCGGCCCCAACTATTTCCGACACCTTCTTTCCCCCTTGGAAGAAGTGGAGAGTTGGCTGAACAAACAAACAAACACCAATCCTTATTATTCATTATGAATGAGTAAGGATCATATGTGAGAAATTTTCATTTTCGTTGAGAAAGGTGAGAAAATGTGAAGGTACCTCTATAGTTTATATTGTGAAAGTACCTTTATTTTATGTGAAAATTGTAACCTTCACATGACCAGACACCATGTATTTCCGGTTACATGACCTTCAAACAATATAAAGGTACCTTCCCTTTCTCACCTTCTCACGAAAATGGGTCTTTATCGTTCAACATGTAGTCATTGTTACCATATTGTGCCTATTGATTATTCAACAATAGTCACAGCAACACAGTGTGTTAAAACCAAACAAAGTCGGTTCATCCCACTCAAAAGTAGGGAATGTACATAGACCTGGCTTCCACCCTAGAGGGTAGAGTGATTGTTTCTCTAAAGATCCCTGGCTTGTGCAAAAGTGTAAGCAGAAAGAAAAGAACCAAGACTAGTATTTTTTTTCCACGCACAATACCCCCACACGTTTTTTTTTTCCAACATTTTATGGCAAAATGAAGTTATATGTATGTTGGAGGTTCCATATACATAAAAACATATGCTTGGATATATGTGGCTGTGTGAGGATGTATAAAAAACAAACTAACCCAATATATCTCACTTGAAGGTGAGATACACAGACCTGACCTCTACGTTGACGAGTAAAGCAGTTGTTTCTGTGAAGACCTGTGACTATGGACAAAATGTATGTGAAAAAAAATGTTTGCAATTTTTGGAAAAGTTGTCACAAAGTTCGAAGAACAAGAAAAGAAAAGGAATAGTTAAAAAGAGAATCTTGAAAAGAAGGCGGCTAAAAATATTACGCAACATCAATACAGAAGTACATAAAAATATCGTATCAAAGGTTTAAAAAACTATCCTACCCCTACTCCCCTAGGCTAACGTAGGACTCTCGTAAAACATAGGACCCTGGTAAGGATGTATAACTTATGTGTAATCTTTACAGGTAGTTTTGATTATTATATGTATGTGCATTTTTTTGCATTCCTCTTGTTCATATCTTTTTTCCAACTTTTAACTTCTTTTTGGAGTTTTTTTTTTCTTTTGGGGGGGGGGGGGGGGGGGGGTGGTAAGGAAGGCAAATCATGATCATAAAATTAAGGAAGATAAGTAGTTTACCACAGCAGCAATATTTAACTTGTCCAATGCACCCCTGAGACCTTCCTGCAATTGAAGATAAATGAACATATAAAGGAAATCCGTATGAATAAATTAAGTTTGGAAACACCAATATGAAAGCCAAAAAAAGTGAACTACAAATGGTTCCTGGATATTCAATAATCATCCCTCGAGAAACAATATTTGCGCTTCTCTTTCCTAAATCAAAAACTCCATAACAATTTGATCCATTTTTCTCACTGTTAACCCAATTTAATTAGAAAGTCATGTGTGACCCTACTACCCCTCCCCTTTAGCCGTACCGCACCCTAATTTCACCCCTTTCTAGAAATAAGCCAAAATTTCCCTTTCTTTTCCAACAAATTTGAACTGAAAAAGGATATGGAAAAGAATTTTAAAGCCAGAAAATGTTAGAAGATATGAAAATGTTAAATCATTCAATACCAAAAATAAAAACAGCAATTAAGAGTTCCCTAAAGAACATTTCATGAACATGGGAAAACCCATCAGCGCACCCAAAAGATAAAGGACAAAAAACGATCAGCTTTTTGCTACACAACTGCATGATTGTTAGATTTCCTGATTAAAAGCTCTTTGCTGGTTGGTATCTCTAAACTACTTCTTGTAGGTTGTCCCGAGAAATTATGATCGACTCGTTCAAACTTACTTAAGGTGAAAAGCAGTTCCTCAATTTTCAAATTATCATGCATTAAGGCCGTGTTTGGTACATAGGACTGGACTGGCCAAGACAAAAACTAAATTGTTCCACATTTGGCATGACATGGTATTGGGACCAAGTGGGACAAAAAGGACTTTTTTGTTCCACCGGCACCAAATGAAGTAGAACAAATATCATAAGAATGGGAAAAACTAAAAAATTACTCCCTCAGTCCCAAAATAAGGTGGCGTTTGTTTTTTAAGAGGTCTGAAGTCTGAAATCTTATTTCACTTCTGATTAATAAGAGATGGTGCTGAAGTCTGAAATCTGAATCAATAAAACTGTTTGTTTTTTGTAATATCTGAAATCTGAATCACCCACCACCGTTTATTAAAGAAAAAAAATCATGATTTATTGGTCTTTAAACACCTATTTATGACATTTACCAAAAGCAACTTCCCTCATCAATCTGCATCTCAAACCCTTATCAAACAGAATCAGGAAGAAAGAAAAAAAAAATCACCTAAATCATTGTGATTTTGCAGGATTTTAAGCCGGATTTAGTCGCCAAAATCATAAAAAGGGTAGAATCAATCAAATATTTAATAACACCTACCAAGTACCCACCCTTCTCCCTAATCATAAAGCCGAATCGACATTTTTGCTGAAGAACATATCTTTTTTTTTTAGTTATTTCTTAACTTGATCTTCACCTGCATCCATTTCTCTGCAAAACCCATCTTCCCACATCAACATCTTGCAAATTTAACCCTAGATTACATGCATCCACTGTTTGATTTTGTGAAAAGACCATGGGGGAAAAGAAGAGGAACTCACAAGCTACCATTGTTGTCTCCAATTTTTGCAGCCATTACCAACTCAAAGTTGCATGCAAAAACAAAGGGGAAATTGTAGTAAGGTGGAGAAATTAGGTTTTGATTTGAGATTGAAGATGGAATTTAGAAGAGTATGTGCGAGGATGAATGGTCTAGAAGACGGAATATTGTTGTTTTTTTCAAGGAATTATTTGGGTTTTTGTAAGCAGGTTTGGATCTTCAATGGTATCTCTGTAAATTGTTTTCGATGTTCTTCTTTCTTCTCTCTCTTTCAATTTATTATTCCAAAAGTAACAAAAGCGGAGGCGATGAAATCTGGAGGCGAGACTGGGAGAAAGAGAGTTTATGCGAATTAAGGGGTTATGTTACCACTTATGATTTCAGAGCACGCTCAGAGCTTTTCAGCTCTTATTTTCAAAAAAAATCAAACAATCTGAAATAACAAACATCTGACCGTTTTAGATTTAAGTGGCATTAAGTGATTTTTTGTAAAAAACAAACAAGCCCTAAATGTCCATAATTAAAAAGGCACACAATTTTAGGAATATTTAATTATTACATAATTAACTAAAGAACAATAACTATAGAGAGAAAAAATTTCTCCACCTCATAACTAAGGGTAGAATGGGAAAGTAGACATTGACTTTTGAAAGTGGACACTTATTTTGGGACAAACTAAAATAGTAATGTAGACACTTATTTTGGGACGGATGGACTATGGAGTACTAATCTACCCTCATTTGGTAAACCTAATATGATATTTGGTTTAATGGTCACCACTGCCCACCTCACCACCCACCACCTCCTCCCGCCGCCTCCCCCAGTTCATAAGAACAATCCAAACGAATACAACATAGTTTTCTCCCTTCTATGAACCGGGTTCCTTCGAATTAGCATAAATTATATCAAATTCCTCATTCAATTTTGGTACTATTGCATATATATATGTGATATGAAAATCGTGTAAGAATGTTTATACATTAAATTATTTAGATGTTACTTGATTTGTGTCGCTTATATCTATCATGTGATATATATAATTATTAAATAGAATTTAGGGGGCAATCTAGTCATTTTAAGAGTGTTGTCCTATAATGTCCAACTTACCAAACACTATACAGGCAACTTGTTTAGTCTTGTCCTAGTCATACCAAAACACCGGACATACAACTTATCCATACCAGTCCGTCATGCGTACCAAACGCTACCAAAACTATAAATTCGTCACAAAATCAAAGTGACATTTTAATTCTCGAAGTTACAAGTCACGGATCTTCCTCTCTTTTAGGGAAACACCTGAAGCATCTTCCTTAAAAGAGTGTTGAAGTGCAACTGCAGACTATACAGGGGACATGTGAACTATTATATAAACCTTTTATCTATTTCTACACATGATATTGCCAGTTACATCACCACCGTAGGAGTAAGAACAATAGTTATAAAACTCTTGTTGTGTCAAGTATTTCTGTCTTGGAACCGATTAAGTGACATCTTTTAAAAAATATACTGTATTATTTAATCACAAGGCCATATTTAGGGGACAGTGTAACATTATAGTCGCTAATTACCTTATGATGCGATATAAATACTTGCAAGCATGGAATGCACTTACTTGATCAATATCTATCTTATAGGTGGTGACGTTAGAGTATTTCTCACTCAACTCCCCGATAAGCGGAGATATAAACCTACCTGCAAAAGAAGAGATAGGCAGGTTAGATTTGGTAGAAGAGTCAAATAAATAATTGAAAAGTAACTTTAAGAATTCAAAACATATAGCAAACAATCCTACATTAGAGAAACTAGATAAATATGGAAATAAAAATTCTCACATGGCCCACACCAGACAGCAGTGAAGTAGAAGACTGCAGGCAAGGATTCATCTGGATGACATGGTAAACATACATGAGGATATGTGCATCACGCATGTAACACATAAGCATATAGTATTGGTTGCAAAAGAAAGATGTATGGATATGTACTTACCTTGAATCTTGCGAAGTAAACTATTAAATTGATCTTCTGACTCGACCGTCACCACTCTAGATTGACCTGTTATAATCATTTAGTAAGCATTAAAAAGCTTGTTCGTTGTTTTGAATTTTTCATTCAAACAATCAAATACAAACTCAGAACATATATAAATGGCAGCATCCCATGTATCATCATAAAACACAGGTTAGCATGTCATGTGGCTTTCAGCCATTGACTTCTTACCTTAACGCGGAAGTGTTGTATTTAGCACTCTACAAGAATGGTGTTTGCATATTAAAGCGCTTAAAATCTTTGTTCAACAATGAGCAGAATAGGTGTCAATGATGGTTTGATGATATCACTACCTAATTTGACAACGCGTGTACTCAGTTTGCATAGGAGATTTCTGTTGACTCGTGCTTCTTTAGTACGGTAAATAATGATAACGATAATAATTTAAATTTTGGAATGTGAAAACAATATTTCAAGGAAACACGTGGAACAGAGCTGCAGCCAGAGTAAAAACTTGATGGTTCTCGTCCTTCCACTTCATTTAATCGGTTTTTGTCCCTAACGTTTGTCAATTTCCAATGAATTTCGTCCCTCCAGCTAACGGACGTCAAGGTTTTCTGTTAAATGATGGATATTTTCGTCAAATGCATTGTTCCTCTCTTTTAAATAAAATAATGTTATATATTATATTTAAAATTTAGATTATAAAAAATATAGAATATAAAACATCAAACACCCTCCCCACTCTCTCTCTCTCTTCTAAAACAAGCCACGGCCACTGCACTTCTTCATCTTCGGTGAGGCGCCGCTGCACAAACAGAGCCTACCCCTCCCCCCGCCACTGCACTTCAAACCTACCATCTCCAGCGACTCTCCGATGCCCAACGGTCTTATTCCTCATCTTCGGTGAGGTCAAAGCCTCACAATCTTCCAACTCCAACTGCATCTTCATCTTCGGTGAGGTCACAGCCTCACGATCTTCATCTCGCAACTTGTGATCCCAGCATAAACGTCTCTATCTCCATCGTTATTAAGGTTCAGGTTTGATTTTGGTTTTTGTTTGATTTAGGGTTTAGGTTTTTTATTTAATTTTGGGTTTTGATTTTGGGGATTTGATTTAAGGTTCTTATTTGGGGATTTGATTTAAAGTTTTAATTTATGGTTTTGTTGATGATGTTCTTGAGAAGGCCAGTCGGTTAGAAAGCCATCTAGCGGAAGCAAGGGGCAGGTTAGATCAAACTGCTAATCCCACCCACGCCAGAAATCCTTGCTTTCTTGTCCACTCAGGGGGTTTCAGAGAATCATCCGAACGAGATACGTTGTCAAATGGGGGAAGAGGAACGAGAGACCACCAAGGACTTTTCTGGCCATGAATTCAGGAAAATGCCAATAGGAAGCAGAGGAGAAAATAACTTACATAGAAAATGGAAACTCATGCCTTTCCTTAATCAGTTACTTGCCTCCTTCTGCTACTGTCATTTTTCGTGGATTAGCATCTCAAGGTCTTTTGATGTCAAATATATAGCGGATTTGGGAGCTCTAGCCAAAACGAATTGGTTTTTGTTCGATTAGGGTTTAGGTTTTTTATTTACTTTTGGGTTTTGATTTTGGAGATTTGATTTAAGGTTCTTATTTTGGGGATTTGATTTAAGGTTTTAATTTATGGTTTTGTTGATGATGTTCTTGAGATATTTAAATTTCTTGACATATTGAATTCGTGTTTGAATTGATGATGGAAGGTGGCGGTTAGTGGTGGAGGGTGGTGGAATTGATTTAGAGTGTTTCATATGTATGCATGATATAATTATGTATATATGTTTTTTAGTTTTTTTACTTGAAAAATTAAAAAAAATAGGCGAAATGACCAAAATACGCCTTATTTAACGGGGCTTAATGGAAAATGTTAACGACCGTGAGATGCCATAACGAAATCCTTTGGAAATTGACAAACGTCATGGATGAAAACCGATTAAATGAAGTTGATGAACGAGAACCTTAAAATGGACAAACATCATGGATGAAATCCAAACTTTACTCTAAAAAACATTATAGCTCCATCTTTTCCAGGGTATATATAGCTAAAGTTGCATAATGTATAATATGCCACCAGGAGATCTCAATGTACCTCCGCTCATTCTAGCCTACTTTGGGCACAATATGATCTCATCAATCTAAAAAAACATAATTGGCAATGACCATGCACAATTGCAGTTAATTCTTTATGCCCTTTATCTGATCATCATTAAATAAGCCAATGAGTTAGGGCCTCGGTAGCACACTTGGATTAATAAAACCCTGATAGCATTCATACAATTGATTCATATGGTGCATCTTTCATCACATCTACATTAGTCTATAAGCACCCTTCCTCAAATAATTCATCATACAAGCCCCCTCCGCACCAGTTGTCAAGTATGAACGGTCTAAAAACACCTAGGCAACAAGGCCTGCATCTAGTTGTTCAAAAGAAATTTACAAGCACATCATATATAGGGGTGAGTTCAAACGAGAACACCACCATTTTACAAAAATGCGAGAATGCCCATATCACAAGTGATATTGTAGTCCGTCACATGTGATACTAAATCAGAGATACGAGCGACCTTTGGCACGACCTAGGTCGTGGGCCGCACACCACCAGGTCCCCTCACGTGTGTTATCACATGTGATCTCGGTGTTCTCGTTTAAATTCACCCCTATATATATATATATGATCCAAGGTACATTGGATTCTGGATGTTACATTGAACCTAGAAAAAACACAAAATTATGTGATAATAGGATAATACTCAGGGATCTGCAATTTGCTTATAGTTGATCACCTCTGTAGAATATATTTGCAGAAATTCCAGAGGCATTTTTCTTCCTATAATCTAACAAAAATGTCAAAAATAATTTCCCAAGCATTATAACGAATTAACATTTTAAGAATAGCATTTGTTCTTAATCTTATATCAAATGTCCGTTAGCTTGAGGGCTTGAGTCATAAGCTTAATTTTACAGAATGGCAAATTGAGGTTGAAAGAGGCATGAAGTCTCGTTCTGCCTCCCAATAGAGAACTTTCGGATATTCTTGCAATTTTTTACTGGCATCTAAATATGATACGATACAAATTGGTTTATGAATGCACATTTAGTTAATACATCAACTAATAAAGTTCACAAATACAGACACTGATTACATCGGCCCAAATATTAAACCAAAAGCCATGAAGTCAGCCATCAACTAGATGTAGGGGTGTCAAATTCGTATCATGGCAAACCAACCAATTCGTTACCAGCCGTACCAATTCAATTGGTACCAACAAAATTGGTTGGTACTACTGTACCAACTTCACAAACTTGATTGGTACGTGGTATTGAAAATCGTCTACCACGATAATACCGTATAGTACCAACTTATATATATATACTATTTTTAATAATAAAAAATCAATGAAATGAAATATATTTAATTACTAATGCACTATTTACGCATATTTATGCATATGATGATGGATGACCTGATTGTTTTTTAAACAGGTTTAACTATTTAGTAAATTAACATTTTATTGTTTTACAATTTAAAGTAAAAGACTATAAGGTTTATTCTGTTCCTCTAACTCAAAGAACTCAACTTAGGCATTCTATTGTTTTGCAACTAAAAGTTTTACGGACAACTGGTTTGTAAACTTTTGAGATGTTGGTACAAAACCGTACCAACCGAAAAAAGTTGGTACCAATTAGAGTTGATTGATATACGGTATAAATTTTTATGTACCAATTATAATTGGTTTGTACATGGTATTGAGAAAAAAAAAATTGTACCGTACCATGTTGTAAAGCATACAAATTGCACATTTAAGAGAAGCTCGCGGCTCGATTATATTATGGCCTTTGAATACATAACAATGGTTCAAAATACCAAACAGTTGAAAATACTAAATAAAGCACATACCAAACCATGAACCCTAATCCCCATTAACTTATCCCTTAAACACGCAATTTACAAAAATTGTCTGTTATTAACAAATAAAGCAGAATGATAAGGGATCGTACCTGATGAAGGGGATGAACAGTGATTCCGATTGGAAGGCTGCTGTCCAGATTGAAATTTAGAGATGGATGCCGGCCACAATGGTTTCGTCACGGAAGAGAAGGAACATGAGTAGGAATATGGGGTTGTTGCTGGATAAGAAGAAGCTGAAGCAATTTCACTAATGGAAGAGCAGAGCGAACCGCAGTAAACTCCATTACGTACCATTCGACGAACCGCAAAGATTCCCCTCATTTTTCTCCGCTGCCCTACGGTGGATTTTGATGGTAATAAAACACTGGACTTGGGGTTTATGTATGCCCTTGTATATATAAAGTTGAAGGAATATGTATTCACATTTAGACCCTTAAACTTTGTCTAAAGCTCAT
Source organism: Arctium minus (assembly GCA_954870635.1). NCBI lineage: Eukaryota > Viridiplantae > Streptophyta > Magnoliopsida > Asterales > Asteraceae > Arctium > Arctium minus. Next base: position 71,041,098 of record OX941092.1, on the reverse strand, counting down.
TTCAGCCCTTAAACTTTGTCTAAAGCTCAGATTAGTAGGGGTGCTCAAAAACCCGATCAACCCAACGTGAAATAACTCAAACCGAAGCAACCCGATGTCTAATCGAGTTGTAAAATCTTCAAACCGTAGGTATTGGATTGATATCAAGTTACTTTTATTTGAACCCAACCCAACCCGATAAACCCGATCCTTTTATTTTGTGGATTTAATATGATTATTAAGTCTCTATTAATATATAAATTAGACAATTACACTATTGCGTACCCTCTTCATTTACATATATTTTCAATTTATTATTTATCTCTATATAACTCCTTTGTATATATGTTTAATAAATGTAAACACACATATACACACACACACATATATATATGTGTGTGTGTGTGTGCAGACTAAAAAATTAACTAAATGTGATATATTTAAGATTTAAGAAGTATGGATAAGTTGTACCAAATGGTTGATGATGACACGATCAACCTCAAGGCCAAGAAAGCGAAAGCATCGGGGTTGGAGACGTCTAAAACGATTGTTGTTGATTGACATATTTATCATTTGGTTTAGACATTTTTATATGTAATATCGTAATATTTTTGATGAACTTACATACTCTCATGAATTATCGGTCATTCGGTTGTATTTCAAATAAATGTTTCCTTTATGTTTATATTTCTAAATTTGATTTCATCTTGTTTAAACACAACCCGATCAACCCGAACGGTTTGGGTTGGGTTGGGTTGTAAAATTTTCAAATCGCCTATATTGGGTTGAGTTGTTAAAAAGTCTTCAACCCGATCAACTCAATCCGTGAGCACCCCTACAGATCAGTGTTTACACTATGGGTGTTAAAGAAAATGATGTATCGGCAAAACCAACTAAACCAAACTAAACCGGATCATTTTTGGCGCTTTTGATGGTTTGATGGTGTTGTTTGGTTTGAAAATTAGTCAAACTACATGATTTGGACTGGTTTGTGATTTAGACCTTTTCATTTGCAGTTTAACCGACCACATCACATATATATACTAGATGTGTACAATTTGTCAAGGATCGACTGCTAGAAGTGGAGTGTTAAGCAATGTTTTAAAACCCGGGTTGACCCGGCCGGTTCAACCGGTTGAACCAGGAACAGGTGAAGAGACCGGGTCAATTACGACCGATTTTTTGGGAAATTACGGCCCGCATCGAATCGCCGGTTTTTTGATAGAACCGGTTGAACCGGTCTTATTGAACCGGTAAAAATCCGGGTTGACCCGATTAAAAATCATTTTTTTATGTGACATTAAAATTTTTTTTATTTGATATTGTAGAAAGTGACCATGTTGTTGATAACCATGAAGTTGAGAGTGAATTTCAATTACTAAGCAATCGTGAGCTTGATGCATTTAACACTCCAATGTCTCATGATCCATGATTCGGTTTGAACGTTATGTTTTGTTTTGATGTATTTAAATTGATGAAAAACTTATGCTTATATGTGTGTTTTTTATGTTTTTGGATTGATGTAAAACTTGTTGTTATGTATATTTTTAATGTTTTAACTTATGGACATCAAATTCTTGGTTTTATATATATATATATATGTATGCAGAAAAATAAAAAATATATAGAATTTCTTGAAACCGGGTTGAACCGGTTGAACCGTAACCCGGTCACCACACCGGGTCAACCAAAAACCCGATTTTTAAAACATTGGTGTTAAGGATTTATATGCTTTTGTGAGAGTTTGTAGATTCCCATGATAAGTGGAAGTTGTGAAGTCATTTTGGGTAAAACTCACAAAATTCAAAGTACTCAGTTCACCCTGGTATAAATAAAATGTACTAAGATCTTAAAAGTTTTGTATTGATGGCCAGGATTGAAAAGAGACATCTGGAATCATGTAAACAAGTGTGACACCCCAAAATGAGGGAAAAATAAATAAATATTAAAAGAAAGAAAAAGGAAAAATAAAATAAAATGAGTTTTATTTTATCGGACAAAAAATGTGAAGAAAAACGTAAAAGAGGCCATTTATGCCATTTTATGAAAATGAGAAGTGAAGAAAAATAGTTTATGTTCAATCGGATTAAAAAAGAAAGAAAGTATCAAATTAGGGGTGAAAAGTATAATGTTGGCCAAAATGTGAAAGCAAGGGGCGAATGTTTCATTCATAAAGTTAAGGGGGCCGAAAGTAAGACTTTTGAAAGTCCAAGGACCTGTTCTGTAAATAGTACAGATCTGCATATTTTCAGAAAACGAAAACGACAACTCCCTTGAAGGTTTGCTATTGGTTGTATTTGCCAACTATTAAGACAAAAAAAACTTTATATAAGTGAAGATAACCAGTTAGAGCACATATTGGCTTTAGAAAATCGAAGTTTCGTCTAGTTTTGGGAGAGAAATCGCAGGTCGAATTTTGAAGTTCAAAAGCTCCGTTTATTGACGATTTGAGGTAAAATATCCAACCAAATTTCTATTTCTTTATACAATTAGCTTCGTTTTTAAGTCCTTTATCGAAACTTATGTAACACCCTCAAATTTGGTAAGAGCAACTAATTTAAAATTTCTATATATAATCAAGTGAGGAACAAAACTTCCTACTACAAATCAAAACTCAAATACCTCAAGGTAAAATTCTATAATTAACCTCAACAATTATAAATTCCATTTACATACAAGGACTAAACCGGAGTCGGGTGTTACTTAACCCAATTACAAATTGCTCTTCCCAATACAAAAGCGGAAGACTTCACCAAGCTATACACTCCTCGAGCACACAACTAGCACTCATATCTTCATAGTGTTACTAGAACTATTCCCAACCGAAACCTGTTGCACATGCCGACTGAAGGGTTTTATTTAGAATTGTAACCGATATACGCAACGGAACTTAAAATAATTTGGTTACAATCGATAGAAAACTTTTCAGAACAATCAAAAACCCAATCGGATCCAATAATGCATTTAATTAAATAAGAACCACACCATATGGTGTTTAGAGATGTATCTTTCAGATTTGTTGTGGTTGAACGAGCTGAGCACTTAGAAACCAAACGAGGTTTCCTCTAACGGTATCCACACACGAACATGCGAAATTCCACCGGGTGCTAGCCCAATAACCCTGAATCTATATGTGTTTTTACAAAAAAGAAAAAAGGTTTCTTTTCTGTATTTCTTTGAAAGGCTATTCTAATTCAATTGTATATCAAATGGTTTAGCCTAACCCCTTATTTATACCAGACGAATTATAGTTAGACTATAATTCAATTAAGGATTAAATAAGTGTTGGTCCCGAAGGTGCTTAACAAGTTTGTAGAAGGGGGGGTTGAATACAAACACAGAAATTAAAGTTTAATAAATTGTTTATTGATAAATCAAAATACAATTTACAAGTTTGTTGCGGAATAAGATTAAGACAGACTTAATCTAAACAAACTTAAGAAACACTAAGATGATTGCACAAGAAATTCAGAGAATGGGGGATTAAGAGATATAGAAAACAAGGGTTTCTATATGGAGTTCAAGGATTGAGCACACCTTCAGATGAAGGGGTGAGCTTCCTATTTATACCCTATGCATTAAATGCATGGCAGGGCACTTTACATGTGGCGTTCATGGATTGGCTTTGGGAGTCTGACTTTGGGAGACATGCTTTCGGCCATATCATGAACAATGTAGTTGACAGAGTTGTTGTACGATTTGTGGCAGAGACGTGTCCGTTCTGACACATCGTATTGGTTGTGCAAGATAAGACAAAAAGAGACTTGAGGCATAAGCTACGTGATCTTTTGATCGCTGAATATCTCTTCCTTCAGAGATATAAAGTTCAGCTATTGCTGAAGCTTTTCCTCATGTTCCTTCGCGTATAAGTAGTCGTCTTTGCTTCACTGATATCCGCATCAGGTCACTAGTAGACTTCTCTTTGTTCAGCGGCTTCGTCTTCGATTCAGCTATGAACATATGTTGACGCGAGACTTGTCTTCAGGGATTACGTTGGTTGTTTATTTCAGAAACTATCAGTGATAACTGAACAGACTCAGTTTGATCGCTGATAGTGAAACACTAATACATATGAAATGTTTACAAGAAAGGTCATCAGCGATAACTGAACAGACTCAGTCTGATCGCTGATGGTGAAACACTAATACATATTAAAACGTAATTTTCACTAAGTATAGAAGAGGGTCGTTATCAAATCACTGAGAGAGTTTGGATCAACAATCTCCCCCTATTTGATAATGACAAAGTAACTGAAGAAAATTACTTTATAGTTCAAAATGATGGAATAATCAGGACTCATAACATACATGTCCCAATTACTATTTTGAGGGATCTTTTACAGCACTGATGGAGTTAAGTACTTCACTGAAATTTTCATTAATCCAATAAAAGATTTACAAGGAATGAAAATTACAAGTACAAGTGATGTACTAACTACTGTAAGTTAAACTAATAGATTACAAGAAAGAAAACTAATCTATCAGCTATCTAAAGAGGGTTTAGGAGGATTGATCAAATACTCAGGTATTTCTTCTCCTTTTTGCCTTCGCTCTAAAGATTCTTTGCAGATAATCGCTATGATTGGCTCAGCAGCAGGAGAGAGAGTACACCATAGGCACATGAGATCCTTGAGATGAGCGAGGGGACAGATAGGGATTTCAGAGACCCTTTGAAATCTGAGTTGTTCCTCGTCATCTCTGAAGAAGATTCCAAAAGGTTCTTCAAGAACTTGTCCTGCAGCATATGGTCCGCCAGGAGGCAGAGAGAGATCCAGAACTGAAAGATCAGAAGGAGGACCGAACAGAGCTTCTCTAGAGAATTTTATGGAGGTTTCATTCCTTATCACTGCGACATTATCAGACGAGGAGGAAACGGGCTTTCTCTTGACTTGCATGGATTTTGAGGGAAGAGTAGATGGCACCTTTAGTATTGCAGCGACTTTGTTGATGAGAGCATCATTCACCCTTTCAACGTAGCCTCTGTATGTTGACTTTGATTTCTTCAGCGCATCTTTGAACTCAAGCCACTCCATGTAGCCGAAGTCTTCCAGCTTTGAAATGAACATAGCCTTGCAGCTTCCATCCTCTCTGGTAATTTCCATGGTGACAGAGAGTTTATCCTTCTTCTTTCTTCCAGAGATAGCAACCGCTACGATCTTCAGTGGGTCAGAGCGATAGTCGATTTTGTGCTTGTACCAATCGATTGTATTATCGCTGACCACTTTTTCTTTGGAGCGTTCCTTTTCAATCTCTTTCAATAGAGCTGCCTGGACTTCTACTGGTTTGCGTTTCAGCTTCTTGTCTTTGACTTGAGAAGACTGAATTTTGAGAGTCAGAGAGGCATCTCTTTGACAGTCAGCAATCAGCTTCTCAGCCCTGACGGATTCTTCAATTTCAGCGTCAGTCAGGAATTGCAGTTCTGATGATTGAGAAGGGACCTTTCGTCGTTGACTCTCCAGATGAGAGATCATCTCTGTTCTTTTCTTTCTCTCTTCCTCAGACCAGTGAGACGGTCTTGAGGGCCTTCCATGATGTTGCAGGGACTCTTCTTCTTCTTCATCCTCTTCATCAATCTCTCTGACAGAGACTGGGATTATTTGGTCATCAGCTTCAGCGGCTGGGATTATTTGGAGCTCTTTACCCTTAAGCAGGGGAGAGAACTGCCTGGTCAGAAAAATGAAGGTTAGATTTATTTAGGAAAGGAGAGAGATAAAGGCTAGAAAGAAACAGGGGTGGGATTTTTATAGAAGGAAAAAGGAACAAGAGTAAGGCATACCTGAGAAGGATTCTCCTCAGGTAGTGAGATCATCTTCAGGGTTCCCTCAGCAGATGCACCTTTGCTTTGGGAAGGGGTTCCTGAAGGTGTCTTTTGTCTCCCCTCTGCTTGGATAACTTCTTTCGAAGCTATCGCTGATGATGTGGCGGCTGAAGAACACTAGAGAGATTGATCTTCTTCATCGTCATCATCATCATCTTGATGAGAATCATCCTCTTGATCTTCAAGATCAAGGTCTTCATCATCGTCTTCTTCCTCCTCTTCATCATCGACTATATCAGCGATGGTGGGAGGGGCTTTATCAGCAGCTATCTCCCCCTCAACCTGAGAGGGAGTTTCCTTTAGTTGTTCAGCAGTGACTTCAACCTCCGTATTTTCTTCAGCGGTCTTCTCCCCCTCTTTGTCATTATCAGCAAGGGAGAGATCTTTAGTAGGAGATGAAGGTTTTGCGTGAGCCAACTTCTGGACTTCAGCCTCCAGTCCTGTGAGCCGATCTTCAAGTACAGGGATGTCGGACATAGCTTGTTGAATGAAATCCACAGCTACGCATAGAGCGGTTCTATCGTCATCTGTAAATGAAGGAGCAGGAGTTGGAGCTGGTTCATTCAGCTTGTTGAGGACTTGCTGAAGAGTAGCAGTGCAGGAGTTGATCTTTGCAGATAGGTCATCATACTGCTGCTTGGATTCTTCCCTGATTTTGACAATCGCTTTCTGAAGAGTAGCGATTTGAGAGATATCAGCTTTAGAGGCGCAGGTGGCAGTCAGCGTCTTCAGCGCTTCACCAGCTGATTGAACAGCGTTGGTGGTGGTGTTGAGAGAAGCAGTCATTGATTCCACCTTTGCACTCAGATTGTTGACATTGTTGTCAACAGTCGCCAAGCTAGGACCTGAAAGATAAGTTAGTGTTTCAGAACCAGGCTTATATGGTGAGTTGGGAGAAGTGTTTAAGGTTATAGGGATACCTGAATTATCAAACATTTTGTAGAATTGCAAGGATTCCTCAAAAGAATGATGTTCAGGTCCTATGGGTCCAAACTGAGGAGTAGGGATAGAAGGAGGGCTAGAGACCAAAGAAATAGGAGGACTAGAGATGGGGATAGAAGATGTAGGTTGTGTTACTGTTGTTGTGACAGCGGCCGAGATTGCTGGCACGGTTGAAGTGGTTGGAGCTGAGGATGTGGAGGAGAGACCCACGAAAGCATCCAAGGAAGTTTGTAGAGAAACATCCTTAGGTATAGAGCTAGAAGTAGCTTTCTCCTTGGTCACCTTGGCCTTCTTCGAAGGACCAAGGGAGCCAGTTGATGGTCGTTTGGAAGGGGTAGCGGCAGGGATAGCAGAAGAAGGAACCTCCTGCGTGGCCGCTGAAGACGAAGAAGTGAGGAGAGAGAGACGGGAGCGAAGTTCAGAAATACTTACCTCGTTGGGGAGCGGCTTGACTTCCAAGGATCGCTGACCCACTTTCGGAAAAGATGCATCCGAGTTGGTGGGGTAAGTGGTAGGGTAGAGAAACTTCAGGTACACGCAGATGAAGCGTACGTAGGGAACTTTGGGATCCCTCTCGGTCTTCTCTATCTTTGACTTCAGGTCGTCAAAGATAGCTGTTGCGTAGTCGAAGTTGCGTCCAGCTATCATTGAGTAAGCCATCTGGACCTGAACCTTGCTGGCTTGGTCCAGTGACCCACTCTTCCCACTCATGCACTGAATGAAGTGTGAGAAGATGTAGTTCAGCTGGGAAGGCATCAGTGCCTTCTTCACAAGAGTCAGCTTCTTGTTGGGAATCGTAGTTCTTGGTTTGGGTTCCCAAGCGTATTCCATGGCATCCAGGAATTGGATGAGTTCAGCGTCAGTTGGCAAGGCGTCGAATCCATTCCTGGGTTTGTCGGGAAAACGTAGAGCTTTCCTTAGGCCTAGGGCAGTCATCATCCCTGAGCCCAGTTGAGTGATGAAGGAGATAGCAGGAACCTGTTCACCCTTTTTGTTGGTGATAGAGGTTTCATCAGCAGTGAACCAGAATTGCTGGAGAAGAGCTTTGGAGGGTGTTGGATCCACAGTGATAGCGTAAGCAATGCAGGATTGCTTCAGAAACATTGCGGCCTCCTTCAGATGAGGATACTTGACACCATCAAAGTCGAGGCGAGCAAGATGGTTGTTTTTTGGGAGCTCAGAGTCAGAAATTGCGAATTTGACATTCTTTGAGGCGATAAGTGCAGATTGAGTCATTCTGAATCAGAAGTAGATAAACGAGTAGAAAAAAAAGGTTTAGTCTCAAAATAAAGAAGATTTGCTAGTTTCTATTTTGAGGAAAGAAACGTAGGAAATCAACCTATTTGTAGAGGAAAACTGTTTATCTTAGAACAAGATTTAAGAACGAGAAGAAAAACCAAAGATTCTTGAATAGAGAAAATCAAAGTAATATGGTTTTTAAAGAATAAAATCAAAAATGAAAATGATTTTATAAATGAGATTTGAGAACAGAATAAGATGAAGAAGATCAAGAATAACCTGTTGATCTTTGAGGTTGAAGATGCAAATGCTTGAGAATTGCTAGAATGCTTGAGAGTATTCTTGCTTTGAAAGTATTTGCAGAAGGCGTAAAAATGATATGGAAAAACATTCTTTTTATACGTGAGAGAGAGAGGAGAGAGAGTGTGAGAGAAGCGGGAAAAACAAATGCTCATCATGACATGGACACGTCCCACGAAGTTGATTGGATAGAAGAGCAACGGACGAACGTGTCAGAAAAGGCATGTCGTGGATTGTCGGTTCAAATGACGTCATAGTTAAGAGAGAGACAACTCATTTGTCCATTTTGAAATTCACTGAAAAAAAAATCAGTGATTGATTTTCTTTTTGAAAAGGATCACTAACAAGAAATATCAGTGATTAAGGTTTATATTCTTAAAAAAACATCTCAACTGAATGAAGATTCAGTTGTAGGGATTGAGAAAACATACCTGAGGGTCAGAAAATTTATCAGAGAATGATGAAAGGGGAACTTTTGATTACTGACACAATACGTGAACGCTGAAGAATTATTCTTCAAGGTTCAGCATTCCAAGCTCACTGATGAGAAAGTTGAACCTTGTCTCATCAAGAGGTTTGGTGAATATATCAGCAAGCTGAAAGTCAGTAGGGATAAAGTGAAGTTCAATATCACCATTCATCACATGATCTCTGATAAAGTGATATCTGATCTCTATGTGTTTTGTCTTTGAATGTAGCACTGGATTATTTGCTATAGCGATAGCACTAGTGTTGTCGCAATAGATAGGAATCTTTGACAGTTGAAGGTCATAGTCTAATAGTTGATTTCTCATCCATAAGATTTGAGAACAACAGCTTCCAGCGGCTACGTATTCAGCTTCAGCTATGGAAGTGGACACAGAATTTTGCTTCTTGCTTGTCCAGCTTACCAGCTTTCCTCCCAGGAGTTGACATCCACCAGTGGTACTCTTTCTGTCGAGTTTACAGCCTGCAAAATCACTATCAGAATAACCAGTTAGATCGAACCCTGAGTCTTTGGGATACCAAAGACCTAGGTTAGGAGTTCCTTTCAGATATCTGAAAATTCGCTTTACAGCGATCAGATGGGATTCCTTGGGTTCAGATTGATAGCGTGCACATAAACAAGTAGAGTACATGATGTCAGGTCGACTCGCTGTGAGATACAGCAGGGAGCCTATCATTCCTCTATAGGCAGTGACATTAACAGGTTTTCCAAAAGGATCTTTGTTAAGTGTCAGGGGTGGTGCCATAGGAGTTTTCATCGCTGAAGTTTGTGTGAGATCAAACTTCTTCAGCATATCTTTAACATACTTACCTTGGCAGATAAAAGTACCTTTGTCAGATTGTTTAATCTAAAGACCAAGAAAATATGTCAGCTCACCCATCATACTCATTTTATATTCTTTCTTCATTCTTTCAGCGAAGCGAGTACACAGAGATGGGTTAGTAGAACCAAATATTATGTCATCAACATATATTTGTACAAGAATTATATGACCTTTTATCTTTCTAAAAAATAACGTATTATCAATCTTGCCACGTTCAAAATTTTCAGAGATAAGAAAAGATGAGAAAGTGTCATACCAAGCACGAGGGCTTGTTTTAGACCATAGAGAGCCTTATACAATTTATAAACATAATTTGGATGCTTAGGGTCATAGAACCCTGGTGGTTGTTCTACATAGACTTCTTCATTCAGCTTTCCATTCAGAAATGCTGATTTTACATCCATTTGATAAACGATGAAGTCTTTATAGACTGCATAAGCTAAGAATAGTCGAATTGCTTCGAGCCTGGCCACAGGGGCAAAGGTTTCATCATAGTCTATGCCTTCCTCTTGTCTGTATCCCTGAGCAACAAGTCGAGCCTTGTTGCGGGTTACAGTTCCATGTTCATCTAACTTGTTTCTAAACACCCATTTGGTGCCTATTATAGTTTTATCAGATGGTCTAGGAACGAGATTCCAAACTTTGTTTCGAGAAAATTCAGTCAGCTCTTCTTGCATAGCGCTGACCCAGTTTGGATCTCTGAGGGCATCATCAGTCTTCTTTGGTTCTATTAAAGAGAGAAAATTTACAAAGAGACAGATGTTACCTGAGCTTCGTCGTGTCTTAATACCTGCATCTGGATCACCGAGAATTTGATCTATTGGGTGATTTCTGGTCCATCGCTTAGCAGGAGCATGATCGCTTAACTCAGAGGTTGGATCAACAATTGGGATGTTTACTGATGAGGACGTTTGAGGTTCTTCAGCAATTAACTGTTGAGTAGGTTCACCAGAGAGGTTTCCAGACGAAGGCAGATTTGATGGTAGTAATGTGTTTAGAGGTTCAGCTGAAACCCATGAGGTGGATTCAGCGGTAGGATGTATAATGTTTGGATCATCATCAGCGGCTGAAGGATCAGAATGCTGATGGTTTGAGAAGAAGGGTTCTGTTTCTCTGTAGTGAGAAAGTATCCAAGCATTTAACTCTTCATTGTCAGCGATTGGTTTCGAGTTCGCTGAGCGAGTTTCATCAAAAGTGACGTGAATTGTTTCTTCTACTGTTTGTCTTCTCTTGTTGAAAACTCTGTAGGCTTTGGAGATGGAGGAATATCCTAGAAATATTCCATCATCTGCTTTTGGGTCGAACTTTCCAAGTTGATCTCTGTTGTTTAAGATAAAGCACTGACAACCAAAGATATGAAGAAAGCTGATAGAAGGCTTTCTTCCAAGAAAAAGTTCATAAGCTGTCTTCCCAAATCGTTTTATTATCAGCGATCTGTTTTGAGTGAAACATGCAGTGTTTACAGCTTCTGACCAAAATTGAGTAGGGAGATGAGAATCGTTGAGCATTGATCTGGCAGCTTCTATGATCGTTCTGTTTCTTCTTTCAGCGACTCCGTTTTGCTGAGGTGTTCTCACTGAAGAGAAGTTGTGAGAGATTCCCTTGTTCTCAAAGAAATTGTTCAGGGAACTATTTTTGAATTCAGTTCCATGATCACTTCTTATTGAACGAACAGTAAGATTGTTCAGCACTTCCATCTTTTTCACAAAAGATATTAGTTCTTCTGGAGTATCACTCTTACAGCGAAGAAAGATAACCCAGGTGTAACGAGAATATTCATCTACAATGACAAGTGTATATTTCTTTCCAGCTATTGATTGGATGTTGACAGGACCAAACAGATCCATATGCAAGAGCTGAAGAGGACTTGTTATTAAGGAAACTTGTTTCGACTTGAAACTAGCTTTTGTTTGTTTTCCTTTCTCACATGCTGAGCAGAGAGATTCTTTAGCATATGAGTGCTGAGGAAGACCAGAAACCAGTACCTTAGATGAGAGAGAATTCAGGGTTTTGAAATTTAGATGAGAGAGCCTTTTATGCCATAGCCAGTTGACATCAGAAGAGGCCTTAGAGAGAAAACATAAGTTATCAGTGATAGTAGAGTCCATATCTATTACATAGACATTTTCTCTGCGATGACCACTGAGAGCAAGTTTTCCTTTTTCATCTACCACTGAACATGCTTTCTTAGAAAAGCGAACTTCGTAATCTTTGTCACATAGCTGACTGATGCTCAGAAGGTTGTGCTTCAGTCCATCTACATAAGCGACTCTTCGAAAGGTAGTTGTCCCATTGCTAAGGACACCAAACCCTCGGGTAAATCCTTTACCATTTCCACCAAAGGTCACAGAGGGACCTTTCTCTTCCTTGTATTCAGTGAGCAGGTATCTTTGTCCAGTTATATGACTATCTTTGTCCAGTTATATGACGAGAACATCCACTATCGAGATACCAGATGCCCTTTGATCCCTGTACACATAAGGAAGATTAAGCGTTGTTTGGTACCCACTTTTCAATGGGTCCTTCAGAGTTAGTGGATAAGGAAGGTCCAACTTTCTTCTCAGCAGATGAAGATTCAGCTTCAGTGGTAATCTTAACTTTGGTTAATTTCTTAACCTTAGTGGTATTTTTCACCTTGGTTGATTTTTCAACCTTGGTGACCTTCTCAGCTTTAGAGGCATTTTTCTTCACTTTAGCTATTTTATCAGCTTTAGTGACAGTTGGACATTTGCTTGCAATATGATCAGTAAAACCACAGTGATAACATTTTCTGTATCTGAAAATGGTTTTAGGACCAGAAGTAGAAGGTTTTGCAAGTTTAAGATGAGCAGGGCTAGGTCCAAGAAGACTTTTCTCTTGAGATCTGGGAGGAATTTTCATTTCTTCAGATCTCGGCGGTTTAAGGTCAATCTTTAGCTTTGGAGGACAGAGATCAAAGATTTCTATCACAGAGCTAGAGGATTGCTTAGCTGAAGGTTTAGAAGGAACTTTCAGCTTTGCTTTCCTGGTTGCCTTCTGAGGAAGGAGAATGGACTTTCCTTTATCCGTAGACTTAGTGTCTTTGGATTTTTCTTCAGGGATGGGATTTGAAGAAGAACAGGGATAGAATTGATTATAAGAAGTGTCAAAGAAAGAGGTGACAAAAGTTCCAAACTTAAGCGAGGAACTTTCTTCCTTAGGATCATCCTGAGGTGTCCAAAAACCAAGACCAGTTTTATCACTTTCAGGAGTTTGAGCATTTATTATCTCAGAGATCTTTGTTGATGATTTGCACCATTTTTCAACATGAGCCTTTTCTGCTTTTAGAGCAGCGATGGCTTGTTCGCGTTCAATGCTGATGATTTCATTTATAATGACTTGATCTTTCAACTTTTCTTCTAAAAGATTTAGTTCACTGATCTTTTCATGACATTTCTCTAGCTCTTGAGTTAAATAAACATTTTTATTTTCAGCTTGAGTTTTGTCATTTAGAGCATTATAAAGGTCAATCGTCAGCACATCAACAGCGCGACTTCTCTCAGCTTCAGGCAGAGAGGGATTTGTAGAGATAGATACCTAAGATGATATGTAGCTCATAGAAGGTTCAGATGGTTCTTCTACTTCTTCTTTAATCTCAGCCATGAGGCAAAGATTAGCGACTTCTTCTTCATTAGAAGATGATTCTTCTGATTCAGCCCAGTCATGTTCTTCAGCGATGAGACCTTTACCTTTTCGCTGATAGCTTTTCAGCTTTTGATATTTGTTCTTCAACTTATGGTATTTGTCATCACTGGATCTTCTTGAGGTAGAAGGTTTGAAGACCTTTTTCAACCTGCACTCACTAGCAAAATGTCCAATTTTTTCGCAGTTATAGCAAGTGGCTGTAGCCTTATCAACCGGAGTTGATTTTGGCTTTTCCGTAAGAGAGAGAGGTTTACTTCTTCGAAAGTTACTCTTTCTTGCAAATCTCTTAAAAGAGTTTGTCAAGAGTGCTAAGGACTCATCAAACTCTGAAAGATCAGGGTCTGATAGATCCTCAGATTCAGAATCTAACTCAGTGATGGTGAGAGTAGATCGCTGAGATGGAATTATCTCTGAAGAGACTAAAGCAAAAGGAGTGCTTTTGGAGTCTTTAGAATCTTTTACAAGATTCTTCTTCAGAAGATTAGATTGCTCATAGTTGAGCAATATTCCATACAGAGTGCTTAAAGAGAGAGTATGTAAGTCTTTTGTCAGCTTAAGACATATTGAATAACTGTCCCAGCTTTCAGGAAGACTTTCCAAGAATTTTGTTAGGACCTCAGAATTAGAATAGGTCCTTCCAACTGTTCTTAGGTCAACGATTAGGCAGTTAAACCGCTGATGAATGTCAGAAATAGATTCATTCTTTCCAGCGATAAAACTTTCATACTGTCTTACCAAGTTAATCTTTCGAGTCTCTTGGATTTCAGTGGTGCCCTCATATTGAACACATATGGTTTCCCACATTTCTTTAGAAGTTTTCAGATGCATGATGGAATGGAAAACTTCATCAGGCAGAGCCATTGAGATAATGGTCTTTGCTCTTGCATCTATGCCTACCTTCTTTTTATCTTCATCACTCCACTGTCTTATTTCCTTAACGACATATCGTTCAGGGACAGCTTCAGTGGTGGCAGTAGCGGGAACCGCAGCTATAATTCTAACAGGTTCATAGGGTCCGTTTTCTATATATTCAGGTATAGTAGGATCCACACCTTCAAGAAATAGCATCATTCGATTTTTCCATAGAGAAAAGTTATCTCTGCTAAATCGAGGAGGTTTAGAAAGTGAACCATTATCATAGTAGTTTGTGTTTGTGTTTAGTGACATTTTAGAATAGCAAGGAAGAGTATACAGCAAGATCTTGTTTATTAGTTTAAACAAACTGCTTTGATACCACTTGTTGGTCCCGAAGGTGCTTAACAAGTTTGTAGAAGGGGGGGGGGTTGAATACAAACACAGAAATTAAAGTTTAATAAATTGTTTATTGATAAATCAAAATACAATTTACAAGTTTGTTGCGGAATAAGATTAAGACAGACTTAATCTAAACAAACTTAAGAAACACTAAGATGATTGCATAAGAAATTCAGAGAATGGGGGATTAAGAGATATAGAAAACAAGGGTTTCTATATGGAGTTCAAGGATTGAGCACACATTCAGATGAAGGGGTGAGCTTCCTATTTATACCCTATGCATTAAATGCATGGCAGGACACTTTACATGTGGCGTTCATGGATTGGCTTTGGGAGTCTGACTTTGGGAGACATGCTTTCGGCCGTATCATGAACAGTGTAGTTGACAGAGTTGTTGTACGATTTGTGGCAGAGACGTGTCCGTTCTGACACATCGTACTGGTTGTGCAAGATAAGACAAAAAGAGACTTGAGGCATAAGCTACGTGATCTTTTGATCGCTGAATATCTCTTCCTTCAGAGATATAAAGTTCAGCTATTGCTGAAGCTTTTCCTCATGTTCCTTCGCGTATAAGTAGTCGTCTTTGCTTCACTGATATCCGCATCAGGTCACTAGTAGACTTCTCTTTGTTCAGCGGCTTCGTCTTCGATTCAGCTATGAACATATGTTGACGCGAGACTTGTCTTCAGGGATTACGTTGGTTGTTTATTTCAGAAACTATCAGTGATAACTGAACAGACTCAGTTTGATCGCTGATAGTGAAACACTAATACATATGAAATGTTTACAAGAAAGGTCATCAGCGATAACTGAACAGACTCAGTTTGATCGTTGATGGTGAAACACTAATACATATTAAAACGTAATTTTCACTAAGTATAGAAGAGGGTCGTTATCAAATCACTGAGAGAGTTTGGATCAACAATAAGGTTTAGTAATTATCTGTAATATTCAAATTCATATATATATATATATATATAATTATCCTTTTAAACTTTAAAATATAATTATATAATTATAGATAATTCCCCGTAATTATCATAATTACGTTTTCACCCTGTAATTATCATAATTACAGTTTAACACATATTTTCATAATTATCCTTTAAGAATAATTATTTTCTTAATCAACTTGATTTAATCCGGGTTTCTAAAAATGGAAACAAATGCATTCTTTGTGTGCGACCCTATAGGTTTACATACTCCTCAGCAGTATCTTTGTGTGACACGTGTCGTGGGCATATAATAACTTACATTCTCCCACTTGCACACGATACACAGTAACACAGACGTTGGTAAGCGTCTAGCAACACGACACCGCCCCAAGGCTATGTAAATGTGCTTTTACCTTCGAGCAATTTGATTGATCCGATCAATCATATAGTATAATCATTCATTATCCTTTTGCTTCACGATATTTTGTTTTGAACTTAAGGCATAGATCTATCTCATCATTTATAGTTCAAAGATTGTGTTTCTCGATCCCAACATATTTGATCATACAAGTGTCATTAGTGCAACTAATCCACTTGTTCATGCATGTAAATCAAACTATGTAATCGAGGGGCCAGAAATATCTCTCTCATCTTGAGAGGAGCAAATCCCAAATTGCATGTACACGACTAACTACACAATTCATGTTATACCTAACATAACCCTTATGATTACCCGGTCAAGGGTAACGTTAGACTATATCAAAGTATAACACTCCTTGTGCATTAGATCCCAATGCACATCTCAGGTCTGAGGATAAATAGTGTTGTACTATTTCAAGACTCACCTTATGACGCCGATCTATGAGGTGATCTTGATCGTGGGTCTTGTCCTACGCCTTGTGCTCCGACAAGTGCATGTGACTCTGGTTGCACCTAGTGCTAGGGGTGTACATAAAACCGTCAACCCGCGAAACCCGACCAACCCAACCCGCTTCCAACCCAATTAAACCCAACCCGCGAAACCGCCAAACCGCTAATTTGAAGGGTTGAAATTGGGTTAGGAAAACTCAACCCAACCCAACCCGCCAACCCGCCACTATTTTTTTATAAAATTATATTATATATATATATACAGTTTATTCACAACCCAAATTAACTTTAAGACTTATGGATTATAATTTATAATTGGATGATTGTAATTAGAGCTGTAAACGAACCGAACATTCAGTGAACCGTTCGTGAACCGTTTGGCGGGAAGTTCATTTATGTTCGTTCATTTAATAAATGAACGAACATGAACACATTTTTTTCTTCGTTTAGTTAAATCAACGAACATGAACAATGGTCTCGTTTGTTCATTTATGTTCGTGAACGTTCGTTCATTTATGTTCGTTCGTTTGCATTCGTTTATGTTTGTTTACGTTTGTTTATTATATAAATATATTTATATATTGTGACATTAATATGTAAAATCATTAAGTAAATTGAATTTTTAGGATTCTTTTTTTATCGCTCATAAGTTTACACAATTTTTCATTTTGTTATGTTAGTTTTTAGGAACAGAATGATGAGTAATGGTGGTTGTTTTTTGTTCATTTATGTTCATTTAAATTTATTTATGTTCGTTCGTTTATGTTTGTTTAAGTATATTTGTGTTCGTTTGTTTATGTCTGTTCAGGTTCATTTATGTTCGTTCATTTATGCTCGTTTAACATCGTAACGAACAAACATAAGCGAACACGAACAAACACATTTTCTTAATGAATGAACATGAACACAAAAAAAATTATTTTTTTAAGTATATAATATTTATATACGACAAATGCAACAAATAAACTCACACACCCTCCTCACCTTTGGTGAGGTTCGAACCTTTGACCTCCTAGGAAGTCAAAGGCTCTTTTATCACTAGGCCAAAGGCCCTTTGGTCTAAAAAAATTTCATTCGTTTACCGTTCGTGTTCGTTCGTTTGTTCGGTTAAGTTAAACGAACGAACACGAACAAGCCCTAATTGTAATATCTAATAACTTTGTTGAGAATAATTTTAGTATTATTTATCGTATTTCAATCGGCAAATTTATGTACATTACTAACCCGCCAACCCAACCCAACCCGCCATAACCCGCAAGGGTTGGGTTATATTTTTGAATGGGTTGGGTTGGGTTGAGATTTTCCAAACAGCCATAATTGGGTTGGGTTGTAAAAACGTCCCAACCCGCCCAACCCAACCCGCGTACACCCCTACCTAGTGCACTTCCAACTTAGACTATGACCAGACTTCACAATGATCTTGATTTATTACTAGTCCCCTAGTAATAAGTGATCAAGGACAGTTCTAAATAATATGATCATCATATTTATTTAAGGATACTTAAACATGCTAAAACGAACACAGAGATGTTTAATTAAATACTCATGTCCAATATGCCATAAACTGTAAAACATAACTGTTTTAATGTTCACAAAGTAAAAGATTACTAAAATTTTACAAATCAGACTAAATTATTACAAAACCTCAAGCCTATTGAGCTAATGTGAGCATCATGCTTGCTTTGACTCAAAGTCTTGGTAAGAAGATCTGCTGGATTGTCTTCTGATCGAACTTTACATATCTTTATGTCATCTCTTTCAATAATCTCTCGAATTAGGTGATATATTCTCATGATATGCTTGGAGCGCTGATGTGACCTTGGTTCCTTTGCCTGAGCAATGGCACCCTCATTGTCGCAATATATCTCAACAGGGTCACATATGCTAGAGACTACTCCCAGATCTGTGATGAATTTCTTCATCCAAATAACTTCCTTTGCGGCGTCCGACGCTGCAATGTACTCCGATTCTGTAGTTGAATCCGCTATTGTGCTTTGTTTGTATCTCTTCCAGCTTACAACACCCCTATTTAACACAAACACGTATCCCGACTGTGATTTATAGTCATCTCGGTCGGTTTGGAAACTAGCATCTGTGTATCCTTGAATACATAGATCTCTTTCTTGACCGCCGTACAGTAAGAACATTTCTTTAGTTCTTCTCAGATACTTTAGAATGTTCTTTACTGCTACCCAGTGAGCATCACCTGGGTTTGACTGATACCTGCTCGTCATGCTTAGGGCATACGAGACATCTGGTCTAGTTCATAACATGGCATACATAATTGAACCGATGGCCGAAGCATAGGGAACACCCTTCATACGGTTCATGTCCTCTTTAGATATAGGACTCTGAGTTTTGCTCAGATGTGCACCATGTACCATTGGCAAGTTTCCTCTCTTAGAAGCCTCCATCTTGAAGCGTCTTAAGAGCTTGTCAATATATGTACTTTGGCTTAATCCAATTAAGCGTTTCGATCTATCACGATAGATCTTAATACCAAGGATATAAGTTGCTTCTCCTAGATCCTTCATCGCGAAACACTTTCCTAACCAAGCTTTTACAATTTTAAGGGTATGGATGTCATTTCCGATGATCAATATATCATCGACATATAGGATCAAGAATATTATTATGCTCCCACTGACTTTCTTGTATACACAAAGTTCATATTCGTTCTTTAAGAAACCAAATTCTTTAATCTTTTCATCAAAACGAAGATTCCAACTACGAGATGCTTGCTTCAGTCCATAAATGGACTTCTGCAATTTACATACCTTTTCAGGAAAATTTGGATGTTTAAAACCTTCTGGTTGTACCATGTACACGTCCTCGCTTAAAGTTCCGTTAAGGAACGCGGTTTTAACATCCATTTGCCATATTTCATAGTCATGAAATGCAGCTATGGCAAGAAGTATCCTGATGGATTTAATCATGGCTACTGGAGAAAAAGTTTCATCATAATCTACTCCATGAGTCTGAGTGAAACCTTTAGCTACCAACCTAGCCTTATAGGTATGTACAATCCCATCCATGTCAGTTTTCGTTTTGAATACCCACTTGCACCCTACAACTTTGCAGCCGGTAGGTGCATCTACCAAGTTCCAAACTTGGTTATCTAACATGGATTGTATTTAAGCCTTCATGGCATCTTGCCATTTATCAGATTCTAAACCTGATACGGCTTCCTGGTAGGTCACGGGTTCATCATGAATCGTATCGTCATTGCCAATGAGATAACCATATCTCTCAGGCTCTTGACGACTCCTACTCGATCTTCGGATTGTTTGTATCTCGTCATTACCTTCAACAACTTGTTGAGGCTCAACATCATGTTGATTTTCAGTATCAACCATTATTTCATCTTGTGCTTCTTGAATTTCTTCAAGATCTACTGTATCCCCCGTTGTGGTTCTCGATAGAAAACCATTTTTTAGGAACTCACCGCGGCGCGCAACAAAAACTTTATTCTCGCTGGGTTTGTAGAAGTAATATCCAACTGTCTCTTTTGGATATCCTACAAAGATGCATTTTTTAGACCTTTAATCAAGCTTCCCAAAAGCTTATCGCTTAACATAAGCTTCACAGCCCCATATTCTCATATATGATAGTTTTGGGATCTTCCTAGTCCATAGATCGAAAGGGGTTTTATCGGTCTTTTTGGTTGGCGCACTATTTAGTATTCGGGCAGCTGTTTCTAGGGCATAACCCCATAAACTTTTAGGTAGATTGGTACGACTCATCATAGAGCGAATCATGTCTAACAAGGTCATATTCCTTCTTTCGGACACACCGTTATGTTGCGGTGTTCTGGGAGGAGTTAATTGGGATACTATCCCGTTATCTCTTAGATGGTCAATAAACTCTTGGCTTAGATATTCCCGACCCCGGTCCGATCGAAGTGTCTTTATCTTTTTGCCAAGTTGGTTCTCTACTTCATTCTGAAACTCTTTAAAAAACTCAAAGCTTTCAGATTTGTTTTTCATTAGGTAAACATACCCGTATCTACTGAAGTCATTAGTAAAGGTAATGAAGTAGCGATGAACATTTCTTGTGGTTGAACTAAAGGACCCACACACATCAGTATGTATAATCCCTAATAGTTATGTTGCCCTTTCGGGTTTGCCTTTAAAAGGCGCCTTTGTCATTTTACCCATTAAGCAAGATTCGCATACATCATATGAATCATCACACGATTCCAACACTCCGTCCGCCTGGAGTTGGGCTATGTGTTTCTTGTTTATGTGTCCAAGACGACAATGCCACAAATAGGTCTGGTTTAAGCCTCGCTTAATTCGTTTATTGTTTACATTATACATTGATTCATAATTACAACTATTTTGCATATCAATTTCATAAATACCATTGTGTGGTTTGGCCACAAAATACAAAACATTGTTAAGATAAGCTGAAATTGAATTATTACTGAAAGTAAACATAAATCCAGTTTGTTGTAACCGAGAAAAAGAAACGATATTCCTAGTAATGCTAGGTACATATAAACACTTGCTAAGTGCTAAAAAAAGACCATTTGGCAGCTTCATGTCATAAGTCCCCTGAGCAATAGCAGCTACCTTAGCTCTATTCCCCATTCGAAGCTCCATCTGGCCTGGTTTCATTTTCTCTTCACTTCTTAGTCCCTGAAAAGTAGTACAAATGTGAGTACCACACCCAGTATCCAATACCCAGGAATCAGAGTCAGATAGGGGTGTTTGCGGTCCGGCTTGGGCGGTTTAACCCCCAAATCACAAACCAAACCACAAATGGCGGTTTAGGAAAATTTAAAACCGAGCGGTTTGGTAGCAAGTGACCAAACCGGTCAAACCAAACCACAAAAAGGCGGTCTGATCTGACTAGTTTAGGCGGTTTGGGCCTCTTATGGGCTTTAAACTAAAAAAACATAAACTCTATCTAAAATAAAATTTCTACTAATATAACATTATTAGAAAATATTATATCAAATTATAAAAGAACGTTTATATATTAAATTTATAAAAAAACATTGAGCAAGTTGAAAAAAAGTTAAACAACTCCAACAACAATGGTTGAATTTTGGACAAATATTGAGAAAGTTGAAGGACGATTTAGATTTAAATTTGAATTTTTAATGGATCTTAGAACTTTGTCAATTTAGATAACCCAATCAATTGAGAAAATGAAAACTAAAGACATAATTCTTTGACGAACTTTTTTTAATTGAGTTATAAAAGTTGAACCTACAATATGAAAACTAAATATGATTCGAACATGCGTATTTTTGGCGGTCGGTTCGGTCCAGACCGCTTAAAAAGGGGGTCAAACCACAAACCAGACCGGACCGAGCAGTTTGGCTATTTTTCAGACCGAACTGTACCGTCAGACCGCTCAAACCGCCAAAAACGGTCATGTTTGACTTGGTTCGATCGGTTTGAGCGGTCCAACGGTTTTTTTGAACACCCCTAGATTCAGAAGTGAATAAACCAATGGTAAACATACCTGAAGGTCTGGCTCCATTAGCCTTCTGCTTTTTCATTTCTGCCAATAGGGCATGGCAGTTTCTCTTCCAGTGTCCCTTCTGGTTGCAGTTGAAGCAAACTGCTTCCTCAGGAATCTTTCCCTTGCCCTTTTCCTTGTTGGAGCTTGCAACTTTTCTTTTACCCTTGGTAACCACCATTTTCTTCTTGTTTACCCCACTTTTAGGTTTGATCATCAACACCTGTTTTGGTTTGGATAAATCCAACTTGGAATTCATATTTCTCTCAGCAGTTTTAAGCATGCCGTGAAGTTCCGTGAGAGTTTTCTCCAAACCATTCATATTGTAGTTCAGAACGAACTGGTCATATAACTTGGATAAAGAATTGAGAACCATGTCGGTTGCCAATTCTTGACCCAATGGGTAACCAAGACGGGTTAATCGGTCAATATACCCTTTCATTCTTAAAACGTGGGTACTGACTGATGAACCCTCAGTCATCATACAGGCATGCAATGCCCTGACTGTATCGAACCTCTTTTGCCTTGCTTGTAACTGAAGCATGGATTTTTGAGAGGATATCATATCCCAAGAATTCATGTCTTCATGTTCCCTCAGTAGCTCGGGAGTCATGGATGCTAGCATCAGACAACTAACATCTAGTGAGTCATTGAGATGCTTATCATAAGTAGCCCTGACCTCAGCTGAAGCATTTCTGGCAGGAGGGTTTAGAGGGGGGTTTTCGAGAACGTACAACTTCTTTTCGTGCTTAAGGACGACCCTCAAGAAACGAAACCAATCGATGAAGTTCGTACCGTTCAGTTTATCCTTGTCAAGGATTGATCGTAATGTAAATTGGGATAAGCCGTTTGTGCAAACAGTTTGGTTGGAGGCGTTAGCAACCATCTACAAAATAAGTTCAATTTTAGTAATTCTTTTAAAATCTCAAATTAATTAATTTAACCTTTCAAAAATTTAATTTTAGTTAAGATCCATATATCCCCTATTTCCATAAATGGCCAAGCAACTGTTTATGGAACTATGTTATTTAGGTAGGCATCATCCAATTATGTTCGGCATAACTCTTAGATATCGTGAGATTTCTATATCATATGTTAAAAAGCATGTTTAATCCCACTACAACGCCTTGAAAATATTCATAGATGGCTAAGCACTGTCTATGATATTTTCAAATAAACTAACCATACTAAGATATCATGATCCCACCTAAAGTCTTAACTTATGGTTTATTGGGATCAGTCGTCCAAAATATGACTATTTAAGTGAATGGCCAAGCAACTGTCCACTTAAATCTCGTTATCCTGGCGCCTTGTCTTACATTACAATCATCCGATATGATTGGCTAAGCACTGACCATACCGAACTCTTATAAGCTTCACAAGTATCTTAAATGGATGGCGCATAGTTTACATTTGTGAAAGGTTTAAATTTTAGATAACTCTTTTCTTTTAAAACGTTTGAATTTATCTCTAAAATCTTGTTTTAAAAGTTTATTTTATTAAATCGGTTTGAGTTTGATAAACATATCAATTTCAAATATCATATTTTATTTACCGATTTAAAATTGTTTTGCGTTTGATTTTTATTTTAAGCGTTTGCAATTATCATAACAATAATAAAGCAATAAATAAAACCAAACACAAAATAAACAACCAAGATAATATATGGATTTACCCCTAATGTGGTGTTGTGAGCCAACACAACAATCACGGTCAATACTAAGGATATCTTCAATCTCCCACTGGTCTCGCCATCTTGGTGAACTCCAGGGTCTCCGTCTTGATTTCTTGAAACTCCTTCTTCGTGTAAAATAGAAAAATACAACAAATTCTATCTATTTACATTTGTCCCTATTTAGAAAATTAAATTAAAAATTACATCCCATGCAATTAATACATTTTAATTTTCCAAAATAAAATAAAACAACCACGGGTCTTATCGGGGCAATCCATATATTACACAATATTTTAAACAAAAAATAGAACATTCGACCGAAATAACTAACATAATTACAAGGCCGATTGATGGAACAAATTTTCATATGGCAAAATTAAAATTATTGACCTAATTTAGTTGTATGTTAACAAATCATGATCCAAAACTTCAGTGGCCCAAAAGAATATGACATATACTCGTGATCCAACCCAAAAACAACCTATAGATTATTTGGTTAGGCCCACGGGCCAACCAACTAGGGAACGAACCCATTCCGGTAACCCAAAAAAAAATGCAACAGTCTATAGAGACATGGTGACCGGTTAATAGTTCAAGATCATGGTCTGGTGTGTACACACAAATCAACGGTGGCTAGCAGATGACATCATGCCATGCCTCTTAAATATAGAGAAAACCAAAGTGTCGTGGTCGGTGGCCCTTCTAGGTGGTGGCCATCTGACAAACACCACACGTGAATAATCGTTTGGTCTCATGACCGACAACAGTGACCAACCATAAACAAAACGGCATCAACCGTTAAAGAAAAGCGACAGAAAAATTTTAGCCGGCGATAAAGACAGAACCGCCGCTTGGTTCAAAAACCAGCGGCGGTGGCCACACAACGGCGTTAAGGCCGATTGATTTACCAGAAGACCAACGATAAACTAATCGCCGATAACATCAGACACATGTCGCCTATAGTGATAAAACCGACAGTGTTTGAGGCTGCAAAAAGAGAACCGACAACTAGCGGTGACCAACACCACCAACTGCAGCGAGCGGTGGTGGGATGAGTGGAGGATGGCGACAACCATCGTCGGTTCTACTTACCTGGAAGCGTGAAACAAGACCACAACGGCGTGCAATCGAGACCACAACCGATGGTGGCCGACGGCGGAAGAAAAATGATGAGGACAACAGTCCTCTGTGATTTCTCGATCGACCATGCCTTCCAGAGATAAAGAGACGAGATGGAAGGGAAGGATAGCCGGCGGCAACCGCCGCAGGCGGTGACAGCCACAGGAGAGAGGGTCGCTTAGCGGCTTTGATGCGATGGAGAAATAATCAGGGTTAACAAACCCTTTGAATGCGTCAACAAGGAACAAAAAAAAATAGCAATGGTCGACGATGGGTGGCGGCTGGTGGCTGCTTGTTCTTTTGAAAAAGGAGAGATGGATTTTTAGGGTTTTAAACCCTTTGAAGTCGATCAGCTGACTTAGCCTCTTAAAAAAATATATTTTAAAATTAATTAGGGTTCAATTAAATTTTGCCATATAGAATTTGTGTATCTTTTAATTAAATAACATCAAAGTGGCTCTGATACAACTGAAGGGTTTTATTTAGAATTGTAACCGATATACGCAGCGGAATTTAAAATAATTTGGTTACAATCGATAGAAAACTTTTCAGAACAATCAAAAACCCAATCAGATCCAATAATGCATTTAATTAAATAAGAACCACACCATAGGGTGTTTAGAGATGTACCTTTCAGATTTGTTGTGGTTGAACGAGCTGAGCACTTAGAAACCAAACGAGGTTTCCTCTAACGGTATCCACACACGAACACGCGAAATTCCACCGGGTGCTAGCCCAATAACCCTGAATCTATATGTGTTTTTACAGAAAAGAAAAAGGGTTTCTTTTCTGTATTTCTCTGAAAGGCTATTCTAATTCAATTGTATATCAAATGGTTTAGCCTAACCATTTTTTATATCAGAAGAATTATAGTTAGACTATAATTCAATTAAGGATTAAATAAGGTTTAGTAATTATCTGTAATATTCAAATTCAAATTCAAATTCAAATATATATATATATATATATATATACACTATATTATAAAGCACGGATAAAAAACTTTTAAATATAAATTATTAAGCACAATGTACCATCATTTTATGCAAGATTTTAAAAATCTCTTAATTTACAAGTATCAAAGCACAAGATACATATTACTACTGCAGGCTTCTAACACCCACCAATTTGGTATGTGCATGACCTTCCTTTTATGCATATGTTTCCATGTATCACTATTAATTAATATATTATATTACTATAAATTTGTTTTAATTATATTATTAAATATGTAATTGATTATTTTTTCTGGATGTCATTAAAATATATAAGATAATCATTGAATTCTAACAAAATACTTAATTTTTTATATAGAAAACATTATACTATTAAACTTAAATTAAACAAATTTATAAAGAAAACATTATCACTTTCTCAAAACCATCCAAAATCTTACTGTAAATCGACAAAAAAATAAAATGAAAAATTAAAATCGTGATGTATCTCGCTGCATTGCGCGAGTACGCTTCTAGTATATATATAGGGTGTGTTTCTTTTGCAACCCAAGCAATTTGTACAAACTATGCAAACCACTATATTAGGAAACAATAGATATATTTATTGATAATGATTATGATTCATTAATAATGATTGTGATATATATGGAAAATGTTAAGTTTATTCATTATAATCATTATTTTAAATTAGGAAATGTTAAGTTTATTCATTATAATCATGATTTTAAATTAGGAAACATAATAAAATCATATATTTATTAGACTTGATGAACGGCTAAGATTGGTTTGCATAGTTTGTACAAATTGTTTGGATTACAAAAAAACGCACCCTATATATACATATATATAATTATCCTTTTAAACTTTAAAATATAATTATATAATTACAGATAATTCCCCGTAATTAACATAATTACGTTTTCACCCTGTAATTATCATAATTACATTTTAACGCATATTTTCATAATTATCCTTTAAGAATAATTATTTTCTTAATCAACTTGATTTAATCCGGGTTTCTAAAAATGGAAACAAACGCATTCTTTGTGTGCGACCCTATAGGTTTACATACTCCTCAACAGTATCTCTGTGTGACACGTGTCGTGGGCATATAATAATTTACACCGACAAATAAAAATGTTAGGCTAACGCCTAGTCAATTCAAGAGTTTTACATGAATGAACATATTTATAAAAGGAATAAATTCCACTTAAAATCATAATCTTTCAAAAGATTTACTCTAAACCCGGAGACGACTCTTTTTCAATATCATGCATTTTCAAAGATGAACATCTCATTACAAAACATTCTTTATAAAATGATGCAACCCAAAACTCACTCGAAACGAGAGCGGAGATTGACTCCCAATTTAAGAAATGTGGATAAAAAGTTGTATCCCAAAACACCCAAGCACGGGTGGGGTAAAACACTCAACCCATAAATCATAGTTAATAACTCATAAATACGATATGTCACCGAAAAACATGGACACTAGGACCAATACTCACGCAACCATAAAATGGAAGGAAACCAAATACCAACACATGGGAATGATGTATTTCATTCAAACCTTAATATACGTGGGGGAAGCCCAATATTAAGGTCATCATTTACCGTCGACCACCCAAATCCGACGATAGTAAGATAAGGCGTTAACATTTAAAATATTGTTGGACGACGACGGGGGAGACTCGTATCCGTTGAGAGTGGAGGAACACAACAGTAGGCCACCCATACAACGTTAATCGCATGACACCTCACGACATCACAACCCAAGTGTCCCTACGACTTCTTAACAAGTTTCTCCTCACGAGACAGTTGACCTTGATGAACATTACAAAGAACTCCACCATAAAAGGCCTGGCACACTTGAAGACTACCATCGAGGCATTACTTCAAGCGGCGGAGGTCCTAATGCCTACCTCCTCGGTAGCACTACCAAACTCAACCCTCTTTGACGCTTACTTGAAAAGTTTCCGGTCGTAAAACATGGGTACCGGAGTTCAACACCGCAATACCCAATTGATCATCCAAAACAGACTGACTTACGTGCCTATGGATCCAATGCAACACAGTCTAACATTACATGACTACACAAGAATGACCAACACACACGAGCATGTAATTAACATCAATATGCAACACGAAGCATTAAATATGTAAACCATAACCGGCTCTGCCTTAAGCCATTAAAACCCGGACAAGTATCCCCTTGACTCTTTTAAGTCACACCGAGCTAAAGTGCTCAAAACTCTTTTTGACCAACGATTTCAGGATTCTCAAATAATCAATGCAAACGACTCACGTCATGTAACACACACTCCAAAATATATGAATAAACTCCAACACGGTTTAGATTGGGACAAATGATTTTCCAAATGGATTTATACTCCTATTCATTTCAAAACGTCCCATAGCCTAAAATCACGTCTTTTTCTTAAACAAACACTAAAGTGTCCTTTTTATCAAATGGTCACCATTCATGCAATAAATCATTAAAACACTTTAAAACGAATTATTTATCAAGATGCCCAAAAATCCCAACAAATGATAATTTCATGCAAAACATGTAAACACTTTAAAATGAACATTTTGGCATGTATTGCCAGGGATTAGTCTGGGCCCAATGTGGTCTGGGATACCCTCTCAAAAAAAAAAAAACATTTTGACATGTACAACGTTTTCACAAATCAACTTGAACCCACCTTGCTAGATTTAAGCTAAATCTAGATTTTACCCCAACTTGAGATTTTCTTGGAGAGACTTGAATCCTCAAAGCCAAAACCTCCAAAACCTAGATCCACAAGATTCCAACCATAAACATAAATATTCAACCGTATAGAATCGTTCCCCAACATTTTTCATGAAGATCTCATCTATACCCAAAAACCCTAATTTCCATAGATGAAGAAGATAAAAACTTACCTTAACTAATAACTTGAATTCACCACCAACACACCTCTAGGTCACCAAAATAAACCACAAACTCCAACTCTACAAAAGGGAGAACAAGGGTGGATGAAACTCTAGATAACTTGATGAAGAAGATGAAGATGAAGGATTATGTTTCTCACCTCCAACCTTGCTAGATGATGAAGAATCATGTGATTTTAGGAGGAAATCCCCCCAAAAATGAGTTACGGTTCGATTTGGAGGTTGAGGGGTTGATTTAGGAGAGAAATGGGGAGAAGAATTAGGTTTAGGGTGAAAAAATGGGGTGAAAAAATGGGGTTTGGGGTCAGGTTTTCCCTTTTTATTGCGCGGATGGCGGCGCTGATCGATCTGCGAGGAGATCCGCACGGAGCACTGGATAGAGTCTCGCACTGATGGTGGCGCTGATCCATCTACGCAGAGCACCGCCGTCCGATTTTCTTCATTTTTTGCCCGAACACAGTTTTGGTCATAACTTCTTTGTTTTAACTCCGATTTTGCTCCGGAAAGAACCGTTGGACTCGTATTTGAATCATTCATCTAACAAGACCATAAAATCTTGGATCCAAGCCCAAAATCCTACTTCTTCTATTTCTCTTGAACTATGATTCCTGTACTAACTTGAAATATTACCTTCATTAAAAATTGGGGTGTTACACCTTAATAGTCTTATGTCTCAGATTTTGGTTTAGAGTGTCCGATTTTGCGTTTTAAGCTGATTTTCGAATGGGTTTTTAACCCAAAATTTAAATGAGCATGTGGGACTCAATACTTGATGGTTTTCGTTGATATTTGTTCCTAGGAAAATCATTTTCTAGAGTTTTAGCAAAAGAAATCAACAAAAACGAACCAAAAACAAGGCTGAACGGTAAAAAAAACTCGTTGTCGGCAAGTTGAGTACAACGCCGACTGTATAGCTGATCTTTGTGGTCGGCTGGGACTTCTTTTAGGCTGCAGTCGACCAACTCTCTAAAAAAATGGGCTCAATTAAAAAGAGAATAGCCCAGTAATTTTATATTATATACATTTGGACCTAGATTTTGTTGTTTGGGCCAACAATATCTTTGTAAGATGAGGTCCAATGATAATTATTTTTGGGTCCATTAATTTATATTAAACATTTAAATTATTTTGGATTTAAGTATAATTATTTGGATTATATTAATTAATTTAGTTTCTAAAATAATTAATGTGTTAATTTAAATTGTTATTTGATTAATATATTAATTTATTTTAGAATATTAATTAATTAATTATTTTCCTAAGGAGGTTTTTATGAGATTATTTAATTAAAAATAAATGACGGATTTGGAGCGTCGTTTTTAGTTAAATATTATATAGACGCTTTAATGCGGAGCATGTGATTCCTATAGTTATTATAAGGATA
The DNA here is from genome assembly GCA_954870635.1 of Arctium minus. Taxonomy (NCBI): domain Eukaryota; kingdom Viridiplantae; phylum Streptophyta; class Magnoliopsida; order Asterales; family Asteraceae; genus Arctium; species Arctium minus. The sequence continues at coordinate 71,011,249 of OX941092.1, read as the reverse complement.
AATAGACGTTACGAGTTGTTATCAAGCATAAAACTTAGAGGTTTATCAAATTATTTTGACGAGATAATAATGGGATTAAAGCGTCGTAATTTCAGTTAAATAATTATTGTGACGCTTTAATTTGCAGAGATGGATTTATAAGTTCATAAAATGATTATTTTGACGTTTTAGGACGTCGTCGAGTTTTAGACTTGGGTTTTGACTAAAATTAGTCGAGGTTGGCCGAGTGGACCAAATGTCGACTTTTACCACGTTTGACCCACAAGATTATAACGATGAGATTGAATGGAGATATTTGAGTCATTAAGAGACCCGCTTTTGAAGTTTGACTTTAGGTCGATTCGGGTTGACCACAGTTGACTTTTGTTGACTTTTGGAGGAAATAAGTCATTAATTGGATATGGTGATATGAAATGTGTAGGTTTCAGTCAAAAGCTAGCATTAGTCAATCTACACGCAATCATGTGAGTCTTCATGAGACTTACAATGAGATGTATACCTATGTACAAATTTACTTTCAACATTATATGATTTGTATGGTGATGTGTACATATGCATGATATAATATATTTTACATGTATGTTATTATGATAAGTGGCATGCTATGTGTTTATTTTGTTTTCAAATAACTCTAGCATGCTATTTCATTTGAAAGTTTTATGATCGGTTTTAACGGGTGGACATTTGACCAGTAAGCAAGGTTTAAAATAGCGTGAGGCGTGGCGTGGCGGCAAGGTCAAGCCTTAAGCCTTACACGCCACGGCGAGGACGCGGCATTTTTCAAGGCGTGACATAAGGCGACAAATTTGTATGTCATATTCAAAATTATATATATACATATATGTTTTATATATATTATTCTAATCAAATAATGATATTAAAGTATGTACAATCATATTGGAAGAAAAAAAATCATATAAATTAATAGTATAAAAATAGTTTTTGATTTAATATTTTAAATACAACATAGAAAGATAATTTTACAACATCATTTTAATCGTGAGTCCATAACATTTATGATTTCGTGAAACTGTGAGTGATTGATTAAATAAATTTATAAAAATGTTAAATCTAAAGTTAAAAATGTAAAAGTACAAAAGATAAAAAAGATTAAAAATTTTAAAAAAATATTTTTTTTTGAAAAAAAAATCACGTCTTAGAAAAAACGTGCGCTGCGACGCGCCATGGCGCGCCTTAAGGCGCCATAGCATGAGTCACGCCTTACAGAAACGTTATAAGTTATTTCATAACGGCGGAGACGCGTCTTGCGCCATATCGCGCCATGGCGCACGACATGACACACCTTTTTGAACACTGTCAGTAAGTCACATGACAAGTGGCACGACCCCCGTAATGGGTGTCTAGACAGGTATAGGTCTGACAACCCAGGGAATGCCAGTGACAAAATGTCCTTTACCCGACGAGACAGTTTATGAGATCTCTTTTCTTTCAATTTTGCATGTTTTTCAGAAAATGCATACTATTTGGTGCAAAGTTTACAAGTTGATATGTATGATGTGAAATCACTTTTATTCACGCAAACCATGAACTCACTGAGCTTTATAAGCTGACTATAATATGCATCTCAGGGACAAGAGGTTTCAGGTTGGACAAAGGCAAAGGGCACACATAGAGACTTGTCTAGCCCATCTAAGTTCAATATTTATGTTCAGGAATCTATCATAGATAAATTTGTAATGCAATCCGGTATGGGACGGATTAGCATTAAGTTACTTATTTATTGTTTTAAAGTCTTCCGCTGTAAACGGTCTAAAGTTTTAATTTAGCCGTCATTTTGGAGTATCTTTAGATGAACTGTTTCATATTACGTAACACTTGTCAAGACAAAAATATGAGTGTTACAACAAGTGTCTAACATGTTTATAAGGGAAGTCTGAACACCAAAAGCCCTACGACAGTTTGCACCCGTTAGACATTCCCGTCTGGAAATGGGATCAAATTACTATGGAATTTGTTATAAAACTACTTCGGTTTAAGAAAGGATATGATTTCATATGGGTTGTCATCGATGGACTAACCAAGTCAGCACACTTTTTTTTCAATAAAAGAAAATTATCCATTCGAAAAGTTGGCTAAAACTAATGTTAACGAGACAATGTCTAGACATAGAGTACCGCTTTCGATAATCCCAATTGGGGCATTAGGTTTACCTCTCACTTTTGGAAAAGCTTTCAAGAGAAGATGAGATCACGAATAAATCCAAGTACAAATTACTTATTTGATCCCAAATCCTCAATCTAATGATCTAATTTAATAATTATGAGCGGAAGTAGTTTTAAGATCAAATAGGCAAGAACAATAAACGATGAAAAGAATGATATCACCAGTGTAAGACTCCATTTTAAGAACGTATAATTATTCTTACCCGAATCGAATCGTAATTAAAAATAGCAACTAGAGATAGTTAGGGGTTAAAATCCTCCATTAACCAAAATAATAATTATATATATATATATAAAAGAAAAATAAATAAATATAAATATATAGATGGTGGTTCTTAAAAAATGAGAAAGAGTAAATTGCATTATACCGTCTTCTTCTTTTCTATGTATACCGCCATTCTCTCATTTCTCTCTCTCTAAATTCTTGCTTCTCTCTAAAAACTCTCTTGATTCGTTGAAGTAATCAAAGATTCAACCGTATATTCAGAATCCACTCTTCGAATCCTTCCTAGAGGTATAAATTTCTTCTTAAGTTATTTAAGTTGGTATGTTAGGGTAGTTGGAGTTGGTTGGTAGATTATGATGTGGTATTGCAATTTAATTATAATATACATGTTTAGAAATGTTTGGGTTGGTCAAAATTGAAAAAGGGTAAAGTTTTGAATCAAATTGATGATATTGTGATTATACGGTAAATTGCATACCAAATGTTCGGTTTAATGTCTAAGAGAATAAAGTTTCGTGATTAAGCTTAGGATAATAACCATTGAGTTCTATGTTATGCGAGTAATAATAACTCGTGGTTTAAATAGGAAACCGAACGAGTTAAACTTCGTTGTGAGTCTCGGTTGATCACGTGATACATCTCAATTTGGTTAAGGTATGGATTTCATTTCTTTTGAATCGTGGGCAACTATTTGTTGTAGTTGACCCTTCCTAAAGGTGGTTCACCGCCTTGTGATTGATAAATCGAACATGATCAACGAAATGTGCACTTATACACACAAATACACATTGATTTTGGTTTGAATCTTATGTTTGAACGTTTTCGTGTTTTGTTGTCTCATATTGAGGTTGAGTTATGAATCATTTGTTGAACCTTTTAGCGTTTTATTAAAATGTATCGTATGAAATTGTTTATGAAACTTGTGAACTATATTTTGATTTTTATGAACGTCATTCGGGTAAGTGGCATATGTTTAGTTTTTGTTGTTTTTAGAACAACCCAATAAATGGGCACATTATTTGGGATGCCTTCTATGGCGGCTCTGTTGTTATGGCGTCTTGCAGGTGGACTCGGTCCACCAGGGTTAGGCCCAATAGTGGCTTACATGAACCCACTCTAGGGACTAGGCTGACTTTGTTGGCTCCAGGGTGGATGGATCGATCCTAGAACTTTTACCCACAGATTATGTGACCGTGGTTACATTCATGGGGGATTCGGGTGTGTGTGCCCGCACGCCGACCCAATAGTTCGTGTGGTTTGGCCACCCCACGAACACAACAAGAATTGACGGACTTTATTTATATTATGTTTTGAAGTTAAAGTGTGAACCGTTCTTGAGATTATTGATTTTGATTACATTACTGAAAGTTTCTTTTGAATTAAATGAACTATGAACTTCGGTTTCAAGAACTTTCTTCGAATTGAATTTTTAAGTCTTTCGCTTTGTTATCGATGTGTTTATTGTTATTTTCGAATTTATATTATAATTCATTTACTGAGCCCTGTGCTCAACTGTGTTTATGTTTTCTGACACGACAGGTTCGAAGTGATGCTTACGAGGACGGGACTTGAGATCGAGCGTAAAATTTTGGAGTTCTTAGACTCACCTTATCATATAAATGTTCTAAGTTTATAAACACTTTTTGAAGTGTAATATTTTGGTCTATAATATATGTTTAGAGTTTATTAGTAGCTCTGATTAGTTGTGTAATTGTATTAAGTCCTGTTCGTGACATCACCCGTTGCGGACCACGGGGACGGGGGATGTTACAATGAGGTTTCTTTAATCACCATCTATATATGTATTGATTGAGATTGATTACACTTGAATTATCTTTAATGTACTCACACAGTAAGTGTGTGTAATAGTTTCACAAAGCTTTCTCTCAAGGATGTTAAAGTAAAGTGATACAAAGTGATTTCAAGTAATACAATTACAAAATATATCAATTCCTATATATAGCTTAAATATGGGAAAGTTAATGCACAAACCAATGAGGGGTATCCACGTGGAAAGTGCACTAACAAACTTTGGGTGGGAAGAGTTAGGCTTGGGTGCATCATACCTAGAGAGAAAAACTTCTTCTATTGAGTCCAGAGGTGGGTCCAGAGGTGCCCAGGGTCTCTGCTTTACCGGATAATCTTCTAGTTGAGGTCTCTGGTTTTTCTTCAAAGGATACCTCTAATATCTCAAAACTTAGGGGTCGTTTATCAAACGTTTACCTGGGTAAGCACTTACCAAGTTATGTAACCTTACCGAATGAATATGGTAAGGACCAGGAATTTTACCCGGTAAGAGCGAGACAAGGACCAAGAGTCCTACTCGGTAAGTAAGGGAGACGAATCTTCCCATGGTAAGCGCTTATCAGGTAAATTGTTGCATACAATGTCGTTTTGATGGACTAAAATCTTACCCGGTAGGTAAGTGGTAGTGTTGAATTTTACTGGTAAGCACTTACCGGGTAAGTGTTTGGTAAACGACTTGTTAGCTTCTTTTTATAATACTTTTACAATTGAAATGGGCTAACATTACCATCCTCAAACTGATGTGCAAAGTGAGCAAACCATCAAAACCATAGAGGATATTGTAACACCCAGAAATTTCGGTAAGTATTTCCGTGAACCTTTATCTTACCTTTTGCGCATGTTAGAACCCCATCTCATGGTTTTACCCTGGTTATAAGTGGACCCTTAACCACAATGCCGTAACCATAAGGATTCGAGGGGGTTGAGCATCGTTGGGAGCAAAATCGAGCTTCCGTACAGGATTGGTGATTGTGCCCGTGACTATGACACCATGTTAATGTCGCAGGTCACAATTGCGGGGAGGAGGTACCTTACGGTACAATCGGCATGATTGTGCCGACGATTGTGACCAATGTCACTCTCGTCGGGCAAGGTCGCGGTCGGGGATTTTGAGTATAAAAATAACCCAGCTGACCACTTGCTCATTTAGTTCATCTACAGATCAATTTAGGGCGATTTTGGAGTGCTCTAGGTGAGTTTTATCCTCTCTTTTGATTCACTCCTAATAAATGAAACCCTAAGATCATTTATTGCTCACTCTAGGTTTTCAAGCATCTAGTGTGAAGATTTCAAGTTCTCAAGTTCAAGATCCACCCTCCTCCATCTAGGGTTTTTCTAGGGTTTTTATAAAACCCATATTGTGAGTTCATCCTTGCTTTTTAAAACTTTATACATGTCAAACTAACATTTTAGACTTCTAATCATCTCCTTATTTATGTTTTGTTGATAAAAATGGAAGTTGACCTAACTTGGGATTTTGGAGATTTTTAGGGTTTCACTGAAAGATTATGTGTTTTGAAACTATAAAATGTGTTTGGACTTATACACTTGTGATGGAATATGGAAATAAATGCATTTTAGACCATGTTTATGGTTTCCTTACATGATGGGTTTTACTTACTAAAGATATTTTGGAAAGATGGGGAAAATAGTTTGGTCAAGAACATTAAATGGTGTCTATTGACAAGTTTAATAAATGATGAATCTATCTTGAGAAGGTAAGGAAATAATTTTGTGGGAATACTAATGTAAATCATATGTATGATTATGGTTTGAGTCACAAATGAAATGGTGACAAGCTTTATACTATTACTAGTGTATCCATAGGTATAGAGTCGGCTTATTTCTTGGGAATAATCCCGTTTGTATCTAGTTGAGACATTGGACCCTAGGGTGGAAACTTGGTACGGTTATGTGGGACCGAATACTAGTTGTGGGTCGTAAATGTAAATCCTAGCGAAGGATCATGGTTAGGATCATTGGGTGCCCTCCCCCACATCTGAGTACGAACCGGCGAATTCGTGACCTTGATCCTAGCACGGTGAGCTCAGTAACTCGGAGAATGGCTTACTTTTGTATTCCGCCACGATCCTTGGAAATCGGGTCTCCCCCGTCATCGTAAGATGTGTTTTGGACCGAAAGGTTGTGATGTGGTTATTACAATTTATAAACCTAAATCTTTAAAGGATTACTTCTTGCTTTATGTAACTTGTTTCTAAATCATCATTATAAACTGTATGTTCTCACTAGGCGTTAAGCCTAACACTTTTTCTTAAATGACATGTATAACATGTTCCGTTAGCGGCGGGTCGTCCAAGGTTTGAGGGATGAGCGTGAGGGCTTGAGGCATTTTTGGGATGATAAATATTTGGAGTCTTAGCGTTCAAACAATTTTTAATATTTTGGGAATTGGGTTGACAACCAATGTAATCTAGATATGATTTATTTAGATTAGTTTTTTGTCGATTTTATATTCGTCTACAAGTTTTTGTAAACACTATATTACATTCACCCCTTTTGGGTGGTTTACTCCAATTACAAACGTCATATTGCTGAATTTCCGAAATTTTAAATTACTCTAAATTTTATGGTGTTACAGATATGCTTTGAGCTTGTATATTGGATTTAGGTGGTAGTTGGGGTGAGCATCTACCATTGATAGAATTCTCCTACAACAACAACAACCACTCAAGTTTGAAAGTTGCATCTTTTGAAGCATTATATAGTAGAAAATGTAGATTATTGTTTGCTCTAATGGGGCTCAAGTAAAAGACACAATTGTTTTTGGATTGATACATTGAACCACCGAAAAAATGAAACAAATTCACGTAAGGCCGAAATCCTCTCAAGATATGTAGAAGAATTACGTAGATAAACAATGAAAACACATAGAGTTTCAAGTTGGTGATATGGTACTACTAAAAATAGCACCATGGAAAGGACTAGTTCATTCCAGAAAGCGAAACAAGTTGAGCCCACGATATATGGGGCCATTCAGAATTCTACAAAGGGTTGGTGAAGTAATTTATCGCTTGGCTTTACCCCTTGAACTTCAAAAGATTCATGACACTTCCCATGTTTCCAATTTACGTAAGTGTTTAGTAACGGATGAAATGAAGATATCGTTGAAAGAAATCGAAATAACTGAAAAGTTAGGCTTTGTGGAAGAGCCATAACGAATTTTGGATCATACCATACGTAAGCTTCGAAACAAAGAGAGATATGAAAGAGACATTTCTTTTAGCAGATTACCTTTCATAGTTATTCTCCTCCAAAGATGGTATAAACCTCTTTCAGACACTTGGAAAAAAATTATCTTTAGATTTTGACCCAGATTGCTTAGGCAAAGTATTTTCAAAGAAAATTTCTTAAAAATCAGCTCGTCTTCTCAAAACTTTGAACTTTCCACTTCAGCTTTCGATAATCTTTAACAATCTATCTTCAAAGCAACTGTCTTGACATAAAAATTTTCATGTAAGCTCCGACTTTTCTTTATCAAAAACTCATTTCATGATACTGTCTCCCCATATCTGATACAAACTTTTATTTCCAGACATTTCGTAAACTTTAGCTTCTCCCCCTTTTTGATGATTAGAGCACTGAAATCATCAAAACTTTCAAGCAAGAAATGTCTTTGATATAATCTGACCACTGATCTTTCAAAGTCTGAGCCTCTGATTCACTGTCAATCCACAAAAATATTCATCTAGATCTTTTCAAATCCAGACAAATTACAATGTAACACCTGAATCAACAAATGAATTAGTTAAAATGCTTGTCAGTAACACAAAGTCACTGTGTGTAACGAATACACATTGGAAAGGAGTTTTTTGATGTTCACTCCCCCAGGGATTCCATTCAATCATCGAAACACTACAAAGATATTTCTATGAACGTTATGATAAGAAAACAAATTCCTTGTGTGTTCGTGCAAGTGTTAGAAAGAATTAAGCACATGATGATTGCTTTTTATAAGGTTCAACATTTTGTAAACCAATGAGACAACAGTAGTATAACACATACTCAATTGTGCATGATCGAAGTGCGAAGGTGGGGCAGACTTCCTTCTTTTTCAATATCCAAATTTTCCAAATGAAAATAAGATAGATTATGTGTTGTGTCCCCTTGAAAAATACGAAACATTTTCTTTTTAAGAAGAAAATGAGTGGCTGGTGGGGTTTTATCAAGAGTTGGCATGGGCTAGGTACCTATTTCAATAATGTTCACGAAGAATTGTGAAACATTAGTAATGTGGCTGCCCGACTTAGAAAAAGTTGGTGCAGAGTTTGATATTCTTTTACTCTGTTCTCTCACCCTATTTCTTTTAATCATTGAGATCACTTCTAACCAAACTCTCATTTACATGTTACCTCATCACTCAACCCACACTCAGTATTTGACCCCTCACACTCGATCACTCAAGGATTAACTTATTGGATAGGAAACACTGGTTAACGTGAATCCATAGAAGTTTCATTTAAGTCCTCACACAATGAACCCATGTATTTTCCTATTAAAGCACAATGTTGCTCAAAAATGGTTTAACTTTATCAGTTAAAGCACAAAGTATGAAATACAAGTCATATATATATATATATATATGCTCAGATATGTAATCATGAAGATTTGAGCATTTTAAACATTGAAGATTTTTCAAACAAGATAATTGAAAGAATGAAATGAATACAAGAAACTTGTTTGAAAATCTGACATTGTATGAAAAAGATCAAATACGAATGATATAACAATCAAGGCTTTGGTCAGCAAAAATTGATATTGTCTATACGAATCAAAATATAGACATTCTTGAAAGAACGCTTAGAAATGAAATCACGCTCAAACATTGAATAACAATTGGGGTGTCTTACCATCGAAAAATATTGTTTCAATTTAGAGACATGGTAAGAACAATTTCAACAAAATATCAAACCGATGTGTGTGAATACTTGAAAGTATATGGAAAAGATAATACGCAAGTATTAATCTTTGGAAACACACTGTTTATAAGCATTGAAGCACAAATAACAATGAAAACATTTAAAAATCACACTTCTATATTCATGAAATCTTTTAAGAATCAGAAGTGTTTTGAACATTTAAGAACATGTTTTCCATATCTGAAAGTTGTCCTTCTTTCAGATACGTATGAGATTAAGATTAGAAATTAACCTTTTCGTTCAGTCTTAAATCTCATGAAGTCAGCTCTAAGTCAAAATGATATGATCATTAAGCTTCCTCTCAAATCTGCAAACAGTCACAAGTCGTCAAAGTGCAAAGTTTATTCACAACTTTATTGAAAAAATAAGCGACATAAAGCAGTAAAACGTTGAATGTACGAGTTCTGATCTGAAATAATCAGAAATCATATACTCCCCTGAAATTATGCATTAAAGTTATCTCACACTCCCCCTGAAAACATGAACAATGTTGAGTGTAGATATCTTTCAGATAATATTGCAAATGCATAATTTTTCAGTAAAAAATATGTTCTCCCCCTTGAAGATTGATCTTCTCAGTTGAGTATCGGAGTACAATCTCATTCACACACGGAGTATAAACTCTTTTGATCATTGAAATACGAGTCCTAAACTATTGCGTTTAAAAGTCAAACTCCTTAATCTTTATAGAACGGGTCCTGAACTGTAATATTCAGAAGCCTTTGTTCTCTTACTCCATCTTAACTTCAGATACCTGCAACATAGATTCATCTTTCGGCTTTGGTACCAATTTATATCTGGGTCCCAACAGGTTAGTGCAAGATTTTGGCATCCATTTATATATGGACCCTCTTTTCTTTTGAAAATCATTTGAATCACTGGTATGATAAGAATATACATGATATGTGTCATACCAAACATCAGAATATTTACGAGAAGCATAATCATTTATTTTATAATTAGAAACCTTCCTAGCAGACAGAGATAATTGGAACAATTGCTTTATTGAGTATTTCTTGTACGAAGATACAAGTTTTGGTTTTGAATAAGCAACATTCTCAACTATAACAGTTTTACTAGTAAGTCCACTATTACAATTCAACTCAGAATATGATTTAGCTTTCTCGTCAATCTTCTGTTTCGGTAGCCATGCTGATTTCACTCCATTCCGCTTCTTTTTCACATCTGAAACAATTGAAACTTTAGAATTAGTATTGTGATTTTTAAAAGATTGCTTCTTCTTTGGCTTACCAGTGATTTTCTGTTTCTGTGAATGCTTAGATTTGTTCTTTTTACCTTTAATATTCTTAGAATTCACAAAAATTGGTTCATCAACTTTCGTTGATGTTTCACCTTTTTCGTACACACTTGGTAATCCGAAAGAATTTGTAACAAATTGTGAATGGTCAGGAAGTTTAGCATTAAAATCAAAATAACCAACACAATCATCTAACTCGCCTTCAGAGTTTAAAAAATCAAACCCTTCATTAAATAGATCAGAAATATCATTAGATTTTGAAGCTTTAGAAGATTTAGAAAAATCAGAAGTTTTAAACACAGTGAAGAACACAGTTTGTTCTAAATCCATCAAAATTCTTTCATCGACTAGAGTATTCTCAAGTTCAGAAATTTTACTTTCCAACACAAGAGGAGGTACGTAAAGCTTACCTTCGATAGGTTTAGCCTCCAACTCATTTGAAGAATAACTCTCAAAATAGTCATTAGAAAGAAATTTTGATTTATCAAAACTATAACTGTTATTCAACCTCTCATAACGAAATGGAAGTTGCATTTTAGTTGTGTTCTTTCGTTTCTCTTTTTCTTTAGCTTCATCCTCGTCAGACAATTTGGTCCATTTAACTTTGAGTTCAGGGTATTGAGGTGCCAGTTTTAAAAATCCAAAGTCATAAAGTGCATGCACTATTGAAATACCCTTTTTGAGGTAGTGTGGGTTCTCGTAACCAAGTCTCCAACACTCACTACTCGCTTTAGGTTTGTTTAGATGAATGGTTTGTTCAGTTTGACCCAACGTATACAATTTCTCTTCCAAAACATTCACCTTTTCAGATAAAGACTTTTTTTCTTTTGAAATTGAAGAATACATTTTAGCAATCTCTTTTGATTCAAATTGACACACGTTATACTTTGAAGTAGTTTCAGCTAACTCAATGTGAAGTATAGTCTTTTCGTTAACGTTGGTATCAATATTTTTATGTAAAGCTTCAATTAATACGTTATTCTCAGCAAGATCCTTGCTAAGTTTCTGTATTAATTGATTGTGTTTTTCATGATACCTTTTTCACGTTCATGTTTAGACTTAACTTCTTGGAGTTCAACCATCATAACTTTCATAGCATTTAAAAATTCAGACTCAGTCATATCACATACCTCTTCATTGTCCTCTTCTTCTGAATCAGCTTCATCTTCCACCTCTATCTTACCTATAAAGCACAAATGGGATTTTTCTTCTTTCTCTTCTTCCTCGTCTGAATGATCAAGCCAGAACTCATCCTCCGCTATGAGTGCCTTACCACCCTCTTGTTTCTTGGCTAGGAGCATCTTGTTCTTGTAATACTCGGAGTTTCGAACTTTTGGCTTTCTACAATCTTTTGCAAAATGTCCAAGCTTGCCACAGTTGTAGCACTTTGTAGATTCTGGCTGTTTCTTCTCTTCAACTCTGTACTGCTTGTCATCAGACCTCTTTTCTTCTATTCTCTTTCCTTCAATCCTCTCCTTGTGTTCATAGTTTCGTGATCCAGAAGAATATCTCTGACTATTTGAACTAGGCTTTTTGTAGAACTTTTTCTGGAAGGCTTTAGTCAGCATCAGCATAGCCTGCTTTAAGTTCTCACAATCATCAGAGTCAGAATTATCTTCACTCTCCGCTTCCTCGTATTCAGAAACTATGACTTTCTTCTTTTTCTTCAAGCTCACAGACTTTTTCTTCACTACAAGAGCAATAGGATCAACAACTGCTTTCTCAGTCTTCTTCTTTTCTTCCTTAATCTCATCAACCTCTTCTTCATTCTGTCTGAGAGTTTCATAGACCTCATGAAGTGGAATTTCATTCAGATCTTTCATCTACTTCATTTGTCTAGTGAATCTTTTCCATTCTGGTTGCAGAATACTGAGGAACTTGACATTCAGTTCAATCTGTAACTTTCTAACCTTGTTCTTGCTTAGCTCGTTTAGCAAGGTCACAAATCTGTCATATGTTGCCTCGAGAGATTCTCCCTCTTTGGCTTTGAACTCCTCATAGTTGTTGAGACAGTTAGAAATTTTGAGCTGATTGCCAACCTTTGATCCTAGCATCATTTTCTCCAATTGATCCCACATTGTAGCTATCAATCTTTACATAAATCTCATTCGATATGCCTTGAAGAATGAATGATTTTGCCAGTCTATCAGATTTTCTTCTATTTAACTGCTCTTCAGTGTATTCAGCTAATGGTAATGGATACTCTCTCTTTTTCTCTTGTCCAGGTACTCCAACAATATTAGTCTTTATTGGAAGTTTCATGATTCCTTCTTCAAAAGATTTCTTGATATACTCTCCCAACTCATGTCTTTCAATGAAGTCCATAAACCGATCTTTCCATTGCTCATACTCTCCATTGAAGAGTACTGGTGGCTTAACATCAGTTCCAATCGCGAGAGCTTCTCTTGATGACATCCTTCTGATTTCCTCAAAAACTCATCTAATCAACGGATTACAACCTGAAACTTTGACACAATGATCTCTAACACAACTAGAAACGAATCCTAACACTGAATTTCGATAAAGAGTCCTAATGAATACAAATCGATCCAATACAGTCGACAAGAACTCATAAACTCAAAAACTAACAAAAATCATCAAATTGTCAAAAAATACAGTGCAATTATGGATCAACCTATAGAAACTCAATCTAAAAAAACACAATTCGAACTCAAACCAATTGATTACAACTCGAATTACACACAGAGACAAGAAATTTGATCCTAGACTCAATGGAACAGTACCAAACTCTGATTTTCTTGATTTCGATCTGGATCTGCTCTGATACCAATTAATATTCCCAGATTTGATCAAGATCTCATCACTAAATCAATCACAAAACAAGATTTATCAATTTACCTGTTTGATTAATCACAAGATTCAATTACAAATACTTTGAATCACTTTCTCTCTCTAACCACAGTTTCTCTCTCTCTAACTCTTTCTCTGTGAATTCTCTCTCTTGATCTGAATGTTACAAGTGATTATCCTTGATACAAGATCCTAAACTACAAGTCTATTAAAAGCAAAACTAATACAAGCGATTACAAACTAAAACAAACAAAGATACTTTGACTTTGACATTTATTACATTTGACTTTGACTTTGCTTGAGAGTTGACTTTTGAACTTTGACTTTCTTTGACTTTCAGCTTCAGTCTTTATGATCCTGAATCCAACAAATATGTGATCTAACAATATTGAATTGTTTAGCAATTCTATTTTTTATATACTAGTGTCCGACACCGCACGTTGCACGGTGACGAATTTTTTTTCTTAGGGAATATATAACTAACTTGAGATTAAATATAATTTGTTAATTGACAATATGTAATGCAATTAATTACAAAACTTGGTTTGCATCCTAATCAATTAAAACAATTCTAAACATCCAATGAAAATGAAAATGATAATCAACACCATATGAAAGTTAGTTAAGTGAATAGGAAAAAAATATAGACGAATTTTAAAATAAAATTATGTACGATAAACATTTAAAAAATTCAGAAATTTCTGAAAATTTCTATTAAGATCTTTACTCTGACAATGTGCGACATTATTTCTATTAAAACTGTCTTTGTAGAAGCACCCTAAGAACTAAACCGCCAGAGCACCAGGACTGTCTGCTTCGTCATAAGCATTAAACGTATTGATACACCTCCAAACTGCAACAATCCATATCACATCAACACATAAAGTTAGAATAAGAGAAAAAAGTAGTAGCAATTTTCACCTTTTTTATAATTAGATTATCACCACACTATGGTGCCATATCCTCTCCAAACTTATCAACAACAAAGGGTAAACACCATATTCTCTTTTCAACTTCATCCATTAGCTTGAAGAAAAAAAACTCAAATCAAACCAAATGTGAAGGAAAAACCAAATTCATGACATGAATCAATAGAACTTTATCAAAATACGTACCATCAAGTAGCTGAAAGAATTGGCCTGATTTCACTAAGATGTCGATGAAGGCCTCTATTTGCAACCTGAAACTCCATAAACACTCAATTCCATCCGTGTTTCAGCCCTATAACCAATATAAATGCATAGAAAACAAAACAATTGTTGCAAAAAAATGTACATAAAGATAAGTAAAGAAAAAGCAGCAATTGGTGATTTCCAAATTTAAAATTGCATAGATAAATCAAACTTGAACTAAAGAAAATTATCTTTTGACCGACTTACAAATAAAAAGTGGTTTAGCACATTACCCCAAGAATGCCATGTACATCAAGTTGGTTTAGCATAAAGATTCCTGAAGTATGGCAATTCCTTTTTTTTTTCACTCGTGCATTTGAATATGTCCCACAAATTACCAACATGATGTAAAAGCAGAACTTTCTATTTCAGAACTCACCTACTTGCTACAACCTACACATGGGTGTGTTTCTTGCTTTCTGTCCAACTCTCTGATCCCAATTGATGTGGACTTTATGTTTCAGCCATTTATAACACCACTACCCTCATGCTTTTCTCAAACTCATGTCCCCTACAACCATTCATTCCCTCCCCTCCCTCGTATTCATTCTTTCAGTCATGCTCCTCTTTTTCTCACGGAGCCCTCAACCCTATATTTGTTGCAAAATGAAACAAACCCTTTGTCCATTCGCTGAAAAAACACTAACTAATAAAAAAATGTTGAAGTCATAAAACAGGTCTGATATGAGAAAAAAAATATAGAATGTCCCGTATGTAACCCCAATCAATTTTATTTCCTAGATTTATAGGTTGATTCTAGTCAAATGCATCTACAAATCAATTCGATTCAATTTACTTAGACTCAATCTTTAAACTCCCATGAGATTAATTTGTCCAAAATTGCCAATTAAACTCAATAGTTGAAGAACAAAGAGTAAAGATTTTTAAATATTTCAAAAAGAATTAAACTTGATTCAATTTCTTGAAAATTAGTATTCAAGGTTCAATTTCTACAAAAGCTACTAAAGTTAATGCCAAAAAACAAAACTTTGGTTCCATCATTGAGAAAAAGAAACACTAAAACTATAAAAATGCTTAAGAGAGGGAAAAAAAGAAGAAGCCTACCATGATTAATGACGTGAAGAACATATCTAAGCATCACAGGGGTGGAGAAATAGATATTGAGGAACGGTTTTTTGCTCCTTTTCTTACTGCTCCCTCAAACCTTAACGTTGTGTTCTCGAGTTTTTTATATGAAGGAAAGGAAGGGAAAGGGAAGGAAAGTAGGAGGGAAAGAAAAAATATTGTGTTCTCGAGTTTTTTTTAAGAAGGGAAAGGAAAAGAAGGGGAAGGAAAATATTGTTGATTTTCCTTCCAAAACTTTCCTCCCAAATGTGGGAGGAAACGGAAGGAAATGAAATAAATGAATTTAAAAAGAATTAAAAATATTTATAAAATTATGCATATACCCATTAATTACATACGACTACGAAATAAATAAGGGTATATTGGTAAAACTAACATCTTTCTTTTCCTTTCCCTCCTACTCGAGAACATGAAAATTTGTTTTCTTTCCTTCCCTTTCCTTTCTCTTCCTTCAATCTCAAGAACACAAATACAAATATTTCTTTCTTTTCCTTCCCTTTCTCTTCTTTTCTTTTCTTTTCATTCCCTTTCTTTTCTTTTCTTTCCTTCGAAAACTCGAGAACACAACGTAAGATTGCTGCAAAGAAAAAAAACTCTAAATCTTGTGAAAACATAGAAGACATAACTAAAAAGTAAAAATGAAGGTGTACCTAGACTTACAAAGTAAGGAACATGAAAAGGAATATAGGAGGAAAGACAGAGGGGCAGTAGAAGATGGACAAACCGGAGTTAAAAGATGAAGTGCATTATGTATGTAAAATTACCCAATGGCACCCTCACACTAAAAACATAGGGTGGAACTTGAGGGGTGGAAATGTCCATCCATATTAGAGGTTTAAAAAAGGAAGAAAATTTCTACAAAGAAGTTGTGGTTTAAGGTTCACTTTCTAATTATTCATCCAATTATATATGCTTCTAGGATGAATTTTGAAATTAAACAAATTCAATCCAGACCATTTTGAAAATTATATTTATTAAACATGTCAAGAACCAATTTGAACCAAAAACTTACATACATATTCATAAAATCACAATGAAAGGTGTACCTGTATTTTCTCCAAGTTGTACATCTCCTCATCCATTCCGGATGGTGTTTGATTTATTATCCAACAAACTTGAGCACCAACACCAATTAATAAAATTGCTAGTTCCATCAAAAGCAATGGACCACCTGAAAAATTAAAATGAAGGGATGTAACAACATAAATGCCTCGACAGGAAATCACAAACCGAAGAAGAAAAGAAACACAAATCCACATAGTCTTAAGCCTTTTTTTAACATTTATCTTTGTGTCACTTCATATTAGAAATAAAAGATAGAAACTTATTCTTTATAACATTTTTCAAACCCATGACATTTTGATTGTTCTACAAAACTTTGTAGGCACCAATGGTTTTTTATGAATCATAAGCTATTAATATCCATGTAGCAAGTGCTCTAATTTGAATTTAAATATCCATCATTGAATCAAATTATGCAACTTGAAGTAATCAAAATCTAACCCAGTGTATAGATGTGGAATGAAAGACAAAATCTTTTTTATGTAAATATCGCAAAACATAAAGTAACTTAATTAAAACACATAAAGGTAAAGAACTAAAGATATGGGCACTTGTGTACGGTTTTAATTTAGCAATTAAAACAAAGATTTATGGAATCCATCAAAATTGAATATGATCAAGGGAATGTATTCTTTAATCACTACCTTCAAGCCATTCACTCCAAAAAATGGAAAAAACCCTTTGTTTTTTTCAATCCCATTCGTCAATTGAATTATTTGTGAAACAAAGTGGATATTTCCAGGTAAAGGATAGAAAAAACATTATAATTATTTTTCTTTACCAACTTTTTAGGAGATAAAAATTCACCCTACACGGTGCTTTTCATATAACTGTATAAGTGGCAACATGCTTAGAAAATATAGATGGAATCGGCTTTACTTTTATGAAATCATTCATTTATCCGGCAACTGGGTAAGTATTCTTGGGAGAGGAAGATGGTGAAACTAATCCATTACTATTAAACAAAAGAAATTACATATATATAGTGGCTTGTGTTTAACCGATACTCCTAACCGATATGCATGAAGCTCATTTGTTTCCATAACACACTATCGAATCTTCGTTCAATCTCTAACCAAGTCTTGTGTCACTCTAAATACACTCATCTTGAGGTAAACAAACATACTTAACAATGAGCATTACATTTTATTAAGATACATAACCATTGTCACACTTATTGAAAATGCCAACTATTATTAGATCATTTCATTCTAGTAGGCATTAGTAAATTTCATAAACATATTTGTAGATGTATACAATAAAAAGGACCAGAAGAAAACAAACTCACAGAAGAGGAGATCCCAGCTGCAAGCACCCGATAATTACAACCAAAAGATTTCATAACAATATATAAGGCTAGGACTTGAAGACATAAAAGTAAATTGTCAAGGTAATGCATTACCTGGTGAGAGTAGTTGGTGCAAAGTAACCATGGTTCGACCCAACCGATTCATCGACCATAATTTTCCATTTTCTTTAACAATTAAAGCAGATAAAACCAATTTAAGAACAAATCTAAAACTGAACAATAATGAAATTCATAATAATGAAAAAGATGAATACCATAAAAAAACATAGAGCTAGCTTCATAATAAACCTGAGTGACGGATACGCAAAAATAAACTAATTTTATACAAATAGCCTCAATGGTTGTCGATATCCCTAGACCTGACAAAAATTGACACGACCGTTAGATTAGATGATCTGATGGATATGATTAAACAGACGGTTACAACAATATTTTTTAAATTAAAAAAAACTCCACCCCCTATTTTTTATTCGAAAAAATACGAAAAATGAACAAAATTTGAGCGAAATAAATTACACCAAATAAACGATCATATTTTTCTCGTTAATTTGACATCCATATTCATATCTATGTCTTTACATTTCTGCATTTTAATTATTCATCTTTATATATCACAATCATTTTAATTAAGTCATCGCAATTTAGTTTTAATTTCTTGCAATATTTTACTTTTCCATCATTTAAATTCATTAGTCACAAATGTTTAGTTCTATATCATTTCAAAAATGTAAGGACCCTAAGCAATGATAAGGTAATAACCTTAGCTTGGGTGTAGGGTGAAATTAAGACTAAAACCAATTTTAAAGGTGGAAAATCATAATTAATAATTTTTTCCAACTATTCATTCAAGGTTATATTTGTTGTGAGGTTTATACAACCTCAAGATTCATGCAAACATATCTCAATACAAGTATACAATTTGATCTATTGTCATCTCTTAACAAGTAATAATGGTAAAAGTACTGAATATCGATCCATAGGAAAAACTTGTAAAATTTATTCAAAATTCCAATCTTTAAAAGTCAATTTCATATGGCAAATTCGTTGAATTTGTTTGGTGTACGTAAATTATCAATTAAGGAAATCAATCATAAAAGAAGAAACAAATGGTACAAAGGTTTGTTAAGACAAAAACAAATGATCCAAGATATTTTTTTTAGCACAAATGGACAGTCCTATATAGTACCACATAATGGTGCTAAAGTATCGTCACATTCATCTAACTATCGATTTAGATGGCCTCCCAAGAGTTCATACAAGCCTATTGTTATCGATACAACATAACTTATGTTAAACGTCGTGAATCCTAGCACGACACAATATTACCATCCTACACCATCTCCTGGTCCCTGCGATAACACTTGTCAGGTACTAAAGCTCTTTATAGCCTTATCTTATCAAAACAGCTTTTCATATTTGTCGTAGTTCCGAAAGTTAACACATTTTCATACATATAATTAGTGGTTAATTAATTAAATGTAAGCTTCAATGAAAAATATTAACCTGAATGAATAGTTAGAGGAAAATGCAATAATGGAAGCACCATCTCTTTCACATTGGTTTCGGTCTTAACTTTCCCTAACATCCAAAGCTAAGGTGTAACACCTGTGATTTTGGAGACCCCTTAACCCATAATATCGTAACCGTATGACCATTATAATGGAGGTTTAGTAAGGTTTTACTTCCCTTTTTGTAGTGGATCCATCAAGGATCGAATCGGACGCGAAAACAGAAAGAAACCGGGGGAAATAGATTCCCGCGGTTTGGTGCGTGGCTTGGAGGTCGCGGCACAAGCCGCCCAAGTCGCTGGGTCGACATCAGAAGACACGCGCGGCCTACCATGCAGCTTCAAGTCGCGAGCAAGGCCGCGGGAGCGACCTGGAAGCTTAAAATCGACATTTTTTGGGGTTTTCTTCATTTGGTTGCATCTCCTTCATCCTAGGTCCGATTTGGGTGATTCGTGGACCTAGGGTTTCGGTTTTTGAAGCTTTTCAAGAGGAGATAGAAGAGGATTGGTGATCTTGGGTTGATCCAAGGGTTTATGGTCAAGGTAATCTACTCACCTCTTCATTTAGATACTAGGGTTTGATGTTTTTATCATCTTCCTTACACTCTTCAAATTTGGTATGATTTTGGTAGCTTTGAGGTAAAGGAAACCTTGTGGGAGTATTGGATCTAACATCTATAAGAGATTCCTTGAACATTCCAAGTCTCCATCAAAAGAGACTCACATTTGGGGGTAAAACCTAGATTTAACCTAAATCTAACAAGGTGAGTTCAAGTTGATTTGTGGAAATATTGTACATGCCAAAATGTCCATTTTAAAGTATTTATGTGATTTACATGAAATTACCAACTGTTAGGTTATTTGGTGGATTTTAATTATTTGAGGTGTTTGACTTTATAAATTTGTAAAACACCCATATTTGGGTATTTTGATAAATAAGTTATGAATGAAGGTGTTTTAATGATTTATTCATAAATGAAGATTATTTGGGTCAAAATACACTTTTAGTGTTTGTTGAAAATATGCATCATTTATGTAATGGGACGTTTTGAAGGTACGAATGTGTGAGTCCTTTGATTTTGGTCATTCCCGACCTTGGGAACATTTTAGAAATGGTAAACCTTTTAGTTTTGGGCCGAAGGCCAATTGTGATTTGAGAGAAAAAGATTTTTGGGAAAAGATGTATTTTGGTTTATGTAACCTTATTGGCTCACGTATTTTAGCCAAACATTCGTTATGCCTTTTGGGGCTTGGTTTATATTCAGATGAGTCTTTGGAACATTTGTTTAGTTTTGGTAGCTCGTTAAGGAGCCTTGGACGGATGGTGTACTTAGTTGCATCTTATTTGAGAGTTACATGTTTTGAATGCGTTAGTTCATTCGTTTGAGTCATGTAACGTTTTAGACTGTAATGTGTTGGATCCATAGGCATATGAGTCAGTCAGTTGGTTTAGTCGGGGACTATATCCTTGTTTTGGGACCGAAAATTATTTATGGCTAGCGGGAGCTCGAGGTATAGATCATGGGTGGTTGAACTTGATAACCATGTAACCTTTAGTGAAGGTCTCGAGGTATAGATCGTGGGTGGTTGAACTCGATGCCCGTTTGTGATCCAACTCATCGTGGAATTTAGTGTCCGCGTTTGAAGTCTAGTGAGTGGTCCACCCAAGTCATATTTTTATGTAAGCTTGTGGTGGTGCTCTGCAGAGCCGTATACGGAGCTAAGTCTTGCGGTGGTGTCCATTGTGAGCCAGATATGGGGACTTGTGGCTTTTGTGGTGACACTCATCTAAAGGTCGAGTAAACACTAGGGTCATTTGGGTATTTTGCGGTGGTAGCTCGGTTGGGAGCCGTATACGGGGATCCATGACTCTATGTGAAGCTCGGGAACATCGATAAGTGGCTTAAGTTTGTGTGCCCGCCACATTCGATGGAATTCGGGTCTCCACCATCACCGAAAGGTGTTGTTTTGGGTATTGAGTTTTATTATCCAAGTTTTCGGTGACGTTTTGTATAAATGGATTTTTATCCATGATTTATGGGTTGAGTATTATGCCCCACCCGTGTTTTGGGTGTTTCGGGATATAAAATTTTAACCGTATTTTCATAAATGGAGGGTTCGATTTCTATACACGTTTTGAGTGAGTTTTGGGTTGAATTTAATTTACAAAAGAACGTTTTATATTGGGATCTTCATCCTTGAAGTAGTTTGGATTGGAAAACGTTTATATTGGTGTTTCTTTGCCTAAAATGCATATTATTGGAAAACGAGTCGTTTTCATGTTTGAGACATATCAAATTGAAAGATTATGATTTAAATTGCATTACTTCATTTCAACGATACCCTTATTCATGTTGAAAACTCTTGAACTCACTAGACGTTAGCCTAACCTTTTTATTTGTCAGCATATGCAACAGGTTCTGGTTGGGAATAGTTCTAGTGACACTGTGTAGAGAGGAGTGCTAGTTGTGTGCTCGAGAAGTGGATATCTTAGTGAAGTTTTATGCATTTGTTTCAGGAAGAGCAACTTATAGTTGGGATTAAGTAACACCCGATTTTGGTCTGGTCCTTGTATAAGACTGGAGTTTATATTTGTTGAGGTTAAATAGAGAATTTTTATTTTGGAGATTTATCTTTTACTTGATGTAATATCGAAATTTTTAATTAGTTGTTCTTACCAAATTTGAGGGTGTTACATAAGGTGATTAGCCTATCATTGCTTATATTCTTCTTAATAAAAATGACTGACATGTAAATGACTGAAATGGAAATGATGGAATGCACAATTCGTAAATTAAATACGAGAAATGGAACTTGGCGTGCAAGCAACAAATCAATAGGAATATAAAGGATCGAAAGTAAATTGCTCAAAAATGTTAATCACGAAATATTAGTTGCATAAATTGAAGTATTGAAATGTAAATGACAATAATGTAATACTGAAATGTAAAGATCAAAGCAACAAAAGGGAGTTAGGGAGAGGGAACAATACTGCATGGATGTAAAGGATTGAAATGAAAATTGCTTGTGAACTTCGATTCCAAAATGTAAACACTAGCATACATTACTTGAAAGTTGGAAATTACACACTACTCGATCACTACTTGCTTGCCACAACTAATTCGTAGCTTACTTGACTTGCGAAATTAAAGGCTAGCTTCGAAAATATCTACAAAAGACTTAGATAAACTTAATGCTAAATGAACTTTAAAGCATGAGTTTAGCAATAAGAGGCCTCTCCCTTATATAAAGGAGGAAGAGTAACATCCAAGCATGAGAGCCCAAAAGCATAAAAGTCAATGCTAAACCCATCTGCAGATTCAACCCATGAAACATCAAAGTGCCCACGAAGCAACGATCCTTCAAGAAACTATAACACCAAATCCCCGACTTCAAGCATATGATGCAGGGTTATAGAGGAATGACACAATCTACCAAAAATCTGAAAATTAGCCCAATTAGTAATAAAGTCCATAAAATGCCCAAATTATAATCCTAACTTCATAAACAAATAAAATAAGGGAATAAAATGTTATATGGTCAATAAATTGACACATGTCAAAAAAAAAGTGTGACGGACTTAGAGATAAGCTGCATTGAATACATCAACTCAAATGATATCTAGGTATACTCAAGAGAGTTATTTAGGTACGAGGAAACTTGTTTTCATTCCATATAACTTAGGCAAGGGATAGATTGTGCCATTTCCTAGACTTTACTCTATTCTAGAAATATTAGAGTTAGTCTATGGATACATGTCTATTCAACATCGAGAGAGTTCCTTAGAAAAAACTAATAGTTGTATAAGTTAATTACAACGTACCACCTGATTTATTTGTTTAAAAGTCTTAACAAATTCATACATCCTTGTTCCTGTTAAAGAATTTATTTCATTGCAGTAGTTGTTAAAAACCCACTTAAACTAATGACACCATCATCTTTCCCTCCTCCCAACGTCGAGGATCCACCACTCCTGGCTACCCCACACCTACGCCGTTGTACCCCTTCCCCTTCTTTGTCGAACCACATCCACGTTCCCTTGTCCATAGTTGGATTCCTCTCCTATTTGTGGATGTTGCCGATGAAGCCAATCTTCTCGTCGACAACCCACCCTTCTCCCATTGTCGACCGGTGAAAGCACTTCCCAGTTTTTAAATTCACGGTTTTATTTTTTATGCTTTTACCACAATCTTTTTTTAATGTTTTGTTCATTGAGATCATGATCATTGGACTTAATTCATTCACAACATTGAGACAAGTACCACAATCTTTTCTAATGTTTTGTTCGTTGATATCATGGTCATTGGACTTAATTTGTTCACAACATTGAGACGATACAAGTTTACTGATTCAATTATTACAAAAATGTTGAGTAATCTAGTCGGGACATTTTAAAAAGTTGATTGCTATTAATAAATAGTTTACGTTCTTATATAAAATCTTTTAAATTAAAATATCATATTTAGAGCATCTTTCGTGGGCTCCATACATTGGCTCTTTAATTATTGTAGAGAACCAAATATGAAAAAAAAAAAAACTCACTCTAGACTCTATACATTGACTCCCTACATTAATTTCCATTATCTCACTCCTTACATGTAAGGAGCTCCATACAAATAATTTACATTATTATATTCTATACAATGTACATTAACTCATTTGTTTATTTTGTTTTATTCAAAAACTATTTTTTTTAATTAAAACAATGTATATATGTTAATGTAGGGAACATGATTAGTGTAACAATGTATTTTTGCTCCTTACCATAATTTTTATGCATTTCAGTCTCTACATTAGCTTAAGGCCATGTTTGACAAACTAGCCGATAAACTAACTGTTAACTAATAAGTTAGCTCATGACCGATAAGTTAGCTGATTGATAATAAGCTAACTGGTAGTTAATAAACTTGCTTGTTAACAAATCACGTCTGACAAAAACTAGGTGAGAAACCAGATGAAAAAAGTAAAATGACCAAAAAAAATCTTAGAAAAAATAGTCCATTACAATCATAATATAATTAAAACAAATCCTTAATAATATAATATGTTTATTAATACAAACAAGATAATAATAAAAAATTAAATAATATTATATGTTAATTAAAAGAATTTCAAATTAATTATTTTATATATATATAGAGAGAGGAAAATTCAAATGAAAACTCATTTTTCATTGTGCACGTGAGAACAAATCTCAGTCACTCGATCTCTTTTGATCCAACAACTCATATTAAATAGAGTTTTTAATTTTAAAATGCTTAAGGGTAAAATGGAAGAAATTTTAAACACACGCCTACCATATTTGACTTTTTTTTAATTAAAATCTTTTTACCCAATTAAAGTTTAAAATAAATTATCTTAAAAATTAATAACATTTTAATCAAACAAATTACATAAAAAAACGAGAATTTCGTGCTCTTCGATATGACATCCATCTCGATATAGTTTTTTTTGTCGTTTTAACCGTTTTTACGTGAAATGCTATATATGTGTTATATTCATTATGGATATTTATGTACGTTCAAGTTTGTACAACGCCTCGACACCGTAAGTATGTAACTCGACATCACCTTCTTCAACACTTTCTTCAACGTCGTAAGACATCACGTTCCTTCAGCACCGTAACCCCAACACCCATCAAGACGAATCGAGAACATATCAAGTTATTCTGTTGTGAATCGGGGAACAAAAGATAGTGTGTCACGTCTCCACATCATCACAGGTCATTCATGTGTTATTCATCATGAATAATGTATCATTCAGGATGAATAATACAACATTCAGGATGAATAATTCACGATCCATGAATTCGTGTATTATTCGTCATGAATGTTGTGTAATTCATCCTGAATACTATATTATTCATCATGAATAATGAATGAACGTTCACATTTGTTATTCATACGGAATGTGGGACATCCGGGGATGCGCATACATATTCATAATGAACTAAACCAAATTTCGGTTGTGAATTGGGAAACAAAAGAGAGTGCGCCATGTGTCTACACCTTCACGGGTCATTCATATATTATTCATCATGAATAATGTATCATTCAGGATGAATAATACACGATCCATGATAAATAATACATGAATCATGAATTCATGTATTATTCATCCTGAGTATTGTATTATTCATCATGGATACTGTATTATTCATCATGAATAGTGAATGAACGTCCACCTTTGTTATTCATACTGAATGTGGACACGCGAGGACGTGCATGCATATTCATAATGAATATAACACATATATAGAATTTCACGTAAAAAATGGTTAAGACGAAAAAATCCTGAATATTGTATTATTCATCTTGCATACGGTATTATTCATCATGAATAGTGAATGAACGTTCACCTTTGTTATTCATACTGAATGTGGACACCCGAAGACGTGCATGCATATTCATAATGAATATAACACGTATATAGAATTTCACGTAAAAAACGGTTAAAACGAAAAAAAAACTAAATCGAGATAGATGTCATATCAAAGAGCACAAAATTCTCGTTTTTTATGTAATTTGTTTAATTAAAATATTAGTAATTTTTAAGATAAATTATTTTAAAGTTTAAGGGGGTAATTTTTTTTAATTAAAAATAAAAATAAAAAGTCAAAGAAGATAGGCGTTGATTCAAAATTACAATTTTGTTCTTAATCACTTTCTAATTAACGTTATTATGTATTAACCATTGATTAGTTTTTTAAGTTTTGATCAATGGTTAAGATTTGTTCTCATGTGCACAATGAAAAATGAGTTTTCATTTGAACCCACCCCTATATATATATATATATATATTTTTTTTTTTTAAATTTTAGATTTGTTAAAACAAATTTTAGAAAACATTTACATTAATTTTATAATTTTAAATAACCATAACATATATTATACATAAAATTAAAGTTGGTGAACCTCATATATTCTAATTAATTAATAAATTTTCAAAAAATATAGTTAATAATTAAATTAAATATTTTTAAAAAATCATTTTAGCACAAATGTATTTTCTATGAAATAAAATATGTATATCTTTAATTTTTATGTAACATAAATAAATATTTTTATAATTGTTATATTTGTTTTTTATAACTAAATATATTAAACAATATTAAAAAATAATATATAAACAATTGACATGTTTAATAATAACTCTAATTAATTAATATTAATGTTAATGTATAATGATAATGATAATTAATTAATAATTTTAAAGTTGAGAGTGAATTTCAATTACTAAGCGATCGTCGGCTTGATGCATTTAACACTCCAGTGTCTCAAGATCCATAATTTGGTTTGAACGTTATGTTTCGTTTTGATATATTTGGATTGATGAAAAACTTATGCTTATATGTGTGTTTTTTTATGTTTTTGAATTGATGTAAAACTTGTTGTTATGTGTATTTTTAATGTTTTAACTTGTGGACATCAAATTCTTGGTTTTATATATAACAGGAAAATGAAAAATACATAGAATTTCTTGAAACCGGGTCAACCACCCGGTTGAATTGGTTGAACCGTGACCCGGTCACCACACCGGGTCAACCAAAAAATTGGTTTTTAAAACATTGTTCCAATTAGCGTTTCAAGTTTCAAGTCAATTCAAACGTCTACTCTAAAAAAGATAGTTTATAAGCTACCTTTTGCTTGCTAAACAACGCCTAAACGTGTAACATTGGAGATGCACTAGTTAGGGGTGTTCATTGTTCAGTTCAGTTCGGTTAGTAGGAAAAATGTTAACTGAACCAACATGAGGTGGATACCTAACTACCCGAGCCGAAACCGAACCGTAGGTTGAATTGAACCACACTGAACCAAAATAAGACGGTTACCTGCGATCCAATTTTGATTTCCGGAAAATATCATTTGCAATATAAAAATGGTATAACATTCAAAATAATTACAAAACAACTAAATGAAAAATAATTATAGCATCATAAACTAAAATAAGTTTGCTTCATACCATCAAATTTAATTATCCACCGTAATGCTTAACACCAACGTCAAAAACTTTTACTAATTTAACCTTGGGTTAATTAATTAATAATTAATAAATAATAACATAAATATTAAATATTTAATTATATTACGTATACATTATATTCGGTGGGGGTGTTCATGGTCTGGTTTGGGCAGTTTACTCTGCAAACCACAAACCGAACCATAATGGCGTTTTAGAAAGTTTTCCAAATCGAACGGTTTGACAACAAGTGACCAAACTCGTCAAACTGTACCACAAAAAAGCGGTCTAGTCTGACAGGTTTAGGCCGTGAGCTTTAAACTTAAAAATACATATCTATCTCCAAAATGAAATTTTTACCGGTATAACATTATCAAAAAAAATAATATATTGGATTATAAAATAAAACATCTGTCTCTAAAATAAAAAAACCATTGAGCAAGTTGAATAAGTCTACCAACAATAGTTGAAATTTTGGACAACATTGAGCAAGTTGAATGACGATTTGGTATTTTAGATTTTGATTAACTTGACGAATTTTGGAATTTTGTCGGCTTAAGGAATGGAGAAAATTGAGAAGTGCAAACTAAAAACTTAATTTCTTTAATAGATTTTTTTAATTAAGTCACAAAAGATGATCCTACAACATGTAACATAGATGTAATTAATACATATGTATTTTGTCGGTTGGTTCGGTTGAAACCGCTAAAAAAATGTTTAAACCGCAGACGAACCGAATCAAACGGTTTGACTATTTTAAACCAGATCAGACGCCATATCGCTCAAACCGTAAAAAACAGTCCGGTTTAACTTGGTTTGACCGGTACAACGTTTTTCTTAAACACCCCAATATCCAGTTCAGTTCGATTCAGGTACCCGCTGAGAGTGTTTGTATATTGAGAGAAAAGTATTTCTTTTGTTATTTATCTCTCTCTTGACACACCCTTTTATAACCAGTACAAGATCTATATTTATATATAAATAATAAAGATAAGAATGAGATTAGTTATAGCCTAACAGAAACACTAACAAACTAGGAGTCTTTATCTTTTGGTAACACCCCCCCTCAAGCTTGTCGATGGGTTTGACACAACGCAAAGCTTGGATCTGAAGAAGAGAAAGAGCGGACGTGGCAAGCTCTTCGTAAACATGTCAGCTACATTTAGATGGCTAGGTATGAACTGAGTAATAATTTGTCCACATTGCACCAATTCACGGACAAAATGATAATAAAGGGCAATATGTCTTGCACGTTTATGAGACACCGAGTTACTACTGATGAAGAGAGCACTTTTGTTGTCGATAAGAATGGTACGATTCGTGAACACCTGGTTTTTTTAGTTTCGTTTTTTTTAAATTTCGTATTTTTTTGTTACCGGTTTTTCCGGTTTCGCATCAAACGGTCCGACTCGGATCTCAGTTTTCCATTTTTTTAACACCCCTAGCTCTAACAAAATCAGGTCAAGAGTTTAAGGGACCTAATATGTGCATATAAATAATATAGGGGGTGTAAGTAAACAATCACCAAAAATTTACCGCCATTCTTGTGTTCTTGATATCAAACCCCTTCCCCTTCGTTTCTCCCTTTAGATTTTCTCTCTCTTCCACCATATGTGTATAATATAGATATATAATAGGATTTCTCTCTGTTCGATATATGCAGAGATACATACACAACATTTATATATACATACATAATTTGTTTGGATCGCCTGTTGTTCTACAATGACGCCGACCTTCAAAGACCTCCAACTCACGGAGGTTGGGGGCCGTGATAGCGGCGGCGTTCTTCAATCGTCGGCGATCGACTTAGGCGGTAACCTTGAGGATGTTAGGCTTTTAGATGCTTATGAGGGTGATTATCATGATAATAATGATCATAATGTCGGTAAAAGTAGGGAAGGTTTGGAGAAAGGAGGCGTCACGAGAATTCAGGTGAGAATCACCGGGATGACATGTGCAGCGTGTTCAAATTCCGTCGAAGGAGCACTCATGAGCCTCGACGGCGTCGTTAGCGCATCGGTAGCTTTGTTACAGAACAAGGCTGATGTGGTTTTTTATCCTAATTTGATCAAGGTAAGTTGTCAGATGGTGATTGATGAAGAACTCGTTTGTTAACAAGTAATGTATGAATAGAATGATTGCTTGCTGTTACCTTTTTCTTGTATGAATTTATCGTATAAGTGTTGTTGTGATTGAAAGCTTTATGAAACTTGGAAATGATATCTTTCTTTTGTCCTGTGTTAATTATTTAGAACAACAATTATGATTGTTCCAGATTTGCATTGGGCACAAAGAATCTTAGAGATTGCTAGATCACCTTTCTTTGTAATGATTTTTCTTTGTTTCTTTTCTCAAAATGATATAAACATTTTAGTTTGAGTGGCACCACAATTTCCAGATATCCTATATATCAGAATTTTAATGTAGCTATCAGCCTTTTCTTGGAAACTTATAAATGTGGCGGTTGATATTGGAATTTCAAAATAGTACATTTCACTCTCAAAGATCAGTACATGCTGTTTTTCAGATTGGAGGAGCATTATTCTCAAAGCAAATGGTAGTATAAACTGTTTATAAAGTTAAATACTGTATAAAGTAAGATCAAACAAAAAACTTTGTTGAAGAAGTTCATAGACCCCAAGGATAACATATAACTTTTAATTGATTGATTTTACAAATTGTAATATGAGGTCACGTGGTGTAATGACCATATGGTTTCGATTGATGCACTCATTTCAAGATATAAGGGGCGCCTCATAATTTATATACAAAGAGTTGGTGGTTTTGGGAAAAGTTGACATCTTTATAGCTTGCTTTAGGTAAAGAGCTTGAACATAAATGTTTCTTGCTAATTACCAAATATGTTTTCCTTAGCCTAATTAAATTAAAAAAAAACAGATTTTGCTACCACCAAGTCATTTCTTATTTTCTTGGTTCAATGTCTCCAGCAGTGGTCTGCTTTGGTAACCTTAATTTTTTTGTCTTGAATTTGGGTCTTAAATGTCATAGGATCCTAACATTTGTGGAAGTGGATTATGATTAGCAACATATGTTATGCACTTAAATTGCTTCATTAAGGAAGTTCTGAATTTTTTTATCCATTTTTTGTTGTCCTTATTTCACATAAACGTTGCACACTATCCCATAAATGCTAGGATTTTCCCTACGTAGGAATACATATTATCTTTCATCACCAGACAAACTTTATGTTGCCTTTTTAATCCTTTTCCAGCATGGGTATTCTTTAACAAAAGGAACTTTATGCTCTTTGTTCAGGAAGACGATATTAAGAATGCAATAGAAGATGCAGGGTTTGAGGCAGAGATTCTCCAAGAACAGAGTACCCCACGGCCAAAGTCACATGGATCTGTAGTAGGGCAGTTCATAATTGGAGGCATGACATGTGCAGCTTGTGTTAATTCTGTTGAAGGCATATTAAGAAAGCTTCCTGGTGTTAAAAGAGCTATAGTTGCTCTCTCTACTTCACTAGGGGAAGTAGAGTATGATCCATCAATAATCAGCAAGGACGAAATTGTCAGTGCAATCGAAGATGCTGGTTTTGAGGCTTCACTTGCACAAAGTAGTGGACAAGATAGAATTATGTTAGGAGTGACTGGGATATCCAATCACTTGGATGAAAAGATGTTAGATGAAATACTATGCAACATGAAAGGAGTGAGACAGTTCAATTTCAACAAGACGTCAAGTCAATTAGATGTTCTCTTTGATACTGAGGTTCTTGGTGCTAGAGCCCTGGTTGATGCAATTCATGAAGAAAGTTCCGGAAATTTTGAAGTACATGTAAAGAACCCCTATGCGAGGATGGTTTCTCAAAATCTAGAAGAATCCTCACACATGCTGCACCTCTTTAGATTCAGTTTGTCTCTTGGTGTAAGTAATTTACTGCTGTTGTTAATAACTATATTGTTCATCAGTGGCGGACCCAGGATTTTAGGTGAGCGGGTGCACAAACGAAAAGCTTAAGAAATTGTTGTCTATGTGTTTTTGGCCGAATTCCCCTATGGGGGGACTTTTTATGTTTTTAGTTGATTTCGAGGGATTTTTTAAGCTTCTGTGTTGATTCGATGGGCTTTTTTTGTTTTTTTGTGTTGATTCGAGGGATTTTTTGTTTTTTTTTTGATTGATTTCAAGAGATTTTTTCGATTTTTTGGTTGATTTCGAGAGTAAATTTTGGTTTTTTTGGGACTTGTGCACCTTTCACCCCTCAAAAACGTATATATCACGGAGCACCCCCTGTAGTTGAGCGGGTGCACCTTACGTACCGATTTTTTTTTCGCCCTTACGAAACGAACTTGAGCGGGTGCACGGGACCCCCCCGGGGAGGGGTAGGTCCGCCCCTGTTGTTCATAGTTTCTTGATCTTTTGTTCTTCTTGAGTAATAATCTCTGGTTTCCAGTAGTATGTTGTGGTGGGTTCACTTTTGCTAGTGGCTAGTTTTTTCAAACCTTTTATAGACCGTTTCGTCTCATATAATTCCTATAACTAGAACAATATAGTTTGATAAGGGTCATGGGACTGTAGCCTAGATGAGGCTATATTGGTTCATTTGTGCAAAGCCTTCAGTAGTGTATGTCTTTGCTAGCCTTCCCTTTACTTACTGACTGTTCCACTTGATGGCAGATTCCAATCTTCGTAATGCGATTCCTATGTCCACATATACCTATTCTTAATTCCATATTGCTCATGCGATGTGGACCATTCCAAATTGGTGATTGGTTGCGCTTGATATTGGTTAGCCTTGTTCAGTTTGTTATTGGGAAGCGTTTTTATGTTGCAGCTTTCAGAGCATTACGTAATGGTTCGACAAACATGGATGTTTTGGTGGCACTGGGAACTTCAGCTGCATACTTCTATTCTGTTTATGCACTTATATATGGTGCATTCACAGGGTATTGGCCTCGAACATACTTCGAAACAAGTCCAATGCTATTAACTTTCGTATTGTTCGGGAAGTATTTGGAGACTCTTGCGAAAGGGAAAACATCAGATGCTATAAAGAAGTTGGTGGAACTTGCTCCTCCAACAGCTTTGCTGCTTATTCAAGACAAAGGTACACTGATTATTGTAATTTTGGTTAAAGATTAATAAGCATTTCAGAAAATTAAGGTTTTAGTTATTTCTTGGTATAGCCCTTCTTCTCCAATATAAGTCTAAAGCTTTCAAAGAGGACAAAAACTTGTTGTCCCACATTTGGTGCAACTTTAGATCAGGAGAAGACTTGTCCTGAGTGGGAAAAATGCATTTTCTTGTCCCACCAAAGTAGGTGGAACAAAAACCATGGAGATGGGACAAGTTGGTAAATTACTAAAACACCCATGCCAAATTAAAACCCTAAAACCTTCCACAATTTTTTCACCGGACTGACTCATTCTTGCCTGTTCAGTTCAGTTCATTCCCATCGGTGACCAAACAAACTCAGAATGTCCAACTAGGAGGATGCATGTTGTTTCTGTCATTTATAAGTTTGACTTTCTCGCAGGTGGAAATGTTATTGAAGAAAGGGAAATAGATGCATTACTGATTCAACCTGGTGATGTATTAAAAATTGTTCCCGGTTCAAAGGTCCCAGTTGATGGTTTTGTCATCTCAGGTTCAAGTTATGTCAATGAGAGTATGGTTACTGGTGAATCAGCACCTGTTTTGAAGGAGACTAATTCATTAGTGATTGGAGGTACAATAAACTTACATGGCTCCCTCCATGTTCAAGCTACCAAAATAGGTTCCGACACAGTTTTGAGCCAGATAATTTCTCTGGTCGAGACAGCACAAATGTCGAAAGCTCCTATCCAGAAGTTTGCTGATTTTGTAAGTAGACATTTCGTGCATAATTACGCTAGAGTATATTTTATGTTATTTTTTTGTTTAGATTGTTTCTTGAGAATGATCTTTCTATTAATCTCATTCTTCATATTCGAACTTAAAAAAATCCCTCACCTCATCTCTAATTTTGAATTTGTCATCTTCTCTTGTTCCTCAAAGTTATATTACTAGATTGCAGTACCAGTAAACTGTAAGTATCTTAAGAAGTTACTTGATGACACTTGGGAAAGAAATGACCATTCCAATAGAGTTCATGAACAATGATACAAGACAAATAAGACTCAACGTAAGAAGTGCTCATGGAGAAGCTAAAGTACATCATTTAGACAATGGTTCACATGATAAGAAACCAAACATACAACCTTGAACTTTATTTTTTTAGTGTTAGCATCTGCCCTTAATTTAGATGCTTGACATTGTAAGCATGCCATTATACTTGATAGAAACCTTTCTGCCTCATTGTGGGGATATGATTGCCCAACTCTTGCCTGTCTCCGTCCTGCTATTCCTACTTCGAGAATAAAGTAAGATTCTTGAAACTAAAAAATGTTGCTCAGAATAATTAGTGAATTAGGTAAGTGTATCATTTGCCTTATTCCTGAGTGTGTTGACTAGGTAGTTGCAACAGTTACGTTTGTGTTTGTTTCAATAGTCATTTGATCTAGTGGTATAAGTTTTGTTGAAGAAAATCTCTCATTTTCATTGGTCCATGCTTTTCAGTCCAAGGTGATCCATCTTGCCATTTGATTGATCATTTTGTTCTGTGTATCCCAATTTATATTGGGGTTTTCTTCAGTTCAATAAAACTTTTTGACAGAATCAAATTTCTTTCACAAGTGGTCACAGACAACTTCATTTAAGTCATCCCCGAGTTGTCTCTTGATGGATTAATGTAAGCCTGCTTGAGGGGCATGTAACACCATTCATACCAGACAAACTCACCTTTTGCTAGTTTGACCAAAATGATTCTATCTAATCTTCGTCATCCTGAATCATTGGTGCTTGGCTGGGGGTTATGGATGAGAAGGAATAGGAACCGAATAAAGGTGTTGGTTTGGTATAATGGAATGACTAGTTACTGAGTTATAAGTAATCATCCATTCCCGCTTAATTTGAGGGGGAATGAAACTCATTCCTTCATTCATCCTTCAGAATAACCGACTAACCGTAAGATCAGGATCCTCTTTGGGGTCTTCATCCGAAATTATAAGGAATCCCAACAGCCCCATCATCTATCAAAAGAGATTTCCCATCAGCATCTTGCACCTCGCCTTGTATAAACTCATAACCTGGAATAATTTATCCTTTTCGACATTAACAAAAAACGAGCTCAACTAGGAAAATTAAGTCTAGGCCTTGGAACTCTTTCCCATAGGCCCATTCGAGTCTCATAAGGCCAATGGGATTTTCATGGTTGTATCTTCAGGACCCATGGGATTATTCGAGGTGCGCGCAAACCGGATCATACACCCACGGTTACCAAAAAAACAAAGCCTCCCCTTCTATTCGTGTTAATGGAGAGGTTCCTTCCATTGTCAAGTATTGTTGGTTGGAGAGGAGTTTCGACATCAAGTTCATGGGCCATTTGAGGCTATTGGTCTTGGCACAGTGCCTGTTATGAACATTCGCCCACCGGGTATGTATTCAATGGCCCGACAGTTATCTCCTTTGCTGTATTTTGCAATTATTGTTGATGCAAAAACATAGGGTTTTACAGTAGTAACAAGGTATTGGTCATGGAAATCAAAAGATGCAGCGATTGGTTGTTGATGGAGGAGATAAAAGGCAAGAAAAGAAGTTAATGGAATCCCTAGTATCAACCACACATCACCAATGCAATGGGAATAACCATTACTATTTCCCAACATTCCCATTCTTGATTTTAACGAAGCAGACTTGACGCCTCCGGCAAGCCATGACTCACGCCATTTAGAACCCTGCCAATAATCATGTCTTTTTCACTATATGGATGGTGTTGTTAAGAAAGCAACAGAGGGGAAAAAACAATCACAGGATAAGATAGAATCTGTTGGCCAGATTGTATTGAAACAAACAAAATGAAGGAAACGACTAGCAATTTGAGATGCTAGTCCGCAACCTCAAACTCAACAGCCTTCCGTGACTTATCTACCGTACTTTTCCTCTTCTGTTGAGCACGTAAGAATTGAGCCTGCAACTCATTAAGAATCACATCTCTTTCTAACAGTCGATCCTCGAGGGTGAACACCTGGGTGTCATCATTCTGAAAATGGTGAATGCATAGTGGGTCATGGCCATACAAGGCCTTGAATGCAGTGCACTTAGTGGTGGCATGATAGACCATGTTATACCAAAACTCCGCTCACAACCGTACATGCTGCTGCATAATGTGCTTTCGGCTGCCACGGAGGTTTAGGGGCCGTTTACCAATCACTTACCCGGTAAGTGCTTATCGTGTCACTTACCCTTACCGGATGAACATGTCAATGACAGAAGGCTTTACCCGGTAAGAGAGATAGCAAGGGCAAAGAGTCTTACCCGGTAAGTGAGGGTGACGACTCATACCGTCATAAATCGTTGGTACGGAGTAACAACCCCAAGCTCGCTGCCCGTCTTTACTGCCCATACAAGGTGTCTGAGAAAGTGGGAGCTGTTGCGTACAAACTGGAATTGCCATCCACTGCTGCTGTCCACCCGGTTTTTCATGTGTCACAGTTAAGGAGGGCCATTGGAAATTGCGCATCGACAGCTTTTTTCCCAACTCAATTGAAAGAAGATATGGAAATGCAAGCCACTCCAGAAGATATTCTGGGAGTACGACAGCTGCAAGGGGGGTCTCCTGGCCAATTGGAGGTCTTGGTGAAATGGGCAGGAATGTCAGAATTTGAAGCGTCCTGGGAAGTATTTAAAGCTCTGCTCCAGCAATTTCCGGAAGTGTCACCTTGAAAGAGGGGGGGGGGGGGTATTGGTCAACCCCCAGTCAGATTTACTTATGCCAGGAGAGCTCGTAAGTGAAGAATTAGACATTAGTATTTCTGTAATTACCTTTAGTGTAGTGGGAGGGTATTCCTGTATTTACTTTCTGTAGCTGGCTGTGAGGGTTATGATCGTGGTGGGGTCGTTTCTTATAGGGTATCAAGACTTTTTTTTTGTATTCGGTTGGTCGTTGCCTTGGGAGAGAATCTGGCCTCTTGAAAGCCAGAACCCTCTTAATCTTTCAGCAATCATTTTTTGGGAGACATTTGATTTCAGTTTATAGCAGAATTCATCTCCATGACTTCCAGAATCAAGTCTGTAATATCATTTGTCATTAAATGGCACTCAAAGAAGAGCCCATTCATCTTCCTTGGCTTTTATCTTCTGCAGAAATTCGGTAATTAATTTGTTGCCCTTCGTCATGTGTTTCAGTTGAGTTTTCACTTGCTTGATCTTGCCGCGAGAAGCCTTGGCATATGTACCAATCAAGATTGCCTAGGCCTCCTTTTGCATTTTGGCACAAATAGAATCTGAATAGGAGTCATGGATCCAATAATAGCATTGAGTATCAATGTCTTGGTGTACCCGCAATGAGTAGCCTGGATTTGCTGAGGTAGAAACATTATTTATGATAGTTGGTGTTGGACATGGGTCAGAACCATCCATGAAATCTAATAAAACTGTCTATAGGATCCGTTATATTAACAGGATTCATCACTACTTTAACTACTCCGTCAACCTGACTCTAATGCCTAGTTAACCATCCTAGGGCTTCGATACCTATTTGATGACTCTCCAACCCTCCCCCAACCCACCCTCTACGTCTTTGCTCCCACCCCCGTCCCCCGTACCCACAAATATGTGGCTGCGGTATGTAGTGTTGCAGAAAGGGTTACACCTCTACAAAATGTCTTTATGTTCATCTTCATAGTAATATCTAGCTAGTTTTTACTTTTTACCCCGGCTGCAAAGCTTACCACAACTGTCATAGTTGTTTCTTGTGCATATATGGTACTCATCCATGTTGTCTTGGTCCGTTTCAGGTTGCAAGCATTTTTGTTCCTACAGTTGTTACTTTATCATTGACGACATTCATGGTTTGGTAAGTAACCAATGAGGCGGTAAATTGAAGTGGTGTGTAAATGTTCTTATCTTGTTATGTCATTTAAATGTAGGTTCTTTAGTGGAGTTCTTGGAGCTTATCCAGAAGACTGGCTACCTCCAAATGGCAACAACTTTGATTTTGCACTTATGTTTTCGATTTCGGTGGTGGTTGTTGCATGTCCTTGTGCACTGGGTCTAGCCACCCCAACGGCTGTCATGGTTGCAACCGGGGTTGGAGCCAATAATGGTGTTCTGATCAAAGGAGGAGACGCATTAGAGAGGGCTCAA
Source organism: Arctium minus (assembly GCA_954870635.1). Classification (NCBI taxonomy): domain Eukaryota; kingdom Viridiplantae; phylum Streptophyta; class Magnoliopsida; order Asterales; family Asteraceae; genus Arctium; species Arctium minus. The sequence goes on along the minus strand of OX941092.1, from coordinate 70,973,742 downwards.
AAGATACGATATGTGATATTTGATAAAACTGGGACTCTAACTCAGAATAGAGCTGCAGTTACCACTGTCAAAGTATTCACAGAAATGGATCGCGGAGAGTTCTTGATGTTGGTCGCTTCTGCTGAGGCATAACTCGAATCATTATACGTACATACATATATATATGGATACATGCTTATAAATACATACATGCATACACACATATATACACACATCCCTATATATATGTACCAAGAACAATTTGAAAGTACATGGTAGTCTGCTTCTGCTGAGGCATAACTCAAATCATTGTATGTTCACATATATATATATATATATATATGTATGTGGATACATGCATATACATAAATACATCATGTCTTCATGCATACACAACCACCCGCTCCTTCTACATATATGGATGTATTGGTAAGTAGTTAACAAGATAGAACAATTTAAAACTACATGCGCGCACACACACCCACCCACCCTACTGCGAGTGGGATTTACCGGGTCCTTGGTTTGGTTTTATGCACACTCGATTCAACTTATTCAGTTACCAAGTGTAAGAATCATGTAATTTGTCTCAGGCTAACAGTGAACATCCAATAGCAAAAGCAATAGTGGAATATGCTCGGCATTTCCATTTCTTCGAGGATCCTAATGTAATCAAAAGTCCTAAAAACGAGAGCAATAAGTCCACAAATACTGAATGGCTACTCGATACATCGGATTTCTGTGCAACTCCCGGAAAAGGCATTGAAGCTGACATCAATCAGAAGCAGATCTTGGTGAGATTAGACACTAAATCATACTGTTGAATGAAGCTTCTACAGATGTTGCTTATATGAAGTTATTTTGAACAGGTTGGAAACAGAAGTATGCTGGTTGAGAAAGGGGTTAACATTTCAACCGATATTGAAAAGTTTTTGGTCGGTCTAGAGGAGAATGCAAAGACTGGCATACTGGTGGCATATGATTATGAACTCATCGGTGTTGTGGGAGTTGCAGATCCTCTAAAACGAGAAGCAGCTATTGTTGTGGAAGGCCTTTTCAAAATGGGTGTCCGGTCCATTATGGTCACTGGCGACAATTGGCGTACTGCTAAAGCCGTTGCAAACGAGGTTGGTATGCTCTTGAAAATCAAACTTCATCAGTATGCATCAGTATTTAACTTTTTGAACCATGATACTTGTCTTTTGTTGCGAAGTAACCATCATTCTTGAAAAAAAAAAGCTAAATAGCACCAAAGCTTGCAAGAATGAACAACTTTGATCAAATAGTGGAAATGTAGATGCAGAAAAAGATGGATGTATTTGACATTTTTTTTGTCTAAAATCGTTCGTTCTTGCAGTTTGTTGTGTTTTTTTTTTCTTGTATATTCGTATGCATTTTCACACAAATTATTTTTGCAAAGAAAAGTAAATAACTTGCTTTTAAAACATGTGCCAAAATCTTAAAAAAAGGTAAAATGTATCAAAATGCAGCTGAAGTTTGCCTTAGAACCTATTTAGTTCAACATTTTTTTTCTCAATGAATCGAGTTTCCATTTTTTTTGTTTTTGTCTACATTTTGACCTGAAACATGTTTATTTTGTAACATTTGATGGTATGGATGCCAAGTTTATCAGTGTCCTACCATAACCCTTTTGTATTTGATACATTTTGCCGTAAAAAGAAACATTTTCCATTTGATTGATTAACTTTTTGAATCATTTTACTTGGTTTTTGTTGTTGATAAATATTTTTACTTTTAAAAATGCAAAAAAACACTATATATTGGAAGAATCGATGATTTTCGATAAAGAAGTGTTAAAGAGCCTGATGATATTTTCTGCACTTTCCCATAATTTGTCAATACATCGAATGGGATAATACTGGGTTCGTTTGGTTTGGTTTTCATTTGTTCAGTGATATCCGGTAACCCCACCTTCTTGATAAATGTGTGAGTTTAATTTGCCGTATATAAATATTATATAATTTAAGAAAGAAACTTTTATCATTTTTTTCGGTTTTGGTTTACAGGCTGGCATTCAAGATGTGAGGGCAGAGGTGATGCCGGCTGGGAAAGCGGACGTCATCCGTTCATTTCAAAAAGACGGCAGCACAGTCGCTATGGTGGGTGACGGCATCAACGACTCCCCCGCCTTAGCAGCAGCAGACGTCGGTATGGCGATTGGTGCAGGAACCGATATCGCAATAGAGGCTGCTGACTACGTTCTAATGAAAAACAACTTGGAAGATGTGATCACAGCCATCGATCTTTCGAGAAAAACCTTCGCTCGTATCCGTTTAAACTATGTGTTTGCTATGGCCTACAATTTCATTGCCATTCCCGTATCCGCCGGAGTTCTGTTTCCATGGTTGAGGATCATGTTGCCTCCATGGGTTGCCGGTGCTTGTATGGCACTCTCGTCTGTAAGTGTTGTTTGCTCTTCCTTGCTCCTACGACGGTATAAAAAACCCCGGCTTACTACAGTCCTCGAAATTACCGTAGAGTAAACTATAAGTAGGGAGACGAAAAGAAAACGGAGATAAAAACGGTTCTTTTTGTTGTTACTTACATTGTTTTCGTGTTTTTCATTCGACATCTATTGGGTTTCCATGTACATATGTCCATCCCTCTTTAGTGCAAAGGCTATCCTGTTGTATTCATCGTGCATAGAAACTGTTCGTCGAATTTGATCTAGAAGGTTTGATCGATATGATCTAGCAACGTGTACATCTCGCCCCCAACCCTACTTCGTTGTGTATATACCTGGTTCGTTTAGTTTGATCTGAACAACGTGTTGTGTGTCTTGAATTCAATTGTATTCAATCGCCCTCTTCTGTTTTCGATGTCCTTCGAATTCAAGAATATTACAATGAACGTCGTAGATTTAGAAAATATGTATCACGGAAACAACCATTCTACTCTTTGGGGTAGATGACAGGGTCGTCTAGATCTTGCGCCCATAACCCTACTTCTAAGTGAGATATGTTGGGCGCGTTCGGTTTGGTTTCGATTGTTTACAGAAGATGAAGCATATTTGAGGGACGATTTGGGGCAAAGTTGTATGCTTGTTTCCCTACGGTTTTAGCCTAACAGGTAATAAGTGGGCATTCTTGCATAATGAAGGAGATGTATCAGATGGAGATTATATATATATATATATATATATAGAGAGAGAGAGAGAGAGAGGGGTTCAAACGAGAACAATAACCAAATAAGAGAACGAAAACGGTTGAATCATAGTAATTTTTTACACATGATTCTAATGTAAAATTACATGTGATTCGACTGTTTCTTATTCTTTTATTTTGTTATTGTTCTCGTATGAATCTGACTCTCTCTCTATACATATATAAAGAACACCAGGAATCACCCACGTGTCCCGTGACATATAATTTACCTCCCTATGATGGTTGTAGGAGTAATACTCTAGCCTTCCAGAGGTTAGTGTCGTACCTGTTGCAGAAGTTGTGTGTTTATTTGCTCAGATAACACGAGATAAGCGTATTAAGCCAAATAATACCGATCAAACATATCTAGCAACTCAGCCATCTACTCCCCAAAAAGAATTCGATTATGTTTCGTTCTATAAAATTTCTATTACAACGGGTGCATTCCCGCAACAAATCTCTATATATAACTAACCACGTAAGATTAGCTCGACATCGATGGACTTTGATCGACACTGACGGACACACTTCCTTCAACTATCGTATCAGACTCGATTACTACTTGATTATTCGAGATATTGCGTAAAACAGTGTTGGGAAACGAGTTACTTGCACCCGTCAACAACAACGCATGCTGCACAAATCGTATACGTCTAGGGAAAAGAAGTATCCCGTTAAAATCGACAGTCCACGAGGTCCCATTGACTTGTGTTATGCCTTTAGCAACGGTTGCCTTGAGGTTCATCCCGTTCACGTTATTCTTGTCGACAACCACATGACCGATTTCTTTGAACTCTTCGTTTGTTTGATCCAACTGAACGATATCGATCCCTTTATTTGAGCCCGAAAACATGTTATTTACGATGTTTATTCCGTTCAAAACTCCACGAAGGGACTTCAGAACGATAAACGCGTCCCCGAGGAAGAAACAATCGGAAACGTGAAGTTGTACGGGATCTTCGGCCACGATCCCGGTGTAATCAAAATAAGAATTAACGATTCTGGTTTGTGTAATTCCCGGTACCTTTAAATGTATTCCCGTGCCACCAAAACCGTACGCCTTGTTGTAACAATGTACGCCCGTGATCATATTCGCTTGGCCGGAAATCGCGATCCCGATTGCTGCCGAGAAAATTACGACGTCCGTGACGGCATTGTCGTTTCCTTGGAGGTCGATGGCGGTGCCGGTGAAGTTGCGTTCGCTAGGGTCACCGCCCGCGGTGATATGTTGGCCTAGGAACGAGTTGCGGATGTAAGTCTCGTGACCGCCTTGTACTAGGATCCCGGTGGTGGCGAAATGGGCGATGTAACAGTTGTCGATGGTGGTTCGGAGGGCGTCGATCGTTCGAATTCCGCCACCCTTAAAATTGCAATCTAGCATTAAGTCTCTAAGCGTTATGAACTCGTAATTGTAATCAAGATTCGGAGAAGACGAAAATGATAAATCTATAAGGTAGCCATCGGTTGTGAAGTTATCAGATGCTTTCAGTGTCCCGCCAGATATCTGTATTATAAATAAAATTAAATGTTTAAATACAACATCTTGTTATTAAAAAGGTAAATAAAAAGATTAGATTACAAGGATTTTATATTTATATTCACCCGTTTTAAAATTAAATGTCCATAATAAAAATAACAAATCTATATCCATATAAAAAACTCTTAAATACAAATTATTAGGCACAAGGTACCATCATTTTATGCAAGATTTTAAAAATCTCTTAATTTACAAGTATCAAAACACATGATACATATTACTACTGCAGGCTTCTAACACCCACCAATTTGGTATGTGTACAGAAATTTCCATGTATCTATTAATTAATATATTATATTACTATAAATTTGTTTTAATTATATTATTAAATATGTAATTGATTATTTTTTTTAGATGTCATTAAAATATATAAAATCATCATTGAATTCTAACAAAATACTTAAATTTTTTTTGTATAAAAAACATTATATTATTAAGTCTAAATTAAACAAATTTATAAAAACATTATCACTTTTCTCAAAATCATCCAAAATCATATGAAATTCAAAGAAATCAATTTTAACATCACCTTAAATAACTTTGATTGATTTTCACAACATTTTTGTATCTATTTTTTTTTTAATATGAATTTCAATCATCAATAATTAATATATCATAAACTAATTAAATCATACATACGTGTAGAGATGGGCCGCTGGTTTACCGTTAACGCCATTAATAATTTAAAAAATTGTAATAAATTTTTGTTGTTGTTGATGATATTATATAAGGAAAGATATATATATATATATATATATATATATACCAGCATGTTCCCTCGGCCGGCGACCGGCAGTTTAATCGGGCGACTGATCATGTAAATCCCACCTTCAAGGCTTATCCTTACGCCGCCCAGATTCCTAATCCCTTCCATCAAAAACCCATCTCCGTCGCCGGAAACCGCATCGGAAATCGCTTCAAGAATCGCGTCCGTGCTGTCGGTTTTCCCGGTCGGATCCGCACCGTAAGCGGTCACCGGAAAAACTCCTGACCCTCTTCTTCCCTGCATAATAATCAATAACATCATCAATTTTTACTTTTGCGATTTCAGCTTTGTAGTTGTTAAATCATACTGACATCTACGGTTAATAAAACAAAATATTTACACCCACAAATATGGCTTACATCAACATGCGTAATTAATACACTACAAGACAAGACAAAGGTGCTTCAATTGTTAATCCACCGGTAATCGCGATCACGGGCCACGTTGTCTCCGATCATGAGATGTGCCGGAGATGGGTTTTCAGGAAAACCGACGGATTTTTCTGTCAGTAAAACCTTTTTGTTTTGTAGGGTTATGGGTTTTTATTGTTCATAATATCAAGACATGAACGATGAATTTTTTTACCAAATATTACGAGTTTAAATCTTATCCTACGAAACTCGTAAACCATTCATCGTTAATAATGTTGTGTAATACGTGTTCAAATCGTAAACGGAATAACATTCATCAGTAAAAATGTTGATCATCGTAAAGCGTTTTTTTTATAAGGGTATCCTGGGTCTTTGACCCAGACTAATCCCTTGGCAAGTAGAGCCTTTGGCCCATTTGCTAAACGTGCAACCCTGAGTTTATCCTCAGTGGCCACAATGCTGCGAGTGAGGCTCGAACCCGACATCGTAAAGCGTTCATTACTAGAAATATCAGTTTCATTGACATAAATATCGACGGTATCATTTATTGGGAAGTTTCCGACGGATCACCCACCGACACATGTATAATAGAAAAAATAGTGACAAATTAGCGATGGATTACTAGGAGGTTAGCGACAAAAGTAAATCCGTCACTAAATTTGCCGCTAAAATACCACATTTACGTTTCCGACGGATTTTTTCCACCGCAAATTGTCGCTAATAGAGTCTACCGATGGTTTTCCGTAATAAATTGATTTCTTGTAGTGAACATATAATTAAACACGAGTAAAACTAAACGAAACATGCAACGGTAGAGAATTAATTAACGTCGGTAAAAACAATAACAACTTTGGATTAATTGATACTTACGGGCAAAGATGGAGTTGGAGACGGGGATGGAGATGAAGACGAAGAAAGTGAGACCGTGGGTTCTCGTTGGAAGAAATTCAACTTAAATTCTTGCAATTTTCGAACTTGAGAATCGCGATCACGAGCTCCACCCCCGGCTAACCGATCCACCGGCGACGATTGTCCGACTTCGACATGATTAGCCATGATGAAACAAGCTAATAATCCTAGGACTACCACCATCGTATCAAATGAAAACATACCCATTGTTGTTTTTTCTTGTTTTTCTCTCTCTAGGATCCTAGTTTATATATGTATATGTGTATGTATAGGTAGAGAGAGAGAGAGTGAGGACATGGGAAGTGAAAGGGCTAACTAAGATGTTGAAGAAAAATGGGTTTTTGCTTTGGAAATTTATAACAAAATGGGTTCATACAAAACGACATTTAAACATATTCTGTGACGAAATTAGAGTCTTGTTGGGTATCGTTCAATTTAAAAATAGAATTCAATTTCTAAATATTTTTAATCGTTCGAATAGACCGTTTTATAAGACTTAATTTATAGAACTAAAAAAAACATTATATCTAAAGGTGTTATAATAAGTTTATATAACGTTTTTGGGCGTTATAACAAGTTTTTAAGGACATTTTTATAAAATATGTTGTATTAACTATTTGGAAAAAAATGTTCTATAAATTAAGTGTCCTATAACAAAATGGTTTATGAGACATTTTTTTTCAAGTGTCTTATAAAATAGCTAATGTGACACTTTGTACTAAAAGTGTCCGGAAAAACTTATTAATTAACAAATATTTCAATCGTTCATTCTAACTTAGGGTTTTAAATTATATTTTAACAAATATGTTTATGGAGTTGGTTCTGATGAGAATAGTAGTTGGTAAGAAGAGATCTTCATTCTTGGATCAATCATAATTGAAAATCAATAAAAAGTTATCTTTTAAGTTAATTCATAGGTTATTTTGAAACTTAATCTGAACCATTAGATTAACACGAATTAAAAGTGATCGAGGGTCCATTTCCTTTATTATCTTTTAAGTTAATTCATAGGTTATTTTGAGACTTAATCTGAACCATTAGATTAACACGAATTAAAAGTGATCGAGGGTCCATTTCCTTTATTACAATTCTCACCTTAACTTCTATTCTCATACAATACTTCATTTATTTTTTTTATAAGAAGATTTAAATAAGAAAGACAAACAACACGAGAAATACGAATATGAATCATTGGTAAAGAAAATGGAGTTCAGATATGCATATTAAAATTAATGGACTTATTTTCAGGTTTAACAATAATTCAGATAAACCATTTAGTACGTTCTCTATCAAAGAGGTGCTAGCCTAGTGGTAAGACCCTGGGGGGATAGTGCATGATATGTCTATCTACCAGGGTTCGAATCCTGGGGGATGCACTTCGGCGATACCCAGACCTTGGGTCGGCCTTCGGGTCGGTTCAGGTCCAGGTTTACGGGCATACCAGTCTATGGGTATGCGGGTTCGGTCTTGACCGGGCTTAGTCGTACCTGGGCGGGTCCAGTCGATTTGGGCTGGGCCGGGTCGCCGCGGATTAGTCGGTGCTGCCCAATTGGATGCCCGGATACCGCGGGTGCGTGTGTGTGTGGGCATAGCCCAAGTTGCCGTACAAAAAAAAAAAAAATTTAGTACGTTCTCTACCTTTTTATCTTTTTTTTTTGAATATTCCCTTTGTTTCTAATTAAAAAAAAAAGTAGATACAAAAAGAGTGATGGATGAATCAAATTTATTTTTATGAAGGGGGTTGGGGGTTGTTTGATTCCTTAGAAGATAAAAGTGTTGGTTAGTGACCAACTTCCTACTTTGAATTCCTAACATATTTGACATTGTGTCAAAGGACTCATTCTTCCAAGAAAGTAATATAATTTTTCAAGATTAGGGTTTTTCAAAGATAACTTCAAATGGGTTTTGGTTGGTTCATGATGTTGGTGATGATCACTTCATTATAAACCCTAATATATTTGGTTAAAATGATCCTGAATTTAATTATCAGGTTCAAACAAGAACGTCAACTATTTAAAAAAAAACAAAAAAGTAACAAAAAAACGGCAGATCATGTACAAAATCATATGTGGTTTTACATTAACCAGAAAAAAAACCCGGACGCGGGCGACTTTGGTCGCGCCCAAAGTTGTGAATCATATATGATTTTGTACGTGAATCATATATGTTTTTATATGTACTCGACTGTTCTCGTATTTTCTTAAATAGATGTTCTCGTATGAACCCACCTATCTTGATATAATCATATAATTTAGTTATACAGATAGATATTGAAGAGGGGTCCGATCATTGTCGGCTCGACAAAACAATAAATCTTGATTTTAAAAGGTCAAATCTTGTCGTTAAATACATTTTTATACTGTCAAAGCTCTTTTGAATCGAATGAAATTGTCAGGAACATGGGTCGTTTTGATATGTGATAATTTGTTCGATATTGATGGAAAATAAAATTTGTGAGCTCGTGAGTAGAAATGTTTCGACACATATTGAAATTTGTTAATTGTACTTCACATACACATATATACAAGTAAATGATACTACTTGGATTTTATAAAAAAATGGTTTGAAAATTCTTTTCAAAAGTTTTTTTTTTCATTTTTTTTTTTACAATTATACCTCTTATAGTTTTCACAAAGTTCTAAATGGCGTGAAGCGTGACATGATGCCGAGATTAAGCCTTAAACCTTAGGAGCCACGTCGAAGTCATGACGTTTTTCAAGACATTGACTTATGGTGGCAAATCTCTATGTCATATATGATATTATCTATAAAATATATGTTTTGTAATATTACTCAATGATCAATCATAATAATAATTTAAATTAAGTTATATATTAAAAAATAACAAATAAGACATTAAAAACGTAAAGAAAAATCGGATATCACGTTACAAGAACCACACATTAGGCCATGGCGTGCCACTGTAACGTAGCGTGAGACACAAACCTTGAGTCACGATGCGCCATAGTAGCTATTGCGGTTAGCCTTTTAGAATAGTGTTCATACATAACCAAAAGTCAGTATTTTTATAGGTCATTTTACATTGTCATCTACTTTATCAGCTACTCCCTCTATCCCAAAATAAATGTTCACAATAAAAATGATACACAATTTTAGGAATTTGTAATTATTATAGTTCTTAATTAACTAACACTACTAAAATTAATCGTATTACCGACGACTGAAACAGTCGGTAAACCGTCGAAAAAAGGCTTTAGCGACGGTTTTTCGACGGGAGTGACCGTTGGTAAAAAGCTGGTCTGTAATATTTAGCGACGGTTTTCCGACGACAACTACCGACAACTTACCGACGGTTCCAGTTACCGACGGTTTTCCGACGGTATTTACCTATTAAAAATAAATATAAAATAAAATGAAAAAACCAACCGTCGGTAAGCCGTCAGTATATCACCAATTTTTCCGACGGTTTTCCGACGACTTATTAAAAATAAATAAAAAATAAAATTAAAAAGATACCGTTGGTGGGCCGTCGGTAAATACCGACTGTTTTTTGCCGTCGATAAATACCGACTGTTTTTTGCCGTCGGTAATTACCGTCGGTATTTCACAATTTTCTAGTAGTGTAAATGACAAAATTTACCCTAATAGAGATAATTTTTATCTATTTCGTAATTAAGGGTATAATAAAGAAGTTGTAGAGTTTCATATAAAAGCAACCTTATAAAAAACGCAGCAGAAATTAAAATTTGATTTAGTTAGGCTACTTTCTTTTAGAGAACTTTTCACAAAAAGAAATTACAATTAAAACTGAATAAAAACAAACTATAGGGTGTTTAGAAAAACACCTTAGGTTTGTAGGGAGAAATCTTCCGGCACAACAAGCCAAGTGATGTTTCCTCTAGAGTAGTCCACACACGAACATGCTTAGCTTTAAAAACCCTTAGATTTCTAATATAGTATGTGTTATTAATAGAAAAAATATGGTTTCTTTTCTATTTATCCAATAACCTAAAAGTATCGTAATGGATTAACCCTTTAGACTTAGGCCTATTACTTTATTTATAGATTCATCGTTGAAATTATAGATAAACCATAACTACCAAAGAGCCGGACCTACCTTAATCCTTAAGCCAATCCGCTTTTAAGCCCAATAAGGTTATATTTAGTTTTATAATCTTAAAAAAATTATATGTAAGTACATTTATCCATAAAACCCTATGATTATCACAATAACATTTTTAACACATACTTTATTATTCTACTAGAATGATAATTAATAACTAGTATCAGAAACACATGATATTATTCGGGTTTTTGATTATCCAATAATGATATCAAAGAAAACGTATTCTACGTGTGCGGCCCTATACTCTTCAGCAGTATTACTGTGTGACACGTGTTGCGGACATATAAAAAGAATACAAAAACGAACACTTATTTTGAGACAGAGGAAATAGTTTTCACCAAACATGACTAGTTATATCAATTGACTTATTAGCCAATACGTACTTTATCAATTAGTTACCAAACTAGCCTTTAAATCAAATCGACTTAAATTGGTTCAAATTCTTTTTTTTGAATTTTTTTTGTTTCATATGATCTGGTACTAACCAACTGGACATTCTCAGTGGTCAATAGTTTGAGTCTCCTTGTAACCACTTGAGGTTTGACCGATTGTTTACTTTAGAATCCTATGGGATTAGTTGGGACGTGAACACGTACAACAAAAAAGGTTTATACAATATCAATATTCTATGTTTTCTAATCAATGTTCTAGACGACGTGAGGTGTGGCGTGGTGGCGAGGTCAAACCTCAAGCCTTATGAGTTATGATGAGGCCATGGCGTTTTCCAAGGCGGCTTAAGGCAACAAATCTATATATAAATATATATGTGTATATGTGTGTGTGTTCATGTAAGTGTCTTGAATAATAATGATTAAGTTATTAACTATTTAAATTCATATAAAACGATAAACAAAATAATTTCTAAATTCTAATTGATACTAACAGGCAAATTCTAATCGATACTAATGGGCAAATTCTAATCGAATTTCGAAGTACACAAATTCGAAGAATCAAAGGCTCTACATAGCAAGCTCCATGCCTATATATGTTGGTGATTTTAGTGTCACAGACCATTTAAGTGTAACTGGAAGTAACACGAATGCCAATGGGGTTTCAAACTGTGTTCTAATACAAATCAGGAGGTGCGGAGTGTACACTTATATATAAGGAGATTTTGATCTCGGACACGACGAAATGGCAGGGGTCAAGGGGTTCGCGCCCCCTTGAGGGGTCCAAGGGGCGGAGCCTTTAGAGTTAGTTCTAGAAAAGTTGAACCAGAAGCTGGCTGTTCGGATCAGAGGCTTTGGTTTGCTCGGACCAGAGGCTCAGGTTGGTCATGCTTCTGGTCGAGACTCTCCTGTAACATCCCAGGCCAACCGTACCGGATATTGTCCGCTTTGTCCACACACCTGGATTCACGGTTTTAAAACGGGTCTGGTAGAGGAGGTATCCATTCCCTTATAAGGCAACTTTTGTTCTCCTCCCCAACCAATGTGGGATCTTACATTACCAGAGGCTCTGGTTGGCTACCTCTGGACTTGTGTAACCAAAGCTTTGGAGCAGTTACTGCTAATAATTTGCCATGATTTCCATTTCAGTTATTTTTCTTCTTTTACGAATGAAACTAATATATATATCATATATACTTACGTTTTGGGTCTCACATTTTTGAACAACCTTTATATACTCTCGTGTAATTTACTCTCAATTTTGTGCCTAAAGTCGATAGTGGTCTTGAGTCTTATCCCATATTGAATTTCATGAAACCGAGGCATAAGATCGAAATATCAATTCGGAAAGTGAACTCAAACGATTCTCAAGCAATCCGGTTACCTAACCGATTTTTACCCTATTTTCTTACCCAACTTTCTAACAATATACACGCCAAGGGGGTAAACTTGGCAGCAAGGTCACGCCTCGGCACACCATGGCGGCGCCAAGACACGTTTTTTAGAACCACTACACCAAATGTTGTCTTAGACAACAAATGCTAATTGCCTATGTTGCTTAAGATAAACTTAGGCAACAAAAGCTATTATATGTTGCCTAAGTTTCCTCTTAGGCAAGGGAACCTCTATGTCGGTGTCTACGGTTAACGAAGATGATTTGCGGCGACAACTTGTCGAGCGCGATGAGGAGATTCTCTTACTAAAAGAGGGACAAGATGAGGCAAAAAAGGGAGCCGTCGAACAAAGAAAGATTATAGAATCTTTGATGCGTATATACGGTGGTGCTAGTGATGCAAACTCCAACTCAGCAACCCCGGCGAACAATGTTTTAGGTTAATTTTTTATTTTTATGTTTTTGAACTTGTTGCCTACTTTTGTACTTATTTAGGAAAAACGATATCTTTCAATTATTGAATTTATTAGTTTTGTTTGGTTATTGGAGTTGTTTGCCGATTCACGCGAGTTTGTTTATGCTATTATAAAACTTCATCATGGCGTAGAAACTGAGCAGTAATATTTTTTTTTATATAAAACATCTTAGACAACTTATCTATAAGTGTTGCTTAAGAGAAATATTATATTATTTTAATTACATTTCAAAAACAACATACGTAAATAGAGTATGTTGTCTAAGTTGATATCTTAGACAACACATGCATAAATCTAATGTTGCCTTAGTGTTTGTTTGGTGCAACATATGTTTTTTTCATAGGCAACATAACCTGTTATTTGTTGCTTAAGAAGTCTGCTTAGGCAACATATGATGTTTGCCTATGTTGCCTAGGTTCTTATACAACATTGAGAAGACAACATTGCTTAGGCAACATAGGCATGTTGCCTAAACCTTAGGCAACACATAAACCCCTCTTAGGCAACATTTTTCATTTGTTGCCTAAGTGACATTTGGTGTACTGAACCTTGGTTCTAATAAGACGCTTTATAGAACTTAATTGTATATAACCAAATAATTGTGCATAATATGTAAAAGTGTTATACAATATATTTATAGGGGGTTTTTGGATGTCTTATTAAGTTTCTAAGAACATTTTTGAAACAAAGCGTCCGATTTATTTTTATATGATATTATTGAAAAAACAGTCTTATGAAAACAAATGTGCTACGAAGATATGTTTATAGGAGACTTTTCCAAATCGTTAAAAAAGGCTAATACGATATTTTATTCTAAGGTCCCGTTTGATTTGCTAGATTGAATTGGATTTGGAGGGATTTGGAATTGAATTCTTTTTCAATCTCATGTTTGGTTTAAAGGATTTTATGGATTTGAAATTCCGAGATTTCATTGAAATCCCACACACATGGGATTTTGAAATACCACGGGCGTGGTTGGTATTTCACGGGATTTCATAGGATTTATATGTAATAATGTTTTAAAATATATTAAAAACATTTGTTTTGTAAATATCAATTAATAAAGTAATTTAATTATTTTTATAACTTTTTAATAAATTATTTATAAAGAATGAGATCGAAATCCTACAAACCAAACACATCAAAAATCCTTTAAAATCCTTCAAATCCAAATCTCTCCGATACTAAATCCTTTCAAGAAATCCAAATCCCTGAAAACCATTCCATAAAACCAAACACCCTAAAAGTGTTCTAAATAATTTATTAGAACGTTTAAAAACATCTTATAAATGTATTGTAACACTTTTATATATGACACAAAACAATTTAACCCTATAAATTTGACATTAATGTTGTAATAAACTAACCCGAACACCTCCGAATTTAAAAAGAAAATATTATGTTACAAAGCTTTGTAAGTACTTGTAATCAAGACGGTGCAAGATTAACTTCGAATCCATCACCCCATGAATATAATTATATAATTTATGATTAAATTAATATAAGAAGGTGCGTACATTTTGTGACGACTTTGTAACATAAACTAAAATAGGAGGAACATCAAGTGAAACGGCCAGGGACTGCAATCTACTCCTTGTCACTACAAAACAAAGAATCTTGATCGCCAAATTTTTTTTGCCAGAAATAGTGGATTACCGAAGGATCTCATTGTGATAAAAAATATGGCCGGTGATTGTGATTAACGTGGATTTTCAATTATTGACGGATTTTCAATCATCAACGGATAACCTGTTGGTTGATGGTCAATCCGTATGTGATCCATCACATATCCGTCAAAAATTATCGGTGAAAGAAATCTGTCGATGAACCTATTTGTTTTGTATAGCGCTTTTTTGGATTTAGAAAATAATTTTGTGATATTTAATAATTTAAATCACATAATCAATTGTAATCAAGTTTGTTATGATTTTTTTTTCCTTTTTAAATGAGTAGTATAGTAAACTACAAATTATATATATATATATATATATATATATATATATATATATGGGAGCGATCATGGGAAAACCACTATTATATTGCAAACTTTGCACATCTAGTTTAACCAATCAATGAATTTTTATTTGTTTTCCTTTTTATTTAATTAGAGGGGTGTATTGGTAAATTGGTTTGAAACGGTTTATAAATAGAAGTTATGATTTTGAGTTATTTTAGGATATAATATTTTGATTATATGATTTTGAGTTATTTTGGGATAGATTATTTAGATTATTTTTTTCTTTATGTAAAAAAAATTATTATAAACAATATCCGATTTTGAACTTAAAGAGGAGTTTATATTTATATATATTTTTTCTAATAAATTTGCAAATTTCATTAATATTTGCATCCACATTTTTTATTATTATTATTTGCATCTAAACTTTCTTCATCGGTAAATTAACGAAGGATACAAATTTGATGATTATAACTTCATGTAAAAATGAATCTATTGAGACTTAATGAAATTGTTTCCTGTATTCATCATTTTTGATGCAATTGATGAAACTGTTGATATAATTGATGAAATTGTTTCAGAGATATATATCTTTTTCGATGCAATTGATGAAACAACTCATGAAACATGTGAAATTGAATTTATGAAACAATTTTATTAATAAAAATATTAATTTTCATTAATAAAAATATTAATTTTCATTAATAAAAACAACTCATTTACGTTTAATTTTCCTTAAATAAAAATATTAATTATCATTAATTAAAAATATTAATATGGTAGGTTTTGTAATTAATTAAAAATATATTAATTGACTTTGGACGATTTTGTCCTTCCTAGATATTTTCATCAATTAAAAATATTAAATTTTAACTTTTATTAACATAAATAACTCAAATAAATCTTGACCTTTGATTGATACAATCTATGGTGGTTAGATGGGTTGCAAAGTTTTCATTATAAAGGTGGTTTGCAAATAAAACCACCTCTCTCTCTCTCTCTCTCTCTCTATATATATATATATATATATATAGGGGCATGTTCATTTGTTAACCACATTTTTTATGTTAACTTTATGAACCATTATAAGCCATTGATCTTGGAAATCAATGGTTAAGATTGAATATTTTTTAAAAGCCTTAATAAATGTACATTTAATGAAAAATTAAGAGTGAACTATAGTGATAAGGGTATTTTGGGAAAAAAATTAATGAAATATTACGTTTTTATTCTCTCTTAATTAATGTTCCTTCCAAAAGAATCGTAACCCCCGGTTCATGCATGTTCATATGAAGAAATATGAACATTATTACTTTTAAATATCATCTTAATATGAAGAAATATAAACAATATTACTTTTAAATATCATATTCATATGAAGAAATATGAACAATATTACTTTTAAATATCACCTCGAACATGTGCTAACTTTATGTTATTTTAACTGACATCATATTCATATGAAGAAATACGAACATTATTATTTTTAAAATATCATATTCATATGAAGAAATATGAACAATATTACTTTTTAATATCACCTTGAACATGTGTTAACTTTATGTTACCTTAACTGACATCATATTCATATGAAGAAATATGAACATTATTACTTTTAAATATCACCTCGAACATGTGTGTATGCACTTACATACGAACCGCCTTAACTGAATATCCTCCATCCATATTCTGTGTTTCCCGTATCAACACGATTCCACCAATCGCACTACTGTCGACGTCATTATATATGATTGAATTCATAACATTTGATGTCGTTGTTACGTTCATTCAAGGTATGTTCATGTGTTTTATGATTTAAGAAAAATAGCGGAAAAATTTATGGGAAACAATGACTATACGATTTTATCAAACAAAGGAACCGGAAAAACTATAATAATAATGGTTTGATTTCAAAAATTTGATGAAAATGGACAAAATTCTACAATTGTAACCTACAATAAAATTATGGAAACTTGAATCTTGTAACTCCCCAATAAAATTAATGAAAATTGGTTATTTAGAAAATGACTTTTGTACCCTTTTACATTAAATATCAAAATAAATTAAACATCACCTAATCTTGCAATCCTATTGGTTGAGCAAGGTTCATAAAGTTAACAAGAAATGTATGGTTAACAAATGATCCTTGCTCTCTCTCTCTCTCTCTCTCTATATATATATATATATATATATATATATAGAGGGAGACGAGTCAACTGTTTTTAAGGTTGATCTAGACCGTCTAAATTAACTTGATCACAGCCGTTTAAAATCATTTCATATCGATTACTTTACGGGTTACTATCACGGTTGTATCCCTGGACGCTTAATCTTCTCTTCACGTCCCCTAATTTCTCTCCCCTCACCCACGTCTACCTCTAATTCACGCTCCTGGATTGCATATCTACTCACAGACCCATCACAACCATGCTCTATCGATCTCTATTACGAAATGGCTCCGTTGTGCATAACCCAAGATCGATAGCTCCTTTGTGCAAAACCCAAGTTCGATGCTCCGTTGTGCAAAACCCAAGTTTAATTTCATTTAATTTTTTTTGTGTGTGTTTTTGAGTCACAGGTTGCTAAGATTGATGATGGGTTGAAAATGGGCAAAAACTTGCAGAAAACAAACAGAGAAAAAAGAAATTGGAAACTTTAGTCCAAAGCTTCCTTTCTCTTTCATAATCCGCTATTTGTGTGTATTTTGAGCGTGAATTTAGTGTGTTGTGTGTGATGAAATTGATGGTACCACTGCATCAATGCAAAACCTAGGTGTCATCTTGTAACACTCGGAAATTTAGAAGGTAAGTATTTGTTCCCTTATTACGTTAAGTGTATTTATTTGGAAACGTGAGCCTTTGTATGCATTTAATGGTCATTGTTATATTGAAATGTGGTTACGGGCTTTAATTGGGAAGTTGTGAACCACTCCTTGTAAAACAGAGAGTTACGCGACTTATACGCGGACTGAAGTCGCGGCATAAGCCGCGTAATACACTGGTTTGTGCACATTTGAGGAACCGCGCGACTTATGCCGCGGGTGGAAGTCGCGGCACAAGCCGCGTAAGCCACTGGGGTTCAATTGGTCGAGCAAGCGGGCGGCTTATGCCGCGGGTGCAAGTCGCGGCACAAGTCGCGGGGCGACCTGCAGGTCCCCAAAACCCTTTTTCTCTCGGTTTTCAAAATCACAAACACACATACACTGATTTGAGGGGCGATTTTCTAGGGTTTGGAGTCATTTTGTTCCTCTTGCTACTTAGAACATTTATTGCAAAGTCTTTGAGAGGTAAAACATCATTTATTGGGTCTCCTCCTTCATCAAGATCTCAAGGGTTCAAGTCTCCATCACTCCCATCCAACTTCTAGGGTTTCCATATTTTCTAGGTTTTAACCAAAACCTAGATTGTGAGTTTACTAAACCTTTGTTAAAACTAGATACACATTATAATCTTCTATTTGTTATTTTATCTCTATATGTTCAAGTATTTGGGATTTCTTTATGAAAATAGTTAGAAATGTGAATATGGGTGATATGCCAGGATTTATATGTATCATTATTTGGGGGTTTTCTCATAGATACATAATGTGGGTACCTTGATATGATAAATGTATGCATATATGGGTATTATGATGATTCTAGTTGGAACACCATTTTTGATGACATATTTATATGCATGATGAGCGTGATTGTCATTTGGGTCTTTTGCTAGACTTCATGAGGATAGAATGGTAATATTGTACCCGTAGTTGGTATGGAAATATGTTGGGTTGAAATACACCTAAAGGACCTCCTATAGACGTTATGTGGACGAACCAAGTCAGTACACTAGGAGGATGTAGTCTTGGGCGCCACTGTGATGGTATGTGCCTAGACCTCCGCCATTCGGGGAATTTCCTTAGCGGTAGTCTCCGGGTGTGCCGGGCCTTTCGGGTGTTCCTTGTTAAGGGCATCAAGGTATATCGACTCTTGGGTGGACTTGATTGGTGCTTTAGGTCTCCCCTATTGACTCCACATATATTGAACTCTAGTTAACTGCTGATAAGTTTGGTAACTGTTCATGCATGCTTATTATTGTTCAACTCACTAGGCTTTCTGCCCTAACACTTGTTTGGTGTCGATGTGTATCTCAGGTTCTAGCGGCGCCGGTCCTAAGCAGGCCTAGTTGCCTTGGGGTGAGAGCTTGGGGATTTTGCACATGGACGCGTTATACTTTTGGAAAGAACCGTTTGGGTTTATAGATGACAACCCTTTTGTAATATCTTTTCTAGTCGTAGAAATTAGATTAGTTGGTTGTTAATTTATGGTCCGTTTAAATTACAATTGTGATTAAATAGGTTATTCATATATTCCCCATTTTTGGGAGGCTCTTGCTTTGGCAATTTTGTATACCTCATGTCCGTTTTCTTTTCGGATTTTTGTTATCCCTATTTTTAGGGTGTTAGAAGTTGGTATCAGAGCTTTAGTTTAAGTGAACTAGGTATTGTTTAGCATATCTAGACTTAAGCTTTAGACTTTATGACTCCACTGTCCACTGGGGTAGCAATCCTAGGTGGGGAGAGCGTTAGGATTACGGAATTACTTTAAATTGAAAGTCATGATGACGGTGACAAGAATTCTTGTGTATGGTTCGTTCATAATTCCACTTAGCTACTGCTATTATGAATGCATTGTTACGTAAGCATACTTGGTTTACTATTATTATGATAATTGATGAAGGTATTAGTACGTACAATGAGTCCAGCTCGTTTAGTCTTTTCTCAATCTATTTCTCGTACGTGTATAGCAGATTGTGATGGTAAACACTCGAAGTAGATTACCGGACATGCCAGAGGGTCAACCAGAAGTGGAATCTGCAGCGGTACGACCTATTGTGGGGGCAACCTCCGATGGAATTCCCGTACCCAGAATCTTGGGAGGCGGACCTGAGCATATTCCGCGTCAGAACCTCAATGCGGATAATACCATTATGGAGGAAGTTACTATGGAGACCCGGTTGCGGGACAACATGATGTTGGCCATGAACTCCGCCATGGCCCAACAACAAGAGTTCTTCATGAAACTCTTAGAGGATCGAGACGCCAGCAACCGACAACCTGAAACAATGGCGGAAAACATTGTCATGGGGTCGGGTGGACCAAATGTGGTATCTGTTGAAGACCCATCTGATGATGGGAACAAGACGAAGACTAAGGGGTGCACCTACAAAGCGTTTCTGGGGAGCCACCCTAAGGAGTTTGCGAGTTCCGATAACCCGGTTGCTTGTATGTATTGGCTCAAAGAGATAGAGATGGTCTTTGAGTCAAGTGAGTGTGATCCCTCTCAACGGGTCAAGTTTGCTTCTCAACTACTTCGGGGAGAGGCTTTGATTTGGTGGAATCTCACTCGATCAGTCCTCATTCCTGAAGTTCTAGCTAAGTTAACTTGGCCGGTGTTCAAAGAGAAGATTATGGACAAGTATTGTAGCGAGCGTTCGATGGACAAGTTGGAACGGGAGTTCCGAGATCTGAAGAAGGGGAATCTGTCAATTGTTGGCTACTCCAAACTCTTTTTGGAGAAACTAAACTTGGTGGGACATCTGGTCCCCGATGAAAAGTCAAAGATTAAGGCCTATCATCAAGGGTTACCAGCCGAGATGCGAACGGCGGTAAGAAATGCTAAGTGTTCGACCTTACAAGAGGTTATCGAAGAGTCTTTGCTCGTTGAGGATGACATCAATGCGGGGAAGGAGGAAAGAAGTCAGGCTGGTGAGAAACGGAAGTGGGAAGGGCCGTCTGGGCCCGTTCGTCAATCAAAACCCTTTGCAAGTGGAAGAGCGGGTGATCAACGCCGTGAGGATCGGTGTTGCCACAAGTGCAGGTCAAATCACTCGGGGCCGTGCGCTACAAAGACTCACTCCGGTCCAGCCGGGTGTACCAAGTGTGGTAAAAAAAACCACACAACTCGAGAGTGTTCCCTCCGTGGGTCGGTATGTTATGAATGCGGAGAACCGGGGCATATGAAGCGAGAGTGCCCAAGGCTAGTTAGAGGATGTGGTGGAAATTCTGTGGGTTCGACGACTAGGGTCGAGCAACCATCAAGAGCACCAAGTCGAGCTTTCCGGATAACTACTGAGGAGGCAAAGGAGACAGCTGATGTCGTTTCGGGTACGTTCCTAGTAAATTCCTTGCCAGCTCGTGTTTTGTTTGATTCAGGTGCTACATGTTCTTTTGTGTCGGATTCCTTCTGTAAGCAATTCACCACTCTTATTAGTGTCCTTCTCGATGCGTTAGTAGTAGAAATAGCTAATGGGGATCAAGTGATCATTCGTGACCGTTTTTGTGATTGCACTCTAGAGATTGATGGGAATCCTTTTGGAGTGGACTTGTTACCTATGGCTATAGGAGGGTTCGATGTAGTCATAGGTATGGATTGGTTAGTAAGGCATAAGGCGGGCATCTTTTGTTATAAAAAGATGATCCAAGTGCCATCGCCGGGAAATGGTGTGGTTATCATTTATGGGGATAAAGGAAAGAGGAGTAATCCTATTATCTCATCTCTTAAGGCTCGCAAGTTCTTAGCGAAGGGTTACCCTTCGTGCTTGGCATACGTTGTGGACGCAAAGAAAGAAAAGAAGTTGGTAGAAGATGTGGAGGTGGTACAAGATTATCCGGACGTCTTTCCGGAAGACTTACCCGGATTACCACCGAAGTGACAAGTGGAGTTTCAGATTGACCTCACCCCGGGAGCGGCTTCGATAGCTTGTGCTCCATATCGTTTGGCACCGACATAAATGAAAGAGATGATGACGCAACTTCAAGAGTTGTTGGAGAAGGGATTCATTCGACCAAGCTCGTTACCTTGGGGAGCACCGGTTTTGTTCGTGAAGAAGAAGGATGGATCCATGCGGATGTGTATCGACTACCGAGAGCTAAACAAAGTCATGGTGAAGAATAAGTATCCTCTACCTCGTATCGACGATCTCTTCGATCAACTTCAAGGCACGGGATGTTTCTCGAAGATTGATCTTCGGTCCGGATATCATCAAGTGAGAGTGAAGAACGAAGATATTCCGAAGACGACTTTCTGAACGCGTTACGGTCATTATGAGTTTTTGGTGATGCCTTTCGGCTTAACCAACGCTCCGGCCGTGTTCATGAATTTGATGAACCATGTGTGCCGCCCATTCTTGGATAAATCCGTGATCGTCTTCATCGACGATATTTTAATATATTCAAGGGATGAGTCCGAGCATGGGAAGCACTTACGGGAAGTATTGGAGGTTCTAAGAAGGGAGAAGTTTTTCGCGAAATTCTCTAAGTGCGAGTTCTGGCTCCAAGAAGTGCAATTCTTGGGGCATGTGGTATCAAAGGACGGGGTAAAAGTGGATCCGGCAAAGATCGAGGCAATGATGAGTTGGGAGCCTCCAACAAGTCCGATAGAGATCCGAAGCTTCTTGGGTTTGGCGGGTTACTACCGACGTTTCATTCAAGATTTCTCAAAGACAGCTGCACCGCTCACTTCTCTTACAAGGAAGAACGTTAAGTTTCTTTGGACCGATGCACAAGAGCAAACCTTTCAGACGCTCAATAGAAAGTTGTGCGAAGCTCCGATCTTGTCCTTACCCGAAGGATCGGAAGACTTTGTTGTGTTTAGTGACGCTTCCAAGATGGGACTTAGGTGTGTCCTAATGCAAAGGGGGAAAGTAATCACCTACGCGTCACGGCAACTAAAGGATCATGAGAAGAATTATCCGACTCATGATTTGGAGTTGGCGGCGGTGGTTTTCGCGTTAAAGTTGTGGAGACACTACCTGTACGGGACGAAGTGTACCCTTTTCACCGATCACAAGAGTCTCAAGTACATATTCGATCAAAAGGAACTCAACATGCGGCAAAGGAGATGGCTTGAACTCTTGAAAGATTACGATTGTGATTTACTCTATCATCCCGGTAAGGCTAACGTGGTGGCGGATGCGTTGAGTCGAAGGAGCTATGATGGAGGTGTCAAGATGTCCCTTACAAGGATCGATGTGGTATCAAGTTTGTTGGAGAGCATAAGAATGAGCCAAGTGGAAGCGCTTAAAGAAGAGAACCTCAAGGCCGAGGTTATGACCAAGCAAAAGGAACTCTTAATAGAAGATGGTCGTGGACTCAAACTCTTCCAAGGGCGAATTTGGGTGCCGAAGATTGGGGGAAACCGTGACTTACTTCTCGAGGAAGCGCATAAGTCAAAATATTCTATACATCCCGGTAGCACCAAGATGTATAGAGACTTAAAGTTGATTTATTGGTGGCCGGTGATGTAGCTAGATGTGGCTAGCTATGTGGAGAAGTGTGTCACTTGTCTCCAAGTCAAGGCGGAACATCAAAGACCGTATGGAAGTTTGCAACCGTTGTCCATTCCCGAGTGGAAGTGGGACAACATCACCATGGATTTTGTGACAAAGCTACCGAAGACCTTGCGTGGGCACGACACCATTTGGGTAATCGTCGATCGATTGACCAAGAGTGCGCATTTCCTTGCAATGCGGGAGACTTTGCCAATGGTGAAGTTATCCAAACTTTATATTGATGAGGTGGTGTCGAGGCACGGAGTTCCGAAATCTATCGTGTTGGATCGGGACAGTCGATTTACTTCGAACTTTTAGGCTAGTTTGCAAAAGGAGTTGGGTATACGACTGAATTTGAGCACGTCGTATCATCCTCAAATGGATGGTCAAAGCGAGAGGACGATCCAAACATTAGAAGATATGTTGAGGTCGTGTGTAATAGACTTCGGGGGAAGTTGGGATTCACATCTACCGTTGGTAGAGTTCGCGTACAACAACAGTTACCATTCTAGTATTGGAATGGCACCGTTCGAGGCATTGTATGGACGGAAGTGCAGAACCCCGGTTTGTTAGTTAGAAGCGGGCGATAAACAATTCGCCGGGCCAGAAATTGTTCAAGAGACGGCCGACAAGGTGAAAGAGATTCGTGAGAGACTAAAGGCGACGCAAGACCGACAAAAGAGCTATGCGGACAAGAAGAGGAGACCGGTTGAGTTTCAAGTGGACGATCGGGTCATGTTGAAAGTATCTCCGTGGAAGGGGATCATACGTTTCGGGAAGCGTGGGAAACTTAGTCCTCGTTTCCTTGGACCTTTCGTTATTTTGGAGAAAATTGGGTTACAAGCTTATCGGTTGGACTTACTACCGGAAATGGATGGAATACATCCTACGTTTCACGTATGTTACCTACGGAAGTGTCTAGCCGAAGAGGAAAGCGTAATTCCTTTGTCGGAAATTCGGGTGGACAATGGAAATCGTTGTGTGGAAGAACCGGAGGAGATTTTAGAATCGAAAGTGAAGAAGTTGAGGCATAAATACGTGGTTATGGTTAAAGTCCAATGGAAGCATCATCGGGGTGCTAACATTACTTGGGAGTCCGAAGATGATATGAAGAAACGTTATCCTCATTTGTTCATATAAATGTGATTTCGAGGACGAAATCCTAATTAGGTGGGGAGGATTGTAACACCCGGAAATTTAGAAGGTAAGTATTTGTTCCCTTATTACGTTAAGTGTATTTATTTGGAAACGTGAGCCTTTGTATGCATTTAATGATCATTGTTATATTGAAATGTGGTTACGGGATTTAATTGGGAAGTTGTGAACCACTCCTTGTAAAACAAAGAGTTACGCGACTTACACGCGGGCTGAAGTCGCGGCATAAGCCGCGTAATACACTGGTTTGTGCACATTTGAGTAACCGCGCGACTTATGCCGCGGGTGGAAGTCGCGTAAGCCACTGGGGTTCAATTGGTCGAGCAAGCGGGTGACTTATGCCACGGGTGCAAGTCGAGGCACAAGTCGCGGGGCGACCTGCAGGTCCCCAAAACCCTTTTTCTCTCGGTTCAAAATCACAAACACACACACTGATTTGAGGGGCGATTTTCTAGGGTTTGGAGTCATTTTCTTCCTGTTGCTACTTAGAACATTTATTGCAAAGTCTTTGAGAGGTAAAACATCATTTATTGGGTCTCCTCCTTCATCAAGATCTCAAGGGTTCAAGTCTCCATCACTCCCATCCAACTTCTAGGGTTTCCATATTTTCTAGGTTTTGGTTCAAAACCTAGATTGTGAGTTTACTAAACCTTTGTTAAAACTAGATACACATCATAATATTCTATTTGTTATTTTATCTCTATATGTTCAAGTATTTGGGATTTCTTTATGAAAATAGTTAGAAATGTGAATATGGGTGATATGCCATGATTTATATGTATCATTATTTGGGGTTTTTCTCATAGATACATAATGTGGGTACCTTGATATGATAAATGTATGCATATATGGGTATTATGATGATTCTAGTTGGAACACCATTTTTGATGACATATTTATATGCATGATGAGCGTGATTGTCATTTGGGTCTTTTGTTAGACTTCATGAGGATAGGATGGTAATATTGTACCCGTAGTTGGTATGGAAATATGTTGGGTTGAAATACACCTAAAGGACCTCCTATAGACGTTATGTGGACGAACCAAGTCAGTACACTAGGAGGATGTAGTCTTGGGCGCCACTGTGATGGTATGTGCCTAGACCTCCGCCATTCAGGGAATTTCCTTAGCGGTAGTCTCTGGGTGTGCCGGGCCTTTCGGGTGTTCCTTGTTAAGGGCATCAAGGTATATCGACTCTTGGGTGGACTTGATTGGTGCTTTGGGTCTCTCCTATTGACTCCACATATATTGAACTCTAGTTAACTGCTGATAAGTTTGGTAACTGTTCATGCATGCTTATTATTGTTCAACTCACTAGGCTTTCTGCCCTAACACTTGTTTGGTGTCGA
Source organism: Arctium minus (assembly GCA_954870635.1). Classification (NCBI taxonomy): domain Eukaryota; kingdom Viridiplantae; phylum Streptophyta; class Magnoliopsida; order Asterales; family Asteraceae; genus Arctium; species Arctium minus. Next base: position 70,947,904 of record OX941092.1, on the reverse strand, counting down.
TGTGTATCTCAGGTTCTAGCGGCGCCGGTCCTAAGCAGGCCTAGTTGCCTTGGGGTGAGAGCTTGGGGATTTTGCACATGGACGCGTTATACTTTTGGAAAGAACCGTTTGGGTTTATCGATGACAACCCTTTTGTAATCTCTTTTCTAGTCGTAGAAATTAGATTAGTTGGTTGTTAATTTATTGTCCATTTAAATTACAATTGTGATTAAATAGGTTATTCATATATTCCCCATTTTTGGGAGGCTCTTGCTTTGGCAATTTTGTATACCTCATGTCCGTTTTCTTTTCGGATTTTTGTTATCCCTATTTTTAGGGTGTTAGACATCTTTCCTTCTCTAAACTCCAATCCTATTTTTTCAATATCTTTCCCTACAAACAAGTATCAAAAGACAGATGTAGCTTATTATTCTTCTTTATTTTTAACTTTTTTTTGTTCATAGCCATCATCACCATTAACAGTTTTTCTTTTCCTCAAAATTTCTGAAATAAATTTTGGGTTTTTATGTTTAATCCATTTGGGGAATTGGGTCTCTCTCTTTTTGATATCTTGATGTCATTTTGTATACATGTTTTGATATATAAATGGTATTGAAGCATAAAGATTGTGTTTTCACAAGGGTATATGTGTCTTTTATGAAAAAATATGGAAAATTTGAGATACCCATACTGAATTAAGTTTCAATTTTTGTTGGGTATTTATTTTTTAGGAAAAAAGATTGAAATTTGAGATACCCACGTTTGATTAAGTTTCAATTCTTGTGGGTTTTCTTTACAAAACTGTTGGTGAAATCTTCAATTCAGTTTTGGGATTTCAAAATCTTGAAAGGCAAGATTGCATGTTTTCTAAGGTGTTGATGGTCACTTTCTTCATACGGATTCCTTATGAATGTGAATTAAATCTTGTGTTGTTATGATTGCATCTTCTTCTATCACCATCATTTGATGAAATAATTCAACTGTGGAGAGTTGGGAGTGATCAATGCCTGACAGTAACTATGGTACATGTATTAGCCTGGAATTATGAGTCTTACTTTTATAAGGTTTCTTTTAGAATTGTCAAATAAATGTGGATTATTGGTAATACTGATTAAAGCATATGGTGTGTGATTGACAAACTTGCAGTGATATGTGTTCAGTTCAACCCTGTGGATGAAAGTTGTTTCATAAGCGGGTCAATTGATGGAAAGGTTTGTATATGGTCCATTGGTTCTTCCCAGGTTGTGGATTGGATAGACATACGAGAAATAACACTACTGTCACTTACAATCCTGATGGGAAGGTTTGGCAAAAGAAATTATGTCAATTAATTTCACAAATTTGAATATAATGATCGCTATAATGTCTTCTTTCCCTTTAATTTAGGGTGAAATTATTGGTAGGAGATTGGCGGTGATTTAGGATTACTTTTGTTCCTCTGTCCTGTGATGTGCCTGGTTATTGGCGTTTTTGTTCAAAGCAATTCTGCAGTAATGCAAGAAGTCCTTCTGTAGTGGGGGATTGATGTTGGAACTTGGAAGCATCATCTTCAATTAAAGAAGATTCCATAGTATTGAGATGCTTGAGGATTCGATCTATTCAGTTACTGATTTACATAGATGGCATGATTAGTAGATAATCTAATCTTTTTCTTTCCTGAAGCTGAATATTGGTAAGTTGATAATATCATGGTATTGGTTATTTGTCATTTAGTTTTGTTGAAGTTGTTTGTAAATAATGTTTTACATAAAGAAAGTAATCGTTGAAATCTTGAAGCTCCTCATACGGTAATTGAAATCTTGGCCGTTCAGAAGACCAACTTATGATTCGGATAATTCAACAAGCGACTAGAATCAACCACTTCTGCTTTCAACGTACATTGTTTACCTCTTATTTCTCCATAAGTGTTATCAAGTTCTTATTTTAAAATCTAAAAGATGAGACTTTATGGAATTGTAAGCTGGATTCTTTCTATCGATGAGGTGTAGGAAATACTTTTATTTCTCAACATCTACATGGTATTTAGCCCTATTTGCTTTCTAAGTATAGTCTGTCTATGTTAATATGTAGGCTGAAGTTTGATCAATATTATAAACATTACATTCTTATCATGTCTTAATTTTGGCAGCGTGAGCAGTCCATTTCCAGAGCTTGATGAAATTTGTTGCAAATGTTTAGCCCTTCTGATTTCACAATAGAAATTTCTGGTTTGATATTTTATGAGTCACAACACTCATTGTCATAATATAAATGAATAGACTTGACAATGTTTTTACAGGACCAATTTCACACGTTCGAGTTACTCCTGGTAGCGTGAACAACGAAACTCTCTTGAGTCTTCATTTCGGAACTGCAACCCCCGCCACTCAACTTTTAGACACTAAAATCCAACATGGAATCCCATCTAGATATTAACCGACCCCACACGGAAGCTGCCTTCTTATCATGATTAGATATTAACGGACGGATTTAACCTGAATCTAGATTAAAGTCATGTTGTGTACCCGACCAACGGATGGGTATAACACTAGCAGGTAGAAAATTTTTTACATTTATAAAAAGAATTTTTGGTATATATTCTGGCTTTCCTCTATGTCTTCTTGATTTTGCAATACAACTACTTATCGTGGGATTTGTTTTTGGGTATTGTGTGTGGTGCATCTTCATGGGTTGTTGTCTTATTTGCTAATAAAGATTGTTTTTTAGGTGAATTTAAGAGTACCCATTTGTGATATGTTCATCTATTTCTTGGATTTTGTTTTTTAAATTATGTTCTTGACGATTGTGTGTTTTGATTTCTTGAAGGGAAATCCAGCAGACTCACGAATGAGAGCTGCCTCTAAAAAGAGGGGTATTGATTGTAGCTGTTTGGAACTCGTGAAGGGAACAACTGTCTTTAGGTGGCTAAGTTTTTATTTATCTTTCCGTATTAGATTGTCCGAAGTCTATTGTTGCTTATTGTTGTGCTGATTTTGCTATTTTTAAGGTTAATTTAGCTTTAAAGATAAGATTTTAAATTGATATCTAATGTGATTGTAATGGTGTGAGCTCTGCTGATGGTGGTGTTTTGTTTTATGTTTGTTCAAATTTGAGAAGTAGTTCGGTTAAAGGATTTATAACAATTCCTGTTTTGGGAGAACAAAGAAATCAAAACCAGAGAGTGAAAATTTGCAATGGAACTGCTGGTAAATACCATCATCTCTGTTTAACTCAATTTAGGAAATGTTGGTAAACAACTTGCCACGTCTCCTACACCTACAGTCACAACCCCCCTCCTATCCATGTAACAAAATTGGGCCCGACTGATACTTCTTTTTCAGTTGGCAAATAATAAATACCTTGACAACTTCTTTCTTGCAGTTGCATGTATGTTTATGATGGAAAGATATGTGATATTGAAAGACATTGGATCTGACAATTTTGGAGTCGCTAAACTTGTCAAAGACAAATCTTCTGGTGACCTTTTTGCAGTCAAGTATATTGACAAACGGCAAAAGGTTCTCTTTTTTACTTAAATCTCTTTCAATCTTCTGATTATTGGGTTAAATGCTTGGGAGATTTATGATTTTGGTTGTGTTTTTAACATATTGACGAGCATGTAGAAAGGGAGATTTTGAACCACAAATCACTTAAGCATTTGCGGTTCACGTTGGAAACTTAAAGCTTTTAATTTCTCGGCTCTAGTTTAATACGCAAACCACCAGTTTGCGTATCATACTTGCAACGCAAAGCTCAACCCGCAAAGTCACAGTTTGCGTATCATACTTGAAACGCAAAGTTTTCTGAAATTTCTGATTTTTTCACAAGATGTCTTTACAAGCACAACTCTACAAGAATGACCTCATGATGTCTTTGGGGTCTGATACTCGTCCACCTGTACTCATCAATGAGAACGAATTCGAAAGTGGCAGGATCGGTTTATCAATTTTATTGAAAGGCAACCGAATGGGGACAATATGATGAAGTCTTTGACTAAAGGTCCAATGGTTAGGCCAATGAAGGTTATTCCTGCTACTGCAACCTCTGAAGCTTCAACAGTAGAAAAAGCATTAATAGAATATGATGCTGATGAACTCCTTCGTTATCAAGCTGACAGTCAAGCTAAGTCAAATATGATCATTTCTCTTCCCAACTCCATTTATAACAGAATCGATTGCTTCAAACATAATCCAATGCTGATGTGGACTCAACTTGAGAAGATTATGCTTGGTACTGCAATGTCTACTCAGTTGCGACAGACTAGGTACATGAACAACTTTGAAAAGTTCAAGGCTAAGGATGGGGAAAGTTTGAAGAGTGTGTTTGATCGATTCTGGGTTGTCATTAACGATCTTTACAAGATTAAAGTCATTAAGACTGAGTTGGAGGCTAACTTGAAATTCCTAAACGCGTTACAACCAGAGTGGAACAAGTCATGCTACAGAATGAGAAACGATGTCAGAATCTCAACCATGCCAATTCAGGAGTTATACGAAATCTTGATGACAGATGAATCTATGGTAATGGAGAAGAAGGCGAAAATGGATAAGAAGAACAAGCCTTTGTTAGTAGATCCCATTGCTCTTATAGCTAGCCAACTGGCTGAGCAAGCTTTGACCGAATCGAATTATGATGGATCTACAGATGATGATGGCGAAGCTCTTGAAAAGGCCATGATTCTTCTAACTCAGCATTATCAGAAACAATTCAAGCACAAATCTGGGTCGAACAACCTGCGGTTTACTTCTGGTTCTAAGAAGATAGAACCTGGTGCTCCTTCAAAGACATACACTCCAAAGTATGAACCAACTAAGGTAGTTGACCAAAAGAAAGATGACAAAAAGGTGATGAACTGTTTTAACTGTGGGAAGCCTGGACATATGGTTAAGGATTGCAGAGTCAAAGTGGTAAAGGATGCTGCTTTTTACAGAAAGAAGTTGGCTCTAGCTGAAAAGAAGGAAAGTGGAACCATCCTGTTGGCCAAAGAAGAATTCTGGCTGGATTATTCCGATGATGAAGCTTCAAACGTCGAGATCGCTCATATGTGCTTGATCGGAGATGACCAGTCAGATGACTCTGAAACAGATGAAGATGAGGTATACTCTAAATTTGACTATAATTTCATTACCTCTCAGATGAATATCATAATTTCTGCTTTGTCTGATTTGCGTTCTAAGTTATTATCTGAAAATAATCTAAATTCTGAAAAGTTAGATTTGATTGACAAACTGAAAATTTCTTTGAAAGATGAAAAATCCATTTTAGAAAATACAAAAGACATCTTTCAAAAGAAATTGGATGATTTGGAAAATTCAAATAAGACTTATCTTGAGTCTTTGACTAACATGACCATATTAAAAGATGAATTTTTAGATAAAATAAATAAGTTAGAAGAAAAACTTTATCGAAGAAACCAATCTGAACAAACAATTTTTATGAACAAGCCAAGGAGTGAAGAAGCTTTAAAACAAAGGTGGGGACTTAGTTTTGAAAATCCTCATTGTTTAAACAATGCGATTGAAAAATCTCCAACTTTTTATAAATACGATTATCTGACTCTTGCTCATTATGCTCCTCAATTTAAAACTGATTGGATGAATGAGAAGCAAGTGTTAGAAATCGAACATGAGAAAAGGACAAATAACAAGAAAAATGAAATTCCTTTTGTTTATACAAGTGAAAATGCAAAATATTTTCCGGAAAAATCAAGAAGAGGAAGAAGAGTTTTAAATGATATATCTCCTATCAAATCTTCAATGTTTGGTGATTTTATTGCTCCTTATGCACCTGATTCTGATAAAGGAAATATTTCTCCAATCATTTATGATTCGAAGAAATATACTCCTCCATTAGTATTAGAAGGAAAAATCATAGATCTTGAAGATCAGATAGAAGATCAAAATATTTTGAAGAAAATTGAATCTGATATTATTCTTTCTTTCATGACGTCTAGTCTTGAAGAAAATTTAATTTCTCAAAAATCAGATTCTATTTCTAGCCTTTCTTCTGATTCTAAGGAAAACGAAAAGGAAGTTTCAAATTTTAAAATCTTTTCTCCAAATAATTCAGACTCCAAGGCAAATTCAGATTTATTAGTTGATCAGATTGGTTGCTTAGATAAAATTATTTCTTTTGATTTAAATATTTCGTCTAAAATTCTTGATGATTCTTTTACGCTCAATGATCAATATTATAAACCTAAGCGTAAAAGAAGACGGTCAAAGAAGTCAAAGAAACAAGATAAATTCTTTCTGACAGTTCTAATTCTTCTGACTCAATTCTTTCAGATAGGACTTTGAGCAAGTCAAGGAAGCAGATTTGGCGAGAAAAGCGGACATCAGATGATTCTATGTCTAAGGAGAATAGATATGTAGACAAACATTATAAAAGTGATTCATTTGCTTTGTGTAATAAAATTTCCAAATGCTCAATAAAGCAAATGATTCAAATTTCCAAAAATGTCTCATATTCTTCTTCTGATTCTAGTTCAGATGATTATGCTTTCTCTTCTGATGATTGTGCTTATCATTCTTGTGATCATATTTCTCATGCTTTAACTGTCAAATCTAAATATTTCCCCATACGAACTGCAACTAACTTTCACGGGCCCAAATACAAATGGGTACCAAAGTCTAAATCTGATTCTAAGTTGCAGGCATCTCATGTTAAGGGGGAGTAAGAGAAAGTATGGCTTTTGAACACATCAGTTCAAAACCCGGACTTCAATGTCAAGACTATGGCTTCTGAGTACTTCAGCTCAGGACCCATACTTCATAGACTACGACTTCTAAACAAATCAGTTTAGAACTCGTTCTTCAAAGCTTTTAAGCTTCTGACTATATGAGATACTGTGAGTACATCAATTTTAATTCCGCTGCATTTTATCTCTGATAATGATGTGTTCCAGTTTTTCTCTTTATTATTTTTCAAGAATCTGAGCTTGTTCATCTATTTCTTAATTTTGTATAACCCAATTTTTTAATTTGAGACACAAATTATTTTTATAATGTGAAAGATGAAATAGTTGAATTTTATTTTGTTCCAACTAAATATCAATTTGCTGAATTCTTTACATTTTGTCTTTAATGAAAATTTTTAATATCGGCATATTGAGTTTAAAAGTTTAAATCTTTACAAATTTTATTCTATAAAGTAAAGTTTTACATTTTTTTTCTTTCTTTTGAATAAAATATGTGTCTAGGATAAATTTTCAAGTTCTTTTGTTTATATTAAAGTTTTTATATGGTCAAATTTCAAGTCTTACAAAAGTCGAAAAGTCAGCAACATGTTTGAAACTTTTATTACTGCTTTAAAGTTGTGTGATTCGGAATTTTTATAGTTTACTTTGCTTAGACTTCCTAATTAATCAGAATTATAGATTGGAATGAAAATATGGGCTAAGCACTTAGATGTAGATCCTTGTGTTTGAGATGAATATTAATTTCATAAAATACAGAAATCTCTAAGTTTAAAAGTTTGTACCTGTGGCCTTTCTGGTTTGGGAAAGTAAGTTCCTCGGGATGCTTGTCATCTGGTCCCCTAAGGTCATTTGGTCTGGGAGTGATCGAACAGAAATCCTTCTATAGAATCAGATCGAAAGTCATGTTTTACTGGTATGAATGGGTTTAGAATATGTCGATGTAGCCTTTCTGATCCGGGAAAGTAAGTTCCAAGGGGTGCTTGACACCTAGTCCCCTAAGGCCAACTGGTCTGGGAGCGGCTGACCCAAATCCTGCAATAGGGTCAGATAGAAAGTTACGTTTATGGCATGTTCTTTACTTAATAAACTTTTTGATCAAAAGATGCCAAAGTGCACAAGCTTAAAAGATGCCAAAGAGCACACTCATGTTAAGATGCCAATGAGCACATTGCTAAAAAGATGCCAATGAGCACACATCTCATGATACTTGGTGATATGTTTGAGTTGCGATAAATCTATAAATTTGTGAAAATCTTAATTTTTGATGGATTAGTGTCAGTACATGCAAAGTTCTCTATAATATTTTTAGAATTGCATTTTCTTGAAGCTAATCGAAGATTCGCATGTGAGCACACTGAATAGATTGCTGGAAGTTTTTGAAACTGAACATGTTTCAACTTGATATGCAATAAAACTTGGTATTGTATCCAACAACACATGCTTGATTTCAACTGATTGATAAATTTGTGACATTTTACTGAGTAGAATTTTATTTGTTTAATGTTTAAAATTTTATATGTTTAGTTGTTTCAAAATTTACATTCAGTATATTTTTCTTTCTACATTAATATTTGATCATTGTGTTCTCATAAATATATTTTAATGGGTTTATGCATTATTCAAGGGGGAGTGAACAAAGAGAATATTTTTTCAAAGATTATATCTGTTTTTGAGGGGGAGTATCTGATTTTCTTTATATGAATGCTAACTTGAATTGTCACATCTAGTGCATTTGTGTAGGGGGAGTCAAAGAGCTTAAAAAGGTAACATTTTTTCTGAGTTTAAGTCAGCTTTGCGCATTCCGTTGGTCACGCAAACCTTGTTTTGCGTATCCTTCGTGAAACACAAACCTTGTTTTGCGTATCCTTCGTGAAACGTAAACCTTGTTTTGCGTATCCTTCGTGAAACGCAAACCTTGTTTTGCGTATCCTTTATGAAACACAAACCTTGGTTTGCGCAACCAACGTGATACGCAAACCTTCCCTGTTTTCTCTGTTTCTTTGATTTTGCAGATCTTAAGTTGTCTCGTCTCCAACATTTGCATAACCAAGTTGATCCTGATCATCAAGGTCATGAGGGGGAGAATTAAGAGATGTTAAGGAGATGATAAAGAGACAAAGAGCACAAACGTTTATCTGCTGATCAAGATTCGCTCAAAGATTCTATTCTCTCAGCTACAACTTCTTCTTTTGCTATTTCTGCTCCGATCACCACAATTCATTCAAGGTCATTTAAAAGAGGTGTGTCGTCTAGAGCTCAAGCTGATGCAAAAAAAACTCAATCTGAAAAATGTTGAGAAGAAATTTTTTTTTCTTTAAAAAGTCAGAAAGCTTCATAAAGTCACTTTGTTGGTCAGTGCTGTTTAAGAAGATGATTTTTGAAGACCAAAGCGCCAATGATTACTAAGGGGGAGATTGTTAAGTCTGATTTTATAGTAATCATTGTATTTATAGGGTTTGGTCAAATACTGTGTTTTGAGTCATACTGTGTTGTATCTGACCAAGGGTATTTAAGTCCCTTTGGTCTTGTTTTGTTGTAAGAAACACACACACACATATTGAATACATTGGTTTTGCGCATCCTTGTTTTCTCTCTCTACTTTCTCTCTCTAAAGATTTAGAGATTCTTGGACTTTCACTAATATCATCGGATTCAAAGAGGTATACGTAATTTTCCATCATCATTTCAAGAATTTTGTTTCGGTTCTTAGTTTAATTCCTCAAGATTCCTGTTTTTGCTGGTGGGTTTTCTTTTTTCCCCAAGAAAAATTGTTAAAGATGAAGAAAACCCCAACTGGGCTTGTGGGTTCTGGTGCAATTTTATTGTGAAATTGATGAATCAAGAAGTATGGTCATTTGTGATCATGAACCCTAATTGATTACTTCATTTGACTTTTGATTTCCAAATGTCAAAAACGGTCGACTTTTTTTGAAACAGTAAAATTGCACCAGAACCTACAAGCCTTTAAGTTGGGGTTACATTCTCCCTTGCCCCTTATTTAGATTATTGTTTATGTCATGTTGGGGTTACATCTCAATCTTAAGTTGGCATCATGGCAGATCCTCTCCTGAAAAAAATGACTTATCTTCCGAATTTCAAACTAATTCTATCTGATATGTATTTTACCTGTCAATTGACTTAGAAACAATACTTATAGATGCAGTTGCTTTGGATGAAGATTGCAGATCCTTTTGTAATTACAATTTGATTTGCTAACAAGTCTGTTGAAACTTGAAAGCATTGGCTTTTATTTATTTTATTTTAAAGATTCTTCTGTGGCTTTAGCACCTTCTTTATGTGTAATTAGCCGAAAACGTCTTTGATTTTTATCATCCACATTTCTACTTTAGATTTGACTCTTCTGTTTTGTGATTCAAGGTCAAAATACTTTGCCACCTGCACCATGATCAACTTAGAGTTGTTTTCCATGTTTATGAGAGGATCGAAATGGTTGTGAGCTTATATCTGTATTTTATTTTATATATGCGTACATAAAAAACCTTCATTTCTATTTAGAACTTATAGAAGGGAGTTTTGGAAAAATGACTGGTTATGCATTGTGCTTGGAGGTTTCATTTTTACTACACTATACCAGATAGATCTCGGCAAGAAATGTTGAATGCATTGACTTCACTCCCTACAGAACACTGTCCGTTTGTGAGGTTGGCATCTCAAATCTCATTTCTTGATTTCTGGAAGTGTACATTTATATTGACTAATTACATGATCTCCCATCTATTTGTTTATGCTGTTCTTTCCCCTTCGATTTGATTTGTCTCCCCATTTTACTCATGGTGATGTGAACCACTCTCCATTCCATAGTGGACAAATAATAAAATCAAATCCAAACATTAACCAATTATTCCCTTCCTTCGATTCTCCATTTTCTCTTGGAAGAAAGAAGAATAACAAACCTAAATCCCACTTCAATTCATTCACTTGTGTTGTTTCTTTTCACAATGGTTTCTCCGGAGAACACCAATTGGGGCTACGAGTATGGATTGATTGAAGATATTCAAGTACCTGATGGTAATTTGACCACCCTTCCTACTTTTGGATTCACTTGGCCTATCCAACCCACCTTCACTATTAACCCTAGGTACTATTTCTTGCTTAATGTTACCTAATTTCTTCAATACTTTTGAAATTTAGGGAATTTCATGTACGGTATGGATCAGGAATCCAAGTGGTTGTAACAGGAGAAAAAAAAATATTACAACAATGCCAATTGCCAATGATAAAGTTTCTAGTGATCACGACACGAGATCTTAATCTATCATCTGGTTTCTGAATTCATATATTTATTGTATTATTTTTCTACTGGCAGTTGGTTCGTATTACTGTCTTTTTCTTTGATATCCCAAGGCTTCTGTTACAATTTTAATTTTCTTTTAACTAGAACTATTCAGTCTATTATGGTTTAGTGGCTTAAACATCTACTATTATTTTCTTTACAGACGAAACTCGGAAAGAAGAAATTAACAGCAATAGACAAAATTATCAAGAAACTTACATTTGCGCAAATGAAAGCCCAAGAGATGAGAAAATTGATGCTAGCAAGTGGTGCAACTAGGCTCCAGGTAATGTAACACCCTAAAAATAGGGGTTAATTTCAGCCTAAAGTAAATGCGGAATAACGAGTCTATCATAAAACAATCACCCTAGAAAAGGGGATAATTGAATGGCGTTTACAATAAAATAATCAAGTGAAATTGAACTCAACAACCTACTAATCTAGACCAACTAGTTCTAGATTACGAACGGGTGTCGACATCTCACTTCCAAAAGTATACTAGCACTATATCAATGTACGCCTCTATAGACTTCAAAAATGCTACTATCCTCCAACGACTCTCCACTCAAGCCCGAGGAATTCCACCGCTAGAGTGACATGTTATTCATGTCATTTTAAGAAAAAGTGTTAGGCTAAAGCCTAGTGAGATCAAACATTTGCAATGGGAAAATCAAAACTTTCAAATGAAATAATTTAAGAAGTATTGGCAGAATTCGTATAGATAAATCTCAACTTTAATACAAATACATCTTGGGTTGACGGGGGAGGCCCGCTTACTAACACAAGTGACGGAACACAAAAGTAAGTCACTTGACGTATTAGTAAAACCAAACACATAAAATTACCCGCAATGGATGTTAGGCTCAGTAGCTTTAAACGTACACCCACAGAAAGTCAACTTCAACCACATAGGATCCTTATGTTGAGATCCTCACCCAATATCGTGTACTAGAACGTAGGGCTTATACCTCATCCGATGCCTAAATGTGCCTCGATGTGGAAAACTAGCGTTCCGTCATCGGATCAAAGATTATATATATATATATATATATATATATATATATATATATGTGGGTTCATGACGCCCAAATGCAACCAAATAATCCATTCAAAGACCACAAAACCAATCAATAACTTCCAACAATTAAAATGCCACCATATATGCAAAGCCATGAATCCAAATAGTTACTCCAAAGTTTCCAAGAGGTTTCGTTCCAAATTGTTAGATGATACTTCCACACACACCAAATCATTTTACCCAAATCCTCATTCAATAATACATAACCATATTTCAAAACCCGAATCTTGATTTCCATGTATTAAATGACAAGATTATAGAAAACATATTTCTCATGTGCAAAATCCACAACTAAACAAAATGTAATTCTTGACCTTAAAATCATGCCCTTCCACATAACCCAAAAAATCTCCAAAATTAGGTTTTAGTGAAAACTCACCCAACTCAAATAAATCAAAAATGGAGATGTTGAGAAGGTTAAAATCCACATTTTAACATGTATAAAGTTTATAAAAGAGAATGAACTCACAAGTTAGGTTTTTGGTAAAAACCTAGAAAACCAAGTATGGTGAGAGGAGGATGAAGATTCTGACTATCCCTTCTCGAGAAGGTCTTGTAGCTGTCCCATAATCTCTTTCATTTATGATGGGGCCAAACGATATGGAGCTCTCGCTATTGGAGCCGCTCCCGGTGCTAGATCAATCTTGAACTCCACTTGGCGATCGGGTAGTAGTTCTGGAAGTCATCCGGGAAGACATCGGGGAATTCATTTACCACCTTCATATCTTCGAGCCTCTTCTTCTCATGTTTGGCGTCTATAGCATACGCCAGAAAAGATGAGCATCCCTTCGATAAGCATTTTTCCGTGCTTTAACCAAGCTAATAATCGCTACTTCGCCCTTCCGTCTTTCGACGTACACGGTCAGTCTCATCATCTGAAACTGGAATTCGAATCATCTTCTTTGGACAAAGAATCTCGGCACGGTTATTTGCTAACCAGTCCATTCCTATGACAACATCAAATCCTCTAATAACCATTGGCATCAAATCAACCGGAAATTTCTTTTCTTCGATTTCCAGTTCGCAACCTCAGAGAATATCACGAACTATTACTTGACCCCCATCTGCTATCTCTACCACTAAGGCATCTTCTAAGCTACTAGTGGGCATGGAAAACCTTTGACAGAAGGAACTCAACACAAACGAAAAAATTGCGCCAGAATCAAACAATATACGCGTAGGTACGGAATTTAGAAGAAACGTACCCGACACTACATGAGTCGAAGCCTTCGCTTCTTCAGTGGTCATCTGAAAGGCTCTTCCCATCGCTCTAAGAGGATCCATCTTCTTTCCCCCGCTACCCCTGACCTTCAACTTCGGGCACTCGCTTTTGATATGGCCTGGTGCCCGGCATTCAAAACAAATCTGTCCTCTAACCGGACATTCCCTGAAACTGTGGCCCGACTTACCACACTTGAAGCAGGGTTCAGACCTTAAATTACACAGACTGAAGTGTTTGCTCCAGCACTTGGAGCAATATGGGACCTCTCGTCTAGGACTGGTCCCTCGTTGACTGTTGTTGAACTGCCTCGACCTCTTGGAGGGTATTGAACCTCCCTCCCATCTTCTCTTCTCGACTACTCCACCTCGCTCCACTTTGTTTAAACCATAAGAATCTTCCACCAATTGGGCTTCCTCGATCACCTCCCGAAGAATGAAGGCCTTGGACACCCGTACCATGTTCATCATCTCCGTCGGTAAACCTTTAATGTAGGCTTTGATCTTTTCCTTCTCATTGGGGACCATATGTCCCACTAAACCCAACTTGTCCATGAACAATTTGTTGTACTCTTTCATGGTCAAACTCCCTTTCTTCAAATTCCAGAACTCGTCGATGATCCGATCCATAGATCTCTCATTGCAATACTCTTCAAGCACCTTCCGCTTGAAAGTTTCCCAGTCCAACTTGTCTAACACTGAAGCCTCTAAAGACATAGAGTAAATGTTCCACCATATAAGGGGTGCCCCTCGTAACATTCGAGAGTTGAAGGTTGTTTTTTGGCCCTCTCCACAACCGCTTATCCGGAAAGCTTGTTCCATATCCCGTATCCAATTCATGCAGACTATTGGGTCGTCGTTTCCTTGAAATCGGGTGGCCTACAGCTTAAGAAGGTCTTGAAAGAGCATGACTTTGTTGGTTGCCGTGCTTCCAAAGTTGCCACTCCGTCCGTGTGGATTTCGTTTCCAATTCCCCCGGATCCTACTACGATTATATTTTCTGCGACTGTCTCGTGCCTGCGGTTGTTGGTGGCTTTGTCCTCGAGCAATTTCAGAAACATCTCTTGTTGTTGAGCCATAGCCGCATTCATGGCTTGCATCATATGGTCCATCATTCTTATCTCTGGAGTTACCTCTTCCATTTTTGGCTCGGACGTGGCTATGTTGCGGCGGTATATTCAGGCCCTCCGCCTAAAACGTTATGCTGGGGTAGGGGCAATTCAACCGCTGTTACCCTTGGTTGGTCGGCCATGGATGTCGTCTCATCATGACCATCCGGCCTATTACGAGTTTTTACCATCTAGTCTGCCACACATATGATAGAATAGAGATGAGAAATAGACAAGGATTTCAACATGAGGAAACGTACTACCACATTCATCAATCATCATAACAATAGAAATCTAAGCAGGCTCACGTAACAACACACTCATAATAGCAATAGCTAATTGAAATTATGAACACGTCACACATAAGAATCCTTACTACTACTGTCACAATTCTCTATTCATGCAATTCCGTCGGTTCTAAGACCATCTTATCCTTAAGAGTTCTACCCAATCTCACCATTCATAACTTATCCGATCTAAGCTTAAGTCTAGGTACCTTACTTTCATACCTAATTCACTTAAACTATTACTCTGATACCAACTTGTAACACCATAAAAATAAGGGTTAATTTCGGACAAAAGTAAAAGCGGAATAACGAGTCTATCATAAAAGGATCACCCCAGAAAAGGGGATAATTGTATGGCATTTACAATAAAATAATCAAGTGAAATTGAACTCAACAACCTACTAATCTAGACCAACTAGTTCTAGATTACGAACGGGTGTCTACATCTCACTTCCAAAAGTATACTAGCACTATATCAATGTACACCTCTATTGACTTCAAAAATGCTACTATCCTCCAACGACTCTCCACTCAAGCCCGAGGAATTCCACCGCTAGAGTGACATGTTATTCATGTCATTTTAAGAAAAAGTGTTAGGCTAAATCTTAGTGAGATCAAACATTTGCAATGGGAAAATCAATACTTTCAAATGAAATAATTTAAGAAGTATCGGCAGATTCGTATAGATAAATCTCAACTTTAATACAAATACATCTTGGGTTGACGGGGGAGGCCCGCTTACTAACACAAGTGACGGAACACAAAAGTAAGCCACTTGACGTATTAGTAAAACCAAACACATAAAAGTACCCACAGTAGATGTTAGGCTCAGTAGCTTTAAACGTATACCCACGGAAAGTCAACTTCAACCACATAGGGTCCTTACATTGAGATCCTCACCCAATATCACGTACTATCACGTAGGGCTTATACCTCATCCGATGCCTAAACGTGCCTCGATGTGGAAAACTATCATTCCATAATCGGATCAAAGATTATATATATGTGGGTTCATGACGCCCAAATGCAACCAAATAATCCATTCAAAGACCACAAAACCAATCAATAACTTCCAACAATTAAAATGCCACCATATATGCAAAACCATGAATCCAAATAGTTACTCCCAAGTTTCCAAGAGGTTCCGTTCCAAATTGTTAGATGATACTTCCACACACACCAAATCATTTTACCCAAATCCTCATTCAATAATACATAACCATATTTCAAAACCCGAATCTTGATTTCCAAGTATTAAATGACAAGGTTATAGAAAACATATTTCTCATGTGCAAAATCCACAACTAAACAAAATCTAACTCTTGACCTTAAAATCATGCCCTTCCACATAACCCCCAAAATCTCCAAAATTAGGTTTTAGTGAAAACTCACCCAACTCAAATAAATCAAAAATGGAGATGTTGAGAAGGTTAAAATCCACATTTTAACATGTATAAAGTTTATAAAAGAGAATGAACTCACAAGTTAGGTTTTTGGTGAAAACCTAGAAACCAAGTATGGTGAAAGAAGGATGAAGATTCCGACTATCCAAGCTAGCTCCTTAAATCTTGAGGCTCTAGATGATATTAATATGCTTCCAAACTTGAAGGCAACCACCTAGGGTTTACTTAAAATCGCATTTATGAAGAGAGTGGGTTTTGGTGAGGAGTAAATGGGGAAAAAGGGTGAAATCCCGACTTTTAGATCTGCAAGGCTTCCCACGGCTTTGGGGTTGTGCCCTAACCTGTACGTGCTTTAGAGACCCAAACACTCAGCGAGTTGCACGACTTTGGCCACGACTTTAAGGCCACGCCCTAGCCCGCGTAACTCACTGTTTTTCAGCCAAGTCCCTAAACTCTATTCCAAGACCAAGGAACGGTTCTAATCTTTAAAGTTCCAAATAAACCTATATTAGCAAAATCCCTAAAAGTTAACAAATAGACTCATAAGAAAGACCCCTAACATACCTTAAATTTTACGGGTGTTACTGGTAAGCACTTATCAAGTCGTATTACCTTACCGGATGAATAAGGGAAGAACCAAGAATCTTACTCGGTAAGAGCTAACGTAAGGACCGAGAGTCTTACGCAGTAAGTGACGACTTAGAACTCATTAGTTTAGTGCACAACCTACAAGAGAACTAGGGACTAAGAAAGATGCTATCGTTTAGCCAATAAGAATTGATTTTATCCTTAACTGTTGATACAACAGTTGATACACCTTTCATTCTATCCTGATTTGCCTTCAAAGTGGCAACAAGAATACTTTTTTAGTTGAGTAATAATATTGGTCTATTAAACTATTAACAACTAACTATTCGAAAGAAGGGGACTTTAGATAAGAAAAAGGTGGTGTTAAAATTATAAATAGGAAACCTGTTGTTGAACAAAGGGCGTATGACCATGGGACTGCCAAAATTTTGGTAGGTGTAGAGATTAGAACCTTGAAACCTTCCGCTTTCAGGATTCTAAATGCATAACTCTAGGGACACAATGTTATCCTGTGATTCTGTTACGGTAGTTAACTCTGTTATCGTATGGATATTGGAATTTAGGAACATTTATTGGAAGCTACTTCCGTGAGGCTTTTCTCCTTTCTGATGAGTGGCGACCATGACTTCACTTCTGGTCATAATCATTGTAACCATGGAAATAACTTTTTAAGTACACAAACCGAGAGTGATACCTGATTGTTCATGAGGTTTATTGATTGATTGAAGAATATCTCTGTAAATTTGGTATCTAGGGTTTTATGGTAAATTAATTTCAGTGATGAAGTTTTTTGTTTCATTCATCTACTGTGGCTTATAATAGATGGGTGATTTATGAAAGATGATTTGTTCATGAGGCTTCTAATGGATCTTATAGTTTGTGTGTTTTATTGTCGAGGAGAATTCCTCCATAATTTTTGGGTTTCATAACTTACGAAATAATATGATTTTCAGCTTTTGAATTTGTTGTTTAATTTTTATTGATTAAAACCTAGAAGTAAGCCCTACTATGGTAATATCATATAAGTGAATCTGAATTAAAGTTATGTCGTATACCCGACCAACGGCCAGGTATAACAATAGTTTGGTTGGTTCGTAAAAGATAACACTTTTGTCTCTACTATTTCGAACTTACAAAACGGTCTTTTGTAAAAACGTTCAGATTTGGTTCCTTCTTCTAATGATCATTAATTTTTTTTGTTAAATGAGGGACATTTTTGTCCTTTAATCATTTTTTTTGTCTTTTACCTAATCAAAAACCACGGGACAAATTATAAAATCGATTTTGATTGGGTAAAAGACAAAAAAATGGATAAAAGAACGAATGCCTTTCATTTAACGTAATACACTACAAAACAAATGAGCAAATCCCACGAAATATTATCGATGGTCGAAATCCGTCGGTAATTACCGACGGATTTGAATATTCCGACGGATCTGTCGGTAATTCCATCGCTGACGACGTTTAATCCGATAGAGGTTACCGATAGATCCGACTTTGACCGACGGATTACCGACGAATTTTTCCATCAGTGATAATCATTTGTTTTGTAGTGATACTTTAACGACCATTAAAGAAAGAGACCAAATACCCACGTTTTTGCAAACCACGATGGCCATCTTAAAATTTTGAAATTGCAGGGACAAAATGTGTTATTGTCAACAAACCACATGGACCAAATTTGTAGTTTACTCTATATAATATTTATATAATATTTGAACCTCTGATTTTTAGAAGGTTGGACTTCCTGAATTTTTAAATACTTCAATATATAAAAATTTTATTCCAAAATCAAACACTTGCATTACAATAGAAACAAAATCTTTACGTCACAGTTTTCTTGCAAAATCTCAATTTCACAATAACAATTTTCACAAAGTTTCATAAATAACACTCACTACTAAAATTAATCATATTACCGACGGCTGAAACAGTCGGTAAACCATCGGAAAAAGGCTTTAGCGACGGTTTTTTCGACTGGAATGACCGTTGGTAAAAAGCTGGTCGGTAATATTTAGCGACGGTTTTCCGACAACTTACCGACGGTTCCAGTTACCGACGGTTTTCCGACGGTATATACCTATTAAAAATAAATATAAAATAAAATGAAAAAACCAACCGTCGGTAAGCCGTCGGTATATCACCAATTTTTCCGACGGTTTTCCGACGACTTATTAAAAATAAATAAAAAATAAAATTAAAAACATACCGTTGGTGGACCGTCTGTAAATACCGACTGTTTTTTACCGTCGGTAATTGCCGTCGATATTTCACAATTTTCTAGTAGTGACTTTTCATAAAGCAAGGACATTATGGATGGTGTCTATTTCATGTAACTTTACCATACGACCCTACAAACTCACAAACCATGATTGTCCTTATAGTTAGGCCCTGACACAATATACTCACACAAAGTTGTGTTTTTACAGTATATCCCAATTGCCACACAAATAAGCAAAATACATGTGGTCATGTATGTTCAAATGTTACATGTTTATCCATATAGAACATATTATAAAATCATAAAGAAAATCTAAAACAAACTTGCATATAATTTTAAATATCGCATGCAACCATTTAAAAAGTCATGTGTAAGAAGCCCAAAACCATTCCTTGAAATGGTTACCATCCTCTCTTCAAATCATGGTCACATTTTAACTGTAAGAAACAATACACAAGGTAAGCAAAGCTTAGAATTAATCGATGTGCACCCATGTTAATTTTTACGTAAATGATCCAAGAGTCGATGCCTTCGATCACGAATTTAATTTATTTTAATAATTAAATAATTAAACATAATATACATACGCATGCAACCTGATTCATGCATTTGCATAAATCTCATCTCCATTTCCATCAACACACGTACGTACGTGTACATATACACAGTGTTAGGTTCAAATGAGAAACGCAAAAATATTGAGAATAAGGGAAACCATCTCAACCACTAGTTTAAAATTTTGATTTCCAAGTCTTTTTGCACCGATTAAGATAACTATGGGAAAAAAAAATTCAAATATCCTAATTTATATCCTATTTTTTATATAACATTTTTTGGATATTAAAATCATAAGTTCGACTGTACAGGATATTAACATCAACAAAGATATTAACGTAATTATTTATACACGATTAATACTAACATCTAATTATATTCAATGTCTGTTACTCTTTTATCATCTACGACAGGTGCTAATATAAATGAAGATTTATGACCAAGATACAACCCATTAGTATTTCAGACATAACGAGGACCAGTTTCAAGACATGACCATTAGATGCGTTATTACCATCAAAGACAACAGTTACAAAGACTACTCATAAAAAGGACTCAAGGCATTCAAAGGGACTTACAAGAAATCACTACCACACCTACTCAGGAGTGCTCTCAAGAAATACTCCAGCCATTGGAATAATTGCTCAAGTTTATCTACGACACGTCTTACATAATTACGTTATTTAATAGCAATCGTTGTTATTAAGAACGACGTCTTTGATTGACATCAGTGATGTATCAACGATATATGTGATCTTCCACGATTTTTACCCTTGACGGGGTTTTCTGCATCACCAAAATTGTTTGTCAAGTAGTTATTTCGTTTGTTTATCTTGTTTATTTTGAGGATGCAATCTATAGTTGGTTAAGCTCCATGATCTAAACCTTAAATTATTATTTTTTAATTAAGGAAGACTGATATAGAGTTTTTTTTTTTGAAATACGTTGGGATATGCTTCATTTAATATGATATATTTTTGTTAGATTTTGAAGGATGAATAGGAATTGAAGACTTTTGACCTTCCAATTTCTTCCAACTCCAGTTGGTTTCAATAAATGGTTTTATGACAAAACTAATTTCACTACTTATATATTTGAGACCTCATATTAAGTTGGAAGATGAGACAGAAAAGGAAAATCATAGAACAATATTCATCGTTCACACATACAAGATACATTCCGACATATCTTTATTCTGTTTAACCTGTTGTATTCTGGGAAACATACGCTTTATAAGAGGTGAATTTGTTTTGAGAACATTGTGCTTAGGACAAGTCTTAGGCTGTTTACTGATTTATCGTTTTTGTTTTTAAAACACAGTTGAACAACAACATAAAAAATATTTGTTTCATGATACAACCTCAAAATAATGTGTTTTACTTGTGTACAATCAACATCAAATTTATCTTTTTGCCACATGACAGAATTGTTACTCATTGTTACTCTTGTCAAGAATGACGATCAGTCGTCATTTCTTTTGATGTACCTCTTTAAGAGCATCCACAATGTGTTTTTTCACAAGTTTTTAAGAGCTTTTTCAAAGCTTTTTCAAAAAACAAAAACCCCCTTTTGAGGTTTTTCACATAGTGGAGAGTTTTTTTGGGTGAGGTTTTTCGCGAGGTTTTTCGTCATAGCTCGTAACTACACGACCTGTTTTTTCATAGTTTTTTCGTATTTAATCAGTTTTAACTTTATAGAATTTTATAAAAGTTTCGTATTTAATCAGTTTTATTTATTAATATATTTAAAGTAATCCTATTTAAATATAATTATTAAATAAATAATATAAATAAATACATAATGAAAGTAATTATATTTTATATTTTTAAAATAATATCTCAAATTTGACATATTTATACAATTTTAATAGATTTCTTAATGACCCACTTTTTATTTTCGATTATACATACTTTTAAATTTAACATTTTTTAATTTTTATTTTACAAACTTTTTATACAACTTTTATATATTTCTTAATAACCTAATTTTTATTAATTTTATTGTACATACTTTTAAAATAACTTTTTTTCTTGATATAAATAAATATGTATTTGTATGAATTTTAATGTATTTATTTTTATAAATAAGAATAAAAATGATATAAAGTTAAAATAGTGGGACCCTGAATTGTTTAAAAAAGTAATGAAAAAGCTTGGGGTGAGGTTTTTCACATAGTGGAGGTATATAAAGGTTTTTAAGTTGTTGATGTGACAATAATGTGTAAGAAAAAAAATTATAAAAAAGCTCGGTGAAAAGCTCGTACACTGTGGATGCTCTAAGTTAATGTTTGACTTGTAACTCTATGCTATGCACAATAGAGAATAAAGCCTATACTTTATTCTTTTGGAAAGTAGAAATCATTTGAGGTAGTCATTATTGCTTTTGATGTCTTTTCTTTCATCTACCGATAAACCAAAGGGAAATTGACCCAAATGGCCACAACACGGGCTTGGATTTGCCTCGTAGCCCAATCTCGCTCTGCTTTACGGAAATAGCCCAAGGGGGGCAATGGATGCGCCCCTGGGCCCTTTTACCCTGATTATGCGCCGACCAGCTCCCCATTTTTTAATTACTCGATCAAAAACCCCACCTGCCGGAAACGTTTTTTTCTCCCGCCGACCGACAACAATTTTGCACGTTTCAAACGATTTGGGACCACAAATGGCTGAGGTTAGTGTCTTTTTCACTTATATTAATAGTTCTATTTTGTTGTTATGTATGGTATAATATAGTGTTAAATGGTTGTAGTTAAAAGCAATTTTTTGGATGATTTTGTTTGGTATATTTTCATCTCCATTGTTAGATTTTGTTATTGTGTATGTTGTATAGTGTTAAATGGTTGCAGTTAAAAGCAATTTTTTGGATGATTTTGTTTGGTATATTTTCATCTTCATTGTTAGATTTTGTTATTGTGTATGTTGTATAGTGTTAAATGGTTGTAGTTAAAAGAAATTTTTTGGATGATTTTGTTTGGTATATTTTCATCTTCATTGTTAGATTTTGTTATTGTGTATGTTGTATAGTCTTAAATGGTTGTAGTTAAAAACAATATTTTGGATGATTTTTTTGGTATATTTTCATCTCTATGGATAGGTTTTGTTATTGTGTATGGTTTAAATTTATAGTTAATAGCCTAGTTATAAAACATTGTAAAAATTTACACATTATACAATAATCCTTTTATTTTTTTAAAAATTACACTTTAAAAAAATTAGACATTATATATTAGAAATTTACACTTTTGGTGCCTTTAATTTTAAAATTTAGACTTTAGGGCCCTTTACTTGAGAAACATACACTTTAGGTCCTATAAATTAAGAAATTTACACTTTAGGTCCGTTTACTTTAGAAACATTCAGTTTAGGTCCCTTAACTTTTTAAATTTACATTTTAGGTCCTTGAAATTTATGAATTGACACTTTAGTTCCCTAAAATTTAGAAACTGAGACTTTTGGTCCCTTAAAATTAGATAGTGACACTTTAGGTCCCTAAAATTTTGAAATTTACACTTTAGGTCCCTTTACTTTAGAAACATACACTTTAGGTCCCTTAACATTTGAAATTTACGCTTTAGGTCCCTCTACATTAGAAACTGACAATTTAGGTCCCTATAGATAATTATTATAACATTATTATGCAGGGAAGAACTTTCTACACAGGAAAGTTGAATATTAAGAGTAAGACGTCCATGGTGGACTCGATTCGCCAGAAATTGAACTCCCGGCGATTAGATCTATTCAAGGAGACATGTTTCGGTCATTGGTTGCAATTGACCGATACATCTGCCGACCCGACCTTGGTCCACATATTCTTGCAGACACAGGTCTTCCCGGAAAATATACGGGATGACGAGATGATTTATGAGGTTGGTGAGCACGCGCTTCGGTTCGGCCGTGAGGAGTTCTGTCTTATCACAACACTCCGTTTCGGACCGCACCCGAAGTTGCATAAGAATCGGTCCGGTGGGTTTGTTAGACGGATGTTCCCGCGAGGCCAGTTGACGGTGCAACACATCACAGATTTATTCAATATTATCGGCACTGCTGACGGGGGCGGGCCCATATCGATGATGATTCTGCCGTCCGTATTTGTCTGATGATGATGGTTGAGACGTTCTTCCTCGGTCATCAGTTGTCCCAGCATATTCCCGACCCTGTACTTCGGGCAATTGATGATATGAACGTGTTTAATCAGTATCCCTAGGGATCCTATATATGGGCGCACACCTACAATCAGATGAATAAAGCGATCCATAAACGACCGGACCATAAATATAGGATGTCGTTATCTGGTTTTTTATTTGCCTTCAAGGTTAGTAAGTTGATATCAAATTAATATTTTTACAACCTACACGAATTCCCTCTTTCTAGAAAATATTTACTACTGTCTGGGTATTATAATTCACAGATATGGATTTTGGAGACCTTTCCTATGGCCATCACGTATTATATATTGACCACCAGGATGCCACATGCGGTTCGTTGGGCTAGGTCTTCGACAGTTATTGGTAGCTATCATGCCCATAATCTCATGGATGTCTCGACGGTAAGTTACATTGACTACGACCAAAAATTTGTGATAAGTGGGGCCCTCGTGTGGATTTCTAACATGGTTATTTTTCAATATATTAGGAGGATAGGATGCCACGTGATCGCCTTGTTCCGACGCCGTGGGAGGAGAGTCAGGAATGGTATACGGAGAGCCATCGCTGGTTTAGTAGTACGGCGGGGCGTCGACTGACGAAGAGGGCTAGAGTTACGCAGGATGTTGACGAGGGTGAGAAGTCATTCTAAGTTATCCGATATTTATAATTTTTTTTATAAAGAGAAGTCGTTCTAGATTATCTGATATTTATGATAATGTTGTTAATTGTTGGTATAGAAGTTCAAACTGATTCAGAGGGAGACGACCAGATTGACGATGACGCAGGCGTCAGCAGGCCACATGGGGCCAGCTCTTACGAGGAGCCACCATTTCGTGCAGGGCATAGTCCAGCAGGCCACTATCAGCATAGTCCGCATGTTGACCCCTATGCTGATCGGTGGGCTGAGTTTACGCGGTGGAAGGATGATTACCATGACTTTCGGACTTCTTATCGCACAGAACATGAAGATCTTGAGAGACGGCAAGCCGAGAAATGGGCATCTGATCGTGCATACCAAGAAAGTCTTGAGAGACGCATTGCCGAGGTGGAGAGGCAGTTTAGTGCTTGGCAGGTAAGTGTTTAACTTAAATTATCGGACCTGGTTTTAATTGTTATCTTTTGAACCTTTACGTGGTTTAATATGCTTGATTCCAGATTCCATCCCAGCAGCAGGGTGGACAGCCCTCCCAACCCGACGACATACCGCATGGGTTCGGATCTCCGTACTTCGGAGGGCCGTCCCAATACACGGATAATGTTAGTTATTTCAATCGTTTTTAAACCACATATGACATCATTTTTAAACCACATATGACATCACTTAGATTAATGTGCAGAGTTCATCAGGCTTAGGCACGTTTGATGACCTATTAGGATCTCAGTTCATTACACCACCACAACAAATTATACATGTAAGTTATTCAATTTGGTGGGTAATTTGATTTTTATATTATGAATGGAAACTGAATATCCTCAATGTTATTTTGCAGGGCTCTGGGGCAGCGTACACGGGGCTTACACAAGGCCAACATACTCAACATGTAAGTTAAGAGATTTGTTTGTTACATTTGCTATTTATTTAATAGAACAAAGTTGTGAGGACCCAACATATTTTGCAGGGCACATTCGGGGCGTTGCTCCATGATAGTGGAGCGCAACAGATGGGTTTGGAGGGGTTTGTTGGGGCTTTGTTCCAGGATACGCCTCATCCTGCAGTGTCCCAGGACACACAGGTTCGTCCGTCGGCCGTTGTTATCCAGAGGGCGCAGCGCGAGAAATATCCCGGGAAATCATTGCGCCCTCCTTTCACCGCTTTGCCTCCTAGTACACGCCCACCTATCCAGCGTCGCCCATCGAAGGTCC
The DNA here is from genome assembly GCA_954870635.1 of Arctium minus. Classification (NCBI taxonomy): domain Eukaryota; kingdom Viridiplantae; phylum Streptophyta; class Magnoliopsida; order Asterales; family Asteraceae; genus Arctium; species Arctium minus. The sequence goes on along the minus strand of OX941092.1, from coordinate 70,922,486 downwards.
CTCATCCTCGTCGGCAAGCAGATGCTGCCACCACTGCTGCCACCACCACTTCTTCTGCTTCCAGTTACACTTCATCCGCTATTGCCAAAAGGTGGCATGATAATGATTTGCCGGATTATTGGCTTAGGTGCATACCCACCCATGCTGTCGGTAGGGACTGGTGGGGATTATTACTCGGTCTGCAGGGCTCGGGGTGGCTCGAAAATGATGTTAGTACTAAAGCGTCATTTCAGTTTATCTATCATAATGTCAATTTATTTCTTAACATTTTTTTATTTTTTATATAGCACATCGACGGATGGGTTCGGTTTATCCGCGAGTCGCGTTCGCCCAGTGCCACTTGGACGGTGATGACGTCCGATTTCATGCATGTCTTGCTCTTTGGTGGGGGGCCGAAATCTGTCTACAAAATGTTGAAGGAGCCGGATGGTGTACCATGGTGGTCTGTTGAACATGTATGAATTTCAATTTCTAAAAAAACTTGTTATTTATAACTTTCTGTATAGTTTAATGTTATTCACTGTTGGTTTGTTTTTTAACAAATATTTCAGGTATTTATTCCCATTTGCATAGACCAAAAGCATTGGGTTGTTGGCGACTTAAACCTAGAAACCATGAAGATGGTTATATATGATAGCTTCAGGAGCCCGTCATATGTGGACACCTTTAATGAAATGATGACGAAGTTCACCAACGATCTACCGGAACTTCTTACCCTAGCTGTTTCCCAATCACTTGCAGCTGCAAGCCATGACTTCACTTGGGTACACGCAGATGGGGTACCACAGCAGCAGGGTTCTTTGGGCGATTGTGGTCCTTTGTCATGCATGTTCCTCACCCATTTAGCGAATAACGAGGTCCCAATAGCCCAGGAGGATGAGTCGACAAGGGCGGCAACATTGAGGTGGCATATGACGGATGTATTTTGGTCCATGATACAGACATATCAAAATGTATTATTCCTTTTAGGACCTTTTTAGGACCTTGTATATTTATCTACATATATAAAATTTTTGGAAGTTTTAGTTAATTTCAAGACAAGCATCATTTCAATAAATTGAACATATCTAATAACATTGAACGGATACAATGCATATGAACTAAACAACCAACGAAAGAAATACAACAACACAAGCACCATGAAAGAAAGTGATAGCAAGTAAGGGTACAAACTAGCAACATAGAAAATCCAAAAATGCTAAGGATAAAGTGTTTTACATTGATCAATCCAATTTTGTTTCTGGGTAACCTGCGCTTGCAGTACTGCAAAATCTTGCATAAGCTTGTTTACTTGAATGTTGTCCTGACGAATACGGTATTCTTTCTCTTTTATCTCCCTCTTCAACCTTCTTATCTCCTCCTTGTCCGCGTCGATCCTTCGCAAGTGGCCATCCTTCTTGGCCATCATTTCCTTCCACTCTTCGGTGAGTTGTTCGATCTCCGCTTCACTTTTCTCTATCGCTTTTTTCAGTCTGGAGGGCATTATTTGTGAAGACGGTGTGTTTGACGATGATGCATTTCCAGCCATGTGTTTGGTCAAAGAGGGGACTATTATGCTATGAAAATGTTGTATGGTGTGAACTATAACTTTGGTATAACCCCGTTATTTATAGCCAAAATCTAAGGATAGGGTATAACTTTGGTATAACCACGCCATTGCGCCCGGACGCAATTGCGCCCGGAAGCAATTGTGCCCCTCTACATTTGCAGGGGAATCGTTGTCGTTTAATGCTTTACAAGGGAATCCTGATAACAGGATTTGCAGGGGAATCGTTCCATAACTTTGCAGTGAATCCTGTCAGGCACTTTGCAGTTGAGTAGTGGTGCGCAATTACGCCCATATGCAATTGCGCCCGGGCGCAATTGCGCCCCTCCCTATCTTCTCATCGACCATAAGTAGATTCTATGGTGAAGTAGTAATTCACAACTTGTTATCTACCCTCCACACCGTTTACGAGACAATGCATTCACCGACTCGACACTGTTCGATGTCATTATGTTGTAACGCATTTCTGGGAAATGGGCCCTTGACCATTTCTCCGGTCCAACCTGGTCCATAAGCGGAGCTCCAAGAGGTAAAGCAGCTCGTATACCCGTCATATTCAGTTCAAACTCCTCCACCGTATATGATTTACACGTCCTCCAAAATAACTTCTTCCTGTATCTGACCCTGTTGTCCCTGGTTTTTACGTTCATCATTAGATGGCGACAACAAAGTGCATGATGGGCGCCCGGGTACACCGTATTAATTGCTTGGTGAATTGAAGCAGCCCTGTCGGATACAAAAACCAACCCCTCGGGTTCCCCGATACAACGCTTCAGCATGGTTAAGAACCAAGTCCACACATCCCCACTCTCAGACCTACCAACTCCAAAAGCGATGGGCACAATCTGGTTATTTGCGTCCATAGCAACGGCTAAGAACATTGTTCCCAAGTAAGTACCCTTCAAATGAGCCGCATCGATGATAATGACCGGACGCAAGTGTGTGGTAAACGATCAAATCTAGATATTTAAGGCATTTTCATATTATAACATTATTCAATATAGCAGTTCAATTAAAATAACCACGAAAGTTATTAAAATAACCACGTACTGCGCAACCGAGGGCAGCGAAACACATCTCAAAACGTTCTCTACTGTCTGTCCTTATGGAGGTAACGGTACCAGGATTCCGAAGCTCCAGATTATAGAGAAAGCAGGGGAGTCGGGTAAACGATTCTTCAGGGGTACCACGCACCATCGTGAGTGCATAAGCTTTTGCGCGCCAGGCTTGCCAGTAATAAATATCTATTTTCAAATCCGATCTGACGTCGTTGACAATGTCGGATCCACGGTATGTCCTGCTGGTATCCTTCACTTTAGGGTAAATAAAATTACCCAACACTCTACTGTTTGCTTGATGGTGGTTGGGATGCAGCTGCGTCCTCGAGCAAGTGTGTACGTCTTCTAATATACGAACATGAAACATATTGGTATTTTCGACAGAGGTCGCATAGATACGCCAAGAACATCCGGCTTGACTACATCTGGCATCGTATCTGGTTGGTTTTGTTTGATCGATGAACTCCAAACTCAAAACCCTCTTCAAGAAACTTCAAACCGAGAGCGAGTGTAAGATCGTCTTTCGTCTGGAATACTTGACCCAAACTTACTCTTCTACTACGACTATAACGTGGGGGTAGGTTGGGTGTGATGACTGGGGTCGCTGATGGAAGTGGAGGGGGCATATCAAAGAAATCATTTATCCCACCGTATGATTTGATAGGACTTCTTTCTGGTTCGTCGTCGTCTTCATCAGTATCAACATCAGATAAACCCAAGTGGTAAACATGAGACTCCTCATCATGTCTATAAACTTCGTCGTCGTCATCTTCTTGTTGTTCTGCTTCTCCTCCTTGTTGTGTTTCGAGAACAACATATGGGGTATCATCAGATTCATCCACACCGCATCCGGCATTCGAAGTACCACCGAGATCGCTTCCACCGGACATCGATGGATCGACAAACACACAGAGTGTTGGTGGATTATTTTCACCGTCAAAAAATTGAATGAAAGACAAAACATCGTCATTTTTTCATAACTCATAAAGACCATCATTAACCTTATACGATATTCTAATCGTACCAAGAGCAGGATCGATACGAAATTTTCTGTGAATACAATTAACCAACCAAAGATGCGTAATGTTAGGTGCCACCTTGACACGGGTTATCGGTTGATCGGTAACATACTCCCACCCGTTACCATCCTGCTGCCATGAACCACCGCTTAGGAGATGTAACTTGACTTTATCATCTCCGGATCTCATATTTTCAAAAAAAACATGCACAGATACACAAGCAAAACAATTGTCTGAAATTTGTGGATGAAAATGGTGATTTACAACTTCAGTGGTTGTTGGTTTTATAGCAATAATCTAGGGAATCAATTTCAAAAAACACAGGGAATCAATTTATCTGCTAAAATAAATTTGATATCACAACTTTTTGAAAAAAACAGTAAAAATCAACATGAAAAAGCAACTGGAAATCGTGAAAAATAGCAAACAAACAAAATTCCAAGGAGAAACCCTAATTAGGGTTAACCTGGGCTTGACACGTGCCCAGGGGCGCAATGGAGCCCTAGGGCGCAATTGCGCCCTAGGGCTCCATTGCGCCCCTGGGCTCCATTGCGTCCCTTGGGCTATTTCCGTAAAGCAGAGCGAGAATGGGCTAGGAGGCAAATCCAAGCCCGCGATGTGGCCATTTGGGTCAATTTCCCTAAACCAAAAAGGCAAAGTAGCATTGGCTTGTTGTCCTCGATCACGAAAAAAAGAATTTTTTTCCACTTTTGTTTTATGTCCTTTACTCCATGATCAGAAACATGGGAAAGGATAAAACTGAATAACTTGGTTTTGCCTCCTCTATAACAAAGGATCAAGTTTTTTTTAAGCAAGAAACGAATAAGCAATTTATGCATCCTTCTACTTATATATGTATGTATAGAGTTTGTTTTCTTGTATGTCACTTTAATACAAATGATAGACTTTTGGAGCAATCATAATTTGTCTTATGACTTGACTTCCAAAAAAGAAAACAAATATACTTCAATTTCTAGATGGTGTTGTATAGAGAACACATTTAAATTGAATAAACTACAAATAAAAACATGATGTTTTGGTTTTAAGTTAAACTGAAATTCGGTTCAAGCAAACGATTTGGCTAATTTGCTTAACGATTTTTTTCCCGCATGGAAAATACTTCATGTTTCTGTCCCACCCAATACTGGGTGGTAACTCCTGGAACTGTGAATTTTGCTTAGGGACTTGGAACCAACATGGGGATTGTGTCTGTAAACACCCTAAAATTTGGGCCAATTTAAAATTTCAGCAATATAACGTCTAAATGCGAGGGTTAATAAACCTGTATAACATGATTGACTAAAACCAAATAAAGTTGGGGTAGTTGCATCAATTAAAGTAGCAAACAAATAAGACATATACACGACAACCTATTTAATCTAGAACATTTAACAACTAGATTAAGATGGGTGTCGCTATGACTTTAAAACACTCTTCTCTCAAAATCCCAAAATGCCCGGTCCTTGAAGGATCCTAAGTGCGCGTCCGGCGAATCATGGTGCCCTATGCGCACCACTAGCGGAACCTGTGAGCCATTAAACACCAAAACAAGTGTTAGGCCAAAGTCTAGAGAATAAATATTCCATTTCCTGTACAAATACACAAGAGATAACTCTTGAAAGACGGGGGAGACCTGTTACCATCTTGGGTGACGAGAACACGTGAATGGGGTCACCCGTGATGTTATTGGATTTCACCATATATCCCGGTTCTAGTTCCCATGCCATACGAGACATCACAATCCTTAAACCGTTTATGCCTCTAGTGCTTACTCCGTCAAGTTACACCTCAAGGACTTACGTCCCCTATTGCCTACTCGCTAGTGACCCAACGATCAACAATTATAACCACATATAAATATGTCATCTAAATCCTCGTGTACAAGGAAATAGACATTAACTTCACATTTAAGTTGTGACCAAGTAAATATAGTATATCGCAAGCATAATACATTCCATTCTAAAGCATGATAATACACATTTCATGATCATATTCATATACATAATTTATTTGTCACAAAGATACCATTACAATAACATGACAAGCTAGCTACCAATATAATCATTTATAACCAAAACCCATTATTATGAATGATGATTCTTCACTAAGGTGTAGCTTATTTTATCCTTTTATATACATATAAGAACCCCCTAACCATGTAATAACTTTTACTAGAACAATCATCCATACATTTGTAAAATATACAAAACCCTAGTTTTAGGTTAACTTCACATTTTCTCATAATCTTCACATAAGCATTTAATAACACATGTATAAGGAAGATAAAGGTTGGGAGACTCACCAATTAGGTTTGTGATGTAAAAAACCCTAAAATGACAAAACCCTAGAAATGGAGAGTGGATGGGGTGAGACTTGGATCACTTGAATCTTGGAAGAGTTGGAGTTTCTTTAACCTTAAAACCCTAACAATAATGAAATTTATTACCACCACCTACCATAGCATTAAATGGGATGAAAATGAGAGAAAGGTGTGTGAAAATCACACCTTGAGTGTGTGAAATCGTCCTCACAGCTGAAAATCCCAAACTAGAGTTTCTACCCTAAAAAATGACATTAAATAAGATTTCTCCCATCTGGACGCATGCTATAGTGCCGGGGCGATAGTGCCATTGGCAAAGTCGCGGGGCACAATCTCCCGGACTGTACCATGGCTATCCTCTGGCTCGCGATAGTGACCTTGCGATCATGACACGACACTATCGTCGGTCAAAATCACGCCAGATGTACCGAGGCCCATGGTCCCTCTACGACAATGCTAAGGCGATAGTGACATGGTCACTGTCGCTGACACAGTCGCCGACTGCTCCCATGCCGCTGTCCAAATGCGATGAGTCAACCCGATTCTACCCAAACCTTTAAGCCACGTAAAATTCTATCAGGGAAAGAGTCGTGCATAAAATTTCTTCCGAAATTAAGGTATAATCACAAGATACCAAATTTGGGGTGTTACAATCCTCCACCCCTTAGAAAATATTTCGTCCTCAAAATCTCAAACTAAATAAACAGGCGCGGATATCGCCTCTTCATGTCTTCTTCCGACTCCCAAGTCACGCTGGCCCAGCGGTGGTTCTTCCATTGGATCTTTACCATGACCACTTCTTTGTGTCGTAGCCTCTTCGTCTTTCTTTCTAGGATAGATTCGGGTTTTTCCATGCATAAGTCATTATCCACTCTAATCTCCGACAAAGGAATTCCGCTCTCTTCTTCGTCTAGGAACCGTCTCAAGTAACATACATGAAAGGTAGGATGAATCACGTCCATTTTGGGCGGTAGGGCCAACTTATAGGCTTGATGCCCAATTCGTTCCATGATGGTGAAAGGTCCAAGGAAACGAGGGCTAAGATTCCCACATTTTTCCAAACCTAATTATCCCCTTCCACGGTCTTCAACATTACTTTTTCCCCCACTTGGAATTCAACCGGTCTTCTCTTCTTGTCCGCGTAGCTCTTTTGACGGTATTGAGCCGCTTTTAACCGTTTCCGAATGCTCTTAAATTTATCGGCCGTTTCTTGTACAATTTCGGGTCCGACAAACTGTTTCTCTCCTGTCTCTAGCCAATACACGGGTGTTCTACACTTCCTTCCGTATAACGCCTCGAATGGCACCATACCGATACTTGAATGATAACTGTTGTTATAGGCAAACTCCACTAACGGGAGGTGTGAATCCCAACTTCCCCCGAAGTCAATGACATACGACCTTAACATGTCCTCGAGAGTTTGGATGGTCCTCTCACTCTATTCATCTGTCTAAGGGTGATATGCGGTACTCAACTTGATTCTAGTACCCAAATCCTTTTGCAAGCTATCCCAAAAATGAGAAGTGAAACGACTATCGCGGTTGGATACAATAGAAAGTGGCACTCCGTGCCTCGAGATCACCTCGTTTTTATAGAGTTTCGCCAACTTGTCAATTGGAAGAGTTTTTTGCATCAGCAAGAAGTGTGCACTCTTGGTCAAACGATCGACGATCACCCAAATGGTGTCATGACTTCTCAAGGTCTTCGGTAGCTTGGTTACAAAGTCCATGGTAATGTGTTCCCACTACCATTCCTGTATCTCTAAAGATTGTAGACTACTGTATGGCCGTTGGTGCTCCGCCTTCACTTATAGGCAAGTTATGCATCGCTCCACATAACCGGCCACATCTAATTTCATCACCGGCCACCAATAGTTTAACTTTAAGTCCCTATACATTTTTGTGCTTCCCGGATGAATAGAGTACTTTGATTTGTGTGCGTCTTCCAATAACAAGTGTCGACATCCTCTGATCTTCGGTACCCAAATTCGTCCTTAGAATAACTTCAAACCTCTTCCGTCTTCGGTTAAATGGAGATGTTGATTCACCATAGCTTCACTTTTGAGTTTCGATTCATGCAGTACCTCCGACTGGGATATCTTGATTTTGTCAATTAGGCTTGAGACGAATTCCACTCTTGCAAAGGTGGCTTGAACGCCATTACCATACTCTTTTCGGCTTAATGCGTCTGCCACAACATTGGCCTTTCCGGGATGATATAGAAGCTCACAATCATAGTCTTTGAGTAGTTCGAGCCATCTTCGTTGCTGCATATTCAATTCCTTTTGGTCGAAGACATACTTTAGACTTTTATGGTCGGTAAAGAGGGTTCACTTTGTACCATAAAGGTAGTGTCGCCATAGCTTCAAAGCAAACACTACCGCCGCTAGCTCGAGATCGTGGATTGGGTAGTTCTTCTCATGTTACTTTAACTGCCTTTATGCGTAGGCTATTACCTTGCCCCTTTACATCAAGACACATCCCAAACCCATCTTAGATGCATCGATGTAGACGACGAAATCTTCCGTTCCCTCGGGTAGGGATAAGATAGGTGCCTCGCACAATTTCCTTTGTAGAGTCCGAAAGTCCCGCTCTTGACTCTCGGTCCAAAGGAACTTCACATTCTTTCTTGTCAAAGACGTCAATGGAGAGGCGATTTTGGAGAAGTTTTGGATGAATCTCCGATAGTAGCCGACTAGACCCAAGAAGCTACGAATTTCCATGGGACTCTTGGGTGGTTCCTAATTCGTCATGGCTTCAATCTTTGACGGGTCTACTTTTACTCCTTCACTTGTCACCACGTGACCCAATAATTAAACCTCTTGCAACCAAAACTCGCACTTGGAAAACTTGGTGTAGAGTTTCTCATCCCTCAACACTCCCAACACTTCTCTGAGATGTAGCTCGTGCTCCTCTTCATTCTTTGAGTACACCAAGATGTCATCGATGAACACAATAATCGACTTGTCTAGAAAGGGTCGACAAACCCCGTTCATCAAATCCATAAACACGACCGGTGCATTAGTTAGCCCAAAAGACATAACTAAGAACTCGTAGTGACCATAACAGGTTCTAAAGGCCGTCTTGGAAACATCTTCTCTAACCTTCACCTGATGATAGCCCGAAAGAAGGTCGATCATAGAAAAATATCTGACCCCTTGCAACTGATCGAAGAGGTCATCAATCCGGGGTAATGGATATTTATTCTTCACGGTCACTTTGTTCAACTCCCAGTAGTCGATGCACATACGCATCGACCCATCCTTCTTCTTGATGAAGAGTACCGGAGCTCCCCAAGGCGAAGAGCTCGGCCTCGCGAATTCCTTATCTAACAATTCTTGAACTTGCGACATCATCTCTTGCATTTCGGTCGGAGCAGACGGTAAGGTGCACAGGCAATCGGTGACGCTCCTGGAACTAGGTCGATCCGAAACTCCACTTGACGGTCGAGTGATACACCCGAAAGGTCATCGGGAAATACATCTGGATATTCGCTGACGATCCACACGTCGTCAATCGTCTTTTTTCCGCTTTGGCACCTAATACGTAGGCGAGGAACGACGGACATTTCTTCACTAGATATTTCCTTGCTTTGATGGATGAAATAAGAGCCACTTCCCCCTTACGCTTCTCCCCGTACAAAGACGAAATCCCCATTTGAGGTTGGTAATATGGTCAGCTTATTTAAACATAAAATCTCCACTTTGTGTTGAGATAACCAGTCCATCCCGATCACCACGTCAAAACTCCCGATTGCCATGGGAATTATATTCACTTCAAAGAGTTCGCCACTAACTTCTAAATGGCACATTTCCAATACTTCTCGCAAGATCACTTGCTCCCCATTTGCTACTTCTACTATCAAGGCATCACTAAGGGTACTAGTGGGCACATTCAAGGCTTTGCAAAACTTAAGAGATACGAAAGAGAAATTGGCACCGGAATCAAATAACACTTTAGCAGCAAGGGAGTTGAGTAAGAACGTACCCGAAACCACGTCGGTGGTCTCCTTTGCTTCTTCTATCGTCATTTGGAAAACCCTCCCTTGAGCCTTAGGAATGGCTTCCTTCTTCAGTTGATTCCCCGGGCTTCCTCCTTTTGCTCCTCCTATTAGCTTGGGGCAATCCCTCTTCACGTGCCCCACTTCCCTACACTCAAAACAGGTTGTCCCTTGCATAGGACAATTTGGACTAGTATGACCCAGATTGCCACACTTGAAGCATGAAATTGGGTTGGGATTAGGGTTATAAAAACCAAAGTGCTTGCTTTTGCACTTGGAACACCATTTCGCTTCCCGGCGATTATCAAAGCTTCTACCACTTGGTTGAAAATTTGGCTTCTTGAATGAACTTGGTGGGCTCTCCCACTTTCGCTTCTCCACGACCTTCGACTTCTCTTCCTTGTCTCGCACATAAACTCTTTCCGTGAGTTTGGCTTCCTCGATAGTTTCTCGAAGGATTGTAGCTTTTGAGTTGCGGACCTTCGACATCATGTCCGCGGGTAAACCTTTTAGATAGGACTTCACCTTGTCCTTCTCGGTTGGGGCCACATGGCCCACAAAATTTAACTTTTCCATGAAGAGTCGGGTGTATTCCTTCACTGACATATCCCCCTTCTTTAAAGCTCAGAATTCCTCCTCTATCAAATCCATTTCTTGTTCGTTGCAGTATTCTTCCAAAACTTTCTTCTTGAATGTTTCCCAAGTCATCTTTGTCAAAACGGATTCCTCTATAGATGCAGTGAAAACATCCCACCAGATTAGAGATGCACCCCGTAGCATTTTAGAGCCAAAATTCACCTTCTGGTTCTCTTCACAGCCGTAGGCCCTAAAGGCATGCTTGATCTCTATGAGCCATTTCATGCAAGCCACGAGATCATCGGACCCAAAAAATTCTGGCGGTTTACAGCCCATAAAAGGACTTGTAGGAACAACCTTTCTCGGGTTGCCTTGTGTCAAAAGTCCCCAACAGTACGATTCTCGTCTCCGGTACCACCCGAACTGGCCACCACATTCTTAGCAACCACTTCTGGCCTCCAGAGACTAGCATCCCTCTCCACTAACATATTAAAAAAAATACCTCTTGTTGCTTTTCCATAGTTGACGTCACAACTTACATGACATTGGCCATCATATTGGCTTGAGGGTTTACCTCTTGAATAACCTAGTTCGTGGATGCCAATTCCACTCTGGGTATATACTCAACCTCTCTGGTGAATATCGGCGGCATATTAGGAGGGACAACGCTCACCGCCCTTCCCACTGGATTTGGGTTAGACGTACTATCCTCATGAATTTCCCCTTCGACCAACGGTCGACTCCGAGTATTTACCATTCCGGTCTGTCACACAATTGAGAGAGAGAGAGAGAGAGATAGCAACACAAGATTTTTACACAAGCAACATACTAATACGGTTCATCAATCATCATAATCATAGTAATACAAGCATATTCACGTAATCGTACTTTCATAATAACAGTAGCTAGTTGAAATTATGACCATACACCACATAAAAATTATCGTTACCACTTTTATAATTCTCAACGACGTAGTTTCTGCTGACTCTAAGGCCATCCCATCTTAAAGTTCTACCCCATTCTCACAATCCATAACCTAATGGTCTCAGATTTAAGTCTAGGCATTGAGTTAACATACCTATTTCCCTTAAACTAAAGCTCTGATACCAACTTGTAACACCCTAAAATTTGGTCTAATTTAAAATTTTGGCAATATAACGTCTAAATGCTAGGGTTAATAAACCTGTATAACATGATTGACTAAAACCCAAGAAAGTTGGGTTAATTGCATCAATTAAAGTAGAGGAACAAATAAGACATATACACTACAACCTATTTAATCTAGAACATTTAACAACTAGATTAAGATGGGTGTCGCTATGACTTCAAAATGCTCTTCTCTCAAAATCCCAAGATGCCCGATCCTTGAAGGATCCTAAGTGTGCGTCCGACGAATCAAGGTGCCCTATGCGCACCACTAGCGGAACCTGTGAGCCATTAAACACCAAAACAAGTGTTAGGCCAAAGTCTAGAGATATAACAAAGACTTTACATTTTATAAAGTAAGCAACAAGAGATAACTCCTACATACCATTTGGAATAAATATTCCATTTCCTGTACAAATACACAAGAGATAACTCTTGAAAGACGGGGGAGATCCGTTACCATCTTGGGTGACGAGAACACGTGAATGGAGTCACCCGTGATGTTATTGGATTTCACCACATATCCTGGTTCTAGTTCCCATGCCGTATGAGACATCACAATCCTCAAACTGTTTATGCCTCTAGTGATTACTTCGTCGAGTTACACCTCAAGGACTTACAGACATGGGTGCCTATCCAATCTAGACAAGTTGCACCTTAAGGACTTACGTCATATTGCCTACTCGCTAGTAACCCAACGGTCAACAATTATAACAACATATAAATATGTCATCAAAATCCTCGTGCACAAGGAAGTAGACATTAACTTCACATTTAAGTTGTGACCAAGTAAAGATAGTATATCGCAAGCATAATACATTCCATTCTAAAGCATGATAATACACATTTCATGATCATATTCATATACATAATTTATTTGTCACAAAGATACCATTACAATAACATGACAAGCTAGCTACCAATATAATCATTTATAACCAAAACCCATTATTATGAATGATGATTCTTTGCTAAGGTGTAGCTTATTTTATCCTTTTATATACATATAGGAACCCCCTAAGCATGTAATAACTTTTACTAGAACAATCATCCATACATTCGTAAAATATACAAAACCCTAGTTTTAGGTTAACTTCACATTTTCTCATAATCTTCACATAAGCATGTGTGAAAACCGCACCAAGAGTGTGTGAAATCGTCCTCACAGCTGAAAATCCCAGAACTAGAGTTTCTACCCTAAAAAATGACATTAAATGAGATTTCTCCCATCTGGACGCACGCTATAATGCTGGGGCGATAGTGCCATTGTGTAACACCCGAGAAATTGAGGTAAGTCTTATTGTTCTAAGTTACTTTTATCGATCTAAGATTATTGGTTATTTATTTTAGATAAATACTTAATTGCATGGCATCTTATATTATAATAACCCTGAGTTCCTTATGCATTTACGTATCGACATCATCGAAAAACAGCAAGTGGAGAGAGAGGTGCGACAATGATCATCACTATGACCATGGTCATAGTCGCATGTGAAAGTCGCGGGACCTGTACCGTGAGTTGGTTGGGGTGCGCGACTATGCCCACATGACAGTGCCAAGGGTAATGTCGCCGGGCACTGTCGCCGACGGGGTGTTAGGGTATAAAAACAACCTCTAGACGGGTTAGTTCCATTTATTTCACATTTTACACTTAGGAATCGATATTGGAGAGTAAGAAAGGGGATTTTCTTCAACCAAACCCTAGTTGCATTCATTTCAAACTCTTGAAGTTGGTGAGTTTGGGTAGGAGCATTCAAGGGACCATTAACGAGCTTGCTAGTAGGAAGACATTCTACCTCAACTTCTCATCTCCTCAACTATAAGATCATCTAAGTTTCTAGGGTTTCTATAAAACCTAGTTTTTGAGTTCTTCTAACTATTTTCAAATGAGATACATATCTTGTGTGTTTACTTGTCAAATATTTCATCTGTATGTATAAATCTGATTACCTGATAAGTTTGACCTACCTACTATTTTTAAGATTATTGGGATTTTGGTTATGGCCTTTCATATGGACCTTGATGATGTTATTTTTGATATTATCTAACTATGGATATGTGTTATCTTAGGTATCATGGATATCATTCTTGAAATTGTATATTTTAGAGTTTTATACCTAAAATGTGATAGGGACTACATGAAGTCTTGTACATGCATCTTATTGACATGAGTTATGTTTAGAGATGGAAATGTCATGTATGTCGAATGAACTATGAGTAAACGCTAGGAGGATGTAGTCTAGGGTGCCACCATGTCGGTATGCACCTAGAACTCCGCCATTTGAAGTAATGCCTGGGAGGTAGTCTTTAGATGTGCCGGGCCTTTGGGATGTTGTTCAAGCGAGTGAACATCAAGGTGCATTGACTTGAGGTGGAACTCATTAGTGTGATGGGTCTCCCCCATTGATTCCCGTATGGTCTTATTGTATGCATATAATTCAATTGTTTATGCCATGATATTTATTTAACTCACTAGGCTCGTTTGGCCTAACACTAGATTGGTTGATGTGTATCTCAGGTTCTAGCGGCGAGCCCGCTAAAAAGGTCTAGATGACTTTAGTTGCGAGCTTGGGGGACTTTTTGGGACGCCATTATAAAAGACAATTATTTTGGAAGTACAAAACAACCAATTGTAATCTAATTTCTCAGTTAGGAATTAGATTGAGAGGTTGTTATCCTCGTTGCTTTGTTATTACAAACTTGTAATTATACAGACGTATATTATTCTTTTGAGCGAGCTCGTGCTTTGGCATATAATTGATTATCAAATTTCCTTTTCCGTAAATTTTTGTTTGTCCCAATTTTTGGGGTGTTACAAGTTGGTATCAGAGCCAGGTTTATGTGAACTAGGTGTCGGCTTTGGTATACCTAGACTTAGACTAGTTGTGCTTGTAATATCACTGTCCACACGGGTAGAGCATTCCTAGGTGGGGAGAGTATTAGGCTTATGGAATTGCACTGATTGAAACTTATGATGATGACAACGAAAATTCTTATGTAAAATACGTTCACAATTTCACTTAGCCAGTGTTGTTCTGAATTTATAATTTCGTGAGCATGCTTGGGATTGTCATTATGATGATTAATATTTGTAGTAGTACGTATTGAACCACTTATCTTCTAAAGAATTATTCGGTATGACCTTTATCATGTGTGACAGTTCACAATGGTAAACACAAGGAGTCAGGTTGGTAATCCCGAAGAGGCAAATGAGGCAAGTGTGACCGCCCCGGGAGCTACGAGGCAAGCAAACCCAACAACACATCAAATCAATCCACCTATTCCTCCCATGCTGGAAGGAATCATAGATGAAGTTCCTCGTGTGGACATGGAAACCGAGAATCCGTTACTTCAAGAACTGGACCCTCAATCGGTCTTATTCGCTAGCATCATGTAAATGATGAACTCGGCGATGAACAAACGGGATGAGAGACTTATGAAGGTATTGGAGGACAGGGATGCAAGCAACCAGAGACATGAGACGGTGGGGAACAATGCAGTGATTAGGTCGGGCGATGCTGATAATGAAATTGGGACGGAGGAGCATGCAATCAGAACCGAAAAGAAGAAGGAAGAGGGTTGCTCCTTCAAATCCTTCTTGTATAGTCGACCTCCAGAGTTATCTAGAACAACCAACCCAGTGGCATGCATGAACTGGATACAATAGGTGGAGATGGCATTTGAGTCAAGTGAATGCAATGATTCTTAAAGGGTTAAGTTTGCATCCCAACTGCTGAGAGGGGATGACCTGAGCTGGTGGAATGTAACCCGAGAGGCACTTACACCGGAGGTTTTGGCCAAGATCGCTTGGCCAACCTTCATAAAGAAGATTATGGAGAAGTATTACAACGAGAGAGGTCTAGAAAAGATAGAAGAGGAGTTTCAAAATCTGAAAAAGGCTATTCTTTCGATCGCCTCTTCGGGATTACCAACCCGACTCCTTGTGTTTACTATTGTGAACTGTCACACATGATAAAGTTCATACCGAATAATTCATTAGAAGATAAGTGGTTCAATACGTACTACTACAAAGATTAATCATCATAATGACAATCCCAAGCATGGTCACAAAATTATAAATTCAGAATAACACTGGCTAAGTGAAATTGTGAACGTATTTTACATAAGAATTTTCGTTGTCATCATCATAAGTTTCAATCAGTGCAATTCCATAATCCTAATACTCTCCCCACCTAGGAATTCTCTACCCGTATGGACAGTGATACTACAAGCACAACCAGTCTAGGTATACCAAAGTCGACACCTAGTTCACATAAACCTGGCTCTGATACCAACATGTAATACCCCAAAAATTGGGACAAACAAAAATTTCCGGAAAAGGAAATTTGGTAATCAAATATATGCCAAAGCACGAGCTCGCTCAAAAGAATAATATACGCCTGTATAATTACAAGTTTGTAATAACAAAGCAACGAGGATAACAACCTCTCACTCTAATTCCTAACTGAGAAATAAGATTACAATTGGTTGTTATCTACTTCCAAAATAATTGTCTTCTATAATGGCGTCCCAAAAAGTCCCCCAAGCTCGTAACTAAACTCATCTAGACATTCTTGGCAGGCTCGCCGCTAGAACCTGAGATACACATCAACCAATCAAGTGTTAGGCCAAACGAGCCTAGTGAGTTAAATAAATATCATGGCATAAATAATTGAATTATATGCATACAATAAGACCATATGGGAATCAATGTGGGAGACCCATCACAATGAGTTCCACCTCAAGTCAATGCACCTTGATGTTCACTCACTTGAGCAATATCCCGAAGGCCCGACACATCTAAAGACTACCTCCCAGGCATTACTTCAAATGGCGGAGGTCTAGGTGCATACCGACATGGTGGCACCCTAGACTACATCCGCTTAGCGTTTACTCATAGTTCAGCCGACATACATGACATTTACATCTCTAAACATAACTCATGTCAATAAGATGCATGCACAAGACTTCATGTAGTCCCAATCACATTTTAGGTACAAAACTCTAAAATATATTGTTTCAAGAATGATATCCATGATACCTAAGATAACACATATCCATAGTTAGATAATATCAAAAATAACATCATCAAGGTCCATATGAAAGGCCATAACCAAAATCCCAATAATCTCAAAAATAGCAGTTAGGTCAAACTTATCAGGTAATCAAATTTATACATACAGATGAAATATTTGACAAGTAAACACACTAGATATGTATCTCATTTGAAAATGGTTAGAAGAACTCACAAACTAGGTTTTATAGAAACCCTAGAAACTTAGATGATCTTATAGTTGAGGAGATGAGAAGTTGAGGTAGAATGTCTTCCCACTAGCAAGCTCTTTAATGGTCCCTTGAATGCTCCTATCCAAACCCAACAACTTCAAGAGTTTGAAATGAATGCAACTAGGGTTTGGTAGAAGAAAATCCACTTTCTTACTCTCCAATATCGGTTCCTAAGTGTAAAATGTGAAATAAATGGAACTAACCCATCTAGAGGCTGTTTTTATATCCTAACACCCCGTCGGCGACATTGCCCTTGGCACTGTCGTGGGGGCATAGTCGCGCACCCCATCCAACTCACGGTATATGTCTCGTGACTTTGACATGCGACTATGACCATGGTCATAGTCGCTGGTCACTGTCACACCACTCTCTCTACCTGCTGTTTTTCGATGATTTCAATACGTAAACGCATAAGGAACTCAGGGTTATAATATAAGATTCCATGTAATTAAGTCTTTATCTAAAATAAATAACCAATAATCTTAGAGCGATAAAAGTAACTTAGAATAATAACACTTACCTCAATTTATCGGGTGTTACACATTGGCACAGTCGCGGGGCACAATCGCTCGGACTATACCGTGGCTTTCCCCTGCCTCGCGATAGTGACCCTGCAATTGTGACACGACACTATCTCCGGTCACAATCGCACCAGATGTATCGAGGCCCATGGTCCTTCTGTGGCAATGCCAAAGCGATAATGACATGGTCACTATCGTTGGCACAATCACCGACTGCTCCCATGCTGCTGTCCAAACGCGATGATTCAACCCAAACCTTTAAGCCACGTAAAATTCTATCGAGGAAAAAGTCGTACATAAAAGATGCACCACAAGTCAATGCTGTTAATGTGACAATCAAACCGTGAGTCCTATTGATGCTTGGAAAGATTAAAATTTCCTATGTTGCAACTATGTGTTGAATGGTTTAGTGGACACACTATACAATGTTTATAATGTAGCAAAAACTTCAAAGGAGTATGGGAATCCCTGGATCTTAAAAATAGGCCAACAAATTCACCGTGGCTTGGTTTTTAGGATACAAAATGTTAGACTCCAAACCAGCGATAAGCGTACAAGAACTTCAAATAATGTTGCATGACATTTACATAGAGGGAATGCTCATATGCGAGGCATTTTAGGTGGCGACCATATTTAAAAAATTGCCGTAAGGCTAGGTAGATTTCCAAAAGTATTTGAAACACAAAAGCAAGGGAATGAGTATGGAATGTTAGATAGTATAGGGGTTGTTTTGTACTTTTGTATATTTTGGTTATTTTTAGGGTTTCTTGTCTCCTTATATATAATTGTTGTACCCTTTGTAATAATCATCTCTTCTAATGAAAACCCTAACAATTTCTGGCAATTCCTTTTCATCTCTCAAAGTTATCATGGTATCAGAGTGAGGTTAATCTCTTTTTTCGACGGGTTCTTGTTTAGGGTTTCTATTCGACACTTTTTTCTGGATCTAGCAGTCTTAATTCTTGTTTAGGATTCCTATTCAAGAATTGATTTTGGCATACAGTATCTCTATACTCTCTGCTCTTTTTTCCTTCTCTTTTCTTATTTCTCGTTTGCAATGGCTGGAAAGGACGATTATCTCCAAGCCATTATTATTCGTTTGGATGGGAAAAATTACTTCTATTGGAGTTATGTCTTGAAAAACTTTCTTAAGGTCAAGAAGATGTGGGGTTATGTTTCTGGCACAACTGTGAAATCGAAAGAAGTGGATAATTCGAAAATTATCACTTGGATAAACAATTCTTTTGAACCTTCAATTGGTGTTCAATTGGCAAAATATGAAAAAGGTAAGGAAGTATGGGATCATCTTGAGAGACTGTATACACAATCTAACTTTGCAAACAATATCAGTTAGAAGCTGATATCCGAGCACTTGAATTAAAGATATGTGATTCAGGAATTCTACTCAACAATGAGCGATTTGTTGGATCAGTTAGCTCTTACTAAACCTGCTGATTTTCGTGCTTTAAACCCTACATTGCTCGTAGGGAAGAACAAAGATTGGTTCAGTTTTTTATGACCCTAAGAAGTGACTTTGAAGGACTTCGTAGTAAAACCTTGCATCGCACCCTCTTGGATTCTCTGCATCTGAACATGTTTCTGCTCTATTTGTCAATCATACTTCTACAGGTCATATATTGTTTTCATTATATGTTGATGATATGATTATCACAGGTGATGATGTTCAAGGAATTCATACCTTAAATTCAGACTTAGCTACACAGTTTGAGATGAAAGATTTGGGTCCTCTTCGATATTTCTTGGGTATTGAAGTTGCTTCATTTCCCAGAGGTTATTTGATTTCTCAATCTAAATATACAGCTTAACTTATTGAACGAGCTCGTCTCATTGATACTCGTGTTGTGGACTCTCCTTTTGAATTTAATGTCGAGTATTCTCCCACTGATGATTCTCCTCTCAAAGACCGTACCTTGTACCGTAATATAATTGGCAGCCTGGTTTATTTCACTAATACTCGACTAGACATTGCATATCTGTTCACATTGTCAGCTAGTTTGTCGCAGCTCTAACTTTTACTCATTGACAACTGTTGTGTATATCTTACGTTACCTTCAAGGTACCATGTTTCGAAGTCTTCTGCTATCATCCACATATTTTCTGGAACTACGGGCATACTCTAATGCTACTTATGCACGTGATTCTATAGCCCATCGATCTATTACAGGTTTCTGTGTTTTCTTGGGAGACTCACTTTTTTCATGGAAAAGTAAGAAACAATATATGGTTTCTCTTTCTTCCACCGAAGCTGAATACCGTGCTATGGCATCTAATTCCAAGGAGATTATTTGGTTGTGTTGGCTACTTGCTGAAATGGGTGTCTGCCTTCATCATCCCACTCCTATGTACTGTGACAATCGCAACGCCATTCATATTGCTCATAACCTCGGTTTTTCATGAACGCACCAAGCATATCGAGGTTGATTGCCACTTTACATATCATCATCTAAAATGTGGCACTCTTTCCTTACCGTTTGTAAATTCTACTTTGCAACTTGCAGACTTCTTTACGAAGTCTCACTTGATCTCTCACTTCCGCTTCCTTGTTAGCAAACTTTCAATGCTTCTTTCACCAACATCAAGAGTTTTAGGGGGGGGGGGGGCAATGTCATTGAACATGGTCAGTCCTTAAAAAGTCAGAAAACTTATGTCTTTGAAAAACATGGAAAGATCAACAAACTGGAAGGCTATAACCAGAGTGTTAAGATACGTAAGGTACACTTGAGACTATGGATTGCATTACATACTATAATATTACATCTACAAGTCAACGAGCGAGTTCGTGTTCATGCTTGGAGGTGCAACTATGTCATGGAAATCATCCAAACAAACGTTAATTGTCAGTTCAACTATGGAATATGAGTTCATAAACTATGAAGATGTTCTGAGATGGCCTTAAACCAACGTCTCCAATATGTATACATTGTGACTGTTTGTCTACAATTGGCAGAGTACAAAGTAACATGTATAATGGTAAATCTCGACACATTGTTTGAAGACCTAATGTCCTTCGACAATTACTCTCAACTAGGGTTATCTCTATTGACTATGTGAAGTCAAAAGATAACATTATGGATCCGCTAACCAAAGGGTTAAATCGAGAGTTGAGTAAGTTATTTAAAGGAATGCACTGAAGCCCGTAAATGATTAAGTTCAGTTGGAAGATAAGATAGAAAAGGAAAATCACATAAACAATATTCTTCATTCAAACATTCAAGGTATAGTCTGAAAGATCTTTGTTCGTTTATAGGAAGGCGAATATGTTTTAAGGACATTATGCCTAGCACAAGCCTTAGGCTTTTTTTTATATTGATCTCTCGTTTCTATTAACACAGTTGAACAACACTTTCAAATATTGTTAAAATATGTTGGTGAAAATTGACATTGACACATTGAGAAATGGGAAATGAGACAATTGGATGCCTACTGTTAATATTCAATTTCATGCTCTACATTGAAATATTCTTTTACATGGTTCCTAGTAGGGGTATAAATGATGCGAGTCGAGCTTGAATATAATTATCCTCGACTCGAACTCGAAAGCTAAAACTCGAGCTCGAACTTGACTCGAAAACTCGCGAGTAGTAAAAACCCAAGCTCGACTCGACTCGAACTCGAAAGCTAATACTCGAGCTTGAACTCGTTTTAAGCTCGAATCAAGCTCGAACTCGAACTCAAATCAAGCTCGAACTCGAATCAAACTCGACTCGATAAAAATTTTCAATACAAAACTTTGAAGAACTTGAAATGTGCACCGGCTTAGGTTTAAGGGGTGCTCCAAAACATTTCAAAATAAAAGGTTTTAAAACTTGAACATTTGCTTAGTTCAAAGATCAATCTTGTTCTAACAAGATGAGCCTAAACCACCCAACCTTACATTGCAATTTATATAAAGTGGCCATGAGGTAGAATCTTTTTACTAGGCGATGTGGGATAAAATTCATTTATATAGGAAGGTGATAGGGGTAAGTAGCTTTGTTTAGGGGATGTGGGATTAGAATAAGGAGTGGAGAAGGAAAATTTCTTACTTTCTTTATACATATTTTTAATATTGGAACTTTTATGTTAATATTATCTTTGACCTATTTTTCTTTTAAATAAAAAATTATTAATATGTAAAATCATAATCACCGTAAATAATTTATATCTCATTTTAACATTTTATTACATATAGAGTTATAAAGATAAATTTGTCATATTTTTACATTATATTTTATAAATTATAATATAAAGTTAATTACATAAAAAATATATTCGAGTATCTCACGAGCTTATCGAGTCGAGTATCAAATGGATCGACTCAACTCGTTAGTATATCGAGTCGAACTCGAGTTCGAGTCGAGCATATTCGAGTCGAGTGTTGACCGAGTTTTGACCGAGTAGATCTCGAGTAGCTCGCGAGTTGTCTCGTCTCATTTACACCCCTAGTTCCTAAGTTTATTAATAACAACTCATCAAAAGGGTAAATATCAAATTTTGACCTACTACATTAACCAATATGCCATTGTCTACAAACAGGATACCCTGAAAATGTAGCCATAACTCCTATGTGAAGCTCAAATTCTTCACTTAAGCCCTTAACAAGGGCAATTTAATTAACATGTGATGCAGAGGACTATAATTGACAAACAACAAGCAGATTACCTAAGACCATGCATTACATTTTTTTGGACATGCATTACATGAAAAACTCATTATGATTACCTCAAATATAGCATAAGGAACATTTAGATTGCCAACTACATTGTTCATGTTATCATGTTGGCTAATTTCAACCAACAAAAGTTTCGTTTTTTACATAAAGAAGTGGGGATCAACCAACAGAAGTATGGATGGATGGGTATGTTACTGTCTTCATATTTTTGTGTCCTTATTCTGTTTTATCAACTACATAAATTTGGTTAACATTTTTTAATATAATAACGTGTCTTTATCTAATTGGTAATTAACATTAGAGTGTTCATGTAATTATGATGGCTACTTTCTACCAACATAAGTTTTCTTTTTTTGCATTTTGATAAATATATTGGTGATTAACTATGCTAACAGAAAATCAAAATATACTTCTATTACGTAAATAGCCTGATGCAAAGTTAAATGCAGCCAAATTAAAAGCTACTGCTAGTTTTCTTTGATTCTTCAAAAGTGAGTGATGTCATGGACAAAATGAAAGACAACTCACAATTAATATTGCTTTTCCAATATTATAATTATCAAGCTTTAGTGTTTGTCTTTTTAACATCATTTTCTATAAACAAATGTTTGCCTTTCACTGCTTTTGTCATTCCAATCATCTCATTTCTTGCAATTGTGACAATAGGAAGGATGCTATGAGCATAATTACTCCAAAAGCCATTACATGTCAAATTCTTTACTGTTTCATTTGATTTAATTTGCTTGAATATTGTATGAAGTTTTATAGTGTTTAAAATTCGTGATATGTTGGTTAATGTTTCTAGATATGACAAATGTTGGCGAATCTTCACAATCAAAAAAGCCTAGAGTTAATTGGAAAAAAGAAAATGTGGTTAAAACATTTATCGAGTCTTGATTGCATGCATGAGATCTTTGTGAATGGATGATAAAGGGGTAGCCTTAAGGCGGTTTCTTGGAAGAATGTAGCAGAAATGCTGCAAAAGAATCACAATTTTGTTGTTGATCAACAAAGACAAATGAAAACTATTATCATTACCTCAAAGGAAGTATGGATCATGGATAAAGTTAAGAAAGCACAACGGGTAATGTTTATGATGCATCGATGAACATGTTTAATCTGTCAGAAGAGGAGTGGCAGATAGAAATGAAGGTCACATTTTAGCTTTTTCTATTGTTTGATGTGTTGCTTCCGTCGGTGTTGGAACTTGGGGACCAACTGCTACTGTTTCAAACCCTTCTAGTGTGACTTCTGAGATTGTTGAAGATTATGACACACAATGATTTAACACAAGAACCACTTCCTTAAGAAGAAGACGTTCTTTTTCGTCTCCAACCTCAAAGGATAAAACAAAGAGAAAAACAACATTCGGTAAATGAGGATGATTTAGCAAAGGTTGTGGCATATGTTAAACAGATCTTGAACAAACTACCGGGGGACGATGAGATGGATCAATGCAATGATAAGTTGGGGACACTTGAGTGGGAGGAAACCGCATTGTATGACATAGCACTTTACATATTCAGCCATAACACCGATTATAGGAAAGTTTGGTTACACTTGAACTAGGTGAGATGTGAGGGGTGGGTTAGATTTATCGATGGTAAGCTCGGTCTATTTTAGTTTGATGATTCTTTGTTTCATTTAGAACAATGTATTTTAGATGATCTTTTTTAGGATGTTTTTCTATGGATGGTATTATGATTGATTTAATATGAATAATGATTATTTCAATTTGACAGGATGTGCGTTTCAAGTTAATGTTTTTCAATTTTTTTGTATTGATTGTTTAAACTTGATGTTATATCTATGATATGTTTGAAGCATAAGATGATGTTCTTTTGTGTTTTATATTTGCATGGTCATACATGGATCTAAACGAAATTATTCTTATTGTACTTATTATATATTGGTTTTTGAGAAGAGCTTCAACACGAATAGAAAGGGTGAGAGATAACACTTTAGGTTTGACTAGACATGCGTATACACAAGAATTATTAAGTGGATCCAATATGCAATGTCATGAATTGATGTTAAAAAAATTGAGTTGGTTCAAAGTTGAAAAAATGCCTAAGTGTTTATCTCCGGACAGAGTATCCAGGGATCTAGAGAAGTGTTTCCAAAGTTTGGAAGACAATATCAAATTTCTATGTATAGATATCCGGATAAGAGTATACAGAGTTTGCCTGCATCCAGAGTTCACCCAGACTTCAAGTACAAGGGTATCCAGAGTTGTAAAGATTCTTCATAAGAGTTCGACTACAAAGTCTGGATTCTCTTATATAGACTTAGAGACTTGTTTCTTTCAGGATATTGAGATCAAAGACTTTCCTTTTGAAGATATGAAGACTCAAGGATACTAGAACATGTGTCTTTGTGTTATTGGTCTTTCATGTAATTGTCTTGTATTTTTAGCATTTCTTTCTTTGTATAAATATTATTGTATAGAGTTAGTTAGAATAACTTTTGATCATTTTGTATTCAACATTCAACTTGTTCTTACTTGATCGTATTCTTGTTCATATTTGTGATCTAATCAGTATTGGGACTCACAATTGATGCGTTTATCTCGCGATGCCTTTATCATGTTATGTAACCATTTTAAACAAAAGAATTGGTAACAATCAAGTAGGCATATAAGTGTTGAAGAGAAGATGGCGATGTTTCTCACAATGAACGCTTTCGAATGGTTAACGTAGACTTCAACACTCTACACGGACTATTCAATAACTGTTTTCATGAAACATTGGGAGGAATGATGGAATTCGTGAGAGAGTTAGTAGGGCCAACATCCTCTGATGGAACACCACCCAATACGTAAGAGAGATTTAGACACCTCAAAGAAATATTTTCGGTGTGTTTTATGTTATTGATTTGATAATTTCTAAACCATTTAATACTTTTTACAAGTTTCTTCTAGTCGATGTTTTTTAAAGGGGGCTATAGGTGCACTAGGTAGAACCCTGATACATGTAGTTGTACCTAGTGATTAACAAGCAAGGATAGAGGAAGAGGAAAAGAGGAATGCTAGACACACGGTTTAGCCATTTGTGATTTTAATATGATATTCACGTTTGTATGGGATGGATGGGAACACATTGCACATGATTCTAGAGTTTTGAGAGAAGTTGCATTTAATCCAACTTCGGGATTTTCATTTCCTTCATCTAGTAAGTATCATTTTTCTTAACATTAATTAAAAGGCTATTATTAATCTATATTTTTTAAGTTGTAGATGTATTGCAGATAATTATTATCTTTGTGACTCCGTATTGCAATACGAGGTATTGGTTAACAGATTTTCGATGTAGATGTGCATTAACTAAAGAAGAAATGTTCAATCATCCGTATCGGAATACAAGGTACTCGTTAGCAGATTTTCGATGTAGACGTGCATTAATTAAAGAAGAAATGTTCAAACAGGCTCATGCACAACTTATAAATATTATCTAGCATGCATATGGAAGCAAGATTTCCAACCCCGAAGCAAATGGCTCCTTATCCTTTTCCAGTACAGAAAGATGTGGTGATTGCTAGTTTTGCGATTAATAACTCTATAAGGAAATTCAATATCCAAGACCAATTATTTATGGAATACGATGAGAACGCCATGTTTACCGCCATTGCTGAAGAACAACAAGAACTGATCAATGAAGTAGAAGTAAATTGAATTGCAGTCGAGTTCTCAAGACAACAAGTATATGACTAATTTGTGTAATCATATTGCAAATCAATTATTGTCCAATGTTTCAAATTAAATATGTGTGCAAATTATTATGTTCAGTTCAATTTATTTTCCTGTCTAAACATGTTTGAATTATGATATTTGTATTCTTTTTCTTTGTCATTCAACAATTATTCATACATAACATTTGGTAAATAGTTACATTACTTTTAACACTTTATCATATATAGGGTTATAATGGTCATTTTTGCCGGTCAACAACAAATCCAAAATACTTGTTGTTTTCTGGATAACATTTACTCGAGGCAGAGACACTTACTCTAACCAAACCTTTTGTTCCAGATACCGTTTACCAACTTTTAATTCCAGATTCTTTACATCTTAATGAAAATTTTAATTGCCAAAAAGAAATAATATATTTCTGGAATCTATATATCGTATTACAAGAACAAATCATTGTATATCTATATATATTTAGAGGTGGTTTCAATTGAAAACCATATTAGATTGGAAACTTTGGAAACCGTCAATTTCATTGGTTAAATTAATGAAATTGATTCATAAAATTGTTTAATATGATCAAGTTGTTTCATATAATTATTTTGTTAATGAAATTGTTTCATATATTTGTGTTTTTTTATGTAGTTTCATCTATTTTTCTCATTCTGATGAAATTGTTTCATGTATTTTTGC
Organism: Arctium minus; assembly: GCA_954870635.1. Classification (NCBI taxonomy): domain Eukaryota; kingdom Viridiplantae; phylum Streptophyta; class Magnoliopsida; order Asterales; family Asteraceae; genus Arctium; species Arctium minus. The sequence goes on along the minus strand of OX941092.1, from coordinate 70,895,965 downwards.
AGTCTGATGAAACATTTTCATTTTTACATAAAAAACATAAATATATGCAATGATTTCATCAATAAAAGGAATATATGAAACAATTTCATCAAATTAAACAATTTCATTAACTTAACCAACGAAATTGAGGGTTTCTACGGTTTTCAAAATTAGAGTGGTTTTCATTTGATCGCTTCCCTATATATTTATGTATGTATATATATAGCAGAATTACTGAAAAAATGTATTTGGCTCCCAAAAATTACCTAACCAACCATCCATAATTAAATCATCAAATTTCAATAGATAGTCTCTAAAACATGCATCTTGAAATGAAACTTTATGGTTGAAAAGGACTATATATAGCCAATAGTCCTCCATTTCTTTGCTAATTCATGAGTCCTTTTACATCAAAGTTTATACCATCTTTGGTAAAACCAAGCGTAATAAGAACATAAAATAAGACAACAAAAGAAGAACATTGAGAAAAGATCCACATGCCTGCTTCTATAATGGTTGTTGTCTGCTCAGACTTGTCCTCGCTGAGTAGAGAGGAGTTGCAAAAATATGCTACCATCATGTTCGTCATAGACATGGAAAGTGATCCTATAACTACCGACATCTTCATGGGTAATGACTTCATTAAATCACGTTCACCATAACGAGAGATAATGATAGATAAGACAACGAAGATTGAAATTGTGGCTTGTATAAAAGACAAGCCACTCGCTGCGACAAATATTCTAAAGGACTTACGTTTATAGAACATAGGCAGACCAGTCACTTGGTTGTATCCACCTGCGAATGTAATATTGGCTGCAAAAGATATGGTAATAATAAGAGTAGCAACCAGCATCAACTCAGAAGATATCTTTATCACCCATTCTTCAGCTATAGAAGCTACAACTTTATGATTCTCGGTGAACAACTCATGTGGCGATAGGCCGGCTGTGTTCTTCTTTTCTTGAAATGAAACAGGGAGTATAGCCTTCACTTCCTATATATCAAGACATATATAGAGTATATAATTCTCATTGATTTATCAAGAATCAAACTAATGGTCATAAAAATTCACCCAAACAAGTAATGTAAGGAACATAATATATAATATGTGACATGCCTTTCTATCCATTTCATCTTTATGTTGTCTTCTATAAGTATTTCTTAGGTTTTCTAGTACTAAATGCCAACTCTAGACAAGCACCTTTTTACATATAAAAAACTGAAAGTTGTTTTTCTAAATAAAAAGTTATATCCATGTCAGTTTGCAGAATTAATGCTTTATGGGATAAAAATGATTCAAAGAGAATGAACAAAAATACTAATATAAAGAAAGATGTACCTTGAACCATATAAGATCTTGTCGCATTTGTACAAGTGCTCCTACACTGCCTACAAGTTCGCTACTCATCGTTGTCTCCTTGAGGATCCAACCAAATGCAACAAATTATTTCCATTCTTGTCAACAAGATTAACTATTGAATCCTTTATTGAGCCTATTTCATATATTAGGGAATAGATATAGTCATGACGATGTGAGACAGCAACGTGGAATATACTTTGCTTATTATCATTTAGCTCTAGCACTCGCTCTGGACGTTGGCGAATGAGTTCCACTATAAATACAATATTGCCCATCTTTGCAGCTACAAAGAGTACCCTCGAGGAATATTTTGGAGCTTTTGAAGTTGTTCCCTTTCCAGAAGCTGTTTGGTTTTCATCTTCCTTAATTTCGTCAGCAGGCCCTCTAAGTATGTCATCAATTTTAGCCTTGGGCAGTTTCTCAATATTTGCCCAAATTATTTTAAGCAACTTTAAGGCTTGATTTTCCTCATCAACATATCCCTTATATTGATTGTCTAGAAAAAACCAAGAAAAAAAGTAGATGATATTTAGTACATCTAAAATGCACCACATAATGTGAAAAGATTGCTCTTAATAGATAAGTTGTTAGAAATAATTTCCCATAAAAAATAATTACTTGAAACCAATCAAGAAATTGATATTCTTACTCAATTTGTCGAGAAAAGTACGTCTTCTTTTCCCAAATGCATGAGGCTTACGAGCCAGAAGTCCAAGCACACTCCCTCCGCAGTTTATAGCTAATTCTGGTCGGTCATTCACTATTTGCAGTGCGACATCTACGAAGTATTTAACACTTAATAAGAGGAAATGTTATGATTGAAAAGAACATATAGTGGAAAATAACTAACAAACAAGAGAAGATTGACTAACAAGATACGGAGTTCAAGTATGTAAAAATCACATTAATTAACACCACAAATCCAAAAACCTGAAAGTAAAAGCTTGAAGAATTTAACTGCCATATATAAACCTACTTATTATAAATTTGTTATCATCAACGATGGAGCTTGTTGGGTTTTGGTAACATATATACTTCGAGCTCATGGATTCAAATCTTTATTTCCCCTAATTACCTTTTACCAAAACAAAGGGTCAAGTACTTATCCAAACTAATACTTCTATTTACATATCGACAAATAGAAATTAAGGCACAGTTTCACGTCGCCATCTAAATATAGATAAGCTTCGCAATTATATTTGAAATATTATCACATGTTTTGACTTACATATATATGTCTATGTAATGGAAGGATATTTATTCAACTAATAAGCTAATTAAAAGATAGCTAGTTGATCCATATTCTTTCAATGTCAACTTGATTAAGTCAAATTTACACATAGTTGTCCAAGATATGCATGATGTGCTCCTAGAACCACCCAAGTGAAAGTACTGCCATGTCAACTAAGAAATGAGCAACTTCTACTTGTTGGAAGTAAGAAAAGAAAAAAGTGCAATGGACAAAAGTATATATATATATATATATATAAGCAGATTATGATAAGGGATCAAGGTGTAACATCTGCTTACCAAATAGCCCAGCCTCAACACATGACAAGAGAACACAACCCCGACTCTCATGTGTCCAAAAATCACCCGTCATTCTTTTAGAATTTTCATACAGATACTTCACCATATCATGCTTTCCGGATAACGCTGCCATATAAAGTGGCGTATTTCCTTCACTACCAGCAATATCCATCAAGGCCTTGTGCTTGGTCACCATAATTTCAGCCATTGTCACATGTCCAGCTACAGCTGCTAAACATAGAGCAGTGTTGGAACTGCTATTCTGAAGCTCCATGTCTTTGTTTTCCATCAAAGTCACAAGGTTCTTCACGAACAAGGTGTTTCCTTCGTACACTGCAACGTGAAGTGGTGTTTCGTTGTTTCTATTGATACTAAACCTCACCAGATCTTTATGTTTGTCTAAAATGTTTTTGCCAGTTTCCCAATCACCTTTCATTGATGCTTTGTAGAGAGGATAACAGATTTTAAGGTACTCTTCGCTTCTTCCTTCTAATTAATTCCAAAATGAAGTCATTAGTGTGTGTATATATATACATATATTCGTAGCAATAGTTTTTTAGGCAAGTTAAGCATTGAATATAATGAAACATTCAGCAATTTAGACCCTAGTCCCTCCCTTGATATAAGAATTAATAAGTGATATATATGGTTTTAACAGGTGATATATATAACCACAAGAAACAGTAGTGGTTTTAGCAACGACTTTTGTTATCGCTAAAAGTCCATTTATTCCGCAAACGATTTATAGAGACGATATTTAGATGAAGCTTTTCGCCACTAAAGGCCCGCCGCTGAATCACTTTTCTTGTAGTGAATATAATTATAGTTTTGTTTCCAGATTCAGATCACACTGAATTACTAATTCGTTATCTATCATATATTAAAAATAATCATGTTGATTTACAAGAAAGCACCTTTCAAAAGATGCAATATTATATGAAAAATCAATTAACAATACTAGATATTTATTTATTTTTTGTCAAGTGTTAAATATATGGTACATAAGCAACTAGAGCATGACTAATGGGTGACAACGTCTTGGTATATGAATAGGTTGAATTATGTGTATTCATTGGCCTTCGACATTAGTTGACTTTTTTCTTTTTCTTTTTTGAAAAAAGGGAACGAAATATCTAGGAAAAACTTTATTCAGACATTAGTTGACTTGACAAAGAGACGGAACCACTTTACTTAAATTATGAAGATATAGCCTTTTAATCAATGAATGACGATGTTACCCATTATCCAACGTAATTAATGTAAATAAAGAATGGATTATAAAATCAATATATCTGTTTCAAACATGAAAATTTGAACAAGCAAGATTTGCTAATTGCCTTATCCTTCTTTCGAGGCTATAGGTTTTAAGAGAAATCACAAGATTGTTGTACTAATGCCGATGTATAAATCTTAAGCTCTCAACTATATATATATAGAGAGAGATGGTTTATACGAGAACAACATCTATTTAAGAAAAAAACATAAAACAACCAAATACATACAAAATCGTATATGATTCACGTACAAAATCATATATGATTCACGCGTTGGACATCACCCGCGTCCGATATTTTCGGGTTAGTGCCAAATCACATATGATTTTGTACTCAATCCGTTGTTTTTTGATATTTATATGTTTTCTTAAATATTTAGCTTTCTCTCTCTCTCTGTCTATATATATACTCAAAATCACATTATGAAAAGCAACTTACCATCGAGTAGATCTTGACAAGGAAGATTCAATGGTAGTGATTTTGGTGAAGCAGTCGGAATGTTAATCTGATGTTGGTCGATAACATTCAACTCTACCGACATAACTTCCCACTTGTGTTCATTTCTCTATATTGATGCACAACCATATATAATACTTATTAAAAATCGATGCAAATTCTCATAACATCAGTAACCAACACTTATTAATTACAAAAGCACGAGGAGTACGAGTGAGTGTCTTTGAAAATACCTTAAAGCCTGTAGAGAGAAGAGAGATGATATATCACCAATATTAAGATTATAGACAGCTCCGTTAATTGGTAGTGTACACTTCAAAAAGTTATATATTGGAACTTACCTTTTAAATAAAAAAAATGTTTATGGAATTCAGATCCAATATCGATATTGACAAAACTATAGAAAAAAGACTCAGTTAGTCAACTATTAGCCTAAGTCAATAACAAATATATATATATATATATATATATATATATATATTCCGAACATATTGAATCACATTAATTTGCAACTTGGAATATTTTTAATTTTATTTTTCTGTTTCCAGTTGCACACTAAGGGGTTGTTTGTTTTTTTATAAAAACTTCTTAACGACTCTTAAGTCTGAATCGTTCAGACATTTTTATACACCACCTCTTATTAATCATAACTAAAATAAGACTTCAGACTTTCGACCTCTTAAAAAACAAACGACACCTAAAACATCTTTGACCTTTTCTATTTATACCTATACCTAATATGTATATATATACAACATACGGCGAAGGATCGTATAAGAAGGTGAGTTAATGGTGATAAGCGTGAGAAGTGGATTTGAGTCGTTGATCTCTTTTAATCTCATTCCCTTCTATGAGTTGCGGCTTATAATTAGAAGGGAATTGATTCGTTGCATCTCGATGCATATTATTTTTGTGCATCTCATCCTAATTTGCGTCCATTTCTCATCCAACAGTTGATAATCACTTCCCACACTTCTCACCGTTAACTCAACTTCTCACCGGAACGTAACGCAACCCTACAACATACACACATACATATATAGAACTGGGATCATATAAAAAAACCTCTTTTTGTTTGATCCATAATGTAAGTAATTATATGCCCACGACGTGTGTCACACAAGGATACTGCTAAGGAATATGTAAACCTATAGGGTCGCACACAAAGAATACGTTTGTTTCCATCTTTAGAACCCCAGATTAAATCAAGTTGATTGAGAAAATAATTATTTTTGAATGATAATTATGAAAATATGTGTTAAACTGTAATTATGATAATTACAGGGTGAAAACGTAATTATGTTAATTACATGGTGGTGTTATCTGTAATTATATATATAATTATATATAAAGTTTAAATGATAATTATATATATAGAGAGAGAGGAGGTTTCAATTGGAAACCATATTAGATTGGAAACTTTGGAAACCGTCGATTTCATTGGTTAAATTAATGAAATTGGTTCATAAAGTTGTTTAACATGATCAAGTTGTTTCATATAATTCTTTTGTTAATGAAATTGTTTCATATATTTATGTTTTTTTATGTAGTTTCGCCTATTTTTCTCATTCTAATGAAATTGTTTCATGTATTTTCGCAGTCTGATGAAACTTTTTCATTTTTACATAAAAACACAAATATATCCAACGATTTCATCAATAAAAGAATTATATGAAACAATTTCATCAAATAACCACACCGTCGGTAACCGTCGGAGATCCGTCGGAAAACTAAACCATCGGTGATCCGTCGGTGACCCGTCGATGATCTGAACGCCGACCACTTTTTTACCGACAGACATTTATCGACGGATCACCGACGGATTTCGATTTTACCGACGAATCACCGACGGATTCATCCCTCGGTGATAAGCCTCTATTTTGTAGTGTTAGTGTTGTTGGTTCTTCTCACTGTCGACACTGGTAATTCGGTTTGCCCCCTGGTCACATTGAGCGCTGTTTGTTTTTATTTTTCAACCACAAACGTTTTGAGATGTTGGTTGGTCGCATAAGGCTTCGTCCTCATGCATTTTTCTGCTGGTTTGCGATTGTTGTTGTTTAGTATGTTGCTGCACAAAGGTGGCAAGATGTCACATGTATTAAGGGTGGGTTGCCACCGTGTTTTCTTCTCTGAAAGTTGGCTTTTGTCCTTACTTTTCGATCATCGCCCACCAATTCTTTGTGACCTGGACATGATCAGTTTTGAACAACATCTTGGGATGATTCCCAAATCAAATTGGATTTTGAGTCAAGACTTTATAACGATTGTTTTAAATAGGTTAAAACTTTGACATTACTATAATGGTTACTTTATCTAATTTTATTTATTTGACCAAATTATTTAAATCATGTTTAAAGGTATAATTAATGGGTTAGTAACCCACAAATTATAGGGCTAAGTCCAATTAAATTTAAATTGTCATATAGTATTTTGTTCTAGTTTTGGCCTTTATATTTATGTTAATTATCTCGGCCGAATGCTTTATTTTATGTTTAAAATAAGATAATATATGGTTTGACCAAAGACCCGTGGTTGATTTATTTTTGTACTTGGAAAATTAAAATGTATTAATTGCAATGGTTGTAATTTTAAATTTTCCTAGATAGGGGCGATTGTAAAATAGAGTAGGATATGTTATCTTTCTATTTTAAATTGTAAACCAAACGAAGACGTTGTTCCAAGAGGTCGAGACGGAGTCCCTAGAGTTCACCAAGACGGCGAGACAGTGGGAGCTTGAAGACGTCTTTAAAATTGACCGTGGTTGTTGTGTTGGCTCACAACACCACATTAGGGGTAAATCGATATATTATTGTTGTGATTGTTTATTTTGTGTTTGCTTTTATTTATTGCTTTATTATTATTATAATAATTGCAAACGTTTTAAAATAAAATCAAACACAAAACAAATTTTAAATCGGTAAATAAAATATGATATTTTAAAATTGATATGTTTATCAAAATCACACCGATTTAATAAGATAAACTTTTAAAACAAGATTTTTAAAATCAAAACGTTTTAAAAGAATTAGAATGTTTTCTAAAATTGAACCTTTTACAAAATGTAAACTTAACGTCACCCATTTAAGGTACTTGTCAAGCATACAGGGTCCCGGTATGGTCAGTGCTCAGCTAATTATGCCGGTTGAATGTAGTGTAAGATAATGAGCCAAATTAACGAGATTTAAGTGGACAGTTGCTTGACCATTCACTTAAATAGTCATATTTTGGACGATTGATCCCAGTAAACCCTAAGTCTAGTATTTAGGTGGGATCACGATACCTTAGTATGGTTTGTTTACTTGAGAATATCATAGACAGTTGTTTGGCCATCTATGAGTATTTTCAAGGCGTTGAAGTGGGATTAAACATGTCAATTTCAATATATGATATATTGAATAGGATATCACAACATCTAAGAGTTATGTTGAACATAACTCGATGATGCCTACCTAAATAGCCTAATTTCATAGAAAGTTGCTTGGCCATTTATGGAAATAGGTGAAATATGGATCTTAGCTCAAATCAAATGATTTTTTGAGACATTAAAGTTACTAAAATTAAATGTTTTTGTAGATGTCTACCTCAGATTCAAACTCAAACAACTTATCACAATTTACACTACGGTCAATCCTGGATAAGGAAAAATTGGACGGAACGAACTTTATCGAATGGTTTCGATTCCTAAGGGCAGTACTTAAGCATGAAAATAACTTATACGTTCTTGAAACCCCCCCTCCAAATGCTCCTGTTAGAAATGCTCCAACTGAAGTCAGAACTCAGAACTGCTTATGATAAGTACCAAGTACCAAGATGACTCTCTGATTGTTGGTTGCCTAATGTTAGCCACCATGACTCCCGAATTATTACGGGATCATGAAAACATGACTGCTTGGGATATGATATCTTCACTAAAGTCTATGTTTCGGTTACAAATAAAGAGGGAGAGATTTGATAAAGTTAAAGCATTGGGTGCTTGTAAAATGACTAAGCGTACGTCAGTTAGTACCCACATTTTGAAAATGAAAGGATACTTTGATCAACTGACCCGTCTTGGTTTCCCACTAGGTCAAGAGTTGGAAATCGACATGGTTCTCAACTATCTACCCAAAACATATAAGAAGTTCATTAAGGACTATAATATGAAAGGTTTGAATAAAACTCTCACAGAGCTTTACAGCTTACTTAAAACTGCTGAGAGGGATATGAAATCCAAGTTGGGTTCAACCAAACCAAAACAGGCTTTGATGATCAAACCTGACAGTGGGATAATAAAAAAAAGGGGAGATAACCAAGGGTAAAACACATGTTAGAACCTCCAACATAAATAAGAGCAAAGGAGAAATTCCAGAGGTTGCAGTATGGTATAATTGTTTTCACCATGGGCACCAAATGAGAACTTTTGTCTAGCCTGTTTGGCAGAAATGAAGAAGCAAAAGGCTACCAGAGCCAGGCCTTCATGTATGTTTACCATTTGATTTAATTCACTTCTGACTAAGTGTTACATATTGAGTATGATACTCATACTATTACTACTTTTCAGGAAATAAGAAGTGAAGAGAAGATGAAAACCAGACCAAATGGAGCTAAGCTAGTTGTTGTTGCTCAAAGGGACATATGATATGAACTTTCCAGATGGTCTTACATTAACACTTAGCAAGTGTTTTCGTGTACCTAGTGCTACTGGGAATTTAGTTTCATTTTCTCAATTACAACGAACCGAATTTATGTTTTCAGAAATAAATTTTCGTTTTATCTTAATAAATGTTTTATGAAATTAATAGTTGTAATTATAGATCAATATAACGAATTAAGCGAGGCTTAAAACTGATCTATTTATGACATTTAAACAAGAAACACATAGACAAACTCCAGGCAGACGGAGAGTTGGAATCATATGATGATTCATATGATACATGTGTATCTTGTTAATCAAGATGACAAAAGAGCCTTCAAAGTGTAAACCTTTAGGGGCCACAAGAACTATTAGGGATTAACCATACTGATGTATGTGAGACTTATATTTTTGTCACAAGATACGATCATCACTACTTAATTACATCCTACTAATGACTTCAGTAGACATAGGTATGTTTACCTAATAGAACAAATATAAAAGCTTTGAAATTCTCAAAGAGTTTTAGAAAGAAGTAGTGAGTATACTTGGCAAAGGATAAAGATGCTTCGGTTAGATCGAGATCATGAAAATCTAAGCCAATAGATCATCCTAGAGATTTTTCGGGATTGTATCCCAGTTGACTCCTCACGAGACACCGCATCACAACGGTGTATCCAAGAAGAGAAATAGAACCCTGTTGAACATGGTTCACTCTATGATGAGTCTCACCACTCTGCCTAAATATTTCTGGGATTATGCCCTAGAAACAGTTGCCCAAATACTAGGTTATGTAGCAACCAATAAGGACCAATAAAACCCACTCTCTTAAATGAACTGGGAAGATCCCAAAGTTATCATATTTGAGAATATGGGGTTATAATGCTTAAACTAAGCATAAATTTTTTGGAAAACATGATTCAAAGGTCCGAAAGGTACGTCTTTATGTGATATCCAATTGGATATTATTTCTACAGGTCTAGCGAGAACAAAAGTTTTGTTAACGCACCCTGGTGAGTTCTTAAGAAAATATTTTCTGTCAAGAATCACAAATGGAGACACAGTAGATCTTGAAGAAATTCAAGAACCACAAAGATGGGACGATGGTTGACACTGACATTCAACAAGATGTTGAGCTTCAACAAGCTGTTGAGGATAATAAATGAGATACAAAATAATCCGAATATCGGATTACTGATAAATGGCAAGATGCCATGAAGACTGATGTCAAAAGCTACATTCCCTAAAAGGAATTTTGAGCGAGGACATATACAAGGCTTTAAAACATCAAACCTAAAAGTGCAAGTTGCAAAAGTCCACTTATGGACTAGAATAATCATCTCGTAATTGAAATCTTGTATATACAAGAAGGTCAGTGGGAGCATAACAGTATTCTAGATCCTATATGACATCCCAATGCTTGAAGGTGTAAAATCATGGATTAAGACATTACTTTGTGATGAAGCGAAACTCAATGTCCTAGCACTAAAGAGGACATGAACCGTATAGAAGGCGTTCCCTGTGTTTTCAGCCAACCGTTCAAATCATTGACGTCATGATAATGTACTAAGATCAGACGTCTCGAGTATGACAAGCAGATATTAGTCAAACCAAGTGATGCTCACTGTATAACAATGAAGAACATTCTGAAGTATCCAAGGATAACTAAAGATATGTTCTTACTCTACAATGGTTATGAAAGAGATATGTATGTTTAAGGATACACAAATGCTAGTTTCCAAACCGACTGTAATAACTTAAATTGTAATAGGGATATATGTATTGAACGCAGGTACTATGAACTGTAAGAGCTTACATACAAATGTACTTGTCAAGCCTATGTCTCAAAACAAACATGATGTTGATGTTATAGGCTTGAGGATTTTTGAATAATAATTTTAGTAAACTTTAAACTTTTTGGAACATTAACACTTATGTTTTTATCTGATATGGCATACTAGGTATGAGTATATACATTAAACATTTTTGTGTTCTTTATTAGCATGTTTAAGTATCCTTAAATAAATATGATGATCATATTATTTAGAATTGTCATTGATCGATTATTACTAGGGGACTAGTAATAAATCAAGATCATTGTGAAGCCTGGTCATAGTCCAAGTTGGAAGTGCACTAGGTGCAACCAGAGTCACATGCGCTTGTCGGTGTACAAGGCGTTGGACAAGACCCACGGTCAGGATCACCTCATAGATCGACGTCATAAGGTGAGTCCTAAAATAGTAAACACCCTTTATCCTCGTACATGAGATGTACATTGGAATCTAATGCACAAGGAGTGTTATGATTTGATATAGTCTAACGTTACCCTTAACCGGGTAATCATAAGGGTTATGTTGGGTATAACATGAATTGTATAGTTAGTCGTGTACATGCAATATGGGATTTGCTCCTCTCAAAATGAGAGAGATATTTTTGGGGCCCTCGATTAAATAGTTTGATTTACATGCATGAACAAGTAGATTAGTTGGACTAATGGCACTTGTATAATCAAATATGTTGGGATCGAGAAACATATTCTTGAACTATAAAGGATGGGATAGATCTAAGCCTTAAGTTCAAAACAAAATATCGTGAAGTAAAAGGACAATGAATGATTCTACTATATGATTGATTGGATCAATCAAATTGCTCGAAGGTAAAACCACATTTACATAGCCTTGGGGGCGGTGACGTGTTGCTAGACGTTTACCATCATCGGTGTTACTGTGTATCGTGTGCAAATGGGAGAATGTAAGTTATTATATGCCCACGACACGTGTCACACAAGGATACTGCTAAGGAGTATGTAAACTATTAGGGTCGCACACAAAGAATACATTTGTTTCCATCTTTAGAACCCCATATTAAATCAAGTTGATTGAGGAAATAATTATTTTTGAAGGATAATTATGAAAATATGTGTTAAACTGTAATTATGATAATTATAGGGTGAAAACGTAATTATGTTAATTACGTGATGGTGTTATCTATAATTATATATATAATTATATATATAATTATATTTAAAGTTTAAATGATAATTATATATATGTATATATATGTATATATATATATATATTTGAATTTGAATTTAAATATTACAGATAATTATTAAACCTTATTTAAATCTTATTTGAATTATAGTCAAACTATAATTCTTCTGGTATAAATAGGACGTTAGGCTAAACCATTTTTCATACGATTGAATTAGAATAGCCTATCAAAGAAATACAGAAAAGAAACATTTTATTTTCTGTAAAACACATATAGATCTAAGGTTCTAGGGCTAGCACCGGGTGGAGGCGGTAAACGTGTTCGTGTGTGGAGTACCGATAGAGGAAACCTGCTTTGGTTTCTTGGTGCTCCGTTTCAATCTTGACATATCTTTAAAAGGTACATATTCTAAACACCCTATGGTGTGGTTTTGGTTTTAATTAAATGCATCATTGGATCCGATTGGGTTTTAAGTTTTATTTAGAAAAGTTTTCTATATAATTATTGAAACCAAAAATTTTAATTCCGCTGCGTTTACCGGTTACAAATTTGTATTAAAACCCAACACATAAGAACAACTCGGTCACAATAAACTCGATTTGGAGATCAAACACGTCAAAATGACACGGTGGCATTTTGCTAATAATGCACAACTTTTGGTGGTAATGTTGTTAAGGTATTTGGAGGTTCACATAAATTATCATCATCACATACGCTAACAGACGTTAACATGAAATTGTTAACATAAGTTTCCATTAATATGTTAACAACGTTAAAGTAGTTTAACATAGATAGTACGTTAAACATACCTTAAATGAAAATATTACCATAAGTTAACATACGGTTAATGATAGCAGAAAGTCGTATAGGTCCACAACGTGGCCACTATGTTGCCACAGTGGCGGTGCAAGCTAGTGCACACCGGACGCTATGATCGCTATTAAGTAATAAAGTGGTAGAGTATCGAGATCGTTTCCACATAGACTAGTCAACTAAGAATCAGAGAACTTTTCATGAACTTCTAGTGCTTGTTTGAGTTTTGAGAACAATATCAATATTTGTGAGTTTTAAGCAAACTAAACAACGATTTAAAAAGAATTAATAAGATAAAAGGTAGGATGTGGGTACAAGCATTAACTAAGACTGATGTAGTAATAATACGGTCAGAAACAAAATAACACACATTATCTTTAAAAACCCCTTTCTCTCGAAAGTGAGTTTCCTCGGAACATGGCCACGTTGCACCCACAAAGTCACCACTTTCGCCAACTCAAGACTTGCCGACTTAACTAAGTAAACCTCTAAGGATTTCAGTTCCACCAGTATGGATATAGAAGCCCAAATCTCTTTGTGACACCTATATCAACCGACATTTTTAACCTTAGTTAAAGTCATGCAAAAACCCATATCTCTATGTGGTTATAAAAGACTTTCTCAAATCTTCTTTGTATAACTCAAGCCGTATTTCAGATCCGCCCCTCTCGAGGTCTAAGATCTAATATTAACACTAACAAGTGGTCGGCTTGTCCGCGTTGAGTTGAAGTCCCGACTCGAGCGACCAAGTCTAAGAGTTAGCAAAGATGACAACACCCAAGTGTTGCCTACTAGTCTTAGCCTTGGCTCATACCCACACCCAAAGGGGTGTTTAGCTCATAATAACAGTAAAAGACATGAGAGAAGAAGGAGAGAACATAAACATAAATTGCATAAATGAAACTTAAAGGTTGCTGCCAAGGTGCCCATAACGTGGTGACAACTGTTATAAAGAAATTAAACTTACAAAAATTAAATGCAACTACACTACAAGCTTTAAAGAGAGAATGCAAACTAAATGTAAAGCTCCAGATGCTATTGAATGCTCGTGGAAGTGATGATGCTGAAATGGTGCCTCCAAGCCTCAATTTATAACCCAAGGAAGAAGAAGTGTTGATGTAACCAATCATAAAAAGTAGCTTTAAGGAGGAGTATTGAACCTTCCTTTGACTTACAACTTTTGTCTTCTTCCTTGATTATTCTTGTGAAAGAGCAGAAAGTTCTTTAATTTTCTTCAAAATGCAATCTTTCCAGAAATGGCTAAAACTTATCCATAGATTTTCAGCCAACATCGCAACGTGATGACAAGGTGGCCACGTTCTGCACAAAAAGTTAGTAAAACCGAAATTTTTGCAATCTTGAGACTTCATCACCATGTTTGAATAATTAAGACCAACTGAAGGAGATAAGGGACAAAATGGGTGAAAATGTGGTAAAATGAATACGAAAGACGAGGAATTAACTCTCAAGATTTGAGAGTTATCAGTAACAAATGTTAACCTATATTACTATATAAGCATACTTTAACATGAAAATATTTACATATATATATATATATATACATATATACGTATATATATATGACTCTACCTTAGAATGCATTAACATGATCTTACCGTATATATACATAAATTGATATGAACTATTGTGTGTGTATGGGGGGGGGGGGGTATGTATATATACATAAATTGATACCGCTCGACCAGTGACCTTTAGTTAGATTTCATGAATATTGGCATGACAAGTGTTTACGCAGAATCAAACAGGGATGGATGTTGTTCAAGTAACCCAAGCAACAACAAAGAGGTTATGCAATAAGATCTATCTCACGACATTTGTTTGTAACCAAAAGTAAAATAATACCTTTTTCAAAAGAACAACACACGTGCAACTTCTAAAAACAGCCACGGGTGCAGAAACAATTGGGGCAAAATGTGCAACATTGAAGAGCTGAAAGAAAAAAAGCAACCATACGGATTAACAGATCCACATGAAGTAGAAAGTAGTGTCCATGAAAAATTTGCAATTAATAATTGATAGAAAGTAGTAACACCATCTCCATACCATGTCCGTAACTTTGCAATTAATAATTGTTATATATATATATACTAAGTTTTATGCATAAACACCCATTGATTTCTTACTTACTGACTCGCTTATATAAACACCCATGGATTTCTTAATTTTCCAGAATCAGTTTATAACAGAACTGTTAGAGCACAGTCTCATTGGATTCAAGATCATCCAATCTGAAGCTACCGTTGAAAAGTCGTTCTCGATATAAAGTCTAATGTCGTTTGTAATAAATGCCGAAGTAAATTATTGTTTATTGTAATTTTGTATTTTAGTTTAAATTAGTTTAAATATCTAATTATGATTAGATATTAGTTTGTTAGTTAATATCTAAGTTAGTTAGATATTATATTAGATATTAGTTAGTTTATTAATATCTAAATTAGATATTTGTAATAATATCTAAGTTTAGATATTAGGTGATAGTATGTTAGAGAAGTAACAATCACAATCTTAATCTCAAATATAAGACCAACATATCGATCATCAAGAACACATCAGAGAAAAGAGCTTCAAAGTGTAAACTTATCAACCTCTGTAATCCGCGTTTTGTATTAGAAACAGGTTGGTAATCTATATCTTGTTGTTGTTTGATTTATCTGGTAAACGATCACGGACTCACAATTGGTATCAGAGCTGAATACCAGATCAAAAATCAAAATTTCAAATCTCTGTGTTCTTCATTTTTCTACACGTTTTATCGATCAAAAACTCCATTTTGTGGTTGTTTTTGAAATCAAAGTGTTGGAACTTTTTCTAGTTGATAAATCGATTACTTTGTCAAAGTTTGGAGTTGTAAATCGAATTCTAGTCTAGTCAATTTGAGAGTTGCAGGGCCGATTAATCGGAGAAGAAACGATACCGGTCGAAGGTTCAATACCGGTCGACCGATATCAACATCCTTGTACCGGTCCATAAACTTATTATCGGTCGAACTCATTCTCAACTGCTTACCGGTCAAGAACTTCTATCGGTCCAACATAGTACCGGTCGAAGACATAGTACCGGTCGAAGACATAGTACCGGTTGATCAAAGAACTGTTCATTCCCGGTCACTGCATATTATCGGTCAAGCTTATTATCGGTCAACACCGGTCGACCTTATTTGTAGCAACTTACCGGTCGAAGTAATTTTCAAGCAAATTATCGGTCCACTACTCTCCATTTTATATATCGGTCCATTTTATTATCTTATCTATATCGGTCCAACTCTCACCATATTATCGGTCCACCATCCTAATATCGGTCCACTCTCACTCATTTTGTACCGATCAACCTACATTTCAACAATCTTACCGGTTCATACAACTTATCGGTCGAGCAACCATCCGGTCGAAAAAATTACCGGTCAAGTATCACTTTGCGCCACTCAAGGTTCACGCAAACTGAAGTTTGCACGACCAGTTACTAGCGCAAAGTGAGAAACACGCCACTCAAGTGAAACGCAAACCTCAAGTTTGCGCCACCCACTGCTCAAGCAAACCTCCACTTTGCGCGACTAACGTTTCGCGCAAACCTTAAACTTCTCGCGGTCTGCCTCTCGCACAAAACTCTTATTCACGCCAATTCCAAACTCAAGTCTTTTTCAAAATGACTTCCAGAGAAGCCCTTGCAATCGGAACTGACACCAAGCCACCAGTTCTCTTTAGAGGAGAATACGAACAGTGGAAAGATCGGTTCCTGAACTTTATCGAAAGACATGAGTTGGGTGAATTCATCAGGAAATCGATAGAAGAAGGGATTATGAAACTAGTTACGACGACTCGTATGGTTGGAACTGTGCCGACACAGTATGAACTTAAGTATCATGAGCTTGATGATGATAACCTAAAAAGAGCAAAAGGTGATAGATTATCAAAGTCATACATTCTACAAGGAATTCCAAACAAAATCTATGTAAAGATTGACAGCTATAAAGCCTCGGGCAAGGAGATATGGGATCAGCTAGAGAAGATGATGTTGGATTCAAAGGTTGGGAACCAGCTCAAAATTTCCAACTGCCTAAACAATTATGAAGAATTTAAAGGCAGAGCTGGAGAGTCTCTAGAAGGAACTTATGACAGATTCGTGACCTTGCTAAACGAACTAAGCAAGAACAAGGTCACCAAATCTCAAATTGAGCTGAATGTCAAATTTCTAAGTATTATACACCCGGAATGGAAGAGATTTGCCAGGCAGATGAAGCAGATCAAGGATCTGAATGAGATTCCACTTCATGAGGTGTATGAAACCCTCAAACAAAATGAAGAAGAGGTGGATGAAATTCTAGATGAGAAGAGGCAGAAAGTGAAGACAGTTGAAGACACAGTTGCTCTTGTTGTCAAAAAGAAGAAGAACAAGACGATTGTGTATGAATCAGAAGAAAATGAAGCTCATGCAAACTCTGACTCGGATGACTGTGAACAACTGAAGCAGGCTATGATCATGCTGACAAAGGCCTTTCAGAAGAAGTTCTACAAGAATCCAAGTTCAAACAGTCAGAGGTATTCTTCTGGTCCTCACAACTATGCTCATAAGGAAAGGGTTGAAGGAAATCGATTTGAAGGAAAGAAGTTTGAAGGGAAAAGAATAGAGGAGAAGAAACCGGAAGAGAGAAGAATTAAAGATGAAGGATCCAGTCAGTCAGAACCACCAACGTGCTACAACTGTGGCAAAACAGGTCACTTTGCCAGAGACTGCCGAAGACCTAAAGTCAGAAACTCCGATTATTACAAGAACAAGATGCTTCTTGCAAAGCAACAGGAGGCGGGTAAGGCACTGATGGCAGAGGATAAATACTAGCTTGATCATTCAGATCAGGAAGAAGATGATGAAGAGAAGGATGAGTCAGCCAACATGTGCTTGATGGGAAAGCAGGAATCAGAAGCTGAAGGTGATTCAAATGATGAAGAAGATGAGGTATGTGATTTATCTTATTCATATTTCATAAATAAAATGCATACCATGAATTTAAAACAACAAGAGTTAGAGTCGAAGCTTAAGCGAGAAAATGGTGTTATAACTGACAAAAACCAATCGATACAGAAACTTAGCAATGAAATTGCTGAGAGAAAAGTATTGATTGAGGTTTTACATAGAAACAATGACACCAACGCCAAAGAAAAGACAATAATTCTTAAAGAGAATTCTGAAATCAAGTCTAAACTGCGAAAGAGTGAGTCTGATTTCAGAGAGCTTACTAAAATGCATTCTTCATGTACTGAAGAAAACAAAACTTTAATTGTAAAAGTAGATGCTTTGGAAAAGAAGTTATACTCATTAGGTCAAAGTGAGCAAACCATTCATCTAAACAAACCGAAAGAGAATAAAGAAAATTGGGGAATCGGTTATGAGAATCCTCATTATCTTAAAAACGGTATATCTGAAGTGCCTGCACTTTATGATTTTACGTTCTTAAGACTCTCTCGTCGATGCCCTGAACTTAAAGTTTCTGGACTAGACTATCAAAAGAGGATGAAGCCAAAGAAACGGAAAAACGGAGGAAATCATCTAAAGTTCACCTTCCATTTTATTATGCGAAGTTGAATAATAGTTATGATGATCCAATTAATGAAAAGAAATCTCTTTCAAATTACTTCTTTCAAAGTTATTATGTCAAAGAAATGGAGGCAAAGCCTGTTAAAGGTAAACTTTATGTCCCTCCTCTTGTTTTGGAAAGTCAAATTTCTGAACTCAAGAACTCTTTATTAGATGAAAGACTTTTGATTGAGATTGAACAAAAAGTTTTTTCAACCGTGCTGAAAAATGTTATTATTTCAAAGGCTTCTAAATCTGATGACATGTTTGGTTTATCAAATGGAGGGTTTGATTTTCTTAACTCTGACGGTGGTTTAGATGATTGTTTTGAATAATTTGATTTTAATGCGAAACTTCCTAACCAGTCATCTTTTATTGTGAAATCTTTGGGAAAAACCAGTATGCCTGTTAACAGTACAAAATCAACTAAAGTTGATAAATCAGTCTCTGTGAAAGCTAAAAATGCTAAAGGTAAGATAATATCTCAGCATTCACAGAAACCGAACACTACTGGTAATTCTAAAAAGAAGCATTCGTTTGTTGCTCAGAATTCTAACTCACGAGTTTCAAATGTTTCAGATCTGAGCAAGCGAAAGCCAGAAGCTAAATCTCAATGGAAACCGAAAAAGAAGCTAGACAAGGCTGATAAATCGCTTTGTAGTGTTAATTGTAATAAGACTTTACCTAGTAAAGATGTTTTGAAAGCGAATGTTGCTACTATTTTGAAATACTCTTTTACGCAACTATTCTAGTTATCTAAATCTGCTAGAAAGTCTTCCTTTTATGATAAACATGTTTCTAATTCTTGTCAAGATTCTGAGGTTTGGTTTGGAAATTATCATGTGCATTCATCTAATTATAATGCTTCAAATGAATTTCAAATGAAAAGAGGACCCAATTTCAAATGGGTACCAAAATCAAGTGCTAACATAGCAGGATCCAAATTCCAGTGGGTACCGAAAGCTAAATCTGTGTTGCAGGCACCCAACGTTTAAGAAGGAGAAATCTGATATGGTTTCTGAACATGTTTGTTCAGAACTCGTGCTTAAGAGAAAGAGGTTCTTGAATACAGCAGTTCAAGACCCGCACTTCAATGATCAAAAGACCTTACTCCAGTGCTGATATGAGAAATTGTACTCAGATACTCAAATGAGGAAATCAACCATCAAGGGGGAGTACATACATACTTTTCTGAAATTTTAAATGCATATCTTTTCAATGATAATTTTTCAAATGCATAATTTCAGGGGGAGTAAAAAGGATATGACTTCTGATTATTTCTGATCAGAACTCGTACTTTAAAAGTTTTACTACTTTTTGTCTTTTCAATTTAAGTGAATAAATTTGCTTTGACTTGACATAAGACCTTTGCAGAATTTTTGAGAGATGCTTACAAGTTCATATGTTTATGACTTTAAGCTTAGCTTCATGAGATATAAGATCGCACGTTAAGGTACAATATTTTATCTTAATCTCATATATGGTTGATAAGTGGACAACTTTCAATCATAGAAAACATTGTTCTAAATGTTCAAACCACTTCCTTATTCTCAAAACGAATTCATGAATTGGAAGTGTGACTTTAAATGTTTTCAAGTTCTACATTGTGCTTTAACTGAAATAGTTAAACATATCTGAGCATCATATGCATAATAGGAAAACAAGGATTTCATTGTGCTAGGACTTAATTGAACTTCTATGGAATCACGTTAACCAGTGATTTCTACACACGGAGTTAATCCATAGTGATTGAGTGTGAGAAGTCGAAAAGAATTGAGTGATGAGATATAACTGAAAAAGAAAGTTTGGTTAGCAGTGAGCTAAATGTTTAAAAGGAAGAGGGTGTGAGAACAGAGTTAAAAGAATATCACAACTCTGCACCAACTTTTTCTGAGCCGGGCAGCCACAATTCTAATGTTTCACAATTCTTTGGTGATCATTATTGAAACAGGCAACTAGCCCATGCCAACTCTTGATCAAACCTCACCAACTACTCATTTTGTTCTTAACAAGAAAGTGTTTCACATTTTCAAAGGGGAAGCAGCACATTTTCTATCTGATTTTCATTTGGAAAATCTGGATATTGAAAAGAAGGAAGTCTGCCCCACCTTCGCACTTCAATCATGCACATTGAGTCTATGTTTAACTTACTGTTGTCTTATTGGTTTACACAATTTTGAGCCTATAAGCAATCATAAAGTGCTTAATTCTTTCAACACAAGCACGAACACACAAGGAATTAGTTTCTTTGTCATAATGTTTATAGAAATTACCTTTGTGGTGTTTCGATGATTAAATGGAAGCCCTGGGGGAGTCAACATCAAACAACTCCTTTTCAATGTGTATTTGTTACACACAGTGGCTTAGTGTTACTGACAGGCATGTTAACTGATTCATTTGTTGATTCAGGTGTTACACGACTATTCTGTCTGGATTTGAAAAGATCTGGATGAATATCTTTTGGATTGACGGATCAGAGGCTCCAAGTGGTTGACATTTCTTACTCAAAGTTTTGATGAAGTCGTTGCACTTTTCATCAAAAAGGGGGAGAATCTAAAGCTTGAAGAAATGTTCAGTTCATTACATTACAAGACATTGGAGAAGAGAAAGCTAACCAAGAAATGCAAGATCAAAGTATTCTGAAGACATGCTGATTTCAGATAAATTTTCTTTGAAGATACTTTGCTAAAGCATTCTGAGCTAGAGAAAGAGATTGCATCTTCTGAGCTGAAAAAGAAGACTGAATTGCTAAAATATTTTTAGTAATGATCTTGATCCGAAGGGGGAGATTGTTAGAGCACAGTCTCATTGGATTCAAGATCATCCAATATGAAGCTACTGCTGAAAAGTCGCTCTCGATATAAAGTCTAATGTCGTTTGTAATAAATGTCGAAGTAAATTATTGTTTATTGTAATTTTGTATTTTAGTTTAAATAAGTTTAAATATCTAATTATGATTAGATATTAGTTTGTTAGTTAATGTCTAAGTTAGTTAGATATTATATTAGATATTAGTTAGTTTATTAATATCTAAATTAGATATTTGTAATAATATCTAAGTTTAGATATTAGGTGATAGTGTGTTAGAGAAGTAACAATCACAATCTTAATCTCAAATCTAAGACTAACATATCGATCATCAAGAACACATCAGAGAAAAGAGCTTCAAAGTGTAAACTTATCAACCTCTGTAATCTGCGTTTTGTAATAGAAACAGGTTGGTAATCTATATCTTGTTGTTGTTTGATTTATCTGGTAAACGATCACGGACTCACAAGAACTGTAAGTGATATTCAAAGATGAAACATCTAAAGATGAATGTTTATCAAATACCTAAAATTGCACAAAAGCAAGAAGAACCACCCAAAATTGAACCAAGAAAAGGATAATAGAAGCAAAATCGAACCCTAACCCACCCCCAATATCGGTTTCAGGACCTGAAACAATCCCACACAAATAAGAGAAGAAAAGTTGATTTTAGGTCAAGAAAACCCACAACCGAATCAAACCACCAACAAAGAAAGAAATACGAGATGGAGAGTGTTGTGAAATTACCAAGACCCAAATAGCTAAAAGCTCAATGGTTGGTTCCTGATACAAAACACAATATTACCCAAGAACAAATGAATTAAAGTTCTATATCGAGATTCAAAGCGGAAATACGATTAACAATGTAAGATAATAAACCATTAAGAAAATGTAAACAATGATCAAACCAACTAAATGTAAAATAAAACATCAGTAAGAGAGACACCGAGATTTTACGTGGAAACCAGGAAAGGGAAAAACCACGGGCGCATGACGCCGAGAACTGACCCACTATCACTTTGATGATGATACACTTGAGAGATTATAGCTTACAATAATGGAGAAATAAGTTAGGGTTCTTGAAGTTTAGAGTGTAAGGTTTTTGAGTGAGAGAGTAGATAATACAAGGGTTTCTATTATTGTCTTACATATATAAAATCAACAACTCTAATTAAAAGATATAGAATCAGCTGCCTGCTAGGTCTAAAACCCTTGTACGCACAAAAAAAGGAGTTGGGCCATCAGATGGGCCATATGGGCTTGTTAGAGTTGAGCGACCTAACAACCATATGTCTCCTAATTTCTCTGGATTGGAGGCAACATCTCACAAATCTCCAACTTGCATTCAAACTAAAGATCAAATTAAGAACCAATCTCCACCTTTTCTTCAAACCAAATAAACATCAAGAACACAACTCCACTAATCTTCATCTCAAGCCAAAAACGATCACCCATAAACAAAGCAATACCAAAGTAATCAAAGTTCTCGAAAAGCAATATCCTCCACCAAATCGTCCCTAAGGGCACCAACCCCGTCTTGCAACACCAACCAAGTCTAAACACAAATTGAACTTGGATACCGGAAGTGGTTTAATCAATATATCCGTTGCGTTGTCGTGAGTGCTAATCTTGACCACTTTAACATCACCTTTAGCTACTACTCTATGGACATAGTGATGATGAATATCGATGTGTTTCGACCTATCGTGAAACATACGTTCTTTGGTCAAGAGAACCGAACCTTGATTATCACAGAAAACCTCTTTGACCATCAGATGATCACTCAATTCACCAAAAAATACCATAAGCCAGACAACTTCTTTCACAGCTTCATTAACCGCCATATATTTCGCGTCCGTTGTGGACAAAGCGACAGTAGGTTGCAAATGTGCCTTCTAACTAATGGCACACCCATCAAGAGCAAAAACATATCTAGTAATAAATATTTTATTATCAAGATCCTTGGCATGATCGGAATCCACATAGCCAAGCACCCCCGAAGAATTCTTCCCAAAATGCAAACACAGATCTGTCGTGCCCCTCAAGTAACGAAAGATCCATTGGACCACTCCCCAATGTTCTTTACGCGGGTTAGCCATATATCTGTTCACCATAGAAACTGCATAGGTAAGGTCAGGACGGGTACAAATAATGGCATACATCTAATATCCCACCGCACTAGAATATGGCACTTTTGCCATCACTAGTACAAAAATGATTTTTTGTGACGGTTTGTAACGGTTTGGTAAAAAACCGTCACAAAAAGTCACATAAAAAGTTAGAGAATTGTTTTAGTAACAGTTTTTATAAAGAAACGTTACTATTACAAAAGAATGTAGAAATATAAAGCAACGTTTTAGATAAAAACGTTACTTAAGGTTCCCTAAGGTAATAGTTTAGGATGATTTTGAAAAATCGTTGCTTTTTGTTGTGACGGTTTTTAAAAACCGTTGCCATATAAGACCTTTTAGTAACAGTTTTAGTCTAAATCGTTGTTTTATGTCGTGATGTTTTTAAAAAAACGTTAATGAAAACTAAAATATGTATAACAACGCTTATTTGAAAACCGTTTTGAAAAGTCACCAACTTCTATGGCAACGGTCTTGCAAAATTTGCGTCACCAAAAGCTAGTGTATGGCAAGGTTTTTGAGAAAATTACCTCACTATATGTCATTCTCTAGTAACGACATTAAAACATTTACATCACAATATCTCTAGCTACATTGACGGTTTTGAATATTTATGTCACCATATGTCATGTTATGGTGACGGTTTTTGAGTATGTTACCATATGTCATTCTACGGTAATGATTTTGAAAATAAATGTCACCATAGGTTATGTTATGGTAACGGTTTTAAAAAATTATATGTTACAATGGTGACGATTTTGTATAATAAATGTCATTATATATCATGCTAAGGTGACAATTAGAATAATAAACGTCCACGTAAGTCATGCTACGATGACGATTTTGTATAATAAACGTGACCATATGTAATGTTATGGTGATAACTTTAAATAATAAATATCATCCTTTGTCATGCTACAGTGACAGTTTTGAACAATAAATGTCATCGTACATCATGTTACAATGATGGTTATGAAAGATAAATATCAAGGTACCTCATGCTATCGTGACGGTTTGAGAAATAAATATCACTGCATGTCATGCTACAGTGACGGATTCGAAGAATTTACATCACCTTAGATCATGCTATGGTGACGGTTTAGAAAAGTAAATGTCCCCGTACGCCATGCTATGGTGACGGTTTTGAAACATAAACGTTATCGTACGTTATGCAAGGTTGACGATTTTAACAAAAAAACGAGTCACCCTATGTCATGCTATTGTGACCTTTTCAAATAATAAACGTCGGTGTATGTTATGTTAAAATCATGATTTTAAATAATGAACGTCATCGTATGTCATTCTATGGTGATAGTTCTGGAAAATAAACGTCACCCTATGTCAATCTACAGTGACGATTTTGAAATGTAAAGGTTACCGTATGTAATATTATGGTAACAGTGTTGAATGGAAATCGTCACATTATGTAATGTTACGGTGACAGTTTTGAATGATGAATGTCACCAATATGTCATTTTATAGTGACAGTTTTGATAAAGTTATGTCACCGTACGTCATAATGCAATGATGGTTTTGACAAATTTATGTCACTGTATGTTAGGTTACGGTGATGCTTTCGAATAATAAACGTTACTATATGTTATGCTAAGGTAACAATTTTGAATAATAAACATCACTATATGTCATATTACTCTGAATGTTCTACAAAATAAACTTTACCATTTGTCATACTAGAGTGACAGTGTGGAAGGATAAAGTGACAGTTTTTATTGATAAATGTCACCGTATGTAATGTTATGGTGACGGTTTTGATAAATTTAGGTCACCGTATGTCATGTAGCGATGATTTTGAGAAATTTACTCATGGTATGTAATGTTACATTGACAGTTTTGAATGATAAATGTCATTGTATGTCATTTTATAGTGACGGTTTTGATAAAGTTACGTCATAGAATGTCATGATTCAATGACGGTTTTGACAAATTTACTTCATCTGTTATTATGATACGATGAAAGTTGAGGATTTTATGTCGTTGTATGTCATGACAAGGTAACGGTTTTTAGAATTTTACGTTAATGTATGTCATATGTGTAATGGTGGGCACAAACGAAACTAGAAAACCCGTTTGGTCCAGGTCGCCTGAAATGTCATTTTGGATATGTTTTTTTTCTAAAGAAACCAATACTTTAATTTATAGTTTTTGGCACATAATTGTAATGTTTATAATATATTTTTGGTCGACAAAAAAATCAAAAGAAAAATAACTCAAATTAGATCCAGTCTGGTCTGGCCCAATTCGCCAAAAAGTCCAACCTAGTTACCGTTGGGTCTAGATAATCTCACCTCAGACCGGTTCGACTTAAATGTTCTGATATGAACATAGACAATTGGTTTTTACCCGATCAATACTAAATCAAAAAATCTTGATCCACACCTGTTCCGGAACGGTTTGTGTATTCTTCCTTTTATTTTTGTCCACTATCAATAAAATTACAATATTTACTTTATGTAATTCAGGAAAAAAAAATAGTCCAACAATTGCTTGCTAAGATTAACGATTACAAAGTTACCATTTTATATTTATGTTTTCATATACCTAATATTTTTTCTAATCCCATAAACAATCCAAATTTATGTGGAAGATAAATAATAATTTATTTATGTTTCTGACAAAATCATAAAGACGTGTATACTATAAGAATATGAAAAGGTGGTCAAATTTATAGAATGCAACATTAATAAGATATTGATGCACTATTGACTTCCCAAGATTGTTCAGTCTGTGAACAAGCAACATGTCCAAGTAGTGTTTTACATAAAACAAATATGATATATATAACATATTTAGAGAGTTTAGTTTGAATGCTACTAAGTTTCCTCTAACATGACAATGGTATTTCACAATAAAAAGGACAAAGATTTATAATATTTCGTATCACAAACAATGCATGACAAAGAAAATAGCAAGTACTTTTTAAAAATTTTGGCAGCATGACTGTTGTAAATTAACAATTTCCAAAACCTGTATAATGGCACAAAACACCAACCAACGAAAATAAGAAAACTTTTGGCACAAAGTGAATCAAACAAAAACAAATGAAAACAAATATATATAAATATAATGAACATGCTAGATAAAGTTATTTTCCAATTAGTCGTTCAAATCTTTCTATCTTCCATTCCGAATTGAGTTGAAGGTATCATCAAATTTTTCCAGGATCGTCTTTCATGTGCTAATATTTGATTCTTTCAACGCCTGCTCCAAAGTTGGAAGGAAAACAATGTGAAAGTTAATGCAAACATAGTATGCTCATATATAACTTGCAAAAGGAAATGAATTGAACTCAATAAAGCAACATGATTACATCAATGATAATATACACACATATGTATATATATAACGAGAACTTTGAGATGTAAATGAGCAACAAGTCCACATATACAGATTTTAAAACCTGTCTTGACTTCAACTTGGTTAAATGTAAGGGTATGGAACATTGTATGGGTGTAATTTATTTTGGGCAAGTAACAAAGCAACTACTTGACTTATCCTGCTTATTTTTCCCTGAAATTGTTTAACCGCTTTCATTGATTATTTTTGCAAAAACTCTAGGAAATCATTTTCCTCAACCATATTAACAAGAATCAACGACGACTTGGTCATTGGGTACTTTCCTACTATATGTATTTTTTATATACGGATAATTTTGATTCGTTTACTATTACTTTGAAAGTATGTTTATTACTGTTTTTGAATATGGTGCAACTACTATAGAAGCATATAAACTATCACTAGATATTTGAAACATTATGTTAATGTCAATTTGCCCAACATATCGAATCAATTTGAAATTCATTAAACCCTAAAAAAAGATCGACTAAAAACAAAAAAACATCGAATTACTGTGGGGTGAGAGCAAGTTGACGAGTAAAGGCAAGGGCATATCACGTTTATCCTTTGTTGTCGTGATTCTTTATAGTCCATAACTATAAAAGAAGAATTATGGAGTATGAGTAAACATAACCAAAACTCTGCAAGTTAAGGTTCATTGAGCAAAAAACTTTTAATCTGGCAATATGGTAAATAAAGGAAAAAAAAGAAATACACTAAATTATGCATATTATTTAATAAGTCAATTCATGGAAAGAGAAAAAAAAATTACCAACCATGGTTCGTTTACCTTTAAGCACAATTAACACCTTGGCAACTATAACATCAACAACAAATTCAAAGAGGTAGAGTGGGTCAATTTGCTTTGCGTAAAGTTATACCATGACAGTCTGTCCGAAAGTAATCATCTCGAGATTCCTTACCCAAATCAAGTGGATCTATGCGCGGCAATATATTATCATTCCGAGGAAGTATTACGATACTGAATTCCTCGCCGACATCTGCATAGGTATCTCTATAGTTTTTGGGAGGTGTCATGAAAACAATACACTTTTTCTTATCAAGTTGGTCCTTCACATAAAATATCTGCCTTGCTTGTGACGCCAAAATGAAAGGATCATCCTTGTGTCCTAATCTATTAAGCTCAACCAAGGTGTAGCCAAGAACATCCTTTTTAACCCCGTGTCTATTGTCAACCCAATCACAATTGAAAAGTGGAATTCTTCTTGTATGATAATCTAGAACCCATATCTCTTGTAGAACACCGTAATAAAATGCATGAGCATAGCTTACACCATCATTGCAAATGTGTATGTCGGTCGCCTCTACACTAACCCCACTATTCTGGTAAATTCTACCTTCACGAGATTTTGTGCGAAACATGTAACCATTGATGTGGTATGCATCGTATTTCATCACCTCAGTTTGTGGGGCACATGATATCCACCTTAAGGTCTCATCAATACTTTCTTTAGCGACTGCCAACTCTCTCTCAACCTGAAATTCATTATAAGAATTAGATTTCACTTTAAACGAAAAATAATAGAGCAAAAATAACATTTTTTTGAAAACTTTTACCTGATTTCGTAACCATTTTCCAAACATTTTACTACGCTCTTTCTCCAACCATGCTTGTCGTTGAGCAGGATATTGTTCTTTCAAAAAGGTCATGTGTCGACTGAAAAATACAATGATGGATGTCATATTACTTATTAAAAAATTTTGGAAAAATGTAATGGTATATGTATAACTAATATTTACTCGATATAAGGCTCAACTTCAGGTGTATTTTGCATCACATAAAAATGCGCTTTGGACAACACTTCAGGACAAACTTGTATCAATTTACCAGCTGATAGTGGTTTTCCCTCATTAATTGAATTAGCATCTTCACCATTGTCAAATGTGTTATGCTTGTCAGGTGGAATACCGACTGTCTTCATGCTTCTTTTGTACTCACCAAAACACTCAATTGTCTCCTCTGCAACATTCTTTTCGGAAATTCATCCTTCCGGTTTGTTTTTGTTTCGTACATTCCCTTTAATAACCTTCATACACCTTTCAAATGGATACATCCATCAAAAGGATACAGGACCGCATAATTTCACTTCTCGCGTAGGATGTACGGTTAAATGAACCATGTTATCAAAAAAGGATGGAGGAAAGTATTTCTCAAGCAAGCATAATGTCACACAGTTCTTCCTGCAATTTATCTAGCTCTTCCACATTGACTTCTTTGCTGTATATTGATCTGAAAAAGAAACAGATCCTGATAATAGCGTATCCGGTCGCTTTCGGCATAATTGATCGTATCACAATTGGCAAAAATTGTTGCATCAACATGTGATAGTCATGTGATTTAAGTCTAATCAACTTGCGATCTTTTCGACTCACCAGGCTAGAAAAATCTGTACAATACCCTTGTGGAACACTTAACTCGTATAATGTTTCACAAAACTTGTCATTTTCCTCCTTGGTTAATGTGTAACATGCTGCAGATAGTATTGTTCCGCTTCCTTGTGTCTTAGGTTCCAATTCTGGTCTTAACCCAAAATGCACCAAGTCCATTCGAGCCTCCAGTCCATCTTTCGTCTTTCCTGGCATGTGCAACAATGTTCCAATAAGACTCTCAAACACATTCTTTTCGACGTGCATGAAGTTTATACAATGCTGAACATAATTATAACGCCAATACATTAGGCGTCGATGCCATATGTTGTATTTCTGCCAATAAGTGGTTTCCTTGTTTCCCCCATTTGACTTTGTCTTGATTCTCTTCATCTTTCCACCTCTTCCCGTCGAAGCCTGAGGTATTCCACTTTCTTATCCTTCACTCCTTTTCCCCATGAATTCTCTATGGATTTTACCTCCTCATATATTTCTTCCCCATTCATAGGTGTTGGGGCAATGTTCAACTCTTGTTTTCCATTGAACGCCTTCTTTTGCCTTCTAAACGGGTGATCATATGGTAGATATCTTCTATGACTAGCGTAACTCTGTTTGCCTGATAAAGGAAGTCTAACACACTGAGTTTTTTTCCTACACACTACACAACCTTTGTATCCGCTATAGGGGCAACCACACAATGTACCAAGAGCAGGGTAATCATTTATTGTCCATAAAACAACTGCACGGAGAGTAAACATCTCTTGTGCACATGCATCATAGGTTTCAACTCCCGTATCGAATAAGAATCGAAGATCATCAACCAAAGGTTCTAAAAAAACATCGATATCATTACAAGGCGTACCTGATATTAATAATGACAACATGATGAACTTTCTTTTCATACACAACCATGGTGGAAGATTGTAAATCATGGTTAAAATTGGCCATACACTATGATGTTTGTTTCCTCGGTTTACGTCAACTCCATCTGCCGAAATGCCTAGCCGCAAATTTCTTGGATCATTAGCGATTTTAGAGAATCTTTGATCTATTTCCGTCCATGCTTGTGAGTCTGTTGGATGACGTAAAACACCATCTTTTTTTCTAGTTGTCTCATGCTATATTAAATCCTTTGCTATGTTCTTTGTTTGAAACAGACATTTCATCCTTGGAATGATGGGAAAGTACCACAATACTTTTGCCTGAATGCTCTCATACAATTTCCTCGTCTTTTCATCCACTTTCCACCTTGATTTGCCATAGGTAGGACTAACTTTGAAATCCTTGTACTCGTTCTTATAAAGAACACAGTTATTGATACATGCATGTATCTTTGTATACCTTGAACCCATTGCTTTAATTGTTTTTTTAGCCTCATATGTACTTCTCATCATTTCATTACCTTCAGGGAACATTTTTTTAACAAAACTAGTAGTTCATTGAAGAACTTGTCAGATGCTCCGTAGTTACTCTTCAAGTTGAACAATTCAACCATTGCAGAAAACTTGGTAAAGTTGGGACACCCTTTGTATAGAGGCTTTTCAGCATTTCAAGCAGCTCTTGAAACTTCTTATGGTCCTCTATGAAATTGTCTTCTGTAGCTTGAACCATTTCTATGGTTTCTGGAGCGTCTGTTGGAATTTCTATTTCTATGGCTTCTGGTGCATTTGCTGCAAAATTAGCAAATTCTTCGATGCACACACCATCATTGACATTGATATGTCCATTTCTTGGTGTCTCGTCTTTTACCCCATGCTTAGTCCACTTGACATAGTTTTGATCAATTTCTCTTGATAAATAAGTGATGATCTACCTCATTCATATCAAGGGAGTAGTGGTTTAAACAAAACACACATGAATATGGAATCTTAATTTTTTTCGTGTGTCTTTAGTTGTCCATGTTCGTCAAAATCTTCAATTGGTGGAAAGCGTACTTCAAAAATGCCGCAACTCCATCTATATACGACTTTTTGGTTCTATTTGTACGCATCCAAGATTTATCCATTTTGTTCTATCTGTAGATTTAAAAGAGAAAGAAAAACATTCACAAAAGTTAATTAGTACTCCCTCCGTCCCAAAATAAGTGTCCACATTTCTATTTATGTTTGTCCCAAAATAAGTGTCCACTTTCAAAAGGTAGATAGCTAAATTCTCACATTTGCCCATAATTAATGGATAAATACATAAAAGTTGTGAAGAGAGAGAAACATTAAATAAGGGTAATATGTCATTTGGTAACAAAAATGTGTAATAATTATGCATATCTAAAACTGTGTGCCAAGTCAATTGTGGATCCTTATTTTGGGACTGGGGGAGTATTACCACCAAATAGATCGACTACGCAACTAATCCAATCTAAAAGATTAAATCTCTTCAAAAGGAAGTTCATAAAATTTATGTTTTAGTTAGCACATGATGGTATGTATGCATGTGTGTGTTGATAGCTCATTTGTTAAGAATATGAGTTTACACTTGGATGGGTTTAGAAACGCCAAAGTTATCTCAAGTCATAAAAAGGATGTCATGTATATATTCCAAACACCCACCAACACTTGCAACCATCATCATTCAATTCAATTCATATCATGGTGACAGAGTCTGTGTTTTGTGATGTTTGCTACAATAACTTCTTCACAAAACTTAGCTATTTCTTACCAGGTAAACGACTATATATAACTAGTTATATTCCTCAAACCTCATCTTTTTTATTAATATCTATCTAATCTATCAACAGGTGTGGATGTCCATGTACAATGCAAATTCCAAGCAAATGCACCAACTACCATGGAGCAAATCATGTTTTCGGTCAATAGGACAACAGACAGATACAATGTTTACAGATTGGATATACCATCAATTGATGGGGTTGACTGTGTGAAAGCCTCTTCTCCACCCGATCACTCATTTTGTGAAGCAAACTTGAAGTTCAAGCCACGTGAAATCTCCAAGCCTATAATTACAGAGTTGTAAGCCTGTATGAAAAAAAGAAACGACAAACTCACACCATCCATTTCCAATGGAAATTTTCCTTTGGGCACAGAGGGGCAATTCAAATGCTTCGCAGACAACCCGGGTATAAGTTCTTGTAATCTAACTAACACTGTCGACCTCTTATGGATATGCCATATCTGATCCATAATTTTGCAGGTATAAGTTCATGCAGAAATGGAGGTAACATTGGGGGCTTCCGGTTTGAGAAGTTGTTATGTGTATTTACAAGTAATATATTATAGTATTTATTTTTCACTAAGAAAAATAGACAAAATGCTAAATTGACCAACTTGTCCCTGAGATAACTTATTAAAAATTAATAGAGTTGGTATAAGGGACCTAATTTGCAACAACATTTAAACCACAATAATTTAATATGTAATTAATTCATTTGGGGGACTCAATCCATAATTCTGATATAACCATAGGGACCAAATCTATAATTTACTCTTTAAAATATTATATATACTTAAGTTTTAAGTAAATGTATGTTGTTTAAGAATATTTGTTACCATAAAATCATTCATTTTTGTTTTACTCCCTAAGGAACCCGTATAAGGTTTCCTATTCTCTTTCAATCCATGTTCCTTCTACTTCTCCACTGCAAGGTTTGATCAAGAATTGAAATTATCTTCAAAGATTTTCGGGAATCGATAAGGTATGTTCTACAAAGTTTAGATTTTTGGGAATCAATAAATCGATTTTGATAAACCCTAATTATAAAAGCCTCAATCCAATTCTCCGTTTCATATTAATTATTTCTACTCCTTGTTCAAGAATCCTTTGTTTCTCTATTCTCTATTGTTCATATTATGGATGAACCAGTGCATTCAAATGGGGATGAATCATATCATGAGGATGACCATTGTGAGGGTGAAGAAAACAATGAAAGTTTTGAAGAATATGAAACTGGTAGCAGTTATGATGATGAGCATGGTAATTTATGTTCTCATTCATAAAAACCCACATACGTTCATATATTTTGAGTCTCCCATCCAAATCCGTTAATATCTATTCTCATTGAACTCCATAATTTTTTAAGTCTGCCATTCATTAATTTCTATCGAGCTACACATGTTTTATCTGCTAATTTGCTTTTGGATTGTTTTTATATTTGTCGATATGTTGGTTTCGGTATTAAATGTTTTAATTTCTTAGATATGTGAATTCAAATTCATAGTCTGATTTTGAAGTCGATATCTATGCTTGTTTGAACTCTATTTACATCTTTCAATGTCTAAAAACGTTCAAAATCAGAGATTGTTAGCGATATATACTACCACTATATAAGCCTAAATAATCTGGAAGAACTTAAACAGAGTTGCTGCACCTTATAAGTCATCATCCCAATTAGTGAACAAATTAATCACAATGAGAGCTACTGTTCTCCAAGAGCATCTTAAGCCATAAAAATTTACAAACTGTAAGAACCATAGACCAATGATCTATAATAACGCATAAATGCCAAATCTTGCTACCAACATTTTGTGTCACATTATTAAATGACATGGTTTAACAACCCGAATGAGTATCTTATTCTGGAACATCGGACATCCAATATGCATACATATGTGATATGTCTACTTCATGTTTTCAACTCTTACATGACATAGTAACATACTTCAAAAAATCATATGGGACTGATTCGGCAAGACACACACCCCAATTGTACACAGCTTGGCTCATCAAAGTAAAAAACCTATGACTGCAGAAACAATGTGTGGCCCACAATTTGGCAAGTAGAACACTCCCACATAAAATTATTGATATACAAAGTAAACTTGCCTTTCTTACAGCACCATTGTGAATGAAAAATATAGCATTTATTTAGACAACAAAAAATGAATTAGTGTAGGATTTCTTGATATACACAAGCCTTCCAAATACGAGTAGATATTCTGCAATGTTATGCCCACACCAAGTGTCATGACATAAATTAGTGTAGGATTTCTTGTACCATGCTTCATAAATTTTCTCTTGTACAATCAGCAAAATATTTTTCATAAGGAAACTAACATTTAGAATGTAAAGAGAGGGGGGTCATAGAAGTTGGGAGAAATTGCATGAAAATCACATTTTTGTCCAGCAATTATATACTGACTTTAACACAGATTCTGATCAATCAGCACACTGATTCAGAATAAACTCAAAAAATAAAAGTGGTAAATTTGTGTCTTAGGATTCCAAATCATCTGGACTCGTCAAATTTGGAGCTTCGAGGAGGGAGATCTGAGAAAAATATGACAGGTGCACAAAGTTGTCAAGAAATCACTTTAACTCAGAAAAGGCTAAGTATAAACTTTGATTGGCCTTGATCAGATCTCTGAACACACATGATCAGAACTCTGATCACTATTGATCAGAACTCTGAGTAGACTTTGATAGAACTTTGATAAAACACGGGCGTAACTCTGATAAGGCATAGAAGTAACTCTGAAAACACGACATTATAACTTCTGAATACATTAGAATCAAACTCTGAATGCACATGAAAAGCCTTGACATTGAATTTTGTAGGGTCAAGAGGACAACGAAGTTTACACAATTACAATTTGAATAGTTTGTGAGTCAAAGTGAATGCGAACACATTGACATCATTCTATATCTACGCTTGTTTGAACTCTATTTACAGCTTTCAATGCCTGAAAACATTAAAAAACATAGAATCTTTTAGTTTATAGATTTATTCTATCAATGTCTGAATTTTATGAGAATCTTGTGTGTTCTTGTTTTAGTTAGGGGGATGGGTTCGGGTGGTTTAATGTGCTCCTTTAGTTGGAATTCTTAGTTAGGTGATGGACAGTGGGTTGTGTAGCTGAGTTGGACCACTTGCTGCTAATCAGTCAGTTTAACCGAAAGCTTATTTGCTTAGGATTCTACTAGAGTTCGTTTGTCATTCCAACAACTTTTTTACGATCATTAACAACAATGTATTCATGATGAATGCAGTCTTGAATGTGCCTGTATGGTATGTGAGCAACTCTCCCATCCGTCAATTTTGATATAACTGGTGACAGTTCCAATAATAAATCTAATTGTCAAACGTAATCAATATAAATTAGGGAAAAATAAAACACCAATGTATGGTAGTTTATGCTTATACTGTAAAACAAAACAGGAAAAATGAAGGTACTATTAGCTATAGGGGCATTGGATGTTTGTGAGTTATATTTGTTGTATGTATTTAACACAAACTGATTGAAAAGCTTAATCTGGTAGAAATCTGGTGCACAAATAACATCAACCTCCAACAACAACTAACCTGAGTTCATAACTGATATGACGTTCGCATTTCAAGGCATGATCAATGACAAAACAAAGATTTGAAAACAAAGAATCATGGTAAGTTCAGAAAATGAATGCTGAAATGATTTGAATCTAGTGCATGGCCACAAGAAGACAACCAGAATTACACATTTGTTTTTAAAAAAACATTGCACTGAGAAATTCAGAAATCTAGACAACCTTAACCATAACTCTGGTTGTATTCAAATAGAAATCTGGAATGACCATAGGCATTGTTTAAAATTCAGAAATTTCAAAGCTTTCAAATCTGGAAATCTTGATGAGTTATTCGAACTCTGAATGTATGTCTAAACCAAACTCTGATTGTCTTGATCAAAACGAGATATGAACTTGGTAATTCTTTATTTCTTCTTTGTTGTTTCTAGGTATACTCTTTTTCGTTTGTTGTATATTAGTGCATGTCCTCCCTTTCACCCACCAATTATTTTCCATTGGCTTTATGGTGTATATAACTTTTTTTGAAGTATAATATTTTCCACTTTGTTTATGGTATTGTGTCGAAGACATTGACGTCATGGGGAATGAACAAGAATAAACAATGGAAATTCCACAAGATGACAGGTCAGAAGAAATATCGAGTAAAAAGTAAACGGGTTAGAGGTAAGACACGGTATGTCAAACTATATAAAGATTTTGCAGACCCTGAATGGGTGAAACGTGTTATAGAATTTGATGACATGGGTAACTTCAAAGGGAAGTATAGATCAGAAATCTCTAGCTTTTTAGGTAACTTGGTTCGGAAAGGGGTTGGGCTTACAAAATTGCGATGGGAAAAAGTGTCCAAAGAAGTGAAAGATATGATGTAAGAGGAAATAACGGTATGTTCTACTTGTTTATTTATTCAATGTAAATATTATATTTAGTGTTTATTTGTAATTAGTTATTTGTAATTAGTATATGGTTTGATATTATGGTAGCAATTTTATGTAATCGACGCGAGGATGAAAGAACGGATGATGCACCGTCTTGCTGATGCCTTGCGCAATTTTCGATCAAAACTATACAAACGTTTTATATTTCCGAACATCGGTAAACCTTCAAAATTGAAAGTTGTCCCAAAACAATACGGGAATGTGGAGCAGGTTGATTGGGACAAATTTTTTGAACACACACTTTTAGATAAATTCAAGGTTATACAATGGTCAAATAATGTTATATTTATTGTCATCTCTATTTATTTCTTAATATAACATTTTTTTCATTTTTTTCTCTTCTAAGGGTGTATTCGAGTCAGCAAAAATATCACATGCAAAGCACAAGTACCCACATCGGTTGGGACGATCGGGATACGTGGGACTTAGAGAAAAAATGGTATTCATATTTTTAAATTGTTGAATTCATTACCTTTTCGCTTTTGCTTATAAGCGAAGTTCCAAGATTGAAGTTTTAACACCAATATGTGTATTTGATAACTACTAGGTAAAAAATAAAGAAATTTCTGAGGATGAAGTTCCAGTGAGGTCTTTGATGTGGTGCAAGGCACGTCAAACCAATGACGCAGGTTATCAAAATGACGAGCTCAAAGACAAGGCAAATGAAATTGTAAGAATTCATACTTTATTGGAATGCATTCCTATTTCTACCAATGTATCACTGATATATGTTGTGGACAGGTGAACCATGAAAAGGAGATTCAGGATGGATCCCTAAAGCTTGAACACGGCATAGATGCTCTTACGCTTGTGTTTGGAAAATAGCATTTTGGGCGTGTAAGGGGGGTTGGGAAGGGAGTGACTCCAACACGCTACAGGAACAATCCCAGACGCAAAGGATCGTCCAGAAATTGCACTCTACAAAGACAGTTGGACGATGAAAAACGAGAGAATTCTGAAAAAGTTGAAGGTTTGCAGAAACAGCTGCAAGACCAATATCACATAATTAAAGAACAAGGTCAGAAGATCCAAGACCAAAATAATCTAATTAAAGAACAAGGCGAGGTAATGAAAGCTATATTAGCTCACCCGTCCACTAAAGGAATTGGATTAACAGATCATAAAACTCCATTAAACATGAGTTTCGAAGGACAAGTAAGTAAATTGGCCATAAAGTATGTTCCATAGACTTAATTTAACTTTTTTTTAATAAACTATCGTGTAATATGTAATATTTGTATAAACACTTTTCAAAAATCTTTGACAATTGGTCTTCCATATTCACATGAAACTCCTGCAACAAGCAACCACTCTCATAGATCTACTCATGACGACACTGTTGCTAAATCGTCAAAGAGACCTCGACAATCTTTAGAGGTAGATTATATACCGATATCTGGGAAGGACACTCTTGTTCCCATAACTTCAAAACAATCAAAGACTACACCATCTCAAGTGTTGACAAATGAAGTCCGAATGGTGTGTTCTTTATATGTATTATAATTTTTTTTAACGTTGATCTTTACGATTTTCTCACGGAATATATTTTTTGCAGGATATAAAATGTAAATTGGCACATCCAGATCGAAGAAACATTGTTGCAGAGGGGACTATCTTCTACTCATCTTCAGAACAAATCATTCATGAAGTTCCACTTCCGGTTGATTGCTACAAAGTCTTGATTGACAAAAAAATAAAACCATCTGCATTTTTACCCATCCAATCGGGTGAGCACAAGACTGTATGAGAAGCTTATGAAAGTTTTGTCGTTTGGCCAAAAATCCTTGTGATCCCGGACTCAAAGGTCAACTCCTTATCTAATTTAGCTCTTCATTTGTTTTAATGGACAATCTTGCATGTCTAAATGTATACAACAATGTGTATGAAGATATTAAATATTTGATTACCATTATATATTATACAACTATATGTTAGAAAGTCGTTGCAAAGGTTTGAGCCTTTAGAATGACCATTATCCACAAAGACCCGATTACCATTATATCTTATACAACTTATATGTTGGTTAAACTTGTATCCTTTTGCAGGTGCCGCAAATAACTTCTGATGAGCATAAAGAGAAGAAAAATAAGAAGAAAACAAAGAACTACACAACTGTTACTCGGCTAAAGACGACAAATCATACAAGGAGTACATTTAATAAGAAAAACATTGATTTAGATGATGCATGAGATTATTATAGGTGTTTAAACTTTTTTCACACAATGAATTTGTTATTCTTTGTCGTTGGAAACATTATTCATATAATTATCACTACTAGTTTAATAATTTCTTATATATTGATAATTATTTTCAACTTCTTTTAGTTTTTTTTTTGCCAGATATTTTTAAAACCTTTCGTAATAATTAGTCTATGACAACGGGTTTTAAAAATAGACATAATTGTACATCATATTGCGGTGACGCTTGAATAAACAACACTGTGTGTCAAGTTATAGTAACGTTTTAAAAAAAAAAATAAACATCATCTTTTGTCATGTTACAATGATGGTTTTTTAAAAAGAAACGTTACCGTATGTTATATTACGGTCACAGTTTTGACAAATACACGTTAACGTATGTTATACTTCGGTGATGGTTTAAAAAAATAAATGTCACTATATTTCATGCTTCAATGACGATTTTTAAAAAAATAAATGTCAATGTACATCATGCTATGGTGACATTTTTGAAAAATTAATGTCACCGTACATCATGTTATGGTGACGGTTTTGAATACTAAAGGTCATTGTATGTGACACTACATTAACGATTTTGGCAAATAAACGTCTCCATACATCACTTTGCATTGACGGTTTTGACAAATAAACATCACCATACTTAAAAAACAAATGTCACTATATGTCATACTATAAT
Organism: Arctium minus; assembly: GCA_954870635.1. NCBI lineage: Eukaryota > Viridiplantae > Streptophyta > Magnoliopsida > Asterales > Asteraceae > Arctium > Arctium minus. The sequence goes on along the minus strand of OX941092.1, from coordinate 70,856,633 downwards.
GACGGTTTTGAAAAATAAACGTCACTTTACGTCACTCTACAGTGACGGATTTGAAAAATAATCTCACTGATGTTGTGCTATGATAACGGTTTTGAAAAAAAAAATCACTTTAGGTCCAACTACGGTGACGATTTTGAATAACATATGTCATTGTATGTCACTCTACGGTGATGGTTTTAAAAAATAAACATCACAATATGTCTTGGTATGGTGACACTTTTGAACAATAAATGTCACAATATGTCATGATACGCTGACGGTTTGGTTTTCAAAACTGTCACCATACATATGACTATGGTGATATTTTTGAAAAATAAATGTTACCATACATCCTACTACGGTAATGGATTTGAAAAACAAATGTCACTGTATGTCATACTACAATGACGGGTCTGACAAATAAACGTCACTGTATGTCATGCTACGGTAACGGTTCGAATAAATAAATGTCACCATATGTCTGTTATTGTGACGATTTTAAATAATAAACGTCACCATATATCGTGTTACAGTGACGATTTTGAAAAATAAATGTCACCTTATGTCATCATATAGTCATGTTTCTTAAATGTAAACGTCAACGTAGGTCATGATATGGTGACTATTTTATAAAATAAACGTCACTGTACGTCATGTTACAATTACGGTTTTTAAATAGAAACCTCAGCGTATGTCATGTTACGGTGACTATTTCGAGAACTTAACGTCACCGTACGTTATGTTATGGTGACGATTTTTGAATAATGAAAGTCATTATATATCATGCTATGGTAACGTTTATGACAAATAGCTACCACTGTATGTCATGCTACGGTCACGATTTTGAAAAAATAAACATCACCGTATGTAATGCTACAGTGACAGTTTTTAATATAAACGTTAAAGCATGTCATGCTACGATGACAATTTTAATGAAATAGTGTCACCGTATGTTATGCTATGGTGCTGGTTTTTAAAAATTAATGTCATTGTATGTTATGCTATGGTAACGGTTTTAGAAAAAAAAACAACTTTTTTTTGTATATTTAAGATGACGGTTTTAGCGCATGGTAACGGTTTTTTATGTGATTTGGTAACATTTTTTAAACGTAACCAAAAGTGTACCAAAAGTGACAGCAGATAAGGTGACGATTTTTATGTCCATGAAAACCGTTACGGAATACCTATGGTAACGGTTTTTAACCGTCACTAAAGACCTTTTTTGTACTAGTTCATATAGGCAACATTGGCTTGAGTTGAAGGACTTAAAACGGATGATAACTTGAAATGAGGCACAACTGGAGTGTTGATGGACTTTGCTTCAGACATGTTGAACCGGCGAAGAACTTTCTGAACGTAACCTTTTTTGACTAAGGTATAACTTTCTTGCCTTTCTGTCACGAATAATCTCCATACCAAGAATTCTCTTTGTGGCTCCCAAATCCTTCATATCAAATTCTGAATTTAACTGATCTTTAACTTTCTAAAATTCTCCCATATCTTTAGCTGCTAAGAGCATGTCATCCACGTACAAGAGCAAATATAACATCGACCCATCTTCACACTTCTTGAAATAAACGCAGCTGTTGTACGAAGAATTTGATAAGACGTGTGTGGTCACAAATGCGTCAAATTGTACCATTGCTTAGGAGACAGTTGGAGGCCATATAGAGATTTAACAAGCTTGCACGCGTAACCTTCTTTACCTGGAATCTCGAAACCTTCCGGTTGTTGCATATAAATCTCTTCCTCAAGTTCACCATTCAGAAAAGCGGTCGTTACATCTAATTGCTCAAGCTCAAAATCATTGGACGCGACCATCCCAAGCAATGCACGTATAGAAGTATGTTTCCCCACCGGTGAGAAAATGTCATTATAGTCGATGCCAGTAATTTGATTATAACCTTTCGTGACTAACCGAGCTTTATATCTTGGCTTTTCATTTAGAGTGGTCCCTTCCTTCAACTTATAAACCCACTTGCATCTAACCGGCTTTTGGCCTTTATGAGCCGACACAAGCTCCCAAGTTTCGTTCTTTTGCAAGGATTCCATCTCCGCATGCATTGCCATCAACCATTTATTCGTATCTTTTAATTTCATAGCCTCACTATAAGAAGTAGGCCCCAACGGAGCATTCCATTTCTTCGGCTACACTCAAAGCATATGCTTCGGCTTCTTGAGTATACCGTGTAGGGCGTACAATTTGTCTCCCTCCCCTATCACACGCAATGCATGGTTCAGGATCTTGTGGCGAAGGTTGTGACGGAGGATCACCTACCACTTGAACACCTGTAGTGGAAGAATAAGAAGAAGAAGCATTATTATAATTAGTAACATGTGGGCTCAATTTTTGAGCCATAGGTAGCTCTATCTCCACCGGAGGTTTCTCCTTAAGAGCTTTAGAAATGGTCTCGGATGTAGGAGGCGGTGAATCATGCAACATGGAAGATTCGTCAAAAGTGACATCTCGTCTTATAATGATCTTCTTTGTTTTCGGGAACCATAACCTAAAGCCTTTCACCCCATCTTTGTATCCAAGGAATTTGCATTTCAAAGCTCTCGGTTCCAACTTCCCATTATCAACATATGCATAAGTCGGGCAACCAAATATTTTTAAATTAGTATAATTGGCCAATGATCCGTTCCAAACTTCCATGACAGTCTTCTTCTCAATAGCAACAGAGGAAGACCGATTAATGATATAACAAGCGGTAGAAGTCGCTTCCACCCAAAAAGACTTGGGCATTTTAGAGTTTGAACTTTATCAAGAATAGTTTGGTTCATCCTTTCGGCTACACCATTATGTTGAGGAGTGTGGGCAATGGTACGGTGCCTTGTTATGCCTTCCTTCCGACAAAAGGCATTGAACTACTCGAAGCAAAATTCTAAGCCATTATCCATTCGAAAATCTTTCACCTCTTTACCGGATTGCTTCTCGATCATCGTCCTCCAATCTTTGAAAATCTCGAAAACATCATCCTTGCGTCTTAAGAAGAAAGCCCACACTCGACGAGAGAAATCGTCAATAATAGTAAGCATGTAAGAAACTCCACCATAAGAAGTAACACGAGCATAACCCCAAAGGTCGGAATGAATATAGTCAAGTGGCCCTTTAGTCGAGTGAATGCCACTTGAGAACTTGACCCTCTTTGTCTTGCTGTACACATAATGCTCGTAAAATTGCAAATCGGTAACTTTATGGCCATTCAACAAACCACGTTGACTTAGCTCGGTCATGCCACCAAGGTTCATGAAACCGAGACGAAGATGCCACAACTTGGATAGATCACCATCTAAAATTGAGTTGGAAGTCACAACAATGTCACCCCTAACTGTTTGACTCTGCAAAATATAAAGGTCAATTTGCGGGCTTTCTTTGAGCTTTCAATGCAACTATCACTCCACGCTTGACCTTAATAGATCCACCTTTACCCAAGAAATTGTAACCCTTTTCATCAAGGGAACTAAGAGAGATAAGATTTCTTCGAAGCTTAGGAACATGTTTCACATTCCCAAGTGTTCGGGTGACTCCATCATGCATACGGATTCTAATAGTGCCTGTTCCCCATCAATACAATACCTTCGGAAACTTGCTCATATGTATGAAATCAACTACGGTTGGGACACATATGAAATGTGCAACCCGAGTCTAGAATCCACTCTTCCGTGGCCTTTGCATCACCATCGAAGATCGTCATAACTTTACCTTCACTTGCTCCACTTTCATCGTGCTCAACAATATCGGCTTCCACGGAGGAACCCGTTGTCTTGTTCTTGTCTTTTTTTTTGGCTTGAAGCTTAAAAAATTCATCAATTATGTGACCCCTCCGTTTACAAAAGTTAATGTAACTTCTTCTTTCCACGAGATTTTGATCTTGATTTGCTTGAAGAGCTCGAGCATTTTTCAAAAGGTTTTCCCCTTGCATTTAATCCCTCGGCCCTTGGTTCATGACGAGGAATTATCTCTTTCATCTTCTGTTTTGAACTAAAAGTGGTATACAGTTCCTCAAGAGTAAGGGAATCCTTACTTTAAATGATTGTATCCATAAAAGTCGCGAATGATGGTGGCAAAGAGCATAGCAAAATGAGACCCAATCCTCATCGTAATATTTCACCTTAAGATTCTTCAAGTCAACAACTATCTCTTTGAATTTCGATAGATGTGCAGTAATTGAACCACCTTCAGTTAAACGATGGGCATACATTTTAAGCTTCATATGGAGCTTATTGGGCAAGCTCTTTGTCATAAGCATTTTATCTAGCTTACACCATATTCTATAAGTCGTTTCCTCTTCCGCAACATCCTGTAAAATATCGTTAGACAAATGCAATCTAATCAAGGATGAGGCTCTCAAGTCATTTAGTTCCTTTTCCTCTTCCGTCCAAGCACCGGGTATATACTAGTACAAAAAAGATCTTTTGTGACGGTTAAAAATCGTTACCATAGGTATACGGTAACGGTTTTCGTGGACATAAAAAACGTTACCTCTCTTGCCGTCACTTTTGATACACTTTTGGTTACGTTTAAAAAATGTTACCAAATCACATAAAAAACCGTTGCCATAGGCTAAAACCGTCACTTTAGGTGTATAAAAAAAGTTGTTTTTTTCCTAAAAACGTTACCATAGCATGACATAATGTGACCTTTTTTTTAGAACCGTCACCGTAGCATGACATAAGGTGATGTTTATTTGTCAAAACTATCACTGTAGGATTACGTACAGTGACGTTTATGTGTCAAAAGCGTCACTGTAGCATGAAGTACGGCGACGTTTGTTCTTCAAAACCATCACCATATCATGATGTACGAAGACATTTATTTTTCCAAACCGTCACCCTAAGATGAGTACCGTAATGTTTGTTTTTCAAAAGCATCACCGTAGGACGACATACGGTGACGTTTATTTTCCACACCATCACCATAGCACGACATACAGTGACGTTTATTTTTCAAAACCGTCATCATAGCACAACATACTGTGATGTTTAGTTTTCAAAACCGACACCCTAAAACGACATATCTTGACGTTTATTTTTCAGAATCATCACCGTAATACGATATATGGTGACGTTTATTTTTCATAATCATCACTATAACATGATATATGGTGACGTTTATTTTTTAAAACCGTCATCATAGCATAACATACGATTACGTTTATTATTAAATATTGTCACCGAAGTATAATGTACCATGACGTTTATTATTCAAAATCGTAATCGAAATATAATGTACCATGACATTTATTATTCAAAATCGTCACAATAGCATGACTTACGATAATGTTTATTTTCAAAACCGTTACCATAACATGACTTACGGTGACATTTATTTTTCAAAATCATCATCGTATCATAACGTACGACAACGTTTATTTTTCAAAATCGTAACCCTAACATGACGTATAGTAACATTCATTTTTCAAAATCGTCGCTCTATAACATGACATGCGGTAACATTTATTATGCAAAACCGTCGCTGTAGCATGCCGTATAATGACGTTTATTATTGAAAACCACCACCATAACATTACATATTGTGACGTTTATTATTCAAAACAGTCACTATAACAAATGTACAATGACGATTATTTTTCAAAAACGTCACTGTATCATGACATACGGTGACATTTATTATTCAAAATTATCACTATAGAATGACATTGTGACATTAAATTATCAAAACCATTGCCTCTAGTCATCTTTTATTGATGGTTTTTATCATTTATATAATGATGACATGAGAATGAATTTAAAAACTCAATATGAATCAAATGATTAACATTGCTTATAAGAAATTTAAAGTACTAATATACATTATATGAATAATGTATGAAAATACCAATAACAAAAGTTATAAATATCATAAACAACTTTTTCTTATCTAAGTTAGACTCCTTGTTTGCTTCAATCTCTTCGCCATCCCACTGATCATTGTATAACTGTTGTTTCGGTTCTTATGTTTATACTTCTCGTCATTAGGGTTAGAAATCATTTGTGGTACCTACAACAAGATAAATCCAAATAAATATAACTAGAGGCACACCATAATAAACAATACAAAAAAATCCACTACCACCAATAAACAATACAAAAAAATCTTCGCTAGATAAAACTAGAGGTACACCATAATCATCATACTCTTGGAACAAATCATCAAGAAGTATAGAATCAAAACCAAAAGAAAAGAGGAAGAAATATCACCCAGAAAACAGCAGACTGTCGAACAGCAAAATGGTGACCTCTAGATCTCCAAAACCGATCTCCACCGTTCAGAATGTAGATAGAGATGTCATGAAGCCACTGTCAAAAAATCAAGACGATCCTACGGTTCAAACTACGTAAATAGGCAAGACGGCGCGGCTGCACTTTGCTGAAAATTGTAGACGAAAATTCTCTCTTTTCTCTCACTTTTGTATTTGATGGTCTTTCTTTTCACTTGTTGTAAAACCCTAGGATACAAGGCAATATATAGATTGTATCGGGCCACTCTTGTTGGGCTATTTTAACTATTCCTAATGGGCCAGAAATAATTAAAACATAAAACCCAACACCATGGACGACTACGTGCAATCATGGACTAAACGTTGCAATCATGGAGACAAGTTTTTTAATAACAATGTTGGATTAAAGTTTTTGTTTAAATTTTATTTAAAATATTAAATAGTTCAAACTTTAAGATTTTTAAAATCTAATATTTTTGTGAATTTTAAATAGTAGATATATTATTATAAATAATAATAAAAAAACTAATTAGGATCTATTAAAGCCTGATTAGTTTCATTAAAATCTAATTGTATCCATTAAAACCCTATTGGACCATTTGGATCTATTAAAGCCAAATGGGTGCATTAAAACCCAATTGGATTCATTAAAGCCCCAATTGGATCCATTAAAACCGAATTGATCCATTAAAACCCAAGTGGATCCATTAAAGCCCGATTAGTTTCATTAAAATCTGATTGGATCTATTAAAGCCAAATGGATGCATTAAAGGCTAATTGGATCCATTATAATCCAAATGGATCCATTAAAGCCCCAATTGGATCCATTAAAACCCAATCGATCCATTAAAGCCCAAATGGATCCACTAAAACCCAAGCGGATCCATTAAAACCCAATTGACCCATTAAAGCCCGATTGGATCCATTAAAGGCCGATTAGTTTCATTAAAATCTGATTGGATCCATTAAAGCCCTATTGGATTATTTGGATCTATTAAAGCCAAATGGATGCATTAAAGGCCAATTGGATCTATTATAATCCAAATGGATCCATTAAAGCCCCAATTGGATCCATTAAAACCCAATCGATTCATTAAAGCCGAAGTGGATCCACTAAAACCCAAGTGGATCCATTAAAACCCAATCGATCCATTAAAGCCCCGATTGGATCCATTAAAGCCAAATGGATCCATTAAAGCCTCAATTGGATTCATTAAAACCCAATTGATCTATTAAAGCCCAAGTGGATCCATTAAAAACCAAGTGGATCCATTAAAACCCAATCGACCCATTAAAGCCCAAGTGGATCCTTTAAAACCCAAGTGGATCCATTAAAACTCAATCGATCCATTATAGCCCGATTCGATCTATCAAAGACCGATTAGTTCCGTTAAAGCCTGATTGGATCTATAAAACCTTATTGGATTATTTGGATCTATTAAAGACAAATATGTGCATTAAAGCCCAATTGGATCCATTAAAGTCCAAATGGATCCATTAAAGCCCCAATTAGATCCATTAAAGCCCAAGTGGATCAATTGAAGCCCAAGTGGATCATTTGAAGCCCAAATGGGTCCATTAAAACCCAATCGATCCATTAAAGCTCGATTGGATCCATTAAAGCCCGATTGGATTCATTAAAGCCCAAGTGGATCAATTGAAACCCAAATGGGTCCATTAAAGCTCAATCGATCCATTAAAGACGAAATGAATCCATTGAAGCCAAAATGGGTCGATTAAAGTTCAAGTGGATTCATTAAAACCCAAGTATTTATTATTTTTATTTTGATTTCTCATAAGAACCTAGACTTATATATATATATACATAATATTTATTAAAATTAAATACTCTCATATTATCTATACTATATTATAAAGTACGGATAAAAAACTGTTAAAAACAACTGTTAAAACTTAAAATCTTTTCCTACTTAATTCTTATCTCTAACAAGTTTAACTTTCCTAAAATCACTCATTACTTCAACTACCCTAAAATGACTCCCTACATAATTAAATACAGGATAAAAATCAAATTTTAAATATGAAAAATCTAAAATATAATTAAAAAAATCTAACAGAATATTTAATACAAAAAATAAAATAAAACATTAAAATCGTGATGTATCTCGCTGCATTGCGCGAGTACGCTTTTAGTAATAATATAAAAATACGATAACAAGACAATGACCCAAGTTCTTAAATACATATCAAGGTTATTATAAGAATTTTTGATTGAAAAAAAAACTTTTATCGTTATCGTATATTCAAACACGCCCTCTCTAACAACTTAGAGGAGCCAATCATTATGGATGCACCATGTGTTTAGGTATTTGCAATTTGACTAGATACTTTGAAAGTTCATAATTTTTATACGAATGGAAATTTTAGTGGATTTTGAATAATTTGTTAAACTTTTAAGAGAATTACATACTTTTTATACATAAACATAGATATACCCATCTATATCCATTAAACATATATATATATATCATAAACACTTTTAATATATAAAATATATTTATATTTTTATCATAATAAATTGTTGAAACATAATAAATATAAATACAAATACAAATGTAATAAATTATTATATAATTTTCTTACAAATATATTTTAAAATATTGTCCAAAAATATACAAAATATTTGATTTATATATATGTTATGTTATGTTGTGTTAAAATAAATAAATTAAATACGTGTGATTTATGGTTTAGAATAAAGTAATTACTAAATTTAAAAAAGGATATTTCTAAACACATAAATGTAAAAAAATGAGATTTCTTATAACTTATTATGTTTAACATGACATACGGTGACGTTTATCAATCAAAATCGTCGCTGTATCTTTCCACACTCTCACCCTAGTGCCTAGTATGACAAATGGTGACGTTTATTTTTCAAAATCTTCACAGTAATATGACATATAGTGATGTTTAGTATTCAAAGTTGTCATCTGAGCATAACATATAGTGGCGTTTATTATTCAGAAGCATCATTATAATCTAACATATAGTGACATAAATTTATCAAAACCATCACTACATGTACATTATGATGTACGGTGACATAGCTTTATCAAAATTGTCACAATAAATGACATATGCTGAAGTTCATCATTCAAAACTGTCATTGTAACATTACATATTGGATAACATAAGATGGCGTTCATTATTTAGATGTCAAAACCATCACTGTAAAATGACATAGGGTGACGTTTACTTTTCAAAACCATCACCATTGGATAACATAAGATGGCGTTCATTATTTAAAAACATCATTTTAACATGACATACATCACCGTTTATTATTTGAAAACGTCACAATAACATGACACAGGGTGACTCGTTTTTCGTCAAAACCGTCACCCTTGCTTAACGTACGATTACGTTTAGTTTCAAAACCGTCAAATAGCATGATGTGCGGTGACATTTATTTTTCTAAACCGTCACAGTAGCATGACATTAGGTGACGTAAATTTTTCAAAACCATCATTTTAACATCATATGCGGTGACGTTTATTTTTCAAAAACCGTCACCATAGCATGAGGTACCTTGACGTTTATCTTTTATAATTGTCATTGTAACATGACGTACGATGACATTTATTGTTAAAACCGTCACTGTAGGATGACGTACACTGATGTTTATTATTTAAAATTATCACCATGACATTACATATGGTCACGCTTTTTATACAAAGTCGTCATCGTAGCATGACTTACGTGGACGTTTATTATTTTAACTGTCACTATAGCATGATATATAATGACATTTATTATACAAAACCTTTATCATTGTGACATATAGTTTTTTAAAACCGTCACCATAACATAACATACGGTGACATTTACTTTTCAAAATCGTTACCGTAGAATGACATATCGTAACGAACTCAAATCCGTCACCATAACATGACATATGGTGACATAATTATTAGAAAACGTCAATATAGTTTGAGCTATTGTGATGTAAATGTTTTAATGCCGTTACCAAAGCATGACATATAGTGATGCAATTTTTTCAGAAACCATTGCCATACACTAACTTTTGGTGATGCAAATTTTGCAAAACCGTTGCCATAAAACTTGGTGACTTTTGGATACGGTTTTCAAATAAGCGTTGTTATACATATATTAGTTTTCAGTAATGTTTTTTTAAAACCGTTACGACATAAATCAACGATTTAGACAAAAACCGTTACTAAAAGGTATTATATGGCAACGGTTTTTAAAAACCGTCACAAGATAAAGCAACGGTTTATCAAAACCGCCCAAAACCGTTACCTTAGGGAACCTTTTATTGACGTTTTTATCTAAAACGTTGCTTTATGTTTCTACTTTTTTTGTAATAGTAACATTTCTTTATAAAAACCATTACTAAAACAATTCTCTAACTTTTTTGTGACTTTTTATAACGGTTTTTATCAAACCGTTACAAACCTATTTTTCAAAACCGTCACAAAAAGTCATTTTTGTACTAGTATATATAAAAGCCCATCCTAAAATACATTTGTGTAATTTTTGTTGAACAAGGACATCTTTCATCTTTATCTTCCATAAGGGATATCGGGTATCTCGTTCCAACAAAGGTAAATCGAATTTCATTGTCGACATAAATGAAACCCTAGAAAATCAATAATCCCACAATCTTCAATCGATCAAAAAATATCAATATTAATCCTTGAGCTCTGATACCAATTGTTGTGAAATTACCAAGACCCAAATAGCTAAAAGCTTAATGGTTGGTTCCCGATAAAAACACAATATTACCCAAGAACAAATGAACTAAAGTTCTATATCGAGATTCAAAGCGGAAATACGATTAACAATGTAAGATAATCAACCACAAAGAAAATGTGTACAATGATCAAACCTAATAAATGTAAAATAAAGCATAAGTAAGAGAGACACCGAGTTTTTATGTAACACCCCGAATTTACGTTGTATTGATTCTATCGTTCCGACTCCTAGTCTTTTGTATTTTAACCTTAGTTATCGCACGTTATCCTATTCGTGGAAATCGCGTGTTCCTAGCCAAGTTCTTGTGTCAAGTCCTGAATTTTTGATGAAGGGAACAGTGGATCACGCGACTTACCTCGCAGCTTAGAGTCGCGGCACTAGTCGCGTAGCCCACTGTTTGTCTAACTTCTCAGGGACACGGGCGACTTATGCCGCGATTTGAGGTCGCGGCATAACCCGCGAAACTCCTCTGGACGCCCAAATATGGGTTTCTTCCCCATTTTTCTCATTTATTGCAAGTGTGGACTAAGGAGAGCGATTTTGGAACCCTAGGTAAGTCTTCTCTCATCTCTTCTTATTTATTGATCTATCACAAGCATTTATGGAGGTTTAATGCTTGGTTAGGGTGAACTTTAGGTGAACCTAGCTTGTATCGTCATCTCAAGTCTTCAACTCTCCATCTCTCCATCTACCATTTCTAGGGTTTGGTTTTCTTTTAGGAAAACTACCAAGGTGAGTTCATACACTCTTTACAAAAATTTATACATGTCAAATGTAGATTTTAAATACCTAAATGTCCCCTCTTACATATATTTGATTTGTGGAAATTGTGCTAAACCTAACTTTTAGGGATATTAGGGTTTATGATGATTTTTGGGAGAAGGTGATTATGATCTCCATAAAATGTTCTTTTAGCTTATTTTGACTTGGGATATACATTTAAATGGATGGCATTTACTATACAAACTTATGGAGTTAGAAATATTGAACTTGTGATTAACTGCTGATAAGTTTGCATTTTAGTTTACATCATATTTTGGGGATTTGAAATATAAGAAGGGTCATTCATATTTGACTAGTGATCTTTTGGTAAGCAATGGAAAATGATTTTAGTGGAAATCACCCTTCATGTAATTTATGCATATCATCCTTGTTGGGAATATTCGTTGGGCCTTATGAACATTATTTGCCTTAAGTGTTGCCTTTGGGAGTCATGACCCCGTAATTTGTTATATTGACATTCCGGCGTTGGGACGACTAGTTTCCCACGTCGAGGAACGTTTAGGCTTCTACGTGCTCAAGTATTACGATATTGGATGAGGAGCTCGACGTAAGGACCCCTCGGGGTTGAACTTGAGTTTCCGTGGGTGTACGTTTAATGCCACTGAGCCTGACATCCCTTGCGTGTACTTTATTTATGTATTGGCTTTACTGACTCATCAAATGGCTTACTTTTGTGTTCCATCATTTTTGTTAGTAAGCGGGTCTCCCCCGTTAACCCAAGAGGTATTTGCTACATTTAAAAGCATTAATTTTACTGTCATTGTCACAAATGAATTTATCTTACTCATTCTTGCATCTGATTATTTCAACTTCAAATGTTTGATCTCACTAGACTTTAGCCTAACACTTTTTCTTAAAACGACATGTATAACAGGTCAGGTTTCCGGTGGGATTCGTCGGGAATGAGCGAATAACTTTGAGGTCAAGAGCGGTCTTTTTGGGAGATGTATAGACCGACATTTTTGGATAGTTGACACATTTTGGGAAGAATAGCAACACCCGATTTTAATCTTTCTTATTTAAGTTAGATTATTAGGTTGTTAGTGTATTCTCCATTTGATCAATTGTAAAGGTCATAACTTGTTTCCCAATTATCGGGATGATACTTTGGGATTGTTTATAACAGGTTTGATATACCCAGGTTGACAAATTTTTAGCCGTTATATGGCAAAATTTTCGAATTTTTATTCCTCTAAAATTTACGGCGTTACATTTTACGTGGAAATCCAGAAAGGGAAAAACCATGGGCGGAGGACGCCAAGAACTGATCCACTATCACTTTGATGATGATACACTTGAGAGATTACATGTAACACCCCGAATTTCGTTTGGTCGTTTGTGAAGTAGAAGTAAAGGAACAGGGGCTTCCTGCGCTGGTCTACAGGGCGCACGGGTCGTGCACCCTCCTTCAGAAATTCCGCACGGGTCGTGCGCTAAGTCAGGGGCCGTGGCAGTAGGTTTCGCACGGGTCGTGCATTCCTCCTTCAGCAAACACGCACGGGTCGTGCGTTTTGTCAGGGGCTACATCAAAGTGGGTTTAATGAGTTATTATTCCCAAAACTCATTCATTCCTCATTTCTTTCTTCCTTTCCAAGTTCTCCTTTCTCTCCCTCCTCATTTACTCTTCTAGGGTTTCTCCAACCACCAATCTTCACCATTTATTTCTAGAGTCAAGGATTTCATCCAAGGTTTCGGTTTGGAAGCTTCAACACCACCTCCATTGTCATCTTCTCCAAAAGTCAAGATCTAGGTTTTTGGGTTTTCTTCTAAAACCTACTTGGTGAGTTCCTACTATCATTTTACAAACTTTATGCATATTAAAGGTTACATTTTTGAACTCCTATATATCTCTATGATTTTGGATCTAAGTCTATGGCATTTTGACCTAACTTGAGTTTTTGGGATATTTTAGGGTTCCTAATCATTTTCTTGAAATGTAAAGAGTTTGATTTTATTGAGAGTAAAATGGAGATTTACTTGCACATTTATGTGATTTACTTGAAAGAATGTATATCAACTCATTTTATGATTTTCATTCTTATCAGCAGTTAAACTTGAAAAAGGCATTTTGGTTATAAATGTTTTTGGAAGCTATACGTTTAGCTTTGGTTAGTCACACGTGTTATTGTGACAAGTTTAGACTATTACTAGTGGATCCCTAGGTTTTGAGTCGACTTATATTATTGGATGTCTTTTCCCCATTTTGTAGCTATGGATGCATTTGATCCTCGGGGGCCTTTATGGTACGGTTATGTGAGACCGGTTACTAGTCATGGATCAAATGTAGTCCTAGTGAACGAGTATGACTTGGTTTCCTCGGGGGCCCTCCCCCATATCTTAGTACGTTCCTAAGTGTTCGTGGCCTTGGATTCCAAGTATTTAGCTCACAACTCGGGTCGTGGCCTACTTTTGTGTTCCGTCACCACCCTTGGTAAATCGGGTATCCCCCGTCATCGCGAGATGAACTTTTGGACCGATTGTCCTTTCTTGATAAAGATCTTCTTTTGTAAACTAAAAGTTTTGTAAAGATTTATCTATGTTACAAATGTTTATATCTCTTGAATTCTATAAACTGTATGTTCTCACTAGGCTATAAGCCTAACACTTTTTCTCAAATGATATGTATAACATGTTCCCTTAGCGGTGGGCATTGTTTAAGTCCCATCTTTTGGTGATTTTGGGTCGACAACCGATGTAATCTAGATAGATGTATTTAGATTAGTTTGTTGTTGATTTCCATATTCATTCTCAGGTTTTTGTAAAGGTTTAGTACTTTACCCCCTTTTTGGGAGGTTTATACCAAATGCTAAGTCATATTGCCTTTATTTCCACAGTTTTATTTCACCTTGATTTTTTAGGGCGTTACAAGTTGGTATCAGAGCACTAGTTTAAGTGAACTAGGCATGAATGTAAGATGTCTAGACTTAGACTGAGTATGTTAACCATTGATTCGTGAGTTTGGGTGGAACTTCTAAGATGGGTTAGTCTTAGAGTCGACGGAAGTTAGGTTCATCAAGCGTTATGACGGTGGTAACGAGAGCCCTTATGTGCTATATGTTCATAATCTCACTTAGCTAATGTTATTATGAGGATATTTTACGTAAGTGTACTTAGTTGCTAATGTCATGACAATTGGTTGATGTAGTAGTACGTTTCTTTTGTGTTTGTTCTGTTAACCTTTCTCTTACCTCTTTCTCGTGCTTGTGTGGCAACCATTTCTCAATTATGGTGAACACATGAAGCCTTCAGTTAGACGTCGAAGATCTTTGCGATGATAGTTCGCCAGAGCGGAACCCGGTGGTCAGAGTATCGGCGGTTGTTCCTCTCGGTATGCCACCAATATTTACAGGGGAAGTGGAACAGGTGCCTCGGGTAGAGTTGGCATCCACCAACCTAGTTGTGCATTTGGCGAACCCTCAAACCGACATGATGGTCAGCATCATGCAGATGGTATCGACGGCTATGGAGAAGCAGCAAGAGGTGTTCATGAAGGTGTTAGAGGATCGCGATGCTAGTCTCAAGAGAAATGAGACGGTCGCGGAGAATGTTGTTGTTCTTGGTTCGGGCGGCGCAGACAATAGGGTTAGAACTGAAGAACACAGGGTGGTTGGCGCTCCAAGATGTGGAAAGAATTGCTCGTACAAATCCTTTCTAGGATGCGGGCCGCCGGAATTCTCCGGTTCTGACGACCCCGTTATGTGCGTGAAGTGGATTAGAGACGTCGAGCAAGCTTTCGGCTCCGCCGAATATGGTGACGATCAGAGGGTGCGGTTTGGCACTCAGTTGTTGAGAGATGCGAAACTCATTTGGTGGGATGTTACTCAGTCCACTCTCTCTCCTACCGTCCTGGCTCAGTTGTCTTGGGCCGAGTTCAAAAGGAAGCTCATGGAAGAATTCTGCAGCGAAAGATCGATGGACCGCATCGAAAAAGAGTTTCGGTCCCTAGTGTAGGGAAACTTGACGGTGAGGGAGTACACCTGTCAATTCATGGAGAATCTGAGGTTGGAGGGGCATGTGGCCCCAACGAAGAAAGATAAGATGAAGGCTTATCTTAATGGCCTACCAGCGGACTTGTTGTCTATGGTCCACAATTCTAAGGCCTCCAATCTTCGTGAAATGGTTGAGGAAACTCAATTCATGGAGGAACTGTTCGCAAGAAGCAAGGCCGAGAAAGCTGTGGTGGTACCTGAGAAGAGAAAATGGGAGAGAAATTCCGCTCCCCCTAAGAGGACTCGACCTTTTTTCGGGAACCGAAACTTCAACAACAACAACCAAGAGGCTAAGTGGTGCCGGAGGTGCCAGTTCAAGCATCATGGTAAATGTAACTCTACTCCGCGATTTTGCAGCAAGTGTGGTAAGAATGATCACATCGCCCGCGACTGTTCTATCGAGGGGATGGTCTGCTTCGAGTGCAAGGCACCGGGGCACATCAAGAGAGCTTGCCCGAAGCTCAAGTCGGGTAGCGCACCGGAAAAGAGAGTGAACCCATCTAGGGTTCCGGGTCGAGCTTTTCAGATGACGGCCGATGAGGCCAAGGCATCCGTCGATGTGGTATCGGGTACGTTTCTTCTAAACTCCGTACCTGCTCGTGTGCTGTTTGATTCTGGTGCCAGTTTCTCGTTTATATCTGAGTTATTTCATCAAAAGATTGCCATGCCCACTACTAGTCTACAGGATGCGTTAGTGGTAGAAATAGCAAATGGTAGTCAAGTTTTGATCCGCAATGTTTTGAAGAAGTGTACTCTTGGTATCGAAGGGAGAGAATTCCCAATTGATTTGATGCCGATGATTATCGGAGGTTTTGATGTGGTGGTCGGCATGGATTGGTAAGCGAACAATCATGCCGAGATCATATTTTCCAAGAAGTTAATTCCACTTCCCAATCATTGTGGCGAGGTCGTTGTCATCTATGGTGAGAAGAGGAAAGGTGAAGTGGCGTTAATCACAATGGAAAAGGCACGCAAGTGCTTGGTGAAAGGATGCTCGTCTTTCCTAGCCTACGTGATCGACGCCAAGTTTGAGAAGTCAAAGCTTGAAGATGTGAAGATAGTGCGGGAGTATCCCGATGTCTTTCCGGACGACTTGCCCAGGCTAGCACCTGAGCAGCAAGTGGAGTTTCGGATTGATCTCGTACCGGGAGCGGCTCCTATTGCTAAAGATCCTTACCGTTTGGCGCCATCGGAGATGCAAGAGATGATGGCACAACTCCAAGAGCTTTTGGAGAAGGGTTTCATAAGACCAAGCTCGTCGCCTTGGGGAGCTCCGGTCTTGTTTGTCAAGAAGAATGATGGCAAAATGAGAATGGGCATCGACTATCGTGAGTTGAACAAAGCAACAGTGAAGAACAAGTATCCGCTTCCAAGGATAGACGACTTGTTCGATCAACTCTAAGGAGCGGGGTGCTTTTCTAAGATCGACTTACGATCGGGTTATCACCAGGTGAAGGTGAGGGAAGAAGACATTCCGAAGACCGCTTTTAGAACGTGTTATGGCCATTACGAGTTTCTCGTGATGCCTTTCGGCCTAACTAACGCACCGGCGGTGTTTATGGACTTAATGAACAGGGTGTGCCGACCTTTTCTCGATAAGTCGGTCATCGTATTCATTGATGACATACTCGTGTACTCCAAGAGCGAGTTAGAGCACGAGCAACACCTTCGCGAAGTTCTAGAAGTGTTGAGGGAAGAGATATTGTATGCCAAGTTCTCCAAATGCGACTTTTGGCTTGATGAGGTACAATTCTTGGGTCACGTTATCACTCGATACGGGGTGAAAGTGGACCCCTCCAAGATTGAAGCCATGATGAATTGGGAGCCTCCCAAGATTCCGTCCGAAATCCGAAGTTTCTTGGGTTTGGCGGGTTACTACCGAAGATTTATTCAAGACTTCTCGAAAATCGCTTCTTCCTTGACGGCTTTAACTCGGAAGAATGTGAAGTTCGAGTGGACCGAAACGCAAGAGAAGGCGTTCCGGATTCTGCAAAGGAAGTTGTGCGAAGCTCCAATTTTGGCGTTGCCCAAAGGGTCGGAAGACTTCGTGGTCTATAGCGACACTTCGAAGATGGGTTTGGGTTGTGTGTTAATGCAAAGAGGCAAAGTGATCGCTTACGCCTCGAGACAACTTAAAATTCACGAAAAGAATTACCCTACCCATGATCTGGAGTTCGCGGCAGTGGTGTTTGCCTTGAAGCTTTGGCGACACTACCTCTATGGCACGAAATGTACCCTCTTCACAGATCACAAGAGCCTAAAGTATGTTTTTTGATAAAAAAGAGTTGAATATGAGGCAAAGACGGTGGCTCGAGTTGCTCAAAGATTACGATTGTAAATTGCTTTACCATCCTGGTAAGGCGAACGTGGTGGCCGATGCGCTAAGTCGGAAGGACTATAGCGAAAGTATTCGGGTTACCTATTCGAGAATCGAGTTAGTGTCTAGTCTTGTGGATAAGATCAAGACGTCGCAAGTTGATGCATTGTTGGAAGAGAACCTCAAGGATGAAGTCATGACAAAGCAACGGTTGCTCCTAACGGAAGATAGCCGTGGAGTCAAACTGTTCAGTGGTCGTGTGTGGGTGCCCAAGATTGAGGGCAGTCGGGAGCTACTTCTTGAAGATGCCCACAAGTCCAAGTATTCCATTCATCCGGGAAGTACAAAGATGTACCGGGACTTGAAATTGCATTATTGGTGGCCGGTGATGAAGCTCGATGTGGCACGTTACGTAGAGTGATGTGTGACGTGTTTACAAGTGAAGGCCGAACACCAACGACCGTATGGGAGTCTTCAGTCCTTAGAGATTCTTGAATGGAAGTGGGAGCATATTACCATGGACTTCGTGACAAAGTTGCCTAAAACTCTTCGAGGTCACGATACCATTTGGGTAATAGTCGATAGATTGACAAAGAGCGCTCACTTTCTAGCCATGCGCGATACCTTACCGATGGACAAGTTAGCAAAACTGTACATTGATGAAGTGGACTCGAGGCATGGTGTACCATTGTCGATCGTATCGGATCACGATAGTCGGTTCACTTCGAATTTTTGGGATGGCTTTCAGAAAGAGCTAGGTACGCGAGTGAAGTTGAGTACGGTTTACCATCCACAAACCGACGGGCAAAGTGAGAGAACGATTCAAACGTTAGAAGACATGTTGAGGTCTTGTGTCATCGATTTCGGGGGTGGTTGGGACTCTCACCTACCTTTGGTGGAATTTGCTTACAACAATAGCTACCACTTGAGTATTGGGATGACACCGTTTGAGGCGTTGTATGGGCGAAAGTGTCGAACTCCCGTGTGTTGGCTTGAAGCGGGAGAGAAGCAATTTGTCGGACCTGAAATCGTGCAAGAGACAGCCGATAAGGTCAAGGGCATTCGTGAAAGATCGAAAGCGGCTCAAGATCGGCAAAAGAGCTATGCCGATAAGAAGAGGCGGCCAATGGAGTTCCAAGTGGGCGACCGTGTGATGCTTAAGGTGTCGCCATGGAAGGGCATTATTAGGTTCGGAAAGCGTGGGAAGTTGAGTCCCCGTTTCCTCGGACCTTTTAAGGTGCTTAAGCGGGTGGGTTTGCATGCCTACCAATTGGAACTACCGTTGGAGTTGAGCAGAATCCACAACACGTTTCATATTTGTTACCTTCGGAAGTGTTTGGCGGTTGAAGAAAGTGTCATTCCCCTCTCCGAGTTGAGAGTGGACGAGGGTAATCGATGTGTGGAAGAACCCGACGCGATCTTAGAGAGAAAGTCTAAGAAATTGCGTCACAAGGAAGTCACTTTGGTCAAAGTGAAGTGGAAGCATCATCGGGGAGCCAATGTGTCGTGGGAAGCCGAGGAGGATATGAAGCAAAGATATCCTCATCTCTTCGAGTAGTTGGGATTTCGGGGACGAAATCATTCCCAAGTTGGGGAGGATTGTAACACCCCGAATTTCGTTTGGTCGTTTGTGAAGTAGAAGTAAAGGAACAGGGGCTGCCTGCGCTGGTCTACAGGGCGCACAGATCGTGCGCCCTCCTTCAGAAATTCCACACGGGTCGTGCGCTAAGTCAGGGGCCGCGGCAGTAGGTTTCGCACGGGTCGTGCGTTCCTCCTTCAGCAAAAACGCTCGGGTCGTGCGTTTTGTCAGGGGCTACATCAAAGTGGGTTTAATGAGTTATTATTCCCAAAACTCATTCATTCCTCATTTCTTTCTTCCTTTCCAAGTTCTCCTTTCTCTCCCTCCTCATTTACTCTTCTAGGGTTTCTCCAACCACCAATCTTCACCATTTATTGCTAGAGTCAAGGATTTCATCCAAGGTTTCGGTTTGGAAGCTTCAACACCACCTCCATTGTCATCTTCTCCAAAGGTCAAGATCTAGGTTTTTGAGTTTTCTTCTAAAACCTACTTGGTGAGTTCCTAATATCATTTTACAAACTTTATACATATCAAAGGTTACATTTTTGAACTCCTATATATCTCTATGATTTTGGATCTAAGTTTATGGCATTTTGACCTAACTTGAGTTTTTGGGATATTTTAGGGTTCCTAATCATTTTCTTGAAATGTAAAGAGTTTGATCTTATTGAGAGTAAAATGGAGATTTACTTGCACATTTATGTGATTTACTTGAAAGAATGTATATAAACTCATTTTATGATTTTCATTCTTATCAGCAGTTAAACTTGAAAAAGGCATTTTGGTTATAAATGTTTTTGGAAGCTATACGTTTAGCTTTGGTTAGTCACACATGTTATTGTGACAAGTTTAGACTATTACTAGTGGATCCCTAGGTTTTGAGTCGACTTATATTATTGGGATGTCTTTTCCCCATTTTGTAGCTATGGATGCATTTGATCCTCGGGGGCCTTTATGGTACGGTTATGTGAGACCGGTTACTAGTCATGGATCAAATGTAGTCCTAGTGAACGAGTATGACTTGGTTTCCTCGGGGGCCCTCCCTCACATCTTAGTACGTTCCGAAGTGTTCGTGTCCATGGATTCCATGTATTTAGCTCACAACTCGGGTTGTGGCCTACTTTTGTGTTCCGTCACCACCCTTGGTAAATCGGGTATCCCCCGTCATCGCGAGATGAACTTTTGGACCGATTGTCTTTTCTTGATAAAGATCTTTTTTTGTAAACTAAAAGTTTTGTAAAGATTTATCTATGTTACAAATGTTTATATCTCTTGAATTCTATAAACTGTATGTTCTCACTAGGCTATAAGCCTAACACTTTTTCTCAAATGATATGTATAACAGGTTCCCTTAGCGTTGGGGTGTCAAGGTCGTGAGTGACGAGCATGTCTTAGAGGCATTTTTGGAATGACTAGTAGTCAATGTTGGGCATTGTTTAAGTCCCATCTTTTGGTGATTTTGGGTCGACAACCGATGTAATCTTGATAGATGTATTTAGATTAGTTTGTTGTTGATTTCCATATTCATTCTCAGGTTTTTGTAAAGGTTTAGTACTTTACCCCCTTTTTGGGAGGTTTATACCAAATGCTAAGTCATATTGCCTTTATTTCCGCAGTTTTATTTCACCTTGATTTTTTAGGGCGTTACATTACAACTTACAATAATGGATAATTAAGTTCGGGCTCTTGAGGTTTAGAGAGTAAGGTTTTTAAGTGAGAGAGTAGATAATACAAGGGTTTCTAGTTTTGTCTTACATATATAAAATCAGCAGCTCTAATTAAAAGAAATAAAATCTGCTACCAGCCGGGTCTAAAACCCTTGCACGCACAAAAAAGGAGTTGGGCCATCAGATGGGCCATATGGGCTGTTAGAGTTGAGTGACCTAACAACCATATGTCGCCTAATTTCTCTGGATTGGAGGCAACATCTCATAAAGAAGGGAGACCATTCGAGTGTAGAGAGATAGAGAGGAGGGCGACGACGAGATGGGGAGGACGAGAGGCTCCGATGAGATGTGTGGATATCAGAGGCGATCATCTACACAGATGAGCATTTTGAGGGATATGCGGGAAATGAGAAAAAATATAGGAAATAAAATTTAAGCTGTAAATGCCTAAAAAGAGAGGGAAATGAAATTTAAAAGAAAAATAATGGAGGGAGATGAAAAAAAATATAAAAGAATTCTTAAATTTTTCATTATAATTATTTTCTTTATCCAATTATGTAAGTATAAATATGTTAATATATATCTATGTATATATGTATGTATATGTATACCACAACTATTTACGTATGTGATACATTGAGTTATAATATTTTTTTATCAGACATGTAAATAATTAGATTTAAATTTTTATTTACAATAATAACTTTTAAATAATAAATATATTATTTTAAATATCAATATTTTTGTCAATTTAAAGATGTTAAATTTTTTGTATACATATATATGGTAGATATTTGTATGTATATGCATTATATATGTTGCATGTATATGTATGTAGAGGAATTGGGTATAATTTTAGGAACCAGTTTAATATACATATTGATCATCTACACAAACGATTGAGACTGATTTCTATGGTTTGTAGTATATGTATATAAAGTGGATATATGTATATACGTAATGAATGTATGTATGGTGTGTGTGTCTGTGTCTGTGTGTGTGTATGTATATGCTTATACATTGAATTTTTTTAACTTAGGTGGCGTTCGTTTGTATCTATATATATATATATATATATGTATCTATGTATGTATATATATGTGTGTATTTATATATGTAAGTATGTATATGATGGATATATGTATGCATGTACTGGAATGTGTGTACTTATATGATATTTTATGACTTATTAAGGTCCAATAACACAACTGGTGATTTTATTAAATGCTTGTGTACACGTATCGAGTGCATAGATGCATGTGTTGTGTATTAGGGTCAATTAAACAACTAAGAGCCATTAGACCCCCTGATATGAACAACTAAACCACCATTATAGCCCACTGTGACATATGACTTATTAAGGTCAATAACACAAGTGGTGACTTATTATGTGATTGTGTACACGTATCAAGTGCATAGATGCATGTGTTGTGTATTAGGGTCAATTACACAACTAAGAACCATTAGACCCCGATATGAACAACTAAACCACCATTATAACCCACTATGACATTTTATGACTTATTATGTAACACCCGGTTTTTTTCGTAAGACAAGCTCCGTCCTTCGTTGGTTATCTCTCCGCCTTCCGTCTATCTTTTGAGTGGAAAATGTTGTACTTTTAAACCTTAAGTCGACCCATACGAGAATCTCGAGTTTCGACCTTTTCGGGGCTTGGTACGTGTGGCGCGATAGTGACTCGCGATAGTGACATGTGTCACTATCACGTGGCACAATTTCCAGGGGTGTACCACCCGCAGTACATTTCCCGCGAGAGTGCCCTTGCGATAGTGACAATGTCACTATCGCGTGGCATAATCGCCCGCGGCCACTGGTTCCTTAAATGCCCGAATTTCTCACCATTTCTCTCATTTTTCACTTCTATCTTCTTCCTTTTTCTCTCCCAAACCCCAAAACCGAACCCTAACCCATTTTGGGGGTTTCTCCTCCCCAAACCACATGTTTACTCACCATCTAACTAGTTGGAATCTTGAACCACAAAAACCTCCATTTTCATCTTCCTCATCAAGTCCATCGGTTGGGAGCTCGGGTTGAAGAGTTGGATTGGGTGTTCTCGGAAATTCTCGTCATCTTTAATGGTAAGCTTTCTTGAAATAATGTTAAATGCTCCATTGGTGGTTTCTTAGTGTTGGGTATCTCAAATCTCGGATTTGATGGTTTTTGGGAAACTAGGTTTTTGGTCTTGTTGAGGAATTTAGTGTATAAAGGTTGGGGAAATGTTTCTATATGATTATGTATGGATATTTATGGTTTGGATTTGTATGGATCTAGGTTTTGGAAGTTTTCGGCTTGAGGATTCAAGCGGCCTTCAAAAGAGCTCGTTGGGCGAAATCGAGATTTAGGCTAAATCTAGCAAGGTGAGTTCAAGTTGATTTGTGAAAACGGTGTACATGCCAAAATGTTTATTTTAAAGTGTTTTGCGTCTTACATGAAAATTGTTAACTACTGATAATTTTGATTATTTGAAAGTGTTTAACTTCATAAACTTATATAGCACACATCTCTGGGATTTTGGATACTATGATAAATAAATCATGTATTTTGGTATCTTAAGGTTTTATTTTATGGAAATAGATTTTGAGAATAAATGTATTTCATTTTGTGTTTTGGAGAAATGCATGGTTTTGTGTTATGGGACGTTTTGAGAGGTAAATGTTATAAACTCACTTGGAAAATGATTTGTCCCAATCTAAACAACGTTGGAATTAATTATATGTTTTGGAGTATGGGTTTACATAAGTACGGGTTGTTTATGTTTGATTCCAATTTATGATTTTCAACGTTGAGTCTTTGGATTTGTTTAAGCTTATGGCTCGGCTTGGATTTTGTTGGGTTTCGAGGACACTTGTCCGCTTTTAATAGTTCAATGTTGAGCGTTTGGTTATGATTTGCATTTACTGCATCTTAGTTGAGAATTACATGTTTTGGATGCATTAGTTCATTCACTTTGAGTCATGTAATGGTTTAGTTAGTGCAATGGATCCATAGGCACGGTGTTCCTATGTCCCCGCTTTGGGCATTGGTTCATCATTTGGCACGGAATAGGCATCGGGTCACCATGGTAAGTAAGATGTGGACCTATACGGTCGGGCAGCGTCCCATGGGCAGTAAGGTGTAATTCCCTTGTGCTAGAGTTCCCCGTTTTGGAACTCTCAAGAATAGACCTAGAGGGGTTGACGTGATGTTTTCGAGTGATAGACTCAGAGGAGTTGAGCTCGGTGGGTTTTTATTTGTGTAACCCACATGTTTTGATTTCTTACATGATTATGTGACCTGCTTTTGTGTTTCGTCACGTACAATGTAATCGGGTATTTCCCATCACCAGTAGGTGAGGTTTTGGTTATGGAGTTTTATAATCCATGTTTTCGGAGACGTTTGAATGTGGGTATTTGTCTACGTTTTAAGGTTTTGGTTTTTGAAACTCATTCGAGTTATTGGGATGTTTTGGAAGTTGGGGTTATCTACGTTTTCCGTGTTTGATCATTATAATGTCAATTATGTTTTACGTGCGTTTGGGTTTTGGCTTTATTTCAGGAGGCGTTTGTTTTATGATTTTTAATCACGAAAAGGGTGAATGATGGAAAGGAGATAGTTTTTAAGATTTAATGCATTTCATTTTGGTTGCTTTCAAATCAAATGTATTGTATTTTGGAAATCATGATTTTTAAATAATGTTCTTAAAGTCTTTGCTTCATATATCTCTAAGGAAAACTCTTGAGCTCACTAGGCGTTAAGCCTAACCTTTTATTTGTCGGCATGTGCATCAGGTTTCAAGGTTGGGAGTTGGTTCTAGCAACCCTATGAAGAGTAGAGCCTTAGCTAGATCCGAAAGTAAGTATTCGGTGAAGTCTTTCGCATTATGGAGATAGTGACTATGCATGGGTATGAGTAGCACCCGTCATTTATAGTCCGTATGTATAAGATGGTATATGTGTATTGTAGTTGAATCCAAATTCATGGTTGTAGATGATTCAATTATTGACGTGTTTAGAAATTTTTAATAAGTTGCTATTTCCAGAATTCAGGGTGTTACAAGTTGGTATCAGAGTATAAGTTTGAGAGAATTAGGTGTTGATTTTTATGCCTAGACTCAAACTAGCATACTAGTAGGTGATTAAAAGTGAAGTTGCACATTAGGTGCCTTAAGATAAAATATCTTGGAGTTGATCGGGTCATTAGAAACGGGAAATTGTCAAGGGTTGCAAGGATGATCATGTATGGTACGTTCATAATGGCACCTGGCCAGTGTTATGGTGAACCTACATATCACATGTGTATACTTGAACTACCTTAGTAGGATGACCGTTGGGGTAGTGAGAAAGTTTCTAAGGTAGTAATCTAAGGAAAGGTTGATGTCTATAGCGATGTGACGTTGATGTGATAGTTAAATGCGTTGACTGCATTAAGTCGATCATCTTGAGTAAGAATTATTGGTTGGATTAGAACTATAAGTTCGTTAGACCAGTTTTATTTCGAGGGGAAATTGTAAGTTAACCAAATAGTGGGTTCGTGACTCGGAGGTGTTTGATGTATCCGGATTGCAATAGTATGTCGGGAAAATGGAAGAGTATAGTCCTGAGATGCTGAGTGCCGACCAAGTTCATGCACAAAATTTATTTCTAAAATAAGTTTGCATCAGTTGTTTCCCATGTTTTCGAAGCGTAAAGTGAGTTGTACTATGAAGCCTTGGTAAAGCCTTTAACACTCATCAGATTTTAAACCGTGAGCTTAAGCATGCATAAAATTGTTTTGTTACACGTGGTTGGAGTTTTTATTGAAAGTCTCTTTATCCTTGTTCTGGGTCTGACACTATTTTCCCGGATATTGTAATATTCGTGTTTTAATGTTAATTGAGTTGTTAGGGAAATAACTATGGAATTTTTGACTTTGACATTGGATCTCCTCCACGTATGTTAAGGTTTTAAAGGACGAGTCGTCCCTATGTTCTTGAGTCGAAATGTTCTTTGGAATTTTAGTCGGTACGAGTCATGTTAAATTCATGAAACGATATTTTATGACGCTTTGCTACTCACGAGTGTATTTTGAATTGCGTGAGTTTTAATTTTATTGCGTGTAAGTTTGTGAGTTTTATCGAAGCGTTGAGTCTCATGAGAGTTTTGGTGAAAGTGTCGTTTATATCTATCAAGTACGATAAAAGATAAAATTTTGGAATTTTAACATTTAGTCATGACTTTGTTTCATGCTATTTGATTTCGGGAATGATGGTTTTGGCACCATATGATGTTGAGCATCGTTGTGTTTCATTGGGTTTTATGGAAGGTTTTATTGGATCTTACGGAATTCTATTTTTACGACATTTTGCGTCGTGCTGTTGAATTTGAGAGGTGTATACTTGCGTTATTGTGTGCATTAACTTATAAATTTTCGTTTAATATTTTGTCTCATGCGAGTTTTGCATCGGTATTCTCGCAACCGTAAGAGACGTTTTGAGAGTTTTGTTAATAGATATTATCCCATATGTTATTTCGGGAAGTTTCAATATTATGTGATTTCTCTTTTCGGGTTTTTATACAAGTGTTGCTTGTTGTATGCTACATGGTTTTTGAGTTGTTTTAAATTGTTAGTGTGAGTAAGCATATGAAAAGTTTATGTCGTTTCGTATTGAACTTTCGCTTTGAACGTATTTCAGTTGTTGATTTTACTGTTATGAATTCCGCAACGCGTTAAGTGAGTTATCGGTGTACATGTCATTGTAGCCACTATTTTCGGACAAAATCATTTCATTGTACGACCTAAAGTTTGAAAATTGATTTAAATCTATTGTATGTTGACCAATTGCATGCATATTTTGTGTTGCTAAGTTTTGAGAAACGAACTCAACATGTAGGTCTTGTTGGGAATTTTATTCCATACCTTTATATAGTCGAATAAGAAATTTTGAGAACTCGATTACGTCACTTGTCTCTTGAGAGTTTTGTTCAACCGTCTTGCTATACACTGTTTTGGCACACAAAGTTATTTTCCCACGAATGGGGTATGTTGATGCGAACTGGGACCATAGTGGCCCATTTGAAAAACTTGTTGTATATCCTTATTACTGTCATGATTAGCGTAAGTAAGGGCTAAAGAATTTTTGAAATGGTTTTATATGCATAGTATTGGTAACCAGTTTTGAAACCTATCGGATGAACGATAGTGTATTTTCACTGTACGGTTAATTGTTATAAAACTTGTGTATTTAAAAGTTTTATAAGAATTTAAATTGGCATATTAGTTGAAAACCTTGAACTCATTAGGCCTATAGATTTAAACCCCTGTCGTGACAGGAGCAATAATAAAGGGACTAGAGGAGTCTTTGGGATTTGAAGCGTCGGATGATCCGACTTGTGGTCAATCTTGAAATTGGGTTTCAAATTTTGAATCGGGTTACGCTTGAGTAGTGGAGGTATTAGATTTTGTTCCCCAGTTGATTAAGAGATGACCTCTATGCTTCGGTAAATCTGCGAGATAGGGTCTCAGGTGATTATCGGCGATTAGATTGGGTTCGTTTTGGAGAATTGCTCGTCGTGGTGGCATCATGATCTATGTTGAGGGTGTACCGTATTAGTGGGTTTCGCGATCTAAGGAAATTCTTGTGGTCCGTCTGTTAGAAATGCATGAGTTGAAGTTTTAGCACTCAGTTAAGCGTCAACCTTAGTACGGCTATCTGTCTGGAATGGGATTTTGGGACGGGATGTCCATGTTTTCGAGGTCACCGTTTAGCCCTAGGTGTCGACTTGTTTTCTTGAGGTTATCGGATCTTGCAATGTTTAGAAGTATCCCGGTCGGATCATGGAAGATTTTGACCTTTCGGTGATGGAATCTGAAAGGAGTGTGGGTGTTGAAGATTGAGTATCGGTGTGTTTAAGCATCTACATGGTGATAAAGATCCTATTATAGGAATGTTGTGAGGTTGGTATGGGAACGGAGCTGAGTGCTAACCGAATCGGGGCTAACCAGTCACCTGAAGGACGCATGAGTGCGCCTTGGAAGAATCTCTTTATAGATATTAGGAATGGATCAGTTGAAATCTGAGGATTTTGGAAGATTGGTTATGATCTTTGGCTTTGGGTTCGAAACTGTGTAGTTTCGAAAGGAATTGGTCGGTGGGAAGTTGAGGCCACAAGCTACCTGAAGGTAGTAATTGTCACCCAAGGTTAGGAGACGATCGTAACCTTGTGAGTAAGAAGTTACATTAGAGAGTTAAGTGCTCGCTCGGTTGTGAGTGTAATGTGCCCAAGAGGGGCAGCAAAGGTAAGTATCGGTGTAAGGGTCGTGTTAGTGGTGCTGGCAGACGGGTTAAGGTCAACCTTCCAGCGGGTAAGGTTTCGTGGGAACCTAGATTTCGAGGACGAAATCATTTCAAGGTTGGGAGGATTGTAACACCGGTTTTTTTTTCGTAAGACAAGCTCTGTCCTTCGTTAGTTATCTCTCCGCCTTCCGTCTATCTTTTGAGTGGAAAATGTTGTACTTTCGAACTTTAAGTCGACCCATACGAGAATCTCGAGTTTCGACCTTTTCGGGGCTCGGTACGTGTGGCGCGATAGTGACTCGCGATAGTGACTCACGATAGTGACATGTGTCACTATCGCGTAGCACAATCGCCGGGGGTGTACCACCCACGGTACATTTCCCGCTAAAGTGCCCTCGCGATAGTGACAATGTCACTATCGCGTGGCATAATCGCCCGCGGCCACTGGTTCTTTAAATGCCCGAATTTCTCACCATTTCTCTCATTTTTCACTTCTATCTTCTTCCTTTTTCTCTCCCAAACCCCAAAACCTAACCCTAACCCATTTTGGGGGTTTCTCCTCCCCAAACCACATGTTTACTCACCATCTAACTAGTTGGAATCTTGAACCACAAAAACCTCCATTTTCATCTTCCCCATCAAGTCCATCGGTTGGGAGCTCGGGTTGAAGAGTTGGATTGGGTGTTCTCGGAAATTCTCGTCATCTATAATGGTAATCTTTCTTGAAATAATTTTAAATGCTCCATTGGTGGTTTCTTAGTGTTGGGTATCTCAAATCTCGGATTTGATGGTTTTTGGGAAACTAGGGTTTTGGTCTTGTTGAGGAATTTAGTATATAAAGGTTGGGGAAATGTTTCTATATGATTATGTATGGATATTTATGGTTTGGATTTGTATGGATCTAGGTTTTGGAAGTTTTCGACTTGAGGATTCAAGCGGCCTTCAAAAGAGCTCGTTGGGTGAAATCGAGATTTAGCCTAAATCTAGCAAGGTGAGTTCAAGTTGATTTGTGAAAACGGTGTACATGCCAAAATGTTTATTTTAAAGTGTTTTGCGTCTTACATGAAAATTGTTAACTGCTGATAAGTTTGATTATTTGAAAGTGTTTAACTTCATAAACTTATATAGCACACATCTCTGGGATTTTGGATACTATGATAAATAAATCATGTATTTTGGTATCTTAAGGTTTTATTTTATGGAAATAGATTTTGAGAATAAATGTATTTCATTTTGTGTTTTGGAGAAATGCATGGTTTTGTGTTATGGGACGTTTTGAAAGGTAAATGTTATAAACTCACTTGGAAAATGATTTGTCCCAATCTAAACAACGTTGGAATTAATTATATGTTTTGGAGTATGGGTTTACATAAGTACGGGTTGTTTATGTTTGAGTCCAATTTATGATTTTCAACGTTGGGTCTTTGGATTTGTTTGAGCTTATGGCTCGGCTTGGATTTTGTTGGGTTTCGAGGACACTTGTCCGCTTTTAATAGTTCAATGTTGAGCGTTTGGTTATGATTTGCATTTACTGCATCTTAGTTGAGAATTACATGTTTTGGATGCATTAGTTCATTCACTTTGAGTCATGTAATGGTTTAGTTAGTGCAATGGATCCATAGGCACGGTGTTTCTATGTCCCCGCTTTGGCATTGGTTCATCATTTGGCACGGAATAGGCATCGGGTCACCATGGTAAGTAAGGTGTGGACCTATACGGTCGGGCAGCGTCCCATGGGCAGTAAGGTGTAATTCCCTTGTGCTAGAGTTCCCCGTTTTGGAACTCTCAAGAATAGACCTAGAGGGGTTGACTTGATGTTTTCGAGTGATAGACTCAGAGGAGTTCAGCTCGGTGGGTTTTTATTTGTGTAACTCACATGTTTTGATTTCTTACATGATTATGTGACCTGCTTTTGTGTTTCGTCACGTACAATGTAATCGGGTATTTCCCGTCACCAGTAGGTGAGGTTTTGGTTATGGAGTTTTATAATCCATGTTTTCGGAGACGTTTGAATGTGGGTATCTATCTACGTTTTAAGGTTTTGGTTTTTGAAACTCATTCGAGTTATTGGGATGTTTTGGAAGTTGGGGTTATCTACGTTTTCCGTGTTTGATCATTATAATGTCAATTATGTTTTACGTGCGCTTTGGGTTTTGGCTTTATTTCAGGAGGCGTTTGTTTTATGATTTTTAATCACGAAAAGGGTGAATGATGGAAAGGAGATAGTTTTTAAGATTTAATGCATTTCATTTTGGTTGCTTTCAAATCAAATGTATTGCATTTTGGAAATCATGATTTTTAAATAATGTTCTTAAAGTCTTTGCTTTATATATCTCTAAGGAAAACTCTTGAGCTCACTAGGCGTTAAGCCTAACCTTTTATTTGTCGGCATGTGCATCAGGTTTCAAGGTTGGGAGTTGGTTCTAGCAACCCTATGAAGAGTAAAGCCTTAGCTAGATCCGAAAGTAAGTATTCGATGAAGTCTTCCGCATTATGGAGATAGTGACTATGCATGGGTATGAGTAGCACCCGTCATTTATAGTCCGTATGTATAAGATGGTATATGTGTATTGTAGTTGAATCCAAATTCGTGGTTGTAGATAATTCAATTATTGACGTGTTTAGAAATTTTAAATAAGTTGCTATTTCCAGAATTCAGGGTGTTACATATTAAGGCACAATAACACAAGTGGTGACTTATTACGTACTTGTGTACATGTATTGAGCGCATTGATGAATGTGTTGTGTATTTAGCTCAATTAGACAACTAAGAGCCATTAGACCCAGATATGAACCACTACACCACCAATATAATTTATAGCTCACTATGACATTTTTTGACCTATTAAGGCCTAGTAACAGAAGTGGTGACTTATTATATGTCTGTGTACACGTATCGATCGCATAGATGCATGTGCTGTGTATTATGTTCTATTAGACAACTAAGAACCATTAGACCCCAATATGAATCACAAACCACCATTATAGCCCACTATGACATTTTATGACTTATTAAGGCCAATATAACCCATCAAAGAGTAATATAACCGAATTTAAACCAGTAGAACCGATTTAAATCCAATTGAACTGATTTACGTCCGATATAACCCATCAAATCCCAATAAAACCCATCAAAGCCTACTATGATCGTTGGTGACTTATTAAGGCCCAATATATCTGATTTATGCCAAATAGAACCGATTTAAGCCCAATATAACCAATTTAAGCCCAATTGAACCCATCAAAGAATCCATGTGTTGTGTATTAGGGTCAATTAGACATCTAAGAACCATTATACCCTGGTATGAATGATAAATCTCAAATATTGAGAGTTAATTCCTCTCTTTTTATATTCGTTTTACCACATTTTCACCCTTTTTGTCTCTCATCTCCTTCATTTGGTCTTAATTGTTCAAACATGATGATGAAGTCTCAAGAATGCAAAAATTTCGGTTTCACTAACTTTTGTGCAGAAAGTGGCCACCTTGTTGGCACCTTGTCGCCACGTTGAACATAGGCTGAAAATTTGTTGATAAGTTCCAGCCATTTTCGGAAAGGTTGACTTCTGGAGATATGAAAAGATCCTTCTGATCTTTCACTAGAATATTCAAGGAAGAGAAAAAAAAATGGAGGTCCAAGGAAAGTTCAACACTCTTCCTTAAAAGCTACTTTTAAGGAATAGTCACATCACCACTTTTCTCTTCCTTGGGCTATAAATGAGGGCTTGGAGGAACCATTTGGAGACATCACAACTTCCAGGAGCATTGAATACTTCTGGAGCTTAAGCATTTAATTTCTAGTCTTTCTTTGAAGCTTGTATTTAGTTGCATTTAATTTTAACTTCTTTGTAAAAGCTATCGCCAAAGTGGCCACCTTGTCACCACTTTGGCAGTAGCTCTTTAGTTATTTATGCAATTTATGTTTATGTTTTCTCCTTCTTCTCCCATGTCTTTTGCTGTTATTATGAGCTAAACACCCCCTTGGGTGTGGGTATGAGCCAAAGCTAAGACTAGTAGGCAACACTTGGGTGTTGCTATCGTTGCTAACTCTTAGACTTGGTCACTTGAGTCGGGACTTCAACTCAACGCGGACAAGCCGATCACTTGTTAGTGTTGATATTAGATCTTAGACCTCGAGAGGGGCAGATCTGAAATACGGCTTGGGTGATGCAAAGAAGATTTGAGAAAGTCTTTTATAACCACGTAGAGATACGGTTTTTTTCATGACTTTAACTAAGGTTCAAATGTCGGTTGATATGGGTGTCACAAAGAGATTTAGGTGTTCATATCTATACTGGTGGAACTAAAATCCTTAGAGGTTTACTTAGTTAAGTCGGCAAGTCTAGAGTTGGCCAACGTGGTGACAAAGTGGGGACTAGGTGGCCACGTTCCGAGGAAGCTCATTTTCGAGAGAAAAGGGTTTTACGGCTGTCGTGTGTCATTTTGTTTCTAACCAAGTTGTTTCTACATCAGTCTTAGTCAATGCTTGTACCCACATCCTATCTTTAATACTGTTAATTCCGTTAATCGTTGTTTAATTCGCTTAAAACCCACAAAATATTGATATTGTTCTCAAAAATCAACCAAGCACTAGAAGTTCATGAAAACGTCTCTGATTCTTAGTTGACTAGTCCCTGTGGAAACGATCTCGGTACTCTACCACTTTATTACTTGTAGCGATCATAGTGTCCGGTGTGCACTTGCACCGCCACTGTGGCAACATAGTGGCCACTTTGTGGACCTATACGATTTTCCGCTATCAAGTTTTTGGCGCCGTTGCCGGGGACTAGCGCGATTTTAAATCCTATGATATTGACTTTTCATTTGAGCCTGAGTTGCTTGTTCTTTTTTTTTTTAGTATTTTCCGTGTTGTATGTCAAGGCTACAACACGGTGAACTTGTACCTCTTGACCCCAAAATTGAAAGAACCGTTAGAAGACGAAGAAGAGGTAGAAGAGGTCGGCAAAATCAAAACATGGCTAGAAATGGTGGAGATCCTCCACCACCACCT
Organism: Arctium minus; assembly: GCA_954870635.1. Lineage (NCBI taxonomy): Eukaryota > Viridiplantae > Streptophyta > Magnoliopsida > Asterales > Asteraceae > Arctium > Arctium minus. Next base: position 70,823,072 of record OX941092.1, on the reverse strand, counting down.
AATGAAACAACCATAAGAATTGCCGACGATAAAGAACGGGGAATACGGGACTATGCAACACCCGAATTTGATCAATTAAAATCGGGTATTCTTAGGCCCAACATGGTAGCACAAACTTTTGAACTAAAACTGGTAATGTTTCAAATGATCCAAGCAAAATTTGGAGGGTTACCGTCGGAAGATCCGTACTCGCATTTAAAATCATTTTTAGAAATGACGGATCATTTTCGCATTCAAGGTGTTACAACCGAAGCCTTACGGCTTACGCTCTTCTCTTATACATTGAGAGATAGAGCCAAAGCTTGGCTAAATTCTCAACCTCCTCACTCCATTGATAGTTGGACAAGTTTGGCCGAAAAATTTCTAAAAAAATATTTTCCTCCAACTAGAAATGTGAAGTTTAGAAACGAAATTTTGATGTTTCGACAAGAGGAGGATGAAGCGGTTTCGGATGCATGGGAGAGATTCAAAGACTTAATTAGAAAATGTCCTCATCATGGAATCCATCATTGCATCCAATTAGAGACATTTTATAATGGTCTTACTAATGCCTCTAAAATTATTCTTGATGCTACGGCCGGTGGCGCTTTCACCTCTAAAACTTATAACGAAGGATATGATATTTTGGAGAAAGTGGCCAACAATAACACCGATTGGTCAAACCCACACGCTCTTGCTCCCAAGCATGCATTGGGTGTTCACGAAATTGATGCCATCACCGCCTTAAACGCACAAATTGTAGCTTTAACTAACTTGGTAAAAAATAACATGAACTTAAATGGAGAAAAGAACCAAGTCCAAGCCATAAATGAATCTTGTGTGTTTTGTGGTGAGAATCATGCTTTTGAGTGTTGTCCTGGTAATCCTGCCTCAGTTAATTATGTAGGAAACCATTCTAGGAATAGCCCATTTTCTCCAACTTACAGCCCAAATTGGAGAAATCACCCGAACTTCTCATGGTCGGGTAATCAAGGACTTCAACCCCCGGGGTTCATCAAGTCCCAAACCGACCACCAAATCCCCCGGGATTTCAACAAGGATCGTCTCATACGTACCAAAGTGGGCAATCCTCACAACCGTATGTACCGAGACAACAAAATGCATCGGAAAGTAATGGTTCACTCGAATCTTTACTCAAAGGTTTTATAAACCAAACCAATGCAACTTTGAGAGGTTTTGAGACTCAATTGGGACAATTCGCCGCCGAGTTGAAAGGGAGACAAGTGGGCACTTTACCTAGTGACACCGAAACCCCTAAGGGTAAGGAGCACGTTAAGGCCGTGACTTTAAGAAGTGAAACTCGAGCATCCAAACCCAGTGAGGAAATCTTAGTTGATACCGTTGTACAAGATGAGACCACACATGCTTTTGACAAAGAAAAGTTTCTGTCACTTTTTCCAGCCGACGTGGCTGGAAAGTACCCACCTTCGGGACAGAATAGGACAGCCCCTTCACGGACTGTTCTGCCTTCAGATCCACCTCTCCAAGGTGGTGAGCAGGTGCCCACTTCACAGCCCATAAGGGAAAATTCAAACCAATTAAATTTGGACTTGCGAGACCTCCCTTTTCCCGGACGAATGAAGAGTAAAAATGAGGATGTGCAATTTAAAAAATTTTTGGACGTTTTCAAACAATTGCACATTAACATACCTTTGGTTGAAGCTCTCGAGCAAATGCCAAGTTATGTTAAATTTTTAAAGGACATTCTCAACAAAAAAAGGAGGTTAAGTGAGTACGAAACTGTGGCCTTAACAAAAGAATGTAGTGCTTTGCTCACATGCTCTTTGTGACCTCGGGACAAGCATAAATCTCATGCCACTTTCGGTTTTTAATAAATTAGGAATTGGAGAAGTCCGACCCACGACCGTTACTTTACAATTAGCGGATCGATCGTTGGCTTATCCCAAAGGAAAAATTGAAGACATTTTGGTTCAAGTTGACAAATTCATCTTCCCGGCCGACTTTTTAGTTTTGGACTATGAAGCCGATAGGAATGTCCCAATCATCCTAGGGCGACCATTTTTAGCAACGGGTAGAACATTAATTGATGTCCACAAGGGAGAACTAACCATGAGAGTGAATGACCAACAAGTAACGTTTAACGTTTTCAAATCACTTAAGTTTCATGGGGAAGTAGAAGATTGTTCAGCCTTAGACACCTTAGAAAGAGAGGTTGGCATCGACACTGTTGAAGGTGGCCACGTTGGTCACCAAGGTGGCCACGTCAGTGCAGAATACTTGGAGGATTTAGACTTTTTGAGCGAGGAGGAAATTGAGGAGACCATAGCAGCGTTTGAACAGTTAGATTTCACGGACAGAACGATCCAGCAACCATCCATCATTGAACCACCTAAGCTAGACTTAAAGCCCCTACCCGATCATCTTAAGTATGCTTACCTCGTCGAGGAAGAAAAATTTCCCGTCATTATTTCTTCCAAGTTGACCCAAGAGCAAGAATTAAGTTTGATTGAGTTGTTGAGGAAATATAAGAAGACCTTAGGTTGGACCATAGCCGATATTAAGGGTATAAGTCCGCCGGTTTGCCAACATAAGATAATTTTGGAAGATAATAGCATTGGCAAAGTGCAACCGCAAAGGAGACTTAATCCTATCATGAAAGATGTTGTAAAAAAAGAGGTTTTAAAATGGTTGGATGCGGGGATCATTTACCCCATTTCTAGTAGTAGATGGGTGAGCCCGGTACAATGCGTACCAAAGAAAGGTGGCACCACGGTGATCACAAATGACAAAAACGAGCTCATACCAACTAGGACCGTGACGGGATGGAGGATTTGTATGGATTATAGGCAATTAAATCTCGCCACCAAGAAAGACCATTTCCCTCTACCATTCATAGACCAAATGCTTGATAGGTTGGCCGGGAAAGAATTCTATTGTTTCTTGTACGGATATTCGGGATACAATCAAATTCATATAGCACCCGAAGATCAAGAGAGGACTACCTTCACTTGTCCCTTCGGAACCTTTGCTTTTCGGCGTATGCCATTTGGATTGTGTAATGCACCCGCAACTTTTCAAAGATGTATGATGTCAATTTTTTCGGATATGATTGAAGACACCATGGAAGTTTTCATGGATGATTTTTCGGTAACGGGAACATCTTTTGAAAATTGTTTAAAAAATCTTGAAAAAAGTTTGCAAAGATGTGAAGCCCATGACTTGATTTTAAATTGGGAAAAATGCCATTTTATGGTGCAAGAAGGGATAGTCTTGGGTCACATGATTTCAAAGAAAGGATTGGAAGTTGATAAAGCCAAACTTGAGGTAATAATGCGGGATTTTATAGGAGGTTTATTAAAGATTTTTCAAAAATCGCAAAACCCCTTTGCAATCTTTTGCACATTGACCAACCCTTTGAATTTACCTCCGAATATAAAAAGGCTTTTGAAACAATTAAAAATGCTCTCGTTTCGGCACCCATTGTGATTGCCCCCGATTGGAATTTACCATTTGAAGTAATGTGCGACGCAAGCGATTGGGTCGTGGCTGCGGTTCTTGGTCAAAAACAAAACAAAATTTTTCACCCAATATACTACGCAAGAAAAACTCTTGTTGAAGCACAAATTAATTACACAACAACCGAAAAAGAATTGCTTGCGGTAGTATTTGCTTTCGATCGCTTTTGTTCCTACTTGATTGGCACCAAGGTTATCATTCATACCGATCATTCCGCCATCAAATACTTATTTAATAAAGCCGATGCTAAACCTAGGCTTATTAGATGGGTTCTTCTTTTGCAAGAATTTGATGTCGAAATTGTTGATAGAAAAGGCACCGATAACCAAGTGGCCGATCATCTTTCTCGCATAGAAGGAAGGGTATCTAGTGGGGGTGATCATGAATTTAAAGAGATTTTTCCGGACGAGCATGTTTTGGCCATACATCATCATAAAGAACAACCACCATGGTATGCGGATTTAGCCAACTATCTTGCATGTGGGCTAAAGCCGTACCATTTTCAAGGGCAACAATGGAAAAAGTTTCTTCATGATAGCAAACAATATTTTTGGGACGACCCATTTCTTTTTAAAATGGGTGCGGACCAAGTTTTGAGAAGATGTGTTCCGGAGGAAGAAATGTTAGGGATTTTAAAAGAATGTTACGCCTCACCGTATGGTCGCCAACGTACGGCGGCCAAGATTTTGCAAAGCGGGTTCTTTTGGCCAACTCTTTTTAAAGATGCATTCGAATTTGTGAAAAATTGTGATCAATGTCAACGAATGGGAAATTTGTCTCAACGCAATGAGATGCCCTTGAACAATATTTTGGAAGTAGAACTTTTTGATGTTTGGGGCATCGATTTTATGGGACCATTTCCCATGTCGTTCAACAACCAATATATTTTAGTTGCGGTCGATTATGTTTCAAAGTGGGTTGAAGCTAAGGCATGCCCGAGGAATGATGCAAAAACGGTGATAGATTTCTTGCATAAAAACATTTTTTCCGTTTTGGAACACCCCGAGCATTGATAAGCGATGAAGGGACTCATTTTGTGAACAAAATGTTGAGCATCGTTCTTGATAAATACAACATCCAACATCGAGTGGCCACGGCATACCATCCTCAAACTAATGGTCTTGCCGAACTTTCTAATAGGGAAATTAAAAATATTTTGGAAAAAGTGGTTAAACCTAATAGAAAGGATTGGTCACTCAAGTTGGATGATGCGTTATAGGCATATCGTACAGCCTTTAAACCCCTTTGGGAATGTCTCTTTACCGCATTGTGTTCGGAAAAGCTTGCCACTTACCGCTAGAATTGGAATATAAAGCTTTTTGGGCCACAAAAGAGTTGAATTTAAGTGAGGACTCCGCAGGAAATAAAAGAAAGCTTCAAATAGCCGAGTTAGAAGAGTTGAGATTTCACGCTTACGAAAATGCCAAATTATACAAAGATAAAACCAAAAGGTGGCATGATCGTCGGATAAATCAAAGGAGTTTTGACGTTGGTCAACAAGGGTTACTCTTCAACTCGCGGCTAAAATTATTTCCCGGAAAGCTCAAATCTCGTTGGTCCGGGCCTTTTACTATTGTCAAAATCAGTCATTTTGGGACCGTGGATTTGTTGAATCCACAAGACGGTAGTACCTTCAAGGTCAATGGACATAGGGTCAAACACTATCTTCCCGAAGAGGTGCCCAAACCCTCTGAGATGTCCCCTTGAGAAAATCATGAACGTGTTGTGTAAATAGTGTACATAAGTTTGTTTTTGTTTTTGGGCCAAGGTGGCCACCTTGTGGCCACTTGGGGGGCTTAGCTTTGTGAAGAGTCTGAAAGTTGATTTCCAGGCAGATTTTCAATTTTTTTTTATGCATGGCCTAAAATATTCCTTTTGTCCCTTGGTTTTTCCATGCAAACTAAGACATCACAGTTTAATCTAAGCCCATGTTTGGTCCTTTGTTTTTCTGCAAACCTTGTCCTTTATTATTTTTCAGATCTGTATTTTTAATTCCTTGTGTAGGTCAAATTCCCAAAGTCAGCTATATGCCAAGAGTTTGGAGGATAAAGGAGTGTTTTTCAAAAAGTTGATTTTTGGAAAAAGTGAACATCTTTTCAGCTGTCAAAAACCAAGAAACATCATTACCTCCCTAACCCCTCACCTATCTCTCTCGCTTCATTCCCTAAACCCCTGGAAAAAAAAACCACCCCTCAACTCCCTCTCTCACGCGACCCCTCATTTCTCTCACTACGCCGGCCACCACACCACCACACCACCGTCACCATCTCGCCATCGCCACCGCATTCTCGAACGATCTCAGCTCCCATGGCATGTCAGAAGCAACTTGTGCCGAGTCCTTTCCCTAATAGTCGACGAAACCGCCGCTCGGCCGCTGCTAGTAGTTCCGCCACTCCGGCGGACAGTCCCCTTGATACCACAATACCACAGCTCGATACCACAGGTGTCTCCACCACTACACCACCCGTCTTCACCGTTCACTATGAGGAGTCACATGCCGTTGTCACCCCTCAGACCATCGAGCAACCACCCTCTCCGCCGGTAAGTAACCCCATCGATGAACCCAAATCCCTGTCGGCAGAAACCCTAACCGCCGATAGACCATCGCCTCTACCCTCGACGGTGGTTAGTCGCCCCCTTCTCTCTATTCTCATTCCCCAATCTATGCCCGAGGAACCCCATTCCACCACTGTCGCCTTCTCTACCCATCCCGAAACCACCACCGAACCACCCCCGGCGGACCCAACAGCCACCGCAACCACTCCAGAATCTTCTGTACCACCCATTTTGCTTCAACTTCGGAGGACCCACGATGCTTCGCCCCTCTTTAACCCCCAGCCGCGTATTGGAGACTCGGGTGACTACCTGAACCCCCTTTTTGGCCCTGAGCAGCCCGACAATGAATTCGACCTAAATCAAGTCGGTCCCCAAGTTACCACTACGATTGATCCCCCACCGTCTCCAACAATTAACCCCCATGTCGACAGCCCTGGGCGAAGTGGTCACAAGGTGGCCACGTCAAACTCAGCATCTGGGTCCTCGTTTGCAAGTCCTGTTCGGGATACGCCATCCCCATCACACATTGTCAAAGAGCAAGGGAAACAACCTGCCTCCTCTTCTGATCACGAGTATACACCAGACCCGAAAATCGAGCGTCCCAGGAAGCGGGCATGAACTACATCGGTTTCCAAGCCAAAAAGAAGGACGGCACGTGCATCGTCCTCCACTACCAAGAAGCCCTGAATCAGGTATGCTTCACCAACCCCCATAGGAAATCAGGTATGCTTCACCAACCCCCTCCAAGTTGCTTATGGAGCGTGATTTCGATCCCCTGTTGATCAGTACCTATCCCCACATCAAACAAAGGTTGAATGCATATAAATGGTAAAAGGCAATCCCTTTTCCCGGTCAAGCCAATGCCACCTGGTTGCGAGAGTTATATACGGCCATTGCGGCCGCTAGGGGCAATACAGTTGTAGTTCGGGGTAAGACTATAGATTTTGGGGCTAAATACTTGTCCCGCATTTTCGGCATGGCAGTGCCATCGACCTGCCAGTTTACTCGCATTTTAGGCTCGCTTGACTTGGACACTACCCGAGAGATCGCCACTGCCTTGTTGATGACCCAATTTTTGGCAAATTTTGATGTGACAAAACTGTCCATACCATCCGGACAGTTGACTTTAGAAGCAAGCCTTTGGTTTCAATTCCTCCGGCACAATCTATTGCCGGCTGCTCATGATACATCTCTGTCAAAGGAAAAATGCGTCCTTCTGTTTTGCATTTTGAAAGAATTACCCTTCGATTTTGGACTCGGGGCTTTTAATGCCATCCGGTACGCCACTTCACGCTCGGGTTCTTGGATTATTTTCCCGATATTGCTAACTCGATTGTTGAGTACCGCAGGGGTCCCCTCAAGAAAGAGTGACGAGACATGCAAAAGTTCCTCTCGCATTGATCTAGGAACTGTCCAGCGCATTATGCGCTCGGGACGTTTTGCAGCTGAGGCTGGACCGCAACCTTCTGTACAGTCTCCACACGATGACATCCCAAAGCATCCATCTGCCTCCGGTTCCGGCTATGGTTCCTCTGATTGGTTGCAGGTCCTCGTTGAACAACGCGAGGAGCAGAGCGTGCTCTTGAAGGAACTACTGGCGCTTCAAAAAGAACAGTCGGAACAACTTAAAGCCAATGCAGCCGTCCTCAATGAACTTCAGGCCAAAAATGAACTTTTCTGGGCCTACCATCGGGATTGGAATCGGGTCATTAAAGGTTTCTATCACAAGAATGACTCAGTTCGCGCCGCAACGCTACCCCGATTTCCCCCCGGTCTCTGTTCGCCCCAAGTTATTATCCCTATCGCACCTCACCAGCACAGCCCGGTTCCTCCGCAATCTGCCTCCGAGCCAACTGCATCTACGGCCGCCGAGGCTGGCCCTTCTGCCAACGTGGGTAAGCCGTGAGTGTTCTTGGGTCATCATCATTTATGTCAAACTTTGTCTTGTTACTTCTTTTCTGTTTTGTGGTATTTTGTTGTTTCTCTGACTCATTCTATGTTGGTTGTATGCTTGCTCTTCTCGCCGTACTCATATTACCGTCTCTTTGGTTATTTCTAGTACTTTTGTTTTGCACTCATCTCTTTTGCAGGTCTGCTCCTTAGATTGCTACCAATTTTTGACTGTTAACGTGATATAGGCCTTTCTTTCCTAGATGTTAAGCCCAAACACTTTCCAAATTGAAACCTAGCCTTTTACCGTAGCAATATCGACATATCTTTCATTTTCAATGAGGACATTGAAGGGTTCCGTTTTGGGGGTGGGGGCTGCTGCAAAAGTAGAAACAAACCGTTCACCAAAGTGGCCACTTTGTCGCCACGTTTTCAAAAAAAAATGAAAAATGAAAAATAAATTGGGGATCGGTCAAGGGTCAAATGGTTAAGGCAATACAAAGAATAAATAGCCAAACCAAAGAAAATTGGAGTCATGCAAATAGAAAAGTTTGGGGGTCATATCGAGCAATTAATTTGAAAACCCAAAAACACAAACCCAATTCAAGCCCTATTGATTAAAGTCAAATTTTTGGGATGCATGAAAAGGAGCGGTACCTTTTTCAAACAAAGTGTTTCGCTCAATCAAGAAACATCAAAGTATTCGGTATGAGTTTTCCATTCTTCAAGAGTAAGCAACCATTTTTTTTGTATCATCTTTCGAGTCCTTTTTGTTAATTCTTTTCTTTTTACTTGAGGACAAGTAATTGCTCAAGTTTGGGGGTGTGATAACTCTCAAATATTGAGAGTTAATTCCTCTCTTTTTATATTCGTTTTACCACATTTTCACCCTTTTTGTCTCTCGTCTCCTTCATTTGGTCTTAATTGTTCAAACATGATGATGAAGTCTCAAGAATGCAAAAATTTCGGTTTCACTAACTTTTGTGCAGAAAGTGGCCACCTTGCTGGCACCTTGTCGCCACGTTGAACATAGGCTGAAAATTTGTTGATAAGTTCCAGCCATTTTCGGAAAGGTTGACTTCTAGAGATATGAAAAGAGCCTTCTGATCTTTCACTAGAATATTCAAGGAAGAGAAAAAAATGGAGGTCCAAGGAAAGTTCAAAACTCTTCCTTAAAAGCTACTTTTAAGGAATAGTCACATCACCACTTTTCTCTTCCTTGGGCTATAAATGAGGGCTTGGAGGAACCATTTGGATACATCACAACTTCCAAGAGCATTGAATACTTCTGGAGCTTAAGCATTTAATTTCTAGTCTTTCTTTGAAGCTTGTATTTAGTTGCATTTAATTTTAACTTCTTTGTAAAAGCTATCGCCAAAGTGGCCACCTTGTCACCACTTTGGCAGTAGCTCTTTAGTTATTTATGCAATTTATGTTTATGTTTTCTCCTTCTTCTCCCATGTCTTTTGCTGTTATTATGAGCTAAACACCCCCTTGGGTGTGGGTATGAGCCAAAGCTAAGACTAGTAGTCAACACTTGGGTGTTGTTATCGTTGCTAACTCTTAGACTTGGTCACTTGAGTCGGGACTTCAACTCAACGCGGACAAGCCAATCACTTGTTAGTGTTAATATTAGATCTTAGACCTCGAGAGGGGCAGATCTGAAATACGGCTTAGGTGATGCAAAGAAGATTTGAGAAAGTCTTTTATAACCACGTAGAGATACGGGTTTTTGCATGACTTTAACTAAGGTTCAAATGTCGGTTGATATGGATGTCACAAAGAGATTTGGGCGTTCATATCTATACTGGTGGAACTGAAATCCTTAGAGGTTTATTTAGTTAAGTCGGCAAGTCTAGAGTTGGCCAACGTGGTGACAAAGTGGGGACAAGGTGGCCACATTCCGAGGAAGCTCATTTTCGAGAGAAAAGGGTTTTACGGCTGTCGTGTGTCATTTTGTTTCTAACCAAGTTGTTTCTACATCAGTCTTAGTCAATGCTTGTACCCACATCCTATCTTTAATACTGTTAATTCCGTTAATCGTTGTTTAATTCGCTTAAAACCCACAAAATATTGATATTGTTCTCAAAAATCAACCAAGCACTAGAAGTTCATGAAAACGTCTCTGATTCTTAGTTGACTAGTCCCTGTGGAAACGATCTCGGTACTCTACCACTTTATTACTTGTAGCGATCATAGTGTCTGGTGTGCACTTGCACCACCACTGTGGCAACATAGTGGCCACTTTGTGGACCTATACGATTTTCCGCTATCAATGAACCACTCAACCACCATTATAGTCCAATATAACATTTTATGGCTTATTAAGGCCCAATAACACCAATGGTGACTTATTATGTGTTTGTGTGCACGTATCTACTCATAGATGCATGCGTTGTCTATTAGGGTCGAGAAGACAACTAAGAACCATTATACCACAAATAAGAACCACTAAACCACCATTATAGCCCAAGTTGACCTTTTATAACTTATTAACTCCCAACATAACACCATATGCGAATTATTACCTATTTGTGTACAAATATGCACCACATATATGCGCGTGGTGTGTAGTCGGTTCGATAAGACAACAAAACCACCGTAGTCCAATACGAACCATTAAGTCACAATAAAACCCAGAAAAGCTCAATTGAAAATTAATAAGTATAGATGGAGATCAATTTCTGAAAAAAAAAACTACACAAAAGCGTAATTTAAAAAAAAACCCGCCACAAATCCGCCACCAAGTTCGTTAATATATTTAAAAAAAAATAAAAAATAAAAAATTATTTTATGAATTAAATAAAATAAAATAAAATTAATTTCCGTCGGAAAATAAATTGGAAATTTATTTAAATTTCAAAATAACCATTATTCTAAAAAAAGATTTTTAAAAGTTCAACTTTCCGACGGAAATTAATTTAATTTTAATTTAAATTAATTTCCGTAGAAAATCCGCCGGAAATTAAGTCAATTTTTTTTAAATTGTTAAAATAATTTTGATTTTTAGAAAATGTTTTAAAATAAGAATCTTTTTTAAAAAAATCAAATTAATTTCCGACGGATTTCCGACGGAAATTAATTTAAATTTAAATTAAATTAATTTCCGTCGGAAATCCGTCAGAAATAAATTCGATTTTTTAAATTGTTAAAATAATCATAATTTTTAGAAAATGTTTTAAAATAAGAACCTTTTTTAAAATATCGAATTAATTTCTGACGGATTTCCGATAGAATTTAGTTTAATTTAAAATTAAATTAATTTTCTTCGAAAATCCGTCGGAAATTAATTCGAATTTTTAAATTTTTTTAAAACCATTATTCTTAGAAAAGGTTTTATAATAAGAAAAAATATTTAAAAAAATCGAATTAGTTTCTGACGGATTTCTGACGGAAATTAATTTAATTTTAAATTAAATTCCGTCGAAAATCCGTCGGAAAGTAATTAGATTTTTTAAAATTTTTTAAATAATCACAATTTTTAGAAAAAGGATTTAAAATAAGAAAAAAAATTTAAAAAATTCAACCACCATTATAATCCAATATGACATTTTATGACTTATTAACGCCCAATAATACCAATGGTGACTTATTATGTGCTTGTGTGCACCTATCTACTCATAGATGCATGTGTTGTCTATTAGGGTCGATAAGACAACTAAGAATCATTATACCACAAATAAGAACTAGTAAACCACCATTATAGCCCAAGTTGACCTTTTATAACTTATTAAGGCCCAACATAACACCATATGTGAATTATTATCTGCTTGTGTACAAATATGTACCACATATATGCGTATGGTGTGTAGTCGGTTCGATAAGACACCTAAACTATCATAGTCCAATACGAACCATTAAGCCACAATAAAACCCATAAAAGCTCAATTGGAAATTAATAAGCATAGACGTAGATGAATTTCTGAAAAAAAAATACACCAAAACGTAATTTAAAAAAAAATCGGCACAAATCCGCCACGAAGTTCATTAATATATTTAAGAATATATATAAAAAATAGTTGATTTATGATATTTCCGAGGAAAATTAAATAAAATAAAATTAGATTAATTTCCGTCGGAAATCCGTCGGAAAATAAATTGGAATTTTATTTAAATTTCAAAATAACCATTATTCTAAAAAAAAGATTTTTAAAAATTCAAATTAATTTCCAACGGATTTCCGTCGAAAATCCATCGAAAATTAAGTCGATTTTTTAAAATTGTTAAAATAACCATTATTTTTAGATAAGGTTTTAAAATAAGAAAAAAAATTAAAAAAATCGAATTAATTTCTGACGGAGTTTCAACGCAAATTAATTTAATTTAAAATTAAATTAATTTCCATCGGAAATCGTTCGGAAGTTAATGAATTTAATTTAATTATATTTTAATTTGTTTTTTTAGTTACTAATTTATTTAATTAAGTAATTTAATTTCAATTAAAAAATATTTGTGGCGGATTTGCGACGGATAAAGTATCCGTCACAAATATTAAAGAGAATAAAACTATTTATTTTTCGTAAAATTTCAATGATGGATTTGTGGCGGATTTCCGACGGATTTAAGGTGATGTTGACTTTTGTTGACTGTTGTGGAATCCGTCGGAAATCTGTCGGAATATTTTCCAACAGAAAATCCGTCGGAAACGGTCGTCGGTGCTAGCTCTTTTTCTAGTAGTCTCTCTCTCTCTCTCTATATATATATATATATATATATTGATGGAGCCTTAATTATTTAAGAACTGTAAAATTTACGAGTTCCATGAGGTTGATTCTACTCCACTCATTTGACTTAATTAATTTGATATATTAATTAAACACAAAAGGTTAGGGGTGTTTGGTTGGGGGTATTGAGGGGTAAGGAATGAGAATGATAATGAAAATTGTTGTTTGATTTGATATAATATAATGGACACATTACCCCAAACAATCCTGACCAAATTGGGGGGAATGGAAATTGTATTCCCGCTCACTCATCTTTTCTCATGTGTTCCTTCATTGATCGTTGTTGAATTTAAAATATTTTTTATTTTCATGTTGGATGTCATATATTTGTATTAAAAATATTATATAAAACAATTTTTTATTAATTATATTGGTTTAACCAAACAACACAATGCAATGCCCGTTCCTATTCCCATTCTCCTGCATTCCTATTTTCATTTTCATTCCCAATCCTTATAATCAATCAAACGCCCCCTTAATTTATAATTTAAGAATTAATAACAACATTTCAAAAAAAATTTAGAAAATTCAATTAGTATATATATATATATATATATATATATGTGTGTGTGTGTGTGTGTGTGTGTGTGTCCCACTCTCTCTCCTTCTAAATTGTAACCATTCCTTTTTTCTCACCTCTTTCATCCCTCTAGTTTTCATCCAAACCAACAATCTGACTATGAAGTTATGTACACAATGTGAACTAGAACAAAAAGGTTTCAAATAATGAATATACTGAAATCATAATGTGAACATATTAAAACAATAAGGTTTCAAATAGTGAACATATTGAAATCACATTATGAACACAATAAAACAACAAGGTTTATATTGTATGGTTTAATTGCACATTGTGATACTATCATACTTGTGAACTAGACGTATCATAATGTGCACACCAACTAAGTATATACATATTTGGGAATGTTATTATCACATAGTGCACACAGAGACCTTGTTATTGTGCATGTTATATGAGAATAATTTATTTTTTGGTGGAAATTAAGAGTATATATGAGGGAGAAGATATGAGAGTGAAAAGAGATAATATAGAGATATGAGAATTATAAAATACCTACAATGTCTGTTTCAAATGAAAAAAACGAAACACTTTCTTGTTAAGAAGAAAATAAGTAGCTGGTAGGGTTTTTATCAAGAGTTGGCATGGGCTAGTTGTCTGTTTCAATAATGTTCACGAAAAATTATGAAACACTAACAATGTAGCTGCCCGACTTAGAAAAAGGTGGTGCAGAGTTTGATATTATTTTACTCTGTTCTCTCACCCTCTTTCTTTAAAACATTGAGCGCACATCTAACCAAACTCTCATTTACATTTTACCTCATCACACAATCCACACTCAGTTTTTGACTCTTCACCTCTTCGATCACTCAAGGATTAACTTCTTGGGTAGAAAACACTGATTAACGTAAATCCATAGAAGTTTCTTTTAAGTCCTCATACAATGAACCCATGTATTATCCTAAAAGAACATGTTGCTCAAATGGTTTAACTATAACAGTTAAAACACAAAATATATACAAGTCAGATGTCTGTATGCTCAAGAAAATGATCATGAAGATTTGAGCATTTTTAAACATTGAAGACTGTTCAAAACAAGCATATTGAATTAATGAAATGAATACAAGAAACTTGTTTGAAAATCTGACATTGTATGAAAAGATCAATATCGAAATTTTAATTTAAACGAGAATACATTCATTTTAGAGACGTGGGCACCTTTGGGTTGCGGGCGGGCCAAGTCGGCTGCACATTTATGTGTATTATCACATTGATAAGGGTGTTCTAGCGTTTTCGTAAAATGAAACTATTCTTGTTTTAACTTCCATATATACATAGAAACATGTATGTTTTTACATTGTGAAACATTACATGTGCAACATACAATGTGCTTTCACATTTTGAAATAATAAATTTGAAACAATATATGTTCATAAGTTTCACATTGTGAAACAGTACCTTGAATCCTAGCTTAGATGAAACTCATTATATGGTTGAAATTGGTTTACAAAGGTTCTCAATATTTATCCTTCCGGACTCTCACCCATATCTTTGACTGAACGATTGAAGAATACTTTTTCCATATTGGTGCTTTTGCTAGCTTCTAATCATCGGTTAACCTAAAATGACATCGTCTGTCAATTTGAAGCTTGCCTTGACAATTTAACTATATGTGTTGGTTGATATCTTTTCAAGGATATAAATGCTTTAGGAGATGATATAATGGAGTTGAAAACAACAGTTTTGGTTTGGTCGGAGAACCTTGCATTTTCGAAAAAATACATATGATTAAGTTATCTTTTGATTTCAGGTGTGTTGAACAAATTGATACATGATTAAAGTTTAATGTACATAATTTGTGATCTTTTACAAATTATTATATACCATATCCCTAATTTTCTTTGTTTACAAAATATGTATGGTTACAAATTATTATACTTTCTATTTGTTTTCCTTTGTTTTTTTCTTTTGAGTTTTAAATAACATTTAACTTGGGTTCCATGTTTTTGTAAATCTGTAAATGCATCTGTAATTTAATTATAAATTTTGAATTTTATGATGATCATAAACTTCCTACCCTCGATATACAAAATAGTTTGACATTCCGCAGCATTGCACGGGTACCCAACTAGTATGAGGATAATTTATTTTTTGGTGGAAATTAAGAGTATATATGAGAGAGAAGATATGAGAGTGAAAAGAGATAATATAGAGATATGATAAAATACCTAGCTACAATGTCCCTTATTTAAAATATTTACTCAAAGTTACTAAATTACAATGTTTCTATAATAACCCTTGATTAAAAACGATTTGTGCACTAAAATGGATCTCATGGATCTTACGAATTAGAAGGATATCAAATGAAGGCCCCCTGTATATAATTCAAATAAGAAGGTTAGACATCGTGGGAAGATAAAAAAGGGAAGATTTATATGTGAATTATTGACAAATCTTAAAGAAAAAAATCTTTTGGAAGATGCATATGTAAAGTGGCGTTAAAAGTTATTCGTATGGGTTCACATATTTATATTCAAATTGATTTTTTTTTCAATGATCCAGTTATTACTCTTTACTAAGAAAATAGCTAATAGAATACTTTGTTTCATAAGTGTTCTAATTAAAAAGCTTTTTAAGATATCCAAAAACATCATATAAACTTGTTACAACACCTTTAAATAAGATACATAAATATTTGTTTCTATAAACTTAAGTCCTGTAGAGTAGTATATTAAAACACTCAGACGCCGTTATTGTCTTATAGATCCGATGTTGTAAAGCATGACTTTCTGCAAATAAGAACGTGAGAGAAATAGATTCTTAATTTGTCGTACAATTCAACAAAGAAATGACAAACTACCGATGTGTTTACCAAAGAATTTGCAATTTCTATGACCAAATCCACACGGCTACGTACATGCAATATTTATTTTTATGATATCATCTTCAAAAACAGATCATTGGTGGTGGGACTGTTAAAAATATAAACTAAACTTTAGGGACTTTATTTGTATTTAGTTTTAAGTTTAGGGGTCTACTTATAAATTGCGGGGTGGTTATTAACCAACAGTTGTGTTGGTTCTTAACCATTGTGTTGGTTCCTAAAGTGACGTTACAAAATGTATAAATAGGTTTATTGTAATCATTTTTAGTAGTGTTGTAATATAATAAAAAGAAATACTTTGTGGAAATATTTCCTTCTTTACATACTTCTCTTCTTCTTCATTTCAACACAGTAAATATGTGTTGATATTTTATTGTTAAATTCCAACAGGGAGTCGTGAATGTACACATGGATGAAAATATCTATATACTCGTTATATGTAAATATCTATGTATATATGTAGTAGTATCTACCGATACATATACGTCGTAATGTACTCATGTATGTAATATGTACGTGATATCCATTTCTTTAGGAAAAGAATTTACATTTTCAAACAATTATTAATTAAGAAGTGGCTCTATATACGCAAATAAGGACTCAACACAGAGATTCTTATTCATAAAAATCCAACAAACAAATGACAAAATAATTATCCATGTGTTTAAAAAAGGTATTTGCAGTTTTTATCTATGACCAAATCCACAAGGCTACATGGACACAGTGGTTTAATCCTAAACAATGCAATAATTATTTTTATGATATATATATTCAATTTTGTTGGTGGTGGGACGGCTAAAATTATTCTATTCTTACGTGGTGCATGTACTATAAAAGCAATCAAGAACCAGACTTGTTTACCAACCCATTTCTTTCTCTCCTTAATTAGCTTTCCATTAAAAATCAGTATGGCTTCTCGTTTTCTTTTTCTTGGGCTTATGAGTATGATAACTTGTTCTATTGTCTTGGCATCCGACAGTAGCCCTCTTCAAGATTTTTGTGTTGCCGACTCCAATGGCCCAGGTTAGTAATATTTCTATATGTAACTTTTTTTCAATTGATTGCAATATTACATGAAAAGATTGCAATAGTTTCGAATTAAAATTTGCTAAATGTTTTCTTTGTTTGTTTACACAGTACTAGTGAATGGTTTCGCTTGCAAAGATGCAAAGCTTGTACAGGCAAGCGATTTCTTCTTTAGTGGATTACACTTGGTGGGTAATACCTCGAATGCCGTAGGATCTCGAGTGACTCCAGTGACCGTTGCCCAACTACCTGGTCTTAATACTCTTGGTATCTCAATGGCTCGGATTGACTTTGCTCCTTGGGGTATTAATCCTCCTCACACACATCCTCGAGCAACTGAAATCTTGACGGTCATTCAAGGTAGTATCCAAGTTGGGTTTGTCACATCGAACCCAGAAAACCGTCTTATCAACAAAGTACTTCAGAAGGGTGATGTTTTTGTTTTCCCCGAAGGTCTGGTTCACTTTCAGAGAAATGTTGGCCATGGCATTGCTATTGCCATTGTTGGTCTAAGCAGCCAAAACCCAGGGGTTATTACTGTTGCAAATGCTGTTTTTGGTGCAAAACCTGATATTCCAAATGATCTTTTGGCGAAGGCTTTTCAGGTGGATGTGAAGGTGGTCGATCAAATTCAGTCAAAATTCTAGACTCCAATTAAGCGTCTTTTATCACTATCCAATTTCTTTGTTTTAGAACCACAATTAAGCTTTCATTCTTTATTTGTAATTTCTGATTTTTGAAATGTATCATTAATTTGGTTTTCTTACTTTCGAAGTTTATTAAAGGGAGAAGGAATTTATTGTTAGCGTCATTCCCCATGTTCTCCATTAATGAATATTAAACATGAATGCATTCGTGTTTTGGGGATGTTTTACGAGAACATAGAGATATATGCCTTAAACTGAAGTTGCAGCTACTTGTGTAGATCCACAATGAAGAATTATATCTTAGGCTAAAATAATACAAATTAATTTCACTTATGAACAAATGTGCAAGCCACAACATATCAAACAAAAACATTTTTAATTTACTGAATTGGTGTAAGCTAATATAATCTTATTAGGCATCTTTAACACAAATTTGCCACTCATGCATAGATAGAGTCGCCGCCAAGTTGAAAATATGTCACAACAATAAAATCGAGTTTACAAGACAACAACGATTTCTAGGTGTCCCAATTAATAACACTACTAAAAAACTGCATATCACCAACCAACATCAATGATTGCCAGAATCGCGGTGATTTCCGATGGATCAACCGCGATTATCCGATTACGAGAACATTTTCCGACAAACCAAAAAACCGTCGGTGATCTATTAGTTTACTTAACATTACCAACGGTAAAAAACGAAATTAATTTTTCTTCGTGTTGCCTTCAGTGAGTAGCAGCGACTACTGCACAAATGAAAATTAAAAAACTCTAAACGGTCTTGAACGATTGCTACCGATTTTTTCTTGAACGATTGCTACAGTTTTTTTCCTCTTACATATAAAAAAATAAATGTTAAATAGATTTAAAATAATAATTTTTACCATGCATTTAAGATATGATTATATTTAAGTTACTTTTTGATCAAGTAAAAAAATGTATAATCTCCGTTCCCTTACATCTTCCCAAACTCTGTAACACCCCAAAAATTGGGACAAGCAAAATTTTCCAAAACCGGAAATGTGGTATATAAAATGTCAAAGCACGAGCTTTCCCAAAAGGAAAACAATATACGCCTGTATAATTACAAGTTTGTAATAATATAGCAATTTGAGATAACAACCTCTTAATCTAATTCCTTACAAGAAAAGAGATTACAAATGGTTGTCATCCAAAGTCCCAAAGGAATTGTCTTCTAAAATGGCGTCCCAAAAATGCTCCCAATCTCACATCTAAAAGCCAGCTAGATCTTCTTGGCGACCACAATGCTAGAACCTGAGATACACATCGACACCAAACAAGTGTTAGGCCAAAAGATCCTATTGAGTTTAAACAATAGCATAACATAGTAAATTAAGGAGCTAACAGTTGTACGGGTCCATAAGCGGAATCAATGGGAAAGACCCAAAACACCAAACAAGTTTCACCTCAAGAGCCGATGTATCTTGGTGTTCACTCTCACGAGCAACACCCCGAAGGCCTAGCACATATGAAGACTACCTCCAAGGCATTACTCCAAATGGCGGAGATCTAGGCGCATACCTATGTGGCGCCCAAGACTACATCCTCCTAGTGCCTACTTGCAGTTCATCCAATTTCCAACATACCATTGCATACATTTTACTCCACGCAAAACATACATAATAATATCGTGTGTACGCTTGTGGTCCAACCACCACACTCAAAATGATTGATTTATGTCCAAATAACTAAAGACCCTCAAGTTGATACAATAGGCATGTTGACTCAATCAAAGTATATTAAAAAATACAGCTACACGTTAGACCCATAAATCATAAGGTTGTAGTTAAGGAACACTAGTAGATTCCAAAGTCTCACAATGGGTCAAAATCCCAAATTGTTTTCTAAACCCTAAAACTTGTATAACCCACAAATAGATTCCATCAACCGGACAATCTCATCATGAGACACCATACAACTCCAAATATATCAATGTTGTATAACCCACAAATAGATTCCATCAATCGGACAATCTCATCATGAGACACCATACAACTCCAAATATATCAATGTTACCAACAATTAATTTATTCATGAGTTTCCAACTTCTCCCAACATAGGGAAATACAACACTCCTTTTTTACAATATGAGTAGAGCAAGAAAATAAACATAAAATGGTAATAGCAAAGCACATTTAGATATGTATCTCAGTTTTAAAGGTTGAAAGACTCACTATCGAGGTTTTTATAAAAAACCCTAGAAAAACTTGAAATCTCTAGTTTGTTTGGAGAGGATGTGGAGATTTGTCTTTAGCTTGAAATCCTCCTACTTAAAGGTCTTCAAAACTTCCTTCATATCCAATAAATGTTCCCAACTACCACTAGGGTTCGAATAAATGAGAAGAGAGACAGAAGAGAAGAAAATCGCCCAAAACACTCTAAAAACGAACACAAATCAGATTTGGGGGGAAAATGGGGTTAAATCCCGTTTGGGAGACTTTTATACTCACAGACAGACCGGGTGATTGTGCTCGGCGATTATGCCAAAATGGCATTCTCGTCGGTATTTTCGTCGAATGTGTACCGAAGCTAACCCCCAGCCCGCGATTGTGACGGGCGACAATGCCCCATGTCACTCTCGTTGGCATACTCGTCGGGGATGTACCGTGGCATGCCTAACCCTCGCGACTCTGACATGTGATAGTGCCCTCTGGCACTGTCGCTATCATAGTCGCTCGATCTGTTTCGAGCACAAAATTCCACGCAATGACCACTAAGATTTTCCCGAGGATAGAAAAACTCACCTGTCGTCCTTGCTAAGACTTTCCTACTTATGTCTGACTTGGCCGTTTACCTAAAATTACGGAAAAACATAAAAAGGTAAACTATGGACTCGTACTGGAACATAAAGTCCACACAAGGCCATATCCGGCCCGTGCTGCCCGGGTCTTCCCCATTCCACACCACCCGGATCTCCCCCGGTCCCCCACCTCCCAGGGCATCCCGCCTCCCGGGTGCTCTCAACCCAACCCGACTCCCGGGGCTCCCGAATCCCGGGTTCGACCCCGGTTCACTCCGTCTCCCACGGTTCTCCTCTCCCGGGCCTCCCCCGGTACTCTATCACTCCTGAGGTCACCCAACTCCTGGGGTCCCCCGGTTCCCCGTCGATTCCCGGGTCACCCGACTCTCGGGTTTCCGACACTCTTATCTAGGTCTGGACGATTGGGCGATTGAGGGTTTTGGTGCGAACCCCAAAATCTCAGATTCCCAAACTAATCCTTATTCAAGGTATGATTTGAACAACTAATGGTTAAGGGTCATAACATTAGTAATTTTTATCCCATTCCAACACAGACCCACTACATTAAAATCCATTTTCAATCAATCATAAGAAGATGCCTACCCACTCTTACACACAAGTCTGATTATGAAGTAATTGATCTACAACAACGGTAAGAGATAGGGAATGGAGATTACCTTGATTGTGATTGATGAAGAATCCCCTCTCAAACCTCTAGTTTTTCCTTGATTTCTCTTTCTATCCCCAATCCTTCACACGCACATAGAGAGTCCTTCTTGCTTTCAATAGCCTCCAGGAGTGGTAAAATGATTAGGTGGCTTTGGGATTAGGGTTTTTAACTCTCTTTATTCAAAATAACAGTTAGGCCCCTCTTACTTTGAGTTTTAGCCAACTAATCACCCAAACTTCCATTAATAAAACAAAATGTGGTTATTACATGTGCAGTAATTGAACCACCTTCAGATAAACGATGGACATACAATTTAAGCTTGATATGGAGTTTATTGGGCAAGATCTTTGTCGTATGCATTTTATCTAGCAACTCGTTTCCTCTTCCGCAACATCCTGTAAAATATCGTTAGACAAATGCAATCTAATCAAGGATGAGGCTCTCAAGTCATTTAGTTCATTTTCCTCTTCCGTCCAAGCACCGGGTATAAAAGCCCGTCCCAAAATACATTTGTGTAAATTTTGTTGGACAAAGACATCTCTCATCTTTATCTTCCATAAGGGATATCGGGTATCTCGTTCCAACAAAGGTAAATCGAATTTCATTGTCGACATAAATGAAACCCTAGCAAATCAATAATCCCACAATCTTCAATTGATCAAAAAATATCAATATTAATCCTTGAGCTTTGATACCAATTGTTGTTAAATTACCAAGACCCAAATAGCTAAAAGCTCAATAGTTGGTTCCCGATAAAAACACAATATTACCCAAGAACAAATGAACTAAAGTTCTATATCGAGATTCAAAGCGGAAATACGATTAACAATGTAAGATAATCAACCACTAAGAAAATGTAAACAATTATCAAACCCAATAAATGTAAAATAAAACATAAGTAAGAGAGACTCCGAGATTTTACGTGGAAACCCGGAAAGGGAAAAACCACGGAC
Source organism: Arctium minus (assembly GCA_954870635.1). Classification (NCBI taxonomy): domain Eukaryota; kingdom Viridiplantae; phylum Streptophyta; class Magnoliopsida; order Asterales; family Asteraceae; genus Arctium; species Arctium minus. Next base: position 70,800,961 of record OX941092.1, on the reverse strand, counting down.
GGAGGACGCCGAGAACTGATCCACTATCACTTTGATGATGATACACTTAAGAGATTATAACTTACAATAATGGAGAAATAAGTTAGGGTTCTTGAGATTTAGAGAGTAAGGTTTTTGAGTGAGAGAGTAGATAATACAAGGGTTTCTATTCTTGTCTTACATATATAAAATCAACAGCTCAAATTAAAAGAAATAAAATCTGCTGCCTGCTGGGTCTAAAACCCTTGTACGCACAAAAAAAGAGTTGGGCCATATGGGATGTTAGAGTTGAGTGACCTAACAACCGTATGTCGTCTACTTTCTCTGGATTGGAGGCAACATCTCACAGAAAAGGGGAGACCATACGAGTGTAGAGAGATAGAGAGGAGGGCGACGACGAGATAGGGAGGACGAGAGGCTCCGGTGAGATGTGTGGATATCAGAGTCGATCATCTACACAGATGAGCATTTTGAGGGATATGCGGGAAATGAGAAAAAATATATAAGGGAAATGAAATTTAAGCGGTGAAAGCCTAAAAGAGAGGGAAATGAAAAAAAATATAAAAGAATTCTTAAATTTTTCATTATAATTATTTTCTTTATCCAATTATGTATATATAAATATGTTTATATATATATATATAGGCCGATAATTAAATGAGAACTACAAATATGTTACAAACTTGTGAGAACCGATATCAAAATATTTTTTTACATGATATATTTTCACCAAATGCTTGGATTTAAGATATTGCTACACATATATATTTGTTTCATAATATGATAGTTTCACATGTATTTGTTTCACCACATGAATATTTTTGACGTGTATTTTTCATTTTACTAAGTAAATCAAAATTTAATTTTCACGTGTAATCTTTTCATAAGGTGAACAAAAACATATATGAAACAATATCTTAAATCATAGGTTTTGATGAAAAAAAATACACATATATATATATGTGTGTGTGTGTGTGTATGTATGTATGTATATGTATACATCAACTATTTACCTATGTGATACATTGAGCTATAATATTTTTTTATCTGACATGTAACTAATTAGATTTAAATTTTTATTTACAATATTAACTTTTAAATAATAAATATATTATTTTAAATATCGATATTTTTGTCAAATTAAAGATGTTATTTTTTTTGTATACATATATATGGTAGATATATGTATGTATATGTTGTATATATGTTGCTTGTATACGTATGTAAAGGGAATTAGGTATAATTTTAGGGACCAGTTTAATATACATATTGATCATCTACACAAACGATTGAGATTGATTTCTATGGTTTGTAGTATATGTATATAAAGTGGATATATGTATATACGTAGTGAATGTATGTATGGTGTGTGTGTGGGTGTATATATTTATACATTGAATTTTTTTTAACTTAGGTGGCGTTCATTTGTATCTGAATATATATGTATCTATGTATATATATATATGCAGTATATATGTGTGTGTATTTATATATGTAAGTATGTATATGATGGATATATGTATGTATGTACTGGAATGTGTGTACTTATATGATATTTTATGACTTATTAAGGTCCAATAACACAAGTGGTGCTTTTATTAAATGCTTGTGTACACATATCGAGTGCATAGATGCATGTGTTGTGTATTAGGATCAATTAGACAACTAAGAGCCATTAGACCCTGATATGAACAACTAACCCACCATTATAGCCCACTGTGACATATGACTTATTAAGGTCAATAACACAAGTGGTGACTTTTTATGTGATTGTGTACACGTATCAAGTGCATAGATGCATGTGTTATGTATTAGGGTCAATTACACAACTAAGAATCATTAGACTCCTATATGAACAACTAAACCACAATTATAGCCCACTATGACATTTTATGACTTATTAAGGCACAATAACACAAGTGGTGACTTAGTTCGTGCTTGTGTACATGTATTGAGCGCATTGATGAATGTGTTGTTTATGAGGGTCAACTAGACAACTAAGAGCCATTAGACCCAGATATGAACCACTACACCACCATTATAATTTATAGCTCACTATGACATTTTTTGACTTATTAAGGCCTAATAACAAATGTGGTGACTTATTACGTGTTTGTGTACACGTATCGATCGCATATATGCATGTGTTGTGTATTAGGGTCGATTAGACAACTAAAAACCATTAGAACCTAATATGAACCACAAACCACCATTATAGCCCACTATGACATTTTATGACTTACTAAGGACAATATAACCCATCAAAGAGCAATATAACCGAATTTAAACCAGTGGAACCGATTTAAACCCAATTGAACTGATTTACTCCCGATATAACCCATCAAATCCCAATAAAACCCATTAAAGCCCATTATGATCGTTGGTGACTTATTAAGGCCCATTATATCCAAGTTAAGCCCAATAGAACCGATTTAAGCCCAATATAACCAATTTAAGCCTAATTGAACCGATCTAACCCAATTGAACCCATCAAAGAATCCATATCTTGTGTATTAGGGTCAATTAGACAACTAAGAACCATTATACCCCGATATGAACCACTCAACCACCATTATAGCCCAATATGACATTTTATGACTTGTTAAGGCCCAATAACACCAATGGTGACTTATTATGTGTTTATGTGCACGCATCTACTCATAGATGCATGTGTTGTCTATTAGGATCGATAAGACAACTAAGAACCATTATACCACAAATAAGAACCACTAAACCACCATTATCGCCTAAGTTGACTTTTTATAACTTATTAAGACCCAACATAACACCATATGTGAATTATTACCTGTTTGTGTACAAATATGTACGACATATATGCGTGTGATGTGTAGTCGGTTCAATAATACAACTATACCATCATAGTCCAATACGAAATATTAAGCCACAATAAAACCCAGAAAAGCTCAATTGCAAATTATTAAGCATAGACAGAGATGAATTTCTGAAAAAAAAAACTACACAAAAACGTAATTTAAAAAAAAACGCCACAAACCAGCCACCAAGTTCATTAATATATTTAAAAAAATAATTATTTTATGATATTTCCGACGGAAATTAAATTAAATTAATTTCCGTCGAAAAATAAATTAGAATTTTATTTAAATTTCAAAATTACCACTATTCTAAAACAGATTTTTAAAATTCAAATTAATTAATTTAATTTTAAATTCAATTAATTTTCGTTGAAAATCCGTCGATAATTAAGTCAATTTTTTTAAATTGTTAAAATAATCATGATTTTTAGAAAAGGTTTTAAAATAAGAATTTTTTTTAAATTCAAATTAATTTCCGGCGGATTTCCAACGGAAGTTAATTTAACTTTAAATTAAATTAATTTCCGCCAGAAATAAATTCGATTTTTTTAAATTGTAAAAATAATCATAATTTTTAGAAAACGTTTTAAAATAAGATTTTTTTTAAAAATCTATCTAATTTCCGACGGAATTTAATTTAATTTAAAATTAAATTAATTTTCGTCGAAAATTAAATCGAATTTTTTAAATTTTTTTCTTAACCATTATTTTTAGAAAAGGTTTTAAAATAAGAAAAAAAACTTAAAAAATTGAATTAATTTGTAATGGATTTCCGATGGAAATTAATTTAATCTTAAAATAAATTAAATTTCGTCGAAAATTCGTTGGAAATTAATTTGATTTTTTAAATTTTTTAAAATAATCATGATTTTTAGAAAAAGGTTTTAAAATAAGAAAAATAATTTAGAATATTCAAATTAATTTCCGACGAATTTCTGACGGAATTTAATTTAATTTATAACTAAATTAATTTCCGTTGAAATTAATTTAAATTTTTTTCTTAACAATTATTTTTATAAAAAGTTTTAAAATAAGATTTTTAAAAAAATCGAATTAATTTCTGACGGAAATTAATTTAATTTAAAATTAAATTAACTTCCCTCAGAAATTAATGAATTTAATTTAATTATATTTTAATTTGTTTTTTAGTTACTAATTTATTTAACTAAGTAATTTAATTTTAATTAAACAAATATTTGTTGCAGATTTGCGACGGATAAAATATCTGTCACAAATATTAAAAAGAATATAAGTATTTATTTTTCGTAAAATTTCAGTGACGGATTTGTGGCGGATTTCCGACGGATTTAGGGTGGTGTTGACTTTTGTTGACCGTTGTGGAATCTGCCGGAAATCCGCCGGAAATTTTTCCGACGAAAAATCCGTCGGAAACGGCCGTCGGTGCTAGCCCTTTTTCTAGTAGTCTCTCTCTCTCTATATATATATATATATATGTGTGTGTGTGTATGGAGGCTTAATCATTTAAGAACTGTAAAAATTATGAGATCCATGAGATTCATTCTACTCCACTCATTTAACTTAATTAATTTGATATATTAATTAAACACAAAAGGTTAATTTATAATTAAAGAATTAATAACAACAATTCAAACAGTTTTTAGAAAATTCAATTAGTATATATATATATGTATATATATATATGTATATGTGTATGTGTATGTGTATGTGTCCCACACTCTCTCCTAAATTGTAACCACTCCTTTTTTTCTCACATCTTTCATCCCTCTAGTTTTCATCCAAACCAACAATCTTACAATCAAATTATGTACACAATGTGAACAAACTAGAACAATAAGGTTTCAAATAATGAATATACTGAAATCATAATGTGAACATATTAAAACAATAAGGTTTCAAATAGTAAACATACTGAAATCATGTTGTGAACACACTAAAACAATAAGGTTTATATTGTTTGGTTTAATTGCACATTGTGATACTATAATACTTCTGAACTAGACGTATCATAATGTGCACACTAACTAAGTATATACATATTTGTGAATGTTATTATCACATAGTGCACACGAGACCTTATTATTGTGCATGTTATATGAGGATAATTTATTTTTTGGTGGAAATTAAGAGTATATATGAGAGAGAAGATATGAGAGTGAAAAGAGATAATATAGAGATATGAGAATTATAAAATACCTACATTGTCCCTTATTTAAAATATTTACTCAAAGTTACTAAATTACAATGTTTCTATTATAACCCTTGATTAAAAATGATTTGTGCACTAAAATGGATCTCATGGATCTTACGAATTAGAAGGATATCAAGTGAAGGCCCCCTATATATAATTCAAATAAGAAGGTTAAACATCGTGGGAAGATAAAGAAGGGAATATTTATATGTGAATTATTAAAAAATCTTAAAGAAAAAAATCTTTTGGAAGATGCATATGTAAAGTGGCGTTAAAAGTTATTCGTATGGGTTCACATATTTATATTCAATTGATCTACTTGGGCTTTAATGATATCAATCAAGTTTTAATGGATGGACTGGGTATTAATGGATCCACTTGGACTTTAATGGATCCAATCGGGTTTTAATGGAACCAACTGGACTTTAATTGAACCAGTTGAACTTTAATGGATCAATTGAGTTTTAATTGATTCACTTTGGCATTAATGGATGCATTGGGCTTTAATGTATCCATTTGGGCTTTCATTGATCCATTTGGGCTTTAATGGAATCAATCGAGCTTTAATGGATGGATTGAGTATTATGTGTATGTATATGTAGATGATAGTATATATGTACACGTATGTATATACAGTACATATATGTTTGTAGTCATGTGTACATGTCTATATGTTTATGTATGTTTGTATATGTGTATATATGTATGAAAGTTTGTATGTATATACATGTATGTATGTGTGTATACATATGTAGTTGCTTATATGTCTACAGTACATACTCTACATACATATGTTTGTATATGTCATACATGTCTAGCTATATGATGTATATATGTGTTGTATGCATGTGTACGTATTAATGGATCTATCGAGGTTTAAAGGGTTCTATTGGGCTTTAAAGGCTTTCATTGGGCCTTAATGGATTTATTGGGCTTTAAAGGGTTTCATTGGGCCTTCATTGACTGCATCTTTTGAGGATCTTGCAACTTTTGAGAAGGATAACTAAAATTGAATTTCGTAGAATGAAGTGTTTTGTATTGGGATAACTAACATATAATTTAGTTTATGGATTTGAGATGATATTGTATTAAAGACAATAGTGTTTTGTAATGCTTTTTGCATAGTAATTACCAACGTGCACAGGTTTTTTGTACAATTTTTTCTGTATTTTTAATTAAAATAAAAATTACGGACGGATAATTAGTCGGTAATGTTTAAATAATATAATTTAATTTTTAAAATGATTTAATTTTAATTTAATTTAAATAAATTTACCGACGGCTAATCCGTCGCTAAGTCGTCGGTACATAAGTCCGTCGGTAAAATCAAGTCATCGCTAATCCGTCGGTAAATGTCGCCGTCACTTATTCGTCGTTAATCCGTCGGTAATCTTGACCGTCGGTAATCCGTCGCTAAAATCCGTCGGTAAATCAAGTTCCTACGACATAATTTCCGACGTTGATTACCGACGGTTCAGGCCGTCGGAAATTATTGATGTATATATGTACTAAATTACAATGTTTCTATAATAACCCTTGATTAAAAATGATTTGTGCACTAAAATGGATCTCATGGATCTTACGAATTAGAAGGATATCAAATGAAGGCCCCCTGTATATAATTCAAATAAGAAGGTTAGGCATCGTGGGAAGATAAAAAAGGGAAGATTTATATGTGAATTATTGAAAAATCTTAAAGAAAAAAATCTTTTGGAAGATGCATATGTAAAGTGGCGTTAAAAGTTATTCGTGTGGGTTCACATATTTATATTCAAATTGATTTTTTTTTCAATGATCCAGTTATTACTCTTTACTAAGAAAATAGCTAATAGAATACTTTGTTTCATAAGTGTTCTAATTAAAAAGCTTTTTAAGATATCCAAAAACATCATATAAACTTGTTACAACACCTTTAAATAAGATACATAAATATTTGTTTCTATAAACTTAAGTCCTGTAGAGTAGTATATTAAAACACTCAGACGCTGTTATTGTCTTATAGATCCGATGTTGTAAAGCATGACTTTCTGCAAATAAGAACGTGAGAGAAATAGATTCTTAATTTGTCGTACAATTCAACAAAGAAATGACAAACTACCGATGTGTTTACCAAAGAATTTGCAATTTCTATGACCAAATCCACACGGCTACGTACATGCAATATTTATTTTTATGATATCATCTTCAAAAACAGATCATTGGTGGTGGGACTGTTAAAAATATAAACTAAACTTTAGGGACTTTATTTGTATTTAGTTTTAAGTTTAGGGGTCTACTTATAAATTGCGGGGTGGTTATTAACCAACAGTTGTGTTGGTTCTTAACCATTGTGTTGGTTCCTAAAGTGACGTTACAAAATGTATAAATAGGTTTATTGTAATCATTTTTAGTAGTGTTGTAATATAATAAAAAGAAATACTTTGTGGAAATATTTCCTTCTTTACATACTTCTCTTCTTCTTCATTTCAACACAGTAAATATGTGTTGATATTTTATTGTTAAATTCCAACAGGGAGTCGTGAATGTACACATGGATGAAAATATCTATATACTCGTTATATGTAAATATCTATGTATATATGTAGTAGTATCTACCGATACATATACGTCGTAATGTACTCATGTATGTAATATGTACGTGATATCCATTTCTTTAGGAAAAGAATTTACATTTTCAAACAATTATTAATTAAGAAGTGGCTCTATATACGCAAATAAGGACTCAACACAGAGATTCTTATTCATAAAAATCCAACAAACAAATGACAAAATAATTATCCATGTGTTTAAAAAAGGTATTTGCAGTTTTTATCTATGACCAAATCCACAAGGCTACATGGACACAGTGGTTTAATCCTAAACAATGCAATAATTATTTTTATGATATATATATTCAATTTTGTTGGTGGTGGGACGGCTAAAATTATTCTATTCTTACGTGGTGCATGTACTATAAAAGCAATCAAGAACCAGACTTGTTTACCAACCCATTTCTTTCTCTCCTTAATTAGCTTTCCATTAAAAATCAGTATGGCTTCTCGTTTTCTTTTTCTTGGGCTTATGAGTATGATAACTTGTTCTATTGTCTTGGCATCCGACAGTAGCCCTCTTCAAGATTTTTGTGTTGCCGACTCCAATGGCCCAGGTTAGTAATATTTCTATATGTAACTTTTTTTCAATTGATTGCAATATTACATGAAAAGATTGCAATAGTTTCGAATTAAAATTTGCTAAATGTTTTCTTTGTTTGTTTACACAGTACTAGTGAATGGTTTCGCTTGCAAAGATGCAAAGCTTGTACAGGCAAGCGATTTCTTCTTTAGTGGATTACACTTGGTGGGTAATACCTCGAATGCCGTAGGATCTCGAGTGACTCCAGTGACCGTTGCCCAACTACCTGGTCTTAATACTCTTGGTATCTCAATGGCTCGGATTGACTTTGCTCCTTGGGGTATTAATCCTCCTCACACACATCCTCGAGCAACTGAAATCTTGACGGTCATTCAAGGTAGTATCCAAGTTGGGTTTGTCACATCGAACCCAGAAAACCGTCTTATCAACAAAGTACTTCAGAAGGGTGATGTTTTTGTTTTCCCCGAAGGTCTGGTTCACTTTCAGAGAAATGTTGGCCATGGCATTGCTATTGCCATTGTTGGTCTAAGCAGCCAAAACCCAGGGGTTATTACTGTTGCAAATGCTGTTTTTGGTGCAAAACCTGATATTCCAAATGATCTTTTGGCGAAGGCTTTTCAGGTGGATGTGAAGGTGGTCGATCAAATTCAGTCAAAATTCTAGACTCCAATTAAGCGTCTTTTATCACTATCCAATTTCTTTGTTTTAGAACCACAATTAAGCTTTCATTCTTTATTTGTAATTTCTGATTTTTGAAATGTATCATTAATTTGGTTTTCTTACTTTCGAAGTTTATTAAAGGGAGAAGGAATTTATTGTTAGCGTCATTCCCCATGTTCTCCATTAATGAATATTAAACATGAATGCATTCGTGTTTTGGGGATGTTTTACGAGAACATAGAGATATATGCCTTAAACTGAAGTTGCAGCTACTTGTGTAGATCCACAATGAAGAATTATATCTTAGGCTAAAATAATACAAATTAATTTCACTTATGAACAAATGTGCAAGCCACAACATATCAAACAAAAACATTTTTAATTTACTGAATTGGTGTAAGCTAATATAATCTTATTAGGCATCTTTAACACAAATTTGCCACTCATGCATAGATAGAGTCGCCGCCAAGTTGAAAATATGTCACAACAATAAAATCGAGTTTACAAGACACCAACGATTTCTAGGTGTCCCAATTAATAACACTACTAAAAAACTGCATATCACCAACCAACATCAATGATTGCCAGAATCGCGGTGATTTCCGATGGATCAACCGCGATTATCCGATTACGAGAACATTTTCCGACAAACCAAAAAACCGTCGGTGATCTATTAGTTTACTTAACATTACCAACGGTAAAAAACGAAATTAATTTTTCTTCGTGTTGCCTTCAGTGAGTAGCAGCGACTACTGCACAAATGAAAATTAAAAAACTCTAAACGGTCTTGAACGATTGCTACCGATTTTTTCTTGAACGATTGCTACAGTTTTTTTCCTCTTACATATAAAAAAATAAATGTTAAATAGATTTAAAATAATAATTCTTACCATGCATTTAAGATATGATTATATTTAAGTTACTTTTTGATCAAGTAAAAAAATGTATAATCTCCGTTCCCTTACATCTTCCCAAACTCTGTAACACCCCAAAAATTGGGACAAGCAAAATTTTCCAAAACCGGAAATGTGGTATATAAAATGTCAAAGCACGAGCTTTCCCAAAAGGAAAACAATATACGCCTGTATAATTACAAGTTTGTAATAATATAGCAATTTGAGATAACAACCTCTTAATCTAATTCCTTACAAGAAAAGATATTACAAATGTTTGTCATCCAAAGTCCGAAAGTAATTGTCTTCTAAAATGGCGTCCCAAAAATGCTCCCAATCTCACATCTAAAAGCCAGCTAGATCTTCTTGGCGACCACAATGCTAAAACCTGAGATACACATCGACACCAAACAAGTGTTAGGCCAAAAGATCCTCTTGAGTTTAAACAATAGCATAACATAGTATTAAGGAGCTAACAGTTGTACGGGTCCGTAAGCGGAATCAATGGGAGAGACCCAAAACACCAAACAAGTTTCACCTCAAGAGCGGATGTACCTTGGTGTTCACTCACACGAGCAACACCCCAAGGCCTAACACATCTGAAGACTACCTCGCCGGTATTTTCGTCGAATGTGTACCGAAGCTAACCCCCAGCCCGCGATTGTGACGGGCGACAATGCCCCATGTCACTCTCGTTGGCATACTCGTCGGGGATGTATCGTGGCATGCCTAACCCTCGCGACTCTGACATGTGATAGTGCCCTCTAGAACATAAAGTCCACACAAGGCCATATCCGGCCCGTGCTGCCCGGGTCTTCCCCATTCCACACCACCCGGATCTCCCCCGGTCCCCCACTTCCCAGGGCATCCCGCCTCCCAGGTGCTCTCAACCCAACCCGACTCCCGGGGCTCCCGAATCCCGGGTTCGACCCCGGTTCACTCCGTCTCCCCCGGTTCTCCTCTCCCGGGCCTCCCCCGGTACTCTATCACTCCTGAGGTCACCCAACTCCTGGGGTCCCCCGGTTCCCCGTCGATTCCCGGGTCACCCGACTCTCGGGTTTCCGACACTCTTATCTAGGTCTGGACGATTGGGCGATTGAGGGTTTTGGTGCGAACCCCAAAATCTCAGATTCCCAAACTAATCCTTATTCAATGTATGATTTGAACAACTAATGGTTAAGGGTCATAACATTAGTAATTTTTATCCCATTCCAACACAGACCCACTACATTAAAATCCATTTTCAATCAATCATAAGAAGATGCCTACCCACTCTTACACACAAGTCTGATTATGAAGTAATTGATCTACAACAACGGTAAGAGATAGGGAATGGAGATTACCTTGATTGTGATTGATGAAGAATCCCCTCTCAAACCTCTAGTTTTTCCTTGATTTCTCTTTCTAGCCCCAATCCTTCACACGCACATAGAGAGTCCTTCTTGCTTTCAATAGCCTCCAGGAGTGGTAAAATGATTAGGTGGCTTTGGGATTAGGGTTTTTAACTCTCTTTATTCAAAATAACAGTTAGGCCCCTCTTACTTTGAGTTTTAGCCAACTACTCACCCAAACTTCCATTAATAAAACAAAATGTGGTTATTACATGTGCAGTAATTGAACCACCTTCAGATAAACGATGGACATACAATTTAAGCTTGATATGGAGCTTATTGGGCAAGATCTTTGTCGTATGCATTTTATCTAGCAACTCGTTTCCTCTTCCGCAACATCCTGTAAAATATCGTTAGACAAATGCAATCTAATCAAGGATGAGGCTCTCAAGTCATTTAGTTCATTTTCCTCTTCCGTCCAAGCACCGGGTATAAAAGCCCGTCCCAAAATACATTTGTGTAAATTTTGTTGGACAAGGACATCTCTCATCTTTATCTTCCATAAGGGATATCGGGTATCTCGTTCCAACAAAGGTAAATCGAATTTCATTGTCGACATAAATGAAACCCTAGCAAATCAATAATCCCACAATCTTCAATTGATCAAAAAATATCAATATTAATCCTTGAGCTTTGATACCAATTGTTGTTAAATTACCAAGACCCAAATAGCTAAAAGCTCAATAGTTGGTTCCCGATAAAAACACAATATTACCCAAGAACAAATGAACTAAAGTTCTATATCGAGATTCAAAGCGGAAATACGATTAACAATGTAAGATAATCAACCACTAAGAAAATGTAAACAATTATCAAACCCAATAAATGTAAAATAAAACATAAGTAAGAGAGACTCCGAGATTTTACGTGGAAACCCGGAAAGGGAAAAACCACGGACGGAGGACGCCGAGAACTGATCCACTATCACTTTGATGATGATACACTTGAGAGATTATAACTTACAATAATGGAGAAATAAGTTAGGGTTCTTGAGATTTAGAGAGTAAGGTTTTTGAGTGAGAGAGTAGATAATACAAGGGTTTCTATTCTTGTCTTACATATATAAAATCAACAACTCAAATTAAAAGAAATAAAATCTGCTGCCTGCTGGGTCTAAAACCCTTGTACGCACAAAAAAAGAGTTGGGCCATATGGGATGTTAGAGTTGAGTGACCTAACAACCGTATGTCGTCTACTTTCTCTGGATTGGAGGCAACATCTCACAGAAAAGGGGAGACCATACGAGTGTAGAGAGATAGAGAGGAGGGCGACGACGAGATAGGGAGGACGAGAGGCTCCGGTGAGATGTGTGGATATCAGAGTCGACCATCTACACAGATGAGCATTTTGAGGGATATGCGGGAAATGAGAAAAAATATATAAGGGAAATGAAATTTAAGCGGTGAAAGCCTAAAAGAGAGGGAAATGAGAAAAAATATAAAAGAATTCTTAAATTTTTCATTATAATATTTTCTTTATCCAATTATGTATATATAAATATGTTTATATATATATATATATATAGGCCGATAATTAAATGAGAACTACAAATATGTTACAAACTTGTGAGAACCGATATCAAAATATTTTTTTACATGATATATTTTCACCAAATGCTTGGATTTAAGATATTGCTACACATATATATTTGTTTCATAATATGATAGTTTCACATGTATTTGTTTCACCACATGAATATTTTTGACGTGTATTTTTCATTTTACTAAGTAAATCAAAATTTAATTTTCACGTGTAATCTTTTCATAAGGTGAACAAAAACATATATGAAACAATATCTTAAATCATAGGTTTTGATGAAAAAAAATACACATATATATATGTGTGTGTGTGTATATATGTATGTATGTATATGTATACATCAACTATTTACCTATGTGATACATTGAGCTATAATATTTTTTTATCTGACATGTAACTAATTAGATTTAAAATTTTATTTACAATATTAACTTTTAAATAATAAATATATTATTTTAAATATCGATATTTTTGTCAAATTAAAGATGTTATTTTTTTTGTATACATATATATGGTAGATATATGTATGTATATGTTGTATATATGTTGCTTGTATACGTATGTAAAGGGAATTAGGTATAATTTTAGGAACCAGTTTAATATACATATTGATCATCTACACAAACGATTGAGACTGATTTCTATGGTTTGTAGTATATGTATATAAAGTGGATATATGTATATACGTAGTGAATGTATGTATGGTGTGTGTGTGGGTGTATATATTTATACATTGAATTTTTTTTTTAACTTAGGTGGCGTTCATTTGTATCTGAATATATATGTATCTATGTATGTATATATATGCAGTATATATGTGTGTGTATTTATATATGTAAGTATGTATATGATGGATATATGTATGTATGTACTGGAATGTGTGTACTTATATGATATTTTATGACTTATTAAGGTCCAATAACACAAGTGGTGCTTTTATTAAATGCTTGTGTACACGTATCGAGTGCATAGATGCATGTGTTGTGTATTAGGATCAATTAGACAACTAAGAGCCATTAGACCCTGATATGAACAACTAACCCACCATTATAGCCCACTGTGACATATGACTTATTAAGGTCAATAACACAAGTGGTGACTTTTTATGTGATTGTGTACACGTATCAAGTGCATAGATGCATGTGTTATGTATTAGGGTCAATTACACAACTAAGAATCATTAGACTCCTATATGAACAACTAAACCACAATTATAGCCCACTATGACATTTTATGACTTATTAAGGCACAATAACACAAGTGGTGACTTAGTTCGTGCTTGTGTACATGTATTGAGCGCATTGATGAATGTGTTGTTTATGAGGGTCAACTAGACAACTAAGATCCATTAGACCCAGATATGAACCACTACACCACCATTATAATTTATAGCTCACTATGACATTTTTTGACTTATTAAGGCCTAATAACAAATGTGGTGACTTATTACGTGTTTGTGTACACGTATCGATCGCATAGATGCATGTGTTGTGTATTAGGGTCAATTAGACAACTAAGAACCATTAGAACCTAATATGAACCACAAACCACCATTATAGCCCACTATGACATTTTATGACTTACTAAGGACAATATAACCCATCAAAGAGCAATATAACCGAATTTAAACCAGTGGAACCGATTTAAACCCAATTGAACTGATTTACTCCCGATATAACCCATCAAATCCCAATAAAACCCATTAAAGCCCATTATGATCGTTGGTGACTTATTAAGGCCCATTATATCCAAGTTAAGCCCAATAGAACCGATTTAAGCCCAATATAACCAATTTAAGCCCAATTGAACCGATCTAACCCAATTGAACCCATCAAAGAATCCATATCTTGTGTATTAGGGTCAATTAGACAACTAAGAACCATTATACCCCGATATGAACCACTCAACCACCATTATAGCCTAATATGACATTTTATGACTTGTTAAGGCCCAATAACACCAATGGTGACTTATTATGTGTTTATGTTCACACATCTACTCATAGATGCATGTGTTGTCTATTAGGATCGATAAGACAACTAAGAACCATTATACCACAAATAAGAACCACTAAACCACCATTATCGCCTAAGTTGACTTTTTATAACTTATTAAGACCCAACATAACACCATATGTGAATTATTACCTGTTTGTGTACAAATATGTACCACATATATGCGTGTGATGTGTAGTCGGTTCGATAATACAACTATACCATCATAGTCCAATACGAACCATTAAGCCACAATAAAACCCAGAAAAGCTCAATTGCAAATTATTAAGCATAGACAGAGATGAATTTCTGGAAAAAAAAAACTACACAAAAACGTAATTTAAAAAAAAAACGCCACAAACCAGCCACCAAGTTCATTAATATATTTAAAAAAATAAAAAAATAATTATTTTATGATATTTCCGACGGAAATTAAATTAAATTAATTTCCGTCGGAAAATAAATTGGAATTTTATTTAAATTTCAAAATAACCACTATTCTAAAACAGATTTTTAAAATTCAAATTAATTAATTTAATTTTAAATTCAATTAATTTTCGTTGAAAATCCGTCGATAATTAAGTCAATTTTTTTAAATTGTTAAAATAATCATGATTTTTAGAAAAGGTTTTAAAATAAGAATTTTTTTTAAATTCAAATTAATTTCCGACGGATTTCCAACGGAAGTTAATTTAACTTTAAATTAAATTAATTTCCGTCGGAAATAAATTCGATTTTTTTAAATTGTAAAAATAATCATAATTTTTAGAAAACGTTTTAAAATAAGATTTTTTTTAAAAATCTAATTAATTTCCGACGGAATTTAATTTAATTTAAAATTAAATTAATTTTCGTCGAAAATTAAATCGAATTTTTTAAATTTTTTTCCTAACCATTATTTTTAGAAAAGGTTTTAAAATAAGAAAAAAAACTTTAAAAATTGAATTAATTTCTAACGGATTTCCGATGGAAATTAATTTAATCTTAAAATAAATTAAATTTTGTCGAAAATTCGTTGGAAATTAATTTGATTTTTTAAATTTTTTAAAATAATCATGATTTTTAGAAAAAGGTTTTAAAATAAGAAAAATAATTTAAAAAATTCAAATTAATTTCCGACGAATTTCTGACGGAATTTAATTTAATTTATAACTAAATTAATTTCCGTTGAAATTAATTTAAATTTTTTAAATTTTTTTCTTAACAATTATTTTTATAAAAAGTTTTAAAATAAGATTTTTAAAAAAATCGAATTAATTTCTGACGGAAATTAATTTAATTTAAAATTAAATTAACTTCCCTGAGAAATTAATGAATTTAATTTAATTATATTCTAATTTGTTTTTTTAGTTACTAATTTATTTAACTAAGTAATTTAATTTTAATTAAACAAATATTTGTTGCAGATTTGCGACGGATAAAATATCTGTCACAAATATTAAAAATAATATAAGTATTTATTTTCCGTAAAATTTCAGTGACGGATTTGTGGCGGATTTCCGACGGATTTAGGGTGGTGTTGACTTTTGTTGACCGTTGTGGAATCTGCCGGAAATCCGCCGGAAATTTTTCCGACGAAAAATCCGTCGGAAATGGCCGTCGGTGCTAGCCCTTTTTCTAGTAGTCTCTCTCTCTCTGTCTATATATATATATATGTGTGTGTGTGTATGGAGGCTTAATCATTTAAGAACTGTAAAAATTATGAGATCCATGAGATTCATTCTACTCCACTCATTTAACTTAATTAATTTGATATATTAATTAAACACAAAAGGTTAATTTATAATTAAAGAATTAATAACAACAATTCAAACAGTTTTTAGAAAATTCAATTAGTATATATATATATATGTATATATATATATATATGTATATGTGTATGTGTATGTGTATGTGTCCCACACTCTCTCCTAAATTGTAACCACTCCTTTTTTTCTCACATCTTTCATCCCTCTAGTTTTCATCCAAACCAACAATCTTACTATCAAGTTATGTACACAATGTGAACAAACTAGAACAATAAGGTTTCAAATAATGAATATACTGAAATCATAATGTGAACATATTAAAACAATAAGGTTTCAAATAGTGAACATACTGAAATCATGTTGTGAACACACTAAAACAATAAGGTTTATATTGTTTGGTTTAATTGCACATTGTGATACTATCATACTTGTGAACTAGATGTATCATAATGTGCACACCAACTAAGTATATACATATTTGTGAATGTTATTATCACATAGTGCACACGAGACCTTATTATTGTGCATGTTATATGAGGATAATTTATTTTTTGGTGGAAATTAAGAGAAGATATGAGAGAGAAGATATGAGAGTGAAAAGAGATAATATAGAGATATGAGAATTATAAAATACCTACATTGTCCCTTATTTAAAATATTTACTCAAAGTTACTAAATTACAATGTTTCTATAATAACCCTTAATTAAAAATGATTTGTGCACTAAAATGGATCTCATGGATCTTACGAATTAGAAGGATATCAAATGAAGGCCCCCTATATATAATTCAAATAAGAAGGTTAAACATCGTGGGAAGATAAAGAAGGGAAGATTTATATGTGAATTATTAAAAAATCTTAAAGAAAAAAATCTTTTGGAAGATGCATATGTAAAGTGGCGTTAAAAGTTCTTCGTATGGGTTCACATATTTATATTCAATGGATCTACTTGGGCTTTAATGATATCAATCGAGTTTTAATGGATGGACTGGGTATTAATGAATCCACTTGGACTTTAATGGATCCAATCGGGTTTTAATGGAACCAACTGGACTTTAATTGAACCAGTTGGACTTTAATGGATCAATTGGGTTTTAATTGATTCACTTTGGCATTAATGGATGCATTGGGCTTTAATGTATCCATTTGGGCTTTCATTGATCCATTTGGGCTTTAATGGAATCAATCGAGCTTTAATGGATGGATTGAGTATTATGTGTATGTATATGTAGATGATAGTATATATGTACACGTATGTATATACAGTACATATATGTTTGTATGTCATGTGTACATGTCTATATGTTTATGTATGTGTGTATATGTGTATATATGTATGAAAGTTTGTATGTATATACATGTATGTATGTGTGTATACATATGTAGTTGCTTATATGTCTACAGTACATACTCTACATACATATGTTTGTATATGTCATACATGTCTAGCTATATGATGTATATATGTGTTGTATGCATGTGTACGTATTAATGGATCTATCGAGGTTTAAAGGGTTCTATTGGGCTTTAAAGGCTTTCATTGGGCCTTAATGGATTTATTGGGCTTTAAAGGGTTTCATTGGGCCTTCATTGACTGCATCTTTTGAGGATCTTGCAACTTTTGAGAAGGATAACTAAAATTGAATTTCGTAGAGTGAAGTGTTTTGTATTGGGATAACTAACATATAATTTAGTTTATGGATTTGAGATGATATTGTATTAAAGACAATAGTGTTTTGTAATGCTTTTTGCATAGTAATTACCAACGTGCACAGGTTTTTTGTACAATTTTTTCTGTATTTTTAATTAAAATAAAAATTACGGACGGATAATTAGTCGGTAATGTTTAAATAATATAATTTAATTTTTAAAATGATTTAATTTTAATTTAATTTAAATAAATTTACCGACGGCTAATCCGTCGCTAAGTCGTCGGTACATAAGTCCGTCGGTAAAATCAAGTCATCGCTAATCCGTCGGTAAATGTCGCCGTCACTTATTCGTCGTTAATCCGTCGGTAATTTTGACCGTCGGTAATCCGTCGCTAAAATCCGTCGGTAAATCAAGTTCCTACGACATAATTTCCGACGTTGATTACCGACGGTTTACCGACGGTTCAGGCCGTCGGAAATTATTGATGTATATATGTACTAAATTACAATGTTTCTATAATAACCCTTGATTAAAAATGATTTGTGCACTAAAATGGATCTCATGGATCTTACGAATTAGAAGGATATCAAATGAAGGCCCCCTGTATATAATTCAAATAAGAAGGTTAGACATCGTGGGAAGATAAAAAAGGGAAGATTTATATGTGAATTATTGAAAAATCTTAAAGAAAAAAATCTTTTGGAAGATGCATATGTAAAGTGGCGTTAAAAGTTATTCGTGTGGGTTCACATATTTATATTCAAATTGATTTTTTTTTCAATGATCCAGTTATTACTCTTTACTAAGAAAATAGCTAATAGAATACTTTGTTTCATAAGTGTTCTAATTAAAAAGCTTTTTAAGATATCCAAAAACATCATATAAACTTGTTACAACACCTTTAAATAAGATACATAAATATTTGTTTCTATAAACTTAAGTCCTGTAGAGTAGTATATTAAAACACTCAGACGCTGTTATTGTCTTATAGATCCGATGTTGTAAAGCATGACTTTCTGCAAATAAGAACGTGAGAGAAATAGATTCTTAATTTGTCGTACAATTCAACAAAGAAATGACAAACTACCGATGTGTTTACCAAAGAATTTGCAATTTCTATGACCAAATCCACACGGCTACGTACATGCAATATTTATTTTTATGATATCATCTTCAAAAACAGATCATTGGTGGTGGGACTGTTAAAAATATAAACTAAACTTTAGGGACTTTATTTGTATTTAGTTTTAAGTTTAGGGGTCTACTTATAAATTGCGGGGTGGTTATTAACCAACAGTTGTGTTGGTTCTTAACCATTGTGTTGGTTCCTAAAGTGACGTTACAAAATGTATAAATAGGTTTATTGTAATCATTTTTAGTAGTGTTGTAATATAATAAAAAGAAATACTTTGTGGAAATATTTCCTTCTTTACATACTTCTCTTCTTCTTCATTTCAACACAGTAAATATGTGTTGATATTTTATTGTTAAATTCCAACAGGGAGTCGTGAATGTACACATGGATGAAAATATCTATATACTCGTTATATGTAAATATCTATGTATATATGTAGTAGTATCTACCGATACATATACGTCGTAATGTACTCATGTATGTAATATGTACGTGATATCCATTTCTTTCGGAAAAGAATTTACATTTTCAAACAATTATTAATTAAGAAGTGGCTCTATATACGCAAATAAGGACTCAACACAGAGATTCTTATTCATAAAAATCCAACAAACAAATGACAAAATAATTATCCATGTGTTTAAAAAAGGTATTTGCAGTTTTTATCTATGACCAAATCCACAAGGCTACATGGACACAGTGGTTTAATCCTAAACAATGCAATAATTATTTTTATGATATATATATTCAATTTTGTTGGTGGTGGGACGGCTAAAATTATTCTATTCTTACGTGGTGCATGTACTATAAAAGCAATCAAGAACCAGACTTGTTTACCAACCCATTTCTTTCTCTCCTTAATTAGCTTTCCATTAAAAATCAGTATGGCTTCTCGTTTTCTTTTTCTTGGGCTTATGAGTATGATAACTTGTTCTATTGTCTTGGCATCCGACAGTAGCCCTCTTCAAGATTTTTGTGTTGCCGACTCCAATGGCCCAGGTTAGTAATATTTCTATATGTAACTTTTTTTCAATTGATTGCAATATTACATGAAAAGATTGCAATAGTTTCGAATTAAAATTTGCTAAATGTTTTCTTTGTTTGTTTACACAGTACTAGTGAATGGTTTCGCTTGCAAAGATGCAAAGCTTGTACAGGCAAGCGATTTCTTCTTTAGTGGATTACACTTGGTGGGTAATACCTCGAATGCCGTAGGATCTCGAGTGACTCCAGTGACCGTTGCCCAACTACCTGGTCTTAATACTCTTGGTATCTCAATGGCTCGGATTGACTTTGCTCCTTGGGGTATTAATCCTCCTCACACACATCCTCGAGCAACTGAAATCTTGACGGTCATTCAAGGTAGTATCCAAGTTGGGTTTGTCACATCGAACCCAGAAAACCGTCTTATCAACAAAGTACTTCAGAAGGGTGATGTTTTTGTTTTCCCCGAAGGTCTGGTTCACTTTCAGAGAAATGTTGGCCATGGCATTGCTATTGCCATTGTTGGTCTAAGCAGCCAAAACCCAGGGGTTATTACTGTTGCAAATGCTGTTTTTGGTGCAAAACCTGATATTCCAAATGATCTTTTGGCGAAGGCTTTTCAGGTGGATGTGAAGGTGGTCGATCAAATTCAGTCAAAATTCTAGACTCCAATTAAGCGTCTTTTATCACTATCCAATTTCTTTGTTTTAGAACCACAATTAAGCTTTCATTCTTTATTTGTAATTTCTGATTTTTGAAATGTATCATTAATTTGGTTTTCTTACTTTCGAAGTTTATTAAAGGGAGAAGGAATTTATTGTTAGCGTCATTCCCCATGTTCTCCATTAATGAATATTAAACATGAATGCATTCGTGTTTTGGGGATGTTTTACGAGAACATAGAGATATATGCCTTAAACTGAAGTTGCAGCTACTTGTGTAGATCCACAATGAAGAATTATATCTTAGGCTAAAATAATACAAATTAATTTCACTTATGAACAAATGTGCAAGCCACAACATATCAAACAAAAACATTTTTAATTTACTGAATTGGTGTAAGCTAATATAATCTTATTAGGCATCTTTAACACAAATTTGCCACTCATGCATAGATAGAGTCGCCGCCAAGTTGAAAATATGTCACAACAATAAAATCGAGTTTACAAGACACCAACGATTTCTAGGTGTCCCAATTAATAACACTACTAAAAAACTGCATATCACCAACCAACATCAATGATTGCCAGAATCGCGGTGATTTCCGATGGATCAACCGCGATTATCCGATTACGAGAACATTTTCCGACAAACCAAAAAACCGTCGGTGATCTATTAGTTTACTTAACATTACCAACGGTAAAAAACGAAATTAATTTTTCTTCGTGTTGCCTTCAGTGAGTAGCAGCGACTACTGCACAAATGAAAATTAAAAAACTCTAAACGGTCTTGAACGATTGCTACCGATTTTTTCTTGAACGATTGCTACAGTTTTTTTCCTCTTACATATAAAAAAATAAATGTTAAATAGATTTAAAATAATAATTCTTACCATGCATTTAAGATATGATTATATTTAAGTTACTTTTTGATCAAGTAAAAAAATGTATAATCTCCGTTCCCTTACATCTTCCCAAACTCTGTAACACCCCAAAAATTGGGACAAGCAAAATTTTCCAAAACCGGAAATGTGGTATATAAAATGTCAAAGCACGAGCTTTCCCAAAAGGAAAACAATATACGCCTGTATAATTACAAGTTTGTAATAATATAGCAATTTGAGATAACAACCTCTTAATCTAATTCCTTACAAGAAAAGATATTACAAATGTTTGTCATCCAAAGTCCCAAAGTAATTGTCTTCTAAAATGGCGTCCCAAAAATGCTCCCAATCTCACATCTAAAAGCCAGCTAGATCTTCTTGGCGACCACAATGCTAAAACCTGAGATACACATCGACACCAAACAAGTGTTAGGCCAAAAGATCCTCTTGAGTTTAAACAATAGCATAACATAGTATTAAGGAGCTAACAGTTGTACGGGTCCGTAAGCGGAATCAATGGGAGAGACCCAAAACACCAAACAAGTTTCACCTCAAGAGCGGATGTACCTTGGTGTTCACTCACACGAGCAACACCCCAAGGCCTAACACATCTGAAGACTACCTCGCCGGTATTTTCGTCGAATGTGTACCGAAGCTAACCCCCAGCCCGCGATTGTGACGGGCGACAATGCCCCATGTCACTCTCGTTGGCATACTCGTCGGGGATGTATCGTGGCATGCCTAACCCTCGCGACTCTGACATGTGATAGTGCCCTCTGGCACTGTCGCTGTCATAGTCGCTCGATCTGTTTCGAGCACAAAATTCCACGCAATGACCACTAAGATTTTCCCGAGGATAGAAAAACTCACCTGTCGTCCTTGCTAAGACTTTCCTACTTATGTCTGACTTGGCCGTTTACCTAAAATTACGGAAAAACATAAAAAGGTAAACTATGGACTCGTACTGGAACATAAAGTCCACACAAGGCCATATCCGGCCCGTGCTGCCCGGGTCTTCCCCATTCCACACCACCCGGATCTCCCCCGGTCCCCCACCTCCCAGGGCATCCCGCCTCCCAGGTGCTCTTAACCCAACCCGACTCCCGGGGCTCCCGAATCCCGGGTTCGACCCCGGTTCACTCCGTCTCCCACGGTTCTCCTCTCCCGGGCCTCCCCCGGTACTCTATCACTCCTGAGGTCACCCAACTCCTGGGGTCCCCCGGTTCCCCGTCGATTCCCGGGTCACCCGACTCTCGGGTTCCCGACACTCTTATCTAGGTCTGGACGATTGGGCGATTGAGGGTTTTGGTGCGAACCCCAAAATCTCAGATTCCCAAACTAATCCTTATTCAATGTATGATTTGAACAACTAATGGTTAAGGGTCATAACATTAGTAATTTTTATCCCATTCCAACACAGACCCACTACATTAAAATCCATTTTCAATCAATCATAAGAAGATGCCTACCCACTCTTACACACAAGTCTGATTATGAAGTAATTGATCTACAACAACGGTAAGAGATAGGGAATGGAGATTACCTTGATTGTGATTGATGAAGAATCCCCTCTCAAACCTCTAGTTTTTCCTTGATTTCTCTTTCTAGCCCCAATCCTTCACACGCACATAGAGAGTCCTTCTTGCTTTCAATAGCCTCCAGGAGTGGTAAAATGATTAGGTGGCTTTGGGATTAGGGTTTTTAACTCTCTTTATTCAAAATGCTCCCAATCTCCCATCTAAAAGCCAGCTAGATCTTCTTGGCGACCACACTGCTAGAACCTGAGATACACATCGACACCAAACGAGTGTTAGGCCAAAAGATCCTATTGAGTTTAAATAATAGCATAACATAGTAAATTAAGGAGCTAACAGTTGTACGGGTCCGTAAGCGGAATCAATGGGAGAGACCCAAAACACCAAACAAGTTTCACCTCAAGAGCGGATGTACCTTGGTGTTCACTCACACGAGCAACACCCCAAGGCCTAACACATCTGAAGACTACCTCCAAGGCATTACTTCAAATGGCGGAGATCTAGGCGCATACCTACAAGGTGGCGCCCAAGACTACATCCTCCTAGTGCCTACTTGTAGTTCATCCAATTTCCAACATACCATTGCATACATTTTACTCCACGCAAAGCATACATAATAATATCGTGTGTACGCTTGTGGTCCAACCACCACACTCAAAATGATAGATTTATGTCCAAATAACTAAAGACCCTCAAGTTGATACAATAGGCATGTTGACTCAATCAAAGTATTCTAAAAAATACAACTACACGTTAGACCTATAAATCATAAGGTTGTAGTTAAGGAACGCTAGTAGATTCCAAAGTCTCACAATGGGTTAAAATCCCAAATTGGGTTCTAAACCCTAAAACTTGTATAACCCACAAATAGATTCCATCAACCGGACAATCTCATCATGAGACACCATACAACTCCAAATATATCAATGTTGTATAACCCACAAATAGATTCCATCAACCGGACTATCTCATCATGAGACACCATACAACTCCAAATGTATCAATGTTACCAACAATTAATTTATTCATGAGTTTCCAACTTCTCCCAACATGGGGAAATACAACACTCTTTTTTTACAATATGAGTAGAGCAAGAAAATAAACATAAAATGGTAATAGCAAAGCACATTTAGATATGTATCTCAATTTTAAAGGTTGAAAGACTCACTATCGAGGTTTTTATAAAAAAACCTAGAAAAACTTGAAATCTCTAGTTTGTTTGGAGAGGATGTGGAGATTTGTCTTTAGCTTGAAATCCTCCTACTTAAAGGTCTTCAAAACTTCCTTCATATCCAATAAATGTTCCCAACTACCACTAGGGTTCGAATAAATGAGAAGAGAGACAGAAGAGAAGGAAATCGCCCAAAACACTCTAAAAACGAACACAAATCAGATTTGGGGGGAAAATGGGGTTAAATCCCTTTTGGGAGACTTTTATACTCACAGAAAGACCGGGTGATTGTGCTCGGCGATTATGCCAAAATGGCATTCTCGCCGGTACTTTCGTCGAATGTGTACCGAAGCTAACCCCCAGCCCGCGATTGTGATGGGCGACAATGCCCCATGTCACTCTCGTTGGCATACTCGTCGAATATGTACCGTGGCATGCCTAACCCCCGCGACTATGGCATGCGATAGTGCCCTCTGGCACTGTCGTTGTCACAGTCGCTCGATCTGTCTCGAGCCCAAAATTCCACGCAATGGCTACTAAGATTTTCTCGAGAATAGATTATTGATAGAGAATAGGCGTGATATGGCAATTAAAGTGAATTACTGAAGGTAAATTGAGCAATTCGAGTTTACCAATTTCTGGGCGTTACAAACTCCCTCCAGAGGAACACTTGTTAAGTTCTATCGTGCATGTACGTGTTGTAGCGACGAAAACACGTCAACAATATATGGAGAGTCCATTTTCTACCAGTTTGTTACACTAAGAAAGCGAACCTTAAAAGAGCAATAAAATAAATATCCATATATATATATATATATATATGACGCTCATGTGTAAAAATATGTATGCCTCAATTTATATGGTAAAAAGGACAATAAGCTTAAACAACATACTGAAAATTGGTAAACAAATCCACGAAATCAAACAATCATCATGAAATGGTTAATTCCACATTCAATGAATCAAGTAAAATGCTGATTTTCTAGGAGTCATGCCATTTGCCTTAAGGTAATTGAGCATCACTTAATCCAATTATTCAATAGTATCAATACAAAAATCAATTACAGTATATATAGTTCAAAGGACACATGCTTTTAGATAACCTATCAATTAATCAAATCCAAGCATTTAACAACATTTCATTCATTTGCGAAAATGAAATTGTTAGATCCCATTTTAGACAATCAATTGAAGATACTCTATAGAAAAGAAGATATAACATAGAAATGAAGAACAATATTCATCAAAATCACATCTCATATGCTTAGACTGATTAACAATGAAGGAGATATTGGAAGAACATACCACACTAAACATGAAGACAACTCTCATAAAATTAGTCAGTGTGTGTAAAATGTGTGTTCTCTCCAAAAACCTAATGAGAAAATGAGCCATGGGCACCTTTATATATGGCTCATTTACAATAAAAAGGCTCAAGCCCATACAGCTAATTATAAAGCCCAAAATACAATTCTTTATAAAACATTCAATTAAATAAGGGGCTAATTTAATCTAACAATCTCCCCCTAATGTTTTATAAAGAAAGCATCATCATATAATCTCCCCCTTGCTTTCTTTAGAAGATTTGGTGTGCCGTTCTTCGAGTCTTCAAAGCATCACAAGCTCCCCCTCAAATGTAGGCTCATATTCTTGAAAGACCGAGACAATTTACCCCTTTTTGTCCAGCTTTCATGACTCAACTTCACTGCTGTTTTTGACCATCAAGGAGCCTGATTCAGAGAAAACATAAAACATGCACATTGAACTCCAGCCTCTTAGATTTCTAACGAGCTTTGATTCATCAATTTTGTATTAAAAATGAGTGAGTTGTGCAAGTTTTCCCTCAGCTGCGCAGAATAGTCGTCAAAATAGAAAATTTGACTCTTAAGATCCCGTTGAGTAAGCATTCAGAACCGATCTTTAAACTTGAATAATATAGGAGGGAGTGACAATAAATGTGTCACATGTGTATCTTGAATCCATGAAGAACCGACGAGAGAACACCGTTCTTGAAAGAGGAAAGAGCACGAGTGAAATGCAATGCTTTTTGTTCAGCACCCTAACGCAAACTTCGACACTGATTTTGGCATATCAGCACATGGAATTTGAGAAAACTCAAAACATCAAAGTCGTGCGTCTGTGTTTTAGAAATCCAACGCAACTAAACTCATGTAAATCGGAGCTTCGAGTAAAACGTTGTGCACGTGTTTCTGAAACAGCGCAATGCTGTCAGAAAATCTAAAAATTTTGGACTTCGGGCACTTGGCTCATTGCGACCTCTGGACCATCGACCTCTGATGTTCGTGTTCAGGTCCTCCTCTCTGGTCTCTGCCCTTCAGAGGTTTTGGTCTACAGAGGCTCTGTGGACGACTTAAAAGCATCTATGAATTTCACGTCTTCTTTACGAACTTTCTGGACAGTTTTCAGAGGTTCTGCACGTCCTCTGATGTGCATTTTCTGCACATATTCACTTCTGGAAAACCTAGACAGCTTATGTACAAACATTATGCATTTTGATCAATTTCTGAGTGTGCATAAGCATCTCTGAACAACTTATGCAGAGGTTATGGACAATCTTCAGAGGCTCTCTGATCTGCCTCTGCGATATGCATCTGATTAAGCTCCACGTATAACCATTAGATTCAAAAACAACAAGGGCATCCTCTACTTTCGAAGAAGGATTCCAGATGGGTGAGTCACCATCTTCTAATGTCAATGATGCACCATCACCTCTCATATGTTACAAAATCTTTTTTTTCTTGTGATCAACAGATTCCAGAGTTGAAATCTATAGAATCTCCGATCTTTAGATCTAGGAAACCTTTGACAACATGTAATCGAATTCTGCTGCACATTAGAACAGTCTTGATTCGAACGGCAGCAACTGGAATTTTTGTTTTAAAAACTTAACAACAACTTCCTGTTGTTTTTCTTAGAATTCTCGATTGAGCTTCAAACTAACAACAACTATGACTAAAACTCTGTTGCAGACCTGCTAGCTTTTCTGGACAGCCTTAGAACAAAAGAAAATAAAGACCTATTCATGCATCTATCCATATTATGTCTTTCGAACCTGTACTATTGAAACTTTGGACAATTTCCGAATATGGGTTGAACACAACAACTCTGATCATTCAATCATTGCATATATCTGATGAATTAGCATCAATCTGTTCGAATTTATCATGTTTCGAGCCATTACAGAATATGTGACCTTGTGAAACATTCGATGATGAGCTGGACATGAATTTTTGACCACGACTCCAAAGCCATTAGACTCTGGATCAACAGAAGCAAACAATATGATCATGGACAGATCACTGTATTATCTCGATTCTCTTTCAAAATCAGATTTACATCCAACAATTTTGTCACCAAACAGGACATTACCCAAATCAAACTGTCAATGACCCTTTTTAATCACGGTGACATATGTGACTTCATCCTAGAAATGATTAATTATGTTAATTTTCATCTTATCTACATTTCTATGGAGTTCTTCATTTGTTATCTGTATTGGGATCTAGCAATTTTTTTTGACATATGTGACTTCATCCTAGAAATGATTAGGATTAACATATCCATAACTCTAAAATCAATCTTTTGCTGCACTTCAACACATTATTCACATGGACGGGTTTCTGCATACACAGGACTGTTGTCAAAAATTCGAAGTCAAAGATAAGACAACTCCAAGAGTAAAGGTTCTCTCTGATGATCCAATAATAAAAGTCAATAAAGTCTCTGAAAGGAAATTTGCCTACAACAAGATCATCTACAGGCACTATGAGGTAATTCGCTTTGATACCAATTGCTAGATCCCAATACAGACAACAAATGAAGAACTCAATAGAAATGTAGAGATAAGATGAAAATTAAGAACATAATTATCAAGAACTCATCTCATATGCATTGATTTCATTAATGGAGGGGAAAATGTAGAGAATACCACACTAAACATTAAACGACTCTCATTAGTTTGTGTGTGAAAAGTGTATTCTCTCCAAAAACCTTAATGAACAAATGAGCCATGGGAACCAATAAATATGGCCCATTTACAAAGAAAAGGCTCAAGCCCATACAGATTTCATTAATGGAGGGGAAAATGTAGAGAATACCACACTAAACATTAAACGACTCTCATTAGTCTGTGTGTGAAAAGTGTATTCTCTCCAAAAACCTTAATGAACAAATGAGCCATGGGAACCAATAAATATGGCCCATTTACAAAGAAAAGGCTCAAGCCCATACAACTATTTAAAAAGCCCAAAATACAATTCTTTATAAACATTCAATTAAATTGGGAGCTAATTTAATCTAACAGAAAAGGTAGGAAATTTTGAGAGCCAATATTGTACACGCGATAAAATCGGTTACCATCACACTTCTATGTGGAGGAGAAATCAGTCGGAATGAGAATCGGAGTACAAATCATAACCCAAAAAACAACCACCAGTAAAACTCAAATAAATAGGAATCGGAATCAAAATCATATTCGTCGTCATAATTGTAAAAGTAATAATAAGAATCGGCAGGCGACGTAGGAACCTAGAAAAAATTTCCAAGAGTAATAATAAGAATTTGCTTGTGAGATATTCAAGGTAAAGACAATCACAATTGGAGTCTGCATTTCCATCTGATACTTATTGGTTATAAGCTAGACATCTTATATATTGGTAGATGATATGTGGGTTTGTGTTTATTTATTGTTGACAGTTATGTTAATTATTAGTTAGGATAACCACCAACTTGAAATGGTGCCTCCTTGATGAGTTGTGTTGGTTCATCATCTATTTAGATTCTTGTATTCCTTCTGTAATTTTTTGTTGTTAGATTAATCATATGAATAAAACATATAGATTTGTATGATGTATACATGTTAGTTTCACAACAAACTGGTATTAGAGCCACACATGTATAGCTTCAAGTTATGTGAATGTTATGTAATCGCAGACTCGGTTACCAAAATTGAATGGAAGAAATTACTTCCATTGGAACATTCAAATGAAAGTCTTGTTTGAGTCACAAGATTTATAGGGGATTATTGAAGAAGGGGTTATAGAACTAGCAGACCCCACGACCCTCACTCCACAACAAACAAATATCCTAAATGAGACTAAGAAGAATGATAAAAAGGCTTTGTTCTTGATCTACCAAGCAGTTGATGAAAACATATTTGAAAGGATCTCGGCCTCAAACTCTTCTAAGGAGGCTTGGGATGGGATATGCTGTAAAAACCATACATAAGGGAAGAAAAAGTGAAAGTAGTGAGACTACAAACTTTAAGGTGTGAATTTGATAACTTAAAGATGAAGGAAACATCATCTTACTCAATCAAATGTGTTTGAATGGAGAGAGCATTGATGACAGAAGGGTTGTTGAGAAGATACTTCATAGTCTTACTAGGAAATTTGAATATGTGGTTGTTTGCAACTGAGGAATCCAAAGACCTGTCTGATTTCTCTTTGGAAACCCTCTTTGATACACTTTAATCACATGAATTGCGTATGGAACAATTTGATCCACCTGTTTATGGAGCATGCTTTTCAAGCAAGCACAGTCCTTATGGGATACAAGTACAAATGACAAGCAAAAGAACATAGATTTAAGCAAAGAAGATCAAAGTCCAGGGAACTTTAATGGAAAAGGAAAAGGTAAACCATTCTCTCAGATTAAATGTTTTCACTGTGATAAGTTAGGACATACAGTTAAATTCTGTAGGAAAAGAATAACAGACGAAAATAAATCATCTAGTTTCCTATACAAAGAAGAATGCAATAATGATGATTGGACGTTCATGATGCTCAGTATTTAAGATAAACCACTAAATGATTTATGGTATCTTGATAGTGGCTGTAGCAATCATATGACAGGGAATAAAAATTTGTTTTTACATTTGGAAGAATCTGAAGGATGTTAGGACTGGGGATGTGTAACACCCGCTATTTTGGGGTTGGGTGAAAAGTTGACTATTACCCAAAGTTCAAGGGGGTAAAATGTAACTTGGGTTATATAAATATAAATCAGATTTCATATATTTTGAAAATATCACAAAATCCTGTTTATCAAGATCAGAGAGAGAGAGAGAGAGGGAAGCCAAGAAAAGAGGTCGTTCGGTTTTCTCCAAATCCAGGTACGAATCTAGCTTAATGCTTTAATCTGAATGCTTTTAGCCGTGTAGAATCTCGTTGTGAAGGTTTTAAACCGTTCCATTGTGAGATCTGAGTATTTCTCATTTTGGATCTGGGTTCAGCATTCGACCTGTTCTTGGTGTTCTTGTTGAACAAGACGATGGTCATTTGACCGATGGTCCTTCGACCTAGGGTCCTTCGACCAGTGTGACCTAAGACCGGGCATCGGTTCGACCGGATGTCGGGTTCGACCGGATCTTCCCTTCGACCGGATCGTCCCTTCGACCGGATCGTCCCTTCGACCGATGCTGTCGTTCGACCGAACATCGGTTCGACCGATGCTGTTGTTCGACCGGAGTTGGGTTCGATCGAATTTGGTACTCGACCGGATCAGTGTTTTGGCAGTGTTTTGTATTCGTATTCTAGAGTTTTAAGTCATTAAGTTGTCTTTTGGCTTACCGATTATCGGTGTTGTCATAGGTAGCAATCGTCAGAAGCAGGCTATAATCAGGAAGAAATCTGAGGTGAGTCCTTTAAGCTAAATCGGTCTGTATTACGAATGCTATGTGATAAATGTATTATTTGAAATGTGGAAAACCTGGTTTCAAAGTAACTTATTGTCGTTTGGGAAATACCTTCTAAAGATCTCACATTTTCAAGAATCACGATTTATAGAA
Organism: Arctium minus; assembly: GCA_954870635.1. NCBI lineage: Eukaryota > Viridiplantae > Streptophyta > Magnoliopsida > Asterales > Asteraceae > Arctium > Arctium minus. The sequence continues at coordinate 70,769,793 of OX941092.1, read as the reverse complement.
TTGAACTGTTGTTCATATGAATTGCCTGTATATCTGATTTAATATGAGTATGCTCTGAAATGACATGCTTTGGCTTTGAGTCTTAGTGCAATGGATCCATAGGCACTGTGTTCCTATGTCCCCTGTTTTGGGCATTTGGTTCACGTTTTAGCACGGGATAGGCATCGGGTTGCCATGATAAGTAAGGTGTGGGCCTATACGGTCGGGCAGCGTCTCATGGTGCAGTAAGGTGTAATCCCATTATGTGCTTGAGTTCCCCCTGTTTTGGGAACTCTCAAGGATAGATCCAGAGGGGTTGACTTGAATGTTTTGAGCAACAGATCTAGAGGGGTTGAGCTCGTTATGTGATTTTTGGGTATTACTTATACCATGTTTAATCACTAATGGTTTATTGGATTTCTTGACTTAGCTCATGGCTATACTACCGCGTGGCACCAATTGGGTTTAGTACTCTCTTCTATTTTGCTTATTCTCACTAGGCGTTAGCCTAACGCTTGCTCTTGGTTGTCATGTTGGCAGGTTATCTTAGCAGTGGGACTCGTCGGGACTGAGGGAGCGACCTTGGGGTCGTGAGAGATTCTTTTGAAGATTCATTTTGGAAGTATAGCGACACCCGTCCCTAATCTAGATATTTTGTAGATTAATAGGATGTCATTTTATACTCCAGTTATCTACCTCAATATTGGCTACTCTATACCCGTTGGGTTGATTGTGTAATGAAATTGTCACACCTTATTCCGCAAGTTAGTCTATTGCCGAATTGTTTCTTCGAAATTTTATTTCCGCAGTTTTTAGGGTGTTACAAGTTGGTATCAGAGCCTTGGTTTAAGTGAACTAGGTATGACTGTAAGATGCCTAGACTTAAGCTGAGACTATTAAGTTACGACTCGTGAGATGGGGTAGATCTTGTAAGATAGGACGGTCTTAGGGTCAACGGAAAATTGCACAAGTTGAAAGTTGTAACGATGGTAATAAGCACTCTTGCGTATTATACGTTCATAATTTCACTTAGCTAACGTTATTATGAAAATGTCTTACGTGAGCATACTTAAATTACTGTTGTTATAACGATTGATAAGTGTAGAAGTACGTTCTCTGTGTTTTCCGTAATCCTTATCCCGTTCTTTTGCATGATTGCGTTCAGCAGAACCATGGTTAATACCAGGAGTCATCCGGAAGGCCAGGAGGCCGACATACCTACGGCCGACCATCCGCTGGCGACCGTAGTGGGGGAAACTGTACGTGTGAGTAATGTGCTGGGTGGAGGACCCGAGCATATTCCTCGACGAAATTTGGAGGCTAATGAGCCTATTATAGAAGAAGTGACGGCCGAAACGAGAATGATGGATCGTATGATGTTGGCCATGAATAGGGCCATGGCGCAACAACAGGAAGTGTTCTTGAAACTCCTCGAGGACCGAGACACTAACAACCGTAGGCCCGAAACGGTTGGCGAGAATGTGATTGTTGCTGGATCCGGGGGTACCGGACCTGTAATTTCCCCTGTGGTAACTGCAACCCTAGGCGTCAATCGAACGACACGGACTTGCACGTTCAAGGCTTTTCTGGGTTGCCGACCACCAGAATTTAAAGGCTCGGACAATCCCTTAGATTGTATGGCCTGGGTCCGAGAGATGGAGCAAACTTTTCGCTCAAGCGAATGTGGGGAGGAACAGAGGGTGATATTTGGTTCCCGAATGCTGCGGGGAATAGCTCTTACCTGGTGGGATGTGTACTCTGCTTCGCTGGAGCCGACTGTTCTAGACCAATTGTCTTGGTCTACCTTCAAGGAGAAACTGCTAGAGGAGTACTGTAACGAGAGGTCGTTGGACCGAATCAAGGATGAATTCCAGAACTTGAAGAAGGGAGGTATGTCTGTGAGGGAGTACAGCCGTCTCTTCATGGACAAGCTGGGTTTTGTGGGACATCTGGTCCCGACAGAGAAGGATAAAATCAAGGCTTACATCAAGGGCCTCCCATCGGACATGATGTCGATGGTTCGTGTGACAAAGACCTCCACCCTTCGGGAGGCAATGGAAGAAGCTCAACTTATGGAAGATGCTTACAGTCTCGGCAAGGAGCAAAGTGTTCGCCAAATCGAGAAGCGGAAATGGGAGGGAAGTTCGATGCCCTCAAAGAAACCCTTTTATGCCAACAACAGTGCTCAGCGAGGAGCTGATCCTAGACGTGATGCCAAGTGGTGCTCCAGGTGTAGAAACAAACATTTCGGCCCGTGCAACTTTGTTCCCGGAGTGTGCTACAAGTGTGGGAAGACGGGTCACACGTTCCGAGATTGCCCTCTCAAGGGACAGGTATGTTTTGAGTGTAGGGAACCGGGGCACGTAAGGGCGGAATGCCCGAAGCTCAAGACTGGGGGATTTAGCGGGAAGAAGATGGAACCTTCGCGGTCGACTGGAAGGGCTTTCCAGATGTCGTCAGAGGAAGCTAAAGCATCGACCGATGTAGTGTCGGGTACGTTTCTTCTAAATTCCGTACCTACGCGTGTGCTATTTGATTCTGGTGCTAGCTACTCGTTCATATCTGATTTGTTCTGTCAAAGGCTTGCTATGTCTAAAAGTATGCTAGAGATTGCTGTTGTGGTATAAATAGCAAAGGGAGGTCAAGTTCTAATTCATAATATCCTGAAGGATTGCATCTTAGAGCTTAAGGGGAAGAAATTTCCCATTAACCTATTACCAATGCAAATTGGCGGATTCGACGTGGTGGGAGGTATGGACTGGTTATCTAAGAACCAGGCCGAAATTGTATGTTCCAAGAAAATGATCCGTTTACCGGTGGCAAACGGAGAAGCGACTATAATCTACGGCGAAGGAAGGAAAGGCGACGTGGCGATTATTTCAGTAATCAAAGCTAGGAAATGTTTGGTGAAAGGATGTGTATCTTTCTTGGATTATGCCATCGATACCAAACTCGACCAACGGAAGTTGGAAGAGGTTAGGGTGGTACGCGAGTTTCCCGATGTGTTTCCGGAAGACTTGCCCGGGTTGCCGCCCGATCGAATTGTGGACTTTCGTATTGACCTCATTCCTGGAGCGGCTCCGATTGCTCGAGCTCCTTATCGTTTGGCTCCTACCGAAATGCAAGAGATGGTGGTTCAACTTCAAGACCTTCTCGAGAAAGGTTTCATCCAACCGAGCTCGTCACCTTGGGGAGCTCCGGTTCTATTTGTCAAGAAAAAGGACGGTGCATTGAGAATGTGTATCGACTACAGGGAACTGAACAAAGTGACGGTGAAGAACAGGTATCCACTTCCAAGAATCGACGACCTGTTCGATCAACTTCAAGGAGCAGGTTGTTTTTCAAAGATCGATCTTCGATCGGGGTATCATCAAGTGAAGGTAGCAAAGAGCGACATCCCAAAGACAGCATTTAGAACTCGCTATGGACACTACGAGTTTCTGGTGATGCCATTCGGCCTAACCAACGCACCGGCAATATTTATGGACTTGATGAATCGAGTGTGCCGACCGTTCCTCGACAAATCGGTAATCGTGTTCATCGACGACATCCTAGTTTACTCCAAGGATGAAGAAGGGCACGAGCAACATCTCCGTGAAGTGTTGGATGTGTTAAGGCGAGAAAGACTCTACGCAAAGTTTTCAAAGTGCGACTTTTGGCTTCCAGAGGTTCAATTTTTGGGGCATATAGTTTCAAAAGAAGAAGTAAAAGTGGATCCCGCGAAGATAGAGGCAATGACGAATTGGGAACCTCCCAAGAACCCGTCTGAAATCCGAAGTTTCCTAGGTTTGGCAGGGTACTACCGGAGATTCATTCAAGTTTTCTCAAAGATAGCCTCGTCATTGACAATCTTGACCCGGAAGAACGTGAAATTTGTGTGGACCGAGAGGCAAGAAGAGGGGTTCCGCACCTTACAGAAGAAGCTTTGTGAAGCTCCTATCCTATCCTTACCAGACGGGACGGAAGATTTTGTGGTGTACAGTGATACGTCGAAGTTGGGTTTGGGTTGCGTCCTGATGCAAAGAGGGAAGGTGATCGCTTACACATCAAGGCAACTTAAAGTGCATGAAGTCAACTACCCTACTCATGACTTGGAATTGGCAGCAGTGGTGTTTGCACTAAAGTTGTGGCGGCACTACCTTTACGGTACGAAGTGCACTTTTTCTACTGATCACAAGAGTCTGAAGCATATCTTTAATCAGAAAGAGCTAAACATGAGGCAGCGAAGATGGTTGGAGTTGTTGAAGGATTATGACTGCGAATTGCTCTACCATCCGGGTAAGGCAAACGTGGTTGCCGACGCCTTGAGTCGGAAAGTTTGCGGAGGAAATTCTCGTGCTACCTTTGCACGGATCGAAGTAACTTCAACGCTTATTGATAGAATCAAGGAATCGCAAGCCGAAGCCCTGCTAGAGGAAAACCACAAAGGAGAAGTCATGGCGAAACAACATCTTTTGTTGACTGAAGATAGTCGAGGGGTGAAGCTTTTCAATGGGCGAGTCTGGGTGCCCAAGATTGGGGGTCATAGAGAACTTCTTCTCGAAGATGCCCACAAGTCAAAATACTCCATTCACCCGGGAAGCACGAAAATGTATAGAGATTTGAAATTGCTTTATTGGTGTCCAGTCATGAAGCTCGATGTGGCGCGCTACGTGGAACAGTGTGTGACCTGTTTGCAAGTGAAGGCTGAACACCAAAGACCCTACGGAAGTTTGCAATCCTTGGAAATTCCGGAATGGAAATGGGAACACATCACGATGGATTTCGTGACAAAGCTACCAAAGACCTTGAAAGGTCACGACGCCATTTGGGTTATAGTTGACCGCTTGACCAAAAGCGCTCACTTCTTGGCCATGCGGGAAACCTTGCCAATGGATAAATTGGCGAAGTTGTACATCGACGAAGTAATTTCCCGGCACGGCGTGCCGCTATCTATAGTCTCCGATCGGGATAGTCGGTTCACGTCGCATTTTTGGAAAGGCCTACAAAAGGAATTGGGTACACGTGTGAAGTTGAGCACGGCCTACCATCCTCAAACCGACGGACAAAGCGAGAGGACAATCCAGACGCTAGAAGATATGTTAAGATCATGCGTGATCGACTTTGGGGGTAGTTGGGATACGCACCTGCCTTTGGTAGAGTTCGCATACAATAATAGCTACCACTCAAGTATAGGGATGGCACCGTTTGAACCGTTATACGGTCGCAAGTGTCGAACTCCCGTATGTTGGCTCGAGGCGGGGGAAAAGCAGTTCGCCGGACCGAAAGTTGTGCAAGAAACGGCGGACAAGGTCAAGGGCATCCGCGAACGTCTGAAGGCGGCCCAAGATCGACAGAAAAGTTACGCCGATAAGAAAAGACGGCCAATGGAATTCCAAGTAGGAGACCGGGTTATGTTGAAGGTGTCCCCTTGGAAGGGAATTATTAGATTTGGGAAGCGTGGGAAGTTAAGCCCCCGTTTCCTTGGACCGTTCACTGTGACTAAGCGGGTAGGACTTCAAGCTTATCATCTGGAACTTCCTCCGGAGATGAGGGGCATTCATAACACGTTTCACGTGTGCTATCTACGGAAGTGTCTAGCAAAGGAGGAGAGTGTTATTCCACTCTCCGAGATCAGAGTGGATGAAGGGAATCGTTGCGTTGAAGAACCTGAGACGATTTTGGAAAGGAAGACGAAGAAGCTTCGTCACCGGGAAGTCACAATGGTCAAAGTTCAGTGGAAGCACCATCGAGGTGCTAATGTAACTTGGGAAGCGGAAGAGGATTTGAGGCGGAGATACCCTCACCTCTTCCCATAGCCGAGATTTCGAGGACGAAATCTTCTCCAAGTTGGGGAGGATTGTAACACCCGCTATTTTGGGGTTGGGTGAAAAGTTGACTATTACCCAAAGTTCAAGGGGGTAAAATGTAACTTGGGTTATATAAATATAAATCAGATTTCAGATATTTTGAAAATATCACAAAATCCTGTTTATCAAGATCAGAGAGAGAGAGAGAGAGGGAAGCCAAGAAAAGAGGTCGTTCGGTTTTCTCCAAATCCAGGTACGAATCTAGCTTAATGCTTTGATCTGAATGCTTTTAGCCGTGTAGAATCTCGTTGTGAAGGTTTTAAACCGTTCCATTGTGAGATCTGAGTATTTCTCATTTTGGATCTGGGTTCAGCATTCGACCTGTTCTTGGTGTTCTTGTTGAACAAGACGATGGTCATTTGACCGATGGTCCTTCGACCTAGGGTCCTTCGACCAGTGTGACCTAAGACCGGGCATCGGTTCGACCGGATGTCGGGTTCGACCGGGGAGTCGCTCGACCGGATCGTCCCTTCGACCGGATCGTCCCTTCGACCGGATCGTCCCTTCGACCGATGCTGTCGTTCGACCGAACATCGGTTCGACCGATGCTGTTGTTCGACCGGAGTTGGGTTCGATCGGATTTGGTACTCGACCGGATCAGTGTTTTGGCAGTGTGTTGTATTCGTATTCTAGAGTTTTAAGTCATTAAGTTGTCTTTTGGCTTACCGATTATCGGTGTTGTCATAGGTAGCAATCGTCAGAAGCAGGCTATAATCAGGAAGAAATCTGAGGTGAGTCCTTTAAGCTAAATCGGACGGTATTACGAATGCTATGTGATAAATGTATTATTTGAAATGTGGAAAACCTGGTTTCAAAGTAACTTATTGTCGTTTGGGAAATACCTTCTAAAGATCTCACATTTTCAAGAATCACGATTTATAGAATTGAACTGTTGTTCATATGAATTGCCTGTATATCTGATTTAATATGAGTATGCTCTGAAATGACATGCTTTGGCTTTGAGTCTTAGTGCAATGGATCCATAGGCACTGTGTTCCTATGTCCCCTGTTTTGGGCATTTGGTTCACGTTTTAGCACGGGATAGGCATCGGGTTGCCATGATAAGTAAGGTGTGGGCCTATACGGTCGGGCAGCGTCTCATGGTGCAGTAAGGTGTAATCCCATTATGTGCTTGAGTTCCCCCTGTTTTGGGAACTCTCAAGGATAGATCCAGAGGGGTTGACTTGAATGTTTTGAGCAACAGATCTAGAGGGGTTGAGCTCGTTATGTGATTTTTGGGTATTACTTATACCATGTTTAATCACTAATGGTTTATTGGATTTCTTGACTTAGCTCATGGCTATACTACCGCGTGGCACCAATTGGGTTTAGTACTCTCTTCTATTTTGCTTGTTCTCACTAGGCGTTAGCCTAACGCTTGCTCTTGGTTGTCATGTTGGCAGGTTATCTTAGCAGTGGGGCTCGTTGGGACTGAGGGAGCGACCTTGGGGTCGTGAGAGATTCTTTTGAATATTCATTTTGGAAGTATAGCGACACCCGTCCCTAATCTAGATATTTTGTAGATTAATAGGATGTCATTTTATACTTCAGTTATCTACCTCAATATTGGCTACTCTATACCCGTTGGGTTGATTGTGTAATGAAATTGTCACACCTTATTCCGCAAGTTAGTCTATTACCGAATTGTTTCTTCGAAATTTTATTTCCGCAGTTTTTAGGGTGTTACAGGATGATAAGAAACTCAGTGTTTTAGGTAATGGAGATATTTCAATTAAGATCAAAGACAAAAATAAGAAAATTTTCAGAACTCATCTCATATGCATTGACTTCATTAATGGAGGGGAAAATGTAGAGAATACCACACTAAACATTAAACGACTCTCATTAGTCTGTGTGTGAAAAGTGTATTCTCTCCAAAAACCTTAATGAACCAATGAGCCATGGGAACCAATAAATATGGCCCATTTACAAAGAAAAGGCTCAAGCCCATACAGATTTCATTAATGGAGGGGAAAATGTAGAGAATACCACACTAAACATTAAACGACTCTCATTAGTCTGTGTGTGAAAAGTGTATTCTCTCCAAAAACCTTAATGAACAAATGAGCCATGGGAACCAATAAATATGGCCCATTTACAAAGAAAAGGCTCAAGCCCATACAACTATTTAAAAAGCCCAAAATACAATTCTTTATAAACATACAATTAAATTGGGAGCTAATTTAATCTAACAGAAAAGGTAGGAAATTTTGAGAGCCAATATTGTACACGCGATAAAATCGGTTACCATCACACTTCTATGTGGAGGAGAAATCAGTCGGAATGAGAATCGGAGTACAAATCATAACCCAAAAAACAACCACCAGTTAAACTCAAATAAATAGGAATCGGAATCAGAATCATATTCGTCGTCATAATTGTAAAAGTAATAATAAGAATCGGCAGGCGACGTAGGAACCTAGAAAAAATTTCCAAGAGTAATAATAAGAATTTGCTTGTGAGATATTCAAGGTAAAGACAATCACAATTGGAGTCTGCATTTCCATCTGATACTTATTGGTTATAAGCTAGACATCTTATATATTGGTAGATGATATGTGGGTTTGTGTTTATTTATTGTTGACAGTTATGTTAATTATTAGTTAGGATAACCACCAACTTGAAATGGTGCCTCCTTGATGAGTTGTGTTGGTTCATCATCTATTTATATTCTTGTATTCCTTCTGTAATTTTTTGTTGTTAGATTAATCATATGAATAAAACATATAGATTTATATGATGTATACATGTTAGTTTCACAACAAACTGGTATTAGAGCCACACATGTATAACTTCAAGTTATGTGAATGTTATGTAATCGCAGACTCGGTTACCAAAATTGAATGGAAGAAATTACTTCCATTGGAATATTCAAATGAAAGTCTTGTTTGAGTCACAAGATTTATGGGGGATTATTGAAGAAGGGGTTATAGAACTAGCAGACCCCACGACCCTCACTCCACAACAAACAAATATCATAAATGAGACTAAGAAGAATGATAAAAAGGCTTTGTTCTTGATCTACCAAGCAATTGATGAAAACATATTTGAAAGGATCTCGACCTCAAACTCTTCTAAGGAGGCTTGGGATGGGATATGCTGTAAAAATCATACATAAGGGAAGAAAAAGTGAAAGTAGTGAGACTACAAACTTTAAGGTGTGAATTTGATAACTTAAAGATGAAGGAAACATCATCTTACTCAATCAAATGTGTTTGAATGGAGAGAGCATTGATGACAGAAGGGTTGTTGAGAAGATACTTCGTAGTCTTACTAGGAAATTTGAATATGTGGTTGTTTGCAACTGAGGAATCCAAAGACCTGTCTGATTTCTCTTTGGAAACCCTCTTTGATACACTTTAATCACATAAATTGCGTATGGAACAATTTGATCCACCTGTTTATGGAGCATGCTTTTCAAGCAAGCACAGTCCTTATGGGATACAAGTACAAATGACAAGCAAAAGAACATAGATTTAAGCAAAGAAGATCAAAGTCCAGGGAACTTTAATGGAAAAGGAAAAGGTAAACCATTCTCTCAGATTAAATGTTTTCACTGTGATAAGTTAGGACATACAATTAAATTCTGTAGGAAAAGAATAACAGACGAAAATAAATCATCTAGTTTCCTACACAAAGAAGAATGCAATAATGATGATTGCACGTTCATAATGCTCAGTATTTAAGATAAACCACTAAATGATTTATGGTATCTTGATAGTGGCTGTAGCAATCATATGACAGGGAATAAAAATTTGTTTTTACATTTGGAAGAATCTGAAGGATGTTAGGATTGGGGATGATAAGAAACTCAGTGTTTTAGGTAATGGAGAGATTTCAATTAAGATCAAAGACAAAAATGAGAAAATTTCCAATGTGTTCTATGTTCCTGGGTTGAAGCACAATTTATTAAGTGTTGTACAACTCTGTCTTAAAGGTTATAGATTACACTTTAATGATAAGACTTGTGACATAACAGATTCTACAAAAGTTGTGATTGGAAGAGTACACATGGCAACTAACAAGATGTTTCCTATAAAGTTTGACAGTGATGACTTTCTCTCCCTTACCATGAGTTCCAAAGATGTTTCTCTTCTTTGGCATACCAGATTTGGCCATGTGAAGTTAAATTCCCTTACTCAGATGCACAAGAATGATATGGTCAAAGGTCTACCTACAGTTAGTGCCTTGGATCAAGTCTATGAAGGTTGTGTTTTGGGAAAACATACTAGAGAATCTTTTCCTCTTTATAAAGCCTGGAGAGCATCAAAACAATTGGAGTTAATACACTTTGATATCTCTGGACCTATGAGAACTATGTCATTTGGAGGCAGTATGTACTTTCTCACTTTTATAGATGACTTCAGTAGAAAAGTGTGGATTTATTTTCTAAAAGAAAAATCTTAGACTTTTAAGTGTTTTATCCTGTTCAAAGCCATGGTTGAAAAACAAAGTGATCACAAGATCAAGTGTCTTAGATCAGACCGTGGTGGTGAGTACATACGACATGAATTTGAGGAAATTTTGATAGTAAATGCGATTCATCATCAATTGGCAGCCAGTTACACACCCCAACAAAATGGGGTGGCAGAGAGAAAAAATAGGACTCTTGTTGAGATGGCTAGGTGTATGCTTAAAAGTAAACAATTACCCAATTTTTTTGGGCTGAAGCAATTGCTTGTGCAACCTATGTGATTTGATTAATAGATCCTTAACTAAAAGTGTCACAAACAAAACACCTCAAGAGGCCTGAAGTAGTTTCAAACCAAGTGTAAATCACTTGAGAACCTTTAGGTGTGTGTCTTATGCTCATATATCCAAGCAAAGAAGAGGAAAATTAGATGAGAAATCTGAGAAAGCAATATTTGTGGGGTATGTTACAACACCAAAGCATACAAGTTGTACAATCCATTGACTAAAAAAGGTTATTACTAGTAGAGATGTTATCTTTGATGAAGAGAAGATTTGGAATAGACTTACCTGTGATGAGGAAGGGACTTATATTTTGGCTGAAGGCACTCAAGATCAAAACAATGTACCTGACAGTCCTGATTATAATGAGCCTGCTACTCCAACAAGCATGTCTTCTCCATTAAACAATGATCAGTTGGCTCCAGTTCAGAAGATGCAAGTTCTGATAGTTCCTCTTCATCAAACAGACCCAATAGAAAAACTAGAAGTTTAAGGGATTTATATGAGAACACTCAAACTTTAAATATTTATGATCTTGCTGACTTTGCCTTATTTGCAGATGCAGACCCTCTACACTATGAGGAAGCTTGTTTGAACCAAAAATGGAGAGATGCTATAGATAGTGATATGAAGTCAATTTCGAAGAACAATACCTGGGAGTTAGTTGATATGCCCAGTGGACAAAAATCCGTAGGTGTAAGACGGATTTACAAAACTAAACTCAATGAAAAAGGGGAAGTTGACAAACATAAGGCCAGGCTAGTGGTGAAAGGCTACAAACAACAATTTGGGATAAACTGTCAAGAGGTATTAGCTCCTGTTATAAGACTTGAAACTATACGTTTAGTATTAGAAATTGCTGAACAAAATGATTGGAATGTTTATCAAATGGATATCTTGAAGAAGATGTTTTTATTGATCAACCAAGTAGATACAAAAAGTAGGGAAGAGCATAAAGTTTGCCATTTAAAGAAGGCCCTTTATGGGCTAAAACATGCTCCAAGGGCTTGGTATAGTAGGATTAAAGGATACTTCATCAAGTATGGCTTTAAGAAATGTAACTATGAGCACACTCTTTTTATAAAGAAGACAGGTAATATGATATTTGTGGTCTGTGTATATGTGGATGACTTGGTATTTACAAGGAACTCTTTGGACATGATCAATGAATTTAAAAAAATCCATAAAGGTGGAATTTGAGATGACAGACTTAGGGTTACTACACTACTTTCTGGAAATAGAGGCTAAATAAGGTAATCATTTTATTTCTATTTCTCAAAAGAAGTATGCCAAATCTTCTGACCAGATTCAACATGGAGGATTTTGTTTCTGCTACAACTCCTATGGAGGTTGGTTTGAAGCTAAGTAAAGATGATAATGAATATAGTGTGGATTCTACTTTATTTCGTAGCCTTGTTGGGTGTCTCATGTATCTCACAGCAACAAGACCTGATATTATGTTCTCTATGAGTTTAGTAAGTAGATTTATGGAAAATCCTAAGAAGAGTCATTGGGGGGCTGACAAACGTATATTAAGGTATGTGAAAAGAACTTTAAATTATGGGATTGTATTTTCTCAAGCACAATAAACTAAGTTGGTAGGTTTTAGTGATAGTGATAATGGGGGAAATATAGAGGATAGCAAGAGCACAACAGGTTATGTGTTCAGCCTATGTTATGGAGCAATTTCATGGCAATCTAAGAAGCAGAAGGTAGTGGCCTTGTCTTCCACAGAAACATAATATATGGCTCTTTCATCTATAGGTTGTCATGCTTTATGGCTCAGAGGTATTCTGAATGAACTTGGTATGCCACAAGAGACTGTTATACAAGTTTTCTGTGATAACAAATCTGCCATTACATTAACTAGGAATCTTGTTTATCATGGTAAAAGCAAGCACATACAGATTAAGTTTCACTTTATTATTGAGCTCATTCAGAACCTTGAAATTGATGTTCTATTTTGTGGTACAAAGGATTAATTGGCTTATATTTTTACAAAGCCATTGCAGCGTGGAAGTTTCATCAGGTTGAAGAAAGCGTGTTGTAGATGTCTAGATTATGGGGGAATATTGGTTATAAGCTAGACATCTTATATTGGTAGTTATGATACGTGGGTTTGTGTTTATTTATTGTTGACAGTTATGTTAGTTATTAGTTAGGATAACCGCCAACATGAAAAGGTGCCTCCTTGAAGAGTTGTGTTGGTTCATCATCTATTTATATTCTTGTATTCCTTCTGTAATTTGTTGCTGTTGGATTAATCATATGAATAAAACATATAGATTTGTATGATGTAAATGAATAAAACATATAGATTTGTATGATGTATACCTATTAGTTTCACAATTGGAGTATGCATTTCCATATGATACTTACATTTTCATATATAAGCATTTGCTTACTGTGTGATTTTAAATTTCCTGCTTGGTCCGGGATTACCATGTTTTATGTCCAAAGGAAAGAACATATTGCAAGAAGTTGAAAACTCTCTTTGTGAAGTTAATAGATGTCGACCAATTATGACTTGACAAGCAACTAATGAGTACTAAAGCAAAGTCTTAAAAGTCTGAAGAATGATTTCAGGATTTGTTACAATGACCCTCTAGCCGTGCTTTCTCTTTGGATGGTCAATTTACAAGTTGCAGCTGCAAGAGGTAACAGGGGTGATGTTGAGATTCTTTTTCCTTTATCATCTCGTGTGGAAAGCATTTCATATTGGAGTTCTTTAGGCATCTATCAAGTGATATTTAGAGTGGTTATAATTCTATATGTGGTAGCAACTGAAAGTTTCATCATTGAGACCAAGCAAAAACCAACTTATAAAACTGATCCATGTATTAAAGAAACATACAGCAACATCCAGAGCAAAAAAATAAAAAACAAACCCTCCCCTGAACCCAGGGCCGTCCCTGGAGGAGGGCAGGCCGGGCGTACACCCAGGGCCCAACGAGAAATAGGGACCTAATTTTTTTTAACTATATAATAGTAGTAAAAAAATTAGTTAACAAAAGAGACAATTTTTTTAGTATCTAATAGGTGGCACGTGCCACCGTATTATTTCTCCGACGAATGGTAAAAAAAATTAGGTTCGTGAAAGTTGCAACCATATCGTTTAGATCGGTGGTGATCGGTGGCTGGCAGTGGATTAGAACGGCGGTGGTCGATGGTCGACGATTGTCGGTGGTTCAGAACGACGGTGGTTGGCGGTGGTTCAGACCGGCAGTGGTTGATGATGGTTCAGATTGACGGTAGTTCAGAACGGCGGTGGTCGGTGATAGTCGGTGGTGGTTCAGATCGACAGTGGTCGGCGGTGGTCAGTGGTGGTCGCCGGTGGTTCAGAACGACGTTGGTCGGTGGTCGGCGGTGGTTCAAATCGGTGATGGTTCAGAACGATGGTGGTCGACGGTGGTTCAGATCGGCGATGGTTTAGAACGTCGGTGGTCGGCGGTGGTTCAGATCAGTGGTGATAAGGTTATATTGGATTGAGGGCATATGTGATATTATGAAAAATAAGAATTCCATTCCATCAAAATACCTTATAGTTGCTAAGGAATGTTAAATTCCCTCATTTATGGAATTATATGGAATTTAGAGATTCCTTCCATGAAAAAGAATGAACCAAACAAAGAAATGAAATTTGATCAATGGAATTCAATATTTCAATTCCATTAGATTCCTTCAGAATCTGCGAACCAAACGCCACCTTAGTATTGAGCTTCCAAACCCTTATATTTAGGACTCATTACAAATTTTTTGAAATTCTTGACTAAACAAAACATAAATATACAATCATCTGTAAATAATGCATATCCATATATCCGGAATGTGGTTCAGTTTTCGTGAAGCACTCATCCATAAATATGTTCTGATTAGGATTATCCATTCACTGGAGACGGAACTATAACCTTCATACCTTTGGCCATATTCATTATATTCAATTTGGAAATGATTCAAAGAGAGAACACCTCCCACCAAATTCATTTGTTTCTATATTTGAATTAAACGGTCTTGAACGATTGCTACCGTTTTTTCCTCTTACATATAATAAAATAAATGTTAAATAGATTTAAAATAATAATTCTTATATACAATGCAATTAAAATATGATTATTTTTAACTTATGTTTTAATTAAGTTAAAAAATGTATAGACTTCGTTCCCTAACATCTTCCCAAACTCCCTCCACAGGAGCACTTGTCAAGTTCCATCGTGCTTGCACGTTTTGTAGAGATCAAAACTCGTTAACATTATATGGAGAGTCCATTTTCTACAAGTTTGTTACACTAAGAGAGTGAACCTTAAAAGAACAATAAAGTGAACCTTAAAAGAGCAATAAAATAAATATCCATATATGATCCTCATGTGTAAAGATCGATATGTATGCCTCAATTTATATGGTAAAAAAGACATTCGAATATGCGTAAACAACATATTGAAAAGTGGCAAAGAAATCCACGAAATCAAACAATCATCATGAGATGGTTAATTCCACACTCCATAGTCAATGAATCAAGTAAAATGTTGATTTTCTAGGTGCCATGCCAATTGCCATAAGGTAATGTGAGCATCACTTAATCCAATTATTCAATAGTATCATTAAAAAAATCAACACATGCTTTTAGACAACCTATAAATTAATCAAATCTAACAACTGTCCATTTAACAACCTTTCATTCATTTGAGAAAATGAAAAGGCAAGAAATTTTGAGAATCAATACTGTACACGATGAAACGACGATAAAACCAGTTACCATCACACTTCTGTGTGGAGGAGAAATTAGTCGGAATGAGAATCGGAGTACAGATCATAGCCCGAAAAACAACCACCAGCTGAACTCAAATAGGAATCGGAGTACTGACCAATTATGACTTGACAAGCAACTAAGGAGGAATAAACCAAAGTCTTAAGGGTCTGAAGAATGATTTCAGGATTTGTTAATTGTTACAGTGACCCATTAGCCGTGCTTTCTATGGATGGTCAATTTACATGTTGCAACTGCAAGAGGTAACAGGGGTGCTATTGAGATATTCTTTTTCCTTTATCATCTCGTGTGGAAAGCGTTTCATATTAGAGTTTAGACGGTATCATTGAACATATGCAATCTGAATTGTTACCATCCAGCTTGTGCGCACCGAAATTGGCCCCTAAATCAAAAGAATGTCAAAATGAGGATGATTATGATAGACATATGAGATAACTGCTTGCATGTCATTATCGACTGGTATCCGAAATTGGCTCCCATGGTGACAGATGCATGAATGGGTTAAGACAACATGGATGGCTGAAGAAATTAAGCCCATTACACATGCCTCTACTACTCATGAATATTTCCTGGTTCATAAGAGACAATAAGGTGGGCATTTTCTAGATCATGTGTTTAACACAGACTTGCAACAATACAAAAGTCAACAAAAATTCAAAAGCAAAGGTCATAACCAAAAATCAACAATTATTTGAATTATAGGAACAATCCTTTATGACATAGTTTTTGAATGCAATACGGTGAAAAAATTCCTTAAATTACTACAAAAATATGTTAAAAGATACCTCTTCATATAATCGTTACACAAAAAATATTTTCCAAGTGACAATTGTACCATCACACATTGCAATTGCAATTTTAGGAGTATTTATAATAACCGGACTTTTATATCATACTTTAAGTGAAAAGTTAGTGCTTGAAGTTAATCATTGTTTTGTATGTTTGTACCTATATAGCATATGGATTTAAACCGAACTAACTTTGTCAAACATAACCATTAGAGGGGTTAAACATGGATAAGTGAAACAGTAATTAAACCAAAAATGTGAAGAAAATTTCCAAACATGGTAAATTTGCAATTTATGAAACTTGAGGGACACTACTAGAAAACTGTGAAATACCGACGGCAAACCGACGACCCACCAACGGTATTTTTTTTATTTTATTTTTTATTTATTTTTAATAACTCGTCGGAAAACCGTCGGAAAAATTAGTGATATACCGACGGCTTACCGACGATTGGTTTTTTCATTTCAATTTATATTTATTTTTAATAAGTAAATACCGTCGGAAAACCGTCGGAAACTGGAACCGTCGGTAAGCTGTCGCTAGTTGTCGTCAGAAAACCGTCGCTAAATATTACCGACCAGCTTTTTACCAACGATCATTCCCGTCGAAAAACCATCGCAAAAGCCTTTTTTCGACAGTTTACCGACTGTTTCAGCCGTCAGTAATACGATTAATTTTAGTAGTGGGACTAAAAGTGAAAAATTGAAAAATATAAAACAAATTCTGAAATTTATAAACAATCATAATAAGATTTGGTCTCTTTCTTTTTCACGTTTCTCCTCAAAAACCCTAGACCAAACCTTTTCCCCAGAATTAAACCTGAAATCCTTAATGAAATGATGAGATTTTGATGATTTTGAAGCTAAATCTTGAAAGTAACTGATAACCCTCATTTTTTAGTGTTATTTGTTACTCTTTTCCTTCATTTTATTCACCTTTCTAGCCACTTTTGCTTCCATCTCTTTCCTTTGGTCATTAAAGTTTGCAAATATGATGAAAACACCAAAGGATGTTGTTTTGTTAAGAAAATCTCGTTTTTGTGGGACTGTGGGCACTGTCTGCCCACCGAGGGCACGAGAGGATGCATACGGTATTTATACTATGAATTCGTATCGTATTCTGGGGGTATTGCAGTATTCAAGGCTGGAAAATATCTGGAAATAAGATGGTGGATGCTAGCTGGAAGTTTCCTCAATCATTGTACTCTTTTGTCTAGTGGTTAATAACCCTTTAACTTGTGGGTATTACCCATTGGGTAAAAGTCTTATTTTATCTTATAAATAGGTTGTTAGCTTAAGCATTTAATCACATCTCAACCTTCTCCAGTCTATTAACTCTCTCTTTAGAAGAGTTTTGGAGCTAAGAAAGTTGCTTTTAATTCTAAGCATTTAATTTCTTGTATTTTTGTTTCTGCCCTCGGTTTCCTACCGTGGGCATGTCTGTAACTTAACTTTAATTTTATGCAAGTAGAGTAACAAGTATTTCCTTTCTTTCTTTACATCTTTCATTATTTCCAAGTCTTTTATTATTCTTATGCTCTTTACTTTTATGCTCTTTATTTATATGTTTTTTATTATTATGCATTTTATTATTTTGTCTTTTATTATTATGCATTTTATTATGAACTAACCAACTTTTGGGTAAGGGTGTGAGCCAACTTGAGACTAGTAGGCAACATTTGGGTGTGGCCATCGTTAATAGTTCTTAAGCTTGGTCACTTAAGTCGAGACTTAAACT
Source organism: Arctium minus (assembly GCA_954870635.1). NCBI lineage: Eukaryota > Viridiplantae > Streptophyta > Magnoliopsida > Asterales > Asteraceae > Arctium > Arctium minus. The sequence continues at coordinate 70,751,982 of OX941092.1, read as the reverse complement.
CAACGCTGATAATCCAATCACTTTTAAGTGTTAATATTAAATCTAGACCTCGAGAGGGGCGGATTCGAAATACGGCTTAAGGGATGCACAAAGATTTGAGATTCTTTGATAATCACGTAGAGATACGGGTTTTGCATGATTTATTACGGTTCAAACGTCGGAGAAGATTTATATCACAAAGAGATTTGGGTGTAAATCTCCGCACCGGTAGAACTTGATTTTTTTATCAACGTAATTAAATCGGCAAGATTAAGAGCTAGTGATGAGGGACACTTTATGGGCATTTTGTAGGACCGGTCTTTAAAAATTCACTTTCGAGAGATCGGGATTTTTATAGACTATTCGTACTACAAAAGGCCTAACCATTTGCCACTACGCCCATCTCAAGAAAAGCTTACGCTCATGCCCATTTCTTTAATTATAAAGTTTATTCCGTACGTCTAGCATTAATCAACCGCCAAACAAATATTTTTCTCACACTTCGAAACTTGTGCAAGAAGTTCATGAAAATATTTGTTTCTCAGTAAGTCAGTCCCTGTGGATACGATACTCGGTACTTGTACCATTATATTACTTGTAGCGATTCCAGTGAAAGTATATACTTGTGCTCTCACTGGGTAATATTGTGCCCCCGCTGTGCAGTACACGATAATTATCTACCAAGTTTTTGGCGCCGCTGCCGGGGACTGGCACGATTTTTATCCTGAGAACTTGATTTTCATTTGAGCCTGTGTCGCTTGTTTCATTTTTAAAACAATTTTTCGTGTTGTATGCCACGGCTGCAACACGGAGAACTCGTACCTCTTGATCTTGAAATTGAAAAGACTTTTAAAAGAAGAAGAAGAGGTAGAGGAAATCGGCAAAATCCAATTTTAAATCAAACCATGGCGGAAGGGGCGGAGAATCCTCTACCTCCGTTTGTGGAAACAACGATTAAAATTGCCGATTACAAAGAAAGGGGAATACGGGACTATGCAACACCCGAATTTGATCAACTCAAGTCAGGTATTCTTAGGCCCCACATTACTGCGCAAAATTTTGAACTGAAACCGGTAATATTTCAAATGATCCAAGCAATGGGTCAATTTGGCGGATTACCTTCGGAAGATCCGCACTCTCATTTAAAATCATTTTTAGAAATGACGGATCATTTTCTTATTCCCGGAGTTTCCGCAGAAGCCTTATGGTTGACACTCGTCTCTTATACATTGAGAGACAGAGCCAAAGTCTGGCTAAATTCTCAGCCACCTCATTCAATTGATACTTGGACGAGTTTAGCTGAAAATTTTTTGAAAAAATATTTTCCTCCCACCAGAAATGTGAAATTCAGAAATGAAATTTTAATGTTTAGACAAGAGGAAGATGAAGCGGTATTGGATGCATGGGAGAGATTCAAAGATTTAATTCGAAAGTGCCTTCATCACGAAATCTCTCACTGCATCCAATTGGAAACATTTTATAATGGTCTTTCTAATGCTGCTAAAATCATTCTCGATGCCACGACTGGTGGAGCTTTTACTGCAAAAACATACAATGAGTGGTATGAAATTTTGGAAAAAGTTGCCAATAATAACACTGATTGGTCGAATCCTCGTGTTGTAATTCCTAAAACTGCATCAGGAGTTCGTGAGGTTGATGCCATCACCGCATTAAATGCACAAATTGTAGCTTTGACTAATTTAGTTAAAAACAATTTGAACCTTAATAGAGAGAAAAGTCAAGTGCAAGCCATAAATCAACCTGTAATTGAAACGTGCACTTTTTGCGGTGAAAATCATCCTTTCGAGTGTTGTCCCGGTAACCCTGTTTCAGTAAACTATGTCAGAAATCAGTCTAGAAATAGTCCGTTTTCCCAAACATACAACCCGAATTGGAGAAATCATCCGAACTTCTCTTGGTCTGAGAATCAAGGACTTCAACCCCCCGGGGCGAGTCAAGTCCAAAACCGACCACCAATTCCCCCAGGATTTCATCAAAGCCCACCTCAGAATTATCAACATGGTCAGTCTTCACAATCACATGCACCTAGACAACAAAATGCATCGGACGGTAATGGTTCACTCAAATCATTGCTTAAAGGTTTTATAAACCAAACCAATGCAACTTTGAGGGGTTTTGAAACCCAACTTGAGCAGTTTGTTGTCGAACTCAAAAGCAGACCACAAGGAACTTTGCCTAGTGACACAAAAAATCCCAAAGGCATTCACAAGGAACACGTCAAGGCCATAAGTATTAGGGAGATTGAAAACATAAGTGAGTCTAAAAAAGTCGAGAAAACCTCTCCCATACCAGTAATACAAACAGACTCACATTTGTTTGATGCCTCGAACTTTCCAGGCTTGTTCCCATCCTCTAGTGAATCACCAAAACCAGAATCCGTTGCTCAGACATCGGGCCCAATTGTCCCAAGTTGTCCAGCACAGACTGCACCCACTTCAGAACCACTCATCCCAGGCACTCCCGACAAGAGCAAATCTGTTCCGGATTTGAGAGACTTACCTTTCCCTGAGAGATTAAAAACCAAAAATGTTGATGAACAATTTAAAAAGTTTTTGGACGTTTTCAAACAACTTCACATTAACATTCCTTTGGTAGAGGCTCTCGAGAAAATGCCAAATTATGTTAAATTTTTAAAAGATATTCTCTACAAAAAACGAAGGCTGGGAGAATTTGAAACCGTTGCTTTAACCAAAGAATGTAGTGCACTTCTTACTTGCAAAATCCCTCCAAAATTAAAGGACCCGGGGAGTTTTACCATCCCGTGTTCTATTGGGGGACAAGAACTAGGACATGCTCTATGTGATTTGGGGGCAAGCATAAACCTCATGCCTTTGTCGGTTTTTAAAAAGTTGTGAATTGGTGAAGCTCGTCCCACCACAGTCACTCTGCAGCTGGCAGACAGGTCTCTAGCCTATCCAAAAGGAAAAATTGAGGACATTTTGGTCAAGGTCGATAAATTTATCTTTCCGGACGATTTTCTAGTTTTAGACTATGAAGCAGATCAGGATGTCCCCATCATCTTAGGAAGACCTTTCCTTGCGACTGGTCGAACGTTGATTGACGTCCAAAAGGGTGAACTTACCATGAGGGTAAATGACCAAAAAATGACCTTTAATGTTTTTAAGTCCCTTAAGTTATATGGTGATTTGGAAGATTGTTCAGCCATTAATCTACTAAGTGAAGACCTTGGTCTAGATATTGAAGAGAGTGTTGAGCATTTTGAAGAAGGAAGTGAGGATGAGAGAAAATTGGAGAGTCCAGTTAAAGTGCAACCACCAATGAAAGTGAATCAAGGTATGAAAGAAGTGAGGTTGAGCCATCATAAACACAAGAAAAAATGGTTTTTGTCGAAATATGTGCCCTTACCCCCCCCCCCCCCCCCGTCTTGTCATCCTAAAAATTCGAGCGTTGGGTTGGAAACAACCTTGTAAATAGTCTTATCTAATTTTAGTAGTTTTGTGTTTTTGTTATTGTGTATTTGCAGGAGTTGGTCGTGATTTTTGCAAAAATACGCCCACGAAGAATTTGGGTGGGATTTTAAACAAAAGGAGGGTGATTTATCGCTTTCAAAATGAACCCTCTCATCTTCTCCATGGCACGCTCCAAAAAGTTGGTTCCCAACCCTCACCCAACTCCTTCTCACCGATCACGTCGCCTTCTGTCGGCCACCACCATACCATCCACCATCGCCGATGCTAGCTCCGCCAAGCCACCACAGACGCAACCGTCCACCTCATTGAATACCAGATCATCAACTCTCGTCGTGCAAACCACCGTCGTTCATCAGTAGCAAGCACCGACGACAAAACGCACTCCTCCTCACCGGCAACATTCATCCATAGTTTTGATAAGTGTCACGACATTTCCCCTGGGTGTCTGTACCCCATAAGTTCGCCATGCTGCTCCAGGCCCTACTTCTCATGTTTCAACCTCCGTTGACACAATAGTCTTTTGGTGTGGGATTCATCTTTTGCAAACTTTAACTCCTTTTGTTGTTTATTCTGACCGTAGGTATTGTGTTGAAAATCCGGAACTCGTGCTAACCATTTCCTTTTTGTACCTACTCATTGATGGAATTTCAATATAATTCTTAATGTTTCCTGTCACTTTCGGTATTATGCTTCTTAATTTTCAGGTACAACTTTCATTGGAAATCATTGAGTTTGGAAATTAAAAGGACGTAGGCCTATATTGAATTTTGGCCGAAACACTTCCCTTCGTAACCAAACCTTTTGCCAATAAATTCCTTTTTTTTTTACCTTCACCAATGAGGACATTGATGTGTTCTAAGTTTGGGGGGTGAACGTTAGGATATTTTGTGAACGTTATGATCAATTACAAAATTTTGACCATAGGAAAAAAAATCAAAAAAAAAAACAAAAAAGAATGAAAAAAATATATATATATATATATATATATAATAACTCTTCAAGTTAAGAAGACATGTGGAGCCCAATAAATTAGATAGTTACATTTGGTGTTTTATGGCCCAAATCTCTAAAGGGGGCCCAATTTTGAAAAAAAAAGAGAAAAAAAAATCTAAATCCCATTTTTAGTAGTTTACCATAAGTTTGGGGGGAAGAGAGGAGTGAGAGATAAATCATAGTCATATACACAAACCCAACTCAAGCCCTACCGATTAATTACAAATACGGTGATTTCCATAATGAAAGTTTGTGCCCCTTCAAGATCATGATGGATGCATCAATACATTTGTAAGTTTTCTTCGTTTCCTTGTAACATTCTTTGTGATTCCTTTCCTTGCGTCACTTGAGGACAAGTGACATCTCAAGTTTGGGGGTGTGATAACCCTCATTTTTTAGTGTTATTTGTTACTCTTTTCCTTCATTTTATTCACCTTTCTAGCCACTTTTGCTTCCATCTCTTTCCTTTGGTCATTAAAGTTTGCAAATATGATGAAAACACCAAAGGATGCTGTTTTGTTAAGAAAATCTCGTTTTTGTGGGACTGTGGGCACTGTCTGCCCACCGAGGGCACCAAAGGATGCATACGGTATTTATACTACGTATTCGTATCGTATTCTGGGGGTATTGCAGTATTCAAGGCGCTGGAAAATATCTGGAAATAAGATGGTGGATGCTAGCGGAAAGATTCCTCAATCATTGTACTCTTTTGTGTAGTGGTTAATAACCCTTTAACTTGTGGGTATTACTCATTGGGTAAAAGTCTTATTTTCTCTTATAAATAGGTTGTTAGCTTAAGCATTTAATCACATCTCAACCTTCTCCAGTCTATTAACTCTCTCTTTGGAAGAGTTTTGGAGCTAAGAAAGTTGCTTTTAATTCTAAGCATTTAATTTATTGTATTTTCGTTTCTGCCCTCGGTTTCCCACCGTAGGCATGTCTGTAGCTTAACTTTAATTTTATGCAAGTAGAGTAACAAGTATTTCCTTTCTTTCTTTACGTCTTTCATTATTTCCAAGTCTTTTATTATTCTTATGCTCTTTACTTTTATGTTCTTTATTTATAAGCTTTTTATTATTATGCATTTTATTATTTTGTCTTTTATTATTATGTATTTTATTATGAACTAACCAACTTTTGGGTAAGGGTGTGAGCCAACTTGAGACTAGTAGGCAACATTTGGGTGTGGCCATCGTTACTAGTTCTTAAGTTTGGTCACTTAAGTCGAGACTTAAACTCAATGCTGATAAGTCGATCATTTTTAAGTGTTAATATTAAATCTAGACGTCGAGAGGGGCAGATTCGAAATACGGCTTAAGGGATGCACAAAGATTTGAGAGAGTCTTTGATAATCACGTAGAGATACGGATTTTGCATGATTTATTACGGTTCAAACGTCGGAGGAGATTTATATCACAAAGAGATTTGGGTGTAAATCTCCGCACCGGTAGAACTTGATTTTTTTATCAACGTAATTAAATCGGCAAGATTAAGAGCTAGTAATGATGGACACTTTATGGGCATTTTGTAGGACCGGACTTTAAAAATTCACTTTCGAGAGATCGGGATTTTTATAGACTATCCGTACTACAAAAGGCCTAACCATTTGCCACTACGCCCATCTCAAGAAAAGCTTACACCCATGCCCATTTCTTTAATTATAAAGTTTATTCCGTACGTCTAGCATTAATCAACCGCCAAACAAATATTTTTCTCACACCTCGAAACTTGTGCAAGAAGTTCATGAAAATCTCTGTTTCTCAGTATGTCAGTCCCTGTGGATACGATACTCGGTACTTGTACCATTTTATTTTACTTGTAGCGATTTCAGTGAAAGTATATACTTGTGCTCTCACTGGGTAATACTGTGCCCCCGCTATGCAGTACACGATAATTAGCTACCAGTAACCATTGGTTAATCTTATACTCTTGATTTTAGGTTAATTGATTGAAATACATACTAAGTGTGTGTATTTTGTTTCTAGGTGCTACAAGTTACTTTAAAAATATGTATAAAATTAACCATTGATCCAATTGATGTATGAGATATACCGTTGGAAACCTTAGTGTGTCTAGTATAATTGTTATGAAGTCACTAGAGCTAATTTTGAGCTTAAGTGTGCCAAAATACCAAATTACAGTAGTTGGTCTCTGTAAACCCGGGAATTGCACATTGTTAGTAGAAAATTGACATGAAGTCGATCATAGCTTCAAACAACATGACTTCACTGCGATTGGAATCTTAAGAGGCATAGTTACAACTTTCATTTAGACAATAACACCGAATTAAGCTCCTAAGTATGAGTAATATGTCCAACACAGAGATCGACATAAGCTGAAATGTGTAGGGAATTTTCATCTTCAACATTTTGGTTATTTTGTTCAATCCATTTAGCACCCCTTTCATAAACACTAGCATTGAACTATAAGCCTATAAGGATGGAAATAAAGTTAAATTAAGCTAATACAAGGGTGCCAATAGACTAAAGAGATCAAATAAATATAGGTAATCATGGTATAATTCTAAGTGTATATTACTCGGCGTTTAGGCATTGTGTTTTGATTATCTCGACAATATAAAGGTATGAATCTCTTATTATATTGGAACATGATTGACCTATTTGTCGAGGGTCAGTCCATTCAAATTTTATTCACCGAATAGTGAACTTGAGGTACGAAAATACCTCAATGCTGTTGATTCTTGGATTTTCATCGTCTTCATTCCTTTGTTGAATTCCATTTGGTGTCCCATTATTTGAGCACGACTTAGGAATGTTCCAAAGTCTGCTGCCCCTAATAGGGACCGCTAGCCCGATTCTTGAGTTTTACTATGAATGCTGAGACGCGAATGGAATGTGATGAATATGATTTGTTGACTCGGTCCAATGACCGCGATATTATCGGATTGAGAATGGAACGACTATATAGAGTCAAATCATATTGACTTTTTCATCGATTGTTGTTATATATTTATGATTCGGTTAGATCACATTACTTGTGATCCTTTACCCAGACACTTCGTCGATGGCACCGACATTGTGATGCTTCCATGATCGCTATAATCACTATGGCGTCCTCGTGTATGCGTGGAGAGTACGTTGGCCCTGATCCGGCCATGGTGGCGAATGGATATCCTAGTAACATAACAGAACTCGGACTTCTTTAATAGTAGTCGAGGGCTAGTGGGTGGGTGTCGTGCCCACACTACTAGTTCTCACTTATGCCCATAGAATCGTACATTCTTTAGGAACAATGGGTTTAGTGTATTCGGGTGATTTATGTGAACTTGAATAACACGAAACACGGAACCGGTGATTACGTGAACCACTATGTTATATCTTTGTGATATTCGATTGATTTATTTTATCGTTTCATGATTATAGGGATAACTTGTACTTACCCTATATTGTTTATTGTTGATTTTGTTGATCTGTTCACTGAGTTATTGCTCAGCCACATTTGTTATTCTATGGCAGGTTCTAGAGACAGACTGGGGGATTATCCGGGTTGAGAGACCAGGAGTGAATATTTTGAGGACTAACTTACTGGACAACCTCACTTTTGTATAGTTATTTTTGGGATTGTATATACATATACATATACATATATATATGTGTGTGTGTGTGTCTGTGTGTGTGTGTAACTTAACGTCCGGTTGTCAATAACTAGTACTATTTTGCTATAAAGTTTACTTACTTGTTCTGTATGCGTTTAAGCGAGTAAAGCTAGTATGGGATGTTACAGTATTAAAGATGCAACAATTGATCATCTCAAAAACATTAAGATTCAACAATTGATTATCTCAGTAGCATTAACTAAAAAGCACCATGTTTGTGTTAAACATAGGAATGAAAATAATAGCAGTTCATATAAATGAAGTATAATCATCTTTGAGAGTTAAAACACAAATTTTCAATTTATCATATTATTTTTTTATTCACGGTGCAACAACCATAACTAAGATATATATATATATATATATATATATATATATATATATATATATATATAGATATAGGGGTGGTATCAATTGGAAACCAAGTTTCTTTGAAAACTTTGGAAACCAAATTTCAGCCATTGATCTTTATAATCAATGGTTAAGATTCATTTGAACTATATATGGTAGTAAATTAATTAATTTATTAATGATAAATAAAAATAATAGATGAAAAGGGTAAATATGTCTTTTGATTTTGTGTCTCAAATATGGCAAGAAAGGTTTATTTTATTTAGATTACTTGAAATCAAAAATAAAATTTCCCACGCAATATAAATTTTGTTATTTTTTTTACTATGAAAACGAGGAGCATTTGTCTTTTCATCAAAAAAAATTATTTTTCTTTTAAAATGTAAGAAAATATTTTTTTTAATTTCATTTTATTATAAAATTTCCCACCCAATCTAATATTGTGATGAAGCAGAATGAATTTGTGGATTACAGATTTCATTGGATTACAGATTTCATTGGATAATAGATTTCATCAGGTTCATCGTGTTAGCATTATTGTTTCATAATGAAAATAGATTTATTTCATGGTTTCATGAAAATAGATTTATTTCATGAAAATAGATTTGGTTTCATGTGGTGAAATAACGTATATGAAATATCATATGTATGAAATTTTGGGTTTTATTTCATGGGGTGAAATTATGTGTTTCATATGGTGAATCTCAGTTACCAAAATGACGATTATGCCCATTTCATGTGGTGAAACAATTTTTAATTACAACCATATGATTAAAACCAAATTACGGATTAGATTGGTTCCACTATTCTCAATCTTTTTTTGGTTCCCACATGATTTAACCCATATATATATATATATATATATATACACACACACACACAGAGAGAGAGATGAAATTTCAAATGAAAACTCATTTTTCATTGTAAACAAGAGGACTGATCTTGGTCATCCACCTCTATTGATCCAATATTCACATTAAATAGAGTTTCCATTTACAATTATTAATTAAGATGATTAGGGGTAAAAGAGAAATTTAATAACAATATCACACCTACTTTATTTGACTATTTATTTTCTTTTTTTAATTAAAAACTTTTACCCCATTAAAGTTTAAAATAAATTATCTTAAAAATTAATAATATTTTAATCAAATAAATTATATCAAAAAAATGAGAATTTCTTGCTTTTCGATATGACATCCATCTCGATATAGTTGTTTTTCGGTTTTTAAGTGTTTTCCTACGGGAAATGTATATATGTGTTATATTCATTATGAATATTTATGTAGGTTCAATTGTGTCCAATACCTCGACACCATAAAGTCCGTAACTTGACATCACCTTCTTCAACACTTTCTTCAACGTCGTAAGACATAACGTTCTTCATTACCGTAACCCAATACCCATCGAGACCAATTGAGAACTCATCAAGAAGAAGCGAGAACCTATCGAGAACGATCGAGAACCTATCGAGAAAGGTCAAGAATCCATTCATTGACTTGCTTTTTTATGTGTGTTAAACCATAACCTACCACCTTTATTTTCCATTGAGAACCTATCGACTGATCTATTATATATTTGTGTGTGTAAAACCATAGGCTACCACTTTCAGTTTTTATCGGGACGGATCGAGAACTCATCGAGATCGATTGTCAACCAACCGGGATCAATTGAGACCAATCGAGACTACTCAAAATCCCATCCATTGACTTGGTTTATGGTTGTGTTAAAATCATAATATAACACCTTCATTTTTCATCGAGACCTATTGAGAATCTATTGATTAATTTATTGTGTGTTTGTTTGTGTAAAACCATAACCTACCACTTTTAACTTTTATCGAGTTGGATCGGGAAATCTATCGAGACGAACTGGGAACTTATCGAGATCATCGAGAACCTAATAAAGATAAAAGAAAGAAAAACTAGAGTATATAGAGTTGAAATTGTATATTCTTGATGAATACTATGTATATACATGATGAATGTTATGGTGAAAATTAATATTTATGATAAATAACATACTAATATAAATAGTAGAGAGTTATTGTATACACGTGATCATTCATAAATATTCATGATGAATAATTTGCGCCTTAGTGAAGAGACATAAGTGCGCCTTAGCGAAGAGACATACGTCGGATCAGATCCCAACACCATTCGGCCTAATGATCCAGAGCTTCGGTAGTGTATTGTCAGAGGCCAGCATAAGGGCCAGATGTTTGGATTCCGGGTTAGTCAGGATTCCCGGCATACTATGACCGACGTTGCCGACGTTAATAGCAGTAGTAGGAGCTCGTCCAATAATCGACCGACGGAGGCATGTTTCATATAGTATATATAATGTGCCTCATTTATTTATCACCAGCACATTGTTGTTTTTTTGTCAAATGTTTAATAATTACGTGTAGATGCGTCAAAAGAGAAGCTAGCGAAGTCTGAGGAGGATAGCGAGGAGTTTCTGAGCCAGTTGGAGACTAAACAGCAAAAGAGGGCAGCGTTGGAGCAACAATAAAAACAGGGCAACGTGCAACTAGCTCGGCAAAAGGCGTTAATGGAACAATTTTCTACTTTCATGAAGCAGTTCCAATCTGGAAACCCTCTCCCTCACACTCCCCCTTACTAGATAGATTACGGACATTTTGTAACAAATATTACTTTTGAATTAACATATTTTGTATTTTTTTTTCGCAGTTTGGCAGGTTTACTTTTATAAGAAATATTATATTTTCAATTATTTTTTTTAAAGGAATAAAAATTACCGATGGATTTCTTGCTCGAATTAGTTTGGTTTATAGGATTGGTTCGTTTTATAGGATAGATAACTACTTGTTTGGGTGTCGTTCGTTGTTGGGTAGACGTTAGGATTGAATAACTTTTAAAAACATGTAACAAATATGTTTAATTTATAGGTGTAACGTTGTCAAGTTGTCTACATTAAGTTAGCTAAGACATTTTTTTGGTAAACCATAAGAGGCGTATGCGCTCCTTTGGGAAGAGACATACACCAGCTCAAATTCCCTGATGATCGAGAGCTTCGTTAGTGTAGTGTCAGATTCCAACACCATTGCACCTTAGAAATTTGACCTTTTTGTCCACAGGACCCTTCAAAGAATAGATAAAGTCTTCGAGATCTAAACAACATAGGAATAGACCTCAACTTGATTCTATGCCTGATTTGATGCAACCGATAGTGTGAAACATTGTTTTATTGGGTTATGATTATGCTAAGACAATGTAGGAAAATATTTTTGAGTGGTGGAATATTAACTGCAACATTCCTTCTTTTATTTCCAGTCTGCTCTTGTTCGATGTAGGCAACCATGTCAATGTCTCTTTGAAAGGTTTATGGCATTCGGTCTTTTGGATTGTGGTGTACATCTATAGAGAAACAGGAATGCTTGGGTCTTCAAATGAGTCGTTTTAAGTGAAGATTTATTCAAACTCGCTCGTTCAATTGGGTCTCGTCAGGTATAAACAATTCTTGAAGCTTTGGGTTTCCTGATGCGATTACATCTTAATCTTTATAAGGCTCGTTGTTTGTCTTTTCTGTTTTATTGTTTTGGTGGCCATATCCTTGGCTGGCTTTTCACTGTTTCTTCGGTTTCTCTAATTCTCTTGGGTTCCATGGTGGTCTGTTCCATGTAGGTTGCCTTTGGATGCTTCTGTTGTGTACTGTTCCTCTTTTGGTTTTTGCATTGGCTTTAAAAACAGGAAATATAAAACAATTTTTTTGTGTTAAAGAAAAATGAATCATCAAATTTAGTGGCCTAATATTCAGAAAATTCTTTTGGTGATATGTTTTAAGTGTTACTAAAATAAAAACTATTTCATAGCTCTCGGTCTATTCCAACATTCCAGAAGAAAGTCACTATTCTTATTTATAAATAACAATGTGCAAAAAGGCGTACAATATGGTGCAAGACGTATCTCCACCGCTATGAAATGACCCATAACGTTTCTGTAAGATGTGACTCACGCTATGGAGCTTTAAGGCGCGCCATGGCGCGACACGGCGCGCGTTTTTTCTAAGACGTGATTTTTTTTTCAAATTTTTTTTCCTTTTTTTATCTTTTGTGTTTTTACATTTTTAACTTTAGATTTAACACTTTTATAGATTTATCTAATCACATCACTCACAGTTTCACGAAGTCATAAACGTTATGGACTCACGATTATATAAAACGAAGATGTAAAATTATTTTTCGAAGTTATATTTTAAATATTCAATCAAAAATTATTTTTATACTATTAATTTATATGATTTTTCTTCTTCCAACATAAAACAAATTCTTTAATATCATTATTTGATTAGAATAATATATATAAAACATATACGTATATATATAAATTTTTGAATATGACATACAAATTTGTCGCCTTATGTCACGCCTTGAAAAACGCCGCGTCCTCGCAGTAGCATGTAAAGCTTAAGGCTTGACCTCGCCGCTACGTCACGTCATTTTAAACCTTGATAAATAATAAGATAATTTATAATAATTTAGGTTTTTTTATGCATATTGGGGTTGGATTGTTCATAAAAAGTAAAAACCTCATATTTTAAATCAATTTTGACCTGTTTATAATTTCTGTTGAAATGGTATTTTTCGTTTTTAAAATTGAAGATGTGTTTGGGCGTGACATTTTAGTTTATGTTTTTAAAATACCCACGTGGCTCCTTTTTTTAAAGTGTTATTTTTTTTGCTTGCCAAACTTTTGAAAATTGTTAAATCGTTTAATTTTACATATAGAGTTAACCAATTCGATTATATGAATAAAAGAAATAACAAAAGTTGGGAAACATTATAACAAATAATACATAACTCTCTCTCTCTCTCTCTCTCTTGTTATTATTGTCTCCAAATTTTTCTTTTTAAAGACAAACAATAATATTAGAAAAAAAAAAAGAAATAATCAGAGCTCGAACGAGATCTGAAAGATGCATAATCTAATGAAACCAAACCACCCAGAAAGAAAAACAAAACTCCCTGAACAACATAACCAAAAGGACTAGATGAAAACACCCAAACTAATAACGAAAATACAACCCAAATAACCGACACGCAATGAGAAATACTCACATAAAGGTATCAACCAGAAGACGAAGTTGGAACCACAACCAAAGCCAATCCAAACACAAGACCTGACAACAGTCTCCAAACAAACTCGAACAAATTAGTTATTAAGTCCACTTCCGCTACTCCAATTCGACCAAGAAAGACTAAAGATTTTTTTGCATGCTTGGATATCCAATTATACGACAAAAGTTGGAGAATATATAAACGATCGATTTGAAGGTAAAAATTTCCTCAAAAAACTCTGTTGTTTCAGTAAAGTCAAATAGAGTATAATGTATTCTACACCACCGTTTTCCACAAGGGCCGATGAGAACTCGGAATGACAATAGAGTTCGACCGACCAAGAAGATCATCTTGACAGCGATATGAAGTTATGAACCAACCCCACAACAAGGACAAAGAAGGGAATGAAGCTCTATTCCTAAACCCGAAACCCTAATGTTGAATTAAAATTGTTAATTAATGAAATATATTTCTCTAAAAATTTTATTTCAACTTTATATTAACAACAAAAAATGAAAATGATGGACCTTGAAAACTTTCATTTCAACTTTATATATTTTATACTCGATTTATATGATGGAACTTTAAAAAATGGTGGTCCAAAATATTTTAGATTCTTTTCCTTTTCATCAACTAATGATTTTAATTCATTGTTAGCCATAAGTCCATAACAATTTTTTTCTGTATCATATTTCGACACATTTTCCACAAATTTATCTAGACATCTACAAATTAAGCATCGTATGAACAATTGAAAAATCATTTATTTATAAACAAAGCTTTTGTACAAACTTGTGACCCTCTACCCTGCGGGTCGGGTTCAGCCAAAGGCTAGGTCGGGTCGCAGCGGATTAGTGGGATTGCCCGTAATGGAGGCCCGATACCGCTGTAACGTGTGTGTGCGTTAACTTGTCGTTCAAAAAAAAAAAAAAAACTTTTGTACAAACTGAGTGAAAAATTTCAGATGATTTAATAGAGAGAAGTCAATATTTTTCATCATCTAGATAATATGCCGGAGGTTTATATCTCCATATACTTTTGCCTGTCATACTCATTTGGTTATACTTTTCTGGTGAAAGATTCCGATCACCGGCGGATATCCCGTTTTCAGATGCCTCCTTTGGTGACGGTGGTAAATCAATGACATTACAATTGCCGCCGACGACGGTGGATTGAGATGTTTTGTGGCGGTTCTCAATAATAGACGCAATAGATGGTGGTTGACCAACCTTATCGTATCCGGTGGCATCTTCATTATGATCATTTGAGTTCATTTGGTCACAGGCCAAAGCTTGAAATGACTGAAGTTGACCGACAATATCATCAGTTACCGTCGCCGGGAACTGAGTGTGAATCTCAGTTTGCGAATTCTCCATGTATGGAACGTTGGACCATGATTGATTATTGTTTTGTGGATGGACAGAACCACCAGCAGCAGCATGGGGTTGGTCGTGATCGGAGCTTGTGGTTGGTGCCGATGAGATGGACGGGGACGGTGGTAGGGTTGCTTGTTCACCGGGAAACATTTTGCATGTATTATGTATAAAAGGTTTATGGTGGATGTATATATATATATGTATATATACACCGTAGAGAGCAGTGGGGAAGGCGTGTTGTGCTTGACACAAGCAATTTTATGAATTTTATCAACATTACATCGACCACCCACCGCGTTTTATTGATGTGAACAAATATTTATAATAATTCTTTTTCAACCACGTTTTTCTTGAAACTTATAGTAATTACTTATATTGAAAAATTGCATAAATAAAAGCAATTTTCACTTAATTCCTATTTTAAGAAACCGACTTTTAAAATCATCATTCTAGGATCTAAATCAAACTTTACATTTATTTGAGGGTTTGGTTAAAATGATTTCTTAATGATAATATGGCTTAGCTAAATACCCACTAAGAGCATCTTCAACGACTATGCTAAAATGGAAAAATTAGGATTTTAATATTTTTGTTGCTCAACAGCTATGCTATCCTCTAAGCTAAATATAGAAAAGAGAAGAGAGATTAACAATCTCTAAATTTAGAGAAATCTCTAAGTTTCCTCCCAAAACTAAATATTACCCCCAAAAAGTAAAATTTTCCTCTCCCAACTTTTCATATATTGAATATATTAATAATATAATTAAATAAATTGAATATTTTAATAAGATAATTAATACTAGAGTTGCTAAAATAGAATAACTGTTGGAGGTGGATGCAAAACTTTTTGAAGATTTTGATTTTTTACTCTATTTTAGAAAAACATTAACATAGTTGTTGGACATGCTCTAATATACCATATCTTTTTTATTAAATTCAAATAATAAATCTAAAATAAATGGTGTGTCGTTACTCATTAGACGTACAAGAGTACAAGCTACTAAAAACATATAAAAGGACAAAACAACTTTTTAATTCATCTTGTCGGCACCTCTTTCTCCGACGCACCTTCTTCTCCGACGATACCACCGTCTTCTACGACGACCCCCTGTCCCCTCCACCCCTCTTCATCCCACCCAGTCTCCAATTACCTTTGTTGCCAACTCCATCTTTGTTTGTTAACCCAATAAAAGACAAGAAGCATCAAAGCATAAAAGTCCATCAAAGCTTCTGTTACCATCTCCTCCATCTCTGTTAGTTAACCTGATCAAAGTTCAGAAGCATTAAAACCTTACATTTTCATCTTGATCTAAACCTAACCTAAAATCCTAAACCCAACACAATGGATTGAGCAAAACTGTAACACCTTCAAATTTGTTAAAAGCAACTAATGAAAATTTTTGATGTAACATCAAATAAATCAACACATCTTCCTACAATTCAAAACTCATTACGCTTCAATTATGAAATTCGATAAATAACCTCAACAAATACAAACTCCAATAATACACAAAGACTAAACCAAAGTCGGGTGCTACTTAATCCCCAAACGCAAGTTGCTCTTCCCAAAACAATTGCGGAAGACTTCGACAAGCTAAACCCTTCTCGAGCACACAACTAGCACTCTTTACTTCATAGCGTCACTATTCCCAACCGGAACCTGTTGCATATGCCGACAAAAAAAAGGTTAGGCTAACGCCTAGTGAGTTCAAGAGTTTTCAACATGAATGAAGACATCGTTGAAAAAAAGTAATGCAATCTAAATCATAATCTTTCAATTTGATAGGTCTAAAATACGAAAATGACTCATTTTCCAATAATATGCATTTTAGGCAAAGAAACACCAATATAAACGTTCTTTCATAAATTAAATTCAACCCAAAAACTCACTCAAACGTGAATAGAAATTGAACTCTCAATTATGAAATGCAGATAAAACTTTATATCCCGAAACACCCAAAAACACGGATGTGGCATAATACTCAACCCAGAAATCATGGATAAGATCCATATATACAAAACGTCACCGAAAACTTGGATAATAAAATTCAATACCCAAAACAACACATTTCAGTGACGGGGGAGACCCAAATTCCATCGAATGTGGCGGGCACACAAAGTTAGGCCACTTATCAATGTTATATAAGCGTCACTTGGGGATAAAACACTCGTTAACATCAACCTTTCGGGGTCTATAGCTAACAAACCAACAAGCTCAACAACTCCATGTCTATTGCTTGGATAATCATCAAGTTCAACCCCTCTAGGTCTGTACCGTGGAAATATTCGTGCACTCATCAAGTTCAACCCCTCTGGGTCTATACCTTGGAATTCCAAAACATCCCAGTTATGCTCGTTCACAAGAAAATTGCAATTATTGGTCAGAAGACCCCATGCCTATTTCAAGTTACAATACGGGGATATTTAGCCCACTCAAACTGACTCTTATGCTTATGGATCCATTTGCATTACAGCCTAAAACCTTACATGACTCCAAATGAATGAACTAACGCATCCAAAACATGTAATTCTCAAATAAAACGCAATGATACAAATCGTAACCAAAGCTCTATTGTGAGCTATCAAAACTGAACAAATGTTCCAAAGACTCATCTGAGTGTAAACCAAGCTCCCAAATGCAATATACACGTTTGGCTAAAATACATGAGCCAACAGGGTTCTATAAACCAAAATACATCTGTTCCCAAAAATCTTTGTCTCCCAAATCATAATTGGCCTTCGGCCAGAAATTAAAAGATTTTCCATTTCCAAAATGTTCCCAGGGAAGGGAATGATCAAAATCAAAGGACTCACACATTCGTACCTTCAAAACGTCCCATTACATAAATGGTTCATATTTCCAACAAACACTGAAAAGCGCATTTTTGACCAAATATTTATTTACGCAATAAATCATCAAAACACATTCATTTATGACACATTTATCAAAATGCCCAAAAATCACAAATGTGGGTGTTTTACAAAGTTTAATAAGCTAAACAGTTGAAATAATCAAAAATTACCAAATAACTCAACAATTGACAATTTCATGTAAAACACATAAATACTTTAAAATGGACATTTTGGCATGTACAACGTTTTCACAAATCAACTTGAACTCACCTTGCTAGATTTAGGCTAAATCTAGATTTTCAAGGCATTCATTTACTACCCTTAACACTAATAAGGTTATCTCGGTCCCTGAAGATAACAATATAACATAGTCCTCAATGCTGATATTTCCCCAAAACGACCGTCTCCTTTCCCAGGGGATTGTCTCTAATCCATTTCATCCTTAGGCTAACGTTGGGTGACTTCCTGACGCAACTACCATACAGATTGCTCTCACATCCCATATCTGCCTTTATATACTACATTCATACTAGAGTGAACATCGAATCTTACTGATGTAATTTCTAACCATACAATCTCGGTTGCCTCCCAACTTTAGGGGAACAAATACCACCTCAAGTGTCGTTTTGACCCCAATTTCTCATTGACTCATTCACCTAGTTCAACACGATTCTGAGTTCGTAGACCGATGACTTACACTGATCCCAAAGAATTCTCACATTTATCACATCATGGAAATCATACGGATCAATACTTAATCACCAACATCCAATCCCCTTTAAATTCCACCACCTTGAGATTAACCCTTCTCATAATCCAACGGGGATACTTCCGAACATTCCAAAGGTTACTGTCCTCAAAAGGACAAGTTGGCTTGCACTGAGCCGATCCCCAAAAGATTTAAAGTTGACACCTAATATGGGAATGGAAACTTCAAACATACAACTTTACTAACAAACCGTAATATCCTCAATGTTCCCGAATACCCAAAAAGTAGTACACCACCAATACATAACATGTTGACAAACATCAACCCATCAATTAAAATCAACCGCACTCGAGCAATCGCACAAGGCTCAACCCAAAAATTTACCGAAAAGGAAAGATTGTCGCTTATATATAAAGGGGGTAACATATAAATCTAATACCTCAATCAATCATACGCGAACCTACTCATAAGGCTGAACTCCATAATCCAAAACTGGCCACAAGTCGGATCATCCGACACTCCAATTCTCAAGGACTTCTCTAGTCCATTATAACAACTTCTTTCACGATAGGGGTTTTAAATCTATAGCCCTAATGAGTTCAAGGATTTTCAACTAATATGCCAATTGAAATTTTATAAGACTTTCAAATACACAAGCTCTATATCACTTAATCGTATGAGTAAATCCACTACCGATTTCTCGATAGGTGTGTAAAATGATCATCAATTTATAGTATGTACGTGAAAATAATTTTCTATACTAAAACATATGCAACAAATGTTTGTACAACTTCAAAAAGGGACTTACACAATTTTACTTCAAAGTTCCTTCTTTTAAACCGCATACGTCGTGGAATAAAATTTTCGAACAAGGCACATATACCTCAGTTTAGTTTCCAAGACTTAGTAAAACAATAGGAGTGTGTGATTTGGTCAAACGCAAATAAATTTTAAATCGAGTTCAAACCATGGGCCGCACAAATAAAATGCACCTGTCCGAAAATGGAAGTTACAAGGACATGTATACCGATAACTCATTTAAGGCATTGCAGAAAATTTATGACAATAAAATCAATAACTGAAGCATGTTCAGAGCGAAAGTTCAATACGAGGCAAGATACATCTTTCATATGCTACTCACACTAATAGTATAAATTAATTCGTATACTAAATAGCATCCAACGAATAACACTTGTACGAAACCCAAAAGAGAAATCACATGATAATGAAACTTCCCAAAATAACGTATGGGATAACATCTACAAGCAAAACTCTCAAGACGTCCCTTACGGTTGCGAAAACACCGGCGCAAAACTCGCATGAGACAAAAATATTAAACAAAAATTCATAAGTTAACGCACACAATAATGCAAGTGTACACATCTCAAAGTACAACTGCATGACGCAAAATGTCGTAAAATATAATTCCATAAAACCCAGCAAAATTTTCCCTAAACTCCGTCAAACCAAACAACACTCAAAATCGAATGGTGCCAAAATCTTCGTTCCCAAAGATCAAATAGCATGAAACAAAGTTATGACTAAAACGTCATAATTCCAAAATTTTATCTTTTATCGCATTTATGATATAAAACGACACTTTTCAACATAACTCACATAAGATACAACTCGTAAATTCATATGCATTCAAAATGAAAGTGTAACACCCCGATTTCGAGAGGCACCATTTCGAGTTAATACCGAAACCGTTATATTAGGGAAAAATAAGATAAAATATTTTGTACTTGAATGCTGGATTTTATAGTCTATATAGATGAAGGATTCAATTACGAGTCCAACGGTTCTTTCCGGAACAAAATCGGAGCTATAACGAAGGAGTTATGGCCAAAACAGTGAACGAGAAGAAAACCGAGGTTTGGGCTGCCGCAAGTTGTGTGGCGACTTGGATTCGTGACACAATCCACGTAACTCACTGTTCTGGAGGACACAGGCGAATAATGCCGCGACTTGGAGTCGCGACATAACCCGCGTAGCGCACTGTCGTGCTAAAACCGAATTTTCAGCCATTTGCCTCATTGCCTCACAATCCCAAACCCTAAATCCTCTCCCCTTTTCTCTCCTAAATCTCAAAATCGAACCCTAACCTATTTTGAGGGCTTCTCCTCCTCAAACACCATGATTCTTCATCATCTAGCTAGTTGGGATCTTGAACCACAAAACCCCCATCTTCATCTTCCTCATCAAGTTCATCGGTTGGGAGCTCGGGTTAAAGAGTTGGATTGGGTGCCCTCGGAAGTATCATCACCCTTAGTGGTAAGTTTCTTGTAATAGAGTTATAAATGCTCCATTGATGATTTCATAGTGTTTGAATTCTTAAATTTTGGATTTGATACTTTTGGGGAAACTAAGGTTTTGATCTTGTTAAGGATTTTAGTAAATAATGTTTGGGGAAGTGTTTCTAAGTGGTTTGGTATGTTTGGATCTAGATTTTGGAAGTCCTCAGATTGAGGATTCAAGTGGCCTTCAAAAGAGCTCGTTGGGTGAAATCTAGATTTAGCCTAAATCTAGCAAAGTGAGTTCAAGTTGATTTGTGAAAACGTTGTACATGCCAAAATGTCTATTTTTAAGTGTTTATGTGTCCTACATGAAATTATCAAATTTGGGGTTATTTGTTAATCTTTGATTAGTTGAAGTATTTAACTTTATAAACTTTGTATAACACCATTTTGGAGATTTTGGGCGTTTGATATATGTGTCACAAATGAATGTGTTTTGAAGTCTTATTGCATGAATGGATCTTTGGTCAAAGAAATACACTTTTAAATGTTTGTCGGGTTTTATGCATCATCATGAAATGGAGTGTTTTATAAAGTATCACTTGCACTTTTATGTGAGATACTTGAAAAAGTGTTTATAGTCTCATTTTATGATTTTCATTCCTATCAGAAGTCAAGTGTGGGAAAATGCGTGTCATTTGTGTTATGAGGCATTTTGGAAAATATAAGAGTATAAGTTCATTTGGGAAAATGGGTGCCTCAACTAATGTTGAGTTTTGAACTAATCTTACTTTTAGTCGTGGTGTTTGCATATCCGTTGGTCGAGTGCGTTTCATTGTATTTTTATTTCTTTTACCAATGGTTCAAAGGACTGCTAAGCCAGCAGCTTGGTATTTTTATTTTTCGATTGGGTTTTAGGACAATTGTCCAGTTTTGGTAGCTCGACTTCGAGCCTTGTTGGCGATTTTTGATGAAGCACGTTAGGTATCGGATTGAGATGTAAGTCCTTCGTGCTGCATGTTAAGGTACCAGATTGAGGTATAAGTCCTTCGTGCTCAAGTGTTACGATTTTGGATGAAGCACGTTAGGTATCGGATTGAGATGTAAGTCCTTCGTGCTGCACGTTAAGGTACCGGATTGAGGTATAAGTCCTTCGTGCTCAAGTATTACGATATTGGATGAGGAGCTCGACATAGGAACCCGACGGGGTTGAACTCGAGTTTCCGTGGGTGTACGTTTAAAGCTACTGAGCCTGACATCCCTTGCGTGTACTTTTGTTTATATGACTAGTCATAACAACATAAAATGGGCTTACTTTGTGGACCGTCACATTTTATGGAATCGGGAATCCCCCGTCACCGAAAGGTGTTGTTTTTGGGTATTGAGTTTTATTATCCCAGTTTCGGTGACGTTTGGTATATTTGGGTTTTACCCTTGATTTATGGGTTGAGTATTATACCCCACCCGTGTTTTGGGTGTTTTGGGATATAAGGTTTTATCGTATCTTCATAAATGGAGAGTTCAATTTATATTTACGTTTTGAGTGAGTTTTGGGTTAAAGCTAATTTATGAAGGGGCGGTTTACATTGATATCATCATCTTTGTAGTAGTTTGGTTTGGAAAATGTCCAAATTGGTGTTCTTCGTCTAAAATGCATATTATTGGAAAACGAGTCGTTTGCATATTCAAAGCATACCTTTTGAAAGATTATGAATTAAACTGCATT
The DNA here is from genome assembly GCA_954870635.1 of Arctium minus. Taxonomy (NCBI): domain Eukaryota; kingdom Viridiplantae; phylum Streptophyta; class Magnoliopsida; order Asterales; family Asteraceae; genus Arctium; species Arctium minus. The sequence goes on along the minus strand of OX941092.1, from coordinate 70,729,610 downwards.
ATCTATTTTCACAGACATCTTTATTCATATGGAAAACTCTTGAACTCACTAGGCGTTTAGCCTAACCTTTTTATTTGTCGGCATGTGCATCATGTTCAAGGTTGGTAGTTGGTTCTAGCAACCCTATGAAGAGTAGAGTCTTTAGTTAGATCCGAAGGTAAGTAATTGGCGAAGTCTTCCGCCTTATGGAGATAGTGATTATGCATGGGGTTTAGTAGCACCCGTACTTATCATGGACTTTTGTATAGAATGAATGTTTGTAATGAGGTTAAAACTTAAATTGTGGTTGTAGATGATTCATTTATTGGTGTATTTAGAAAATTTTAAATTAGTTGTTATTTCCCGAATTCTGGGTGTTACAGAAAGCCTACGCATTTCAAAGCACACTCATGCGTAGCAAACCCTCGTAAAATAATATTTCATAAATTTCGATAAAACTCACATGGCATAAAGTTTCCAATAAAACTCGAACACCAAAACATGGGAATAACTTTTCGTCCCAAAACCTTAACATACGTGGAGGAAATCCAATGTTAAAGTCATAGGTCACAGTTACTTGTCCAATACCCTAAACAACATCAAAATATGGACATCACAATATCCGAAAATAGTGTTCGATAAAACAGGGATAAAGAAAATCTCTACCAAGTTTGCAACCATGAGCAATAAAACAATTTTCATGCAAGTTTAAAATCATGGTTTAAAATCTTGTGTGTGCTAAACGTTTTCCCAATACTTCGTAATGTTATCCACATGCTAATTTGGAAACATGAGAAATAATTGATGCAATTTATTTTAGAAGTAAATTTTCCTGCATGAATTTGATCGACACTCAACACCTCAAAACCACGCTCCTCGATTTCTTAGTTACACTATCGTCATCCGGATGCTCAACATCTTAAGGCAAAGATCAAGGACTTCACATGTTCAGCTCCCAATTTCTCCTCAAAATAACATGGGTTCCAAAAGTCTATGGTTCTAATCCAACCAATCAATCTGACCCGAAACGATCCACTTAATGCAATCACCATGCTTACCGTCACTCCAAGTGACGAATACTAAAATCATCAACTCCTTCTACTGGCTACCCATTTAGAAACTTCTTCACTACCCCAACGGTCATCATACCAAGGCAGTTCAAGCATACACATGTAACTCGTAGGTTCACCATAACACTGGCCATGTGCTATTATGAACGTACTGTACATGATCATCCTTGCCACCTTTGGCGTGTTTCCCGTCCCTAGTGACTCCAACCACCTCAAATCATCCAATCTTAAAGTGCCTATTAGTGCAACTTCACTTTCAATCACTTAAAATAACGTTGGTTCGAGTCTAGTCATCCAAAATCAACACCTAATTCTCTCGAACTTAAGTTCCGATACCAACTTGTAACACCCTCAAATTTGGTAAGAGCAACTAATGAAAATTTTCGATGTAACATCAAATAAATCGACACATCTTCCTACAATTCAAAACTTATTACGCTTCAATTACGAAATTCGATAAATAATCTCAACAAATACAAACTCCAATAATACACAAAGACTAAACCAAAGTCGGGTGCTACTTAATCCCCAAACGCAAGTTGCTCTTCCCAAAACAATTGTGGAAGACTTCGACAAGCTAAACCCTCCTCGAGCACACAACTAGCACTCTTTGCTTCATAGCGTCACTAGGACTATTCCCAACCGGAACCTGTTGCACATGCCGACAAATAAAAGGTTAGGCTAACGCCTAGTGAGTTCATGAGTTTTCAACATGAATGAAGATATCGTTGAAAAGAAGTAATGCAATCTAAATCATAATATTTCAATTTGATAGGTCTCAAATACGAAAACGACTCGTTTTCCAATAATATACATTTTAGGCAAAGAAACACCAATATAAACGTTCTTTCGTAAATTAAATTCAACCCAAAAACTCACTCAAACGTGAATAGAAATTGAACTCCCAATTATGAAATGCGGATAAAACTTTATATCCCGAAACACCCAAAAACACGGATGTGGCATAATACTCAACCCATAAATCATGGATAAGATCCATATATACAAAACATCACCGAAAACTTGGATAATAAAATTCAATACCCAAAACAACACCTTTCAGTGACGCAGGAGAACATAATTCAATCGAATGTGACGGGCACACAAAGTTAGGACACTTATCAATGTTATATGAGTGTCACTTAGGGATAAAACACTCGTTAACATCAACCTTTCCGGGTCTATAGCTAAAAAACCGACAAGCTCAACAACTCCATGTCTATTGCTTAGATAATCATCAAGTTCAACCCCTCTAGGTCTGTACCATGGAAATATTCGTGCACTCATCAAGTTCAACCCCTCTGGGTCTATACCTTGGAATTCCAAAACATCCTAGTTAAGCTCGTTCACAAGAAAATTGCAATTATTGGTCTGAAGACCCCAAGCTTATTTCAAGTTACAATACGGGGATATTTATCCCACTCAAACTGACTCTTATGCCTATGGATCCATTTGCATTACAGCCTAAAACCTTACATGACTCCAAATGAATGAACTAACGCATCCAAAACATGTAATTCTCAAATAAGATGCAATGATACAAATCGTAAACAAAGCTCTATAGTGAGCTATCAAAAATGAACAAATGTTCCAAAGACTCATCTGAGTGTAAACCAAACCCCCAAATGCAATATACACGTTTGGCTCAAATACATGAGCCAACAGGGTTCCATAAACCAAAATACATCTTTTCCCAAAAATCTTTGTCTCCCAAATCAAAATTGGCCTTCGGCCCGAAATTAAAAAGTTTTCCATTTCCAAAATGTTCCCAGGGTCGGGAATGATCAAAATCAAAGGACTCACACATTCGTACCTTCAAAACGTCCCATTACATAAATGATTCATATTTCCAACAAACACTGAAAAACGCATTTTTGACCAATTATCTATTTATGCAATAAATCATCAAAACATATTCATTTATGACACATTTATCAAAATGCCCAAAAATCCCAAATGTGGGTGTTTTACAAAGTTTAATAAGCTAAACATTTCAAATAATCAAAAGTTACCAAATAACTCAACAATTGACAATTTCATGTAAACATATAAATACTTTAAAATGGACATTTTGGCATGTACAACGTTTTCACAAATCAACTTGAATTCACCTTGCTAGATTTAGGCTAAATCTAGATTTTGCCCAACTTGAGCTCCTTGGAGAAACTTTGGATCCAAAAGCAAAACCTTCCAAAACCTATCTTCACAAGTTTCCAACCATGAATATTACTCATTCAACCATTAAAAACCAATCCCCAAACATTTTTCATCAAAATCCCGAATTTGGCCGAAACCCTAATTTTGACCTAACTTTCCCAAAGTCATCCCAACCGAATATTGGAGAAATAAAATACTAGGAAATCATCCAAGGAGTGTTTATACTCATAAAGAAGCTTAGAGATGGAGATAATGGACTTACAATTTGGTTTTGAGCAAAACCTCCAAAACTTAGAAATCTTCAAGAAAGGTGGAAGAACACATGAACTAGCACATGAGGTTGAGATCACAAGCTAGATGATGAAGAAACACCTTGAAACCCAAGGAAATGGCCTCAAAGTAAGTTAGGGTTTGTAATGGGGAGTGAGGAAACGATTTGGGAGAGAAAGGATGAAGGCTTATGAGAAATGGTAGTAAAATCGGCTCATTTAAACATCCAGCCCCCGACTGCGATTCTGACAAGCGATAGTGACAACGTCACTATCGCGAGTCACTCTCGCGAGTCACTCTCGCCGAAGATGTACCGCAATGGTACCACTCCACGTGATTGTGCCTTGGCGATAGTGACATTGTCACTATCGTGGGGCACTATCGCCTGAATCGTACCGAGCCCCCAAACTCACTTCTCTCGCACGGATCGCCCTCGATTCTCATGGGGACTAATATATATGAGTTCCCAACTAAAAATCACAGCTTAGAAACCTAAGAAAACGCACGGGTGACTTTTACTTACCGAGAATTACTGGTGTTACAAAAACAGATGTATATAAAGCAAAGGCAAATGGTGGCCTAAAATAAAAAAAAACTATAGAAATGATGTGATAGTCATAACCAATGTGTTGGACCTTGAAGGAGATGGAGATGAGAATGTGTTAGATTTTTTAGATCTTGAATGATTTGATAGTCATAACCTAAAAGCAGGGGGGGAATGATGTAGGAAGGCGACGGTGGACCAAGGGTCCAACAATATAAGATGAAGATAAAGGGGCAGGAGATTTCGACGATGAAGATGAAGGGACTGGAGATTTCGATGATGAAGATATCAAGGTGGAATGGGTTTTTTTAAGCTTCAAAGATTTGTACCAATGGTTTTGTTATTTGTACTAAATAACTCGCTTTGTTATATGTACTAGATAGCTCCCTATTTTCAATTGTTGATGATGTGGCATCTCTAATCACCATTTAATTTTTTTAATTAATAATTTTATCTTGTGGTAACCGATTACCTGCTAAATAGGTAATTGAGACCCTTAAATAAATGTAAAGTTTGGTTCAGACCTTAAAACGATAATTTTGAAAGTTGGTTCCCCAAAATAGGAATCAAGTGAAATTTGGTTCCATTTTGATGCAATTTTCCCTATTTATATTAGTAATTAAGGTTTTGTTTTATAAGTATAAGTTTGGGAAAACTTAAAAGACTTAACTAAGTATACCATTTTGAATGATTAAGTTCTTAAAATATTTTTTTAAGGTAAAAACAATGATTAAGTTCTTGAACTAATTTTTTGAATGAAAAAACTGTTAAACTTTCACATTTTGGATGATGAAGTTCCTGAACATTTTTTTTCAATAAAATAAACTATCGAACTTTTAGAAAATGGTTACTTACATCTTTTTAGCTAAAAAACTACTTGTAACCGACTAGGAATATTTTAAAGTAAAAAGAAATCTAAATCAGTTTAACCGTTCCCAAACCCCACACAAACACCCGTATCATTCCCCCTCACCACTCGTTGAAAAAATATCGTCTACGATGTTGTTGGGCCTTTCCATCAATCTCCCTCAATTTGATCTGTTTTTTATTTTTTGATTCTTTCTTTTGATATATCAAAAAGAGGGATATCGATGGTAAGGGTCAAGAGTGTAATAGATAGGTGATATGGAGAACATATAACGATGGGGCGAAAGGAGTGGCGAAGGGGAGCGATACCGTCACTACTAGAAAAAGGGGGTTTTAGTAATGACATATAGCAACGGAATGACTACAAACCCAATCCCTCGTAGCTCCGTTGCTATTTAGCGACGGATTAGAGACCGACACATGGAATTTTTATTTAGAAAAAATAAAAAAGAATTTCCGTGTGTCTGTTGTTGACGTCGCAAATTTGTGGCGGGTTAGTGACAAACACTTGGCATCCATCACTAATTGGCAACAGATATATTTATTTTTGTTTTCTCATTTGTATGTGTTATCTGTACACATGTGTATTTGTATGTGTTATATGTACATATGTAATCTTTTGTCCATATTATATGTATGCATGTGTTTGTGTACATATGTATATTTTGTTATATGTATACATGTATATATGTGTTATATGTATACATGTATGTGTTATATGTATCCGTCGGTCCGTTTTATATGTACGCATGTGTATGTGTACATATGTGTTTGTATTACATGTATATACATGTGTATACTATGTTATAGTACTATATCTATGCATATATGCACGTTGATATATATATGTATATCATTACAAGAAAAACATTAGTTAGTGACCAAAATTTTAGTGACCACCTATTTTTTGGTCACTAATTGCAACTTTAGTGACAATAATAAAAGGTCGTCACTAAAATTTGGTAGCTAATATGAATATAGTGACAAAAACTAAAAATTGGTCACTAAAGTGGTTACTAATTCTCATGGCTAAAATAAAATTATTAATATCAATCTAATTTATGGCCAAATTTGTGACGACTATGTTTTTCGTCACTAATATTATAAATCCAAATGTTTTGTGACGTAAAAAATGGTCACTGAGTTGAAAATGTTAGTGACCAGAAAATAGTGGTCACTAAATTAGAAAATTTAGTGACCAAAAAATAAGTAGTCACTAATTTCAATGATTAATGACCAAAAATAGTGGTCATTAACTAGTTGGTGGTATAAGGAAATGTTAGTGACAAACAATGGTGGTCACTAATATGAAAGTGGAAGTGACCAAAAAATAGTGTTCACTAAATTGAATGTGTTTGTGACCAAAAAAATAGTGGTTACTAAGTGGGATTCATTAGTTGAGGATTGTATTGAGTTGGATGGATTAGTGACAAAAAAAGATGGTCATTAAATTGAAAGTATTAGAGACCAAAAAATAGTGGTCACTAAGTGGGAATCATTAACTATAATTAAGTTTGATGAGTTAGTGACCAAAGAAAGGTGGTCACTAAATTAAAAGTGTTAATGACAAACAAAAAGTAGTTACTAAATGATATTCATTAATCATATAGTTCAAAGGGTTAGTGACCAAAAATAGTAGTCATTAAATTAAATGTGTTAGTGACAAAAAAAAAATAATGGTCACTAAATGGGATTCATTTGTTGTAATTGAGTTAGATAAGTTAGTGACCAAAAAACATGGTCACTAGTGTTAATGACAACAAAAAGTAGTCACTAAATGATATTCATGAATCATAGGTTTGGAAGGGTTAGTAACCAAAAAATGGTTGTCACTAAATTAAATGTCTTAGTGACCAAAAAATAGTGGTTACTAATTCGAAATTGTTAGTGACCAAAAAATAATGGTCACTAAATGGTATTCAATACTTAGATAATTGTAGTGATTTAGGAGGGTTAGTGACCAAAAGAATAGTGGTCACTAAGTTGGAAATGTTATTGACCCTCACTAAATAGTAAAATCGTGGAATAAATATAAGAAATAGAAGTTTAGGGGCTAAAAAAGCCAATTCTGCATACTTCTTTAGAAACACGTGGATCTTCTGTTCCAACCCACCCATGAACCAGGTATATAAAGTCCATCCCTATCCGGTGTAAGGCATTTGGGTCATTTATTTGGTTTCCCTTCACCGGGTCGTCAAAACCCCTCTCGGCTTTTGTTCTATCTACTGCCCTCCTCCGAGAATCTATTTATTCAAGAAGCAATCAAACAGTCGATTTGGTTTTCACTTTTTGTCAACTTAATCAATGTCTCTGGTATTTTTCAAGGTACGTATGACTTCTTGTGACCTAGTTCTTAGAGAGGTAGACTTACGATGCATCATATGCCTTTTGTGTTTGCGAGTTTGATTTCATCTTAAACAGTTACGATTTTCATCTGCTATCCTGTTTGTGAGTATTTAGTTTAGTTTCGAAAAAATTGCAAGATTGTTTTACTCTCTGATCAGATCAGCGTTTGCCTTATTCAAATTGAAATGAATTTGGATAAGTAAGTTAGGTTTTCGATTTTTATATATGTAACTTGGATTGGAATTAATTGAACAACGAATTTCTGGATGAATTTCAGCAAGTGTATGTCTTGTTGCAGAGAACCTAAAGACTGCTCTCTTCTCTGTGCAGATTATCAGTGCCTTCATCACTCTAAAGAGGTAATATCTATCTCCCTATGCTTTTGTATTTAGATTATTGTTTGCCAATTCTGGAATTTCCAATATGCATTGCAACATCATTGTTGGTTAATTCTTCTATTTCATTACCAACTGGCTTACGCTCCATGGAACCAAAACCTAATCTTATATGAGTTTAGGAATCAGACATTTTGTTGGGTGAATTTATCCTAGTTTTATCCTAATCCTGACATTCAAGGCGTCTTGTTTAATTCAAGATTAATGTTTATCAGCTTATCACTTTTCATTTCCTGATCTCTTTACCAAAAAACGTAAAAATATTTATTAGGATAATTCTCATGTCTTGAATAGTTTTCCTTTGATGCATCAAAACTTACAAGCCTGTAACATTATAACTGTTAGATCACAGATTTATTGGATTCAAGATCATCCAATTGAAGACTGGAATCTGAAGCTAAAGCTGAAAAGCCACTCTCAATATTAGTCTAATGTTAGTTTCCTAAATATCTAATAAATAGATATTTAGGATATTAGATATTAGATATTAGTTTAGATATTATTTTTCTTTTAGATATTATGTTGTTAGATATTATTTAGGTGATATGAGATAATATCATATCTCAATATCAACGGAACGAATGAAAGATCATTGGAATAGATGGCATAGGAACAGGGGTTAACCCTCAACATGGTGGTTTGTCGATATTCGAACTTAGATCAGCCTTACATCTTCTTAGCTTGTTCCTCTTGCCACTATATCATTAATCTTTTTTCTTTTTGTCTGTCATACATTCTACTGTCCCATTGTTGCTTTGTTTAAGTCTTTTAGATTTAGTTGATGGGTGAGTAATTGTATGCCACAATATGGTACCATTTATATGGTTTGTAGAAATGAACCTGGAAATTACCACAGAGGAAGAACATTTTTTGTTAATTAGTTGTGCCTTCTTATGCATGCCTTTCAAATCCCAGAACTTGTTTGTTAATTTAATTTCTGCTGAGATCATATGGACCATATTAGTTATCTCTACTATATTATTAAAATTCTAATACGGTTTATCAGTTTCTTGGAAAGCCTAATTTTTCTCCCCACGTCCTCTCCTTCCCCAAGTTTCCTGCAATCACTCCCTCTCACAACATTCTTGAAATCATTTCTTCTTCTCCTGGCATCCGTAATCACTCCTTTCTTTTTGTTAACTTGTTGTATATAATTGATTAATTTCTTATAATGTCTGCAAAAATGATAAATGTTTTGTTGAATTTTTTTATTTCAGGATTAGCAGGGGTGACGAATTCTGTTCATTCGTATGATATTGTTGCTAAAAAATGGACCAGTTTGATTCGATTATTCATTGTTCTTGTGTTTAATTCGTTAATTTGCTTAGAAATCGAATGTTGATTTGCGGAAACTTTTTCAGAATACCTCCTGGCGGAACCTATCCGGCCAAAGACCAGTGCAGGTCCTTTCTAATCTTTATAACATTTTAATTTAAAAAAATGTTGACTTTACTTTAGTACTTGTGTAATGTTCTCGGTTTTTAGTAGTTCTATGATCTTTTTGCTAGTAAGTAAGAATTGAGTTTACAAGATTGTTGTTCTTTTTGCAGTAAGTGTGGGTTGTGTGATACTTACTACATTGCTCATGTCAAGAATGCTTGTGCTTTCTTGGGAGATGGGATGTCCAGAATTGAAGTGAGTTTAATTCTTCATTTGAATTAATCGCAAGATGTATATGATTTCTTCATCTATTTGAAAGAAATTCCAGAATTTGTTCAAGTGTTAAACCAGCATAAGATGGTAGTATAAATCTACTACCTGCTTGGTTACGTAGCTTGAGACTAGACTACTGATTAAAGTTTGGTTATGCAAATACTACCCCTCCACCTGCCTGAAAGTAAGGAAGGTGGAAAAGAACCATAGTTTTCCAACCATGACATATATCTTTGTGACCTTGTGTCAATGGCAACAATAATTGTAAGTCACACAGTTCTTTACTCCTTTAGAAGATATCCTGTTGAAATCTACTCTAACCTAATAAAACAATGAATAAATGACAATAAAGAGGAAACTGACCTTTGTCTTGACAGAGTACTTTGCTTTCAATTGAATGTAATGTTAAGTATGATCTGTTGATTAATCTGTTTCTCTATACACCTTTGTCTAAATCCACTGCTATAGGCGTAAGGGGTGCCATTTTTTGTATAACTATCATGGATGTGTCTAGATTATGTTAAGGAATTGTATATGCACCTTCTAGACATCTATAGATTTTAATTCTCATCATTTTAATGATCTATTACTCCACATGTTTTTTTAACAGTGCATCTCATTATTTTTGTTGTTGTGTGATGATAGCAATTGTACAGCTAGAAAACTATTCGGAATACCACTCTGTGGAACTCATTCTCATGCTTTTGTCAGCTCGTTCACGGTTGGTGCCATATACAACCATTTTTATCAGTGAAAGTTAAATTTTCATCTGCAATTAATTTTATATTACTTTCTTCCCTGGTCATTCTTAATTGACACTACTATCATTCATATATATGTTTCAAGAGAAGATATAGAGACATACAATCTACCTGGGATTAAGATTAGTGTCTGACTGTTGGTCTGAAATCCATATATGCCTTTTATCCATTGAGCAGAATGATTTAAATTAATACATGAAGTAGCTAAAAGCTGATTGGAACTTCTTTTATATATGGATATTCAAGGGACATAAGGTTTCATAAGTAATTGATGAGATTAATTCCATCTGTGTTAAATTTGATTCATCTATATCTCAAGATGGATTTATCTATATGTTTTCCCAGTGTTTTGCGAAGTACAAATTTAGATCAATCACAATCAGAAAATTGAATCACATACAGAATGTTTGATGGGCATTTGAATTATTAGTCGTTGAGGGCACCTGATGTTAATTCATTCATGTCTTTCAAAAATGTGGGTTTGATCGGTATATTTACCTGTTACCATCCATCATGTGCTTGTGCATTTCAAGTGTTTTATGAGGCTAAGTCACAAAACGGTTGACTTGGCAAGTTGCTATGATTTTTTCTTAGTCAACAATTTTTTGACACATTTTTTGTGTTTTGAACAATTCCATATTAAGTGACAGAGGAAGGAGAGCTTTTTTTACTCTTTAAGGATGTCAAGGTGTATGAGGGGAATATTTATAAACCAGAAGCATTTACTGTCAGTTGTACATGTCAGAACTATTGATGTCATGGAGATTTTTGTTCTTTTTCATTGCTTTAAGTTATACCAGTGTCTGTCTTGATTTATTTCTCAACTAATATTATATTGGTATATCACACTAAGACGGATTTTCTAATTACTCTTCATGTTGGATCAATAATTGTATTCAAGATTAAAGTTAATAATGGGGTCTAGTTTGTAATAGTGTTTAATACTCTAGGGGGTATTTTAGCTATTAGGTAATACTGATTAGGTAATCTTTACCTACGTATAAATAGGATTATTCTTTAGGTTTAGTGTGTGGATCGCATAAGGTGAAGAGAAAGAGGAGCCGTATTTTCTCTGTAAGCTGTAACGAGGTATCTGTATTCACCAAGAACACACACACGTTTTTCATCTGATTAATCAAGAGATCGTTGATATATTGTTTGATTTATTTATCTCTTGTTCATTATTGTGTTGTGATTATTGTTTATCAACTAATCTGGGTTTAACAAGTGGTATCAGAGCCTGAGAATCAAGAATTTATTGATAAACCAGTGTTTTCGAAAAACTCACTGAGTAAAAATCGATTACAAGGTTTATTGTGTTTTCGTGCATAAAGCTGATTGGAATAGGTACATATACTGTTTTTAAACATCATTAGATTGCCTATTCACTGTTAAAATCACAAATTGATTGTCTTTTTGATTTATCGAAGTCTCTGTTCATAAGAAAGTCGAAGTACTGTTCCATTAAAATTCAAGTTGAAAAGTTGATTTTAGTCATTGATTTTGATTGGGTTTCGTTAATAATATGTTTGTGGTTGATTTGCGTGAATTTTACACTGTGCTTTAACTGATTGATGTGTTTTCTGAACTAAAAATCAAGTACAGGGATGATTTCATGATGAACTCGCAAGTTCTATGAAGAACTCGCAAAGCACCACAAAAAAATTTGCAGTGTGCTAAATTAGTCTAAGTATAAGTTTCGCAGGTACTTGTGTAGCGAAAACCAAAGAATTCGCTACTTATCTATTTACGAAAGTCAAGTTCCACAAGCGTTTGTCTAGCGCAAACCTCGAGTTCTCGCTAAATTCAGCTAGCGCAAACCTCAAAACTCGCTAGTTTACTGTTTACGAAAATTCAGGATTCGCAGGATTCAGAATTGTTGAAAACTCCACTAAGTGTAAGTTTCGCAGAATCCTTGTCTGCGAATTCTGAAGAACTCGCAGATCTTTGGCTTGCGAATTCCCTAAGTTTCGTGAGTAGTGTTTGAGAATTCTTGTCCATCTTTAATCTAAAATTTTTCACCAAGTATAGAATTCGCAAGTTTCCAAAAGTGATCTTTCACTCAGGTTGCGAAAGTTGTTTGCGAAAGTTGAAGTGAAAAGTTCAAAACATTCTAAGTCTAGGATTCGTGAATAAATTGTTTGCGAATTCTTGCTTACGAATTCTTTATTTTGCAAAATTTGAGTGCTCTTAAATTCTTTAAGTCTAAAACTCGCTAATCTATATACTGCGAATTCTACTTGCGAAAGTTTGTATTCAAATTTTTCTCTAAGGACAGGATTCGCTTGATGCTACCTTACGAATTCTTAAGGTTTCGTAGACTAATTGGTTGCGAATTTCTAAGTTTCGCAGACTGTGTTTTTGCGAATTCCAGGTTTCTTAATTCTTTAGTCTGCGAATTCTAATTCTTTAGTCTGCGAATTCTAATTCTTTCTGCTTGCGAATTTTGGAAGGATTTCAATTGTTTGCGAATCTCTTTGTGATTTCTACTGTTTGCGAATTCTACAGTTGACTATTTTTGGAAATTTATTTTTCTGAAAATTTTAAGTGTAGTTTTTATCTGATTCTTGATTCTAAGATCTTACGAGTTGATTTAAGTGGCACAAATATCATCATGCCTTACATAGACGAGAAGGGAAATACAGTGCTGACCGAGAGAGATTGTGCTTTAATGTATATGCCAGAGATTCCAGCACGGGAAGCTGAGAATGAAAATTTGAAGATTCGGAACTCATCTCTTCTTGATCAAATTAGTAAGTTGAAAGATGATGAATGTCAAAACAAAGATTTTGTTTGCTCAGAATGCATTAATGATTCCAAAATTAATTTTGTAGGAACTATTGAGTCAAAAGAGAAAGAAATTTTAAATCTTCAAGCTAAATTAAAAACATCTGAAAGAATAAACTTTAGCTCAAGTTGGTCAAAGAAGGAGTTAATGCAAAAAGAGCTTGATGAGCTTAGAAGAAGAGCAAACATTGCTAGTGAGACATCTGAAGGGCTTAGAAAGACAAATTCTCGAATTTTTGCTGAAAGAGACTCTTTGAAAGATAAAGTTTTCAGTCTTGAGGTTGAGATTAAAATGATGAAAGAAAAGGCAACCCAAGACAGAAACAACACAAAAGCCCAAGATGAAATGTTGAATATTGAGAAAGAAAGAAAAGAATTTACTAAGAAATTCTCTGATTTCTCAAGAAAAGCCTTTGAAGAGAAGAAATCATTAGAGCTTAAATGTGTTAAACTCTCTCAACAAGTTTCAGACTTTGAGAAAGTTATCATTCTTGAAAGAGACAAGGTTGAAAATGAGAAGAAGAAAGCTGAGCAGAAGAATGTAGATAAAGACTTTTCTAAAGAAAAGAAAGTTCTAGAGACTGAGATAGCTAATCTGACAAGAAAGCTATCTGAGTTGTCAACAAACATTCTGGAGGAAAAGAAGACGAAATCTGAGTTGGATAAGAAGTTTGATCTGATTGCAAAGGAAAGAAACAGTTTGTCATCAAAGATAAAGGAACTTAAAGAGATCGTATTCAAGGTGAAGCTGACTGAGAACAAAACGCCAGAGTCAATAGCTCAATCACCGAGAGATGATCTAACTGCATTCAAATGCTCATTCAATTCAGCAGCAAGTTCAACTTTTACTAATGTTTCTAATAATCCTTTGTTTGAAGTAACTGATAATCATACTTCTCAACATACAGATAAAATTCGTCCTTCTAACCTTTTCTATGACAAAAATGTTGATGGTTCAGGTAACTTCAAGAAGAACAAGTCTCAGAAGAAAAGGTTCTGGAGAAGGGAAGAAGAAGAAAAAGATAGAGAAAATTGGATCTGGAGAGTCAAAAGATCTTTAGAGGAAAAGAAGAAAGAAGAATCATTTGTGCATACATCAAATGCTAAATGGAACTATGCTTCAAAAGGTAAAACTTTTGGCAAACCTGACCTGGTTTACACTATCAATCAATTGATCAGGTTAGCACAAAAGAAAATTAGTTGTTCCTATTGTGGTACAAATGATTTGTAAGAAAAGATTATGTGAATAACTGGTATGGTTCTTATTTTATATCTCCCACTAGAACTGCAACTAACCTATTAGGACCCAATTACCAGTGGGTACCAAAAGCTAAATCTGTGTTGGAGGCACCCAAAGCTTAAGGGGGAGAAAGAACAATGACTTCTGATTACTACAGATCAGGACTCTTGCCTCATTGTCAAAACATTGACTTCTAAGTACAACAGCTTAGGAATCGGACTTCAATGTCAAAGAGAGAAGATTAAATACTATTCTCACCGGAGAATAAGTAATCATGGCTTTTGAATACTTACGTTCAAAACCAGTTTTTAAATATTTTTCTTCTAGAGGATGCTTCAAAGATAACATCTTTTTTAAAGAAGTTTCTTCATTTGAGGGGGAGTTTGGATTCTTAACTGCTATATCTTTTAGGAGGAAGAGATACTAGATTGCTATATTTTCATTGTTATATCTTTCTACTAATTTGACTTATTACAGATTTTGAGGAAGCTTAAATGAAAATATTCATTGCAGGGGGAGTTAAGGAATCTGATTTACAGGTATATATTTCTAATCCTTATACTCTATCACATGTTGAAAGATGAACAACTTTCACTTGTGAAAAATAGTTTCTTAAATGTTCAAACCACTTCCTATTCTTCAAAGATTTTCATGAATTGTGAAGTGTGATTTTAAATGATTTTTGGATACTTAATTGTCAAAGAGCTTAATTGCCAACTTTTTGGTTCAAGGGGGAGAATAGCATTGTCAAACACACAAATGTTTTTGACTTCTCCAACATTTTATTCTTCATGTTTATTCCTTTGTGCTTACATGTACAAAAGGTTGTTGAACAACACACTCTTTTAGGAAAATACAAGGGATTCAGTGTGAAAGCTTAACAGAACTTCCATGGATTCACGATAACTAGTGTTTCCTACCCAGGAAGTATTCCCTGAGTGATTGAGGGGAGAGGGGTCAAAAGGATTGAGTATCGGTGTGTGAACAGAGGTAAAATGAAAAAGAGAGGTTGGTTAGAAGTGAGATTTAAATGTTTAAAAGAAAGAGGGTGAGAGAACAGAGTAAAAGAATATCAGACTCTGCACCAAACTTCTTTCTGAGTCGGGCAGCCACATTATCTGTTGTTTCACATTTCTTCGTGAACATCATTGAAAAAGGCCCATAGCCCATGCCATCTCTTGCATATAAACCCCACCAGCTACTCATTCTTTTCTCAAAAAGAGAATGTTTCACATTTTCTGGGGACGCAACACATATGCTATTGGTTCTTCTCTTGGAAGTTTCTAATATTGAATAAGAAGGAAAGTTGCCCCACCTTCGAACCCTTTCTCATGCACATTGAGTCTTGTATAATTTGTTGCTGTCTCAACAAGTTTACATATTTTGAGCCTACAATATAAAGCAATCATCGGTGCTTAATTCTTTCATACACATGCACGAGCACATAAAAATTTGTTTTCTGTCAGAACATTCATAGATAACCATGTGTTATTCGATGATTGAATGGAAGTCCTGGGGAGCCAACATCAAAACCAGCTCCTTATATAGTAACTTTGTGTTACTCAGTAACTGTGTGTTACTGACAGGCATTCTAAACTGAGTCATTTGTTGATTCAAGGTTACCATTTTCCTTTTTTGAATCTGAAAAGATTGAAATAATCACTCTCTCTATCTGGGGAGACTGCTCTTATTTCCACACAGGGATATGAACATGAAGATTGCGCTTAACTGTTGGATTGGGGGAGAAGGTTCCTTAATTGTTTTTGCTAAGTTTTGAAGATGTTGATTCTCACCATTCATCAAAAAGGGGGAGAATACTAGATAAGAATGTTTATACTGAAGACTGCTGAAGAAGATAAAGATATCAAAGTGTCTGAGCTTATCTGATAAATCAAAAGTTTGACTGAAGATGATCGTCAGAAGGACGCTTCATTTAAAGAAGAAGATGAAGACTGTGTAAAGCTACAAGTTTTGAAGCTTTCAACGTCATATCAGATATAGTTTTCAAGAAAAGTGAAGACCCGAAGATAATTGCCAAATTTTTTTAATCTTGAATCCAAAGGGGGAGATTGTTAGATCAATAATTGTATTCAAGATTAAAGTTAATAATGGGGTCTAGTTTGTAATAGTGTTTAATACTCTAGGGGGTATCTTAGCTATTAGGTAATACTGATTAGGTAATGTTGACCTACGTATAAATAGGATTATTCTTTAGGTTTAGTGTATGGATCGCATAAGGTGAAGAGAAAGAGGAGCCGTATTTTCTCTGTAAGCTGTAAACGAGGTATCTGTATTCACCAAGAACACACACACGTTTTTCATCTGATTAATCAAGAGATCGTTGTAATATTGTTTGATTTATTTATCTCTTGTTCATTATTGTGTTGTGATTATTGTTTATCAACTAATCTGGGTTTAACACTTCACTTTGAAAATATGAAAGTACCACTGTAACTTTAGTTGTGTAGCCAAGAAGCTCCTATATAAACTTTGATGTTATCCTACAATTTTCATCACTTATCTTACTTAATTTATTAATATTTAGGGGCCTGACGAGATTACAGAGAAGTCTCTGAAAACTCAAGATGGATCAAGAGTATGCAAAGATTTTGTTAGTCTTACGCAGACGTGGTTAAGCAAACTGAAAGGTGTGTTATATACTTATTTTCTCTTGGATTTTGTTAGTGTTTGTTTTGCTTATAGATTCAAGAGTGTTATAATAGCTAATGCAAAGACTAATGTGTTTAAAGATTACTTGACCTAATATGCTTCAAATCATATGACTGCAACAAATTTGACGTCTCTTTTCTTTTAGATCCACTTGTTGTTTCCTGTTTTAGTAGTTCAAGAGGCATCAAGAGTACTTCTAATAAATGGAAAAATAGTCCCACCCTGTAAACATCACTCGTATATCGAGTTGAAAGGAAACATATGTTGATATATATATAATTTACAATGAACAATGTACATGTGGATCAGGAGTTATATTGCTAATAATTCACTGTTGATCAACATTAATTTATGGCTATGAATCAACATACTTAGGTGTTCATGAAGAGTTATTGTATGCTCGTAAGAAAGATATTCGAGTGTAATTATTACTTATCTCTTATTTACTCTCACCCATCCCAAAATAAAATGACCATAATGAGAAATGCATAAAGTTTTAGAAATGTGTAATTATTACACTTTTCAATGAATTAAATGACAATATTACCTTTAGGGAGTAATGATTGGAAATTAAGCACTTCTGAAAATGGACACTTATTATGGGACAAGCTAAAATAGAAACGTGGACGCTTATTTTGGGGCAGAGGGAATATTAGAATAAACACGAATCTCAAATCTAATCCCCCTCTCAAGTTTGTGGTATTAGTGAAGGGTCGTCAACATTGCCTAATCTTGTTCCCCTGGGATGTTTTCACCTACTGCATATGAATAGAAACAAGATTACAGAAACAAGATTGGTTGATCTTTCAGACAGCAGACTCTGGTACAGGAGACTTGCCCCCTCATCTGAGCTTATTGTTTATGCGTTGATCATAGTGCTAGACAGTGTTTCAGACATCGATATGTTGGGTTTTCTTCCTGATTTTCTTGATGGTAAAGGATATTATATCAGAGTTAATAGGCTGTTACTGCCACTGACATGACTAGCTCTCAGGTTTATTTAATAAGTTAAGTGATTCCAGCCTTGAAATCCGGCAGCAAGTTGATTCAACACTTTCTTAATTCCTTCACGAGATCAAGAACTCTCAGTAAGATCTGCTGTATAGAATATGTTACCATTTCTTTGAATTTTATGTCAGGCGAATAGAATTTATATTTTTAGTATTACAAATTAGTAGGTTTTTATTGCAATACAATTGTAATAGAAATTAGTGGCAAATTTTTTATTTGTTCACATTTTATAATTAGTGACCACTTTTTTTGGTCACTAATATCAATTAATGCCAGTGACCACATATTTGGTCACTAATGGTATTAACGGACGTTAACGGAATCGTTATCTTGAACCCACTAGTAACGTACTTCGTGGTGGTCACTAACTTGGTCACTAATTTAGTCAAGTTAGTGACGACGTTCACCGTTTAGTGATGATATTTAGTGACCAAATTAGTTGTCACAAACACAGTGACTACTCTATTTTTGTCACTAATTAGTGACCATTTTCGTTTTCGGTCACTAACGCAAATTAGTGACGGAGCTTTAGTGACGAAAAGTGACCACCCAAATTTTAGTCACTAAAGTGCCTCAGCGACCAATTTTGTGTAGTTAGTGACCAAAAAATTTTCGTCACTGATTAGCAATTTACTTGTAGTGTATGTGTGCTTGTATGTCTATGTTTGTATGTGTCTATACGTATATGTGGTTGTTTTTGTGTTATATGTATATACATGTATGTGTTGTTTGGTAATGGCATATGATATATACTTATGTGTTGTATATGTGTGTGTGTATATATATATGCATGTGTATATATGAATGTGAAAGTATAGATAATTTGTGTGTTGTTTGGTAACATCATATGATGTATACATTTGTTGTATATGTATGTTGTATGTGCTAATACATATGATCAATGTACATATATCTTTAAAATTGATCTGATTTGGTCTATTACGTTTGTCATTTCATAACGGTTTTGGTCAAATCTCATAACAGTCGTTAACCTTTTTCGTTAAGTCCAATTAAATCAGGGGTATTTTAGTCATTTTAAACATTTTTCTGTTAAATCTATTTATTACCATACGGTTAAATGTAAGTATTTTAGTCATTTATTGTAGATAAATGTTAAAAATGACTAAAATATAATCAGACTGAATATAAAAAGTTAACGACCGTTAGGATGAGATACCAAAACCGTTAATTAATGTTTTTGATAATTTAATAAATAGAAAAATAGAAAAAATATTTAATAATTTATAGTTAATTATTCTTTAATAATTTAGAATATTTTAAGATTATTTAATATTTTATTAACTATTAATTAATTTTGTAACACCCTAAAAATAGAGATAACAAAAATCCGAAAAACGGACGTGCAGTATATAAAATTGCCAAAGCAAGAGCCTCCCAAAAATGGGGAAATATACGAACCGGTTTAATCACAGTTGTAATTTAACGGACAATAAATTAATAACCAACTAATCTAATTTCTACAACTAGAAAATAGATTACAAAAGGGTTGTCATCTATAGTTCCAAAAATTCTTCTATCCAAAGTATGTCCATTTGCAAGTATTCCCCAAGCTCTCACCCAAGCAACTATGCCAGCTTAGAACCGGCGCCACTAGAACCTGAGATACACATCGACACCAAACAAGTGTTAGGCCAAAAAGCCTAGTGAGTTGAACAATAATAAGCATGCATGAACGGTTACAATTCTTATCAGCAGTTAACCAGAGTTCAACATATGTGGAGTCAATAGGGGAGACCCATAGCACCAATCAAGTTCCACCCAAAGAGTCGATATACCTTGATGCCATCTACCAAGAGACTCCCGAAAGGCCCGACACACCCGAGGACTACAACTAAGGAAATTCCCCGAATGGCGGAGGTCTAGGCGCATACCATCACGGTGGCACCCAAGACTACATCCTCCTAATGTCTACTGACTTGGTTCGTCCAACATAATGCATATAGGAGGTCTAGAGGTATATTTCAACCAAACATATATCAGTACCAACCATGGGTACAATGTTACCATCCAATGCCATGTAAAGTCTAACATAAGACCCAAATACCATAATCATCATTGTTGGATATAATATCATCCAAAAGAAAGGTCCAAGTATGAATCGTCATATACTAAGACAAGTATATATTAAGCATATCAAAATACCCATAGTATGACTACATGGAGAAAACCCCAAACATATGAACAACTAGAGTGAATCATGGTATGACACTCACAAATAATATTTCATGAGAACACCATCATGTAGTTGAACACATAGAGATGAACATTTTGAACAATACTCAACAATAATAACAATTTAAAAGATTAAGATGTGTATCTAGTTTTAACAAAGGTTTAGTAAACTCACAATCTAGGTTTTTGAACCAAAACCTAGAAAATATGGAAACCCTAGAAGTTGGAGGATATGAGACTTGGAGATGAGAAGTTGAGCTTTATGAACCCTAGAAGTTGACCTTGAGCGGAGTTATTGCAAGAGTGAAGTTCCAACCACCAAGAAAGTTGTATTTATGAGGATTAGGGTTTGGTGAGAAAGAAATCAGTTTGGGGGCTTCCAAAATCGCCAAACAGAAGAGAGGGTTTGAGAAAAATGAAGTCAAAATCTGATAAAAACTCATTTATGTCCCTGCACCCCGACGACGATAGTGCCCGACGATAGTGCCATTGGCACTATCGCGAGTCACAATCGCGACCACCAAAGCACCTGCGGTACATCTCCCGCGAGAGTGACCTGCGATAGTGACAATGTCACTATCGCGTGTCACAATCGCGCCAAACCCCCGAACTCTCTGTACAGCCTATGCGTGAGTGACCGGCGATAGTGACACTGTCACTATCGCGTGGCACTCTCGCGCCACTCTCCCCTCATCCCCAAAAATGCAATCTAAACCGATAACGAGCGCGAGGTTAAAACAACTAAGATGGTAAATTAGTTTATATAACATGTCAATGCAATAATGATCAACATGCACATAAAAAGACTCATATTTTCAGATAGACACAATTAACGTATTTAAGGGAACAAATACTTACCTTGAAAATTTTTCCGGGTGTTACAATCCTCCCCACCTAATTGAGATTTCGTCCCCGAAATCTCATCCTAAATTAAACAAGTGAGGGTATCGCTTCTTCATATCATCTTCGGACTCCCAAGTACTGTTAGGACCCCGGTGGTGCTTCCATTAGACTTTAACCATAACCACGTCCTTATGCCTCAACATCTTCACTTTTGATTCTAAAATCGTCTCTGGTTCTTCCACACAACGATTCCCATTGTCCACCCGAATTTCCGACAAAGGAATCACGCTTTCCTCCTCGGCTAGACACTTCCGAAGGTAACATACGTGAAATGTAGGATATATTCCTTCCATTTCCAGTGGTAAATCCAACCGGTAGGCTTGTAAACCAACTTTCTCCAAAATGACGAAAGGTCTAAGGAAACGAGGACTAAGCTTTCCACGCTTCCCAAACCGGATAATCCCCTTCCATGGAGATACTTTCAACATGACACGGTCACCCACTTGAAACTCGATCGGTCTTCTTTTCTTGTCCGCATAACTTTTCTGTTGATCTTGCGCCGCCTATAGCCTCTCTCGGATTTCTTTCACCTTGTCCGCCGTCTTTTGAACTATTTTCGGCCCGACGAATTGTTTCTCGCCCGCTTCTAACCAACATACCGGGGTTCTGCACTTTCGTCCATACAATGCCTCGAACGGTGCCATTCTGATACTAGAATGGTAAGTGTTGTTGTACGCGAACTCTACCAAAGGTAGATGTGAATCCCAACTTCCCCCGAAGTCTATTACACATGACCTCAACATATCTTCTAGTGTTTTGATTGTCCTCTCGCTTTGACCATCCGTTTGAGGATGATATGTCGTGCTCAAATTCAGTCTAGTGCCCAACTCTTTCTGTAAGCTTGCCCAAAAATTCGAGGTGAAGCGACTATCCCGATCCGATACGATAGATTGCGGAACTCTGTGCCTCGATACCACCTCATCAATATAAAGTTTGGTCAATTTCTCCATTGGCAAAGTCTCCCGTATTGCAAGGAAATGCGCACTCTTGGTCAGTCGGTCAACGATTACCCAAATGGTGTTGTGCCCACGCAAGGTCTTCGGTAGCTTCGTCACGAAATCCATAGTGATGTTGTCCCATTTCCACTCGGGAATGGACAATGGTTGTAAACTTCCATGAAAGTCCAAGATCTACCAATCTTAAAGAGAGAAAGTAGAGAGAGAGAAAGTATAAGCACAAAGTGTGTATTCAATATGAATGTGCGTTAATGTCTTCCAAGACCCAAAGAACCAAGGGACTTAAATACCCAAGGCTTATACAACACAAAATAACACTCTAAACATAGTATAAGACCAAGCCTATAAATACAATGATTACTATAAAATCAGACTTAACAATCTCCCCCTTAGTAATCATTGGCGTTGTGGTCTTAAATATCCATCTTCTAAATCAGCTCGGACCATCTAAGCGACTTATCGAAGAAGCTTCTTTGACTAAAAACAAAATTCTTCTCAGCATCTTGCAGTTTTATGAATCCTTTAATGCCTTAACAAGTCTGGACCTGTTTGTGATAAACTTGAAAGAACAATCGGTTCATCAGCTTGTGCTCTAAACGACACACCTCTTTTAAATGATCTTGAACGAATTGTGGTGGTCGGAGCAGAAACAGCAAAAGTATTGGTAGCTAAAAGAATATAGAATCTTGAGCGAATCTTGATCAGCAGATAAATGTTTGAACTCTTTGTCTCTTTAACTTCTCCTTAACTTCTCCCCCTCATGACCTTGATGATCCGGATCAACTTGGTCATGCAGATGTTGGAGACGAGACAGCTTAAGATCTGCAAAATCAGAGTATAGGAGAAATAGGAGAGGTTTGCGCTACACATTTGTGGCGCAAACTTTGGTTTGCGCTAGCAGAAGTAAGCGCAAAGTTAGTTTTGCGCGAGCTGAAGGATGCGCAATGCTTGGTTTGCGCTAGAAGCTGTTGGTGCAAATCTAAGCTTTGCTCTACCAACTGTTGGCGCAAATAAGACTTGGAATCTGAAAATTTTCACCTGTTAATCTCTTTGACTCCCCCTACACGCACTAAATTTGACAGTTCAAGTTAGCATTCACATAGAAAATCAGATACTCCCCCTCGAAAACAGATATGATCTTTTTAGAAAAATCTCCTTATTCACTCCCCCTTGAATAATGCACAAACCCATTAAAATATATATATGAGAACACAAGAATTGAAACATCAAAGTAGAAAGAAAAATATACTGAATATGTATTTTGAAACAACTGAACATATAAAATTTTAAACACTAAACAAATTAAATTCTACTGAGTAAAATATCACAGATTTATCAATCAGTTGAAATCAAGTGTGTGTTGTTGGATATAGATACAAGTTTCATTGCATATCAAGTTAAGACATGTTCAGTTTCAAAAACTTCCAGCAATATATTCAGTGTGCTCGCATGTGAACTTTGATTAGCTTCAAGAAAATGCAATTCTAAAAATATAATAGAGAACTTTGCATGTATTCACACTAAGCCATCAAGAATTAAGACTTTCACAAATTTACAAGTTTATCGCAACTCAAACATATCACCAAGTATCATGAGATGTGTGCTCATTGGCATCTTTTAGCATTGTGCACATTGGCATCTTGACATGAGTGTGCTCTTTGGCATCTTTTAAGATTGTGCACTTTGGCATCTTTTTAATCAAAAAGTTTGGTAAGTAAAGAACATGCTGTAAACGTAACTTTCTATCTGACCCTATTGCAGAATTTGGGTCAGCCGCTCCCAGACCAGTTGGCCTTAGGGGACTAGGTGTCAAGCACCCCTTGGAACTTACTTTCCAGATCAGAAAGGCTACATCGACATATCCTAAACCCATTCATACCAGTAAAACATAACTTTCGATCTGATTCTATAGAAGGATTTTGGTTCGATCACTCCCAGATCAATCGACCTTAGGGGACCAGATGACAAGCATCCCACGGAACTTATTTTCCCAAACCAGAAAGGTTGCAGGTACAAACTTTTAAACTTAGAGATTTCTGTATTTTAAATATAATTTTCATCTCAATCACTCAGTTTTACATCTAAGTGCTTAGCCCATATTTTCATTACGATCCATAATTTTGACTTTTTAGGATTTCCAAGCATGATAAACTATAAATATTACGAATCACATATCTTTAAAGCAGAATACAAAAGCTTCAAACATGTTGCTGACTTTTCGAAATTTGTAAGACTTGAAAGTTGAACATATAAAACTTTAATATTAACAAAGCAACTTGAAAATTTATCCTAGACACACAATTTATTCAAAAGAAAGAAAATCTGTAAAGCTTTTACTTTATAAAATAAAATTTGTAAAGATTTAAACTTTTAAATTCAAATGCCGAGTTTAAAAAAAATTTAAGACAAATGTAAAGAATTCGGCAAATTGATATTTAGTTAGAACAAAATAAAATTCAATAAAATCATCTTTCACAGAAAGTATAAAGACTTTGTGTCTCAAAAGAAAAAAATTTGGGTTGTACAAATTCAAGAGTTAGTTGAACTTGCTCAGATTCATGAAAAACATTTGAGAAAACTGGAACAACATCATTATCAGAGATATATGCAGCGGAATTAAGTAGATGTACTCACAGTTTCTCATTAGTCATAAGCTAAAAGCATGGAAGAACGAGTCCTAAACTAACATGTCTAGAAGTCGTAGTCCATTGAAGTACGGGTTCTGAGCTGAAGTACTCAGAAGCCAAATTTCTCTTACTTCCCCTTAACAGTAGATGCCTGCAACTTAGAATTAATCTGAGATTTTGGTACCTACTTGAATTTGGGTCCATGAAAGTTAGTTGCAGTTCTTGTGGGGAAAAACTTGTAAGATTTGACACGAGAAACACAAGAAATATGATCAGACAAATGAACATAAGAATTAGCAGAAGAGAAAGCATAATCATCTGAACTAGAATCAGAAGAAGAATATGAGACATTGTTGGAAATTTGAAACATTTGCTTTATTGAATATTTTGAAATTTTATTACAAGAAGCAAATGAATCACTTTTATAATATTTGTCTACATATCTATCTTCATCAGTCGTAGAATCATCTGATGTCCGCTTGATTCTCCATATCTGTCTTGAAGAAGCGCTCAGAGTCCTATCTGAAATCATTGAATCAGAAGAATTAGAACTGTCAGAAATGACTTGATCTTGTTTCTTTGACTTCTTTGACCGTCTTCTTTTACGCTTGGGTTTATAATAATCAGCATTTAGCGTAAAAGAATCATCAAGAATTTTCGATTTAATATTTGAATTAGAAGAAACAACTTTACCTATTAAACCCAACTGATCAATCAATATATCTGAATTCACCTCGGAGTCAGAAAAATTTTGAGAAAAGTTTTCAGAATTTAGAAATTCCTTTTTGTTTACTTGACAATCAGAAGAAAGGCCAGAAATAGAATCTTGTTTTTAAGAAAATAATGTTTCTTCAAGACTTGATATCATGAAAGAAAGAAATACAGCAGATTCAATTTCTTTTTGAATATTTTTGTTGGGAACTGAAGATTCTAGTACAAGTGTAGTTACTACTGCCAGAACAAGTTGAAGATTAATACTGCTAAGAGTTACTACTGCTAGTAGAATTACTACTGCTAGTTAAAGTTAGTACTGCTTGAACAAAGTTAGTACTGCTTAGCTAGTTAGTACTGCTAGTAGTTAGTACTGCTTGAAGTTAATGCTGTTAGTTGAAGTTAATGCTGCTGAGCATTATTAGTGCTGCTAAAGAGATCCGGATGGAATGTACTACAGCTGGATATACTGAAGATATACTTAGAGATATACATAGAATATATACTGAAGATATTTTATTCATTGTAATTATCTTTGTATTCAGTATATATATATAGTATTGTTTAGAATAGGAGAATAACGTTTAACTTTAGTTTTCATTCTTTTAGAGAAAAATAACCTCAAGGCATAGATCCTAATTCTAGAGAAGTAGAATTCGTATTGGTGAGCCTGTTCATCAATATTGAGGTTGAGTGTGTAATCTTGTAGTTTTAAGCATTCAATACAAGTTTACTGTTTGATAATTATATACTGTTTTTGATTACTGTTTTATCAAATATCAAAGTGTTTTTCCGCAACTTCTTTGATATTAGTTTTTGAGTATTAATTCTTGTTAAGAATTCGATCCTGACAAGTGGTATCAGAGCCAAATTCTCTCAGAAACAGTTATTCATCATGGAAAATCTTACAGAATCAAGCAGTACTTTGGTCTCAAAAGTTCCAATGCTCAGATCCAATGAATTTGACATGTGGAAAATCAGAATCAAGCAATATATTCTCCTCACAGATTACTCTATGTGGGACATCATTGAGAATGGCCCATCTGATGGAGGAAAGATTGGTGAAGATGGCAAAAGAACCCCTCCAAAGACAGATGCAGACAGGAAGACAAGGCAGATAGAGATGAAAGCCTTGAGCACACTGCTCTTGGCCATTCCAAATGAGTATCAACACCAATTCTGCAATTGTACTGATGCACAGATGCTCTGGAATGCTCTAGAGAAGAGATTCTCAGGTACTAAAAGTACCAAGAGAAATCAAAAGGCAATCTTAAAACAACAGTATGAAAACTTCATCTCAACTAAGAATGAGTCAATGACTCAAACTTTTGACAGGTTTAATAAACTAATTGGTGAACTAGCTACTATGGGAGTACAGATTGATCAAGATGATGTGAACAGAAAGTTCTTAAGGTCCCTTGGAGATGAATGGACCATGTACACTGTGTCATTCAGACAGAATGATCAGTTGGAAGAAAAAGAACTTGATGATCTGTACAATGATCTTAGAGTATTTGAAGCTGAGGTGGAGGCAAAGAAGAAGCCTTCTGGATATATTCATAATGCTGCACTCTTATCAGCATCAATTGATTCTACTGCTAACCCTGAATCAGTTAATGCTGCTACTGGAACAAATCAAGATAAAGGGACTGATTCTGTGTTTGAAGCTTTTCTTTCCAATCATGGAAATTCCTCTTTGATTAATGATGACTTAGAACAACTTCATCCAGATGATCTGGAAGAGATGGATATTAAATGGCAGATGGCCATGCTCTCCATGAGGGTTAAGAAGTTTATAAAGAGGACTGGGAGAAACAACTTCTCCCAAAGAAAAGAAGATGGAGCAGGGTTTGATAAATCAAAGGTGGAATGCTACAAATGCCATCTGAAGGGACATTTTGCTAGAGAATGCAGAAGTGAAGTGTCTCACAACAATCACCAACAAATTCAATCTGGAAGCTTCAATAACAACAGAAACTCTGCTCAAGCCCTTGTTTCTCAACAAGGAATGGGGTTTGATTGGAGTGATCAAGCAGAAGAAGCTATTCAGAATCAAGCTCTTATGGCTAAAGTATCTGATCTCCCATCTGAGGTAAGTTCTAATCTCTGCTCTAAAACTTGCATAGACACTGTTAAAAGGTACAGGGATCACAATCAGAAGATGAGTGATGACCTTAAGAGATTAGAAAAAGATATCAAAGACTATGTAAGGATTGTAGAGAGATTTGAAGATCAGATCAAAGGTTTTCAAGCCAATGAACTCCAACACTCATATGACACCAATTACTGGCAGTGGGAGAAAAAGGATTTAGAACTTAAACTGACCAAATCTAAAGAGGAGAGTGAAAAACTGAAAGAGGAGTTAACCAAGGTTAAGCTTGATGTAGAAAAGTTTTCCAATGCTTCTAAAGCAATGGACTCCTTACTGCAAAATCAGATTCATGATAAGTTGAGAAGAGGAATTGGGTATAATGCCACACCTCCACCATATAACAACAATTACATTCCTCCTACTTCAGACCTGTTAGACACCAAAGATAGGAAGGACTTGCCTGAGGGAGCCACTGAAATAGATCCCTTAGATGAGGAAATTGTTGAGGATAAGACTGAGAAAGAGGTTGACAAGAGTAAGGAGAACAAGGTGAGTGGTGAGATTTCTATAGAAAACAACATTATCACCAATGAGGATTGTGGAAGGGCTTGGATCAAATCCAAGAACATAGAGAAGACAGAGGAAAAGTCTGGTAAGGTCCATTATAAACAGACCACAGTTGTGAATCCAGGTCCTTGCAAACAGTGTGCTTGTAAGAAGAATAAGCCCCAAAAACAGGACAAAAAGAGGGGAAATCAAAGAAACTGGAATAATCAATGGGCACATAAACAAGGGGTTGATCTGAGTAAAATCAATAGACCAAAACCTTGTTTTATCTGTGGCAAATTGAATCATCTTGCAAAATTCTGTTATTTCAATCCTATGAACCAAAGAATGAATTTCCAAAGATCCATGCAAAAACCCTTTAATTATAAGAAAATTGAAAAGAATCATGTGGCTAAGAAAACTGTTAAAACTACAAGTCATATGAAGAAAAAGTATTCTGTTAAAGAAAGTGTCAATATGTGGATTCCTAAAAGCACTAAAACTGTTAGTACTGCTACCACAAATAGTGCTGCTGACAATGATAGTGCTGCTAGAAGTAATACTACTGCTAACAATGTTAATGCTGCTAACAAGGTTAGTACTGCTAAACCTGTTAGTACTGCTACACCTGTTAGTACTGCTACACCTGTTAGTACTGCTAACTCTGTTAGTACTTCTAAGGTTAGTACTGCTTCCAGTGTTGATTCTGCTAAGCCAATCATATTGACAAAGTACTCTAATAAAGAGTGCTCTGAGTTTAAAAAACTCATTAAAAAGGAATGTAAATACTTTGATGAGAAAGGAAGACCCAAGATCACTTTGGCTTGGGTCCCCAATCATACTAATTGATTTATTTAATGTGCAGGGCAACCAACAGCTCAAGGGAAAGAGCATATGGCATGTTGATAGTGGTTGCTCTAGGCACATGACTGGCAACATGTCATGCCTTCAGGATTTCAAGCAAATTAATGGAGGACATGTTGCATTTGGAGACAATCTTACTGGTGGTAAGATAAGTGGAAAAGGTAATGTCACCAAAGGTAAGATGACATTTGAGGATGTCTACTATGTTGATCAATTAAAGTACAACCTGTTAAGTGTATCACAGGTTTGTGACAAACAACATAGTATATTATTTACTAACACTGAGTGTATGATTCTTGCTCCAGGGTTCAAGGTAGCTGATGAAAGCATGATACTACTTAGAACTCCAAGAAAAGACAATGTTTACTGTCTTGATTTGGACAATGTCAATAGTGATTCATCTTTAAATTGTCTTGTTTCAAAAGCTTCTATAGATGAATCCTCCCTTTGGCACAGAAGGATGTGTCACATGAATTTCAAGACTATGAACAATCTTGTTAAAAATAACCTTGTAAGAGGTTTACCTTCAAAAGTCTTTTCATGTGATGATCATTGTGTTGCTTGTCTTAAAGGCAAACAACACAAAACTTCTCATAAGACCAAAGAGTTAAATTCTGTTTCTTTTTGTCTCCAGTTATTGCATATGGATCTGTTTGGTCCTACAAATGTTATGAGTATAGGAAAGAAATCTTACTGCTTGGTTATTGTTGATGATTACTCCAGATTTACTTGGGTATATTTTCTAAGGACTAAGGATGAAACAAGTGGTCTTATCAAATCCTTTATTCTAAGAATTGAAAACCAAACTAATCAAAGAGTAAAAGTCATTAGATCAGATAATGGAACTGAATTTAAAAATCATGATTTAAACACTTTTTGTGAAGGAAAAGGTATTGAGAGACAATATAGTGCTCCTAGGACTCCTCAACAGAATGGTGTTGCTGAAAGGAGAAATAGGACACTAATAGAGGCTGCTAGATCTCTGTTGGCTGATTCAAAATTGCCAATTACATTCTGGGCTGAAGCAGTTAATACTGCTTGTTATGTCCAAAACAGAGTTCTAGTGGTCAAGCAAAAGAACAAGACCCCATATGAGCTTTTAAATCAAAGAAAACCTTTTATTGGTTTCTTCAAACCTTTTGGGTGTCCTTGTACAATTCTAAATACCAAATCTCACTTAGGTAAGTTTGATAGCAAAGCATATGATGGATTTCTTGTTGGATATTCATCTCAGAGTAGGGCCTACAGAGTTTTTAACTCTTCTTCTAGAATAATTGAAGAAAGTGACAATGTCAAATGCAATGAGAACACACCAAATCCTGTTGGGTCTGGACCTCAATGGCTATTTGACATTGATTCACTAACTAACTCTTTTGGTTTCAGTAATGAGTATACAGGAACAGATGGTGGAGAATCAGAGATCACACAAGTTCAAGAAAGTATATCTAAATCTGTGATTTTTCCCATACCCACAGTAAATGAAGACTGTGAAAAGGAATCATTTACTGAACCAAGTCAGAGTGAAGAAGACACTAGAGATGAGGAGACTCAAGAATCAGAAGTGGCATCTGAAACCACTTCAGTTGAGTTGCATGACTCTAATCTAGAGGCTGGACTGAATGAAGAACCTAGTCATAACACAAGAGTTCAAAAGAATCATCCTCCACAGCTGGTAATAGGAGATATCTCTTCTCCTATGATGACTAGACATCAAAGCAGGCTTCAAGAAATGCAAGATCAACAGCATACAGTCCTTTCTTGTTTTCTATCCCAGCTTGAGCCTAAAAAGGCACATGATGCTATGAAAGAATCTAGCTGGATAGAAGCAATGCAAGAAGAACTGTTACAGTTCAAGCTACAAGATGTATGGGATCTAGTAGACCTTCCTAAAGGTCACAGAGCAATTGGCACAAAGTGGATTTTCAGAAACAAGAGAGATGAAAGAGGTATTGTCATAAGGAACAAAGCAAGGCTGGTGGCTCAAGGCTATACTCAAGAAGAGGGTATAGATTATGAAGAAGTTTTTGCACCTGTGGCTAGGATAGAAGCAATCAGACTATTCCTAGCCTATGCTTCTTACATGAACTTCAAAGTCTATCAAATGGATGTAAAAAGTGCTTTTCTCTATGGATCAATTGAAGAAGAAGTATATGTCTGTCAACCACCAGGGTTTGAAAACCCAAGCTATCCAGACAGGGTATACAAATTAAAGAAAGCACTTTATGGACTACATCAAGCCCCAAGAGCATGGTATGACACTCTGTCATCCTATCTCTTGGAAAATGACTTTGAAAGAGGAGTCATTGATAAGACTCTCTTTATCAAAAGAAAGAAGAAGGATATCTTGCTGGTCCAAATCTATGTTGATGACATTATCTTTGGATCTACAAGAAACAACATGTGCAAGGAGTTTGAGGATTTAATGCATCAAAGGTTCAAAATGAGTTCCATGGGGGAACTTACTTTCTTCCTTGGACTCCAAGTTCAACAGAAGTCAGATGGCATTTTCATATGTCAATCCAAGTATGTGCAGGATATTCTAACCAAGTTTGGCTTCTCAGAATCAAAACCTACCAGCACACCTATGGAAACACACAAGCAGATCACAGCAGATCTTGAGGGGGAGGACATGGATGTGCATTATTATAGATCCATGATTGGCTCTCTCATGTATCTCACAGCATCTAGGCCAGATATAATGTTTCCAGTCTGTGTCTGTGCAAGATTTCAAGTTAGGCCAAAGCAATCTCACTTTCAAGCTGTTAAGAGGATATTCAGATATCTCAAAGGGCAACCCAGATTGGGACTTTGGTATCCTCATAACTCCCCTTTTGACCTAATAGCATACTCAGACAGTGATCTAGGTGGGGCAAACTTGGACAGAAAATCTACTTCTGGAGGATGTCAGTTTTTGGGTGTTAGACTAGTCTCATGGCAGTGCAAGAAACAAACCACAGTATCCACATCTACAACAGAGGCAGAGTACATAGCAGCTGCAAGTTGCTGTTCTCAAGTCTTATGGATTCAGAATCAAATGTTGGATTATGGGGTAACCTTTCTACACACTCCAATCTTTATTGACAACAGCAGTGCTATTAGCATTATAAATAATCCAGTCAAGCACTCAAAGACAAAGCACATTGAAATCAGGTATCACTTTATAAGAGATTGTAATGAAAAGAAACTCATTCAAGTTGTCAAAGTTCACACTGATAATCAGTTTGCTGATCTATTCACTAAAGCTTTTGATGTGGGTAGATTCACTTTCTTGGTAACAAGTGTGGGAATGATAAACTCTGAATAATCTTCTTCTCAAAAAGTGGTTTTATACCTGTATATTTTTATTCTTGGTGTTACTAATCTTCTTTTTCAGGATATGCATAGCAGTACTCAGTGTTTAGCAAAGTTTAAAAGGAGTAAGTATAGTTAATACTGCTAGTAGTTAATACTGCTTTCAGTTAATACTGCTAGTGGTTAATACTGCTTTCAGTTAATACTGCTAGTGGTTAATACTGCTTTCAGTTAATACTGCTAGTGGTTAATACTGCTTTCAGTTAATACTGCTTTCAGTTAATACTGCTAGTGGTTAATACTGCTTTCAGTTAATACTGCTTTCAGTTAATACTGCTAGTGGTTAATACTGCTTTCAGTTAATACTGCTAGTGGTTAATACTGCTTTCAGTTAATACTGCTAGTGGTTAATACTGCTTTCAATTAGTACTGCTAGTTAGTTAATACTGCTAGCCGTTACTACTGCTAGTAGTTAATACTGCTCTAGGTTAATACTGCTTATATTCCGAATACTATAAATACTCTTTGCCCGCCTAAAAGTTCATAACGACTCTTTGCATACTGTTCCCTTGCGCTCTAAACCCTTTTCTCTCTCAAGTTCGAAGTTTTCAGGCAAGTTTTCACTAAGATCAATGGCATCCATGACGTTCATCGACGAGCACAACGAGATTGCGATGCTACAAAAGCCAAAGCAAGCTTCAGGATTTCATCAGATTGTGGATTTCCTCAAGTCAAGCCACATTGCTCATGCTCTTACTGTAACCCCTACAATCTACATTGCGCATCAAAGGCAGTTCTGGGCTAATGCAACCATTGCTGTGGAAAATGGTGTGCAAATGATCAAGACAAGAATCTGTGATCACTCACTTACAGTTACTGAAGAAATCATTCGCATCAGTCTACGTCTAGACGATGCCTCTGGTATAACGTCTATCTCTAATGATGAACTGTTTTCTAATCTTACTAGAATGGGGTATGGAGGCCCATTGGGTGTTTTCAAATTCTCAAAAGCAAAGTTTTCACCCCAATGGCGTTTTCTTGTTCATACCCTGATGCATTGCATCTCCAAAAAGACCACTGGATGGAGTGAGTTCAGCAGTCCAATTGCATATGCTTTGGTATGCTTGGCTACATCCAGAAGGTACAATTTCTCAAAGATGATTTTCAGTGATCTTGTATCAAATATGGGAAACAAAAAGAGTTTCTTTATGTATCCCAGATTTGTTCAGGAAGTAATTAACCATGAATTGACGGATATACCTCAACCTGTTGGGGTATATGTACCTAAACCCCCAAAAGGCAAGGTTTTCTCAAATATGAGAAGATCTGCTGGGGACTCGGAAGGAGTTGACACCCCATTGTTCTCTACAATGATGGTGGTGTCCCAAACCACTGAAGGTATGGCAGCAGGGTCAAGGCCCTCATTAGACCATCCCACTGCTAGCCAAGCCCAACCTTCTCACTCAAAAACAATTCCCCAGTCCATTCTTACAAAACCCACTTCTCCAATTACCCAAACTTATCAAAGAAAACAGGTAAAGAAGGCTCCTTCCCTTCTTGTACCATCACCCACACAGCCTTTAAGCCCTCTAAGGGAGAATTCTCCCTTAGAGAATATCCAAAGGGAAACCACAAGGGGGTCTCCCAACCCAAAGGAGGTGCTCTCTGAGGAGGAGGTAGAGCATATGGGTGATGAGGCTGCCACTACTCCTGCTAACACAGAGGAGGAAAGTAGTAACATCAATAAGACCTCCCCCATGGCAACTTTGAATGTGCAATCATTTGAAGGTCCCTGGTGCCAAGAAACCACAGGGGTGGATAGTGCTTCTGCTAGGCAGAAGACTTCCACTACTAAAAGATCCAATGATCCTTCAATAGGGGGTAACACTCCTGGAGAGGGTGAGGACAGATATAACTATGATGAATTGATGGAGGCAATGGGCAACATCAACATGGATGTACTCAAACAGGGCAAAGATATAGAAGAGCTAAAACTCATTGTACTGTCACAACAAGAACAAATCATCAAGTTGAAGCAAATGGTAAGGAAACTGATTCTGCAAAAGAAGAAGAAACAATTTGTGCTCAGAAGGAGGGAACCAGTGACTGATGCTCCCAAAAAGGGGGAGTCAGAAGCTGATGCCAAAGCTAAGGGGGAGCAAGAGGAAAAACATAATGTTGAGGGGGGAAATGAGCAAGCAGCAGAAACAGAGCCAGCAGCAGAAACCATTAATACTGCCAGTTCAAGTAAAGCAGCAGAAATGGTTAATACTGCTGAGCTGAAAGAAGCAGCAGAACAAGTAAAAGAGGTCCTTACAGAGCTAGAGGTTGCAGAAACACTCATCAAAGCAAAACATGATACTCCCAAGGTCACCTCAAAGGCCAAAGGAGTTGTCATAAAAGAAAGAGGTGATGCAGCAAAGAACTCTAGCATTGAGAAGGAGATGGGTAAAGATAAAGGTAAGGCAAAGTTAGTGGAATCTGATCAACCAATCAAGAAGCAAAGGTTGGTTGAATCAGATGAAGCTTTAGCAAGGAAAATGCAGAAGGAGATGGAAAAAGAAGAAAGAGCTCAGGTGGAGAAGGACAGGGAAATGGCAAAGGCTTTAGCTGCTGAGCTAAATAAAGCCTATCAAAAGGGGCTTGAAACTGAAAAGGCTAAACAAAGGGCTATAAGTCTGAGAAAAGCTATGATGGCTAATACAAGTGCAAAGAAAAGAAGACCTTCACAAACTTACCAAGCCACTCAGGAAAGAAACAAAATGATAACTTTCTTGAGGAGTGCAATTGGGGTAAAGAAAGAAATGTTTGTGAAGATGAGTTTTGATCAGATCAGAGAGCTCTATGAAAAAGAAATGGGGAATCTGAAGAGCAATGAAAAGAAAAGAGTAGAGTTTGAAAAGAAGGCCAAGGAGAGTAATGATATAGATATGAATCAACCATTCCCTGAAAGTGAAGAGGGAACTCCTATCAAAGAAATGGCAAGGGAAAAGGAAGAAAAGAAGAAGGAAGCTACTCTAGTACAGGTTCAAAAGACTTTGAAAAGAACCAAGATGATGGCCAAAAGAAAGAAAGATAAGAAGCCCAGAATAGAAGAAGAACAAAATGTTGCTGAAGAAGAAGGGGCACCTGAGTCATCAAGTCAGCAAGTGTCATCGATCAAAGATGATGTAAGCTTATATATGGTAGTGATGGACAAAGTGCCTGAACCAATTTCTGCAGAACCTGTTGGAGTTAAGCCACCTGAGATCATTCACTGGGATGTACTGACAATGGATGGGAAAGATTACATCAGACTAAAGAGGAAGGGTGATAAGTATGAAGTATTCAACACTTGGGTCAAGATTGTCAGAACATGCTCTAGATCTGATATAGAAGAGATGTTTGACATAGGAATTAAGCTGTATGCAGATCATCTGAATACTCCAGGAATTTCTCTTACAAAACTGGTGATGGAGTATCTATGCATGATGTTTAAACCTGAAGAAGTGGACCAGGTCATCAAGAGTGTGTTTAAAGAAGTCACAAGTTGGAATCTATATGAAACTAGTGGAGTATATGCAGTGACTTTGGATAGAAATCACACAGAATACTTCCTAGTGGATAGAGTATATAATCACACCAGACTGAAGGTTCATGCCATGCTAAAGAAGAAGTTGGGTTGTGCACCAAATTCAGAAATGGCCAAGTATCTAATTCAGAGGATAATCAATCAGAGTTTGGGACTGAATCCAGACTTAGGAGCATGATCTTGGAAGTTTTGGGAGCATCAAAAAGAGCATCTGGAAGAATATCTGAAGAACTTGACTTCTCTTCTAAAAGTCAAGTTAGGGGGAGATTGTTGGGAACTGAAGATTCTAGTACAAGTGTAGTTACTACTGCCAGAACAAGTTGAAGATTAATACTGCTAAGAGTTACTACTGCTAGTAGAATTACTACTGCTAGTTAAAGTTAGTACTGCTTGAACAAAGTTAGTACTGCTTAGCTAGTTAGTACTGCTAGTAGTTAGTACTGCTTGAAGTTAATGCTGCTAGTTGAAGTTAATGCTGCTGAGCATTATTAGTGCTGCTAAAGAGATCCGGATGGAATGTACTACAGCTGGATATACTGAAGATATACTTAGAGATATACATAGAATATATACTGAAGATATTTTATTCATTGTAATTATCTTTGTATTCAGTATATATATATATAGTATTGTTTAGAATAGGAGAATAACGTTTAACTTTAGTTTTCATTCTTTTAGAGAAAAATAACCTCAAGGCATAGATCCTAATTCTAGAGAAGTAGAATTCGTATTGGTGAGCCTGTTCATCAATATTGAGGTTGAGTGTGTAATCTTGTAGTTTTAAGCATTCAATACAAGTTTACTGTTTGATAATTATATACTGTTTTTGATTACTGTTTTATCAAATATCAAAGTGTTTTTCCGCAACTTCTTTGATATTAGTTTTTGAGTATTAATTCTTGTTAAGAATTCGATCCTGACAAGATCAATGATTTTGCCTTCTAAAACTAATGGAGGAGTATATTTCTTAGAATCATAAAAGATTGGAGAAATATTTTCCTTATCAGATTTAGTGGCATAAAAATCAACAAAATCATCAGACACTGAAGACGTAATGGGAGATATGTCATTTAAAACTTTTCTGCCTTTCTTTGATTTGTCAGGAAAATATTTAACATTTTCGCTTGTATAAACAAAAGAAATTCCTTTTTCTTATTATTTATTCTTTTCTCATTTTCGATTTCTAACACTTGCTTTTCATTCATCCAATCAATTTTAAATTGAGGAGCATATTTAGCAAGTGTTAGATAATCTTATTTGTATAAAGTAGGGGATTTTTCTATCGCATTGTTTAAACAATGTGGATTTTCAAAACCAAGTCCCCATTTTTCTTTTATAGATTCATAACTCCGCGGTTTGTTCAAATAAATAGTTTGCTCAGACTGATTTCTTCGATATAATTTTTCTTCCAACTCATTTATTTTATCAGAAAATTTATCTTTTAATTTGGTCATTTCAGTCAAAAAATCAAGTCATATTTGATTTTTCTAAATCATCTAATTTATTTTGAAAGATGTCTTTTGTATGATTCAAAATAGATTTTTAATCTTTCAAAGAAATTTGTAATTTATCAATCAAATTTGACTTTTCTGAATTTAAATTCTTTTCAGATATTAACTTCGAGCGAAGATCAGATAAAGCAGTTATAATAATGTTCGTTTGTGAGGAAATGAAATTGTAATCAAAATCAGAAATTACCTCATCTTCATCAGTGTCATCACCATCACTTTGATCATCTCCGATGAAGCACATATGAGCAGCTTCAACATTATCAACTTCATCCTCGGAGTGATCCAGCCAAAATTCTTCTTCAGCAAGAAGAGCAGTTCCATTCTCTCTCTTTTCAGCTAGTTCCAATTTCTTCCTATAATAAGCCGAGTCCCGAACCTTATTCACTCTACACTCCTTAGAGATGTGACCGGGCTTTCCATAATTGTAGCATGCAGCCGGTTTCTTAGCCTCGGACACTCGGACATTCTTTGACCCAGAAGTGAAGTGAGTAGTGTTTGAACCCGAACGAGGTTGGAACTTTTTCTGATAGTGTTGAGAGAGAAGGATCATGGCTTTTTGAAGTGCCTTACCATCATCTTCAGTGGCCCCGTCATAAGCATTATCAAACAATGCTTGATTTGCCAGTTGGTTCGTGAGGAGAGCAACCGGGTCCACTGTTTTATTGTTCTTCTTGTCCAGTTTTGCTTTCTTCTCAAGCACTATGCTCTCATCAATCATCAAGATCTCGTACATCTCTTAGATTTGCATTGAAGAAACCCAAACATCGTTTCTCAATCTGTGACAAGACTTGTTCCATTCTGGCTGAAGAGCGTTGAGGAATTTCAGGTTTGTCTCGAGCTCTTTCTTGTTCACATTTATCTTGCGCAGATCATTCAGTACTGTGCAAAATCTGTCGAAAACACCCTTTAAAGACTCAGTTTCTTTGGCTTTAAACTCCTCAAAATTGTTCATATAACGTGTATGTCGGAGTTGAGTTGCGACCGATGAACCAAGCATAATCTTTTCCAATTGTGCCCACAACAAATTTGGATAATCCTTGCAATGATCAACCTGGTTGTAGACAGAGATTGGTAAAGCTAGCATCAGATTAGCTTTTAATTCTCGATCAACTTTCATATGTGAAGCCTCTTCAGTTGTTACGGGAGTCTCATTGTTAAGCTTTACGAAAGGTCCGTGAGAGACTTCATCATATTATCTCCATTAACTTGACGCTCGATGAAGTTCAGGAACCGATCTGGCCATTGAGTGAATTAGTTTTCGTTGATTAGTACTGGAGGACGAGTTTCTGTGCCCAATGACATCATTACATCGTTTTTGTAGAACTGGGCTTGAAAGGCAAACTTTGCAGAATCCATGGATACAGAAAAATTTCCAAGTCTGAACCGAGCTGGCGTAAACTAGAGGTTTGCGTGAGATTAAGCTGATGGCGCAAATGAAGATTTGCGTGAGAAGAAGGCAGCGCAAAATAGATTTGTGTGACTTGTTTATGACGCAAATGTTACTTCGCGCGTACAGTATAAGGCGCAAACTGAACTTTTGCATGACAAGAGAGTAACGCAAACTTGATTTGCGTGAAGTACTGATGGCGCAAACTTGAGTTTGCTTGATGAACACATGACGCACAATTGACTTTGCGTGAATCTTGGTTGACGAAAACTGAGAATTGTGTGATCTAATGATGGCGAGAACTTTCACTTTGCTTGAGAACGTGGCGCAAATTTAACTTGACTTAGCTTTGCGTGAAGAACTATTGGCGAGAAACTAAACTTTGTGTGATGAACTTATGACGCAAATTTTGACTTTGCGTTAGAAGAGAGCAAAAATCTGTGAAGAACAATTGGTTTGCGCTATATACAGATGGCGCAAACTGATCTTTGCGTGAGAAGCCTGTAACGCAAATTTAGCTTTTGCATGAAACAAAGGTAGCGAGAACCTGACTTTGCTTGATGAACCTTGAACATGGCAATAAGAACTGGCGCAAAGATTATGAACTCGCGCAAACCAAGGATCAACTCGTGCAAATCACAGATCTGGCGCAAAACGATGGACAAACTCAGAATTCTTCTAAAATTCGATTACACAATCGAACTTAATAAAATTTTCTTGCACAAACACGATCGAAAACACTTTTCTAAACACTTTCAAGCAATTATTTCGATCAAAAACCACAGAAACAACAAATTTGAAATCAATAGTACGATACGTTCAAACGGTTTAAGACTCGATAAAATTCAAAATTGACAATTAAAATTTGATTTTCTTGCAAATTGATGTGAAACAAAGATGATTTGGCAAAGAATACTATTCCAACAAACCAATTCACAAGCAAAAATTTTCAGAAAACAGATTAAATTTGATGATAAATCCAAAAACGAGATTTTCTTGATTTTCTTGAAAAAATTCAAGAAAATCGATCAAATTTTCAGATTAATTCACAACTTCAGAGATCAAAACATGAATCTCTCAGTTCTCTCAGATTAGATTGGCTCTGATACCAATTGAAAGTCCAAGATATACCAATCTTAAAGAGAGAAAGTAGAGAGAGAGAAAATATAAGGCGAAAGTGTGTATTCAATATGAATGTGCGTTAATGTCTTCCAAGACCCAAAGAACCAAGGGACTTAAATACCTAAGGCTTATACAACACAGAAGAACACTCTAAACACAGTATAAGACCAAGCTTGTAAATACAATGATTACTATAAAATCAGACTTAACATTCCATACGGTCTTTGATGTTCCACCTTGACTTGGAGGCACGTGACACACTTTTCCACATAGCTAGCCACATCTAGCTTCATCACCGGCCACCAATAATTTAACTTTAAGTCTCTATACATCTTGGTGCAACCGGGATGTATAGAATATTTCGACTTATGCGCTTCTTCAAGAAGTAACTCCCGATTTCCTCCCAACTTCGGCACCCAAATCCTTCCTTGAAAGAGCTTGAGTCCACGACCGTCTTCCGTTAAGAGTTCCTTTTGCTTTGACATGACTTCAGCTTTGAGGTTCTCTTCTTTAAGTGCTTCCACTTGACTCGCCTTTATACTTTCCAACAAACTCGATACCACATCGATCCTTGTAAGGGAAATTTTGACACCACCCTCATAACTCCTT
Source organism: Arctium minus (assembly GCA_954870635.1). Classification (NCBI taxonomy): domain Eukaryota; kingdom Viridiplantae; phylum Streptophyta; class Magnoliopsida; order Asterales; family Asteraceae; genus Arctium; species Arctium minus. Next base: position 70,689,477 of record OX941092.1, on the reverse strand, counting down.
CGGCTCAAAGCATCCGCCACCACATTGGCCTTACCGGGATGATAGAGTAGGTCACAATCGTAATCCTTCAAAAGCTCGAGCCATCTCCTTTGCCGCATGTTGAGTTCCTTTTGATCAAAGATGTACTTGAGACTCTTGTGATCCGTGAAAAGAGTACACTTCGTCCCATACAAATAGTGTCGCCACAATTTTAACGCAAAAACTACCGCCGCCAACTCCAAGTCATGAGTCGGATAATTCTTCTCATGATCCTTCAATTACCGCGATGCGTAGGCTATTACTTTCCCCCTTTGCATTAGTACGCACCCAAGCCCCATCTTGGAAGCGTCACTATACACCACAAAGTCTTCCGATCCTTCGGGTAAGGATAAGATCGGAGCTTCGCACAACTTCCTCTTGAGCGTTTGAAAGGCTTGCTTTTGTGCATCGGTCCAAAGAAACTTGATGTTCTTCCTTGTAAGAGAAGTGAGCGGTGTAGATATCTTGGAAAAGTCTTGAATGAAACGCCGGTAGTAACCCGCCAAACCCAAGAAACTTCGAATCTCTGTCGGACTTGTTGGAGGCTCCCAACTCATCATTGCCTCGATCTTTGCCGGGTCCACCTTTACTCTGTCCTTTCATACCACATGCCCCAAGAATTGCACCTCTTGGAGCCAGAATTCGCACTTCGAGAATTTCGCAAACAATGTTTCCCTTCTTAGAACCTCTAATACTTTCCGTAAGTGTTTCCCATGCTCGGACTCGTCCTTTGAATATATTAAAATATCGTCGATGAAGACGATTACGGATTTATCCAAGAATGGGGGACACACACGGTTCATCAAATCCATGAATACGGCCGGAGCGTTGGTTAAGCCGAAAGGCATCACCAAGAACTCATAATGACCATATCTCGTTCGGAAAGCCGTCTTCGGAATATCTTCTTTCTTCACTCTTACTTGATGGTATCCGGATCGAAGATCAATCTTTGAGAAGCATCCCGCGCCTTGAAGTTGATCAAAAAGATCGTCGATGCGAGGTAAAGAATACTTATTCTTCACCGTGACTTTGTTTAGATCTCGGTAGTCAATACACATCCGCATGGATCCATCCTTCTTCTTCACGAACAAAACCGGTGCTCCCCAAGGTGACAAACTCATTCGAATGAAGCCCTTCTCCAACAACTCTTGTAGTTGCGTCATCATCTCTTTCATTTCTGTCGGCGCCAATCGATATGGGGCACGGGCTATCGGAGTTGCTCCCAGAGTGAGGTCGATTTGAAACTCCACTTGTCGCTCCGGTGGTAACCCAGGTAAGTCTTCCGGGAAGACGTCCGGAAAATCTTGCACCGCCTCCACATCTTCTACCAACTTCTTCTCTTTCTTTGCGTCCACCACATAGGCCAGGTACGAAGGGTAACCCTTCGCTAGAAACTTGCGAGCCTTAAGAGATGAAATGATGAAATTACTCTTCTTTCCTTTCTCCCCATAAATGGTAACCACGCCATTTTCCGGCAACGGCACTAGGATCATCTTTTTGGAGCAGAAGATGTCATCCTTATACCTTACTAACCAATCCATCCCTATAACTACATCGAACCCTCCTATAGCCATAGGTAGTAAATCTATTCCGAAAGGATTCCCATCAATCTCTAAAGTACAATCACAAAATCGGTCTCGAATGATTACTTGGTTCCCATTAGCTATCTCTACTACTAATGCATCGGGAAGAACACTAATAGGAGTGACAAATTTCTTACAGAAAACTTCCGAAATAAAAGAACATGTAGCACTCTAATCAAACAAAACATGAGCTGGCAAGGAGTTTACTAGGAACGTACCCGAAACAACATCAGCGGTCTCCTTTGCCTCCTCGGTAGTCATCCGGAAAGCTCGACTTGGCGCCCTTGGTGGTTGCTCGACTCTAGCCGTCGATCCCACAGAATTTCCACCATTTCCTCCTACTATCTTTGGGCAATCCCTCTTCATATACCCCGGTTCTCTGCACTCATAGCACACCGGCCCCCGGATGGGACACTCTCTCGTTATGTGACCCTTTTTGCCACACTTAGCACAACCTACCGGACCCGAGTAGGTTCGTGTAGCACATGGGCTCGAGTGCTTGGACTTTCACTTGTGGCACCACCGATCCTCCCGACGATGATCACCCGCTCTCCCGCTTACAAACGGTCTTGGTTGACGAACCAGTCCAGACGGCCCTTCCCACTTTCGTTTCTCACCAACTAGCCTTCTCTCTTCCTTCTCAGCATTGATGTCGTCCTCAATTAGCAAAGATTCTTCGATGACTTCTTGAAAAGTCAATCCCCTAGCATTCCTCACCGCCGTTCGCATCTCGGCCGGTAAACCTTGATGATAATCCTTAATCTTCGACTTCTCATCAGGGACCAGATGTCCCACCAAATTCAGTTTCTCCAAAAAGAGTTTGGAGTATCCAACAATGGACAGAGTCCCCTTCTTCAGATCTCGGAACTCCCGCTCCAGCTTGTCCAACGAACGCTCACTACAATATTTATCCATGATCTTCTCTTTGAACATCGGCCAAGTTAACTTAGCCAGAACTTCAGGAGTGAGGGCGGATCGAGTGAGATTCCACCAAATCAGAGCCTCTCCCCGAAGTAGTTGAGAAGCAAACTTGACCCGTTGAGAGGGATCACACTCACTGGACTCGAAGGCCATCTCCACTTCCTTGAGCCAATACATACAAGCCATCGGGTTATCTGAACCCGTAAACTCTTTAGGGTGGCACTCCAGAAACGCCTTGTAAGTGCACCTCTTGGTCTTCGTCTTGGTCCCATTATCCACTGGTTCTTCAACAGATACTACAACTGGTCCACCCGACCCCATAACAATGTTTTCCGCCATTGTCTCCGGTTGTCGGTTACTAGCGTCTCGATCTTCTAAAAGCTACATGAAAAACTCTTGTTGTTGGGCCATGGCAGAGTTCATGGCCAACATCATGCTATCCCAAATCCGGGTCTCCATGGTTACTTCCTCCACGATGGCATTATTCGCATTAAGGTTCCGGCGCAGAATATGTTCAGGTCCTCCTCCCAAGATTATTGGTATGGGAGGTCCCTCGGTAGATACGCCCACAGGAGGCCGATCACCTGTAGACTCCACTTCCAAGTGGCCCTCTGGTGTATTTGGTAACCTACTTCGAGTGTTTACCATTTCAATCTACCATACATGTACGAGAAATAGATTGAGAAAAGACTAAACGAGTTGAACTCATTGTACGTACTAATACCTTCATCAATTATCATAATAATAGTAAACCAAGTATGCTCACGTAACAATGCATTCATAATAGCATTAGCTAAGTGAAATTATGAACGAACCATACACAAGAATTCTTGTCACCATCATCACAACTTTCAATTAAAGTAATTCTGTAATCCTAACGCTCTCCCCACCTACGATTCCTACCCCAAGTGGACAGTGAAACTATAAAGTCTGAAGCTTAAGTCAAGATATGCTAAAACAATACCTAGTTCACTTAAACTAAAGCTCTGATACCAACTTGTAACACCCTAAAAATAGGGATAACAAAAATCCGAAAAACGGACGTGCGGTATATAAAATTGCCAAAGCAAGAGCCTCCCAAAAATGGGGAAATATACGAACATGTTTAATCACAGTTATAATTTAACGGACAATAAATTAACAACCAACTAATCTAATTTCTACTACTAGAAAAGAGATTACAAAAGGGTTGTCATCTATAGTTCCAAAAATTCTTCTATCCAAAGTATGTCCATTTGCAAGTATTCCCCAAGCTCTCACCCAAGCAACTATGCCAGCTTAGAACCGGCGCCGCTAGAACCTGAGATACACATCGACACCAAACAAGTGTTAGGCCAAAAAGCCTAATGAGTTGAACAATAATAAGCATGCATGAACGGTTACAATTTTTATCAGCAGTTAACCAGAGTTCAACATATGTGGAGTCAATAGGGGAGACCCATAGCACCAATCAAGTTCCACCCAAAGAGTCGATATACCTTGATGCCATCTACCAAGAGACACCTGAAAGGCCCGACACACCCGAGGACTACAACTAAAGAAATTCCCCGAATGGCGGAGGTCTAGGCGCATACCATCACGGTGGCACCCAAGACTCCTAGTGTCTACTGACTTGGTTCGTCCAACATAATGCATATAGGAGGTCTCGAGGTATATTTCAACCAAACATATATCAATACCAACCATGGGTACAATGTTACCATCCAATGCCATGTAAAGTCTAACATAAGACCCAAATACCATAATCATCATTGTTGGATATAATATCATCCAAAAGAAAGGTCCAAGTATGAATCATCATATATTAAGACAAGTATACATTAAGCATATCAAAATACCCATAGTATGACTACATGGAGAAAACCCCAAACATATGAACAACTAGAGTGAATCATGGTATGACACTCACAAGTATATTTCCCACATAATATTTCATGAGAACACCATCATGTAGTTGAACACATAGAGATGAACATTTTGAACAATACCCAACAATAATAACAATTTAAAAGATTAAGATATGTATCTAGTTTTAACAAAGGTTTAGTAAACTCACAATCTAGGTTTTTGAACCAAAACCTAGAAAATATGGAAACCCTAGAAGTTGGAGGAGATGAGACATGGAGATGAGAAGTTGAGCTTTATGAACCCTAGAAGTTGACCTTGAGAGGAGTTATTGCAAGAGTGAAGATCCAACCACCAAGAAAGTTGTATTTATGAGGATTAGGGTTTGGTGAGAAAGAAATGAGTTTGGGGGCTTCCAAAATCGCCAAAGAGAAGAGAGGGTTTGTGAAAAATAAAGTCAAAATCTGATAAAAACTCATTTATGGCCCTGCACCCCGACGGCGATAGTGCCCGGCGATAGTGCCATTGGCACTATCGTGAGTCACAATCGCGACCACCAAAGCACCCGCGGTACATCTCCCGCGAGAGTGACCTTGTCACTATTGCATGTCACAATCGCGCCAAACCCACGAACTCTCGGTACAGCCTACGCATGAGTGATCGGCGATAGTGACTGTCACTATCGCGTGGCACTCTCGCGCCACTCTCCCCTCAGCCCAAAAATGCAATCTAAACCGATAACGAGCGCGAGGTTAAAACAACTAAGATGGTAAATTAGTTTATATAACATTTCAATGCAATAATGATCAATATGCACATAAAAAGACTCATATTTTCAGATAGACACAATTAACGTATTTAAGGGAACAAATACTTACCTTGAGAATTTTCCGGGTGTTACAAATTTTTTCTTTAATAATTTATAATTAAATAATATCTAATAGTTTATTGATTATTAACTATTTTTTTTAATAATTTGTTGTATCTACAAGGTATTTCGACCACTTTGAGATCGGTATTTGGTTGATGGAGATGTAGAGACAATTAGAGATTTTAGAAGATACTCTTAACACTTTGGATAAATTTATTTCCCCAAAAAAAAATTTAACTCATAAACTAATAATTTAAACACGATTACTTATGATAATTACGCTTTCGAAAATTATATATCTGGTCAGGATTTTACTTAAGATCACTATGAGTGGACAGTGTAACACCGATAATTTCAGTAATAAATTTAGAGGAACGACCGAGAAAACGGTTGAGAAAAAGTCGGGAAACGGTCGAGGAACCGCCAAGAAAACGGTCGGTACGGTTGGGGCTACATTGTTCGGAGACAATGCCCAAAGGTATAGTCGCGGGAAGTGCACCAGCCTCGGTACATCTCGGGCAATAATGCCATGGGCATAGTCGCAAGGTGCAAGGCATAGTCACGAGCGGGTGCAGGCCTTAAAAATCCAATTTTCTAGGGTTTTTTCTTCATTTGGTCGTATCTTTCCTCATTTTAGCTCCGATTTTAGTAATTCTTTTTTGTTGTGTTCTTGATTTTGAGAGCTTATTAAGGGTAGATCAAGTGTTTAAGGTTTATTGGATGATCTAAGAGTATTTTGTTAAGGTAAGCTCCTCATATGTCTCAATTTTAAGCCAGGGTTTTGATGTTCTTCATCCGCTCTCTATATCCTTCAATTTTGGGTGTAACATTGGAGACTTTTTGTGGTGAAGGGAACTTAGTGGAAGTATTGGATCTAAGATCCAGAAAGTTTACTTGAAGATTTCAAGTCTTCATCTATGGAAGCTAAATATGGAGTTTGGGGTAAAACCTATATTTAGCCTAAATCTAGCAAGGTGGGTTCAAGTTGTTTTGTGAAAACTATGTACATGCCAAAATGTGTTTTTTGATGTATTGAAATATTTTCATTACTAAATATCAAATGTGTTGAGTATTTGATGAAGTGTACACACTTGGTGTATTTGGGTTCATATATCTTGAAATTGCATATATTGGAATCTTTGAATATTTTGATAAATAAATCATAAATGTGGATATTTTAATGATTTATCTCATAAAGGGAGATTATTTGATGATAATGCATTTTTAACGTATTTGGTTTGGAAAATACATATTGTTGTTTTATGAGACATGTTGGGAATATAAATGATATGTTTTGAGTGAGTTTTAGGTTTCAAATTTATATTTGAAGGAACGTTCTGTATCGAGGTTCTCATCATGAAAATGGTAAGTGTTGGAAAAGAGGTTGCCTTCATACTTTATGTATTTCATTTTGGAAATCGCGATTTAAATAACATTCTTACAGTTTATTGCTTTATATGTTTATGATTGTTTCGGTAAAAATTGACAAGTTACGACCGACGCAAAAAACCAAACATCTCCAGTTTTAGGACCAGCCTTTTATTAAGATAAGGTCCTGAAGATCACACATATCAAGAGCCATGGTCGCCACTTATGGCGACGGTCGTGAGTTTCTCACGACCACGAGCAAAAAAGAACCTCTCGATAAACTTATATCTTATGACCTTTATAATGTAACTGACGATTATGTGTTATTTATTACCTACGGCCGTTTTCTTTTATGAATCTTTATTGCAGGTTTAAAGCATCTTTATGACCAACGGTCATAACGGACGATCGTCATCAAAACCATTGAAATAGAATATCATTGGACATTAAATGTACATTTATGAAGACCAAAGCTATATATACAAGCTTGAAGAACCATTTGAGACATCGGAATTCATCTGGAACATATAAGCGCATAAGCATATTCAATCTCCATTCTCTTAAGCAAGAACTCTCGACGAAGTGTTCCATCACACGACGAATAACACGATTTTACGATTTATTTACTTTTAATTGTAATATTGTCATTTGTACTTTCGATCATTCCTTCTAAAGGACGACGTCCCTGTTTGACATCCATAGTGCACTTGACGATCTCTATTATTGTCCGCGGTTTAACCCTCGACGGGGTTTTCCACGTCACCAAAATCTCTGTCTCATATTTACTTTTTATCCTTGTCGTACGATTTGTCGATCGATCGAAAACTTTAGTTGTTAAAACTTCACACCAACCTTAAGTCATCCTTAGAACGATTTTGGGCATTAACAGTTTGGCGCCCACCGTGGGGCCCCAGCTAGAGTAACATCATCGACAAAAAGTGTGGCTTACTTACGATTTCAGTGCAACTCTTTTGGTTAACAGGATCATGGAAACACAGGGAACTCAAGCCCACATCATTGCTCAAATGCGCATGTAGCTTGACGCTGCTCGCAATCGCATCAAGGCTTTGGATGAACAAAATCGTAAAGCAGCTGAAGAGCCTACAGTCACGAGGAATCAAAACATGGGAAACCAGCTTGGATCTCAGTACGATCCAAGACCACCTTTTAACATGCCTTTTGCAGATGTCCAACCTCCGTTGCCTTCGTACCCCAGGCCGAGGCAAGGTACCAGAGTCGCCAGTTTCTCCATCCTGACGATTCCGACATTGCCGCCACCGACAACGACATTTCCATCAATGTCTATGCCTTCCATGCATGCACCAATTAATGGTGACGCTGGGAGTCGTAGCATGGCAATGCATTTTTTGCAGATGCAAGTATAACATCTCAGGATTCAGGATTCATACCAGTCTCGCTCTCAACGAGTAACGGCTTCAATATGGACGACCCGGTCGCACGACGATTGAAGCAGCTAGAAGAGCATAATGAAAAGATGCTATCGTTGCTGGCAAAACTTCCAGGAGTTTCCGTACTTGTGGACGTTGAACCAAGGACTGGATTTCAAGCGTCGCCTTTTTTCGATGAGATCGCCATTGTCGATGTCTCAAAGAAGTACAATATCCCGACGTTCACCCTGAAGTATTCCAGAGTGAGCGACCCAACGGAATTCACATCGCACAATAAAACAGTTAATGTGGACTGTGTCGATACCACATCAGTATCAGGAGGTCTATATGTGCAAATAATTTGGTGCGACTATCACTGGTGCTGCACTTCAATGGTTGATCAACTTGCGACCCAAGTCGATCGGCAGTTTTGCGGAGCTGGTCAACTAGTTTTTTCAACAGTTTGCTAGTTGTCGTAAGATGGAAAATCAAACTAGAGACCTCTACTACATCACTCAGAAGGCAAGCGAATCGGTTCATAACTATTTCAAACGCTTCAATTCTGAGATGATAAATGTACGAAATTGTGATGTCAGAACCGCGATCGAGGCTTACAAGCGAGGCCTCGACTATAGTTCAGACCTTTATATGGATCTGACAAAGTATCCACCAGAGAATTTCGAAGACGTTCGAGCTCGGATGATGGCCTATATGCGGGTCGAGGATGATGCAACCTTTCGATGTAAGCATTCCAGCGACAAGAAAGCATTGAGCATCAAGGTACAACCTCTCTTGCGTTGGCTGCAATAAACCAATAATTGGTCGAAGTCCTTTCCCTTTGGGTTAGCCTAACATGCCTTTTGGCCATGCAAACCCTTGCATGCATGTATTCTGTTGAGTCGAAGTGAGCCTAATGGCTCATTCTTTGCTATTTGGTGTTAATATTAATATTATTATTAATAAAAGATGTAAATTATTTAATTATGTAACTACTTAAATAATTTAACGGTAAGGTTGACTGAATTATTTTGGTCTAAAAAATTTGATAGTAGACCTCATTTATGCCTATATTTAGTTTATAAATATTTAAAGGTAACCTTGAAACCTAAAATAATTTTTATGTATTCAGTTCATAACGAGTTCACATAATCAGTTTGCTGCTAAAACATTAGCAATGGAGGGTGAGTTTATGTTGAATTTTTCTTCTTAGTAAAATTCAATAAAAGAAAATTAACAAGTTTTATTAATAAAGAAAACAACTTTATTTATAAAGATTACAACTTTATTATGAAAACTGTTTAGAACAATTAAATATTGAATTACCGAAAGTAAAACAAAATAAAGAAACCTAAAAACGATTATATCCTTCGCGATAGAGTCGTTAGAATCAAGGAGTAGAATCAGACTGTTCACTTTAGTGAACGAAATTAAAATACAATGCTCTTAAAATTAAAGAACCAATATGTTTTAGAATGATCGAGATCGAGAACGCACTACACGGTAAAAACATGTCCTTTAAGGTTTTATACGACCACTCCAAGGCTGTAAGTTACAGGTCGCAAAGCCCCAGGATTTGATGCAGATTATGTTTCGGTTACCAACAACACTGATAACGAAACTCTATCCTAATAACGAAACTCTAAGCTAAGGTTGATGTAGAAAATCGTGAACAATAGATGAAATCGCATAGTAGAATTGCAGAAAGAACAGAAGCAGAAGAGTTGTGTTTTCAGATGTGTTTTATGAAATAGGGTTAACCCAATATTTATACTGGATAATTACCCTAAAAATCATAGCTTAATCCCCAAGATTAGGGGCCAGGGTTTTTGAAATTGGAGACACTAGTCTTCAACAGATTTTAATAAGCACGTTTTTTAATTTTGAAATATTTAAAATTCAAAAATCAAACTGAAACCATATTTATGTTCTGATAATTATCTGAATTAAATCCATCTTTTTTTCTTTTCTCTATAATTTCTGCAAAAAGATAGCTCGTGGCGAGGCTCCTCAGCTCCGATGCGAGCGTGCGAAGTGCGCCTCCACGCGCCACTCCGCGAATCCTGCGCCCTCGGCCACGGCTACGCACGCGTGTGCATTGGATTCCACTCACAACCCCCACCATGAGCCCATTAACTTGTTCAAGGCCGTGGGTATGGACTTATAAAGTCCTCTTGAGTTTTTATTTTCATCTATGTGGGATGGAGGAAACCCTCCAACCTCCACAAACATTTTCCAACAGTTTAGATGACCCGTTACTCCAAATGAAGGATATATGAGTAGTATGTTTCAAATACATAATATCTTTATACATGCTTCAGTTGTATAGTCAATTATGTGATTTCAGTACACATGTTTTTGTTATATATTTTATGTTACATGCTTTAGATTATTTAATTTAGTAACTTACATTATGGATTATAAATTATTTTATATTATCCATTTTATGCCTGTAGTTTTAGTTTAGTATATATGTATGTTTGAACACTCATCGTAAATAGTATGTAGTAACTCTTAGGACTGGTTACTGGCTATGTTGTAGAAAACCATCATTGAGAAGTCTAGTATAATAGGTGCATGAAAATGCACTAGAGATCAATAGTAGTTATTACTTGCAAGGTCAACTTCCCTTTTTGTGAGTAATCAGTTATCAGCTATAAGTATAATATGTGTGTTATTGTGCACTAGTTGCATAATGATTAACTGTAGCTTATTAGTTAGCGATAATAAGTTTTATTACTTATGTGGTTAGCTTTATCAGTTTTTTATGGTCGGTTAACGTTCCTATAAGATGACCATGCACAACTAGTATGTTATCGTTCTCAGTGACGATAGTGCGTGTGCTTGTCTAAGCACGACGAGTCAACAATATTAGTTTATTGTTTAAGTTCTTAGTTTCTTTTTCCAATAATAGTTATTGAAGTGCTTATTTCAGTGTTTATAGAACTAACCATGAACTCACCTACCTTTTTAAGCTAACCAATGTTGTATATCTCATGAGGCAAACACGTAGGACTTAGCAAGGTGAAGGATTCGGCTTAGGTCACTGTTGAACAATTTGAATTATCTTGTGCTGTAAAATCTACTATGGAATGGATGAACTAGTTTGTTTAGACATTTATTTCAGATGTAAGTCTTCCGTTGTAATAGATTTGTGGATGTAATGAATGAAATTTTGAGTTTGTTCATTTATAGTTTTTTTATCGGATATTTTACTGTAATGCCTTTCGGGGGTCTAGGGAGGGTGTTATGATGTGTTTTAAATTTATAAACCGTAAGCGTACGCGTGTGTAGCATACGGGTCGATCACAGGGAGGCGATGGACTAAACACGGACTCGTTCTAGACTATGGCCTAGCTACGGGAATTATCAATATTTGGATTTTGATATTAAAACTAATTAAATAAACAAATAAACGAATGGAGCAAAGCAAACTATCGGACATTGGGTAATGTCAACTTCAGATTTTGGTAATGGTGAAAATTTGTTATGCAAATTTACTTCAACCTTCTCTCGAGGTGAAAAAGTTTTTCTAACCCAAGACTCATATTTACTTTCGCAATATGTGTACGTTGGGAAGAAACATTATGATTTAAAACAAATATTTTACCCAATCAATGCCCCTAACTATTTATCATGTTAGGACCGTTGTCATTGATCAATTTGATCCAAGTAAAAGACCAAACTTTCGTTTCATCAAAAACCAATCGAATTAACTAAATGATTTGTTAAAAGCCAATTAAATCAATTTCAACTTTCGTTAAAATCGAAATGGATTAGAACTCAACATCTGTTTTAGAAAACAATTAATCAATACCAAGACCATCGATCTAAAGAGACGATTACCCAAATGAAGGAAAGTTAAACTACGAAACAAAACATAAACATAAATCTAACGAAAGCAATAAAATTAATCTATGAAAACTTTAAAGATCGATCCAAGGAGTGTCACTCTCTAAAAATCGTTTCTAATATAAGAAAACGGTAAATAAATTTAAGAACAATGCAAGAAATTAAAAGGAGAAGAGAAAACAGGGAGAGAAATCCAAACATATCAATATTAAAAATGGAGAAACGAAACGTTACAACGGTGTTGAATGTTGATGAGAATCTGTCACATTCCATCTTCATCTTCGATCTGCCGAAATATCGCATCTTCATCGACTCAATAAACAAAGGATTACAAATAAATAAAAAAACTAAACTAAACCTAAAACCTAAACTAAAGAACTTACAAGAAAAAGAAAGAAAACTAAACCTAACGATTGAAATCTAAACCAAATACAAAACTCTAAACTAAAAACAAAATAGAAAAAAAAATACGGCGCAGCCGTATGGAGATGGGAGGACCCCCCCCCCCCCCCCCCCCCCAAACCTAAAACATTTTCTATTTATAAAACTCAATTTTCAAATCTGCCCCCTCAACTTTGCAGCTCTTTCAAAAATAGTCCCGCTTGATTTATTCTCTTTTAAAAGCTCCTTCGCTGAATTTATTTTTTTCAAAATTGGTCCAACATTTGTCATTCTTCTTGGATTTGCCCACCAAATAAAGATCTATCAAATACTTTAAATCCATCGTCATCCATGTTCACGCTTTCAATGTGAATTACCTGTCAAAAGTCAAAACCCGAGAAAACCACAAAAATGCCAATGTAATATCCCCAATCGATTATTAAACGAAAATTTAACTAGAAATATAATAAAATCTACATGCAAACAATTAAACTAAATGCAAATTGCAATTATAAACTACTACGATGAATGCATAAAATACACTTAACAAAACACCCACAAGCTAAACATTTCTTGTCCCCAAGAAAGAGATTATAATTTATTACGGAATGGGTGAAATAGAAGAAAAAGAAAACAAGCAACGATCTCCACAAAAGTTAAGCGAGTTAATACACGAGCTCACTAGACACAATCTAATGTTAGGATTCCCCATGTACAAATGCAACTTGTTAGCATGTGTTTAGGTGAAAATAGTAGTAGAAAACACATGTTTCACCAAAATGTCAAACCAACACAACACCAAACTAAGCATATCACAAAAAAAAATGCACCTAATAGGATTTTACAAACATTATCGTAGCCACTAAAGGAAGGGCAAAATGATCTACATGGATGGAAACTCACGGTTTCGCTCAAATCACTCTAGCGTGTTTAGGGATGTGTATACGCTCAATGTCTACCCAATCGAGAAATATGAAATGCTCTCTTGACGCGTTTGAAACCATTCTCAAGTCTAAAATTTTTTTCATAAAAATTGTATAAGATGAGGACTTTCGGGTAAGGGTATGATTTAAGGTAGGGATTAAGTTTGGTTATTGGGGTTTGAAAAGGTATTTTGGCTTGTTTTTGTTGTACACATAAGTTCTTTCCTACAATTTCCAACGGATTTCGACTTATTCATATATAAATGTATATTATTATATTTTTTCTTGCATTTTTCTTTCTCTTTTTTTTATTTTTTTATATGAACCCACAAGCTATGCTTGTTTATGGAGTTCTACCAACCCACAAGCTATGCTTGTGTATACTACTTGCTAATGCTTCAATCCATTTTCAATTTTCGGAAAGGAGAACTATATGTGCATTTTTTTGGGTGATTTAGGTATGTATGGTTTTCAAGAAAAAATGGTTAGTGTTTAGGCTCAAAATTGGGTACAAAAGGAAAATATTTTTGTATTTTGTGAAAAAAGATTATTTATGAGAAAAGAAGACCTCTATGCAAATTTTATAAAAAATTTAGACGAGAAATGAATCAAAAACCAAAAAATACACCTCGATGGGTAGTAAACACACAAGAAAGAAGACAATGGGATTGATTATGAATGCGTCAATCCAATACGGCCCAAATTCTCACAAGGTAATTATATAAAGTCCATCCAAATTCTCTTTACCTCGACGGGTGATGTTGGTTACAGTGGTAGACCCAGAAATTTCTCTGAGCAGGTGCACTGTTAAGGGGGGGTGGGTCCGCAAAATCGCGATTTAACCTGGGGGAAGTTGACGCGGTTTGACCAGAGAGGAGTCAATTGTGTTGATTTGGGGAATAAAATACATTTTTTTCAAATAAAATCGATCTTGATCTTTAAAATAAATGCATGTTCTTTTGAAAATAAGATAAAAGAGCGACGATTTTTAAGATGAACTAGCATTTAAATGAAAATAAATCATGAAAAAAATAATAAAATCAAAATGGGATAAAAATTAACAGAAAGTTGTTTTGGTATAGCGGTACTAATGTCTATAACTGGTACCAGATGTTGTGAATTCGATTCTTCCAACTATATTTTTGCTATTAATATTTTCATAAATAACAACCTAAAATTAAAAAAAATGTTAAACATTTACTTGAAATAAGATTCAAACTCCTAACCTTTTACTTGTAAAGTGTTAACCATCTCACCCATATTTAATTTCTATTATAAATTTGGTTTCAAATTATTTAAGGACACCCCTCAAAATCAAGCAGTTAAGGGATGCTCACGGGTTGGGTTGATCGGGTTGAAGGCATTTGATCAACCCAACCTAATGTTGACGGTTTGAAAATTTTCAACCCAACTCAACCCAAACAAAAGTGCAACCCAACCCAACCCGTTCGGGTTGGTCGGGTTGTGTTTAAACAAAGTAATACCAACATTTAAAACATAAAAATAAGGAAATCTTCCTTTGAGATACGATCAATAATTCAAGAGAATACTCGAGTTCATCAAATATTTAGGTATTACATATAACTTTCCAATAATGTTCTCTTATGAGTTGCATTGCTCGTTATTGTCGAGATATTTTTGGTAACTTATACATATTAAAGATAATACAAATAATTTAAAGAAGCCGCTAAAACTTTTATCGGATTGCTCGGGTTACTTTGGGTCTAATCCAATAGTTTCGGGTTGCTCTAAATTTGTATCGATTATATGTGGGGTTACCTCGAGTTGATTTTTTCCGGGGTGGGTTGGCCGGGTTGGTCGGTTTTTTGAGCACCCCTACAAACGGGTGTACCTTTCAGATGCCAAAATTTTTCTCTTACAGTAATCGAGTAAGCAGGTACACGAGAGCCTGCTCCTCTCTTAGAGCATCTCTAATGCATAAGTTTTTATGACTTTTTACTATTTACAAAAAAGTCCTTGTAACGACTTGGTAGCATTGGACGTTTAAGGTTTTTTAAAAGCTTTTTAGACAAAGGTTTGGAGTTCACAAACCTACTATACAATAGTTTTTTTTAACAATTAAAATTTTATTTTAGCCCCTTGTTCATTTAGATATTCGTTTTACACCTAATGAAATTTCATTAATTAATTATATTCCTATAATTTATTAAATATATAAAACAAAAATGACATTTTTTGATAAAATACCTCGTTATAGAGATTTCATCGAGACAATTAAAATAACATTAATAGTGTATATTAAAAACATAAGCAGTAAATATTTATATATTCTTTAATTATTTGAACTACATAATTGATATTCATTTATTTACGTTTTTTTAACTACATAATTGATATTAAATATACTTCTCTTTTCGAGAAATATGTTGTGGGTTTATTGTAATATTTTTATATATTTGAATTTTAAAGTTAAGTAATTTTTGTTTTTGAAAAGTATGACATGAATTTTAAAACGACAAATTAAATGAGGGTTTTCATAAAATATTTTAAATAGATGAGGGTACATTACAATATAATTGGTGAAAAAGCTTTTGGAAATGTTTTTGTATTGAAGAAGATTTATAAAAATAAGTTTTTTATTAAAAATATGTTAATAAAAAGCTGATATAGTAAAAATAAAAAGTCTACGCTGTGGATGGTCTTAATAGGTTTGCCCCTAAACAAATGTGTAGTTAATCGCTTTTAGGCATTGTTTGGCAAACTAACTTATAAGCTAGCTGGTTAAAACGCTAATATAAGTAGCTTTTCAATAAGCTAGCTTATGGTCATCCAAATATGTACCAGAAAAAAAAACTAGCTTATAAGCTAGCTTTTTTTTGCCAAACATAGCCTTAAAAGATGAAGATGCCATAATATTTGTAAGAGTGAACTTGTTTCTCATTTTAAATGAAACCATACTCTTTAAAAACTAAATTTTTTTATTTTATTTGTATACCACTATATATTTATTTGACACTACAACTCTGTAAATTTCCCTCATCCACCTCTTATATATTTAATTTATATAATTGAAATTTCATCTTTTTTGGATATAAATTCAAATTATGTTAAGTCTAAGACTATTTGTAATCATCCAAAGATTAATCGATACATATAAATAATCCAAATATCCCAAAGAAAACCATTTATTTTTCTTTAATTATAGCAAAACCAATGTTTTTCAAGTTACGATTGTAATTTCTTCCAAATTAAAATTAAAAAATAAATTTCTCAAAAATTTAATGAGATATAAGCTGTAATTTAGGAAAATGGGAAATGGAAGTGGATTGTGTCGTGTGGCCAAACCTTTGGACTTTGGTAGCATTATTATATAGTGTTACAGTTGGCACATCTGCAATCAATCATGTTGATCTTATCACTATGCACTTCTATGATAGATCATATTTTTTCTTTATGGTTAATTCTAAATAGCCATCTATTTATTTGTTAAATAGATATTTCTCTACTTATTTTTACTATTAAAATTTTGTTTTTGTATTCTCAAAACATGGTTTGACCTAAAGAGGATTTATATAGTAATACCCATTTTTATTCCAGAAATAATTCCCATGAGATCGGGTAATCATTATAAATAAATATTTTTCATTTTAGTCTAACTTCAAACTTTTTCTTTATAAAATGGTTAAAGAATCGTAAGTTTGTTAAAGGGAAAACAAATGAAACAACAATATGGAGAGAATAACAATAAGACAGAGAGAAGAAGTCTATAATTATCATTAATCATAAACCCTTTAAATAGGAAGGAGTTACAAGTAGATAGTTAGGAGATATTTTAGTTCTAATCTAACTCTGCTATATTTATCTCTATCTCTATCTCTATCGTCATATCCTTTAGACGATGACACACTTATCCTACAACACTCCCCCTTGTGCCGAGTTAAAGGAGTGGTGGTGCACAGTTGTTGCCTCGTTAAAACCTTACGCCAAAATAAAACCCAGTGGGAAAAAATAAAAATATGACGAAGGAAAGAGTACAACGCACCAGCTTCTTTGCAATACATAGACTTATCCTTCAGTCTAGTTTTCTCTTAGATTCATACTTTAATCTTGAGAGTTAGGAAAGCATGATGGTATATAAACAGTTGCCTCACTAAAACCTTACACCAAGGAACAAAACCCAATGGGAAAAATAAAACCTTGGTTGAAGGAAAGAGCACAACATACCAATATCAAATATATAGTAGACTCCCCCTTTTGTCTACTACTCCCCCTGATTCGTGCATTAATCAAGAGAGTTTGGAAAACATTTCCATTTACTTTCTACATGTTTCCCAATATATGGTTTTAGGTAATGACTTGGTAAAATATGTCACATTCTTTTGACACCTTACTTGATTCACTTTAATCTAAAGGAGAGTCTTTTATTGATGATTGTATAGAAACTTAAGCAGAATATGCTTTGTGTTATTACCTCTGATGTATCTTATGTTCATTTCTTCGATACATGATGCATTATTTTCATATATGCAAGTAGGATACTGGTTGAACCCAAAATTACTAACTCCTCTAATATATGTAATGATAGTCCTTAATCATATACATTATTTTATTATCTCATGGAGAGTAATATTCTTGGATTAGTTCAAGGAGGTAGTTACAAAGGATTGCTTAGTTTACTTCCAAGCAATCGACGTGTTCCTTGTGGTAATTCTTTATCCAGTTTAGGAACAACCTTTGTATGGGTCAGACAGATACCTAATATCAGCAAACACATACCAAGACATTGTTTGGTGTTTTTCTATAAGAGCTAGTACTTTTGCTGTTTACATTCTAAGTAGGTATTGAAGTTCCATTATCAATCCCATTTTTCTTTCTATAGGGAAAGTATATACCCATGTCAATGGTTCCAAAAGATTAATTTGATATCATTCCAATGACTTTGCATTGGCGCTGAGCTAAATCTAGCTAACAAGTTCACTGAGAAATACAATATATGAACAAGTGTATTATGTTAAGTACGATGATGCGCATATTGTACTTAGATAGGGAATTCTAACTCTCAACATTTTTCGTCATCATCCTTTAGACGAAATGGATCTTTCCTTATATCCGACACTTCGACCGATCATGGGAGTGCTAACCGGATTCGCTTTGTCCATATTAAATTGCCTGATTATTTTCTGGACATATGCGATCGGTGAATTAATATTTTACAAACTCGGTGTCCTAGTTCAAATATCTAGACAAAACCAAGTCTTCCCAAGATCTTTCCTCTCAAAATCAGATTTCAAGTAGCTTGTGGTTCCTCTCATTTCATCAAGAGTGCCTATTATGTTCATAACATTGACATATAGAGCTACTTTGAAAATCTGGAACTTGTTTTCCATAATAAATACGCAAGAGAACAGTTCATCGTTCATATATATCATTTCCCAATCAAGTATTCCATTAGGCGGGTATACCACATCCGCTTAGATTGCTTTAATCTATAAAGTGGGCGTTTCAATTTTATTGCAAACGCATTTCGTGGTTTAGAGTTACTTGATTTTGGTAATGTAATATCATCAAGTACTTTTATATATCTCTAAATCTAGATCCCCGTAGAGATATGTGGTAACCACATTCATGAGCTACATTTCCAGTCCTTCGGAAATTATTAGGTTAATTAATTAGCAGAACGTTATAACGTCCATCACGAGAGAGTAAGTCTTCTCATGGTCAATCCAGGGCGTTGGGAGAAACCTTGCGCCAAAGGAGAGCCTCATACATTAGGACTTCATTATTCTCGTTACGCTTTCTGACAAAGACTCAGTTATGTCCTACGGGCTTTACACTTGGTAGGTTAGCACTATCTGACTAAATACCCGATCCTTTGTCAAATAATATAATTCTTTCTGGATTGTTTCTTTGCATTTAGGCCAATATGCTCTTTGTTGATATTATTCAACTGAGCCTGGTTCGATGTCGTCATGCTCGATCATCTTATGAGCCATCGTATATGTGAATAAATCATCAATGATTATATATGATCTGTCTATCAACTCATATATACTCTCACAGTTCATTTGAGATTAATATTCATCTCTAGAATCAATATTAACTTTGGAGCGTCCTCCAGTGATGATTCATGGACATAATTATAATTAGAGACAATCTCATGAGAGTTTTGTGTATTGATGATAAATGGATGTGCCTAACGATTCTCTTCCTTTAGAATAGTATCCATCGAACCAAGTAGCTTCCACCACTTCCATTTGGTAGCTACGACCTCAACCACACCTCCACTATGTGTGATTGCAACGCATGAGTCTGGTGTGGTTGAGGTCGTAGCTACCAACTGGGTCTAAAAACCAAATGTAAAGTATCAGACTTATATCCAGTTACCAACTGGTACGCATGAGTCTGGTTAACAAGTACTGGGTCTAAAAACGACAAAAAAAAAATTGCATATAATAATTGCATAACCCCAGGTAGATGTGGATAAATTGATGCGCATTACTAATACCCTAGATGTCATCATATTCTTTTGATAATAACTTCTATGAGACCATTTTATATATACACATGGGGTATAGGAAACTCTACATTGATCCTAATACATATGCAATTAACATCAAATCCTTATGATGTAAATTCTCCAGCATTCCAAGTCATGTAGACTTGATGAAATAATAAGGGTGGTGAGCCCTTAAACGTATAACCAGTGCTAGGAGTGCAATATTTCATGTGTACAATAATACGACATGCGTTCATCGAGTCGAAACCAGAACCATAAAGTACTTTAATGGCCCGCATTCTGGATGTTTATGTCCATAAATATCACCTTGTATTCGTTGTAATAATGGAATATTTTTTTTGTATAATGTCCTTAGCTTTAGGATGATCTCATTCCTGTATTGTCTAAGGATTAGGGTATATACAAAAGTTTTATGTATTCAAGAGGGCATATTATGATAGCAATGTTGTTTCTTATGTTGCAGAAGTCAACAGTTGCAATTTGCCTTGTTTTGCCTTTCACTCGAAATAGAATGTGTTTATGTGTATTTTGCAATACATGGATCACTATGTCATAACCATGGTGTCCAACATGGTCATGTCGAAACATATATATATATGTGTTATTGCCCCCAAAATTTCTTTATTGGTGACAAAATATGTTCCGATGACCCAATAATCTACTAGTTTGACACATTAGTTTCCATGATATATGTTTCCTTTCATATTCATTGGAATTTATGTATATATGCTCATTTTCATTTCCATTTGATACGAATATCTTTACAAGGTTCCTACTAAATTTGTTCCATCAAGAAAGTGACAGTCCATCGTCTAAGTAATTTGGTTGGATGTATTATAAAACAAGTATTAGTCTATCTTTTTTTTTTTCCGATTGTGTGATAGGTCAAAAAAATCAATTTTCCTCGATACATTCCTAAACGGAACGGAGAGTATTGAAATTTTTTTATTTGTTTTGATGTATTTCTTTACATCTATAATGGTTACATATTCGATTTTACTTTAGCAAAGAAATTAATTTTGGTACTTAAAATTAATTTCAAAGAAACATATGCATAATCAATATTAAATATTAAAACAAATATGTTATATTTCATTTTCAATGTGTTCCCTTTTTGATAGAAGCACTTTTTAGTGTATATCTTATTTGATTGTCCATTATCACCTGGGTAGTAGTTGTATCCTACTTCAGGTGTTGAAAAATCCTTCCTGACTCTTACCAATACCCTGACCCTTTATAGGGTCTCGTCCACATGGTGCAGAAATGTCACATGTGTGAAATTGTTTTTCACTCACAATCCTTTGGAGTTGTTTCCACCTCTAACACTTTCACTATCAATATCGGGAATTTTCTTTATCCCGACATATGTGGTGTTATTCGAAAGAACCTTGTTATGTCTCTCAACCACTTTCATTAGGTTGATGAGTTTGTCTAAAGGTTGCATTCCAACTTATAATTATTTACTTATATATGAAAGGTGAAAATAATGTTAAAAATCATGTCATCTTCTGTGAGTTCCTTGCCACAGAGATTGAGACGCGTTTTGGATATAACATTTCTTTGTTGACATCAGTTACCTTTTTGTAATCGAGTAAGTGGGTTTCATTCCACTGTACGATTAGTTCGGGAAGTACATATTCATGAGTACTCCCGATTATCCCTTCGAGACATCCCACATTTCTTTGGGGGTTTCTAGTAAAGGTATTCCTTTGAAATTTAGGATTTATATGTCGTCTCAAAACATGAAGGTGTTTGCTTGTACCTTTTCAAGAGGTTGGTTTTAGAGTCAATAGGGAGTTGATGAACTTTAGGTATTTTCTTGTACCTTTTCAAAAGGAGATTTATATACTCATTTATAATACTCAGATTCTTTTGAGTTTACAACGTTGATTTTGGGATGAGTTGTTTCAACCATTTACATATATAAAGGATAATATATGATTTTTCTTTTTGATAAGAAAATGGATTATGAAATTTCATTATCATAACAATATTGGATTTTGTATGTTTTAATTTTATTGATAATACTTCATCAATATTTCAATTTTTGCGAAAAAGAAATCACTCAATCTATTGGATTTCCAGGTAGTAGGGGAATCACATGGATTTCTTAAATCCCTACAAACCCTAGGGCTATTTACACCCGTTTGACAAAATCCTTTCGATGTATTGCGATTAATTCATCAATGAAATACATAGATAACATTTGTTATTTGGTAAATTTTGACATGAGGTCAAAAAAATTCATACCATATTGGTATTTTGGATCTTTTGGCAAGAGGCCAAAGTGACTATGAGTTTGGCATATGAAACAATTTTAATACCTTAATAGCATTTTTTTGGAGTTTTTGGTAAAGATCAAAATATATGAGTTTGGCTGTGTAACTTCCAAAAAATAATTATATAGTTTAAAATTATGAGTAGGAACCTACAATCAAGATAAATGTTTGATTTTAACATTTTCATACGATTTTTGGAGCTTTTGTCAAATAACAAAAGTTATGGGGGTTGGAAGTGTAACTTCTAAAAATTAATTTTAAGATTATGAATTATAATGAAGATAAACATTTAAATATTAACATAAACAAATAAATAAATTGTAAACTAATTGGATAACCATTAATAAATATTAATATTAGTTTAAAACGATAAATACTATCATATCCATAAAAACTATCATACTCACATGAAATTAAAATATGTTGAATCAAAATTAATGCAACATAACAACCAAATATTGCAATAAATAAATAATTTTTTTTTTCAAATATCAATAACAATCCTAATCAACCCAGAATGAAAAAAAAATATTATAAAAGTAAATCTCGAAAGAATTAAATAACATTAACAAATATATATATATATATATAAAACAAGTTATAAGTAAAGCTTTAATTAATTATAGATTGATAAACCAAATAACCATGAACCATTTTTTTTCCTTTTAGCATGGTGAAACAAATATGTAATATAATGAATAAATTAATACTAATTTGATAAAAACAAATGACATTTTAATTTTATATAAAAATATTAAATTGGGCAACCACTTAATTAATAATAATATTAATAACAAAAATAATATAATAATAAAAGACATATGGTATTCAAATCATTCTCAAGGTGGAAAAAAAACTTAATTTATCTCTTATTGATGTCTAACAACCGCGACTTATAACCCAACAAAAAAAAAATGATAAAAGAAAATTCCGGCCAAACATCGTCTAAGCCCAATATTTTAATGTTTGTTAGCTAATTATTAGATTTAGGGTTCTAATATGTCTTTGAACTTCATACATTCATTTATATCCACTTATCCATATCTTGATTCAATTGGAATAAAGGATAAAATATAACCAACAAAACACAACATACGTAACAAATTACTTCGAGACTCAAAAGCGAACACTTTTAAAAACAAGCCAATATGCATATAAAATTTTCAAAACAGAAAGTTAACCGAGACAGATTTACGGTTTATGACATGAATATTACGCCACATAAATATTATACGTGTGTAAGAATTCTTACTTGGATTGTAGCATCGACGGAGGGATAGATTTATGAAGTTGGAAACCCGAAATTTGATTGTCGAACTAACCGATTGAGCTTACGTGCTAATAACGTGTTAAAGGGAAAAACAAATGAAACAACAATATGGAGAGAATAACAATAAGACAGAGAGAAGAAGTCTATAATTCTCATTAATCATAAGCCCTTTAACTAGCGAGGAGTTACAAGTAGATAGTTAGGAGATATTTCAGTTCTAATCTAACTCTGATATATTTATCTCTATCTCTATCGTCATATCCTTTAGACGATGACACACTTATCCTACAACAAAGTTAACATTGTATGACATTTTTTTTTGCAGTTTATGATGTTCTCAAATAAGTTCTGCCAAACTCTTTATTCGGCATTCTCCTTTCTTACAGATTGCTTCTTTATGTGTAAGAACATTTATGTCAAACCCTCATGATTTGACATACTTCCTCATTCCCAATGATCTTCTGACAATGGGAATGGAAGCTTCCTTCTTTGAGAAGATATACACTTGGTCTAAATATGATTGAGACGTTTATTTTCTATTTGATCTCAAAAAGATTTTCCCATGAATATTTTATAGAGATATTGTACTTTCATAGTACAAAAGTTACCCTTTGTATTGTGATAAGTCACATCAAATATCTTATAATTTATTGACAATATCTCAACCACCCATGCCCTTTACTGCTCTATGTCCTTTGTACTCATTATATTGGATAGTATATAAAGGATAGAGGTAGCACCTTGCTACTCATGCTTTCAGCTCAAGATCTCATATTAACAAGTTTCCAAACAGGTTGATAGTTTTCCTTGTCTCTCTAAGTTTAAGTCTTTGTGTTCTTTAATATCTTCTAAGTGTTAGATTGTTTAGAGTAGTTCTTAACTATTCTTATTCCGCAATAGTCTTTATTTCTCTTTGTGTAATTCTTGATATTTCATATCAATAAAAGAATTAAAATTAAGTAAGTTTGTGTTATTGTATTCAACCCCCCCCCTTCTACAATACTTGTTTTACTTCTTTGGGACTAACAAGTGGTATCAGAGCGGTTGGTTTAATCTAATAAACCAGATCCGCAATGGCTTCTTCTTCTACAAAACCTGAGTCTTCTTCTCAAAACTCTTTCCATTCTGACAATGGATCTACTGTCAAACCTCCTAAGTTCAATTCGAACAACTTCTCCTTATGGAAAAGTAGGATGATGCTCTTCTTGGAAGGAGCTGACAGTCGTTTTCTAACCATTCTTAGTGAAGGTCCTCTAATCCCAAAAGTCTGGGATAAATTTGTCAAAACCCCTAAGGATAAAGAAAAAGAAAAGGACACTCTTTTTCAAGTTTCCGATGACTCGTCAGAGGAGGAAAGAACTTCTGCCACTGGTCGTTATGTTTTGAAAAAGACAAAAGAATTCACGGATGAAGATAGATGCACTATTGGACTCGATTCCAAAGTGCGAGCCATTCTTGCTCAATCTCTTCCTGATGAAGTGTACCAATCTCTTGTCAGTCTTAAAACTGCAAAAGAGATGTGGTCAACTCTATGTGTTTTGTATGAAGGTACAAATGAAGTAAAGAAATCTAAGAAAATCTCTCTTGTTCGTAGATACGAATTCTTTTCTCATGAAAAAGGAGAATCTCTTCCCTCCTACTACAACCGTTTTAACAGTCTCTTAAACGAGTTAAAACTTGTTGGAAAACTTTATGACAACGAGGAAGTCGTATGCAAATTTATGGATGGTCTTCCAGATTTCTGGAATAACCTTTCCACTTGCATTAAGACTTCCAGGGACTTGGAAAGTCTTCCTCTTACTTCTCTTTATGGTATGTTTCATAATCACGAACAAACCCATTTACAAAGGAAGACCATCTTCAAAGAGATAAGAGCCCCCTCTATTGCTCCAAGAAATTTGTGTGTGTTCCTCGTATAACCTATCCTTCTGATGATTCAGATAGAGAAAGTCATGAAAATCTGAATCACTCCTCGGAGGCTTATCTAAGTGAAGCTGATGATGAAGGAGAAGATCCCTCTGTTGATCATTTGACAGAGGATATGAGTATGCTTGCAAATTTCTCTAAGTTCTGAAAGAACTCTTCTAATAATTTTCAAAGCAACAGAAATTTTTCTTCTTCCTCTAAAAACTCCTTGCACAAATCCAAGGAGGATTGCTATGCATGTGGTAAGAAAGGCCATTTTGCATCTGAATGTAGAAGCAATCCTTCTAGGATTTCTAAATCTAATTCTTCTAACTCTTCTAAAAGAAGAAATCTTCGATCTAATTCTACAGGTAGATCGCATCCAAGAAAACCTTCTCCGTCCTCATCATTCAAGGAGCTTTCCGATAAAGCTGACAAATACAAAGCCAAATACAAAAGAGAGAAAGAAAGAAATTTCAACTCTCAAAGAAGAGGCAAAGGCTTAATGGCAGAAACTTTAGACTGGGCAGATGAACCTACTTCCGATAGTGAGAAGGAAGTATCCAGTAAATGCCTCATGGCCAAAATCGATGAAGAACCAAAGGACTCCTGCTCAAGAATGGACTTCACAGCTGAGTGCTCCTCTTCTTCTTCTTAGGTACATCCCTTCTACTCTCTATCTGATGAAGAGAAGATTGAGGCTTTTGACTCTCTAACTGTACTTTTTCACAATGAAAAAGATGCAAAGAAAAGAGCAAATGCTCAAGTCAAGTCTCTCTCCTCTCAACTCCAAGCTTCTCTATCTCAGCTAAAACAGTTTGATAAACTAAAAACTGAGTTAGAGGACTTGAAGACTTTAAACTATGTGTTTGCCAAGGATAAGAACAAGCTTCTAAAGAAGCTTCAGAAAGAACAGGGAACCGTAAACAAATGGAACACTTCTTCTAAAAATCTTGAGAAAATTTTTCAAGATCAAGTTGTTGGTGAAACATATGGTTTAGGTTACTGGAAAGAGAATGATGTGTGTACTCCTTCTGAAAACATTCCCTCTCCTACTCATAATATTCCTCTATCTTCTAAACTACCCTCATATTCTTCTGATTGAGATGATTCTATCTCAGAAGATTCTAACTCAGTTTACTCCATGGATCTTCGTGATTCAAGAAAGTTTGGTTACTTTGTGTCAGCCAAATCTTCCAAACCTCTTCTAACAGAAGATCAAGACTCAAATGAGTTAGTCAAGCCTGTAAATGATCTTCTTATGTTAAAAAACTAAAAAAAGTTTCTTCTTCTTCGTCTTCTTCTTCCCATACCCTTAAAGAGGCTCCTCTCCTCTCTAAAGGAAAATCCGTTGTTGTTGATCTTCCCAACAAAAGAAAGATTACACCTTCTTCAAAAGGTAAATCTCCCATGACCACAACGGACTTCATTCCAAGAGCCTTAAAAGTAAAGAAGTCCAAAGGAATCTCAATCAATCCTTATTCTTCTTTTGAAAAGGGAATCCTTGGACCGGCTCCCCATAACCCTCATGTTCCGTACATCTATCCCATTCCCTCTCACCCTTACAAATCTTCTAAATCCAAACCTCAAGGAAAGATAAAAGCTGCTTTTCTTGAACCAAAGAAAAGATTCATCTACCGAAAGTGTTACAACTGCGGTGACACTTTTCATTTGGCCAAAGACTGTCCAAAGGACCGTATCGAAAGATATAGTCAGAACAATCCTTCTTCTTCTTCTTCTAACCCTAAAGGACCCACCTTAAAATGGGCTCCAAAGGACTAATTTGTTCATGTCTGCAGGTCTATGGGCATCATCAAACATGGTATCTCGATAGTGGATGCTCACGACATATGACCGGGAACAAATCTCTTCTTCTAAAATTTGTGAAAGAAAAGGGACCAACTGTAACTTTTGGTGATAACTCTCGTGGTTCCACTAAAGGTTATGGAACTCTTTCTAACGGTTCCATTAATTTTAACAAAGTTGCCTATGTGGAGGGACTGATGCATAATCTATTAAGCATTAGTCAACCATGTGATTTAGGTTACTATGTGATTTTCAGAGAAAATGATTGTCTCATTACCAATAAAAGCTTTCACACTGTCCTATCTGGCTTTAGAAAGGACAATGTATACGTCATCAACATGAGTGTCAAAACATCTGAAAGTGAAAACATTTGTTTCATCTCTGAAGACTCTGACAAGAAGAACTGGCTATGGCATAAACGTCTTTCCCATCTTAACTTCAAAACGTTGAATGCTCTATCCAACAAAGGGCTTGTTGTCGGCTTGCCGAAAATCTCTTTCTCAAAAGAAAAGCTATGTGCAGCTTGTAAGAAAGGCAAACTGACAAAATCTTCTTTCAAGTCAAAACAGTGTTTCTCTATCTCTACCCCTCTACAGATGTTGCATATGAATCTTTGTGGGCCTGTCAGCACACCCAACCTAGGTGGAAAAAGGTACATTCTTGTAATTATTGATGAATACTCACATTACACTTGGGTATTCTTTCTCAGGTACAAAAGTGATACACCTGAAGAAATCATCAACTTTATCAAGAAATCTGAAGTTCTCAACGGTCAATTAGTCAGATCTATCAGAAGTGACAATGGGACCGGATTCAGAAATGCTACCTTGGATGCCTTTCTATGTGACAAAGGTATTTCTTAAAACTTTGCAGCAGAAAGAACTCCACAACAAAATGGTGTTGTGGAAAGGAAGAATCGTACACTATGTGAAGCTGCAAGATCCATGTTAAGTGAATCAAATCTACCAACCTATTTTTGGGCTGAGGCTGTCAATACAGCTTGTTTCATTCAAAATCGGTCTATTATTGTGAAAGACACAACAAGACTTCCTATGAAGTCTTTTATGGCCGAAAACCAAACATTGGTTTTCTTCATGTTTTCGGCTGTTTGTGTTTTATCTTGAATGATCGAGAGCATCTTGGGAAATTTGATCCCAAGGATGATGAAGGTATATTTGTGGGTTATTCTCTCTCTTCTAAAGCCTACAGAGTATACAATCTAAGGAGAAAATGTATTGATGAGTCAATACATGTGAAGTTCGATGATCACAAGACGTCTTCTTTATCTTGTGATGATACTGAACTTCATGAATGGATTATTTCCTGTGTTGGAGAAGAGTCTCCAAATATTCTATCTTCATGACCTCCATATGTTCCATTCTCGGTATCCTCTTCTTCCCTTCATCATGGTTCGGCAGATCCCTGTCCTGCTACCGAATCCATTGCTCCTACCAAACCCACCCTACACACTTCACCTATCCATCTCGCACATCCTGAACCCACCGATCCTTCACCTTCAAACATATATCCTGCACCTCTTCCACCAGCTCTAAAATGGACCAAAGATCATCCGATTAATCAAATTATCGGTGATCAGCAAGCAGGTGTTCAAACTACAAGAGGTGTTGGAAACATTTGTCTCTATGTGAATTTTCTCTCTATTATCGAGCCCAAGAAAATTGAGGAAGCCCTAGAAGACTCTTGTTGGGTCACTGCCATGCAAGAAGAGTTGTCTCAATTTGAGAGAAACGAAGTCTGGAGACTTGTGCCACGACCTTTTGGTAAGACCATTATCGGTACTAAGTGGATTTTCCGAAATAAAATGGATGAAGTGGGTACTGTTATCCGGAACAAAGCCAGACTTGTTGCTCACGGATATAGGCAGGAGGAAGGTATCGATTATGATGAAACCTTTGCTCCTGTTGCTAAACTTGAAGCAATAAGAATCTTTCTTGCTCATGCTGCTTACAAAAACTTCCGGGTCTTTCAAATGGATGTTAAGAGTGCATTTCTCAATGGAGAACTTGCTGAAGAAGTCTATGTGAAACAACCGCCTGGTTTTGAAGATCCAGCTAATCCTTACCATGTGTTCAGACTTGACAAAGCTCTCTACGGTCTGAAACAAGCTCCTCGTGCTTGGTATGACACCTTGTCTGACTTTCTTCTCTCCAACCGATATACCAGAGGTAAAATTGATAATACTCTTTTTCTCAAGAAAACTAAAGGTAATATCATTCTTGTTCAAATCTATGTGGATGATATCATTTTCGGTGCCACGGATGAAAATCTTTGTCAGGAGTTTGCCTCTCTCATGAAAAGTAAATATGAGATGAGCATGATGGGTGAGCTTACTCACTTGGCGGCTGTGAAACGTATTTTCGGTACCTAAAAGGTACTATGAATCTGGGTCTTTGGTATCCCAAGGACTCAGGTTTTGATCTAATTGGCTATTCAGATTCTGACTTTGCAGGGTCTAAGGTTGATAGAAAGAGTACAACTGGCAGCTGTCAATTACTAGGTGAAAACTTGGTCAGCTGGTCCAGTAAGAAGCAGAATTCGGTATCCACCTCCACCGCCGAAGCTGAATATGTTGCAGTTGGAGGTTGTTGTGCTCAAATCTTGTGGATGAAAAACCAACTACAAGATTATGACAAGTTCTATTCTCATATATCGATTCTATGTGACAATTCCAGTGCCATAGCCATTGCCAACAATCCGGTGCTGCATTCCAGATCTAAACATATTGACATTCGGTATCACTTCATAAGAGATCATATCTCTAAGGGTGATATTGAACTTCACTTCATTCCTACAGATCTTCAGCTTGCAGACCTCTTTACCAAACCACTGGATGAGGCACGTTTCAACTTTCTTGTGGGATCCTTAGGTATGTTAAATTTTTGTTAAAATTAAGTAAAAAAATTGCTTCTGGTCTCTGCCTGGAAAAGTTGACTATTGCCCAATAATTGACGGTACCTCCTTTAACTTTTTGGAAAGGAATTGTTTCTCAATTTAATTTCTTTCGGTATATACCCTTACTGAAATATCTCTCATACTTCGGTCCTCAAAACTTTCGGTAACTCTTCTATTTCGGTAACAAAGACCTTACCGAAGGCACCGAAGTTTCTTACAATTTCGGTACTTCTCTCCTTCGGTATAGTGTATGATGTGTCATTCTTATCCACATCTCGCATACCGAATACGTTCGGAACCTTTTCTTTACCCTATGAGCTTATGCCACGTGGCACCTCAGGGTTCGTGCGTCAGTTGATGGGACGTCTACGACCTGACACTTAGCCGTTTTTCGGCTCTTCCACTTCCCCATGACGCACGTTTGCGTCGTACCTTCATTACCATTTTTTTTGAATTCCTACCGTTCCCTCTTCTTTTTATAACCTATAAATATTTCTTCTTTGCTTTCCTTTTCTTCTTTACCTTCGCTATCATCTTCTTCCTCTTTTATTCTCTGAACCTGCAACCTGCAACTCTTTCTTTCTTCAATGGCGTCCTCAAAATCGACAAAGGCTTCCAAGGTTACTCCTCTCTCTCGGGAATCTCTTACTTTCCCTCCTTGCAACCAGGTTGCTTATCTATCTGCGGATGCTGATCATCCAGAGTTCAACCAAGTCTCCATCTTTCTCCAAAGATCTCCAATCTGCCATGCTCTCACTGCATCCACCAAGATGAGCAAAATGCTCCTTAGTAACTTTTGGCTAACCTGTAAGTATGACTCTACTACTCACCAGGTGTCTGCTTCTATTCTATCCTCTGACGAGCACCCCGATCTTTCTTTTGGGGTGGATGACATTCGCGCGGTTCTCCAAATCCCAGAGTTTAATGTCTATGCTCCATTTCCTAGTCATCGAGAACATGATGAGGTCGTTGCAGCTCTCAACTATGTGCACGAGGGAAAAACCAAGGGTTCGGGCACTCTTCTTCGAAAGAATATGGGTGTACTTTGGAACTACTTTTCTCACCTCCTCTACTGTCTTTCTCACAAGACTTCGGGGTGGGATCAATCTCCGGCGGCCATTACTCGTCTGGCTCATGCCCTCATTTTTATGAGGCGGATCGACTTTGCTCAGCTATCTGCACAGCTTAGTGCCGATGCTGCTCTGCCTGAGCCAACGATCAAGTTTGACTTGCCAATTTCTCAAATTAGCAAGAAAACAATTTTCAAGCAAGTCAAGCCTACCGACTCTCCGCTCACTTCAGGTATGCTTTATTTTATCTCTTCTCCCAATCCGATTTGGGGAACGCTTGCCGAAGGTGAATCTGCAAGGTCTTCATCTTCTCCCAAGCCATCCAAATCGGTGGTCCCCTCTCCCCCAAAACCTTCCCGAGATAAGTCGGTGGCTGTTAAAAAGAAAAAGGCCACCGACAACATCGCGCTTGCACTTATGACTCTGTCACCGACAAATCCTTGGGTGGCTACCCCGGTCATTATCCCTTCTGTTTCTGTTAAGCGACGGGGCTTAAAATCCCCTCCTAAGTCTCGTTCTAAGAGACTTAGGAAACCTTCGGCCGAACCACACACTCCATCTACCGATTCTCAAAAATCGGCAGATGTTGATCTTTCCCCTCCAGGGCCACGGGGATCTGCTAAACCCTCTCCCACCTCCTCCAAACCTTATCAACAGGGTTTGGTTATACAAAAGGAGTCCCCTAATATTCCTTCTCCTCCTCCTCTTTATGTGGAGGTTGAAGATGAGTCGGTCTCCTCTCCGGGCCGACATTCTGTTCCCTCACAACACAGCCTATCACCCGGGGTCAATCCCGATGATTTTGCACAATCTGGGGTTTTATCCCAATATATGTTCCTCAACCTTTTCACTCCCCCACACTCACCCAGAAACACCGAAACCCTCACCGAAAAAAGCCCCTTCACCGAAGCCAACATCCCCTACACCGAAACTCTCTCCTACCGACAAACAGTCTACCCCTCCTCGGTCTCCTTCTCCTCAGACCAACAAACCTGGGCTTTCGGCTGCTCAGCCTCCCATCTCTCTCCTTGCAAATGTGCTTGCCGATATTCTGGATACAAATCGGCAGGTACGTTTTATTGGCACTCAGTATGAGTTGCTAAGAAAAACTATGAGGGATCCTGAGATTTCGGCCTCTTTGGAAACCCAAAATTCTCTCCTTGGCGGTCTACTTCAACTCATCAAGGAACAAAATTCTGAGTGTATTGACCTCAAAAAAGATATCTTTCGGTGCTTGGATGTGGTTCATAATCAAATTGATGGTCTTCGTGCTCCTCTCTCTGCCTCTCTAGATCCTGTTCTCAAGGAGGTAATCAGGCTATATGATAATAATACCTCCTTGACATTGTCAGTGGTCGCTCTCAAAGCCGCATCTGATGCACGAGATCAGGATCTCATCAGTCTTCAGCAGCAAGCTTTGGCACAGGAATCTGTCAACTCTCAAATTCTCAGTGCCTTTCAGAATATAAATCGGCGTCTTGATTCTATGCCTGCCGATGTTGCTCAATACTGTGCTCAATCTCTGGACATCGACATCACCGAGCCCGCTTTCACTCCAGATGATCGCACAGTGTTAGAGCGTATTGATCGCCGTGTTAGCCGTGTGTCGGCTAGAGATGGTGTTTCTTCCCCGGCTCGTACTAAGGGGGAGAAACCTATTCAGGGGGAGCAAATCTTCCCTCAAATACGTGTTGTCAGTACGAGTCAGGGACAACCTTCTGCTGCTGCAGAAGTCTCTACTGCCGAACCCTCTACTGCCGAAGAGAAGGGCACTGAACACCCTTTGGTGGTCGAAGAGTCTGAAGAGGAGAAATTGCCCAAGAAAGATAAGGGCAAAGCAATTATGTCACCAGATGAAGTAGCTGCTGAAGAAAGGTGTCGTAAAGATGCTTTAATAAAGAAAGCTGCAGATGGTACTGGTCTTCATCTTCCTCCTCCAAAGACTACCTCTCCTGACTTGGGCTTATCTGAAGAGGAACTCAAAGCTGCAAAATTAGCCCAGATCGCTCGTGACAAAGATACCGAACTGGCTTTGAAATTGGCCGAGGAAGAAGCTGCAAAATCTCCTGCCGATGCTATCAAAGCTCAGTTGAGTGCTCTGGAGGAATCGGCAAAGAAAAATGAAGAGATAAAAGCCTTGTGTATCGATGTGTACCACAAAGCTCTAAATAGACGCCGGATCTCTGCAAAAATCACAGATGTCAAAATAATCAAACCATCTTCAAGTTGCAATACCATTCGGCTAAGGCTTATAAGGGAGGATGCTTCATGTTCTATGGACAGACTGGATTCTCTTGTTCGGTTCGGAGTATCGGAATGGATGGAAATTGGTATTTGTTTGAATAACAGCCGAAATGCTCTCAAGCCTGAGGTTGACAAATTTCTTTCAGATCTCCAAACGAAGTTCAGAACATACCGAAAGACGTATAACATCGTTCACACTCCTGCCGAAGAGAAGATCATCGAAAGTCTAAGGTCTGATCTTCCCCCTCCCAAATCGAAGCCAAGATCCAAAAAGGAAGATGTGTTTGTTCAAATGGCTAGAGAAGGAAAGGTTCCGAAAACTTCAAATCTGGATTTATCCCTACCGACTCCGGTTCCTTTTCCCTCAACCACTATGATTACGGAGCCTACTCATGGAATCTTCTTCAACGATGCGCTCGGTCAGATCTCCTTCTTCAGATCAAGTCAAATCCCTATTGCCGACACCATCTTTCTCCATGGGATTATTCAAATAATCCCAATCTCGGCAAGGGATCTCTATGTGGCTACAACCGATGAACTAAAGAAGAGGGATGCTGAACCGCATTTTTCTTTTGAATAAACTCGGTGTAGTTTCTATGTTTGTATTTATTTTCTTTTCCTCTGTATTGAAATCTTCTTAAAAAGATTAATACATTGAGTATTTCTTGTTTATCGTAAATAGTTTGCACATATCATTATCTCATTCTTTTATACTTGTAAATATCGGATACTCTAAAAAATCCAAAAAGAAACAAAAAGAATGGTCTATGTGAAAAAGAACCCAAAAGAGTATGAGAAAGGGTCAAAATGCATTATTCATTTACTTTATGTGATATGAGATGTTATCATAAAATAGGGGAAGATTGTTGGGTCATCTAAGATTTAAAGATAACCTCTCCTTAGTCTTTATTGATGTTTGTACTCTGTACTATGGTTATTTGTAATAGCTTAGTTATGGTTAAACAAATCGGTGAGTCGAAGACGAACTAAAGTCAACATGAAGGAAGTCTACAATGCGGATTGAGATGAACTTCAAAGTGAACTAAGCCTGACCTGCCGATTTCTATTCGGCAGATCATCCTCTTGCCGATTCCTATTCGGCAGACCCTCCACATGCCGATTTCCTATTCGGTATGTCCTTTCTATGTTGCCGAATCATCCTTGTTCGGCACAACCCTCATCTGCCAAACTCTTTATTCGACATTCTCTTTTCTTACAGATTTCTTCTTTATGTGTAAGAACATTTATGTCAAACCCTCATGATTTGACATACTTCCTCATTCCCATTGATCTTCTGACAATGGGAATGGAAGCTTCCTTCTTTGAGAAGATATACACTTGGTCTAAATATGATTGAGACGTTTATTTTCTATTTGATCTCAAAAAGATTTTCCCATGAATATTTTATAGAGATATTGTACTTTCATAGTACAAAAGTTACCTTTTGTATTGTGATAAGTCACATCAAATATCTTATAATTTATTGACAATATCTCAACCACCCATGCCCTTTACTGCTCTATGTCCTTTGTACTCATTACATTGGATAGTATATAAAGGATAGAGGTAGCACCTTGCTACTCATGCTTTCAGCTCAAGATCTCATATTAACAAGTTTCCAAACAGGTTGATAGTTTTCCTTGTCTCTCTAAGTTTAAGTCTTTGTGTTCTTTAATATCTTCTAAGTGTTAGATTGTTTAGAGTAGTTCTTAACTATTCTTATTCCGCAACAGTCTTTATTTCTCTTTGTGTAATTCTTGATATTTCATATCAATAAAAGAATTAAAATTAAGTAACTTTGTGTTATTGTATTCAACCCCCCCCCCCCCTCTTCTACAATACTTGTTTTACTTCTTTGGGACTAACAATGGAAATTAGGGTTTTGTTGAGATCTTCATGTATAATGTTTGGGGAAATGATTCTAAGTGTTTGAATACATGTATTTATGGTCGAAAACTTGTAGATCTAGGTTTTTGGAAGATTTGGCTTGAGGATTCAAGTTTCTTCAAAAGGAGCTCAAGTTGGGAAAAATCTATATTTAACCTAAATCTAGCAAGGTGAGTTCAAGTTGATTTGTGAAAATGGTGTACATGCCAAAATGTCTATTTTAAAGTGTTTATATGTTTTACATGAAATTATTAACTGTTGAGTTATCTGATGAATTTTGATTATTTGGAGTGTTTAACTTTATAAACTTGTGAAACACCTACCTTTGGGATTTTGGGCATTTTGATAAATAAATCATATATTTTGGTATCTTAATGATTTATTTCATGGAAGTAGACTTTTGAGTGAGATTCCACCAAATCAGAGCCTCTCCCCGAAGTAATTGGGAAGCAAACTTGACCCGTTGAGAGGGATCCCACTCACTAGACTCGAAGGCCATCTCTACCTCCTTGAGCCAATACATACAAGCCACCGGGTTATCTGAACCCGCAAACTCCTTAGGGTGGCACCCCAGAAACGCCTTGTAGGTGCACCCCTTAGTCTTCGTCTTGATCCCATTATCCGCTGGATCCTCAACAGATACAACAATTGGTCCACCCGACCCCATAACAACGTTTTCCGCCATTGTTTCCGGTTGTCGATTACTGGCGTCTCGATCTTCTAAGAGTTTCATGAAGAACTCTTGTTGTTGGGCCATGGCGGAGTTCATGGCCAACATCATGCTATCCCGAATCCGGGTCTCCATGGTCACTTCCTCCATGATGGCATTATCCGCGTTGAGGTTCCGGCGCGGAATATGCTCAGGTCCTCCTCCCAAGAGATTGGGCATGGGAGGTCCCTCGGTAGTTACGCCCACAGGAGGCTGATCAGCGGTAGACTCCACTTCCAAGTGGCCCTCTGGAGTATTTGGTAACCTACTTCGAGTGTTTACCATCTCAATCTGTCATACATGTACGAGAAATAGATTGAGAAAGACTAAACGAGTTGAACTCATTGTACGTACTAATACCTTCATCAATTATCACAATAATAGTAAACCAAGTATGCTTACGTAACAATGCATTCATAATAGCAGTAGCTAAGTGGAATTATGAACGAGCCATACACAAGAATTATTGTCACCATCACCACAACTTTCAATTAAAATAATTCCGTAATCCTAACGCTCTCCCCACCTAGGATTCCTACCCCAAGTGGACAGTGAAACTATAAAGTCTAAAGCTTAAGTCTAGATATGCTAAAACAATACCTAGTTCACTTAAACTAAAGCTCTGATATCAACTTGTAACACCCTAAAAATAGGGATAACAAAAATCCGAAAAACGAACATGATGTATACTAAAATTGCCATAGCAAGAGCCTCCCAAAAATGGGGAATATATAAATAACCTGTTTAATTACAGTTGTAATTCAACGGACAATAAATAACAACCAACTAATCTAATTTCTACAACTAGAAAAGAGATTACAAAAGGGTTGTCATCTATAAACCCAACGGTTCATTCCCAAAAGTATAATGCGTCCATGTGCAAAATCCCCAAGATCTCACCCCAAAGCAACTAAGCCTACTTAGGACCGGCGCCGCTAGAACTTGAGATACACATCGAAACCAAACAAGTGTTAGGCCAAAGAGCCTAGTGAGATGAACAATAATAAGCATGCATGAACAGTTATAATTCTTACCAGCAGTTAAGTAGAGTTCAACAAATGTGGAGTCAATAGGGGAGACCCATAGCACCAATCAAGTTCCACCCAAAGAGTCGATGTACCTTGATGCCCTCTAACAAGAGACACCCAAAAGTCCCGGCACACCCGAGGACTACAACTAAGGAAATTCCCCGAATGGCGGAGGTCTAGGCACATACCATCACGGTGGCGCCCAAGACTACATCCTCCTAGTGTCTACTGACTTGGTTCGTCCAACATATTATATAGGAGGTCTTGAGGTATATTTCAACCAATAAATTTCGATACCAACCATGGGTACTATATTACCATCCTATCACATAAGTCCAATGTGAGACCAAATTCCAACACAACCAAGGTTTTAGATGCAATATTGCTAAGAAAGCATTCCAAGTAGAATATATCATCTACTATGCCACATATATCCCAAATCATGCCCAAAAGGCCAATATTACGTATACATAATATAAATCCCAAATACTTGGCAACTAGAGTAGATCATGGCAAGATACCCAAATAAATCTTCCAACATATTAAACATGAACCCACCATCAAATATTTGAGCATATAGATATAAACATTTTGAAAAATGATACAATAATACAAGTAGGAGATTATGTTGTGTATCTAGTTTTAACAAAGGTTTAGTAAACTCACAATCTAGGTTTTGAACCAAAACCCAGAAAATAGATGGAACCCTAGTTTTGAGAAGATGAGGCTTGGAGAAGATGAAGATCTTGAAGAATACTTCAATGCAACCACTTGGATGAATCTTCAATGATGACCTAATGCTCTCACCAACCCAAAACCTAGAAATTATGAGGTAGGAGATGAAGACCCAAAATCTAGCTTTTGACACTTGGAGAAGATGAAGATCGAGATGGTGGTGAAGCTTCCAAACCGAAACCTTGGATGATGCTCTTAACTTTAGCAATAAATGGTGAGGGTTTGGTGGTTGGAGAAACCCTAGATGAAGTAAATAAAGAGGGAGGGTTTTGGGAGAGAATACTTGGAGATAGAAATGAGAAGTGATTGAATTTTGGGGAAAAATCACTTTTAAACCGAACTGTACCTTCTGATGTCACGCACGGCCCGTGCGTTTTTTTTGTGAAGACAAGAGCACGACCCGTGCGTTTGCTTCTTCATATCATCTTCGGATTCCCAAGTAACGTTAGCACCTCGATGTGCTTCCATTGGACTTTAACCATGACTACGTCCTTATGCCTCAACTTCTTCACTTTCGATTCTAAAATCGACTTCGGTTCTTCCACACAACGATTTGTATTTTCCACCCGAATTTCCGACAAAGGGATCACGCTTTCCTCCTCGGCTAGACACTTCCGAAGGTAACACACGTGGAACGTAGGATGTATTCCATCCATTTCCGGTGGTAAATCCAACCGGTAGGCTTGCAACCCAACTCTCTCCAAAATGACGAAGGGTCCTAGGAAATGAGGACTAAGCTTCCCACGCTTCCCAAAACGGATAATCCCCTTCCATGGAGATACTTTCAACATGACCCGATCGCCCACTTGAAACTCAACCGGTCTCCTTTTCTTGGCCGCATAACTTTTCTGTCGGTCTTGAGCCGCTTTTAGCCTCTCCCGAATTTCTTTCACTTTGTCCGCCCTCTCTTGAACTATTTCCGGCCCGGCGAATTGCTTCTCGCCCGCTTCTAGCCAACAAACCGGGGTTCTGCACTTCCGTCCATACAAGGCCTCGAACGGTGCCATTCCGATACTAGAATGGTAACTGTTGTTGTACGCGAACTCTACCAAAGGTAGATGTGAATCCCAACTTCCCCCGAAGTCTATTACACACGACCTCAACATATCCTCTAGTGTCTGAATCGTCCTCTCGCTCTACCCGTCTGTTTCAGGATGATAAGTCGTGCTCAAATTCAGTCTAGTGCCCAACTCTTTCTGTAAGCTTGCCCAAAAATTCGAGGTGAAGCGACTATCCTGATCTGATACTATAGATTGCGGAACTCCGTGCCTCGACACCACCTCATCGATGTACACTTTAGCCAATTTCTCCATTGGCGAAGTCTCTTGCATCGCAAGAAAATGCGCACTCTTGGTTAGCCGATCCACGATCACCCAAATGGTATCGTGACCGCGCAAGGTCTTCGGTAGCTTATTTACAAAATCCATAGTGATGTTGTCCCACTTCCACTCGGGAATGGACAATGGTTGCAAACTTCCATACGGTCTTTGATGCTCCGCTTTGACTTAGAGGCACGTGACACACCTCTCCACATAGCTAGCCATATCTAGCTTCATCACCGGCCACCAATAATTCAACTTTAAATCTTTATACATCTTGGTGCTACCAGGATGTATAGAATATTTCGACTTATGTTCTTCCTCGAGAAGTAAGTCACGGTTTCCCCCAACCTTCAGCACCCAAATCCGTCCTTGGAAGAGCTTGAGTCCACGACCGTCTTCCGTTAAGAGTTCCTTTTGCTTTGACATGACTTCGGCCTTGAGGTTCTCTTCTTTAAGTGCTTCCACTTGACTTGCCTTTATACTTTCCAACAAACTCGATACCACATCGATCCTTGTAAGGGACATTTTGACTCCACCATCATAACTCCTTCGGCTCAATGCATCCGACACCACATTGGCCTTACCGGGATGATAGAGTAGGTCACAATCGTAGTCTTTCAAAAGCTCGAGCCATCTCCTTTGCCGCATGTTGAGTTTCTTTTGATCGAAGATGTACTTGAGACTTTTGTGATCCTTGAAAAGAGTACACTTCGTCCTATACAAGTAGTGTCGCCACAACTTTAACGCAAAGACTACCGCCGCCAACTCCAAGTCATGAGTTGGATAATTCTTCTCATGATCCTTTAATTTCCGCGACGCGTAGGCTATTACTTTTCCCCTTTGCATTAGGACATACCCAAGCCCCATCTTGGAAGCGTCACTAAACACAACAAAGTCTTCCGATTCCTCGGGTAAGGACAAGATCGGAGCTTCGCACAACTTCCTCTTGAGCATCTGAAAGGCTTGCTCTTGTGCATCGGTCCAAAGAAACTTGACGTTCTTCCTTGTAAGAGAAGTGAGCGGTGTAGCTATCTTGGAAAAATCTTGGATGAAACGCCGGTAGTAACCCGCCAAACCCAAGAAGCTTCGGATTTCTGTCGGGTTAGTTGGAGGCTCCCAACTCATCATTGCCTCGATCTTTGCCGGGTCCACTTTAACTCCGTCTTTTGATACCACATGCCCCAAGAATTGCACCTCTTGGAGCCAGAATTCGCACTTGGAGAATTTTGCAAACAACTTCTCCCTTCTTAGGACTTCTAGTACTTCCCGTAAGTGTTTCCTATGCTCAGACTCATCCTTTGAATAGATTAGAATATCATCGATGAAGACGATCACGGATTTATCCAAGAATGGGCGACACACACGGTTCATCAAATCCATGAATACGGCCGGGACGTTGGTTAAGATGAAAGGCATCACCAGAAACTCATAATGACCGTATCTCGTTCGGAAAGCCGTCTTCGGAATGTCCTCCTTCTTCACTCTCACTTGATGATAACCGGATCGAAGATCAATCTTTGAGAAGCATCCAGCGCCTTGAAGTTGATCAAAAAGATCGTCGATGCGAGGTAAAGGATACTTGTTCTTCACCGTGACTTTGTTTAACTCCCGATAATCTATGCACATCCGCATAGATCCATCCTTCTTATTCACGAACAGTACCAGTGCTCCCCAAGGTGACGAACTTGGTCGAATGAAGCCCTTCTCCAACAATTCTTGAAGTTGCGTCATCATCTCTTTCATTTCCGTCGGAGCCAAACGATATGGAGCACGGGCTATCGGAGCCGCTCCTGGAGTAAGGTCGATCTGAAACTCTACTTGCCGTGTCGGTGGCAACCCAGGTAGGTCTTCCGGAAAGACGTCCGGAAAATCTCGCACTACTTCCACATCTTCTACCGACTTCTTCTCTTTCTTTGCGTCTACCACATAGGCCAAATATGAAGGGTAACCCTTCGCTAGAAACTTGCGAGCCTTGAGAGATGAAATGATGGGATTATTCCTCTTTCCTTTATCCCCATAAATGGTAACCACACCATTTTCCGGCGATGGCACTTGGATCATCTTTTTAGAGCAAAAGATGTCCGCCTTATGTCTTACTAACCAGTCCATGCCTATAACCACGTCAAACCCACCTATAGCCATAGGTAGCAAGTCTACTCCAAAAGGATTCCCATCAATTTCTAAAGTGCAATCACAAAAACGGTCTCGAATGATCACTTGATCCCCATTAGCTATTTCTACCACTAACCATCGGGAAGGACCCTAATAGGAGTGGTGAATTGCTTATAGAAGGTATCCGACACAAATGAACAGGTAGTACCCGAATCAAACAAAACACGAGCTGGAAAGAAGTTTACTAGAAACGTACCCGAAACAACATCAGCGGTCTCCTTTGCTTCCTCAGTAGTCATCCGGAAAGCTCGACTCGGTGCCCTTGGTGGTTGCTCGACTCTAGCCGTCGAACCCACAGAATTTCCACCGTTTTCTCCTACTAGCTTTGGGCAGTTTCTTTTCATATGCCCCGGTTCTCCGCACTCATAACATACCGACCCCCGGATGGAACACTCTCGAGTTGTGTGGCTCTTCTTACCACACTTGACACACCCGGCTGGACCGGAGTAAGTCCTTGTAGCGCATGGCCCCGAGTGCTTTGACTTGCACTTGTGGCACCACCGATCCTTACGACGTTGATCACCCGCCCTTCCACTTGTAAAGGGTCTTGATTGACGAACGGGCCCAGATGGCCCTTCCCACTTCCGTTTCTCACCAGCCTGTCTTCTTTTTTCCTTCTCAGCATTGATGTCATCCTCGATGAGCAAAGACTCTTCAATGACCTATTGCAAGGTCGAGCCTTTAGCATTTCTTACCGCCGTTCGCATTTCGGCCGATAAACTTTGTTGATATGCCTTAATCTTCGACTTCTCATCGGGAACCAGATGTCCCACCAAGTTTAGTTTCTCCAAAAAGAGTTTGGAGTATCAGACAATGAACAGAGTCCCCTTCTTCAGATCTCTGAACTCCCTCTCTAGCTTATCCAACGAATGTTCACTGCAATATTTATCCATGATCTTCTCATTAAACACCGTCCAAGTTAACTTAGCCAGAACTTCCGTAGTGAGGGCGGATCGAGTGAGATTCCACCAAATCAGAGCCTCTCCCCGAAGTAATTGGGAAGCAAACTTGACCCGTTGAGAGGGATCCCACTTACTTGACTCGAAGGCCATCTCTACCTCCTTGAGCCAATACATACAAGCCACCGGGTTATCTGAACCCGCAAACTCCTTAGGGTGGCACCCCAGAAACGCCTTGTAGGTGCACCCCTTAGTCTTCGTCTTGATCCCATTATACGCTGGATCCTCAATAGATACAACAATTGGTCCACCCGACCCCATAACAACGTTTTCCGCCATTGTTTCCGGTTGTCGATTACTGGCGTCTCGATCTTCTAAGAGTTTCATGAAGAACTCTTGTTGTTGGGCCATGGCGGAGTTCATGGCCAACATCATGCTATCCCGAATCTGGGTCTCCATGGTCACTTCCTCCATGATGGCATTATCCGCGTTGAGGTTCCGGCGCGGAATATGCTCAGGTCCTCCTCCCAAGAGATTGGGCATGGGAGGTCCCTCGGTAGTTACGCCCACAAGAGGCTGATCAGCGGTAGACTCCACTTCCAAGTGGCCCTCTAGAGTATTTGGTAACCTACTTCGAGTGTTTACCATCTCAATCTATCATACATGTACGAGAAATAGATTGAGAAAGACTAAACGAGTTGAACTCATTGTACGTACTAATACCTTCATCAATTATCACAATAATAGTAAACCAAGTATGCTTACGTAACAATGCATTCATAATAGCAGTAGCTAAGTGGAATTATGAACGAACCATACACAAGAATTCTTTTCACCATCACCACAACTTTCAATTAAAGTAATTCCGTAATCCTAACGCTCTCCCCACCTATGATTCCTACCCTAAGTGGACAGTGAAACTAT
This sequence comes from Arctium minus, assembly GCA_954870635.1. NCBI lineage: Eukaryota > Viridiplantae > Streptophyta > Magnoliopsida > Asterales > Asteraceae > Arctium > Arctium minus. Next base: position 70,646,689 of record OX941092.1, on the reverse strand, counting down.
AAAGTCTAAAGCTTAAGTCTATATATGCTAAAACAATACCTAGTTCACTTAAACTAAAGCTCTGATACCAACTTGTAACACCCTAAAAATAGGGATAACAAAAATCCGAAAAACGGACATCAGGTATACTAAAATTGCCATAGCAAGAGCCTCCCAAAAATGGGGAATATATAAATAACCTGTTTAATTACAGTTGTAATTCAACGGACAATAAATAACAACCAACTAATCTAATTTCTACAACTAGAAAAGAGATTACAAAAGGGTTGCCATCTATAAACCCAACGGTTCATTCCCAAAAGTATAATGCGTCCATGTGCAAAATCCCCAAGCTCTCACCCCAAAGCAACTAAGCCTGCTTAGGACCGGCGCCGCTAGAACCTGAGATACACATCGACACCAAACAAGTGTTAGGCCAAAGAGCCTAGTGAGATGAACAATAATAAGCATGCATGAACAGTTATAATTCTTACCAGCAGTTAAGCAGAGTTCAACAAATGTGGAGTCAATAGGGGAGACCCATAGCACCAATCAAGTTCCACCCAAAGAGTCGATGTACCTTGATGCCCTCTAACAAGAGACACCCGAAAGTCCCGGCACAACCGAGGACTACAACTAAGGAAATTCCCCGAATGGCGGAGGTCTAGGCGCATACCATCACGGTGGCGCCCAAGACGACATCCTCCTAGTGTCTACTGACTTGGTTCGTCCAACATATTATATAGGAGGTCTTGAGGTATATTTCAACCAATACATTTCGATACCAACCATGGGTACTATATTACCATCCTATCACATAAGTCCAATGTGAGACCAAATTCCAACATAACCAAGGTTTTAGATGCAATATTGCTAAGAAAGCATTCCAAGTAGAATATATCATCTACTATGCCACATATATCCCAAATCATGCCCAAAAGGCCAATATTACGTATACATAATATAAATCCCAAATACTTGGCAACTAGAGTAGATCATGACAAGATACCCAAATAAATCTTCCAACATATTAAACATGAACCCACCATCAAATATTTGAGCATATGGAGATAAACATTTTGAAAAATGATACAATAATACAAGTAGGAGATTATGATGTGTATCTAGTTTTAACAAAGGTTTAGTAAACTCACAATCTAGGTTTTGAGCCAAAACCCAGAAAATAGATGGAACCCTAGTTTTGAGAAGATGAGGCTTGGAGAAGATGAAGATCTTGAAGAATACTTCAATGCAACCACTTGGATGAATCTTCAATGATGACCTAATGCTCTCACCAACCCAAAACCTAGAAATTATGAGGTAGGAGATGAAGACCCAAAATCTAGATTTTGACACTTGGAGAAGATGAAGATCGAGATGGTGGTGAAACTTCCAAACCGAAACCTTGGATGATGCTCTTAACTTTAGCAATAAATGGTGAGGGTTTGGTGGTTGGAGAAACCCTAGATGAAGTAAATAAAGAGGGAGGGTTTTGGGAGAGAATACTTGGAGATAGAAATGAGAAGTGATTGAATTTTGGGGAAAATCACTTTTAACCCGAACTGTACCTTCTGATGTAACGCACGGCCCGTGCGTTTTTTTTTGTGAAGACAAGAGCACGACCCGTGCGTTTGCTTCTATGACTACGCACGACCCGTGCCGAATTTGTGAAGAAAGGCGCACGACCCGTGCGCCCCACAGACCTCGAAAAGTTGCCCCTTTTTTCATCCTTTGTTCTTCTTATTTGACCAAACGTAAATCAGGGTGTTACACGTTTTGAGTATGGGTTGTCATCCATGTTCTAAGGTTTTGAATATTGAATCTTATCCATGTTTTTGGATGTTTTGGATGATAGAGTTTATCCACACTTTTAGTATTTGGTTGTTAAAGTATAAGTTATGTTTTGCATGAGTTTTCGGTTTTGGGTTTATATTCGAAGGAACGTTTTGTATCGTGGGTTTCATCACGAAGAGGATGAATGATGGAAAAGAGATTGTTTTCAGACTTAATGTATTTTATTTTAGGAAGTCACGTTTTAAATAACACTTTTAAAGTTTATTGTTCTTCATATCTACCATGAAAACTCTTGAGCTCACTAGGCGTTAAGCCTAACATTTTATTTGTCGGCATGTACATCAAGTTCCAGTTGTGGAATAGTTCTAGCGATACTATGAAGAGATGAGCACTACACGATGGTAAGTAGTTGGTGAAGTCTTCCGCATTTTGGAGATAGTGTCTGTTATTGAGTTTTTAGTTACATCCACCCCTATTACAGACCGTGTATGAAGATTATAATGTGTTTATTGAAGTTAAACTTTAAATTGTTGTTGTAGATGCATCAGTTATCAATGTATTTAAATTTTTTTAAATTAATTGTTATTTCCAGATTTGAGATTGTTACACAACCACATTCTGAAAACACACTAAATTTGTAGATCTCATATTAAAATAACATATTTTATTTAGTATTAAACCATTCTTAGTAACAATAATTATAATTTTTAAATATGTAATGTAATAATAAATAATTATTAATTAATAATTTCTTTAATGAAGACTCCTTAAAATAAATACATTTTTTTAATTGATTAATTTATATGGTAAAGACAAAAAACAAAACTTTAAATAATTATATTTAAAAATGAATATTAAAAAGTTATTTTTTAATAAAATGATAAATGTTCTCTATACAATAATTTATTATGTATATTTATTTAAATAAAAATAATGGATTAATTGAATTGGTGGCGGAGACCATACCGCGTCAAATTGAACACCGCAAATATGCAGTACAGAAACCAAGACCTACATAATTTTTTTTACATTCGCCGGACGATTGGAGTGCTCCACACAGTAAAAAAAAAAAAATATGTTATATACCGGACGATTGGAGATCAGGAGATGGTCTAAAAAGTAAAACCATTTTTCCCATGTAATTATTTATGATGACAACCGATTATCGAGATTGACCCGCTTCAATTTGGGGGTTTTACAAGTTTGTAGAACATCATCGGAATATTTTGAAGTAGCAGAAGCAAGTAAATAATCAAAGATATTGAATCTTTGATTTAGGTTCATCAACATGGTTTATTTAATCCTCAAAATCCAAAGCATAGTTAACTACAACAAAAAAGATTCATAATTTAAAAATATACACACAAATCATTTCTCGTATGCCATCGGATACATCTTCTTGAAGTTTTTTCCGACCAAACTCATCCCCACGAACGCCTGTGGATCAAACATCTGATTGCCGCCGCCGGTGAACGATCCTCCGTTTTGAGATTCCCCCCGTCCACCTACATCGTTCAGCGACGGTGGTTGACCATCGATAGACATCAGATCGCGGCTGCCGGAAGGTTGAGAAATGACTAGCGGTCTCATATCTCCGACGGACGGTGGTTGCCCACCGTACTCATAGTAATCATGAGTTGACCCAAGCGGTGGATTGTCAACGGATTGTTGTTTGGGCCATGGTTGGTTGATCTGACCTCCGATCTGGAATTGTTCTTGATCGGAGGTCTTCATCGCCGCCGATGACATGGATGGAGGTGGTTGGCCGGAATACATTTTGCAGATGGGTCATGTATAATGCCGATGGTGTTGATATATAGAGGAAGAAAAGAAGCCATGTGCATCATATAAAGGACAAAATAGTAATTTTGATTCAATTGTTTTTGAGTAAATTACATTTTTTCGTCCCTGTAGTTTGTTAAAAATTTCGGATTTAGTCCCTATGGTTTCAAATTTCGATTTTTGTCCCTATGGTTTGCAATTCATTTCTATTTTCGTCACTAAAAACGTAATTTACTCATTTTTTTTTAAGTTGCTATCTTTTTAATTTTTTTTTTGATTAAATGGCTATTTGTAAAAGAAAAGGAGTAAATTACAGATTTGGTCCCTGTGGTTTCATGAAAATTTGGATTGAGTCCCTCAAACGAATTAATTACAGATATTATCATTCTGGTTTCAAGTTTCTTACAGATTGGGTCCCTTATCCTAACAATGTTAACTCAGGATCCGTTAAATAGGGTTAATATAGTTTTTCCAAGTTTTTAAAATAGAATAAAAATAACACTGAGAGAATCGCAGATTGTCTCCATCATCTGTTATTTCCCGACCGACGACACACTTATCGCCCACTTTCCGGCGTCTAACTATTGCCGCAAAAACAAAAAAAACAACTTTGATCTTCTCCCTCTTTCCTCATTCTACTTCTTCCTTCCACCATTATCGAACATCTCCATTTCCGTTGAACATCCACCACTATCGGCATTGTACCATTTTGATTTACAAGCAAATCTGATTTATACATAAAACAGATTCGATTTAAACCACGTTTTCAGTTTTTGTTTTCGTTTATATAAATCGTTTTTTGTTTTTCTTCCGGTAGTTGTTTATCAATGGAGGTGGAGGTGAAATGGCGTGAGGATGAAGGAGGGGTTATTCACCATCTACAACCAACTACTTGTACAACTAATTTAATTATATAATGGAACTAAGCAACGCACAAACCGCGTTCTGCTTCGAGACCTCCATGCCGGTCTTCAGAACATAAATTAACGATTTCACGACTCCAGCGCTAGCGATCAACGGTTTATTCTCGTCGAGAAGAGAGATATTAAGTAGGGGAAGTTACGACATGTTCTTGAGTCTAAGGATCGGCACACCGGAGAAGCGAAATCAGTGTCAGAACAGCACCAGACTCGCCAATTAACCCACGATTCTCCGACCGGTTCTTCGCAAGCAACCTCAGTTTTGCCACAGTGGACCTCTTGACGACAACGTAGCTGGAGGTGACACTATCGACGCAGATCTTGACCGTCGGTTGTAAATCTTCCGGCTATATACCCTCGATAATCTCCGTAGAGAAATTCTCTCGTTGCAAAAATCCAAAGCAAGGCTCCGGCTCCGGCTTTTGCTCGTGATTGGAGTGATTCTCTGGCAAGCATGCTAAGCGTTGCAATTCTCCTGAGATATCACTGCTATAGGCGGAGAAATCACTAAATACCTGAGAAACTCCAAGAAAATCATCGGAAGAAGACGATGATTTGGACAACTTATTGTTAGTAGCAGTAGCAAGCTGTTGTAAATGAACATCGATGACGAAATTAGTTAGGTTTTGGGTGGAATTGAAGAGAAGGAGAAGAAGAAGAAGTAGTGGTGGTGGGGTGTTGTTGGGTGGAGGCGAAGGAGCAGGTGTCGGTGTATCATATAATTTATGGATTTCAATGGGAGAAAGACGATGGTAGCTTCTGAAAGGTGTACTTCGATGGAGGAGAACTGCTTCCGATGGAGGAGAATGCATGATGGTGATGGCTGTAGAGGAGAATGGTTGTGGTGGATGTGGAGGACAATAAATATTTTAATATAATATAATATATTAACAAATAGAATTATACAAAATACTAAATGACTAAAGCGTCCTTGACTTAACTAAACAAAAGTTTACACAGTTAGAGAAAGGACCTAATCCATAACAAAAGTGAAACCACGATGACTATACATGCAATTATTTCGTTTGAGGGACCCATTCCAAATTTTCATACAACCACAGGGACGAAATTTGTAATTTACTTAAAGAAAAATATCGTAAACCTTTGCGTAAACTACAAATTTGGTTCATGCAATTTCAAAGTTATAAAACGGTCATTATAATTTACAAAAATGTCTGGATTTGGTTTATTATTTTTAACAGGAGTTAAAAATTACATTAAATGTGCATTTTAGTTATTTAATCGATTTTTTATCCTTTGTTCAATAAAAAACTAAAGAGATCAAAATCATGAAATCGACTTTGATCGGGCAAAATCTGTATTACCTTGTAAATAAAATCTACAAAAGTCTTAAAAACAACTTTTAAAACATTGAGTACTATTTATTTATGCACAAAATCTTAAAATCTCTCAATTACAAGTTATGACGCAAAACTTGAATTTGCTTTCAGTTACCCTGTTCTCAGAGATCCCTTTAATCCCCTTTCCTTGTTCCCCATATGACAATATGCTTTAATTCAAATCTGCCCATCCATCTTTCTCTTTCCCTCCTATAGACATTCTCTATAGAAAACTAGGTAAAGAAATCTTTGGTATTTGTCTATTCACTGATCTTTCTTTAGTCGTTGCTCCAATTCAATTAACCCTCAAAGTTCCAAATCCATCTTGACTCTTCTCTGCATATTCGAGTGATGTCCATGGGATATCACTTTCCCCTCTTTAGAGTTTGAATTCATCATCTCCTCCACTTCACCAGGTAAAGTAATCACATTTTTTCTAGTCTTTTTTTTCCGATGTTCTCCAATTCATGCGAACTTTTTAGGAATAGCCTGTTGGATCTAATTAGCCCAAAATTAGATGAAAGATTTATAAAGGCATTTGTATTTTGGGCTTTTGGTAGTCTAATGGACTTGGGTTTACAATTGTAATTTAGACACTATAAAATATAAATAGGTGTCTTGTGTGGAGATACACACATAATTACACATAGTGAGCTTTGAGAGAGACGTTCTTTGATTGTTAAATTCTCCTATTCCCTCTATTGTAATTCAAGCATATGAGTTGAGATCATTTTATAAAATGTTATTCATGCCTATCTCTACTCAATATTTATGGAGTTTACATGTTTTTGCCTAAATCTGGGATCTACAACTGGTATCAGAGCCAATTAAAGTGAAGCTACTTCAATTCGATCATTTATGGCAACAATTCAATATTTGAAGATCAATTTCAAGATTTGGATGTTCAAGAGTGATCTTATATGTGTGCTAAACCTTAAGGTATCATTTCTGTGATTTTTCTCATCTTGAAGACCGATTTTGAGTTTTGTGAAATTCAATCTTGATCTTGATGATTCTTAGAGAAGATATGTGTAACACTAGGGAATTTCGGGAAGAAATGATGTGTATTTGGATAATTATATTCATTCTTGAATTCTGGCCTAATGAGGTATATTTAGTTAAGAAACGTTTTACCTTAGACCCTAAGCATATTGGGAGCATTCGGACACGAAAAAGAGGAAGATTTTTGGGTCCTACACAGTCTGGACGACAATGCCCAGCGACTGTGACATGTGTCACTATCGCCCGGGGCAAAGTCGCGAGGGGGAAAAGCCTCTCGGTACATCAGGGGCTACAGTGCCCGACGACATTTCCAGGGTCACTATCGCGGGGCATAATCGCGGCTAGTATACTGCAGGTGGATCTTAGCAGGAGACAGTGGCACGCGACTATGCTAAGGGCATAGTCACCGAGTCACAATCGCTTTCAGCCTCCCAGCTGTTATAAGATGCGATTTCAACCCCTTTTCATCTACATCTTCATCCTTTCTATCCCAAATCGAACCCCACTCCATTTCTATGAACCCTAACCATTTTTAGGACCATTTCCTTGGGTTTGAACGTGTTTGAGCTTGGCCAAGCTAAGGATTTGATTTTTATTTAATCAGATTAAATCAATACAAATCAGATATAATAATTAAACATTTTAATTATTGAAACTTCTTATCGATTATGTTCAAAGCGTGTGACCCAATGGGTTCTCGACATGTTGGTAATAAATATAAATCTCGTATTTATAGTTATAAATGATGAGCGGCATCTAGCAATACATCATCGTCACCCAAATGACGAGAATTGGCGATACAACAAATTATCGGTTTGTAGTCAATTTTAGTTTACAGATTTAATTCTTTTGTCCTTGATGTCCAGATTGAACACGAGACATTGAATGCGTCATTCTCGTTATGTCCAATATCTAGTTTCTTGATTCCCTAATATACTAAATAAAAACAGAAATTGATATCTCATATCATTTATATGAGCATGCATGTATTTCCTTAGTATAGATTTATCAAGGGGCCAGAGACATCACTCCCGTCATAAAGGAGGGACAAATCCTATCTCGACACATGCTAGTTCTACCATGTGATTTATATACCCAACAATAATTCTGTCACCCATTTACAGAATGATTAGAACAAATGTCAAAATATATTACTCACAGATAACAAACTCCATATTTCTCAAGTCAAAGAATTGCATATACATTGACCACATGAGAAACACTTATGACACTCACATGACATCTAATGAAGTGTTCTCATAGCGAGTCACGTCCGGTACACAAAATCACCATTTTGTACCCATATGCAGATTCAACATCTCTATATGAATCTCTACATATGCTAGTCATTATCATATTACTTCAACCTTAAAACCCAAAATCATATTTAACTAGTGACATTTAGAATACATTATTCTAAGGTTATTTAGTATGAATAATTAAAAACACAGAATATAACATAAACATGATAAATTGGGCAATGCCTTTTATTTATTTATTAATTTCATGAAACAAAACTCAAAATTACAATCATCATATGATTAGCTTTTGGGTATTCACTAACAATTATATGTGAAATTCTTCTTATCAGTCGCTATTCCATAATAAGATGTGGCATAGTGCTCCACTACCGAATGACTTTCTTGCAGCTCATGTGGCAAATAATATTATGCTCTCCAAATTAGATTTGGACCAGTCTATGAAGTTTCAATCATTTCCAAGCACTGAGATATCTGATAATAATGGTGGTGTAGGTTGTATAGTTGACAAATGCACGATGGAATGACAGTTCAGAATTTTCGAGGGTGAGGGTGTGATTCATTCTATCTACTGTGTAAAGGAAATAATATGTTTTTGTTAGTCTCAACCATCGGATTTATGAATAATACAAATACATATCCGATCACCGCTTAGAAATATGTTAAGTCTGATTTTATAGTAATCATTGTATTTATAGGCTTGGTCTAATACTGTGTTTAGAGAGCATATATGTGTTGTATTAGCCAAGGGTATTTAAGTCCCTTGTGGTTTTGGTTGTTGTAAGGATATTCACGCATACTGGATACAATTCTGTTCTTGCGCTTTCAATCTCTCTCTCTACTTTATCTCTCTAGTGATTTAGTGATTTTGGGATTATCAATTGGTATCAGAGCTGTTCTAAATCTGAGAGAATTGAGAGATATGTTTTTTTTTCGAATTCTGAATTTGCGTTGAATCAGAAAATTTGATTGATTTTCTTGAATATTTTTCAAGAAAATCTCGTTTTTTGATTTTTCATCAAATTTGGTCTGTTTTGTGAACGAATTTTTATGAAAATTGGTTTGTTGGATTCGATTTTGATAGTAGAACATATTTGATTCACATCATTTTTCAAGAAATTCTAGTTTTGATCTTCAATTTTGAAATTTTTTGTGTTTCTAGAAAAGTCGTTGAAGCGTACTATTCATATAACAAACTATCGATTTTGAGGTTTTTAATCGAATTGGTTGTTTGAAAGTGTTTAGAAACTGTTTTTCGTTCATATCTGTGCAAGAAAATTTCATCAAATTCTGTTTTGTAATCGATTTTTGGAAGATTTCTTGATTTTCTCACGTTTTGCGCCAGATTCAAACTTTTGCGCGAGTTCTTCAAAGTTTGCACGAGTTCATCAAACTTTGCGCCAGATTCTTTTGTATCAGGATTTTCAGAGTTTTCGCCAACAGTTCTTCACGCAAAGTTTAGTTTTGCGTTATCTTCCTATCACGCAAAGAAAAGCTTGCGTTATATTCTTCTCACGCAAAACAAGTTTTGCGCCATCTACTATTCACGCAAGTCAGTTTTTGCATCACTTGTCAAGCAAAGCAGAGTTCTCGTCAACATCTTCTCACGCAAAGTTTCTTTTGCGTCATCTGTACATCACGCAAACTCAAGTTTGCGCCAGTAACATTTCGCACAATTCTTAGTTTGCGCCACCTTCTGCTCAAGCAAAGTGAAAGTACTCGTCGCACTCGTCTCACGCAAGTCAAGTTCTCGCCAGTCACAGTTCGCGAAACTCTCAGTTTGCGCTAGTCATTGCTCGTGCAAATCTTAGTTTGCGCTACATACTTCTCACGCGAATCTTCGTTTGCGCCATCTGCTTCTCACGCAAACTTTCAGTTTGCGCCAGCTCTTCTGTTTCAAGACTTAGCATTTTTTCTGACGATTTTTCTATGGATTCTGCAAAGTTTGCTTTTCAAGCTCATTTTTACAAGGATGATATTATGATGCAATTGGGAACAGATACTCGTCCTCCAGTTTTGATCAATGAAAATGAGTTCACTCAGTGGCAAGATCGTTTCATTAACTTCATCGAGCGTCAAGCTAATGATAGAAAATATGATGAAGTCATTTACTGAAGGACCATTTATCAGACCTAAAAATGACACTCCTCTAACTGCTGAAGAAATTAAACGAGAAAAAGCCGATAGAGAAGCAAAGTCCAATCTGATGCTAGCATTGCCCAATTCTATCTATAATAGAATTGATTGTTTCAAGCATGATCCGAATATGATGTGGACTCAGTTAGAAAAGATTATGCTTGGGTCAACAGTGGCAACACAACTCCGACAAACGCGCTACATGAACAATTTCGTGGAGTTCAAACCAAAGGACGATGAGACTCTAAAGGTTATTTTTGACAGATTTTGCATTGTGATGAACGATCTGCGAAAGATCAAAGTGGAAAAGACTGAGCTGGAGATAAATCTGAAGTTCCTCAATGCCCTTCAACTAGAGTGGAACAAATCATGTCATCGCTTGAGAAATGATGTCAGGATATCGTCAATGCAAATCCAAGAGCTGTATGAAATTCTGATGACAGATGAGTGCATAGTCACGGAGAAAAAGGCCAAACTTGAAAAGAAAAACAAGAAGACAGTGGACACAGTTGCATTACTCATAAGCAAACTGTCTGAACAAGCATTATCTGAAAATGCTTATGATGGTGCAACTGATGACGATGGTGAGGCTCTTCAGAAAGCCATGATCCTTCTCTTTCAACATTATCAGAAAAAGTTCCAGCCTCGTTCGGGTTCTAACAATCTTCTCTTCACTTCTGGGTCTCAGAATGTCAAAGTGCCCGAGGTCAAAAAAGCAGCATGCTTCAACTGTGGAAAACCGGGTCACATCTCTAAGGAGTGTCGAGTGAAGAAAGTTCGGGATTCAGCATATTATCGAAAGAAATTGAAACTGGACGAAAAGAGAGAGAATGGAACTGCTTTATTAGCTGAAGAAGAGTTTTGGCTAGATCACTCTGAAGACGGAGCTGATAATATCGAGAATGCTCATATGTGCTTCATCGGAGATGATCAAAGTGATGATGGTGATGACACTGATGAAGATGAGGTACCTTCTTTAAATGATTCTGATTTTGATTTTAAATTCATTTCTTCACAGATGGACATTATTATTTCTGCTTTACATGAATTACGCTCGAAGTTATTATCTGAAAAGTAATTAAATACAGAAAAGTCAATTTTGATTGATAAATTACAAATTTCTTTGAAAGATGAAAAATCAATTTTAATTCATACAAAAGACGTCTTTCAAAAGAAATTAGATGATTTAGAAAAATCAAATATGACTTATCTTGATTCTTTGACTGAAATGACCAAATTAAAAGATAATTTTTCGGATAAAATAAATGAGTTGGAAGAAAAATTATATCGAAGAAATCAATATGAACAAACTATTTATTTGAACAAACCACGGAGTTATGAGTCTATTAAGGAAAAATGGGGACTTGGTTTTGAAAATCCTCATTGTTTAAATAATGCGATTGAAAAATCCCCTACTTTATATAAATATGATTATCTAACTCTTGCTCAATATGCTCCTCAATTTAAAATTGATTGGATGAATGAAAAGCAAGTGTTATAAATCGAAAATGAGAAAAGAATGAATAACAAGAAAAAGGAATTTCTTTTGTTTATATGAGCGAAAATGCCAAATATTTTCCTGATAAATCAAAGAAGGGCCGAAAAGGTTTAAATGACATATCTTCCATCAAATCTTCAGTGTCTGATGATTATGTTGATATATATGCCACTAAGTCTGATAAGGAAAATATCTCTCCAGTTTTTTATGATTCCAAGAGATATATTCCTCCTTTAGTTTTAGAAGGCAAAATCAATGAACTAGAAGATAAAATGGAAGATCAAAGTATTTAAAAAGAAATTGAATCTGATGTTATTCTTTCTTTCATGACGTCAAGTTTTGAAGAAAAATTATTTTCTCAAAAACAAGATTCATTTTCTATTTCTGGCCTTTCTTCTTCTATTAAAGAAAACAAAAAGGAAGTTTCTAATTCTAAAATCTTTTCTCAAAATTTTTCTGACTCCAAGGCAAGTTCAAGTTTATTGTCTGATCAATTTGGTTGTTTAGATGAAATTGTTTCTTCTGATTTAAATATTAAATCCAAAATTCTTGATGAATCTTTTACGTTCAATGATGATTATTATAAACCTAAGCGTAAAAGAAGAAGGTCAAAGAAGTCAAAGAAACAAGAGTCAGTCATTTCTGATAATTCTAATTCTTCTAATTCAAATATTTCAGATAGGACTTTGAACAAGTCTACAAAGCAGATATGGAGGATCAAACGGACATCTGATGAACCTGCTTCTGAAGAGGATAGATATGTAGACAAAATTTATAAAAGTGATTCATTTGCTACTTGTAATAAAATTTCAAAATACTCAATAAAGCAAATGATTCGAATTTCAAAACATGTCTCATATTCTTCCTCTGATTCTAGTTCAGATGATAATGCTTTGTCTTCTTCTGATGGTTGTGCTTATTATTCTGATGATCTTTCTTGTGCTTTCAATGTTAAATCTAACAAATATATCCCCATACGAACTGCAACTAAATTTCATGGACCCAATTTCAAGTGGGTACCGAAATCTCAGATTAATTCTAAGTTGCAGGCATCAAATGTCAAGGGGGAGTAAAAGAAATTGGCTTCTGAGTACTTCAGCTCAGAACCCGTACTTCAATGGACTACGACTTCTAGACATGTCAGTTTGGGACTCGTTCTTCAATGCTTTTAGCTTCTGACTATTGAGAAATTGTGAGTACATTTACTTAATTCCGCTGCATATATCTCTGATCATGATGTTGTTCCAGTTTTCTCAAATGTTTTTCATGAATCTGAGCAAGTTCAACTAACTCTTGAATTTGTACAATCCTAATTTTTCATTTGAGACACAAATTCATTATACATTATGTGGAAGATGATTTTATTGAATTTTATTTTTTTCTAACTAAATATCAATTTGCCGAATTCTTTACATTTGTCTTAAATATTTTCAAACTCGGCATTTGAATTTAAAAGTTTAAATCTTTACAAATTTTATTCTATAAAGTAAAAGCTTTACATGTTTTCTTTCTTTTGAATAAAATGTGTGTCAAGGATAAATTTTCAAGTTGCTTTGTTTATATTGTAGTTTTATACGTTCAACTTTCAAGTCTTACAAAAGTCGAAAAGTCAATAACATGTTTGAAGCTTTTGAGTTTGCTTTAAAGTTGTGTGATTCGGAATATTTATAGTTTACAATGCTTGGAAATCCTAAAAAGTCTGAATTATGGATCGTAATGAAAATATGGGCTAAGCACTTAGATGTAAAATTGAGTAATTGAGATGAAAATTATATATAAAATTCAGAAATCTCTAAGTTTAAAAGTTTGTACCTGTGACCTTTCTGGTTTGGGAAAGTAAGTTCCGTGGGATGCTTGTCATCTGGTCCCCTGCGGTCAATTGATCTGGGAGTGATCGAACCCAAATCCTTCTATAGAACCAGATCGAAAGTCATGTTCTACTGGTATGAATGGGTTTAGGATGTGTCGATGTAGCCTTTCTGATCTGGGAGAGTAAGTTCCAAGGGGTGCTTGACACCTAGTCCCCTAAGGCCAACTGGTCTGGGAGCGGCTGACCCAAATCCTGCAATAGGGTCAGATAGAAAGTTACGTTTACGGCATGTTCTTTACTTACCAAATTTTTTTGATTAAAAGATGCCAAAGTGCACAAGCTTAAAAGATGCCAAAGAGCACACTCATGTGAAGATGCCAATGTGCACAATGCTAAAACATGCCAATGAGCACACATCTCATGATACTTAGTGATATGTTTGAGCTGTGATAAACCTGTAAATTTGTGAAAGTCTTAATTTTTGATGGCTTAGTGTGAGTACATGCAAAGTTTTCTATTATATTTTTAGAATTGCATTTTCTTGAAGCTAATCGAAGTTCGCATGCGAGCACACTGAATAGATTGATGAAAGTTTTTGAAACTGAACATGTTTTAACTTGATATGCAATAAAACTTGTATCTGTATCCAACACCACATACTTGATTTCAACTGATTGATAAATCTGTGATATTTTACTCCGTAGAATTTAATTTGTTTAGTGTTTAAAGTTTTATATATTTAGTTGTTTCAAAATACATATTCAGTATATTTTTCTTTCTACTATGATATTTCAATTCTTGTGTTCTCACATATATTTTTAAATGGGTTTGTGCATTATTCAAGGGGGAGTGAATAAGGAGATTTTTCTGAAAGATCATATCTGATTTCGAGGGGGAGTATCTGATTCTCTATATGAATGCTAATTTGTGTAGGGGGAGTCAAAGAGCTTAATCAGGTGAAATTTTTCTAAGTACAAGTCAGCTTTGCGCCAACAGTTGGTAGCGCAAAACTAACTTTGCGCCACCAACGTGTAGCGCAAATCTCTCCTCTTTCTTCCTTACTCTGATTTTGCAGATCTTAAGTTGTCTCGTCTCCGACATTTGCATGACCAAGTTGATCTAGATCATCAAGGTCATGAGGGGGAGAAGTTAAGGAGAAGTTAAGGAGAAGTTAAAGAGACAAAGAGTTCAAACGGTTATCTGCTGATCAAGATTCGCTCAAGATTCTATTCTCTCAGCTACTACTAGTTCTTTTGCTATTCCAGCTCCGACCACCACAGATCATTCAAGTTCATTTAAAAGAGGTGTGTTGTCTAGAGCACAAGCTGATAAACCGATTGTTCTTTCAAGGCTACTACATACTGGTCCAGTATTGTCAAGGAAGCAAAGGTCACAAAGATTGAAAGATGCTGAGAAGAAATTTTTTTTTTAGTCAAGAAAGAAGCTTCTTCACAAAGTCGCTTAAATGGTCCATGCTGCTTTAGAAGATGATTTTTGAAGACCACAGCGCCAATGATTACTAAGAGGGGAGATTGTTAAGTCTGACTTTATAGTAATCATTGTATTTATAGGCTTGGTCTAATACTGTGTTTAGAGAGCATATCTGTGTTGTATTAGCCAAGGGTATTTAAGTCCCTTGTGGCTTTGGTTGTTGTAAGGATATTCACGCATACTGGATACAATTCTGTTCTTGCGCTTTCAATCTCTCTCTCTACTTTCTCTCTCTAGTGATTTAGTGATTTTAGGATTATCAAACTATATTCTTGTTCTTTGTCACAAAAAGAAAGTGTATCCGATGATCATATCCTCCATCGGATTCATTCAAAGCCAAGACCTTATCCGAATACCTCAAAAGAAACGATCAAGTATCTTCAGATTTGGACCATCAGATTCATAACCTAGAATATTTTAATAGATCAACTTTAGATCTGTATCCTTGAAATCCAAAAGAAGTTTCTATGTTTTGTCGGATTCTCAAAGTACCTCAGAAATATTCTAAATCCTTATTATCCGATAGACTTTACTTCATAAATGTCTATAACTAGAAACTGTTGTATAACTTGTATTTCAGAATAGAAAAAATAGGATTTTTACTTGTAAAAATCTTTTAACTATCTGTATCGATTAAAAGTGTATAAGCCTTCAACAAAATCAACGACTAGTTGCAGAGAGGTCAAGATAGTCACCAAATTAAAGCGGATTGGTTTGTCATCTAACCAAAAGAAAATCAATACAAAATAAATTAACTAGTAGTCTGAAAAATACTATTACTGGCAAGCTAGATTTTGATGTACAAACTTGTCCAACAAGTTTCGCTCACCAACTCTCTAAAACTCTCATCTTAGTATGGGAACATGCAAAAAGCATGTCAGCTGAAGTAAGTTCTAAAACATTATTTAATTAGTGTCCTACTTCCTTTACTGTTCTGTTAGACCACAGTCTCATTGGATTCAAGATCATCCAATCTGAAGATCGCAATCTGAAGCTAAAGCCGGAACGTCGACTCTCGATATTAAAGTCTATGTCTATTTGTAATAAATGTCAAAGTAATCAATGTATTTGTTTATTATTGTAAAAGTTAACTTAATATCTAGTTTGTTAGATATTAGTTAACTTAGGTAACTTAGTTAGTTAAGTTAGTTTCTAGTTTGTTTGATATTATCTAGGATAATATCTAGATATTAAAGTATCTAGATATTAAGTTAGGTAGTGTGTAAAACACACCAAGTTAGATTAGTTGTGTATCTCAATCTCTCAATAGATAAGATAAGGATCACACACAAAAACACACACAAAAAGGTGTAAAAGAGATAATACAGAGAACACATTCAAACTTTGAATCTGATCAACCTTGTAACCGTTGTTATATATCAATACAGGTTGGTAATCGATTAATGTGTTGTTTCTAAGAACTTGATATGACCGACAATTGGTATCAGAGCCTGATTAAGATCAAATCAAGTTTTTCTGAAAAACGACCCTGTGTTCTTGTTTGGAAATCGATTTTGAGTGTTTAAGTGTTTTAGGTGTTAAAATCGATCAGGTTGTGATCGATTAGCATGCTAGATAGAGTTGTTGTTGTTTGATTTCATTTTAAATCATCTATCGAGTTCCATTTTGTGATTTTAGTGAAGAAACAGTCGAAAGCTTTAAGTCACTGTGCTATCAAATTAATTTCGAAAAAGTGTGTGTTATTGAGATCGGGTGCTTACAATCAGTTCTAGAAGTGTTTCTAGACATAAGGGTAGTGTTTTGGTACTGCTAATCGTTTCAGGATCAAGTTCTAGTCGATTTTCGAAGTTTAAGGACGAACATACGCAAAGCAGAAGAAGAACACACGCAAAGTCCAACTTTGCGCCTCTCAAGCCAAACGCAAAGCACACTTCTCGCTTCAAAGAGCAAACGCAAACCTCAACTTTACGCATCTCAAGACAAACGCAAACCTCAGTTCACGTGTACCTCTTCAAGAAACGCAAAGCTCAACTTTGCGCTTCCCACTAGACCCGCAAACCTCAGTTTGCGCTTCCCACTAGACCCGAAAACCTCAGTTTGCGCTTCCCACTAGACCCGCAAACCTCAGTTTGCGCTCCTCACTAGACCCGCAAACTTCCATTTGCGCTCCTCATTTGAAACGCAAACTTTCTCAAACGCAAACTTCCAACCAGGATGACATCCAGAGAAGCCCTTGCAATAGGAACTGACACCAAGCCACCAGTTCTCTTTAAAGGAGAATACGAACAGTGGAAGGATCGGTTTCTAAACTTCATTGACAGACATGAGCTGGGTGATTTCATCAGAACATCTATTGAAGAAGGGGTTATGAAAACAGTCATAACGACTCGTGTAGTTGGAAATGTGCCGACTGAAGTTGAACTTAAGTTTCATGAGCTACAAGATGATAACCTTAGAAGAGCCAAAGGCGATAGATTAGCTAAGTCATACATCTTACAAGGAATCCCAAATGAAATATACGTAAAGATTGATAGCTACAAGGCCTCCGGCAATGAAATGTGGGATCAGCTTGAAAAGATTATGCTGGGTTCAAAAGTTGGAAATCAGCTGAAAATCTCCAACTGCCTAAATAACTATGAAGAATTTAGAGGCAGAGTGGGAGAAACTTTAGAAGAAACCTATGACAGGTTTGTGACTTTGCTAAACGAACTTAGCAAGAACAAAGTCCACAAATCTCAAATTGAGCTGAACGTCAAGTTCCTGAGCATTTTTCAACCAGAATGGAAAAGATTTGCAAGACAGATGAAGCAGATCAAAGACTTGAATGAGATTCCACTTCACGAGGTGTATGAAACCCTCCGTCAGAATGAAGAAGAGGTGGATGAAATTCTAGCTGAGAATAGACAGAGAGGAAAGACAGTTGATGACACAGTCGCTCTTGTTGTTAGGAAGAAGAAGAATAAGACGATTGTGTACGAATCAGATGAAGATGAAGCTTATGCAAACTCTGACACAGATGAAAATGATCAGCTGAAGCAAGCAATGATGATGCTGACAAATGCCTTTCAGAAAAGATTCTACAAAAAGCCAACATCAAACATTTAGAGGTACTCATCTGGTCCGAACAACTATATCCACAAGGAAAGGGTTGAAGGAAGCAGATATGAAGGAAAGAGATATGAAGGGAAGAGAACAGAGGAAAGGAAGCCTGAAGAGCCACCAACGTGCTACAACTGTGGCAAAACAGGTCATTATGCCAGAGACTGCCGAAGGCCAAAAGTCAGAAACTCCGACTACTACAAGAACAAGATGCTTCTTGCAAAGCAACAGGAGGCTGGCAAGGCACTGATGGCTGAGGATGAATACTGGCTCGATCACTCAGATGATGAAGAAGAGGATGAAGAAAAATATGAAGCCGTCAACATGTGCTTCATGGGCCAAATAGAATCAGATGCTGAAGCTGATTCAGACAATGAAGAAGAAGAGGTATGTAATCTATCAGATTTAGATTTCATGAATAAAATGCATGCCATGAGTTTAAAACAAAAAGAGTTAGAATCTAATCTTGAGCAAGAAAATGGTGTCATAACTGACAAAAACCAATTGATACAGAAACTTAGCAATGAAATTGCTGAGAAGAAAGTATTAATTGAGGTTTTACATAAAGATAATGACACCAACGCTAAGGAAAAGACAATAATTCTTAAAGAGAATTCTGATCTTAAGTCTAAACTGCTAAAAGGTGAAATAGATTTATATGAGCTTACAAATTTGCATGCTTCTTGTACCAAAGAAAACGTTTCTTTACTTGGAAAATTAAAAAGTTTGGAAGAGAAGTTATATAAAATGGGTCAAACTGAACAGACTATTTTTCTGAACAAACCCAAAGAGGAAATAGAGAGATGGGGAATCGGTTATAAGAATCCTCACTATCTACAAAAGGGGATGTCTGAAGTGCCAGGACTTTATGATCATCTTTCAATGCAATTAGCTCGCAGAATCCCTGAATTTAAAACTTTCTGGACTAAACTGTCAAAAGAGGATGAAGCCAATGAAACGGAAAAATGGTTGAAATCAGCTAAAGTTCATCTTCCATTTAATTATGCGAAGACGAATAATAGTTATAATGAAAGTCCAATATATCAAAAGAAGAAAACTCTTTCGAGTGATTTCTTTCCAAGTTATTCTGAAAAAGAAATGGAGGCGAAACCTATTCAAGGTAAACTATATGTCCCTCCTCTCGTTTTAGAAAGTAAAATTTTTGAACTCGAGAATTCTTTGTCAGATGAAAGACTTTTGATGAATATTGAGCAAAAAGTGTTTTCAACTGTGTTTTCAAATTCTGTTATTTCTAAGGCTTCAAACTCTAAAGATATGTTTGGTTCATCAAATAAAGGATTTGATTTTCTGAACTCTAACGGTGGTTTAGATAATTGTTCTGAACAATTTGACTTTAATGCAAAACTTCCTAACCATTCATCTTTTGTTAAGAAAACTTTGAGAAAAACCAGTATGCCTGTTAATAGTGCAAAATCAACGAAGGTTTTTGTTGATAAATCAGTCTCTGTGAAAGCTAAGAGTGCTAAAGGTAAGAATATATCTCAGCATTCACATAAACCGAACATTACTGGTAATTCTAAGAAAGAGCAATCGCTTGTTGCTCCAAGGTCTAACTCACCAGTTTCACATGTTTCAGATCTGAGCAAGCGAAGGCCAGAAGTAAATTCTCAATGGCAACCGAAACGGAAGCTTGACAAGACCGTTTTATCTTTTAGTAGTGTTAATTGTAGTAAGACTTCGCTTAGTAAAGATGTCTTAATTGCTGATGTTGCTCTTTTAAACTCAAAACTTGCTGTTTCTCGTAAACAATATACAATGAAGCAATTATTTCAGTTATCTTTATCTGCTAGAAAGTCTTCTATTTATGATAAACATGTTTCTATCTCTTGTCAAGATTCTGGAGATTGGTTTGGAAATTACCATGTGCATTCATATCATACTAATCCTTCTCATACATTTCAAAAGAAAAGAGTACCCAATTTGAAATGGGTACCAAATTCTTGTGCTAACACAGAAGGACCCAAATTCCAGTGGGTACCTAAGGCTAAATCTGTGTTGCAGGCACACAAAGCTTAGAGAGAGTTCGACTTCTGATTATGTACAGATCAGGACTCGTTCTTCATTGACAAAATAGGTTTTTGGATAATGCAGTTCAAAACTCGAACATCAAAGTCAAAATAGGCTTTTGAATAAATCAGTTCAAGACCCGCACTTCGATAATCAAAGTGATTATTCCAATGTTGTCGTATAAATCTCTAAATTTATAACTTCTCTTATGCAGACTAGTCATACATGGTTCTTGGACAGCGGATGTTCCAAGCACATGACAGGACAAAAAGAGATACTGTCCAATTTTAAAAACAAATATTGCGGAACAGTCAGATTCGGCAACGACCAATTTTCATCAATCATGGGATATGGTGATGTACAACATGACAATGTCACGATCAAGAAGGTGAGCTATGTTGAAGGCTTACGCCACAACTTGTTCAGTATAGGCCAGTTCTGTGACAAAGACTTAGAGGTCAACTTCAAAGCCAAGAGATGTTCAGTTCGCAATGAAGAAGGCGAAGAACTCTTGGTCGGTACTCGAGAATCAGACCTCTACACAATCAATTTATCAAATGTTCAGACTGACAAGCAAGTTTGTCTACTGACGAAAGCATCGATGCAACAAAGTTGGTTATGGCATCGAAGGCTCTCTCACCTCAACTTCAGGTACATCAACAATCTGGTCAGTGGAAAGCTCGTCAAAGGACTTTCAGAGCTCAAGTATGAAAGAGAACATCTTTGTGCAGCTTGTGAAAAGGGCAAGATGAAGAGGGCACCTCATAAACCAAAGCCTGAACCAAGTACAAGCGCTCCGTTATAGTTATTGCATATGGATCTATGCGGTCCGATGCGAACTCAGAGTCTAGGCGGCAAGAAGTACATACTCGTGATCGTGGACGATTACTCGTGATACACATGGGTCAAGTTTCTACGTTCAAAGGATGAGACACCAGATGTACTCATCACTTTCCTAAAGACGACCCAGGTGAATCTGCAGAAATCGGTCAAGTTTCTACGAACAGACAACGGCACAGAGTTCAAGAACAACAAAGTTGAAGAATATCTCGAATCTGTCGGGATTTCACATCAATACTCTGCTGCTTGAACGCCTCAACAAAATGGAGTGGTTGAAAGAAGAAATCGGACGCTAGTCGAGGCTGCTCGTACTATGCTAAGTCAATCAGACTTACCTCTATTTTTGTGGGCAGAAGCTGTATCGACCGCGCACTACACACAGAATCGGTCCATGGTACATCGAAGGTTCAAGAAGACTCCTTATGCGTTAATCAACAACCGAACACCGAAAATCAAATATTTCCATATATTTGGGTGTAAGTGTTTCGTGCTAAACGATAGGGAGAATCTTAACAAGTTTAGCGCTAAGGCGGATGAAGGGATCTTCATTGGATATTCCTCGACATCAACTGCATTCCGAGTTTATCTGAAGAAGTCAAGAACGGTGATTAAAAGCATCAACGTCACCTTTGATGAAGAAATGGCTTCCGAACAACAACGTTTAGAACCCGTTATAACCGGAGTACTAGCTTCTGGGCAACTCAGTCCAGGACCTACGTCTCAACAGAATAAATCAGATGAAGCATCAACTTCTACTAACCATTTATCTGATTTAGATTTATTATTTGAATTGTTTTATGATGAATTTCTTGGATCTAATGTAAAGAAATCTGTTGTGGTTGACAGGATGGAAGACTTAACGACTACTCATCCAACCAGTTCAGATGACTCTATTGAATCAAACGCCCCGATTCAACAAGAGATTACAATTCAAATGTCGACTCCAACAGTTGAAGAAGTGACAACTGATAAAGAGACAGAAGTAGCTGAAACAGCTGAAACAGTAGGAGATACTATACAGATCAATCTACAACCAGAACAAGCTATACCTGCTGAGCCTTCTGAACCTGCCACTTCAACTGAAACCATCAATCCTCCTGAACAATCCGAAGAAGGTACAAGTGGATTTGTAGATGATACAACCGACATACAATCATCTAATCCACTGCCTCATGAACATAAATGGACCAAAGAGCACCCGCTAAGCCAGATCATTGGCGATCCATCAAAACCAATGCAAACTAGGTCAACATCAATGAACATGTGCATGCATGACTCCTTTCTGAGCAAGTTCGAGCCAACACGTGTATCAGAGGCACTTGTTGATCCAGAATGGGTGGTCTCAATGCAAGAAGAGCTGAATCAATTCGATGCACTTCAAGTATGGAGACTCGTACCAAAGCCTAAAGATAAAACCATTATAGGTACGAAATGGATTTTCAAAATAAAGAAAGACGAAGATGGTACCGTTATCTGAAACAAGGCAAGACTAGTAGCCAAAGGATACAGACAAGAGGAAGGAATAGACTATGACGAAACATATGCTCCTGTGACGCGATTAGAGGCAATCAGAATGTTTCTAGCCTACGCAGCCCACAAGAACTTCACGGTCTTTCAAATGGACGTGAAGACAACATTCCTGAATGGAATTCTGAAGGAGGAAGTCTACGTCTCTCAGCCAGAAGGTTTTGTCAATCAAGAGAAGCTGAATCATGTTTACATTCTCGACAAAGCACTCTACGGTCTGAAACAAGCACCTCGAGCCTGGTATGATGTCCTTTCCACTTTTCTAGTCAAGTCTGGGTTTTCAAAAGGTACGGTTGATACCACTTTGTTTATCAAAAAGGAAAAAGGCGATATCATTTTAATTCAAATTTATGTAGATGATATTATCTTTGGTTCTACAAATACTAAGTACTGTAAGAATTTTGCAAACCTTATGGTGTCTAGATTTCAGATGAACTTGATGGGAGAGATGAATTTCTTCCTCGGTTTACAAGTAAAACAATTTTCATCGGGTATTTTTATCAGTCAACCAAAATACATTAGGGATATTCTTCGGAAGTTCCAAATGGAAAATTCAAAACCGATTGGTACCCCAATGGCACCAGGTACTAAAATTGGCACCGATCCTTCGGGAAAGGATGTTGATGTTAGGACTTATCGAGGGATGATAGGTTCCTTAATGTATCTTACTTCTAGTAGGCCAGATATAATGTTTTCAACATGCTTATGTATACGATATCAGACCAATCCTAAAGAAATCCATATGTCTGCTGTAAAGCGCATATTTAGGTATCTAAAGGGCACTGCAGATCTTGGTCTGTGGTATCCTAAAGATACTAGTTTTGAACTAACAGCCTACACAGAAGCAGATTATGCAGGTTGTATGTTAGACAGGAAGAGCACGTCAGGACATGTACAGTTCCTCGGTGACAAACTAGTAAGTTGGGCATCGAAGAAGCAACTTTGTGTTTCAACCTCCATGGCCGAAGCAGAATATGTAGCTGCTGCTAGTTGCTGTTCTCAAGTCTTATGAATGAGAACTCAATTGCGCGACTACGGTTTCCACTTCAACAAAATCCCGATATACTGTGACTCCAAGAGCGCCATCGCAATATCAGCGAATCCTGTTCAACACACCAAGACTAAGCACATAGACGTCAGGTATCACTTTATTAAAGATCATGTTGAAAAGGGAACAATTGAACTTTTCTTTGTAAAAACTGATTATCAACTTATCGATTTGTTCACCAAACCCTTAGACGAAAAGAGGTTCAACTTTCTTATCTCTAAGCTTGGTATGCTAAATCTTAAAATCTAATCAGTAACTACCTATCAAAGTTTTCTAATTGTATAATTTTTCATCATTTCTTCATTCTTAACTTTGATTGATATCTGCACTTCTACATTCTGTTCATAATCCAAGGGGGAGAATGAGAAGACATTGACAAGTGGTCAATATTACTTCGAGGGGGAGCTCATAAAAGTTTGCATGTACCTTTTAATGCTAATTTTTTTTTGTAATGCAAGAATTTAGGGGGAGCTCTTCAAGACAAAAGGGGAGTACGGATATGACTTCTGATTATTCATGATCAGAACTCGTACTTTAAAAGTTTTACTGCTTTTTGTCTTTTCAATTTAAGTAAATAAAATTTACTTTGACTTGACATAAGATTTTTGCAGAATTTTTGAGAGAAGCTTACAAGTTCATATCTTTATGACTTAAAGCTTAGCTTCATGAGATATAAGATCGCACGTAAGGTATAATCCTTTATCTTAATCTCATATATGGTTGAAAGAAGGACAACTTTCAATCATTGGAAAACATTGTTTTTAATGTTCAAACCACTTCCCGATTTTTCAACAGATTTTATATTTTGGGAGTGTATTTTAAATGTTTTCATGATCTAAATTGTGCTTTAACTGTTAAGTTAAACCAATCTGAGTTTCACGTGCATCATAGGAAAACAAGGAATCATTGTGCTAGGAATTAACACAACTTCTATGGAATCACCTTAACCAGTGATTTCTACCCAAGAAGTTAATCCTTAGTGATTGAGTATGAGAAGTCGAAAAGAAATGAGTGTGATTAGAGAAAGCTAAATGTTTAAAAGAAAGAGCGTGTGAGAACAAAGTTAAAAGAATATCACAACTCTGCACCAACTTTTTCTGAGTCGGGTAGCCACATTACTAGTGTTTCACAATTCTTTGGTGAACATTATTGAAACAGGCAACTAACCCATGCCAACTCTTGATCAAACCTCACTATCTACTCATTTTCTTCTCAACAAGAAAGTGTTTCACATTTTCAAAGGGGAAGCAGCACATTTGCTATCTGATTTTCATTTGGAAAATCTGGATATTGAAAAGAAGGAAGTCTGCCCCACCTTCGCACTTCAATCATGCACATTGAGTCTATGTTTAACTTACTGTTGTCTCAGTGGTTTACACAATATTTAGCCTATAAGCAATCATCAAGTGCTTAATTCTTTCTATCACAAGCACGAACACACAAGGAATTTGTTTCTTCGTCATAACGTTTATAGAAATAACCTTTGTGGTGTTTCGATGATTAAATGGAAGCCCTGGGGGAGTCAACATCAAACAGCTCCTTTCCAATGTGTATTCGTTACACACAGTGACTTAGTGTTACTGACAGGCATGTTAACTGATTCATTAGTTGATTCAGGTGTTACACGACTATTTTGTCTAGATTTGCAAAGATCTAGATGAATATCTTATGAATTGACGAATCAAAGGCTCTAACCGCAAGATAGACATTTCTTACAAATAATTTTGATGAAGTTGTTGAACTTAACATCAAAAAGGGGGAGAATGACTACACAAGAAATGGCAAAGATCACATGTTTCAAGAATCGCGTCCACTCTTCAAAAGGGGAGATTGGTATATTGTTAGAAAAAAGACATGTTGATTTCAGAGCTAGAGAAAGAGATTGCATCTTCCGAGCTGAACAAGAAGACTGAATTGCTAAAATCATTTTCGTAATGATCTTGATCCAAAGGGGGAGATTGTTAGACCACAGTCTCATTGGATTCAAGATCATCCAATCTGAAGATCGCAATCTGAAGCTAAAGCCGGAACGTCGACTCTCGATATTAAAGTCTATGTCTATTTGTAATAAATGTCAAAGTAATCAATGTATTTGTTTATTATTGTAAAAGTTAACTTAATATCTAGTTTGTTAGATATTAGTTAACTTCGGTAACTTAGTTAGTTAAGTTAGTTTCTAGTTTGTTTGATATTATCTAGGATAATATCTAGATATTAAAGTATCTAGATATTAAGTTAGGTAGTGTGTAAAACACACCAAGTTAGATTAGTTGTGTATCTCAATCTCTCAATAGATAAGATAAGGATCACACACAAAAACACACACAAAAAGGTGTAAAAGAGATAATACAGAGAACACATTCAAACTTTGAATCTGATCAACCTTGTAACCGTTGTTATATATCAATACAGGTTGGTAATCGATTAATGTGTTGTTTCTAAGAACTTGATATAGTATTGTTTGACCGACAAGTTCCCTCTGTATACAAAGGATGAGATGGGTTAACAAGTGTCTATACCTACTACAAGGCTGAAGTAAAAAAGTACAAGTATGCATGGATCAACAAATCAGATAAAGGCACGTGTTAAAGTTCAAGGAGTACATTTAATGCAATGGAGGCTATAAAAAGGTATTCATTGTCATTGTTTGGAAATCACTTGTTTTGAAAGAACTTCTCAGTGAAAGCTTCAAAGTAAATTTGGCATCACAATATGAAGACTGCTGGGTCATCTAAGATTTGAAGATGACATCTCCTTTCGTTTGTGTTTGCTCTTCTGTAAATGATTATACATCTTAGAAATAGTATGGTTCTTTGTAATAGCTTAGTTATGCCTAAACAGATCAGTGAGTCAAAGACCAACCAAATTCAACATGAAGCGAGTTTACTGCGGATTTAGATGAACTTCAAGAAGACTAAGCCTCTTCTGCCGAAAACATATTCGGCAGACATCTCCTCCGCCGAATCTCCTTTTTTTGGCATCCAACTGCCTCTCTTTCGGCAGAATACCTCCTTGCATATCCCTTATTTTCGGTAACACCTTTTTATGTCAAACCCTCTCGATTTGACATATTTCCTCATTCCCAATGATCTTCTAACAAAGGGAATGGAAGCTTCCTCTTCTTAAAAGATATTCACTTGAGTTTTGATCCGATTGAGACATTTTATTTTTAAAAGATCTCAAAATGATTTGTACCAGGTATATTTTATTAAGATACTGTACATTCATAGTACAAAAGTTACCTTTTGTATTGTGATAAGTCACCTCAAATATCTTACAATTTATTGACAATATCTCAACCACCCAAGCTTTAAATGTCCCATGTCCTTTGCACTCATTGCTTTGGATAGTATTTAAAGGGTGAAGATGGCTCCATGCAACTCATGCTTTCAGCTCAAGTTTTCTCAAGTGCAAAATTTCAGCAAGTTGTTAGCCAATATTTTCTCCCTAAGATTTTGTCTTTGTGATAAATAGTCTTCTTTGTGTTAGATTGTAAAAATAGTCTTTAGCTATTCTTTTCCGCAACAATCTTTATTTTCTATGTATAATTCTTGATATTCATATCAATAAAGAATTAAAATTAAGTAAAATTTTGTGTATTGTATTCAACCCCCTTTCTACAATACTTGTTTTGCTTATTAGGGACCAACAAGTGGTATCAGAGCGGTTGATTTAACTCAATAAATCAGATATGCGATGGCATCTTCGTCCAAAGACAAAGTTGATTTTATTTTGCTTTTCAAAACGCTTTTCATACTGGTAACGACTCTATGGTCAAACCTCCTACGTTCAATGCGAACAACTTTTCACTCTGGAAAAGTAGGATGATGCTATTCTTAGAGGGGGCTGACAGTCGTTATCTGACCGTTCTTCATGAAAGTCCTCTTGTCCCTAAAGTATGGGACAAATTTATCAAAACCTCCAAAATGAAAGATAAGGAAAAAGATCCTCTTTTCCACGTTTCCGATGACTTATCTGACGAGGAACGTAACTCTTCGACTGGTAGATATATTCTGAAAACTGAAAAAGAATACACTGAGGAAGACAGACGCACCATTGGACTTGACTCCAAAGTGCGAGCAATTATTGCTCAATCGCTTCCAGATGAAGTGTATCACTCTCTTGTTAACTTCTCTACTGCTAAAGAGATGTGGTTGACTCTATGTGTTCTGTACGAAGGTACAGATGAAGTCAATAAATCAAGAAAGATCTCTCTTGTTCGTAAATACAAACTTTTCTCTCATGAAAAGGGAGAATCTCTTTCTAACTACTATAATCGTTTTAATAGTCTTTTAAACGATCTCAAACTTCTTGGGAAGCTTTATGACAACGAGGAAATCTTATGCAAGTTCATGGATGGTCTTCCAGATTTCTGGGAGAACCTCAATACCTGCATCAAGACAACCAAGGACTTGGAAAGCCTACCTCTCACTTCTCTCTATGGTACCTTCTTTAACTATGAACAAACTCGTCTTCAAAGGAAGACCATCATCAAAGAAATAAAAGCCCCTTCTATGGCTCTTATTAGTGATGGTTCCAAGAAAACTATGTGTATTCCTCGCATCACTTATCCTTCTGATGATTCAGAGAGAGAGAGTCATAGATCACTCCTCGGAGGCATATCTTAGTGAAGCCGATGATGAAGGAGAAAACACCTCTGTTGATCAAATGACGGAGGAAATGAGTATGCTTGCTAACTTTTCTAAATTTAGGAAAAACCCCTCCTCCAACCATTTTAGAGTCAACCGAAAATTTTCTTCCTCCTCCTCTAAAAATTCTTTAAACAAATCCAAGGAGGAATGCTATGCGTGTGTCAAAAAAGGCCATTTCGCTTCTGAATGTAGAAGCAATCCTCCTACGATCTCTAAGTCTAACTCTTCAAATTCTTCTAAGGGAAGGAATTTTAGATCTATCTCTATAGGTAGATCTCATCCTCGAAAATCTTCCCCTTCTTCTTCCTTCAAAGAGCTCTCTAACAAAGTTGATAAGTACAAAGCTAAGTACAAGAGAGAAAAGGAAAGAAACTTTAACTCTCATCGAAAGGGAAAAGGCTTGATGGTTGAGACTCTTGACTAAGCTGATGAGCCTACCTCTGACAGTGAGAAAGAAGTTTCAAGTAAATACCTTATGGCAAAACTTGATGAAGAAGTCAAAGATTCCTCCTCCTCCTCATCTCAGGTACATCCCTTCTACTCTCTCACCAATGAAGAAAAGATTGAAGCTTACGACTCTTTAACTGTACTTTTCCATAACGAGAAAGATGCAAAGAAAAGAGCTAATGCACAAATCAAATCTCTCTCTTCTCAACTTCAAGCTTCTCTCTCTCAACTAAAACATTTTGATAAAATAAAAGCTGAGTTGGAAGACTTAAAAACGATAAATTTTGTTTTAGATAAAGAAAAGAACAAACTAATCAAGTGTCTTCAAAAAGAACAAGAGATTGTAAGTAAATGGAACACCTCCTCCAAGAACCTTGAAAAGATTTTCAAAGACCAAGTTATTGGTTATGAAAAATTTGGACTTGTCTATTGGAAAGAGCATGCTGACTATACTCCTTCCAAAGACATCTTTTCCCCTTCTCAAAATCCTCCTTCTTCCTCTAAACTTCCCTCTTATTCTCCTGAGTGGTTTGATACCGACTCAGGAGATTATAACTCTGTCTACTCCATGGATCTTCGTGATTCCAGGAAGTTTGGAATCTTTGTGTCTGCCAAACAATCTAAACCCATTCTTAAAGAAGATCAAGATTCTAATGATTTTGTCAAACCTGTTAATGATCTCCTCAAAACATTGAATCTAAAAGAATGTTCTTCTTCTTCTTCCCCTTCATCCGCTTCTCCTCCTCCAAACAAATCTCCTCTCCTTAACAAGGGAAAATCTGTTGTTGTAGATCTCCCCACCAAAAGAAAAATTACACTTTCTTCCAAAGGTAAATCTCCCATGAATGCAACAGAATTCCTTCCTAGAGCGCTGAAATTTAAAAAAATCTAAAGGAATCTCCATCGATTCTCATCCTTCTTTAGAAAACGGAATCCTTAGACCAATGCCTCGAACCCTTCACATTCCGTTCAACTCTCCCGTTCTTCCTCACTCTTCTAAACCTCTCAAGACAAAACCCTAAGGAAAAGTCAAAGCTCCCACTAAAGAACCCAAGAAAAGTTCATCTACAGAAAATGCTATAACAGTGGTGATACTTTTCATCTGGACAAGGATTGTCCAAAAGAACGTATTGACAGATACGGTCAAAATGATCCTGCTTCAACTTCTTCTTCTAACCCTAAAGGACCCACCTCAAAACGGGTTCCAAATGACTAATTTGTTTATGTCTGCAGGTCATTGGGCATCATCATACCTGGTATCTTGATAGTGGGTGCTCACGACACATGACAGGAAACAAATCTCTTCTCTTAAACTTTGTGAAAGAAAAACGACCGACCGTAATCTTTGGTGACAACACTCGTGGTTCCACTAAAGGTTATGGGACTCTTTCTAATGGATCTATTAATTTCAACAAAGTCGCCTATGTGGAAGGACTCATGTATAATCTCTTAAGCATAAGTCAACTTTGTGATCTTGGTTTCTATGTGATATTTAGAATGGAAGATTGTCTCATCACAGACAAAAACTTTCATATTGTTCTTTCTGGTTTTAGAAAAGATAACGTCTATGTGATCAACATGGGAAACAAATCTGATCAAGGTAAAGGAAGCATCTGCTTCATTTATGAGGATTCAGAAAAGAAGAACTGGCTCTGGCATAAACGTCTCTCCCATCTCAATTTTAAGACGTTAAATGCTCTCTATAACAAAGAGCTAGTTGTCGGACTACCGAAAATATCCTTTTCTAAAGAAAAGCTATGTGCTGCATGTGAGAAAGTCAAGCTGACAAAATCCTCCTTCAAATCAAAGTAGTGTTTCTCTATCTCTACCCTCTTCAGATGCTGCACATGGATCTTTGTGGGCCAGTCATCACACCTAGTCTTGGTGGAAAAAGGTACATCCTTGTCATTATTGATGAATATACACGTTACACTTGGTTATTCTTTATCAGGTACAAAAGTGATACATCTGAAGAAATCATCAATTTCATCAAGAAATCTGAAGTTCTCAATGGTCAACTAGTCAGATCTGTTAGAAGTGACAACAGGACTGAGTTCAGAAATGCTACCTTAGATGCCTTTTTCAATGACAAAGGTATTTCTCAAAACTTTGCAGCATTTAGAACACCACAAAAAAATGGTGTTGTGGAAAGAAAGAATCGTACACTATGTGAAGCTGCAAGATCTATGCTGAGTGAATCAAACCTTCCTACCTACTTTTGGGCTGAGGTTGTCAATACAACTTGCTTTACTCAAAACCGATCTATCATTGTGAAAAGACACAACAAGACTTCCTATGAAGTCTTCTATAGTCGAAAACCAAATATCAGTTTTCTTTATGTTTTTGGCTGTTTGTGTTTCATCTTAAATGATCGAGAACATCTTGGGAAATTCGATCCCAAGGCTGATGAAGGTATCTTTATGGGATATTCTCTATCCTCTAAAGCCTATAGAGTCTAGTCTTCTTTAACTTGTGATGATAATGAACTTTATGAGTGGATCACTTCATGTGTACGTTAATATCCCACAACTCATTTGTCTGTAGGATCTCCCTATGTTCCATTTTTGTCAGCTTCCACTTCTTTTAACCATAGTTCGGCAGAATTCTTACCTTCTGCCGAATCGACTGCATCAATCGAACCAACTTTTCATTCTACTCCTCTTCATCATACTCACCCCATTCCTTCCGATCCATCACCCTCATATTCTCCTAGCCCATATCCTGCACCTCTTCCTCCAGCTCTAAAATGGACTAAGGATCATCCGATTGAACATATTATTGGTGATCAACAAGCAAGTTTCCAAACCAGAAGAGGTGTCGGAAACATTTGTCTCTGTATGAATTTTCTCTCTATCATAGAGCCCAAGAAAATTGAAGAAGCTCTAGCAGATCCTTGTTGGATCACTGCCATGCAAGAGGAGTTGTCTCAATTCGAAAGAAACAAAGTATGGAGACTTGTGCCTCGTCCCTATGGAAAGACCATTATCGGTACTAAGTGGGTGTTCCTAAATAAAATGGATGAAGAAGGCACTGTTATCAGGAATAAAGCCAGGCTTGTTGCTCAAGGGTATAGACAGGAGGAAGGTATTGATTATGATGAAACCTTTGCTCCTGTTGCTAGACTTGAAGCAATAAGAATCTTTCTTGCTCATGCTGCTCACAAAAACTTCCGGGTTTTTCAAATGGATGTTAAAAGTGCATTTCTCAATGGTGAACTTACAGAATAAGTCTATGTGAAACAACCTCCAGGTTTTGAAGATCCAACTCATCCTCACTATGTGTTCAGATTAGACAAAGCTCTTTATGGTCTGAAACAAGCTCCTCGTGCCTGGTATGACACTCTATCATATTTCCTTCTCTCCAAACGATATACTCGAGGTAAATTTGACAATACTCTCTTTCTCAAGAAAACCAGAGGTAATATCATTCTTGTCCAAATCTATGTGGATGACATTATCTTTGGTGCCACTGATGAATCTCTTTGTCAGGAGTTTGCCTCTCTCATGAAAAGAAAATATGAGATGAGTATGATGGGTGAGCTCACTTTCTTTCTTGGTCTTCAAATTAAACAAACTTCTGAAGGTATTTTCATAAATCAAAGCAAATATATTCGTGATCTGTTAAAGAAGTTTGATTTTGAAAATTGCTCTCCTATGAAAACTCCCATGGCACCACCTCTTAAGATTCATGTTGATACAACTGGTAAACCAGTTGACATCACAAATTATAGAAGGATGATTGGGTCTCTTTTTTATCTTACTGCTAGTAGACCAGACATTATGTATGCTACGTGTCTGTATGCGTGTTATCAAGCCAATCCCAAGGAATCTCACTTGGCGGCTGTAAAACGCATTTTTCGGTACCTAAAAGGTACTATGAATCTGGGTCTTTGGTATCCCAAGGACTTAGGTTTTGATCTCATTGGCTATTCAGATTCTGATTTTGCAGTGTCTAAGGTAGACAGGAAAAGTACATCTGGAAGCTGTCAATTACTCGGTGGAAATTTGGTCAGCTGGTCCAACAAGAAACAACATTCTGTATCTATCTCTAGTGGTGAGCAAGGAGTCCCAAATCCCGATACCGAACCGGTACCGTATCGATCCCGGACCGTCCCATGTATTTCGGAATGGTAATCGGTTCCATGTTTTTCCTATAATCGGTAATCCGTTCGATACTGATGGGGTAATAGTACCGAAATATCGTTATTATTACCGGTACCATACCGATCTAATCGGTACGGTATTCGGTATTGAGTTTTCTCATTTTTGGTATCGGGAATTTTCGGTATGGTACCGGTTCGGTACGGTACTGGTCCCATGCTCACCCCTATCTACCTCTACCGCTGAAGCTGAATATGTTGCAGTTGGCAGTTGTTGTGCACAGATCTTGTGGATGAAAAATCAACTGCAAGACTATGACAAGTTCTACTCTCAAATACCTATCCTATGTGACAACTCCAGTGCCATAGCAATTGCTAACAATCCGGTGCTGCATTCCAGATCAAAACATATTGATATTCGATATCACTTTATAAGAGATCATGTCTCTAAAGGTGATATTGAACTTCATTTCATCCTTACAGATCTTCAGCTTGCAGACCTCTTCACCAAACCACTGGATGAGTCCCAATTCAACTTCCTCGTTGGATCCTTAGGTATGTTAAATTTTATTTTAAAAAAAGTTTCGGCATTTCATCCTTTTACCGACTTCCTTTCGGTAAACCTATCGAATACCAAAACTTCTATCCTTTCGGTAAAGCGTCTTCGGTATGACTCTTTCCTTTGCAGTAAAGACTTCCTTCGGTCGCCTAAACTCTCTTCCATTTCGGTAGCCCTCACGACTACTGAACCTCTAGCTTCTTGCCAAACTCTCTCTTACCGATGTCCTTGTACATCACTTCTTCGGTATCTCTCACTAATACCGAAACTTGGATCTCACTAATACCGAACTTTGTTTATCGATCTCTCTATTACTCTTTTTTCGGTATTAATGATGATGTGTCATCATTATCCAAATCTTCCTTGCCGAAATTTTTTTCGGCACCCACCCTTTACCCTCTCAAATCATGACACGTGGCTTCTCAGGAGTCGTGGATCAGATGATGGGACGTTTTGCCACTTCCCCCACGATCCTGACATCATCCATTTTCGGCTATTCTACTTCCCCATTTTCCCACGTTTCGAGTACCATCATTACCTTTAATATTATTAAATTATTTTTGAAATCCAATCTTTCCCTCCAAGTTTCTTACCTATATATATATATATATTCCTTCATCTTCTTCGTTTTCTACTTTTACATCTCTCGATTTTCTCTCACTCTAGAAACCTGCATCTTCGATTTCGAACTTCTCTTTATTCAACAATGACATCCTCAAAGTCTTCCAAGTCTTCCAAGACCACCACACTCTCTCGGGAAACTCTTGCATTCTCTACATGCAATCAACTTGCTCGTCTTTCTGCTGATGTGGATCATCCAGAGTTCAATCAAGTTTCTCTCTTTCTTCAGAAAACTCCACTCCAACATGCTCTCACGGCTTCTACCATGATGAGCAAAATGCTTCTTGGTAGCTTTTGGCTCACCTGCAAGTACGACTCTAAAACTCATCAGGTATCTGCTTCAATCATTTCTTCTGAGGAACACCCTGACCTTACTTTTGGGGTCAAGGATGTTTGATCTATTCTTCGGATTCCAGAGTTTGAGGCTTACGCTACTTTTCCCACTGGTCGGGAACATGATGAGGTAGTTGCTACACTCAACTACGTTCACGAAGGAAAAACCAAGGGTTCCGATACCCTTCTTCTCAAGAACATGGGTGCCATCTGGAACTTATTCTCCTCTCATTTGATCTACTGCATTTCCCACAAGACTTTTGGGTGGGATCAATCACAGGCTGTTATCACCAGGTTGGCGCATGCCCTCATCTTTATGAGGCGCATTGACTTTGCCCAGGTGATTTTTGATTCTCTCGTCACCGCTATTACGCCACCTCGGACTCACAACGTGGCCCTTCCAAGATTTCTCTCTCTCATTATCAATGAGAAGCTCTCTGGAAAGCTACGTGTCGATGCCACTCTGCCTGAACCAACAGTGGTGTACGACTTGCCTATATCACAAATAAGCAAGCAAACCATTTACTAACCGGTGAATCCTACCGACGCCCCCATCACTGCAGGTATGATTTCTTTTCTTACATCTCCCAATCCGATTTGGGGTACTCTTTTTGAGAGTGGTACCGAAAGGCATCCACTTTCTCAAAGTTCTTCCAAATCGGTGGTCCCCATTCTCCCCAAATCTACCCGAGCCAAATTGGTGGCTATTAAAAAGAACATGGCCACCGGTAACGTCGCACTAGCCTCTATGACTATGCCACCAAAACAACCTTCGGTGGCTACCCTAGTCATTCCTTCTCCCTCTTCTCAAAAGCGACGGGGCTCAACTTCCCCACCTAAGTCTCGTCCAAAGAGACTTAGGAAACCATTGGTCGAACCACACTCACCCTCCACCGATTCTCAAAAATCGGAGGAAGTTGAAATTCCCCCTATTGGGCCACGGGGATCTGTTGACACCCATCCTACCTCCTCCAAATCTTCTCCACAAAGTTTGGTTGTACAATCGGAGACCCTTGTTATTCCTTCTCCTCAATTTAAATTGAGAGACGAAGATGAGTTGGTTTCCCCTCCGGACCAACGACCCTCTTCCACACCACACAGCCTAACACTCGGGGTCACACCCGATGATATTGCACATGTCGGTAGAAATACCGATGATTTTTTGATCTACTTTTTTCTGATGTAGGGGAAGGTTTTCCATCACCTACCGCCGAAACATTTCCCTCACCGATACCCTCATCAAAAACATCCCCATCTCCTATACACTCACCCAAACCCTCAGAAATCCCCATCTCCCAAACACTCACCCTCTAGCTCGGATTCCTCTTCGAATGATTTCCATCCTGATTTTATACCAAAGAGGCAATCCCCACCAAAGCACCGAACTTTGCCTCATGATCCCCATTCTCCTACTACCGACAGGGCTGGCCCTTCGGCCTCTACTTCTTCGGTCCGACAGACGCCGATCTCCCTGCCTGCCGAGATCCTTGCCGACATTCTTGATACAAATCGGCAGGTTCGGATGCTTGGCACTCAGAAAGAAATGCTACGCAAATCTCTGCGTGAGCCTGAACTTATGGTTTCTCTCGACAACAACAATGCTTCTCTCGCTGAGCTCTTGCAGCTCGTTAAGGAGCAGCATACCGAGCTACTCCGTGTTAATACGGATTTCTATCAGTGCATGGATGCCATGGAGCAGGACATACAGGGTCTTCGGGATCCTCTTTCAGATGCTATTGATGAGGTTCTTAAAAAGGTTATCAAATTAATTGATAACAATACCTCATTGACTCTATCCATGGCCGCCCTCAAGGCCGCATCCAATGCTCAGGATCAGGAGCTTATTAAACTTCGGCAGCAAGCTATGGATCAGACTTCTATAAATTCTCAGATTCTGGGTGCACTGCAGTGTATTAATAAACGTCTTGACTCTCTCCCTGCCGAAGTGGCTCAGTACTGTGCTGGGTCACTAGATATTGACATCACGGAGTCGACTTTCACTCCTGATGACTGACGAACTCTTGATCGGGTGGATCAACGTCTTGGCCGTGTGTCGCTAAGGCTGGTCTTTCTTCCCCGGCATGTACTGATGGGGAGAAACAAACTGAGGGGGAGCAAATTACCCCTTAAATCATTATTACCGGTACGAGTCGGGGAGAAACCTCTGCTGCTATATCTGCCGAAGTTGAAAAGGCAAGAGAATCAGCATCTGCCGAAATAGAGGGTACCGATCACTCTAAAGTGGTCGAAGAATCCAAAGGGGAGAAAGTGCCTAAGAAAGACAAGGGCAAAAGGAAACTGACACCGGAGGAAATAGCTGCCGAAGAAAAGCGTCTTAAAGATGCCAACATAAAGAAAGTTGCCGACGGTGGCAGAATCCATCTTCCTCCCCCGAAGATTACTTCTCCAAATATGGGCTTATCTGAAGAAGAGATTAAGGCTGCAAAAATAGCTCAAATGGCACGAAATAAAGATTCTGATCTAGCCTTGAAGTTAGCCAAGGATGAGGCTGAAATTAACAAATCTCCTGTCGATGCTATTGATGCCCAGCTTAGTGCTCTAGAGGAATCGGCTAAAAAGAGTGAGGAAATCAAGACTATGTGTATTGATTGGTATCACAAAGTCCTTAACAACCGCCGAAGCTTCTCCAAAACCATTGAGGTAAAAATCCTCAAACCTTCTTCCAGCTTCAAGGACATTCGGTTATCTATAACAAGGGAGGATGCTGGAAGATCAATTGATAGATTGGACTCACTGGTTCATTTCGGTGTATTTGAATGGATGGATATTGGTATCTGCTTAGAGAATAGCAAAAATGCTCTCAAGCCTGTTATTGACAAATTCCTTGCCGATCTCCAAACTAAATCCAGGACCTACCGAAAATCTTACAAAATTGTGCACACACCAGCTGAAGAAAAGCTAATCAATAATTTAAAATCTGGTCTTCCTCATTCTAAACCGAAGTCAAGATCCAAAAAGGAAGATGTGTTTGTGCAGATGTCCAGGGAAGGAAAAGTTGCAGATGTTTCCAACCTTGACCTTTCACTTCCAACTCTGGTTCCTCATCCTTCTACTACTGTTCTAAGTGAGCCGATCGAAGGAATCTTCCTCAATAATGCCTTCGGTCAAATCAGCTTCTTCAGATCAAGAGACATACCCATTGCCGATCTCACCTTTCTTGAAGGAATTGCTCAAATAATTCCTATCTCAGCAAGGGATATGTATATGGCTGTAATCGAAGAAATGAAGAGAAGAAGTGTTGCACCTTAGATTGGCTAATCTTTTGTATTTCTTTTTGTTGATCTTGTATTGTAATCTTCTTCACAGATTAATACAACATGGAACTTTTATTTGAAGTAAATACCTTGTAAATTTTCATTCTTTCATTCTTTTATACTTGTAAATATCGGATACTCTAAAAAAATCCCAAAAAAGAAACAAAAAGAACCTAAAAGAGTATGAACAAGGGTCAAAATGCATTATTCATGTGTTATCTCTTTAAATCTAAGTATGATATGTCATCATCAAATAGGGGGAGATTGTTGGGTCATCTAAGATTTGAAGATGACCTCTCCTTTAGTTTGTGTCTACTCTTCTGTAAATGATTGTACATCTTAGAAATAGTATGGTTCTTTGTAATAGCTTAGTTACGCCTAAACAGATCGGTGAGTCAAAGACCAACCGAATTCAACATGAAGCGAATTTACTGCGGATTTAGATGAACTTCAAGAAGACTAAGCCTCTTCTGCCGAAAACATATTCGGCAGACATCTCCTCTGCCGAATCTCCTTTTTTCGGCATCCAACTGCCTCTCTTTCGGCAGAATACCTCCTTGCCGATCCCTTATTTTCAGTAACACCTTTTTATGTCAAACCCTCTCGATTTGACATATTTCCTCATTCCCAATGATCTTCTGACAAAGGGAATGGAAACTTCCTCTTCTTAAAAGATATTCACTTGAGTTTTGATCTGATTGAGACATTTTATTTTTAAAAGATCTCAAAATGATTTGTACCAGGTATATTTTACTAAGATATTGTACCTTCATAGTACAAAAGTTACCTTTTGTATTGTGACAAGTCACCTCAAATATCTTACAATTTATTGACAATATCTCAACCACCCAAGATTTAAATGCCCTATGTCCTTTGCACTCATTGCTTTGGTTAGTATTTAAAGGGTGAAGATGGCTCCATGCAACTCATGCTTTCAGCTCAAGTTTTGTCTTTGTGATAAATAGTCTTCTTTGTGTTAGATTGTAAGAATAGTCTTTAGCTATTCTTTTCCACAACAATCTTTATTTTCTATGTGTAATTATTGATATTCATATCAATAAAGAATTAAAATTAAGTAAAATTTTGTGTATTGTATTCAACCCCCTTTCTACAATACTTGTTTTGCTTATTAGGGACCAACAAAGACTATCTTATTTCTTCAAATATGAAAGAGAACCTTCTTTCCTCTCTCTTTCAATGTTAATAATTTGTCACCATTCAGACAATTTAGGATCATAGGTCTTACCTTCCTAGATTTTGCAACAATATCTGTAATTTTATGTTTGAATAAAATATAAAACTAAAAAGTGAAAATTTATTGTGTTTGTATTTTCCCCCTTCTCTACAAACACCTTATGTGTAAATCATAGTGATCTAGGACCAACAAGTGGTATTAGAGCGGTTTGTTTAATCTCGTAACTTCTTGGTGTATTAAAAAATGGGAAGTTGGTTGAAAAATCCGATAATCTCATCGGATTTGAAGAAATCATTTCTCTTCTCTTGGAAAAGACAAGCATTTATCTCCTTCTTATCTTCACTAACATCAAATCTTTCAAAATCTTATCTTTGGAAATTCTTCCTCCTTGTGATTTTACAATTGAAGGATATGTCTAGAATAACTCTATGAGTTATCT
This sequence comes from Arctium minus, assembly GCA_954870635.1. Classification (NCBI taxonomy): domain Eukaryota; kingdom Viridiplantae; phylum Streptophyta; class Magnoliopsida; order Asterales; family Asteraceae; genus Arctium; species Arctium minus. The sequence continues at coordinate 70,607,555 of OX941092.1, read as the reverse complement.
TAAATATAAAGAGACAAAATGTAGTTTTCTCTCTGAATCCTCTACTTCAGACAAAAGGAACTCTGAAGATCCATCATATCCTATCAACTCAAGCAAGTGCTCAAACTCCCATGCAAAGGTACACTATACTATAGACCTACTCAAAAAACATTCCTGTCTTCTTTCTCTACTTTATCTAGTTCACTCTTTCGAAAAGAAAAGCCTAATCACAATTTTTCTACAGAACTTTTAAGATTTATGTTTAAATGGAAATTTAGACATTAATTTCTTAACTAAATTCCGGGTCATACTCAAATATGGTACTTTGATAGTGGTTCTTCAAGTCATGTGACGGGTTATGTTTCCCCTTCTTAAGTACTTTATGTCAGAAAAAGGACAAACTGTCACCTTTGGTGATAACTTTAAGGGTTCTACTCTTGGGGATGGTATTTTGTCTATGGTTCTGTAACTTTTATTAAAGATTCATATGTTGAAGAACTTAATCATAATCTTTTAAGTAAAGTCAACTTTGTGATAAAGGGTTTTCAGTCAAATTTCTTGAAGATAAATGCTTGATTCTTTCATCAGAAAATTTAGAAATTATTTCAGGATTTTGAAAAAATAATGTCTATTTGATAGATACGTCTTCTGCAAAATCCTCTTCCTCCCCAAATGTATGTCTTCTCAAAGGACACATCTGAACAAAACTAGTTATGGCATAAACGTCTTTCTCACCTTAACTTCAAAACTGTTAACAATCTTTCTCAAAAAGGACTTGTTAACTCTTTGTTTTACAAAAAAGAAAAGCTTTGTGGAGCTTGTGAAAAGGGAAAGCACTCAAAGTCTAGTTTTAAATCCAATTGTTAGTCCACAATCTCATATCCTTTTCACCTTCTGCATATGGACCTATGAGGACCAGTAAATGTGTTAAGCCTTGGAGGTAAAAAATACACTCTTGTAATTGTTGATGAGTTCTCAAGATACACTTGGGTATTTTTCTCACAATCAAAGAATGAAGCCCCTGTGAAAATCATTCACTTCATCAAAATGATTGAAGTACTCAATGATACCAAGTTTAGATCACTTAGAAGTGATAATGGAACGGAATTCAAGAATTTCATTCTTGAAGTTTTTTGTTCAATTAAAGGTATTTCTCATAATTTCTCAACTGCCAGAACCTCACAACAAAATGATGTTGTTGAAAGAAGAAACAAAACTCTATGTGAGGCTGTCAGGTCAATGATTAGTGATGCTTGTCTTCTTACCTACTTTTGGGCAGAAGTTGTAAATATTACATGTTTTACCCAAAAAATATTTATCATTATGAAGAAACATCAAAAGACTCCATATGAACTCTTTCATGGAAGAAATCCAAACATTAGTTTATTTCACACCTTCGGATGTATATGTTACATTCTTAATGATAAGGATCATCTTGGGAAATTTGATCCCAAGTCTGATAAAGGAATCTTTGTGGGATATTCTATTGTTTCAAAAGATTTTAGAGTATATAATCAAAGAAGAAAATGTATTGATGAGTCTATACATGTTCACTTTGATAAAAATGGAACAATATCATCATCCTCCTCTGACACCTTTAATGAAGATGAGCTCAATGAATGGATCTCTCTGCAACTACTGAGATCTATTCATCACACTTTTTCAAGAACTCTCTCTAATCTTCTCTTAACCTAATCTTCCTCTCTAAACCAATATTTGGATCAACTTTCTCTACCCACCTCTTTCGAACCTGAAAATAACACATCCGATCCAATTTCTACATCTGATGATATCATTTTACCTTAAAATGAAGATACTCTTCCAGTTTATGACTTTTCAAATATAGAAAGCAATTCCTCAATGCCTCTTTCGGCCACCACAAAAGAACAAAAAGCCATCCTATTTAGCAAATAATAGAGGATCATCACACTGGCTTAAGAACCAGAAGGTCAGCCAACATGTGTCTTTATGTTCACTTTCTATCTCTCATAGAACCAAGAAAATTGAAGATGCCCTTCAACATCCCAGTTGGATAAATGTCATGCAAAAGGAATTGCTTCAATTTGAGCGAAACAAAGTACGAAACTTTCTTCAAAATCCTTGATCCATCATTGGAACAAAATGGATATTTTGAAACAAAATGGATGAAGATGGCCTTATCATACGAGATAAAGCTAGACTAGTGGTTGAAGGTTACTTCCAAGAAGAAGGAATTGACTATGATGAGACATTTGCTCCCATAGCAAGACTTGAAACAATCAGAATCTTCCTAGCATATGCTGCCTATAGAAACTTCTATGTGTTTCAAATGGATGTCAAAAGTTCTTTTCTCTATGGAAAACTATCAGAAGAAGTATATGTAAAGCAACCTCCAGGATTTGAAGATCCATGAAATCCAGATTATGTCTACAAATTAGATAAAGCGCTCTATGGCTTCAAACAAGCTCCACATGCATGGTATGATTCTCTCTCCACCTTTCTTATTGATAATAGCTTCATTTGTGGCAAGATTGAGAACACTCTATTTTTAAGAAAATTGTTGGTGATATCATTCTTGTTCAAATTTATGTAGATGACATCATATTTGGTGCAACTGATGTTTCTCTTTGTGAGAACTTTGCTAATCTCATGCATAGTAAATATGAAATGAGTATGATGAGTTAATTAACCTTTTCCTTGGGTTTGCAAGTAAAATAAATGAATGATGGAATTTTCATTAATCAAAGTAAATATGTCAAAGATTTATTAAAGAAATTTAATTTTGCCAAATGTTTACCCATGAAAACTCCGATGGCTCCTCCGATCAAGTAACATTTCGATCCAGATGGAAAATCCTTTGATGTTAACAACTATCAAGAAATGATCGGATCTTTTTTTATATCTTACAACAAGTCGTCCAAATATTATGTTTTCCACATGTATTTGTGCTAGGTATCAATCCAATCCGAAAGAGTCTCATTTTCTTGCTGTAAAAAAGAATTTTCAAATATTAAAAAGTGATAGGTCGGGTTTACACCCGTCCCAAACGGACCGCAAGTGTACGGTGTCGTATCAAGTAATACGTACGGAAGTACGAGTATCAAACCGTAGGAACTTGGTATTAAGTACCACAAAACTATATCGATTATTAACTAGACTTTAAGAAAAAAAGGTTTGTTTGATGTTGGCAACAGAACGAGAAAATATTAAGGCAGACAGATAAATACTGGAAACTGGACTGATTAACTGCTGATAAGAAAAGCTGGGAGTAGGAATCATATTCAGATTGTTCCTCCTTAAACTGTGAATGGTTATAGATTTTAACAAACGATTCAGTGAAATTAATTTGAAAAGCAACCATTATACTTTCTCAAGATATAACGGTAATAGCAAATAACAATGAAGTTTTCATCTTTCGATCTCAAGTTTAGGTTAAATTACTTATGAGAAACAGGATTAACACATCTATGGTATAATCGGTATATCTCTATCCAATTCACACCATAGGCATATGATAAACGCATCTAATTATCCTACACTTCTCTCGAAGATACAAGACAATCAAGGAATATCCAAATAGTTGATCAGACTAATTGAATTACATAAAAACTCATCATATGCTTCATTGATAACATTCATCAAAACCCAAAAACCAAATCACAAGTTTAATGAAAACATCACCAAATAATCATCCAACCCCCAACATGAGAGGTTTAGCTCATGTTGGGGTTAACAAAAATGAAAGTCGGAAATGAATTAAAAGTATATCTAAACATTGTTGTTTAAATGACAAATGAATGAGAAATACAAACACTCCCCGAGATCTTGAATCTTGCAGCAAAAGATTGTAACAAGATCGAGGATCTGTTTCCACCAAGTTTCCCCACCTTTTCGTATCGCTTCGTTCTTGATTTAGCTCCCAAAAATCGTTCCTTGTTGCTAACGTCCGCTGGAAAACGGTGTAACCCTAAAAACCTTCTCCAAATTCGATTAAGAAGTGCATGACTCGAAACAGTGACTCCTGCAGCTTGCCCCACGGCTTGGAGGCCGCGGGGTAAGTCGCACGTGTCCTGAGAAGGCCGCGGGTTGGAAGTCGTGACTTATGTCGCCCAACTCACTGTTTGGTCATCTGGGAGGCTTCCAAATCACCAAGAAACTTGCTAAAATCGCCTTTGATTGCTACTTCTTCACTGCTATAGTTCTCTTTGCAAGATGCTCTAATAATTCTTGGAAATGATCATAAGATTAAGCTAATTTGCTCGAAACAAGCCACGTTTACTCGCCTAGTGGTATTAAAATAAATCCAAAAATTGGTGTTATAAAAAAGGAACTCCTAATCTAGGTCTTTGGTATCCCAAAGACACATGTTTTAAACTAATTGGGTTTTCATATTCCAATTATGCAGGAAGCCAATTAGACAGGAAAACTACTATAGGAAGTTTCCAACTTCTCGGAGGAAAGCAGCTAAGTTGGTCAAGCAAAAAGCAAAACTCAGTCTCTATATCCACTGTTGAAGCTGAGTATGTTGTTGTTGGAAGTTGTATAGTGCAAATCTTGTGGATGAAAATTCAACTTGTTGATTATGACATAAGATTTTTTGCCATACCCATTATATTGTGATAGTTCCAGTGCTATTGCCATTGCCAATAATCCAGTTCTACACTCAAGAACTAAACATATTGATATCAGATAACATTTCATCAGAATCACATATCCAAATGAAATGTGGAACTTCATTTTATTCCAACGAAATACCAATTGGCTGATTTATTTACTAAATGTCTGGTTAAATCCTTTCAAGTTTCTAATCAGTGAATTAGCGATGCTAAATTTAGAAAATTAATATGTAATCGTTCTTACTGATTATTATATTAACTTTCTATGTTTAGTTATTTTCCTCAGAAAAATAAGATGATTTTTTATCCTATGTGGATCCTCTAGGCACTTTATCCGATATCAAAAGTTTTTCAAAAGCGAGTACAGTGAATCTATGCATCTATCTATCCTATGTGGAATCATCACATCTAAAAATGATCTGACATTGTGTAAATCTTTAAAAAATGAGGACCTTGCATCCTTCAAATCCGATCACATAATCTTTTTCTGATTTCCATATCCGATCATCATACTTTATTTCATCGAATATCACTTTCAATTCTAATAATGTAATCAGATCTTTCTTAATCCGATCGATATATCTTCGTCCATCCGATAATTCTCATCTTCGAATGCTTTGTTCTTCCTATTTCTCACATCCTCTTCCAATGTGAGACCGTGAATATAATGTATCACATTTCTCCTAATCCAATCATTATATCCTCTCTCATCTAATGTTTTAATTACATCCCCTTTTGATCCATCACACAATTGTTCAAGTGTGGAACCCTAAGAGTCAAATGTAATCAAACGTCATCATCAACATTGCATGTTAGAGTTAGAAGCGACGCCGCATCTTTCAAGTCAATATGTCTCTTCGAAGCACCACCTCTGACCTACCTCATAATGATATCTTATCCCTTACTAACCCTCCACTCTCACTCAAAATTCACTTGTTATCTAAATTTATCCAGCGTTTTTTTCTTCTAAATCTCTTATTTCATAAGAACTTCAATGGTCATTCTTTTCAAGCCCTCTCATTCCTCTAATGCCCCCATTGCACCCATAGAGATTAAGAATACAAACTACATTGGATATCTTTCCAAATATGATGATACTCGTGATCATCACACCATTATGGACTTCTTCTCTAAATGTCCGGTAGGGTTTGCACTCTATGTAAACCTAAAATGTGTAGAGTTCTTCTAAAGAACTTTTCCAGTTCATGCACATGCAACGTTGAAACAAATGAAATATGTGCCAGTATCCTATATGAGGATGATCTCTCATTCTAAGCAAATGATCTCGCTGAAGTTCTTCATCTTCCTTGTTCCAAAGATCGTTGATTCTGATCTTGAAGATGTGATTACGGTGATAGAATACAAAAGGATTTTCAAAAAGGAATCTTCGCAAGAACATGAGCAGTGTATGGTATTTTTTTTCTCCCAACTCACCTACTGCTTGAGTAACAAAACTAGTGGATACGATTAAATCCTTGGCTTCACAACAAGGCTTGCTCACTCCCTCATATTTCAATGAAATATAAACTTCGCTTTATATTTCTAATGATCTCATGGAGAAAATTACTTTAAGTCGCAAACATAAGCCGATTCCATACATCAGATTCATATCCCTCATCATCTTGAAGAAGCTTGATAAGAAGATCCCTGACAATATCTCTTACAGCCTTTATGCCGCTCATATGAACTTTCAATCCGTTCACACAGTGGTCTATCCATCCGATCCAGCAATTCCCACAGGGGATGGTCTAAACCCACCCCTAAAACACAAACTTTCCCACATCTCTCCCATAAGTCCCATATGTCAATCATCCATATCCATCACCTTTAGTTTAATTAATATTATAGTTTTATAATTGTTACTTTGACCACAATAATGGTTATAACAATATCATCATAATATCCTTTAAAAAAACAATATTATCATGATAATTAATTTATAACAAATAATGTGTCAATTAACTAATTACTATAAAATAAGAAAACTTCATTTACTTTAGACATGCATACCATATGTAAATATTTCTGATACTTTTAAAAAAAATGTAGCAAATAAACATCATATATCTAATTTTTTCTGAAGATAATTTAAAAAAAACATATATCTACAATAATTATACAGTATCAACTACTGAATTGTCATACCCACATCCTTACAACGACATTCCATATGTCACGATTTTCCTAATGTACTATATATAGTTCGATTTAAACATCAAACTTCAACCAACATTGAATTTATAATGAAAGGGCTAGTTATATCAACATAAAATACTATAATTTATCAAATTACAATGAAGCTTCAAATAACTAAATTTTATTATTAATTTTATATCATTATTTGATTTTGTTAATTAAATTATTATATAATAATTAAAATCTAAATTTACATTATATGAAAAAAATTTCTTTTTTTAAATAAATAGTTTTATAGATAATCCAGATTACCAAATAATATTTACACAATAACTAATAAATAAATATTTTTAATAACTAAAAGTAGTAACTTTTATAATTATAAACCAAAATATAAAGAGAGAGAGAGAGAGAAAGAAAGGGAAGAACGAATATGAGTTAATAGTCATATCATGTTGGCACCTGTGTGTTTGACTCAAATTTCAAGTATTTACATTCCATCATAGAGTGTAAATAGCAACACCGTATTGTTGTTTTCTCTCACTACTCGGGTCTTCAATGGAATGACATTTTCTTGTCGGAATGTAACCAATCTTTTTCTTGAAGCCAAAATTCCATCCCTAAAGAAAAGCTTTTCCAATGAAGAGTCAACTTGGTCTCCACCTAAATCCAATTATGGACTAAGATCCCTTTCCGACATTGTTGAAATACTTGAACCTTTGTCGGATTTGGATATTGATTCGTTTGGTCAAAATTATCTCTCAATACCTATTTCCGAGATAATGATACCAAATGAACCTTTGGTATCTTCCCATGCCTCAACTTCCTTTCATGATCTAAATTGGGACGATGATTTTGTACTATCAACCTTTTCTGATACACCTTCAATTCTCCCTGAATCACCAAGGGTCAGTTTTGCACCCTCCGAAATAAATTTTCTCACCAAAGACTTTTCTCCTAGCCACATCCGAGTCGTGGCATCCGAACCCTTTCTCAACCCTGCAATATTTTCTTCAGAAAATATTCATTCTTCGGATCCTCTCATAATTGAGGATTTCTTTACAAATCCTAACCCTACCCCACTGTTTAAGTCTAAACCATCCTCCACTTCATTCATCCCTTCGTTAAGATCTTGCCCTTCACATATCAGAACTTTCGTCACAATCAATTCAACATCAACTTTCGGATATACAACGACAATTGTCGGGTATGCGACAATCTCAACTTGTGTCTGCCCAAAATATTGCAGACAATGAACAAATGCAAAACAATATTGCCTCTAATCTCATACACTTATTTGTCACCTCCCTGCATGAGTTGCATAAAAAGGTGGATGACCAAGCCGAACATTTTAAAACTGTATATATTCTTAGTACAACTGAATATTTTCATTTGACCGCACCTTCACCACTGAAGACAGATCTCGCCTCATTAAGATTGAAAGCTCTCAAGATGCTATAGATTCATATCTTTGATGCTGACCTCCAAAGTTGGTGACCTTCTTGTTTCTTCTAGAGTTGCTGAGGGGGAAAAACTAAAAACTACTCCATCCAGCAACACTGAACAAGCAATAATTTCATCAATTCAGGGGGAGCATGGTAGGGTCTTAGAAACTCAAGGGGAGAAAACAAAAGAGAAAGGAAAGAGAAAGCTAATGGAATACAAGATTTGAGCCAAATTATTTGAAAGATGCTGCCAAAAGAAACAAAAGAACAGATCATTTATACCTTCAACCTCCAAATGATTTTGATTCGAAATTGTTATAAAACTTGTAAAACATCTTTTGATTATATCTTATGAAGTATAAAAGAAAGTTTGTTTTACTTGTCACTATGTCATTACTTTATGCCTCAACTTAGATATATGTTTCATTTTAGATATATTACCCTTTGTAATCCGAAGAAAAGAAAAGAAAAAGAAAACAAAATAAAAGGCCAAAAACAGAAAAAGGAAGCAAAATCCAAAAATGGTATGAGTCGGATTTTTTGCTTATGCTACCATTTTATTTCTAAGTATTTTGTTTAAAAATGTATCTATTTGTACTATTGACAAATAAGGGGAGATTGTTACTCTTAATCATTGGATTTGTGAACAATAAAATAGATATCTGATCACAAAACACTTAGAAATATATGCTTGTCCTTTGTCACAAAAAGAAAGTCTATCCGATGATCATATCCTCCATCCTCAAAAGAAATGATCAAGTATCTTCGAATTTGGACCATCGGATTCATAACATGGAATATTTTAACATATCAACTTTAGATCTGTATCCTTGAAATCCGATAGAAGTTTCTATCTTTTGTCGGATTTTCAAAGTACCAAGAAATATTCTAAGTCCATGTTATCCGATAGAATTTACTTTACAAATGTCTACAACTAGAAACTGTTGTATAGCTTATACTTTAGAATAGACAAAATAATATTTTTACTTATAAAAGTCTTGTAACAACCTGTATTGATTAAAAGTGTCAGATCCTTCAACAAAATCGAATACTAGTTGAAGAGAGGTCAAGATAGTCACTAAAGAGGATTAGTTTGCCATCCATCCGAAAGAAGATGAATACAAGATAAAAACTAGTAGTCTGAAAAATACTACTATTATCAAGCCGGATTTTGAAGTGCAAACTTGTCCAACAAGTTCAGCTCACCAACTCTCCCAAACTCTCATCCTAGTATGGGAACATGCAAAAAGCATGTCAGTTAAAGTATGTTCTGAAGCATTATTTAATTAGTCCCATACTTTCTTTATTGTTCCCCTCGTGTACAAAGGATGAGATGAGTTAACAAGTGTCCATATCAACTACAAAGGTTGAAGTAAAAAGTACAAGCATACATGGATCGACAAATCAGATAAAGACACATGTCAAAGTTGAAGGAGAGCATTTAACGCAATGGAGGTTATATAAGGTCTTCATTGTCATTGTTCGCAAATCACCAGTTTTGAAAGAACTTCTTTGTGAGTGCTTCAAAGTAAATTCGGTGTCATAATCTAAAGACTATCTTAGTCCTTCAGATCTGAAAGAGAACCTTATTTCCTCTCTCTTTCAGTGTTAGTAAACTCCAGTCAGAAAGTTTAGGATCACAGGTATTACCTTCCGAGCTTCCGCAACATATCTATAATTTTAAGTTTGAATAAAATATAAAAAGTGAAAAGTGAAAACTTACCATGTTTGTTTTTAAACACCCCCCCTACAAACACATTCTGTGTAAGTCATAGTGGTCTAGGAAAATAATTTCAATCATGGAAGTTGTCACGAATTGTGAGGATCTTGCAGACGTTTTGCTTCTAATTTAGTTCTCCCAATGGAGCTTATTTATCTTATGGTGTAGAAATACCATAATTCTATCAAGACATGCAGAGATTTCTATCTAAATTTGGGTAAATGAGTATCATATGTTTGATGTTAGCAAACAGTTATGGTTGTGCCTACAGAAATATGTTCTAAATACATCAAGATTTACATCCTTGGTGTCCAGAATTATTCGTTGCTAATCTTAAAGAACACAAGCTCTATGCTTAAAGAACACCCAACTCGGGTTTTAAAGACTATTTTCTACGACTGCGGAAAAACGTGCACAACTGACTCATTCTTTTATCCGAAAATGATGAATTAAGGCTTGATGGAAAACTACGATTCTGGACTTCAATGTCTATGCTTTCTTTGAATGAAGCTGCTTAATGGTCAAAAATAGTGGTGAAGATGGCACATTGAATCTGGACAGAAAGTTGAAAATTTTCAAGGATAAGAGCTTGAAGTTAAAGGGAGCTTGGAATTCTTTGCAAGACATGAGGAGAACTATACTAAAGTTTCTAAAAAAATCAAGGGGGAGATCATTTGATGAAGATTGAAGATGATTTCTTTAAAAAATTTAGAGGGACATTGTTGGATCTAATTAGCCCTAAATTAGATGAATGTTTTATAAAGGCATTTGTATTTTGGGCTTTTGGGAGTCTAATGGCTTGGGCTTTCAATTGTAATTTAGACACTATAAATAGGTGTCTTAGGCTTAGTTTGTCATTTGAGAATCAGGAGATACACACACAATTACACATACTGAGCTTTGAGAGAGACATTCTTTGATTGTTAAATTCTCCTATTCCCTCAATAGTAAATCAAGTATATGAGTTGAGATCATTCAATAAAATGTTCTTCATGCCTATCTCTACTCAATCTTTATGGAGTTTATCTACTGTTGCCTAAATCTGGGATCTACAGAGAATTTCACGGGTGGTATTGTTCTCCATATTTGCTGAAAATGTATCAATAAAATCTCGGCTAGGATTGTTCTGAATTCATCGCTGGTAAGGGGTTCTTTCTCCGGTAACACGTCTACTAATTTGTCGATCGCATCTTTGTTGTTCCTTATATATGAGTTTTCTTTCTCGATATAATTATGCATTTCATTGATATATATATGTATATATATATATGTCTTCTACAAGTTGTACCACATCACTGCTTTGTACTCCTAGATCAGTGACCATGGCTAGATCTTTGACATTCCAAATCTGGTAACCATCTATTCACAAATGAATGTTAATTATTGGTTATATTCGTCCCTTTTTGTTCCTATTCACCCCTTTGCCTACCATTTATTCGTAAATAAGTGGAAATGAACGACTATTGGCTTAGATTTTACTTCAAGTTTTCTCATACGACTTATGTTGTCAAATATTTATCTTTTATGATCCAAAACTTACATGATTTTATAATAATTTGAACATTTTGAACTTTGGTACTTGTAGTACTTTTATATGAAATCTGACAATGCACCCTTGGGTTTTTCAAAATCAAAGTTTATCTATGTCAATTTTGGTTGTCAAAATGCATGGTTTTTATTTATAATGTTGAGTTCATACTCATACATGTCTTGTTATTTGAGTGATCTTTTGCAAGTCCCCTACTGCCGGTAATGATTTATGGTTCACCAAAAATGACTTCTTCTGCTGCTCTACCTCCTAGAGGACCTAGACCACCCATGATTCTAGCAAAAAGTTGTTGCTTAGAGGTTAGGAATAGATAGTCATTAAGCATAAACCATGTTATTCCACGAGCTTGCCCTATATCAATCAATGTTACTTTTTGCACTCGATCATCCCCTTGACTCAGAATCCTGCAAGCACCAAAGGATCTAAAAATTCAGACCTATTTTCATTGCATTGTGTTATAAGGCTGGCACTGGTAAGGTGACTACTTACGCACAAATTGCATGACCAATTATGTGATAAGCTACTAACTTCTTCTTCTTTCCATCTATCCTCTGAGTTCCTTCCATTTATACAATGATTGTATTAATCGAGTCATCGATTTCTTTCAAAGTAATCTTATCCTTACCTCTTCGGCCAGAAAGGATCAGCACAACAAAACCCTAGAGTTCTCATGGCAATCACACTTAAGGACACATTTTTTCACAGTTTTCTGTTTAGGAAGAGACTTTCATGGTTTTCCGTATCTCTAACACCATCATCACAAGGAGACATTATAATTAAAGGGAACACAACCAATAAATTGAAACAGATTTCTTTCATGGACTTCTAAATGAGTTGCAACCTATTTTGAAACTTTTAGTTCTTGCAACCAAGTAGATCACTTTGGCGCATAATCCTTACATAATTAAGGAGTTGATGAATGTTTCTTGTCATTAACTACAGTTACAGTAGTAAAGAACTTTGCATGTAGGAAAATTACCTTAATCATGTAAGAAGCATTCTTATTGTTAATTGTGATGGTCTGTTATTCAGTTTGGATATGACCAAACTTAGTGATAACCGAAAATGCTACAATGGCAACAAAATTTGTCTTGTATCTATAATTTAGATATGGAGCCTCCTCCGACTAAGGCAGGGGGGAGATTGTTCTAGAGTGTTGAGATGAGAATAGATGATTATAAATTGCCTTAGAGTGTTGAGTCCCTAGAGTTGTAGACCTTGGCTATGACCTCAACTAACGACACGTTAACTAATGGAGTTAGTGTGAGAGTTCACCTTTTAAACCAAAATGCAAATTATAATGATGATTCTTGTTATTTTTGTACTTGAGGGACAAGTTTCATAACTTTTAGCATATCATAGGGACCAAAATTGTAGTTTAAGTTTAACAAGTAAAGAATAAATACAATTTTTTTAATATATACATGTTTAAAGCAAAGAAACAAATAATTTGTTTACATATATTTTTTGAAAGATGTAAAGAGTATAATATTTAAAAATAAAGAGTAAATTACATTTTCGGTCCCTGTGATTTGCTGATATTTTGGATATGGTCCCTAAAACGCGTTTATTACATTGATCATCCATGTAGTATGCAAAAACGCACGCCTTGGGTCCCTCCGTCAAACGAAATCTGTTAATCCAGTTAACTAAAGGGGTATTTTTTTTCTTTCTACACCTGTTTTTATTATTTCCTAACAAGAAATAGAAAAACAAATAAATAATTACTTTTTTTTATTATAAGTCTATTATTATTACTTTTATTATATTAAGAATATTTTGTTTGTCTTTTTGTGAAACCCACCCCCATGGTCCCACTCCCATCTTCGTCTTCCACATGCACCGACACCGGAACCAGTAATGTAGTCAAAACCTATTCTCCTAATATAATTAGTTGTCTGTATTAGCTAGCAGAGCAAACATAACCCAGATCATGAATCTTCAATATTTTATTGTTTTCAGTAACACTCATCTCAAGTTTTTGGCATCCTATATCACTTTACTATTGGCTCTTTATGCAACATAGATACCCAACTAGAGCCACAAAAAAATATCCAGCCCCTTGTTTGTTGCTTTTAACAATGTGAACATAGTTGGCACCGGCACCATGAGCACCACTATCGCTAAACTAGATCTATCGTCGTTCAACCACGAGCGCCACCATTATTCATCCCATTTCTTCTATCAAAATATACAAAACACACACAAACCCAACACATATATACAGGCATCCATTTCTCTTCATCTGAATCGAACAAATCTGGTTGTGGCGATGGGTTTTGCAGGTGGGAGAAAGGGAGAAGATAGTTCACGGGAGGGAGGAGAAAGGTGAAGAAGGTTGTTGTTTGTATTGGGTTTCAGGAGACGGCCGGAGTTGGGTTATATATATATATATATATATATATATATATATATATATATATATATATATATATATATATATATATATATATATATAGGGGCTGAATCATATGAAAACCACAAAAAGATTGAGAACTATAAGAACCAATCTTAACCACAATCAAGATTCATCAATGGTGAGAGTTGGAAGGTAACATTTTGCATATATGGTGTCATTTACATACAAGCACAACTCTTAAAAGGGCATAAAAATAAATCTCTTCACTTTCTATCTCTTATTGGAATTATATAATTTAAATTAAACACCACCTCTTTTATAAATCAAAATTACATTAATTACAATAAAATTTTAAATCAAAATTTTTATATAAAAATCGTACATTTTATTTTCTTTAATTTGACACGGGTATCATTATATTTTTTATACATTTTCCTTAATAATTGCAATTTTTACATTAAAACAATAAAAGTGATTTAACTTGTATGTTGTTTCACCTTGTGAAACAACATTTTAGTATTCCACGTCATATTTCACGTCATTTTGGTTTCTTTTCACATTATGGAACAACAATACATTGTTTCACCATGTGAAACTGCAGTACATTGTTTCACCATGTGAAACAACACTACATTATTTAACATTAATGTTGTTTCACTATATGAAACAACACTTTAGTGTTTCACATCACATTTTACTTCAACTTTTGTTTTGTTTTATTTTGTTTTCAAATTGTGATACAACACTACATTGTTCACCTTGTAAAATAAGAACTTATTGTTTCATTTTAGCAATATTATATTACTTCACAATATAAAAGAACACTACATTGTTTCACCATGTGAAACTGCACTACATTGTTTCACCATGTGAAACAACAATACATTGTTTAACATTAGCAACATTGTGTTGTTTCACAATGTGAAACAACACTTTAATGTTTTACATCACATTTCACGTCAACTTTTGTTTTCAAAATTGTGAAACAACATTTTATTGTTTCACTTTAGCGACATTATATTATTTCACAATATGAAAGAACACTTTAATATTTCACTTTTAAATCACATGTTACATCAACTATGTTTTGTTTTTATAATCTCAAACAACACTAAATTTGTTTAACTTTAGCGACATTGTATTATTCATTGTGTGAAATAAAACCTTTGTGTTTCCAGAATTACATGTGATGTTTTACTTACAATATTTTTATATTTACTATATTTTCTTTTCCCATGTGATGTTTTTATTATTTAAAACAGTCAAATATATTTTATAAAGATGTATGTTTTTCTATACGTTACCATTAAATAATGTATATGTGAGAAAGTAAGTGGCTAAAAATTAAATTAATAATGCAATCAACTAATAAATATAAAAGATTATTATCAATTAATGAAAATTAAAATATCTTATTATTACATATAAATTACATCGCATAAGATTGAATAAAAATTAAATAATAATTGTTTCTAAATTTTGATATCTGTAAAAAAAGGAAGTGAAAAATAATCAAGAAAAGGAAAAATTAGCATCACTTTCTTCCTTAATTATAAATGGAACATTAATTAAGGTTGTCAGATTGAAGTGATTAGATGGTTGAGATTGGTTCTTAAGGTTATATATATATATATATATATATATATATATATATATATATATATATATATATATATAGGGTGCGTTTCATTTGAAAACCAATCAATTCGTGGAAACTCTGCAAACCATTGTTTTAGGAAACAATATATATATTTATGGAAAACAGTTTCCATGAGACCGGTGAGACCAAACTTTAAAGTATGAAACTTCACACCAAAAAACTGTGAATGTAAAAAAAATCGAACTTTTCATAGGGAAAACACCGTAAATGTTACGTTCACGGTGTTTTTCGCTGTGAATGTTCGTTTTTTTTTTACCTTCACAGCGTCTTCACTGTGAAGGTTCGGATATACTTTCACAGTCTTTTATCTGTGAAGGTTTGATTTTTTTTAACTTGGTTTAGGTTTTTTTACCTTCATAGTGTGATTACATTATGAAGGTTCGAATGTTTTTTACCTTCACAGTGTTTCGGTGTGAAGTTTCATGTTTTAAGGCTTGGTGTCACGCGGTCTCACGAAAACAGCTTGGTCTCACGTGAACCTGACCCTATATATATATATATATATATACATATATATATATATATATATATATATATTCTAATGATAATAAATAAACAAAAGAGTAAATTACATGATTGGTCCATACGGATTATTTGTGATAAAAGACAAAAAAGGATTATATTATAATCGGTTACAATTTTGGTCCTTGTGATAAAATACGAAAAAGAGAGGGTAAAAGATGAAAATACCCTTACACATAACTGAGTTGACCGAATATTTTGGATTCCGTTAGAGGGGGGGACTTCGAGCGTGCATTTTGCATACTATAGGAACGGTCAGTGTAATAAACGCGTTTTAAGCACCATATCCAAAATGTCAACAAACCACAGGGACAGGAATGTAATTTACTCAAAAATAAATAAATGTTATACAAAAGCTACGACAATTGAAGGAATTTTGAATTTTATTACATGCAAATGGACACATCTCACATGTGAACGCGTTTACTTCATCATGTGAACACATCATACACATGATGCATTTAACAATAATAGAATTTTTGTAGCAAAACAAAGTTTCTAGATGAATTATTATTTTATAAGAAGGCTCATGAAATTTTATATCACGGGGTAAGAAACTAATCGTCGATAGAAAACTTTATATCGACCATCCTGGTGGGTTGTATACAAGAGAGATCCTGCCCATTGGACTTAGATTCCGCTTATGCGGGTATTTTATATAAACATAATACTAAATTTAGCATTATTTTAACAATACAAAATAAAGAGGATTAATTGACAAAAAAATCCGTTGATGGAATTCAATATAAGAGCTTGAATAGCAATACCGATTCGTCTAGAACGGCTAAGCCTACGTTACATGCAATAATACCTAGAATTACTACCGAAAAATTATATTAAAGATCATTGGGCCATACAGGCTCCCCGAAAAATTACATTAAAGAAGCTATCATATCTCATTTAAAGTTGGGCCACCCTCTTTTTGGGTTACCATACCTTGGGATTTTATGTCCATAATGATGTCATGCTTGCCTTTGGTACTCCAGAGAAACAAATCTTGATCGGACCTATATTTGCTCTTGTGATTACCACCGGATTGACTGTCACGAACGGGGAAACCGTTGGTAATCTGCTGATGGTCGACCACAAATCCATCGGAAATTCTCGATGAAAAAATCCGTCGGTAAAACCTCTTTGTTTTGTAGTATAGTAAATGTCTAATTAATTATCAATTATTTCAATTATATTTTGTTAAAAATGGTTTGCCATTGTGTAACATATTAAACAAAGGTTGATTTAGGAATTGTTTTCATTGGTAACATACGATACTCATCATAATTTAAAAGTGGACTTCGTCACCAAGCTACCAAGGACCTTGAGGGGTCATGATACTATTTGGGTGGTGGTGGATCGACTCACGAAGAGCGTGCACTTTTTAACGATGCGAGAGACGTTACCGATGGACAAGTTAGCCAAGCTATATATGGATGAAGTGGTATCGCGTCATGGTGTTCCACTATCTATCGTTTCGGATCGTGATAGTTGGTTCACTTCCAGGTTTTAGGATGGCCTACAAAAGGAGTTGGGCACGAGGGTCAAATTGAGCATGACCTATCACCCTCAAACAGACGGTCAAAGTAAAAGGACAATCCAAACTCTCGAGGACATGCTTCGGTCTTGTGTTATAGACTTTGGGGGTAATTGGGATTCACATCTATCGTTGGTAGAATTCGCCTAATAATAGCTATCACTCAAGCATCGGGATGGCACTGTTTGATGCGCTATACGGACGTAAATGCAGAACACCGGTATGTTGGCTCGAGGCGGGAGGAAAGCAATTTGCGGGACCGGAAATTGTACAAGAAACACCGGACAAGGTAAAAGGTATTCGAGAGTGGTTGAAGGCGGCACAAGATCGTCAGAAAAGCTATGCGGACAAGAAGCGGAGACCGATCGAGTTCCAGGTGGGTGAACGCGTTATGTTGAAAGTATCACCGTCGAAAGGGATTATCTGTTTCGGGAAGCGTAGGAAACTTAGTCCCCGTTTCCTTGGACCCTTTACAATGTTGGAGAGGATTGGGCTCCAAGGCTATAGGTTAGACTTACCACCGGAGATGGATGGGATCCACCCTACCTTTCACGTATGTTACCTTCGAAGGTGTCTAGCCAAGGAGGATAGCGTCATCCGTCTGACGGAAATTCGAGTGGACAACAGGAATCGTTGCGTAGAAGAACCGGAAGCCATTATGGAATCAAAAACCAAGAAGTTAAGACATAAAGAGGTGACCATGGTTAAGGTGTAGTGGAGTAAGACTTATAATTGACATGTTGTGTCCCACTTTTACGAATTTTGGCGTCTTGAAACGTGAATGATTATATTTAAACCAATTGTAATTATAACCCGTATAATCCATCCTCGAAAAATTCCAAAAGACGAATAAAAGCGGGTCGGGTCACTGTGGCGCGACAGTGCCACGCGACAATGACAAGCGTCAAAGTCGCTGGTCACTATCTCCTTAGGAAAGGGGCTCACGGTACGCCTTGGGCAACTGTGACCGCGATAGTGCCAAGGGGTACAGTCGTTGGTTACTATCGTTGGGTTTGTACCGTAGGTGGGGTAAGGCATACGACCATGCCTCGCGACAGTGCCCATGGCAAGGTCGCTAGGTACTGTCATCGTCGGGCTCTTAGAGTATAAAAAGACCCTTTGACCGATTTTAAGTCATTTTTCTCACTTTGCTTCATCACGATTTGGGAGTCACTTAGGACGATTTTTCTTCCCTTCCATCCTCCTCTCATTTAATACAAGATTTAAGTGGTTAGGGTTTAATTATTGTGTTCAAGATCACCTTGGGAGCATTTATTGTGGAAAGGAAAGCAAGTCGAACCACACTCATCATTTCCTCTCCATCAAGCTAGGTTTTTCTAAGTTTTTAGGGTTTTCTATAAAACCTAGAGTGTGAGTTTCCCCTAACTGTTTTTCAAATGAGATACATATCTTTACATGATTTCTGTGATTATATCATGCTTCCTATCATTATGTGATTCGTTGTGGAAAATAACCTAAACTTGCTATATTGGGAAATGTTGTGATATTGGGGACTAACCTCCCATGGAAATCTTAATGAGACATTGCGGTTGGAAAATGAAGGGATATAACCATGTGAAATATTTATGAGTAATAAATGCCATATGTGGAATTTATGTAAATTAGGGTTTTGACCTAATTTGTTGGATTCTTTGGGATCTTGTACATGTATTTTACTTATTGTGAAATATGTATAATGATGAATGGTATAATGGATGAACCACGAGTAGGCACTAGGAGGATGTAACACCCCTAAATCTGAGATAACAACTATTTTAAAATTTTCTAAATACATCAATAATTGATTCGTCTACAATCACAATTTAAGAATTAACCGCAATACACACATTCATTCTATACATACAATCTATGACAAGGACGGGTGCTACTAAACCCAACAGCAGTTACTAACTCTAACCTGTGGAAGACTTCACCAACTACTTACTCTTGTGTAAGGCTAAGGCTCAACTCTTCGTGAGGCTACTGGAATCCGAACCCCCATCTGGAACCTGATGCACATGCCGACAAATAAAAAGGTTAGGCTTAACGCCTAGTGAGTTCAAGAGTTTTAACATGAATAAAATATAACTTTAAAAGAAAGGAATTCTGTTTAAAACAAGATCCTTCGAAATATTATACTTCAAAATGGAAACGACACATTTTCCCATAATATGCACTTTTAAAGACAATGCTTCCAAACACACATTTCTTATAAAACGATGCAACCCGTAACTCGCCCAAATGGGGTCATAGTTCGATACTCAGTTTGTGAAAATGTAAATAATACTTCATATCCCAAAGCACCCAAAACACGGTTGTGACATAATACTCGGCCCTTAAATAACGGAAAACAATCCAGATAAATATGATACGCCATTAAAACATGGAACTGAATCTCAATACTCACGCGACCATAAAATGGAATGAAATCCAAATATCAAAGCATGGACAATTAAATATGCAAAATACATTGGGCCGACAACGGGGGATACCCATATCCTTGAGAGCGGAGGAACACAAAAGTATGCCACTCAAACAACGTTGATCGTATGACACTTCACGACATGATTGCCCAAGTGCCCCTACGACCTCTTGACAAGTTTTACCCAAAAAGACAGTTGACCTTAGCGAACACCACTTAAATTACCGCCAAATGCTCGGCCCACGGGGGATACAACAAAGGCATTGCCCCACATGGAGAAGGTCCCAAACGCCCATCATAGGACTGCCCATAGTCATAATAGCTCAACCGGACTCAGCCCTCCTAGTGCCTACTCGAAAAGACAAGGTCATAAACCATGAGTCCCGGAGTCCAACCCCGTACCACTCAACTGACCATCAAATAAGACTGACTTACGTGCCTATGGATCCAATGCAACACAATCTAAAGTTACACGACTACTCATGAATGACTACAGCACTCGAGCCTGTAATTATCAATAATATGCAGTAAAATGCATTAAGACGTAAATCACGATTTGGACTCTACGTCGAGCCATTAAAACCGGACAAATGTACTCAATACTCATTTACGTCAACACCGATCCAAAATGCCCGAAAATTTCTTTGACCGACAATTAACGTCCCCACAATTAATGAAATGTCTTTAAACAACGTTTATGAAGACACATACCTCAAAGACGTGATTAACCCAAAACTCAACACGTATTGGGACCAAAGGTTTTCCAAAGGGTTTATGAATGCAAATACACCAAAATGCGTATATCATGAATTAGCCTTCATTTGTACAAAATCACCAAAAATGCATAAACCATGCTAATACTTATCAAGATATCCAAATCCCAAATAGGGGCATTTTATGAGATTAAAACGACTCAAGTTTATCAAATATGAAAACTTATCAAAATACCCAACACATTGACAATTATTAAGTAAAGCATATTTTTACTCCAAAATACTCATTTTGGCATGTACATAGTTTTCACAAAGCAACTTGAACTCACCTTGCTAGATTTAGGCTAAATCTAGATTTTACCCACTTAGAGCTTTCCTTGAAGAAACTTGATTCTTCAAACCAAATCTTCCAAGACCTAGATCCACAAGGTTCCAACCATAAAACTATAGCAATTATTTTCTTCATAGAACTTAAACCATTGTCTTCTCCATTATTGGATAAATGTTTCATTTTTTGATATGTATGAATTATGACACAATTCAAGGTCTAAACAACAAGAAGTTTAAGGGGCCATTTACCAAAAGATTACTTGGGTAAGCGTTTACAATATGAAAGGTTAACTTACTTCTAAAAATGCCAAATAACTGCAACATCTGTTGAGAAGAAACGTGTCATCTCGGATTCGTTGGCTGAATATTTGTCAATTATCTTAGATGAGGATTTCGTGTCCTTTCATTTGTTTGGCCTCGGCCTAGAATACGGGTCTTTAAAATCAACCCTAAGCATTCGTATCGAGCCGATCACCTCCAACGATTTACTTGGTCTCCTTCTTTCTGAAGAACAACGCTTTGAAGATGATAACACATCTTCGTTGTTGTCTGCCAACGTCGTGGCCAAAAGGCCCTCGGCTGGCCGTTCGTTGGCTGGTTTGGGATCGACCTTAGCCAATGATCGCCCCAAATCTATCTACCAGATTTGCAGTAAGCCCTCTCATGAGGCGCGCAATTGCCATCAACGTCTTAATTTGGCTATGTTTCCGGCTACAAATCGGAAATCCGGTGATCGCCAACGCCCACAACAACCGTCAATCTCCAAACAGTCACATATCGTCTACGGCAACAGCCTTTCCACTCTGTCTGATCCATCGGTCAAAGACTCCGGTGCCACGAATCATGTTGTTGCTGATCTTGGCAATCTAAGCATGCAATCGGAGTATACCGGTACAGACAACTTAGTTGTCGATAATGGTCAGTCTCTTCCTATTACTCATATAGGTCAATCACATTTAACTTCTAAGCATGTTTCTAAACCCTTATTTCTCAAAAATATCCTTGTTCCTAAAATTTCCAAAACTCTTGTGAGTGTTTCTCAATTATGAAAGGATAATAATGTTATTCTCAAATTTCATCCTAATGTCTGTTATGTTAAGAGTTTGCAGGGTCGGAGAATACTCAAGGGGGTCGTTGAGAATGGCTTATGTCGGCTTCCTATTGGTCTATCTATTTCAATTCCTCCTCACGTCTTTGTGGGTGAACGAGCTTCTGTTGCGTGATGGCATCATCGTTTTGCTCATCCACATGAATCTGTCTTGCGTCGTCTTATTTCTGATTATAATTTACCTACTTCTACAAATAAATTGTTGCCTATTTGTAATGCATGTCAACTAGGTAAAATTCATAAACTTCATTTGCCACCTTGTCATGTTATTTCAAAACAGTCGTTTGATTTAGTTTACTCCGATGTATGGGGCCCTGCTCCTATATCTTCTTTAAATGGTAATCGTTACTTTGTTTTCTTTATTGATGATTGCACGAAATTTATATGGGTTTATTTTCTAAATAATAAATCTCAAGTTCTTTCGGCATTCACGTTATTCAAAACAATGGTTGAAACACAATTCTCCACCAAAATTAAGGCTTTTCAATTTGATTGGGGGGGGGGGGCGAATATCGCAATGTCTCATCTTTTCTACAAACACATGGTATTGTTCATCGCGTCTCCTGTCCTCATACTCCAGAACAAAATGGTGCATCTGAAAGACGCAATCGTGTTATTGTAGAAAAAGGTCTTGCTCTTCTAGCCCATTCCAAACTACCTGTTAATTTTTGGGAACAAGATTTTCATACTGCTATTTACATAAATAACAGGACTATTACCCCCGTTCTCAATCACAAGTCACCATATGAGTGTTTATATAACCGTCCACCTGATTATCATTTTCTCAAATATTTTGGTTGCTTATGTTATCCTTATATTAGACCTTATAACAGTACTGGAATTCCGGTCGCTCCCTTGCGTGTTTCTAGGGTACAGTGCTAAACATAAAGGATATCTATGCTTTCATGTTCCGTCGTCTCGTACTTACATTGCTCAACATGTAGTATTTGATGAATCTTCTTTTCCTTTTCTTGAGCACAATTCTAAAGCAAATTTTGACCACCTCATCAATTCAAACCTTCCCCTTCATACTCTTCATGAAGCATCGACGATTGGTCTCCCTAGTGCCCCGTCCCCAACCTCCTCATCATCGATGTCGACCGCTTCTTCTACTGAATCTGGCGAGTTTTCCACGCAAACTGACGGCTCATCGTCCGATTCCTCTAGCCTCACGCCACATTCTCCCTCCGGCCCTATGTAAGAACATAACTCTGGCCTCTCGCCAATATCTTCAGGCCTCACGCCAATAGAGTCCCATTCTGGCCTCACGCCGCCAAACTCTCCCTCCGTAGAGCCGCCTCCACCGCCAGTCGTTCCTACCACCGACCCATATCCTAACGCCCCCTCGTATTTCCGTCCGTCAGCCAACTCGGAGCATGTTATGGTAACTCGTGCCTCTACCTCTTCTCTTAAACCTAAATCTTTTTCCGCTACCAAATATGTAACACCCTTAAATTTGGTAAGAGCAACTAATTAAAATTTCGATATAATATCAATACAAATCAAAGGTTCTTCATACCTCAAATATAAAATTATACAATTAACCTCAAAACAATAGTAAACCCCAACTATTATCAAGGGCTATACCGAAGTCGGGTGCTACGTAATCCCCAAAGCTAGCTGCTCTTCACAAACCAAAGCGGAAACTTCACCAATGATAAACGCATCACGATCACACTACTATCTCTCTTCATAGTATTACTAGGACCAATCCCAACATAACCTGATGCACATGTCGACAAATAAAAAGGGTTAGGCTAACGCCTAGTGAGTCCAAGAGTTTTCAACATGAATAAATATTACGTTAAAAGGAAGGGATGCAGTTTAAATGATAAATTTTCAAAGTGATTTACCTTAAATATGAAAACGACCCGTTTTCCAATAACATACGTTTTTAAGGACGAATGTCCCAATGCAAAACTTTCTTTATAAAATGATTCCGCCCAAAACTCACTCAAACGTGAATAGAAAACGGACTCCCAATTATAAAACGCGGATAAAACTTTATATCCTGAAACACCCAAAACGTGGGTGGGGCATAATACTCAACTCTTAAATGATGGGAACAATCCATATAAACATAAGATGACATCGAAAACATGGAACTGAAATTCAATACTCACGCGACCATAAAATGAAATGAAATCCAAATATTAAAGCATGGACAATTAAATATCCAAAATATTGTTGGCCGACAACGGGGGATGACCCGTATCCATTGAGAGTGGAGGAACACAAAAGTATGTCACCCATACAACGTTAGTCGTATGACACTTCACGACACGCAAGCCCAAGTGCCCCTACGACACCCTTCAAGCTACACCAAAAGAGAAAGTTGACCTTAGTGAATATTACCATGAATACCACCAAAGGCCTGACAACATCCGAGGACTACAACCATGGCATTACCCCGAATGGCGGAGGTCCCAAACGCCCATTATGAAACGCCCATCATCATAATAGCACAACCGGACTCAACCCTCCTAATGTACACTTGAAAGGTCAAGGTCATAAAACATGGGTCCCAGAGTCCAACCACGTAATACCTAGTTGACCATCAAATAAGACTGACTTACGTGCCTATGGATCCAATGCAACACAGTCTAACATTACATGACTACACATGAATGACCAACGCACTCGAGCATGTAATTATCATAAATATGCAATAAAATGCACTAAGATGTATATCGAACATGGGCTCTTCAAAGAGCCATTAAAACTGGGACAAATGTCCACGAGACTCTTTTAAGTCAAAACCGAGTTTAAATGCTCAAAACCCATTTGACAAGCAAATAACGGTTCCCCAAATAATAAGACGTACGTAAACAACGTTTATGCAGAAAAGATGTGATTAACCCAAACTCATCACGGATTGGGACATATCATTTTCCAAATGGTTTATGAAATCAAATATACCAAAAATGCAGATATCATGAATTAGATTTCATTTGTACAAAAAACCCAAAGGATGCATATATCATAAAATAGACTTTATTTGTACAAAATCACCAAGAATGCATAAATCATACTATTACTTGTCAAGATATCCAAATCCCAAATATGGGCATTTTATGAGACTAAAACAACACAAGTTCGTCAAATGTGAAAACTTATCAAAATACCCAACACATTGACAATTACCAAGTAAAACATATTTTTACTTCAAATTACTCATTTTGGCATGTACATAGTTTTCACAAGGCAACTTGAACTCACCTTGATAGATTTAGGCTAAATCTAGATTTTACCCAACTTGAGCTCCTTTGAAGAACACTTGGATCCTCAAGCCAAAAACTTCCAAAAACCTAGATCCATACATTTTCAACCATAAATACCCATATTCAACCATATAGGATCATTCCCCAAACATTAAACATGAAGATCTCAACTTATACCAAAACCCTAATTTTCATAGTTGAAGAGAAGAGAAGATTACCTTCACCAAAGCTTGAACCCATCAATAATACTCTTCTAGATCTCCGAAATAAACCACAAACTTCAAATCTTCAAGATGGAGAAAAAGTTGGATGAAACCCTAGAAACTTGATGAAGAAGATGAAGTGAAATGGTTCTAGAAAGGTTAAGGTTCACAAAAATGGTGTGGGGTTTGATTTAGGAGGGAAAGATGGAGAAGGAGAAAGGATTTGAGGTTTTTGGATGAGAAAATCGAAATGAGGGAGAGGGAGATCAGATCTATATGTGGGGGTAAAAGTATGAGAGAGAGGAGGGAAAAGTTGAGGGTGAAAAATGGTGAAAATTTCGTCAGACTCAATGCGGACGTCCACTTGAAACCCTATGCGGATGTCCACATGCTTCAGGATGAAAACTGACGAAACTTTTGTTGCTTCCGCGAAAGATCCTATGCGGAATTCCACTTGCTTCCCTATGCGGACGTCCACTTGACATTGGTCGCGTGCCCGATCACTGTTTTGTTGGGTTACGGGATCTCAAACACAGCGGAAAATAAAACCGTAACCCTCCAAGGACCCATACGAACCGGAATAAATTGGGTGTTTCGAAATTATACCTCATAGTTAACGAGACTTTGAATCACAACAACAAAGCAAGCTTGATGCCTCCACGGTATCCACGCGAACAATCCGAATCCTTTGCCTTCTCATGATGCTAGTCACGGTTTTAAAACTTAGAAAGGAAAGGGAACATATAGTTGTAGGTGATTTTTAGAGAGATTTGCAAGAACTCTTGTATAAAATGTCATACATTTATATGGATATGAAAGGCATGGCATGAAAGCACCACCATCCCTACACCTTACTTGAGTGTAGAAGTATCCATGCTTGAGTGTAAGACTTTCCATACACCATCACTCCCTTACAAAGGCCATCCCTAGTCAACTTTATTTATGTCCAACACAAATAATATCTGGTTTTATTTAATCAGATTGAATCAATACAAATCAGATATAATAATTAAACGTTTTAATTATTTAAACTCCTTATTCGAATATGTCCAAAGCGTGTGACCCAATGGGTTCTCGACATGTTGGTAATAATTATAAATCTCGTATTTATATTTATAAACAATGAGCGGTATCTAGCAATACATCATCGTCACCCAAATGACGAGAATTGGTGATACAACAAATTATCGGTTTGTAGTCAATTTTAGTTTACACATTTAATTCCTTTGTCCTTGATGTCTATATTGAACACGAGACATTGAATGTGTCATTCTCGTTATGTCCAATCTCTAGCTTCTTGATTCCCTAATATACTAATAAAACAGATCATGATATCTCATATCAATTATCCGAGCATGCATGCATTTCCTTAGTATATATATTTATCAAGGGGCCCAGAGACATCACTCCCGTCATAAAGGATGGAAAAATCCTATCTCGATATATGCTAGTTCTACCATGTGATTTATAACATACCCAACAATAATTTTGTCATCCAGTTACGGAATGATTAGAACAAATGTCAAAATATATTACTCACACATAGCAAACTCCATATTTCTCAAGTCAAAGAATTACATGTACATTGACCACATGAGAAACACTTATGACACTCACATGACATTCAATGAAGTGTTCTCATAGCGAGTCACGTCCGATACACAAAATCTCCATTTTGTACCTATATGTAGATTCAATATCTCTATATGAATCCCTACATATGCTAGTCATTATCATATTACTTCAACCTTAAAACCCAAAATAATATTTAACTAGGGACATTTAGAATACATTATTCAAAGGTTATTTATTATGAATAATTAAAACACATAATATAACATATACATAATAAATTGGGCAATGCCTTTTATTTATTTATTAATTTCATGAAACAAAACTCAAAATTACAATCATCGTATGATTAGCTTTTGGGCATTCACTAACAATCTCCCACTTGCACTAAATCCAATCATCCATGCATCGTATACCAATGGATCTACAGTGGCCATCATACTTCTGCTGTGTTAACGGCTTGGTTAGTGGATCAGCAACATTGTTGTCAGTTGACACTCTGCTTATACTAACATCGCCTCTTTCAATAATCTCTCTAATGAGATGATATCTTCTAAGAATAAGTTTGGATCTTTGGTGAGATCTAGGTTCCTTGTCCTGTGCTATAGCTCCATTGTTGTCACATAACAACTCTATAGGACAATCACTGCTAGGAACAATTCCAATTTGAGAAATAAGTTTCTTGATCCAAACGGCTTCCTTGGCTGCATCTGATGTTGCGATGTACTCAACTTCCGTTGTAGAATCAGCTACTGTTGCTTGCTTGGAACTCTTCCAGCTCACAGCACCACCATTAAGATAAAACACAAAACCCGACTGCGATCGAAAATCATCTTTATCCGTTTGGAAACTTGCATCAGTGTAACCCTTTACACTTAACTCTTCTTCACCGCCATATACCAAGAATGAATCCTTTGTTCTTCTTAAGTATTTTAGGATATTCTTGACGGCAATCCAGTGACCATCACCTGGATTGGATTGGTATCTACTCGTCATGCTTAAATCATACGATACATCAGGTCGAGTACATATCATAGCATACATGATAGATCCAATTGCCGAAGCATATGGAATCTTACTCATTCGTTCACTCTCTTGAGATGTAGTAGGGCACTGCGTCTTAGAAAGTGATATGCCATGAGACATTGGTAAGAACCCTTTCTTGCTATCAGACATGTCGAACCGTTTCAACACTTTGTCTATATATGTACTCTGACTTAAGCCAAGTAATTTTCGCGATCTATCTCTATAGATCCGAACGCCTAATACATAGGCAGCTTCACCTAAGTCTTTCATTGAAAAACATTTTCCTAACCAAGCCTTTACAGACTCAAGGGTCGGAATATCATTTCCAATGAGTAATATGTCATCTACATACAATAAAAGAAATGATACGGTGCTCGTACTAACCCTTTTGTAGACACAAGGTTCATCCTCATTTTTTAAGAAGCCAAACTCTTTGATCGCTTCATCAAAACGATGATTCCAACTCCTTGAAGCTTGCTTCAATCCATAAATAGATCGTTGCAACTTGCATACCATGAGATTTTTCAGGAGCGACAAAACCTTCGGGTTGTATCATATATACATTTGCCAAATCTCATAATCGTGATATGCTGCAATGGCTAGTAAAATTCTAATAGACTTAATCATTGCGACTGGAGAGAAAGTTTCATCATAATCAACACCTTGAATTTGTTTGAAACCTTTTGCAACCAATCATGCTTTATAGGTAATCACATTACCATCCATGTCGGTATTTTTCTTAAAAACCCATTTGCACCCTATAGGTCGTACCTCGTTGGGTGGGTCAATTAAGTTCCAAACTTGGTTTTCATACATGGAGTCCATTTCTATTCTCATAGCTTCTAGCCATTTCTTGGAGTCAGTGCTTGCCATAGCATCTTGGTAACTAGTGGGCTCATCATCCATGAGCATCACATCCCCGGTACGATTGATGAGAAATCCATATCTCTCAGGCTCATCCGTTTTCTACTAGATCTACGAGCACTTTGTGTTACGACATCAGACTGCCTTTCCACATCGCTTTGTGGATCCACAATTACTTGTGGTGTCTGTGTTAGTTCCATATGTGTTGAAATATTTTGATCTTGAACAACTTCAAGTTCTACATTCCTCCCACTAATACCTTTGGAAATAAATTCCTTTTCCATGAAGACACCAATACGCCCAACAAATACTTTATTGTCGTGAGGATGATAGAAGTAGTATCCCATAGTTTCTTTGGGATATCCTACAAATATGCATTTATCAGATTTTGGTTCTAATTTAGTTGTGTTTAGACGTCGTACATAAACCTCACAACCCCAAATCTTCATAAAAGATAATTTAGGACTCTTCCCAGTCCATATCTCATATGGTGTCTTTTCAACATATTTTGATGGAACTCGGTTTAGTGTGAAAGCCGATGTCTCTAGAGCATATCCCCAAAAGGATGTCGGAAGGTTAGATTGACTCATCATAGATCGTACCATGTCCAACAGTGTACGATTCCTTCTTTCAGAGACACCATTCCATTGTGGTGTTCCAGGTGGAGTGAGTTGTGATACAATACCACAATTTCTAAGATGATCAAGAAAAGCATGGTCTAAGTATTCGCCACCTCGATCAGATCGAAGAATCTTAATACTCTTTTCAAGTTGGTTTTGTACTTCATTTTGAAATTCTTTGAACATTTCAAAGGACTCAGACTTATGTCGCATTAAATATACATAGTCGAACCTACTGAGATCATCAGTAAATGTACTGAAGTGTCTATAACCACCTCTAGCATGTATGTTCGTTGGACCACATACATCGCTATGTATGATTCCCAATACATCACTTGCTCTCTCACTTTGTCCAACAAAAGGAGCCTTTGTCATCTTTCCAATTAAACAAGCTTCACACGTCCCATATGATTCAAAATCTAATTTGTTCAATAATCCATCTTTATGGAGTTTGGAAATGTGAGTTTCGTTTATATGACCAAGACGACAATGCCAGAGATAGGTTAAATTTGAACTATTCGATTTGACATCCCTTTTATCTATGTTATAAATTGGATTATCCATATTAAGAACATAAAGACCATTAATCAAACTTGCGTCACCATAATATATATTACCAAAAGAGAATGAACAACATTTGTTTCCAATACTGAAGGTAAAACCTTTCTTGTCCAAACAAGATACAGAAATCAAATTTCTAGAAATAGATAGTACACAATAACAATCATCAAGTTCTAATAATAATCTGGTCGGTAAAGTTAACAAAATAGATCCTACGGCTATAGCAGCAACCTTTGCCCCATTTCCAACACGCAGATCAACTTCACCTTTACTCAACCTTCTAGTCCTTTTGAGTTCCTGCACATTTTTACAAATATGAGAACCATATCCAGTATCTAATACCCATGATGTATAAGAAGTAGAAATATTAGCTTCTATCACATAGATACCTGAAGTGGAAGTTACACTTCCTTTCTTCTTTTTTCCTGAAGGTAGAGAGGACAGTTCCTCTTCCAATGCCCGGGTTTGTTGCAATGAAAGCACTCACCCTCCTTAGGTACAGTTACCTTGGGTTTCTTAATTCCTCCTTTTGGCTTCAAAGATTTAGAAGTGGGTTTGGCAATGGACTTTCCTTTGCCTTTGCCTTTCTTGTCTTTACGGACCATCAAAATGGTGGACTTGTTCTTTGCAAGCTCTTGCTCGGCTGTTCGTAACATATTGAGCAATTCTGGAAGGGATTTGTCAAAGTCATGCATGTTGTAGTTCATCACAAATTGACCGTAGCTATTTGGCAACGATTGCAAAACTACATCAATGGCCAACTCCTTTCGTAAAGAAAAACCTAGTCCTTCAAGACGCTCAATATGCCCAATCATTTTAAGCATATGAGTGCCAACAGGACTACCTTCGTACATTCTACAACGGAACAGTTCCTTGGATGTTTCGTACCTCTCATGTCTAGCTTGCTCTTGGAATAGCAATTTTAGGTGTTCGATCATTTCGAACGCCCCCATGTTTTCATCTTGCTTCTGTAGCTCATGTTCCATGGTTATTAGCATTAGACATGAGACGTCCAAAGCATCTTCATCATGTTTTTTAAAAGTGTCCCTTTCAGTTCTAGGAGTACTAGAATTAGGTTCTTCAGGGATTTGTTGCTCTAAGACATACAGTTTCTTTTCAGCTTTGAGGACAATTCTCAAATTACGATACCAGTTGATGAAATTTGTTCCATTTAGTTTTTCTTTCTCAAGAATCGATCGCAAAGTGTTTTTGTTTCCATTATTGGTTTGTGCCATTGGTAATCTACAGTAGAAAAGCAGAGTTCTTAGTGTCATGAAATTTTATTGTTTAATAAGGACTTTCATCAAACAAGCTCCCATTATTTTAATCAAAACAACAACCCTCTTTTATTGTTTCGGAAAACGTCATAAGCTTTCTAGCGGGCCAAGATCCATATTCTCATTATCGATCAATTTAACTTTAGCTAACCGATCAACCAATAATGTTTTAGGTAAGCAACAATATTGCTAATTACATCTCTATGTAACTCTTGGATAGTTAGGTGAATAACTTTTATTTAAATTCATCAAATGAATGTTCCCAACACATGCCTTCAAATCCCCAATCCTATTAGACTTAATTTGGTTAAGTCCGACCCAAAATGGCTTGTAGGAATCCTATGCTTACCTTATCTTACTAAGATTAAAGAGAGTACCCAACTTTAGCATGACCCACCCTCAATGATCAAAGTTTTGACAAGTGCCATGTTTGGAAGGCATCTTAAACTTAATATTCTGGTGAGGGATTTTAGTTAGTTTGATCTTACCATTCTTTCTTTTGTAATAGATCGTTTCCTCATAGTTTGATTTAACCGGAATCCAGATTGGAGGAGGATCACGAGGATCACTTAAATACCTTCCTTTCTATGGCGGTTTAAGCCTTTGTGACAAAACCGGTTGAAATCTTACTATGATGTACTAAGACCTTATCACTCAAGATCGACGGTCCACTTTATATCTTATATAAATATCAATTTTTATTTTATCAAAACTCATTTTGATTTGTAAAACTCCTTTTACTTATATATTTTAAAATCATATTTGTTTTTAAATGTTGTAACAAATATCACATACATACAACCACGCATAATATATCATAATATATAAAGCGTAAAATAAAGCATAAAAATAAATGTGAGATGGTTATAGCCCCCCTATGCGATATTCATAGAGGCAAGTATGAAATTCATTACATAAAATAAACTCTTATGGTTCTAAGCCTTCTCATCTTCATCACTTCATAACGCCTCCATCTCTTGCTTTCTTTTATACAAAATATTTTACATTTCAAACAAAGAAACCTCGAGTTACATTCGAGGGGATTGGATGAGAGGAGAATGTACAAAGAGAGTATATAGAGAAAGGCATGACATGCAAGTCGTATTTACCAAATATAATACATCTATGACTAAGGGCTATAACCATTCACCAAGCAAATCACATTATACATATTCAATCATATTGAAACATAAAGCCGATTTGCAACACCACCGTATAAAATTAATACAAAATTCATACGATATCGAAAAAGGTGATTCAAAGTTCTTTAGAAAACTAACAAAAAGATACACATTTTTATGTTTTAGGATTTCAAAGATCTAGAACCCTTATGGGTCGAAAATCAAGTCAAACCCGTAGTGGGTTCGATTTTCGGACAGCATTGCGACACTGTCGTAAAAAATTCATAAAAAATTCATACGAAGTCTAAATGATGCGATTCAAAATCCTGTGGAACCCTAACAAAAAGATCCACGTTTTTCATGTTTTAAGTTTTCTCAGATTCAGAATATTTCTGGGACGAAAAAAACAAAACATTTATGAAACAAAAACATACAGCAGCAAAACAGTTTTTAAAAATGCATGCATGTCACCAAAAACCGATCTAGAGGTTCATAAGTAGCTCTGATACCACTGTTGGGTTGCGGGATCTCAAGCACAGTGGAAAATAAAACCGTAACCCTCCAAGGACCAATACGAACCGGAATAAATCGGGTGTTTCGAAATTATACCTCACAGTTAACGAGACTTTGAATCACAGCAACAAAACTTAGAAAGGAAAGGGAACATATAGTTGTAGGTGATTTTTAGAGAGATTTGCAAGAACAACTCTTGTATAAAATGTCATACATTTATATGGATATGAAAGGCATGGCATGAAAGCACCACCATCCCTACACCTTACTTGAGTGTAGAAGTATCCATGCTTGAGTGTAAGACTTTCCATACACCATCACTCCCTTACAAAGGCCATCCCTAGTCACCTTTATTTATGTCCAACACAAATAATATCTGGTTTTATTTAATCAGATTAAATCAATATAAATCAGATATAATAATTAAACGTTTTAATTATTTAAACTCTTTATTCGAATATGTCCAAAGCGTGTGACCCAATGGGTTCTCGACATGTTGGTAATAATTATAAATTTCGTATTTATATTTATAAACAATGAGCGGTATCTAGCAATACATCATCGTCATCCAAATGACGAGAATTGGTGATACAACAAATTATCGGTTTGTAGTCAATTTTAGTTTACACATTTAATTCCTTTGTCCTTGATGTCTAGATTGAACACGAGACATTGAATGTGTCATTCTAGTTATGTCCAATCTCTAGTTTCTTGATTCCCTAATATACTAATAAAACAGATCATGATATCTCATATCAATTATCCAAGCATGCATGCATTTCCTTAGTATATATATTTATCAAGGGGCCCAGAGACATCACTCTCGTCATAAAGGATGGACAAATCCTATCTCGATATATGCTAGTTCCACCATGTGATTTATAACATACCCAACAATAATTCTGTCATCCAGTTACGGAATGATTAGAACAAATGTCAAAATATATTACTCACACATAGCAAACTCCATATTTCTCAAATCAAAGAATTACATGTACATTGACCACATGAGAAACACTTATGACACTCACATGACATCCAATGAAGTGTTCTCATAGCGAGTCACGTCCGATACACAAAATCTCCATTTTGTACCCATATGCAGATTCAATATCTCTATATGAATCCCTACATATGCTAGTCATTATCATATTACTTCAACCTTAAAACCCAAAATAATATTTAACTAGGGACATTTATAATACATTATTCTAAGGTTATTTATTATGAATAATTAAAACACAGAATATAACATATACATAATAAATTAGGCAATGCCTTTTATTTATTTATTAATTTCATGAAACAAAACTCAAAATTACAATCATCGTATGATTAGCTTTTGGGCATTCACTAACATGTTTTGGTCATAACTTCTTCGTTATAGCTCCATTTTCGCTCCGAAAAGGACCATTGAACTCGTAATTTAATCCTTCATCCAAAAAGACTATAAAATCTAGGATCCAAGTCCAAAATCCTATCTCTTATTTTTCCCTTAAAATACCGATTTATGTATTAACTTGAAACGATACTTTTCGAAAATCGGGGTGTTACAAAATATGCTCTGAACCATGACTCTTCTGAAATTGAACCTAAAACCTTTTTACAGGCCAAAAAGAACCTTAATTGGCAACATGCTATGCAGTGTGAATGTGATGCCTTAATGTCTAATAGGACTTGGGAACTCGTTCCCAGGCCCCCTACTGCTAATGTTGTGGGTTGCAAGTGGATTTTTAGGATTAGGAGGAAACCTGATGGAACAGTTGAGTGCTAAAAAGCACGATTAGTAGCAAAAGGATTTAGTTAGGAAGAGGGTGATGATTACTTTGACACATTTAGCCCGATTATTAAGCCTACATCAATCAGACTTGTTCTAAGTATTGTTGTTACTCATAATTGGCCTCTCCGTCATGTAGACGTCAATAACGCCTTCTTAAATGGAGATTTGTCTGAAACTGTTTACATGAATCAACCGCAAGAATTTGTTGCTTTTGATTGTTCCACATATGTCTGCAAGCTTAAAAAGGCTCTTTATGGCCTTAAACAAGCACCCATGGCTTGGTTTCAAAAATGACAGCAAGCCTTGATCCAACATGGGTTCAAACCTTGTATCTCAGACACATCTCTCTTCATAAAATGACATGGCTCTGATGTTGTTTATGTTCTTATTTATGTTGACGATCTTATCATTACGGGCTCTAATTCCTCTTTTATTGACGAGTTTGTCAAATACCTTAATTCTGTGTTCTCCCTAAAGGATTTAGGTTCTCTTAATTTCTTTTTGGGCATTGAAGTGCATTGCTCTTCATCCTCTCTTTTGTTGTCGCAACGAAAATATATATTAGAGCTTCTTAAACGAAGCAAAATGACGGGAGCCAAACCCATAGCCTCTCCGGCAGAACCTAGCTCTACGTTGTATGTGGGTGGCAATCGAATGACTGATCCACACTTATACCGCAGCATTGTTGGTGCATTACAGTACATGACCATCACTCGTCTTGAAATTTCTTATTCTGCCAATCGGGTTTGTCAATTTATGCATAGCCCGTCTGAGCGCCATTGGGCAGTAGTTAAACGCATCTTGCGGTATCTTAAGGGCACTATTGATGCTGGTTTGCTCTTTCGTCCATCCAGAGACTCAAGGCTGATTTGTTTTACTGATGCGGGTTGGTTATCCGATCCTGACGATTGCCGATCTCAACATGGTTTCTCCATTTATTTTGGGGGAAATTTGGTCAATTGGTCATCCCGAAAACAAAAGGTTGTTGCTCGTTCTAGCACCGAGGCTGAATATCGAGCCATTGCCTTTGCTTCAGCATAACTTATTTGGCTTCAACTTCTAAAGGAGATGACAACTTCCCTAGTTGGACCGCCAATCCTTTTGTGTGACAACCTCAGTGAAACTTTTCTCACGGCTAATCCCGTTTTCCATCAACGCTCCAAGCACATTAAACATGATTATCATTTTGTGCATGAACAAGTTCAGTCTGGTGAGCTTGTAGTTCGCCATGTCAAGTCGGTTGATCAAATTGCCGACATTTTTAGCAAGGCTGTCGGTTCTTCTCGTTTTAAGGATTTACGGTACAAGTTGCTCGTTCGTAATCAACAGTGAGCTTGCAGGAGGGTATTGAGATATTATTATCTTCTATTTTAGGGTTAATATATTTTGATTGTAATTGATTGATTAGCAATCCTTGATTGTAGTTGATTGATTAGCAATCCTTGATTGTTTCTGTAATTAGCTTTATTTTTCTGTGTATAAATCCTCTGGAAATGAGAAGGAGAAACAACACCTTTTCACAAATCTTGTGTTACTGGTTTATAGTGATCGATCTTGAGGGTTGAAAAATAAGAGGACCAACAGTGCACGAAAATGGCAACACTAAACAAATCCACAAAAGTTGCAGCAAAACACACGAAAAAAGAAGATGAGAGTTTACTGTAAGACAATCAAACGAAACAACTCACAAAAAGATGAATCACAAATCCAATCTATGATGGGTTCAATTGCAGCAAAACCTAGAAAGAGGAGGATAAAAGAAGTCAAGAAATCAAGAAAAATGAATTACAAATCAAGAAATCAAGAATTTTTTTTGCTAGAAGAAACATTTGCCTGAATGTTGAATGCATCTCGATAGACCGATCGAGAGGAGCGCTTGATAGACCGATCCAGAGGAGCGCCTGATTCGTATTTGAAGACTGCATCTCGAAGTCTGAATCGTCGTCTTGGAAGACTGCATCTAGAAGCATGTACCGTATTAATTGTCGTCTTCTAAGTTGTACGGGTCAGTAAAGTTGGGCCTGGTAACTTTTCAAACTCATCGCTTTAATTAATAGTACATAGTGCATAAAGAATTATAATTAAAAGATTTTAAGAGATTGCGCATAAAATAATAGTACATTGTGCTTAAAAACTTGTTTTTAAGAGTTTTTGAAATCTGCTTTATAAGGTAGTATAGATAAAAAAATAATTTAATTATTTTAATAATTTGTTTTTAGAGTAAACTACGATTTTCGTACCTGTGGTTTGATGTTTATAACGATTTTCGTCTCTGGTCTTTCAAAACTGCTTTTTGTGGTTTCTATTTACTTCCATTTTCATCCCTCCATCCAATTTTATTAAAATTAAATGTTAATTCATTTAAAAATTGAATAAGCAAATTACATATTTGGTCCTTGTGGTATATATATTTTTACATTTTTATCCTAGTTTACATTTTTTTTACTTTTTCTTTATTTATTGTATTTCATCAAGACATTTATTTTTCTGTTAATTATATTGTATATTTTCATAATTATTATAACTTTAATTATAAAAATAATCAAATAATTTCATTAAAAATACTGATAAATACATGATATTTTTTTTCAAAGCTTTTGGTTTAAATCTTCTAAAAAT
Source organism: Arctium minus (assembly GCA_954870635.1). Classification (NCBI taxonomy): domain Eukaryota; kingdom Viridiplantae; phylum Streptophyta; class Magnoliopsida; order Asterales; family Asteraceae; genus Arctium; species Arctium minus. Next base: position 70,570,112 of record OX941092.1, on the reverse strand, counting down.
AATATTTTTTATTTATTTTAAATTACCATTGAAAAAGGTTTAATAAAATTCGAGAAAAAAATAGTATTATTTTATAACAACCATTTGGTTTTTGTTAAATGCACTTTACACCCATTATTCTAACTTTTCACTTATTCTAAATGCACTTTATTTTTATTAGTTAATCAAATTTGTTTAATATTTAAATAAAACATACACAGACATAAACACACACAAACCATTTTAAATTAAGTTATCTATACTATATTATAAAAACGACATAAAAACTCTTAATTACAACATTTTAAGCACAAGGTACAACTAATTAAAGCCAATTACTTAATTTACAATTTCTTAATGCTTTGTTACAACTTTTCCAAGCACAATATCTCACATAGTCATCTATTTTTGGAATTGATACTCATTTATTAATATAAATATTTGTTTTTTTGGTGGAGGATTTTATAAAATATATTTTATATTAGCATAATCTATTTTAAATGTAAATTTTACATTTAAATCTATATTAATGAGATGTAATATAAAATCTTTTTCTTCCGTATTTTTTTATATTACATCTCATAATGATTTTTCCATATTTTATTTTATAAAATATTTTTCCATATTTTATTTTATAAAATCTTTTTACATAATGAAATATTATATAAACTCTTTTTTCTTCCGTATTTTTTTTGCTAATATAAAATCTATTTTATTTTATAAAATCTACACGTATTTTATATTAGCATAATATAAAATCTACACGTATTTTTTTTTCACGAGCATTATAAGAAGAAAAAAGAAGGTTGATATGAATTAAAAATAAAAAATAACGAGATACACTAATAAATTATCGTTTTCTTTAAAATAAAAATATTCCGCAATACTTTCCAAGTTAACCAAGTGTAAAGAAAATAAAATAGAAACGATGTAAATATAAAAATATTCTTCCATATTTTTAATATATTTACATTTAAATGTAAAATCGAAAATGAAAATAAAAGATTTTAAAATATTCTCTACATTCACTATAAATATATATTGTTTCTCTATGTATCATCCGAGTACAAGAAGAAGACGAACGGTCGGGTGTCAATGGCGGAACCTGCAACTGAACAAAAGGTATTCCACTATATTTTTGTTTCTTTGAAAAACTACTTTTTTATATTTTATTTTATTTACTGAGGATTTGTTTATATTTTTTAAAACCCACAATCATATTTTTTGAAGTAGGGAATAAGATATATATACATATCTTTATTTTTATCGACTAATACTATGAGGTCTTGAAGTCAATAGTCAGATAAATTTTCAAGTGGTACTGAGTGAATTTGAACTATACCAGTTGAGTTGTCGGTTACAAAAGATAGCAATCATTTATTTTCTTTGTCATATTTGATGTGGGTTGAATGTTGTTAATTAATCTACAGATTTATACGTTCAAAGTGATTGTCAAGTGTTGTCGAGGAGGTTTCAGAAAAATTGCAAAATCTGTAAAAACGTATGTTCATATTTATAATTATTTCAATAATAGTGATATGTTGTGAGACATGTCGTTTGAGTTTTAAATAATATAATACAAAACTATTATCAATATTATTGCACAAACTCATAACAACAAACGATTAAGAATATATGCAAGTTAACCACTTATGAAAATACATTCGTTTTTCACATTGTATTTCATTAACTGTTAACAGATAAATTACATTTCATTTTAACTCGGTTCAATATTTCAACAAAAAAATTATCCTCCCGTGCAATGCACGGGCCCAACACTAGTATACTAAAAACAAAAAATAAGACAATAAAAGGATAAGAAGATTTCAATAAGGTATTACAAAAAGCATGCAATGAGCCATGACGTGCCACAAAATTAACGAGACGTCAAACATAAACCTTATATCTCATGTTATTTATAACTTGGATATATATATATACATATATATATACATACATATATATATATATATATATATATATGTGTGTGTGTGTGTGTGTGTTTATGTGTGTGTGTTTATTTTAAATATTAAACAAATTTGATTAATTAATAAAAATAAAGTTTAAATGAAAATATGGAATAGTAGGAGTAAAATGAATTTAACAATAAACAAACGGTTGTTATAAAATAAGACGATTTTTTCTTGTATTTTATTAAACTTTTTTCAATGGTAATTTAAAATAAATAAAAATCTTTAATAAATCAATAGATAAAAAAATATTAATTTTAGAAGATTTAAACCTAAAGCTTTGAAAAAAATATCATGTATTTATCAATATTTTTAATGAAGTTATTTGATTATTTTTATAATTAAAGTTATAATAATTATGAAAATATACAATATAATTAATAGAAAAATAAATGTCTTGATAAAATACAATAAATAAAAAAAGTAAAAAAAAATATAAACTAGGATAAAAATGTAAAGATTTATATACCACAAAGATCAAATATGTAATTTGCTTATTCAATTTTTAAATGAATTAACGCTTAATTTTAAAAAAATTGTATGGAGGGACGAAAATGAAAGCAAATAGAAACCAGTGCCACAGGGACTAAAAAGGCAGTTTTTAAATATCAGGGACGAAAATTGTTATAAACATCAATCCACAGGGACGAAAATCATAGTTTACTCTTGTTTTTATAAATTGTTTATAACGAACCGTATTCAATTCTTTTCCAAATACTACAACCAAAGATACCGAAGATTGCAAGTTGAAATCTCTCTAATTCCAAATCCTTCCACGAAATCCAAATCTTTCAAAGTCATTCGCATTCCATCAAACCAAACGCTCCCTAAAAAATTCGAATTAGGAGTTGTTTGTTTACTTCTTAATGGTTCCATTAAGAGGCAACCTCTGAATCGTTATGAGGTAAATCCTGTTTGGCAAAAAAAAGGTCTGCCTCTTAATGGTTCCAAAACCCTCTGAATGATTTAGTGTCTTGACCCTGTGTTAACCATTAAGAGCCCTGATTTTATCCTGAACAATTAGCAAACAACCATATTTTATTTCGCATTATATCATAAGAGGCTCTTAATCATTCTGACCACTTAATCATTATGCATCTAACCATTTAACAACTGTCAAACAGCCTCTTAGTAACTAATGTATATAGCAAAAAAAAATATGATCAATTGATATACGATATATCCCAATAATCACACTCTTATCTGTTAACCATCATACAATTTTACTAACGAGTTTTTTTGGGTATTTTGACTGGATTTAATTGAAGAATTCAAATAGAAAATTTTGAATAATAAATTGACCCAAATTAATGACACTTGTAGTTGTAGTTGGTAGATATGACATTTAATTGACTTTTGACTTTTTCAAGTCAGATGATTCTAAACCACTATTTCTACAATTTTGAAGTCACCGAATTTGTTTTATCGCTCAATAAGATATCCATTAAAACTTAACATTTAACTATAATAAACAAATATAAGGATATTTTTTTATAAAAACATCATTGGTCTGTTGGTTAGTTTATTATTTTTCATATGTGAAGTCATCTGTTCAAGTCTTTTATTGCAAATTTTTTCAGAATCGTAATAAATCTAAAACTAAAAACTAAGAAAATGACAATAATGGCATTTGAACTCGAGTCCATGGTAAAATAAAAGTCTTGCAAACCAACTCACTAAGAAAAACTTGTGTCTTTATTGTAGTTTCAAAATATATATGGTGACACACAACAAATTAATACGATGACACTTTTCACGACCATATAATTGTTTACACGGTGACGGGTAGTGAAGGCCAGCTTGGCCCGGCCCGGCCCAATCGGTTAACCGAGCCCAACCCGCCTGAAAGCCCGGCCCGACCCGATGCCAAACCGGTTTGAAGCCCGAAATCATGGACCGGTTTGGGTTTTTGGCGTTTTTGGCGGCCCGGCCCGGCTCGGCCCGAGCCCGGTTCACGGCCCTGTTTTTGGCCCGACCCGGCCCGATTCGTACTTTAAAAAAAAAAGACGTTATGTTATCGTTTATATACGTTTTTTTGACCTTTTTTTGTATTTTTTACCCCCCAAACCCCTATAAATACTTGTATTCTAAGTTTGTAACTTAAAATGTATTTTTAAAATGTATTTTAGTGATTTATTATAAATAAAACGTATTTTTAAAGTGTATTTTAGTGTTCCATTATATAAATAAATTATTTTAAAAAAAATACGAAAAAATCATCGGCCCGGTTTGGGCCCGGCCCGACCCGGTTTTGGTTAAACCGGTTTACCCCAAGCCTAACCGGGCCACGCCTTTTCGGGGGAAACCCGGCCCGGCCCGGCCCGAAGCCCGTTTTGGCCCGGTTTTTGCTTTCATTGTAGATGCCCAAAGCCCGTTTTGGCCCGGCCCGGATCGGCCCGAGCCCCATTTTTGGCCATCACTAGTGACGAGCACCACATAGGTATGTCCCTCCTGTTAACTTCATGGTCCTATGGTTTGACTAAATTTAAGTTATACTGGGTCGTCCTAATACTTTTGGAGGTCCTGTTACGCCCATACTAAAATTATAGATAGTCTAAAATGAGTAATACACAACATAAAATATAAAATTTCATATTGTAATTGAAAATCTTATAAATTAAAACAACAAAAATATTTAAAATAAAAATTAAAACAACAATCTTTTTTGTTTTAGATCGATAAATTCTGAAATTAAATAGCAGCTTCTGATTTTGAAAAAAAATAAGATAGGTTTTTATTAAGATGGCTTCACAGGGTGAATTATATGTATAATGTATCCGGACTTCAAACACAAGTAAAATTAGGTTTTGTTCAAAAATCAATATGTTTATACTCATGAAAAGGTCATGGATTTAATTAAAATCTCATTTTTAAGGTTATATACCCAAAAATCTCTTTAATGAACATACTAACAAACGGTCCTCACTATATTTGTATTAAAATGCAATTATAATATTTTGACAATTTATGAGAAATTTTTGTTGAAGTTATGTCAAATTCAATACTATATTTATTTCAAATATCCAAATAATAATTTTCAGCAAAAGTTCTATAAAATGTTGAATGCGTGATTAAAGGCCTACACATTTTGATGAGGTGGGAACGTCTTCACACATGTCCATTTATATTTAATAAAATACATAATATTTATTTGTTTCTTCGAAATTTTCTAAAAAATTAATTAATTTTCTGAAATATATATTATTTTGGGTTTTTAATCCATTAGGGGTTTGATGAAGGAAACTAAATTGTAACAGCATCTCTAACAACTTCTTCAAAATGGAGAATCAAAAGTCAAAATTTTTAAAAAAATTACATTTATTTCCAATAGATTCTCTATTTTAGAGATAAATGATTGATTATATTATAAAAATATTATATATATTTAATAAAATATTATTTCTCTCACCTAAACCTTTGATTTCAAAGTTTTTCATTGGTGGGATATAATAAAAAATATTTTCTCTATTGTTAATCATTTTTTGGGATATCTCCAAATTTAGAGAAAATTACACTTTCTCTCTTATTTTCTTCATTTTGGAGAAGCTATTGGAGCAAAAAAAAAATGCTCAAAATCTCCATTTTCTCCATTTTGGAGAAATTGTTGGAGATGCTCTAATATATTTTGGTGTGTATCGGGGAGGGTCGGGCGGGTTCGGGTGGGCAAACCAAAAACCCGATCGGATTTCGGGTATGGAAATCAAGACCCCAATTTTAGGTTTCGGATTTCGGATTGCTTCAGGTTCGGGTTGGTCGGGTTTCGGGTTGATTTCGATCGGGTTCGGGCATTATTATAGTGCGAAAAGTATATATAAATTCAATCGATTTTGAGGATGAATTCAATCGATTGAGAGATTGATGAGATCGATAGTAAGTTTATAAATTAGAAAACATTTCGACCAACTAGTATTATGATTTTCAAAAGATAATTAGACAAATAAATATATTTATATAATATATAAAATATATATGTATATTATTTCGGGTTTTCGGACGAGTCGGGTAGCCAAATATCAAACCCAACCCGAACCCAAATATCCCACAAAAGTCGGGTGTCAGATTTTTCGGATTTCGGGGTATCCGGGTTTTGTAAAAACAGTTTATTTTGGTTCGGGTTCGGATTTCAGAATGTTCGAGCTTTGCACACCCTTCCATTCTTTTTGCAGGTAAGATTATATATTGACAAAACGAGTAATTAAAAATGAAATCTTATATCATATAACTTCTTTAAAGTCTTATAAATTAAAATGACAAAAATATTTTAAAATGACAAGTTAACATGTGATTTAAATAGAATTATTGTTTTACCATTATTTGAAAAGCAAAATGAAGAATCGTCAGAACGAGTTAAAGAGTAAAGAGTTAAAACATTATTATTGGGCTAATATATTTATAATTAGACTAAGGAACTCTTTATCAAATTCTTACCGTGTAAGCACTTACCGGCAAAAGATCCACCTTCATTTAACTTATCGTGTAACTGTCATATGGTGTAAATATGTCTGCCCTTTGGCCTTCTCATTCAACCATTAATATAGAAATCTATCAAGTGACTTGATCCCATTGGCTTGAGTTAAGTGGCTTGAGTCTATTTTGGTTTAGTAATTTTTAATATTGTTATGAATTATGAATATGAATTAAACGAGTTTGACCTTGATTCAAACTCGAGTTTAAGCTTGAAACGAGCTTGGTTCGAGCAAGCTCGAGTTCGATCTCGGGATTTGATTATCGAGTTCGAGTCGAGTTTGGATTTTCACTACTCGCGAACTTTCGAGTCCGAGCTTGGGATTTGGCTTTCGAGTTCGAGTCGAGTATAATGATACTCGAGCTCGACTCGCATCATTTACACCCCTATAGAAAACAAAGAAAGTACAATATAAGAAATAGTTGAGTTTCCTAGTTTATCTATAGAAATGATCACACAAGATATTCATAGAATATTTACAAAATAATTTGAGAATCTGTGGGATTCTCTATATCACACCCCCTCAGTCGTAGCGGGAAGAGGTCGTACAATCAGGCTGTATATGAAATCGAGAAACATTTCGCACATTAACCCTCTTGTGAATATGTCAGCATACTGATACGATGAAGGAACATGTAACACCCGAACATGACCTATTGCGGCCTTTTCACACGCGATATGTTTGGTCCGTTGGTATTGAATTGGGTTATTAGAGAGGTATACAGCTAACACATTGTCGCAATAGACAAGAGTTGCCTTTTGTGGTGGATAATATAGCTCGAGAAGAAGGTTTTGTAGCCAACAAGTTTCAGCAACATTTGCAACTCCCCGATATACTGCTTCAGTGCTGGATCGGGATATGGTAGCCTTGCGTTTTGTCGATCACGAGATCAAATTATCACCGAGAAAAACACAATACCCGTATGTGGAACGAAGGGTTCCAGGGCAGCCCCCCAATCAACATTAGTATAGGAAACTAGTTTGGTGGGTGTAGAGGGATAAATATGTAAGTCGTGATCAAGGGTGCCTTTAAGATACCGGATAATGCACTTAAGAGGATTGAAATGTGATGTCTGAGGGGCGTGCATGAACAGTCACAATTATTGGACCACATAGGCGATGTCAGGCCGAGTGAAAGTGAGATATTGCAAGTCACCGGCGAGACTGCGATATAGAGTGGGATCAGACATTGGATCCCTATCGAGGACACTAAGCTTGGACTTGCAGTCCACTAGAGTAGGCATCGGTTTGCAAATTCGACATTTTGGCCTTGTAAATAATATCCTCTACATATGTTGAGAGTTGAGATAAGAACATATTGTGAGGTGTTCTTGTAAATGAGATCCCTAATAAGTAGCTCAAGTTTCCTAATTCTGTCATAGCAAATTCGTATTTAAGGGATTCAATTATGTCCAATTGCAATTTATCAGAAGAAGCAGTGAGGACAATATCATCAACATATAGAAACAAGTATGTGATGTTGTGTCCTCGTCGATAAACAAATGGTGAGTGATCACTTTTGCTATACGTGAATCCAAGTTGCAGGATATAAGTTGCAAATCTTTGGTACCATGCTTGAGGGGCATGTTTTAAGCCGTAGAGGGATTTGCGAAGACGACACACGTAGTTAGGATTCACGGGGTTGGTAAACCCGGGTGGTTTGTGCATAAAGACCGTCTCCTTGAGATCCCCATGTAAGATGGAGTTTTTCATGTCAAGTTGACAAATAGGCCACTATTGTCCCATGACGATGCTTAGGACGTTACGGATTGTGGTCGGTTTAACCACAGGACTAAATGTTTCATCAAACTCTATTCCAACCTCTTGCGACTTTCCATTTATCAATATCCTCGCTTTGTATCGCTCAAGTTCACCGTTCTCCCGGTATTTATGCCGAAATAAACACATACACCGGATGATATTTGCACCTTCCGGTTACGGGAAAAGAACCCAAGTGTGTTGATTAATTAGAGTTTTTTATTCATCGGACATGACGACATTTCAATTCGGGTCAAGCATAGCCACTTTAGGGTTGGATGGAAGGGGAGAAATGGTTTAGGTAGAGAGATTAAATTGAACTTTTGGTTTAAAAATTCCCCATTGGGCACGTGTTTGCATGGGATGCATGTGGTGGGGTGTCGTCACATGGGGAGGCGACAGAGAAGAAGTGGTAACCGTAGTTTAGGTGGTGGTCGTAGGCATTGGGGGGAGGGTGTTGTGGAGGTGGGGTGGGGGTATGAGTGGGATGAGAAGAGGGAGCCAAACGAAGTGGTTGGAATATTGTAACACCCGTAAATTCTAAAAGAACGGTCAATGATCGGTCAAGGAACGGTCGGGGAATGGCTCAGCACAAGACGCGAGAGGCGTGACCTGCAGCACACACGACTTGGCCCGCGGCCTCAAGCCATGGCTAAGGCCACGTAAGTCTCTGTAAGTAAGTCGGTCAGTGGCACGCACGGCTTGGCCTGCGACTTGTGGTCGCGGCCAAGGCCGCGGGAAAGGCCTGGATGATTTAAAACCTAATTTTTAGGGTTTTCTCTCATTCCTTTTCACCCAATCTTCCCCAACCCTTCCTTCTCCATCTTGAGGCATTTTGGGAGCATAGAGTCCGAATCTTAAGCTTTGGAGGAGCATTTTTGGTAAATAAAGGAGTTTAAGGTTAAGGTAATACTCTTTTCACTTCATCACTAGTTATAGTTTGATGTTTTCAACCTCTTCCTCACATCCTTCATATTTGGTGTGATTTTGGTAGCTTTGTGGTAAAGGAAACCTCGTCGGGGTGTTGGATCTAAGATCTGGAGAGATTGTTTGGGGTTTCTAGCCTTCATCAAAGGAGATTCAAGTTGTGGGGGTAAAACCTAGATTTAACCTAAATCTAGCAAGGTGAGTTCAAGTTGATTTGTGAAAATGTTGTACATGCCAAAATGTCCATTTTAAAGTATTTATGTGTTTTATATGAAATTGTCAACTTAGAGTTATTTGGTAACTTTTGATTATTTGAAGTGTTTAGCTTATTAAACTTTATAAAACACCCACATTTGGGATTTTTAGGCATTTTGATAAATAAGTCATAAATGGAAGTGTTTTAATGATTTATTGCATAAATGGATATCTGGTAAAAAATGCATTTTAGTGTTTGTCGGGTTTTTTGCATCATTCATGTAATGGGACGTTTTGAAAGTAAGAGTGTGTGAGTCCTTTGGGTTGGGTCAGTCTCTACCTTGGGAACATTTTAGAAAATAATAATCCTTCTTGGGTTTTGGGCCGAAGGCCAATGGTGATTTGAGAAACAAAGATTTTGGGGAATTCAGTTTATGTAACCATATTGGCACTTGTGTTTTAGCCAAACGTTTATTAAGCCTTTTGGGGCTTGACTTGTACTTGGTTAAGTCTTTGGAACATTTGTTCAGTTTTGGTAGCTCATTAAGGAGCCTTGGACGTATGGTGTACATAGTTGCATCTTATTGGGGAGTTACATGTTTTGAATGCGTTAGTTCATTCGTTTGAGTCATGTAACATTTAGACTATAATGCATTGGATCCATAGGCATATGAGTCAGTCAGTTGGTTTATTTGGGGACTTTATCCCCGTTTTGGGACTGAATATTGTTTATGGCTAGAGGGAGCTCGATGTATAGATCATGGGTGGTTGAAGTTGATAACCTTGTAACCTTTATTGAAGGGCTCGAGGTATATATCGTGGGTGTTTGAACTCGATGCCCGTTTGTAATCCAGTCTGGTTACTCATCGTGGAATTTAGTGTCCAGGTTTGAAGTCTAGTGAGTGGTTCCAAAGTCATGTTTTTATGTGAGCTTGCGGTGGTGCTCTGCAGAGCCGTATACGGAGCTAAGTCTTGTGGTGGTGCCCATGGTGAGCCGAATACGTGGACTTATGGCTTTTGTGGTGACACTCATTTAGAGGTCGAGTAGATACTAGAGGCATTTGGGTATCTTGCGGTGGTTGCTCGGTTGGGAGCCGTATACGGGGATCCATGGCTCTATGTGAAGCTCGAAAACATTGATAAGTGGCCTAACTTTGTGTGCCCGCCACATTCGATGGAATTCGGGTCTCCCCCGTCACTGAAAGGTGTTGTTTTAGGTATTGAGTTTTATTATCCAAGTTTTCGGTGACGTTTTGTATAAATGGGTCATTATCCATGTTTTATGGGTTGAGTAGCTTTCCCCACCCGTGTTTTGGGTGTTTCGGGATGTAAAGTTTTAACCTCATCTTCATAAATGGACGGTTCAATTTCTATTCACGTTTTGAGTGAGTTTTGGGTTAAATTTAATTTATGAATGAGCGTTTTATATCGAGATCTTTGTCCTTGAAGTAGTTTGGATTGAAAAACATTTATATTGGTGTTTCTTTGCCTAAAATGCATATTATGGGGAAACGAGTCGTTTTCATATTTGAAACATATCATTTGAAAGACTATGATTTCAATTACATTCTTCCTTTTTAACGATATATTTATTAATGTTGAAAACTCTTGAACTCATTAGGCGTTAGCCTAACCTTTTTATTTTTCGGCATGTGCAACAGGCTTCGTTGGGAATAGTCTTAGTGACATCGTGAAGCGAAGAGTGCTAGTTGTGTGTTCAAGGAGTGGATATCTTAGTGAAGTCTTCCGTATTTAGAGCAACTTGCATTTAGGGGTTAAGTAGCACCCGAATGTGGTTTAGTCTTTGTGTATTATTGGAGTTTGTATTTGTCGAGGTTATTTATCGAACTTCATAATTGAAGTGTAATGAGTTTTGAATTGTAGAATGATGTGTGGATTTATTTGATGTTAAATCGAAAATTTTCATTAGTTGCTCTTACCAAATTTGAGGTTGTAACAAATATGTTGAGGTTGTTTAAGGAATTGATAATCTTGTGGTTGGAATGTTTTGAGGTTGGAGAAAGGAAAGTGGATTCCTCAAAGGTAAAATGGCTAGAGATGAGAAGTTTGTTGAGGATATGTCGTAGCATAGGTAACCACGGTGATTTAAAGGAAAGCCTAAGAAGATGCACGGAGAAGAGCATGGAGCAAGTTTATGGGTTGTGGTGGACGAAAGATTTGGGTAACATAAACACCCGAAGGTGCAAAGATGGGTGTAAGTGGGGACGCAAAAAAAAAGAATTTCAGTTAGTGTTTTATTGTGAAGAGGATGAGTAGGGAGGATGTTAATGGTGTAGGCATCCCAATGAAGGGTGTAGTTCCAAAAGGTGGGGGTAGAAGTGCATGAATAAGGGTGGTGTGCATCATGTTATTTATGGTGCGAATGATACCCGTTTTGAGGTGATGTGTGTGGACAGAGAAGCGAAAAACCATGCCATTGTCAACACACAATTGATGAAAGGATGAGTTATTAAATTCACGACTGTTGTCGTATTGAAAGGCTTTAATTTGTTTTTCAAGTAGAAAGATAGAAAAGCCTTAGGATTTGTATTTGAGAGAAAATACCCAAAGATAATGAGAAAAATCATCAAGCAAAAGAAGATAATATTTGTGACCTAATTTACTTGCAATGAGGGATGTCCATAAATCCGCATGAATAATGTCAAACGGAGAATAAGTAATAGAATGAGACGACGAAAAAGGAAGTTTAACATGTTTTCCTAACGGACAAGAATAGCAAAGAGAGGTATTGGCCCCCTTTATTACATGAGATAAAATTACTATGCCTAAAAAATTAAGAATCGGCGCTCCCGGGTGACCGAGTCGATTGTGCCAAGTTGCGGCAGATACGGCGGCTAGAGAGAGAGAGAGTGAGGCAAAGTTGAAGAGGTGGCGGAGAATGGATAAAGGTTCCTACGCTATTGCATTTCGTAAGAATGTTCCCTTTGAAAATGGATTGTTGGTAAGCATCCTAAACCCGATAACCGCTTATCGGGTAAGAGTTGTTTCCCATACTTACCAGGTAAGACTCTCAGTCCTTGTTTTGTCTTTTATCGGGTAAGCTTCTAGGTCCTTATTATGCTCAATCAATAAGGTAAATGATTTTAGTAAGCGTTTAGTAAACGGCCCCTAATAGTCTATTTATTAGTAGCTTATAATGAGCTTAATGGGACTCGCAATTTATTCAATCAGCTATACATGAATATTTGGTAGTGGCTTAATGACATAGAAAGTGACTTATTTACTAAGCTTCTAAGGGGAACTTTATGCAGAAAGTCGAGTTTTTTCCAAACCTACCATTCCAAATTAAAAACACGTTCCTTCCATCTATGAAAAAAAGTCTCCCAAACAAAAATATTATCAATCTATACAAACAGATCAATCCATACAGACATATTTATCCATACATAACTTAATGAAAACCAACCAAAAATCCTCTAAAGATTAAAACATATATAATTACATCAAGACTATAACATGTATAATAGGCCCCAAAAATTTGGGGGACCTATTCCATATATCACAATAAAACAGTGTCTGAACCTGATGAAATAAACTATATCTTAGTTTAGGTCTATAAATTTTATTTATTTTATTTTTGTTACCAGTTGTTTTATATATTTAGTATATAATAAAATAATTTTTACTAAAAAATAATTTAAATCGGAAGACTATCTTCTGAGACAGAATAAATACTCATAAATTATTCACATAAAATTTGTATTTTTTGTCCTCTTAAAATATTAGCAAACCAAATATTTTTAATATTAAAAATAACATTAAAACCAAACTCATGAATGAAACAAAAGTTGTGTTTTATATCATTGTCATATTGGGGTGTAATCAAACGAAAATTTTATATACTGTGATAACTGTGAATTTTTTTATTTTAAGGTATTGTTTTGTATGATTTTTTTCTCATCTAAAGCTAACATTTAATGTATTGATGAACCTATATTTGTTTCATAATATGTTTGATTCAAATATATTCGGTTCACAGTGTAAAAGAAATTAAATATAATTTTTGTTTAACAAACAGGCTAAAAATGTACACATTGTGAAACAAAGACATTGTGAAACAATATATATATATATATATATATATATATATATATATATATATGTGTGTGTGTGTGTGTTAATTCATATTCTAAATCTTAGTCTTAAATGGAAAAAAAATCATATGAAACAACACATGATGCACTCTTTCTCAAGCTTATCGAAATTTCATGGGTTATAAAAGAAAGCCCCTATCATATTGTTTATACATAGATTATATTTGACGATGAAGGATCGTGTGAGAAAAAAGTTAAAGTGAGAAGGTGAGAAGGGATCTGAACTCTTGATCACTTTTAATCTCTAACCCACCCATGAATCGCACTTGATACGGGGATTGATCTGGTGCATCTCATCTCGGTGCATCTCGTCCTAATGTGCATCTAAGGGTGAAGATCATTTCTTCCTTTCTCACCATATATAACTTTCGCTCTCACGGGAACCCAACCCTATATTTGACAAACTAACCAACAAGATAAATGTTTAGCTGGAATTTAATTTATTGGCTAAAATTTAGTCTAAGGGGTTGTTTACCCAACGCTTACCCGGTAAACGCTTACCCGGTAAGAGTTAAATATTTAACTTAACGTATTGGGTAAGATTTTAGTTCATTAAAACGACATCGTATATATGCAACAATTTATCCCATGAGTGCTTACCAGTCATCACTCTCACTTATTGGGTGAGACTCTTGATCCTTGTCATCACTATTACCGGGTAAGATTCTCAATCCTTGTCATATTCATTCGATAAGGTGAAGTAACTCGATAAGCACTTATTGGATAACATTTACTAAACGGCCTTAAGTTTAGTATGCTAGAGTGAAGATTTATGATAATTTAGGGGTCGTTTATAAAATACTTACCCGGGTAAGCGCTTACCGGTAGCACTTACCTTACGGTCTTTAGCTATTGAGCATGAAAACTATCTACATTCTTACCCGGTAAGTGTCATAACAAGGACCGAGAGTCTTACCCGATAAGTGAGAGAAATGACTCTTACCCAATAATTCGCTTACCGGGTTTAAGACACTTACCAACAATCAATTTCGATGGTCGAGAAAGTTATACAATAAGGTAAGTAAAGGTACCTGATAAGCACGTTCAAAAAAACCGTTGGTCCGCTCAAACCGGTCGAATCAAGTCAAAACCGGACCGTTTTTGGTTGTTTGAGCGGTCTGGCGGTCCGGTCTGGTATGAGAAATAGCCAAACCTCTCGGTCCGGTCTGAGAAATAGCCAAACCGCTCGGTCCGGTCTGGTCTGCGGTTTGACCTTTTTTTGAGCGTTCTGGACCGAACCGACCGCCAAAAATACACATATATTAATCATATTTAGTTTTCATGTTGTACGCTCAATTTTTACGGCTCAATTAAAAAAAAGTTCGTCAAAGAATTATGTCTTTAGTTTTCATTTTCTCAATTAATTGTGTTATCTAAATTAACAAAGTTCTAAGATCCGTTAAAAATTCAAATCTAAAACCCAAACCGTCCTTCGACGTTCTCAATATTTGTCCAAAATTCAACCATTATTTTTGGACTTGTTTAATTTTTTTCCAACTTGTTCAATGTTGTTTTTAATTTAATATATAAACGTTCTTTTATAATTCGATATCCTATTTTTTAATAATGTTATATTGGTAGAAATTTTATTTTGGATATAGAAGTTTATGTTAATCTATACTATATTATAAAGCACGAATAAAAAACTCTTAAATACAAATTATTAGGCATAAGGTACCACAATTTTATGCAAGATTTTAAAAATCTCTTAATTTACAAGTATCAAAGCACAAGATACAAATTACTACTGCAGGCTTCTAACACCCACCAATTTGGTATGTGCAGAGTCTTCCTTTTATGCAGACATTTCCATGTATCACTATTAATTAATATATTATATTACTATAAATTTATTTTAATTATATTATTAAATATGTAATTGGTTATTTTTTCTAGATGTCATTAAAATATATAAAATAATCATTGAATTCTAACAAAATACTTATTTTCTTTTAATATAAGAAACATTATATTATTAAGTCTAAATTAAACAAATTTATAAAAAAAAACATTATCACTTTCTCAAAACCATCCAAAATCGTACTGTAAATCGACAAAAAAAAAAACAAAAAAAAAATGAAACATTAAAATCGTGATGTATCTCGCTGCATTGCGCAAGTACGCTTCTAGTTATATTATTAAATATGTAATTGGTTATTTTTTCTAGATTTAAAATATATAAGATAATCATTGAATTCTAAAAAAATGCTTAATTTTTTTATATAAAAAACATTATATTATTAAGCCTAAATTAAACAAATTTATAAAAAAAAATATTATCACTTTCTCAAAATCATCCAAAATCGTACTGTAAATCGACAAAAAAATAAAATAAAACATTAAAATCGTGATGTATCTCGCTGCATTGCGCGAGTACGCTTCTAGTTTGGATTAAAGCCCAAAAGAGGCCCAAACCGCCTAAACCGGTCAGACCAGACCGCCTTTTGTGGTCCGGTTTGACCGGTTTGGTCACTTGCTACCAAACCGCTTGGTTTTAAAATTTCCTAAACCGTCATTTGTGGTTTGAAAAGTTAAACCGCCCTAACCGAACCGCAAACACCGCTAATTTTAGTTAACTGCTCCTTACTAGAAATGAACTTTGTCTTTTCTTTTAATTAAATTTAAAAAAATAGTAAAAAGTTATTGTAATAATTAATAGGGAAAATTTTAGAATAAAAACCAAATTTTTTTTAAATTTGAATAAATAACTTCTTAAAATTTGTTTTAACAAATGAATTTCTGAACTTTGTAAAATCAATTAGATATATTATTTGACAAAAAAAAAGTTTCTAACCAGATATATTGGTAGCTTAGTTTTAAATTAAAAGGGAAATGTCCAAAAAAACTGAAAAGATTTTTTGATTTTGAGTTATTTAGTCTCTAAATGTAACGCCCGGAAATTTTTAAGTGAGTAAGTCTTGGGTCTAACTGTCTTTGTGTCACTCTAATAGGTCTTATATGGATTAATTGCACTTTCAATCATAGAACCAATCCTAAGGGTTGCTATTAATTGTTATCGAGGGAATGCGGGCCAAAACCGAGAGACCAACCCTCTTAGCAACCTTGTCGGCGACTGTGACATGTGTCAAGGTCGCGCGGCATTGTCGTGGATGAAACGGTGCTTACGGTACGTCTCGGGAGAGAGTGACCGTGATTGTGCCACAGGGCACTCTCGTCGGTCACAATCACCGAGATTGTACCGAGCGTGGGTTTGGGGCGGCGACTATGCCCTGGCGACAGTGCCAGTGGCAATGTCGCGTGGCACTATCGCCCGCGGGACCTGATTGCTTAAAAACCTCTTCTAACTCGTTTTTATTTCATATTTGCACCAAAACTGATCTAAGGTTCAGGTTGAGAGCATTTAGGGGAGATTTTCTTCTTCTCCTACTCTATCGCTTCCATAAATGCAACAAATCTTGGTTAGAAGCAATAAATTTACTTCAACCCACTTCTAGAGTTCATTTAAGAGCTACCATCCAAGTTTGAAGACTTCAAGACCTCATCTCCTTTAACCTCCACCAACTTTTCTAGGTTTTTATCTAAAACCTAGATTGTGAGTGTTCTAAACTTTTAAATTAAATACATGTTATTACTTGCATAAATATTGATTTTCTTTATCCTATGGAATTAGGGTTTTTCTCATGTTTACTTATTTGACTTGATATTGCCATGGGACATGAAGGGTTAACCTTGGAAGGTGGAAGTATGTATGTGTTTGTATTATGAACATGTTGAGGGATGAGATTTATTCTCACACAATTTGATGATTTGAATACTCAAGGTGTTGGGAAATATTCCCATTGTGGGTGAGCTTTATTTATGGTTAAATGCATATAAATGAATGTTGTGTAAGAGGTTTATTCCTTGCATTTACTTGTCTTATGGATATAAATACTTGGACCATATGATGTGCATTGGTATCATATACATCTTATAAGGGCACAATTGCTCCTTTGGTCACAAATAAGTGTGTGGATGAACAAAGCCAAATAGGCACTAGGAGGACATAGTCTTGGGCACCACCATGTTGGTATGTACCTAGACTTCCGCCACTTGGGGCAATGCCTATGTTGTATCCTCGGGTGTGTCGGGACTTGTGGTGTCACTCATGGAAGTGGACACTAGGGTATCTCGTCTCTTGGGTGTAATTTGATTGGTGTTATGGGTCTCCGCCATTAATTCCAATTATGGTCATGATTAGTTGTAACAAGCTATGTACTTGCCATTTATGCATCTATTACTTGTCATTTAACCTCACTAGGCTCTTTGGCCTAACACTTGATTTATGTCTATGTGTATCTCAGGTTCTAGTGGCATCGCGCCTAAGAAGGTTTAAGCGGCCTCGAGTGAGCTTGGGAAGTGCAAGTGAGTACACTTTTTGTGAAGATCTTTGTTGGACTATAGACGACACCCCTTTTGTAATCATATTTCTGTTTAAGGAATTAGATTAATAGGTTGTTGTATATTTTCCTTATAATTACAAACTGTAATTAAACAAGTATTCGTATTTCCCCATTTTTGGGAGGCTCATGTTATGGAATTTTATATACCACATTTCCATTTTTTCGGAAATTTTTTTTATCCCATTTTTGGGTGTTACAAGTTGGTATCAGAGCTTTAGTTTAAGTGAACTAGGTATTGACCTTAGCATGCCAAGACTTAGACTGTAAGTGTAGTGGTAGAACATCCACCCTTGTGTAAAATTCCTAGGTGGGGAGAGCGTTAGGACTTACGGAATTGCAATTATTAAGAATTGTTGCGACGATATTAAGGACTCTTTTGTGGGATATATTCATAATTTCACTTAGCTACTGCAATTATGAGTATATTGGTACGTAAGCATGCTTGGATTATTGTTGTTGTGATACTTAATGAATGCGGTAGTATGTATCTTTAGCCTATCATTTACCTCCTTTCTCGTATGTACGACAGACCATCATGGTTAACACTCGGAGCAGGTTACCAACCCCACGAGAGGGTAATGTCGAGGACGAATCTACCGCCGACCAACCTCCTCTGGTCGTGACCACCGTGGGCCCTCCCATACCTACTATTTGGGGGGGGGAGTTGAACAAATCCCGCGAGTAAATATTGCCACCACCAACCCAATCATCGAGGAAGTGACCCTCGAAACTAGAATCAGGGACAACATGATGCAAGCCATGAACTCGGCTATGACTTAGCAACAGAAACTTTTCATGAAGTTGTTGGAGGATCGCGACGCCAGTCACCGACGACCTAAAACGGTGGCATAAATGCTGTTGTAGGGTCGGGAGGTGCTGGAAATGGGGTCGGTATAAAAGAACACGTGATGACTCAGGATAAGAGAAAGGATAAGGGATGCTCATACAAGACTTTTCTGGGGAGTAAACCTCCAGAATTTGCAGGTGCTACTAATCCGGCTACATGCATATACTGGATCAAGGAGGTAGAAATGGACTTCGAGTCAAGCGAATGTGATGACTGGCAAAGAGTCAGATTTGTCTCCCAACTGCTAAGAGGTGAGGCTTTGATTTGGTGGAACCTCACCCGATCCACCTTTACACCTGAGGTTCTGGCTAAGATGACTTGGCCAGTTTTTAAGCAGAAGATTTTGGACAAATATTGCAGTGAGCGATCGTTGGACAAGATTGAGGAAGAATTCAGAAGCATGAGGAAGGGGACTTTGTCTGTTACGGATTACTCGAAGCTTTTCTTGGAAAAGCTAAACCTTGTGGGGCATCTGGCCCCCGATGAACGATCGAGAATCAAAGCTTACCAACGTGGGTTGCTGGTCGAGATGAGGAGGGCCGTAAGGAAATCTAGAGGGTCGACGCTACAAGAGGTGATAGAATAGTCCTTACTAGTAGAAGCTGACTTGGTCGCGGGGAAGGAAGAGAGAGGGCTGGTAGGTGAGAAAAGGAAATTGGGAGGGTCATCTGGACCTAACCGTCAGTTCAAACCAGTCTTTGGGGGAAGGGGAACCGACCCCCGACGAGAAGTAAGATGGTGCCACCGATGCAAGAGCAAGCATAGTGGTCCCTATAATCAAAGATCCTACTCAGTCCCTCCTGAATGCTCCAATTGTGGAAAGAAAGATCACATGACCCGTGATTGTCCCATTCGGGGACCCATTTGTTACGAATGCAGGGAGTCGGGGCACGTGAAGAAGGAGTGCCCGAAGTTGATTGGGAGCAACCATGGATTCTCAAGCGGGTCAGCTCTAAAGAAAGAGAATCCACCAAGGGTGCCGAGCCGAGCCGAGCCTTCTAGATGACCGCCGATTAGGCGAGGGTGACCGTCGATGTGGTATCGGGTATGTTCCTTGTAAACTCTTTGCCTGCTTATGTATTGTTCGACTCGGGTGCAAACCGGTCGTTTGTGTCAAATTCTTTTTGTGCATTGTTTCCTACTCTCGTTAGTACCCTTTCCGATGCATTAGTTGTAGAAGTAGCCAATGGGGAGCAAGTGTTGATTCGAGAGCTCTATCGTGATTGCGACTTAGAGTTAGATGGGAATCATTTTGATGTAAACTTATTACCAATGGCGATTGGGGGTTTCGACGTGGTGATAGGCATGGATTGGTTGACCAAGAACTGTGCCGACATTATTTGCTCTAAGAAGATGGTCAGGGTACCGGTGGAAAGTGGCGGCATAGTTACCATTTATGGTGAGAAGAGGAAAGGATCTACCCCCGTGATTTCTTATCTAAAGGCTCGTAAACATCTAGCAAAAGGATGTTCGTCGTACTTAGAGCAAATAATGTCGGCACTAAGTGACGCTCATATAACATTATCCAAGCAATAGACATGGAGTTGTTGAGCTTGTTGGTTTGTTAGCTATAGACCCGAAAAGGTTGATGTTAACGAGTGTTTTATCCCTAAGTGACGCTCATATAACATTGATAAGTGGCCTAACTTTTTGTGCCCGTCACATTCGATGGAATTCGGGTCTCCCCCATCACCGAAAGGTGTTGTTTTGTGTATTGAATTTTATTATCCAAGTTTTCGGTGACGTTTTGTATATATAGATCTTATCCATGATTTATGGGTTGAGTGTTATGCCCCACCTGTGTTTTGGGTGTTTTGGGATGTGAAGTGTTATTCACGGTTTCACAATTTGGGAGTCAATTTATATTCACGTTTTAAGTGAGTTTTAGGTCGCATCGTTTTATAAAGAATGTTTGTATTGGAACGTTGTCTTTAAAGGTGCATATTGTGGGAAAACGAGTCGTTTCTATTTCTAAAGTAAATTAGTTTGAAAGATCTTGATTTGAACTGATTTCCTTTCTTTTTAAAGATATATCTATTCATGTTAAAACTCTTGAACTCACTAGGCGTTAGCCTAACCTTTTATTTGTCGGCATGTGCATCAGGTTCCGTTTTGGGTTAGTGCTAGCGACACTATGAAGAGATGAGTGTTTGTTGTAAGCTCAAGAAGCGATTTGCTTGGTGAAGTCTTCTGCTTTGGTTTTGGGAAGAGCAACTTGCATTTGGGTTAAGTAACACCCGACTTCGATTTAGTCCTGGTATATAAGACTGTAGTTTTATAATTGTTGTGGTTAATTATAGAATTTTAAATTGAGGTATACGGAGATTGATGTATAAGTGGAAGTTTTGTCCTTTAATTGATATTATATCGAGATTTTTAATTAGTTGCTCTTACCAAATTTGAGGGTGTTACAAGTTGGTATCAGAGCTTAAGTTTCAGATAATTAGGTATTGATTTTGGATGCCTAGACTTAAACTAGCGTTCTTTTAAGCGATTGAAAGTTAAATTGCACCATTAGGCACTTTAAGATAGAATCTTTTGAGGTTGATAGAGTCGCTAGAAACGGGAAACTTGTTGAGGATCGCAAGGATGATCATGTAAGGTACGTTCATAATGACACCTGGCCAGTTTTACGATGAACCTACGTGTTATGTGTGTATACTTGGACTGCCTTGGCATGGTGATCGTTGGGGTAGTGAGGAAGCTTCTAGGCGAGTAGTCGAAAGAAGAGTTGATGTTTATAGCATTGTCCTTTGGAGTGTTGGGTAAGCATGATAAATGCATTAAGTCGACCATTTCGGGTCAGAATTATTGGTTGGTTTAGAAACATAGACTTAGGGAATCGACTTTATTCGAGGAAAATTTGTAAGTTGAATCGATGAAATCTTCGATTATTGCCTTAAGATGTTTGATCACCCGGATGACGATAGTGTGATTGGGAACTTGAGGAGCGTGGTTTCTAGACAATGAATGTCGATCAAATTCATGCACAAAAAAAATTACTTTTGAAATAAATTGCATCAATTATTCCTCATGTTTCCAAATTGTCATGTGGATTACATTACAACATGTTGGAAAAATGTTTAGCACACACAAGATTTTAAACTATGATTATAAACATGCATAAAATTGTCTTATTCCTTATGGTTGCAAACCTTGTTGAGATTTACTTTAATCATGTTTTCTCGAACACTATTTTCGGATGTCGTGATATTTACGATTTAACCGTGTTTTGATTCTTAGGCAAGTAACTATGAAATTTAATCTTGACATTGGATTTCCTCCACATATGTTAAGGTTTTAAAAGAAAGGTTATTCCCTTGTTCTTGAGTCGGAGTTTCCTTGGAATTTTTAGTCTGTACGAGTCGTGTTGAATTTTATGGGGTATTATTTGCAACGTTTTCTTTCGGAGTGTGAGTGAACTTTGAAATGCGTAAGTTTTAAGTTTGTCTCGTGTAAATTTGCGAGTTTATTCGGCGTCGTGTCCCATGCAATTTTGTTGAAAAGTGTCACTTTATTCTACTTTGCGATAAAAGAGAAACTCTTAGAATCTTAACATTTTTTAGACATATTGTCGTCTTATACTTTTATATTGGGAAATGGAAATTTTTGGCATCGTTTGGTTTTAGCGTCGATGAGTTTTATGAAAAAAAATTCAGTCGAGTCATATGGAGTTTTATTTTACGACAGTTTGCATCGCATAGATAAAATTTTGGAAACGCGTATAATTAAATGGTTGTGTGTGATAACTGATGAGTTCTTGTTTAACATTTTCGCCTCATGCAGGTTTTGCACATGTCTTTTCGCAACCATGAGGGATGTCTTGAGATTTTGTTAAGTAAGTGTTATCCCTTATCTTATTTTTGGAAGTTTCAATATTGTGTGATTTCTCTTAGTTTATATGAGTACATCTCGTTGCATGTTACTTGAAATTTAAATTAACTCATACTATTGGTGTGAGTAAACATACGTAAGATTTATATTGTCTTGTGTTGGACTTTTGTCTTGAACATGCTTCAGTCGTTGATTTTACTATTATAAGTTTTCGCAATGAATTAAATGAGTTATCGGTATGCATGTCATGACAGCCACTATTCTGGGGACAAAGCACATTTTATTATGCTGTTTAAGAGTTGAAATCGATTTAAATTGCTTTAAGTTTAACCAAATCGCATGCACATTTTGCCTTGTTAAATTTCAGAAATGAACTCAGGCCTGCGGGTCTTATTGGCAAATTTTCTTCCATGTCATATTGTGGTTAAAAGAAAATTTTTCTTTGATCTTGATTACGTAGATTTCTTCTTCGGGAGTTTGTCCAAATGTTCGGTTGTACATTGTTTTAAAACATAAAATTTTCTTCATACACGACATAACTGAGGCATGTTAGGACCGTGGCAGTCTGTTTGAAAATTTTGTTGTGCACCTTTTGTTATTGTCTTTATTAACGCACGTATTGATCAGACGAATTTTGAAATGGTTTTATATGCATGACAATGGTGACCATTTTGCACACCTATCGAGCGAACGGTAATGGATTTCTTTTTACCGCACGATTAATTGTTGTAAAGCTTGCATATTTTAAAGTTTTATAAACTTCACATTGGCATACTAGTTGAAAAACCTTGAACTCATTAGGGCTATAGATTTAAAACCCTATCTGGAAAGGAGTTGTAATTAAGGACTAGAGGAGTCCTTGGGGAATTGAAACGTCGGATTGATCCGACTTGTGGTCAGTCTTGAATTTTGGGTTTCGGTTTTGGATCGTGTCACGCATGAGTAATTGAGGTATCAGATTTATATGTTACCCCATATATAAGAGGTGATCTTTTCGGTAAATCTTTGGGTTGAGCCTTATGTGATTGCTTGAGTTCGGTTGGTTTTGAATTGATGGGTTGATATTGGCAACATGATATGTGTTGGTAGTGTACTACCTTTATGGGTATTTGGGAATATTAAGGATGTTTTGGTTTGTCCGTAAACCTGTGTGTTTGAAGTCTCATATCCATTTTAGGTGTCAACTTTACATCTTTTTGGTATAGGCAGTGCTAGCCGACTAGTACTTTGAGGCCAGCGATCGTTGAGTCGTTTGGAAGTCTAACCGTGGGATTTTGAGAAATGATAGTTCCACGGTGGTAGAACTTAAAGGAAATTAAAGGTCGGTATTTTGGTATGGATATGCATGATTTTCTAGATGCGGTAGTAATTGAGAATCCTTTGAATGGACGTTGGGCATTAGAACACGGATTCAGGATCGTGGTGAGCTGGAATGAGCGAGTCGATGAGAAGTTGAGATCAAAACGGCCTTGAGGTAGTATGTGTCGTCTAAGGTTGGGAGGCAACCGAGGACGTAGGGTTGGAAATAATAACATTCGACATACATACTAGTACGAGCATGACGTATCAAGACGAAAGTTAAATATGAGAATCCTCATGAAACTCAGTATGCCAGTAACGACAGGAAGTCACCGAGTGTTAGCAAAAGAATGAAATGGATTAGAGACAATCCCCTTGGAAGGAAGACAGTTGTTTGGGAGAAAGACATCTTTGAGGTCTGCAATTGGTTCATTATTCTCATGGGGACCGGGAAAACCCAATAAGTGCTAAGGGTGGTAATGGAATTTCTTGTGTGAGAAGTAGATTTCGAGGACGAAATCATTCTAAGGTTGGGAGGATTGTAACACCCGTGATTTCGGTAATCAATAGTCACCTAGATGTTTTCGCAACTTGTAAATGTCAGGATTATATTGGGATGATGCTACCAAAAGCCCCTTAGCGTATCGGGAGTGTTGCGTATCGGAAGAAATCGAATTTCGGGGTTTGGGGTGTCCCGACGAAAGTGACACGAGAGTGCCACAGGGCACAATCGCGAGTGTCACTCTCGCAGAGGGCATAATGCCCGCGGTACTCTCTCAGCGAGAGTTCCCGGTGAAAGTGACATGTGTCACAATAGCTGGGCATACTCGCCGTCAGGGTCCAGACCTCATTAAACCTATTTTTTCTCACTTTTCTCATTCATTCCTTAACCCATTCTCTTCTAAAAACTCTCTCAACCGAACCTCACCCTCCCATTACGAACCCTAACTCATTTTTTGGTGTTTTTGTCATAAAACCAAGTGTTCCTTCATCTTCTAACAAAGTTTTGGAAGCTAGAATTAAGATCCTTTCATCTTCACCTTCTTCACCCAAGCTTTCTAGGGTTTCATCCAACTTTCCACCATTTTGAAGATTGGGAGGTTGTGGCTCATTTTGGTGTCCTAGAAGTGTTTGATTGATGGATTCAAGTTGTGGTTGAGGTAATCATCTCTTCTCTTCATTTATGAAAATTAGGGTTTCGATATAAGTTGAGGTTTCATGTAAAATGTTTTGGGGAAAGATTCTAGATGGTTGAATATGGTTATTTACGGTTGAAAATTTGTGGATCTAGGTTTTTGGAAGAAGTTTGCTCATGGATTCGGATTTCTTCAAGAAAGCTCAAGTTGGGGTAAAATCTTGATTTAGCCTAAATCTATAAAAGTGAGTTCAAGTTGATTTGTGAAAATGGTGTACATGCCAAAATGGTTATTTTAAAGTGTTTTGTGCTTTACATGAAACTTGTTAACTGCTCATAAGTTTTGATTATTTGGAAGTGTTTAACTTTTTAATCTTTTATAACATGCATTCTTGGACATTTTGATAAATAAATCATGTTGACATGTGTCCTTGACAATTTTATATAAATGGAGTTTATTTGACGTAATTGTCATTTTGAGTACTTGATCTTATATACCCGTTTTGGGAAATTGCATATCATTGTGTCATGAGGTATTTTGGAAATATAAGGGTATGAGTTCATTTGTAAATGGTTTGCCTCAACCAACTTTGTGTTTTGGGTTAATCAAACTTTTAGTCGTTGAGTTGCATAACCGTTGGTTAAAGGTGTTTTATTGTTTATACCGACATTCATTGTACGATAAAGCAATTTTGTTGAGCTTTGACTCGGTTTGACTAAAATGAGTATTGGGGACAATTGTCCGGTTTAATAGCCCGTCATGGTGTTTTGAGTATGATGGAGGTTATTACGCATCATTTGAGAATTACATGCTTTGAGTGCGTTGGTCATTCAATTGGAGTCATGTATTGTTTTAGACTGTAATGTAGTGGAACCATAGGCATAAGAGTCAGTTTGAGTGGGATAAATATCCCCGTTTTGTAACTTGAAATAGGCATGGGGTCTTCTGACCAATAATTGCAATTTTCTTGTGAACGAGCTTAACTGGGATGTTTTGGAATTCCAAGGTATAGACCCAGAGGGGTTGAACTTGATGAGTGCACAAAGATTTCCATGGTACAGACCTAAAGGGGTTGAACTTGATGATTATCCAAGCAATAGACATGGAGTTGTTGAGCTTGTTGATTTGTTAGCTATAGACCCGGAAAGGTTGATGTTAATGAGTGTTTTATCCATAAGTGACGCTCATATAACATTGATAAGTGGCCTAACTTTGTGTGCCTGTCACATTCGATGGAATTCGGGTCTCCCCCGTCACCGAAAGGTGTTGTTTTGGGTATTGAATTTTATTATCCAAGTTTTCGGTGACGTTTTGTATATATGGATCTTATCCATGATTTATGGGTTGAGTGTTATGCCCCACCCGTGTTTTGGGTGTTTTGGGATGTGAAGTGTTATTCATGGTTTCACAATTTGGGAGTCGATTTATATTCACGTTTTAAGTGAGTTTTGGGTCGCATCGTTTTATAAAGAATGTTTGTATTGGAACGTTGTCTTTAATGGTGCATATTGTGGGAAACGAGTCGTTTATATTTCTAATGTAAATTAGTTTGAAAGATCTTGATTTGAACTGATTTCCTTTCTTTTTAAAGATATATCTATTCATGTTAAAACTCTTGAACTCACTAGGCGTTAGCCTAACCTTTTATTTGTCGGCATGTGCATCAGATTCCGTTTTGGGTTAGTGCTAGCGACACTATGAAGAGATGAGTGTTTGTTGTAAGCTCGAGAAGCGATTTTCTTGGTGAAGTATTTTGCATTGGTTTTGGGAAGAGCAACTTTCATTTGGGTTAAGTAACACCCGACTTCGATTTAGTCCTGGTATATAAGACTGTAGTTTTATAATTGTTGTGGTTAATTATAGAATTTTAAATTGAGGTATATGGATATTGATGTATAAGTGGAAGTTTTGTCCTTTAATTGATATTATATCGAGATTTTTAATTAGTTGCTCTTACCAAATTTGAGGGTGTTACACCTACATTGTGGATGCAAAGTTGGAGAAAATGTCGGTTGATGATGTGAAGATTGTTCGAGACTACCCAGCCGTTTTTGCGGAGGACCTACCCGGATTACCGTCGGAGCGCCAAGTGGAGTTTCACATCGACCTCACCCCAGAAGCGACCCCAATATCCCCGTGCCCCCTACCGATTAGCGCCGACGGAAATGCAAGAAATGATGTCACAACTTCAAGAACTTCTAGATAAAGGCTTCAATCGACCAAGTTCATCACCTTGTAGAGCTCCGGTATTGTTCGTGAAAAAGAAAGCGGGTCAATGCGGATGTGCATTGACTACCGAGAGTTAAACAAAGTCACGGTGAAGAACAAATATCCTCTTCCTCGAATCGACGACCTTTCTGTTCAACTGCAAGGAGCAAGATGGTTCTCGAAGATTGACTTGCGATCGGGATACCATCAGGTAAGGGTGAATAAAGACGACATTCTGAAGACAACCTTCCGAACAACGTATGGACATTACGAGTTCTTAGTGATGCCATTCGGGTTGACGAATGCACCCACTATATTCAGGGACTTCATGAATCAGGTGTGTCGACCTTTCTTGGAAAAATTTGTGATCGTCTTCATCGACGATATTCTAATCTACTCGTGAGACGAAGAGGAGCATGGGAAGCATCTGAAGGAAGTATTGGAAGTCCTTCGGAAAGAAAATCTATTCGCGAAGTTCTCAAAATGTGAGTTCTGGTTGCAAGAGGTTCAATTCTTGGGCCACGTGGTGTCCAAAGACAGAGTAAAGGTGGATCCGGCAAAGATCGAAGCAATGATGGGATGAGAGCCACCGACGAGCCCAACGGAGATTCGTAGTTTCTTGGGCTTGGCCATGTACTATAGAAAATTTATCCAAGATTTTTCAAAGATCGCTTCGCCACTTACGTCATTGACAAGGAAGAATGTCAAGAGCAATCCTTCCGTAATCTCAAAAAAAAGTTGTGCGAAGCACCTATCTTGTCCCTACCCGAAGGATCAGACAACTTTGTGGTTTATAGCGACACTTCCAAGATGGGTCTCGGATGTGTACTTATGCAGAGGGGAAAGATGATAGACTACGCGTCTCGTCAATTAAAAGAGGATGAAAAGAATTACCCGACTCATGACTTGGAGTTAACGGCAGTAATATTCACGTTAAAGTTGTGGATCCATTACCTATGTGGGACTAGATATACTATTTTTACCGATCACAAGATCTCGAAGTACATCTTTGATCAGAAAGAGCTCAACATGCGAAAAAGGAGGTGGTTAGAATTATTGAAAGATTATGACTGCGAATTACTTTACCACCTGGGTAAAGCTAATGTAGTGGTGGATGCTTTGAGCCGAAGAAGTCATGGAAGTAGTGTCGTTTTATCACTCACTAGAATTGACGTAGTGTCAATCCTAGTTGAGAATCTCAAGTCATATCAAAGGGAAACACTTCAAGAAGGAAATATCAAGATCGAAGTTATGGTGAAGCAACAAGATCTTCTGACAGAAGACGGTCGTGGCCTGAAGTTATTCCAAGGTAGAATATGGCTACCAAAGTTGGGTGGAACCCGTGAACTCCTTTTAGAAGAAGCCCACAAATCCATGTACTCCATACATCTCGGTAGCACAAAGATGTATAGATACTTCAAGTTAAATTATTGGTGGCCGGTAATGAAGCTTGATATGGCCAACTATGTGGAGAAGTACATCACTTGCTTGCAAGTCAAGGCGGAACATCAAAGGCCCTACGGAAGCTTACAACCCTTGTCAATCCCAGAATGGAAGTGGGAGCATATTACAATGGACTTTGTCACCAAGCTACCGAAAACATTGAAGGGTCATGACACGATTTGGGTAGTAGTGGACCGACTCACCAAAAGCGCATATTTCTTGGCAATGCGAGAGATGTTGCCAATGGACAAATTAGCCAAGTTATACATTGATGAAATTGTATCAAGGCATGGTGTACCGTTTTCTATTGTGTCAGATAGGGATAGTCGGTTTACTTCGAAGTTTTGGGACAGTCAATAAAAAAAGTTGGGTACGAAGGTTATGTTGAGCATGGCCTACCATCCTCAGATGAACGAACAAAGTGAGAGGACCATCCAGACTCTCGAAGACATGTTGAGATCATGCGTTATTGATTTCGGTGGAAATTGGGACTCACGTCTACCGTTAGTGGAGTTTGCCTACAACAATAACTATCATTCGAGCTTCGGGATTGCCCCATTCGAAGCTCTTTACGACCGAAAATGTAGAACCCCAACTTGTTGGCTTAAAGCGGGGAGAAACAATTTACCTGGTCGGAGATCGTTCAAGAGACCATGGATAAAGTGAAAGAAATACGAAAGAGTTTAAAGGCGGCTCAAGACCGACAGAAGAGCTATGCGGACAAAAAGAGAAGGTCGGTCGAATTTCAAGTAGGAGAACGAGTGATGTTGAAAGTATCACCATGGAAAGGGATAATCCGTTTTGGGAAGCACGAGAAGCTTAGTCCCCATTTCCTTGGACCCTTTACCATCCTAGAGAAAATTGGACTCCAAGCCTACAAATTGGACTTACCGCCGGAGATGGATGGAATACATCCTACCTTTCATGTATGTTACCTTCGCAGGTGCTTAGCCGAAGAAGAAATCGTTATTCCATTGACGGAGATTCAAGTGGACAACGGGAATCGTTTTGTGGAAGAGCCGGAGGCGATTTTGGAGTCAAAGGCAAAGAAATTGCATCACGAGGATATAACCATGGTTAAAGTCCAATTGAAGCACCATCGTGGTACCAACGTCACGTGGGAATCAGAGGAGGACATGAAGCGGCGATACCCCTACTTTTTTCCTTAGAATTGGATTTCGAGGACGAAATCCTATTTAAGGTGGGGAGGATTGTAACGCCCGAAAATTTTTAAGTGAGTAAGTCTTGGATCTAACTCTCTTTGTGTCACTCTAATAAGCCTTATATGGATTAATTGCACTTTCAATCATAGAACCAATCCTAAGGGTTGCTATTAATTGTTATCGAGGGAATGCGGGCCAAAACCGAGAGACCAACCCTCTTAGCGACCTTGTCAGCGACTGTGACATGTGTCAAGGTCACGCGACATTATCGCGGATGAAAGGGTGCTTGCAGTACATCTCGGGCGAGAGTGACCGCGATTGTGCCACAGGGCACTCTCGCCGTTCATAATCGCCGATATTATACCGAGCGTGGATTTGGGGCGGCGACTATGCCCTGGCGATAGTGCTAGTGGCACTATCGCTCGCTGGACCTGATTGCTTAAAAACCTCTTCCAACTCGTTTTTATTTCACATTTGCACCAAAACTGATCTAAGGTTCTGGTTGAGAGCATTTAAGGGAGATTTTCTTCTTCTCCTACTCTATCTCTTCCATAAATGCAACAAATCTTGGTTAGAAGCAATAAATTTACTTCAACCCACTTCTAGAGTGCATTTAAGAGCTACCATCCAAGTTTGAAGACTTCAAGACCTCATCTCCTTTAACCTCCACCAACTTTTCTAGGTTTTTATGTAAAACCTAGATTGTGAGTGTTCTAAACCTTTTTAAATGAGATACATGTTATTACTTGCATAAATATTGATTTTCTTTATCATATGGAATTAGGGTTTTTCTCATGTTTACTTATTTGACTTGATATTGCCATGGGACATGAAGGGTTAACCATGGAAGGTGGAAGTATGTATGTGTTGGTATTATGAACATGTTGAGGGATGAGATTATTCTCACACAATTTGATGATTTGAATACTCAAGGTGTTGGGAAATATTCCCAATTGTGGGTGAGCTTTATTTATGGTTAAATGCATATAAATGAATGGCGTGGAAGAGGTTTATTCCTTGCATTTACTTGTCTTATGGATATAAATATTTGGACCATATGATGTGCATTGGTTATGTATACACCTTATAAGGGCACAATTGTTCCTTTGGTCACAAATAAGCGTGTGGATGAACCATGTCAAACGGGCACTAGGAGGACATAGTCTTGGGTGCCACCATGTTGGAATGTGCCTAGACCTCCGCCACTTGGGGCAATGCCTATGTTGTATCCTCGGGTGTGTCGGGCCTTGTGGTGTCACTCATGGAAGTGGACACTAGGGTATCTCGTCTCTTGGGTGTAATTTGATTGGTGTTATGGGTCTCCCCCATTGATTCCAATTATGGTCATGATTAGCTAACAAGCTATGTACTTGCCATTTATGTATCTATTACTTGTCATTTAA
Source organism: Arctium minus (assembly GCA_954870635.1). Classification (NCBI taxonomy): domain Eukaryota; kingdom Viridiplantae; phylum Streptophyta; class Magnoliopsida; order Asterales; family Asteraceae; genus Arctium; species Arctium minus. Next base: position 70,538,967 of record OX941092.1, on the reverse strand, counting down.
CCTCACTAGGCTCTTTGGCCTAACACTTGATTTATGTCTATGTGTATCTCAGGTTCTAGTGGTGTCGCACCTAAGAAGGTTTAGGCGGCCTCGAGTGAGCTTGGGGAATGCAAGTGGGTGCACTTTTTGTGAAGATCTTTGTTGGACTATAGACGACACCTCTTTTGTAATCTTATTTCAGTTTAAGGAATTAGATTAATAGGTTGTTGTTTATTTTCCTTATAATTACAAACTGTAATTAAACAAGTATTCGTATTTCCCCATTTTTGGGAGGCTCATGCTATGGCATTTTATATACCACATTTCCATTTTTTCGGAAATTTTTGTTATCCCATATTTTGGTAACACTAAACTTGTTTTTAATCAAATAAATTCTTGAACTTTCTAAATCGATTAAATGCATCATTTTGGTCAAATAAAAGTTATTAGTAACCGGCTATATTGGTAAATGTGTTTTATAGTAAAAAAAGAATCTAAATCACTTAAACGGTAAAGAGGACGAACACAACTTTCGTATGCATTTATGTTTTGGACATAACTTTTGTATGTTTTGAAATGACTAATTCAAATGGCATATATCTTTTGTTTAATTGACATTATATTATACCGCAAATATGTTAATAATTGAGAGATAGATTATATATTCTTTTTGTTTCGTGAAGGTAAAATTTTATTTGTTCATAAAGTTTAGAGACTTAGGTCTATTTACTAAACCCTTAAAACTTATCGGGTAAGTGCTTACCGAGCACTTATCTTACCGACTGAGCATGGAAAGAAGTGAGACTTTGACCCGGGAAGAGACATAGCAAGGACCAAGAGTCTTACTCGGTAAGTAAGGAAGAAGACTATACCTGGTAAGCGCTTACCCAGTTTAAAATGCTTACTAACAATCTCTTTTGATGACCGAGAATGTAACATGATAAGATAAGTGAGGGTCATGTCTCTTGCTAGTAAGCGTTTACCCGATAAAAATGTTTGATAAGTGGCTCCTTAATCAGTCAAAATATAATATTACGTTGTGTTTCCTCAGACTTTACCCATAATTTTACCATATTAACCAGCTTTATAGATTATAAAAAAATGAATCTAATCGGTTTCGAAAAGTTAAAATATTCAGTTGTTCCAAAAAAATTGAAATATTTAATCGATGTTTAAAAAATAAATTGAAATATTTAATTGTACAAATTATTTAAAAAGAAAAAATTAAATTACGTTTTTCGTCCTTGTGGTTTGTTAAAACTTGTGATTTTTGTCCCTTTGGTTCGGAAATTACGGTTTTCGTTCCTATGGTTTGTAATTCATTATTATTTTGATTTTAGATTAATTGTTGTTTCGGTCCCTGTAATTTATAATTTTTTACTATTTTGGTCTTATGTTTCGGTCCCTGTAGTTTATAATTCTTTACTATTTTGGTCTATTGTACTTTAAAATAGGAATTATTCCAGGGATAAAAATAGCAATAAATTGCAAAATATAGGGCCGTAAATTGCAATTTCTGAACAATTGGGATGAAAATCATAATTACTAATAAATAGTAGGGATGAAAATTGTTATTTACAAAAAAAAAAGTAAACTACAATTATGGTCCCTATGGTTTACACGAATCTCCGAAAGTGGTTCCTGGACTTCAATAACTACAATTATCGTTCTTACTGTTTACATTTTGCTTTACAATTGTCCCTGGTCGCTAACTCATTTAAAAAACTCATTTAAGTGAGGTGTACTTTCGACTTTGTATACCTTTTCTGTCTTTTTCTTGTCTTCGTCCTTTTCTTGTCTCTCCCTCACCGGTGAGCATCTCCAACCTCCGGCCACCTGTGAGCATCTCCAACCTCCGACCACCACCTTCACCCCGTGACTATCCCTCACCTCTCGCCACCACCTTCACCTATAACAAACCCACAGCCCCACCGACCCCTCCTCCAGTCACCACACTTACCATGAGTAACCCCATGTATTTTTGTCTTCTATTCCACGCCTTCAACGAGTGTGTGTATGTACGTATGTTACATATCTGGAGAAGACCACCGGAGTGGAGGAAGGTTGAAGAAGGAAAAGAATGGTTGGGTTACGAGTGGTATGTATGTATGTGTGTGCAGTGTGTGTATGTATGTTGTAGGTCTGGAAGTTCGGTTGGGGAAGAAAGGTTATATGCATAGTGCGTGTATATGTATATATATATATATATATGTATGTATGTATGTACAGAGTGTGTATGTTGCAGGTCTGGAAGTTGGGTTGGGGAAGAAAGGTTGGGCCAGAGTGGAGGGTGCTGGATGGAGAAGATCACCGGTCTTGATGTCTCGATGTTGGTCGGTGATGAAGAAGACCACGGGAGACTTCCGAATTGAAGACCACCGGCAGGAGAAGACCACTGGAGACTAGAGATGGAAACTTTACCCATAAGGGCGGGGATTCTCCACTTTAGCATGTAACGAGGCGGGGACGAGTATTTATTTTTATACCCGAAGTGGGGTCGGGGATGACATTACCCGTCCCTAACCCGACCTCGATCTTTTTGATTTATTTAATATATGTATATATTGTATGTATAAATATCTATATATGTATACATTTATTATTAAATGATAAATACATTTTCATTTTCAATATTGGTAATTAATATAGTGACAATTTATTATAGTTTAATCTTAAAAGACATTTATTTTTATTTTTGTTACTAAACAGGTACCCAACGGGTTCCTCAAACCTGTCGGGGATTCCTTCCCCCCGATCCTGTCGGGGATTAATCAGGGAGGGGAATGTGGGTCGGGGTCGGGACGAGGGATGCATTATCCGTCCAATACCCGCCTCGTTTCCATCTCTATCGGAGACGGTTGGAGAAGACCACCGGTCTTGTGTCCGCTTGCGTCTGCATATGTGTGTGTGCGTATATATATATATATATATATATATATATATATATATATATATATATATATATATATATATATATATATATATATATAGGGGCAGGTTCAAACGAGAAGCTAAACATTTTGCGAGAAGGCGAGAAGTGTTTAATCATATATGATACACAAGCTTAATCATATATGATTAAACACATGCTATATTGGTAATACATAGACGTTTAATCACATATGATTAAACACACATACAGGCCATGTAATCATATATGATACTACACTTCTCGCTTTCTCGCAAAATGTTTAACTTCTCGCATGATCCTTCCCCTCTCTCTCTTTATATATATATATACACACGGTGTGTTTCATTTGCAAACCAAACAATTTATACAAACAATAAAATTTGGTCCCTATTGTTTAAACAAAATTGTATAACTTGTCCCTGTACAAGTAAGGAGACGAAAATATCCCTAGTTTAATGGAAAAAAATTTAACAAAGTTAGGTCGGAGACAATTATCAAAGAAAAATGTAAATAGTAGAAACGATAACTATAGTTATTAAGTCTAGGGACAGTTTTCATAGATTCGTATAAACTCATGGACCAAAATTATAGTTTACTCAAAAAATAATATTAGGACATTCAAACTTTTCTCTGGTAGACAAAGAAGACGTTGACTTTGAGGTCTTCTTCCCCAATTCTCCTCTTCTTCCTTTTTAAATATGAATTCACCATTTCAGTTTCAAAATCAACACACACCCATTCCCAATATGAATCCACTTCCTCCTTCCTTGCTATCCACCGCCATGAAGACCTCCGATCAGAAACACCTCCATGTCGACGGTCAAGTAGCTCCGGCAGTAAACTTGAATAACCAGCTTCAAATGGAGACTTCAAATGGAGGTCATGTTGATTGGTATGATGATGGTTGTCAACCACCGTCTGTTTCAGCGATGAGACCGGTCGTCGTTTCTCAACCTTCCGGCGGCGGCAATCAGATGTCAACGGGTGGTCAACCACCGTCGCTGAACGATGTAGGTAGACGTGGAGCATCTCAAACGGGGGAATCGTTGACTGGCAACCAGCCGATGGTTGATGAAGAAGAAGTAGTCGGTATGAGTTTGGTAGGAAATAGATTGAGGGACGTGTTTCCGATGGCAAGCCGCAAGGAGAATTAATGGATGATTGATTTGTTAAAAATTTTAATTCTGAATCGGTTTCTTTAGAATTTGGGATTTCATGATTAAATAAACTATTTTCTTTTATGTTTTTTTCCCATCAAAATTACTCTACTTTTTTTCATAATGATTATCACCATACTAAAAGAAACTAAGCTCTAATTAAGGGCATCTTCAACTAAACTTCCTTTTATAAGAACTAGTGTTTAAACCGTGCGTTACGTGGTAGCATAATAACTTGGGAATTTAATTAAAATACCCTAACATGAAAAATCAGTGCCCAAAATACCCTAAATCTTGTCATTTTTGCCAAAATACTTCATATGTCCGCGTTTTTTGGCGCGTTTTTTAAAAAAACGCGGACTTGCACTATTTGGGTCCGCGTGTTGGTAGAAACGCGGGTATGGTCCGCGTTTGGTGCTAAAATGAAAAGTTGGGGGCTAAAACGCGGACTTGGGGGATATACGCGGGTATGGTCCGTGTTTCTTAATTGAATTGTTATATTTTAATATATATTTACATTTTATACCCCTATAATTATTTAGTTAGTTTACTTTATACCTTTTACTTTTCTATTTTTCATTTTTCATTTTCATCATATTAACACATAAAATCGTATATTAACTAAAATAAATTAAAAAAAAATGTTTTAATTTTAACAAGTTACACCATTATAATCGTTTCTTTGAAACCTTCGAAATGAGCCCAATATTGAATATTTTTGGATTTAATTATTTAATTATATATCATATGTACTACATAAAACGTATGAAACGTATGCATATGTTATTTTTCTTTTTACCATAAAACATAAAACGTATTATATATCATATATACTACATATTTTTGGATAAATTATTCATAATTTATGTTATTCTTCTTCTTACCATTTTACTAATAACGATATTTTTAGTCCAATGGTAGAATATTGTTATTTTTACTAAAATATCGTTATTAGTAAAATGATAGAATATCGTTATTTTTACTAAAACATCGTTAGTTTTAGTCCAATGGTAGAATATCATTATTTTTACTAAAATGGTAGAATAGCGATATTTTTAGTAGAATAACGATATTTTTAGTCCAATGGTAGAATATCGTTATTTTTTACTAAAATATCGTTATTAGTAACTGGTAGAAAGAAAAATAACATAAATTATGAATTATTTGTCCAAAAATATGTAGTATATATGATATATAATACGTTTTATGTTTTATGGTAAAAAGAAAAATAACATATGCATACGTTTCATACGTTTTATGTAGTACATATGATATATAATTAAATAATTAAATCCAAAAATATTCAATATTGGGCTCATTTCGAAGGTTTCAAAGAGACAATTATAATGGTGTAACTTGTTAAAATTAAAACATATTTTTTTAATGTATTTTAGTTAATATACGATTTTATGTGTTAATATGATGAAAATGAAAAATGAAAAATAGAAAAGTAAAAGGTATAAAGTAAACTAACTAAATAATTATAGGGGTATAAAATGTAAATATATATTAAAATATAACAATTCAATTAAGAAACACGGGACCATACCCGGGTATATCCCCCCAAGTCCGCGTTTTAGCCCCCAACTTTTCATTTTAGCACCAAACGCGGACCATACCCGCGTTTCTACCAACACGCGGACCCAAATAGTGCAAGTCCGCGTTTTTTTTAAAAACGCGGTCAAAAACGCGGACATATGGGGTATTTTGGCAAAAATGACAAGATTTAGGACATTTTGGGCACTGATTTTTCATGTTAGGGTATTTTAATTAAATTCCCTAATAACTTGGGTAGTAATATGAAAATATGATAATCAACAAACAGAATATAAATTATTTATAGAAATCATTAGAATTTAATTAGTAGAATTTTAATATATATATATATATATATATATAAATGATAGTTTTTTTCCAATTAATGCTAGAAATGATCGATTAGCCTAATTTATGCATTGTTTGTATGATTGATGATAACATTGAGTTTTATTTTCTTCTTTTTGGAGTTGAAAGGGAATGATACATCTGTTATTAAAAATGTGAGGTAATGATATTTGATTAATAGAAAAATGTAAATAATAGTTGTTAGATGTAAAAAAATGAAAAAATGATAAAGTTATAAAATGTGAGGGTCTGATATTTGATTAATAGAAAATTGTAAATAATAGTTGTTAGATGTAAAAAAAATGAAAAAATGATAATGTTATAAAATGTGAGGTTTTGATATTTGATTAGTAGAAAAATGTAAGTAATAGTTGTTAAAGGTAAAAAAGTAAAAAAAATGAATAAAAGTGATAATTTTATTAGTTGATATATAAAAAATGTGGGATTCATTTAATAAAAGTTTTGATTTATAATCATTTTTAAATTACTACTAATTTTTTGATTATGTAAAAGATAAGGAAAAAATTCAATAAAAATATATGTTGGATAATAAGAAAAAAAATTAAATATAAATAAAACTTATAATTTTATTTAATTGTTATTGTTATTTAAAATGTGAGGTAATAATATTTGATTAATAGAAAAATGTAAGTAATAGTTGTTAGATGTAAAAAAATGATAAATAAATTGAAAAGTTGCACATTTAATAAGTCATTATAATTAAAAAATAAATCAAAATTCTTAGGAAAAAGATAAAGGTCATTGATGGTTTCTCATTGATTTGAAGTTTTAGCTTTGCATAAATATGTAACAAAGTTAGATGAAAAGTAATTCGTTAACTGAGAATTAATAAAACGCAATATCCTCCAACATGGTATGGTTCAAACAACTAACATTTTCTAATAAAATTGATACACACCTAGCTATTGTGCTATTTCCTTACCCCCATAAAAAAATATACTTTTAAATACAAATGATTTCTTAGTTATAATTTAATTCTATATTGCTTTCATTAACAAAGAGACTTGCATGTTCTTTTTTATATATTTTTGTTACAATAATAATGCTATGATACTGAAGTTAATTTACAAAAATGGTTAGTAATATTAAACATTACGTTGAGTGTATGCAAAAGTTATCTTTCCATATTAATGAATTTGTTTTGCAATGTAATTTATTAACACAATAAGCCCAATTAAATGGATGCCAAATATATGTGTCATATTTACATGTTTTTTTTTATGAATTAATGACCACTTTTAATCGAGGTGTAACATATGTTGCTTACAAATGTGGTTGTAGATATAAATATAACCATGTAACATCTAGTGTTTTAACCGCGCGTTGCGCGGTGATCGCAATCTACTCTAGAATGTAGTATTGAGAATGATGAAATTGGATATAAAAAAATTTATCATTTCAATTTAGCTTATAATGATTGGTTTCAAAACTATTTGATTATATGATTACGGAACATGTTGGATATGCACATTTCAAGCGATACATCTTATTTGATCTTTTCGTCGAAAGATGAGAGCAATATTTATCATCCTCATATGGATCTCGTTCTGATCCATAATATGTTCGATTAATTAACATATATTGTATACTGTCATATATGCCTTGAAAAATTATATGTTACATTTGATGTAAAGAGATTTTTTTTAATAAATATGTGAACATATATACATAATAATATGCATCATACTGAAGTACTTTGAAAGAATCATCTTTTAACATATTCGAAGGAGTGAACGCAAGTTGTTCGAACCAATATAGTTTTAAACATGATTCAAAACTATGGTTACATTTTCTAAAAATCTTGATTTCTCAAATGAAACATTAAAAACATTTATTTAGTGGATATCAAATCAAGAATTGAAACTAAATGATGTGGATTTTACAACCCCTTTGGCGAGTAATAATGTTATATTATAATAAATAATACCGAAATGTTTTTTAACGTTGTGGATGACTTGTGTGACAAAAATACTTGTAAAAAATCAAAATAAAAATTAAATTGAGGTTGGAGAATCATATAGAATGACTTATATGCAATAATATATATATATATATATATATATATATATGTGTGTGTGTGTGTGTGTGTATCGTGACGATGAGTTTTCATGTTTCGACATATTTCGGGATCTTCACGATGTGTTTAGACAATACATTGTTTGTTTTTATTTTAATTGTATCATATCTACAAAAATAAGTGTAAAAACTTGACACAACACTAAAATTTTAACGATAAATAAACGATCACTAATTAAATTAATCTTTTAGCAAGAAATTTAGTAAAAGAAAGTCAAATCTAGTAAGACAGATAAGATATAAAAGTATTTATAATAAGTTTTTTAATTGTCATAACTCTTTCATTTATATACATTCATTACATATTAATTGTAATAAGTTTTAATTGACTTATTTTATCATGTATACTAAAATGTATTAAATTTCTAATAAGTATTTCATTTATATATATTGATTCATAATAATTAAAAGAAGAATATAAAAAATTAGAACAATTAATGAGATATATTGATTTATAATAAATAAAAATATATATAAATATTTTAACCAATTAATATGATATATTGATTTTAGAAAACTAAAAATGGATAAAATAGTAAAAAAGTACCATCAAAAACCTCTAAAAATGTCAACGTACATTTTTTAAACTTTTTTTTAATGATATATTGATATTAATATATTGATTGTTACGTAAATAAAAACGAAAGGTTTAGTAATGAATGTGTTGATTTTATATTAAAAATAAGAGTAAAATAAAATAAAAGAAAAAAGAATAAAATGATTGAAAATTTGTTTTTAAGCCATGCATTAGTTTTTACTTTAATATATATAATATATGTATTGGCGTTTTTCTTTAAAAATTACGTAACTAATTTGAGATCATGAAATGGAATTTTTCAATAAACATATTTTAGCGTATTATAGATGTAAATTAATTTTATTTATATTTTTCTACAGAGAGAATTTCGAACATGTTCTTATATTTTATCAAATAATTAATTTTTCAATGTAATTTTATGTTTGTACACAAATGATTAGTCGCAAATATCTATGCAATATCAAACATTATTAATGTAGAACTCAAAATTAATATCCTAAATTTAGCTTATAATGCTTATATTGCAATCTCGTTATAAAAAAATAATAGATTGTACATAGAAATTTATCACTAACCGACACACGAAAGTTATTTTACATAATATAATTTGTTTGCAAAAAATAAAAGAAGAAAGAATATATTATAACTACTTATTTTTAAGGAACATTACCTCAAACGTCAACTCCTAGAAGGATTTTTTATCCACATAAATTATTGCACAGAGTCTAAAAGAATGTGTGAACAAACTAAAAAACAGTGAACTGTGAGGAGTGACTCTGAGACGCTCCAAAATCGGTTGTGCTTAATCAACAATCGCTCGCAAAGAGATTTCTCTGTCTTGGGAGTGACTTTGAAAGAATTTCGATTAATCACCATTTCGTTATTAACTTATAAAAGGAACAATGATTATATGAGTACAAATGAAATACGGAAGGGAAAAACGGAGAAGACGTAAATAAACAAAACCTGGATTTATGATGGAGTTTCGACCATGATTTCAATTTTTTTTCTCTCAATCGAACACCTCTGTGATGCAACTCTCTCTCTCTCTCTCTCGCCACGACTATCTCCTTCGTCGGCTCTCCAATTCCAACCGTGTAGAATAATATGGATTTATGGTGTAGCTCTCCAATTATAGCATCTAACCAAATGAACTTATTGAAGAATAACTAATAATTAATTATTAGGGAGATGGAGAGTAAGGGAAGATGTTATTAGCTTATAGAAGGAAACAATGATTATACGGAAAAAATGGAATATGGAACGGAAAAACGGAGAAGATGTAAGTAAAAAAAACCTGGATTTATGATGGAGTTTCGACCATGATTTCAATTTTTTGCCTCTCAAGCAGCTCTCTCTCCCCATGACTACCTCATTCGTCGACTCTCCAATTCCAACCGTGTAGAAGAATATGGATTTGTGTTGGAGCTCTCCAATTATAGGGTAGAAGAATATTATCAATTTGCGATGAAGATTGCATCTAACCAAATGAACTTATTGACGAATAATTACTAATTAATTATTAGGGAGATGCAAAGTAAAAGAAGAGGAAACCAAAAAGTTATTTGGAGGTTATTCTAAATTTCAAGTATGTAAATATACCAAAATAACCAATTATTAGGGAGATGGAGAGTAAAGGAAGAGGAAACCAAAAGGTTATTTGGAGGTTATTCTAAATTTCAAGTATATAAAAATACCAAAATAACATTGTGGATAACAAAACAAACATCTACATATAAGGGTAGAAAAGTCCTAAAAATATTAGACATTTAAAAAAATAAAAAATCTAGAAAAAATATAAATATGAATCTTGCTCTTAGAAGATGTCACCTAGGACTATTGGGTTTTGCTTTAATATAGATATAGATAGATTTAGTGTTTTTACTTTTTTTTTAATTGTAATATCATATTTAACTCATCAAATTAAAAACTTGCATAAAAGTCTATACGTATAAAAACCTTTTTTTGAGTCCCATGTATTTTTTAAACATTTGTATATGTATGTAGAAAGAGATGTGTGTTTATACGAGAACAACATATATTTAGAAAATACGAGAACATCCGAGTACATACAAAATCATATATGATTCACGTACAAAATCATATATGATTCACGCGACTATGCTCACGACTTTAGGTCGTGCCCAAAGTCGCTCGCGTCCGTTTTTTTTCGGGTTAAGGTAAAATCACATATGATTTTGTACATGATCTGTTGTTTTTTTTTGTTTTCTTAAATAGTTAGCGTTCTCGTTTGAACCTTCCTCTCTCTCTCTCTCTCTCTCTCTCTCTCTCTCTATCTATCTATCTATCTATATATATATATATAGGGGCGTTTTCAAACGAGAAACTATACATTTTGCAAGAAAGCGAGAAGTGTGATATTATATATGATACACAAACTTAATCATATATGATTAAACACATGTTATATTGGGAGTACATAGACGTTTAACCATATATGACTAAACACACCCACATGTCGTGTAATCATATATGATATAGCACTTATGGCCTTCTCGCAAAATGTTTAACTTCTCGCATGATCCTTCCTCTCTCTCTCTCTCTCTCTCTCTCTATATATATATATATATATATATATATATATATAGGGTTGGGTTCCGATGAGAAGTTGGAGTTAGCGTGAGAAATGGTTATCTACCGTTGGATGAGAAATGGATGCACCGAGATAGGATGCAAAGAGATGCACCAGATCAATTCCCTTTTAAGCCGTAATTCATGGGAGAGCATTTGATTAAAAGTGATCAACGATTCAGATCCACTTCTCATACTTCTTCCATTAACCTCAACTTTTCACATGATCCTTTGCCTATATATATATATATATATATAGAGAGAGAGAGAGAGAGGGGGGGGGGGGGAGGATCAAACGAGAACAATAACTATTTAAAAGAACACGAGAACTAACAAAATTATTAGTGATTTTACATTAACGCGCAAAAAAGCCACGCAGACCTGAAGTCGCGGCCAAAGTCCTTTTTTCGTGTGTTAATGTAAAGTCACTAATGATTTTGTTAGTTCTCGTGTTCTTTTAAGTAGGTATTGTTCTCGTTTGAACCCGACTCTCTCTCTCTCTCTCTATATATATATATAGTGAGAGAGAGGTTATTATGTCACCCCCTTCACATGGTGCAACCCATTCAACCCTTCTATCCACCACTCATTTTATTTTCACTTTTTTTCTTTTTTCTTAATTACAAAAATGAAAAAAATGAGTGATAGATAGAAGGGTTGCATCATGTAAAATGGTTGCATTTGAACGTTTCTCTCTCTCTCTCTCTCTCTATATATATATATATATTATATATATAGAGAGACGGAGGATCATGCGAGAAACAAACTAATTTGTGAGAAGGCGAGAAGGAATGTGAGCCACATAATTTATTAATTAAAAAAACCATAAATAAAAAATAAAAAATAGTTTTAAAAATTAGGATAATTATCATTTTAAATTGGATAAATCCTTAAAATTCTTATTATATCTTTTAGATTTATTTATTTATTTATTTTATTTATTTTTTAATTTTTTTCTAAATATACTTTTAATAAAAAAATTCACAATTTTAATCAAATATCACATGTGATATCATTATATGAATATTTATACATATTGCATATCATATTATTACATGTGATAATTGTATATATTTTAGTTAATCATATGTGATTATGTATAGTTCTATTTATAGATCTTTTTGTGATGTAAATATTATCACATGTGATAATTGTATATATTTTAGTTAATCATATGTGATTATGTATAGTTCTATTTATAGATGTTTTTGTGATGTAAATATTATCACATGTGATAATTGTATATATTTTAGTTAATCATATGTGATTATATATATACTTCTATTTATAGATCTTTTTGTGATGTAAATATTATCATGTGATAATTGTATATATTTTAGTTAATCATATGTGATTATGTATATTTATATTTATAGATATTTTTGTAATGTAAATATTATCACATGTGATTATGCGTTATTTAAATTCAGACATATATTATCATATGTGATATTTACAAAAATCCACCTAGTGAGATCATATGTGATACATAATAATATCACAAGTTAAACGAAGTTAATCACATATGATTCAAAACGTAAATCTAAAAAATAGAGAAAAAATGGCGAAATAAATAATGAATTAGTTATGGATATCACATGTGATATTTGATAAAAATTATGATTTTATCTAGAAAATAATAATATAAATTTGATAAAAAAATTATGAATTTATTAAAATTAAAAAATAAATAAATTTAAAAGATATTATGAGATTTTTTAGGATTTATCCAATTCAAATTGTAATTATCCTAATTTAAAAAAAAATTATTTATGCTATTTTTTAATTAATAAATTATGTGGCTCTTATTCCTTCTCGCCTTCTCGCAAATTGACTACCTTCTCGTTTGAACCTGCCCCTATATATATATATGTATGTATGTATGTATGTATGTATGTATATATATATATATATATGTATGTATGTATGTATATAGTAAATTAAACCATTGGTCCTGCGATTAGCTCAGAATCTAGATATGATCCCTATTTTAAAATAAGTACACTACAGTCCTTGTGGTTTGCATTTTGTTATGACTCGGGTCCTTGACACTAACACCACTAAGTTTAATCCGTTAACTCTGGGGGTATTATAGTCAATTTATTGTCCTATAAACAAAATTTTGTTATAGTGTCCTATGCATAACAGGATCTCTGGAGAGTTAATTGTTGAGTCATTATCACAATGAATATCAAGACACTTATGATCAATGACATCTAATTCCTCCATAAATCCTTTTAGACATACACAATGACAAGCATAGGTAGTTGCGACCAATTATTCAGCTTATGTTTTTTTTGGAAGGGTGTTTTAGGCAATGCCTATACTAATGCCTTGGCAAATTATGACTGTAAGACATCAACCCTGATTAAACCTCAGTGGCCACAATTGTTGTTACGCTTGGATTCGAACCCTGGGCAGATGGGATATTCCACCACATCCCCTCGGGCCTTAACCAGTACGCCACAACCCTTTGAAAGAGTAACAATATCTTGCTTTCTTGAGCTCCAACTTATTGCTGCTCCACTTAGTAAGAAATGTGACCCCAAATACTCAGTTGTCATTCACATCTCACATATAATCACTGTCTATGTACCCAACAGATTCACATCCAAATCACTGTCCATTGTTACTTTCAGATATCTCAATACCCTCTTAGCAATCATCATATGTTCTTCCTTATGACCATCCATATAGCGCGCATGAGATTAAACACACTATAAACAATTAAGTCCAGATGACTCACTGTCACTGTCAGGTACATCAAGCATCCTACTAGCTGTTTGTACAACATTACTTCAACATCTTTGCTCCATTCCTTAGAGAGTATAGTACTAGGGACTATCGAATTCTTGACGACATTGCAACTCTACGTGTTAAGTATTTCTAAAACTTCCTCTGGATACTTCTTTTGGAAAAGATGAATTCTATCTTATTTTTGAGATACTCTACTACAACAATATTTAAGAATAAAGTGTGATTGTAGATGCTTTTCTGAAATCCTTCTTGTTAAGTGCATTTTATGCACCTAACTTTGTGTATATTTGTTGTGTCTTTTATGCTTTTTAGTCTTTAATCTAGTTATTTCATGCATTTTTATAGTTCTTTTGCATTTCATTTTCTAATCACGGTTGGAATGGGATTTGGAATGGTTTTTATGCTTTTGGTATGATTTTGTGCAGATTACACACGGTGTTGGAGATGATTCGGTGGATTACTCAAAGAATGATGCGGGAAAGGAGGTGAAGGAAGCGAGGATAGACGCACGTGCTGATGAAGAGGTGGAAGAAGTAAAGATTGAAGATTTTGCACACTTCGCGGGCGCAATTGATATCCTCATGGACGCGAAGAAACTCTTCTGAACTCAAGTTTACAATTTGTCTGCTGTCACGGGCGTGAAGGATTTCTTCACGCCAGTGAACAATGTCTGGAAAACACTCTAAACTTTCTGCCTTGCTTCACACCAGTGAAGGGTTCCTTCACGGGCGTGAACGACCGTTTTATTTTATTTTGGGCTTTTATTTTGTTGGTCTTGGTTATTTAAACCCCTTGTGTGGGTTTGTTTTAGACATCGATTTTACCACTTTGGAGAGGGGATACGTTTAATTTTTGGGAGGAGGTTCTCTTGATCGATTTCTCAAGCTTGGGGAAGAAGATTGTGCTTCAAGCTTAGGCCATTGGAATCCGATTTGCAATCGGTTTTTCATACAATCTAGTATCTTCTTCCCTATTCTCTTTAATATATTTAGTCATTTTCTTGTTTGTTTGAATACTATTGTTAATCTAATCGTTCTTGAGTTTTATCTATCATTCTCTCTATGTTCTTAGATGTTGTTACAAGTTTTTAGTTTTCTTTTCTGTAGATTTCTATTGTTTACTCCGTTACCCTTAATCTTTATGTTTCTCTATCCCTTTCTCCTTACTTTAATCTATTGCAAACTAATTTCTCCCTACACTCTTTAAATTTCCTGCACTTAATTTCTGCAAATTAGATTAGGTTTAATTTTATGCGTTTGTTAATTTTCTACACATGTTTGTTTTGTGATGCATCATTTGTCTTTTTGATTTCCGTTAGCATTAATGTTACTAGATCGTGTCTAATGTAGTTGTTTTGATAGATTATATTTAATATATTTTTGATCTTATTATAATCTAATTAAATAACTTGTCGCTTGGTTTCAATTTAGTAGTCGTTTTATTGGGTAATCGTCGCTTAGGATCAAGGTTTTGGTATTTGACCAATTGCTCTTAAAATGAATGTTGGGTTTTAATCCATTTTGATTCTAACGAAAGTTGGAGTTAATCTAATTGGTCTTTAACATAACATTTAGTCAATTCAATTAGTTTTTGATGAAATGAAAGTTTGGTCTTTTACTTGGATTAAATTGATCATTGACAACGGTCCTAACATGATAAATAGTTAGGGACGTTGATTGAGAAAATTATTTGTTTAAATCTTAATGCTTCTTTCCGATGTACATATATTGCGAAAGTAAATATGTGTCTGGGCCTAGAAAAGCTTTTCCACCTCGAAAGAGGGTTAAAGTAGTTTTGCAAAACAAATTCCCACCATTACCAAAATCCTAGGTTGACATTACCCAGTGCCCTTTAGTTGTAGTTGTCATTTATTTTGCTTAGCTTACTTTTAATTTCTCCTTAATGTCTCTTCTTCCCTTAATCTCGTTTATTTTTAAGTCATTTAGTTAAATAATCAACCAATTATCTGATTCGCATAGCTAGGCCATGATTATTGAGTGGTTAGTGTTTGACCGTCATCTCCCTGTGATCGACCCGTATGCTACAATACCCGTACGCTTGCGGTTATAAATTTAAAACACAACACTTCTTTCTCAAAATAACTCTCGATTTTGTTGAACCATAATGGCCCAAAGCTCTTCCCTCAAACCAAATGCCATAATGGCCTAACACTCTTCCCTCAAATCAAATGTGACCCGCCGCTAAGAGAACCTATTATACATGTCATTTAAAAAAACAAGTGATAGGCTTTACGCCTATGAGAACAAACAATTTATATAAGTCCGAAAAATGTGCAATTGATAAATAAAGAGTTACAATTTTAATAACCAGTTTACGTTTTCCAAAACATCACATATGACCCAAAGAGTCCAAAAACATCTTGCGATGACGGGGGAGACCCAATTTTCCAAGGATCGTGGCGGAACACAAAAGTAGGCCACTTTCCAAGTTGTGAGCTCAATATTAGGATCAAGGCCACGAGCTCGTCGACTCGTACTCAGATATGAGGGAGGGCACCCAATGATCCTAATCATACTCATTCACTAGGATTACATTTATGGTCCATGGCTAGAATCCGGTCCCACATAACCGTACTAATTCACCTTCCGAGGACCCAATGTCTCAACTAGTTACAAACGGGAGTTATCCTATAATTAAGCCTACTCTATACCAATGGATCCGATAGTATTAGTCTAAGCTTGTGACAATTACATTTGTGACCAATATTAATCAAACATATAGTTCTCAATATCAAACATTTTCAAAGGATGTATTTCCTTGTGTAAATAACTCTTGTAAAACTAAATCCATACAGAGGTCACATTGTGACCATCTTCCATTTGCCTAGATCTTTCACAAATAGGTTTGTCCAAGGTTCATACCATATTAAGAATAGTCATAGTCCACATTAACCTAAATCCATTGGTTTCCTTTCCAAAAACTAACTTTTCTCAAGTAAACTTCACAATAGCCATAAGTGTGGCCAAAATGTGTTCTTCCAAGTGTTTCATCATATATATATATATATATATATATATATATAAACATTTTTACTTCACATAACATAAAACTCCTCATTTTGATTAAAATAACAAAAACCCTAAAATCTCCAAAACACCAATCTTAGGTCAAAATTCTTCCAACAAGAAAATGAAAACAAGGAGATGTTTATGAGTTTAAAATGTATATTTTGACATGTATAAGGTTTAAAAGTAAGAATGGTCTCACAATTTGGGTTTTGTTGAAAACCCTAGAAAACCCAAGTGTTCTTGAAGTTAATGGGGGAAGAGATGATGGATGATGACCCTTTCAATCTAGACTTCAAATCCTTGCTAGATGGTTAAGGAGCACCTTAAATCTTAGGTATCAATGCCTTTAATGCACCAAAAATTCGTAATAAATGAGAGGGAAGAGTTCTTGAGAGAAAAGAGGAAAGTAGATGTGGAGTAAACGAGGAGGCTGGGAAAAATCGGCCATTTATCAACCTGGTACTCGTCGGCAATTGTGCCCAGGGGACTCTTTCCAGGGCACTTTCGTATGAAGTGTCCCGAGGGCGTCCCCCGGTCGGCGAATGTGCCTAGCGATTGTGACCGAGGTCACTTTCGCATGACACTATCGCCTGGAGTGTACCGCGGGTGGTACCACCCCCGCGAGATTGACACGGCGACGGTGAATTTTGTCACTGTCACGGGCACTATCATCCCCACCTCCCCGAGCTCCGAAAGTTGATCTTTCAAGCCCAAGACACTTCGATTCGTTTCACGACTAGAAGGGAAACTTTACCAAGGCATTAAACTCTTAAGAGTAGGTTTTAGAGAAGAGAAATACGTGAATTAAGATTACAAAAATACAGGTGTTACAATCCTCCCCACCTTGGAATTGATTTCGTCCTCGAAATCAAATCTATAAGAATAAGTGAGGATATCTCCGCTACATGTCCTCCACGGCTTCCCACGTCACGTTAGCCCCCCGATGGTGTTTCCATTGCACCTTGACCATTGTTACCTCTTCGTGACACAACTTCTTTGACTTTCGGCCGAGGATGGCGTCGGGTTCTTCCACACAACGGTTACCTTCGTCCACTCTTATCTCGGAAAGGGGAATGACAATATCTTCTGCTGCCAAACACTTCCGAAGGTAACAAATATGGAACGTATTATGGATCCCACTCATTTCTGGTGGTAACTCCTATTGGTACGCTTGAAGCCCCACACATTTAAGCACCGTGAATGGTTCGAGGAAATGGGGACTCAACTTACCGCGCTTTCTGAACCGGATTATCCCCTTCCAAGGGGATACTTTAAGCATCACATAGTCTCCCACATGGAATTCCATCGGTTGCCTGTTCTTGTCGGTATAACTCTTTTTCCTATCTTAAGCCACCTTCAACCATTCCCGAATGCCCTTCACCTTATCAGTCGTTTCATGTACAATTTCGGGACTGGCGAATTGTTTCTCATCCGCTTCAAGCCAACATATGGGAGCTCTGCACTTCCGCCCGTATAAGGCTTCAAACGGTGCCATTCCAATACTTGAGTGGTAGCTATTGTTGTATGCGAACTCCACCAAAGGTAGGTGAGAGTCCCAACTACCCCAAAGACGATCACGCAAGACCTTAACATGTCCTATAACATTTGAATCGTTCTTTCACTTTGGCCGTTTGTTTGGGAATGGTAGGTCGTACTCAACTTCACTCTCGTACCCAGTTCTTTTTGTAGGCCATCCCAAAAGTTTGAAGTGAATCGACTGTCGTGATCTGATACAATAGACAAGGGCACCCCATGCCTCGAAACCACTTCGTCAATATAAAGCTTTGCCAACTTTTCCATCGGTAGGGTCTCGCGCATAGCCAAGAAATGAGAGCACTTGGTCAACCGGTAAACTATTACCTAAATGGTGTCATGACCTCTCAAGGTTTTCGACAATTTGGTCACGAAGTCCATGGTAATGTGTTCCCACTTCCACTTGGGGATCTCTAGGGATTGAGGACTTCCGTAAGGTCGTTGGTGCTCGACTTTCACTTGTAGGCAACTCACGCAACGCTCTACATAGCATGCCACATCTAACTTCATAACCGACCACCAATAATGTAATTTTAAGTTCCTATACATTTTTGTACTCCCCGGACGGATGGAATACTTGGACTGATGGGTGTCTTCAAGAAGGAGCTCCCAGTTGCCCCCAACCTTAGGCACCCAAACTCGCCCATTGAACAATTTCACTCCCCGTCTATCCTCCGTCAAGAGCAATCATTGTTTCGTCATCACCTCATCTTTGAGGTTTTCCTCTAACAAAGCTTCCGTTTGAGACGCCATAATTCTCTTAATGAGGCTTG
Organism: Arctium minus; assembly: GCA_954870635.1. NCBI lineage: Eukaryota > Viridiplantae > Streptophyta > Magnoliopsida > Asterales > Asteraceae > Arctium > Arctium minus. The sequence goes on along the minus strand of OX941092.1, from coordinate 70,519,717 downwards.
ACACCAACTCGATTTTTGAAAGGGTGGCCCGAATACTCCCGTTATAGTCTTTCCGACTCAAGGCGTCAGCTACCACGTTCGCCATACCGGGGTGGTAAAACAACCCTCAAACATAATCTTTGAGTAACTTGAGCCACCGTCTTTGCCTCATGTTCAACTCCTTTTGATCAAAGACGTATTTCAAACTCTTGTGGTCCGTATAGAGCGTACATTTCGTGCCATAGAGATAATGCCGCTAAAGCTTCAAGGCGAACACTAACGTCGCCAACTGCAAATCATGGGTAGGGTAATTCTTCTCGTGAACCTTGAGTTGCCTTGATGCGTAGGTGATTACCTTCCCTCTTTGCATTAACATGCAACCCAATCCCATTTTTGAAGCATCGCTATAGACCACAAAGTCTTCCGACCTTTCGGGTAGTGACAAAATTGGAGCTTCACACAACTTATTTTGTAAGGCCCAAAACGTCTTCTCTTGTGCTTCGGCCCAAACAAACTTAACATTCTTTCGGGTTAGGGTGGTCAATGAAGAAGCGATCTTGGAGAAGTCTTGGATAAATCTCCGGTAATGACCCTCCAAACCCAAAAAGCTTCAGATCTCCGATGGACTCTTGAAAGGTTCCCAATTCATCATTGCCTCGATTTTTGAGGGGTCTACTTTCACTCCATCCCGAGCGACCACATGGCTTAAGAATTGCACCTCCTCAAGCCAAAAATCGCACTTTGAGAATTTGGCATAAAGCCTCTCATTTCTCAACACTTCTAGGATTTCCCAAAGGTGTTGCTCGTGCTCTGTCTCACTCTTGGAATACATGAGTATGTCATCGATGAACACAATGACCGACTTGTCGAGGAATGGTCGGCACACTGTATTCATGAAGTCCATGAACACCGTCGGTGCGTTGGTTAGGCCAAACGGCATCACTAGAAATTCGTAATGACCGTAACGCATCCTAAAAGCCGTCTTCGGGATGTCATCTTCCTTCACCCTCACCTGGTGATATCCCGAACGTAAATCGATCTTCGAGAAGCAACCCGCACCTTGAAGTTGGTTGAACAAGTCATCGATTCTTGGAACTGGATACTTGTTTTTCACCGTTGCCTTGTTCAACTCCCTATAATCGATGCACATCCGCATCGTGCCATCTTTCTTCTTGAAAAACAGGACCAGAGCTCCCCAAGGTGACGAACTCGGTCTTACGAAACCCTTCTCAAGAAGATATTGGAGTTGATCCATCATCTCTTGCATCTTAGATGGAGCTAACCAGTAAGGGGCTCGAGTAATCAGAGCCGCCCCCAGAACAAGGTCAATCCAGAACTCTACTTGGCGATCGGGTGGCAGACCGGGCAAGTTTTCCAGGAAGACATCAGGAAACTTGCGCACCACCTTTACGTCCTCAAGTTTCTTCTTCTCCAACTTGGCATCTATCACGTATGCTAGAAAGGATGAACATCCCTTCACTAAGCATTTTCGTGCCTTAGCCATGGTGATGATCGCCACATCCCCTTTTCTCCTCTCACCATAGATAATCACAACATCGCCACTAGGGATGGGGAGTCGGATTAATTTCTTGGAACATATGATCTTGGCATGATTGTTCACTATCCAATCCATGCCAACTACCACATCGAACCCACCAATAACCATGGGCATCAAATTTATTAGGAATTCTCTCCCCTCGATCCTAAGAGTGCAATCCTTCAATACATCGCGAATCAGTACTTGACCACCATTCGCTATTTCTACCACTAGAGCATCTTCTAAGCTACTAGTGGGCATGGTAAGTTTCTGACCAAAAAGATCGGATACAAAAGATAAACTGGCACCCAAGTAAAATAACACAGGTGCAGGTACGGAGTTTAGGAGAAACGTACCTGATACCACGTTGGTGGATGCCTTGGCCTCTTCGGCTGTCATCTAAAAAGATCGACCCGGAACCCTCGAAGGATTCTCCTTCTTCTCCGGAGCACTGCCCGTCTTCTACTTCGGGCAATCTTTCCGGAAGTGTCCCGACATTTTGCGTTCAAAGCATACAAGCCCCTTCACCGGGAAATCTCTTGTGGCATGGTCGACTTTCCCACATATAGCACAAGATATGGGGTTAGAGTTGCAAGGGTCGTGGTGCTTACTTAGACAACCGGGGTTGCTTTCCCACTTTCTCTTTTCCCCCACCACCGCTCTCTCTTCTTTTCCGTTAGCGTAGACATCTTCCATGATTTGTGCCTCTTCTATTGTCTCACGGAGATTTGAGGCTTTAGAGTTGCGGACCATAGACATCATGTCAACCGGTAGGCCCTTGAGGTAGGACTTGATATTTTCTTTCTCAGTCGGGGCCACATGCCCCACCAAACCCAACTTCTCCATGAATTTTCAGGTGTACTCCCTCACCGAAAAATTTCCCTTCTTAAGAGATCGAAAGTCTTCTTCAATGCAGTCCATGGCTCTCTCAATGCAATACTCCTCCATAACCTTCTTCTTGAACTTGGTCCAAGACAGCTAAGCCAAAACCGTGGCGGAGAGGGTGAACTTAGTGACATTCCACCATATGAGTGTCGGGCCTCTAAGAATTTGAAAGCCAAACCATACTTTCTAGCCCTCCTCGCATTCACAAGCGTCGAAGGTCTGCTCTATCTCCCGCACCCAGTTCATACAGGCGACTGGATTGTCCAACCTGGAGAACTCCGGTAGCTTGCTACAAAGAAATGATTTGTAGGAGCAAGCCCTCCTACCTTGACTTCCATCCACCGGTATAGGCTCCTAGATGGGAATCACATTTTCGGTACCTCCGGATACAACCACCACCACATTCTTCGCAACCGTTTCATTCATGCGGTTGCTCACATCCCGGTCCTCAATAACTTTTAGAAGAAGTTCTTGTTGTTTGTCCATAGCCTCATTCATTATCAGCATCATATTGGCCATCATCTCAGATTGGGGAGTTACCTCTCGAATGACCGGGTTGGATGAAGCCAGATCCACCCGTGGAATAATCTCGGGTACTCCACCCAACAGTGATGGTACAAATGTGTAACACCCGGTGTTTTCGCAATGTGAGTTTCCGTGTTTTGTTAGTATTTTCTCCGTATTTCGTTTATCTTTCCAGGCCAAATGGGTTGTATTTTCGAACCTTAAATTGACCCATGCGAAAATCTGGAGTTTTGTACATTTTTGGGCTTCGGTACAGTTCACGCGAGAGTGACTCGCGATAGTGACATGTGGCACAATCGCCGGAGAGGTACCGAACCTTCGGTACAATCCGCGCGAGAGTGACTCGCGATAGTGACACATGTCACTATCGTCGGGCATAATTGCGAGCGGGGTCCAGGCCTTTAATTAGGTAGCTCCGAACTTATTTCATTTTATCTGATTTTTTGGGTTTTTCCATACGTTTTCCCCCAAAGATTTTGGTAAGGTTTCCCCTCCATTTCTCCCTCTTCATTAACTCTTTCCTCTAGATTCATCCTTATGCATTTATTGTTGTCATCTAGGTGGTCATTATTGTTCTTGGTAAAGAACCTTCACCTCCTTTAGTGCAAGTCTCAATCTCCATTTTCTAGGGTTTGGGTTTTTCTACAAAGACCCATTTGGTGAGTTCCTACTACCTTTTCTAAACTTTATACATGTCAAAACTCATATTTTTGAACTCCTATACATCTCCTTGGTTTTGGATTTATGATTATCACATTTGACCTAACTTGAGTTTTTTGGGGGATTTTAGGGTTCTTGCTAAGTTTTGTAAAAATGAAGGACTCCATTTGATATGTGTTAACATAATGTATTTCTTACACATTTATGGTGAAATACTTGAAAGAAAAAATGTATAATATCATTTTATGAATTTTATTCTTATCAGCAGTTAAATTGGAAAATGCATTTTTGGAAGTAAATGTTGTTGGAAGCTATATGTTTAGCTTTGGTTAGTCACAAATGTAATTGTGACAAGTCTAGACTATTACTAGTGGATCCCTAGGTATTGAGTCGGCTTATTTATATTTTTGGGATGTTTTCCCCATTGTAGCTATGGATGCATTTGGTCCTCGGAGGCCTTTGGTACGGTTATGTAGGACCAGTTACTAGCCATGGACCATAATGCAGTTCTAGTGAACGAGTATGACTTGGTTTCCTCGAATGACCTCCCCCACATCTTAGTACGGACCGACGTTGTTCGTAGCCATGGATTCCAAATATTTAGCTCATAACTCGGAATTGTAGCCTACTCGGTGTTCCGCTACACTCCTTGGTAAATCGGGTATCCCCCGTCACCGCAAGATGAATTTTGGACCGAAAGGTCCTTATATGACAAAGATTTAAATTATAAACTCAATTCTCTTGCAAAGATTTCCTTTGTATTACAATGGTTTGTATTTCTTTAAATTATAAACTGTATGTTCTCATTAGGCTTTAAGCCTAACACTTTTTCTTAAATGATGTGTATAACAGGTTCCCTTAGCGGCGGACTGTCAAGGGGTTGAGAGAAAAGCGTGGTCTCTTGAGGGCATTTTGTTGAATGATAGAACTTTTGGAAGCTTTAGCATTTAGAACAATTATTCTTTTTGGTATTGGGTTGACAACCAATGTAATCTAGCTAGATGTAGTTTAGATTAGTTTGTTGTCGTTTCCCCGTACATTATTACAGGTTTAGTAAATGCTCACGCTTTGCCCATTTTGGGTGGTTTGCCCTATTTATAAACGTTATATTGCCGAATTCTTAATTTTCAAAATTTCACGAATTTTTAGGGTGTTACAAGTTGGTATCAGAGCTCTAGTTTAAGTGAACTAGGCATGAATGTAAGATGTCTAGACTTAGACTGAGTATGTTAAGCATTGATTGTGAGTTTGGGTAGAACTTCTAAGATGGGTTAGTCTTAGAGTCGACGGAAATTATGTTTATCAAGCGTGTTAGCGATGGTAACGAGAACCTTTATGTATTATTTGTTCATAATCTCACTTAGCTAATGTTATTATGAGGATGTTTTACGTGAATGGGCTTGAAATGCCGTTACTATGACAATTGGTGATATGGTAGTACGTTTTCCTTCGTGTTTTTTCCATCTCTCTTACTCCTTCTCGTACTTGTGTTGCAGCCATTATTCCTTATGGTGAATACGTGTAGTCGTTAGTTAGGCGACGGTGACCTTCACGATGTTAGTTCGCCCAATCCAAACCCGTTGGTAAGGGCGCCAGCTGTCGTTCCTCCTGGTATGCCACCGATATTCACTGGGGTAGTGGAGCAGATACCTAGAGTGGAATTGGCATCCACAATTCCGGTTATTCAAGAGGCAAACCCTTAAGATGACGTGATGGCCAGCGTCATGCAGATGGTGACGTCGGCCATGGAAAAGCAGAAGGATGCGTTTCTGAAAATGATGGAAGACCGGGATGCAAGCCTCAGAAGGCATGAAACAGTGGAAGAGAATGTGTTGGTTGGTTCTGGAGGCACTGGGAACAGAATCAGAACTGAAGAGCATAGAGTGGTTGGTGCCCCGAGAAGTGGGAGGAGCTGCTCCTACAATTCTTTCCTCGGTTGTGGACCATTAGAGTTCTCGGGTTCTGAAGACCCAGTTGCGTGCGTTAAATCGATCCAAGCGGTCGAGCAAGATTTTGGCTCCTCCGAGTGTGGAGACGATCAGAAAGTGAGATCCGGTTCTCAATCACTCAGAGATACAACACTCTCTTGGTGGACTGTCACTCAGGCCACCCTCTCTTCTACTGTATTAGCCCAACTATCTTGGGCCGAGTTCAATAAGAATCTTATGGAGGAGTACTGCAGTGAGAGAGCCATGGACCGTATCGAAGCTGAGTTCCGAGCACTTGAGAAAGGGAACTTGACGATGAGGGAGTATAACCGTCAATTCATGGAGAAGTTGGGATTGGTGGGGCATGTGGCCTCCACAGAAAAAGAGAAGATAAAGGCCTATCTGAAGGGTCTGCCGGTGGACATGATGTCTATGGTCCGAAACTCGAAGGCTTCTAACCTTCGTGAGACGATCGAAGAGGCACAATTTATGGAAGAGGTTTACGCGAAGGGTAAACCGGAGAAGGCAGTAGTGGTTGTTGACAAGAGAAAGTGGGAGAGCAATTCTGTGCATCCCAAAAGAACTCGACCTTTTGTTGGAAATCGAAATTCCAACAATTATAATGAAGCTAGATGGTGTCAGAAGTGTCGATCCAAGCACCATGGCAACTGTAACACCACTCCTCAACCTTGCAGCAAGTGTGACAAGTTCGGTCACGCTACCAAAGATTGCCCGATCAGAGGGTTTATCTGCTTCGAGTGCAAGGCACCAGGGCATATGAAAAGAGATTACCCGAAGCTCAAGTCGGGTAACGCGCCGGAGAAGAAGGAGAACCCATCTAGGGTTCCGGGTCGAGCTTTTCAGATGACGGCCGATGAGTCCAAGGCATTCGCTGACGTGGTATCGGGTACGTTTCTTCTAAACTCCGTACCTGCTCTTGTGCTGTTCGATTCAGGTGCCAGTTTCTCTTTTATATCTGAGTCATTTCGTCGAAAGCTTACCATGCCCACTAATAGTCTAGAGAATGCATTAGTGGTAGAGATAGCAAATGGTAGTCAAGTTCTGATCAGCGATGTTCTGAAGAAGTGTAGTCTCGGAATCGAAGGGAGAGAATTCCTGATCGATTTAATGCCAATGGTCATTGGAGGTTTTGATGTAATGGTCGGCATGGATTGGTTAGCGAACAATCATGCCGAGATTGTGTGTTCCAAGAAATTAATCCGACTCCCCAATCCCGGTGGTGAAGTTGTGGTGATCTATGGGGAGAAGAGGAAGGGTGATGTGACAATCATTACCATGGCCAAGGCGCGCAAGTGCTTGGTGAAAGTATGCTCGTCCTTCCTAGCCTACGTGATCAACTCCAAACTCAAGAAGTTGAAGCTAGAAGATGTGAAGATTGTGCGTGAGTTTCCCGATGTCTTTCCGGATGACTTGCCCGGGTTACCACCCGATCGTCAAGTGGAGTTTCGAATTGATCTCGTGCCGGGATCGGATCCTATTGCCCGAGCTCCTTACCGGTTGGCGCCATCGGAGATGCAAGAAATGATGGCTCAGCTCCAAGAACTCCTAGAGAAGGGATTTATAAGACCGAGCTCGTCGCCTTGGGGAGCTCTGGTTTTGTTCGTCAAGAAGAAAGATGGCACAATGAGAATGTACATCGATTATCGTGAACTGAATAAGACCACGGTAAAGAATAAGTATCCGCTCCCGAGGATCGACGACTTATTCGATCAGCTCCAAGGAGCAGGTTGTTTCTCGAAGATCGATTTGCGCTCTGGTTACCACCAAGTGAAGGTGAGGGAAGAAGACGTCTTGAAGACGGCCTTTAGAACGCGTTACGACCATTACGAATTCCTTGTAATGTTGTTTGGCTTAACGAACGCACCAGCGGTATTTATGGACTTGATGAATAGGGTGTGCCGACCATTTCTCGACAAGTCGGTCATAGTGTTCATTGATGACATACTCGTGTACTCCAAGAGCGGGTTGGAGCACGAGCAACACCTTCGGGAAGTTCTAGAAGTGTTGAGGAAAGAAAGACTTTACGCCAAATTCTCTAAGTGAGATTTTTTGCTCGAAGAGGTACAATTCTTGGGTCACGTCGTCACTCGGCACGGAGTGAAAGTGGACCCCTCCAAGATTGAAGCAATGATGAATTGGGAACCTCCCAAGAGTCCGTCCGAAATCCGAAGTTTCTTGGGTTTGGCGGGCTATTATCGGAGATTCATACAAGACTTCTCCAAGGTCGCATCTTCCTTGACGACCTTGACTAGAAATAATGTGAAGTTCGTTTGGACCGAAACGCAAGAAAAGGCATTCCGGACTTTACAGAAGAAGTTGTGTGAAACTCCAATCTTGTCGTTACCCGAAGGGTCGGAAGACTTCGTGGTTTTTAGCGACGCTTCGAAGATGGGTTTAGGTTGTGTGTTGATGCAAAGAGGTAAGGTAATCGCTTACGCATCGCGGCAACTCAAGATTCACGAAAAGAATTATCCTACCCATGATCTAGAGTTGGCAGCGGTGGTGTTCGCCTTGAAGCTGTGGCGACACTACCTCTACGGCACAAAATGTACTCTTTATACGGATCATAAGAGTTTGAAGTACGTCTTTGATAAAAAAGAGTTGAACATGAGGCAAAGGCGGTGGCTCGAATTACTAAAAGACTATGATTGCGAGTTGCTTTACCATCCCGGTAAGGTAAACGTGGTGGTCGATGCTTTGAGTCGGAAGGAATATAGCGGGGGTATTCGGGCTACCCTTTCGCGAATCGAGCTAGTGTCAAGTCTTGTTGAGAAGATCAAGACATCTCAAGTGGAAGAATTGTTGGAAGAAAATCTTAAGGATGAGGTGATGACCAAGCAACGGTTGCTCTTATCGGAAGATAGCCGTGGGGTGAAACTGTTCAATGGTCGTGTGTGGGTACCCAAGGTTGGGGGTAATCGGGAACTACTTCTGAAGGTTGCTCACAAGTCCAAGTATTCCATACATCCAGGTAGTACAAAGATGTACCGAGACTTGAAGCTACACTATTGGTGGCCGGTGATGAAGCTTGATGTGGCACGTTATGTAGAACGTTGTGTGACATGCTCGCAAGTAAAGGTCGAACACCAACGACCGTACGGGTGTCTTCAGTCCTTGGAGATCCCCGAGTGGAAATGGGAGCATATTACCATGGACTTCGTGACCAAGTTGCCTAAGACTCTCCGAGGTCACGACACCATTTGGGTGATAGTTGACCGGTTGACCAAGAGCGCTCATTTCTTAGCTATGCGTGAAACACTATCGATGGACAAGTTAGTGAAGCTTTACATCGATGAGGTGGTTTCAAGGCATGGAGTTCCCTTGTCTATTGTTTCGGACCGTGACAGTTGGTTCACTTCGAACTTTTGGGATGGCTTTTAGAAGGAGCTTGGTATGCGAGAAAAGTTGAGCACGACTTACCATCCACAAACCGACGGTCAAAGCGAGAGAACGATCCAGACGCTCGAAGACATGCTAAGGTCTTGTGTCATCGACTTTGGGGGTAGTTGGGACTCTCACCTACCTTTGGTGGAGTTTGCTTACAATAATAGCTACCACTCGAGTATCGGAATGGCTCCGTTTGAGGCGTTGTACGGTCGGAAATGCCGAACTCCCGTGTGTTGGTTGGAAGCGGGAGAGAAGCAATTATCCGGACCCGAAATTGTGCAAGAGACGGCCGATAAAGTTAAAGGTATTCATGAGCGTTTGAAGGCGGCTCAGGATCGACAGAAGAGTTATGTCGATAAGAAGAGGCGACCGATGGAGTTTCAAGTGGGCGATCGCGTAATGCTTAAGGTATCGCCATGGAAGGGCATTATCAGGTTCGGAAAGCGTGGGAAGCTGAGTCCCCGTTTCCTTGGACCTTTCAAAGTGCTTAAGTGGGTGGGTTTGCAAGCCTACCAGTTGGAACTGCCGCCGGAGTTGAGTAGAATCCACAACACGTTCCATATTTGTTACCTTCGGAAATGTTTGGCGGATAAAGAAAGCGTCATTCCTCTCTCCGAGTTAAGAGTGGACGAAGGTAACCGTTGCGTAGAAGAACCCGGTGCTATCTTAGAAAGGAAGTCTAAGAAATTGCGTCACAAGGAGGTCACTATGGTCAAGGTGCAGTGGAGGCATCATCGTGGGGCCAATGTGACATGGGAAGCTGAGGAGGACATGAAGCGAAGATACCCTCACTTGTTCGTGTGATCAAGATTTCGAGGACGAAATCATTTCCAAGTTGGGGAGTATTGTAACACCCGGTGTTTTAGCAATGTGAGTTTCTGTGTTTCGTTAGTCTTTTCTCCGTCTTCCGTTTATCTTTCCGGGCCAAATGGGTTGTATTTTCGAACCTTAAATCGACCCATGCGAAAATCTGGAGTTTTGTACATTTTTGGGCTTCGGTACAGTTCACGCGAGAGTGACTCGCGATAGTGACATGTCACTATCGCGTGGCACAATCGCCGGAGAGGTACCGAACCTTCGGTACAATCCGCGCGAGAGTGACTTGCGATAGTGACACATGTCACTATCGCCGGGCATAATTGCGAGCGGGGTCTAGGCCTTTAATTAGGCAGCTCCGAACTTATTTCATTTTATCTGATTTTTGGGGTTTTTCCATACGTTTTCTCCCAAAGATTTTGGTAAGGTTTCCCCTCCATTTCTCCCTCTTTATTAACTCCTTCCTCTAGATTCATCCTTATGCATTTATTGTTGTCATCTAGGTGGTCATTATTGTTCTTGGTAAAGAACCTTCACCTCCTTTAGTGCAAGTCTCAATCTCCATTTTCTAGGGTTTGGGTTTTTCTACAAAGACCCATTTGGTGAGTTTCTATTACCTTTTCTAAACTTTATACATGTCAAAACTCATATTTTTGAACTCCTATACATCTCCTTGGTTTTGGATTTATGATTATCACATTTGATCGAACTTGAGTTTTTGGGGGATTTTAGGGTTCTTGCTAAGTTTTGTAAAAATGAAGGACTCCATTTGATATGTGTTAACATAATGTATTTCTTACACATTTATGGTGAAATACTTGAAAGAAAAAATGTATAATATCATTTTATGAATTTCATTCTTATCAGCAGTTAAATTGGAAAATGCATTTTTGGAAGTAAATGTTGTTGGAAGCTATATGTTTAGCTTTGGTTAGTCACAAATGTAATTGTGACAAGTCTAGACTATTACTAGTGGATCCCTAGGTATTGAGTCGGCTTATTTATATTTTTGGGATGTTTTCCCCATTGTAGCTATGGATGCATTTGGTCCTCGGAGGCCTTTGGTACGGTTATGTGGGACCGGTTACTAGCCATGGACCATAATGCAGTCCTAGTGAACGAGTATGACTTGGTTTCCTCGGGTGCCCTCCCCCACATCTTAGTACGGACCGACGTTGTTCGTGGCCATGGATTCCAAGTATTTAGCTCATAACTCGGAATTGTAGCCTACTCGGTGTTCCGTTACACTCCTTGGTAAATCGGGTATCCCCCGTCATCGCAAGATGAATTTTGGACCGAAAGGTCCTTATATGACAAAGATTTAAATTATAAACTCAATTCTCTTGCAAAGATTTCCTTTGTATTACAATTGTTTGTATTTCTTTAAATTATAAACTGTATGTTCTCACTAGGCTTTAAGCCTAACACTTTTTCTCAAATGATGTGTATAACAGGTTCCTTTAGCGGCGGGCCGTCAAGGGGTTGAGAGAAGAGCGTGGTCTCTTGATGGCATTTTGTTGAATGATAGAACTTTTGGAAGCTTTAGCATTTAGAACAATTATTCTTTTTGGTATTGGGTTGACAACCAATGTAATCTAGCTAGATGTAGTTTAGATTAGTTTGTTGTCGTTTCCCCATACATTATTACAGGTTTAGTAAATGCTCACGCTTTGCCCATTTTGGGTGGTTTGCCCTATTTATAAACGTTATATTGCCGAATTCTTAATTTTCAAAATTTCCCGAATTTTTAGGGTGTTACAAAATGGGCATACTGCAACCTCAACCCTCTCCGGTTGATCCACCGTTGAAGCAGATGCCTCTCCTCCATCCACATGTGTACGCTGTCTACCACGCGTACTTACCATCCTTAATCTACCACACACATACGAGAATGGAGGTAAGAATAGATTACAAGAATTAAACACGAAGAAACGTACTACTACATTAATCAATTGTCATAACAATAGCAAAGCAAGCATGCTCACGTAAAACACCTTCATAATAACGTTAGCTAAAGTGAAATTATGAACATATTATTCGTAATAATTCTCGTTACCATTACCACAACACTCAATTAGTGTAATTTCCGTCGACTCTAAAACTATCCTATCTTAGGAGTTCTACCCAATCTCACAAATCATAACTTATTATCTCATCTTAAGTCTAGACATCTTACATTCATGCCTAGTTCGCTTAAACTAAGCTCTGATACCAACTTATAACACCCTAAAAATAGGGGTGAATTTGAATCTTAAAATTTCTGCAATATGATGTCTATAATAAATGGAAACCACCAAAAAGGGGAACTGTATAATAACGTTTACAATTCCTGTAAATGAACATTGAAATTAACAACAAACTAATCTAAACAATAAACATCTAGATTATATCGGTTGTCAACTCAATTTTCCCAAAATACTCTATCTCTCTGTACGCCATCTCTCCAAAGGTATCAATCCCGAAAATGCCATAATGGCCCAACACTCTTCCCTTAAAGCAAATGCGACCCGCCTCTAAGGAAACCTGATATACATGTCATTTAAGAAAACTAGTGTTAGGCTTTACGCCTAGTGAGAACAAACAATTTATATAAGTCCGATAAACGTACAATTGATAAAGAAAGAGTTACAATTTCAATAACCAGTTTACTTTTTCCAAAACATCTCATATGACCCAAAGAGTCCAAAAACATCTTGTGATGACGGGGGAGACCCGATTTTCCAAGGATCGTGGCGGAACACAAAAGTAGGCCAGTTTCCAAGTTGTAACCTCAATATTAGGATCAAGGCCAAGAGCTCGTCGACTCATACTCAGATGTGGGGGAGGGCATCCAGTGATCCTAATCATACTCATTAACTAGGATTACATTTACGGTCCATGGCTAGTATCCGGTCCCACATAACCATCCCACATAACCATACCAAGTCGCCTTCCGAGGACCCAATGTCTCAACTAGTTACAAACGAGAGTTATCCCACAATTAAGGCGACTATATACCTATGGATCCAATAGTATTAGTCTAAGCTTGTCACAATTACATTTATGACCAACTATAATCAAACATATAGTCTTCAATATCAAACATTTTCAAAGGATGTATTTCCTTGTGTAAATAACTCTTGTAAAACTAACTCCATACAAAGGTCACATTGTGACCATCTTCCATTAGCAACATAGATCTTTCACAAATAGGTTTGTCCAAGGTTCATACCATTTTAAGAATAGTCATAGTCTACATTAACCTAAATCCACTGGTTTCCTTTCCAAAAATTCACTTTTCTCAAGTAAACTTCACAATAGCCATAAGTGTGCCCAAAATGTGTTCCTCCAAGTGTTTTATCACACACACACACACACACACACACATATATATATATATATATATATAAACATTTTTACTTCACAATAAACAAGAAAATGAAAACAAGGAGATGTTTATGAGTTCAAAGTGTATATTTTGACATGTATAAGGTTTAAAAGTAAGAATGGGCTCACAATATGGGTTTTGTTGAAAACCCTAGAAAACCCAAGTGTTCTTGAAGTTAATGGGGGAAGAGATGATGGATGATGACCCTTTCAAACTAGACTTCAAATCCTTGTTAGATGGTTAAGGAGCACCTTAAATCTTAGGGGTCAATGCCTTTAATGCACCCAAAATTTATAATAAGTGAGAGGGAAGAGTTTTTTAGAGAAAAGAGGAAAGTAGATGTGGAGTAAATGAGGAGGCTGGGAAAAATCGGCCATTTATCACCTTGGAACTCTCGCCAGGGTACTTTCGCATGAAGTGTTCCGAGGGCGCCCCCCGATTGGCGACTGTGCCTAGCGATTGTGACCGAGGTCACTTTCGCATGGCATTATCGCCTAGAGTGTACAGCGGGTGGTACCATCCCCGCTAGATTGACACGGCGAGTCACTATCACTGTCGTGGGCACTATCGCCCCCACCTCCCCGAGCTCCGAAAGTTGACCTTTCAAGCCCAAGACACTCTCGATTCGTTTCACGACTAGAAGGGAAACTTTACCAAGGCATTAAACTCTTAAGGAATGGTTTTTGAGAGGAGAAAGATGTGAATTAAGACTTACAAAAATATGGGTGTTACAGATTCCTCCTCACATATTCGATTGTGCATCTTCAATTACTTCTACTGCTCATCTTGATATATATTAGGCATACAATATATTAAGTTATATATATATATATATATATATATATAGGGTTGGGTTCGGTGAGAATGAAAATTACGGTGAGAAGGGTAAGAAGGGATGCCCTCTTTTGGATGCACATTACGATGAGATGCAACGAGATGCACCGGATCATTTCTAGTATCAAGCGCGATGCATGAGTGAGTTTGAGATTAAAAGTGATCAATGGTCTAAATCCCTTCTTACCTTCTCACATTACTCTTCTTTTCACACGATCATTCATGTATATATATATATATATATTTATAATCATATTTATTTTAAGAACCTGGTTTTTTTACCGTTATACTAGCGCTTTATCAATGCAGTAAACCACGATTTCAAATCGTAGTCCTGACCGCGATTCCCACAATCGACTGCATTAACTGCTTAGCCTTAATGTGAAGCCTTAATTATCATTTTATTTGCTAACATTGTCAAAGTAACAATTAAATATTTTGTATTATGTTTATTTTTCTATAGCGTAAACAATTTTGTGGTTTTTGTTTGATAATATCAACCAGGGGCGGACCTACCGTGCACCAGCTCAAGTTCGTTTCGTAAGGGCAAAATTTTTTTCGGTACGTAAGGTGCACCCGCTCAACTACAGGGGGTGCTCCGTGATATATACGTTTTTGAGGGGTGAAAGGTGCACAAAGTCCCAAAAACACCAAAATTTACTCTCGAAATCAACCAAAAAATCGAAAAAATCTCTTGAAATCAATAAAAAAAACCCAAAAAATCCCTCCAATCAACACAAAAAAACCAAAAAGCCCATCGAATCAACCCAGAAGCTTAAAAAATTCCTCGAAATCAACCAAAAGCATAAAAAGTCCCCCAATAGGGGAATTCGACTAAAAACACATCGACAACAATTTCTTAAGCTTTTTTTTGTGCACCCGCTCACCTAAAATCCCGGGTCCGCCACTGATATGAACCATGTTTTGCAGAACCATTTTGTTTTCAAAGAAATAGGATAAACATTTGGTGTACATTTTTGTAACAAAACTAAGGGGGCGTTCACCAAACGCTTACCAGGTAAGTACTTATCAGCAATAGTTATCACCTTCATTTATCTTATCGGGTAACATTCCCCGACATCAAAATGGATTGATGGTAACTGTGTGTCACCCGGTAAACGCTTACCAAGTAAGACTCTAAATCCTTGCCTTCCTTAATATCGGGTAAGTTTCTCGATTAAGTATAGCCTCTGGCTCTTCAATATAGGAGAGATCTCTTTCAATTTTGTCTAATGGATACTCAATCACGTGAAGAGGGTGATAATGATATCCGCAGAGCGACGATATATGGAAAATATTGTGGATGTGTGATAGTCGAGGAGGTAATGCTAGGCGATACGCCACCTCTTCAGCTCGTTCAAGTATTTCGAAGGTCTGATATATCTCGGACTGAGTTTACTTTTGATTCCGAATCTACGAATTCCCCACAATGGTGAAACTTTGAAGAAGACGTGATCACCCGTTTGGGAACTCTAAATGAAAAATAATTTGACTTTCTGATTTTGAGTTATGAAGTTCTAAATTGTAAGGGTGTTCGCGGTGCGGTTTGGGGCAAAACTGCAAACCGCATCGCATGTGCGGTTTGAGCATTTTCCCAAACCGCAAACCTCACCGCATATACCTCAAACCGCACCGCGAAATACGGTGCGGTGCGGTGCGGTTTATGCGGTTTGTCCCTATCGCACTTTATGCGTACAATCCAAAAAAATATAAGTTTAAAATGCATTAGAAAACCAACGATTTAGTGACCGTAGTCCAAAAAAATAAAGAGTTTCAATATATCCAACTCCAAAATGCATAATTAAAAATAGTCTAAAAAAAATAAATTGTTTCAATACGATAAACGGATAAAGTGACGTCTCCAACTTATTCTTTCGTCTTCATCTTGACTCCCAATTGCCAATGCCCAATTTTTTTTTCATTTGTTGGGCCTTAAACTTTTAAGAAGGCTTATAAATACTTAAAGTCCATAATTAAAATTTAAAAACACAAGCCCAATTATATAAATATTAAATTAAATTAAATTATTATTTATATATATATATATATATATATGCTTAGAATTAAAAATTTAAAAATAATATAAAAGGTGTGGTGCGGTGCGGTTTGAACCGCGATTTAAAAACTCAAAACTGCAAACTGCATCACGAAAGTCCTAAACCGCGTTTTGCGGTGCGGTGCGGTACGGTGCGGTGTGGGCGGTTTGAATGAACACCCCTACTAAATTGTATCAAGTGAATAATTTTTTGATTTTTTTGAAATTATTTAAATGCATCATCTTGGCCGTATAAGAGTTTTTGGTAACCCATAATATTGGTAAATCAGTTTTATTGTAAAAAACGAGCCCAAATCACTTAAACGGTAAAAAGGATGATCACAACTTTTGTATTTATTTATTTATAGTTTGGACACAATTTTTGTATGTTTTAAAATGACTAATTCAAATGATATATTTTTATTATTTAATTTATTAATTATATTTTACTGTTGATATATTGATAATCGAGAGAGAAAATTATACTCTCTTCGTTTTATGAATTAAAAATCTATTTGTTCATAAAAAAAATTTAAAAGATTAAATTGTTCAAATTATAATATTATGTTGGGTTTTTTCATATTAAGAAAATTGCATCAAAATGGAACAAACTTTCATTTTATTCCTATTTTAGGGAACCAACTTTCTAAATCATCATTTTAGGGCTTATACCAAACTTTATATACATTTGAGGATCTGATTTACCATTGAGATAATGGCACAAATGGCCAAACCACGGAGAGGGATTGGCCTCTTAGCCATCCCTCTCCCTGACTTGCAAAAATGTCCCAAGGGACGCAATGGAGCCCATGGCGCAATTGTGCCCCTACTTGTTTTCAGTAAAAAAAAATATTTGTTTTCATTAAGATTATGCGTAGGGGCGCAATTGCGCCCTGGGCTCCATTGCATCCCTTTGGACATTTTTGCAAGTTAGGGAGAGGGATGACTAAGAAGTCAATCCCTCTCCGTGATTTGGCCATTTGAGCTAATTATTATTTACCATTTAACCTGCTAAAGATGACACGGTTGTCAATGTCAACTAATATGCCATGTCATATTTACAATTCAAATATGAAATCTCAAATAATGACATGACATTAATAATTTTGACATAGAAATCTAACAATTTGATGTTTGACAACTAAAATAAAAGAGTAAACTACTATTTTCGTCCCTGTGGTTTGATGTTTATAACTATTTTCGTCCCTGGTCTTTAAAAACTGCTTTTTTAGTCCTCATGGTTTTCCCTTTGTATCCAATTTCGTCCTCCAACCTAACTCTGTTAAGACTTTAATATTGTCTTTTCTCCTCATATGAATCCTCACCAGATTATTTTTTTACCCTAATCCTTCAACGCCTTCCTTTTTCCTCATACACTCGTTCATATTGTTCTTCTCCTCCGTGGCTTCTCACTTTAACCCTCTGTAAAAAAAACTAGGGTTTTTAATTTAATGATCTCCAATCTTTCTCCCACGCTCTTGGTATTACGTATCACACACGGCCAGACTCTTGATGTGGCAATTTCGAGAATCTCACCAAGTGGTTCACCCACACACACAAAGTTTATGGTAAGTATTCTTTACTGCTTCTTTTTTTTTCTATCATTTATTGCACGACCAGACTCTTGATATGAGTCTTGCTCTCTGTCATTTATTTGTATTAATAGTGGGTGATTTATGGTTTATTTGCAGAAAATCATCACACTTTTTTTTCTCTGAAGATTAATCATGGTGGATTTTTTTTCCAACTTTCCTGGAAGGAGATATCTCAATGGGAAGGTAAGTCATGTGGACCTAATAGATGGTGATGAATTTTCATTACATGACATAGATGAAATGATGCAACAGTTGGGGTATGGTGATGATGGTCAGAAGTTATATTACCATTTCATGATACCAAAAACAGATTTGGATTTTGGTTTACAAGCATTAGGCAGTGACCAAGATATGCTTGTTTTGTTAAAGTATGTTGCTCAGTTTAAAGAACTAGATTTTTATAGTGAACATGGGGTCACCAACCTGAAAACCTTTCTCATGTCACCCCAAGCATCTCTCCGTGATCAGTCTTTAACAGAACCTGCAAATGTTGGATGCAAAAAGAATCTATTACTACAATGGGTTGAAAAAGGCAGTAACAATTGCTTGGGTGAGGGCAGCAACACTGGTTTGAATGATGGCACGTGTTCTGGTCAAGGCAGTGGTTTGGGTGATGTTAGTGATTTGGGTGCAATCACACAAGACTTGGTTGATGAGTTTGAACCATTTTGGGGTGATGAAGCTATGACAGAAAATGAGGTTGATAGTTTAGATGAGGATGATGATTCACTTGACTGTGATTACGTAGGGGGAACAGAAATCATCCCAATTGTGGACGTGGATGTGGAAGTAGATGAAGTTGCATTAAATCTTTCCGATAAAGACACTTGTTCAGACGATAGTGATCATGATTTCATAATGAACAAACGGTTGAGGAAGGTAAGAAGGGAAAACTTAAGGCAACAAGAATCAACACCTTCCAACAACAAGGTACATTTCTTTGTTGGACAATCATTTAGTAGTAGGGCTGAAGTGAAAAAATTGATACGGTTACATACGATAGAAACTAGGAGGGACCTTGCAATTATTAAAAATGATTTAACAAGGATGAGGGCAGTTTGTAGGGGGAAAATTCCTTCATTTAATAGTGATGTTGGTAATACAACTGGGTCAAAAAAGCAAGTAGATGGGTCAAATGAAGAAGTAAAAACAATTTGTCCTTGGGTATTGCACGTATCCACATGCAAGAAAGATGAATCGTGGGTTGTTAAGACACTTGTTGATATCCACAAATGTACCCAAGAAAAGTTAAGCAATGCACTATCAGTTTCTTAGCACAAGAACTTGTAGAGACTATTAAACCTAACCCAAGCATTCCAGTTAAGGCTGTGCAAGACCATTTTTAGAAGAGGTACCAACAAACTTTTTCGTCTATGAAATGTTTTAGGGCAAAGCAGATGGCAGAGACTCGTGTTAGGGGTGATTATGAGCAACAATATGGGAAGTTGAGGGACTATGTTATAGAATTGCAAAGACCAAATGAAGACACGACTGTGAAGTTGGATGTGGTTAGTGAAGTCAATCATTGTAATCCAACAAGGCAATTCAAAAGGATATACGTATGCTTAGGGGCTTTGAAGAAAGGATTTAAAACAGGAATGAGGGTTATTTTGGGACTTGATGGAACCTTCATGAAAGGCCCTTTTCCAGGGAAACTATTAACTGCAGTAGGAGTTGACCCCAACAATGGCATGTATCCCTTAGCTTATGCGGTGGTTGAAGCTGAGACAAAAAATTCCTGGACCTGGTTTCTGGAGTACCTTGGGGATGATCTTGAGTTGGGTACGAATTCGAATTTCACATTTATTAGTGATCGACAAAAGGTATCCCTTTATTAATTTCATATTTATTCAAATTTCACTTAATTAATTTGCTAGCATTTACTTAATTTGTTTTTGTTTGCACTAGGGGATAATACCAGCTCTAGCAAAAGTGTTTCCAAATGCTGAACATAGGTTCTACCTACGACATATCCATGAAAACATGAAACAACAATGGAAAGGCAAAGCATTTAAGGATCATTTATGGAAGTGTGCAACATCTAATGTGCCCTTGTTCAATAAGTTGATGGCAGACTTTAAATCATTCAATGAACAAGCATATGACTGGTTGATCCAAATTCCACCTCAACATTAGTCTAGGTCTCATTTTAGTGGTAATTGATCAAATACTTGTTGAAGTATGTTGACTTGTTTATACATATTTCAAATGTGTAGTAGTAGTTTATACTTATTTACTTGTACAGGATGGTCGCGGTGTGATGTATTGTTGAACAACATGTGCGAAGTTTTCAACCGGCAACTTATAGATGCAAGAGACCAGCTGATTTTGAATGGTGTCTATTTTCAAATACCACATGCTGCCTTCTATCTTTCTAGAAAGTGTTTTGATGCAGCCTTTGTGATGTTGAAAAAAATTTGCATTACATTTTTATAGTAATGAAACCTTCTGTTGAAAGTTGAAACTGACAACAAACCAATTCAAATCAATTGAAAATTTGATGCAGCCTGTGTTTTTTTTCCCACTCATTGCTAATTCATAATTTGACAACAAACCAATTCAATTTTACCTAATGTTGGGTTAGACTATTTTGCATCATAGCTAATTGACAACAAACCAATTAAAACAAACCAATTGTCCATTTTACCTAATGCTCACAATTTGACCACAAACCAATTCAAACAATATGTACATTACCAAACCAATGAAAGATTTATTGAAACATTAGGTACACTTTTGGCACATTAAACTTTAACCAAGAAAATTTGCTCATTAACCATGAAACAGTAGGTACATTTCCAAAGCTATTGGCTTTGATACATAACTTGGGTTCTTCATAAAGCAACCATACAAAATTTCCCATACTAACCTAACAAAAAACTACAAGAGCTACCCAACAATCTACTGATAAAAGAACAAAATTGCTAGTGCAATCCAACTAATTAATGATATCACTTTCCAAATGCGAACTTCAATTGTCCTGGCTCTTACGATGGATTCAAGAGTATTTTTCGACCTCAGTAATCCTGGAATGATTTCCATAGCTCGTGGACACATAGGGTTGTCGACCCAATCGATAAATCCGCAATTATTTCCCTGTTAAATTGGAAATGTAGAAATTAGGTCAAACCAAATCAAATGTGTTGTAATAAGGGAAACTTACATTTCTTGAACATGAATAAAAAGGACGTCCAGGATTTGCCCTTGTCCATGAAGTTCGAATCACTGGCATAGCTTCACAATTGCATACAACCATGGATGCTTTGAATGTTTCGATCGCTGTCAAGCTCTGGATCGAAAATCGACCTTGGTTCTTTGTATCGAAAAGCAATTTTGGGTCTTTAAAACGAGGAGCAACTTTGGATTAAGAAGCAACTTTGGATCGAGAAGTAGTTTGGATGGAGAATCAATCTGGATCGAGAGGCAATTTGGATCAAGATATGGAAAAGCAAAATGAGCGTGTGGGGGAAAAACGGGAATCACGTTAGGTTAAAAAAGGGATCAAAATAAGAAATAAATTGAAAAAACAAATTTGCCCATCACATGATAGGCACATGGGAGGGGTTACCGTTAGTTTTCTAACAGAGATGGGAAGAAGGATGATAAAAGAAGCAAATAGAAACCATAGGGACTAAAAAAGCAGTTTACAAGAACAGGGACGAAAATAGTTATAAACACCAAACCACAGGGACGAAAATCGTAGTTTACTCAAAATAAAATGTTATATCGTCAAATAATAAATAATTAGAAAAATTATTACATTTAATCAAAAAAAAAAAAAACAATTCATGGATTTACCTCTTTTCACATTTTTTTTAATTGAGAAAAATTAATACACTCAAAAGATTTGATGTCCAGATCAAAACAACCAAAAAAAGTAAAATTTAAACAAATTAAAAAACCAAAACCCTACTACAATCTCAAAGAGCGCCCACCGGCCCAACCCTAGAAATGAGAACCGTCGCCGCCCTCAGTAACCACCACAACTCCGGTGAATCTGCATCTTGGTCCCTACACCTCCGCCCTCTTCCTCCTTCATCGTCTCTGCAACGAAACCACCAGTAGCTCCACCAAACAACCGGTGCGGGGTTGTCTCTGCAACTAAAAATCCTTCGACATTTCTGCAAAACAAAACCAACTTTGGTCACATGTCTCATAGCTTCTTCCAGATTGAATAAAAGAATGTGAAGCTTCAAGTTTCATTTCAACGAAGATGAAGGTGAAAAAGACCTGGTCTCAACACACGGTTTCAGATCTGACAACAAGTTTGTTCTCTGATCTTCTACATCATCTGTTAACCGTTCTCTCCCTCATTCTTGTTCAAAGAGAAGAACCCTACCTTTTTCTGGCTTCTGTAAATATGGAGCAAAAACAGAGGACAAATCGATAAAAACCGTTTTTTTGTTTAGATTTTTGTTGGTTTGATTTAGATTTAGGTTTAGGGTTCTTGTTGGTTTGGTTTTGATATAGGTTTTTTTTTTTCATTTTTGATATTCTTGTATGATAAATTTTTGAATGAATTAACAGTTTGTATTCTTGATGGTTTTTAATTTGACGATCTTGATAATGTTTGCTTTTTAGAATTTAGTAATTTTTTAGTATAAGTTCTCTTGAGAATGGTTTCTTATTTGAGGTCCTTGATATAATTTAATTTCTTAATAATGTAATTTACTCTTTTTTTTAATATACTAGTGTTGGGCCGCACGGGATATAAATTTTTTGTTGGAATATTGAACCGAATTAAAATGAAACGTAATTTCTCTGTTAACAATTAATGAAATACAGTGTGAAAAACGAATGTATTTTCATAAATGGTTAATTTGCATATATTCTTAATCGTTTGTTGTTATGAGTTTGTGCAATAATATTGATAATAGTTTTGTATTATATTATTTAAAACTCAAACGATATGTCTCACAACATATTTATCTGACTATTGACTTCAAGACCTCGTAGTATTAGTCGATAAAAATAAAGATATGTATATATATATCTTATTCCCCTACTTCGAAAAATATAAACAAATCCTCAGTAAATAAAATAAAATATAAAAAAATAGTTTTTCAAAGAAACAAAAATATAGTGGAATACCTTTTGTTCAGTTGCAGGTTCCGCCATTGACACCCGACCGTTCGTCTTCTTCTTGTACTCGGATGATAAATAGAGAAGTTATATATATTTATAGTGAATGTAGAGAATATTTTAAAATCTTTTATTTTAATTTTTGATTTTACATTTAAATGTAAATATATTAAAAATATGGAAGAATATTTTTATATCTACATCGTTTCTATTTTATTTTCTTTACACTTGGTTAATTTGGAAAGTATCGCAGAATATTTTTATTTTAAAGAATACGATAATTTATTAGTGTTTCCATTCCACAAATAGTTATATTAATAAATAGTTATAACAAATAGTTATATTTTTATTGTAAAAAAACAAATAGTTATATTAATAAATGATAATCCAATCAACAAATAGATGATTATGTGAGATACTGTGTTTGGAAAGGTTGTACCAAAGTATTAAGAAATTGTAAATTAAGTAATTGGCTTTAATTAGTTGTAACTTGCGCTTAAAATGTTGTAATTAAGAGTTTTTTATGTCGTTTTTATAATATAGTATAGATTTGGCAAAATAATTCCACCTAATATTTTTTAAAATTTTTGTTTGCCAAGTCATATTAAATTACCGGTTACCTGCTTAACAAGTTAACCTGACCCTTAAATAAATAAAAAGTTTGATCCAGACCCTTAAATGATAATTTTAAAAGTTTGTTCTTTAAAATAGGAAACATGTGAAAGTTGATTCTATTTTGATGCAATTTTCTCAATAGAAATCAAGTAAAAGTTGATTTCATTTTAATGCAATGTTCCTTTCATATTTCCTATAACTTTGCCGTATTAACCAATTTTATAGATCACAAAAAATAAATGAAATCAATTTTGAAAAGTTAAAAGTTCATCATTTAAAAAGTAATTGAAATATTTAATGGTTCAAAAAAAAAAAAAAAATGGTTAAGACGAAATTACATGTTTCGTCCTTGTGGTTAGGTTAGGTGTTTTTAATGGTCCTTGTCCCCTTTTTTCAAACCTCAACAAAACATATTTTTGTGGTTTCGATCTACATCCCTGTTGTTGCATTTTTTTTAATGAGATGGATCATGTGGTTGCTTTTTCTAATGAGTTCGGTCCCTAGATATCAAAAACTTCGGTATCTGCGATTACATTAAGAACCTAGCTTATTGCAAAACCGCAACTAGGGGTGAGCAAAGGCGGGTACCCGCCTAAAATTCTCGGAACCGGAACCGGTTACACCGGTTCTTTATATTTGGGAATCGGAACCGCCGGTTCCGGTTCCGGTACCGGGTACCCACCGTCTAATTTTAATTTTTTTTATCATTCATATTATAAAAAGGTAAATATTAATTATATTAGAAAGTCCAAACGTAAAGAAATAAGTACTGCAAACGTGAAAACTAATAATATAAAAACTAAAAACTAATAAATACTAAAAACGATATTTACAAAACAAATAAATATTGCAAACGGTGCTTATAAATACTACAAATGGTGCTTTCGAAACATTTCACGTCATTAAAATTAGTTAATGCTGATAAATATAACAAACTATGCTTCACTAAAAGGTAGTTTATTATATTTTTATAAATAAACAAAATGTATTTTATTAAAAAATAACGGGTACCCGGTCCCGAAACGGGTCTCGGCGGGTACCCAGCGGGTAACGATTCCATAAAAATGAGAACCGGAACCGGTCCCGATCGGTTCCATATTTTAGGAACCGGAACCGGAACCCATTACATCGGTTCCGGTTCTGAAACCGGCAGTTCCAAAGCGGTTCCAGTTCCAAAGGCGGGTACCCGCTTCCGATGCTCACCCCTAACCGCAACCACAGAGACACGATCCGTCCATGTTTCTAAATATAAACTTGGACCGCTAAAAACACCTAAATACAAGGACTAAACATATAAATTACTCAAAATGGTAGGTTTTATTGAAACATTTTCTCTGGTTCATAAGAAGACGTTGACTTTGCCATGGCGGAGGTCTTCCGCCCCAGTTCCTTCCCACCCTGCTTCCTTTGGTGGTCTACTAGTCTATATATGAATATGAATTCACCATTTCAGTTTCAATATCGACACACATGCACCCATCTCCAATATGAAATCACTTCTTTCTTCCTTGTTTTCCACCGCCAAAAAGACCTCCGATGATCAGAAACAGCTCCATGTCGATGGCGATAGCTACGGTCAAGCAGCTCCGGCAAACGGGGATTCCAGCCATGCACCCAAAGTAAACTCGCTTAACCAGCCTCAACATGAGACTGTCAATCGTGAATTGGGCCATGTTGATTGGTGTAATGATGGTGGTCAACCACCGTCTGTTTCAGCTGTGAGACCAGTCGTCGTTTCTCAGCCTTCCGGCGGCGGCGGCAATCAGATGTCAATGGGTGGTCAACCACCGTCGCTGAATGATGTAGGTAGACGTGGAGCATCTCAAACGGGGGAATCGTTGACTGGCAACCAGCCGATGGATGATGAACAAGAATTAGCCGGGATGAGTTTGGTCGGGAATAAGTTCAGGGACGTGTTTCCGATGGCATACCGCAATGAGAATTAATGGATGATTGATTTGTTGAAATTTTAATTCAGAATCTGTTTCTTGTGAATTTGGGATTTCATGATTAAAGAAACCATTTTCTTTTATGTTTTTTTTTCCATGATATAATCACCATACTAAAAGAAAAACAAAGCTCTAACTTAAATAAATGGATTAAGGTTATAGGAATCTACTTTTTGTATTTTTTTTATTGTTATATCATCTTTAATTTATCAAATTAAGAATTTGCATAAAAGTCTAAGATAATATTTCTTATCAACCTGATAAGAACATGTAATTGGCGGAATTAGTCTTGGGATAATGGGTATTTTTTTAGTTAGTAGGTGGTTATTTTCTTTTATTGCAAGACTATTATAAATAGTCATTTCATTTACTTTGTTAATGAATGACATGCACATTAACAGTACGTTCTCTGTTCTTCTCTCTCTTCTCTACTCTTCTTTCTCTTCTCCACTCAAATCATATCTTATCATTAGTATCAGAGTGCCAGGTTACAGGTTTTAGTCATGGATACCCGTGACAAAACTGAGGCTGAACTCCAGAAGAATGTGAATGAAGCCTTGGCCAAATCGAACACCTCAAATGACCCTCACCCTCACCTCAAGTTGAATTTTCCGAAATTCAGTGACGAGGACCCATCCAGATGGATTTATAAGGCCGAACAATACTTTGAGTTTAAAGACGTGATCAACAGGTTCAACTCGTCTCTTTCCATTTGGAAGGCGTGGCTCTCCAATGGCACCGGTGGTTGACAAAATTAAGAGGTCCTCTCTCTTGGAAGGAGTTCACCAAGGCCGTTCTCTTACATTTTGGCCCAACCGACTACGAAGATCCTTCGGAAGCTTTAACTTGTCTGAAGCAAACGACGAATGTAGCGGCTTATCATGAGGAGTTTGAAAGGCTTTCTCACAGAGTTGATGGGTT
Source organism: Arctium minus (assembly GCA_954870635.1). NCBI lineage: Eukaryota > Viridiplantae > Streptophyta > Magnoliopsida > Asterales > Asteraceae > Arctium > Arctium minus. The sequence continues at coordinate 70,493,581 of OX941092.1, read as the reverse complement.
ACCTGAAATTTTCCTGGTTGGTTGTTTCATTGCAGGTCTGAATGACAAGCTCCGTCTCGAAGTCAAAGTTAAACAGCCTCGCAACTTGGCAGATGCGATAGGGGTTGCTCGACTCATCGAGGTACGAAATCAATTACAAAGAAAGACAGTCATCCCGACTCGATCATTGCCGTTAATGGGACCTAAAACGGGCGTCACTACTACTGCCGGGTTGTTGGGACCTCCACCAAACCAATGCGGGAATTTGTCCTCAAATACGACCCAATCCAAATTTTGTAAGATCACAAACCAAGAGGCAAGAGAGCGACATGAGAAAGGATTGTGTTACTAATGCGACGAAAAGTTTGTTCCGGGTCACCGATGTGAACAACCAAAACTATTTATGATTGAAGAAGTGTCTCAGCTCGCCGAAGATGACATTAGCATTAGTGAAAATACTCCAGAAACACAAGAAGTGATCCCTGAGATCTCTTTTCACGCTATCGCTGGAATCGGGCACCCCCAAACATTCAGAGTATTGGGTAAGTTGAGAAACAAAAATGTGGCCATACTCATAGACGGGGGAAGCACGCACAACTTCATTGATCAGATGACCGTTTCCATGTACGGGTTACCGGTGATTCAAGACCATAATCTGAAGGTCATGGTGGCGACTCGTGATACGATCGAGTGCGAAGGTAAGTGCCCGTCCCTCACAGTCACCATTCAAGGTAAGCCCATTACGGTAGACTACTTTGTTCTTCCTGTTGTAGCTTGTCAATTGGTGTTAGGAGTACAATGGCTTGCGACTCTTGATCGAGACGTACTTCAAGAACTTGATCATGAAGTTCACCATAGGAGGGGATCTACACATATTTCACGGGCTAAAACAGAACCTTATGGAGGTTCTAACCGAGAAAGATCTCAATTACTTACAAGGTACGGGGTTTCTCCTACAAATTTCTGGTCACCACCCGCTACCCAATACATACCCCTGTGATTTGGCCGACCTCTTAACCAAATTCAAGAAAATATTTGAACTCCCAAATTGCTTACCCCCACCTCTACTACATGATCATCGTATTCCTTTACAGCCCAATGCACAACCAATTTCGGTTAGGCCTTACCGGTACCTTTACTACCAGAAACCCGAAATTGAAAGAATGGTGAAGGAGTTGCTGCAATCGGGATTGATGAGGCCTAGTAATAGTCCATTCTCTTCTTCTGTCCTATTGGCGAAGACAACCGATGGTAATTGGAGATTTTGTGTCGACTATCGGGCTTTAAACCAAATCACGGTGAAAGACAAGTATCCTATTCCAGTGATTGAGGAGCTTCTTGACGAGCTCCATGGAGCTAAATATTTTTCAAAACTTGATTTACGGGCGGGATAACACCAGATTAGAGTACACGACAACGATATTCCGAAAACAGCCTTTCGGACACATGAGGGTCATTACGAGTTTATCGTTATGCCGTTTGGTCTCACCAATGCCCCTTCAACATTCCAAAGCCTAATGAATGATCTGTTTCAGCCATATCTCCATAAGTTTATTTGTGTTCTTTGATGACATCTTGGTATATTCCCAAACATGGGAAGATCATCTCACACATCTCCAGATTGTCCTTACTATGTTAGACACTAACAATTTGTGTGCTAAGGAATCTAAGTGCAGGTTTGGGGTTTCTCAAGTCGACTACTTGGGAAATATTATTTCCGACCAAAGGTTCTCGGTCGATCCAACAAAATTACAAACAATTCTAGAATGTCCAACCCCAACCTCACCAAGAGGAGTTCGGGGATTCCTTGGACTTGCCGGGTACTATCGAAAATTCATACATCACTTTGGAACAATTGTGGCACCTTTAAACCGACTTTTGTCCAAAGAAGGCTTCAAGTGGAATGAGGAAGCAGAATTGGCCTTCTTAAGATTGAAAGAACCATTAACATCGCCACCGGTCCTTTGTCTCCAGGACTTCACCCAACTATTCGTCATTGAATGCGATGCAAGCGGTATTGGGATTGGGGCAGTCCTGTCTCAAAGTAACCGGCCTGTAACTTATTTCAGTGAAGCCTTGAAAGGATCAGCCTTACTGTTGTCCACATATGAGAAGGAAATAGGTAACGTATTTTATGTCTACGAAAACCGTTACCATATACTTATGGTAACGGTTTTTAACCGTCACAAATACCCATTTTTGTACTAGTGATATAAGATTTATTTGAGTCCCACTTCAACGTTGATCGGAAAAATTGTTGTCGATTGCCACTCAAGCCCTGTTAGGGGACATTTTGGATTTTGGAAGAATATGTCAAGAATTAAATCTAGTTTTTTATGGCCGAACATGCGCCGAACTGTCAAGAAGTTTATCCAACAATGTGAAGTGTGCCAACGTTACAAAACTGATTGCATGAAGCCTGCCAACTTATTGCAGCCTTTATCGATTCCGACCCGAATGTGGACATATGTGTCAATGGACTTTATTGAAGGTCTTCCAACCTCTAATGGACATACCGTCATCATGGTCGTCGTCGACCGTCTCACCAAATATGCTCACTTTGTCGCCCTGAAGCACCCATTTACAACCATCATTGTTGCAAAAGCCTTTGTAGCTAATGTGGTCCGTCTCCATGGAATCCCAACGTCAATTGTAAGTGATCGTGACAAAGTGTTTATTAGTTCCTTTTGGCAAACCTTGTTGAAATTACAAGGCACAAAGCTTTGCATGAGCTCTAGCTACCATCCTCAGTCTAACGGGCAGACCGAGGTAGTCAACCGCACTTTAGAGCAATATTTACGGTGTTTTGCAGGTGACCAACCTCGAAAGTGGGTTGAGTGGATATCTTGGGTTGAGTTTAGCTATAACACTTCCATCCACTCCGCAACTAAGATGACTCCCTTTGAAGCTGTGTATGGCATTCCACCTCCGAGTGTGCTCGCTTACATTCCCGGTACCTCTAATGTACAAGCTGTAGATGAATACCTCCGTGATAGGGATACAATTTTATGTGACTTACGTCATAATGTTTCTATAGAACAAGAACGTATGAAGTCCCATGCCGATAAACACCGATGAGAGGTTTCTTTTGTTGTGGGAGACTGTCTACCTTAAGCTCCAACCTTACCGCCAGAATTCTGTTGCATTTCGAGCTTCTATGAAGCTTTCACCCCGATTTTTTGTGCCATATCAGGTCACTAGAATAGTTGTTCCAGTGGCATATCAACTTGCACTTCCTGTTGGCTCCCAAATTCATGATGTTTTCCTTGTTAGTATGTTGCGAAAATGCTTGGGTCCGATGGACAACCCCATTTATACTGCTCCTCCACCGATGTCTGTTGACTCGATTGTTCTCCCACAACCTGAAGTTGTTCTGGATCGAAGAATTATGCAAAGGGGAAAATATCGTCCGAAATCCGAAGTTTTAATTAAATGGAAAGGATCTCCGAAGGAGGACGTGACTTGGGAAAATGAGCGGCGTCTTGCAAAGACCTACCCAGATTTTATCCTTGTGGACAAGGATCCTTAAGGGGGGAGGAATGATACGAACATGTAATTAGCTGAATTAGTCTTGGGATAATGGGTTCATGGGTAGTTTTTTCCCTTTTATTTAGTAGGTGGTTATTTTCTTTTATTGTAAGACTATTATAAATAGTCATTTACTTTGTTAATGAATGGCATGCACATTAACAATACGTTCTCTATTCTTCTTTCTCTTCTCCACTCAAATCCTATCTTATCACAACCATTCAAATCAATGAAAAATGATAAACCAAGATCTATCTAAAACTATAGAAAGAGAAAGTAGAGAGAAAGAATGAGACACAAAAGCATCATATGATTCAATATCAGTGCAAAAGTTCTTGAACAAGACAAGACACAAGGGACTTAAATACCCTTGGCCAAAACAGATACAAAAGACAAACTAATCAATATAAGGCCACAAGAGATAAATACATTGATTACTACCAAATCAGACTTAACAATCTCCCCCTTAGTAATCAATGGCGCTCAGGTTTTCTATGATGTATGTTTAACCCGATCAGGACCGCTAAGCGTCTTAAAGTAGCACGGAAATTTAATCTTTCCATGATTGAGTTCAAAGTTCTTCTGAAAAGACTGATTTCAACATTACCAATCATAAACAGAGTTCTTCTTGATTTCATAAATCGATTTTCAACATTTTTCAGTTTGTGATCTAACTGAAGTTTGATAATCTTCAAGGTGCCATCTGAATACTTGTTGATTTCTTCAAACCTCATAAAACGATGATGATTAGAAGCATCTCTATATATCACACCATAAGGATCTTCGATAATAGTGAACAAGTCGATTAGGTCTTTGAAGGTTGACAACTGGTTGAAAACTCTCAGCAGCCATCTCGGAAGAATCTGATTTATCTCCCCAAGTCTGATATAAACTTTTTCATCTGAACTTGAACTTTGATACATCTCCCCCTTTTTGATGAATTGTGAGAATCAAAATCATCAAAACTCTTCAAAATTAGACCTGTCTTTGGAACATCTCCCCCAAATAAACAAGTAAGCACTGTCTTCATGATCTTTCCCTTTGAATCATAAGAGAAAATCGTTTATCTGATCTGAATGAGCCATCAATTCATGAATGTATTCATCCGAATCTTTTCAAATTCAAACAAATTATGAATGATAAACCTGAATCAACAAATGAAACAGTTAGAAATGCCTGTCAGTAGCACAAAGCCACTGTGTACAACGAATGTACAATTTAAGGAGCTGGTTTTATGTTGACTCCCCAGGACTTCCATTCAATCTTTGAAAAACACAAGGTATTTTCTATGAATGTTCTGACAGAAAAACATATTTTCTGTGTGCTCGTGCTTGTGATATGAAAGAATTAGCACAATGATTGTGTTTCATAAGGCTCAAAATATACAAACCATTGAGACAACAATGATTATACATAGACTCAATTGTGCATGATAAAGGGTCAAATGTGGGGCAACTTTCCTTCTTTTCAATATCAGTATCTTACAAGTGAAGAACCAATAGCATATGTGTTGCTTCCCCAGAAAATGTGAAACATTTTCTTTTTAAGAAAAGAATGACTAACTGGTGGGGTTGTATGCAAGATATGGCATGGGCTCACTGCCTTTTTCAATGATGGTCACCAAAAAAAATGTGAACCAATCAGTAATGTGGCTGCCCGACTCAGAAAGATGTTTGGTGCAGAGTTTATATTCTTTTAATCATATAATCTCACATCTAACCAATCTCTCATTTCCATTTTACGTCTTCACACACCAACACTCAATCTTTTTACCCCTCTCCCCTCAATCACTCAGGGAATACTTCATGGGTAGGAAACATTGGTTATCGTGAATCCATGGAAGTTCTGTTAAGCTCACACAATGAATCCCATGTATTGTCCTAAAAAGAATGTAGCGCCTCAATGATTTTCTTGTCATGAAAGCACAAGAAATCAATGTCAGTGTATGTATGCTCAACAAAAATCAGAATAAAATTTAAGCATTTTAAACATTTAAGATTTCTCAAAACTTTATATGAATGAATAATCATGAAAGAGTAGAAATGTTTTGAGAATCTGACAATGATTAAGATCAGATCAAAATTCATGAAGAATAAAATTTTGGGAAATCAAAGACGAATGTTGTTTATATGAACAATATATAAACATTTTAACAATGAAAGCACATGTAATGATGAAATGACGTTTGATTCAAACAACATTGAATACAACCGGGATTATTACCATAGAAAGATGTAACTTTTGATACATGGTAATAACAAAGTTCAAGAAAATTGTACTGAACCGTTGTGTATGAATACTTGACAAAGTATATGAAAAGAAAATACACAAGTATTTTTCTTTAAAGAACACACGGTCAGATATGCAATTAAGTATCCAAAATCAAAATCATTTAAAATCACACTTCACAATTCATGAAAATCTTTTAAGAATAGGAAGTGGTTTGAACATTTAAGAAACCATTTTTCACAAGTGAAAGTTGTTCATCTTTCAACAAGTGATAGAGTATAAGGATTAGAAATGTATACCTTTAGGATAATATCCTTAACTCCCCCTGAAATGAATATTTTCCGTGAAGTATCCTTGACAAAAACGCAGATATCCTCCCCCTCGATACCTGTAAAAATTCAATTTATTAAATGAATATAACAATGAAAGTATAAAGCAGTTATATCTCCTCCCCCTAAAATCAAAAACTTCTAACTCCACCTGAAATTATGCATCTAAAATATGTCAGTGAAAAAGCACATGATAGAGATCTACAATTCTATTTTGAAATGTACTTCATCATATCTATCGGATGCAAAATATTTCAGACAAGTATGTACTCCCCCTTGATGGTTGATTTCCTCATTCGAGTATTGGAGGACAATCTCTTATCAGCACAGAAGTAAGGTCTTTTGATCACTGAAGTTCGAGTCCTAAACTGTTGTGTTTAGAAGTCAAACTTCGTTGAAGTACGGGTCTAAGCTGATTTACTTAGAAGCCTTAGTTCTCTTACTCCTCCTTGACTGTAGGTGCCTGCAACACAAAATCAGTCTTTGGTTTTGGTACCCACTGGTATTTGGGTCCATGTTTGTTAGTTGCAGTTCTAATGGGAGTAACAAAATAAGAACCATACCAGTAATGATCACTAGCTTTGTGAACATGATCATGTGTACGACAATAAGAACAATAATTTTTCTTACCTAATAACCTGATTAATTGATCTCTCGTGTAGATATGATCAGGTTTACCTTTACGCGCATTGTTCTTCTTGACATCAGATGCATGTACACATGACTTTTTACCTTTCAGCTCATCTTTCTTCCCATCTTTCTTCTCATCTTCAACTGATTTCTTTCTCCAGACCAATTCTTCTTCTTTTTATCTCCTTCTTCTTCGATGTGTACCTAAACCATCTATATTTCTATCATAGAAAAGGTTAGTACTACGAATCTGATTAAATGATTTAACTGACCTTCTTGAAAAAACAGTTTTCAGATGCGACTCTGGAGTCGTTTGCTCAGTCACCACTACCTTGGAAATAATCTCTTCAAGCTCTTTGATCTTTGAAGAATAATTGTTCCTTTCATCAATGAGCAAGTCAATCTTCTTCTTGAATTCAGACTTCGTTTTCTGCTCTTTAAGCACACTTTCTGATAATTCAGATAGCTTGTCAGTAAGCTTCTTTATTTCTGTCTCAAACATGCTTCTTTCTTCTTCAAATCCCTTCTCAACATCATTTCTCTGGCCGAATATTTCTTTGAAGAATCCAACATTCTTTTGTTCAATGGCCTTCTTCTCTTTGGCAAACTTTTCTCTTTCCAAGATTATTACTTTTTCAAAATTAGAAATTTGCTGAGAAAGTTTTATACACTTAAGCTCAATTGTCTTCTTTTCTTCACAACTCTTTCTGGAAAAGTCTGAGAACTTCTTTGCAAATGATTTCTTTTCAGTCTCAAAATCTGATATGTTCTTTTCAAAAACAGATTTGTCTTTGACAAGCTTTTGCTCCAAATCAGATATATTTTTCTGAAGCTTAGCATTAACATCTTTCAGATCAGAAATCTTCTTATGGAGATTAGCATTTGTACTCTTCAAATCCTCAAATTTCTTCTCATTGTTCTCAATAGAATCTTGCTTCTGAATTTTAGCTTCCAAATCAGAAATCTTTCCTTTTAATTCAGAGTTCTCAACTTCCAATTCTCTTTCTTTTAATAAAACCTTTGGCCCTGACATCATCCATTCAAGATAGTCCCATATCTCTTTCCCTAGCGCTTTGGGAATATTCATTGGACTAGAAATTTCATGAGAAATACTGTCTGACATATAATTTCTAGCTATATTATCAACTCTCTGTCTTTTCTCCTGTTCCTCAGTACAATCTTTTATTGGAATTTGAAGTTTCATCTCACCTTCAGTCAATGATAATTTGATATAGTAACTCAACTCATGTTTATCTACAAAGTTTAAAAAATTAACTTTCCACTCTTCATACTTTCCTTTGTACAACATTGGTGCCTTCATCCTGTTAAAAAATTGATCGTTAGTCCAAAATGAAAGTTTGAAACTGGCGCAAACCTGGAAATGCGCTAAAGGCAGTAGCGCAAAAAATACTTTGCGCTAAGTGTAGATGGCGCAAAAGCTATCTTGCGAAAAACTCTGAACACGCAAAAGAAACTTTGCGCAAAAGATACTTTGTGCTACGTGTAGATGGCGAGAAACTCAGAAATGCGCTAAAGGCAGTAGCGCAAAAGATACTTTGCGCTAAGTGAAGTTGGCGCAAAAGCTATCTTGCGAAAAACTCTGAACACGCAAAAGTGACTTCGCGCTAAACACTATTAACACATGAATCTGGCGTAAAAGAATGATGATCTGGCGCAAAATTGGATGACTTTGATGCTGATGAAAACCTCAAGCAGATGATGTTGGCGCAAAACGTAGATCTGGCGCATAATCAAGAAATACTTCTAAATCAAACACTGAATCGAATATGATGAATTATGCCCACTCAGATATGATCGAAACCTGATTTCTAACCACAAAGAACAACCAATTCAAACAAATTTTGGCAGAATCGTGAAATGGAGAATCGAACAGTAACTTTTATCGGAACAGACAAAAACCACGAAAATCCTCAAATTGATCTTCAAACACTGAATTTCTTGCAATTTGATGTGAAATAAAAATGATCTACAACTGAAATCGAATCCAACGAATCAAATAAAAAAAAAGGATCAAATTTCAGTACAAATTAATTTGTGAAAAATTCAGGGAATGAAATTTTCTTGATCAAGATCAAGAAAATCGATCAAATTCTCTGAATTAATAACAAATTCATATTGAAAATTGTTTCTCTCAAATCTCTCAGAATTAGATTGGCTCTGATACCAATTGATAAACCAAGATCTATCTAAAACTATAGAGAGAGAAAGTAGAGAGAGAGAATGAGACACAAAAGCTTCATATGATTCAATATCAGTGCAAAAGTTCTTGAACAAGACAAGACACAAGGGCCTTAAATACCCTTGGCCAAAATAGATACAAAAGACAAACTAATCAACAGTTAAGGCCATAAGAGATAAATACATTGATTACTACAAAATCAGACTTAACAAAAACCCAAACTCTTTTCTAAAGTGATACATCAGTTTTACAATAACATCTCACACATTAATAAAAGCTTAAACTCCTTTCAAAAGTAGTCCTTACTGCCATATCACCAACTATTTTATAATATATATTTACATATTTGGGGTCCTCGATTGTATTAGGGTTTAATGTCCACGAGTTTTCCCCAGAGTCCGCGATTTTTATTAGGGTTCGCGATTTTAGCCTATGATTTCATGTCTTATAAGTTTTTCACGTTTTTTTGCATGGTTTTACTGTTTTTTTCCACACTTTTGTCTAATTGTAAGTAAGAAGTTTCTTGCTTACGCCATGCAAAAATGTGGAATCGAAGGTTCTGCTATTTGCAAGTTAGTGTACAAGAATGATTGCTCAATGTTGGAGTTAACCGATGATGGAGATGTCTTTGGTTTTATGCAATTTGCAGCCCAGTCAGAAAGACCTCCAACACTTTTTGTGTATGCCGATTCATCGATGTGCGACGAAGGTCATGACGAAGGTGATGATCAAGGTGATGATAAAGTTGATGACGAAACCTATGTCGGTGGTAATCAACTGGAGCATGATTCTCAATTTCAGGCGTCCTACGACCCAACATTTTATTTGGATCATATATATGGTCTTAACGATTGTTATCCTGAGTTTATTCCGGAGACGCAAGAAGAAGAAGAAGAAGAAGAAGAAGAAGAAGAAGAAGAAGACCAAGAAAGATGGTTTGTTGGAGTTGCTGATGACGAAACCCATGTTTTCACAATGGGTTTATCTGTTATGGATAGATCAGATACCGATAATGATGAGAAGGAAGAAGTAGAAACATATACCCCTAACAATAAATCATTTGGTGAGTTAAATGATTATTTTGATATGCCTCATTCCCTTCCGACTTCGGAGACCTATATACCAACCTACCAACCCGCACCTTATAATTACAGTTCAAGGATAAGGTCAAGTATTTGATATAAAAATGAAATGACCATACAACTTGGAATTAAGTTCATGGAAGAGGGTTTCGTGTATAGAACGAAGAAATACGACAACTCATATTCGAGGCTGTATGTGATAGAGAAAATTGTAATTGGCGTATAACGACGAAGTCTGTGGTCCCTAAAGGAGGGTTGTTTTCCGTTAGAAAGTTGCACGACGTACACACTTGTTCGAGGACGCAACTGAATCCCAACCACCGATAAGCCAACAAAAGGACTTTAGGCCACATACTGAGAGACAAATTTATTGATGTTAGCAGGGCATTTCGGCCAAAGGACCTCGTCAAAAATATAAACCTACAGTACGTGATCACAATTGGTTACCACCAATGATGGCGTATGCGATGCAGGGAACTACTAATGGTGAGAGGCACTCCCGACGAGTCGTATGAACGACTCCCTACGTATTTATATAATTTGGAGCTGCATAATCCAGGTACACGCACCAGAATAAGGACGGATTTAAACAGACGTTTTGAGTTGTTTTTCGCTGCCCTTGGATGTGCACTACGTATATTAATACATCATATGTTTTTGCAGATCCTCCCTTGGATGTGCACTACGTACATTTACTAAGGGAAACCACCTACGTTTTTTGCATATCCGCACATTTTTTACAAATCTACGTCGTGTCCTTGTAATAGGCGCTGCTCATTTAAAGGGACATTACCTGGGTATCATATTTTTGGCGGTTGCCATGGACGGAAATAACAACATTGTGCCCATAGCTTTCGGATTTGGCAAGTCCGAGACCAGGGAGGAGTGGGGTTGGTTTCTGTCCATGTTGAGAGAATGTATCGGAGACCCTGTAGGGTTGGTGTTTATTTCCGACAGGGCTCCTTCCATAAGCGCCGCAATTTCTGCCGTGTACCTAACGACACCTCACTCCCTATGTTGTCGACATTTGGAGATGAACGTGAAAAGCACAGATAAACTTATTGCAACAAACCACATATTCTACTGGAAGGCATGCAAAGCGTATACGGTTAGGGAGTTTGACCGGTGCATGAATGCACTACGAGTTAGTGTAGATCGTGGAACACAAGTTGTGGACAATGCTGGTAAGGAGAGGTGGTCAAGGGCCCATTTTCCTGCACAACGGTATAACATTATGACCTCCAATAGTGTAGAGTCGGTGAATGCACTCTCCCGTTTTGCTCATAGATTACCGATTATCGGACTTATGGAGTACTTCTGAAACTTTCAACAAGAGTGGTACCTACTTCGACGACAAAAAGGAGGTTGATAAACTATGAAAATTTGAACTTATATGTTAGTTGCTTTTTTTGTGTTCTTTATAAATCGTAACACAATTAACACATATTTGTAGATGAAATGCGTAATCTTCTCATACCAGTGGCGGAGAAGATAATTCTTAGAATGGCGGGAAAGTTTGTGACATGGAGGGTAAGCGGAACTGGATATGAGAAATACTAGGTTTGTGTTTGGATCGAATTCTTAACAAGAATAAATACTCAGAAACAATATCAAAGTGTTTGCGATATCAAAGAAGTTTGCGGAATAACACTTTGATATTCAATGTAACAGTAAACAAACAGTATAAATTTGATGAACAACTTGTAAACTTGTATTGAATGATTGAAGTTACAAGATTACACACACAACCTCAATCTTGAAGAACAGGCTCTTTCAAGACGAATTCTACTTCTCTAGAATTAGGAACTATGCCTTGAGGTTGATTTTCTCTAGAACAAAAACTTAGAATAAAAAAATCTCTCTAAAACTATTCTATCAATTCTATACATATACTAAAGACAAAAGATAATTACAATTAATAAAATATCTTCAGAATATCTTCCATGAATATCTTCAGTCTATCCAGCTGTCATTCTTGTAATTCGGATCTCCATCTCATAAGCAGCACTAATCATCTTGGAAGTATTAACTCAAACTTGGTAGCATTAACTACTAAGCAGCACTAACCTCTAGCAGTACTAACTAGCTAAGCAGTACTAACTTTGTTCAAGCAACACTAACTTTGACTAGCAGTATTAATTCTACTAGAAGTAGTAATACCTAGCAGCATTATCTTTGAATTCCTCTGGCAGTAGTAATTCTGTACTATCAGCATTAAACACTTAAGCTTTTCTTCAGTTCCCAACAATCTCCCCCTAACTTGACTTTTAGAAAGAGAAGTCAAGTTCTTCAGATTTGATCTTCAAGATGCTTTCAACACCTCAGGTTCAGTTGCCCAAATTTGGATCTAGGCCCAAACTTTGATTGACAGTTCTTCTCACCATAATCTTGGCCATCTTTGAATCCTTTGTTCATACTAGCTTGGCTTTTAGCATTCCTACTAGCTTCTCCTTGCTATGTTCATAGATTTTGTCCACCAGGTAATATTCATGATAACATTTGTCAATGGTAATCATGTATACACCACAGTTTTCAAATAACATCTAGTTATCTATCTTCTTGAATAAGTACTCATGATTATGATCTTTAATCCTGTATGCTACTCTCTCTGGATCAAACATCATACACAAGTATTCCATAGATACCTTGAGAAAATTTTCTTCATTACCTTTCAACACAGGCTCATAGAGTTTCATCCCCACTTTGTACATTTCCTCTATATCTGCTCTTGAACAGCTTCTGATAACTCTCCCCCATGTTGAAAATGCTTCAAATGAACCATCAGCTCTTTTGATTCTGAAGAAATCCTTTCCATTATCTCTTAGAATGTCCCAAAAGGTAATCTCAGGAGCTTTCATGGAGATTGGAACAGCCTTAATGGGTTCTACTATTGTCATGTAGACATCCATATTCTCATCAGTTGGCTTACTTGACTGTTCTGGATTATGCACTGGTTCTGCTGAAGGTGTCACAGAAGGTTCTGCTTCAGTTTCTGCTTTTTCTTCTACTCTTGGCCTTTTAGACTGCTTTTTGGAAGCAATTGTCTTCACCCTCTTTCCAGATTTGGCTTCTACATCAACATTCTCATGTTCTTTCTTCATCTCTTCAGCTTTGTCTTTTGAGGGTGTGGTCTCCTCAGGGAATGGCTGTTGAATATTAAGGTCATACCTCTCCTTCATTCTTCTCTCAGCCTCTTCCCTTTGAGATGAATCCCCTTGAAGTTTTTCCATCTCTTTCTTGTACAACTCTTCAACCTGATTGTATGCCATGTTTGTGAACATCTCTCCCTTGACTCCAATTGCACCTTTCAGGAAATTTATCATTTTTCTTCTTTCCTGATTGGCCAAAAAGGTCTTGGAGGGTTGTCTTTTCTGCTTTTGAATTGGCATCTTTTTGACTTGAAGTTTCTTGGCGTGAGCTGCTTCTTTGATACTTTTCTGATACTTTGCATTTAGCTTTCTGGCCATGATATTTGCAAGTTCTCTATCTGTCTCAGTTTGCAACTGTTCCTCCTTTTCCATTTGATCTTGAAGCTTCTTAGCTATTTCCTCATCTAATTCAATCTGAGTCTTTTTCTGTGCAGGCAGTTCAGCTTCAACTATCTTTTCCTTTCCTTTTCCCTTTGTATCCTTCAAGATTGCCTTTTCTTTTTCCTTCTTTGAGATCCCTCCTTCATTGATGACTACTCCCTTGGCCTTTTGACTAGCCTTAGGAGTATCATTCTTGGCTTTAACCAAAGTTTCTGCTATCTCCATTTCCTCTACAGAGAGCCCTGTTTCTGCTGCTTCTGTTTCTGCTGCTTCTTGTACCTTAGCAGCATTAACTGTTTCTTCTGTTGTAGCAGCATTAACAGTTGTTGCTTCTATTCCATGCTCTGTCTCCCCCTCAACTTCAACTCTCTTTTCAGCTGAACTTTCTTTCTTTGTTTCTCCCTCTTGCTTCTCCCCCTTGTTGAAAGGATCTTGAACTTTTGCCCTCTTCTTGAGCACAAATTGCTTCTTCTTCTTTTGGAGGATCAATTTCCTTACCATTTGCTTCAAATTGAGGATCTGCTCTTGTTGTGACAGAACAATAAGTTTAAGCTCTTCAATCTCTTGACCTTGTTTGATCACATCCATATTGATGTTTCCCATTGCATCCATCAATTCCTGATAGTTATATCTGTCCTCACCTTCTCCAGAAGTATTACCCTCTTTTGAAGGATCATTGGATCTTTTTGTAGTGGAAGCCTTCTGCCTAGCAGAAGCACTATCTACCCCCGTGGTTTCTTGGCACCTGGGACCTTTGGATGATTGCTCACCCAAAGTTTCCATGGGGAAGGTCTTAGAGATGTTACCACTGTCCTTCTCTGTGCTAGCAGAAGTAGTGGCAGCCTTCTCACCCATATGCTCTTCCTCCACCTCAGAGAGCACCTCCTTGGGGTTGGGAGACACCCCTGTGGTTTCCCTGTAGATATTCTCTAAAGGAGAATCCTCCCTTAGAGGGCTTAAAGGCTTAGTGGGTGAAGGTACAAGAAGGGAAGGAGCCTTCTTTACCTGTTTCCTTTTGTAAGTTTGGGTAATAGGAGAAGTGGGCTTATGAAGTAGGGACTGTGGGATAGATATAGAGTGGGAAGGTTGGGTTTGGCTAGCAGTGGGAATGTCTAATGAGGGCCTTGACCCTGCTGCCATACCTTCTTGTGGTTGGGACACCACCATCATTGTTGAGAACAATGGGGTGTCAACTCCTTCCGAGTCCCTAGCAGATGTTCTCATGTTTGAGAAAACCTTGCCTTTAGGGGGTTTAGGTACATATACCCCATCAAAATGAGGTATGTCCGTCAATTCATTAGTAATAACTACCTGAACAAACCTGGGATACATAAAGAAACTCTTCTTGTTGTCCAGGTTTGAGACAAGATCATTGAAGATCATTAAAGAGAAGTTATATTTTCTAGCAGTGGATAAACATACCAATGCATAGGCAATTGGACTGCTAAATTGGCTCAAGCCAGTTGTTTTCTTAGAAATACAATGCATGAGGGTATGAACAAAGAACCTCCATTGGGGTGAAAACTGAGCTTTGAAAAACTTAAAAATACCCATTTGGCCTTCATACCCCATCCTTGAAAGAGTTTAGAAAAGTTCCTCATTAGGAATAGAGGTTATACCTGCAGCATCGTCTAGACGTAGACAGATGCGTAGTACCTCTTCAGTAATTGTTAGGGGTTTGTCACACACCCTTGTCCTTATCATTTGCACACCATTCTCAGTAATAATGGTGGCATTATCCCAGAACTGCCTCTGATGCTCTATGAAGATGGTAGGAGACATAGTGAGCGCATGAGCGATGTGACTTGTCCTCAGAAAGTCGACTATCTGGTGAAACCCTTCAGCTTGTTTTGGCTTCTGGAGCATAGCGATCTCATTGTGCTCGTCGATGAATGCCATGGATGCCATTGAACTTGAAAGTTCTTGCCTGAAAACTTGATACTTGAGAGAGAAAGGGTTTAGAGTGCAAGAGAACAGTATGCAAAGAGTCGTTATGAACTATTTAGGCGGGCAAAGGGTATTTATAGGTTATGGATTAAAAGCAGTATTAACCTTAAAAATTAGTGAAAGCAGTATTAACTGAAAGCAGTATTAACCACTAGCAGTATTAACTAACTAGCAGTATTAACTGGGAGCAGTATTAACCACTAGCAGTATTAACTAACTAGCAGTATTAACTGGGAGCAGTATTAACCACTAGCAGTATTAACTAACTAGCAGTATTAACTAACTAGTAGTATTAACTGAACACTGACAGTAGTAAAATTGTACTGGCAGTACTAAAATTGTACTGGCAGTATTAACCATACCTACACTTTTAAGCTTGGGATGAACTGAGTACTGCTATACATTTCCTGAAAAAGAAGATTAGTAACACCACGAATAAACAATACACAGGTATTTAACCACTTTTGAGAAGGGGCTTATTCAAAGTTGATCATTCCCACACTTGTTACCAAGAAAGTGAATCTACCCACATCAAAGGCTTTGGTGAATAGATCAGCAAATTGGTTATCAGTATGAACTTTTACAACTTGAATAAGTTTCTTTTCATTACAGTCTCTTATAAAGTGATACCTGATCTCAATGTGCTTTGTCTTTAAGTGCTTGACAAGATTATTAACAATGCTAATAGCACTGCTATTATAAATAAAAATTGGAGTGTGTAGAAAGGTTACCCCATAGTCCAGCATTTGATTCTGAATCCATAAGACTTGAGAACAGCAACTTGCAGCTGCTATGTACTCTGCTTCTGTTGTAGATGTGGACACTGTGGTTTGTTTCTTGCACTACCATGACACTAGTCTTGCACCCAAAAACTGGCATCCTCCAGAAGTAGATTTTCTGTCCAAGTTTGCTCCACCTAGATCACTGTCTGAGTATGCAAGTAGGTCAAATGATGAGTCATGAGGATACCAAAGTCCCAATCTGGGTTGCCCTTTGAGATATCTGAATATCCTCTTAACAGCTTGATAGTGTGATTGCTTTGGCCTAACTTGGAATCTTGCACATACACAGATTGGAAACATTATATCTGGCCTAGAAGCTGTAAGATACATGAGAGAGCCAATCATGGATCTATAATGATGAACATCCATATCCTCCCCCTCAAGATCTGCTGTTATCTGCTTGTGTGTCTCCATAGGTGTGCTGGCAGGTTTTGAATCTGAGAAACCAAACTTGGTTAGAATGTCCTGCACATACTTGGACTGACTGATAAAAATACCATCTGACTTCTGTTGAACTTGGAGTCCAAGGAAGAAAGTAAGTTCCCCCATGGAACTCATTTTGAACCTTTGATGCATTAGTTCCTCAAACTCCTTGCACATGTTGTCTCTTGTGGATCCAAAGATAATATCATCCACATAGATTTGGACCAGCAAGATATCCTTCTTCTTTCTCTTGATGAACAGAGTCTTATCAATGACTCCTCTTTCAAAGCCATTTTCCAAGAGATAGGATGACAGAGTGTCATACCATGCTCTTGGTGCTTGATGCAGTCCATAAAGTGCTTTCTTCAATTTGTATACTTTGTCTGGATAGCTTGGGTTTTCAAACCCTGGTGGTTGACAGACATATACTTCTTCTTTAATTGAGCCATATAGAAATGCACTTTTTACATCCATTTGGTAGACTTTGAATCTCATATAAGAAGCATAGGCCAGGAATAATCTGATTGCTTCTATCCTAGCCACTGGTGCAAATACTTCTTCATAGTCTATTCCTTCTTCTTGTGTATACCCTTGTGCCACTAATCTTGCTTTGTTCCTTATAACTATTCCTCTCTCATCTATCTTATTCCTGAAGACCCATTTTGTGCCTATTGCTCTTTGTCCTTTAGGAAGGTCTACCAGATCCCAAACATCTTGCAGCTTGAATTGTAGCAGCTCTTCTTGCATAGCTTCTATCCAGCTGGACTCTTTCATAGCATCATGAGCCTTCTTAGGCTCAAGTTGAGATAGAAAGCAAGAAAGCACTGTATGCTGTTGGTCTTGCATATCTTGCAGCCTGCTCTGATTTCTAGTCATCATAGGAGAAGATATATCTCCTATTACCAGCTGAGAAGGATGATTCTTTTGAGTTCTGGTGTGATGACTAGGTTCTTCATTGAGTCCCACCTCTAGGTTAGAGTCATTCAACTCAACTGTGGTGATTTCAGCAGCTACTTCAGATTCTTTATTTTCTTGATTCTCCTCATCTCTTCTTTCTTCTTCACTTTGATTTGGTTCAGTGGATGGCTCCTTTTCACAGCATTCAGCAGGTTCCTCTATAGGCGTAGGAAAGATCACAGATTGAGGTATACTATATTGAACTTGTGTACTCCCTGATCCTCCACTTCCTGAACCTGCATAATCATCACTACTGAAACCCAAAGAGTTAGTTAGTAAATCAATGTCAAACAACCACTGAGGACCAGACCCAACAGGATTTGGTGTGTTCTCATTGCATTTGACATTGTCACTTTCTTCAATTATTCTAGAAGAAGAGTTAAAAACTCTGTAGGCCTTACTCTGAGATGAATACCCAACAAGAAATCCATCATCTGCCTTGCTATCAAACTTACCTAAGTGAGACTTGGTATTGAGAATTGTACAAGGACACCCAAAAGGTTTAAAAAATCCAATAAATGGTTTTCTTTTATTTAAAAGCTCATATGGGGTCTTGTTCTTTGGCTTGACCACTAGAACTCTGTTTTGGACATAACAGGCAGTATTAACTGCTTCAGCCCAGAAAGTAATTGGCAGTTTAGAATTAGCCAACATAGATCTAGCAGCCTCTATTAGTGTCCTATTCCTCCTCTCAGCAACACCATTTTGTTGAGGAGTCCTAGGGGCACTATATTGTCTCTCAATTCCTTTCTCTTCACAAAAGGTGTTTAGATCAAGATTTTTAAATTCAGTTCCATTGTCTGATCTAATGACTTTTACTTTTTGATTTGTTTGGTTTTCAATTCTTAGGATAAAGGATTTGATCAGACCACGTGTCTCATCCTTAGTCCTTAGAAAATATACCCAGGTAAATCTAGAGTAATCATCAACAATAACCAAGCAGTAATATTTCTTGCCTATACTCATAACATTTGTAGGACCAAACAGATCCATATGCAATAACTGGAGACAGGAAGAAATTGTATTTAACTCTTTGGACTTATGAGAAGTTTTGTGTTGTTTGCCTTTAAGACAAGCAACACAATGATCATCACATGAAAAGACTTTTGATGGTAACCCTCTTACAAGGTTGTTTTTAACAAGTTTGTTCATTGTCTTGAAGTTCATGTGACACATCCTTCTGTGCCAAAGAGAGGATTCATCCACATAAGCTTTTGAAACAAGACAGTTCAGGGATGAATCACTTGAAACATTGTCCATATCTAGACAATAAACATTGTCCTTTCTTGGAGTTCTAAGTAGTATCATGCTTTCATCAACTACCTTGAACCCTGGAGCAAGGATCATACATTCTGTATTGGTAAATAATATGCTATGTTGTTTGTCACAAACCTGTGATACACTTAACAGGTTGTACTTTAACTGATCAACATAGTAGACATCTTCAGATGTCATCTTACCTTTTGTAACATTACCTTTTCCACTTATTTTACCACCTGTAAGATTATCTCCAAATGCAACATGTCCTCCATTGATATGCTTGAAATTCTGAAGGCATGACATGTTGCCTGTCATGTGCCTAGAGCAACCACTATCAACATGCCATATTCTCTTCCCCTTGAGCTGTTGGTTGCCCTGCACATTAGATAAGTCAATTAGTATTGATTAGGAACCCAAGCCAAAGTGGTCTTGGGTACCCCTTTCTCATCAAAATATTTACATTCTTTCTTGACAAGATTTTTAAACTTTGACTCCTCATTTCTGGAGTACTTTGTCACAATGATGGGTTTGGAAACACATTTGCTAGAAGCAGTACTGGTTTTAGAAGTACTAACTGCATTAGCAGCATTTGCATGCTTAGCAGTACTAACCTTGTTAGAAGTAGTAACTGTGTTAGCAGCAGTAACTGTATTAGCAGTAGTAACCTTTGAATAAGTACTAACAATGTTAGAAGCATTAATATTCTCTGCAGTACTAACACTGGTAGCAGCAGTGATGCTTCTGGCAGCACTATCCCTGTCAGCAGTACTAACAGTTTTAGTGCTTCTAGGCACCCACATTTTAATACTCTCTTTTAAAACCTTTTTCTTCATGGGACCTTTGGTTTCAACAGATGTCTTAACCACATGTTTCCTTCCAGTCTTCCTATAACCAACAGGTTTTTGCACAAATCTTTGAAAGTTCATCTGTTGGTTAATAGGGTTAAAGAAACAGTGCTTAGCCAAATGGTTCAACTTACCACATATGAAGAAAGGTTTTGGTTTGATTATTTTATTCAGATCAACTCCTTGTTTCTGAGCCTATTGATTATTCCAGTTTCTTTGGTTACCTCTTTTTATACCAGAATTTAGGCTCTCATATTTATTGCAAGCACACTGTTTACAAGGGCCAGGATTCACAACAGTGGTCTGTTTGTAATGGACCTTGTTAGCCTTTTCTTTGGTCTTCTCTATCTCTTTAGACTTGACCCAGATCCTACCACCTCCCTCATTGGTAACTATGTTGTTTTCTAAGGGTATCTCTTTACTCACAACATTATTCCTATTCTCACTGGCTTCTTTCTCAGTCATATCCTTGACAACTACCTCATCCAAAGGATCTATCTTAAAGGCTTTCTCAGACAAGTCCTTTTTCTCCTTGGTCTCTAACAAGTCTGAAGTAGGAGAGATATAGTTGTTGTTGTAAGGAGGGGGTGTGTTGTTGTATCCAATACCAGGCTTCATCTTATCATGAATCTGAGCCTTTAGAAGAGAATCCATTGCTTTTGAAGCATATGAAAACTTTTCTATGTCAAGCTTAACCTTAGATAGTTCTTCTTTCAACCTATCATTCTCTTCTATAGACTTAGACAATTTGGTCTCTAACTCATTCTTTTCCCATTTCCAGTAGTTTGTGTCATAAGAGTGCTGAAGTTCATTGGCTTGGAAGCCTTTGATTTGTTCTTCAAACCTCTCTACTATCAACACATAATCTCTTCTGTCCTTTTCTAATCTTTTAAGGTCATCACACATGTTTTGGTTGTGATCCCTGTACCTTTTGACAGTGTCTATGCAAGATTGAGTACAAAGATTAGAAATTACCTCAGAGGGGAGATCAGACACTTCTGCCATAAGAGCTTGATTTTGAATGGCTTCCTCAGCTTGGTCACTCCAGTCAAACCCCATTCCTTGTTGAGAAACAAGGGCTTGAGCAGAGTTCTTGTTTTGATTGTAGCCTCCATTCTGAGCTTGTTGATGGTTGTTATTTGACACACCACTTCTGCACTCTCTAGCAAAGTGTCCCTTCATGTGGCACTTATAGCATTCCACTTTTGTCTTGTCAAATCCAGCTCCATCTTCTCTTCTTTGAGAGAAGTTGTTCCTCCCTGTTCTTTTAATAAACTTCTTCACCCTCATAGATAACATGGCCATCTGCCATTTAATATCCATCTCCTCCAGATCATTAGGGTGAAGTTGTTCCAGATCATCATTAATCAAGGAGTTGTTGCTGTGACTGGACAAAAAGGCTTCAAAGACAGTTTCAGTACCTTTTTCTATATTCACTCCACTTGCAGCACTAACTGCTTCAGGGTTAGCAGTAGTATCAGTAGATGCTGATAGAAGTGCAACATTGTGAATATACCTAGTGGGTTTCTTCTTGGTTTCTACCTCAGTTTCAAAAACTCTTAGATCATTATACAGATCATCAAGTTCCTTCTCTTCCAGATTGTCACTCTGTCTATATGAGACAATGTACATAGTCCATTCATCCCCAAGAGATCTGAGAAACTTTCTGTTGATATCATCTTGCTCCATCTTCACTCCTACAGTAGCCAGTTCACCAATGAGCTTGTTGAACCTATCAAAAGTTTGAGTCATAGACTCATTGTTTGAAGAAGTGAAGTTCTCATACTGCTGCTTTAGAACATCCCTCTGATTTCTTTTGATGCTTTTAGTTCCAACAAATCTTTTCTCTAGAGCATTCCAGAGAATCTGAGCATCAGTGCAGTTGTAAAATTGATGCTGATATTCATTGGGGATGGCCAAGAGCAGAGTGCTCAAGGCCTTCATCTCTGTTTGTCTGATCTTTCTCTCACCATCTGTCTTTGGTGGAGGTCTTTTCCCATCTGGTCCAATCTTTCCTGCTTCAGAATGACCATTCTCAATGATATCCCACATTGAGTAGTCAGTGAGAAGAATGTATTGCCTGATTCTGATCTTCCACATGTCAAACTCACTGGGTTTGAGCATTGGAACCTTAGAGACCAAAGTACTGTTTGACTCTGCAAAGTTTTCCATGATGAATGAATAGATGTTTCTTAGAGAACAGGCTCTGATACCACTTGTTTGGATTGAATTCTTAACAAGAATAAATACTCAGAAACAATATCAAAGAAGTTTGCGGAATAACACTTTGATATTCAATGTAACAGTAAACAAACAGTATAAATTTGATGAACAACTTGTAAACTTGTATTGAATGATTGAAGTTACAAGATTACACACACAACCTCAATCTTGAAGAACAGGCTCTTTCAAGACGAATTCTACTTCTCTAGAATTATGAACTATGCCTTGAGGTTGATTTTCTCTAGAACAAAAACTTAGAATAAAAAAATCTCTCTAAAACTATTCTATCAATTCTATACATATACTAAAGACAAAAGATAATTACAATTAATAAAATATCTTCAGAATATCTTCCATGAATATCTTCAGTCTATCCAGCTGTCATTCTTGTAATTCGGATCTCCATCTCATAAGCAACACTAATCATCTTGGAAGTATTAACTCAAACTTGGCAGCATTAACTACTAAGCAGCACTAACATCTAGCAGTACTAACTAGCTAAGCAGTACTAACTTTGTTCAAGCAACACTAACTTTGACTAGCAGTATTAATTCTACTAGAAGTAGTAATACCTAGCAGCATTATCTTTGAATTCCTCTGGCAGTAGTAATGCTGTACTAGCAACATTAAACACTTAAGCTTTTCTTCAGTTCTCAACAGTTTAGGATAACCGTTTTGACGCGACTGTCAATATGATCAACCATGTTTGTTCATGTCTGCAATGGCAATATTCTGGGTTACCGTGCAGTCATGCCATCGCTGCTGCAAGGTGTAAGGGTCGTAGAGATTGCAGCGATTTGGCTATAAGTTACTATACGTCCGAAACTTACCGGTCAACATATCGAGAGGTAATCAATCCGGCTGGATCCCCTGAATCATGGGTGTCTCCACATATCCCCCTTCCGCCATGCTATCCAACGTTAATAATTAAGAGAAGTGCCGGGAGACCAAGAAAGAACGATCGACGTCCATATTGTGGTGAAGGTCTGATACAAAGAAAATGTGGTTAGTGTGGAGCAGTAGGACATACTCGTGGAGAATGTCCAACTCTTGCCCCTTCAAGCGTGCCTAGGAGTAGAGGTTCAGGTAGCCAATGGAGTCGCTCGCAGAGCCCATAGGAGCTAGAACAACATGGAACTCTAAGACATGATAGCATTGACCTGAACATTGACTTCCCTTGATTTTAACGACTAAATCTTGTATGCTAAGTGCTCTTGTTTTTATGTTCAGTGTTGATTTTATCTACTTTATGGTGCTTGTTAAGTGTTCTGGTGTGTAAAATAAAGTAAAAATATCATTTTATTGAAAACATAGAAACGGATACAGTGCATCCGTACAACAACCATCCTTGGAGAAATCTACTAGGGTAGATTTTCTGGATTTTGATGATCCAGTGAGACTTTTCCTTGATCATCTCCTCCATGCTGGTGTAGCTTTTTTTTTTATTTCTCTTACTTCATCTTCTATTTCATCAATCTCTCGTTGCAGATCCCTAAGCTCACGCTTCCTTTGTGCAAGATCTTGTTTCTTCACCGTTACACACTCCTCTTTGTTTTGCTGAATTTCCCTGTTGTGTAGCCACATCCCTTTTATTTTTTCGATCTCCTTATTTGCCTCATCACATGACTTTTTCAACCTGGCAGGAATTTTTTGAGACATTGGAAGTCCCTCCGGCTGGGTAGATTGATACCTTGGTGGTTTATTGAAGCCATGATCAAGGTAGTATGCCTCCCATGCATCGTTATATTGTTCTCTCTCCTGATCCGTGATTGGGTAATCGGCCGAAGTTCTCCCAAACTATGCCCACTCCTCCGTTGTTTTTGGTACCTTCCACTCAATCCGGAAAGCTCCATCATTCAATGGTTGATTGTCGGCAGAGCGTGAAGTGCCAGACCCATTCGCAGACCTTTTCCCCTTAGAGCGTGAACCTCCAGCCATAGTGTTACAAAAAGGTAGAGAATGTTTGTAAATGGTGTAGAGGGTAGAAAGGATAGATAGCAAGTTGTGAATTACTACTTCATCAGACTATTTACTTATAGTCGATGCCAAGGTAGGTTCGTGATCACGGATGTGGATATGGTCAAAAGATTCGTCTGAAAAGTTCCTGCCAGATTCGTCTGCAAAGTTCTGCAAGATTCTCCTGAAAAAGTCGTGCAAGATTTTCCTGAAAAAGGCCTGCAAGATTTACCTGAAAAAGGATGCCAGATTCCCCTGAAAGATTCGTCTCAAAAGGGCTGTAAGATTCTCCTTATTCTTACTGAAAAAGACTTAAAGATTCGTCCCACCTTCGTGAAAAACTTTTGCATTTACGAACCCAGGCTTTACACCGTATCCATTACATGTTCAAGACAATGTACATAATAATAAGATGACACTTTAATTTAATTAATACAACATGTAATCATCACTCCAAATACACACTTAATCAATTACTTGATACTACAAACAAAAAACGATATATTACAAATCCAAATACATCATAAAAATAAACATAAAAACAGTTACTTAAAACACACTTGAACATAAATACGGGTTACAATACCAAGAATATGACCTAATATCCAGCCCCATCGTCGAATACAGACGGTCTTTTAGGAGTGCTTGCATATTCATTATCACTTTCTAGATAGACTTCAATGATTGTTTCGCCGTCCACATAATTACGTATATCTAAAACATCTTCGTCAACCACCAGTTCTTTTAATCTAGTATCTAAGTCTCCGTCTGATGTTTTAAAATACATTTTCATTCTAGAACGTTCGTGTTTGTCATAACCCATTACTGACATTATTTGACACATGTGTGCAACACAAAGATCTTTAGCATTTACTAGGTCAACAAAAATTTCCATGCCAGCGACATAAAACCTACCTGGTGGTGGTGCAAATAGCCATTATGGTAGAACTTCATAGTGAATAGTAATGGATAGATACCTATTGGATGGAATAAAAGTTAGAATTTAAGGTAAGACAATATATTTATGGAATTAAAACATAATTACTAACGAATCAAGTCGTCGATCCAATTTGGAAGCGGTTCAAATGTCCCTCTAAGTCTCCATAGGCGTTCTCTTGAAAATGGCATTTTTAAGTGTAATTGATGTTGTATGGGAATAACGGGAGTATTTATAGTGACACGAAGCCACCTTCACAATTGCGAACCTAGATTTAGTCAAGATAAACATGTGAAAAGCCTTTTAGTTTCACCTGAAAAGCCTTCCAGATTCGCCTGAAAAGCCTTCCGGATTCGCCTGTAAAAATCCTTTCAGATTCGCCTGAAAAGCCTTCCAGATTAGCCTTTAAAAAGCATTACATATTTGTCTATAAAAAGCCTTTCAGATTTGCCTGAAAAGTCTTATAGATTCGCCTGAAAAGCCTTTTAGATTCGCCTAAAAAGCCTTCTAGATTCGCCTAACAAGCCTTCCAGATTCGCCTGTAAAAAGCCTTACATATTCGCCTGTAAAAAGCCTTACAGATTCACCTATAAAAAGCATTACAGATTCACCTGAAAAGCCTTCCAGATTCGCCTGTAAAAAGCCTTGCATATTCGCCTGTAAAAAGCCTTAGAGATTCACCTGAAAAGCCTTACATATTCGCCTGTATATAACCTTACATATTCGCCTGAAAAGCTTTACTGATTAGCCTGAAAAGCCTAATGATCCGCCTGCAAAAAGCCTTACATATTCAACTATTAAAAGCCTTACAGATTCACCTGAAAAGCTTTACAGATTCGCCTCAAAAGCCTAAAGATCCGTCTGCAAAAACTTTAAGACTATCCCCTGTCACTTGTATATATAAGATGGCCTTTGAGATCCATGTATCACAACAATTAATACCACTCACAAATTTAAGGCAAAATTTATCTTCTTACTTACTAAGCAGAAAAACATGGCTGGAAACACATCGTCTTCAAACCCTCCCTCTTCCCAGGGCATTCCTACAAGAATTTTAGAAGCAATCCAAAAGGTTGAAGCGGAGAAGAGAAGACATAGACGAGCAGTGGACGAACGCTCTTGCAGCAAGGGATGAGGTTCTTGCCTCAATAGACGAAAAACACAAAGCCATTGCGAAGCTGTACAAGAAGATCGAAAAAGATGACGCCCGTGCCAAAGAGATGAGCAAAAAAATTCTAAAATTTATGGAGCAGTATCAGGAGAAATCGGCACTGCTCGAGCATCTGAAATCACTTAATCGCTAAAGGGATTGTTGTTGTTTCGTTGTACTTGTTCTTGTTGCACTATCTCTTTCTGTTGTACTGGTTCATTTCTATCCTTTTGCTTCGAAGTTTGTTTTGTTTTAGTGGTTGTGGTTTAATGTCGTCGTTTCCAAGTTTGTTTAGATGAACTTGTTCATGTTGTACCGGTTGTTTTCGAACTCTATCAATTTCTAAGTTTGTTTCGTTCACCTCTGTAATTTTGTTTTCTATCTCTCGACACGAAAAATCTAAGAAAGTAATTATAATATTTATAAAAGATTTATTACAGACATAGTTTACTCGTTTAGGACTACATAATAATAAACAAAAAATAACCTACTAATCTACCCGGATACTTCCAACGAGTATAAGACCTCCGCCATATGGTATCGCCACCTCATGGCCTCAACTGCGCCGGCATCTGGTGCACATGCTGGGAGCCACTCTTCAATCAACGTGGATAGGTTTCTACATACCCACACACCGCAATCCCCAAAGCGCCCCGATAGTTGTGGTGTATTTTCTGCGAAGATATATCTGAATGTCTTGCTAGAATCGTAACGTTAACGACTGTTGCCGATCTTCTTACATATCTTCGACAGCTGGTTTGTGAAAATGCTAAGGAGTTGTGTCAATTTTAGGTCGTATAGGCCTACCCATAAGCTTCCATATACAACCATGACCATTTCATTAAGCTTCAGAACCCCGAACACCCAATGATGGGGTGGAATGCATATGGGGATGTACACCTAAAATATTACAATAACAGACAAATAGTTAGTAATAAACAAGTTCAATAAAGTAGATGTAAATTGATTTCCATACCCGATTGTAACACCCCGAATTTTGGGTGAACGAAATATTCCTTTAATACGTACACCGTTCGTAGTGTAGTTTTAACTTTTGTTCATTTGTAGTTTGATTCTAGTGTTGTTGAGCATTTTTGTCAAAAAGGGAATTTTAACCTCCAGTGCTTCGCGCGACCTTTCGCGTGAGTTGCACCGCGCCAGAATCCACACCAGATTCTATCTTGGCACGACTCCAATGCTCCGCGTGACCCTCCGCGTGCGAACTCTGAACTTATTAAAAAGGGGAAAAATTGACCCCAACCTCATTCATTCCAAATTTTCTTGGTGTTGGGCGATTTCCCTTTGAAGGGAAGGTAAGAACTCTTCTCTCTTCATTAAATCCCCTTAAGGGAATGCATTAAATGTGATTCTATGGTTGGTTTAGGTTGGTTATGATTTAGAGAATCCAAGTGATTAAAGATCCAAGTCCATCTCCTTTTCTCTTCTCTCAAACTCTTATCAACTAGGGTTTGTTCATATTTTTCTAACAAGGTGAATACATACATGTTTTACACTTCTTACTTGGTAAACTACTCATATTTGAACTCTCATACATTGTAAATCATGGGTTTGAGATTTTGACCAGCATTTGACCTAAAGTGGATTTCAAGGGATTTTGGGGGATTTGGGCGAGGATGAAAGTAATTGAAAATGTATTTGACCTATGATGTGAGATTGTTGAAGGTACTTACAAGTTCTATCTTCATTACCTTCATTTTGTGAGATCTTGGAGAAAACCAAGTAAAATTAGGGTTTGAAAGGTTTGGACTTTGCGTTGAAAATATGGTATGTGGCTAAATCATTGAGACAAGCTCTATATCTACATATGATAGAATTGATTATGTGAGTTTTCTCACATTTTGTTAATGAATTGTTCATGGATAATTATTGGCATGAGTTTGGATATACATGAACCAATATTGTTGTTTATTTGGTGTTAGTCTTGGTTTAGTGCAATGGATCCATAGGCACAGTGTCCTCAATGTCCGTTTTGGACATTAGGTTCACCACTTTGGCACGAAATATGCATCGAGTCACCATGGTAAGTAAGGTGTGGGCCTATATGGTCGGGCAGCGTCCCATGGGCAGTAAGTTGTAATTCCATTATGCTTGAGTTCCCGTTTTGGGACTATCAAGAATAGACCTAGAGGGGTTGACTTGATGTTTTCGAGCAATAGACTTAGAGGAGTTGAGCTCACTATGTGATTAGTGTTTATTTGTACCATATTATGATCACTAATGGTTTATTTGGTTGTTTTGATTTAGCTCAAGACTATATCCACTGTGTGACTTCAAATGGGTGTATCATTCCTATTTCAATTGAATCATTCTCACTAGGCTTTAGCCTAACGTTTGATCTTTGGTTGTCATGTATGGCAGATCATCCTAGCGGTGGGGCTCGACGGGATTGAGTGGACGACCTTGGGGTCGAGAGCGGTCCTTTTGGAGAATTAGTGACCAATACATTTGATTTTAGAGAATACACATTTTGGGAGGATAGAGACACCCAACCATAATCTACCTTGATAAAGTTAGATTATTGGGTTGTCGAATTATATTCTTCATTTAATTAGGTTGTAAATGCCATACTTTATTTCCCCGTTTTGGGATGTTACACTTGGATTTATTATGTCACAACCGTAATGTTCATGTTAGATTGTCCTCTATTTTAAGGTGTATAGGTTTCCTCTATTTACAGACGTTATGTTGCCGAATTTTCGAATTTTAAATTCGCCCTAAATTTTAGGATGTTACAAGTTGGTATCTGTTAATGCCAAAAATCACCCAAAGGATAATTTTAGGTTGATGTGGAGCTTTATCCAACTAAAGAAAGTATCCAGACAACAATATGTGCAATAATAAGTAAAATAAAGAGACAAGAGAATTGGTGATGCGGAAAAACCTCAACGAGGAAAAAAACCGCGAACGACAGAAGGTAGTCGTCGTGCACTATGGTCACCAAACAGGGGTGACGTCCTTAGATATTACAATGTTTTACACGATGAATAGTAAGAACAAGTGTATGAACTATGATCAAATATAGATCGTGTGTAAAATCACTTATGTCGTGTGTATTGTACTGCTGACGTGTGTTGCTAGAGCGAGAATGCAATAGTTCTTCGTAGAGCTTTGTAAGTTTCATGAGTCAGATATCAGATGTCCCAATGATAGATGTATCTTCTGTATTTATACCCTTGATTCTTCATAAATATGTCTTTGTAACGGTTGATCCTTCATAAATGACTTTGATAGCATTGATCGATTATGACCGTTGGTACTTATGAGCTTAATACCTGTATTAAATGAACAAGAAAGGAACATTGGGTTGTACGTTAGTATGGTCGAGGGTAAACCCTCGTGTTCGTTGTGTGACGCTCGACCGTCCTTCAAGAAAGTCTCGACAGGTGTTAGGGTTATGCTCGGTCGACAAGACCTTATCTTAATATAAGACAAGTTGTATGAAAAGTGCATCTTCGTCACGGTCGTATATTTTTTACCCAAACAGTTTGCCCCCAAAATTTGAAATTTAAGCAGGAATTTTAAATTTTAATTTTTAAATTTTGAAAGTTTTGCCACGTGTCACCTAGGGGTGAGCGTGGGTCGGGTCGGGGACAAAGTAGCCAAACCCGATAGAGTTTCGGGTGAAGAAAACCATCCCCGATTATTATAAACGGCTAGGTCGTGCAGGTCGGGTTCGGGGCATGTCGTGTTCGGGGCATGTCGGGTCGGGTCTTCGGGTATATGCATTTTTTTAAACCTTTTTTTACTTGCTGAACTCAAACCAAATTTAAGTATTTAACAGTTTTCATGTTGGACCAAACTTCATGTTGGACCAAATTTAAGCCATTTCCAACTTTTTATGTTGGACCTGCTGGATGTCCAAGTGTGAAGTGTCCAAGTGTGAAGTGTCCAAGTCAACAATGAGTCAATGTCTCAATGATCAATCCATAATTCTATATCATAAGTCATAACTCCATGTCCATGCACAATTGCACATGCAGATCAAATCAAATACCAAGTGTCCAAGACTGCAAGTCCATCAATTATCTTTTGGCTTATTTTTATATCAAGCAATCATTGCAAGTTGCCAAGTTTGCAACTTGGATTTTTTTATTAAAAAAATTATAATTACAAGTTGTATACTTGTATGCAAATATATCTAATGACTAATATTATTCTAATAAAATGTTAAAGTTTAAACTCTACAAATATAAAATTTTAAAATGAAGAGCAATTCTTAAAAAACAACAAAACTCGAAAGCGGCAAAGTCTAAAACTCCTTCCAAAAAGAACCGAACTTCGGTGGTTGTTAACATATTACATCATCTAAATCTAAATCAACGCTTGGAAGAGAATCATCAACGTCACCGTCACAGACAGAAGTCACAGAACTTGAACTTCCAACTCTCATATTTGTCAATTCTGCATATATAAAAACAAATAATAGAACAATATAAATACACACATTCAACCATATACGATAATACTAACATAAGTTGAAAAGGAATGCCTAAATACATAATCAACGTCGTACCTTTCTCAAACTTTTCAATATCATCAATGTTTTCTTCAACTGCAATTGGCTGACCAGGGATTCTTAACCAATCTTGTGTACATATAAGGGCTTCAACCATTTTAGGAGATAGAGAGCTTCTAAAATTATCTAAGACCCTACCACTAGTACTAAAAGTTGATTCAGATGCCACAGTTGAAATAGGAACAACAAGTATATCTCTAGCCACTTTCGAAAGGATCAGAAACCTTTCACTGTTAACCTTCCACCATCTTAAAATATCAAAATCGTTTGTATCATCTATGGTGGACTCACTTAGATAAACTTCAAGTTCACTCTTTTTGTTGAGTGATGCCCCACTTTCCATCTTTTGTTTCTTTAACTGAATTTTTAATCCAGATTGTACCCTTCCAACGGGAACAGTGTCACATTAAACGGGTGGAGGAGGCATCATAGTAGTAGACGATTCAGAATATGTTGAGACATACTCCTCAAATAACATATTCATTTTAGACTTTACCTTCTCAAAACATAACTTACCTTGGGTCTCACCATACATTTGAATCATCTGGACTTGCATGTACTCAACCTTGTCTCTAGGGTCCAATATGTTGGCAAAGAATATTATAAAATTCATCTTATCTGGATTACCCCAATATTTACTGAACTTCTCTTTCATTTTAGCACCCATGGCCTGTTCATAAATCATAAAAGAAAACCAAAATTAGTAATCAACCAAATATAAATAAATGGTAAGACTCAAGTTGATTTAAAATTTAAAATTAAAGGAACATAGACATACCTCTTCAATATTTGACATGGATTGTAACATATCGGCAATAATGCAACTCAAATCTGAAATCTCAGATAAGAAAGAATTTGAAGTGACATAAAGCGATCCAGATATTCTGATTGTCATCTCATAAAATGTCTTCAAAAAAACTACCAAGCTCTCAACAGATAACCAATCGCGATTTGAAGGGACCGAATTACCCAATTCCATAGTGAACGTGTTATCACTACTCTCATACATTTGAAACACTTGTTTGTAAGCCGTTGAGGTTCGAAGCATCATATAGGTGGAGTTCCATCTAGTTGGAACATCAAGACATAAAGAACTTTTCTCTGCCACTTCAAGCAACTCTGCATACTCTCTAAATTTATGCAACCGAGATGGTGAACCCCTCACCCACCTAATGCAATCCCTAATCTTCTTAACTGATGCATCTGCTAATTTCAAACCATCTTGTACAACCAGATTCAAAATATGATCAATGCATCTCATATGTATGTATTCGGCCCTTGTAGAAGAACCACCCCAACTCACCAACTTATTTTTCAAGAACCCAATGGCAACATCATTGCTTGACGCATTGTCAACTATGATAGTGAAAATATTTTTTACTCCCCATTCAAGCAAACAACTCTCTAAGGCTTTAGCTATACACTCCCCCTTATGTGAATATATTGGCACAAAAGAGATGACTTTTTTATTTAGCTTCCATTCATCAACAATAAAATGTGCAGTGACGCACATATAATTAATTCTTTGAACAGATGTCCAAGTGTCGGTAGTCAAACTGATGCGCTGCGTGCTTGACTTAAACAATTTCTTAAGGTTCGTCTTCTCTTCAAAGTAAATACCAAATATATCCCTATTAACTGTCCATCTAGATGGGATCTTAAATCTAGGGCATGAAGACTCAACAAACTACTTAAAACCTCTCCCTTCGACAAACCTAAATGGGAGTTCATCTATTATAATCATTTTAGCTAGCGCCTTTCGAACAACCTCTTGATTAAAAATCCAACAAGTCAAAGCACCATCACTCTTATCAGATTTTCCAGATTGAAATGCAAGAATGGACTGTTTTGTTTCCTTAGCATGTGGATTTTTTAGACAAGCACGCATATGGGTTTTTAAAGAAGAAGTACCATGCTTTTTAGCCTCGGCTGCATATTCTTTTGAACAATAGTGACACTTACCTTTAATGACTACCCCGACATAATTTAAAATCTTCTCAAAATGGTCCCATACTTGAGACCTGGTTTCGGACGGTTTCCATTTCTTTGTATTATCGGGAACAGATGATTCAGTTACTGTAGGATTAGATTCAGAAGGAGGTTGTTGACTATTACTTCCTGACTGAGACGTGTTAACTTTTTCCATCTTTAATCCTAGACAAGAATAAATGATAACAAACTAATAATTAACAACTTATCAAAAAATACAAAAATACAGAATCTAGATGTTTATTATTTATTGTTTTCAACTTTTCATACAAAGTCTTTTTGACTTTTTGTTGAAAAAGAATTATATATATATATATATATATGTTAATATTTTGAATGCTTAATCATGTTCATGTTCATGATATCCTGACAATACATTATACACATACTGTTTGTCCCTCCTAGTCCCACATACTCCACACCTCTCTCTGACACTCTCTCTTTCTCTTTATCACTTTATGATTAGTGATCTATAGAAAATTAGAAAATTATAAATAAAGAAACACTCAAACTGTCAAACACATACTGACATACACACGCCAATACGCCATGACGCCAACATTACCATGCATGCACATATAATGATATAATCCCTATTCCCTCTCTCTCTCTCAAGTCTCAAGTATAAACTATATATATACATATAACATATATATGAAACACAGTTACACACAACACTGAACACAGGCTGATGGAAACAAAACACACAACATAATCAGTAGTAAAACTAATTAAAAACGGATACATTATTCTGAAAGTCGAGACTCGAGAGAGATGAAGAGCGATGTTGACTGGTGTGGTATGGATGTGCCATGTGCGGTCACTGGCAGTATGCAGCGGCAGCGGCGCAGGCTTGTGGGACTGCCGGACTGGTGGGGGATGGTGGCGATGAAGAAAGATTGACGATGAGTAGAGTGTGCGGTCGATGGTTTACTGAATACTTGAATGTAGAAGACATGGTGAATGGTCGATGGTTTACTGAATGTAGAAGAAAAGAAGACAGATCGACGATGAATATTGAATAGCAGGGAGTAGGCACGTAAGGACTTAGGCGGGAGTTAGGGTTTACGAAGTTATGACTTTACGTTTACCGGTACTTTATACTTTAGGAAAAACTATAAAAAAACTATATATATATATGGAATGTTCGGGTATCGGGTCGGGTTCGGGTGGGATTTTACAGACCCTAACCGAACCGCATTACCCCTACAAATTATCGGTTTTCGGGGCTCGGGTATATCGGGTCGTATGGGTCGGGCCACTTCGGGGATTTTTCGGTTCGGA
Source organism: Arctium minus (assembly GCA_954870635.1). NCBI lineage: Eukaryota > Viridiplantae > Streptophyta > Magnoliopsida > Asterales > Asteraceae > Arctium > Arctium minus. Next base: position 70,459,784 of record OX941092.1, on the reverse strand, counting down.
TGTTCGAGTTTTTCGGGTATAATCGGGTTATGCTCAGCCCTAGTGTCACCCAGGGGAGGCTCTTGTTGTGGTGGAACCGAATCGGTTCGATTCTAATTAGACATTTGATGGTCTAACTAACATGCATGATGTCATGGCGGCGTGGGGAACACGCGTGTCAGGTATAGATGACATGTGTCGAAGATCTGACGGTGCATTCGAGAAAGGCGATCGACACGTGTTGACGACTACTCTCGATATGTATTTCACGTATAAATAGGAGATATCCAGGGATAGTTTCCTTTCATTCCTTCAGAATATTCTTGGAGAGACTTTTCAGCGAATCCCTTCCAAGACTTACGGAATCCTTGTCAAAAATCCTTATGATCCTTGCCAGATTTAGGTTTCGATCGAAGTTTAGGACGATTATTTAAGGTACGATCTTCCTTCAACTTTTTATATGCGATTCAAAACCCAAGCTAGGAAACGTAGGCGTAACTGGGATATTTTTGGCCTTAGCGAGTTAAAAATCAATCTTACCGGTTTAGCAATGTCGAGCGAACCACCCAGCACATTCCAAAGTCAAGACGACTTGGATGCTCTTAGGCGCTTAGCGTAGATTCCGACGGATATCGCCATAAACTCACCGGGCCAGGTTCGACCTGACATGTGTCCGGAGGGGTATTTTGTGATATACAAATACCCTTTCACGATAGGGTTCAAATGGACCTATTCTGCGTTGTCGAAGTTGTTCATGCTGACGTTCAACCTCGCACTGGGCAACTTATGCCTCAGTTTTTGAAGGTCCTCTCAGTTATTGAGTGACTGAAGAGTGAGTGGGGGTCGCCGTTCGAAGTGAACGACCTCGTCACTGCTTATACCGTGAAGGTTGACAGTTTCCACCATTACAACCTTTACTCTAGGTATCGGTGTGACCCTACCTTGGTCCTCAACACTGCAGTCAACGACCGCGGGTGGAAGTCGAGATACGCCTTTGTGCGTATGGCCTAATTGGGTCCAGACAGTGATTGGCTCGATCATGACTGGAACACGTCGAGTGAATTTTACCTTTGTTTTCATCGTTCGTTGAATGTTTTGTTTACATTGCATCTAATGTTTTCTTTTGTTGTTTGCAGCCATCAGGTTTGACGATGTGAAACCGAATAGCGATTCGGTTTATAAAGTAACCCGATTCCTAGGTTATAGTGTGGTCGATCGATCATACTCCCCGCTATCCTCGACAGGCGACGACAACGAGGTGACCATCGTCGAGCCTTCGGAGGTCGAAGTAGAGGAGGTCGAGGAAGAGAAGAAGAAGAAAGAGAAGCAGAGATGGCAGGTAAACTACGTGACTCTTCTTTGACTTCTTTTCTTTTGTTTTTATTTATACTAACGTCGTCACGTGTTTACTGTGCTTCTAGGTGGTTCTGCGTCGACTGACCTGATAAAAGCTCAGCTGGAACTTGACCGAAAGGGAAAGGAAAAAAGAAAGGCGACGGCCGCAGCTGTAGGATTGACCCTGCCAAAGCGGACTAGGATGACGGTCCCGAGGGAACTGTCATCGAGCAGAGGCGACACGTCACTAGCCCCGAGAAGGCGTAGATGGGCGACCAGATCCCAACGGTCCCCATAAACGTTGCGCCTCCAATGACAAACTCTCTGGAGGAGTCGAACGTTGATCGTTCACTTCCGGAAAGTGTTTACGCGACGTAGGCTTCTGGGTCCATCCCGCCATCGAGCGACATAGGAAAGGGACCCTCGGAGGTCCAGACGGTCAACTTCACGTTGCCTTCGGACTTCACGGCAGATGATATCCTCGATCAGGCGAGGATCTTTCCCCACTTGGGGAAGTACTTTCTTCTTCACTTTCAGGGGACGTTCAAGGAGATGTCCGTCGATGATGTTGGATCACACGTCTCGGGCCTCGCTTTCATGGTAAGGGTCGACACTTATCTGCTTTACATTTTTTAGCCTCGTGTACTAATCGTCGTGTGTTATTTATTGCAGACGTTCCAAGCCTCTCTCGGTCTCTACGGGGAGATGGAGAGGATTCGGCGTCTCCTGCCCACTGCTCTCGATAAAGAGAAGGCAACACTAGAGAGACAGAAGGCTGCCCTAGCCAAGGAAAAAGAGGCCACATCTCGAGTGGAATCCTTAACCGTGAGGCTCGAGGAGGCTCATAAGATCATGGAGGTCTCCAATCGCCAGGTGGCTGATCTGCAAACACGTCTTCGTGTGTTGTATGAGATCCTAATGAGGACCAGGGAGGAACTGGAGCGGGTCGAAGTTTCCGTGATCGAGATTGAAAAAGAGATCATGGTCATGAAGGCGAAGGAGGCCGAGCAGAAGGCCAGGATCGAGGAGCTAGAGGAGGAGTTGAAGGTCGTCGAGGCTTACACTCAGTGGACGACGAAGGCGACAATCATGAGGCGTTACTTGGCTGGGAAGAATCCTTTGGCGAACGCCGATGAAGACCTGAAGACCTATCTCACACACGTCGGGAATGAAGATGATCTGAACTCTGAAGACGAGAAAGATGTTGAGGTGCTCGAGGTCGACACGAAGGAGGCCAAGACAGGCGAGTCCCCAGCTAATGATGCTTCTGCTCCGGTGGTGACAGAAGATTCTCCTCCGTCCTGAGCTTTATATTTTCATATCTTTTGTTTGTTTTTTCTTAGGTCGACCGTTGGTGGTCGAGCCTTCCTCATGTAACCATAAATTTTGATCTTAATATATGTGGTTTTTCCAACTATGTCGAATACTTTATAATATACATACACGGCATTTATAGAATAGTTATAATTGAATGATCAAACAATCCAAACATGATTAAAATCAGTCAATCCAAAGGAAATATGAATATAATCTAAGTATACTCGCGACTGAGGCGATTTCAAGGGATCGTGCGACTAAGGCATTCATTCATAGTGAGAAAGTTTCTCTAAGTCGAGAACTGTAACCACATTTTTTTGGAATGTTGTAAAACCAAGTTATGCGATTTTGACTTATAGTCTTATGTCGTGCGATCCTACGAGAAAACAATGTCAGAGGTTGGTCGTTGGCTAACCAACGACCTTCCGATGCTTAAGTCAGTACTTGGTCATGTCAAATAATAATAATGAAATAATTTAAGGGATTTAGAAAAAATACCTCTTCAGCTACGTTGCATTCCAACTTCGTAGGATATCTTGGTCATCGAGGGTTTGGAGCTTGTAAGCGCATTTTCCCACGACCCTAGATATGCGATATGACCTTCCCATTTGATGGAAAGCTTACCTGCGTTTGGCTTTTGAGTATTTTGAAAAACTCGACGTAAGACGTTATCGCCTTCTTGGAAGACTTTGGTCTTTACGTTTTTGTTGAAACGACGTTCGACTAATTGTTTCTGGGACGCCATTCGAATCAATGTTGATTCTCTCGTTTATTCAAGAGCATCGAGATCGTAACTTAGGTCGATTAGGTTATGATCGACTGAGTTATGCCTCGAGGTTGGTAGCTGAACCTCGATGGGTAGAACTGCCTCACATCCATATACTAGGGAAAAAGGGGTTTGTCCTGTGGACGTTCGTAGAGTCGTACGATTTGCCCACAGGACTGAAGGAAGTTCTTCGACCCATTTTCTCTTTGCTCCTTTTAAACATTTCTTGATTGAGTTTATGATAGTCTTATTGCTCGATTCTGCAAGTCCATTCGATTGAGGATAGCGTGGTGTCGACGTCGTGAGCTTTATATTGCAATCCTCACAGAATTTTTGAGTTCTCTCGCTGCTAAACTGAGATCCATTGTCGCAAACGATTTCAGATGGTATTCCAAACCTACATATAAAGTTAATCTGGATAAAGGATATGACCTCTTTGTCCCGAACTTGGGAAAAAGCAGTTGCTTCTATCCATTTAGAGAAATAATCTGTAAGAATAAGTAGAAATAGCTTTTACCCAGGGGCAGGTGGTAACTTACTGACGATGTCCATACCCCACCTCATGAAAGGCCAGGGGACCAACGTCGAGTGTAGAGGTTCAGAAGGTTTATTCGTTGTACCTGAGTGTCGTTGACATGTGTCGCAGTTTTGTACGTACCTGATGGCGTCATGTCGTAGTGTTAGCCAATAGTAGCCTTGTCGTGATATTCGATTATCCAGACTAGGACCACCTGAGTGATTTACCACATTCACCGTCGTGCATTTCTTGCAATATGTTCTGGGCTTGTGTTTTGTTAGTAATGCATAGCAAATTAAGTCCCGTAGATGATCGTCGATAAAGTCTACCTTGTATTACGACATATCTGGATGCTTTGAATCTAATCTTTCGATCTTCCATTCTGTCTTCAGGAAGTTGGTCGTGTGTTAAATAGTTCATAATGTCGCTTGACCAATCTTCTTCTTCACTGTCAATCTGGGTAACGTCGTCGTTATTAATGGACGACGTCGTGAGATGTACCATGGGTATCGTGTCGAACAAAGGTTTGGTAAGTGTCGATCCGAGGTTGGATAAGGCATCTGCTTAAGTATTCAAATATCTGGGAATTTGTTCGATCGAGAAAGGGTTGAATTTTTCAGATTTTGTCTTAGCTATTCTGAGATATGACGTCATCTTTGAGTCTTTAGTTGCGAATTCGCCATTCATTTGGTTTACGACAAGGAGAGAGTCGCTTTTAATGTGCAACCCTTTTTGCCCCCAAGTCGTACGCCATATTCATTCCTACGATCAGGGCTTCATACTCTGCTTCGTTGTTGGTTGCCTTGAAATTGCATCGTATGGAGTACACCATCTTGCCCCCTGTGGCGACTTTAAGATGATGCCCAATCCTGTACCTCTAGCGTTGGATGATCCGTCGACATGTAGAGTCCAGGGTTTGTCATCGTGAGTCGCCACAGAACAGACTTCGTCTTGTGCTTCTTTCTCTAGTTCAGGACTAAAGTCGGCGACAAAATCTGCTAGGACTTGCGACTTGATCACGGTCCTAGGTTATAAATCGATGTCGTAACTGCTGAGGTATATGCTCCATTTTGCTAGTCGACCTGTCAATTCTGGTTTTCTCAAGACAGACTTAAGCGGAAAGTTAGTAACGACAGTTATAGGATGTGATTCAAAATAATGTCGTAGTTTTTTAGCAGCTGTAACTAACGACAGTAGTAATTTTTCCATCGAAGAGTACCTGGTTTCAACATCGAGTAAGGACTTACTTATGTAGTAGATAGGCAATTGGTGTTTGTCGTCTTCTCTTACCAGGACTGCATTTATCGAATTGGAGCTGACGGCTAAGTATAGTTTCAATACTTCGTTGTCTTATGGTTTTGATAGCAATGGGGGGGGGGGACGCCATGTATTCTTTTAATTTTTGCAGTGTCCGTTCATGATCGTCCGTCCATTGGAAGCCTTTGTTTTTTCGTAAGACGTAAAATAGGTGACATTTATCTGATGACCGAGATATGAACCTGTTTAAGGCTGCTAGTCTGCTACTCGACCGGTCAAACGTTGCACCTCTTTGAAGTTTCATGGTGATTTGATCTCGACGATTGCTTTAATCTGATCAGGGTTGGCTTCAATACCTCGTCGAGTCACCATGTATCCTAGAAATTTCCCAGCACTGACTCCAAAGAAACATTTCGTAGGATTGAGCTTCATGTGGTATTTTCGGAGGATATCGAACGATTATCGCAGATGTTCGACATGATCGATAACTTGTCGAGAACTTGATGAGCATGTCGTCGATATATACCTCCATGGTGTCGCCTAGTCTATCTTTGAACATTTTGTTGACCAGACGCTGGTACGTGGAACCTGCATTTTTCAAACCAAAAGGCATAACCTTATAGCAGTAAATATGTGTGTCCCTGAAATCAATATTCTAATTGCAAACTAATCAAACAAACAAGATGATTACAATTACCTGTTTTGATTCAATTCTAAATTCACAAGATTACAACTCTGTTTTTCACTTTCTCTCTCTAGACGACTTTCTCTCTCTAAAATTCTCTCTGAAAAATATAAACTCAATTTCTAACCATCTATCTATTAAATAGCAAAGAAAATATTTATATCTACAACTAATAATAAGGAAACAAACACAAAATACAACACAAGTAACTTTGACTTTATTACAAAATGACTTTGACTTTTAATGAGAGTTGACTTTCCAGCTTTGACTTCTTGAACCTTAACCTTCAGTCTTCATGATCTTGTATCCAACATATTTCTGCTCTAACAATCTTCCCCTTTGGATTCAAGATCATCACAAAAAGATTTAGCAAATCAATCCCCCCCTTTAGTTGCATTGAAGAAGTTTAAATCTCCCCTTTAAGCTCAATCTGAGTACAATCTTCCTCTTTTGGTTGATCTTTAACTTTAATCTCCCCAAAGTCTATCTTCAAGAAATACCAACAATATCTCCCAAATATGGTAGAAACAATCTTCAATAATCTCTCCAGAATTAACACAAGACTCTTTCAAACTTCGAAAAAAAATTATCTTCAGATTTAGCTCGACTTGCTTCAGCAATAATCTTCAAAGAAAATTTCAGTGAAACCAGCACATCTTCAGAATTCCTTTGACTTTGCTTGAACAATCTTTCAAACTTTCAAACTTTGAACTTTATCTTCTTCAACTCTTTATCCAAACTTTCAAACTTTCAAATCTTTGAAATTTCTGATCCGGACATTTTTGTAAATCATCTCCCCCTTTTTGATGAATAGAGCATCGATTCATAAAAACTTTCTCCAAGAAACGTCTCTGAAATTCTATCTGACCACTGATCTCTAATAAAGAGCCTCTGATTCGTTGATCCAATTCGAACAATGTATTTATCTAGATCTTTGCAAATCTAGACAAAATAAGAATGTAACACCTGAAACAACAAATGAATCAGTTAAAATGTCTGTCAGTAACACTAAGTCACTGTGTGTAACGAATACACATTGTAAAGGAGCTTTTTGATGTTCACTCCCCCAGGGCTTCCATCCAATCATCGAAACACCACAAAGGAAATTTCTATGAATGTTATGACAAGAAAACAAATTCCTTGTGTGTTCGTGCAAGTGTAGAAAGAATTAAGCATTTGATGATTGCTTTTATTAAAAGGCTCAACATTGTGTAAACCACTGAGACAACAGTAGATAAACACAGACCCAATGTGCATGATTGAAGTGCGAAGGTGGGGCAGACTTCCTACTTTTTCAATATCCAGATTTTCCAAATGAAAATCAGATAGATTATGTGCTGCGTCCCCAGAAAAATATGAAACACTTTCTTTTTAAGAAGAAAATGAGTGGCTGATGGGGTTAATAACAAGAGTTGCCATGGGCTAGTTGCCTGTTTCAATAATGTTCACCAAGAATTGTGAAACATTAGTAATGTGGCTGCCCGGCTCATAAAGTAGTTGGTGCAGAGTTTGATATTCTTTTACTCTGATCTCTCACCCTCTTTCTTTTTAAGCATGTAAGCTCACATCTAACCAAACTCTCTTTTCCATTTTACCTCAACGTACAACCCACACTCATTTCTTTTTGACTCCTCACACTCAATCACTATGGATTAACTTCTTGGGTAGGAGACACTGGTAAACGTGAATCCATAGAAGTTTATTTAAGTCCTAGCACAAAGAACCCGTATTGTCCTATAAAGCATATGTTGCTCATAATGGTTTGTCTTGAACATTTAAGACATGGAAAATATGGGTCAGATATGTGTATGCTCATAGATGTAATCATGACAATTTGAGCATTTGAAACAATGAAGTATTTTTCAAACAAGTAAATTGAATGAATGAATATGAATGCAAGAGACTTGTTTGAAAATCTGACATTGTATGAAAAATGATCAGAAATAAATGATATAACAATCAAAGCTTAGGGTCAAGAATAATGGATATTGTCTAAACGAAACAAAAATATAGACATTCTTGAAAAGAACGTTTCGAAATGAAATAACACTCAAAAATTTTTGAAGTACAAGCGGGGTGTCTTACCATCAAAAATATGTTTCAATTTAGAGACATGGTAAGAACTTTTTGAACAATAAGTCAAACCGGTGTGTGTGAATACTTGAAAGTATATAGAAAAGACAATACACAAGTATTTATCTTTGGAAACACACGGTTTGTTAATCGTTGAAGCACAAGTAAAATGAAAACATTTAAAATCACACTTCCAATTCATGAAATCTGTTTAAGAATCGGGAAGTGGTTTGAACATTTTAAGAATATGTTTTCAATGATTGAACGTATCTCATGAGATTAATATAAGGATTTAACGTTTTTGCTTCGTCTTAAATCTCATGAAGTCAGCTGAAGTTATAATGATATGATCTTGAAATCTTCTCTCATTCTACACAAGTCTCAAAGTCATGTCAAAGCAACTTTATTCACAAAAAAAAAATTATTCAAAATTAAAAGACATAAAGCAGTAAAACAATTAAAGTACGAGTTCTGATTTGAAATAATCAGAAGTCATATCCTTACTTCTTTTGTTGTATGCATAAACTCCCCCTAAATTCATGCATCAGAAAAATTTAGCAATTTAATTCTATAAACTCCCCCTCAAAATAAATTTGATCATGTTAGAATCTTGTATCACTCCCCCTGAGATCATGAAAAACATGTTAAAATGCATATATCCTTTCAGAAATAATTATAAAGAAATGATGAAAAATTACAATAAAAGAAACTTTAATAGGTAATTACTGATTAGACCTTGAAATTTAGCATACCAAGCTTAGATACAAGAAAATTGAATCTCTTTTCATCTAAAGGTTTGGTAAACAAATCTGCATGTTGGTAATCAGTTTTTACAAAGTAAAGTTCTATTGTACCTTTTTCTACATTATCTTTTATAGAATGATACCTAACATCAATGTGTTTTTTTTAGTGTGCTGCACAGGATTAGCTGATATGGCAATAGCACTCTTCGAGTCATAATAGATCGGTATTTTATCAAACTTGAATCCATAGTCTCGAAGCTGTGTTCGCATCCACAAGACTTGAGAGCAGCAACTGGCAGCAGCTACATACTCTGCTTCAGCAGTCGATGTGGAAACACATAATTGTTTCTTTGACGCCCAGCTAACGAGCTTGTCTCCAAGAAATTGAATATGACCTGAAGTGCTCTTCCTGTCCAACATGCACCCTGCATGATCTGCGTCTGAGTAAGTAGTTAGTTCAAACCCTGTATCCTTAGGATACCACAAACCAAGATCTGCAGTCCCCTTCAGATATCTAAAGATCCGTTTAACAGCAGCCAAATGGGAGTCTTTAGGGTCAGCCTGATATCTTGCACACAAGCATGTTGAAAACATTATATCTGGTCTACTTGAAGTCAGATACATTAAAGACCATATAATACCTCTATAAGTCCTAACATCAACACTTTTTCCTGAAGAACCAGTGTTAATCTTAGTACCTGGTGCCATTGGGGTTCCAATAGGTTTGCAATTTTCCATTTTGAATTTCCGAAGAATATCAAAAATGTACTTAGATTGATTAATGAAAATCCCCGTTGAAAACTGTTTTACTTGTAATCCGAGAAAGAAACTCATCTCTCCCATCATACTCATTTGAAAACGTGACACCATGAGATTTGAAAAGTTCTTACAGTATTTAGGATTTGTAGAACCAAATATAATATCATCTACATATATCTGAATAAGAATGATATCAACGTTCTCCCTTTTAATAAACAAAGTGGTATCGACTTTACCTTTTGAAAAACCTAACTTGACCATGAATTTAGATAGAACATCATACCAGGAACGAGGTGCTTGTTTCAGACCACACAAGGCTTTATCCAAGATGTAGACGTGATTTGGCTTATCTGGATTTACAAACCCTTCTGGTTGAGAGACGTAGACTTCCTCCTTACTTATGCCATATAGAAAAGCAGTCTTCACGTCTATCTGATAGACAGTGAAGTTCTTGTGAGTTGCGTAGGCTAGAATAATGCGGATTGCCTCTATACGCGCTACTGGAGCATACGTCTCGTCGTAGTCTATGCCTTCCTCTTGCCTATATCCCTTGGCAACAAGTCTGGCTTTGTTCCTTATAACAATACCATCTTCGTCCTTTTTATTTTTGAACACCCATTTAGTGCCGATAATGGTTTTTCCTTCTGGTTTTGGCACTAGTCTCCAGACTTTCAGGGCTTCGAACTGGTTTAACTCTTCTTGCATAGCAGACACCCAATCCGAATCAGCTAGAGCTTCTGATACTCGAGTAGGCTCTATTTTGCTGAGGAATGAATCATGCATACATTGATTCAAAGTTGCTGACCTAGTTTGCACCGACTTGTTTACATCTCCATTTACTTGGTGAAGAGGGTGCTCTTTGGTCCAGCGATGTTCATGAGAGAGTGGAGTAGATGAAGATTGATCATGGTTGTCATCTAAAAATCCACTTTCAGGTTCTTCAGTTTGAACATCATGAGGGAGGGATTCAGTTGAAGTAATTGGTGCAGAAGCTTCAGTAGGTACAACTTGTTAAGTCTGTTGATCTGTCCTTACAGCACATCCTACTGACTCAGCAACTTCTGACTCATCATTAGAAGATACAACTTCAACTATTGGAGTAGGCATTTGAACTGGAATATCTTGCTGAATCGGGGAATTTGATTCAGTAGAAACATCTGAAGTGGTTGGATGATTAATCATTGAATCTTCAATCCTGTCAACCACAACAGGTTTATTCACATTAGAACCAAGATATTCATCATCAAACAGTTCAAATAAAGTATCTAAATCAGATAAATGATTAGTAGACGTTGATGCTTCATCTGATTTGTTCTTTTCAGGTACAGGTTCTGAACTGAGTTGCCCAGAAGCTAACACTCCAGTTATCACGGGTTCTGAACTGACTTGTTCAGAAGCCATTTCCTCATCGAATGTAGCATTCACGCTTTTGATAACAGTCTTCGACTTCTTCAAATATACTCGATATGCAGCAGATGTAGAAGAATATCCAATGAAGATGCCCTCATCTACCTTAGCATTGAACTTGTTCAGACTCTCTCTGTCGTTGAGCAAAAAACACTTACACCCAAATATATGAAAATATTTGATAGACGGTGTTCGGTTGTTGATCAAAGCATACGGAGTCTTTTGAAATCTGTGGTGTATCATGGAACGGTTCTGAGTGTAGCACGCAGTCGAAATAGCTTATGCCCACAGAAATAGAGGTAAGTCAGATTGGCTAAGCATAGTGCGAGCGGCCTCGACTAGCGTTCGATTTCGCCTTTCGACTACTCCATTTTGTTAGGACGTACGAGCAGCAGAGTATTGATGTGATATCCCGACCAATTCGAGATACTCTTCAACAATTTTGTTTTTGAACTTTGTGCCATTATCAGTTCTGAGAAGCTTGACTGGTTTCTGCAGATTCACCTGGGTCGTCCTCAGAAATGTAATGAGTACTTCGGACGTCTCATCTTTTGATCGGAGAAATTTGACCCACGTGTATCACGAATAGTCGTCCACGATAACCAACACGTATTTCTTTCCACCTAAGCTTTGCGTTCGCATCGGACCACAAATATCCATATGCAACAACTCTAGTGGAGAACGGGTACTAGGTTCAGGCTTCGGTTTATGTGGAGCTCTCTTCATCTTCCCTTTTTCACATGCTGCACACAAGTGTTCTTTTTCATATCTCAGTTCCGGAAGTCCATTCACCAACTTTCCACTGACCAGCTTGTTTATATAACGAAAATTCAGGTGTGACAGCCTTCGGTGCCAAAGCCAACTTTGCTGCATCGAGGCTTTTGTCAGTAAGCAAACCTCATTGTCATTCTGAACCTTTGAAAGATTGATGGTGTAGAGATTTGTCTTTCGATTGCCGACTAAGAGTTATTTGCCGTCTTCAGTACGAACTGAGCAACTCTTAGATTTGAAGTTGACCTCTAACACTTTGTCGCAGAATTGACCAATACTAAACAGGTTGTGCCCTAAGCCTTCGACATAGCTCACCTTCTTAATCGTTATGTTGTCTTGAATGATGTCACCATATCCTAAGATTGGTGAAAACTGGTCGTTCCCAAATCGTACATTGCCGCTGAATTTCTCTGTATAATTAGACAATAAAGCTTTCAGCCCGGTCATATGCTTGGAACAACCGCTATCCAAGTACCACATATGCCGGGTCTGCAAGAGAAATCAGGAAACAACAATTTTAGGTACCCATTTAAAAACGGGTCCTAACAGATTAGTACAAAATTTTGGCATCCATTTGAATATGGATCCTCTTTTGTTTTGAAAACTTTTGATTTAGAAGAATAAACATGATAAGATCCAAACCAATCATTAGAATTATGATGATAAGCAAAATCATTCCATTGATAAGAATAAGATTTAGTAGTAGTAGGAGATAATCGGAACAATTGCTTATTAGAATATCGCTTGTAATTAGTTACAAGGTTTTTATTTGTCGAAGCAATAGAACCAACTACATCACACATACTACTAGTTGGTCTATTACAAGAACTATCAGTAATTGATTCTGCCTTCTCATCACTCTTCCGTTTAGGTCGCCATACAGATCTCTCTTATGACCTTTTCTTTCTTATATTTGAAACAAAAAATTTAGATTTATTAGGAAAGTCAGATTTCTGAAATTGATTTTTCTTGTGTTTACAAGTGTTATTCTGTTTCTGTGAGCGTTGTTTCTTATGTTTCTTACCCTTTGCATAGTAATCAGCATTCACAGAAACTGATTCACCAACATTAGTTGATGATTCTCCTTTTTCATGAACACTTGGTAAAACTTGTCCATTTATCACAAAAGTAGAATGATTTGGAAGTGGAGCATTAAAGTCAAACATATCAATTTCCTCTATACACCCTTCATCAAAATTTAGAAAATCATTTGCAGACTCAAATAAATCATCAAACACAGTCTCAGAAGTTTGAAGTACTTTAGAAGATGGAGAACACACTTTAGATTTAAAATGAAAATTTGTGTTCTTTAACACTGTAGAAAATACATCTTGTGTTATATCACCCAAAATTCTTTCATCAGATAAAATATTTTCTAATTCAATTATTTTGCTTTCTAAGACGAGTGGAGGTACATAAATTTTAGCTTGAACAGGTTTTGCCTCCATTTCAGTCGAAGAATAACTAACAAAATAATCATTTGAAAGAAATTTTGATGTTTTAAAAAGATAACTATCATTCAGTCTTTCATAACAGAATGGTAGTTGCATTTTCTTTAAATTCATTCTTTTCTCATCTTCTTTGTCCTCAACTTCTTTTGATGCTTTGGTAATAAATTTGGGTTTCAAATGAGGATGTTCATCAGCAGCATACATATAATTTGCATTATATAGACCTGGCTGTTTTCTGATAGCTTTTTCTAGGTAATGAGGATTATCATAACCTAGTCCCCATTTTTATTTAAAATCAACTTCTTCATTAGGTGTATTTAAGAAAATCGTTTGATCCGTTTGGCCTCTAATATATAGCTTTGCTTCTAGACCATTTACCTTTTTCTCTAAAGTCTTGTTCTCAACCTGCAATTTAAACGATTTTAGAACACATTCTTGTTTTTCAGAATCAGACTTAGACAATTGTTTTTGCAATTCAGAAATCTTACTTTCAAAACAATCTTTTTCATTTTTAAAAACAGAATCAGATTTGCGTAGAGAATCAATTAAATCTTTGTTCTCAATAACTGATTTATTAAGTTCAAAGATTTGTTGATTTCTCCTAGCAACTCTGTCTTTTTCCTTTTTCAGTTTGGATTGAAGGTCTTGAAGTTCGACCATCATGGCTTCCATTTTGGTCATGAAATCTTTTTCAGTTAAGTTCATTACCTCGTCAGCAGTCTCATCATCTGAATCATCATCTTTCACTTCTTTTCCCATCAAGCATAGATGAGCAGTCTCTTCTTGTTCTTCTTCCTCATCAGAATGATCCAACCAGTATTCGTCTTCTGCCATTAATGCCTTGCCAGCTTCTTGTTGCTTGGCCAAAAGCATTTTGTTCTGATAATACTCTGAGTTGCGAGCCTTTGGCTTCTGACATTCTTTTGCATAATGTCCGAACTTGCCACAGTTATAGCATTTAATCAGATCATTAGCCGACTTCTCAGTACTGGTGTAATCGTTCACATATTTCTTCTTTTTTTTTCGGCTTCTTGTCAACAATTCTGTTTCCTTCCACTCTTTCTCTATGCTCGTGGTTTTTTGAACTTGATGAAGAATATCTCTGAGAATTAGACCCTGGTTTCTTGTAGAACTTTTTCTGGAACGCTTGGGTCAGTAACAATATTGTTTGTTTAAGACTTTCTCCATCATCTCCATCAGATTCAGACTCTGATTCAGAACTGAAAACGACTGTCTTCTTCTTTTTCTTCTTCTTTTTCTTTTCTTTCTCTTTCTCTCCAGCCACTAATGCAATAGGATCTGGTACTTTCTCAACCTTCTTTTTCTCAGATCTTTTCTCTTCCACCTCCTCTTCATTCTGTCGTAACGTCTCATACACCTCATGCAACGAAATGTCACTTAGATCCTTCATCTGTTTCATCCAGCGCGTATGCTTATTCCATTCAGGTTGCAGGATGCTCCGAAACTTGACATTGTTCTCAATCTGCTTCTTTTTCACCTTGTTCTTTGACAGTTCATTCAGAAGCAGGACAAACCGTTCATAGGTGTCTTCTAAGCTCTCATTCTCTTTTGCTTTAAACTCTTCGTAGCTGCTTATGCAATTGGCTACCTTCATTTGATTTCCAACTTTTGAACCCATCATCATCTTCTGAAGTTGATCCCACATAGATATGGCAGTTGCATTGTAGCTGTCTATTTTCACAGAGATCTCATTGGTGATGCTTTGTAAAAGCAAAGATCTGGCAGTTTTATCAGCATCAAACCGACTCTTTTGCTCATCAGAGAATTTTGCATATCCTTTCTCAATTCTCTTTGATTTCGGAGCTCCATCTGAATCATTACCTTCAGTAGGAATCTCCTCAAAAACTGTTGGCATTGGACCTTCTGTAATAGATGTCAGAATGTTTTTTCCATTCTTTTGCCGATCAATGAAATCTAGAAATTTGTCTTTCCATTGTTCATATTCCCCTTTGAACAACAAAGGGGGCTTGGAATCAGTTCCAATCGAAAGAGCGTCTCTTGAAGTCATCCTGTTTGAAAAATATATGCAATAAGAAACTTGAAATTGACCGTTAGTCCAAATGAAATCACAAAGATAAAACAAAATTTGACTAAGTACTGAAACTCGCAAAACACTATAGAAGCTTAAAAATTCGCAGACGCTGAAACTCGAAAACTACTATTCACAAAGAAACTCGCAGGCTTTGTCAAACTCGCAGACCAAAAGAGATAATCGCTGAAACTCACAGATGCCAAAACTCGCAAGAAACTATTCACTGATAAACTCGCAGATAGAGTCTTGCGCTTTTCTTGAACTCACAGATGCCTAGATGCGCGTTTGAACAAACTTGCAGATCGAATGAACTCGCATATCACTATTCCGAAGAAACTCGCAAGCTTAGTCTTACACGATTGGAGAACTCGCTAAGGTCTACTTGCGCGTTTTACAAAACTCGCAAGCCCAAACTCGCAGAATGGAACTCGCAATGGTTGCGTGTTTCAACACTTAGAAATTTTTTCCAATTTTTCAAACTCGCAGACTGAAGAGCTAAACTCGCAGGCTTCGATCTGCGTGTTTCACGAACTTGAAGATAACCCTCTGCGCGTTTCTGGCCAAAATCAATATCCTTAGGCTTGCGCGTTCTTCCAGATGAAGCTTGCGCGTTTCTTAGATCTTGCGCGTTCTTTAAGAACTTGCGCGTTTGATGAATCTTGCGTGTTCTTGTGTCTTTTCGAAGAAAACCAAGTCTTTTTCACTGATTTCAATCCAAAGTTTGTCCAATTGACTTGAAACTTTGTAGGGATACTCGATTTTAATACTCGAACAGGTTACAATACACGAATTACAAAATCAAACACAAATTGTAACATTTTGATTTGATTTACAGTACTCATGAACTCGTGACTCAAAACTCAACAAATTCCTAAAATTACATACGATTACAGTGCAATTAACAAATCAAAATATACAGACTCGATCGAAATCACTACTTAAAAAAATCCTAATCAATTTCAACTCCTAATTCACACTAGAACTCGAAAACGATTCTAACTTTGACGAACACAATGTCGAACTCAGTTTCTTGATTTGATTTCAATTTGGATTTGCTCTGATACCAATTGTGTGTCCCTGAAATCAAGATTCTAATTGCAAACTAATCAAACAAACAAGATGATTACAATTACCTGTTTTGATTCAATTCTAAATTCACAAGATTACAACTCTGTTTTTCACTTTCTCTCTCTAGACGACTTTCTCTCTCTAAAATTCTCTCTGAAAAATATAAACTCAATTTCTAACCATCTATCTATTAAATAGCAAAGAAAGTATTTATATCTACAACTAATAATAAGGAAACAAACACAAAATACAACACAAGTAACTTTGACTTTATTACAAAATGACTTTGACTTTTAATGAGAGTTGTCAGGATCAAATTCTCAACAAGAATTAATTCTCAGAAACAATATCAAAGAAGTTTGCGGAATAACACTTTGATATTTAATCAAACAGAAAATCAACACAAAAAATATGAATAACAAACTGTAAGCTTTTATTGAATGCTTCGAAGTTACAAGATTACTCACTCAACCTCAATATTGATGAACAGGCTCACCAATACGAATTCTACTTCTCTAGAATTAGGATCTATGCCTTGAGGTTGTTTTTCTCTCTGAAAGAATAAAAACTAAAGTTAAAGTTTTTTTTTTAACTATTCTAAACAATACAATATATATGCTGAATACAAAGATAATTACAATAAATAAAATATCTTCAGTATATCTTCTATGTATATCTCTAAGCTTCCATGTATATCCTTTCATACGAATCTTCACCATATAAGCAGTATTAATCTTCAGCAGCATTAACTTCCTTCTAGCAGCATTAACTACTAAGCAGTACTAACCACTAGCAGTACTAACTAGCTAAGCAGTACTAACTTTGTTCAAGCAGCACTAACTTTAACTAGCAGTATTAACTACTAGCAGTAGTAACACTCAGCAGTACTAACCTTTAAGTCTTCTAGCAGTATTAACTCTGAACTAGCAGCATTAACCATACTTGAGTTTTTCTTCAGTTCCCAACAATCTCCCCCTAACTTGACTTTTAGGAAAAGAAGTCAAGTTCTTCATATCTTCTTCAAGATGCTTTCAACACCTCTGATTCAATTTCCCAAATTTGGATCTAGGCCCAAGCTTTGATTTACAGTTCTTCTCACCACAATCTTGGCCATTTCTGAATCATTTGTACAAACCAGTGTAGCTTTAAGCATCCCTTCTAACTTCTCCTTGCTATGCTCATATATTTTGTCCACCAGGTAGTATTCATGATAACAATTGTCAATAGTAATCATGTATACTCCACAGTTTTCAAACAGTATCCATTTGTCAATCTTCTTGAATATGAACTCATGCATATGATCTTTAATCCTATGGTGCACTCTTGCAGGCTCAAACATCATGCACAAGTATTCCAATGTCACTTTGAGAAGATTCTCTTCAGTACCTTTCAACACAGGTTCATAAAGTTTCATCCCAACTTTATATAGTTCTTCCATATCAGCTCTTGAACAACTTCTGATGACTTTCCCCCATGTTGAATAAGCTTCAAATGAACCATCAGCTCTCTTGATTCTGAAGAAATTCTTTCCATTGTCTCTCAGAATATCCCAGAAGATGATCTCTGGAGCTTGCATAGAGATTGGAACAGCTTTCAAAGGTTCCACTATTGTCATGTACGGATCCATACTTTTATGAGTTTGCTTAGTGACCTGCTCTGGACTCTGTACTGGCTCTGTTGGGGATGTGACTGAAGGTTCTGCTTCCTTTTCAGTTTCTTCCACCCTAGGCCTTTTCAACTGCCTTTTTGGAGCAATTGTTTTCACTCTTTTTCCAGACTTGGCTTCTCTACCAACATTTCCAGGTTCTTCCTTCTTCTCTTCTGCTTCTTCTTTGGAAGGTGTGGTTTTCTCAGGGAATGGTTGTTGGATGTTGAGATCATGTCTCTCTTTCATCCTTCTTTCTGCTTCTTCCCTTTGAGAGGAATCCCCTTGGAGCTTTGTCATTTCCTTCCTGTATAGCTCTTCAACCTGAGAGTATGCCATATGAGTAAACATCTCCCCCTTAACACCAATTGCACCTTTCAGGAAGTTTATCATCTTTCTTCTTTCCTGATTGGCCAAAAAGGTCTTGGAGGGTTGTCTTTTCTGCTTTTTGAATGGCATCCTTTTTACTTGTACTTGCTTGGCCTGAGCTGCTGTTTTCATGCTCTTCTGATACTCTTCATTTAGTTTTCTGGCCATATTCAGTGCAAGCTCTATATCCTTCTCAGATTGAAGTTGTTCCTCCCTTTCCATTTCTGCCTGAAGCTGCTTTGCCACTTCTTCATCCAGTTCTATCTGAATTTTCTTCTTTGCAGGTTGTTCAGGTTCAATCATCTTAGCTTTACCCTTTGTATCCTTCAACCCTGCCTCACTTCTTTCTTGTGTCTTCTTTTCAAGGCCTCCTTCATTGATGACCACTCCCTTAGCCTTAGGAGTGGCATTCTTTGCTTTTACTAAGGTTTCAGCTATTTCCAATTCTTCAACAGATAACCCTGTTACTGCTTGAACATTATCTGTTTCTACTTCTTGTGCTTCTGTTTCTGCAGCTTTCTCCCCCTTAACATCAAATCCCATCTCAGAAATACTTTCTTTTTCTGCTTCAGCCTCTGAATTCTCCCCCTTGTTGAAATCATCTTCAACACTTGTCCTCCTCTTTAGCACAAACTGCTTCCTTCTCCTTTTCTGTAACAATCTTGTCACCATTTTCTTCAGTTTGGTGATCTGAACTTGTTGAGATAGAATAATCAGCTTCATCTCCTCTATTTCTTTTCCTTGCTTGATGACATCCTGGTTGATGTTTCCCATGGTCTCCATCAATTCATCATAGTTATATCTGTCCTCACCTTCTCCAGGAGTGTTACCCCCTATTGAAGGATCATTGGATCTTTTATTAGTAGATGTCTTCTGCCTAGCAGAAGCACTATCCACCCCTGTGGTTTCTTGGCACCAGGGTCCTTCAAATGATTGCTCATTCAAAGTTGCCATGGGGGAGGTCTTATTGATGTTACCACTTTCCTCCTCTGTGCTAGCAGGAGTAGTGGCAGCCTCATCACCCATATGCTCTACCTCCTCCTCAGAGAGCACCTCCTTTGGGTTAGGAGACACCCTTGTGGTTTCCCTTTGGATATTCTCTAGGGGAGAATTCTCCCTTAGAGGGCTTATAGGCTTAGTGGGTAGTGGTACAAGAAGGGAAGGAGCCTTCTTTACCTGTTTTCTCTTGTAGGTTTGGGTGATGGGAGAGGTTGGTTTTTCAAGAAGGGACTGGGGAATTGATTTTGAGAGGGAAGGTTGGGCTTGGATAGCAGTGGGTTGGTCTAATGGGGGCCTTGACCCTGCTGCCATACCTTCATTGGTTTGGGACACCACCATCATTGTAGAGAACAATGGGGTGTCAACTCCTTCAGAGTCCCCAGCAGATCTTCTCATATTTGAGAAAACCTTGCCTTTGGGGGGTTTAGGTACATATACCCCAACAGGTTGAGGTATATCCGTCAATTGATTAGTAATAACTTCTTGAACAAACCTGGGATACATAAAGAAGCTCTTTTTGTTTCCCATGTTTGAGACAAGATCAATGAAAATCATTTTAGAAAAATTGTACTTTCTGGCAGTGGCCAAGCACACCAAAGCATAAGCAATAGTGTTGCTGAACTCACTCCATCCAGTAGTCTTTTTGGATATACAATGCATAAGAGTATGGACAAAGAAACGCCATTGGGGTGAGAATTTTGCTTTAGAAAATTTGAAAACTCCCAATGGGCCTCCATACCCCATTCTTGTAAGAGTTGTAAACAGTTCATCATTTGGGATAGAAGTTATACCAGAGGCATCGTCTAGACGTAGACTGATGCGAATAACCTCTTCAGTAACTGTTAGTGGTTGATCACAGATTCTTGTCTTGATCATTTGCACACCATTTTCCACAACAATGGTTGCATTGGCCCAGAACTGCCTTTGATGCTCAATGTAGATTGTAGGTGATACAATGAGAGCATGAGCAATGTGGCTTGTCTTGAGGAAATCCACAATCTGATGAAATCCTGAAGCTTGCTTTGGCTTTTGTAGCATCGCAATCTCGTTGTGCTCGTCGATGAAAGTCATGGATGCCATTGATCTTAGTGAAAACGTGCCTGAAAACTTCGAACTTGAGAGAGAAAAAGTTTTGAGCGCAAGAGAACAGTATGCAAAGAGTCGTTATGAACTTTTAGGCGGGCAAAGAGTATTTATAGTATTCGGAATATAAGCAGTATTAACCTAGAGCAGTATTAACTACTAGCAGTATTAACTGAAAGCAGTATTAACCACTAGCAGTATTAACTGGAAGCAGTATTAACCACTAGCAGTATTAACTGAAAGCAGTATTAACCACTAGCAGTATTAACTGAAAGCAGTATTAACCACTAGCAGTATTAACTGAAAGCAGTATTAACCACTAGCAGTATTAACTGAAAGCAGTATTAACCACTAGCAGTATTAACTGAAAGCAGTATTAACCACTAGCAGTATTAACTGAAAGCAGTATTAACTACTAGCAGTATTAACTGAAAGCAGTATTAACTACTAGCAGTATTAACTGAAAGCAGTATTAACTACTAGCAGTATTAACTGAAAGCAGTATTAACTTTACTTACTCCTTTTAAACTTGCTAAACACTGAGTACTGCTATGCATATCCTGAAAAAGAAGATTAGTAACCCCAAGAATAAAAATATACAGGTATAAAACCACTTTTTGAGAAGAAGATTATTCAGAGTTTATCATTCCCACACTTGTGACCAAGAAAGTGAATCTACCCACATCAAAAGCTTTAGTGAATAGATCAGCAAACTGATTATCAGTGTGAACTTTGACAACTTGAATAAGTTTCTTTTCATTACAATCTCTTATAAAGTGATACCTGATTTCAATGTGCTTTGTCTTTGAGTGCTTGACTGGATTATTTACAATGCTAATAGCACTGCTGTTGTCAATGAAGATTGGAGTGTGTAGAAAGGTTACCCCATAATCCAACATTTGATTCTGAATCCATAAGACTTGAGAACAGCAACTTGCAGCTGCTATGTACTCTGCCTCTGTTGTAGATGTGGATACTGTGGTTTGTTTCTTGCACTGCCATGAGACTAGTCTAGCACCCAAAAACTGACATCCTCCAGAAGTAGATTTTCTGTCCAAGTTTGCCCCACCTAGATCACTGTCTGAGTATGCTATTAGGTCAAAAGGTGAGTTATGAGGATACCAAAGTCCCAATCTGGGTTGCCCTTTGAGATATCTGAATATCCTCTTAACAGCTTGAAAGTGAGATTGCTTTGGCCTAACTTGAAATCTTGCACATACACAGACTGGAAACATTATATCTGGCCTTGATGCTGTGAGATACATGAGAGAGCCAATCATGGATCTATAATGATGCACATCCATATCCTCCCCCTCAAGATCTGCTGTGATCTGCTTATGTGTTTCCATAGGTGTGCTGGCAGGTTTGGATTCTGAGAAACCAAACTTGGTTAGAATATCCTGCACATACTTGGATTGACATATGAAAATGCCATCTGACTTCTGTTGAACTTGAAGTCCAAGGAAGAAAGTAAGTTCCCCCATGGAACTCATTTTGAACCTTTGATGCATTAAATCCTCAAACTCCTTGCACATGTTGTTTCTTGTAGATCCAAAGATAATGTCATCAACATAGATTTGGACCAGCAAGATATCCTTCTTCTTTCTTTTGATAAATAGAGTCTTATCAATGACTCCTCTTTCAAAGTCATTTTCCAAGAGATAGGATGACAGAGTGTCATACCATGCTCTTGGGGCTTGATGTAGTCCATAAAGTGCTTTCTTTAATTTGTATACCCTGTCTGGATAGCTTGGGTTTTCAAACCCTGGTGGTTGACAGACATATACCTCTTCCTCAATTGTTCCATAGAGAAAAGCACTTTTTACATCCATTTGATAGACTTTGAAGTTCATGTAAGAAGCATAGGCTAGGAATAGTCTGATTGCTTCTATCCTAGCCACAGGTGCAAAAACTTCTTCATAATCTATACCCTCTTCTTGAGTATAGCCTTGAGCCACCAGCCTTGCTTTGTTCCTTATGACAATACCTCTTTCATCTCTCTTGTTTCTGAAAATCCACTTTGTGCCAATTGCTCTGTGACCTTTAGGAAGGTCTACTAGATCCCATACATCTTGTAGCTTGAACTGTAACAGTTCTTCTTGCATTGCTTCTATCCAGCTAGATTCTTTCATAGCATCATGTGCCTTTTTAGGCTCAAGCTGGGATAGAAAACAAGAAAGGACTGTATGCTGTTGATCTTGCATTTCTTGAAGCCTGCTTTGATGTCTAGTCATCATAGGAGAAGAGATATCTCCTATTACCAGCTGTGGAGGATGATTCTTTTGAACTCTGGTGATATGACTAGGTTCTTCATTCAGTCCGGCCTCTAGATTAGAGTCATGCAACTCAACTGAAGTGTTTTCAGATGCCACTTCTGATTCTTGAGTCTCCTCATCTCTAGTGTCTTCTTCACTCTGACTTGGTTCAGTAAATGATTCCTTTTCACAGTCTTTAACTGAATTTACTGTGGGTATGGGAAAAATCACAGATTTAGATATACTTTCTTGAACTTGTGTGATCTCTGATTCTCCACTACCTGTTCCTGTATAGTCATTACTGAAACCAAAAGAGTTAGTTAGTGAGTCAATGTCAAATAGCCACTGAGGTCCAGACCCAACAGGATTTGGTGTGTTCTCATTGCATTTGACATTGTCACTTTCTTCAATTATTCTAGAAGAAGAGTTAAAAACTCTGTAGGCCTTACTCTGAGATGAATATCCCACAAGAAATCCATCATCTGCTTTGCTATCAAACTTACCTAAGTGAGATTTGGTATTTAGAATTGTACAAGGACACCCAAAAGGTTTGAAGAAACCAATAAAAGGTTTTCTTTTATTTAAAAGTTCATATGGGGTCTTGTTCTTTTGCTTGACCACTAGAACTCTGTTTTGGACATAACAAGCAGTATTAACTGCTTCAGCCCAGAAGGTAATAGGTAATTTTGAATCAGCCAACAGAGATCTAGCAGCCTCTATTAGTGTCCTATTTCTCCTTTCAGCAACACCATTCTGTTGAGGAGTCCTAGGAGCACTATATTGTCTCTCAATGCCTTTTTCTTCACAAAAGGTGTTTAGATCATAATTTTTAAACTCAGTTCCATTATCTGATCTAATGACTTTTACTCTTTGATTAGTTTGGTTTTCAATTCTTAGAATAAAGGATTTGATAAGATCACTTGTTTCATCCTTAGTCCTTAGAAAATATACCCAAGTAAATCTAGAGTAATCATCAACAATAACTAAGCAGTAAGATTTCTTGTCTATACTCATAACATTTGTAGGACCAAACAGATCCATATGCAATAACTGGAGACAAGTAGAAACAGAATTTAACTCTTTGGTCTTATGAGAAGTTGTGTGTTGTTTGCCTTTAAGACAAGCAACACAATGATCATCACATGAAAAGACTTTTGAGGGTAGACCTCTTACAAGGTTATTTTTAACAAGATTGTTCATAGTCTTGAGATTCATGTGACACATCCTTCTGTGCCAAAGGGAGGATTCATCTAAAGAAGCTTTTGAAACAAGACAATTTAAAGATGAATCACTATCAACATTGTCCAAATCAAGATAGTAAACATTGTCCTTCCTTGGAGTTCTAAGAAGTATCATGCTTTCATCAACTACCTTGAACCCTGGAGCAAGGATCATACACTCAGTATTAGTAAATAATATACTATGTTGTTTGTCACAAACCTGTGATACACTTAACAGGTTGTACTTTAATTGATCAACATAGTAGACATCCTCAAATATCATCTTACCTTTGGTGACATTACCTTTTCCACTTATCTTACCACCAGTAAGATTGTCTCCAAATGCAACATGTCCTCCATTGATATGTTTGAAATCCTGAAGGCATGACATGTTGCCTGTCATGTGCCTAGAGCAACCACTATCAACATGCCAAATGCTCTTTCCCTTGAGCTGTTGATTGCCCTGCACATTAGATAAATCAATTAGTATGATTGGGGACCCAAGCAACAGTTGTCTTGGGTCTCCCTTTCTCATCAAAGTATTTACATTCCTTTTTAATGAGGTTTTTAAACTCAGAGCACTCTTTATTAGAGTACTTTGTCAATGTTATTGGCTTAGCAGAACCAACACTAGAAGCAGTACTAACCTTAGAAGTACTAACAGAGTTAGCAGTACTAACAGATTTAGCAGTACTAACCTTGTTAGCAGCATTAACATTGTTAGCAGTAGTATTACTTCTAGCAGCACTATCATTGTCAGCAACACTATTTGTGGTAGCAGTACTAACAGTTTTAGTGCTTTTAGGAATCCACATATTGACACTTTCTTTAACAGACTTTTTCTTCATGTGGCTTTTAGTTTTAACAGTTTTCTTAGCCACATGGTTCTTTTCAATTTTCTTATAACCAAAGGGTTTTTGCATGGATCTTTGGAAATTCATCCTTTGTTTCATAGGATTGAAATAACAGAATTTTGCAAGATGATTCAATTTGCCACAGATAAAACAAGGTTTTGGTCTATTGATTTTACTCAGATCAACCCCTTGTTTCTGAGCCCATTGATTATTCCAGTTTCTTTGATTTCCTCTTTTTAAACCAGAATTTAGGCTCTTGGCTTTATTGCAATCACACTGTTTGCAAGGACCTGGATTCACAACTATGGTCTGTTTGTAATGGACCTTACCAGGCTTTCCCTCTGTCTTCTCTATGTCCTTGGATTTGATCCAAGCCCTTCCACAATCATCATTGGTGATAATGTTATTCTCTAGAGGAATCTCACCACTCACCTTGATCTCCTTACTCTTGCCAACCTCTTTCTCAGTCTTATCCTCAACAACTACCTTATCTAAGGGATCTATTTCAGTGGCTCCCTCAGGCAAGTCCTTCCTATCTTTGGTGTCTAACAGGTCTGAAGTAGGAGGAATGTAATTGTTGTTATATGGTGGAGGTGTTGCATTGTACCCAATTCCTCTTCTCAGCTTATCATGAATCTGATTTTGTAGTAAAGAGTCCATTGCTTTAGAAGCATTTGAAAACTTTTCTACATCAATCTTAACCTTGGTTAGCTCCTCTTTCAGTTTTTCACTCTCCTCTTTAGATTTGGTCAGTTTAAGTTCTAAATCCTTTTTCTCCCACTGCCAGTAATTTGTGTCATATGAGTGTTGTAGTTCATTGGCTTGAAAACCTTTGATCTGATCTTCAAATCTCTCTACAATCCTTACATAGTCTTTTATATCTTTTTCTAATCTCTTAAGGTCATCACTCATCTTCTGATTGTGATCCCTGTACCTTTTAACAGTGTCTATGCAAGTTTTAGAACAGAGATTAGAACTTACCTCAGATGGGAGATCAGATACTTTAGCCATTAGAGCTTGATTCTGAATAGCCTCTTCAGCTTGATCACTCCAATCAAACCCCATACCTTGTTGAGAGACAAGGGCTTGTGCAGAGTTTCTGTTGAAGCTTCCAGATTGAGCTTGTTGGTGGTTGTTATTCTGAGACATTCCACTTCTGCATTCTCTAGCAAAGTGTCCCTTTTGATGGCATTTGTAACATTCCACCTTGGACTTGTCAAATCCTGCTCCATCTTCTCTTCTTTGGGAGAAGTTGTTCCTCCCAGTTCTTTTGATGAACTTTTTAACTCTCATGGAGAGCATGGCCATCTGCCATTTAATATCCATCTCTTCAAGATCATCTGGATTGAGTTGTTCCAAGTCATCATTAATGAGAGAAGGATTTCCATGACTTGCCAGAAAGGCCTCAAACACAGTTTCAGTGCCTTTCTCTTGGTTTGTTCCATTGGCAGTACTAACTGATTCAAGGTTGGAAGTAGACTCAGTTGATGCTGAAAGGAGTGCAGCATTGTGAACATACCCAGAAGGCCTCTTTTTAGCCTCTACCTCAGATTCAAAAACTCTTAGATCATTATAAAGATCATCAAGTTCCTTTTCTTCCAATTGATCATTCTGTCTGAAAGATATAGTATACATGGTCCATTCATCACTCAAGGACCTTAGAAACTTTCTGTTCAGATCATCTTGATCAATTTGTACTCCCACTGTAGCTAGTTCACCAATAAGTTTGTTGAACCTGTCAAAAGTTTGAGTCATGGACTCATTCTTGGTTGACATAAAGTTCTCATATTGTTGCTTCAGAATGGCTTTCTGATTTCTCTTGGTACTTTTGGTACCAGAGAATCTCTTCTCCAGAGCATTCCAGAGCATCTCTGCATCAGTGCAGTTACAGAACTGATGTTGATATTCATTGGGAATAGCCAAGAGCAAGGTGCTCAAGGCTTTCATCTCTGTCTGTCTGATCTTTCTTTCTGCATCAGTTTTTGGTGGAGTTCTCTTTCCATCTGCACCAATCTTTCCTGCTTCAGAAGGACCATTCTCTATGATGTCCCACATAGAATAGTCAGTGAGAAGTATGTACTGCTTGATTCTGATCTTCCACATATCGAATTCATTGGGTCTAAGCATTGGAACCTTTGAGACCAAAGTACTGCTTGATTCTGTAAGATTTTCCATGATGAATACCTGATTCTGAGAGAGTTTTGCTCTGATACCACTTGTCAGGATCGAATTCTCAACAAGAATTAATTCTCAGAAACAATATCAAAGAAGTTTGCGGAATAACACTTTGATATTTAATCAAACAGAAAATCAACACAAAAAATATGAATAACAAACTGTAAGCTTTTATTGAATGCTTCGAAGTTACAAGATTACTCACTCAACCTCAATATTGATGAACAGGCTCACCAATACGAATTCTACTTCTCTAGAATTAGGATCTATGCCTTGAGGTTGTTTTTCTCTCTGAAAGAATAAAAACTAAAGTTAAAGTTTTTTTTTTTTAACTATTCTAAACAATACAATATATATGCTGAATACAAAGATAATTACAATAAATAAAATATCTTCAGTATATCTTCTATGTATATCTCTAAGCTTCCATGTATATCATTTCATACGAATCTTCACCATATAAGCAGTATTAATCTTCAGCAGCATTAACTTCCTTCTAGCAGCATTAACTACTAAGCAGTACTAACCACTAGCAGTACTAACTAGCTAAGCAGTACTAACTTTGTTCAAGCAGCACTAACTTTAACTAGCAGTATTAACTACTAGCAGTAGTAACACTCAGCAGTACTAACCTTTAAGTCTTCTAGCAGTATTAACTCTGAACTAGCAGCATTAACCATACTTGAGTTTTTCTTCAGTTCCCAACAAGAGTTGACTTTCCAGCTTTGACTTCTTGAACCTTGACCTTCAGTCTTCATGATCTTGTATCCAACATATTTCTGCTCTAACAATCTTCCCCTTTGGATTCAATATCATCACAAAAAGATTTAGCAAATCAATCTCCCCCTTTAGTCGCATTGAAGAAGTTTAAATCTCCCCTTTAAGCTCAATCTGAGTACAATCTTCCTCTTTTAGTTGATCTTTAACTTTAATCTCCCCAAAGTCTATCTTCAAGAAATACCAACAATATCTCCCAAATATGGTAGAAACAATCTTCAATAATCTCTCCAGAATTAACAAAGACTCTTTCAAACTTCGAAAAAAAAATTATCTTCAGATTTAGCTCGACTTGCTTCAGCAAATAATCTTCAAAGAAAATTTCAGTGAAACCAGCACATCTTCAGAATTCCTTTGACTTTGCTTGAACAATCTTTCAAACTTTAAACTTTATCTTCTTCAACTCTTTATCCAAACTTTCAAACTTTCAAACTTTCAAATCTTTGAAATTTCTGATCCAGACATTTCTGTAAATCATCTCCCCCTTTTTGATGAATAGAGCATCGATATCATCAAAACTTTCTCCAAGAAATGTCTCTGAAATTCTATCTGACCACTGATCTTTAATAAAGAGCCTCTGATTCGTTGATATCTCGATCTGTCCTGAAGGCCGTCTTTTCTTGGTCGTCGACGTGCATAAGTATTTGATTGTAGCCTGAGTATGCGTCCATGAACGTCAAGAGTTCCTGCCCAACAGTTGCGTCGACTAATGCATCAATGTGTGGCAAAGGAAATGGATCCTTTGGACATGCCTTATTCAGATTTGTGAAGTCTATGTACACCCTCCATTTTCCGTGTTTCTTCTATACGACCACGATATTGGCTAACTAGTCAGGGTGCTATACTTCTCGATTTTCCCAGACTTGAGGAGGTTGTCGACTTCATCTTTGATCACCTTGTTCCGCTCTAGAGGGAATTTTCACGTTTCTGCCTCACTGGTTTGAATGATGGATCGATATTCAGTTTATGTGAAATGACGTCAGGGTCGATGCCAACCATGTCTTCGTGCGTCCAGGCAAAACAGTCAGCATGATCCTGCAAAAAATAGATTAGTTTTTTTTAATAGAAGGGTCGAGCATCGAACCTATGAAGACGATCTGGTTTAGTTTGCTTTGATCCAGGATAACTTCCTCCAATCAATAGTCGTTGACGGTGTCGGGAGTATCCTGGTTCTGTAATTGCTAGATGGATTGTTTTCTAGGTTTCATCGATGTTTTGTAGCAATCCCGAGCAACTTTAGGTTCACTCTTGATCTCCTGGACTCCCCATGATGTAGGGAATTTCATCGTCTGGTGATACGTCGAAGGGACTGCTTTCATGTCGTGTATTAAGGGTCGACCAATGATGATGTTGTACGCCGAAGGACAGTCGATGACAATAAATCTGGTCTGTTTGTTGATTCCTTTCGCGTAGATTGGTAAGGTGATTTCTCCAGAGGTGCTCGTCGCATCCCCTTTGAATCCTACTAGTGTCGTCGAGGGACGAACGATCTCTGACTTGTCGAGTCTCATAGCCTTGATGGTGTCGAGAAAGATTATATTCATTGAGCTTCCTCCATCGACCAACACCCTCCGGGTTAAACAATTGCCAACCTTGAGTTGTATGATTAACCCGTCGTGATGTTTTTGATGTGGGTCGCCCAGATCGTCATGATCGAACGTTATCTTCATTGACTCTAGTTCCAATTCTTCCTTCGTCTGTGATGATCGAGGGATTGGCTGATTGCTTGCCCCCTGGATGGCGTGCCTTTTTGCTGCGGAATAGGTTTGACCACAGCGTCTGACCATCCCGTAACACACTTTACAATTTTCTCGTGAACAGGGTATGGTGGTCGAACGTTGTTGTCAGGTGTCGCTGGTTTGTTGAAGATCATGGTCGTCATGGAAGTCGCACCATTTGTCTTGTCTTTCTTATCGTCAGCTTTGTCGCTTTTCTTTAGCCATCGAACTGTTGCCTGCGCGGTTATTAATGCTTCGACCAAGTCTTTAGAAGTACCATTGAATCCATAAGAGGAAACCTTAGGGTATTGGGGAAACTTGGTTGTGGTCGAGACTTTCTTCTTGTCGAACCTGAAGTTCGATATCTGTCTCGACGGCTCAGCCTTAACTTTCGTCTTGGCCTTGAATTATGGCTTATTCACACTCAACGATTTCTTGTCGTTAGAGTGTTTTCGTCGAAAGGCATCGTCGTCTTCGATCCTCATATAGGACAATGTCCTTGCTCGAACATCTTCAAAGTTCTCTGGGAGGTACTTTGTCAGATCGGTGTATAGACCTGAGCTTTCATCCAGACCGCGTTTGTACGCCTCGATCGCAGTTTTGATGTCGCAATTTCGGACGCTAATCATTTCGGCGTTGAATCGGTTGAAATAACTGCGGATGGTCTCTCCCACTTTCTGCACGACATAGTATAGGTCACTAGTCTGCTTCTCCATCTTACGACTACTGGCGAACTGTTGGGAGAATTGATTTACCAGTTCTGCAAATTGTTGGATCATAAATTGTATTCAAGATTAAAGTTAAAGTTAAGGGTTTAAATTGCAATTGTGTTAAAGTTAGTTAGAGGGTCTATTGTGTAATAAGTTAATAGTTTATTAGCTATTGGGCCTCAAGCCCGCTTAGCATTTAGCAAAGCCGATTAGGCATTAGGCCTGGGTATTTAATGTTTTGATTAGTTTAGTTTTAGGTTAATCTTCATATTCAATATTATAATCCTCTCATTATTCTTAATCATAATTATTGTTTAGAGAGAGGTAGCCGTATTGTAATCCTACATTCAAGGTACCAAGAACACATAAGGTTTTCATTCATTATTCAAGGGATTGTGGTATGTTATTCTGATCTATTTTATCTCTTGATATATTATTGTGTTGTGATTGTTTATCAACTAGATTAATCTGGGTTAACAAGTGGTATCAGAGCCATAAGAATCAAGTTTATCGATTTTACTGTTTATTGGATTATACTGTTCATCGAATTCACTGTGTTCATCGACTTTTCATGCTGTGTGAATATCGATTTCCTAAATTGATGTATTGTTATGCTTAAAGTTGATCTGATTAGATGAGTTTTATGGATTAGGATGCTTTCTGGTAGTTTAATTGCACCTAATATCATCAATTGAATGACTTTCTGTGAATTTTTTGGCTACTGAGTTCGCATAACTATCGTTCACTGTGTTCATCAAATTGAAGTTGGAAAGTTGACTTTAATCATTGGTTTTGATTGCATACTGATCGTTGTATGTTTGTGGGTTCGAAAGTCTATTTTTCGCATTAAATTTCTGTGTTTGTGGTGTGTTCTGGGTCGATTATTATTATCTGGGTCGAACTATGTCAAGAACATATCGGTCGAACAACTTATCGGTCAACCACATTTTATCGGTCCATATCCCGTATCGGTCCATATATTTGTACCGGTCGACCGCACAATATCGGTCGCCCGGATAACTCACAATCATTATCGGTCCACACAGAATATCGGTCCACACACACTATCGGTCAAAGCCATTGTCGGTCAAGACCAAGACCAATACCGGTTGAACTCACTATACCGGTCCATAGCTTTATCGGTCTTAATCACTTACCGGTCAATATACCTTATCGGTCCATACATAATACCGGTCCACTTTCCATACCAGTCGCCCGATACACTCACAGACCACATCATATTGGTCCATACAACTTATCGGTCCATACTTTTTCCCGGTCGACCGAATCATATCGGTCGAATACTTTTGCCGGTCGAGCACATTCCCGGTCGTGCAACACCCCGGTCGAACAAGTTACCGGTCCAAGCAAGTTCCCGGTCGACTTCTGCTTTGCGTGATTGCCTACTCGCGAGAACCTCTGTTTGCGCCACCCAAGGCTCACGCAAACCTTACTTTGCGTGACACACTACTCGCGAGAACCCCTCTTTGCGCTACTCAAAGCACGCGCAAACCTTCACTTTGCGTGACCCTTAGCTCACGCAAACCTCATTTTGCGCAGGTACCGGTTCGCACAAATCCCTGTTCGCGCAAGTACTGTTCACGCTGGTACTATTCACTTTTGCGTATATATTTTTTTTGTCAGAGTTTCACAGTTTTATTTTTCAGTATTATCTATTTGAGTTTTATACTGTTTGAAAGGACTACATTTAATTAGTTTTGGAAATTTATTTTTCTGAAAATTTTTGAGTGTGGTTTTTATCTTGATTCTAACGATCTCATCTAGTTGGTTGTCTTGATACAGAAAAGTTTGATTACTAACTGTACAGCTAAGATTTCGAATCAGCTTCTCTCAATGGGCTCTCAGTACAAACCTCCTGTCCTCATGGCTAATGAGTATCAGCAATGGAAGACCAGAATGATCCAGTTTCTGAATCACAAGAACAGAGATTACATGGAAGCAATCATTAATGGTCCAGAAAATCCAATGATCACAGTAAAGGGTCAAGCTGCAACAGAGACCTCTCCAGAAATCCCTGACAGATTCGTTCCTAAACCTTATCAGTTCTTTACTGAAAAGCAGAAAGCATAGTACAAGATAGAAGAAGAGGCTCTAATTTATTTGACTATGGCTATTCCAAACGACATCTACAATCGTGTAGACAGTCAGAGCTCTGCTAAAGCAATCTGGGATGAACTAGCAAGACAGTTTGAAGGAAGTGAAGCCTCCATCCAAGCTAAGCAGAATCTGTGCATAAATGCATACGAGGGATTTCACGCAAAAGAAGGAGAGACGCTGTTAGAGACCTACAACAGATATAATATTATTCTCAATGACTTGCGGAGGAATAACATTTCTAAGTCTGCTTCAGAGATTAATTATAAGTTCATCAAGAACTTAAATCCAGAATGGAAGAACTTTGCCATCAACCTTCAGATGTCAAAGAACATGGCTCAAGAGAACGTCACTGATATCTTCTCTACTCTTTCTCAGCACGAGGACGAAGTGAGAACCATCAATAATGAGTCAAATAAACTGAAGAATTTACAAGGTTCTGTATCCTCTACAAGGTCAAAGAAAAAGGTGTCTAAGGCCTTAGTTACCGAGGTTACTGACTCTGACTCTGCTTCAAGTGATGAAGAACTGGAGATTGATTCTGATCCAGATATTCAGAAGTTTTCTAAGGACTTGGCTCTAATTACGCGACGTTTCAAAAAGAGCTTCGGCAAGAAGAAATTCTACTCAAAGCCAAAGTATGATGGATACAAGAAAGAGAAGTCTGAGATGCGATACAAGCCGAGGCATGGAAAGAGAAAGGAAGGACGAGAAGACAGGAAGGAAGATAGAAGAGAAGGAAAGAGAGAGGAGAAGCGAGTAAAACGAAAGGATGAACCAGGAAGATGCTACAACTGTGGCAAATTTGGGCATTTCTCAAGAGACTGCAAGTTCAAGAAGGTAAAGAACTCATAGTACTATGCAAGAAAGTCACTTATTGCCAAGAAAGCTGAAGAAGGAAAAGTGTTGATGGCTGAAGAAGAAAACTGGTTGTTCCAAAGTTCCGATGACGAGGAGCAAGCGCACTTCACCCAAGTATCTTATATGGCAAAGCTGGATGGTGACGATGAAGAGTCTGAGGCACAATCCGAAGATACAAACTCTGAGGTAAGTGATAATTCTGAACTTATTGAATCTCTAATGGCCCAAATACATAGTATGAAAGATGAATTTGCTTTACTGAAAGGTAAACTTAGCTCTGCACATCAATCTGTCTTAAGTTTTCGTGATGAAAATGCTTTATTAAAAGTTGTTGTGGAAGAAAAAGAAAAAGAAAAGGATGATTTAGAAGCTGAAAAAGATTCTTTAAAAAGAAAAATATCTGGTTTAGAAAAGGATCTTGTGAATCTTAATGCTGAAAAGGGTGAGTTTGAAATCAAATTTGAAATTTGTTATAAAGAAAGAAATGAAGCTTTCACCAAAATCAAGCAATTGGAAGATATTAATATGAAACGAGGTCAGACTGAGCAAACATTAATTCTGTTGACCAATAAACTCTAGGATGAAAGGTTTTATTAACTAAAACCAGGTTTGGGTGTGCCAACTAACGAAGTTTTGAAAAAGGCACCGGAGCACCTATATAATTTTGATAAATTTGGCTCCGCAATCAGACCCATTCCTGACATTCGTGCAACTTTTGTTGAAGCAAGTACTCCTAAACCTTTTACTGAGACCAAAGGTCGAGAAGAAATGGGAGAGAACAAGTCTGGTGACACTGATTCTAAAAATCTTTTTAAATCAGTTGGTTTTAAATATAGTGATTTGAATAAAAGCTATGAGACTCGAAAAATCGAATTTACTGAGTCTGAATCACTATTCACCACACACTCAAAAGAATCAGTCAGCACCAACACAGTTCTACCTGAGACTGCATGCAAATATGATGAGTATGAATCGGATGTTGATCCATCTACTATACCATCAGTCTCAAATCCCATTGCTTCTAAACCTTTACTTGTTGAAGAGGTTGAAGAAGAAAATGTCAGCACGAATGACTCTTGTGTTAAAAATGATAAAACGGAGTTTATTGAGTCCATGACTGAAGAAAAGTTTTCTGACATGATGAATTCTTCAGACTCTGATCCTGTTTCTGATTTAAAGGAGTCAAATTCTGTGAATGATCATACATCTGAATTGATGAAGCAAATTGATATGTTGCAACAGTCTCTTGATGAGGTTGAAGATGAAAATCTTGATCTCAAATATAAACTTGAAAAATCTTTAAAAGAAAACCAAGAGCTTTGCACAGAGATCAATGAGTTGAAAATTAATTTATTTAAAAATGCTTCAAATGATAAACAGATGTTCAATGATCCAAGTTGGAAGGTAAGAACCAATCCAGAATTTGATTCTCCTGCAAAACCTTCAGTTGTTTACTCTGATTGTCCTGAATATCCACCGAGTATTTTTGAGAAGGGTGAGACTTCAAATAGCTCTAGAAAAGAACCACCCTCTAAGTCAGAGACTAACAAGGTTCATGTTTCTGTTTCAGATATAAAAGGAAATGGAGTTGGGAGGAGTAAGAAGAATAAAGATAATAGTTTGAATAAGAATGATAGGTTATCTAGTGAAACTTTTGCTTCAAATAGTTGTACTTCAGACAGTGTTATTTTGAAAAGTAATTCTTTTGATGAACATGAATGTAAGATTTGTTCCGATAAATCTAAGTTTATGAATTTTGCTCGAAAGAATCTATATTGCAAACACTGCTGGGATAACTCATTCAAATAATACTCCCCTCCAAAGTCCAAACAGAGTAAGAGAAAAGCTAAACTGAACCTTAAGTCTAATTCTAATTATGATTCCTCCACACAACCCAAAGTGTTTCGAGCTAAGATTGCCAATCCTACTTCTAAAAAGCACTTTCAGGAATTAAATGTCAAGATGGTTTGGAAAAGGGTTCCAAAACCCCGTTATGAATGGCGTGTGAAAGTTAAACTTGATGATATTCCTGAATTGCGTGAAGCTAACCGCAAAGGACCCATCTTGATATGGGTACCTAAGCAAAACTAATTGTCTCTTTTGTAGGCCTGTCGGCTGTGGGTGATAGATTCCGGATGCTCAAGCCACATGACAGGATTCAAGCACCTCTTGCATAATTATGTGGAGGAGCCTGCCGGAGCAGTTAGATTTGCCAATTCTGAAGCCGAAGGACACGTCAGAGGATATGGAATGCTCGATAATGGTGTTGTGAAGATTCAAAGAGGGTTATATGTTGAAGGACTTGATCACAATCTGTTTAGCACCAGTCACTTCTGTGACATGAAATATCAAGTCCGCTTCACAACCACTCATTGCTATCTAGAGGATCCCGATGGTTACGAAGTCTTCAAAGCTGAGCGCCATGGAAATCTATACTATGTAGATTTTCCTACACTGTCTGCCACACGTTTAGTATGTCTACTAGCCAAAGCTTCTAAAGCACAATCGTAGACGTGGCATCGCTGCTTGTCTCATCAGAATTTCCGATCTATAGTGAAGCTACAGAGACAAGGTCTGGTCAAAGGTCTACCAGAAATGAGGTTTGAGAAAGACTCCCTGTGTTCTGCATGTGAGTTAGGCAAAATGAAGCGAATCTTCTTCAAGTCTAAAGCTGAATCATCGACCTCATCTGCACTGGAACTTCTTCAAATGGACCTTTGCAGCCCAATGCGAACAACATCTATCAACGACAAGAAGTATGTTTTAGTAATGATAGATGACTATTCAAGGTATACATGGCTAGAGTTTCTTCGCAACAAGTCAGATGCGCCAGAGTTGATTATCGCTTTTATCAAGCGCATCCAAGTACGTCTTCAATTGCCAGTTCGAACAATTCACAGCGACAACGGCACGGAGTTCAAGAATGCCACCTTGCAGAGCTATCTTATCTATGTAGGAATTTCACATAACTTCTCCGCAGCCTACACTCCACAGCAGAACGGCATTGTTGAACGGAAGAATCGCACTCTTGTTGAAGTCGCTCGTACTATGCTTGCTTATTCAGATCTACCTATGTACCTCTGGGTCGAGGTAGTCGCTACAACATGTTTTACACAGAATCGTACCATTGTGGTCAAGCGTTTTAATAAAACAGCATATGAGTTAATCAACAATCGTATACCTAACATCAAATTCCTTCGTGTTTTTGGTTGCAGGTGTTACATTCTGCGAGAGCGTCAAGGTCTATAAAAATTTGATAAGAAAGCGGATGAAGGATATCTCGTTGGATACTCTCTGACATCCAAAGCTTATCGAATTTACATTATTCGAACTAAGACGGTTGTTGAGAGCATGAATGTCTCCTTTGATGAGAATTCTACTAGGACTTCTGGACACAACAGTTCAGAACTCGGAATTAAAGACAAAGCTTCTCTTCAATCCCGAATAGAACCAACATCTAAAGGATCTATTTCTTCTAACTCTAACTGTACTTCATCTGAGTTAGATTTATTGTTTATTGATGCCTTTGATGATATTTGTGTAGATTTTGATAAAGGCATATCTACATCAATAACAAGCTCGAAGGTCCCTACCATTTCTGAAGACATATCTGGACCTTCCGAAGAAGTCACTGAAACTTCATCTCCATCAGGTACAACTAAACCGTTAGTTTCTGACTCTCCTAATGCTGAATCTATCTCTGCAGATAGTTCTTCTGGAAACGAAGTCACGAGTACTTCAACTGCTACTCCAGAAGTCTCAGTATCAGAAACTCAAGTACAAGATGTCCCGAGTATATCTATGGAGCTACCTGTTGTGCACGATGAAAACGATGCGTCCAATACGCAACAAACAGTTGAATCCTTACCAAGCACACATCGTTGGACTAAGGATCATCCCCTGAACAACGTGATAGGTGACTTACAATCTGGTGTCACAACACGGTCAGCATCAGCGAATTTCTTCATGTTTTCAAGCTTCCTTAGTTCCTTAGAACCAAAGAAAGCGTCTGAAGCTCTACGTGATCCCTTCTGGATTTCTGCTATGCAAGACGAGCTTCTACAATTCGAAAGGAGCAAGGTATGGCGCTTGATCCCACTACCTAAAGGTAAATCTGTTATAGGAACAAAGTGGGTTTTTAGAAACAAGAAAGACGAAGCAGGAGTAGTTGTGAGAAACAAAGCTCGTTTGGTCGCAAAAGGGTATTGTCAACAGGAGTGCATTGACTATGACGAAACATTCGCCCCGGTTGCAAGGATCAAAGCCATCAGAATCTTCCTAGCCTATGCAGCGCACAAAAGCTTTACAGTCTATGAAATGGATGTAAAGTCATCTTTCCTGAATGGCGTTTTGCATGAGGAGGTCTACGTGGCCCAACCTGAAGGTTTCGTTGATCCTCATCACCCTGATCATGTCTATGTTTTAGACAAAGCGCTTTATGGTCTTAAACAAGCACCACGAGCCTGGTATGAAACTCTCACTAAATTTCTCTTAGCTTCTGGTTTTAAGAAAGGTACAGTAGATACTACCTTATTTCTTAAAAGGCAAGGTGAGGACTTGATTCTCATTCAGATTTATGTTGACGACATAATATTTGGGTCGACAAATCCGAAATTTTGCAAGAACTTTTCAAAGATAATGGTAACAAAGTTTGAAATGTCGATGATGGGTGAATTGAATTTCTTTCTTGGTTTACAAGTAAAATAATTACCCGAAGGCATATTTATTAATCAAGCTAAATACATAAAAGATATTTTTAAAAAGTTCAATATGTCAGATAGTTCCGTCATGAAAACACCAATGGCTACTGGTACACTCCTAGACGCAGATCCCTCCGGGAAACCTGTTGATCAAAAGGTGTATCGTAGAATGATTGGTTCTTTACTTTATCTGACTGCAAGTCGTACAGATATAATGTTTGCCACATGCTTTTGTGCGAGATATCAGTCTAATCCTAAAGAGTCGCACTTATCTGTTGTTAAGCGAATCCTTAGATATCTCAAAGGTTCTCCTAATCTAGGCCTTTGGTATCCAAAGGATTCTCGTTTTGATCTAACCGCCTTTACAGATGCTGATCATGCAGGATGTAAGCTAGACCGGAAAAGCACCTCTGGATCATGTCAATTTATAGGTGACAAACTTGTTAGTTGGACCTCAAAGAAACAAAACTGTGTTTCAACATCCACTGCCGAGGCTGAATATGTAGCTGTTGCTAGCTGTTGTTCTCAAGTCCTCTGGATGACGACACAGTTAAGGGACTTTGGATACAACTACAGGCGTGTTCCTATTTATTGTGATTCCAAGAGCGCAATCGCCATAACTGCTAACCCGGTACAGCATTCGAAGACCAAGCATATAGATGTACGTTATCACTTCATCAAGGATCATGTAGAAAAAGGTGACATTGAAAGGCACTTTGTTCAAACTGACTTCCAGTTAGCTGATCTTTTCACCAAGCCGTTGGATGAAAAGCGGTTCCAATTTCTCATCAGCAAACTTGGTATGTTGAACATGTTTTAGACCTTACTCATGATTCTAGGGGGAGTATTCTATGTTTTGATCTTGTGTTTTATTATTCAACTGTTACTAACAAGAAAGGAATCATTTTCACAAATGATTACCATATTTTCTTTAATATGCAGGTTTGTTCAAGTGACTATGGTTTCTAATCACTTCGGATTAGAACCTGCACTTCAGTGCTTTATCTTTTTGCTTTCTGTTCATTTATGTTATTCCAAAAAAAAAAAAAATCTTCAGTTGAGGGGGAGTTTAATCGCCTATAAGCTTAATTGAAAAACTCCTTAAGAGCTTAAATTGTCAAACTTTTTTTAGTTTGAGGGGAGAATTGCATCGTCAAACACAAATGTTCTGACTTCTCCAAGTTTTATTCTTCATGTAACTGTATTCCTTTGTGCTTTCATGTACAAAAGCTTGTTGAACAGTATGTTCTTTTAGGAAAATACATGGGATTCAGTGTGAGAACTTCACAGAACTTCCATGGATTCACGATCACCAGTGTTTCCTACCCCGGAAGTATTCCTTGAGTGATTGAGGGGAGAGGGGTCAAAAGAATTGAGTGATGGTGTGTGAAAAGGTAAAATGGAAAAGAGAGATTGGTTAGAAGTGAGCATTAAAAGAAAGAGAGTGAGTGAACAGAGTAAAAGAATATTAGACTCTGCACCAAACCACTTTCTGAGTCGGGCAGCCACATTATCTGATTGGTTCACATTCTTTGGTGACCATCATTGAAATAGGTAACTAGCCCATTCCATCTCTTGCATACAACCCCACCAGCTACTCATTCTTTTCTCAAAAAGAGAATGTTTCACATTTTCTGGGGACGCAGCACATACGCTATTGATTCTTCATTTGGAAGATACTAATATTGAAAAAGAAGGAAAGTTGCCCCACCTTCGAACCCTTTCTCATGCACATTGAGTCTTTGTATAATTTGTTGTTGTCTCAACAAGTTTACATATTTTGAGCCTATAATGAAAAGAAATCATCTATGCTTAAATTCTTTCATACACATGCACAAGCACACAGAAATTTGTTTTCTGTTAGAACGTTCATAGATAACCATGTGTTATTCGATGATTGAATGGAAGACTTGGGGAGCCAACATCAAACCAGCTCCTTATATAGTAACTTTGTGTTACTCAATAACTTTGTGTTACTGATAGGCATTCTAACTGAGTCATTTGTTGATTCAGGGTTACATCTCTTAAACTGTTTGAATTTGCAAAGATTTAAATGGTTACTACTGAATTTGAAAAGATTGAAATAATCACTCTTTCCATCTGGGAAGACTGCTCTTATTTCACACAGGGCTCATACATGAAGATAGTGCTTACTGATGATCATACTCAAAGGGGAAGATTGATTTGCAAAGTTTTGATGATGATGATTCTCACCACTCATCAAAAAGGGGGAGAATATTCAAAGAGGGAGAATACAAGAAGATTACAAGAATTTTTGAAGTAAAGACTGCTGAAGAATTCAATGATATCAAAGTATCTGAGCTAATTTGAAGTTTCAAATATAAAGATGAAGACTGTTTCTGAAGTTTTCAAGAAAAGTGAAGACAAGTGAAGACCCGAAGACTATTGCCAAAAAAAAAATTTAATCTTGAATCCAAAGGGGGAGATTGTTGGATCATAAATTGTATTCAAGATTAAAGTTAAAGTTAAGGGATTAAATTGCAATTGTGTTAAAGTTAGTTAGAGGGTCTATTGTGTAATAAGTTAATAGTTTATTAGCTATTGGGCCTCAAGCCCGCTTAGCATTTAGCAAAGCCCATTAGGCATTAGGTCTGGGTATTTAATGTTTTGATTAGTTTAGTTTTAGGTTAATCTTCATATTCAATATTATAATCCTCTCATTATTCTTAATCATAATTATTGTTTAGAGAGAGGTAGTCGTATTGTAATCCTACATTCAAGGTACCAAGAACACACAAGGTTTTCATTGATTATTCAACGGATTGTGGTATGTTATTCTGATCTATTTTATCTCTTGATATATTATTGTGTTGTGATTGTTTATCAACTAGATTAAACTGAGTTAACACAAATGATCCGATAGACTTTGGTTTGAGGCCAATCAACCATTGTAGAGCTGCACCTATGAGGGTTGCTCCGAAACTTTTGCACATACATACCTCTTGATACTGGTGTGGGATCGACATTGTCCATATCAACTCTTTGTATTGAGCGACGTGTTCAGTTGGATCCGAGATACCATAATATTTTGGTGTGAACGTTGGGATAATGTACTTCTTCAGGACGTCAACCATCGCAATCTCGTCGACGAAGGGTGACGCTTGGAACCCAGTGCAAGGCTCGACGTCGACAGGTACTGTTGCATCTGGAAGTTTGGCAAGTAGCGATAGGACACATTCGTTTTTCTCTTCTAACATCTTCAGTCTTTGGGCGACAGGGTCGTCCTGAGTATTCCCTTGGACGATCGGTGGGACATGTCCTGTACTCTGGAAACCATTTCGCTGTGATGAGTCAGAAGCATATCCATTATATTGGAAGGTGGGTATTGGCATTGTGGGAATCGATGTTGTAGGAGGCGTCGTGGGAATTGGCGTTGTCGAGTAAAAGAAGGGTGGAATCGATGTCATGGATTGCATCATGGGGACCTGTACTGTTAAAGGAAAGAATGGCGGAGGTGGAGGTGGCAACGTCGGCATAGGCTGACTAGAGATGCCAGGGAAAAGCAGTCTTGGGTAGTTGGGAAGCGGTGGTCCCGACCAGGGCATGCTAAATTCACCTCGACCATGCGAAAGCCCCATAGCGTTGCTAGTGTTATGATTTCTTAAGGATTCAATCTCTTCCCCTGATTTCTTAAGGTTTCAATTTGAGCACGAGTGGCGTTCAACTCCATGTTCATTTGAGCCATAATATGTTCTTGAGTTCCTTGAGGAGCTGACATTGTCCTGTAAAAATAAAAAATATTCGAGGAAATTGTTAGTAAGGCGCACTATTGTCGAGGATTTTCTTTAGATGGGGCCCCACGGTGGGCGCCAATCTGTTAATGCCAAAAATCACCCAAAGGATAACTTAAGTTTGATGTGGAGCTTCTAAGATGAGTTCATCGGTGTTAAACCCAATTCTAGATTGTAAAAGTATTGAAAATATCCAAGTCCTATTTCAGAGGATTTCCAGAGACAGACTTCAGAGGACGAACCTGCCTCTGAAGTACATTCCAGAGTTAGTAGATTTTAGCAGAAGACATCAGAGATGGCTTCATCAGAGGAACCTACATCAGAGCTCTGAAGAACTCCTCTCTGAATATAGTGCACTGATCCCTTCTACAAGTATCAGCAGAGCATATGACACATCATTAGTGATAAGATTTACTTTCTAGAGTAGGTCACTATTCATGCATGTCTTGAGCTTACCTTTTAGGTAAGATACTGTTCAAGCATGCTTCTATATGTCAGATCGTACACTGTACACTTTATGGTCCTATAAATAGGACCATCACTCCATTGACAAAAGTGTGCTTTTTGATATATCTTGTATCTGATAAATCTTTTAAATATATTGAAAGTATTTCAAAGAAGATCTTGTACGTTCTACATATTTGTTTATGAACTGTGATATTTGAATCTGCTTTTGATATTAAACTGTATTGCTTCTGTTGTTCTTATTCTTGTTGTTTATATCATTATCATAAGATTAAATCTGGGATCCAACAATTGGTATCATAGCCTCCTTTGTTTTCTAAACAAAAAAAGATCATATCTGCATACTCGAATAGATTTATATCTTACTGATTCAAGCTTTCAATATTTGTGCATGTTCATATAAAACTTGGTTTATTAAAAAGAACTTCATATGCTCAAGACTTGAAAGTAAATCACAGTTTCTTTCTTTGGTAAAAGATCTTCATAGAAAAGCATCAGTTCTTCAAATCTTCATCTTTTCTTCACAAATGGCAAACTCAAGTATAAGTGACATTTAGACAGCTGGATCATTAACCAAACCTCCTACACTCCTAAGGGATGAATATCCCCAATGGAAGATAAGGATGGTAAACTTCTTGGAAGGTATGGACAGGGATCTTTTAAGATCAGTGAACAATGGACCTCACCAACCAATGGTGTTGGTACCAAGAGTTCCAGCAACAGCAGATACTACTGAAATACTTTTATACTATGAAAAGAAAACTTCAAACTTCACTGAAGAAGAAACTAGAATGATGGAAAATGACTCAAAAGCTGTTAGATTACTTATAATGGCCATTCCCAATGATATATTTCAAGAACTTGATTCTTATGTAACTGCAAAAGAGATATGGGATCAGTTGTTAAACCAACTTGA
The DNA here is from genome assembly GCA_954870635.1 of Arctium minus. Lineage (NCBI taxonomy): Eukaryota > Viridiplantae > Streptophyta > Magnoliopsida > Asterales > Asteraceae > Arctium > Arctium minus. The sequence continues at coordinate 70,416,989 of OX941092.1, read as the reverse complement.
AGGTGGCCTACAAACTTAGAAAAACAAAAGAAACTTTGTATTAATGAGTATCATGACTTTCATGCACTACCTGAAGAAACCTTACACCAAACATACTCAAGATTCAACATTCCCATCAATAAATGCAAAAAATTTGGAGTTATGAGGACAAAAGAAGAAAACAATGTTCTTTTCCTTAAAAGTTTAAATGAAGAATGGTCACAACTGTCCATGTCAATACAGGCCAATCAAAATCTTGAATCATGGTCCTTGACTGACATTTATGGCACTCTTGTTGCACAGGAAAAAGAAGTTATTAAACAAAAGACAAAAACCACTTTAGGTGGACCACTTGCCCTCATTTCAAAACAAAAAGGTGTATCAAAAGAAGGTAGTAGTGCATAAACAAAGAACTGTTTGAAAAAGGAATCAAAAAGAAAATCTAAAAAGGTTTTAATGGCTGAAGAAGATGAACATCCACACTCAGATTTAGATGATGACATCAATGCCTTTGCCAAATCTCTTGCATTAATTACCCATCAATTTAACAAGAAATTTGGCAAGAAAGTTTTTGAACAAAGAAGAGATGATGAAGAAAGTTGAAATCCAGAAAGAAGATATCAACAAGAGCCCAGATTCACTCCACATAGTGATCTAAAGGGTACAAATTTCAACAATCATGATGTTGCACAACAATCAAGAACTCATCAACCATTCCAACCCAAGTATCCTCAACCTCAGAGATACTTTCAGCCGCAACCTCAAGATCAGAAAACAGAAACTGTTGTTGCTCTTCCACCAAACCAAAATGATGGAAGATGTTTCAGATGTGGAAAGCCAGGCCATTTCTCTGCAAAATGCAGAGGTAGGCTTGTCAAAGATCAAGACTACTACAAGAACAAATACAAGTACAATGTCAAAGAAAGAGTACTTGTTGCAGAGATGGAAGATTGGCTGTCAGACTCTACAAGTGATGGAGAGGAAGAACCTACCAATCTCTGTGGTATGGCCTTTTGCAGATGATCATACTGATAAATCATCAGAGGACTGCTCTAAAACGGTAAATTCTCCTTCTACCTCTGAAATGAACTTGAAATGGATGTTCTTAAACTAACAGTTTCAGAGTTTAAAGCAAAAAGTTTCTGAGGAAAAAGAAAAAAGAAAGCAAATGACAAAAGATCTAAGTTTTTATAAAAGGGAAAAGGATCTTCTTGAATCAGAAAAGAGATAAATCTTTGTTGAAAAATCTGAACTTGAAAAAGCTCAAAAGCAAAAGGAAAAATCTTTTTCAGAAAAATTCAAAGAACTTGAGAAAGTTTTAAAAGTTAAAGAAGAAGAAGTAAGAAGATCTTAGTATGAAAGGCTCAATTTTGTTGCCTTAACTAACTTTTTTCAAAAGGAAAGAGAAATCCTACATCAATCTCTGGAAAGGAAAGAACTTCAAATCAAAAGCTATCTAGATGCTCAAGATGTACATATAAAGATAAATTCTCAAATGGACACTCAATGACTGGGATTCAATGAATTGGATCCATTCTCAAATGGACACTCAATTCTTCCACTTTCTGTATAGGAAAGGTCCAGAGCTATGACTGTTCATCTCTGAACAATTTCAAGAGAACAAAAACCTCAGAAGGATAAAAAATAAGAGCTCTGAATTTTAAGAATGTCTCATACTCTGAAGCAAAAACCTTTCCAAAATCTATCTTAAAGATAGAAAAAGAGACTTCAGAGGTACACTTCACCAAACCTCAGAGCAATGATCCTAGAGAAATTTTCAAGTCTGATGCTTTTATCACAAAATAATCAAATACATCTGAAACAAGTACCTCTGAAACAAGTACTTCTGAAGATGAACCTCAGAGTTCACTCAATCCAGATGCACCTCTGTATTCACCAATTTCAGACGAATGCATCAAAACTACATTTGAGGATGACATTAAAAGAATCTATAAAGAAAATGTCATAGTTGATTTGAAAAAGAAAGAAAGCATGAAAAGAATCATTAAAGTCTCTAGACCCAAGGAAATTAAGAAAACTACAGAGGTTGTTATCTCTGACAAGGCTAAAAGAGACTTTCTTGACTCTGATTCTGAATCTGATCCAGAGATAGATGAACAGATATTCTATAGACCAGAGGAAGTAATTCATAAAAATATAGTGATGGTTGATTCTGGAATTTTGAACATTCCTATTCTTGTTTTGAAAAATAAACCCAGAACACCAATATGTCATGATTTTCCAGACATGTATCTACAAGCAAAAACTTCTCTGGACCTTGAGAAAGAATTACAAGAAAAGACCAAGAATAAAACTAACACTTCTCAATTCTATACTTATAAACCAATCAAATTCACTCCTGAACAAAAAGGCAAATGGCAAGAAATTAACCATTTTGATCCTGTTTGTGTAGTGAGCAACAAAGAGAAGAAGATGTTTTTGAACAAGAAAAGACAACTTGAAAACAATGATGTCTTTCAAGCCAAAAGGAAGAAAGTAGTTAGGAATACTTGTAATATTCCTAGTGCTAGTTTGAAAAAGAATCAAAGTGTACCGAATGCATTTAATGAAATGAAAAACTTTGCTTCTACTTCTTCTTGTTCTGTAAATTGCAATTGCATTCAACTCTTGATAAAACTGAAAAATCATTTCAGAGGTTCTCATTGCTTTCTGAATCAGTCTCTGAACAAAAATTCAAAGACAAAGCCTCAAAAGAAAAAGAACAACTCTGCCAAAACATCAAAAGATGAAAAGGCAAATATTCAAAGAAATCCTCAGAAATCTAACAAGAAAGGACCCATAATGAGATGGGTGCCTAAGAAACTCTAATCTGTCTTGTAGAAAAAGTCTATGTCCATCTGGTACTTGGATTATGGATGTTCAAGGCATATGACTGGAGATAAGAAGTTGTTGTCCTCTTACAAAGCTAAATCAGGAGGAGCAGTACGTAACTTTTGGAGACAATATGCAAGGTCAAATTAAGGGTTATGGTAAGCTAACAAGAGGTAATGTTTTTGTATCAAAGATTGTTTATGTTGATGGGTTAAAACACAACTTAATCAGCATAAGTCAACTTTGTGACCATGGTTTTGATGTGAAATTTCAAGAAAAACATTATTCACTTTTTCACTCAAAAACAGGTCAAGAAATGCTCAGAGCAGACAGAAAGGGTAACCTATATAGAATGAATTTTACCAAACACATAAAAACTGACTCAGAGAAACTTTGTTTAGTATCTCTGAACAGTAAAGATGTCTGGCTCTGGCATAAAAAGTTCTCTCATCTGAACTTTTCTTCACTTAATAAATTAGTCAAACTAAATCTGGTTAAGGGATTACCATCTCTGAAGTTTAACAAAGATCATCTTTGTTCTGCTTGTGAAATGGGAAAAATGAAAAGATCTTCCCATAAGACCAAAAGTGATAATAATTGTCCACGACCTCTACATATGCTTCATATGGACCTCTGTGGTCCTATCTCTGTGCAACGTCTATCAGGTAAAAAGTATATTCTAGTTATGATTGATGAATACACTAGATATACTTGGATAGAACTCATCAAAGACAAGTCTGATGTACCTGATATCTTAATAAAGTTGTTAAAAAGATTGCAGGTTCTGTTCAACAACAAAGTTCAAAAGCTGGGAAGTGATAATGGGACAGAGTTCAGAAATGCCAAAACCAACTCATATCTTTCAGAAGAAGGCATAACTCCCAACTTCTCTGCAGCAAGAACCCCTCAACAAAATGGTGTAGTTGAAAGGAAAAATAGAACACTTGTTGAAGCTGCAAGAATAATGCTTGTAGGATCTGATCTTCCAACAAACTTTTGGGCAAAGGCAGTATCTACAACCTGTTTTACTCAAAACAGAGCTACCTGCAACAATGGAAACTAAAGCTCAAAACTCAGGCGACTCAAGCAGTAAAAGGAAACAACTACCACTTAGACATCACCCCTACCAAGTTCGATGAACAGTTTCGTCCTGTGCTAGAATTTCTTAGCAAATGTGAACTGAGAGATGTCCTCAAAGACTACGCTTCAAATGTTCCTCTTCGATTTGTCCAACAATGGTGGTATTCAAGTGAATATAATGATGAACAAGGAGGTTTGATCGAATACATTGACCTGGGGGAACTGGGAATAAACATCAGAATCACACCCAACACCCTGACACGCAGATTCAACCTACCCACAACTGGAGATCTTCAAATTCAGCAATTTGAGAAACCACCAACTCAGGAAGTTCTCATTCAGTTTCTTCTTCATCTAGGCTACAACAGGGAGATCACACGCCTCAGCCAATTCAGACGCCAATACCTGCCTCCCACCTGGAATTTCATGTTTAGTGTGTTGAATCGCACACTAACATGTAAAATTGGAAGCCAAGACAAGACTCATCCGACCATCCTTGCCATTATGTATGCTCTCTTCTTCAACCGGAGCATAAATATGGCAAATCTACTGTTATGTGAAATGCTGACTGCAGTAGACAAGAAGAAGAAGGATTTGGCCAAAGGGAAACAACCTATTTCTTTTTTGTTTCCTCGTTTCATCTCTATAGTCATTCGACAAGCAATAGAGAGAAATTATCTCACTGAGGAGGGCCCAAAAACAACATTATTCATAATGAACTACTTCAAACCTACGGTTGTTCCTCCTTACCCAAATGAGAGAAGATTCCCACAAACCATGCTTCAATACATCCCTACTGACTCTAACACCCGCCTCTTCCATAGTCGTGTTGCCCAACCATCAGAACCGATGGTGGGATCCCTAAAACATTTAGAATCTGAACCTGAGTTAGAATCAGAAAGTGACATCTCTGATACTGCTCAACAAATTCACAGAGAGCAACCAGTGGGTGGCTCTGTGAGAGTGAGTGAGAGAAAACAAGAGAACCCTCCCTCTGACGAAGAGCTTCACTCTGTCAGGGAAGAGGAAGGTGAGGCAGAGAGTACACTAGAGGGTGAGTTTCCAAACCTTGAAACCGAGAGAGGTGAGGTAGGAAAAGATTCCCTGGAAGGCACAAATGAGAGATTCCCAAACCTAACTCCCCGTGCTACCAAATCTACTATCCAATGTGGTCCAACACCAATGGATATTGAAACAAAGGTGCACACCTAGAACCCTTCCCAATCCAACCGCTCAGAGGCATCTTCTTCTGCCTCTGAAGCACGCACCAAAGGGAACCCTCTGATATGGCTAAGTCCTCCCAACAGGACTTAGACCAACACAAAAGTAATCATTCACCCCAGAGTATGCCACCTCCACACACACACATGATGCCTCTGTGGCTCATGATATGGATCGTCCCTTAGTTCAAGAGAGACTTCAGATCTCTCGTAAGGATTGCTTGTCAGAGAAACAATGGCACGACCTTCTCGCACAAGGAATCCTTAGCCTGGACAACAAGGTGTCCACTCACGTTAGGTTCTCTTTATCATCTACCTCTGAATCTGATGATGACAGACCTATTAGAACCCTTATAGAGAAATCCTTGAAAAAGGATTCTCAAGGATTAAAGGGAAGTCCTTCCGGAGCCAACATCAAAACAACTACGAAAGCAGGCCCCTCTGTTCTCGAGGGTAAATTAGAATCTTGTGTTCATTCTAAGATTTCCCTCTCTGGCTATGTTACCTAAGAAGAGTTTGGAATCTTTGGTGACGAAATTAGAGGATCTCTGAAAGATCTAAAACTTCAAATGGACAAGACCTAAGAGCTCAAGAATGGAGGCTCTGGAAAAGCTTGTCATCGCAAATTCCTCTATCTTATCAAGGGAAATCCAGGAAGCAAAGGCAGAGCTCCTTAAGTCCATCCCACCTCTACCTGCCAGAACCACGCCCGACCTTGTCACCAAGAGTGACTTGGCATCTTTCAGAGATGGCATAATGGACAGAGTCAAAACCTGCTCTTCCAAAATCTACTCTCTTGTGCAGAAACAGGTCCATGCTACACTCGGGGTCCATAAATTCAATACAGAGGATCAGGTAGCTGACCTCCTCAACGCAGCGTCAGAGGCAATTGCAGCAATCTGGAAGGTTGCACTCGATCCCAAGGGAAAGGGACTTGCTGAGCCAGAGTCTCCAAAGTCTAAGAGAAAATTCGGAGGTGACACTTGCAGTGGGGCAGCTAAAAGATTCAGGTTTGATGATTCAGAGGGCTCTGACGAAGATGGAACCTCTGAATCTTAAAAGGGGGGAGATCAGAGCACCTACAGGACAACGTTCTGAAACTGCACCACCCTCTGAACTTGCAAAAACGAGTGGCTCTGCTCCACCCTCCACCAACAGAGGAGCTTAAGAAAAAGAACCAGAGAGTAAATCCACCTCTGCTGAAGACAATTAGACGATTCTAGCATCTCTTATACCTGTCATATTCTTAGCACCATCTACTTCAGAGGCCCCAACCATTCAAGTTGTAAATGCTATACCAGAGACAATTGGGGCTCTGGAGGAAGATGAAGAAGAGCAATTGGTAGACTTCTCAACATCCGAAGATGCATTCTCATCACCCGAAAGACCACAACTTGTGATGAGAGATGCTTTCGGATCAGAATCTGAAAAAGAAGAAAAATCGGAATCTAAAAAAGAAGAAATATCAGGTTCTTAAAAAGGAGAAGAAGCTGATGAAGAAGAACAAATTGAAGTTATTGATGTGGAAGAATATGTCTACAAGAATGCCCAACCACATCATACTTCAACAGAAGTCGAGCTAAGAGAATCTCCAGAGATGGATGACTACATATCTGAAATCACTCAAGAAATCCCTCAATCTTCATAGGCTAAGGAACCAAAGACAAAACAATTGTCTGCTGAAGAAACAACCAAGGTTGTCGATGAACAGGCTCCTCCAGAGGATCTTGTTCAGAAAGCAAAAGACTTCACTCAACCTCCCACTTTTCTTGCCTCAAAGCCAGAGGCTTCCATAGAACATCACTTCCGATACATTTACTGCGAGTTCAATCTGGAAGATACTCAAGTCATTCCCCTGAATCCAAAAATTAGAGAGAATATGCCAGACTACGAGCAGAGATTCATCAGAGATAAGACAAATCCAAGAGTAAAGGTTCTCTCAGATCATCCGATAACAAAAGTCAACAAAGTCTCTGAAAGGACATTTGCCTACAACAAGATCATCTACAGGCACTATGAGGTAATTCGTTCTGATCAGAAGGTTTATGAGTTCAATGATAATGATCTCGTAAATCTAAACCCATATGATCTACCTTATCTGTATGCTTACTGCTCTGCAAAATACGATCCAGGAAGGCAATTCAGAATGGGCCTTTATGAAGTCAAACGTGCAATGGAAGCTTATGTCAAACTCAGAGCAAGACTTGACTTTTAGATTTCTCTGAACCTAGGCGAAGAAAAATTGGGAGTGACTGAACTTGTGGAGACGAACGAAAATCTTGACAAGCACAAGACCAGATCAATAATTGCAGAGCTTCTAGGTTTTGTCTACAGAGTCAACCAGATCAAGAAATCCTTTCTAGATTCAGAAGTATCGAAGTACTCTGATGAAACTCTAAGAGGTGTGCAGAAGATGATTCATGTGAAGGAAGAACGGCACAGAGTAGATCTACTGGCAAAACTAGACTTAGAGATTGGCTCAATGATTAACTTCAGAGAGCTTGTTATGAAGTTCCATGGAATCTGTTCTAGTGATAGGTATTAGTTCGTTTCCTTATTTTTGTTATTACTTTCTCTATTTTGAAATTACTAATGTTTTGAGAAGTAATATTTAAGATGATGATTTTCTCCTCTGTGTTTTCTAGATTAATTTTTTTTTCTGTTCTCTGCTACTCTTGCAATTTTTTATTTTCAATATTGTAACACCCCAAATTCTGGGAACTAATGTATTCTTTCTCGTTTTGGAATCTTCTAATTATATGGGTTTATTAGTTATTATCGAGCCTTTCGGATTTAATCTTCGTGGGAGTTGAAATGTCGAAGTTTGGAAAGTGGGGCTGCTCGCGATAGTGCCCGCGATAGTGACAGGATGTCACTCTCGCGAGGGCACAATCGCCGGAGATGGGTTGGTCTCGGTACAGTTTGGGCGAAAGTGCCCGGCGATTGTGACAATGGTCACTCTCGCCAAGTCACTCTCGCGGGGGGGAACTTGATGAGCCGCGGTACGCTTTGGGCGATGACGCCCGGCGATAGTGACAAATGTCACTATCGCTATGTCACTCTCGCCGACCCCTTCGGGGTATAAATTAGACATGTCGCGATTTCAATCATTTTTATCAGTTTCTAGGGTTTTGAAAGGCGATTTCTCAGCTGGGTTTGGTATGTATTCTCCTCCTAGACTTCTTCCTTCATTTATGGTGATACATAATCATTAATGGTGGTCCTTAACACATTTAGGAAGTGTTGTTGGTGAGCTCTTAAGCGGCTTTTTCATCTCCTTCATTCTAGGGCTTGGTTTTCTCTTAAGGAAACTACTAAGGTGAGTTCATCCACTTTTACTAAAACTTATACATGTCAAATGTGAGTTTTAAATGCCTAAGTATCTCCTTTTATTTATACTTAAATTATAAGTCTTGTACCAAAACCAATTTTTGGAGATTTTAGGGTTTATAGTAATTTTCGTGAAATATGGTTTTATGAACTTGATAATGCTACTAGTGATCTACCTTGCTTGGGAAAATGTATTTTGAAAGGATGGCTTTGAGTATGTATCACTCATGGACTTCATAAGGGTGCTATTGTGGTTAACTGCTGATAAGTTTGTATTTGAGAATTTATAATGTTTTAAAAGTAGTATTTGTAATAGATGCTTATATTTTCAACCAATGATCATTTGGTAAAGGATGGGAGCTATATTTGGGAAAAATAGTTATATATGTTCTTTATGCATATTAACACTTGTTGAAGTATTCGTTGGACAATGTGGGCATTATTTGATTTAAGTGATGCATTTGGGAGTCATGACCCCGTGTTTGGTTACTATTGTTCCGGCGTTGGGACGACTAGTTTTCCACGTCGAGGCACGTTAGGTACCGGGTGCGGTATAAGTCCTTCGTGCTCAAGTATTACGATATTGGATGAGGAGCTCGACATAGGAACCCGACGGGGTTGAACTCGAGTTTCCGTGGGTGTACATTTAAAGCCACTGAGCCTGACATCCCTTGCGTGTACTTTATGTGTTTATTGGCTTTACTGACCCATCGAATGGCTTACTTTTGTGTTCCGTCATTCGGGTTAGTAGGCGGGTCTCCCCCGTTAACCCAAGAGGTAATTGTTACATTTCAAAGAGCATCATTGTTATTATTACCACAATCGTTGTTGTATAGAAAGAAACCCTTTTTACTTATTTATAGATTCAATTCGTAAACTGCAAATGTTTGTTCTCACTAGGCTTTAGCCTAACACTTTTTCTTAAAATGACATGTATAACAGGTCAGGTTTCCGGTGGGGTTCGTCGGGACTGAGCGGATAGCTTTGGGGTCAAGAGCGGTCTTTTTGGGAGATGTGTAGACCGGCGTTTTGGATAGTGAACATACCTTTTGGAAGAGTAGCAACACCCGATACTAATCTTTCTTATTTAAGTTAGATTACTAGGTTGTTAGTGTATTCTTCACTTGTTTGATTGTAATGTCTATAACTTTGATTCCCCGTTCTATCGGGATGATACTTTGGGATTGTTTATAGTAGGCTTTATATCCAGGTTTCTATCTATTTATAGGTGTCATATTGCAGAAACTTCGAATTTTATTCCGCTAATTTTTAGAGTGTTACAAATACTTAGGGGGAGATTGTTAGACCCAATTCCAGATTGTAAAAGTATTGAAAATATCCAAGTCCTATTTCAGAGGACTTCCAGAGACAGACTTCAGAGGACGAACCTGCCTCTGAAGTACATTCCAGAGTTAGTGGATTTCAGCAGAAGACATCAGAGATGGCTTCATAAGAGGCACCTACATCAGAGCTCTGAAGAACTCCTCTCTGAAGATAGTGCGCTGATCCCTTCTATAAGTATCAGCAAAACATATGACACATCATTAGTGATAAGATTTACTTTCTAGAGTAGGTCACTGTTCATGCATGTCTTGAGCTTACCTTTTAGGTAAGACACTGTTCAAGCATGCTTCTATATGTCAGATCGTACACTGTACACTTTATGGTCCTATAAACAGGACCATCACTCCATTGGGTCAAAATGATCCAAGACTCCCGCCCTAAACAAGCGAGGTGGGGGATGATGATAAGTAATTTTTTTGAACTCCTTACCAGGAAGGGGCAAGGTGCGGAGGCCGTGTACAAGTTGTGGAATGCTGAGGAAAGTTGGATGGAGAAGATGAATTGCTCTTTATAGACGAAAGTTGTGATGAACGAATATGGCTTACATCTAATTCCTCTTTATAGATGAAAGTTGGATGGAGAAGATGAATTGCAACCACAAATTCAATGACCATAGTACAATAATTGTGTGACAATCAGACAAAAGTGTGGAAAAAAAACAGTAAAACCATGCAAAAAAAAAACGTGAAAAACTCATAAAACATGAAATCATAGGCTAAAATCGCGAACCCTAAAAAAAATCACGGACTCTAGGAAAAATCACGGACATCAAACCCTAATACAATAGAGGACCACAAACCCTAATAAAATCGAGGACTCCATACCCTCTATCGCGGACTCCAGTCAAAATTGCGGACATCACGGACATATATCGCGGACTCCACAATGAAAATTGATTTTTTTTATTTAAATCCGCGATTGAGGGTGGTTTCACGGGAAAAATGGGTATTCAGGTAAATTGAGAGAGAGTGAGCATTTCGATAACCGATTTTTGAAATTAGGGTATTTTAATTAATATCCCAATTAAAAAATATATATGTACCACAAAACTGAGGTTTTAATTTGTGTGCAATAACTAAAATATTCATCATTGTCTTAAATTGGTTTATAAGTTATTTAAGTAATCTACTATTTTGGTATTTGAGATTTCCAATCGTGGATTAGTGTACACGGGTAAGGGTCTACCACCAAATCGTTTACACGTAGTAATTTACGATACTTAATAGTATCGGTTTCATTATGTGATACCATTAATCATTTATACAATTAAATTGATCATATTTTTTGAATGGTACAGTTATTTGTGTCATAAAAAAACACTTGAAAATATTATGAGTGAAGATATCATTAACCGCTTCCAAAATTTACATACTCGTAAAAAACAATTATAAAAGACAATTTGTTTTTCATCTAAATAAAAATGTAATTTTTACTATTAATTTTTGTCTCCATCATGATGTGTTCCCACTTCCATTATGGAATGGCTAGCAGTTGTAAACTCCCATAAGTCCTTTGATGTTACGCTTTGACTTGGAGGCAAGTGACGCATCTTTCCACATAGTTGGCCACATCGAGCTTCATTACCGGCCACCAATAATGCAACTTCAAATCTCTATACATCTTGGTGCTACCGGGATGTATAGAGTACTTGGATTTGTGAGCTTCCGCCAGGAGCAAATCACGGATTCCTCCAACCCTCGATACCCATATCCTTCCTTGAAATAGCTTGAGGTCGCGACTATCTTCCGTTAGTAGTTCCCGTTGCTTCACCAAGATCTCGGCCTTGAGTTTCTCCTCACGAAGTGCTTCGACTTGACTTACTTTGATATCTTCCACTAGGCTTGATATTACATCGATTCTAGAAAAGGGTTACTTTGACTTCTCTCCCATAATTCTTTCGGCTCAATGCATCCGCCACCACGTTGGCTTTACTGGGGTGGTAAAGCAACTCGCAATCATAGTCCTTCAAAAGTTCTAACCACCTCATTTGCCGCATGTTGAGGTCCTTTTGATCAAATATGTACTTTAAGCTCTTATGATCGGTGAAGAGTGTATACTTCGTCCCGTAAAGGTAGTGTCGCCATTGCTTTAAAGCAAATACCACCATTGCTAGTTCCAAGTCGTGAGTGGGGTAGTTTTTCTCGTGGTCTTTGACTTGTCGCGATGCATACACTATCACTTTTCTCCATTGCATTAGGACACACCTAAGACCCAACTTGGAGGCGTCGCTAAAAACCACGAAGTCGTCCGATCCTTCGGGTAGTGATAGGATTGGCGCCTCGCATAGCTTCCTTTGAAAAGAGTGAAAGGCTTACTCTTGTGTCTCGGTCCATAAGAACTTGACGTTCTTCCTTGTCAATGATGTGAGCGGAGAGGCGATCTTTGAAAAGTCTTGAATAAATCGTCGGTAGTAGCCGGCCAAACCCAAGAAGCTTCTTATCTCTGTTGGACTCGTCGGCGGTTCCCAATTCATCATTGCTTCAATATTCGCTGGGTCTACCTTCACTCCGTCCTTTGATACCACATGGCCTAAGAACTGAACCTCTTGCAACCAAAACTTGCATTTTGAGAATTTTGCGAATAACTTCTCTTTCTGAAGAATCTCCAATACTTCCTGCAAATGTTGACTGTGCTAGGCTTCGTCTTGCGAGTAGATTAGAATGTCGTCGATGAAGACTATAACAGATTTGTCCAAGAAATGTTGACACACATGATTCATCAAATCCATGAATACGGCCGAAGCGTTAGTCAACACGAATGGAATGACTAGAAACTCATAATGGTCGTTCCTTGTCCGAAACGCCGTCTTCGGAATGTCGCTCTCTGTCACCCTCACTTGATGGTAACTGGACCGCAAGTCTATTTTGGAGAAACACCCCGCTCCTTTCAATTGATCGAAAAGATCGTCAATTCGAGGAAGTGGATATTTGTTCTTCACGGTGACCTTGTTGAGTTCACGGTATTCGATACACATCCGCATGGACACATCCTTCTTTTTCACGAACAAAACTGGAGCTCCCACGGCGATGAGCTCGGTCGTATGAATCCCTTCTCGAGGAGTTATTGTAGTTGGGTCATCATCTCTTACATCTCTGTCAGGGCTAGACGATAGGGAGCGCGGGCGATCGGGGCGACCCTCGGAGTGAGGTCAATATGGAACTCCACTTGGCGTTCTGGTGGTAGTCTGGGTAGATCCTCCGAAAAGACATCCGGGTAGTCGCGTACTACATCCACATCCTCCACCCTCTTCTTTTCGAATTTTGCATCGATAACATAAACCAAGTATGAAGGACACCCCTTGGCCAAACTCTTGCACGCTTTGAGTTATGAGATGATCATGTTGGCCTTACGATTCTTTTCCCCGTAGACTATCACTTCTCCACCCATCGACAAGGGTACTCTAATCATCTTCTTGGAGCAAAATATACCGGCGTCGTGCTTATCTAGCCAATACATTCCTATGATTACATCAAATCCCCCAATATCCACCGGTAGCAAATCGACCGCAAAGGACTTCCCATCTAAGTCTAAGGTACACCCATCAAAACGTTCCCGAACTAACATGTGAATCCCATTGGCTACTTTTACTACTAGTGCATCGCTCAACAAACTAATAGGAGTAGTGAAAGTCTTGCAGAAGGTGGTAGAGACAAATGGGTGATTCGCACCGGAATCAAACAAAACACGGGCAGGTAGAGAGTTTACTAGGAACGTACCCGACACGACATCCATCGTCACTCTCGCTTCTTCCGCCGTCATTTGGAAGGCTCGACTTGGCGCCTTTGGTGGAATCTCTTTCTTCGGCACACTCCCTCTTGGATTCCCTTGGTGTCCTCTCACTAGCTTGGGACATTCTCTCTTGATGTGCCTCAGCTCCTGGCATTCAAAGCAAACCGGCCCCCAGGAGGGGCAATCTTTACTCACGTGGTCCTTTCGTCCACAATTGAAGCACTCAGTAGTGTTGGAGAAAGGTCTCGGATTACAAGGCCCAAAATGCTTACTCCTACACTTGAGGCACCACCTCGCCTCACGTCGCGGTTCCATGTTCCTCCCCCCCCCCCCCCCCCCCGTTAAAGGGATTGGATGGTCTTGCGGGACCGGTTGTCCCTTCCCACTTTCGCTTCTCACCTTGTTGACTCCTCTCTTCTCTTCCTTGAATGTTGTCGTCCTCTACCAGTTGGGACTCCGCAATTACTTCTTGCAATGTAGTCACCCGAGCATTCCTCACACCCGTTTTCATCTCCGCAGACAGACTCCTCAAATAAGCTTTTATCTTCGACCTCTCATCAGCCGCCAAATGCTCAACCAGACTGAGCTTCTCCACGAATTGTTTTAAATAGTCGGCAATAGACAGATTGCCCTTCTTCAGATTCCGGAACTCATCTTCTATCTTGTCAAGAGCCCTTTCATTGCAGTATTTGTCCATCACTTTCTTTTTCAAGGTTGGCCAAGTGAGCTTGGCCAAAACCCCTGGATTGAGCGCAGTTCAGATGATGTTCCACAAGCTCAAAGCCTCCCCCCTAAACAGTTGGGAAGCGAACTTGACTATCTGAGAATCTTCAAACTCGCTTGATTCAAAAATCCATCTCTACCTCTTGTATCCAGTTCATGTATGCCACTGGATTGGTCGTCCCTGCAAATTCTGGGGGCTTGCTATAGAGAAAGGTCTTGTAGGAGCAACCCTCTTCTTTCCGTCTCTCAGCCCTTACTGCTTGCTCTTCGGTTCCAATCGCGTTACCTGTACCCCCTGATCCGATCACTACATTTTCCGCCACTGTCTCGTGCATTCAATTGCTTGCATCCCGGTCCTCTAACATCTTCATGAGCTTCTCATCCCGCTTGTCCATCGCAGAATTCATCATTTTCATGATACTGGCCAATAAGACCGATTGGGGATCCACTTCTTGAATCATTGGGTTTTCGGTCTATAGTTTCACTCAAGGAACCTCATCAACAATTCCTTCCAACATAGTGGGAATCGGTGGAATAATATGATTTACCGTCGGATTTTCTCGCCTCGCAGTTTCCGGGGCATTTACACTCGCCTCGTTAGCATCTTTGGGAGCCCCAACTCGACTCCTCGTGTTCACCATTGTGAACTGCCACACACAATAAGGATCATACCGGTTAATTCTTTAGAAGATAATCGATTTGGTACGTACTACTACAATGATCAATCATCATAATAACAATTTCAAGAACGCTCACGTATTTATAAATTCATAATAGCATTGGCCAAGTGAAATCGTGAATGTACATTACATAAGAATTCTTGTTACCATAATCACAATTTCTTAATCAATGCAATTCCGTAGTCCTAATGTTCTCCCTACCTAGGAATGTTCTACCCGTATGGACAGTGATACTATAGGCACAAACAACTTAAGTCTAGGTATACAAGAGTCAACACCTAGTTAACTTAAACAAAAGCTCTGATAACAACTTGTAACACCCCAAAAATTGGGACAACAAAAATTTCCGGAAAAGGAAATGTGGTATATAAGAATGTATTGCCAAAGCACGAGTTTTCCCCAAAAAGGGAACAATATACCCCAGTTATAATTACAAGTTTGTAATAATAAAGCAATGAGGGATAACAACCCTTTAATCTAACTCCTATCTAGAAAAGAGATTAATATAAGTTGTCATCCAAATCTCCAAAATGTTCTTCTCCTAAATGGCATCCCAAAATGCTCCCAAGCGCACTTCTATAAGCTTACTACACCTTCTTGGCGGTCACGCCGCTAGAACCTGAGATACACATCAACCAATCAAGTGCTAGGCCAAACGAGCCTAGTGAGTTGAGCAATAACAATACATAATCATATAAGAGGGAATTACTACACATAAGAGTCCATAAAGGAATCAATGGGACCCAAAACACCAACGAGTTTCACCTCAAGAGTCGATGTACCTTGATGTTCACTCTCGTGAGAAACATCCCGAAGGCCCGACACATTTGAAGACTACCTCCAAGGCATTACTCCAAATGGCGGAGACCTAGGTACATACCATTACGGTGGCACCCCAAGACTACATCCTCCTAGTGCCTACTCATGGTTGATCTAATATATCATTCATCATTATACATATTTCACAACAAGTAAAATACATGTACAAGATCCCAAAGAATCCAACCCCAAATTAGGTCAAAACCCTAATTTACATAAATTCCACATATGGCATTTATCACTCATAAATATTTCACATGGTTATATCCCTTCATTTTCCAACCTCAATGTCCCATTAAGATTTCCATTGGAGGTTAGTCCCCAATATCACAACATTTCCCAATATAGCAAGTTTAGGTCATTTTCCACAACGAATCACATAATGATAGGAAGCATGATATAATCATAGAAAGCATGTAAAGATATGTATCTCATTTGAAAATAGTTAGGGGAAACTCACACTCTAGGTTTTATAGAAAACCCTAGAGACTTAGAAAACCCTAGCTTGATGGAGAGGAAATGATGAGTGTGATTGTACTTGCTTTCCTTTCCACAATAAATGCTCCCAAGGTGATCTTGAACACAATAACTGAACCCTAACCACTTAACTCTGGCATTAGATGAGAGGGAGGATGGAAGGGAAGAAAAATCGTCCTAAGTGACTCCCAAATCGTGAACAAGATGAAGCAACGTGAGAAAAATGACTTAAAATCAATCAAAGGGTCTTTTTATACTCTCAGAGTCCGACAGCGACAATGCCCGATGACCTTGTCGTGGGCACTGTCGCGAGGCATGGTCGTCGACCTTACCCCACCTACGGTATAACCCAATCGATAGTGACTAGCGACTGTGCCCCTTGGCACTGTCGTGGTCACAGTCGCTCAAGGCGTACCGTGAGCCCCTCTCCTAAGGCGATAGTGACCAGCGACTTTGACGCTTGTCATTGTCGCGTGGCACTGTCGTGCCACAGTGACCCGACCCGCTTTTATTCGTATTTTGGCATTTTTCGAGGATGCATTATACGGGTTATAATTACAATTGGTTTAAATATAATCATTCACGTTTCAAGACGCCAAAATTCGTTAAAGTGGGACACAACACAATTATAAGTCTTACTTGAATTTTCCGGGCGTTAAATTAATGGTGTGACCACTAATGCACCATGTTTTCTATGTGCTATATTTATTAAATTTACAACACATTTGATTCACATGATCATAATATCGTGATTAGTACAATTCATCAAAAACTTACAGGGCGTTCGGTTCATAGAATGGAATTTGATGGAATTAGGATCAATAAGAGGAATTTGACTTTGAATGAAGTGGAATGAAATTTGATGGAATTTGACCATGTGTTTGATTGGAGGGAATTGGAATGGAATTAGAATCTTTGGGATATCCTGTGGAATGGTGTAATCCTTAATCTAAGGAATTCAATAGAATTCAAAA
Source organism: Arctium minus (assembly GCA_954870635.1). Classification (NCBI taxonomy): domain Eukaryota; kingdom Viridiplantae; phylum Streptophyta; class Magnoliopsida; order Asterales; family Asteraceae; genus Arctium; species Arctium minus. The sequence continues at coordinate 70,399,802 of OX941092.1, read as the reverse complement.
GTGTAAGAATTTAAATTCTTGCTGTCCATTTACATATAAAAAATGTGTACCTATACAAGCAATGGGGAGCCAAATATGGCTAAGATGTGAGAGCGAACGGTGGCCAATAATATTTACTTGCCTAATCTAATAATATACAATATTGTTTAATACACCCCCGCAGTCGAAGTGGGAGGTTCTCGAACGCTGAGACTGTCTCGAAAGTCATTAAAGAGTATATGTGGAAGTCGTTTGGTGAAGACGTCATCGATTTGATAACGTGATTGGGACGTGAAGAACGCAAACTTGACCACGTGTGATTTTCTCTCATACAAAGTGTATATTCATCTTGATACGTTTCTTGCATTGATGTTGAATTCAGTTTTCCGTGAGATAGATAACACTAACATTGCCAAAGTAAGCGAGTGTTGCTTTATCAAGAGCAACATGAAGCTCCAACAGTATGTTCGCAACCAGCAAGTTTCAGCAACGACATTAGCAACCCCTTATACTCAGCTTCAGCGCTAGATCGAGAAAGTGTGGGTCGTTGTTTTGATGACCATGAGATAAGATTGTCGCCTAAAAATACACAATAGCCAAAAGTGGACTGTCGAGTGTCAGGACAACCCCCAATCGGCATCTATATAAGAGACTTGTTGAGAGACCTGTGACTTATATAAATGAAGTCCATGAGATAGATTAACTTGACTGTATCGAATAACTCGTCTTAGGGCAACCATGTGTGCGTTCTTCCAGTTGTGCATGTAGAGACATATTTGTTGCACCGCATAAGAGATATCCGTCCGAGTAAATGTAAGGTACTGCAATGCACCGGCGAGACTGCAATAAAGTGTTGGGTCATCAAAGTGGTGTCAGTTGTATTACTAAGTTTTGATGTGTGTCAACATGGGTAGCACACGACTTACAAGAAGTCATCCTGGCTCGCTCAATATTATCTTCTGCATATGTTCGTTGATTTAAGAAAAACCATATTTGTAAAGGGTAACTGTGATGCCTAAAAAATAACTAAGTGGACCGAGATCCTTCATGGTAAATTTTGAGGCAAGTGCAGACATTATGGTAGTACGAAGTGTATCAAATGACATAGTAAGGATGATATCGTCCACATAAAGTAGAAGATAAGTCGTGTCATGTTTGTGGGTATACACAAACAGTGAATGGTCCGATTTATTGTGAGAGAATCCAATGGTGGTAACGGAATCCGCAAATATTTGATAACAGTCACAGTAAAGTGACCTTTTGAGCAGGCAAACATAATTTGGGTGTTGCACATCCCGAAATCCAAGAGACTGTTGCATATAGACGTTGTCATGAAATTGGTCGTGAAGGAAAGCATTCTTGAAATCTAGTTGGTGAATAATCCAAGACTTGGATAAAGCTATGCAAAGAACAATATGTATGGTGTCCGGTTTGACAACCGGGATAAAGGTGCATCGCAATCAACTCCGGCCTGCTGAGACCTGCCATCACCAACAAGACAAACTTTGTGCCGCTCAAAGGAACCGATAGAATTAGTTTTGTGGCAAAAAAGTCCACATCGATCTAATAACATTAACATCACGGACAAAAGACTAACTCCCATGTATTATTTTGAATTGGAGCGTTAAATTCATCTACCATGGCGACTTTCCAATTCGGGCCGGACAGAGCATTTTTGGATTTTTTTTTTGGAATGGGGGAGGGGGTGGTATGTTGGTCTCGAAGGTGCTTAACAAGTTTGTAGAAGGGGGGGTTGAATACAAACACAGAAATTTAAAGTTTAATAAATTGTTTATTGATAAATCAAATACAATTTACAAGTTTGTTGCGGAATAAGATTAAGACAGACTCAATCTTAAACAAACTTAAGAAACACTAAGATGATTGCACAAGAAATTCAGAGAATGAAGGATTAAGAGATATAGAAAACAAGGGTTTCTATATGGGGTTCAAGGATTGAGCACCCTTTTAGATGAAAGGGTGAACGTCCTATTTATACCCTTTGCATTAAATGCATGGCAGGGCACTTTACACGTGGCGTTCACTGATTGGCTTTGGAAGTCTGACTTTTGGGAGACATGCTTTCGGCCGGGTCATGAATAGTGTAGTTGACAGAGTTGTTGTACGAATGGTTGCAGAGACATGTCCGTTCTGACACATCGTACTAAATTGTGCAAGGATAGACAAAAGGAAACTTGAGGCATAAGCTTTGTGATCAATTGATCGCTGAGTATCTCTTCTTTCAGAGATAAAGAGGTTCAGCTATCGCTGAAGCTTTTCCTCATGTTCCTTCGCGTATATGTGGAGTTGTCTTTGCTTCACTGATATACGCATCAGGTCACTAGTAGACTTCTCTTTGTTCAGCAGCTTCGTCTTCGATTCAGCTGTGAACATATGTTGACGCGAGACTTGTCTTCAGGGATTACGTTGGTTGTTTACTTCAGAAACTATCAGTGATAACTGAACAGACTCAGTCTGATCATTGATAGTGAAACACTAATACATAGAAATGTTTATGAGGGAGACTATCAGCGATAACTGAACAGACTCAGTCTGATCGCTGATGGTGAAACACTAATACATATTAAAACGTAATTTTCACTAAGTATAGAAGAGGGTCGTTATCAAATCACTGAGAGAGTTTGGATCAACAATCTCCCCCTATTTGATAATGACAAAGTAACTGAAGAAAATTACTTTATAGTTCAAAATGATGGAATAATCAGGACTCATAACATACATGTCCCAATTACTATTTTGAGGGATCTTTTACAGTACTGATGGAGTTAAGTACTTCACTGAAATTTTCATTAATCCAAGACAAGAATTACAAGGAATGAAAATTACAAGTACAAGTGATGTACTAACTACTGTAAGTTAAACTAATAGATTACAAGAAAGAAAACTAATCTATCAGCTATCTAAAGAGGGTTTAGGAGGATTGATCAAATACTCAGGTATTTCTTCTCCTTTTTGCCTTCGCTCTAAAGATTCTTTGCAGATGATCGCTATGATTGGCTCAGCAGCAGGAGAGAGAGTACACCATAGACACATGAGATCCTTGAGAAGAGCGAGGGGACAGATAGGGATTTCAGAGACCCTTTGAAATCTGAGTTGTTCCTCGTCATCTCTGAAGAAGATTCCAAAAGGTTTTTCAAGAACTTGTCCTGCAGCATATGGTCCGCCAGGAGGCAGAGAGAGATCCAGAACTGAAAGATCAGGAGGAGGACCGAACAGAGCTTCTCTGGAGAATTTGATGGAGGTTTCATTCCTTATCACTGCGACATTATCAGACGAGGAGGAGACGGGATTTCTCTTGACTTGCATGGATTTTGAAGGAAGAGTAGATGGCACCTTTAGTATTGCAGCGACTTTGTTGATGAGAGCATCATTAACCCTTTCAACGTAGCCTCTGTATGTAGACTTTGATTTCTTCAGCGCATCTTTGAACTCAAGCCACTCCATGTAGCCGAAGTCTTCCAGCTTTGAAATGAACATAGCCTTGCAGCTTCCATCCTCTCTGGTAATTTCCATGGTGACAGAGAGCTTATCCTTCTTCTTTCTTCCAGAGATAGCAACCGCTACGATCTTCAGTGGGTCAGAGCGATAGTCGATTTTGTGCTTGCACCAATCGATTGTATTATCGCTGACCGCTTTTTCTTTGGAGCGTTCCTCTTCAATTTCTTTCAACAGAGCTGCCTGAACTTCTACTGGTTTGCGTTTCAGCTTCTTGTCTTTGACTTGAGAAGACTGAATTTTGAGAGCCAGAGAGGCATCTCTTTGACAGTCAGCAATCAGCTTCTCAGCTCTGACGGATTCTTCAATTTCAGCTTCAGTCAGGAAATGCAGTTCTGATGATTGAGAAGGGACCTTTCGTCGTTGACTCTCCAGATGAGAGATCATCTCTGTTCTTTTCTTTCTCTCTTCCTCTGACCAGTGAGATGGTCTAGAGGGTCTTCCATAATGTTGCAGGGACTCTTCTTCTTCTTCATCCTCTTCATCAATCTCTCTGACAGAGACTGTGATTATTTGGTCATCAGCTTCAGCAGCTGGGATTATTTGGAGTTCTTTACCCTTAAGCAGGGGAGAGAACTGTCTGGTCAGAAAATGAAAAAGGTTAGATTTATCTAGGGAAGGAGAGAGATAAAGGCTAGAAAGAAACAGGGGTGGGATTTTTATAGAAGGAAAAAGGAACAAGAGTAAGGCATACCTGAGAAGGATTCTCCTCAGGTAGTGAGATCATCTTCAGGGTTCCCTCAGCAGATGCACCTTTGCTTTGGGAAGGGGTTCCTGAAGATGTATCTTGTCTCCCCCCTGCTTGGATAACTTCTTTCGAAGCTATCGCTGATGATGTGGCGGCTGAAGAACACCAGAGAGATTGATCTTCTTCATCGTCATCATCATCATCTTGATGAGAATCATCCTCTTGATCTTCAAGATCAAGGTCTTCATCATCATCTTCTTCCTCCTCTTCATCATCGACTAGATCAGCGATGGTGGGAGGGGCTTTGTCAGCAGCTATCTCCCCCTCAACCTGAGAGGGAGTTTCTTTTAGTTGTTCAGCAGCGACTTCAACCTCCGTATTTTCTTCAGCGGTCTTCTCCCCCCCCCCCCTTTGTCATTATCACCGAGGGAGAGATATTTGATAGGAGATGAAGTTTTTGCGGTAGCCAACTTCTGGACTTCAGCCACCAGTCCTGTAAGCCGATCTTCAAGTACAGGGATGTCGGACGTAGCTTGATGAATAAAATCCACAGCTACGCATAGAGCAGTTCTATCGTCTTCTGTAAATGAAGGAGCAGGAGTTGGAGCTGGTTCCTTCAAGTGTGAAAGGATCTGCTGAAGAAGGACTTCACAGGCATCAACCTTTGTAGTCAGAGCTGCAAACTGTTGCTGTGAGTCTTCTTTGACTTTGTCAATCGCTTCGTGGAGAGTAGCGAGTTGAGAAACGTCAGCTTTGGAGGCGCAGGTGGCAGTTAGCGTCTTCAGTGCTTCACCAGCTGATTGAACAGCGTTGGTGGTGTTGTTGAGAGATGCAGTCATAGAGTCCACCTTTGCACTCAGAGTGTTGACATTTGTGTCAACAGTCGCCAAACTAGGACCTGAAAGATAAGTTAGTTTTTCAGAACAAGGCTTATATGGTGAGTTGGGAGAAGTGTTTAAGGTTATATGGATACCTGAATTATCAAACATTTTGTAGAATTGTAAAGATTCCTCAAAAGATTGATGTTCAGGTCCTATGGGTCCAAACTGTGGAGTAGAGATAGAAGGAGGGTTAGAGATCAAAGAAATAGAAGGACTAGAGATGGAGATAGAAGATGTAGGGATAGGGGTAGTTACCATAGGGGTTACCTTTGGAGGAGGAGGAACCGAGACAAATGGCGGTGTCACTGTTGTTGTGACAGCGACCGTAGTCGCTGGCACGGTTGATGTGGGTATCGCTGAGGATGTGGAGGAGAGACCCACGAAAGCATCTAAGGATGTTTGTTGAGAAGCATCCTTAGGTCTTGAACTAGTGGAACTTTTCTCCTTGGTTACCTTGGCCTTCTTCGAAGGACCAGGGGAACCAGTTGATGGTCGTTTGGAAGGTGTAGCGGCAGGGATAGCAGAAGAAGGAACCTCCTGCGTGGCTGCTGAAGACAAAGAAGTGAGGAGAGAGAGGCGGGAGCGAAGTTCAGAGATACTTACCTCGTTGGGGAGCGTCTTGACCTCCAGTGATCGCTGACCCACTTTCGGAAAAGATGCATCCGAGTTGGTGGGGTAAGTGGTAGGGAAGAGGAACTTCAAGTACGCGCAGATAAATCGTACGTAGGGAACTTTGGGATCCCTCTCGGTCTTCTCTATCTTTGACTTTAAGTCGTCAAAGATAGCTGTTGCGTAGTCGAAGTTGCGTCCAGCTATCACTGAGTAAGCCATCTGGACCTGAACCTTGCTGGCTTGGTCCAGTGACCCACTCTTCCCACTCATACACTGGATGATATGAGAGAAGATGTAGTTGAGCTGGGAAGGCATCAGTGCCTTCTTCACAAGAGTCAGCTTCTTGTTTGGAATAGTCGTCCTTGGTTTGGGTTACCAGGCGTATTCCATGGCATCCAGGAATTAGATTAGTTCAGCGTCAGTTGGCAAGGCGTCGAATCCATTCCTGGGTTTGTTGGGAAAACGTAGAGCTTTCCTCAGGCCTAGGGCAGTCATCATCCCTGAGCCAAGTTAAGTGCTGAAGGAGATAGCAGGAACCTGTTCACCCTTTTTGTTGGTGATGGAGGTTTCATCAGCAGTAAACCAGAATTGCTGGAGAAGAGCTTTGGAGGGTGTTGGATCCACAGTGATAGCGTAAGCAATGCAGGATTGCTTCAGAAACATTGCGGCCTCCTTCAGATGAGGATACTTGACACCATCAAAATCGAGGATAGCAAGATGATTGTTCTTTAGGAGCTCAGAGTCAGAAATGGCGAACTTGACGTTCTTTGAGGCAATGAGTGCAGATTGAGTCATTCTGAATTAGGAGTAGATAAACGAGTAGAGGAAAGGTTTTTAGTCTAAAAATAAAGAAGATTTGTCCAGTTTCTATTTGAGGAAAGAAACGTAGAAAATCAACATATTTGCAGATTAAAACAGTTTATCTTAGAAAAAGATTTAAGAACAAGAAGAAAAACCAAAGATTTTGAGTAAAGAAAATCAAGGTAAAATGGTTTTTAAAGAATAAAATCAAAAAGGAAAGTGATTTTATGAGATTAGAATCTTATAAACCCTTAAATGGAGTTTATGCAAAAAGATTTTAAGTAACGAAAAAGAATAAGATCAAGAATAACCTGTTGATCTTTGACGAAGATGATGCAAAAGCTTGAGAGAGAAATCTTGCTTTCAAAGTATTTGCAGAAGGCGTAAAAATGATAAGAATGGAAAAACATTCTTTTTATACGTGATAGAGAGGAGAGAGAGTGTGAGAGAAGCGGGAAAACAAATGCTCATCATGACATGGACACGTCCCACGAAGTTGATTAGATGGAAGGGCAATGGACGAACGTGTCAGAAAAAGGCATGTCGTGGATTGTCGGTTTAAATGACGTCATAGAAGAGAGAGACTGTTCATTTGTCCGTTTTGAAATTATCACTGAAGAAAAGTCAGCGATAGATTTTCCTTTTTGAAAGTATCCCTGATGGTAAAGATAGGGATAGATTTTCCTTTTAAAGGATCACTGACTAGAAATATCAGTGATTAATGAATTTTTCAAAAAGCTTTTAATCATTTGAAGAAAGTTCAGTGATTAAAGTTTATATTTTAAAAAAACATCTTAACTGAGTTAAGATTCAGTTGAGGGAAAGGGGAACTTGATTATTGACCCAATACATGAATGCTGAAGAATTATTCTTCGAGGTTCAGCATTCCAAGCTCACTGATGAGAAAGTTGAACCTTGTCTAATCAAGAGGTTTGGTGAATAAATCAGCAAGCTGAAAGTCAGTAGGGATAAAGTGAAGTTCAATATCACCATTCATCACATGATCTCTGATAAAGTGATATCTGATCTCTATGTGTTTCGTCTTTGAATGTAGCACTGGATTATTTGCTATAGCGATAGCACTAGTGCTGTCGCAATAGATAGGAATCTTTGATAGTTGAAGGTCATAATCTAATAGTTGATTTCTCATCCATAAGATCTGAGAACAACAGCTTCCAGCGGCTACGTATTCAGCTTCAGCTGTGGAAGTGGACACTGAGTTTTGCGTTTTGCTTGTCCAACTTACCAGCTTTCCTCCCAGGAGTTGACATCCACCAGTGGTACTCTTTCGATCGAGTTTACAGCCTGCAAAATCACTATCAGAATAACCAGTTAGATCGAACCCTGAATCTTTGGGATACCAAAGACCGAGGTTAGGAGTTCCTTTCAGATATCTGAAGATTCGCTTAACAGTGATTAGATGGGATTCCTTGGGTTCAGATTAATAGCGTGCACATAAACAAGTAGAGTACATGATGTCAGGTCGGTTAGCTGTAAGATACAGCAGGGAGCCTATCATTCCTCTATAGGCAGTGACATTAACAGGTATTCCAGAAGGATCTTTGTTAAGTGTCAGGGGTGGTGCCATAGGAGTTTTCATAGCTGAAGTTTGAGTAAGATCAAACTTCTTCAGCATATCTTTAACATACTTACCTTGGCTGATAAAAGTACCTTTGTCAGATTGTTTAATCTGTAGACCAAGAAAATATGTCAGCTCACCCATCATACTCATTTTATATTCTTTTTCCATTCTTTCCGCGAAGCGAGTACACAGAGATGGGTTAGTAGAACCAAATATTATGTCATCAACATATATTTGTACAAGAATTATATGACCTTTTACCTTTCTGAAAAATAACGTATTATCAATTTTGCCACGTTCAAAATTTTCAGAGATAAGAAAAGATGAGAGAGTGTCATACCAAGCACGAGGGGCTTGTTTTAGACCATAGAGAGCCTTATCCAATTTATAAACATAATTTGGATACTTAGGGTCATAGAACCCTGGAGGTTGTTCTACATAGACTACTTCATTCAGCTTTCCATTTAGGAACGCTGATTTTACATCCATTTGATAAACGATGAAGTCTTTATAGACTGCATAAGCCAAGAATAGTCGAATTGCTTCGAGCCTGGCCGCAGGGGCAAAGGTTTCATCATAGTCTATACCTTACTCTTGTCTGTATCCCTGAGCAACAAGTAGAGCCTTGTTGTGGGTTACAGTTCCATGTTCATCTAACTTGTTTCTAAACACCCATTTGGTGCCTATTACAGTTTTATCAGATGGTCTAGGAACGAGATTCCAAACTTTGTTTCGAGAAAATTCAGTCAGCTCTTCTTGCATAGCGCTGACCCAGTTTGGATCTCTGAGGGCATCATCAGTCTTCTTGGGTTCTATTAAAGAAAGAAAGTTGACGAAGAGACATATATTACCTGAGCTTCGTCGTGTCTGAATACCTGCTTCTGGATCACCGAGAATTTGATCTATTGGGTGATCTCTGGTCCATCGCTGAGCAGGAGCATGATCGCTCAACTCAGAGGTTGGATCAACAATTGGGATGTTTACTGATGAGGACGTTTGAGGTTCATCAGCAATTAACTGTTGAGTAGTAGACAAACGGTTGTTGTTAGAGAGGTTTTCAAACAGAGGTAGATCTGATGGTAGCAAGGTGTTTAGAGGTTCAGCTGAAACCCATGAGTTGGATTCAGCGCTTGGAGGTATAATGTTTGGATCATCATCAGCGGCTGGAGGATCTGAATGCTGATGGTTTGAGAAGAAGGGTTCAGTTTCTCTATAGTGAGAGAACATCCAAGCATTTAATTCTTCATTGTCAGTGATTGGTTTAGAGTTTGCTGAGCGAGTTTCATCAAATGTGACATGGATTGTTTCTTCCACAGATTGTCTTCTTTTGTTGAAAACTCTGTAGGCTTTGGAGATGGAGGAATATCCTAGAAATATTCCATCATCAGCTTTTGGGTCGAACTTTCCAAGTTGATCTCTGTTGTTTAAGATAAAGCACTGACAACCAAAGATATGAAGAAAGCTGATAGAAGGCTTCCTTCCAAGAAAAAGTTCATAAGCTGTCTTCCCAAATCGCTTTATTATCAGCGATCTGTTTTGTGTAAAACATGCAGTGTTTACAGCTTCTGCCCAAAATTGAGTAGGGAGATGAGAATCGTTGAGCATTGATCTAGCATCTTCTATGATAGTTCTGTTTCTTCTTTCAGCGACTCCGTTTTGCTGAGGTGTTCTTACTGAAGAGAAGTTGTGAGAGATTCCCTTGTTTTCAAAGAAATTGTTCAGGGAACTGTTTTTGAATTCAGTTCCATGATCACTTCTTATTGAACGAACAGTAAGATTATTCAGCACTTCCATCTTTTTAACAAAAGATATTAGTTCTTCTGGAGTATCACTCTTACAGCGAAGAAAGATAACCCAGGTGTAGCGAGAATATTCATCTACAATAACAAGCGTATATTTCTTTCCAGCTATTGATTGGATGTTGACAGGGCCAAACAGATCCATATGCAAGAGTTGAAGAGGACTTGTCACTGAGGAAACTCGTTTCGACTTGAAACTAGCTTTTGTTTGTTTTCCTTTTTCACATGCTGAGCAGAGAGATTCTTTAGCATATGAATGCTGAGGAAGACCAGAAACCAGTTCCTTAGATGATAGAGAATTCAGGGTTTTGAAGTTTAGATGAGAAAGCCTTTTATGCCATAGCCAGTTGACATCAGAAGAGGCCTTAGAGAGAAAACATAAGTTTTCAGTGATAGTAGAGTCCATATCTATTACATAGACATTTTCTCTGCGATAACCACTGAGAGCAAGTTTTCCTTTTTCATCTACCACTGAACATGCTTTCTTAGAAAAGCGAACTTCGTAGTCTTTGTCACATAGCTGACTGATGCTTAGAAGGTTGTGCTTCAGTCCATCTACATAAGCGACTCTTCGAAAGGTAGTTGTCCCATTGCTGAGGACACCAAACCCTCGGGTAAATCCTTTTCCATTTCCACCAAAGATCACAGAGGGACCTTTTTCTTCCTTGTATTCAGTGAGCAGGTCTCTTTGTCCAGTCATATGACGAGAACATCCACTATCGAGATACCAGATGCCCTTTGATCCCTGCACACATAAGGAAGATTAAGCGTTGTTTGGTACCCACTTTTCAATGGGTCCTTCAGAGTTAGTGGATAAGGAAAGTTCAGCAGTCTTCACAGCTGATGAAGATTCAGCTTCAGTGGTAATCTTCACTTTGGTTAATTTCTTAACCTTAGTGGTATTTTTCACCTTGATTAATTTTTCAACCTTGGTGACCTTTTCAGCTTTAGAGGAATTTTTCTTCACTTTAGCTGTTTTATCAGCTTTGGTGGCATTTGGACATTTACTTGCAATATGGTCAGTAAAACCACAGTGATAACATTTTCTGTATTTGAAAATGGTTTTAGGACCAGAAGTAGAAGGTTTTGCAAGTTTAAGATGAGGAGGTCCAGGTCCAAGAAGGCTTTTCTCATGAGATATGGGAGGAATTTTCATTTCTTCAGATCTCGTAGGTTTAAGGTCAATCTTTAGCTTTGGAGGACAGAGATCAAAAATTTCTATCACAGGGCTAGAGGATTGTTTAGCTGAAGGTTTAGAAGGAACTTTCAGCTTTGCTTTCCTGGTTGCCTTATGAGGAAGGAGAATGGTCTTTCCTTTATCCGTAGACTTAGTGTCTTTGGATTTTTCCTCAGAGATGGGATTTGAAGAAGAACAGGGATAGAATTGATTATAAGAAGTGTCAAAGAAAGATGTGACAAAAGTTCCAAACTTAAGCGAGGAACTTTCTTCTTTAGGATCATCCTGTGGTGTCCAAAAACCAAGACCAGTTTTATCACTTTCAGGAGTTTGAGCATTTATTATCTCAGAGATCTTTGTTGATGATTTGCACCATTTTTCAACATGAGCCTTTTCTGCTTTTAAAGCAGCGATGGCTTGTTCGCGTTCAATGCTGATGATTTCATTTATAATGACTTGATCTTTTAACTTTTCTTCTAAAAGATTTAGTTCTTTGATCTGTTCATGACATTTCTCTAGCTCTTGAGTTAAATGAACATTTTTATTCTCAGCTTGAGTTTTGTCGTTTAGACCATTATAAAGGTCAATCGTCAGCACATCAACAGCGCGACTTCTCTCAGCTTCAGGCAGAGAGGGATTTGTAGAGATAGATACCTGAGATGATATGTAGCTCATAGAGGGTTCAGATGGTTCTTCCACTTCTTCTTTAATCTCAGCCATGAGGCAAAGATTAGCGACTTCTTCTTCATCAGAACTTGATTCTTCTGATTCAGCCTAGTCATATTCTTCAGCGATGAGACCTTTACCTTTTCGTTGAAAGCTTTTCAGCTTTTGATATTTGTTCTTCAGCTTATGGTATTTGTCATCACTGGATCTTCTTGAGGTAGAAGGTTTGAAGACCTTTTTCGACCTGCACTCACTAACAAAATGTCCAATCTTTTCACAGTTATAGCAAGTAGCAGTAGCCTTATCAACCGGAGTTGATTTTGATTTTTCAGTAAGAGAGAGAGGTTTACTTCTTTGGAAGTTGCTCTTTCTTGCAAATCTCTTAAAAGAGTTTGTCAAGAGTGCTAAGGACTCATCAAACTCTGAAAGATCAGGGTCTGATAGATCCTCAGATTCAGAATCTAACTCAGTGATGGTGAGAGTAGATCGCTGAGATGGAATTATCTCTGAAGAGACTAAAGCAACAGGAGTGCTTTTGGAGTCTTTAGACTCTTTTACAAGATTCTTCTTCAGGAGATTAGATTGCTCATAGTTGAGCAATATTCCATACAGAGTGCTTAGAGAGAGAGTATGTAAGTCTTTTGTCAGCTTAAGACATATTGAATAATTGTCCCAGCTTTCAGGAAGACTTTCCAAGAATTTTGTTAGGACCTCAGAATTAGAATAGGTCCTACCAACAGTTCTTAGGTCAATGATTAGGCAGTTAAACCGCTGATGAACGTCAGAAAGAGATTCATTCTTACCAGCGATAAAACTTTCATACTGTCTTACCAAGTTAATCTTTCGAGTCTCTTGGATTTCAGTGGTGCCCTCATATTGAACACATATGGTTTCCCAGATTTCTTTAGAAGTTTTCAGATGCATGATGGAATGGAAAACTTCATCAGGCAGAGCCATTGAGATAATGGTCTTTGCTCTTGCATCTATGCCTACCTTCTTTTTATCTTCATCACTCCACTGTCTTATTTCCTTAACAACATATCGTTCAGGGACGGCTTCAGTGGTGGCAGTAGCGGGAACCGCAGCTATAATTCTAACAGGTTCATAGGGTCCGTTTTCTATATATTCAGGTATAGTAGGATCCGCACCTTCAAGAAATAGCATCATTCGATTTTTCCATAGAGAAAAATTATCTCTGCTAAATCGAGGAGGTTTAGAAAGTGAACCATTATCATAGTAGTTTGTGTTTGTGTTTAATGCCATTTTAGAATAGCAAGGAAGAGTATTCAGCAAGATCTTGTTTATTAGATTAAACAAACTGCTCTGATACCACTTGTTGGTCCCGAAGGTGCTTAACAAGTTTGTAGAAGGGGGGTTGAATACAAACACAGAAATTTAAAGTTTAATAAATTGTTTATTGATAAATCAAATACAATTTACAAGTTTGTTGCGGAATAAGATTAAGACAGACTCAATCTTAAACAAACTTAAGAAACACTAAGATGATTGCACAAGAAATTCAGAGAATGAAAGATTAAGAGATATAGAAAACAAGGGTTTCTATATGGGGTTCAAGGATTGAGCACCCTTTTAGATGAAAGGGTGAACGTCCTATTTATACCCTTTGCATTAAATGCATGGCAGGGCACTTTACACGTGGCGTTCACTGATTGGCTTTGGAAGTCTGACTTTTGGGAGACATGCTTTCGGCCGGGTCATGAACAGTGTAGTTGACAGAGTTGTTGTACGAATGGTTGCAGAGACATGTTCGTTCTGACACATCGTACTAAGTTGTGCAAGGATAGACAAAAGGAAACTTGAGGCATAAGCTTTGTGATCAATTGATCGCTGAGTATCTCTTCTTTCAGATATAAAGAGGTTCAGCTATCGCTGAAGCTTTTCCTCATGTTCCTTCGCGTATATGTAGAGTTGTCTTTGCTTCACTGATATCCGCATCAGGTCACTAGTAGACTTCTCTTTGTTCAGCAGCTTCGTCTTCGATTCAGCTGTGAACATATGTTGACGCGAGACTTGTCTTCAGGGATTACGTTGGTTGTTTACTTCAGAAACTATCAGTGATAACTGAACAGACTCAGTCTGATCATTGATAGTGAAACACTAATACATAGAAATGTTTATGAGGGAGACTATCAGCGATAACTGAACAGACTCAGTCTGATCGCTGATGGTGAAACACTAATACATATTAAAACGTAATTTTCACTAAGTATAGAAGAGGGTCGTTATCAAATCACTGAGAGAGTTTGGATCAACATGGTAGTTGTGTTAAGGTTAAAAAGACTTTTTGAACGAGAAATTTCGTTCATGCTACGGGTCAAAATGGTCTGGGGCATTTGAGTAGGAAGACTTTAGTTAGTTGAGGGTGATTAGGCGTCGACTTGAGGATATGAAGTTTGTGGAGGTGGGCTAGAGTGATTTGCAGAGTTGGTGCGCAGGCTATTTTGGTAGGCAATGGAGGACAGGGTGGTGAGAATCGTTTCAGATGGTTCGGGTGGTGAGTTGGTTTGCGGAAAGGAGTGAGGTGTTTGGGCTATGGAGTTTGGTACCATATAGTAGGGGTGGATATTGATGATTGGGTTGGAGTGGTGGTGATGTTGGGTTGTATTGGAGGGTGGAATGTGGGAGTGGGTGGGTTTGGTGAGAACGCTAATGAGGAGATGTTTGGAAATTGTTCTGTTTCTGTAGATCCATAGACGAGACCACATGTCAAGATCAGATGTCTTCGCTTTGGAAGCATTCAAAGGTTGTTCTATGTGCTCGGAGACATGGTAATAACGACAATGTATCTTGAGTAATTCTGCCCAGGAAGAGTATTACCCGGTTTCCATTTTAAGTTCGATAGGGATAAAACTTCGCACGTTATTAATGGCGAGAGCACGATGGTATTTGTGAGTAGTGGCTTCCGTTTCAGCTATTGAAGGATGAGTCGTAAAGGTGAGGATAGAAAAAAAAAGGAAGAAGATTGGGAGTATGGGTGCTTACGGGTTGGGTTGATTGGGTTGAAGGCATTTGAACACCCCAACCCAATGTTGGTGGTATAAAAAATTTCAACCCAACCAAACCCAAATCATTCGGGTTTGTCGGTTTGCTCGGGTTGTGTTTAAACAAAGTAAAGACAACATTGAAAACATAAAAATAAGGAAATCTTCCTTTGAAATACGATCAATCATTCAACAGAATATACGAGTTTATCAAATACTTATGTATTACATATAACTTTCCAATAATGTCCTCTTATGAGTTCCATTGCTCGTTATTGTCTAGTTGTTTTTTGTAACTTATACATACTAAAGAGAAATACAAATAATTTTAGAGAAGTCGCTAAAACTTTTATCGGGTTATCGGGTTAGTCGGGTTACTTTGAACCTAACCCAATATCAACCCAATAAATTCGGGTTGTCCTTATTTTGTATCGATTATACGCTGGGTTACCTCGGGTTGATTTTTTTCGGATTTTTTAGGTTGGGTTGATCTTTTTTTTGAGCATCCCTAATTGGGAGTGAAGGTAGAGAAATCAATGTTGGGTTTGGTCTCGTGATAGTGATATACCATGTATGAATGTAAATTATTGCCGTCTATTCACAAATAAAAAAATGTGTACATATATAAGCAGGGTGCGTTACATTTGCAAACCAAACAATTCGTACAAACTTTGCAAATCACTATTTTAGGAAACAATAGATATATTTATAGATAATTATTATAATTAATCATAATAAATATCCATAAATATATCTATTGTTTCCTAAAATAGTGGTTTGTAAAGTTTGTATGAATTGCTTAGTTTGCAAATGAAACACAACCTATATAAGCAATGGGGAGCCAATTATGTCTGAGATATGGGAGTTAATTATGGCCAATAAATTTACTTACCTAATCTAGTAATATACAATATTATCTAATAAAAAGATTCCTACATTTTCAGTAATTAAACCAAACATAGGATTTGAAATTTGATCAAAAGAACCATTCATTCCATTTCCTTTCAATTCCACCAAAATCCATAAACCAAACACCCCCTTATTCTTTCTCATCATCTTCACGATTTTTTACCACTTTAAAACCTTAGACCATTATTTTCTATGGGGTTGCTATTCATACCCCTCAACCACCACTCACACTTTATATCTTCTTCTTACTCACACCATTCACATTGCATATCCCTTCTTTATTTACATACTCATATAGAAGAATGTACAAATAGAATTGGCCTTTTCCATGGGTAATGCCAAACGTCTCATCAAAAACATTTATCGGAGTTCATATTTGACTTCTTATTTTCTGTTTTATAGTTTGTACCTTAACATACATTCACACGAATCGGTATCAATTTTTTATCCTTAATTGATTTCTCGTTCTACTGATGCTAGTCACCTAATTGGTTCTTATCCCACATATCCGTCATACTTAGAGTTTCTATAACTTTGCTAAAGGTAAAATTCCTCGATCATTCCTTTTTTACTATACTTAAAATCAACCATTCAAAATGTATTTCACAAATTGTTCACCGTAATCACACTCACTCATAATATTTGGAAATAATTACTTTGTTCGCAAAAGGTTTAAGGATCGTTTACTAAACGGGTAAGCAAAAGGTTTAACGGGCAAAAGGTTTAAGGATCGTTTACTAAACGGGAAAGCAAAAGGTTTAACGGGTAAGCACTTACCAGCAAAAGTCGAGTGGTGGAGCTACCTTAGAGCCAGAAGAGGCATCGGCTCCCCCTCAAATCTCAAAAATAATTTTTTTATTTATAATCAAACCTCGATTATCCCCTATGAAATTTTATTTGTTCATATCAATTTCTTCTTTTCCTTTCGTTAAAAATGCCAAATTTTCTACAAATTTCGATAGACACATTTTTATGATAAATTTCTTGTATTTTCAAAGGAATTTTCTTGTTAATATGGTTAGGTACACACATCTAGTATTTGTTTGTATAAAAATATAGTTATGTTTATGTTGTTTAACAACTATTTTTATTGGACAAGCATTTATTAAAAACGTATATTTTGGAAGGGTTTCTCAACCTTGAAATTATGAATTTTCTTACATAGTTTCTAGGCACCTTCTAGATAAATTTTCTGGTTCCGCCCATTTAGTCACCCACCATCACTTACCTTATCTAGTAACATTTTCCAACCATTAAATTGTATTGTTCGTAAGCGTCTTTATACGGTTAATATTGATCGGGTAAGAGTCTCTCCCTCAATTACCATGTATCATTCTCGGTCCTTGTCATGTTAACCTGGTAAGATAGCTAACACCCAAAAAATGTTCGATAAACAACCTCTTCCCCCTTACCGAAATTAACCCAATAGCTATATATACGAGACATTTTAATTAACCTCGATTTTCTTCATGTGACATGTCTTAGGGGTTGTTTGTTTTTAAAAAAAAAAAAACTCTTAATGACTCTTAAGTCTGAATCGTTCAGACCTTTTTACACATCACCTCTTATTAGACATAACTAAAATAAGACTTCAGACTTTAGACCTCTTAAAAAACAAACGGCACCTTAAACTCTCGAGAATTCCTTATTCTTTCCCGCTGTCGGTTTTGAATTCTCATTCCAACTTTGTTTTTTTTTCTTTTTATTATAATTCTTTACTTTCTATTTTAACAACAACTATATCATATTCACTTGCTTGCATAGCATGATATAACGTTGCCTTTTGAAATGTACCCCCACCAAACTTCGAACTTTATAAGGATATACACAAGCACAGAGCCACACAGACTACCACTTCATGCTGCCATCGTAATGGGAATTTTTTTATGTTTCTGAATAATGCTACTTCCTTTTTTCTATAGTGAAAAGTTGCAAGAATTGTAGAGAGGGAAGGAAAACAGAGTGAGAAAGAAAGAGAGAGAGAGAAAGGTAGAGAGAGAAATATTTTTGTATTATTTCTTAACTTCTTAGAACAGAAAGAGTCAGACTTATTTAAAGAAAAGGTACAGCCTATACAACTTGACTTTTGTTTTCAACAGACTCGCTAACATTCCCCCGCAAGCTGATCGGTGGGTGCAACGTGAAGCTTGGAGCATAACTGAGAAAATCGGATAGAGGTCAGACCCTTGGTTAGAATGTCTGCTATCTGAACATTGGTAGGCACATAACGAACATAAAGCTGTTGAGACAAAAGCATATCTCGTATGAAATGAAGATCAATTTCGATGTGCTTTGTTCGTTGATGAAACACCGGATTAGCAGCAAGATAGGTAGCTCCGATATTATCACACCATAAGGTTGGAGCATAAGGAAGAGTGACATGGAGTTCTCGTAAAAGGAAACCAATCCATCGAAGTTCAGCAGCGGTGTTAGAAAGTGCTCGATATTCTGCCTCTGTACTTGATCGAGCAACGGTGTTTTGTTTCTTAGAACTCCAACTGATAAGATTAGACCCAAGAAAAATACAGTAGTCAGTTGTAGATCGACGATCATCAGGGCAACCGGCCCAATCTGCATCAGCATAGGCATGAATAGCATTCGTAGACGAACGTTGAAAAACCAAGCCATGAGTACTTGTACCACTCAAATATCGTAAAATGCGCTTAACTGCTATCCAATGTCGATCTGTTGGTTTATGAAGAAACTGAGAAGCCTTCTTAACAGAGTATCCTATCTCCGGTCGAGTAAGAACCAGATATTGTAATGCACCTACTGTACTTCGATATAAGGATGGATCTTGAAGTGGAACACCAGAAAATCGAGACAATTGTTTTCCAGGAGAGACCGGAGAGGACAAGGGTTTACAAGTATGCATACCGGTGCGCTTAAGAAGATCAAGCAAATACCTTTCTTGTGTCAAATGCAACCTGCAATCTGTAAAGGTAGCTTGAACACCCAAGAAATAGTTTAGAACTCCCAAATCTTTCAGAGAAAACTGTGAATGAAGTTTCTGAATTAACTCAGAAACAAACTGAGAGGAACTGCTCGTAATGATTATATCATCAACATACACCAATATATAAGCAGTCACGGTAGGTGTACAATATACGAATAGAGAGGTATCAGAAATACACTGCTTAAAACCAAAACCAACAAGTGCAGTGGAAAGCTTAGAAAACCAAGCTCGAGGCGCCTGCTTTAACCCATAGAGAGCCTTTTTAAGGAGGCAAACATGATGAGGACGATCGGGATCAACGAACCCTTGAGGTTGTGCCATATAAACCGTCTCAGTTAAATCACCGTGCAAAAATGCATTATTGACATCTACTTGTCTTATTTCCCATCCACGAGAAAACGCAACAGAGAGAACTGTTCGGATAGTGGTTGGTTTTACCACTGGACTGAAGGTTTCAGCAAAGTCCACACCCTCAGTTTGTAAAAAACCCTTTGCCACAAGCCGGGCTTTATACCGACTAACGGTTCCATCGGGATGCTTCTTGATACGATAAACCCACTTGCAACCAACTATGTTTGCACAAGGAGGCGCAGGAACTAACAACCAGGTTCCATTTGAGTGAAGTGCGGAAATCTCAGACTTCATTGCATCACACCAAGCAGGCCATTTGTGAGCTTGGGAAAAATTTAATGGTTCGGTATTTGGGGTGGTAGTAGTATGATAAAGAACATGATCTGAAAAGGTCTTGGATTTACAAGTATGATCGCGATTACGTGTGACCATTGGATGAGTTGAAGACATAACAGAATTAGGTTGAGAGGAAGAGGAAGGTTGAGTTGAAGAAGAATGTGAAGTGGAAGACGAGACTGGTATAGACGGAGATGTGGTAGTTGACTGTTCTGGAGAATTTGAAGATGGGTTACTTAAAGGAACCTCAAAAGGTGGAAGAACAACCGAAGAATCAGACATTGAGAAGTTCATATTAGTTTGAAAGGGAAAGATGGACTCATGAAAAACAACATGACGAGATGTATACGTTTTGGATGCCACATGATCGTAACAAAGATATACTTTATGAAAAGGAGCATAGTCAATGAACGTGCATGCAACCGACTTTGAACTCAATTTATCATCACGAACATCACCAAGAAAAGGATAACATAGACATCCAAAGGTACGAAATGCAATGTAATCTGGTGAACGGTGAAATAAGAGTTAATACGGTGAGGAATGGGACAACACATGAGATGGAAGACGATTAATTAGAAAGGCAGCTGTCGCATATGCGTCATACCAGAAAGTTTTTGGTAAATGAGCATGAACAAGTAACGCACGAGCAATCTCAGACAAGTGACGGTTTTTCCGTTCAGCGAGACCATTTTGTTGAGGTGTGTATGGATAAGAGATACGAGGAATAATACCACACTCAGAAAGGAATTTACCCATTTGACCTTCAGTCAATTCTAAAGCACCGTCACTTTGAAAACATTTAATCTTTGTTGAGAAAAGATTCTCAACCTGTGATTTGAAATGACGAAACGATTCAAAAGATTGGGAACGATATACTAATGGATAAATCCACGTAAATCGACTAAAATCATCAATGAATGTAATAAAGTAACGAAAACCAGATCGAGAAGTAAAAGGTGCTGGTCCCCATATATCTGAATGTATTACATGTAAATGAGAGGTACTTCGAGATACAGACTCTTGAAATGGAATACGAGAACTTTTTGAAACACTACAAGCATGACAATTATGACCTTTTGACTTATTTGACATACAAGGAAATGAAAGTTTCGTAAAAACATAATCCGATGGATGACCAAGTCTGGAGTGCCAAAGACTTCGCGATAGAGTAGCAGACAGAGAGTAGATGTTGTGATGATCAAGCGGAATGTGGTGGAGCTTGATTCCTGTCAAGGTCTGAATAAACAACCCATTAGATGAAAAGGAAACAACAAACGGATTATCTCGAACGATTTGAATGATGGATAAAAGATTTTTTGCAAGACCCGGAACCAAAAGAACACTTGTAAGAATTAATTTGCATTTAGGTAAGGTAATAAAAGAATGACCAACATGAGTAATACGAAGAGTCATACCATTCCCAACAACAACTCTAGTAGAACCAGTGTAGGCTTGTGCTCCATGAACTAAGTTTGGGTTTGGTGTCATATGAGCAGTAGCACCAAAATCTGGTATCCAAGATTCAACAGCAGCACAAACATTCGCAAATTCATCCGATGAAGTAGAAAGACCAGTAGAACATCCAGAAAAACCATCCTGTTGTGAGGCCCAATGACCAAAGTGATCTGGTCCAAAACCAGAATTAATCTCAGATCCATTATTAGTCCCAAAAAATTGACTATAATTGTTAGGCCCAGTAGCAAAGCCTGATGAATCATAACCTGATCCATTTGACAATCCCTGAGTACTAGCAAGAGTGTTTCCTCTCCAACTTCCATCACTAAAACCACCACGAACAGAAGGCATTGCTGCAAAAGTTTGTGTAAAACTTACATTATAAGCATTTCGATTTTGTTGACCATTGTTTCCTCTCCAAATACGTCCTCCGGAACCACCACCACGTGAGGAATTTCGACCACCATTGTTTCTCCAATTTCTGTTACTACTTCGATTTCCATTTCTGCCACCACCTCTTCCTTCAGAGGAAGTATAACGATAGAAACACCATGAAGCCTCATGTCCAGATTTGTGACAAATCTGACAAACAGTATTGTTTCCTTTTGGTTTATGTTCAGATTCGAAGTGTGGTGGTGTAACTGTGCCAGTATTCATAGCCGAAATTGGAACAAATCCTTCATTTTGATTACTTAGTCTTTGTTCATACACAAGAAGTCTCGATCTGATTTGAGCAAAACTTGGAACATTTTCTGAGTTTTCAACATTAAGGACAAAAGTATTGAACACAGAGTTCAATCCTTGTAAAGTTTGTAAAACTAGATCTGAATCAGATATTTTCTCTCCAATAGATCTCAACGAATCTGCAATTCTTTTCACAGAATCACAATAAGCTGTAACACTTAATGTGCCTTGTTTCAATGTCTGAAACTGAGTTCGTAATTGAAACTTCTTCGCAAAGGCTTGCTGTAAATACAAATCTTCAAGAGTTTTCCACAATTCAAAAGTTGTGGTTGTATCAATTGCTAAATGAGCAATAGAAGAGTCAAGAGTTGCGTTTATACATGCACACACATACGAATCATCTTTGCACCAGTTTTGATACTCAGCATCGGTTTCAAGTGGAGACGATGAACTTACATGCTTAAAAAGGCCCATCGTTTTGAAGATTGTTGAGATCTGATGCTTCCAACTCAAATAGTTTTCACCATTGAGTTTAATCGAGACAAAATTTGAGATGTTTGACATGGTAAACTGTTGATCTGAACTTCTTACTGCTGCTGTTGTATTTTCTGCCATGGCTGCAACTGCTATTGATTTGAGATTCAAGAAAAGCTATTGTACAAGCTCTGATACCATGAAAAGTTGCAAGAATTGTAGATAGGGAAGGAAAACAGAGTGAGAAAGAAAGAGAGAGAGAGAAAGGTAGAGAGAGAAATATTTTTGTATTATTTCTTAACTTCTTAGAACAGAAAGAGTCAGACTTATTTAAAGAAAAGGTACAGCCTATACAACTTGACTTTTGTTTTCAACAGACTCGCTAACATATAGGTTGATTTGTAATGAAAACCATATGCATTTGATATAACTTTACTCTCATTATAGATTCAAATGGCTTTTAATGAGAAATTAACCTAAAAAACCATATTGGTTTTCCTTTTTTAAAATTTAGCCACCAATTTTCTTTAAATGTCCAGTATCCCGTAAGTCTGACACCGCAAGCCACCTTTTATATGCGTTGTTAGAGTTTTTTTGACAGATTCTGAAAAAGTAGTTTTTATGTCCCCCGGAGTATAAAACCGCATGATGTAGACCGCAACTTGGGATACCGCAAGCCAATGTCGTAGCTTCCGTACCGCAACTAGCATTTTTGTCCTTGTGGTTTATAAACAGTTTTCGTCCATGTGGTTTAAAAATTATGGTTTTCGTCTCTATGGATTGTAAAATATGCTATTTTTGTCCTTGTTACCGCAGCTTGCATTTTCTTGCGGTTTGTTAAATTTACTTTTTTGTCCCCATGGTTTATAAATTTATGGTTTGTAGAATTTGTTATTTTCGTCTTTGTGGTTTACCATTTTCCGTGGTTTACAATTCTTTACTGTTTTTATCCCTTATACTTAATGTTGGAATTAGTCGAAGGACGAAAATGACAATAAATTGAAAATCATATGGACGAAAATCGTAATTTTTTACCTCCATAAACATCCCTTCGAAATTCCTCACGAGAAACCTGCACCATCACACATTAAACAGTTTTACCAATTCAAAACCCTCAACATCCCACGTAACTCACTCTCCAACGGATTATCCACCTTGGCTAACCTCACTCCTCGAACAACTAACCATTGACAACAACAATTTCACCTCCATCCCATCAAATTTCTTTTTGGGTCTCACCAATTTACAGACCTTTGGGGGATGTAGTGGAAGATATCATCTACCCAGGGTTCAAATCTATGCACTGCCAAAGCCCTTGTGGCCATGGAGGTTCACCTGCGATGACTCTAGGCCATTCATGGTCGCCCGGGGATTAGTCGGTGCGCGTAAGCTGGCCCGGAAACCTACGGTTACCAAAAAAAAATTACAGACCTTTAGCATCTCCGACAACTTAGATCTGTCTCTTTGTGTTCTCCAAGACGGTCTCACCCAGAGCACTAATTTGCATAGTTTACAAGATAGCAACGCCAATAAAATGAGTTTGATAATGGACTTCCTTGACAACATTATGTTGGACGTCGTTGGCCTCAAAACTTTGCAAATTAGTGCTCTGAGTGAGATCGTTTGGGAGAACCCAGAGAGATAGATCTAAGTTGTCGAATGCTAAAGGTTTGTAAACCGGTGAGACCCAAAAAGAAATCCGACGGGATGGAGATAAAATTCTTCTGTCAAGGGTTAGTTGTTCAAGGAGAGTGAAGTTAGCCAAGGGGGGGTAAGTCATTGGAGAGGGAGTTACGTGGGACGTTGAGGATTTTGAATTAAGAAATTGTTTGATGTGTGATGGTAGGTTTCAGGTGAGGGATTTCGAAGGGATGTTTATGGAGGTAACACGTTTTTTAATTCACTACCTCTCTCTAGCTCTCCTTTTAGAGCATGAAATGCAAAATTTTGAATTAGGACTTGTTGGATGTTGTTAAGTCTGTTTTTATAGTAATCATTGTATTTATAGGTTTGGTCTTATTCTATGCTTAGATAGCTTTTATCTATTGTTTAAGCCAAGGGTATTTAAGTCCCTTGTGGCTTTGCCTTTGTAAGATTTTCACGCATTCTATTCAAGAATACATATTCTGCGCTTATACTCTCTCTCTCTCTCTCTACTTTCTCCCTCTAAGATTAGAAGTTCTTGGACTTACAATTGGTATCAGAGCCAATCTAAATCTGAGAGGATTGAGAGATTCGTTTTGTAAATCTGAATTTGTACACAAATTAGAAAATTTGATTGATTTTCTTGATTTTAATCAAGAAAATATCGTTTTCTAATTTTTCACAAATTCATGCTTGATCTTGATCGAATTTTCTTGATTTTTGATTCGTTGGATCCGGTTTTTCAAGGAGAATACTTTTGATTCACATCAAATTGCAAGAAAAACAGTTTTTGATCATCAATTTTTAAGAGTTTTCGAATTTTTGAAAATACGTTTTTCACGTATTGTTCTTATTGCGATTTCTCGTTTTTGTGATCGAATTGTTTAAATCAAAGTGTTAGAAAGTTGTTTTCGATCAAATTTTTGTGAGAAAAATTCATTAAATTCAGCTTTGTAATCAATTTTTGGAGAAATCTGAGTTTTATCATCGTTTTGCGCCACATCTATATTTTGCGCGAGTTCATCCTGATTTGCGCGAGTTCATACTGATTTGCGCAAGTTTATCTTGTCAAGTTCAAAGTACATCAAGCAATTTCAGAGTTTTCGCTAACAGTTCATCACGCAAAGTTTATACTTTGCGCCACCTCTTACTCACGCAAAGTCAGTTTTGCGTCATCTTCTACTCAAGTAAAAGTGAAAGTTCTCGCCATCTTCTCATCACGCAAACTCAAGTTTGCGCCAAGAACGTATCACGCAAATCTAAGTTTGCGCCACATACTTCTCACGCGAATCTCCTTTGCGCCCATCTGCTTCTCGCGAAAAAAAAAACTTTGCGTCACTGCTTATTCGCGCAAACCTAACTTTGCTCCAGCCTACTCTCACGCAAACCTCTAGTTTGCGCCAGCTCAGTCCAGACTTGGAAATTTTTCTGTCTCCATGGATTCTGCAAAGTTTGCTTTTCAAGCCCAGTTCTACAAAAACGATATAATGATGTCATTGGGCACATAAACTCGTCCTCCAGTAGTGATCAATGAAAACGAATTCACTCAATGGCAAGATCGGTTCCTGAACTTCATCGAGCGTCAAGTTAATGGAGATAACATGATGAAGTCTCTCACTGAAGGACCTTTCGTAAAGCCTAACAAAGAGACTCCCATAACAACTGAAGAGGCTTCGCGTATGAAAGCTGATCGAGAATTAAAAGCTAACCTGATGCTAGCTTTACCAAACTCTGTCTACAACCGGGTTGATCATTGCAAGGATTATCCAAATCTGTTGTGGACACAATTGGAAAAGATTATGCTTGGTTCATCGGTCGCAACCCAACTCCGACATACACGTTATATGAACAATTTTGAGGAGTTTAAAGCCAAAGAAACTGAGTCTCTAAAGAGTGTTTTCGACAGATTTTGCACAGTACTGAATGATCTGCGCAAGATAAATGTGAACAAGACAGAGCTCGAGACAAACCTCAAATTCCTCAACGCTCTTCAGCCAGAATGGAACAAGTCTTGTCACAGATTGAGAAACGATGTTCGGGTTTCTTCAATGCAAATCCAAGAGATGTACGAGATCTTGATGACTGATGAAAGCATAGTGCTTGAGAAGAAAGCAAAACTGGACAAGAAGAACAAGAAAATTGTGGACCCGGTTGCTCTCCTCACGAACCAACTGGCAGAACAAGCATTGTCTGGTAATGCTTATAAAGGGGCCACTGATGATGATGGTGAGGCGCTCGAGAAAACTATGATTCTTCTCTCTCAGCACTATCAGAAAAAGTTCCAGCCTCGTTCAAATTCCAACAATCTTCGCTTCACTTATAGGTCCAAGAATGATAAAGTGCCCGAACCTAAGAAACCGGCTACATGCTACAACTGTGGAAAGCCCGGTCACATCTCTAAGGAGTGTAGAGTGAAGAAGGTTCGGGATTATGCTTATTACTGAAAGAAATTGGAACTAGCTGAAAAGAGAGAGAATGGAACTGTTTTGTTAGCCGAAGAAGAGTTTTGGCTAGATCACTCTGAAGACGAAGCTGATTCTATCGAGACTGCTCAAATGTGCTTCATCGGAGATGATCAAAGTGATGATGATGACACTGATGAAGATGAGGTAATTTCTGATTTTGATTACACTTTCATTTCCTCACAAATGAACATTATAATAACTGCTTTACATGATTTTCGCTCGAAGTTAATATCTGAAAAGAATTTAAATTCAGAAAAGTCAAATTTGATTGATAAATTACAAATTTCTTTGAAAGATGAAAAATCTATTTTGGATCATACAAAAGACATCTTTCAAAATAAATTGGATGATTTAGAAAAATCAAATATAACTTATCTTGATTCTTTGACTGAAATGACCAAAT
Organism: Arctium minus; assembly: GCA_954870635.1. Classification (NCBI taxonomy): domain Eukaryota; kingdom Viridiplantae; phylum Streptophyta; class Magnoliopsida; order Asterales; family Asteraceae; genus Arctium; species Arctium minus. The sequence continues at coordinate 70,373,419 of OX941092.1, read as the reverse complement.
TAAAAGATAATTTTTCTGATAAAATAAATGAGTTGGAAGAAAAATTATATCGAAGGAATCAATCTGAACAAACTATTTATTTGAACAAACCGCGGAGTTATGAGTCTATAAAAGAAAAATGGGGACTTGGTTTTGAAAATCCACATTGTTTAAACAATGTGATAGAAAAATCCCCTACTTTATATAAATACGAGTATCTAACACTTGCTAAATATGCTCCTCAAGTTAAAATTGATTGGTTAAATGAAAAGCAAGTTTTGGATATCGAAAATGAGAAAAGGATGAATAACAAGAAAATGGAAATTTCTTTTGTTTATACAAGCGAAAATGCCAAATATTTTCCTGACAAATCAAAGAAAGGCAGAAAAAGTTTAAATGACATATCTCCCATTAAGTCTTCAGTGTCTGATGATTATGTTGATATGTATGCCACTAAATCTGATAAGGAAAATATCTCTACAATTTTTTATGGTTCTAAAATATATACTCCTTCATTAGTGTTAGAAGGCATAATCATTGACCTTGAAGATAAAATGGAAGATCAAAATATTCAAAAAGAAATTGAATCAAATGTATTTCTTTCTTTCATGACATCAAGTCTTGAAAAAAAATTGTTTTCTCAAAAACAAGATTCTATTTCTGACCTTTCTTCTGATTCTACGGAAAACAAAAAGGAATTTCTAAAATCTGAAAACTTTTCTCAAACTTTTTCTGACTCCGAGGCAAGTTCAGATTTATTAGTTGATCAGTTGGGTTTCTTAGGTAAAATTGTTTCTTCTTATTCAAATTTTAAATCTAAAATTCTTGATGAATCTTTTACGCTCGATGATAATTATTATAAACCAAAGAATAAAAGAAGAAGGTCAAAGAACTCAAAGAAGAAAGATACTGTTATTTCTGAAAATTCTAATTCTTCTGATTCAATTCTTTCATATAGGACTTTGAGCACTTCTTCAAAGCACATATGGAGGGTGAAGCGGACATCAGATGATTCTACGACTGATGAGGATAGATATGTAGACAAACAATATAAAAGTGATTCATTTGCTTCTTGTAATAAAATTTCAAAATATTCAATAAAGCAAATGATTCAAATTTCCAAAAATGTCTCATATTCTTCTTCTGATTCTAGTTCAGATGATTATGCTTTCTCTTCTGCTAATTCTTATGTTCATTTGTCTGATCATATTTCTTGTGCTTCTCGTGTCAAATCTAACAAGTTTTTCCCCACAAGAACTGCAACTAACTTTCAGGGACCCAAATTCAAGTGGGTACCAAAATCAAAAATTGTTTCTAAGTTAAGTTGCAGGCATCAAATGTCAAGGGGGAGTAAGAGAAATATGGCTTCTGAGTACTTCAGCTTAGAACCCGTACTTTAATGGACTACGATTTCTAAACATGTCAGTTTAGGACTCGTTTTTCAACACATTAAGCTTCTGACTAATGAGAAACTTGTGAGTGCATCTACTTTAATTCCGCTGCATTTATCTCTGATGATGATGTTGTTCCAGTTTTCTCATGTTTTTAAGAATCTGAGCAAATTCATTCAAAACCTGAATATGTACAACCCAAATTTTTCTTTTGAGACACAAATTCATTATACATTATGTGGAAGATAATATTATTGAATTTTATTTTGTTTCAACTAAATATCAATTTGCCGAATACTTTACTTTTATCTTAATTTTTTAAATTTGGCATTTGAATTTAAAAGTTTAAACCTTTACAAGTTTTATTCTATAAAGTAAAAGTTTTACAGGTTTTCTTTCTTTTGAATAAAATGTGTGTCTAGGATAAATTTTCAAGTTGCTTTGTTTATATCGAAGTTTTATATGTTCATTTTTCAAGTCTTTTAAAAGTCGAAAAGTCAGCAACATGTTTGATAATTTTGATACTGCTTTAAAGATATGTGATTCGGAATATTTATAGTTTACAATGCTTGGAAATCCTAAAAAGTCTGAATTATGGATTGTAATGAAAATATGGGCTAAGCACTTAGATGTAAAACTGAGTGATTGAGATGAAAAATATATATATAAAATACAGAAATCTCTAAGTTTAAAAGTTTGTACCTGTGACCTTTCTGATTTGGGAAAGTAAGTTCCGTGGGATGCTTGCCATCTGGTCCCCTAAGGTCAAATTGATTTGGGAGTGATCGAATCCAAATTCTTCTATAGAATCAGATAGAAAGTCATGTTCTACTAGTATGAATGGGTTGAGGATGTGTCGATGTAGCCTTTCTGATCTGTGAGAGTAAGTTCCAAGGGGTGCTTGATACCTAGTCCCCTAAGGCCAATTGGTCTGGGAGCGGCTGACCCAAATCCTGCAATAAGGTCGGATAAAAAGTTACGTTTACGGCATGCTTTTTATTTACCAAACTTTTTGATTAAAAGATGCCAAAGTGCACAAGCTTAAAAGATGCCAAAGAGCACACTCATGTGAAGATGTCAATGTGCACAATGCTAAAAGATGCCAATGAGCACACATCTCATGATACTTGGTGATATGTTTGAGTTGCGATAAACCTATAAATTTGTGAAAATCTTAAATTTTGATGGCTTAGTGTGAGTACATGCAAAGTTCTCTATTATATTTTTAGAATTGCATTTTCTTGAAGCTAATCGAAGTTCGCATGCGAGCACACTGAATAGATTGATGAAAGTTTTTGAAACTGAACATGTTTTAACTTGATATGCTATGAAACTTGTATCTGTATCCAACAACATATATTTAATTTGTTTAGTGTTTAAATTTTTTATATGTTTAGTTGTTTCAAAATACATATTCAGTATATTTTTCTTTCTACATTGATGGTTGTTCATTGTGTTCTCATATATCTGTTTTAATGGGTTTGTGCATTATTCAAGGGGGAGTGAATAAGGAGAATTTTTCTAAAAGATCATATCTGTTTTCGAGGGGGAGTATCTGATTCTCTATATGAATGCTAACTTGAATTGTCATTTTTAGTGCATTTGTGTAGAGGGAGTCAAAGAGCTTCACAGGTGAAAATTTTCAGACTCCAAGTCATATTTGCGCCAACAGTTGGTAAAGCAAAACTTAGATTTGCGCCAACAGCTTCTAGCGCAAAATAAGCTTTGCGCATCCTTCAGCTAGCGCAAACCTAACTTTGCGCTTCCTTCTGCTAGCGCAAAACTAAGTTTGCGCCACCAACAGTTAGCGCAAACCTTCTCTTTTCTTCCTTTACTCTGATTTTCATATCTGAAGTTGTCTCGTCTCCAACATTTGCATGACCAAGTTGATCCAGATCATCAAGGTCATGAGGGGGAGAAGTTAAGGAGAAGTTAAAGAGACAAATAGCTCAAACGTTTATCTGCAGATCAAGATTCGCTCAAGATTCTATATTTTCTCAGCAATTAATTCTTTTGTTGTTCTTGCTCCGATCACTACTGTTCATTCAAGTTCATTTAAAAGAAGTGTGTCGTCTAGAGCATAAGTTGATGAACCGATTGTTCGTTCAAGTTTATTTCAAACTGGTCCAGTCTTGTCAAAGCAGCAAAGGCAACACAAATTGAAAGATGCTGAGAAGAATTTTTTTTTAGTCAAGAAAGCTTCTTCAATAAGTCGCTTAGATGGTCCGTGCTGATTTAGAAGATGGATATTGAAGACCACAGCGCCAATGATTACTAAGGGGGAGATTGTTAAGTCTGTTTTTATAGTAATCATTGTATTTATAGGCTTGGTCTTATTCTGTGCTTAGATAGCTTTTATTTGTTGTTTAGGCCAAGGGTATTTAAGTCCCTTGTGGCTTTGTCTTTGTAAGATTTTCACGCATTCTATTCAAGAATACATATTCTGCGCTTATACTCTCTCTCTCTCTCTCTCTACTTTCTCTCTCTAAGATTAGAAGTTCTTGGACTTACAGACGTCAAAACCATTTCACATTGGGTGATATATGCATCACGGCGAGGGGATATAGTTGATTTTCCTTATTTTGGTTGTATATGTAGATTTTATCATGTAAATTGATGGTAAATTGATGATAAATTGGTTCAAGCAATAACAAAATTGATTATGATCGAATTAAAAATATTGTGTTGAAGCTTATCTTTTGGATGATTAGAGATGTACACCATGTATCTAATGAATTGATGTTATATGAATAGGTAACGTTCAACTAAATAGCACATAATTCATACTCATGGTAAAATAGTCATTTCTATTATTCAGACCCATGATTCAGTAAAAAAGAAAAGAAAAAAGTAAATGATACAATTTTATCCAAACAGACAAATTTATCCATACAAGACTTATTAGAAAATTCGGTAAACAACCACTAAATATCCTAACAACATAGTAAACTATCTAAGGAGATAGGTATTTGCCTTCTTACATAATTATATAATATTGCTACCTAAAAAACTAGAAATAATTGAGTTTTCACAACCACTTGGATTGGCCTCACCTTGCATCACAACATTTAACTGAGGCCTCTATGATCAGAATTACCAAAATACATTACCATAAGAAGTTTAAGAACCAAGGAGATAGTAATTTCCTTCTTACGCAAGAAAGAGGGGGGGGGGGGGGAATTGCAGAGGCAATAAAGACCTGTTTAATCTTTTAATATAGTTATCATTTTTTTTCTTCAAAATGTATTTATACACATGGCAACAGAAGTTCCATCAAAGATCAACGATCGCATCAGATCTTGTACCTTTTGTTGCCTTTCGAATGTGACAAATGACAATAATCATTATATATGAAAAGAGCAGAAGAATTGAATTAAAAGTACTTTTGAATTCAGGGATGACCCAAGAACTTTTTTATACGGTTGCAGCATATTTTTTCATATATTTTTATCGATGTATCTTCATTTTTTTTTACCAACGTTTAATATCACGTAATGTGTTTTTACCTTAACTCCACCGTTTCGATGGATTTTTTTAAGTTTTTTTGCTTGATTTCAATGATTTTTAAGTTTATTTTTATCGATTTCGAGAAACTTTTTCGGTTTTTTTTTGTTGATTTCAATAACTTTTTTGTTTTTTGGTTGATTACAAGATACGGTTGCACTTCTACAATAATACTGTAGCACTTCTAAAATAATACGGTGACACCTTCTAAAACGATATGGTTGCACCTTTCACAGACCTAAATTTTTTACCTTATGGCGGAGAAACAACCAGTGTAGGTCCATCCATGCTTTTGATAGAAAACTTCAAGATTAAGCGACTGAAAACCTAACCTCTTACGGAACAAAAGGCTATCCAATCATCAATACCTCCTACAATCTATCAACTTAGAAATGAAAAAGAAAAAGCATTCTTACATTTTTTTTCAAGATCCTTTGCAGCCTTTCTTGCACCTTCTTCAAGCTGTAACAGTTACTGATGAATCCTAGCCCTCATTTGGCCTTGTCTTAGAGCAAGGATCAACAAAAAATGATGAATCTGTCAATACCAAGCAACAAGCCTACAACAATAAGAAAACCAATTGTTTGAACGTCACATTAGGAATTTTTTACTATCTACGTGAGAGTGATTAGCATTAGAAAGGAAGTAAATTTTAGATCCAAATTGGAAGAAAAGGAGTGCAAGGGGACACAAAAAGAGGATGACAATTGACAGAATCATTAAGGATGTTGATAATGATGTATTTGTTAAAACTAAGCTAGACTTGGTCATACTTATACAATAAATATGTTGTTGTCGAGTCAGTTGGTAGTTAAGGAATTGACAGTTAATTAACTGTCAATCTCCAAAGGTTGTGTCTGTTTACTTTAAAGAGTTGTATCCCTTCAGTATGTATTTATTATATGTATGGATTGACTTAAGTTGAATGGAATAAAGAAATATAAAAGTTTGTGTTAAGATTACTCTAACATTGTGGTATCAGAGCACAAATGGCATCAAGTTCAAACACCATTTTGCATCCTCAACTTCCCAAATTAAATGGAAAGAACTATTACCATTGGAGTATACAGATAAAGGCGCTATTTGAATCGCAAGAATTGTGGGACTTAATTGATTAGGGATTTGACGAATCTATTGAAATAGATGAATTGACAGTAGAACAAGAAGATGAACTCAGAGAATTAAGAAAGAAGGATAAGAAAGCCCTCTACATGATTTACCAAGCAGTGGACGAAATCATCTTTGAGAGAATTTCTTCTTCAATTTCTTCCAAAGATGCATGAGACATGTTTTATAAAACTTATCGTGGGGAAGATAAGGTGAAGATAGTCAGACTACAAACCTTAAGATGTGAGTTTGATAGTCTAAAAATGAGAGATTCTGAAACAATAGAGGAATTTTACAACCGTGTGAGCTTGCTGTTAAATCAATTAAGATTGAATGGTGAGACAATAGAAGACAGAAGGGTTATAGAGAAGATACTCAGAAGCCTAACAAGAAAATTCGAGTATATAGTAGTGCCTATTGAAGAATCCAAGGATCTTTCAATGTTATCCCTTGAAAGTCTACTTGGAACCCTTCAATCCCATGAACTAAGGATGAAGCAGTTTGACTCTACACCCTATGAGCAAGCATTTCAACTGCAATCCTCAAACTTTCCAGAAAGAAATAGGTTATATGCAAAAGAACAACAGGGAGAAATAAAAGGAAGAGGCAAGGGAAAACCACCCACTCCAGTTCAATGTTATCATTGCCAAAAGTTTGGACATATAGCAAAATTCTGCAGGAAAAGAATAGCAGAGGAAAGAGACAACAGTTTCATAAATATAGAAGATGAGGATGATACAATGTTTATAATACTTAGTACTCAAGAAATTCCAGCGGATGACACATGGTTTGTTGATAGTGGATGCAACAACCATATGTTAGGAAATAGAAGCATGTTTATTCATGTTGATGAGGCTCAAAAGAAAGAGGTAAGAACAGGTGATGATAAGAGGTTGCATGTACAGGGAATTGGAGATATCATGGTTGATACAATGAATGGGTAGAAGAGAATTCCAAGTGTATATTATGTCCCAGGGTTGAAACACAACCTTCTCAGTGTGGGACATGAATTATAATTCAAAAGTGAGGCATGTGAAGTAAGAGATCAAAGTGGAAGCATGATTGGAAGAATCAATATGACAGGTAATAGAATGTTTCCACTTCATTTTAAAGAAAACACTTTGTATTCCTTGAGTATGTCTACAAAACAGATTTCCCTACTATGGCACCATAAATTTGGTCATGCAAACCTGGGATATCTAAGTTATATGCAGAGGCATAACTTAGTTAAAGGAATGCCAAACCTAAGCAAACTTGAAGAAACCTGTGAAGCCTGCATGCATGGAAAACAAACAAGGGAATCCTTCCCTCAAGAAAGAGCATGGAGAGCCACTAAGACACTAGAGCTTATCCACATTGATGTTTGTGAACCAATGAGGACTCATTCTATTGGTGGAAACAGGTACATGCTCTCTTTTATATATGACTTCAGTAGGAAATTATGGATATATTTCCTAAAAGAAAAATCAGAGGTCTTTGACTATTTCAAAATCTTTAAGAGTTATGTTGAGAAACAGAGTGGAAATCAAATCAAAACTCTTAGATCAGATGATGGGGGTGAATACAACTCAGCCTATTTTTTGGATTTTCTAAAACAAAATGGCATACACCATCAGATCACCACTAGATACACCCCACATCAAAAAATGGGGTAGCAGAAAGACTGAATAGAACAATAATAGAGAAGGCTAGGAGTATGCTAAAAGCAAAGAACTTGGATAATACTTTTTGGGGAGAAGTTGTGGCATGTGCCTGCTACTTAATGAACAGAACCTCTACAAAAGGCTTGTCAAATATGACTCCACAGAAGCCTGGAGTGGATACAAAGCTACTGTAGGACACCTGAGGACATTTGGGTGTATTGCTTATTCACACATACCTGAACAAAGGAGAGGAAAATTAGATGACAAGTCAGAAAGAACCATATTTGTTGGCTACAGTGATAGGTCAAAAGCCTACAAACTCTACAATCCAATAACCAAAAAGGTTATCATTAGCAGAGATGTAGTCTTTGAGGAAAGCAAGGAATGGAATGATACATTGAATCATAAAGAAGACAGTACTCAGATTGTAGTCAGTGATGAAGAAAAAGGAGAAAGTACTTTGAATCAACAAGTCAATGACCCAATCTCTCCAACAACAAATACTCCTATGACACCTACCGGTCCAAACTCTGCAAACACAACAGAATCCAGTAGTGAAAGCCCACCTAAAAGAGGATATAGGAGTCTAAAGGATATTTACAATGATCCAAGGACTTTGGAACTTAATGGTACAACAGACTTTGTCCTGTTCTCAGATGCAGATCCAGTAACATATGAAGAGGCCTGTCAAGAGAGAAAATGGAAGGAAGCCATGGATCTGGAAATGGAAGCAATTATCAAGAATGATACCTAGAAACTAGTGTGCCTTCCAAGTGGTCATAAGCCAATAGGAGTTAAGTGGATTTACAAAACGAAACTAAATGAAAGAGGAGAAGTGGACAGGTACAAGGCTAGATTAGTGGTAAAGGGGTACAAGAAGAAACATGGCATATATTATCAGGAGGTTTTTTCCCTTGTCATCAGATTAGAAACTGTCAGATTGGTATTGGCTTTGGCTGCTCAAAACAGATGGAAGGTACATCAGATGGATGTAAAATCAGCCTTCCTAAATGGCTACTTGGAAGAGGATGTCTACATAGAACAACTTAAAGGTTACAAGAGGAAGGAGGAGAACATAAAGCTTGCCACTTTAAGAAAGCCTTATATGGCTTGAACCAAGCCCTTGGGGCTTGGTACAGCAGAATAGAAGGCTATTTCTTGGCAAATGGTATCAACAAATGTTCACAGGAACACACCTTGTTCACTCAGAAGTCTGGAGGTATGATACTCATGGTTTGCATATATGTTGATGACTTAGTTTTTATAGGAAACTCTCAAAAATTAATAGAAGATTTCAAAGAAAGCATGAAAAAGGAATTTGACATGACTGATATGGGCTTACTACAGTATTTCTTGGGAATTGAAGTTAGAAAAAATGACGATGGTATTGTTTTCTCTCAACAAAGGTATGCTCAAAACTTACTTGATAAGTTCAACATGGGACAAACTACACCTGCTAGTACTCCCATGGAATTTGGACTTAGACTCTCAAAAGATAGTAAGGAAAATTGTGTTGATGTTAGTCTGTATAGAAGCCTAGTGGGCAGCTTAATGTATCTAACTGCCACTAGACCAGATATGGTATTTTCTGTTAATGTTATAAGTAGATACATGGAATCTCCAAAGAGAAGCCATTGGGAGGCAAGAAATAGGATACTCAAGTATTTAAAGGGGACTTTAGATCATGGCATCTCCTATTCACAGACCGAAGATTTCAAACTTATAGGCTATAGTGACAGTGACTCTGGAGGAAGTTTTGATGATGGGAGAAGCACAACAGGGTATGTATTTAATCTGGGTAGTGGAGCAGTATCCTGGCAGTCTAAGAAGCAAAGTGTGGTGGCTCTGTCATCTGCATAAGCTGAGTATATGTCTCTCTCCATTGCTGAATGTCAAGCTATCTGGTTGAGAGCCATTTTAGAAGAATTGAATCACCCTCAAAAGGATCCTACAACTATTTTCTGTGACAATAAATTTGCCATGGCCCTTCCCAAAAATCCAGTGTTTCATGGTAAGAGAAAACACATCAAGATCAAGTTTCACTTCATAAGGGAGTTGGTATCAAATGGAGAAGTTCAAATTGACTTTTGTGGTACGAAGGATAAACTTGTAGATTGCTTCACAAAAGCATTGCAATCTAGAAATTTCAACCTCATGAAGAACAACCTAAGGGTCAAACCTTGTCTAGCTTAAGGGGGAGTGTTAAAATTAAGCTAGACTTGGTCAGACTTATACAATAAATATGTTGTTGTCGAGTCAATTGGTAGTTAAGGAATTGACAGTTAATTAACTGTCAATCTCCAAAGGTTGTGTCTGTTTACTTTAAAGGGTTGCATCCCTTCAGTATGTATTTATGGTCTGTTGTACGTATGGATTGACTTAAGTTGAATGGAATACAGAAATATAAAAGTTTGTCTTAAGATTACTCTAACAGTATTTATCACTTAAAGCGTGAGCAATCTAGTCCTAGATGGTGTTGAGATGGAATTCAAGCCGTAGGCAATAATTAAATCATGGCAACTCACAAATAATAGAAAAGTTATCCGATAAGAAGCATAAAATGGAGCTCGCATTAGGGTGCTTGTCAGAAGGTAAGAAACAATAAATGTAAAAAAATGAAGTACTAATAATATCTTAGAGCATCTCCAATGGAGGTTCTTATAAGAACCTCATTTTTGTACTTTTTGTTGTCATCTCATTTCCAACTCATCAAAATAAGAACTCATATAAATGTCTACAATGGTAGTTCTTATAAGAACCCTTTTTTGTGGGTCCCATCTATATATACAATATAAACTCAAGAAAATAATATAAAATATAAGCAAAATGTCACATCTCACAAATTTCATGGTAAGAACTAAAGGTTCTTATTTAAGAACCAAGAGGGGTTTGGGTTCTTATAAGAACTCTCCACAATGATAGTTCCTGCAATCCATTACACTTTTTGCTTATAAGAACCTTGGAGATACTCTTACTTTCTTTGGCACATCAGAACAAGCACAAAATATTGGATTTAACTAAACTAGACTTACTAAATATGGTTATTTAAATATCATGTGACAGTTATGTATGTTACTTTGTCAACAGTCACCACTCCCAACCGTCAATAATGAAAGGTTGCGATGGTTAGACATGTATATATATACATATCTGTGTGTGTGTGTGTAAATCGTTTGTATTGAAATCTGTAATGAAAGTTTATGTGTTTCTTAGTGAATACAACTTTCTTCCAAGTCTGATGCTTTTAACAACAAATGGTATCAGAGCCTACAGTTCTTCAATTGATTTCTCTGTCAAACAACAAAGAAGAATGTCATCTCAGAATGGAAATCTAATACAACCACAACTCCCTAAGTTGAACAATGGCAATTATCATCAATGGTGTATCCAGATGAAAGTTCTATATGAATTGCAGGACCTTTAGCAAATTGTTGAAAATGGAATAACAGAACCTTCTACCGAGGCTACCCCTCAACAATGGAATGAGTTTCGTGAAAACTAAAAGAAAGATAAGAAGGCTCTTTTCTTCATCTATCAGGCAGTAGATGATGCCATATTTGAAAGAATTTCTACAACATCTACATCCAAGGAAGCCTGAGATATGCTACATAAAACGTACAGAGGTGAGGAAAGAGTAAAGAAAATTCGTCTTCAAACTCTTCATTGCGAACTAGATAATATCAGAATGAAGGATCTGAATCGATTGAAAAATTCTACAACAGGGTAATCAGATGAGGGTTAATAGTGAAATTAAACATTAGAGGACAAACGGATCGTTGAGAAGATCTTAAGAAGTTTAACGAGAAAATTCAAGTACGTTGTGGTGGCGATTGAGGAGTCAAATGACTTGTCTTCTCTCTCTCTTGAAAGATTATTGGGGACTTTACAATATCACAAATTGAGATTAAAGTAGTTTGATATGTCTCCTATATTGATCAGGCGTTTCAAGCACAAGTTTCGATCGAGAAGGATAATTCGAAGAATTATGAGAAAAAAAGGGGTTCCAATGAGGAACGAAGTCACGAAGAACATGATGAAAGTTCATCCAGGGGAAGACGACGAGGAAAACCTCTCTCAGATCCAATGTTACCACTGTCAAAGATACGGGCACACGATCAAGTTATGTAGAAAGAAACAGGTCGAGGAAAGAAATAATAACTCTACTTTTATGCATGAAAATGAGCCTACTGAACTTGATACTATGTTCATGACGTGGGATAATTCAGAAATCATCTTCAACAAGTTTTGGTACATAGATAGTGTATGCAACAATCATATGACGGGTATGAGAGAAATATTTGAAACCTTAGATGATAAACTTCAAAGTGAAGTAAGGAAGAGAGATGAAAGCAAACACAAAGTCCAGGGAGGAGGAAATATTATAGTAAACACAAAGTTTGGTAAAAGGAAGATATGTGACGTTTATTACGTACCGGCACTCAAACATAATCTGTGAGTGTCGTGCAGTTAATTTTAAAGAAATATGACGTTCATTTTATCGATGGCAAGTGTATTATCAAAGATCCTAGAGGAAATCTCATAGGTAGTGTCAAGATGACATTAAACAAAATGTTTCCTCTTAAGTTTGACAAGGATGGAGTATCGGCCTTCAGCATGCCCATCACAGACAAATCAAAGCTTTGGCACTTGCGGTTTGGACATCTAAATCTTGGGTCTTTGACTCACATGAGTAGGACACAAATGGTAAGAGGAATATCGAGCCTTGACAGCACAAATCAAGATTGTGAAGCGTCAGCACTTGGAAAGCACTCCAAGAGTTCTTTCCCAAAAGAAGAAGCGTGGAGAGCATCTGAACCTCTCGAATTAGTCCATATAGACATTTGTGGTCCTATGAGGACACTGTCCATTGGAGGAAGTAAGTACAAACTCACTTTTATCGTCGATTTCAGTGGAAAATCATGGTTTTATTTCTTGAATGATAAATCACAAGTTTTCAACAATTTCAAATACTTTAAATTTATTGTTGAGAACCAAAGTGGACATACTTTAAAGATCTTGAGGTCTGATAATGGAGGAAAGTACATGTCTCAACAATTTGAGACTTTTTTTGATGGAAAACGATATTAACCATCAGAAAACTACACGTTATACTCCACAACAAAATGGAGTTGCGGAGAGAAAAAATAGAACATTCATGGAACTAGCAAGAAGCATGCTCAACTACAAGGGATTACCAGATAAATTCTGGGATGAAGCAGTGGCTTGTGCAATTTATATTTTAAACCGTGCAACCACTCGTAGCCTAGAAGGAAAGACACCACAAGAAGCGTGGAGTAAGATCAAACCATCAGTTGCTCATCTAAGGGAGTTTAGGTACATAACTTATTCCCATGTTCCTAATGTTGGACACGGTAAGTTAGATGACAGGTCAGAAAGATGCATCTTTGTTGGCTATAGTGAGACCTCCAAAGCATATAAACTATTTAATCCAATTACAAGTAAGTTGATGATAAACAGGGATGTTATATTCATGGAGGACAAGTCGTGGGACTGGTTACAAGAAGCAGATGGATCACCTGCCATTATTATTCCTGATGAAGAAAGTTTGCAATATAATCAAGAAGATGCTACACACGACGAAGGTCAGATATCTACTCCTAGTTTTTCTCCTAATTCAACACCACTATCCTCTCCATCATCCTCTAGTCAAATCTGATGATACGCTTTGGCGATGTTACCTACCAAATAAAAGGTCATCAGATTACTCTTCTTGCCCACGAGAAATGAAAGACTTAAGTGAGGTTTATAGGAAATCACAACAAATTGAGGATAGTGCGTCAATGGATTTTACACTTTTCACGGATGCAGGCCCGAATCAGTTCGAGGTAGCCTATAAAATGAGAAAGCGCAAAAGGCTATAGATTCAGAAATTGAGTCCATTACAAAAAATGATACTTAGGATCTGGTCGAATTACCCAAAGGACACAAAGCCATAGGTGTCAAATGGGTTTATAAGATGAAGTTAAAAGAAAATGGAGATGTTGACAAATACAAAGCACGGTTAGTTGTGAAAGGGTACAAGCAAAGAATGGGTATTTATTACAATGAAGTATTCGCTCCTGTAATACGTTTCGGAACCATCAGGTTGGTTCTAGCCTTAGCAGCCCAAAACAATTGTAAAATCCATCAAATGGATGTTAAGGGGTTGTTTGTTTACCTCTTAATGATACCATTAAGAGGTATCTGTCTGGTCAGATGAAAGACTGTTTGGCATGTATTGTTATCGGATCTGAATCTCTCAAATAGGTCTGATTCGCTCCACCCCAATTCCATCCCCCATCCAATTCAGACTACCCTCTTTTCCCAAGTTGCCCTTCTCCCCAACGTCGCTTCCTTCTCAGCGCTCTCGAATCTCTATTCAAAACACTCGATTCTATCTTCAATCGGGCATCAAAACCCTCACAAAACCTCCTCAAAACCCTAGATTCTCACCATCGATCCATTTCTTCCCATTTGATTTCGTACCAGACAGAACCATCGATTTCTCCTCCTTCACCCCCTGCCTGTACCGATTGAATGAGGTAACTATTTTTCTCCACTTGCTCTGATTAGAAGTCGAAAAAAGTAATGTGTGTATATATTGATCATCGATTTTTAGAATTTTCTTCACTTTTTGTCTCTATTTGAGGTTGGTTCTCCATGATCTTTGTCTCTGTTTGAGGTTGGTTCTTCATTCTCCATAATCTTTATTTAAATTCTCTTCACTTTTTGTCTCTGTTTGAGGTTGGTTCATTTTTAGAATTCCTTCTCCATTGTATTCGGCTTCTTCGGTGACATTGACTGCTATATTATGTGGTTTGGAATATGTAATAATCAATCATGTGGAACTGGATGCATTGGTGCTTAGGACAGCCTTTTAATTATTTGGTGGTGTTGTAACCTTGTAATTATACTTAGGACACACTTGGATATGGGTTTCTGGCATGATTGATGTAGAGCCTGCCATCACTTAACTAGTTTGTGTTGTTGACACTAGTGTTAAGATAATATCATTGTTCGGATGAATATTAGGAGGTGGATGAGAATGATTACCATGACTTTAAAAATTGGTTGAGGCATACACCCAGACCCCTAAACTTGTTGATACTAGTTTGTTATTCTCACTCCATAAACCATTCTTCTTTATGATTAGATTTTATATCATAAAATGTAATGACAAGGTTGTTATACATGGACGCGAAGGTTGATTTCCATGTATGGTGTTCGATGTTGACATCATGACTTGCAGTATAGTTCTTAAAAGGTTTTGTGGAATGCAACAGACAAACAATTTGGTTGCTTGGATTGCCATGATCATGATTCCAAGTCATCAATCCAAGTGGGGTGTTAAACATGATTTTGGCCACCACCTTCAGGTAACAATTTGATGACATGTTTTCTTGATAGTTTGTGTTCATTTCAATGCTTTTATAGATTTATCCAAAAACATCTAGACTAGTTATCAAGACTTTCTTTCATGGATTTACCATTATAAACTCATAAAATCGATAAAAATGTGGAATCAAAATGTAAAGTTTACCATTTGAAAATGATTGTAAAACCTCTGCAAAGTTCATCACCGAAATGGGACACATATGCTTGAAAGTATTTTGTAGACAAGATGCATGGTTTTGGAGTTTACCGTTTCTGTTTGACCTAGTCTTGTAAACTAATGAAAAACTAACGATTGTTGTAAAAACGTTTCAAGAAGCACGACGAGCAGCTAGAGAAAGCATATAATGTAGCCAAAGTGGACTAATGGTAAAGAAGGTGGCGGTCGCCGCCAACAAATCTGTATATGTTTTTGTAAAAGATCAAATATATCTTTTTGTTAAAGGTGTAAAATTTGGGAAAGCAAACAAAAATAAATGATTTGTGCACATGTATATTGTATTCAAACTTTGCTTAAGAACCCATTTGCAATGTATTTTAACTAGTTATGAGATATTGTATTTAACAAGTAATATTAAGTATGTAGTTTAGATTTGCTAAGCAATTGTATTATTCCCAAATTTATCAAACAACTATATTTCATTCAGAAATAATTCATAAAGAAGGTTAAAATGGTAATTTGTTATTATTCAGACTGTCCATTCAGTACAGTTACCAAACAACTATATTTCATTATGCACTATATCATACAGAGCCTCTCAATCATTCTGACCACTTAATCTTTCCACACTAAATTATTCAGTGACTGCCAAACAGCCCCTAAGTCTGTGTTTCTTAACGGGTATTTGAATGAGGAGGTATATATATATATATATATATATCAACCCCCTGGCTACGTCAAGAAAAATGAAGAGAAAAAGGTTTGTCATTTGAAGAAGGCTCTATACAGACTAAAACAAGAACCTCGTACTTGGTATAGTCATATAGACGCCTATTTTGAGAAACACGAGTTTAGAAAATGCCCTTATGAGCATACTTTATTCATCAAAGATCACAAAGGTGAGTTCTTGTTTGTTTGTATTTACGTGGATGACTTAATCTTTACTGGAAACCGCCAAAGGATGATAGAAGAGTTCAAGCATTCTATGAAACAAGAATTTGAGATGACAGATATGGGACATCTTCACTATTTCTTGGGTATAGAAGTAAAACAAAGAAAATATGGAATAGCCATTTCGAAAAAAAAATATGCACTTGAAGTTCTAAAGAGGTTCAAGATGGTCGATGCAAATCCTTCCAACACCTATGGAGTTTGGTCTCAAGTTAATCAAAGAATCCAAAGAAGGCAAAGTTGACTCAAGTTTATATAGAAGTCTGATTGGTAGCCTGATGTATTTATCGACTACAAGACCGGACATCATGTTCACGGCATGTTTACGGTAAGCATGTTGAGAAGATTCATGGAATCGCCCAAACAAAGTCATTGGGAGGCTCGGAAAAGAGTTATGCGATACATCAAAGGAACATATGTTGATCCATACTCTCTCAGTGATTTGATAAAGACCCTTTTCTATACTTAGTGAAAATTACGTTTAATTTTATGTATTAGTGTTTCATCATCAGCGATCATGCTAAGTCTATTCAACTATCACTGATGATCTCTCTTGTAAACATTCATATGTAAAAGTGTTTCACTATCAGCGATCAAATACTGAGTATGTTCAGTATCGATGATGATTTCTAATGTAAACAGTTAGACGTAATCCCTGAAGACAAGTTTCGCGACAACAGATGTTCACTGCTGAATCGAAGACAAAGCTACTGAACAAAGACAAGTCTACTCATGACCTGATACGGATATCAGTGAAGCAAAGACGAATCTAGACATGCGAAGAAACCTGAGGAAAAGCCTCAGCGATAGCTGAACTTCTTTGTATCTCTGAAGGAAGAGATATTCGGCGATCGATGATCACTTAGCTTATGCCTCAAGTCTCTTTTGTCTTGCCCTTGCACACCTGTACGATCTGTCAGAACGGACATACCTCTGCAGCAATTTGTACAACAACTCTGTCAACTACACTGTTCATCATGCTGCCGAAAGCATGTCTCCCAAAGTTAGACCCATGCAGCCAATCAATGAAGGACATGTGTAAAGTACTCTTCGATGCATTTAATGCATATGGTATAAATAGAAAGATCAACACTCCATCTGAAGAGTAGCCTTCATCTTTCTAAATATATAGAAACCCTTGTTTTCTATATTCTCCCAATCCCCTATTCTCTATTTCTAGTGCAACCATCTTAGTGTTTCTTAAGTTTGTTTAGATTATATTTTACTTAATCTTATTCCGCAACAAACTTGTAAATTGTGTTTTGATTTATCAATAAACAATTTATTAAACTTTAAAATTATGTGTTTGTATTAAACCCCCCCCCCCCCTTTCTACAAACTTGTTAAGCACCTTCGGGACCAACAACATTTGATCATGGTATTTTATATCAAAAGGTTGAAACTCCCAAGTTAATTGCTTATTCTGACAGTGACTACGGAGGAAACATCGATGATAGCAGAAGTACCTCTGGATATGCTTTTAGTTTAGCTTCAGGTATGATCTCGTGGCAATCTAAGAAACAAAAGTTGTAGCTTTGTCATCTATAGAAGCAAATATATGAGTGTGACATTAGCAGGATGCCTGGGAATACTTAAAGAATTAAAACATCCTCAAAAGGGTCCTACTGTGATTTATTGTGATAATAAATCAACGATATCATTAACCAATAATCCAGTTTATCACGCAAAAGCAAACATGTTAGGATCAAATATCATTTTATTCGTGAATTGGTATCATATGAAGAAGTTGAAGTTTTCTTCTGCAAATCAAGTGATCAAGTAGCTGATGTGCTCACTAAAGCTCTAAAGGTTGGAGATTTCTTAAAGATGAAGGGTAGACTAGGTGTTATCCAAGTCTAGTTTAAGGAGGAGTATTGGATTTAACTAAACTAGACTTCCTAAATATGGTTATTTAAATGTCATGTGACAGTTATGTATGTTACTTTGTCAACAGTCACCATTCCCAACTGTCAATAAGGAAAGGTTGCGATGGTTGGACAGGTTGCGATGGTTGGACGTGTATATATATGTAAATCGTTTGTACTGAAATTTGTAATGAAATTTTGTGTGTTTCTTAGTGAATACAACTTTATTCCAAGTCTGATGCTTTCAACAACATAAAATACAAGAAGCATTAAATTTGCATACCACTTAGCGTATCCGAGCCTTTGGCCTCCGAGGAGATTCAGAGTTCAAACCTCATCAAAGGTGAGGAGGGTGCGTGAGTTTATTTGTTGCATTTGCCGTATATACTATATACTTCAAAGGAACCGACATCCTAGTAGTAGGACTGCAAGCCCAACATCAAGCTCATCTTCATCCAAAGCAAGCACAAAATCAATTATCCATTTGAGAAAGCTCAACTTCAAATAGCTCCTGTTCAGGGAGCCCACCATCAAAACCTCAACTGAAGAGAGTAAGTTTACTGAAATAACAGAATCACTGAACTTTTTAAAAGTTTTTATAGTAGCTTTTGCACTTTCTGAACTTTTTCTTATTAGTCCCACATGGAAAGAGTTTTTCATCTCTCGGTTTCTTCATATCACGACCCCATTGCCATCGGAGAAGAAAGGTTTCTCTACACCAAATCATTAATAAGAATCATATTGAATCCTAAATGTCTGAATGATTACTTGATGAAACTAAATATGCCTCAAGAGAAGTGGACCCAAGGAAATGGTCTTGATCTTGATTTCTATCTTGAACATGTCTTAAAGGAATTGCAATTCTTCTCTTTAGTGCATAAGTCATGACTCGGCATTGATGCTAACACAAAAAACTATTAGATGTTCATCGCACATTCAATTGAATAGTGAGCTTGCATATACCATATGCTCTAATAACATAAAATGTCTGGATAATATTGTTTCCATCAAATGGGTGTTTAGTATACAATTTATGCTTACTCAAAAGAGACGAATAACTCCTTGAGGAAAAGGAGGCTATTTTCCCATGTTTTTGGTCAAATATAAGTAAAAATACGTAAGATCACTAAAACCAACTTAGTTAACTACAAAATCAATGAAATCTTTCAAATGATGAAGCTTAGTAAACAGAATTAGAGGCAAACTAGTAACCGACTAATAAGCATGAGATTTATTTAACAAAAAGGGACAACATCAGATTCATGACAACAACCTAATACATTAGTTGAAGGCTCTAGCGATATGGATTATCCACAACAGTCTCACATGTTAAGCAACATGATTATGCTTCTATTTTGTTAGCATTTCAAACACACAAAACATCCATGTGTAGGTTTTATCTCTTGACCCAAAGTAACACATTGCACTTGTATTAGTTAGAAGAAAAGATTCGACAAAAAAAATAACTTCAAGGTGGGTTAAGTTGCCACTTTCTTCATGTAACTTAACATTATCTTGATTACAAATCATTTAAGTATCTGCACAATGAAACAAAGTAACATAAGTCAAATCAAATAGTATAGATTATGAGTTAATCTATTATTCAATATGTTAATGGAAGAGGATAAATAACTCATTGGTTTTTTTTTAATCTATTTATAGTTCTTGTGGTCTTTTGGAGCATCTCCAATCGTCCTTTAAAAAATCCAAAATCACCAAATATGCATTTCAATCACACTCTAAACGGTAAAAATAAATGGTGCTAGAATTGAGAAGGTGGTGTTAGCCTCCAAATTTGAAGGGGTCCTGTAGAAATACCAAATATTTTTGGGCCTACTTTTCTTTTCTTTTTAATTTTATTATTTATTTAATCTAAAATACAATTAAGTTTACATTTAATATTTACTTTAACATATATTATGTTTAATAATTCATTTTTTTATTATTTATATTTAAAATTTTTACATATTTAAAATTTTGAAATTTTATTTTTTATAATTATATATATATATATATATATTTAAAAATATATTTTAAATAAGAGAAGAAACACTTACATAACAAAAAAAACTAATAAAATATAAATTCATAACAAAATTAAACATACATAATATTGGATAAACATGGTTTCATAAAGAAAAATCTATAAGTTAAGACCTAAATTTGTTATTAAATAAATAAAATATATTATTTTAATTATTGTTATTAAAAATAGTTAATTAATTAAAAATTGTTAATAATAAATAAAATTTGTTATTTTAATGTGGAGTCTATAAATTTAGTGTTTTTTAGAGTGTGGTTAGATTTGTTTTTTTTTTTTTTTTTTTTTTTTTTGTTGATGGACCCATCAAAATTGATGTTTTTTGTGTTAAAATTAGTGTTATGGTTAGAGATGGTCTTATGTTAAAATAAAAATAAAGAAGGATGGAAGGGAAAGAAAGGATAATGCTTACACAAACTGTGTAAATTAGTCCTACATGAAGATTCAAAACCAGTTTAATCCAACAAAAATCTCAGAAAGAGGTTTCTTGACCAAGATACCACGAATCAAGATGTTCGATCCTCAGGTTCAGAAATGCAGAACATAGAAAGGATGAAGAAAGAGTAGAAAAACAACATAAAAAATGCAATATGCAAAATCCAACTGGAAAAGCCTAGAATATAGCAAAAGAAGTCGGCCCCAAGAAAGAGAAATATTACATCGCTATCATCCTCCTCCATAGCTTCTTACATCATCTTCACACAGTTATGCTAAAATAGATAAAATTGAGATTTTATCATTTTTATTGTTCCAACAGTTATGCTATCATCTATGCTAAAATAGAAAAAAATGGAGAGAGATGGTAAAAATATTTAAATTTAGAGAATTATCTAAAGAGAAAGTTTCCACCAAAACTAATTATTACCTTAAAAAACAAACTTTTTCTCCCAACTTTCCATATATTGAATATTTTAATAATATAATTAAATAAATTTAATATTTTAATAAGATAATTAATACTAAAGTTGCTAAAATAGCATAGCTGTTGGAGTTGGATGCAAATTTTTTTTTAGAGAATTGATATTTTTTACTCTATTTTAAAAAACTTTAGCATAGCTATTTGAGATGCTCTTAATAGCCTTTCAACTACACCAAACCCATCAATATCTATATTTATACTATATTATAAAGCATCTATAAAAAAAACTCTTAAATACAAATTATTAGGCATAAGGTACCATCATTTTATGCAAGATTTTAAAAATCTCTTAATTTACAAGTATCAAAGCACAAGATACATATTACTACTGCAGAGTTCTAACACCCACCAATTTGGTATGTGCAGGGCTTCCTTTTATACAGAACTTTCCATGTATCACTATTAATTAATATATTATAATACTATAAATTTGTTTTAATTATACTATTAAATATGTAATTGGTTATGTTTTCTAGATGTCATTAAAATATATAAGATAATCATCGAATTATAACAAAATACTTAATTTTTTTATATAAAAAACATTATATTATTAACCCTAAATTAAACAAATTTATAAAAAAAAACATTATCACTTTCTCAAAACCATCCAAAATCGTACTTTAAATCGACAAAAAAAACAAAAAAATAAAATGAAACATTAAAATCGTGATGTATCTCAATGCATTGCGTGAGTACGCTTCTAGTTATATTATAAAGCATCTATAAAAAAACTCTTAAAAACAATTGTTAAAACTTAATGTACGTTATTTCATGCTAATTACTTAATCTTTATCTCTTGCTATTTAATCTTTATCTCTAACAAATTTAATTTCCCTAAAACCACTTTTCACTTCAACTTCCCTAGAATCATTCCCTACATAATTAAATACAATATAAAAAATTTAAAATATAATTAAGAAAATCTAACAAAATATTTAATGTTTATTTTATAAAAAAATATTATTTTATTAAAACTAAAATAAATTGCATTATTATTAAACTATCGAAGAAAAAACTCTTAAAAACAAACTTTTATGCATTCAGCAATGTTTATTGATACACATTACTTAAAATTCAAAATTACAAGTTATAATGCATGAGTACAAATTTCTAAAGCTATATGTTTGAATTCATAACTAATGGATAAACATAATCAAAATAGGATAAACATCTTAATTTAAATATAAAAAATTTAAAATATATAAGATAAAAATAAAAGAAAAAAATTAAAATCGTGATGTATCTCGCTGCATTGCGCGAATACGCTTCTAGTAAACAAACAAATGGAACCATAGCTAACACATTCCAAATATATCAAAAAATATAACCTAACCAACACATATAGTTACTCTGAAATGGCCCTAATACAACATGGAAGCCAATCCCAAACCAACATATTAGATTACCTATAAAATTTGAATTAGGGATTGTTTGGTTGGCTTTCCATTAAATCTTGTATGGATAAAACTGATTGTGTAGATTAATCTATCGATTGGGAGGGCTTTTCCATAGATGTAATGTGCGTGTTTTTTAAATACAGGTTTAGAAAAACTTGGCGTTCTGCATAAACTCTCACCTAGAAGCTTACCAAATAAGATACATTTTATATCATTAAACCACTACCAGAAATCTATAGCTGAGAAATAAGTTGTGAGTCCTATTAAGCTGCTAACAAACAAGCCCTTACTGTTAATAAACAGGCCTTACATACGCTCTTTACGTCTCACGACATCTCTATTTATTTGTAACTATCATTGTGAAAAAGTGTCTAATAAGGCTCTAGCAGGGGCGGATGTAGTAGCAAAAAGGAGGGGGGAAGGGACCCCACTCAAAAAGTAAAAATACCAAATTTTCAAGGTTAAAAACATTTTTTTTTAATTTTTTTCATAGATCCCCCCACTGATTTTTCGTTTGGGACCCCATCAACCAAAAAACGTATCTCGAAATCAATTAAAAAACCAAAAAAACCTCTCGAAATCAACCAAAAAACTGAATAAGTCACTCAAAATCACCAAAAAAAACTTAAAAAATCCCTTGAAATCAATCAATAAAACTTCAAAAATACCTCTAAATGTTGGAATTAAGCTAAAAATATATCGGACGACTTTGCGAGCCTTCATTGTATCTTAAAGGTGCCCCCACCAGGAAAAAATCCTGGATCCGCCACTGGACTCTAGGCTTCTTTTAAGAATGTAAAGTCAATTATGTGCATGAGTCATTTTGGCTTATGAAGCTTGCTCATCTCAAGGAGTTAGAAGGTTGAGGCCAGGCCGGTTCGACCAATAATTCTAGTTATAATAAACTACATATAAATGTGCAAGTACATAGAAGAACAATAACTATCATTTGCTTTATCTCATTCACAGTTGTATGCAAAAGAAAAACTTGAACCAAAAAATTAATAATAACTCGAACAAAATCAAACACATGACATATATACAGAAAAACAATCAACACATAACCATAAACCATTAATACATTTAATGGAGGATTTACATGCGTGAAGTTGAGTTTTGGATAATATTGCTTTCGTGTTTTAATGTATATTACATGTATTGTACATCTTGCTGGAGAACATAGTGTGAGAAAGAGAAGTTTGGTTAAGTGCATGCCAAATGATTATGACAGCAACATAGTAATATAGCATATTTGACACAAACAAGATGTTCAAAGTACAGTGATAAGAGTAAATTCTTTGTGATTAGATGTTTTTAACGGTCCTTATGGTTGCATTTTTAACGAGTTACATTCCTGCGGTTGCATTTTTTAATAAGTTGGTCCTGTGGTTGAAGTTTTTCTTTAGGAATTCGGTCCCTAGATAAATAAACAACCTGGTCCTGTGGTTGCAACCATGGGGACAATCCGTTGAATTTTCGCAAAGGTACAAAGACCGTTAAAACATGTAATTTACTCGAGTGATAATAATGAAGTTCCCCCTCTGTAACCGGAAGTTGTGTTACACCATTCAATGTTCAAAGTACAATGATAGTAATGATGCTTTTGTAAATGCTATTGGTTTGGTTTATCATTTAGTTTTTTCAAACTTTATTAACCAATAACAATCTTTCTAGGAATCAAATAAGCACCGTACCAAATCAGGGCACTAAAAACAACTCAAATTAGCAAATTATCAAGCAACAAACAAATGGCATTCAACAAAGGGCTTTGGCATGGTGGTATCTGGTAGGGTGTGAAATATGTGTAATCGCAGTAGGATGCAAATAGTTCACAATAGAATGTGCAAGTGTACACTGATCACTATGATCGTCACTTCAAGTAATAGTTGGTAAGAACCATAATCGTATTTCGAGGATGATATCTCCTTTAAGATCGGAGGATTGTAACACCATATTTTTGGTATGTTTATTTTTGAGCTCCATATCTACATTTCGACCTTTGAATAGTTTATGGTATGAATTTGATTTGGTATAATATTTTGAGTGAAAATCAAGCTATTTAATTTTTGGACAAGTTTCACGCCCGGGAAAATTTTTCACGCCCGAGGAGTTTGCTAGTGAAAAATCCTTCACGCCCGGGGAGGATGGGCAGAAAATTTAGGGGTGCTGATTCTTTTAAACTCGAGATGTTATCCCTTTTCTGTTCACTTTTGCTACACCTACTCACTTCTCTTCCCTCTCATTTGGTTCTTGAGTTTCTACCTCTCCAAATTGATTTCTTCATGAGGATTAAAGAGTCTTGGAGCTAGAGATTCAAGTCTTGTGGTATGGAACTCAAGATCATATTCATCTTCTTCATATTCTCTACCTCTTCTTCACCATTGTTGACCTAGTTTTTTGGGTTTTCCAAAAAACCGATTTGTTAGTTCATCTTAACTTTCTAAACCTTTATTCATGTGAAGACCTTTCATTTTAGCCTCCTAGAACTTGTCTCTTGATGTATTTTGCATATTCAAGAATGGGTTATAAAAGTGTGTTTGAAATACAGAACTGTTATTTTGGGTCTTAAATCTTATGATCTAAGTATATGTGATTTTGTCTATCTTTGTGAAGGTTTTGTGTAAAATGATCACAATTTGGAAAGTGAAGTTACTAATACTTGGGGGATGAAATGTTTTTAGAATCTTCGTATATTTGGAGTTTGAGTTAATATTTTGTACGTTCTAACTTACTTGGTAGTTATGAAGAGTTTTCTTGGAATGGCTTGCTTGTGGATCTCATATTATCACCTTTGGGAAACTAGAGCTTGGGTTTGGAATCTAGGTTTAACTTAACCTAGCAAGGTGAGTTCAACTTACTTTGTGAAAACTATGTACATGCCAAAAATGTCCATTTTTAAATATTAATATGTTTGACTTGATATTTATCAAATTTGTGGGTTATTTTGTGAGTTTTGCATATTTGGTGCACTTGATTAATAAATCTTGAAAAATGCATATATTTGGGATATTTGGGTATTATGATAAATAAATTATAAGAGTATTCTTTTAATGAATATCCCTCATATGGGATTATTTGATGTTAATACACTTTTGGTATTTTTGATTTTGTAAATCATTCGAAAAATACAACATGGTTGAGTTTTTGGGCACATTTTGAGTGTCATTGTTTATTTGGAAATGTTTCGTTAAAAGTTATGGTATTTTGGGGTTTTTACCTGACCTTTGAATCGATCGATAATAAAGATATTCCCATCTTTTGGGCATAAATTTCATATACTTGGGGTAATTGTATGTTAGTGGTTTATATTGACTTTTATTGAATAGTCAACTGATTTCTTGAGTTATTGGCTCGGTTTGAGGCTCGGTTTGACTCAGATGAGTCTTGGAGACAATTGTCCAGTTTTATTTGTTCTGTGTTAAGCTTGAGACATGATATGCATTTATTGCATTTTATTTGAGAATTACATGTTATGAGTGTGTTTGTCATTCATTTGGAGTAATGTAATTTAGACTGTAATGAATTGGAGCCATAGGCATATATGTCAATCGTGTTTGTCAAGCGAGGATTTTTGATTTTCTCGCCTTTAAGCCATAAGGTTTAGTGAAATGATGAGTTTTTATGTTCTCTGCTTAGGCCTTTTTGGTTGTGACAAGAGAGAAGTTCTGAGGTTCTCTTCTTGATATCAGTGGGTTGGGACAAATGAGCAGTTTTGATAGTCTTGCTTTAGAACTTTTGATTTTAGACAAGCGAGGAGTTTTGATGTTCTCATTTTGTAACTTGGGGATCGACTAAGTAAGGAGTTTTAATGTTCTTATCTTATATAAGAGTAATTACCAAGGCTTGTATGTTGGGGATGATTTGTTCGTCAACATCTCGACGTGACTTACTTAGTGTTCCGCCACTTGATGGAAACGGGTCTCCCCCGTCACCGGTGTTATTTCCGATTAAGTATGGAGTCTTGACATCTTGGAACTTATCCATGTTTTGTTGTTTTAGGTATTACCCCTTATCCATGTCGATTGAAGGTGTGATTTTTTACCAAAACAGTGTCCACATTCAATATGAATAACGAAGGTGAACGTTCATGCATTATTCATGATGAATAATACAACATTCATAATGAATAATACACAAATTCATGATCCATGTATTATTTATCATGAACTGTGTATTATTCATGATGAATAATACATTAATGACCCGTGAAGGTATGGAAGCGTGGCGCGCTCTCCTTTGTTCCCCGGTCCACAATCGAAAATGGGACTTCATTTGAACCCGCCCCTACATATACATACAAATATATTATATACATAGAGGTTAAATCATGTGAGAACCAAAAAAAGATTGTGAACCTTGAAAACCGATCTAAACCGTAATTTGGTTTTTATCCAATGGTTTTAATTAAAAGTTGTTTCACCATGTGAAAATGGCATAATCGTCACTTTGGTAACAATATTCACCATATGAAACATACAAGTTCATTCATCAGATGAAACACACTGATTCACCATATAAAACACACATATTCACCATATGAGACACATACTAACCTTATTTCACCACATGAAATAAATCTCAATTTTCATAAATATGTTATTTCATCTAATGAAATCAACACATAAGTTCATGTATATCTTAATTCACCATATGAAATCAAACAAAAATTTCATCTATAATCTATTTTCACCTAAATAAATCAAATAAAACTTATATCTACTCCTTCCGCCAATTCTTCCATGAATGCGACATCAGCGACACCGTCGATTTCATCTTCGGCAACGCCGCTGTCGTCTTCCAAAAATCAAATCTCTACACTCGTAAACCAATTGTCAACCAAAAAACCTTTTCACAACTCAAGGTCGAGATGATCCTAATCAGAACACACAAGTATTTCGATTTTGGAATGCAAAATAGCCGATGGATCTGAGTTGATTCCGAACCAAACGATGTTCAAATAGTACCTAGTCGATTTCATCTTTGGCAACACCGTCGTCTTCCAAAAATCAAATATCTACGCTCGTAAACCAGTTCTCAACCAAAAAAACCATTTCGCAGATCAAGGTCGAGACGATCCTAATAAGAACACAGGTATTTTGATTATGGAATGCAAAATAACTGTTAGATCTGAGTTGATTCTGAACCAACTGATGTTCAAATCGTACCTAGGGCGGCCATGGAGGAAGTATTCGAGAACTGTGATCATTCGGACCAAGATTGACAGTCTAATTGATTGTGAATTCGTCGGAGGCCGACCAATTTACGGTTGGGAATTTTCTTCAGGGAGGCGAGTGGTTGAATGGGTTTAGCTACCGGAGTTCCATATTACCTTGGAGTTCCATGTTAACAAAATGGTTTTAGATTTAAAAGAAATCACAAAAATGCCATTATGTTTAATATCCATAGATCAAAACCAAACTACGGCTTAGATCGGTTCTCACCCTTTTTTGGTTCTCATTTGATTACCGTCCTATATATATATACATATACATATACATATACATATACATATACATATACATATAGGGAGAAGTTCAAATGAGAAGTGCTAAGGGTGTGAGAAGTAGAGAAGTGATTATAGTCCTTATAACGGTCAAAATTGGTAAAGAATTGCGGTTTTGACTGGTAAATTTTTTGCGATTATGCGAAAAATAGAAGGGTAGTTTCATAACTTTTACAAATGGGCGACAAACGTGTTCATATGTAAACCGGTGTGATTTACATATAAACTATTTGTGCATATATGAACCCTTGAGATTCACATATGAACTAAAAAATTGATTCACATATGAACCCGTGTGATTAGTTAAATAATTCATATTGGAATCAGTTAATTAGTTCATATGTGAATCATAACTAATCACACGGGTTCATATGTGAATCACAAGAGTTCATATATGCATAGATAATTCATATGTGAATCACACGGGCAATATGAACTCGTTTGCCGCCTATTTGTAAAATTTACGAGACTACCCCTCTATCTTCCGCATACCATGCATCAGAATTATCCGGTGCTTCACAGTTAAAGTCGTAAATGTTGACTAGATGAATGACTATGATCACTTATCTACTTCTCATACACCTAACACTTCTCATTTGATCATATGACTATATATATATATATATATATATATATATATAGTGGTGGCTTCTTTTGTAAACCAACATTATTTTGTAAACTTGTAAACTAATCCTAACCCTTGATCATTTTTTTTGGTTTTTTCCTTTTTTTTTGATGAAGGGTATTATGGTCACTAATGAAATTCGTTTTTTCTTTTTCTTTTTTGAAACAACCCTTTATTTTAGGAAAAGATAATTATGGAATTTGTAACTTCCCTTTAATTATTCTAATTACAGTTTTCATATTTTTGTACTGCAGATTTCATATTTCGTATTGCTCTGTGGTTTTTGATTCAATATAGTATCCCCTTTCGCTACTGTTGCACAATTTTTGTTTGTTTGCCATGAAATCACGAATGTTGTTAGTACTGTGAAAACAATAATGGAATGTAAGATGATGGTTTCGTATAATTACCACTCATTTGTAGCAGGACATTTAGAGGCTTTGGTGTTTTCTCACCGCTTACCCTCTTTCGTTTCGGTGGACGATCTACAACTAATATGTTAGTGTGTTATGAAACATCTTGATACAGTGTAGATCATATGAAACTATTGAATAACTAGTTTCATTATTTGAAGTTGGTACCTACATTATTGGAGTCAAAGGTTGCAGAATCTGTTGTGTCGCGTGATGCTATCAAAAGATTGTCTTAATTACATATGAAACATCATAACATATCCAAATTCATGACTTTCTTATTACTGCCTAACTTTCATACCTTTTGCAGGTTGCCCCATTGTTGGTTCTAACTTTTTTCCTCCGAAGAGTCTGCAACGTGTTAGGGATGTGCTTGAATTTTCGAAACCCTAACCTCTTTGAACTGGTGGCGGTTTTTCGTCCGCCGCCATTTTTTACTGTGGTTTCATATGATTTTACCGAAATCTTCTCCGATTTCACAAGATTTTTGTTTCACTTCGATTGAAACCGATTTGATTTGTTTCCCTTTTTAGTCGGAGTTTGATCTCCAATTTCTTCAAATCCCTTAGATTTCGCGTTTGCTCCTTGTTTCCTAATCTAAGCGACGATGACAAAATTCCTATGTTACCCTTTCACCATTTTTCTTTTGACGATTGTGCCCTTAATTTCTTATGAAATTACAAATCACTGCTTTCACCAGATGCGTTGATTTCTTAGATCTACAGTCCAGATTGGGGTTCACAGTTTACATAGTTTCATTGGTTTAGAAAATAAGGTCCCTTTATTTATATATATATATATAAATATATATATATATATATATATATATATATATATATATATTCAAGAAAATAGTAAATTAACCAAAATGCCGCTCATTTAATTGGATTTAACAAAATAAATTAACGGATATTAATGAAAATGACAATTAATCCAAACTTTTTCATTAATTAATGTGAGTGACAAATATGAAATAAAAAAACCGTGAGAACAAATTTCGAAGAAAGTGAGAAAGTCGGGGACGTAAAATGTAGGGACCGTTTACCAAACATTTATTCCGGTAATCGATTACTGGTAAATTTCAATACTATCACTTACTTACCGGGTAAGATTTTAGTCCATCAAAACAATATTGTATGCAACAATGATCTTGGTAAACCCTAACCGTGGTAAGAGTCTTCGTCGTCACTTACATGTAAGACTCTCGGTCTTTGCATTAGATTTTACCGGGTAAGATTCTTGGTCCTTGTCATATTCATTAGGTAAGGTAATGTGACTTGTTAAGCGCTTACCCGAGTAAACGGTTAGTAAACGGCCCGTAGTTCACTCCGTCTTTAAATATTATCCCTTTTGTTGGTTATATTTGCATTTCAAACTCTATCAAATTTTGATTCATTAATGCTACCATATTCTCTAGGTGGATTTTTCTGTACTTTCTCATAATATGAGCAAACAGGCTTCAAAAACAAAAACCTAAAGGTGTAAAACACAAAGATTTCCACTTGATTAACCAAATAAATATTCAACCACATGCATTCACGATTGACTTGTTGATTACCGGCCACCACATTGTTCTACTATAATAATTAATAATCACAATATATATATATATATATATATATATATATATATATATATAGAGTAAGGATCATTTGTTAACCATCCATTTCTTGTTAACTTTATGAACCTTGCTCCACCAATAGGATTGTAAAATTGGGTGATGTTTAATGCATTTGTATATTTAATGAAAAAGGGTATAAACGTCATTTTGTAAGTAACCATTTTTTCATTTATTTTATTGGGGAGTTACAAGATTCAAGTTTCCATAATAGTATTGTCGGTTACGATTGTAGTATTTTTTTCCATTTTCATCATATTTTTGAAATCAAAGAATTATTATTATAGATTTCCGGTTCATTTGTTTGATAAAATTGTGTAGTCGTTTTATTCCAGAAAATTTTCCGGTATTCATCTTAAGTCGTAAAACACATGAACATATCCGATTCAAGCGTAGTTTATGATTCATTTATTTATTTGGGGGTTACAAGAATAAAGTCTCCTTGATTCAAGTGTAGGTTATGATTTCAAAAAAAATTCCATTTTCAAAATAATGTTAAAATCATATGAACATTTACTGAATTGAATATATAAATATTGTGTTACGTTTGATGTTATTCTTTTTTTTGTTAACCTTTTACAGAATGATTTAGATGTAATGTAACTGTTTTGAAGGTGTGTTCAACAGTGAACATATTTGTAGGTGTTTATGTATGTTCAACTAAGAAAAAATTTATATTTAACTGTAATGTAACTATTTTGATTTAGATGTAATGTAACTGTTTTGAAGATGTGTTCAACAATGAACATATTTGTAGGTGTTCATGAATGTTCATCATGTGCATTTGAAACAATGGGATATTTAACTGTTTTGATTTAGATGTAATATAACTGTTTTGAAGGTGTGTTCAACAACAATGAACATGTTCATGAATGTTCATCATGTGCATTTGAACAATGGGAGATTTAATTTCCCATTGTTCATTTCGGTTACTATTGTTTTTCATTGGAACAATTAATGAGGCATTTAATAGCATTTAAAACAATGGGAGATTTAATTCCCCAAATTACCCTTGACCATTGTTGTTCACTTGACCATTTAAGAAATAAATCCCCTTTTATTAATTAGAAATTTACTTTTAATCCCAACCATTCAATGGTGAGATGAAGGGTTTAGATTAGTTCACAAAGTTAACAACAAAACTATGGTTAACAAAAGAACTCAACCCTCTATATATATATATATATATATATATATATATATATATATATATCTAATTAATTTCTGGACTCTAATTACCACCCCATCGGTAGATTTTCATCGGCCGACGACTATACAACAGCTACGACTTCATTTCCGGCTGACGATAAACACACGGTGCAGTCAGCTGTACATCCCGTAAGGAACTTGTATGGAGTGATCACAGTCTGGATGTTTCAGCTCGTCCACCCAAAAAGAAATATGCATCGACTGTTGGTAGTGTTACCAAAAGGGGACCAACTATTCCGCAAAAGAAGACATCTCTCATATCTGTTGTTACTACGGTCTACCAAGGATCAACCCGTACCGAAATAAGACCGAAGAAATCTTCGTCAATGGTTGGTGATATGCTTGATCAAGGATAGACAAGTACCAAAACAAGACAGAAGAAATCTGTGTCAACTGTTGGTACTGTGGCTGACCAATTACCGAGTTATATGCGCACGACGGCATCTTCTCGCCGAGGACAGACGGTTACCCACAAAGTATCGACATTCAAAGATGTAGCTCCTGATCTTCTCCAAAAATATGCCGGAATGAGTTTGGAGGGAAAGAAGTTCTATCCCAAAAAGAAGAATGTTGAGGTGAAATGTGAGATTTAATTTGATTTGTTGAAATTCGGGCTGTTTGTTTACCTCTTAATGGTTTCATTAAGAGGCAACCTCTGAATCGTTAAGAGGTAAATCTTATTTGGCAAAAAAAAGGTCTACCTCTTAATGGTTCCAAAACCCTCTGAATGATTTAGTGTCTTGACCCTGTCTTAACCATTCAGAGTCCTGATTTCATCCTGAACAATTAGCAAACAACCATATTTCATTTCGCATTATATCATAAGAGCCTCTTAATCATTCTGACCATTTAATCATTCTGCACCTAACCATTCAGCAACTGCCATTCAGCTTTGAATTGTGAATTCTTAATGTGTTTGTTGTAAACATAGGATTTAAAGATTGAATAAGCCATGTGTTCTTTAATTTGCTATGCATATTTAACCTAAATTAAATTATGAAAAATTGGTACAGAAGATCATCTAACATATATATATGATGGTGATTTCTAGACAAACCCATCTCCATTTTCACAATTGCTAAAGACAAATTCTATTGAAACCCCAAATTCTACTTACATCGTTTATCAAACCAATCAAAAATTATTATTAACATTATCATCATCAACATGTAATTACAATTAATATTGTAATTATTAATTTATTTAAACGAAAACTTAATATAATTATTGTCTTTTAAAAATATTTTAGGTCTAAAATTAATTATTTATAGAAACGTGTTAGACTACGTGTTGTTGGTTGATGTGATGGTGGGATGAGATTCCCAAGTTGTAATTTAGAGATAGACATTAGTTATATATTGAAATATCCAAATGAACAAGCTTGTCTTGGATGGTGATGTCCGATGGTAAAGACCTAGATGGGGTTGAACTTAGTGATCCTTTGAGTAAAAAACTTGGAAAGAGTTGAACTCATTATCGTGTCGAACTAAAGACCTGAATAGGGTTGATGTCCGTGATGACTAAAGATCTGGATAGGGTTGATGTCAGAGGTTATCAATCCTTGATATATGCTTAAACATTCGTTCGTGGCTTACTTTTGTGTTCCGTCACGACGTATGGTAAATTGGGTCTCCCCCGTCATCTTATGATGTTGATGCCCTTTCAAGGGGTCAAAATAGTATGTTCTTAATAAATGTTTTGATTAAAGCTATGTTCACGTTTTACCATTTTATAGCTTAATGGTATAACTATGTGTTCTCATTAGGCGTCAATCCTAACACTTTTTCTTAAATGACATGTATATCAGATTCTCTTAGTGGTGGGGCTCCGAAATCTTGACCAGAGGGTTGGTAGCCATTAGAGGCGCTTTTGGGATTAAGACTTTTGGACAGGACAATGTATAATCGTTGACTGGTTCTTTTTTAGGATTGTTAGTGCTTATTTGTCTTGTATCAAAGTAGAGGGATTCAATATATAAATACCTCTTGGGAATAAATAGTTATTTGCTTTATATAATTGTAGCAAGATTTTCATATTGTACTTACATGCAGACACATTCTCTTTGTATTCCCTTTATTACATCAATGCCAATGAGATTTGTGGCATAATCTTGTGTTCTTAATTGTTTCTATACTTGAATTACTTATTCTGGGATCACAATTGGTATCAAAGCAAAAGATTTCTGAATTGGAATAGTGAATTTCTTGAATTTTTTTGAATTCTTGAAAGTTTTCCAAAAAGTCGACTGTTTGATCAAGAAGTTGTTGAATTTGTGTAGTTTGAACAGAATTTTTAGACGAATTGATCTAAATTGGATTGGAAATAACATTTGTGTAGTTTGATTCCGCAAAACTACATGTTTAGATTGAAAATTTGGAAATTAGAGGTATTTTGAGTTCGAAGGAAAAAGCCTATTGTGATTGATCAAAGATCATTGATCTTGTTTGTTTTGGTGAAAAGTCCTTTGTCAATTATGTTCAGAACATTCTCGCGAGCAACCCTGTCAATTTTCATGTCGATTAGATAAGTTTTGGGCTCAAAAATGAATCTGGTGTTCTTTTTCTAAGAACATTCAAAGTTGTCGCCTAAAGCTATCTTCAAAGTTATCATCGAGTTCTTTGTTGCCGTCGGGTACTGATATTCTTTCTAATCGCCTAAGTCGTGGGTGATAAACTCAAAGTTGTCACTAAAGTCTTTGTGCGAATAGTGTTTTGTCGCCTAAAGCATGGGTGATAAGATTTTGTTGTCGCCTAAAAGTTGAAAGACAAAACGGTTATCAACAAAGTGGTGAGCAACAAAAGGTGTTGTTGACCAAGTGGTGGGCGACAAAGTATTTTTGTCGACTAAGAAGTGAGCTACAAAATTTTGGCCAAGGTGATTATCGACTAAGGATTGAGTGATAAAGTTGGTCAAAGAGGTTGTTGAGTAAGCATTGAGCGACAAGTTGACTTCTGACTATTGGGTTGACTTTTTGGATCAGTTGACTTTTGACTATTTCAGTTTTTGAAATTTAAGATCATTACAAGTAAATTCAAAATGACTTCAGGAGATGCTCTTGCAATTGGTACCACAAAGCTTCCTATTCTATTTAGAGGGGAATATGAACAGTGGAGAGACAGATTTCTAGATTTTATAGACATACATGATAATGGTTATAACATCAGAGATTCTTCGACTAATGGACACAAACTGGAATTTATGATAGATGTTCCAACTGTAGCTGAAACTCATACTCATGCTAGAAGAGTACCTAAGGATCCTGCAAATTATACTGATGATGAGAAGAAAAGAATTAAGGCACATAAACAGGCAAAATTTGTGATTCTTCAGAGTTTACCTGATGACATCTATACCAGTGTGGATAGTTTTAAGGCTACAGGCAAAGGAATGTGGGATCATTCAGAAAAGAAAATGATGGGTACCAAAGTTAGAAATCAGCTCAAAGTAACAAACTGCATCAATGCCTATGAGGAATTCAAAGCAAAGATGAGACTCTTGAACAGACCTATGAATGATTTGTTAATTTGTTAAATGAGATGAGTAAAAATAAGATTGAAAAACAGTTGATTGAAAATAATGTGATGTTTCTTAGTAATCTGCAGCCTGAGTGGAAGAAGTTTACAAGGTAAATGAAGCAGAATAAAGTTATGGTTGAGTTGGGTCTACATAAAGTTTATGAAACCTTGAAACAGAATGAGGAAGAAGCAATGGATATTAGAGAGAGAGAGAGAGAAAGAAGACTTAGAAACCAAAGGAAGATCTTATTGCTTTAGTTGCTGAGAAAAGAGGAAGGTCAAGGAGTTCTAGAAGAGAGAGAGAGAGAGAGAGAGAGAGAGAAGTGAATCAGAAGAAGAAATACAGAATGAGAGTGGTTCAGATGAAGGAGAGGAACTGAAACAAGCCATGATTTACTGACCAGGCATTCAAGCATAAGTTTTACAAGAAGACAGGATCTAATAGTCGGGGTGTTATTCGGCCGGTTAAATAGGTTTTCGGTTTATTCGGTTCGGGTTAATCGGTTTTCAAGCTTTTTAAAAACTAACCAATAACCAAACCAAATAAGGTTCGGTTTAATCGGTTTTGGGTTATTCGGTTTCGGGTTATTCGGTTCGGTAACCGGTTAAACCGAATAAGGATTTATATTTTTTCATTGGACATTTGCTCAAATAATGTTTTCAAATCAAGTGTCAATTGCTTATACTATATAATTGTATCATACATTCATACTTAACAATTGACTTATATTAAGTAAAATACACTATCTATCAAAACTTATTTCAACCATATATGTGACATTTTTTTCTTCATGCAACGATGTAATTCAATCATAAAATGTAATCTAATAAAAAAAAACATTATATACTCTCAATAAAATATATTATATATCTATAAAATATGTAAAATAATAATAGTATAACATGCCTTAGGTTTATTTTTTATAAACATGCAATATATAAAATATAAGTATAATGTGTTATTCGAGTTATTCGGTTTAACTGAATTAGGAAAAAATTAACAGAAAACTGAACCGAATAAGGATCCTTATTCAGTTAACCGAACCGTTTAACCCGAAAACCGAATAACCCGAAACCGTTTAACCCAAATTTCATTCAGTTCGGATGGGTTATTCGGTTTCGGTTATTTTTGACACCCCTAGTCAAAGATACTCATCTGGTCTAGAAACCATGAGCATAGAGACAGATATGAAGGGAAAAATAAATCTGAAGAAAGGAAACCAGTGGTTAAGAGATATGAGGAGAAGAAATCAGACGAAGCTGTAAAGTGCTACAACTGTGGCAAGTTGGGACATTATGCTAGAGAATGTAGAAAGTCGGTGGTTCATAATTCTGATTACTACAAGAACAAAATGCTTCTTGCTAAGCAAAAGGAAGCTGGAAAAGCTTTGATGGCTGAAGACGACCATTGGCTGGATCTAACGGACGATGAGTCTGAAAATGAAGTAATTGCGCACATGTGTTTGATGGCTGGAAAGTATAATGAATACTTTGATGATGATAGTCATAATTCGTGCTATTCGAAATCGGAGTTGGAGGTAAATGCTCTTTCATATTATGATTTTATGTCGCAAATGCAAAGTATGATGCTACAACTCCAAGACTTACAGAATAAACTGAAATGGGAGAAAACTCATGTTTCTATTTTAGAAAAGAGTTTAGAAAATCATGAAAAGGCAGTTTCAAAACATAATAGAGAAGGTGATGAAAATATTTACAAGACGAATTTTTTAGAAAAGGAAAAGAA
This sequence comes from Arctium minus, assembly GCA_954870635.1. NCBI lineage: Eukaryota > Viridiplantae > Streptophyta > Magnoliopsida > Asterales > Asteraceae > Arctium > Arctium minus. Next base: position 70,336,437 of record OX941092.1, on the reverse strand, counting down.
TAAAATTGAAAAACAAAAAGAAGTCTTGGAAAGTCAGCTATCTGAAATTTCTGAAAGATTTGAGAAATCAGAGAAAAAAATCAGAATATTTGCTTAAATATAATTCCATTCTTAAAGAAAACAAAGATTTGGAAGAAAAGGTAAAAGATTTTGAAGATAAGTTGTATAAGAGAGGTCAAACTGAGCATACAATTCATCTTAACAAACCAAAAGAGTTCAAATATTTTAATTCTTAATGGGGAATCAGTTATGACAATCCTCATTACTTAAAGATGGTTCTTTCTAAAGTTCCGATTTTGTATGAGTTTGACTTTCTTAGTCTTGGTAGATGATTCCTTGAATATAAGATCAGATAGACTAAATCATAAGATGATGTTGAAGAACATAAAGATTTAAAGAGGAAGAACAAAGTTAAAATGTAGCTTCCATTTTCTTATGAAAATTTGAATAATAGTTATATTTTGAAAGAACCTACTTTTCTCTCAAATGACTACTTTCAAAGCTATTCTCAAGCAGAACTTGATGCCAAACCAGTTGAAGGTAAAATTATGTGCCTATAATGGTTTTGGAAAGCAAAATTATTCAGCTTGAAAATGCATTTGAGGAATAGAGAATTTCTTTTTGAAGAGGAAAAAGTTGCACTTTTAACAAAAATAAATTAGCTATAAATAAAATTCCTGTTAAGCTTGAGAATATATCTGAATCAGATGAAGCTACAAGTGAACATAATTGTATTGATTCAGATGTTTCCCTCATGTAAAGCTTTCGTGGGAAATTTTCTCTTTGAAGAAAAGTCATAGGCTTTTAATAAAACTGATCATCAGAGAGATTGTGATAAAATGTTTAATGATTCTACGATTCCTAAATCTTCCAACAAATCAACTAAACTAGATGAGGATGATTTATCTAAACTTGATTTTTCTGCAATAATGAACTCTGAGCAATGTCTAGATGAAGAAGTAAACAAGTTTGACTTTTCACCAATTCTTCCAAGTCATGTTGATTTTACTTAGAAAGAGAAAGAGATACCAGTTATTTTTTAGAAAGGCGAATCTTCAACGACAAATTCAGAAAAAGTTCCTGTGAGTAATTGTTATTCAAAAGGAAAACCAAAGAAGAACTCGCGGAGACGTAAAAAGACTGGTAAGTCTCATAAGCAACGTACTCGTAAATCTAATTTTTCTGACCATCATTCTTCTATTTTTTTTCAGATAATTTTGTGAAAAGATTTGAAGTTAAACAAGTTTGGCGCATAAAAAAGTCTACATCTGACGTAGACTCAACAAAATTGTTCACATCTGATTCTTTTGTTAAGAAAAACAATTTTAATCATGTTGTAGCTGATGATATTGCTTGTGACAAAATGGATGTTGTTTTTTCTTGTAAGGTTTACTCAATAATGCAATTGATTCATATTGCTCGTGATAAAATCTGTTGTTCTACATGTCATGTGAATGATTTTGTATCTGATTTTTATGGATCATATCATATTCCTTATTCAAAGGAAAAAAAATGTGTACTCAAAAGAGGACCCACCTTTAAATGGATCCCAAAATCTAAACTATCACCTAACCCTAAATGACTCATTTTCAAATGGGTATATAAGACTGCCTAGTATTTGTGATTGTAGACTAGTCATGTGTGGTATCTCGACTATGGATGTTCTAAACATATGACTAGAAGGAAGGAGATTCTCACCAAATACATAGATAAATACGGTGGAACAGTTCGATTTGGGAATGATCATTTTTCTCCTATCCTCGGCTACGGTGATGTGGTACAAGAAAGTTTGACGATAAAGAAAGTGTCTTATGTAGAAGCTCTCGGGCATAATCTATTCAGCATTGGACAATTTTGTGATAAGAACTTAGAGGTAAATTTTAAAGCCAAGAGGTGTGTGGTCAGAACTGAAGAAGGAAAAGAACTATTGGTTGGGACTCGAAAGTCAAACATCTACATTATTGACTTGTCTAATTTGAAGACCGAGAAGTCTGTCTGCTTGCTTTCCAAAGCCACTATGTAACAAAATTGGTTGTGGCATAGAAGACTTTCTCACCTAAACTTCGAGAACATTAACAAACTTGTGAAAGGCGGGTTAGTCAAAGGCTTACCAGATTTGAAATTCGAGAAGGAGCATATATGTGCAGCTTGTGAGATGGGCAAAACAAAAAAGAGTTTCACAACCAAAGACTGAGTTTGCTACTAAGAATCCTCTGGAGCTTATTCATATGGATCTTTGTGGGTCGATGCGCGTTCAGAGTATAAATCCTAAGAAATATGTTCTTGTGATGGTCGACGACTTCTCTCGGTACACGTGGGTAAAATTTCTCAGGACGAAAGTGAAGCTCCTGATCTAATCAATCCATTCATCAAAAGTGTACAAGTAAACATGCAAAAGCAAGTTCAAACCATTCGTACGTACAGACAATGACACGGAGTTTAAAAACAAGATATTAGACTCGTTCATAGAATCTGTTGGAATCAAGCATAGCTTCTTCGCAGCTCGGACTCCACAACAGAAGGGGGTAGTCGAAAGGCGCAACAGAACTTGGTTGAAGCAGCGCGAATAATGCTAAGTCAATCCAATCTATCTTTATTTATGTGGGCCGAAGTCGTTGCAACTGCATGCTATACTCAGATCGTTCGATCATTCACAAACGGTTTGGTAAAACGCCCTGTGAATTGATTACTAATAGAATACCAAACATCAAATACTTTCACGCTTTTAGATGTAGGTGTTTTATACTGAATGACAAATAAGATCTAGGAAAATTTAGTCCAAAGGCAGATGAAGCTGTTTTTATTGGCTACTCTTGAGAATCAGCTGCATATTGAGTCTACAATCGAAGGACAAAATCTGTTTCGGAAAGCGTAAGTGTGTCATTTGATGAGTTATCAGACTTGGATTCCAAACAAATCAGTTCAGAACTCGCATTAACTGGTGCACTAGCTTCTGAACAACTGAGTTCAAGACCTGTACTAAACCGTGTTAATCTGAATCTTGCTTCTTCATCAAATGCTAATATTTCTGATTTGGATTTACATTTTGAAAATTTTTATGATGAATATTTTGGCACTAATACTTCTAAATCTAATGTACTTCTAAATCTAATGTGCCAAACAGCGAAGCAGTTGCGAGAGCTGAAGAACCAGTTTCTTTATCTGGTCCTTCTGAATCTCCAGTATCTACAGAATATGTTGCAACTACTTATGTTGATTCAACTCCTCAAGTTCAAGAAGATAGTTCTTTTTCAAGTGAAGACACTAAAATTCCTACTCAATTAGAATTTCCAGTGTCTGAAGCCAGTCCTGAAGTATCACAAGTTCAGTCAGCAGATCAATCAACTGAACTTGCAATTGTTTCTATAACACCTGATCAGACAATTGAGACTTCTGGAAATGTGTCTATATCTGAAGATGCACAACATAATCCCCAAGATGAATATCTTGATTCTCATAATTATCAATCTACTTAAATTCCACTCCCTCACACTCAGAAGTGGACGAATGATCACCCGGTACATCAAATTATTGGAAATCCTGAATTACCGGTACGAACCAGATCCGCTCCAGCAAGTGAGTGCTTGTATGTTACATTCCTTAGCAAGATTGAGCCAACGAAAGTAACTGAAGCTTTGGACAATCTTGACTGGGTTGCAGCGATGCAAGAAGAATTAAATTAGTTTGAAGCTCTAAAGGTTTGGCGGTTAGTCCCTCGTTTTATAGGTATGACCATCATTGGTACCAAGTGGGTATTTAAGAATAAGAAAGACGAAGACGGATTTGTCATGCGAAATAAATCGAGACTTGTTGCCAAGGGTTACAGAAAAGAAAAGGGCATAGATTTATGATGAGACATACGCTCCAGTCACAAGAATTGAAGCCATTCGTATGTTCTTAGCTTACGTTGCACATAAAAACTTCACGGTATTTCAAATGGACATGAAGACGACTTTATTGAACGTAATTCTTAAGGAAGAAGTGTTTGTCTCATAGCCTGAAGTTTTTTGTCGATGACACCAAACTAGATCATGTGTACATTCTCGAGAAGGCTCTTTACGGTCTCAAACAAGCCCCTCGAGCGTGGTATGATGTACTTTCCAAATTCTTGGTCAAGTTAGGCTTCTCCAAAGGTAAAATTGATACAACTCTATTCATCAAGAAAGAGAAAGGTGACATTATTCTTATACAAATATATGTAGATGATATTATTTTCGGGTCAACAGACCCATAATACTGTAAGAATTTTTCTGCCTTGATGGTGTCACGTTTTCAAATGAGTATAATGGGGGAAATGAACTTTTTCCTCGGATTACAAGTTAAACAATTATCCACGGTTAGTCGGTGCGCGTAAGCTGGCCCGGAAACCCACGGTTACCAAAAAAAACAATTATCCACGGGATTTTCATAGATCAATCTAAGTATATGTTTGATATTTTGAAGAAATTCAAAATGGAAATTTGTACCCCAATAAAAACCCTGATGGCACTTGGTTCTAAGAATGGAGCTAATCCTGATGGAAAGATTGTTGATCTTAAAACATATAGAGGCATGATTGGTTATTTAATGTATTTGATGGCAAGTCGACCTGATATAATGTTTTCTATATGTCTATGTGCAAGATAGCATGTGAAGCCTAAAGAGTCACATCTCTTGACGATAAAGCGTATTCTTAGATATCTGAAAGGTACTGTTTATCTTGGTATGTGGTACCCGAAGGATACTAAATTTGAACTAACTGCTTACTCAGATGCAAACCATGTTTGTAACACCCTCAAATTTGGTAAGAGCAACTAATGAAAATTTTCGACATAACCTCAAATAAATCAACACGTCATCCTACAATTCAAAACTCATTACGCTCCAATTATAAAATTCGATAAATAACCTCAACAAATACAAACTCCAATAATACACAACGACTAAACCACAGTCGGGTACTACTTAACCCCCAAACGCAAGTTGCTCTAAATGCGGAAGACTTCACTAAGATATCCACTCCTCGAGCACACAACTAGCACTCTTCGCTTCACAGTGTCACTAGGACTATTCCCAACCGGAACCTGTTGCACATGCCGACAAATAAAAAGGTTAGCTAACGCCTAGTGAGTTCAAGAGTTTTCTACATGGATAAAGATATCGTTGAAGAGAAGTAATGCAATTTAATCATAATCATTCAATTTAATATGTCTCAAATATGAAAACAACTCGTTTTCCAATAATATGCATTTTAGGCAAAGAAACACCAATATAAACGTTTTCCAATCCAAACTACTTCAAAGACGAATATTCCAATATAAAACGATCATTCGTAAATTAAGTTTAACCCAAAACTCACTCAAAACGTGAATAGAAATTGAACCCTCCGTTTATGAAGATGCGGATAAAACTTTACATCCCGAAGCACCCAAAACACGGGTGGGGCAAACTACTCAACCCATAAAACATGGATAAAGACCCATTTATACAAAACGTCACCGAAAACTTGGATAATAAAACTCAATACCCAAAACAACACCTTTCGGTGACGGGGGAGACCCGAATTCCATCGAATGTGGCTTGCACACAAAGTTAGGCCACTTATCAATGTTCTCGAGCTTCACATAGAGCCATGGATCCCCGTATACGGATCCCAACCGAGCAACCACCGCAAGTTACCCAAATGCCTATAGTGTCTACTCGACCTCTAGATGAGTGTCACCACAAAAGCCACAAGTCCCCGTATCCAGCTCACCATGGGCACCACCGCAAGACTTAGCTCCATATACATCTCTGCAGAGCACCACCGCAAGCTTCCATAAAAACATGACTTGGGGACTACTCACTAGACTTCAAACGCGGACACTAAATTCCACGATGAGTAACCAGACTGGATTACAAACGGGCATCAAGTTCAACCACCCAAGATCTATACCTCGAGCCCTTCAATAAAGGTTACACGGTTATCGAGTTCAACCACCCACGATCTATACCTCGAGCTCCCGCTAGCCATAAACAATATCCAGTCCCAAAACGGGGATAAAGCCCCCACTAAACCAAATGACTGACTCATATGCCTATGAATCCAATGCATTACAGTCTAAACGTTACATGCTCAAACGAATGAACTAACACATTCAAAACATGTAACTCTCACATAAGATACAACTAAGTACACCATACGTCCAAGGCTCCTTAACGAGCTACCAAAACTGAACAAATGTTCCAAAGACTCAACCGAGTACAAATCAAGCCCCAAAAGGCTTAATAAACGTTTGGCTAAAACACGAGAGCCAATATGGTTACATAAACCAAATTACATATTTCCCAAAAATCTTTGTTTCTCAAATCTCCATTGGCCTTCGGCCCAAAACCCAAAAGATTATTATTTCCAAAATGATCTCAAGGTCGGGAATGACCCAACTCAAAGGACTTACACACTCTTGCTTTCAAAGCGTCCCATTTCATGAATGATGCATAAAACCCGGCAAATACTAAGAATGCTTTTGTGACCAAATATCCGTTTACGCAATAAATCATTTAAAACACTTCCGTTTATGACTTATTTATCAAAATTCCCAAGAATCCCAAATGTGGTGTTTTACAAAGTTTAATAAGCTAAACACTTCAAATAATCAAAAGTTACCAAATAACTCAACAGTTGATTCATGTAAAACACATAAATGCTTTAAAATAGACATTTTGGCATGTACAACGTTTTCACAAATCAACTTGAACTCACCTTGCTAGGTTAAGTTAAACCTAGGTTCCAAATCCAACCATTAACCTCTAGAAATGTAGATTCCACCATTTCCAAGCTATCACCAACAAAAGCTAGGGTTTCCAAATAACCCATTTCTTCAAGTCTGGAATAACCACATCAAGTAAGACTTTTAGATCTACAAAGATCTTTATACTAAAGCTTAGATTACTCAAGGAAACTTACCACTTTAGATATTGAGACTTTCCACCCAAAGCTATCTAAGGAAACCCATCCAACTCTTCAACCCGAGCTTCCAAATACCAAACCTTTATGTGACTTTAGGATAGATCCACCATGGATTCTCCAAAATACTATCATCAAACTCCCAAAATCGCCCAAGAAGAGAAGTGAGGAGGGGGAGTGAAATGACAGAAGTGGGAAGGGGAGGTGGGAATGAGAAAACCCTAGAAATAGGTATTAAATCGATCAAAACACTCCCGCAGCCAAGCCGCGCGTGCTACATAGCTGCACACAACAGTGAGTTGCGCGGGTTTAGCCGCGGCTTTGAGGCCGCAGGCCAAGCCGCGTGTGTCCCTGGTGCACCTTCTCACCTTTCGTGTTAAACCGCTCCCCGATCGTTTCTCTCGGTCGATCGTTGACTGTTTTCTTTAGCTGATCATAAACTATCCTTTAGGAAATTATGGGTGTTACAATGTTGGTTGCATATTAGACAAAAAGAGCACATCAGGGGATGTCCAGTTCTTGGGAGATAAGTTGGTAAGTTGGGCATCCAAGAAACATAATTGTGTTTCTACTTCAACTGCAGACAGAAGCAAAGTATGTGGCTGTTGCAAACTACTGCTCTCAAATTTTATGGATGCAGACTCAAATGAGAGATTATGGCTTCAACTATGACAAAATTCCCATTTACTGTGATTCAAAAAGTGTCATAGCAATTTCTGCAAATCTAGTTCAGCATACTAAAACCAAGCATATTGACATTCGGTACCATTTCATTAAGGATCATGTCGAAAAAGGTACTATTGAGTTATATTTTGTAAATACATATTTTCAACTTGCTGGTCTTTTTAAAAAATCTTTAGATGAAAAATGTTTTAATTTTCTGATTTCAAAGCTTGGCATGTTGAATTTCAAGACTTAAATTGATAGTCCCAATTACGCAAGTAATAACAAGATTAATAATCACAATTCACAAATCTCACTTGTCATTGATGTTTAAATCGATTACAAGCTTTCTCTCACTACTCTCTCTACAATCTATCTCAATATATTCTCAATGATAAGTACTCTCTAAGTTCTACAAGATTTTTACAAAGACAAAAACCTATTTATACCTACAAGATTACAAGGAAACTAACAAAACTAACAAGACAATAACTTTGACCTTTACATAAAGTTACCTTTACTTTGACATTCCATTTAGAGAATGGTTGACTTTGACTTGAGGCTTTGACTTCAAGCTTGATGATCTTGAATACAACAAAATGTGCACTAACATGTTGTTTCACATATACACGGAGAGTCAACACAACCTCTATCGGTACCTCATTTGGAGGTTACTGTTATTGAAACAGACAGGCTCCAGCCATCAACTTCATTTCCGAGCACTTCGAGTCTTTAGCCTATACACATTAGGACACTTGTGGAGACATCAAATGTTGAGAACCTAAGTGGCCCAACTGGAACATCTATAGTGGTATCTGTTTCAGGTATTTCACGAGGATTGAGTGGAAGTCCTGTCAATGCTAATAATATGCCAACATTAAACACAGGCACAACAGTTGATTCAACTTTTGTTACACCTGGGATCCTAAGTGGGCCAGGATTAGGATTACCGGTTACTTACCCGCACTTCATTACTAGAGATCTTTTTAAACAGGTTTTGATGGCGATGAACAACTCTGTTAAGGGCCAGGAGAGAGATGCTACCATAGAAATATTATCTGCTGATGTACAGAGATTGTTAAAACGAAAACAGGTTATTGAATAAGCTCATACACCTCCACCACCAGCTCCACCAAGTCAACTTGAGAGAGATTTATCTATAGATAAGTTGAAGTCTTTATTATTTTCCAAGTTGTTATCAAAGAGCAATGAGGTCAACCAAGAAGAACCAGGTCTGATTGGGATGTTGAGAAAAGATTCTGAAGCTCATAGTCAAGCTGTTACAAAGTCAGATTTTCTTGAGCTTAAAGACATAATGCAGTCAAGGTTTTAAGATATCAGCAAGTCTATATCTACATTATCTAGAAAAGGTTTCATCCCTAGAGGATACTTGTAGAACTCAAGTCGGTGGTCAAAAGAGAAAACATGATGATCAGAACAAACGCCAGAGACTGTCTGAAGATGTTAGAGCTGAGGGTTCTGCTAGTGTACTTGTCTTATATAATCAAGATCAGGGGAGACAAGATGATGATACTGTAAGAGAAGAGGAGCCAGTACTTGATGTTACTATACCAACGGTTGAAAAGCTCGAGGTAAGTGACAAAAGGACCGAGGAGAAGATGGTGGCTGATAGTTTGCTGGTTGAGATAACTATATTGATTCAGATTCTGAAGAAGGAAATAAAGCTGAGTTTGTGAATCTGAGGATCAAAGAAGAAATTCAAGATGTTTTCCAGTGTTCAGATGATGAAAGAGAGGAAGTTGGTGATTTTTATATGATCTATCAATTGAATGAAGTTATACAGAGTACTCCTGAAGCACAACCTTAACAATCATCACGATCAGTTCAACCAAGTATCCAAAACTTGTTGTTGCACCATCTATTTCAGAAGTAGTTCAGAGATGGGAAAGATCCAGAATTTTTGTTCCATTTCTTGAAACACTGACAAAAGAATCTTTGTTCACAGGAAAAGGGAGCTAGATCTTGTGAAACTCTATAACATCAGAGAATTCACCAAAAGTCGGCAGATTGAATACATTCACATGATGACATCTAAATAAAGAGATCCAAGATGGGTAAAGACTGACAAAAGGATAGTTGGGATAAAGAAAATTGAATCAAATAAGCTGTTCAGAGTCTGGTACCCAGAATTTACTGTTATCAGGCAAGATGGAAAGGAATGGTTTTTTACTGAAGCAGATTTTAAAAGTCTTGAACTTGAAGACTTTGATTCACTCTCTGAGATTTTGTCAATAATGATGAACAAGCCAGTGGAATGGGTGGCTTCTTACCTTGCTGTTAAAAGGTTTATGAAGAATTGCTTAAAGTTTTCCTATGTCTCAGACTTGCAGATGGGTTTGGAGTCTAATCAACCTAAAGTTAATCTATTGAAGCCTGATTAGAAACTTTCAGACATAGAGAACTTTCCTGTCTACATGATTTTGGAGCAACCTTAAGTTTGGCATTGTTTACAAGAATGAAACTAGAGTAAGTGTTTTATGAGATTTAATGAAATTGCCAAGTATTATGATGGAACGCTGAAGGTTATCAGGTTGAATATGAGGAACAAATTGAAAGTTGATAATAAAGAAGAGAAGAAGATGAATGTGAGGGACAGAAAGCTGATTGAACAAGCACTTGAAAGAATTCATAACAGATTTGAGTACAGAGATGCTTTGAGAAGATATGAATGCTTATTTGGGATCAGGAAAAAGTTGGTACGTGTTGTTTAATTTTTTTTATACTTTGATACAAATGGGAGATTGTTAGTGCTTATTTGTCTTGTTCAAAGTAAAGGGACTTATTATGTAAATACCTCTTGGGTATAAATAGTTCTTTGCATTATAGATTTGTAGCTAGATTTCCATATTGTACTTACATGTAGACACATTCTCTTTGTATTCTCTTTATTACATCAACGGCAATGAGATTTGTGGCATAATCTTGTGTTGTTAATTGTTTCTATACTTGAATTGCTTGTTCTAGGATCACAAGGATGATAGTGGCACCCGTCTTTAATCTGAGCTTAGCATAGTTTAGATTAATAGTAGGTTGTTATTTATCATTTTCAGTTATTGGTTTGTAAACGTTTTACAATCTCCCCTGCTTGGGTGATTTATTTTATATATATGTCATTCCATGTTATTATTCAGGTTTAAATCTATCTCTAGTTTTAGAGGTGTTACATTGTATATCACATTTGTAAACAAAAACATGTAATCACCTTAGGTTCTTAAGCTTAGAAGACCTTAATTTCTGCAAAATTTGCTTGCTCTTGAACAACTTCTTAAAATGAGGATTGAAGAGAGTTATTGAGTGTTTAGATGTGAGATTTTCTACTGAGTTTTTGTTTGAAGAATGAAAGATAAAAGGAAATTCTCCTATTTATACTCTGAGTCACTAAATAAGAAGTTTCATAATGACTATGAAAAGGTGTCATGTTCTTGGTTAACATATTTTTTGCAATCTCCAGATAACCCTCAATATAATGATTTCTACACTCTCCAAATAATCCTCAATATAATGACTCCTAATCTTTCACTAAATCAATATTTTAATACGTCATTTAGATAAAATCTTATTTTTATTTCTTTTAACTATTTTCCTTAACATATTATATATATATATATATATAGGCTTAAGTTCATTTTATAAATGGTAAATATATGAGAAATAGAGAAGTAATCCTAGTCATTCATACGGTCAAGATCGGATTTGACTGGTCAAATATTTCGGCTTTGACCGGTCAAAAGTTGCGGCTTTGACTGGTCAAGAGTTGCGGCTATTCCAAAAATAAAAGAACACTTTCGTAATTTTTACAAAATACACGGGTTGTGTTCATATATGAACTTGTATAATTCACATATGAACTATATGTTCATATGTGAATCAGTGTGTAATTCACATCTGAACTCTTTTAACTTATTCATATATGAACTAATTAACTAATTCACATATGAACTAATTAACTGTAAGTTCATATATGAATCAGTTGAACTAATTAACAGATTCATATATGAACTTTTGTGATTCATATATGAATTAATTAACTGATTCACATATGAACCGTTCATATGTGAATCATATAGATTCATATATGAACGCATCTCGTGTATTTTACGAAATTTCCCCTCTACCTTCTATAGACCATGCAAAGAATTATCCGGTGCTTCGCTGTCAAAGCCGCAAATGTTGACCAGATGAATGGCTAAGATTACTTCTCTATTTCTCGTATATTTACCATTTCTCAAATGAACATCTCCCTATATATATATATATATATATATATATATATATATATATATTAGATATAATACATTTTCTTTTACTTTAATATATTACTAATGATAAGTTTTTCTTATATATATATATATATATATTAGATATAATACATTTTCTTTTACTTTAATATATTACTAATGATAAGTTTTTCTTATAACAATAATTACATTATTACAATCACCTGATTTTAATGTAATGTATACCCAATATGATATATTTTCGGTTTAACCCTCGATACACTAATATTGACCGATTAGTAAATCAATCGTATTGATTAGTAATGTGTACTATATATTAACATTAAATGTTACTTTCTGAGATTCAATCTTTATCGAAACCTTAGAAATCTTAGAATGTACTTATGAGAAAGCTTCGTCAAGTCTTGAAACTTAACGGTAAACTTTTATTCAATAACACATCTACAGTTCCTTGTCATAAGAACATCTAAGCCCGGAAATGAGTTGTTACAACCTCACAATCCCTTGTAAACCTACGACCTTCTAAGGGTACATCAATGAGTTTTTCCTTTCTTATGAAGTCATTGAATCCCACCGGTGATCTTGCTTTAAACAGTGTATTCCTCCGCTCTTTTTCACAACGCACTTCATTGAAATCACCAAATAAAACCCATACCAAAGTCAAAGAGTTAAAAACTTTACTAAGATTTTTCCATAAGAGAGATTTTGATTCTTCATCATGAGGACCATAGATATCAATCAACCCCACGGTATCCTCTCTATCTTTGCGATTGTCCAAAATGACAACAATCCATCATCCCCAAAGCCTGAGAACCTTGAAAAAATTGAAGCATCCCAAATGGTGATAAGCCCCTCGGAATGTCCCAATGCTAGAACAAAAGCATACCCAAACTCTGGATCGAACTAGATATTGCTTATAAAGCAATCATTTACTTCATCAAATATGATTGGCTTAACAAAAAAACCTAACTCCTTAACCCAAGAAGATTTCTTCCTATCGTTTAATTATCTAACATTCAGTGAAATAATCTTCATCATAGATTAAGAGCTCGAAAAAGAAAACGAAAGAACCTGACATTAGTTATCAACTCCATTTTGTCTGTCTAAGCTATCCCAGACAAAACCCACCTTCATCCCTGTTTTTCGAACGAAGTGTGGGTCACTTGCACTTGCACATCTCAACAAAGACAACTCTTTCATGCAATCTTCCTTAGTTCCACCACTTACCATCAGGTTCTTTCCACTCTGATATTCACCCTCCCTTAGTGATTTGACTCTTTTTTATCCCTTTCTTCCTTGCTAAATCTTTTCACTCCTTTATCCCTCTTCTTACTTTCTTAATTTATCCGGTTTGCATTTGCATTGCCCTCTTTCACCACTTCCACAAACGACCGTTTGTTACCATACATTGTTTATAGCTTCTTTGTCAACCTTAATTTCTCACCCCTCCTTTCAACTAATTTTGGTAGCTACGAGTTTTTAAGCCCGACTCGATGAAGACTTGCATCTTCTTTATTCTAATACAAATGGTATTCAACTTTTTTTTCCTGATCATCTACATCTTTTCCTTGCAAGGTTGTAAATATCCACTGCTCTTTCTAATCTTCTGACAAAAGATGGACGGCCTTCCAATTCTCCATAAATTTAAATACAAGAAGGGGGAGGCTAATGGCACCTAATTTTTTGCTATATGCACCATTTGAAATGCATTGGAACTTGTAGTTTCAGCATCAATCAAATCAATACACATTTTATTATTATTATAATAGTATATAGTTTATATTAATTAGTATTATTAAATATATATATATATATATGTGTTTTATATTGTGTTTTATTAAATATATTATATATTATGTATATTATACAATGCAAGTATATGTGTGTATATATATTGCGATTTTTTAATCTATTTTATTGTGTGTGTATATATATATATATATATTAATTATATTATATATAGTTCATATTGATTACTATTATTAAATACATATATCTTATATATAATGATTTTTAAAATATATTAATATTATCATATATTTTGATACTCAAGAACATCTGTGATACTATTGTTCTCTTTTCGGTAAACTTACTCCGGTCAAACTTATTTCGACATACATCACCGTCATATATATTGTGATACTCATATTGTTCTCTTTTCGGTAAACTTACTCCGGTCAAACTTATTTCGACATACATCACCGTCATATATATTGTGATACTCATATTTAGGGGTGCTCACGAGTTTGGTTGATCGTGTTGAAAGCATTTCAACAACTCAACCCAATATTGGTTGTTTGAGAATTTTCAACTCAACCCGACCAAAAGAAAAGTTCAACCCGTTCGGGTTGGTCGGGTTGTGTTTAAATAAAGTAAAAACAATATTGGAAACATAAAAATAATGAAATTTTTCTTTGAAATACAATCCATCATTCATCAAATATTAAGGTATTACATATAACTTTCCAATAATGTCGTCTTATGAGTTCCATTGCTCATTATTGCCGATTGATAACTTATACATATCAAATCTATATATATTGCAACTTTACAAAACTTGTAGGGTCGAAATATATATAATGTCGTCTTATGGGTTGTTGAAATGCTTTCAACGCGATCAACCGAACCCATGAGCACCCCTAAGTATGCGTATCACAATATATATGACGGTGATGTATGTCGAAATAAGTTTGAACGGAGTAAGTTTACCGAAAAGAAGACAATAGTATCACAGATGTTCTTGAGTATCAAAATATATGATAATATTAATATATTTAAAAAAATCATAATATATAAGATATATGTATTTAATAATAATAATAATAATAATAATAATCAATATGAACTATATATAATATATATATATATATATATATATATATATATATAATATATTCAATACAACACAATATACAAGACACTCACACACACATATATATATATATATATATATAATTATACTAATTAATATAAACTATATTATATTATAATAATAATAATAGTACAATAATAATAAAATAAAATATATTATGTATTTGATTTGATTTGATTGTTGATGGATTACAAATTCCAATGCATTGACTATTTGCACCTTTTGGTGCAAATAGCACCCCCCCTATAAGAAAGACGAAATCTGATTACGTGAATGCTTTTGAACTTGTTGACTCTATCCTATCGTCCTCTGAACCTCTAATCTCTATACCTAATATCCCTTGGAATATAGTATTCTATTTTTGTATTGGAATATAGTAGACTCTTACCTCTTATTTCTATATTTAGAATTTCAAAATTACCATTGTTTTTCATACATTATTGACTTTTTGTTACCTAATATTGAGTGCATGAACTTAAGTACTCGTTTATCTTTAAAACAAGAATAAGATATCAAATTATAACTAACATGGGCTTTTGATTTAAGATTGGTGGTTCCAAAAAAGTTTGTTTTAACTCCGAAAGTATAAAACGGTCATGAAAAATATTAACATGAGGTGAAATAAAAACATCCAACTAATTTATATTGATTTACACAAGGTATTAATTCGATTAGTCAACATGGTGAACTCAAATGATGTTAATCTATGTATTAAAGGTATATATATATAGGATGTTTCGTGGAATGGAATGACGATGCTATGTAAAAACGATATGATAGATAATATTAATTTAAAAATAAATAGTGATTTATAATTGTGTGCCTATGAATACTTGGAATAACGGTTTTATATGACTTATTAGTATTATTGAATTTAATGTTATTTCTGATGATAAAAACAATATATTGAAGATTTTTTCGTACGTATCGAGAGTCCCTTTTTACATCTCGCCTATGCCCTATAAAATGTCAAGAACGAGTTAGCATTCAATACTATCGAGGTTGGACGGTTACACCAATACTTTTTACTAATCTATATATATATATATATATATATATATATTATATATATATATTTATATTAAAAGAGAAACCAGACTTGGCCAGGCCTCTCCTTAAGCCAGATACCACATTTATCTTTTATCTCCTTCAATCTAACTTTTTTCAATTTTTTTACTGATTTTCGATCCCTTCAACGTCTTCTCCTCTTCCATAACCGACTACAATTACATCACTCATCATGTCTCTCTTCCCAAACGACCATCGTCTCCTTCCCTAAACCCCGACTTCGACTCTCCACTCCCTGCTCACCACGACCATCGCCAGCCTCCATTCCCTAAACCCCCAACTTCGACTTTCCTCTACGCTTGGTGTAGGTTATCAATCTCAGAAATCGATCATGAAGAATATGAACAAAAATAGGAAGAAACTGGAAGCTCTCAGTTCGAAATCGAGTATGGATGTTGATGAGAAAATAGCAGTGATTGATGAGAAACTGTCGGAGGTTGATGATTGGGCCTCAATTAAGGATGATGAATGTCTGATTATCGATGGAAGTGCTAACATAATGAACTCTGAAGGTTGTTCTCACAATCAATTTGATAAGGAGATTTGGGAGGAAATTCAAAATCAAAGTGATCCTGTTCCAGATCCAGAATCCCTAGATGCGATCCCTATTTCTCAGGTTCTTCCCCAAGCTAATTTTTCTCCCATGTCTAATTCTAACCTTGATAAGGAGAGTATTAGTGATAATATCCAATACATGGATAATTCTATCCAATTTATGAAATCCCTTCTTGATTTACGAATATGATGAGGAGAATTCGAAAGGGAATAGATCTGAACAGAATTCTTCGTTGTGTAGTTGGTGTTCTTGATCTTGCTCCGCTATTGCGATCCATGACTCTATCCCAGTGTGTTATCTCTCCATGGAATGATGGAAAATATGTAAAGGATGAGAATAGGGATTTTTTTCCGAAGAAAGTTGTGAGACCACCTTTGAAAAGGTCAGTTTTTATCGATCATTTTCTTTTCTTTTGGTGATTCATTCTCTTCTGCAGGTGAATTCTAATAATTCTAATAGAGTAGCATTTCGTGAATAGGACACACTATTGAGAGTTGGGTAAGCAATGGAATAAAATTTCCTGGATGGGACACACTATTCATAATTGGGTTACCCCTTATTCCTAATGTTTTCTTGCAATGAAACTGGTTTATACAATATCTATTTGCATTATGAAGTAATCAATCTTTGCTTATATGTTTTTCTTTGCAGTTGTAAGCTTGGGGTTTCCAGAACCGTTCTGTGTGAATCAAATGTCCCCTGTTCGTCTCTCCAATAGGTAAGCATATATCGCCATGGATTCTAACATAATTATTGTCGACAATGGCGGAAGTAGTAACTTTTGAAATTACAGGTACTGTTTGGTTATGGCAGGAGAGTCTGAATTTGAGAGTTTTGAGGATAATCAACACAAATCCAATAGTGAAAATATCTGTGGATAAATGGATGAGAAGTTGTCTGATAACTACGTTTGCCCAGGTATGAATCTTTAATTGCATTCAAGCCAACATAAACATAAACAAGTAGGTAGGTTTCTATGAAGGTTGTGTTGTTGTTCACATCAATAATGGAGAGGCATTTGCTCGGTTTTTGTGATTTAAGTTAGATAAAAGAGCACTTGCTACCCAAAGCACAAAATGTAATTATCCCACCAAGTTAATAGAGATAAATCATTTCATTTAAGGTTTTAAGGATATTCTCTAAGATTTACTTTTTCATCTTAAGTTGTAGAATTTCATCACCATTACATCACAAATTTCATTTAAACTGTGTTTTTTCATAATGTTGAAAACTGGAGAATGGTGTAACATTATGGTCATCGGAAAGTAAGGTTACGGTGGACAGGTGTAAGGTTATGGTTGGTTCAGCGTAACATTACATCCTTATGGAAAAAACATTAAAATTGCATCATTTTGTGCATTGCTCGAGTATAGTTGCGTAATTTGATCGCTTGATTATGTCGAGCGGGTGAAGCATATAAATGTATTCATGCTTTTTGTTTAGTCAAGACCAATCAACATTTCTAACAAAGAACTATTATGGTCATAAAATACCCATATGTGATTGCAAAATCTTTGACACAAATGAATGGTCTTCCAGATAAGGTGTTCTTATTAGGAATTTTTGCCACCACAATTGCTTTTAAGAACGATAAAGCAAACTAGGATTACAAATCCTAATTACTAGGCGATTATTATATTTCAATGGTGTTGTATGACTTAAATTCATAGGGTAGGTTATCAATATGATGGTATGTAAGACTTTGCATCACAATAAAATGTGTAGCCATCCAAAACTACGAGATTCCCAGGTTGAACAACCAAAATTTCATAGAACCTCTCTAAGGGATCGTTTACCAAACGTTTATCTGGGTAAATGCATACCGGTAAAATTCAACACTATCATTTATTTACCGAGTAAGATTTTAGTCCACAAAAATGGTACTGTATGAAACATTTTACCCGGTAAGCGCTAACCGTGGTAAGAGATGACGACCCTCACTTACCGGGTAAGACTCTCGGTTCTTACCTTCGCTCTTACCCGGTAAGATTCTTGGTCCTTGCCATATGCATCCGATAAGGTAATGTGGTTTGATAAGTGTTTGGTAAACAACCCCTAAGTATCTCTGTCTCCATGTTTTTCAAATAAGTTCTTATTTTTCTTTCTCATTTGGATTTTTATGTATTTTGTTATATTATGATGAATAACTTTTTGATAGTTTATATGTGTATTTTATTCTGAACAAGTAATTGTATCTATTTCGATATAAGATGAGAAACAAACCCAGAACAAATGAAAGTAAAATCATCTTTAGATTTTGATTCAACCGTGTACATGAGCCATCAATACCCAAAAAATCACAAACCAAGATTCTCAAAGGATATTAGTAATAAAACCATAAGGAACTCTATTGGACCCAACACCCAAAAGTTGCTTCTGATAGTTGCATTGATGAACCTGTGTATTGATGCTTAGGATGTGTATTGATGTTTAGGATGTACAAGGCATAAGCTCTTTTGCTAAAGGCTGAGACATTCAAATTGCATACACATTTTATTTTATTTTTCATTTAACACTATTTAAGTTATTTTGTAAAAAGTAAAAAAAACGATATACCTTATGTTTGTTATTATGTGTGGCAGAATGACATGGTGATATTATGGTCGGAGATGTTGATCTTTATGATATGACTTTCATAACATTCTTGAAACTGATTATGATTTCAATTTCGTTATCTAGCACAATCACCAAGCAACAATAACACTTAAGGAGTCAATAATAGTATGGATTAGGCCAATGAAACTTGCTATCATTAAATTCGATTATTCTCTTGATTCATATACAATTGCTACTTTACACTATGAATGTTATTCTCTTTTATATATCGCCATATTTCTGGTTGTTTGTTAATTATCAACTACTATATCATTGGATTTCTATTCCCCCTACAATTGTTATATTAACATGATTTACCCATATAACCATTTACTCATATTATTCAGATCATTAACTTAAATTTTTAAATTGCTTTTAATTATATTTAAGGTTAGTGTTATTGTTTCAATTACATTTTAGTTAATGATATGAATTTGTAACATTTACATCAATAATTCAAACTTTTAAATTGCATTTAATGATCAATTAATATTTGTATCTTATATATACACATGATTATTAGTTCTTATTACTATTTTATTTACTCATTCTACTTTGTATACGATGAATTTTTGTTTTGCAAATTTTTCTACATATGAAGTTTATTGGATTACAAAATTTGGTGTTGGATAATGAATGTAGGGTTGTGAAAATTAGAATATGTAGGTTGTGGGAGTCTATGAATACGAAGAGGAATAGAGAATTGATTAATTTTGACATGGTTTTGGTTGATGAAAATGTGTGTGACATTATTGTTATACCATTTTTTAGCAAAATATTTTTTACGAGTCGTTTGGTTTATTTGTTTTTTTAGGGGTTTCTCATTACAGCAATGGTAAGGAAGAACTTGATCAATAAGTTTAACCATTTATTGCAAGAAGGAATTTTGTATGCTTTGAAGAATTTCAATGATGTTGAGAATTCTGGAGCCTTCAAGTTCATTGACTTGAAGTTCAAGACACTATTAATGAAGGTGGAAAAAGTTGATACCCGTGTTCCTTCTATCCCTATGCATACGTGGTTCCAATTTGCAAATGAGAAAATAGTTAACGATCTTCTCAATAGTGACACCATACTCATAAAGTATGACAATTAATAGAAGTCGGGGACAATCTTTGTTGGCATATACCTAATGAAACACAAGGTAAGCTTTTACTAAGTTTATATATTTATATACTATAAATTCCAACTTATATTATTTCTTCCCATGTTTATCATGATTCTCAGTAATGCCTACAATACTTGATGCAATTCTATTCCACATTGTATACAAGCAAATCTTCATTCAACAGCTTCATCCGAGGATTAGAACATATTGAAGATAGAGATGTGGATGATCAGCAATTGACTAAGCGTGGACGAAGAGGTTTCGACTACTGACCATGTTGAACCTGATGCAAAGGGATGGCTTTATTTTGGTTATTGTTTTGTGATATGAAAGTTGTTTCAAGCACTTCTATTTAGATGTTTGGATTACTGCACTTCACGTTAACATTTGGGGCATATGTTGTATTTGAAAAGTGGACATGCATTTGGACAATAGTTAGCGTCCTTTTTACAAATAGAAAAAAAAACTATGTATAACGTTAACAATTATACAAATAGTACATAAATTATCTATGGCCCCGTCGTTAATGTAACTCATTTTATATATTCATTTTTGTTAATTAAGTTCTACTAATTTTTACAAATAGATAATTTAAATATGATTTATTGATTTTTGTATTTAACATTTAAAATTTATTTATATGTACAATCTACATATTAATACTTAAAACACTTACATTACCGCGCAACGCGCGGTTTTCATACTAGTGTATAGTAAAAAGAAATTGTGGGATATAATTTCTTGATAAGATCATGCACTACCCTTCAATTATCAAACCAATATAAAATAATGAATAATCAAAATTTTAATCATAAATGTTATTTTTTATTTGTTATAACCTTGAAATATAATTAAATTAATACAGTTTCAAAAATAATAATCATAAATGTTATTTTTAATTCGTTTTAATCTTAAAAATATAAGTAAGTTTATAGCATTAAAAATATATTTATTTCAAGTAATATATTATTAATTGTAACACCCTCAAATTTAGAAATAACAACTAATTTAAAATTTTCAATGATATATAAAATAGATGATAAAATCCCTTTTCTACAAATCAATATTTGAATTACCTTAAATAGAATTCTAGATTTAATCTCAACAAATAATAAACCAAGTCTTATATAAAGACTAAATAAAGGTCGGGTGTTATTAAAACCTATTAACAGTTGTTATCTCCAAATGTGCGTAAGACATCACCCAATAGCTACATCTTTCTCGTGCATCTAACTAGCACTCAACTCTAGGGGTGTTCATCTAAACTGCTAAACCGCACAAACCGCCCACACCGCACCGTAAAGCGCGGTTTAGAACTTCGGTGGTGCGGTTTGCATTTTTACCAAACTGCACTATGTGGTGCGGTTTGCGGTTTTGAGTTATCAATCCGCGGTTCAAACCACACCGCACCGCACATTATATATATGTATATATTTTAATTTTATATATTTCACAAACATATCTATATATAGAACAATTGCAATATTTATGTAATATTTATTTATGAATCACACTCGTTGAATATTTTTATTTTTTGGACTACGGTCACGTTATCGTTGATTTCGAAATGAATTTTAATCTTATAATTATTGAATTATAGGTGTAAAGTGCGTTAGGTACAAACCGTATAAACCGCACCGCACTTCGCGGTGCGATTTGAGGTATATACGGTGCGGTTTGCGGTTTGGGGAACTGTTCAAACCGCATATGCGGTGCGGTTTGCGGTTTTGTCTCAAACCGCACCAAACCGTATCGCGAACACCCCTACTCAACTCTTCATAGTGTCGCTAGTATCATTCCCCAACAAGGACATGATCACATGCCGATAAATAAAAAGGTTAGGCTTAACGCTTATTGAGTTTAAACAGTTTTTATCATAATAATAAAATGACAAAACCGAAAGACTGCTTATTTAAATCATAATTCTCATATGAAATGTATTTTATTGTAAAACAAACATCTTTCCAAATCCCACTAATTTCTATGATGAAACTCTAAATCAAAACACTCATTTATATGCAACCAAAATCAATACTCACACACCCCAAACATAAAGCTTGATATTCAAATATTGAAAACATAAATGAAACTCCAATTATTCCAAAACAACCAAATATAAACATTAAATAACAATTGGAGCGTCGAATTATTGATGCGCTTCATACCCAGAATAACACGAAAACATGGTTGAAATATTGTATCCAAAACTCACCTTTCGGTGACGGGAGAGACCTGATTTCATTCAATGTGACGGAACATAAAAGTAGGTCACATATCTATGTTATATGAGTGTCACTTACGGATTACACATTCATTTACATCAACCTTTCTCGGTCTATAGTTAATGAGTGAACAAGCTCAACAACTCCATGTCAAGTGCTTGTGGAGTCCCAAGTTCAACCGCACTAGGTCTGTATAGTGAGTTATCCAAACTCGAGTCTAAACTTATTCACTATGAAATTACATCTCACTACTCATTGGTCGATGCCCTACTCAAGGAGCCCCACACCTTACTTTCCAATAGAGACTCAATGCTTATTTCAAGTTACAAAGAAGAAATTAGTATCCCAAGACAGATTCCACAAGAGATTACATTTTACTGCTCAATGGCCGATGCCCGACTCAAAGAGTCCACACCTTACTTTCCATTAGAGACCTAATGCCTATCTCAAGTTGCATTATGGGATTGTTCATCCCACCCAAATTGATTCTTATGCCTATGAATCCAATGCATTATAGTCTAAATTACATGACTTCAAATGAATGACCAACGCACTCAAAACATGTAATTTACAAATAAATATGCCATAAATGCATATAACTCCAAAAGCTCGATATATAGCAATTCAAATCAGACTAAAGCCCCCAAGACTCATTTAAGTCAAATCCGAACCAAACAGTTCAACAACTCAATAGACCATTAAATAAAGGTCCTCAAAACAATAAAACACATTTAACAGATATTTATGCAAAATACATGCTCCAAAGGCATGATTAACTTAGAAACACATAATTGTTTGAGACAAATCATTTTCCAATTAAAACCCACATTATATTTCCAAAATATCTCATGGTACAACCATATACGTTTTTCCCAAACCAAAACACTAAAAACGCATTATCACCAAATAATCTATACATGAAATAAATCACCAAAAGAACCCACACTTATGATTTATTTAACAAAATATTCAAATATCCCAATATATGCATTTTCAAGATATATATATATATATATATATATATATATATAGGGTAGGTTCAGGGGAAAACCTCAAAAAAAACGGAAAACTGAAGAACACCCTGATAGCCCTTCATTTGGACGGTATGCACTTGTGCATACAAGTAATTTGTAACATGCACACGTACATATGCACAAGTGCATAAAAACAAAAAAAACAACATAATTACCTGTATGCACAAGTGCATACCGTCCAGATGAAAGGCTACCAGAGTGTTCTTCAGTTTTCCGTTTTTTTAAGGTTTTCCCTTGAACCTCCGTCTCTCTCTCTCTCTCTCTCTCTCTCTCTCTCTATATATATATATATATATATATATATATATATGTAAGGGTTGTTTTATTTGCAACCCTTAAAAAGGTTGCAAACCTTGCAACCCACATCTTAACCGTCGGATTCATGATCGGCGGTTACAATAGATATGGGGCCCAATATTTTTACTTAAAAAAAACAAAAAAAAATAAAAATAAAATAACCGTCGATCATGAATCCAACGGTTAAGATGTGGGTTGCAAGGGTTGCAACCATTTTCAGGGTTGCAAAATATCCTTCCACTATATATATATATATATATATATGATATTTTGCAACTCACATCTTAACCGTTGGATTCATGATCGACGGTTATTTTATTTTTATTTTTCTGTTTTTTTTAATTAAAAATATCAGGCCCCATATCTATTGTAACCGCCGATCATGAATCCGACGGTTAAGATGTGGGTTGCAAGGTTTGCAACCTTTTTAAGGGTTGCAAATAAAACAACCCAAAAAGACCAAGTGTGTACTGTGTACACTTCATCAAATACTATACACATTTGATAATTAGTAATGAAAACATTTCAATACATCAAAATACATATTTTGGCATGTACATAGTTTTCACAAATCAACTTGAAGTCACCTTGCTAGATTTAGGCTAAATCTAGGTTTTACCCCAAACTTGAGTTTTCTTCGTGAAAACTTGAAACACCTTCTAATTCTTAGATCCAACACTTGAAAAGTGTTCTTTCACCTCCAAATATCCAAAACCTAAAGCAACATTGAAGGGAGAGGAGAGAAAATAAAGAATATGCCAAACCCTACCTTAAAATCGAGAGAGAGATGAAAAGCTTACCACCACAAAATAGTCTTGGATCCTCCCATAAAATTCAAACCTCTTGATCTACCCTTGATAAGCTCCCAAAATCGAGAACATAACAAAATGAATCACCAAAATCGGAGTTAAAATGAGGGAGATATGAGCAAATGAAAAAAGGGCTCAAAATCGGATTTTTATGCACTCGACCTTATGTGCGATTGTGACATGCGACCTTGTCATGTCACAATCGCATGGCATGGTCGCCCAACATGTATCGTGGGCTATTTTACCCCTTAGCAACCTTGACATGCTATAGTGTCACTAGCACAATCCATGGTCACTATAGCTTGGTTCGTACTGCGGGTTTTTCGATCGTTCTTTGACCGTTTTCCCGATCATTCACAGATTATTTTCTCGGTCGTTCATCGGCCGTTTGTAGAAAAGTTGGGGTGTTACATTAATTAATTAATATGGTTAGGATACAATAGAGAATAAAAAAATAAGGAATGTAATAAAGAAATATTAAAATGATTAAAAATAATAAATTAAATGAATATTAGGGTTAAAAGGAAAATTATGTAAAAGGTTAAAAATAGGAAAAAAATTCAGAAAAAACCCAACAAACTATTTCATTTTGAATGATTAAGACCCTGAATTAATTTTTTTTTTTTTGAATAAAGAACTATTAAACTTTCTCGATTTGAATTATTAAATCCCTGAACTATTTTTTTGAAAGAAAAAATCATTTAACATTCTCATTTTGAATTATTAACTCCCTGAATATTTTTTTTAATAAATAAACCATAGAACTTTTAAAATTTGGTTACTTACATTTTTTTTAACAAAAAATTACTTGTAACCGACTAGAAAGACTTTGAAGTAAAAAAGAAACCTAAATCAGTTTTACCGTTTCCAAACTCCACGCCGTTCAAACCCCTCGCAAACAATGGTATCGCTCCCCTTCGCTACTTTTTGTCGCTCCATCGTTATCCATTTTCCATATCGCTTACTACGTTGTTGGCCCCTACTATTGATCTTGCTCTTTTTGATTTATTTTTGATCTATCAAAAGAGAGAGAATCAAAAGATAAAAAATAGATCAAAAAGATGGATATCTATGACAATAGGGGTGTGCATAAATTCAACCGATCCAATTAGAACCGATCGATCATAATTGGATATTCAATTATAATTGGATCGTATCGGATTGAAAATCTCAACATCCAATTTGGATTGGTCGGTTCTTGGATGGCAGTCCAGAATCGACCAAAATCAATCGAACCGAACCGACCAACATCCAATTACCCATCCAATTAACCATCCGATTACCATCCAGTTTTCCATCCAACTATCATCCAATTATTTTTTTTGCAATTTGCTTAAATCTAAATTTGTTTTGTGTTGGTTTTTAAATTCTTAGTCTCACTTATGTTGATTTTAACACAAACTAAAAGTAATTAATTAGAACATTGCATTAAATTAACACGTTGGGTGGATCCGATCTGATAATCCATTGGATGTCGGATGGATCCAATTCGATCCAATGGATATCCAATAAGAATATCCAATGGATATCCAATCTGATCAAATGGATATACAATAAGAACATCCAATGTATGGATCCGAACCGATCCAATCATCGATTGAATTGGAAAAATCCAACATCCAATGGATGATTGGATCAGTTCGGTTCCCCTCACATCCATTGGATGTCAACCAATGAACACCCCTATATGACAAGGCCAACAACGTGATAAGCGACATGGAAAACAGACAACGATGGGGTGGATAGAGGGAGTGATACCGGTGTTTGCGTAGGGTTTGAATGGTGTAGGGTTTGAGAAGGGTAACACTGATTTACGTTTCTTTTTTACTTTAAAATATTCCTAGTGGGTTACAAGTAGTTTTTTTGTTGTAAAATGTTGATAACCAATTTTTAAAAGTTCAATAATTTATTTATTCAAAATAAATGTTAAAAAAATCAATCATTGAAAATGACGAAGTTCAATGAATTTTTAATTTAAAAAAATAATTTATAAACTTAATCATTCAAAATAGAGTTTTTTTTATAATTCTTAAAAAAATATATAATTTTTAATGCTAATTTGTTATTTAGTGTAGATGGTATAAAAAGGGTGTTGCTAACCCTACCCCCTCTATAACCTCATACCCCCTCCTACATGGCTAACTCATTCACACCATTGACAACTAAATTCCAAAATCTGATTTTTTATTGATTTTTAATATATATTTACATTTTATATCCCTATAATTATTTAATTAGTTTACTTTATACCTTTTATTTTTCTAATTTTCATGTTACACCATCACCATATTAATACATATAATCGTATATTAACTAAAATACGTTAAAAATACATTTTAATTTTAACAAGTTACACCATTACAATCGTCTCTTCGATACCTTCAAAATGAGTCAAATATTGAATATTTTTGGATTTAATTATTTTATTTTTTGATTTATTATTATCGTCTCTTCGATACCTTTAAAGTTGTATGTACTAAGACAAATGGGTGCATAACTTACGTTCGATGTAATGCATTTTCTTTTTCTTTTTTTAAATCGATTAACCAAAATATAATATATGACATATAATAATATAATTAAATCAAAAATATTCAATATTGGGCTCATTTCGAAGGTATCGACTAGACGATTATAATGGTGTAACTAGTTAAAATTAAAAAATATTTTTTTAACGTGTTTTTATTAATATACAATTATATGTGTTAATATGATAAAAATGTAAAATGAAAAATATAAAACTAAAAGGTATAAAATAAGTCAATCAAAACAGTGTAAGGACCATAATTATCTATACTATATTATAAAGACGGAATAAAAAACTCTTAATTACTACTTATAAAACATAAGGTACTACCATTTTATGCATATATTTCAAAAATCTCTTAATTCACAACTTAGTATGCATAAGGTACAAATCATTTGAACTACCATTTTATGCATATATTTCAAAAATCTCTTAATTCACAACTTAGTATGCATAAGGTACAAATCATTTGAAAAAAAATTCAAACTTTACTTTTTCACTACCTTCCATATTCAAGTTTTTCCCCTTCCATTTAGGTTTCTCTAAAAGAAGAAAAGTTATTTACTTGCTCAAATTAACATATTTCTTTAATTATAATAGTACATGTATTTTTTTCATGTATACAAGTTTTTAAAGCCTTTTGAATTCTATAAAACTAACTAATAATGAACCTATATATACGTTTAGATACAAAATAATATTAGTCAACATTATATTTGTTATTTTTATCTATTCTATATTTCAGTATTTTGAAAAAATATTATTATTCGTTAGATATCGTTGATTAATACATGTTTTTAAAATTCAAATATACATTTAACGATTAATTTAATATAATTTCTTAATGCTTCATGATTAAAAAAAACTCAAGTTATGCGTTTATCACTATTAATCCCACATAAATTATAAATATATGATTTACAATTGCTCACCCCGATACATTGCACGGGTACACTGCTAGTTATATTATAAAGCAGACATAAAAAACTCTTAAAAACAAGTCTTAAACCTTAATGTACCGCTATTTAATGTTAATTATTTAAAATATATTAAAAAACAACCTTTAAAGTTGTATGTACTAAGACAAATGGGTGCATAACTTACGTTCGATGTAATGCATTTTCTCTTTTTTTTTTAAATCGATTAACCAAAGTATAATATATGACATATAATAATATAATTAAATCAAAAAATATTCAATATTGGACTCATTTCGAAGGTATCGACTAGACGATTATAATGGTGTAATTTGTTAAAATTAAAAAGTATTTTTTAACGTGTTTTTATTAATATACAATTATATGTGTTAATATGATAAAAATATAAAATATAAAACTAAAAGGTATAAAATAAATCAATCAAAACAGTGTAAGGACCATAATTATGAATTAAAAAATAATAAAAATAACAAATGTGAGGGGAAGGACGTGGGAAATTTGGCAGGGGTAGGCATAGAATTTCCCTACCCATATGCTGACGTGTATATGACTTGATGATAAAGAAGACTTTGGTTCAGATTCAAAGATACGCACTTCTGACGAGTATCGTTATTGTTAACCACACTTGCTTACGTGTCAATAAAAATACAATAAAAAAACTAGTTTCACGTGAATGTAATCAGCCGATCAGAATACATTTTGCATAAAAACATTGTCTTTTTCCGTTAAAAAAAAACATTGTCTCTTTATTGAAAAATGCGCTTCGTTTTATATACAATTTAATAAAGGGTGTTACTATATGCATCATAGTCTATATGCCTAGGATGCAATTGGATTAAAAAACCAAGCAGTAATTATCTCATTCCCTCCTCACAATATCACTAGACTACGGTGTAAATGGCATGTAGACTATGATGTATTTAGAATGACCCTTTAATAAATATATTTTATTAATTGTTAAATATTTATGATAAAAATAAAATAAAAAAGGGGGTAGCTAACAAAAATGACCATGTTGAGTTAAGGGTTGTTTGGCAGTTGCTGAATGGTTTAGTGCAGAATGATTAAGTGGTCTGAATGATTAAGAGGTTTTTATGATATAGTATAAAATGAAATATGGTGTTTGATAATTGTTCATAATGAAATCAGGGCTCTTAATGGTTAAGGGAGGGTCAGGATACAAAATCATTAAGAGGATTTTGGAACCATTAAGAGACAGCACTTTTTTTGCCAAACAAGATTTACCTCTTAGCGATTCAGATGTTGCCTCTTAATAAAATCATTAAGAGGTAAACAAACAACCCCTTAGAGTTATTGACCAACCTTTTTAAAACAATAGTATCAATCTTTTTTTTTCAAAAAAAGTCCGAAATTCCGTAAGTCTGAAACACACGGTGTCTAATTTTTTCTAACAAAAAACTAGAATGAAAAAAAAATCCAATTCTACAAATGACATTACAAAAGGTGGAGGCTAATTGCACCTTTAACTTTGCTAAAGGGGAGTGCTAATGGCACCCTTAATTATGTCAAAATCAGGTTAATTCGTTCATTAGGAATGTAATTCATGCATTGAAAATGTAAAAAACAGATTTTGATGTTGATGTGTGAGGAGAAAATTAATCATATGGGTGCATTTAGCAAAGGGATGCTAATTGCACCTTACAAAATCGTAGCTTGTAGTTTCTGCCCATATTTTTTTACTTTTTGAAAATTATTTTTAATAATTTAAACCTAAATTTCAGCCCCTATGAATTGTCAAAAATCTTGGTTCTGGTCCCTAGAGTTCATTTAATACAGATTTGTCACTGTAGTTTGCATTTTTTGATCCCTCGCACTAACGGATGTTAACTCTCATCCATTAAATGAGGGGTATTTTAATCATTTTACACAAATTACCATTTTAACATTATTTTTAATATACTAGTCATCAACAATCAACCATAAAGATAACGAACAATTAATGTTAATTTCTTATAGACATGTCATCAACAATCAACCATGACCTAAAAATCACAATTTATGAAACCCTAAACCCATAAAGATATTCAATAATTAGTTTATATTACAATTATTGACAAAAAAAATTATAATGATATAATTTATAATAAGAATGAAACATATTTTACGATTATGTATTTTTAATCTGCTAACGGTGGAAAAATAAAATAAAACGTATGGATAGAAAACAAATTAGTTCGTAGATATTCATGATATTTAATAGTACGGTTAAATTAAAAAATATTCAATATTGGGCTCGTTTTGAAGATATTGACGAGACGATTATAATGATATAATTTGTAAAAAAAGAAACATATTTTTTCGTTGCATTTTTGTTTATATACGATTATTTGTGTTAATATGATAATGGTGTAAAATGAAAAATGAAAAAATAAGGGATATAAAATGAATTAAATAAGTAATTATAAGGATGGTAAATGTAACATTATAAGGGTAATAAATGTTTTTGTACAAAAGTTTAGGGTGATAAGTGTTATTGTACAAAAGTTTGTACGTATTAGTTTTTTTTATATAGTAGTATAGATTCATATATTTAATAGTACGATTAAATTAAAAAATATTCAATATTGAGCTCGTTTTGAAGATATTGACGAGACGATTATAATGATATAATTTGTAAAAAAAGAAACATATTTTTTCGTTGCATTTTTGTTCATATACGATTATTTGTGTTAATATGATAATGGTGTAAAATGAAAAATGAAAAAATAAAGGATATAAAATGAATTAAATAAGTAATTTTAAGGGTGATAAATGTAATATTATAAGGGTGATAAGTGTTTTTGTACAAAAGTTTAGGGTGATAAGTGTTATTGTACAAAAGTTTGTACAATAACCATATTTTGTACAATAACGGTATTAGTTTTTTTTATATAGTAGTAGAGATATACGGAGGTCTAGGGGGGAAATCTTAAAAATTTGAAAAACTGAGAAACGCCCTATATATAGAGGGAGGTTCAGAGAAAAACCTCAAAAAAAGTGATAAATGCCAAATAAGTTCTGATTTTTAAAAAAACAAACAGCCCCTAAGAGATTGAACACAACAATTGTGGCGGGTTTGAAATTTAAGTTTGGGGGGGTCTATCATCGTCAAAGGTCGTATTTTCTATTTTGTTGTAACTAGTTTTGTATCCATACGATACATAGAGATACAAGACTTTTAGGTGTCGTTTGTTTTTTAAGAGGTTTAAAGTCTGAAGTCTTATTTTAGTTATGATTAATAAGAGGTTGTATGTAAAAAGTTCTGAACGATTCAGACTTAAGAGCCATTAAGAGGTTTTTTTAAAAAAACAAACAACCCCTTAGTGTAAATTGAGAATGCAAATCAATGCAATTTTTCATATAAAAAAATAAAAATCTGAAACTTTTGTCTAAATAAAATGGAAGTTATAAGTGACAGTTGAACACATCTTGCTAATTTGAAGACCAGATAAAAGAACAAGAAAAAAATAATCAATATTGGTATCAAGAGATATAGATGTAATTTGTTTTAGATATGGTATAATTTGTGTATTTCAAACTTTTATTATAAATTAAATATTTTAGATTAAAAAAAACATAATTTGTTTTAGTTTTGATGATGAAGTAGTTTTTACTAAAACTGATGATTGGATATTTTGTTATGCTCCATAGTTATTCTGTAATTAAACGTGTTTATCGGTTGATTGTTAATTATTTTTTAGGAGTTCAAAAAACTCTAAAATCTATATATATTTATTTATTACTTGTACTAGAAGTGTACTCGCGTAATGCAGCGAGATACATCACGATTTTAATATTTCATTTTATTTTTTGTTTTTTTGTCGATTTACAGAATGATCTTGGATGGTTTTGAGAAAGTGATAATGTTTTTTTTTATAAATTTGTTTAATTCAGGCTTAATAAAATAATATTTTTTATATAAAAAAATTAAGTATTTTGTTAGAATTCAATAATTATCTTATATCTATACTATATTATAAAACACGGATAAAAAACTTTTAAATACAAATTATTAGGCACAAAGTACCATCATTTTATGCAAGATTTTAAAAATATCTTAATTTACAAATATCAAAGCACAAGATACATATTACTACTGCAGACTTCTAACACCCACCAATTTGGTATGTGCAGGGTTTTCCTTTTACGCAGATCTTTCCATGTATCAATATTAATCTATACTATATTATAGAAACGACATAAAAAACTTTTAATTACAATATTTTAATCACAAGTTACAACTAATTAAAGCCAACTACTTAATTTACAATTTATTAATGCTTTGGTACAACCTTTTCAAAAACAGTATCTCACATAATCATCTATTTGTGGAATAAATACTCATTTATTAATATAAATATTTGTTTTTTTTTGTGGAGGATTTTATAAAATAGATTTTATATTAGCATAATCTATTTTAAATCTATATTAATGAGATGTAATATAAAATCTTTTTTCTTCTGTATTTTTTTATATTACATCTCATAATGATTTTTCCATATTTTATTTTATAAAATCTTTTTACATAATGAGATGTAATATAAACTCTTTTTTCTTCCGTATTTTTTTTGCTAATATAAAATTTATTTTATTTTATAAAATCTATACGTATCTTATATTAGCATAATATAAAATTTACACGTATTTTTTTTATTAATATAAAATCTACACGTATTTTTTTCTGAGCATTAAAAGAAGAAATCTATATCTATCTATACTATATTATAAAAACGACATAAAAAATTCTTAATTACAACATTTTAAGCACAAGTTACAACTAATTAAAGCCAATTACTTAATTTACAATTTCTTAATGTTTTGGTACAACCTTTCCAAGCACAGTATCTCACATAATCATGTATTTGTGGAATAGATACTCATTTATTAATATAAATATTTGTTTTTTTTTTGTGGAGGATTTTATAAAATAGATTTTATATTAGCATAATCTATTTTAAATGTATATTTTACATTTAAATCTATATTAATGAGATGTAAAATAAAATCTTTTTTTCTTCTGTATTTTTTTATATTACATCTCATAATGATTTTTCCATATTTTATTTTATAAAATCTTTTTCCATATTTTATTTTATAAAATCTTTTTACATAATGAGATGTAATATAAACTCTTTTTTCTTCCGTATTTTTTTTGCTAATATAAAATCTATTTTATTTTATAAAATCTACACGTATTTTATACTAACATAATATAAAATCTACACGTATTTTTTTTTTGCTAATATAAAATCTACAAGTATTTTTTTCACGAGCATTAAAAGAAAAAAAAAGAAGATTGATATGAATTAAAAATAAAAAATAACGAGATACACTACTTTAAAATAAAAATATTCCGCAATACTTTCCAAATTAACCAAGTACAAAAAAAATAAAATAGAAACGATGTAGATATAAAAATATGTACATAATCATCTATTTGTGTAATAGATACTCATTTATTAATATAAATATATAAATATTTGTTTGTTTTTTTGTGGAGGATTTTATAAAATAGATTTTATATTAGCATAATCTATTTTAAATGTAGATTTTACATTTAAATCTATATTAATGAGATGTAATATAAAATCTTTTTTCTTCCGTATTTTTTTATATTACATCTCATAATGATTTTTCCATATTTTATTTTATAAAATCTTTTTCCATGTTTTATTTTATAAAATCTTTTTACATAATGAGATGTAATATAAACTCTTTTTTCTTCCGTGTTTTTTTTGCTAATATAAAATCTATTTTATTTTATAAAATCTACACGTATTTTATATTAGCATAATATAAAATCTACACGTATTTTATAGTAGCATATATATGCAAGTTCACCACTTATGAAAATACATTCGTTTTTCACATTCTATTTCATTAACTGTTAACAGAGAAATTACGTTTCATTTTAATTCGGTTCAATATTCGAACAAAAAATTTATCCTCTCGTGCAATGCACGGGCCCAACACTAGTTAATATATTATATTACTATAAATTTGTTTTAATTATATTATTAAATATGTAATTGGTTATTTTTCTAGATGCCATTAAAATATATAAGATAATCATTGAATTCTAACAAAATATTTAATTTTTTATATAAAAAACATTATATTAGAAGTCTAAATTAAAAAAATTTATAAAAAAACATTATCATTTTCTCACAACCATCCAAAATCGTATTGTAAATCGACAAAAAAACATAAAATAAAATGAAACATTAAAATCGTGATGTATCTCGCTGCATTGCGCGAGTACGCTTCTAGTATTTTAATGACATCTAGAAAAAAATAACCAATCACATATTTAATAATATAATTAAAATATATTTATAGTAATATAATATATTAATTAATAGTGATACGTGGAAATGTATGCATAAAAGGAAGGTCCTGCAATACCAAATTGATGGGTGTTAGAAGTCTGCAGTAGTAATATGTATCTTGTGCTTTGAAACATGTAAATTAAGAGATGATTAAAATTTTGCATAAAATAATGGTACCTTATGCTTAATAATTTGTATTTAAGAGTTTTTTATCCATACTTTATAATATACTAGAAGTGTACTCGCGCAATGCAGCTAGATACATCACGATTTTAATGTTTCATTTTATTTTCTGTTTTTTGTCGATTTACATTACGATTTTGGATGGTTGTGAGAGAGTGATAATGATTTTTTTATATAAATTTGTTTAATTTAGACATAATAATATAATGTAATTTATTTTGGTTTAATAATATAATTTTTTTATAAAATATTTTGTTAGATTTTTTTAATTATATTTTAGATTTTTTATATTTAAAATTTGATTTTTATTTTATATTTAATTATGCTGAGAGTTATTTTAGGAGAGTTAAAGTGGGAAATGATTTTAGGGGAGTTAAAATGGTTAGAGATAATGATTGAAAATTAATAAATAACATTAAATGTAGTACATACAGCTTTAATGATTGTTTTTTAAGTAATTAGCATTAAATAGCGGTACATTAAGCTTTAAGACTTGTTTTTAAGAGTTTTTTATGTCATCTTTATAATATAGTATAGATTATAGATAGTTAAAATTTAAGGGATTACGTATTACCAAATTGAAACTAACACTTAATATATTGTTTTAATAATTTTACCTCAATACTTTATTTATGTTATATTAAAAAAATAGTATTGAGAAAGAAATTTTAAATTCTTTCAATAAATAAAAATCTTTTCATAAACAAAATATGTTAGGTTGGGGTGGCGCTCGTTTTTGGTGTTAAATAAAAAAACTCTTTTTTTATTGTTCGATGAGCTTTGGGCTTTGACAGTGAGTTGGAGAGGCTGGGCACTAGCCTCCCCCCCCCCCCCCCCCTCCCCCCAACACCACACACACTCTCTCGCCTCTGGACCAGACGAATCATGACTGAATGGAAAGAGTAAAGTGGACGTTGAAATAATTGTGAAAAGTTTTATAATTTTAATTTAATATAAGTAGTTTAATAATGTATCAATTATGTAACTTTTTTATTTATTTTTGTTTTAGCTATTTTGGTAAAAACAAAAAAAAATGCATTTTTATCCTACTCAGTTATGTCTTATCTCCAGGGTCGGACCTAGCCATGTGCAGGTCGTGCGTCCGCACAGGGCCTCAAAGCCTAAGGGGGCATCAAGTTGCCATCTATTATTATTTTTGGGTTTAAAAATTTGTGAATTGAAACAGACGAAGGCTTAGTAGTGATGGATACTAAATGTGCATATTGAACGAGTGAAAAACAACATTTCAACAACTCAAGTTGATTTTTATTTAGGATCTTAACGAACAAACAAATTTTCTTAATGAAAGAATATGATCACAAAATGTTTCGTTCGTTTACGTTCGTTCATTTAGCATCTTATCAAACAAACATTAATGAACACATTTTCTTTACGAATGAATAAGAATACAAAAAAATCTGTTTGTTTACCGTTCTTGTTTGTTCGTTTAAGTTAAACGAACAAATAAGAACACAAAAACTTTCTTTAATTTATCGTTCGTGTTTGTTTGTTTGTTCGGTTAAGTTAAATGAATGAACACGAACAAGCCTCCAGAGCCAACCCAAGTGCTAGGCGAAATGGGCGGTGGCCCAGGGCAGCAAAGCCCATGGGGCATCACAACCCAACACTTATATAGCGCTTAGTAGGCTCTATTTCTGAACCTTTTCCCCAAATAGCCGCTCTCGATTATCATCACTAATTGCTCTCTGCCCTAAATCCTCACCAAACGACTCTCACGACCTGCTTCTTGCCCTTGCCAATCGGTTGTTTCTCTCACCTTCTAGCCACGACGTTGTTGCCCCTTCGACATTCACTCACGACTGTTGCTACCCACCGGCCACCAGTCATGACCGTCGAAGGACCTTCACTTGATCACTTCTTAGTTCTCACCGGACAATCTCTGCCTCTCACATCTGCTCTCAGTCTCGCTCGCTCACTCGAGCTTTCCTTGAGCCTCCAGTTTTTTTTTCTTATTTACTTATTTAGACCCTAGTTATACCGTCACTGTTTTGCTTATTTTCCTGAATGAGGAGTATCCATAAAAGAAATTCTAGATTGTTTAATGCACTAGAAATTAGTATTTAACAAAAAGTTAACAAAATGTCAGTTCTGGATGAGAAAGATAAAATCTCCCAATGAGTGATTTGTAAACAAAATGACCTATAGTTTGTGCACATCTTTAAGCTTTAGAATTGGCAAGAGACTGCAGGCTTGATATGTAGCAAACCTGATTCCTTAAGGAGTTGTTGTCAGTGTTGTGTAAATTTTCTGAGATAAAACCAGGCCTTTCCAAAACATAACAGACTTCTAGACCTAAGAAAACAGTGAAGAAACCTCATACCTGTGATGGTAAATTGATTATTCAAGAAATTCTTGAATTAGATCTCTATGAGATCAGAACTAGTTACCAAAATATCATTTTCATAAGCAAATACCACAATAAGATATTATCAATTCATTTTAGAAAAATACTATAGTAATGCTTACAATAGATATATGCGTTGTTTAAGGGCTGATGACAATTTGTGAAATTGGCCTACTTGTTTGCTTTAGGTGAAGTTGGCTTTGTTTTGTTGTTGTTGTTCGGGTTTTTGATTTATGTCCCCTACTGTAACTTTCTTTTTTCAATAAAAAGTCGATCGACATGGAGATGAACCGCCAAGCTTGACTATATTCCAAACCCCTTAAAAATTTGGGTGTTCTTTATTTCTTGGATTAGGGGCATTTTTTTACTCTCCGCCCAGGGCATCCAAAACCATTGGACCGGCCCTGCAAGCCTCCATTCGTGTTTTTTCGATTTGTTTTGCATATTGAAATTTGCAATCCACATGAGCACATCATTGTATCAACACAGTTGGAGCATGTTGCAAAACTATAACAACATATTGTGATATTGCCTTATTGGGCAATTGTTCTTTGTAATACACGCTCACATAGATTATGAATTTTACAATTTATCATTACTTTTTTTGACTTTTGTTTACTTTGATATTTGACTTACCACATTAGATTTAGACTTTACTCTTTAAACCTGCAACCTTTTGAGTTTTGCTATTTGCTTACTATGACATTAACTTTGATGTAATTTACTATATTAGTTAAAAACTAATTATAGTTTTTCTTATCTTTTAGTTTTAAATTCCATATATTTAAGTAAATGTTCTATTGTGCTAATCTTATATTGCAATAGGGAAAACAGGAAAAGAAGGAAGCGCGAGCTATAACACCCCAAAAATGGGACGAACAAAAATTTTCGGAAGATGGAAATATGGTAATCAAATAAATGCCAAAGCAAGAGCTCATTCAAAAAGATCAATATACGCATGTATAATTACAAGTTTGTAATAACAAAACAATGAGGATAACAACCTCTCAATCTAATTCCTAAAAGAGAAACAAGATTACAATTGGTTGTCATCTACGTCCAAAATAGTTGTCTTCTATAATGGCGTCCCAAAAATATTCCCCAAGCTCGCATCTAAAGTCCTCTAGACCTTCTTGGCGGGCGTGCCGCTAGAACCTGAGATACACATCAACCAATCAAGTGTTAGGACAAACGAGTCTAGTGAATTGTACAAAAGCATGGCATAATCATTTATATCAAATATGGTAAATAAGGGTTGTAAAGGAATCAATGGGGGAGACCCATCACACCAAAGAGTTTCACCTCAAGTCAATGTACCTTGATGTTCACTCTTATGAGCAACATCCCGAAGGCCCGACACATTTGAATACTACCTCCCAGGCATTACTCCAAATGGCGGAGGTCTAGATGCATACCGCCATGGTGACACCCTCGACTACATCCTCCTAGCGCTTACTCATGGTTCATCCAATATACCTGCAATATCCATCTCTATACGTATTCCATATCAACAATATACATGTATAAGACCTCACATAATTCAAATTCCATTTTAGGTCCAAAACTCTAAAACATGTAAGTCCACCCACGATATTCATACATCCCATGATATTACACAATCATGACCAAATAGTGTCAAGAATCATCTCAATAAGGTCCACATGAAGCACAACAACCAAAACCCCAATATTCTCAAAAGTAACAGTTAGGTCAACTTATCAGGTGATCAGATATGTACATGAATATGAAGATATAATAAATAGCATACAAGATATGTATCTCAGTTGAAAAGTTTAGTGAAAACTCACAATCTAGGTTTTATACAAAACCCTAGAAAACTTGGGTGAGATGGTGAGAAGATGAAGACTTGGCTCAAGCTCTTAAATGTTCCTCTTTAAGTCTCTTCAAGGCTCTAGGTGGACCATAAATGTCTCCAACTAAAATTAGGGTTTCAATGAATGTGCAAAGGGATGAAATGGTAGAAAATCGCCCTAGGTGTTCTCCAAATCGGCTCCAAAAACGGGTGAAGTGAGAAGTGAAGTCAAAAATGGTCAAAGGCTGCATTTTATACTCTCAGAGCCCGTCGGCGACAGTGCCCGGCGATTGTACCCATGGCACTGTCGCGGGGCACAATTGCGCTCTCTCGAGACCCCGCGGTACATCACCCGCGATTGTGACAGGGCGATTGTGCCCTTGTCACTCTCGCGTGGGCACTCTCGTCGGGGATGTACCGAGACCATCCCCCGGTCAACGATATTGCCATGTGACTATGACCATTGTCATAGTCGCTGGTCACTATCGCCCCAGCCTCCCAACCTGCTGTTTTTCGACGTTTTCGATACATTCAACGCATAGTGAATTCAAGGTATAAAAACATAGGGTGACATAGTAACAATTCTCTATCTATATGCAAAAATCCCAAAATTTTAGAGCAATATAGATAAATTAGAATTTATAAGCACTTACCTTAAATTCTCGGGTGTTACAATCCTCCCCACCTAATGAGGATTTCGTCCCCGAAATCTTATTTACTAAACAAATGAGGATGTATCTTCTTCATGTCCTCCTCTGACTCCAACGTTACATTGGTACCCCGATGATGCTTCCATTGTACTTTGACCATTGTCACCTCTTTATGTCGTAGTTGCTTCGTCTTTGATTCCAATATAGCTTCCGGTTCTTCCACACATTGGTTACCGTTGTCCACCCGAATTTCTGTCTAAGGAATAACACTTTCTTCTTCGACTATGAACTTGCAAAGGTAACACACGTGAAATGTAGGGTGGATTCCGTCCATTTCCGGTGGCAAGTCCAGTCTATAAGCTTGGAGTCCAATCTTCTCCAAAATGGTGAAGGGTCCAAGAAAACGAGGACTATATTTACCACGCTTCCCGAAACGGATGATCCCCTTCCAAGGCGACACCTTCAACATAACCCGTTCTCCCACTTGGAACTCAAAGAGTCTTCGCTTTTTGTCCGCATAATTCTTTTGCCGATCTTGAGTTGCTTTCAAACGCTCCCTGATATTTTTCACCTTGTCGGCCGTTTCTTGTACGATTTCCGGTCCCGCAAATTGTTTATCTCCCGCCTCAAGCCAACACACTGGTGTCCTACACTTTCGTCCGTAAAATGCCTCGAATAGTGCCATTCCGATGCTCGAATGGTAACTGTTGTTATATGCAAATTCCACCAATGGAAAGTGTGAATCCCAATTTCCTCCAAAGTCCATGACACATGAACGAAGCATGTCCTCGAGAGTTTGGATGGTCCTCTCACTTTGCCCGTCGGTTTGAGGATGGTACGTCGTCCTCAACTTGACCTTCGTTCCTAACTCCTTTTCTAACCCATCCCAAAATTTGGAAGTGAATCAACTATCCCGATCTGAGACTATAGATAGTGGAACATCGTGACGCGACACTACCTCATCAATGTATAACTTGGCCAATGTATCCATTGGCAACGTCTCCCGCATTGCCAAAAAGTGCGCGCTCTTTGTGAGTCGGTCCACCACCACCCAAATAGTGTCGTGTCCCTTCAAAGTCCTTGGTAGCTTAGTAACGAAGTCCATCGTGATGTGCTCCCACTTCCATTCCGGAATGGATAGAGGTTGTAAACTCCCATAAGGATTTTGATGCTCCGCTTTGACCTGAAGGCAAGTGACGCATCTCTCCACATAGTTGGCCACATCAAGCTTCATCACCGGCCACCAGTAATGAAGTTTCAAATCTCTATACATCTTGGTGCTACCGGGATGTATGGAGTACTTTGACTTGTGAGCCTCCGCCAAAAGCAACTCACGGTTTCCCCCAATCTTCGGCACCCAAATCCTTCCTTGGAATAGCTTAAGGCCGCGACTGTCTTCCGTTAGTGTCTCCCGTTGTTTGACCATGACTTCGGTCTTGAGGTTTTATTCGCGAAGTGCTTCCACTTGGTTTCTCTTGATGTCCTCCATTACGCTTGATATTATGTCCATTCTGCATAAAATTACCTTGTTCCCACTCTCGTAACTCTTTCGACTCAAGGCATCCGCCACCACGTTGGCTTTACCGGGGTGGTAAAGCAACTCACAATCGTAATCCTTCAAAAGCTCCAACCACTTTCTTTGTCGCATGTTGAGGTCTTTTTGATCGAATATATACATCAAGTTTTTATGATCGGTGAATAAAGTGCACTTCGTCCCGTAGAGATAGTGTCGCTATAGCTTCAAGGCAAACACCACCGCCGCTAGCTCTAAGTCATGGGTAGGGTAATTCCTTTCATGATCTTTCAATTGTCGTGATGCATACGCGATCACCTTCCCTCTTTGGATCAAAACGCACCCGAGCCCTAATTTAGAGGCGTCACTATATACCATGAAGTCTTCGGACCTTCGGGTAAAGATAGGATCGGTGCCTCACATAATTTCTTTTGGTGAGTCCGGAAGGCTTTCTCTTGCGTCTCGGTCCATAAGAACTTAACGTTCTTTCTCGTCAATGACGTGAGTAGGGATGCGGTCCTCGAAAAGTCTTGAATAAACCGTTAGTAGTCACCGGCTAAGCCCAAGAAACTCCTTATCTCCGTTGGGCTCGTCGGTGGCTCCCAATTCATCATCGCTTCTATTTTCACCGGATCCACTTTCACTCCGTCCTTGGATGTTACAACATGGCCCAAGAATTGGACTTCTTGAAGCCAAAATTCACATTTCAAAAACTTTGCAAACAATTTCTCCTTCCGAAGGATCTTCAAGACTTCTCGCAAGTGCTGTTGGTGCTCCACCTCGTCCCGAGAGTAGATAAGAATATCGTCGATAAAGACTATGACCGACTTGTCTAATAAGGGTCGACATACCCAGTTCATCAATTCCATGAAGACGGTCAGAGCATTAGTCAATCTGAATGGCATGGCTAGGAACTCATAGTGGCCATATCTCGTCCGAAATGCCGTCTTCGGAATATCACTCTTCTTCACCCGCACTTGATGGTAATCGGACCGCAAGTCTATCTTGGAGAAACACCCCGCCCCTTGTAGTTGATCGAAGAGTTCGTCGATCCTAGGAAGTGGATACTTGTTCTTCATGGTGACCTTGTTGAGTTCTCAATAGTCGATACACATCCGCATAGACCCGTCCTTCTTCTTCACAAATAAAACTGGGGCTCCCCAAGGCGACGAGCTCAGTCGTATGAATCCTTTCTCGAGGAGTTCCTGTAGTTGCGTCATCAT
Organism: Arctium minus; assembly: GCA_954870635.1. NCBI lineage: Eukaryota > Viridiplantae > Streptophyta > Magnoliopsida > Asterales > Asteraceae > Arctium > Arctium minus. The sequence continues at coordinate 70,294,488 of OX941092.1, read as the reverse complement.
TTCTTGCATATCTGTCGGGGATAAACGATAAGGAGCGCGAGCAATTGGAGCGGCACCCGGAGTGAGGTCAATATGAAATTCTACTTGTCGTTCCGGTGGTAGCCCAGGTAGATCCTCCAAAAAGACATCCGGGTAGTCACGCACCACGTCCACGTCTCCCACTTTCTTCTTCTCCAACTTTGCATCGATCACGTAGGCCAAGTATGAGGTACACCCCTTGGCTAGGCTCTTTCGCGCCTTGATTGACGAAATAATCATGTTGACCCTTCGATTCTTCTCCCCATAGACTATCACTTCTCCACCCTTCGACAACGGTACACGGATTAGCTTCTTAGAGCAGAATATACCGGCATCATTCTTGGATAACCAATCCATCCCAACGATCACATCAAACCCCCCGATGTTTGTCGGTAACAAGTCTATCACAATGGACACCCCATCTAGTTCTATGGTACACCCGACATAACATTCCCGAACCAACAAATGTTCTTCATTAGATACCTCCACCACTAGAGCCTAATTCAATACACTAATAAGAGTAGAGAAATTCTTGCAAAATGAAGTGGACACAAAAGATCGGTTCGCACCAGAATCAAACAACACACGGGTAGGTAGAGAGTTCACTAGAAACGTACCCAACACAACATCCGCCGTCTCTCTTGCTTCATCCATCGTCATTTGAAGGCTCGACTTGTGATAGTGCTTGGAATACACCTATAGACGTGTGCTAATTAAACCTCAAAGCAAGTATACAATGAGATCTAATATCGTCTTTCAAGTAATAAAACGGTAAAGTACCGAATATCGTCCCACAGAGATTGGAGTAAAAGTAGATTAAAAAGTAAGAGAAAGAAATGACTTCAGATGGCGATTTTGAAGACTTAATTTGGTTTGGTTTGTCACTTGATTAGATTAACAAAATAATAAAGCAAGCACGGGTGTAAGACATTTAGGTGAGATTCAAACACAAATTCCAGCAGACTTATGCTGCAGACATGCTGCAGCATGAGTTGGCCATAACTAGATCCACCATCTATTTTGAGGGTATTCCTCTCGGACTTCAATATTCACACTACTGTTTAGAGTCGACTAAACACATCTCTGTGCAGCCTCCAACTATTTATAGTGTAGAATAAAGTCCTCAAAATATATGGACGATCAAATCTCTTTGTATCTAAAACCGCTCTCTCGAGCCGATTCCCATATCATCCAAGTTGACGTGTTCGAAGGGGCTTATCTCTAAGTCCTCTACACTTTAACACTAATGACTAGCGATCAACTTGTCGAGAATAAATCAGTTTATAAATAAAAAGCAACTCTCTCAAGTCTACTTCTTATATCATTGAAACTGACGTGCTTTTGGTAGCTTATCTCTAAGTCAACCGCACTTTAACACTTTAGCAAGTGATCAGTTCGTCAAGAAGTGTCATTGAACTTTATAAAACTTGAAATGAAATGATGGAACATTGTTATTGCGAAACAATGTCCACCTTTCTTTGGTTTAAAATCTCACCATTTTATCTCACACCCGAGCTAAATAAAATTAGCTACTCATATTTAAAGACATAAAGCGATAAATGACGGAAAATAAAGACATAAATGTAAATGACATAAAGTAAATGACGGAATATAAATGACGGAATGTAAATTGCGTAATGTAAATAAAGCGTAATAAAGAAAGTAAAATTACAAGAATTAAAGTAAGACAAGAAAGTAACTTCAAAAGATTAAGTAATAACTATGGAATAAGACTTCTTTCTACATGGAAATGAAAGTTTACTTGGAACTTAAAGACTACTAAAATCACAAGGTTATTGATGCCAACCTTTGATTTTTACTAAGATGAGAGAGAATTAGATGGATTATGGGTCCTCAAATTACTACCCCAAGCTCCCCTTTTATACTAAAAGGGATGGCACAAAAGGTAATTATCCTAAATAAAGTACTTAAAGTACAAAAGTAATCTTAACCAAGAGTTAATAACTAAAAGACAATAAAGTGTTTAACCACAAATTACAAATCAGCCAAATATTAGTCTAGAAGGTTCCCAAAAGTCAGATTCAAACTCAAAAGGTCTTCCCACAAAAAGCTCCTCCTAGCTTATCCATTAAGCTCCCCATACGGCTGCTGTAAGGATGCTGCAGCATGCTGCAACTTGCTGCACTTATAAATCTGCCCAAAAATACACCAATTAGCTTATCCAAATGCAATAAAACAAGTTCTTCATATCTTTAGCTCCAAGAAACAAGAAAAGAGAAAATAATGAACTAAAATGACTCAAATGTTGGGATTAGAAGGTAAAAGTTATGCTAAAAAGAAGACAAAAAGAGCATAATGGCACTAAATAATTAGTGCCATCAACTTGGCGCTTTCGGTTGGATCTCCTTCTTCGGCACGACCACGCTCGGAACCCCTTGATGTCTCCTCGCTAGCTTAGGTCAATTTATCTTGATGTGCTCTGGTTCCTGACACTCATAATAAACTCCCCCTTGGGAGGGGCAATCCCTACTCAAATGGTCCCTCCTACCACATTTAATTCACTCAATAGAGTCGGAGTAAGGTTTTGGATTATAAGTCCCGAAATGCTTACCTTTGCACTTGGGGCACCATCTTGCCGTACGTCGTGGCTCAAAGTTCCTACCCCTGTTAAAGGGTTTGGATGGTCGCGCGGGTCCGATCGGCCCTTCCCATTTTCTCTTCTCTCCCTGTTGCTTATTCTCCTCCCTCTCTTGAACGATGTCGTCCTCTACCAATTGAGATGCCTCGATCACTTCTTACAAGGTAACCTTTTGAGCGTTCCTCACACCCGTCTTCATTTCCTCCGGTAATCCCTTCACGAAAGCTTTTATCTTCGACCCCTCATCATTTGCCAAGTGCTCAACTAAGCTGAGTTTATCCATGAACTGCTTCGCGTAGTCGGCACTAGACAAATTGCCCTTCTTCAGATTGCGGAACTCTTCTTCTATTTTGTCTTGCACCCTCTCGTTGCAATATTTTCCATGATCTTTTTCTTTAAGGTTGGCCAAGTGATCTTGGCCAGAACTTCCGGTGTAAGGGCCCTTCTGGTAACATTCCACCAACTCAGTGCATCCCCTCTGAGCAGTTGGGACGCAAACTTGACCCTTTGAGAGTTCGCGCACTCGCTTGACTCGAATGCCATCTCCACATCTTGAATCCATTTCATATATGCTAACGAGTCGGTCGTCCCGGAGAATTCTGGGGACCGACTACAAAGGAAGGTCTTGAAAGAGCAACCCCCATCCTTCCTCTTTTCGGTTCTGGTTGCGTGCTCCTCCGTTCCAATTGCATCTTCGGCACCGCCCGATCCATTCACCGCATTATCCCCCACGGCTTCATGTCTCTGGTTACTCGTATCTCGATCCTCTAACAACTTCATAAATTTTTCATCCCGCTTGTCCATCGCGGAGTTCATCATCTGCATTATGCTAGCCAATAGGACCGATTGAGGGTCCACCTCTTGAATAACTGGATTCTCGGTTTCCAATTTCACTTGAGGAACTTCGTCTATGATCCCTTCTAGCATTTGGGGAACCAGTGGAACGACTCAGTATGCCGTCGGGTTTGCTTGTCTTGTAGGCTCCGGGGTGGTTACACTCGCCTCGTTTGCATCTTCCGTCCCCCCAACCCGACTCCTCGTGTTTACCATTGTGAATTGTCACACATGATAAAGGTTATACCGGTTAATCCTTTAAAAGATAAACGGTTCAATACGTACTACTACAAAGATTAATCATCATAATAACAATTTTCAAGCATGCTCACGTAATCATAAATTCAGAACAACACTGGGTAAGTGAGATTGTGAACGTATTTTACATAAGAACCCTCGTTGTCATCATTATAAGTTTCAATCAATGCAATTCCGTAATCCTAATACTCTCCCCACCTAGGGATGTTCTACCCATGTGGACAGTGATCCTATAAGCACAACCAGTCTAAGTCTAGGTATACTAGAGTCGACACCTAGTTCACTTAAACTAGAGCTCTGATACCAACTTGTAACACCCCAAAAATGGAACGAACAAAAATTTCCGGAAGATGGAAATATGGTAATCAAATAAATGTCAAAGCATGAGCTCACTCAAAAAGAGCAATATACGTCTATATAATTACAAGTTTGTAATAACAAAACAATAAGGATAACAACCTCTCAAGCTAATTCCTAAAAGAGAAACAAGATTACAATTGGTTGTCATCTACGTCCAAAATAGTTGTCTTCTATATGGTGTCCCAAAAATATTCCCCAAGCTTGTATCTAAAGTCCTCTAGACCTTCTTGGCGGGCGCGCCGCTAGAACTTGAGATACACATCAACCAATCAAGTGTTAAGCCAAACGAGTCTAGTGAGTTGTACAAAAGCATGGCATAATCATTTATATCAAATATGGTAAATAAGGGTCGTAAAGGAATCAATGGGGGAGACTCATCACACCAAAGAGTTTCACCTCAAGTCAATGTACCTTGATGTTCACTCTTATGAGCAACATCCCGAAGGCCCGACACATTTGAAGACTACCTCCCAGGCATTACTCCAAATGACGGAAGTCTAGATGCATATTGTAACACCCCGATTTCAAAAAGTATCGTTTCAAGTTAACACAGAAATCGGTAATTTTTAAGGGAAAAATAAGATATAGGATTTTGGACTTTAATCCTAGATTTTATAGTCTTGGTGGATGAAGGATCCAATTACGAGTCCAACGGTTCTTTCCGGAGCAAAATCGGAGCTATAACGAAGAAGTTATGGCCAAAACAGTGAACGAGAAGAAAATCGGGCGGACAATGCATGCCGAGACTTGGGGGAAGCGGGAGACTTATTCCGCGACTTATAGTCGTGTGGTAAGTCGCGAGACGCCCTGTCGAGCATAAAATCCGATTTTCAGCCCTAGAACTTCATTTCTTCATATCTTTTGCATCACAACTCCGATTTTGGTGATTCAAGTTGCCATGGTTTCGTTTTTGAGAGCTCTTCAAGGATTTAGAAAGATATTAGAAGTCTATTGGAGTATACAAGAGTATTTTGTGGTGGTAAGCTCCTCATCTCCCTCAATGTTAAGCTAGGGTTTGATGATTTCATCATTTTCCCTTGCATCCTTCATCTTAGGTGTGATTTTGTTGGCTTGTGTGGTGAAGGTGATCTTGTAGAGGTGTTGGATCTAAGATCTAGGGAGGTTTCTTGGTGATTCAAGCATTCATCAAAGGAGATTCAAGTTTTGGGGGTAAAACCTAGATTTAGCCTAAATCTAGCAAGGTGAGTTCAAGTTGATTTGTGAAAACGTTGTACATGCCAAAATGTTTATTTTAAAGCATTTATGTGTTTTACATGAAATTATCAAATGTTGGGTTATTTGGTAATCTTTGATTATTTGAAGTATTTAACCTTATAAACTTTGTAAAACACCCACATTTGTGATTTTTGGGCATTTTGATAAAGGTATCACAAATGGTTATGTTTTGATGATTTATCGCATAAATAGATCATTGGTCAAAGAAATACACCTTTAAATGTTTGTCGGGTTTTATGCATCATCCATGAAATTGGATGTTTTATAACGTACTACTTGCACATTTATGTGAGGCACTTGAAAGAATGTATATAGTCTCATTTTATGATTTTCATTCTTATCAGCAGTTAAGCTTGGAAATGCATTTTGGAAATAAATGTTTTTGGAAGCTATATGGTTAGCTTTGGTTAGTCACAAATGAAATTGTGACAAGTCTAGACTATTACTAGTGGACCCCTAGGTATTGAGTCGACTTATATTTTGAGATGTTTTTCCCCATTGTAGTTATGGATGCATTTGATCCTCAGAGGCCCTTTGGTACGGTTATGTGGGACCGGTTACTAGCCATGGATCATAATGTAGTCCTAGTGAAATTCATAGTGTGTTGAAAGTTGTATAACGCATTTATAAGGGTATGAATTGTAATTATTTGATAGTTGCTTTGTAATTGGGCCTTAAGCCCATTAGGCTTTACACGTCCATATATATTTGTTTTCTTAACCTAGTTTTAGGTTAGAAGAGTTTCAGGTTAGACGTATTCATTATTTTAGTCAATAGGTTTACATTTGCTTATAAGAAATTCTCTCTGTAAATCTAAACTTTTATTGAATATCAATCATATGACTAGAGGTTGTAATTCATTCATTGTTCTTCATTGATTAATTATTGTTCGTGATTGCACTGTATTTGGGATCTACAATTGGTATCAAAGCCGAATCGAATTAATTTTATTCGATACGATCAAAAAAGGTTTGTCTAAAACCCTTTAATCGCTTAATTGATTTTATTCGTGTTTTTGTATTTACCTGATTATTTGTTTATCGACTTGATCTAAGAAGTAGATTTACTGATTTTCTGCCATAAGTGTGAGTTAGGTCGATTTCTGGTTTAGTGACATTCTGCTATATATGTTTATCTTGATTATCTGAGTATAATTCTGCAAAATCAATTACACTGATTTCTGGATTATTTTCTGGTCTGTTCAAAAATCTGGAATCTGGGTTGAGTTGTTTAGTTCTGTCGATTTTCTGGGATTAATTGATTGAGTCGATCTTGATATTTTGCCATATTCTGTCGATTTTCAGTATCAATTTTTTTAAGTTCGGTCGATTATTTTCTGGACTGAGATTTTTTTCTGGAAAATCAAGTGATAGATTTTTTCTCTGGGTTGATATATGTTCATATCTGCATTATAGATTTTCTAAAATCGGAATTGATTGATCTATGTTCAATCTGGGTTAAGTTCGGTCGACTAAATCTTGATTAAATCTTGATTTCTGGGTTAAGTTCAGTACAATTGATTTTTTGGGTTCAATTGATTTCTGGATCGATTAATTGGTTTTTGGTCGATTGATTTTCTGGGTCTAAGTTTGAATTCTATCGATTTTCAGAATCAAAGAGTTTATCGGTCGATTATCCGTTATCGATTGTGTTTGAGTTTATCTGTTATCAATTTGATATGTTTAATCTGCTTAATCGTAAATCGAAAAGTGTTATCTGTTATCGACCGGACCATTGACCGATCCCTTGACTAGACCTGACCGGACCCCTCGACCGAACTCTGACCGGTGCCTTGCACCCGGACTCTTGACCGGGTGTCCTTCGACCGGGTTGGGCAAGTAAGTTGCTTTTAAGTTTGTAGCTTAAAATTTTGATTGGGTGATAAATAAGTAGTGGGTCGGTGGAATTTGGCATCTGTTTGATTTTTTTTGTGCATCGCAGTCATATATACATCGCATATATATATATACACATATATATCACATATCTATCGTTTCCATCCCTAACGCCCGGTGTCATTCGACCGGGCCGGGGGCTTGACCGGTATCCTATCTCCCGAGGTCACAACTCCCGGACCTTGACCATCTCGCCGATCGGTGCCTCCCCGACCGGTGTTAACTAAAGCCAGGTGTCAAGCCACGACCGGTGCCTCGCCGCCTGGTTCCACACCCCGACCGGTGTCTCCCCGACCGGTTCCACACTACGTCAGTCACAAAAGTTTAAAGGTTTCGATTGTTTTTCGAAATCATTTAAGTTGATCCGGTAGTGATCGTGGACGAACTTTTCTGTTTTTAAATCATTAAGGGTTGTTTACAAAGCTTAAACGATAGTTTTTTTATCGTAAAATTTTTCCCCATATCAAGTTTTTAAATTCTCGTTCGGTTTCCGAAAAAAATTTCGGTTGCTTCGTTTGAGAGTTTGAGAAAGTGTTTTGAGTTCTAATCAGTGGAGGGAGCTTAAGGGAATATAAACGATCATTTTTGGTCAAAAAGTTTTATCCCATACCGAGTTTTTTAAGTTCTGGATCGTTTTACGAAAAGTTTTCGGTTGGTTCGTTTGTGATCGTGGGTTGACCGGTTGAATTTTAATCTGTTAAGGACTTATCAGAGAGCTTTAACGATCGTTTTGCATTAATTATTTCTAACCGTTTTCGAGTTTTGCAGGTTGGATCAACGGAGAAGATGATGAATAGTAAATCTGTTAACTCTCCGTTAAATGCTTTACATTTTGGTCATTTTTCCGTTAAGTCTTCGTTAGTGCAGTTAGTTTGTTAGTTTAGTTAAGTTTTATTTCAATTTTAGTCCATTTTCGTTAGTTTTCAGTTAAGTCCGTTAGAAGTTTTAAATTTTTACACTTTTAGTCCTTCTAGTTAGTAGTTTCAGTATATGTTACTTTTAGTCTTTGTAGTTTTAAGTTTCTGTTTGTGTCGCTTTCAGCCCCCGTACTTCAAGGTTTCAGTCGTTTGTCATTTGTGACCCTAAACTTTCAAGTTTCACACGTTGTCACTTTTGGTCCTTGCACTTTAGAGTTTCATCTCTTTTTAAGTTCAGTCCCTGGACTTTAAGCTTTCCAAGTAACAATGAGTTATCAACAAATTTCTCGGTTACAGGACGACAATGACTGGCTCAAGCACAGGTTAAAAGAATTTGAAAAGATGTTAGAATCTAATTCATATTACCCTTCGTTTTTTGCCCAAATAGACTCTCTTAACCAAGAGATTTCAGATATTGAAAGAGCAGCTGATATAAAGAAAAAGGATCTACATGAAGCTTCAAAGAAAATATCTGAACTTGAACGAAAAGTTGTAGATTTTGAAGCCAAAGAAGAGAAGTACCTAATGCTTGAAGAAAGAGGAAACATGTTGGAGAATGAAAATCTCGATCTGACGAAAAGACTTGCTGTTTTTGAAAAAGAAAAAGTTGATTCTTCAAATGAAAGAAAGAATTTTGAAAGAAAGATTCTTGATCTTTCAAAGAAATTTTTTGATGAAAGAAAGTTTTTTGAGCTTCAAAATGCGAAACTTTCAAAGCAGATTTCTGATTTTGAAAACGTTTTGATAATTGAGAGAGATTCTTTTGAGAAAGAGCGAAAAGTTTTTGAGAGTGAAAAGAAAATGCTTGAAAAGAAGAATGTTGCAGTTTTTAAAGAGATATCTGATAAACGCAACAGTATAGAAAAGGATTTTGAAAGTGAAAGAAAGATTTTCGAAACTGAGATTCATAAGCTTTCAAAGAAATTATCTGAATTAACAACAGAGATTTTGAAAGAACAGAAGGTAAAATCCGATTTACAAAAACAAATTGACTTGATTCTAGAAGAAAGAAATGTTTTATCCGCAAAAGTCAAGAAACTTGAAGAAATAAATCTTAAAGTCGATTTATCTGAACAAGCCAGTCCCGATACTGTTGTTCAGCCTCCTTATTCTTCAAGTTCACCTTCTACATCTAATTCTTCGAAGAAGTTTGTCAAATCAAATGAATTTTCAAAAGATCGGATTCGTCCTTCAAATATTTTCTATAATTCTCTTGTTGATGATTCAAATAATCAAGTGTTTCGAAAAGTCAAGATGGTTTGGAGAAAGAAACCAACTACAGAAGACAGTGAAGGAAACAAGTCTCATGATTCGCCTGTAGTTGATACAAAGTCATCTATTTCCAAGACTGATTCACCTACTTATGTTTATTCTACAGGAATGTTGATCAGTTTAAACCGAGCAAAGATCTGTTGCACTCACTGTGGAAATAGTGACTTTGTGGATTCAAGGTATGTTAATAGTTGGTATGGTACTTATAGCATCCCCAATCCTCAGTTTAATCGCTTCAAAGCCAAGGCAACTAACCATCAAGGATCCATTACAACATGGATACCAAAACCAAAATCTTCCTAATCTGTTTTGCAGGGATGTCATGTGTGATTTAATTCAGATTATTCACGCCACATGACTACAATCAAGGGTTATGCCACTTTTGAGGGGGAGTACCATGTTATTTATTTTTCATATCGACTTCTGAACACTTCAGTTCAGAACTCGTTCTTAAATGTTTTTTACTTCTGATAATCTCAAATCAGAAAGTTTACTTCAATGCTTTATCTTGGTGAGTTAAAGGAGTGTTAGGGCTTTTAATGTTTCTATGGTACATCCAGAACCGAAAGGACCTACCCAAGAAACACATCCAATTCATAGATATCAGTGAGGGGTCTAGATTGATAGATGAGTTCAGAGTGATTAAAAAAAGGAATATGGTGAGGATGTGACAGGACTTAAAAGAATTATTGGTCCTTACCAATCCGAGTCAGTTATCCGGGTTACCACATAATCTATTCATTCTCGTTCTTTGGAGATGGATATTGAAACAGACATGGACCCAGTGTCGATAACTCGTGTCACCCCACCCAGCCACTCAAGTATCTCTCAAAAGATACTTGTTTCATAAATGCATGAAGATTTAGCACATAATCTATCTATTCCTCACTCGGAGGTCTTAGATATTGAAAAAGGAAGACATCAGCTCCGGTCTCCAAACTTCATATTCATCTCATTGAGTCTATTGATTTCTAACCTGCGTCCCAGGTTGAATCAATCTTTGAGCCTAATTGATTTGAGTTATACTTCTTTCACACATGCACGAATCTTGGTGATTCCCCTTGCATATCTTTGTGATATTGTTGGAACAGTTTGAGAATTAATTTTTAATATTATACTTCGGTGATAACTGGAAGTCCTATCAGAGATACATTGATGCCAACTCTGAAAATAGGCCACACAATTATCTAAATTGTTGTGATAACAGTTACTATCGTGTTTCTGTGTTAGCTGTTACCCTTGGTTACTGAATCGCTTTATCTGATATTTTGCTACTCATCCGGTTAGTCTTTGAAGTTACATGATGCTCAGGATTCTCCTAATCATCATGAGGGGGAGAACGACACATAATTCAAAGACACAGATTATCGTGTTGAGGGGGAGTTAGCAAAATCTGAGGGGGAGTAACAAAATTTTATTATCTGAGGTTGAAAAGCCTTTGGATTCAAAGATTGCAGCTGAGCAGAAAAGATGTTATTGGTTCTTCTATCCCGTATCATGTGGTGTCTGCGACAAGTTGATTCCTCCTACGAGCATATTGATTGAAACAAGTTCTGAAGCTGAAAGTCAATTCAACTCGCGATTCAAAGACATATTATTTGTTTTTAAACTGAAGTTGCACTGTGTAATGTCACGTAACTCGCACATTATCCTTCTTGTGTGCTGATCCGATGTGTTGAGTTTCTACAGTTGAAAGCTGCTTGATAGTGCATTCAGTCGAGGCTATTGTATATTGAATCTTGTTACAAAGTTGAAACTATGAAGACCAAGAGATTTATTCAAGGGGGAGTCTGGAAAGACATGAAGACATGCAACACCAAAGTTCTTCAAATATTTAAGAGGGAAAGAAGATCAAGGCATGAAGATTTCAAGAAGATAAATGCCTTATTCAATTTTAGGGGGAGATTGTTAGGACTGAAAGTCCTAGTGCGTTGAAAGTTGTATAACGTATTTATAAGGGTGTGAATTGTAATTATTTGATAGTTGCTTTGCAATTGGGCCTTAAACCAATTAGGCTTTACACGTCCATATATATTTGTTTTCTTAACCTAATTTTAGGTTAGAAGAGTTTCAGGTTAGACGTATTCATTATTCTAGACAATAGGTTTACATTTACTCATCAGAAATTCTCTCTGTAAACCTAAACCTTTATTGAATATCAATCATATGACTAGAGGTTGTAATTCATTCATTGTTCTTCATTGATTAATTATTGTTCGTGATTGCACTGTATCTGGGATCTACACCTCCCCCACATCTTAGTACGGACCGACGTTGTTCGTGGCCATGGATTCCAAGTATTTAGCTCATAATTCAGATTGTGGCTTACTTGGTGTTCCGCCACAATCCTTGGTAAAACGGGTATCCCCTATCATCGTAAGATGAATTTTGGACCGAACAGTCCTTATGTGGCAAAGATTTCATTTGTAAACTCAACTCTCTTGCAAAGATTTCATTTTATTACAATTGTCTATATTTCTTCGAATTATAAACTGAGGTGTTGTTTTGAGGTATTTAGTTTTACCCTTGTTTTCGGTGACGCTTTGAGTTTGGTTATCTCCCTTATGCTATAATTTTGGAGACTTGAGTTTACTCATATTTTGGTCGTTTGTTTTATAAAGTTACTCAAATTTCATTATTCGAGCATTACCATTATTCTCGTTTGAGTAAGTGTTGGATTGCATTATTTCATGAAAGAATGTTTTGGCGTTGAGGCGTCCATTTATAAAATTCATTTTATTGGTAAATGAGTTGTTCTATTATTTTAAAGTAAATCATTTTAAAGGATCATGATTATAAGTTGCAATATTTCCACTTTACGTTTTCCTTTATAATCATGATATAAAACTCTTGAACTCACTAGGCGTTAGCCTAACCTTTTTATTTGTCGGCATGTGCATCAGATTCCATTCCGGGATTAGTTCTAGCGACACTGAGAAGTGATGAGTGCTAGTTGTGTGCTCGAAGAAGTGATTAGCTTGATGAAGTCTTCCGCACTTTTATTGGAGATAGCGATTGTTATTGGGATATAGTAACACTCGACTTTAGTTAGTCTTTATGTAAGACTTTATTCATTTGTTGATGGTTCAACCTAGTTATGTATTTCAATTATGGACTAGTAGTGAGAGATTTTATTATCCTTTATGGTATTGTTGAAAGTTTTTAAATTAGTCGCTCTTTACAAATTTGAGGGTGTTACACATACCGCCATGGTGACACCCTTCGACTACATCCTCCTAGCACTTACTCATGGTTCATCCAATATACATTTAATATCCATCTCTATACATATTCCATATCAACAATATACATGTATAAGACCTCACATAGTTCCAATCCCATTTTAGGTCCAAAACTCTAAAACATGTAAGTCCACCCATGATATTCATACATCCCATGATATTACACAATCATGACCAAATAGTGTCAAGAATAATATCAATAAGGTCCACATGAAGCACAACAACCAAAACCCCAATATTCTCAAAAGTAACAGTTAGGTCAACTTATCAGATGATCAAATATGTACATGAATATGAAGATATAATAAATAGCATACAATATATGTATCTCAGTTGAAAAGTTTAGTGAAAACTCACTATCTAGGTTTTATACAAAACCCTAGAAAACTTGGGTGAGATGGTGAGAAGATGAAGACTTGGCTCATGCTCTTAAATGTTCCTCTTTAAGTCTCTTCAAGGCTCTAGGTGAACCATAAATGTATCCAACTAAAATTAGGTTTTCAATGAATGTGCAAAGGGATGAAATGGTAGAAAATCGCCCTAGGTATTCTCCAAATCGGCACCAAAAACGGGTGAAGTTGATATCCCGTAGGTGTACGTTTAAAGCCTTTCGCGGTTGAGGGACTCAACGTAATGACCTTTCGCGGTTGAAGTTGATATCCCGTGGGTGTACTTTTAAAGCCACTGAGCCTGACATCCCTTGTGCTTGGAATCATTACGTCCAATGATGGAACGATAGTTTTCCACATTTAGGCACGTTTAGGCATCATATTGGGATATAAGTCCTACGTGCTAAGTATTACGATATTGGATGAGGGACTCAACGTAAGGACCTTTCGCGGTTGAAGTTGATATCCCGTGGGTGTACGTTTAAAACCACTGAGCCTGACATCCCTTTAGTGTACTTCTGTTTATATGACTAGTCTTAACAACATAAAATGGGATTACTTTATGTACCGTCACATTTTATGGAATCGGGTCTCCCCCGTCACTGAAAAGTGTTACTTTGGGTATTGAGTTTTATTATCCTACTTTTCGGTGACGTTTTGTATAAATGGGTTTTTATCCATGATGTATGGGTTGAGTATTATGCCCCACCCGTGTTTTGGGTGTTTCAGTATATGAAGTTTTAACCGCATTTTCGTAAATGGAGAGTTTGATTTATATTCACGTTTTGAGTGAGTTTGGGTTGAAATTAATTTACAAAAGAACGTTATATGTTGGGACATTGTCCTTGAAGTAGTTTGGATTTGAAAACGTTTATATTGGTGTTTCTTTGCCCAAAATGCATATTATTGGAAAAAGAGTCGTTTTCATGTTCAAGCATATCATCTTGAAAGATTATGATTTAAACTGCATTACTTCTTTTCAAAGATATATTATTCATGTTGAAAACTCTTGAGCTCACTAGGCGTTAAGTCTAATCTTTTTATTTGTCGGCATGTGCATCAGGTTCCAGTTGGGGTTTGGTTCTAGCAGCTATGAAGAGTTGAGCCTTAGCTTTGTGCAAGTGTAAGTAGTTGATGAAGTCTTCAGCAGTTTGGAGATAGTGACTAGTATTGGGTTTTAGTAGCACCCGTCCTTATTATAGACTGTATGTATAGAATGAAATGTGTGTATTGAGGTTAAATAATAAATTGTGATTGGAGATGTATCATTTATCGATGTATTTAGAAAATTTTAAATCAATTGCTATTTCCAAAATTTAGGGTGTTACAACGTTCATCTTTGTTATTCATACTGAATGTGGACACCAGAAGACTATAATGCATATTCATAATGAATATAACACGTATATAGAATTTCACGTAAAAAACGGTTAAAACGAAAAAAAAACTATATCGAGATGGATGTATATCGAAAAGCACGAAATTCTCATTTTTTTTGATGTAATTTGTTTGATTAAAATATTAGTAATTTTTAAGATAAATTATTTTAAAGTTTAAGGGGGTAATTTTTTTTCAATTAAAAATAAAAATAAAAAGTCAAAGTAGGGATGGTAACGGGGCGGGTTTGAGGCGGGTATCCCCTTACCCGGCCCCGGTTTACAATGGATAGCCCCGGCCCCGGTTTACAATGGATAGCCCCGGCCCCGGTCCCTGGCGGGTACGGGGGATCGACTACCCGGCCCCGGTCCCCGGCGGGTACGGGGGATCGACTACCCGGCCCCGGTCAATACCCGGTCTACCCCGCCCCGTTAACCCGGTTTGTACCCGCTTACCCGACCCGGTTAAGACCCGTATTTTTTTTAATTGTTGATACTTTTGCTATTGTTTTTGGATTGCTGGAATATTGGTGCAGCGGCAGCAGCGCTGCAATGATGAACTAGAGTCAAATTGGAATGTCGATGGTGGTGAGAAACTCAATTTGGAGAAGTATAAATTTAATATATATATATATATATATATCTATACTATATTATAAAAACGACATAAAAAACTCTTAATTATAAAATTTTAAGCACAAGGTACAACTAATTAAAGCCAATTATTTAATTTACAATTTCTTAATCCTTTGGTACAACCTTTCCAAGCACAGTATCTTACATAATTATCTATTTGTGGAATAGATACTCATTTATTAATATAAATATTTGTTTTTTTGGTGGAGGATTTTATAAAGTAGATTTTATATTAGCATAATCTATTTTAAATGTAGATTTTACATTTAAATCTATATTAATGAGATGTAATATAAAATCTTTTTTCTTCCGTATTTTTTTATATTACATCTCATAATGATTTTTCCATATTTTATTTTATAAAATCTTTTTCCATGTTTTATTTTATAAAATCTTTTTATCTCTATATATATATATATATCTATATCTATATATATTATAAAAACGACATAAAAAACTCTTAATTACGAAATTTCAAGCACAATGTACAACTAATTAAAGTCAATTACTTAATTTACAATTTCTTAATGCTTTGGTACAACCTTTCCAAGCACAGTATCTCACATAATCATCTATTTGTGAAATGAATACTCATTTATTAATATAAATATTTGTTTTTTTGTTGGAGAATTTTATAAAATAGATTTTATATTAGCATAATCTATTTTAAATTTAGATTTTACATTTAAATCTATATTGCTGAGATGTAATATAAAATCTTTTTTCTTCCGTATTTTTTTATATTACATCTCATATTCCAACAAAAAATTTATCCTCCCGTGCATTGCACGGGCCCAACACTAGTATATATATAATATAAAAGTTTAAATTTAATATATGTATATATATATGTATATAAATATATAAAAGTATAAATTTAATATATATATATATAATATAAAAGTTTAAATTTAATATATATATATATATATATACCGGGTACCGGGCGGGTCGGGGGGTATGTCGCCCAGCCCCGGCCCCGGCCTCGGTTTGAGTCTACCGGGTATCCCCGGCCCCGGTCCCCGGACCCGTTTTTGCGGGGATTCCCTGGCCCCATCCGGGTCGGGTCAAATCACCATCCCTAAGTCAAAGTAGATAGGCGTCGATTCAAAATTACAATTTTGTTCTTAATCACTTCCCAGTTAACCTTATTATGTATTAACCATTGATTAGTTTCTAAGTTTTGATCAATGGTTAAGATTTGTCCTCATGTACACAATGAAAGATGAGTTTTCATTTGAACTCATCAATATATATATATATAATATATATATATATATATATAGTGGAAGGATATTTTGCAACTCTTGAAAAGGTTGCAACCCTTGCAACCCACATCTTAACCGTCGGATTCATGATCGACGGTTATTTTATTTTTATTTTTCTTTTTTTTAATTAAAAATATTTGGCCCCATATCTGTTGTAACCGTCGATCATGAATCCGACGGTTAAGATGTGGGTTGCAAGGGTTGCAACATTTTCAAGGGTTGCAAAATATCCTACCCCTATATATATATATATATATATATACTACATTAATTAAAACATTTGAGATGTTATTAAGTATCATTAATACACATTATTTAAAATTCAATATTACATTTTGACGATGTACGTGTATAAACTTCATACTTGAATTCATATAATTAATTGATAAGCATAATCATATATAAAATGAACACTTCATTTATATTTAAAATATAATTAACATTTTAATCAAAAAACTATATGAAAATTAATTATTTTAGTTTTAAATTTAATATTCATATTGATATTTTATTCCTGGTTTTTACTGGTATTATTCTCTTATCGTAATGTATGTATTTATTGACATACACCTTATTTTAAATCTTAAATATTATTTTGAAAGTTATCTATACTATATTATAAAACATTTATAAAAAACTCTTAAAAACAATTGTTAAAACTTAATATACCGCTATTTAATGTTAATTACTTAAAATCTTTTAAAAATAACCATTAAAGCTTTATGTACTATATTTAGTGCTATTTATTAACTTTCAAAACTTATCTCTAAGCACTTTAATTCTCCTAAAATCACTCATCATTTAAACTCCCCTAAAATCACTTCCCACATAATTAAATATATGATAAAAATCAAATTTTAAATATAAAAAATCTAAAATCTAAAATATAATTAAGAAATAATTAAATACAAGATAAAAATCAAATTTTAAATATAAAAAATCTAAAATATAATTAAGAAAATCTAACATAATATTTAATTTTATTTAACAAAAAAAATATTATATTATAAAACCTAAAATAAGTTAAATTATTATTAAAATATCGAAGAAACTCTTAAAAACAAGCTTTTATTCATTAAATATTGTTTATTGATACACATTAATTAAAATTCAAGATTACAAGTAATGATGCTTGCGTATAAATTTCTAAAGTTATATGTTTGAATTCATAACTAATTGATAAACATAATCAAAACATGATAAGCATCTCAATTTAAATATAAAGAATTTAAAATTTATAAGATAATCACTGAAATCTAACAAAATACTTAATTTTTTTTATATAAAAAACATTATATTATTAGGGGTTAAATCATGTGAGAACCAAAAAAAGATTGAGAACCGTGAAAACCGATCTAAGCCGTAATTTGGTTTTGATCTTGTGGTTTTAATTAAAAGTAGTTTCATTTCTAATTCATTTCAAAATTGTCATTGTCTTTAATGACTATGGATTAAAATTAATTAATGGTTTAGATTGGTTTTCACGATTCTCAACCTATTTTTGGTTTTCATTTGATTATTGTCCTATATTATTAAGTCTAAATTAAACAAATTTATAAAAAAATCATTATCACTCTCTCAAAACCATTCAAAATTGTATTATAAATCGACAAAAAATAAAAGGAAACATTAAAATCATGATGTATTTCACTGCATTGTACGGGTATGCTTCTAGTATGTATTTAATGATCAAACATAAAGTCTCTAACTTTCTTAAAACCAGAAAACCAAAAAGTAAATCGAATAGTTAAAAGAAAAAACGAAAACTTTCGCAACTACAAAACAAGAATTTCTTTAAAAATAGGAATTTGTAAAAACCAATGTCAACTCAATTAAATAATATGCTATATTTTATTATTATTGTTTTATATAAACAAATATATATATATATATATAATCCCTTAGGGATTGTTTTATTTGCAACCCTTAAAAAGGTTGCAAACCATGCAACCCACATCTTAACCGTCGGATTCATGATCGGCGGTTACAATAGATATGGGGCCCAATATTTTTAATTAAAAAACACAAAAAAATAAAAATAAAATAACCGCCGATTATGAATCTAACGGTTAAGATGTGGGTTGCAAGGGTTGCAACCTTTTTCAGGGTTGCAAAATATCCTTCCACTCATCTCTTGTATATTATTAGAAGCGTACTCGCGCAATGCAGCGAAATACATCACGATTTTAATGTTTATTTTTATTTTTTGTTTTTTATTGATTTAAAGTACGATTTTGGATGGTTTTTATTGAGTGATAATGATTTTTTTATATATAAGTTTATTTAATTTAGGCTTAACAATATAATGTTTTTTATATAAAAAAAATTAAGTAGTTTGTTACAATTCATTAATTATCTTATATATTTTAAATTTTTTATATTTAAATTGAGATGTTTATCCTGTTTTAATCATGTTTATCATAATTCAAATTTCATAATTTTAGAATTTGGGGATTAGAGATAAGGATTTTGGGGGATAAGGATGAAATTTATTAATTAGAGTTAAAAGCATTTAAAAGTAGTACATATTGCTTCATTAATTGTTTTTTAATTGAGTGATAATGGGTTTTTATATATAAATTTGTTTAATTTAGGCTTAACAATATAATATTTTTTATATAAAAAAAATTAAGTAGTTTGTTAAAATTCATTAATTATCTTATATATTTTAAATATTTTATATTTAAATTGAGATATTTATCCTGTTTTGATTATGTTTATCAGAATTCAAATTTCATAATTTTAGGATTTGGGGATTAGAGATAAGGATTTTGGGGGATAAGTATTAAATTTATTAATTAGGGTTAAAAACATTTAAAAGTAGTACATATTGCTTCATTAATTGTTTTTTAATTGAGTGATAATAGTTTTTTATATATAAATTTGTTTATTTTAGGCTTAACAATATAATGTTTTTTATATAAAAATAAATAAATAATTTGTTAAAATTCATTAATTATCTTATATATTTTAAATTTTTTATATTTAAATTGAGATGTTTATCCTGTTTTGATTATGTTTATCAGAATTCAAATTTCATAATTTAAGGGTTTGGAGATTAGAGATAAGGATTTTGGGGGATAAGGATGAAATATATTAATTAGGGTTAAAAAATTTACAGGTATTACATTAGGCTTTAGTAGTTATTTTTAAGAGATTTTAAGTAGATAGATTTAAATGATAGTACATAAAGCTTAGTGAGTTATAATTAAGAGTTTTTTATGTCATCTTTATAATATAGTATAGATTAGTATTTAAAGTTATATTATATAAACCATTATATATATATAGATAATATATATACATCTATTATATTTTATTTACAAAAGGATAAAAGAAAAACAGAAAGAAACTCAAACGTATACATAAAAAGAGTTGCGTATTACTTTTATTATTTTTAAATAGAGTAAATTACATATTTCGTCCTTGTGGTTATATGAAAATTTGGATTGGATCCCCCAAACAAAATAATTACATGTATGGTCATCGTGGTTTCATTTTCGTTTTAGATTAGGTCCCTCCGCTTTAACCCCTCTAATCTTAGATCCATTAAATTAAGGGTAATCAGGTCTTTTTTTTTACTTTTTGTTAAAAAAATAATGTAATTTAAAAAAATCTACTTGTCAATATATATAAAAAGTAAGGTTCTAAATGGCATGAGGTGTGGCGTGGCGGCGCGGCGAGGCCAAGCCTCAAGCCTTAGGAGCAATGGCGAAGTCTTGGCGTTTTCAAGGCGTGACTTATGGCATCAAATTTCTAATTTATATATAATATTATATATAAAAACATATGTTTTGGCGTGTTATTCAATGAGTCAATAGTAATAAACAAGTTAAATTAGGTTATATATAGTAAAAACCCGCAAATAAGACATTAAAAACATAAAAAAATACCAAATATTGCATTACAAAAACTGCGCATTAGGCCATGGCGTGCCACGAGCTTAACGTGGCGTGAGACACAAGCCTTGGTGTCATAGCGTGCCATGGAGGCTGTGCGACGAGTTTTTTTTAGAACAGTGATAAAAAGAGTTAACTACAAACATATCGTCCTTATCATTCTTGATTTAGGCCGTTGCAAGTTTCCGACGAAACCTCCATCACCTCCGACGATCTCCATTTCCGGCGACAATAAACACCCCCACCCTCCTCCATCTCAGGGACCCCATCCCCTTCACAGAACGCCTTACTCTCGCCCTAGAGTTCATCGAGAAACTAGATCTAGATCCGAAGTTCATCATAGTTTATCAAGAAATCGAAACCAGATTAGAGTTCTTTGTGAAACCGGATTGGAGTTCATCGAGAAATCTAAGGAAGAGAGATATGAGGCTCTGTCGTCATTTGGATTTCATGGGTTCGATCTAGGGTGATGTGGCAACCAAACAAGTTCAAGATCGACAATGACGTTTGTAAGTTTTAGCTACTTCTACACCTCCAGATGCAAAACCTCAAAACCTACCATCCATTCCCCCAACTACCATGACATATTGACAACTAAAAAAATGGGTTGGAGGTTTGCTAGTCATACATCAGTAGGTTTGGTTTAGTTTGAGAGTATACATTATATTAGTGCAGGTTCTGTTCGATTGGTTTCATGAGAGCCTATGAATCTGTTGTATATATGATTATTAGCATGTTTTACTCACTCTCTACATCCCCAAAAAATCAAATCTTTTTTCTCGATAAATTTAGATCGGTTGATACCACCTCCAGCAAAGAGCTCCTCCATTGAGTCTGGGTTTTGATCTTTCGCAATGTCCGACAAATTCTACATACCCACTACTGTTTTCGCATATTTGAATGGGTTTTGTTGTGGGATTAGTTTTTGGGTTTCGATCCCGGTTTGATTCGAGAAGTGGGTGAAGAAAAAAAGGCAGCAATAGAGCAAAAGATGGATGTATGTCGAGTTGCAGGTCTGAAGTACGATCGACGGGAGGGGTTCGAGTTGCAGGTTTGAAGCTTGGCGCTTTCATGGATGTTGCAAGGGAAAAGCTAGAGACAAGTGCGTATATATAATATAAATTATATATTATGTAAATATTTTATTTTGAAAAGAAAATCGATGAAAATATAAAATTACTAAAAAGCCCTTGATTTAATGGACCTAAGGTTAAGAGAGTTAGAGGAAGGGAACCAATCCATAATGAAAGTTAAACCACGTTGACCATATGTGCAATTATTTCGTTTGGGGGACCCAATCCAAATTTTAATAAAACCACAGGGACGAAATCTGTAATTTACTCTTTTATATAAGAAAAAAATAATGTTTATATTAATAAAAATTTAAATTAGAAATAAAAAAATTAATGTTTAGATTGTTAATAATTCATATTAATTAAAGGGAATTTAATTAAAATGCCCTTTATTGAAAAATCAGTACCCAATATGTCCCAAATCTTGTTATTTTTGCCAAAATACCCCCTAGGTCCGCGTTTTTCACTGTTAGACGCGGACTTGGTCCGCGTTCTACTATTACACGCGAACTTGGACCGTGTTTGGCTTCAATGCACGGGGACGAGGGCTGTGTCCGCGTTTTTCACTGTTACACGCGGATTGGGGCCGCGTTTTTTTGTTAAAAAACGAAGGTTAGGTCCGCGTTGAATAGTATAAAACGTATTAGGGTTTCAGACCTATGATTTCATGTGTGGTCAACTGTTTATGACGTATTTTTTAATGATTTTACTGTTTTTTTCCACATTTTGGTCTGATTCTCATACAATAAGTGTACCATTGTCATTGAATATGTGGTTCACATTCATTTTCTCCATTCAATTTTTCCTATAAATATTAGTAAGATTAGATGCAAAATCGTTCATCACATCCACTTGAATTGCTTCATTTTTCATACTACTGAAAAAATGAGTTCATCTGTTAAAAAAGCTAGACTCTTATTATGTTTCGATGGTCAATGGGTGCAAAACAACAATGGGTGGGATTATATTGGCTACACAAAGCGTGGTGTAAATATTCCAATAATGGTTTCGTATAAGACGTTTATCGATTACGTCGTGGGAAAGTGTGGAATCGAAGATTCTGCTACTTGCAAGTTGGTGTTCAGACGTGCAGATGGCTCAGTGATGGAGATAACCAACGATGACGAAATCCTTGGTTTTATGCTACTTGCAACCGATTCAGAAATACCTCCACAACTTTTTGTGTATGTCGCACCATTGATGGGCGATGACGAAGATGATGACGAAGGTGATGACGAAGATGATGACGAAATCCATGTCGGTGGTAGTCAACTGGAGCCTGACTCTCAATTTCAGGCATCCTACGACACCACACTTTATTCTGATCATGCATATCGTCCTAACGAATCTTATCTCGAAGTTGTTCCGGAGACGCAACTAGAAGAAGAAGAAGAAGCAAAAGACCCAAAAAGACGGTTTGTTGGAGTTGCTGATGACGAAACACATGTTTTCACAACTGGTATATCTGATCTGGACAGATCAGATACCGATAATGACGAGGACGAAGAAACATATGCCCCTAGCAATAAATCATTTGGTGCGTTAAACGATTATTTTGATATGCCCCCTTCCCTTCCTAACCCGGAGACCCATATACCAGCCTACCAACCCGCACCTTACAATCGCAGTACAACTATACATGAAGGTCAAATATTTTATACGAAGGAGGAAATGACCGTACAGTTGGGAATGAAGTTCTTGCGAGAGGGTTTCGTGTTTAGAGCGAAGAAATCCGACAAACGCAGATACAAGGCTGTCTGTGACCAACAAAATTGTGAATGGAGTATGTCCGCGAAGTCCGTGGGCCCTAAAGGAGGGTTGTTTGTCGTTAGAAAGCTGAACGACGTACACACATGTTCGAGGACACAACTAAATGCCAGCCACCGACAGGTCAACAAAAGGACTTTGGGCCCATTCAACGTCATCTTGTTGTTTTGCTGGTTCTTCTGCTTGCGTCTGGCGATGGCACCGTGGAGTCCTTTGTATGAGTGACTCCAGATGTAGCTACCCCACGGATAGCGGTTAAACCTCTCCAAGTCATCGACAGCGATAAGTACAGTAGAGGAAACCGACAGCCTTGGATCACGACCCATGAACATCAACTCCGCCATCACCACCAAGCAAACACGCACAACATCCTCATCAGATATCGCACCCAAACCAGTTCTCATCGTCTGGAGGACGGTTTTCAGCGTCAAGATACCTGGTGCAAGGCCGGGCCAAACCCTACTAACGAATGACTCATCTGTTAAGGTAGGAAGGTCGGGTATTTGTCCGAAAGGGAGTCCAGTTACAATACAGAACTCACGACGACCAAAGTGCATGCGAGTCCCACACACGTGGAAATATAATTCCTTCGGCTGTGGTCTCGCAACCTCGACCTCCATCTGTAAAAACATGTGTACTAGAAGGGGGTCCTGTCCAATATTGGTAAGCTCGAGCCATGGCCCGAAAGATGTGCGGCTAAACATTTCGTGTAAATGTTGTGCCTGTTCAAGTGGACACGCTTCAAAAGCATCTCTAATTTCCTTTACCATGGCGATGCGGCATTTGAACGAAAGATCGACGTTATCAAAATCATCCTACATAGTAATGCAAAGATGTTGTCAACGCACCTAACTTGTAACTAACGATGTACATTTTGTTGATTTCGTCTATTGGTTAATTTTATAAAAAAACAAACCACTCAATCTATTGGATTTCCAGGTAGTAGGGGAATCACGTGGATTTCTTAAATCCCTACAAACCTTAGGGCTATTTACACCCGTTTGACAAAATCCAAATCGATATGTTGCGGTTTTTATTATTTCGGTTTTAGGCAACTAAAATTAACGCAATCTCTACAATAATTTTATAAAATGAACGCAACCCCTAAAAAAACGCAATCTCTAAAATTAACGCAATTTCTACAATAGTTTTATAAAAAAAACGCAATCTCTAAAAATAACGCAATCTCTACAATTTTTTTATACAAAAAAAAACCCAATCTCTAAATTTAACGCAATCTCTACAATATTTTTATAAAAAAAACGCAATGTCTAAGATTAACGCAATCTCTACAATATTTTTATAAAATTAACGCAATCTCTAAAATTGACGCATAATCTACAATTTTTTTATTAAACAAACGCAATCTCTAAAATTAACGCAATATCTACAATATTTTTATAAAATTAACGCAATCCCTAAAACAAATGCAATCTCTAAAATTAACGCAATCTCTACAATAATTTTATAAAATGAACGTAATCCCTAAAAAAACCCAATCTCTACAGTTTTTTATACAAAAAAAAAAAACGCAATCTCTAAAATTAACGCAATCTCTACAATAATCTATACTATATTATAAAAACGGCATAAAAAACTCTTAATTACAACATTTTAAGCACAAGTTACAACTAATTAAAGCCAATTACTTAATTTACAATTTCTTAATGCTTTGGTACAACCTTTCCAAGCACAGTATCTCACATAATCATCTATTTGTGGAATGAATACTCATTTATTAATATAACTATTTCTTTTTTTGGTGTAGGATTTTATAAATAATCTATTTGAAATATAGATTTTACATTTAAATCTATATTAATAAGATGTAATATAAAATCTTTTTTCTTCCGTATTTTTTTTATATTACATCTCATAATGATTTTTCCATATTTTATTTTATAAAATCTTTTTCCATATTTTATTTTATAAAATCTTTTTACATAATGAGATGTAATATAATATAAACTCTTTTTTCTTCCATATTTTTTTTTTCTAATATAAAATATACACGTATTTTATATTAGCATAATATAAAATCTACACGTATTTTTTTTGATAATATAAAATCTACACGTATTTTTTTTCACGAGCATTAAAAGAAGAAAAAAGAAGATTGATATGAATTAAAAATAAAAAATAACGAGATACACTAATAAATTATCGCATTATTTAAAATAAAAATATTTCGCAATAATTTCCAAATTAACCAAGCGTAAAGAAAATAAAATAGAAACGATATAGATATAAAAATATTCTTCCATATTTTTAATATATTTACATTTAAATTTAAAATCGAAAATGAAAATAAAAGATTTTAAAATATTCTCTACATTCACTATAAATATATATAGCTTCTATATGTATCATTTGAGTACAAGAAGAAGACGAACGGTCGGGTGTCAATGGCGGAACCTGCAACTGAACAAAAGGTATTCCACTATATTTTTGTTTCTTTGAAAAACTACTTTTTTATATTTTATTTTATTTACTGAGGATTTGTTTATATTTTTCAAAACCCACAATCATATTTTTCGAAGTAGGGGAATAAGATATATATACATATCTTTATTTTTATCGATTAATACTATGAGGTCTTGAAGTCAATAGTCAGATAAATATGTTGTGAGACATGGTGTTTGAGTTTTAAATAATATAATACAAAACTATTACCAATATTATTGCACAAACTCATAACAACAAACGATTAAGAATATATGCAAGTTAACCACTTATGAAAATACATTTGTTTTTTACATTGTATTTCATTAACTGTTAACAGAGAAATTACGTTTCATTTTAACTCGGTTCAATATTCCAACAAAAAATTTATTCTCCCGTGCAATGCACGGACCCAACACTAGTTTTATAAAATGAACGTAATCCCTAAAACAAACGCAATCTCTAAAATTGACATATCTACAGTTTTTTTTATAAAAAAAACGCAATCTCTAAGATTAACCCAATCTCTACAGTTTTTTTATACAAAAAAAAAACGCAATCTCTACAATAGTTTTATAAAAAAAACGCAATCTCTACAATTTTTTTATACAAAAAAAAAACGCAATCTCTAAAATTAACGCAATCTCTACAATATTTTTATAAAAAAAACGCAATCTCTAAAATTAACGCAATCTCTACAATAATTTTATAAAATGAACGCAATCCCTAAAACAAACCCAATCTCTACAGTTTTTTTATACAAAAAAAAAACGCAATCTTTAAAATTAACGCAATCTCTACAATAATTTTATAAAATGAACGCAATCCCTAAAACAAACCCAATCTCTACAGTTTTTTTATACAAAAAAAAACGCAATCTCTAAAATTAACGCAATCTCTACAATAATTTTATAAAATTAACACAATCTCTACAATTTTTTTATACAAAAAAAAAACACAATCATTAAAATTAACGCAATCTCTACAATATTTTTATAAAAAAAACCCAATCTCTAAGATTGACGCATAATCTACAAATTTTTTATTAAAAAAACGCAATCTCTAAAATTAACACAATCTCTACAATATTTTTATAAAATTAACGCAATCTATAAGATTAACGCATAATCTACAATATTTTTATAAAAAAAACGCAATCTCTAAGATTGACGCATAATCTACAATATTTTTTATAAAAAAAAACAATCTCTAAAATTAACACAATCTCTACAATATTTTTATAAAATTAACGCAATCTCTAAGATTAACACAATCTTTACAATATTTGTATAAAATTAACGCAATCTCTACAATAATTTTATAAAATTAACGCAATCCTAAAATTAACGCAATCTCTACAATAACTTTATAAAAAAAATGCAATCTCTAAAATCAACGTAATCTGTAAAACTAAAATTAACGTAACCTCTAACATATTATCAACATAAACGCAACACTCTAAAATTAACACATAATCACTAAAATAAATATAAAATTAAAACGCGGTTAAAGGAAACTTACCGAAGAAAGTGGTCGACCCATATCCGACTTTTATAAATGCTAACCAACCGAGTCGAGATCCGAGCGTGTGTAATACACGGTATATTTGAGAGAGTGAAAGAGATGTGATCCCTTTGAGAGTGATGGTGGTGGGGTTATGGGGGGACCTCACTTATTTATAGGAGGGTGTCACATAAAACCCTAAAAACATAATCAATCCACACCGTTGATCAATGACTAAACCCTAAACCATGTTATGGACCGGCCCCCAAGTACGCGTTGAACAGTGAAAAACGCGGCCCAGGTCCGCGTTGAACAGTGAATGCCGCCCCCCTCGTGTCAAGCCATTTCTCGGTTAATGGAAGCCAAACGCGGACCAACTACTCGTTTATACGGTGAAACGCGGACCAAGTCCGCGTGTAACAGTGAAAAACGCGGACCAAACACTCGTTTATACTATGTCCGCGTTTTTTCAAAAAACGCGGACCAAAAACGCGGACCTAGGAGGTATTTTGGCAAAAATAACAAGATTTGGGGCATATTGGGTACTGATTTTTCAATAAAGGACATTTTAATTAAATTTCCTTAATTAAAACATAATATAAATAAAAAATAATAATTTATATTAATTAAATTTTAAGATAAATAAAATAAAAAAATGACAAAAGGGAAAAAGACAAAAAATGGGAAAAAGGACAAAAAGCAAAAAAAAAAGACAAAAAAATAAAGTAGTAATGATTAACAAGGATTATGGTGCAATTAGCCTTCCAAAACAAAAACAAGAAGGCGCGTCAATTTAGGGAATATCTATGCTAGGATTGTGCCCCTCTCTGTTTTCACGTTGACATTATAAAATAATGGAGTAAACTACAATTTTAGTCCCTATGGTTTATATCCAACTACAAAAAGGACTTCTTAGGCTTTAATAAGTACAATTAATGTCCTTGTGATTTACATTTTGCTTTAGAAATCGTTTCTGATTACTAACTCCATTAAATATATCAATTAAACGAGTAACATTTACGTCTTTTTACCCTTTTTTTTGTCTTATAAGTTTTGTTTTTTACTCGAATCAAATGATCAAAATCATAGTTAATCTTTTTACTCTTTTTCCTCTTTATATATAACCACACACATAGTATCTATATCTATACTATATTATAAAGATGGTATAAAAAACTCTTAAAAACAAGTCTTAAAGCTTAATGTACAACTATTTAATGCTAATTACTTAAAAAACAACCATTAAAGCTGTATGTACTACACTTAATGCTATTTATTAATTTTCAATCATTATCTCTAACCATTTTAACTCTCCTAAAATCATTTCCCACTTTAACTCCCATAAAATAACTCTCAGCATAATTAAATATAGAATAAAAATCAAATTTTAAATATAAAAATATAAAATATAATTAAAAAAATCTAGCAGAATATTTTATAAAAAAAATTATATTATTAAACCAAAATAAATTACATTATATTATTAAGTCTAAATTAAACAAATTTATATAAAAAAATCATTATCAATCTCTCACAACCAACCAAAATCGTAATGTAAATCGACAAAAAATAGAAAATAAAATGAAACGTTAAAATCGTGATGTATCTAGCGGTATTGCACAAGTACACTTCTAGTATATAATAATAATAATAATAAGCACACACCCAGTACATATATAATGAAACATACACACAATATGTATTTATGTTTTTATATTTATATTAAGATATTTTCTTACAAAAGAAGGCGACAATAGCTATAAAATAATGATTAATAATAAGCAACAAAAATGGTGTTTTAACCATAAGGCTTGTGGTGTAGCGGTAATCACCTGGGGAGTTCATAGCGCTCAACCCGGGTTCGATTCCTTGCATTCCGAACTTTGTGGCCACTGGGTTTAACTTTAGGGCTGCATGTTTTAACAGTCGGTTTCATTGCCAAGGAATTAGTCTGGGCCAAAGGCCCAGGACACCCTTTCAAAAAAAAAAAAATGGTGTTAGAGAGAGATAGATGGAGAGAAATTAATTGAGTAGATAGTATATATTTTTCCTAAGTAATATCTTGAAAAAAGAAATCCATTTTCATTGTTCAAGTTCATTTTTTACAAATGTCTTGTGATTTTAGGTCCTGCCATCAGGGACAGACCCAGAAATTTTTTCATACGGTGGCACCATATGATATAGACAAAAGGTAATTACAAAAAGCACGGCTTTATCGACGTGTCTTCATCTTTTTCCGATGTTCAATATTGTCTCGTGTGTTTTTAGCATAATTCAACCATTTCGAGGGATTTTAAAAGTTTTTTGCTTGATTTCGAGGAATTTTTAAGTTTTTTTTATTGATTTCGAGGATTTTTTTTGGTTTTTTTGGTTGACTTCAAGAGTTTTCTTCGGTTTTTTTGTTAATTTCAATAGTTTTTTTTAGTTTTTTGGTTAATTACGAGGTACGGTTGCACCTTCTTGAATGTTTCAAAATAATACGGTAGCACCTTCCAGAACAATACGGTTGCACCCTTCACGAACCTAAATTTTTTTACCCTTCGTTGGAGAAATAATACGGTGGCACATGCCACCGTGACCACCACATTAGATCCGTCCATGCCTGCCATAACTTATGTATCACCAATATAATTATTTGTCATATAATATAATATAATATAAATAGAGTAAACTATAATTTTGGTCCCTGTAGTTAATGTCTTTCAACTAACATAGTCTTGACTAATGGAGTAAGAGACGATGAACATTTCCAAAACAAAATTTTTAACCACAAGGATTGTGGCTTAGTGGTTAAGGCCCTAGGGGATGTTGTGGTCTGTCCAGGGTTTGAATCCAGACATACACAACAATTGTGACAACTGAATTTATCAGAGCTTATTTCTTGCAGTCATAATTTGCTTGGATTAGTCTAGGCATACTTAAAAAAAAACATTTTGAAAACAAAATGTAAACGACAGGGACTTTAACTGTACTTATTGAAGTCTAGAGACGGGTTTCGTAGTTGAGTGTAAACTACAGGGACCAAAACTGTAGTTTGCTAAAAAAATAATGTATGTAAAGATAATGCATTTTAAAGAGTATATCCGGGTGTCGTACGCACTAAGTAGTATGTGTTTTCTCTACTCATTGTCATTGGGGTTTAATTAATGCTTCTCTACTGCATCTTGGTTGGAAGAAAGGCGGACGGAAAGATGAACCCTACAAGTACCACCTTCGATTCAACCAGTGACCCCAATCCAATCACTGACCACCATCGGATTAGCATTCGCTCTGCTCAACATAATCAACCACAACGACCGTTAAATCTACCTCGTCCAGATCTACTTGTTGGTAAGATTTTGTTTTTTGTTTTTTTTATTTTTGATCGTACTCCCAATTTGTTATTGGATCTGTTCCTGTTTATATGCTTTTTGTGATTTGATTGCAATCGTGATTCCGTTTGTTGATCAATGGTTGTTACTATCTTCATCGTTATAGAGGTGTTCTTTTGCATATTTTCATGTTCTTGACTTTGGAATTCGAATTGCTAGCTCGTCTGAAAATCAATTTGTTCATAGGACAGGGTGAGTAATAACTTGATTTTCGCAATTACTTTGAAGGAAGAAGAGAAGACTACAATGAAATATGTGTTCCTTCGTATAAAGCAATAATTACCGGGAATTGGAAGGCTACGAAAATCATCCTTGACAAGCGCCCAGAGCTGGTAGGGTTTAGCATCACCGAGAGTTACGAAACTGTGCTTCACATTGCGGTATTGGGAAAATCAATCTGGTTTGTGGAATATCTGGTGAGTTTGATGGCAAAGGAGGACTTAGAACTTCAAAACGGGAATGGTCAAACTGCTCTCTGTTTAGCGGCTATAGCCGGACATATCAAAATAGCCAAGATTTTGGTGAAAAAGAACAGGGCCCTGCTGGATATCCCGGATAATCAAGGAATGATGCCACTCTACATGGCCGCATTATTTGGAAATCATGAAATGGTAAAGTATCTGTATCATAGTTCTCAGAAAATGACTGGTCAGTTCTGGACACATCAAAATCGAGAGTGCGTTCTTGTGAAATGTGTCGAGGCTAATCTATTTGGTAAGTATTGGGCACATAATTGTCACATTTATAGCTTGATGTTCCTACCATAATATGTGGATAGACCCTTGTGCTTCTACTTCTTGTTTTATACTTCCAAGTAAGAGTTACTCATCATTGGGCACTTTGGTAGTGATTCACTTAGGTATTGGGAGCATATCATACATTGGACAGTTAAGTGTAGAATTTGAGTTAATTTGAGATCAAGGGTTATTGAAACTGCATGCTCAACTATCTTTTTGGATTCAGTTTCAGTGGCCGATTCTCCTTGCAGTAGATGATATTATCAAGTGAAAGCTTATAAATTTTTGACATGTGATTCTTATAAATATGAAATCTAGGCAGTATGAAATCTGTGTCTAACTTGTATAAAAATAGCTTTTAAGTTAAATAAAATGGTTTACATCCAATATCAGTGTAATGTCTGGAACTCATTGAAACTTGTTTGTCTATGCTTAGATCAAGCATGATGCCATTTGAAACTAGATAATGCCCCCGTTCATTTGTGGAAACATCATTACTATGATGCTCATGTTTATCTTGAAGATTGTATTTTTTCTTCAATGGTTCCCTCTCAAGAATGAGACATTTCATACATATGATGAGCATATTATAAAGCTTGAAGGTAGACTATGGGATAATTTGAGACCAAGTCTTAAGCTATTTTCATCTTTCTTCCTTTGATAAAAATGTGACAAAAAGCATATTTTAACATTTTAGTGAAGTTTGGCAGTTTGATTTGACCTACCAATTCATTTATAAGTCTCTATTTGTTTTCCATGAAATCTTGGTATTGCTTGTGGTTTGTAGTTGCTTCATGTTTGTTGAAGCGTGGATAAATTGCCTTTAGTTTTTTCTTATGAAGAATGCAATCCAAGGTGTGCATTTGTTGAAGTATGTTTCGTTTGAAGTCAACAGAAAAGAGGAATCTTAAACCATGACGTCCCAAGGTGGATATTTGTTATATATGAGGGTACAATTGTTTGTGCCTCATTCTATATGCTATAATGAGATCATGAGCTTATTAGATGACCTCATTACCAAGACCATGAACTTTCCATCTCAATGTCTCTTGTTGCCTTGTTGGGTCTATATTGTATGAATAGATCTGCAATTTTTCTTTCTAGACTTGAGATCATAAGATCCGATTTGTGTTTTTAATAAGGTTTTTTAAGAATTTGGAAGAACAACAAAAATGAGTACACAAATAGGTGAAAAAAGTTCTCCCCACCCATTCGTTGACCTACGGTAAGCATGGAATATGAACTCAAGATCTTTAAAATATTCTAAGTAATCTCCATCTAATTGAGCATTAGGCATCTTTAGAAAAGTTGATTGTGTTCATATTTAGGGCATTTGGATTTCTATGGTTGCATACTGATGTCCTTATGATTTGTACTTATATTTTGTTATGGTCAAACTTCATGGTTTCATCGTAAGGTCATATTGCTATGCTGCTTGCATTTTGGTTGCTTAGTTTTCTTGCCTTTGTCATAGAATTTTTCTTGTTTCGTAGATGCTGCATTACAAATAGTGACGGACATCCCAGAACTTGCTATAAATGGGAGAGTGCTTGGAATATTGGCTCGAAGACCTTATGCATTTGATGCTAAAACGCCAAGTATTATTCGGAGAATCACAATTACACGTAAGAAACACATTTTCTTGATTTCTATTATTTTTTCTTCATTGTGCTTCTAAATATTGGCATTTTCTTCTAAATACACCAGCTCGAATCACTAAAACATTTTCTCTAATACATGTAATGATTGGGTAAGGATTAATATGGGTACTATTCAAACTAATGTGTGGTAGTTGCATTAGTCATTTGCTTTGTTAGGTTTTGAAGGGCATTGACAAATGATTAGAATTTTGAGTCACTATGTTTACACTTTATAAGCAACCACTATATTTGTGAAAACATAAACAGAGAACAACACTTGTCTTAGTAGAAAATAATGATAGAAACACTTAGTTGGCTAAAATATTGCAAGATGAAACGAACTAGTTTTTGCTATTTCTTGGACGTGTTATTCATCATCAATCTTGTAACATATTTATCATGAATGGTGATTCATGATGAATAACACTTTCATCTTCATCAAGAATGTGCGATTCATGATGAATAACACTTTTATCTTCATCAAGAATGTGCGATTCATGATGAATAACACTTCCATATTCATCATGAATGTGTTATTCATGATGAATATTCATCTTGAGGAGGGGCATATGGCGCGCTTTGGGTAGTTCCCGGATTCCTAATCAATTTTGGGTTCGTAAGGAACTTCTCTCTCTCTCTCTCTCTCTCTGTGTATATATTATATGTATAGGGGCTTGATCATTTGAGAATTGAGAACGCCACAATTTGTGAGATCCTCGAGATCCATTCCGAAAATCTCTCTCCTCTCTACATAACATACACGCCCACCCAATTGAATGTGCATACAAGGTGAACACAATATAAACAAGTGTTCACAAGGTTCACATGGGGTCTTCCAATGTGTTCATAAGTGGTAGGTTTAGGGTTAGTTTAGTTGGTTTAGTTGGTTTTACAATGTGTTCCCAAGCTATACCAGATCTTTAGATTCATAGACTGTTCAAAAACGATATTAGTGTTCCTAAGAAAATGTTCACAATTGTGCGCATTTGATTGTGTATGTGCGTGTATGTTACGAGAAAGGGGAGAAAAAAAGGAGATGAGAGAGGAGAGAGAGAGACAAAATACTCCATAAAACTGATACGACAAAATAGTCCATAAAACTGATAATCAACATAAGACTACAACTTTCTCAAAATCACACATTCATAAAATAAATTCGAGAGAGACGAAATATAGATGTATTGTGCTACATTGCGTGGGTACACTTCTAGTATTACATATTACATGAATGATTTATGAAGCCTTCTTCAAAACTGATCCAATTATCTTTTGTTTTTTGTTGAAATCAATGTCACTTTGAATTTCATCTTAAAATTTTCTTATCATTGTAAGAATTTCTGGTGTGTTAGCATGATTTGATCTTGTGTTTATATAGGAAATACTTTTTAATGTCCATAAAGTAGTACATTGAACAATATACAAATACATTGAAGGATGAGCATATTGTAATAAATAAATGAAAGATTGAAGGGTGCATTGAAAATTGGGCACTTCATTTAAAAAATACTCCATATATTTGATTATGAATTTATCCATAAAGTAAATAAAGTATTGATTAATATATAAATTAATAATTATTAGTTTATTGGTTAATTAATATCTCGCTTAATAAGTTTTAGTGGTCCCAAGGGCATTAATTTATAGAGTTTCAATTGTACGATAGTTACAAAAAAGAAAAAAAACTTATAACCATTGTAGGTAGAAACATTAGAGGGTCCCCAAAGATCAACATGAATGAGTTCAAATGTGTGTTTGCTGCGAACTCGGCTTTTTGGAAAAGGTAATTTGTGGTGTTTAGCCTTGTGACAAACATCACAAGCATGATTGATGCGGGTGCAATAGACGAAGAAATGGATTTGTGTGCAACCGCATGTAGCAACACCGCGACGACACTTGGGGAGCAAGTCAAGACAATTATATTCAATAAGGAGTTGTCTTTTTTAAAAGATTAAGTTTCCTTAGATTAAGTTTCCTTTTTCTTTAGTTGCCTAGTTTGATCAAGTCTTTTCCTAGAAGATTAGTTATTTCTTTTAAGTTTTCTTAGGTCAGTTGGTTTCTTTTAAGGGTTTGGCTTTCCTATAAAAACCCCTTTAAGCTATTTTGTAAGACACTTTACTTTTGAATAAGAATTTCTGAATTTGAGTGAACTCAATTTCTTACACTTATCACGAGAGATGAGGGCCTTTTGTGTGGCGTGTCAACCTTATCCTAAGTAAACCCTTAGGTGGCGGTTTCTCCTCAACTACTTTTCAAACCCTAACGACTTTTTAAAACCTTAACGATCTTTCAAAAGTAACGACCCGTGTTACCCCCGTATCAATGATCCTTGTGAGAATCAACAAATTTGCAATGTACTGGAGAAAGCTTCTCTTGTGCCATAGGTCTATGGAACCATGATCAACAATGGATGTACAACCCAAAGAAGGTACATTACTTGAAAGGAAAACCAAATCAAACAAACCTAGTAAATCCCATGCAAAGGTAGGGTTGGGGGGGGGGGGTTAGGATATACGTAGACCTTTCCTCTACCCCAAGGGGTAGATAGAGGCTGTTTCCGTGAAGACCCCTGCTTGCGAAACAAAAGAATATAAGAAACAAGAGAGCAGGCAACATGTGAGAGTGTGTGCAAAGTAGCAGGGACAAATGCATCAGGCTTATTGCAAAGAGCAGTCTCTTCTGACTTCAAGACATAGGCATCCTTAAGCCTCAAGATCCTGTAGCCGACTAGCCTCATCGTTGAAGGGCGCTGCAAGATGCAATTGGAATTGAAAAAGTTTACTGATCAGTGCAGTTGGCACACAGAGCACTTCATGCAAAGTCAGATTGGGTTTCCATTGAATATAATTAATAAGGCAAACTTTTACTATGTGGCCATCAGGTAAGGTATAGAGTAAAGTGATTTAAGGGTCTGTTTGGTGGTTTGAAAGTCTTTGATCATGACAGTATGGTCTGATGGCATAATCCAAGTATTATTAGTAGCAATTGCACAACTACAACATGTGCATAATTCCTTAGCATGGGAAAATAACAAATTGTTTTACCTGCAAAGTGTTGACTGATCCTTTAATGACCCATAAAACTTGATTCAGAATCTGCATTGATAGGTGTTCAGGTGTGAAACCAGTAGAACCAGCATTACCCCTTTCCATTTCTCTGTCCCACTATTTCAGCATTATTACTATGACTACCATGAAGTTCACCTTGAACATGGGGCTGCTAGTCTCTTGCCTTTATTCCCTTTGATATTTCTGAGGATATCAATGCTTCTTTCAGCATATATCTTATATCTTTAGTATGCCCAGGTCTCTTGCAAAAATTGCAGAAGAGGTTAACTTTTTTTCCCTCTTTATTAAACTCATATCTGGTGTTCAGAAATTGTCCTTGCTCCTGAACTCCAGCATGCAAAGATGTCGAGTCTCCCACAAAGTGCATAGAATATTGCATCTCCCTTTGTGTTTCATCTTGAGTAGCCATGGAATAAGCAGTAGCCATTGTTGGCAATGGGTTCATCAGTAGTATCTTCCCTCTCACATATGTATATTCCTCATTAAGAACCATTAGAAGTGAATGGACTTTCTATCTTGTTTTTCCTTCATCATAGTCTGTGCAGCTCCACATGTGCACATCACTATTACCTTGTGGTAAATCTCCAATATCCTTGTGTAAACTATATGATTAAGCTCCATTAGCCTGCCCAAGTTCTGTTCCATTTCACACCAATTCTGCAGTGCTAGTGTACAGAACATTGTCAGTAATGTCCTTAATCAGGGCATTTCACATCCAGGCTCATACGTCTTTGTCAAGCTTCTAGCAGTTGTTCAATTGTCTGCTTCCACTACTTATTATGTGCTCCTATCCTTGAAAGCAGTTTTCTGCGTTTCTCCTTGAAAGTGAGTTGTAGAACGAGAGACTTGTCTAATAAGTGAATGAAGTGAGAACTAGAACTCAAGAAGCCAAGGCTATGATATGAATCACCACGTCATTTCATCTCTGCCAAAACTTCAAGTTTGGAAAATTTGCATCTGGTTTTGCACAATTTCTATTAATAAATTCAAGAGTAAATTACATTTTTGGTCCTTGTGGTTGGCACTCAATATCAAGGTTGGTCCCTCATTTAAATTAATTACAATTTTGGTCATTGTGGTTGTCATTCTGTTTCACTTTTGGTCCCTTTAACTACCTATAGTTAAAAGGTTAGTTGATTTTTTTTTGTCTTCTTCCTTATTTTGTTTTTTTACAGATTATAGAGTAAAGTACAATTTTAGTCCTTACGGTTTGTCTTTTTTTTTTTTTTTTTCATTTTGTGTTTCCTGCCATTTCATTTTTCATTTTATACATCTTATTAAATTTAATTATTTAATGATAATTTTAACTAAAAATACATTAAAAATACATATTTTATTTTGTAAATTGCACTTTTAAAAAAGTTTTGTCGCTAACTTTAAAATGAGTTAAGTATTGAATTTTTTTAATTTATATGCAATTTATCCGATATATATATTTGTAAATCCGTATACACTAATCAAGAAAAACATTTTATATTTTAAGTTGGGTTAAAAAATGTATCGTTTTTTTCTTATTTATATAGGATGAAAATCGAAACTTTTTTTTTTGGGAAGGGTGTCCTAGGCTATGCCTAGACTAATCCCTTGGCAAATTATGTCTGTAAGACATTAGCCCTGATTGAATCTCAGTGGCCACAATTGTTATGTACGCCTGGATTCGAACCCTGGACAGATGGGATATTTCACATCCCTAAGGCCTTATCTATGTCTATTAATAAAAAAAATGTATCGTTTTCAAATATTTCATCTAATTAAATGTTTTTAAATATTATAAAGCTTTTTTATTTGTTACACATTTTAAAAACATGTAATTAAATGAAATATATGAAAACGATACATTTTAATTAATATGCATAGATAAATTTTAATTTTTATCTTACATAAATAAGAAAAACGATACATTTTCTAAACCCGACTTAAAATATAAATGTTTTTTTTTCTGGATTAGTGTAAACGGATTTGCAAATATATATCTGATAAATTGCATAAAAGTTTAAAAACATTCAATACTTAACTCGTTTTAAAGGCAACGACAAAACTTTTTTAAAGGTGTAACTTACAAGATAAAATACATATTTTTAATTAAAATTATCATTAAATAATTAAATTTAATAAGAGATTAAAATGAAAAATAAAATGGTAGGAAACAAAAATGAAAAAAAGACAAACCATAGGGACTAAAATTGTAATTTATTCTATGATCTAATAAAACAAAATAAGGAAAAAACAAAAAAAGTTAACTAATCTTTTTAACTAGAGTTAGTCAGAGTGACCAAAAGTGAAACAAAATGACAACCACAGTGACCAGATTTGTAATTATTTTAAAAAAGGGACCAAACTTGATAGTAAACGATAACCACAAGGACCAAAAATGTAATTTACTCTAAATTCAATTTGTTCTTAGCTGACGAAGCTATCACCATTGCTCGTTGCCTTGAACTGTAGCCTCTGCTGTTAATATCACGATATATCGCCGATATATCGTGTATCGCTCCTATACAGAATATCGGTGTTAAAATATCGCTCTTTATATCGGCAACCGATATATCTGCGATATTGACCGATATATCGCCGATAATACCGATATTTTTGTGATTCTGTTTTGGGCCTATTTTTTTGTAATACTATTACCGGTGGGCTGAGCTTTTTTTTGTAATATTTTTTTGTTAGTTATATGGGCCTTTTTTTTAATTTGTGAGAAATCTAACTATCTAAGTTAGGTTTTTTCATATACGACTTCTTCTTCTTAGTTCTTTCATCATCGACTTCCTTCAACAGACAACAGTGGTCGACTTCTTGTTTAAGTTGATGTTGAAACTATTTTAAGTTGATGTTTGATGTTGAAACTATGTTCTTAGTTAATTCATATGATATGTTTATGGATGCATACTGATATAAATATATATATATATATATATATATATTATATATATATATATATATATATATAATTCTAAGAAAATTATATGAACCGATATTTCCGATATATCGTGTATCGGTCCCTGACCGATACACCACCGATATCCGATATTAACAGCATAGACTGTAGCCCACTCCGTCTAAAGGTGTAGAGACCAAAGTCATGCCAGGGTGATCAGAGGGTGAAGTTGGAGACTAGGGTGGATCAGAAGAATTGGTAATGGCACAATTCTTTTGATCGCTTGTTAATTCCACCGTCAAGCTTTGTGTTGGACAAAAACAATTCAGTAAGTCACAGAGACAAAAGATCAAACACCTAAAAGCAGAAAATAGATTATCAAACGAAAATAAATTAAGGACAAGATCTGGATCCAGAAAATTGGTTTTAGATAGTTGATGATTCTAATTAATCCAATATCTATATGTATGTATGTATTTAGCTGTCTCTGTGTGTGTGTCCAAAGGAGAAATGATGAATTTCAAGTTAGATTCTTTTGAGATTTAAGCCAACAATCATAGATAGATTGATAGTGATTCAAGTTCGGAGATCTTGTGACCATGTAAATTTTAGCGTAGTTTTGAGAAGTCAGAAAGAAAACAAAGAGAACGAAAGAGAAGTTGAGTTGCTGAATGCCCTCGATTTCTCTTGAGGTTCAGACCTCTATTTATACAAAAATAATTAACAGTAGTTAAGAAATTTACAGCAGCCAACTTTAAGAAAAAATCACCATACAAGCTATGCAAAACAAAAAACTTGTAAGAAATTGTGCCTAACAAGTTCTGCTGATAGAGCTAATCTGTAATTCCAACACAAGTCTTAAAATTACAACAAAAACATCCAATGAAACTAGGGGATATAAAGGGACACTAGATTTCAGTGCCATCTAAGTATTTCTATTTTTCATATAAACCACCGTCAAAAAAGTTCTGGGAAGAGGTTAATTACATGCAAAGGGCACAATTTCTCCTTGGAATCCACCTATAAATTTAAACATTGATTACACTTCAAAATTTAAAAAAAACACAGAAATTGAAGTTTCCATTTAGTGTTGTCATGTATTTTACAATTTGGTGTTACTCACTTCATGCATAACACTCTTCTCAGAAGTATGTAATATCATATACAGATATACTTCCTTTTCTTAGTTTTTGCAGTGTGTCGTCTGAAGATGATTCCTGAACTGGATAGTCATGCTCTGCAATTACTAAGAGTCATTTGGACAGAGATTGTGAAACTGCCCAAGGCTCAAATTGATGAGATAATAAGAGGGCCACCTGACCCAACCAAGGATGATGAAAAGCAAACACGCTCTGAAAAGGACAAACAAGAAGCACTGGTACTACTAAGAACCATTTCAGATAACATTGCCAAAATGCCTTCTAGAATTTTTAACCTATTCAGAGGGCCGGCCGATGAAAAGGCAATGATTTGGAAAGATGTGAAGCCAAAATACTCTTCTCGAGTGCTATTTCTTGCTGCAGAAATGGGTAACACTGCATTTGTAGTTGAGGTTATTCGGCAATATCCACATCTAGTACGGGAGGTAAATGATAACAACCAAAGTATATTTCACGTTGCTGTCTCACATCGTCATGAGGGTATCTACAATCTGTTATATGAGATTGGCTCACTCAGGAATCTGATAATTACTCTTGAAGACAAACATGGCAACAATATGTTGCATTTAGTTGGGGAGAGTGCAAAGATTAATAGACTACAGAAAATCCCAGGAGTGGGTCTGCAGTTACATCTAGAAACATTATGGTTCAAGGTACATGTTTCCCATCTCTTTTTTATATATCTTTTATCCATCTTTTGTGGGTTCTAAATCTATGGAATCATTTTCTCTAGCAATCATTTCATGTGCATTTTTTCATTAGAAAGCAAACTTTAAATTTGTATATATTGTAAATTCCAACTCAAAGATGCATTTCTGTAGTTGACATTTGGTATCTGAGACAATCATAAGTAATATAGAACATTTAAGTTCAGGAACATTATACTGTATAAATTGAACGTGGAAAGTCGGGAAGGAAAAAGACAGCCAGCCTAGTGCAACTATTCAATGAAGCACTCTATTTATAGATGTAAAGAACTGCATCCATATAATCTGATAGCTCCAGCCATTGGTTGTAATTCTTTTCCTCCGCACTATCAAATAGGAAATGACTAATTTATAAAGCAATAAACGAAAGTTTCCCATTTTGTTGTAGTATGAAAGGTTGACAAAATATAGTGGATAATGATGTAAATCTTTGTGATGTTAGGAAGTCGAAGACATACTCCCTCCTCCTTTCAGAGAAAAGAAAAACGCAGCCGGTCTAACACCACATGAAGTATTCACCAAGAACCACAAAGAGCTATTTTCCAAAGGTGAAGAGTGGATGAAAGAAACCGCGGCTCAATTGATGGTGGTGGCCTCGCTTATAGCCACCATCTCATTTGCAGCAGCATTTACGTTTCCAGGTGGATATGACCAAGTAACCGGTATGCCTATCTTCCTCAAAAAAGAACTTTCCAAGATTTTCATAATATTTGATGGCTTATCATTTATATCGGCTACAAGCTCAATCCTGCTGGTCTTGTCTATCCTGGGGTCTGATTATACTGAACATGATTTCTTGATTTCCCTACCCCAACAACTGATGATATGTCTAGCATCACTTTTCATCTCTATAGCCACCATGATCCTCACTTTTCTTATCAACTTTTTACTACTTTATCAGAACAATTCTAAATGGATACCAATTTTTATAAGCTCTTTTGCTGCTATCACATACATGATATTTGGCAGTCCAAAATTTCCTCTTCTAGGCCGCTTTCTATATGGTTCTAGATTTCTTTTCCAAAGGGAGAGGAGAATGCTTAAGAAACCGATCTTTTAGCCATTGTACTTTTGTAAGGCAATCGGTTGAAAGTTGATGATTTATACGTGGTTGGTGGTGTATATATGAAAGGCATATTTTGTTGGTGTTTTGGCTGTAAAACTCAGATTCACAATGCAAAATTCTAACAACTGACTGATCCGGTTTTCATATTTATGTAAACTTCGATGGTTATATCCTACAAAATTTGTTCTTTGGCGTTCCATTTGGTAAAAGAACATGATTAAATGGAACAAATGTTGTTACTAGAAAATGTTCTAATAACTACTAAAGTAGCAAAAAACCACTGGTAAATTAATAGTTGGTAACATCATGGAAGAGCAGATATTTTCCCAAAGCATCAACAGGTACATGGTGTCAATTTGTTAGTGTAAACTCCTCAAATTTTTCGAAGATTTCAAGAACTATTTTACCCAAGGAAAGGAGTCAGCTTCAGACTTCGTTGAAGTTGATTGTTTAGGTAGGGGCCGCTTACTAAATGCTTACTAGGTAAGCGCTTATCGACATCACTTACGTTACCGATTGAGTATGACAAGAATCAAGAATCTTACCTGATAAGAGATATAACAAGGACGGACAACCTTACCTAGTAAGGTTGTCCAAATACTCTTACCCAGTAAAGCGCTTATCGGTTTCAGACGCTTACTAA
The DNA here is from genome assembly GCA_954870635.1 of Arctium minus. Lineage (NCBI taxonomy): Eukaryota > Viridiplantae > Streptophyta > Magnoliopsida > Asterales > Asteraceae > Arctium > Arctium minus. Next base: position 70,252,237 of record OX941092.1, on the reverse strand, counting down.
CAATCCACTTTGATGACCATAATGCTACATGATAAAGTGAGTAATTTCTCTTGTCGATAAACGCTTACCTGGTAAGTGTTTGGAGAACAGTCCGTAGTCATTATGCCAAACTCAAGTCATATGGTTTTGTGGACACCTGTAGTGCAGTACCATATTGGCTGAGATTTTTGTGGTACAAACGAATTCCTTCAAAGACCCAAGGTTTGATTTGTCGGGTATGCCGGCTAAGAGAATCAAGCATGATAGGGGGCATGTCTCGAGCCTAGGTGACAAGGTAGTAAAGGGACTGTTTGATTGGGTTTCCATTAAATACTGATTAATCTGTCTATGTATATTGAGAAGGTTTTTGTTTAAAAATGTTGGAGTGATTTTTTTTATTGGGAACCCTTGAGGGGCTTTGGGTCCTTCCTGTAGCTCCAAAATTGCTTCGTGAACTATTTTCATACTCCTTTGTTGGGCTTCTGTACATCCTGCAACACAAATGTTAACAAGCCTTGAGAGTGTGTCGGATAAAGCTTTAAAGATTAGTAATGATTCGTCTGTTACATACAGATCTTGAAAAAAAAATTATTTGCTTATAAGCTCTGATACCATTATTTTATTTTTCAGGGGTAATGAAATAATCAGTCCGTACAAAGTAAGCTTCAAGTCTTGTGCAAAAATTGATATATGTGCATTTGCTCCCTCTACTTTTAGTATTTAAAAAAGTAGGAGGCCAAAGTTTTTTTTAATGGTCTCAACATATATATACTATAACAACCCATGGGCTATTTGTTTTATTTTAAAACCATTGTGTACCGGGATTTAGATCTCTGCATTATTCACAAAATTTCGGGTCTTTCTTAGCTTGGATGGAGAATAATAAAATAGAAAAAGGATTTATGGAATGAATGTGTATTGAATCAATATTAAGTCGAATATACCATCAGAAAAGCTTCCTTGACCCAATCGTATAAATATGGAACATGTTGAATGTAAGTTTTGATGGTATAACAGAACAAAGTGATCATTATTAATTCATTATAAAGTTAATAAAATATTATTAACAAACGATGAATAAAAGTGATTTGTAACAAAAAAAAAATATGTTAATGTATGGGTTAGAAAATCATGTGTTACCAGATCAATCGCGGATCCACCTTCCACTTCCTTCATTGATCATACATGATGCTAATGTTCCCTCCCGTTTTGGATTTGGTTCTGTCGAGAATAAAAGTTAAAACTAGAATTTATCTACTTTTATCATCATGACTAAAACTTTAATAAGTTCATACATGTAAAAGTGATTAAATGTATGTAAAAGTAACAAAAAGTGAAGATAAAAGTAGTTGAAGATGGTTGAATATAGTTGAAGGTATTTAAAGGAAAATGGAATGATATTAAAAATCAACTCATCCAAAAGCTCATAAATTGTAAGATCTCACATTGGTTGGGGAGGGGAACGAAAGTTGCCTTATAAGGGACTGGATACCTCCTCTACCAGACGCGTTTTAAAACCGTGAGTCCGGGTGTGTGGACAAAGCGGACAATATCTGGTACGGTTGACCTGAGATGTTACATAAATATTTTTACTATTCTCATCATTTCCCCCATAACTGCTATTTTCACATGATTCATAGTTTAACATTGGATTTTACTTGTTATTATGACTTTTTCTAGTAATGACATTTGTTGTACTATTACCATTTCTTAAAAAAAAAAACGATTTCTCCAAAAAGGATTAAACGAAGATTTTAGAGATTTCATACTACTTTTTTGTTTCAAGGGATTCTTCAGAAAAACTTTTCTCCAAATTTTAAAAAAGTAGAAGAGATGGTAAAGTTCTCTAAATTTGGTGAAGTCCTTAAAATTCAATATTTAGAAGATAGAAATACAGGGGTAAGCTTGAACAGGAAGACGATCAATTTACGATAATTTATTAATTGAAAAATACCATAGAAAATGGAAAATAACTTTAGAAAATAGGATGATTACTATTTTGAATTGAATCAAATATTCTGTTAAGCATACAATTGTAACAAGAACACGATTTAAATCCCTTAAAAATCTCATTATATCTTTTAGATCTATTTATTTTCATAATTTTAATTAATTTAGAGTTTTTTTTTAATCAAGTTTTGTATAATTTTTTTTTGTAGATACACTTTTGATAAGAAAATTCACAAGTTTCATTAATATCACATGTAATATACAAAATTAACTCATTATTTTTTTTTCACAATTTTTCTCTATTTTTTGGATCCATGTTTTGAATCACATTTTTGTTTTGGTTTCGTTTAACATATAACCGATCACGTATCACATATGATACATTATGTAAATTGTTGTACATGTCACATAAGATAATATACGCGTGAGTATAATTTACATAGTATCACATGTGATAATAAACATCTGAATATAAGTGACATATTATTACATGTGATAACATTCATCACAAAAAGATTTATAATTGTAAATATACATAATCACATATGATTACAAAAATATCTACAATTATCACATATGATTGATACGGTCATCGAACAAATTATCATATGTGATAGAACTTATGATCAAACTATTACATATTTATCTTTGTGGTGATGGAATTGGTTTATTAAGGATTATTAAAAATCGGTTTAGAAACAAAACTCAATTCCGATTTACTAGCGATTGAATTTTGAAGAAGTTATTGGACATACTCTAAAAAAAAACCCAAGTTTGTAGGATATATATAACCATCAAAGTTTACATAAACATGGAAATTGAATATGCTAATTGTTAGAAAACTACTTAAACATCAATATATAATAATTTGCTAACTTAGTTGGTAAAGGGTGAATTGACATTGCCCAAATACAAGACATGTCCTCGGTTCGATTCTAACCCCTTGAGAGCCTCAGCCGCTGAGGGAGCCAAAAAATGTCCCCTTACATTGGTGTCCTTGGATGCGGGTTTCATGTAGGGCCGATTGGGGTTGCCGGTAATCAACTTTTTGCCGAATCGATCTACTTTCAACTTTGCAAAACTACATCAATTCTAAAGATCAAAAGGAAAATGGCTAAAAGATTGGTGTCTTAAGCATTCTCCTCTCCCTTTGGAAAAGTAATCTAGAACCATATAGAAACCGACCTATGAGCGGAAATTTCGGGCTACCAAATATCAAATACGTGATGCCGGCAAAAGAGCTTATGAAAATCGGTATCCATTTAAAAGCGTACTGATAAAGTAGTATAAAATGGATAAGAAAAGCGAGGATCATGGTGGCTATAGAGATGAAAAGTGATGCTAGGCATATCATCAGCTGTTGGGGTAACGAGATCATGAAATCATGTTCGGTGTAATCCGAACCGAGGATAGACAAGACGAGGAGGATTGAGGTTGTCGAGGATATAAACGACAAGCCATCAAATATTATGAAAATTTTGGAAAGTTGTTTTCGGAGTAAGATAGGCACCCCGGTTACTTGGTTGTATCCACCAGGAAACGTAAAAGCAGCTGCAAACGATATCGTGGCGATAAGAGACGCAACCACCATTAATTGAGCAGCTGCTTCTTTTATCCACTCTTCACCTTTGGAAAACAGATCTTTGTGATTCTTGGTGAATACTTCATGTGGTGTTAGACCAGCTGCATTCTTCTTTTCTCGTAAAGGAGGAGGGAGTATGGTTGCTACTTCCTAACAAAACAAATATAGGGTCAGGTTCAGGGGAAACTGAGGAACACCTTGATAGCCCTTCATCTGATCAGTATGCACCAATGCATACAAGTAATCTGTAACATGCATATGTGCATATGCACAAGTGCATAATGCACACGTGCAAAAAAGCCAAAAAAACAACTTAATTTACTTGGTATGCACCGTATCCAGGGCTATCAGGGTGTTCCTCATTTTTTCCATTTTTTTGAGGCTTTCCCTTGAACCTCCCTCATGTATATATATATATATATATATATATGAAAAACCTCAAAAAAATAGGGTAGTCTTTCGTCTGGAAGGTATGCATTTGTAATTTGCAACATCCACACGTGTATATGCACAAGTGCATAATGTACTTGTGCATAAAAACCAAAAAGACCACATAATTTACCTGTAAGCACAAGTGCTTACCGTCCAGATGAAGGGCTACCAGAGAGTTCATATTATTATCATATCAACATAATTTAATTTCATTATTCCATAGACTTTTATATATGGATCAGAAAGATGTACCTTGAACCATAACGTTTCTAGATGCAATTGCAGACCCACTCCTGGGATGTTCTCTAGTCTATTAATCTTTGCACTCTCCCCAACTAAATGCAACATATTATTGCCGTCTTTGTCTTCAAGTGTAATTATCAAATTCCTGAGTGAGCCAATCTCATATAACAGATTGTAGATACCCTCATGACGATGTGCGACAGCAACGTGAAATATACTTTGGTTATCATCATTTACCACCCATACCAGATGTGGGTATTGCTTAATAACCTCGATTATAAATGCAGTGTTACCCATTTCCGCAGCAAGAAACATTACTCGGGAAGAGTATTTTTGCTTTGCATCTTTGCATGTCGTTGTCTTTTCATCAACCGAGCCTCGGAAGAGGTTAAAGATTTTAGCAGGCATGTTTGAAATGTTATCCGAAATGGTTCTTAGAAGTACGAGTGCTTCATGCTTTTCCTTTTCGGAGCGTGTTTGCCTTTCGTCATCCTTAGTTTGGTCAGGTGGCCCTCTTATTATGTCATCAATTTGATCCTTGGGCAGTTTCACAATCTCTGTCCAAATGATTCTTAGTAATTTCAAGGAATTACTTTCCATGTTAGGAATTCCAATCTTGAGATGGCAGACTGCAAAAACTAAGAAACCAAAGTAGACTATATATGTTATTAAAGTGGCATTGACCCAATTGGTCTCAACTCTCAACCTCACTAGAGGTCAATGATTTAAATCTTACCAAATGTGATGAGTGTGTGTGAATATATATATATATATATATATTTATATATAGATATATATTTATATAGAGAGAGATGTGGGTTCATACGAGAACAATATCTATTTAAGAAAACACGAGAACGACGAGTACATACAAAATCATATATGATTCACGTAATCATATATGATTCATGCGACTTTGCACATTTTTTTAAAGTCACAGGCGACATTGTTTTGGCCGTTAATGCCGAATCATATATGATTTTGCACATGATTTGTTGTTTTCTTGTTTTCCTAGATATCTAGCGTTCTCGTTTGAACCTCCCCCCCTCTCTCTCTCTCTCTATATATATATATATATATATATCCATAACTTCAAATGAGAAGTCTCAAATATATGAGAAAGAGAGAATCCATCCTATCCCTTCCACGAAAAAATTAACGGTCAAGATTTGAGTGGTTAATTGTGCAGTACCATATAATTCAGTCGCATGGTAATAATTATGCTGAAGATAAATGGGTGGTTTCATAACTTTTAAAACTACAACAAAATAGGCAGCAAACAAATAATAATATGTACACATATGAACTACTGGAGTCATTCACATATTAACTATTGAACTGTTTTGGGTCTCATATGACAACAATTGTTTTGGGTCCTCTTCACATGTGAATTTATCAGACATTTAATGATTTAATGCATCTATGAAACAGATTTAGTTCATATTTTCGTTGTTATGTGCATATATGAACCAAATGATTCACATATGAACTATTTAAGTCATTCATATATGAATTACTTAATGTTGAAAAACTTAAATCAGATAAGTTTTTATTGGTGCTGTGCAACTCACCAAACACTATGTACAAGTGTTTGATGCATGGATGAGTGGTTTATTTTAGACCACATATTTTACATTGGAAGACTCGGCATATGTCATCCTCCATTCCATCCCCTATAAATACATGCATCCATTCCATCCCAAAACACACCAACAATAAATTAGAAGTCTTCTTTCTAATTTTCTTCTTCTTCTTCCTTGTTCCTTTTTTGTTGATATATATATATATATATCTATATATATATATATTATTGATATATATTTATATATCTTGTTTTTGGAGGAACATTTGGGTGGCTGATTTGTTGATCCAAGAATCTCATAAACACGTTGTAATTTTCTCCCGGTTAGTAATATAAAGATCTCTCTCTCCCTGTGGATGTACACTATCACACTGATAGTGGAACCAGGTTAAATCTTACTGTCTCGATTTATTTGCTGTTTCGTTATATTTTATCGTATATTCGATAACTGCTATATTTACGCTTGTGGATCGGTATGAATCAATAGACCAAAATATACAATATTTAGATCTCGTTATTCCGCATTTGTTGTAACGGGTCAGTTGCACGTGATTTATTGTTATCATTTTTGGGACCGTAAATCACTTGAAATACGATTTTGTAACTGCCACCGACCCTTACAATTAGTATCAGAGCTTCTAGATCTAAATTTGTCTTACATTGTATATTTTTAGTCGCACGATAAGTGTTCGTTAAAAATGTCTGTTGATTCAGGAAATCCATTCGCCGGTTCCGTTTCCAACTCGGACCCAAATGTTTATCAAAAATGTGCTTTTAAATTATCGGGGGCCGGGATTAGAATAGAAAAATGGAACGGGGAGGGTGAATTTGGTAAATGGCAGTTTACTACAGCAACAACCCTTAGGAAAAACGATGTTCACCCCGTAGTCTTTGCTCCGGAAGAAATAGATCCGGATATGTCCACCTTAGAAGCTAAGGAAATGGAGGCTTGGGCCTTCACTACCTTACAAATGGCTATGGGTCCAAATGTAATTTCTGAAATCGTTTCTGAAAAGACAGCCGCAGGGATTTGGAAAAGACTTGAGAATCTTTATCTCAAGAAAACTTTGACTAACCGACTGTTACTGATGAGATCGTGCATGTTTTTCAAAATGAAGGAAGGCACTACCATTCAGGCCCACATGACTGAATTCGAAGACATCATAATGAAGTTGAAGGCAACAGATTCTATTTTTGCCACAGATAATGAGGCACTCGCTTTGATTCTGTTGTATTCACTTCCCGAAAATATTCCCAGTTCACTAACAGTTTTATTTATGGAAGAGATTCCATATCTTTGTCTGACGTGAAAGCAGGGATGATCTGTGAAGAACAGAGAATTTAGATGAAAATCGGTAACAGTTCGCGGGAGAACAACCACAACAGTTATGGTCTATTTGCCGAAAGAGACCAAGACGATCAACTCAGGGGAAGAACTCGTGGTCGCTCCCAATCTCATAAACCTGGTCATCGCGATAAATCTAAGCAACGTGACAATTGTAATTATTGTCACAAACCAGTTCATTGGGTCAGAGATTGTCCGAGTTTGAAAAACAAGGACAAGAACAAAGCAGAATCTTCAGCAGTTGCAACCGAACAAGATACAAGCTTCTCAGCAACGGTTACTGCACCGCAAGGCGACAGGCGTTGGGTGTTGGATACCGGAGCTTCGTGCCATATGACACCATTTCAGGACTGTTTCACTACTTTCGAGGTGTTCGAAGGTAACCATATTTATATGGGAAACAGTACATCGTGTGTCACTCGGGGCATCGGTTCGGTCAGAATCAAAATGTTTGACGGTACTATTCGAACTTTATCAAATGTTAAATTTGTACCGTCTATGACTTGTTCTTTGATTTCTGTTGGACAACTATCCAAACTTGGCTGTAAGATTCGAATAGAGAATGGGAGTATGCGCTTCTCCAGAGGGAACTTTGTTGTGATGAAAGGTGAGCAGGCAGAAAATAACCTGTTTTCATCTGGTAGGCGAAACAGTCAATTCTGATGCGTGTGTCGTGGATAGTTCGAGAAACTTAGATGCTACCCGTCTGTGGCATCTTAGATTGGGGCACACTTCAGAGAAGAACTTGGAGATTCTGCGCAAGCGGAAACTCATTGCAGTTGACACACCTATGTTCAGAATGTGTCTCGGGTAAACAGACGCGTGTTTCTTTTGGTGTTGGAAAACACAACACCAAAGGGATCCTCGATTACGTTCATACAGACGTCTGGGGACCATCTTCGATACAATCCCTTAGTGGAAGTAAGTACTGTGTTACTTTTATTGATGATTTCTCGCACAAACTTTGGGTGTATGTGATTAAGTTAAAGTCAGATGTTTTTGAAATATTCAAAACTTGGTTAGCACTAGTCGAAGTCGAGACTGGTAGAAAATTAAAAGTGCTTAGATCTGACAATGGTGGTGAATACACTAGTGGTAACTTTAAAGACTTTTGTTCACGTAGAGGTATTCACCGACACTACACCACACCCGGCGATCCGCAATCAAACGGAGTCGCCGAGCGGATGAATAGGACCTTGTTAGAAAAAGTCCGATGTATGTTAGTAACATCTGGTTTCCCTAAAATGTTTTAGGCTGAAGCACTTCACACTGCTGTACACATTGTGAATCGGTTACCGTGTTCAGCCATTGGGGGAAAAATTCCGGAAGAAATTTGGAGGGGGTAAGGGTTGTATCTGTTTGAAATACATAACTGTATTTGGATGTCCTGTGTATATTCATGTGACAGGTCAGGACAAGTTGGATCCCAGAGCCACCAAGGGATTCCTACTCGGCTATACAGATGGAATCAAGGGTTACCGAATCTGGAACCCGGTCACCCGAAAGGTGATTCATTCTCGACACGTGACCTTCGATGAGTCGATTATGTTCAAATCTAATCATAATCGACAGCCCGCTCCAGAACCGGAAATTATCTATTCTGTTTCTCCAACAGTCGATGGAGATGAGATAATTGTCAGTCCTATTGTACCCAACTCATCTGCTCGTGGTTTTACTTTAGGATCAGAATCTGAAGAAGATGTTAGTCCACCAGATACATCTACTTCTGATCCATTTAGTTCAGTTCAGGAAGAAATTCTGAATGATGGTGGAGGTCAAGGCGATACAATTCCAGTATCTGTACCTGCGAGGCAAAGCCAGAGAACTATCCGTCCTCCTAATAGGTATGGTGATTGGGATTTTGCAAATATGAGTTTTACTGACCAACTTGAGTATGCTTTGCATGTTGTACAGGATGAGCCGTTTGACTATTCGGAGGCCCTAGCTTTGAGCCACTGTGATAAGTGGTTAGGAGCTATGCATGAGGAAATGGATGCTCTATCTAAAAATAACACTTGGGAGCTTTGACCATTACCGAAAGGCAGTCGTGCAATTGGCTGCAAATGGGACTATAAAGTCAAAGACGATAAGCGTTATAAAGCTCGCCTGGTTGCGAAAGGCTTTGCACAGCGGAAGGGATATCTTCGCGCCCTTGGTTCGACACACATCTATCCGGGTCCTTCTGGCCCTTGTGGCAATTCTTGATATGGAGCTCGAACAATTAGATGTGAAAACAACTTTTCTGCACGAAGATCTTGAAGAAACCATCTATATGAAGCAACCAGAAGGTTTCATCTCCGACAACAAACCTGATTGGGTCTGTAAGTTGAAAAAGTCCCTTTATGGACTTAAACAATTGCCTCGACAATGGTACAAGAAGTTTGATTTATTTATGCTCTCGTTGGGTTTTGAGCGTAGTGAGAAAGACGCTTGTGTCTATCATAGATCAAGCGGTGGCATTTCTATTTATCTACTTCTTTATGTTGATGACATACTGATAGCTTGCAGGGATCGTTCTGAAATCAACCGTTTGAAAGATAGGTTGAAATCAAAATTTGAAATGAAAGATCTCAGTGAAGCTCGTGTTATTCTCGACATGGAAATTGTTCGGGACAGAAAGTCTCGTACTCTCAGGTTAACACAGAAGGGCTATATTCAGAAGATTCTGAATCGGTTTAATCTTGATGGAGCAAAGTCGGTGTCTACGCCACTTCTAAGACACATCAAGATTACAAGAGACGATTGTCCGGTAGACTATATTGGAAAGGCTGAGATGGCAAAGATTTCGTATGCTAGTGCAGTCGGGAGCCTCATGTATGCTATGGTATGCACCCGTCCCGATCTTGCACATTTCGTTGGTGTGATTAGTCGGTTTCTATCGAACCCGGGTAAGTCACATTGGAATGCAGTGAAAACTGTGTTTCGTTACTTGAAAGGTACGGAAACTCACGGCCTGATTTATGGTATGCAAAACAACTGTGATATTCTTAGTTACTGCGATTCAGATTACGCAGGTGATCGTGTCAGTTGGAAATCCACTTCTGGTTATGTTTTTACATTAGGTGGAACAGCTGTCAGTTGGAGATCTCGATTACAGTCTGTTGTTGCATTATCGACTACCGAAGCTGAACTCATTGCAGCAGTCGAGTTTGCTAAAGAAGCACTTCATTTACAGGAACTCTTGTTTGGATTGGGCCTGAAGCAGACTACTGTCCGTATTAATTGTGATAGCCAGAGTGCTATTCACTTGGCAACAAATTTGGCGTTCAGCTCTCGAACGAAGCACATTAATGTGCGTGATGCATTTCTGGTAGCTTTACACGACGCAAAGGTTGTGTACTTGAAGAAAATATTATCTGAAGATAATGCTGTCGATATGTTCACCAAGTCGTTACCGCCAGCCGCGTTCGAGCATTGCTCGAATTTGATCCAGCTCAGATTGTGTTAGTGCCGTTTGGCACCTTGTGGGAGAGATGAGAATATTGCTACAGATGACATAGCGACATCTTTGGGGAGTTATTACTTGTTACGTGTTTTTGGGTTGCTTAACTCGTTCGTCTATTGAGATTGCTCACTTGAGGATTTTTGCTTTTGATTTTGACGGGTGATGGCCGAGCCGAAGCTCGTCACGGTCAAAATGCATTATGTTACCTCGTGTCAATCTCTATCAACTATTTGTCCGTATTCGGGGGATTTGCACATCATGGTGGAGTGTTGAAAAACTTAAATCAGATAAGTTTTTATTGGTGCTGTGCAACTCACCAAGCACTATGTACAAGTGTTTGATGCATGGATGAGTGGTTTATTTTAGACCACATATTTTACATTGGAAGACTTGGCATATTTCATCCTCCATATGTCATCCTCCATTCCTTCCCCTATAAATACATGCATCCATTCCATCCCAAAACACACCAACAAGAAATTAGAAGTCTTCTTTCTAATTTTCTTCTTCTTCTTCCTTGTTCCTTTTTTGTTGATATATATATATCATTGATATATATTTATATATCTTGTTTTTGGAGGAACATTTGGGTGGCTGATTTGTTGATCCAAGGATCTCGTAAACATGTTGTAATTTTCTCCCGGTTGGTAATATAAAGATCTCTCTCTGTGGATGTACACTATCACACTGATAGTGGAACCACGTTAAATCTTGATGTCTCGATTTATTTTCTGTTTCGTTATATTTTATCGTATATTCGATAACTGCTATATTTACGCTTGTGGATCGGTATGAATCAATAGACCAAAATATACAATATTTAGATCCCATTATTCCGCATTTGTTGTAACGGGTCAGTTGCACGTGATTTATTGTTATCATTTTTGGGACCGTAAATCACTTGAAATACGATTTTGTAACTGCCACCGACCCTTACACTTAATTGATTCACAGATGAATCTTAGATTCACATATATCATTATAGTTTAGATCAAAATCAACATCTTGCATGCTCAAGATTGCTTTCTGGATTCAGATTCATATTGAAAGAATACGAGATTTGATCGAGAGAGAATTAAGAAGTTTGATAATTTTGATAAGCTAGAATTGCAATATATGATCGAGAAGGTATTGATGATAGAATTGCCATAAAATCAACATCTTGCTCAAGATTGCTTTCTAATTCGGATTCATATCGAAAGAATACGAGATTTGATTGAGAAAGAACTAAGAAATTTGATAACCTAGAATTGCGATATATGATCGAGATCCTTACGCTGCTCTAATTTTTTCAATTGTAATCTTTATTTGTTAATTATCATATTACCCTTCATTTAATAAAATTTGATCACTTAATCTAATGGCTAGGATGACTTCTCCCTTTCTCATATATTTGAGGTTTCTCATTTGAACCTCTCCCTATATAAAGTCTGCCCTATTACATGTATGGAAGAAAATATGTTTTAGAAACTATTTATAAGAAAAATATTAGGGTGCATTTGGTTAGTTGAGTGGAATTTGATGGAATTGGAATCCATTAAAGTAATTTGAATTTGAAGGAATTGAAATGAAATTTGATGGAACTTGACCACACATTTGGTTGATACGAATTGGATGGAATTCAATTCTTTCATTTAAGCTAATGAATGGTGAATTCCTTAATTTGTGGAATTCAATGAAATTCAAAGAACTCCATTATTTTCATTATGTGAACCAAACATATGATTTGGAATTTAGTCAAATGAATTATCCATTCCAATTCCTTCAATCATGAACCAAACACCCCCTTAGTATCCTATGAGCACTTAGTTATGCCTTGAACATTCAAAAAGATAAATATATAAAGGATGAAAAAATTCTCACATAATCGTATGAATCTTCGGATGATATTAGGTCTGATATCATTAAATGCATAAGGTTTTCGAGCCAGTACTCTGAGTACCCTCCCATTTATTGCAAGCTCCGGACAGTCTTTCGCCATTTCTAATGCGATGTCTACAAAATATTTGATCAATAATCACTTCATGACACAATTTTTATGATGATAACAACAAAACTAAACAAACAAAATGTAGGGGGCCTAGAATTATAGTTTTCATATTAAGCCATAGTCATTCTCATATTATATTAACACACTATAACAAAATTGGGTTTATAGGATGCCTAAAATGTTTAAGAGTCCTAATAGGATATGCTTTATAAGACTTAAGTTTATAGGACTAAACTATAAAGCGTCCTATCTAAAAGTGTTACAATAGCTTTATAGGACTCTTTTCAGCGTTTTAACATGTTTTTCAAGACACTTTTAAAATAAAGTGTCGTATAGTGTTCTTTAAACCCATCTTTTTATAAGACACTTTCTGTATTAGGACACCTTGTGTTTATAGAACATTTTTTCAAATAATGTCGTATAAAATAACTAATACGACACTTTATTTTAAAAGTGTCATAAAAAATTTTGTTACAAAGTGTCCTATAAATCTATTGTAACACTTTTAGATATGACACTTTTTTATTTGATCCCATAAACTGAAGTCCTATAAAGTATCCTATTATGATGCTTAGACATTTTAGACGTCTGATAAACCTAATGTTATTGTAGTACCATAAATATGTAATATGGTGTGAATGTGCTAAAGTTTATACATAGATATGACAGAGCAACTAGCTAAAATGCTTTATACTTACCAAATAGATCAGCTTGAACACATTTCACAAGAACCCAACCTCGATTCTTCGGTGTCCAAAACTCGCCGGTCATTTTCTGAGAATTACGATACAAATAGGTAACCATATCATGATTTCTAAATAAAGCAGCCATGTAGAGAGGCATCATTCCTTGATTATCAGGGATATCCAATAACTTCTTGTTCTTTTTCACCAAAAGTTTGGCCCTTCTCACATCTTGCCCGGTGGCCGCTAAATATAGCGCGGTTTGACCGTTTCTATTTTGGAGTTCCAAGTCTTTCGTTTCCATCAAACGTACCAAATATTCTACAAACAAGTACGATTTCCCCAATACTGCAACATGAAGCACGGTTTCATAGTTTTCGGTGATGCTAAAACGTACCAACTCTGGATGGATATCAATGATGGCTTTAGCAACTTTCCAATCACCCGTTAGCGATGCTTTATACAAAGGAACACAAATTTTATTGTAGTCTTCTCTTCTTCCTTCAAAGTAATTTCAAAATCAAGTTATCACTTAATTATGAGTCCTAAGATGGTAGGTCTGCTTTTCATTTGTTCATAGTTAGGAATTTATGAGATGCAACAGATCAATTCTTTTTTAAGCTGCAATTCATGGAAGGGTATTTGATTAAAAGTAATCAACGGTTAATTTAAAAGTACTTCTCACACAATTCTCACCAAAAATAACACTTCTCACATCATCCCATGCCTATCTATAGGGGTGAGCCCAAAGAGAACCCGAAAGAAACAACAATCGAAGAACCACAAAAAGCGGATGAAAAAAATATACTTAAATGGATGTCAACTTAAAGTGAATAAAACGATCTTTTTCTTGGTGTAATTTGTTTCGCTCCAATTTTAATTATAGTTCGCCGATTTTGGATTAAAATATAGGGTGATATTTTTTTTTTTGATTTAAAATAAAAGGTGGTTGTTACTACTTATTCAATCACATACATTATATCATTTCAACCTAATAGTTTGGATGTTAGTTTCCCTTTTTTATGGGTTCTCCCTGGATTTTAAACCTCTCACATTTTATATATATATATATATATAATATGAGAGGTTTAAACAAAAAGACTAGTATCATGAGAAGTTAATAAAGATAGGTTCATATGTGATTATTAAAAAACTAAAAAAAAATCTATTTGTATATAGAGGGGTAGGTTCGGTTGAAATTGTAAACTAGGACCAATCGAGAGCGAGCCATGTGTCCCAGACATTTACAGGATATTCATCATGAATGGTGTAAGAAATTCACGTTCATTATTGATGATGAATGTCTCACTCTCGTTTGTCCACATATCACAATGGAAGGTTCACAACTGAACTTTTTTTTTTCTCTCTCTCTCTCTCTCTATATATATATCTATATATATATATATCTGTGTGTATGTATACATACACACACATATATATGTATATATAGGGGAGCGATCAAATGGAAACCACTCTAATTTTGAAAACCGTGGAAACCCTCGATTTCATTGGTTAAGTTAATGAAATTGTTTCATGAAATTGTTTAATTTGATGAAATTGTTTAATTTGATGAAATTGTTTCATATAATTCTTTTATTGATGAAATTATTGCATATATTTGTGGTTTTTATGTAAAAATGAAAAAAATTCATCAGACCGCAAAAATAAATGAAACAATTTCATCAGAATGAGAAAAATAGATGAAACTACATAAAAAACACAAATATATGAAACAATTTCATTAATAAAAGAATTATATGAAACAACTTGATCATATTAAACAACTTTATGAACCAATTTCATTAATTTAACCAATGAAATTGACGGTTTCTAAAGTTTCCAATCTAATATGGTTTCCAATTGAAACCACCTCTATATTATATATATATATATATATATATATAAGGGAAAAGTTCAATAAAAACCAACAAACTATTCTATTTTGAATGATTAAGTCCCTAAACTAATTTTTTGAATGAAAAAACCATTAAACTTTCTCATTTTGAATGATTAAGTCCGTGAACTATTTTTTTGAATAAAAAAACCATTAAATTTTCTCAATTTGAATGAAAAACCATTAAATTTTCCCATTTTGAATTATTAAGTCCCTGAACATTTTTTTTCAATAAATTACATCATCGAACTTCTAAAAATTGGTTACTTACATTATTTTAACCAAAAAAAAAACTCCTTGTAACCGGTTATTTTTTGATTCTTCATCTTTTTATAGATCAAAAAGAGAGAGATCGATAACAGGGGCAACAACGTGTTAGGCAATATGGAGAACGAACAACGTTCGGGCAACGGGGAGTGGCGAGGCGGAGCGACACAACTGTTTGTGAGTGGTTTTAATGACGTAAAGTTTGAGAATTGTAAAACTGATTTAGATTAATGTTACTTCAAAACCTTCATACTCAGTTCCAAGTACCTTTAAAAAAAGGTAACCAATTTTCAGAAGTTCGATGGTTTATTTATTAAAAAAAATGTTTAGGGACTTAATCATTCAAAATTAGAAAGTTTAATGGTTTTTTCGTTCGAAAAAATAGTTAAGGGACATAATCATTCAAAATAAAAAAGTTTAATGGTTTTTTCATTCAAAAAAATAGTTCAGGGACTTAATCATTCAAAATGAATTAGTTTATTGGTTTTTTTTTGAACTTTTCCCTATATGTAAATAGAGGGAGGTTAAAGGGAAAACCTCAAAAAAATGAAAAACTGAGGAACACCTTGGTAGCCCTTGATATGGACGGTATGCACTTGTGCATATAAGTAAAATATGTTGTTTTTTGGTTTTTATGCACGTGTGCATCATGCACTTGTGCATATGCACGTGTGCATATGCACGTGTGCATGTTACAAATTACTTGTATGCACAAGTGCATACCGTACAGATAAAGGGTTACCACGGTGTTCCTCAGTTTTTCGTTTTCTTAAGGTTTTCCCTTGAACATGACCCTATGTATATATATACTATGTGTGTGTCAGTGTGTGTGTGTGTGTGGAGTTAGGTTCAAACAATAACAATGATCACATAAGAAAATAAGAGAATAAATATTGACAACACAACTCATTAAATAATGTATTCAAAAAAATTCCAAAAATAAATAAAAAGGGCATAAAAGTCAATTTGCTTCTATAGGAGTTATCCAATCCAAAATTAGTGTGATTTTATTTTTCACATAGAGAATTAATTTTTTTATTTAAGACATTTATTAAAAGTTGACAAATTTTATCTATAATATTCATCATAAATATACTTATGATTAACATGTATACAACAATTTTTCAGCATTCATATATCAACATGATATTCATCATGAATATACATTTTTACTATAATATTCATCATTAATATATTATAGTTTCAATCCTACATATTCTAGTTTTTCTTTATTGGATTCTCGACTGTCCCGATCGATCTCAATGGCTTCTCGATCATTCTCGATGGGTTATTGATCAACCTCGAAGGATTCTCGATCAGTCTCGTAGGTTCTCGATAGAAGATGAAGGTGGTTCATTATGGTTTTACACACACAGACACACTCTAAATTAATCGATGGCTTTTCGATCGTTCTCGAAGGGTTATCCATCGGTTTCAATGGAGGAAGAAGATGGTGGGTTATGATTTTACACACATAAACACACAATAAGTTAATGGATGGGTTATCGATTGGTCTCGACCGGTCTTGATGGATTATCGATTGGTCTTGATGGGTTCTCGATCGATCTCAATATGTTCTCGGATGGTTCTTGATCGGGTCTCGATTGGTCTCTGTTAAGTCAAAATATTGTATCCAAGATTTAATTAGAAAGTCATCGTTAGAAAGTCAGCAATGTCAAAGTCTTAGGAAGTCAAAGTTGATTAGTTTTCTTAGTGGTTAAGTTTTGTAATAGTCTTGTTTTAGGTAGTGGTATAAATAGCTTTAGCTTCCTTGTAATTGCTTAAGAACTTCATTGTAATATTTTGTATTCGTGAGATACATGAATTTGGAAGACTTTCTCTCTCTACATTTTCTCTCTCTAGTTCTTGATGTTTGATCGTATTTTGAGTAATTGTTTGATTGTTTGGGATTTATTGATTAACAATTGGTATCAGAGCTGAACCAAACTTTTCAGAAATGAATTGATCAAAGTTTGAATTGAAATCTGGAGTTTTTTAGATCGAAAATTGAGTTTTTCTGAAAATTTTTCATGAACTCGTGTTTTTGTACTGTTCATACGAATTTTGTTGAAAAATCGGTTTTAGTGCAAGAAAATGGAATCATTAGATTCGAATTGTGTTTAGGATTGTTTCTTGTTTTGAGTTCATCTCATAATTCGAACTAAATCGATGTCAATTTTCGATTTTGAACTTTTCTTGAAATATTTGTTCGAACTCTGTTCTTGATCGATTTGTGTGAATTGTTGTTTTTAATCAAAATTTGATAGTAATTTTGTGTTTTGTAGTGTTTTTCGATGTTTCTGATAAATTTTTGAGATCAAATTTGCAGATTTTGATCGATTTGAGATAGAAAGAGCCAAGATCCACGGTTTGCGCAAGTTCATACGATTTGCGCAAGTTCATCTTCGAGTTCATAGACATTTGCGCAAGATTTTCCGGACTTTGAAAGTTTCATTTGCGTTTCAAGGCTATCATGCAAAGCAAAGTTTGCGCATCCTGTAGCTTACGCAAAGCTCACTTTACGTCTTCCACTTGTTACGCAAAGCTCAGTTCGTGCATCACTTAGCTTACGCAAAGCTCAGTTCGCGCATCACTTGGCTTACGCAAACCTCATTTTGCGCGACAGCCTTAAAGCGCAAACTCTACTTTGCGCGAGCTTCTTATAGCGGGACCCCCGTGTTAAGTCTGCGGAGGGGGACAAAAGTTCTTTTTGTGCAAGATTTCAATTTGATCTGTTTTTTGATTTTCTGATTTACAGTTTGGGAACGATCATTCATATCAAGCTGATGTACTCATTTAAAATGGGATATTTTGCTGAGCTTGAAGAGAAGATTAGAAAGGTGGAATTAGAGAAAGTTAATCTGGGTCATGCTGTTGACTTTCATTCTCAAAAGTCAAAAGAGTATTTTGAGGAAAGCATTATTCTGAAAGAAGAAATTAGTGATTTAAAGACTCTCAATGAAGATCTTCTGAAAAAATCTTCTGGGCTGAATGAAGAGAAGATAAAGAGATTGGAATCTGAGAACGCTGAGCTTAGAAAGAATTTATCTGATTTGGAAAAACAGTTTGCTGAAAATAAAGCTATTTTTGAAAATGAAAAGAAAAATTTTTCAAAGAAGTTTTCAGATTTCTCTAAAAAGTGTTTTGAAGAGAAGAAGTCAGTTGAGCTTAAATGTATAAAACTTTCCCAACAAGTTTCCGATTTTGAGAAAGTACTTATTTTGGAAAGAGAGAAGTTTGATAAAGAAAAGAAGGCCATAGAACAGAAGAATGTGGGATTCTTTAAGAAAATATCCGTCCAGAGAAATGATTCCGAAAAAGGGTTTGAAGAAGAACGATCCATCTTAGAGACTGAAATCAAAAGGCTGACTTCAAAGTTATATGAACTATCTGCTACTGCACTAAAAGAGCAGAAAACGAAGTCTGAATTCTCAAAGAAGAATGACCTGCTTGTTATAGAAAGAGACAACTTCGCATCAAAGATCAAAGAGCTTGAAAAGACTGCTTCAAGTTCAAATCAGAAATCTGTCTCTTCACAAAGGTCAATTAAATTTTTTGATCAGATTCGTAGATATAACATTTTCTATGATCGATATTTAGATGGTTCAGATACATAT
Organism: Arctium minus; assembly: GCA_954870635.1. Lineage (NCBI taxonomy): Eukaryota > Viridiplantae > Streptophyta > Magnoliopsida > Asterales > Asteraceae > Arctium > Arctium minus. The sequence goes on along the minus strand of OX941092.1, from coordinate 70,233,228 downwards.
CCGAGGAGAAGAAGTTACAAGAAAGAGAAACTGGTCTGGCAGAAGAAACCAGTTAAAGGTGAGACGTCAGTTGAGCTGAAAGGAAAAACATCATGTGTACATGTACATCAAGCAAAGAAGAACAAAGAGCATAAAGGTAAACCTGACTTTATATACTCAAAAGATCAATTACTCAGGTTTTCAGATAATAAATTTTATTGTTCTTACTGCTGTACACATGATCATATCCACAAGACCAGTGATCATTTCTGGTATGGTTCTTACTCTGTAACCCCCACAAGAACAGCAACTAACATTCATGGACCCAAATACCAGTAGGTACCAAAGTCGAAAACTGATTCTGTGTTGCAGGCAACTCAAGTCAAGGGGGAGTAAAAGAACAATGGCTCTTGAATAACACAGTTCAATACCCGTACCTCAATGTCAAGATTATGGCTTCTAATCACATCAGCTTAGGACCCATACCTCAACGATTAAAGACCTTTACTCCTGTCATGATATGAGGATTGTACTCCAATACTTAAATGAGGAAATCAACCATCAAGGGGGAGTACATTCTTTTCTGAAAAATGCATTAGAGAGATATGACAGACTACATTCCCGAAGGAATTGTAGATCTCTATCCTGTACTTTTTCACTGATAAATCTTACTGATATGACGGACTACATTCCAGAAGGAATTGTGGATCTCTATCTTGTTTTCATTGATAAATCTACTGTTGCATAATTTATAGGGGGGGTAAAGGTGATGGCTTCTGATCACATAATAGATCAGGACCCGCTTTTCAATGACCAGAGAAGGATATTCTGCTAATATCCAGGGGGAGCTTAAAAGATCTAAATCATTTTATCATGATTTGAGGGGAGATTTAAAGGTAAATATCTTCTAATCTAGATCTCTGATTGTTTGAAAGAAGAACAACTTTCAAGCATGAAAAACAGTTTCTGAAATGTTCAAACCACTTCTGGTTCTCAAAAGATTTCATGAATTAAGAAGTGACTTTTAAATGTTTTTCAATTTTGTGCTTTAATGTTTAACTGACCGTGTGTTTCCAAATATCAATACTTGTATATTATCTTATCCATGTACTGTAAAGTATTCACACACACAGGTTCAATATTTCATTTGATTTTGTTATTACCATGTCTCATAACGAACCAATTTTTTCGATGGTAATACTCTCGTTTGCTTTCAAAAGTTGTTGAGCATCAATCATCTTTTCAATCTTTGTGCTTTCATTGCTAAATTGTTTATATTTGTTCATATAAACAAACCATCCAATTCTTTGATACCCTAACCATTTCATTTGATCTGATTAATACATTGTCAGATTCTCAAAACAATTCTCTTGATTTCATTTCATTCATTCAATATCTTTGTTTTGAGAAATCTTCAAAGTTCAATTGCTCAAATCTCATGAACATACATTCTGACACTGTTATTACTTTGTGCTTAACTGTTCAGTTAAATTGTTGAGCAACCATGCTTTTTAGGACTTACATGGGATTCATGTGTGAGCTTAAATAGAACTTCCATGGATTCGCGTAAGCCAGTGTTTCCTACCCAGGAAGTTATCCTTGAGTGATTGAGGGGTGAGGGGTCATAAATCAAAGAGTGGGGGAGATAACTCATCCGGTTGAGTTTTTCTCATTGTGTGGAGCAGAAAAATGGAAAAGAGAGTTTGGTTAGAAGTGAGCATAATGTTTAAAAGAAAGAGGGTGTGAGAACAAAGTTAAAAGAATATCAGAACTCTGCACCAACCACTTTCTGAGTCGGGCAACCACATCTTCTGATTGGTTCACATTCTTTGGTGACCATCATTGAAACAGGCAGTGAGCCCATGCCAACTCATGCATTAACCCCACCAGCCACTCGTTTCTTTCTTAACAAAGAAATGTTTCATTTTCTTTGGGGACACATCATATCTGCTATCTAGTCTTCACTCGGAAGATTTAGATATTGAAAAAGAAGGAAAGTTGCCCCACCTTCGCACCTCTTTCATGCACATTGAGTCCGTGTAATATCTGTTGTTGTCTCAACAGTTTACACAATTTGAGCCTTATGAAACACAATCATTGTGCTAAATTCTTTCATACACAAGCACGAGCACACAGAAAATTTGTTTTTCTGTCAGAACATTCATAGATAAACCTTGTGTTTTTCTATGATTGAATGGAAGTCCTGGGGAGTCATCATCAAATCAACTCCTTAAATTGTACATTCGTTGTACACAGTAACTTTGTGTTACTGACATGCATTCCTAACTGTTTCATTTGTTGAATCAGAGTTACCCAGTTCATTATATCTGAATTTGAAAAGATTCAGGTATATACAGTTCATGGTTCAGTTACTCAGATCAAAGAGCGGCGACTGTCAAATTATCATTGAAAGGGGAGATTGTTATTTGAATACAAAGGGGGTGATCAAAGACTGTGTCGAAATTGAAGATGTTTTGATGATCATGATGCTCACAATCATCAAAAAGGGGGAGACAATTATAAAGATTCAATTTCAAAGCCATGAAGAGTTGTCAAAAGTGAAAAGACTTGTGAAGAAATTCTGAGAGTTCAAAAGTCAATTCAAAATGCTTCCGCTGATTCAAAGTCAAAAGATTCTGAAGAAATATTATTCAATGATAAATCAAGATTTACGAAAGTTTGTTTTCTGAAGACAGTCCAGAGATCAAAGAGATGAAGATACAAGATCAAAGTTGTTTCAATGTTTAATGTCAAAGTTTCAAAGTTTTTTCAAATGTTTGAAGATTTCAGTTTTGCGTTTAAGGCTTGTTGACTTTCAAAGCTTCAAAGTGTAAAAGAATTTTCAAGATTTTTCAAAGGCTGAAAGACTGAAGTTTGTTAAAGCTTCAAAGTTCAATGTTGTCAGAGACAAAAGTTGAAGAATCAAGAACTGAAGACTAGTGTCAATTTTTTATTAAATCTTGAATACAAAGGGGGAGATTGTTAAGTCAAAATATTGTATCCAAGATTTAATTAGAAAGTCAATGTTAGAAAGTCAACAATGTCAAAGTCTTAGGAAGTCAAAGTTGATTAGTTTTCTTAGTGGTTAAGTTTTATAATAGTCTTGTTTTAGGTAGTGGTATAAATAGCTTTAGCTTCCTTGTAATTGCTTAAGAACTTCATTGTAATATTTTGTATTCGTGAGATACATGAATTTGGAAGACTTTCTTTCTCTACATTTTCTCTCTCTAGTTCTTGATGTTTGATCGTATTTTGAGTAATTGCTTGATTGTTTGGGATTTATTGATTAACAGTCTCAATTTGATTCTCGATGGAAGATGAATGTGATGGGTTATGGTTCTACATACACAAACACCCACTAAATTGACAAACGGTGGTGGGTATTGTAAAAGATGAAACAATTACACACACTAAATCAAAAAGGGTGTGGTGTTTTTAAGAGATGAAACTGTTAGATCACATATCTATTGGATTCAAGATCATCCAAACTGAAGATCGCAATTTGAAGCTAAAGCTGGAACGTCGACTCTCGATATTAAAGTCTATGTTTGTTTGTAATAAATGTCAAAGTAATTGTTTGTTATTGTATTCGTTAACTTAGTTAGTTATTAGTTATATTATAGTTCGTTATTTAATATCTTTGTAATAGATATTATTTAGAAATAATATCTAGATATTAAATCTAGATATTATGTTAGGTAGTGTGTTAGACACACTAGATCTTTTAAGCAAGTGTATCTCTAACTCTCTCAATCAGATTTTATTAAGAACACAAAACACACACTAAAAGGTGTAATACATAGAGAGAAAAACAGAGAACACAATCTAGAGCTTGAATCGATCAACCTTGTAACCTTTGTTATATATCAATACAGGTTGGTAATCATATTGTGTTGTTGTTTCTATAAAACTTGATATAAACATTGTGGACCCACAATTGGTATCAGAGCCTGATTAAGATCAAAATCAAGTTTTTAAAGAAAACGACTCTGTGTTCTTATTGAAAAATCGTTTTCGAGATTTAAGGTGTTTTAGGTGTTAAAATCGATCAGGTTGTGATCGATTAGGGTGCTAGATCGAGTTGTGAGTGTTTAATTTCAGTATAAAGCTTTAATCGAGTTCCATTTTGTGATTTTTGTGGTCTGAGTTCGGTTTGAAAAAGTCACTGTGCGATCAAATTTATTTTCAAAAAGTGATTTTTATCGAGATCGAGTGATAGCAAACTATTCTAGAAGTGTTTGTAGTCATATTGGTAGAGATTAGTAGTGCTAATCGACGAAGAAACAAGTTTTTAGTTGTTTTTCGAAGTACAGGTCGAACTTGCGCAAACCAGAGGACGAACACACGCAAAGCTCACTTTGCGTAACCTACTTTGTGCAACCAACTCAATACGCAAAGCTCCACTTTGCGCAACCCAAGTGATACGCAAAGTTCACTTTGCGCAACGCACTTGATACGCAAAGCCTACTTTGCGCAACTCAAGCATCACGCAAACCTCAGTACAAGTGATCTTCTCTTCACGAAAAGCTCAAGTCTAGTTTGCGCAACCCTCTCGAAACGCAAAGCTCACTTTGCGCATCCAACTTGAAACGCAAAGTTCACTTTGCGCAACCCTCTCGAAACGCAAAGCTCACTTTGCGCATCCAACTTGAAACGCAAAGTTCACTTTGCTCAACCCTCTTGAAACGCAAAGCTCACTTTGCGCAACCCACGTGATACGCAAACCTAAGTTTGCGCAACCCACTTGACACGCAAACCTGAATTTTGCGCCAATTTCACACTTAGACAAAATTTTGAAAACTGTAATAGGGTCTTTAATTGTCATAAATTTTTTCTCTAGGGGCGCTGCCCCCATACCTCCGCAAGGGTGTTGCCCCTTAACCCGTGCTAAGTCTGCCTAGGGGGACAAAATTTATTGTGTGATTTTATCTGGACTAACGATCATATTCAAGTTTCTAATCTTAACAGAATGTCTTCCTATTTTCCAATGTTGAATAAAGGAGAATACGAAAAGTGGAAAAGGAATTTTTTTCAGCTTCATAGATAATGATGATCTGGGTCAAAACATGAGATTATCATTGTCTGAGGGAGCACAGGTGCAAAGAGATTTTTATGATTATAGAGCTAGAGTTTATCTGAGAAAGAGTATTTCTAAAGAAATATATGATTTAATGGATATTCCCGAAGCTTCAGGGAAAGAGATTTGGGACTATCTTGCATTAAACTCTGAATGGATTAACTCAGACCGAAAGGTTTTCTTAAAAGGAAAAGATTTGGAAGATGAGAACTCTGAGCTAAAAAGAAAGATTTCTGATCTGGAAGCTCAAATACAGAAGCAAGAGTCTGTTGAGAGCAATGAGAAGAAATCAAAAGACTTGGAGAGTGTAAACACTGAGCTTCAAAAGATAATATATGAGTTTGAAAAGAAGTTCTCAGTTTTGTCCAAGAAGGGTGTTGAAGAGAAAAAGGTGGTTGAGCTTCAAAGTTTAATGCTTTCTCAAAAAGTTGAAGACTTTGAGAAAGTAATCATATTGGAAAGAGTTCAGTTTGCCAAGGAGAGGAAGGCAAATGATCAGAAGGGTGCTAAGAAGGGATTCGAAGAAGAAAGAAGCATCCTTGAAGAAAAGATAAAGAATCTTACCGAGAAGCTATCTGAATTATCTAAGAGTGTACTGACAGAGAAGAAAAAGAAGTCTGCATTTGAGACGAAGTTTGATCTCCTTATCAAAGAAAGAAACAGTTATTCTTCAAAGGTAAAAGAGCTTCAAAATATTATTTGAAAGATGGTGGTGGTGACTGAGCGATCGACTCCAGAGTCAAAAATCCACTCACCTAGAAATAATTCAGTTGGTTCTAACAAACCAGCCGCAAGCTCACATCAGAAAACTTCTCTTTTCAAAAGGTTAGTTAAATCTTCTAATCAGATTCATTCTACTAATCTTTTCTATGACAGGAATAGAGATAGTTCAGGTACACAAAGAAGGGGAAGAAGCTTCCAGGAAGAAGAACTGGTCTGGAAGAAGACACCAGTTAAAGAAGAGCTGAAATGTAAAAGCTCATGTGTACATACGCATAATGCCAAGAAGAACATTGCGCGTAAAGGTAAACCTAATTTCGTCTACACGAGAGATCAATTAATCAGGTTGTCAGGTAAAAAATTATATTGTTCTTATTGTCGTACATATGATCCTATTCATAAAACAAGTGAACATTACTGGTACGGTTCTTACTCCATATCCCCTATACGAACTGCAACTAACACTCATGGACCCAAATACCAGTGGGTACCAAAACCTGTTAAATCTGTGTTGCAGACACCTACTGTCAAGGGGGAGTAGGAGAACCAATGGCTTCTAAGTACGTCAGCTTAGAACCCGTACTTTAACGAAGTTTGACTTCTAAACACAACAGTTTAGGACTCGCACTTCAATGATCAAAAGACCTTACTCCTGTGCTGATATGAGAAATTGTACTAAGATACTCAAAAGAGGAAATCAACCTTCAAGGGGGAGTACATACTTTTCTGAAATTTATGCATTGGATAGACATGATGACCTACACTTCAAAAAGGAAGTTGTGGATCTCTATCATGTGCTTTAGAACTGACATATTTTAGATGCATAATTTCAGGGGGAGTATAAAAGGTGATGACTTCTGATTATTTCTGATCAGAACTCGTACTTTAAAAGTTTTACTGCTTTTTGTCTTTTCAATTTAAGTGAATAAATTTGCTTTGACTTGACATAAGACTTTTGCAGAATTTTTGAGAGATGCTTACAAGTTCATATGTTTATGACTTTAAGCTTAGCTTCATGAGATGAAAGATCACACGTTAAGGTATAATCCTTTATCTTAAATCTCATATATGGTTGAAAGAAGGACAACTTTCAATCATTGGAAAACATTGTTTTTAATGTTCAAACCACTTCCCGATTTTTTAACAGATTTTATATTTTGGGAGTGTATTTTAAATGTTTTCATGATCTAAATTGTGCTTTAGCTGAAATAGTTAAACCCAACTGAGCATCATATGCATCATAAGAAAACAAGGAATCATTGTGCTAGGAATTAACACAACTTCAATGGAATCACCTTAACCAGTGATTTCTACCCAAGAAGTTAATCCTTAGTGATTGAGTGTGCAAAGCGAAAAGAAATGAGTGTGATTAGAGTGAGCAAAATGTTTAAAAGAAAGAGCGTGTGAGAACAGAGTTAAAAGAATATCACAACTCTGCATCAACTTTTTCTGAGCCGGGAAGCCACATTACTAGTGTTTCACAATTCTTTCGTGAACATTATTGAAATAGGCAACTAGCCCATGCCAACTCTTGATCAAACCTCACTATCTACTCATTTTCTTCTCAACAATAAAGTGTTTCACATTTTCTAAGGGGATGCAACACATTTGCTATCTGATTTTCATTTGGAAAATCTAGATATTGAAAAGAAGGAAGTCTGCCCCACCTTCGCACTTCAATCATGAACATTGAGTCTGTGTTTAACTTACTGTTGTCTCAGTGGTTTACACAATTTTGAGCCTATAAGCAATCATCTAGTGCTTAATTCTTTCTATCACAAGCACGAATACACAAGGAATTAGTTTCTTTGTCATAACATTTATAGAAATTACCTTTGTGGTGTTTCGATGATTAAATGGAAGCCCTGGGGGAGTCAACATTAAACAGTTCCTTTCCAATGTGTATTCGTTACATACAGTGACTTAGTGTTACTGACAGACATGTTAATTGATTCATTAGTTGATTCAGGTGTTACACAACTATTTTGTCTGGATTTGAAAAGACCTGGATGAATATCTTTTGAATTGACGGATCAGAGGCTCCAAGTGGTTGACATTTCTTACTCAGAGTTTTGATGAAGTCAGTGCACTTATCATCAAATAGGGGGAGAATGACTACACAAGAAATGGCAAAGATCACATGTTTCAAGAATCACGTCCAAGATTGAACTCTTCAAAAGCAAGTATTCTGAAGACATGCTGATTTCAGAGCTAGAGAAAGAGATTGCATCTTCTGAGCTGAACAAGAGGACTGAATTGCTAAATTCTTTTTAGTAATGATCTTGATCCAAAGGGGGAGATTGTTAGATCACATATCTATTGGATTCAAGATCATCCAAACTGAAGATCGCAATCTGAAGCTAAAGCTGGAACGTCGACTCTCGATATTAAAGTCTATGTTTGTTTGTAATAAATGTCAAAGTAATTGTTTGTTATTGTATTAGTTAACTTAGTTAGTTATTAGTTATATTATAGTTTGTTATTTAATATCTTTGTAATAGATATTATTTAGAAATAATATCTAGATATTAAATCTAGATATTATGTTAGGTAGTGTGTTAGACACACTAGATCTTTTAAGCAAGTGTATCTCTAACTCTCTCAATCAGATTTTATTAAGAACACAAAACACACACTAAAAGGTGTAATACACAGAGAGAAAAACAGAGAACACAATCTAGAGCTTGAATCGATCAACCTTGTAACCTTTGTTATATATCAATACAGGTTGGTAATCATATTGTGTGGTTGTTTCTATAAAACTTGATATAAACATTGTGGACCCACATAAACAAAGAAGGAAAAAAAATCTGAAATGGTGCATGCCATTTATGGTAGGAGCATCAAATGAGACTATTTAGTTAAGCATTTATTTAATTACCAATTTAACCTTTTGATTTTTGTTTAATTGAAAATGTTAACTAATTAATTAAGGTTTGTTGGAAGAATTAGATTGGTTAGAAATTCGGGAACTGCCCGTAGCATGCCATGTGTCCCTATTCAGGATGAATATTCATCGTGAATAACACATTCATTATGTATATGAAAGAGTTATTCATCATGAACATTCATGATGAATATGAAAGTGTTAGTCATCACAAATCACTCATTCATGATGAATATGTTACAACATTCATGATGAATAAAAAATTCATATTTTTGATGAATATGCCACGTGTTGTGTTATGGGCGGTTCCCGGGTTCTTAACCAATTTTAGGTTCCTAAAAACCTTCCCCTATATACATATATGAGTAAATTACACCGTTGGTCCTTGTTTACTCAAAATCTGGATACCATCTCTATTTCAAAATAAGGATACTCAATGTCCCCATGGTTTGTATTTTGTTTCGACTTGGGTTATTGTCACTATCATCGTTAAATCCATTCGGTTAAGTCAAAGAAAAATTAACGGTGTTAGTGATAGGAACTTAGTTCAAAACGAAATGCAATGTACTTATTTTGAAATCCGCACAAATTTTGGATATCGTCCATACTTTAAAATAATTACAATGAACATAGTGATTTGCATTTTGGTACAAGTTGGATCCCTAGCCTTAACTCAATTTACTACTTTGTCTTATGTTTTAAACAATCACATTTAGAAGATAGCCCACTTAGATAATAATATTTGGCTCCCCTTTCCCTCAACTCATCCACCTACATACATATATACATATATATATGCATATTATATATAATAATGTGTGTATATATATATATGCATATACAGACATATTATATATACACACAAAAACATCATCGATGCCATTCTCTCTCTTTACATATATACATATGCATACATATATTATATATACACACACTAAAACTTTATCAATCCCACCAACATTGTTCATCTACCTTGTCCACTTTAGAGTTTTGGGTGAAAGATTTCATGTTCTTGAAGAGGTGAGTTTTTTTTGGGTGTATGAGCTCTATGTTTGGGGATCTTTGTGGATTTGAAGCATGTGTTAATATTTGGTACATTTCTAGACTTGGATTGTGGTCTTGAACATATTCTTGGAGATCTTTGTTTTCAGATCTCAAGTCTTCACCTTTGGAAGTTAGATATAAGATTTGAAAACTAGGTTTAACTTAACCTAGCTAGGTGAGTTTCAAGTTACTTTGTGAAAATTATGTACATGTCAAAAATGTCCTTAATGGAGTCTATAAATGTTTTACTTGAGATTTTATTAAATGTTGTTTGTTGTTTGATTGACTTGCATCTTTGATACATTAGACTTCTTTAATCTTTGAAAATTTTTATATTTGGGTTTTTGGGACAATTGAGAAACAGACTATAAGAGTGTATTCTTCTGATGATTTCTTACATATAATGGTGATTATTTGACATTATTACACATTTAGAGTATTTGATTTCATAAAACTTGAGGGAAATGTATATTATTGAGTTGATGGACCTTTTGAAATGAAAATCACAAGAGTTGTGACATTTTGATGATTTACTACAACAAATGATGGTTCATTTGACTTATTTCATACTTTCATACATTATATGCATAATATTTGGAAAAAAATGCATATTCTTGATAATTTGACTTCTCAATTGACAAATCATTATTTGTGGATACTTGGTGATTTTGAACAATAAACAAGTGTTATTGTTGTGTTTATATCTGTTGGTTGTTTATTTCACCCATTTGGGCATTTTACACTTTTATTTGTACAAATGTTGGGAATTACATATATCTAGGTTATATGATGTTTTAAGATGTAATTCTCATAGGTTGTGGTCTTTTGTTGATTTAAAACCACGTAAATTGTTATGTTGGGATTTGCCCAACTTTTGGGTATTCACATTTCGTAACTAAGCATTGACATCATGTGTTGCATAAACCTTTGAGAAATGCATGTTGTTAGTTCATTTGACATTTCATGTCATAAATAGTGCTTATTGAACCATGTAATGGTATTTGAGAGTTGCACAATTTTGGGTGTTTATTTGTGTATATGAACATTAAATGCTTATATATGCATAATCACTTGCATTATGCATGTTATTGGATATATTTTGATCCTTCACCATATAATTTGCCATGTTTGTGATTATGATGCTTTAACCTTTATGCATGAGGGTTCATTGCTTGTATTGTTAAGTAGGAAGTTTTGAGGTTCCTATCTTAAATGATAGTCAGTATACATTAAAGGTTGAACGAGAGCCTTGAGGTAGCACTCGAGAGAGTGGGCACTGAAGTTATTATGGACTTGAGGTGGCACTCGGAGGAGTATGCACTAGAGTAGACTTGAGGTGACGCTCGGAGGAGTATGCACTAAAGTCAATGAATCTGAGGTGGAACTCGATAACGTTGATTCATGACATATCTATGTGTTCCTGCCACATCTCATGGAAACGGGTCTCCCCCGTCATCGTAAGATGTTTTTATATTGCTAAATTGCCATACCTTGGGTACTTTTGGAAAGATATATTTTACTATGAAAACATACTTTCAGATGAGAAATAGTGTTATTAAATAATATTCTTTAAATTTTACCGTTTTGTGTTGGTGATATAAAATGATTTACTCACTAGGCTTTTAAGCCTAACAATTTTTCTTGTTGATATGTGCATCATGTCCTGAGGGGCGGTACTAGCGACGCTTATAGTGAGTCGAGTGTTAGTAGAAGCATGTGGGGGACTTTGATCATTGGAATGTTTTCTATATCGTTTGAAAATAGCGACTTATGGTGTGAGTTTTAGTAGCATCCAACTCTAATCTAGTTCTTCTAATTAATTCTAAGTCTATTTTTTTCGACCTTGCTTTGCTTTGTATGTAAGCAATAGTTGTTTTATAAAAGAAAGTTGTATAGATTTTGGTATTTTATCAAAGGGAAAAGTTCAAAAAAACTAAACGAACTATCCCATTTTGAATGATTAAGTTGCTAAAATATTTTTAATGAAAAAAATATTAAACTTTCTCATTTTGAATGATTAAGTCCATGAACTATTTTTTTTTGATGAAAACCTATATTTGTTTAACCATTCCCAAACTCTACGCCATTCAAACCCCATGCAAACACCGATATCACTCCCTTTGCCGCTCCTCGTCGCCCCATTGTTGTTTGTTTTGCATATCGCCTATCACGCTATTGGCCCTTGCATTCAATCTCCCTTTTTTTGATTTGTTTTTTTTTATCTTTTGATTCTCACTCTTCTTATAGATAAAAAGTAGATCAAAAAGAGGGAGATCGATGACAGAGACAACATCGTGTTAAGCAATATGGAGAACAAACAATGATGCGGCGACATAGAGTGACGGGGCGGAGCAGTACCGTTGTTTGCGAGGGGTTTGAATGACGTAGGGTTCAGAAACGGTAAAACAGATTTAGGTTTTCTTTTTACTTTAAAATCTTCCTAATTGGTTACAAATAGTTTTTTTTGTCAAAAGAATGTAGGTAACCAATTTCTAAAAGTTCGATGGTTTATTAACTTAAAAAACTGTTTAAAAACTTAATCATTCAAAATGAGAAAATTTTATGTTTTTTCCATTCAAAAAAAAAAGTAGTTAAGGAACTTAAACATTCAAAAATAGGAAAGTTTAATGACTTTTTCATTAAAAAAAATAGTTTAGGAACTTAATAATTCAAAATGGGATAGTTCGTTGGGTTTTTTTGAACTTTCCCTTTAGCAAAATTTTTAAATTAATCGGTTTTTCCTATATTTTAGGGTGTATATATATATATATATATATATAGAGAGAGAGAGAGAGAGAGAGAGAGAGAGACTTAATTAGGAAACGAAGCTTCACAAAAGTTAGCATATGTTAACATTTCATTATAAGGTATGTTAATGTATATTAAATTATAATAACATTTCCATGTTAGCATATGTTAACGTACGTTAGAATGCTATCTTATGACAAAGTGTTTCCTATGTTTCTCACGAAATGCTGATTTCCTACACGATCCTAATTATATATATATATATATATATATATATATATATATATATATATATATATATGGAGATGTTCAAATAAGAAATGTTAAGTGTGTGAGAAATATAGAAATAATTCTAGCCCCTCATCTGGTCAATATTTGCGGCTTTAACTGTGAAGTTCCGAATAATTTTTTGCGTGATCTATAGAAAATAGAGGGGTAATTTCATAAAATACGCGGGACAAGTTCATATGTGAACATGTGTGATTCACATAAGAACTATACGTTCATATGTGAATCAATTAATTAGCTCATATGAGACTCAATTAATTAGTTCATATGTAAATTTGTTAATTAGTTCAACTGATTCACATATGAACCTACAATTAATTAGTTAATATGTGAATCAGTTAATTAATTCATATATGAATCACAAATGTTCATATGTGAATCAGTTAAAAAGAGTCCATGTGTGAATTACACAGGTTCACATATGAACATGTAGTTCATTAGGGGTGCTCAAAAAATTGACCAACCTGATCAACCCAACCCGACCAATCCGGAAAAATATCAACCCGAGGTAACCCGACATATAATCGATACAAAATTAGGACAACCCGAATCTTTTGGGTTGATATTGGGTTAGGCTCAAAGTAACCCGACCAACCCGATAAACGTAGTAGCGACTTCTCTAAAATTATCTATATTTCCCTTTAATATGTATAAGTTACCAAAAAACTCGACAATAACGAGTAATGAAACTCATAAGAGAACATTATTAGAAAGTTACATGTAATACCTTAAATATCTGATGAACTCGTATATTCTTCTGAATAATGAATCGTATTTCAAAGATTTTTTTTTCTTATTTTTATGTTTTCAATATTGTTTTTACTTTGTTTAAGCACAAGCCGACCAACCCGAACGGGTTGGGTTGGGTTGCATTTCTATTTGGTTTGGGTTGAAAATTTTCAAACCGTCAACATTGGGTTGGGTTGTTGAAATGACTTCAACCCGATCAACCCAACTCGTGAGTACCCCTATAGTTCATATGTGAATCATACAGGTTCACATATAAACTCGTCCCGCGTATTTGTAAAAATTACGAAACTATCCTTCTATATTTGGAATAACCGTAACTTTTGAACAGTCAAAGCCGTAATTCTTGACCAGTCAAAGATGCAATTTTTGACCGGTCAAATCCGATCTTGAGTAGGATTACTTCTCTATTTCTCACACACTTAACATTTCTCATTTGAACTTATGGCTACATATATATATATATATATATATATATATATATATATAGGGAGATGTTCATTTGAGAAATGTTAAATATATGAGAAATAGAGAAGTAATCATAGTCTTTCATTCGGTCAAGATTGGCTTTGACCGGTCAAATACTGCGTCTTTGACTAATCAACAATTACGGGTTTGACTGGTCAAAAGTTGCGGCTATTCTAAAAATAAAATGACAATTTCGTAATTTTTATAAATACACGGGACGAGTTCATATATGAACTATATGTTCATATGTAAACCAGTGTAATTCACATATTAACTCTTTTAACTGATTCATATATGAGCCTTTGTGATTCATATATGAACCAATTAACTGATTCACATATGAACTAATTAACTGTAGGTTCATATGTGAATCAGTTGAACTAATTAACAGATTTATATATGAACCTTTATGATTCACATAGAAACGTATAGTTCATATATGAATCAGTTAAAATAGTTCATATGTGTATTACACTGGTTCATATATGAACATATAATTCATATGTGAATCATACAGGTTCATATATGAACTCGTCCCACGTATTTTACGAAATTACCCCTCTATCTTCTACATACCACACAAGAAATTATCCGGTGATTCACGGTCAAAGCCGCAAATGTTGACTAGATAAAGGACTAGGATCATTTCTTTATTTCTCATATTTTTAGCATTTCTCAAATGAACCTAATCCTATATATATATATATATATATATATATAGGGTTGAGATCTTTTGTTAACCTTGTATTTCTTGTTAACTATGTGAACTAATCCAAGCCATCCATCTATCGATCGGATGGTTGAGATTAAATGTAATTTTTTTAATAAAAAAACGTTTCATTAAATACAATTGTAAGTGAACATGAATGAAAAAGGGTATTTTGGGGAAAATAAACACTCAAAACATTAAACCCTTGGAAACGCTTTAAACACATTTATTACACTAAATTAGTAACCGACGAGTACCAACATTGATTATGTAACCGACATATTATGCAACTAATACACATTTATACCATGAACATATATGTTATCATATTATGCAACTATAATGCTTATGTTAACATATTCAATTTCTCACGATATGAACAATCATTGACTGCTAAAGATGATATTCAAATTGAAATTTGAATTATATGTTAACAAATGTGAACATATATGCATAACATGAACACATTTGTTAACATGGATGCATATGAACACTATTGTTAACGTACTTAATTTCACATATTATGAACAATTATCACCTTCTAATGTTCGTAGTTAAATTGAAGTTTAAATTAGATGAACATATGTGATCTAAAATTGATATTTAAATTGAACGTAATTCCAAATCATATATCGTATATGTTATCTAAAGAAAATTTATGTGAATCACATCTTTTGTGATGATACTATAATTGCATACAAACACTTACATTAACCTCATTTTTTTCATCATGAACAAACTTGAACATATATGCATAACATGAACATATATATGTAAGCATGGTTAACTATGAACATATATGAATAACATGAACTCATACGTTAGCATAAATACATATGAACGGTTCTGTTAACATTTTTACTTAAACAATATTGAAATGATTCAAAAAAATTATGAAAAAGGATAAAATTGTGAAATCGTAACCTACACAACAATTTTGGAATCTTCACTTTTGTAACTCCCATACAATTAATTACAAAAGATTACATATCAAAATGACGTTAATACCCTTTTGTATTAAATAAATAAATGAATAAAACATCAACTAACCTTGCAATCCTATTGGTTGATCAAGGTACACATAGTTAGCAAAAATACAAGGTTAACAATGATCCTCTCTCTCTCTCTCTCTAGGGAATTTAATTAAAATGTCCTTTATTGAAAAATCAGTACTCAATATGCCCTAAATCTTGTTATTTTTGCCAAAATACCCCCTATGTCCGCGTTTTTGAAAAAACGCGGACATAGTGCATTTGGTCCGCGTATGGCTTGAAACGAGGACCAAGTCCGCGTGTAACAGTGAAAAACGAGGACCAAGTCCGCGTGTAACAGTGAAAAACGCGGACCAAGCCCTCGTTTCAAGCCATACGCGGACCAAATGCACTATGTCCGCGTTTTTTCAAAAACGCGGACATAGGGGGTATTTTGGCAAAAATAACAAGATTTGGGGTATATTGGGTACTGATTTTTCAATAAAGGGCATTTTAATTAAATTCCCATATATATATAGGAAGGTTCAAATAAGAAGGTAAAAAAGTTAAGAACATAGGAATAAATGGTTCATATGTAAAATAATTGGTAAACTTAGAAAAATCCATTTAAATTAAGATTCACATGTGAACCCTAGTTCGCTTACGTAGAAATTCACATATGATATATATAGTATTCTTATGTTATTATATATAGGACATGCAGTTTACTAGCTAATTACGACCAAACAAACATAAATTTTCAACAAAAGCATGTACAATTAATTATACGTAGTCGAATCACAAAATGAAATTAAAAAGTATTAATTATATATAAAAATCAATAGATAATTATTCAAAAAACTTACCATCAAGTAGATCTGGAAGAGGCAGATTTAGTGGTGGTTGATCAGTTGAAATGTTAATTTGGTGTTGCAGCTGGGGGCTAATAGGATTATTCAACTCATTTAAGTTTGTAGAGCTTGTAGTGTGCTTCATGACTCCACTAATTTGCTTATTGGATTTATCTGACGATCCTCTATGCATTTTAATTATATAGAGAGTCGATCGATCTGTAGATGAATAAAGTGAATATCAACTTTATATATTAATGGAAATATATATATATATATATATATATATATCAACTTAAGGGTGTGTGACCTCAGGTCGCATGAATTACATGTGATTTTACACGTGATTTTCGTATAAGATCACATATCGTGGCAAATCTTACAAGAGCATCATTGTCTACGGTTCAAAGGAGAAGTAAAGCTTTTTCTTTGCCTTGTCAAGCAAAAAAAGCATCATGTGTATGTGAAGTTGAATACTACCATTAATTATTAAAAAATAAATTATTAAACATTATGTTTCTATGTTTAGGTAAAAAGTTGATTATCGACAATCCTAAATCGGACTTACACGGAACCCGCTTTCAAGGACACCAATATGAGGGGCATTTTTTTGGCTCACTCCGCGGCTGAGGTTAGCAGGTGGGGGGGGGGGGGGGGGGGTTGGAACGTGGGTCTTTCTTGTATTTGGAAAAAGTCGTCCCACCCCTTTGTCAACTGAGCTACCTAACAGACACATCATGTCTTCTATATTATTTGGGATAATTTGAGGCCGTATGGTTTTTGGGAGACCCGTAAAGCTATTTGGGAGCCCGTGAGCAAAATATTGATTGAAATAACACTGAACCATGAATAAATATCGAAATTTCATTTGAAACAAACCGAACCTTCACATGAATACGAACCTCCATATGTAAGAAAACACACCAACATTCACATGAAGCACATAATAGAGGTCTCAACGAATCTCACGAAAAATGATTGATCTCATTTGTGACCCAATCCAATCGATATTATCTGTACATTTTAATAAAGATAGCATACGTATACGTCACTATAACAAAATTTACTTTATATGACGTCTAGAATGTCGAAGTGTCTTAATAAAATACTTTTTAGAAGTTAAGTTTTTAGGACGAAATCAATAAGTGTCATATCTAAAAGTTAAGTTTATAGGAAGTTTTTGAGCGTTTCAACAATTTTTTAGAAAAATAAAGTGTAATATTAACTATTTTATACGGCATTATTCAAAAAAATGTTCTATAAACATAAGTGTTTTATAAGAAGATAGGTTTACAGGACACTTCTCAAAAGTGTCTTATAAAATAACTAATACGATACTTTATTTTTAAAACATCTTAATTTTTTTGTTAAAACATCCAAAAACATCCGATAAACTTATTATAACACTTTTAGATAAGACTCTTTATAATTTGGTCTTAAACTTAAGTTTTATAAAGTAATTTAGTAAAATGTTTAGACATTCTAGGCCGCATATAGTGCCAATTTTGTTATAGTGCGTTTTGTATGATTTTATTAGAGATAAATATATCTACTTAGGAACTGTTTGGTTCAGACAAAGAAATGAAAATGAAAATAAAAATAAAACAAAATTCAATGGGACACTCAGCTCCCTTTGAATTTCAGTAAAGTAATGCATCAAAGTACTTTAATACACATGGTGTGTGCACTTTTTCAAAAGAGAAAGGTTATGTTTTAATGCAACCTACATTTTTCATCCATGTGATTTGTTGAAATTTGCTACTTTCGTAATTTGTAATTTTGAAATTAGGATTTTCGTCTTTTTAATTAGTTTGCAATTTCCTTTTATTTTTGTCTTTAGGACTAAGGTGTTGTTCGGTTCGTTTTATGTTAAGACCTGAATGGATATAGTTGTCTGTATTGGATAAAGTTGTCTGTATGTTAACAGATAAATTGTAGTTCGGTTGTTGGGCTGAATAAGCAGTCTAATGTGAAAAATGACCATTTTACCCTTCAAACCAAATCCCAAAATTAAAACCCTAAAACAAATTCTAGCCCTAAATCAAACCCAATATACAGAGAAAACAGATGTTGATTAGAAAACAATGCAGTGAGATGCAAGATAAAACATCACTCTGCCGAATCAAAATCTAACAGTTAGAAGATATTCTCCGGTGGAACTCCGACGGTGACAAGGGGATCTGTTTGGGAAGATATTCTCCGGTGGAAGAGATGTGATGGTTGTAGTGGTGAAGTCGGTGGAAGGGGTGGGGATTCAAGGGGTCTGGATCGAGAAGGAAGATGAAGATGATGACGTGATGCACAGACAGAGAAGGAAGATGAAGATGGTGGCAATAATGGAGGTGGTGTTGGAGTCGCCGGCGTTGGGACGACGGAGGTGATTAAGATGGCGTCGACGTATCTTCATGGGAACCGTTAGGATTTTTTAAGGGTTTGGTTCGAACTCATCCACTGCCAAACAACTCAAAAATGAAAGTGAACACAATATGAGCCCCTTCAATGGTTGTAAACAATGCGAACAATCATGGGGGAAATTTAAGGGAAGGGGTAGTTGGAGAAATTTAAGGGATTTTGATGGCTGAGCACAAAGGACCTATGTTTTTTAGCTAAGCCATTTAGTCATGGGCTGACCGAATAAGCCAATACCGAACAGTTGGATATGGCTGTGCGAATAAGCCATATCCATTACGGAACCCATTAAGCTGCTACCGAACAACCCCTAACTCCGCTAAAAAAATCCGTGAAGTTAGAAGCAATTTAATCATCTTACCTTCATTGTCTAACACCGAACACCCCCAACCAAAGTATGCGATCATATTCAACCTAATTCTCCTTCCCTTTCCCCTAAAAATCAAAATCAAAATCAAAGTCATGTTCAGCTTCTTTCCTTACCCCTGTAAGATCAAAATCAAAATGATCTTCAACCGAGCCTCTTCCCCTTCCCATAAAAATCAATATCAAAATGAAAATCAAAACCTAAACTTGTGACCCCCTTAAAAATCAAAACTTGCAAGCTACGAAAAATCACCTCCCCTTTATCGAAATGCCATAACCAAAATCAAAGCAAATCATGTTTATGCAAATCAGTAAAGTAGAAAGAACAAATTTAGTTTCCAACGCATCAGCGATCTTAAATCCAAAATCCAAAATCGAGTACAGAGTTAGAAGTAGAAATCGAAAGCAATTGATAAAGGGAATACATGATTGCACAAATGAAACATACTGAAATTAGAACATAATATTTTACAATGAAATGGTTTACTCCCTCTAGACCTAAAACAAAATATGTATCTAATTGAATCTCTAACCATGAATCGGGCGTTTCAATACAACATTGTGTTGTAGCAAGTAGTTATGTTGTAGATGATGAGGTGTGCATGTTTTGATTCTTAGGGGATACTTTGTAATGGTCCTATATTTGTGGTGTATATTTGATTATCGTTGATGCTTCTTAATGGTCCTTTCCTTCGTTGTTCTTTGATTTGAGAGAGAGGGCTGACGTTGAAGTCTGTTGTTGTTGAGGTGCGGTGTGATCAGTTGGAGTTCATCGGAGTGGGAAAGAGGGAGATTATAAACCAAGGTGGGTTTGAATCTGGGAGGAGCAGTCTCCATTGGGGAGGTTAGAGAGTGTTGGATATTTTAATTAAATTAAATGGAAATTTTATATTTCAGTTTTTTCTATTTTTCAGTTTTCTGGTTTTAATTTGGTTGAAAGTTTTGACGTTGAAAACTGTCCCTATTTCTTATCCATATACACCTATATATATATATATATATTAGAGTTTCTTGAATTTGGAGAAAGGTTTTTCTTGGTTTTTCCTACATATTTGGTTTATTATTTTCTGGATATTTCTTCTTGTTTGTTCAAGAGAGTCTCAACACTAAGGGGATCGTAGCACATTATTGGGTTCGATCGACTTCAAACATCGGTGCCGCGATTGACGAAGGTACGCATACGTTGTTGTATCGTGGGAGACATATTGTCGTTTAATTCCGTCGGCAAATATGGGACGGTTTTGTCTTAAGAAGAGAGATCTAAATCTCGACTCAACGTTCTTCCTTTTACGTTTATATTATTCGTTTCTTATACATATGTTTCATCGTTTCGTTCTTATATGTGTTCGGTCTCACTTTTGATAAAGTCTTCTACATGTTAATCAATATGAAAAGTGAAAACTTCTAACAATCTTAAGACAAAATCTCATTTTCAATAGTTGCTCGAATTTTTTTTTCCTGCGTGCAAATTTCTGAAAATTTGGTTTGCAATCTGTTGATTTTTTTTTGTTGCAAAAATCTTAGTTTGCTGCATGTTTTGTATGATACCATGTATAGTGTTGGTGATTTTAGTGAAATCATCGGTTCATTTTGTGTAATTGGATTCACAAGATAATAATGGGGTTATAACACGAGTTAGGAGGTGTGGAGTGCACACTCATGTAAGCTAACTATGACTCGCGATAGTTGGATGGTCACATTTGGCGGTTTTTATTAGTTTTGTAACTGAGACAGTGACTCGGGCGGGTTGTGTCGTGGGTTAACCTACACGGCTACCTGCGTCGTGCACTAGAAGTGGGACGAAAACAGTGACCCGCGTGGGTTGTGTCGCAGGTTAACCCGCGCGGCTACCCGCGCGGAGCTCTGTGAAGTGGGGACGAAAACAGTGTCCCGCGCGGGTTGTGCCGCGGGTTAACCCGCGCGGTGCTCTGTGAATGTTTTTTTGTAACCGCTCCATTTTACTTCAATTTGTAACCGCCAACATTAATGTCCACAATCAATCTCACTTAATGAGAAATTATTATCATTATTAATATAGGATCGGTTAGGATTCTCTTTGTGTTTAAATAGGGATCGATTTATGCCTAAATTCATACCGGTGAATTTGAGATTATCCTTGAGTGAATTTCGTGATACCCAGGCAGAATATGGTTGAAATATCACTTAAGGAAAGCGAGCTCTCACGCGAGCTCGAATTCTTATCCAAGTTCCGATCACTCTCTCTTCTCTTTCTCTCCATCGATTATTCTGCACACACTCCCCAACAATCTTAAGTGATATTTTCCTGCGTGAGAGAGATGGCGAGTGATCAATCCGTGAGAGACATGATGACCAAGTTCACCAAACTGGAGAAGTTTGAAGGCGTCGATTTTCGACGATGGCAGAAGAAGATGCACTTCTTGCTGACAACGTTGAAGGTCGTTTACGTATTGAGCACGCCGATGCCGGAAGTGATGGAGGACGAGACATTGAAGATGACCCGGCGTCGCGGCAAATGGGAAAACGACGACTACATATGTCGCGGCCACATCTTAAACGGTATGCGTGACTCCCTCTTTGAAACTTATCAAAATGTCGAATCTGCCAAAGAGCTATGGGACTCTCTTGAGTCCAAATACATGGCGGAGGATGTTTCTAGTAAGAAGTTCCTCGTTAGTAATTTTAATAATTACAAAATGGTGGACTCATGGCCTGTGATGAAGCAATATAATGAGCTCCTACGCATTTTAGGCAAATATGCTCAACACAATATGAAGATGGACGAATCCATCTCCGTATCGAGCATAATTGATAAATTGCCTCCCTCTTGGAAAAATTTCAAACATATGTTGAAACACAAGAAGGAAGAGTTGTCTCTTGTACAACTCGGTAGTCACTTGCGCATAGAGGAATCTCTTCGGGCGCAAGAGACTGATAAACCTAAGATAAAAGAGGTTTATGTCCCTTCGATGAACATGGTGGAAGAGGGAAAATATTCCAACAATTTCAAGGGAAAACACAAGTTCAATGAAGCCAAGAAAGGGCCCAATAAAAAGGTTAAATTAACCTGTTGGACCTGTGGGATGACCGACCATCTCAAGCGGGATTGTCGGGTTGTCAAGAACAAGAATGAAGCAAGCACAAGTGGTGGTGGACAAGGATCCAAGGATCAACACCCACGAAAAGGTCAGTTTATTGACTTTGGTTTTCCAAAATACATCGATCGCATCAAGTGGAATGGGTATGCCTTGACATGTATACATTGCTTGTTCATGCGCACATGGCAACCCATGACTTGTACGCAGTTTACAACCACAATTTTCAGAAAATACGTTAGTCTTGAAAGACCGCTCATATTCACTGTAAATCATATCAAGTGCATAAAATGAAACAAAGCCCCACAAATTTTGAAAATGTCGGTTTTGAAATCGATGTTTCCTAATATTTTTACTCATTTCAAAACTTGCTTTGATCGATGTGTCTTGTGACTGAATTAGAACATGAATATGAGATAATTTTTTTTTTTAAATCTGCTTGGGTAGTCTCCAAATATTTTTATAATTTTGAATGTTGGCTTTCAACTCTATTTGTTGTATGATTTCCAAAATTTAAAAATCGATCAACCCATGCAGATACAAACATTTCCTTATATGGCGTCAACCATACACGTTCCAAGTAATTTGAAACACCTGAAAAATATAACAAATATTCGTCAATATCTTTTGTAATAATGGTTAAACTTTTTATATCAAAAATATCTGGATAATTGAGCAACATTTCTTGGAGTTGTACCAAATTGTACATGTACAATTCTTGATTTGGAGATTTAAGTAATTGCAGCCATACTTGATGAAAATAATTCCACGTTTGAGACTCATGTATCAATGGTTTACAATGTTTCACAATATTCTGATAGATATGCCATCTACAAAGCAAGCTTTTAGCACCAGGAAATACCATTTTGCATGCATTAATCAAAGCCAACTCTCTGTCTGTTACTATGACACCCGGGTAAAAGTTATCGTATATTTTGGACTTTAGACATTCTAACGCCCAAATAAAATTTGATATCTTTTCTTGATGCATGAAAACAAATGTTATGCAAAATGTTTTGTTTGTTGATGTTACACCAACTATATCAAGAAGAGGCATATCGTACCTGTATATAATAAACAAAATAATAATATTAAACAAAATAATAATATTAACATTAATATAATACACAAAATAATAATATTCTAGTACCTATTTGTTTTATATGTGGCATCAATGACCAACACTTGTGGGAATGCACGCCAAAGCTCCAATGATTTTGGATGAATGAAAAATAAATCTTCCAACTCGTTTGTTTCATCATTTGCACGAGTCTCAAAATCATAATTTTTTTCAACAAAAAAATCCACAACCTGCATTTTTGGTCTTCCTGCCTCGTTTCTTGTCTTAATTTTTTGAACTTCATTGTATATTGTCTTTGACGTAGATGCATTTTCCACATATCTACCCTTTAACGTGGATAAAATGTATCATGGCTTGACATGTTGGGCTGATAGATCTTCAACTAGTTGAACTTCAGGTTCGTTCAGCCGCATTGCATATGGATGACTCTCCATATATTGTGCAACGACATGATTATGTGTATCACACACAACCCTCAACGTCCACCAATGATGCTTAGATGAATATAGCGCTATCAACTCAAATGGACAGTCAAACTTTCTTGTTCCAGTATGACGACTGGAAATTTTGTCACCTTTGTAAACCCCACTATATTCACACATAAACACGATTTTATAAACATTTCCATTTGGCTTAGTCTTTGATCTTTTGGTAACAAAAACGACACCAACCGAACGTCCCACATTACGCACCCAGTCAGTTATTTCTTCTCGAGATTCGAACACCTGAAATTATTATATTTTGTTATAACCTTCACTTGTACCCGTAAGTTAAAATTAACATAAATGTTAGTTGTCATAATATTGTACCTGGTTGGTGACAAATTCTGATGTTGGTGTCATATCTTCTCCCATGTTTGTCATCTGCAACTTTGATATATATATATATATATATATATATATAGAGAGAGAGAGAGAGAGAGAGAGAGAGAAAGAGAGACGAAGAGGGAGAGAATGAACTCGAACTTTGAAACTGCGGAGGGAGTAATTGATTCGAACGAATTCGTTCGATATATATAAATTATTTTTACTTTATTTCAAATCAAATAAATATATATCGAATGATTCTGTTTTCATTAATCGACATTTTTGATATCCCAAAATAATCGACATTTCTGATTTCCATAATTAATCATATGTGATATTCACAATTAATCGACATTTGCTACAGATCACATATGATTCTGTTTTCATTAATTTTTTTTCGATGTGTAATTTGAATAATTGTTTTTTAAATTTTAAATCGTATATGATTAGGAAAACATTTAAAAAAAATTTAATTCATTGTGAATCACATATGTTTTGATGAAAATTATGAATTACGTTTTTGCAGTACATGTGATATTATTCATTATATATATATATATATATATATATATATCGATTTCCTTAACGTATTTTAAAACGCATTTTTTAACATATAATAAAATAATTAAATCCAAAAATATTCAATATTGGGCTCATTTCGAAGGTATCGAAGAGACGATTGTAATGGTGTAACTTGTTAAAATTAAAACGTATTTTAGTTAATATACGATTATATGTATTAATATGGTGATGGTGTAAAATGAAAATTAGAAAAGTAAAAGATATAAAGTAAATTAATTAAATAATTGTAGGAGTATAAATTATAAATATAAATTAAAAATCATTTGAAATTTTGATTTTATGTGAGGGGGCATAGATAGTAGGAGGGGTATGGGGTTTAATAGGGGTAGAAGGTTGTTATTCCATATGGACCAGTGTAGGTCCTCCCCTGCTGTGTAAGAGACAATTTCTTAATAATTTCTAAAATTGATGCAAGAAATATGTTAGAAATTTCGATGCAGCAATTGACGTTGACTTTTAAGATGATATGATGAGAGCCTTTATAATCAAACTTTTTCATTTATTCATTCAATCAGACATACACTCGAGGTATTTCCAGATGCATCAACTTAATTCTCTGCTCATGGATTCAAGCAATTAGGTTTTAATCGTTCGTGTTTTCACTGTGCAGATGAAACACACAGGTGTCCAATTAGCCTCCATTGATGAGCAGAATCCCTTAAGCCAGAAGCAGCAGGAAGAAATCAACCTCCCTGTTGCTTCACCACAACCTAATCTCCCTCGTCAAGATCTGCTTGCCGGTAATTTCTGTTTCTCTACTGCTAGCTATTTTACACCATTAAAATTTAGGATATTTTGCAGAAATGGTTAAAATGAAGTCTGTATACGCTTGACGATGCTTTGTGACATTGATGACTTACCAGAACCCCAAACCATGGCTTATGATTGCGTAGGAGAAACTTGAAGCTCAATATGGCTCGGTCCTAGCCTTTTTATTGGAAACCCTGGGGTTTGCATCTGCCTCAACTAATTCCGTGGACCCCAAAGCCTTACCTTAGGGGTAATAGCTCAACCAGTAAAATCTTAGTTCATTCATAGTGGTCATCAGTTCGTGTCTGCTAAAAGTCAAAGTCAAGCTGATCCCAAACACCCCCAGGCCTCATCAAAAAAGTCAATAAATGTATGAAAAATAAACATTTTTTTTTCACTCTATTTGCTTTAACTTGGTTTCATGTGCTTGCTTTTGTTAAAACCTCACTCGTTATTTTTGTTGTGGCTCATAGTCATATAGGAACTTGTTAATGATGGGAAAAGTATCAGCATCATTAAGTGTACTTATATAGTAGAATAAAAACGTTAGCAGTTTAAAGATGTGTAACTTAAATAAATCATTCGTATTAAATGTGGATTTTTGAAGAGTATGACTTTTGAAAATGAGGGAGTGTTTGTTGGTTTCATTTTGACAGTAAGACAGACAATCCTTCTCTCTTTGGGTAAAATATTGTTTTCTTAATAACATTATATACTACATCACCTTGGTTTGAGGGTGCTTCATTTCTTTTAAATTCCTCATGAGATGCATTATTGTCCTTTGCACGGGATTTACCAGGGTCATTTGGTTTGGTTTGGTTTGGTTTGGTTTTTATGCATTTTTGTTTCCTAGAAAGTTTACTTGAACTGATTTCCTATGCTGATACAAAATATATTGGTTATGAATTCACAACCCAAATCTTAGAATGCTTGGTTTAATTGTGTTGACCAAATTGAAGGATTCCAATTGGTATTGATTATAATTTATGCTTAATTTTAGGGGTTGTTTGCCAAATGCTTACCGGCAAGCAAAATTATCCTTCCTTACCTTATTATGTAACATTTTTGGCCATCAAAATGGATTGTTGGTAAGCGTTTTAAACCCGGTACGTGCTTACTGGGTATGAGTCTTTTTCCTCACTTACCGGTAGGGGTGTACAAGAAATCGTCAACCCGCTCACCCGCTAAACCGCCAACCCGCTAAACCGCCAACCCGCTAATTAGGAGGGTTGAAATTAGGTTAGCAAAACTCAACCCAACCCAAACCGCCAACCCGCCGCTAATATATATTATTTCGATAAATTTATATATATATATATATATATATATATATATATATAATATTTACAACCATTATAATTTACAACCCAAAAAATATATACATATATTAGTCTAATTAACAACCCAAAATATATATATACAAATATTAGTCCAATTTACAACCTAAAGACCAAAATTAATCCAACTACGTAAAGGCACAAATTAATTCAATTAGGTCGATCGATATGTCTCAATAATTACGAATGCACGAGCACTGAAACAACTAGATCGACGTTGTTTTTTTCATTGCATAAATAAACATATGAAGTATGTTTCAAACTTTAGATTTTAAATTAGAAGTATAAACATAAATGAATATAAGGAGTATGTTTTAAAATAGAAGTTGGAACCATGAATTTTTGTTTTCATTGCATTGATGTTGTTAAAAGTTCGATTTTTATTGCATAGAGAAATATAATATGTTTTTTTTGTAGGTTGTAACTTTGTATTTTTATATCATATTTCTTATGTATACGAGCAATGGAAAATACTCCTAAAGTCTCTAAAAATCGAAGACAATGATAAATCAAACACATTTAAGAAAATGGGATGTAGAATCTCGAACATTTGTAATCACTAATAGCTTTGTTGGCTACATTTTTAGTATTATTTATCGTATTTCAATCGTCAACTTTATGTATATTTATAACCCGCCAACCCAACCCAACCCGCCCTAACCCGCAAGGGTTGGGTTGGGTTATACTTTTGAATGGGTTGGGTTGGGTTGGGTTGAGAATTTTCAAACCGCCGTAATTGGGTTGGGTTGTAAAAATGTCAAAAACCGCCCAACCCAACCCGCGTACACCCCTACTTACCGGGTAAGACTTTGGTCCTTGTTATGCCTCTTACCTGGTAAGATTCTTGGTCCGTGTCATGTTCAAACGGTAAGGTAAGTGATATTGGTAAACGCTTACCTGGTAAGCATTTAGTATACGGCCCCTTGGTGAAAAGAATATTTCAGTTATTCCTACATGAATAGAGTACTAACTTTGCCTTGGTACTACCTTAAAGGACCTAGAGAAAATTACATCGAAGTTGGTATCCCTCTATATGAAGCATCAATTAGAGGTGATTGGAATGCTGCTAAAGCCATCCTTGATAACAACCCAGAGTTGGTAAGGTCTAGCATCACTGAAAATCATGAAACAGCACTCCACGTTGCAGCATCAGCAAAAAGAACCAAACGGGTTGAAGAGTTTGTGGAAAATCTGGTGAAGATGATGAAATACGAGGACTTAGAACTTCAAAATAGTAGCTACAACACTGCTCTATGTTTAGCAGCTGCAGCTGGAAATGTTAAAATGGTTAAGATTATGGTGAAAAAGAACAAAAACTTGTTGATGATCCCTGGTAGTCAAAAAATGATGCCACTCTATATGGCTGCTTTATTTGGAGATCATGATATGGTGAAGTATCTCTATGATAATTCCAAGCTGTATGACGATGGTTGGACACCTCAGAATCGTGGTTGGCTTCTTCTGAAATGTGTTGAGTCGGATCTGTTTGGTAAGCATTTTAACATGTAGTTATTACACATACACATTCTTTTTTGTTGTTTGTCATAATTAGGATATGTACATTTCTCTACTTCTAGTATTGAAAGTAGTATTTAAATTAATTAGAGGCTAATCTAGTTATCCTACACTACAAGGTCAAATGGAAGCTCTTTTAGTTCTTCTTATAGGTGCAAATCCATGTCTCAAAACCTATGTCAATAACCATTTGAATTGTCAAAGATGTTCAATGGCTTGAGGTGGTAGGTCAAAACAATTTACATAGATCATCATTATTTGTTGTTCTAAACCTGAATTGTTAGTTTTTTTTTTCTTTTTCTTTTTCTTTCTGGACTGGTGTAGATTTGGATCATTGGTGCAATTAATACAAGTGATATCATGATCATGCCTCCATATGGTTGTGAAGTTCTATCATTTCTTTGAAATGTTCTTGATCGGTAACTTGTTGATCTTGTAACATTTGATGATATTGATTATTCATTTATGAAAAATTTAGAAATGTTTATGAAAGTGTAAAATTAGGAAATTTTGAGCTTTGTTTCATTCATTGAGAAAAAAAAAATTATTTGTCACACTAAATAGGAACCAAGGTAAACCTCGTTACATTTTGATGTATTTTTTTTTTTTTCGTTTCTTTAAAATATTCTTGCTCCATTTTGTTATGTCCTAATAGAGGGTTTCCATGTAGAAAATTGATATGCTTTGTCATTTTCATTGTTCATTTTTGTTGCTTTGGTCTTAACATTTTCACTCATTAAGTGATTGTCAAATACTTTTTAGATATTGCACTACGGATAGTGAATGACTGCCCAGAACTTGCTGCTTACGGGGGTGTACTCGGAGTTTTGGCTCGAAAGCCGGATGCATTTGTTGAAACAAAATCTAATATCAGATGGGGAAAAATCAGATCAAGTAAGCATCTCTACTTCTCGATGTTTATTATATATACACCATCAGTCTCAACACAAAATATCACTTCGGATTTTTGAGATCCAAAACCGTTGCTCTCTGAATTCCAGTTTACCATATATATTCGAGTTTAATCTCCGAAATGTTTCCAGTGTAATACCCTTTATATAGTAAAATGTGAATGATCAACATTTTCCACCCAAAAAAATTATTTATGTCGGTTTTGAAATCAAAATAGATAATACTCTCAAATACATGTGACGAGTTGTGCTTTGAAGGTTCGAGTAAATTATTTTTCCTTCTAATGTTATAAGATTCGTCAAGTAGATTCTTTACCAAATGTAAGGTATATGCGATATACCGTAACTCTGTCTCTTGGTACAGAGGTAAGGTTTGCGTACATCTTACCCTCCAGACCCTACCTTTGGATGGGATATATTGAGTCTGTTTGGTTTGGTTATACGACATACCAGAAATTTGCTAGTGATAATAGTAATCTTGTACTCCCTCCGTCCCAAAATAAATGTCCAAAATAAATGTCCACACCGTTTTAGGAGTATGTAATTATTACACTTTTCAATTACCCAAAGTACAATTTTACCCTTAATTATAGTTATAGAGAGAGAAAATTTCTCCATCACATAATTAAGGGTAGAATCGGAAAATAGAGATTTACTTTTGAAAGTGGACATTTATTTTTGGGACAAACAAAAATAGTAACGTAGACACGTATTTTGGGACGGAGGGAGTATATTTTATCGAGTAACTAAAATCCAACTTCACCGTCATTTTAGTCGTAAGTATTTAGTAGCTTAAATTTGGCTTCTTTTCTTGTTGCTTTTAGTTTTTGCAGTCGTTGGTTTAAAGGTGGGAGTTCCTGAAAAAAAAAGTGAAGCATTGCAATTACTAAGAATCATTTGGAAAAATATTGCGAAAAAGCCTAAGAAAGTAATTGATGATATACTCAGAGGGCCGGCTGATTCAAGTAAGCAAGGTGAGAAGCCAGCTTCTCAAAAGGAAGATCAAACTCTGCAACTACTAAAACTCATTTCTGAACATATTGTCAAAATGCCTGTTGAAATCCATAACTTAATCAACGCGTCTGCTGCAACAACTTCAAAAATGACAAGAACACCATCGATGGGAAACACAAAGCAAAAATACTCTTCTCGGATACTTTTTCTTGCTGCAGAAAATGGCAATACTAAATTTGTCGTTGAGCTCATCCGTCAATATCCTGATTTGATATGGAAGGTAAATGATAACAATCAAAGTATATTTCACATTGCTGTCAAACATCGACATGAGGGTATCTACAACCTATTGTACGAGATAGGGTCAATGAAGGATTTGATAACTCCTCTCAAAGATCATAATGACAACAATATGTTGCATTTAGTTGGGAAGAGTGCAAAGACAAAGCGATTGCAGGACGTGTCCGGAGTTGCTTTACAGATGCAAAGAGAACTGTTATGGTTCAAGGTACATATTCCTTTCTAAGCTTTGGTGATTCTTATTTCTTTATATTGCTTTTCCTTTCACCATGAGTTCTATATTAATATATTCAGAAGGTGTTTGAAATTAAGGGTTCCTTGATGCCCATATTCATATATATATATATATTTTTTTGAGGAAACTATGTTTTTCGTCGATGTGCTTTATTAAAAATTGCTATTTTTGTCCCTAGGGTATACAATTCATACGTTTTTTCATCCATGTCATTTACATGTAATAATTTTCGTCCCTCATACTTAAACATAAACCATTGATGGAGTTAGCCTCATGGACTAAAACAATAAGGAATTGCAAACCACATAAACGAAAACCGTAATTTCAAAAGCACGGAGATTAAAGTCACAAATTTTAACAAACCACATGAACGAAAATCGTACTTTACACATTTTTTCAACTTTTTAACCTGGTTTTCAAAATTTCAATCATGAGTATATTAATAAATACTTTTACCATATCGTACTCTGTTTGTCTTTTTGGAAATGTTAATAATATAGAATATGGTAGTTTTTTTTTTTTTTTTTTGGAAAGGGTGTCAAGGCCATGACTAATCCCTTGGCAATGAAACCGACTGCTAAAGCATGCAGCCCTGAGGTTAAACCCAGTGGCCACAAAGCTGCGAATGCAGGGAATCGAACCCGGGTTGAGCGCTATAAACTCCCCAGGTGATTACCGCTACACCACAAGCCTTGTGGTTATAGGATATGGTAGTTGACAAGTTAAAAAAAATGATCTACTTATTTTGTGTTGCAGGAAGTAGAGGCTATGATCCCTCCTTCTTATAGAGAACGGAGGAACAAAGATGATCTAACACCATACGAGCTATTTACCAAGGATCACAAAGATCTAGTTTCACAAGGTGAGAAGTGGATGAAAGGAACGGCTAGTCAATGTATGGTGGTCGCAACACTTATTGCCACTATAGTATTCGCTGCGGCTTTTACAGTTCCAGGTGGATACAACCAGGATGATGGTATCCCTTTCTTCTATCGAAAAGTAACCTTTATAGTTTTCGTAGTCGCAGATGCCATTTCTTTATTCTCCTCTTCGGCTTCAATTCTCATGTTCTTATCCATCCTTACATCTCGCTATGCTGAGCGCGATTTCTTGGAATCCTTACCCAAAAAGTTGATGTTAGGTCTAACAACTCTTTTTCTCTCTATAACAGCCATGACGGTGGCTTTCAGCGTTAGCTTCTTCGTACTTTACCATAATAGTTTGATATGGATACCAATCCTTGTCGGCATATTTGCAACCATGCCGGTCTTGCTATTTGCTTGGCTGCAATATCCTCTTTTAGCCGATGTAATTAACTCGACATATGGTTCTAGGTACCTCTTTAGACCCAAGAAACTAATTCTTTACTATGAAAACCCCAAATATTAACCATTGTAATGGCTTTGATTAGAAGATGTATTTTCCTAAAATGCAGGGAAGTTGATGGGTGGTTATGTAAATTTACATAGGCAAATATGTTTTGTTAGCATTGCAGTGAGATTGAAATGGAGAACAGAAGAGGGACCTTCCCTTTGCCTGTGAATCAATTACAAGTAACATACTTTTATTTGATGAATTCCTAATAGTTCACCAATGGTGTTTATTTTGTGTTTCAATTAATCCTTTTTGGAGAATTAGGTGGTCTACCTAAGGCCTTTTTATTTGGGAGGTAACATCAATGAAGCTATGGTGAATTAAATATTGCTACTATATAGGTAGAGCTTGTTGTGAGCCCGATCGGGCTTGCGTAACATATTGGTCTCTCGAGTAAAAACTGTTAACCTCTTTTAACATCAAAAATGGCAGTTCACTTATTTTACCTACTTTTTTTCTACATATTTTAAGCATATATATATATATATATATATATATATATATATATATATATAGAGAGAGAGAGAGAGAGAGAGAGAGAGAGAGAGAGAGAGAGATGGGTAATAGTGTAAACCATCCTATTTGTAAAACCCGTACAAACCTGTTAATCATAAAATCCCAAATACATCAAACAATTACTCAAGATTTAGACAAATAAGATCAAGAACTAGAGAGAGAAAGTCTAGAGAGAGAAAGTAGATCTTGTATTGCCACAAGACTGAAAGTTACAAGCTTAGTTCTCTAGAGTCGTTGTTACAAGATTACACAAGCTAACATATATATACTAACTATCTAATCAAGACTTAAAGGCTAAGTAAAACTAATACAAGCTTAGACAATTACAAGACTTTGACTATGTTGACTTTTACAACTTTGACTTTCCATATTAAATCTTGGATACAATATTTAGACTTAATAATCTCCCCCTTTGTATTCAAGATTTAATAAAAATTGACATAGATCTTCAGCTCTTGATTCTTCAGCTTTTGTCTCTTTATCTTTGAACTTTAACGCTTTCACAGACTTCAGTTTTTCAGCCTTTGAAGAATCTTTGGAAAGTCTTTTTCTCTTTGAAGCTTTGAAAGTCAACAAGCCTTGAACGAGAAACAAAATTCTTGAAACGTTTGAAGACCTCTTTGAAGAAACTTTCTTTGGAAAAAACAAACTTCTTTGTATCTTCATCACTTTGATCTCTGGATCATCTTTGGAAAAACAAACTTTCTTGAATCTTTGAATAATATTTATCAGGCTTTGAACTTTGTAAAACTGTCTTTGAAACAGTCTTTGAATCAGCGGAAGCATTTTTCACTTTTGACATCTCTTCATTGTTTTGAAATTGATCTTTGTAACATTCTCCCCCTTTTTGATGATGTGAGCATCATGATCATCAAAACTTCATCAATTTCAGCACAAGCACAGACTTTGATTTCCCCCTTTGAGATCAAATAACAATCTCCCCTTTTGACAGTTGGCGCGCTTTGATCTGAAGAGCCGAATCATGAACAGTATATATCCGAATCTTTTCAAATTCAGACATAATGGACAAGGTAACCCTGATTCAACAAATGAAACAGTTAGAAGTGCCTGTCAGTAACACAAAGTCACTGTGTACAACGAATGTACAATGTAAGGAGTTGGTTTGATGTTGACTCCCCAAGACTTCCATTCAATCATTGAAAAACACAAGGTAATTCTATGAATGTTCTGACAGAAAAACAAATTTTCTGTGTGCTTGTGATTGTGTTTGAAAGAATTAGCACAATGATTGTGTTTCATAAGGCTCGAAGTATGTAAATCACTGAGACAACAATGATTGTACATGGACTCAATGTGCATGAGAAAAGGTCGAAGGTGGGGCAACTTTCCTTCTTTTTCAATATCAATATCTTCCAAGAGAAGATCCAATAAATTATATGTTGCTTCCCCAGAAAATGTGAAACATTCTCTTTTTAAGAAAAGAATGAGTAGCTGGTGGGGTTGTATACAAGAGATGGCATGGGCTATTTGCCTATTTCAATGATGGTCACCAAAGAAATGTGAACCAATCAGTAATGTGGTTGCCCGGCTCAGAAAGATGTTTGGTGCAGAGTTCTGATATTCTTTTAACTCTGTTCTCACACCCTCTTTCTTTTAAACATATAAACTCACATCTAACCAAACTCTCATTTTCATTTTACCTCTACTCACTCCCACACTCAATTCTTTTAGACCCCTCTCCCCTCAATCACTCAAAGGATTTCTTCCGGAGTAGGAAACACTGGATATCGTGAATCCATAGAAGATCTATTAAGCACTCACACTGAATCCCATATTCCTAAAAGTACATGCTGGTCAATGATTTTCTTGACATGTAAATCACAATAAATCATATGTCAGTGTATGTATGCTCATCAAAAATCAGAAATGAAATTTGAGCATTTGAACTTTGAAGATTTCTCAAAACAAGAATATTGAGTGAATGAAATGAAGTCAAGAGAATTGTTTTGAGAATCTGACAATGAATTAAACAGATCAAATCAAATGGTTAGGGTATCAAAGAATTGGATATTTGTTTATATGAACAAATATAAACAATTTATCAATGAAAGAACAAATATGAAAAAGATGAATGATGCTCAACAACTTTGGATTTCAAACGGGGGTATTACCATCGAAAAATTGTTTGAATTTGAGACATGGTAATAACAATTTCAAATAAAATACTGAACCGGTGTGTATGAATACTTGACAGTATATGGACGAGATAATACACAAGTATTGATCTTTGGAAACACACGGTCAGTTAAACAATAAAGCTCAAAAATGAAAAACATTTAAAATCACACTTCTGAATTCATGATATCTTTTGAGAATAAGAAGTGGTTTGAACATTTAAAAAATTGTTTTTCTTGTTCGAAAGTTGTCCTTCTTTCAAACAATCAGAGATCTAGATCAGAAGATTTTTACCTTTTCAGCTCCCCCTCAAATCATGACTAAATGATTTATATCTTTTAAGCTCCCCCTGGATATTAGCACAATATCCTTCTTTGAACATTGAAAAACGGGTCTTGATCTGTCATGTAATCAGAAGCCACTTTATTCACATCATTTATTCAAAAATAAAAGACATAAAGCAGTAAAACAGTTTTATAGTATGAGTTCTGATCTGAAATAATCAGAAATCATCACCTTTACTCCCCCTTAAATTAAGCATCTGAGATATATCAGTTAAAATAGGATAGAGATCAGACACTCCCTTTTGAATTGTAGACCATCATCAGAAAAATCTGTCAGTGAAGCAGTATGGGATAGAGATCAGATCAATTCTCTTGGGATATAGACCATCATATCCATCAGATGCAAAAATAGGAGTAAGGTCTTTTGTTCGCTGAGGTCCGAGTCCTAAACTGTTGTGTTTAGAAGTCAAACTCTGTTGAATAACGGGTCCTAAGCTGTGTACTAAGAAGCCATTGTCTTGACATTGAGGTACGGGTCTTGAGCTGATTTACTCAAGAGCCATTCAGCTTTGAAGTCTGGGTTTTGAACTGTTGTGTTCAAAAGCCATTATCTTTCTTACTCCCCCTTGACTTGTGTTGCCTGTAACAAAGAATCAGTTTTCTTCTTTGGTACCCACTGGTATTTGGGTCCAGAAATGTTAGTTGCAGTTCGTGTGGGGGTGACAGAGTAAGAACCATACCAGAAATGATCACTGGTCTTGTGGATATGATCATGTGTACAACAGTAAGAACAATAAAATTTATTACCTGAAAACCTGAGTAATTGGTCTTTTGAGTATTTAAGGTCAGGTTTACCTTTATGCTCTTTGTTCTTCTTTGCTTTGTGAACATGTACACATGATGTCTTCCCTTTCAGCTCTTCTTTCTTGTCATCTTTGACAGATTTCTTTATCCAAACCAGTTTCTCTTTCTTGTAACTTCTTCTCCTTGGATAAGTATCTGAACCATCTAAGTATTCATCAAAGAAAATGTTAGATCGACGAATCTGATTAAAGGATTTAACTGACCTTTGTGAAGAGACAAGTTTCTGATTTGAACTTGAAGCAAACTTTTCAAGTTCTTTGATCTTTGAAGCAAAGTTGTCTCTTTCTTTCACAAGCAGGTCAATCTTTGTCTTGAATTCAGACTTCATCTTTTGCTCTTTCAGTGCAGAAGCAGACAGTTCAGATAACTTTGAAGTCAGTCTTTTGATTTCAGTTTCAAAGATTGAACGTTCTTCTTCAAATCCTTTCTCTGACTCATTTCTCTGGCTGGATAATTCTTTAAACAATCCCACACTCTTCTGTTCTATGGCCTTCTTTTATTTCTCAAACTTCTCTCTTTCCAAAATCAATACTTTCTCAAAATCAGAGATTTGTTGAGAAAGTTTTAAGCATTTAAGCTCCACTAACTTCTTTTCTTTAAAGCACTTCCTTGAGAAATCTGAGAACTTAGTTGAAAATCCTTTATTTTCTTTCTCAAAAACAGCTTTTTCTTCAATAAGTTTTTGCTCAAAATCAGATATATTCTTTCTGAGTTCCGCATTCTCAGATTCCAATCTCTTTATCTTCTCATCATTCAACCCAGAAGATCTTTTCAGAAGATCTTCATTGAGAGTCTTTAAAACACTGACTTCTTCTTTCAGTCTTATGTTTTCTTCATAATGCTCTTTTGACTTTTGTGAATGAAAATCAATTGTATGACCCAGATTAATTTTCTCTAAATTCAGATTTCTAATCTTCTCTTCAAGTTCTGCAAAATATCCCATTTTGAAAGAGTTCATTAGCTTGATATGAATGATCGTTCCAAACTATATATCAGAAAATCAAAAAACAGATCAAATTGAAGTATTTAGTACAAATTGAAAATTTGAACAACACTTGTTATGGCGCAAAGTTAAAAAAAAAATTCCATAGATGACCAAATTTTTTTTCCAGAAGATAAGGCGCAAAGTAGAGTTTCTCGAATGCAAAGTAAGCTTTTCGGATGAGTCTTGATGCGCAAAGTGTGATTCTCGGGTCCTGTGTGATACGCAAACTAGATTTGCGTATGAGACTTGACGCACAAGATGGACTTTGCGTGTGCTTAAGGATGTGCAAAAGATGGTTTGCGTGTCTAACTTGATGCGCAAAGTGAGCTTCTCGGATCCAACTTGATACGCAAAGAGAGCTTTGCGTATCCTGAATGATACGCAAAGTATGGTTTGCGTTATAGCCTTGATGCGCAAAGTGAGGTTTGCGTATCGGTCTTGAAGCGCAAGATGAGGTTTGCGTAATGCACGTGATGCGCAAGATGAGGTTTTTCGTGACAAGGGCAAAACACAAAGTAGCTTTTTCCTCTCAAGACTTGGATGATCTCACGCAAACGTCTATGAATGTTGCGCAAACCATATGAATGAAGCGCAAATCGTGGATCTTGACTGATTCTAACTCAAATCGATTCAAATCTGCAAATTTGAACTTAAGAATTTATCAGTAACATCGACAAACAATACTAAACACATATTTGCTATCAAATTTCGATTAAAATCACCAATTCGAATATTTTCAACCAAGAACAGTGTTCGACCGAATATTTCAAGAAAAACTCAAAATTCGAAAATTGACATCGAAATTGATTGAATTATAAAATGTAATCAGAACAAGAATCAATCAACAACATAAAACGAACTCATTGATTCCATTTTCTTGCATTAAAAACGATTTTACACACAAAATTCAGATTGAACAGTGAAAAACTCGTTTTCTTGAAAAAACTTTCGAAACAATCAAATTTTCAATTCAAAACATCATATTTCAATTCAAATCACGATCAAATCTTTTCTGAAAAGTTTGGTTCAACTCTGATACCAATTGTTAATCATAAAATCCCAAAAACATCAAGCAATTACTCAAGATTTAGACAAATAAGATCAAGAACTAGAGAGAGAAAGTAGATCTTGTATTGCCACAAGACTGAAAGTTACAAGCTTAGTTCTCTAGAGTCGTTGTCACAAGATTACACAAACTAACATATATATACTAACTATCTAATCAAGACTTAAAGGCTAAGTAAAACTAATACAAGCTTAGACAATTACAAGACTTTGACTATGTTGACTTTTACAACTTTGACTTTCCATATTAAATATTGGATACAATATTTAGACTTAACAAAACCCATATGAACTGTGGATCTTATTAATCAATGGTTAAGATTAATTTGATCTAATTATGTTATAATTAAATTAATTTTATTTTAAAAATTAAAAAAAAGGTAGGAAAGGGCATATTAGTATTTTGACATCAGTTTTCAAATAAGGAAATATGGTGATTCAAATTCTTTGATATTATTTTCTTAACTATATTATGAAAGACATTGGTGGAATGAAACTCACGATGCAATGATGATGAGACATATTTGTTGTAATTGATCACATTTTTTTGGTGAAACAATTGTGTAATGAAACACATTCGTGTAATGAAACAAGATTGTATAATGAAACACATTTGTGTAATGAAACACGGTTGTGTAATGAAACATAATTGTATAATGAAACACATTTGTGTAATGAAACACGGTTGTGTAATGAAACATAATTGTATAATGAAACAGATTTGTGTAATAAAACATGGTTATATAATGAAACACAATTGTATAATCAAACAAAGAAACAGTTTCACTGTCGTTAATAATATTATTTTTAATTTCATTTTTAAAAATAAAATTGTTAAGAATTTTAGTTTGTTAAAACCGAATAAAATTGTTGAGAATCTAAAAAAATATTATTTCTTAATTTCATTTTCTAAAATAAAATTGGTAAGAATAGCAATTTTTAAAAAATCGGATCAATGGTTTGTAATCTAAAAAATGGTTTGTATCAAATAATTAATGATTAAAATCTCCTACCAAATATTACAAATTATTATAATTAATAAATTAAAAGTCAATTTACATTAATGTCCTTTTTAATTTAAAAAAATGAAAACAAATGGAATTATTTCATGGGAAAAGTCCAAAAAAACTCAATGGACTTTAGTGTTTTGGAGTGTCATTAGACAATTTTTTTGGAACAAATAAGTCCTTAGACATTTCAAAACACACAAAATAAATCCTTGGACTTTTGGAAACCTGTTAAATACATTCTTATTACTTAAAAATGTAACTTGCAACCTACATAACATAACAGGTAAAACTGCAAATTGAAAAAAATACAAAAAAAATGTCACCTACTTTATCCTCCTACAAATAAAAAAAATGGGGAAATTAACTAAAATGGTCAATCTCATCAACAAAATTCATTTTTAAGCACTTTTCAAAGTCACTTTTTAAAATAGTCAAAGTTTACGCATAACTTTTTTTTTGCCTGAAGAATTGTTTTTGGCAAAAAAAATATAGAAAACATCTTTATAATTTATTATTTAATTAATTTATATCTTCTTCTTTTTTATTATCATTTTAACCCTTTATTATTTTAACACACCTAATCGTATATTAACTAAAATACATTAAAAAAATATGTTTTTTTAGAAATTATACCATTATAATTGTCTCATCAATACATTTAAAATGAGCCTAATATTGAGTTTTTTGGATTTAATCTCATATTATTAATTATCATAAATACGTACGAATTATATTTAATATTTACACTTTCCATCCTGTAGGGTTATTTATTTAATAATATAAGATTAATCTGCAACTATAAAGGTATAAAGGGTAAGTATTAAAAATAACTTGTCCATATTTATGATATTAAATAATATAAGATTAAGTTCAAAAGCAATATTTGGTTCATTTTGAACGTATTGATGGAATAGTTATAACAGTGTAAATTGTAAATAAAAAAAACTATTTTTTTTATATATTTTAGTTAATATACGATTATGTGTGTTAATAAAATAAAAAAAGTAAATGAAAAAGTAATGGATATAAAATAAAATAATTAATTAATTATAACTTTATAAGGATGCAAAGTGTAATTTTTTTTTCTAAAACTATAAGCAGAAAGTGAATCTTTACACATAAAATGTTCTACATAAGGATGTTTTTTAATTTTTTTTTGGAATAAAATAATCCTTACGCAGTAAAAAAACATTATGCACAAACTTTTGCTATTTTAGGAAAACTTTGAAAAGTGGTTAAAAAATGAATTTCGTTGATGAGATTGACTATTTTAGTTAATTTTCCCATTTTTTATTTGTAAGCGGATAAAGTAGGTGACATATTTTTAATTTGTAGTTTTACCTGCTATGTAGATTGCAAGTTACATTTTTAAGTAATAAGAATGTATTCAACAAGTTATCAAAAGTCCAATGATTTATTTAACAGATTTTTGAAATGTCCAATGACTTATTTGTTCGAAAAAATTGTCCAATGACTTAATCGCTCAAAACACTAAAGTCCATTGGGTTTTTTTGAACTTTTCCCTTATTTCATTGGTTGATACAAGTTTGTATGGTTTGTACAAATGAAGTTGGTTTGCAAATGATCACCAACCTAGGTTCATTTGAGAAATTGTAAATATATAAGAAATAGATAAGTAATCCTAGCCATTCATATGGTCAAGATCGGATTTGACTAGTCAGATATTGCGGCTTTGACTGGTCAAAAGTTGCGACTATTCCAAAAATAGAAGGACACTTTCGTAATTTTTACAAAATACACGGGTTGTGTTCATATATGAATATGTATAATTCACATATGAACTATATGTTCATATATGAATCAGTGTAATTCACATCTGAACTCTTTTAACTGATTCATATATGAACCTTTGTGATTCATATATGAACTAATTAACTGATTCACATATGAACTAATTAACTGTAAGTTCATATATGAATCAGTTGAACTAATTAACAGATTCATATATGAACTGATTAACTGATTCATATATGAACGTATAGTTCATATGTGAATCATATATGTTCATATATAAACTCATCCCGTGTATTTTACGAAATTACCCCTCTACCTTCTATAGACCATGCAAGGAATTATCCGGTGTTTCGCGGTCAAAGCCGCAAATGTTGACCAGATGACTGACTAAGATTACTTCTCTATTTCTCATATATTTACCATTTCTCAAATGAACCTCTCCCTATATATATATATATATATATATATATATATATATAGAGAGAGAGAGAGAGAGAGAGAGAGAGAGAGAGAGGGAGGTTACTTTGTTAACCTTCCAATTTGTATTAACTTTATGAACTCCTCTCAACCAATAGGAATTCATTTTAATCCTTAGTTGGTTTGAACAAATCGTTAAATGTTCAAGGGTAGAAATGGTACTTCATTATGTTTTTTTTTTCTAGACTTTTTGGCTTGGGAGTTACAAAGTGACCATTAATGAATGGGAGGTTAGAAAATAACAACATTGATCGACTAAACTCTAATAAACGAGTTAACTTGTATGAATATCTAGTAGTATGATGATTATAACAACATTATTCATATACGTTCAACAGATTCAAATGAATTGTAATGAAGATCATAGATGTTCATTCGTTATATACATGCCCATATATGTTCATATACGTTCAACAAATATGTCAAATGAACTCTAATGAATGATCATAGATGTTCAGTCGTGATATATATGTCCATTTATTTTCATATAGGTTCACTTTCTCAAATGAACACTAATGGAGTGGTTCTTAACATATACATGCTCATATATGTTCCCTTACAAATTTTTTACTTTTTTCCATCCCATTCATATATGTACAATAAATATATGATGTCATTATTGAATTTTTTTTATTTTGTTAATTGTAACATTTATTTAATGAGGGAGTTACAATACTAAATGTGAAAAGGGTTGTGAATTTCCTCAAAAACCCTATCATATATGTTCAATATAATCAATTATTATAAGGCTAATAAATAAGAGTTAATGTAGATGAGTTTTAATCTTGGCCCTTCATCTTAATATCAATGGTCAAGATTCGGTTCATAAAGTTAGTACAAAAAATCGGGTTAACAAATGAACCCGACCCTATATATATATAGTGAATTGCAAATTTGGTTCCTGTGGTTTATTGTTTTTCTCACATTTGGTCCCTACAAAATTTTTATTGCAAGAAACTCCCTGTGGTATGCAAACATGCTTGGATTTGGTCCCTGTGACTAACCTCCGTTAGTTTGCAGCTGTTAAATCCCCTCATGTGCCTTGCACATGAGGGTATATGGGTCATTTTACTCTACAAGGACCAAAATTGCAATTTACTCTTTTATATTATACCATTTTTAAAAAACATAGTATTTATATTATATAATTAATAAATAATTATCATTTAATTAAAAAATAACTTATTTAATGAAACATCAAAATTTTATTTAGTTAATAATTTATATTTAAGTTTGATCGACCAAAATTATAATAAAGTAATTCATATTTTCGCTTTTACTAAATTTCATTTTTAATAAAAACTACGAAAGTGGTCAGGGGTAATTTCGTTCTTTTACATGCTTCTTGAATCTTCATCTTTAACCTCATGAACACCAAGAACATGATGAATGTTCATCTTCTATCTCAAGAACACCAACAATTTAAAACCCAAATCAAACTCAAAAACCAAAAATTTAAATCAAACTCATGTCTAAAAACCAAATCCTAAATCAAACCCAAAGTTTAGAAACCTAAATCACACCTACATTTAAAAATCAAAAACCAAAATTAAACCCATATTCAATACCCAAAATTAAACCCACAAAAAAAGGAAAGAGAGAGAGAAGAGAGAGAGAAGAGAGAGAGATATAAATCAGATCCGAGATATATATATATATATATATAGATCAGATCTGAGAGAGAGAGAGAGAGATCGAGAGAGAGATGCAGATCTGAGAGAGAGAAGAGAGAAGAGAGAAGAGAGAAGAGAGAGATACAGATCAGATTTGAGAGAGAGAGAGAGAGATGCAAATCTGAGAGAGAA
This sequence comes from Arctium minus, assembly GCA_954870635.1. Classification (NCBI taxonomy): domain Eukaryota; kingdom Viridiplantae; phylum Streptophyta; class Magnoliopsida; order Asterales; family Asteraceae; genus Arctium; species Arctium minus. The sequence goes on along the minus strand of OX941092.1, from coordinate 70,190,148 downwards.
GAGAGAGATCGAGAGAGTTGAGATATAGATCTAAGATCGATATATATATATATATATATATATATAGATAGATAGATAGAGAAAGAGAGATACACAAAGAGAGATCGAGATACAGGGATGAAAACTGTTAAACCCCTTTCCGGCGTGGTCGTTTTCTCCGGTGAGGTCGTCTTCTCCAGCGAGCCTATGGTCTGCATCTCTCTCTCGATCTCTCTCTTCTCACTCTCAGATCAGATCTATATCTCTCTCTTCTCTCTCTCAGATACAGGGACCTCAACTCTCTCGATCTCTCTCTTCTCTCTCAGATCTGCATCTTTCTCTCGATCTCTCTCTCAGATCTGATATGTATCTCTCTCTTCTCTCTCTCAGATTTGCATCTCTCTCTCTCTCTCTCAGATCTGATCTATATATCTCTCTCTCTCTTTCCTTTTTTTGTGGGTTTAATTTTGGGTATTGAATATGGGTTTAATTTTGGTTTTTGATTTTTAAATGTAGGTGCGATTTAGGTTTCTAAACTTTGGGGTTGATTTAGGATTTGGTTTTTAGACATGAGTTTGATTTAAATTTTTGGTTTTTGAGTTTGATTTGGGTTTTAAATTGTTGGTGTTCTTGAGGTAGAAGATGAACATTCATCATGTTCTTGGTGTTCATGAGGTTGAAGATGAAGATTCAAGAAACATGTAAAAGGACGAAATTACCCCTGACCACTTTCGTATTTTTTTATTAAAAATGAAATTTAGTAAAAGCGAAATTATAAATTACTTTATTATAATTTTGGTCGATCAAACTTAAATATAAATTATTAACTAAATAAAATTTTGATGTTTCATTAAATAAGTTATTTTTTAATTAAATGATAATTATTTATTAATTATATAATATAAATACTATGTTTTTTAAAAATGGTATAATATAAAAGAGTAAATTTCAATTTTGGTCCTTGTGGAGTAATTGCAATTTTGGTCCTTGTAGAGTAAAATGACCCATATACCCTCATGTGCAAGGCACATGAGGGGATTTAACAGCTGCAAACTAACGGAGGTTAGTCACAGGGACCAAATCCGAGCACTTTTGCATACCACAGGGAGTTCTTGCAATAAAAATTTTGTAGGGACCAAATGTGAGAAAAACAATAAACCACAGGGACCAAATTTGCAATTCACTATATTATATATATATATATATATATATATAGAGAGAGAGAGAGAGAGAGAGAAATTCAAATGAAAACTCATTTTTGATTGTGCACATGAGAACAGATCACAACCCTTGATCACAGCCATATTTGAGCCGATTGTGTAATACGACTCCAAGGGTAATTTTGGCAGAATAACTATTTTTGTGTCAAATCGATTTGTTCTAAATAACTGAAATATCGTGATTCTTTCTCCAGTTATACGATTCTTTCCTTATTTTTCTTAGCTCGATTTCTTTCAAATAGATCTAGTGATTATGGATTTTTTCATTGATTTCTTCTAGATAGATCTATTGATCATCGATTTCTTCCAAATAGATCTATTGATTATCGATTTCTTCATCTTTCTTGATTCTTTTTATTTTATCGATTTCTATGGATTCTGTTCCTGTTGAGAATTCTACACTTTTTGTTGATCAAATAGTCGATTTTGTTGATGATTATGATTATGTGGATACAGGAAACACTGAAATTGATTCTTTTTCTATGTTTTCCAGTTTATCGAATGTTGAGGAATCATCGATCTGTAAGTTTTTTTTCTTGTAATGTAATCTGATTAATGTGTAATTGAATGTTCTTTTGTATTAGTTGTTAGTTTTAAAGTTATTATTTCTCTTTAAATTAGCTCTTTTTGATGTTTCTGTTTTTTTTATTAATTTTGTTCTTGTTTTAGTTAGATTTTTTGTAATCTAACTACAATATTCAATATTCACTATGAATTTGTTTCTTATTAATATTCAATTTGAATATGTGTTGTTATATTTGTGCTCTTTAGTTATATTGAATAGTGAATATTCTAATTACGTCAATACATATTATCTTTATTCATACTTAATATTCATAATATCTTTATTCATATTGAATAGTTAAAATATTCATGTTCTATTTTTGTGTTATTTGTTTAACAAATATTCTTTATTCAGACTGAATAGTTCATTAATATTCAGTTTGAATATGTGTTGTCATATTTATTCATACTTAATATTGAAATTATATAAATGCATATCATCTTTATTCATATTGAATAGTGTAAATATTCATGTTCTGTTTTTATGTTTTTTAATTAACAATCATTCTTTATTCATACTGAATAGTTTATTAAAATATTTCTTGTTATTTGTTTATTCATTTTGAATATCTTTCATTTGTTGATTGATAAATTTTATTCATTATGAATAAAATGTATGTATAATCATCTTTTTGTAATTTTCTTTCTACATGTATTTTGTTATTTTAATTTTTATTCATTATGAATATGTTTTGTAGATCAAATTTATAGTGGAGGATAAGACGGTCCTTTTATGAAATTGGAATTGATGGTAGTGATGGAGTGAAGTTTTGGATCCCTGTTGTTGATGATGATTTGAAGCCTGTTGTGGGGAAAGTTTATGAATCATTGGAGAAAGGTATTGAAATATATAAGAATTATGTTGCTAAAGCAGGATTTGATGTTAGACTATTTTATGTGAAAAGAAATGCATATTCGATGATTGTTTTGAGGTATGCTGTATGCAATAGAGTTGGATTTCCAGATTCTGTTCAGGTAGATACATTGGATGGATCGGATAAGAAGATAAGAATTACTAACATTCATAGAACTGATTGTGAATCTTGTGTGAAGTTCAAAGTTATTCCATGAGCGAGGTCTTATAGATTATATGCATTTGAAGAGAAACATAACCATTGTTTATTTGATGAAGATTCGAAGCACTTGCTGAAAAGTAGTCGCAAATTAGACTATTCTCAACAAAGGTGGATTCTTAAGATGTCTAATGCAAATATTGGTGCTACGCAATCCCATAACATTCTTTGTCAGTTGAAGGGTGGGTATGAAATGGTAGGTGGTACTAAGGTTGAGTATAAGAATTTTCAGCGAGATCGTAATTGTTTCATTGGTGATACCGATGCAAATTTATTTGTGAGGAAAATGAATAATAGGAAGTTGTATGTTCTAAATTATTCATTTGAATATAAATGTGATGAAGGTGTATTGAATTATGTATTTTGGGTCGATCAGACAGCTAAATGCAACTTTGAAGAGTTTGGTGACATTGTTTCATTTGATGCAACATTTCGAACAAATAAGTAAGCATTGTTTTTTGTTTTATAATATCTTTTAGTATTTTTTTTCTTCATATCTTGTATTAATTAAATTTGTTTTAGGTATTATATGGTATTTGTTCTATTCACTAGAATTGACAATCATAAGAATTGTGTTACTCTTGGTGCTGGTCTTCTTGATGGTGAAAATATTGAAGCATATAAATGGTTGCTTCATTCTCTCTTGAAAACTTTTGGGAGGCAACCAAAATTGGTTGTTACTGATCAATGTCCTGCAATTATGCAAGCTGTTTCTGAGGTTTTTCCGGATTCAAGGCACCGATTTTGTATGTGGCACATTAGTACAAAATTGCCTTCAAAGGTATTTCTTTTATTTTTATTTTTTGTTATCCATAAACAATCATATTTCATATGTTTTATTCAGTATGAATAAAGTGTTTAGTTCACTGTTTGAAGTTGTATTCCTACTGAAAATATACCTTTATTCAAACTGAATAAAGCTACATATTCAGTGTGAATATAACACCTCTAGATCATGAGTCCAATTTTTTTTAATCAATCACATTTCATCTTTTTTATTTAGTATGAATACAATGTTTAGTTTGAAATTTTATATTATCATTTATACTGAATAATGAAAGTATTTTTTATACTGAATAATAAATATCATCTTTATTCATACTGAATAGTAAGTGTATTCATACTGAATAATACATCCCATCTTCAATTTTTAATTTTATATCATTTAACATGAATATTCAATGTATTCATTTTTAATATATTCTGATATTATTATTTTTATTTTTTCAGATTTCTTTAAATATTATTTCAAATACTGATTTCAAGAAACGGTTTCATGCTCTTATATGGGATGAACACATTGATACTATTCAATTTGAAGATAAATGAAATTCTTTAGTTGTTGAGTTTGATCTTGTTGGCCATAAGTGGTTGGGTTATATGTATGATAATAGGCATAGATGAATTCCATCATTTTATAGGGATATTCCTATGGATCGTCTAATGAGAACAACATCAAGATCTGAGAGTGAAAATTCATTCTTTTTCCTATTTTTTCATCATGGTGCAAACCTTATGGCCTTTATTGACTCATTTGATTCTGCTATGGACAAGCAACTGGATAATCATAGGTTGCTTAATCATCAGACTAGAACAACGGTACCTAAGTTTAGCACACCCCTTCCAATTGAGGTTCATGCTTCTAAGATATATACTCGTGCTATATTCAGAGATGTTCAGAGTGAGATAAATGAATCTGTTTGGTCGTGTTTCCAATCATCTATGAGTTTGGTAGATGGTTCTGATGTTATTGTTGTTGTTGAGAAGAAGAAGGTTCAAAATAAAAGAAAATATGGTGAATGCACTTCAAATCTAGAAGTTTATGTGAAAGAGTCTGATCACAAGGTTTGTTTAGTTTTTAAATTATATTTATTTATTCAATGTGAATAATGAATTGAATTATTTTTGCAGGTTGTGCATAATAAGACCACTGGTTGTTTGGATTGTAGCTGCTTGTTTTATCATCATTACGATTTGCTTTGTCGTCATATTTTTTGTGTATTAAAGAATATGTGCATTGAAGAGATACCGTTGCAATATATAGTGAAGCGTTGGAGAAAAGATCTCATTTCTTCTGAATTGTTGAAGAAATGTCATTGGTATGGAGAAAGAAATGAGCGTCGTGAGAAACTTGAAAATGATGCTCAAGTTGCGTTTGATTATTGCATTGGTCTAGTAGTTGATGATATGGAGAAACTTGTAGACTTTGTTTTGAAAATACAAGAGTTGAAGAGTAATTTGGAGGCTAGTGGATGTAGTCTTCCTCATCTTAATAGGGAAGAGCTTATGGAGTCGTTGCTTGGTGTGTCAAAACCAGAAGTTGTTGATATTCACAATCCTAAATCAATAAGAAACAAAGGTTGTGGTACAAGCAAGAGGTTGAAGAGTGGTAAAGAAAAAACAGTTGAAAATAGTAAAAAGGCAAAGAGATTGTGTAGGTTGTGTAATAAAATGTGTAACCATGACTCACGAAATTGTCCATCAAGAAAAGATGTTAGTAAATAGAGTATTTTTTTTACTTTCTAGTAGTGGTATTCATAATTAGTTCTTTTTTGTATTCATTTTGAATATTGAGTAATAAAACAATTTATATGATGATATTTTTTGAATTTCAATAATATTTTTGACATATCTTATCTTTTTATTCAGTTTGAATATTAACTATTATTCAAAGTGAATAAAACTACATTTTTTTCATTATAAAAGTAATAAATTTATTCAATATAAATAAAAGGGTATATTTATTATTCAGAATCTATAAAATTACATGTTTTTCATTTTCATTTTATTCACTTTGAATATTAAATAATATTCATAGTTAATTCACTCTGAATATTATATTAACTAATATTCAGAGTGAATAAAATTACATTTAGTTCCATTTTAGTTTTATTCACTCTGAATATTAGTTAATATTCAAAGTGAATAAAATTACATGTTTTTCAACTATCAAAGTAATAAGTTTTATTCACTATGAATAAAAGATATATTTACTATTCAGAGTGAATATATCTCTATTCAATCCTAACAAGTTATATTCATTTTGAATATTATTCTATTACAAACCATACATTATTAGAAGTTTATAATCAATCAAAACCAACGTAAACATTGCTATATTTCTATGATCCATCAAAACAACCATTGTTTATAATTCCAATCCATTTGAATAACCCATCAAACCACCAAATCATGTGACATACTAACCTACCAAATCAATTGTTCATACATCCAACCAAAAAAACCAACTTAATTGTTCATACATCCTACCCACCAAATCATGTCATACTAATCCACCTAATAATTGTTCAAGTTAATCCACCAAATGATATCATACTAAGAAATATGATACCAACCCACAAAATAATTGTTCATGAAAAATAACAACCAAATCAATTGTTCAAATAACCTCACCAAACTTCATCCCCAACCTCACCAAACTTCATCCCCAACCTTAGCTATCTTCATCCACAAGCTTTATCTACACTATGCTGCTCAATCGTTCTTCCTTCACCTTATCTGCATTCTCTTGTATCTCCTTGATTTTATCTTGTAGTAGTTCTGCAAATTTAGTTGCCTCCTTGATCACCCATTCTTTCTTTTCTTTAATATTTGACAAAAGCATTTTTGTCACATATTTGAATCGAAGTTTCTTCAACTGTGATCTTTGAGCTGGTGACTCCTCCTCCAGTCCACAATCCCAATTTTTGATTGGGCCCCCATGAACGTCTCCATATGCCTCATTATGAAGACAACACAGTCCTTGTGGTTCTCTTTTGTTCTCCATTTGATGACCTCTCTTTTGGGAACTATTCGAGTGAATTTCTTCGAACTTCCATCTTCAAGTTTCTCCAAGAACTTCATAAACAATTTTTGCTGCATTATATTTATATCATACATATTATTCAGATTGTCTAATAACATAATTATTATTAATATATACTAGATAATATAATATTCTACTTACAACTGTTTTTGGTACAATGCCGTATTTTGCAGAATCTGGTACATCAGTTGCATTATTGTCCAGGATGTGTGATGCTCCATTCTTCAGATCAAAGCATATTACATAAAAATGATCATGCTTTACAACTAGGAAAAATACCTACATGAATACATTTATGTAATTTATATATAATATATGAAATAAAAATAATGAAATGATTTTTGTTAATGTATTTGTTTCATACCAATTCAACTTTCTTCAGAGCTTCAAACTCTGCATTTTCCTTCATGTTTTCACAAAAGTTTTTTGTGAAGAGATTTAAATTCTTTTCCAAGGGAACTTTCCCTATGAACATTTCATCTGGCTGTTGAGAAAAAAAAGAATTGATATATAAATATTATTATTCTTTTTGTTTATTTTAAAAGTTTAGTGAACTTACAAGAATTTCTGTTGTGCAGAATAATCTTCTTGGAGAATCCTTGCTCTTCAGACTTTCTTCATGATTAAGAAGGACTGACCAGCTGTCAATAACATTTGAAAATGGCTCTGATTCAGGAATCAGACTTTCAAACATTACTCTAAAACTGGTTTGTCCCTCCTTTGTTTGAAAGACAACATCCCTGTTAAAAATTGAATTAAACATATAAGTATTACAAAAAATGATGAATGCATTTGACATTCATAATGAATATTACTACTTATTCATACTGAATATTTAGTTTTATTCAGTCTGAATAGAAGATGACAATTCACCATGAATAAAAGATAATGCTCAACTTATTCATATTCTATCAATTAGCATACATATATAACTTATTCATACTGAATACACAATGCATTCATGATTAGCACAATACATGATCTATCAGTTAGCATGCACATCAAACTTATTCATTCTGAATATTTAGTTGTATTCAGTCTGAATAAAAGATGATAATTCAATATGAATAAAAGATAATAGTTTTATACTTACAATTTGTCTCCCTGAAGTGAAAATATCCAATTCCCAACCTTGTTTTCTGCTGTTGTTATATTCCTTGTTGGATCCACTTTTCTTTGAATATAAGGTGATTTGAGTTGATCACCTATCTTCTCTGTCCTCTTTTCTTTTTTCTCTTGCTCACCCACTTCCTATTGTTTTATTCTTATTACAAGTGGGCCTTTTTTTCTTGTAATCTCTTCTTCAACTTCTTTTTATTTTTCTTTTTTTCTGTGGAGTATCCACCTGTGATATTCCCGATCTAAAATGTGGAGTATCTGATACTTGTGGTTCAGCTTCATCATCTTCATTCATCTTCCCCTTATTTTTTCCTTCCTTTCTCCTCTTTTCTTCCTTCTTCTCTGTCTGTTTCTCTTATTTATTTCCTTCTTCCCTCTCCTGCTTCTTTTCCTCATCCTTGCTCTCATCTTCTTTCTTCTCTTCTTTTGTATCCTCTTCTTGTGTTTCTTCCTTGTTCTTTTCTTTCTGCTTGTTCTCTGTCTTGTTCTCCACCTTCCCCTCATCATTCACCACTTTGTTTTCATTAGTTTGTTCTCCCATATCGATATCTGCGACAACCTCCTGTATGATTTTTGTTGCTTCAATCTCCAATCTTTGTTGAACTGCATTTTGGCTTTCTTCATTTGCATTCTTAAATGCATTATCAATCTCTCCTGTTTTTGCCAACTCATTCCAGTACTGTGTGTTGGACGGCCAATCAACAACCTTCTCTATCTGCTCATCATTCACCTTTTTTGATGTTCCCTCCATAACATCATTCACTCTAATCAACTCTGTATTCTTTTCTACCTCAAGTGCTTGTTCTTTTTCCTCACAAGCTTCTTTCTCTTCTTTCTCCTTTTTCTCCTTTTCTTCACATTCTTCTTTTTCTGTATTGTCTTCATTTTGATCTCCTTCTCTATTCTCTCCATCTCCACCAATCTGTTCTCCAATCTCAATATGCTGCTCAACAATTGATTCTGTTTTAATGAAAAAAGAACTTTCGTAGGTTGACTTCCACTCTGTCAACGAACTATCTTGTGGATACATCATAATTGATTGCTTCAAGTTGTATTCCAATTCTGCCTTGTTTGCATAAAGTTCTTCTAGACCTTCATCAAGCATCTTCAAGTAATCTTGTTATTTTTTATGGAGATTTCAGTTATCAAAGCAAGTACTATAATGCAAATGTAAATATATGTTTACCTTAACTGTCTTCTCCTCTGTTGAAGGATCTGCTTTTTCAACATACTTCTTAGCCATTTCCCCTCTTCCAAAACCTCCATTGATTATTTCCATTTTCTCTCTCCTCTTCATTGTTTCTGTATTCCATCCTCTCAATGCAGGCCTTATCCTCTCATGCTCCAGTCAATTGCATGTGGTTGAGTCAAGATAAAGAAGCTACATTTTTTATAATTCAGATAAATAAATTAAAAATTTTTTGTTGATATTCAGAGTGAATATCAAACTATATTCATACTGAATATTGAATGCATATTAAAATTTATTCATACTGAATTCTAAAACATTCCATATTCTATATATTCACACTGAATATGTAGTTTTATTCACATTGAATTTTGAATGTATATCAAACTCCATTCATACTGAATACTAAAACATTCCATATTCTATATTTTCACATTGAATATGTAGCTTTATTCATACTGAATATTGAATGCATATCAAACTCCATTCATACTGAATACTAAAACATTCCATATTCTATATATTCACACTGAATATGTAGTTTTATTCACACTGAATTATGGATGCATATCGAACTCCATTCATATCAAACTATCTAAGGTATTCACACTTAATAATAAATTCATTCATTTTTAAAACATTAATAATCCATCGATTAGCATGTATATCAAAATTATTCACACTGAATATTTAATGCATTCATGGTTAACACAATCATAACTATCATATTAATCTTGAATAAAAAGAGATTAAAGTTGACTACATACCGTCAAAAATGTTATCGGACCAGTGTAGAAGCTTGCATCTGATTCACTGTTCCAGCCAATCTTGCTTTCTTTTGCACACTTAATAATGTATTTGCACCAATTGATGTTTGCTAAATCCAAACATTTTCCAAGATGTGAAAGAATTGCAAGATTGCAAGTCCCCATCTTCATTGATACTGTCATTGTATTCACAACCAAAACTATGAAATTTAACTTGAAATTCCAGTCTGTACTGTTTGAGTCTTGTATCTTCTCCACAATATCCTTCGGTCTAACCAGAGGTTTCCCAAACTGTTGTCTCCAAACCTTTATTATTTCATCCCACTCATTGTCTGTCTTAACTTCATCAATATCTACTCCTTCATTTTTGAGTCCTAAAATGTGACTCACTGACTCGTCTGTCACCTGAATTGGCCCTTTTCTTGTTCTTATAACCATGTTTACTAGATCAAAATTGTCCACAATGTAATGTGCCAATTTTTCCGGGATTAAGTCAATCTTCATTTCTAATAAACTTTCAAACCCCAACTTTTTGACACAGTTTATTTGGGGCATTCTCATCTTCATCTTCCCAATTACGATTTTTTGGTGTTGTTCTAATTGAGAGAGCTCTGTGTTCTATCTTCTTCTTTTCCTTTTCTTCTGTTTTTTCTTCTTTTTCCACTTTCCTCTTCTTTTTTTTCTTCTCTTCTTCATCTTTTTTCTTTTTTAATCTCTCTCCCTCTTTCTTCTTGCTAGACTCTTCTCTTTTTTTCTTCTTGGTCTTTTCAGTTTTGATCTTCTTGATTTTCTCCTTTGTCATTTTTTTGGTCTCTTCTATCTGTTTATTTTTTCTTCTTTCTTTCTTTTTCTTGTTGAAGATTGTTCCTCTTCATTCTTTTTTTTTTGCTATTGAATTTAAAATTATACAGTTAATAAATATAAAATTTATACACTATGAACATCATAACTATTTCAAAATTTTTGAAGTCATATTCAAACCGAATGTATACCTTTATTCAAACTGAATAAAGCCATATATTCAGTATGAATATCAGACCTCTAGATCATGAGGACAAATTTTCAGCATCAATAGTCAATCACATTTCATATGTTTTATGCACTATGAATATCATAACTATTTCAAAAATTTTGAAGTCATATTCAAACCGAATGTATACCTTTATTCAAACTGAATAAAACTATATATTCAGTATGAATATCAGACCTCTAGATCATGAGGACAAATTTTCAGCATCAATAATCAATCACATTTCATATGTTTTATGCACTATGAATATCACAATTATTTCAAATTTTTTGAAGTCATATTCCAACTGAATGTATACCTTTATTCAAACAGAATAAAGTTATATATTCAATATGAATATCAGACCTCCAGATCATGAGGACAAATTTTTAGCATCAATAGATAATCACATTTCATATGTTTTATGTACTATGAATATCACAATTATTTCAAATTTTTTGAAGTCATATTCCAACTGAATGTATACCTTTATATGTTTTAAGCACTATGAATAAAAATATTTAACAAAATAACTGATATTCATACTGAATAACTGATATTCCTACCGAATATATACGTTTATTTAGTTTGTTACAAGATCTAACAAAATATTTCTGGTTTTTGGTAAATTTTATCGAATAACGTTTCTAATAATCATTTTTTCAGATAATAACTCTTTATTTCAAGTATTTATTCGAATAACGTCTCTTCTTCATTTTTTCCGTTTTAGGGTTTTCGAATGAGATTTTATTGCTTATATTTTCAACTTTATCTAGTAATTGTTAATCAGTAAATAATGACTACAAGCCCTAACTATTCAAAATATACAGATATTTAGGTTTTAGAAGTTACCTTTTGCAAAAACCTGTGCTATCGGAATGTGATCTCTTTGTTCTTCGCTAGAATCGCTCATTTTTCAGCAAAAATTCTTTGTTGATGATCTTCGACAATGGCGGTTTAAGAGAGAGAATTATTGAGAGAGTTAGTGAGAGAATTTTAGTAGATAAATGGCGGTTTTAGTGAGAGAGTTTCTGAATAAGCCGTATTTGTAGGCTATGCACCATGATTATGATCTAATTTCGTTTTTTGAACCGTCAAAGATTTTTTACGAAATTGCCCCTATACGCTAAATATTCATTAAGCCATGGACCGAGTTTTCAATTTATTTACAAAATTGCCACCACGTTTTTTATCCTTTGATCTATTCAACTTTTTTTTTTATCAACGGTCCATAATTGTCCTCATGTGCACAATGAAATATGGGTTTTCATTTGAACCCATCCCTATATATATAGGGAGAGGTTCATTTGATAAGTGGTAAATGTATGAGAAATAGAGAAGTAATCCTAGTCTTTCATTCGGTCAAGATCAGATTTGAATGGTCAAATATTGCGTCTTTGGCTGGTCAACAATTGTAGCATTGACTGATCAAAAGTTGCGGCTATTCCAAAAATAGAAGGACAATTTCGTAATTTTTACAAATACACCGGACGAGTTCATATGTGAATCTCATATATGAACCTGTATGATTCACATATGAACTATATGTTCATATGTGAACCAGTGTAATTCACATATGAACTTTTTTAACGGATTCATATATGAACCTTTGTGATTCATATATGAACTAATTAACTGATTCACATATGAAATAATTAACTATAGGTTCATATGTGAATCAGTTGAACTAATTAACTGATTCATATATGAACCTTTGTGATTCACATATGAACTAATTAACTGATTCATATATGAACGTATAGTTCATATATGAATCACAAAGGTTCATATGTGAATTACACTGGTTCATATATGAACATATAATTCATATATGAATCACACAGGTTCATATATGAACTCGTCCTGCGTATTTTACGAAACTACCACTCTATTTTTTACAAACCACACAAGGAATTATCCGGTGCTTCACGGTCAAAGCCACAAATGTTGAACAAATAAATGGCTAAGATCATTTCTCTATTTCTCATATATTTACCATTTCTCAAATGAACCTAAGGCTATATATATATATATATAGAGAGAGAGAGAGAGAGAGAGGAGTAGTTTAATTTGTAAATCATCCTAATTTTGCAACCATGCAAACCGTCGATTTTATTGGTTAAGTTAATGAAATTGTTTCATGAAACTTTTTAATTTGATGAAATTGTTTCATATAATCTTTTCTTGATAAAATTGTTTCATATATTTGTGTTTTTTATGTAAAAAAAGAAAAAGTTTCAACAGAATGAAAAAATACGTGAAACAATTTCATGTTTACGTAAAAAACACAAATATATGAAACAATTTTTATTAAGAAAAAAATTATATGAAACAATTTTATCAACTTAAACAATTTCATTAACTTAACCAATGAAATCGACGGTTACGCTATTTGTAAAATTAAGGTGGTTTGCATTTGATCTATCTACTATATATATATATATATATATATATATTTATATATAGTGTTTGGTTCATTTGAGAAATGGTAAATATATGAGAAATAGAGAAGTAATCCTAGCCATTCATATGGTCAAGATCGGATTTGACTAGTCAAGTATTGCGGCTTTGACCGGTCAAAAGTTGCGGCTTTGACTGGTCAAAAGTTGCGGCTATCCAAAAAATAGAAGGATAATTTCGTAAATTTTACAAAACACACGGGTTGTGTTCATATATGAACATGTATAATTCACATATGAACTATATGTTCATATATGAACCAGTGCAATTCACAACTGAACTCTTTTAACTGATTCATATATGAACCTTTGTGATTCATATATGAATAAGTTGAACTAACTAACAGATTCATATATGAACCTTTGTGATTCATATATGAACCTTTGTGATTCATATATGAACCTTTGTGATTCATACAGATTCATATATGAATCTGTATGAATCACAAAGATTCATATATGAATCAGTTGAACTAATTAACATATTCATATATGAATCTTTGTGATTCATACAGATTCATATATGAACTCATCCCGTGTATTTTACGAAATTACCCCTCTACCTTCTATAGACCACACAAGGAATTATCCGGTGCTTCGCGGTCAAAGCCGCAAATGTTGACCAGATGAATGGCTAAGATTACTTCTCTATTTCTCATATATTTACCATTTCTCAAATGAACCTCTCCCTATATATATATACATATATACACACATATACATGGACGGTAATCAAATGAGAATTGTAAAAACGTTGAGGACCGTAAGGACTAATCTCAATCATTTAAGGATTTTAATAAAGGGTGATTAATAATGATGACACTTATTGTAATATTAATGAAAATTTTGAAAAATTAAGGGTAAGATTGTAATTTAAACCTCTCCCCCATCCCCCTTCACCCCCCTCTCTCTCCATAAATTCAATTCAAAACTGACCTACATCTTACAAGTCCAGGACAATGAATTGGAGATCATAGTCGCCTCCGCCTATCTTCCACCACCACTTTCAAAACCTCCTCCATTTTCGCCACCATAGTCACCGCCTTACCTAACTCCTTTCCGCCATAATAACCACCGCATTCTCCTTTCCTTCCAAAACCACCACCGCCTCTCTCCACCACAACTCCTCTCACTCCTCCAATCTTCTCACCAAAACCACTCATCATCTTACCACTCTCAACTTCCAATACACAAATCTCTCCGTTCTTACAAACCGTCAAAAGAGTTCGTTCGTAATTCAACATCTCCATTGCCACCACTGCTCCGCCGTGATCTCCGCTCCACGCCACCGTCTCTCTTCTTTTCACGACCTATTTTCTCGTTGCTACTTTAAGCCTTCTTTTGTATATCAATCCATATGTTCCTGCACCGTACAACTCCGTCTCCGACGGATCTAACGCCGTACACCATACGACTGCCGGAAATTTCACCGTCTGGAGATGGATCCCGTTCACGAGGCTCGAGATCTTACAAGTCCGGTCCAAGGAACTGGAGATCATAATGCTACCGGAACTTCCGATGTTGATGAACTCATAGTGGAAGAGCGTAATCTCTTCTCTATTGACTACAATAACATAATTGGCGCTCGACGTGCTTCCTAGAGTATTATTTCTTCTATTAAGCAGAAAAAGGATTCAAACAAAAGGAAATTATGTTTGGTTTCATGTGGTGAAATAACATTTACCGTTTTGAATCAGCACCAAAATTCGGTGGACTTCATGATTTCTTACTCCCGACCTCGATATGCACATCACGATCATTGCTCAAACAAGATTCAAACACATAACATAATTCGGGTTTACTGTTTTTGGTTTCATGGGGTGAAATGACAATAGAAGAACATTATGTTTGGTTTCATGTGGTGAAAAAACATATAGTGTTTGGTTTCATGTAGTGAAACAACATATATATGAAAAAATTGTTTTTATTTCATGAGGTGAAATAGTATGTGTTTCATATGGTGAATCTCAGTTACCAAAATGACGATTATGCCCTTTTCATGTGGTGAAACAACTTTTAACTAAAACCATAGGATCAAAAACGAATCACGGCTTAGATGGTTCTCACGGTTCTCAATCTTTTTTTGGTTCTCACATGATTTAACCCCATATATATATATATATATATATAGAGAGAGAGAGAGAGAGAGAGAGAGGTTCAAAGAAGAACAATAACTAAATAAGAGAATACGAAAATGGTCAAATCACATTCAAAATCACATATAATTTAACAACAACGGTCAACGCAAAGGTATGCGGACGACCTAGCCCGCAATCTTAGTTCGTGACCAAAGTTGCGTGAATCACATGTGATTTTACACGTGATTCGACTATTTCTATTCTTTTATTTAGTTATTTTTTCGTTTAAACCTGACTCAACCTCTCTCTCTCTCTCTCTCTCTCTATATATATATATATATACATCGGGTTGGGTTTCGGAGATAAGGTGAGTTAATGGTAAGAAGCGTGAGAAGTGGTTATCAGCCGTTGGATGAGAAACAGACGCACATTAGGATGTGATGCACCGAGATGCACCAGATCAATTCTCTTTTAAGCCGCAATTCATGGGAGGTTTTGAGATTAAAATAGATCAACGGTTCAGATCTTCTCACGCTTCTCATCGTTAACTCAACTTCTCACACGATCCTTCTCCAAAATATGTGTGTGTGTGTGTATATATATATATATATATATATATATATAATTTAGAGTGAAATATGGATTTGGTTCTTGTGTTTTGATGTTTTTATAACTAGGGTCCCTATACTATGTTTATTATGGTTTTGTGTTTTTGATGTTTTCACTCAAAACATGTATTCTCCAAATAAAGTGCAATAAATGCAACTCACACCCAAAGCTCCACATTATGCTATTAAAACCGGACAAATGTCTCCAAGACCTGATAAAGACAAAAACCGAGCCTTAAGCTGAACAAATCAAATGACCATATGTTAAAAGTCATAATATGTGATAAACGTAAACATCCTACGTTTGTGCAAACACATGTTTTAAACTCATGAATAACCCAAAACACAACATTGGGTTGGGACAAACCCATTTTCCAAAGGAACTCACACCATTTACACTTTCAAAATGTCCCATAACATGATCTATGCATATTTCCAAAACATACGTTAAAAGTGCATTTCCACCAATTACTCTCTATATATAAGATAAATCATCAAAACACATTTAGTTATGATTTATTTGTCAAAGTGTCCAAAAATCCCAAATATGGTGTTTCACAAGGTTTATAAAATCTTATTAGTTCAAATAGCAAAACTCATCAAAGATTTTAACATTTGATAATAATCATGTAAAACAAATAAATACTCTAAAATATACATTTTTGGCATGTACAACGTTTTCACAAATCAACTTGAACTCATATTTCTAGATTTAGGCTAAATCTAGATTTTACCCCAATTTGAGCTCCCTTGAAGAAACTTGAATCCACAAGCAAATCCTTCCAAAAATCTAGATCCATATGTTCCAAAAGTAGTACACATATCCAAGTGCTTAGAATCATTCCCCAAACATCTTATATCAAAATCCCCAATTTGGCCAAAACCCTAATTTGACCTAAATTCTCCAAAATCATCCAAATCGGAATTTGAGAAACATAAACACTAGAAAATCATCAATGGAGCATTTATATCTTATATAAAGGTTTAGAAGAGGGAGAGATGAACTCACCAAATAGGTCATGAGTAAAAAACCAAAAATCTCTAGAGTTGGAGATGAAAACTTGATCTTGCATCAAGAGATGAAACTACTAGTATAGATGATGAAGGAACACTTGGTTTTAGAAGAAAAACCCCAAAAGTGAGTTAGGGTTCATATGAGAGGGTGGGGGATCGATTTGGGAGAGCAATAAGGAGTTAGAGATGAGAAATGAGAGATATGGCTGAAAAATCACATTTAAATATAGTCTGACACTCGTTGGCGATAGTGCCCGACGAGAGTGACATTTTGTTACAATCGTGGGCACAATCATGCCGCTTACCCCGCTCATGGTACGTACTCCATGACTTTGCGCCGCAAGAGTGACTCCTATCACAATCGCGGACATTGTTTCCCGGACCATCCCACTCTTAGACGTGGCCCGCCATAGTGCTTCGCAAGAGTGACCTCCTGTCACAATTTTGGGCACCGTCTTGCAGAGCATACCGAACGTCCAAAATCTAACTTTTTAACCCGAAGTGCTCCCAAACCAAAACCCAAGTGTCACAAATAAATCCCAAAAACCATTTACAGTTATAGATCAATCAGAGAGGAGTAAGTTAAGGGTTTACCAAAATTACGGGTGTTACACCGAGACCATGGTACTCTGAACCATGTGCTTGATATCGGAGCGGAGTTTGGTCAGAACTCCCTCTATAGCACTTATAGAGGCGACTGGCTTTAACTATTTGTGGTTGATGATCTATGCTAGACACTTAATGGCCTCTGTATTGGCTTTAACTACCTCTACCAGGGTGTTGGTATGTTCTTGAGTTGCTACAGTGGCAGAGGCAGTGGAAAGCTTCTGTAGTTCAGCATTCTGGGCTTTGATATCTGTCTTGAGAAGATCCATCCTTTCAGATACAGTAGCCACCTTGTTTGATAGAAAGTTAAGGGTGAAGGCTTTATCAATTGTGGTTGTGACCAAGCTTTTCAACTTGGTCAAATTGTTGTTCATTTGTTCAGCAAAGACCTGTAACTCGTCCTTTGTGACAAATGAAGATTGGGTAACCTCTGGTTCAACACATGAACCAGATTTAGTCTTTGTTCCCAAGACACCTATAGAGCCTGTTTTGAGGTTGTGCTCATCAGGATTTCCACCTGATCCTCGAATACCCTCTGAGGAGAATGATTCTACGAATGTTCTGTCAACATCATCATCTTGCGGAGATCCATAATCTTCCACAGGTGAGTTGTTGAGTTGACTTGGACGTTGTTCTAGAACCTCCTCGTCTTGGTGCTTTCTCACATATTGCTCTAGACAATCATTTGTTGTTCTTTCTAAAGTGACAGTGGCAACACATGCCTCTGTGTGAGGTTCTGTCGTACTGATGGGCAATACAGTACTTATTTCTGTAACAACATCCTTTTGGGATGTTGAAGTTGGAAGGTTCCCCGACTAGAGTTGGAGCAGAGGAAGAAGGAATCTCCTCTGTCCGGTCGGTTGGGTCAATGTTCGAGGTGTGCAACTCTTCTTCAATGACCCTTACTGCTAGACCAGTAGGGTCAGAAATGTGGGAAACACTGGGAAGGGGGTTTGGTTGTGTCTTCTCAGAGGCATATTTTTTGACATTCTCCTCCTTCGAGTTTTTATCCAGGCTCTCATCTTCACACTATTCAACTAGGGGAGAGAGCCCATCCCCTACCCTTCACTCTCTGAAGTCTTGAAATTCAGCAGAGGGACCCAGAAGCTCTGGAGTCCCAATCAGAGGCTCTGAAGGAACCTCTGGTGGACTAGGGGAATGTTCATATGTTTTGGATAAAGTATCTAGAGCTTTTAGGAGTATTTCCTGAGTCTGTTCCTCTTGCGGCTGTGGGTTCAAGTGTTCCACCACATCTCTGGCGATGTCAACTACCAGTGCTATTGGACTCTAGGGATCATGTGGTTCTACCACAACTGGTTTTGCAGTAACTGAATTTGTTTCTTGTTGTTCCTCCACCACAACTTTTCTTAATCTTCGTCTTCTCCTCTACAGAGGTTGTTCCTCCTCCACCTCTACAGGTTTGGTTCTTGTGATAGGTTCAACGAGTTTTGCCACTTGGGCCTCTTCTTCTACGACCCTTTTCTATTGTCTCTATTTTCTATTCTTCTTTAATTTTCTTTTCTCACAACTCTCTCTTCTACTACTCTCCCCTTTTCTACTCCCTCTTCTCTCACCTCTGCACCCCCTTGTGCACCCTCTG
Organism: Arctium minus; assembly: GCA_954870635.1. Classification (NCBI taxonomy): domain Eukaryota; kingdom Viridiplantae; phylum Streptophyta; class Magnoliopsida; order Asterales; family Asteraceae; genus Arctium; species Arctium minus. Next base: position 70,171,037 of record OX941092.1, on the reverse strand, counting down.
TCAAATCCTCTCTAAACCTAACCACTGCTCACCTAAGGCAAGTCCTATGCGCGGAGGGGTTGCAAGACTCGGTTTTGGAGTCCTGTTACCGTGTCTGTACGCCCTCCTGACATCTCTATCCTTGATACAAAGCATTAACCTCTCTGACAGAGGCCTGGCGTTCGAATACCCGGTAGCAAGAATGGTGGGTTTATGTGTTGTCATGGCATGTGTCTTGATGGGGTTGCCATGTAGACAAAGACCTTTCTCTAAAACTAAATCGCCCAGAAGCACGACGATGTATCTGTGGAACATCAGAGATGGTAGAGGCTTGCTTCTGTCATAATCCTCTCTCTTCTTCACAACTGCTCCAGCCAACTCCCTTAATATAAGTCTTGCATAATCTAGAGGTAGATCGAAGAATATTCCATACATGATGGCTAGAATGTTGTGGTTGGTCTGATCAGGGCTCCCAATCTTCCCTGTGAGTGCTCTTTTCAGAATGGAGAAGAGCACATTCCACAGAGGAGGTAGGAATTGCCTTCTGAAGTCTGTCCTTTTAGATATGGCTTTCCCATAGCCAATAAAGGTCAAAAGATCGACCAACTCATCATCTGTTGGCTCTGCCGCTTACTTTACTATCCCTAATTCAGTCCTTGTGGATAGTCCAAAGATAGTAGATATGAGTTTTCGGTTAATACCAAGTTCTAGATGAACGAATTTCTCAGGAATGTCATTCCTATTAATGTTAAGGCTTTGAATGGTTCTTTACCATGATTATAAGGGGTTCATAATCTGTGGCAAAGGCTTGGGTGTTCAGGAGCACATAGTGGTTGTTGGGTTTTAGTGGGAGTAGAGAAAGATGATTTCCAGCATTGGCGAACGATTGGACTCAACTCGCAGTAGGGTTTTGGGATTCAACGCTGTTGGAATGTTGTTCTTCATCATTCCTTGGTGGGAGAGGAGTGTTTTCAGCTGATTCTGAGTAGGATGCCATGGATTCAGAGTAGAAAGAAATAGAGTTGCAAGTTCTTGTTCTTGAGAGAGTTTGAAGAATCAAAGAAGATAAAAAAAGCGTAAAAGAGAAAATGAGGGTTTTTAAACGGCGGATGTGAAATCACTCGAGTGAAAAAACCTGTTTCCCAAACGACTGTTGAGACACACCCAATGAGAGATAGACACATGTCCAAAGATGTTTCAAAAATAAGGACATGTGTTACGTCATGGACCATGCATGTGAGATTAACTGCAATAACAGGGTTGTGTCTTTCAAGAAATAACCTGCATTTTAGAAGAGAATAAAATACACAAGTATAATATTCACAGAGGAGGCTCTATGGAAATAAAACCTCAGAAGCTAAGACCGAGAACTCTGTCCACATGATTACACCTTTTTATACCTAAACGTTTGCAAATCAGTGAAATGGTCGAGAATAAATGTCACAGAGGATGGATTTTTGACTCAGAGGCTCTGCAGGTAAGTGCAGAGGCTCTTAGACCAAAAAATTCCTCTTAAGACACTTAAACATAAAGATTTTGACCAATCAAAGTTTTAGTAGGTGAAAATTACATTTAGAGGATTTAGGATAAGGTAACATACCTAATTTTTGCATTGGACTTTGCTCCCCCTCAAAAACAGGGTAATCTGCTCCCCCTTGGACTATGCTTGGTTCATAAAAAAATAAGAGTTGTATAAGCCATAGAACAAGTAGAGACTCTGTGACCTAGTGCATAAGCTCTGACTAGGTGGGCAGAGACTCTAATAACTAACGGATAAACAGACAATCTACTTTGGAAGAAAATGTATGAAAAAGTAAGGCAATGAGTAGAGCTCTGTTTATTTGTCATAGAGGCTCTGAACCAAAGTGCAGGGGCTCTGTGCACCTAAACTCATTCAATTAAGTTGAGCATACCCAACTTACTGAACGAGAAATTGATTCTCTTTTCATCAATAACTTTAGTGAATATGTCAGCAAGCTGGTAGTCTGTGGGCACAAAATACATCTCAATGGTGCCTTTCTCAACATGGTCTTTAATAAAATGGTACCTTACATCGATATGTGTGGTCTTGGAGTGCTGCATCGGATTTGAAATTTTGGCTATTGCACTTTTTGAATCACAGAGGATGGGGATCTTGTCAAACTCAAAGCCATAATCTTTAAGTTGAGTCTTCGTCCAGATGACTTGCGAACAACAACTTACAGCAACCACATATTCGGCTTCTGTGGTTGATGTTGACACACAGTTCTATTTCTTTGAGGTCCAACTCACCCACTTGTTTCTGAGTAGTTGACAACTCACAGAGGTGATCTTTCGATCAAGCTTACATCCTCCATGATCTGCATCTGTATAAGCCATTATATCAAAGCTGGAGTCTTTAGGGTACTAGAGGCCAAGATGTTGGGTCCCCTTAACATACCTAAAGATCCTCTTGACTACAATTAGGTGAGACTCCTTTGGCTTAGAGTAAAATCTAGCACAAAGGCATGTAGCAAACATGATATCTAGTCTACTTGAGGTTAAATATAAAAGTGAACCAATCATGCCTCTGTAGAGGCTTTCCTCTCAGGTTTCCCAGACGGATCAGGGTCAAGTTTGGACCCTGTGGCCATTGGTGTTCTCATCGAGGAAGAGTCAGAGAGCTTGTATTTTGCTATGATGTCAGAAACATACTTAGACTGGTTTATTAAAATACCCTCTGTGGTTTGTTTTACTTGAAGACCGAGGAAGAAAGTTAATTCTCCCATCATGCTCATTTCAAACTCCCTCTTCATCAATTTGGAAAACTTTTCACAATAAGAAGGATTAGTAGAACCAAACATAACGTCGTCCATATAAATTTGCACTAGAAGTATGTCATTCTTGTGCCTCTTGATGAATAGAGTTGTATCGTTGGTACCTTTTTCAAAGTTATTCTATCGTAAAAAGGAAGAGAGGCGCTCAAACCATGCTCTTGGGGCTTGTTTTAACCCATATAAAGCTTATTCAAGAGAGTACACATGGTTTTGATGCTCTGAGCTCTCGAAGCCTGGTGGTTGCTAGACATAGACTTCTTCTTCTAATTTACCATTTAATAAGGCTGACTTTATGTCCATCTGATAGACTTTGAAATCCTTGTGCGCAACAAAGGCCAAGAAGATTCTTATGGCCTCTAGCCTTGCCACAGGAGCAAAGGTTTCGTCATAGTCTATGCCTTCTGCCTGGAAATATCCCTTAGCAACTAACCGAGCTTTGTTCCTAATTACTATCCCATCCTCGTCCTTCTTATTTCTGAACACCCACTTAGTCCCTATAGCAGATTTACCTTTGGGCAGAGGGACGAAGGACCATACCTTGTTTCTTTGAAACTGCAGAAGCTCCTCTTGCATAGCTTCTACCTAGCTTGGGTCATTAAATGCTTCAGAAACCTTCTTGGGTTCAACCATGCTAAGAAAATTCACGAAGAAAGCTTCATTAGTAGTGGCTGATCTAGTCTTTACACCATCAGAAGGATCGCTGATAATTTGGCTCGAGGGATGGTTTTTCGTCCACTTAGTCATCCAAGGTGCATATTCAGAAGGGGATGTATCTTCTACATTAGACATTTTAGGTATGTCTAACGTTGTGCTCTGGATCGGCGAGGTAGATTCTGCGCGTTCCCTTTGACAGAGTGACCTGCAAAAGTAGTCACAGATGGTGAATCAATAGATGTTCCAGTAAATGTACCGGATTCTAGAGCCACAGAGGCTTCTACCGCATAAGCTCTGTGAGATTCTGCAGAAACTTCTTCATCGTCAAGGATGTCTTCAAATAAGGTTACAAGTTCTACACCTCTTGTAGACGATAATCCTTTTGTTGCTGGTTGAAGATCGAGTCCTGAGTTGAATTGCTCAGAAGTCCCCAGGGAAATGTCATCAAAGGAGACATTCAATCTCACCAAGATCAACTTTGTATTCAGAATGGAGACTCTTTAGGGCTTTGAGATTAAGGAATAACCAACAAATTTTGCCTCATTGGCCTTTTTTTGTCAAACTTTCCCAACTGGTCTCTATCATTGAGCACGAAACATCTACAACCAAAGACATGAAAGTATTTAATGTTAGGGTTTCTTTGGTTCAGAAGTTCGTAGGAAGTCTTCTTGTTGAGTCAAATATTGTATTCAAGATTAAAAGGTCAAAGTTGTAATTGTTTGTAAAGTCTTTGTAAGAGTAAAAGTCAAAGAATGTCAAAAGTGTAAAAGTCAAAGTATGTCAAAGTCTTAGAAAGTCAAAGTAGTTAGTTTAATGCTTTGTAATCTAGGTATAAATAGTTTGCTTAGTCATTAAGCATAAGGTAAGGAACTTTGATATTGTCATATCTAGAGAGAGGATTTGTAGAGAGAGAAATACTTGTAGAGAGAGAAAGTTGAATATCAATAAAATTCATATGAGATTGTGATTAAATTCTAGATTTGATTTGTTTGTGGACCTATCAATTGGTATCAGAGCATTGGGAGGAAGATTTGTGCACAATTGATCACAAATTCTTCATCAATTGATCAAGATTTGAAGAAATTTGAAGAAAATATCAAATTTTTGAATACTTGAAGAACACAAATGGGTCATGCGATTTTGATGCGTTTTTGGATTTGATTTTGATTGCAAATTGTTTCTCCATTGTCATACATCTAATTTTCATTGATTTCTATTCAAAATTGCATCAAGATTTGATGAATTTGATGATTTTAAAAAAAATGTGTTCTTGAGAAAAAGTGGTCTGTGTAATTTTTTGAATCTTGATTTTGAAATTTAGTGTTGTTGTGATCAAGTTTTATATGAATTTGTGTCTAAAAACATGTTTTAGAAATGTTCTGATCATTGATTTCAAGTTTTGATCACCAAATCGAAGTTTTTGAAAATTTTCAAATTCTTGTGTTCTTAAGTGTTCTTGGTAAAAAATTTAAGATCTGGATTTTTGATCTGAAATGATGATATGAAATTTAAAAAAGGTGTTTGTGAAGGTGTTTTGATCTTATTTTCATTTTTTTTAACATTTGTTTTTAGTAATTGTGTTGCAGGTGACATGATGAAATGAACACGATTATTTTCAGTTGCATCATCAGATGAATTCGCATGCTTCAATAGCAACTTTCATCATGCAGATCACGTAAATTTCATGTGTTCACTTGAACAAGAATTCGTATGACACTTAAACAAGATATTTCGCATGTTGCTTGTTGGATCATAAAATACATAAGATACACAACATATATTCTTGTTTTTTATTAGAACAAATCAGTAACCTTTTATAAAAGGTATTACAACAAATATATAGGGAACCAAGAGTTGCAACCTTTAATCAAGAGGTGCAACTTATACAGAAACGATGCAACCATTCAAGAGTTGACAGTTGGTTAACTGTCAACCTTATTAACTGTCAATAACTACCAAACATACTGCAGTAACCCGTTTGCAATACTTGAGCAGTCTAACCTTACTAGCTTACATTTAACACACCCCCTTAAGCTAGTAAGGAAAAAACTCCCAACCTTTCCTTCATTCCTTTAAAGACTCCAACTTGAAGAGCTTTTGTGAAACAGTCCGCTAATTGATCCTTTGTCCCACAGAACTCTATTTTCACTTAATTATTTCCCACCAATTCTCGGATGAAATGAAACTTAATCCTTATGTGTTTATTTTTCCCATGAAACACAGGATTTTTTGTAAGTGCTATTGCAGACTTATTGTCACAGAATATGGTAGTAGGGCTGTTTTGTGCATGATCAAGTTCTTCCAGAATTGCTCTCAACCATAAAGCTTGGCAGCCTGTAATTGAAAGAGACATATATTCTGCCTCAGCAGATGAAAGTGCCACCACACTTTGTTTTTTTGATTGCCAAGACACAGCCCCCGATCCCATACTGAATAGGTACCCTGTTGTACTTCTTCCATCATCCATGCTTCCACCAAAGTCACTATCACTAAACCCAACCAAACAAAAATCCTTTATCTTCGTGTAGATGATCCCATGATCTAATGTACCTTGAACATATTTAAGGATCCTTTTTCCAGCCTCCCAATGAGATGTTTTGGGAGATTCCATAAACCTGCTGATGACATTCACAGAAAAAGCCAAATCTGGCCTAGTAGCAGTTAAATAACTCAGACTACCAACCAGGCTTCTATAGAGACTGGAATCCACTTCTGCCTCTCTACAATCCTTCGACAAACTCAATCCAAATTCCATAGGTGTACTAATAGGATTAGATTGACCCATATGAAATTTATTCAATAAGTTTTGTGCATACCTTTTCTGTGAAATTTTGATCAAGTCTTCCTCTTGTTTTACTTACATTCCCAAGAAGTAATGTAGTAATCCCATGTCAGTCATATCGAATTCCTTCTTCATTGCATCTTTAAACTCATCAATCATTTTTTGAGAGTTTCTAGTGAACACTAAGTCATCCACATAAATGCATACAATAAGAATCATACCTGAGATCTTTTGAGTGAACAGAGTATGCTCTTGTGGACATTTTTTGAATCACTTTGATAAGAAGTATCCCTCTATTCTGCTGTACCAAGCACGTGGTGCTTGTTTCAGTCCATACAAAGCCTTCCTCAAATGACAAACTTTGTTCTCTTCTCCATTTTTAATATACCCTTCAGGTTGTTTAGTGTACACATCCTCTTCCAGACTTCCATTTAAAAAAGCGGATTTTACATCCATTTGGTGTACTTTCCAATTATGATGAGCAGCAATAGTAAGTACTAACCTTACTGTTTCCAACCTTATCACAGCGGCAAAGACTTCTTGGTAGTCTATGCCATACTTTTGCTTATACCCCTTCACTACTAGCCTTGCCTTATACCTATCAACCTCCCCTCTTTCATTTAACTTGGTTTTATAGATCCATTTTACTCCAATAGGCTTGTGGTTCCTTGGAAGATCAACTAGCTGCCATGTGTTATTTTTCATAATGGCTTCAATTTCCTTGTCCATAGCATTCCTCCATTTTTCATCTTGAAGAGCTTCTTCGAAAGTTATAGGATCTGCATCAGAATATAATGCAAAGTCTGCTGTATCATCTAAGTCTATCCTCCTTGTTTTGTCATAAATGCTCTTCAAACTTTTGAAACCTCTTTTTGGTGGACTTTCTGATGAAGATATTGAACCTGTTGTACCTTGATTATTTTGACTACTCACAGGACTAGAAGCAGTAGGTGTGGTAGTAGGAATTTCATCTGTTTCATCTTGATCAATCTTTGTTTCCTTCTGTGAATTCATCTCACTTGTGATGTGAGTAGTGTGTACATCATCTTGTAAAGACTTATCCCAAGCCTTGTTTTCCTCAAATACCACATCCCTACTAACTATAGTCCTTTTTGTCACTGGATTGAAAAGTTTGTATTCCTTAGATTTTTCACTGTACCCAACAAATATGGTTTTTTCTGACTTGTCTTCTAATTTGGATCTCCTCTGCTCAGGTATATGTGAGTATGCAATGCATCCAAAGGTTCTTAGATGAGAAACAGTAGGCTTATAATCACTCCATGCCTCTTGGGGAGTCTTATTAGATAGGCTCTTAGTTGTTGTTCTATTCATTATATAACAGGCACATGCCACTGCTTCTGCCCAGAAACTGTTGTCCATGTTCTTACACTTCATCATACTTCTTGCTTTCTCAATTATGGTTCTGTTTGCCCTCTCAGCCACCCCATTCTGTTGGGGTGTGTATCTAGTAGTCATTTGGTGGTGAATGCCATGTTCTTTCAAAAAATCTAAGAAATAAGTGGAGTTATATTCCCCACCCCCATCTGACCTAAGTGCTTTCAATTGATGACCACTTTGCTTTTCCACATAAAGCTTAAACATTTTGAAAGTATTAAATACTTCTGCCTTTTCCTTCAGGAAGTATAACCATATCTTCCTACTGAAATCATCTATAAAAGTTAATAAGTACCTGTTTCCTGCGATTGAGGGAGTTCTCATAGGTCCACACACATCTGTGTGGATTAATTCCAATGGTTTTGTTGCCCTCCAAGCTTTTTCTTGAGGAAAAGATTCTCTTGCTTGTTTTTCTAACACGCAACCTTCACAAACCTCCTCTATAGAACTGTTTATGTATGGGATTCCCCTGACCATGTTGTGCCTGTACATATAATTTAAATAGGCTAAATTAGTATGCCCAAACTTGTTATGCCACAGTAATGAACACTGTTTTGTAGACATGTTGAAAGAAAACAATGTATTGTCCTTGAAACTGAATGGAAACATCTTGTTTCCTGTCATGTCAATTCTGCCAAGCACGCTTCCATTTGGGTCCCTTATCTCACACGCTTCTTCTTTAAAATGAAGGCCATATTTCTTCTGCAAAAGTTGACCTACACTAAGTAGGTTATGTTTTAGACCAGGTACAAAGTACACATTTGAAATCCTCTTTTGTCCCACGTTGGTGTTGACCATAATATCACCAACTCCTTGTACATTCAATTTCTTGTCATCTCCAGTCCTAACTTCCCTTTTTTGTGTTTCATCTATCAATACAAAGATGCTTCTATTCCCTGTCATATGATTACTACACCCACTATCTATATACCAAATGTCATCAAAAGGGATTTCTTGAGTGCTTAAGATCATGAACATAGTATCCTCCTCATTTTCACTTTCCATGTTGATGAATGTAGACCCTCTTCCTTCTGCAATTCGTTTTCTACAATACTTGGCTATATGCCCAAATTTTTGGCAGTGATAGCACTGTAATGGTGATGATGAAAACCTTCCTTTAAATTTTTTTTTGCCCTCACTTTGTTGTTCTATCCCTTTGTTTTTCTCTTGTGCATTTGAAGACTGTAGTTGAAAAGCTTGTTCATACGGTGATGAATCAAACTGTTTCATTCTGAGTTCATGGGATTGTAGAGTTCCAAGAAGATTCTCTAGAGATAGCAAAGATAAGTCTTTCGATTCTTCTATTTCTACCACTATATACTCAAATTTTCTAATTAGACTCCTAAGGATCTTCTCCACAACCCTTGTATCATCTATTACTTCTCCATTCAACCTTAATTGGTTGAGTACAAGGATTACACGATTGTAGAACTCTTCGATGGTTTCTGAGTCCTTCATCCTTAAACTGTCAAATTCACATCTTAATGTCTGCAGTTTCACTATCTTAACCTTGTCCTCTCCACGATATGTTCTATGCAACATATTCCATGCATCTTGAGATGAGATTGCTGAAGAAATCCTTACAAATATAACTTCATCCACAGCCTGATAAATCATATATAATGCTTTCTTGTCTTTCTTCCTTAATTCTCTCAATTCGTTCTCTTCCTCTTGGGCCAACTCATCAATATCAACAGGTTCTTCATAACCTTGTTCGACGATATCCCACAATTCTTGGAATTCGAATAGCACTTTCATCTTAATGTTCCAATGATAGTAGTTTCTTCCATTCAACTTTGGAAGAAGTGTGTGTAGCAAATTATTCGAAGTTGAAGCCATCTTGGTCCGTGGCTCTGATACCACAATCTTGGATCATAAAATACATAAGATACACAACATATATTCTTGTTTTTTATTAGAACAAATCAGTAACCTTTTATAAAAGGTATTACAACAAATATATAGGGAACCAAGAGTTGCAACCTTTAATCAAGAGGTGCAACTTATACAGAAACGATGCAACCATTCAAGAGTTGACAGTTGGTTAACTGTCAACCTTATTAACTGTCAATAACTACCAAACATACTGCAATAACCCGTTTGCAATACTTGAGCAGTCTAACCTTACTAGCTTACATTTAACATTGCTTAGGAGGATTTCGCATCAAATGAAGAACACGCATGCTGCTTAAGAGGAATTCGCATCAAATGAAGAACAACATGTTGCTTAAGAGGAATTCGCATCAAATGAAGAACACACATGCTGCTCCATACGAATTTCAACTTCATGCATCCCTCCTCATGCGAATTTCTAATTTTCTTATGCTCTTTCATGCGTAAAGCATCCTTTTTGTTCCTCATACAAATTTCTCACTTAGTTTTTCTGAAGTGATCAAAGAATACGTACGCATATGAATTCCTAACTTAGTTTTTTAAAAGTTTTCTGATTTTTTTTTCACGGTGATGTAAAGTGGGTATTCGATTTAGTTGTTATTAATCATTCCAATTGATTCTAAACTCTTCCTCTGTTGATTTAGAGCACAAAACAAGTTTCAGAAGCAAATTTGGTTGATAATTCGTTGAGATATGGATGTTTGAAGTCTTGCCGGAGACTCGTCGAAAAACCGGGATTCACCGGAATTCCTTTTTAATGGTTGATTTCGATGATTTAGATTCATAATCATGTTTTTCACTTGAGTTCTATCGATTTTCAGGTTCATACAGCCTTTAAAACATCGAAAGAATCTCGCCGGAAAATTCACTTCGCCGGAATTATTTACGTCGAGATACAGATCTCAACTCGTTGCATGCTCGAAATTTTTTCGTTGGGTTCGATTAAGGAGTGATCAAGGATCATTTTGAGCCAAACCTCGTCGATTTTCATGAAGAAACGAAGGAGATATCACGGTCTGAAGTTCACTGATTGCATTCTTGAAGACAATGAATAGTGTTAACGGAACATCGTTAAGTTTGTTAATTGTTTGACATTTTAGTCCCTGCTCCGTTAGTTCGTTAGTTTTTGTTACTTTTCAGTCCTTTTTCAGTTAGTTGTAGTTAGCCTTGTTAAGTAGTTTTAGGAGTTGTCAATTTTGGTCCCTGTTAATTACGTTTGTTAAGTTTGTTAGTTTTTATTACTTTTTTAGTCCAAATCTGTTAAGTGTCGTTAGTCTTGTTATGGTCTTTTAGAATTTGACAGATTTGGTGCATCTAGTTTAAGTTTCAATTGATGTCAGTTTTGGCCCTTGTAGTTTGTACTTTTAGCTCTTGTCAGTTTTAGTCCCTCTAGTTATCAGTTTTATATTTTGTCATTTTTAGTCCCTCTAGTTTGTAAGTTTAGTGTTTTTACATCTTTACTCCCTAGACTTTATAATTTTGTGTTTTTGTCGTTTTTAATTCTCGTTCTTTGTCGAGTCTTAGTATTTTTCATTTTTAGTCCTCGTTTTTCATTTTATTTTCATATTTTGTCGGTTTTAGTCCCTATTTTGTATTTTTCTTTCATTTTTAGTCAATTTTCATTCATTTTTAGCATTTTTTGTTGATTTTTGTTTGTGTCGTGTTTAGTCCCTGTTTTTCATTTCTTTTTTACTTTTAGTTTGTTTAGTGTCAGTTTTCGTTGTTTTTATTTGTTTCTAAGCTTATCTGATATATTTTTCATATTTTTGTAGGTTTAGAGATTTAAAGTCAAATTTTTTCTTCGTTGATTTTTAAGAATTAATTTTTGGAAGACAAATTTATAATTTGTTTTTCAGATTTTAATTTTCTGAAAATATTTCTGATTTTAATTGTTGTATTCATATTTCTTAAAAGTGTGCACATAATTCTACTTCTAATCGAATTTTTCTCTTGACGATCACATCTTTTACATATTTCAAAATGCCTTATAGTGATGAGAAGGGGAATATGGTCTTAACAAAGAGAGACTGTGCAATTGCGTACATGCCTGAAATACATGCACTTGAAGCTAAAAATGAAAGTTGAAAATTCAGATCAATTTGTCTCTTCAAGATCAGATTGAGAAACTAAAAGAGAAATTTATTTCTTTAGAGAAAAATTTTATTTTCTCAGACTGTGTTTCTAATTCTAAAATTAATTTTTCAGGAACAATTGCTTCAAAAGTGAAAGAGATTTCTAATCTTCAATTTCAATTGAAGAAATCTGAAGAGGAATCTACAATTTTGAAAGCGAGTAGTACAAATACTACATGGTCCAAGAAAGAATTTATGCAAAGAGAGATTGATGATCTCAGAAAAAGAGCAAATATTGCTGGTGAAACACGTGATGCACTTAGAAAGAGGAATACTGATCTTTTCACTGAAAGAAAAAGTTTTTAGTCTTGAGATTGAAATAAACATGTTGAAAGAGAAAGAAAACTCAAGAGATCAAGAGGAGATGAAGAAGGTTGAAAGGAAAAGAAATGGTTTAGAAAAAGAAAATGCTGAGTTGAAGAAGAAAATTTCTGATTTAGAAGCTCAAATTGCCAAAGACAAGAAAGAAAGAGAAGGATTTGAAAAAGAAAGAAAAAGCTTTTGCACAGAAATTTTCTGAGTTTTCAAGAAAATCTTTTGAAGAAAAGAAGACAATTGAACTTAAATGTATAAAACTTTCTCAACAAATGTCAGATTTTGAGAAAGTTATTGTCATGGAAAGAGACAAAGCTGAGAAAGAGAAGAAGTTAACAGAAAAGAAGAATGTTGGATTATTCAGAGAAATATCCGATAAAAGAAAAAGTGTTGAAAAGGATTTTGAAGAATAAAGGAAAGTATTTGAGACAGAGATCAACAAGCTTTCAAAGAAGCTATCTGAACTATCAGCAACTGAACTGACAGAACAAAAGACGAAGAAGAAGATTGATATATTGTCTGAAGAAAGAAACAGTTTGTCAAATAAGATCACAGAACTTGAAGGAATCATTTTCAAGGTGGATTTGAGAGCACAAAGAAGTCCAGATACAATTTCTCAATCACCTATGAATGATTCTGTTGGTCCCTAAGGTGCTTAACAAGTTTGTAGAAGGGGGGGGGGGGGTTGAATACAAACACATAATTTAAGATTTAATAAATTGTTTATTGATAATCAAACACAATTTACAAGTCTGTTGCAGAATAAGATTAAGTAAGACTCAATCTAAACAAACTTAAGAAAACACTAAGATGGTTGCACAAGAATTTCAGAGAATGGGGGATTTAGAATATAGAAAACAAAGGTTTCTATTTGGGGTTTAAGGATTGAGCACACTTCAGATGGAGAGGTGATCTTCCTATTTATACCCTATGCATTAAATGCATGGCAGGGCACTTTACACGTGGCGTTCACAGATTGGCTTTGGGAGTCTGACTTTGGGAGACATGCTTTCGGCCGGATCATGAACAATGTAGTTGACAGAGTTGTTGTACGAATTATGGCAGAGACATGTCCTGTCTGACACATCATACTAAGTTGTGCAAGGTAAGACAAATAGAAACTTGAGGTATAAGCTTTGTGATCATTCAATCGCTGAATATCTCTTTCTTCAGAGATATCAAGAGTTCAGCGATCGCTGAAGCTTTCCTCATGTTCCTTCGCGTATAAGTAGAGTTGTCTTTGCTTCACTGATATCCGCATCAGGTCACTAGTAGACTTCTCTTTGTTCAGCAGCTTCGTCTTCGATTCAGCTATGAACATCTGTTGACGCGAGACTTGTCTTCAGGGATTACGTTACTGTTTACATCAGAACTATCAGCGATACTGAACAGAATCAGTTTGATCACTGATAGTGAAAACACTAATACATACTAAATGTTTATAAGAAGACTATCAGCGATAACTGAACAGACTCAGTCTGATCGCTGATGGTGAAACACTAATACATATTAAACGTAATTTTCACTAAGTACAGAAAATGGTCGTTATCAAATCACTGAGAGAGTTTGGATCAACAATCTCCCCCTATTTGATAATGACAAAGTAACTGAAGAAAATTACTTTATAATTCAAAATGATGGAATAATCAAGACTCATAACATACATGTCCCAATTACTATTTTGAGGGATCTTTTACAGCACTTATAGAGTTAAGTACTTCACTGAAATTGTCATTAATCCAAGAATAGAATTACAAGGTTTGAAAATTACAAGTACAAGTGATGTACTAACTACTGTAAGTTAAACTAATAGACTACAAGAAAGAAAACTAATCTATCAGCTATCTAAAGAGGGTTTAGGAGGATTGATCAAATACTCAGGTATTTCTTCTCCTTTTTGCCTTCGCTCTAAAGATTCTTTGCAGATGATCGCTATGATTGGCTCAGCAGCAGGAGAGAGAGTACACCATAGGAATATGAGATCCTTGAGAAGAGCGAGGGGACAGATAGGGATTTCAGAGACTCTTTGAAATCTGAGTTGTTCCTCGTCATCTCTGAAGAAGATTCCAAAAGGTTCTTTAAGAACTTGTCCCGCAACGTATGGTCCGCCAGGAGGCAGAGATAGATCCAGAACTGAAAGATCAGGAGGAGGACCGAACAGAGCTTCTCTTGAGAATTTGATGGAGGTTTCATTTCTGATCACTGCGACATTATCGGATGAGGAGGAGATAGGATTTCTCTTGATTTGCTTGGACTTTGGAGGAAGAGTAGATGGCACCTTTAGTATAGCAGCGACTCTGTTGATGAGGGCGTTATTCAGCCTTTCAACATAGCCTCTGTATGTTGACTTTGATTTTTTCAGCGCATCTTTGAACTCAAGCCACTCCATGTAGCCGAAGTCTTCCAGATTTGAAATGAACATAGCCTTGCAGCTTCCATCCTCTCTGGTAATCTCCATGGTGACAGAAAGTTTATCCTTCTTCTTTCTCCCAGAGATAGCAACAACTACGATCTTCATTGGGTCAGAGCGATAGTCAATTTTGTGCTTGCACCAATCGACTGTATTATCGTTGACCGCTTTTTCTTTGGAGCGTTCCTCTTCAATCTCTTTCAAAAGAGCTGCCTGGACTTCCACTAGTTTGCTTTTCAGCTTCTTGTCTTTGACTTGAGAGGACTGAATTTTGAGAGCCAGAGAGGCATTTCTTTGACAGTGAGCAATCAGCTTCTCAGCCCTGACGGATTCTTCGATTTCAGCTTCAGTCAGGAACTCTAGATCCGTTGATTGAGAGGGAATCTTTCGATGTTGATTCTCCAGATGAGAGATCATCTCTGTTCTTTTCTTCATCTCTTCCTCTGACCAGTGAGATGGTCTAGAGGGCCTTCCATGATGTTGCAGGGACTCTTCTTCTTCTTCTTCCTCTTCATCAATCTCTCTTACAGAGATTGGGATTGGTTGGTCATCAGCTTCAGCAGCTGGGATTATTTGGAGCTCTTTACCCTTAAGCAGGTAAGAAGAGAGATAAAGGCTAGAAAGAAACAGGGGTGGGATTTTTATAGAAGGATAAGGGAACGAGGGAAAGGCATACCTGAGAAGGATTCTCCTCAGATAGTGAAGTCTTCTTCAGGCTTCCCTCAGCAGTAGCACCTTTGCTTTGGGAAGGGGTTCCTGAAGAAGTTCCATGGCTCCCCCCTGCTTTGATAACTTCTTTCGAAGCTATCGCTGATGAAGTGACGGCTGAAGAACACCATAGCGATGGATCTTCTTCATCGTCATCATCATCATCATCTTGATGAGGTTCTTCCTCTTGATCTTCAAGATCAAGGGCTTCATCTTCATCGTCCTCTTCTTCTTCATCATCGATTAAATCTTCGAGAGAAGGAGGGGATTTTTCAGCAGCTATCTCCCCCTCAACCTGAGAGGGAGTTTCCTTCTGTTAGACCTCAGCAGCGACTTCAAACTCCGTATTTTCTTCAGCTGCCTTCTCCCCCTCTTTGTCATTATCATTGAGGGAGAGATATTTGGAAGGATATGAAGCTTTTGTAGCGGCCAACACCTGAACTTCAGCCTCCAAACAGTCCAGACGACTTTCAAACGCAGGAAGATCTGACGTAGCCTGATGAATGAACTCCACGACAATGTTCAGCGATGTACGATCGTTCTCTGTGAATGAGGGAGTAGGAGTCGGAGTTGGTGCCTTCAGGTGAGTCAGGATTTGCTGAAGAAGAACTTCACATGAATCAACCTTTGTAGCCAGGGCTGCAAACTGTTGCTGTGAGTCTTCCCTGACTTTGACAATCACTTCTTGGAGAGTAGCGATTTGAGAAACGTCAGCTTTGGAGGCGCAGTTGGCTGTCAGCGTCTTCAGTGCTTCACCAGCTGATTGAACATCATTGGTGGTGTTGTTAAGAGAGGCAGTCAGAGATTCCACCTTTGCACTCAAACTGTTGACATTGGTGTCAACAGTCGCCAAACTAGGACCTGAAATATAAGTTAGTTTTTGAGAAACAGGATTATATGGTGAGTTGGGAGAAGTGTTTAAGGTTATAGGGATACCTGAATTATCAAACATTTTGTAGAATTGTAAAGATTCCTCAAAAGATTGATGTTCAGGTCCTATGGGTCCAAACTGTGGTTGAGTAGAAATAGATGGAGGGTTAGAGATCAAAGAAATAGAAGGACTAGAGATGGGAATAGAAGATGTAGGGATAGGGGTAGTTACCTCAGGTTTTTGTTGAACTGGGATCGTAGGTTGCGTCACTGTTGTTGTGACAGCGACCGAGATCGCTGGCACGGTTGAAGTGGGTATCGCTGAGGATGTGGAGGAGAGACCCACAAATGCATCCAAGGAAGTTTGTTGATAAACATCCTTAGGTATAGATCTAGAGGTAGCTTTCTCCTTGGTCACCTTGGCCTTCTTCGAAGGACCAAGGGAGCCAGTTGATGGTCGTTTGGAAGGGGTAGTGGCAGGGATAGCAGAAGAAGGAACCTCCTGCGTGGCGGCTGAAGACGAAGAAGTGAGGAGAGAGAGTCGGGAGCGAAGTTCAGAGATACTTACCTCGTTGGGGAGCGTCTTGACCTCCAGGGAGCGCTGACCCACTTTTGGAAAAGATGCATCCGAGTTAGTGGGGTAAGTAGCAGGGTAGAGGAACTTCAGGTACGCGAAGATGAAGCGTACGTAGGGGACCTTGGGATCCCTCTCGGTCTTCTCTATCTTTGACTTTAGATCGTCAAAGATAGCTGTTGCGTAGTCGAAGTTTCTTCCAGCGATCACTGAGTAAGCCATCTGGACCTAAATCTTGCTGGCTTGGTCCAGTAACCCACTCTTCCCACTCATACACTGAATGAAGTGTGAGAAGATGTAGTTAAACTGAGAAGACATCAGTGCCTTCTTCACAAGAGTTAACTTCTTGTTTGGAATCGTTGTCCTTGGCTTGGGTTCCTAAGAGTATTCCATTGCATCCAGGAATTGGATGAGTTCAACATCAGTTGGTAAGGCATCGAATCCATTCCTGGGTTTGTCAGGAAAACGCAGAGCTTTCCTCAGACCTAAGGCAGTCATCATCCCTGATCCAAGTTCAGTGCTGAAGAAGATAGCAGGAACCTGTTCACCCTTTTTGTTGGTGATAGAGGTTTCTTCAGCGGTAAACCAGAATTGTTGGAGTAGAGCTTTGGAAGGAGTGGGATCCACAGTGATAGCGTAAGCAATGCAGGATTGCTTTAGAAACATTGCGGCTTCTTTCAGATGTGGGTATTTGACACCATCAAAGTCAAGGCGAGCAAGATGATTGTTTTTGGGAAGCTCCGAGTCAGAGATGGCGAACTTGACGTTCTTAGAGGCGACAAGTGCAGATTGAGACATTCTGAGAGTGAACAGATAGAAGAATAGAAGAAAGGTTTTAGTCTAAAAAATAAAGAAGATTTGCCCAGTTTCTATTTTGGGAAATAAACATAGAAAAATCAACAGTTTTGAAGATTAAAAAGGTGTTCTTAATATAAGATACAAGAATAAGAAGAAAAACCAAAGATTTTGAATGAAGAAAAATCAAAATAAAATGGTTTTTAAAGAATAAAATCAAAAATGAAAATGATTTTATGTGATAAGAATCTTATAAACCCATAATGGCAGTCCATAAATGGAGTTTTATGTAAAAAGATTTAAGATAAGAATAAGAAAAAGATCAAGAATAACTTGTTGATCTTTGAAGAGGATGATGCAAATGCTTGAGAATGCTAGAATGCTTGAGAATGCTAGAATGCTTGAGAAAGAATTCTTGCTTAGAAAGTATTTCCAGAAAGCGTAAAATGATAAGAATGGAAAAACATTCCTTTTATACGTGAGAGAGAGAGAGAGAGAGTGTGTGAGAGGCGGGAAAACAAATGCTCATCATGACATGGACACGTTCCACGAAGTTGATTGGATGGAAGGGCAACGGACGAACGTGTCAGAAAAAGGCATGTCGTGGATTATCGGTTCAAATGACGTCATAGAAGAGAGAGACTGTTGATATGCATTCATTTTATTACTTAAATGCTCTATTTTTAAACGCATATCTCAACTTTTTGCAAGCGAATATTTAATTAATCAAGACCCTTTGAGCAAAACTCATATATTTATTGCTTGGGCATTGAATCATTGATTTTATATTGTTTTTGTCGCTTGCAGATTGACTTCTAGACGTTTTTGTGGGGATATTTCGTGTGCCGAAAAACAGAAGGACAGCAGCTTGCTGCAGCTTGATGCCATCTCGGGATTTTTGGAATATTCCTAGAATATTCCTCCAACCTTGCACTAGCTAGATGAAATCTTGGAAGATATTTGCCATTAGATCTTTTGTTTTATCCTTTGGGCAATAGCTTTGTCCAATCTTTTGGTTGGCTATAAAAGGCCATGATCACTTGTTGTAAAAGACACAATACTCTCATCAATCCTAAAAAAATCTTTTCTAAGTATACTTTTCATTCTCCAATCATTGGCAGAATATTTGGAAGACTAGTTAATTTTATAAAGCATTTAACTTTCAGTATTTATTATCTGCTTTATTACTTCTCCTTTAATTACTGCATTTTAATTTTACGTCTTTATTTTACTGCATTTTAATTTTACGTCTTTATTTTATTGCATTTTAATTTTACGTCTTTATTTTATCGCATTTTAATTGTTCGCCTTATTACGTCATCGTTATTTATAATTTTTGTTACCTTTAATCTACCATTGTTCTTTTCATTTAATCTTCGTAATCTATAGTAGTTTTTATTTTTAGTCGTATTCTCTTCTTTTTAAAAATGCAAGGACCCCAAGCGATGATAGGCTAACAACCTTAGCTTGGGTATGGGGTGAAGTTAAGATTAAAACCAATTTTTGATGGTGAAAATTAGTAGTTAATAATTATTTCCAATCATTCATTCAAGGTTATTTTTATAAAATTCATTTCTTAACAAATTGATCGTTGTTGAAAATAATTAAAGTGTGATGGACTTAGATAAGCCGTCGTGACATATCAACTTGAATGATATGGAGATATACTCGAGAGAGTTATTTAGAGACGAGGAGACTCGTTTTCATTCCATATAGCTTATACAAGGAATAGATTGTGCCATTGCCTAGACTTTTTCTATTTTGGAAACATTAGAATCAAGTCTATGGATGCGAGCCTTTCTCAATCTCGAAAGAGTGCCTTAGAAAAGCTAATGGTTGGATATATTAATTATGACGTTTCACTTGATCTAATTGTCAAAAATCTTAACGGATCCCTACACCCTTGCTCCTTTTTAAAATAATTAATTTCTGTCAAATTAGTTGTTAAAAACCACCAACAATATTTCTTCAAATTCGCCATCTGAAATCATCTCTTTTATTAAACTTTTATTAAGCTTTTACACCTTTCCCTGTGGATCGATACTCGGTATTTTACCGTTTTATTACTTGTAAAAGACGACAACGGATTGATAAGTGTATACTTGCACTATTCACCGTTAGATAACAGTCCAAGAGATTAAGTTCATATAAATCTCGTAACAAGTTTTTGGCGCCGTTGCCGGGGAATTGGCTCGCTAAAAGTCTGTAAAAGTTTTCTAAAAGATTTGATTTTTCTAACACCGTTCGAATCTCTTTTTGGAAGTGGCGTATGCCAAAAATACCACGTGGGGAATTGTTCGAATTTGACCCGGACATTGAAAGGACGTTTCGTAATAGGAGGAGAGCACAAAGAATTTCATTAACCATAGATCCTCCCATCATGGAACCATCCCCACCAGGTTTTGAAAATAGGGTACCTAGAATAGAAAATCCGCCAAGACCACAACCGATATTCCACGATGCACCACCTATTTTTGGAAATCCACCCGAATTCCCTTTTCAACAAATGCCAAATAACCAAAATCGGCATCCTAACAATGATGATGTGGAATCTTAGGATAACAATGAAAATAGGGATGGAGCACCAAACATTATTAATCTAGCAAATTCCAAAGAGGGAAAGATTATGGACTATGATATCCCCGATTTTGAGCAATTAAATTCAGGGATAGTTAGACCCCATATTGCCGCCCTCCATTTTGAATTAAAACCCATCATGTTCCATATGTTGCAAACAAATGGACAAGTTGCCGGAATGCCATCGGAGGATCCTCATTCTCATTTAAAATCTTTTATGGAGATCACCGATGCATTTCTGATCCCTGGAGTGTCTAACGATGCTCTGAGACTCACTTTATTTCCATTCTCTCTAAGGGATAGAGCAAAGTCATGGTTTAATTCTTTGGCACCTGGTTCTGTACCATCATGGAACAATATGGCTGAAAAGTTTTTGCGAAAGTATTTTCCTCCCACCAGGAATGCCAAATCCAGAAATGAAATTGTATGTTTAAACAACTGGATGATGAAGCAATTCCTGATGCATGGGAGAGGTTTAAAGAGCTGTTGAGAAAATGCCCTCACCATGGCATTCCCTACTGTATTCAACTAGAGACGTTTTACAATGGTCTAACCCCCATGGCGAAACAGATGCTCGATGCGACATCAGGAGGGGCCTTTACAGCTAATACCTACAATGACGGGTATTAAATTCTTGAAAAATTTTCAACCAACAATGGACATTGGGCTGATCCACGCGCCCAACCTCAAAAGAAGACTGCTGGAGTTCATGATGTAGATGCATACACTGCATTGACAGCACAACTCGCTTCCATGGCCACAATGCTAAAAAACTTAACTTCTGGCCAAGGAGTGCAGTCTACTGCCTCTACACCTATTCAGCAGTACTCTCAGTGCAATGTGTTTGTTGTGGTGGGGAACACTCTTATGAACATTGCCCACAAAATACTGAATCAGTAAATTATGTTCATAACAAGTCTGGTCCCTACTCCAACAATTACAATGCCAGTTGGAGACAACACCCAAACTTTTCTTGGAACAGTCCGTGTTTAAATCCACCTGCACCTAAACCACAAGGAGTTTCAAATTTTCAACCACAACAAGTACGACACCCAAGTCCACCTCAAAACCATCACCAACAGACTTTTTATCAACCATCAACTCAGTCGTCTTTCCAACACAAACCTAACCATCAAGCTGAGTCATCCACCTCTTTAGAAACAATTTTGAAAGGGTTCATTAACCAAACCAATTCAGCAATGAACCATCAAAACACCACCATAACTCTAGAGACTCAGATTAGTCAGCTTGCACTTGAGTTAAGGAATAGACCCGTTGGTACATTGCCTAGTGATACAGAGATCCCAAGACCCGCCATGAAAGAACATGTGAAAGTAGTGACTTTAAGAAGTGGAAAGAGATTGATAGAAAATGAACAAGTGAAAAATCCCAGTGAATCACACAAACCCACTGTTATCACACCCACTTGGAAGGATAAAGGAAAACCAGTAGACATAGGATCACTACCTAGGAAAACTGACTCCCCTTTATTATTCCCAGATGATGACAAAAAGATGGTATCATTTCAAGATGAGGCATCAACATCTTCCACCAAAACTGACAATCTTGTCACTTCACCAGTTACTCCCATACTCAAAAGTTCCAACCCTGTCACCACCCCAACACCTGCAGAACAGTCCTATGAGAAAGCCATTGTAGCTCCTGTTCCCCCTTATATACCTTTTCCACAAAGGTTGAGAAATCAAAAGGAGGAGCTACAGTTCAAAAAGTTCCTTGATGTGTTTAAACAGCTACATATCAACATTCCTTTGGTTGAGGCAATTGAACAAATGCGAAGTTACGCAAAATTTCTCAAGGACATTCTGAGCAAAAAGAAGAAGTTGAATGAATATGAAACTGTTGCTTTAACAGAAGGTTGTAGTGCCCTCCTTTCAAATAAAATCCCCCTAAACTGAAAGATCCTGGGAGTTTCACCATTCCTTGCTCAATAGGTGGGAAAAAGATTGGAAAGGCACTATGTGACCTAGGAGCTAGTATAAACCTTATGCCCTTGTCTGTTTTTAACACCCTCGGCATAGGTGAGGCTAGACCAACCACAATCACCCTGCAGTTAGCTGACAAGTCCATAGCTCATCCGAAAGGAAAAATTGAGGATGTATTAGTCCAAGTGGAAAAATTCATTTTTCCCGCCGACTTCATCATTCTTGATTTTGAGGCCGATAAAGACATTCCAATCATCCTAGGAAGACCATTCCTAGCAATTGGTAGAACCTTGATTGATGTTCAGAAAGGAGAGTTGACTATGAGAGTAAATGAACAAAATGTCACTTTCAATGTGTTTAACTCTATGAAATATCCTAATGATAAAGAAGAGTGTTTTACCCTGAGTGATATTGATTCTTTGTGCCATAAAGAGGAAATTGAAAAAATGTTAGATTTGAGAGAGACTGAGGTTGATGAGAAAATAGAATGGGAAGAGGAAGGTGAAACCACCATGTTACAACATACTGCATCTTTTGAGTTGTTGGAAAATGAAGATAGAAAGACCTATATCCCATCTGTTGAATCACCACCCGACCTGGAGTTGAAACCACTCCCTTCACATCTGAAGTACGCATTTCTAGGTGAAGAAGGAAAATTGTCTGTCATCATTTCATCAACCCTAGAAACACACCAGGAAGAACAGTTGGTAAGTTTGTTAAAACTGCACACTAAGGCTATAGGATGGACCATTTATGACCTTAAGGGTATCAACCCTGACATTTGTCAATACAAAATCATCCTAGAAGACAAGAATTTCACTTCCATTGAACCTCAAAGAAGGTTAAATCCTATCATGAAGGAAGTTGTGAAAAAGGAGATTTTAAAATGGTTGGATGCAGGGATAATCTACCCAATAGCAAGTAGATCCTAGGTAAGCCCTGTACAGTGCGTCCCTAAAAAGGGAGGTGTCACTGTGATAAAAAATGAGAAAGATGAACTCATTCCCACTCGAGTTGCATCTGGTTGGAGGATTTGTATGGATTACCGTAGACTGGACAAAGCTACCCAAAAAGATCATTTTCCTTTACCCTTCATTGATCAGATGTTAGACAGACTTGCAGGAAAGGAGTATTATTGTTTCTTAGATGGCTATTCAGGGTACAACCAGATTGCAATAGCCCCAGAAGACCAAGAAAAGACCACCTTTACTTGTCCTTATGGAACCTTTGCTTTTAGGAGAATGCCCTTTGGTCTGTGTAATGCACTTGCTACTTTTCAAAGATGTATGATGTCCATATTTTCTGATATGCTTGAAACTTCCATGGAAATTTTCATGGATGATTTTTCTGTGTATGGCACATCATATGATCAATGTTTGAAAAATCTTGAAAAAAGTCTTGCAAGATGTGAAGCAACTGATTTGGTTTTAAATTGGGAAAAGTGTCATTTCATGGTCAAGGAAGGAATTGTTCTTGGTCATTTGATTTCAAAAAGAGGAGTTGAGGTTGATAAGGCAAAACTTGAAGTGATTGAAAAATTCCTTGAGCCAACCACTGTCAAGGGCATAAGAAGTTTTCTTGGACACGCAGGTTTTTACAGAAGATTTATCAAGGATTTTTCAAAAATTTCAAAACCTTTGTGTTTATTACTTCAGCATGATCAAAGATTTTATTTTAGTGAGGATTGTAGAAATGCTTTTCTCACTCTGAAAAAAGCTTTGGTTACTGCTCTTGTGATTGTTACTCCTGACTGAGAAAAAACCTATCGAAATCATGTGTGATGCAAGCGATTGGGCTGTAGGAGCTGTCCTAGGCCAAAGGAAAGAAAAAGTTTTCCACTCCATTAATTATGCAAGCAAAACCCTAAATGAAGCTCAGATTAATTACACAACAACTGAAAAAGAATTGTTAGCCGTAGTCTTTGCCTTTGAGAGATTCAGATCTTATTTAATGGGAACAAAAGTCATTGTACACACTGATCATGCTGCCATTAAATACTTAATTTCAAAGAAGGATGCAAAACCTCGGTTAATAAGATGGGTTATGTTGTTGCAAGAATTTGATCTTGAAATTGTGGACAGAAAGGGAGTGGACAATCAGGTTGCCGATCATTTGTCTAGATTTGAAAAGCATGATAAAGAACTGGAAAAAAGGGACATAACAGAAACATTCCCATATGAGAGACTCCTGGTGTTAAAACATTCTGAGACACCATGGTTTGCAGACATTGCCAATTTTCTAGCCTGTGGAATTATTCCCCCTGAGTTTAATAAACAACAAATTCAAAAACTCAGGCATGATTCTAAGTTCTATCTGTGGGATGATTCGTTTTTATTTAAATCATGTGCAGATCAAGTGCTGAGAAGATGCATTCCTGAAAGTGAAGTACCGACCGTATTGAAAAATTGTCATGCTTCCAATTACGGAGGACATTTTGGTGGGCAAAGGACAGCCGCAAAAGTGTTGCAGTCTGGATTCCATTGGCCGACATTGTTCAAAGATGCTCAGGATTTTGCCAAAGCTTGCAACGAATGTCAACGGACTGGATCAATCTCCCAAAAGAATGAAATGCCTCTAAATGGAATTTTAGAGGTTGAATTGTTCGATGTTTGGGGGATTGACTTCATGGGACCATTTCCAATTTCAGGAAATTGCCAGTATATTTTAGTTGCAGTGGACTACGTGTCCAAATGGGTCGAGGTAGTGGCATGTAACTCAAATGATGCGAAAACAGTTGTTAAATTTCTCCAAAAGCAAATTTTTACAAGATTTGGTACTCCCCGTGCTTTAATTTGTGACGAGGGTACTCATTTTATAAATCATTTGTTAAAAAGCGTTTTGGACAAATATAATATCAAGCATAGGGTTGCCACTACCTATCATCCCCAAACCAATGGTTTGGCAGAATTGTCTAATCGAGAAATCAAGGGAATTTTAGAAAAAGTCGTTAAACCACACAGAAAAGATTGGGCTTTTAAATTCGATGACGCTTTGTGGGCTTACCGTACTGCTTTTAAAACTCCCATTGGTATGTCTCCGTATAAAATTGTTTTTGGAAAAGCCTGCCATTTTCCTCTGGAATTGGAGCACAAAGCATATTGGGCAATTAAAGAGCTGAATATGGATATCTCTGAGGCAGGAATTAAAAGAAAAATTCAACTTTGTGAATTAGACGAGCATAGGAATTTCGCCTATGAAAATGCCAAGCTTTATAAGGAAAAAACAAAAAACTGGCATGACAAAAGAATTCACAAACGAGAATTTTTTGAGGGGCAAAATGTGTTACTTTTTAATTCGCGGCTTAAACTCTTTCCGGGAAAACTAAAAAGTAGATGGTCCGGTCCATTCAAAATCTTTAAAATTTACCCTTTTGGAGTTGTGGCCTTTTCGAAGGAATGGAAAGCCATGGAAACCTGTCCGTGGCTTTGTGTGAGTTGATCTGAGAAACTGGACTTTTAAAAAGTCCAATCATTGTATATAACTGTTTTGCGTTTTTTTTTTACCTTATGATTTTTTTTCCTTCCTTCTTCTTCTTATTTTTCTTTTACCTTTTATGTTAAAAATAACGGATATTTTTTTTGTGTGGAAAGGATTTTGAATATATATATATATATATATATATATATATATATATATATATATGTTTATATATAATAATGTATTTTCGAAAAAAAAAGAAAAAAAAATATTTTGTTTTTCTATTTTTGAGAGTTATTATATATATATATATATATATATATTTGTATAAATAAAAAAAACATATATATAAATATTTGACAATTTCAAAACAGTATTTTACAAATAGACTAAAAAAAAAGAAGGGAAAATAAGAAGATTTTGTTGTACGGTTCAAATCTAGAAAAATCTGTATTTGTACTTTAAAATTTTTTCTAGATACTGTTCCTCCCTTTAAATAAATCCTTTCCAACCTTAAACCAAATCAAACACAAAAAGAAAAGAAAAAAAATTGATTTAAAATAAGAATACAACTTTTCAGACGTCCTTTACTTTTCTTTTGTTACCTTCCCAAGAATTTCATCATTATCTCCCAAACCTCACCATCACCGCCGGCACCCAAGAAAACCGGCGACCACCTCCATCTCGACACCTCTGCCAAACTCCGGTGCACCACCACATAAACTCCCACCACCTAACCTCGGCGACCACCTCACCATCGACAGCCCCAAACTAACTGTTTCTCATCCCTTCGCTCGAAACTCCGGCGATTTGGTTCATTGGTATACCTCATAATCGAACTCCAGTAACCCCATTTTTTTTATCACGCTTGATGGATTGATCGACAGCCCCAAAACCAGTCCTTTGGTTATTAATTTCACAACCACACAAATGAAAACCCCATTACCAAAAACCTTACCAACAGCCCCTAATTGTCGACTCACCATCGAACCACCTTGCCCAATACCACTATCTAGTGCACCATTGGACGCTGACCCGATTTCTTTCGCACCACCATCAAGCGGACATCGTTCCCCAACTCATTCAGCCCTTGTTAACCTCCTTTCCACAACTCTTTTTTCTGGTTCATCACCAATCAAACAGCCCCTGGGTTCGTCTGTTTCCTTACCGAGCAAAACCAAGGGACAAGGGAGCAAACGAACACGGGATATCAGCATCCGACCGAGGGGTAGACGTCCGGCAACACGATAGACCGAGAGGCACATCACAAAGCCAATGACGTCAAAGGAAGGATCTTTCATTGATGTAGAAACATACATTCCGGTCAAAGAAGTTCAAGAAGAAAAAAGGAGACGACGATTGGCTCGAAAACTAGAGAAGGGTATGGGAAGCTCCAAAGATACGACTGATCAAACTCCCACAATGGCAGAAGCAGATTTATGGAGGGAGGTACCAATCTTACCTTTACCTACTCTTGTCTCCACATTTAGCACCACAAACACAGTAGAGCCATTAAATGCACAACACTCTATTTTGGGAACTGAAAATATGTGCATGGAAACATTCTTCAATGAGGAATATGCTCCCATTTTTTTTTTGGAATGGCCCTACCCACATGTGGAGACAAGTAGTATCTTTACCACTTTTGGCCAAACACAGTCACATACACCTAATTTATGCCAGTATAGGGAACTCAATGAGGAGCTTCGCACTGCTCCTTTTGACACACCATTCATAACACCCACTTACACCATGGGAGACACACATCTACCCTCTACACCACCTTTTTCACAATTACCACAGATGACTAGTTTTGTCACCGAATTACCACCACAAACCACTGCCTTTACCACCATCTTAAACATTGTGCTCACCACTATTGTCACCAACAATGTGGTAACACCAAATGCGCCGACTGTTATGCCCACACCGGGTTTTGAGCCAGTGTTTACCACATCACCACCACTGTTCAGTACGCACACACAGCCACATTTTCACTCCATCCCGGTCCATATCCCGATACACACACCGATTCCCACTTACACCGCACCAATCACCGCATCCTTTCAGAATTTGCATGTCATGCACCCATCACCGATTGAACCAAATGTTCCATATCATGGGATCGATAAAGAAAGTGAAGTTGGTGAGAACACCCAAAGTGACAGTAACCCCGATTTTAACACACCGATTCCCACTTACACCGCACCAATCACCGCATCCTTTCAGGATTTGCATGTCATGCACCCATCACCGATTGAACAAAATGTTCCATCTCATGGGATCGATAAAGAAAGTGAAGTTAGTGAGAACACCCAAGGTGACAGTAACCCCGATTTTAATCCCGAGGGTATAAAAAAATGGGGCGGATGAGGACTCCGAATGGACTCCCTCTATGGATGAACCTCATGTCCCAAAACGGCCACCGAGGCGATCCGCAAGAACACGTCAGGCAGTCCCAAAAACCCTGTTGGACGACCCCGTAAACAGCCCCAAATGGGGCAGTTTGACGACATTTTCGCTCATGCCGAGCGCGGGTTCACTACCGACTGTATTGCCTCATATGATTTCATCAATAATATTATCAAAGCATACCATTGGGAGGAATTTACCGCTGTCCCGACTCCATTTTGCTTAAAATGGGTTAAGGAATTCTATACAGCTTTGGCTAGTCTCGACGAGTCCACTTTGAGCGATCACGACACACTTTCCATCACGGTACGAGGTATCACACTCTCTTGCACACCTAATGTCATCAATGAATATTTTCATCTTGAAGCACCCGACATCTGTGAATATACGGTTCTCCTTAAAAATCACACGGTAGAGGACCTAGACTCCATTTTCGAGACAGTCGGAAAGTCGGGATGTTCATGGCGAATATCTCGAAAGAAAAAGCAAAAGACTTTTCTCACGAATCAACTTTTGGATGAAGTCGGAATTTGGTACCATTTTTTACGTTTCACTCTTCACCCAACATCACACGATTCGAGCATTTCTCTAGACCGAATGATACTATTATATTGTGTGGTGTCCCAAAAAAGGATTAATGTGGGGAAGGTAATTTACGATTCTATAATCAGTTGTGTCAAAAGACCTACTGGTCTTCTCTACTTCCCTGCATTAATCCATGGTTTGTTGAAAAAGAACAAAATCCCATTACAC
The DNA here is from genome assembly GCA_954870635.1 of Arctium minus. NCBI lineage: Eukaryota > Viridiplantae > Streptophyta > Magnoliopsida > Asterales > Asteraceae > Arctium > Arctium minus. The sequence continues at coordinate 70,142,633 of OX941092.1, read as the reverse complement.
ACGGGAGATGCATTGGTCAAGGATACCATCTTGATAGAATGCAAAACGATTGAGCGAATGCTCAAAAATCCAAAGACTAAAGCGGCCGGTATGACCAGTGACCACCATGAAAGTTTAAATGCGGAAGTGGAGAGTTTAAAGGAACAGGTAGCTCAGTTGCATGACACCATGAAGAAAATGGCGGACATCCGGGAGGCAATCACTGATATGGTAAAGGGAGCGGTGTATGAAGCAATGAAGGAAACAATCAAGCAAGAGGTGAAAAACAATGAAGAGAGGGTGATGAAGGAATTGGTCGGGCTTCGGAACATTTTGACGGGACAAGCACGGGACGGACGGAATGCACCACAAATTGGCACACGCATACCCTACTCCAATGGAGTAGGGCAGGTTTATCTTATCCTTTTGTTTGTACAGTTAGTTTTATTAGTAGTTTTAATTATTAGGCGTCTTTAATTTTTAGTCTTAGTTAACTTTTTCGCTTATTATCTCTTGCTTGATAGGTTGTTTTATGCCCGGTTTGCCATGGTGTTTCTCATGCATTTTATCATGAATTTTTTTTGGGGATAGCCATAATAATCTAGTTGATCAAAGTGCTTACTTTATCTAGGACACATTTCTAGAACTAGCCTATGGTTTCGATGGGTCACATTTTAGCCATGCATTACACACCAATTGTTTGGAAAGGACTTAGGCCATCATTTGAAACCCATGTTGCATCTCATACACTCACCCTTCTTTCCCACACTTCTCCCACCACATTTACAACAATGAGGACATTGTCACATTCGGTTGGGGGGAGGCTACCGTTGATAGCCAAAAATATGAAGAAAAAGTGACCAAAGTTCATATCAATCATTTGGTGGAAATGGTAGAGCATAAAATGCATACCATATGGGAAAAGCTAAATATATATATATATATATATATATATATATATATATATATATATATATAGTAGAGCATAAAATGCATACTAAAAAAAAACTTCCCATTCAAACGAAGGGCACCCAAAAGACATCGATTGCAAGAACTCCTTGGGCAAAGCAAAAACATAAAAGTGGGATGCAAACCGCAAGTGCTTAAAAATCACCAAAAAGCCTAAAAACCAAGTCCTAAGGATCCAAATTGTCAGGATCTGATTCTTAACAAAAATAATAAAACTCAGAAACAATATTAAAGAAGTTGCGGAATAACACTTTAATATTCAAGATATCAATGTAACAGTAAAGAATGAATCACAACTTGTAAACTTTATTGAATGATTAAAGTTACAAGCTTTCAAACAAAACCTCAATCTTGATGAACAGGCTCACCAAGACGAATTCTACTTCTCTAGAATTAGGATTGTAAACCTTGAGGTTAATTCTCTCACTAAACAAAAACTTAGAAATCTCGCATATGAAAACTATTCTGAATACATCTATACATATACTGAAAATAAAAGATAATTACAAAACTTAAAAGATCTTCAGTATATTCTTCCATAGTTATCTTCAACCTTCCATGATTATCTTCAAGCCTTGATCTTCGCATATCTTGATTATCACATAAGCAGTATTAAGTCACAGCATCATTAACACTCTGAGCAGTATTAATCTTCACCAACAGCACTAACTATGCTCAGCAGTATTAATTTCTTCAAGCAGTATTAATCTGACTCTGCAGTAGTAACTTATCTCAGCAGTAGTAATCATGTTGTACTGGCAGCATTAATCATACTTAATCAAATCTTCAATTCCCAACAATCTCCCCCTAACTTGACTTTTAGAGAAGATAAGTCAAGTTCTTCAGATGCTCCCAAAACTCCATTGCTCATAATCCCATATCAGGATTCAGCCCCAAACTTTGATTAATAATTCTCTGAATCAAGTATCTTGCCATTGCAGAATCTGGTGCACAACCTAGCTTTTTCTTCAACATAGCATGCAACTTTAATCTGCTATGATTGTAAACTCTATCCACTAAGAAGTATTCAAAGTGACTTGTATCCACAGCCAGTGCATATACTCCACTTCTTTCATACAGAGTCCAGTTGTTGATGGTTTTGAAAACATTTATGATAATATGCTGAACTTCCTCTGGCTTGAACAACATACATAGATACTCCATCACAAGTTTTGTAACAGGTATCCCTGGAGCTTTCAGTTTATCAGCATATAGTTTCATCCCCACTTCAAACATTTCCTCTAAGTCAGATCTGGAGCATACTCTTACAATCTTGGCCCAAGTAGGATACACTTCAAATTTGTCATCTTTCCTCTTCAGCCTGATATACTCCTTTCCATCTACTTCCATAGTATCCCAGTGAATAATCTCAGGAGGCTTGACACCAACTGGTTCAACAGTTATAGGCTCAGGCACTTTCTCCATCACCACCATGTACATATTTACATCATAAGTACTAGATGGTTCTTCCTGAGATTGAGCTTTCTTTTCAGCAGATTTAGGTGCCCCTTCTTCTTCATCTACCTTCTGATATTTCTTAGCTTCTTCCTCATCCACTCTAGGTTTCTTAGCAGATTTCCTTCTAGCAATCATTTTAGTTCTTTTCAGAGTCCTCAAGCTTTCACCTAGAGTAGCTTCTTTCCTTGGAGTTTCTTAATCATCAGGAAAGGGTTTTTCTATAAGAAAGTCATTACTCTCTTTCATCCTCTTTTCCACCTCAACTCTGGCTTTGTCATTTCCTTGAAGTTTAGTCATCTCTGCATCGTACAACCCTTTAATTTGTTCAAATGCCATTTTAGTGAACATTTCCTTTTTGACTCCCACAGCACCTTTGAAGAAAGTAATCATCTTCTTTCTCTCTTGAGTGCCAAGGTAGGTCTTTGAAGGTTGCCTCTTCTTTGCACCCATTCTGATCATCACATGCTTCTTTGGAATTTCAGATCTCTTATGTCCATCTCTGTTGCCAAACTCTTTTGATAAGCTTCATTTAGCTCTGCTGCTAGAGCTTTTGCCATCTCCCTATCTTTCTCCACTTGAACTATTTCTGCTTGCTCAAGTTCTGCTTGAATTTTCTTGGCCAAGGCTTCATCTGACTCCATCAACTTTTGCTTTTTAATTGGTTGGTCAGATTCCACTATCTTCTTTTTGCCTTTGTCCTTGCTTGTTAGTTTATCAACACTGGCTTTCTTGATAACCTCAGCATTGTCTTTGATGATAATTCTTTTGGCCTTTGAAGTGACCTTAGGAGTATCATGTTTAGCTTTTATTAATGCTTCAGCTATCTCAATTTCTTCCAAATTTCTGCTAATGAGATCAGTTAGTACCTTTTGAACAATTTATGCTGCTTCATTTATTTCAACAGCATTAACTGTTTCTGCTGCTTTCTCTGTTACTGCTGCTTGTACATCAAACTCCCCCTCAACTCCATGTATCTCCCCCTTATTCTCAGCATTCTCCATATTGACCTCAACTTCTGACTCCCCCTTTTTAGGAGCATCATCCACTGGGTTCCTTCTTCTGAGTACAAATCTTTGCTTCTTTTTCTTTTGAATCACTTTCTTAACCAACTGCTTTAATGTGTTGATTTCTTCTTGCTGGTTGATGATGACCTTCTTGAGTTCATTGACAACCTTCTTTTGAGTATCCAGTTCAGTTGCCATTTTGGACATGGCAGAAATCAATTCATGGTAGTCATATCTATCCTCACCTTCTCCAGGAGTGTTAACCCCTTTTGATGGATCATTGGAATGGTTAATAGGGATCTCCAGCCATGCTGAAGCACCACCTATTCCCTTGGTTTCTTGGCACCCGGGACCTTTGGATGATTGCTCACCCAAAGTTTCCATGGGGAAGGTCTTAGTGATGTTACCACTGGCCTCCTCTGTGCTAGCAGGAGTAGTGGCAGCCTTCTCACCCACATGCTCATACATCTTCTTAGTGAGAACCTCCTTGGGGTTGGGAGACACCCTAGTGGTTTCCCTATAGATATTCTCTAATGGAGAATGCTCCATTAGAGGGCTTTGAGGTTCTGGGATTGTAGAAGGTACAACAAGGGAAGGAGCCTTGTGTACCTTTCTCTTAGCATAAGTTTTGGTTAAAACTGGTGTTGGCTTAAGAACAAGAGACTGAGGAAGTGATATAGTGGTTGAAGGTTGGGTTTGGCTATCAGTGGGATGGTCTAGTGATGGTCTTGACCCTGATGCCATACCTTCTTGGTTGTGGGACACCACCATCATTGTAGAGAACAATGGGGTGTCAACTCCTTCCGAGTCCTTGGCAGATCTTTTCATATTTGAAAAGACCTTGCCCTTAGGGATTTTAGGTACATATACCTCATTTAAACTGAGGTATATCCGTCAATTCAGAGGTTATAACTGCCTGGACAAATCTTGGGTACATATAGAAACTATTTTTATTTCCCAAGTTTGACACAAGGTCATTGAAAATCATTTTGGAGAAATTATACTTTCTGGCAGTGGACAAGCAGACCAAAGCATAAGCAATGGTACTGCTGAACTGACTCCATCCAGTAGTTTTTCTAGAAATGCAGTGCATAAGGGTATGAACAAAGAAGCGCCATTGGGGAGAAAAATTAGCTTTGTAAAATTTGAAAACACCCTGTTGGCCTTCATACCCCATTCTTGGGAGATGGAAAAACAACTCCTCATTAGGGATAGAGGTAATACCTGAGGCATCGTCTAGACGTAGACTAATGCGAATGACCTCTTCAGTGACTATCAAGGGTTTGTCACACACCCTTGTCTTGATAACCTGCACACCGTTTTCAGTAACAGTAGTGGCATTGGCCCAAAATTGCTTCTGGTGCTAGATGAAGATTGGTGGTGACACAGTAAGAGCATACGCTATATGACTGGTCTTGAGAAAATCGACTATTTGATGGAATCCATCAGCCTGCTTCGGCTTTTGAAGCATTGCGAACTCATTGTGTTCATCAATAAACGCCATGGATGCCATTGGTCTTGAGGATTCTGGTCTGAAACGCACTTGTTGCTTGAGAGAAAAGAGTTAGAGAGAAGATGAACAGTATTCAAAGAGTCGTTGTGAGCTTTTAGGCGGGCAAAGAGGGTATTTATATGATTCTGGAAAGAAGCAGTATTAACCCTATTTTCCGTTAAAGCAGTACTAACAACTCACAGTATTAACTGAGAGCAGTAGTAACTAACTAGCAGTATTAACTAACTAGCAGTATTAACTAACTAGCAGTATTAACGAACTAGCAGTATTAACTACTAACAATATTAACTAACTAGCAATATTAACGAACTAGCAGTATTAACTACTAGCAGTATTAACGAACTAGCAGTATTAACTAACTAGCAGTATTAACTACTAGCAGTATTAACTACTAGCAGTATTAACACATACCTGAAGTAGTAACTCAGACTAGCAGTAGTAATAATGAACCTGCAGTGGTAACTTTGCACTGGCAGCATTAAAACTGCACTGGCAGCATTAACTATACTTACACTGTTGAAGCTTTGTGTTAGTCTGAGCAGGGCAATAAACTTCCTGAGAAAGATGATTAGTAGCACCAAACAAAAGAAACAAATAACAGGTATACAAACACTTTTTAAACATGAGCTCATTCAGAGTTGATCATGCCCACACTTGTGACCAAGAAAGTGAATCTACCCACATCAAAAGCTTTAGTGAATAGATCAGCAAACTGATTATCAGTATGAACTTTAGCAACTTGAATAAGCTTCTTTTCATTGCAGTCTCTAATAAAGTGATACCTGATTTCAATGTGCTTTGTTTTGGAGTGCTTGACTGGATTGTTAACAATGCTAATAGCACTGCTATTGTCAATGAAAATTGGAGTGTGAAGAAAGGTTACCCCATAGTCCAGCATTTGATTCTGAATCCATAGAACCTGAGAACAGCAACTTGCAGCAGCAATGTACTCAGCATCTGTTGTGGATAAAGACACTGTGGTTTGCTTCTTACACTACCAAGATACTAGTCTTGCACCCAAAAGCTGACAACCCCCTGAAGTAGACTTTCTATCCATATTCGCACCACCCAAGTCACTGTCTGAATATGCAATCAAATCAAAAGTAGATTCATAAGGATACCAAAGACCTAATCTAGGTTGCCCTCTTAAGTATCTGAAAATCCTCTTAACAGCTTGAAGATGTGGCTGCTTTGGCTTGACTTGGAATCTGGCACACACACACACATTGGAAACATGATATCTGGTCTTGAGGCTGTGAGATACATGAGAGATCCAATCATTGATCTATAAAGATGGACATCAACATCCTCCCCCTCAAGATCAGTAGTGATCTGTTTATGTGTTTCCATTGGTATGCTTGCTGGCTTTGAGTCTGATAAACCATACTTATCGAGGATGTCTTTCACATACTTTGATTGACTTATGATAATCCCATCTTTCTGCTGTTTTACTTGAAGCCCAAGGAAGAAGGTGAGTTCACCCATTGAACTCATTTTGAAGCTCTTGTGCATCAACTCTTCAAATTCTCTACACATTTGATCTTTTGTGGATCCAAATATGATGTCATCCACATAGATCTGAACAAGTAGGATGTCCTTCTTACTTCTTCTAATGAAAAGGGTCTTGTCAATTATTCCTCTTTCAAACCCATTTTCCAAGAGATAGGTAGACAGAGTATCATACCATGCTCTTGGGGCTTGATGTAGACCATAGAGAGCTTTCTTCAGTTTGTATACTCTGTCAGGATATGATGGATTCTCAAATCCAGGGGGCTTACAGACATATACTTCCTCATCAATTGTTCCATACAGAAAGGCACTCTTCACATCCATCTGGTATACCTTGAACTTCATAAATGAGGCATAGGCTAGAAACAGCCTAATTGCCTCTACCCGTGCAACTGGAGCAAAAACTTCCTCATAGTCTATGCCTTCTTCCTGAGTGTACCCTTGTGCCACTTGCCTTGCTTTGTTCCTGATTACTATTCCTCTCTCATCCTTTTTATTTCTGAAAATTCACTTGGTGCCAATTGCTCTATGACCTTTTGGAAGGTCCACCAAGTCCCAAACATCTTTCAATTTAAAATGTAGCAATTCTTCTTGCATGGCTTCTATCCAGCTTGAATCTTTCATTGCCTCATAAGCCTTCTTAGGCTCAATCTGAGATAGAAAGCAAGAGAGTACTGTATGCTGCTGATCCTGCAAATCTTGAAGTCTGGTTTGATTCCTAGTCATCATAGGAGAAGTGATGTCTCCTATTACCAGCTCAGGAGGATGATTTTTCTGAGTTCTTGTCTGAAGACTAGGTTCTTCATTCATTCCCACATCTAAATTGGAATCATTTAAATCAGCTGAGGGAATCTCATCAGCTGCTTCTGACTCTTCATGCTCTAAGTTCTCCTTATCTCTTCTTTCTTCTTCACTCTGACTTGGTTCAGTAACAGTCTCCTTTTCACAGATTTCAACAGGTTCCATTGTAGGTATGGGAAAGATCACAGACTGAGGAATAATATCTTGTACTTGTTCATCCCCTGATCCTCTATTTCCTGATCCTGCATGATCATCACTACTGAAACCCAAAGAGTTAGTTAGTGAATCAATGTCAAATATCCACTGAGGACCTGAACTAATAGGATTTGGTGTGTTCTCATTGCATTTGACATTGTCACTTTCCTCAATTATTTTAGAAGAAGAATTAAATACTCTGTAGGCCTTACTCTGAGATGAGTAACCAACAAGAAAACCATCATCTGCTTTGCTATCAAACTTTCCTAAGTGAGTTTTGGTATTGAGAATGGTACAAGGACACCCAAAAGGTTTGAAAAATCCAATAAATGGTTTCCTTTTATTTAAAAGCTCATATGGTGTCTTGTTTTTAGGCTTGACTACTAAAACTCTGTTTTGGACATAGCAAGCAGTATTAACTACTTCATCCCAGAAAGTAATAGGAAGATTTGAATCAGCTAACAGAGATCTAGCAGCTTCAATCAGTGTCCTATTCCTTCTCTCAGCAACACCATTTTGTTGTGGAGTCCTAGGAGCACTGTATTGCCTCTCAATTTCTTTTTCCTCACAAAAGGTGTTTAGATCAAGATTTTTAAATTCAGTACCATTATCTGACCTAATGACTTTTACCTTTTGATTTGTTTGGTTTTCAATTCTTAGAATAAAGGATTTGATCAGTCCACTTGTCTCATCCTTAGTCCTTAGAAAATATACTCAAGTAAATCTAGAGTAATCATCAACAATAACTAAGCAATATGATTTCTTACCTATACTCATGACATTTGTAGGTCCAAACAGATCCATATGCAACAACTGAAGAGAGGAAGAAATTGTGTTCAACTCTTTGGACTTATGAGAAGTTTTGTGTTGTTTGCCTTTGAGACAAGCAACACAATGATCATCACATGAAAAGACTTTTGAAGGCAGACCTCTTACAAGGTTGTTTTTAACAAGTTTATTCATTGTTTTAAAGTTCATGTGACACATCCTTCTGTGCCAAAGTGATGATTCATCCAAAGAGGCTTTTGAAACAAGACAGTTTAGGGATGAATCATTTGAAACATTTTCCATATCCAAACAATAAACGTTATCCTTTCTAGGAGTTCTTAGTAGTATCATCTTTTCATCAACTACCTTGAATCCAGGAGCAAGGATAATGCATTCTGAATCAGTGAATAATATACTATGCTTTTTGTCACAAACCTGTGATACACTTAACAGGTTGTATCTTAACTGTTCAACATAGAAAACATCTTCAAAGGTCATCATACCTTTTGTTACATCTCCCTTACCACTGATTTTACCTCCATCTGGAGTATTACCAAAGGCAACATGCCCTCCATCAATTTTCTTGAAATTCTTGAGGCAAGCCATGTTCCCTGTCATGTGCCTAGAGCAACCACTATCAACATGCCAAATGCTCTTTCCCTTGAGCTGCTGGTTGCCCTGCACATAAGATAAATCAATTAGTATTGACTGGGAACCTAAGCCAAAGTGGTCTTGGGTCTCCCTTTCTCATCAAAGTACTTGAACTCCTTTTTGATGAGATTTTTAAATTCAGAAAACTCTTTACTGGAATACTTTGTCAAGATGATTGGTCTAGAAACACAAACACTAGAAGCAGTACTAATTTTAGAAGTACTAACAGAGGTACTAACAGAGTTTGCAGCACTAACAGGTTTAGCAGTACTAACCTTGTTAGAAGCACTAACAGAGTTAACAGTATTAACATTTGAAGAAGTACTGACAATGTTAGTTTTAGAAGTACTAATACTCTCAGCAGCACTAACATTGATAGCAGTAGTATTGCTTCTAGCAGCACTATCTTTTTCAGCAGTACTATTTGTGGTAGCAGTACTAACAATTTTAGTGCTTTTGGGAACCCACATCTTGACACTCTCTTTTACAGTCTTTTTCTTCATGTGGCTTTTAGATTTAACAGGTTTTTTAGCCACATGGTTCCTTTCATTCTTCCTATAACCAAGGGGTTTTTGCACAGATCTTTGAAAATATATCCTTTGGTTCATAGGATTAAAATAACAGTGCTTGGCAAGATGGTTCAATTTGCCACATATAAAACAAGGTTTTGGTCTGATGATTCTACTCAGATCAACTCCTTGTTTCTGAGCCCACTGATTATTCCAATTTCTTTGATTGCCCCTCCTTTTATCATGTTTTAGGGGTACATATTTATTACCTGCACACTGTTTGCAAGGAACAGGATTCACAACTGTAGTCTGCTTGTAATGGAACTTTTTAGACTTTCCCTCAGTCTTCTTAACACCATTAGATTTGACCCAATCCCTTCCACCACTCTCATTGGTAAGAATGTTATTTTCTAAGGGAATCTCACTACTCACAGTGTTATCCTTACTCTTACCAGCTTCTTTCTCAGTCTTGTCCTTAACAACTACTTCATCTAAAGGATCTACCGTAGTGGATCCCTCATGCAAGTCCTTCCTATCCTTGGTCTCCAGCAAGTATGATTTAGGAGGGATGTAGTTGTTGTTGTATGGTGGTGGTGTGGTATTGTACCCAATTCCTGGTTTAAGCTTATCATGGATTTGGACCTTTAACATAGAATCCATGGCTTTAGAAGCATATGAAAACTTTTCCACATCCATCTTAACCTTGGCTAGCTCTCCTCTCAACTTTTCATTCTCTTCTTTAGACTTTGTCAGTTGGATTTCTAGATCATTTTTCTCCCACTTCCAGTAATTTGTATCATATGTGTGTTGAAGTTCATTGGCTTGAAAACCTTTAATTTGTTCCTCAAACCTTTCAACAATTTTCACATAGTCTTTTCTATCCTTTTCTAACCTCTTAAGGTCATCACTCATACTTTGGTTGTGATCCCTGTACCTTTTCACAGTGTCTATGCAAGTTTGAGAACAGAGATTAGAAAGTACCTCAGTTGGGAGATCAGATACCTCTGCCATGAGAGCTTGATTTTGAATGGCATCTTCTGCTTGATCACTCCAGTCAAACCCCATTCCTTGTTGAGAAACAAGAGCTTGAGCAGAGTTTCTGTTCTGGTTGAAGCTTCCAGTCTGAGCTTGTTGGTGGTTGTTTTGAGACATTCCACTTCTGCATTCCCTGGCAAAGTGTCCCTTCATGTGACACTTATAGCACTCCACCTTTGACTTATCAAAGCCTGCTCCATCTTTACTTCTTTGGGAGAAGTTGTTCCTTCCAGTCCTTTTGATGAACTTCTTCACCCTCATAGAAAGCATGGCCATCTGCCATTTAATATCCATCTCTTCAAGATCATCAGGATGAAGCTGTTCCAAGTCATCATTGATTAAAGAAGGGTTACCATGGCTGGAAAGAAAGGCTTCAAACACAGATTCACTGCCTTTTTCTTGATTTACTCCACTGGCAGCATTAACTGATTCAGGGTTAGCAGTAGAATCAGTTGATGCTGATAGGAGTGCAGTATTATGAACATATCCAGTAGGCTTCTTCTTTGCTTCCACCTCAGATTCAAACACTCTCAGATCATTATACATATCATCCAGTTCCTTTTCTTCCAACATGTCATTCTGTCTGAATGAGATAGTGTACATGGTCCATTCATCTCCAAGAGATCTAAGGAACTTTCGGTTGACATCATCTTGTTCCATCTGAACTCCAACAGTAGCCAACTCATCAATTAATTTATTGAATCTATCAAAAGTTTAAGTCATAGACTCATTCTTTGAAGATGTAAAATTCTCATATTGCTGCTTGAGAATATCCCTTTGATTCCTCTTAGTGCTCTTGGTGCCGACAAATCTCTTCTCTAAAGCATTCCATAGAATCTGAGCATCAGTGCAGTGATGAAACTGATGTTGATACTCATTAGGAATGGCCAAAAGCAGGGTGCTTAAGGCTTTCATCTCCAATTGTCTTATTTTCTTCTCAGCAACAGTTTTTAGAGGTGGTCTTCTTCCATCTTGTCCAATTTTACCTTCAGCAGAGGGACCATTCTCAACAATGTCCCACATAGAAAAGTCTGTAAGGAGGATGTACTGCTTGATCCTAATTTTCCACATGTCAAACTCATTAGGTTTGAGCATGGGAACTTTTGAAACAAGAGTACTGGTTGATTCAACTGTGTTGTCCATGATGAATGAAGGTTTCTGAGAATATTAGGCTCTGATACCACTTGTCAGGATCTGATTCTTAACAAAAATAATAAAACTCAGAAACAATATTAAAGAAGTTGCGGAATAACACTTTAATATTCAAGATATCAATGTAACAGTAAAGAATGAATCACAACTTGTAAACTTTATTGAATGATTAAAGTTACAAGCTTTCAAACAAAACCTCAATGAACAGGCTCACCAAGACGAATTCTACTTCTCTAGAATTAGGATTGTAAACCTTGAGGTTAATTCTCTCACTAAACAAAAACTTAGAAATCTCGCATATGAAAACTATTCTGAATACATCTATACATATACTGAAAATAAAAGATAATTACAAAACTTAAAAGATCTTCAGTATATTCTTCCATAGTTATCTTCAACCTTCCATGATTATCTTCAAGCCTTGATCTTCGCATATCTTGATTATCACATAAGCAGTATTAAGTCACAGCATCATTAACACTCTGAGTAGTATTAATCTTCACCAGCAGCACTAACTATGCTCAACAGTATTAATTTCTTCAAGCAGTATTAATCTGACTCAGCAGTAGTAACTTATCTCAGCAGTAGTAATCATGTTGTACTGGCAGCATTAATCATACTTAATCAAATCTTCAGTTCCCAACACAAATGTTGTGTTTTTGCAAAGTGCTTAACCATTTGAAACTCGTGGCTAGCTTATGGAAATTGTGTTTGATGATATTTGTGAGTGTCTTTATCTCTAGTTTATGAAGGCTATCCTATACAAGTAAAAGGGATAAATGCATGACTTTTGTGGGATTTTGGCATAGACAACCTCTTTTGTTCAAGCATTATTTTGTGTTGATTGGGGACAATCAACAGTCTTAGTCTGGGGGTGTGATATGCGTTCATTTTATTACTTAAATGCTCTATTTTTAAACGCATATCTCAACTTTTTGCAAGCGAATATTTAATTAATCAAGACCCTTTGAGCAAAATTCATATTTTTATAGCTTGGGCATTGAATCATTGATTTTATATTGTTTTTGTCGCTTGCAGATTGACTTCTAGACGTTTTTGTGGGGAGATTTCGTGTGCCGAAAAACAGAAGGACAGCAGCTTGCTGCAGCTTGATGCCATCTCGGGATTTTTGGAATATTCCTAGAATATTCCTCCAACCTTGCATTAGCTAGATGAAATCTTGGAAGATATTTGCCATTAGATCTTTTGTTTTATCCTTTGGGCAATAGCTTTGTCCAATCTTTTGGTTGGCTATAAAAGGCCATGATCACTTGTTGTAAAAGACACAATACTCTCATCAATCCTAAAAAAATCCTCTCTAAGTATACTTTTCATTCTCCAATCATTGGGAGAATATTTGGAAGACTAGTTAATTTTATAAAGCATTTAACTTTCAGTATTTATTATCTGCTTTATTACTTCTCCTTTAATTACTGCATTTTAATTTTACGTCTTTATTTTATCGCATTTTAATTGTTCGCCTTATTACGTCATCGTTATTTATAATTTTTGTTACCTTTTAATCTACCATTGTTCTTTTCATTTAATCTTCGTAATCTACAGTAGTTTTTATTTTTAGTCGTATTCTCTTCTTTTTAAAAATGCAAGGACCCCAAGCGATGATAGGCTAACAACCTTAGCTTGGGTGTGGGTGAAGTTTAGATTAAAATCAATTTTTGATGGTGAAAATTAGTAGTTAATAATTATTTCCAATCATTCATTCAAGGTTATTTTTATAAAATTCAATTCTTAACAAATTGATCGTTGTTGAAAATAATTAAAGTGTGATGGACTTAGAGATAAGCCGTCGTGAGATATCAACTTGAATGATATGGAGATATACTCGAGAGAGTTATTTAGAGATGAGGAGACTCGTTTTCATTCCATATAGCTTATACAAGGAATAGATTGTGCCATTGCCTAGACTTTTTCTATTTTGGAAACATTAGAATCAAGTCTATGGATGCGAGCCTTTCTCAATCTCGAAAGAGTGCCTTAGAAAAGCTAATGGTTGGATATATTAATTATGACGTTTCACTTGATCTAATTGTCAAAAATCTTAACGGATCCCTACACCCTTGCTCCTTTTTAAAATAATTAATTTCTATCAAATTAGTTGTTAAAAACCACCAACAATATTTCTTCAAATTCGCCATCTGAAATCATCTCTTTTATTAAACTTTTATTAAGCTTTTACACCTTTCCCTGTGGATCGATACTCGGTATTTTACCGTTTTATTACTTGTAAAAGACGACAACGGATTGATAAGTGTATACTTGCACTATTCATCGTTAGATAACAGTCCAAGAGATTAAGTTCATATAAATCTCGTAACAACTGTTCATTTGTCCGTTTTGAAATTATCGCTGAAGAAAAGTCAGCGATAGATTTTCTTTTTGAAAGTATCCCTGATGAGAAAGTTAGGGATGAGTTTTCTTTTTAAGAAGGATCACTGACTAGAAATATCAATGATAAATTTATTTTTCAAAATGCTTTTAATCATTTGAAGAAATTTCAGTGATTAAGGTTTATATTTTGAAAAACATCTTAACTGAATGAAGATTCAGTTGTAGGGATGGAGAGAACATACCTGAGAGTCAGAATGTTTATCAGAAAAAAAATGATAAAAGTGGAACTTATGATTACTGACACAATGCATGAACGCTGAAGAATTATTCTTCGAGATTCAGCATTCCAAGCTCACTGATGAGAAAGTTGAACCTTGTCTCATCGAGAGGTTTGGTGAATAAATCAGCAAGCTGAAAGTCAGTAGGGATAAAATGAAGTTCAATATCACTATTCATCACATGATCTCTGATAACGTGGTATCTGATCTCTATGTGTTTTGTCTTTGAATGTAGCACTGGATTATTTTCTATAGCGATAGCACTAGTGCTGTCGCAATAGATTGGAATCTTTGATAGCTGAAGGTCATAGTCTAATAGTTGATTTCTCTTCCATAAGATCTGAGAACAACAGCTTCCAGCGGCTACGTATTCAGCTTCAGTTGTGGAAGTGGACACTGAATTTTGCTTTTTGCTTGTCCAACTTACCAGCTTTCCTCCTAGGAGTTGACATCCACCAGTGGTACTCTTTCTGTCAAGTTTACAACCTGCAAAATCACTATCAGAATTACCAGTTAGATCGAACCCTGAGTCTTTGGGATACCAAAGACCGAGGTTAGGAGTTCCTTTCAGATATCTGAATATGTGCTTAACAGTGATCAGATGGGATTCCTTGGGTTCAGATTGGTAGCGTGCACATAAACAAGTGGAGTACATGATGTCAGGTCGGCTTGCCGTAAGATACAGCAGGGAGCCTATCATTCCTCTATAGACAGTGACATTAACAGGTTTTCCAGAAGGATCTTTGTTAAGTGTTAGAGGAGGCGCCATAGGAGTTTTCATTGCTGAAGTTTGTGTTAGATCAAACTTCTTCAGCATATGTTTAACATACTTACCTTGGCTTATAAAAGTACCTTTGTCAGATTGTTTAATCTGAAGACCAAGAAAATATGTCAGCTCACCCATCATACTCATTTTGTATTCTTTCTTCATTCTTTCAGCGAAGTGAGTACATAGAGATGGGTTAGTAGAACCAAATATTATGTCATCGACATATATTTGTACAAGAATTATATGACCTTTTATCTTTCTAAAAAATAACGTATTATCAATCTTGCCACGTTCAAAATTTTCAGAGATAAGAAAAGATGAGAGAGTGTCATACCAAGCACGAGGGGCTTGTTTTAGACCATAGAGAGCCTTATCCAATTTATAAACATAATTTGGATACTTAGGGTCATAGAACCCTGAAGGTTGTTCTACATAGACTTCTTCATTCAGCTTTCCATTGAGGAACGCTGATTTTACATCCATTTGATACACAATGAAGTCTTTGTAAACTGCATAAGCTAAGAATAGTCGAATTGCTTCGAGCCTAGCCACAGGGGCAAAGGTTTCATCATAGTCTATGCCTTCCTCTTGTCTGTATCCCTGAGCAACAAGTCGAGCCTTGTTGCGGGTTACAGTTCCATGTACATCTAACTTGTTTCTAAACACCCATTTGGTGCCTATAACAGTTTTATCAGATGGTCTACGAACGAGATTCCAAACTTTGTTGCGAGAGAACTCAGTCAGCTCTTCTTGCATAACGCTGACCCAGTTTGGATCTCTGAGGGCATCATCAGTCTTCTTTGGTTCTATTAAAGAGAGAAAGTTGACAAAGAGACAGATATTACCTGAGCTTCGTCGTGTCTGAATACCTGCATCTGGATCACCAAGAATTTGATCTATTGGATGATCTATGGTCCATCGCTGAGCAGGAGCATGATCGCTCAACTCAGAGGTTGGATCAACAATTGGGATGTTTACTGATGAGAACGTTTGAGGTTTATCAGCAATTAACTGTTGAGTAGTGGACAGACTGTTGTTATCAGAGAGGTTTTCAGACAGAGGTAGATCTGATGGTAGTAAGGTGTTTAGAGGTTCAGCTGAAACCCATGAGTTGGATTCAGCGTTAGGATGTATGATGTTTGGATCATCATCAGCAGTAGGTGGATCTGTGTGCTGATGGTTTGAGAAGAAGGGTTCAGTTTCTTTGTAGTAAGAAAACATCCAAGCATTTAACTCTTCATTGTCAGCGATTGGTTTGGAGTTCGCTGAGCGAGTTTCATCAAAAGTGACATGAATTGTTTCTTCCACGAATTGTCTTCGTTTGTTGAAAACTCTGTAGGCTTTTGAGATGGAGGAATATCCTAGAAATATTCCATCATCAACTTTTGGGTCGAACTTTCCAAGCTGATCTTTGTTGTTTAAGATAAAGCACTAACAACCAAAGATATGAAGAAAGCTGATAGAAGGCTTCCTTCTATGAAAAAGTTCATAAGCTGTCTTTCCAAATCGATTTACTATCAGCGATCTGTTTTGAGTAAAACATGCAGTGTTTACAGCTTCTGCCCAAAATTGAGTAGGGAGATGAGAATCGTTGAGCATTGATCTAGCAGCTTCAATGATCATTCTGTTTCTTCTTTCAGCGACTCCGTTTTGCTGAGGTGTTCTTACTGAGGAAAAGTTATGAGAAATTCCTTTATTCTCAAAGAAATTATTCAGGGAACTATTTTTGAATTCAGTTCCATGATCACTTCTTATTGAACGAACAGTAAGATTATTCAGCACTTCCATCTTTTTAACAAAGGATATTAGTTCTTCTGGAGTATCACCCTTACAGCGAAGAAAGATAGCCCAGGTATAGCGAGAGAATTCATCTACAATGACAAGCGTATATTTCTTTCCAGCTATTGATTGGATATTGACAGGGCCAAATAGATCCATATGTAAGAGCTGAAGAGGACTTGTCACTGAAGAGACTTGTTTAGACTTGAAACTAGCTTTTGTTTGTTTTCCTTTTTCACATGCTGAGCAGAGAGATTCTTTAGCATATGAGTGCTGAGGAAGACCAGAAACCAGTTCCTTAGAAGAGAGAGAATTCAAGGTTTTGAAGTTTAGATGAGAGAGCCTTTTGTGCCATAGCCAGTTGACATCAGAAGAGGCCATAGAGAGAAAACATAAGTTTTCAGTGGTAGTAGAGTCCATATCTATTACATAGACATTTTCTCTGCGATAACCACTGAGAGCAAGTTTTCCTTTCTCATCCACCACTGAACATGCTTTCTTAGAAAAACGAACTTCGTAGTCTTTGTCACATAGCTGACTGATGCTTAGAAGATTCTGCTTCAGTCCATCTACATAAGCGACTCTTCGAAAGGTAGTTGTCCCATTGCTGAGGACACCAAACCCTCGGGTAAATCCTTTTCCATTTCCACCGAAGGTCACAGAGGGACCTTTCTCTTCCTTGTATTCAGTGAGCAGGTCTTTTTGTCCAGTCATATGACGAGAACATCCACTATCGAGATACCAGATGCCCTTTGATCCCTGCACACATAAGGAAGATTAAGCGTTGTTTGGTACCCACTTTTCAATGGGTCCTTTAGAGTTAGTGGATGTGGAAGATTCAGCAGTCTTCACAACAGATGAAGATTCAACTTCAGTGGTGATCTTCACTTTGGTTAATTTCTTAACCTTAGTGGTATTCTTCACCTTGGTTGATTTTTCAACTTTGGTGACCTTCTCAGCCTTAGATGCATTTATCTTTACTTTAGTTGTTTTATCAGCTTTGGTGGCAGTCTGACATTTGCTTGCAATATGGTCAGTAAAACCACAATGATAACATTTTCTGTATTTGAAAGTGGTTTTAGGACCAGAAGTAGAAGGTTTTGCAAGTTTAAGATGAGCAGGTCCAGGTCCAAGAAGACTTTTCTCATGAGATCTGAGAGGAATTTTCATTTCTTCAGATTTCATGGGTCTAAGATCAATCTTTAGCTTTGGAGGATAGAGATCGAAGATTTCTATCATAGAGCTAGAGAATTGATTCACTGAAGGTTTAGAAGGAACTTTCAGTTTTGCTTTCTTGGTAGCCTTCTGAGGACGAAGAATGGATTTTCCTTTATCAGCAGACTTAGTGTCTTTGGATTTTTCCTCAGGGATAGAATTAGAAGAAGAAGGATAAAATTGATCATAAGAAGTGTTAGAGATAGGAGTGACAAACGTTCCAAACTTAAGCATGGAATTTTCTTCTTTAGGCTCATCCTGAGGTGTCCAAAAGCCAAGACCAGTTTTATCACTTTCAGGAGTTTGAGCATTTATTATCTCCGAGATCTTTGTTGATGATTTGCACCATTTTTCAACATGAGCTTTTTCTGCTTTTAGAGCAGCGATGGCTTGTTCGCGTTCAATGCTGATGATTTCATTTATAATGACTTGATCTTTCAACTTTTCTTCTAAAAGATTTAGTTCTCTGATCTTTTCATGACATTTCTCTAGCTCTTGAGTTAAATGAACATTTTTATTCTCATCTTGAGTTTTGTCGTTTAGAGCATTATAAAGGTCAATCGTTAGCACATCAACAGCGCAGCTTCTCTCAGCTTCAGGCAGAGAGGGATTTGTAGAGATAGATACTTGAGATGATATGTAGCTCATAGAAGTTTCAGATGGTTCTTCCACTTCTTCTTTAATCTCGGCCATGAGGCAGAGATTAGCGACTTCTTCTTCATCAGAACTTGATTCTTCTGATTCAGCCCAATCGTGTTCTTCAGCGATGAGACCTTTACCTTTTCGCTTATAGCTTTTCAGCTTTTGATATTTGTTCTTCAGCTTTAAGTATTTGTCATCACTGGATCTTCTTGAGGTAGAAGGCTTGAAGACCTTTTTAGACCTGCACTCACTAGCAAAGTGTCCAATCTTTTCACAGTTATAGCAAGTGGCAGTAGCCTTATCAACAGGAGTTAATTTTGGCTTTTCAGTAAGAGAGAGAGGCTTATTTCTTCGGAAATTGCTCTTTCTTGCAAATCTCTTAAAAGAGTTTGTCAAGAGTGCTAAGGACTCATCGAAGTCTGAAAGATCAGGGTCTGATAGATCCTCAGATTCAGAATCTAACTCAGTGATGGTGAGAATAGATCGCTGAGATGGAATTATCTCTAAAGAGACTAAAGCAACAGGAGTGCTTTTGGAGTCTTTAGAATCTTTTACAAGATTCTTTTTCAGGAGATTCGATTGCTCATAGTTGAGCAATATTCCATACAGAGTGCTTAGAGAGAGAGAATTTAAGTCTTTTGTCAGCTTAAGACATATTGAATAACTGTCCCAGCTTTCAGGAAGACATTCTAAGAATTTTGTTAAGAACTCAGAATTAGAGATTCAGAAAGAGATTCATTCTTACCAGCGATGAAACTTTCATACTGTCTTACCAAGTTAATCTTTCGAGTCTCTTGGATTTCATTGGTGCCCTCATATTGAACACATATGGTTTCCCACATTTCTTTAGAAGTTTTCAGATGCATGATGGAATGGAAAACTTCATCAGGCAGAGCCATTGAGATAATGGTCTTTGCTCTTGCATCTATACCTACCTTCTTTTTGTCTTCATCACTCCACTGTCTTATTTCCTTAACGACATAGCGTTCAGGGACAGCTTCAGTGGTGGCAGCAGCGGGAACTGCAGCTATAATTCTAACAGGTTCGTAGGGTCCATTTTCTATATATTCAGGTATAGTAGGATCAGCACCTTCAAGAAATAGCATCATTCGATTTTTCCATAGAGAAAAGTTATCTCTGCTAAATCGAGGAGGTTTAGAAAGTGAACCATTATCATAGTAGTTTGTGTTTGTGTTAAGTGCCATTTAGAATAGCAAAGAAGAGAATAAAGCAAGATCTTGTTTATTAGATTAAACAAACTGCTCTGATACCACTTGTTGGTCCCTAAGGTGCTTAACAAGTTTGTAGAAGGGGGGGTTGAATACAAACACATAATTTAAGATTTAATAAGTTGTTTATTGATAAATCAAACACAATTTACAAGTCTGTTGCGGAATAAGATTAAGTAAGACTCAATCTAAACAAACTTAAAAAAACACTAAGATGGTTGCACAAGAATTTCAGAGAATGGGGGATTTAGAATATAGAAAACAAAGGTTTCTATTTGGGGTTCAAGGATTGAGCACACTTCAGATGGAGAGGTGATCTTCCTATTTATACCCTATGCATTAAATGCATGGCAGGGCACTTTACACGTGGCGTTCACAGATTGGATTTGGGAGTCTGACTTTGGGAGACATGTTTCGGACGGATCATGAACAGTGTAGTTGACAGAGTTGTTGTACGAATTATGGCAGAGGCATGTCCTGTCTGACACATCGTACTGAGTTGTGCAAGGTAAGACAAATAGAAACTTGAGGTATAAGCTTTGTGATCATTCAATCGCTGAATATCTCTTTCTTCAGAGATATCAAGAGTTCAGCGATCGCTGAAGCTTTCCTCATGTTCCTTCGCGTATAAGTAGAGTTGTCTTTGCTTCACTGATATCCGCATTAGGTCACTAGTACACTTCTCTTTGTTCAACAGCTTCGTCTTCGATTCAGCTATGAACATCTGTTGACGCGAGACTTATCTTCAGGGATTACGTTACTGTTTACATCAGAACTATCAGCGATACTGAACAGAATCAGTTTGATCACTGATAGTGAAAACACTAATACATACTAAATGTTTATAAGAAGACTATCAGCGATAACTGAACAGACTCAGTCTGATCGCTGATGGTGAAACACTAATACATATTAAACGTAATTTTCACTAAGTACAGAAAAGGGTCGTTATCAAATCACTGAGAGAGTTTGGATCAAAAGATTCAACTGCTTCAGATTGTTCATTCAAGACAGCTACAAGTTCACTTTATGCAAATGTCTCTAATAATCCTTTATTTGTTGATTCAGATGATAATGTGTCTAAACATAAAGATCAAATGCGTCCTACTAATCTTTTCTATGTCAAATCCATTGATGGTTCAGGTACCATTAGAAAGAACAAGTCTCCACAAAAGATGATTTAGAGAAGAAAAGACGAGAAGGATGCTTCAAAGTCATTTGTTCCTACACCTCAACTGAACAAAAAGAACAATGATCCGAAAGGTAAATCTTTTGCTAAACCTGATATTGTTTATTCTGTAAATCATTTAATCAGGCAAGCACAAAAGAAACTTTGTTGTTCTTATTGTGGAACTGATGTTTTTGTTAATAAGTATTATGCTCATGATTGGTATGGAACTTACATAATCACTTCTTAACAAAATAAACTTAAAAGATTTGAATCTAATGAGAAGTGTATTCCAAAATCTAACCAGTCTGGACCCAAATACAAGTGGGTACTAAAACCTGTCAAATATGTTTTATATGTACCAAAACAACTAGCTTTTTATTCATTTTTTCGATCATCGGTTTCCAATGAGAGATTTTTCTCATTGACTAGCCCACCACAAGTCCTAGATACGTGAAAGGCATGGATCCACTTCCACATCCCAAACCTCTCGCCCACGATTGAATTTCTTATTATGGAATACCCACACCATATGGTTTGCTTTTGCTCAAATTCAAATTTAGACCCGAGACCGCATGGAAACACTTCAAGATCTTCATAAGGTTGTATAAGTTTGATGTTGTCCAATCCCCCAGAAAAATTAATATCGTCTGCATATTAAAGATGAGATAACATTATCTCTTCCTTGCCCACTTTTATAGCTTCGAACAACCCTTTTGCCATGGCTTCCTCGTCATAATGTGAAGGCCTTCAACAATTACCAAAAAACGGAAAGGGGCAAGCAGATCCCCTTGTCTTAAACCCTGTTCCATTGGAAGTTCTTTATTTGGAGCCCCATTTACTAAAACCAAAATCTTTGCCGACTTTAGACATACCTTTATCCATTTTCTCCATTTTAACCCGAACCCCATATCTTTCAAACCGTCCAAAAGAAAGGGCCATTCCACCGTATCATATGCCTTCTCATAATCTACTTTAAACAATAATCCCTTCTTCTATGTTTTTCTCAAATAATCCACCATCTCATTTGCTATGAGAACCCCATCAAGGATAGATCTACCACGTAAAAATGCGCTTTGGTCCTTACTAATTAATTTCCCCATTACCGTCTCCATCCTTTCCGCCAAATTTTTTTAGACCACTTTATATAGCATCCCGATGAGACTAATAGGCCTAAAATCGTTTAAACCAACCAGGTTTTCATTTTTTGGAACCAAAGTCAAGAAAGAGGCATTGCATCCTTCGTTTAATTCATCCTTTTCCCAAAACCAATCTACCACCTCCATTAGATCGTCTTCTAAGACCCCCTAAAATCTCTTAATAAAACCCATAGTGAATCCATCCGGCCCTGGTGATTTAATACTACCACATTCTTTCACCGCACTTCACACTTCTTCTTCCGACATCCTTCTCTCTAAGATGGTGACTTCCTCCACCTAGTTTCTTTGACCGGTCCAACATTAACTTTGGAGAACGATTCCTTTGTCTAGCATAATTTTTTTTTGAAAAATTAAACATAAAAGTCTTTTATCTTTTTCGGCTCCTTTGTCCATACTGTGTCTATATTTAAACCACGAATCATGTTTTTCCTTTCTCTACTTTTTATAACCGCATGAAATAACTTGGAATTCTCGTCTTCATCCTTGATCCATTTGATTTTAGCCTTTTGTTTGTCCATAGCCAAACTTTTTTCCTCCAACTCTAGCCATTTCCTCCATGAATCTAACCATCGTCTTCTCTCATCATCCCCCAACGTCTTTGTCTCGGCCTCTACTTCTTATTTTTTCACCTCATCTCGCTTTTCCACCAAATTTCTATCCACCTCAACCCGATTCTCTTTGCACCAACCCATCCAAGCTATTTTGATGTTCTTAAGTTTATCACGGAACCTACAATCCGGTCTCCAAGAGGTTACCTCCTTTGCCCAAGCCTCTTTTACCACACCTTCTATGCTATCGTCTTTTAACCATGCATCAAAGAACTTAAAAGGTTTTGGCCCAAAGTCAACTGTCATATCGCTAAGCATGATTGGCGTACGATCCGACCATTTCCTTTCTAACGTTTTTGTCCCCAAGTTTTTCCAAAGAGATCCAAATTCATTTGTAACCAAAAATATATCAAATTTGCTAAATTTTTTACCATTATCGCTCACTCTTGTGAATTTTTGTCCCCCCAAACGAGCTTCTATCAGATTATTTCTCCGAATAAACACATTAAATTCCTTCGTACCTTTGACGTTTGTTTCTGAATTCAATCTTTCATACGCACCCCTAACCTCATTGAAATCTCCGAAGACGACCCATCTTACCTCTTTCTTTGCAAAAATTTGATCCAGTTTGCCCCAAACTTCCACCCTTTCTTCCTGGTCGCGTAGTCCATAAACATTTACACAACCGACAAGCCCCTCAATCTTTTGCCATTTCCCTACCACAACCACAAAATTATCATCTTCCACCACAAACTCACAAATAAAAGTGTTCCTATTCCAAATTAACAACAACCTACCTGATCTACCCGAGGCTACGACTTGAGCGAAATTCCCATCATTTCTACCCCACAGATTTGTTATGTATTGGCTCGTTATTTTCTGTTCATTTCCTGGATCCCAATCATACAGGGATTTTATTTTTTGCAAATCTCTTTTACCCACTCTCTTTTATTATCCGAACCTAATCCTCTCACATTTAGCGACACAATCTTCATGAAAAAAAATATGCGAAGCTAACCGGAACATACCCGTTTACTTTATGCGAACTTCACCTCCCCCCTAACTCTAATCTCGGCTCCTGATTCCTACTGTACCCCAATTTTGCTTCCAAAATCCTTCAGACTCTCCACCGCCTTCAAATCCTCCAGACTCTTCAGATAATTCGATATGGCTACTTGGTTTAAACTTGGGGCTCCTCCTCCAACCATTTTCGGGCGCTCTCACTTCATAGACTCACCGAATCTAGTGTCCCTCTTCTGATTTCCTTTACCCTGGTTACTATTCTTTTCCATTTGTTTAAGGTAGTGGAAACTTACTCTACCTCTCCCAAAAACGCATGATCAACTTCTCTATTTTTAGTTTTATTTCCAGTGTTGGTTTGAGCTCTTTGCCTCTGCTCTTTATTTGGTTTATCAGACTTGATCAGTTCTGGAAGAACTTCAACCTCTGCTTCAACGTCCTTACCCCCTTGCTCTTTTGCTGAATTGACAGATCCTGACTCAAGCTTGAGTTTCCTTTCAACTGGATGCCAGGCCCAATTTTAGAATTCCCATCAGTTTATCTCTTTTCTTCGTTAGGCCCAACATCTAATTTATCCTCCAACCCAAACTCTTGGCCCATTCCCACTTCCTCCATACTGAATTTCCCACGATTACTTGCTAACGCCGCATTTGAAGGCGCCTTTAATTCCTCATGGAAATTGGAAACATTCAAAGAATTTTTAGAACTTGGTGAAATGATTATGTCCCCCCTTCCATCAAGCCCTTCGTCTCCCATGTCAGATTCTGATTCCACCAACCGACTTCCAGCCGCCGTATCCTCCTTCTCCGATTGGATCTTCGCCTGATTTTCCTTTGACTATCAATGTCACCGTCTGCCTCTGCCCTAACACCTTTCTCTACTTCCTGATCTCCTTCTTGAATCTTATGAGTCTTACTTTCGTAGATACTTTCCTCCACCATCCACCCTTCATCACATCCATCACTCCCTTCCGACCAATCTGATGGGATGGACAATTCCTCATCGTCCAACTCGCTCTCCCCTGTATAACTTGCGTCCACTTCGTCTACTTGGCGTTCCAGAAAACCATTATCTTCCTCTTCAAGTTTTATTACGTAAAATAGGTTTCCTACTTTGATATTCGTGATTTAACTAATTTTTGAGACCAAACCCGTACCGATGAGAACCTTTACCCACATTAGATTCGAATTTTCCTCCAACTTACAATTGTTAATTTTCAAAACCTCACCCCACTTACTAGCAATTTCCACGAATATTTCCTCCTTCCAAACATGTAAAGGCACTCCTTTAATCCTTACCTCAACTAATCTTTCGGTGGGTCGAAAACCAACCGACCATCTTCTCACATCCCTCACCCAATGATATATCCCATGTACCTTATTATTAAGAATGTTATCTAACAACTCTTTTGAATCAAAGTTAATCAGGATGTTCCTTCTTCCAAGTAGTTTGATCCCATCCTCTTCTAACATTCCCGATTTGAATAGAGCATGAATTGCGTCGATGTTTTCCATTGAAGCCATTATTCCAAATGCACACCTTTGAAGGTACTCCATTGCTAACTTGTCTGCTTCCCACCTCCCCATAACCACCGGAGTACTCTCCTCTTTTCCTTTTTCCTCCGTCGTTCCTCATCTGACAACATCCGCGAAAGAAACCCCATCCGATTTCCTTTTTTTGTTAATACCTGCATATCTCCTTGCAGCCTACCTCCCTTCTATTGACATACTTCCTCCTTCCTCCATTCTGTCTTTTATGTTGGTTAAGAAAACTCTTAACCTATAGGTTCCTATCCAAATGTCTCTCAATCTTCTCTCAAGATCAACTACATTATTCACGAACTTGAAATGTACAAATCCAAACTTTTCTCCATTCTTCAACCTCTTATTCGCCATGTAGATATATGAGACTAAACCATATCTCTTAAATGTCCCCCAAAGGTGTAACACTTCCCAATTTTCCGGAAAGTTATAGAACAAAAAAAAGTCTCGTTTTGGTTCTACCTTCCGAAGTTCCATCGATTCAGCGGTGTTCCATTATACCTAGATGTAACACCCAATTTTTTATCGGTAATCTTTACATATTCCCAAATCTTTTTCTCACAAAAAGGAATAGGATGTTGTGCAAATATGTTATCATGATCCTATCATCTATTCCATCATCGCATTTGCATGTGAAATCTAACTTTTGACCTTTGGTACAGTCGAGGTGAGAGTGCCCAACGACTATGCCTTCTGGCATAGTCGTGTGTCACAATCGCGCGCCCCTCCTTACTCTCGGTACACTTTGGGCAACAGTGGTCGGCGACAATGCCAGGGTCACTGTCGCGGTGGCATACTCGCGGGGTTCGTACCGTGGCTCCCTTAGAGCGGGCAACTATGCTCGACGACTATGCCAAGGGCATAGTCGCGGTGTCATTGTCGCGATGGGTGAAGACCCGTTTTTATATCCTTTTCTCCCCTCATTCTCATTTACTACTTCACCAAACTTTCTCCAAAACTCTCTCTACCTCCCTTCTCGTTTAAGATCCGATTCTAGGGTTTCAAAAGAGTATTTACTCTTATTTATTTCATTTTTGGTGTCATCAATCAAGCTTGGAAGCTAGGGTTGTCATCTCATCATCTACCATTGTCATCTTCCTCAAGTGTAGGATTCTAGGGTTTTAGGGTTTTTATCAAAGCCCTATTTTGTGAGTCCTCTTCCCTTTTAAATGTTATACACACATGAAAACCATTTATTTATAATACTTGAGAATTCCTTACTCTATTTTATCATCTATGGAAATATTTGGTCTCCTAGGTTAAAACTAGGGTTTTACAATACTTGGGATATTTGAAAATGTGTTGGTATAACATGGTTGAGTAGTTGCAAATAATGATTTCTTCAAGATACATGAGGTCTTGGAAACCAAGTAATTGTTGTGGTAGAGACGGAATCTATGAATAATAAAATGAGTTAAAATGCCTATGGTTCATGAATATTGGTAACATTTCTTCTATGTGGAATAGATTAACATGTGTTATACAATGTGGGTGAGTATAAATTAATACAAAAATTTGATGTAATGCATTATGGATTGACTTACTTTATAATGGTAATTCGTTTCATGGGACTTGCGTGATGGGGGTTGTTTAAGTGCAAGTTAATGAATTGATGAAGTCATGAAACATCAAGACTGGTGAGGTTTCAAGGTAAAAACCTGGATAAGGTTGAACTTGGGATTCTTTGGGCTAAAAACTTGGATAGAGTTGAACCCATATTTGCATTGGACTAAAGAATTGGATAGAGTTGATGTCGGAAAACATCCGTTTTGATATGTGTACCGTACGTATTGTGGCCTACTTATGTGTTTCGTCACAACCTATGGTGATGCGGGTCTCCCCCGTTGAGCATGGTGGAAAATTAAATGTTGGAAACGTGGTTGGATATCTTCATTAATGTTGATTATTTAGAGTATTAAATATGCATCACTTTCTTTATTGTTACACGTATAGGTTGATCTCACTAGACTCCAAGCCTAACACTTTTTTTCTGAATTGATGTGTATAACAGGTCCACTTAGCGGTGGGACGACTCGGTCTTGAGAGGAGGGTTGAGCCCTCTAGAAAGCAAACCTTTTGGGAATAGTTCTTTTGGAAGAATTGGCGTGCACACAATTATAGAAGTTTTTGGGAAACATAATGACACCCGAGCGTAATCTGAATTTTGTGATAGTTTAGATTATTAGGTTGTCAATTATCTTTCCATTTTTAAGGATTGTAAACGTTTATACACTTTCCCCTTGTGGGTGATCTTTTTCTATGGTTGTCGATTTCACGTAATCTTTCAGGTTTTAATTCGTTCAAAATATAAATGTCATATTGTCGAAATTTTAAAAAAGGTAAATTTGCGACCAAATTTTTAGGGTGTTACACTAGACGTGTTTCAGTACCCCGATCCCCTCTCTCTCTCTCTCTTTGTTTCCTTGCAATCCCAAGCTAGATGCATCTTCTTATCAATATTTTGCATAATTGATAAAATTTGAAGTACTAATATTTAAAATAGACATGGGCATTATAAATCTAAAATTAAATTATTATTAAATATAAATCTCAATATAACATGAGAGAACATTTTCAACGGCAAATGTTATATATTATAAATAGAAATTTTGGTGATTTAAACGAGTTTTATACTCTAATGGCTACACTGGTATATTGTATGGTAAAATAGAAAAAATTTATAAAAACCATTAAATTTTTATATAGAAGAGAGAAATAGTATATTATTTTTTTTACATCAATTACAGATATTTAAAATAAATATTTAAGGAATAAAAATAATATTTTATTAAATACATTAAATATTTTAATACTTTATAATTAATATTAGAATTACTAAAATATAGTAACGGTTAAGATTGAATTTATAATTAATTTTTAAAAAATTTGACTTTTAATATTTTATTATAAAAAAACTACATAACTATGCGTAAAGAAATATGCGTAATTTGTTTCGAAGCTCAATTTTGACCAAAATTTTACAACCCATGATGTCGACACTCTTCCAACATCTTTCCCATTTTGCCCTTCTTCTTAACCAACCCTTCATCCGCCATTCATCCCATACCTCTCGGAACAAGTAAAAAACAAAAACCATGAATTCTTTGTGGGTTTTTCTTCTTCTTCTCATCGTCCTCCCAATCTCCATTTCTGCAGACTGTACTTGCGATGATTCCGACAACGACGGCGATATTAACAAGTCCCAAGCCCTCAAATTAAAATTGATTGCCATCGCTTCCATTCTGGTCGCCGGAGCTGTCGGTGTTTGCGTGCCATTGCTGGGTAAGATGTTTGATTCATTACGCCCAGAAAGCAACGGCTTCTTGACCATCAAATTCTTCGCCGCCGGCGTTATTTTAGCGACGGGTTTTGTGCATGTGTTTCCCGACGCTAACGAGAGCTTGGAAAACCCTTGTCTGGGAGACAAGTCGTGGGGGGATTTTCCGTTGGCGAATTTTATCGCGATGGTGTCGGCGGTGGTGGTGATGATGGTGGAAACGGCGGTTATGAGTTTGTTTAATCGATGGCATTATAATAAAAGCAATTGGGGGGAGCAGCAAGGTCGTGGAGATGAAGAGAAACATGAGAATCATGTGCATGTTCATACCCATACATCAAATGGCCATGCACATGCGGCTTCTCTTGGCTCGCCCCAGGGTCTCCTCCGCCACCGGATTCTTTCCCAGGTAACCACTTCTATGAATTAATTTCTGATTTGTTGTTCAATTCACTCATTGATCCATCGTACAACCACCCAATGCATGCATGGCACACCCTCTCTCTCTCTCTCTCTCTCTATATATATATATATATATGAAAAAGTTCAAACGAGAACGCTAACTATTTAGAAAAACACGAAAACGGCCGATCAGGTACAAAATCATACATGATTCATGTACAAAATCATATATGATTTACGCGATTTTGCCCGACGACTTAAGTCGCGGCCAAAGTCGTCCGTATCCAATTTTTGCTTATAATGTAAAAGCATATATGATTTATTGTTTTATTGTTTTTTTAAATAGTTAGTGTTCTCGTTTGAACTTTCCTCTTTATATATATATATATATATAGGGTTGGGTTCACGTGAGACCAACCAGTTTTCGTGAGACCGGTGAGACCAGAAAATAACACTAAAACTTCACAGTGATTCATTGTGAATGAACGAAAAACAACAATTCTTCACAACAAAAACACTGTGAAGGTTTACCTTTACAATACCTTCAAAGTCTTTTGTTGTGAAGGTTTAGTGTTATTTTTATGGTCTCACGGAAATAGTCTGGTCTTACATGATCTCAAGTGTATATATATATATATATATATATATATATATATATATATATATATTCATCCTTTACCACCTATTTTCCATCTTTTGAAAGATTGGAAAACACACTTACCGGGTAAATTAAAGACCCTTATCAACAATCAGTTTTGATGAACGAATTAATAACAGATGGATGTTAATGTGATCATTCTTGCTGGTAAATATAAATTGAAAATATTTGAAATATTAAATAGTAAAATGAGAAGAATTAATGTTGTTGCAGGTGTTGGAGGTGGGGATCTTAATACATTCAGTCATAATTGGAGTATCATTAGGTGTTTCTGTGAGTCCCAAAACAATCAAACCCCTTATTATTGCTCTGAGTTTTCACCAAATGTTTGAAGGCATGGGCCTTGGAACTTGCATCACTGAGGTAACTTTTAACTCCTGCTTCTCTAGCTTGTCATTTTTAAACTCTTTTAAATCAAGTTAAAGTTGTAATTAAAAATATGAAAAAGTCCTTCGTGTTGTAGACCAGTGGTAAGGTAACATCCTGGGGGGGTCAGTGGATGGTATCTCTGAGTTCGAACCCCGTGGTGAGCATCCTGTGACATCCATGATCATGGGTCTGCCACTTAGTGGTACCGTTAATTGGGCTGGGTCGTGATCGACGGGGATTAGTCGGGTGACACCCTTAAGTGAAAGCCCGGATACCCCGGGAACGTGTGCGTGTTTTAACTTGCCGTTCAAAAAAATAATATGAAAAAGACATAGGAAAATTGGCAGGGAGTAGTGATTGATATAGCAAGTAAAGGGGGTTCATTTGGAATCACCCTTTTAATTTTTATTAAAATTTTGGTTAACTTTGATATCCAAGTTTAGTTTGGATTGATTTAATTATAAGTCAAGTCTAATGTAAAAATTTATTGTACTATGCAGGCAAAATTCAAGGTTAAGACCATAGCAACAATGTCTATATTCTTTTCCCTTACAACTCCGATAGGGATCGCTATCGGGTTTGGGATTTCAAACACATACAACGAAAATGGTCAAACTGCCCTCATCGTCCAAGGTGTACTAAATGCAGCTTCTGCGGGGATACTCATCTATATGGCACTTGTCGACCTCCTTGCTGTGGATTTCATGAAATCGAAAGTGCAAACAAGTCCAAAGCTTCAGATGTTGGCATGCATTGCTCTTCTCTTAGGGTTAGGTTGCATGTCTCTTTTGGCCAAATGGGCTTGATTAAGGATTTCATTTTCAAGTCTTGTAGGTTGAGATATCTTGTTAAAATGAATATTTGATCGATATTAATTAAAAAGCGTTTTGATTAGGTAATACACCGTATTCCTTGCTAAATCCGGGACCAAAACTTGAATTGATATATTTCGTGCATTTTTCTTCCCACCACCGATCCAACCTCTCTCTTCATCATCCCCCCTCTCTCTCTAGCTCGCTCTCTCGTTTTGATTGCCTTCATCACACAAGAGCTACACCAATATCGGTGGCCCTACACTTATGTCGTTTCCGTCCCATCTTAGGCATCATCGACTAATCAAGCGTGAACACAAAAGGAGAGTACAAGGAAGCAACGAGTTGACACTTATAACGTTTTCTTCATCGAGATATTGCTACAAACTCTCTACACCATGATAGTTGCTCGGATTTCATGATTTCGTTGAATTTGAATCGATCTTTTTAACAAATATATAAATAAATAAATAGAGTCAGGTTTATACGATAACAGTAACTAAATAATAGAACACAAGAAAGACCAAACCATATTTGATTTTACACTAAAATAATGTGTAAAATTACATGTAATTCATGTGACTTTGGCTGCGATCTAAGTCGCAGGCTAGGTTATCCTTGGGTTGACAGTGTTCCGTAATCGAATGTAAAATCACATGTGATTTGGCCTTTTTTTCTTGTTTTCTTATTTTGATTGTGTTCTCATTTGATTCTCCCCTCTCTATATATATATATGTGTGTATATAGAGGTGAGATTAGAAGAATTGAATTGAAAACATAATTAATGATTGATTACATAAAGAATTGAAAGAATGTTAACAACATTCACAATGGTGTTAGAGCTCGGTTAGCCAAATCTTCTTCCATTAAGAAAAATTGTGAGCCTTGCGCTTTTATATTTTCATCAAATCAAGATTTCAAACCATTAGAGCATCTCCAACAACTATGCTAAAATAGAAAAAAGTGAGATTTTAACAATTTTTTTCTCTAACATCTATGTTATACCATATGTTAAAATAGAGAAAAGATGAGGGAGAAGGTAAAAAATCTTTAAATTTGGAGAAATCTCTAAAACTCCTATTTAAGAGAGAGAAATAATATTAAATTTTTTTTTATCAATAGGAGACATTGAAATTATGTGCTTATGAGAGATAAATAATATTTTATTAAATGTATTGAATATTTTAATAATATAATTGATGATAGATATGCTAAAATAGAATAGCTATTGGAGTTTGATGTAAATTCTTTTAGAGATTTTAACTTTTTGTACTCTATTTTAGAAAAATTATAGCATAGCTGTTGGAGATGTTCTTATACATCATTATCATAACGTTTAGTTACTTGTTGAGATATCCGTCCAACTTCATCTTGTTTTCTGCGTTGCCTCCAACACCAATTGTGTGCATCTCAAATACTTGTCGTACCTGGATGTTTTTATGGTTACTTAACTTTATGGGCTCATGAGACGTTGGGAAATAGCGCACAAACACACGCACACGAACAAGGCGACAGTAACATATATCTACATGATTTACGTGGTTCACTTGTAAGATATGTTATTAATCACAAAGTTAGGTTTTACACTTACATAGTGTTTGTATATATAGAGATGAAACTAGGTTAAATTCCTATGTGGGTCACGTCCATATTTTGGAATCCTCTTTTGGCCACGGGACACTACTAGAAAAAAGGTCATTTCTGACGGTAAAATCCGTCGGAAAATGTAATTACCGGCGGATTTTCTGCGGATTACGTTGTCGAAAAGTCTCTCGCCAGAAAATGATATTTCCGACGGATTTATCATTTCCGTCGGAATTTTTTTTAAATTATAAATTTGAATTTATTTCTTTTATTTCATTGACGGATAGTCCGCCGGAAATCCGTCGGAAATTAACTGTATATTTAAAAAATATAATAAAAAAAACGTTTTTTTAAAATTTTAAAATCCTGTAAATGCATAAAAACTGTAAATCAAATATTTGAATAAATTAAAGCCATCATCGATTATAAAGGATGCTAAAAATACAAATTGTCCCAACTGTTCACTAAAGGAAGTTCAAGTACATTAATTCAAATACAAATATGTAATAACACTCAACCATCACGACTCTGGGGTGGGGGTGGGGGAGGCGGAAATTGCGATTGACAAAACTGTCCCGATGAAAACGGACTCTGGCTTAACCTGGTCAGCAACTCTATCATGTCCTCATGCTCCTTCTCGCGGACCTCGTCTATTCGATGCATCTCCTCCATCTCCTTCTTGCGGGTCTCTTCTGATTCGAGCAGTCGGGCCTCTAATGCTTGAATTTAGAAAAAAAACAACAAACATTAGACTTTTTAACAAGAAGTATATATACGAAATAAATAAACATCAAAGGAAAAAAGAGATACACACCCGAGCATCAGAAGAAGATGCACCACTCGAATATCCACCTGAGGGCACCCCAGTCAAGATCAAATTCGGATCCCTGGTGTTCCCAAAGCCGTACGTTCGGCCTTTCTTGCTTCCCCCGTCCACCTGTTGCCACAATTCTTCATCTATTATAGGATGGGAAGTGGCATCATCGTCGTATCTTTGGGTGACATTGGTATTATAATTACCCTGTGGTTTAAGACACAAGTTAATTTCACCAGCATAACGGCTGTAATTGGGACATTTCCAAATAAAACAATCCTAACCTTTGCCCAACAAATGGCAACCCAGACTAAAATGGAGATATATATATACCAACATATAAACTAAAACAATATTAATTTCTGCAAACAATGAAACCAAAGACAGATATAGCCGCTAAACAATAAGATGTATGCCCAAAAAATGGTAACCCAAACTAAAATGTACATATATATACGAACATTTAAACTAAAACAATCTTAATATTTGCCCAACAAATGACTACCCAAACTAGACAGATATATATATATATATATATATAATAACATTTTAACTTAAACAATCCCAACGTCTACTAGAAAAAGATATGGAATTAAAGGTAAACAATTATAAACTTACCGCAATCCGGCTTGCCCTCGAAGTCACGTAATCCCCTAGAGACCCACCGTCCGAAGAAGATGACTCTGAGCTCAACCTCTTCCTATGTGTATAATCGAAGAGGAATCTACAGGTCGGTCGGTCGCTCACCTTTTCTAGCTTTTGTCTACAAAGGTAAATACAAACATGTATTAATTGTAAAATACTAAAAATCAAGCTACTAAAGTAATCGTTGTTAAGGAACTACCAAACGAGCACCATGCATAGAGACCGATATCGACCCGGTGGTGTGTTTGGAAATTTCACTATCAATCTCTGTCATTCTGTTATCACTAGCCTTCTTGGATACGTTCTTCCAATGGTCGTTGTTCCATCGGTCGATCATCTCGCCCCAGATTTCCGAAGTGAGCTATGGAGAGGGGGGGGAGTCCTTCAACAAATTCATATCCCGGTGTGGGTTCTTTTCAGCATAGGGTCGTCCATCTTTGACGGCCTTTTGGCCTGCATTTGTCCTTGTTGAACTCAAGCCGTCATTGTAATTTTTCATTGATTTGACCTCCCAAATATGCAACATAAGGTTATATTACGCCGAATCCTAGCAATAGAATGCCTATACATAAAGTGTTAGTTGATCTTTATTTTCAAAACGATTAGAAATTAAATACATACTACAAACCTGAAATCGCTCCCACATCCGGGCCCCGACCCCCCTAGGGATCTCCGTCCAAGAACATTAGGCATGATCAATAAAGGATCGATTGATCTGGCTCATATGGCGAATGACATACGGGTTTTTGAAGCTATATGTATGTATGTATATATATATATATTTGGCTTGAATTAGTATCGATAACCCAAAACAGTTAATTTAATCAATTAATTAATATGACACTTACTCGTTGTCGTTTACCCCAAGCCAATGTCTTTGCAACTGAAGCTGTTCCGGATCGGTGATGCCACGACCATTTCCCGACTCAAGTTCATCAGCTAGAGGTGTTGAAGGTAAAGATGTCGAATTTGAGGTGTTGAAGCACTACTAGAGGCTCTAGGAGTAGAAGTGCCCTCTCCTCGGTTGCTGGAACTACCCCCTACCTCCAAAATGCCACATGTATGTCATTGTTGGAAGTCTACAAAACAAAGTTAGAAATCATAGAACAATGATGCAAGTATACAAAACAATGTTAGATTTAAAAGACCTAGACAAATAAAAAACACAACATTTTGTCTCCAAATTCAT
Source organism: Arctium minus (assembly GCA_954870635.1). Classification (NCBI taxonomy): domain Eukaryota; kingdom Viridiplantae; phylum Streptophyta; class Magnoliopsida; order Asterales; family Asteraceae; genus Arctium; species Arctium minus. The sequence goes on along the minus strand of OX941092.1, from coordinate 70,107,642 downwards.
AAGGGTAAAAAATAAACAATTAAATATGTTTGCCAAATAAAGATTTAAAACATCTAGATAAAGTTTAGTAAGAATAAAATTAACCTAATATTTAATCATTTGAGGAGTGATCTGACAATTCAAGTTCTTCGTCCTCTGAGTCACCATACGAGTCTTCAAACTCTTCTTCTTCATCACTACTCTCGTCAACATGCCAGTTGTCGGGACGATCATTGGCAATTTCCATGTCTTCTTCCTCTGTGACAAGACATATAGGTTCATCCACATCTTCATTTCTACCTCTGAATGTTATTCTATCATTTTCTTGGAAAAAATGTTCATCCACATTTTCATCCAATGATACTTCGACCGCTAACTCATAGACCCCTCTTGGCTTTGTTTTCATCACAGACCACCAATATTTTAATGATTTCGATGGATATGGTACATAATAGACTTGTTCATCTTGTGATGTTAAGATAAACGGGTCGTCTGAATGAAGTCTTCATATGTGTTTGATGTCAACAAGATTATGTTTTAGGTCAACTCGGACGCCACTAACTGTATCAAACTATGTGCATTTGAATAATGGAACAACACAACGACTGAGTCCAAACCCATGATAATCTATCTCTACGACTTCATCTAAAAATCCATAGTAGTCAGACTCATACTCTGAGTAACAAGAGCCTCTCACGCATACTCCACTGTTATGTGTGGTGCGACCGGTACCGTGAGTTTGCATGTGAAACTTGTAGCCATTTGCAATAAAACTCAGGCGTTTCCAAACATAACGGAGCGGTCTAGCTGCCAACACTTTCAGACGATCGGTAGTGGGGTCGGTACAAGACATGACCTATACATGACAAATAATTATAAAAAAACATAAAAAAGAATGAATAACATATAATGACAAGTAATATGTATACACTTACGTAGCTCTCAAACCAGCCGACAAATTGTTCATTTCTATGTATATCGAGACCCGCTTCATCAATATAAGGCTCGTTACGTCTAACCATATCAGTGAACATGTATGCGAAATGAGAGACTTCTTCACAATTAAGCAAGATGTATGTGTGAGCCTTGTGCATATCTACATCTTCAAGCTGACAATGTCTTCCTGCCTTATCATATAATGGATCACACGGGGTTTTAAATACGCTTAACCGTTGGTCGGAAGACTCACATTAATGGGAAAAGTTCTGAGGCTCGCGGTTTAGTCGTATCTCTACCGTTGGTTCAAAATATAACGCACAATAGGTAGATAGTTCGTTAACCAAATATGCCTCCACAATCGACCCTTCTACCCTTGCTCTATTTATGATTGTCCTTTTCAAGGATCCTAGACATCTCTCGTAGAGATACATCCATCTGTATTGAACCGAAGCCCTGACTAATACCTCATGCGCCAGATGTACCACAAGGTGTTCCATGGAATCAAATAATCCCGGTGGAAAAACTCTTTCCAACTTACATATAGTTTCAATTATACGTGTCTGCAATTGCTGCAAGTCATCAACGTGTAACACCTTCGAGCATATTTCACGAAAGAATGTGCACAACTCAGTGATAGCATCCCAGATCTGGGTTGGAACCATCCCTTTAATGGAAATAAGTAGCAGTCTTTGCATAAACACGTGAGAGTCATGACTCTTGAAGCCATAGAAACTACCATCCTCAAGGATTACTAATGACCCTATGTTGGAAGCATAGCCATATAGAAATTTCAATTTCTTCAACCAATCACACACCCTTTGTTCAATGTGTATGAAGCTTTCGGTTTAAAGATTTCATTTCGTTCCTCTCTGATATACAACTCCGGGCGATTGCAGTATTCCTCTATATCTTTCCTTGCTTTGATGTTGTCCTTTGATTTTGGTGTGTCCATTATCGTGTGACACAAGTTATCAAACACATTCTTCTCAATGTGCATTACATCCAGGTTGTGTCATATCAATAAAGTGTGCCAATACGGCAACTCCCATAAAATGCTCCGATTTACCCAATTGTGTGTTACCCCAAAACCTACAGGCTTTCTATAGTGCCTTGACCCATGTGGGACACCATCATAAACTGTAGGAAATCTATAGACTTGATTCCATATTTGGTCCCCGGTTGGCAGTGGGGGTGGATCGGCATTTTCGGTATGTCCCTTACGAAATCGGATCCTGCCACGCCTGAACGTGTGTCTCATTGGGAGAAACTTGCGGTGACAGTCAAACCAACACGACTTCCCTCCTCTTCATAGCAGGAACGCACATGCATAACCTATGCAATATGGACAAGCTAACTTGCCATGCGTGCTCCAACCAGAAAACATGGCATATGCAGGGAAGTCACTAACCGTCCACAATAGTATGACCCTCAGTGTGAAATTCGTCCTACGATAAGCATCGTAGGTATAGATACCCTCGAAGAATAATGTTCTCAACTCATTAATCAAGGGTCGAAGAAATACGTCCAAATTCTGTCCGGGACTCTTCTTTCCAGGAATACGGAATAAGCAAAACCGGGTGGACATAACACTCTTTCATGCACATCCAAGGCAGTAGATTGTAGTTTGTATGAAAGACAGGCCATAGTGAATACGAATTAGAGTTCGAGTTATTGGGGTTGAAGACATCTTTACATAATCCAAGATGAACTTTCCCGATCTTTTGAGCAAAATCAGAATGTTTCCTGTCAAAATGTTTCCAAGCCTCCCCATCACTCGGATGTACCATCTTTCTCGACTGAGTTTGATGATCATGGTGCCAAGTCATCTCCTTTTTTGTTTTCTTAGACATGAATAACCATTGTAATCTGGGTGAAATTGACAAATACGCTAATCACCAGATTAGGCACCTTACTGTTCCGGCCAGTTGTCTTGTAACGAGACTCCCCGCACACTCGACAACTATTATCATTATCAAAATCCTTATAGAATAGCATGCAATGGTTTTTGCAAGCATGGATCTTTTCATTCGGAAGAGAAAGTTGCTTCAACATCTTCTTTGTCTCGTAAAAGCTACCAACCAGTTGTTCACCGTCGGGTAGCATTTCTTTAACCATCGAAATGTTACAATTATAGGTCGACTCTGGTACATTGCAATCTGTCTTCCAATTCAAAAACCTTGCGGCTGCCTCTAACTTTAAAAATCTCTGACATCCCCCCATGGTCTGCAGCTTCTAACATATTATAGAAGTTCTGTGCATGTGGATTTGGATCTTGCTCGTCACACGTACTGGATGTACCGGGAACATTTTTATACTTCACCATTTATTGAACACCATCAAACTCATTATAGTCTTCGTCCACTATTGTTTGCTGCAGTTGTTGAACGGGTGCTATTTCACCGTGTGCATACCAGTGAGTGTAAGAAAGCCTGAATCCCTTTCTTAATAAATCTAAATTCACCTCCTCTCTTCCTTTGTATTTGAGAAGCTTACATTTTTTACAAGGACATCTTATTTTATCACCTTACTCATTTGCAAACGCACATTTGCAAACGCAAAATCCAAAAATCTACCTACTTCCTCATTAAAAACCGGATTTAATAGACCACCCCGATTTAAACGTTTATACATCCATCCTCTATCGGTATTAGTTGACATATCTACAAATTGATGAAAGTGTGATTAGTCTTTGCATATATACATTTATAGACTTCAACTAAAGTTTAACCTATTTTTAGACTAATATATATAATGATTTCCATATATATATATATATATATATATACACACACACACTCATTTACACATACAAACATAGATACGTCAATTTACCCAAACCATAGGTTTAGAGGAGTTTTGAATGACTTGAAAACACAAGCAATTGTTTTTTAAAAATTTGGCGGCATAACGGCTATAAAATTAATATTTCCATACACAATATAGCCTAATGTTTGCCCAACAATTGGCAACCCAACTACAAATAATCAATCATAATGTTTGTCCAACAATTGGCAACCCAACTACAAATAATTAATCCTAATATTTGCCCAACAGTTGCAACTCAACTAATAAATGATACAAGTTTTGAATCACATAGGAAAATAGACATAAATCAAATTGCATTAAAATGCTACAAGTAGTCTTTAATAGAACAAATATATCTTCTCACAAAGAATTCGTGGCTATCATATCGTACTCATGATTTACCATATATCATTTAACAAAATTATGATTTACCATATATCATTTAACATATCATTCACATAAAAAACAAATAACAATATAAATTAAGGTTAAAATTGAGAAAAAAAAATGTACCAAACGATGAAATTGATAGTGGGAGAATAGAGATGGAGTGGTGGTGGTGGTGGTGGCTCACGGTAGGCACGACCTATGAAAATGGGATCGTTGTCATCAAGATATACAAGAGTATCCCTCCAAACTTGTTCAATACAGCCCTCAAGTCCAAGTCCTGGAAACATATAATAATTGTAATTCAAGAAAACTCAAACATATAATTATAATTTGGTGAGTGGTATTTGAATTTTTGTTAAAATTAAAAGATGATATTATTAATAATGAGATAGAAAATTAACTATCTTACAAAACAAATAAATCAAGCCACAATCACAGGTCAAACTAATGCACTAAATTAACAAATCAATACCCTCTTCTACAAAATCCAACACATGTTGATTGTTTCTTTCATGGAGCTTTGTTTTAAGTGGAAGAAAATTTTGCACCCATGTACAGTTGTCAAAGGTGCTTACTAACTTGATCTTTGTCTCAATGTAATGAGCTAAAGACTTCTAGTTTTATCATGAAGTATAGGACCCAACTCTCACTGAAGTTCTTAAAACATGTAGGCCATCTTTTTCTTATGTTTTTTAGTTTTCTGTTTAAGGTTCTGATAGAATTCGACTTGTTTCTTTTTTAAACCAAAACCGTTCATTTCAATTGAATCTAGTTTAATAGACACCGCTTTTGTACTGCATATGAGCTTCATCTATTTTTTTGAAAGGTAATCTTCATCTATATTTTTCGTAAATTTACTTAAACCTCCTGCTTACTTGTCAAGATTTAAGGCTTAAATTCAACCACCTGCACTGCACCAGGTGTGCCATCCCTGCCAAAAATGTAAAATCTTTGTTCTAAATGTAAGAGCTAAGGACTTATTTTTGTCATGAAATATGTGACCCACATGTTTAGTGAACTTTCCAAAACAAACATCAATTGTACCTGTTCCATCGTCATCATATACATAAGTTTGTATTCATACCTGTTCCATCGCCATCAAAGGCTATTATGTGCGTTGTTGACTTATTAAGGCCCAATATAACTTATTAAAACCCAATTAAACCTATTTTAGCCCATTTGAACCGGTTTAAGCCCAACATAACCGATTTAAGCTGAATTGAACCGACTTAAGATCAATATAACCCATCAAATCCCAATTGAACCCATCAAAGCCCATTATGATTGTTATTGACTTATTAAGGCCCAATATAACCTAGTAAAACCCAATTGAACTGATTTAAGCCCAATAGAACCAATTTAAGTCCAGTTGAATCGATTTATGCCCAATATAACCTAGTAAAACCCAATTGAACCGATTTAAGCCCAATAGAACCATCAAAGCCCAATAAAGCCCATTATGAGCATTGTTGACTTATTAGGGCCCAATATAACCTATTAAAACCCAACTAAACCGATTTAAACCTAATTGAACCGATTTAAGCCTAACAGAACTGATATAAGATCAATATAACCCGTCAAATCCCAATTGAACCCATCAAAGTCTGTTATGATCGTTGTTGACTAATTAATGCCCAAACACACAAGTAATGACTTATTATGTGCTTCTTACACGTATGGACTTCATACATGCATGTGTCGTGTATTCATGTCAATTAGACAATTAAGAACCATTATGTGTGTGGTGTGCAGTCGGTTCGATAAGGAAACTAAACCACCATAGTCCAATACGAATTACTAAGATACAATAAAACCCTGTAAAGCTCAATTAGAAATAAATAAGAATAGACGGAGATGAGTTTTGAAAAAAAGAATACACAAAAACGTAATTTTTTTTACAAATCCGCCACAAATCGGCCACAAAGTTCATTAAAATAATTATAAAAAATAAAAAAAAAATTATTTAAAAATATTTCCGACGGAAATTAATTTAACCGATTTAAGGGTAATTGAACCGATTTAAGCCCAACACAACTGATATAAGATCAATATAACCCATCAAAGCCTGTTAAGACCGTTGTTGACTTATTAATGCCCAAATACACAAGTAATGACTTATTATGTGCTTCTTTACACGTATCGACTTCATACATGCATGTGTCGTGTATTCGTGTCAATTAGACAACTAAGAACCATTATGTGTGTGGTGTGCTGTCGGTTCGATAAGAAAACTAAACCACCATAGCCCAATACGAACCAGTAAGACACAATAAATAAAACCCTGTAAAACTCAATTAGAAATAAATAAGAATAGATGGAGATGTGTTTTGAAAAAAAAAATACACAAAAACGTAATTTTTTTTACAAATCCGCCACAAAGTTTATTAAAGTAATTATAAAAAATAAAAAAATTTATTTAAAAATATTTCCAACGGAAATCCGTCAGAAATAACTTGGAATTTTAATTAAATTTTAAAATAACCATTACTTTAAAAAAAGATTTTTAAAAATTGAATTATTTTCCGACGGATTTCCGAAAAAAAATAGTTTAATTTTAAATTAAATTATTTTCCGTCAGAAATCCGTCGGAAATTAATTCATCTTTTTAAAATTTTAAAAATAACTTTTATTTATAGAAAATGTTTTAAAATACGAATTTTTTTGAAAAATTCAAATTAATTTTTGATGGATTTCTGACGGAAAATAATTTAATTTTTATTAAATTATTTTCCGTCGGAAATCCGTCGGAAATTAATTCATTTTAATTAAACTTTTAAAAATAACTCTTATTTATAGAAAATGTTTTAAAATAAGATTTTTTTTGAAAAATTCAAATTAATTTCCGACGGATAATAAAATAAAATTATTTTTCGTCGGAAATTAATTCATTTTAATTGAATTTTTAAAAATAACTTATATTTATAGAAAAGGTTTTAAAATAAGATTTTTTTTGAAAAATTCAAATTAATTTCCGACGGAAAATAAAATAAAATTATTTTCCGTCGGAAATCCGTCGGAAATTAATTCATTTTAATTGAATTTTTAAAATTAACTCTTATTTATAGAAAATGTTTTAAAATAAGAATTATTTTTGAAAAATTCAAATTAACTTGCGATGGATTTTCGACGGAAAATATTTTAATTTTAAATTAAATTATTTTCTGTCGGAAATTAATTCATTTTAATTTAATTATTTTCTAATTTGCATGTTTAGTTACTAATTTATTTAATTAAGTACTTTAATTTCAATTAAACAAATATATATGACGGATAAAATATCCGTCACAAATCCATTACAAAAGTTAAAGTTAATATAAGTATTTTTTTCCTTAAAATTTAAGTGACGCGAATTTCCGACAGATTTAAGGTGAAGTTGAGTTTTGTTGACTTTTGTGTAATCTGCCGAAAATCCGCAGGAAAATTTTTCGACCGAAAATCCGTCGTAAACGGCCGTCAGTGATAGCCCTTTTTCTAGTAGTAGTAGAAGCTAGGAATTTTATTAAGAGGCCTCTCTAAATTCTAAAATAAAACAAATATAAATATGTGTGTGTGTATATATATATATATATATAGGAAAGTTCAAATGAAAACTCATTTTTCATTGTGCACGTGAGGACGAATCTTGACCATTTCATCTCTATTCATCCAGCAATTCATATTAAATATAGTTTTAAATTAAAATTAGATTAAGTGTAAAAATGAAAGATAATTAAAACTCACGCCTACTATATTTGACTTTTCATTTTCTTTTTCAATTAAAATTTTAACCCACTTAACGTTTAAAATAAATTATCTTAAAAATTATTAATATTTTAATCAAACAAATTACATCAAAAAACGAGAATTTCGTGTTCTTCGATATGATATCCATCTCGATATATTTTTTTTTGTTTTAACCATTTTTTACGTCAAATGCTATATATATGTGTGTGTGTGTGTGTGTGTTATATTCATTATGCATATTTATGTACGTTCAAGTGTGTACAACACCTCGACACTGTAAGTCCGTAACTCGACATCACATTCTTCAACAATTTCTTCAACGTCGTAAGACATCACGTTCTTCATCACCGTAACCCAACACCCATCGAGACGAATCGAGAACCTATCGAGTTTCGGTTGTGAATCAAGGAACAAAAGAAAGCGAGTCATGTCTCCACACCTTCACGGGTCATTCATGTATTATTCATCATGAATAATACAACATTCAGGATGAATAATACACGATTCATGAATTCGTGTATTATTTATCCTGAATGTTGTATAATTCATCATGAATATTGTATTATTCATCATGAATAATAAATGAATATTCACATTTGTTATTCATACTGAATGTGGGACACCCGGGGATGTGCATACATATTCATAATGAATTAAACGAAATTTCGGTTGTGAATCGGGAAACAAAAGAGAGTGAGCCATGTGTCCACACCTTCACGGGTCATTCATATATTATTCATCAGGAATAATGTATCATTCAGGATGAATAATACACGATTCATGATGAACAATCATCAATTCATGTATTATTCATCCTGAATACTGTATTATTCATCCTGAATATTGTATTATTCATCATGAATAGTGAATGAACGTTCACCTTTGTTATTCATATTGAATGTGGACACGCGGGGACATGCATACATATTCATAATGAATATAACACATATATAACATTTCACGTAAAAACGGTTAAAATGAAAAGTAAAAAGTATATCGAGATAGATGCCATATTGAAGAACACAAAATTCTTGTTTTTTTGATGTAATTTGTTTGATTAAAATATTAGTAATTTTTTAGATAATTTATTTTAAACTTTAAGGAGGTAAAAACTTTTTAATTAAAAAAGAAAATAAAAAGTCAAATACGGTAGACGTTGATTCAAATTTCCACTTTTATCCCTAATCACTTCTCAATCAATGTTATTATGTTTTAACCATTGATTAGTTTTCTAAGTTTTGATCAATGACTAAGATTGGGCCTCACGTGCACAGTAAAAAATGAGTTTTCATTTGAACCCAACCCTATATATATATATATATATATATATGTGTGTGTGTGTGTGTGTGTGTGTGTGTGTGTGTGTAAAGAGACTATATTGATAACAATGCTCAATCAAAAAATAGTATATGTAACTACGTTACAAAAATCAGAACACTAACTTTTACAGATTCAACAATGGCTTCGATGCGTTTTCATTTTCCGAAATATAACAATGATATCTTCATTAGCAACGTTGTTAAACACATATTTTTCAATATAAGCAACCAAAGTTGTCGTTCAACCATTAATCTCCCTTTTATTGCGTAACATGTTCTTCACAAAATTCATAGCAGAAAATGCCATCTCAATTGTTGTAGTTGCAACCCATAATGTCAATGCTAATTTGATAAGAGAATAAACTAGTGGAAACACCTTATCTCTTCTTGTTTCAACCACTTTCTATGCAAGATCAAGAATCCCATTTAGATTTAAAAAATCTGTTGAAGTATGCATTTCAACAATATAAGTCTCAAGTTGATCATCAAGTATCATAAGCTCCATCTCAGAAAAATCTTTTGGCTAGAAATTATCAAGACGAATCACTTTGCTTTCATCAAAAGCTAAACAAAAGTTGTTCGGATTGAGACACACCATGTAAATAAGCAACTCGGTGTTAGTCTCTCTAAAATAATTCTCCAATTCCATAAATTGCAGATCAGTGACATCATAAAATGACTAGGAAGTAAAAACATTTCATCTATGTTGCAAACATCAACATTATGTTTCTCACAAAAACAGTAACTTGATTGAGTATAGAATGCCACATGTTATCCCACAGATTTTGTAGTTTTTTTTACAAAGTCCAATCAAATTCATTGGGTTCACAATATCTTGTTCCTTCCTTTGCAATGCTAGGGATAACTCATTGATAATACCCAATAAACTTTTCATGAATTGTAGACAGAATATAAAATCAAATGTTTGCAAGGATTTAAATAGCAACATAACTTCACGTTTTTGTTCTTGGGTTAATCTATCTTCCTCTATCATCTCAAGCACATCGATCACATATGAAAACAAAATAATCATACAGACCAAAGTACCATAATATGATCTCCAACGTGTGTCACCTACTTTGACGAGGGAAATTTCTTGATTGATGCCTCAACCACTTGAAATTTCACCTACACTAAGTGCCTCGATAACTTTGTTAGCTTGTTGTTCTCAAAGACAATCTCAACCTTGCATGACCCTCTAGCAACATTAACAACATTGGTTACCAAGAAGAACTGAATAGCGATTCTTAAATTCTTTTTTGCCACAACTACAAGAGTGAGTTGAAGTTGATGAGTAAAACAATAAACATAATAAGCACTAGAATTTTCATTCAATATTAGTATTTTGAGACCACCAAGTTTACAATGCATATTACTAGCCCTATCATAACCTTGACCATGCGAATTGGAAATGCTCAATCCATGTTTCGAAAACAAATCATCAATCATCAAGTATCGTCATAAGTGAGATAGATACAATATTCGGGACATGCTCAATACCTAGTAAGTGCTCTATTATATGTCACGTCGTATCTACATAACACATCATAACACTCATTTATTCTTTCATTGAAACGTCATGTGATTCATCAACAAGGACTAAGAAAAATTCATCACCAACATCACTTACAATGAGCTTTGTTGTTTCAGTCGCAACAACGTAAACAATATTCTTTTCGATATCCGGTAAAGTTAAATTGAGATTCTCTGGAGCATTTTTAAAAGTAATAGCTTCAATACTTTTATTATAATCGACAAGAAATTGCAACAACTCTATAAAGTTCCTTCGGTTCGTTGAAGTTTCACATTCATCTTGGCGTTTAAAAGCAAGACCCAGTCTTAAGAAGAACCGGACGCTATCAATTGATGCATTCAAATTTATCTTATAGTCTATCTTACTTTGTTTTGAATGCTTGATAAGTACAACTTTAATGTGTTGTTTATTTTTCAACAAAGCTTCACAATTTGCTCGAGCTTGGTTGTGAGCACTATTAACGCTTCAAACATAAATCCGTAACTTCTCTTTTTTGACCAATTTTTGAATCCTTAGCCCACAAACGAGTCACCCCTACTTGTGCTCCTATATTTGGTTTGAAAAGATAGCAGCATAAGCAATATGCAGATTTTGATTTACACTATATTCCAACCATGTAGGATATTCATCAAACCAGGCAACGTTGAATCTTCGTGATTTATTCCCAAAGAGAGTGTAAGGAAATTGGTGGTTTCGAGGTTGACAAGGCCCTTTTAAGAGATATGATCTTCAAACTTCATCTCAAATAGTATGATTGTAATCCATATTCCTAATACGTATTCCAAGATCTAAGGGAAGATCAGGTAAGTTGACTAAAACACGGCTTTGTTTAGACCTATCATTGTTAGTTGGCTCCGATGAATCAATGACAATTTTTCTCTTTACCAAAAATTTATCCATAGCTGAAGAATATCCCAACAAGTTCACTACAATGTCAAATACCACAACAATTTTAACATAAGATATTTAATAGTCTACCAACAAAGTTGTTGTGTTGGGACTGTTTACACCAATACATAAATGGATTATGGATACACTTGACTTACTATGGTCATTTGAAGTCAACAAGAAATTCATAACATATAACACCAATTACATTAGATGAGATCAATGTTCAAAAAGCTAGTTTAACCACAAAAATTCCCATCTCGAAGAGACTACATTATTAGAAATTAAACATTGATCTCTTTGAAACAAATAATATTAGTAATAAAATATTGAAAGATTTATTGCCATTTGCCAAATCCATAAGCGTCCATATAATCATGTTCAAAATTAAATATTTCGATAAACCCAAGAAATTGAGTTATCACTTATAAAAATTGAAATTGAAGGGAAAGGGTCAAAGCCTAATGGAAACACCGTATGTAGCAACGATCGAGAGTCGAGAAAGCAATCAAATAATTGAAGTTGATGGACTCTGTATCGTATCATGTATACATGTTGGACGAGAATGAGAAATCGAGAAAGAAATTGATAAGGGAATTGCATGCCTATGTTGTTGTATGGAGAAAGAAATGGATAAGGGTTTTAGAGGTTGATCTGTTGTACTTCTATCCAAGTTGTGTAACTCTTGTAAATCCTTAAAAAGTGTACAAGCCCCTCTTCCTAGTGTGACGCCTTCTCATCAGTCATCTAGAAGTCTAGTTAAAGCTACACAAAAAGCTTCAACTTATCTATTATCAACACGTTGGTAAACATGTCTGCATGATTCTTTGAACCAAGGATATTCCTAAATGACATCGTTTCATCACTACCAATTCTAGGATAAAGCGATACATCATATTTATGTGTTTTGTCTTACTGTGAAACACCAGATTCTTTGATAGATCAATTGCACTCTAGTTGTCACAATATAGGGTACTTTTCTTCTTCTTCTTGCCCAACTCTAACATAAAGTTCTGCAACCATATAAGCTCCTTGCTTGCTTCTAAGATTTTCATGTACTCTATTTAATATGGTTGAATGAGAAACACTCTTTTGTAATCTTGGGATCCAACTAACAACTACTTCGCCCACTATGAATACATAATCCATAGTGCTCTTGTTCGAGTTTGGACAACCACCCAAATCAGCATTTGTGTAGCCTTCTAAGATAACACTTTTCTTCCTAAAGCACACTAATATCTTAGAAGTGCCATTAAAGTAGCATAACCAAGGTCCAAAATGGCATGAGGCGTGGCGTGTCGGCGAGCTCAATCCTTAAGCCTTACACGCCACAGAGTGGATGAGGCGTTTTTAAGGTGTAACATAAGGCGGCAAATTTGTATGTCATATATATATATATACACACACATATATATGTTTTACATTTATTATTCAATAATATAATGGTATTATAAGTTTACGTTCATATAAATTAACTAGTTTTATATAAAAATTTTGTGATCATATATTCAAAATATAATTGAAATAGTTTTACAACTTCGTTTTAACCGTGAGTCTATGACATGTGTGAATCCAATAAACTGTGAGTGGTGTGATTAACTAAGGCTGTAAAAATACATAATATAAATTTAAAAGTATAAAAACACAAAAGTTAAAAAAAATTAAATTTAAAAAAATCACGTCTTGAAAAAAAAACGTGCGCCATGCCGCACCTCAAGGCGCCAAGGTATGAGTCACGTTTTACAAAAATCCTATGGGCCTTATCGTAATGGAGAAGCATCTTACGCCATGGCACGCCTTTTTGAGTATTGAGCATAACAACCATTTGACAACATGCTCTCTTCTTGGATTTGACATGAACCAACTGACAATTTCTACTACATGAGCAATGTTTGGTCTCATGCATACCGTGACATACATAAAACTACCAATGCCTGATCCATAAGGGGTTGGAATACGGGAGCCATATGCCCATCAGAAATAACTGTATTCCTCCAAGATTTCCATATGAAACAGAGTAGGATAGGTATTTCAAAATTTTACTAGAAAGAGTAGCAACACTTTGATGTGGTATCTGAATCTAAGCCAACGAACTCAGGTTGTTTCCTCAAAGGTACCTAAGCAAATGATCTTAATCCAATTGACGTTCTAAGACAAGGGAGGATAATCCTCTTTCTTCTTGAACGCTAGATACATTTTCCAACTCCTTGGAAGAGAGAAAGAGAAGCTTGTGGAATATAGAGAGAGTGAGAGAGTTGAATCAATCGCTCAATTCTTAGCAACTAACAACAACATTGTCTCATAACTTGTCTCTATTTATACAAGTGTAAAATGATGGTTTAATAAACAAATATTATCTACCCAACATCGGAAAGAGTGGTCCATACCTTTAGAAGATCTCATATCTTCTTGGGTGCGTTTGGTATGCACACATGACATAATAGGACAAAATACAGATAATGATGATGATGGCAAAATCCTGGTGATGTTATTCTTATTTATTTTTCAACATATTGCCATTTATATCACTTTTGTGCTTCCGTTCTTTTAATTTATATTGATCTATAAATTTGAGAAATATAGATTCTATCAATTGATATCAGAGTTGATTAATTGTTTACAATCAAACGATTTAATCTGTTTTCAGATCATTTTTTTTTAATTTCGTTGGCAATTTCTTCAAATCTGCATTCTACGGTGATAAGCCCCTATTTTCATAATTTTACTGTGTTCGAGCTCAATCTAGTGGAAACTATGTTTTTGAATCAATTTGAAGAACAAATTTGCATTTCTCTCTATCAAGGATGTCGAATTCAACCTGGAATTCTACGTATAGTGTTGGATCATTAACTAAACCTCTTACTTTTATTTGTTAGGAATATCCTCAATGGAAAATTTGGATGATCAATTTCTTGGAAGGTATGGATAGTAATTCGTACAAGTCTTTAGTCAATGATCATTATGTCACAATTCTTAGAGTTCGTGCCACAAACACAACTCCTGGAGTTCCTTTAAACGATAAGCCCAAATCTAAATCAACATGGGACAAAGAGGAAATTGCAAAAGTTGAGTGTGATAGAAAGTCTAAAAGGTTACTCATTATGGCCATAGCAAATGACATATTCTAGTCTGTGGACTCGTGTGTGAGTGCCAAAGACATATTGGAAGAATTGGCTATCCAGCTTAAAGGTGGTATTAAGGCAAGGAAAAATAGAAGAGTACAATGCCAAGATGACTACAACTTATTTTCTGCCCTTCTAGAGGAAATTCTCCAAGCTACCTATGATAGGTTTAATACTTTGATCATCAAATGCAAGAGAAATGGAGTCATTAGATCAAATGAAGAGCATAATTTGTTGTTTCTGAAGAGCCTTAATGATGAACGGTTTCAGCTTTCTTAGTCTTTACGAGCAAATCAGGATTTAGAAGGTTGGACTCTACAGGATGTCTATGGGACTCTAGCTACACAAATGCATGAAGTGAACAAAAACGAAGGTAGTTTGGGAGGTTTCTAGATTTAGTCTCTGAAGAAAAAGAGAAAAATGAAGAAAAACACTTCCAAAGACCATGGGAAGAGAAAAGGCAAGAGCAAAGCCTTGCAAAAGTTTTGATTGATTAACTTTAAACTCGAAATATCCGATTTACAGTCGTTATGTTGCCCAATTTTGGAATTCACTTGTAGTTTTTTTAATAACTATATTTTAATTCCCAGTTTATCAAGTTCTATTCAATTTCAATCACAAAACAGAATGATAAGAATCAAATATCCAACCTGTTTCAATTTCCAATTTCAATTCTCACAATTCGTATACAAATGTCTCTGGACACTTTCTCTCTCTACAAACTCAGCGTACTATCTCTCTAACTTGCAACTGTCAACTGTTCTAACCACCCTTCAACAACTAACAC
Source organism: Arctium minus (assembly GCA_954870635.1). NCBI lineage: Eukaryota > Viridiplantae > Streptophyta > Magnoliopsida > Asterales > Asteraceae > Arctium > Arctium minus. The sequence goes on along the minus strand of OX941092.1, from coordinate 70,092,156 downwards.
TCCTAGTCATATATCTATTAAAGAAAAACAAAAACACACACGCTAAAACAAAATGTAAAGACTTTGACTTTTGACTTTATTATAATGACTTTGACTTTCACTTTGAGAGTTGACTTTGAGCTTTGACTTGGTTTACTTTGATCTTCAGACTTCATGATCTTGTATCCAACATATTTATGCTCTAACAATCTAACCCTTTAGATTCAAGATTATCTCTAAAAGATTTTGCAATTCAATCTCCTCTTTTAAGCTCAATTTTGTGCAATCTCCTCCTTTGTAGCACAAAAATTACAATCTCTCCCTTTGCTTAGCAATATTCAAACATTATGTCTTCAAAAACTTTTGTAATCTCTCCAAAGTCTGTCTTCAAGAATAGTAATAATCTCCTCAAGGTCGTAAAACCTCTTTCAGACACTGGAAAGAAATTATCTTCAGGTTCAGCTCAGATTGCTTCAGCAAAATATTTTCAAAGAAAATTTCAACAAATTCTGCTCATCTTCAGAAATATTTGAATTTGCTCTTTCAATTTTCAACAAACTTTCTTCAAAAATCAACTGTCTTAACATAATTTTCTTGATCACTTCACAGATTTCTTGATTTTGTCTCCCATCTATAACATTTCTTGAACGCTTCTCCCCCTTTTGATGATTAGAGCATGAGATCATCAAAACTTTCACAAGAAATGTCACTGAATTTCTGACCACTAATCTTTGATACTGAGCCTCCGATTCTTTATCGATCCATAAAGATATTCATCCGAACATTTGCAAATTCAGACAAATTATGAGTGTAACACCTGAATCAACAAATGAATAAGTTAAAAGTGCATGTCAGTAACACGAAGTCACTGTGTGTAACAAATACACATTGGAAAGGAGCTTTTGTGATGTTCACTCCCCCAGGTCTTCCATTCATTCATCGAATAACACAAGTTTATTCTATGAACGTTTTGACAGAAAAAAGAATTTCCTGTGTGTACGTGCTTTTGTAGAATTAAGCACAGATGATTGCTTTTATAGGCTCAAATTTGTGTAAACCATTGAGATAACAACAGTTAAACACAGACTCAATTGTGCATGATCGAAGTGCGAAGGTGGGGCAGACTTCCTTCTTTTTCAATATCCAGATTTTCCAAATGAAAACCAGATAGATTATGTGTTGCGTCCCCTTTAAAATATGAAACATTTTCTTGTTGAGAAAAAATGAGTAGATGGTGGGGTTTTAATCAAGAGTTGGCATGGGCTAGTTGCCTGTTTCAATGATGTTCACAAAGAATTGTGAAACACTAGCAATGTCGCCGCCCGACTTAAAAAAGTTGGTGCAGAGTCTTATATTCTTATACTCTGTTCTCACACCCTCTTTCTTTTAATCATTAAGCGCACATCTAACCAAACTCTCATTTCCATTTTACCTCATCACACAACCCACACTCAGTTATTTTGACTTCTCACTCTTCGATCACTCAAGGATTAACTTCTTGGGTAGGAAACACTGGTTCACGTGAATCTATAGAAGTTTCAGTTAAGTCCTCACGATGAACCCATGTAATCCTAAAAGAACATGTTGCTCAACTGGTTTAACTTTGCGATTAAAACACACACACACACACACACAAACATATATATATATATATATATACAAGTCAGATGTCTGTATGCTCAATGAGATAATCATGAAGATTTGAGCATTGTAAACATGGAAGATATTTCAAATCAAGTATATTGAATGAATAAAATGAATACAAGAAACTTGTTTCAAAATCTGACATTGTATGAAAAGATCAAAATCTGAATGATTCATCAATTAAGGCTTAGGTCAGCAAAAATTGGATATTGTCTATACGAATCAAAATATAGACATTCTTGAAAGATACGTTTTGAAATGAAATCACGCTGAAACTTTGAATATCAAGCGGGGTGTATCACCATCGAAAAATTTGTTCAATTTAAGACATGGTGATAACATATTCAACAAAAAGTTAAACCAGTGTGTGTGAATACTTGAAAGTATATAGAAAAGATAATACACAAGTATTAATCTTTGGAGACACACGGTTTATTAATCATTAAAGCTCGTGAAAAATGAAAACATTTAAAATCACACTTTTATATTCATGAAATCTTTTTAAGAATCAGAAGTGGTTTGAACATTTAAGAACATGTTTTCATATCTGAAAGTTGTTCTTCTTTCAGACACGTATGAGATTAGGATTAGAAATAAACCTTTTTGCTCAGTCTCAAATCTCATCAAGTCAGCTCTAAGTCATATATGATATGATCATGTAAGCTTCCACTCAATTCTGCAAAAATCACAAAGTCGTCAAAGTGCAAAGCTTTATTCACAACATTTTATTGAAAAATAAAATGACATAAAGCAGTAAAACTTTGAAATACGAGTTCTAATCAGATGTAATCAGAAGTCATATAATCCCCCTGAAATATTGCATCCGATTTTATCTCACACTCCCCCTGAAAACATGAACAATGTTGAGTGCAAATATCTTTCAGATAATATTGTGAATGCATATTTTCAGTAAAAATATGTACTCCCCCTTGAAGGTTGATCTTCTCAATTAAGTATCGGAGTACAATCTCATTCAGCACAAGAGTATCATCTTTTTTGATCATTGAAGTAAGAGTCCTGAACTGTATTATTCAGAAGCTTTGGTTCTCTTACTCCCCCTTGACTTGAGGTGCCTGCAACACAGATTCATCTTTCGGCTTTGGTACCCACTGGTATTTGGGTCCATGTTTGTGAGTTGCAATTCTATTAGGAATAATTGAGTAAGAACCATACCAGTAATGATCACTAGTTTTATGAACAAAATCATAAGTACGACAGTAAGAACAATACTTCTTTTTAGACAACCTGATTAATTGATCTCTCAAGTAAACAAGATCAGGTTTACCTTTCCGCACATTGTTTTCCTTTGCTTGTGATGCATGTACAAATGACTTGTTTCCTTTCTTCTTATCCTTCTTCTCATCATTCTTTTCATCATCAACTGGTTTCACTTTCCAAACCAGCTCTTCTTCTCTATATCTCCTTCTTCTTCTTCTTCTGAATGTATCTGAACCATCTACATTTCTATCAAAGAAAATGTTAGTAGAACGAATCTGATCAAATGAGTTGACTGAGCTTTTTGAAGAAACAGTTCTTTGATGTGAACTTGAGGCTGTCTTTTTAGAGTCAGCTGAATTATTTCTAGGTGTGTGGATAAATGACTCTGGAGTCATTTGCTCAGTCACCACCACCTTAGAAACAATTTCTTCAAGCTCTTTTATCTTTGAAGAGTAATTGTCTCTTTCTTTGACGAGCAAGTCAATCTTTTCTTGAAACTCATACTTCGTTTTCTGCTCTTTCAGTGCACAAGTTGATAGTTCAGATAACTTCTCTGTCAGCTTCTTTATTTCTGTTTCAAACATTTGTCTTTCTTCTTCAAAACCATTCTCAGCATTCTTTCTCTGACTTGATATTTCTTTGAAGATTCCAACATTCTTCTGTTTAATCCTTGGCAAACTTTTCCCTTTCTAAAATGATCACTTTCTCAAAGTCCGACACTTGTTGAGAAAGCTTGGAACATTTAAGCTCGACAGTTTTCTTTTCTTCATAACTTTTCCTTGAAAAATCTGAGAACTTCTTTGCAAACTCTTTCTTTTCTTTCTCAAAATCATCTCTGTCTTTGTCCATCTTTATTTCCATATCAGAAATATTCTTATGAAGCTCAACATTTGCACACTCCAAATCCTTAACTTTCTCCTCATACATGTCAACATAATCTGCTTGTTGGATTTGAACCATTTGATCTTCCAATATTGATATATTTCATTTCAACTCAGAGTTATCAGCTTCCAAAAACAGTACTTTTTCTTCATTCAACCTAGAAGTCTGTTTCATAAGATCTTCATTTATTGTCCTTAATACACTGACTTCTTCCCTCAGTATTCTCTTTTCCTCATGATATCTCTTAGATCTCTTGGAGTAGTAGTCAACAGAAGAAGCGAGATTTTTGTTCTCTATTATGAGCTTGGCAATCTTTTCTTCATCATCAGAAAAACTCATCTTGAATATATGTTTCAATTTCCAATTTCAATTCTCACATTTCGTATACAAATGTCTCTGGACACTTTCTCTCTCTACAAACTCAGCGTACTCTCTCTCTAACTTGCAACTGTCAACTGTTCTAACCCCCCTTCTACAACTAACACTCCTAGTCATATATCTATTAAAGAAAAACAAAAACACACGCGCTAAAACAAAATGTGAATACTTTGACTTTTGACTTTATTATAATGACTTTGACTTTCACTTTGAGAGTTGACTTTGGGCTTTGACTTGGTTTACTTTGATCTTCAGACTTCATGATCTTGTATCCAACATATTTATGCTCTAACACTATACGATCGATACCAGGCTAACCTTTGCCAGAAGTATGGGGAGGATGTCAATGCTTATCTTCCCGTTGATCTAAAACTATGGGCACAAGCAGTAACGATAGCAAGAAAGGCCACGTGTTCGGTTTCGGGTACAACGTAGATCCCCAATATGTGTTGGGTCATAATGGGTCATGTACTAGCACCGGTGCTTTTGGTAGTATCTCGTCCGTTGATGCTCGGGTTTGTATTCTTTTCTTATTAAAATGTCTAACTCTAATATTAGTTGATAGGACGAAAAACTTATATATCATGTGTTATATTTGTAGGTTGATGTTTTAAAGGCCCAGGTTGAGTCATATAAGAGAGAGATGGAAGTTACACGGGAGTTGATCGCCAAGTTCACACAGACTCTGTTTCTATTTCTATCGTCGCCGAATGATCCAGTATATGAATAGGTCGTTTTTGTAGGAATCTGTCCAGAAATTAGACGAAACAAACACAAAGAAATTAAATTTCTACTAAGGCCTGTGTTAGACACATTTTCCTTAAAACAAATTCGTCCCACTATCGGACGTTTGTTTCCCAGGATACAACAGTAAGAATGGTTCTTCGAGACCGCCGAACTGAGCTAGGCGTAGAGTTTACCTTGATAGCAAGAGGATTATAGCAACAATAGGTAGAAGAGAAGATGATGACATACAGATTCTGGTGTGTTCTTGTGTTTGGTGGAGAGGTCTTTATATACACACAAGTTTTTGTAACCGACACCTGATAATTAATTTTGTATTAAAACCAAAATATATAACCGAAATTGATTTATGACTAAATCAAAACCGAAATTCGTTTTAATTGCTATCATAAATTTGTCGGTTACGAAATGAAAAGAAATAAACTTTTAGCAAAATGCCTTTGAACTTTTTTCTGGCGACCGGTGGTGCATTCATGTCTTGCAGGACGCGCGCTCACATACAAATTCAATCACCGAAGCCAATTTCGGTTCGCATAAACCCAATTTCTTTTCACTTCTCCACCTATGTGGGATACATATTTACCCACTTTATAAATCCATTCAAGTACCTACTTTGGTGATTAATTTCTCATTCATATGAAGTCCGTTTTGTTATAATGAGTAAACCCCATTTTTTCCAACAATCTCCCACATGAATGGAAATTGATCTAACTTCCAAGCTACCAAGATAAAATTTGGCAGTTGAACCATGCATAGGAAAGGTAGGTCTTACCCTTTGAACCTTCCCTTGAGAAATAAACTTAATTTATTAGTTGTCCAGTAGACTCGATGTCCTTGAACTATTCAACCACTTGTGTAAACAATAAGTATATTTTTCACATGATTCTCCTTGACCTAGTTAAGTTCTCATTGTTATGTTCATTATGTTCATGAACATATGCCTGGTTCTACAAGAGCTTGTAGGAATTGAGCCCTACACAATTCCCGTTGAATCGACCCCACTTCTCTCTCACATAGGTGATTCTAGTGAATCATTAAAAGCTAATTCTTGACTATATAAGCTTAACCTGAATCACTATTTGTTTTAGGAATGGATTGGGCTTACCCCCACAGTGATTCAATCTCGTTATATGCAATTAGGTTGTCCCTTTAACCTAGATCTTGGGATCTCCAGTCCACTAGGTTGGGTTTTCCTTCACAATAACTTCTTCATCCACGGGCTTTAGTCTCATTCCTTTTGATGATTTTTCAACTAACTCCCTATTTAAACCTTTCATTAGCGGATCCGCAATGTTATCCTTTGACTTTATATAGTCGATAGAGATAACCCCCGTAGAGAGTAGTTGTCTAATGGTATTGTGTCTCCTACGTATGTGTCGAGACTTACCATTATACATAGCACTTTGCGCTCGTCCAATTGTTGATTGACTATTGTAATGTATAGAGATTGCAGAAACTAGTTTAGGCCATCTTGGAGTATCCTCCAAAAATTGTCGTAACTACTCAGTTTCTTCTCTACTTTTATCAAGTTCTATGAACTCAGATTCCATGGTAGATCATTCTATAACTGTTTGTTTTGAGGATTTCCATGATATAGCTCCACCACCAAGTGTGAACACAAACCCACTGGTAGACTTGGAATCTTTTATATCAGATATCCAATTTGCATCACTATACCCTTCAATTACCTCGGGATATCTCGTATAGTGCAATCCATAAGTTCGAATGTACCTTAAGTATCATAGCACTCTAGTAATGCTTTTCCAATGTTCACCACTCGTATTACTCGTATATCTACTTAGTTTGCTTATTGCAAAAGCTAAGTCAGGTCTTGTGCAGCTCATCAGATACATCAAACTGCCAATAATTCTTGAGTATTCTACTTGTGCAACACCTTCACCTTTGTTTTTACTCAGATGGTGAGTTGTATCAATTGGTGTTCTAGCTATATTAGAATCTGTAGAATTAAATTTCTCAAGAATTTTGTCCACGTAATGTGTTTGACTTAATATAAGTCCATTTTTTGTCCTTGTGATCTTAACTCCTAGAATCATGCAGGCCAAACCCATATCTTTCATATCAAATCTTGTCTTTAGCATATTCTTTGTTGATTGAATTATTTTATCGTTGCTACCAACGATAAGCATATCATCAACATAGAGATACAAGATAACATAGCCAACAGTTGTGTTTTTAACATAAATACATTTGTCACACTCGTAATTTTATATCCATATTCCAACATCACATGGTCAAACTTTTGATGCCATTGTTTTGGGGCTTGTTTCAATCCATTTAATGACTTCACGAGTTTGCAAACCTTAGACTCTTGTCCCGGGGCAACATACCCCTCAGGTTGTTCCATGTAGATTTCTTCTTCTAAATCTCCATTTAGAAAAGATGTTTTAACATCCATTTGATGTACTTCCAAGTTTCTAATAGATGCAATGGCAAGCACTAATATGATAGATGTAATACGTGTTACGGGAGAATACGTATCAAAATAATCAAGGCCACCTTTTTGTTTGTATCCTTTGATTACTAACCTGGCCTTATATTTTTTCAATGGAGCCGTCCACTTTCATTTTCTTCTTGAAAATCCACTTGTAGCCTAGTGGTTTGCATCCGGGAGGCAAATCCACCAGCTCCCATTTATGATTTTGCAAGATGGAGTCCATTTCACTTTTAATCGCTTCTTTCCATTGAGTTCCTTCAGATGAAGTCCATTTCACCAAATGATTTCTCTACTCGTGCCCTTTTACTTTGTCGGGGCTCTGTTTCTTCCTCCACTTATGTCTCATGTGAAAAATCGTCCACATTTGTTGTTTTTGGTGCAGTTACTTCTGCTTTATTGAGACAAGGAAATACATTTTCAAAAAATGATGCTTTTCTGGATTCCATTATCATGCCCCCTTGTGAATGTCAGGTATTTTAGACTCGTGCACAAGAAAACAATAGGCACTACTGTTTTGTGCATATCCAATGAATATACAATCAACAGTTTTGGGCCCTATCTTTATAACCCTGGGTGTAGGTACGACAACTTTAGTGAGACACCCCTGCACTCGAAGGTATTTATACGATGGTTTTATACCCGCCCAATTCTCGTATGGAGTTTTATCCGTTTTCTTGTGGGGTACCTTATTTAAAAGGTAATTAGCCGATAACACAGCTTCCCCCCACATGAACTGGGGCAATCTAGAACTTATCAACAGGGCATTCATCATTTCTTTTAAAGTACGATTTTTCCTTTCCGCGATGCCATTTTGTTGTGGTGAATAAGGTGCAGTAAACTCATGTCTAATACCATAAGTTGCACAAAATTCTTCAAATGGTGATACATACTCACCTCCACGATCACTTTTTACTACTTTAATCTTTTTGTTGAGTTGGTTTTCATCCTCACTTTTATACACTTTAAACTTGTCTATCGTTTCATCTTTACTTTTAAGTAAATAGACATAACAAAGTTTAGTGTTATCATCAATAAAAGTGATAAAGTACTTATTTCCACCTCTAGATGGAGTCGACTTCATATCACACATATCTGTGTGAATTAAACCAAGGGGTTCGGTAGTCCTTTCAATGGATTTGAATGATGTCTGTGTTAATTTTGATTCAACACATGTATTACATTTGTATTTAGAGTCAATATGAAAATGAGGTATGTGTTGAAGTTTGATTAAACGACGAAGAGTATCAAAGTTAACATGTCCAAGTTTAGCATGCCATATATTCAAAGACTCAAGCATATAAGCGGAAGAATTATTCATTTCATTCATACTTGGCTTAATAGCCATTACATTGAGCTTAAACATTCCACCATCTGCATACCCTTTTCCCACAAACATACCCATTTTAGTAAGCATAAACTTATCAGACTTAAAAACTAAGCGAAAACCATGCTTGTTCAACAACCAACCTGGAACTAAATTCTTACGCATTTCAGGTACATACAACACATCATTCAAAGTGAGTTATTTTCCGGATGTCATCTTAAGAACAATCTTTCCACTTCCCTTGATTTCCGAAGTGGCCGAATTCCCCATGAATAGCTTGTCACCATTGTCAACAACTTTGAAGTTTCGAAACCACTCCCGATTTGAACATATGTGACGAGTAGCACCTGTATCGACCCACCATTCCCTCGGGTTTGAGTCTACGAGGTTGACTTCAGAAATGACCGCTGCAAGGACGATGTCAGACACATCTCTAGTGATCTCCTCCACAACATTAGTCTCCTTAGCTTGATCTTTCTTTGGAATCTTACAATTCGCGGAATGGTGACCCGGTTGGTCACAATTATAGCAATTACCTTCGAAATTCTTTTTGAAAGCTCCACCCTTTGGTCCCAACTTGGCACCCTTCCCTTTCTTTTGGTTCTTCCCCTTCACAAACTTGTTCCTCACCGAAGATTGACCATGTTCTACCACATTAGCTTTTTCAAAATTAGGAACATAGTCTTTCTTTTGAGCTAACTTATTATCCTCCTCAATTCGGAGTCTAACAATGAGGTCCTCAATAGACATTTCCTTTCGTTTATGTTTCAAATAATTTTTGAAATCTACCCAAGTAGGAGGTAGTTTCTCAATTATCGAAGCTACTTGAAATGTCTCGCATATTCACATTCCTTCATCATGAATGTCGTGCAACATTATTTGAAGTTCTTGGACTTGGTTAATAACGGTCTTAGTGTCCACCATTTTATAATCAAGAAACCGGGCAACCACAAATTTCTTGGCGTCGACATCTTCTGTTTTGTATTTTTTTCTCTAGTGAGTCCCATAATTCTTTAGTCGTTTTTTGTTACACAATATACGTTGTAAAGTGAATCAACCAATCCATTAAGAACATAATTTCTGCATAGAAAGTCAGAGTGTTTCCAAGCATCAACTGCACTCACGGCGTGGACATCTCCTTCTTTCCCTTCAGCAATCTTAGGAGCCTCTTCAGTCAAGAATCGTGCAAGATTCAAGGTAGTCAAGTAGAAGAACATCTTTTGTTGCCACCTCTTGAAGTGCAACCCAGAAAACTTTTCTGGTTTCTCCGTATGATTAATCGGCAAGTTAATCGTAATGTATCCTTGTGTAACAGGAGTAGTTTGCGGAGGTTGGGAGGTCCCAATTTTCTTGATAGTCATATTGCAAATTAAACACCAAAGCTTAGTGTTTTTTGGGAAAATTGCATCAAAATGGAACCAACTTTCATCTAATCCTATTTTGGGGAACCAACTTTCAAAATCGTCATTTAAGGATCTGAACCAAACTTTTTGTTTATTTAAGGGCTTGGTTAACTTGTTTATCAGGTAACCAGCTATTATACATGACTTGGCATATAATCATTTAAAAAAATATTAGGTAATATATTAGGTGGAATTTTAATGCCAAATCATCATTATTATTTAAAAAAAAAAAGAAATCATAGCAGAGAAACTCAATCGACTCCTCCTTCCCCATTGTGATCGTCTCGACGTCTCCTAACCTCTTCCGCCATCGCAGCTCTAGCCCACCATCACCCTTCGGCCGTCGGCGCTCAACCTTCTACCACTGCTTCTTCGATCGGCGCTGCGTCTCCGGCTGGCGCTCCATCTCCGGCAGCCGCTCCCTCTCCGGTGGTCACTCATCAGGTTTCAAAGAAAAAAAATTACATTTATGTCATCATGTTTTTATAATCTGTAAGTTATTATATGCCCACGACACGTGTCACACAGAGATACTGCTAAGGAGTATGTAAACCTATAGGGTCGCACACAAAGAATGCGTTTGTTTCCATTTGTAGAAACCCGGATTTTATGAAAAATATGTGTTAAACTTATGATAATTACAGGGTGAAAACGTAATTATGTTAATTACGGGGAATTATCTGTAATTATATAATTATATTTTAAAGTTTAAAAGGATAATTATATATAATTATATAATTATATTTTAAAGTTTAAAAGGATAATTATATATATATATATATATATATATATTTGAATTTGAATTTGAATATTACAGATAATTACTAAACCTTATTTAATCCTTAATTGAATTATAGTCTAATTATAATTATTCTGATATAAATAAGGGGTTAGGCTAACCATTTGATATACAATTGAGTTAGAAAAACCTTTCAGAAAAATACAGAAAAGAAACATTTTTCTTTTCTGTAAAACACATATAGATCTAGGGTTATTGGGCTAGCACCCGGTGGAATTTCGCGTGTTCGTGTGTGGATACCGCTAGAGGAAACCTCATTTGGTTTCTAAGTGCTCAGCTAGTTCAACCACAATAGATCTGAAAAGGTACATCTCTAAACACCCTATGGTGTGGTTCTTATTTAATTAAATGCATCATTGGATCCGATTGAGTTTTAAGTTTTAGAAAAGTTTTCTATTTAATTTTGTAACCAATTTTTTTTTAAATTTTTGCTGCGTATAACGGTTACAGTTTATTTTAAAACCCAACATAATCGCTATTCCCTTCTCTTTTGTTTCTAAAACTAACCCATTTTTGTTTCTAAAACTAACAGTCAAAGAGCATAAATTCAAATGATAAATGACTTAATTTACTTTACAATGGCAAACCAAGCAACCTCAGATTAGTTTGCTTTACAATGGCAAACCAAGCAACCTCAATTTTGCTTGTTAAAAACAACACATTCATAATGGAACATGGCTATGCATATCATGCCATAGTTTTTATGATGTAATATGAATCATATCAGAAGTATTTGGAGTTTACAACAAACAGTAAGGTATTTGATGAAATTTAGTTGGTGATGGTCAAATTTTGATGCTTCATGTTTGATTTTTGTGCAGAGTAAGGTCAATATTGTTTAATTTATTTCTTATATTTGTGGAAAATTCCAGCAAAATTGTTAGTGAATTCCTTCTCAGATGAAACTATTTAAGAAGATTTTATATACGCAAGATCTAGAAACTGGTTAAGTTGCATGTTTGCGCGTTATGAGATGCATAAGTTGTTAGTATATTTAAAAGATTTTCGTATTGCTACCGTTGTTTTCATATTAAGATTTTAAAAGATTTTATTTTCAGGTTTGAAAAGCAATATTATTGAAGAGGATAATGTTTCCAATAGTGATGATGAACTTAGTTTTTCCAGCGATGATGACGAGGTTGCTAGCGTAGATCATTTATCGGAAGGGGATGATGAGATTAGAGAGGTTAGAACGAGGAAAATCAATAGGGAAATGGAAGATATTAATGTTGAACATACGATACATTCTTCAAATGAAAATGAGGAACAACCACAACCATATCAACATGATGATAGCGTGGAAAGAGAAAACGAGGAACAACCACAACCATATCAACATGATGGTTTTTTGACAGAATTATGTGATGACTACGACAGGGAGAGGTTTGTTGAAGATATTAATTCTGACAATGAAAATGGGATGGTTGATGAAGACGAAGACAAAGGCAATGAATTTCCAATTCACAATCCAAATGTTCCTCGGAACTTAATGAAGCCTCAAGTTTGTGAACGATATGCATCGGCTTTAGAGATAAAAAATTGTTTGACAAATTATGCGCTTGCAAATGGCCTTCAACTTAGGTATGTTACTTATCTTATTTACATACATACATACAATGCTTGTTATGTAATTAATAACCTTTTTTTTAAAATTGATATGGATTTGTTGGTTTAATTTGATATTTGTCAAAGTTTTTTTTTTGCATTGATAAGAAACAAATTTTAATTTAATTTGTGAAATTTTTTTGAAAAAAATCTTGACTGTTGAAAAGAGATGTGGAATCAAAAACAAATTTTGTTAGATTTTTTATTAAATTACTTTTAATTGAAATAAAAAACGAGATATTGAAATAAAAAATGAGATGTGGAATAATTATTTTTCAAATAAAAATTTAAGTGTCATTTCAGCATTTTAGATTTATTTTTATAATTTGAAATAATGATTTGGAATCTTAGTTGGCAAAAAAAAATAGTTGATGTCATCATTAGTAGGTCAACAAGTTAACCAAACCTTTAAATAAACAAAAAGTTTGGTTCAGACCCCTTAAATGACGATTTTAAAAGTTGGTTTCCCATAATAAGAATCAGATGAAAGTTAGTTCCATTTTTGTGCAATTTTCTCTTTTTTTTAATCAAGGAAATACCAAAAAACTGCACCAAAACAGTCTTTAAATAAAAACTGTTGAAAACAGTTTTAAAAAGGTTCTCAAAACTGCACAAAACTGTCTTTAAAAAAACTGCAAAAACCTGTTTAAAAAACAACAAAACATGCTTGAAAACTGCAGAAAACAATGTCGAAACTGCAGAAACAGAGTTCAAAAACTGCAGGAAAATAGTTTTTTTTTTTTATTTTCTTTAAAGAAAACAGAGTTAAAAATACTGCAGAAAACAATGTTTAAAACTGCATAAACCTTTTTTTTAAACTGCAGAAAACAGGTTTTTAAAAACCCAGAAAACAGTTTTTTTTAAACTGCAGAAATAAATATTTAAACTGCAGAAAACAGTTCTTAAAAACTGCAGAAAATGAGATTATAACAAGAAGCTGCAGAAAATCTAGTTAAATCTGCATAAACTGTTAGAAGACAAGATACAAAAAAAATTCTGCAGAAAAATACATAAACTGCAGAAATATTATTTCTTTATGTTCGTTTGAGTAAACGAATTTGTTTTAGGATTGTAGGAATCTGTCCAGAAATTAGACGAAACAAACACAAAGAAATTAAATTTCTACTGAGGCCTGTGTTAGACATAGTTTACTTAAAACAAATTCGTTCCACTATCGGACGTTTGTTTCCCAGGATACAACAGTAAGAATGGTTCTTCGAGACCGCCAAACTGAGCTAGACGTAGAGTTTACCTTGATAGCAAGAGGAATATATCAAGAGTAGGTAGAAGAGAAGATGATGACATACAGATTCTGGTGTGTTGTGTTTGGTGGAGAGGTCTTTATATACACACAAGTTTTTGTAACCGACACCTGATAATTAATTGTTTTAATTGCTATCATAAATCTGTCGCTTACGAAATGAAAAGAAATAAACTTTTAGCAAAATGCGTTTGAACTTTTTTCTGGTGGACCGGTGGTGCATTCATGTCCTGCACGACGCGCGCTTGCACACAAGTTCAATTAACTGAAGCCAATTTTGGTTCGCATAAACCTACTTTCTTTTCACTTTTCCACCTATGTGGGATACATATTTACCCACTTTATAAATACATTCAAGTACCTACTTTAGTGATTAATTTCTCATTCATACGAAGTCCGTTTTGTTATAATGGGTAAACCCCATTTTTCCAACAGTTTCTTATATTTCTCATGGTATGTAACTAACAATTACGTTTAATTTGTATTGTAATCTGTATTTTGTCACCGGAAGAATTCAAATTTTAAATTTGAAAGTATAATATTTTGCATTTAGTATAAATTTTAAACTGTCAGCTATAGTTTTTATAATTTTTTAATTAACAGGAAAATATTTTCTAAAAAAAACAAAAAGAAATTGACGAACTACCTGGGGATTAGTGGGTGAAAATAACGCTGGTAAATTTTCCAGATTTTAAATTAAAAAAAATAGTAAAAAGAATTGTTTCGCCAGTGATTAGTGGCGGATTACCGGCGTCCATTTCTGTCGTAGGAGTTTTTTATATTTAATCAAACTAAGAAAATAATATCTAATCAATAAATTATCGGTGCCAAAATAATTAAGTCTTAAACATGTTTTTTAACTAATGTTGTAAAATCAACGACGGAATCTGTGACAGTCCATTTCCGCCGATGATCTTCTGGCCGCAGTGATTTTGGCCGATTATTCGCCGCTCATCGATGGATTCGGTCATGAAACCACCTATTTTGTAGTGTTATGAACCTAAGGATTGAACATAAAGTAAGGGGTTGTTTGACAGTTGCTGAATGGTTTGGTGCAGAATGATTAATAGACTCTTATGATATAGTGCAATATGAAATATGGTTGTTTGGTAATTGTTTAGAATGAAATCAGGGCACGGTTAAGGGAGACCCAGGATACAAAATGATTCACAGGGTTTTAGAACCATTAAGAGGCAACATTTTTTTCTGCCAAATAGGATTCACCTCTTAACGATTCAGAGGCTGCCTCTTAATGGAACCATTAAGAGGTAAACAAACATCCCCTAAATCTAATATATGAAAGTATAATTTGTGTTGGGAAGTCTAGCTCTATACTTTTTCTCCGTCTTTCCTGCACCTGCTAGAGTTTCACAGAGAGTTTTTTTTTTTTTTTGGGGGGGTGAGGTGTTGGAGATGATTCTCATCGGATATGGGCTTGGTTCAAATCGGACACGATTTTAAATCGTTTTAGTTTGGGGGTTAGGGGTGGGTACGTAGTCGTCGGGATGCTAACTAGGATCTTATGGGGAAGTGGTGGTGGCGATTTAGAACTAGTAATGATGTGTTGTGGATTAGGATTATCAATAGTATTTTTGGGGAGGACGGGGGACTTCATATCGCTAGGAGCTCGGGTCCAAATTCTAGAAGATGGGGTGGTTCTAGGGAGCATGGGGTGGAATATTGAGGGTGGGTAATTAAGGACTTGAAAAAGCTCGGTATTTCATTCAGGGACTCGTTTGGAAAACGGTAGGGAATGGAGAAATAGAAAACTGATGTGGCACAAAAGAAAAAGACGATGTAGCAAAGTCTAAAGAGGTTCATGATTGTAGATGCTCTTAATTGACTTAATCTAATGTTGGTTAATCTTTTAATTATTAATTGACTTGGGATGAAATGATACCTTCTCATTTTTCATGAGATCATTTTTGTGGTTTTTAGATGATCGAAACTTCACGGGGAAGGGTGTGAAGGTTTGATTTCCTATGAATGCTTATTGTAAAATTTTGCTGCCAAGATTTGATTATCCAACAACTTCTAGGTGATCTTACGTATCACAAAAAATGGATTTTGATTTATATATCTTTTAAGATATATATATAGATGTAATTCGGTTTGTGATTTGCATGGATAATAAGACTTCCACTTGAGCTTCAAAGAAGCAACATATATATATATATATATATAACACTACAATTAACGATACATATGAAAATTACAGACAAATTATTATCATTTTGTACTAATTTTTAATAACTCTCACGTAGAAATTAAGATGTTCACAAATAGAGTAGTATGTACATATATGATCACTTTTATTTTCGAAATAACAATTTAACCCATGCCACCTCCAATATAATATATATTAATACATTAAATTAAAACACCAGCAAAGAATTCTTGATATCATACCCCATCTTCTCCAAATTAGGGTTTATAGCAAACTGAATCATGGGTGGTGGTCCACAAGCCAAAGCCAACGTATCTTCAGAAACCTCCGGAATATGTTCCCTCATAATATCCTCAGTAATAAACCCTTCACTGTATTTCCACCCTTCTCTTATCGATTTCGCCACCACATACCAGACCTTCACTCTTTCTTGATACTTTTCTGCCCATGCATCAAGTTCTTCCCTCAACAATATATCATCTTCTGTTCGATTTGCATACACCACATACATCTTTGTATCATCCTCTGGATCCCTTAAAATGGATTGCATCACTTGATATATGGGCGTAATCCCAGTCCCACCTGCAAACATGGCTAACTTGGTGGCAAACTTTTGTTTTCCATGGACCGAAAACGTTCCTTTTCCGATGTACTCGATGTGTCCCAACGGACCTTTGATGTCGAGTGAAGAACCGAGTGGTAATGACTCGAGATATTGTGACATTAGCCCTCCATTTGGAAACTTGGGTTCCACGTTTTTGAAGTAGATTTTGACAAGTAACTCAAAGTATCCGACTTCATCAATGGTGCTAGTTGGTGTGTATGCTCTCATGCAGAGTTTATCATCAATGGTGGCACATAAGAAGATGTGTTTGCCTACTGGTAACCCTAGAACTTGATCTTGTGAGGGTAGTGCGAACCTGAAGAGTCTCACATCGTGTGAAACGTTTGTTTTTGAGATGAGTTTGCATGGGATTTTTTCACGAGGGATTAGGGCTATGTTTCTTGTGGGTACGATTTCTGTGATGGTGGCTAGGTGTGAGGTGATGTAATTGTTGGCACCATGGACCGAGTTGTTCGGCGATGATGCCGCCGAGTCGGAGTTGTAGCCCATGGTTATGAGTTCACCGATACGGAACTCTTCTAGGAGCTTCTTGGCTTTGTCGGAATGGATTGCGTCGAACTCTTCGGTGCAGTCGGTTCCGGCGTTGATGAGAATGCTGTCGCTGCCGCCGGGATGGTCTTTGAGGAAGTTGGTGCAGTTGTAGATGTGGCCGTGGACGACGATCCAAGCCGAGTCGGCCGAGTTGTGTTTCTTGACTTCGGACATGGTGTAGGTTAAAGAAGTTGTGTTCATGAAAGGGGAGGATACACTCTTCTTGAGGGTTGGATTAGCCAACTCCGATGAAATCTCGAGGTGTTTCTCACGAGCCATCCATCCACCGGACTTGTTTCCGGGTTGTGTCGGGTGCTCAAACACGATTCCGATCTCGCCCTTGTGTGGTTTGCACATGTTGGTCTTTACTCGAAACCAACAATTGTTCATCATACCCTACATAAGCAAACGTCTGTGACGTTAATGATCGGTGACCATAAGCTAACCAAATTATTATGTTTTGAGGTTATCGAAAAAATATCGTTTTATAAGTCATAAGTTAGCTTTTTAAAAAGCGACTTCTTACACCCTAATTTTCAAAAGCAAAAGTTTGTTGTTTTATATGACAAAGCTAGAGTAATTAAAATAATCTTGTACACAAAAAAAAAAAAAAAAAAAAAAAAAAACAATTATTGGGTATAGATATATGCAAGTCAAAATGAAACCCTTTAAAGGAGATGTGATGGAATTTGAAATATGAAAAGGGTTATATATATATCCCATTCACATTAGTTTAAAGAAAGCAGCTAGGTAGGTAGCATGTCGTAAGCAACAAAGATATATATTTGTATATATATATATATATGTCAGCAATAATAAATTAATTAATGATGTAGGAATTTGAAGGAAGGGGGTGGGGGTTGGATGGTAATTAATTAATTATACCATGAGATTCCAGATGAGCTTTTCTGGTTGGGTGTTGAGGGTCTGGTCCCAGGCTCGAACCGCGATCTCTTTGGCTCCAAGAAGGTCCAGAACCTCCACCTCCAGTGACCAGAAACACCAGCACCAATATTTCCCATACTTGTTTGGCTTCTCCTTAACGTCCAGGTTGCAAACGTTCCATGTATCCCCTCCATCCAATGTTACCTCTACACGTGTCACTTTCTTACCACCTCCTGTATCATTCATTAAATATATATAACAATCAATCCTCAACACTTGGAGACCCATTATTTAATTAATTACTTACTTACTTTCATCTTGGAATTATATATCAAACACCACCAATAAAAATAAAGCCATCAAATCAACATAAACGTTTGTTTATTTACAATTTAACACTATCTAGCTTTTTCTTTTTGCAAAATGTTATCTTGGGCCTTTGGCCCAAACTAATCATTTGGCAAAGAAATCGACTGCGAAAACATGCAGCCTTGAGGTTAAACCCAGTGACCACAAAGTTGCGAATGCAGAGAATCGAACCCGGATTGAACGCTATGAACTTGTTTTTTAATTGGTAGAGTAAGTTTTAGGAAAATCTTGAGCTTTTACATAAAGTTCTTTCAAAAAACTTATCGGATAAACCACTATATATTATTAAGTTACTATCAAATAAATTTCTCTCTCATGTGTAATCATTTTTGGAGATATCTCCAAATTTGAAGATTTTCATCTTCTCTCTCATGTTTTCTCCATTTTGGAGAAGGTTTTGGAGAAGCTGTTGGAGCAAAAAAAAACCCAAAATCTCCATTTTGGAGAAGCTGTTGGAGATGCTCTAAAAAAATACGTCCACACAAAAACTTTTTCAATTTATATAGAGAGATTAGTTCACATAGACAACTTTATTTCTACAGAACTTAATAGAAAATCAATCAAAAAATTCCACAAGTTTTATATTTAAAGCTAAAAATAAAAAAACAAGTACCGTTTCATGAAATGGTTTATAAAATAAAATAAAAAATTAATAAAGGTGGGTATTTAGACTTTTTTTTTTTTTTTTCTTGAAATGAGGACTTTTTTTTTAAACCTATTTCTCGACTGTCCTATGAGTTACTAAAGATAATAGTCAATAAATTTTTGAACTAGGATTTCTGTGGTCTAAATTTTATTTACCAATTGGACTCGTTTTTCTTTCATAAAAAAGTTATATGATGTAATGTTGGTTTTAATTAGAAAAAAAAAACAAAAGTAATATCTGTATGCATCTCTTTTATATTAGAATCAAGTTAAATCATTCATTAGGTATATAAAAAATAAGTCTTAATATTATATATATATATATATATATATATGAAAAATAAAATTAGTGAATATAAACATATTTAACAATATAGAGGAATCCATTTAGGCTATGTTTGACAAACTAGCTGATAAGCTAGCTAGTAGCTGATAAGTTAGTTTTTCAAAACGCTATTATGAATAGTTTTTTCAATAAGTTAGTTTATGATCATTCAAACATTTTTGTCAAACAATGCCTTAACCCATCTCTTTACCCATTAATTGATTTGTTATTTAATTTGGTTGTCGGTCTCTAGCCATCAGTGCGTACATATTAGAGCATCTCCAACAGCTTCTCCAAAATGGAGAAAATAGGGAAATGGAGATTTTAAGTTATATTTTTGCTCCAAGAACTTCTCCATAACTATCTCCAAAATGAAGAAAGTAGGAGAGAGAAGGAGTTTTTCTCCAAATATGGAGATAACCCAAAAAATGATTACTAGTTAGAAACACCAATAGAAAACTTGGAAATTAGATATTTAGGAGAGAAAAATAATATTTTAATATATCAATATAATATTTTAATATTATAATTAATGTTTGATTCTCCAAAATGAAGAATCTGTTGGAGATAAAAGTAATTTTTTTTTTTTTGAAGATTTTGACTTTTGATTCTTTATTTAAGAGAAATTTTAGAAAAACTGTTAGAGATAGCTCTTACAATACTACTCCACTTATTTCATTTTCATTACATTTAATACACCAAAATATTCTTTTTTATTTTTTTTTAAATCACAAAAATTAAAGTAATGTTTGCAAGTTGTCATCCATGTGTTTTGTTGACTGCCAAAACATATACGCCCTCTTTTGAGAAAAAATGTAATTAATAAATAATTTTCATTATTAATTAATAAAATTAACTGAACATTTAAAATTGTAAGTTGAATCAGAATCTTTTGCATGTTTTTAAATTTATTTTTTACAATGATGGATGCCCGTGAATAATCTCAATTCAAGGCTGCAAATAAAGAATGAGTGTTGCTACATGGATTTTTTTTAGGGAGAGGCTAATTGCACGTTTAACTTTGCTAAATGTACCTATTTGATTAATTTTTTTCTCACATACATCAACATCAACATCAACATCAAAATCTGTTTTTTACATTCCCAATGCATGAATTGACCTGATTTTGACATAATTAAGGGTGCCATTAGCACTCCTCTTTTTTATATCATGATAGGATCAAATCATAAATTAAAATTAACAAAAGTAAATTTGATGTTATTCTATTGGGGCAGGTTAAATTCAACCGTCATCTATTAATTTCTCTTCACACATATATATACCCCATGACTTACTTTTTGTATCTTCACTGTATGATTTAACATTTTTTTAACATAAATAGGGAGAGTATAGCAGACGAATGATCGTGTGAGAGGTTGACGAATGATCGTGTGAGAGGTTGAGTTTAACGTAAGAAGTGTGAGAAGTGGATCTGAACCGTTGATCACTTTTAATCTTATGTCCTCTCATGAATTGTGTATTAGAAGAGAATTAATCTGATACATCTAATGTGCATCCATTTCTCATCCAACGGTTGATGACCATTTCTCACGTTAACCTCAATTTCCCATCGTAGTAACAACCTAAATAAATCTTTATGTAATTTTAAAGAAAAGTGTTAAAAGAGTAGCTAGGGAACCAACCAGAATAAGCATAGCCCCTCAATGTATAAGGCCTCACAGTAGTCCATGAATTAATTGGCAATATCTCCTCGTGGCAAGGGGTTGTAATCACCGAGTTTATATTCAGCTCGTTGATGATGTATTCCGGCTTGTACCACCATCCTGCATCATCATAATTAGATCATTATATACATATATATATATACATATACATATATATTAATGTATAATATACGACTATATATATATAATCTATAATATATGTACCTTCAGAGTTGGCTAGTTCTGCATCCACGTGCGAGGGTAACACACGGTTGTCTTTGAAGTGGTAATAGTTCTCCGACTCCGGCGTCGTTACGATGATACGTTTCAACCACTTCACCATCCGGCCACCAATGAATCCCGGAATAATCATCCTCACCGGAAACCCATGATCCGGCGACAACTTCTCGCCGTTTTGCATGTACGCCAAGATGATATCTCTCGCCGGATCCATTGCCATCTCGATCCTCAAACTTGTCCCATATTTCGAACCACCGCCGCCGGGAAGATCTTCCGCCCCTTCAAAACACACATTCAACGCACCTTTCTTCCGGCTGTAAATCCCACATCTTTTCAAGATGTGAACCAATGGCACCCCTTTCCAAACCGACGTCGCTACGCCGGCGGCACCCCAGTTGAACCCTATCGTCTGTTTCGTCAAGTTCTGCTCTTTTCGCCGGTTCCCGGCGCAGACCAACGTCACCGGAAACTCCCGGCTCGGAAACTCGTTCACGAGCTGGGTCATGGTGAAACGAGCCGGTCGTTTGACCAAACCACATATCTCGACGGTCCAATCCTCCCAGGTGGAGTTAGGGACCGATCCATGGTTACGGACGTAATGAATTGGTGAAGGTGTGATGAACCCATACTGCATGAGTTTCGTCAATGGTGGCTCGGAGTTGAACGGGTGTTTTCCGGTGAGTCGAACCATTGACGGATTACGCTCGATCCAGTGATCCGCTGTGCCAAGATCTCTAGCGTCAAATACAGAGCTTTCCAGTTCGGAGTTGGCCTTTTTAATGGCGTCACGATAGTCAACCTCATCGTCGTCATCCTCATCGGAATCGTTCTGATTACGCGTTTTGAAATCACGAGTGGCGGTGGGATAGTTGCAGCCACGGATGGGCGAATCGGAACGCTGGTGGTTGGGGCTGAAGGAGCGAACAACACCGGCGGCGGATAGACCGTGTTCGTGGCGGAACTGGCGGTTTTCGACGGAGGCGGCCATATGTTTTAATTAGCCTGTGTTGTTGTTGTGATTGTATCCGATGTGCTGCTGAGAAAAGTGAGACACAACGTTGCCTTAATCAACACACATACATATGTATTTATATATAACACGAAGACTATGGATTCGTAAAAAATCTGACAATATATTTTATTTTAAACAAATAGTGACGTAGAAAAGAGCCATTTATTTAATTCAAATACAATTGATTTACGCCTCCACATATTTATAATCCAATATATATTTATTTTATTTTAAAAACCAACTTATTTTTTTATTAATGTGAATAAACATAAATGAATATTTAAATTAAAAAAATTATGTTAAATAATTCATTAATGATATTTATTATATATAATTAATTCTTGAAATGTTTACTCTTCTAATATATAGATATAAGGGAAATCACTTAAGTGACTAGAATATATAATGAAATTAACAAAATAACCATTTTTTAGGTATTTATGAAAATGAGAGGTACTTCCTTAAAGCATTTAGTCAATTTCATAAAAAAATTGTTTTTGTCATAAATGGGTTACATGTCTTTAAAAGTAAAAAAAAAATCATGCATTTAGTTAAAATCTCATATTATCGTCAATTTCAAAGGTTATTGGCGAGATTATGGGCTTTTAACTAAATATATGGAATTTTCCTTACTTTTTATGACATGTAAGATACATTTATAACAAAAACAGATTTTCCTCACATTTTATGACATATTTGGACAATATATTTTCGAAAATATCTAAAAAAGTGGTTATTTTATTACTTGTTTTATGTATTTTAGTCATTTAAGTGATTCTACTAATATATAAATACTCTTCTAATATATATATATATATATATATAGAGAGAGAGAGAGAGAGAGAGAGAGAGAGACGTGTGGATATGGAGAGTTAAGCAGCTCTTGGAGGAAAATGGAGGTAAGGAAGGGGTGGGTGTGGGGAAAATTAGAGAGCCACAGAAAGGTTGTTGGGGAATGCATGCAACCACTTGCAAAAGCAAAACAAAAAAATAAAAAATAAAAAAATAAAAAAGATATTGATGCGGACCGCATATGTGTGTATGTCTAATAGTGTCCTTAGATTACATCTCCAACCTTTCTGCGTCCTTTTGCCTCCAAAACTACTTGCTATGTTACATAAAAACTATGGATAACAAACATAATCTTTAATTTGATTCAATATCTAAGAAATTAATAAATATAATTAGGAGGAAATTATACCCACCATTTATGTGATTTGGTCAAAATCCACCAATTGTTATTGTTGTTTTGAAATGCTGTCTCAATTTGTTTATATGGTCCGTGTCTACCTTCACGTTATGTTCTCAAAACCTTTTTTACGAAGGAAAAAGAAAGGAAAGGGAAGGGAAAAAGGAGGAAAGAAAAAAACTTGAATCCTTGAAACTTTTTTAGGAGAAAAAAAAGGAAACAGAACGAAAATAAGGACAAGTTTACTTCCAAAACTTTCCTCCCTCCTACACCACCGTTGCCATATTGTCGTTCAACCTCCAAGTTGATTTGTTTGTCATTGCTTCTATTCATATATGCTTTTTTTTTAATTGCTTATGTTCGTTGTCCAACATCTTCAGAATGAGTCGAGAAATGGCCTTGATTTCTTCACTTTCACATGAAATCTAAAGCATATAAATATACACCTAGAGTATTTGATTGAAACCCCTCATAAATCCTTAAGCAAAATCAAGTATGGTGAGAGAGCTAATAAATCAAAGTTAGAAGCGGTTGTCAAGTGTGGCATTGAAAACTTGAGCTTCATCGATAACTTTGAATCCTTGATGGTTTGCATCATCATATCCCTTACCGTTACTCAAAACTGGCCTCTACATCAATTGGACGTCAATAACGACTTTCTCTCTGAAACCGTTTACATGGAGCAACCACCGCCCCTATAGGGCCTTCTTGAGTGGACATACATGATCCGAAAATCGAGGATCAATATAGCCCGGTGGTTGCTCCATGTAAACGGTTTCAGAGAGAAAGTGGTTGAGAAAGGCATTGTTGACGTCCAATTGCTGTAGAGACCAATTTCGAGTGACGACAAACAATAGGATGATGTGAGATGCCTTTACAACCGGACTGAAGGTGTGGGAATAATCGAGCTCGGGAAGTTGGGTAAAACCTTAAGCGAGTAGATGAGCTTTGAGTCGTTCAATGGACCCATTTGTGGTATACTTAGTCTAGAAAACCCATTTTGAGCCAACAATATTGGAGTTGTGGGGTCGGGGGGACAAACTCCGAAGTGTGGTTGTTTTGGAGAGTGGTAATCTCATTATCCACAGCTAAGAGCTATTCGAGTTGTTTGGCGGCTAAGTTAAACCCTTTAGGCTATTTAGAGGAAAGTAAGGCATGGAAGAGCTTAGTCTGAGCAAGATTCGCAAATTGTTTGGATTTGAAGATACCGTCTTTGGATCAAGTGCGCATCGGATGAGGCGGATGACTCGGAGGGATAGGTTGCGGGGACGTAGTTGGGTAATTGGAAGAGTAGTCTGTGGTGAATGTACCGGGGATTGGACCGATGGGATGGGGGCAGATCAAGCGGCATGAGCAATACCAGACGATGGTGGATCGGTGCAAATGGTACAAGGTCCAATGGGTACGCATGCAAAGGTAACAGTGTGGTAGGATGTCCATTTGTAAGTCGAGTGATGGGTTCATGAAATCTGAAAATGTCCAACACTTTCGGGCTGGGAAGAACAGCATATTCAGAGAAAGGAAAATGTTGTTCATCAAATTGAGCATTCTGTGTAAAATAGATACGAGATGAGGTCAGATCGAGGCATCGAAAACCCTTATAATCACTGTTATACCCAATAAAGATGCATGGAGCATTGCGAGGACAAAGCTTATTCCTGACATAATCGCGCAAGCACGGAAAGACCCTGCATCCAAAAGGGTGAAAAATTTCATAATTGAGGGTGGTATGAAAAACTAGTTTAAACGGAGATTTGACATTTAACACCGGATAAGGCAGCTGATTGATGATGAAGGCTGCAGATGCAAAAGCATCTACCCATAAAGAGGCAGGGGCATGTGCACGAAATAACATAGCCAAACCTGTTTCAGTGAGGTGTCTATGTTTACGCTCTGCACGTCCATTTTGATCTAGAGTATAAGTATACGAGAGAGAATGACGAGTTCATTTTTCTTGAGAAGGGATTGAACCTTTTTGTTTGTAAATTCGGTGTTGCCATCACTCTGAAAACTTTTAATAAGACACCCAAATTGGGTTTGCGTGAACGTATAAAATTGCAACAACACATTATAGAAATCATCTTTACTAGTCAACTGATACATTCATGTAAATCGAGAAAAATCGTTCACAAAGATAACATAATAGTGATACCCCATAGTAGATGGAACAGGGGATGGTCCCCATAAATCAAAATGAACTAAATTCAAAACATGAGATGTACGTTTATTATTGAGAGTAAAAGACAAGTTTTTACTTTTTGCAAGCTAACAAGACGAACAAATATAAGGTTTGGGTACTAATGAGGTAACATTTATTAATTCCAACTTATTTCGTAAGCTAATTGTATTAAATGATACATGCCCAAGACGTGAGTGCCACAGTTCAAAAGAGGCACGCAAACGTTTCAATGTCAAAGCAACAAAGAAAGCAGAGTTTCCTTTCTTCAAAACGTACAGAACATTGGCACGACGACCTTCAGCTATGACTTCCTTTGTTCGTCGGTGCTGAATGGCAAAAGTCTTATTAGAAATAGCACATCAACAGGGAAATCAGAGGTGATCTTGCTAAATGAAAGCAAGTTCTTGATGATGTGAGGAACAAAAGAACATCAAGCAATTCAACATTAGTTGGGAAAGCAAGGGAGCTAATATGAGAGACAGGGAGTTGAGCACCATTACGAACAACAAGATGATCAGAACCCGTGTAAGGCATAGAGGAGTCCAGAGACGATGTGGGTCGTGTCATATGAGCCGAAGCACCCGCGTCGACGTACTAATCAGAGACAAGAGGCATAGAGGAGATAACACAGTTAGCAGTGCAATCCTCGGCAAGATTAGCAACATCATTGGATGGTGGGGGTTGAACAACCTGAAAGCGAGATCACTTGTACACATAATGGTCTCCGCCACAGAGAAGACAATGAGGTGAACGGATAAAGTTGTTGGTATTGGATCCATTAGAAGAATGACCGCCACGAGCGGAGTTGTTAGGATGACCACGATTGTCGCGAGGGTAATTCTCGCGACCATGAAGGGATGTATTAGACTTAACAGCAAAGGCCGCTGGGGTGTAGATACGGATGCCATAGTACCATTAAACAACACAAAAAAAATTTCATTCGAGAGCAGCTCACTAACGGAGGGTAGGGGAGGCTTAGCCAACAGTGTTATTGTAAAGGCCGAGAGGTTGAGCCCTAAACCACAAATGAAGCGATGGTGCTTATCAGATTCAACCAACGAACGACTAATAGGGGTAAGTTGGTCACAGATGGTCTTAAATTGGCATCCGTAGTCACCAACAGAGCGAGATCAATGAGCTTTGTTGAAGGATGTTTCAAGCATTGTCCAGACAGAACGAGAGGATGAACAACCAATGATCATAGCCATAGTTTCTTCCGCAAGGGAGGAAAGAAACAAGCTTTTAAGCTTCTAGTCTTTTATGAACCATTCGCGAAACACCGAATTGGGCTCATGTTTCCCAGCAACATCAGTGAGATGGGTAGCCGGATATGGGTTGGAGCCGTCGAGGAAGCCAAACAGATCTTGCCCGATTAATAAAGGTTCTACTTGATTCCGCCATAGCAAGTAGTTGGTAGAGGAGAGTTTAACAGTGATCATGTGAAAGAGGGTGGAGAAAAGGAAGGAGATCAGAAGGTGCGTCTGCCCTGGATGAAGCAGTAGGGAGACAAACAGAGAAGGGTTGGGGATGGAGAGAAGGTTCCTTATTCTGCTGATACCATGTAAATCTAAATGATTTTCACCTTGATTCGAGAGATTTCCATTAGACAATATATAACCAAAGATACAAAAGGATAATTACAGCAATGATTCATATTTACAAGGAAATAATATATATCAAAGAATAGATGCTATCAGAACTCAACTTTCACTGCTTTTATTTTCTTCTCTTGTTGTGAAATAATGGTTGTAGAGGTCAAAAGGTGTGCCGAAGAAGGGGAGTTGTTGTATTATTGTTGCTTCAATTGATAGAGGTTGCCATTATTGTTGACGTTGGTGGGTGGTGGAGGTCGAGTTTTTACCGTAATAGGAGAGGGGTAGTTTTAAGATTTAGGACTTGTTTTTTTATTAAAAGCAACTACTTGTACATCAACTTTAAGAACTTGCATCAAAAAAATTATTAAAGCAATATATAGATTAATGAAATGCCCCTCAACTTAACGGATGGACTTAATGCCCGTTAGAAGTAGGTACGAATCGTGTAAGCAAATTGAAACAATTGGAGATCTGTTGGAATTTCAAAACTGCAGTGGTAATTGGCAAAGATTGAATAAATCATGAAGACGGTTGTTGTAATTTACTCGATAATTATACGTTGCAAATTTGTTACAAAGGCTATGTTTGACAAACTAGTTGATAAGCTAGTTGTTAGCTGATAAACTAGTTTTTGGTAAAAATAATTGATAAGGTAGATGACACTGTAAAATAACCTCAAAGAAATGTCGAAAAGTTACCCAATTCTAACATATAATAGCGTCTCCAACCATTTTTGCAAAATAGATGATGAAAACTCACAATCTGAAAGGAAAAAAAAGGTGGATCCAACTTTGATTGTTTTTTTCAATTGGGAGAATCTAATATTAATTATATTATTAAAATATTTAATACATTAATTAATATCCAACAAACTTTCAAAAAACATTCTATAAAATGGTAACTTAATGTCCCCTAGGCAATAACTAATGTATCTTAGCGGTATTAAAAAATATTGTTGGACCGCTAAAACAAGGTCGAACGAAGTTAAACCTGACCATTTTTGGTGGTTTGAGCTGGTGTTCCAATCTGTTTTGAAAAATTGTCAAACCGTTTGGCTCGATTTGGATTGCCGTTTGAACATTTTTTTAGCAGTTTGGATTGAACCAACCGACAAAAATACGCATGCATTAATAATTATATTTAATTTTCATGTTGTAGGCTTAATTTTTATGACCCAATTAAAATTTGTCTAAAACATTATGTTTTTGGTTTTCATTTCTCAAGTGACCACGTTATCTAAATTGGCAAAATTCCAAAATCCGTCAAAGATCAAATCCAAACTCCAAATCATCCTTCAACTTGCTCAATATTTGTCCAAAATTCAATTATTGTTGGTGGACTAATTTAACTTTTTTTCATCTTGCTCATTGTTTTCTTTTTATTTTAGAGATAGACGTTTTTTATAACTATTTATAACATTTTCAATAATGTTTTATCGGTTGAAATTTCATTTTGGATATATATATATATATATATATATATATATATATATATATATCTTGTGTTTTTTAGTTTAAAACCCATAAGCGACTTAAACCACCTAAACTTGTCAGACCATACCGCCTTTTTGTGATCCGGTTTGGTCACTTGCTGTAACACCCGTAAATTCGGTAAGTAAAACTGGCGTTCTTGTACTCTCATGACTTGTCTTTTCAGTAATTTTGTTTGGGGAATGGGTTGTTAATACTGGCTAGGCAACCCGACTAGTTACCGTACAGAAAGACATTTTTCGGAGCTCGGGAGGCCTGGAGCGACAGTGACAGCGACAGTGACAGATGACACTATCATCGGTGTCACAATCGCTAGAAGGGCGATACCCGCAGTACAATCACAACGATTTTGCCCGCGATTGTGCCATAGGGCACTCTTGCACCCGGGGGCCCTCTCTCGGTACAAGGTGGGCGACAATGCCCGCGATTGTGACAGTTGTCACTATCTCGTGGCACTGTCGTGGTCGGGAAAAATCAGTGTATTAAATGCCTTGGTCTGATTTCTTTTCATTGTTAACACATTCCAACTTCAAGACCTGATTCACTCTATGCATTAAGTGCGATTTTCACCTACCAAACTTCACCCCTCATCATTTTGAAGCTCCAATTACTCAAGGTCATCCATAGCTTCTCATCTAGGGTTTGCTATCACCTATGAGGAAGGAGTTCAAGTGTTTGGTCAAGCTTTGTGTCACTCTCCTTACTAAGGCTTGAAGGTTTCTAGGTTTTAGACAAAACCTAGTATCGTGAGTTCATTTGCTACTCTTTTACTTGATACACATGCTAAAACACTATCTTTACATTATTTCAAGATCATAAATGTACATCTTCTCATTTGAACAATTTTGGGAAAAATTAGGTCAAAACTACGGTTTTGATGATTTTGGGTAAAATGATGATATGAACATGAGATTAATTTTATTCTATATGTATAAATGATGATTCCCTTCCATTTGGATGAGTTTTGGGAAAGTTATGAATAAATGTTAAATTGTGTTGAAATATCAAAATTATGGGTTTCTCTCATTTGTTGGTTTACTTGTACAAATGGTTATTGATGTTGGGTGTATTTGGTACATTTTGAGAGTATCAAATATTAGATTAGAGTGCATTGGATCCATAGGCACTTAGACACCTTTTATGGAATGAAATGATTGTTCCCACACCTTGGCTAGATATGGGGATTACATCACCTGGAACTCGAACTATAGACCATGGGTGGTTAAACGCGATAACCGTGTGACCTATAATATTTGACTTCTAGCGAATGAGTCCTTCTTAGATCATTGGGAACTCGAACTATAGATCGTGAGTGGTTGAACTCGATAACTAATGGTGCTATAATAGAAGCTCTATAACATTGTAACGTGACTTAGTTTTGTGTTCGGTCACCATCAATGGTAAAACCGGGTCTCCCCTATTACTTTGCGAAACCTTACTTCCTCCCAAGGGCAAATGAGGTTTGAACTACTAATGAACTCTCGTTGATATCATGTTTCGGTATTAAATATCTTCCTAATGTCGTTTTATAATTGTTTGAACTCACTAGGAGAAAGCCTAACACTTTTTTTTTAAATGACATGTGTATTCAGGTTCTCTAAGCGGTGGGGCTTCCAAGGCTTGAGAGGAGCATACGATTGTCATGTTGGGCAATTTTTTAGGATTCATAGTTTTGATAGCAAGTGATACTTGATGATGATATTCTTTTGGTGATGATAGCGACACACGTCCTTAATCTATCTTGGTTTAGTTTAGATTAGTAGGTTATCGTTTATCATTCATGATTTTTTGTAAACGCTTTTACAATTTCTTCTGTTATGGGTGATGCTTTATATATATTTTGTGCTAGTTGGTTCGTTAAATCGATGTATTAAATTACTCCTATTTTTAGGGTGTTACGCTTGCTACCAAACTGTTCGGTTTGGAAATCTTCTAAACTATCATTGCGGTTTGGATTGGGGTTTGGGGGTTAAACGAGCCGCGAACACCCTTAATGCATCTTTCTATCTCTTCCAAAACTTATTTTGAGTAAATTGAACTTTTAGTCCCTATGGTTACATAAAAAATCTAATATGGTCCATGTGTTTCAATAAGTCAAAAATTCGTCCCTACAATTAGGCACGAGGCGGGTTTTACTATCCCCGACCCCGGTTTACGGTAAAGGCCTCCGGTTCCCGACGGGTACGGTGAGTCATATCTTGGCCCCGATGTTTTAGACGGTCATTCCCCGGTCAAACCACGATCCAACCCCCGTTCCCCGTCCCTGGTTTATACTCGTTCCCCTACCCGGTCCAGACCCGATTTTGAAGTTGTAAAAGCTTTAAGATCATTAGACTTCAATTGTAATCAACTCAAAATCACAACCCAAAAATCGAATCAATCAATGGAGTTAGATCAAATGTTGACTTATTTTATGTTTGAACACTTAGTATTACACCAACACTAGTCTGGAAGATGCTTTCCAATATTAGTATTCAATTTATTTTGAATTCTTCAATAACCAAGTTCATACCTGAGCTTTGAGCTTTGGTCCTTATGTGTTTTCAGTGTAGTCGAACTAGACTTGGTTATACAGATGGCATGGGATTTTTGTGAAGACTTATTTTATCTTGGTTTCTTTTTCTACATAATTTAGTGAGATAAATAAAATGTAGATGAAGATGGAAATAAATTTGGGAATCGGTAGTGTCGTAATGCTGGAGAAGTGAACGGAGGCTAGCTAAGTCATATGTGGTACCTAATTTGGGAAAACATAAATAATATATACTAATATAATAAATTAATTAATATTAATATATATACCGAGTACGGGGCATGGTGGGGCAGGGGTGTGTTACCCGGCCCCGACCTCGATACCTGGTTTAGCGGGGAATCCCCGGTCCCGATCGGGTCGGGTGAATCGGGTTCCCCACCGGGCTGGGGTAAATCACCATTCCTACCTACAATTAGCATTTGGATCTGAAAGGATTCCTTAGCCCTAACACCTTTAATGGAGGCATCCTTAGTTGAGGGGCAATTTGGTCATTTTACATGTTTTTAATAAAAAAAACTGAGTGTAAAAAAGGTTACGTACAAGTGTATTCAATATTACATATAGTCAGAGTAAGAGAATACGAGAACATTTATATAACATTTGATTTTACATTAAAAATTCACATGTAATTAAGAATTGGGCAAACTTCTGAGGTGTCCGGGCCAAGCTCGTGCACCTTGCATTGACTGTTCTTTTTTCACATGTATATTTTAGTATACAATCAAATGTGATATGCGTTCTCGTGTTCTCTTACTTTGATTTTGTTCTCGTTTGAACTCAACCTACAAATAACTATAATTACATATATAGTGGCCGTTCATGGGCAAAAAACATATATGTTGTGAGGTCCTCGAGGTCCAATCTCAACCACAAATCATATTAAATCAAGGTTAAATTAAGAAATTACTAATTTTGAGTAAAAAATCCAAATAAAAAGATATTCTAAGTATTTTCTGAATCTCCTCTCTCCTCTCTTCTCTCCCATCTCTTCTTTTTTCTCTTCTAACATCCGAGGGCAATCGTACTAGCTGTTGGTCGTTTTGTCTACACCTGGACTCGCGGTTTTAGACAACGTTTGGTAGATGAAGTATTAAATACCTTATAAGGAAACCTTAGTTCCCATCCCTAACTGATGTGGGAATCATATCATCTAGATGTAAGCATGTTATAATAATGACATAACATGAATTTACGAATAGATCATGCTGAAATTTTAGTACAAATGTTATCCCTAAAGCAGGGTGTTATAAATGGTATCAGAGCCTGGAACTGGAATAGTATGCCCATGACGATGTTGGGCTCCCAAGGGAGAGGATTGTAAAATCCCACATCAGTTGGGAAAGGAACAACGGTTGGGTTATAAGGGATTGGATACCTCCTCTATAAAAAACCACGAGTCCAGATATGGACAAAGCAGACAATATCTGGTACAGTGACCCTGGGATGTTACATCCTTCTCCTCTCAAACTAAAAGAATCTGGTGAACACATTTTCAACACTTGTGAACACATGTTTTACTTAAAATTTGTAAATAGACATGTATTTTATAGTATAACGATATGAACCATACTCAAAAGAAAGTTTTCTTAATATTGTGAACAGATAGCGGAAATTGTATAGGTCCAGAAAGTGACCACTAGTGTTACTACAATTGCGATGCAAGTGCACACCGGACATTATGTCGCTATAAGTAATAAAGTGGTAATATACTGAAATCGTTTCCAAATGGACTGGAACAACTAAACACTACAAAAAGAGGCCTATCACCGACGGAAAAATCCGTCGGTGAAGGTCATATCCGTCGGTGATCCATCGGTAAATGGCCCTCGGAAATTCAGTGGTCGGCGTTAATATTTCCGACGGATCATCGACGGATATTACCGACGGATCACCGATGGCTACATTTTCCGACGGATTACCGACGACGTGGGTTATTTGCGACGGATCACCGACGGTCTCATTTATCGACGGATTACCGACGGATCATTACCGAGGGATATTTTCCGACGGAATTAGCGACAGATTTCCTACATATTATTAATAAATAAAAATTAAATTAAAATACATTTACCGACGGATTATCCGTCGGTAATCCTCCGGTAATTTAATTTTTTATTAAAAAAATAATTAAAAATTAATAAATGTCAGTTTATAACCTGTACAAAACTTGCCAAATTTTCATTTAATATCCAGTTTAAAACTGTACAAAACCTGCCCATTTTTCATTTAATATCTAGAAATTAAAACGTAATATCTCATAATTAAAACGTAATACAAACTATCCAACATCGGGGGAGAGGGGGGGGGGAGGGGTGATCTTGAAACTTCTTCATGAACGTCTCAAACTGGTCAAGTCGCTCCTGCATCGGGATCCTCTCTGCTTCCTCTCTCTCTAGTCGCTCCTGCATATGGATCCTCTCTGCTTCCTCTCTCTCTCTAGACTCTGTCTCAGCTCATCCAACTGAAATTCCACATTTGACAAATACATATATATATATATATATAAATGTTAGACAACATTTAACAAACATATAATTAACAATGTTAAACAACATTTGACAAGCATACATCCTCATTGCGACGGTCGCGCGAGCTCCCACTCGAACTAGCACCTGAATCACCAGTCATAGCATAATAGGAATCCTGACTGGTCCCCCATCCAAAAATACGGCCTTTACGCCATCCTCCGACACTGCGCTCCCACAACTCGGCGTCATTGGGAGGTACAGTGCCGGAAGGTAAGTCCGGGTACTCCTCCTCCCTAATCCGATGGTAGTTATCCTACAATTTACCAAATTAGACATTGTCAAGTCAACTAACCTATATAAAATTCGTCAGCATTTCAGCTATAATTTGAATATATATATCCATGACCTGCTTTTATCAAAACAATCATATCGTATGCCCAACAATGGCAGCCCAAACTAAGTTTGCTATAATTTCTATATATCTTACAAAACAAACAAAAATCTAGACATACATAATTGAACTTACTGCCATACGAGCCACCTTTGGGTAAACGTAGATCGAAGGATCCGTGGGCGGACCAGTCGCACCCGGAACAAGCTTCTTGTTGGTGCAGTTTGTAGCCTCCCAAATGTCGTCGCTAGTAGGCTCACGACCCCATGCATCACTCTACAATAGACAACTTAAATTGTTAGTAGGTAACAAAATCATGTATATATATTCATCAATTATATACATTTAGTCTAGTAGATGATAAATTACCATGCGGTCCCGATGCATAGTGGTACTAACAGATCCGGTACAGTATCTGGATGTCATCCCCTCATACTTGGTGACCCGATTGGCAGTATTGGCCGCAGATACATGCCTTGAACGCATCAGTGTTCCATACCTGTTAAAAACAAGAAATAAATCAATATAAATCCAAGTACAACCAGATACAAGTATTCAAAACAAAACAAACCTGATCAATCATCTCGACCCAAAAATCATGTCGGATCCACTCTAGATTATATGTGCGAAGAACCGTGTAGTCATGTCCGTCGAACCAGACACCATCAATAGCTATAGCCCTATCCTTGGCCGAATTACAGGCATCTCTCATCATGTCCGCGTACCTATTTGTCAGGGTACGCCAGAATGCAAATAATACGTCGGCGTCCATCTCAGGAGGCCAACTACAATACAACTGCATACACATTGTTTAGATTAAGTAAAAATAAATCCACTTAATTAGTTAAATAGAGTAAAATACATACCCGTAAATGATCCATCGTGGATAGTGCTCCTCAGGGACATCCTGTTAGAGTTAAATTGTATTCAAGATTAAAAGAGGGTCTAAAGTGTAATTGTTTGTAATGTTTAGGTGTTTAGTTTGTAATTGGTTGTAAAGTCAATGGGTAATGTTGACCATATAAATAGTTAGTGTCTTTGTAGAGAGCATGTACGAAACAGATCATAGAGATACATGCACATAGAGAACACACAGTGAGCTTACAGAGAATTCAAGAAATAGGGATATGGCTTCATGTAGATTATGTAATTGTTGATTCATAAATAAACAAAGTATTTCCTACATTGTTGTGTGTTGATTGTGAGCTATAAACTGGGATAACAATTGGTATCAGAGCAGATTTGAGAGATTTTCAACAGAAAACATAGTCGAACACTGAGTTTTTTAAAAAAATTGAGTTTTTTAAAAAATTTGGGAGCCCATAGACCAACAAACATGGACCGAAAGATGGCAGTGGACCTCCGGAAAATATATAACATAAAAAACATTGGGATCGGTTTATTATGTACTAGAATTAATAATATATCACATCTACTTACCCCCTGCCGGCAGACAACTCAATCGTCAATCGCTGACTCGGATGGGGCGTCTGTGATACAATATTGGGGCCTCTAACCCTCGAGCCCGCTCCAGGCGACGACGTATCAAGCCCGTCCTCAGGATGGATCTGATCTAGTCCCTCGTCGGTAGCTGCAACAAAGGTGGACTCGTCCATAGGCTCTTCGGTGCGGGGGTCACCACGCCCAGCGGAGCTGCTACTGCCCCTGCTAAGGCCTCTACCCCTACCCCTAGTGCCGCGTCCCACCATCTAAAAATAGAGAAAGGTTCGCACACAATGATATAAGTGTACATAAATCATAAGACACAAAAATATGAGTGTACAAACATATAATAAGGATATAATTATTATGAATAATGTCTACATAAGAAAGGCACACTAGTGATCAGACGACTGATCAAATAACATAAGTTCGTCTTCGTTATCTTCATCATCGTCCACGTCTTCAAATTCTTCTTCCTCGTTGCTAGTTTCGTGATCTGATGCATCTTCCTCATTGTTAGATTCATCATTTGTAGCGGCTACGTTGAGCTCCCCAGTGACAAGAGGGACGGAATCGAGGTCCTTATGTACCCAATTGTTTGTATTATAAGTTACCCATTCGTTGATTTGAAAGAACAGTTCTCCATCCACGTTATCATCA
Source organism: Arctium minus (assembly GCA_954870635.1). Taxonomy (NCBI): domain Eukaryota; kingdom Viridiplantae; phylum Streptophyta; class Magnoliopsida; order Asterales; family Asteraceae; genus Arctium; species Arctium minus. The sequence continues at coordinate 70,056,053 of OX941092.1, read as the reverse complement.
TCCAAGTCATCAATAGCCCTTTCTGCAACTTCATATATTCCACGGTCTTTGGTCTTCACAACTACCCACCAGTCCTTCAAATATTTACTGCCTGAAGGATAGGGTGTGTAATACACTTGTTCCGCTTGTGATGCTAGGACGTAATAATCCTCACCTCTGAGTCTGGACTTGTATTTGATATCAACCAACCCATGTTTAGGGTCGACTCTAACTCCCTCTGGACTATCAAACCATGTACACTTGAACAAAACTACAACACAATTGCCCACATTGTAATACTCCACCTCTAACACGTCGTCCAACAATCTGTAATAGTCAAACTCGGAGTCGTCATAACAAGATCCTCTCACACATACGCCACTATTATGTGTGACACACCCAACAACATGTGTTACTGTATGAAACTTGTAACCATTGACAAAATATCCCTTATGCGACCAAGCATATCGGCTCGGTCCATGTGATAGGGATTACAAATGATCGGAGAAATCGGCTGATCCGAGCATGACCTATAAAACCACAAATAAGGAATAAATTACATATGTGTAACATTACATACGTAAATTTCATATTTCTGTACTCACGTGTTGTTTGAACCAAGTAGAAAACCTTTCATCCCGAGCTTTATCTCGTGCAACTGCATCAAGATGAGGTTCTCTCTGTCGTATCCACTCATCAAAGGTCCATTGAAAAGGTCGAACTTCTTCACAATTCAACAACACATATGTGTGGAACTTACGAATCTTGGCTTGAGTCAAGATGATCTTCCCCCCTTCTCAAATAATCTACGAGATGGAACCTTGAATATGCTCAATCGATCGTCTATTCCTGAAGAACTAGGAATATCTAGGGCAAAGTTTCTTGACTCGCGATTATTCCGAGTTTCTATATGTGGATCAAAATACAGGGAACAATAGGTGGAGAGTTCATTTACTAGATAAGACTCAACGATAGACCCCTCCACCGTTGTTTTGTTTCTAACAGTCCTCTTCAACGACCCAAGTTTCCTAAACAACGATTGAAATATGTGTTAGAAACTAAATGGGTGAGTATTTTAATGGAAAAGTTCATTTACCTCTCATAAAGATACATCCACCTATATTGAACCGACCCACCATTTATGGCTTCTCGTGTCAAATGTATCACTAAGTGTTCCATAGAATCAAAGAATCTGGGCGGGAAGACTTTTTCCAACTTACAAATTGTTTGAACGATATATGTTTGCAATGGAATCAAGTCTTCTAAGTGTAACACCCTTGAGCAGATTGCACGAAAGAATGTGCATAACTCCGTTATCGCATCCCATATGGGAGTCGGTATCATCCCTCGTAAGGCAATATGGAGCAATCGTTGCATAAACACATGACAATCATGACTCTTGAAGCTACAAAAGTTGAGTTTGCCATGTTTATACAACCCCCAATATTAGAAGCATACCCGTCCGGAAACTTCAGTCTCTTCAACCATTTACATACTTGTTTTACTTGTTGTTTGGTCAAAGTGTACGACGACTTCGGCTTCACTACTTTATTGCCTGACAAGAAAATGTGCAACTGCGATCAGTTGTAATAAATCTCTACATCCCTCCTTGCTTTTATATTGTCTTTCGTTTTTGACGTGTCCATGACAGTGTTAAAGAGATTCTCAAAGACGTTCTTCTCAATGTGCATGACATCCAGGTTGTGTCAAATTAACAACTTCTTCCAATATGGCAACTCTCAAAAGATGCTTCTCTTCACCCAATTATGAGTGATTCCGAAGCCGATAATTTTTCTATTGGTCGATCGAAACGGGGAGCCATCGTAATCGGTTGGAAGATGACGGACCTGCACCCATATTTCTTCAACGGTTAACTCGGGTGGTGGACCGGCTAACACCCTAGATCCATCCAAAAATCCTTATCGATCACGTCGGAAGGGGCGTGCACTGGGTAACCATCTCCGATGACAGTCAAACCAACAAGATTTACCTTCATTTTTTAACTGAAATGAATCGACTATACCTATGCATAACGGGCATGCTAGCTTGCCGTGCGTGCTCCAACCCGACAACAATGCGTAGGCAGGGAAGTCGTTGACGGTCCATAGAAGTATATCCCTCATCTCAAAATTGTTCTTACGATAAGCATCATACGTAAGAGCACCCATTGTATACAACATCTTGAGATCATCTATTAGAGACCTAAGAAACACAACCAAATTTTGACCGGGGCTCTTTCTACCAGGAATGACCAATGTAAGTTTAACATATGAATCTTTCAAACTTAACCAAGGAGGTAAACTGTAGATGGTAAGGAACATTGGCCATAGTGAATACGGATTCGAATTTGAATTATTCGGGTTGAAACCGTCGGTGCATAAGCAAAGACACACATTTCGGACCTCAGAAGCGAAGTCAGGATGTACCATGTCGAAATTCTTCCAAGCCGCACCATCACTTGGATGTACCATCATACCCGGTTCTGTCTGATGATCCTTGTGTCAAGTCATATCTTTAGACGTATTCTTTGACATATACAATCTTTGAAGTCTAGGAACAATAGGCAAGTACGTCAACACCAAGTTTGGGACCTTGCTTCTTCCACTAGTCTTGTAACGACTTTCATTGCAATACCGACAATGGGTCAACTTAGAATCATGCTTGTAAAATAGCATGTAATGGTTTTTGCAAGCGTCAATATTTACTTTTGGTAGAACAAGTTTTTTCAAAATATTCTTCGTCTCGTAGAAGTTACCGGGTAGTTTGTCACCCTTGGGTAGCATCTCTTTAATTATAGGAATAACTCGATTATAAGTCATCTCGGGTACATTACATTCTGCTTCCTATTCAACAATCTCGTCGCAGCTCCTAATTTCGAGTAATTTGGACACCCATCCCATAATGGCTCGTCAGCAGCTTGTAACATGTCATAAAATCCTTGGGCAGAAGGATTAGGGGTTTCTTCTTCCCATGTCATGCCATCATGTATCATGTGATCGTTCACCATTTCAACATACCCTTCATTATGATCTACTACCGGAGTAGAAGATTGACCCACGTCTTGATGCCATTCATTATGGTAATAGGTTTCACCATGTGCCCACCATGTGGTATAATCAGACATGAAACCGTGCTTCATCAAATGCAGCCTCACGTCATCCCTTTCTTTATAGCGTAAGTTTTGACACTTCTTACAAGGGCATTTGATACGAAGCACTATCTTATCACGTGTAGGTTTCCTTTCAACAGTCCCTTCATTGGCATAGGCATAGTCCAAAAAACTGTCCATTGCAACAATATAGTTGACGCTAAGAAACCCCCGACTGTCGTTCTTTCTATACATCCATCCTCTATCTGTCGACATATTCAACAACTACAACAAAGAAAGAAGTAGTTAGTCGACATAATCAAGATAGAGGTGGTGTAGAGAACTTTTGAATGACTTGAAAACACTACATGTAATGGTTTGCCTACTTGAAAGTCAAACCGTAGGTTTAGAGGAGCTTTAGATGACTTTAAAACTCTAAGTGAAATGGTTTGACTATTGGAAAGTTAAAACCGTAGGTTACAATCAAAGAAAGGTGTTTTGGAAAGTTTAAAACCCTACTTGTAATGGTTTGACTATTTAAAAGTCAAACCGTAGGTGTCAATGAAGTTAGAAGTCTATTAACACACTGCATGTAATGGTTTGCCTACTTGAAAGTCAAACCGTAGGTTTAGAGGAGCTTTGGATGACTTTAAAACTCTAAGTGTAATGGTTTGACTATTGGAAAGTCAAAACCGTAGGTTACAATCAAAGAAGTTAGAAGTCTATTCTATGACTTGAAAAACACTATATGTAATGGTTTGCCTACTTGAAAGTCAAACCGTAGGTGTTTGTATGACTTTCAAAAGAGTTTAAAACACAAACGTATGTTCCTTAAAATTTCGGCAGCATAACAACTATAAAATGAATATTTCCATTTATCAACCTAATGTTTGCCCAACAATTGGCAACCCAGTTAAAATAAATAAACAATTGGCAACCTAACGTTTCCATTTATCAACCTAATGTTTGTCTAATAATTGACAACTCAACTAATTAATATCACAAGTTTATCAAACCAAATCATACCAAAACATTTTCATAAAAACCAAATCATAAGCTAAACTCATACACAGTGGCGGATGTAGTTTGTAAGATGTGGGGGGATAGACCCCACTAAAAAAAGAAATTTTGTTATTTATCTAGTTTAAAAACAAATTTTTTCCTAATGTTATACTAAAGTCCCCCAGTAATTTTTCGTCTGTGCCCCCACGAATCAAAAAATCAAAGAAAGCACCTAAAAATCAACCAAAAAAATCTATTGAAATTAACCAAAAAACAGAAAAAAAAAGTCCCTTGAAACCGAGAAAAAAGCTTAAAAATTCCTCGAAATCAACCAAAAAACTTTAAAAATTCTTCGAAATCGTAGAGTTAGGGGCCGTTTAACAAACGCTTACTAGGTAAGCTCTTACTAAGTCACTTACCTTACCGATGAACATTACAACTACCGAGAATCTTACCCGGTAAGAACGATGGCAAGGGCCAAAAGTCTTACCCGGTAAGTGTGGGCGGCAAGTCTTACCTGGTAAGTGTGGGCGACAGGTCTTACCGGGTAAGCACTTACAAGGTATATTGTTGCATACGATGCCGTTTAAATGAACTAGAATCTTACGCGAGAAGACAAATGAAAGTGTTAGTTTTTACCGGTAAGCACTTATCGGGTAAGCATTTGGGTAAACGACCCCTTAGGATAAAAACACACCGGGCGACTTTGCGGGTCTTTAATCTACCTTGAAGGTGCCCCCACTAGACCAAAATCCTGGATCCGCCACTGCTCATACAAAAACATTATCACAAGTTTATCAAACCAAAAACGACGTTTTCATAAGCTAAAAGAACTCATATCAATTTGAATATACAATATGCTCATATCAATTTCAATCTACAATATACTTGTATCTCATTACAAGTCTAAACTGTCATTACAAGTTTATCAAACCGAAAACAAACATAACGAAAAACAAACATGACGAACAGGTTTAGGTTTACAAACATAACAAATAATTCCATTACTACTCACATTTTCCTATTAAATGACAACATAAATTAAGGAATAACGACTAAGATTGTTTTGATACCTTAAATCATGTCAAGAAGTCGAAAAAGAAGCCTGTGTATGTCTCTGAAGCGACACCAAATTCCCTTTCTTTGAAGCTTCAATATGAACTAGGCCTTAAAATTAGCAAAAGGAAACAAAGTCATTCGTTAGCGCACACTATAACTTCTAAACACACACACACACACACACACAGATTCATTAAGAAACACACACACACATAAATTCCTTAAGAAACACACAAACACACACACACACACACAAATTCAACAAATATTCATTCACATACACACACACAAATTCATTCATAAACACACACACAAGATTCAACAATCGGTTAACAAACAAACAAACACACACACATAGAGATTCATTCATAAACACATACACACACACACAGACACAAATTCTGTCAAAAATCCATTCATTCACAAATCGATTAACAAACACACACATACAAACAGATTAATAATCAAACACACAAACACACACAGATTTTGTCATAAATCCATTCATTCACAAATCTATTAACAAACACACACATACAAACAGATTAATAATCAATCACACACAGATTCTGTAATGTTAAGGACAAGATAATTTATCAATCGGCGATTAAGGAAGAAAATGGGATAAACTTATTCTCGTATGAGAAAAAACGGGTATGTCAGAATGTGATAGGCTCTATAACACCGGCTGAAACAAAGCAGTAGAAATTAGGGCTTGTTTGTTCTCTTCGATTTATCTATCTAACTCCCAATCATGATTTCCAAAGAAGATGAAATAAACGTTGCTTTTAAAAATTGAGGTACTTTTTCTTCTGCTGTTATGCGATGTTATCTCCCCTATCAAGATTTTGAGTGATAATAATTAATTCTACAGTCTTCCCAAGTTCTAGAACTAGAATTGGCCCAGTTTTTGAAATTAATAGGTTATGAATTGAATTAAAATCGCTAAATGTCCCTTTAATGACAAGGACCATGTTCTTTAATTGAAATATTGCTTGCATAAAGACTAAAGGAGCAGTAGCAAGAAACATACACTTCATTAACGACTCATGGAAAATTGATGCAACATTACTAACATATATTATAATCTCAAACAAAGTTTGTTCCATACTTTATACAGAAACCCGAAATATGCTAGTCTCCATACTTTGTTGACTGTGAAAGGTCCAACCACCACCCAGAAACCAAAGAAGAATCCAACCACTAAGCAGACAATTAATAAGTTTTTTCTTGATCATAATGTCGTCCAACCAAATAAACCCCAAATTTCACAAACAAAAACTAAACACACACACATACACACACAGATTCGTTAGCACACACTACACAACTTCTAAACACACACACACACACACAAATTCATTTTGAAACACACACACACACAGATTCATTTTAGGGCTCAAATCAAAATTCATTTTAGGGATCAAATCAATACCTAAACAAATGGAGGTGGTCACGTACGGTGATGACAGTGGAAGTGGTCACGGTGACCGCCGGTGGTCACGGTCAGGGAGATGGTCGGTCCGTCGGAGTGTTTGGTGAGGGAGTGGTCACGGTAGCAACCAGCGTTCGATCGAGAGGGAGTGTGACGAGAGGAGAGATCGAGAGGGAGAGTGACGAGAGGAGAGATCGAGAGAGAGATCGTAAAATTAGAGTTCATTATGCCCGCTCTTTTTTTTTGAAATTTCAGTAAAATCACTAACGGATTTCCGACGGAAATTCCATCGGTAATTACCGAGGGAATTTAACCGTCGGTGATTACCGACGGATATCAAATTTAATAATAAATTATTAATAAGTATATTAAATTTAATTATTAATAAATTATTAAATATTATTTAATATTAAAACTATTAAATAAATTATTAATTTATCAAATTATATTTTAATTGATTAAAATACCCCTGAACTAACTGGACTTAACGGAAACCGTTAAAGGCCGCTATCTTTTCTCGTTAATTCCAGTTAGATCAGGAACCAAAAGTGTTATACACACATACATACATCTATAGACATACATACATACGTACATACATATATAGACATACATACATCTATAGACATACATACATATATAGACATGTACATGATCTATAGACATACATACATATATAGACATGTACATGACATACACACATTTATATGCATACGACTTATACATGTACATACAAGCAATACTTATGTATATAATACACCTATAGACATACATACATACACATGATATACATAGGCATACGACATATACATAAACATGATATACATATACAATACATCTATAGACATACATACATATATACATACATAAGTACATACACACATACATAGACTTGATATAGACATATGTGCTATATACATACAAGCAATACATATGTATACAATACATCTATAGACATACATACATCCATACACACATACATAGACATGATATAGACGTATGTGCTATATACATACAAGCGATACATATGTATACATTACATCTATAGACATACATACATACATACACACATACATAGACATGATCTATAGACATACGTACATACACACATACATAGACATGATCTATAAACATATTCACACATATATACGTAGCTAGACATGATATAGACATATGTGCTATATACATACAAACAATACATATGTATACAATAAATGATCTAAACATACACACACACACACACACACACTTACGACATACACGTATATACATGATATACATATATATGTACTATATACATACAAGCATACACATACATACATATATACAAACATACATACATACATACATACATACATACATACATACATACATACATACATACATACATACATACATACATACATACATACATACATACATACATACATAATGATATTGGAAAAATAAATAAATTAGTTTCCGACGGATTACCGACGGATTTTCTAACGGTCGTCGGAAATCCGTCGGTAATTTGCGACGGATTACCGACGGATTGCAGAAAAAATAATTATCAATTAAATTATTAAGTTTACGGATGGATTGCAATATTAAAAAAAAATCAAAAATAAAATAATTTCCTGTCCGTCTGTGATCCGTCGGAAATGATTATATTTACCGACGGATAATTCATCCGTCGCAAATAACTTATTTCCGTCGGGTGTTTCGTCGAAATTACCGACGGTTTGGGTCCGTCGGTAATATTTGGTTAGTATTAAACATTTTCCTAGTAGTGTAAGAATCAGAGATCTCAATGAACTTCTAGTGCAGGTTTTGAGTTTTGAGAAAATAATCAATATTTTTGAGAAGTTGATATTATGCTAATTAATGATTAAAATCAAGGTTCTAAATGGCGTGAGGCGTGACGTGGCGACGAGGTCAAGTCTCAAGCCTTACGAGTTACGTTGAGGCTATGGCATTTTTCAAGGCGTGGCTTAAGGCGACAAATCCGTGTATAATTTATATCTATAGTTGTGTATGTGTGTGTTTTTATCAGTGTCTTGAACAATAATGAACAAGTTATTAACAATTTAAATTCATATAAAACGATAAACAAAATAATTTTAAATTATAATCGATACTAATGGGTAAATTACAATCGAATTTCGAAGTATACAAATTCGAATAATCGAAAGTACACAAATTTGTTACGCCATGGCGGGCCACGGCGCGCCATAACAAGCTCGACGCCTTATCTCGACGCCAAGGGGTAAAACATGGCGGCAAGGCCACGCCTCGACGCCATGGCGCGTCATGGCGGCACCAAGGCGCGTTTGTTAGAACCTTGATTAAAATGAAATAAATAGTTTAAAGAAGAGGGTTTATGTGTAAGCATTATCTAAAACCTTTGTGGTAACATTATAGTAGAAAAAACATGTGTCACAAAAACGTATACAAGAATCCCTTTCTCTCGGAAATAAACTCTCACAAAAAGTGGTCATCTGTCCCCTCAAAGTTACCACTTTTACCAACTAAAAACTTGTTGATTTAACTAAATTGACCTCTTTGGGTTGTAGTTCTACCAACATGGAAATAAATGCTCAAATCTCTTTGTGACATCGTTATTGACTGACATTCGAAACTTAATTAGAATCATATAAACACTCGCATCTCTATGTAATTATAAAAGATTTTCTCAAAATCTTTTTGTATCACTCGAGCCGTATTTTTCGGGATATTCAAATATCAAACAAAATTTCAAACAAAAAGTAGCATAAAACTATAAATGTAAATTATTAATTAATAAAATATATAAAACTTGGTACGGTTCTGTAATACCATGGTATCCTATTTCTTATAACGTGTACCAATCAACTTGCATTCTTGGTAAAATAGTACCAACCAGAAATATTGTTACCAATTTAATTAGTATGATTGGTATTGATGTTGATTAATTTGGTTTCGTACAATTTTGTCTCTCTTACATTTAAAACTCTATAATTAATTTTTTTTTATTTAGTCAAATGTTGTATTTTTCAAAACACAAGAAAATTTTGCATATATTATATAACATCAGGTTTTAGATGAATGAAAAATTCAAGTTATAGACATTTAAATAAGGGGGAGACTAATTACACCATGATTTTTGCTATTTGCACCTTCATGATTGTATATCATGATTGTTTTTTTTTGTTTTTGTTTTTTTTGTTTTTTTTGTTTTTTTGTTTTTTTGTTTTTTTGACTTTTTGTTGTCTTTTCTTTTTTTATTTTGTTTATTTTTATTATATATTTTTATTTATTTGTATTATATAGTTTAATTTTTTTTTTACTTTTTGGTTTGATTTAAAAAAAAATATATTTAATATAAATATAAATATTACTAATTTTTTATAATTATATAATTATAAAAATAAAACATGAATATCGCGATTTGACATATAAATAGAACATAAAATGATCTATATTACATTCGATTATTCTAAAATAACATTATCCGTAGTACAATTAACACGTAAAAGCTGCATATAATTCTGTATTCGCTCTAAATACGGGGTAGCCCATGTAACAACCTAAAAACCAGAGTGAATTTAAAACGAGGAAACTGAACAAATAGACATCATCACTTGGTATAAACCTCCCAAAAAGGGGAAATGTACTAAACCTTTATAAGCCTGAATACTGATATGGAATTCAACAACGAACTAATCTAAACATAACCTATCTAGATTACATCAGTTGTTAATCCGATATCACCAAAAGAATGGGACTTAAATAATTGGCCAACATCAAATACTAGTCATCTCAAAAGCCCCCGAGACCAAGCTCATCACACAAGCCCTTGGCAACCCACCGCTAATGGGAACCTGTTATACAAATCATTTGAGAAAAAAGTGTTAGGCTTAAAGCCTAGTGAGAACATACAGTTTATAAATTCCAGAGATATAAACATTAGTATCAAAGGGAAACCTTTTCAAATAAGCATTTCCATGTTAACTGCTGATAAGAATGAAATCTTTCCAGAACCTCACAATTTAATGCACATGTAGCTCTTCGTTTTGCTTTCTTTCCAGAACCTCACAACTTAATGTTGTCAAGATCGATAAATTCTAATGAAGAATTTAATTAACACACTCAGAAATAATGTTAAAGAAGTCGCGGAAAAACACTTTAACAATAAATCAATGGAACAATGTATATACTCAAATCAGAAGTTATATTGATTAACTTAATGATTACAAACAAAACCTCAATCTGTTGAACAGGCTCAACAAATTTTCAATACTTCTCTATTGAAAGGACTTCTAAGAACCTTGAGGTTAATTCTCTCTAAAAACAAACATATATGGAAAACTATCAATGTATGTTCTAAACTATGCCTTCTATACAGTATATATACAAGACAGATTACAAGATAATTATAAAAGAAAAATTAATCTTCATGATCCAGTCCATAATTATCTTCAAATCTCCTTGACTTTTGCATTAATCAAATCATTCCATCATTATCTTCTCAGCAACTTTAATCTTCATAAGCAGTAGTAATTACTCAGCAGTATTAACCATCTTGCAGTACTAACATGCTAGCAGTACTAACCATGTTAGCAGTATTAATCTCACCAGCAGTAGTAATATTGAACTTAGCAGTATTAATTACACAAGAAGTAGTATCTGGGAGTATTAATCATCCTTAGCTCATTTCAGACCCAACAATCTCCCCCTAACTTAACTTTTCAAATTGAGAAGTTAAGTTCTTCAAAATTTGGTCTTCATGATACTTTCAAAACTTAAGCTCAATTCCCAAGATTAGGATCCAAACCTAAGCTTTGATTGATGATTCTTTTGACTAGTATCTGGTCCATTTCAGAATCCTTTGAACATACCAGCTTAGCATTCAACATACCTTGCAATTTGGCTTTGCTGTGATCATAAATTTTATCCACCAGGTAGTACTCATGATAAGATCTGTCAATAGTGATGACATAGACTCCACACCTTTCAAATAACATCCAATTGTCTATTCTTTGGAATTTACTCTCCAGATGCAGATCTCTGACAACATGTTGAACTTTGCTAGGATCAAACATCATGCATAAGTACTCCATGGCTAATCTTATTAAGCTCATTCCTGCTCCTGTCAAATCCTTTTCATACAAGCTCATTCCAACCTTGAACATTTCTTCTAAGTCAGATCTGGAACAGTTTCTGATGATTTTGCCCCAAGTAGAGTAAACCTCATACTTGTCTCCCATCCTTTTAATCCTAAAGTATTTCTTCCTTTGATCTTCCAGGATATCCCAATGGATAATTTCAGGGGCTTGAACTGATATTGGGTCATCTTTTACAGGTTCACTATTAGTCACTGTCATATACAAACCAACATGTACCTCAGATTGTTCTGCACCTTGTTGACTTGATTGTTCTTCAGGGGTTGCAACAACAGGTTCAACTTCTTTTTGCACTTCTTCAATCCTTGGCGTTTTGGTCTGTTTCTTTGAAGCTATGGTTTTCATTCTTTTGACAACTTTGACTGTTTGAGCAAGAGTTTCTTCTTTCTGTTCTTCTTCCAATTTTTTTGTAGAAGTGGTTTCTTCACTTTCAGGAAAAGGTTGTTGGATATGCAAATCATGCCTTTCTTTCATTTTCCTTTCAACCTCAACCCTTTGAGTAAAGTCTCCTTGTAGCTTGGTCATTTCTTTCTTGTAAAGCACTTCAATTTTGCCATAAGACATACTAGTGAACATGCCTTCTTTAACACCAACTGATCCTTTTAGAAAGTTGATCATTTTCCTCCTTTCTTGGTTGGCAACAAAAGTCTTTAAAGGTTGTCTTTTCTTTGTCTGTGCTGGCTGCCTTGGCATAGATGTTTTTGCTTGGACTTTCTTGGCTTCAGCTGCAACCCTCAAACTCCTTTGGTACTCCTCATTGAGCTTTTTAGACAGATCTAAAGCAATTTGCCTATCTTTGGCAGTTTGAGACTCTTCTTCTGCTTCTATTTCAGCTTGCAGTTGTTTGGCTACCTCTTCATCTAGAGCTACTTGAACTGACTTCTTTGTTTTCTTCAGAGGTTCCACTACCTTTTCTTTTGCTTTTCTCTTTACCTCAGCATCACTTATTTCTTTTCTCTTCTTTTCAAATCCTCCTTCTTTGATTTCCACTCCCTTGGCCTTTTGAGTAGCCTTGGGAGTGTCTGTTTTTGCCTTCACCAGTGTTTCAGCAATCTCTATCTCTTCAACTGTCAGCCCTGTTTCTGTTGCTGCTTTTTCAGTTTCTACTGCAGCTTCAGTTACTGCTTATGCTTCAGTTACTGCTGCTACTTCTGTTTCTGCTGCTTTGCTGTTTTCTGCTTTTGTACCCATTTCTGCTTCTTTTCCCATCTCCCCCTCAAACTGAGATTCATCCTCTTTGGTCTCCCCCTTTTTGAAAGAATCATGATATGTGCTCCTTTTCTTCAGCACAAACTTTGATTTCTTCTTTTTGAGATTTGCAATCTGCTCTTGTTGGCCAGTTATGACCTGTTGCATTGCCTCTATTTTCTGCCCTTGAGAAATGACATCCATATTGATACTGGCTATGGTTTCCATCAATTCATCGTATGTATATCTATCCTCACCACCTTTAGGTGTGTTTACCACCCTTGGAGGATCATTGGAATGTTTAGTAGAGGTCTCCTGCCTAGCAGAAGCATCCTCTACCCCCTTGGTTTCTTGGCACCTGGGACCTTTGATGTGTCTATACCAGAGAAGTCCTTACTGGGCCTCTTCATATTAGAGAACACTTTCCCTTTTGGGAGTTTTGGTACATATACCTCCTTGAAGGTAGGTAAATTCGTCAATTCCTTATTAAGTACTTCTTGTACAAACCTTGGATACATATAAAAGCCTTTTGATTTGGTATCCAGGTTTTACATTAAATCGTTTAAGATCATTTGAGAGAAATTAAACTTTCTAGAGGTTGCTAAGCAGACCAAAGCATAGGCTATGGTGCTGCTGAACACACTCCAGCCAGTTGTTTTTCTTGAAATGCAGTGTTGTAGGGTATGAACAAAGAATCTCCACTGAGGTGAAAATTTGCTCTTGAAGAACTTGAAATACCTCTGTGGGACCTTCATATCCCATTCGATTTATTTCAGCAAATAGATCTTCCTTAGGTAGAGAAGTAATACCTGCGGCATCATCTAGGCATAGATGTGCACGGATGCAGTCTTCAGTAATGGTCAGAGGTTTATCACAAATCCTTGATTTGATGACCTGATTGCCATCTTCAGTGTGGATGGTAGCATTCTCCCAAAAATGTCGCATGTGTTCCACATAGATTGTGGGATTGACAGATAATGCATATGCGACGTGTGAGGATTTGAGAAAATCTACAATATAATGAAACCCCGCAGCTTGCTTGGGTTTCTGTAGCATTGCTAACTCGTTGTGATCATCCACAAACACGAGACCTGCCATTAGTTCTTAAGTCGATTGAGCACTAGGGTGTAATCACTGGAAATCAAGAGTTAGGACGAGAGAAGATGAATAAGCAAAAGAAATTCAAAGAGCCGTTTTGATATATTGGCGGGCATGAAGGGTATTTATAGGGTACTGGTTTCAGTTAAGAGCAGTAGTAAGTACCCTAGCAGCATTAATACAAAACCGCAGTATTAACTTACATTAGCAGTAGTAACACTTACCAGCAGCATTAACACAAACTAGTAGTAGTAACACATACCAGCAGTATTAACACAGGCTAGCAGTAGTAACACATACCAGCAGTATTAACACAGGCTAGCAGTAGTAACACATACCAGCAGTATTAACACAGGCTAGCAGTATTAACGCTTTTGGCAGTAGAAACAAGACAAACATTAGTAACATTGCACTGGCAGTATAAACTGCCTAGCAGTAGTAACCATACTTAATCCTATTTGACCTGTCAGCATTTGTGCGAGCAGTATTAAATGAACCAGAAGTACTGACTACCTTTATTTCAAAGCAACCTGAAACACTTAAAGACAGAGGATTAAAATCACCATATTCCATACATTATGAGAAAGTAGATAGGGAAAAATCTATATAGGTACAAGAGTCAAAAGATAATAGGGTTATTCAGAGTTTATCATGCCCACATTTGTGACCAAAAATGTGAATCTACCCACATCAAAAGATTTAGTGAATAGATCAGCAAATTGGTTACTTGTATGGACTTTCACAACCTGAATTAGCTTCTTTTCATTACAGTCTCTGATAAAATGGTACCTGATTTCTATATGCTTTGTTTTGGAGTGCTTGACTGGATTATTAACAATGCTAATAGCACTGTTATTGTCTATGAAGATTGGAGTGTGAAGAAAAGTCATACCATAGTCCAGCATTTGATTCTGAATCCAGAGTACTTGTGAACAGCAGCTTGCAGCAGCTATATACTCTACTTCTGTTGTAGAGGTGGATACTGTAGTTTGTTTCTTGCACTGCCATGACACTAGTCTTGCACCCAAAAACTGACATCCCCCTGAAGTTGACTTTCTATCCAAATTTGCACCACCCAAGTCACTGTCTGAATAAGCAAGTAGGTCAAATGGTGAGTCATGAGGTTACCAAAGACCTAATCTAGGTTTTCCTTTGAGATATCTGAATATCCTCTTGACGTCTTGAAAATGTGACTGCTTAGGCCTTACTTGAAATCTTGGACACACACAAACAGGAAACATGATATCTAGTCTTGAAGCAGTGAGATACATGAGGGAGCCAATCATGGATCTATAGTGATGAACATCCACATCCTCCCCCTCAAGATCTGCAGTGATCTGTTTGTGTGTCTCCATGGGTGTGCTTGCAGGCTTTGAATCTAAGAATCCAAACTTATTTAGAATGTCCTGCACATACTTGGATTGGCTTATAAATATCCCATCTTTCTTCTGCTTAACTTGTAGCCCAAGGAAGAAAGTAAGTTCACCCATAGAACTCATCTTGAATCTCTTGTGCATCAATTCTTCAAAATCTCTGCACATTTGATCTTTTGTGGATCCAAAGATAATATCATCCACATAGATTTGTACAATAAGGATGTCCTTCTTCTTCCTCTGAATGAACAGAGTCTTGTCTATGATTCTTCTTTGAAAACCATTTTCCAAGAGATAGGTAGACAAAGTGTCATGCCATGCCCTTGGTGCTTGATGTAGCCCATAGAGTGCCTTCTTCAATTTGTATACTCTGTCAGGATAATTTGGATTCTCAAACCCTGGAGGCTGACAGACATACACTTCTTATTCAATTCTCCCATACAGGAAAGCACTCTTTACATCCACCTGGTTGACCCTGAACTTCATGAAAGAAACATAGGCTAAAAATAGCCTGATTGCCTCAATCCTGGCCACTGGTGCAAATACCTCTTCATAATCAATTCCCTCTTCTTGAGTATACCCTTGTGCCACTAATCTGGCCTTGTTCTTTATTACTATTCCTCTCTCATCTTTCTTGTTCATGAAGATCCATTTAGTGCCTATAGCTCTGTGTCCTTTTGGAAGGTCAACCAAATCCCATACATCCTGTAGCACAAACTGCAGTAGCTCCTCTTGCATTGCTTATATCCAGCTTGGATCCTTCATTGCATCATATGCCTTTTTGGGTTCAACCTGTGATAGAAAGCAAGATAGTAATCCTGATTGTATGTCCTTCAATCCTCCCAACTTGCTTTGATTCCTTGTGATTATAGGAGAATTGATGTCACCAATCACCAATTGAGGAGGATGATTTTTCTGAACTCTTGTTTGATGAACATCCTCTTCATTAATATCTGCTTCCAGATTAGAGTCATTCTTTTCAGGAGGGCTGCCACCAAAAACTGAAGAGTTATCATCATCTGTGTCATCTTCTTCCAAACATGGCATCTTAGGACCTTTGATTTCTGAATTTGAGGGTTGATCTTCCTTTTCACCTCTGTCCTCTTCATTCTGAGCTGGTTCAGTGTCCTTTGAATCTGAAGTATCTTTCTTATCTTGGTCACAGAATTCAACAGGATCAGCAGTAGGTGTTGAGAACAGCACAAACTCTTGTCTTTGTACTTGTACCTTTTCTGTCCCTGTTCCTGCATTATGCTCATTACTGAAATCCAAAGAGTTAGACAGTGAATCAATGTCAAATAGCGAATCAGGACCTGAACCAAGTTGATTTGGTGTGTTCTCATTGCATTTGACATTGTCACTTTCCTCAATAATCCTTGAAGAGGTGTTGAAAACTCTGTAGGCCTTACTTTGAGATGAATATCCAACAAGAAACCCATCCTCAACTTTGCTATCAAACTTGCCTAGGTGAGTTTTGGTATTGAGAATTGTGCAAGGACACCCAAATGGTTTGAAAAATCTAATAAAAGGGTTCTTCTTTTTAAAAAGCTCATAAGGTGTCTTGTCTTGGGATTTCACTACTAGAACTCTGTTTTGAACATAGCAGGCAGTATTAACTGCTTCTGCCCAAAAAGTAATTGGAAGTTTTGAATCTGCCAATAGAGATCTAGCAGATTCTATCAGAGTCCTATTTCTCCTTTCAGCAACACCATTCTGTTGAGGAGTCCTAGGAGCACTGTATTGTCTCTCAATGCCTTTTTCCTCACAGAAGTTGTTTAGGTCATTGTTTTTAAATTCAGTTCCATTATCAGACCTGATGACTTTAACTCTTAGATTTTTTTGGTTTTCAACTCTAAGAACAAAGGATTTGATCAGTCCCCTTGTCTCATCCTTAGTCCTCAGAAAATAGACCCAAGTGAATCTAGAGAAATCATCAACAATAACCAAACAGTAGGATTTCTTACCAATACTCATCACATTTGTAGGACCAAACAGATCCATATGCAGTAAATTAAGAGGTGAAGAGATTGTATTTATCTCTTTGGTCTTATGAGAAGTTTTGTGCTGTTTGCCTTTAAGACACGCAACACAATGATCATCACATGAAAATACCTTTTGTGGCAAACCTCTTACAAGGTTGTTTTTCACATGTTTGTTCATTGTTTTAAAGTTCATGTGACACATCCTTCTGTGCCAAAGAGATGATTCATCCAATGAAGCTTTTGTAAATAAACAATTTAAAGATGAATCAGAAGCTACACTCTCCAAGTCTAAGCAATAAACAATGTACTTTCTAGGAATTCTAAGTAGTATCATACTTTCATCAACTACCTTGAACCCTGGAGCAAGGATAATACATTCAGTATCATTGAATAATATGCTATGTTTCTTGTCACAGACCTGTGATACACTTAACAGGTTGTATCTCAATTGCTCAACATAGTATACATCCTCAAAGGTCATCTTACCTTTTGACACATTACCTTTTCCACTTATCTTTCCACCTGCTGGATTATCACCAAAAGCAACATGTCCTCCATCAATTCTTTTGAAGTTTTGAAGGCAGGCCATGTTACCTGTCATGTGCTTGGAACAACCACTATCAACATGCCAAATGCTCCTTCCCTTGAGCTGTTGGTTGCCCTGCACATATAATAAAGTGGTATTGGGTTTCCCATTCTCATCAACATACTCATATTCAGACTTGATGAGATTATCAAACTGAGGAATCGTATTGCTTGAATACTTTGTCAGAAGAATGGGCCTGTCACTGGAAGCAGTACTAACTTGATTGGCAGTACTAACTTTGTTAGCAGTACTAACATCATTAGCAGTACTAATTGGGTTAGCAGTACTAACTGGGTTAGCAGTAGTATTGCTTGCAGCAGCACTATTTCTGTCAGCAGTACTATTTGAAGTAGCAGTACTAACAGATTTATTTACTTTTGGAACCCAAACCTGGACAAAATTGTTTGCTTTCTTTTTCTTTAAGTTACTCATTGGCTTATTTGGAGTATTTTTCTTTGAATTAGCAAACTTATTCTGAGCATGAGATTTTATAGGTGCCCTTCTCACATTCTCAGCCATATGATTCCTTATTTTCTTCCTATAACCAACAGGATTTTGTATATTTCTTTGAAAAGTGATCCTTTGGTTAATAGGATTGAAATAACAGTGTTTGGCTAGATGATTTAACTTGCCACAGATAAAACAAGGCTTTGGTCTGTTAATTTTTCTTAGATCAATTCCTTGTTTTAGAGCCCACTGATTATTTATGTTTCTTTGATTTCCCCTTGTTTTATCATGTTGTTGGGGCTGATTCTGTTTACAAGTACAGGGATTAACAACAGTGGTTTGCATGTAATGGATTCCCTGTACCTTTCCCTTCCCTCTCTTAGAACTTTCAGCCTTCTCACTCTTTACAAAAGGTTTACCCCCCCTTCATTAGTAAGGATATGATTTTCTAAAGGGATTTATTTAAGGTCATCCTTATTCTTACCCTTAGTGGTCTCTTCTTCAGCCTCTTCCTTAATCACTACACTGTCAAGAGGATCTACATTTGTGGCTCCTGCAGGTAAGTCTATTTTCTCTTGTCTTTCTAAGAGGTCTGAAGTGGGAGGGATATAGTTATTGTTATAGGGTGGAGGGGTACTGTTGTATCCTAAACCTCTTTTCAGGTTGTCATGGACTTGAGATTTTAGAAGTGAGTCCATTGCTTTAGAGGCATTGGAAAACTTCTCAATGTCCAGCTTGGCTTTCTCAAAATCACTCCTTATCTTCTCACATTCTTCTTTAGACTTTTTAAGCTTAAACTCTAACTGATTCTTTTCCCACTTCAAGTAGTTAGTATCATATGTGTGTTGAAGTTCATTGGCTTTGTATGCCTTAATCTGTTCTTCCAAATTCTCAACAATCACAACATACTCTCTTCTATCTTTCTCTAACCTTTTTAGGTCATCACACATGCTTTGATTGTGATCCATGTACTTTTTAACAGTTTCTATGCAAGATTTTGAGCAAAGGTTAGATTTTACCTCTGTGGGAATATCAGTGTTTGCTGACTCTGAAACTTTAGCCATTAAAGCTTGATTCTGATATGCTTCTTCTGCTTGGTCACTCCAATCAAATCCCATTCCTTCTTGGGAAACAAGAGCTTGAGAAGAGTTCTTGTTGTTGAAGCTAGTGGACTGTGATGGTTGATGGTTGCTAGTATGATGTTGAGGCATTCCACTTCTGCATTCTCTTGCAAAGTGCCCCAGCTTGTGACCCTTGTAACATTCAACCTTGGATTTATCAAATCCAACCCCATCTTCTCTTTTCTGAGCAAAGTTATTCCTTCCAGTCCTTTTGATGAATCTTTTTACCCTTATTGTGAGCATAGCCATCTGCCACTTGATATCCATCTCTTCCAGATCATCAGCATTTATCTGTTCTAAGTCATCATTAATTAGAGTGGAATTAGCATGACTGGCTAGAAAAGCTTCTAAAACTGAGTCATTAGATCCATCTTGCTTTGATCCATAGACAACACTAACTGATTCTGTATTAGCAGCAGAATCAGTAGAAGATGATAAAAGAGCAACATTGTATGAGTATCCAGAGGGCCTCTTCTTTGCTTCTACCTCTGCTTCAAACACCCTAAGGTCATTATAGAGGTCATCCAGTTCCTTGTCCTCCAGTTGGTCATTCTGTCTAAAGGAGACAGTGTACATAGTCCATTCATCACCAAGAGATCTTAGAAATTTTCTGTTGACATCATCTTGATCTATCTGGACACCAACAGTAGCCAATTCACCAATTAACTTATTAAATCTTTCAAAAGTTTGAGTCATGGACTCATTCTTTGTAGACATGAAGTTTTCATATTGTTGCTTCAGGATGGCCTTCTGATTTCTCTTGGTACTTTTGGTACCAGAAAATCTTTTCTCCAGTGCATTCCATAGAATTTGTGCATCCATGCAGTTGCAGAACTGGTGTTGGTACTCATTAGGTATAGCCAAGAGCAGAGTGCTCAAGGCTTTCATCTATGTCTGCCTCATCTTCCTCTCTCCATCAGACTTTAATGGAGGTCTTTTGCCATCTGGTCCTATCTTTCCTTCATCTGAGGGACCATTCTCAATGATATCCCAGATTGAGAAGTTTGTGAGAAGAATATATTGCTTGATTCTGATCTTCCACATGTCAAACTCATTGGGTTTGATCATGGGAACCTTTGATACCAAAACGCTGTCGCTTGAACTGTCCATGATTATAGGTTTCTGAGTTTTCTTGCTCTGATACCACTTGTCAAGATCGATAAATTCTAATGAAGAATTTAATTAACACACTCAGAAATAATGTTAAAGAAGTCGCGGAAAAACACTTTAACAATAAATCATTGGAACAGTGTATATACTCAAATCACAAGTTATATTGATTAACTGAATGATTACAAACAAAACCTCAATCTGTTGAACAAGCTCAACAGACTTTCAATACTTCTCTATTGAAAGGACTTCTAAGAACCTTGAGGTTAATTCTCTCTAAAAACAAACGTATATGGAAACCTATCAATGTATGTTCTAAACTATGCCTTCTATACAGTACATATACAAGACAGATTACAAGATAATTATAAAAGAAAAATTAATCTTCATGATCCAGTCCATAATTATCTTCATATCTCCTTGACTTTCGCATTAATCAAATCATTCCATCATTATCTTCTCAGCAGCTTTAATCTTCATAAGCAGTAGTAATTACTCAGCAATATTAACCATCTTGCAGTACTAACATGCTAGCAGTACTAACCATGTTAGCAGTAGTAATATTGAACTTAGCAGTATTAATTACACAAGAAGTAGTATCTGGCAGTATTAATCATCCTTAGCTCATTTCAGACCTAACAAATGTGCATGTAGTTCTATATTTTACTTTCTTCCAGAACCTCACAATTTAATGCACATGTAGTTCTTCGTTTGATTATCTTCCAGAACCTCACAATTTAATGCACATGTACTTCTTATTTTATTAAATTCCAGAACCTGACAATTTAATGCACATGTAGTTCTATATTTGAAATAGTGACCTCCAAATAATCCACATAAAATAAGCAAGTAAAACATCTTTTTACTTCAAATAAGGCGGAACCCATCATTTTAGTCAAAACTGAACGGGAACCCCGAAATCACCAAAAACTCAAGTTATGTCAAAATGTTGAGAACTTAAATCCATACCGTAGAAATATTTTGGATTTCAAAAATATAAGTTTTGACATGTATAAAGTTTATAAAATGGTAGTAAGAACACACCAAATAGGTTTTAGACGAAAACCCGAAAAACCAGATATCGACCACCGGGGAAAGACGAAGCTTTCTATACCGAAATCTTGCTAGATGTATTTAATACTAGCAAATACCGAGGTACAAACGAGATCTAGAAAGAGAGAGAACTTGAGAGAGAGAAAGAGATATTTGATATTTTGGTTTTCCAAAACAAATGAGATACATTGCTAAGACCCACCTTAAGTCGGTCATGCCATCTCGCGGGTTATGCTGCGACCACAACTCGCGGCATAACTCGCCCGCTAACCCAAAAACCCACACAAACAGGGGGTTTCGCGGGTTGTGCCGCGACCTCAAGTCGCGGTGCAACTCGCGTGGTTAACTGTGGTTAATCCAAAACCATCAAAATCCAAACTCAAACTCCAAATCAAACGCGGTGCTAACGACAACGCTTAAACACAAGAATAACAAGATTACAAAATGAAAATCCGGGGTGTTACAATCCTCCCCAACTTGGGAATGATTTCGTCCCCGAAATCCCATCTACCCGAAAAGATGAGGATATCTTCCGTTCATATCCTCCTCGGATTTCCACGTCACGTTGGCTCCCCGATGATGCTTCCACTACACCTTGACCATAGTGACTTCTTTGTGACGCAACTTCTTAGACGTTCTCTCTAAGATAGCGTCGGGTTCTTCTACACAACGGTTACCCTCGTCCACTCTTAACTCTGAGAGGGGAATGACGCTTTGTTCCTCCGCCAAACACTTCCGAAGGTAGCAAATATGGAACGTGCTGTGGATTCAGCTCAACTCTGGAGGCAGTTCCAATTGGTAGGCTTGCAAACCCACCCGATTAAGCACTTTGAAAGGTCCAAGGAAACGGGGACTCAGCTTCCCACGTTTTTCGAACCTGATAATGCCCTTCCAAGGCGATACCTTAAGCAACACACGGTCGCCCACTTGAAACTCCATCGGTCGCCTCTTCTTATCGGCATAGCTCTTCTGCCAATCCTTAGCCGCTTTCAACCTTTCACGAATGAACTTGACCTTATCGGCCGTCTCTTGCACGATCTCCGGTCCAGCGAATTGCTTCTCTCCCGTTTCAAGCCAACACACGGGAGTTCGGCACTTCCTCCCGTACAACGCCTCAAATGGTGCCATCCCAATACTCGAGTGGTAGCTATTTTTATAAGAAAACTCCACCAAAGGTAGGTGAGAGTCCCAACTACCCCCGAAATCGATGATACAATGCCTCAACATGTCTTCTAGCGTTTGGATCGTTCTCTCGCTTTGCCCGTCGGTTTGTGGATGGTAAGCCGTACTCAACTTTACTCGCGCACCAAGCTCTTTCTGAAACCCATCCCAAAAGTTCGAAGTGAACCGACTGTCGCGATCCGACACGATCGACAAGGGAATTCCATGCCTCGAGACCACTTCATCGATATAAAGCTTTGCTAACTTGTCCATCGGTAATGTCTCACGCATAGCCAAGAAGTGAGCGCTCTTAGTCAATCTATCGACTATTACCCAAATGGTATCGTGACCTCGAAGAGTTTTAGGAAACTTGTCGGTCCACAATGTTTATATCAAGTTCTTACAAATCAACAACAATAACAAGATTACCAACCTGTATGATTAATAACAAACGATTACAAGGTTTGGTGTTCGGTTTTAGCTCTTGACGTGTTCTCTCTGTTTTTACACCTTTTGTGTGTGTGTGAAAGTGTGATCTGATTTCTTCTAGGATTTTTTTTTAATAGTAATAAACATTTTCATAAGATTGTAGGAGTAACTAGTATTCTTCTTCTCTTTAACAAAAGTAGGTAACCAAATAAAGAGGCAACTCCATATCATAACTACAGACTATATATAACTATATATAGAGAGACACTACTATCATATATATCTCAACAAAACATGATCAAACATTAATTAAGTATGGTAATTACTAATTACCAACCCAACCTAACCCAACAAGTAAACTAGCAGCAAGTTGCATCAAGATGTGGTCCACACATGAACATGTCAAACTTCTTCACTCTGTCCCACCACCCATACACCTTCTTCCCATTGCCACCTGGATGCTTCTTCTCCTTCATCACCCGTGCCAGACTTGTACATGTGTTGTTGCTGTTACTTGTACTGCTCATGGAACAACCTGTTTCATCTTCACCACCACTCCAACTCATGCTGCTGCTACTCCCATTGCTCTTCACCATCAACCTCTTTATATTTATGCTCTTCACCATCAACCTCTTGTACATGTGCTGCTGCTGTTACTTGATATGATCTCAAGCTTCTTAGACACACTAACCTTACAACCACTTACAATAAACTATAATAAAACTAACAATAATATCTAACATTTAGATATTATCAATCTAACTAATAACTAATAAAACATTAGATATTTAGTTATGCTAAATATCTAATTACATCAATTACAAATAAACAATAAACATTAATTACTTTGACATTTTATTACAAACGACATTAGACTTTATATCGAGAGTCGACTTTCCGGCATTAGCTTTAGATTGGATCTTCAGATTGGATGATCTTGAATCCAATAGATATGTGGTCTAACAATCTCCCCCTTTGGATCAAGATCATTACTAAAAAGATTTTAGCAATTTAGTCTTCTTGTTCAGCTCAGAAGATGCAATCTCTTTTTCTAGCTCAGAATGCTTTAGCAAAGTATCTTCAAAGAAAATTTATCTGAAATCAACATGTCTTCAGAATACTTTGATCTCGCATTTCTTTGTTAGCTTTTCTCTTCTCCAATGTCTTGTAATGTAATGGACTGTACATTTCTTCAAGCTTTAGATTCTCCCCCTTTTTGATAAAAAGTGCAACGACTTCATCAAAACTTTGAGTAAGAAATGAAAATCACTTGGAGCCTCTGATCCGTCAATTCAAAAGATATTCATCCAGATCTTTTCAAATCCAGACAAAATAGTCGTGTAACACCTGAATCAACCAATGAATCAGTTAACATGCCTGTCAGTAACACTAAGTCACTGTGTGTAACGAATACATAATGGAAAGGAGCTGTTTGATGTTGACTCCCCCAGGGCTTCCATTTAATCATCGGAACACCACAAAGGTAATTTCTATAAACGTTATGACAAAGAAACAAATTCCTTGTGTGTTCGTGCTTGTGATAGAAAGAATTAAGCACTTGATGATTGCTTATTAGGCTCAAATTTTGTGTAAACCACTGAGACAATAGTAAGTTAAACACAGACTCAATGTGCATGATTGAAGTGCGAAGGTGGGGCAGACTTCCTTCTTTTCAATATCCAGATTTTCCAAATGAAAATCAGATAGCAAATGTGCTGCTTCCCCTTTGAAAATGCGAAACATTTTCTTGTTAAGAAGAAAATGAGTAGATGGTGAGGTTTGATCAAGAGTTGGCATGGGCTAGTTGCTTGTTTCAATAATGTTCACCAAAGAGTTGTGAAACATTAGAATTGTGGATGCCCGACTCAGAAAAATTTGGTGCAGAGTTGTGATATTCTTTTAACTCTGTTCTCACACGCTCTTTCTTTTAAACATTTAGCTTACTCTAACCAAACTTTCTTTTTCAGTTATATCTCATCACTCAATTCTTTTCAACTTCTCACACTCAATCACTATGGATTAACTTCGTGGGTAGAAATCACAGGTTAATGTGATTCCATAGAAGTTCAATTAAGTCCTAGCACAATGAAATCCTTTTTTTCCTATTATGCATATGATGCTCAAATATGTTTAACTATTTCAGTTAAAGCACAATGTAGAACTTGAAAACATTTAAAGTCACACTTCCAATTCATGAATTCGTTTTAAGAATCGGGAAGTGGTTTGAACATTTAGAACAATGTTTTCTATGATTGAAAGTTGTCCACTTATCAACCATATATGAGATTAAGATAAAGGATTGTACCTTAAAGTGCGATCTTATATCTCATGAAGCTAAGCTTAAAGTCATAAACATATGATCTTGTAAGCTTCTCTCAAAAATTCTTCAAAAGTCTTATGTCAAGTCAAAGTAAAATTTATTCACTTAAATTGAAAAGACAAAAAGCAGTAAAACTTTTAAAGTACGAGTTCTGATCAGAAATAATCAGAAGTCATCACCTTCTTTACTCCCCCTGAAGTTATGCATCGGTACATTATCAGTTGTAAACGATATGCATAAAATTTCAGACAAATATGTATGTACTCCCCCTTGATGGTTGACTTCCTCATTCGAGTATCGGAGTACAATCTCTTTTTCAGTACGGAGTAAGGTCTTTTGATCATTGAAGTGCGAGTCCTAAACTGTTGTGTTTAGAAGTCAAACTTCGTTGAAGTACGGGTTCGAAGCTGATTAACATAGAAGCCATTGATTTTGCCCTTGAAGAACGAGTCCTGATCTGTACATAATCAGAAGTCGATGATCTTTGAAGTTCGGGTCTTGAGCTGATTTACACAATAACCATTTCTCTCCTACTCCCCCTAGACAGTAGGTACCTGCAATACATAATCATCCCTTTTCTTTGGTATCCATTTCCAATTGGATCCAACTGTGTTAGCAAACGATTTTGGCACCCAGTGAAATTTGGGTCCGCTTTGCTTTTTAGAATCAGATAAAGAATTTGAATGATAAGAGGGAACATGATATGTTCCAAACCAAACATCAGAATCTATACGAGAAGCAAGATCATGTTTATCATAATTTGAAAACTTTCTAGCAGACAAAGATAACTGGAATAATTGCTGTTTTGAAAATTTCTTGCGAGAATCAACAAGTTTTGGTTTAGAAAAAGCAATATCCACAATTATATCATCTTTACTAGTAGTAATCTTATTACAGTCAGCACTAGAACATGATATAGCAGTCTCGTCAAACTCCTGTTTTGGTTGCCATTCAAATTTAACTGCAAGTCTTTTCTTGCTCATTGCTGAAACATTTGAAACTTGTGAGTTAGACTTTTGAGCAACAAACGAATGCTTCTTTTTAGGTTTACCAGTAGTGATCGGTTTCTGTGAATGCTGAGATTTAATCTTACCTTTAGCATTTTTAGCTTTCACAGAGACTGATTTATCAACTTTCGTTGATTTTGCACTGTTAACAGGCATACTGGTTTTTCCCAAAGATTTCTTAACAAAGGATGAATGGTTAGGAAGTTTTGCATTAAAGTCAAATTGATTAAAACAATCATCTAAACCACCGTCAGAGTTCAGAAAATAAAACCCTTTATTTGCTAGATCAAACATATCCTCAGAGTTTGAAGCCGTTGAAATAATAACATTTTTTAGCACGGTTGAAAAAACTTTTTGTTGAATCTCAATCAAAAGTCTTTCATCTGTTAAAGAGTTCTTGAGTTCAGAAATTTGACTTTCCAAAACAAGAGGAGGGACATAAATTTTACCTTTAATAGGCTTCGTCTCCATCTCTTTTTCAGAATAACTTTCAAAGAAATCATTTGAAAGAGATTTCTTGTGATATATTGGATTATCATTATAACTATTATTCACTTTCGCATAATAAAATGGAAGGTGAACTTTAGATGATTTCAAACGTTTTTCAGTTTCGTTGGCTTCATCCTTTTCAGACAGTCTAGTCCAGAAAACTTTAAGCTCAGGGATTCTTCGAGCTAATTTCAAAGAAAGAAGATCATAAAGTGCAGGCACTTCAGATATTCCTTTTTGAAGACAGTGAGGATTCTTATAACCGATTCCCAATTTTTCTATTTCCTCTCTGGGTTTGTTCAGATGAATAGTTTGTTCAGTTTGACCCAATTTGTATAACTTCTCTTCCAAACTTTTTAATTTTGCAATTAAAGTTTTGTTTTCTTCAGTACATGAAGAATGCATTTTCGTAAGCTCATATAAATCAAGCTCACTTTTTCTCAGTTTAGACTTGAGTTCAGAATTCTCTTTAAGAATTATTGTCTTTTCCTTTGCGCTGGTGTCATTATTTCTATGTAAAACCTCAACCAATACTTTCTTCTCAGTAAATTCGTCGCTAAGTTTCTGTATCGATTGGTTTTTGTCAGAAATAACACCATTTTCTCGCTTAAGTTTTGACTCTAACTCTTGTTGTTTTAAATTCATGGCATGCATTTTATTTATGAAATCTGAATAAGATAAATCACATACCTCATCTGTCTCATCCTCTTCTGAATCTGCTTCAGCTTCTGATTCCTGCTTTCCCATCAAGCACATGTTGATTGCTTCCTCGTCTGAATGATCACGCCAGTACTCATCCTCTGGCATCAGTGCCTTACCCGCCTTCTGTTGCTTTGCAAGAAGCATCTTGTTCTTGTAGTAATCGGAGTTTCTGACTTTGGGTCTGCGGAAGTCTCTGGCAAAGTGACCTGTTTTGCCACAGTTGTAGCACGTTGGTGGTTCTGACTGACTGGATCCTTCAGCTTGAAATCTTCTCTCTTCCGGCTTCTTTTCCTCTATTCTCTTTCCTTCAGCATGATACCTTCTCTCTTCCGGTTTCTTCTCCTCTATGCTCTTCCCTTCAAACTTCTTTCCTTCATATCTATTTCCTTCAACCCTTTCCTTGTGGACATAGTTGTTAGGACCAGAAGAATACCTCTGATTGTTTGAACTTGGCTTCGTGTAGAACTTCTTCTGAAAAGCATTTGTCAGCAAGAGCATAGCCTGCTTCAGTTGTTCATTTTCATCCGTGTCAGAGTTTGCATAAGCTTCATTTTCTTCTTATTCATACACAATCGTCTTGTTCTTCTTCTTCTTGACAACAAGAGCAACTGTGTCTTCAACTGTCTTTACTTTCTGCCTCTTTTCATCTAGAATTTCATCCACCTCTTCTTCATTTTGTTTGAGGGTTTCATACACCTCATGAAGTGGAATCTCATTCAGATCCTTGATCTGCTTCATCTGTCTAGCAAATCTCTTCCATTCCGGCTGTAGAATACTTAGGAATTTGACGTTCAGCTCGATTTGAGATTTGGTGACCTTGTTCTTGCTTAGTTCGTTTAGCAAGGTCACGAATCTGTCATAAGTTCCTTCTAGAGACTCTCCATTTCTGCCTTTAAATTCTTCATAATTGTTTAGGCAGTTGGAAAGTTTGAGCTGATTCCTAACCTTTGAACCCAGCATCATCTTCTCTAGCTGATCCCACATCTCTTTGCCCGAGGCTTTATAGCTGTCAATCTTTACATAGATTTCGTTTGGAATTCCTTGTAGAATGTATGACTTTGCTAATTTATCACCTTTTCCTCTCTTTAAGTTATCATCTCCGAGCTCATGATACTTAAGTTCAATCTGTGTTGGCACAGTTCCAACCATACGAGTCGTCATAACTGGTTTCATAACCCCTTCTTCTATCGATTGCCTGATGAAATCACCCAACTCATGTCTGTCAACAAAGTTCAGGAACCGATCTTTCCACTGTTCGTATTCTCCTTTAAAGAGAACTGGTGGCTTGGTGTCAGTTCCGATTGCAAGGGCTTCTCTAGATGTCATTCTGAATAAAAAGATAGAAGTCTGGAAAACTTTGCGTTTTTAGAAGGTGGCGCAAATGAGGTTTGCGTGAAGAGTGGGTCGCGGAAACTAAAGCTTTGCGTTTCAAGTTGATCGTGCGAATTGAAGTTTGCGTGAGCTGTACGTAGCGCGAAGTAGAGCTTTGCGTTTCAAGGAGTTGGCGCAAAGGGAAGTTGTGTTTTTCGTGAGGAGTTGATCACACGAACTGAGGTTTGCGTGATGTATTGGTAGCGAGAGTTGAGGTTTGTGTGACTAGAGTGTCGCGAAAACTGATGTTCGCGTGAGACGTTGGTCGCGAAACTTGAGGGTTCTCGTGATGAGAGGGTTACGCAAACTGAGGTTTGCTTGAGCTGTTTGTTTGAGTGAACTGATTCGATGTTTGCGTTTCGTGAAGTAGAGCTTTGCGTGAGCTTTGAGTAGCGCAAAGTGGGCTTTGTGTGATCAGTTGGTAGCGCAAAGTGGGCTTTGCGTTTTACATGGGTGGCGCAAAGTAGACTTTGCGTGTTCAGCGTGTTGCGCAAAGTGTGTCACGCAAAGTTCAATTTGCGTGAGTTCTTCCCTGTGTTTGCGCGAGTTCGTCCTGTACTTCGAAAATCAACTAAAACCTGTTTCTACGTCGTTTAGCAGTACCAAACTCTACCAATATGACTATAAACACTTCTAGAACAGTTTGTGACCACTTGATCTCGATAAAAATCACTTTTTCAAAGATAAAATTGATGGCACAGTAACTTTTTCAAACTCGAACTCAGACACAAAATCACCAAATTGGAACTCGATTTAAGCTTTAAATTGAAATCAAACAACAACAACTCGATCTAACAGCCTAATCGATCACAACCTGATCGATTTCCACACCTAAAACACTCAAAAACTCGAAATCGATTTTCAAATAAGAACACAGAGTCGGTTTTTGAAAAACTTGATTTTGAATCACTTATCAGGCCCTGATACCAATTGTCGGTCCACAATGTTTATATCAAGTTCTCTCTAAGCAACAACAACCACAACCACAACCACAACATGAAGTAATATGTCCCATTTTAGATGATGATAACAACACCAATGCTGATTATTCAGACGATGCCGAAAGCTCACTTTCTTACCAGCCACTGATACCAATTGTCGGTCCACAATGTTTATCAAGTTTTATATCAAACAACACATAAACGATTTACCAACCTGTATTGATTAATAACAATGGTTACAAGGTTTGATCTTTTCAAGCTCTAGATGTGTTCTCTGTTTTACACCTTTTGTGTGTATTTTTGTATGTGTCGATTATTTTCTGATTTGATAGAGTTGTTGAGATCTGATATGATCTCAAGATTCTTAGACACACTAACCTTAAAACCACTTGCAATAAACTATAATAAAACTAACAATAATATCTAACATTTAGATATTATCAATCTAACTAATAACTAATAAAACAATTAGATATTTAGTTATGCTAAATATCTAATTACATCAATTACAAATAAACAATAAACATTAATTACTTTGACATTTTATTACAAACGACATTAGACTTTATATCGAGAGTCGACTTTCCGGCATTAGCTTCAGATTGGATCTTCAGATTGGATGATCTTGAATCCAATAGATATGTGGTCTAACAATCTCCCCCTTTGGATCAAGATCATTACTAAAAAGATTTTAGCAATTCAGTCTTCTTGTTCAGCTCATAAGTTGCAATCTCTTTTTCTAGCTCAGAATGCTTTAGCAAAGTATCTTCAAAGAAAATTTATTTGAAATCAGCATGTCTTCAGAATACTTTGATCTCACATTTCTTTGTTAGCTTTTCTCTTCTCTAATGTCTTGTAATGTAATGGACTGTACATTTCTTCAAGCTTTAGACAACTTCGTCACGAAGTCCATGGTAATATGTTCCCACTTCCACTCGGGAATCTCTAAGGACTGCATACTCCCATACGGACGTTGATGTTCGGCCTTAACTTGTGAGCACGTCACACAACGCTCCACACAACGCGCAACATCAAGCTTCATTACTGGCCACCAATAATGCAACTTCAAGTCCCTGTACATCTTTGTACTTCCCGGATGAATGGAATACTTGGACTTGTGAGCATCCTCAAGCAATAGATCACGGCTACCCCCAACTTTGGGCACCCACACACGACCGCTAAACAGTTTCACCCCACGGCTGTCTTCCGTTAAGAGTAAGCGCTGCTTCGTCATGACTTCCTCCTTGAGATTTTCTTCCAACAAAGCTTCAACCTGAGATGTCTTGATCTTATCAACAATACTAGACACTAACTCGATTCTCGAATGGGTAGCTCGAATACTTCCGCTATAGTCCTTCCGACTTAGCGCATCGGACACCACGTTCGCCTTACCGGGATGGTAAAGCAATTCACAATCGTAGTCCTTGAGCAACTCGAGCCACCGCCTTTGCCTCATGTTCAAATCCTTTTGATCAAATACGTACTTCAAACTCTTATGATCTGTGTAGAGCGTACATCTTGTGCCATAGAGGTAATGTCGCCAAAGCTTCAAGGCGAACACCACCGCTGCTAACTCTAAATCGTGGGTAGGATATTTCTTCTCGTGTATCTTAAGTTGCCTCGAGGCGTAAGCGATTTCCTTGCCTCTCTGCATCAACACACATCCTAATCCCATCTTCGAAGCGTCGCTATAGACCACGAAGTCTTCTGACCCTTCAGGCAATGACAAGATTGGAGCCTCGCACAACTTCTTTTGTAGAATCCGGAACGCCTTCTCTTGCGTTTCGGTCCAATTGAACTTCACATTCTTCCGAGTTAAAACTGTCAAGGAAGAAGCGATCTTCGAAAAGTCCTAAATGAATCTCTGATAGTACCCCGCCAGACCCAATAAACTTCGGATCTCTGACGGACTCTTGGGAGACTCCCAATTCATCATAGCTTCAATCTTGGAGGGATCCACTTTCACTCCATCTTGAGTGACAACGTGACCCAAGAATTACACTTCTTCAAGCCAAAAGTCGCACTTGGAAAACTTGGCGTACAACCTTTCTTTTCTCAACACATCAAGAACTTCGCATAGGTGTTGCTCGTGCTCTAACTCGCTCTTAGAGTACACAAGTATATCATCAATGAATACGATGACCGACTTGTCGAGGAAAGGTCGACATACTCTATTCATCAAATCCATAAATACCGCTGGTGCGTTCGTTAGGCCAAAAGGCATTACAAGAAACTCATAATGGCCGTAACGTGTTCTGAAAGCTGTCTTCGGAACGTCTTCTTCTCTTACCTTCACTTGGTGGTAACCCGAACGTAAGTCGATCTTGGAAAAACACCCCGCTCCTTGGAGTTGATCGAACAAGTCGTCAATTCTTGGAAGCGGATACTTGTTCTTCACAGTAGCTTTGTTCAACTCACGATAATCGATGCACATTCTCATTGTGCCATCCTTCTTCTTGACGAACAAGACTGAAGCTCCCCAAGGCGACGAGCTCGGCCTTACGAATCCCTTCTCCAAAAGCTCTCGGAGTTGGACCATCATCTCTTGCATCTCTGCTGGCGCTAACCGGTAAGGGGCTCTAGCAATAGGAGCAGCTCCCGGTACGAGATCAATTCGAAACTCCACTTGACGATCGGGTGGTAACTCGGGCAAGTCGTCCGGAAAGACGTCTGGAAACTCACACACAATCTTCACAACTTCAAGCTTTAACTTCTCTAGCTTGGCGTCGATCACGTAGGCTAGGAAAGACGAGCATCCTTTCACTAAACACTTGCGTGCTTTAGTCATGGTGATTATTGCCACATCTCCCTTCCTCTTCTCACCATAAATCACAACAACTTCGCCACTGGGATTGGGAAGTCGAATCAATTTCTTGGAATATACAAACTCGGCATGATTATTCGCTAACCAATCCATACCGACCACAACATCAAAACCTCCGATTAACATTGGCAACAAATCGATTGGGAAATCTCTCCCTTCGATTTCGAGTGTACACTTTCTCAGAACATCGCGGATCAGAACTTGACTACCATCTGCTATCTCAACCACTAACGCATCCTCAAGACTAGTAGTGGGCATATCAATCTTTTGACGGAACAACTCCGATATAAAAGAGAAACTGACACCCGTATCGAATAAAACACGAGCAGGTACTGAGTTTATAAGAAATGTACCCGATACCACATCAGCTGATGTCTTGGCCTCATCGGCCGTCATCTGAAACGCTCGGCCCGGAACCCTAGATGGATTCTCTCTCTTCACTGGCGCGCTACCCGACATGAGCTTCGGGTAATCTCTCCTCATGTGCCCCGGTGTCTTGCACTCAAAACAGACCATCCCTCTGATCTGACAGTCATGGGTGGTGTGGTCAGACTTCCCACACTTGCCGCAAGATTGAGGAATGGTAATACAGTTACCGTGGTGCTTGGTTCTGCACTTCTGGCACCACCTAGCTTCTTGATAACTGCTGAAGCTTCGGTTTCCGACAAAAGGTCGGGATCTCTTGGGAGGTACTGAACTGCTCTCCCATTTCCTCTTCTCAACAACTGCCACAACCTTCTTTGGTTTACCTCTCGCGTAAACCTCTTCCATAAACTGCGCCTCTTCAATAGTCTCCCGAAGGTTAGAAGACTTCGAGTTTCGGACCATAGTCATCATGTCACACGGTAGACCCTTCAGATAGGCCTTAATCTTCTCCTTCTCAGATGAGGCCACATGCCCCACTAAACCCAGCTTTTCCATGAATTGACGGGCATACTCTCTTACCGTCAAATTCCCTTTCTCCAGCGCTCGGAACTCTGCCTCGATCCAATCCACGACCCTCTCATTGCAGTACTCCTCTAACAACTTTATCTTGAATTGGTCCCAAGTCAGTTGGGCCAAAACAGTAGGAGAGAGGGTGGACTGGATAACATTCCACCACGTCAATGCCGTATCCCTGAGCAATTGAGTACCGAATCTTACCCTTTGGTCATCACCACACTCGAATGAACCGAAGGCTTGTTCAATAGCTCGGATCCACTTAACACACGCAACTGGGTCTTAGGAACCAGAGAACTCTGGTGGTCCGCAGCCCAGAAAAGATTTGTAGGAGCAACTTTTCCCGCTTCTCGGAGCACCCACAACTCTGTTCTCCTCCGTTCGGACTCGGTTCCCAGTGCCCCCAGAGCCAACCAACACATTCTCCTCCACTGCCTCATGCCTCCTGAGGCTCGTGTCCCGGTCCTCCAA
This sequence comes from Arctium minus, assembly GCA_954870635.1. Taxonomy (NCBI): domain Eukaryota; kingdom Viridiplantae; phylum Streptophyta; class Magnoliopsida; order Asterales; family Asteraceae; genus Arctium; species Arctium minus. Next base: position 70,021,734 of record OX941092.1, on the reverse strand, counting down.
CATCTTCTGAAAAACCTCTTGTTGTTTCTCCATGGCCGACGTCACCATCTGCATGACGCTGGCCATCATATCAGCTTGAGGGTTTGCCACTTGAATAACGGGGCATGTGGATGCCAAATCTACTATTGGCCCCAACTCCACTTCCCCAGTAAATATAGGTGGCATGCCTGGAGGAACAACTGCTGACACTCTAACCACAGGGTTCAGCTCATGCGAACTGACATCGCGAAGATCTCCGTCGCCTGACGGACGACCACGTGTGTTCACCATACCTAAGTAATGGTTGCCACACAAGCACGAATAGAATAAGAGACAGATCAACAGAATAAACACGAAAGAACGAATACCATATTACCAATTGTCATAGTAACGGTACATTAAGCACAATCACGTATAAATATTCTCATAATAACATTAGCTAAGTGAAATTATGAACATACAATACATAAACGTTCTTAATACCATCGCTACAACGTTCGATAACTATAATTTCTGTCGACTCTGAGACCAACCCATCTCAGAAGTTCTACCCAAGCTCACGAATCAATGCTTAACATACTCAGTCTAAGTCTAGACATCATACATTCATGCCTAGATCACTTAAACTAGAGCTCTGATACCAACTTGTAACACCCTAAAAACCAGAGTGAATTTAAAACGCGGAAACTGAACAAATAGACATCATCACTTGGTATAAACCTCCCAAAAAGGGGAAATGTACTAAACCTTTACAAGCCTGAATACTGATATGGAATTCAACAACGAACTAATCTAAACATAACATATCTACATTACATCAGTTGTTAATCCAATATCACCAAAAGAATGGGACTTAAACAATTGCCCAAGATCAAATACTAGTCATCTCAAAAGCCCCCGAGACCAAGCTCATCACACAATCCCTTGGCAACCCACCGCTAATGGGAACCTGTTATACACATCATTTGAAAAAAAGTGTTAGGCTTAAAGCCTAGTGAGAACATACAGTTTATAAATTCCAGAGATATAAACATTAGTATCAAAGGGAAACCTTTTCAAATAAGCATTTCCAAGTTAACTGCTGATGAGAATGAAATCCATTAAAATAAGGCCATAAACCTTCTTTCCAGAACCTCACAATTTAATGCACATGTAGTTCTTCGTTTTGCTTTTTTCCAGAACCTCACAACTTAATGTGCATGTTGTTCTATGTTTTACTTTCTTCCAGAACCTCACAATTTAATGCACATGTAGTTCTTCGTTTGATTATCTTCCAGAACCTCACAATTTAATGCACATGTAGTTCTTATTTTATTAAATTCCAGAACCTCATAATTTAATGTACATGTAGTTCTATTTGAAATAGTGACCTCCAAATAATCCACATAAAATAAGCAAGTAAAACATCATTTTACTTCAAATAAGGCGGAACCCATCATTTTAGTCAAAACTGATCGGGAACCCCGAAATCACCAAAAACTCAAGTTATGTCAAAATGTTGAGAACTTAAATCCATACCGTAGAAATATTTTGGATTTCAAAAATATAAGTTTTGACATGTATAAAGTTTATAAAATGGTAGTAAGAACACACCAAATAGGTTTTAGACGAAAACCCGAAAAACCAGATATAGACCACCGGGGAAAGACGAAGCTTTCTATACCGAAACCTTGCTAGATGTATTTAATACTAGCAAATACCGAGGTACAAACGAGATCTAGAAAGAGAGAGAAACTTGAGAGAGAGAAAGAGATATTTGAGATTTTGATTTTCCAAAACAAATGAGATACATTGCTAAGACCCACCTTAAGTCGGCCATGCCATCTCGCGGGTTATGCCGCGACCACAACTCACGGCATAACTCACCCGCTAACCCAAAAACCCACACAAACAGGGGGTTTCGCGGGTTGTGCCGCGACCTCAAGTCGCGGTGCAACTTGCGTGGTTCACTGTGGTTAATCCAAAACCATCAAAATCCAAACTCAAACTCCAAATCAAACATGGTGCTAATGACAACGCTTAAACATAAGAATAACAAGATTACAGAATGAAAATCCGGGGTGTTACAGCCCATCCAGCAGCACACGAATCACTGTAATGGAAAAAATGTCCTACAATTTGCGGAAACGGGTATCCTTCTGCCATATCTAATTTCACATAATGGTTACCATTAACGTACCCAATTGTAAAAACAACATGTTCATACCACACTGGCGGAGTGGACCTAAGCGGCAAGTACGTCCCACTGCCGGTCATACTTATAACATGTAATATCATATTATATTTTGAAGCAATCAAGACACCTATTTCAGGCATTGTCATCCGGTGTTCAAATGGTGCACCTTGATCTGATCGAAAGAAGTTTAAAGTGTTGTAAGTAATATCCCAATGTTCACCTCCAAAAGCGTTGATGTACTCTGTCTTGTATGTATCTAACTCTTCCATCAAGTTATACCGAATTGTGGGCCATGCATCTTCATGAAGACCTAGAGAGACAACTATTGCTTGGAATCCGCAATTTCCATCACCTATCACATCATGTACCTGCTTGATGTAAGGGTGAAACAATGCTGGAAATTGATTGATGTATGGATGTGCATTATAATTTTTGAACATGAAAGAACTGTGTCTCGCTGGTTCTTGGTAGCTCATTTTTTCCATGTCAACAAATCTAGACGCGTTCGAACTACTACGTCTAAGGGGTCTTTCACTTGTAAAAGACTGGTCAACATGAGTTGCAACAGACGGATCAACATGAGTTGCAAATGAGATATCAACATGAGTTTTTCTGAAAATCTTATCCTTCAATGAGGGTCGTCCATGAGTAGTCTTGTTAACAACAGGTTCATGAACCCATGTTTTTGATGCACTGGCTATCTCTTTTATCTTCCTCAGAAAACTGAACTTACCAGATCTCGATTGCTTGTTAAATTTCTCAGTAAACATTTTGACTTCAGCTTCACAACCTATGTCATCATCTTGTAAAGATTTGCACGATGATAAATCAAGCGTCATCCAAAATACATCAACTGAATCAATTGGGATATGATGACCTTTGTTCAAGTATTGCATTTGTTCGTGCATTTGTTCAAGTATGCGCATTTGTTCAATTATATGATCTTATCAATTTTTTATACTATTTTATCATATTGTATATGTAACAACCCGTTTTACAAAGCCGCCATACTTTTTTATACTATTTTATCACTTTTTTTATACTATTTTATCATATTGTATATTTTATCATATTGTATATGTAACAACCCGGTTTAACTACATTAACTTACCAACTTAAATAACTTAAGAAAAAGTTTATACCTTTAGGAAGGATTCGAAGCGTAGATTCCGAATATGTAATTGATTCGTCGATTACTTCAATAGATTGAGAGCAAATCTAGAGAGAATTTGGAGAGATTTTTAGAGAGAGAGAGAGAGGGATATGAAAAAAGAAGAAGAAGGGGTGAACGATATGTAGTAATTTACTCTAATCATATATATATATTTACTTTACTTTTTTTATATATTTATAACGAGTTTACTTAATTGGCGGGTTTAACCCTGGTTGCTATTTTTAATTACGATTCAATTCGGGTAAAAATAATTACACGTTTTTAAAACCGAGTATTACAAGAGAATATTGGAATATGACTAACATAAAGAAAAATATATTTTACAAAGTTATAATAAAATCAAAAGTTACAAATTTATAAAATCAAATCAAATCAAAAGTTACAAATTTTATAAATTTATAAACAAATTTAATAAATTTATAAAATCAAAACACACACACATATATATATATATAAAGATAATGTGTATATATATAAACAAAAAATAATAATAATATATATATGTTAAGTAAAATGATATATGTTTCATTAAAAATAATTGAGACGGAAAATAAGACATTCACACCCATTCAATTTTGATGCAAATAACATTGCCCTTAAATAAAAGCCAAATTAAAATATATTTAATTTTCATTTACGTTTGTAAAGTTAGACTCATAGGAACAATTGCAGTTATATTTACCGGTTTGTTTATAGTAGCAATTGATACAATAGTAATTTAATTTAATTAAATATCTAAAAGTGTTATTTAATAGTAGGGAAAGAGAGAATCAAAATGAATTTAAAATTAATAAGTGAATAGAGAAAATCTGAAAGAAAAGATAAATTTGATTGGTGAAGGGAGCACACTCAACTATAGAATAGGTTGATTTGGGAGAGGTGATATTTGATTCATTTTATAATTTATTCCTTCATTTTACCCCACCTTTTGCCACTTTATATATATATATATATATATATATATATATATATATATATATATATATATGAGGGTGGTTTCAATTGGAAACCAAATTTTATTGGAAACTTTGAAAACCAAATTTCAACCATTGATCTTTTTAATCAATGATCAAGATTCATTTGAATTATATATGGTAATAAATTAATTAATTTATTAATAAAAAATAATAATAATATGTCAAAAGGGTAAATGCGTCTTTTTCTTTTGTGTTTCAAATTTGGCAACAAAGATAAAATATAGTAATAAATTAATTAATTTATTAATAAAATATATTAATTATATATGGTAATAAATTAATTAATTTATTAATAAAAGATAATAATAATATATCAAGACTATCTTTTTATTACCTGTTCATCAATATGCAGTATGTAAAAACCCAATTAAATTTCATTACCATTATTGTTTCATTACTTTTCCATTATGTTTCACTATATCAAATCTGTTTCATCAGGTTTGACTATATTAATATTTTGTTTCACTATATCAGCTTTCACTATATTAATATTTTGTTTATTACCTTTCCATTATGTTTCACTATATCAAATTTGTTTCATCAGGTTTCACTATATTAACATTTTATGTTTCATCAGGTTTAACTATATTAATATTTTGTTTCACTATATCAAATCCATTATGTTTCACTATATTAATATTTTGTATCTAGAAGTAATATTGAAGATTTCATATGAATATAAACTTTCATTAATTGGATGAATCAATCACTGATTAATAAGAATCAGAAAAAATAATTTGATTTGTTGCTTGCGTATAAATCAATTTGTGTTTACCTAAATTAAATGTTTCATGTTTAAATTAATAAATGATCAATATTACCATATATAAAATACATTAAAATTAAATAATTAATATAATAATAATAATAACACTTACCATATATATATATTATGAAATTATGTAAAAGACTAAAATAACATTATCAATTAAAAATAAAAATAAAAAAAGGAAATTCAATGATTGGTTAATTTCGGTTTCCAAAGTTTCCAATGTAATATTGGTTTTCAATTGATCCCTCCCCTATATATATATATATATATATATATATATATATATATATATATATATATATATATATATATAGACTTGGTTTCATGTGAGACCAAGGGTTTTTGGTGGGACCGGTAAGACCCATTCTTAGCCTTTGGATTAGATCATCAAAGTGATCAATGGTCTCAATTTACACGGTGGCATTTTTGTAATTAGTTTGAATTCTCGTGGCTTTTATGAAAGTTCAAACAACCTTTATGACAAATTTGGGGTTTGATGGTCGGCTATCAGGTATTTCTCATCGATTGAAGGCTTTTCTCTGATTTCATCGATTGAGGGTTTCTGGTAGATGAAATTAGGGTTTTGATAAACAGCTACTTTCAGGATCATCGAGATTTACTTGAGAGTTCTCATTGATTTAATATGTTTATTTGATTTCATCTCTTCACTCATCGAAAACCTCCTTAAAATCAAGCAAACTGTGATTCTCGATTCTGTAGTCATTCATCTTAAGGTAAACTTCGAGCATCACTGTTACAATCATTCTCCTAAGTCGATTACTTTTTAGCATCCATCTTTTGTGATATAATTTCAATTTATATAGTATCAATAATCTCTAAAATCTTTTGGATTATAGGATTCTGTAGTGTAAATTGATTTTAAGGTATTCATGGTAATCAATCTTGTCCTTCATCTTCTGTTATAATGGGACTTTAAACATCTCTTATTGCAAATTATACTCTATGATTTCTAATACGCAATCATGTTCATAATCGTTTGTGGGTATTAGGACCTGTTACTTTATTTAAGACATGTTAGTTTATTACATGGTTGATGTGTTATATAGGTGGGATTCTTTGTTAATTGAGTTATAATTCTTGTATTATCTGGTTGGGAGAGTTTGATGACTTTTGACCTTCAAACAACAACTGAATCTTCACAGTAAATTTGTTGTGAAAGTTACATTCACAGTAATCTCTTCCATTTAAGTTTAGTTATAATCACCAACACTAGACAAAGATTTCTTCCAACTTACCGAACTACCTTTAGCACCACTAATTGTCATAAGGGAAATGCAGGTTTTAACAATCCATTTGGCAACCATTTTTTGCTAATCATAGAACCTTTATCCATCAGTTCTATTTGCATGAGACTATCCAAGCATGCGGTGGTTGTTACACAGTTGCTTCGTATTATTTTCTCAGTTTCCAGTTGCAGCTCTCTTGTGCCTACAACCGTCATCGGGAACACTTACCCAAATCAACTTCTTGATGAAACAGATAAATAAACTTAGACAAGAAAATAAATATTTCAACCAAGACATATTTACGGGATAAAAACTTTAGTACCAATAGACTTGTAAATGGGAAGTCGTTGATAGGTATCATTCTCAATTCTCATAACAACTCAACGGTTGCGTTCAAACAGTGAGAATCATGCACTTCAACATGTCCATAATGATAAAGTGAACACAAGAAAACAGTGATTGACAGCACAACATTTAGTTAGATAGTAACCTGCACAACATGATGGCCTATTTCCATATCCCGATCTTCCAGCTTTTAAGTCATTATGTAGTTATATAGACTCTTGGGAATCGTCCCATCTACTTTCAAAGTAATTAAGTCACATTCATAAACGTAAAAGTCACTAAGTTGTCTAATACTAAAATTCATTCCAGTTCTTTAGTTCTCCAAGTTGACAAAATTGTGATGAACCTTTTCACCTTCAAGTTCCATCTATATTTCTTTGTCGCAATCTGTTGACACCATATGAGGTCATCTAAACCACAAGTAAATCCATGGAACTGAAGAATGATTGTTCGATATGATAGGTTAACATTATGCAAACACCTTTATAAAACATGAGGCCAAGACTGACATGTTACATAAAGAAAAGACGTATAATTTGTTTTGAGTCTTACTTTTAGATTCTGCATATTATTTTTTTCGACGTTTATTGGTTTTTTTATCCTGTTTGGCCTCCTTTCCTTGGAAATACTGCTCTGGGATCTTCACTTCATTATCAACAATACTAGGTGTATAACCTCTAGTCAGGTGATTTAATATTGTTGTTATGACCTGCAAACACAAACAAGAAAATTAAGAAATTCATGTATCATTTATGGAAAAGAAACTTGATTTTAATGATTCATAGTAAAGAGAAGTGGGCACAAACAAGATAGAAGGACCCATGTGATAGACACTTTGGGATCATGTAAGGGTAACTTGTTTGTTGTGACTCTTGAGACCCCAAAAACACTAAACCTTCACAGCAGAGCAATGTTATCTTCTTTTCTTTTTGTTGTTGATTTTTTGTATTGAATGTCAATTTTACTTTGTTAAGCAGTCATTTTAAATTATTTATTTATCCAGTTACATAATTACTGAAAATTAGGTATAAAAACTTTCATGTGGTAGCTTGAGTTTTTCAATTCTTACTTTTGATCATTACCTTATACTTTTATGATTTAACAGATGCTTTAAAATGCCAAGAAAAAGCACGCGGTTAACAAAAAGTTATGTTTCAGAGTATAAAGATTCTCTAGAGGACGCAATACCACCGGAAGATTCCAATGAGGAAGCAAGCATAGACATGAAAATGAAATAAACATTGAAGGTAACAATCTCTTTCCCTGGTTTTAATATTTCAATTGAGTGACCCTTCACAACAAACTTATTGTGAAGGTTAAATTGTTTTAGTTTTTTAACCGATTTTTATCTTTATTAGAAGAAATAACACAACAAAATAGGATGAAGAATATGATTTCAATGAATCAAATGAAAAATGTATTAAACCATTGAACAAACATTCTCAGCAAACTTGTTGTGAAGGTTCTCTTGATGTCACGTGAGACCGTCTTACCCAAGGTACTTATTATTTATTCTTTTAGTTAATTGTATTTTAATACAATATATACCTTCATCATCAGTAGCCAGTTCAAAAATCAAATGATCATTCTACAGAAGTAAAGCACATATTGTTGGAAGAAGAAGGTAAGTTTTAAATTAAAACTTCACATAAGTTTGTTGTGAAGTAATTTTGTTTTCTATGTATATTTTGTTTTATAACTGAAAATTGTTTTCCTATATAATGCAGCGAGTTTGAAAGGTGATATAACCTTATCTCTTAGTCCCACAAGTCATCAATCTGTCCAACAAAGAATGTTGCAACTGCAGAGGCTTAAGAGTACACCTTCAGAGGAAGCAAAAAGGAAATCACTAGTTCCAACTAAAAACGAAAAGAAAATGAAGGAATCGGGGTTTTAAGTCAAGATAGATATAAAATAGTAGAAGTGTTGAGAACGAGGAGCTCCCTACTCATTGGTGTTAACACATTGCTTTTGAGCTAGTTGATGTAATCATGTAATAGTTTAGAACATTGTTTTTTTAGGTGAATTCTGTAATTATTTAGTAGATTGGTTTGAAAGTTTGCCCCGAACTTAATGGATGAACACTTAATTAACTTTCAAACATTGTCAAAACCTTCACATAAAATATTTTGTGAAGGTTTAGGCTATTTTTTGTAAAGTTCCTTCTACAAAGTTTATATAGATTGTTTGACTTTTAAGTAAATTTTTAGTCTCAATTACATCAATTTGCATAGTGATACTAACTTTCTTGTATCAATTGTCTTACCTTCACATCAATTGATTGAATCTTTACAACAAATTTATTGTGAAGGTTAAGTTGATTGTGATGATAGTTTGTTTTCCAATTTTCATTTTTAAATACATTATATATACCAACTTGTAGAATTAGTATCAATTGTCTCAATGATACTAAATTTCTTGTATGAATTGTTTTTACCTTAAGGTCAACTTAATAAACTGTTATTCCCAATATTCAAGTTCTAATTGATCACAAACAATCAAGATGAGAATTCTTAATCACATTCATTGATCGTAATCACAAGTTACAAACATTCTCTCACTACATTCTCTCTCTAGAATAATATGCTGTGAACTCTTCTCTAATAAGCTCTCTCACAATTACTTCTAACATGATTTTAGAATACAAAGGAAACAAGGTATTTATACCCTACAAACAAATACAAGAAAACAAAATACAAATGTTGACTTTGACTTTTATTACAAATAGACTTTGACTTTAATGAGAGTTGACTTTTCCAGGTTTGACTTCTTGAACTTTTGTCTTCAATCTTTATAATCTTGAATCCAACAATTCTGTGATCTAACAATCTCCCCCTTTGGATCAAGATCATAACTAAAAAGATTTAGCAATTCAATCTTCTCTCTTAAGATCAATTTGAATCTCCCCCTTTGATGTAAAAACAAATCTTCTCAAGAAATCAACATTCTCCCCCTATTCGTATGAACATTGACGTTCTCCCCTTTCTTTGATAAACACTGTCTTTCAAAAACTTTCAGAAATTTGCTCAAAATCTGATCTTCAAAAATAGTAACATTCTCACCCAAGGTTATAAACAAACCTCTTTCAGACATTGAAAGAAATTATCTTCATTTTCAGCTCTGAATGTTCTATCCAACTTTCTTCAAATAAAATTTCTCCAAAATCTGCTTGCTTTCGAGATTCTTTGAACTTTCTCTTATCAACTATGAACAAACTTATCTTCAACAATTCTGAAATCTTTTAATTCTTTCAACAAACTTTCTTTAACAACTTTCTTTCACAACTTCAATATTGCTTTGAATCACACATTTCTTGAACTCTTCTCCCCCTTTTTGATGATTAAAGCATCAATATCATCAAAACATTCTCCAAGAAATGTCGTTGACCATTCTGATCTATCCAAGAGCCACTGATTCGTTGATCCGTAACCATGTATTTATCTAGATCTTTTCAAATCCAAACAAAAATAATCGTGTAACACCTGAATCAACAAATGAATCAGTTAACATGCCTGTCAGTAACACTAAGTCACTGTGTGTAACGAATACATTATAAAGGAGCTTTTTGATAATCACTCCCCCAGGGCTTCCATCCAATCATCGAAATACCAAAAAGGAAATTTCTATGAATGTTATGACAATGAAACAAATTCTTTGTGTGTTCGTGCAAGTGTAGAAAGAATTAAGCACGAATGATTGCTTTTATAAGGCTCAACATTGTGTAAACCACTGAAACAACAGTTAGTTCAACACAGACTCAATGTGCATGATTAAAGTGCGAAGGTGGGGCATACTTCCTTCTTTTTCAATATCCAGATTTTCCAAATGAAAACCAGATAGATAATATGCTGCATCCCCAGAAAAATATGAAACATTTTCTTTTTAAGAAGAAAATGAGTGGTTGGTGGGGTATTAAGCAAGAGTTGGCATGGGCTATTTGCCTGTTTCAATAATGTTCACGAAGAATTGTGAAACATTATTAATGTGGCTGGCCCGGCTCAGAAAGTAGTTGGTGCAGAGTTTAATATTCTTTTACTCTATTCTCACACCCTCTTTCTTTTAATCATTAAGCTCACATCTAACTAAACTCTCTTTTCCATTTTACCTCATCACACCCAAACTCATTTCTTTTTAGACTCCTCACACTCAATCACTAATGATTAACTTCTTGGGTAGAAATCACTGGTTAACGTGATTTCATAGAAGTTTCAATTAATTCCTAGCACAAAGAACCCATATTATTCTAGAAATCATATGTTGCTCAGATGATTTAACTTTCTTAGTTAAAGCTCATATACAAATGTCAGATATGAATATGCTCAGAGATATAATCATGAAAATATGAGCATTTTTAAACATTGAAGTATTTTCAAACAAATATATTGAAAGAATATAAATGAAAGCAAAAGACTTGTTTGAAAATCTGACATTGTATGAAAATGATCATAAATGAAATGATATATCAATTAAGGCTTATGGTCAAGAATAATGGATATAGTCTATATGAAACAAAAATATTGACATTCTTGAAATGAATGCTTCGAAATGAAATGACGCTCAAAATTCATTGAAGTACAAGCGGGGTGTCTTACCATCGAAAATATGTTTCAATATGAGACATGGTAAGAACAATTTGAACAAGAAATGAAACCGGTGTGTGTGAATACTTGAAAGTATATGAAAATACAATACACAAGTATTTATCTTTGGAAACACACGATTTGTAAACTTTGAAGCACAAAATAAAATGAAAACATTTAAAAAATCACACTTCCAATTCATGAAATCGGTTTAAGAATCGAGAAGTGGTTTGAACATTTAAGAACATGTTTTCTATGATTGAAAGTTGTCCTTCTTTCAACCATATACGAGATTAATGTTGGGAAATTAAGAAATGAACAAGATTAATGCTGCTAGTCAAAGATTAATACTGCTGGATGAAGTTACTACTGCTAAGCAATTTTAGTACTGCTAGTAGTTAGTACTGCTGAACATTAATACTGCTCAAAGTATTAATCCTGCTGAAGACTTAGTGCTGCTTAAGAGATAATCAAGATTCGTGCAGATCAAGTTTGAAAATTATGGAAAGCTTGAAGATAAATATGGAAGATTATTCTGAAGATCTTTTATTATTTGTAATTATCTTTTATCTTCAGTATAAGTATAGAATAGTTTGTAACTTTAGAATTAATTCTGAAATTCTGAATTTTGTTTTCATAGAGAGAATCAACCTCAAGGTTTGTAATCCTAATTCTAGAGAAGTAAAATTCGTATTGGTGAGCCTGTTTATCAATATTGAGGTTGAGTGTTGAATCTTGTAGTTTTACAATCATTCAATAAAGTTTACAAGTTGTTATTCTGATTCACTGTTTTATTGAATATTAAAGTGTTATTCCGCAAACTTCTTTAATATTGTTTATGAGTATTTATTCTTGTTAAGAATCAAGATCCTGACAAGTGGTATCAGAGCTAGTATTCTCATAAATCTTATTCATCATGGAAAATACAGTTGAATCAAACAGTACTTTGGTCTCAAAGGTTCCAATGCTCAGATCCAATGAATTTGACATGTGGAAGATTAGAATCAAGAAATACATTCTCCTCACAGATTACTCCATATGGGACATCATTGAGAATGGCCCATCTGATGCAGGAAAGATTGGTGAAGATGGAAAAAGAACTCCACCAAAAACGGATGCAGAAAGAAAGACAAGGCAGACAAAGATGAAAGCCTTAAGCACACTGCTCTTGGCCATTCCCAATGAGTATCAACACCAATTCTGCAATTGCACTGATGCACAGATGCTCTGGAATGCTCTAGAGAAGAGATTCTCTGGTACTAAAAGTACCAAGAGAAATCAAAAGGCAATCTTGAAACAACAGTATGAAAACTTTATATCAACTAAGAATGAGTCCATGACTCAAACTTTTGACAGGTTTATCAAGCTGATTGGTGAACTAGCTACTATGGGAGTTCAGATTGATCAAGATGATGTAAACAGAAAGTTCTTAAGGTCCCTTGGAGATGAATGGACCATGTACACTGTTTCATTCAGACAGAATGAACAATTGGAAGAGAAAGAACTTGATGATCTGTACAATGATCTTAAAGTATTTGAAGCTGAGGTGGAGGCAAAGAAGAAACCTTCTGGATATATTCATAATGCTGCACTTCTATCAGCATCAATTGATTCTACTGCTAACCCTGAATCAGTTAATGCTGCTAATAGAGCAAATCAAGAGAAAGGCACTGAATCTGTGTTTGAAGCCTTTCTTTCCAGCCATGGAAACTCCTCTCTAATCAATGATGATTTGGAACAACTTCATCCTGATGATCTTGAAGAGATGGATATTAAATGGCAGATGGCCATGCTTTCCATGAGGGTGAAGAAGTTCATAAAGAGGACTGGGAGGAACAACTTCTCCCAAAGAAGAGAAGATGGAGCAGGATTTGATAAATCAAAGGTGGAATGCTATAAATGTAATCTGAAGGGACACTTTTCCAGGGAATGCAGAAGTGGAGTGTCTCACACCAACAACCACCAAGAAGCACAGTCTGGAAACCTCAACCATAACAGAAACTCTACTCAAGCCCTTGTTTCTCAACAAGGAATGGGGTTTGACTGGAGTGATCAAGCAGAAGAGGCTATCCAAAATCAAGCTCTTATGGCTGAAGTATCTGATCTCCCAATTGAGGTAAGTTCTAATCTCTGTTCTAAAACTTGCATAGACACTGTTAAAAGGTACAGGGATCACAACCAGAAGATGAGTGATGACCTTAAGAGGTTAGAAAAGGATATAAAAGATTATGTGAGAATTGTTGAGAGGTTTGAGGAACAGATTAAAGGTTTTCAAGCCAATGAACTCCAACACTCATATGATACCAGTTACTGGAAGTGGGAGAAAAAGGATCTAGAACTCAAATTGACCAAATCTAAAGAAGAGAGTGAAAAGTTGAGAGAGGAGCTAACCAAGGTTAAGCTTGATGTGGAAAAGTTTTCCAATCCTTCTAAAGCAATGGACTCTTTACTACAAACTCAGATTCATGACAAATTGAGAAGAGGAATTGGGTACAATGCCACACCACCACCATATAACAACAATTACATTCCTCCTACTTCAGACTTGCTAGAAACCAAAGATAGGAAGGACTTGCCTGAGGGAGCCACTGAGATAGATCCCTTAGATGAGGTAGTTGTTGAGGATAAAACTGAGAAAGAGGTTGGTAAAAGTAAGCAGAACAATGTGAGTGGTGAGATTCCTCTAGAGAATAACATTATCACCAATGAGGACTGTGGAAGGACTTGGATCAAATCCAAGGACATAGAGAAGACAGAGGGAAAGTCTAGTAAGGTCCATTACAAACAGACTACAGTTGTGAAGCCAGTTCCTTGCAAACAGTGTGCATGTAAGAAGACTGAACCCTTAAAACATGATAAAAAGAGGGGAAATCAAAGAAACTGGAATAATCAGTGGGCACAAAAACAAGGGGTTGATTTGAGTAAAATCAATAGACCAAAACCTTGTTTTATCTGTGGCAAATTGAATCATCTTGCCAAATACTGTTATTTCAATCCTATGAACCAAAGGATGAATTTTCAAAGATCTATGCAAAAACCCTTTGGTTATAAGAAGATTGAAAGGAACCATGTGGCTAAGAAATCTGTTAAACCTAAAAGCCACATGAAGAAAAAGATTGTTAAAGAAAGTGTCAATATGTGGGTTCCTAAATGCACTAAAGCTGTTAGTACTGCTACCCCAAATAGTACTGCTGACAATGATAGTGCTGCTAGAAGCAATACTACTGCTATCAATGTTAGTGCTGCTGACATTGTTAGTACTTCTTCAAATGTTAATACTGCTAACTCTGTTAGTGCTGCTAACAAGGTTAGTACTGATAAACCTGCTAGTACTGCTAACTCTGTTAGTACTTCTAAGGTTAGTACTGCTTCTAGTGTTTGTGATGCTAGACCAATCATATTGACAAAGTACTCCAATAAAAAGTGTACTGCTTTTAAAAATCTCATCAAAAAGGAATGTAAGTACTTTGATGAGAAAGGGAGACCCAAGACCACTTTGGCTTGGGTCCCCAGTCAATACTAATTGTTTAAACTTATGTGCAGGGCAACCAACAGCTCAAGGGGAAGAGCATCTGGCATGTTGATAGTGGTTACTCAAGGCACATGACAGGGAACATGTCATGCCTCAAGAATTTCAAGAAAATTGATGGTGGGCATGTTGCCTTTGGTAATACTCCAGATGGAGGTAAGATCAGTGGTAAGGGGGATGTAACCAAAGGTAAAATGACCTTTGAAGATGTATTCTATGTTGAGCAGTTAAGGTACAACCTGTTAAGTGTATCACAGGTTTGTGACAAACAACATAGTATATTATTTACTGATTCTGAATGCATTATCCTTGCTCCTGGATTCAAGGTAGTTGATGAAAAGATGATACTACTAAGAACTCCCAGAAAGAATAATGTATATTGCTTAGATATGGAAAGTGTTTCAACTGATTCATGCCTAAACTGTCTTGTTTCAAAAGCTTCTTTGGATGAATCATCACTATGGCACAGAAGGATGTGTCACATGAACTTTAAAACAATGAATAAACTTGTTAAAAACAACCTTGTAAGAGGTTTACCTTCCAAAGTCTTTTCATGTGATGATCATTGTGTTGCCTGTCTCAAAGGCAAACAACACAAAACTTCTCATAAGTCCAAAGAGTTGAACACAATCTCTAATTCTCTTCAGTTGTTACATATGGATCTGTTTGGTCCTACAAATGTTATGAGTATAGGTAAGAAATCATACTGCCTAGTTATTGTTGATGATTACTCTAGATTTACTTGGGTATATTTTCTAAGGACTAAGGATGAGACAAGTGGACTGATCAAATCCTTTATTCTAAGAATTGAAAACCAAACTAATCAAAAGGAAAAAGTCATTAGGTCAGATAATGGTACTGAATTTAAAAATCATGACCTAAACACCTTTTGTGAGGAAAAAGGAATTGAGAGGCAATACAGTGCTCCTAGGACTCCACAACAAAATGGTGTTGCTGAGAGAAGGAATAGGACACTGATTGAGGCTGCTAGATCTCTGTTGGCTGATTCAAAACTACCAATTACTTTCTGGGCTGAAGCAGTTAATACTGCTTATTATGTCCAAAACAGGGGTCTAGTAGTCAAGCCTAAGAACAAGACACCATATGAGCTTTTAAATAAAAGAAAACCATTTATTGGATTTTTCAAACCTTTTGGGTGTCCTTGTACCATTCTCAATACCAAAACTCACTTAGGAAAGTTTGATAGCAAGGCAGATGATGGTTTTCTTGTTGGTTACTCATCTCAGAGTAAGGCTTACAGAGTTTTTAATACTTCTTCTAGAATAATTGAGGAAAGTGACAATGTCAAATGCAATGAGAACACACCAAATCCTATTGGGTCTGGTCCTTAGTGGTTATTTGACATTGATTCACTAACTAACTCTTTGGGTTTCAGTAGTGATTATCATGCAGGTTCAGGAAGTGGAGGATCAGGGGATGACCTAGTACAAGTACAAGACATTATTCCTCAGTCTGTGATCTTTCCCATACCTACAATAGAACCTGTTAAGGTCTGTGGAAAGGAAACTATGACTGAACCAATTCAGAGTGAAGAAGAAGGAAGAGATGAGGAGAATCAAGGGCATGAAGAGCCAGAAGCAGCTGATGAGATCCCCTCAGCTGGCTTAAATGATTCCAATCTAGATGTGGGACTCAATGAAGAACCTAGTCATCAGACTAGAACTCAAAAGAACCATCCTCCAGAGCTGGTCATAGGAGACATTTCTTCTCCTATGATAACAAGGAATCAAAGCAGACTTCAAGAGCTGCAGGATCAGCAACACACAGTACTCTCTTGCTTTCTATCTCAGATTGAGCCTAAGAAGGTTTATGATGCAATGAAAGATTCTAGTTGGATAGAAGCTATGCAAGAAGAGTTACTGCAGTTCAAATTGCAAGAAGTTTGGGACTTGGTGGACCTTCGAAAAGGTCATAGAGCTATTGGCACCAAGTGGATTTTCAGGAATAAAAAGGATGAGAGAGGAATTGTGATCAGAAACAAAGCAAGGCTTGTGGCACAAGGGTACACTCAAGAAGAAGGCATTGACTATGAAGAAGTGTTTGCTCCAGTGGCAAGGGTAGAGGCAATTAGGCTATTTCTAGCCTATGCCTCATACATGAAGTTCAAGGTATACCAAATGGATGTGAAGAGTGCCTTTCTTTATGGTACAATTGATGAAGAAGTATATGTCTGTCAGCCCCCTGGATTTGAAAATCCATCATATCCAGACAGAGTATACAAACTGAAGAAAGCACTTTATGGTCTTCATCAAGCCCCAAGAGCATGGTATGATACTCTATCTACCTATCTCTTGGAGAATGGGTTTGAACGAGGAATAATTGACAAGACCCTCTTCATTAAAAGGAGTAAGAAGGACATCCTACTTGTTCAGATTTATGTGGATGACATCATCTTTGGATCCACAAAAGATCATATGTGTAGAGACTTTGAAAAATTGATGCACAAGAGCTTTAAAATGAGTTCAATGGGTGAACTTACCTTCTTCCTTGGGCTTCAAGTGAAACAGAAGAAAGATGGGATCTTCATAAGCCAATCAAAATATGTGAAAGACATCCTGGATAAGTATGGTTTAACAGACTCAAAGCCAACAAGCACACCTATGGAGACTCATAAACAGATCACTGCTGATCTTGAGGGGGAGGATATTGATGTCCATCTATATAGATCAATGATTTGATCTCTCATGTATCTCACAGCCTCAAGACCAGACATCATGTTTCCAGTGTGTGTGTGTGCCAGATTCCAAGTCAAGCCAAAGCAATCACATCTTCAAGCTGTTAAAAGGATTTTCAGATACTTAAGAGGGAAACCTAGATTAGGTCTTTGGTATCCTTATGAATCCAACTTTGACTTGATTGCTTATTCAGATAGTGACTTGGGAGGTGCTAACATGGACAGAAAGTATACTTCAGGTGGATGTCAACTTTTGGGTGCAAGACTAGTATCTTGGCAGTGTAAGAAGCAAACCACAATGTCCTTATCAACAACAGAAGTTAAGTATATTGCTGCTGCAAGTTGCTGCTCTCAGGTTCTATGGATTCAGAATTAGATGCTGGACTATGGGGTAACCTTTCTTCACACTCCAATCTTCATTAACAATAGCAGTGCTATAAGCATTGTTAACAATCCAGTCAAGCACTCCAAAACAAAGCACATTGAGATCAGGTATCACTTTATTAGAGATTGTAATGAAAAGAAGCTAATTCAAGTTGCTAAAGTTCATACTGACAACCAGTTTGCTGATCTATTCACTAAAGCCTTTGATGTGGGTAGATTCACTTTCTTGGTCACAAGTGTGGGCATGATCAACTCTGAATGAGCCCATGTCTTAAAAAGCATTTTCATACCTGTTATTGGTTTATTCTTTGGTGCTACTAACATCTTTCTCAGGAAGTTATTACCTTGCTCAGAGTACCTCAAGCTTCAAAAAGTGTAAGTATAGTTAATGCTGCCAGTGCAGTTTTAATACTGCCAGTGCACTGTTAATACTGCTAGTTAGTTAATACTGCTAGTAGTTAATACTGCTCTCAGTTAATACTGCTAGTTAGTTAATACTGCTAGGTAGTTAATACTACTCTCAGTTAATACTGCTAGTTAGTTAATACTGCTAGGAGTTAATACTGCTCTCAGTTAATACTTCTAGTTCGTTAATACTGCTAGTAGTTAATACTGCTTATGTCCCGAATCGTATAAATACCTTTTTTTGCCCGCCCAAAATTTCATAACGACTCTTTGATTTCTATTCATCTGCTCTCTAACCCTTTTCTCTCAAGTTCCTAGTAAGTTTCAGGCAAGAACTCTCAAGCTAACATGGCATCCATGGCATTCATTGACGAGCACAACGAAATCGCTATGCTTCAAAAACCGAAGCAAGCTGCTGGATTCCACCAGATTTTGGATTTTCTCAAGTCCAACCATATTGCCCATGCTCTTACTGTATCGCCAACAATCTACATAAAGCATCAAAGACAATTCTGGGCAAATGCCACAGTAGTCACAGAGAATGGGGTGCAGATAATCAAGACAAGGGTGTGTGACAAACCCTTGTCAGTTTCTGAAGAGGTGATACGCATCTGTCTACGTCTAGACGATGCTGCAGGTATTACTTCTATTCCTAATGAGGACTTGTTCTCAAATCTGTCAAGAATGGGGTATGGAGGCCAATTGGGTGGTTTCAAATTCTCAAAATCTAAATTTTATACCCAATGGCGTTTTCTTGTTCATACCCTGATGCACTGCATTTCTAAAAAGACTACTGGCTGGAGTGAGTTCAGCAGTACCATTGCTTATGCTTTGGTCTGCTTGGCCACTGCCAGAAAGTACAATTTTTCAAGAATGATTTTCATTGACCTTGTATCAAACTTAGGAAACAAAAAGAGTTTTTATATGTACCCAAGGTTTGTACAGGTAGTTATAACCCATGAATTGACGGATATGCCTCACTTTGATGAGGTATACGTACCCAAAATCCCCAAAGGTAAGGTCTTTTCAAACATGAAAAGATCTCCATTGGACTCGGAAGGAGTTGACACCCCATTGTTCTCTACAATGATGGTGGTGTCCCACAATGAAGAAGGTATGGATTCAGGGTCAAGGCCCTCATTAGACCAACCCACTGAAAGCCAATCCCAACCTTCCATCACCATATCAATCCCTCAGTCCCTTGTTCAAAAACCAACTTCACCAATAATCAATACATACTTCAGGAAAAAGGTAAAGAAGGCTCCTTCCCTTCTTGTACCTTCACCCACAGAGCCTTTAAGCCCTATAATGGAGAATTCTCCATTAGAGAATATCTACAGGGAAACCACAGGGGCGTCTCCCAACCCCAAGGAGGTGCTCAATGAGGTGATGAATGAGCATATGGGTACAAAGGCTGTCACTACTCCTGCTAGCACAGAGGAGGTCAGTGGTAACATAGATAAGACCTTCCCCATGGCAACTTTGGGTGAGCAATCATCCAAAGGTCCCAGGTGCCAAGAAACCATGGGGGTAGCAGGTGCTTCTGCTAGGCAGAAGACCTCTACTACAAAAAGATCCCATGATCCTTCAAAAGGGGGTAACACTCCTGGAGAAGGTGAGGACAGATATGACTATTATGAATTGATGTAAACAATGGGAAACATCAACATGGATGTAATCAAGCAGGGAAAAGACATAGAAGAGCTGAAACTGATCATTCTGTCTCAACAAGTTCAGATCACCAACCTGAAGAAAATGGTGAAGAGATTGATCCAGAAAAAGAAGAAGAAACAGTTTGTGCTCAGAAGAAGGGAACTAGTGACTGATGCTCCCAAAAAGGGGGAGTCAGAAGCTGATGCCAACATGGAAGATGCCAAAGATAAGGGGGAGCAGGATAAAGTTGATTTTGAGGGGGAGCAAGAAAAAGAAACAGAGTTTGTACAAGAAGCAGAAACATCAAGCAGAGCAGTAGTAACAGAAGAAGCAACAGTAACAGTTAATGCTGCTGAATCAAGCAAAGCAGCAGAAACTGTTAATACTGCTGAACTGAAAGAAGCAGCAGAAATAGTGCAAGAACTACTAACAGATCTTGAAATTGCTGAAATCTTAATCAAAGCCAAACATGATACTCCCAAGGTCACCTCAAAGGCCAAAGGAGTTGTCATCAAAGAAAGAGGTGAGGCTGTAAAGAAAGCAAGTGTTAAGAAGGTGATAAGCCAAGATAAAGGCAAAGCTAAAATGGTGGAATCTGATCAACCAATCAAAAAGCAAAAGTTGGTTGAGTCAGATGAAGCTTTGGCCAGGAAGATGCAGGATGATCTTGAGCAAGAAGAAAGGGTTCAAGTTGAAAAAGACAGGGAAATGGCTAAGGCTCTGGCTGCAAAATTAAATGAAGCTTATCAACAAAGTCTGGCAACTGAAATAGCACAAAAGAAAGCTGCAACCATGAAGAAATCTGTGTTGGTCAAAAGAGTTGCAAAGAAGAGACAACCCTCAAAGACATTCCTTGGTACTCAAGAAAGAAATAAGATGATTACATTTCTCAAAGGTGTTGTAGGAGTCAGAAAGGAGATGTTCTCAAAGATGACTTTTGAAGAGATTAAAGAGTTGTACAATTCAGAAATGACCAAGCTGCAAGGGAATGAAACTGCAAGAGTTGAAATGGAGAAGAGAATGAAAGAAAGCAATGACTTTCTAATAGAAAAGCCTTTTCCAGATGAGCAAGAAACACCAAAGAAAGAAGCAACTCTTGGTGAAAGTCTGAGGACTTTAAAAAGAACCAAAATGATGGCCAGGAGAAAATCAGCCAAGAAGCCTAGAGTAGCTGAAGAAGAAGCTGAGAAGGTTGCTGAAGAAGAAGGGGCACCTAAGCCAAATGAACAGAAAGAACCATCAAGCACTGATGATGTGAATCTGTACATGGCAGTGATGGACAAAGTGCCTGAACCTATTACAGCTGAACCTGTTGGTGTTAAGCCTCCTGAGGTCATTTTCTAGGATACAATGAAGGTTGATGGAAAAGAATACATCAGGCTCAAAAGAAAAGATGAAAAGCATGAAGTGTATAATACTTGGGCAAAGATTGTCAGAACATGTTCCAGGTCAGATTTAGAAGAGATGTATGAAATAGGAATGAAGTTGTATGCAGATCAATTGAAAGCTCCAGGGATTTCAATCACAAAACTTGTGATGGAGTATCTGTGTATGATGTTCAAGCATGAAGAAGTGGAGCATGTGATCAGAAATGTGTTTCAAAAAGTCACCAACTGGACTCTATATGAAACTAGTGGAGTATATGCTTTGACTATGGATTCAAATCACATAGAATACTTCCTAGTGGATAGAGTGTACAACCACAGTAAACTGAAGCTGCATGCAATGTTGAAAAAGAAGCTTGGATGTGCTCCAGATTCAGAAATGGAAAAATATTTGATCCAAAGAACAATCAATCAAAGTTTGGGGTTGGATGCAAATACAGGTGTATGAGCTATGAAGTTTTGGGAGCATCTTAAAGACCATCTGAAGAACTTAACTTCTCTTCCTAAAAGTCAAGTTAGGGGGAGATTGTTGGGAAATTAAGAAATGAACAAGATTAATGCTGCTAGTCAAAGATTAATATTACTGGATGAAGTTACTACTGCTAAGCAATTTTAGTACTGCTAGTAGTTAGTACTGCTGAACATTAATACTGCTCAATGTATTAATGCTGCTGAAGACTTAGTGTTGCTTAAGAGATAATCAAGATTCGTGCAGATCAAGTTTGAAGATTATGGAAAGCTTGAAGATAAATATGGAAGATTATTAGGAAGATCTTTTATTATTTGTAATTATCTTTTATCTTCAGTATAAGTATAGAATAGTTTGTAACTTTAGAATTAATTCTGAAATTCTGAATTTTTGTTTTCATAGAGAGAATCAACCTCAAGGTTTGTAATCCTAATTCTAGAGAAGTAGAATTCGTATTGGTGAGCCTGTTCATCAATATTGAGGTTGAGTGTTGAATCTTGTAGCTTTACAATCATTCAATAAAGTTTACAAGTTGTTATTCTGATTCACTGTTTTATTGAATATTAAAGTGTTATTCCGCAAACTTCTTTAATATTGTTTCTGAGTATTTATTCTTGTTAAGAATCAAGATCCTGACAATTAAGATAAGAACTTTAACCTTTCTGTGCAATCTTAGATCTCATGAAGTCAGCTAAAGTCATAAAAATATGATCTTGATAGCTTCCTCTCATCCTGCACAAGTCTCAAAGTCATGTCAAAGCAACTTTTATTCACAAAGTTTATTCGAATGTAAATGACATAAAGCAGTAAAACGATTAAAGTACGATATAGATCTACAACTCCTGAAAATATGCATCTGAAATATGTCAATAAAAGGCACATGATATAGATCTACAACTCCTCCTGAAGTGTAGTTCGTCGTATCTTTCGAATACATATTTACAGAAAAATTTATGTACTCCCCCTTGAAGGTTGATTTCCTCTTCTGAGTATCTGAGTACACTCTCTTATCAGCCCGGGAGTAGCATTTCTTTTTCATCATTGAAGAGCGAGTCCTAAACTGTTGTGTTTAGAAGTCAAACTCTGTTGAAGTACGGGTCCTAAGATGATTTACTTAGAAGCCTTGGTTCTCTTACTCCCCCTTGACATTAGGTGCCTGCAACACAGAATCAATCTTTGGTTTTGGTACCCACTGGTATTTGGGTCCATGTGTGTTAGTTGCAGTTCGAATGGGAGTAACTGAATAAGAACCATACCAGAAATGATCACTTGTTTTGTGAACATGATCATGTGTACTACAATAAGAACAATAATATTTCTTACTTGACAACCTGATTAACTGATCTCTCGAGTAGACATGATCAGGTTTACCTTTTCGCACATTGTTCTTTTTAGCTTTTGATGCATGTACACATGACTTCTTTCCTTTCTTCTCATCTTTCTTTTCTTCTTCAAATGGTTTCACTTTCCAAACCAGTTCTTCTTCTTTATATCTTCTTCTTCTTCTTCTCTGTGTACCCGAACCATCTATTTTCCAATCATAGAAAATGTTAGTTCTACGAATCTGATCAAATGAATTAACTGACCTTTTTGTAGAAATAGGTTTCTTATGTGAGCTTGCAACTGTCTTGAATGAACATTCAGAATCAGCTGAATCATCTCGAGGTGTGTGGATTTGTGACTCTAGAGTCGTTTGCTCAGTCACCACCACCTTTGAAACAATGTCTTCAAGCTCCTTTATCTTTGAAGAATAACTGTCTCTTTCTTTGACAAGTAGGTCAATCTCTCTCTTGAATTCAGACTTCGCTTTCTGTTCTTTCAGTACACTGTCAGATAATTCAGATAACTTTGCAGTCAGCTTCTTTATCTCTTCCTCAAAAATATTCCTTTCATCCTCAAAGTCCTTTTCTGCACTCTTTCTTCCATCAGATATTTCTTTAAAAAATCCAACGTTCTTCTGCTCAATCTCCTTTTTATCCTTTGCAAACTTTTCTCTTTCAATAATGATCACTTTCTCAAAATCAGAAACTTGTTGAGAAAGTTTAATGCATTTAAGCTCAACCGTCTTCTTCTCGTCAACACATTTTCTGGAAAAATCTGAGAACTTCTTTGCAAATGATTTCTTTTCAGTCTCAAAAACATCTTTATCTTTGACCATTGTTTGTTCCAAATCAGATATTTTCTTTCGAAGCTCAGCATTAGCATCTTCCAGACTCTTAATATTCTCCTCATAACGTTAAACAGATACTTGTTGCTAGATTTTGATTATCTGATCTTCTAAGTCAAAGATTTTTCTTGTCAGCTCTGTGTTCTCAGCTTCCAAACTCAGTATTTTCTCATCATTCAGCCCTGAAGTTTGTTTCAGAAGATCTTCATTTAACATCTTCAATGCACTAACTTCTTCTCTCAGTAACTTTCTTTCATCAGAATATCTCTTTGATCTCTTTAAGTAGTAGTCAACTGAGGAAGCAAGATTTTTGTTTTCTAATTCGAGCTTGTGAATCTTCTTTTCATCATCATCAGAAAGATATCCCTTCTTGAATATCTGTTAACAAAAAGAACTTGAACTTGATCGTTAATCCAAATGAAATCTCAAAAATACAGAAAAACTTGAAAGAAAAATTCAGAAATTTTGATCACAAAAAAAAACTATGTCGCCCTCCACAGATTTAGCACGGGTAACCGGGTGGGGTCAAGGGGCAACGCCCTTGCGGGGTCGAGGGGAAGCGCCCCTAGAGAAAAAAATTTCACTATTAAAGGCCATATTACAGTTTTGAAAATTTCTCAAAAAATATTCTATGTATGGAAACTCGCAGACGCCTAAACTCGCAAAACACTGTTTACTGAGAAACTCGCAGATTGCTGAAACTCGCTGATTGTTGAAACTCGCAAGTAACTATTCTCAATGAAACTCGCTAATGCCTAAACACGCAAGTAACTATTCACGTTGAAACGCGCTAAAAGAGACGTGCGCGTTCACAAAACTCGCTAGGCACTACTTGCGCGTTTGAGTAAACTCGCTAACCACAGCTTGCTCGTTCCAACACTTAGACAATATTCTGAATTTTTCAAACTCGCAGAACCCTGTTCCTGATGAAACTCGCACACTTAGACTAGCGCGTTTGTTGAACTCGCTAATCACTACGTGCGTGTTTTGGCACTTAGAAAATTTTCCCAACTTTCAAAACTCGCAGACTTCAACCAGCGAGTTTCTTGAACTCGCTAATAATGCCTTGCACGTTTTGGCCAAAAATGAAATTCTTCAGCTTGCGCGTTCAATCGAAACACTTGCGCGTTTCAAAGATCTAGCGCGTTCTTCAGATTTCCTTGCGTGTTCTTCAGAAAGTCGACCAAAACTTCACTTTTTCATCGAATTTCGACTCAAAACTTCTTCAATTGCTTCAAAACTTTGCAGAAATCCTCGAATTTAACACAAGAACAGATTACAATGCAAGAATTTCAATAACAAACACAAAATTATACACGTTGACTCGATTTACAGTGCATATTAACTCGTGAACTCAAAAACACACAAAATCATCAAATTGATTATCAATTACAGTGCAATTTCCAAAATAAACGATACAGACTCGATCAATTATACTAAACTAACAACCCTGATCGAATTCAGCTCGAATTACACACTAAAATTCAAAAATTGAATCGAACTCGATGAACAGTAACAATGAACAGTGTCGACAAATTTCTTGATCTGATTTCACTTTTGGATCTGCTCTGATACCAATTTTTATTCCCAATATTCCAGTTCTAATTGATCACAAACAATCAAGACGAGAATTATTAATCACATTCATTAATCGTAATCACAAGTTACAAACATTCTCTCACTACATTCTCTCTCTAGAATAATATGCTATGAACTCTTCTCTAATCAGCTCTCTCACAATTACTTCTAACATGCTTTTAGAATACAAAGAAAACAAGGTATTTATACCCTACAAACAAATACAAGAAAACAAAATAAAAATGTTGACTTTGACTTTTATTACAAATAGACTTTGACTTTAATGAGAGTTGACTTTTCCAGCTTTGGCTTCTTGAACTTTTGTCTTCAATCTTTATGATCTTGAATCCAACAATTTTGTGCTCTAACATAAACCTTCACAACAAACTTATTGTGAAGGTTCAGTTTTATGTAATGGTTTAAAACATTGTTATCGAGATACTTTCTGTAATTATTCAGTAGATTGGTTTGAAAGTTTACCCCGAACTTAATGGATGAACATTTAAACAACTTTCAGACAACCTCAAAACCTTCACAGCAAATACTTTATGAAGGTTTAGGTTATTGCTTGTGAAGTTCCTTCTACAAAGTTTTTATAAATTGCTTTGACTTTCAAGTAATTTTTTAGTCATAATTACATCAATTCACTTAGTGATATTAACTTTCTTGTATCAGTTGTCTTACCTTCACATCAACTGATTGAATCTTCACAACAAGTTTATTGTGAATGTTAAGATGATTGTGATGATAGTTTGTTTCTAATTTCGTTTTTAAATACATTGTATAACCCAGATTGTAGAATTAGTATCAATTGATTGTACCTTTATAACAAAGTTAATGCAAAGGTTAAGTTGTTTGTTTTGATAGTTTGTTTCGAGTTTCTTTTTAAATAAATTGTATAACCCGATTACAAATGTAGTATCCATTATCTCGATGATACTAAATTTCTTATACAAAATTGCAATTGAAATTGTTATTACCTTAAGGTCAATTAAATGAACATTCACAACAAACTTAATGTGAAGATTCAGTTTTATATGGATTATGTAAACCAATAACACCAAAATATATTTCTTTTCTTTTCTTTTTAAGTATCATCAAGATAAATATAAGCAACTAAAAATACAAAAAAATAAAAAATAAAACCTCAACCAAGTTCTATAAAATAATATTTTGTAAAGTTAACCAGAATTCCAAATTTCCATAAATATTTTTGACAGTTTGTAACATTCATTGTTCATTGTTGAAGTGCCACAACCCCTTCAGCTTCAACTTTCCACTCAGTTCCCAACTTCAAATTGATTATTAATCACCGAGGAATATTCAGTCATTGAACAAATCTCAACGTCGTTGAAATATTTTTAATCCTTTGAGCTTTCACCTTCTCAACAACATCATATGACATCAGCAAGCAGTTAGAAACCATTTCCCTTGATAAATAATTTGGCCATAATGATGAATCAACAAAGATTCGTACCAACAACTCATCATGCCCTACACATATCTAACCAACATATGTAAAGAACCATCAACAACTTTTGACTTCACAGTACAGTTAATCTGAATGTTCAGTTTTAAATAAATTACATAAGTTTGTAACACAACAAATATATGAACCTTCACAACAAAGTTCATGTAAAAGTTCACTTTTAAATGGATTACTTAAGCTAATAACAACAATGTTATGAATCTTCACAACAGCGCTAATGTGAAGGTTCAGTTTTAGATAGTTTATATAAGCCAGTAGCATAACAATTATATGAACTTTCACAAAAAATTTAACGTGAATGTTCAATTTTAAATGGATTATGTAAGCCAATAACAAAAAAGTTATGAAACTTCGCACCAGAGTTAATGTGAAGGTTCACACACAATTATATGAAGGTTTATTTTTAAATGGTTTATGTAAGCCAATAATGTAAAAATTTATGAACCTTCGCACCAGAGTTAATGTGAACGTTCACACAACAAATATATGAACCTTCATAGCAAAGTTAATGTAAATGTTCGGTTCTAAAGGGATTATGTAAACTAGTAACACAACAATCATATGAACATAACAAAATTAATGTGAAGGTTTAGATCTAAATGGACTATGTAAGCTAGTAATACAGCAATCATATGAGCCTTCACAGCAGAGTTAATGTGAAGGTTGAATTTTAAATGGTTATGTAAGTTAGTAATACAACAATTTTATGAACCTTCACAGTGGAGTTAATGTGAAGGTTCTGTTTTAAATAGATTATGTAAACAAGTAACACAAGAGTTATATGAACCTTCACAACAGAATTAATGTGAAAGTTAGATTTTAGATGAATTATGTATTCTAACATTTACTACAAACTTGACTATTACAAACATCATTTGACATGTTACAGTGTTCATCATCATTAGACATACTATTAACTGAATAGAAAGCGATAGATTAATTATTGTTGAACCTAACTCCTATCCATAGACTTTAACCCAAGGGTTATGTTCACTCCCATCCCAAGAAAATTATAGTTATCTCCAGCAACAAACTTCTTATCCACTGACTGCACTTATGGTTTATGGTCATGACCATGGTGAAGCTAACGAGTATTGTCCGACATCCATATGAACCACATGGTCCTACAGCTTCATCTTGCTCATGAGGTACTAATCCTATCTAGGGGCAGTAGGATCAATACATTCCATAATAGGGTCCATACGTTCGACCTTATGGTCAACCCATGCCAAGTTAGTCGAGAGATATTATCTATTACGACCTCTTATCATATGCTCGAAATGTTGCACCAACTCAAATCTTACCTATGTGCATCAAGTGGACCAACGCAACAAGCCTATGGTGGTTATCCTCCACAAAGCGGCCACCCTGTTTCTAGACTGCTGGATATGCATAATCACGATCGGATTTTAGTAATAGTAAGTACCCTGGTACACAACAAATAATGCAGGTTATGGGTACCATAAAGCAACTAACGATGATTATGTTGGTAGTCCATATGGTCCACCTCCTACTGCTTATTCTCAACTAGCATCAATTAGATTCAATTCAACCAGGTTATGCCCAATTCATCCTCAATATGGTGGTTACTTTTGCAATTGTTAAATGATACTTAGAGGGGCTGAAATGTGTGCCAAAGATTTATTGTTAAGATATTAGTTAAAGAATACATGCATATGCAATTTATGAACCTTCACAATGAAAACAATCAATTAAAAGAAACTGATGACCTTTATTACATTGTTCACCATCGTAAGCCGCATTCAAGATGTTCTACCAATCATCTTCATTAAACATTATTTTCCTCAAAATCAAAATATGTAGAAACATTCATTGTGAAATTTTGAATTTTTGCATCCAGTTAATCAACCTTCACAAATTGAAACAAATTAATCAAAAGACACCAATGACCTTGATTACATTGTTCATCGTTGAAAACATCAGTATGTTCCCGTGATTTCGTTAGACATTCTTTTACTTGAAAAAAAAGTAAACCCTAGATTAAGGCAGACATTCTTACAAATCATCTATAATATTTTCTTACATGTATTAAAGAAAAGAAAGAAGGAAAATTACTCAAACGAAAAGCAAATTATGTTATGTATAAGATTTTCTTACTTGTATGAAAGCGTAGCAGTTCAGTAAAGAAATTAGGCGAAATCAATGGCAATTGCTAAATTGAAATCGATAGGAGATTGGTGATGTTCAATCAAAGAAGACAGACAACACCAATGAAGATGTTTAATCGGAAAATACAATCGGAGTTCGTCGAATGATGAAGGTGGAGTTCATCGGAGGAAGAAGGCGGAGTTCATCAGAGGAAGAAGGCGGAGTTCATGGAGGAACACGATGACAGGGGAATGAGAGGGATTGTTTTCTATCACGTGCAAAAAATAGAAAAATAGAAAAAAGATGGCAAAAATACCCTTGCACATTCAAAATTAATGTAGGATTTCAACCATCAGATCATCAGCTTGTAAATTTGATAAATGGACATCAGTTGGTCTTACGGGTCTCATGAAAAACCCTTGGTCTCACCGGAACCCAACTCTCTCTCTCTATATATATATATATATACTTAAGTTCGCATGAGACCAAACAGTTTCCGTGAGACCGGTGAGACCAACCTTTAAAGTATGAAACTTCACACAAAAAAACTGTGAATGTAAAAAAAATCGAACTTTTCATAGGGAAAACACTGTAAATGTTACGTTCACGGTGTTTTTCGCTGTGAATGTTCGTTTTTTTTTACCTTCACAGCGTCTTCACTGTGAAGGTTCGGATATACCTTCACAGTCTTTTATCTGTGAAGGTTTGATTTTTTTTAACTTGGTTTAGGGTTTTTTTACCTTCATAGTGTGATTACATTATGAAGGTTCGAATGTTTTTTACCTTCACAGTGTTTCGGTGTGAAATTTCATGTTTTAAGGCTTGGTCTCACGCGGTCTCACGGAAACAGCTTGGTTTCACGTGAACCTGACCCTATATATATATATATATATATATATATATATATATATATATATATCTGTGTGTGTGTGTGTGTGTGGTAACCGTGAGATCCAATCTTAACCATAAATCAGAAGATAAATTAGGAAAATCAATAATTTTGGTAATTTTCATTAAAATTTTTAATTAAAGGTATTTTAGGTATTTTTGAGATCTCCTCTCTCTTCTCTTCTCTCTCTTCTCTCCAGCAAATATTATTCCGGCGAATACATGATGCACACTGTGATACACTTTATAAACATCAAAAATACGTGATGCACACTGTGGTACACTTTGTAATGATCGAAAATACATCGAAAATACTTGATAGCACACTATGGTACCCTTTTGTAAATATTGAAAAAACATCAAAAATACGTGATAGCACACCGTGATATACTTTGTAAAGACCGAAAAAACATCGAAAATAAGTTATACACACTGTGATACACTTTGTAAAGATCGAAAATACGTTAGAGTACACTATGATACTCTTTTGTAAACATAAAAAATACGTGATAGCACACTGTGATACCCATTTGTAAAAGGAAATAAGAAAATTTAGGAATTAGGTTATATTTTAGGAATTAAACAAATTTACTAAAATATCATATTCTATTTATTTAAATTAATATTAATTATTCTAAATGTGTGGCTTATATTGGATCTCACAGTTACCACAAACTACCTAGTTCTCATTTGATTACAAGTGAGAACTAGGTAGTTTGTGGTAACTGTGAGATTCAATATGAGCCACACATTTAGAATAATTAAAATTAATTTTAAATAAATAGAAAATGATATTTTAGTAAATTTGTTTAATTCCTAAAATATAACCTAATTCCTAAATTTTCTTATTTTCTTTTACAAAAAGGTACCACAGTGTGCTATCACGTATTTTTGATGTTTACAAAAGGGTATTATAGTGTACTATCCTGTATTTTCGATCTTTACAAGGTGTATCATAGTGTGCATCACTTATTTTCAATGTTTTTTCGATCTTTACAAAGTGTATCACGGTGCGCTATCACGTATTTTCGATGTTTACAAATGGGTATCATAGTGTGTTATCATGTATTTTCGATCGTTACAAACTGTATCACAATGTGCATCACGTATTTTTTATGTTTATAAAGTGTATCACAGTGGGCATCATGTATTCACCGGAATAATATTTGTTGGATAGAGGAGAGAGAAGAGAAGAGAGAGGAGATCTGAAAAATACCTAAAATACCTTTAATTAAAATTACCAAAATTATTGATTTCCTAATTTATCTTCTGATTTGTGGTTATATAAAAAAGTTCAAATAAAAACTCAATTTTCATTGTGTACGTGAGGACAAATTTCAGTCACTCCATCTCTATTAATCTAAACTCATATTAAATAGAGTTTTTAATTTTAAGAGGTTTATGGATAAAAATAGAAGATAATTTATACTCACGCCTACCATATTTGACTTTTTGTTTTCTTTTTAATTAAATTTTTTTACCCACTTAAAGTTTAAAATAGATTATCTTAAAAAATACTAATATTTTAATCAAACAAATTACATCAAAAAAACGAGAATTTCATGCTCTTAGATATGACATCCATCTCGATATAGTTTTTTTGTTGTTTTAACCATTTTTTTTTACGTAAAATGCTATATATGTGTTATATTCATTATTAATATTAATGTACGTTAAAGTCTGTACAACACTTCGACACCATAAGTATGTAATTCGACATCACCAACTTCAACACTTTCTTCAACGTCGTAAGACATCGCGTTCTTCAGCACCGTAACCCAACACCCATAGAGACGAATCGATAACCTATTGAGTAATTCGGTTGTGAATCGGGGAACAAAAAAGAGCGCATCACGTTTCCACACCTTCACGGATCATTCATGTATTATTCATCATGAATAATGTATCATTCATCATGAATAATGTATCATTCAGGATGAATAATACAATATTCAGGATGAATAATACACGATTCATGAATTCGTGTACTATTCATCCTGAGTGTTGCGTAATTCATCCTAAATATTGTATTATTAATCATGAATAATGAATAAACATTCACATTTGTTATTCATACTGAATGTGGGACATCCAGGGATGCGCATACATATTCATAATGAATTAAACCAAATTTCAGTTGTGAATTGGAAAACAAAAGAGAGTGCGCCATGTGTCTACACCTTCACAGGTCATTCATATATTATTCATCATGAATACTACATCATTCAGGATGAATAATACAACATTCAGAGTGAATAATACACAATTCATGATAAACTGTAACACCCCGAGTTTTGAAAGGTATCATTTCGAGTTATTACTGGAAACCGATATATCAAGGAAAAATAAGATATTTGATTTTGGACTTGAATCCTAGATTTTATAGTCTTAATGGATGAAGGATTCAATTACGAATCCAACGGTTCTTTCCGGAGCAAAATCGGAGCTATAACGAAGAAGTTATGGCCAAATCAGTATCAAGAACAAAACCAGGGGAAGCGGGCGACTTATGCCGCGACCTAAGGTCGCGAGACAAGTCGCGAAACCCACTGGACGAGCTCAAAACCGATTTTCAGCCACCAAACTTCATTTCTTCATATCTCCTTCATCCCAACTCCGATTTGGGTGATTCAAATTGCTAAGGTTTCGTTTTTTAGAGCTATTCAATGATCTAGCAAGAGATTGGAAGTCTATTGGAGTATACAAGAGTATTTTGTGGTGGTAAGCTCCTCATCCCTCCCTCTTCATCTTCTTCCCCAAAGTTTTCTAGGGTTTCATCCACCCTTTGTGCTTTCTTTCATAGATTAGAGGTTTGTAACCATTTTGGTGAATTAGAAGTGTTTTGGTTGGTGGATTCAAGCTTGGGTTAAGGTAATCTTCTATTCTCTTCAGTTATGGAAGTTAGGGTTTCGGTATTAGTTGAGGTATTCATGTATATGGTTTGGGAAACGATTCTTTGTGGTTGATTATGTTTATTTATGGTTGAATATGTATGGATTTAGGTTTTTTGGAAGTTTTGACTTGAGAATCCAAGTGTTCTTCAAAGGAGCTCTAGTTGGGGGAAAATCTAGATTTAGCGAAAATCTAGATTTAGCAAGGTGAGTTCAAGTTGATTTGTGAAAACGGTGTACATGCCAAAATGGTTATTTTAAAGTGTTTTACATGAAATGGTTAACTGCTGATAAGTTTTGAGTATTTTGAAGTAAAAATGTATTTTACTTGGTATTTGGCAAGTGTGAGTATTTTAATGAGTTCTCATATTTGATAAACTTGGCTTATTTTAGTTTCATAAAATGCTCATATTTGGGATTTGGACATCTTGATAAGTAATAGCATGATTTATGCATCTCGGGGATTTTGTACAAATAGAGTCCATTTCATGACTTATGCATCTTGGTAATTTTGGTACAAATGAAGTCTATTTCATGTTATATGCATTTTGGTGTATTAACATTCATAAACCCTTTGGAAAACCTTTGGTCCCATTATGTGTTGAGTTTTGGGTTAATCTCGTCTTTGAGGTATGTATCTTCGTAAACGTTGTTTAAAGACATTTTATTATTCGGGGGACCGATAATTATTGGTCAAATGGATTTTGAGCATTTTAGCTCGGTGTGGGCTTAAAAGAGTCTTGAGGACATTTGTTCGGGTTTAATGGCTCGATGTAGAGTCCCATTTCATGGGTTACATCTTAATGCATTTTATTGCATATTTATAATCATTACAGGATCGAGTGATGTTGTCATTCATGAGTAGTCGTGTAATTTTAGACTGTGTTGCATTGGATCCATAGGTATATGAGTCAGTCTTATTTGATGGTCATTTGAGTGGTACGGGGTTGGACTCTGGGACTCATGGTTTATGACCTTGTCCTTACAAGTAGGCACTAGGAGGGCTGAGCCCGTGTGAGCTATTATGACTGTGGGGAGTCCTCTGATGGGCGTTTGGGGCCTTCGCCGTGTGGGTCAATGCCTTCGGGGTATCCCTCGTGTGCCGTGCCTTTGGCGATAATTTCTGGTGGTATTCGCTAAGGTCGGTTGTCTCTTGGGTGATACATGTAAAGGAGTCGTAGGGACACTTGGGCGTTCGGGTCGTGAAGTGTCACGCGACAACGTTGTTTGAGTGGCATACTTTCGTGTTCCTCCGCTCTCAACGGGTACGGGTATCCCCCTTTGTCGGCCCACAGTATTTTGGATAGTTAATTGTCCATGCTTTATTATTTGGATTTCATTCCATTTTATGGTCGTGTGAGTATTAAGCTTCAGTTTCATGTTTTAATGGCATATCATATTTATATGGATTGTTTTCCGTTATTTAAGGGTCGAGTATTATGTTCCACCCGGGTTTTGGTGTTTTGGGTTACGAGGTATTATTTACATTTTATCACATTGAGTACCGAACTATGACCCCGTTTTGGGTGAGTTACGGGTTGCATCTTTTTGCAAGAAATGTGTGTTTGGGTGCATTGTCTTTAAAAGTGCATATTATGGGAAATAGTATCGTTTCTATTTTGAAGTATAATATTTCGAAAGACCTTGCTTTAAACTGAATTCTCTCTTTTAAAGATATATTGATTCATGTTAAAACTCTTGAGCTCACTAGGCGTTAAGCCTAACCTTTTTTATTTGTCGGCATGTGCATCAGGTTTCCAGGTTGTGAGATGGTTCTAGCAATCCTATGAAGAGTAGAGCCTTAGCTAGATCCGAAAGTAAGTATTCGGTGAAGTCTTCCGCATCATGGAGATAGTGACTATGCATGGGTTTTAGTAGCACCCGTCCTTTATAGTCCGTGTATATAAGATGGTATATGGGTATTGTAGTAGAATCTAGATTCGTGGTTGTAGATGATTTATTTATTGATGTATTTAGAAAATTTGAAATAAGTTGCTATTTCCATATTTGAGGGTGTTACAAGTTGGTATCAGAGCTTAATTTTGAGAGAATTAGGTATTGATCTTTGGATACCTAGACTCAAACTAGAGTTCTTATAAGTAATTGTAAGTGGAGTTGCACATTAGGTACCCTAAGATAAGATATTTTGAGGATTGATCGAGTTTCTAGAAACGGGAAACTTGCTGAGGGTCACAAGGATGACTATGTACGGTACTTTCATAATGGCACCTGACCAGTGTTATGGTGAACCTACGTGCTACATAGGTATGCTTGAACTACCTTGGCATATTGACCGTTGGGGTAGCGAGAAGGTTTCTAAGCGAGTGATCTAAGGAAAGGTTGATGTTAATAGCAATGTCACTTGGGAATGATAGGTAAGTGCGATGAATGCATTAAGTTGGCCATCTTGGGTCAGAATTATTGGTTGAAATAGAACTATAAGTTGTTGAACCAATTCTATTTCGACAAGAGATTGTAGGTTAACCGAATTGGTGGGTTTGTTGCTCTAAGATGTTCGATACATCCGAATGACAATAGTATGAATTGAGAAGCACGGTCCTAAGATGTTGCATGCCGACTAAATCCATGTCCAAGACTTATTTCTAAATAAGTTTGCATAAATTGTTTTTCATGTTTTCAAAACATAAAGTGAGTTATGTTGCGAAGTTTTGGTAAAACATTTAACACTCATCAGATTTTAAACTGTGAGCTTAAGCATGCATGAAATTGTTTTGTTGCACATGAATGCAAATTATTATCAAAATTCTCTTTATTCACGCATCATGTTTAACGCTATTTCCGGATATTGTAATGTCCATATTTTAATCTTATTTGGGTATCGGGCAAGTAACTATGAGATTTTGACCTAAACATTGGATCACCTCCACGTATGTCAATGGTTTTAAAGGAAAAGTTAATCCCATGTTTGAGTCGGAATTTCTTGAGAATTTTAGTTTGTACGAGTTTTGCTAAGTTTCATGGTGTATTGTTTTGCAATGTCTTTTGATGCGTGGGTTTCACTTTTGCTTCGTCTAAGCTGGCGAGTTTACTCGGTGTCGTGTCCAATGTAAATTTTGTTGAAAAGTGTCACTTTATCTTCCATTGCAGTAAAAAGAGGAAACTCTTAGAAGTTTAACATTTTAGACATATTGTCGTTTTATGCTCTTTGTTGAGAAATGAAAATTTCGATACCACATGATTTTAGCATTAATGAGTTTTACGAAAATTCAGTTGGGTTTGTGGTGTCTCATCTTATGTCATTTTGCGCCACGTAAACAGTTTTGGGATCACGTGAATATGCATTATGGGGTGCGTTATTTTATGATTTTATTAATCGATATCACCCCACATGTTGTTTTGGGAAATTTCATTATTATGTGAGTTATCTTTGGGTTTTATACAAATGTCAACCGTTGCATACTATTTGCATCTGGATTAAATTATGACTTTGGTGTGAGTAAATATATAAAAGATTTACGTCTTTCAAACAGAGCTTTTGTTCTGAACATATTTCGATCATTAACTTTTACTGTTAGAAACTTCCGCTATGCACTTAACAAATTAGCAGTACTCATGTCGCTATAATTTATATTATGGTTAAGTGTGTTTACCTCTACGACTGGAAGCTTTAAACTCTATTTAAAATTTTATTTGTATTTCCACCATTTTACCGAGCTGTGAGGATTAAACTGTTGCTTATGGGGTTGCTGAAAATTATTTTGTCACAACGTCTTTTGGTTAAAGAGGAAGAATTTTAAGGTTAAAATTGTGAATCTCTCTTTTGGGAGTGTACAAACATTTATTGCACGTATGATGGTGCAAAAAACCTATTTTCACGTATAGTGTAAATTGTTGCGCATGTTTTATTATTGTCTTTACTAACTTAAGTATTGAACAAACGGATTTCGGAAATGGTTTCATATGCGATGTATTGATGATCAATTTTGAAACCTGCCGAGTAAACGGTAGTTAATTTTTACTCGCATGGTTAATTGTTACAAAACTTATGAACTTGGAAGTTTTATAAAATGTTAGATTGGCATTGTAGCTTGAAAAACCCTTGAACTCATTAGAGCTGTAGATTTGGACCCCTTCCATGAAAGGCGTGTTACTCAGGACTAAAGGAGTCCTTGGAAAAGGGAGCGTCGGATTAACCGATTCGTGGTCAGTTTCGAATTTTAGATTTCAGGTTATGAATCAGTACACGCTCGAATGATTGAAGTAGTAGAATTGTGTATTCTCCCAGTTATTTAAGTGGTGATCTTTTTGTTTCGGTAAATCCTCGGGTTAAAGTCTTGTGTGGTTGCTTGCATGTGGAGGGATTTGAATCAATGGGTTGCTAAACATCATAATATGTGTTGGTTGCGTACTATCTTAAAGAACCTTCGCGAATAAAGGAAGTATCGTGGTTCACTTGTTAGAGACGTAAGGTTTAAATTTTAGTGGCATGTTAGGTGTCAACTTCGAATTGACAATGCAAATCTGGAATGAAATACTTGACGGTGCACCCACATTGCAGTATAGTCACTTTGAGAATAGGTGTCGACACTCCATTTGAGGTCAATAATCGTTGTGGTGCTTTGGTGCACTCCCGATGGATCCAGTGTGTTCGCAATTTAAGTAGTAACCTTAAGGATATTGAGTGTTTGTATTTGGGGATCGATCTTTGGTGTTTCTGTTATTGGCAAGACTTCTGCTGGTTTGGCGACCGATGCTTGAGGGCATAATGGGAGCCGTGCAACTTTGGAGTTTGGGATAAGCGACTATCTGTGGTGCGGGATGGTACGTTTCTGGGTGAAACGTTATACCGATGTTTTGACTAAGAGAAGTTGGAGAACCCTTACAGATGTTGTGCCTTGGGAAAACAAATTATCGTTGATTTGGATCAGACCAAACTAGTGTTAAGAATTTTTTCAAGGAAAGGACGATGAAATCTTTTATGGTAATGTTTATTGGAGTCAATTAGTAAGAATTTCGAGGTGGACCTTGAGTGGGAATCGTTTATTGAGGAGACCTGGATGTGTAAGAATCAGAAGTGTTTAAGGAATGAGTTTGCTTTGGAGTATTCTTGAGGTGTTATGTGCAACCTAAGGTTGGGAGACCGTCGATATTTTAAGGATAGGAAAGTGGTTGATAAGGACTTGATGTTCATTCCATCAGCGGTAAGACACATCGCTACTTGGGATCGAGTTGTGATCGGTTCGTGCATGAGGCAAGGTATCGTGGAGGCATTCCTTTTGTGTAAAGAGCCGATTAACCTTGCAAAGGGCGACGTGGGTGTTTGATCGGTGCCAGATTTCGAGGACGAAATCTCTTTCAAGGTTGGGAGGATTGTAACACCCCGAGTTTTGAAAGGTATCATTTCGAGTTATTACAGAAACCGATATATCAAGGAAAAATAAGATATTTGATTTTGGACTTGAATCCTAGATTTTATAGTCTTAATGGATGAAGGATTCAATTACGAGTCCAACGGTTCTTTTCGGAGAAAAATCGGAGCTATAACGAAGAAGTTATGGCCAAATCAGTATCGAGAAGAAAACCAGAGGAAGCGGGCGACTTATGCCGTGACCTAAGGTCGCGAGACAAGTCGCAAAACCAACTGGACGAGCTCAAAACCGATTTTCAGCCACCAAACTTCATTTCTTCATATCTCCTTCATCCCAACTCCTATTTGGGTGATTCAAATTTCTACGGTTTCGTTTTTGATAGCTCTTCAAGAATCTAGCAAGAGATTCGAATTCTATTGGTGTATACAAGAGTATTTTGTGGTGGTAAGCTCCTTATCCCTACCTCTTCATCTTCTTCCCCAAAGTTTTCTAGGGTTTCATCCACCCTTTGTGCTTTCTTTCATAGATTGGAGGTTTGTAACCATTTTGGTGAACTAGAAGTGTTTTGGTTGGTGGATTCAAGCTTGGGTTAAGGTAATCTTCTATTCTCTTCAGTTATGGAAGTTAGGGTTTCGGTATTAGTTGAGGTATTCATGTATATGGTTTGGGAAACGATTCTTTGTGATTAATTATGCTTATTTATGGTTGAATATGTATGGATTTAGGTTTTTTGGAAGTTTGGACTTGAGAATCCAAGTGTTCTTCAAAGGAGCTCTAGTTGGGGGAAAATCTAGATTTAGCCTAAATCTAGCAAGTTGATTTGTGAAAACGGTGTACATGGCAAAATAGTTATTTTAAAGTGTTTTACATGAAATGGTTAACTGCTGATAAGTTTTGAGTATTTTGAAGTAAAAATGTATTTTACTTGGTATTTGGCAAGTGTGAGTATTTTAATGAGTTCTCATATTTGATAAACTTGGCTTATTTTAGTTTCATAAAATGCTCATATTTGGGATTTGGACATCTTGATAAGTAATAGCATGATTTATGCATCTAGGGGATTTTGTACAAATAGAGTCCATTTCATGACTTATGTATCTTGGTAATTTTGGTACAAATGAAGTCTATTTCATGTTATATGCATTTTGGTGTATTAGCATTCATAAACCCTTTGGAAAACCCTTGGTCCCATTATGTGTTGAGTTTTGGGTTAATCTCGTCTTTGAGGTATGTATCTTCGTAAACGTTGTTTAAAGACATTTTATTATTCGAGGGACTGATAATTATTGGTCAAATGGATTTTGAGCATTTTAGCTCGGTGTGGGCTTAAAAGAGTCTTGAGGACATTTGTCCGAGTTTAATGGCTCGATGTAGAGTCCCATTTCATGGGTTACATCTTAATGCATTTTATTGCATATTTATAATCATTACAGGATCGAGTGTTGTTGTCATTCATGAGTAGTCGTGTAATTTTAGACTGTGTTGCATTGAATCCATAAGCACATGCGTCAGTCTTATTTGATGGTCATTTGAGTGGTACGGGGTTGGACTCCGGGACTCATGGTTTATGACCTTGTCCTTACAAGTAGACACTAGGAGGGTTGAGCCCGGGTGAGCTATTATGATTGTGGGGAGTCCTCTGATGGGCGTTTGGGGCCTTCGCCGTGTGGGGCAATGACTTCGGGGTATCCCCCATGTGCCGAGCCTTTGGCGATAATTTCTGGTGGTATTCGCTAAGGTCAACTGTCTCTTGGGTGATACTTGTAAAAGAGTCGTAGGGACACTTGGGCGTTCAGGTCGTGAAGTGTTATGCGACAACGTTGTTTGAGTGGCATACTTTTGTGTTCCTCCGCTCTCAACGGGTACGGGTATCCCCCTTTGTCGGCCCACAGTATTTTGGATAGTTAATTGTCCATGTTTTATTATTTGGATTTCATTCCATTTTATGGTCGCGTGAGTATTAAGTTTCAGTTTCATGTTTTAATGGTGTATCACATTTATATGGATTGTTTTCCGTTATTTAAGGGTCGAGTATTATGTTCCACCCGGGTTTGGGTGTTTTGGGTTACGAGGTATTATTTACATTTTATCACATTGAGTACCGAACTATGACCCCATTTTGGGTGAGTTACGGGTTGCATCTTTTTGCAAGAAATGTGTGTTTGGATGCATTGTCTTTAAAAGTGCATATTATGGGAAATTGTATCGTTTCTATTTTGAAGTATAATATTTCGAAAGACCTTGCTTTAAACTGAATTCTCTCTTTTAAAGATATATTAATTCATGTTAAAACTCTTGAGCTCACTAGGCGTTAAGCCTAACCTTTTTTATTTGTCGGCATGTGCATCAGGTTTCCAGGTTGAGAGATGGTTCTAGCAATCCTATGAAGAGTAGAGCCTTAGCTAAATCCGAAAGTAAGTATTCGGTGAAGTCTTCCGCATCATGGAGATAGTGACTATGCATGAGTTTTAGTAGCACCCGTCCTTTATAGTCCGTGTATATAAGATGGTATATGGGTATTGTAGTAGAATCTAGATTCGTTGTTGTAGATGATTTATTTATTG
The DNA here is from genome assembly GCA_954870635.1 of Arctium minus. NCBI lineage: Eukaryota > Viridiplantae > Streptophyta > Magnoliopsida > Asterales > Asteraceae > Arctium > Arctium minus. The sequence continues at coordinate 69,980,948 of OX941092.1, read as the reverse complement.
ATGTATTTAGAAAATTTTAAATAAGTTGTTATTTCCATATTTGAGGGTGTTACATAAATAATATATGAATCATGAATTCGTGTATTACTCATCCTGAATGTTGTATTATTCATCCTGAATACTGTATTATTCATCATCAATAATGAATGAACATTTACCCTTGTTATTCATACTGAATGTGGACACTCATGGATTTTTTTACATATTCATAATGAATATAACACATATATAAAATTTCACGTAAAAAACGGTTAAAACGAAAAGAAAAAAAAAAACTATATCGAGATGGATGTCATATCGAAGAGCACGAAATTCTCGGTTTTTTGATGTAATTTGTTTGATTAAAATATTAGTAATTTTTAAGATAACTTATTTTAAACTTTAAGGGGGTAAAAAAATTTTAATTAAAAAAAAATAAAAAGTCAAACAAGGTAGCGCTGATTCAAATTTTCAATTTTGTTATTAATCATGTCTCAATTAATCTTATTAGAGCATCTCCAACAGTTTCTCTAAAATTTCTCCAAAAAAAATTACAACCATCTCCAATAACTTCCCCATTTTAGAGATAAATCATTAATTATACTATTAAAATATTCTATATATTTAATAAAATATTATTTCCCTCACCTAAACAATTAATTTCAAAGTTTGTCATTGGTGGAATGTAATAAAAAATAATTTCTCTCTCTTGGTAATAATTTTTTGGGATATCCTTAAATTTGGAGAAAAATGTATTCTCTCTCATACTTTCTCCATTTTGGAGAAACTGTTGAAGCTCATTTTACACCCAACATCTCCATTTTCTTTATTTTCTCCAAAATGGAGAAGTTGTTGGAAATGCTATTATGTTTTAACCATTGATTAGTTTTCCTAAGTTTTTTTCAATGGTTAAGATTTGTCCTCATTTGCACAATGAAAAGTGAGTTTTCATTAGAACCCACCCCTATATATATATATATAGAGAGAGAGAGAGAGAGAGAGAGAGAGAGAGAAGGGAGGGGGAGGATCATGCGAGAAACAAACTAATTTGCAAGAAGTTGAGAAGAAATGTGGGCCACATAATCTATTTATTAAAAATACCATAAATAAAAATTGAAAAATAATTTTAGAAATTAGGATAATTATCATTTTGAATTAGATAAATCTTTAAAATTGTCATTATATCTTTTAGATTTATTTATTTTTTAATTTCAATTGTTTCATAATTTTTTATTAATTTTTTTTTTTAAATATACTTTTAATAAAAAAAATCACAATTTTGACCAAATATCACATGTGATATCACTATATGAATATTTATACATATCACGTATCATATTATCACATGTAATAATTGTATATATTTTAGTTAATCATATGTGATTATGTATATTTATATTTATAGATCTTTTTATGATGTAAATATTATCACATGTGATTATAAATCACTTATATTCAGACATATATTATCATATACGATGTGTACAAAAATTCACCTAGTGGGATCATATGTGATACATAATAATAGATCATATGTTAAACGAAGTTAATCACATGTGATTCAAAACGTAAATAAAAAAATAGAGAAAAAAATGGTGAAATAGATATTGAATTAATTGTAGATTTCATATTTGATATTTAATGAAAATTATGATTTTTTTTATCAGAAGTGTATCTAGGAAAAAAATTATATAAATTTAATAAAAAAATTATGAATTTATTAAAATTAAAAATTAAATAAATTTAAAAGATATAATCAGATTTTTAAGGATTTATCTAATTCAAAAGTTTAATTATCCTGATTTTTTTAAAATTAATTTTTACTTTTTATTTATGCCATTTTTTAGTTAATAAATTATGTAGCCCATATTCCTCTCGTCTTCTCTCAAATTGATCACCTTCTCATTTGAACATGCCCATTTATATATAGGGTCAGTTTTAGGGGAAAACCTAAAAAAAACGGAAATATGAGGAACACTATGTTAGCTCTTCAATAAGAAGATATGCACTTGTGCATACAAGTAATTTGTAACATGCACAAGTGCATCATGCGTACGTGCATAAAAACAAAAACAAAAACAAAAACAAAAAAAAAACAACTTAATTTACTTGTATGCACAAGTGCATACCGTCCAGATCAAAGGCTATCAGAGGTTCATTTGAGAAATGGTAAATGTATATATATATATATATATATATATATATATATATATATATATATATATATATATATATATATAGGGAGAGGTTCATTTGAGAAATGGTAAATGTATGAGAAATAGAGAAGTAATCTTAGCATTCATCTGGTCAACATTTGCGGCTTTGACCGCGAAACACCAGATAATTCCTTGTGTGGTCTATAGAAGATAGAGAGGTAGTTTCGTAAAATATGCAGGATGGGCTCATATATGAACCTGTATGATTCACATATGAACTATACGTTCATATGTGAATCAGTTAATTAGTTCATATATGAATCACAAAGGTTCATATATGAATCTGTTAATTAGTACAACTGATTCCTATATGAACCTACAGTTAATTAGTTCATATATGAATCACAAAGGTTCATATATGAATCACAAAGGTTCATATATGAATCAGTTAAAAGAGTTCAGATTTGAATTACACTGGTTCACATATGAACATATAGTTCATATGTGAATTATACAGGTTCATATATGAACACAAGCCGTGTATTTTGTAAAAATTACGAAAGTGTCCTTCTATTTTTGGAATAGCTGCAACTTTTGACTAGTCAAAGCCGCAACTTTTGACCAGTCAAAGCCGGAATATTTGACCAGTCAAATCCGATCTTGAACGTATGAATGACTACGATTACTTCTCTATTTCTCATATATTACCATTTCTCAAATGAACCTAAGGATATATATATATATATATATAGGGATGGGTTCCGGTGAGAAGTTGAGGTTAACATGAGAAGTAGTTATCAACCGTTGGATGAGAAATGGATGCACATTATGATCAGATGCACCGCATTAATTCCTTTCTATGGCGGAATTCATGGGAGGGCATGAGATTAAAAGTAATCAACAATTCAAATCCACTTCTCATGGTAACCTCAACTTTTCACATGATCCTTCGCATATATATATATATATATATATATGTGGTAGTTTCTGTTGGTCCCAAAAAGTAATGGCAATAATAAACAAGTATTGTAGAAGGGGGTGGGGGTGGGGTGGGGGTTGAATATAATACACAAATTTTTCACTTAATTTTAATTCTTTATTGATATAAAATCAAGAATTACACATAGAAAACTTTTAAGACCGTTACGGAAAGAACATATAAAACTATTCTAACAATATTTCACAAAGAAACAAGAACACAACTTAAAAACAAAGATTAAATCTATGGAGATGAGAGAGCAAGCTTTGCCAACTTTTTGTTTGAGTGCACTAAGATTTCGTTTTAAAGTGTGGCTTGCATGGAAGGAGTCTTCACCTTTAAATACGACCTTGTGCATTAAATGCTGAGGACAGGACACTTGTCATCATGGTATTGGATGTCAGATATTTCTTACAAAAGAGATAAAGTAATTGATGTGACTTATCATTGCATAAAGTTGACCTTTGAACCTTGAGAAGACAATACCTGAGAATAATATAGATGAAAAACGTCCTTTTTCTGAACCTTTGGAGAATGTCTCCATCATTCCATAATTCAGGTGAAAATCTTCTGTGCAATATGCGGTTTCTAGCTTTTTGTCAGAAGGAGGTTGGCAAAAAGGAGAATAGCCGATTTATGAAGATTAAATCGGCTAGAAGAGGGTCCTGCCGAATTGATGGGCTAAAATTCGGCAGGTGGGATACCAGCCGATTGATGAGGAGTAAATCGGCAGGTAGATAGCTTAGTGAGGTTGGAAGTTTATCTTGATCCGCATCTGAAGATTTACTTCTTGCTGATTTCGGTTGGTCTTCGACTTCACCGATCTTTTGAAGCATGCCTAATCTATTACAAAGAACTTTAAAATAATCTAAGTACAAAGGATGTTCAAATATTACAAATAAGAATTGATAAGCCGAAATAGAGGTCATCTTCAAATCCTTGATGCCCAATAATCTCCCCCTATTTGAAGATGACATCCCATACTTGAAATAAAAGAGTAATAAATGAATAGTGCATTTTGACCCTATTTTACTCTTTTGGGTTCTTTTTCATATAGTCCATTCTTTTTGTTTCTTTTTTGATTTTTTAGAGTATCTGACATTTACATGTATAAAGGAATGAAAAAAATAATCTATTTACACTATATACTAAAGAAAATTGCACTTGTATTGATCTCACAAGATTGAGTGCAAGACAAAAAAAATAACAAGTACAATTTTAAAGAAGGCAAATATACTAAGCTTCTTCAAAAGGATCATCCTGAATATATTCTCTCTTCTTTAACTCATCGGTCACAGCTTTGAAGAGAGGAACTGCATGAGGCCCTATCGGAATATCGACAATATGTATCTGTTCAGCTCTAAAGAAGCAGATTTGGCCGAGGCCATCATTGAAGAAGATACCATATGTCGGATCGAGGATGTAAAAGGTTGAGCCATGAGACTAGGAAAAGAAAGGTCAAGGTTGGAGGTCTTTAGGACCTTTCCTTCCTTAGCCATTTCTTGGAAGACACATTCCTTCTTCACCGATCGAGACTTAGGCTTGGAGGAGGAAGATGAGTGATGGTCGGTTTTGAGTTTCTGAATAAACTCATTTTCAGCAGCCGAGTGTTCAATTTGGTACTTGCTTTGGTAGGTCTTCATCCTGTTCTGAAGTGAGTTGATGTGATCCAAGACTTGGTCTCTGAAGGCCCTCCTACTCTTCTTCAAAATGTTGATGATTTCGAACCACTCGCTGAGACCGTAAGCCCTTAGCCATTCCAGCTTGTCAATTCGGCTCGTCCCATTTTCTCGAATTATAATCAGCCATATTGGTTCCTTTGCAAATTTTGGCCCTGAGATTCTAATACTTGACATTAGAGAGCTTTCATGTCAGCCGGTCAGAGACCTTTTGTACGAACGGATGCACTTGGATTTTTGCTCATCAGATTCTCTAGCCGGTTTCTCCAAACTCCCAAGCTCCAATTTTTGAGCTACGATAAGATCCTTAGAAAGTTTGGCTTCTTTGGCCTCCTCTTCGGCAAGCTTTCGAATAAGCTCTTGATTTTCATCAAAGGCTTTTTGAGCTAGTTCGGCGGCCTTGATTTCATCGGCCGACATCCCCAGCTGGGATACAATCTTTAGGGGTGGTTTAAGTTTTAGAGCATCTAACCCCGAAGTTTGTTTGTTCCGTTCGTATTTTCTTCTTTTTAAGTCGACTGCCTCTTCTTCGGGAGCTATGGGTTGCTTACATTTGTCTTTCACTGCCTCCCCCTTAGATTATTCAGCCCGATCGGTAGGAGCCGATTGACCGGTTCCTTCCTTTCCACTTCAGACGCTGTAAATAGTGATTTGAGGGATTGGATTCTCCCCTTCAACAGGTCTCTCCCCCTCAGCGGCCGAAGGGGAAGAAACGCCAAGATATGTCGACACACGACCCATCCGTCGATCCACTCGGCGAAGGCACTCTTGATCCTCATCACCGAAAACGGAATCACCCAAATCAATGTCCCACTTCTCCGTTTTAGGCTTAGAGACAGAGGTAGAAAGACCATCAACTTTCCGATGAAGACGGTTAAAGGAGTCCAAGATCTGAGAATTAACCAAGTCCTGGGAGAGGACTTTGGCCTTAAAAAATCCAAGATCCTTATCCCTTTCATCGGAAGAGGCCTTGAGGGCAGCAAGGGATAAGGTTGGATGACAAAAGACGCTCCAACCGAGTATTCACAGCTCCAACAGAAGAGAGAAGGCGCTCAGCCAACCCTGAGATATCCTGAGCCATCATGTCCATGCACCGAAAGAAATCATCCTGAACTCGCTGAACCTTGAAATTTTGTTCCTTGATGATCTGAAGTAGATTATCAATAGAAGTGTTGTTGTGGGCGATATCACGAGCAATCTGATCCTCTTGTAGGACATTTTGCTCCAGAATGGTCACCCGATGACTAGTGGCAGCCGTAAAACGATCAAACTCGGCTATGAGCACCAAGTAACCGATGTTTCCGATTGGTATCAAGGATGTTGACTAACACATCCCTAGAGAGGTTTAGAAGGTTTTTGAAGGTGAGTAGGGATGGAGAGACCAAAGAGGCGAGGGGTTGGGTTGGGGTTGGTGGGTAATGAGGTAAAGTTCGGCTAGGAGGAAAATCAGGAGAGGAGTTGGAGGAAGAGGTTTCGAATGGTGAGGCTCAGGGGGTAGGTTTCAAGAGTGTTTTGGTGAGGGTTTCGGTGGGGATGAGGTCAGCTAAGGGGTCGGTCTCGGCTGGGAGGAAGGTTTTTCAGAAGAGGGAGTTTTCTTGGGGGAGAGCTTCGGCGGAGGGGAGGGTTTCGGTGAAGTTTTTGGTGGGGAGGTTTGTGGTGAAGGTTTCGGTGGTGGGGGGTTTTCTCAGGGGTGACCAACAAAGTATGGGAGGGGGAAACCTTTTTGTTTTTAGTCGGGGAGGGATCTCGTACTTCAAGAAAACATTCTTCAAGCCGGGGAGATGGCTTGGAACCGGTGTCACCAAGAAGAAACTCCAGAAAATGATCTGTATCCTCCAAATAGACCCCTGGAGTGGCCGATCCTTCCTTGGATCGTGAAAAATGTTCGAGACTATGAATCCTGGGTGATAGGTTGTGCGGGGGAGAAGAGGGGCCTTGGATTAGGGAGGTATCCAAGTCATCCTCATCGACTAAGGATCAAGTCAAAGAGGGTTTAGTGGGGGTCCCCCCTTTTGTACAATCTCACCCTGTTGAGAGGATACGAAGGAGGAGGTTTTGGGCTTAGCAGATTCCCTTGGCCCAGAGGGGATAACTTCAACACCAGCCGATTTTTGAGAATCGGTTAGTGGAGTGGGAGGCTTGACCAAAAAAGGTTTCCTAAGTCTCTTTAGATGAGACTTAAGAGGGGATGAAGAGCTCCTCCGCTTATGAGAAGGGGGTTTGACTTGGGTAGCCACCGAAGGTTTTGTCAGTGGCAGAGTCAAAGAAGCAAGTGTGGAGGCACCGACGACCTTAGTTTTCTTTTTCTTCTTGGTCGCCGATGATGCTCGGGAAGGGGATTTGGGAGCCATAGAAGGAACAGTAGCCGAAGAACCCTTCGGCGGAGTACCGAAGGATCCCGCGGGTACTCCCTACTTTGGCTTGGGAGCAAGAGCAAAAGAAACCATACCTGGAAGCAGTGGCCGATCGGTGGAAGATGGACCCTTCTTCAAAATTTGCTTCCTAATGTTGGGAGCAGAGAAGTCGAAGATGATCTTCAGCTTTGGTTGCTTGGAATCGGCCTCAAGAACATCTTTCAACCCGTGGTTGATGATGAGAGAGAAAACGGGGAAGAGCCACTTGTGGACGCCGAGGCGGAGAGATCACAGTGATCATATCGTTAAAGAAGAATCGAGCAAAATCAATCATTCTTTGGAACATTAGGGCATGATCCAGTTGGGTAAGATAGGACGGATATTGGTTCCAACCGGCCATCTTCTGGGAAAGACAATGTATGAGATGGGAGAAAAAGAAATTCCAGACTCCCCCCCCCCATATTTTTGCGCAGGAGAGTCTCGGTGCCCCGATCCTTGCCTTCAGAGAGGTAGTTGAGAGAAACAATTACCTCCTCGTGTTCCTTTCCAGTGGGGAACTCGTCATAAGAGGGGAATGTAGGGAGTTTGAGAGCCTCCCTAACATCCTCACAACCAAACATTAGGTCGTGATCCTCCTCATCCGTAAGAACGGAGGCCGAAACGGAGTCGTTGGAAGGATCGTATACGTAGGTTAGCCAAAAATTCCCAAAGGAACAGTTTGCTCATCTTGGGAGTTGCAGTGAAAGCATATTGTAAAAGAGATCGTTGGAGAAAAATCGATACTTGATTGAACTCCGGGTGAGACGGATCATGCTCGAAATGAGTCGTGTGGTTGCATGGATGGAAAATCAGCGAGTCATGGGTGAGGGGCTCGTTCTTTCTTGATTATGAAGCTTTGGTGGGAGTGGTAGTAGACGCCATTAATGAACTTGAAGAAGTTTATTTTTGGAGAAGGTGCAGGTTGCAGGTTGTTCGTGAAGAGATGAAGATGGTAAAAGGAAATGAGGAAGGTAAAATGGGATTATATACTCGAGGATAAATGAAGAGTCGATAGGTGGGGTATAGGGTTATATGGTTTTAAATGGCTATGGATTAAAAAATTTATGGAAAATAAGAAAAATAGTAATGATGGAAGTTGAAGGGACAAGAGGTGGCATGCCGAATAAACAAGAATGAGTTAGCCAAATAACTTATCTGAACAGTAGAAGCCGAAAGGATGTACAAGCCGAAGTCATAGCCGAGGAGTGGACTGCCTGAAGAGTAACCGAATAATGGACTACCTGAAGAGTAGCCGAAGAATTGAAGGACCATCCGAAGATTTTTACTAACCGAAAGGATATTCGGATAGTGAGGGACCAGCCGAAGATGAATGTTCGAAAGAATTCTTGCCGAATGGCGAGCTGAAAGGAAAGGAGTTCAGGTACAATGTATCAACCGAAGAATAACTGAAAGGAAGAGTCATCAGCCGAAGAGAGAGTAGCTGAAAATAAGGTCGGATAGAATGAACTATCCAAAGAGTAGCCTAAAGATGTACTACTTGAAAAATAGCCAATTTTTCTTTAGACATCAAAATTTAACATACTCAGTGCTCCTATCAGAAAGATAAACCGAGTTTCATCAAGAGGTTTTACGAAGAGATCATCCAACTGAAGATCAGTTGGGAGAAGGGTAGTTTAATATCACCTTTTGAAATGTGATATCTGATGAAGTGATATCGGATATCGATGTGCTTAGAGCGAGAGTGAAGCACAGGATTATTGGCAATAACTATTGTACTTGAGTTGTCACATAGTATTAGGACTTTGGAGTAGTATTGGTTATAATCTGAAGATGGTTCTTCATCCACAAGATTTGAGCACAACAAATCCCAACTGCAACATATTCAACCTCAAAAGTAGAAGTGGAAACTGAATGTTGTTTCTTGCTGGGCCACCTGACCAAATTTCCACCAAGTAATTGGCAGCTTCCTGTTGTGCTTTTCCTTTCAACTTTAGATCCTGCAAAATCAGAATCTGAATACCTAATTAGATCAAAACATGAGGCCTTGGGATACCAAAGACCCAGATTCGTGGTACCTTTAAGATACCCAAAAATGTGTTTTACAGCAGTAAAATGAGATTCCTTAGGATTGGCTTGATAACGCGCACATAGACAAGTAGCAAACATAATATCAAGTCTGCTAGCAGTAAGATCAAGAATAGAGCCTATCATCCCTAAAAAATTTGTGACATCAACCGATTTTCCATCGGGGTCAGTATGAATTTCAGAGGTGGTGCCATTGGAGTTTTCATGGGAGAACAATTTTCAAAATTAAATTTCTTGAGGAGATCACGAATGCAGTTTCTTTGATTTATAAAGATCCACTCAGAAGTTTGTTTGATTTGAAGGCCTAAGAAAAATGTGAGTTCTCCCATCATGCTCATCTCATATTTGTTTTGCATGATTGAGGCAAATCTTGACAAAGAGATTCATCGGTGGCACCGAAGATGATATCATCCATATAGATTTGAACAAGAATTATATTACCTTTAGTCTTCTTGAGAAAGGGAGTGTTGTCAATTTTACTTCTTGAGTACTTAATGGCAAGTAAGAAGTCTGACAAAGTGTCATACCAGGCACGAGGAGCCTGTTTGAGGTTATAGAGAGCTTTGTCAAGCTTGTACACATAGTCTGGATGAGTGGGGTCTTCAAAGCCAGGAGGTTGTTTCACACAGACTTCTTTAGCAAGTTCTCCATTGAGGAAGACACTCTTGACATCCATTTGGAAGACTCTGAAGTTCTTATAGGTAGCATGAACAACGAAGATCCTTATGGCTTCAAGTCTAGCAACATGAGCAAAAGTTTCATCATAGTCAATGCCTTCTTCCTGTCGATATCCTTGAGCAACAAGTCTTGCTTTGTTGTGAATCACAGTACCTTCTTCATCCATCTTGTTTCTGAAAACCCATTTGGTTCCAATAATTGTCTTCCTAGGAGGACGTGGAACAAGTCTCCAAACGTTGTTATTTCAAATTGGGAGAGTTCTTCTTGCATGGCAGTTATCCAATATGGATCGGCCAGAGCTTCCTCATTTTTCTTTGGTTTAATGATGGAGATAAAGTTCTCATAGAGACAAATGTTACTTATTCCTCTTCTAGTTTGAACACCAACTTGTTGATCACCAATAATTTGATCAATGGAGTGATCTTTTGTCCACTTGGTAGCTGGTAGAAGAGATGCATGAAGCATTTTAAGAGGTTGAGAGGAAGAAGGTTCGACAGGTGTGACGGATGTTGGTTCAAGAGATGAAGTGTTATGAGAGGGAATTTTATGAGAGATGAGATCGGTTGGATCTTCAGATAGGATGATCTGAAGATTTGGATTTAAAGGTGAGGATGTAGATGGGTCATTTAATTGAGGAGACGAGTCAGGTATGAAAGGAACAAAATAATAAGGTTCAGAAGATTGATTTTGAAAGTCTTTACCCACACATGAGTTTATCCATTGATTTAATTCATCATCATTACATGAAAGAGAAGATGATTTGTGTTCATCAAATTTCACATGAATAAACTCATCAATGCATTTCCTCCGAAGATTATAGACTCGATAGGCTTTTGAGGTAAGAGAATATCCCATGAAGATTCCTTCATCAGCCTTTGGATCAAATTTCCCAAGATTTTCTTGGTCATTGAGAATAAAACACACACAGCCAAAGACATGAAGAAAGACAATATTGGGTTTTCGTCCATAGAAAATTTCATAGGGTGTTTTATTATGCCTTTTCACAGTTACTGACCGATTTTTAGTAAAGCATGTGATGTTGATGGTTTCTGTACAAAAGTAGGTGGGTAAGTTGGACTCACTTAGCATGAATCAGGTTGCCTCACATAGATTTCTATTCTTTCTTTCCACAACACCATTTTGTTGGGGAGTTCTGACAGCCGAAAAGTTTTGAGAGATTCCCTTGTCATTGAAGAAGGCTTCTAAGGTAGAATTTATAAATTCGGTGCCATTGTCACTTCTTATAGATCTCACTAATTGTCCGTTCAACACCTCAGATTTTTTGATGAAATTGATTATCTCTTCAGTAGTGTCACTTTTGTACCTGAAAGATACCCAAGTGTAACGTGTAAATTCATCAACAAGTAAAAGAATATACCTTTTTCCACCAAGCCTTGGGGTGTTGATTGGTCCACGTAGGTCTATATGAAGCATTTGAATAGGGTTGGAGATGGAGAAGCATTGCTTAGACTTGAAGGAAGATTTAGTCAACTTCCCTTTTTCACAAGATGCACATAGCTTTTCTTTCATAAAAGATAGCTTAGGCATTCCAACAACAAGATCTTTGTTGGAAAGATTGTTCAAAGTCTTGAAGTTAAGATGAGATAAGCGTTTGTGCCAGAGCCAGTTCCTTTTGACAAAGTCATCTGAAATGAAACATATACTTCCTTCGACTGATTTTTGACTCATGTTGATGATATACACATTGTCTCTCCTAACACCAGACAAAACAACATGATTGTCTTTATTTGTGATAATGCAAACACTAAGTTTGAAGGTAACAATGTATCCTAAGTCACACAACTGACTAATACTTAAAAGATTATGCATTAGTCCTTCAACATAGGCCACTTTATTGAAGCTGATGGAACCACTGGAGAGAGTTCCATACCCTCTAGTTGAACCTCTAGAGTTATCTCCAAAGGTTACATAAGGTCCTTTTTCGGTCACATAGTTGATGAGAAAAGATTTGTTCCCGGTCATGTGTCTTGAACATCCACTATCCAGATACCAGATTTGTTGATGTTCAAATACCTGCAATCATAGAAAAACCAGCCATTTGGTACCCATTTTGAGGTGGGTCCTTTAGGATTAGAGAAGGAAGAAGAAGAGTCATCAAGATTATTTATTTCTATTCGATATTTGGGACAATCCTTTGCTAAGTGAAAGGTGTCCCCACAATTATAACATTTTCTATAAATGAAGACTTTCTTTGATTTCTGACCCATATCTTTGTTTTTGCCCTTGACTTTGGTCCAAGAATTCCTTTTTCAGAGGAAGGGAGAGATGAGCTAGAGATCTGGCTAGAGGTATCCTTAGATTTGGATTTATTTAAGTTCACAGATCTGGGAATGAACTTGGTAGGAAGAACATGAGGTTCAATTTTGGAAGAAGAGGGCATTTTTCTTTTTAAAGGTAAATCAGAAAGTACTGATTTTCCTTTGTCAAAGTTTGAGAATTTCCCTTTGGAAATTTTGAAGGTTTAGGAGAGGAGGAGGTAGTCTCATCAAGATTTAAGGATTTTAGAAGATCATGAAGAGGCTTGACAAGATCATTTGATCCTTGAGCTTCCTCAGGTTGAGACATGGGAGTAGATTCTTTGGCTTTGATAAACATTCCAAATTTCAAAGAGTCACGAAGATCTAAAGAGTGCACAGAGTGAGAGACACCAGAATCAAAATCGGTGATCTCATAAGAACAAGAAGGAAGTTTTGAAGAAGAAGAATGAGCTTGAGTGGAAGAAAAATAAACTTCCATTTTTCCAAAACCTAGACCAGACTTGTCATTTTAGGGCATTTGATCTTGAAAAATCTTTTCTAGATATTTAGAAGAACTTGTCCATTTGCTTACTATTTCTTGCTCCTTTTTAAGACGTTTGGACATTTTGTTTTTCTCTTTAGAAAGAATGTCGTTGATGGTTTTCAAGTCTTCAAGCTCAACTTTGATTTTGTCAAAAGGTTTAAGTTGAGAGAGACAAATCTAAAGTTGAGAAGAGAGAGATTTTACTTGAGTATTTGCCTTTTTCTTTGCATCCTTTTCATTGTAGAAATCAATTGTTAATGAGTCAAAGTCTTCGATCTTTTCAAAATCGGTGAGAGAGTGAAAGGGATGTACCTGAGATGAAGAGGAGGAACACTCAGTGGAAACAAGTGCAATTGTCATGTCATGATCTTCAGTTTTGGCCATGTCATTTAGTTTGGCCATCAGACACTTGTTAGAAGTTTCTTTGTCACTCTCAGAGGTCGGCCCATCAGCTCAGTCATGGGATTCATCCATAAGGCCTTTTCCTTTTTAGAGAATTCCTTCATTCCTTTCCTTTCCCCTCTTGTACTTCGATTGGTGCCTTCTTTGAAAGAAGATGAGGAGAATTTTCGGGAGGGAGACTTGTTGGCAAAGTCAGGTCTCATTCTTCTAAACCTAGAAGAATTTTGGTTTGAAAAGGTGGTTTTATATATTCCTGAAGATTTGCTCCTACACTCAAAGGAAAAGTGGTCTTTCTTGCCACAATTATAGCATTCCTCATTTGACTTGTTATAGGATCTTTTAGAAAATTAGAGAGAAGATTTTCGGCCAGACTTGAATCGGTTGGAAGGAAGATGAGTTTTGAATTTTGAAAAACCAGCAAGCATAGCCATTACATCAGTCATCTGATCACCCAAAGTTTCTTCACCTTCATCATCGGCCTCACTAAGATATGCCTCCGAAAGGTGGTTTGAATCCTCTTGACATTCTTGGTCAGATTCCTCAGAAGGGTAAGTATTATAGGGATTCACACATATTTCTTGGAAAAGTCACTGATAAGAGCCCTAGAGGAGTTTTTTTATCTCTTGTATGACAATCTTTCTCTGGATCTTAGTTTGTTCATAGTTAAAGAGAGATTCATAAAGAACGGTAAAAGGCATATGATCAAGATCCTTGTGTAACACCCATAAAAATTTGAAAATAGCAGATAATTTAAAACTTCCAATAATCCCTTAAATACATAACTTGAAATAACAAATATGTAAAGTCACGAGGGAATAATCACTACAACATGTATCAGAGTTCAAACGGAACTATATAATGCCACAAATGGCAACAAGGTTTGTCGGGTGCTACTAAAACCTCAAATCTGCTACCTTCTCAAAACCGGATGACGCCTCTAAAGACATCCTAGCGGAACTTCTACCAAACTCCCAAGCCACTCAGATCCATCTAAGACCTAATATACATGTCGATAAGAAAAGGTGTTAGGCTTTACGCCTAGTGAGTTAAAGCAGTTTTATCACATAAATCATAAAACATTTAAAACGAATATTTTACTTCCAATACGGTCGTCCCTGAAATGTGAGTTATGAAAAGACTTAATTTACAAATCATATTGCTTTCAATATCAAACACCCCTTTCAAATATTATTTAACATCCAAAATTCCCAAAATGCACGCACGTGGTATTTCACCAAAATACTAATTATATAAACAAAGCAGTACGTTTCAACACCAAAAGTATGGGTAAGGGAATACTAGAAAAATAACACATTTCGGTGACGGGGGAGACCCGGTTCCATCGAATGTGGCAGGAACACAAAGTTAAGCCACTTATCAACATTCACGAGATTCACTTCGGGTCATGGATCCCCGTATTCGGCTCCTCTGAGCAACCACCACAAGATACCCAAATGACCCTAATGTCTACTCGACCTCTAGATGAGTGTCACCACAAAAGTCACAAGTCTTCGTATCCGGATCACCATGGGCACTACCACAAGACTTAGCTCCGTATAGGGCTCTCCAAGAGTACCACCGCAAGCTTACATAAAAACATGACTTAGGGACCACTCACTAGACTCAAACATGGACATCAAGACTCCATAATGAACAAAACGACTCCTATGCCTATGGATCCATCGCATTACAGTCTAAACATTACATGACTCTAGATGAATGAACTAATGCATTCAAAACATGTAATAACCACTATTTGTGCAATAAATGCATTTCCATAAAATGCTCTATACGGAGCCATTTAAACCGGACAACGTCCCAAAACTCATTAGAGTATAAGTCAATCTATAAGGCATCATAAAACGTTTGGCAATTAAATAAAACCACCATGTCTACATAAGACGGTGTACAACTTTCCCAAAACTGGTATTTTCCCCAAGTATAATTGGCCAATGGCCCAAACCATAAGGTTCACAATTTTTTCCAAACTATACATAAAGTCAAAAGGGTGACCGTTTCTAGTAACTCACACTTTTAAAACCACAAGAACTTAAATTCCCAATATCCCAAAATCCATAGATTGGGTAAAATCCCAAAATAACCATAACTTCAAGATGGTCTATAAATACCTAACTCATATGACAATCACAATAAGATCATTTGTAAACCCAAAATTGTACATGTAAGAAATTAGATCCATGTTTGGACCAAATCATCCAATCTCCAAGAAATCTCTTTCATTTGATTAAATCTCCTTTTTGATGACAAAAACCCTCAATCACACTCAGTAACCATTTATAAAACATTCTTATCCCAAATATGCTCAAATATCCAATTATCCATAAAACTCATCAAATAAGGGATGTGCATTTATAAAATATGTTCCAAAATCCCAATACATTTATATTTTGACATGTATATAGTTTTGTAAAGCAACTAGAACTCACCTTGCTAGATTTAGACTAACTCTAGGTTTTACCCAGAACTTGAGTTTCCTTGGATGAGATCTTGAATCCTTCCACAAGCTCCAAGTTTTCCACAACATTCCTTAGCTACAAACATTCTAAGTTATTCCAAGTTCCAAAAAATGGAAAGGAAAAGAGAACCTTAAAACCCTAATTTTTTAAGTGGAGGAAAAGAGAAGGTTACCTTAACCACAACTCGTACGAACCAACAAAATAATTTTAGGGTCACTAATATGACCTCAAACTTCAATCCTCCAAAAGAATGGAAGAGAGTTTGGTGGAACCCTAGAAATTTAGGGAGATGAGAAAGGAAAATTAAGTCTTGAACTCACTCTTGAAATCCATACAATAATGTCCCAAACACAAAACTTGAGACCTAAAAGATGAACCAACAAACCTTAGATGAAGATTTGAAGAACGAAGAGGTTTGGAAGGGAGAAAATCGTCCTTAGATTCCCACAATCACCTTCAAAATGAGTGGTAGAAGAAAATTGGATTAAAATGGATCAAACCTGTATTTTATACCAACAACATGCTGGGGGAGACTATGCCCTATGGCAATGTCACGGGCAATGTCTCTGGACCTCCCCTAACCTCGATACATTCCATGCAACTGTGACAGGCGATAGTGCCCTTGTCACGGTCGCAAGTCACTATCCCGCCTAGCGTACCGCCCTCTCGGATCCCCGTGACCTTGACAAGCGACTATGACCTTTGTCATAGTCGCAGACACTCTCTCCCAAGGCTCTTCGAGGTTCAATTTTCTTTCGTCATGCCGTCCTGAACGATAAAGCCATGGATTTAGTGTTTTTAGAAGGAAAATCTGAATAATCCACACCTATCCAAGATTAAGTTACAATAGGGGTCGTTTTCCTAACACCACCTACTAGGATATTTCGGGCGTTACAATCCTCCCCACCTTGAAAATGATTTCATCCACAAACTCTTGACCCGAGAACGCCATTCGGGGGTGATCCATTATGCTTTCAGAGATGAGGGGAATTCCCAATGAATTTGATATGCACTTAGAGTTGCCATAAAACAAATTGTACATCCTAGTTGAACAATCATCAGTCCCGGCATTCCCAACATTCATTGCCAAAAAAGCGAGCATCGCTTTAAGGGCATTATGCCTTTTGTTAGGACTGAAAGTCCTTGTGCGTTGAAAGTTGTATAACGCATTTATAGAGTTTAATTGTTTTATTTTAAAGCATTGTAAAAGCCTTTAATTGTAATTGGACTTTGTGTCTTTATTGGGCCTTGGGCCTTAGGGTTTAGGGTTGGAGTATAAATAGGTTGCAAAACCTATTTGTGAAAAAGAATGGTCATTCATAGGTTTACTTAGCCGTATCAGATATTCTCTCTGTAAACCTTAAACCCTTTATTGATAAATCTAATCATATGATCAACAGTTGTTGATGTAGTTTTAAATTTATAAACCGCAAGCGTACGGGAGGTGTAGCATACGGTTCGATCACAGGGACGCAATGGACTAAACATGGACTCGTTCTAGACTATGGTCTAGCTACGTGAATTCATCAATATTTGGATTTTTTTTAATTAAAACTAACTAAAATAAACAAACAAAAGAAGGAAGCAAAACAAACTAACGGACATTGGGTAATACCAACTTCAGATTTTTGGTAATGGTGGGAATTCGTTATACAAAATTACTTCAACCCTCTTTCGTAGTGGAAAAGCTTTTCTAATCCAAGACTCATATTTACTTTCGCAATATGTGTACGTTGGGAAGAAACATTATTATTTAAAACGAATATTTTTCCCAATCAACGTCCCTAACTATTTATCATGTTAGGACCGTTGTCACCGATCAATTTAATCTAAGTAAAAGACCGAACTTTCGTTCATATCTAAAACTAATCGAATTTAACTAAAGACGTTTTATAAAAATTGGTTAATCAAACATTAACTTTCGTTATATGAAAAATCAACCAATTAAAACTCAAAAGTTTATTATAAAAATGATTGATCAATACCACAACGTCTATCCAAAGAGACGATTACCCAAATGAACGATAACTAAACTACGAAATAAAACATAAACATAAATCTAACGAAAGCAATAAAATTAATCTACGAAAGCTGTAAAGATCGATCCAAAGAGTGTCACTCTCCAAAAATCGTTTTTAGCCTAAGAAAGCGGTAAATGGATTTAAGAACGATGCATAAATTAAAAAGATGCGAAAAATTAAAATAGGGAGAGAAATCCAAACATAAATATAAAATATGGAGAAAACGAAACGTTACAACGGGTGTTGAATGTTAAATTGGAATCTGTCACATTCCATCTTCATCTTCGATCCGTCGACACATCGCATCATATTCACATATTCAAAAGACTCAACGAACGAAGAAAAATCACAAATCTCAAAACCTAAATCTAAACTAAAACAACTTAAAAAAATCAAACCAAACTAAAACTAAAACTAAAACTAAATAAAATAAAAAAAAAACAAAGAAAAAAAGAAACGGCGCACCGTGGGGAAGAAGAGAGAAAGAGATATCAAAACCTAAATCTAATTTCTATTTATAAAACATAATTTCCAAATATGCCCCTTCAACTTTGCAGCTCTTTCGAAAACGCCCCTCTTGATTTCTTTTCTTTTAAAAGCTCATTTGTTGAATTATTTTCTTTCGACTTTGGTCCAACTTTTAGCATTCTTCTTAGATTTGCCCACCAAATAAAGATCGATCAAAAACTTTAAATCCATCGTCATCCATTTCACGCTTTCAATGTGAATTACCTGTCAAAACCCGAGAAAACCACAAAAATGCCAATGTAATATCCCCAATCGATTATTAAACAAAAATTAACTAAAAATATAATACAATCTACATGCAAACAATTAAACTAAATGCAAAATGCAATTATAAACTAATATGAATGCATGCAAAAAATGCACTTAACAGTTGTGATTAAATCTTATTGTTTATTGATTATTATCGTGATTGCACTGTTTCTGGGATCTACAATTGGTATCAGAGCGGGATCGAATTAATTTTTATTCGATACGATAAAAAAGGGTTGTCTAAATCCCTCTTATCGACTTGTGTTAATCGACTTTTGCCTCTCTCGATTGCTTTCTGTGTTCATCAAATCCATAGTTTTTGGGTTGAGTTTATTTGTTAAATTTATCAAATTCAATCTGGGTTTATGGTAGATAAAAAAAATCATTGATTAATTTATGTTTTAAAAAGTTGTTTTTATCGAATTTGGAGTTGTTCACCGTATTTATCGAAGAATACGAAACCCAGTTGATCGAATTCCCAGGTTCTCCAAATTTCCCGGGTTCCCAGTGTTTCCCGCTACCTCCCATTTTCCCGAGGCCTTGCTAACTCTCGGTTTGTAGCAACTCCCGGGACTTGAAAGATTCTGATTTATGTGTTCACAGTATCCAAGCCATCAAATTTATTTTCAATTCTAATTGTGATTGGATGATAATATGATAATGGGATGGTGGTTTAAATTATGAGAGTTTGATTTCAATTTTGATTGTTGCTAAAAGAAAGTGGGACGGTGACATTATTTCTTTGTCGGCTAAGATCTTCAAGGTGATTCAATTTTTAAATGTCGGTTGTGGGTGATTCAAGAAATTGATCGGTGGATGTAATTGCAAAGTAGGTCGGTGTATTGTTTTTGACCGGCACTTGATCTCCTTTTTTGGCTCGTCGCTGACAGCCGGTATCTCCCGGGGTCATCTCTCCCGGTATCTCCCATTACATCTCCCGGGGTCACCTCTCCCGGTATCTCCCGGGTTTCCCATACCTTGCGTCTCCCGGCCCCTCCCTATTCCACACTGTGACAGTCTCCCGGTCTTTGGCACGTTGCTAATCACTCCCGGGACCTTGAGATTCTGTTGATTCGGTCATCACAAAAATTTAATAGGTTTCGATGGGTTTGTCGAAAAGGTTATCGGTTGATTCGGATGTGATTGTGGACGTAGTTTTTCAAGTTTGAACTGTTAACGGTGCTTAAACGATTGATTTCGTTCGAAAAGGTTTAACCCATTTTAAGTTTCTAAGATTTCGTTCGTTATCCGAAAAAATTTCGGTTGCTTTGTTTTTTATCGTGAGTTGATTATTTGGACTATAAATTGTTAAGGCATGTTCACGAACCATAAACGATCAATTTTGGACGAAATTTTTTAACCCATACCGAGTTTTTAAGTTTTCGATAGTTTCCCGAAAAGTTTTTGGTTGGTTCCTTTTTGATCGTGGGTTGACCGTTTGAGTTTTAATTTCTTAAGGAGTGACCAGGGAGCTTTAACGATCATTTTGCCTGGAATATTTCTAACCGTTTCAAAGTTTTGCAGGTCGTCTCAACGAAGGAGATGATGAATAGTGTTTCCGTTAAATGACAGTTAAATTTCTTTTCATTTTGGTCCTTTTCCGTTAGTCCAGTTAGTGTCCGTTAGTTTGTTAATTTAGTTAAGTTTTATTTCATTTTTAGTCCATTTTCGTTAGTTTTCAGTTAAGTTTGTTAGAAGTTTATCTTTTTACACTTTTAGTCCCTCTAGTTAGAGATTTCATTTTATGTCATTTTTGGTCCTTCTACCTTTAAGTTTAATTTTCTGTCACTTTTAGTCCCTCTAGACTTAAGTTTCACATTGTGTCACTTTTAGTCCCTGTACTTCAAGGTTTCAAAGTTTGTCAAGTTTAATCCCTAAACTTTCAAGTTTCACTCGTTGTCACTTTTGGCCGTTGCACTTTAAAGTATCTTCTCTTGTCAAGTTTAACCCATGGACTTCAAGCTTTGCAAGTAACGATGCCTTTGTACCCATGTCTGAACACAAAGCAATGATTGAAGCTCTCAAAATGAAATTGGAAAACATGTTAAAAACCATTAACACACTGTTAGAAGAGAAAGCTTTTCTTCAGTTAGATTTGGACATTCTGAGATCAGAAAGCCATACGTATAAAGAGATATGTTGCTTACAATCAAGCAATGACTGGCTCAAGCGTTGGAATTCTGAACTTGAAAAGGCAGCAGAAAATAGTTCATATCACAGCATGTTTAATGACCAAACAAATTCTCTTAAAAGACAAATTTTAGATCTTGAAAGCGAAGCTTACATGAAGAAAAGTGATTCGACAAGTGCTAAAAGTTCAAAGAAAATATCTGAACTTGAAAGAAAGCATGCAGATTTTGAAGTCAAAGAAGAGAAGAACCTGGTGCTTGAAGAAAGAGGAAATGTGTTGGAGAGTGAAAATCTCGATCTAAAGAAAAGACTTGTCGTTTTTGAAAAAGAAAAAGTCGATTTCTCAAATGAAAGTAAGAATCTTGAAAGAAAGATTCTCAAGCTTTCAAAGAAAGTTTTCGATGAAAGAAAGGTTTTTGAGGCTCAAAATGCGAAACTTTCAAAACAAATTTCTGATTTGAAAATGTTTTGATAATTGAGAGAGATTCTTTTGAGAAAGAGCGAAAAGGTTTTGAGAGTGAAAAGAAAAATGTTGCGGTTTTTAAAGAGATGTCTGATAAATGCAACAGTACAGAAAAGGATTTTGAAAGTGAAAGAGAGGTTTTCGAAACTGAGATTCATAAGCTTTCAAAGAAATTATCTGGATTAGCAATAGAGATTTTGAAAGAACAGAAGGTTTCGATTTACAAAAACAATTTGACTTGATTCTAGACGAAATAAATGTTTTATCTGCAAAAGTGAAGAAACTTGAAGATATAAATCCTAAAGTTGATTTATCTGAATAAGGTAGTCCCGATAATGTTGTCCAACCTCCTTATTCTTCAAGTTCACCTTTTACATCTAATTCTTCGAAGAAGCTTGTCAAATCAAATGAATTTTCAAAAGATCATATTCGTCCTTCAAATCTTTTCTATAATTCTCTTGTTGATGATTCAAATAATCAAGTGTTTCGAAAAGTCAAGATGGTTTGGAGAAAGAAACCAACTACAGAAAGTAGTGATGGAAACAAGTCTAATGATTCTCCAGTAGTTGATACAACGTCATTTATTTCCAAGATTGATTCACCTACTTATGTCTATTATATAGGAAAGTTGATCAGTCTGCATCGACAAACAATCTGTTGCACTTACTGTGGAAAGAGTGACTTTATGCATCAAAGGTACGTTAATAGTTGGTATGGTACTTATAACATTCCTAATCCTCAGTTTAATAGCTTCAAAACCAAGGCAACTAACCATCAAGGATCCATCACAACATGGATACCAAAACCAAAATCTTCTAATCTATTTTGCAGGAATGTCATGTGTGAGTTAATTAAGATTACTCACGACACATGACTAAAATCAAGGGTTAGGCCATCTTTTGAGGGGGAGTACCATGTTTTTTTAATTTTCATATCGACTTCTGAACATTTCAGTTCAGGACTCATTCCTAAATGTTTGACTTCTCAATGTTTACATCAATGTTTCATTTTGGCGAGTTAAAGGAGTGTTAGGGCTCATAATGTTTCTATGGTCAATCCAGAACCGAAAGGACCTACCCAAGAAACACATCCAATTCATAGATATCAGTGAGGGGTCTAGATTGATAGATGAGTTTGGAGTGAAAAAAAATAATATGGTGAGGATGTGACAGGACTTAAAAGAATTATTGGTTCTTACCAAACCGAGTCAGTTATCCGGGTTACCACATAGTCTATTCATTCTCGTCCTTTAGAGATAGATATTGAAACAGACATGGACCCAATGTCGATAACTCGTGTCACCCCACCCAGCCACTCAAGTATCTCACAAAAGATACTTGTTTCATATATGCACGGAGATTTAACACATAATCTATCTATTCCTCACTCAGAGGTCTTAGATATTGAAAAAGGAAGACATCAGCTCCGGTCTCCGAACTTCATATTCTACTCACTGTGTCTATTGATTTCTAACCTGCGTCCCAGGTTGAATCAATTTTTGAGCCTAATCGATATGATTTATACTTCTTTCACACACGCACGAATCTTTGTGATTCCAATCGCATATCTCTGTGATATTGCTGGAACAGTTTGAGAAGTAATTTTTAGAGATACCCCATTGCCAACTCTGAAAATAGGCCACACAATTAACTTTAATTGTTGTGATAACAGTTATTTTTGTGTTTCTGTGTTAGCTGTTACCCTTGGTTACTAATCTCTTTATCTGATCTTTTGCCACTCATCCGGTTAGTCTTTGAAGTTACATGATGCTCAGGATTCTCCTAATCGTCATGAGGAGGAGAACGACACAAAATTCAAAGACACAGATCATCATGTTGAAGGGGAGTTAGCAAAATATGAGGGGGAGTAACAGAATTTCTTATCTAAGGTTGAAAAGCCATTGGATTTCAAGATTGCATTTCTTCTATCACGTATCACGTGGTGTCTGCTACAAGTGTGTTCCTTCTACAAGCTGATTGAAACAAGTTCTTAAGCTGAAAGCATATTCAACTCGCAATTCAAAGACAGATTCTCTGTTTTTAAACTGAAGATGCACCGTGGAATGTCACATAACTCACACATTATCTTTCTTATGTGTTGATCCGATGTGTTGATTTTCTACAGTTTAAAGCTGCTTGATAGTGCGTTTAGTCGAGGCTATTGTACATTGAATATGGTTACAAAGTTGAAACTATGAAGACCAAGAGCTTTATTCAAGGGGGAGCTGGGAAATACATGAAGACATGCAACACGAAAGTTCTTCAAAAATTCAAGAGGGAAAGAAGATCAAGGCCTGAAGATTTCAAGATGATAAATGCCTTATTCAACTTTAGGAGGAGATTGTTAGGACTGAAAGTCCTAGTACGTTGAAAGTTGTATAACGCATTTATAGAGTTTAACTGTTTTATTTTAAATCGTTGTAAAAGCCTTTAATTGTAATTGGGCTTTGTGTGTTTATTGGGCCTTAGGCCTTAGGGTTTAGGGTTGGAGTATAAATAGGTTGCAAAACCCATTTGTGAAAAAGAATGGTCATTCATAGGTTTACTTAGCCGTATCAGATATTCTCTCTTTAAACCTTAAACCCTTTATTGATAAATCTAATCATATGGCCAGCAGTTGTGATTAAATCTTATTGTTTATTGATTATTATCATGATTGCACTGTTTCTGGGATCTACACCTTTTCCTTTGTAAGGCACCCTCATATAACCATCATGACAAGTGCCACTGGAAGGGAACTCATCTTAATTATAGACAAAGCTTAAGTTTCCCCAAGGCCCTTTGTTCGGGAGATTTAGACTAAATATCCGTACGGGATGTACGACCAATTCTTGTTTCTTACGAACCTATGGATGGTTTTCGCCATGCCAATCCCCGAAGTACTAATAGGGCATTCCATCGGTCTCACCACCTCTAGGTAGACCCATTGAGATCACTGGTTCAAAATCCCTTGATTACGCGCGACTCTAAAACGTAGCATTTCAGTCTAAGCATTTCCTTTCCTTACAGGCTCAAACAAGGCCACCAAAGAGGGATACTTCTCAATTCTCTAAGTCCATCCTCGGAACGATTACTGATTCCATCTTAAGTTTCATCCTAACAAACTGCCAGGGAGTCCACCACACTAGCATGAGAACATCAACCTCAAACTTAAGGCAAAATTCCTAATATAACACATTTAACAACATCGCTAAGGTCTTCCAACTCTCCTTAGAGTCTACAACCCTCGATTTCTTCACTACAATCCTTACGGCATCTACGATCTTAGTCCCAACCCTTGCCTTAGAGAATCTTATTGGGCTATTGTCGACTACACATCAACCCATTGACTCGATCTCAACCAAACGTGCATTGATTCTGCTTAAGAGGTGATTCAGGCCTAACACACTTGAAAGCACTATTCTTCCAATACATCAAAATCTTAAGCCTAGGATTTGGTTGGATCTGCAAAATCACGATAGCATCGGGTTGTCTAATTCATAGACGTTAATAGTTTCCTAAGGGTCTCGGGCCATGAAATCTTCCAAGCGTTCCACAAATCTTCCTCGCACGGTACAACTAACTATCATTCCCCACTTTCCTTGCCATCTCCTTTGGAAAGTACCACAGTCCCCTTAGTGGTCGATTGCAAAAGTTCGGGTGTGCTAACAATGTCTAATGCCATAATCTTTACAATTCTTCCTACGGGTATGGATGGAAAACTTTTCCCCGATTCCTCTAAGCAAACCCGACACCCGACGTCTCATGAAACTTCCTTTAAGACACACCAACACTCTCTAACCTCAATTATCAAAATTCATCAATTTACAAATCTCATATTGAACTTTTAGGCTAAAACGAATAATATCGATTAGTTACTAATTTCCAAAACTTGTCTTTTAAAACCCCAACGTTGCCTAGTACTACTTCTAGTCCTGATCACACAACTTAACTCCCAATGCTTCTTACCGGATTTTCTAAGATTTCTCGGAACACTTACAAAATCGGTCTTTAGCATCAATTCCTAGAAGCTGGCAGTACTTCAATCATTAACCGAGGTAGCGGAAAACAATACAAGCAACGAATCGTACACAAACATCAAAACTAACAATTAGAACGTAACCAACGGGGAACTTACCTGTCGTTACCAACATGCCACTCTCGCCTTGGCATACTATGCCTGTTGCCCGACCCTTCACCGATTCCTGCACGTGCACAATCCTTCTTAACGTTGTTTGGTTCTTTACACACAACACAAATTGGGCCCTTGATGGAACAATCGCGATGGGAATGACCCAACATCCCACACTTGAGACATGCCAAAGGATTAGGATTGCACCTACCCACATGTTTGACTCGGCACTCCCGACACCACTTTGACTTCCTACGATGGCAACTTCTTTTTCATCATTAAGACCATTGTGTTCTTGGGGTGAACTCCACCGGTCCTCCCGTTTCCTCTTTTCTCTAATCTTTGCCTCTTCTTCCTCACCCCGAGCATATGATTTCTCTAGATTTACTTGGGTATATTTTCTGAGGACTCAGGATGAGACAAGTAGACTGATCAAATCCTTTGTTCTTAGGATTGAAAACCAAACTAATCAAAGAGTTAAAGTCATCAGATCTGATAATGGAACTGAATTTAAAAACAATGACTTAAACAACTTTTGTGAGGCTAAAGGTATTGAGAAACAATATAGTGCTCCTAGAACTCCTCAACAAAATGGTGTAGCTGAGAGGAGAAATAGGACACTAATTGAGGCTGCTAGATCTCTGTTGGCAGATTCAAAGTTACCAATTACTTTCTGGGCAGAAGCAGTTAATACTGCCTGTTATGTCCAAAACAGAGTTCTAGTAGTCAGATCTGGTGTTGAGAATAGTGCAAGGACACCCAAAAGGTTTGGAAAATCCAATAAATGGTTTCTTATTGTTAAAAAGGACAATCTGCTACAGTTTTGAAAGGACAAAAGGACAATCATAGGCCTTCTTGGGTTCAATCTGCTACAGTTTGAAAGTAAAGCTGAAGATGGATTTCTTGTTGGATACTCATCTCAGAGTAAGGCTTATAGAGTATTTAATAGTTCTTCAAGGATTATAGAGGAAAGTGACAATGTCAAATGCAATGAGAACACACCAAATCAAATTGGTACAGGTCCTGATTGGTTGTTTGACATTGACTCACTAACTAATGCATTTGGTTTTAGTAATGTGCAAAATGCAGGAACAAGCTCAGAAAAGGTACAAGTACAGAGTTCAGAGTTTGTGATGTTCCCAATACCTACAGTGGATCCTGTTGAATTTTGTCAGCAAGAAAAGAAAGATGATTCAGAATCAGAAGATTCTGATCCAGATGAAGATGCCAAAGCAGATGAAGAGGACAAAGGTGATGAAGAAGATGCTCATAATTCAGAAAACACAGGACCTGAGATGCCCATACGGTCAGAAGAGAACACTGATGATGAAAGTTCTTCAGTGTATGATGGAAGCACTCCAGAAAAGAATGACACCAACCTTGAAGCAAATCTTAATGAGGAGGTTGTCAATGCTACAAGAACTCAGAAGAATCATCCTCCTCAATTGGTGATTGGTGACATTAATTCCCCAATGATCACAAGGCAACAAAGCAAATTAGGGGGATTGAAAGACCTACAGTCAGGGTTATTATCTTACTTTCTATCTCAGATTGAACCCAAGAAGGCCTATGATGTAATGAAAGAACCAAGTTGGATAGAGGCAATGCAAGAGGAGCTGCTACAGTTTAAGCTGCAAGATGTATGGGATCTGGTTGAACTTCCAAAAGGACAAAGGGCAATTGGTACAAAATGGGTTTTCAGAAATAAGAAGGATGAGAGAAGAATTGTGATAAAGAATAAGGCCAGACTTGTGGCACAAGGGTACACAGAAGAAGAGGGAATAGACTATGAAGAAGTATTTTCTCCAGTAGCCAGAATTGAGGCAATTAGGCTGTTTCTAGCCTATGCTTCTTTCATGAAGTTCAGAGTTTATCAGATGGATGTCAAGAGTGCTTTCCTTTATGGAACAATTGATGAAGAAGTATATGTTTGTCAGCCTCCAGGGTTTGAAAATCCCAACTTTCCTGACAGAGTATACAAATTAAAGAAGGCACTCTATGGACTACATCAAGCACCAAGAGCATGGTATGACACTCTGTCTACCTATCTCTTGGAAAATGGTTTTGAAAGAGGAATAATAGACAAGACTCTGTTCATCAAAAGGGAGAAGAAGGACATCCCGCTTGTGAAAATCTATGTGGATGACATCATTTTTGGATCCACAAAAGATTATTTGTGCAAGGAGTTTGAGGATCTGATGCACAAAAGATTCAAGATGAGCTCCATGGGTGAACTTACATTCTTCCTTGGGCTACAGGTTAAACAGAAGAAAGATGGTATCTTCATCAGTCAATCCAAGTATGTGCAGGATATACTTACAAAATTTGGATTTTCAGATTCAAAGCCTGCAAGCACACCTATGGAAACACACAAACAGATCACTGCAGATCTTGAGGGGGAGGATGTAGATGTTCATCACTATAGATCTATGATAGGCTCCCTCATGTATCTAACAGCTTCAAGGCCAGATATTATGTTTGCTGTCTGTGTGTGTGCCAGATTTCAAGTAAGACCTAAGCAATCTCACTTTCAAGCAGTCAAGAGGATCTTCAGATATCTCAAAGGACAACCTCGGTTGGGTCTTTGGTATCCTCATGACTCACCATTTGATCTACTTGCATATTCTGATAGTGATTTGGGTGGTGCAAACTTGGATAGAAAGTCTACCTCAGGAGGATGTCAGTTTTTGGGTGCAAGACTAGTCTCATGGCAGTGTAAAAAGCAAACCACAGTGTCCACCTCAACAACAGAAGCAGAGTACATAGCTGCTGCAAGCTGCTGCTCACAAGTGCTATGGATTTAAAATCAGATGCTGGACTATGGTGTTACTTTTTTGCACACTCCAATCTTCATTGATAACAACAGTGCCATAAGCATTGTTAATAATCCAGTGAAGCACTCAAAAACCAAGCATATAGAAATAAGGTACCATTTCATTAGAGACTGCAATGAAAAGAAGCTAATTCAGGTTGTGAAAGTACACACAAGTAACCAATTTGCTGATCTGATCACCAAAGCTTTTGATGTGGGTAGATTCACATTCTTGGTCACAAGTGTGGGCATGATAAACACTGAATAAGCATATTTTGATTTTCTTTATGTACCTTTTCTATATACATTCCTTCATCTTTACTTTCTCATATTTTATTGTCCATGGTGCTGCTAACCTTGTGTGTTTAAGTTTTTCAGATTGCTTCGATTGGATACTTGGTACTTCTAGTTTAGTTAATACGACTCTCTATATTACTCATGATGAAAGTTCCAATATGGTTAAGTATGGTTACTACTGCTTGGTGGTTTATACTGCTAAAGTTACTACTGCTTACCTTATTACTACTGCCAGACAGTGTTACTACTGCTAGTCTGTGTTAATACTGCTAGTCTATATTAATGCTGCTAGTGTGTGTTACTACTGCTAGTCTGTGTTAATACTGCTAGTCTATATTAATACTGCTAGTATATGGGTTAGTATTGTGGGCTTGTTAATACTGCTAGGGTACTTAGTATTGCTTCTAACTGAAACCCTCCACCTATAAATACCCTCTTTGACCGCCAAAATCCAAACGGCTCTTCGAATTTCCTACGAGTGTTCTTTCTATCTCTTTCTCTCAAATTCTTACTTCTCAGTGCGTAACCCTAGCTTCGACTAATCGATCAAGAAGATGGCAGGACTGATGTTCGTTGATGATCACAATGAGTTGGCAATGCTACAGAGCAAGCAGAGGGTTTTCATCAGATTGTGGATTTTCTAAAATCCTCACACATTGCCTACGCATTAATTGTCAATCCCACAATCTATGTGGACCATCTGAGACAGTTCTGGGCAAATGCGACCATCCAGAATGATCAAGGAAATCAGGTCATTCATTCAAGGGTTTGTGATAAACCCATCACCATCACAGAGGAAGGTATTCGCACTCATCTACGACTAGATGATGCCTCAGGTATAACCTCTTTACCTAAGGAAGATATCTTCCAAGTTCTTAGTCGTATGGGGTATGAAGGTCCCACTGATGTATATAAGTTTTACAAGAACAGATTTTCATCTCAGTGGCGATTCTTTGTTCATACCCTACAACACTGCATTTCACGAAAAACAACTGGATGGAGTGAGTTCAGCAGTACCTTAGCTTATGCTCTAGTCTGCTTAGCTACCTCTAGACAGTTTAATTTTTCTCAAATGATTTTCAATGATTTAGTGTCAAACCTGGATACCAAAACCAAAAGCTTTTATATGTATCCCAGGTTTGTACAAGAAGTACTTAACCAAGAATTGACGGATTTACCCTCTTTCCAAGAGGTGTATGTACCAAAACCTCCCAAAGGGAAGGTATTCTCAAACATGAAAAGACCAAGTAAGGACTTTTCTGGACAAGAGACACCATTGTTCTCTACAATGATGGTTATGTCTCATTCCCATGGTGAGGCATCAGTGTCAAAGCCCACATCTGACCACCAAACTGATGACCTACCCACACCACTCGTTTCAATTGATCCTCCTCAGATTCCTATTGTCAAGCCAACATCCCCCATCACCAAAACATATACAAGGAAAAAGGACAAGAAGGTTCCTTCCCTTCTTGTACCTTCACCCCCAAAGCCTTCAAGCCCTCTAATGGAGCATTCTCCATTAGAGAATATCCAAAGGGAAACCACAGGGGTGTCTCCCAACCCAGAGAAGGTGCTCTATAAGGAGAAGGATGAGCATGTGGGCAGTGAGGCTCACACTACTGTTTCTGCACAAGGTGTAGGACAGGACAGTATGAACATACCTAAGACCTTCCCCACGGCAACTTTAGATGAGCAATCATCTAAAGGTCCCAGGTGCCAAGAAACGACGGGGGTAGCAGGTGCTTCTGCTAGGCAGAAGACCTCTACTAAAAGATCCAAGGATCTTTCAAGGGTGGTAAAAACACCTAAAGGAGGTGAGGACAGATATACTTACGATGAATTGATGGAAACAATTGGCAATATAAACCTGGATGTAATCAAACAGGGATCTTAAATATAGGAGTTGAAAATGGTGATACTTTCACAACAAGTGCAGATAAGCAAACTAAAGAAGATGGTTCTAAGGTTGGTACACAAAAAGAAGAGAAAGTAGTACGTATTGAAGAAAAGGGGAGGTATACATGATGCTTCCAAAAAGGGGGAGAGTCAAGCTGAAGTTGAAAAACAAAGCCCAGTTGGTATGGAATCTCAGTTTGAGGGGGAGATGAATAGTGAAGTTGAAAAGAAACAAGCAGCAGAAACAATGGAGGAAGTAGAAACTGAAATTGCAGCAGAAACTGAGCCAACATCAGTAACTACACCAGCAGCAGAAACTGATTTGACAATAGAAGAACTAGAAATTGCAGAAACTCTAGTTAAAGCAAAACATGAAACTCCTAAAGCCACTCAAAAGGCTAAAGGAGTGGTAATCAAAGAAGAAGGATCAGAACAGAAAAAGAAGAAGATCAGTGAGGCAGAGATCAAGAGGAAAGGGAAAGAAAAGGTATGTTGAAAGCCAAGCTGGTATGTGCTAAAGATTCTGAAATGGCAAGAATTATGGTTAGAAGAACAATTAATCAAAGTCTGGGTCTGGATCCTAATCTGGGGAACTGAGCAGAAGTTTTGAAAGCATCATAAAGACCCTAAGCTAAAGAACTTAACTTCTCAATTTGAAAAGTTAAGTTAGGGGGAGATTGTTGGGGCTGAAATGTGCTAAGGATGGATACTACTGCTAGACTCAAAGATTAATACTGCAGAAGGTATTAATACTGCTACTTGAAAGATTACTACTGCTAGTAGAATTACTACTGCTTGGAGAGTTAGTACTGCTAGTAGTTAGTAATGCTTCAAGATTACTACTGCAAGAGGAGAGTTAATACTGCAAGCATGTTAATACTGCTGAGGATTGAAGATTAATGCTGCTGGATAAGGATGAAGTTAATACTGCTTATGAAGATAAGGATGCTGAAGATAGAGATGAAGATAATTATGGAATGAAGATCAATTTTGTTTTGATAATTATATTGTAATTAATTCTGTATATATAGTCTAGAAGTCCTTGATAGAGATACAGTTTTACAGTTTATAGTTTTTGATACAGTTTTTGATATACGTTTGTTTTAGAGAGAATTAACCTCAAGGTTCTTAGAAGTCCTTTCAATAGAGAATTATTGAACGTCTGTTGAGCTTGTTCAACAGATTGAGGTTTTGTTTGTAATCATTAAGTTAATCAATATAACTTGTGATTTGAGTATATACACTGTTTGATTGGTTTATTGTTATAGTGTTTTTCCGCGACTTCTTTAACATAAGTTTCTGAGTGTTTATTAAATTCTTGTTTAGAATTTCGATCCTGACAAAATGGTATCAGAGCATGATTGATTCTTCTAAATCAATTCGATCAACTCTGAATTGTTGATTTCTCATCTGGTAGATTTTTTGCTTTCTAATTAGTTCTCAATTCAAACAGTCCCTATTTTTCATAGTTTTTGACCAGTTCAATTTTCTGTGAGATTGGAGATATGTTCTTCATTTAGAAAGTAAATCCATGTGTGCTTTTCAATTTGGAATTTGTTTCTTCAAGTTTCAACAAGGTTTAGTGTTCTATTTCATTAAATCATTCTATTCAGAGCTTTAAAAATAAATCTAGCCTAGATAGGATGTTTTGTCAAATATCTAATGCTAGGAGAGATTATCATAAGGCTCTTGTACCCATATTTGAGAAATCTAACGAAAAGTTTAAGCAATCCTCTAGCATTCATTACTGTTATTGCTTTAACCTGTTGCATCAACTGAGGAGACATTTCTCAAACCCCAACTTCTTCCTCTCTAGGACCAAGAGAAAGAATATAAAATTCAAGGGCCAGACAAAGCAATCACAAAGAACCTCTTAAACCTGGAAAACGTGTCGTGTCGTGTCGAGTTCAAAGTTAAACGGGTTGAAAGTGTCTAACCCTAACCCAACCCGTTTAATAAACGAGTCATAAAAACCCAACCCTAACCTGACCCGTCTAAACCGACACGACCTGCCTAACCCATTTAACCCATTTAACATTTATAAAACTAAAAATTAAAAATCGAAAATTCACAAAAAAAAAATACAAATACAAAATTCAAATGAAAGCATTAAAAATCCAAATATTATAGTTCAAACTTATAAATTCTAACCAAATATAAAACATTAAACAGAAAACTTATTATATATATATATATATATATATATATAAACTAGTTATTCGGGTCATTTTCGAGATGAAATTTTTGACCCTCACCTTACCCGTTTAATTTTCGTGTCGTGTCGTGTCAATCCGTTTACTTAAACGGGTTGAAATGTATTACCTAAACCCGTTTATTTCGTGTCGAGTTCGTGTCGGGTTAGCGTGTCGTGTCAGTTTTTGCCATGTCTAGAACCTCTGGACAAAAAGCAAAGCCTAAATCTCCGGAGGTTACTCAAAAAGTTCTTAATAAAAAAGGACCCTTTTCCAGAGACAGAATGTGCCAGTATGGTATCTCGACTCTGCGTGCTCGAGGCACATGACTGGAAATAGAAAGTTACTATCCTCCTACCAAGACAAATATGGAGGCTCTATGACTTTTGGTGACGACGGAAAGGGTCAGATAAAAGGTTATGGAGCAATTTCCAAAGGAAATGTGGACGTATCAAGAGTTGCTTAGATGGGCTCAAGCACAAACTGCTCAGCATAAGTCAACTTTGTGATAGTGGCTTTGATGTCAAGTTTAGGAGAAGGTATTTTTCCTTATTGACAGAATCAGGTGAAGAACTGCTAAGAGCCGACAGAAAAGTTGATTTATACCTTATGAATTTTAATGCCATGAGTAACGTAGAAAAGCTCTGTATTGTGTCTCTACGAAGAATGAAGAGGCATGGCTCTGGTACAACAGGTTTTATCACTTGAATTTCGATACGTTAGACCAGTTAGTAAAGCACAATCTGGTAAGTGGTATTCCTTCTCTTAAATTTGATAAAGATCACTTATGTTCTGGGTGTGAAATGGGTAAACTCAAGAAATCCTCACACAGAACTAAGTCTGATGTATCCTACACAAGACCTCTACACATGCTGCATGTAGACCTTTACGGTCCTATTCAGTGTAGAGCTTGTCTGGCAAAAAGTATATCTTGGTTCTAATTGATGAATTTTCTAGATATACTTGGATAGAGTTTGTTAGAAAGAAGTCTGATGTCCCTGATGTTCTAATCAATTTATTGAAGGAAATCCAGGTTTTGTATGATTGCAAGGATCGGAAATTGAGAAGTGACAACGGGAATAAATTCAAAAATGCCAAGATTGATGCTTATCTGATGAATGAACGAATTTCCCAGAACTTCTCTACAGCCAGAACACCTCAACAGAATAGTGTTGTTGAACATAGAAACAGAACACTAGTTGAAGCTCCTCGAACCATGCTTGCACCATCTGGATTACCAATTAGTTTGTGGGCAGAATAGTATCTACTGCATGTTTTACCCAAAACAGATCTTTGATTTTTAAAAGACATATGAAGACTTCTTGTGAACTACTTAAGCAAAGAAAGTCTAACATAAAATTCTTTCATGTCTTTGGTTGCAAGTACTTTGTGCTCAATGATAGAGATTAATTGGACAAATTCGACAATAAGGCAAATGAGGCTAAGTTTATTGGCTATTCTTTAACCTCTAAAGCCTACAGAGTCTTTATATTAAAGACAAAATTGATCCATGAGATCATAAATGTCTCATGTGATGACATTACGGCAGAGACTTCTAAGTACTTCAGCTCAAGACTCAAGCCTTAACAAATGACTTATGAATCTTTAATGTCTAGAGAGTCAGAACTCATAATCATATTCGAGGACATCTTCGGAGATGAGGTGGCATCTATAGATAATCACAGAGCCTCTGCGGTAGAAGCCTCTGTGGATCCAGAATCAGGTATTTCACTAACTAGTCCTACTGTTGATTCACCCTCTGCAACTACTTCTGCAGGACATACTATCGAGGGGGAGCAAGCAAAGACTACCTCGCCAATTGTGAGCTCCAACGTCAACATACCAAGTACTTCAACTGCAAAGATTGATGCTTCCTCTGCACATTTTCCGCGATTGACTAAGTGGACAAAAGACCATCCTTAAAGCTAAATCCTTGGAAATCCATCAGATGGTGTCAAGACCAGATCTGCCACTGCTAATGAATGTTTATTCGTAACTTTCTTAGCATGATTGAACCCAAGAAGGTTTTTGAGGCCCTAGATGACCCAAGTTGGGTAGAAGCAATGCAAGAAGAGCTTCTGCAGTTTGAGCGCAACAAAGGATGGTCTCTAGTCCCCTTACCAACAGGAAATATTACTATTGGGACTAAACGGGTCTTCAGAAACAAGAAGGATGAGGATGGCATAGTGATCAAAAAAAAAGCAAGGTTGGTTGCTAAGGGATACTACCAAGAAGAAGGCATAGACTATGGCGAGACCCTTTGCCCCTGTAGTAAGGCTAGAAGCAATCAGAATATTCTTGGCCATGCTGCACACAAAGGCTTTAGAGACTATCAAATGGATGTCAAAACTGCCTTATTAAATGGTAAGCTACAAGAAGAAGTATAAGTCCAGCAACAACCAAGATTTGAGACCTCTGCACATCCCACCATGTGTACTACTTAGACAAGGCTCTGTATAGCCTAAAACAAGCACCAAGGGCATGGTATGAGTGTCTCTCTTCCTTTTTGCTTAAGAATAAGTTCGAGAAAATCGACACTACTTTGTTTATTAAGAGACATAAACATGATATCCTTCTGGTACAAATATATGTAGATGACATAATCTTTGGTTCTACAAATCAACAATATTGTGACAAGTTTTCCAAATTAATGAAGGGTGATTTTGAAATGAGCATGATGGGAGAACTAACATTCTTCCTCGGGATCCAAGTAAAACAATCCATAGAGGGAAATTTTATAAATCAGTGTAAGTATGTCTCTGATATCTTGTCAAAATACAAGCTCTCGGACTCCTTTTTAATGAAAACACCAATTGCCACAGGGTCAATGCTTGACTCTGATCCCTCTGGGAAATCTGTAGAAGAAAAACTCTACAGAGGCATGATTGGTTCACTATTATACTTAACTGCCAGTAGACCAGATATCATGTTTGCCACATGTCTTTGTGCTAGATTTCAGTATAAACCAAAAGAGTCTCACCTTATTGCAGTAGAAAGGATCTTTAGGTATCTAAAATCTTGGTATTTGGTATCTTAAAGATTATGCCTTTAAATTAATAGCTTACATAGATGCAGATCATGGAGGCTGCAGACTCGACCACAAGAGCTCCTCTGGGAGTTGTCAACTACGTGGAGATAAGCTAGTGAGTTGGACCTCTAAAAAACAAAACTTTGTGTCAACATCAACTGTAGAGGCTGAATATGTAGCCGCTGCAAGCTGTTGCTCACAAGTTTTATGGATGAAAACTCACCTCAAAGATTATGGTTTTGAGTTTGACAAGATTCCCATTCTGTGTTACTCAAAGAGTGCCATAGCCATCTCTGCATATCTGGTGTAACACTAAAAAACAAAGCACATTGATGTGAGGTACCATTTCATCAAAGATCATGTAGAAAAAGGCACCATAGAAATGTATTTCATGCCTACAGATTACCATCTTGCTGATATAATCACAGAGGATTTTTATGAAAAGAGATTTAACTTGGTACAAATCCTATGGATCAAATAAATAGAGTCCTTCTTTACTCCTTACTCTTTCAGTATGTTCATTGTCGATAAGAGCATATTCTGTTTGTGTCCTTATCATAAAAGAGTCTCTGCATTCTTAGTTCAGAACCTCTGCACTAGGATACAAATCCTTTACGTTGCTTATTCTATGCTTTGTGCACAACTTAACTTATTTGATCCAAACATAGTTCAAGGGAGAGCAGATAAGTCCTAACGTCAAGGGGGGCTACATCTTCTGCCAAGTAAAGCTTCTACATGGGTGACACAAAGCTTCTAATGCACAAAACAAATGTTTTGAATTTTCTTACCCATTCAAAACTCTACACTTATCAACTGAAGGTATGTTATTCTATCCATAACCTCCAAACATGATTTCTCATCAAAACTTTGATTGGTCAAAATCTTTATGCTTAAGTGTCTCTAATGGACAATTTTTGATCTAAGAGATTCTGTACCTAGGTACAGAGTCTTTGAGTAAAAAATGTCCTCTGGTATACTTATTCTTAACCATGTCACTGATTTTCAAATCGTTTAGGTAAACAAAGGTGTAATCATGTGATCAGAGGGTATGGCCTTAGACTCTAGAGGATCTGTTTGCACTAAGACTCTTCTGCACAACTTAACACTTGCGTGTTTTATGTTCTAAGGCGCGGGTTATTTTTGAAAGACACATCCATGTTATTCAAATTAATCTCATGCGCTTGCACCATGGCGTATACACACGTCCCCCTATTCTGAAAACACCATGGCCATGTTTAACTCTTTCACAGGTTGTGCCTCAACCGTCATTTAGGGAACGCCCCTTCCACTCGAGTACGTTTCATTTGAAATCAAATAAAAACCCTTTTCCCTTAATTTTTCATTTTAGGCTCTCATTTCGTCCCTGATTTCTCTCAAGCAAACCTGCAACTCTTTTCTTCAAGAACAATGGCTTCCTAAGCTTCATTTGAAAAATCAGTGAAGAATAACCCCCTACCCCCAAGACAACGAAGAACATTCCAACTTTGATCATTCCACAAATCGAGTTACTGCTAGCAGATTGCAATCTTTTGAAGCATTTGGCTTCCATCTTCTCCCACTTCCTCTCAAACCCAACAACCACTATGTGGTACTGAACCCATCTGCTTTTACCAGGGAATTTAAACCTTTGATTCATATTCTTCAGAACCACTTCCTATTTCATGCCCTAACCATGAACTTCAATGACATACCTGAAAGGTATATTCAACAGTACTGCAAAGTAGCAGATACCTTAATGACAATCATGCCATTGTTGGATATATATATATCTGCAACTAATGGTGAACACATCCTGGAAATAGGGATAAACAGACTGTTAATCTCCTCTACTTTTAACCTTCCCACAATAACTCAACTAGGCATAGTTAAATATGCACCTGAACCGACTGGCGACGAAATTGTTGAATTCCTCAGATTTCTTGGATATAACAAACAAATAATCAAAAGAACTGAATCAGTCAAGCCACAATGTGGAATGTACTATTCCATATTTTAAATAGAACCCTAACTAGTAAAATTGGAAGTCTAGATCAGTCAAGCTACAACATCCTTGCAATCATGTATGGAATATACTTTGATTTGCCCATAGACTATGCCAGACTTGTCCTAAGAGAATTGGTTGGAGCAGTGGTAAAGAAGAGAAAGAGGACCAAGAGAGAAATAAATCACTACCTGCTCTTATGTTCCCCAGAACCCTCACCCTTCTACTGAGGGACTTAATAATTGCCAAGGGATTTCCCTCAAAATGGAAACCCCATCAGAACCTACTCCATGACAATCCACAAGCCAACTATCCACTCTAATGGTTATCTGAATGCAATACCTATCTCATAGAAGATGCTAGCTTACATG
Source organism: Arctium minus (assembly GCA_954870635.1). Taxonomy (NCBI): domain Eukaryota; kingdom Viridiplantae; phylum Streptophyta; class Magnoliopsida; order Asterales; family Asteraceae; genus Arctium; species Arctium minus. The sequence continues at coordinate 69,943,276 of OX941092.1, read as the reverse complement.
AGTGACAAGATGATAAAGAGGGAGTATAGACGTGGATTCAGGTCTCCCAAAACGAGACCTGTAACCCTCCATGCATAGGTTTATTCATTGGTGAGGAGGTAGTACAGAGAGTGGTAATAGAAGAGGGAGTAGAAGGCAGAATGGAAAAGGGATGTGAGGATAAGAAGATGGAGTTCAGGCAGCTGCAAATACAAGTATACCCATAGAGGCCTCTGCAGAAGAGCCACAGAGGAGAAAAAGAAGAAGGCTTAGAAAATCCCTTGCCCTAATAGCTGAATAATATGAAGGCCCACAGTTGCTGAAGGTAATGTAATGTGGAGTGAACAATAGTTGCAGCATAATACCTCTGCTATGGGTTTGGGTGCTTCTGCTACTAGTGATCTTGACAATGCTAGAATTCCTCTATTGTAGAAATCTCAGCAACTAGTTAAGGTTCAAGAATCAGCCCGATTTATAGTAGACATTGCCAAAAAATATGCTAAACTCACTAGTCCTACAGAACCAAGGACAGAGCCTCTGATACCAACCGCAGAAGAAAAATGCAGAGGCTCCGAATATTGAAATTCCTGAAGGAATGGTATGGGCAGAACGCCCAAGGGAGGATGGGAACTCCCCTCTGGTAGAAGAAGTAGATGTAGAAGAGAGTGAAAAATGGAGGAGGAGATAGGTGAAAAATATGCTCTAGATGGCACACAACAAAACCCACCCCCAGTGTAACCAACATTACTAACCCAGCTGGTCTAGCAGCAGGGGTTATTGAAACAGAGGTACACGCCTTAATCCCTAATCAGGAAATCCAGACAGAGGATTCTTTTTTATCCTCTACTCCAATTTTTAGCCAGGGATCCACACATCTAGATGTGACCTCTCAATAGGGTACATTCATTGAAAGAAGTATTGAGTTGCCCACCAGTACGAACTTCCCAGCAGAGAAGCATGTGTTGCTTCTCTACTACACTTGCCAGATCCAAATGATTGTCCAAAGCAATCATCTGTAAATGTGCACATAGGTGAAGAGGCTCTAGACCAGCCTCCTAGTCAGGACACCATCTCTCATGTGGTTGGATCTGGATCTCCACATGATGATGATGATGTTAGAACCTCTAGAGCTTCTTCATCATCTTTTGATGATGAGTTGTGAGGACCGGAGGGAAGTCCTACAGAATTCAACATCCAAACAGGTTCTCTAGGCATCCCAAGAATAAGGATCCAATTTGGTCCATGTGTTGAACCAAATATTCCCCCTTCTATATACGTGACAAAGGATGAGTTCTAAGTCTTTGTTACCTCTGTGCAGACTTCACTGAATGAGTTGAAAAGTTTGGTTAGTCGCCCAAAGCCCTCTACCTCGGAGTCCTCTAAACTTTAAACTCTCCAAGCCAAGGTAAAGGCTCTGCACTCCATCTTATAGGCCAACACTACAAAACTTGATGCTCTTCAGAACCAACTTAGCCAAGCTCAGAGCTCTGTGTTAGAGCACAGATTTATTGGATTCAAGATCAACAATTCTGAAGATGGAAATCTGAAGTCAAAGCTGAAAAGTCAAAATCTCAATAAATAGTTTAGGTCCTTTGTAATAAATAGTTAAAGATTAATTTTCCTTGTAATTTGGGTATTATTGTCTTTTTCCCTAAAATAGGTCTATGACCTATTGTGTGTGCTAGGGTTGCAAAAGAGAGGCGTCCCTAATTGAGAAATTATCAGCCGCCACTTTTATGGTGTGTGGGTATTAGTGTGTGAAACGGTTCTAGAGAGAGAGAGAGCTTAGAGAGAAAACATTCAAGAGAGAAACCTTGTAACCCATTGATTGTGAAATCGAAAACAGGTTTGATTAATCTCTTGTTTGTTATTATATATCTTTCATTGTGATAAGAAACTTGGATTTACAGGGACAAACAATTGGTATCAGAGCAATACCAGATCAAAATCAAAATTTCCAGAAAAACACTGTTCGGCACTGTTCATCATCTCCCAGATCGATTTTTGAGTTTTAATGCATATTTTGGATTGTAATCGATCAGGTTATGGTCGAAATCAGTATTAGATCGAGTGTGTATTGTTTTATTCCCGATTTTCACTGTAATCGATTCTCTTTTTGTTGATTTTTTGAGTTTTTGGTTTCTCACGAGTCTTGTGCACTGTTCCATTAATCGATTCCTCCTAGAAGGTTTGTATTTGAAATTAGTCGTTTGTAATCAGTTCCGGATGTGTTTGTGAGCTTATTTTCAAAGTTTGGGATTGCAAATCGAAGATTAGATAGGTCTTTGGGTGATTCAGAGCCGATTTTCGAAGTAAGGGTGAAGAACACGGTTTGCGCCAGTTCATAGTGCATTTGCACGAGATTCAAGTGCTTCAAAGTGCAGCATAAAGTTAGGTTTGCGCCATCAGTTCATCGCGCGCGCGCAAGTCTTTGGTTTGCGCCACCCACCCCTCGCGCAAAGTTTCTTTTGCGCCATCAGCTTCTCGCGCAAAGTTCTAGTTTGCGCCACCCTCATCTCGCGCAAAACCCTCTTGCGCCAACTCCTCTTAGCGCGAAGTGTTCTTTTGCGCCAGCTTCTCTTAGCGTGAAACTGATCGTTGCACCACTGTGTTTTGCGCCATATTCTCATTTTTCAGTATTTTTCAACTTTTATTTGATTTTATCTGGACTAACGATCAATTTCAAGTTTCTTATTGCATATTAATCAAATCAGAATGACTTCCAGCGAATCTCCTTCAATCAGTACGGATGTGAATCCACCAGTACTTTTCAGAGGAGAATACGAACAATGGAAAAATCAGTTCCTAGATTTCATTGACAGACATGTATTAGGAGATCATATCAGAATATCTTTGAGAGAAGGAAATATGAAAACTCCCACAAGGATTTATGATTATTTTAAACAGGGATCAATGGATAGAATAAAAGGAGAGCTTCCATTATCACTTGATATGTACTCAGACGAGCAAAAAAAAGATATCAAGCTGACAGTTTAGCCAAATATTTTATATTGCAAGGAATTTCCAAGGAGATTTCTATCAAGTTAGAACGCAAAAAGGCTACAGGAAAGTTGTTATGGGAACATATTGAGAAGATTATGACAGGACCAAAGATGTCTTCAAGAATAAAGTTTCTGGAATTTGAGAATTTTGTGTTCAAAAGAAAAATCTTTGACTTTGACAAACAGATTGTGCAACCCCAGCAAGCAGTATCTGTTGAAAGTTCTGAGGAGTAGATTAAGAATCTGAAAGATGCAAATGCTGGGCTACAAAAGAAAATATTTGATCTGGAGAAAAAGATGGCCAAAGAAAGATCTAATTTTGAGATTGAAAAGAAAGCATTTGTAAAGAAGTTTTCAGATTTTTCAAGCAAATGTGCAGACGAGAAGAAGACGGTTGAGCTGAAATGCTTAAAGCTTTCTCAACAGATTTCTGAATTTGAGAAAGTAATTATTCTAGAAAGAGAAAAACTTGCCAAAGAGAAAGGCATTTGAACAGAAGAACGTTCGATTCTTCAAAGAAATATTCGACCAGAGAAATGATGCTGAGAAGGAATTTGAAGAAGAAAGAAAATTGTTTGAAGAAGAGATAAAGAAGTTGACTGACAAGTTATCTGAACTGTCTGAAAGTATGTTGAAAGAGAAGAAAACGAAGTCTGAATTCAAGACGAAGATTGAACTTCTTGTCAAAGAAAGAGACAGTTGTGCTTTAAAGATAAAATAGCTTGAAAATATCATTTCTAAGATGGTGGTGGTGACTAAGTACAAGACTCCAGAGTCAATTAACCACACACCTAGAGATGATTTAGCTGATTCAGAATGCTCATTCAAGACAGCTACAAGCTCACATCATAAGCCTGTTTCTTCCAAAAGGTTAGTTAAGTCTTCTAGTCAAATTCGTAGCACTAACCTTTTATATGATAGAAATATAGATGGTTCAGGTACACGTAGAAGAAGTAGAAGATACGGAGAAGAAGAACTGATCTGGAAGAAGAAACCAGTTAAAGATGAGAAGAAAGATGAGAAAGGAAAGAAGTCATGTGTACATACACATCAAGCCAAGAACAAACAATGCGCGTAAAGGTAAACCTGATCATATCTACACGAGAGATCAATTAATCAGGTTGTCAGGTAAGCAATACTATTATTCTTATTGTCGTACACATGATCTTGTTCTTAAAATAAGTGATCATTTCTGGTATGGTTCTTACTCAGTTACTCCCATAAGAACTGCAACTAACAAACATGGACCCAAATACCAGTGGGTACCAAAGAAAAGGGATGAATCTGTGTTGCAGGTACCTACTGTCAAAGGGGAGTAAGAGAACTAAGGCTTCTAAGTAAATCAACTTAGAACCCGCACTTCAACGAAGTTTGACTTCTAAACACAACAGTTTAGGACTCGTACTTCAGTGATCAAAAGACCTTACTCTTGTGCTGATAAGAGATAATACTCCAATACTCCAATGAGGAAATCAAACATCAAGGGGGAGTACATATTTGTCTGAAATTTTATGCATCTGACAGATATGATGATCAATATTTGAGGGGGAGTTAATGTTTAATATTTTACACTAATAGTTTTTCTGCTGCATAATTTCATGGGGAGTAAAAGAATTATGATTTCTGATTACTTCAGATCAGAACTCGTTCATTTAATCGTTTTACTGCTTTATGTCTTTTAATTTTTGTGAATAAAGTTGATTTTGCTATGACCTTAAGACTTTTGGAGTTTGAGAGATGCTTACAAGATCATATCTTTATGACTTTAAACTTGACTTCATGAGATGTAAGATTACATGCAACAGGTATAATTCTTTATCTTCATCTCATATATGGTTGAAAGAAGGACAACTTTCAATCATAAGAAAACATGTTCTTCAATGTTCAAACCACTTCCCAATTCTTAATCTGATTTCATGATTTGGAAGTGTGATTTTTAAATGTTTTCATTTTTTTTATTTTGTGCTTCAATGCTTAACAAACCGTGTGTTTCCAAAGATATATACTTGCGTATTATCTTGTCTATATACTTTCAAGTATTCACACACACCGGTTTAATTTCTTTTGTTGAATACGTTATCACCATGTCTCATATTGACCAATTTTTCGATGGTGATACACCCCGCTTGTATTTCAAAGAATTTTTTAGCGTCATTTCATTTCGAAACGTCATTTCAAGAATGTCTGTATTTTTTGTTCATATAGACAATATCCATTATTCTTGACCATAAGCCTTGATTGCCATATCATTTCTAATCATTTCATATAATGTCATATTTTCAAACAGGTCTCTTGCATTCATGATCATTCTTTTAATTTACTTGCTTGAAAATACTTCAATGTTTCAAATGCTCAAATCTTCATGATTATCTTCTGAGCATACACATCTGACTTGTATTTGCGCTTTAACTGTTAAAGTTAAATCATATGAGCAACACATGCTTTCTAAGAAAATATGGGATATCTTTGTGCTAGGACTTAATTGAACTTCTATGGATTCACGTTAACCAGTGTTTCCTACCCAGGAAGTTAATCCTTAGTGATTGAGTGTGAGGAGTCTAAAAGAAATGAGTGTGGGATGTGTGTTGTTGTAAAATGTAAAAGAGAGTTTGGTTAGATGTGAGCTTAATGATTAAAAGAAAGAGGGTGTGAGAACAGAGTAAAATAATATCAAACTCTGCACCAACTACTTTCTGAGTTGGGCAGCCGCATTTCTAATGTTTCACAATTCTTTGGTGAACGTTATTGAAACAGGCAACTAGCCCATGCCAACTCTTGACATTACCCCACCAGCCACTCATTTTCTTCTTAACAAGAAAATGTTTTCATTTTCAAAGGGGAAACCGCACATTTACTATCTGATTTTCATTTGGAAAATCTGGATATTGAAAAGAAGGAAGTCTGCCCCACCTTCGCACCTCAATCATGCACATTGAGTCTGTGTTTATCTACTGTTGTCTCAGTGGTTTACACAATGTTGAGCCTTTATAAGCAATCATCCGTGCTAAATTCTTTCTATCACTTGCACAATCACACAAGGAATTTGTTTCTTTGTCATAACGTTCATAGAAATTACCTTTGTGGTGTTTCGATGATTGAATGGAAGCCCTGGAGGAGTGAACATCAAAAATCTCCTTTACAATGTGTATTCGTTACACACAGTGACTTCGTGTTACTGACAGGCATTGTTAACTGATTCATTTGTTGATTCAGGTGTTACATTCCTAATTTGTCTTGATTTGAAAAGATCTAGATGAATATCTTGGCAGGTTGACGGTGAATCAGAGGCTCAGTTCAAAAGATCAACATGGTCAAAGACATTTCTTGTGACAACGTTTTGATGATATCGATGCTCAATTCATCAAAAAGAGGGACAAACAAGTTTTGATGAAATCGTTGCTCAATTCATCAAAAAGGGGGAGAGCTAATCAAGAAATAGGGAAGAACTCAGGATTAAAGAAATGTCCAAGTCAGAAAGTTCAAAGTTTTTTTTTTGAGCATTTTTCTTTGAAGATACTTTGCTAAAGCATTCTGAGCTAAATCGGGAGATAATTTCTTTCCATCATCTGAAAGAGATTTTATCTACATCTTTTGGGGAGATTGCTATATTTTGAAGACAAAGAGGGAGATTGCATCTTCTGAGCTTAAAGAGAAGTTTGGATTGTTAAATCCTTTTAGTAATGATCTTGATCCAAAGGGGGAGATTGTTAGAGCACAGATTTATTGGATTCAAGATCATCAATTCTGAAGATGGAAATCTGAAGTCAAAGCTGAAAAGTCAAACTCTCAATAAATAGTCTAGGTCCTTTGTAATAAATAGTTAAAGTTTAATTTTCCTTGTAATTTGGGTATTATTGTCTTTTTCCCTAAAATATGTATATGACCTATTGTGTGTGCAAGGGTTGCAAAAGAGAGGCGTGCCTAATTGAGAAATTATCAGCCGCCACTTTTATGGTGTGTGGGTGTTAGTGTGTGAAACGGTTCTAGAGAGAGAGCTTAGAGAGAAAACATTCAAGAGAGAAACCTTGTAACCCATTGATTGTGAAATCGAAAACAGGGTTGATTAATATCTTGTTTGTTATTATATATCTTTCATTGTGATAAGAAACTTGGATATACAGGGACAAACACTCTGCCACTTTTCAAAGCCAGTTTGATGACTTAGCAGATGCAGTTAAAACAAATGGAGACGCAATCAAAAGCCTAGCAGAGGCTATAAACAAAAAGAGTGCAAAACCAACTCCTCAAGCTTCATCTTCTAAGGAAGTCTTCACAAAGCTTAATTCTAAGATCAAGTCAATGATTATGTCTACCGTGTAACCACCCTCCTTACCACATGACTTCATAAGCAGAACAGAGGTTCACCAACTGGGTGATAAATTGCTACAGAAGGTACACGACATAAGCGACAAGTTCACTACCTCTGCTAATTCAGCGGCTGTCAAAAGGAGCGTAACTCTTATGAGATTCAAGGCCGATATGGAAATAAACAAGGCAACACTCCTAGGAGGAGACATCTGGGAAACGATCGAAGACTGTGCCAAGAAAAACCTCAGAGGAAAGCAAATGAAGAGGAAGGAACATGCCTCGTGTCAGTCAAAGGCTGATAAGAAAAGAAAGTATGATGGAAAAGGCCTCGATGCATCTGGACCTGGTGGTCATCATAAGGGGGGGAGTGCTCTAATGATCAAAGACAAACATATTCCAGCTTCCCTCTTATCTGTTGTACCCATGTCCTCAGAATCTCAAGATAAAACTCATCAACGTGCACCAGAACCTCCTTCAACAACAAAGCATCCCACGACATCCAAACCCAAGGCACCAATAGATAGTTCTACACCTCTTCTACAACTACAACACAAGGTGAGGATTGAAGCACATATATCCTTTAAACTTGAAAACTTTGTAAGCTTTAAGGAATAAGACATTATTCTAGAAGCTTAACCCCAACCAATCTAGTATGGTATCCTAAAACCTGTCAACAGTGTGGAAGAAGTAGGGGTACAAGTAAAATAAACCAAGTCTGCTAGTGCCACAACGCCAGTTAGTAAATGCCCAAAAGCTAATCATACGATGATTGTAATTTTGAGTTTTGTTTCATGAAATTCATAAAAAAATAAAAGGCATTGCCTAATTTATTATGTATATGTTATATTCTGTGTTTTAATTATTCATAATAAATAACCTTAGAATAATGTATTCTAAATGTCCCTAGTTAAATATTATTTTGGGTTTAAAGGTTGAAGTAATATGATAATGACTAGCATATGTAGGGATTCATATAGAGATATTGAATCTGCATATGGGTATAAAATGGAGATTTTGTGTATCGGACGTGACTCGCTATGAGAACACTTCATTGGATGTCATGTGAGTGTCATAAGTGTTTCTCATGTGGTCAATGTACATGTAATTCTTTGACTTGAGAAATATGGAGTTTGCTATGTGTGAGTAATATATTTTGACATCTGTTCTAATCATTCCGTAACTGGGTGACAGAATTATTGTTGGGTATGTTATAAATCACATGGTAGAACTAGCATATATCGAGATAGGATTTGTCCATCCTTTATGACGGGAGTGATGTGTCAGGGCCCCTTGATAAATATATATACTAAGGAAATGCATGCATGCTCGGATAATTGATATGAGATATCATGATCTGTTTTATTAGTATATTAGGGAATCAAGAAACTAGAGATTGGACATAACGAGAATGACACATTCAATATCTCGTGTTCAATCTAGACATCAAGGACAAAGGAATTAAATGTGTAAACTAAAATTGACTACAAACCGATAATTTGTCGTATCACCAATTCTCGTCATTTGGGTGACGATGATGTATTGCTAGATACCGCTCATTGTTTATAAATATAAATACGATATTTATATTTATTACCAATATGTCGAGAACCCATTGGGTCACACGCTTTGAACATATCCGAATAAGGAGTTTCAATAATTAAAATGTTTAATTATTATATCTGATTTGTATTGATTTAATCTGATTAAATAAAAATCAAATATTATTTTGTTGGACATTAAATAAGTTGACTAGGTATGGTTATGTAAGAAAGTGAAAGTGCACCACTAATGTGATAGTGCACCACTAATGGTGCATGGTCACTCTTACACTCAAGTAAGATGTGGAGATGATGGTGATCTTTTAGGCCATACTTCCATCACCATATATAATGTATGACATTGTATGCAATTCTTCTTCTTGCAATTCTCTCCAAAATCACCTACAACTATATGCTCCCTTTCCTTTCTAAGTTTTGAAACCGTGACTAGCATCACGAGAAAGCAAATGATTCGGATTGTTCGCGTGGATACCGCGGAGGCATCAAGCTTGCTTTGTTGCTGTGATTCAAAGTCTCGTTAACTGTGAGGTATAATTTCGAAACACCCGGTTTATTCCGGTTCGTATGGGTCCTTGAAGGGTTACGGTTTTATTTTCCGCTGTGCTTGAAATCCCGTAACCCAACAGTGGTATCAGAGTTACTTACGAACCTCTAGATCGGTTTTTGATGATATGCATGCATTTTTAAAAACTGTTTTGTTGCTGTATGTTTTTGTTTCGTAAATGTTTTGATTTTTTCGTCCCAGAAATATTCTGAAACTGATAAAACTTAAAACAATAAAAACGTGGAGCTTTCTGTTAGGGTTCCACAGGATTTTGAATCGCATCATTTCGACTTCGTATGAATTTTTTATGATTTTTTTACGACAGTGTCGCAATGCTGTCCGAAAATCGAACCCACTACGGGTTTAACTTGATTTTCGACCCATAAGGGTTCTAGATCTTTGAAATACTTAAGCATAAAAGATGTGCATCTTTTTGTTAGTTTTCTAAAGAACTTTGAATCACCCTTTTTCGATATCGTATGAATTTTGTATTAATTTTATACGGTGGTGTTGCAAATCGGCTTTGTGTTTTAATATGATTGAATATGTATAATGTGATTTGCTTGGTGAATGGTTATAGCCCTTAGTCATGGATGTATTATATTTGGTAAATACGACTTGCATGTCGTGCCTTTCTCTATATACTCTCTTTGTACATTCTCCTCTCATCCAATCCCCTCGAATGTAACTCGAGGTTTCTTTGTTTGAAATGTAAAATATTTTGTATAAAAGAAAGCAAGAGATGGAGACGTTATGAAGTGATGAAGATGAGAATATTTAGAACCATAAGAGTTTATTTTATGTAATGATATTCATACTTGCCTCTATGAATATCGCATAGGAGGGCTATAACCATCTCACATTTATTTTTATGCTTTATTTTACGCTTTATATATTATGATATATTATGCGTGGTTGTATGTATGTGATATTTGTTACAACATTTAAAACAAATATGATTTTAAAATATATAAGTAAAAGGAGTTTTACAAATCAAAATGAGTTTTGATAAAATAAAAATTGGTATTTATATAAGATATAAAGTGGACCGTCGATCTTGAGTGATAAGGTCTTAGTACATCATAGTTAGATTTCAACCGGTTTTGTCACAAAGGCCTAAACCGCCAAAGAAAGGAAGGTATTTAAGTGATCCTCGTGATCCTCCTCCAATCTGGATTCCGGTTAAATCAAACTATGAGGAAACGATCTATTCCAAAAGAAAGAATGGTAAAAATGAAACTAACTAAAATCCCTCACCAAAATATTAAGTTTAAGATGTCTTCCAAACATGGCACTTGTCAAGACTTTGATCATCGAGGGTGGGTTATGCTAAAGCTGGGTACTCTCTTTAATCTTAGTAAGATAAGGTAAGCATAGGATTCCTACAAGCCATTTTTGGTCGGACTTAACCAAATTAAGCCTAATAGGATTGGGGATTTGGAGGCATGTGTTGGGAATATTCATATGATGAATTTAAATAAAAGTTATTTACCTAAATATCCAAGAGTTACATAGAGATGTAATTAGCAATGTTGTTGCTTACCTAAAACATTATTGGTTGATCGCTTAGCTAAAGTTAAATTGATCGATAATGAGAATATGGATCTTGGCCCGCTAGAAAGCTTATGACGTTTTCCGAAACAATAAAAGAGGGTTGTTGTTTTGATTAAAATAGTGGGAGCTTGTTTGATGAAAGTCCTTATCAAACAATAAAATTTCATGACACTAACAACTCTGCTTCTCTATTGTAGATTAACAATGGCACAAACCAACAATGGAAACAAAAACACTTTGTGATCGATTCTTGAGAAAGAAAAACTAAATGGAACAAATTTCATCAATTGGTATCGTAATTTGAGAATTGTCCTCAAATCTGAAAAGAAACTGTATGTCTTGGAGCAACAAATCCCTGAAGAACCTAATTCTAGTGCTCCTAGAACTGAAAGGGACACTTTTAAAAAAACATGATGAAGATGCTTTGGACGTCTCATGTCTAATGCTAATAACCATGGAACCTGAGCTTCAGAAGCAACATGAAAACATGGGGGCGTTCGATATGATCGAACACCTAAAATTGCTATTCCAAGAGCAAGCTAGACATGAGAGGTACGAAACATCCAAGGAACTGTTCGTTTGTAGAATGTCCGAAGGTAGTCCTGTTGGCACTCATATGCTTAAAATGATTGGGCATATTGAGCATCTTGAAGGACTAGGTTTTTCTTTACGAAAGGAATTGGCCATTGATGTAGTTTTGCAATCGTTGCCAAATAGCTACAGTCAATTCGTGATGAACTACAACATGCATGACTTTGACAAATCCCTTCCAGAATTGCTCAATATGTTATGAACAGTCGAGCAAGAGCTTGCAAAGAACAAGTCCATCATTTTGATGGTTCGTAAAGACAAGAAAGGGAAAGGGAAAGGCAAAGGAAAGTCCATTGCCAAACCCACTTCTAAATCTTTGAAGCCAAAAGGAGGCAATAAGAAACCCAAGGTAACTATACCTAAGGAGGGTGAGTGCTTTCATTGCAACAAACCCGGGCATTGGAAGAGGAACTGTCCTCTCTACCTTCAGGAAAAGAAGAAAGGAAGTGTAACTTCCACTTCAGGTATCTATGTGATAGAAGCTAATCTTTCTACTTCTTATACATCATGGGTATTAGATACTGGATGTGGTTCTCATATCTGTATAAATGTGCAGGAACTCAAAAGGAATAGAAGGTTGAGTAAAGGTGAAGTTGATCTGCGTGTTGGAAATGGGGCAAAGGTTGCTGCTATAGCCGTAGGATCTATTTTGTTAACTTTACCGACCGGATTATTATTAGAACTTGATGATTGTTATTGTGTACCATCTATTTCTAGAAATTTGATTTCTGTATCTTGTTTGGACAAGAAAGGTTTTACCTTCACTATTGGAAACAAATGTTGTTCATTCTCTTTTGGTAATATATATTATGGTGACGCAAGTTTGATTAATGGTCTTTATGTTCTTAATATGGATAATCTGATTTATAACATAGATAAAAGGGATGTCAAATCGAATAGTTCAAATTTAACCTATCTCTGGCATTGTCGTCTTGGTCATATAAACGAAACTCGCATTTCCAAACTCCATAAAGATGGATTATTGAACAAATTAGATTTTGAATCATATGGGACGTGTGAAGCTTGTTTAATTGGAAAGATGACAAAGGCTCCTTTTGTTGGACAAAGTGAGAGAGCAAGTGATGTATTGGGAATCATACATAGGGATGTATATGGTCCAATGAACATACATGCTAGAGGTGGTTATAGATACTTCATTACATTTACTGATGATCTCAGTAGGTTCGGCTATGTATATTTAATGCGACATAAGTCCGAGTCCTTTGAAACGTTCAAAGAATTTCAAAATTAAGTACAAAACCAAATTGGAAAGAGTATTAAGATTCTTCGATTTGATCGAGGTGGCGAATACTTAGACCATGCTTTTCTTGATCATCTTAGAAATTGTGGTATTGTATCACAACTCACTCCACCTGGAACACCATAATGGAATGGTGTCTCCGAAAGGAGGAATCGTACACTGTTAGACATGGTACGATCTATGATGAGTCAATCTAACCTTCCGACATCCTTTTGGGGATATGCTCTAGAGACAGCGGCTTCCACACTAAACCGAGTTCCATCAAAACCTGTTGAAAAGACACCATATGAGATATGGACTGGGAAGAGTACTAAATTATCTTTTATGAAGATTTGGGATTGTGAGGTTTACATACGACATCTAATCACAACTAAATTAGAACCAAAATCTGATAAATGCATACTTGTAGGATATCCCAAAGAAACTATGGGATACTACTTCTATCATCCTCACGACAATAAAGTGTTTGTTGGGCGTACTGGTGTCTTCATGGAAAAGGAATTTATTTCCAAGGGTATTGGTGGGAGGAATTTAGAACTTGAAGTTGTTCAAGATCAAAATATTTCAACACGGATGGAACTAACACAGACACCACAAGTAATTGTGGATCCACAAAGCGATGTGGAAAGGCGGTCTGATATCGTGACACAAAGTGCTCGTAGATCTAGTAGAAAACGGAATGAGCCTGAGAGATATGGATTTCTCATCACTCATACCGGGGATGTGATGCTCATGGATGATGAGCCCACTAGTTACCAAGATTCTATGGCAAGCACGGACACCAAGAAATGGCTAGAAGCTATGAGAATAGAAATGGACTCCATGTATGAAAACCAAGTTTGGAACTTCATTGACCCACCCAACGAGGTACGACCTATAGGGTACAAATGGTTTTTTAAGAAAAAGACCGACATGGATGGTAATGTGATTACCTATAAAGCACGATTGGTTGCAAAAGGTTTCAAACAAATTCAAGGTGTTGATTATGATGAAACTTTCTCTCCAGTTGCAATGATTAAGTCTATTAGAATTTTACTAGCCATTGCAGCATATCACGATTATGAGATTTGGAAAATGGATGTCAAAACAGCTTTCCTTAACGGAAAGCTACTTGAGGATGTATATATGATACAACCCGAAGGTTTTGTCGCTCCTGAAAAATCTCATATGGTATGCAAGTTGCAACGATCTATTTATGGATTGAAGCAAGCTTCAAGGAGTTGGAATCATCGTTTTGATGAAGCGATCAAAGAGTTTGGCTTCTTAAAAAATGAGGATGAACCTTGTGTCTAGAAAAAGGTTAGTGGGAGCACCGTATCATTTATTTTATTGTATGTAGATGACATACTACTCATTGGAAATGATATTCCGACGCTTGAGTATGTAAAGGCTTGGTTAGGAAAATGTTTTTCAATGAAAGACTTAGGTGAAGTTGCCTATGTATTAGGCGTTCGGATCTATAGAGATAGATCGCGAAAATTACTTGGCTTAAGTCAGAGTACATATATAGACAAAGTGTTGAAACGGTTCAACATGTCTGATAGCAAGAAAGGGTTCTTACCAATGTCTCATGGCATATCATTTTCTAAGACGCAGTGCCCTACTATATCTCAAGAGAATGAACGAATGTGTAAGATTCCATATGCTTCGGCAATTGGATCTATCATGTATGCTATGATATGTACTCGACCTGATGTATCGTATGATTTAAGCATGACGAGTAGATACCAATCCAATCCAGGTGATGGTCACTGGATTGCCGTCAAGAATATCCTAAAATACTTAAGAAGAACAAAGGATTCATTCTTGGTATATGGCGGTGAAGAAGAGTTAATTGTAAAGGGTTACACTGATGCAAGTTTCCAAACGGATAAAGACGATTTTCGATCGCAGTCGGGTTTTGTGTTTTGTCTTAATGGTGGTGTTGTGAGCTGGAAGAGTTCCAAGCAAGCAACAGTAGCTGATTCTACAACAGAAACTGAATACATCGCAGCATCAGATGCAGCCAAGGAAGCCGTTTGGATCAAGAAATTTATTTCTCAACTTGGAATTGTTCCTAGCAGTGATTGTCCTATAGAGTTGTTATGCGACAACAATGGAGATATAACAAAGGCCAAGGAACCTAGATCTCACCAAATATCCAAACATATTCTTAGAAGATATCATCTCATTAGAGAGATTATTGAAAGAGGCGATGTTAGTATAAGCAGAGTGTCAACTGACAGCAATGTTGCTGATCCACTAACTAAGTCGTTAACACAGCAAAAGCATGATGGCCACTATAGATCCAGTGGTATATGATGCATGGATGATTGGCTTTAGTGCAAGTGGGAGATTGTTAGTAAATGCCCAAAAGCTAATCATACGATGATTGTAATTTTGAGTTTTGTTTCATGAAATTAATAAATAAATAAAAGGCATTGCCCAATTTATTATGTATATGTTATATTCTGTGTTTTAATTATTCATAATAAATAACCTTGGAATAATGTATTCTAAATGTCCCTAGTTAAATATTATATTGGGTTTAAAGGTTGAAGTAATATGATAATGACTAGCATATGTAGGGATTCATATAGAGATATTGAATCTGCATATGGGTACAAAATGGAGATTTTGTGTATCGAACGTGACTCGCTATGAGAACACTTCATTGGATGTCATGTGAGTGTCATAAGTGTTTCTCATGTGGTCAATGTACATGTAATTCTTTGACTTGAAAAATATGGAGTTTGCTATGTGTGAGTAATATATTTTGACATCTGTTCTAATCATTCCGTAACTGGGTGACAGAATTATTGTTGCGTATGTTATAAATCACATGGTAGAACTAGCATATATTGAGATAGGATTTTTCCATCCTTTATGACGGGAGTGATGTCTTTGGGCCCCTTGATAAATATGTATACTAAGGAAATGCATGCATGCTCGGATAATTGATATGAGATATCATGATCTGTTTTATTAGTATATTAGGGAATCAAGAAACTAGAGATTGGACATAACGAGAATGACACATTCAATGTCCCGGGTTCAATCTAGACATCAAGGACAAAGGAATTAAATGTGTAAACTAAAATTGACTACAAACCGAAAATTTGTTGTATCACCAATTCTCGTCATTTGGGTGACGATGATGTATTGCTAGATACCGCTCATTGTTTATAAATATAAATACGATATTTATATTTATTACCAACATGTCGAGAACCCATTGGGTCACACGCTTTGAACATATCTGAATAAGGAGTTTCAATAATTAAAATGTTTAATTATTATATCTGATTTGTAATGATTTAATCTGATTTAATAAAAATCAGATATTATTTTGTTGGACATTAAATAAATTGACTAGGTATGGTTATGTAAGAAAGTGAAAGTGCACCACTAATGTGATAGTGCACCACTAATGGTGCATGGCCACTCTTACACTCAAGTAAGATGTGGAGATGATGGTGATCTTTTAGGCCATACTTCCATCACGATATATAATGTATGACATTGTATGCAATTCTTCTTCTTGCAATTCTCTCCAAAATCACCTACAACTATATGCTCCCTTTCCTTTCTAAGTTTTGAAACCGTGACTAGCATCACGAGAAAGCAAAGGATTCGGATTGTTCGCGTGGATACCGTGGAGGCATCAAGCTTGCTTTGTTGTTGTGATTCAAAGTCTCATTAACTGTGAGGTATAATTTTGAAACACCCGATTTATTCCGGTTCGTATGGGTCCTTGGAGGGTTACGGTTTTATTTTCCGCTGTGCTTGAGATCCCGTAACCCAACAACGCCTCTGTCTGTCACCACCTGATCCTCCTGCAAACAAACCAGAGCCAACATCATCCTCTGCACCAAAGGTTACTGTGGATTTAGTTTCCCAAATCAAGGACTCAATGGATGCACTGAGAAAACCCATTCCCAGATATCCACCTAGAGAGATTGAGCTAAAATTTTATGAAAGTATATACAACTTTCTTTATAATGCCAGAGATGAATATGTGATTGTTTCTCCGAACATTCATCCTTTGATGAAATAAGAGGTAAAGAGAAGGTTCTGGAGGACTACCCAAGACAGAAGCAAAGTCTTCTCAGATTTTGACATTAAACATATATTGGCCATCACCTTGCACTCATTTGCAAACAAGCAAGTGATGTATGTCAAGTATCATGTTAAGAGGATGGATGGCACCATGCATGTTTTCAGTGATACAGACTTTGTCAACGCCTCTCCATATAATCTTCCACAGTTCTATGCATGGACAGAACTGAGGATTGGTACCAGAAAGGAGATACCATTGCCAATGGGTGCATCAGGGAGGTTACGAGAGACAATACCAAGTATTATAGCAAGGTCGACTTCCAAATAGCTTTGGAACTTGGAGTTGACAAGCTCTCTATGACAGCCCCTGATGAAACCATGCCAGATCTGGAGAGGGTCCCAAGTAAATACGTGATCATAGAGCCTCAATTTGGGTTTCTATACAAGGATGAGAAAGGGCAGAAGAAGATCTACAAGCCTATTAATGCTCAGAAGTACTCAAATGATACCCTTCTGAAATTCAAAAGCACAATACAGAAGATGATGGTTATTATTCGAGTTCAAGAGGCTCCTACAAGACAATTGATCGAGGGCATTGATGCAACCCGTTCGGTTTAGACAATTGATCATGTCTTTGCATAGCTCCTTAGCAAATCATTTTACCCAACCTGTAAACGACATTCCTAGATAGGCTCTATAATTATTTCTATTTCATTATCAATGTAATTTCATTTAAAAAGGTTCTTTAACACCTATTGTTTTCTAGTGTAGATGTGCAAACTTTTGATTTCTTCTCTTTCAACATTTAGGGGGAGATTGTTAGCCCTACTTTTGTGAATGTAAAAGTATTGTAAAAGAAGAAAAGTCCTCGGGTTAAGAGGACCTCTACACTGTAAATAAGTTGACTTCAGATCCTCTATGATATGCTCTACACATAGGAGCTAAACCTGATAATACTTGGACTCTAGAGCCTCTGTGAGTAACCAACTTTGTGCTCCTCTACTTTGAATATCAACAATATTAAGGCTTTCTCTCTCAGCACATTCAACCTATGAAGGAATGCCACTTCAGCATAAACGGTTACTGCACCTTTACAGGTGGTAGAACCTTAGTGGCCATAGGATTGACTTTTGCAACATTCCCCTATAAATATGGAGATCTCAATATTGGAATGTGCGCCTTAACAGATATTACACACACTTTACACTGTGAACTACACACAAATAGCTAGAGAGAGGAAGGTGAGTCTGAGAGATTTCTTCACACACTACTAGGTGTTCTTGGTGTGTTCTTCATACTGTAAATCTCAAATTCATATTCAAATCATATTACAATGATGACTTCTACAATCAATTGTGTATGCTTTCTCTATTTGCTCTAGTCTATCATTTCCTCTACCTATTAATCAAGTCATCTAAAAGCTTATGCACATATTTCTATGATTTTATACTTGATTATACAAATGATGAGTTAATCTAGGACAACACTTTTCTTCGTTCATATGTCAACCCCTCTCGTCTCCTCCCTATCTGTTACGTAACACCATCATCAACCACCTTTCTGAAATAGTCTTACACTAATATATATATATATATATATACATATATATACACACACATACACATAAAGAGAGAGACTCTAACTTCAATTTTGTCATTAATTTGTTTCTACCCTTTATTAAGCTTCATTATATGAGATTCCCTCACTGTTTTCATTTGATCAGGTTTAGTGACTTCCTTCCAAAATCAAGTACATTGCCTTTCTCGAAGCTACTTCTTTATAATCTAAACCATTTTGCGGTCACTTTTTCGACAAGATGGTAGTTTAGGGGTGTTAATCGATCTGTATCCTATGAATTTGAACTAATACATTCCAATTATCTATTAGATGTTGAATTCTGATAATCGATCTAATCCAATTAAATTGGATAACTGATCCAATTCAATTCAATGGATGATTGGATTAGATCGTTTACATCCATTGGATGTTATTATTGATTATTTATTTCATCGCACTGGACCGATCTAATATTTTAAACTATTTCTCACAATTCCAACCAATTATCCATACATTTAACTTAAAAAAGATATATAAATCGTAAAAGTAATAAAATTTATAAGCATGAGCCATAAGAAAAAAACAAGCCTCATACACCAAATAACATAAAAACACTTCATCATTGATACTTGGATTGTAATTGAATTAAATTGGTTCAATTTTATTGCATTTTGATTTGTCATCCAACAACCGACCAATTCAAGTTGAATATTGGAGCTTTGGATCTAGTATAACACAATTACAATTCGATATCTAACTTTGGTCGATCAGTTGAGTTGGAATATTGGATCAAATGGATTTTTTGCACACATCTAGGATGCATTTAGTGTGCAGATTAGATGAGACAATACAAGACAATAAAATAGTCCCATGTTTGGTATGACATGGGACAAGAATGAGGTTGGACAAGGTAGACAAAAACCTACTTTCATGAGACAAAACTAGAGTTTTTTTTACATTGGACAAAAACACAAAATTATTATTTTACCCTTCTTACATAACAAAGTTTAAAATTACTATATATGTATATATAAAATAATATTATATATATAATATTTATGTGTGTGTGTATACATATATGCATATACTAAGAAAGAATTCCGTTAGGAACCTAAATTGGATTAGGAACTTATGAACCATTTACAGTGTTCCACGTGTCCCTTTTCAAGATGAACATTAATAATGAATAACACATTCATGATAAATATAGAAGTGATTTTTATCATGAATCACACATTTATGATGAACATGGATGTGTTATTCATTATAAACCACACATTCAAGATGAATATATTATAATTATAACATTTAGATGGATATTATAATTATAAACCACACACTTGATTGAATTTGTTTCAAATCAATATGAAACATGTTCATCTTGTTCATACGTATCTAGTGAGTCTAAAAACATATCAAAATGACCACTAAAAAAGATTGAATTGGATGATAAAGAAAGCTTCTACAAGGTTAACCTAAAAAAGGAAAAACAAGGGACTATATATAGGGTCAAATAACTTGACACCTACACAAGTCAAACATAACAAAATACCTAACAAAAGATAACCAGGGACTAGATATTACAACTTGATTAAACTTTGATCTAACAATCTCCCCCTTTTAATCAACATTGTAATCATCAACGGTTCCACCTGCTAAAACTGGTTTTCCTCATCGCTAAGAAGGTTTCAAACCTTCGAATGCATTCTCTGAACTCAATCCTTTCTTTGATAGCTTGAAAAATCTTCTCCATTGCAATTCTATCAGATTTGGGCATGTGATCACCCATTTCGAGTATTTTCATCTCAAAATGTTTGTGCCGATCTTCAACCTCTTTCAGTACCATCTTTAATGTTCCATCAGATAACTTGGCAACCTCACTGGCTCGCATGAACTGCTTCTTGTGAGTATCAATATTAACATAGATAACACTGAGCTCTGGAGTTACGACAGGCTTGAAGAAGTCCAATTCTCTCATCAGATTTCCAACTGGAAATCAAGAATGTAGGAGTTGTTGACCTGACACCTCATAAATCTCTTCACAACTTCAAGTGCAAAGACTACAGCTTTGGGTCTAACTGCTCTGCTTCTGAATTCATGGTATATGAACTCCAGGTCTGCTATGTTCAAATTTTCAAAATCACCTTCGCTAAAGGTAGATTCCTGAAGGTCTCTCCTTTGAACATCAAACTCTGGATACCAGACCGCAAAGTAGTTGTACATTCTGACTTATTTGATCTAAAGGATTCCAAGTCTGTTAGCATAACCCTTTGTTCTTGAAAAGTTCTCGACAAACTTCAGATAGTTTCGCTGGTAGTCAAGAGGTCGGTCAATTATTCCATACAACTTGCAAGGATCAATCACTACCTGTTCTTTCACAAAAATTCTGATGGATTCCTCAAGAATTGGAACCCTGAGATACTTTCGGATCAGTCGGATAAGCTCAAGAGATGTTCCCTGTTCATCATACCCTATGAAAGGTGTAGATCCAACTCTGACTGGAGCACAGGGACCTTCATCTCTATCCTGATGTTTCTTCGCAAGAGATTCTGCTTCCATGGGAGTAACAAATTTAGGCTTGGGTCGTTCAGCTCCTCAGAATTCTTGGACTGTATGGGTTTCTGATGTAGGGTAGGGCTTCAGCTTCAGTTCTTTCTCTTTCAGCTCTCTCCTTTTCTTCTCTTTCTTTAGCTTCCATTTTTCTTCTTCTTTCTTCTTTCTCCATCCTTCTCCTTTCTCCGCGTAGAGATTTTCTTAGCTTCTCCATGTCAATCACAATCGGAGAAGTAGGATCTGAGACATTTGTCCTTAAAACTTTTTCTACAGACTTGTGTAAGGGTAAAGCAATGTTTTGAGCAGAAGGTATTGACGCTTCACTGGCAGATGGAAAAACAAAGTTTCTATCTGGTGAAACTATTGAAATATCAGTGGGAATGTAGGGCTCATCTTCTTGAGCTGCTACATTCACTTGTACATGTTCAGCAACCTGTACTGCTTCATCATCTTGATTTTCTTTCTGATCATCTCTTCCAAAATCATCCCCAAAAATATCTTCAAGAATACTCTCATTCAGAACATTACCGGGAACTTCTGTTTCTGATGCATGTTTGACAAAATCTTCAACATTTACAGAGTTCTCTGGTTGTGCTGGACTTTGAAGACCAAAATCCATTTCTCTTTCTCCTTCCTCTTTCATCCTCCAAAACATCTCATATTTGGCTTCAGCTTGTTCGTCAGTGTCAAGTTCATCAACATCAATAATATTGTAAGCTGAGATTCCCATTGCTTTCATAACTTCTTCACAAGTAGCAGTCTTAGGCTTTTCAACCCTTGACTCATCATCAGCTGTATAGACAATTCAGCTTCGTGATTCTCCTTGTTCTTGACTAGTACTTTCACCTTGAGTGTTAGAACTTTGTCTTCTGGGCAGAGTATTTATTGGCACAGGACTTTCAACCACTACTAACTCTCTTCCTGCAGCAGACTATTCTTCCCTGGTCTCCCCCTCATGATCATGATTAGAATCATGGTCATGCCTTGTAAATGGAATAGCTGCTTGAGTCTGGAAAGACAACTGGAAAGCTTGATTTAGCAGATTATAAGCCGTCAGTACATCTGCCTCTGATGGTTGTTGTTGTTGGTGGTAGTGGTGATGAGAATGCAGAAGAGTGAAGAGATCTGCATCCTGTTGGTTGTCAGGAGCTTGAGATAGAAGTTTGGATAGAATCAATGATTTGACCTCGTCCATGGACAGATCAGTAGGATTAGGAGTGATTGGTGATGGAGTTGGTGGTACTGGGGCACTCCTCTCGGGCTCAAGTTCAGCAACTTGCTTCCCCTTTAACATTCTTTTGATATCTCCCAGTTCTTTCTCGATACGATCAAATTTCTTCGACCACTTGTTTTCAACAGCCTTTAGGGCGTCGTTGAGATATTCCCGTGACACAAAGTCGGGTATGGCAGAATGTTAGCAGTGACAGGACTTCCATCCGGTCCTCGTAGTCCGGATTGCAGATCTACTCTAGATGTTTCACTCAGGTCATGAAGACGACTGAGATCTAGACCTGCAAAAAGTGTCCTATCAACAAAAATTGGTTGACTAACAATAGGCTCTAGGACTTGTTCAATGGAGGGAATTGAGATTTGGGGCCACTGATCTCTAGTTTCAATATCAGATGTCTCCGAGTGAGACATTGATAGATTGTGTGTTGTATCCCGTGTGAAAATGAAACTTTTTCCTATTGAGAGGAATCAGAGTGGGTGGCTTGGGTGTGCACATGCATGAGTGATCGGCTCATGTCTACATCTTCAGGCAACAAATGACCTGAAGTGTGAGATTTGGTTGATCTTCTGGTGTAGTGGGTTGGTGGTCTCTCTCTCTCTCTCTCTTCTTGTTCTTTTATTTCCCTTTCTCTCATAACCTCACTGACATCTTCAACCAATTCTCCCTCTATTCTTCTTATTTTTCCAATGTCACTAACAGTAACTGCAGCCACAGTTGCAGCAGTAAGTTCTGCAGCACTGGTATCCAAATCCATACCATAGAAGTCATCATCATAATCATCATCTGGATCATTTCCATCATCGTATTCTCTACTCTCAGTGTTTGTCTTTTCAGAATCTAAACTATCACTTCCCAGATCAATGTTTTCTATGATTCTGTCAGGCGAACTTGCAACAGAATGCACTTCTTCAGCAGTTTGTTCTTCTCTATCTTGCTCCTCTGTAGAGTGTTGTTCTGGTTGATCCAAGGCATCTTCAGAGCCTACACCATCATTGACTACAAGTGTCACACGAGGTGGGGTAAGAACCCGTGACCCTGAAGTCTCCAGTCGTAGTCTCCAACCCCTACCGGTTCCCCTCTCAGAATTTTTCCTCTTCACTCCCCGTACCCGGACTCCCTGAGTCACAGGCACCCTTACAGACTCCTCTCTCCTAGGGGATGAACCTTGGGTAGGTACAGCCTGTTCTGGTTGTGCCATAGATTCTCTATAATCTAGTAGACACTCAGCCTCTAGATCAACATAACTGAGTAGAGCTTCTGGGATAGGCATGGAATAGTCAAACCGTTTCTTCTGTCTGACTAGGAACTTCATCTCATTCACTACGGCCACTTCATGAGAACTTCGTCCTGGAATCTGCCTGTTCCCCCTTAATACGCTTCTGACTAAGAGTGTCATGAACCTCTGATAGGGTAGATAGTTGAGGAATTTGACAGTAAGCAGATGTCTTCTCGAGCAGCTCAGTCCAGAAGACTATGGAATAGTCTATGTCCAGATCATGCACATCAGAATAGAATAGCTTCAGAATGTTGTTGCTTGCATTGTCAGTCCCATAGGTCTTAGCTGTTAAGCATCTGTTGATGACTGAAAACAAAGCATAGTAAAAAGGTGGCAGGTTGTTCTTCTTGAACTGGCTAAATTTGGTGAGATCACCAACATATCCCATATCTCTTATTCCGGCAAGAGTAGTTTCTTTAGTGGGTAGATCATCAAATCTAGTTCTTCCTTCCCTTGAGTCAGCTTCAGGCAGTTGGAGTGATCTTCTAAATAGTTCAAGGTCTATGTCAGCTGAGAAGAAATCAACTTTCACTCTGAGGATTGGACATTTGATTTGCCCAACAATGATGTGAGATAGATGCATGGTCTTCCAGGCTTGTTGGACATAAATCTAAGGCACATCAGCACTACCAGACAGTGCTTTGCTGAGTGGGTGATTTTGGAGAATGAGGTTCACCAAAGGATCAATGTTCAGCTTAAACTCAAACTTGTGGTTGTTGGGAGTCTGAGGCATCATTTCAGATGGCAGTATGAGCAACATGTCAGAGTTGACATTTGGAGGTGGAAGACCAGTTGTTCTGATTGAAAGGAATTGAGTGCTCCTGCTCAGCCTCTAGGATAGAGTTTTCATCCATCTGAACATTTGGTGAGTTGCTTGATGCCATTTGACCTGAAATACGAAACAGAAAGGTTTGGACAAAGTCCAAAAAGTCAGAAACACAAGTTGAAAATTTTGACAGTGAAAAGCATGTTTCTGAAAAACACCAAGTATAGGATTCGCAAAACACTAGGTTGCGAATTCCTAGACTTAGCAATGAAGGAATGGAAAGAGAGTGTTCAGGATTCGCAAGAAAGCAGTCTGCGAATCCCACACTTAGAAAACTTGAGACAATGCACAAAATTTGCAGGATATTAGTCTGCGAATTCTTCACTTAGAAGAATTTTGACAATCGAGAACGTTCAGGATTCGCAGAAATGGGGCTAGCTAAACCTGTACTTAGGGTTTTCTAAGATGAAAAAATGAAGGATTCGTGAACGACAAGCTAACTCCAGGATTCGTATAACACATAAATCTTTCAAAAAAAATCAAGAAACATAACACTTTACTTGAGTTTTCAAGAATATTCTCAAGAACACCAAGAACACTTTTGTATACCTAGATTTCAAAAATCACCAAAATCGATGTTTAGGCCAAGAAATTTGCATTAATGAAATCGATTTAGTGTTTTGAATGTGATTATACCCTTTAATTTGGTTTTTTTAATCTCAGATTAAACACCATTTTTGAAAATCGACCAAGAACAGTCGATGAGTCGTGAAAGAAGTTCAATCGACAAAATCAATTTTTGAGATCAAAAGTTTTGTTTTAGATTGATTAAGTCATTCCAAGGGTTTCATATTAGTATTACGAGGGTCTTGATACCACAATAACATCAAGTTTTATGCATTTGGTTCCAAGATTTTAAGAAAGTTTCAAGAGTCGTTCGAAGTCCAAGAGTCCAACAAAATAGGTTCAAATCAGATCCTAAAACTAATCCAAGTCGGGGTACCCTGCAATTGATAAACACAATAACAATATAAAACAAGATAACTTTAACAAGAAATCAACCTTTCGAGAAAATGAGATGAAATCAGTGGGTTCGGAGATGAAGAACTCGTAAACAAGGGTTTTGGGGTTTAAGCCTTTCGTGAAATGAATACTGAGAAGTGATAATGAAAACCACTAAGTGCTATATTTATACTCAAAAAGGAGTAGGATACTTGGCAAATAAGGATAGGTCCTCAACTTTCGTAAGATGAAAAGCAATGGTATAGCTTACTGAAGAATTCGTAAGCATGTGTGTGAGGATTTGTAAGAAACAAGGCTACGAATCCTGTGCCAAATAGGAAACTTTCGCAAATAAGTTATCTGCGAATTCCCAAGATTTCGCAAGCAAGAATGTTGCGAATCCTAGAGGATTCGTAGATAATTCCTCTGCGAATGTCCAACATTCGTATACCTTTAGTCTGCGAATTCTACAAGTTTCGCAAGTGCTTACTTAGCAAAATCTGAAGTTTTATTAGACTAGAAGTCTGCGAGTTCTAGACTTAGCATAATTTCCATATTTTCAAAAACATTCCAAAATGGGAAATTTGCTATTTTGGGAAACCTTTCAAAGACTTGCCAAAATTAGAAACTTTCTAATTAAAGAAACTTTCCAAAAATGGCATTTTTATCAATTTTGATTCCAAAAGGTTTTACACACACACCACTTACAACACATCCTTTCTCCCCCTTGATGTAGCAGTGTAGTACTCCCTTGAGTTCATCAGATACTCCCCCTTGATCTGATATCTGGTTGATCTTGCTTATATTCAGAGTTGTTTGTGATTACTTCTTGCAGCTCCCCCTTGACATAATTTGGATCTTTGTTAAGCTTCTGCAGTCATGCTCCCCTTTTTGACAGTTGTGTATGAGTTCTAAGCTGTTGTACTTAGAAGTCATTGTTTAGTCATTAAGGCAAGAGTCCTGATCTGTAGTAATCAGAAGTCATTGTCCCTTCAGTCTTTCTTGACTGGGACATCTTCTACCTTCTCTTTTCCTTTTTCTACCTGCAACACAGGTTTAGGTTTTGGTACCCATATGAACTTGGGTCCAGTTTGGTCTGTTTTTGAGAATTTCTTTGGATGATTCTCATACCTGTGATAAGCACTATAATGATATGATATGTGATAAGCTTGTGCTTTGTGAATGAATTTATCAGAGTAACAGTAAGAACAACAAAATTTTCTTTTTTCCATCCTAATCAAATGATTTGCTAATTTGACATAGTCAGGTGCAAAAGATTTACCTCTTGAAGCTCTATTCTTCTTCTTGTTAGCTCTGCGAATCTTTGTTGCTTCTGGAGAACCCTTTACAACCCAGACCATTTGATCTTTCCTTGGAGACTGAGTTGGAGATTTTTGAAAATGATTAGCACTCTTATCAACTGATTTCACAAAAAAAGTCTTAGGAGTTTTAATCTGCTCTGGTTCAGAAACTTTAGATTTCACAGCTTGTTTTCTAAAAACCATTTTCTGAAACATGCTTGATACTGACTGAAAAGAGCACACTGATTCAGCAGAATCATCATCAATAAAAGATGGAGTAGATGCATCAGTGGTTATCTTGTTAGACAAGTCAGTATTATCAATCTCAAGTTGTTGGATTTTATCACACAGCTTGGATTTCTCATTGCAAAGTTTATCAAACTTGCTCTGAATTCCATATTTACTCCTTTTCTCTTTCATGATCTCAGTAGATAAGTTTGCCAATTTACTTGTTAGCTTGGAGATTTCTTTTTCAAAAATCTTTCTCTCTTCCTCAAAATCCTTTTCTAAAGTCTGGTTTTTATTTGAAATTTCTTTGAATTGATTAAAATTTTTGCTTTTAAAATCTTTTCTCTCATCATCAAAGGACTTCCTTTCAGATAGGATGAGTTGTTCAAAGTCAGAAACTTGTTTTAAAAGATTTGAGACTTTAATCTCTAATTGTTTCTTTTCAGACTCAGACTTCTTGGAAATATCAGACAGTCTTTGGTTAAAAGTCTTTTCCAGTTCAGCTATTTCCTTGTTCTTTCTTTCATCCACTCTCTTAAGCCAGTCATGACCTTTGTCTTGATATAGCTTCACTTGAACCTCAGCTTTTGTCAATTTGACATTTAAAGCATCCATGTCATCTCTCAATTTCTTGTTTTGACATCTGAAAGTTTCAAGTTCAGCTTCTATTTTGGTTATCTCTGGCATATAAGATAATGCACAGTCTCTTGGAGTGAGTACAGTACTTTCCAAATCATCTGTGTAAGGCATCTTTCCTGTGTGTCTGAAATATGTGCTTGAAGTGATATTTGATCAGAAAATCAGATATTTAAGTACATAAAATCAACAAGTATGCAAAAATATGAATCATAAGGCAAGAATTCGCAAGCAATGAGCAAAGGATACTCAAAAGGATATAACTTTCGCATATCACAGGATTTGAATCAAAATTCACAAGCAATAAGGTTGAGAAAGTTGTGAAATTCGCAAGGTAGAGATATGCGAATCCTGTAACTTTTGTAGGCTATACTCTGCGAATTCTTGAGAATTCGTAATCAAGCAGTCTGCGAGTCCTTCAACTTTACGCAGACTCCTTCAACTTTAGCAGGGAACACTTCTGCGAATCTTATACTTAGGATATTTTCAACTTCAACTTTGAGAATCCTTGATCCTGCGAGTCCTAAGAGTTTGCGAGTTCTTCACTATGTCCTGCGAAACTTTTACACGTCAGGCCTTTTCTTCAGTTTTTCACCAGATCCATAGCAAAACTTGTTCAATCAATGCAAAAATTTGACAATATGCTCAAATACTAATCGTGAGCAAACCCTAATCACTTGATTTTCAAAAACTTCAACAGATATGACTCTGTGATTCACGACAGGTCGCAGATGTGTATTTCCAAAAACTCAAAGATTGATCAAATAGACCAATCAAACTTGATTGAATTTGTTTCTAATCAATATGAAACATGTTCACCTTCTTCATACGCATCTAATGAGTCTAAAAACACATCAAAATGACCACTAAATCACAAAATCACCAATGGAACAGTGAAGTTTCCGAAAATGGAAAAACAGATCTGATTTCTGCACAAAATGATTAAATCTGAGTTTCTGAGGTAGCTCTGATACCAATTGTTGTTCCAGATTTTAAGCACATATACAGATAATCAGAGTAATATCAAATATGAATCAAAGGAAAGAAAGATCTTGATTGGGAAAATATTTATGTCATATATCTCACAAGAAGGCTGCTACAAAGATTGAATTGGATGATAAAGAAAGCTTCTACAAGGTTAACCTAAAAAAGGAAAAACAAGTGACTATATATAGGGTCAAATAACTTGACACCTACACAAGTCAAACATAACAAAATACCTAACAAAAGATAACCAGGGACTAGATATTACAACTTGATTAAACTTTGATCTAACAGATATATTACAACATTCATGATGAATAACACGTCTATATTCCATTAGTCCTAATGAATATATCATATGTCGCGTTGTGGGCGGTTCCTGCAATCTTAATGAATTTTATGTTCCTAATGGAACCTGCCCCTATATATATTAATATAAATTATAATATTATATTATATATAAATATTTATATATATTATATTATATATATTATAAATTATAAATTTATTTTTTATAATAAAATTATTTAAACAATATTTTAGGGGCAATCTGGTCATTTTAACTGTTTGTCAGTCTTGTCATTTCTAGCCAATCTAGTCATATCCCTTCCCATCTAGTCTGCACACCAAAAGCTACCTTAAAAGGTATTTCCTCAACTAGACATGGGAATGGACGGGGACCTCAATCCCCATCCCCGTCCCCGATCCCTCATCTTCATCCCCATCCTCGTCGGGGAATATTATCACATCCCCATTCCCATCCTCGTCAGGGAATATTATCACATCCCCATCCCCAACGGGAATGGGAACGGGGCTCCCCAACGGGGAAACGGGGATTTTTTTTGGTGTTAACATGAGCTATTTTTCAATCAATTATTTGAGGCATCGCACATGTTAAAATATCACATATTTCAAGTAAACCAAAAATCGAAAGGAATTTAATTTAATACAAAAAATACAATATCGTATAATAATTAATAACCTAAAACCAAAGAAATTCAATGTAATCCAAAAAAAAAACTTAACATCACACATACCAAAACATATCGAGTAATTGTATTTTGATGTGACATCCAAAATACATATTAACATCCAAGAAATAACAATTTCAGATTCTAAACCTAGTTAGGAAATAGGAAGTTATGAATTACTGTTTTAGTTTAAAAAAATAATATATATTTAAATTATTTATTACGGGGCGGGGCGGGGAGTGCGATACCTGTCCCCGACCCCATCCCCGACTGGAGACAAATGGGGATCCCGTCCCCATCCCCAATTTAGCGGGGAATCCCCATCCCCGGCTGGGACGGGTGGACCAGGTTCCCAATTGGTCGGGACACGTTCCCATGCCTATTCTCAACTCAACCTTCTTTAGCAAATTACGATATGTATTCTTCAGAAAAACTCTAATAATCTTTAATTTCTTGATGACAATGTAGTCTCTTATCAAGTGATCAACACTTCCGTAACACTTAGAATTGAAACTCTAAAAGTTAATATTTATCAGACCACCAAAACTTCTTAATTAAGCGAGAATTTAATTTACCAATAAATTACTAATTATTAATTCACATATATATTTTTATAATCAAGTACGAACATCATAGAAGGTTCTTATGAGTTATTATCATTGTGGAGAGTTCTTACAAGTCACTAAAGTGCTTTGTATTCTTGTACAATAACCTTACCTCAAATTTTGTGTCAAATATTATTATTATCAATATTATTTTTGAAGAGCAACAACCCAATTTTATTACCCAAAAAAACCAACCACAAGTACAATGACCAGAACAAACAAACAAGAGCCAGCCCGAAACTAGCAGAACAAAGGACCAAAGAAAACAACACAGCAGGAAAAAAAAAGTTTCCGAGAAACAAACTCAAAAGACCTAACGAGCGAAAAGTAAAAACCCAACAATACAGAAACGACCAGCGTGAACATACCTGTTAAAAGCCAAAAACCATCACGAATCGCTCCTATCCTAATGAAACATACCCTCTCCCTTGTTCCTCCTTTGAACTCAGCTGAATATCACTATCCGTAAGGATCTGGATGCCACGCAGTCTAATCCAAAGCTAAATCTTTATCACTACCCATTCGAATGCTTTAAGTTGGAGTTCACAAAATAGGTCCGTTACGGAGCCACTAGTCTTTTCAAAGATAACTTTGTTCCGATTTGCCCAAACTAGATAAAGAGAGCACTAAGCCACCGCCTCAAGCCTTTGTCGTTATTACGCATTTGATTTCTCGCCCCAAGTATTTCATTCAAAGAACTTACCGAAGCCAAGTCAATATTCTACCATCTTCACATAAGTCTCCACAAGTTCTTCACCGTTTCACAATTGATAAGTGCATGCTCGATTGTTTCGGATTCTTTATCACATATCGGGCAAAGAATGGAGTCTAAATCGGCATCCATCTTGTCCAAGACCGAACGTAAAGGTAAACTACCAAGTTTTTCTCTCCACACAAATATGCAAACCTTCTTCGGAACCGATTTTATCCAAGAAGTTACAGCTACGTTTCCATCCACCGATGCTCGGTTCTTCTCTAACAATTCACTTACTTTTTTAACCGTGAACTCGCCTTGAGGGTCTAAACTCCATGAAACCCGATCCACATTTCCTCCCTTTGGTATATGAACCTCAATCACGTTCCATAATTCCTCCAATTCTTCAAGTTCTCTTCCCCTCGGTTCCCTTCTCCATCCCCATTTCCAAACCCACTCTTCACCTTGATGTTCTCCTCATTCCGACACCGCTACCCCTTTGTCCAATTCAAGTTAAAAAAGCCTCTTGAATCTCTCCTTTAGTCTACCATTTGATGTCCATCCATCCTCCTAAAATCTAATGTTTGAGCCATCCCCCACGTTCTTGCCAAAGGATTCTGATAAATGAACACCAACCTTGTCTATATCCTTCCCCACCTTAATTATATTCCGAAATCGACTTTCCCTCCGGTCCCCTTGGTGCACCCTCCATTAGTCCCCCATCCCACCCATAGACACTCTTTATTACCTTAACCCATAAAGCGTCAGATTCGTTGTGAAACTTCCACCACCACTTCTCGAGCAACCCCCAATTAGCTTCTTTAAGGCCCCCAATATTCAGCCCTCCCCTCACAAACGATCCCAACACCTTTTCCCACTTTACCCAAGCTCGACCTTTCCTCCCATTCTCTTCCTCACTGATCCCCCCTCACCACAAAAAAACGACCCCTCAAACTCTCCAATACTCTCAACACGCTTATCGGGTACGAAACAATGAAAAGAAGTATAATGAAACATTACCAAGAACCGATATTACCAACATCCATATTCCTCCAAACGAGATCATTTTTTTCTTTCCAAGACAAAAGCTTATTTTTCATCTTATCAATCACCAATTTCCAGTGAGAAAATCTTCTTATTGTCGATCTTACCGGTAGTCCAAGATACATGAAAGGAATATTATCGCTACCACACCCCAAGTTCGTGCCCATGATTGGACTTCCCTATCCAGGACACCCACTCCATATATTTTACTCTTACTCAAGTTCAACTTTAAACCCGGAACCGCATGAAAGCACATCAACACTTTCACTAGATTTTTTATATTTGATGAATTCTATTCCCCAAAGAAATTAACGTCATCCGCATATTGAAGATGAAATATCGTGATTCTTTCTTACCCACATTTACTCCTTGGAACAATTTTTTTTCAACGGCTTCCTCCATCATAATGTGTAGGCTTTCGACAACAACAACGAAAAGGAAGGGAGCAAAAGGATCCCCTTGCCTTAAAGCCCTCTCCATTGGAAACTCGTTCGTTGGAGCCCCATTAACTAACACGGAAATCCTTGATGACTTTAAACATGCCTCTATCCATTTTTCTCCACTTTGAACCGAACCCTATATTTCTCAATCCATCCAAAAGGAAGGGCCACTCCACCATGTCACAAGCCTTCTCGAAGTCGACTTTAAAAATCAATCCTTTTTCTTTGATCTTCTCAAATAATCCACCGTCTCGTTAGCTATAAGAATCCCATCGAGAATAGACCTACCTCTTATAAATGCACTTTGCTCTTTGTTAATTTACTTTTCCATCACCGTCTTCATTATTTCCGCCAAAATTTTCGGGACCACTTTGTAGAGAATCCCGATGAGACTAATAGATCTAAATTCATTTAGACCAATTGGATTTGAGTTTTTTGGGATCAAAGTCGAGAACGAAGCGTTACATCCTTCACTTATATCCTCCTTTTCCCAAAATCAATCTATCACCATCAAAAAGTCGTCTTTTATGGTCCCTCAAAACCTCTTTATAAAACCTATCGTAAAATCGTCCGGTCCCGATGATTTGTTGCTCCTGCATTCTTTCACCGCATCCCATACTTCTTCTTCCGACATCCTTCTCTCTAGATATATGGCCTCCTCCGTCGTAAGCTTCTTCATTCGGTCCTACTTCAACTTTTGCGCACGGTCTCTTTGATAAGCATACTTCTTTTTGAAAAAATTGAACATGTAGTCCTTAATCCTATTTGGCCCCTCCGTCCATACCGTATCTATGATTAGTCCCCAGATAGAGTTTTTCCTTTCTCGACTTTTGCTAGCCTTATGAAATAGTTTAGAATTCTCATCTCCATATTTAACCCAATTAATCTTGGCTTTTTGTTTAGCCATCTCCAAGCTCTTTTCTTTCAACCCAAGCCATTTCTTCCTTCCCTCTAGCGATCACTTTTTGTCTTCTTCCTCCAAAGGATTTGACTCACTGTTAACTTCCCATTTTTCACCTCTTCCTTCGTGGCCATCAATTCTCTATCAACCTCTCCCCACTTGGTTTGCATCAACCCCTCAACACGGATTTTACGTTCTTAATTTTATCCCGGAACCTACAATCTGGTCTAATTGACACTACCTCCTTTGCTCAAGCCTCTTTTACCACTTCGTCCATACTATCATCTCTAAGCCAAGTGGTCGTCAGATTATGTAACCCAAAAATTACAAATGGAATACCACACAAGTATACATGTTAAACCTCTATCATTTGATCAAGTAATAAAGTGGTACTAAGTACCGAATATCGATCCCATAGAGACAATAAAACAAGTCGTGATTCCCATGTCAGTCTTAAAAGGTGATTTCAAAAAGAGATTTGATATGAATGATCTTTGAGTGTTGTTTGACGATAAATTAAAGTGCTTAAACAGATTAAAAGAAAGCAAGGGTGTAAGATCCGGCTAGAGTTGTAAGCAACTAAATAATATGACTCATGCTACAGCAGATGTTGCAGCACTAGTTCTTAACTTCACTATCGGTTCGCACAACCCTTTTGCAAGGTTCATATTAGGATAGGTTACCAGCAGCGCCTAATTAGGCGACCAAACCGATGTCACACAGATATTATTGTTCTCCCCGTATAGTTTACAATCAATCAAGATTGAGGTGGTTTGTTACAACCCCTATAACACTTAAATGTTCTAAAGTTTACGTTATCTTGCATTCAAGCCAACTCATCCAAGTGAAACAATGTACGTCACCTCATCAAGAAGCACTTGGATGAAACTCAGAAACAAGGAGTGAATAGTGAAATTGATAGCTAGTAGAAAAACAATTATCCAAAGTTACATAGGCTTTTATCTCCCAACCATCACTTACACCCAAGCTAGGGACTTACCCCATCATCGCTTGACACACGGTGTACGACATTATTGGAAAGACAAAAAACAAATGCATTAAAGTAAATGACTGGAATTGGAATGCATAAATGTAAAGAATAGAAATGTAAAGCATAAATGTAAACCCGAATTGTAAATGACAAGGAAATGTAAAGGTGTCATGAACGGTGATGTGACACTGGACAATAGTGTACTGAATTAAAGACTTAATATTAAAATTACTTAAAGAAACAAGTTAGAATAGCTAGGTGAGCTATCTAACCAGTGGAACATGTTAAACTACTGAGGTGAGCCCTCTATTTATACTAGAGGAGCTCCTAAACTTAGGCATGGAAATGGGGCGGGGATGGGGTGGGGACCTCAATCCCCATCCCCGTCCCCAATCCCTCATCTTCATCCCCGTCCCATCCCCGTCCCCGCCGGGGAATATGATCACATCCCCATCCCCAACGGGGAACGGGGATCCCCAACGGGGAAACGGGGATTTTCTTTTCCGTTTATGTAAACTATTTAAATAAAATATATGAGACACCGCACATGTTTAAATATCACATATTTCCAATAAACCTAAAATCGAAAGAAATTTAATTTAGTATAAAAAAATCACAACATCATATAATAATTAATAACTTAAAACCAAAAGAAATTCAACCGAATTCGGAAAAAAAAAACTTAACTTCACACGTACCAAAAGATATCGAGTAATATTCAAAACCATATCGAGTAATTGTATTTTGATTGACATCCAAAATACATACTAACATCCAAAAAATAACAATTTTATATTATAAACCTAGTTAGGAAATAGGAAATTATGAGTTACCGATTTAGTTTAAGTAAATAATATATATTAAATATTAATTAAAATATATAACGGGGATGGGGCGGGGCGGGGAGTGCGATACCCGTCCCCGTCCCCATCCCCGGTTTGAGACAAACGGGGATCCCCGTCCCCATCCCCATCCCCGGTTTAGCGGGGAATCCCCATCCCCGATCGGGGCGGGTGGACCGGGTTCCCCGACGGGTCGGGACCCATTTCCATGCCTACCTAAACTTAACATCTAAGAAAGCATCAAAGCATCAAAGTACAAGGGGACAAGGGCGCCACTACAAGAGTTTGGAATCAAATGTCAAACTATTGGTATAAGGTATCTTTTAAGGTAACAAAAAGCATCAAAAGAGTATATATGCTTTGCTCCATTATCTCCCTTCAATCGAATTGCTCTAAGTCTCCTTCAAAGATCTTGTTACACCAACCGAAAAGGTTATGAAGTCTTGTCCATGAATGCAGTCCCATGTTGTGAATCCTGCTGCAGCATTACTCATCAGTGATTTGATACTTTAAACAAACAAATAAGGTAAATTTCTAATGCTTAGCTCTCAACTCAATAAATGGTGAAAAGTAGAATAAAAGACTCAAATATGGTAATTAGGAAAATAAAATGGCGAGAAAATCCTAATAAAAAGTGATAGAAAGTGTGATAAGTTATCAACTCATCACCAAGCATCAAAGAATTTAAAAGGTATCAGACCAAAGTCGGCCCTCTTATCACTTAGCATAATCGGAAAGTGATCCGACCATTATCTCTCCAAGGTTTTTGCCCCCAAAATTTTCCAACGAGCCCGGAATTGGTTTGTGACCAAGAACCTATCTAATTTGCTGAATTTTTTTTCCATCGTCACTTACTCTTGTGAATTTTTGTTCCCCCAATCGAACATCAATGAGTTTATTCCTACATATAAAATCATTAAACTCATCCGTACCTTTGGTGCAAGTTTCCGAATTCATTCTTTCATGCGCACCCCAAACCTCATTAAAATCACCTGTCAGGATCGAAACTCAAACAAGAATTTAAATAACACACACAGAAACTTTTGTTAAAGAAGTTGCGGAAAAACACTTTAACAGAAAATCAATGGAACAGTATATAGAACTTCAAATCATAAGTTTATATTGCATAAAACTTAATGATTACACACAAAACCTCAATCTGTTTAACAGGCTAAACAGACGTTCTATACTTCTCTATAGAAAGGATCTAAACTATTCTTGAGGTTAATTCTCTCTAAACAAAACGTATGAATAATTGTTCATTCTAACAAAGACTTCTATACTATATATACAAGACTGAGTACAAGATAATTATCAAAATAAAATTTATCTTCAGCATCAATACCATAATTATCTTCAACCATATCTCCAACTTATCTTTATCTTCAAGTCTTTTGAATCTTTATAAGCAGCACTAACCTTCTCTTCTTTTAGCAGTATTAATCATTGAGCAGTATTAACCATTCTTGCAGTAGTAATCTTCAACAGTATTAACTACTAGCAGTACTAACTCTCCAAGCAGTACTAACTATTCAAGTAGCAGTACTAACTTTTCAAGCAGTATTAATTCTACTAGCAGTATTAAAATTACAAGCAATAGTAATACCTTTCAACTAGCAGTAGTATCCATCCTTAGCATATTCTGACCCAACATCACCAAAGATCACCCACTTTACCTCCTTTAACCATTCTCTTTTGTTAGAGGATCCTAACCCTCTTACATTAATCGATACTATTTTCATAGACACTAACATAGCACAAATCTTACTGAGAATTCCAATTACTTGTTGTTTTCTCCCTTCTCACTTCCTATACCGACTCCAGTTTTTCAATTCACCCCAATTTCGTTGCCAAACTCCTCTTAAGTCCCCATCGCATCCAATCTTTTTATCTCATTCGATAGAGAAATTTGATTTGAACTTAATCCTCCTCCCCCTATCGATTTCGAGCGCTCTGCTGTTGGGTCTGAAATGTGCTAAGGATGGTTAATACTGCTAGACATGACTATTACTACTGCTTGAGGAAGTTAGTACTGCCAGATAACAATTACTACTGCTTGAAGGAGTTAATACTGCTGAGACAAAATTAATACTGCTTGCTGAGATTAATACTGCTCATGAAGATAGTGATGCTTATGAGATGAAGACTCCGTATGGGAATGAAGACAGCTGTATAGATTGAAGCTAAAGTAAAGGATATAATTATGGACTGAAGATCAATTTTATTTTGATAATTATCTTGTAATCAGTCTTGTATATATAGTATAGAAGTCTTTGATAGAATAAATTTTTATTATTCATAAATTTTGTTTTAGAGAGAATTAACCTCAAGATTAGTTTAGATCCTTTCTATAGAGAAGTATATAACGTCTGTTGAGTCTGTTCAACAGATTGAGGTTTTGTGTGTAATCATCAAGTTGAATCAATATAAACTTGTGATTTGAGTGCATATACTGTTCCATCGATTGTTAGTGTTAAAGTGTTTTTCCGCAACTTCTTTAGCATTGATTCTGAGTGTGTGTGAATTATATTCTTGTTTGAGTTACGATCCTGACAAGTGGTATCAGAGCTTTGTTAAACTCAGAAAAACAACAATCATCATGGACGGTTCAAGTGATAGTGTTCTGGTCTCAAAGGTTCCAATGCTCAGATCTAATGAGTTTGACATGTAGAAGATTAGGATCAGGCAATACATTCTTCTCACAGATTACTCCATGTGGGACATCATTGAGAATGGCCCATATAATGAAGGAAAGATTGGTGAAGATGGAAAAAGAATCCCACCAAAGACGGATGGAGAGAGGAAGATAAGGCAGATAGAGATGAAAGCCTTGAGCACACTGCTCTTGCCTATTCCTAATGAGTATCAACACCAATTCTGCAACTGCACTGATGCCCAGATGCTTTGGAATGCTCTAAAGAAGAGATTCTCTGGTACCAAAAGTACCAAGAGAAATCAGAAGGCAATATTGAAGCAACTGTATGAAAACTTCATGTCAACTAAGAATGAATCCATGACTCAAACTTTTGACAGGTTTAACAAGCTGATTGGTGAACTAGCTACTGTTGGAGTACAGATTGATCAAGATGATGTAAACAGAAAGTTCTTAAGGTCCCTTGGAGATGAATGGACCATGTATATTGTCTCCTTCAGACAGAATGACAAGCTGGAAGACAAAGAACTAGTCGATCTTTATAATGACTTAAGGGTGTTTAAGGTTGAAGTTGAAGCCAAGAAGAGACCATCTGGATACACTCATAATGCTGCTCTTTTATCATCTTCTTCTTCTACTGATTCTACTGCTAATACAGAATCAGTTAGTACTGCTTATGTATGTAAGCAGAATGTATCTAATGACTCTGTATTAGAAGCTTTTCTTGCTAGTCATGCTAATTCTGGTTTAATTAATGATGATCTTGAACAAATTAATGCAGATGACCTTGAGGAGATGGATATAAAGTGGCAGATGGCCATGCTAACTATGAGGGTCAAGAGATTCATAAAGAGGACTGGAAGGAACAACTTTTCTCAGAGGAGAGAAGATGGTTCTGGGTTTGACAAGTCAAAGGTGGAGTGCTACAAGTGTCACAAAATGGGACACTTTGCAAAAGAATGCAGAAGAGGAATTCCTCAACAACATGGCAGCAACCATCAACAAGCACATTCCTCAAGCATCCAAAACAACAGAAACTCCACTCAAGCTCTTGTTTCTCAAGAAGGAATGGGATTTGATTGGAGTGATCAAGCAGAAGAAGCTGTTCAGAATCAAGCCCTGATGGCAGAAGTCTCAGAATCTTCAAGCACAGATATTCCAACAGAGGTAAAAACTAAACTGTGCACTAAAGAGTGTCTTCAGACTGTACAAAAGTACAGGGATCATAACCATAGCATGTGTGACGATCTTAAAAGGTTAGAGAGAGATATAAGAGAGTATAAAGTGATTGTTGAGAAGTTTGAAGATCAAATCAAGGCTTACAAGGCAAATGAACTTCAGCACTACTATGACACAAATTACTGGAAGTGGGAGAAAAATCAATTAGAGATTCAAATAGAAAAGTCTAAAGAGGAGTGTGAGAAGATAAAGAGTGAGTATGAGAAAGCTAAGCTTGACATTGAGAAGTTTTCTTATGCTTCCAAAGCAATGGACTCTTTGCTTAACGCTCAAGTTCATGATAAGATCAAGAGTGGTATAGGATACAATGCAACACCTCCACCTTATAACAATAATTACATCCCTCCCTCTTCAGATCTCTTAGAAAACCAAAATAAGGAGGACTTACCTATAAGAGCAACAGAAGTAGATCCTATAGATAGTGTGGTGGTTGAAGAAGAGAATGAGGAAGAGAATTCTGAGAGTAAGAATGCAGAAGAGATTCCTGTAGAAAATCATATTCTTACCAATGAAGGGGGGGTAAACCATTCATCAAGAGTGAAAAGGTGGATAGGTCAAAGAAAGAAAAGGGAAAGGTATAAGGAGTCCACTATATGCAGACCACAGTTGTGAATCCTTGTACATGTAAACAGCATCAGCCCCAAAAACATGATAAAACAAGGGGTAATCAAAGAAACTGGAATAATCAGTGGGCACAAAAACAAATGGTTGATCTGAGTAAAATCAATAGACCAAAACCTTGTTTTATTTGTGGAAAGCTTAATCATATTGCCAAATACTGTTATTTCAATCCTATGAACCAAAGGATAAATTTTCAAAATCCTGTTATACAAAATCCTGTTGGTTATAGGAATCAAAGAAGGAATCATATGACTGAAAATGTAAAAAGAGCGCCTATAAAATCTCATGCTCAAAACAAGTTTGCAAAATCAAAGAAAAATACTCCAAATAAGTCAAGGAGTAACTTAATGAAGAAGAAAGCAAACAACTTTGTCCAGGTATGGGTTCCAAAAATAAAGAAAGTTGTTAGTACTGCTACTTCAAATAGTACTGCTGACAGAAATAATGCTACTGTAAGCAATAGTACTGCTAACCCAATTAGTACTGCTAATGATGTTAGTACTGCTAACAAAGTTAGTACTGCCAATCAAGTTAGTACTGCTTCCAGTAACAGACCCATTATTGTGACAAAGTATTCAAGCCATAAGATTCCCCAGTCTGAAAAGCTCATTAAAACTAATTGTGAATATGTTGATGAGAATGGGAAACCCAAGACCACTTTGGCTTGGGTTCCTATTAAAAACTAACTGTTCTACTTTATGTGCAGGGCAACCAACAGCTAAAAGGGAAGAGCATTTGGCATGTTGATAGTGGTTGCTCTAGGCACATGACAGGCAACAAGTCCTGCCTACAAAACATCAAAAGAATTGATGAAGGACATGTTGCATTTGGTGATAATCCATCTGGAGGAAAGATTAGTGGAAAAGTTATGAGAATAATGCAGGAACAGGGACAGAATCAGTACAAGACACAAGACAAGAGTTTGTGTTGTTCCCAATCTCTACAGCAGATCCTATTGAACTATGTGTTCAAGAGAAGAAAGATGCTTCAGATTCAAAGGATACTGAAACTGCTCAGAATGAAGAGGAGAGAGGTGAAAAGGAGGATCAGCTTTTGACTTCAGAACATCTAGAACCTGAGATGCCTGCATTGGCAAAAGATGATACTGATGATGAGAACTCCTCAGTGTTTGGTGGCAGATCTCCTGAAAAGAATGACTCTAATCTAGATGCAGAGATTAATGAAGAGACTATTCATCAAACACAAGTGCATAAAGATCATCCTCCTCAGTTGGTGATTGGAGACATCAATTCTCCAATCATCACAAGGAATCAGAGTAAGTTGGGAGGATTAAAAGACATACAATCAGGCTTACTATCTTGCTTTCAATCTCAGGTTGAGCCCAAAAAGGCACATGATGCAATGAAAGATCCAAGTTGGATAGAAGCAATGCAAGAGGAGCTGCTGCAGTTTGTACTGCAAAATATATGGGATTTGGTAGAACTGCCTAAAGGACACAGAGCTATAGGGACAAAATGGATTTTCAGAAACAAGAAGGATGAGAGAGGGATAGTGATCAAGAACAAGGCTAGATTGGTAGCACAGGGGTACACTCAAGAAGAAGGAATTGATTATGAAGAGGTTTTTGCACCAGTGGCTAGGATTTAGGCAATTAGGCTGTTTTTAGCCTATGTTTCTTTCATGAAGTTCAAAGTCTACCAAATGGATGTGAAAAGTTCTTTTCTATATGGAAAAATGGAAGAAGAAGTATATGTCTGTCAGCCTCCAGGGTTTGAAAATCCCAAGTACCCTGACAGAGTATACAAATTGAAGAAAGCACTGTATGGACTACATCAAGCACCAAGAGCTTGGTATGACACATTGTCTACCTATCTCTTGGAAAATGGTTTTGAGAGAGGTATCATTGACAAGACTATGTTCATTCAAAGGAAGAAGAAGGACATCTTGTTAGTGCAAATATATGTGGATGACATCATCTTTGGATCCACAAAAGATCAACTGTGCATAGATTTTGAAGGATTAATGCATAAGAGATTCAAGATGAGTTCTATGGGTGAACTTACTTTCTTCATTGGGCTACAGGTTAAGCAGAAACAAGATGGAATCTTCATAAGCCAAACCAAGTATGTGCAGGACATTTTAACCAAGTTTGGGTTCTCAGATTCCAAGCCTGCAAGCACACCCATGGAGACACACAAACAAATAACTGCAGATCTTGAGGGGGAGGATGTGGATGTTCATTATTAAAGATCCATGATTGGCTCTCTCATGTATCTCACAGCTTCTAGACCAGATATCATGTTCCCTGTTTGTGTGTGTGCAAGATTTCAAGTTAGGCCAAAGCAATCACATTTTCAAGCAGTCAAGAGGATATTCAGATATCTCAAAGGTCAACCCAGATTAGGACTTTGGTATCCTCATGACTCACCGTTTGACCTACTGGCATATTCAGATAGTGATTTGGGTGGAGCTAACTTGGACAGAAAGTCTACAACTGGAGGATGTCAGTTTTTGGTTGCAAGACTAGTTTCATGGCAGTGTAAGAAGCAAACCACAGTGTCCACTTCAACAACAGAAGCAGAATACATAGTTGCTGCAAGCTGCTGCTCACAAGTGCTATGGATTCAGAATCAAATGATGGACTATGGTATGACATTTCTTCACACTCCTATTTTCATAGACAACAGCAGTGCTATTAGCATTGTTAATAATCTTGTCAAGCATTCAAAAACAAAGCATATAGAAATAAGGTACCACTTTATCAGAGACTGCAATGAGAAGAAGCTAATTCAGGTTCAGAAA
The DNA here is from genome assembly GCA_954870635.1 of Arctium minus. NCBI lineage: Eukaryota > Viridiplantae > Streptophyta > Magnoliopsida > Asterales > Asteraceae > Arctium > Arctium minus. The sequence goes on along the minus strand of OX941092.1, from coordinate 69,901,142 downwards.
GTACACACAAGTAACCAGTTTGCTGATCTATTCACAAAAGCTTTTGATGTGGGTAGATTCACATTCTTGGTCACAAGTGTGGGCATGATAAACAATGAATAAGTATATTCTCATTCTATTTATATACCTATATAGATTCCTCCTTATCTACTTTCATTAAATTGGTGCTATTAACCCTTGTGTGCTTAAGTGTTTCAGGAAGAAAGGCCAAACAAAAGTGAAGTATAGTTATTACTGCTAGTATGTATTACTACTGCTAGTCTGTATTACCACTGCTAGTCTGGATTACTATTGCTGGTTAGTTTTCCTACTGCCAGTCTGTGTTCAAGCTGCTAGTCTGTGTTAATACTGCTAGTATGTATTACTACTGCTAGTATGTATTACTACTGCTAGTCTGTATTACTACTGCTAGTAAGTATTACTACTGCTTCAAAGAGTTACTACTGTGGGGGTCAGTTACTACTGCTAATGTAAATCAGTACTGCTCTTAACTATTTTATTGGTTGTATAAATAACCTCTTAGTCCGCCAAAAATCAAACGGCTCTTGCTCTTCAAGCTCTTAACCCTAGTTCGCAGTCAAATCTCTCTCAAATGGCAGGTCTTGTATTTGTTGATGACCACAATGAGTTGGCAATACTGAATAAGCCCAACCAAGCCGAAGGATTTCATCAGATTGTAGACTTCCTAAAATCCACACATATCTCCCACGCTTTAACGGTCAATCCCATAATCTATGTGGAGCATCAAAGACAGTTCTGGACAAATGCCACTATCCATAATAAAGAGGGTACTCTGATTATCAAGTCAAGGGTTTGTGATAAACCCCTGTAGATCCCAGTGCAGTGCAATCACAAGTAATATGAACAATGATGAACAGATGATAGGCCACAGCAACTAGTCATATGATTGATATAACTTCAAAGGGTTAAGGTTTACAGAGAGAATTTCTGATAATAGTATGTAAACCTAACAACTAGTAAACTGAATAATTAATCTCTAGACTGATAAATGAAAACAAAAATAACTTTAAATACATGGGCTCGCAGGCCTAATGAGCTTATGGGCTTTAAGGCCCAACAAGCTTACAACTTTAATAACTTGTCATAATCTACCCTGAACTTCTATTTAACTAACAAAGTAGCCCTAACAATCTCCCCCTTTAAATAGAAGTTGATAGTCACGCCAGTTAGAAACAAAAATTTTCCGGAAACCAAAGCTGATCTCAAAATATCTGATTTGCGTTCTATACTCCAGTCGTTCTTCAATAACATTCAGTGCTTTAAGAACAAGTGCTTTGTATGAAAAATCCAGTAATTGAACTCCTTTTTCATCTTGACTCAGCGCACGCTTCAACTTGTCTTTCAAAAACATCAACGTACCATCACAAAATCTGGCAATCTGATCAAAACGGATAAAGCGTAGAACACCGTTATTGTTCACATATGACATACCAAACTCTGGAAACTTTATAACTGTGAATGCAGGTACATTTAGAGCATCAGACGGAACACTCAGATCAGGCTTGAACAGATTAATCTTCGGTTGATCACTTTCTAACCCAATCTGAAAATCTTCCACCGAAGCAAGTTTCATTGCGCACTTCATGTATCTTTTCACTGTTTCTAGTGCATCAATGACTTCTCCGGGTCTGACGGTTCTGGTCTTTAAGTCACGTAATATGTACAGCAGATCTTGTGGCTCCAGACATGGAAAATCAGCATCAGAAAAGCAGTATTGTTGACCATCTTCTCTAGTAACCATAAAGTCCGTATACTTAACCTTCATGAAGTAGGCAGGTATAATCTTATCAACTGATACAATCCTGAGCTTTGTCTTGGAGTACTTGTGCTGGAACTTTCTGTACACGAACACAAGTTCACGCTATTTTTCTTTATTTTTCACTGACTGTAGACCATGGATAACGACTTCATCATACTTTCTGATCCAGTGGGCAAAGATCTTTTTCTGACTTTCTTCGAGAAAAGGAACTTTGATTCGGACTCTTTCCCACTTGGATGGACGAACTGGAGTAGTACTAACTGGTTCTCTAACTGGTGAAGCTGTAGGAGATCTCTCGGGAAAAACTGTAGAAGAAAAATCAGGGTGATTAACTGGATAGGTCAATAAAGGAATCACGGCAGAAGACTGATCATCTGGATGTAGTATTTCATCAATTTCTTCTTGCATAACCACCAGAGCTCTTTCAGTATTGGCACATTCTTCTGTCGTGTCCGTCACTTCATACGGATCTAGTATTATTGCCCAATCTTCAGGAACTATCGGAGAACCATCTTCAAATTCCTCAGGCTTTTCAACCGTCGGATAATCGTATAGTATCAAGTCTGTCACCGGTTCCCGTTCCTGTTCCTGTCTCTGTCCCTCTGTTCTTGTACCCGAACCCGTACCCTGTTCAACCTGTTCTGACTCCACTACATGTGTCTCCGTCTCAGATAGACGTTGGCGCTTCTCCCCCTCATGGTGATCAGGATCATCCTGATCATCATGTCGGCGCTTGAGCCGTTCTGCCTGGTTACGGCAGGTATCCTCCACTGCTGAAAGGCGTTCAGTCAAAACAGCTACGGTTTGCTGAAGTGACTGAAGCATAGCTTGCTGGATCTGGAAGGCTTCGGTAGAGACAGTAGGCTGGGGTGTAGGTGGAGTAGGTGTGGATGCTTGAGAACGAAGTAGAGATAGCAAATCGGCATCTTGGGTGGGTTCGGTTTGAGATTGGGCTATAAGTTTGGCGAGAAGGATAGATTTGAGTTCAGGTATGGAAAGATCCGTGGCTGATAGAGAAGGTGGAATAGGTGTGGTCTCCGGCTCAATCGCAGGACCTTTGCCTTTGACCATTCGTTTGATGTTGTCCACCTCCTCCCTCATCATAGATTGGACAGCCTTTAGGGCGCCGTCCATGTATTCCCTTGAGACAAACTCATGTGGGGTAACTCCGGGGTCACTTAGACTTCCCGTTGTAGCTACGACTGTTGAAGTCGAGCCGCCTACGTTCACGGTTGGCGTGATGATAGCCGTGGTAGGACTTCCACCCAATCCTTGTAACCTACCCGAAGGTGGGTTTACTATGGATGTTCCGGCCGGGCCACTTAGGCTACCGGCGATAGCCGAAAAAGGAATCTGTGTCCTAGGAATGGCATGAATAACAAGTGGCTCTAGACTCCGTGCATGCAAAGAAGGCGAGAACGGGGGCAGCTGTTCTCTTGTTTCAATATCGGCACCCTCCAAGTGAGAGCCCGATAGAGTATGTGCTAAATCCCCGTGAGTTTGTGAAACCACCATCTGTTGAGAGATGGTGGAGTGGCTTGGTGGGGCGTGCAAGTGCGCCGCTAGGTCCACGGCGGCTTCTTCAATACCCAGTCCCAACACATGAGACTGGATAGCAGATGTGGCTACCTGGCTAGATGTGGCTGGGGGAATACAACCGAAGATGGTTGTCCCATCACTCGTGTACTCTCAGAATGTAGCTTACTCCGCCTTTCCCTCACACAGCTCACCTCTTGATGTTCAACTAATACTCCCTCCGCTCTCCTTATCTCTCCGGATGGGGGCTGATTATCGTCACCATCAGAGTCAGAAGACTCTTCATTTGATGCCGATGTTGCTGTTTGGGTTTCCTCGGTATCTGAAGTGGCTGATGTTCCTTCAGTAGCAGCGACAGAAGAAGACTGAGCTTGAACGGCTTCAGAAACTGTTGCCTCTTCTGTCGTTTGAGTACCTGTTGTTGGTGGCGGAGAAGGTTGTCTCGAAGAACTCGGCTGGCTCGTTCCAACGGCGCTGCCCACGCCAGATCCCCTTACAATAATAGCTCTCGACACACCCTGTCCGGAAGCCCCAGCTGTCCGGACGCTCCTGCCTTTCGTTTGTGGACGCGGACCCTCACGTCGCTCAGGTCTTGCTCCCTGGGCAGGTCCTGTCGGTCCTGGCCGGACCATAGGAGCTGGAATGTTGTGTGTGTGCCTATAAGCTATCACACTCAGTGCCGTGGGATGAGCATGGTCTAGTACCCCGACTGGGATTTGTCGGGAGACAACACCTTCCGGATCAGCACGGGAGGGAATCTTGCGCGTTGGATGTTGTGGACACGTCGGGTGGGTAGAGCGGCGTTGTATCTCGGGATACAGGTTCATGTAGTTCCGGATAACGATCTGTAGGAACCGCATGAATGGAATGAAGTTTGATCGGCGAGATGCAGTAGAACGAACTCTCTGTATGAGTTCAAACCAGAGAAAGTCGGCAAAGTCCACGTGGCGATTGAAAGCCACCACGTGAAAGATGCGAAGAATCGGGGCGCTCGTCTGATCAATGCCCTTCGTTATAGACGAAAGGCACCGATTGATGTATGTGAACAACGTATACCATATTGTTGATAGATGTTTGCGGTTGAAGGTTGATGGAATGCGAAGTTCTGCGCCGTAACCCAAAGAGAGAAGATCAGCGCACAGTGTAGCATCAGTGACCATGGGGTCAAAGGTTTCGCGGCCGGCTACGGATCCGGCGGTCGGTAACCGAAGAAATTGACGGAAAAGATCACATGTGAGAAGCACTGGAGTGTGATCTATTCGTCCTTCAAGATGAAATCCTCCATCGGCCTCTAACGCATGGAGAGAATGCCAGAACTGCTGTAAGTATAGAATTGGTACGGTTGCAGTTTCCGTTAGAGCATAGGCGATTGGATGGCCCCTGAGTATCTCGATGATGACCTGATGTTGAATAGCAGGTTGGGTTACATCGAGATGGTAGTTATTGGCTGTAAGAGGAAGGAACTGATCCTCGGGAATCAGTTCCGCATCTGCGATTGGATCAATCGCTGGTGGCTGGTTTTGTGCCATTGTACCTGCTCCCCCTCGAAAGGTGGACTCGTGTGACTTACCAACCATCTGACGCTAGTGCTCCCCCTGAACACATTACCGGGGTGTAGATCCATCACAATCAACTTGCACTTTTCAGAGAAGAAGAGATAAACTGTACACAAAATCACAAAAACAGACACACGAACACAAAAGAAACGAGAAAAACACGAAATCTACTTTGTTGATACAGAAGTTCGTAACGGAAAACGAGTAAAATGCAATAACCAAGGAGTGTGGATAATAGCAACCAGAGACAAGGCACTGGTGCATTTGTCACAGTCATTCGTTATAAAATGAAACTCGTAGAGAGCTGCGAACGGATCAAACTTTCAGATTTAGCATACCTAGCTTGGACACAAGGTAATTAAATTGTTTTTCGTCCAAGGCTTTGGTAAATAGGTCTGCTAACTGATGCTCTGAATTAACAAAATAGAGTTCGATAGTACCTTTTTCCACGTGATCTTTTATAAAGTGATAGCGCACATCAATGTGCTTCGTCTTCGTGTGCTGGACGGGATTGCTTGATATGGCTATAGCGCTCTTCGAGTCGCAGTAGATGGGAATCCTGGAGTAATTAAATCCATAATCTTTGAGCTGGGTGCGCATCCAGATGACTTGCGAGCAGCAACTGGCGGCTGCTACATACTCCGCCTCGGCGGTGGAGGTGGATACGCAGTTTTGCTTCTTGGAAGCCCAGCTGACAAGACGATCGCCCAAGAACTGAACATGACCCGACGTGCTCTTCCGGTCCAGCATGTTTCCAGCATGGTCAGCGTCCGAGTAGGCTGTCAATTCAAAACCTGTCTCTTTTGGATACCACAAACCAAGATCAGCAGTACCTTTTAAATATCGAAAAATTCGCTTAACCGCAGCTAAGTGAGACTCTTTAGGTTTCGACTGAAATCTTGCACACAAGAATGTCGAAAACATAATGTCAGGCCGACTAGCCGTCAAGTACATCAGAGAGCCAATCATACCTCTATAAATAGTAGCATTCACATCCTTACCGTCAGGATCGGAGTGAAGCTTTAGAGTAGTGGACATGGGGGTTTTCATAGATGAAGATTGTTCCATCTGGTATTTCCGAAGAATATCCGAGATGTACTTAGATTGATTAATGAAAATTCCTGATTGTAATTGTTTTACTTGGAGACCCAGGAAAAAATTCATTTGCCCCATCATGCTCATTTGAAAATGTGTACTCATTAAGGCAGAAAAGTTCTGACAATACTTGGGGTTCGTGGAGCCAAAGATTATATCATCAACATAAATTTGTACAAGAATGATATCATTCTTCTCTCTTTTAATAAATAAAGTGGTATCAATTTTACCTTTAGAGAATCCAGACTTGACTAAGAAGGATGATAGTGCATCATACCAGGCTCGTGGCGCTTGCTTAAGACCGTAGAGGGCCTTGTCAAGAAAATAGACGTAATTCGGATTTTCAGTACTCACGAAGCCTTCGGGTTGCAAGACATAAACTTCCTCCTTGAGCACGCCATTGAGAAACGCGAATTTCACATCCATTTGAAAGACGATGAAATTCTTGTGAGCGGCGTAGGCGAGGAACATGCGGATCGCTTCAATGCGGGCCACCGGTGCAAATGTCTCATCGTAATCAATTCCTTCTTGTTGGCGATATCCTTTAGCCACTAGGCGCGCCTTGTTCCGAACAATGATGCCGTTTTCGTCCTTCTTGTTCTTAAAAATCCATTTAGTCCCGATCACCGTCTTGTTCTTAGGACGGGGAACTAGGCGCCATACTTTGAGGGTCTCAAACTGGTTGAGTTCCTCCTGCATAGCAATTACCCAGTCCGGATCAGTCAGTGCGTCAGAGACAGTGGAAGGTTCGATACGGCTGAGGAACGAGGAAAATAAGCAGTCATTGGCGGTGGTGGATCGAGTTTGAACTGGTGTGGAGGGATCACCAATGATCTGATGAAGAGGATGTGCTCGAGTCCATTTGGTAGTATGTGGATGTGGTTGATATGTCTGATGGGAGGTATCGGAATCCACATGACCACCTGGGGGTAAATCCTGAACTGCCTCGAGGGATGATGGCTTGTGAGGTGTAAGCTTCGTAGTGGGAGTCGAACTAGGAGTAGAGGACGACTCAGCTGGAGATGAAACTATGGAATGTTCCGAGATTGCCGGAGAGGAAGCTTCGAGAGCACCTTCGACAGAAGTCGGTGCAGGAAGTTGAACGGAAACATGAGTTGGTTCAGTAGCACCGTTATCAAGAGCTTGAGCAAGAGGGTGTCTATTACTTGAGCTCGGGGAAGCTTGATCATTGGCAGTAGAGGGTGGAGCACCAGGCGAGGATGGACCACCGGAGTCGGTAGGGCCCGTGACTTGTGTCACTTCTGGTGCTTGAGCATTATTCCTGTCACATGACGTAGTATTAGACTTAACATTAAATAAGTCAGTATAAAAGAACTCAAACAGTAAATCCAAATCAGAAAGATGTGCTCTTGATGCATGATGTGGATCCACTGGAGATTGTGTAGCCTCCGTACGAAATTGTCCAGAAGCTAACACACCAGTAAGCGCGGGTTCTGAACTGAGATGTTCAGAAACCATGTCAGGGGCCTCGTCAAAAGTCACATTTACGCTCTCAATGACAGTCTTCGTCCTTTTGTTGTAGACACGGTAGGCTTTTGCTTGTTGAGAGTAGCCGATAAACACTCCTTCATCCGCTTTGGGACTGAATTTGCCAAGATCATCCTTATCATTTAAGACAAAACAGGTGCATCCGAAAGCATGAAAGTAGTTGATGTTCGGGATACGCTTATTGATGATCTCGTACGGAGTCTTGTTGAACCGCTTGTTAATGATAGACCGATTTTGAGTATAGCAAGCGGTAGCAACAGCTTCTGCCCAAAGAAATAGTGGTAGCTTGGAATGAGATAACATCGTGCGTGCTGCTTCGACTAGAGTTCTGTTTCGACGTTCTACCACTCCATTCTGCTGAGGAGTACGAGCAGCGGAGAAAGTATGCGAGATACCCACTGAAGTGAGATAAGTGGTGAGTAACTGATTCTTGAACTCAGTACCGTTGTCCGTCCTGATGGTTTGAACTACTTGGTTGAGACTGACTTGAATACTTTTCAGAAGAGAGATTATCAAGTCGGGAGTTTCATCCTTGGAACGGAGAAATCGGACCCAAGTGTAACGAGAGAAATCGTCAACCATCACCAGAACATACTTCTTGTGATTTATGCTTTGAACGCGCATCGGTCCACATAAGTCCATGTGGATTAGCTCAAGGGACCGAGTAGTACTCGGAACGGCTTTAGGCTTGTGAGACGCCTTTTTCATCTTGCCCTTTTCGCAGGCAGCGCACAGATGATCTTTTGCAAACTTGAGATCTGGCATACCTTTGACATGTCCCCCGAGCACCAACTTGTTGATGTTCTTGAAGTTCAAGTGCGAGAGACGACGATGCCATAGCCAACTTTGTTCAGTAGATGCTTTTGACAACAAACAGACTTCCTTGTCAGGTTTCAAGGACGAGAGGTCAATTGTATAGAGGTTGGTGCGTCGCGTTCCAGCAAGTATTTCTTTACCATCCTCAGTTCGAACGCTACACCGTTTAGCCTTGAAAGTAACCTCGAGATTCTTGTCGCAGAATTGACCGATACTGAAGAGATTGTGACCGAGACCTTCGACATAGGAGACTTTCTTGATCGTGATGTTATCTTTGACAATATCGCCGTAACCCCTGATGGGAGAGGAGTGATCATTCCCGAACCGGACATTTCCACAAAACCTCTCGGTGAAGTTTGTGAGAAGCTCCCGTCTTCCGGTCATGTGCTTGGAGCAACCTGAATCTAGATACCACACATGACCGTCCTGCAAAACAGGTTATTTCTTTTTAGGTACCCATTCGTAAATGGGTCCTTTAGGGTTAGGGTTAACACCCGACTTAGAGACCCGTTTATCATTGGGTCTTTGTCTTTCACGGGAAACAAGACTATGAGAATTATTAGTAGCAATATGATATGAACCAAACCAATCAGATGCATAACGGCTATCAACAAAATCATTTGATCCACAATGAGAACAACACAAACAATCATGCGACAGTTGAAGTAATTGCGGAATTGAATAAACTTTTAAAGGAAAAGTTCCATTACACTCAACTAGAGGTTTAGAAATAAAAACATTATGATTGTTATTGTTCTTTCTAGACTTTAACACTGGATCAACTAATTCTGATGTTGCCGAGCTCTCTTTTGACTTCTTAGCTACCCAAGCATATTTCACTTCTTTCCGCCGACCAAACGTATCTGAAATACCGTTAAACCCATAGTCAGAGGATTTGAAATTTGACGATTGTGACATTTGAGAGCGACCGGTCTTTTTCTTCTTCTGTGAACGCCTTTTAGATTTAGACTTGGAAGGTTTTGAAGAATTGTTCACAGAAGGTTTTCTCGAGGCAAATGTAGAACATTCACCTTTATAAAATTTAACCGGAGGCTCACATGACTCATTTAAAAAATCAACATGGCTAGGTAGAGAAGGATTAAAATCAAATTGGCTCAAAGTGCTATCTAAACACACCTCAGAATTCAAGAATGCGGAAAATTCAAGTTCCTCATCAGAAAGGACCTTATCACATGAGGACTTCAGAGCATTTGAAGAGTTTGTTGAGTGCAGATCATATGCGGAAGCATTTTTACAATCAGAACACTGATCTGATTTAAGCCTTTGAGGCTCTTTTCCTTTATTTGAAATGATCGGTGACGAGTCACCCATAAAAGCTTTGAAGGAAGATGAGTCAGAAGAAGGATAAGAGTTTTCAGACAGAGACGATAACTCTCTTTGGAGAATGGAAGGCTGAGCATGAGAGTCAACCTTGTGAAGTTGCACTTTCAGATTATCTGCTGCCATAGCAGTCAGTTGTGAGTGCAACTTCTTTATTTCTGTCTGGTAATATTCTTTTTCTTCTTTCGACATAGTCTCCTTTTTGTTGGAACTGAGATACTCAATTTGAGATAAAAGACTTTGCTTTTCCTTTTGAAAATTTTCCCTTTCTAGTGCATACGATTCTTCTAGCTGAACAAGTTTCTTTTCTAAAAGCAGAGTTGGAACATAAACCTTAGGAGCTAGAGGTTCCTCCTCAGTTTTAACGGTTTTAGTATCTAGTTCAGCTTGAGAGTAACTATGGAAAAAATCGGATGACAGGAAACGGGGTTTGTCAGTATTATAAGAAGCATTTAAAGTATCATAAACAAAAGGAAATGTCCTTTTAGAAAGAACAGAGTTTTCTCTTCTCAACTTATCTTCAAGGTCTTCCTCCTCAGTGGGTGTGGTCCAATGTATCTTATATTCAGGAAAGATTTTGTCTAATCCAAAAAATTCAGATGCATATAAAGTAGGAACTTTGGATAAAGCCTTGTTTAGATAATTAGGGTTATCGTACCCGATACCCGCATTTCCGTACTTTGGTTCTTTTGGTGCGATTAGCTTTAGCGTTTGATCAGATTGACCAAATTTATAAAGTTTCTTTTCAAGCTCTTCTAGCTGATTGGATAACCTTATGTTCTCATTTTTGTAAGCCACGTTTTGATTTAACAAATCAATTTTCTCGGACTCAGACATACGGAGCTTATCGGTCAGGTCATCTACTTTGGTCATTAGATTTTGTGACTCTGTTGAACACCTCACATTTTCTTCTCTTAGATTAGAAATAGTGCACATGTAGCTAGAGATTTCTAAGCTTTGATTTTCCATAAAGTCAGACTGCTTAGTGACACGGTTTTCCAGAGAAGAGATAAGTTGTTCTTTTTCTTTTAACAGAAGCTTGTAAGAGTCAAGTTTGTTCATAGATAGTTGCATCTGATCAAGTAAAGCTTCATGAAAAGGGGTACATACCTGGCAAGGAGCATTGTTATCGTCTTCATCAGTATCAGATGGTGATGAATGGTTGCCCATGAAGCACAGATGAGCTTCAGCATCCTCGGGTTCTTGATCCGACACTTGTAGCCAGTAATCATCTTCAGCCATTAGAGCTTTACCAGCTTCCTTTTCTTTGGCAAGAAGCAGCTTGGCTCGGTAGTAGTCCGCGTTGCGCACAATTGGCTTGCGACAATCTCTGGCGAAATGACCTAACCGACCACAATTGTAACATTTGATCGGTTCGTCTTTAGGCTTTTCTTCATGTCTCTTGTCAGGCTTCTTACCAGCTTCAAAGCGACTGTTACCTTCAGACTTATCACGATGATCACGATGAGTAGAAACTCTTTGCTTATTGGAAGTCTTGGAGAAAAACTTCCTCTTTTGAAATGCTTGAGTGAGAAACACCATTGCTTCTTTCATCTTGGCAAGTTCTGGATCCGAATCGCTATCGGGATCTTCAGGTTCAGAATCACTCAGCACATGTTCTTTTCCAGATGATCGGCTTACGGATTTGCCTCTTCTCTCAGATACGAGTGCTATTTGATCAGTTGCTGGCTTTTCTTCTGCTTTCCCAATAAGTTCCATCACTTCCTCTTCGTCTTGGAGCAGCATTTCATACAGTTCGTGAAGGTACAGCTTCTCCAAGGTTTGAGTGTGACGAATATGGGAGACGAACGGTTTCCACTCAGACTGTAAGTTGTTCATAAACTTTATGTTGTTTTCCGTGTTCGTCTTTGTGATCTTATTTTTCTGAAGATCATTTAGAAGCATATTAAACCTTTCGTAGGTTTCCGTCAGCGTTTCACCCTTTCGTGCTTTAAACCCATCATATCTGGTGATACAGTTTGTCACCTTTAGCTGGTTATTGATGTGGCTTCCCATCATCATCTTCTCTATTTGGTCCCACATCTTTTTCGATGAGTCCTTGAAACTATCTATACAAGCATAGATGTCATTCGGTAGACTTTGAAGAAGGTACGATTTTGCCAGCTTTTCTGCCTCGTACATATCCTTTTCTTCCTTAGTAAAATCACCAACAGATTTCCGAATCTGACGCTCTGGCCTTCCTTCAGCTGGGTTTCCCGGTACCACTTTCATTGGCCAATCTTGTGGACCCTCAGTCAGACATTTGTATATATCTTCATAGTTGGATTTTGCTTCTATGAAATTCATAAATCGGTCATGCCACTGAGGGTACTCTCCCCGAAAGAGCACCGGGGGCTTTTGGTCAGAACCGATGGCTAGAGCATCCCTTGAGTTCATCTTTACTTCTTAACTTAAGAGCACTGTAATGATCGTTAGGCAAGCAGAATGATTCAAATACAATAAAATAGAAGAAACACAGAAAACACTTGGTCTAATCAGAAAATCATGTCAAACAATATCCGGTCGAAGGTATTCCCGGAGGAAGCAGGTATCCGGTCGAAGGACACGTCCGGGGATACACTTATCCGGTCGAATGATACGACCTGGGACACGCGTATTCGGTCGAATGGACAAGACCGGAGCACTCCTATTCGGTCGAATGGGTAAGACCGGGGAAACTCTATTCGGTCGAAAGAGTTTGACCGGAGCACAAGTGTCCGGTCGAAGGAGGAAGTCCTATTCGGTCGAATGATAAGACCGGGTAACACGTATCCGGTCGAAGGTTATTCGGTCGAAGGGACAAGACCGGGTAACACGTATCCGGTCGAAGGGCTCAGGTCGAAAGACAAATTAAATGATAAACACAAAAAAAACAGATAAGGTCGAAGATACCAAATGACCGAAGAACACGAAGAAACCACCGAAGAACTCGATGAATTTCTGGGATTCAACCGAAGCCAACCCCAGAACCTTCGATCTTCGATCGAATAAAGCCCAGATAAACAACCAAAAGATTCAACCGGATGCGATGTTATCAACAAGATCGATAAAAAACAATGGCTAACCCTAAGACCGATAGCAAACAAAGTAAAAAAAATTCTCAGATTCGATCGAAGAAGAAAAATAAACTTTTCATATACCAGATTAGAATCGATCGAACATACAAAAAAAAACTTTAACTTTGCAGAATCAGATTAATCAGATAAACATATAACGCAAATACTAACAATCAATTCAAGCAAATAAAGCAACTAACACAATAAAATTGATCTTAGGGTTTCAGACAAACCTTTTTTACTGGATCAAACCTTTTTGCCTATCTGCTCTGAAAACCAATTGTAGATCCCAGTGCAGTGCAATCACAAGTAATATGAACAATGATGAACAGATGATAGGCCACAGCAACTAGTCATATGATTGATATAACTTCAAAGGGTTAAGGTTTACAGAGAGAATTTCTGATAATAGTATGTAAACCTAACAACTAGTAAACTGAATAATTAATCTCTAGACTGATAAATGAAAACAGAAATAACTTTAAATACATGGGCTCGCAGGCCTAATGAGCTTATGGGCTTTAAGGCCCAACAAGCTTACAACTTTAATAACTTGTCATAATCTACCCTGAACTTCTATTTAACTAACAAAGTAGCCCTAACAACCCCTAACCATCTCGGAGGAGACCATTCGCATTCATCTACTTTTAGATGATGCCGCAGGTATAACATCTCTACCTAAGGAAGATCTTTTTGAAAATATAAGCAGAATGGGATATGAAGGTCCCACTGAGATATATAAGTTCTTTAAGAACAAATTCTCACCTCAGTGGAGATTCTTTGTTCATACTCTCCAGCATTACATTTCAAAGAAAACAACTGGTTGGAGTGAGTTCAGCAGTACCATTGCTTATGCTTTGGTATGCTTAGCAACCTCCAGAAAGTTCAATTTTTCGAAAATGGTCTTAAATGATTTTCTGTCAAACCTGGATACCAAGTCAAAATCCTTTTATATGTATCCCAGGTTTGTACAAGCTATATTGAATAAGGAATTGACGGAATTACCTCATTTTAATGAGGTATATGTACCTAAGGTCCCGAAAGGGAAGGTGTTTTCTAATATGAGGAGAACTTGTAAGGTCTTCTCATGTATTGACACACCATTGTTCTCAACAATGATGGTTGTGTCCCACTCTACAGGTGAGGCATCAGGGTCCCAAGACTCATTGGACCAACCCACTGATGACCTACCCACACCTTCCACCATAAAAATAATTCCTCAGTCCCTTCTTAAAAAGCCAACTTCACCCATCACCAAAATATATATAAGGAAAAAGGTAAAGAAGGTTCCTTCCCTTCTTGTACCTTCACCCCCACAGCCTTTAAGCCCTCTAATGGAGCATTCTCCATTAAAGAATATCGATAGGGAAACCACAGGGGTGTCTCCCAACCTCAAGAAGGTGCTCACTAAGGAGCAGGTTGAGCATATGGGTTGTAAGGCTCACACTACTGACTTTGCACAAAGTGCAGGGCAGGATAGTGTGAGCATATCTAAGACCTTCCCCATGGCAACTTTGGGTGAGCAATCATCCAGAGGTCCCCGGTGCCAAGAAACCAAGGGGGTAGAAGGTGCCTCTGCTAGGCAGAGGACCCCTACTAAAAGTTCCAGTGATCCTCCAAGGGTGGTAAACACACCTAAAGGTGGTGAGGATAGATATACCTATGATGAATTGATGGAAATGTTGGCAAATATAAATAAGGATGTCCTATCTCAGGGCAAACTCATAGAGGAGATGCAACAGATAATCCTCTCCCAACAGGTACAGATCAGCAACCTCAAGAAATTGGTTCTAAAGCAAGTGCAAAAAAAGAAAAGAACCAAGTTTATACTGAAGAAGAGGAGCATCCCTCATGATGCTTCCAAAAAGGGGGAGTCAAGAATTGGATCTGACAAGCAAAGGCCTGATGGGATGAAGTCTACTTTTGAGGGGGAGAAGGGCAAAGAAGCAGAAACTAGAAAAGAAGTAGAAACAGAGCCAGCAGTAGAAACGTTCAAGAAAGCAGTATCAATTGGCTTAGTAGCAGTAACAGAGGCAGCAGCAGTAACAGGGCTTTCTGTTGAAGAAATAGAGATGGCAGAAACCCTTCTAAAGGCCAAAACAGACACTCCCAAAGCCACTCAAAAGGCCAAGGGAGTGGAAATCAAAGAGGGAGGCCCTGAGCTAAAAAGGAAAGAAATCAGTGAGGCCGAACTGAAGAGGAAAGGAAAGGCAAAGGTGGATGAATCTGCAAACCCACCAAAGAAGCTAAAACAGATTGAACTAGATGAGGAACTGGCTAAGAAGCTGCAGGCTGAGCTACAACAAGAAGAAGAAACTCAGAAGGCTAAAGATAGGCAGATTGCTCTAGATCTGTCCACTAAGCTGAATGAGGAATATCAAAAGAGCTTGAAAGCTGCAGCTGAGGCAAAGAAAAGTACAGTGAAAGCATCCAAGCACAGACTGCCAGATAATATTCAGAAAAGACAACCTTCTAAGACCTATTTGGCCAATCAAGAAAGGAGAAAAATGATAAACTTTATGAAAGGCTCAATTGGTGTAAAAGAAGAGATGTTTGCTAACATGTCATACAGCAGAGTTGAAGAGCTATATAAAAGGGAAATGGCAAAGCTTCAAGGGGACTTCACTCAAAGGGTTGAATTTGAAAGACAAATGAAAGAGAGACATGATCTCAATATCCAACAACCCTTCCCTGAGAGTGAGGAAACCACTCCTTCAAAAGAAAAGGCTGAAGAAAAGAAGGAAGAACATGTTGCTGTGGAAGTCAAATCTGCCAAGAGAGTGAAAACTATAGCTTCAAAGAAACTGTCTAAGAAGCCAAGGGTTGCAGAAGCTGAGAAAGATACAGAACCATCTGTTACAGGTCAAGCTGAGCAATCAAGTCAAAGTGCACAGCAACCAAGTCAATCTAATGTGCATTTTGAACTTTACATGACTGTAACAGATAATGATCCAGTGAAGGCAGATCCCATTTCAGTCCAAGCCCCTGAAATCATCCACTGGGATATTCTTGAAGATCAAGGCAAAGAATATTTCAGAATCAAAAGAATGGGTGATCATTTTAAAGTATATTCTACTTGGGGGAAGATAGTCAGATGTTGTTCAAGGTCAAACTTGGAAGAAATGTTTAAAGTGGGAATGAATCTGTATGGGGATGTGCTGAAGACTCCAGGGATGAACATCAAGAAACTAGCAATGGAGTATTTATGCATGATGTTCAGTCCAGATCTTGTCAAGCATGTCATCAAAGATGTATTCAAGTCTGTGGACAACTGGATGCTTATTGAAAGGTGTGGGGTGTATATCTTGACCATAGATAAAAGCTTTCATGAATATTATCTGGTGGATAAGATATATGACCATAGCCTAGCCAAGCTACAGGGGATGCTGAAAGCCAAACTAATCTATCCTCAAGGTTCAGAAATGGCAAGGATTGTGGTTAGCAGGATCATCAATCAAAGCTTGGGTTTGGATCCTAATCTAGGGGTGTAAACTTAGGTTTTGAAAGCATCATGAAGACCAGTTTTTGAAGAACTTAACTTCTCAATTTGAAAAGTTAAGTTAGGGGGAGATTGTTGGGTCTGAAATGTGCTAAGGATGGTTAATACTGCTAGACATGACTATTACTACTGCCTGAGGAAGTTAGTACTGCCAGATCACAATTACTACTGCTTGAAGGAGTTAATACTGCTGAGACAAAATTAATATTGTTTGCTGAGATTAATACTGCTAGTTCAGAATTAATACTGCTCATGAAGATAGTGATGCTTATGAGATGAAGACTCCGTATGGGAATGAAGACAGCTGTATAGATTGAAGCTAAAGTAAAGGATATAATTATGGACTGAAGATCAATTTTATTTTGATAATTATCTTGTAATCAGTCTTGTATATATAGTATAGAAGTCTTTGATAGAATAAATTTTTATTATTCATAAATTTTGTTTTAGAGAGAATTAACCTCAAGATTAGTTTAGATCCTTTCTATAGAGAAGTATATAACGTCTGTTGAGTCTGTTCAACAGATTGAGGTTTTGTGTGTAATCATCAAGTTGAATCAATATAAACTTGTGATTTGAGTGCATATACTGTTCCATTGATTGTTAGTGTTAAAGTGTTTTTCCGCAACTTCTTTAGCATTGATTCTGAGTGTGTGTGAATTATATTCTTGTTTGAGTTACGATCCTGACATCTGCCTTATGTGTTTCTCCTGCCTTTTGTGATCTCTTTTGAATTCCTTTATTCTGTTGACTGTTCCTCGCCATTTGTTTAAGATAGTGGTAGCTAACTCTTCCCCTACCAAAAACACAACTCTCCGTCCTCCTGCTTTTGGATTTATCTCCATAGTTGATTTGGAGGTTTCCTCGATTCTCTCTGAACGATCTACCATCATTGTCGATTTCTTATTGGGAATTAACCACAACTTTTATAGTTTGAGTCACTTACACGAACGTAAACAATCAGTATTTTGGGTCGTCTCAAGGTTAGTTGATCTGCCATAACAAAGCCCTGACCCTTCTAGCCCTGATTCCTTTTTCTTTTTGAAGCCCTGCACCCCTTTTTTGTTCCAGACCAACAAGATCTACCTTTTCTTTTTGTAGCTCGGATACTGAAATTTTTTCAGGCCCACAAGCAAGGCTCACTTCAGTTTCCTCCCTTAGATAGTTAGATCACATAAAGACCTTTTGTTTCCATTAGTATCCATCGCTACAGCTGGACTTTTTTTAGCATCGGAACCTTCAAACAAGATATTGGAATTTGGGAGCATGATTGTGTCTCCTACACCCACTGACCCTTCGTTTCCCCTACCGTCTTCTAGTGCCTCTAATCTTTTTCTGGTTGTCGGAATCTCCTTCTCCCGATGACCCTCCACCTCTAGATCCTTCGAATTTGCCTTTTCTTTTTCCTTCACCACCATGTCATAATTTTCATCTTCCTGAACGACTTCTCGGTGCTCTTGATTTTTTCCATCGATTACACTTTCCTCTACCATCCATTCTTCATCACTCTCTCCTTACCTTCCGATCATTCTGACAGGGTGGACGACTCATCTCCGTTCGCCTCGATCTCTCCCACAGACCTTTCTTCCTCTTCTCCTACTTGGAATTCCAGGAACCCACTATCTTGTTCTTCTACTTTGATTACATAGAATAGATTACCCACTTTGATGTTCTTAACTTCACTAATTTTAGTAACCAACCCCGAATTGATGAGGAATTTTCCCCATATTAGATTCGAACTTTCCTCCATTTGACAGATTCTGACATTTAAAACCTTGCCCGACCTGCTAGCAATTTCCTTAAAAACCCTCCTTCCAAGCATGTAATGGGATACCTTCAATCCTAAGCCAAATAAGTCTATCAAAGGGATGGAATCCTATTGACCATCTTCTCAAATCTTTTACCCAGTGATGTATCCCATGTACCTTGTTATTGAGCACATTCACCATCGCTTCTTTTGATCCAAAACTGATCATGATGTTTCTTCCTCCCAAGAGTTTAATCCACCACCCTTCCAGCATTTCTGATTTTAATAGTGCCTGAATTGCCTCCACCTTATCCAAAGATATCACATTTCCAATTGCGCACCTTTGTAAGTACTCCAATGTCATTTTGTCTGCTTCCCAACACCCCAACACCTGTTGGTTACAATCTTCTTATGCTTTTCCTTCCACCGATCCACGTCTGACTATGTTCGCAAACGAGGCTACACCCAATTTCCTTTTTCCTGTGCTTCTGTTCTACTTGTCTTCTACATCCCTTTATCGGTTTGATATCCTCCTTCCACCATTCTTCTTTGTTTATTTGCTAAGAATATTCGAAGCCTATAAGATCCTATCCAAATGTCTCTCAGTTTCCTCTCTAAATCCGATTCATTCTGAACGAATTTGAATCGAACAAAACCAAACTTTGCTCCACTTTTCAATCTCTTGTTAACCATATAAATGTATTATACATCTCCAAATCTCTTAAAAGTCCTCCACAAATGTGAAACCTCCCAGTTCGTCGGAAAATTGTAAAACAAAAACGAGATCTCATTTGGATTCTTCCTTCCAGTTCCATCGGTTAAGCCATGTTTCATTATACCCAATCCAGCTTTGATATCCCGAGTCTCTACTCTCAATCTCACCCTTTCTCTCTCTCTCTCTCTCACACACACACACTCACCCTCACCTGTCCTCTCTCTCTCTCATCTCTCTCCCCACAAATGTTTTATTATTTCATTGTTAATATATGTTTTTGACTTGTATAATAATTATTGATGTTGAAAACTATATAGGACATGCAAAAAGGAAGTTCTTCATTTTTGTGACTACCATTTTTGGGATTGATGGTAGTTCTTCTTTTGTTGAGTTGGCATTGGTGTGACACATAAAAGTGGGGTGGGCTAAATGCACCTTTATATATTGCTAAATGCACATGACCTACAAATTTCTTCTTTACACAAATTAACATCATAACCTACTTTTTACATTTCCAAAATATGAATTGATTTGATTTTAACATAAAAAAAATGCAAATAACATTGTAAAAAATGGTTCTTAGAGCATCTCCAACAGCTTCCCCAAAATTTCTCCATTTTAGAGAACCAAAAGTCAAAATTTCCAAGAAAAATTACATCAATCTCCAACAGATTCTCCATTTTGGAGAATCAAACATTAATTATAATATTAAAATATTACATTGATATATTAAAATATTATTTCTCTCTCCTAAATATCTACTTTCCAAGTTTTCTATTGGTGCTCCTAGCTAGTAATCATTTTTGGGTTATCTCCATATTTGGAGAAAAACTCTTTTTCTCTCCTACTTTCTCCATTTTAGGGATAGTTATGGAGAAGCTGTTGGAGCAAAAATATAACTTAAAATCTCTATTTTCCCTATTTTCTCTCCATTTTGGAGAAGTTGTTGGAGATGTTCTTATTAGTTACTTCATTGAAGGTGAAGTACCCAGCTTATATCTACCACTTTATTAAATGACATACCTTTTTTTTAATGAGAGATTGATTTCATTCTTTCAATCATTTCCTATACGACGAGGACACATATAATCATTCAAAAATATCTTATAACTTTAATGAATTACCCCCTCTATCCCAAAATAAATGGTAATTATTACACTTTTTAATTAGCAAAATGACAATTTTACCCTTAATTATTGAGAGAAATTTCTCCATCTCATAATTAAGGGTAGAATGGAAAACTAGACATTTAGGGGTCGTTTACCAAATGTTTATCCGGTAAGCGCTTACCGGACCACTTACCTTACTGGATTAATATGTCAAGGATCAAAAATCTTACCTGGTAAGAACGATTATAAGGACCAAGAATCTTACCCGGTAAGTGAGGTTAAAGACTCTTACCCGTTTAGTACTTACCGAGTAAATTGTAGCATAATATGTCATTTTGATGGACTTAAATATTATCCGATGAGGCAAGTGATAGTGTTGAATCATACCCGTAAGCGTTTATCCGGTAAGCATTTCGGTAAATGATCTCTTACTTTCGAAAGTGAACACTTATTTTAAAACAAAATAAAATAGTTATGTAAACACTTAGGTGTCGTTTGTTTTTTAAGAGGTCTAAAGTCTGAAATCTTATTTTAATTATGATTAATTAGAGGTGGTGTGTAAAAAGGTCTGAATGATTCAGACTTAAGAGCTATTAAGATGTTTTTTTAAAAAAACAAAAAAACCCTTAATTTAAAATAGGAGTATTATATTGGCATATAACGCTATTTATAGTCATAGTCAACTTTATCCTCCCTCTAAACTTGCACACTTTTAGTAATAATCCAAATCAGGAAACTAAAAGCCAATGATTCATGCTAAAACATAAAAAAGAAAAAAAAAATTAAGGACTGGTTTTGAAAAATATGTATCCACACATTTGTTTCTTTTACCTTTTACATATATGCCCCACTTCTTTTAGTAATTGGACTTTAGCCTTGTTTAAATGAAAAAAATTACCTTTAATTTCTTAAAGTTCTTCAACTTTTAAAATTACAGTTTTCATCCCTATAGTTTATAATTTATTGTCGTTTTTGTTTCTATGGTTTACAATTTATTGTTGTCTTCATTCCTATGGTTTACAATCTTTTGTTATTTTAGTCCCTCATATTTAAACGTAGGAATTAGTCGGCCGAAAATAGCAATGAATTGTAAACCATAGGGACGAAAACCGTAACTTACAGGGATGAAAGTCACAAATTTTAACAAACAATACGAACAAAAAACATAATCTAGGGTCTGTTTTTAGCAACTTAATTAACTTAATGAGACTCAAAACTTATTTGGTCAACTATACATGACTGTTTGATAGTGACTTAATGATATAAAAAGTGGTTTATTAGTAAGCTTCTAGGGGGAGCTTTAATGTGGAAAGCCAAGTTTTTTTCCAAACATGCTTATCCCAATTAAAAATCATACTCCTTCCATCTATGAAACCTCCCCCGCTCCCAAAACAAAAACATTCCCAATCTATACATAAAGATTAATCCACATAGACAACTTTACCCATACAAGATTTAATGAAATACAAACCATACAATCCCTTTTACTCTAACTTTTATCAGCTATTGATACAAAATTACTAATTATGTGATATTAAACAAACTAAGGGGTCGTTTACCAGACGCATACTCAATTAAGCGCTTACCAGTAAAATTATACATGTTTCTATGTATGTTATTGCTTACTATTAACTAGTTATTCTATTTTTATTTTTTATATCTTTCTCTCTTTCGTACGCTTTTCACAATTGACTAGTTTTGTATCCGTAAAATGTACTAAATGTGAAACTTTATTCTAAACTAAGAATGGAAATTCAATGCAATTTCTCATAAAGTATAAATGCAATGGCACGATTAAAGAGCGAGAGAGTTTTCAACTCAATGTTTATGTTGTATTTGAATGTGTTTATCAGTTGATTATTAGTTAATTTTATGGAGTTCAAACTTGGAGCTTTAAGAAGTTGCAAGTACTTAGTAGTAAGTTATAAATTTGAATTTTAGGAATTTCAAGAAATTGAGGTAAATGCTTTATAAAAGGGGAATCAAACTAGAAGGCAACCAACTTATGAGAAATGCGAGAATGGTCAAATCACATGTGATTTACTATATATCCAGATGGATGTGGGTGACTAGTCAAAGCGACCAAAAGTCATGTGAAAAACTCGCTCATTCAATGACTGGTCACCACGACCCTTCTATATGTGTTGTAAATCACAAGGATCATATGTGATTTCACCAACCCTTCTCACAATTTTTGTAAATTAATTGTCTTCGTTTGAACCCGTTCCATACTTTATAGTATATAGTAATGACGATACATTTGGATAAATTTTAAAATTAAAATTACTACTTTACCCATGTCACCGTCATAAGCCATTTAATCTTGTTTGGCATGATTTCAATTTCTATATTTCTAGACAAAGAAAAGAATTGTTGCACATTTGCTGACAACATGGATATCGTAAATGTATTGCATTTGATGAAGTTATTTGTTGAAAAAAAAATGATTTCTGATTATTGTATCACCAGATTCTTTAAAAATACTTGTAACACGTATTCGTATCCATAAAAAAATCATGATAAGACGTAATTGTCCGTTTAAAAGAATGCAAAATTCAAGTCCAACTCATAAGAGAGGTAACCGGTTTGAGTTCAGCAAGGTCATTGGAGATTTTTTTTTAATTTGTTGTTCTTCAGGGCTCTTGAGATTAGTCGAGATACGCACAAACTAACTCGAACACCCACGATTAAAAAAATAAAGTCTAAGGAGGGTTTTCTTTTGTATGACTCGAGGATTTGAGTTTGACAAAATGTTTGGGTAGGATAGCATGCATTGCTACACGTCTCTTTTATTTTCAATCATTACTAACCACACAAATTCATATCCAATTCAATTCTATTGGTGTTTTAATCATCATCATTATTGTTAACTTTCTAATTATAATATTGTTCAATTTACTTAAGGGTGGTTTATCAAACATTTACTCAGGTAAGCGTTTATCAAGTCATATTACCTTTCTAGATGAATATGGCAAGGACCAAAAATCTTACCAGGTAAGAGTTAAGGCAAGGACCGAGAGTCTTATCCAGTAAGTGACAGTGAAGACTCTTACCATGGTTAGCACTTACCGGGAAAATTGCTGCATACGATACGGTTTTGGTAACCTAACTACTGACTCAGTAACCTATCCTCGACCCTCTTTTGCCTAAACGTTCTAAAAAACTTGTTAAAACACCTAAAAACGTCTTATAAACATATTGTACCACTTTTAAATAAGACGCTTTATAGTTTACTCCTAGAAATTTAAGTTGTATAAAGTAATTTATGAGAACACTTAAACATTCTAGGTGTCTTATAAAACCAATTTTGTTGTAGTGAATGTGTAATGTTTTCTCAAACATATAATCGACTAATAGTAATAATAATGTAGTAATAAGGCTTAAGCTTTTTGAGGATCCTTTCTCAGATTGAGAATTTTCCAGGACATTCTCGAGCACTCTTTAATCGAGGTGCACATAAACTGGTCCAAACACTTATAATTAATAAAAAATAATCTATATCTATACTATATTATAAAGAACAAATAAAAAACTCTTAAATACAAATTATTAGGCATAAGGTACCATCATTTTATGCAAGATTTTAAAAATCTCTTAATTTACAAGTATCAAAGCATAAAATACATATTACTACTGCAGGCTTCTAACACCCATCAATTTGGTATGTGCAGGACTTTTCTTTTATGCAGACATTTCCATGTATCACTATTAATTAATATATTATATTACTATAAATTTGTTTTAATTATATTATTAAATATGTTATTGGTTATTTTTTTCTATATGTCATTAAAATATATAAGATAATAATTGAATTCTAACAAAATACTTAATTTTTTTATATAAAAACATTATATTATTAAGTCTAAATTAAACAAATTTATAAAAAAAAACATTATCACTTTCTCAAAACCATCCAAAATCGTACTGTAAATCGACAAAAAAAATAAAATGAAACATTAAAATCGTGATGTATCTCACTGCATTGCACGAGTACGCTTCTAGTAATTATTAATGTAGTAATAAATATAATTGAAAAAGGAAGAAGGAAAAAAAAAACTTGTGAATGAATCTAGGGGAGCACGTGGAATTTACCATGCATGAAAGTGGAAGGGGCAAAATGTGATTAGCCAATTAGGGGGTGACTCCTGATTCACCAAAGGGCCAAACTAACTACCAAACATCTTCTCTTTCTTTCGTTCTTTGGCTAACCCTCCTACCGATATCTGTTAGCCGCCTTTTTTTGGTTTCTGGTGACCCTTTCAAAATACCACCCCACGGAAACCTAATCTATACTAAACGACAAAACACAGAAAAAAATATGTGAGGAGCACAGCAGTCTCCCACCCATCGCTTCTCCTGCCCTGCGCCCCATGTTGGTTACGATTAGCCGGCCATTCGAATCTCCATGCGCCACTTCTCACCCCCTTCCTTACCTTACCCCCTTCCCTTTTCCCCAAAAATATTAACTTACACGTTTTTTCTTTTTCATTTAATTTATTTTTATTTTCTGACTTTTCTTTTTTTTTTTTTAATAAAAATTACATGGAATCCAAATAAGTCTATGATATTTCCTGTTATAAAATAATTGTCTACAGTGTTGATTTATTTGTTTTCAAAATATTTTTTTACTGTCGAAAGTAATGTCTATTTTTTCATTATATCCTTAATTATGAGATTGAGAAAATTTCTCTTTTTTTGTATAATTAAGGATACAATTGTTTTTTTTTTGTTAAATCAATGTCTACTTTTTCATTATATCTTTAAGAGTGAATTGCGGATTTGGTCCTTGTGTTTTGATAATTTTTTTGACTAGGGTCCCTATGGTATGTTTATTGTGGATTTGGTTATTGTGGTATTCAATTTGTCTTGGTCATGGTCTCTCTGACTAACACTTTCGTTAATCAAGGGCCATTTTGTCTAACTTTTGTCTTTTTTCTATAAAAATGTAAAAATAATATTTTACACACACAGATACACACACACACACACACACATATATATATATATATATCAAAATAAATAAAATAAGATATTATTGTATGATTTGATTTGTTTAAAATTTTTAAACAATTAATTATATTAAATGCGATTTAATTTTATTGTTTTTTTCTAGTGGTGGAAAAGATAGGGTTTTATTGCTTTAATGTAATTAAAGTTTTAATTTAAACAAATTAAATCATAAAACTATATCTTTTTTTTATTTAGAGCGAATAAAATATGACATGTTTTATGATTTAATTTGTTTAAATTAAAAAAAATTAATTATGTTAAGAACGATTTAATTATTGTTCTTTTTCTACCATTGACATAAATAAACTTATTATTGATATTTTAACATAAAATCATTGAAAACCACTAAGAAAATGAACTCCAATTTTATCATCCAAAAATTAGGGATTTCGTTTTTCATATTGTTTTCATTCAAAAACTCAAAATCAACTATTTAAATTTTAACCTAACGACAGATTCATATATACTATCATTTTTGTAACTTAAAATTGAACAAATCCCTATATAAATTTCAAATAGGTTTTCATACTCAAATAGGCAAAAATACTAAAACCATAAAATTAAATCGAATTTAATATAATTGATTTTTAATTTAAACAAATCAAATCATACAATAATGTATTATTTTATTTATTTTGTTATCGTTATATATATACTAGAAGCGTACTCGCGCAATGCAGCGAGATACATCACGATTTTAATGTTTCATTTTATTTTTTTGTCGATTTACAGTACGATTTTGGATGGTTTTGATAAAATAGTAATGTTTTTTTTTTTATAAATTTGTTTAATTTAGGCTTAATAATATAATGTTTTTTATATAAAAAAATTAAGTATTTTGTTAGAATTCAATTATTAACTTATATATTTTAATGACATCTAGAAAAAATAACCAATTACATATTTAATAATATAATTAAAACAATTTTATAGTAATATAATATATTAATTAATAGTGATACATGGAAAGGTCTGCATAAAAGGGAAGGTCATTCACATACCAAATTGGTGGGTGTTAGAACTTAGAAGTATGCAGTAGTAATATGTATCTTGTGCTTTTATACTTGTAAATTAAGAGATTTTTAAAATTTTGCATAAAATGATGGTACCTTGTGCCTAATAATTTGTATTTAATAGTTTTTTATCCGTGTTTTATAATATAGTATATATATATATATATGTGTGTGTGTGTGTAAATTATTGATTTTACTTTTTTATAGGGTAAAAGGACAAAAGTTAAGCAAAATGGCTAAAATAGTCCTTGATTTAACAGAGTTAACGGAGGTGTTAGTCAGAGGGACCATGACCAAGACAAATTGAATACCACAAGAACCAAATCCACAATAAACATACTATAGGGACCATAGTCAAAAAAATTATCAAAACAAAGGGACCAAATCCACAATTCACTCTATCTTTAATTATTAGATGGAGAAATTCTCTCTCTCTCTCTCTCTCATTAAGAGTAAAATTGTCATTTTGTTAATTAACAAATACTCTAATAATTATATATTTTCTAAAATTGTGTGATTATTTCATTGTGGACGTTTCTTTTGGGATAAAGGGAGTACATAAAAGATTCATTTCAATGTAATAAATTTGTAGTAATTCTTATTTAGTATAATGATTAACAAACATTCAATTGCCTTTATTTTGCTTAACATTTTAACTATATATGTGTTTTTAGCTATCAAAGAATCGGTTGACTTTAATGTTGTATTTTGCACGTAATTATGATTTACTGTATAACTTCACAACTTGGCATCCTTATTATCAACAGGTATAATCTCTATGGTTGGCGATCAAATTAATGAGCAATTGAATGTTTATTACATAGGAAAATTGCATCAAAATGGAACGAACTTTGAGCTGATTCCTATTTTAGGAAACAAACTTTGAAAGCTATCATTTTAGTGTCTGATATAAACTTTACATTAAACAAAGAAAAAAAAATCCACCTGGACACTAATAAGGTTGTTTACACTTTCATACATTTTAGAGCTTTTCAAATGCCTTTTTCTTCCTATTTAATTAAATACCCAATTAATAACAATTTTAAGTTTAAAACATTTTTTTTTAAATTATATATCAATATTTTAGTAAACGACAACAATGATAAAGTACATGTTTGTTTTTAATTATGAGATCTTATTTACGTATTCATATATTGAATAGTGGTTAATCGACAGATAAATACAATATTTACATTATCCTGTTACAATAATTAGAGTTGTAGGTCATTGGGGTTTGGACCATTTCGAAATTATAAAAATATGTTGTTGTTTATGTTTTATAAAAATCGAAATCTTTATTTATTTTAAGAAAGTTGTTGTCTTTGATGTATTTATGTCATTATTACAGATTAAAATTAATAATATTATTTTAGATTAACAAGATGCATTTTCTTTTGTCTTTAATTAAAGTTATAATTTAAATATGTGATAAATATTTAAACATTTTACTTAAACAATATGTAACATCGAATACTAACGATCCAAATCTCCCTTTATAAATGGGTTGACTTGTCACCCTCTTCTTAAATTAACTCATTAGGTTGAACTATCTTTTATATTTATAAATATATAGAGAGAGAGAGAGAAAAAGAGAGAGAGGCGGGTTCAAATGAAAACCGAGTTTCGGATGTGAACCGAAAGACAAAGAAGAGTGTGTCACTTGTCCACACCTTCATGGGTCGTTAATGTATCATTAATCATGAATAATGTATCATTCACGATGAATAATACATTGATCATGAATTCGTGTATTATTTATCATTAATAATGCATCAACGTTTACCTTCATTATTCATACTGAATGTGGACACCCGGGGGACACGTGTTGCGCTTTCCTTTGTCCCCGGTTCACAGTCAAAAATAAGTTTTCAATTGAACTTCTCTCTCCCTCTCTCTCTCTCTCTATATATATATATATATAGATACATAGTGAGGGGTTTATTTGAGAAATGTTAAATATATGAGAAATAGATAAGTAATCTTAGTCTTCCATTCAGTCAAGATCGACTTTGATCGGTCAAATATTGCGTCTTTGACTGATCAACAATTACGGCTTTGACTGGTCAAAAGTTGCGGTTATTCCAAAAATAGAAGAACAGTTTCGTAATTTTTACAAATACACGGAACGACTTCATATATGAATCTGTATGATTCACATATGAACTATATGTTCATATATGAACCAGTGTAATTCACATATGAACTCTTTTAACTGATTCATATATGAACCAATTAACTAATTATCATATGAACTAATTAATTATAGTTTCATATGTGAATCAGTTGAACTAATTAACCGATTTATATATGAACCTTTGTAATTCACATATGACCTAATTAACAACGTATAGTTCATATATGAATCACAAAGGTTCATATATGAATCAGTTAAAAGAGTTCATATGAGAATTACACTAGTTCATATATGAACATATAATTCATATGTGAATCATACAGGTTCATGTATGAACTCATCCCGCATATTTTACGAAACTACCCCTCTATCTTCTACAGACCACACAAGGAATTATCCGGTGCTTCACGATCAAAGCCGCAAATGGTGACCAGATAAAGGGCTAAGATCATTTTCTTTATTTCTCATATTTTTTGCATTTCTCAAATGAACATAATCCTAGACACACACACATATATATATATATATATATATGGTTGGTTTCCGGTGAGAATGAAAGTTATAATGAGAAAAGTAAGAATAAATCTTCACCTTTGGATCAATCCTAATTGAAAAAAAAACACTAGATCAACACTAATGAGATATACTGGATCAATTCTTTTCTAAAGCGCAATTCAAGGGTTGTTTTAGGATTAAAATTGATCAAAGGTCCAAATCCTTTTTCACGCTTCTCAATTTAACTCCTATTCTCACACGATTCTTCGTCTCTCTCTCTCTCTCTATATATATATATATATATACTATATTATAAAGCATTTATAAAAAACTGTTAAAAACAATTGTTAAAGTTTAATATACCGCTATTTAATGTTAATTACTTAAAATTTCTTAAAAAACAATCATTAAAGTTTTATGTACTATATTTAATGCTATTTATTAACTTTCAATCCTTATCTTTAACTCCCCTAAAATCACTTCCCACTTCAACTACCCTAAAATCACTACCCGCATAACTAAATACAAGATAAAAATCAAATTTTAAATATAAAAATTCTAAAATATAATTAAAAAAAATATAACAAAATATTTAATGTTTATTTTATAAAAAATTTATATTATTAAACCTAAAATAAATTACATTATTATTAAACTATCGAAGAAACTCTTAAAAACAAACTTTTATGCATTACTGTTTATTGATACACATTACTTAAAATTCAAGATTACAAGTTATGATGAATGAGAACAAACTTATAAAACTATATGTTTAAATTTATAATGAACTGATAAACATAATCAAAACAGGATAAACATCTCAATTTTTAAATATAAAAAAATTAAAATATATAAGATAATCATTGAATTCTAACAAAATACTTATTCTTTTTATATAAAAAGCTTATATTATTAAGCCTAAATTAAACAAATTTATAAAAAAAAAAACCATTATTACTCTTTCAAAACCATCCAAAATCGTACTGTAATTCGATAAAAAAAAACAAAAAATAAAAGAAAACATTAAAATCGTGATGTATCTCGTTGCATTGCACGAGTACGCTTCTAGTAACTTATAAATTATTTAGATGAACTTTTTAAATTTTAAGAGTATGATATATATGAAACATTAAATACAAATCAACAAAACATTATAAGTTATGGTTCGTTAAGAATTATCATGCCCCACATAGTTGAAGCAACAAAAAATGTAGTGATTGGTAATTTCTTGTATATAAAGAAGTCCAAGACTTGCATTTTAAGGTGTCCGAATCAAAAGCATTATAAGTATTTGATTTGGTTATTTTGTTTCTTGTTCTCTTAATTAGAGTTAACTTAGGGGGTGTTTGGTTGGAGATATTTGAGGAGTCAGAAATGAGAATGATAATGAAAAATGTTGTTTGTTTTGACATAATGTAATGGGACCATTGCCCCAAATCCATTGATTTTCATTCCTGACTAAATTGGGTGGAATGAAAATTTTATTTTCGCTCAGTCACCTTTTCCCATATGTCCTTCATCTCTCAATGTTGAATGAAACATACTTTTTTATTTTCATGGTGGACGACACGTATTTGTATTAAAAATATTATATAAAATAATTTTTTATTGATTATATTGGTTTAACCAAACAACATCAATGCAATGCCCATTCTTATTCTCATTCTACTTCATTCCAATTCCTTAAAATGAACCAAACAACCCCTTAATCTTTTGAGAGTGTTGGTGTAATTAGAAGGGGACCCCTCCGCCAATGGTTTTCGAGCACCAATCAATGTTGGCTCCTTCCCTTTCCATTCTATCAGCAGGACATGGGGCTCTCCTCAACTTTGACCTCTTCCCCCGAGGCCTGAATGCTCCTTTATCGAGCAACGAACTTGCTTTCTTTTTGATAGACTGATAAAAATAACTAATCAAGAAGATGACTTGAGAGATCAGTTAGCGTGATTATAATAATCTTTCATATGGTGGATTTTCTATCGTAAGAAGTGTTTTTTTAAGATTTTTTTAAAAACAATCTAGCATATTAGCCATTTATATTTAAATATAAATTTTAAAATTAGATTAATTTTCCACTTTCAGTTATATATGTGTGTGTATGGCTGGGTGGGTGGGTGGGGGAAGGATCAAGTAGAAAACTCAAAATTGTTAATAGCGAGTGAAACATGTATAATGTCAAATAATACAATGTTGTTTCACATATTTTAACAATATTATGTTTAATGCTAGTATTGGATGAAACTCATTGAATACTTGAGCTTAGTTTTTATGATTCTTAACACTTGATAAGTTTTCACTTAATTTTTCACACACACACATATATATATATATATATGTATACTTTTCCAAATACATGACGTACTCTTTTATCTTTATTGTTAGATATTTTGAGAAAAGAGAGATCATAAATAAATAAATGTTTATAAAATTTTGCTGATATTTGAAAATGATGGTGGAGGTTTTTGCAATCATATCTATGCCAATGTAGTATTGTTAATAACAAGTTGAATAAAATCAATTTCACTTGTAATTGTTAAAGAATATTATTAATTATTTATGCCGATTTGGTCTTATATAAACACTTTATACATTATTCATCTGGATGAGTTAATATTACATTGACACACACACACATATATATATATATATATAGGGTCTTTCAAGGGAGATCTTACTATTTTGTAATAACTATGAGATCCAATCTTATTCATTCATTTTAATAATCAATGGTGTAAAATAATTAAGAGAAATAATAATTAAAAACACAAATTTAGGCCATTAAAATAGGTAAAAAGGGTTAAAATGTCAAAAATATCTATACTATATTATAAAAACGGTATAAAAAACTCTTAATTACAACATTTTAAGCACAAGTTACAACTAATTAAAGCCAATTACTTAATTTACAATTTTTTAATGCTTTGGTACAACCTTTCCAAGCACAATATCTCACATAATCATCTATTTGTGGAATGAATATTCATTTATTAATATAACTATTTGTTTTTTTGATGGATGATTTTATAAAATAGATTTTATATTAGCATAATCTATTTTAAATGTAGATTTTACATTTAAATCTATATTAATGAGATATAATATAAAATCTTTTTTCTTCCGTATTTTTTTATATTACATCTCATAATGATTTTTTTCATATTTTATTTTATAAAATCTTTTTCCATATTTTATTTTATAAAATCTTTTTACATAATGAGATGTAATATAAACTCTTTTTTCTTCCGTATTTTTTTTTCTAATATAAAATCTATTTTTTTTTATAAAATCTACACGTATTTTATATTAGCATAATATAAAATCTACACGTATTTTTTTTATAATATAAATTCTACACGTATTTTTTTTCACGAGCATTAAAAGAAATTAACCAAGTGTAAAGAAAATAAAATAGAAACGATGTAAATATAAAAATATTCTTCCATATTTTTAATATATTTATATTTAAATGTAAAATCGAAAATGAAAATAAAAGATTTTAAAATATTCTCTACATTCACTATAAATATATATAGCTTCTTTATGTATCATCCGAGTAAAAGAAGAAGACGAACGGTCAGGTGTCAATGGCGGAACCTGCAACTGAACAAAAGATATTTCACTATATTTTTGTTTCTTTGAAAAACTACTTTTTTATATTTTATTTTATTTACTGAGGATTTGTTTATATTTTTCAAAACCCACAATCATATTTTTCGAAGTAGGGGAATAAGATATATATACATATCTTTATTTTTATCGATTAATACTATGAGGTCTTAAAGTCAATAGTCAGATAAATATGTAGTGAGACATGTCGTTTGAGTTTTAAATAATATAATACAAAACTATTACCAATATTATTGCACAAAGTCATAGCAACAAACGATTAAGAATATATGCAAGTTAACCACTTATGAAAATACATTCGTTTTTCACATTGTATTTCATTAACTGTTAACAGAGAAATTACGTTTCATTTTAACTCTGTTCAATATTCCAACAAAAAATTTATCCTCCCGTGCAATGCAGAGGCCCAACACTAGTTATAATTAAGTGTGATCTAATTTAGGCGGGTCCGATAATTTTGGCATGGAATCAATTGCGATACTCTCAAAATATTGAAACTGTATACATATTTTGTTGGTGATATAATAAACCGTGTTACACTGTAGTCTTACAATTTTAAAAAGAAACCGGTTTTGTTACAGCAAATGGGATGTGATACACTATGATTATCTTGCAAAAATATGATCTCCTTGATGATACAATAATGGGAAAATTGTTGGTAATTCAAAATGTGGTGATACGCTGTGATCAATGCTCTCATTCACTACAAATTTACCCAATGTACCTCTGTGATGCACTCAAAGAACATTGTGTTACATTGTGATTAACATCGTGTTACAATGTGATTACTATTGGGATGCACTCAAAAAACATTGCGTTACACTGTGATTAACAT
The DNA here is from genome assembly GCA_954870635.1 of Arctium minus. NCBI lineage: Eukaryota > Viridiplantae > Streptophyta > Magnoliopsida > Asterales > Asteraceae > Arctium > Arctium minus. Next base: position 69,868,266 of record OX941092.1, on the reverse strand, counting down.
TGTGTTACACTGTGATTAACATACAAATGTGATACTCATTATGATACGACGGTAATACCAACTGTGGTACCACTATGATACCAATTGTGTTACATTGTGATTACTATACAAAATCCTCTATTTATTCATCTTCTTCCCCATGTTGCCTGAAAATTTTGTGGGAGAATGAAAAAAAAGGAATGAGATCGAGATCCCAGAATTCGTCGGCGTCGATGGAGATGGAAATATATATATATTATATATAAAAGGTAGATACATGACCAACAAATTTTGGAGAAGATGGCAATTAAATGAAAAGAAGAATTAAAGACCAGGAAAAAAAAACAAGGAAAGAAGAGGAGTCAGATCTCTGGATATATGACCTTGACGACGAATAGAGGAGTTGGAGCCATTAAGAATGCTCCTCAGGCATTCTCTTAACATACCCATCACCATTTGATATTCTTCCAAAATCTCCACCATCGAACGAAATCTACATATAATTCCCTGTCCATTGAAAGGCAGATAACAACTAGATGCAAGAACTCAAACTTAATAATGGAGCAAGAATACAACCTTCGACATCAAGAATGGATGATTCATACACTTGAATTTCAAACCCAAATATGGATATTATCTCAAAATCAATTTGTTGAGATATTCAAGGAAACCTAATATTTGACTGATAAGGGATTGATATTTTCAGTTACAAAAAAATTTGTTATATTATTTAATTTATCAAATGACTAATGTAACCTCCCATATTAATTAATAAAAAATTAATAAATTAAGATGAATGGATGAGATTGGATCTCATAGTTACCATAAAATACTAAGATCTCATATGATTAGGCCCATATATATATATATATATATATATATATATATATATATATATATATATATTGCATTTGAACACCCCTCTATATAGAGGCACCTTCAAATACAAACTTTTTAATGGTGCAAACCATGCAACCCACTTATCTACCACATATTTTGTTTTTACTTTTGTAATAAAAAAATGGTCAAATAATATATGTGGTAGATAAAGTGGGTTGCATGGTTATATATATATATATATACAGGGCCGGTCTTGAGATATCGGATGTCCATGGCGGAAAGCCAAAAATATGCCCTCTAATACATTTATGTATTTACATATAAATCTAAAAGGACTATTTGAATAATGAGTATGTGGAATCAAACACCAATATCAAAAATCATACATTAATGGATTTCATCTCTAGCCAATGGTTATGCTTAGGCCAAAACAGAACTTTCAGCTTTGGTGAGTATTATCACACCTAGTGCAGTATCATGTTTATTTCTTTGTAACTATCAGTAGATATCGTTTTTCAAACAAATGAGCTTTCTATGTGACATTTAGAGATGTTGAACTTATTTTGCAAGATAAGACCTGTTAAACAATGGTTTCTCTCTACTAATATCTGAGACAACTGTTGGAGTTTCTATACAAACTTCTTTTTGAGCAACACCATAAGTAATTGGTGAATAAAGAACTTATCTTTCATGGAATCATTTTTATTGGAATCTAAAAGAAAAAGGTCAAGTTAACTGAGAAAAGATAAGGAAGTTCGGAGAAGTTCCAGAAAACAGTACTTCTAATACTTGACACATTTGGCACATTACAAGCAAGTACCACTAACTTTAGAAAGAAAAATAAAATGGAAATTTCAATATTGTAGTAGCAATTAGCAAAAGGCCAAAAAACTTCCTGATGCAGAAGTTGGAACTCAATCAGAATGGAACTAAAACCTAATCAAGTTAACTGAAATAAAAATAAATTACTTTTAAATCATCTTAAGTACTTCTACATATATTTTATATCCTATCAAATGAAACTATGATGTAGACAACATGTCTAAACAATTCAAACACAATGCAAACAAATATATAATTCAACAGAGTAACTTAGAAGATAGAAATAATACACCTAACTTAGAAGATAGAAAGAATACACCTGTCGATTTAGGGTAGGGCCGTAGGGGCAACAAGTCAACAAGACCACAAGTCTAGAAACACGACTCCAGTAGTCGATTTAGGGCAGATTCCACAACCACGAATCCCCTCCAGTAGTCGATTTAGGGCAACCACAACAATCGTAAGTTGAGTTTAGGGCAACCACGAGAGTCGATTTAGGGTAACCACGAGCGTCGTTCGTTGAGGGGTGTTCTAGATTCAGAAATTCAGTTTAGAGATTGAGAGGCGAGAGTCAAGAGAGAGCCGAGAGTCTGAGAGGCGAAGATTGAGATTTGAGAGGCGAGAGGTGAGAATAGCTGATACGTAAATTGGGTAATTGCTTAATTGGATTCAAGATAGAGAATGAAATGATAATACTTTTTTCTTAGGCCTCCAAACTGATCCTACTAAACCTAAATCCTACTAAAAGTTTGATGCCCTTATGGCCCTGCTGCCCATGGTCTAAGCCACATTTGCCACGGGCTAGGGCCGGGCCTATATATATATATATATTATTCAATGGTTTAGATCATAGACAAAATCTAACTTGTAAAAGTCATAATCTATATGCATTCTATATATTCACCCATTTGATACTGTTAAGACAATTCAAGGTTATTTAACCACCGAAATACATGTACATATATATATATATATATTTTTTTTTTGTCTATCAAATAATTTATTTCCTATTCTCAAAATTCAAGTTTATAACGTAAACTATATATGTACAACTTGTTAAAACTCCATATTTAAACTATATAAAACTAATCAGCAAACATATTACAATACAAAATAAGTAGCAAGCCCTACTAATCTCGAAGGATATTCTATGAACTTGGGATTTTCATTTTTTAATGAGGAATTGTGTTAATTTTCCTATTATCAGTTCATAATAAAAATTTGCATTATGATATATTGCATACGTACGAAGATAGTACATATATAGGGTTTATATAGGGACATGTTCAAATACAAAGGCTAAATATCATGAGAAAATAGAAAGGTAAATTCATATGTGTGTCCATTGAAAAACATATGAAAAATCTATTTGAAGATGTATATGTGAAACGACGTTACAGATTATTCATATGCGTTCACAAATGCATCTTCAAATTAATTTTTTCAATGATTCAGGTATGAACCTTTACTTGACAATCTCTTTTCTTATAATATTTAATATTCTTATTTGAATCCCTTACTATTGGACAAAATATACTAGTTTCTTTTTGTTTAATTTGTTGAGCTTACTTTTCATTGGCTGATTGGCTAAAGAGTAAGGGGCCGTTTACCAAACGCTTACCCTGATAAATGCTTACCAATAAAATTTAACACTATCACTTAACTTAGCGGGTAAGATTTTAGTCCACCAAAACGGTATCGTATGCAACAATTTTCCCGATAAACGCTTACCGGTAAAATTTAAGACTATCGCTTACTTGCCGTATAAGATTTTAGTCCACCAAAACGTTATCGTATACAACAATTTTCCCGGTTAGCGCTAACCGTGGTAAGAGTCTTCGCCATCACTTACCAGGGTAATACTCTTTGTCTTTGCCTTAGCTCTTACCACTAAAATTCTTGGTCGTTGCCATCTTCATCCATAAGGTAATATGACTTGGTAAGCGCGTCCCCTAAAACAAATGGGAAAAGAAATGTCAAAACATGAGCTGGCTACTATCAATAAGTTTTGATGATATGAAGATATTTTACAATTTATTGGCATAACGAATGATAATGCTAACATCAATTCATTTTCTATATGAATTGGGAATTTGCTTTGAGGTTCACTAAATGAATTATCAAACGCTGACATGGACACTTACTATATATATATATATATATATATACACATATATATATATATAGACGAATGATCATGTGAGAAGTTGAGTTAACGGTGAGAAGCGTGAGAAGTGGATCTGAACCGTTAAATATCTTTTAATCTCAAGCCCTCCCATGAATTGCGGCTTAAACAAGGATTGATCTGGTGCATCTCATCGTAATGCACGTCAATTTCTCATCCAACGGTTGATAATCACTTCTCACGCTTCTCACCATTAACTCAACTTCTCACCGGAACCCAACCCTATATATATTTTTTTCCTCCCTCTCTCTCCCTCTCTCTCTCTCTCTCTCTATATATATATATATATATATATATATATATATATAGCCATAGGTTCATTTGAGCAGTAGAAAAATGATCCCCCTAAAAAATTAGTGCTCAAAATTTGGGGGTTAATGTGCAACACTATATAATCCGGTCGTATGTTAACAATTATACGGAAGATAAAAGGTAGTTTCATAACTTTTACAAATATGCAGTATATGGTGCATATATGAACCCATGTGATTCACATATGAACTATATGTGCATATGTGAACCTGAGTTGTGAATCCCAAAGCCCAATGCAAGTGTATAGATCAAAGCAATAATCAATAAATAGTATTAACCATCAAACCTGGTCATATGATTGATAATCGATAAGTTCAAAGATTTACAGAGTGAATTGAGTTAAGTGTATGAAACCTCTAATGACCATTAACCTAATTCTAGGTTAAGAAAAACTATTTATACCAAATAATAAAGTTACAAATTGCACCCCTCTAATTCTATTCAACATGTAAAGTTAGCCCTAACAATCTTCCCTTTGAATAGAAGCTCATAATCCTCCCAGTTCGGAATGTGCGTCTTCCGGAGTCCAAAGCTGATCTCGAAAAGCCTTATCGAAGTTCTGTAATCCAAGTTTTCAATAATCAGTTCCAAGGCTTTAGACACAAGCCTTCTGTAGTTTGGATCCAACGGATTATAGCCTTTTTCGTCTCGAGAAATCATAACACGAAGCTTGCCTCCAAGTACATACAGAGTACCATCACAGTATTAGGCGATCTGACTGAATCTGATGAAGCGCATTTCACCTTTACTATTCGTGTAGGTCATGCCAAGTTCTGGATACTCCATCACTGTGTAGGCAGGTACATTCTGATGTTTAAGTGGTAGATTCTGATTGGGATTGAGCAAATTGATCTTGGCTTGATTTCTTTCAAGACCTATCTGAAAATCTTCTACACAAGCAAGCTTTATTGTGTTCTTCATGAAACGTTTGACGGCTGTTAGTGCATCCAGAACATCGCGTGAGCAAATGGTTCGCAACTTCATGTCACGTAGTAAGTACAGGAGATCTGGTAGCTCTAGACGATCAAAATCGGCTTCCGAGAAATCCCACTGTTTACCATCGACTCTAGTGACTGTGAAGTTTGGATACCATACTTTTACGTAACGACAAGCATAAATCTGTTCGACGGATCAAATTCTGTACTTTGTTCTGACATATTCGACCGATTTACCTAATCTCTTTCTTATGTGTAGATATTCGAATTGTTTCCGTTTGCTTTACAACGACCCAATGCCTTAGGCTACAACCTTGTCATACTCTCGAATCCAGTGAGCAGAGATCTTTTTCTGAGTCTCTTCAAGGAAAGGAATGTTGATCCTTACTCTTTCCCACTTAAGTGGTGGATCAGGTCGAGTGCTGACGGTTTCCCGAACTAGAGTTTCCGAAGTGCCTTGATCGGGGAAATCTGGGAGATCTGAAGGAATAGAGCATAGAAGGATGATACCTGAAGGTGCCTCAGCAGTTTGATAGTCTAGTCGCAAATGCTTTAATAAGCTATCATAGTCTCCTTATTGCATACATTCTTCATCATGGAATGTGCACAAATCATTGGCTTCTTCTTGGAACACAACTAGTGCTCTTTCTGAAACGACCGGTTCAACTAATAAATCAACATCTAAGAATGTGTAACACCCTAAAAATTCGGGTAATTTTAAAAATTTGAAAATTCGGCAATATAACATTTGTATTTGGAGCAAACCACCCAAGAAGGGCAAGAGTGTATGCGTTTACAAAACATGTATAAGATGCATGGAAATTTGACAACAAACTAATCTAAACCATTTCTATCTAGATTACATAGGTTGTCAACCCAATACCAAAAAAAATAGATTGCTTTAACGCCAAGACTCCAAAATATCTAATCAACCAAAAATGTCCTCAAGGGTCCACGCTCTTCTCTCAACTCCTCGACGACCCGCCGCTAAGGGAACCTGTTATACACATCATTTGAGAAAAAATGTTAGTCTTAAAGCCTAGTGAGAACATACAGTTTATATGAAAGTTAGAAGAATTAAATACAACATAAGTAAATTGTTTTCGCCAACCGACTTTGTAAATGGTTTGATGAGCACATAGTGACCTTACGGCCCAAACTACATCTTGCGATGACGGGAAAACCCGATTTCCAAGGATTGTGGCGAAACACAAAGTAAGTCACTTTCCAAGTTATTGAGCTCACCATACTAGGATCAAGGCCACGAACACGCCGGCTCGTACTAAGATGTGGGGGAGGGCACCCAATGATCCCTAGTCATGCTCATTCACTAGGATTTACATTTATGACCCACGACTAGTATTCGATCCCACATAACCATAGCAAGTTGCCCTCTAGGGTCCAATGTCTCAAATAGCTACATACGGGAGTTATCCCCAAATAATAAGTCGACTCTATACCTATGGATCCGCTAGTAATAGTCTAGACTTGTCACAATTTCATTTGTGACCAACTATAATCAAACATATAGTTCATAACACCATTTGTTCTTCTAATCATAAATTCATGGTTAACTGCTGATAAGAAATACAAAGCCCAAACATGAGTCATACGACTATCTTTCTAGTTCCAAATATGTTTCCTTACCAAGTAATCTTTCAAGTGTAAAAACCATTTTAATGAAATATGGATTTCCTCAAGATTAAACCATTTATTTTCCTCTCACAAAATAACCCTTTCAACCAAAATAGCCATAATATGTTTAAGCATAAACTTGGCTAAAAGCCATAAGTTGCACATTTACTCATCAAAGTATGAAAATAACCATATTTGTAGTTCCAAGATATGGGTTATTTCTTTATTTTACAAAGTGGGAAGAAACCCTAAAAATCTCCAAAATACCAAGTTAGGTCAAAATCTCATCAACGATGAAAATGTAAACAAGGAGATACTTAGAACTCAAAAATGCATTTTGATGTGTATAAAGTTTAAATAAAAGGTAGTATGAACTCACAATGAGGTTTAATCTAAACCCTAGCACGATTCTAGGTGTGGAGGAGATGGAATAATTGAACTTGATAGCTTGAGATATTCACACCACAAGCTTGACAACCCTAGTGATAACGATTAATGAACTTAGAGCTTCATTTAATAGAAGTAAATGAAGAAGGGTGAAGAAATCATACCTAGATCACCAAAAATCGCACCAACCAACCTACTCTAGAAATAAATGAGAAGGATCAGCTTTAAGGTCGTTTTTATACCCCGGACCCCGACCACGACCTTGCCCAGCAAGAGTGACAAATGTCACAATCGCAGGGCACTATCGCCCACTACATCCCACTCGCGGTACATCCCCAACGATAGTGCCCTGCGATAGCGACACTTGTCACTATCGCGGTCACAATCGCGCCAATTGTACTGCGGACTCATCTCCCTTACGCGATTATGCCACGGCGACAGTGACAATGTCACTATCGCGTGGCACTGTCGCCGAATACCCCCTCGGTCTCCGAAATTCGATTTTTCAAGCGTCGGAACATACAGGCCAATACCCAAGGTTAAAGGTAAATTCTTAACGGGGTTTCACTCTAACAAAAAGGGAAGATTGGGGAAGGAAATGAGGGAAATGACTTACCGAAAATCCGGGTGTTACAGAATGGATCAATTATAGCCAAATTTTCCTGTTCATCGGAAGAGCTTTTATCTGCCTCATAAACTACCAATTCCATGCTCGTACAGTTTGCCTGGTACTGACTCGTCTGTGTAATGGCTACTGTCGGTGTAAAATCAGACTCCATATCGTGTACCGTGTCTTCCTGAACCCTTTCTGACGCCTAACCCTGTTATGTGTCTAGCTGGGTATCTGTCTGGATTAGCACTGTCCTTTCTGCCGGTTCACCTAGTCTCTGGCGTTTCTCCCCCTCATAACGATCGGGATTATCATGATCGTCATGTGGTCGCTTTAAAGAACTGAACGGAGTGCGACAAGAATCCTCGAGTACCTTAATCCTGTTGGAAAGGGCAGATACCGAAGACTGTTGATCAGTAGAGGTAGAAGTAATCAGCACAGTGACATCCCTGAATCCTGATTTGATTTCATCCTGGAGAGCAAGGAATTCAGTTCTGGTAATAGTGTCTCGCTGTGACTCGGACTGTAGGTGAAGGAGGCCAAGAAGATCTGCATTGTCCTGTGTACCGTTGGATAGGATCTTGGTGTATAGCATGGATTTGAGCTCGTCCATGGATGGTTTCTACTGAACTGGTGGAGGAGGTGGCGGTGGAGGTGCAGAAGAAGAAGCGTCGTCTGCTGGGAACTTGCCTTTCAGCATTCGGAGAACTATATTTTCGAACTCCTCAGCTGATTGGCGCTGTTCGTCATAATGGCGGAAGATGGAACTATCGACAGCATGCAAATCACTGCTGCAACAATTCCGGTGTAACAAATGTGGGTAAAGTAACGCCTAGGCCACCTAGGCTTCTAGTTGTCATCACGGTTGAGTCAACCGTGAGGCCTACGTTCGGCGTTGGAATAGCGTTAGCGCCGGTAGGATTTCCATCCAATCCTCGTGGAACATTGCTTGAGGGTATCACTATGGCTATTCTGGTTGGGCCACATAGACTTGCAACAATTGACATAGAAAGTGTCCTAGAGTGTATGGGCTATAGACATAATTCGTACACAATAGAAGTCGATGGCCGGGGCTTATCTTTTTCAAGACCTTGACTCTCCAAGTGAGAGCCCGATAGCATGTGAGCTAAATCCCCGTGTATATCTAAAACAACCATCTGTTGTGAGATGGTTGAGTGGCTAGGACGGGTTAGTGCTTGCGTAGCTGGGTCCACGACGTCTTGGTCAATGTCTCATCCCAACACATGAGAGCCGACAGTGGATGTGGCTACCCGTCTCGATCTGGCTGTTATACTCGATCCCTCAAAATTACTCTTACTTCGCCTTTCTCTCGTACTCGCACTTTTATTTTCGACTGAATCACCCTCCGCTCTCCTTATCTCTCAGAATCTGCTGGGAAGAGGATGGTGTTGGTGATGATGGTGATGGTATAGGAGAGGTAGGCTAAGGTGAAGAAGGTATAGGAGATGTGGGTGTGGGAGATGTGTGGGCTAGAGATATATGGGGTGAAGAGGGTGTGGGTGAGGTAGGATGGGGAGAGGGTGATGAAGGGGTCGGTGTTGTAGGTGAGGGTGGTGTAGGGTGAGGATAGAAATGTGGGGGTGAAGTAGGTTGGGGGGAGGGATTGGGGCGACGACCGGTTCTAGTAGGTAGGCGGCGAAATTGGTTGTAATCGTCGTCCGATTGGGTGGATTCAGATGAGGTAGAGGATGAAGAAGAGCCCGACGGGGTAAGTCCCTGAGATGTGTTACTCTCAGTACCGGCTAAAGTTAGGTCATTGATGACTGGTACATCATGGAGCGTGGAAGAAGTATCAGGGTTAGACTCGATTTGTGGTACCTCGCTAGCAGTAGGTTGTTCGTCCACGACACCTCCCACGCTAGAACCCCTTACAATTTTTACTCTCTTCGCATCCTGTCCGGAAGTCCCCACGTTCCGGACATTGGGGAGTTTCACTCTAGGACCCTGACGTCGCTCTGGTTGTTCACCCTGGGTAGGTCCTGCCATTGATGGTCGGACCATAGGAGCTTGTTGGCCATGAATTCTCTTATAAGCTAACACACAAGGTGCCGTGGGACGAGCATATGCTAGCAAGGCATCAGGTATACGTATCGGGAGAATATCGGGAATTTCATATTTTAGAATGATAATGCACATGTAATGATGGGGGCATACCTGATATGATGCTCATCGTGAAACAGTAGGGGTGCTGGTCATTAGACAGCGGATGGCAAGCTGGAGAAACTGCATGTATGGAATGAAGTTCCGCCGCCTACCAGTGTCATTGTCTTGGACATTCTGGACCAGCTCATTCCATAGGAGACCGACGTAGTCGACGTGTTGGTGGTAGGCGATGCCGTGGAATAATCGTAGAAAGTTGGCCCTGCACTGATCGATTCCTTTCGTCTTGGATGAGAGACATCGGTTCAAAATGGTGAACATCGTGTACCAGATCGGTGTGAGATGTTTGCGGTGGAACGCCGTGAGTTTGGTGAGTAGAATCTCATACCCGACTGATAGAACATCCGAGAACAACTGCTGATTTGATATTGGTGGATCGTATGTTGCTCGTTCTTGAGAGGTATCAGCAGGGAGGTGGAGAAACTGACAAAGACTGTCGCGTGTGATAACTAGTCGTGTCGTGTCAGTGAGAGCTTCTAGTCTATCGTTTTGATCATCATAAATATAGTGAATTGTGTACTAGGCTTTGGCAATAGGTACTAGAACATGTCTTAAAATCTGGGTGAGTATGGCCCTAAACTGAGGAAACAGTCCCGGGTGGTGGGGAAGTACAAACCGTCGCTAAGCCGCGATCCGAGAGGTCACGACCCTGAGAGTCGAGTCGTGGTTCTAGAGGCCCGGTGGACGGTTCGACGGTTGAAAGGTCACGTCCCGATATGGCATGGTCTGGAGGTTCGGTGGTTCGAGTCCACGGTCCAGGGCGGTTCGGTGGTTCGTGTCCATGACCCGGAGTGGTTAGAGTCCACGGTCTGGGGACCCGGGCGGCACGGGATCCGGGAGTCGGCATTGAGATGGGTTGGGAGTTTGGTCACCTGGGGGAGACTCGGTTGCAAGGGAGGTCAAGACCCGGGGCGGTTCAGCAGCTAGGGAATCCACGGGACGGGTGGTTTGCCATGGCCCGGGTGAGCCATGGACCGGGAGAAGGTGCGGCGTCCGGGGAGGCCCGGGACCCGGGTAAGTGGTGGACCCGAGAGGCGGGGCGGCACACGGGGAGGCTATGGACCCGAGGATCTAGGAATCATCATGGACCAGGTGATAGGTGATCCGGGTGTTGGGGGAGGCCCCGGGAGTTGCTAACCAGGAGGTGACCCAGTTAGGGCATAAGACCGGGAGTTGGTCGACCCGAGTGGAGAACCATCCGGGATTAGGGCACACCCGGGTAGGGTTTGAACACGGTGAAAGGATGAGACTCGGGAGGGTATGGTCTGGGAGTTTGAATCGGTCAAAAGCAATTAACCCAAATCGAGTCCTTACCTAAAGCAAACAAATTGATATGACCCCATAAAAACTAATCGATGATAACCTAAATCAAGAATTAAATCGAACAAAAGAGAATATTAAACTAACCCTAATTGAAATCGATAGCAATTTATCCCAATCGAGTTCCCAAATCGAATAGTTTAGCAATGAACATGAATCGATGATTAACTAACTATAATCAAGAAAGCTTAAACCTCAACGCCCCTAATCGAAATCAATCAAGCGGCGATTGAAACGTGCGACGGTCGATCGATGCCCGTCGATTGATGGTGGCTCGTCAACTTAGGTCGCGGTGGCCAGCGATCGGCGGTGGTGGTGACGTTGTATGGGTGTGATTAAACATAACGAGAGAGAGAGATGTTACCTGGTTCCATCGATCGATTGAGAGAGAGAACGAGATTGATGAGAGATTGAGAGAGTTGAGATTGAGAGTGAGAAAGAGCGAATGAGAAGAGATAGAGAGAGAGAGGGTTCTTTAGATCGGAGGTCCCGGGTCGCTTAATGCTAACTCGAGCCGTGGCCTTTATTTAAGCCCCAAACCGGCTTAGGCGGTCACCCGGGTAAACCGACTTAGGTCGGTCGGGTCCCTGGTTGACCCGGGTACAAAAACATTTTTTTTAAAAACAAATAAATAAATAAAATTAAACTACCCTAATTTAACTTAAAATAAAATTAAACTCACATATATTCAACGGTAACCAAAAAATAATAATTAAATAAGATTAAAAGAAAATAGGGTTAGAGAAAAGGACTCCCTCTCGAACGAGAAATTGTTACGAAACGTTTCTCCCCCTCGATTTGTGAAAAATCATAAGAACTTACTCCCCCTCAAACTAAGACCATTAAAGACGTATAGATCAGCCTGCGGTGTTGCTCCCCCTGAACTCAGGAGCATAGGTTAATCACGAGTAATAAACTTTATATTAAAAAAAATTAATGACACACACACACACATTAACTAAAAAATGCGCGAAACGAAAAGCATATTGTAACACCCTGAATTTTATCCCAATTGAAGAAAAGTGTTGATCTGGATGAATCGGTAAAGGAAGAACCACATATGGTCGTCTCGGCTATAGTGCCATGTGGTTGTGACATTTTTCACAATAGCACCAATGGTACTAAGAGTATGGTCGTCTCGGCTATAGTGCCATGTGGTTGTGACATCTGTCACAATAGCACCAATGGTACTAAAAGTGTGGTTGTCCCGGCTATAGTGCCATGTAGTTGTGACATATGTCACAATATCAACGGAGATTACCAAGTGGTTGCTCGTCCCAACGAATGTGCCATGTAATTAAGACAATTGTGTAACACCCGTAATTTCTGGGCAAGTACTATTTCAAGTCAATGTGGAAATGGATCTTTCAAGAGAAATTGTGGAAATAGGATTTTGGAGTGAATCCTGTATTTTATAGTCTTGTTGTATGGAGAATTCAAATACGAATCCAACGGGCCTTTCCGGAGAGAAAATGAATCTAAAACGAAAAAGTTATGGCCAAATTAGCGTTCGATACACTCTTGGCTATTGTGACAGCGATTTTGACAATGTCACTATAGCCGTCACAATCGCCAGAAGCCAAAAACCTCTCGGTACACTCTTGGCTATTGTGACAACGATTGTGACAATGTCACTATAGCCGTCACAATCTCCAGAAGCCAAAAACCTCTCGGTACACTATTGGATATAGTGACATCGATTGTGACAATGTCACTATAGCCGTCACAATAGCCTGCGGGTACTAGAGTGTTAAAAGTACGATTTTCAGCCATTCTTTCATTTCTCATTTCCACCCTCTTCCCTTTATCTCCTAAAACGTTCCTCCACCTATTTTTATGAACCCTAACTGATTTTGGGGCTTTCCCATGAAGATCAAAGTGTTCCCTCTCCATATTATGTTAATGACCTCCTCTCTTGATGCAAGATTAAGTTCTCACCTCCAACACTAGAGATTTTTGGGGTTCATTAGGTTTTGCCCAAAACCTAAGTGGTAAGTACATCCCCTCCATTTCCAAGCTTCTTTATGGGTTATAAACACTCCATTGATGATTTCCTAGTATTATATTTCCCCAGTTTTGATTTGGATGATTTTGGAGAATTTGGGTCAAAATTAGGGTTTTGGCCAAAATGGATATTTTGATATAAAATGTTTGGGGAACTATTATAAATGTTTGGAGATGGATATTTATGGTTGGAAACTTATGGATCTAGATTTTTGGAAGATTTGGCTTGTGGATTCAAGTTTCTTCAAGGAAGCTCGAATTGGGGTAGAATCTAGATTTAGCCTAAATCTAGCAAGGCGAGTTCAAGTTGATTTGTGAAAACGTTGTACATACGAAAATGTCCATTTTAAAGTGTTTATGTATTTTACATGAAATTATCAAGGTTTGGGTCATTTAATGGGTTTTGATTATTTGAAATGTTTAGCTTTATAAACCTTGTAAAACACCAATGTTTGGGATTTTTGGGCATTTTGATAAATAAATCATAAGTATAAGTATTTTAATGATTTATCTTACGAATGAAGATCTTTTGGTATAAATGCGCTTTTAGTGTGTGTTTGGAGAAATCTTTGTTCTTGTGTTATGGGACGTTTTGAAAGAATAAATGGTATAAATTCATTTGAAAAATGGTTTGTCTCAACCAATGATGAGTTTTGGGTTAATCATACTTTTGGGTTGTGGCATTTGCATAACCGTTGGCTAAATGTGTTTTATTGTTTACACTAGATTTTATTGTACGATAAAGTAAATTGGGGAACTTTGGCTCGGTTTTGACTAAAATGAGTCTTGGGGACATTCGTCCAGTTTTAAACCATGATTTTTTTAAACATGCATAAAATTAGTTGATTGCATGAGGTTGCAAACTTTGTCGAGACTTTCTTTATTCTCATCGTTGTCCAACGCTATTTCGGATATTGTGGTGTGCGTATTTTGAGGTTGTCTAGGGCCTTGGACGAGTATCTGCAATTAATGACTTTAACATTGGATCTCCTCCACGTATGTTAAGGTTTTGAACGAAGAGTTACCTTCCATCATTTTGGTGATTGAGTTTCTTGGGAATTTTATTCCGTACGAGTTTTGTTGAGTTTTATAGAGTATTATTTTACGACGTTTTTCAACGACTGAGTGAACTTTGAAATGCGTAAATTTTGATTATGTTGCATGTAAATTTATGAGTTTATTAAGCGTCATGTCTTATGCAAGTTTTGTTGAAAAGTGTCACTTTATATCACATTGCGACAAAAGGGAAACTCTTGGAATCATGACATTTTAGTCGTAACTTCGTCTTATGCTTTTTATTTTGGAAACGAATGTTTTGGTACCGCTTAATCTTCAGCTAACAATGATAATCTTCAGCTAACAGTGCTTTCTTTGTTTCCTTTTGCTTGGCAAGAACCATCTTATTCTTGTAGCACTCTGAATTTCTGACTACTGGTTTCCGACATTCTCGTGCAAAGTGGCATGTCTTTCCACAATTGTAACACTTAGATGGCTCGTCAGTACCCTTGATTTCCAACTTAGCTTCACCTGGCCTTTTTGCATCAAGCCGCTTCTTTCCCTCGTACTTCTCCTTGTCCTCATAATGTTTACCCCCTGTGGCGTATCGTTGATTGTTGGGAGTAAAACGCTTGAAGAACTTCTTCTAAACAACATTGGTTAGGAACAACATGGCTTGCTTGATGTACTGAAGTTCTGGATCTACGTCGTTGTCATCATCTTCTAGTTCTGAGTCACTGGGATCCCTTTCTTTCCTTGAGATTCAAGACGATCCTCTTTCCCTTTTAGCAGCAACTAACGCTAGAGAATCAGTCTGTTTCTCTACTTTCCTGTTGGCCTTAACAAGTTCCAGAACTTCTTCTTCGTTTTGCTTCAGTATCTCATAACCCTCATGCAGTCCGATTTCAACCAATGACTTCTTTTGCCTTATCAGTGAGGTGAAACGTTTTTATTCTAGCTGTAAGTTGTTGAGAAGCTTTATGTTGTACTCAATCACCGTCTTGGGGATCTTGTTCTTGCTGAGTTTGTTCAACAGAAGACATAAAACGATCATATATCTCTTCCAGTGATGCTCCTTCTCTTGCCTTGAAGTCTTCATAGCTGTTGATGCAGTTGGTGACTTTCAATTGATTTCCAACCTTGGTTCCCATCATCATTTTCTCTATCTGTTCCCATATACATTTGGCAGTTTCTTTGTAGCTGTTAATGGTGGTGTAGATATCATTTGGAAGATTCTAAAGCAAGTAAGATTTGGCTAGTTGGTCTCCTTTAGCCCGTTTCTTCTCTTCATCTGAGTATTTCTTTTCTTCCTTTACTTTCACTCCTGCTGGACTAAGTGGATCCGCGTTTGGTAGAGGAGGTGTTTTCGAGTAAAATACTGCTGGTCCTTCTGTGAGAGAAACAAGAATCTCCTCACCAAAGATCATTCCTAGCAATAAAGTCGAGAAACCTGTCCCGCCACTGAGGATATTCGCCTCTGAATAGGACGAGAGGTCTCGTATCCGTACCCATGGCTAATGCCTCACATATAGACATCGTTCAAACACGTGAAATGATCGTAAGACGATTGCGATTTAATTCAATAAAGGTTAAATTAAACGAAAAATATAACCCTGAGATGAGTGTATGACAAAAACACATAACACATTTTGAGAAAACAGGGGAACAGGGGAGAGCCAGGGTTCGGGTTAACCTGGGTCCGGGTGAGCCGGGGTCCGGGAAGCAACCGGGTGGCGGTGCTCCCGGATGAGGATACCCGGGTAGGAGGTACCCGGATAGGGAAAGGATCGGGAGCAAAGGAGCCCCGGGTAGGCGATACCTGGGAGATAGAGCCGGGAGGAGGGAGACCCGGGTTAAGGTATCACCCGGGAAGAACAAATGACCGGAGCTGGATTCGAGGGGGGGACCCAGGTAAATTGATCACCCGAGTTTAACCTTATTGTTCGACCAAATAAAAGAAACTAATCGACAACTGGATCTAAGGCAAACTCAACAACCCTAATCTCTTAAATCAAATTAGTTAACACTAATAACACTTTTTTTTTCAAACGATTTTGAAGCAAAAACAATGGTTTTTAAGCAAAAATTTTAAGTAATTCAAGAACACAGATCAAAGCCTTCCAAATGCAAAAATACACAATTCGACTTCAATACTTCGAATTAAAGCTCAATATTTTGCCTAAACCTTTAACTAATGTAACGAAAGAGAATGGAATCGATAGAACTCAAGGATTTTGTAAAAAATTAAATAACCCAGAAACCACACAAAAGTCGATCGAATGAATAAAGTCAGAGAAAAATTAATACATTTATGAATCAAATCTTCGTCTTTTAGGCTCTGATACCAATTGTGAATCCCAATGCAAGTATATAGATCAAAACAATAATCAATAAACAGTATTAACCATCAAACCTGGTCATATGATTGATAATCGATAAGTTCAAAGGTTTACATAGAGAATTGAGTTAAGCGTATAAAACCTCTAATGACCATTAACCTAATTCTGGGTTAAGAAAAACTATTTATACCAAATAATAAAGTTACAAGTTGCACCACTCTACTTCTATTCAACATGTAAAGTTAGCCCTAACATGAGTCATCCATATATGAACTATTTAATTGATTTACATATGAACTATATGTTCATATGTGAACCTGTGTGATTCACATATGAACTATTTAACTAATTCACATATGAAATATTTTAAGTCATTTACATATGAACAATTTAATTGATTCATAAATTACTCTTATATTCACATATAACATCATAGTTTTAGGATCAAAATCAACATCTTGCTCATGATCACTTTCTAGATTGGGTGTCACATTGAAAGAATAAAAGATTTGATCAAGAATGAATTGAGATTTGAGAATTTTGGTAACCTAGAATTGAGATATATGATTGAGAGAAATCAATGACAAAATTACAATAAAATCGGATTTGATTTGTTAGAAACGTTAACGGGATCGAGATCATATATCGCCGACCAGACTTCCATTGTTGTCATCGACGATGACCATGTATTGACCATATATCGCCGCCGTTTTTTTTTCTAGTTACCATGTTACCCTTCCTCTAAAAAAATTTGATCATTTGATCCAAAGGCTATGATCATTTCTCTAATTCTCACACATTTAACTCTTCTCAAATGAACAGAGCATATTTAATCAAACCATGTAATTCTTACAAACCACACAAACCAATCTCAGCCGTCTAACTACTCTAATAAATATCTAATTCCATATTGTTTCCTAATTTAAATTTCTGATCATAAAGAATGAACCTTATAATATTCCATATATATCTCAATCATAATTAATGAAACATGACAGTTGTTTGGGTAAAAATTTATGAGTCACAACCGATGACAGAAAACCAAACGACACCAATCTTAAGACAAATAATGTATTAAGATAAGGTCCTGTTGACCACATACACTAAGGATGTGTGTCCCAAATGCAAGTGTATTCACCAAATATTCCATAAACCTCACAATGTATTATTGATAGAAATTGAATTACAATGTTTTTTCTCTCTAAGATCTCTCTCTCTAGATAGATTAGAATGATGTACATTCCCTTACAATTGCAAAGAAAAATGATTACAAAGGAAACTAAAACAACATAACAAAGACATTGACTTTCCACATTAAGAAGGTTGACTTGAAGCTTTGACTTTGACTTCAATCACTCATGATCTTGAATACAACAATATTTGCACTAACATTCTCCCCCTTTGTATTCTAGATCATTCTTCAAACAAATTTAAGCTTTAACGATCTTCTCTCTTCAAGTCAAAACATCTTTGAGAAACAATCTCCCTTTTTTTATGTATAAATTATGTCTTTAACAATCTCCCCCCCTTTTTTTGAAAAACTTCAGCAAAAACATTCTTTATCATCTTCCAAAAATAATATATTTCTTTGTAGTCACAAAAGAAATTATCTTCAACTTTTATCAATCTCCTCTTTTAGATAATCTTCAAGAAAAATTTCTGAAACTTTTGCTTTGGAATCTCTGAATCTTTAACATCTTCAAAAAACTTTCAGAAACTCTGAATCAACAAATCTAGAACTTGAAATTTCAGAAATCATCTCTTTTAACTTTGTCTCTACACAATCTTGAAATTGAAACTTCATTAATCATTTCTTGGTCTCGTTTCCCCCCTTTTGATGATTGTGAGCATTAACATCATCAAAACTTTGCAAGAAATGTCATCTTTCAATTTCTAACCAATATCACTCGATCTCTCCATATGAGTATTTGAACCATTCGTCAAGTCTAAAATATAATTCCTAATCTTTTCAAACTGAGAACTGAGTGGTAACCTTGAATCAACAAATGAAACAGTTGTAATGCTTGTAAGTGGCATGAAGTCACTTAGTACAACAAATGTACTGTATAAGAAGTTTTATTGATGTTCACTCCCCAGGGGTTCCATTCAATCATTGAAAAACACAAGGTAATTCTATGAATGTTTATACAGAAAAACATATTCTCTGTGTGTACGTGCTTATGTATGAAAGAAATTTATCAATATGTACTTTATCAGGCTCAAATTGTGTAAACTGTTAAGACAACAAGAAGTTTTCCATGGACTCAATGTGCATGATTGAAGTGTGAAGGTGGGTCAGACTTCCTTCTATTTCAATATCCAAATCTTCCGACTGAAGATCATATAACATATATGTTACGTCCCCATGAAAAATTGAAACATTTATTTGTTAAGAAAGAAAGGAGTGGCTGGTGGGTGTTATTCCCAGATTTAGCTTTGACTTTCAATCTAGTTGATCTTGGATACAACAAATATGCTCTAACAGTCGGAGTTTAAAGCAAGAGTTGGCATCGACTCACCGTCTGTTTCAATGATGGTCACCAAAGAGATGTGGACCAATCATTAATGTGGCTGCCCGACTCAGAAAGTGGTTGGTGTAGAGTTCTCTTATTCTTTTAACTCTGTTCGCACACCCTCTATCTGTTTTCAACTCAGTTCACTTCTAACCGAACTCTCATTTTGATTTTACCTCAACTCAATGAGAAAAACTCAACCATTTGAGTTATCTCCCCCACTCTTTGATATATGACCACTTACCCCTCAATCACTCAAGGATAACTTCTTGGTTAGGAAACACTGGTCAACGTGAATCCATAGAAGTCTTTTAAGCTCTCACATTGATCCCATGAAATTTTGTCCTAAAAGAATGGTGTTGTTCAACAGTTTAACTTGAATAAATAAGAATCTCTGAATATGAACCACATTGTCAAAAGAATGTATGCTCCGCAGAAAATATCATCATTATTTGAGCATTTGAACTTTGAAGATTTCTCACAACAAGAATATTGAATGAATGAAATGAATTCAAAAGACTTGTTTGGGAATCTGACAATGTATCAGAAAGATGAAATAATATGACAGATAATCATGAAAAGCTAGGTCATGAAAGAATTGTAAATTTTGTTTATATGAACAAATATAAACAATTATGAAAGAATTGTTTATGTTGAATAAATATATGATGTTCAACAAACATTGAATACAAACGGGTTTATTACCATCAAAAAATGTTTCTTTTTGAGACATGGTAATAACAAAATCAATAGAAAGTTGAACCCCGTGTGTATGAATACTTGAAAGTATATAGAAAAGATAATACACAAGTATTTATCTTTGGAAACACACGGTCAGTAAATCAATGAAGTTGCAATATGAAAAACATTTAAAATCACACTTCTAAATTCATGAAATATTTTTGAGAATAAGAAGTGGTTTAAACATTTAGAAACATGTTTTCATGTCTGAAAGTTGTCCTTATTACAAACAATGTAAAATTAAGAAGAGAAAAGACTTGCATTCATCATAAATCTTATTACTAATAACTCCTCCTAAAATACTGAGTAATTGAATAAAATCATGTAAGCTTCCCCTCAAACTCTG
Source organism: Arctium minus (assembly GCA_954870635.1). Taxonomy (NCBI): domain Eukaryota; kingdom Viridiplantae; phylum Streptophyta; class Magnoliopsida; order Asterales; family Asteraceae; genus Arctium; species Arctium minus. The sequence continues at coordinate 69,848,121 of OX941092.1, read as the reverse complement.
CAAAAAGCCAAAATTTCGTCAAAGTATCAAAGGCATAGTCAAACTAAAACATTGACACACGAGTTCTGATCTGAATTGATAAGAAGTCAAAATCATTGATGATTGAGTTCTGGGCCGATATATCTAGAAGTCATTTACTCCCCCTTAAACATTGCATTCAGAAAAAGATTTGTCAGTATGAAATATATTCTGTACTCCCCCTTGAATGTTGATCATCTCATTTTAGTCATTAAAGTACAAATTTTTTGAAATGTGGGTTCTGAATTGAAATATTCAGAATCCATAACTTGATCTTTGAAGTATGAGTCCTAAAATGTTGTGTTTAGAAGTCATTGACATAGTCATTGAAGATTGAGTCCTGGGCTGATTTAAAAAGCCGACATTTATGGAACTGTTGCCACCAAGAATGTGTCCTCTGGAATCGTGGGATAAGTAGATGTAACAGATGATGAATCTTTTTTTTTCTACCTCTGTCCTCAACAATCCATGTTCATGAACAGTCTCCTTCGAACATCTGATTCACCCTCTATGGTAGTCCTACACCAAGTGATCTAGAATTTTTGGTAAATGAGGGTCATTATTCTTACTCCCCCAACACTTGAGGTGTCTGCAAAACAGATGGAGTAACTTTTGGTACCCACTGGAACATGGGTCCAGATCTGGTAGTTGTAGTTCTATGGGAAGTAATACTATATGTTCCATACCAATGATGAACATAATCTTTGTGAACAAAGTCATTTGCACTACAATAAGAACAACAAATTTTCTTTCGAGCTAACCTGATTAATTGATTTAGAGAATAGACAAGATCAGGTTTAACAAAATATTTACCTTTATGAACATTGTTCTTTCTGGCATTAGATGTGTGAACAAATGATTTATAAACATCCTTTTCATCAGAAGAACCTTTAACTCTCCAGAATATCCTTTCCTGAACATTGTTCTTTCTAATGTTGCCTGTACCATCAACAGATTTATCATAGGAAAAATTAGTAGTATGAATCTGATCCTTAGGACTGACTGGCCTTTTTGAAGAAACGTCTGTATAATGTGAGCTTGACGCAATCTTGAATGAAGATTCTGAGCCAGCTGCATTATTCAGAGGTGATTAAGCAATAGTATCTGAACTCTTTTGTGTACTCAATTCTACCTTGAAAATGATTCCTTCAAGTTCTCTGATCTTGCTAGAGAAACTGTTTCTTTCTGTAGAGAGTAAATCAATCTTCTTCTGTAATTGAGACTTCACATTCTGTTCTTTCATAACTGTTGTTGAAAGTTTAGATAACTTGTTTGAAAGCTTCTTAATCTCTGTTTCAAATACCTTCCTTTTAGATTCAAACTCTTCTTCTACGTTATTTTGTTTGTTGGATATTTCTTTAAAGAACCCAACATGCATCTGCTCTAACATCTTCTTCTCTTTCTCAAACTTATCTCTTTCAAGAGCTAAAACTTTTCTCAAAGTCTGACACCCGTTTTGAAAGTTTTAAGCATTTAAGCTCAACCGCTTTCTTCTCCTCAAAATATTTTCTTGAGGACTCAGAAAATTTCTGTGCGAAATCTTTTCTTTCATTTCCAAACTCTTCTCTGTCTTTGGTAATCTATTGTTCCAGTTCTGAAATCTTCTTTTGGAAGTCAGCCTTTTTAGTTTCTGAATCCTTAACTTTTTCTTCATTTCTCTTGATAACATCTTCAACTGATTTCTCAACTTTCAAAATCTGTACTTTCTCTTCTTTCTTCTTGTAATCTTTTACTTGTTCTAAATCAGAAACCTACTTCTGAAGATCTACAATTTTCTTCTTTAACACACTGACCTCTTCATTTAGCAATTTCTTTGCACTAGCATATTTCTGATATCTCTTTGAATAATAATCAACTGATGCATTAAGTCTTGCATTCTCTTCTTTGAGAGTACTGATTTCATCTTTAAAATCTGTAGACATTGTCACTTGCAATGAATGTTGACAAAATATCAGAAAAATTTGAACTTGAATCAGAAACTTGTCCCCCTCCTGTGACTTAGCAATTTTTTTTTGACATTTAAGTTTCATAGTGCAACTTGTCGCAGATCGAAGAACCTCAGTGATCAACTTGTCGCAACCCAGTAGACCCGAGAAGTCACTTGTCGCAATTTCCTACACCCGAGTATTGAGCTTGACGCAACCAATTGAATTCGAGTACTGCACTTGACGCATACCGCTACACCTGAGAAGTCAATGAACAGTAACTTGACGCAACACATGACTTACGTCAAGTTCACTTGTCGTAAGCTTCCTCTTGCGTCAAGTTCAGTTGACATAGATGCCTTTATCCGAAAATCTCACTTGTCGAAAATAACAACACGTTAACAATAACTTGACGCAGATGCTTTCTTGCGTCAAGTAAATTTGTTGTTCCTCTTTACTTGCGTGAACCTCACTTAGTAAAATTTACAAAAATCCCAATGAATCTTGCGTCAAGTTGATGAACTTGCATCAAGTCTGGATCTTGTGAGAAGTCAAAGCTAAATCACAATTTCGGTCATAACTCGATCAATACTCCGAATTTCAATGCCGATCTACTCACAAACACTTTCTGAACAAAATTCTATTTGACAATGTCGATTAAAAATCACTCCAAATTGAAATTCGATCTAGATACAGACTCTTGAAAGTTTCGAACAAAACTTGTACAAAAATCCAAAATTCACACGAATTCTTGTGAATTAGACAACACAACTCAAACAAGAAAGTTTCTATCACATGAATCGAACACTATGCAATCAATTTTGAAAAAAAAGATCACTAGTCAACAAAATTCGATCCTTCACAGTGTATTTCTGTGACTTTCCAAAAATAACCAAAATTTGCCAAATTTCAACAATTTTCCAGATAATTTGCTTGCTTTGATACCAATTGTGTGTCTCAAATGCAAGTGTATTTACTAAATATTCCACAAACCTCACAATGTATTAGTGATAGAAATTGAATTACAATGCTTTCTCTCTTCTAAGCTCTCTCTCTCTAGAATGATTAGAATGATTTAAGTTCCCTTACAATTACAAAGAAAAATGATTACAAAGGAAACAAAAACAACATAACAAAGAAATTGACTTTACATTAATAGACTTTTACTTTCCATATTAAGAAGGTTGACTTGAGGCTTTGATTTTGACTTCAATCACTCATGATCTTGAATACAACAATATTTGCACTAACAAAGGACTATGGTCGTCAGTTACGATGATGGTCGTAAGTTTATCGTGACCTGTGGCCAACTCTTCCATCGATAAGTATCTTACGACTATCGCAAGATATCTAGCGACCGCGACTCATTACCTATGAACAAGCATTTTCTCCATGTCTATTTATTGTAGGTCGTAAAGCATTAATGGACAACGGTCATAACGGAATATCGCCATCAAGATCCTTCAATACAAGGACCGTTATTCCCATTAAAAGCTCCATACTGACCTTAAGTTATCCTTTGGATAATTTTTGGTATTAACAGTTTGGCGCCCACCGTGGGGCTCCATCTAGAGAAAATCTTCGACAAAACGTGTGTCCTACTAACAGTTTCTTGGAGTCTTTTTTGATAGGAACATGTCGGGACTAGGAGCTCATCATAACTCTCTTGCTCAAATGCGCATGCAATTGGACACTGCACGTAACCGTATCAATGTATTTAATGAACAAATTCACAAAACAGCCGAGGAAATCGCATTCTTGAGGAATCAAAATGCAGGGAACTTCTTGGACCAAAAAATAGTCCAAGACCACCCTTTAACGTGTCTTTCTCAAGCTAACAACCTCCTCTTCCACCATATCCAAGGCCAACACATAAAGAAAGTACCTACCCAATAATGGCGATGTCGATTCCAACGATGCCGATGCCATCAATAGTAATCCCGACGATGCCCATCCCGACGATATCGATCCCAGCGATGTCAATGCCAACAAACAGTGAGGCCACTGAATTGTCGCAACGAAACGGAATCTACGCGACAATCAGAATGACTTCTCAAGACTTAAGGTTTATCCCAGCACTGCTGATGGCGGCCAATGGACCTAATCAGGATGATCCGATCGCTCGACGATTGAAGCTGTTAAAAGAGCAGAATAAAATGATGATGTCACTACTTTCCAAATTACCGGGAACTGCTGTACCAGTTGACGTCGAACCATGTACTAGATTTCAAGTATCCCCTTTTATTGACGAAATAGCCTTGGTTGATGTCCCAAAGAAATACAACATCCCCACCTTCACTCTGAAATATTATGGAGTAACGGACCCGACATAGCACATCGCACAGTATAAGCAACTAATGTAGACTGTGTCGATCCCCCACCAATACCAAGAGGATTAAATGTGCAAGAATTTTAGCATGACCCTCAGAGGTGCTGCTCTCCAATGGTTGATCAAACTCAAACCCAAGTCCATCAACATTTTTGCGAAGCTAGTCAACCAATTCTTCCAACAATTTGCCAGAAGTCACAAGATGTAGAAGCAGACTAGCGATCTTTACTATATTACCCTGAAGACTGGCGAGTTTGTCCGAAGTTACTTTAATCACTTTAACTTAGAGATGATTAATGTACATGATTGTGACATCAAGACCATGATCGAAGCCTATAAATGAGGTCCTGACGACAGTTCATACCTATACACAAATCTGACTATTTGGGTAAAACTTCACAAGTCACGATCGAAGACAGAAGACTAAACGTCTCTAATCTTAAAACAAATCTTGTATTAAGATAAGGTCCTGTAGACCGTGTACACTAAATACTATGGTCATCACTTACAATAATGGTCGTAAGTTTATCACGACCCGTGACCGAATTTTCCGTCGACAAGTACCTTAAGACTATCATGAGATATCCGACGATCACGACTCATTAACTATCAACAAGCGTTTGTTTGTTCCATGTCTATTTATTTACGGTCAAAAAGCATTGATGGACAATGGTCATAACGGAAGACCATCATCAAGATCATTCAATACAAGGACGTTAGTGACATTAAAGCTCATTTATGACGACACATGCTATATATACAAAGCAACGAAGAACTCCAAAAGAACAAGGGATTTCAAGAGAATTCACAAGGCACTCAAGCTAATCAAACTCACTTTCTCTCGAAGAAAACTCACGATAAAGCTTCTTCTACGACACAAGACATTCTTACGACTTGTTTTACTTTTTAGCTGTATTGTTACTAAATTTACTCTCGATCACTCGTCCTGAAAGACGACGTCCCTGTTTGACGTCGATAGTGCATTGACGACTCCTACTATCGTCCGCGGTTTCTATCCTCTACGGGGTTTTTCGCGTCACCAAATTTCTGTGTCTTTTTGTTTATTTGTTATTTGTCGCACGATTTGTCAAAGGTTCCTTCCTTCAGTTGGTAAAAGCTCCACATCGACCTTAAGTTATCCTTGGGTAATTTTTGGCATTAACACTGACGAAGTATCCACTATAGAGCTTTGAAGACGTCCGAGCAAGAACATTGGCCTATATGTGGTTCGATGATGACGTGGCCTTTCTACGCAAACATTTGGGCGATAGAAGGTCATTAAGTGTTAAGAAGTCCGACTTCAAAACTCGAGCAACCTTCACGGTAGAACCGTCGCGAAAAATCTCGAACGTGAGATTTGAGAAAAAGAAAAGTGTCCCGACGCCCAAATTCACTCAGTATCCTAAGATTTCCTCTTACGGATTTAAAGGAATGTCTAAAGATTTGTTCAAATCTCTCAAAGCGCCGTAGAAAAGTGATAAGGACGATGCTAAGAAAGACAAATCCAAATGCTGCTATTTCCATAGAAATCATGGACATACGACATATGAATGCATAGCCCTGCGAAAAGAATTAGCCTGGTTGGTACCGATGGGACATCTTCAGGATCTCTTGGATACAAAGACAAATGCACGACCAGCCTCTCCGGAGCATATAAAAGTTGTAAATTGTGTGACTGGAGGATCCAACGTATGTGGACTGACCTACTCCGCAGCTAAAAGACATGCTAATCGAGGGTCGGACGAACATCCGATCTCAAGGTCGTCAAGATCAAAGCATGAATTGGAGTTGGAAGCTATGCCAATAGCGTTCGATCAAGACGACCTCAGTGAACCATGGCAGAAACATCACGATGGGTTGATCATCCAACTTACGATTGGGAATTGCTCGACCAAAAGGATCTTAATGGACGGAGGGAGCTCTGTCAATATTATTTTCCTTAGCACAATCAAAGCTATGGGAAATGAGAAGGCGAACATCGTACAATGCTCGACGGTGCTAGTAGGATTCAATGGAGACATGGCCAATACCATTGGAACTATCACCATTCCGATATACGCCAAAGGAGTCAACAAGCAGACCAAGTTCAGTGTCATCGATTTCTCATAAACTTATAATGTCATATTAGGATGACCCTAGATTCACGACATGAGGCCATCCCCTCGACGTTTCATCAGACGGTTATATTTCCAATACCGTGGGGAGTCCAGGAGATCAGAAGGGAGCAAAAGATAACACGAGATTGTTATAAAGCCACAATGAAACCTCGAAAGTAGAATATCTACCAATTATAGAGCCAGGACACTCCTGAAACTGTCAGCAACTATCCTAGGCGGAGAGGAGGGCTTAGGATTGCCCTTACTAGGGGATGAGGATGAGACATAGTTGAATCCCGCGGCCTCTCGGTCCAGTTGGGACATTCCACTAGCACAATGAGTGTCCTGCTCCCCCCTTTGCCATTGTCACAAGCATCCTACCCCATTCGACTGGTCCTCTCCCATTGGGCGAGAGCTTTAAATAAATCCATGATGAATGACATAAGAAATTGAGCACAAAATGGAGTTTCCCTCTTGGCAAAACCTAACTCTTTCTATGTGGAGCCGTTTTCTGGTACAATATGAGGCGAGATGGCTTCTTGGTTGTTATCAATTGGAAGAAGTCGTCTTGGATCAGGACAAGCCTGACATAATCGTCTTCATTTGGTCACCTCTAGATCCTGTTATAAAGAAATCCTTAGTCTATTTTTTGCAGGAACATGTTGATTGCTTCGCTTGGACATACGAAGATATGATCGGCATAAACCTTGAAGTAATCTCACATCGATTGAATGTCAATACCTCATTCAAACCTGTTGAACATAAACGACGAAAGTCCGGTCCAGAATGAAACAAGGTGATAAATGACGAAATCGACAAGTTACTCAAGACCGAAAAAATAAGGGAGGTCAAATATCCTAAACGGCTGGCCAACGTCGTGGTCATACAAAAGAAGATCCGAAAGTGGAGAGTATGCATAGACTTCACGGACCTTAACAAGGTCTGTCCTAAAGATCCGTTTCCTTTACCACACATCGACGCCATGGTCGATGCAACAACAGGGCATGAAATTTTGACATTCATGGACGCATATTTTGGATACAACCAGATCCTCATGCACCCTAGCGACGAAGAGAAAACCGCATTCATGATGCATAAAGGTATTTATTGTTATAAAGTTATGCCTTTTGGTCTTAAAAGCGCAGGTTCGACGTATCAACAACTAGTCAATAAGATGTTCAAAGAACATCTAGGCGACAAGATGGAGGTATATATCGACGACATGCTGGTCAAATCAAAACAAGCGACATACCATACTGATCACTTGAAGAATTCGTTCGAAATTCTTAGAGAATACCACATGAAGCTGAACCCGACAAAGTGCCCCTTTGGAGTAAGTGCGGGCAAATTCCAAAGATACATGGTCACACGATGTGGGATCAAAACCAATCTCGATCAAATCATATCAATTGTCGATATTAAGTCTCCTCGAAACTTCAAAGAGGTCCAACGACTTACTGGTCGTGTCTCAGATTTGAACAGGTTCATTTCATGATCCTCCGAAAAATGTCATTTATTTTACAACATCTTGAGAAAGAAGAAGGGCTTCGAATGGATGGACGACCATGAACACGCACTCCAAAAGTTGAAAGAATATATGGCGTCACCATCTCTATTGTCAAAACCCCAAAGACAACAAAGTATTACAACTCTATTTAGTTGTCAGTTCCAATGTTGTAAGTGTCATCTTAACTCGAGAAGACTACAAACAACAACTTTCGATCTATTATGTAAGTAAGTTGCTACTAGATGTAGAAAACAGGTACTCCTCTTTGGAAAAATTGTTACTGTTACTAGTTAAAGCAACTAAAAAGTTACGACACTACTTTGAATCACACCCAATAACTGTCGTGACTAATTTCTCTCTTAAGTCTGTCTTGAGAAAACCAGAGCTAACAGGTCAACTAGCAAAATGAAGTATCTACCTCAACAGTTACGACATCAACTTCAAACCAAGGATGGCCATCAAGTCGCAAGCTTTAGCAGACTTTGACGCCGACTTCAGCCCAGAATTGGAAGTACAGACAGAAACTGCGACAACTCTCGACGACACGACCTGGACTCTACATGTCGATGAATCATCCAATGCCAGAGGGCAGGTCTAGGTATCGTCCGCACGTCGCCATAGGTGGCAAAATAGTGTACTCCATACGATGTGGCTTCAAAGCAACAAATAAAGAAGCCGAGTACGAAGCCTTGATCGTAGGAATGGATAAGACCCGTGATCTGGGGGAAACAGGATTACACATCTAGAGTGATTCTATCTTAGTCGAGAATTAAATGAATAGAGAATTCGTGGCTAACGACTCCAAAATGACAGCTTACCTCAAAATAGCCAAAATAACGTCCGAAGCATTTAAGCGTTTCTCCATCATCCAAATCCCAATTGATCAAAATACCCAAGATGGCGCATTAGCCAACCTTGGGTCGACACTTAACTAGTCTTCCTTTGATGTTGTCCCAATGATCCACCTAGCAAAGTCATTTTTCGAAAGTGAAGACCACACCCATGTCATAGATGAGGAAGACAACTGGTCGAGCGACATAAAGAATTTCTTAATAAACAACCAACTTCCTGATGACAAAATGGAAGCTCAAAATATCCGATTCAAAGCATCCAGATATACCATAATTGCAGATAGACTCTACCGACGATCATCAACAGGACTAAACTTACGATGCATCATTAGTAAGGGTCATGTCCAAAAAGTTCTACAAGAAATGCACGACGGAGAATGTGGCAATCATTCAGATGTTCGTAGTATGGCGAATCGTATCTCTCGACAAGGTTACTACTTGCCAACTTTACGACAAGACGCCGTAAGGTAAGTCCAAAATTGTGATCCTTGTCAACAACACTCATGTATGTCTCATCGTCCCTCAGAACCATTACACTCGACTTTGATCCCCTGGCCCTTTATGATATGGGGAATGGATATTGTCGGTAAACTAGCACCTGCCCCCTGGCAAAAGGTGTTTTTACTCGTCCTTACGGATTATTTTTCTAAATGGATAGAGGCAGCCACCTTCTCCCAAATTCGGGACAAAGAAGTCGTCTCTTTTTTTCCAGACTAACATTATTTGCAGATTTGGAAGCCCATCTGAAGTCATATGTGACAATGGATTACAGTTCATAAGCTATAGAACTCGACAGTTCTGCAAAGATCGTAACATAGATCTTACGACTTCGACACCTCATTATCCTCAGTCGAACGGACTTGCCGAGTCAAGTAACAAAGTGATCATCAACTCGATAAAAAAGATCCTCAAAGTAGTAAAAGGTAAATGGGTCAAAGAACTCCGACAGTTCATTGGGTGGCCAATTTTACGACGCCTCATATATCTACAGGATATATGAGTTTTGCCTATCGAAGTCCAACTACCAAACTTATGACACACGTCAGTCGGTCATAACTTAGTGGACCTAAGTTACGACCTTGACGTGTTGGAGGAACTAAGGGAATCTGCATTAATCAAGATGGCATCTCTGCGACAGTCGGTCGAACGACATTTTAACAAAAATGTAAAAGCCAAAGGTGGCGTTTTTTTAAGAGGCATTGAAGTCTGAAGTCTGATTTCACCTCTGATTTTTAAGAGTTGGTGCTTAAATTTGAAAGATGAATCAAAAAGACTATTTGCTTTTGTAAGCTGACAAACATCTGAATTCTTAAACCACATATATCATAGTTGGCAAACCAGTTGAATTTCTTTCCAATTTTATCAGGTCTCTAACCAATTACAATACCAATCTTCCCCAGCCACAAACAAACATAAATTACTCCTACACTCAAGAGATCGAAAATGAGAACCAAACAAAACCCAACCAAAATCCAATTGAACTGATGAAGAACAAAATAGCTACTGTCATAATCAATCCACCCAGATCCTCATTGAAGCATAGAGGTGAAGAAGATTAGGCTGAGAAAGGTAGATTTGTCGAGCCTTGACGCACAACTGACGGATCTCTGCCTCAGATAGCTAAACCTGTTTTCCTCTTCTACCTTCCAACAAGCTCTTAATTATATCGTCTAAAACACCCTTTTCCATCACCATCATACTCATTTGATCTATACACCCAATCAATAATCCTCCTCCTAAAATGGATGGAGTAATTAATTAATTTATTTATTTAGAAGAGAGAGGTGGGAAGTTGAATAAGGTTTGGTGTGGTGGGTATTTCTCGAAGAACATCTCTTTGGGCAAGATGCGTGCTCTTCAACTTTTCAACTCTTCGTATTTTTTCTTCATTTTGTTATACATGAACAGTAGCCTGATTAGTGTTCAATAGAGGATCCCAAACATGAAAAAAAGCCAAACTTGATCGAGAACACAACCTGATTCCCACTAGAATCATCTTCCCACAAAGCTTGAAACATCTCCTAGATTACCCACATCGCTGCTTGATTCATCTTAATCAAGAGTAGGTACTTCAAGAAATGACCGATCTGGACAGAAAATCAAACGACTTGGAGAACGACAGGACAAAAAATCGAACGATTTGGAGAATGACCGGATTGGAGATCAATTTGGAGTTCACTGGGCTGGGAGATCGATTTGGTCGAGGCGAGGGCGTGGAGAGACTATCTTGAAGAAAAATGATAAGTGATTAGGTTATCACTTTTGGTTTCAAATAAGTTTAAGTGATAAGTGAGTCTGAATAGATAAAAAAAACAAACAAAATTATTTGGGAAACATCTAACCGAAAAAGTGATAAGTGGTAAATAAGCTCTGAAAGTCAAAAAACATACAACCCCAAAGTCTTTCAAGAAGGCAACTATGTCCTACGACGAGTGTTCCAAGACACTTAAAAATCGGTAACTTATCCACTAAGTGGGAAGGACCATATCGTATATTTGAACTCGTAGGAAAGGGTGCCTATAGGTTACAAACCCTCGACAACCAAAATATCCCACGAAGCTGGAACGCGGTACACTTAAAGAAATACTTCTGTTAAGTTTTTTTTTTTCCTTTATGATTATTCATCATATCGATTACTGACTTAAGCATCGGAGAGTCGTTGGCCTAGCCAACCACCACCGCTAATATTGTTTCATCACATGATCACACAATTTTTCAACATGGTCGATAAATGACCCACCACGAACATGAAATTTGACTCATCAACCTAAAGTCGTAAAATCTTACGATATGGATATCATGAATAGATCATACGATTCATATTCTCAATCTAAAGATCGAATCGTTAGAAATATTTTTCCTACTCGCAAGTTCCTTGGATCCAATTTTTATTAAATATCTAACGACTTAGAATTTTTTTATTTTTCTGAGGATTCCTATGATCAACAGGTTTGTCATCTATTACAATTGTCGTAAATGACGAAAAAATGTCTCTAAGGACTTATCAAACCGACATATCTTGTCGCTACTTCCATTGTTACGACTGTCGTTATTAACTTATGTTTTTCTATGAGATTGTAAGACATTAATTATTCTATAAGGCTTGCGATCAAGTTATGACAAGACGTATGATAAAAACTACATGTATTAATATCAAAAGTGATTACAAGTGGAAGGCACGACCACCAACAATCACCCCGATGAAATACAAAAAATAAAGATACAAAGAAGAATAACTAAGGAGCCGACTTCTCCTACTCCTTCTGTTGTTGCCGTGGTGCGACACTGACATCAACACCCTGGGGGGCCTCCTGCATACCTTCAGCCTCTGGCTTGTTGTCTGAGTTGATATCTCTCTTGACCCCGACAGTTTGGAGGAAGAAGGCCAACTCCTCCTCGACCGATGCCATGGGGTTCTTCCCATCCAGGTGGCTTTTCATGATGTCTGCTCGAACCTTGAGGTGAGTAAACGCCTCGATGGACACCTAATTTTCCTTCTAAAGCTGCGACCTACTCCTCGGTCGCACCATGTTTCGACCTAAGGACCTCGAATTCTTTTTCATTCACGGTCGAGGTGGCCTTAGTTGCCATAGCATCTGCATTAGCTGCGGGAAACTTTGTCTAGGGCCTCTTTCAGGCATCCCCTGAGCTCCTCCTTCTCATGCCCCGCAACCTCTAGATGGTTCAAGGCATCATCTAGTCGGGAGGAGTACTCTTCGCATTTGGTGACCGCCTCCTTGTCCTTAGCGAGATCCCTTTTCTCGCTCTCCAAGGCTTTGGGGACGAGTCTCCTCATGTCGTCGAGTCGGGAGTGAAGGGCTAGGGAGGCCTGAAACGCCTGAAAACACAAGAAAAAATAAATTAGATCGTATGATCTAAAAATACATAAACATTAAAAACATTTAAGGCTTTCTTACCTTGAAAGAGAGCCCTGCGACATTGTTCCCCATGTCAACCGAGACGTCCTTGAATAGATCTCGGAAGGTCGGCAGTAGGAAGTGGTTATAATGTGGAAACATCTTCTTCCTCTCCAAAGTGTCGGTCGACATGAAGTCGGCCGACAACTTGAAGTTTACCAACGTGAGGTTTGGTTCCTCACTGACATGGGGAATCTTCCCTTTGTCTTTCTTCAAAGGTAGTTCCACCCCTGATGGTTATGCCGAAGAGACTGAGGTGGCCTCCTCGACCGGAGGCGGCATCGCCTTCTTAGACATGACTACCACCTATGGGTCGTCACTCTTCGAAGACGATTCCCTCGGAACCGCCATAGTATTCTTAACCCCTGACCCAGCTATCGGGGGGAGGGGCCTTCCTCTTCAAGTCTCGATCCTTTCGGGCGAGTTGGGCCTGCGCCTCTTCTTGGAGAGGCCAGACGTTGTTTTCTGAGACTATCCCTCTGAAAGAAAGGAAAATAAGTTACGATAAAAGAAAATATTACGGTAAAGAGAAAGGAGAACGTATGACTACACGTACTTATCATATCCTCATCTTCCTTCTCCTCCTACTCCCCTCGGACCGGGGCCTCAGACGTCCCCACGAAGGTCACCTCGTCATCGTCATCCTCGTCAACCGACGACCAGGTGAAAAAGGAATTCTTTTCGACGCTAAACTCGAGAAAATCTCTCAACCTTCTCCGAAGAATCCTCGAAAGGGCCGACCTCTGTGAAGTCGTTGGCTGTAAAAAAACAAAAACGAAAGAAAACGTTAGACAAAACATTTAAAACTAACGACAAAAAAGAAAAAGTTTGAATGGAATTTACTTTCGGTGTTCCACCCGGACACGAGCCATTAGTGACGACAGTCGACCGAAAACGTATAGGGTTTTCCACTAGTGATCATTGACCGCAGTAGCTTGGACCAAAGTACGAGCCCCTCTATATCAAGAGAAAAGGCTGTATCGGTTGTTTACCTTCGCCTTGACCGTGTAGGTCAAGAGGAGGTCATTAACAGTGAAGGGCGACGCCCAGTCCACTGTGAATCGTTCGATGAATTGAAAGATCCTCCAAAATTGGGGCATCATCTGCTCTGGAGAGAGTTCGAAGGTCGTCAGAAACGACCTCGACAATGGAGAATAGGGCCATGTAAACCCTATCTTGAAGGGGTACTCGTATAGAACGAAGTACCCCCTCGGACATTGCTCCAACCTTAGTTGGTCGGGAGCGTTCAGTCTGACGTCGGCTTTAGTTGTTCGAAAGCGTTCAGCCAGATTTCTCAATGCCTCGTTGAGGGTGCTCACGGGGTCTAACGCCATTGAGAAATCTGGAACAGAGGCAGTGGCTCTATGGAACTCGAAAACCTCCCAGTCCTTCTTAGGCTTTTGCGCTTAAGACTTAAGAGGCATACGGAGTAGAGATCGTACCTTATACGGGGCTCTAACATTGATCGATTTTTGGTAACAATCTTGTGTGTGTTGCAGGTTTTTGGAAGAGATTCGAAGATCTCTCTCTCTCTCTAAGAAATATGATCGCGTAAAAAGGAAAAGATACGGCCGACATATGCTATTTATACGAATCAAGGTGTCAGGTCAAATCGACCGATAACAGACACATGTCCATCGCCTTTTCGCATGCTTCGTCGGATGGACGACAGATGTCCAAGCGACTGTTAGAGCTATATTGTATTCAAGATTAAAAGAAGGGTCAAAAATGTAAAGTTTGTAAAGTGTGTAGTGTTAATTGTAAATATGTTTAAGTTTTGACTTTTGATAAAGGTCATGTTGACCATATAAATAGCAAAGTCTTAGTGTTTTAGAACACAACTCACACGCGCAGAATCTGAGTAAGAACACTGTGAAAAACACACACATAGAGGTTGATTGATAAATGCACGAAATAGGGATATGAGTCATTGTAATTAGTGTGATTGTTTAATAAAAGATGTTCTTGATAATCCGTATTTAAATCGATAGCTAGAATACTGGGATCACATTTGGTATCAGAGCTAAATCCAACGATTTGAAAGTTTTTGAGTTCATAACTGTTCTTGAGGTTTTTGATTGGATTTTTGAGTTTAAAAGAGTTTTTGATAAAATCTTGGATTGAAAGATGTTCGATTTATGTTCTAGAATGATTTCTTGTGATTGAATTTCAGTTTCAAACCACTTTAGATCACTCAATTTTGATTTTTGAGATTTTTTTTGTTCGAACGAGTGGTGCATACTGTTTGATCAAAGATTACGTGTTTGAGTGTAGTTTTTGTGAAATTGATTGGTTTGGATTGTGTCGTGTACTAACTTGATTGTTTATGTGAGTTTACAACATCTAATTCGAAGGATTAAGTGGATTTTTGGACTAGAAATTGTATTTTAGGACTGATACTTGAAGAACTCGCAAAATCTCATCATTTCGTATGAAGACTCGCAGGATTAGATTTCGCACACACAGAATTCGCTCATATCTGTTTGTTATTTTGTTTAAGTACATAATTTGTATGATCCTTTGAACGAAAAGTAGGAATTCGCAAGTGTGTCTTATGCGAAAATTGATTTTGAAAAGATTCTAAGTACAAAATTCGCAGGTACCTTCATGCGAATTGTGAAGAACTCACACATAGTGAGATACGAATTGTAGGAATTCGCACAAGCCCTTATACGAGTTCTTGAGGATTTCGCATATCTTTTCAAAAAATTTCTAAGTCCAGATTTCGTATCGATGCGAAAAGTTCTTGAGATTTTTTGAAATTTTTAAGTAAAGAATTCGCATCATTCTGTGATACGAAAACTTCATGCGAAAAGTTTGATGCGAAAAGTTTTAATCTCTCAAATATTTCTAAGGCAAGAATTCGCTTGAGTATCTTATACGAATTGCAAGGAATTCACATATAGCTATATACGAATTCTTGATATTCGCATACTGGTTCATGCGAAAAGTGATATTTCTTATATGCGAATTGTGATTTCATGCGAATTCTGATCTTTGTTGTACGAATTCTTCTTGGTATACGAATTCTGGTACATCATTTCTTGCGAATTGCTCTTTAAACTCTATTGCATACGAATTTTTCACTTAGATGTTTTTGGAAAATTTATTTTCTGAAAATTTTTTAGTTCTGCATTTGTTAACTCTTTTTGTTGTACTAACGATCAATTTTAGCAAAATTCTTTTTGTCCAGATTATCAGAATGTCGAAAGATCTTCTCTCTATGGGTTCTCAATCAAAGCCTCTGGTATTATCTGTCGGAGAATATGCTCAGTGGAAAAGGAGGATGACTCAGTTTCTGAATCATAAGAATCTTGACTATATGAAATTAATCATTGATGGACTAGTAGATCCTGTTTTAACTATTCCAGGACAAGCTGCTATAGACACCTCTCCGGAAATTCCAGTTAGATATGTGCCTAAGCCATATCAATATTATAGGGAAGGGGAGAAGGAATTGGCCAAGATTGATGAGGAAGCTCTTATATACCTCACCATGGCTATTTCCAACGATATCTACAATCGAGTAGATAGTCGTGAATCTGCAAAAGCCATGTGGGATGAGCTTGAAAGGCAGTTCCAAGGCACTGAAAGATCCATCCAAGCTAAGCTAAACCAGAGTATCAATGCTTACGAAGGATTTCATGCAAAGGAAGGAGAAGCTTTAATAGACACGTACAATCGTTTCAACGTGATCTTGAATGACTGGAGGAGAAATGGGATGAACAAGTCTATTTCTAAGATTAACTACAAGTTCATCAAGAACTTGAACCCAGAATGGAAAAGCTACACGATCAATCTCCAAATGACCAAGAACATGGATCAGGAGGACGTAAATGATATCTTTTCCACTCTCTCACAACATGAAGATGAAGTTAAACTGCTGAATGAAGAGAAGAAGATAGTCAAAGATTCGTTAGCTCTGTTAGCTGAAAGAAAGAAGGATTCCAGTTCTAAGTCTGTTTCTACTTCAAAGTCAAAGATAAAGAAGTCTAAAGCTTTTCTTGCTGACCTGAGTCAATACAGTTCCGAGTCATCATCATCTGATGAAGCTGAGTTACACTCTAATGATGATATTCAAAGATTTGCTGAAAACCTTGCCCTCATCACCAAACAGTTCAACAAAAGTTTTGGAAAGAAAAAATATTCGTCAAAGCCTAAGTATGAAGGGTATAGGAAGGAAAGGTCAGAGAAATACAAACCCAGATTTGGAAAGAGAAAAGAGAAAACAAGAAGGAAGAGAAGAAATAAGAAAAGATTGTCCCAAAATCTGGTAGGTGCTTTAATTGTGGTAAACCTGGCCACTTTTCAAAAGACTGCAAGTTCAAGAGGGTGAAAAATTCTAAGTACTATGCTAAGAAGTCACTGCTTGCTAAGAAGCAAGAAGAAGGACAAAAGTTAATGGCTGAAGAGGAAAAATGGTTCTATCAAAGCTTGGATGATGAATCAGCTCATTTCACGCAGGTTTGTATGATGGCAAATGTAAATGAGCATGCTGAAGCCTCTTCTGACCAATCCGATGGTGACTCCGAGGTAAGTACTAATTTTGAAAACTCTGAACTTGTTGAATCATTAATGGCGCAAATCTAGAATATGGAAAAAGAGTTTGAATCTTTAAAAGGCAAGCTTAGCTATGAACGACAAACAATGTTGAGTTTTCGTGATGAGAACGCATTATTGAAAGTTGTCATTGAGGACAAGGAATCTGAAAAAGATGCTTTAAAGAAGGAAAAAGAAGTTTTAAAAGCAAAGATTTTGGAACTTGAGAGAGACTTAGTTAATTTAAATTCTGAAAAGGGTGAATTCAAAATTAAATTTGAAGCTTGTTCTCAGGAACGAAATGAAGCCTATTGTAAGATAAAACAACTAGAAGATCTTAATCTGAAAAGAGGACAGACTGAGCAGACATTAAATCTGTTGACAAACATACTCCAAGACGTAAAGTTTTACAATGCTAAAACGGGATTGGGTTTAACTGAAAATGATGTTTTGAAGAAACCCCTGAAAACTTATATCATTTTGAAAAATTGGGCTCAAAAGCAAAGAAAATCCCGGATATTTGTGACACGTTTGTTAAGGCTGAAACTCCAAAGTCTGAAACTTCATGCAAAGGTAAAGAGGTAATAGATGATGATACGTCTAGTTGTGCTGATTCTCAAACAAGTTTTAAATCAGTTGGATTTCAATACAATGATTTAAACAAAAGCTATAAAAACAGAAAACTTGAATTTGTCGAGTTTGAATCATTGTTTTGCACATAATCCTCAACTGAATCAGCCAACGATGACAAAAGTATTCCTGAGACGGAATGTCAGTATGACGAATATGAGTCAGGCACTGATGTTTGTGCTCAGATTCCATTACCTGAATCTGTCACTTCTGAATCCTCTAGTGAAGTTAAGATAGAAGAGTGCTCAAATGTCATGAATTCTATCATTCAAAAGGAGTTTGTGAACAAAATGACTGAGGAGATTTTTGATGGTATGATTAATTCCTCAGATCTTGTTCCTATCTTAAAGAAGCTTGACTCAGACTCTGTGATTGATCAAACATCAAATTTTGAGAAACAAATCAAAGATTTACAAAACACTCTTGAGGAATTAGAGGATGAAAATTGTGATCTTAGATTTAAATTGGATAAATCCTTTGAAGAAAACAAAAGCTTTCTAAGGAGCTAAATGATTTGAAAAATGATTTGTTTTAAAAGAATTTATCTGATAAAAAGGTGTTTGATGATCAAAAATGGAATGTTCGTTCTAATCCAGAGTTTGAGACTTCAACAAAGCCTTCAGTTGTTTACTCTGAATGTCCTGAATACTTATCGAGTATCTATGAAAAAGGCGAGACTTCAGGAATCTTGAAAAAGAATTCATCCTTGAAGAAGAAAACTAATAAAGTTTCTTTTCATGTTTCAGATCTGAATAAAGATGGCGGTAAAGGAGAGTGGAGAAAGAAAGATAGTGACAAGATAATTGTTAAAAAAGAATGTATTGTTGCTAATAGTGTTGATTTGTCATGTAACAGTTCAAATGAAAATAAATGTCAAAATTGTTTGAATAATTGTACTTCTTTTGATAAATCAAAGATGTTGACATTTGCTCGTAAGAACTTAATTTGCAAACACTGTGGTGACAATGCATTTTTACTATACTCCATTCCTTCTAAGCTAAAGGTTGTTAAAAGAGCATCTAAAGCAAAAACTATATCCAAGTCCTCAACACAAAATTTTTAAAGTGTTTCAATCTAAGCCTGCTAATCTTTCTAGGAAAAAGCAATTTCATGATCTTAATGTTAAAATGATATGGAAATGGATACCAAAGCGTAGATATGAATGGAGAGTTAAGTCTAAGGTAGATGATGTAAAGAAATTGCTTGATTCTAACAAGAAAGGACCCATCTAGATATGGGTACCTAACAAGAAGTGATCTGTTCCTTTTGCAGGCCTGTCATTTGTGGTTCGTTGACTCAGGATGTTCAAGACACATGACAGGATTTATGCATTTACTGCATTGATTATGTCGAAGAACCTGCAGGAACAGTAAGCTTTGCTAATTCTGAGCTTCATGGAATCATCAGAGGATACGGTTCATTAAAGAACGACACTGTAACCATAAAGAAAGTACTGTACGTATATGGACTTGATCATAACTTGTTCAACACTAGTCATTTCTGCGACAGTCAGTATCAAGTTCGGTTTACAATCAATCACTGTTTTATAGAAGACTTAGACGGTTATGAGATTTTTCGAGCTGAACGCTATCAAAATCTTTACGCGGTGAATTTTCCCACGCTTTTGACTACATGTCCTATATGTCTACTTGCAAAAGCATCGCAAGCTCAAAGTTGGACGTGGCATTGGCACTTGTCTCATCAAAACTTCAAAGCTATTGACAAGTTAGCGAGACAAGGAATTGTCAAAGGTCTACCTGAGATGAGGTTTGAGAAAGATTCACTTTGTCCCACATGTGACATAGGGAAGATGAAAAGGAGTTCACATAAAGCAAAGACTAAGATCTTCCTGCTCAACACCTCTGGAACTAATTCATATGGATCTTTGTGGCCCTATGCGTACTCAATCTATTAATGGCAAAAAGTACATTCTTGTGATGATAGATAAGTATTCAAGATACTCTTGGTTAGAATTTTTGCGAAGCAAATCTGATGCACCAGATCTGATCATTGCCTTCATCAAGAAGATACAAGTTCGACTTCAATTGCCAGTTAAAACTTTGCTATGTGATAACGACACAGAGTTAAAAAATGATACTCTTTAGAGTTATCTCACATCTGTTGGGATTTCTCACAATTTCTCTGCTGCATACACCCCACAACAAAATGGCGTGGTTGAAAGGAAGAATAGAAGTTTGGTTGAAGCAGCACGAACAATGTTGGCTTATTCTGGTCTACTAATGTATCTCTGGGCTGAAGCCGTTGCAACCGCCTGTTTTACTCAAAACTGGACGATTGTGGTTAAAAGATTCAATAAAACAACGTATGAACTGATTAATAAGCGAAAACTGAATATTAAATTTTTACGTGTCTTTGGTTGCAGGTGCTATATATTGAATGACCGTGATAATCTTAGGAAAAAGGCTTCTGTTCAAAGCAGAATAGAACCCGAATCCACACAGACTAAGATTTCTTACTCATCAACTGTTACATCTGAGTTAGATTTATTATTTCTTGATGCTTTCATGGACATATGTGCAGACTTTGACAAATCCGGCGCGTCCACATCAATTTCAGAGGTTCCAGTAATTACTAAAGACATATCTGGACCTTCTGAACCAGTCAATACTACAACCTCAGGTACATGTACACCAATTGTTTCTGAAAATAATAATATTGATTCTGCTTCTGCAGATACAAATTCTGGACGAGAAGTCCCGAGTACTTCCTTTGTCGCTCTAGAATTACATGAGTCAGAAACACCTGTATAAGATGTTCCATCCACATCAGAGGTTGTACCTGCTATTTTTGATGAATACGATGAGCAAAATATGCAAGAAACTGTTCAACCACTTCCGAGCAGAACACGTTGGACAAAAGATCACCCCTACACAATATCATTGGTGACGTACACAGTGGTGTCAAAACGCGTGCAACATCCGCAAACTTTTGCTTATATTCAGGTTTCCTTAGTTCCTTAAAGCCAAAAAATGTCTCAGAAGCTTTACGCGATCTCGATTGGATTCTTGCATTGCAAGATGAGCTTCTGCAATTTGAAAGAAATAAGATATGGCGATTAATCCCACTACCGAAAGGTAAATCCGTGATAGGCACAAAGTGGGTTTTTAGGAACAAAAGGGATGAGGCTGGAGTAGTTGTAAGAAACAAAGCTCGCCTGGTAGCGAAGGGTTACTGCCAACAGAAAGGCATAGACTACGATGAAACATTTGCTCCTGTTGCCCGAATCGAAGCCATCATAATTTTCTTATCCTATGCAGCCAATAAGAACTTTACTGTCTATCAAATGGACGTAAAGTCGACGTTTCTTAATGGCATTCTGCATGAGGAAGTTTATGTTGCTCAACCTGAAGGCTTCCCTGATCCGAAACACCCTGATCATGTCTACGTACTAGACAAAGCGCTATATGGTTTGAAACAGGCACCACGAGCTTGGTATGAAACTCTTACTCAATTCTTACTCGCCTCCGGTTTTAAAAAGGGTACGATTGATACAACCCTATTCCTTAAAAAGCATGGTGAAGATTTAATTCTAATCCAGATTTATGTGGACGATATTATATTTGGGTCTACTAATCCAAAATTTTGTAAGAACTTTTCTAAAATAATGGCGTCTCGTTTTGAAATGTCAATGATGGGTGAGTTAACATTTTTTCTTAGACTTCAAGTCAAACAATCACCCGAAGGCATTTTCATAAACCAATTGAAATACATAAGAGACATCCTGAAAAAGTTCAATATGACTGATAGTTCGGTAATTAAAGCTGAAAATGTAATCCCAATCACAATCAAGCACAATCTCAACACAAGATTTGGCAATTATCAAGAACTAGAGAGAGAGTAGTGAGAGAAATCCTTTAGTCATATGTGTATTGATGTGACAATGAATACGTACAACTTACTTACTACTATTACAAAAGGAAACATGGTATTTATACAAAAGAGTAAAACACATGCTTAACCACAAAGTAAATGAACACAAAGATTGACTTTGCTAACTTTGACTTATCTAGACTTTGACATTGTTGACTTTGCTAGACTTGAATTTTCACACTAAATCTTGGATACAATTTTATACACTAACATTCTCCCCCTTTGTATTCAAGATTTAAAAAAAATTTGACACTAGTCTTCAGCGCTTGAATCTTCAATCTTTAACTCTGACAACTTCGAACTTTGAAGCTCTTTCTGGTTGTTGAAAAATCTTGAAAAGTCTTTAACACTTTGCATCTCTGAAAATCAACATGTATTGAAAACGAATCATATGAAGTCTTGAAACAATACTTTGAAAACTTCTTTGAAAAACTTTATCTTTGAAACTTCGAGGGATCTGTGACAAATATGTATCTTCATCACTGTACTCTCTGAACTGTCTTCAGAAAAACAAACTTTCTCGAATCATCTGAATTTGTCTTCAGAATCTTTTGAGAATGATTTCTTTTCATCTGATTTGAACTTTCATAAATTCTCCACAAGTCTTGACTTTATAACTCTGAAATTCTTTGAAATTGATCTCTGTAGATTTCTCCCCCTTTTTGATGATTGTGAGCATCATAATCATCAAAACTTTCTCAATTTCAACACTTTCTTTGAATCTCCCCCTTTTACAAATATTCTCCCCCTTTGAGATACATTTGACATTCTTTGCCCTTTGATCTGAATAGCTGAATCATGAACTGTATATACCCGAATCTTTTCAAATTCAGATATAATGAACTTGGTAACCCTGATTCAACAAATGAAATAGTTAGGAGTGCCTGTCAGTAACACAGAGTTACTGTGTACAACGAATGTACAATTTAAGGAGATGGTTTGATGATGACTCCCCAAGACTTCCATTCAATCATTGAAAAACAAAAGGTTTATCTATGAATGTTCTGACAGAAAAACAAATTTTCTGTGTGCTCGTGTTTGTGTATGAAAGAATTTAGCACAATGATTGTGTTTCATATGGCTCAAATTGTGTAAACTGTTGAGACAGCAACAAGTATTACACGGGCTCAATGTGCATGAAAGAGGTGCGAAGGTGGGGCAACTTTCCTTCTTTTTCAATATCTAAATCTTCCGAGTGAAGATCAGATAGCATGAGTGCTGCGTCCCCAAGAAAAATTGAAACATTTCTTTTTCGGGAAAGAAATGAGTAGCTGGTGGGGTTAATGCAAGAGTTGGCATGGGCTCACTGCCTGTTTTAATGATTGTCACCAAAGAATGTCAATCAATCAGAAGATGTGGATGCCCGACTCCGAAAGTGGTTGGTGCAGAGTTTTCATATTCTTTTAACTCTGATCTCACACCCTCTTTCTTTTTATCATTTAAGCTCATTTATAACCAAACTCTCATGTACATTTTTCCGCTCCACACAATGAGAAAAACTCAACTGGATGAGTTATCTCCCCCACTCTTTGATTTATGACCCCTCACCCCACAATCACTCAAGGATAACTTCTTGGGTAGGAAACACTGGTTAGCATGAATCCATGAAAGTTCTGTTTAAGCTCACACATGAATCCCATGTAAGTCTTATAAAGAATAGTTGCTCAACAGTTTAACTGAACAGTTAATCACAAAATGTGATGACATTGTCAAAATGTATGCTCATTTTAAAAATATAAATGGAATTTGAGCATTTGAACAATGAATATCTCTCAAAACAAGGATATTGAATGAATGAAATGAAATCAAGAGAATTGTTTTGAGAATCTGACAATGTATCAATCAGATCAAATAAAATGGTTAGCGTATCAAAGAATTGATATTTTGTTTATATGAACAAATATAAACAATTTAGCAATGAAAGGACAAATTTGAAAATGATGATTGATGCTCAACAACAGTGAATTACAAACGAGGGTATTACCATCGAAAAGTTGTTTCATTTAGAGACATGGTAATAACAATTTCAAATGAAGGACTGAACCGGTGTGTATGAATACTTTCCAGTATATAGACAAGATAATACACAAGTATTGATCTTTGGAAACACACGGTCAGTTAAACATTAAAGCTCAATTATGAAAAACATTTAAAATCACACTTCTTAATTCATGAAATCTTTTGAGAACCAGAAGTGGTTTGAACATTTCAGAAAACGTTTTTCATGTTCGAAAGTTGTTATTCTTTCAAACAATCAGAGATCTAGGTTAAAAGATACTTACTTTTAAGCTCCCCCTCAAATCATAATTGAATGATTTTATTCATTTAAGCTCCCCTGGATATTTTCAAAATATCCTTATCTTTAACATTAAAGAACGAGTCCTAAGCTGTGTTACTTAGAAGTCATAATCCTTTAACCTTAACGACCGGGTTTTGAACAGTTTTGTTCAAAAGCCATAGTTCTATGCTCCCCCATAAACCTTGGGTGCCTGCAACACAATTTTAGCTTTTGGTACCCACTGGTATTTGGGTCCTGAAGTGTTAGTTGCAGTTCTTGTGGGGGTTACATAATATGAACCATACCAGTAATTAACAAAATTTTTACTTACAAAGTCATGTGCTCCACAGTAAGAACAACATATTTTCTTCTGAGCAACCCTAATCAAATGGTTAGTAGAATAATACATATCAGGATTATCAAAAGATTTACCTTTGTGTGCTCTATTCTTTTTGGCTTTGGTTGTGGATGCAGATGCTTTGTCCTTTTTCTTCTCTTCATCTGAAGAACTCTTCACTCTCCAGACCATCTGATTTTTCTGAGATTGCTTTCCAAGAGATTTTATATAAAAGTTTGCTGAACCATCAACAGATTTGTCATAGAATAGATTAGATGGTCTAATCTGACTTGATTTGACAATGATTGGTTTGACACTTTTATTTTTTAAAACATTTTTATCAGGAATAGAACTTGAAGCTGTTTTGAAAGAACAGACTGATTCTGTTGAGTTATCAACAGGTGATTGGCTAATCACATCAGCTGTTACTTTATCAGACAATTTAATGTTTGCAACTTCCAAGTCATTTATCTTTTTAGTCAAAATGTTTCTTTCATCTGAAAGTGTGTTAAATTTTTGTTTCAAATCAGATTTGGCCTTCTGTTCTTTTTGATAATCTGATGACAGAGCAGTTAATTTGGATGTGAGCTTAGATATTTCAGATTCAAAATGTGAACGTTCTTGCTCAAAATTCTTTTCCATGTTCTTGGATTTTTCAGATATTTCCTTGAAAATCCCAGTATTTCTCTTTTCTGCGTTTTTCTTTTCATGCTCATAAGACTTTTTGTTTTCTTTGAAGACTTGTCTTTCTTTTTCGAGCAAGTCTTGTAAAGTAGAAATCTGTGTGGGAAGTTCAGTTATTTTAGCTTCAAGAACTTGTCTTTCTTTCGCAAGAGTGTCTCTTTCAGTTATTATTATCTTTTCAAATTCCGACACTTGTTTTGAAAGTTTTATGCATCTAAGCTCCAAATCCTTTTTCTCTTGTAAAGTTTTCTTAGAAATTTCAGATGTCTGTTGAGTAGAAGATGTCTTCACATTTGATTTTTCTTTTTCTGCTTGGTGGCTTGTTTTCAGTTCTGCATTCTTCTTCTCCAGAGCAGATATCTGTTCTTCAAAAGCCTTAAACTTGAATTGAAGCTTGACTGATTCATCTTGCAATTATGATGATTTTTGTCCAGTCATCTTCAGTTGGCTTTGAAGATACACAATCTTTTTCTCTTTCAGTTTGATTTCTTTTTCACATGTTTGAACAGTGTTTTCTATTAAAGAAATCATTTTCTCTTTCTCTTTAATTTCTTTCTCTTTCTCTCTGATCTCTTTCTCTTTCTCTCTGATAATACCTGCAAAATCAGATTTATCCATATTAGTACACTCTTTACAGTCAGGAGTTTTATCAGAGTTTGACAGATTAAATTTCAACTCCTGAATCTGCTTAAGAAGCTTTGAATTCTGATTTTTCAGTTTGTCTCTTTCTGCTTCTAGAACAGGTATCTCAGGCATGTACAATATTTCCATCTCTCTGGCTGACAATATTGTATTTTCTCTCTCATCTGTCTTTGGCATCTTAAAAGATATATGAGCTTGATATGAAATGATCGTTCCCAAACAAATCAGAAATGTTGACTAAAAAGTCAAACTTGGATCACCAAAAAAAAATTTAATTTCTAAAAAAAAATTCTATCTTTAGAACTCGCAGATCACTAAAACTCGCTAAGCACAAAACTCGCTAAGCACTATTCACTAAGAAACGCGCTAGACGTTGTTAGCGCGAAACTATAACTCGCAGGCCATTGGTAACGCGAAACTCAAAACTTGCTAGACACTGTTAGCGCAAAACTCAAAACTCGCTAGACACTGAAAGAGCAAAACTAGAAACTCGCTAGACACTAAACACGCAAAGCACTATTTACTGTGGAACGCGCTAGACGTTGTTAGCGCGAAACTATGAAACTCGCAAGGTGTTGTTAGCGCAAAACTCAAACTCGCATGACGTTGGTAGTACATTTCAACACTTAGAAAATTTTTCAAGGATTTTAAACTCGCAAGCCTTTACTAGCGTGTTTCTGAAACTCGCAAGCTTCTTCTTGCGCATTTGATGAAGAACTCGTAGAAGACGTTTGCGCGTTTTGTGATAAACTCGCAGGATTTGCTTGCGCATTCTTCAGACTTTGCGTGTTCTTCAAACACTTGCGTGTTCTTCACCAAGACTCTTGCGCGTTCTACTGATCTTGCGCGTTCTTGGGTTTTCCTTGCGCGTTTTGACAGTTATGACCATGAAATCAATCCAAATCGATTAAAACCTGCAAATAGAAACTTGATAATGCACAGATTTGATCGATTAAACATGTAGAATATATTTCCAATCTCAATTTCAGATTAGAAACCACAAATCATAACAATTTGATTCAAAACAGAACCTGTGATCGTGAAACTGAAAAAAAAACAAGAAAATCGAATTTTCATCAATCAACTGATTAATTTGTGTTTGTGTGTGATTACAAGATGATTTCTATTACAAATCGACCACAACTAATCCATTCTTACACACAAATTTCAACAACTCAATGAAAATTTTGATCAAACAGTGAAATTTTCAAGAAACGACTATTTTCTTGATTTTTCAAGAATTTGAATCAGATTTGGTGATTAAATCTTTCTTAAATTGTTTGGTTTGCTCTGATACCAATTGAAAATGTAATCCCAATCACAATCAAGCACAATCTCAACACAAGATTTGACAATTATCAAGAACTAGAGAGAGAGTAGTGAGAGAAATCCTTAGTCATATGTGTATTGATGTGACAATGAATACGTACAACTTACTTACTACTATTACTAAAGGAAACATGGTATTTATACGAAAGACTAAAACACATGCTTAACCACAAAGTAAATGAACACAAAGATTGACTTTGCTAACTTTGACTTATATAGACTTTGACATTGTTGACTTTGCTAGACTTGACTTTTCACACTAAATCTTGGATACAATTTTATACACTAACATTTTGTATTCAAGATTTAAAAAAAAATTGACACTTGTCTTCAGCGCTTGATTCTTCAACTTTTATCTCTGACATCTTTAAAACTTTGAATCTTTAAAAATCTTCAGTCTTTGAAAAATCTTGAAAAGTCTTTTGCACTTTGTATCTTTTGAAAAAACCAACAAGTCTTGAACACGAATCTGAAATTCTTGAAACTTTAAAACTCTAAGTAATCTTTGAAAACTTTGGAACTTTGAGGAATCTTTGAAAATTGTATCTTCATTACTGTAATCTCTGATCAGTCTTCAAGCAAACAAACTTTCACGAATTATCTGAATTTGTCTTTGAATCATCTTTGTTTCTTCAGAATCTCTCCGCAAGTCTTTTTGACTTTGACATCTTCTTTGATGACTTTGAAATTGATCTTTGTAGATGTCTCCCCCTTTTTGATGATTGTGAGCATCATGATCATCAAAACATCTTCAATTACAACATTATCTTTGATCACCCCCTTTGTATTCAACGTAACAATCTCCTCATTTATGATGATTTGACAGTTTCCTCCCTTTGATCTGAATAACTGAATCATGAACTGTATATACCCGAATCTTTGCAAATTCAGATATAATGAACATGGTAACCCTGATTCAACAAATGAAACAGTTAGGAGTGCCTGTCAGTAACACAGAGTTACTGTGTACAACGAATGTACAATTTAAGGAGCTGGTTTGATAATGACTTCCCAGGACTTCCATTCAATCATTGAAAAACACAAGGTTTATCTATGAATGTTCTGACAGAAAAACAAATTTTCTGTGTGCTCGTGCTTGTGTATGGAAGAATTTAGCACAATGATTGTGTTTCATAAGGTTCAAATTGTGTAAACTATTGAGACAACAACAGATATTACACGGACTCAATGTACATGAAATAGGTGCGAAGGTGGGGCAAACTTCCTTCTTTTTCAATATCTAAATCTTCCGAGTGAAGACCAGATAGCAAATGTGCTGCGTCCCCAAGAAAATTGAAACATTTCTTTTTCGAGAAAGAAACGAGTAGCTGGTGGGGTTAATGCAAGAGTTGGCATGGGCTCACTGCCTTTTTCAATGATGGTCACCAAAAAATGTGAACCAATCAGAAGATGTGGCTGTCCGACTCAGAAAGTGGTTGGTACATAGTTTTGATATTCTTTTAACTCTGTTCTCACACCCTCTTTCTTTTTAACATTATGCCCACTTCTAACCAAACTCTCTTTTCCATTTTACCGCTCAGCGCAATGAGAAAAACTCAACCGGATGAGTTATCTCCCACACTCTTTGATTTTGACCCCTCACCCCTTAATCACCCTAGGATAACTTCCGGGGTCGGAAACACTGGTTAGCGTGAATCCATGGAAGTTCTGTTTAAGCTCTCACACGAATCCCATGTAATTTATCCTATAAAGAATGGTTGTTCAACAGTTTAACTTGAACAATTAAGCACAAAAATGATAAGATTGTCAAAACGTATGCTCATTTAAGAATATGAATGAAATTTGAGCATTTGAACTTTGAAGATCTCTCAAAACAAGGATATTGAATGAATGAAATGTAATCAAGAGAATTGTTTTGAGAATCTGACAATGTATCAATCAGATCAAATGAAATGGTTAGGATATCAAAGAATTGGATATTTTGTTTATATGAACAAATATAAACAAGTTTGCAGTGAAAGCACAATATTCAAAGTGATGGACCAGATCTTGAGAATTCAATTACAGTTGAAGAGTTTGTACAGAATGCAATTGCTCAGGGAAATCTGAGTATGAATGAGAATGTGCTAGATGATTTATTTGGAGAAAACTTAGAAGAGAATTTTGATGATCTTGATAGTGAAGATGAAGAGATTGTAGATCTTGATCAAACCTTTCCAGTTAAACAAGCAGAAGTTGTGGAGGTTGCACAGAATGTTAGTACAGTTGATTATTCTCCACCAACCTATATACTGTTTGATGAAGATGAAATTTTGATTGCAATTCCAATAGTTTCTCCCACAAGAAATTTTTCTGTCCCTGAAAATCTTGATGCTTCTGAACCAAGAGTTGCTCTACCTTTACATGAAGATTTTGATTCTGAAGAACCAGCCGATCAACCCAAGCAAAAACTAAAAGCTGACAAGCCCAAGAAGTCTAAAAGGTCAAGAATTCCTACTTCAAAGACCAAACCAAAAGATCTTGAAGAAGAAAGGCCAATAATTGTTGATATCCAAGATTTCAGAGATAAACTGTACAAAGAAAGAAAGCAAAGAGAAAAGGAGGAAAGACAGTTAATCCGAGAAGCAAAAGCTGAGCTTAGAAAAGAGGAAGAAGAAGAAGCCAAAGCCGAAGCAAGTGCACTTCCTTACATTCGGAACCCTGATAGCCCAAAGATACTAAGTGCAGTTGAAGCCTCTATAAAGCTAAAGCCAAATCTTGTTTTTGTCACTCCAATGGAAGTGGAAGAATTTTCAAAAGCTCATGGTCCAGAAATAGAATCAATGCAAGCAGAAAAGCTCATCTCTTATGAATTCAGTGACATAGGGAAGGTTACTTTCAAGGGAGATGTTAGAGTTGGTTTTGTTCCTTATATAGGCTATGATGTTGAGGGGGACTCTTTGAAGTTTATTGAGATCATCAGAAAGTCACTCAAAGTACCATTCCTGGAATAGTCAACTAAAATCTTTGTTTCATCTCTGCAGCCAATTGATGAAGGAAATTTCTATGGTGTTGGAGAGAGAGATAAGTTTTATCAGGCCAACTACATCAGATTCATGAAGACCCAGAGCAGACTTTCCCCAGTTTCCAAAACAGAAGAGATTCTGCAAATCCAAAATGTTCACATGTGCAAGATTCTAAATGTTCACTATCCAAAGTTCACAGTTCAAAGAAAAGATATGAAGATCAGTACCTTTATAGAAGCTGATTTTGATAACTTGAACTTCTCAGATATTATATTTATTGTGAATGAATTCAGAGACAGGAGAAAGAGGAAGAGAACAAAGTTGTTGCTTATGCTTTGGATGCCATCAAAAGATTTACGACAAGGAGTGTCTACAATGCTTACACGTTTGACTTTCAGCTTGGCATTGAAACTAATCAGAATAGAGTGAACCTGCTGGTACCAAACTTCAACCATCCTAAGATCAGAATTCTAGAGCCTTTTCAGATCTCAAGATATCTAGAATTGGGTGTGATGTTTGTAAACACTAAATCTCATAAGAAGCAGTTTATGAGAGCATCAGAATTGGCTAAGTTTTTAGATGGTACTTTGAAGTATGTTCGAAAAGTGCTTGAAGATAAGTTGTTTCTGTCAGAGCAGGAAAGGTTTAGAAAGAATGAAGCTGTAAGATCAGTTGAGTCTCTTAACATGGAAATTATGCTTGAAGAGATCAACAAAAAGATAGAGTTCAGAGAGCACATCAGAAGGTTTGAAGCACACCTTGGGATCAGAAGAATTTTTTTCAGAAGGTGGGACCAGAACAAGTTTGTCAAATGATCTAAAAGGGGGAGATTGTTATTGTATTTTGTTTAGATCATTTTATGTTGACTTTTCCTTATTATTAGCTTGTATCTTGGTTGATCTATAAATAGGATCTTCCATGTTGTTTTCCTTGTAACTAGCCTTGATTGTAATCATCCTAAGAGAATCTTGAGAGAGAAACCTATGTACCTATCATTTGTGACATCAATACACTTGTGATTTCCCCAAAGATTCTCATTGTTCTTACTTGTTTTATGATTGTGATTTGATTGGACAATATCAATTGGTATCAGAGCAAACCAAACAATTTAAGAAAGATTTAATCACCAAATCTGATTCAAATTCTTGAAAAATCAAGAAAATAGTCGTTTCTTGAAAATTTCACTGTTTGATCAAAATTTTCATTGAGTTGTTGAAATTTGTGTGTAAGAATGGATTAGTTGTGGTCGATTTGTAATAGAAATCATCTTGTAATCACACACAAACACAAATTAATCAGTTGATTGATGAAAATTCGATTTTCTTGTTTTTTTTTCAGTTTCACGATCACAGGTTCTGTTTTGAATCAAATTGTTATGATTTGTGGTTTCTAATCTGAAATTGAGATTGGAAATATATTCTACATGTTTAATCGATCAAATATGTGCATTATCAAGTTTCTATTTGCAGGTTTTAATCGATTTGGATTGATTTCATGGTCATAACTGTCAAAATGCGCAAGGAAAACCCAAGAACGCGCAAGATCCGTAGAACGCGCAAGAGTCTTGGTGAAGAACACGCAAGTATTTGAAGAACACGCAAAGTCTGAAGAACGTGCAAGCAAAGCCTGCGAGTTTATCACAAAAACGCGCAAACGTCTTCTGCGAGTTCTTCATTAAATGCGCTAGAAGAAGCTTGCGGGTTTCAGAAACACGCAAGTAGAGGCTTGCGAGTTTGATATCCTTGAAAAATTTTCTAAGTGTTGAAACCGATGGCTACCGGAATACTTTTTGACGCAAATTTGTCTGGAAAATCTGTTGATCAGAAAGTGTACCGAAGTATGATTGGATCATTACTGTATCTAACCGCTAGCAGACCTGATATAATGTTTGCTACATGTTTCTGTGCTAGATACCAAGCGAATCCTAAGGAATCTCACCTGATCGCTGTTAAAAGAATACTTAGATACCTCAATGGCACTCCCGAGTTAGGCCTTTGGTATCCTAAGGATTCTGGTTTTGATTTAACCGCATATACGGACGCTGATCATGCAGGTTGCAAACTGGATCGAAAGAGCACATCTGGATCATGTTAGTTTCTAGGAGATAAGATGGTTAGCTGGACTTCAAAAAAACAAAACTGTGTTTCTACATCCACCGCTGAGGTAGAATACGTAGTTGCGACTAGCTGCTGTTCGTAAGTCCTCTGGATAAAGACTCAGTTAAAAGATTTTGGCTATTCATACAAGAGAGTTCCTATTTACTGTGATTCCAAGAGAGCGATAGCAATAACTGCTAATCCAGTTCAACACTCGAAGACAAAACACATTTATGTACGCTACCATTTTATAAAAGATCATGTGGAAAAGGGCGACATCGAAATGTTTTTTGCTCAAACCGACTACCAATTGGCTGACGTTTTCACTAAACCGTTAGCTGAAAAGCGTTTCAAATTCTTAATCAGCAAATTAGGTATGTTGAATGCCAGTCCATGATCTAAGGGGGAGTGAATCTTAATCTTTGTTTCTATTGCATGTGTTTTGGAAATCATGAACAGTGACTAATATTCATCTTTTACTGACTAAAGTGGAATCATTTCTATAATGATTACCAATATCTCTTCTTTTGCAGGTTATTACAGGTCACTATGGCTTCTGGATAACTCAGTTCAGAACCCGCATTCAAAAGTTTTTCTTCTAAAGGATCCTTAATAGATAACATTTTGAGGGAGAGTTTATAAAATTTTCACTGTTATATCTTTTAGGGGGAGAAGATAAAAGTTCATTACAATTTTAAATGTCATATTTTTCTGATGAATTGACTTTTTACAGACATCGAGGGGGGGCATATCTGAAGTTTTTGTCAAGGATGCTTAAATGATAATATTCATTTTAGAGGGAGTTAAGAATTTCTACGCTAAAGGTATACATTTATAAACTCTTAAACTCTATCACTTGTTGAAAGAAGAAAAACTTTCGCTTGTGAAAATTGTTTTCATAAATGTTCAAACCACTTCTTATTCTTATAATGTTTTCATGAATCGAGAAGTGTGATTTTAAATGATTTTCACTTGGATACTTTGATGATTATATGACCGCGTGTTTCCAAAATATTAATACTTGTGTACTATCTTGTATATATATTGTCAAGTATTCATACACACATCGGTTCAGTACATTCTCATTGACTTTGTTATTACCATGTCTCAAAAGATAAATCTTTCGATGATAATACTCCCGGTTGTATTCAATGTTGTTTGAAATCAGACGTCATTTCTATTTTAAATGTGTTTTCATTGCAAAATTGTTTATATCTTGTTCATATAAACACATTCGTTCTTTAATACCCCATTACATTTTTCTTCATGATATTTGATCTGATTAAATCATTGTCAGATTTTCAAAACAATGAAATTGAATGATCATATATGTTCAAAGTTTTGAGAAATCTTAAATGTTCAAATTGCTCAAATTTCATTCATATTATTCATGAGCATACATATTCTGATAATGATTTCTTGTGCTTAATTGTCAACATAAATTGTTGAGCAACACATTCTTTTAGGAAAAAATACATGGGACTCAGTGTGAGTGCTTAAAAGACTTCCATGGATTCACGTTAACCAGTGTTTCCTACCCCGGAAGTAATCCTTGAGTGATTGACGGGAGAGGGGTCAAAAGATTGAGAGTGGGTGTGTGTTGAGGTAAAATGGAAATGAGAGTTTGGTTAGAAGCGAGCTCAAATGTTTAAAAGAAAGAGGGTGAGAGATAAGAGTAAAAGAATATCAAACTCTGCACCAAACTTTTTCTGAGCCCAATCGCATAATCTGTTGGTTCACACTTTTTTGTGACCTTCATTGAAAAAGGCACTTACCCATGCCAACTCTTGCATATAACCCCACCTGCTACTCATTCTTTTGTCAACAAACAAATTGTTAAGTCTAAATATTGTATCCAAGATTTAATTAGGAAAGTCAATCTTAGAAGTCAACATTGTCAATGTATTAGGAAAGTCAAAGCTTGTTTTGTTTCCTTAGCCTTTAAGGCTTTGTAATAGTTAGGTTGTATATATAGGTTAGCTTGTGTTTTCTTGTTGTAAGATTCTAGAGGATTATGCTTCATTGTAATATTCAGAGTTGGTGTAATACAAGATCTACTTTCTCTCTCTAGATTCTCTCTCTAGTTCTTGAGTATATTAGATAAATCTTGAGTAATTGCTTGCTGTGATTGGGATTTTATGTTTATCAATTGGTATCAGAGCTGAACCAAACTTTTCAGGAATGATTTGATCAGAGTTTGAATTGAAATTTGTGTGTTTTTAATCGAAAAATCGTTATTTTCGAATTTTTTTTTCAAGAAAACGAGTTTTTCACTGTTCATCTGAATTTTGTTGATAAAATCGTTTTTAATGCAAGAAATTGGTTTCATTGTTATCGACTAGTGTTGGTGATTGATTCTTGTTTTGATTCCATATCAAAATTCATTCTAATTCGATGTCAATTTTCGATTTTTTTGAGTTTTTCTTGAAAACGAGTTCGAACTCTGTTCTTGATCGAATTCGTGTGGTTTGGTGTTTTTAATCGAAAATTGATTGCAAATCTTTGTTTAGTATTGTTTGTCGATGTTTCTGATATATTCTTGAGTTCAATTGTGCAGGTTTCAATAGATTTGTGAAAGAAACTGTCAAGAACATGGTTTGCGCATGTTCATAATGCTTTGCGCCTCATTCATAAACTTTGCGCATCATTCATAATAGTTTGCGTTTCACTCATAAATTTTGCATAAAGTTCTTTGTGGTCTAATTCGTGTGTTAGTGAAATTTTCAGGTTTTCGCATCACGTTGGAAACGCAAAGCTCATCTTGCGCTTCACGTTGGAAACGCAAAGCTCATCTTGCGCTTCACGTTGGAATCGCAAAGCTCATCTTGCACTTCACGTTGGAAACTCAAAGCTCATCTTGCGCATCAAGTTCAACACGCAAAGCTTACTTTGCGTCTCCAGTGGGACACGCAAACCCTACTTTGCGTATCTCACAGGACCCGAGAACCTGACTTTGCGTATCTCTCTTGGAACGCAAACCTTAGTTTGCGCATCTCTCTGTATACGCAAACCTTTCTGTTTACGTGTGTTCCAGTCTTAGTTTAAAAAAAAAAAAAAAAGAGTCTGGAAATTTTTTTTAGTGTGTCATCTTAATTTTTTTTAACTTTGCGCCATAACTCGTGTTGTTCAAATTTTCAATTTTTACGAAATATTTTTTTTAAGATTTCAATTTTGATCTGTTTTTTGATTTTCTGATATATAGTTTGGAACGATCATTCACAACAAGCTGTTTACCTTTTCAAGATGTCAATTTACTACAGATCTGATATATCTGGTATTGAAGCTGAAAGAAATGATCTGAAATTGAAAAATTCAGAATACGTCAAAAAGATTCAGGAGTTGCAAATTAAATTGTTCAATTGTATTAAAACTCCTGAATGTATAAATTGTACTAAAAATAGTTCTAATTTTTCAGGTATCCTTTATGAGAGGGATAAAGAGATAAAAGAAAAGGAGAAAGAGATTATAACTCTTCAAAGCCAACTGAAGACAATTGAACAGAAATCACCTGGCTACAAGCAGAATCAGTTGAGCTTCAAAACGAGTTGAAGACTTTCAAAGAGAAGACTGAGGGATTGGAATCTGAGAACCCTGAGCTTAAAAAGAATTTATCTGATTTGGAAAAACATCTTGTTGCAAATCAAGCGGATTTTGAAAGTGAAAAGAAAATTTTTTCAAAGAAGTTCTCAGATTTCTCAAAGAAGTGTTATGAAGAGAAGAAGTCAGTAGAGCTTAAATGCATCAAGCTTTCTCAACAAATCTCCGATTTTGAGAAAGTAATGATTTTGGAAAGAGAGAAGTTTGAAAAAGAGAAGAAGGCCATAGAACAGAAAACTGTGGGATTCTTTAAAGAATTATCCGGCCAGAGAAATGAGTCAGAAAAATGATTTGAAGAAGAACGCTCAATCTTTGAAACTGAAATAAAAAAGCTGACTTCAAGATTATCTGAACTATCTGCTTCTGCGCTACACGAGCAGAAGACGAAGTCTGAATTCTCGAACAAGATTGACCGACTTGAGAAAGAAAGAGACATCTTTGCGTCAAAGATCAAAAAGCTTGAAAAATCTGTTTCAAGTTCAAATCATAAATCTGTCTCTTCAAACAGGTCAGTCAAATCATTTAATCAGATTCGTCGCACTAACCTTTTCTTTGATGAATATTTAGATAGTTCAGATTCTTATCCAAGGAGAAAAAGTTTCAAGAAAGAGAAACTGGTCTGGATTAAGAAATCAGTCAAAGATGACAAGACTGATGAGCTGAAAGAGAAGAAATCATGTGTACCTGTACACAAAGAAAAGAAGAACAAAGCACCTAACGGTAAGAAAAATTATTGTTCTATTTGTTATACACATGATCATATCCATAAGACCAGTGATCATTTCTGGTATGGTTCTTACTCCATAACCCCCACACGAACTGCAACTAACATTTCTGGACCCAAATACCAGTGGGTACCAAAGAAGAAAATTGATTCTGTGTTGCAGGCACCTCAAGCCAAGGGGGAGTAAGAGAACAATGGCTCTTGAATAACACAGTTCAAGACCCGCACCTCAATGTCAAGAATATGGCTTCTAAGCACATCAGCTTAGAACCCGAACTTCAAAGGAGTTTGACTTCTAAACACAACAGTTTAGGACTCGGACCTCAGCGATCAAAAAGACCTTACTCCTGTATGCTTGCATCCGATGGATATTGATGGTCTTCATCCCAAGAGAATTGATCTGATCTCTATCCTATACTTTTTCCTTGCTAGATTTTTCTGATATTGATGGTCTAACAATTCAAAAGGGAGTGTTTGATCTCTATCCTGTTTTACTTGTAATATTTCAGATGCTTAATTTAAGGGGGAGTAAAGGTGGTGGCTTCTGATCACATGACAGATCAGGACCCATTTTTCAACGTTTAAAGACGGATATTGTGCTAATATCCAGGGGGAGCTTAAAAGATAAATCATTAAATCATGATTTGAGGGGGAGCTGAAAAGGTAAATGTTGGATCATAAATTGTATTCAAGATTAAAGTTAAAGTTAAGGGTTTAAACTGCAATTGTGCTAAAGTTAATTAGAGGGTTTAAGTTGTAATAAGCTAATAGTTAATAGCTATTGGGCCTCAAGTCCGTTTAGCATTTAGTAAAGCCCAATAGGCATTAGGCCTGGGTATTTAATGTTTTGTTTATTTCAGTTTTAGGGTTAAATCTCATTATTATTACTTTCATAATTATTGTTTAGAGAGAGGTTGCTGTAATCCAAGGGTATCAAGAACACTCAAGGTTTAACAATTTATACAAGGGATTGGTATGTTACTCTGATTTATATATCTCTTGATTATTATTGTGTTGCTTGATTACTTGATTGATTGTTTACCAACTAGATTAAACTGGGATAACAATTGGTATCAGAGCGAGGTCGCGGGTTCGAGTCTCTCAGTGTGCAAATGCTGGGGGGGGGGGGATTGTTGAGGAGAAATCCCAACATTTGCTGGGAATGCCACAAGCATCCAGCGCCCTCACCTTCGACTCGGGAGTACGTAACTGGCCGGGACTAACAGCCCGACCCCTGGCTCCACGAAAGTGGTGCAGCCCCTCATGTCCGCCTGTCGCTTAGTACGGGGCTTTGCACTACCATGGTTTAAGGAAATAAAGTTGCGCCTTCACCACTAGCAATTGCTTTTGGTGTAGTGGTAAGCGCTTGATCCTAACAAGTTAAGCGTGCTCGGGCGAGAGCAATCCTAGGATGGGTGACCTCCTGGGAAGCTCAAGCCTTGGGACCTAACAATTGGTATCAGAGCCGGGCAGCCATATAATCTGATTGGTTCATATTATTTGGTGACCATCATTGAAAAAGGCAACTAGCCCATGCCATCTCTTGCATACAACCCCACCAGCTACTCATTCTTTTCTCAAAAAGAGAATGTTTCACATTTTCTGGGGAAGCAGCATATACGCTATTGGTTCTTCATTTGGAAGATACTAATATTGAAAAAGAAGGAAAGTTGCCCCACCTTCGAACCTTTCTCATGCACATTGAGTCTTTGTATAATTTGTTGTTGTCTCAACAAGTTTACATACTTTGAGCCTACAATGAAAAGCAATCATCTATGCTTAATTCTTTCATACACATGCACAAGCACACAGAAATATGTTTTCTGTCAGAACGTTCAAAGATAACCATGTGTTATTCGATGATTGAATGGAAGACCTGGGGAGTCTACATCAAACCAGCTCCTTATATAGTAACTTTGTGTTACTCAGTGACTTTGTGTCATTGACAGGCATTCTAACTGAGTCATTTGTTGATTCAGGGTTACACTTATTAACTGTTTGAATTTGAAAAGATTTGAATGGTTACTACTTTTTATTTGAATCTGAAAAGATTGAGATAATCACTCTTTCCATTTGGAGAGACTGCTCTTATTTATAAACAGGGCTCGTTATATGATGAAGACTGTGCTTAAGTGATCATACACAATGGGGGAGATTGTTTTGCCAAGTTTTGATGATGTTGATTCTCACCACTCATTAAAAAGGGGGAGAAGATATAAAAAGGGGGAGAAGATACAAAAAGGGAGAATACAAACTGAAGATCTGAAGATATTCAAATTTTCTCTGAAGATACAAAGATTTTAAAGATTTGAAGATTGTTTAAAGATATCAAGTTTTGAAGTTTTGAAGCTATCAACGTCATATCTGAAGATTCTCAAGAGAAAAGTGAAGACAAGAGAAGACCCGAAGACAATTGCAAATTTTTTTTTAATCTTGAATCCAAAGGGGGAGATTGTTGGATCATAAATTGTATTCAAGATTAAAGTTAAAGTTAAGGGTTTAAACTGCAATTGTGCTAAAGTTAATTAGAGGGTTTAAATTGTAATAAGCTAATAGTTAATAGCTATTGGGCCTCAAGCCCGTTTAGCATTTAGTAAAGCCCAATAGGCATTAGGCCTGGGTATTTAATGTTTTGTTTATTTCAGTTTTAGGGTTAACTCTCATTATTATTATTTTCATAATTATTGTTTAGAGAGAGGTTGCTGTAATCCAAGGGTATCAAGAACACTCAAGGTTTAACAGTTTATACAAGGTATTGGTATATTACTCTGATTTATATATCTCTTGATTATTATTGTGTTGCTTGATTACTTGATTGATTGTTTACCAACTAGATTAAACTGGGATAACAGTAAATATCTTCTGAACCTAGATTTCGGATTGTTTGAAAGAAGAACAACTTTCAAGCATTGAAAACAATTTCTTAAATGTTCAAACCACTTCTTATTCTTAAAAGTTTTATGAATTTAGAAGTGTGCTTTTAAATGTTTTTCTAAAATTTTTCAGCTTATTGTTTAACTGACCGTGTGTTTCCAAAGATCAATACTTGTGTATTATCTTGTCCATATACTGTCAAGTATTCATACACACCGGTTCAGTATTTTATTTGAATTTGTTATTACCATGTCTCAAAATGAACAAATTTTTCGATGGTAATACCCTCGTTTGAAGTTCAAAGTTGTTGAGCATCATACATCCTTTTCATATTTGTGCTTTCATTGATAAATTGTTTATATTTGTTCATATAAACAAATATCCAATTCCTTGATACCCGAACCATTTGATTTGATCTGTTTGATTCATTGTTAGATTCTCAAAACAATTCTCTTGACTTCATTTCATTCATTCAATATTCTTGTTTTGAGAAATCTTCAAAGTTCAAAATGCT
Source organism: Arctium minus (assembly GCA_954870635.1). NCBI lineage: Eukaryota > Viridiplantae > Streptophyta > Magnoliopsida > Asterales > Asteraceae > Arctium > Arctium minus. Next base: position 69,808,377 of record OX941092.1, on the reverse strand, counting down.
CAAATTTCATATCTGATTTTTGATGAGAATATATACACTGACATATGATTTCTTGTACTTTACATGTCAAGAAAATCATTGATAAGCATGTACTTTTAGGAACATGGGATTCAGTGTGAGTGCTTAATAAATCTTCCATGGATTCACGATAACCAGTGTTTCCTACCCCGGAAGAAATCCTTTGAGTGATTGAGGGGAGAGGGGTCTAAAAGAATTGAGTGTGGGAGTGAGCAGAGGTAAAATGGAAATGAGAGATTGGTTAGATGTGAGCTTATATGTTTAAAAGAAAGAGGGTGTGAGATCAGAGTTAAAAGAATATCAGAACTCTGCACCAAACATCTTTCTGAGTCGGGCAGCCACATTACTGATTGGTTCACATTTCTTTGGTGACCATCATTGAAATAGGTAAATAGCCCATGCCATCTCTTGCATACAATCCCACTAGCTACTCATTCTTTTCTTAAAAAGAGAATGTTTCACATTTTCTGGGGAAGCAAAATATAATCTATCGGATCTTCTTTTGGAAGATACTGATATTGAAAAAGAAGGAAAGTTGTCCCACCTTCGCACCCTTTCTCATGCACATTGAGTCCATGTATTATCATTGTTGTCTCAGTGATTTACATATTTTGAGCCTTTATGAAACACAATCATTGTGCTAATTCTTTCATACACAAGCACGAACACACAGAAAATTTGTTTTTCTGTCAGAACATTCATAGATAAACCTTGTGTTTTTCAATGATTGAATGGAAGTCCTGGGGAGTCATCATCAAGCCAACTCCTTATATTGTACATTCGTTGTACACAGTAACTTTGTGTTACTGACAGGCATTCCTAACTGTTTCATTTGTTGAATCAGGGTTACACGCTCATTATGTCTGAATTTGAAAAGATTCGGATATATACAGTTCATGATTCGGCTTTTCAGATCAAAGTGCGGAAATTGTCAAAGGGGAGATTGTTAGTTGATCTCAAAAGGGGAAAATCAAAGTCTGAGCTGAAATTGATGAAGTTTTGATGATAATGATGCTCACATCATCAAAAAGGGGGAGAATTTTATAAAGATTCAAGTTCAAAGTTCAAGTTCAAAGTTCAAGTCAGAAATTTAAAATGCTTCCGCTGATTTAAAGTTCAAGTCTGATAAAGAAATTCAAAGCCAAAAGATTATGAAGAAAGAATGTTCAAAGTTAATTCAAGATGATTTGTGAAAGTTTGTTCTTCCAAAGATAGTTAAGAGATCAAAGTGATGAAGATACAATTTCAGAGATTTCTCAAATATGTTTCTTTGTTCAAAGGCAGTTTTTAAAGAATGAAGTTTCAAGTTCAAAAGGTGTTGCAAGAATTCCGTATCTGTTAAAGGCATGTTGACTTTTGAGAGCTTCAATGTTTAAAAAGACTTTTCAAGATTCTTCAAAGGTTGCAAGAGTAAAGTTTGTAAAAGCTTCAAAGAGACAAAAGCTGAAGATTCAAGAGCTGAAGATCAGTATCAATTTTTTATTAAATCTTGAATACAAAGGGGGAGATTGTTAAGTCTAAATATTGTATCCAAGATTTAATTAGGAAAGTCAATCTTAGAAGTCAACATTGTCAATGTATTAGGAAAGTCAAAGCTTGTTTTGTTTCCTTAGCCTTTAAGGCTTTGTAATAGTTAGGTTGTATATATAGGTTAGCTTGTGTTTTCTTGTTGTAATATTCTAGAGGATTATGCTTCATTGTAATATTCAGAGTTGGTGTAATACAAGATCTACTTTCTCTCTCTAGATTATCTCTCTAGTTCTTGAGCATATTAGATAAATCTTGAGTAATTGCTTGTTGTGATTGGGATTTTATGTTTATCACAAATGTTTCATTTTTCAAGGGGAAACATCACATATTCATTTGGAAGACTCGGATATTGAAAAAGAAGGAACGTTGCCCCACCTTCGACCCTTTCTCATGCACATTAAGTCTATGCAAATCTATTTTTGTCTCAATGGTTTACATATTTGAGCCTTTAGAAAGCAATCATTGTGCTTAATTCTTTCATACACAAGCACGTACACACAGAAAATTTGTTTTTCTGTCAGAACGTTCATAGATTAAGCTTGTGTTTTTCGATGATTGAATGGAAGTCCTGGGGAGTGAACATCAATCCAAGCTCCTTATAAAGTACATCTGTTGTACTAAGTAACTCCGTGTTACTTACAGGCACTACTACTGTTTCATATGTTGATTCAGGGTTACCATTCTTAATTTGTCTGAATTTGAAAAGATTCGGATGAATACATTCATGAATTGACGGCAAATTATCAGATCAGACGGAGTATGTTCATAAAGTTTCTTGGGGAGATTGATTATTTTTCTACTTGGAGGAGATTGTTCATGAAGAATGCACTTATATTGATCATTTGGGGGAGATACTTCAAAGACAGAACTGACCTTGAAATGTTTTGATGATTCTGATTCTCAAAATTCATCAAAAAGGGGGAGATAATTCAAGATTTCAAAGTCAGATTAAAGTTGATCTTATCAAGAAGGGGGAGATAATTAGAGATTTCAAAGTCAGAATCATTTCAAAGCGAAAGTCAAGCGAGATGGTACAAAGGGAAGAATACAAGAATGATAAATTAAAGTCAAATGGTTGATTGTTTTAAAGAGAAGAAGTTAAAGTCAAAAAATGTTGAGCTTATCTGAAATTGTATTTTTACTCAAAAGGGGATATTAAAAGGAAATCCAAAGAGGGAGATTCATTTAAAGAGCTATTAAAGAATAATCAAAGTTTCAAATATTTGAAGATGTCAAAGCTATGAAAGATTGTTTGCTGAAGATTTTTCTTAAGGAAAGAAGACCTGAAGATTAGTGTCAAAATTTTTTGAATCTTGAATCCAAAAGGGGAGATTGTTAGAGCTATATTGTATTCAAGATTAAAAGAAGGGTCAAAAGTGTAAAGTCTGTAAAGCGTGTTGTGTTAATTGTAAATATGGTTAAGTGTTGACTTTTGTAAAGGTCATGTTGACCATATAAATAGCAAAGTCTTAGTGTTTTAGAACATAACTCACACGTGCAGAATCTGAGTAAGAACACTGTGAAAGACACACACATAGTGCTTGATTGATAAATGCACGAAATAGGGATATGAGTCATTGTAATTAGTGTGATTTTTTAATAAAAGATGTTCTTGATAATCTGTGTTTAAATCGATAGCTAGAATACTGGGATCACAGCGACTGACACCACGCGACCCACGTCGCCATGACGTCACGGACGTTTCGGCCTTACAATTCCCTACGCAACCGATCCGGTTCTCAAGAAACCGATTCGGTTTCTTTGGTCAACAAGTGTCGATTTAGTTAGGAAAAATTTAAAATTCGGATTTGCCGCCCAATTTCAATTTTTGGGGGCAAACTGTTTGGGTAAAAATTTACGAGTCACGACCAATGACAAAAAACCAAACGACACCAATCTTAAGACAAATCTTGTATTAAGATAAGTTCCTGTCGGCCACATACACTAAGGACTATGGTCGTCACTTACGATGATGGTCGTAAGTTTTTCACGACCCGTGACCAACTATTCTGTCGATAAGTATCTTATGATTATCGCATGATATCTAGCGACCGCGACTCATTAACTATCAACAAGCGTTTTTTCCATGTCTATTTATTGTAGGCCGTAAAGAATTAATTGACAACGGTTATAAACGAGGACCGCCATCAAGATCTTTCAATACAAGGACCGTTATTCCCATTAAAAGCTCCACACTGACCTTAAGTTGTCATTTGGGTTATTGTTGGTATTAACAATAGTTAATAAATATCTCGATTCTTTCCTAATATAAACATTGATTATGGTGTGTATGGTTTGTAAGAATTACACGGTTTATATTTGAGATCACCCTTATATATATGAGAATATGCCAAAAAGCATCATATAGGACCAAAAGATAAAGCGTCCTGTTTATAAGTGTTGTAATAAGTTTATAGGACATTTTATTTTATTTTATTTTTTGCGTTTTCACACGTTTTTTAGGACCTATTTTTTAAATTAAAGCGTCGTATTAGTTTTTTTATAGGACACTTTAAACATATTTTTTATAGGACATTTGTGTATATAAAACACTTTTATAAACAATGTCCTATAAAATAGCTAATATTACGCTTTATTAGAAAAATGTCCTAAAAGTTTGTATAGACGCCCAAAAGCGTTCAATAAAATAATTACAACACTTTTAGATAGGTCGTTTTGTCGTTCGGTTCTATAAACTTAAGTTCTATAGAGTAATGAACTGAGATATTTAGAAAATTTTGACATTCTATAAATCCATTTTTGTTGTAGTGTCTCCGACATCAATTTAGGAGAAATGGTCCAATATCGATGGTGAAGTCCAACATGCCCCTCTAACGAAGGCTAGGCAATCACAAATTATCCCTTAGTGTCGAGAGTGGACTAGACAGACATATTCTCTCAAGGTGACGAAATCCTAGAGTGGTATAACCTGACTCTGATACAAAGTGAGAGACATGTGAAACAAAATTAGTTAAATTAGTGACAATAGGAGCCATTCAGCAACGAAAGGGGTTCCAACAAATATTAAAGAGAATGGTTCAAGTCTGGCCGATATAGGTCTTAGACAATATCAAAACGTACTATATTGAGAAGCAAAGAGTAACTACAAAAAAAATTGAGTTTATAGGACGCCAACATTTTATAAGCGTCTTTAATAGACCGCTTTATAAGACTTAATTTACAGGACCAAAAAAATAAAACGTCATATCTAAAGGTGTTGTAGTAAGTTTATAAGACATTTTTGGGCGTCGTAACAAGTTTTTTAGAACTTCTTTTTTATTTATATAAAACGTCACGTTAGTTATTTTATAGGACACTATTCGAAAAAGTGTCCTATAAAAATATGGGTTTATAAGACACTCTCTAAAATGTGTCATATAAAAAAATAGCTAATGCGATGTTTTGTATTAAAAGTATCCTAATTTTTTTGTTAAACTTATTACAACGCCTTTAGATAGGACGCTTTACTTTTTGGTCCTATTCCTATAATAGTCTTATAAAACTGTCTATTATGATGTTTAGAAATTGGTGGCGTTCTATAAACTCAATTTTGTTGTAGTGAGTGGAATAAGATATGACATTTGAGCATGTCAACATGATGACGAGTGCATTGCTGACCAAGTGGATACTTGCACAATTACACAATTACGAAAGGATACAAACCAAAGGTCGGGATAACCGAAATAAAGGTCGGTCAACCACATGTGCAACATATTAAGCATTATTGTAAATATTAACTCGACGAAAAGAATTTTAAGAATATAACGTGGAACTTTAAAGATTAAAAGTGATGGGAATAGAAGCTTGCATACCCAAAAAGGACATATATACCAATGTGAATGTGTAAATTATAATCAAAATCTGAAGCATATACAACATAATATGCTTTAATTTAGAGCCAACTTTTGGATTGTGAATTAAAAGGAAAAAAACCACAAAGTGTTGGAAAATTAAGAGAAAAGCAAGAAAGAATCAAAATAAATTTATATTACATTATCAACACAAATAATATAAGTTTATTGAAGTTAATTTTTGTTCATGTAATCTTACAATATGTTATTGTTTTGATGAAAAATTCATAACAACAACCGATTAAGATAATATTTGACCATGATATCTCCGACGTTAAGTTCTATCATTCACAACCTCGATGGTAATCTATCTTGATTAATCACAACAACCGTTATTTTTCTTTATTTATTACAGGTACCAAACTGATAAGGATCCTCCCATAATTGTAACCGACAACCAAGGTTCAAGGAAATCATCAATAAGGACCATTACGGATTTAATGACCAATTAAACAGGGATTACAAAGTACAAGTATAAATAGGAAGAGCTACTTTCACTCCAAACACACGAAACATTTGCTCTCAACTGCTCCCAAAGAATTCTCTGTTACTGAAATTATTGTTTAAGTTTACTTACGACCTATATATTAACGACGTCTTGTAATAGCGACCATTGTTATTTAGGACGACATCCCTAATTAACGTTCATAATGCATCGACGATATCCACGATTGTCCGCGGTTTTTACCCTCGTCGGGGTTTTCTGCGTCACCAAAATACTTTATTATTTGTCTTGTTTATTTCAAGGCTCTCCACAATCCAACCTTAAATTATTATGTGTAATTTTTGGATAAACAGTTACCAACACAATTCATAGATACAATAATATTAATTATGTAAATTGATTTTCTAGCATTTTCTATTTTCTTTTCATAAGTCTACAATTCATATTTCTGCAAAAGGTTTGTAACCGGTAAATCCCCAAGGCGGCCCATACCACCATGTTTCAAGTATCATGTGAGAGTAAAATCAGTTATATAGTGGTCCACTAGGTGGCTATCTTAAAAACATAGTGCCATAAGTAGCACAATAACTAGAAAAATTGTAACTTAGATACTGGGGCTATCAGACTCCTCGAACCTTCTTTTATTTGTATAAGTATATATAATCAATAATATACATCTCAATAGATCACATATTAAATAACACTAGGTGTCTACTTGTAATTACTACAAAAGGCACCTATTAGGACGTTAAAAAACCTATTTAATAGGACTCTTAAATTTATAGGACCAAAACGTGGGTATCATATCTTAAGGTTCTATAATAAGTTGTTAAGACAAAATTAGGTGACTTAACAAGTTCTATAATTATGAAACAAATTCAAGGGTCTTATATAATGTTTCACGTAACATAGAAACGTCCTGATAGAGTATACATAAGACACTTTTTTTGTGCTCATAAAATATTTTTACCTACTATTACATTTAGTAACACATATCGGTTCCCCAATAAGCGGTTTTATAGGACGTCATATTAGTTTAGTAGTTCTTACAAAGTAAGTTGTCATATTAACTCTTTTTATAAGACGATTTTCGAAAAATGTCCTATTAAACCTTATAATAACAGAACGCCATATTAGGTTAATAGGACCTATAAATCAAATATTGTATCATATGTATCCATAGGGATACATTAACTAAAGTGTCATATTATGTCTTTTATTGGACGCTTTTTGAAAGACGTCCTAAAAAAAGTCCTATAAACTCTTATTTGTTGTGGTGTGTGAATGCAGTAGGATGTAAAATTTATCATAATTTGGGAATAAACTTGATGCAATTTCTCATTACAAAAGAAAATCCGATATTCATAGGGAGTCTTTAATCACATTAATATGGTTCAATGCCAGTCCTGTATTTGATTGTATTTTTCAGTTGGTTTTATAAGGTTGAAATATGGAGCTTCAAGAAATTGTACATATTTAGTAAATTGCAAGCATGAATTAAAATTTTTTTTATGCATTAATAAGTATATATATCTAATCTTAATTAGTTGTTTTTTTAATAGTTTTTACCAAATGCTTAATAATATAGTATATATAAGAATTAATAGTTTGATATTGAATGAGAAGAGGATTGTATCAATGTTAAACTACATAATTAGGTTAATGAAAAACTAATCTATATGTACAAATATTTGTTAAGGACCAAAATCATATAAAACCTTTATAAGTTAAAACTCTTTGAACCAATATTAATTACACATATGGAACTTCCATAATTATCTTTATTATTTTATCCATCGTTTCCAAAAAACCCATTTTTTGTTTTTGTTTTTAAAATAACACATAGGATGATCTGTATTGATCCATTTTACTAATGTAGTATCGTTTCACCAATGAAACAAAACATGATTTGATCTGTATTAATCTGTTTTAATAATATAGTGTTGTTTCACCGATGAAACAACAAATGTGGTTGGTCGTTTGAATACAGTGTGGTTTCACCAATGAAATATTAGGGGTGTTCATGGTTCGGTTCGGCTCGGTTAGTAAGAAAAATGTGAACCAAACCGCATGAGGCGGATACCTCGTTACCCGAACCGCGGGATGAACCAAACCGAACTGAAATTAGTCGGTTACCCACGGTTCGGTTCACGATTACCCGACTTTATAAGAAAATATTATTTGCAATATAAAAATAATACCAAAATAGAAAATTTAAACCAATTAGATAACAAATACATAAAAATAATCCAAGAAAAATAAATTGAAATAAGTTTTATTGTTTAAAAATATCCACTATATGGTTGATGGTTATTTAAAAATTAAAAAATTAATATTAAATATAATATTATTAAGTGTTCTATATATTTCGGTGTCGGATCAAACGATTCGGCTCGGTTTCTCGGTTTTCCGGGTTTTTTTATGGGAAAATGAGTTTTATTCGGAAACGGTTGATAAGATAATTAATGAAGTTAAATATATTAGTCATAGAGTTTTCTAATATATATGCGGTTTCTATTTGATTTGCCCCTATATGTTAATACGTATAATTGAATAGACCTTGTAAGAATTAAAAATCTATACAAACATAAAATATAAATTAATTCATGCACAAATTTTGAATTTGACTTTTGAGAACTCGATATGTTTGAACAAAGGGAAATCTAGATCGAGGGTTGTTGTAATTTTAATAACTAAATACTCAATATAAAAAGATAAACTTAGAATCATAAGAACAAAAATAGACTAAGAAGAATTAGATACCGTTTATTTTAAAGAGTGGTAATGATATAAAACAAGTTGAATAATATACGGAGTATAAATGTTTAACATCAACCAAAAAAAGTTATTTGAAAATTTGTTTGAAAAAGAAAATGATTCTTGAAGTTTCAAATGCCTCTCTTCAAGAGTAAAATTCATTTCTAAAGTAATGGAAAAAGAATAGAGGATAGATATATTAGAGAACATAATAAGCATAAATGTTTTTTCCTTTTTGTAATTTAATGAAGATTATTAACTAATTAAATAAAAAGATTCATAGTAGAATACATACACTACAAAATTAGTTATTTTTACTCACAAAAATCATCCCTGGAAATTCCCGTCGGTGATTACCGACGTATCACCAACAAAATACAAATGGTTCCGGTAAAATCCGATATTTTTTAAGGAAATAAATAAATCAAGGCCTTTGGTAATCTGTCACTGATTTGAGTTCCCTACCAACAATAATTCACCCACCAACTTTTGTGACGGTTTTGTCATGAATCACCCCTTTAGTGACAAATTTCCCAAGAAAAGTTACATAGGTAAAAGTCTTCCATTTAATAGTGATATAATTCTAAAACCATGAATAAATTATTTAGTCATACACTATACACTGGAGGAAGAAATATTATTTGTGTATGCGTGCAATGCAATAGGATATAAAACTATATCTTAAATCAAAAACTGAAAATAAATTCTATTCCTTATTAAAAAAATGTGAATTATTGTAGTATTGAGTCGTATTAGTAGATTTCAACTCTCATCCTGCATTTAAACCCTAGAGGTTTAAAAAGTTGTACGTAAGGTTCTAAATGACGTGAGGTGTGGCGTGACATGACGACGAAGTCAAACGGAAAGCTTTACAAGTTACGACAATGCCATGACGTTTTTCAAGGCGTGCCCAGAGCGACATATGTATACATATGTACATGTATACATATATATATATACATATACTTGTGTATGTTAGTGTTTTGAATAATATAGTTGAACAATTTAAATTCATATAAAATAATAAAAGGAAAAAAGAACCATTTATATCAAATATATTGAACTTGTAAAAAATGATATCAAGAAAGCAAAATCGCGATGAAATCTTTTAAGTGTCTACTCACTACTTTCTTCAATCTTCAAAGAATTCTTGTTTGACTCTCCATATACAGGAATGAGAGTAAAGATTTACCTATTTAGGGTTTTTAGTTTTTATGCTTCGTTATTGTTTATTTAAGTCTTAGGTGTCGTACATAATTATTATCTACCGCTAAGTTATATTTTCAAAAAGTAAATATAACATGTCTTACAAAATAACACGTCATAACACGTCATAACGCATTACAACGGAAGCCAAGCATTAAAGTGGAGCCACATAGGTTAACGTGACGACGAAACCAAGCCTTGACGCCATGATGCGCCATAATGAGTTATTTGGAACCATGGTTGTAAGTATCCAATGATATATTTTAGACTTGAGTTTAAAAAGATTTTAAAAGCTAAAGTAAATTTTTTATAATAGAGTAAATTATAAAATTCATCCCTATGATTATTTAAAATTTTGGATTGGGTCCCTCAAATAAAACAATTACATGTATGGTCATCATGGTTTCACTTTTGTTACGGATTGGATCCCTTGTCATAACTTCACTAACTGATGGTCCGTTAAATATGGGGTAACTTCGTCTTTTTATAATTTTCTTTTTAAAATCATATTTTTTATATTCAAATTATATACATATATTATTAATAAAAACATAAATCGTGTTTGTCTATCATACCCTCCCCCACCCCCGACAGACTTGCCCCTCCTATGGCTATACTCCCAAACCGACGATTCAGATTTGGTTTTATGGGTAGTGGACCTCTTTCTCGACACTTTGCACCTAAGTATTTCATTTAAAGGGTGGTTGGGATTGTGTTTATAAAGTGCTTATTGACTTATTCCGATGTGATACAGGTAATAAGTAGTTTTTAGTGGTTGGATGGGGAAAAATGCTTATACCGGTTAGGCACCTGTAATAAGGAGTTTTTGATAAGTTATTCCCTTCTAGCTTATTAACTTATTTCAGTGTAGTACCTCCATAAGTTACTCTGTTAGCTCCAAGCATTTCTATTGTAAAAGTAATGAAAATATGCTAAGTCAACAGACTTTAGAGATAACTCAAGACAAGCACTGAAGAAGACTTCAAAGACAGTCTAAACTCAGAAACCAACTCAGAGGTACCTCAGAAGACATCAGAGCTAGGCGCTCCCTCTGAAGATCAGCTCTGTAGTTCTGCATTGCGATTATTCACCAAGTATGGAACTCCTATCTAGTCGTGCCATGTCAGCTCTGAAAAGCTACTTTATACTTTACACGTGCCACAATTGGATTCAATAGTACAAAAGGTACACCTGATCCGGCTATAAATAGGAACGATTGTAGTGCTCACAATACTAATAATTTGCAATTCCACTTACACACGCACTGTAATTGTACTAGCATAGTGGTGAGAGAGATTTTGTGAGATTACACACACCTTACGGTGTTCTTCGCATTCTACTGAAAATATGCTTGAGCTTCACAATCTGTTTTATTGGTCATATTTCAGTAATCTCTTCTCCATGTATTTGTATATGATCAGGATATTATGCAAACTTTATTTCTTCCGATTATCATTCTTGTTTGCATATATCACAAGTAGAATCTGGGAACCAACAATTGGTATCAGAGCAGACTGATTTGCTAAAATCAAATCGATCCAATCTATTCTAGATTAACTCTTACTTGTTGATCATTTGACTCTTTTATGAGATTATCATTCTATTTACTGTTTATTACAGATTTTGTGACATTCATCATATTTCTGTAATAAACAAGCAAATCTCATTCCAGATTAAACATAGTACTCTATTTTAGTGTTAAATATTCTCAGGTCACATTAATCTTCAATTAATTCTCCTTTAATCATCTAAGTTTGCTATTTCCTTTTAGAATACTCATCTTGTTCATCCTTTTACTCCTCAAAAATGTCAAATCAAGGCATTAATGCTATTTATACTGCTGGTTCTTTAACCAAACCTCCTACTTTTCTACGGGAAAAATATCCCCAATGGAAGATCATGATGGTTAACTTCATGGATGGGATTGACAAAGATCTGATGAGATCAGTTGCACAAGGACCTTACCAACCAATGGTTACGGTTCCACGTGTCCCTGCCACAACAACCACATCAGAAATACATGCTCATCTTGAACCAAAAATAGGTGGTTTCACTGAAGAAGAACTTTCCAAAATGAAAAATGATCTAAAAGTTGTGAGACTCATGATTATGTCCATTCCTAACGACATTTTTCAAGAACTAGACTCTTGTGTTACAACAAAAGAAATTTGGGATCAACCATCAACCAACTTGAAGGTGGTATCAAAAACCCAGAAAAACAGAAGAAGTCAATACATTAATGAAGACAATGATTTTGCTACTCTTCCTGAAGAATCTTTGCAACAAACCTACAACCGTTTTAATGTACGCATTAATAAATGAAAAAAAGGGTGGGGTTGTAAAGTCAAAGAGAAGATAAAAATGTTTTATTCTTGAAAAGCTTAAATGATAAATGGTTACTTTGTAAGCAAATCAGGATCTTGATGCATGGACTCTTTCTGATGTCTATGGCAGCCTAGCAGCACAAGAAAAGGATGTGATCAAGCAGAAACGGAAGATCTCAGTAGGAGGACCCTTGGCTCTTATATCTGAGTCTAAATATACTTCTGATGAAAAGACACTCAGAGAAAATAAGCTCAGAGACAAGAAGTTTAGAGACAAATCAACCAAGAACAGAGGTTAACCCAAAGATACAAGAAGGAATGGAAAGAAAGCCATGATTGCTGACAGTGAAGATGAGATTAGACTATCTGAGTCTGAGGAAGATGAAGATATAAATGCTTTTGCCAAGTTCCTTGCTCTTATTACTCACTAGTTTAGTAAGAGATTTGGCAAGAAAATATTTGATATCAGAGGTAGAAACACCATCAACAAAGACCTTCTCCCTATCATGATCAGACTGTGCATTTTCAAGATCAGAAATTGTAAACTCCTTAAAAGCCAGAAGCCACCACAATCACCAATCACCAATCACGACGATGGAAGATGTTTTAGATGTGGCAAGCCAGGCCACTTCTCTGTAAACTGCAAAGGTAGATTGATTAAAGATCATGACTACTACAAAAAAAAAATACAAGTATAACTTCAAGGAGAGAAGTTTACTTGCAGAGATAGAGAATTGGGTCTCTGACTCATCTTCTATTTAAGAATCAGAGCATGCCCACTTCTATGATTTGGCTGTTACTATTGATGATGACTCAGAGGAGGTTATTAGAACTGAATACTCACTGGATGCTTCTGAATCCAATACTGAGGTATGTTCCTCACCAATCTATGAAACGGAAAATGGGCTTGAGATGGATATTCTAAAACTGACTGAAGAATTTCTGAAGCTTAAACATAAACTTTTAGAAAAAAAGGAAATGAGAAAGTAAGCTAAGAAAAGTCTCAACTTTTACAAAAGGGAAAAGACATTTTAGAAGAAAAAAAGAAAGATATTTTCAAAGAGTAGTCCGCGCTTGACAAAAGACAAGAGCTGAAAGAAAAATCCTTTTCTGATAAGGTTAAAGAATTTGAGAAACTTATAAAATACAAGGAGGAAGAAGTAAAGAAATCTGAGCATGAAAGATTCAACTCTGTTGCTTTAACAAACTATTTTTCAAAAGGAAAAAGAGCATTTGCATAAATCTCTTCAAAGAAAAGAATTTTTGATAAAGAAGTACAAAGATGCACAAGATGTGCAAATAAAAATAAATTCTTAGATAGACACTCAAGGTTTAGGCTTCAGTGACCTAGATCCTTTTACTAGAAAGAAGAAGACATCTCTGTCTTCTACCTTATGTATTGGGAAACTAAGAAGCCTGACTTTCCATCTCTGAACTGTGAAAACATTTTCAAAAGAGTTAAGTCCTCTAAAGGATCAAGAACATGAAAACTTGATTTCAAAAACATCTTTTACAACACTGCCTCTGATCAAAAGAAAGTTTCTAAAACCAGAGATCAAGGTAAATCTGAATCCTCAAACATGGCTTCAGAAAGTGTTCAGAGCATGGATGGAAAAGAATTTTTCAAGTTTGAAATCTAACATCTCTGAAGAAGGTACCTCTGAACCTCAAGCTCAGAGTATACTTAATCCAGAGGCACCATATTTCATTCCTAACTTTGAAGAAAATGTCAGAACAACTTTTGAAGAAGACATAAGAAGAGTATTGGAACAAAAATCACTCTCTAACTCTCAAGTTAAACCTTACACTATCAAAGATTTTAATTTTTCTAACTCCAGAAGCAATGACAAGAACAATGCATCTTCAAAAGTAACTATCTCTGACAGAGTCAATAGGGACTTTCTAGAGTCTGACTCTACTCTAGAGTTGATGAGCAGATCTTCTTTGCTCCAGAGATAGTTGTGCACAAAGCTAAGCAGACATAAGTTGGATCTGGAAATTTTAAATAACCCCATTCTTTACAAAAGAACAAATCTAAAGTTCCAATCTGTCCTGATTTTGTGGAGACGTGTCTCAAAGCCAAAACCTCTCTGAATTTAAAAAAACAGATGCAAGAAAGAGAAAACTGCAAAACTACATCTTTACCTTCCAAACCCTATGGATTTAAAACAATCAAATTCACTCTTGAACAGAATGGATAGTGGAAAGCAGATGACAATTATGTTCTTTACAATGTAGTGAATGCAAGAGGGAAGGAGAACCTTTGGAACAAAGGAAAGAACCAACTTCGGAAGAAGGCCAATTTTCAATCAAAAAAGTCTAAATTAGATAGAAACCTTTGTAAAAATTCCAACACTAGAGCAGTCAAGTATGCGCCATTTTTCCAAAGTTTATGAATGACAACAAAAGATTTAAGCGAACATCTTAGTGTTCTCTCCATTGCAATTGTCTTAATTTACTGCTTAAGTTAAGGAATCACCTCAATGGTCCTCACTGTTTTCTGAATGGGTCCCCAAAAGTGATGAATCCTAAGACCAAAAATCAGAACAAACAGAGGAAAGTACTTGGTAAATCATCCCAAAATGGAAAACAAGAGGACCAAAAGGAAATACTCATGCCTAACAAGAAAAGACCTATTATGAGATGGGTACCTAAAAAGAAACTCTAAATCTGTATTGTAGAAACAACGTGTGCCAATTTAGTATCTGGACTCTAGATGTACACGACACATGACTTGGAATAAAGAGCTATTGTCCTCATTCAAAGACAAATATGAGGAGCTATAACTTTTGGTGACAATAGGCAAGGACAAATAAGACGATATGGGGTATTATCCATGGGAGACATCTCTGTTTCAAAAGTTGCTTAGGTAACGGGGAAAAGATGACTAAAGCACCATTTACAGGAAGCTGTGAATGGGGAAAAAATAACTAAGAAACCATTTATAGGTAGCTGTGAACAAGGAAAAGATATGTTGGACCTTGTACACACTGATGTGTGTGGACCGTTCAGATCACCCACAAGACACGACGAAAGGTACTTCATTACGTTTACTGATGATTTCAGTAGATATGGATATGTTTATTTGATTAAACGTAAGTTTGAAACCTTTGAGGTGTTCAAGACATTCCAGAACGAAGTAGAGAATCAATTGAACAAAAGGATTAAGATCCTCAGATCTTATAGAGGTCATGAGTATCTTAGTCTAGAATTCAACGATCATCTAAGAGATTATGGAATTATCTCAAAGCTTACTCCACCCGAGACACCACAACACAATGGTGTTTTTGAGAAAAGAAACCGAACATTGTTAGACATGGTTCGTTTCATGATGAGTCGCACTACGCTTCCGACCAGTTTCTGGGTTTATGTGTAATAACCGGGTAAAAGTCTTAAAGTCTAAAATTTGGGGGTTTAAATGCTTAAGACTCAAATTGAGGGGGGGGGGGGTAGAGCTAACATCTAATAAAAGGAAGTTTTAACCTAATGACTTCATTTCTTGTCAAAAGAGGCGGCTAAGAGGAGTTGGAAGAGAGTAGGGCGATTTTGGCGATTGAAGCAAGGGGGGGATGATTTGGTGAGAAAATTCCATTTCCATTGATTTCTCGTTAAGGTAAACCTTCCTCTCATCATTATCCTTATTGTTAGATGATGTATTGTTAGTTTTGGGCTGGGATTGTTGTTTGAATCTGATGAACCTTGTTGTGGGATTAGTCTATTTGTGTTATAAAACCAAATGGAAGTTGTATTTTTCCTTCAATGTGGAAATGTATTTAGGGATTCATTTAATACCTAGTTTGTGGTTGATTTGAGTTTTGGAATCGATCCTTGATCGATTTTGATGGTGGAATCGTTGGTTCACGTTGAGAGGTCTGCAGGCAGGTCCACCAAACTGGGATTGGGGGACCAGGAGCTTTGGCACCGGTCGCGAAAAAGGGACACCGGGAGACCCTTTGGTCAGGCCCCGGTCGAGAAGGGGGGAGAACCCGGTCGGTGCAGAAAGGGGGAGACCCCGGTCGAGAAAGGGGTAGACCCCGATCGTAGACTTGGTCCGGTCCCCGGGTTTGGCCATGTGGGCCGAAGCCCAAATTTTATTTGTGTCAATTCCATATTAGAATTTTAAGGTAGTAGATCGGCTCATTGACCTTTTAAAATAGTGAACTCTTGTATTTTGTCTTGAGGGATCTAATCTTCTAGTCTATCTTAGCGATCTCCATTCGATTAATCGTTCGGGATTGGAGAATTATGGCATCCCCGTTATATTTTAGAGGGTATAGAGATTTCATTGGTCAATGTTTATTTTATAGGTTCCGGATCAAACTGTAAGGGTAGACGCAGGATTTAAGCTAAGGACGACAGGTGAGTTTTCTAACTAAATGCCTCAAATGTTCAAATGTATGAAAGCACGTGAAAACTATTTAAAGCATGATTATACATTATTTATTCCTTACTTATCGGCGAGATTTATTGGTTGTTGTTCATAGCGATGTTCTTAATTAATTATGTGCATATGTGGTCGTAAGCAAGTATAGCGTGAAGTCGGGGGTGTGTCCAACAAATACTCATACCGGGAGGTGTGTCCCATAAATATCCATACCGAGAGGTGTGTCCCGTAAATACTCATACCAGGATGTGTGTCCCGTAAATATTCATACCTGGGGGTGTGTTCCGTTTATGCCCATAGGGGGTGTGTCCTAGTGAAGGCAGTATGAGTCAGGCATGCCGCCACTTTCAAGTAACGGTAGTGTGTGCAAGAAGCATGGTTGCAAGTATTAATTTTTTATAACTGAGTTGGTTTATATTATTATAAATCTTTTTATATTTTTGTTGTTGAATTGTTGTTAGAGGGGACTCACTAGACCTCATGGTCTAACCCTCGCTCTTTCAAAAATAAAAACCTTTTCAGGTAGACGCGTAATAGGGAGATCCGGTAGAGGAAGAAGATAAGTTGTGAGCGGTGCCGATTCTAGAAGACTTCCTGATAGTTAGTTGCTTTTAATTCTCAGTTGTGTAGAATGTGATATTCTGTAAACCTCGAATTTTTCTTTTTAGATTTGGGGCCGTTATGGGTATGAATTCATATTATTCGATTATCTCGAATTGTTGGAGTTTTGGGTTGTTACAGTTGGTATCAGAGCCATAGTTTAAGCGATTTAGGTGACCGAATGGGCCTAAACTTAAACTGTGGTGTAGGGAACACAACTGATATTTAGGAAACCTTTCAGGAAGACCTTGATTATCAAGAGGCGAGATAACCATAGTGAGTACTCTCATGTAAGGTAAATTCAAAATCGCATCTGGCCAATGCCATTATGAATTTACAGGTGCATGGGCATACTCGATTGCTATTGTTTAGTGTGGTTTAGGGTAGAGATTCCTATCTATAAATGGATAGTGTTGGTCTGGCGTGGTAGGTGGTTTCGCTTGTGGTTGTAAGGTTAATACCGTTTGGGAAGAATATTGTGCGGGATGAAGATACTTCATTGAGAGAGGATCTCATGGGTCCTTAATGAAGAGAATATGTTTGGAGGTGAGATTTTTTCCCCAAGGGAGTCTTCGGTTTGGTAGAATGTTGTGTCGATTAGTGGGAATCAGGAGAGTGTTAGTCCAAGAACTGGAGGATAGAAATGAGGCTTTTAGAGCTGTAGTTAACCGAAGGTTGGTTGAGAGACGAAATCAGTGTTGATTGATAAAATGTAGTGAGGGTCAATAGAATCGAGATATGGTTGGTAAGTTTGTTTGAGGTCAAAAGTTAGGATGCGTATTTTGCAAAATTGTAGTTGCGATGGTAACTGGTACTTGGACATTCAAGGATGTTGGGAAGCGTTAGTGTTGGAGGTAGTGGCAAATGTGAGGACCATGACTGGTTGGTCGGAAGTAGAAAGTCTGAGATGAGCTGTGGTGAGTGCAAGTAGTTGACCTTGTGAGAGTATTTATAGCCTTCAATGTCAAGTAAGTCTCATGCATTGTGTTTCAAACAAATTGTTAGAGTCATTAAATTAATTCATATCAAATTTCGTGACATGTGGGTGCCTTGCGAGATATTCGTTTTAGAAAAACGTGTTGATGCATGCAAATGAGGGTTTGAATGAAAAAGACAAGTATGTTGCATTGAGCGATATGATTTTATTTTGACGTGGGAAACATAATTTACTTCTCTATATATGAGTTAACTTTTGCTGTGAAAATCATAACAGCGTTGGGTCACACGATTTTATAAGCGTATTTGGTACGAACACATGTTGTTATATCAATGAGAGTGAGAGTCGTCTGACTCGTTGTAAGCAATTTTGTAGTATCTGTTTAAATCGCGTGGGTAATGTTTATCAACAATAAATTCGAGTGTGTCAACATTGATTTTGGATTGGGTGAGATGTATTTTGTTGTGGAGCTGAGAATGAACGATCATCAAGATCGTTGTGCATGGTTAATCAATGATGTCGGTGTGGGGTGGTGTGTATTTAAGCTTGTTTCATAATGTAGTGCATGTAAAAATTTTCAATTATGTCAAATATCCAAATTCATGGTGTGTCATGCATGAAGGCTATGAACTCTCTAGGTCGTGAGGAAGTTCTTGAGAGAGTGGAGGTGGGGCGTATAAGATTCCACTTTGGTTGGGAGGGGAACATATGTTGTCGTATAAAGGGGCTTGATACCTACTCTATCAGACGCGTTTTAAAACCGTAAGTCCGGGTGTGTGGACAAAGCAGTCAATATCTGGTATGATTGGTAGGGCGCTCGATTTGTGAGTGGTTGATCTCTAATGTTAAGGATGTTGAATTTTAATGGCTTAACCACTTGTTCAGCGACTTGAGTTGTGGATGTTGACAAATGGTTGTGGTTGGGGTGGAATTGGGAGTCGTTAGGATGCTTCTATGGCAGTAGGTTGCGGCCTTGGATGAGGTGGGCTTCTTTGGGAATCCTTGTAGGTCGGAGGCCGGTGGAAGGGTCACGACGTCTATTATTGATGTGAAATCGGAGACCATTTGCGTGATTAATGGGGGCCTGCTGTAAATGAAGAAGTAGTTATGGTTAGTTTCGTTGAGTTTTCTTGAGGAAGCAAAGGGTTATTCGGAAAAGGTGTGTACCTCGTGTGATGTTGGACCACTTTGTACAAATATTGCGAAATGGAAGGCCGCAAGTCTGATCGGGTCACGATGAGCCGACAAGGAGTAATAATTTGTTGAGTGGTTTTGAGGGTCATGGTTTTGCAGTTTATTCAGATTTGAGAAAGACAAGGTCGTGAAATTCCTTGGAGTCAGATATTAGTATTATGAAAAGAGGGAAGAAACCGATATTTGCATGCGTGCAAAGTAGCCTTGAAGATTTTGGGTTTTTGATTTGATGTGTGTGAAGGTGGTAAGGTGGTGGTTGTATCGAGGAGTTGGTGACTATTATGCCATAAGTAGGCGTGCAAGTCAATAAATTGGTAAGGAGTTCTTCGGAGTTAGGTGGTAGGCTGGTGATATTGTTATAGTACAAGCGTCATTGTTTGGAGATTTCTGGGGAATGATCTATAAGTGGCACGTATGTGGCTGGTATGTGTGATCGTCTGGCATTTGAGTAGTTCTAAGTGGGGGATAATTTTCAAATGATAGATGGCAGACGTCTAAGAGAGGAACCATGTGTTTTGGATTGAGGTGAGTTTCGGACAAATTTATCTTACCCTAGAGAGTTGATGTAAAATTCGAATTGTTTAGTTCTGGGTGAAGTGTAGTTAGGAGATCCGTAAGCTTGTCGATATATTCTTTGAGGTGAAGGAATTCTAGCAGCTTGGGCAATCCTGTTGGAGTGCGAGAATCGTGTGGTGCTTCCGAGTAGTGGGCAATGTTTTTGGAAGAACTTGATTGTTTTTCTCTTGAAAAAGTGTTAGTAGTCCGTGGGTTAAGCGTTGTGTAGTAAATGTGTTTTCGACACTATTGGAATCATCGAGGGATGGAGTAAGCAATGTCGGGCGAGAAGTGTTTGCCACGGCGAAAAGAGAGTGAAGTTAATATGGCAGAAATGTGGGTAATCTGAGGGTAAGAAGTTTGTCTAGTGAGCTAAATGTGGAGTTATGTTCGTTATTGTCGCTGTTAGTAAATCTATGAATCCTTAGCGAGTGTGAGAAGGAGGTTATGGCGTGCGTTGCATTTGGGTTTCGAGTAATCTATGTTGAGCGGTTGGCCTAAAAGCTCGCACCACTATTCAACGAGTCGTTTATTGAAGGAAATTTGAAGCATTTTAGAAGGAAAGAAAGAGATGATGGGATGTAGTGGTCGGAGTGAAGGACCAAGGTGTCAGACGTAGTATTGCATGGAAGAGATTCCAAGCGAGTTGGTTGTCTAGCGTTAAGCTACTTGGGGTAGTTTGTACGAGCATGGTCACTTCGTGTTGGATGGGTGAAACCTGGTATATTGCGCTTATAGTTGGATGATTGTGTGGACATTGGAATTGAAGTGTGTTGTCTTATTCGGTCAGTGGGAACTAGTGGACTATGAAAGTGATGAGTGATGGAAGTTTTTAGTCCTTCAGGTAAGTAGTTAAGGGTGTTGAAGTTTGGCGCAACATATGTGTAATACGTATGAGTGGTGCAACAATGATAAGTTGTGAACGTTGTGCTTCGAGAAAGGGGGTGTTGGCCACATTAGGCGAGAAAATTTCGCACATTTTGTGTTGGAATGAGGTGGGAGAGAGATATTGTGGGTTCATAGACAGTTCAAGTGGCGGCCGACAGGGCGAACCAGACTCGGGAAAGGTTAAAGGTAGCTCAAGATCGCCAGAAGATATACGTAAATTAGCGAAGGAAGTCGATAGAGTTCAAGTACAGGACAAGTTGATGTTAAAAGTCTCACCGTGGAAGGGAGTGGCTTGATTCGGTAAGAAAGTTAAGTTGAGACCGAGGTTTGTGGGACAGTATGCTATTGTGGGGCGCGTTGGGGAGGTAGCTTACAAGTTGGATCTGCCCGTGGAACTACGAGGTATATACTCTACATTCCATGTGTTTAATTTGAAAAAGTGTCTAGCGGAGGTGGATGGGGTGGTACCATTGGGCGACGTTTGAATAGATGAGAAACTAGGTTATGTTGATGAACCGATGATCATTTTAGATCGTAAAGTGAAGAAATTGAGAAGCAAAGAAATCCAACTGGTGAAAGTTCAGTGGCAATTCCGTAAAGGTCAAGAGGCAACTTGGGAGCTGGAGTCAGTTATGAGGAATCAGTATCCCAGTTTATTCGACGAAGGAATTCCGGGGACGGAATTCTTTTGAGGGGAGGATATTGTAATAACCGGGTAAAAGTCGTAAAGTCTAAAGTTTGGGGGTTTAAATGCTTAAGACTCAAATTGAGGGGGGTTAGAGGTAACATCTAATAAAAGGAAGTTTTAACCTAATGACTTCATTTCTTGTCAAAAGAGGCGGCTGAGAGGAGCAGGAAGAGAGTAGGGCGATTTTGGCGATTGAAGCAAGGGAGGGGACGATTTGGTAAGAAAATTTCATTTCCATTTATTTCTTGTTAAGGTAAACCTTCCTCTCATCATTATCCTTATTGTTAGATGATGTATTGTTGTTTGAATCTGATAAACCTTGTTGTGGGATTAGTCTATCTGTGTTATAAAACCAAATGGAAGTTGGATTTTTCCTTCAATGTGGAAATGTATTTAGGGATTGATTTAACATCCAGTTTGTGGTTGAGTTGAGTTTTGGAATCGATCCTTGATCGATTTTGATGGTGGAATCGTTGGTTCACGTCGAGAGGTCTGCAGGCAGGTCGACGAAACTGGGATTGGGGGACCGGGAGCTTTGGCACCGGTCGCGAAAAAGGGACACCGGGCGACCCTTTGGTCAGGCCCCGGTTTAGAAGGGGGGAGACCCCGGTCGAGAAGGGGGGAGACCCTGGTCGGTGCAGAAGGGGGGAGACACCGGTCGAGAAGGGGGTAGACCCCGGTCGTAGACTTGGTCCGGTCCCCGGGTTTGGCCATGTGGGCTGAAGCCCAAATTTTTTTAGGTTAGTTCCATATTAAAATTTTAAGGTAGTAGATCGGCCCATTGACCTTTTCAAATAGTGAACTCTTGTATTTCGTCTTGAGGGATCTAATCTTCTAGTCTATCTTAGCGATCTCCATTCGATTAATCATTCGGGATTGGAGAATTATGGCAACCCTGTTATATTTTAGAGGGTATAGGGAATTCATTGGTCAATATTTATTTTATAGGTTCCGGATCGAACTGTAAGGGTAGACGCAGAATTTAAGCTAAAGACGACAGGTGAGTTTTCTAACTAAATGCCTCAAATGTTCAAATGTATGAAAGCACGTGAAAACTATTTAAAGCATGATTATAAATTATTTATTCCTTACTTATCGGCGAGATTTATTGGTTGTTGTTCATAGCAATGTTCTTAATTAATTATGTGCATATGTGGTCGTGAGCAAGTATAGCGTGAAGTCGGGGGTGTGTCCCACAAACACTCATACCGGGAGGTGTGTCCCGTAAATACCCATACCGGGAGGTGTGTCCCGTAAATACTCATACCGGGAGGTGTGTCCCGCAAATACTCATACTGGGGGGTGTGTTCCATTTATGCCAATGGGGGGTGTGTCCCAGTTAAGGCAGTATGAGTCAGGCATGCCGCCACTTTCAAGTGACGATAGTGTGTGCAAGAAGCATGGTTGCAAGTATTAATTGTTTATAACTGAGTTGGTTTATATTATTATAAATCTTTTTATATCTTTGTTGTTGAATTGTTGTTAGAGGGGACTTACTAGACCTCATGGTCTAACCCTCACTCTTTCAAAACTGAAAACCTTTTCCGGTAGACGCGCAATAGGGAGATCCGGTAGAGGAAGAAGAAAAGTTGTGAGCGGTGCCGATTCTAGAAGACTTCCTGATAGTTAGTTGATTTTAATTCTCAGTTGTGTAGAAGGTGATATTCTGTAAACCTCGAATTTTTCTTTGTATATTTGGGGCCGTTATGGGTATGAATTCATATTATTCGATTATCTCGAATTGTTGGAGTTTTGGGATGTTACATACGCTAGAGACTGCCACAAAAATCCTTAACCTCGTTCCAACCAAGAAGGTTTCTAAAACACCATTTAAAATATGGAGTGGTAGGATCCCTTCACTAACATATTTAAAAATCCGGGGTTGCGAGGCTTACGTTCATCGTGAGACTCAAGACAAGTTTGAACCCAGATCAGAGAAGTGTTATTTTGTTGGATATCCTACTAGATCTTTTGGATATTTGTTTTACAAACCTTCTGAGAACAAAGCTTTGTTGCTAGAAGGGTAGTATTCCTAGAGATGGAGTTGATATCCAAAGAGGCCAGTGGGAGCCGAATTGTTCTTGATGAAATTCAAGAATCAAGCAACATAGAATCCGATGTTGGCATTAGTTACCATCAAGAGGTTGTACAACCTGAAGATGATGGAGAATCTGACATTCAGCCACCTGTTCATAGGCCTGATAGAGTATGTCAGGCACCTGGAAGATATGGTTTACTCATTTCTGATGGTGATGAGTCACTGGTAGATCTTGATAAACCTTCCAGCTATCAGAAAGCCATGGCAGGCCCAGAGTCTGCTAAATGGAAGGAGGCTATGGAAAGCGAGATCTAATCCATGTATGATAATCCAGTCTGGGACTTGGTTGATCAAACGTCTGTCCTTAAATTAGTTGGGTGTAAATGGGTCTTTAAAGAAAACTGACATGTATGGGAAACTACACACATACAAAGCCAAACTGGTGGCAAAGGGTTACACGCAAACTCATCGTGTAGACTACGATGAAACTTTTTCACCAGTCGCTATGTTTAAATCTATTAGGATATTGATTGTCATAGCAGCATTTCATGATTATGAGATATGGCAAATGGACGTTAAAACTGCCTTCCTTAATGGAAAGTTACTGAGGATGTGTTTATGAAACAACCTGAGGGTTTTGTACATCCTAAGCATCCCAATAGAGTGTGTAAGCTTTAGAATTCCATTCATGGACTCAAGCAAGCATCTCGTAGCTGGAATCTTTATTTTGATGAGAAAATCAAGGAATTTGGTTTTTTCAAAAGTGAAGATGAACCATGCATCTATATCAGAACTAGTGGAAGTACCGTAGTCTTTCTTGTATTGTATGTCGATGACATACTACTCATGGGAAACGATGTCCCAACACTGCGAAGTGTTAAAACTTCCCTTGGGAATTGTTTTTCCATGAAAGACATGGGAGATGTAGCATACATATTAAGCATCAAGATCTATAGAGATAGATCTAGGAGGCTCATTAGGTTAAGCCAGAGTACCTACATAGATAAGATCTTAAAGAAATTCAAGATGCAGGACTCCAAGAAGGGGTTTTTACCTATGCAACATGGCATGGCACTGATCAAATCTCAGTGTCTTAGTTCCGCTGAAGAATTAGACAGGATGAGTCGAGTTCCACATGCTTTGGCTGTAGGATCGATCATGTATGCCATGATTTGTACTAGGCCTGATGTATCATATGCCTTGAGCATGACGAGTAGATATCAGGCCAATCCTGGCGAAGCCCATTGGATAGCAGTCAAGAACATTCTCAAGTACCTGAGAAGGACAAAAGACATGTTCTTGGTCTATGGTGGCCAAGAAGAGCTATGTGTAAAAGGATACTCAGATGCTAGCTTTCAAACTGACGTTGATGATTCCTGTTCGCAATCAGGATTCGTGTTTTTGCTAAACGGTGGAGCGACCACTTAGAGAAGTTCCAAGCAGATCACTGTAGCAGATTCGACAACAGAAGCTGAATATATTGAAGTTAATGAGGCTTCAAAAAAGGACATATGGATGAAGAAGTTCATTAGGGATCTTGGCGTAGTTCACACTATTAATGATCCCGTAGAGATCTTTTGTGATAACGAGGGTGCAGTCCTATTAGCTAAAGAACCCAGGTCACACAAGCGTACACGACATATACTCAGGAAGTTTCATTACGTTCGGAAGGTTGTCGAAGAAAAGGATATTATCATTAGTAGATTTGACTCAAGTAGAAACTTGGTTGAGCCATTCACTAAGCCTTTGCCTCAGACCAAACATGATACTCATACTAGGTCTATAGGCATTAGAGTTGTTAGCGATTTAGCTTGACTATATTTTAGTTGATCTGAGATGTTGGAACTTAAACAGTTTACATTTGCATATGACATGATGATTATTATGTTGAGATCATAGTATGTGCTTGGAGCAATCATTTCATTGGTGTATCACTGTGTTCTATTTTGCATGTTTACAAACTTCCTTTGAATACTAATTTATTCAAAAATCTCCATAGTCGTTTATTCTCCAAAGGAATAGATTAATAAATTAAGACTGATATGAGGTGTGTGTTGATTATCAATAGAGATGGATATAGCTTGATGCAACTACTCATATACACTTAATAGAGATCAAGTTTTGGAGAAACCAACACTTAGAGATTACTTCATGGTTACTGTTACAAGTAATTCTAAGATGGTAATATCTTTTATCCTAGAGTGGAGATGCATGAGACTCCTGACACGAAGTCGGTTATGTTTTGACCATTATCCAACGTTGCCCGTCAATAGCAGTTATAAAGAGACTGATCAAATATAACAAGATTAGTGGGTAGGTCTATGTAGTCAAAGTAATTTGTTCCTTTTGCCTCATGGTAAAAGTGATATTCATGGGCCCTTCAATGATTTGGTGCTGACACTTAAATGTATTGCCAAACTAAGACTGAATTGATACTGGATCAATTTTGCAGTTTATTTTAGGTCACCACAAATCTCTATTGAGAAATATAATATTGAGCGATATGAATATTGATACTATACCATGTCTCGCGTTCATACGAATATCTAGAACAAAAGGATAATTGATCACTTACCTATAGGACTGTTTCATACCTTCTGGTTTTGATTACATAAATAGTGTCTTGAATGACACACCAATGCCATTATATAGTTATTGTGTCAAGTGCAAGTGAGAGTCTGTTGGAGATATGCCCGTTGACACAAAATAATTAATTATTGTCATTATCCTATTCGGTCGCACATAAAGTCCAAACTAAAATTGTAAGAATTATATGGTTAGAGGGAAAGTTTGTTAAACATCATAAGTGATGGTTTGACTAGAAACTAGAGGAAATTTTGAGGGACCAATGTTGTAAAATGTAGGAGACACAAAAGTAAAAGTGTCATCATTTTGGTGAGGACCACACTCCACCTCCTCTTATTCCCAAGATTAAACCGATTTCCCTCTCTCTCTCTCTCTCCTTATCTTTGGCCAAAAACTACACACACACAAGTATGTGTTTTGCATGAAACAAAGAGGTGTTTTTCTTTCTCAAAAAGGGAAGAGATAACCATTCTTTCTCTCAAAAGGGTTCTTGGTGAGAAGGTTTTCTTGCTACAACATTTGGAGCTTTGGGTGTGCACTTGATAGAGGGATTCTCTCTTGGATCCTCCAAAGTCATGAACGGTATGATTTTATCTTCCTCCTTTTAAGTTGCTATCTCACTTGTACAATGGATCCTCTCTTTGAAGAAGAAGTTAGTTTTTTTTCGTTTTTTGTTATAAGCTTCTGTTGCATGTTTATGTTTGGAAAAACTTCTTCTCCTAACACATACCTTGTCAATGAAGGCATCTCTCAAAACTTCTCTGTAGTCAGAACCCCTTAGCAAAATGGGGTTGTGGAAAGAAGAAACAGAACCTTGGTTGAGTTTGCAAGAACCATGCTGACAGGATCTGATCTTCTAACAAACTTCTGGGCAGAAGCAGTATCAACATCCTGTGTCACCCAAAACAGAACTATCATTGTTAAAAGATTCAAAAAGACTGCTTATGAACTCATCAATAATAGAAGGCCTAATGTGAAATACTTTCATGTTTTTGGCTACAGATGCGTTATTCTGAATGATAGGGATCAGCTTGGGAAGTTTGATAGAAAAGTTGATGAAGGATAATTCATTGGATACTCTCTAACTTCCAAAGCATACGGAGTTTACAATCTCAGAACCAAGCTCATTCTGGAGAGCATCAATGTCTCTTTTGATGATAAAGAGCCAATGACTTCTGAGTATTCACCCTCAAAACTCAAGCAAAATCACCAGGATTCTGATTCCTCTAAGATAAGAGAATCAGAACTCAATCAACTCTTTGAGGACTTCTTCGATGATGAAGATACCTCTGAGTTTACCATTAGAGGTAACTCCGTTCCAAGTTCTGAGGGACCCTATGCATCAGGTACATCTCTATCTGGTCCTTCTGATACTTCACCCTCCACCTCTCTCACTACAGATCCAGTACAAGATGATAGCAATAGATATCAGTCCGAGGAAGAACAACCTGGAACAACATCACCAACTCAGAGTAGAAATGAAGAAGAACCTCTCAAGAACACAATTGAAAGTTTACTACAAGCTATTTCTGATGCACAAACCCCCCCCCTCCCACATGTGTATGCTCCCATGACAAGATGGACCATAGATCATCTTCAAAACCAAATAATTGGTGCTCTTTCTGATGGTATAAAGACCAGATCTGCATAACCAATGAATGTTTATTTGTAAACATTCTAATTGTGGTAGAACCTAAAAAGATTTATGAAGCACTAGTAGAACAGAAGTAGATTGAAGCAATGCAAGAATAGCTTCTTGAGTTTGAAAGAAATAGGAATTGGTATCTAGTCCCACTTCCAAAGGATAAATTTAATATTGGAACAAAGTGCGTTTTTAGAAATAAGAAGGATAAGGATGGCATCAATATCAGAAAGAAGGCCATATTAGTTGCAAAAGGATACTTCCAAGAGGAAGGATTTGATTATGATGAAACCTTTGCTCCAGTTGCTAGGCATGAGGCTATAAGAATCTTCTTAGCCTATGCATCTCACAAAGGGTTCAGAGTATATCAGATGGATGTAAAATCTGCCTTTCTCAATGGTAAGATAAATGAAGAAGTATATGTCTAGCAGCCCCCTGTCTTTGGAAGTTTAAAGTTCCATACCATGTTTACTTCTTAGACAAAGCTCTGTATGGCCTTAAACAGGCACCCAGAGCCTGGTATGAAATTCTTTCAACCTTTCTAATAAATAACAACTTTGAAAAAGGTACTGTGGATACAACCCTATTTATCAAGAGATAAAAAATGATCTTCTTCTAGTACATATATATGTCGATGATATTGTATTTGGATCTACTAACCAAAAATACCGTGACAAGTTTTCAGAGTTGATGAAAAGTGAGTTCAAAATGAGCATGATGGGAGAAATATCATTCTTCTTAGGATTTTTAATTAAGCAAACTTAAATGGGAACTTTTACAAGTCAATCAAAATATGTTACTGAAATTCTAAAGAAATACAGTTTGAACAACACAACTCCTATGAAAACACCTATTGCCACTGGAGTTAAACTTCACTCAGATCCTTCTGGTAAAATAGTGGATGTCAAGACCTACAGAGGTATGACAGGGTCCCTTTTGTATTTGACATCTAGTAGATCAGACATAATGTTTGCAACCTGTCTCTGTGCTAGATTCCAAGCAGATCCAAAAGAATCTCACATATCTGTAGTGAAAAGAATCTTTAGATACCTTAAAGGGACTCAGTTCTTGGGTCTCTGGTACCGTCTGAATTATAGCTTGGAGCTAATTGCATACAAAGACTCAGATTATGGAGGATGCAAAAATGATAGAAAGAGTATTTCTGGAAGCTATCAACTACTTGGTGACAAGTTAGTGAGTTAGACTTCTAAGAAGCAGAACTGTGTGTCAACTTCTACAGCAGAAGCAGAATATGTGGCTACTGCTAGTTGTTGTTCACATGTAATATGGATGAAAACTAAACTCAGAGACTACGTTCTTGAGTTTGACAAAGTTCCCATCCTAAGTGATTCAAAGAGTGTAATTTCCATCACTACAAATTCAGTACAACATTCTAAAAACCAAGCACACTGATATCAGGTACCACTATATCAAAGACCATGTTGATAAAGGAACAATTGAGATGTACTTTGTCTCACCAGATTACTAACTAGCTGGTTAGCAAGTTGGGTATGATCAATAAGTCAACCTAATCTCTAAAAAGGATACTAGAGCCCCTAATAATAAAAAAGGTAGCATATTCTTGTTGTTCAATATCTCAGAGTCTCTGATTAATGCAACCATAGATGCTGATTTTATACATGAGCATATCTCTCAATTCTTGTCTCTCAGAGACTCTGGTCTGTCCATTAGAGCCTCTGTGATTCCTTAAACTATTATGTGCAAATCTTACCTTCTTTTGATCCAAGCATAGTTTAAGGGGGAGCAAATTAAGGTTCACCAATCAAGGGGGGAGCAAGTGCAAGGTTCAGAATCTCTAAGTATGGTAACCAGAGCCTCTGATCTACACTTCCGAGCTTCTGACTTTCATACTCAGAGATTCTAATACTCTCAAAGGTAAACAAATTCAAGAGGTAATTGATGTTGGAAGCCAAAAAGTTTTTGAGAAAGGAAAACCTATTCTGATTCAAAAAACTTTGAATATATTCTTGAACTTAACTTTCAAGAACTCTGAGCCTCTAACAATATAACCCATAACCTCTGACTATACTACTCTGAGCTTCTGATCTTATTTGAAATGAGTTGCTAAATCATTTCTCTATCAGAACTAGGATTTTAAATGTTTAGTTATAAAAGGTGATATATGAGGGTTCTTAAGCACAAATCATCAACGTCCAGATCTCTGATCTTTGTTGACTCAGAGTGCGGGTTCTTTTTTCAAAAGTGACCGTCATGTCACCTAATCAGATATAACCGTGACGGTTGCACTTGAGTGATTTTGTGCTTCCCCGGGTTACGTAGCCGCCATATATTGGTTGTCAGGTCAAATGGTTCACAAACATGTATTTTCCTCGTCGTTCCACTATCATGACACTCGAGTACAAATTTAAAAAATGAATATAAATATCAGTTTTACCCCAGGAATTCATTTGCTTTCGAATACACTTGAGCAATCCTTGCATTTCCCTCTCTAAACTTCTTCTTCTTTCTCAAATCCCTAAACCTGCAACAATGGCACAACCTACAAACTCTGTTGAATCAAGCAAGATCATATCCTTCAAAGTTTAAACTCACAACATTGTCTATGTACCTGTCAAGGATAACAATTTTATCGTAAACCTGGATTCCAAAAGATTTGAAGCCTAGTACCAAATCATATGTGAATATTTCAAGAACGGTGAACTTTCACATGCCCTAACTGTAGTAGGGAAGGACGTTCCCCTTCAATACGTGCAACAATGGTGGTACATGAGTGAATTCATCATAGAACACAAAGGGATTACAGGCTACATTGTTACTGGAAATGGCAAAGGAGGACGAATTCCTATATCCCCTACCATGTAGCGACGTGCCCTATACCTATACACCACTAAAGAACTGCAAATCAACCATTATGAACAAAGACCCTCCTCTTCCTCCCTACTGAAATTCATTAAGTTCTTAGGATATAATGAAGACATATCCATCATAAGAAAATTCAAAAGACAGTTCCTACCCCTATCTAGAACTTCATGTTCAGTGTCCTAAACCGAACCTTTACTGACAAAATTAGTAGCATGGACCAAGCTACATCTGAGATCCTAACCATCATGTATGCCCTAGTATTCAATAGAAATATTGTTGTCGCTTAACTGCTCTATGATGAACTACTTGCTGTTGTGGAGAAGAAGAACAAATTCATTGCCAAAGGGAATCCTGAAAGCGTAGTGACTATTGTATTTCCTAGATTCATTTCCAGCATCATTAGGAAAACCATGACTAAATTTGAAATACCAATTCAAGATGATGTGCCTAAAACCCCATTATTCATCATGAACAATTGTTGTTCCAGATTTCAAGCATAAAGATCAAAACACAAGAATGAAATCAAGACCATATAGAATCTAGAGAAAATGTAGAGAGAGAAATAGTCATATGTATTAGTCACAAGTCTCTTACAATACGTTCAAGTTGCAAGGTTACAAAACACAAAGGAAAAGAAACCTATTTATATGGGTCAAACAAGCCTTGACCTATTACAAGTTAAACAAGCAAAGACTTACAAAAGGAGCAAATTGATTCAAACATATATATCTAACAATCTCCCTCTTTTTGGATCAATTTGTAAAAATATGACTCGGTTATCTCTGATCTCCCAAATAAGATTCAAATAGTCTGATTGATTTCCTGAACTCAATCCTGTCCTACAAAGCATCAATTACTCTTTCTATTACAATCTTGTCCATTCTAGGCATGTGATCACCTTCAGCAAATCTTTGTCTTTCACTTTCTTTATGCCTGCTTTTAAGTTGAAGCTTTACCATTTTTAGCGTTCCATCAGAATACCTGGCAACTTCAGAAATTCTCAGAAATCTTCTCATTCTTGTCATTCTTATAGACAACTCCAAGCTCTGGTCTTTCTAACACAGTGAACAAAGTATAATCTTCAAGTTCTGGGATAGTCATGTCAGGATTGATCATATTGACTCTCTTCTGATTTGTCTCTATGCCCAACTGAAAGTCATAACAGTACGTGAAGTAGATATGTCTTCGAATAAATCTCTTAATCGCTTCTAAGGCATAAGTGATGTTCTCTTTCCGAATAGCCATATCTTTGACCAAATGATACATATGCTCCAGATCATCAAAGTTCAGATTATGGAAATCAGGTTCAGAAAATATATATTCTTGCATGCTTCTCCTTTGCACAATAAAAATTGGATACCATATCTTGACAAACTTTTTCAAAGGAACCTCCTTGAGAGTGATAATCTTTGACTTAGATTTCACTTCCTTTGAAGCTTTTCTCAAATAATTGATCATACAACCATATTATTGCTAATAGTTAAGAGGTTATCTTTGAATCCCAAAACCAGGTAAATGTCAAGCTTTCTGATTCTACGTATGAAAACATTCTTCCCTTCTTCTAAGAAAGGAACTCCTAGAGCATGACGCATCTGTCTCAGTTCAGCTTCAGGTGTCTCTGACCCAAACATCTCTTGAAGAATACATGTGTCTCTGTCTTCAAAAAGACCATCAAGAACAATGGCTTCATTTTCTGGCCCAATTTCATCAACAATCACATTCTCTTCACCAACTTGAAAAATATCTTCAACCTCATTATCAAAATAGATTATCAAGTTCTCTTTTTCTTCCTCTTTGACCTTCTATAACTTCTCATATATTTCATCTTCATCATCATTAGAAGTTAGATCAATAATATCAACGGAGGAAACACATGTTAACAACAAAACTTCTTCTCTGGAAGCTACCTTAGGCTTTTCAACCCTTGGTACTATCTCTGGATCAACATATAAAACTAGCTCCATTCCGCTTATTTCTCCATGATTACCACTTTCAACAATTTGAGCTTGACCTCCAGAAACACCTTCTGAACCACTGACATTTACAAAGCTCTTATCTAACCTCTGTTTCTTAGATATCTCCCCCTCATCGTCATGATCTAGATCATGATCATTAATTTTTTTAGAGCTTTGAACTTGAGCTTGATAAGACATCTGAACAACCTTTGACAACTTAGAAAATTGTTGTTGTATCAACGACAAGGAAGCCAGAATAACCTGTTTGAAAGAATAAAACTCTGAGTCTCTAACAACATCAGGTTGAGACTGGGAACCACTGGAACAACTTGTGGTTGTTGGGATCTTAGAAGACCAATTAAATCAACATCTGATTGTTCAGCAAGAGCTTGAGACAACAGCTTTGCAAACAACAACGATTTCAGCTCATCTATAGACATATCAACATTCTGTAGTGGTGGATGCTAAACCCAGATTAACTAGTTGATAAACAATCACACATAATAAAGATCAAGAGATAAAACATATCAGAATAACATACCACGATCCCTTGATTAATCAATGAAAACCTTTTGTGTGTTCTTGATACCTTGAATGTGCGATTACAGAGTATACATATGGCAGCCTCTTCTAATTAATTGTGATTATTAGGCTTAACCCTAAAACTAAGAAAATAAAAACTATTTAAACATATCAAAACATATCAAAACATATCAAAACAATCTTCCCCTTTTTTTATAGTCATCAATTAAGTGTTGTCTTCATGTATAGATCCTTGTGTGGAAATAAGAGCAGTCTTCCCAAATGGAAAGAGTGATTATTTCAATCTTTTCAGATTCAAATAATTAAAAATGGTAACCCTGAATCAACAAATGATGCAGTTGAAATGCTTGTCAGTAACACAAAGTTACTGTAAAAGGAGTTGGTTTTGATGTTGACTCCCCAGGACTTCCATTCAATCATCGAATAACACATGGTTATCTATGAACGTTCTGAAAGAAAACAAATTTCTGTGTGCTCGTGCATGTGTATGAAAGAATTAAGCACCGATGATTGCTTTTCAATTTAGGCTCAAAGTATGTAAACTTGTTGAGACAACAACAAAGTATACAAAGACTCAATGTGCATGAGAAAGGGTTCGAAGGTGGGGCAACTTTCCTTCTTTTTCAATATTAGTATCTTCCAAGTGAAGAACCAATAGCATATGTGTTGCTTCCCCAGAAAATGTGAAACATTCTCATTTTGAGAAAAGAATGAGTAGCCGGTGGGGTTGTATGCAAGAGATGGCATGGGCTAGGTGCCTTGTTCAATGTCGTTCACGAAGAAATGTGAAACAACAGATAATGTGGCTGCCCGGCTCAGAAAGAAGTTTGGTGCAGAGTTTGATATTCTTTTACTCTGTTCTCTCACCCTCTTTCTTTTAATTCTCACTTCTAACCAATTTCTCTTTTCCATTTTACCTCTTCACACACCAACACTCAATCTTTTGACCCCTCTCCCCTCAATCACTCAGGGAATACTTCCTGGGTAGGAAACACTGGTTATTGTGAATCCATGGAAGTTTTGTTAAGCTCACACATTGAATCCCTTGTATTTTCCTAAAGGAACGTGTTGTTCAACAGTCTTTTATACATGAAAGCACAAAGGAATACAAACATGAAGAAGAATTTTTTTTTGGAGAAGTCAAAACATAAGATGTTTGACAATGAAATTCTCCCCCTCAAACTAAAAAAGGTTGGCAATTAAGCTCTTTGACAATTAAGTATCCAAAAATCATTTAAAATCACACTTCACAATTCATGAAAATCTTTGAAGAATAGGAAGTGGTTTGAACATTTAAGAAACCATTTTTCACAAGTGAAAGTTGTTCATCTTTCAACAAGTGATAGAGTGTAAGGATTAGAAATATATACCTGTAAATCAGAATCCTTAACTCCCCCTGGAATGAATATTTTCATTTAAGTATCAAAAACAAAAACTCAGATATCCTCCCCCTCGATACCTGTAAAAAATCAATTTAATCAGAAAAATATGACAATGATAATAAAAATCATATTTATCTCCTCCTTCTAAGAGATATAACAATTAGCTCCCCCTCAAATCAAAAACTTCTATAAAAGATGTTATCATTTAAGCATCCTATCAGAAGAAAACATTTGAGAACGGGTTTTGAACTTAAGTATTCAAAAGCCATGATTACTTATTCTCCGGTGAGAATAGTATTTAATCTTTTCTTGAAAAATCAGAAAATAAAGATCAAGACAGATTAACTAGTTGATAAACAATCACACACAATAAAGATCAAGAGATAAAACAGATCAGAATAACATACCACGATCCCTTGATTAATCAATGAAAACCTTGTGTGTGTTCTTGATACCTTGAATGTGCGATTACAGAGTATACGCATGGCAGCCTCTTCTAATTAATTGTGATTATTAGGCTTAACCCTAAAACTAAGAAAATAAAAACTATTTAAACATAGGCCTAATGCCTAATGGGCTTTTGGGCCCAGTTACAAATAACAATTAAATAAATACAATTTGAACCCTGAACTTTAACTTTAATCTTGAATACAATTTATGATCCAACAGTGGAAGTGGAGATGGAGTTGGAATTTCCTCAATCACTGGATCTTTCCCTTTCAGCAATCTTATACTCCAGAAATTTCCTCAGAAAATTTCTTTAATAACCGAGTTTCAACAGCCTTTAAGGCGTCGTCGAGATGTTCCTTTGACACAAAACAGGTAATGTAACACCGGAGACACTTAGTCTTTCTGTTGACACAACAATTGACGAAGCAACCATGTGGCCTGTGTCTATTGCTGGCATAGTATAAACAATGACAGGACTTCAACCCTGTCCTTGTAGACCAACTAGTGGAGCTACTCTGAGCGTTCCGATTGGGTCACTAAGACTGCCGATGGTAGCTGTAGGAAAAATATGTGTAATAGGAATGATTATAGGTAAATCAAATGGCACTAGACTCGATTGTGCATTCAAAGAAATCGAGAACCAGGGAAAGTGTTCTCTGTTTTCAATATCTATACTTTTCGAGTGAAAGCTAGATAGACTTTGTGCAATATCCACGTGAGTTTGTGAGACAATCATATGTTGAGAGGTGGTACAATGGCTGGTAGAGGTGTGCAATTGCATTAGCGGGCGACTAATGTCTTCTTGAATACTGGTACGCACCACATGCGTCCTAGTAGCATATGTGGTTGCCCTTCTAGATTGGTAAAGATGGGTACACATACGCTCTCCATATTCTTTTTCTTTCCTTCCACTCAGGCTCACATTTTCTGTATTTTCAACTAAAGATCCCTCAGATCTCCTTATATCTCCCACCATATTATGAATTGTGGTATCAAAATCTATTTCCATAGCATGATTGTTAATGCCAAAAATCGTCCTTTGGAAGATTTAAGGTTGCTGTGGAGCTTTATCCAACTAAAGAATGTAACCAGACGACAATTTGTGCGACAATAAACAAAATAAGGAGAAAAAAGATTTGGTGACGTAGAAAAAACCTCAATGAGGAAAAAAGAGCGGAAGACAAAGAAGAGTCGTCGAGCACTATGATCGCCAAACAGGGGCAACTTCCTTATGTATTACAACGTTGTACAATATAAGTATGAAATAAAAGTGTAGAAACTAATAATCAATGCTAGTCATGTGTAAAATACTTTTGTCATGCGTATGAAACTTCGATCGTATAATATGAGTAAGAGAGCTCTTGAATGTTCTTTGTATAGCTTGTAAACTCTGTGTTCAGATGTTCGAATGAAGTGCATATCTTGGGTATATATAGTCTTTGATCTTCATGAATGTGTCATTGATTCTCGATGCAATGGTCAAAGCTCCATAATGGCTTTAATGATTCTGGTCGGTTATAGCCGCTGATCTTTAAGGGCATTAAACATGTATTAAATAAACGAGAGAGGAACGTTGGTTCGTACGTTAGTATAATCGTGGTCGAGAGTAATCTTACGATGGTCGTACGATGCTCGACCGACTTTCACGGAAGTATCAACAGATGTTATAATTATGTTTGGTCGACAGGACCTTATCTTAATACAAGAATAGTCGTGCATTAAATTTCACTCGTCGTGGTCATGGATTTTTGACCCAAACAGTTTTCCCCAAAATTTAAAATTAAGCGGCAATTTTGAATTTTAAATTTTAAGTTTTATTGAAAATTTTGGCGGTCGACACGTGTCACTCGGGGAGAGGCTCTCATCGTGGTGGAACCGAAGAGGTTCGTTTCCAACTAGACCTATGATCGTCTAACTGACATGCGTGATATCATGGAGGAGTGGGGAACACGTGGGGCAGTTGTGTGTGACAGGTGTCGAAGATCCAACGATGCTCACGTTGAGTCGATCGACATGTGTCAATCATCGAGCGATTATTCTTGATATGGTTTTCGCATATAAATAGGGATAATTAGGGAAGGTTTCGTTTTAAGATTTCAAAGTAATTTTAGAGAGATATTTTCTTAGTGAACCCCTGCCAAATTTACAGCAAATCCTTGCATGTTTTAATCTTTCGATCGAGGTTTAGAGCGGCTATATAAGGTACGATTTCCGTCAGCTTTTTACATGCGATTTAAGACCCAAGCTAGGGAATGTAGAAGGAATTGGAATATACTAGGTTTGAGTGAGTTGAAAATCAGTTTGAGGGGTTTAGTTATGTCGAGCGAACCTGCGAGTTCTATACAGAGTGAAGATGACCTTGACGACCTTAGGAGAGTACCAAGCATTCCTTCTTCGGTGGCCATAAATTCTCTAGGACAAGTACGACCGGACATGTGTTCGGAGGGATATTTCGTTATATACGAATATCCCTTTAAGATAGGGTTTAAATGGCTCTATTCGCCATTACCAAGGTTGTTTATGCACACATTCAGCCATACTCCGGGGCAACTCATGCCCCAGTTCTGGAGAGTCGTCTCGGTTATCGAGCGACTGATGGGTGATTGGGGATCGCCGTTCGACGTAAAGGACCTCCTCACAGCGTACATTGTCAAGGTGGACGGGTTCCACCGCTACAACTCGTTTTCCAAGTATCGGGGTGACCGTACCCTGGTACTTAACATTGCGGTTAACGACCGTGGGTGGAAAAGGAGGTACGCGTTCGTGCGTACGGCGTCACTCGGTCCATACAGCGACGTGCCTGAGACGTTGTGGAATACACTGAGCAATTGTTTTTCCTTTTTCTTTTAACTTTGTCGTACGTTCTTCTGTATGTTATCGATATATGTATAACATTTTCTTTTGTCTTTGATTTCAGCTATCAAGTTCGATGAAATATAGCCGAATAGTGATTTGATGTACAAGATCACCCACTTCCTCGGTTATAGCTTGGTCGAGCGATCCTACACCCCTCTTCAATCGACAGGCGATGACGACGAAGTGACCATTGCCGGGCCATCTGAGGTCGAAGAGGACGAGCAGGAGAAGGAGGAAGAAGGAGAAGAATAAAGAGAAGAGGAGATTCCAGGTAACATGATTTTTACCTTGACCTCGTTTTCTTTCAATTTTCTCCATATTAATCTGTCGTAACTAATGTTTTTTGTGTTTTTTAGGTGGTTCTCCTGCAAAGATGCTCTCGGCGGCCGATCGAAGAAAGGCCCAGATGGAGTTGGCCCAGAAGGGCAAGGACAAGATAAAGGGACTCTCGACTACTGGGTTGAGTGTGCCTAAGAGAATAAGTATGACGGTCCCGAGGGAACCGTCATCGAAGGGTGGTGACGTGTCGAACGTCGCCACACCCGAGAAGGCGAAGATGGGTGACCTAATTCTTGTTGTCCCCATTAACGTTGCAGATTCGATGGTGAATCCTCCAGAGGTGTCGTTCGTCGAACAACCACCTCTGGAGCAGGCGACTCAGGCCTCCGGTTCTGTCCCCACGTCCGACAAGGGGAAGGGACCTGCCGACATCCAGAGGGTCAACTTCACGTTGCCGTCGGATTTTATGGTAGATGACGTCCTCAATTGGCCGAGGATATTTCCTCATCTGGGGAAATACCAGCTCTTGGATTTCAACGAGAAGTTCAAGGCGTTGATGATCGATGACGTGGGGTTCAACGTCTCAAGTCTCACTTTTATGGTGAGGTTCAAGACTTATCTTTCTTTTGTTTAACTATGGAATTTAATATCGTGTACTGACGTTGTATGTTATGTTCTGCAGACGTTCTAGGCCTCTATGAGTCTTTACGGGGAGATGGAGAGGATTCGGCGAGCCGTGCCGCTTACTCTCGACAGAGAGAAAGCAGCGTTAGAGAGGGAGTGAGCTGCTCTCACCAGGGAGAGGGAAGCCACATCTCAAGTGGAATCCTTGACCGTGAGACTCCAAGAGGCTCATAAAGTCTTGGAAGTCTCCGGTCGCCAGGTGGCAAATCTGCGACATGTCTTCACGTGTCGTGCGAGATCCTGAAGGGGACCCGGGAGGAGTTGGAGCAGGCCCAAGTGTCCCATGTCGTGAATGAAAAAGAGATCAGGGGCATGAGGAAGAAGGAGCCCGAGCAGAAGGCCAAGGTCGAGGAGCTGGAGGAGGAGTTGAAGGTCGTCGAGGCTTTCACTCGATGGATGATGAAGGTGGCCATCATGAGGCGTCACCTGGCTGGGAAGAATACCCTTGCCAACACCGAAGAGGACCTCAAGCTCTACCTAGCGGAGATCGTGAACGAAAAGGACCTAGACACTGAGGATGAGAGGGACGTCGAAGTGGTCGAGGTCGAGGAGGAGGCCAAGGTAAACGAAGTTCAGATGGGTGACATCTCTACGTCGCAGCCAACAGAACATGCTCTTCCGTCTTGAGTCTTTTGTTTTTATGTCTTTATTTATCTTTTTTGTCTTTTCTATGGTCGTCCATTGGTGGTCGAGCCTTCCACGTGTAACCATTAATTTTGGTAAATAGAAATGGGTTTTTATCTTATCTGTCGAGTGTTATGCAATAATAAACACGATAACACATGATAACAATATAAGTCAAAGAGTACCTAGAACTTTTTAAACTCAAAATTCATACAACCAAGCGATTAAAACATAAGACATTCAATCCATAGATATTCACAACACAAATAATCTAAGGGTACTTGCGACTAAGGCAAACAATTTTATCGAAGGAAACTTGCGATTTAAGCAGTCCAATTAGTTCAAATATTCTTGCGACCAAGACATTTATCCATAGTAAATTCTCCTTTAAGTCAAAGTACTTAGAGTTGAGTTTCACAAAACCAAATTGTGACAATGTTTTGCACTCTTATGTCGTACGATCCTGCGATGAAATAATGTCAGAGGTTGGTCATTGGCTAACCAACGACCTTCCGATGCTTAAGTCAGTACTGGTCGTGAAAAATTATCATAAGAAAAAAGTATGATGGACTTAGAAAAAATACCTCTTGAGATGTGTTGCATTCCAACTAAGTGGGATTTCTTGGTTGTCGAGAGTTTGGAGCCTGTAGGCGCCTTTTCCTACGACTTTTGATATACGATAGGTCCCTTCCCACTTGATGGAAAACTTACATACGTTCGGATCTTGAGTGTTCTGAAACACTCGGCGTAAGACGTGGTGGCGCTCTTGGAAGACTTTGGTCTTTACGTGTTTGTTGAAATGTCGTTCGACTGATTGCTATTGAGACGCCATTCGAATCAAAGCTGATTATGTTATTTCTTCAAGGGTGTTGAGATCATAACTTAGGTTGACTAGGTTATGGTCGACTGAGGTATGCCTTGATGTGGGTAGTTGGACTTCGACGGGTAGAACCGCCTCCAACTGTAGAACAAGGAAAAGAGAGTTTGTCTCGTGGACGTCTACGGAGTCGTACGATTTGCCCATAGGACCGAAGGAAGTTCTTCGACCCATTTTCCTTTTGCTGTTTTCAGTCTCTTCTTGATCGAGTTTACAATAGTCTTATTGCTCGATTCTGCAAGTCCATCCGACTGAGGATATTGTGGTGTCGGAGTTGTGAGTTTTATATTACGATCCTCACAAAATTGCTAAGTTCTTTCACTTATAAACTCGGACCCATTGTCGCAGACAATTTCAGATGGTATTCCAAACCTGCATATAATTTAGTCTGGATAAAGGATATGATCTCTTTGTTCCGAACTTGGGAAAAAGCAGCTGCCCCTATCCATTTAGAGAAATAATCTGTAAGAACAAGTAAAAATACCCTTTTCCCAGGGGCAGGTGGTAATTTCCCGACAATATCAATTCTCCATCTCATGAAGGGCCAGGGAATCAACGTCGAGTGTAAAGGTTCAGAGGGTTTATGCGTCCTACTTGAATGTCGTTGACATGCTCCGTAATTCTGGACATACCTGATGGCGTCCTATCATAGTGTCGGCCAGTAGTAGCATAGTCGCGATAATCGATTGCCTAGACTGCGACCATCTGAATGATTGCCACACTCACCGTCATGCATTTCCTGTAAGATGTTCTGGACTTGTGTTTTATTGGTGACACATTGTAGGTTAAGTGCAGTAGACGATCGGAGGTAGAGCCTACCTTCTATCATGACGTATCTGGATGCCTTGAATCTTATCTTTCAAGCTTCCATTTTGTCCTCAAGAAGTTGGTCGTGCGTTAAATAATTCATTATGTCGCTCAACCAGTCTTCTTCTTTGTTGTCGATCTGGACAACGTCGTCGTGATTGATAGATGATATCGTGAGATGTACCATGGGTATCGTGTCGAACAATGGTTTGCTAAGTGCCAATCCAAGATTGGCTAAAGCATCAGCTTGAGTATTCAATTCTCTTGGTATTTGTTCGATCAAGAAAGGCTTAAAGTTTTCTGACTTTGCCTTGGCTATTCTGAGATATGATGTCATTTTTGAGTCTTTTGTCGCAAACTCACCGTTCATTTGGTTCACGACAAGGAGGTAGTCGCTCTTGACATGCAACCTTTTTGCCCCTTAAGTCGTGCCCAATCCTGTACCTCTAGCGTTGGATGATCCGTCGACATGTAGAGTCCAGGGTTTGTCGTCGTGAGTCGCCATAGAATAGGCTTCGTCTTATGATTCTTTCTCTAGTTCTGGACTAAAATCAGCGACAAAATCTGCTAGAACTTGTGATTTGATCGCAGTTGTTAGATTCAACCGCTTACCACTACGCCAAAAGCAATTGCTGATGGAGAAGGCGCAACTTTATTTCTTTATAGCGTAGCAGCAACACCACGTTTCGATTTAGGAAGATCATGGTCAATGACGCAACAATCCCCCTCCCCCAGCATCTGCCAACACTAACAAGATCTTCGCTAGAAGTCAAATGGATGTACAGCATGTCTTTGGCATTTAAATGCACTCCATGGGATTCAAACCCGTGACTTACTATGATACCACACCCAAGTCGGACTGACGGTTAAGACCCTAGCCGTGGTTTGGAAATCGCATGACGCGACCCCCACCCCTGGTTCTCGCTTCACTCTCTCAACCCCCTCTTCTTTTTTTTATCCCTAACCCCTCTCCTCTCTCGATCTCCTATCTCTCTCGTTGACGACTCACAGGTATGTCTCTCCTCTCCCTATCGCTCGTTCTCTCTGTTTCACTCGCACACCCCCAAGCGGCCTCTCTGTCGCCCTGCTACCGAACCCCCAAATCAATATGGGGTTTGTCCACCATAGACGAAACCCAGTTGAGTTTGGCTTTCAGCCGTCTGCCCCCCCCCCCCCCCCCGAGGTCTGAATCGATTTTGTTTTAGAAGTTTAGTTGGGTTAACACTTGAGTTCGATTCGATTGCTTTTGTGATTTGGATTCTTTGATTTTGCTACAATCAATCGATTTGTTTTTTCCCCTTCAATCTGGACTTCATTTCAAGTGGTGCTTGATTAAATCTCTTCAATTTTTAAGCATTTCGATTAGAAGTTGGGTTGATTATGTTTAATTTTGGGTTAATTTCAACGATTAACAGTCAATATGGGGTGGTTGCTATTCTGATTTTGATTCGACTTCTTTTCGATTTGTTTTTGGTTTCATCGAGTTCGATTCCTGGTAAGTTTTGTTTTGGTCTCAATTGGTTTAACCAGTCAACTCAACTCGATTGAGGTGTTTGCTAATCTGATTTTGTCTTTGCATTGAATCTGTTAATTACTATTAAATTGATCTGGATCTGATTCAATGTTGCATTCGATTTAAGTTGGGTTATTGATTGAATTTGATTTTGATTTTGGGTACTCTCGTCTGTTTGTGTGGAATTGATTAATTTCTGGTTTAGTGGTACTCGATTTCGATCTTTGTGTTAGGTAACTCAATACATTTTCGATCGTTTTATGGTTTATTCAAGGTGAATGATCTGTTTAGACTACCTGGGTTTCGGCCTCGGTCACACCTGGGCTTCAGCCCCTTGCCACAACATGGCTTCGGCCTAGATCGCAACCTGGCTTCAGCCTAGATCGCAACCTGACTTCGGCCTCTAGCCACAGCATGGCTTCGGCCTCTTGCCACAGCATGGCTTCGGCCCTATGCCACAGCATGGCTTCGGCCCAATGCCACAACATGGCTTCGGCCTCTAGCCACAACATGGCTTCGGGTTGTAACACTAGACTGAACCAGAACCATCAAACCACCCCGGGCCGTGACCTTTGAAATGCCAATCCATCGACCGCCCTGTCTCCTGTCAGACCGTGGTTCAATTATGGATTGAAATCTGAACCGGGTTCACGTTACTTAACCGGTTGATGAGTTCATTCAAACTATTACACTGCATAACTGGTTTGTTAACTCTATCTATTTTCAGGTACCAAATGGCGCAAAATCCAAATGACCCAGTGGCCGATCCGATTGATCCCGTTGCTGTGTTGCTCTTATCAGCCCCAACTCTTACCTGTCGTTGACTCTGAACAACTACAATATCGGCTTCCTCAAATTCCGCTGCAAACACCAGATAGTACTCGAAATCCTTAGTCGCCATCCCCTCTGCTGTGCTCTCACCGCTACTGCCAAAGTCCCAGAGATCTATCTGTAGCAGGT
The DNA here is from genome assembly GCA_954870635.1 of Arctium minus. Classification (NCBI taxonomy): domain Eukaryota; kingdom Viridiplantae; phylum Streptophyta; class Magnoliopsida; order Asterales; family Asteraceae; genus Arctium; species Arctium minus. Next base: position 69,764,960 of record OX941092.1, on the reverse strand, counting down.
TTGTCACACCATTCGATACATCTCCGACGAGCGGAACAAGATTGAAAAACTAGAGGCCTTCGTAGATACATTCCCGTTGGTACTCACAACCAACAGTCTCCGACTGCTCCTCAATCTTCCAGGTGCTATCCTTCACGGTCGTGCAAACTTTGATCCAAAAATACCTGATGACCAACTGCTCAGAGAGGTACAGGCACTCGGCTACGATGGTTCACTCACCAAAGTGATGACTTTCAATCGCAGACATCTCCACCCAATCTGGTTCACGTTTTTCACCATTTCTAACTGCTGCCTCTCGTCTAACACAAAATGTATCGATAAGTGCAACACCACCTTCCTACGCATCTTCCACGGTGTTGCCTATCATCGACAAGTCGACTACGGCGGTCTTCTCTGGAAGGGGTTGGTTCAAATTGTTCAAGACAAGAACACTGGAAACCAAAGGAATTTCATTCCTTACATGAGGTTTCTACAACTTGCCATCGATCTATTGATGACCAACAACTCCCAAATTCCACGACGGAGATCTCATCAGGTATGCACTTCTCGCAAGATGCGCCTCATTGTTAACGAGCCTAAAGAGAATTCCAATATTCACCCGATGCCTATACCCAATGCCTTACTAGCATATGCTCGTCCCTCGTCACCTAGTGTGGTATTTTATATGAACCTTATAGACCAACAAGCTTCAATGGTCCGGCCAGCACCGGCAGGACCTACCCATGGAGCACAACCCGAGCGACTTCAGGGTCTGCAAGTGAAACTTCCAAAAGTCCGGAATATAGGGGCTTCTGGACAGGGTGCGATGAGAGTAAAAATTGTGAGGGGTTCTGGCGTGGGAGGTGCCATGGACGACCAAGATACTGCTAGTAGGGTAAGACCAACCGAGCCTGATACTTCATCTACACTCCATGATGTACCGGTCTCCCATGACCCAACCATAGCCAGTACTGAGAGTAACGCATCATAGGGTCATAAGTCATTGGGATCTTTCTCATCCTCCACCGAATCGGACAACGACCGTAACCACTTTCATTTCGCACCTATCGTTCGTTGTCCATCTCCTATCTCCTCTACTCACCCCTCCCTCGAATCAAACTTACCATCCCATTCCTTTCCCCAATTCCAACCGGCCTCACCTACACCCATTTCTCCTACACCCACCTTACCTCAACCTACCTCTCCCACATCTTCAAACCACCCTACCCCTACACCTTCCCTTTCCCATGCCCACTCTGGAGACATAAGGAGAGCGGAGGGAGTTTTAGTCAAAAATGGGAATGAAAATGAGAGAGTCTGTGTGAAGGAAAGGCGGAGTAAGAGAAATCAGGAGAGTTCGAGCATCACAACCACATCTAGATGGGTAGCCACATCTATTGTCAACTACCATGTGTTGGGACTAGGCATTGAAGAAGACGTCGTAGACCCAACTGTGCAAGCACAAACCCCAACCGACCACTCAATCATCTCACAACAGATGGTTGTTCCAGATATACACAGGGATATAGAACATATGCTACCTATCTCTCACTTGGAGAGTCAAGGTATTGAACAAGATAGGCCCCAACCCCGGCCATCGACTTCGTTTGAGCACATATTGAGTCTAGAGCCTATACACTTTAGGACACATACTATGTCTATAGTTCCAAGCCTATGTGGCCCAACCGGAATGGCTATAGTGACACCCGCAAGCGGTGCTCCATGAGGATTGGCCGGAAGTCCTACTACAACTATCATCACGCCAGCTGTGAATGTAGCCGGTACGACTTCAACAGTCGTTATCCCAACTGGAAGTCTATGTGACCCAGATGTTAGCTTACCCTCATTTATTACATCGGAACTGTTGCAGTAGGCTTTTCATGCTGTAGATGGTTCCATCTCTCGCCAACTTGAACTGCAGTGCCGATCAGCTGAGGAGTTTCAACAAATGGTTCTCTGAATGCTGAAAGGCAAATACCCAGTAGCTGAAGCTACTCTTTCGGCACCGTCTCCGCCACCACTTCCACCAGTTCAGCAACGCCCGTCAACCTCCGAGCTCAAATCCATGCTCTTATCCGATCTTCTATCTCATATTACACCTGAAGATGCATGTTTGATCACCATTCTTTGCCAACAGTCAGTCCCATGCTTTTCAAGATGAAGTACGAGCAGGTTTCCGAGAGCTCACTGCAAATATGGAATCTATTTCAACCGAGTTTCAGTCTTCGATATCTGCCCTTTCTAACAGGGTTAAGGTACTCGAGGATACTTGCCGCTCTCAAGCCGGTTCTTCCAAACTACCATATGACGACCGTGATGATCCCGATCGTCATGAGGGGGAGAAACGACAATGCCTCAATGACATAGCAGCAAGAACATATCCCAATTAACCGGAAAATACACAGGAAAGACAATCAGAAGGGGCTCAGGACACAGAATCAGTACATGATACAGAGATCAATGAGGCACAGACAGAGGCTATTTCACAGTCGACTAATCTTCAGGGAGATCTCTTAGTCACATAATTAATCGATTGTGAAGACGGTACAGACTTACCCCTTGAGGTCAGAAATTGTGAGTTAACTGATCAATTTGCAGATATTGGTGAGTCAGCTGAACCGATATCCGAATGAGCTTTAGTCGTATTCCAAGAAGGAGTCATTGAATTTTTCACATTCGACGATGCAAAATGTATGCAACAAGGAGACTATGATTGCTTATTTGAGCATATGCGACTAGAGTTTCAATCTACTGAGGCACTTTCAGGCGTCATCCCTCTACGATCAGTTCCTTACGTTCCACCAGATCTCCCCGATCAGAATATGTTAGAAACTCCAGATCCTGAAGCTATAAATGCACGACCTAGTCCACCATTGAAATGGGAAAGAGTAAGGATCAATGTTCCCTTTCTTGAAGAATCTTACAAAAGGATCTTTGCTCATTGGATCTGAACATATGATAAGGCGTTTATCTATGGTATTGGGTCATTCGACAGACGGAAGCAATTTGCATATTAGTCCCTGAGAGAGAACAACAATAGACCAAGCAGGGGCAGAACAAAACTCAGAATCAAATCTGTCGATGAAATTGGTATTGACCGCTACAAAAAAAATATGGTATCCGACTTTTCTTGTTACTAGAGAAGATGGGTCACAATGAAAATTCACATAATTTGATTTTGAGGATCTTGAGCTACGAGATTTTCTGTTTCTGCTTCGTGACTTGAAGACTCGAACCATTCGTCCTGGTGTAATTCAAGATGCTCTGACTGCCGTAAAGCGTTTCATGATAACCACGATGAAGTTAGCATTTCTTGAAGACTTACAGATTGGTATTAAAAGTCATCAAGCCAAGATCAATCTGTTCAAACCTGATCTGATACTACCAAGTAACTTTAAGGATGATCCAGCCTACAGAGTGATTGAAACCGTGGAACTTGGCATGCCGTATCCCAATAGGAAAGGTAGAATGCGCTTCTTCAGATTTAGCCAGATTACCAGATTATGTGATGGTACTCTGTACATCCTTAGAAACAAACTTAGTGATATGTTGTCTCAACACGACAAGGGTCAGAATCAGTTGGACCCAAATTACAGAAAACTCGTGTCTAGAGCCTTGAATCTGATTCTTGAAAGACTAGAGTACAAGAATTCAATAAGGATCTTCGAGATGCACTTTGGACTTCGAAAAGCGCGTGTTCGGAACTGGAGAGACTACGAACTTCAATTCAAAGGGGGAGATTGTTAGGGAGTGCTTTATTTGTTGAATTGAAGTAGAAGGGTGCAAATTGTAATGTTTTATTTCTTTATTTTGTTAATGGGCTTTTTTGTGTTAAATAGGCTTTGGGCCGGTTAGGCTTAAGCCCTTGGTATATAATGTTTTGTTTAACCTCGTTTATTAGTAAATGGTTATTTAGAGGTTTACGCATATCAGCTAAAATTCTCTCTGTAAACCTTTGAGCTTTATCAGTCAATACAATCATATGACCAGAGTTGATGACATATATTGATCGTTGTTCATTGATTTATTGATTATACTTGCAAACTGGGATTCACAGTAGTCCTGGGTTTAAAGTCAATTTTGTAACTGATGAGATGTATACTCCATTTCGCTAGCCGACCTGTCGATTATGGTTTTCTCAAGATAGACTTGAAGGGAAAGTTAGTAACGATAGTTATAGGATGCGATTCAAAGTAATGTCGCAGCTTTTTTAGCAGCTATAACTAACGACAATAATAACTTTTCCATCGACGAGTACCTGGTTTCAACATCGTGTAGAGATTTACTTACATAGTAGATAGGCAGTTGATGTTTGTCGTCCTCTCTTATCAGGACTACAGTTACTGCATTAGGACTAACGACTAAGTAGAGTTGCAAGACCTCATTGTCCTTTGGTTTTGATAGTAGTAGAGGCGACGTCATGTATTCTTTCAATTTCTGCAATGCTTGTTCGTGGTCGTCCTTCCACTAGAAGCCCTTGTTCTTTCACAAGACATTGTAGAACATGTGACATTTATCCAATGATCGTGAGATAAAACTATTTAAGGTTGCCGCATGACCAGTAAAACGTTGAACTTCTTTGAAAATTCTTGGCGACTTGATCTCGATTATGGCCTTGATCTCGTCAGGCTTAGCCTCGATCCCTCGTCTTGTCACCATGTATCCTAGAAATTTCCCGACACTCACTCCAAAGGAATATTTCGTAGGTTTAAGCTTCATATGGTATTTTCTGAGGATATCGAACGATTGTCGCAAGTGCTCGACATGGTTGATAGACTGTCGCGATTTGACGAGCATGTCGTCGATGTATACTTCCGTAGTATAGCCTAGTCGATCTTTGAATATTTTGTTGACCAATCGCTGGTATGTGGAACCTGCATTTTTAGACCAAAAGGCATAACCTTATAACAATAAATACCCTTGTCTGTCATGAAAGTTGTCTTTTCTTGATCGTCAACGTGCATGAGTATCTGATTGTAGCCTGAGTATGCGTACATGAATGTCAAGAGTTCGTGTCTAGCAGTTGCGTCGACTAGAACGTCGATATGAGGTAAAGGAAATGGATCCTTTGGACACACCTTGTTTAAGTCTGTAAAATCAATGCATACCCTCCATTTGCCTTTTTTTTCTTTTGTACGACCATGACATTGGCTAACCAGTCGGGATACTTTACTTCTCAAATTTTCCCGGTCTTAAGAAGGTTATCGACTTTGTCGTTGATCACCTTGTTCCGCTCTGGAGTGAACTTTCGATGTTTCTGTTTAATGGGTTTGAATGATGGATCCACATTCAACTTGTATGAAATGACGTCAGGGTCGATGCCGACCATGTCTTCATGCTTCCAAGCGAAACAATCAGCACGTTCCTCCAAAAAAGAGATTAGTTCTTTTTTAATGAAGGGATCGAGGGACGAACCTACCAAGACGACTTGGTCTAACTTGCTTTGGTCCAGGATGACTTCCTCCAAACGATAGTCATCGACAGTATCAGGAGCATCCTAGTTTTGTATTTCCTAGATGGACTGCTGTTGTGGTTTCATCGTTGTCTTGTAGCAATCCCAAGAAACTTTTGGTTCACTTTTAATCTCTTGGACTCCCCACGGCGTGGGAAATTTCATCATCTGATGGTACGCCGAAGGGACTACCTTCATGTCATGGATCCAGGGTTGACTGAGAATGATGTTGTAAGCTGATGAACAATCAATGACGCTAAATCTGGTCTGCTTGTTGATTTCATTAGTGTAGACTGGCAGAGTGATCTCTCCAAAGGTGCTTGTCGCGTCTCCATTGAAACCAACCAAGGTCGTCGAACGTCGAATGATCTCCGACTTGTGGAGTCCCATGGCCTAAATAATGTTGAGAAAGATTATGTTCGTTGAGCTTCCTCCATCGACTAACACCCTCTGGGTCAAACAATTAACAATCTTGAGTTGAATGATTAACCTGTCGTGATGTTTTTGATGTAAGTCGCCCAGGTCATCCTGGTCGAACGTTATTTTCATTGACTCCAGTTCAGTTCTTCCTTCGGTCGGGACGATCGAGGGATTGGCTGGTCGCTTTCCCCCGACTGGCGTGCCTTTTCGTCGTAGAGTATGTCAGACCACAGGCGTCAGAACTTCCTGTAACGTTGTTCACAACTATTTCATAAATGGGAGATGGTGGTGGAATGTCGTTATTGAGTGTTACTGGTTCGTCGAATATATCCTTAATGTTTCCCTTTGGGACATGCCAAGCAAGCTCCTTCTTGAGGGCTATGCAATCGTCTGTCATATGACCATGGTCACTGTAAAAGTCACAACATTTGGTCTTATCCTTCTTTTCATCAGCTTTGTCGCTTTTCTTCGGCCATCGAATGGTTGCTTGTACATTTCTCAATACCTCGACCAAATCATTAGACGTCCCCTTGAATCCATAGGCGAAAATCTTAGGGTACTGGGGGAACTTCGTCGTGGTCGAGACCTTCTTCTTATCGAACTTGACGTTCGATATTTGTCGCGATGGCTCTACTTTAACTGTTGTCTTGGCCTTGAATTTAGGTTTCTTCACACTCAACGATTTTTTGTCGCTAGAGTGTTTATGACGAAAGGTAGCGTCACCTTCGACCCTCATATAGGCCAAAGTCCTTGCTCGCACGTCTTCGAAGTTATCTGGGGGGTATTTTGTCAGATCGATGAATAGACCCGAACTCTCGTCCAGACCACGTTTATAAGCCTCGATTGCGGTCTTTATGTCGCAGTTATGGAAACTAATCATCTCTGCGTTAAGATGATTAAAGTAACTTTGGATGGACTCTCCCACCTTTTTCACGACATAATACAAGTCGCTACTCTGCTTCTCCATCTTGCAACTACTGGCGAATTGTTGGGAGAATTGGTTCACCAATTCGGAGAATAAACTGGTAGATTTGGGTCTGAGACCGATAAACCATTGGAGGGTTGCACCCGTGAGATTCGCCCAAAAACTCTTACACATGCACAACTCTTGGTGTTGGTGTCGGATTGATACTATCAACATCAACTGTTTATATTGAGCAACGTGTTCGGTCAGATCCGTGATGCCAGAATACTTTGGTGTGAATGTTGGCTATGTTGTAGTTCTTCGGGACGTCGACCATCGCGATCTCGTCGACGAAGGGCGACACTTGAAACCCGGTGAAGGCTCGACGTCGACAGGTACTGCTGCTCCTGGCAACTTGGAAAGTAGCGACAGCTCACGTTCGTTCTGCTCTTCCAACATCTTCAGTCGCTGAGCAATGGGGTCGTCTTGATTATTCCCTTGAGTTTCTCCCAGGACATGCCTAGAGTTTTGGAAACCATTCCGCTATGATGAGTCGGAAACGTCTTCTTTATAATGGAAGGTTGGCATTGGAATTGATGTTGTAGGAGGCATTGTGGGAAATGGTGCTGCCGAGTGGAAAAATGGTGGGACTGACGCCATGGGCGGCATCGAGGGGTTAATGCCTTCGAGGGGAAAAATGGTGGGTGGCATCGTCGGCATAGGCTGACTAGGAATGCCAGGGACAGGAGGTATTGGATAGTTGGGAAGTGGAGGTCCGGAACTAGGCGTGATGTAGCCTCCAGGACCATACGAAGGCCCTGCTAGGTTTCTAGCATTCCGATTCCTCAAAGATGCAATTTCTTCCACCGCTTGTCTATGCTAATTTGTCAAGGCATCGATACGAGCACGGACAGCTGTCAACTCTATGTTCATCTGAGCCATGATTTGCTCTTGGGTTCCTTGAGGAGTTGCCATTATCCTGTAAAAGAAAAACACTCAAAGAAATTGTTAGTCGGTGCACGATTGTCGAGGATTTTCTTTAGATGGGGCCCCACGGTGGACGCCAAACTGTTATTGCCAAAAATCGTCCTTTGGAAGATTTAAGGTTGGTGTGGAGATTTATCCAACTAAAGAAAGTAACCAGACGACAATTTGTGCGACAATAAACAAAATAAGGAGACAAAAGATTTGGTGACGCGGAAAAAACCTCAACGAGGAAAAAACCGCGGACGACAAAGAAGAGTCGTCGAGCACTATGATCGCTAAACAAGGGCGACGTCCTTATGTATTACAACGTTGTACAATATATGTACGAAATACAAGTGTAGAAACTAATAATCATTGCTACGCGTGTGTAAAATACTTTTGTCGTGCATATAAAACTTCAGTGGTATAATATGAGTAAGAGAGCTCTTGAATGGTCTTTGTATAACTTGTAAACTGTGTGTTTAGATGTTAGAATGAAGTGCATATCTTAGGTATATATAGTCATTGATCTTCATGAATGTGTCATTGATTCTCGATGTAACGGTCGAGGCTCCATAATGGCTTTAATGATTCTGGTTAGTTATAATCGTTGATCTTTAAAGGCATTAAACCTGCATTAAATAAACGAGAGAGGAATGTTGGGTCGTTCGTTAGTTTAATCGTGGTCGAAAGTAATCTTAGGATGGTCGTACGATGCTCGACCGACTTACACGAAAGTGTCGACGGATGTTATAAATGTGTTTGGTCGATAGGACCTTATCTTAATACAAGAATAGTCGTCCATTAAATTTTTGACCCAAACAATGATCATTGAAGTGATCATCATCATCAACACCATCACTCTCATCACCATCATCATCGTTATCATTCTCAACATCAATACCTTCATCATCTTGTTTAGCACCATCACTTTGATCATTCTCAGATTGAGTAGCATCATCATCACTTTCAGCAGTTTCATCATCATTACCATATTCACTTTCACCTGATTCACTTGCAGATTTAGCTTGATCTAACTCAATTACAGATTCCAGACTTTCCTTGGAGCTCTCTTCCTGACTGCCCGATTGATGAATCTTAGCAGATCCAGGTTGAGATGTGGAATCAACTGAACATGTGGCATTAGCTTATGATCCCACAACCTCCGGTCTAGAATGTTGTCCCTGTCCAATACCCCTTTAAGGATTTTCTCTCATCACTCCCCGTTTAAATACACCCTGGGTAAAATGAACCTTTACTGACTCCTTTCTCATAGGGTTGGAGCCATGGGTAGGGACAACCGGTTCTGGTCATCCCATAGACTCTCTATACTCTCTTACACACTCAGAGTCCAGATCAGCATATGATAACAATGCTTCAGGAATTTGCATGCTATAGTTGAAAGTCTTTTTCTATTTCAACAGATATCTCATTGAATGTTCTGGTGCATACTCATGTGTCTTTCTCCTCGGAATGTCTCTGTTACACCTAATCATGCTTCGGATGATCAATCTCAGAAATCATTGATATGGCACAAAGATTGGAGCTTTGGTAGTTCTCTTTGACATAACTCTTTCCTAGAGTTCATTCGAGAATACAAAGGAGTAGTCAACATGTAGATCATACACAACTGCATGAAAAAACTTCAAAATATGAATGTTTGCATTGTCAGTTCCCTGATTCTTAGCAGTGTGGCATCTGTTGATCACTAAGAACAAAGTGTAGTAAAATGGTGGCAAGTTATTCTTCTTGAAGTGGATGACTTGAGTAAGTTGACCAACATATTCGAGTGCTAATGCTTCCGAACACTTCAGTATCAGTGGGATAGAGATCAAAAGAAGTTCTGCGTTCTCTAGAATTAGCTTCTGGTAGCCTTAATATGTATCTTAGCCTCTGATAATCCATGATTGACTTGTAGTGATCAATCTGGATTTCATATTGTGGTGCATCATTTTGACTAGTGAAACAGATGGTTTTCCATGCTTGTTGTAGGTAGATGAGAGGCACGGTAGCTCTTGCAACCAATGCATAGTTCAAAGGATTACCTTTCAGAATTTCGAGCACCAATGGATTTATGTTGAGATGATCAAAATCAACATAATGGTTGTTTGGATACAACAATTTCTGTTCAGATGGGATGATGAGAGCTAGATCAGGATTCTCTCGAGGTTGAGCTTAGTAGTCTAATCAAGATGATGGCATGGGTGCATCCCGAGAAACTTGTGGTGAGTTCTCATCCATTTGAACCTCCTGTTCAACAGATTGATTTTCGGCCATTGTGAACATGAAAAGTTGAAAACTATGGACAGAAGTCCACTTTGGTAGTGAAATCTCAAAACTTTGTTTTTGAAAAACATTTTGAAAATTTTCACAAGTCCAGAATCCGCAGGATAAAGGACATGGAAAATTCTCAACTCTGAAATTCGCAAAGCACAAGGATCAATTATGCATTTCACACGCCAATAAAGTTTGACCACTTTTCGCAGGACACAATCTACGAAAAACAAACTTGAAAATTTTTTGATAACCAAAGAATCCGCAGGAAGCTTTGAAATTATTTGAACTTATCATCTGAAAACATTACAAGATCAAGAACTCGCAGAGGTCTTCAAGAATATGAAGAACTAGCAAGATTCAACTTGTTAAAATATTTGAAATTCAGATTAAGTTTCAAAAAAAATTCTTTTAAGCCCAAAATTATTTGCACAGAGATGATCGAAATCATCAATAATCAACATTTTCATCATTAAATTCCACTTTTAAGTCCATTATACTCGTTAAAATCAAAACTTAGTTCAAGAACAATTGAAGAACACTTTGAGAGTTCGATAGGTCAAAATCATCATCAGTCCAAAATTTGTTCGATAAAGTCCAAATTAATCCCATTGTGGTACTCGAAATCAATAACCAACAATATCAAACAACAATAAGTCCATGATTATGTCCAAATTCCAGTTCCAAGATCAAATTTTCAAAGTTCTGTTCGAATGGGTTTAAGGAATAGGAACAGTCTTAACAATCAAAACCCTAAAATCGAATGAAGGGAAGAAATTTTATGATTGAAGGGAAGAAATTTTATGATTGAATACAAGATATGAACAAGTATCGGACACATAACAACCAATAATAACAAGATTAACCTACCATTTGATCGATTTGTAGTTTGGACTCAAGAAGTTTGTAAGAAAGGGTTTTGAGAGCAATAAAATGCTCTATAAGTGAGAAATACGCACAAAGCTTTTGAGAAAAGTGAGTATAATCTAAAAAGAAACGTGTATTTATACTCGAAGAATAGGTAGACACGTGGCACGATTTGAGTGGTTCCTCACTTTTCGCAGGCTTAAGAAAACCAGGACTTGTCTAAAAAAATGACAAGTTGTGGGTGAGATTTTCGCATGAAGCAAGATGCGAAAAGTTGTGTCTAAAGAAGAATTCATAGGCCACATAGTACGAATTGTCACTTTTCGCAGATCATGCCATGCGAATTGTTACTTTTCGCAGGCTATTGCTTGCGAATTGTAACTTTTCACAGAGCACAGCTTGCGAAAACTGGACTTAGCCAAAAATCTAAATTTTCCAAAAATGACAATTTTACATTTAAAAGCTTTCCAAAAACAAATACTTGCCAAAAATGTAAGTTTTCCAAAAATAGAAACTTTCCGAAAATGGAGGCTTTCCTAAAATGGAAACTTTTAGGCACAAAAGGATTTTCACTTTGAAAAACTTTTGAACACACTCACTTATAGACATATTCAGATACTCCCCCTTGAAATATAATCTGCAATTCTTGCAAAACAGAAATTGTATAGGTATTCATTGAACATGAATCCTTTTTCGTTAGAAGTATCCTTTCAAACATTTACTCCCCCTTAAAAAATGCATGAACACTATATGAAATTTGGACATATCAAAAATACTTACACTCCCTCTTGATGTAAGCATGTACAGTTAGATAAAAATCAGATTTGCTTCCCCTTCATATCTGCAAAAATTCAACCAATATTACCACATTTTCTTGAACTCCCCCTAAAAATAATATTCATCAATTAAAATTTCAATCTCCTCCTTATGAAAACCAATCTCCCCAAATAAAAACTAAAAATACTCCCTTTGAAAGATATAACAGTCAGAGTATCCATCTTTGTTGATATTTGAAGAATGAGTCCTAATCTGATGTGATTAGAAGTCAACACTCATTGAAGAACGAGTCCTAGACTGCTTTGTCTAGAAGTCAATTTTCTTTGATGTTTGAATTCTGAACTGTATTATTCAGAAGTCAAAATGCTTACTCCCTCTACACAAATGGTTCTTGCAAAACAAGTTTAACAGGTTTTGGTACCTATTGATGCCAAAAATTACTCAATGAATAACTTAAGGTCGATGTGGAGCTTTATCCAACTAAAGAAAGTAGCCGATAGACAATTTACACGATAAATGATAAAATAAAGGAGACCAGGGATTTGATGACGCGAAAAAACCACAACAAGGAAAAAACCGCGGACGACAGGTAAGAGTCGGCATGCACTGTGATCACCAATCAGGGGTGATGTCCTTCGGTGTTACAATGTATTACACGATCTATACAAGAAACAAGTGTACAATTGTAAAATAAGTGTGCGTTGTGCATGAAAACACCATTGACGTGTGTAAATCGATGTTGTCGTGTGAATGTAAGATTGCAGATATTCTTTGGAGAGCTTGTAAACATGTACTTAGAGTATTATGCCTCTGTCCTCCAAATGAAATGTTGATCTTGGGTATTTGTAGTCTTCATTCTCCATAAATGTGTCTTTTGTAACGGTTGTGATTCATAAATGACCTTGATGTCATTGAACCGTTATGACCGTTGGCTCATATGAACGTTGAACCTACATTAAGTGATCAAGAAAACGTTGAGTCATACGTTAGTATGATCGAGGTCGAGTGTAAGTCCCGATGACGGTCGTACGTCGCTCGATCGATCCTCGAATTAGTCTCGACGGAGGTCACGGTTATGCTCGGTCGACAGGACCTTATCTCGATACAAGACTGATCGTGTGAAATATGCATTAAATGTCACTTTGTCGAGATCGTGTAATTTCTACCCAAATAGTTTGCCCCCAAAATTTAAAATTTTTCCCTGGCGGGAATTTTAAGTTTTTGTCGAGTGCCACGTGTTGCTTGGGGAGTGGTCTTCATTGCTTTAGAACCGAATCGGTTCGATTCTAATTGGCAACCCTAACACGCGTGATGTCATCAAGGCCAAGGGAACACGCATGACAGCCATGCATGACAGGTGTCGATCATCCAGGCGTGCTCCTGAAGAGTCGATCGACATGTGTCGACCCATCGAGTGAACTTGCTTAATTCGACATTTGCGTATAAATTGGGGATATTCAGGGATAATTTCCTTTTACGTTTTCAAAGGATTTTCAGAGAGAGGTTTCTTGCCAAGGTCGAACGTTTTCTCGAGTTCAGTTTCAAGGAGCGTTCGTTTTTTATGGTCCATCCTACATCCGACAGGGACTTGGACGACGACGATTTGCAGTTTGTCGAGTCTTCTACTCTGTTTCCTGTAAAGGAGAAGGAAAAAAAAGACGAAGAGAAGGAGAAGATGTCAGGCAATATGCTTAACCCCTTTTTTCCATATGCTTTCTCTTTTCGTGAGTTCTTTTTTCAGGTGTTTTTCCTTCGAAGTCCTCCAATGTGGCCGATCGAAAGAAGGCTTTTTTGGAGTTAGCCCGGAAGGGCAAGGAGAAGAGGAAGGCGGTCAAGACAATGGGGTCGAACCTTCCAAAGCGTATGTTAGCCCAATTCCAGATTGTAAAAGTATTGAAAATATCTAAGTCCTATTTCAGAGGAGTTCCAGAGACAGACTTCAGAGGACGAACTTGCCTCTGAAGTACATTCCAGAGAGAGGGACTTTCAGCAGATGACATCAGAGATGGATTCATCAGAGGCTCTGAAGACCTCCTTAGAGCTCTGAAGACATTCTCTCTGAAGATGGAGCTGATCATATTTCTACATGTATCAGAAGAATAGATGACACATCATTAGTGATAAGATTTACTTTCTAGAGTAGGTTACTGTTCAAGCATTATTCTAATTGTTAGAATAGCACACTGTTCACTTTATGGCCTTATAAATAGGACCATCACTCCATTGACAAAGGTGTGCTTTTTAAGATATTTTGTATCTGATAAATCGTTTGAATATATTTCAAAGAAGATCTTGTACTTTCTTCATATTTGTTTTATGAACTGTGATATTTGAATTTGCTTTTGATATTAAACTATATTGCTTCCGCTGTTCTTATTCTTGTTGTTTATATCATTATTGTAAGATTAAATATGGGATCCAACAATTGGTATCAGAGCCTCCTTTGTTTTCTAAACAAAGAATCATATATGCATACTCGGATAGATTTATATCTTACTGATTCAAGCTTTTAAAATCTGTGTATGTTCATATAAACCTTGGTTTATTAACAAGAACTTCATATGCTCCAGATTTGAAAGTAAATCACATTCACATTCTTTGATAAAAGATATTCATAAGAAAAGCATCTGTTCTTCAAATCTTCATCTTTTTCTTCACAAAATGGCAAACTCAAGTATAAGTGTCATTTATACAGCTGGATCATTAACCAAACCTCCTACACTTCTAAGGGATGAATATCCTCAATGGAAGATAAGGATGGTAAATTTCTTGGAAGGTATGGACAGGGATCTTTTAAGATCAGTGAACGATGGACCTCACCAACCAATGGTGTTGGTACGAAGAGTTCCAGCAATAGCAGATACTGTTGAAATACCTGCATACTAAGAAAAGAAAACTTCAAACTTCACTAAAGAAGAAACTAAAATGATGGAAAATGACTCAAAAGCTGTTAGATTACTCATAATGGCCATTCCCAATGATATCTTCCAAGAACTTGATTCTTGTGTAACTGCAAAAGAAATATGGAATCAGTTGTTAAATCAACTTGAAGGCGGTCTACAAACTCAGAAAAACAGAAGAAATCTTTAAATCAATGAGTATCATGATTTTCATGCACTACCTGAAGAAACCTTGCACCAAACATACTCAAGGTTCAACATTCTCATTAATAAATGCATAAAATTTGGAGTTATGAGAACAAAAGAAGAAAACAATGTTCTATTCCTCAAAAGCTTAAATGAAGAATGGTCAAAATTGTCCATGCCAATACATGCCAATCAAAATTTAGAATCATGGTCATTCACTGACATTTATGGCACTCTTGTAGCACAAGAAAAAGAAGTTGTTAAACAAAAATAAAAATATCTTTAGGTGGACCACTTGCACTCATTTCATAACAAAAAGGTGTATCACATGAAGGCAGAAGTACAAAAACAAATAACTGTTTGATAAAGGAACCAAAAAGAAAATCCAAGAAGGTTTTGATGACTGAAGAAGTTGAACACTCAGATTCAGACTCAGATGATGACATCAATGCCTTTGCCAAATCTCTTGCATTAATTACTCATCAATTTAACAAGAAGTTTGGCAAGAAAGTTTTTGAAGGAAGAAGAGATGATGAAGAAAGAAGAGGAAACCAGAAAAAAGATTTCAGAAAGCACATTATCAACAAGAGCCCAGATCCACTCTGCATAATGATCAAAAGGGTGTTCATTTCATCAATCATGAAACTACTCAACAATCAAGAACTCATCAACCATTTCAACCAAGGTATCCTCAACCTCAGAGGTACTTCCAGCCACAACCACAAGCTCAGATGATAGAACCAGTGATGGGAGATGTTTCAAATTTGGAAAGCCAGGCCATTTCTCTATAAATTGCAGAGGTCGACTTATCAAAGATCAAGACTACTACAAGAACAAATACAAGTACAATGTCAAAGAAAGAGTACTTGTTGCAGAGATGGAAGATTGGCTGTCAGACTCTACAAGTGATGGAGAGGAAGAACCTACCAATCTCTGTGGTATGGCTTTTGCAGATAATCAGACTGATGGATCATCAGATGACTGCTCTGAAAAGGTAAACTCTCCTTCCACCTCTGAAAGTGTACTTGAATTGGATGTTCTTAAGCTAACAGATGAGTTTCAGAGCTTAAAGCAAAAACTTTTTGAAGAAGAGGAAAAGAGAAGGCAAATAACAAAAGATCTAAGTTTTTACAAAAATGGAAAAGGATCTTCTTGAATCAGAAAAGAGAGAAATTTTTGTTGAAAAATCTGAACTTGAAAAGGCTCAAAAGGAAAAGGAAAAATCTTTTTCAGAAAAATTCAAAGAACTTGAGAAAGTTTTAAAAGTTAAAAAAGAAGAAGTAAAAAGATCTGAGTATGAAAGGCTCAATTTTGTTGCCTTAACTAACTTTTTTCAAAAGGAAAGAGAAATCCTACATCAATCTCTGGAAAGGAAAGAACTTCAAATAAAAAGCTATCTAGATGCTCAAGATGTACATATAAAGATAAATTCTCAAATGAATACTCAAGGACTTGGATTCAATGAATTGGATCCATTCACTAGATTGAAGAAAACTTCTCTTTCTTCCACTTTATGTATGGGAAAGGTCCAAAGCTTTGATTGTCCATCTCTGAACAATTTCAAAAGAACAAAAACCTCAGAAGGGTCAAAAGCAAGAGCTCTAATTTTTAAAAATGTTGCATAATCTGAAGTAAAAAAACTTTCTAGAACCTATCTTAAAGATAGAAAAAGAAACTTCAGAGGTACTTTTCACAAAACCTCAGAGAAATAATCCTAGAGAAATTTTCATGTTTGATGCTTTTATCACAAAAGAATCAGAGACATCTGAAACAAGTACCTCTGAAACACGTACTTCTGAAGATGAACCTCAGAGTTCACTTAATCCAGATGCTCCTCTATATTCACCAATCATAGATGAATGCATCAGAACTACATTTGAGGATGAATTACTTCTGAAAAAGTTGAAAAAGACACATGTCTAATCTGTCTTGTAGAAACAGTCTATGCCAATCTGGTACTTAGATTCTAGATGTTCAAGGCATATGACTGGAGATAAGAAGTTACTATCCTCTTACAAAGCTAAATCAGGAGGAGCAGTAACTTTTGGAGACAATATGCAAGGTCAGATAAAGGCTTATGGTGAGCTATCAAGAGATAATGTTTCTGTATCAAAGGTTGCTTATGTTGATGGGTTAAAACACAACTTAATCAGCATAAGTCAATTATGTGACCATGGTTTTGATGTGAAGTTTCAAGAAAAACATTGTTCACTTATTCACTCAAAAACAGGTCAAGAAACGCTCAGAGATAGAAAAAGAATTACAAGAAAAGGCAAAGAATAAAACTAACACTTCTGAACTCTACACTTATAAACCAATCAAGTTTACTCCTGAACAAAAAGGAAAATGGCAAGAAATTAACCATTCTGATCCTGTTTGTGCAGTGAGCAACAAAGAGAAGAAGATGTTTTTGAACAAGAAAAGACAACTTGAGAAGAAGGCTGCTTTAAAACTAGAAGAAAGGAAGTAGTTAGGAATACTTGTAATATTCCTAGTACTAATTTGAAAAAGAATCAAAATGTATCAAATACATTTAATGAAATAAAAAACTTTGCTTCTAATTCTTCTTGTTCTGAAAAATGCAAGTGCATCCAACTCTTGATGAAACTGAAAAATCATTTCAGAGGTTCTCATTGTTTTCTGAATCAGCCTCTGAACAAAAATTCAGAGACAAAACTTCAGAAGAAAAAGAACAACTCAGCCAAAACATCAAAAGATGAAAAGGCAAATATTCAAGGAAATACTCAAAAATCTAACAAGACAGGACCCATAATGAGATGGGTACCTAAGAAAGAAGTTACTATCCTTTTACAAAGCTAAATCAGGAGGAGCAGTAACTTTTGGAGACAATATGCAAGGTCAGATAAAGGCTTATGGTGAGCTATCAAGAGATAATGTTTCTGTATCAAAGGTTGCTTATGTTGATGGGTTAAAACACAACTTAATCAGCATAAGTCAATTATGTGACCATGGTTTTGATGTGAAGTTTCAAGAAAAACATTGTTCACTTCTTCACTCAAAAACAGGTCAAGAAACGCTCAGAGTAGAAAAAAAGGGTAACCTATATAGAATGAATTTTACCAAACACATAAAAACTGACTCAGAGAAACTTTGTCTAGTATCTCTAAACAGTGAAGATGTCTGGCTCTAGCATAAAAGGTTCTCTCATCTGAATTTTTCTTCACTCGATAAATTGGTCAAACTAAATCTGGTTAAGGGATTACCATCTCTGAAGTTTAAAAAAGATCATCTTTATTCTGCTTGTGAAATGGGAAAAATGAAAAGATCATCCCATAAGACCAAAAGTGATAATAATTGTCCAAAACCTCTGCATATGCTTCATGTGGACCTCTGTGTTCCTATCTCTGTGCAGAGTCTATCAGGTAAAAAGTATATTCTAGTTCTGATAGATGAATACTCTAGATATAATTGGATAGAATTCATCAGAGCTAAGTCTGATGTACCTGATACTTTAATAAAGTTGTTAAAAAGATTGCAGGTTCTGTTCAACAACAAAGTTCAAAAGCTGAGAAGTGATAGTGGGATAGAGTTCAGAAATGCCAAAATCAACTCATGTCTTTCAGAAGAAGGCATAACTCCCAACTTCCTTGCAGCAAGAACCCCTCAACAAAATGGTGTTGTTGAGAGGAAAAATAGAACACTTGTTGAAGCTACAAGAACAATGCTTGCAGGATCTGATCTTCCAACAAACTTTTGGGCAGAGGCAGTAGCAATAGCCTGTTTCACTCAAAATAGAGCTACAATTGTCAAAAGATTCAAGAAAACATCTTATGAACTAATTAACAATAGGAAACCTAATGTTAAATATTTTCTTGGTTTTGGATGCAGATGTTATATTCTGAATGATAGAGAGTCTCTTGGAAAGTTTCACAAGAAAGCAGATGAAGGCAAATTCATTGGATATTCATTAGCCTCAAAAGCCTTCAGAGTGTTAAATCTGAGAACAAGAACAATCCAAGAGAGTATCAATGTGTCTTTTGATGATGACAGAAGTCTTGCCACCAAAGATATCATTTCAACTGCCAAAAATATCTCTGAATCATCAAAGATAAGAGAATCCAAACTAAACAAAATATTCAAAGATTTCCTTGATGATGAAAACTTAGAGTTTCTTTTCAGAGATATTCACAAAGCAACTTCAGAGGAACCTCAAAATACATGTACAACTCGCTCTGGTCCCTCTAAAGTTAGAACTTCTGCTTCCTTGAATGGAGGTCCAAGAAATGAAACAAGACAAACTGAAGGACAATTCTCTTCAGAATCAAAAGATGAACAAGAGACATCTGAAGAATTTATAGAGACATCTCTTGAAGAGATTTCAGAGCATGCTTCACCGTCTCTGGAACCCACTTAAGAGTCTCTAAACAATACAACAGAGATATCACCGACTGTCATCTCTGAAGCTCAAACTCCACCTCATATTCATGCTCCAATCACAAGATGGACAAAGGATCATCCCCATGATCAGATCATTGGATCACCTTCAGATGGAGTCAAAACCAGATCTGCCACAATCAATGAATGTTATTTTGTAAATTTTTTAATCATCATTGAACCAAAGAAGGTAAATGAAGCTCTTGAAGATCCTCATTGGATCTCTTCCATGCAGGATGAATTCAAGAGTTTGAAAGAAACAAAGTCTGGACCCTAGTTCCCCTTCCTAAAAGAAAATTTGCAATTGGAACTAAATGGATCTTCAGAAATAAAAAGGATGAGGATCACATAATAATCAGAAACAAAGCTAGAATGGTCGCAAAAGGATATTTCTAAGAAGAGGGTATTGATTATCATGAAACCTTTGCACCTGTGGCTAGGCTAGAAGCAATAAGAATCTTCTTAGCCTATGTTGCACACAAATGGTTCAAAGTATATCAAATGGATGTTAAATCTGCCTTTTTAAATGGAAAATTAAATGAAGAAGTTTATGTTCAGCAACCACCTGGATTTGAAAGTACAGAGTTTCCTAACCATGTTTATTATCTTGATAAAACTCTGTACGGACTTAAACAAGCTCCAAGACCCTGGTATGCTACCCTGTCCACATTTCTGATTAATAATGGTTTTGAAAAAGGAACAATTGATACAACTCTGTTCATCAAGAGGTACAAAAATGAGATGCTTTTAGTACAGATATATGTTGATGACAATATCTTTGGCTTTACAAACCAAAAGTATTGTGACACGTTTTCAGAGTTGATGAATAGTGAGTTTGAGATGAGTCTCATAGGAGAATTAACATTCTTTCTGGGCTTACAAGTAAAACAAACTTCAGAGGGTACTTTTATCAGTCAATCTAAGTATGTCTCTGACATTTTGAAAAAGTACAAACTCAATGATTCAACTTCTATGAAAACACCTATTCCCACAGGAGTCAAAACTTGACTCTGATCTTTCAGGAAAATCTGTAGATGTCAAGACTTACCGAGGCATGATAGGATCACTTCTATACTTAACTTCCACTAGGCCTGATATAATGTTTGCAACATGTCTCTGTGCTAGATATCAAGCAAATCCAAAAGAATCTAATTTATTTGCAGTAAAGAGATTTTTTAGATACCTCAGAGGCATACCATCTTTGGGTCTCTGGTATCCTAAACTCTCTAGTTTTGATTTAACAGCATACGCTGATTCAGATCATGCAGGGTGCAAGCTAGACAGGAAGAGTACCTCTGGATGCTGTCAATTATTGGGTGATAAGCTGGTATGTTGGTCATCTAAGAAGCAGAACTGTGTTTCAACTTCTACTGCAGAGGCAGAATATGTTGCTGCTGCTAGTTGTTGCTCTAAAGTCATCTGGATGAAAACTCAGCTCAGAGACAACAGCTTACATTATCATAGAATTCCAATTCTGTGTGATTTCAAAAGTATCATAACCATCTCTGCCAATCCAGTACAACATTAAAAAACAAAGCACAATGATGTAAGGTACCATTTTCTGAAAGATCATGTTGAAAAGGGAACAATTGAGATGTGTTTTGTACCAACTGAACTCCAACTTGCTGATATTTTCACAAAAACTTTAGATGAACGAAGGTTCAATTTCTTAATTAGCGAGTTGGAAATGTTGAACATGTCTACCTAACACAAAGGATAAAATCAGAGTCTCTGTTTCACTCATCAGAGCCTCTGACATGTGTAGCATGTTCAACTCTAGAGCCTCTGGACTTTTAACAAATTGTCAAAAGCATTCTTTTATATCTCTAAGCATCTGTCA
The DNA here is from genome assembly GCA_954870635.1 of Arctium minus. NCBI lineage: Eukaryota > Viridiplantae > Streptophyta > Magnoliopsida > Asterales > Asteraceae > Arctium > Arctium minus. Next base: position 69,744,000 of record OX941092.1, on the reverse strand, counting down.
AGGGGGAGAAGATAAAAAGAAAACATTTTTTTGTCAAGGGGGAGCAAAAGAACCTTTCATCTATCAAGGCGGAGCAAGAGAATGTTTTTTAGGTTCGTCTCTGATATTCATCTCAGAGTCTCTAATCTTGTCTCTGATATTTATCTTAGAGTCTCTGATCTTGTCTCTGATATTTATCTCAGAGTCTGATCTAGTCTCTGATCTTCACCTCAGAGTCTCTGATCTTCACCTCAGAGTCTCTGATCTTGTCTCTGATATTCATATCAGAGTCTCTGCTCTTTTCTCATTTTTCTCATTTTGGGAATATTCGAGCAAATGTTTATTTCTCAAACAGAATTGATTTTCATTTCCACATTTTTTTTAAATATATAATATTTAGAAAATAAGAATTTCTTTTGACAAAATTAAATGTGTGTATAAGCTACACCTTTTTGGATAACCATTCTTTTTCAAAAATCTTACTGACGGTTATCTGACATCAAGAGTCCCTTCCCTATCCTACTAACGTGTCACCAATTTATTAGGAGAATAATTGAACGTCCTTCTGACATTAGAACACACAATCGCCGTTTCCATTACCTTTCTCTCTATACCCTTGTCCATAAAAACCCATTCCTTTCTCCCTTTATTCTTTACGCGCTCAGAACTTCATCCCAAAATACTCTCTATGTCTAAAACTCTCTCAAAGCAAGCAAACCTGCAACAATGGCCGCTCAAGCTCAAAACTCAGGTGATTCAAGCAGAATAGTTCCAACTCTAAACATGGCCCAGTTAGATGTACCAGTGAAAGGCAACAACTACCATCTAGATGTCACCCCTACCAAATACGACGAACAATTATGTCCTGTACTGTAGTTTCTTAGAAAATGTGAACTGCGAGATGTTTTCACCAACTATGCTTCCAATGTTTCTCTCATATTTGTCCAACAATTGTGGTTTTCAAGTGAATACAATCATGAACAAGAAGGGTTGGTTGGGTACATTGACCTAGGAGAACAAGGCATAAACGTCAGAATCACTCCCAACACATTGACTCACAGATTCAACTTGCCCACCACTACAGTTCTTCAAATTCATAAATTTGAGAAACCACCCACTCAGGATGTTCTCATTCAGTTTCTTCTACACTTGGGCTACAACAAGGAGATCACACGTTTGAGTCAGTTCAGACGTTAATACCTGCCTCCCACATGGAATTTCATGTTCAGTGTGTTGAATCGCACACTTACATGTAAAATTGACAGTCAAGACCAGACACATCCAACTATCTTGCAATCATGTATGCTCTCTTCTAAAACCGGAGCATTAATATGGAGAATCTACTATTATGTGAGATGTTGACTGCAGAGGACAAAAAGAACAAGGATTTGGCTAAAGGCAAACAACCAATTTAAGTATTATTTCCTCGTTTCATTTTTGTTGTCATTCGACGTGCAATGGAAAGATTCTCTCTCATTGAAGAAGGCCCAAGAACACCGTTGTTCAAAATGAACTCTTTCAAACCAACGGTGGTTCCTCCTTACCCAAATGAGAGAAGGTTTCCACAAACAATGCTTCAGTACAATCCTGCTGATTCTGACACCCGTCTCATACTTTGTCATGTTGCTCAACCATTAGAACCTATGGTGAGATCCCCAACACATTTAGGTTCTGAACCTAAGCTAGAATCAGAGAGTGACATCTCTGATACTGCTCAAAATATTCACAGAGGGCAACAAGAGGGTGTCTTTGTGCGAGTTAGTGAAAGAGAACAAGAGAACCCTCCCTCTGAGGAAGAGTCTAACTCTGTCAGAGGAGAGGAAGGTGAGATAGAGCGCACACCAGAGGGTGAGTTTCTGAACCTAGAATCCAAGAGAGGTGAGGCAGAAAAAGAGGCCCTTGATGGCACAAATGAGCGATTCCAAAACCCACTCCCCATGCTAACATATCTACTGTCCAAGGTGGTCCAGCACCAGTGGACATTGAAATAGAGGTGCACACCTCGAGCCCTTCCCAAGCCAGCCGCTCAGAGGCATCTTCTTCTGCCTCTGAAGCACCCACCCAAGGGGAAACCTCTGATATGGCTAAGTCCTCCCAACAGGACTTACACGAAAACAAAAGTACTCATTCACCCCAGAGTAGGCCACCTCCTCACACACATGATGCCTTTTTGGCTCATAATATAGAAGACCGTCCCTTAGTACATGAGAGACTTCATATCTCTTGTATGGATTGCCTATCAGAGAAACAATGGCATGAACTTCATACACGAGGACTCCTTAGCCTGGACAACAAGATGTCCACACATGTTAGGTTCTCGTCATCATCTACCTCTGACTTTGACGATGGCAGACCTATTAGAACCCTTTTAGAGAAATCCTTGAAAAAGGATTCTCAAGGATTAAGGGGAAGTCCTTTCGGAGTCAACATCAAACAAACTCCGAAAGAAGGCCCCTCTGAACTCGAGGGAAAATTAGAATCATGTGTTGATTCTAAGGTTACACCTTCTGATTATGTCACCAAGGAAGATTTCAGAGTCTTTGGTGATGAAGTCATAGAATCTCTGAAGGAGATTAAACTTCATCTAGAGAAGACCTCAGAGGCCTCTGCCTCAAACTCTGAAGTTGCAAAGCTTACATCAGAGTTCTTTGAGTTGCGCACCATAATCAATTCTCAGAGCTCACGACTGGAGGCTCTAGAAAAGCTGGTCATCGTCAATTCCTTTGTCCTGTCAAGGGAAATTCAGGAGTCGAAGGCAGAATTCCTCAAGGCCATCCCTCCTTCCTCTGCTCTCACTAGTACCTCTAAAGACTTTTCTCATTTCAAAGAGGAATTCTTGAGGTCATTATCGGAGACTATCGCTAGTATCTCTACTTCACATACTGCTCCCATTACTACCATCTCATCAGAGCTCGTTACAAAAACTGACCTCCACAACTTCTCCAAATCCATCACCAACAACATGATGACTATTTCCAGCAAATTTGTCACCAAGGCCAGTCAGTAGAGCAAGACTTTTGAAGATCTTCTGAAGAATGCCATTTCTTCAGAAGGAACATTAAAGAGGAAGGCACCAGAGGTAGGATGCTTTGAAGAGGCCAGAAAGAAGGCCAAATTTGAAGACTCTAATGACCATGATGATCAGCCTCAGGGGTCATCAGACCTTCAAAAGGGGGAGAAGACTTCTCACCCAAAGTTGTTGAATCAAATAAAGAGTCAACTCCTTCTGGATCCAACAACAAAGAGCAAGGAAAAGAACCAAAGAGGCAATCCACCTCTGCTGAAGACAATCAGACGATTATTGCATCTCCAGTACCTGTCATCCTCTTAGCACCATCAACTTCAGAGGCCCCAATAATTCAAGTTATAAATGTTATTCCAGAGACAATTGGGGCTCTGGAGGAAGATGAAGACGAACAGTTGATAGACTTCTCAACATTCGATGTTTCATTCTCATCACCAAAAAGACCAAATATTGTGATGAGAGATGCCTTCGGATCAGAATCTGAAAAGGAAGTAAAATTTGATTCTGAAGAAGAAGAAGGAGCTGCTGAAGAAGAACAAGTTGAAGTAATCGATGTTAAAGAGTATGTTTTCAAAAATGCCCAACCACATCATACTTTAACTGAAGCACAATTAAGAGAATCACCAGAGATTGATGGTTATATCTCTAAACCCAATCAATAACTTCTTCAATCACATCTGAAGGAACCAGAGACAGCACAATTGTCCGCTGAAGAAACAACCATGGTTGTTGATGAAAAGGCTCCTCCAGAGGATCTTGTTTAGAAAGCAAGCATTGGTTTACCAGCTAAGGTCTTCACTAATCCTCCCACAATCCTTGCCTCCAAGCCCGAAGATTCCATAGAAGATCACTTCAGATACATCTATTGTGAATTCAATCTGGGAGATACTTAAATCATTCATATGAATCCAAGAATCAGAGAGAATATGCCTGACTATGAACGACGATTCATCAGAGATAAGATAACACCAAGGGTGAAGGTCCTCTCTGATGATCCAATAATAAAAGTCAACAAAATCTCTGAAAGGAAGTTTTCCTATACCAAGATAATCTATAGGCACTATGAGGTCATTCTCTCTGATCAGAACGTTTACGAGTTCAATGATAATGATCTCGTAAATCTAAATCCATATGATCTACCTCACTTGTATGCATATTGCTCTGCAAGATACAATCAAGGAAGGGAATTCAAAATGGGTATGTTTGAAGTCAGAAGAGCAATGGAAGCATATGTTAAAATCAGAGCAAGACTTGACTTCCAAATTGCTATGAATCTGGGCGAAGAAGAACTGGGAGTGATTGAACCTGTGGAGACGATCGAGAATCTTGATAAACAGAAGACATGATCAATTATTGCAGAGCCTCTAGGTTTCGTCTACAGGGTGAATCAAATCAAGAAAATTTTCCTTGCTTCAGAAGTATCGAAGTACTCTGATGAAACCTTAAGAGGTGTGTAGAAGATGATTCATGTGAAGGAAGAACGGTACAAAGCAGATCTTCTGTCGAAACTGGACTTAGAGATTGGCTCAATGATTAACTTTAGAGAGCTTATTATGAAATTTCATGGAATATGTTCTAGTGATAGGTGCTAGTTTATTTCCTTATTTTTGAATGTTAATTTCTCTGTTATGAATTTCCAAATGTTTGTGAGAAGTAATATTTAAGAGGATGTTTTTCTCCTCTTTGCTTTCTAGATTAATTTTTTTTTGTTCTCTGCTACTCTTGCATTTTCTACTTTCAATACTTTGGGGGAGATTGTTAGCCCCAATTCTAGATTGTAAAAGTATTAAAATATCTAAGTCCTATTTCAGAGGATTTCCAGAGACAGACTTTAGAGGATGAACCTGCCTCTGAAATACATTCCAGAGATAGGGACTTTCAGTAGAAGACATCAGAGATGGCTTCATCAGAGGCTCTGAAGACCTCCTCAGAGTTCTGTAGACATTCTCTCTGAAGATGGCACTGATCATATTTCTACATGTATCAGAAGAACAGATGACACATCATTAGTGATAAGATTTACTTTCTAGAGTAGGTCACTGTTCAAGCATGCTTCTAATTGTTATAATAGCACATTGTTCATTTTATGGTCCTATAAATAGGACCATCACTTCATTGACAAATGTGTGCTTTTTAATATATCTTGTATCTTATAAATCGTTTGAATATATTTCAAAGAAGATCTTGTACTTTCTTCATATTTGTTTTATGAATTGTGATGTGATATTTGAATCCGCTTTTGATATGAAACTATATTGCTTCCGTTGTTCTTATTCTTGTTGTTTATATCATTATTGTAAGATTAAATCTGGGATACAACAGCGTACGCGATTGTCGGTCCCAAAGGAACTGTCGTCGACGGATGGTGGTACGTCGGGTATCGTTACTGCCGAGATAATGAAGACGGGTGATGTCGTACATGCGACCCTTATTGAGCCTCCAGTGGTGGAGGCCTCTAAGGACCCTCAGGTCGGGTGTCCTAATCAGGAGATGGAGGCCTCTGGTTCTTTTCCCCAATCTAGCAACAAGGAGAAGGGTCCTGCGGAGGTCTAGATAGTCAACTTTACATTGCCGTCGGACTTCATGAGGGATGGTTCCTTCGACTAGGCGAAGCTGTTCCCTTACATGGAGAAATACCTGCTCCCGTCCTTCAAGGAGAAGTTCGGGGTGATGTCTGTCGAAGACGTGGAGTCGCACGTCGTGGGGTTGTCTTTCCTGGTAAGGATTAGATTTTAATTTATTTGTTTTAACTCGTCGCTTTTCTGAACACTGTATTACGTGTGTTTGCAGGCCTTCCAGTCTTTTCTCGGTCTATTCAACGAGATGGATAAAATTTGGCGCTTTGTGCCGAAGTCCTGGAGCGGGAGAAGACCGCATCGAAGAGGGAGTAGGCGGCTTTGGCCATAGAGAAGGTGGCTAAGGAAATTCTGGATGTCGTCCGGACGTAAAGGTCTGACTTGCAGATCCGCCTGGACGTGTCGTGCGACATGTTAAAAGGGACGAGGGTTAAGCTGGAGCAGGCCTTGGCGTCCTTGGTCGTGAATAAAAAAGAGACCGAGGACCTCAAGGCGAAGGTGGCCGAGAAGGAGCACAAGATTGGGGGGTTGGGAGGAGGAGTTGATGGCCGTCGAGGCTTTCACTCGATGGACAACCAAAGCGGCCATCATGAGGCGTCATCTTTTGGGGAAGAACCCTTGTTAGGAACTGAAGATTCTACTAAGTGTAGTTACTACTGCTAGTACAAGTGTAGTTACTACTGCCAGAACAAGTTGAAGATTAATACTGCTGAGTGTTACTACTGCTAGTGTTAATTAATACTGCTAGTCAAAGTTAGTACTGCTTGAACAAAGTTAGTACTGCTTAGCTAGTTAGTACTGCTAGTAGTTAGTACTGCTTGCAGTTAATGCTGCTAGATGAAGTTAATGCTGCTGAGCATTATTAGTGCTGCTAAAGAGATCCGGATGGAAAGTACTACAGCTGGATATACTGAAGATATACTTAGAAGATATACATGGAAGATATACTGAAGATTTGTTTATTCTTTGTAATTATCTTTTTATCAGTATATGTATAGAATGTTTAGAATAGATAGAGAGAACTTTTGATAATTGTTTTTTAAGAGAGAAATCAACCTCAAGGCATAGATCCTAATTCTAGAGAAGTAGAATTCGTATTGGTGAGCCTGTTCATCAATATTGAGGTTGAGTGTGTAATCTTGTAGCTTTAAGCATTCAATACAAGTTTACTGTTTGATCATTATATACTGTGTTTGATTACTGTTTTATTAAATATCAAAGTGTTTTTCCGCAACTTCTTTGATATTAGTTTCTGAGTATTAATTCTTGTTAAGAATTCGATCCTGACAAGTGGTATCAGAGCTAAATTCTCTCAGAAACAGTTATTCATCATGGAAAATCTTACAGAATCAAGCAGTACTTTGGTCTCAAAAGTTCCAATGCTCAGATCCAATGAATTTGACATGTGGAAAATCAGAATCAAGCAATATATACTCCTCACAGATTACTCTATGTGGGACATCATTGAGAATGGCCCATCTGATGGAGGAAAGATTGGTGAAGATGGCAAAAGAACTCCTCCAAAGACAGATACAGACAGGAAATCAAGACAGACAGAGATGAAAGCCTTGAGCACACTGCTCTTGGCCATTCCAAATGAGTATCAACACCAATTCTGTAATTGTACTGATGCACAGATGCTCTGGAATGCTCTAGAGAAGAGATTCTCAGGTACTAAAAGTACCAAGAGAAATCAAAAGGCAATCTTAAAACAACAGTATGAAAACTTCATCTCAACTAAGAATGAGTCCATGACTCAAACTTTTGACAGGTTTAATAAACTAATTGGTGAACTAGATACTATGGGAGTACAGATTGATCAAGATGATGTGAACAGAAAGTTCTTAAGGTCCCTTGGAGATGAATGGACCATGTACACTGTGTCATTCAGACAGAATGATCAGTTGGAAGACAAAGAACTTGATGATCTGTACAATGATCTTAGAGTATTTGAAGCTGAGGTGGAGGCAAAGAAGAAGCCTTCTGGATATGTTCATAATGCTGCACTCCTATCAGCATCAATTGATTCTACTGCTAACTCTGAATCAGTTAATGCTGCTAATGGTCAAATCTAGATAAAGGCACTGATTATGTATTTGAAGCTCTTCTTTCTAATCATGGAAATTCTTCTTTGATCAATGATGACCTAGAACAACTTCATCCTGATGATCTGGAAGAGATGGATATTAAATGGCAGATGGCCATGCTCTCCATGAGGGTTAAGAAGTTTATAAAGAGGACTGGAAGAAACAACTTCTCACAAAGAAGAGAAGATGGAGCAGGGTTTGATAAATCAAAGGTAGAATGCTACAAATGCCATCTGAAGGGACATTTTGCTAGAGAATGCAGAAGTGGAATGTCTCACAACAACAACCATCAACAAGCTCAATCTGGAAGCTTCAATAACAACAGAAACTCTGCTCAAGCCCTTGTTTCTCAACAAGGAATGGGGTTTGATTGGAGTGATCAAGCAGAAGAAGCTATTCAGAATCAAGCTCTTATGGCTAAAGTATCTGATCTCCCATCTGAGGTAAGTTCTAATCTCTGCTCTAAAACTTGCATAGACACTGTTAAAAGGTACAGGGATCACAATCAGAAGATGAGTGATGACCTGAAGAGATTAGAAAAGGATATAAAAGACTATGTGAGGATAGTAGAGAGATTTGAAGATCAAATCAAAGGTTTTCAAGCCAATGAACTACAACACTCATATGACACTAATTACTGGCAGTGGGAGAAAAAGGATTTAGAACTTAAACTGACCAAATCTAAAGAGGAGAGTGAAAAACTGAAAGAGGAGTTAACCAAGGTTAAGCTTGATGTAGAAAAGTTTTCCAATGCTTCTAAAGCAATGGACTCCTTACTGCAAAATCAGATTCATGATAAATTAAGAAGAGGAATTGGGTATAATGCCACACCTCCACCATATAACAACAATTACATTCCTCCTACTTCAAACCTGTTAGACACCAAAGATAGGAAGGACTTGCCTGAGGGAGCCACTGAAATAGATCCCTTAGATGAGGTAATTGTTGAGGATAAGACTGAGAAAGAGGTTGGCAAGAGTAAGAAGAACAAGGTGAGTGGTGAGACTTCTATAGAAAACAACATTATCACCAATGAGGATTGTGGAAGGGCTTGGATCAAATCCAAGAACATAGAGAAGACAGAGGAAAAGTCTGGTAAGGTCCATTATAAACAGACCACAGTTGTGAATCCAGGTCCTTGCAAACAGTGTACTTGTAAGAAGAATGAGCCCCAAAAACAGGACAAAAAGAGGGGAAATCAAAGAAACTGGAATAATCAATGGGCACATAAACAAGGGGTTGATCTGAGTAAAATCAATAGACCAAAACCTTGCTTTATCTGTGGCAAATTGAATCATCTTGCAAAATTCTGTTATTTCAATCCTATGAACCAAAGAATGAATTTCCAAAGATCCATGAAAAAACCCTTTGGTTATAAGAAAATTGAAAAGAACCATGTGGCTAAGAAAACTGTTAAAACTAAAAGCCACATGAAGAAAAAGTATTCTGTTAAAGAAAGTGTCAATATGTGGATTCCTAAAAGCACTAAAACTGTTAGTACTGCTACCACAAATAGTGCTGCTGACAATGATAGTGCTGCTAGAAGTAATACTACTGCTACACCTGTTAGTACTGCTAAACCTGTTAGTACTGCTACACCTGTTAGTACTGCTAACTCTGTTAGTACTTCTAAGGTTAGTACTGCTTTCAGTGTTGATTCTGCTAAGCCAATCATATTGACAAAGTACTCTAATAAAGAGTGCTCTGAGTTTAAAAACCTCATTAAAAAGGAATGTAAATACTTTGATGAGAAAGGAAGACCCAAGATCACTTTGGCTTGGGTCCCCAATCATACTAATTGATTTATTTAATGTGCAGGGCAACCAACAGCTCAAGGGAAAGAGCATATGGCATGTTGATAGTGGTTGCTCTAGGCACATGACTGGCAACATGTCATGCCTTCAGGATTTCAAGCAAATTAATGGAGGACATGTTGCATTTGGAGACAATCTTACTGGTGGTAAGATAAGTGGAAAAGGTAATGTCACCAAAGGTAAGATGACATTTGAGGATGTCTACTATGTTGATCAATTAAAGTACAACCTGTTAAGTGTATCACAGGTTTGTGACAAACAACATAGTATATTATTTACTAATACTGAGTGTATGATTCTTGCTCCAGGGTTCAAGGTAGTTGATGAAAGCATGATACTACTTAGAACTCCAAGGAAGGACAATGTTTACTGTCTTGATTTGGACAATGTTGATAGTGATTCATCTTTAAATTATCTTGTTTCAAAAGCTTCTATAGATGAATCCTCCCTTTGGCACAGAAGGATGTGTCACATGAATTTCAAAACTATGAACAATCTTGTTAAAAATAACCTTGTAAGAGGTTTACCTTCAAAAGTCTTTTCATGTGATGATCATTGTGTTGCTTGTCTTAAAGGCAAACAACACAAAACTTCTCATAAGACCAAAGAGTTAAATTCTGTTTCTTCTTGTCTCCAGTTATTGCATATGGATCTGTTTGGTCCTACAAATGTTATGAGTATAGGCAAGAAATCTTACTGCTTGGTTATTGTTGATGATTACTCCAGATTTACTTGGGTATATTTTCTAAGGACTAAGGATGAAACAAGTGGTCTTATCAAATCCTTTATTCTAAGAATTGAAAACCAAACTAATCAAAGAGTAAAAGTCATTAGATCAGATAATGGAACTGAATTTAAAAATCATGATTTAAACACTTTTTGTGAAGGAAAAGGTATTGAGAGACAATATAGTGCTCCTAGGACTCCTCAACAGAATGGTGTTGCTGAAAGGAGAAATAGGACACTAATAGAGGCTGCTAGATCTCTGTTGGCTGATTCAAAATTGCCAATTACATTCTGGGCTGAAGCAGTTAATACTGCTTGTTATGTCCAAAACAGAGTTCTAGTGGTCAAGCAAAAGAACAAGACCCCATATGAGCTTTTAAATCAAAGAAAACCTTTTATTGGTTTCTTCAAATCTTTTGGGTGTCCTTGTACAATTCTAAATACCAAATCTCACTTAGGTAAGTTTGATAGCAAAGCAGATGATGGATTTCTTGTTGGATATTCATCTCAGAGTAAGGCCTACAGAGTTTTTAACTCTTCTTCTAGAATAATTGAAGAAAGTGACAATGTCAAATGCAATGAGAACACACCAAATCCTGTTGGGTCTGGACCTCAGTGGCTATTTGACATTGATTCACTAACTAACTCTTTTGGATTTAGTAATGAGTATACAGGAACAGGTGGTGGAGAATCAGAGATCACACAAGTTCAAGAAAGTATATCTAAATCTGTGATTTTTCCCATACCCACAGTAATTGAAGACTGTGAAAAGGAATCATTTGCTGAACCAAGTCAGAGTGAAGAAGACACTAGAGATGAGGAGACTCAAGAATCAGAAGTGACATCTGAAGACACTTCAGTTGAATTGCATGACTCTAATCTAGAGGATGGACTGAATGTAGAACCTAGTCATAACACAAGAGTTCAAAAGAATCATCCTCCACAGTTGATAATAGGTGATGTCTCTTCTCCCATGATGACTAGACATCAAAGCAGGCTTCAGGAAATGCAAGATCAACAGCATACAGTGCTCTCATGTTTTCTATCCCAGCTTGAGCCTAAAAAGGCACATGATGCTATGAAAGAATCTAGCTGGATAGAAGCAATGCAAGAAGAATTGTTACAGTTCAAGCTACAAGATGTGTGGGATCTAGTAGACCTTCCTAAAGGTCACAGAGCAATTGGCACAAAATGGATCTTCAGAAACAAGAGAGATGAAAGAGGTATTGTTATAAGAAACAAAGCAAGGCTGGTAGCTCAAGGCTACACTCAAGAAGAGGGCATAGATTATGAAGAAGTTTTTGCACCTGTAGCTAGGATAGAAGCAATCAGACTATTCCTAGCCTATGCTTCTTACATGAACTTCAAAGTCTACCAAATGGATGTAAAAAGTGCTTTTCTCTATGGGTCAATTGAAGAAGAAGTATATGTCTGTCAACCACCAGGGTTTGAAAACCCAAGCTATCCAGACAGAGTATACAAATTAAAGAAAGCACTTTATGGACTACATCAAGCCCCAAGAGCATGGTATGACACTCTGTCATCCTATCTCTTGGAAAATGACTTTGAAAGAGGAGTCATTGACAAGACTCTATTTATCAAAAGAAAGAAGAAGGATATCTTGCTGGTCCAAATATATGTTGATGACATTATTTTTGGTTCTACAAGAAACAATATGTGCAAGGAGTTTGAGGATTTAATGCATCAAAGGTTCAAAATGAGTTCCATGGGGGAACTTACTTTCTTCCTTGGACTCCAAGTTCAACAGAAGTCAGATGGCATTTTTATATGTCAATCCAAGTATGTGCAGGATATTCTAACCAAGTTTGGTTTCTCAGAATCAAAACCTGCCAGCACACCCATGGAAACACACAAGCAGATCACAGCAGATCTTGAGGGGGAGGATATGGATGTGCATCTTTATAGATCCATGATTGGCTCTCTCATGTATCTCACAGCATCAAGGCCAGATATTATGTTTCCAGTCTGTGTATGTGCAAGATTTCAAGTTAGGCCAAAGCAATCTGACTTTCAAGCTGTTAAGAGGATATTCAGATATCTCAAAGGGCAACCTAGATTGGGACTTTGGTATCCTCATCACTCACCTTTTGACCTAACAGCATACTCAGACAGTGATCTAGGTGGGGCAAACTTGGACAGAAAATCTACTTCTGGAGGATGTCAGTTTTTGGGTGCTAGACTAGTCTCATGGCAGTGCAAGAAACAAACCACAGTATCCACATCTACAACAGAGGCAGAGTACATAGCAGCTGCAAGTTGCTGTTCTCAAGTCTTATGGATTCAGAATCAAATGCTGGATTATGGGGTAACCTTTCTACACACTCCAATCTTTATTGACAACAGCAGTGCTATTAGCATTGTAAATAATCCAGTCAAGCACTCAAAGACAAAGCACATTGAAATCAGGTATCACTTTATAAGAGATTGTAATGAAAAGAAACTTATTCAAGTTGTCAAAGTTCACACTGATAATCAGTTTGCTGATCTATTCACTAAAGCTTTTGATGTGGGTAGATTCACTTTCTTGGTAACAAGTGTGGGAATGATAAACTCTGAATAATCTTCTTCTCAAAAAGTGGTTTTATACCTGTATATTTTTATTCTTGGTGTTACTAATCTTCTTTTCAGGATATGCATAGCAGTACTCAGTATTTAGCAAGTTTAAAAGGAGTAAGTCTAGTTAATACTGCTTGTGGTTAATACTGCTTTCAGTTAATACTGCTTGTGGTTAATACTGCTTGTGGTTAATACTGCTTTCGGTTAATACTGCTTTCAGTTAATACTGCTTTCAGTTAATACTGCTAGTAGTTAATACTGCTAGTAGTTAATACTGCTAGTGGTTAATACTGCTTTCAGTTAATACTGCTAGTAGTTAATACTGCTAGTAGTTAATACTGCTAGTTCAGTTAATACTGCTCGTGGTTAATACTGCTCGCGGTTAATACTGCTAGTTAGTTAATACTGCTAGTAGTTAATACTGCTAGTTCAGTTAATACTGCTCGTGGTTAATACTGCTCGCGGTTAATACTGCTAGTTAGTTAATACTGCTCTAGGTTAATACTGCTTATATTCCGAATACTATAAATACTTTTTGCCCGCCTAAAAGTTCATAACGACTCTTTGCATACTGTTCTCTTGCGCTCAAAACCTTTTCTCTCTCAAGTTCGAAGTTTTCAGGCAAGTGTTCACTAAGATCAATGGCATCCATGACATTCATCGACGAGCACAACGAGATTGCGATGCTACAAAAGCCAAAGCAAGCTTCAGGATTTCATCAGATTGTGGATTTCCTCAAGTCAAGTCACATTGCTCATGCTCTTACTGTATCACCTACAATCTACATTGAGCACCAAAGGCAGTTCTGGGCTAATGCAACCATTGTTGTGGAAAATGGTGTGCAAATGATCAAGACAATAATCTGTGATCACTCACTTACAGTTACTGAAGAAGTCATTCGCATCAGTCTACGTCTAGACGATGCCTCTGGTATAATGTCTATCTCTAATGATGAACTGTTTTCTAATCTTACTAGAATGGGGTATGGAGGCCCATTGGGTGTTTTCAAATTCTCAAAAGCAAAGTTTTCACCCCAATGGCGTTTTCTTGTTCATACCCTGATGCATTGCATCTCCAAAAAGACCACTGGATGGAGTGAGTTCAGCAGTCCAATTGCATATGCTTTGGTATGCTTGGCTACATCCAGAAGGTACAATTTCTCAAAGATGATTTTCAGTGATCTTGTATCAAATATGGGAAACAAAAAGAGTTTCTTTATGTATCCCAGATTTGTTCAGGAAGTAATTAACCATGAATTGACGGATATACCTCAACCTGTTGGGGTATATGTACCTAAACCCCCAAAAGGCAAGGTTTTCTCAAATATGAGAAGATCTGCTGGGGACTCGGAAGGAGTTGACACCCCATTGTTCTCTACAATGATGGTGGTGTCCCAAAACACTGAAGGTATGGCAGCAGGGTCAAGGCCCTCATTAGACCATCCCACTGCTAGCCAAGCCCAACCTTCTCACTCAAAAACAATTCCCCAGTCCATTCTTACAAAACCAACCTCTCCAATTACCCAAACTTATCAAAGAAAACAGGTAAAGAAGGCTCCTTCCCTTCTTGTACCATCACCCACACAGCCTTTAAGCCCTCTAAGGGAGAATTCTCCCCTAGAGAATATCCAAAGGGAAACCACAAGGGTGTCTCCCAACCCAAAGGAGGTTCTCTCTGAGGAGGAGGTAGAGCATATGGGTGATGAGGCTGCCACTACTCCTGCTAGCACAGAGGAGGAAAGTGGCAACATCAATAAGACCTCCCCCATGGCAACTTTAAATGAGCAATCATTTGAAGGTCCCTGGTGCCAAGAAACCAAGGGGGTGAATAGTGCTTCTGCTAGGCAGAAGACTTCCACTTCAAAAAGATCCAATGATCCTTCAATAGGGGGTAACACTCCTGGAGAAAGTGAGGACAGATATAACTATGATGAATTGATGGAGGCAATGGGCAACATCAACATGGATGTACTCAAACAGGGCAAAGATATTGAAGAGCTAAAACTCATAGTACTGTCACAACAAGAACAAATCATCAAGTTGAAGCAAATGGTAAGGAAACTGATTCTGCAAAAGAAGAAGAAACAATTTGTGCTCAGAAGGAGGAAACCAGTGACTGATGCTCCCAAAAAGGGGGAGATCAACATGGAAGAAGCATCAAGGGAAGGGGAGATTGATAAAGAAAGAGTTGAAGTTGAGGGGGAGAAGGAAGCAGAAACTGTTAATGCTGCTGAAACCTCACAAGCAGCAGTAACAGAGTTAACACCAACAGAAATTGAAGTAGCTGAAGTGCTAATCAAAGCTAAGAATGACACTCCCAAAGCAAAGGGAGTGGTCATAAATGAAGGGAGAGACAGAAAATCAGAACAGAAAGACAAAGCTGCAGAATCAAAGAATAAGGGAAAAGAAAAGATAGTGGAATCTGATCAACCAATCAAGAAGCAAAGGTTGGTTGAATCAGATGAAGCTTTAGCAAGGAAAATGCAGAAGGAGATGGAAAAAGAAGAAAGAGCTCAGGTGGAGAAGGACAGGGAAATGGCAAAGGCTTTAGCTGCTGAGCTAAATAAAGCTTATCAAAAGGGGCTTGAAACTGAAAAGGCTAAACAAAGGGCTATAAGTCTGAGAAAGGCTATGATGGCTAATACAAGTGCAAAGAAAAGAAGACCTTCACAAACTTACCTTGCCACTCAGGAAAGAAACAAAATGATAACTTTCTTGAGGAGTGTAATTGGGGTAAAGAAAGAAATGTTTGTGAAGATGAGTTTTGATCAAATCAGAGAGCTCTATGAAAAAGAAATGGGGAATCTGAAGACCAATGAAAAGAAAAGAGTAGAGTTTGAAAAGAAGGCCAAGGAGAGTAATGATATAGATATGAATCAACCATTACCTGAAAGTGAAGAGGGAACTCCTATCAAAGAAATGGCAAGGGAAAAGGAAGAAAAGAAGAAGGAAGCTACTCTAGTACAGGTTCAAAAGACTTTGAAAAGAACCAAGATGATGGCCAAAAGAAAGAAAGATAAGAAGTCTAGAGTAGAAGAAGAACAAAATGTTGCTGAAGAAGAAGTGGCACCTGAGTCATCAAGCCAGCAAGGGTCATCAATCAAAGATGATGTAAGCTTATATATGGTAGTGATGGACAAAGTGCCTGAACCAATTTCTGCAGAACCTGTTGGAGTTAAGCCACCTGAGATCATTCACTGGGATGTACTGACAATGGATGGGAAAGATTACATCAGACTCAAGAGGAAGGGTGATAAGTATGAAGTATTCAACACTTGGGTCAAGATTGTCAGAACATGCTCTAGATCTGATATAGAAGAGATGTTTGACATAGGAATTAAGCTGTATGCAGACCATCTGAATACTCCAGGAATTTCTCTTACAAAACTGGTGATGGAGTATCTATGCATGATGTTCAAACCTGAAGAAGTGGACCAGGTCATCAAGAGTGTGTTTAAAGAAGTCACAAGTTGGACTCTATATGAAACTAGTGGAGTATATGCAGTGACTTTGGATAGAAATCACACAGAATACTTCCTAGTGGATAGAGTATATAATCACACCAGACTGAAGGTTCATGCCATGCTAAAGAAGAAGTTGGGTTGTGCACCAAATTCAGAAATGGCCAAGTATCTAATTCAGAGGATAATCAATCAGAGTTTGGGACTGAATCCAGACTTAGGAGCATGATCTTGGAAGTTTTGGGAGCATCAAAAAGAGCATCTGGAAGAATATCTCAAGAACTTGACTTCTCTTCTAAAAGTCAAGTTAGGGGGAGATTGTTGGGAACTGAAGATTCTACTAAGTGTAGTTACTACTGCTAGTACAAGTGTAGTTACTACTGCCAGAACAAGTTGAAGATTAATACTGCTGAGTGTTACTACTGCTAGTGTTAATTAATACTGCTAGTCAAAGTTAGTACTGCTTGAACAAAGTTAGTACTGCTTAGCTAGTTAGTACTGCTAGTAGTTAGTACTGCTTGCAGTTAATGCTGCTAGATGAAGTTAATGCTGCTGAGCATTATTAGTGCTGCTAAAGAGATCCGGATGGAAAGTACTACAGCTGGATATACTGAAGATATACTTAGAAGATATACATGGAAGATATACTGAAGATTTGTTTATTCTTTGTAATTATCTTTTTATCAGTATATGTATAGAATGTTTAGAATAGATAGAGAGAACTTTTGATAATTGTTTTTTAAGAGAGAAATCAACCTCAAGGCATAGATCCTAATTCTAGAGAAGTAGAATTCGTATTGGTGAGCCTGTTCATCAATATTGAGGTTGAGTGTGTAATCTTGTAGCTTTAAGCATTCAATACAAGTTTACTGTTTGATCATTATATACTGTGTTTGATTACTGTTTTATTAAATATCAAAGTGTTTTTCCGCAACTTCTTTGATATTAGTTTCTGAGTATTAATTCTTGTTAAGAATTCGATCCTGACAATCCTTTGGCCAATGCCACTGAAGATCTTAAGTTTATCTTGCGGACATCGGGACCGAGCAGGACCTGGACTCTGAGGATGAGAAGGAGGTCGAGGTCGCGGAGAAAGCTAAGGCAGACGAGGCCCAGACTGGCGACGCCTCCCCGTCGCAGCCGGCAGGGGACACTCCCACTTCTTAAGATCCTTTTAACTTTTACCTTTATAGTACTTAATAGGTCGACCGCTGGTGGTCGAGCCTTTCGCTGTAACAAGTTATCCTTGAATGTAAATGATCTTTTTGCTATACTGTCGAGTACTTTTCATTGCAATAATAATTATATCATTGAACTTGCGACTAGGGTAATTTAGGCAACTTAGGACCTTAAAAACCTCACGATCAAACAAGCAGTATGTAAGACAACAACTTAAAAAAATGCAAATAAGTTTAAGGATTCTTGCGACTAAGACATGTCACCATAACTCAACCACAGATACTTGCGACTAGGACCTTTCATTCATCATGAGAATATTTCTAAGTCAAGTACTTAGATTACATACCCTCTGGTGTTTTTTGTGGGGTTAAGTCGTACGAAAGACTTGTAACCTTATGTCATGCGAATGACTTACAATTTTATGTCGTGCGATCCAGCGAGAAAACAGCGTCAGAGGTTGGTCGTTGGCTAACCAATGACCCTCCGATACTTAAGTTAGTACTCGGTCGAGATGAATAATCGTAAGGAAATAGTTCAAGGTTTTAGAAGAAATACGTCTTTAGATGCGTTGCGTTCCAACTACGTGGGATTTCCTGGTCGTCGAGAGTTTGGAGCCTATAGGCACCTTTTCCCATGACATGAGATATACGATTAGGACCTTCTGATTTTATGAAAAGTTTACATGTGTTTGTTTCCTGTGTGTTCTGAAACACTCGTCGCAAGACGTGGTCGCCCACTTGGAAGACTTTAGTCTTTATATTTTTGTTGAAGTAAAGTTCGACTGCTTATTTTTGGGATGCCATTCGAATCAATGCTAATTCCCTTCGTTCTTCGAGAGCATCGAGATCGTAGCTCATGTCGACCAAGTTATGGTCGACCGACGTGTGTCTCGACGTAGGTAGTTGTACCTCGACAGGTAAAACTGCTTCACAACCATAGACTATGGAAAAGGGAGTTTGTCCAGTGGACGTAGGTGGAGTCGTACGATTTACTCACAGGACCGAAGGAAGTTCTTCGACCCATCTTCCTTTTGCTGCTTTCAGACGTTTCTTAATCGAGTTTAAGATTGTATTATTACTCGACTCAGCAAGATCGTTTGATGGAGGGTATCGTGGTGTCGATGTCGTGAGTTTTATGTTATAATCCTCACAAAACTGTTGAGTCCTTTCGTTGATGAATTGTGACCCATTGTCACAGACGATCTCAGATGGTATTCCAAACCTGCATATAATATTAGTCTGGATAAAGGATATCACCTCTTTGTCCCGAACTTGGGAAAAAGCGACTGCCTCTACCCATTTGGAAATAATTTGTAAAGACGAGTAGAAATTCCTTTTGCCCAGGGGCAGGTGGTAACTTACCGACGATGTCCATTCCCCATCTCATGAAGGGCCATGGAACTAATGTCGAATGGAAAGGTTCAGAGGGTTTGTGCGCCGAACTTGAGTGTCCCTAACAAGCGTCACACTTCTATACATACTTGATTGCGTCTTGTCATAGTGTCGGCCAATAGTAGCCTTGTCCAGACACTCGATTGGCTAAGCTACGACCACCTGAGTGATTACCACACTCGTTGTCGTGCATATCTTGTAAGATATTTTGGACTTGCGTTCTACTCGTGAAATATCGTAGATGAAGTCAAGTAGATGATCGTCAATAGAGTCTGCCTTGAATCATGACATACCTTGATGCTTTGAATCCTATCTTTTGAGCCTCTACTCTATCTTCTGGGAGTTGGTCGCGTGTTAGATAGTTCATGATGTCACTCGACCAGTCTTCTTTATTGCTATCAATTTTTCCGACATCGTCGTGACCAATAGTCTCAGATGTACCATAGGAATCACGTCGAATAGCGGTTTGCTTAGTGCCAACCCAAGATTGGCTAAAGCATCTTCTTGAGTATTCAGATCTCTTGGGATTTGTTCGATCGAAAAAGGTTCGAATTTTGCAAATTTTGCCTTTGCTATTTTAAGATATGCTGTCATCTTCGAATCTTTTGCTGCAAATTCACCATTCATTTGGTTTACGACAAGGAGAGAGTCACTCTTGATGTGTAACCCTTTTCCCCTAAGTCGTGCGCCATATTAATCCCGACGATCAAGGCTTCATACTCTGCTTCGTTGTTAGTAGCTATGAAATCGCATCGTATGGAGTACACCATCTTGCCCCCTTGTGGCGACTTTAAGATGACGCCCAGTCATGTGCCTCTAGTGTTAGACGAGCCGTCGACATGTAGAGTCCGGGGTTTGTCGCCGTGAGTCGCCACAGAACAAACTTCGTTTTGTGCTTCTTTCTCTAGTTTAGGACTAAAGTCGGGAACAAAGTCTGCTAGGACTTACGATTTGATCGCGGTCCTGGGTTTGAAGTAGATGTCATAACTACTGAGGTATATTCTCCATTTTTCTAGTCGACCTGTCAAATCTAGCTTTCTCAAGACAGGCTTGAGTGGAAAGTTAGTAACGACCGTTATAGGATGTGATTCAAAATAATGTCGTAGTTTTTTTGCAGCTGTGACTAGCGATAGTATAAGTTTTTTCATTGAGGAATACCTAGTTTTGGCATCGAGTAAAGACTTACTTACATAATAGGTAGGCAATTGTTGTTTGTCGTCTTCCCTTACCAGGACTGCACTAACCGTGTGAGGACTGACGACTAAGTAAAGCTGAAAGACCTCGTCGTCTTGTGGTTTTGATAACAGTGGAGGTGACACCATGTACTCTTTCAATTTTTGCAATGCTTTCTCATGGTCGTCCGTCCAATGGAAGCCTTTGTTATTCTGCAATACGTTGTAGAACAAATGACATTTGTATGACAATCGGGATATGAATCTGTTTAGGGCTGCTACTTGACCGGTTAGACGTTATACTTCTTTGAAATTTCTTGGTGATTTAATCTCGATGATTGCCTTGATTTGGTCGGGGTTAGATTTGATGGCTCGTCGAGTTACCATGTATCCTAGAAATTTCCCGGCACTGACTCCAAAGGAACATTTCGTTGGTTTAAGCTTCATGTGGTATTATCGAAGTACGTCGAATGTTTTCTGTAAATGCTCGACGTGATCAACGGCTTGTCGAGATTTGGCCAGCATGTCGTCAATGTATACTTCCATAGTGTCACCTAGTTGGTCCTTAAACATTTTGTTGACCAGTCGCTGATATGTGGAACCTGCATTTTTAAAACCAAAAGGCATAACCTAGTAGCAATAGATACCTCGATCTGTCATGAAGGATGTTTTTTCTTGATCGTCGACGTGCATAAGTATTTAATTATAGCCCGAATGTGCGTCCATGAACGTTAAGAGTTCATGTCCAGCAGTGGTGTCGACCAATACATCAATATGTGGTAAATAAAATGGATCCTTTGAGCAAACCTTATTTAAACCTGTGAAATCTATGCAGAACCTCCATTTGCCATTTTTCTTTTGTATGACCACGACATTGGCTAACCAGTCGGGATACTTCACTTCTCGTATCTTTCCAGTTTTGAGGAGGTTGTCGACTTCATCGTTGATCAACTTATTCCGCTCTGGAGTGAATTTTCGACGTTTTTGCTTTATTGGTTTGAACGGTGGATCCACGTTCAACTTATGTGAGATGATGTCAGGGTCTATGCGAACCATGTCCTCGTGCATCCAAGCGAAACAGTCGGCTTGATCCTGCAAAAAAGAAATTAGTTCCTTTTTAATAGAAGGATCCAGTGTCGAACCTATGGAGACGACTTGATCTGGCTTGTCATGATCCAGGATAACTTCCTCCAAACGATATTCATCAACAGTATCGGGAGTATCCTTGCTCTGTAATTGCTAGAAGGATTGCTTCATGGGCTTCATCGTTATCTTATAGCAATCCCTAGTAACTTTCAGCTCACTTTTGATCTTTAGGATTCCCCATGGAGTTGGGAACTTCATTGTCTGGTTGTAGGTCGAGCGGACTGCCTTCATTTTGTGGATCCAGGGTCGACCGAGAATGACATTGTATGCTGAGGAACAGTCTATGACGCTGATTTTTGTTTGCTTGTTGATCCCCTTAGCATTGACTGGTAGGACGATTTCTCCATAGGTGCTTGTCGCATCTCCATTAAAGTCGACCAACGTTTTCGAGCGTCAGATGATCTCTGACTTGTTGAGAGCCATAGTTTTAATGGTGTCGAGGAAGATGATGTTTGTTGAGCTTCCTCCGTCAACCAACACCCTTCGTGTCAGACAATTGTTGATCTTGAGCTGGACGATCAACCCATCGTGATGTTTCTTATGTAGGTCACCTAAGTCATCTTGATCAAATGTTATCTTCATGGACTCGAGCTCTTGTGTTTCTTTCGATCATGAGGATCGAGGGATTGGTAGATTGCTTGCACTCTGAGACACATGCCTTTTGCTGATGAATAATTTTAGAACATAAAATGTTTTATTTAAAAGTTTTGTAAAGTAATCTTGTATTTTTATTTGGGCCTTGTACTTTCGGTTTGGGCTTAAAATGTAAACAAGGGTGTTGGGGTATAAATAGGGATTTGTTTGTAAGTGTTTAGTAACTAAGTCATTACAATGTAGCCAATACGAATAGAGAGAGAAATCTTGTGAGTCTCTCTAGATTCTGTGAATAATAAAACAGATTCCTTCCCATTCTCTTGTTAATCCTATTCTAATCAATTACACTTTGATCATTGGACCTAACAAGTGGTATCAGAGCCTAAATCGAAGAAATCTTTCATCGATTCGATCAAGATCAAGTTTGATTGATGGAACAGTTCACTTTCGCATGTTCTGTATCTGTGAAGTTCGAATTAGTTGATGTGATGTTAATTTGATTGAGCCTTGATGATTAATTGATTCTGAGATTAAAGTCGCATCACATAGAATCAATATCTTTGTTTAATTTCAACAAATTTCGAAGATTTGTTAGACTTTGAGAATGTTTGGGTCGTAAACTGTTAAACACTGTATATAGATCAAAATTAATTGATCATGTTTGTTTTTGTAAAATTGATTCTCAAGGATTGTAATCGATTACTCTGCGAGCTCAATGTCAAATTTTGGTGAGAAAATTCAAGGTTTTGGGTTGAAATAAGTGGATTTTTTCGAAAAATGTTCAAGATCTCAAGAATTCGCATGATCAACGAAGAACTTGCTTGAAGATTTCGCATGATAAAAATTTTGAGGAATTCACATGAAACATCTATGGAAACAACAATTTTTCTAAGTGAGGAATTCGCAGGTAGTCATGTTCGAAAAGTGCAGAATTCGCATGCTACTGTGCATATATTGTGTGCGAATTGTGAGTAATTCGCAAGTCACTTGATGCGAAATGTCAGAATTCGCATGTTGGTATATGCGAGAAGTGACTTCTAGTGTGGAAAAAATGTTCTAAGTGCAGAATTCGTATAAATTCATAAGCGAATTGCGAGGAATTCGCACATAGGCACATGCCAAAATATAGAATTCGCACGCAGGCCTATGCGAATTGTGGGGTTTCGGCTATAGCCTCATGCGAGTTGTGTACTTAATGTTTGAGGATATGCGAATTGTGAATGTTATGCGAAAGTTTTTTGATTCTATGCGAAAAGTGACTGTTCTGATCCCATTTTGCTACAAGTTTGCCCTGTTCATGAGATTTTTCGCGTAATGCATATGTGACATCATTCCTATCTTCCATTGGTCACATATTTTTAGAAACTAATCTAGATTTTCACGAGTGCTCATGTTTGTCAAGATTTTCATATACTGGATGTTTGGATTTAGTCTCTGATTGGATTGGATTAGCAACTTGAGTATTTGCAATCATCAGTCTGGAGTACTTCTCTACGTTGTTAGACTGTTGAGTGCTCTTGATCATTCTTCTGACCTGATCAATTACAAGTGTGAGTGACTGCAATCATTGTTCTGATGCTTTGGTTGTAATTCAGAATCTTGAGTGCTTATAATCATCCTGTTGATTCGTGAAAAAAGGAGTTCTGAGTTCGTGCGTTCAGTGTTCTGAAAAGCAGTTAGAAAATGAGCGTCTTTCATCAGTTATTGAACAATTATCAGAATTGTCTTCTAATCCCTGGATTGTGGTGTTTGCTACAAGATGCTTCCTCCTGCAAGCTGATCAGAATAAGTTCTTAAGCTGAATTCCTATTCTACTCGTGGTTCAAAGACAAATCTGGTGTTATAAACTGAAGATGCACTTTGGTTGTCATGTCATAATTCACCCATTTCTTTCTTGTGAGCATAATGAATGTGTTGGATTTATAAGAATTAAAAGTTCTCTTTATGTGCACTCAGTCGAGGTTATTGTCTACATCAGATCTGGTATTAAAGTTGAAACTTCAAGGATAAGAGCTACTTTCAAGGGGAGCCAGAGGAGCTTTGAAGTTTAAGCAACGTTAAGTTTTTTCAAAAAGAAATCAAGGGGGAGAAGAGCTGGAGCTGAAGAGGATGATTCCTTTACAAAACTTAGGGGGAGAATGTTAGAACATAAAATGTTCTATTTAGAAGTTTTGTAAAGTAATATTGTATTTGTATTTGGGCCTTGTACTTTGGGTTTGGGCTTAAACTGTAAACAAGGGTATCGGGGTATACATAGGGATTTGTTTGTAAGTGTTCAGTAACACAGTTAGTTACAATGTAGTCTTACCTAGAGGGAGAAAGCTTGTGATTCTCTCTAGACTGTGTGAATAATAAACAAATTCCTTCCCAATTCTCTTGTTAATCCTTGATCATTAGACCTAACAAATAGGTTAAACCACATACGTCTGACCCACCAGTCACGCAATTTACGACTTTCTCATGATCGGGGGACGGTGGTCGAATGTTTCTATTGGGTATCGCCTGTCCGTCGAGGATACCCTTGAGTTTTCCCTTTAGGACGTGCTATATAGTCATTGGTGGTGTGATCGTGGTCGTCGTGGAAATCACACCACTTGGTCTTGTCTTTCTTATCGTCGGCCTTGTCACTTTTCTTCAGCCGACGAATAGTAGCTTACGCAGTCTTCAATGTGTTGACCAAATCCTTGGAAGTACCCTTAAATCCATATGAGGAGATTTTAGGATACTGAGGGAACTTGGTCGTGGTCGAGACCTTTTTCTCGTCGAACCAGATGTTTGAGGTTTGCCTTAATGGCTCAACTTTAATTGTTGATCTGGCTTTGAACTCAGGTATCTTCACGCTAAGCGACTTCTTGTTGCTAGAGTGCTTACGACGAAAATTTGCGTCATCTTCGACCCTCATGTAAGCCAAAGTTCTTGCGCGCACGTCTTCGAAGTTCTCTGGGGGATATTTTGTCATATCGGTATAAAGACCTGAGTTGTCATCTAGACCGCGTTTGTAAGCCTCAATTGCGGTCTTGATATCACAGTTACGAACGCTGATCATCGTTGCGTTGAATCTTTTGAAGTAAGTGCAAATGGATTCTCCTGCCTTCTGAACGACGTAATACAGGTCGCTAGTTTGTTTTTCCATCTTGCGACTACTGGCGAACCGCTAGGAGAATTGGTTCTTCAACTCGGCAAATGACACGATTGATTTTGGCTTGATACCGATCAGCCACTGCAAAGTTGCACTTGTAAAAGTTGCTCCGAAGCTTTTGCACATTAACACCTCTTGATACTGGTGAGGGATCGAGACTGTCAACATCAATTGCTTATATTGAGCGACGTGTTCGGTCGGATCCGTGACACCAGAGTACTTCAGTGTGAATGTTGGGATACAATACTTCTTTGGAACGTCGACCATCGCGAACTCGTCAACGAAAGGTGAATCCTGAAACCACGTACAAGTTTCGATGTCGATTGGTATCGCTGCTCCTGGAAGTTTGGCAAGTAGCGATAGAACATGCTCGTTTTGCTCTTCCAGTATCTTCAACCTATGGACGACAGGGTCGTCAGAACACTTCCTTGAGCACCTGACGAGATATGTCCTGAGTTTTGAAACACATTCCGCTAGGATGAATCAGAAGCATATCCGTTGAATTGGAAAAAAGGCATCGGCATCGTGGGAATTGATGTTGTTGGTGGCCTCAAGGGAATTAGTGTCGTCGAATGAAAAAACGGCGGAATTGTAGTCACCAATGGCAGCGAAGGAATTGCAGCTATCGAGGGAAAGAATGGCGGTGGCAGTGGCGGCAACGTCGGCATAGGCTGACTAGCAATACCAGGGAAAATGGGCCGAGGATAATTGGGAAGTGGAGGTCCTGTCTAGGGCATGCTGAATCCACCTTGACTATGTGACGGCCCTGCTGCATTGCTTGCGTTTCGATTCCTTAGGGATTCAATCTCCTACATTGCTTGTCTATGTTGATTTGTCAAAGCATCAATTCGAGCACGAGCTGTATTCAACTCCATGTTCATTTGAGCCATGATTTGTTCCTAAGTTCGTTGAGCTGCCATCATCCTGTCAAACACAAAAGCACTCGAGGAAATTGTTAGTTCAGCGCACTATCGTCTAGGATTTTCTTTAGATGGGACCCCATGGTGGGCGCCAAACTATTGATGCCAAAAATTACTCAATGAATAACTTATGGTCGAGGTGGAGCTTTATCCAACTAAAGAAAGTAGCCGATAGACAATTTGCGGGATAAACGGTAAAATAAAGGAGACCAGGGATTTGATGACGTAGAAAAACCTCAACGAGGAAAAAACCGCGGACGACATGTAGAAGTCGTCGTGCACAATGATCACCAATAAGAGGTGATGTCCTTCGATGTTACAATGTATTACACGATCTATATAGGAAACAAGTGTATAAATGTATAATAAGTGTGTGACGTGCATGAAAACACTATTGTCGTGTGTAAATCGATGCTATCGTGTGAATGTTAGATTGCAGATATTCTTCGGAGAGCTTGTAAACGTGTACTTAGAGTATTATGCCTCCGTCCTCCAAATGAAGTGTTGATCTTGGGTATTTATATTCTTTATTCTCCATAAATGTGTCTTTTGTAACGATTGTGCTTCATAAATGACCTTTATGACGTTGAACCATTAAGACCGTTGGCTCTTCTGAACGTTGAACCTCCATTAAATGATCAAGAAAGAAACGTTGAGTCATACGTTAGTATGGTCAAGGTCAAGTGTAAGTCCCGACGACGGTCGTACGTCGCTCGACCGACCCTCGAATTAGTTTCGACGGAGGTCAAGGTTATTCTCGGTCGACATGACATTATCTCGATACAAGACTAATCATGTGAAATATGCATTAAATGTCATTTTGTTGAGATCGTGTATTTTTTACCCAAACAGTACCCATATGAACTTGGGTCCAGACTAGTTAGTCCTTGGAATTTTTTTAGAATTGATTCCAGATCTGTTCATCATTTAATACCCAAACAGTACCCATTCTATAGGATCCATACTAGTGATTAGCATAAGCTTTTTGCACAAAATAATTGGTATCACAGTAAGAACAACATATTTTTTTTAGCTAAATTGATTAAATGATTTGCAGAATAAGCAAAGTCAGATTTAGCAAAGGATTTACCATTCTGAGCAATGTTGTTTTTGTACTTGGATGTGGAAGCAAATGATTTCTGATTTGCTTTGACATCACTTGAACCTTTCATAACCCATATCATATGATCTACCTTAGATGTTTTCTTTCCTTTAGATTTAGAAAAATACCTAACTGAACCATCAGCAGACTTTTCTTCAAGAGCTAAAAAGAGAATAGAAGATCTAATCTGATCTGTTTTTGAAACATTTGATTTGGAATTTTTCTTTTTGAAATCAAGATTATGAAAAGAACTAAAAACAATTTTAAATGAACATACTGATTCAGTTGACTCATCATAAGAAGATAAATCAATTGTCTCAGCAAATACTTTTTCAGAGAAATAAGCATTTGTTGCTTCCAGTTGTTTTATTTTTTTTCAGATAAATTGTTTTTCTCATTAAAAACTTTCTCAATTTTACTTTGCAGATAAGATTTGACTTTCTGCTCTTTCATAATGTCTGAAGCTAGAACAGACAGCTTCCTTGTAAGCTTTGAAATCTCATTTTCAAAAATCTTTCTTTCTTGCTGAAAGTCCTTTTCCAAGTTCTTGTTTTTGACAGAAATTTCCTTGAAAATCCATGCATTTTTCTTTTCAAAAGTTTTCTTTTCAGTCTCAAAAGAAATTTTCTTTTCCTGAAAAACTTTTTTTCTAATAGATCTTGTAAAATACTGATTTGCTTGGGAAGTTCAGCAGATTTTTCTTCAAGAGCTTGTTTTTCTTTTGGAAAAATGTCTCTTTCAGAAATATGAATCCTTTCAAAATCAGAGACTTGTTTTGAAAGTTTTATGCATCTAAGTTCAATATCTTTCTTTTCTTTAGAAAGATCAGACAATTTCTGGTTGTAGATTATCTCCAAATCAGCTTTTTCATTTCTGCTTTCTTCATACATCTTTATAAAATCTATACCCTTTTATCTCAGTGTAGATACCTTCTTCTCAAATTTCTTAAGTTTGGTCTGAAGCTCAGCTGTCTCATCTTTCAGCTATGAGTTTTGTAATTTCAGCATCTCATTTTCAGCTTTTAGAGTAGGCATCTCAGGCATATAAGCTATGGCACAGTCTCTCTTTGATAGAACAATATTCCACTTTGGATCAATGTGAGACATCTTGAATAAGATTCTGAAAAATTTGCTTGAAAAATGATCGTCCCGAAAAATCAGATAAAATTTGACTTTGAAAGTCAAGTTGATCAAAACTTGAAAATTTGTGAAAATTTTCTAAGTCCTGAATCCGCAGAGAGTAAGACCAAAGAACCCGCAGAGCAGTAGAACACAAGAAACCGCAGGCTAAACAAAAACCAATTCGCAGACAAAATCCACAGAGACCAAGAATTCGCAGAATATTTTGCGAAATATGGAATTAGCGGCAAATCAAACAAGGAACTTGTTAGTGCACATATTTGTTGGATACAAGATCATGAAGACTGAAGATCATAGTAAAGCAAGTCAAAGCTCAAAGTCAACTCTCAAACAAGAAGTCAAAGTCCCTTGTAATAAAAGTCAAAGTCAAAGTCTTCGTGTTTTAGTGTCTTTGTAAGTGTGTGTTTGTTTTCCTTTAATAGACTTGTGACTAGGAGTAGGTGTTAGAATAAGTTGTAACAACTCAGAGTTGAGAACAGTTGCAAGTTAGAGAGAGAGAGAGAGAGTACGTTGAGTTTGTAGAGAGAGAAAGTGGTCTGAAAGTCTGTATACGAAATCTTATGATAAATTGAAACAGGTAGTTTGATTGAAATTGTTTTGTTATTCCCAGATAACAATGTGATCACAAGATGACAAATGATTCCATTAATTGTCAATTTTATTTATCACCAATATTGATATTACAAAGAACACTCACACTGCTTTCTCTCTCTAACTATGAAACTCTCAAGATGCTATCTCTGATGTTGTTACTCCTAAAACACGCACAACAAGCTATTTAAACAAACTCAGAAACGCGCTAGCTACTGTTCACGTACACTACTGAAAATGCGCAAACAACTAGAAAAACAGAAATTACAACATTTGACTTTGAGTTTATTACACTAGACTTTGATGCTTGAGAGTTGACTTTGAGGCTTTGACTTGCTTGATTCTCATCTTTAGTATTAATGATCTTGCATCCAACAAATCTGTGCTCTAACATTCTCCTCTGTTGGATCAAGATCATCTCCCAAATATTTTGCAGAACAATCTTCTCTTTTAAACTCAATTTGAATATTCTCCATTTGATGTAAATAAGATCTTCTCAAGCAATCAACATTCTCCCCTATTCATATGAAAAATTCACATTCTCCCTTTCTTTGATAAACTCTATCTTCAAACTTTCATCAATTTTCCAAAAATCTGTTCTTCAGGAATATTAATATTCTCCCTCAACGTCGGCATAAACCTCTTTCAGACACTTGGAAATAAATTATCTTCTGTTTCAGCTCAATTTACTTCAGCAAATTTAACTTAAAAAATTCTGAAAACTTTGAACTCTTGAGCTTTCAACAATCTTTATTATTTCTTGATCTTCTCTCACAGTCAATCTTTGAACTTTTCTTTAAACGCTTTGAATAATCTTTCAACAAACTTTCTTTCACAACCATTTCTTGACCTTTTCTCACCCTTTTTGATGATTGCGGCATTGAGATCATCAAAACTTTCAACAAGAAATGTCATCTTCAATTTTGACCATTGATCTTTTGAAATGAACCTCCGATTCACCAGCGATCCAAAATAAGGTATTCATCCAGATCTTTTCAAATCCAGACAAATTAGGAATGTAACACCTGAATCAACAAATGAATCAGTAAATATGTCTGTCAGTAACACAAAGTTACTGTGTGTAACGGATACACATTGGAAAGGAGCTTTTATAATGTTCATTCCCCCAGGACTTCCATTCAATCATCGAAACACCACAAAGGAAATTTCTATGAATGTTATGACCAGAAAACAAATTCCTTATGTGTTCGTGCATGTGTTAGAAAGAATTAAGCACATGATGATCGCTTTTTATAAGGCTCAACATTGTGTAAACCACTGAGACAACAGTAGTATAACACAGTCTCAATGTGCATGATCGAAGTGCGAAGGTGGGACAGACTTCCTTCTTTTTCAATATCCATATTTTCCAAATGAAAGTCAGATAGATTATGTGTTGCGTCCCCATAAAATATTGAAACATTTTCTTTTTGAAAAGAAAATGAGTGGCTGGTGGGGTTTTTAGCAAGAGTTGGCATGGGCTAGTTGCCGGTTTCAATAATGTTCACGAAGAATTGTGAAACACTAGTAATGTGGTTGCCCGACTCAGAAAAAATTGGTGCAAAGATTGATATTCTTTTTCTCTGATCTCTCACCCTCTTTCTTTTAATCATTGAGCTCTCTTCTAACCAAACTCTCATTTACATTTTACCTATTCACACAACCCACACTCAGTATTTCACCCCTCACACAATCGATCACTCAAGGATTAACTTCTTGGGTAGGAAACACTGGTTAACGTGAATCCATAGAAGTTTCATTTAAGTCCTACACAATGAACCCATATTTTCCTATTAAAGAACAATGTTGCTCAAAAATGGGTTAACTTTATCAGTTAAAGCACAAATATACAAGTCAGATTTCTGTATGCTTAGAAATATATATCATGAAGATTTGATCATTTTTAAACATTGAAGATATTTCAAACAAGATAATTGAATGAATGAAATGAAGACAAAAAAACTTGTTTGAAAATCTGACATTGTATTATAAAGATCAATATCGAATGATTTATCTATTAGGGCTTAGGTCAACAAAAATTGAATGTTGTCCATACGAATCAATATATAGATATTCTTGAAAGAACGTTTTGAAATGAAATCACGCTCAAAGTTCTTTGATGTTCAATTGGGGTGTCTTACCATCAAAATTTTGTTTCAATTAAGAGACATGGTAAGAACAAGTTCAATCAAAAATTAAACCAGTGTATATGAATACTTGACAATATATAGAGAAGACAATACGCAAGTAATTATCTTTGAAAACACACGGTTTGTTAACATTTAAGCACAAATAAAATGAAAACATTTAAAATCACACTTCTATATTCATGAAATCATTTTAAGAATCAGAAGTGGTTTGAACATTTAAAAATATGTTTTCTATGATTGAAAGTCGTCCTTCTTTCAACCATATATGAGATTAAGATAAGAAATAAACCTTTCCGTTCAGTCATAAATCTCATAAAGTCAAGCTTATAGTCATAAGAATATGATCTTGTAAGCATCTTCTCAATCTACATCAGTCAGAAAGTCCATCAAAGCAACTTTATTCACAACATTTATTGAAAAATAAAATGACATAAAGCAGTAAAACATTGAATGTACGAGTTCTGATCTGAAGTAATCAGAAGTCATAATGCTTACTTATTTTCTTTACTCTTACTCCCCCTGCATTTATGCATTAGAAAATTTATCAATGACAAACATATGCAAAAGTGATTAACTCCCCCTCAAATAGATATAGATCATCTAAACATCGTCTCTAACTCCCCCTGAAAACATGAACACACGTTAAAGTGCATATATCTTTTCAGACTAAAGATAAAGAAATGAAGAAAAATAACAATAAGAAAAACTTTAGTAGGTAATCACAGATTATGTCTTGAGATTTAGCATACCAAGTTTCGAGATAAGAAAATTAAATCTCTTTTCGTCGAGAGGCTTGGTAAACAAATCAGCAAGCTGATAATCAGTGTTTACAAAATAAAGTTCTATTGTACCCTTTTCAACATTGTATTTTATAAAATGATACCGTACGTCTATGTGTTTTGTCTTTGTATGTTGCACAGGATTAGCCGATATAGCTATGGCGCTCTTCGAGTCACAATAAATCGGTATTTTGTTGAACTGGAAACCATAGTCTCGAAGTTGTGTTCTCATCCACAAGACTTGAGAGCAGCAACTGGCAGCAGCTCCATACTCTACTTCAGCAGTCGAGGTGGAAACGAATGAAACGTTTTAAAAGGAGATCACGCTCAAAATTCTTTGAAGTTCAATCGGGGTGTATCACCATCGAAATATTTTGTTCAACTTGAGACATGGTGATAGCATATTCAACAAAAAATTAAACCGGTGTGTGTGAATACTTGAAAGTATATGAAAAAGATAATACGCAATTATTTATCTTTGGAAACACAAGGTTTATATATCATTAAAGCACATATAAATGAAAACATTTAAAAATGACACTTCTATATTCATGAAATCTTTTTAAGAATCAAATGTGGTTTGAACATTTAAGAACATGTTTTCATATCTGAAAGTTGTCCTTCTTTCAGACACGTATGAGATTAAGATTAGAAATAAACCTTTTTTCTCAGTCTTAAATCTCATCAAGTCAGCTCAAAATCATATTTGATATGATCGTTTAAGCTCTCTCTCAATTCTGCAAAAATCAAAAGTCGTGAAAGTATAAAGCTTTATTCACAACATTTATTGAAAAAATAAAATGACATAAAGCAGTAAAACTTTGAATGTACGAGTTATGATCAGATGTAATCAGAAGTCATATACTCCCCCTGAAATTATGGATCAGGAAAAATATGTACTCCCCCTTGAAGGTTGATCTTCTCATTCATGTATCGGAGTACAATCTCGTTCACGCACGGAGTATAATCTCTTTTGATTGTTAAAGTACGAGTCCTAAATTTTTATGTTTAGAAGTCAAACTCTTAATTACTGAGGTACGGGTTCTGAGTTGTAGTATTCAGAAGCCTTGGTTATCTTACTCCCTCTTAACTTGAGATGCCTGCAACACAAATTCATCTTTCGGCTTTGGTATCCATTGGTATTTGGGTCCATGTTTGTGAGTTGCAGTTCTATTAGGAGTAATTGAGTAATAACCATACCAGTAATGATCACTAGTTTTATGAACAAAATCATAAGTATGACAATAAGAACAATAATTCTTCTTAGACAACCTGATTATTTGATTTCTCGAGTAAGCAAAATCAGGTTTACCTTTCCGCACATTGTTCATCTTTGCTTGTGATGCATGTACAAATGATTTGTTACCTTTCTTCTCATCCTTCTTCTCATCATTCTTTTCATCCTTAACTTGTTTCACTTTCCAAACCAGCTTCTCTTCTTCATATCTCCTTCTTCTTCTTCTTTTAAATATATTTGAACCATCTACATTTCTATCAAAGAAAATATTAGTAGTACGAATCTGATCATATGAATTTACTGATCTTTTTGAAGAAACAGTTCTTGGATGTGAGCTTGAGGATGTCTTTTTAGAGTCAGCTGAATGATTTCTAGGTGTGTGGATAAGTGACTCTACAGTCTTCTGCTCAGTCACCACTACCTTAGAAATAATTTCTTCAAGCTCTTTTATCTTTGAAGATAAACTGTTCTTTTATTTGATGTGTAGGTCAATCTCTTTCTGGAACTCAGACTTCGCTTTTGGATCTTTCAAAGCACATGTTGACAGTTCAGATAATTTCTCTGTCAGTTTCTTTATTTCTGTCTCAAAAATGTTTCTTTCATCTTCAAAGTCCTTCTCAGTATTTGTTCTTTGACCAGATATTTCTTTGAAGATTCCCGCATTCTTTTGTTCTATGGTCTTCTTTTCTTTTTCAAACTTGTCTCTTTCCAAGATGATTACTTTCTCAATGTCAGTCACCTGTTGAGAAAGCTTGGAACATTTAAACTCAACCGTTTTCTTCTCTTCAAAACTCTTCCTTGAAAACTCAGAAAATTTCTTTGCAAATCCTTTCTTTTCGTTCTTAAACTCATTTCGGTCTTTGGCAATCTTTTGCTCCAAATCTGATATTTTCTTTTGAAGCTCAGCATTAGCAGTTTCCAAACTCTTTTCCTTCTCCTCATTCTTATCAACAGAATCTGTTTGCTGGACTTGGACAATTTGATCTTCCAAGTCTGAGATCCTTCTAGTCAGCTCAGCATTCGCAGTCTTTAATTTCTCAGATTCCAACCATTTATCTTCTTTCAAAGCATGAAGAACTTCTCTTTCAAGTTGTTTTATATGATCTTTATACTCAGCAAAGAAATCTGAATTTTTTCCCGAAGCAGTTGCCTTTTTCAGTAAACGCATATGTGAATGCATCCGTTCTTTAAGACTATTGAAAGTAGCAACTCGGTCATTTTCTTTCTGCTTATAGTAATCAATCAGATGTTCATTTCCAACAATTTCTTTGCGTAACTTGAAACTGTTCTCACGCTTTTCTGCAATCTTATCTCCAAGAGAGACAATCTTGGCTTTAAGTTTAGCAATCTCTTCTTTTGATGCCATCTTGAGCTTTACACTGTTGCAATTAGAACTTGAAATTATCGTTAGTCCAAGTGAAATCAGAAAAATACAGAAAAACTTAGAAAGAAATTCAGAAATTAACTTTCCAAAATTCTC
This sequence comes from Arctium minus, assembly GCA_954870635.1. Lineage (NCBI taxonomy): Eukaryota > Viridiplantae > Streptophyta > Magnoliopsida > Asterales > Asteraceae > Arctium > Arctium minus. Next base: position 69,709,737 of record OX941092.1, on the reverse strand, counting down.
TGAGTATGGAATTCGCAAGATATAATGAAGTACAAGGAATTTTTTACACACAAAATTCGCACACTACAAACACAAACCTTAGAATTCGTACAAACCAATCTTTCAGAATTCGTATGCACACACTTTAGAATTCGCACACTTAAAAGAAATCAGAATTCGCATACAACCAGAATTCGCATGTTGTGTTATGCGAGTTCTAGGAATTCGCATACAACACTATGCAAGTTCTAGACTTGGAAAATTTTGAAAATAAAACTTTTCGCATACACACTTTTCGTATACAACTTTTCGCACAACACCCTGATACGAGTTCTGAACTTAGAAAGATATTTGAAAAACAAGAATTCGTATAATATCTCTATGCGAATTCTGACTTTTTGCAAAACAAAGCTATACGAATTCTGATGATTTCTCAATACACACACATGCAAAATCTATGCAATTCGTACAACACCCATCTGCAAATTCTACACTTTAATTTTTCAGAAACACAATTATGCGAAATATAATGATTCAAGCGAAATCCAATGAGTCTGCGAGTTCTTCTTGCGAGTTCTAGAGGGATCTGTGAGTTCTTCAGTTCTTCGACCAAAATACACATTAATTGTCAGGATCTTGATTCTTAACAAGAATAAACACTCAGAAACAATATTAAAGAAGTTTGTGGAATAACACTTTAATATTCAATAAAACAGTGAATCAGAATAACAACTTGTATACTTTATTGAATGATTGTAAAGTTACAAGATTCAACACTGAACCTCAATATTGATGAACAGGCTCAACAATACGAATTCTACTTCTCTAGAACTAGGACTATAAGCCTTGAGGTTGATTCTCTCTATGAAAACAAAAATTCAGAATTCTAAAAGTTATATTCTATCAATTACAAACTATTCTATATATACTGAAGATAAAAGATAATTACAAAATAATAAAAGATCTTCAGAATAATCTTCCATATTTATCTTCAAGCTTTCCATAATCTTTAAACTTGATCTGCACGAACCTTGATTATCTCTTAAGCAACACTAAGTCTTTAGCAGCATTAATACTTTGAGCAGTATTAATGTTCAGCAGTACTAAAGTTTCTTAGCAGTAGTAACTTCATCCAGCAGTATTAATCATTGACTAGCAGCATTAATCATTAGAACTAGTAACCAAGTTCTTCTAGCAGTATTAACTATACTTGTGCATTTCTGAATTTCCCAACAATCTCCCCCTAACTTGACTTTTAGGAAGAGAAGTCAGGTTCTTCAGATGATATTTTAGATGCTCCCAAAACTTCATAGCTCATATATCTGTATTGTCATCCGACCCCAAACTCTGATTGATTGTTCTTTGAATCAGATACTTTGCCATTTCTGAATCTGGAGCACATCCAAGCTTCTTCTTCAACATTGCATGTAGCTTCAATCTACTGTGATTGTACACTCTATCCACTAGGAAGTACTCTATGTGATTTGAATCCATAGTCAAAGAATATACTCCACTAGTTTCATATAGAGTCCAGTTTGTGACCTTTTGAAACACACTTCTGATCATATGCTCCACTTCTTCAGGCTTGAACATCATATACAGATACTCCATCACAAGTTTTGTGATTGAAATCCCTGGAGCTTTCAATTGATCTGCATACAACTTCATTCCTATTTCAAACATCTCTTCTAAATCTGACCTGGAACATGTTCTTACAATCTTTGCCCAAGTATTATACACTTCATGCTTTTCATCTTTTCTTTTGAGCCTGATGTATTCTTTTCCATCCACCTTCATTGTATCCCATAGAATGACCTCAGGTGGCTTAACTCCTACAGGTTCTGCTGTAATAGGTTCAGGCACTTTGTCCATCACTACCATGTACAGATTCACATCATCAGTGCTTGATGGTTCTTTCTGTTCAGATGACTTAGGTGCCCCTTCTTCTTCAGCAACCTTCTCAGCTTCTTCTTCAGCTACTCTAGGCTTCTTGACTGATTTTCTTCTGGCCATCATCTTAGTTCTTTTTAAAGTCCTCAGACTTTCACCTAGAGTGGCTTCTTTCTTACGTGTTTCTTGCTCATCTGGAAAAGGCTTTTCTATCAAAAAGTCATTACTTTCTTTCATTCTCTTCTCCATTTCCACCTTTGTTGTTTCATTCCCTTGAAGCTTGATCATCTCTGAATTGTATAACTCTTTAATTTGTTCAAAATTCATCTTTGAGAACATCTCCTTTCTGACTCCTACAGCACCTTTGAGAAATGTAATCATCTTGTTTCTCTCTTGGGTACCAAGGTAAGTCTTTGAGGGTTGTCTCTTCTTTGCAGCCACTTTGAACAACACTGATTTCTTCATGGTTGCAGCTTTCTTCTGAGCCATTTCAGTTGCCAGACTTTGTTGATAAGCTTCATTTAATTCTGCAGCTAAAGCCTTAGCCATCTTTCTGTCCTTTTCAACTTGATCCCTTTCTTCTTGCTCAATATCATCTTGTATCTTTCTGGCCAAAGCTTCATCTAACTCAACCAACTTTTGCCTTTTGATTGGTTGATCAGATTTCACCATTTTAGCTTTGCCTTTGTCTTTGCTTGCCATCTTCTCAACACTTGATTTCTTTACAGCCTCATCTCTTTCTTTGATGACCACTCCTTTGGTCTTTGAGATGACCTTGGGAGTATCATGTTTGGCTTTGATTAAGGTCTCTGCTATCTCAAGATCTGTTAGTACTTCTTGCACTATTTCTGCTGCCCCCTCAAAATCAACTTTCTCCCCCTTGTCTTGAGCATCATCCTTGTTGACATCAGCTTCTGACTCCGCCTTTTTGGGAGCATCAGTCACTGGTTCCCTTCTTCTTAGCACATACTGTTTCTTCTTCTTTCTCTGAATCAATTTCTTCACCATATTCTTCAGGATGACAATCTGTTCTTGTTGAGACAGAATGATCAGTTTCAGCTCTTCAATGTCTTTTCCCTGCTTGATTACATCCATGTTGATGTTTCCCATGTTTTCCATCAATTCAAAATAGTCATATCTGTCCTCACCTTCTCCAGGAGTGTTACCCCCTTTTGAAGGATCATGGGATCTTTTTGTAGTAGAGGTCTTCTGTCTAGCAGAAGCACCTGCTACCTCCATGGTTTATTGGCATCTGGGACCTTTGGATGATTGCTCACCCAAAGTTGCCATGGGGAAGGTCTTATTTATGTTACCACTGACCTCCTCTGTGCTAGCAGGAGTAGTGGCAGCCTTTGCACCCATATGCTCAGTCATCTCCTCATTGAGCACCTCCTTGGGGTTGGGAGACACCCCTGTGGTTTCCCTGTAGATATTCTCTAATGGAGAATTCTCCATTAGAGGGCTTAAAGGCTCTGTGGGTGAAGGTACAAGAAGGGAAGGAGCCTTCTTTACCTTTTTCTTGATATATGCATTGGTTATTGGTGCAATTGGTTTTTGAACAAGGGACTGAGGGATTGATATGGTGATGGAAGGTTGGGATTGGCTTTCAGTGGGATAGTCTAATGAGGGCCTTGACCTTGAAGCCATACCTTCTGGATTGTGGGACACCACCATCATTGTAGAGAACAATGGGGTGTCAACTCCTTCCGAGTCCAATGGAGATCTCTTCATATTTGAAAAGACCTTGCCTTTGGGGATTATAGGTACATATACCTCATCAAAATTGAGGCATATCCGTCAATTCATTGGTTATAACTGCCTATACAAATCTTGGGTACATATAAAAACTCTTTTTGTTTCCCAAGTTTGACACTAGGTCATTGAAAATCATTTTAGAAAAATTGTACTTTCTGGCAGTTGCCAAGCAAACCAAAGCATAAGCAATGGTACTACTGAACTCACTCCATCCAGTAGTCTTTTTGGAAATACAGTGCATCAGGGTATGAACAAGAAAACGCCATTGGGTATAAAATTTTGCTTTTCAGAATTTGAAACCACCCAATTGGCCTCCATACCCCATTCTTGACAAATTTGAGAACAAGTCCTCATTTGGAATAGAAGTAATACCTGCAGCATCGTCTAGACGTAGATAGATGCGTATCACCTCTTCAGAAACTGACAAGGGTTTGTCACACACCCTTGTCTTGATTATATGCACACGATTCTCTGTGATTATGGTGGCATTCGCCTAGAATTGTCTTTGATGCTCTATGTATATAGTTGGCGACACAGTAAGAGCATGGGCAATGTTGTTGGACTTGAGAAAATCCACAATATGGTGAAATCCAGCAGCTTGTTTCGGCTTCTGTAGCATCGCAATCTCGTTGTGCTCATCAATGAATGCCATGGATGCCATTGTGCTTGAGTAATCTGGACTACAACACTTGGTGCTTGAGAGAAAAGGGTTAGAGAGCAGATGAATAGAAATCAAAGAGTCGTTATGAACTTTTGGGCGGGCAAAAAGGGTATTTATACGATTCGGATCATAAGCAGTATTAACTCCTAGCAGTATTAACTAACTAGCAGTATTAACTGAGAGTAGTATTAACCACTAGCAGTATTAACTAACTAGCAGTATTAACTGAGAGCAGTATTAACTGAGAGCAGTATTAAACCCTAGCAGTATTAACTAACTAGCAGTATTAACTGAGAGCAGTATTAACCACTAGCAGTATTAACTAACTAGCAGTATTAACTGTGCACTGGCAGTATTAAAACTGCACTTGCAGCATTAACTATACTTACACTTTTTGAAGCTTGAGGTACTCTGAGCAAGGTAATACCTTCCTGAGAAAGATGTTAGTAGTACCAAAGAATAAACCAATAACAGGTATGAAAACACTTTTTAAAAACATGAGCTCATTCAGAGTTGATCATGCCCACACTTGTGACAAAGAAAGTGAATCTACCCACATCAAAAGCTTTAGTGAATAGATCAGCAAACTGGTTGTCAGTATGAACTTTAGCAACTTGAATTAGCTTCTTTTCATTACAATCTCTGATAAAGTGATACCTGATCTCAATGTGCATTGTTTTGGAGTGCTTGACTGGATTGTTAACAATGCTTATAGCACTACAATTGTCAATGAAGATTGGAGTGTGAAGAAAGGTTACCCCATAGTCCAGCATCTGATTCTGAATCCATAAAACCTAAGAGCAGCAACTTGCAGCAGCAATATACTCAGCTTCTGTTATTGATAAGGACACTGTGGTTTGTTTCTTACACTGCCAAGATACTAGTCTTGCACCCAAAAGTTGACATCCACCCGAAGTAGACTTTCTGTCCATGATAGCACCTCCCAAGCCACTATCTGAATATGCAATCAAGTCAAAGTTGGATTCATACGGATACCAGAGACCTAATCTAGGTTGCCCTCTTAAGTATCTGAAAATCCTTTTAACAGCTTGAAGATGTGATTGCTTGGCTTTGACTTGGATTCTGGCACACAAACACACTGGAAACATGATGTCTGGTCTTGAGGTTGTGAGATACATGAGAGATCCAATCATTGATCTATATAGATGGACATCAACATCCTCCCCCTCAAGATCAGCAGTGATCTGTTTATGAGTCTCCATAGGTGTGCTTGCTGGCTTTGAGTCTGTTAAACCATATTTTTCCAGGATGTCTTTCACATATTTTGATTGGCTTATGAAGATCCCATCTTTCTTCTGTTTCACTTGAAGCCCAAGGAAGAAGGTAAGTTCACCCATTGAACTCATTTTAAAGCTCTTGTGCATCAACTTTTCAAAGTCTCTACACATCTGATCTTTTGTGGATCCAAAGATGATATCATCCACATAAATCTGAACCAATAGGATGTCCTTCTTACTTCTTTTAATGAAGAGGATCTTGTCAATTATTCCTCTTCCAAACCCATTCTCCAAGAGATAGGTAGATAGAGCATCATACCATGCTCTTGGGGCTTAATGAAGACCATAAAGTGCTTTCTTCAGTTTGTATACTCTGTCTGGATATGTTGGATTTTCAAATCCAGGGGGCTGACAAACATATACTTCTTCATCATTTGTACCATAAAGAAAGGCACTCTTCACATCCATTTGGTATACCTTGAACTTCATGTATGAGGCATAGGCCAGAAATCAAGGTTTGAAAAATCCAATAAATGGTTTTCTTTTATTTAAAAGCTCATATGGTGTCTTGTTTTTAGGCTTGACTACTAGAACTCTGTTTTGGACATAGCAAGCATTATTAACTGCTTCAGCCCAGAAAGTAATTGGAAGTTTGGAATCAGCTAACAGAGATCTAGCATCCTCAATCAGTGTCCTATTCCTTCTCTCAGCAACACCATTTTGTTGTGGAGTCCTAGAAGCACTGTATTGCCTCTCAATTCCTTTTTCCTCACAAAAGGTGTTTAGGTCATGATTTTTAACTTCAGTACCATTGTCTGACCTAATGACTTTTACCTTTTGATTTGTTTGGTTTTCAATTCTTAGAATAAAGGATTTGATCAGTCCACTTGTCTCATCCTTAGTCCGAAGAAAATATACCCAAGTAAATCTAGAGTAATCATCAACAATAACTAGGCAGTATGATTTCTTACCTATGCTCATAACATTTGTAGGACCAAACATATCCATATGCAACAACTTAAGAGAATTAGAGATTGTGTTCAACTCTTTGGAATTATGAGAAGTTTTGTGTTGTTTGCCTTTGAGACAGGCAACACAATGATCATCACATGAAAAGACTTTGGAAGGTAAACCTCTTACAAGGTTGTTTTTAACAAGTTTATTCATTGTTTTAAAGTTCATGTGACACATCCTTCTATGCCAAAGTGATGATTCATCCAAAGAAGATTTTGAAACAAGACAGTTTAGGGATGAATCAGTTGAAACACTTTCCATATCTAAGCAATATACATTTCCTTTCTGGGAGTTCTTAATAGTATCATCTTTTCATCAACTACCTTGAATCCAGGAGCAAGGATAATGCATTCAGAATCTGTAAATAATATACTATGTTGTTTGTCACAAACCTGTGATACACTTAACAGGTTGTACCTTAACTGTTCAACATAGAATACATGAAATACCGGATACCATATACGAACAAATGAAACAAGTCTCACAACCTTTAAGGAAACAATCCCTGACTTGTTCCTTACAATACTTTCTCTTTATCTAGACCAGCTCATCAACCTTGCATATTCTTCTTGATAATCTGGATGTTGATCTGCTACACCCAAAACTTTAAATTTGTCCATCTCTCTGATCCTGTGAACAAAGATATCTCTCATATCCTCCTACAAGAATGGTTGCCTCAAACGGTTTCTCAACTGTCTTACTTGAGCATCAGTAAGGACAGGAGGTAAGAATGGTTGATCAGAAGGACCTGCTTGGGTTTCGACTGGGTTTGAAGGAAAGAATGGTTCAGGTTCAAGTTCAGTTTGAACTTCTGGTATGTTTTCAAATTTGGGTGGTTGTTCATGAATTGGGCTTGGAATTCTTTGTGGGCTTGGTAAACTGGTTTGAATAGGTGAAATAGGTTGGATAGAATGAATAGATTGGGTTAAAATTGGTTGGGTAACTTGAACAGATTGACTAGGATCAACTTGGGTAGGTTGGGTAGATTGGTTAGATAGGGTAAGCTTGATTGTTGGTTGAATGGGAGGTTGTTGAGCAATGGTTTCTGGAACTTCAGTGTTCACAGGACTCAGATGAATGTCCTCTTAAGAGCACGCTAGGAAGTCCAAAATGCTAGCTTCTCCTTCATATACATTCATTTCTTCTTCTTTGATCTTTCAAAATCTATCATATTTCTCACCATAAGAAGCTTCATCATCTGATGAAAGATCAATAGCATAAATTTCTTCCAATCATGTGAGTCTGATTATCTCCTCCTTTGTAGCAACCACGGTCTTTTCAACCAATGGCTCCACATCTTCATTTACGTACAAAACCAGCTCCCTACCATGACTCTCACCAAAATCCATCTATTCATCATCAACTAGATCCACCATCTCTATATCTTTATCTCTTTCCAAACCACCACCAACATGTTCAGATTCTGCAATAGTTCTCTGCCTCTTAGATATCTCACCCTCATGGTCATGATCTGAATCATGATCATGCCTTTTCCGAGAACTTGCTTGTGTTTTGCACGAATCCTGAATAGCTTTTGTCAATTCTTGAATATGCTGAATCATCTCTGTCTTGAAAGGTTGAAACTCAGTGAATGAAACAGAATCAGTTTGCACAGAAGGTGGTTGAGCTCTGAGTAATCCAACCAAATCAGCATCGGAGTCCTCAGCAGATGCCTGAAACAACAATTTGGCATATAATAGTGACTTCAACTCCTCCACAGAAAGATCAACTTGCTGAACAGGTGATGGTGGAGGTGGTTGAACAGATTCTTCCACCGCTGGGCCTTTTCCCTTCAATAAACCCATTAGTTTGGCTATCTCCTCCTTAAAATTCTCCGTCAAACGCTCAGTAATCCGGTTTTCAACAGCCTTTAAGGCGCCGTCGAGATGCTCCTTTGACACAAAGTCGGGCAAATTAACTCCGGGGCTACTTAAGCTTCCCGTTGACACAACTGTTGTAGAACCAATAGTGTGGCCTGTGTTCAAAGCTGGCGTAGTGTTAGCAATGAGAGGACTTCCACCTAATCCTCGTAGTCCAGACTGCGGATCTACTACAGGTGTTCCGACCGGGTCACTAAGACGACCGGTGGTAGCAGATATGAGTGAGTGTGTCCTAGGAATAAAAACAGATGTAACAATTGGCTCTAGACCCACTGGTGCACTGAAAGAAGTCAAGCTCGGGGGCAGCTGAGCTCTTGTTTCAATACCTACCAGTTCCGAGTGAATGACAGATATATTGTGTGCTAATTCCCCGTGAAAAGATGAGACTACAGCCTGTTGAGAGGCAGTAGAATGGCTGGCTGAAGTGTGCATATGCATAAGTGGGCGACTTATGTCTTGTACTTCCGATTGCAACACATGCAATGGAGCACAAGATATGGTTACCCGTCTAGATCGGTAGGTTAGGTTACACTCACGCTCACCATATTCTTTTGCTTCAAACTCTCTCAGTCTCACACTTTCTAAATTTTCAACTAAGTCTCCCTCAGATCTCCTTGTTTCTCCCACAACTTGATCAATCTCTATATCAGCAGAATTATGTACCATGTCCTCATGATGTAGAGACACATCTTCTAGGAATGCAAAACTATCTTGGAGATTCTCATTGTCAATATCAGTTGTATCAAAAATAACCTCTTCAGCATGATAAGAAATAGCTGAAGGTACAGTATCAGCAGAGGTTGCATGCCTATCCGACTCAGTATCAGAATTTACACCTTCATCAGCTAACCTTACCTGAGGACTTGATTGAAGAATAATAGTCGGTGCAGTTGTAGAAACCTATAAATGTATGGCAGCTTGTGCCGAGGTTCCCACAGCTTCAGATGTAATAATTTGATCCCCACCAGTTCCCCTCTCGGAATTTTCCCTCGTCTCTCCCCGCTCCTGAACCCCCGTGGTTTCAGGAACCCTCACCGACTCCACTCTGTTAGGGTGTGAGTCCTGGGGTAGGGATTACCGGTTCTGGTAGTCCCATAGACTCTCTATATTCTACTACAAACTCAGAGTTTGGATTGTCATAGGCGAGCAATGTGTTGGGAACTGAAGATTTTACTAAGTGTAGTTACTACTGCTAGTACAAATGTAGTTACTACTGCCAGAACAAGTTGAAGATTAATACTGCTGAGTGTTACTACTGCTAGTGTTAATTAACACTGCTAGTCAAAGTTAGTACTGCTTGAACAAAGTTAGTACTGCTTAGCTAGTTAGTACTGCTAGTGGTTAGTACTGCTTGCAGTTAATGCTGCTATATGAAGTTAATGCTGCTGAGCATTATTAGTGCTGCTAAAGAGATCCGGATGGAAAGAAATACAGCTGGATATACTGAAGATATACTTAGAAGATATACATGGAAGATATACTGAAGATTTGTTTATTCTTTGTAATTATCTTTTTATTAGTATATGTATAGAATGTTTAGAATATATAATGAGGACTTTTGATAATTGTTTTTTTTTTTGGAGAGAAAAATCAACCTCAAGGCATAGATCCTAATTCTAGAGAAGTAGAATTCGTATTGGTGAGCCTGTTCATCATTATTGAGGTTGAGTGTGTAACCTTGTAGCTTTAAGCATTCAATACAAGTTTACTGTTTGATCATTATATACTGTGTTTGATTACTGTTTTATTAAATATCAAAGTGTTTTTCCGCAACTTATTTGATATTAGTTTCTGAGTATTAATTCTTGTTAAGAATCCGATCCTGACAAGTGGTATCAGAGCTAAATTCTCTCAGAAACAGTTATTCATCATGGAAAATCTTACAGAATCAAGCAGTACTTTGGTCTCAAAAGTTCCAATGCTCAGATCCAATGAATTTGACAGGTGGAAAATCAGAATCAAGCAATATATTCTCCTCACAGATTACTCTATGTGGGACATCATTGAGAATGGCCCATCTGATGGAGGAAAGATTGGTGAAGATGGCAAAAGAACTCCTCCAAAGACTGATACAGACCGGAAATCAAGACAGACAGAGATGAAAGCCTTGAGCACACTGCTCTTGGCCATTCCAAATGAGTATCAACACCAATTCTGCAACTGTACTGATGCACAGATGCTCTGGAATGCTCTAGAGAAGAGATTCTCAGGTACTAAAAGTACCAAGAGAAATCAAAAGGCAATCTTAAAACAACAGTATGAAAACTTCATCTCAACTAAGAATGAGTCCATGACTCAAACTTTTGACAGGTTTAATAAACTAATTGGTGAACTAGCTACTATGGGAGTACAGATTGATCAAGATGATGTGAACAGAAAGTTCTTAAGGTCCCTTGGAGATGAATGGACCATGTACACTGTGTCATTCAGACAGAATGATCAGTTGGAAGACAAAGAACTTGATGATCTGTACAATGATCTTAGAGTTTTTGAAGCTGAGGTGGAGGCAAAGAAGAAGCCTTCTGGATATGTTCATAATGCTGCACTCTTATCAGCATCAATTGATTCTACTGCTAACTCTGAATCAGTTAATGCTACTAATGGATCAAATCTAGATAAAGGCACTGATTATGCATTTGAAGCTCTTCTTTCTAATCATGGAAATTCTTCTTTGATCAATGATGACTTAGAACAACTTCATCCTGATGATCTGGAAGAGATGGATATTAAATGGCAGATGGCCATGCTCTCCATGAGGGTTAAGAAGTTTATAAAGAGGACTGGAAGAAACAACTTCTCACAAAGAAGAGAAGATGGAGCAGGGTTTGATAAATCAAAGGTAGAATGCTACAAATGTCATCTTAAGGGACATTTTGCTAGAGAATGCAGAAGTGGAATGTCTCACAACAACAACCATCAACAAGCTCAATCTGGAAGCTTCAATAACAATAGAAACTCTGCTCAAGCCCTTGTTTCTCAACAAGGAATGGGGTTTGATTGGAGTGATCAAGCAGAAGAAGCTATTCAGAATCAAGCTCTTATGGCTAAAGTATCTGATCTCCCAACTGAGGTAAGTTCTAATCTCTGCTCTAAAACTTGCATAGACACTGTTAAAAGGTACAGGGATCACAATCAGAAGATGAGTGATGACCTGAAGAGACTAGAAAAGGATATAAAAGACTATGTGAGGATAGTAGAGAGGTTTGAAGATCAAATCAAAGGTTTTCAAGCCAATGAACTACAACACTCATATGACACCAATTACTGGCAGTGGGAGAAAAAGGATTTAGAACTTAAACTGACCAAATCTAAAGAGGAAAGTGAAAAACTGAAAGAGGAGTTAACCAAGGTTAAGCTTGATGTAGAAAAGTTTTCCAATGCTTCTAAAGCAATGGACTCCTTACTGCAAAATCAGATTCATGATAAATTAAGAAGAGGAATTGGGTATAATGCCACACCTCCACCATATAACAACAATTACATTCCTCCTACTTCAGACCTGTTAGACACCAAAGATAGGAAGGACTTGCCTGAGGGAGCCACTGAAATAGATCCCTTAGATGAGGTAATTGTTGAGGATAAGACTGAGAAAGAGGTTGGCAAGAGTAAGAAGAACAAGGTGAGTGGTGAGATTTCTATAGAAAACAACATTATCACCAATGAGGATTGTGGAAGGGTTTGGATCAAATCCAAGAACATAGAGAAGACAGAGGAAAAGTCTGATAAGGTCCATTATAAACAGACCACAGTTGTGAATCCAGGTCCTTGCAAACAGTGTACTTGTAAGAAGAATGAACCCCAAAAACAGGACAAAAAGAGGGGAAATCAAAGAAACTGGAATAATCAATGGGCACATAAACAAGGGGTTGATCTGAGTAAAATCAATAGACCAAAACCTTGCTTTATCTGTGGCAAATTGAATCATCTTGCAAAATTCTGTTATTTCAATCCTATGAACCAAAGAATGAATTTCCAAAGATCCATGCAAAAACCCTTTGGTTATAAGAAAATTGAAAAGAACCATGTGGCTAAGAAAAATGTTAAAACTAAAAGCCACATGAAGAAAAAGTATTCTGTTAAAGAAAGTGTCAATATGTGGATTCCTAAAAGCACTAAAACTGTTAGTACTGCTACCACAAATAGTGCTGCTGACAATGATAGTGCTGCTAGAAGTAATACTACTGCTAACAATGTTAATGCTGCTAACAAGGTTAGTACTGCTAAACCTGTTAGTACTGCTCCACCTGTTAGTACTGCTAACTCTGTTAGTACTTCTAAGATTAGTACTGCTTCCAGTATTGATTCTGCTAAGCCAATCATATTGACAAAGTACTCTAATAAAGAGTGCTCTGAGTTTAAAAACCTCATTAAAAAGGAATGTAAATACTTTGATGAGAAAGGCAGACCCAAGATCACTTTGGCTTGGGTCCCCAATCATACTAATTGATTTATTAAATGTGCAGGGCAACCAACAGCTCAAGGGAAAGAGCATATGGCATGTTGATAGTGGTTGCTCTAGGCACATGACTGGCAACATGTCATGCCTTCAGGATTTCAAGCAAATTAATGGAGGACATGTTGCATTTGGAGACAATCTTACTGGTGGTAAGATAAGTGGAAAAGGTAATGTCACCAAAGGTAAGATGACGTTTGAGGATGTCTACTATGTTGATCAATTAAAGTACAACCTGTTAAGTGTATCACAGGTTTGTGACAAACAACATAGTATATTATTTACTAATACTGAGTGTATGATTCTTGCTCCAGGGTTCAAGGTAGTTGATGAAAGCATGATACTACTTAGAACTCCAAGGAAGGACAATGTTTACTGTCTTGATTTGGACAATGTTGATAGTGATTCATCTTTAAATTATCTTGTTTCAAAAGCTTCTATAGATGAATCCTCCCTTTGGCACAGAAGGATGTGTCACATGAATTTCAAAACTATGAACAATCTTGTTAAAAATAACCTTGTAAGAGGTTTACCTTCAAAAGTCTTTTCATGTGATGATCATTGTGTTGCTTGTCTTAAAGGCAAACAACACAAAACTTCTCATAAGACCAAAGAGTTAAATTCTGTTTCTTCTTGTCTCCAGTTATTGCATATGGATCTGTTTGGTCCTACAAATGTTATGAGTTTAGGCAAGAAATCCTACTGCTTGGTTATTGTTGATGATTACTCCAGGTTTACTTGGGTATATTTTCTAAGGACTAAGGATGAAACAAGTGATCTTATCAAATCCTTTATTCTAAGAATTGAAAACCAAACTAATCAAAGAGTAAAAGTCATTAGATCAGATAATGGAACTGAATTTAAAAATCATGATTTAAACTCTTTTTGTGAAGGAAAAGGTATTGAGAGACAATATAGTGCTCCTAGAACTCCTCAACAGAATGGTGTTGCTGAAAGGAGAAATAGGACACTAATAGAGGCTGCTAGATCTCTGTTGGCTGATTCAAAATTGCCAATTACATTCTGGGCTGAAGCAGTTAATACTGCTTGTTATGTCCAAAACAGAGTTCTAGTGGTCAAGCAAAAGAACAAGACCCCATATGAGCTTTTAAATCAAAGAAAACCTTTTATTGGTTTCTTCAAATCTTTTGGGTGTCCGTGTACAATTCTAAATACCAAATCTCACTTAGGTAAGTTTGATAGCAAAGCAGATGATGGATTTCTTGTTGGATACTCATCTCAGAGTAAGGCCTACAGAGTTTTTAACTCTTCTTCTAGAATAATTGAAGAAAGTGACAATGTCAAATGCAATGAGAACACACCAAATCCTGTTGGGTCTGGACCTCAATGGCTATTTGACATTGATTCACTAACTAACTCTTTTGGTTTTAGTAATGAATATACAGAAACAGATGGTGGAGAATCAGAGATCACACAAGTTCAAGAAAGTATATCTAAATCTGTGATTTTTCCCATACCCACAGTAAATGAAGACTGTGAAAAGGAATCATTTACTGAACCAAGTCAGAGTGAAGAAGACACTAGAGATGAGGAGACTCAAGAATCAGAAGTGACATCTGAAGACACTTCAGTTGAATTGCATGACTCTAATCTAGAGGCTGGACTGAATGTAGAACCTAGTCATAACACAAGAGTTCAAAAGAATCATCCTCCACAGTTGATAATAGGTGATGTCTCTTCTCCCATGATGACCAGACATCAAAGCAGGCTTCAGGAAGTGCAAGATCAACAGCATACAGTGCTCTCATGTTTTCTATCCCAGCTTGAGCCGAAAAAGGCACATGATGCTATGAAAGAATCTAGCTGGATAGAAGCAATGCAAGAAGAACTGTTACAGTTCAAGCTACAAGATGTGTGGGATCTAGTAGACCTTCCTAAAGGTCACAGAGCAATTGGCACAAAATGGATCTTCAGAAACAAGAGAGATGAAAGAGGTATTGTTATAAGAAACAAAGCAAGGCTGGTAGCTTAAGGCTACACTCAAGAAGAGGGCATAGATTATGAAGAAGTTTTTGCACCTGTAGCTAGGATAGAAGCAATCAGACTATTCCTAGCCTATGCTTCTTACATGAACTTCAAAGTCTACCAAATGGATGTAAAAAGTGCTTTTCTCTATGGGTCAATTGAAGAAGAAGTATATGTCTGTCAACCACCAGGGTTTGAAAACCCAAGCTATCCAGACAGAGTATACAAATTAAAGAAAGCACTTTATGGACTACATCAAGCCCCAAGAGCATGGTATGACACTCTGTCATCCTATCTCTTGGAAAATGACTTTGAAAGAGGAGTCATTGACAAGACTCTATTTATCAAAAGAAAGAAGAAGGATATCTTGCTGGTCCAAATATATGTTGATGACATTATTTTTGGTTCTACAAGAAACAATATGTGCAAGGAGTTTGAGGATTTAATGCATCAAAGGTTCAAAATGAGTTCCATGGGGGAACTTACTTTCTTCCTTGGACTCCAAGTTCAACAGAAGTCAGATGGCATTTTTATATGTCAATCCAAGTATGTGCAGGATATTCTAACCAAGTTTGGTTTCTCAGAATCAAAAACTGCCAGCACACCTATGGAAACACACAAGCAGATCACAGCAGATCTTGAGGGGGAGGATATGGATGTGCATCTTTATAGATCCATGATTGGCTCTCTCATGTATCTCACAGCATCAAGGCCAGATATTATGTTTCCAGTCTGTGTATGTGCAAGATTTCAAGTTAGGCCAAAGCAATCTCACTTTCAAGCTGTTAAGAGGATATTCAGATATCTCAAAGGGCAACCCAGATTGGGACTTTGGTATCCTCATAACTCACCTTTTGACCTAATAGCATACTCAGACAGTGATCTAGGTGGGGCAAACTTGGACAGAAAATCTACTTCTGGAGGATGTCAGTTTTTGGGTGCTAGACTAGTCTCATGGCAGTGCAAGAAACAAACCACAGTATCCACATCTACAACAGAGGCAGAGTACATAGCAGCTGCAAGTTGCTGTTCTCAAGTCTTATGGATTCAGAATCAAATGTTGGATTATGGGGTAACCTTTCTACATACTCCAATCTTTATTGACAACAGCAGTGCTATTAGCATTGTAAATAATCCAGTCAAGCACTCAAAGACAAAGCACATTGAAATCAGGTATCACTTTATAAGAGATTGTAATGAAAAGAAACTTATTCAAGTTGTCAAAGTTCACACTGATAATCAGTTTGCTGATCTATTCACTAAAGCTTTTGATGTGGGTAGATTCACTTTCTTGGTAACAAGTGTGGGAATGATAAACTTTGAATAAACTTCTTCTCAAAAAGTGAGTTTATACCTGTATATTGTTATTCTTGGTGTTACTAATCTTCTTTTCAGGATATACATAGCAGTACTCAGTATTTAACAAGTTTAAAAAGAAGCAAGACTAGTTAATACTGCTAGTAGTTAATACTGCTAGTTCAGTTAATACTGCTAGTTCAGTTAATACTGCTAGTTCAGTTAATACTGCTAGTAGTTAATACTGCTAGTGGTTAATACTGCTAGTGGTTAATACTGCTAGTAGTTAATACTGCTAGTAGTTAATACTGCTAGTTCAGTTAATACTGCTAGTTCAGTTAATACTGCTAGTGGTTAATACTGCTAGTGGTTAATACTGCTAGTAGTTAATACTGCTAGTTCAGTTAATACTGCTAGTTCAGTTAATACTGCTCTAGGTTAATACTGCTTATATTCCGAATACTATAATAACCTTTTGCCCGCCTAACAGTTCATAACGACTCTTTGCATACTGTTCTCTTGCGCTCAAAACCTTTTCTCTCTCAAGTTCGAAGTTTTCAGGCAAGTTTTCACTAATATCAATGGCATCCATGACATTCATCGACGAGCACAACGAGATTGCGATGCTACAAAAGCCAAAACAAGCTGAAGGTTTTCATCAGATAGTCGACTTTCTGAAGTCGAGCCACATTGCTCATGCTCTTACTGTATCACCTACAATCTACATTGAGCACCAAAGGCAGTTCTGGGCTAATGCAACCATTGTTGTGGAAAATGGGGTGCAAATGATCAAGACAAGAATCTGTGATCACTCACTTACAGTTACTGAAGAAGTCATTCGCATCAGTCTACGTCTAGACGATGCCTCTGGTATAATGTCTATCTCTAATGATGAACTGTTTTCTAATCTTACTAGAATGGGGTATGGAGGCCCATTGGGTGTTTTCAAATTCTCAAAAGCAAAGTTTTCACCCCAATGGCGTTTTCTTGTTCATACCCTGATGCATTGCATCTCCAAAAAGACCACTGGATGGAGTGAGTTCAGCAGTCCAATTGCATATGCTTTGGTATGCTTGGCTACATCCAGAAGGTACAATTTCTCAAAGATGATTTTCAGTGATCTTGTATCAAATATGGGAAACAAAAAGAGTTTCTTTATGTATCCCAGATTTGTTCAGGAAGTAATTAACCATGAATTGACGGATATACCTCAACCTGTTGGGGTATATGTACCTAAACCCCCAAAAGGCAAGGTTTTCTCAAATATGAGAAGATCTGCTGGGGACTCGGAAGGAGTTGACACACCATTGTTCTCTACAATGATGGTGGTGTCCCAAAACACTGAAGGTATGGCAGCAGGGTCAAGGCCCTCATTAGCCCATCCCACTGCTAGCCAAGCCCAACCTTCTCACTCAAAAACAATTCCCCAGTCCATTCTTACAAAACCAACCTCTCCAATTACCCAAACTTATCAAAGAAAACAGGTAAAGAAGGCTCCTTCCCTTCTTGTACCATCACCCACACAACCTTTAAGCCCTCTAAGGGAGAATTCTCCCCTAGAGAATATCCAAAGGGAAACCACAAGGGTGTCTCCCAACCCAAAGGAGGTGCTCTCTGAGGAGGAGGTAGAGCATATGGGAGATGAGGCTGCCACTACTCCTGCTAACACAGAGGAGGAAAGTGGTAACATCAATAAGACCTCCCCCATGGCAACTTTGAATGAGCAATCATTTGAAGGTCCCTGGTGCCAAGAAACCACAGGGGTGGATAGTGCTTCTGCTAGGCAGAAGACTTCCACTACTAAAAGATCCAATGATCCTTCAATAGGGGGTAACACTCCTGGAGAAGGTGAGGACAGATATAACTATGATGAATTGATGGAGGCAATGGGCAACATCAACATGGATGTACTCAAACAGGGCAAAGACATAGAAGAGCTAAAACTCATAGTACTGTCACAACAAGAACAAATCATCAAGTTGAAGCAAATGGTAAGGAAACTGATTTTGCAAAAGAAGAAGAAACAATTTGTGCTCAGAAGGAGGAAACCAGAGACTGATGCTCCCAAAAAGGGGGAGATCAACATGGAAGAAGCATCAAGGGAAGGGGAGATTGATAAAGAAAGAGTAGAAGTTGAGGGGGAGAAGGAAGCAGAAACTGTTAATGCTGCTGAAACCTCACAAGCAGCAGTAACAGAGTTAACACCAACAGAAATTGAAGTAGCTGAAGTGCTAATCAAAGCTAAGAATGACACTCCCAAAGCAAAGGGAGTGGTCATAAATGAAGGGAGAGATAAGAAATCAGAAAAGAAAGACATGGCTGCAGATATAAAAAGAAAAGGGAAAGAAAAGATGATAGAATCTGATCAACCATCTAAAAAGCAAAAGATGATTGAGTCAGATGAAGCATTAGCAAAGAAAGTGCAAGAAGAGTTAGATCTAGCAGAAAAGGAACAGGTTGAAAAAGACAGAGAAATGGCCAGAGCACTAGCAAATGAGTTAAATGAAGCATTCCAGAAAGGGTTGGAAACAGAGAAAGCCAAGCAAAGAGCAATAACCTTGAGAAAGGCTATGATGGCCAGATCAAGTGCAAAGAAGAGAAGACCTTCACAAACTTACCTTGCCACTCAGGAAAGAAACAAAATGATAACTTTCTTGAAAAGTGCAATTGGGGTAAAGAAAGAAATGTTTGTGAAGATGAATTTTGATCAAATCAAGGATCTATATGAGAAAGAAATGGAGAAGCTGAAGAGCAATGAAAAGGATAGAGTGGAGTTTGAAAAGAAGGCAAAGGAGAGACATGATATAGATATGAATCAACCATTCCCTGAAAGTGAAGAGGGAACTCCTATAAAAGAAATGGAAAGAGAAAAGGAAGAAAAGAAGAAGGAAGCTACTCTAGTACAGGTTCAAAAGACTTTGAAAAGAACCAAGATGATGGCCAAAAGAAAGAAAGATAAGAAGTCTAGAATAGAAGAAGAACAAAATGTTGCTGAAGAAGAAGTGGCACCTGAGTCATCAAGCCAGCAAGGGTCATCAATCAAAGATGATGTAAGCTTATATATGGTAGTGATGGACAAAGTGCCTGAACCAATTACTGCAGAACCTGTTGGAGTTAAGCCACCAGAGATCATTCACTGGGATGTACTGAAAATGGATGGAAAAGATTACATCAGACTAAAGAGGAAGGGTGATAAGTATGAAATATTCAATACTTGGATCAAGATTGTCAGAACATTCTCTAGATCTGATATAGAAGAGATGTTTGACATAGGAATTAAGCTGTATGCAGACCATCTGAATACTCCAGGAATTTCTCTTACAAAACTGGTGATGGAGTATCTATGCATGATGTTCAAACCTGAAGAAGTGAACCAGGTCATCAAGAGTGTGTTTAAAGAAGTCACAAGTTGGACTCTATATGAAACTAGTGGAGTATATGCAGTGACTTTGGATAGAAATCACACAGAATACTTCCTAGTGGATAGAGTATATAATCACACCAGACTGAAGGTTCATGCAATGCTAAAGAAGAAGTTGGGTTGTGCACCAAATTCAGAAATGGCCAAGTATCTCATTCAGAGGATAATCAATCAGAGTTTGGGACTGAATCCAGACTTAGCAGCGTGATCTTGGAAGTTTTGGGAGCATTAACAAGAGCATCTGGAAGAATATTTGAAGAACTTGACTTCTCTTCTAAAAGTCAAGTTAGGGGGAGATTGTTGGGAACTGAAGATTTTACTAAGTGTAGTTACTACTGCTAGTACAAATGTAGTTACTACTGCCAGAACAAGTTGAAGATTAATACTGCTGAGTGTTACTACTGCTAGTGTTAATTAACACTGCTAGTCAAAGTTAGTACTGCTTGAACAAAGTTAGTACTGCTTAGCTAGTTAGTACTGCTAGTGGTTAGTACTGCTTGCAGTTAATGCTGCTATATGAAGTTAATGCTGCTGAGCATTATTAGTGCTGCTAAAGAGATCCGGATGGAAAGAAATACAGCTAGATATACTGAAGATATACTTAGAAGATATACATGGAAGATATACTGAAGATTTGTTTATTCTTTGTAATTATCTTTTTATTAGTATATGTATAGAATGTTTAGAATATATAATGAGGACTTTTGATAATTGTTTTTTTTTTTGGAGAGAAAAATCAACCTCAAGGCATAGATCCTAATTCTAGAGAAGTAGAATTCGTATTGGTGAGCCTGTTCATCATTATTGAGGTTGAGTGTGTAACCTTGTAGCTTTAAGCATTCAATACAAGTTTACTGTTTGATCATTATATACTGTGTTTGATTACTGTTTTATTAAATATCAAAGTGTTTTTCCGCAACTTCTTTGATATTAGTTTCTGAGTATTAATTCTTGTTAAGAATCCGATCCTGACACAATGTTTGAGGAATTGGCATGGAATAATCAAAACTCTTTCTCTGCTTTTGAAGATATTTCATCTCAAATTCCGGAGCAAGT
The DNA here is from genome assembly GCA_954870635.1 of Arctium minus. NCBI lineage: Eukaryota > Viridiplantae > Streptophyta > Magnoliopsida > Asterales > Asteraceae > Arctium > Arctium minus. The sequence goes on along the minus strand of OX941092.1, from coordinate 69,689,108 downwards.
TTATGATGAAGTCGTTTAGCAATGTCTCTGTTTGATCTGATCATATTGTGAATGATAAGCTGTAAGAATCTCTGATATGGAACATAGATTGGACTCTTAGAAGTTCTCTTGCTTAGCACCTTCTCATACAATTTTTTCCAGAATGCAACTGAGTAGTCAACGTGTAGATTGTACACGACTGCATGGAACAATCTCAGCGAATGCATATTGGTGTTGTCTAGACCAGAATTTCTTGATGTAAAGAACCGATCGAATACAGAGAACAACTGGTAGTAAAAAGGAGGAAGATTAGTCTTCTTGAAATCACTAATCTTTGAAAGATCACCGGTATATCCCAAGTCCAGAATGCCAGCAAATACTTCAGAGTCTAAAGGGTATGACTCAAAAGTTGTTCGTCCTTCTCTTGATTTTGCCTCCAGTAGATCCAAGATCCATCTTAACCTCTGATAAGTAAGAATAGATGTAAAGTTGTCTATTCTTAGCCTGAAGTACTTGTTCGTCTCACATTCAACCACGTACTCTATTGTTTTCCAGACTTGTTGCAGATAAATCAGTGGAACAGCAGCAGTGTCTGTGAGAGCAGGAGATAGTGGATGATCTTTCAGAATCTGTATCACAAGTGGTTTGACATTCAGAGTGTCAAAATCCACATGGTGATTGTTGGGATACAGCTCTAAATACTCATTCTCATTGATCAAGGCTTGATCTGGATCTTGACCAATTTCTGACTGGAAATGAGATCTGGAGGAAGGTATAGGAGCTCCCCTAGAGGCATGTGGGTCATGTTCATCCATGTGAACACTTTGATCATGGATATTTTTTTCAGCCATTGATTATCTGAAAAAAATTAACAAGTTTAGGATGAAATCCAAAATGTTAGTCAATAAGCTCAAAAATACTTTTGTTTTTTCAGAAAACCATTTGTTACAGACAGTATCAAGTACAGAAAAAAAATTGTACTTTGAAAAATATAGAACAGATTAGCATAGAAAGTTACATGAAAACAAGATGTAACTTTAAAAAAAATGAATAAAAGACACAAACTGAACAATGATACGTGACATTTTTGAATTTGTTCTAACAAAATAGTGTTATAATGTTAACACTTGACATCTGGATAATTTTCTAAATATCAAATTTTAAAGAAATTTATCTTGCAATGTTTACCACAACTCTAAAATTTTGAAACTCTCACAACTTATAAGTCTTGAAACTTGATTTAATAAGATAAGATGAAACTCTCCTTAAACTGCCCATTTTTGAAATTTTAATACTCTTAAACACTGTTCACTTGAAAATTTTGAAATTCAAATTTTCAAAACAAATTCAAATTTTCAAAACAAATTCAAATTTGAATCTTAAAAGTCTGAATTAATTATTTTAATATGTATGAGATTTTCAGATTTTTAGATTCCATAAAATTTTTAAATTTGAATTGTTTAATAATGAAATTCAACAGTCCTGTCAAATCCTCAAGTACAAAATCATGTTGAGTTCAGATTTGTTCAAAAGAAGCATAAACTCATGAACATATTTGGGGTCAAATCTACTTAAATCATCGAGTTCCACAAAAAAAATATCAAGTCTTAGATTCAATCAGTTCAAGAGCAAAAATCCTCAAGTCAAGGTAAACCTGCAAAGATAAAGAAATCGAGACCAAACCCAGATATGAATCAAGTTATTTAAACATTTCAAACACTGATTTTGAAAGAACAATTTTAAAAAAAATCAAGTATATGTTCAGAAGATGAACAGTCGATAAGATGAACAACAAAAAAAATCAACAGAACAAAAAGAAAAACCCTAGAACTTGTTTTCGAACCTGTAAATCAAAGAAAAAACAAAGACAAATACAATAATCGATCACAATATGAAGAACCTACACTGAAATCTTCGATAAAATGAAGTTGAAATCCAAGAGTCGCAATGAAGATTTGAGAGAGAAAAAGTACTCTGAAAAGTTCGCTCAAGAATCTTATGAGAGAAGTGAGAGAAAACTGAAAAACTTGAACTTTTATACTCTGAGAATAGAGAGACACGTGGCACGAGTTGATTCGACCACTTACTTCTCGCATAACCCTAGAAATCAGCTTGTCGCATGAAGAACTGACAAGTGTGTGTGCACTTCGCGCATGAACGAGGTGCGCGAAGTGATGAAACTCGCACGCTATAGTCTGCGCGAATGAGGTACGCGCACAACACTATATGCGCGAACTGGAATGAATAGTAACTTCTCTCTAGAAGTTATATGCGCGAAGTAGTTACGCGCATGACATAGCTTGCGCGTTCTACACTTTGTGCACGCAATGCTTTGCGCAAAGTGTGAACTCGCACAAGTCTATGCGCGTTCTACAATTAGAAAAAAATTTGAAAAAATTTCCAAAAATGGAAACTTTCCAAAAATGCATAAAAGTTTTTCCAAAAACAACAAGTGTTATAAAAACACTTTTTGAGCACAAAAATAAACTTTTTCTCTGAAAAAAAATCTTTCCGATTTCAAAAACATTTTTAAGATACACACTTACAAACTTTTTTCATTAAGCTCCCCCTTGATTTTTTGCATTTAAGCTCAAATCTTGAAGTACGAGTCCTGATCTGTTGTGATCAGAAGTCATATTTCAATACATTGATGTCCGGGTTCTGATCTGATATAATCAGAAGCCATAGTATCAGCTCCCCTTACACCTGTGCATCCTGCAAAACAGATTTCACAGGTTTTGGTACCCATTGATACTGGGGTCCTGGTTTGTTAGATTTGCGAATCCACTTCTCAATTGGTTTATTCATTTTAACAATATTATTCAGAGAAGTGATTCGGTAAGTGCCATACCAGTTGTGAGCAGATTCTTTATGCACAAAATCATTCTCCCCACAGTAAGAACAACATATTCTCTTTTCAGCTATCCTGATAATATGATTAGTAGAGAAATATGTATCAGGTGTAGCAAAGGATTTACCTTTTCGAGCTCTGTTCTTTTTAAGTTTTGATGTGGATGGAGATGTTTTCAGATCAACTTTCCCATCTAAAGAACCTTTAACAACCCAAACCATCTGATCTGTCCTTGATGGTTTTCCAAGAATTTTACTGTTAGATTTAACTATTCCATCAATAGTATGATTATAAAACAGATTTGTAGGACGAATATGACTTGTATCAACAATTTTAGATTTGACACTATTCTTTCTTGAAACTCTTTCAGAAATAAAACTGGAAGCAGTTTTAAAAGAACAAATTGATTCAATTGTCTTTTCAAGAGGTGATTGATCTATCACATCCGCAGAAATCTTTTTTCTGACAACTGAATATCCGCAGAAGTAATGTACGCGATACAGACTTAGGAAATTTCTGAGAACTTAAAAACTCGCACAACAAACAAAATGCTTCTTTGCGCAAAGCTATTTCTCGCAAGACGTTATATGCGTGAACCTGCAAAAACTCGCACAACAAGCAATGAACCTTGCGCGTTCTTCCTTAGCGCGAAGAACAGATCTAGCGAGTTCTTCCCTTGTTCCTGGAATTTGATCGAAATCACTGAAATCTTGCAGATTTCTTTTACAAACGCATTCACAAGGTTCGAAAAGTGATTTTAATCACTTTTTGAACTTACAACAATGATTTCAAACAAGAATTACAGTGCGATTTATAGAAATTACAGACCCTGTGTACGTGAAAAAAAATCAAGAAAAAATCGAAATTACATCAATCAAATGATCAATTAGTGTTTGTGTGTGATTACAACATGATTTCTAACACAAATAGATCCCTGCTAGAACAAAATTACACACAAATTTCAACAATTCAAGAAACAATCGATCAAACAGTGAAAAATCAAGAATACGACCGTGTTCTTGAAATTTTCAACAATTCAATCGAAATTGACAATCAAAAAACTCTGAATTCTCTTTGGGGAGGCTCTGATACCAATTGAAAATGTCTTAATTAAAGCAATTTGTATCAATTAACAAATAAGTTCAAGAACGTAGAGAGAGAGTGTAGAGAGAGAAAGTCATAAGTCTCATTACTGTCACAAGTCTGCGTACAATATGATCAAAGGATACAAGCTTCACTCAAAGACTTCTATTTATACCATGACTTCTCTCAAGCAATATTACCAGGTAAACCTTACTACAAAGTCCACTCAAAGCATTTAAAGACAAAACATAAAGTCAACTAAACTGATCTAAACAAAATATAGTAACAGACTGTTCGAGCTAGGCTTTTTGTAGAACTTCTTTTGAAAAGCCTTGGTCAACCTAAGCATAGCCTGCTTTAGTTTTTCACAGTCGTCAGAGTCAGAGTTCGCTTCACTTTCAACCTCTTCTGATTCAGACACAATCATCTTCTTCTTCTTCTTCACAACAAGAGCAATTGAATCAACAACTGTCTTCTCACCCTGTCTCTTTTCATGCATGATATCATCCACCTCTTCCTCATTCTGCTTGAGGGTTTCATATACCTCGTGAAGTAGAATATCGTTCAGATCTTTTATTTGCTTCATCTGTCTTGTAAACCTTTTCCATTCAGGCTGAAGGATGCTTAGGAATTTGACATTCAGTTCTATTTGTCATTTATTGACCTTGTTCTTGCTTAACTCATTTAGCAAGGTCACAAATCTATCATATGTTTCTGCTAGAGATTCTTCAACTCTGCCTTTGAACTCTTCATAGTTGTTAAAGCAGTTGGATATCTTGAGCTGGTTTCCAACTTTTGAACCAAGCATCATTTTCTCTAGTTGATCCCACATCTCTTTGCCTGTAGCTTTGTAGATGTCAATCTTCACATATATTTCATTAGTAATGCCTTGAAGAATGAAAGACTTTGCTAATTTATCAGCTCTTGCTCTCTTTAGGTCTTCACCATCGAGTTCATCAAACTTAAGTTGATATGGTATCTCCTCAGTACCAACCGTGCGAGTCTTCATAACAGGTGGCATAACTCCTTCCTCTAAAGATTTCCTGATAAATTCACCCAAATCATGTCTTTCTATGAAGTCCATGAACCAATCTTTCCACTGCTCATATTCTCCCCTGAAGAGTACTGGTGGCTTTGTGTCAGTTCCAATAGCTAGAGCTTCTCTTGATGTCATCGATTCAGAAAGACTAAGTCAGGAACTGGCGCAAAAAGCACAATTTGCGCTAAGCAAGGCTGGAGCAAAAGAGACTTTGCGCTACAAGGAGTTGGCGCAAAAAGGATTTTTTGCGAGAGGCGGGTCGCGCGAACTGGAGGTTTGCGCGAGTAGTTGATGGCGCAAAATAGAGTTTTGCTCGAGAAGTGGGTCGCGCGAAGAACTTTGCGCGAGAAGTGGATGGCGCGAAATGAAACTTTGCACGAGAAGAAGGTCGCGCGAATTGGAGGTTTGCGCGAAGAGTTGATGGCGCGAAGTCTCTAGTTTGCGCTAGGAGACAATGGCGCAAAACACACTTTGCGCTATGCACTGTGAAGCTCTTGAATCTGGCGCGAAAACCTATGAACTGGCGCAAAACTTCCATTGTCGCGAGTTCATCCCTGTTGCTTCGAAAAATGATTGATTCACAAATACACCTATCTAGACTTCGATTAGCAGTCCCAAATTTTGACAAATAGACCACTAACACTTCTAGAACAGATTACAAGCTTTTGATTTCAAAAACAAACACGTTTTGAAGATTAGATCGATGGAACAGTGAGTTTGAACTCGTGAACTGTTAGACACCAAAATCACAAAATTGGAATCGATTAAAGTGCTATACTTAAATTAAACTATACCCAATCGATCTAGAACATTATTCGAATACAACCTGATCGATTTCAACTCCAATAACACACTAAAACTCAAAAATGATTTTAATTTTGAAGAACATAGTGTCGAGTTCTTTGAATCTGGTTTTAGGCTCTGATACCAATTGTCGGTCCCTTATCTTTGATCAAGATGTTATCAAACAAACACAATCACAAATATATGATAAACCAACCTGTTAGATTACAAACCACGGATTACATATTGATGTTTGCGTTTTTCTCTTTGAAGCTCTCTCTATTTTTCTCTCTGCATGAACAGTTCGCTTGATAATTGATTATGAGATTATATCTCATCTCTACCTAATAACTAACAACTAATATCTAAAACAATAATATCCTAAAACTAAATATCCTAAAATATCTATTTATTAGATATTCTTAGGAATAATATAAAATACTAAAAACAAACTTTGACAATTATTAGAAACTAACATTAGACTAATATTGAGAGTGACTTTTCAGCTTTACCTTCAGATTTCAATCTTCAGATTGGATGATCTTGAATCCAATAAATCTGTGATCTAACAAATGATGAAAAAGATATGCTACTCCTGGGCTGATAAGAGATTGTACTCAGATACTCAAAAGAGGAAATCAACCTTCAAGGGGGAGTACATGTTTTTTCTGGAAATATGCATTCGGAAGATATGATGAACTACACTTCAAAGGAAGTTGTAGATCTTGATCATGTGCTTTTTCACTGATAAATTACAGGTGCATATTTTCAGGGGGAGTATGAATTATGACTTCTGATTAATTCAGATCAGAACTCGTACATTCAATGTTTTACTGCTTTATTTCATTTTTGTTTTTCAATAAAAGTTGTGAATAAAGTTGCTTTGGTGCACTTTCTGAGTGATGAAGATTGAGAGGATGCTTACAAGATCATATCTTATCTATACTACCTTATAAACCAAATTCCCTAAAAATCTTAAAGTCTTAAAGACAACATTTAAAGCATAATGTACAACCCTGCAATACACTGATTTAGTTTAAATTTAAAAACTCTCTTTTATGCAGCCTCATTATAAATACACTGTTAAAATTTAAAAACCATCTGCAACCTCATTATTACATTTCAAATCTCTCAGTGTCGATTCATGCTTCTCGGCTTCATCTCCAAGAACGACTACTCCATCTCCAAGAACGACCCTTCGTTCTCCTCCAAGTCTCTAAGCATGGACTTAAATGTAAGAATCGACCTGCAACTCTCCAAGACGCTCAAAATCAATTCTGCTTCCAAACCTGTGAACCATCCAGAGGTCTCGCCGATCACCGAAAACCATCTATAGGTCTCGTCGATCACCCTTCGGTCACAATCGACCTGCAAATCTGCTTCCATCGTCGATCATCCTTCGAGAGGTCTAGGGTTCAAAATCAGGTCTGCTTCCATCGATCGATCACCATCCAGAGGTCTAGGGTTCAAAATCAGGTCTGCTTCCATCGATCGATAACCATCCAGAGGTCTAGTGTTCAAAATCAGGTATGTTTCCCAACAAGAGATTTAATTTATAGCCTTAAGTTTTTGTTTCCCAATAAGTTTTATCGAATGAGGAAATTTTTGCTTGGGAAACATCATGAAATATCGAATGAGTTCTGCAAAAAGGACTCGCCCAAAAAAAACGATATTGAATCAAGTGTTCTGCAAAATGGACTCACCCAAAAAAAACGATATTGTAGACTCCATACAACGAATCAAGCAAAAAGGACTCACCCAAAAAACAATTGGAAATAAACAGAAAAATTTATCAAGTCTTATGATTAGGAACATGTCATTGTGATTTCATAAATATGATATTTGATACCAGAGAGAAGTTCTGTTGTTGGTACAACGAATTTATCTTTTACAGTGTTCCAGTGACGTAAGTCAGCAATCGGGTGTTCTTGTGCGGTAATTTTACAGGGTATGTTCAGACTTTACTTTCTCTGTATTCAGTGTTTCCTTTTTTCCTAGATGGTTATAGCGGTTAATAACTGAAGTTGTTAACTTTAGGAAACAAAAAAGTTAGAGACTATCAATGTAGATGGTTTGTTTAGGAAACAAATCCAAGTGTGTCACTGTAGTAACTGTTTATGCAAACCAAATATCTAATGTACCTATATAAGTCCATTGGTATAAGTATTTCATCAACTTGAAGCTTAGTTTCTCCATTCATAGTATTACAATTGTATTCAAATAAACATACAGTCAACAATGGGTTTTGATTGCTATTTTCTACCAAAGTTTGTCCAGTGTAACTGTTACAATCAATTACAATCAGTTATATGTAACAAAATTGTTGCTTGAAAGTTTTATCATGTAGACATTGTACCAATTGATTACAGTTCTATGTTTAGAGGATTTCAACGAAATCCTGGGATTTCTTTCTATGATTATAGTCCTATGATTCTTTCCATTTGAATGTTGTTGTTGAGCATCAGATAGCATAGAGAGGACCAAACAGTAGCATATTCCATAAACCCAAAAATGAAAAAAATAGGACTGGTTTGGCCATGGGACAGACCAAACAACAGCCACCAATTATAAATCCATGTAATCAAGTTTTCAAAGAAATACTCCTTTCTTTTTAAGCATCTACGTTATTAATCTTGATGCCTGTTTCACAAAAATTTCAAACATAAAAGCATCTTTTAACGCGATAACTATTTGACTCATCAGACCTAAGTATTAGATTAGATAATTTCATAAGAGTTATAGAGTTCAAATTGAAACCTGGAACATACTCCAATGTCAGCACCTTTTGTGCGGTCTAATCCTAGAATACTTGTTGCATGGTCGCAATGACTATGAAATTAGATTATAATGTAAATAATTCTATGATGCTTATCTTAACTTCATTTTTTTGTAGAAGTTTTCTGTAAGTTAGTCACGACAGTGGTCCATACAAGATGTTTTCTGTAAGTTGGTTATGGTCATCTGGTTGTGTTCTTAGTATTCCAGGACACATGATGTTTGCTTCTGCTGGACACAAAAACTATATATCTAATTTGTGGAGATGATTAGGTTTAATTTAAGTAGATACAACTATTAGTTATTAGTTTAGGATCTGATATTTGTTTTCATATCTATTTATTTATTAATTTTCATTCATCACTAAGAACACAACTTGGATGACTGGCTATAAATATCAGATCATATGGCTCTAAGTTCTCACCGCACTTCACCATTTGGCGTTGAAGTAGTAAAATTTTCCTTCGATCACGTACTTTACATGCTTAACCATTTATAATGGGTGAAGAAACAATCCTTAAAACAAACAGTAGCATATTCCATATGATTACAGTCTTTCTTTCGATCACGTACTTTCTTTCTATGATTATAGTCCTATGTTTCTTTCCATTTGAATGTTGTTGTTGAGCATCAGGTAGCATAGAGAGGACCAAACAGTAGCATATTCCATAAACCAAATGTAATTAATGAATATGTCAAATGTAATTAATGAATATGAAAGGGTCTCTGTGTCGTGGTATCTACTTTTTGACCCTCTGTTTTCTTGGGAAATCATTTGGAAACAGTGTTTGCCTTTTTCATGTTGGTAGGCCAAAATCTAAACTTAGTGTCAGTTTTCTTTAAACATATTGCTCAACAATAAATTTATATTTAATAAATAAAGGCTATTTAGGAATATCAAGTTGGTGTTCATGTTAGAATTTGCCCTGTCCTTTTTGTGAATTTGTAGTACTGGTTTCAACTTGAAACTATTAGACTGTACATGATTCAAGAGTCATGTGTTGCATCAATAGACAATTTAATAATTTTGTTTTCTTGAATTAATTTCGAGATAGTATTTGGTTTACATTCCTCTAACAAAAATATTGATTGCTCATCTTTTGAGATCTTTGTATGACAAGTCCTTGCTATGTCTATGTATTCTAAATAATATTGGATAATACAATCAACTAATTATTCTTATGTATTTCTTAAAGTGGTATCAATTTGAGCTTAAGGGTCGTTTACCAAAATGCTTATTGGGTAAGCGTTTACCGGCAATGACATTACCCTCACTTACCTTATCGTATAACATTCCCGACAATCAAAATTGATTGTTGGTAATCGCCTTAAACCCAGTAAGCGCTTACCGAGTAAAAGTCATTTATCTCACTTACCCGGTAAGGTTCTAGGTTCTTGTTATGACTCTTACCGGGTAAGATTTTAGGTAGTTTACATTCTCAATAGGTAAGAACCGTAAGGTAAGTGATACCGGTAAATGCTTACTCGAGTAAGTATTTAGTAAACGACCTCTGAGTTTCAAATTTGGTTAATTTGTGTTCTTAATATTTTTTTCTCTACATATTTATAGTATTTTTCCCAATCTTATATAAATCATAACTACATATTTGTTGGTTTCTTGGTGATAATAGGTTATAGATTTATTTAGATTGCTTCAAAACGGTTGATAATTAAAACTGATTCATATATAGCTCTATTGCAATTCTACCAGAATAAAGCTTACTTTGACAAAGTTGGCCACTTAGAAATCACCACTTGAAATCACCACTGTGTTTGAAAGACATCAGTTCGGTTTTTGGGTTTTTGTGTTTGAAATACACAAAATTTCATATTTTAGTTCAAGTGTTTGAAATACACAAATATATTCACAAAAACCCAAAATCACCACTTGAAATCAATATATATATATATATATATATATATATTCGTTATCTTGATGTATTTCAGTTCGGTTCACCACTTGAAATCACCGCTTAAAAATGATCACTTGAAATCACCACTGTGTTTGAAATACATCAGTTCGGTTTTTGTGTTTGAAATACACAAAATTTCATATTCGGTTCACCACTGTATCAATCAGATTAATTTCATTTTCGGTTCATATGTTTGAAATACATTATATTTTTAAATCGATACATTGGTGAACTAATGTTAATTTGATTTCATTTTCGGTTTTTGGGTTTTTATGTTTGAAATACATCATATTTGAGATCGAGGTGATGGATTTCATTTTAGTGGATGTGTTTCATTTCGGTTCTTGTTGTTTTGTAGGAAAAATGGTGCACCCTAGACCCGTTAACCGTGGGCGTGAGCATGGGCGTGGGCGTAGGCGTGGGCGTGGGCGTGGGCGTGGGGTGGATAGCCCGACATCTTCAAGTGGCAGCCCATCACAAGGTTTAGTATTTGTATTTATTAGGAACTTTTATAAGCTTGATGTAATTGCTTTTTTATTGATGTTTTCCCTTGTGGATTTGTAAGAGAAATAGTGCACCCTAGATCCGTTACACCGCCTCCCACGATTACCGAAATGGAAGAAAAGGTAGAGGCCATTCGGAGAAAGAAGGTTGATTTACAAAATAGGTTGGCCTTCTCTGAGTGGGACAATGAGAGAACGAATAGAATGCTCGACAACTTACAACGGGCTTATCATAGGCGGTCAGAAGAGAGGGATAGCCTACGAGAAGAGAGGGATAGCCTGCGGGAAGAATTGGATAGGCTACGAGAAGAACGAGATAGCCTGCAAAAAGATGTAGACAACCTACGAGAAGAACGAGATAGCCTCTTGAAGTTAACATTGGCTCAGGAACGGGAGTAGAAGGAGTTTCACTTACCAAAGTTATTTTTGTTATGACCATTAATATTTTTTTGTGTACTTTTATACAACTAAGGTAAATTAAGGAAATGCTTTGTTGAAATTTTTGGATTTACGATACATCCCGTTGCAAAATTTTAAAAGTTAGATGTATCATTGATAGAATATGTGAACCACCAATTATTTCAAAGTTATTTTGCATAAATTTGATATTTAAAAGTAAAATGTATCGTGATAAAACTTTAACATCCCGCCGCATTGCGCGGGTACTCAACTAGTATGACTTTAAGCAGAATTCATGAGATTGAAGACTGAACGAAAAGGTTTATTTCTATTCTTAATCTCATATATGGTTGAAAGAAGGACGACTTTCAATCATAGAAAACATATTCTTAAAATGTTCAAACCACTTCCCGATTCTTAAATAGATTTCATGATTTGGATGTATGATTTTAAATGTTTTCATTTTATTTGTGCTTTCATGATATATAAACCGTGTGTTTCCAAAGATTAATACTTGTGTATTGTCTTTTCCATATACTGTCAAGTATTCACACACACCGGTTTATTATTTTGTTGAATTTGTTCTTACCATGTCTCTAAGTTGAAACATATTTTCGATGGTAAGACACCCTGATTGAATTCCAAAGAATTTTGAGCGTGATTTCATTTCAAAACGTTCTTTAAAGAATGTCTATATATTGGTTCGTATAGACAACATTCAATTTTTGCTTACCTAAGCCTTAATCGATATATCTGTCAGGATCGAATTCTTAAGAAGAATAAATTCTTAGAAACTAATATCAAAGAAGTTTGCGGAATAACACTTTGATATTCAATAAAACAGTAAACCAAAACAGTATATAATCAACAACTTGTAAACTTGTATTGAATGCTTGAAGTTACAAGATTAAACACACAACCTCAATATTGATGAACAGGCTCACCAATACGAATTCTACTTCTCTAGAATTAGGATCTATGCCTTGAGGTTGATTTTTTCTAAAAAAATAGAATGAATGAATTAATCTCCCTTAAACTATTCTATCAAATCTGTATATATATTGAATAAAAAGATAATTACAATAAATAAAATATCTTCAGTATATCTTCCATCATTATCTTCAAAATATCCTTGTTTATCACGATCTCTTCATCATTACCTTATAAGCAGCATTAAGTCTTGGCAGCATTAACTACTAAGCAGCACTAACCACTAGCAGTACTAACTAGCTAAGCAGTACTAACTTTGTTCAAGCAGCACTAACTTTGACTAGCAGTATTAATTCTACTAGCAGTAGTAATACTCAGCAGTATTAACTTTGAAGTCTTCTAGCAGTAGTAATTCTGAACTAGCAGCATTAAAGACTTGTTCACATCTTCAGTTCCCAACAATCTCCCCTTAACTTGACTTTTAGAAAGAGAAGTCAAGTTCTTCAAATGCTTCCAAAATCTTCATTGATCTACTCCAAGGTTAGGATCCAGTCCCATGCTCTGATTAATAGTTCTTTGAATTAAGTACTTTGCCATTTCTGAATTTGGTGCACAACTCAACTTCTTATTTAACATGGCATGAAGCTTCAGATTTGTATGATTGTATACCCTGTCCACCAAGTAATACTCCATGTGAAAAGTATCCAATGCCAGTTCATAGACTCCACTCCTTTCATATAGAGTCCATCCTCTAACAGCTTTAAATACATCTCTTATCAAATGCTTTACTGCTTCTGGTTTGAACAACATGCACAATATTCCATAACTAGCTTCACAATTGGTAACCCTGGAGCTGTCAACTGATCTGCATGAACTTTCATCCCCACTTCAAACATTTCTTCCAAATCAGATCTTGAACACTCTCTGATAATTTTGCTCCAGGTGCTGTAGACTTCATACTTCTCATCCTTTCTTTTTAATCTAATGTATTCTTTGCCATCCACCTCCATAGTATCCCAGAGGATAACTTCAGGAGGTTTGAATCCAACAGGTTCAGCTAAAATAGGCTTTGGAATTTTATCCATTACCACCATGTACATGTTTACATCTGAACTCTGTGGTATTTCTTCCTGAGATTCAACTTTCTTTTCTTCTTCTATTCTAGACTTCTTGACAACTTTCTTTCTGTTGGCCATCATCTTGGTTCTCTTCAGAATCCTTTGCCCTTGTCCTATAGTAGCTTCTTTCTTCTTTTCTTCCTTTTTCCTTTCTTCTGATCTAGGGCCTTTAAAAGCAATAGACTTAACTCTTTTTATCTTGTTGATCTTCTGAGCTAGAGTCTCTTCTTCCTTAATCTCTGCCTTTTTCTTTGTTGGAGTTCCCTCTTCACTTTCAGGGAAGGGTTTATTGATATTCACATCATGCCTCTCCTTAGCTTTCTTTTCAAACTCCACTCTGTCCTTTTCGTTATTCTTCAACTTTCCCATTTCTTTCTCATATAGTCCCTTGACTTGATCAAAAGTCATCTTTATGAACATTTCTTTCTTCACACCAATTGCACTTCTCAAGAAAGTTATCATCTTGTTCCTTTCCTGAGTTGCAAGGTAAGTTTGTGAAGGTCTTCTCTTCTTTGCACTTGATCTGTCCATCATAGCCTTTCTCAAGCTTATTGCTCTTTGCTTAGCTTTCTCTGTTTCCAACCCTTTCTGAAATGCTTCATTTAGTTCATTGGCTAGTGCTCTTTCTATCTCTCTGTCTTTCTCAACCTGCTCTTTCTCTGCTTGCTCTAACTCTTCTTGCAGTTTCTTGGCTAATGCTTCATCTGATTCAATCATCTTTTGCTTTTTAGTTGGTTGATCAGTTTCTATCATCTTTTCTTTCCCTTTTCTTTTTACATCTGCAGCCATGTATTTCTTTTCTGATTTCTTTGCTCCCCCTTCATTTATGACCACTCCCTTTGCTTTGGGGGTGTCATTCTTTGCTTTTACCAGCATCTCTGCTACTTCAACCTCTTCAGATGTTAATCCTGTTACTGCTGCTTGTGTAGTTTCAGCAGCACTAACAATTTCTGCTGCTTGTTTTGGCTTAGCAGTAGTAACAGTTTCTGCTGCTGGGGTTGTTTCTGCTGCTGCCTTTTCTTCAACAAATTCAGCCCTTTCTTCAACAAAATCCCCCTCATTCTGTTGATCTACTTGTTCTGAGCTTGAATTCTCCCCCTTTTTGGAAGCATTTTCCTCCTTTTTGTTTGCCCCATTTCTCCTCCTTAGAACAAACTGCTTTCTCCTTTTCTTGGCAATGAGTTTTCCTACCAATTGTTTGAGTTTGGAAATCTGCTCTTGTTGGGAGATGACCACTTGCTGCAATTCTTTAATTTCCTTTCCTTGATTAACCACATCAACATTGATGTTGGCTAATGCTTCAATCAATTCCCAGTAAGTATATCTATCCTCACCTTCTTTAGGTGTTTTACCCACCCTTGAAGGATCCTTGGAATGTTTTGCCATCAATTCATCAGTGTCAGTTCTGTCCTCACCCTTTTTGGATGTTTTGCCCATCCTGGAGGGATCCTTGGATCTTTTGATAGTGGAAGTCTTCTGCCTAGCAGAAGCACTATCCACCCCCTTGGTTTCTTGGCACCAGGGACCTTTGAATGATTGCTCATTCAAAGTTGCCATGGGGGAGGTCTTATTTATGTTACCACTGTCCTTCTCTGTGCTAGCAGAAGTAGTGGTAACCTCAGTACCCATATGCTCAACCTCCTCTTCAGAGAGCACCTCCTTGGGGTTGGGAGACACCCTAGTGGATTCCCTTTAGATATTCTCTACTGGAGAATGCTCCAATAGAGGGCTTTAAGGCTCTTGGTTAATAGTAGGTACACCAAGGGAAGGAGCCTTGTGTACCTTTCTCTTGACATAGGTCTTGGATATTATGGGAGTGGGTTTAGCAGCAAAGGACTGAGGGAAAATTTGAGAGATGGAAGGTTGGGATTGGCTAGCAGTGGGTTGGTCTAATGGGGGCCTTGACCCTGCTACCATACCTTCATTAGTTTGGGACACCACCATCATTGTAGAGAACAATGGGGTGTCTACTCCTTCCGAGTCCCCAGCAGATCTTCTCATATTTGAGAAAACCTTGCCTTTAGGGGGTTTTGGTACATATATTCCATCAGAATGAGGAATATCCGTCAATTCATGGTTGATTACTGCTTGAACAAACCTGGGATACATATAAAAGCTCTTTTTGTTTCCCATGTTTGAGACAATATCATTGAAAATCATTTGTGAAAAATTGTACCTTCTGGCAGTGGCCAAACAGACCAAAGCATAAGCAATGGGACTGCTGAACTCACTCCAGCCAGTGGTCTTTTTAGAAATGCAGTGCATCAAGGTATGAACAAGAAAACACCATTGGGGTGAGAATTTAGCTTTTGAGAACTTAAAAACACCCAATGGGCCTCCATACCCCATTCTTGTAAGAGTAGAAAACAGTTCATCATTAGGGATAGAAGTTATACCAGAGGCATCGTCTAGACGTAGACTGATGCGAATTACCTCTTCAGTAACTGTCAATGGATTGCCACATACTGTCGTCTTGATCATTTGCACACCATCCTCAGTAACAATGGTGGCATGTGCCCAGAATTGCCTCTGATGCTCTATGAAGATAATAGGAGACATAGTGAGAGCATGGGCAATGTAGCTAGACTTCAGAAAGTCGACTATCTGATGAAAACCTTCAGCTTGCTTTAGCTTTTGGAGCATCGCAATTTCATTGTGCTCGTCAATGAACGCCATTGATGCCATGAATCTTTGAAACTTCTTGCCTGAGAACTTTGAACTTGAGAAAAAGAGGGTTGAGAGCGCAAGAGAATAGTATGCAAAGAGTCGTTATGAACTGTTAGGCGGGCAAAGAGTATTTATAGTATTCGGAACATAAGCAGTATTAACCTAGAGCAGTATTAACTACTAGCAGTATTAACTAACTAGCAGTATTAACTGAGAGCAGTATTAACTACTAGCATTATTAACTAACTAGCAGTATTAACTGAGAGCAGTATTAACTACTAGCAGTATTAACTAACTAGCAGTATTAACTGAGAGCAGTATTAACTACTAGCAGTATTAACTAACTAGCAGTATTAACTGAAAGCAGTATTAACCACTAGCAGTATTAACTGAAAGCAGTATTAACTGAAAGCAGTATTAACTGAAAGCAGTATTAACTGAAAGCAGTATTAACTACTAGCAGTATTAACTATACTTACTCCTTTAATCTTGCGAAACACTGAGTACTGCTATACATATCCTGAAAAAGAAGATTAGTAACACCAAGAATAAACAATATACAGGTATAGAACCAATTTTTAAGAAGGGGCTTATTCAGAGTTGATCATTCCCACACTTGTTACCAAGAAAGTGAATCTACCCACATCAAAAGCTTTAGTGAATAGATCAGCAAACTGATTATCAGTGTGAACTTTTACAACTTGAATAAGTTTCTTTTCATTACAGTCTCTTATGAAGTGATACCTGATCTCAATGTGCTTTGTCTTTGAGTGCTTGACAGGATTATTCACAATGCTAATAGCACTGCTATTATCAATAAAAATTGGAGTGTGTAGAAAGGTTACCCCATAATCCAACATTTGATTCTGAATCCATAAGACTTGAGAACAGCAGCTTGCAGCTGCTATGTACTCTGCCTCTGTTGTAGATGTGGATACTGTGGTTTGTTTCTTGCACTGCCATGAAACTAGTCTCGCACCCAAAAACTGACATCCTCCAGAAGTAGATTTTCTGTCCAAGTTTGCTCCACCTAGATCACTATCTGAGTATGCAAGTAGGTCAAAGGATGAGTCATGAGGATACCAAATTCCCAATCTGGGTTGCCCTTTGAGATATCTGAATATCCTCTTAACAGCTTGATAGTGAGATTGCTTTGGCCTAACTTGGAATCTTGCACACACACAGACTGGAAACATTATATCTGGCCTAGAGGCTGTAAGATACATGAGAGAGCCAATCATGGATCTATAATGATGAACATCCATATCCTCCCCCTCAAGATCTGTTGTTATCTGCTTGTGTGTCTCCATAGGTGTGCTAGCGGGTTTTGAATCTGAGAAACCAAACTTGGTTAGAATGTCCTGCACATACTTGGACTGACAGATGAAGATTCCATCTGACTTCTGTTGAACTTGGAGTCCAAGGAAGAAAGTAAGTTCCCCCATGGAACTCATTTTGAACCTTTGATGCATTAGTTCCTCAAACTCCTTGCACATGTTGTCTCTTGTTGATCCAAAGATAATATCATCAACATAGATTTGAACCAGCAAGATATCCTTCTTCTTTCTCTTGATGAATAGAGTCTTATCAATGACTCCTCTTTCAAAGCCATTTTCCAAGAGATAGGATGACAGAGTGTCATACCATGCTCTTGGAGCTTGATGTAGTCCATAAAGTGCTTTCTTCAATTTGTATACTCTGTCTGGATAGCTTGGGTTTTCAAACCCTGGTGGTTGACAGACATATACTTCTTCTTCAATTGAACCATAAAGAAATGCACTTTTCACATCCATCTGATAGACTTTGAATTTCATGTAGGAAGCATAAGCCAGGAATAATCTAATTGCTTCTATCCTGGCCACAGGTGCAAATACTTCTTCATAGTCTATTCCTTCTTCTTGTGTATACCCTTGAGCCACCAGCCTTGCTTTATTCCTTATCACTATACCTCTTTCATCTCTCTTATTCCTGAAGACCCATTTTGTTCCTATTGCCCTTTGGCCTTTAGGAAGGTCTACCAGATCCCAAACATCTTGCAGCTTGAACTGCAGTAGCTCTTCTTGCATGGCTTCTATCCAACTGGATTCTTTTATAGCATCATGTGCCTTTCTAGGCTCAAGCTGGGATAAAAAGCAAGAAAGCACTGTGTGTTGTTGATCTTGTATTTCTTGAAGTCTACTTTGATTTCTAGTCATCATAGGAGAGGATATATCTCCTATTACCAGCTGTGGAGGATGATTCTTTTGTATTCTGGTGTGATGACTAGGTTCTTCATTAAGTCCCACCTCTAGATTAGAGTCATTCAACTCAACTGAAGTGTTTTCAGTAGCCACTCCTGGTTCTTTATTTTCTTGAGTCTCCTCATCTCTACTTTCTTCTTCACTTTGACTTGGTCCAGTAGATGGTTCCTTTCCACAATCTTCAACAGGATTCACTGTGGGTATGGGAAATATCACAGATTGAGATATACTTTCTGAGACTTGTGTAGTCCCTGATCCTCCACTCCCTGTACCTGCATAATCATCACTACTGAAACCAAAAGAGTTAGTTAGTGAGTCAATGTCAAATAGCCACTGAGGACCAGACCCAATTGGATTTGGTGTGTTCTCATTGCATTTAACATTGTCACTTTCTTCAATTATTCTGGAAGAAGAGTTAAAAACTCTGTAAGCCTTACTCTGAGATGAGTAACCAACAAGAAATCCATCATCTGCTTTGCTATCAAACTTACCTAAGTGAGATTTGGTATTGAGAATAGTACAAGGACACCCAAAAGGTTTGAAAAATCCAATGAAAGGTTTTCTTTTATTTAAAAGCTCATATGGGGTCTTGTTCTTTTGCTTGACCACTAGAACTCTGTTTTGGACATAACAAGCAGTATTAACTGCTTCAGCCCAGAAGGTAATTGGTAGTTTTGAATTAGCCAACAGAGATCTAGCAGCCTCTATTAGTGTCCTATTTCTCCTTTCAGCAACTCCATTCTGTTGAGGAGTCCTAGGAGCACTATATTGTCTCTCAATACCTTTCTCTTCACAAAAGGTGTTTAGATCAAGATTTTTAAACTCAGTTCCATTATCTGATCTAATGACTTTTACTCTTTGATTAGTTTGGTTTTCAATTCTTAGAATAAAGGATTTGATCAGTCCACTTGTCTCATCCTTAGTCCTTAGAAAATATACCCAGGTAAATCTAGAGTAATCATCAACAATAACCAAGCAGTAAGATTTCTTGCCTATACTCATAACATTTGTAGGACCAAACAGATCCATATGCAATAACTGGAGACAAGAAGAAATTGAGTTTATCTCTTTGGTCTTATGAGAAGTTTTGTGTTGTTTGCCTTTAAGACATGCAACACAATGATCATCACATGAAAATACTTTTGAAGGTAAACCTCTTACAAGGTTGTTTTTAAGAAGTTTGTTCATGATTTTGAAGTTCATGTGACACATCCTTCTGTGCTATAGAGAGGATTCATCCACAGAAGCTTTTGAAACAAGACAGTTCAGGGATGAATCACTATCAACATTGTCCATATCTAGACAATAAACATTGTCCTTTCTTGGAGTTCTAAGTAGTATCATGCTTTCATCAACTACTTTGAACCCTGGAGCAAGGATCATACACGCTGTGTTTGTAAATAATATGCTATGTTGTTTGTCACAAACCTGTGATACACTTAACAGGTTGTACTTCAATTGATCAACATAGTAGACATCCTCAAATGTCATCTTACCTTTTGTGACATTACCTTTGCCACTTATTTTACCACTAGTAAGATCATTTCCAAAAGCAACATGTCCTCCATTGATATGCTTGAAATCCTGAAGGCATGACATGTTACCTGTCATGTGCCTAGAGCAACCACTATCAACATGCCAAATGCTCTTTGCTTTGAGCTGTTGGTTGCCCTGCACATTAGATAAATCAGTTAGTTTGAATAAGGAACCCAAGCCAAAGTGGTCTTGGGTACCCCTTTCTCATCAAAATACTTGCATTCTTTCTTGACAAGATTTTTAAACTTTGACTCCTCATGCTTGGAGTATTTTGTCACAATAATAGGCTTGGAAACATTTTTGCTAGAAGCAATACTGGTTTTAGAAGTACTAACTGCCTTAGCAGCACTTGCATGCTTAGCAGTACTAACCTTGTTAGCAGTAGTAACTGTGTTAGCAGCATTAATATTTTCAGCAGTACTAACACTGTTAACAGTAGTAACTGTGTTAGCAGCACTAATATTTTCAGCAGTACTAACACTGTTAGTACTTCTAGGTACCCATAGTAAAATACTTTCTTTTAAAACCTTATTTTTCATAGGGCCTTTACTTTCAACAGATTTCTTCATCACATGTTTCTTTCCAGCCTTCCTATAACCAACAGGTTTTTGCACAAATCTTTGAAAGTTTATCTGTTGATTAATAGGGTTAAAGAAGCAATACTTAGCCAAATGATTCAACTTGCCACATATGAAACAAGGTTTTGGTCTATTGATTTTATTCAGATCAACTCCTTGTTTTTGAGCCCATTGATTATTCCAGTTTCTTTGATTACCTCTTTTTATACCAGAATTTAGGCTCTTAGCTTTATTGCAAGCACACTGTTTACAAGATCCAGGATTCACAACCGTGGTTTGTTTGTAATGGACCTTGTTATCCTTTCCTTTGGTTTTCTCTATCTCCTTACTCACAGTATTATCCCTATTCTCACTGGCTTCTTTCTCAGTCAAATCCTTAACTACTACCTCATCCAAAGGATCTATCTTAAAAGCTTCCTCAGACAAGTCCTTTTTCTCCTTGGTTTCTAACAAGTCTGAAGTAGGAGAGATATAGTTGTTGTTGTAAGGAGGGGGTGTATTGTTGTATCCAATACCAGGCTTCATCTTATCATGAATCTGAGCCTTTAGAAGAGAATCCATTGCTTTTGAAGCATATGAAAATTTTCTATGGCAAGCTTAACTTTAGACAGTTCCTCTTTCAGCCTATCATTCTCTTCTAAGGACTTAGACAGTTTGGTCTCTAACTCATTCTTTTCCCACTTCCAATAGTTTGTGTCATAAGAGTGTTGAAGTTCATTAGCTTGAAAGCCTTTGATCTGCTCTTCAAATCTCTCTACTATCAACACATAATCTCTTCTGTCCGTTTCAAATCTTTTGAGGTCATCACACATACTTTGATTGTGATCCCTGTATCTTTTGACAGTGTCTATGCAAGATTTAGTGCAAAGATTAGAAATTACCTCAGAGGGGAGATCAGACACTTCTGCCATAAGAGCTTGATTCTGAATGGCTTCCTCAGCTTGATCACTCCAGTCAAATCCCATTCCTTGTTGAGAAACAAGGGCTTGAGCAGGATTCTTGTTTTGATTGTAGCCTCCATTCTGAGCTTGTTGGTGGTTGTTGTTTGGAACAACACTCCTGCACTCTCTAGCAAAGTGTCCTTTCATGTGACACTTATAGCATTCCACCTTAGTCTTGTCAAAACCAGCTCCATCTTCTCTTCTTTGAGAGAAGTTGTTCCTTCCTGTTCTTTTAATAAACTTCTTCACTCTCATAGATAACATGGCCATCTGCCATTTAATGTCCATCTCCTCCAGGTCATCAAGGTGAAGTTGATCCAGATCATCATTAATCAATGAGTTGTTGCTATGACTGGACAAAAAGGCTTCAAAGATAGTTCCAGTGCCTTTTTCTGAATTTACTCCACTGGCAGTACTAACTGCTTCAGGGTTAGCAGTAGTATCAGTAGATGTTGAAAGAAGTGCAACATTGTGGATATAACCAGTGGGATTCTTCTTGGATTCTACCTCAGTTTAAAAAACTCTTAGATCATTATATAGATCATCAAGTTCCTTCTCTTCCAGATTGTCACTCTGTCTATATGAGACAGTGTACATAGTCCATTCATACCCAAGAGATCTGAGGAACTTTCTATTGATATCATCTTGTTCCATCTTCACTTCTACAGTAGCCAGTTCACCAATGAGCTTGTTGAATCTATCAAATGTTTGAGTCATAGACTCATTCTTTGAAGAAGTAAAGTTCTCATACTGCTGCTTTAGAACATCTCTTTGATTTCTTTTGATGCTTTTAGTTCCAGCAAATCTTTTCTCTAGATCATTTCAGAGAATCTGAGCATCAGTGCAGTTGCAAAATTGATGCTGATATTCATTGGGAATGGCCAAGAGCAGAGTGCTCAAGGCCTTCATCTCTGTCTGTCTGTTCTTCCTCTCACCATCTGTCTTTGGTGGAGGTCTTTTCCCATCTGGTCCTATCTTTCCTGCTTCAGAAGGACCATTCTCAATGATATCCCACATTGAGTAGTCAGTGAGAAGAATGTACTGTCTAATTCTGATCTTCCACATGTCAAACTCACTGGGTTTGAGCATTGGAACCTTAGAGACCAGAGTACTGTTTGATTCTGCAAAGTTTTCCATGATGAATGAATAGATGTTTCTGAGGGAGTTAGGCTCTGATACCACTTGTCAGGATCGAATTCTTAACAAGAATAAATTCTCAGAAACTAATATCAAAGAAGTTTGTGGAATAACACTTTGATATTCAATAAAACAGTAAACCAAAACAGTATATAATCAACAACTTGTAAACTTGTATTGAATGCTTGAAGTTACAAGATTAAACACACAACCTCAATATTGATGAACAGGCTCACCAATACGAATTCTACTTCTCTAGAATTAGGATCTATGCCTTGAGGTTGATTTTTTCTAAAAAAATAGAATGAATGAATTAATCTCTCTTAAACTATTCTATCAAATCTGTACATATATTGAATAAAAAGATAATTACAATAAATAAAATATCTTCAGTATATCTTCCATCATTATCTTCAAAATATCCTTGTTTATCACGATCTCTTCATCATTACCTTATAAGCAGCATTAAGTCTTGGCAGCATTAACTACTAAGCAGCACTAACCACTAGCAGTACTAACTAGCTAAGCAGTACTAACTTTGTTCAAGCAACACTAACTTTGACTAGCAGTATTAATTCTACTAGCAGTAGTAATACTCAGCAGTATTAACTTTGAAGTCTTCTAGCAGTAGTAATTCTGAACTAGCAGCATTAAAGACTTGTTCACATCTTCAGTTCCCAACAATATCATTTCAATATTGATCTTTTTGATACAATGTCATATTTTCAAACAAGTTTCTTGTATTCATGTTCATTCATTCCATATACTTGTATTTCATTCTTTGTGCTTTAACTGATATAGTTAAACCATTTGAACAAAATGTTATTTTAGGAATACATGGGTTCATTGTGTAGGACTTAAATGCAACTTCTATGGAATCACATAACCAGTGTTTCCTTCCCAAGAAGTTAATCCTTAGTGATCGAGTGTGAGGAGTCAAATACTGAGTGTGGGTTGTGTGACGAGGTGAAATGAAATGAGAGTTTGGTTAGAAGCGAGCTCAATGTTTAAAAAGAAAGAGGGTGTGAGAACAGAGTAAAAGAATATCAAACTCTTCACCAACTACTTTCTAATTCGGGCAGCCACATTACTAGTGTTTCACAATTCTTCGTGAACATTATTGAAACAGGCAACTAGCCCATGCCAACTCTTGATAATAAACCCCACCAGCCACTCATTTTCTTCATAAAAAGGAAATGTTTCATATTTCAAGGGGACGCAACACATAATCTATCTGGTTTTCATTTGGAAAATCTGGATATTGTAAAAGAAGGAAGTTTGCCCCACCTTCGCACTTCGATAATGCATAATCGAGTTTGTGTTTAATTACTGTTGTCTCAGTGGTTTACACAATTTTGAGCCTTATAAAAGCAATCATCATTTGTTTAATTCTTTCTAACACTTGCACGAACCCACAAGGAATTTGTTTTCTTGTCATAATGTTCACAGAAATATCTTTGTGGTGTTTCGGTTATTGAATGGAAGTCTTGGGGGAGTGAACATCAAAAAGCTCTTTTCCAATGTTTATCCGTTACACACAGTAACTTTGTGTTACTGACAAGCATATTAACTGATTCATTTGTTGATTCAGGTGTTACATTCTTAATTTGTCTAGATTTGAAAAGATCTGGATGAATACCTTATTTTGGATCGATGGGGAATCATAGGCTCTTGTTGAAAGATCAGTGGTCAGAACAGATTTAAGAGACATTTCTTGTAAAGTTTTGATGATTTCATGCTTCTATCATCAAAAAGGGGGAGATGACAAAGTTAAAGATATGTCTAGAAGAATTGTCTGGAAAGAACAGAACAGTTTGTATAACATATGGGGAGATAGTATCAAGAAATGTTAAAGATGGGAGAAAATGTTCAAGAATTGATTGTTAAAGAAAGATTGTTGTTAAAAGCGGAAAGAGTTCAAAGATTTCAGAATTGTTGAGGATTTTCAAGAAATTTTCTTTGAAGATATTCTGCTAAAGCATTCTAAGAGAATACTGATGATAATTTCTTTCCAGTATCTGAAAGAGAGGTTTGTTTACAACCTTAGGGGAGAATGCTACTATTCTTAAAGAACAGACTTTGAGAAGATTGTTGAAAGTTTTTGAGAAGATACTGAATTTATCAAAGAAAGGGGATAATGTCAATTTTTCATATGAATAAGGGGGGAATGTTGATTGCTTGAGAAGATCTTGCTTACATCAAAGGGAGAAGATTCAAATTGAGTTTAAAAGAGAAGATTGAATTGCAATATCCTTTTAGAGATGATATTGATCCAAATGGGAAGAATGTTTGAGCACACATTTGTTGGATACAAGATCATAAAGAAGGAAGATAAAAGCCAAAGCTCAAAGTCAACTCTCAAGCATAAATGTCAAAGTCTTTGTGTAATAAGTCAAAGTCAAAGTGTAATTGTTTTATTTTCTTGTAATTATGTGGTGGTATAAATAGGTTCCTTATCTTTGTAATGTGTGGTAACATTCAAATTGTAGATGTGAGCAGATTAGAGAAGAATCGTATATTCATATCATTCTAGAGAGAGAGTGAAAATGTTTGTAGAGAGAGAAAGTGATAATTTGTATTCTTTGATTTCAATATAAATGACGTGATTTCCAGATTTGTTCATCTTGATTGTTTGTTTAGATTAGAACTTGAATTCTGGGTTTAACATTTTCAATATCCACATCTTCCGAATGAAAACAAGATAGATTATGTGCTGCGTCCCCAAGAAAAATTGAAACATTTCTTTCTTGAGAAAGAAATGAGTAGCTGGTGGGGTTTACATCAAGAGTTGGCATGGGCTAGTTGCCTGTTTCAATGAATTTCACGAAAGAATTGTGAAACAATAGTAATATGGCTGCCCGACTCAGAAAGAGTTGGTGCAGAGTTTGATATTCTTTTACTCTCATCTCTCACACTCTTTCTTTTTAACATTTAAGGTTACTTCTAACAAACTCTCTTTTCATTTGATCTCAACACAGACCCACACTCAGATATTGACTCCTCGCCTCTCGATCACTCAAGAATAACTTCATGGGTAGCACTGGTTAACATGAATCCATAGAAGTTCAATTAAGCTCACACAATTCCCATGTATATTATCCTAAAAGCAAAATGTTGCTCAATTGGTTTAACTTTTCAGTTAAAGTACAGTATGAAATACATGTCAGATATATATATGCTTGGTAAGATAATCATGAAGATTTGAGCATTTTAATCATGAAAGATTTTCTCAAAACAAGTATATTGAATGAATGAAATGAATACAAACTACTTGTTTCAGAATCTGACAATGTATGAAAAGATCAAAAATTAATGATTTAGCATTAAAAACTTAGGTCATGAAAAATTGGATGTTGTCTATAAGAACAATTATAGACATTCTTGAAAGAAACGTTTTGAATGAAATAACGCTCAACAAACTTTGAAGTTCAAACGGGGTGTCTTACCATTGAAAATAATTTCAATTTTGAGACATGGTAAGAACATAGTCATCAAAAGTACGAAACCGGTGTGTATGAATACTTGATAGTATATGGAAAAGATAATACACAAATATTTATCTTTGGAAACACACGGTTTGTTAAACATGAAAGCACATAATAACGAAAACATTTAAAAATCACACTTCAAAATTCATGAAATTTTTTTATGAATCGAGAAGTGGTTTGAACGTTTAAGAAAAAATGTTTTCATGTCTGAAAGTTGTCCTTCTTTCAAATACAATAAGATTAAGATTAGAATATTCCTTACGCTCAGCTTTAATCTCATAAAGTCAGCTCGAAAGTCATGATTGATATAGTCATGTAAGCTCCCCCTCAAAATCTTCATTTAGTCAAAACGTCGTCAAAGTACAAAGTCTTATTCACAAGCTTTATTGAAAAATAAAGACATGAAAGCAATAAAACTTTTAAGAACGAGTTCTGATCAGATGTAATCAGAAATCAATGTCCTAACTCCCCCTGAAAATATGCATCACAAAATATGTCAGTGAAAAATATATGCAACAAAATTTATAAATCCCTAGAATGTAGATCAATTTAACTTTATCTCACTCCCCCTGAAAACATGAACAGAACCTTTCAGTGTATATATCGTTCAGATTAAAAATAAAGAAATGAATAAAAATAACAAACATTAATTGTACTTGTTGATCCCAATGAATGATGTTCTTAACTTGATTTGACCTTTCACTACACACAGATTAATTAAATAGAGTGTGGAAGCGGTTATATAGTGTATGAAAGGTATAACATGCAAAGGTAGTAGACACACAATGTAATCAATAAATAGAATAGTAAAGTATTGCAAGAAATTACTCAAAGAACTGTTTCATTGATTACTGAAGAACACCAAGAACACGCACAAGTGTGTGCAAAATGCTTAGGGAAAATACAAATGTCTAATTCAGACTATGTGTGCTCGCATGCATAAAACTCAAAGGTGGTTCTCCCATAATATACAAGAAGGATGCACCCCTTAGTTTTCACATCTTCGAACTGTCTCCAGAGGTTAGCCATCACAAAGGCTCTATTAG
This sequence comes from Arctium minus, assembly GCA_954870635.1. Taxonomy (NCBI): domain Eukaryota; kingdom Viridiplantae; phylum Streptophyta; class Magnoliopsida; order Asterales; family Asteraceae; genus Arctium; species Arctium minus. The sequence continues at coordinate 69,662,102 of OX941092.1, read as the reverse complement.
TGATCACAGAGGCTATGTGATCTGATGATCATTTTCAGGTGTGTCATCTGGTAGTGTTGACAGATGTCTTCTGAGACTTTAATTTCTGCGGTGTACTTGGATGTTCTATGATAGACTTTTGCGGTTCCTATACTTAGCCTATTTTTCAATACTTCTATACAATGTGATTGGAGCTAACAATCTCCCCCTAAGTATTGAAAAATAAAGAAATGGAAATTTGAGTTTGGCTTAGTTAGGAACACAAAGAGGTGAAAGGAACTCATCCTCTGTCTACTTACTTTCATTTAAGAGAAGTGCCAGAAGGCAATTACATTTGATTACAATAATGAAAGTAAAATTGAAAATACAATTCTTCAGAGCCTATACTTTGGCGTCTGGAAAGTCATTTATTTTTCTTCCAAATCCTCCTTCCTTCTTCAGCTCTCTATAATAGAACATGCACAAGTCCCTGAAGTTAAGAGTCGCACGTATATTTTCCAGGAGGACATTTGCAGGTTCTGTGGGGATGAGTGGTGTTCCTCTGTGCTTGATGATGGGTTCTTGGATGAGCAACAGAGACTGAGTCGAGTACTTGTGGCTTTCAATCCCCATAAATAATTTCTTTTTGCCCTTGGGATTTATGTATACAAATCCAGAGGGTGATAAACTGTCCTCTGGTGCAGGAAATTTAACTTTTTTGACCCCGAGGTCCAGTGGCACCTAAAAGTCCACCACGTTGTAGAAGAGTAACTTTTCCCTCATAATTTTTTTTTAATTATTTGGTGGGCTTCTTGGTACTCCCTCTTCCACCCGTACTTGTCTTCTGTCCATTTGAGAAGCTCTGGTATATCGTGGGGATGGAGAGTAGTTATATATGCATCTGTGAATGTCCATATATTCCCATCCTCTCTCTTCACAGCATACGCGCAGAACCAGAAGTTTTTGCATTTTGTGTAGCTCAGCTTGATTGACAGAACCTCTGCGATTTTGAACATAGAGAATACTTGGTCCCTTGGTTTGGATTTATCTTTGTAGAATCTCCTCATCTCCTCTGAGATGATTTCCTCTGAAAGCTTGACCAAAGGCTGATCATGGACCCCGCGACTATAGAGGTACTTGTAGACGTCTTCTTCTAGGTTCTTCTTCTGAGGAACGGGGAAGGGTCTTCTCAAGCTCTCGAAGCCTTGTATTACCTCTGCCACTCTGTCCTCTGATGGTTTTTCAATGGGTTCAAGGACGGGGAGTACAGAGAGGGGTTGTAGATCAAAAGCCCAGTCTTATTCTTCAGGTTTAATGCCTCTCAGAGCCTCACTTCTGATGGCATCCATAGAGCTTTGGAGGAGCTTTTTTGTGCTAGGAGGGGTTATCTTCTTCAGAGGTTCTGTGGCAATAGCTTTGCCTTTGTCCTTCGCGGTGGGTGGTGCTTTCATTTGGATTTTTGGGATTTGGACTTTGGGGGATGATAGAGCTGCAGAGGCATGTTTCTGTTCTGTCTTCTGTGGTCCAGGCTCTAAACTTGTAGGGACTTGGTTCAGGGGTTCAGCTGCTGGAAATATTACTTCTGATGGCATGATCTCCCCCACATGAGGACCAGAGGCATCAGGATCTTGGTCCTCATGCCTAGCCCTCTTCTGCGAAGCCTCCTCTTGGCAAGTCGCAGGTGCCTTCCTCTTTCTTCTCTTGTAGAGATGCTCGTCAACATGCCTGGAGATCTTCTTCAGAACATCCTCTGTAGCCAACGATAGTCTGTTTACTTCCAGATCAGACTTGAACCTAACTGTGGCTACAGTTTGCTTCAGATCTTCTGCTATTTTCTTGCCTTGTTGAGAAATGTCAGATCCAATGAGGTTGAGGTTGATTAGAACCATTCTCCCCATTGTTTCTAATTCCTTCTTGGTTGCTAAGGCAGAGATGTCAGTGGCAGAGGTTGATGGTGGGGGTGCAGAAGTGGACGCCTGTGGTTAGAAAGGCACAATAACACTGCGAGTTATGTACTTTATTTCATCTCGAAGCTTGTTTAGGTCATCCAACCCTGACTGAACAACTTTGGCTGCAAACGTACCCATTTCCTCCATGCATATATCCCCCAGAACTTTAACTGCATCAGTCTGGATGTTGATCGATCGTCCGCATTCCTGAAGGTCAGCTCGAGTTACAGAGTTCTCTGTCAGCTTCTTGATCTCTGTAGTATGTTGTACTGAAGACTGATGAAGAGCTTTCAGAGCCTCTATGTTTGCTTGGAGAGCCTCTGCAAGGATGTTGGAGTTGGCTTGGGACTCCCTTGTGACAGAGCTTTTCAACTCGTCAAATTTTTGGAACACCAAGTCAACGAAGGCTTTAAACTCACCCTTTGTGACGAAGGTGTCCGAGGTGACCACTGGAACAACACATGTTCCAGATTTAGCCAATGAGTATTTGGAACCTTCAGAGCCTGTTGTGAGGTTGAGCTTGGAAGGATTTCCTTCCAATCCTCGATGTTCCACAGAGGAATCATCTATGGAAGTTCTGTCAGTAGGCTTCTTGAGGAAGGGTTCAGAGGCTTCCCCAAGGGTCCTAGTGATTAAGGTTTGTGGTTGTTCTAGAACCACAGAACTGGTGTGAGCTCTCACTGCCATCTCTGAAGCAGTTTGGTGGTCACTCGTGTGCGTAACAGAGGCAACAAATGCCTCTGTGTGTGGAGGAGTTGTGTCCTGGGGCGAATGGACATGAAAAAAAACACTCTCACCCTTTTGAGAGTGTGAGGTGGATTTGGTTTCCCCGAAAGGTGGTACAGAGGATGAAGGGATATCCTCTGTCCAGATGGCTTGGGTAGGAATCGGACCGTGCGGTCCTTCTTCAATACCTTTCTGTAATAGAACTGCAGAGGTAGTGATGTGGGTTGCACGGGGAGTTGGTTTTTGTTGTGTGCCCAAGGCATCTTTTATACCTCTCTCCTCCTTCGATTTTTTATCCTCTCCTTCCTCTTCTTCACTCAGTGACTTTCCTGTCACATCTGCCATCTCTATATTCACGGTTTCACCTAGCTCCCCCGAGTACCTAAGAATGACCACTCTTGCTATGGCAGAGGCCATTTTTAGTGGGCTTTGAGGTCTATCCTCAGGGGATTATTCAAAGACTAGTGTTATTTTTGTCTTCTGTAGAGGTTTTACGCTACCCTCTGCAGTTTCGGTTCTATCAATGAGATCCTTTACCAGGTCTTTCTTTCTTTTCCGGATGGCTTCCACATATTTTTCTTTTTCTGCAAGGGTCCTCAATTTTCCCCTTTTCTTTTTCTCGGAGGATTTGATCTCTGTAGTCTCTTCTGCAACTTTCTCTTTTGGTACCTCTTCTACTGTGGTCCTCCTTTTCTTGGATTTCTTAGAGGACTTTGGAACCTCTACGTCTTCGATTCTCTTTTTCTTACTTTTCTTTTTCGCCTTTTTCTCACTCCCCTCCCCTCTAACTAACGCTCTCTCTCTCTCTCACTCACTTGAGCCTCTGTGGCTCCAACTTCTGTCACCTTTTCTCCCTCATCTCGAAGGTAAATCACTACATCACCTACTTGGAATCCTACGCTAGGGGGGGTTGCAGGACTCGGTTCAGGAGTCCTGTACCCTCGTATGTAATCCCTAGTTCCCTCTTCACTACCCAAGTAAATCAACATTCTAGTTGACATAGGTCTTGCAGATGGGTAACCGGTCTGGAGAGTGGTAGGTTTGTGAGACTTCATCTCATGTAGCTTTATCATCTTCCCATCTGTAGGCAGCTTACCTTCCCCGATCAAGTCATCACCCGGAAGTAAGCCTAGGAAACGTCCAAAGGTTATGTTTTTTGGCTCTGTGCCCCTATCCTGATCTTCCTGCTTGGTGATCACAGCATTTTGGATTTCCCTGAAAATGAGACCCGCATAGTCTAATGGGAGATCATAGTAGATCCCATACATGATGGCCAGAATGGTGTGGCTAGACTGGTCTGGGCTCCCTACCTTTGACGTTAGGCACCTGTTCAGTATTGAGAAGAGCACATTCCACAGAGGAGGCAGGTTCTGTCTTCTGAAGTTTGTGCGTTTGGTGATTGGAACGGCGTAGCCAATGAACTTCAGAAATTCCAGTATTTCTTCTTCTGTGGGCTCTTCTGAGAATTTTCGTAGATTGAGATCTGCCTTAGTGGGGAGTTCAAAAACTTCAGACAGTTTTCTTCGGTTGATGCCTAAGTCCAGAATTTTTGATGTCGAAGGATGGGTTGCACAACCAATGATGCAATTACCATATTTCTCCATTTTGGTATGACGAGCACTCAGCCAGAACTACTGAATGTAGGATTCAGGGATGTCACTTCATTTCAGAGTTAGGGCTTTGAATAGAAAATGGTTCTTGAGGATGGTTATCGGGGGAGTTGCTTCGGCAGGGAATCCAGAAGGAGTGAGAGTGACAAAGTGATTTTTTGGCTTGTTATTCATCTGAAGCATGTGATAATCATGCCTAGTAAAGGAGAGCATTATGCTCGTAAGCACCTGTTCCTGTCCAATGGAGGTTGAATCAGCATGTTGAGCTGCAGAGTGATGGGTTTGGATTGATTTCTTGGACCTATTAGAGTTCTTTGAAGATCTTGAGTGGGAGGCCATTTTAGAGAAAATGAAGAGTTATTTGTGAAGGGGTTCTTGAGAGCAAAGTTGTAGGTAAAAAGGAAAAAGAGGGCGTAGAGGGGATTATGTACTGGGGGGGGGGGGTTAGAAAGAATTAGCGGTAAAAGATAAAAATTTGAAATTCGTAATCAGTGCTAACGGATAAGTAGCCGTTCTCAAAAGTGACGGTACAGATACGAACCAATAGGAATGTGCCACGTCAGGATAGGCGGTGCACGATTGAGTACGTCCGCCTCCCTCTATTCTCACGCGCGTGACAATTACTATTTCCACATGACAGTGATTTTGGTAAATAACCCGCACATAATGACCATGGTAAATAAATATTGAAGTTAAAATTTGGCAGAAGCTCTATGGGACAAGACTTCTAAGGTCATTAGGAGGTTTCAGGACCAAGACTTTCGAAAGAGCATACGAGATGATCGAATACAGATTCAATTTAGTGAGTAATGGACGAAAGACCCCTTTGTGAGGTACAGAGGCTCTGTGAAGGGTCACAGAGGCTCTGTGGAGGACCTCAGAGGCTCTGAGATCCAAAACTTTTAATTTAAGAAATAATCTGAATTGGTGATCACTTGATAGCTGTTAAAGCATTTTTGAGGGGCAGAGCGACATGTTTGACAAAATATGTCGAGCTCCCCCTTGATCTGTGCTTGGGTTTAAAAATGGACGATTTGAACAAGACACAGAGCAAGAAGGCTATTTTGAAAAAGGCTCTAAGAGAATGTACAAAAACTATTTACAGGGATACAGTATGAACTTACAGAGGCTCTGTGAATCAACTCATATTGAGCATGCCAATTTTGCCAACAAGAAAAGTGAACCTTTTCTCGTCTAATGCCTTCGTGAAAAGGTCGGCAAACTGGTAATCTGTGGGGACAAAGTACATTTCTATTGTCCCATGCTCCACATGATGTTTCAGAAAGTGGTACCTGATATCAATATGCTTCGTTTTAGAGTGTTGAACTGGATTGGCAGAGATCGCAATGGCGCTTTTTGAGTCACAGAGGATTGGGATTTTCTCGATGTCAAATCCAAAGTCTCTGAGTTGGGTTCTCATCCACAGAACTTGCGAACAACAACTAGCAACAGCAACATATTCCGCTTCTGTCGTGGATGTCGAGACACAATTCTGCTTCTTCGAAGTCCAACTTACTAGTTTCCCTCCAAGGAATTGACAACTCCCAGAGGTACTTTTTCTGTCTAGCTTGCATCCTCCGTAATCTGAATCTGTGTACGCCACTAATTCAAAGCCAGAGTTCTTCGGATACCAGAGGCCAAGAAACTTGGTCCCTTTTAGGTATCTGAAGATCCTCTTGACAGTATGAAGATGAGATTCTTTGTGGGTTAGCTTGAAATCTTTCACAGAGGCATGTGGCGAACATTATATCGGGTCGACTCGTGGTTAAGTACAATAGAGACCCTATCATACCTCTGTAGAGTTTACACTCCACAGACTTGCCCTCTAGGTCTGCATAAAGCTTTGATCCAGTGGCCATAGGGGTTTTCATTGATGAAGAGTCAGAGAGCTTGTATTTTTCAAGTATGTCGGAAACATATTTAGATTGGTTTATAAAGATGCCCTATTTGGTTTGTTTGACTTGCAATCCTAAGAAGAAGGTAAGTTCTCCCATCATGCTCATCTCAAACTCACTCTTCATCAAAGACTCAACTTTTTTCAATAAGATTCATTTGTAGACCCAAAGATAATATCATCAACATAAATCTGTACAAGTAGAATCTCACCTTTTCTCTTTTTATAGAATAAAGTTGTATCAGTTGTACCTCTTTCGAAACCATTTGCAAGAAGGAAGTTTGAAAGTTTGTCGTACCATGCTATGGGGGCTTGCTTGAGTCCGTATAGAGCCTTCTCCAAAAAATATACATGATTTGGATACATGGAACTTTCAAACCCTGGTGACTGCTGGACGTACACTTCTTCTTGAATTTGACCATTCAGAAAGGCCGACTTAACATCCATTTGAAACACTTTGAAACCTGTGTGGGCTGCGAAGGCAAGAAATATTCTTATTGCTTCGAGCCTATCCACAGGGGAAAAAGTTTCTTCGTAGTCAATCCCTTCTTCTTGGCAGTATCCCTTGGCCACCAGCCTTGCTTTGTCTCTGATCACCACGCCATCCTCGTTCTTTTTGTTCCTAAAGACCCATTTGGTCCCTATTACGGTTTTGCCTTTCGGCAGAGGCACTAGGGTCCACACTTCGTTTCTTTCAAACTGTAGAAGCTCATCTTGAATAGCCTCTACCCAGTTTGGGTCTTCAAGAGCTTCAGAGATCTTTTTGGGCTCGATGATACTCACAAAATTTGTATAGTAACAAAAATTTGCGGTACTGGATCGAGTTTGGACCTTGTCAGATGGGTCACCAATAATTTGGCTCTATGTGTGACTTCTGGTCCACTTGGTCATTCGAGGTAGGTGATCATTTGAACCTTCTTGGAATACTTCTGGAGCATGTTCATTTTCTTGAACCTGGTCTTCCTCTGTGGGAGGGAGATCGTTTGTACTTGTCACTAGACTTTGGTCATTCTGAGTCGATGTCATGAGCTCTGTCGTGCCTTGTTCAGAGTTCTCCGATTGCTCTGGTGTTGACCCTTCAGAGATGTTTTGAAGTTGACCATGTTCTTGATTGAGTGTGGAGCCTTGGTCAATGTTACCCTCTGAGTGGTCCCCTCGACATTTTCACCTGTAAAAGTGTTGGAAGAGGGTGAAGTATTGCTAGGACCAGACAAGGATGTACCTGATTGGTCTGTAGAGGTTTCAGCTCCAGAGGCTCTGTGGTCATCCTCTGAGGGTCCATCATCATTGAACATCTCTTCAAATAGATGATGAAGTTCATTTGTTCTTGATGAGTCACCAGTTTCCTTATCTTGGAGCTTGAGTCCTGAGCTGATTTGCTCAGAAGTCACCTAAAACGAGTCATCAAATGAAACATTAATACTCTCAAGTATATGTTTTGATTTAAGCACATAGACTCGATAAGCCTTTGAGTTTGATGAGTAGCCGACAAATTTGGCCTCATCAACTTTGGGACAGAATTTCCCTATCTACTCTCTGTCGTTCAACACAAAGCATGTGCAGCCAAAGACGTGGAAGAACTTGATGTTTGGCTTTCTTTGATTGAGTAGGTGGTAAGGGGTCTTTTCATGTCTTTTCACCACCAACGATCGATTTTGGGTGAAGCATGCCGTTAAGATGGCTTCTTCCCAAAAGGAAATTGGAAGTCTTGAGACAGTGATCATAGTTTTTGCGGCTTCCACAAGCGTTCGGTTCTTGCGTTCAACAACACCGTTTTGTTGTGGAGTCCTTGCAACAGAGAAGTTTTGTGAGATTCCCTCTGTCGTAAGATAGGCCTCGATTGTCGAGTTCTTGAACTCTGTTCCATTGTCACTTTGAACTCTCTGTACCCTGCAATCATAAAGAACTTGTATCCTCTTAAGGAGATTGATTAGTACCTCAGGAACATCTGATTTCTTTCGAACGAACTCTACCCAAGTATATCTTGAGAATTCATCTATCAGTATAAGGATGTACTTCTTGCCACCTAGGCTCTGCACAGATATAGGACCACAGAGGTCTATATGAAGCATCTGCAGAGGTCTGGTGCAAGACATGTCTGTTTTGGTCTTATAGGCCGCTCTTTTGTGTTTTCCCATTTCACATGCAGAGCATAGATGATCTCTGTTGAATTTGATATTTGGTAGCCCCTTTACTAGGTCTAACCTCACAAGTTTATCTAAAGAATGAAAATTTAAGTGACAGAACCTGTTGTGCCAAAGCCAAGCTTCTTCGTTCTTACTTGAGACCAGACAGAGCTTTTCGTCTCTGTTGATGGACTTGAAGTCCATGAGGTACAGGCCACCTCATCTTTTGGCCCGCATAAGCTCTATGGTTGTGTCTTCTCTGAACAATGAGTAGTATTTCTTTTTGAAACTACATCGAGTCCATTATCAAAGAGTTGGCTAACACTTAGCAGGTTGTGCTTAAGGCCATCCACATATGCAACTCTGTTGACATCGATGTCTCCGTTTGCAATGACTCCATAGCCTTTGATTTGTCCCTTCTTGTTGTCTCCGAAGGTTACAGAACCACCTCTATATTTTTCTTTGTAGGCGGAGAGCAACCCTCTGTCGCCAGTCATGTGCCTTGAACACCCGGAGTCTAGGTACCAAATGTGCACACGCTGTCTGTTCTGTGGACAGATCAAGAAGATTTAGGTACCCATTTCCAAATGGGTCCAGTCTTGTTAGGAGTCTTAAAAGATGCCTTAACATCTTTGATTTTGGTTTTATCCTCTTTAATTGAGGTACCATTTTGTCCTTTCTCACCTTTGAATTTGGCATTCATTGGCTTTAGGTGAGATATAAGACAGGAGGGCCTAGAGAAGTGTTGATTTAATGCATGCACAAGATCAAAACATTTGCAATGAGGAACCTTGGAAGCAAACTTCTTAAATATTTCATTGAAATTGTCAAAGGGGGGTACAGAGTAACTTTTACAACAACCCATTTTAGATTCGGGTTTCTTTTTACAGAAAAATTTGTCTAATCTAGGTTTCCTTTTGTCAAAAATTCCACTTGGATGGCTCTCTCTGTGAACTCTCCCTCGACGACCTTCCCTTTGAGCTTTCACTGTCACAGAAACGTTATTTTTGTTAATTTTGGGCCATTTTGCCTTCTGTTGCCAGGTGAGATTTTCTTGAAAAGGTTTTGATGCAAATACAGGTTTTGGAACTTTGGGAGTTTGAGTGATCTTGATCTTTTCACTTTTAAAATTTTCAACCTCAAGAGAAGTCTTTGCTTGAAGACACATGTCCAAGAAGTCAAGGCAGATTGGTATTCCTGTTGTTCTCCTTTTGGGAGCAATTATCCTGTTAAGGATGCTAGAGGGCAGTTTATTATCCTCTGGACCACTGATGACCATGTCAAGTTCCACAGAATTTGTCTTTGATTCGACAGAGGACTCAGATTCTGATTCAGAGTCCGTGTCAAGGAAGTCCCTGTGAATATGATCGTGACTTTCTGGAGATGCGTTCCTTTGTCCATACATAGTGTCCTTGGGATTGTTTAAATCTTTTGAAATGCAAGGAATGATCATAGGAACACTAAGACAATTTAGAAGATCTTGCTCAAAGATTTCTCTTATTTCAGAGGTTAGATCGGGATGGTTGAGAAAGTGATTTTCATTGGTTTTTCTCAAGTCACTTTCCAAGAATCTTTTAAAAAGTTTTTCTTCCACAGAGGCGGGAACAAACTCTGGTGCATCAGAGGATTGTTCCTTTTCAGGGACCATCATGCACATAAAAGCCATTTGAGTTTGGGTTTCTGGGCGACCAAATCTGAAGACTCATATCTGTTTTTGAGACAGATATTTCTTTGGAATAGATTTTCTCTTTGATGAGAGTGCAGATGGTAAATCATTGTTTTCATACCATACATTTTCCATCTGCAGAGGTTTCCTCAGATGTGGTCCTTTAGAGGTTTTGCGCCTCTTAAATGTGGATAATAGGTTTGGAAGACTTGGTTTTAAAAATTGTCCAGGGCAGAAGATGTTTGATAAAGATTTGTTTCTTTTATTTCCTGTGTAAGGGTCAATATCCTCGAACCATATTCCTCTTCTGCCGATCTGGGTGTTGACTTTTTCATGGACCTTTTGAGCATCCTGATACCTCTTAATTAGGAGATCTCTGTCGAACAAATCTTGATGAAGAACTTCTATTTCTTCTTGGAAAAAGTTTTTCAAGGAAATGGCATTTAATCGATCACTCTCACTGTTCTTTAGCTCATTTATCTTGTCTTTCAAGGCTTGATCAACTTTGGAAATTTTCTCTTTTAATCCTTTCTTTTCAATAATATGTTCAGAAACGAGAGTTTTTCTTTCTTGATAAAGTTTGTCCTTTTCTTGAGTGAGAAGCCTTGTTTCTCTCTCAAAGAAGGCCAATTTCTTCTATAGTTATGAGCACATGTTTTTGTAGGAAAGAAACTCATTTTGTATTATAAGAAGTTTGTTCTCAGAGTCAGAATTAAAGGAGTTAGAAGTGGATACCTCTCTCTTGTTGTCGGAAGAGTGGACTTCTGCCATTCCACAGAAGAGTGCATTGTTGTCCCCTTCATCAGAGGACTCATAAGTCTCAAGGTCTTGTTGTTCTTCCATTAGGGACCTCTATATGTAATACTCTGCCTTCTTTTTGTAGAAAGCAACGTCTCTTGTGGGCTTCCCTTTGATGGCAGAGGACCTGCACTCTGCGGCAAAGTGGCCTGGTTTACCACATTTAAAGCAACCTTCAGTTTGCTTTGGGGCTTTATCACCACTTCTGTCGTCTGGTCTCTGTCTGCTCCTCTTCTCTTCTTGTCTCTGCTCCTCGAACTCTTCTCTTCCATACTTTCTCACCACACCAAATCCTCTGCTTCTTTCATCTCTATCCTCTCTTCCTCTGTACTCTGGCTTTTTCTTGAGACCACGATTGAATTGTCGGGTCATTAGTGCAAGAGTCTTGGCCAAAGAAGCCATATCAATCTCTTCCTCCGATCCTTCCTCACTATCGCTTTCTGCCACTAGGACCTTTTTCTTCTTTTTCTTCCTTTGAGCATCCTATGTCACTTTTTCTTTTCCTCTGTCCTGACCCTCTGTGGTGCTTCCCACCAATGCTAGAGGACCACCGACAGGGGTCATCAGCTTCGATATCCTGTTTTCTTGACTTATCAAAGTCTCGAAGAGGTCTGAGATGGACCAAACATCGAGATCCAGTGTTGCTTGCATGGACATGGTTAGATGGAGCCATTCATCATTCAGACTTTGAAGAAATATAACATTGTTTTCTTCAGAAGTTTTGTGGATGCCATACCTTTTGCACTTATTTAATAGGGAATTGTACCTATTGTATGTGTTTTGAATGGATTCACTTGGCAGAGCCTTGAATGCAAAATATTTATTGATGCATAGAGCCCTGTTGTTCTTGAGGGTTTTAGCACCACCCTCAAGTTGTTTCTCCAACTCCAACAATAAGTCCTTCGATGTTTCACAGGAAACAAGGGATTGGAAGATATCGTTTGGGATAGCCATAATGATTAATCTTTTGGCTTTCTTTGCAAGTTCATGTTGTGCCTTTTCTTCTTCAGTCCATTCAAAGCCAGGTTTGGGATGCTGGTATTCAGGAACTTCAGGAGTGTTTGCAGTGGCAGGAACACGAGGAATGGTTGTCATTGGATGAACGGAGGATTGTGAAGAAACTCAACCAGACCAGGATCCACACCTTCGAGAAAGTGCACCATCCTGATCTTCCACTGAGGATATTCATCCCTTAGTAGAGTGGGAGGTTTTGATTGAGATCCTGCACTGAAATAGTTAACAGGGTTCGCCATTTTTTAAATGAAGAGTAAAACAGAGTATGAGGAGTTATTTTAAGAAAGATAGGGAATGTGTCAAGCAGGAATGAATTTCTGGTCTGTGGAAGGTGATAACTAACTAACTGAGCTTTGAATTTGTCTTCAAAGAGTTAAACACACTTGCCTTTTGATCTACGTTAAACTAGTTGAAGTAGCTCCAGAAAACAGAGTATATTTATGAGTGGGGATTGAGATGAAGAAACAGACTTCAAACTACTACCTGGAGCGTGGGAATCAAGTATAGAACAGGATCCTTTGATATTGAGAATCAAAGTCTACTCTGATACCAATTGTTGATCCCAATGAATGATGTTCTTAACTTGAGTTGACCTTTCACTACACACAGATTAATTAAATAGAGTGCGGAAGCGGTTATATAGTGTATGAAAGGTAGAACATGCAAAGGTAGTAGACACACAATGTAATCAATAAACATAATAGTAAAGTATTGCAAGAAATTACTCAAAGAACTGTTTCATTGATTACTAAAAAACACCAAGAACACGCACAGGTGTGTGCAAAATGCTCAAGAAAAATACAAATCTCTAATTCAGACTATGTGTGCTCGCATGCATAAAACTCAAAGGTGGTGCTCCCATAATATACAAGAAGGATGCACCCCTTAGTACAAGACAATGGATGACATCCCATAAACGGAGTGCCACCTGGAAAGTAAAACCATCGTGCACCACTCCAAGGTGATTTGGAAATCTTCGTACAGCAGGCATCACGTGATTTGCATGTGATCTTGTCTTCAACTGAGTTTGCACATCTTCGAACTGTCTCAAGAGGTTAGCCATCACATAGGATCTGTGAGTGATCACAGAGGCTCTGTGATTTGATGATCATTATCAGGTGTGTCCTCTGGTAGTGTTGACAAATGTCTTCTGAGACTTTAACTTCTGCGGTGTACTTGGATGTTCTGTGATAGACTTCTGCGGTTCCTATACTTAGCCTATTTTTCAATACTTCTATACAATGTGATTGGAGCTAACAATACTAGGTAACTACATTTTATGTCTTGAGGTTTAACAAGCCAAATTTCGAAATGAGAAAATTAAATCTCCTTCCATCTAACGACTTGGTAAACAAATCTGCAAGTTTATATGTGTTTACAAAGTAAAGTTCAATTGTTCCTTTTTCGACATTATCTTTAATAAAATAATATCTCACATCAATATTTTTAGTCTTTGTGTGCTGAACAGGATTAGCTGATGTGGCTATGGCGCTCTTCGAATCACAATATATAGGAGTTTTATTGAACTGGAATCTGTAGTCTCGAAGTTGTGTCCTCATCCACAATACTTGAGAGCATCAACTGGCAACATCTACATACTCTGCTTCAGCAGTTGAAGTGGAAACACAAAGTTGTTTCTTTGACGCCCAGATTACGACCTTGTCTCCAAGAAATTGAATGTGACCTGATGTGCTTTTCCTGTCTAGCATACAACCTGCATGATCTGCGTCTGAATACGTTGTTAGCTCAAAATATGTATCCTTAGGATACCACAAACCAAGATCTGCAGTTCCCTTCAGATATCTAAATATCCGCTTTACAACCGACATATGGGATTCTTTAGGCGAAGCATGATATCTAGCACATAAGCATGTAGAAAACATAATATTTGGCCAACTAGATGTCAAGTACATTAAAGAACCAATCATTCCTCTATAGGTTCTAACATCAACAGCTTTTCCCGAGAGATCAGCTCCAATTTTAGTTCCTGGTGCCATCGGGGTTGAAATTTGTGTACAATTTGACATATTAAATTTCTTTAAAATGTCAGCAATATACTTTGCTTGATTTATAAAAATCCCCGTGGAAAATGGTCTAACTTGTAATCCGAGAAACAATTTCATCTCTCCCATCATACTCATTTGAAAACGTGACACCATGAGGTTAGAAAAATTCTTACAGTACTTCGGATTAGTTGAACCAAATATGATATCGTCCACATATATTTGAATTAAAATAATACCAGCTTTGTCCCTTTTTATGAATAAAGTGGTGTCGATTTTACCTTTGGAGAATCTAGACTTGACAAGGAATTTGGATAACACGTCATATCAGGCTCGAGGGGCTTGTTTGAGTCCGTAAAGTGCTTTGTCTAGAATAAATACATGATCTGGTTTGTCTGCAGTTACGAATCCTTCAGGTTGAGAAATGTACACCTCTTCTTTTAACAATCCATTCAGAAAGGTTGTCTTGACATCCATCTGATAGACCATAAAATTCTTATGTGCAACGTAGGTTAGGAACATTCTAATTGCCTCAATACGTGCAACTGGTGCATACGTCTCATCATAACCAATGCCTTCATCTTGTCTGTATAACTTGGCTACAAGTCTAGCTTTATTTCGAATAACAACACCATATTCATCCTTTTTATTCTTGAATACCCACTTGGTGCCAATGATTGTCATTCCTTCAGGTCGAGGCACCAATCGCCAGACTTTAAGCGCTTCAAATTGGTTGAGCTCTTCTTGCATGGTTGTAACCCAATTTGAATCATGAAGAGCTTCTGAAACATTTGTCGGTTCTCTTTTGTCCAGGAAAGAATCTGTTGGGAACTGAAGATGTGAACAAGTCTTTAATGCTGCTAGTTCAGAATTACTACTGCTAGAAGACTTCAAAGTTAATACTGCTGAGTATTACTACTGCTAGTAGAATTAATACTGCTAGTCAAAGTTAGTGCTGCTTGAACAAAGTTAGTACTGCTTAGCTAGTTAGTACTGCTAGTGGTTAGTGCTGCTTAGTAGTTAATGCTGCCAAGACTTAATGCTGCTTATAAGGTAATGATGAAGAGATCGTGATAAACAAGGATATTTTGAAGATAATGATGGAAGATATACTGAAGATATTTTATTTATTGTAATTATCTTTTTATTCAGTATATGTACAGATTTGATAGAATAGTTTAGATAGATTAATTCATTAATTCTAAGTTTTTAGAGAAAATCAACCTCAAGGCATAGATCCTAATTCTAGAGAAGTAGAATTCATATTGGTGAGCCTGTTCATCAATATTGAGGTTGTGTTTTTAAACTTGTAACTTCAAGCATTCAATACAAGTTTACAAGTTGTTGATTATATACTGTTTTGGTTTACTGTTTTATTGAATATCAAAGTGTTATTCCGCAAACTTCTTTGATATTAGTTTCTAAGAATTTATTCTTGTTAAGAATTCGATCCTGTCAAGTGGTATCAGAGCCAAACTCCCTCAGAAACATCTATTCATTCATCATGGAAAACCTTGCAGAATCAAACAGTACTCTGGTCTCTAAGGTTCCAATGCTCAAACCCAGTGAGTTTGACATGTGGAAGATCAGAATTAGACAGTACATTCTTCTCACTGACTACTCAATGTGGGATATCATTGAGAATGGTTCTTCTGAAGCAGGAAAGATAGGACCAGAAGGGAAAAGACCTCCACCAAAGACAGATGGTGAGAGGAAGATCAGACAGACAGAGATGAAGGCCTTGAGCACTCTGCTCTTGGCCATTCCCAATGAATATCAGCATCAATTTTGCAACTGCACTGATGCTCAGATTCTCTGGAATGCTCTAGAGAAAAGATTTGCTGGAACTAAAAGCATCAAAAGAAATCAAAGAGATGTTCTAAAGCAGCAGTATGAGAACTTTACTTCTTCAAAGAATGAGTCTATGACTCAAACATTTGATAGATTCAACAAGCTCATTGGTGAACTGGCTACTGTAGGAGTGAAGATGGAACAAGATGATATCAATAGAAAGTTCCTCAGATCTCTTGGGTATGAATGGACTATGTACACTGTCTCATATAGACAGAGTGACAATCTGGAAGAGAAGGAACTTGATGATCTATATAATGATCTAAGAGTTTTTTAAACTGAGGTAGAATCCAAGAAGAATCCCACTGGTTATATCCACAATGTTGCACTTCTTTCAACATCTACTGATACTACTGCTAACCCTGAAGCAGTTAGTACTGCCAGTGGAGTAAATTCAGAAAAAGGCACTGGAACTATCTTTGAAGCCTTTTTGTCCAGTCATAGCAACAACTCATTGATTAATGATGATCTGGATCAACTTCACCTTGATGACCTGGAGGAGATGGACATTAAATGGCAGATGGCCATGTTATCTATGAGAGTGAAGAAGTTTATTAAAAGAACAGGAAGGAACAACTTCTCTCAAAGAAGAGAAGATGGAGCTGGTTTTGACAAGACTAAGGTGGAATGCTATAAGTGTCACATGAAAGGACACTTTGCTAGAGAGTGCAGGAGTGTTGTTCCAAACAACAACCACCAACAAGCTCAGAATGGAGGCTACAATCAAAACAAGAATCCTGCTCAAGCCCTTGTTTCTCAACAAGGAATGGGATTTGACTGGAGTGATCAAGCTGAGGAAGCCATTCAGAATCAAGCTCTTATGGCAGAAGTGTCTGATCTCCCCTCTGAAGTAATTTCTAATCTTTGCACTAAATCTTGCATAGACACTGTCAAAAGATACAGGGATCACAATCAAAGTATGTGTGATGACCTCAAAAGATTAGAAAAGGACAGAAGAGATTATGTGTTGATAGTAGAGAGATTTGAAGAGCAGATCAAAGGCTTTCAAGCTAATGAACTTCAACACTCTTATGACACAAACTATTGGAAGTGGGAAAAGAATGAGTTAGAGACCAAACTGTCTAAGTCCTTAGAAGAGAATGATAGGCTGAAAGAGGAACTGTCTAAAGTTAAGCTTGACATAGAAAATTTTCATATGCTTCAAAAGCAATGGATTCTCTTCTAAAGGCTCAGATTCATGATAAGATGAAGCCTGGTATTGGATACAACAATACACCTCCTCCTTACAACAACAACTATATCTCTCCTACTTCAGACTTGTTAGAAACCAAGGAGAAAAAGGACTTGTCTGAGGAAGCTCTTAAGATAGATCCTTTGGATGAGGTAGTAGTTAAGGATTTGACTGAGAAAGAAGCTAGTAAGAATAGGGATAATACTGTGAGTAAAAAGATACCATTAGAAAACAACATTATCACCAATGAGGGATGTGGGAAAATCTGGGTCAAGTCCAAGGAGATAGAGAAGACCAAAGGAAAGGATAACAAGGTCCATTACAAACAAACCACGGTTGTGAATCCTGGATCTTGTAAACAGTGTGCTTGCAATAAAGCTAAGAGCCTAAATTCTGGTATAAAAAGAGGTAATCAAAGAAACTGGAATAATCAATGGGCTCAGAAACAAGGAGTTGATCTGAATAAAATCAATAGACCAAAACCTTGTTTCATATGTGGCAAGTTGAATCATTTGGTTAAGTATTGCTTCTTTAACCCTATTAATCAACAGATAAAATTTCAAAGATTTGTGCAAAAACCTGTTGGTTATAGGAAGGCTGGAAAGAAACATGTGATGAAGAAATCTGTTGAAAGTAAAGGCCCTATGAAAAATAAGGTTTTAAAAGAAAATATTTTACTATGGGTACCTAGAAGTACTAACAGTGTTAGTACTGCTGAAAATATTAGTGCTGCTAACACAGTTACTACTGCTAACAGTGTTAGTACTGCTGAAAATATTAATGTTGCTAACACAGTTACTACTGCTAACAAGGTTAGTACTGCTAAGCATGCAAGTGCTGCTAAGGCAGTTAGTACTTCTAAAACCAGTATTGCTTCTAGCAAAAATGTTTCCAAGCCTATTATTGTGACAAAATACTCCAAGCATGAGGAGTCAAAGTTTAAAAATCTTGTCAAGAAGGAATGCAAGTATTTTGATGAGAAAGGGGTACCCAAGACCACTTTGGCTTGGGTGTCTTATTCAAACTAACTGATTTATCTAATGTGCAGGGCAACCAACAGCTCAAAGCAAAGAGCATTTGGCATGTTGATAGTGGTTGCTCTAGGCACATGACAGGTAACATGTCATGCCTTCAGGATTTCAAGCATATCAATGGAGGACATGTTGCTTTTGGAAATGATCTTACTGGTGGTAAAATAAGTGGCAAAGGTAATGTCACTAAAGGTAAAATGACATTTGAGGATGTCTACTATGTTGATCAATTGAAGTACAACCTGTTAAGTGTATCACAGGTTTGTGACAAACAACATAGCATATTATTTACAAACACTAAGTGTATGATCCTTGCTCCAGGGTTCAAGGTAGTTGATGAAAGCATGATACTACTTAGAACTCCAAGAAAGGACAATGTGTATTGTCTAGATATGGACAATGTTGTTAGTGATTCATCTCTGAACTGTCTTGTTTCAAAAGCTTCTGTGGATGAATCCTCTCTATGGCACAGAAGGATGTGTCACATGAATTTCAAGACCATGAACAAACTTGTTAAAAACAACCTTGTAAGAGGTTTACCTTCAAAAGTCTTTTCATGTGATGATCATTGTGTTGCTTGTCTTAAAGGCAAACAACACAAAACTTCTCATAAGACCAAAGAGTTAAATTTTATTTCTTCTTGTCTCCAGTTACTGCATACGGATCTGTTTGGTCCTACAAATGTTATGAGTATAGGAAAGAAATCTTACTGCTTGGTTATTGTTGATGATTATTCCAGATTTACTTGGGTATATTTTCTAAGGACTAAGGATGAGACAAGTGGACTGATCAAATCCTTTATCCTAAGAATTGAAAACCAAACTAATCAAAAAGTAAAAGTCATTAGATCAGATAATGGAACTGAGTTTAAAAATTTTGATCTAAACACCTTTTGTGAAGAGAAAGGCATTGAGAGACAATATAGTGCTCCTAGGACTCCTCAACAGAATGGAGTTGCTGAAAGGAGAAATAGGACAATAATTGAGGCTGCTAGGTCTCTATTGGCTGATTCAAAACTACCAATTACCTTCTGGGCTGAAGCAGTTAATACTGCTTGTTATGTCCAAAACAGAGTTCTAGTGGTCAAGCAAAAGAACAAGACCCCATATGAGCTTTTAAATAAAAGAAAACCTTTCATTGGATTTTTCAAACCTTTTGGGTGTCCTTGTACTATTCTCAATACCTAATCTCACTTAGGTAAGTTTGATAGCAAAGCAGATGAGGATTTCTTGTTGGTTACTCATCTCAGAGTAAGGCTTACAGAGTTTTTAACTCTTCTTCCAGAATAATTGAAGAAAGTGACAATGTCAAATGCAATGAGAACACACCAAATCCAATTGGGTCTGGTCCTCAGTGGCTATTTGACATTGACTCACTAACTAACTCTTTTGGTTTCAGTAGTGATGATTATGCAGGTACAGGGAGTGGAGGATCAGGGACTACACAAGTCTCAGAAAGTATATCTCAATCTGTGATATTTCCCATACCCACAGTGAATCCTGTTGAAGACTGTGGAAAGGAACCATCTACTGGACCAAGTCAAAGTGAAGAAGAAAGTAGAGATGAGGAGACTCAAGAAAATAAAGAACCAGAAGTGGCTACTGAAAACACTTCAGTTGAGTTGAATGACTCTAATCTAGAGGTGGGACTTAATGAAGAACCTAGTCATCACACCAGAATACAAAAGAATCATCCTCCACAGCTGGTAATAGGAGATATATCCTCTCCTATGATGACTAGAAATCAAAGTAGACTTCAAGAAATACAAGATCAACAACACACAGTGCTTTCTTGACTTTTATCCCAGTTTGAGCCTAAAAAGGCACATGATGCTATGAAAGAATCCAGTTGGATAGAAGCCATGCAAGAAGAGCTACTGCAGTTCAAGCTGCAAGATGTTTGGGATCTGGTAGACCTTCCTAAAGGCCAAAGGGCAATAGGAACAAAATGGGTCTTCAGGAATAAGAGAGATGAAAGAGGTATAGTGATAAGGAATAAAGCAAGGCTGGTGGCTCAAGGATATACACAAGAAGAAGGAATAGACTATGAAGAAGTATTTGCACCTGTGGCCAGGATAGAAGCAATTAGATTATTCCTGGCTTATGCTTCCTACATGAAATTCAAAGTCTATCAGATGGATGTGAAAAGTGCATTTCTTTATGGTTCAATTGAAGAAGAAGTATATGTCTGTCAACCACCAGGGTTTGAAAACCCAAGCTATCCAGACAGAGTATACAAATTGAAGAAAGCACTTTATGGACTACATCAAGCTCCAAGAGCATGGTATGACACTCTGTCATCCTATCTCTTGGAAAATGGCTTTGAAAGAGGAGTCATTGATAAGACTCTATTCATCAAGAAAAAGAAGAAGGATATCTTGCTGGTTCAAATCTATGTTGGTGATATTATCTTTGGATCAACAAGAGACAACATGTGCAAGGAGTTTGAGGAACTAATGCATCAAAGGTTCAAAATGAGTTCCATGGGGGAACTTACTTTCTTCCTTGGACTCCAAGTTCAACAGAAGTCAGATGGAATCTTCATCTGTCAGTCCAAGTATGTGCAGGACATTCTAACCAAGTTTGGTTTCTCAGATTCAAAACCTGCTAGCACACCTATGGAGACACACAAGCAGATAACAGCAGATCTTGAGGGGGAGGATATGGATGTTCATCATTATAGATCCATGATTGGCTCTCTCATGTATCTTACAGCCTCTAGGCCAGATATAATGTTTCCAGTCTGTGTGTGTGCAAGATTCCAAGTTAGGCCAAAGCAATCTCACTATCAAGTTGTTAAGAGGATATTCAGATATCTCAAAGGGCAACCCAGATTGGGACTTTGGTATCCTCATGACTCATCCTTTGACCTACTTGCATACTCAGATAGTGATCTAGGTGGAGCAAACTTGGACAGAAAATCTACTTCTGGAGGATGTCAGTTTTTGGGTGCACGACTAGTTTCATGGCAGTGCAAGAAACAAACCACAGTATCCACATCTACAACAGAGGCAGAGTACATAGCAGCTGCAAGTTGCTGTTCTCAAGTCTTATGGATTCAGAATCAAATGTTGGATTATGGGGTAACCTTTCTACACACTCCAATTTTTATTGATAATAGCAGTGCTATTAGCATTGTGAATAATCCTGTCAAGCACTCAAAGACAAAGCACATTGAGATCAGGTATCACTTCATAAGAGACTGTAATGAAAAGAAACTTATTCAAGTTGTAAAAGTTCACATTGATAATCAGTTTGCTGATCTATTCACTAAAGCTTTTGATGTGGGTAGATTCAATTTCTTGGTAACAAGTGTGGGAATGATCAACTCTGAATAAGCCCCTTCTCAAAAAGTGGTTCTATACCTGTATATTGTTTATTCTTGGTGTTACTAATCTTCTTTTTCAGGATATGTATAGCAGTACTCAGTGTTTCGCAAGATTAAAGGAGTAAGTTCAGTTAATACTGCTAGTAGTTAATACTGCTCTCAGTTAATACTGCTAGTTAGTTAATACTTCTAGTAGTTAATACTGCTCTCAGTTAATACTGCTAGTTAGTTAATACTGCTAGTAGTTAATACTGCTCTCAGTTAATACTGCTAGTTAGTTAATACTGCTAGTAGTTAATACTGCTCTCAGTTAATACTGCTAGTAGTTAATACTGCTCTCAGTTAATACTGCTAGTTAGTTAATACTGCTAGTAGTTAATACTGCTCTCAGTTAATACTGCTCTTAGTTAATACTGCTAGTTAGTTAATACTGCTAGTAGTTAATACTGCTCTCAGTTAATACTGCTAGTTAGTTAATACTGCTAGTAGTTAATACTGTTCTAGGTTAATACTGCTTATGTTCCGAATACTATAAATACTCTTTTCCTGCCTAAAAGTTCATAACGACTCTTTGCATACTATTCTCTTGCACTCTAAACCCTCTCTCTCTCAAGTTCAAAGTTCTCAGGCAAGAAGTTTCAAAGATTCATGGCATCAATGGCGTTCATTGACGAGCACAATAAAATCGCGATGCTCCAAAAGCCAAAACAATCTGAAGGTTTTCATCAGATAGTCGACTTTCTGAAGTCTAGCCACATTGCCCATGCTCTCACTATGTCTCCTACTATCTTCATAGAGCATCAAAGGCAATTCTGGGCACATGCCACCATTGTTACTGAGGATGGTGTGCAAATGATCAAGACGACAGTATGTGGCAATCCATTGACAGTTACTGAAGAGGTAATTCGCATCAGTCTACGTCTAGACGATGCCTTTGGTATAACTTCTATCCCTAATGATGAACTGTTTTCTACTCTTACAAGAATGGGGTATGGAGGCCCATTGGGTGTTTTTAAGTTCTCAAAAGCTAAATTCTCACCCCAATAGCGTTTTCTTGTTCATACCTTGATGCACTGCATTTCTAAAAAGACCACTGGATGGAGTGAGTTCAGCAGTCCCATTGCTTATGCTTTGGTCTGTTTGGCCACTGTCAGAAGGTACAATTTTTCACAAATGATTTTCAATGATCTTGTCTCAAACATGGGAAACAAAAAGAGCTTTTATATGTATCCCAGGTTTGTTCAAGCAGTAATCAACCATTAATTGACGGATATTCCTCATTCTGATGGAATATATGTACCAAAACCCCCTAAAGGCAAGGTTTTCTCAAATATGAGAAGATCTGCTAGGGACTTGGAAGGAGTAGACACCCCATTGTTATCTACAATGATGGTGGTGTCCCAAACTAATGAAGGTATGGTAGCAGGGTCAAGGCCCCCATTAGACCAACCCACTGCTAGCCAATCCCAACCTTCCCACTCTAAATCAATTCCTCAGTCTCTTCTTGACAAACCAACTTCACCAATCACCCAAACTTATCAAAGAAAACAGGTAAAGAAGGCTCCTTCCCTTCTTGTACCTCACCCACTCAGCATTTAAGCCCTCTAAGGGAGAATTCTCTCTTAGAGAATATCCAAAGGGAAACCAACAGGGTGTCTCCCAACCCTCAGGAGGTGCTCTCTAAGGAGATGGCAGAGCATATGGGTGAGAAGGCTGCCACTACTTTTGCTAGCACAGAGAAGGATAGTGGTAATATCTCTAAGACCTTCCCCATGGCAACTTTGAATGAACAATCATTCAAAGGTCCCCGGTGCCAAGAAACCAAGGGGGTGGACAGTGCTTCTGCTAGGCAGAAGACTTCCACTACTAAAAGATCCCATGATCCTTCAAAAGGGGGTAACACTCCTTGAGAAAGTGAGGACAGATATGACTACAATGAATTGTTGGAAACAATGGGCAACATCAATATGGATGTCATCAAACAAGGCAAAGAAATAGAAGAGATGAAAATGGTGATTCTGTCTCAACAAGTACAGATTACCAAATTGAAGAAAATCATCACAAGATTGGTGCAAAAGCAGAGGAGAAGGAAATTTGTTTTGAAGAAGAGGAAAACTGCTAATGATGCTTTCAACAAGGGGGAGAATTCAGAGGCTGAAGCAGAAAAGGAGAGTATGTCTGAGATGGGATTTGATGTTAAGGGGGAGAAAGCTGCAGAAACAGAAGCACAAGAAGTGGAAACAGATAATGTTCAAGCAGCAGCAGTAACAGAACAGGTAGCAGCAGTAACAGGGCTATCTGTTGAAGAAATGGAAATAGCTGAAACCTTGGTAAAAGCCAAAAATGATACTCCTAAGGCTACTCAAAAGTCAAAGGGAGTAGTCAACAATGAAGTAGAAATTCAACAGAAGGAAAAAGAAAAGGCAAAGGAGTCAAAGGGAAAAGGAAAGGAGAAGATGGTTGAAGCTGAAATGCCTGTAAAGAAGAAGTCTCAGATTGAAATGGATGAGGCAATAGCAAAGCAGCTTCAAGACCAAATGGAGAAGGAGGAACAGTTGCAAACAGAAAAAGATAGAGAACTTGCAAAGATTATGGCCAAGAAGTTAAATGCAGAATACCAAAAGAGTCTAAAAGAAGCAGCTCAGACAGCAGCTCAGGTCAAGAAACTTCCAGTTAAAAAGATGCCAACTCAAAAACAGAAACAGAAAAGACAACCCTCCAAAACATTTTTGGCCAATCAGCAAAGAAGAAAAATGATGAATTTTCTGAAGGGGGCAATTGGTGTTAAGGGGGAGATGTTTACCAACATGGCATACACTCAAGTTGAAGAGTTGTATCAAAAGGAAATGGCCAAGCTTCAAGGGGATTCAGCACAAAGCGAAGAGGCTGAGAGAAGGATGAAGGAAAGGCATGACCTGAATATTCAAAAACCATTCCCTGAGGAGACCACACCCTCAAAAGACAAAGCTGAGGAGATGAAGGAAGAATCTGAGAGTGTTGGTGTAGAAGCCAAAACTGGGAAGAGGATGAAGACTATAGCCTCCAAGAAGCAGAACAAAAGGCCAAGAGTTGAAGAAACAGCAGAAACAGCAGAACCTTCAGTTACTTCTACAACTGAATCTGTAAAGAACCCAGAACAATCCACTAAGCAATATAATCTTGATCTATATATAACTACAACAGCTGATGAACCAGTTTCAGCTGATCCCATTTCTATGAAAGCACCAGAAGTCATCTTTTGGGATATTTTGGAAGATCAAAGGAAGAAATACTTCAGTCTTAAGAGAGTGGGAGATATATATGAAGTGTACTCTACTTGGGGTAGATTAATAAGAAGCTGTTCAAGATCAGATTTAGAAGAGATGTTTAAAGTTGGGTTGGAGATGTATGAAAAGGAGCTGAAAGGAGAAGGAATGAGCTTAATCAGATTAGCCATGTAGTACTTATGCATGATGTTTGATCCTAGCAAAGTTCAACATGTGATCAGAGATCTGCATCTACAGAACAAATTCCAAAGAATAGAAAACTGGATGATATTTGAAAGGTGTGGAGTCTATGTTATCACTGTAGACAGAGCTTATCATGAGTACTACTTAGTTGATAAAATCTATGATCACAGCAAGGCCAAATTACAAGCAATGTTAAATGCAAAGCTTACATGTTCAAAAGATTCAGAAATGGCAAAGATTGTGGTTAGCAGAATCATTAATCAAAGTTTGGGTTTGGATCCTAATCTAGGAGTGTGAACTGAAGTGTTGAAAGCATCTTGAAGATCAATTCTGAAGAACTTGACTTCTCTTTCTAAAAGTCAAGTTAGGGGGAGATTGTTGGGAACTGAAGATGTGAACAAGTCTTTAATGCTGCTAGTTCAGAATTACTGCTGCTAGAAGACTTCAAAGTTAATACTGTTGAGTATTACTACTGCTAGTAGAATTAATACTGCTAGTCAAAGTTAGTGCTGCTTGAACAAAGTTAGTACTGCTTAGCTAGTTAGTACTGCTAGTGGTTAGTGCTGCTTAGTAGTTAATGTTGCCAAGACTTAATGCTGCTTATAAGGTAATGATGAAGAGATCGTGATAAACAAGGATATTTTGAAGATAATGATGGAAGATATACTGAAGATATTTTTTTTATTGTAATTATCTTTTTATTCAGTATATGTACAGATTTGATAGAATAGTTTAGATAGATTAATTCATTAATTCTAAGTTTTTAGAGAAAATCAACCTCAAGGCATAGATCCTAATTCTAGAGAAGTAGAATTCGTATTGGTGAGCCTGTTCATCAATATTGAGGTTGTGTGTTTAAACTTGTAACTTCAAGCATTCAATACAAGTTTACAAGTTGTTGATTATATACTGTTTTGGTTTACTGTTTTATTGAATATCAAAGTGTTATTCCGCAAACTTCTTTGATATTAGTTTCTGAGAATTTATTCTTGTTAAGAATTCGATCCTGTCATAATCAAACAAACATTCATTTACTGTTGCAGACCTAGTTTGCACTGTCTTTGATAGATCTCCAATAATTTGATGAACCGGATGCTCTTTGGTCCACTTGTATATGTGAGGGAGTGGATTAGGTGTAGATTGATCATGTTGATCATCTAAGTATCCAGTATTTTCTTCATGTTGGGGTTCAGTTGAAGTAATCGGTGCAAAAGTTTCAGTGGATTAGACATTTGATGTCTGTTGAGTAGGCATTACTGTACATCCAACTGAATGTGTAACTTTTGGCTCTTCATTATCATGTGCAACTTCAACTGATGGAGTAGGTGTTTGAACTTGAGTTTCTTCCTGAATCGGGGACTCAAATTCAGTTGAGACATCTGAAGTGATTGGATGATGACTACTTGAATCTTCAGATCTGTCAATCACAACAGGTTTAGTCACTCTAGAACCAAGAAACTCATCATAAAAATGTTCAAACAATAAATCTAAATATGTTAAATGAGATGTAGACGTTGATGCTTTATCAGACTTAGAAACTTTAATCACGGGTTCTGGACTGATCTGCCTAGAAGCTAAAACTCCTGTTATAACGGATTCTGAACTGATTTGAACAGAAGTCATTTCTTCATCAAATGTGACATTTACGCTCTCCACAACTATCTTTGAATTCTTCATGTGAACTTTGTATGCAGCAGACGTTAATGAAAATGCCTTCATCAGCTTTCGAACTGAACTTGTTCAAGTTCTCCTTGTCGTTCAGTACAAAACACCTGCATCCGAAAATGTGAAAATGTTTAATGATAGGTATTATATTATTAATCAAAGCATATGGTGTTTTACCAAACCGGCGATGAATGATTGATCTATTTTGAGTATAACAAGTAGTAGAGATAGCTTCGGCCCACAAAAATAAAAGTAGATCGGATTGGCTGAACATCGTTCATGCAGCCTCAACCAGAGTCTGATTTCGTCGTTCAACTACCCCATTTTGTTCTGGAGTTCCGGCAGCAGAAAACTGATGAGATATCCCGACCGATTCGAGATAATCGTCAACCGTTTTGTTCTTGAATTTTATGCATTATCATTTCTAAGAAGCTTAACTGTCTTCTGCAAGTTCACTTGAACGGTCTTTAGGGATGAGATGATGACATCGGGCGTCTCATCCTTTGATCTGAGAAATTTGACCCAAGTGTATCTTGAATAATCATCCACAATCACCAAGACGTATTTCTTGCCGTTTATGCTTTGCGTTCGCATTGGACCACAGAGATCCATATGCAGCAGTGCTAATGGAGTACTTGTGATCGGTTCAGGCTTAGGCTTATAAGAAGATCTTTTCATCTTACCATTCTCACACACATCACACAGATGTTCTTTGACATATTTCAGCTCAGGTAAACCCTTAACCAAATTGCCAGTCACCAACTTGTTGATGTATCGAAAGTTGAGATGAGATAGCCTTCTATGCCATAACCAGCTTTGTTGCATAGAGGCTTTAGAAAGTAGACACACCACATTATCAGTCTTGACTTTTGATAGATTGATCGTGTAGAGGTTTGACTTCTGCGTCCCGACCAAAAGTTCTTTACCATCTTCAGTTCTAACACAACCTCGTTTGGCCTTAAACTTCGCCTCTAAATCCTTGTCACAGAACTGACAAATGCTGAACAGATTGTGTCCTCATCCTTTAACATAGCTCACCTTTTTAATCGTTATGTTTTCTTGTACTACGTCTCCATATCCTAAGATTGGCGAAAACTGGTCATTTCCAAATCTGACGTTGCCACAGAATTTCTCTGTATAATTAGATAAAATATCTTTTCGCCCAGTCATATGCTTAGAACAACCAGAATCCAAGTACCATATATGACGGGTCTGCACAGGAGAAATCAAGGAACAATAGGTTTAGGTACCCATTTATAGATGGGTCCTAGCAAGTTAGCACAAGATTTTGGCATCCATTTGAATTTGGACCCTTTGTTCTTTTGAAAAACTTTTGAAATAGTATTATTATTATAGACATGATATGATCCAAACCAATTATCAGAATATTGTCGAGATACAAAATCATTTCGACGATATGTGGAAGACTGAGTAGTAGACGGAGATAATTGGAGCAATTGCTTTATTGAGTAAGTCTTGTAAGAAGTTACAAGTTTTGTTTTATGAGAAGCAATATTACCAATTACATCAGAATCACTAAAAGTAAACCTATTACATTCAACATCAGATAATGATTTTGTAGTTTCATCAACTTTCTTCTTTGGTCTCCATTTAGATTTCACTTCAGGCTTTCTCTTTTTCAAATCTTTAACATATGAATTTTGCATGTTAGAACAGTGAGATTTAAAAGATTTTCTTTTCCTTGATTTGCTAGTGTTAATCTATTTCTGTGAATGCCTATTCTTTCTCTTCTTACCGTTGGCATGATTGGTACTCACAGAAACTGATCTATCAACCTTAGTTGATGATTCACCCTTTTCAAATACACTTGATAAATCTTTAGAATTCACAATGTTGGGAATTCAGAATTTGCACAAGTATGGTTAATGCTGCTAGCACAACATGGTTAGTACTTCTGAAACAGATTAATACTGCTAAACAAGATTAATACTGCTTGATGAAGTTACTACTGCTAAGCATAGTTAGTACTGCTAGTAGTTAGTATTGCTAAGGGTTACTACTGCCAACTTCATTAATACTGCTGAACATGGTTAATGCTTCTGAACATGGTTAGTACTGCTTATGAGATGAAGACTTCGTATGGCAATGAAGACAGCTGTATTGATTGAAGATATTCATGGAAAGCTTGGAGATAACTATGGAAGATTATACTGAGGATCTTTTATATTTTGTAATTATCTTTTATCTTTAGTATATGTATAGACTTAGTCAGAATACTTTAAAAATTAATTTTTGATTCTGAGTTTTTGTTTTCATAGAGAGAATTAACCTCAAGGTTTATAATCCTAATTCTAGAGAAGTAGAATTCGTATTGGTGAGCCTGTTCATCAATATTGAGGTTGTGTGTGAAATCTTGTCGCTTTAAATCATTCAATAAAGTTTACAATTTGTGATTTCTGATTCACTGTTTCATTGATATTCTGAATATTAAAGTGTTATTCCGCAAACTCCTTTAATATTGTTTCTAAGTGTTTATTTTTGTTAAGAATCAGATCCTGTCAAGTGGTATCAAAGCTAGTATTCTCAGAAACCTTCATTCATCATGGAAAACACAGTTGAATCAAACTGTACTCTTGTCTCAAAGGTTCCAATGCTCAGATCTAATGAGTATGACATGTGGAAGATAAGGATCAAGCAATACATTCTCCTCACAGATTACTCTATGTGGGACATCATTGAGAATGGACCCTCTGATGAAGGAAAAATTGGTGCAAATGGAAAAAGAACTCCACCAAAGACAGATGCAGAAAAGAAGGTAAGGCAGACATAGATGAAAGCCTTGAACACACTGCTCTTGGTTATTCCCAATGAATATCAACACCAATTATGCAATTGCACTGATGCACAGATGCTTTGGAATGCTCTAGAGAAAAGATTCTCTGGTACCAAAAGTACCAAGAGAAATCAGAAGGCAATACTGAAGCAATTGTATGAAAACTTTATGTCAACTAAGAATGAGTCCATGACTCAAACTTTTGACAGGTTTAACAAGGTGATTGGTGAACTAGCTACTATGGGAGTACAGATTGATCAAGATGATGTAAACAGAAAGTTTTTAAGGTCCCTAGGAGATGAATGGACCATGTATACTGTTTCATTCAGACAGAATGAACAACTGGAAGAAAAAGAACTTGATGATCTGTACAATGACCTTAGAGTATTTGAAGCTTAGGTGGAGGCAAAGAAGAAGCCTTCTGGATATGTTCATAATGCTGCACTCCTATCAGCATCAATTGATTCTACTGCTAACCCTGAATCAGTTAATGCTGTTAATGGAGCAAATCAAGAAAAAGGCACTGAATCTGTTTTTGAAGCCTTTCTGTCCAGCCATGGAAACTCTTCTTTAATCAATGATGACTTGGAACAACTTCATCCTGATGATCTTGAAAAGATGGATATTAAATGGCAGATGGCCATGCTTTCCATGAGGGTAAAGAAGTTCATCAAGAGGACTGGGAGGAATAACTTCTCCCAAAGAAGAGAAGATGGAGCAGGTTTGGACAAGTCAAAGGTAGAATGCTATAAATGTCATATGAAGGGACACTTTTCTAGGGAATGCAGAAGTGGAGTGTCTCACAATAACCACCAACAAGCTCAGACTGGTAGCTTCAACCAGAACAGAAACTCTGCTCAAGCCCTTGTTTCTCAACAAGGAATGGGGTTTGACTGGAGTGATCAAGCAGAAGAGGCTATTCAAAATCAAGCTCTCATGGCAGAGGTATCTGATCTCCCAACTGAGGTAAGTTCTAATCTCTGTTCTAAAACTTGCATAGACACTGTTAAAAGGTATAGGTATCACAACCAGAATATGAGTGATGACCTTAAGAGGTTAGCAAAAGATATAAAAGACTATGTGAGAATTGTTGAGAGGTTTGAGGAACAAATTAAAGGTTTCCAATCCAATGAACTTCAACACTCATATGACACAAACTACTGGAAGTGGGAGAAAAAGGATCTAGAACTCCAACTGACAAAGTCTAAAGAGGAGAGTGAAAAGTTGAGAGGGGAGCTAGCCAAAGTTAAGCTAGATGTAGAAAAGTTTTCCAATGCTTCTAAAGCAATGGACTCTTTACTACAAACTCAGATTCATGAAAAACTGAGAAGAGGAATTGGGTACAATACCACACCACCACCATACAACAACAACTACATCCCTCCTACATCAGACTTGCTAGAAACCAAAGATAGGAAGGACTTGCCTGAGGGAGCCACTGAGATAGATCCCTTAGATGAGGTAGTTGTTGAGGACAAGACTGAGAAAGAGGTTGGTAAGAGTAAGGAGAACAATGTGAGTGGTGAGATTCCTCTAGAGAATCATATTATTACCAATGAGGGTTGTGGAAAGATTTGGGTAAAATCTAAGGACATAGAGAAGACTGAGGGAAAGTCTAGTAAGGTCCATTACAAGCAGACCATAGTTGTGAATACTGTTCCTTGCAAACAGTGTGCTTGTACTAAATCTAAGCCCCTAAAACATGATAAAAGGAGGGGTAATCAAAGAAACTGGAATAATCAGTGGGCACAAAAACAAGGGGTTGGTCTGAGAAAAATCAATAGACCAAAACCTTGTTTTATTTGTGGAAATATCAATCATATTGCTAAATACTGTTATTTCAATCCTATAAACCAAAGGATGAATTTTCAAAGATCTGTGCAAAAACCCTTTGGTTATAGGAAGAATGAAAGGAACCATGTGGCTAAGAAATCTGATAAATCTAAAAGCCACATGAAGAAAAAGATTGTTGAGGAGAGTGTCAAGATGTGGATTCCTAAAAGCACTAAAACTGTTAGTACTGCTACCACAAATAGTACTGCTGACAATGATAGTGCTGATAGAAGCAATACTACTGCTACCAATGTTAGTACTGCTAAAACTAACATTGTTAGTACTGCTAAAACTAACATTGTTAGTACTTCTTCTAATGTTAATACTGCTAACTCTGTTAGTACTTCTAACAAGGTTAGTACTGTTAAATCTGTTAGTGCTGCTAACTCTGTTAGTACTTCTAAGGTTAGTACTACTTCTAGTGTTTGTGCTGCTAAGCCAATCATCTTGACAAAGTACTCTAGTAAAGAGTGCCCTAAGTTTAAAAATCTCATCAAAAAGGAATGTAAATACTTTGATGAGAAAGGGAGACCCAATACCACTTTGGCTTGGGTTCCCAATCAATACTAATTGATCTATCTTATGTGCAGGGAAATCAACAGCTCAAGGGTAAGAGCATCTGAAATGTTGATAGTGGTTGCTCTAGGCACATGACAGGGAACATGTCTTGCCTCAAGAATTTCAAGAAAATTGATGGTGGGCATGTTGCTTTTGGTAATACTCCAGATGGAGGTAAGATCAGTGGTAAGGGTGATGTAACCAAAGGTAAAATGACCTTTGAAGATGTATTATATGTTGAGCAATTAAGGTACAACCTGTTAAGTGTATCACAGGTTTGTGACAAAAAGCATAGTATATTATTTACAGATTCTGAATGCATTATCCTTGCTCCTGGATTCAAGGTAGTTGATGAAAAGATGATACTACTAAGAACTCCCAAAAAGGATAATGTCTATTGCTTAGATATGGAAAATGTTTCAACTGATTCATCCCTAAACTATCTTGTTTCAAAAGCATCTTTGGATGAATCATCACTTTGGCACAGAAGGATGTGTCACATGAACTTTAAAACAATGAACAAACTTGTTAAAAACAACCTTGTAAGAGGTTTACCTTCAAAAGTCTTTTCATGTGATGATCATTGTGTAGCCTGTCTCAAAGGCAAACAACACAAAACTTCTCATAAGTCCAAAGAGTTGAACACTATTTCTAATTCTCTTCAGTTGTTGCATATGGATCTGTTTGGTCCTACAAATGTTATGAGTATAGGCAAGAAATCATACTGCTTAGTTATTGTTGATGATTATTCTAGATTTACTTGGGTATGTTTTCTAAGGACTAAGGATGAGACAAGTGGACTGATCAAATCCTTTATTCTAAGAATTGAAAACCAAACAAATCAAAAGGTAAAAGTCATTAGGTCAGACAATGGTACTGAATTTAAAAATCATGACCTAAACACCTTTTGTGAGGAAAAAGGAATTGAGAGGCAATACAGTGCTCCTAGGACTCCACAACAAAATGGTGTTGCTGAGAGAAGGAATAGGACACTGATTGAGGCTGCTAGATCTCTGTTAGCTGATTCAAAACTTCCAATTACTTTCTGGGCTGAAGCAGTTAATACTGCTTATTATGTCCAGAACAGAGTTCTAGTAGTCAAGCATAAAAACAAAACACCATATGAGCTTTTAAATAAAAGAAAACCATTTATTGGATTTTTCAAACCTTTTGGGTGTCCTTGTACCATTCTCAATACCAAAACTCACTTAGGAAAGTTTGATAGCAAGGCAGATGATGGTTTTCTTGTTGGTTACTCATCTCAGAGCAAGGCTTACAGAGTATTTAATTCTTCTTCTAGAATAAATAGGAAAGTGACAATGTCAAATGCAATGAGAATACACCAAATCCTTTTGGTTCAGGTCCTCAGTGGTTGTTTGACATTGATTCACTAACTAACTCTTTGGGTTTCAGTAGTCATGATCATGCAGGTTCAGGAAGTGGAGGATCAGGGGATGTACAAGTACAAGACATTATTCCTCAGTCTGTGATCTTTCCCATACCTACAATGGAACCTGTTGATTTCTGTGAAAAAGAGACTATGACTGAACCAATTCAGAGTGAAGAAGAAAGAAGAGATGAGGAGAATCAAGTGCAGGAAGAGCCAGAAGCGGCTGATGAGATCATCTCAGCTGACTTAAATGAGTCTAATTTAGAATTGGAATCAATGAAGAACCTAGTCATCAGACTAGAACTCAAAAGAACCATCCTCCAGAGCTGGTCATAGGAGACATCTCTTCTCCTATGATAACAAGGAATCAAAGCAGACTTCAAGAGCTGCAGGATCTGCAACACACAGTACTCTCTTGCTTTCTATCTCAGATTGAGCCTAAGAAGGTTTTTGATGCAATGAAAGACTCCAGTTGGATAGAAGCTATGCAAGAAGAGTTACTGCAGTTCAAATTGCAAGAAGTTTGGGACTTGGTAGACCTTCCAAAAGGTCATAGAGCTATTGGCACCAACTGGATTTTCAGGAATAAAAAGGATGAGAGAGGAATTGTGATCAGGAACAAATCAAGGCTTGTGGCACAAGGGTACACTCAGGAAGAAGGCATATATTATGAATAAGTGTATACCCCAGTTGCAAGGGTAGAGGCAATTAGGCTATTTCTAGCCTATGCCTCATACATGAAGT
The DNA here is from genome assembly GCA_954870635.1 of Arctium minus. Taxonomy (NCBI): domain Eukaryota; kingdom Viridiplantae; phylum Streptophyta; class Magnoliopsida; order Asterales; family Asteraceae; genus Arctium; species Arctium minus. Next base: position 69,628,524 of record OX941092.1, on the reverse strand, counting down.
TCAAGGTATATCAAATGGATGTGAAGAGTGCCTTTCTATATGGTACAATTGATGAAGAAGTATATGTCTGTCAGCCCCCTGGATTTGAAAATCCATCATATCCTGACAGAGTATACAAACTAAAGAAAGCACTTTATGGTCTACATCAAGCCCCAAGAGCATGGTATGATACTCCGTCTACCTATCTCTTAGAAAATGGGTTTGAAAGGGGAATAATTGACAAGACCCTCTTCATTAAAAGGAGTAAGAAGAACATCCTACTTGTTCAGATCTATGTGGATGACATCATCTTTGGATCCACACAAGATCAGATGTGTAGAGACTTTGAAAAGTTGATGCACAAGAGCTTTACAATGAGTTCAATGGGTGAACTTACCTTCTTCCTTGGGCTTCAAGTGAAACAACAGAAAGATGGGATCTTTATAAGTAAATCAAAGTATGTGAAAGACATCCTGGATAAGTATGGTTTAACAGACTCAAAGCCAGCAAGCACACCTATGGAGACTTATAAACAGATCACTGTTGATCTTGAGGGGGAGGATGTTGATGTCCATCTATATAGATCAATGATTGGATCTCTCATGTATCTGACAGCCTCAAGACCAGACATCATGTTTACAGTGTGTCTATGTGCCAGATTCCAAGTCAAGCCAAAGTAATCACATCTTCAAGTTGTTAAGAGGATTTTCAGATACTTAAGAGGGCAACCTAGATTAGGTCTTTGGTATCCTTATGAATCCAACTTTGACTTGATTGCATATTCAGACAGTGACTTGGGTGGTGCTAATATGGATAGAAAGTCTACTTCAGGTGGATGTCAGCTTTTGGGTGCAAGACTAGTATCTTGGCAGTGTAAGAAGCAAACCACAGTGTCCTTATCTACAACAGAAGCTGAGTACATTGCTGCTGCAAGTTGCTGCTCTCAGGTTCTATGGATTCAGAATCAGATGCTGGACTATGGGGTAACCTTTCTTCACACTCCAATCTTCATTGACAATAGCAGTGCTATAAGCATTGTTAACAATCCAGTCAAGCACTCCAAAACAAAGCACATTGAGATCAGGTATCACTTTATTAGAGATTGAAATGAAAAGAAGCTTATTCAAGTTGCTAAAGTTCATACTGACAACCAGTTTGCTGATCTATTCACTAAAGCTTTTGATGTGGGTAGATTCACCTTCTTGGTCACAAGTGTGGGCATGATTAACTCTGAATGAGCTCATGTTTAAAAAGTGATTGTATACCTGTTATTTGGTTGTTTTTGGTTGTTACTAATCATCTTTCTCAGGAAGTAAATTGCCTTGTTCAGACCAAATCAAGCTTCAATAGTGTAAGTGTAGTTAATGTTGCCAGAGTTAGTTAATACTGCTAGTGGTTAATACTGCTCTCACTTACTACTGCTAGTTAGTTAATACTGCTAGTGGTTAATACTGCTCTCAGTTAATACTACTATTCGTTAATACTGCTAGTGGTTAATACTGCTCTCAGTTAATACTGCTATTTAGTTAATACTGCTCTGAGTTAATACTGCTTATGTCCCGAATTGTATAAATACCCTTTTTGCCCGCCTAAAAGTTCATAACGACTCTTTGATTACTATTCATCTGCTCTCTAACCCTTTTCTCTCAAGCACCAAGTGTTTCAGTCCAGAATACTCAAGTTCGATGGCAACTATGGCGTTCATTGATGAACATAATGAGATTGCAATGCTACAAAAGCCGAAGCAGGCTGATGGATTTCACCAGATAGTCGATTTTCTCAAGACAAGCCATATTGTGTTTGCTCTTACAGTGTCTCCAACAATCTACATAGAGCATCAGAGACAATTCTGGGCAAATGCCACCATTGTTACTGAAAATGGTGTGCAAGTTATCAAGACAAGGGTGTGTGACAAACCCTTGTCAGTTTCTGAAGAGGTGATTCGCATCTGTCTACGACTAGACGATGCTGCAGGTATTACCTCTATTCCTAATGAGGACTTGTTCTCCAATCTGTCAAGAATGGGGTATGGAGGCCAATTGGGTGTTTTCAAATTCTCAAAAGCTAAATTTTATACCCAATGGTGTTTTCTTGTTCATACCCTTATGCATTGTATTTCCAAAAAGACTACTGGATGGAGTGAGTTCAGTAGTACCATTGCTTATGCTTTGGTTTGCTTGGCAACTGCCAGAAAGTACAATTTTTCTAAAATGATTTTCAATGACCTAGTGTCAAACTTGGGAAACAAAAAGAGTTTTTATATATACCCAAGATTTGTATAGGCAGTTATAACTAATGAATTGACGGATATGCCTCAATTTGATGAGGTATATGTACCTAAAATCCCCAAAGGCAAGGTCTTTTCAAATATGAAGAGATCTCCATTGGACTCGGAAGGAGTTGACACCCCATTGTTCTCTACAATGATGGTGGTGTCCCACAATCCAGAAGGTATGGCTTCAAGGTCAAGGCCCTCATTAGACTATCCCACTGAAAGCCAATCCCAACCTTCAATCACCATATCAATCCCACAGTCCCTTATTCAAAAACCAACTTCTCCAATCACCAATACCCACATCAGGAAAAAGGTAAAGAAGGCTCCTTCTTTTCTTGTACCTTCACCCACAGAGCCTTTAAGCCCTCTAATGGAGAATTCTCCATTAGAGAATATCTATAGGGAAACCACAGGGTTGTCTCCCAACCCCAAGGAGGTGCTCACTGAGAAGATGAATGAGCATATGGGTGCAAAGGCTGCCACTACTCCTGCTAGCACAGAGGAGGCCAGTGGTAACATTAATAAGACCTTCCCCATGGCAACTTTGGGTGAGCAATCATCCAAAGGTCCCAGGTGCCAAGAAACCAAGGGGGTGGAGGGTGCTTCTGCTAGGCAGAAGACTTCCCCTACTAAAAGATCCCATGATCCTTCAAAAGGGGGTAACACTCCTAGAGAAGGTGAGGACATATATGACTACAATGAATTGATGGAAACAATGGGCAACATCAATCTGGATGTCATCAAACAAGGCAAAGACATAGAAGAAATGAAAATGGTAATTCTGTCTCAACAAGTATAGATTACCAAATTGAAGAAAATGGTGACAAGATTGGTACAAAAGAAGTGGAGAAGGTAGTTTCTTTTGAAGAAGAGGAAAAATGCTAATGATGCTTTCAACAAAGGGGAGAATTTAGAGGCTGAAGCAGAAAAGGAAAGTACATCTGAGATGGGATTTGATGTTAAGGGGGAGAAAGCTGCAGAAACAGAAGCACAAGCAGTAGAAATAGACAAGGTTCAAGCAGCAGTAGTAACAGAACAGGTAGCAGCAGTAACAGGGCTATCGGTTAAAGAATTGGAAATAGCAGAAACTTTGGTAAAAGCAAAGAATGACACTCCTAAGGCTACTCAAAAGGCCAAGGGAGTGGTCATCAATGAAGGAGGCCTTGAAAAGAAGAGAAAAGAAAGAAGTGAGGCAGGTTTGAAGGATGCAAAGGGTAAAGCTAAGATGGTTGAATCTGAAAAACCTTCAAAGAAGAAGAACCAGGTGGAGTTAGATGAAGAAGTAGCAAAACAACTCCAAGCTGAGATGGAAAAGGAGAAACAACTCCAATCAGAGAAGGACAGAGAGCTTGCACTGGAGATGGCCAGAAAGCTCAATGAAGAATATCAAAAGAGCATAAAAACTGAAGCTGAAGTCAAGAAAATACCAGTCAAAAGAATGCCAGTCAAAAAGCAGAAAAGACAACCTTCCAAGACCTTTTTGGCCAATCAGGAAAGAAGAAAAATGATAAATTTCCTGAAAGGTTCAATTGGTGTCAAAGGAGAGATGTTTACTAATATGGCATACAGTCAAGTTGTGGAGCTCTATAAAAAGGAAATGGCTAAGCTTCAAGGGGACTCCTCACAAAGGGAAGAGGCTGAAAGAAGGATGAAGAAGAGACATGATCTAAACATTCAACAACCATTCCCTGAGGAAGTCACTCCTACCAAAGAAAAGGCTGAAGACACTAAAGAAGAGAATGATGGTATGGAAATGATATCTGCAAAGAGAGTAAATACCATAGCTTCCAAGAAACAGTCCAAGAAGCCAAGGATTGAAGAAGTTGAAATAGAGACAGAACCTTCAGTTACACCTTCAGCATAATTTGTGCAGAACCCAGAGCAGTCCAATAAGCAATTTGATGAGCAAGTGGGTCTTTATCTGACTATAATAGAACCAGTTTAGGTTGTTCCTATTTCTGTGAAAGCACCAGAAGTCATCTATTGGGACATTTTGAGAGACAACAGAAAGGATTACTTCAGGCTTAAAAGAGTTGGTGATGTATTTGAAGTATATTCAACTTGGGGGAAAGTAATCAGAAGTTGCTCGAGAGCTGATCTTGAAGAGATGCATAAAGTGGGAATAAAGATTTATGAACATGTTTTGAAAGGAACTGAACAAAGTCTACTCAAGATTGCAATGGAATATCTTTGTATGATGTTTGAACTAGAAAAGGTGGTTTACAGAATCAAGGATCTACATCATGAGTATGGGTTTAAGAAGATTGATAAGTGGATACTCTTTGAAAACTGTGGTGTATACATGATCACAATTGATAACTGTTATCATGGGTACTACCTAGTGGACAAAGTGTATGATCATAGCAAGGAGAAGTTGAATGGGATGCTGAAAGCTAAGCTAGTATGTGCAAAGGAATCAGAAATGGCCAGAATTGTGGTAAGAAGAACAATTAACAAAGTCTGGGTCTGGATCCGAATTTGGGCAACTAAGCTGTAGTGTTGAAAGCATCTTGAAGACCATAAATGAAGAACTTGACTTCTCTTCTCAAAAGTCAAGTTAGGGGGAGATTGTTGGGAATTCAGAATTTGCACAAGTATGGTTAATGCTGCTAGCACAACATGGTTAGTACTTCTGAAACAGATTAATACTGCTAAACAAGATTAATACTGCTTGATGAAGTTACTACTGCTGAGCATAGTTAGTACTGCTAGTAGTTAGTACTGCTAAGGGTTACTACTGCCAACTTCATTAATACTGCTGAACATGGTTAATGCTTCTGAACATGGTTAGTACTGCTTATGAGATGAAGACTTCGTATGGCAATGAAGACAGTTGTATTGATTGAATATATTCATGGAAAGCTTGGAGATAACTATGGAAGATTATACTGAGGATCTTTTATATTTTGTAATTATCTTTTATCTTTAGTATATGTATAGACTTAGTCAGAATAGTTTAAAAATTAATTTTTGATTCTGAGTTTTTGTTTTCATAGAGAGAATTAACCTCAAAGTTTATAATCCTAATTCTAGAGAAGTAGAATTCGTATTGGTGAGCCTGTTCATCAATATTGAGGTTGTGTGTGAAATCTGGTAGCTTTAAATCATTCAATAAAGTTTACAATTGGTGATTTCTGATTCACTGTTTCATTGATATTCTGAATATTAAAGTGTTATTCCGCAAACTCCTTTAATATTGTTTCTGAGTGTTTATTTTTGTTAAGAATCAGATCCTGTCACACAATAAATTGAAAATGATCTGGAAGTTTTGCATTAAAATCAAATTGATCAACACATTTATCAAAACAACCATCAGAGTTTATAAAATCAAACTCTTCACCAAATAGAACATTAACATCATTTGACTTAGAAACTTTGGAAGTATTTGAGAAATCAGTGTTTATAAAAACAATTGAAAATATCATTTGTTCTAATCCAATCAAAATTCTCTCTTCTACAAGAGTGTTCTCAAGTTCAGAAATTTAACTTTCTAAAATGAGTGGAAGAACATAAATTTTGCCTTCGATAGGTTTTGCCTCCATTTCCTCTGTAGAATATCTTTGAAAATATTCGTTAGAAAGAAATTTTGACTGTTTAGAACTATAACTAGAATTCAACTTTTCATAACGAAATGGTAGTTGCAGTTTAGTTTTATTTTTCCTTTTCTCATCTTCCTTAGCTTTTTCCTCGTCTGATGATTTTGTCCATTTGACTTTGAGTTCAGGATATTTAGGTGCCAATTTTAGAAAACCAAAATCATATAAAGCAAGCACTTTGGAAATACCCTTTTTCAAATAATGTGGGTTATCGTAACCAATACCCCAACAATCATTATTCTCTTTTGGTTTATTAAGATGAATGGTTTGATCAGTCTGACCTCTAGTATAAAGTTTTTCTTCCAAACCACTCACTTTTTCAACCAAAGACTTGTTTTCTTTCTTTAAAGATAAGCACTTTTTAGCAACCTCTTTAATCTCAAGTTCACACAATTTGAATTTTGAGGATATTTAAGATAATTGATTATGGATTACAGTCTTTTCTCTAGCACTAGTATCAATATTTTTATGTAAAGTCTCAATCAATACATTCTTCTCAACAATATCATTGTTGAGTTTTAGTATTGCTTGGTTTTTCTTTTCAATGATACATTTTTCGCATTTAAGTTTAGATTGCAGATCCTGAAGTTCAACCATTATGGATTGCATTTGATTTAAAAAATCAGATTCAGTCATATCACATACCTCTTCAGAATCCTCCTCATCTGAATCTTCTTCAGCTACTTTCTGTCCTATGAAGCACATATGGCCAGTCTCTTCCTTGTCACTCTCAGGCTCAGAGTGATCCAACCAATAGTCATCTTCAACCATTAAAGCTTTGCCAACTTCTTTCTGTTTGGCCAGAAGCATCTTGTTCTTGTAGTACACAAAATTACGAATTTTTGGCTTCCGGCAGTCTTTGGCCAAGTGGCCTACTTTGCCATAATTGTAGCACTTGACTGGTTCAGCCTCTTTCTTCTCCTCATATCTATTCACATACTTCTTTGTTTCAGGCATCTTCTTCTCAAACCTTTTACCTTCTACTCTTTCTTTGTGCACAAAATTATTTGATCCTGATGAAAACCATTGACTGTTTGACCCTGGCTTCTTGTAAAACTTCTTTTGGAAAGCCTTGGTCAATAGGAGCATTGCTTGCTTTAGGTTCTCACCATTATCAGAATCTGAATAATCACTATTCTCTTCATCAGATTCAGAAACCATCACCTTTTTCTTCTTTAGACTGACTGACCTTTTCTCTTTTCTCTTAACCACCAAGGCAACTGGATCAGCTATAGGTGTCTTAGCTTTCTTCTTTTCATCTATTATCTCCTCTACCTCTTCTTGATTCTGACGTAGAGTCTCATAAACTTCATGCAAATGAATCTCATTAAGATCTTTCAATTGTTTCATCTGGCGAGTAAATCTTTTCCACTCTGGTTGTAAAATACTCAGAAACTTCACATTCAACTCAATCTGAGATTTCATTACTCTGTTCTTGCTCAGCTCATTCAGAAGAGTAACAAATCTGTCATAAGTAGCCTCTAGGCTTTCACCTTCCTTTGCTTTAAACTCTTCACAGTTGTTGATACAATTTGAACCTTCAGTTGATTGCCAATATTTGATCCTAACATCATCTTCTCTAGTTGATCCCACATTTGTTTACCAGTAGCTTTATAGCTGTCTTTCTTCACATATATCTCATTTGGAATACCTTGAAGTAAAAAAGATCTAACTAGTCTGTCAGCTTTGAGTCTCTTTTTCTGTTCATCAGAATATTCATCTACATCCATCGGATATTCTTTGTTCACCACTTCTTCTCCTTGAGCTTCTGTACAATGAATATTTGTTGGAGGTTTCATCAGCCCTTCTTTCAAGGAAAGTCTGATATAATCACTAAGTTCATTTCTGTCAATGAAGTCCATAAATTTGTTTTTCCACTGTTTGTATTCTCCTTTGAACAACGTTGGTGGTTTGACATTGGTTCCAATAGCAAGAGCATCCCTAGAAGTCATCCTGACAAATAAACTATAAAATAAGAACTTAAAATGATTGTTAGTTCGAAAGAAATCAGTAAACAGAAAATCTTAGAAAATTTTTCAGAAAAATGAATTTCCAAAAATTTCCTAAGGCAAGCATCCTCACTCCAATATAGCTAAGCAATTCGCACAACACCATAATTCGCAGAACTTCCACAATTCGCACGCTGAAGGAATTCGCACACCACAAAAATTTGCACAACCACGAAATTCGCAAGTAAAGATATGCGAATTCTAGGAATTCGCACACAACTATATGCGAATTTTAGACTTAGAATTTTCTAGATCTTTCAAATTTTCGCATGCAACTTTTCGCACAAAAGGGAGATACGAATTATATACTTAGAAACTATTTCAACCTCAAACAATTCGTATAGATACGAGTTCTAGACTTAGAAAATCTTCCAACTTTCTATGCCAAATCCTAAGAATTCGTATGTAACCCTATGCGAATTTAAGGAATTCGTATGCTTCTTTATGCGAAATCATTACTTTTCGCACGTAGGCATATGCGAAATTTGTCCTCAGAAAAAAAATTCCATCAACTTTTCGTATGAGGCTTTATGCGAATTCTGTACAATTCGTATCTTGCTTTATGCGAAATCGACACTTGTAATTTTCACAAGCCAACTTCTATGCGAATTCTCTATGTGAAATCTTTGGATCTTGCGAGTTCTTCAGGGATTATGCGAGTTCTTCAAGTTTTCGATGAAAAATCCTTCAATCGATCCAAAAACCCATTAAATCTTCGATTCTGAGTTTGAAACTTCACCAATTCAGTGACGGATAGTATACGAACATATTACAAACAACGAATTTCAAAGAAATTCACTCAAACATAAAATTGAACTCAATACAGTGCTTTGAACTCGTGCGACCAAAAATCACAAAAACATCAAATCAAACATGAATTATAGTGAGATTTTGTTACAAAATGATACAATTCTATTCTAATACATCAATCGATCACTATGTAATCAATTAGACTCACAATTACAAACTAAAACACAAAAATCGATCAATTCACAGTGAACAGGGTGCGAAGAAGATTTCTGGACAAGATCGAAAAATTCTAATTAAGAATTTAATTAACACACTCAGAAACAATGTTAAAGAAGTCGCGGAAAAACACTTTAACACTCAATCAATGAAACAGTACTTGAATGCAAATCACAAGTTATATTGAATTAACTTAATGATTACACACAAAACCTCAATCTGTTGAACATGATCAACAGACGTTCAATACTTCTCTATTGAAAGGACTTCTAAGAACCTTGAGGTTAATTCTCTCTAAAACAAACGTATATGAAAAACTATCAATGTAATCTAAACTATGCCTTCTATATAGTATATATACAAGACAAATTACAAGATAATTATCAAAACAAAATTGATCTTCATAATCCATTCCATAATTATCTTCATCTCTATCTCCAGCTCCTATTCTTTCTCTTCAAGCATTATCTTCATAAGCAGTATTAACTTCATCCTTATCCAGCAGCATTAACATCCTCAGCAGTATTATCATCCTCAAAGTATTAACCCTTCACTTCCAGTAGTAATCTTCAAGCAGTACTAACTACTAGCAGTGCTAACTCTCCAAGCAGTACTAACTATGCTTCTAGCAGTACTAACTTTTCAAGCAGTATTAAATCTACTAGCAGTAGTAATTGTTCATATTGCAGTAGTAATGTTACAAGCAGTAGTAATACCTTTCAAGTAGCAGCAGTATCCATCCTTAGCACATTCAGACCCAACAATCTCCCCCTAACTTAACTTTTCAAATTGAGAAGTTAAGTTCTTCAGCATAGGGTCTTCATGATGCTTTCAAAACTCCAACTTTAATTCCCAAGATTTGGATCCAGTCCCAGACTTTGATTAATTGTTCTTCTAATTACTATTCTGGCCATTTCTGATCCTTTAGCACATACCAGCTTAGCTTTTAACATCCCTTCCAACTTAGCTTTGTTGTGGTCATAGATCTTGTCAACCAAGTAGTACTCATGATAGCTTTTGTCAATTGTAATCATGTAGACACCACAGTTTTCAAACAGCATCCAATGATCAATCTTTTTAAAACCATATTCAAGATGCAAATCTTTGATCCTGTACTGCACTCTTTTAGGCTCAAACATCATGCATACGTACTCGATGGCAATCTTGATTAAGCTCATTTCAGTCCCTTGCAACACAGATTCATACAACTTTATTCCAACTTTGTACATTTCCTCCAAGTCGGCTCTGGAACAACTTCTGATCACTTTTCCCCAAGTTGCATAAACCTCAAACTGATCACCCATTCTTTTGAATCTGAAATATTCTTTTCTGTTGTCCTTCAGAATATCCCAAAAGATAATCTCTGGTGCTTTCATAGAGATAGGGTCAGCTTGCACTGGTTCTTCATTTGTCAAAGTCATGTACAAATGGAACTGCTCATTAGAAGGTTGATTGGACTGCTCTTGATTCTGCTCTGGCTCTACTGAAGGTGCAACAGTAGGTTCTGCTTCTGCTTCTGCTCTTTCACTTTTATTCTCCTTTTCAACTTCTTCAATTCTTGGCCTCTTTGCCCAATTCTTGGTAGCAATAGATTTCTTTCTTTTTATAGCTCCAAGTTTCTGAGCTAAGGTCTCTTCTTTCTTTACTTCTTCCTTGTCTTTGATAGGAGTGCCTTCTTCACTGTCAGGGAAAGGCTGTTGTATGTTGAGATTATGTCTTTCTTTCAACTTTCTTTCAACCTCAACCCTTTGAGTGAAATCCCCTTTCAGCTTCGCCATCTCCTTCTTGTATAGCTCTTCTATCCTTTCAAATGACATATTGGTAAACATTCCTTCTGGAACTCCAATAGCTCCTTTCAGAAAGTTTATCATTTTCCTTCTTTCCAGATTTGCCAGGAAGGTCTTTGAAGGCTTTCTTTGACTTTGTCTAGTTGCTCTCAATGTTACTTTCTTAGCAGCAACAGCAGTCTTTAAACTCCTTTGAAATTCCTCATTAAGCTTTGTAGATAACTCCAAAGCAATCTCTCTGTCTTTTGCAGATTGAATTTCTTCTTCCATTTCCATCTCTTTATGAAGTTTCTTTGCTAACTCTTCATCCAAATCAATCTGTTTTAGCTTCTTCATTAGTTTCTTAGACTCAACCACTTTCTCTTTCCCTTTCTTTTTGATCTCTTCCTCACTGATCTTTTTCTTTATCTGTTCTGATTCTCCTTCTTTAATGACCAATCCCTTAGCCTTTTGAGTGGCCTTGGGAGTGTCATTCTTTGCCTTTACTAGAGTCTCTGCAATTGTTATTTCCTCTGCAGACATACCTGTTTCAGCTGCAACTTTCTCTGTTTCTACTGCTGTTGTTACTACTTCTAGTGTAGTTACTGCTGCTGATGTTGTTTCTACTTCTTTTGTTGTTTCTGCTTCTTCACCAATCTCCCCCTCAAAATGAGTTTCCATTCTTATAGGGCTTTTCTTTTCAACTTCAGCTTGACTCTCCCCCTTTTTGGAAGCATCATGAGGAATGCTCCTTTTCTTCAATACAAACTGTGTTCTTTTCTTTTTGTGCACCAACTTAAGAACCATCTTTTTGAGTTTAGCAATCTGCCCTTGTTGGGCAGTTATGACCTGTTGCATTTCCTCTATTTTGTGCCCTTGAGAAATGACATCCATATTGATATTTGTTATGGTTTCCATCAATTCATCGTATGTATATCTATCCTCACCACCTTTAGGTGTGTTGACCACCCTTGGAAGATCATTGGAACGTTTAGTAGAGGCCTCCTGCCTAGCAGAAGCATCCTCTACCTCCTTGGTTTCTTGGCACCTGGGACCTTTGGATGATTGCTCACCCAAAGTTGCCGTGGGGAAGGTCTTAAAGATGTTCACACTGTCCTGCCCTGCACTTTGTGCAAAGTCAGTAGTGTGAGCCTCACTGCCCACATGCTCTTCCTCCTCCTCAATGAGAACCTTCTTGGGGTTGGGAGACACCCCTGTGGTTTCCCTTTGGATATTCTCTGATGGAAAATGCTCCATCAAAGGGCTTTTAGGCTTTGGGGGTGAAGATACTAGAAGGGAAGGAACCTTCTGTACCTTTTTCCTTGTGTATGTATGAGTAATGGAGGATGTTGGCTTCTTTAGAAGGGACTGAGGGATATGCTTTGTAGTGGAAGGTATGGGTAGGTCATCAGTGGGTTGGTCTATAGTGGGCTTTGACCCTGATGCCTCACCTTGAGAGTAGGACACAACCATCATTGTAAAGAACAATGGTGTGTCTATACCAGAGAAGTCCGTACTAGGCCTCTTCATATTAGAGAACACCTTCCCCTTTGGGGGTTTTGGTACATATACCTCATTAAAATGAGGTAAATCCGTCAATTCTTGATTTAGTACTTCTTGCACAAACCTTGGATACATATAAAAGCTTTTGGTTTTGGTATCCAGGTTTGACATCAAATCGTTTAAAATCATTTGAGATGCTAAGCAGACCAAAGCATAAGCTAAGGTACTGCTAAACTCACTCCATGCAGTTGTTTTTTGTGAAATGCAGTGTTGTAGGGTATGAACAAAGAATCTCCACTAAGGTGAAAATCTGTTTTTGTAAAACTTATATACATCAGTGGGACCTTCATATCCCATATGACTAAGAACTTGGAAGAGATCTTCCTTAGGAAGAGAGGTAATACCTGAGGCATCATCAAATTGAAAATGAATGCGTATGTTGTCCTCTGATATGGTAATGGGTTTATCAAAAACCCTTGATTGGATGACCTGCCTTCCTTCCACAGTCTAGATTGAGGCATTTTCCCAGAACTGTCGTAGATGTTCCACATAGATTGTGGGATTGACAGTGAGGGCATAGGCAATGTGCGACGAGTTGAGGAAATCCACAATCTGATGAAACCCTGAAGCTTGCTTGGGTTTTTGTAGCATTGCTAACTCGTTGTGATCATCCACAAACACGAGACCTGCCATTAGTTCTTAAGTCGATTGAACACTAGGGTGTAATCACTGGAAAACAAGAGTTAGGACGAGAGAAGATGACTAGGCAAAAGAAATTCAAAGAGCCGTTTTGATAAATTGGCGGGCATGAAGGGTATTTATAGGGTACTGGTTTCAGTTAAGAGCAGTAGTAAATACCCTAGCAGCATTAACACAAACCCGCAGTATTAACTTACAGTAGCAGTAGTAACACTTACAAACAGCATTAACACAAACTGGCAGTAGTAGCACATACCAGTAGTATTAACACATGCTAGCAGTAGTAACACATACCAGCAGTATTAACACAGGCTAGCAGTAGTAACACATACCAGCAGTATTAACACAGGCTAGCAGTATTAACTCTTTTGGTAGTAGAAACAAGACAAGCAGTAGTAACATTGCACTGGCAGTATAAACTGCCTAGCAGTAGTAACCATACTTATTTGTCCTGTCAGCATTTGTGCGAGCAGTATTAAATGAACCAGAAGTACTAACTTCCTTTATTTCAAAGCAACCTGAAACACTTAAAGACAGAGGATTAAAAGCACCATATTCCATACATTATGAGAAAGTACATAGGGAAGAATCTATATAGGTACATGAGACACAAGATAATAGGCTTATTCAGAGTTTATCATGCCCATACGTGTGACCAAAAATGTGAATCTACCCACATCAAAAGATTTAGTGAATAGATCAGCAAATTGGTTACTTGTATGGACTTTCACAACCTGAATTATCTTCTTTTCATTATAGTCTCTGATAAAATGGTACCTGATTTCTATATGCTTTGTTTTGGAGTGCTTCACTGGATTATTAACAATGCTAATAGCACTATTATTGTCTGTGAAGATTGGAGTGTGAATAAAAGTCATACCATAGTCCAGCATTTGATTCTGAATCCAGAGTACTTGTGAACAACAAGTTGCAGCAGCTATATACTCTGCTTCTGTTGTAGAGGTGGACACTGTGGTTTGTTTCTTGCACTGCCATGACACTAGTCTTGCACCCAAAAATTGACATCCCCCTGAAGTTGACTTTCTATCCAAATTTGCACCACCCAGGTCACTGTCTGAATAAGCAAGTAGGTCAAATGGTGAGTCATGAGGATACCAAAGACCTAATCTAGGTTGGCCTTTGAGATATCTGAATATCCTCTTGACTGCTTGAAAGTGTGACTGCTTAGGCCTTACTTGAAATCTTGCACACACATAAACAGCAAACATGATATCTGGTCTTGAAGCAGTGAGATACATGAGGGAGCCAATCATGGATCTATAGTGATGAACATCCACATCCTCCCCCTCAAGATCTGCAGTGATCTTTTTGTGTGTTTCCATAGGTGTGCTTGCAGGCTTTGAATCTGAAAATCCAAATTTGGTGAGTATATCCTGCACATACTTGGATTGGCTGATGAAGATACCATATGTCTTTTGTTTAACTTGTAGCCCAAGGAAGAATTTAAGTTTACCCATAGAGCTCATCTTGAAACTTTTGTGCATTAGCTCCTCAAACTCCTTGCACATAAAATCTTTAGTGGATCCAAAGATGATGTCATCCACATAGATCTGCACAAGTAGGATGTCCTTCTTCTTCCTTTTGATGAACAGAGTCTTGTCTATTATTCCCCTTTCAAAACCATTTTCCAAGAGATAGGTAGATAGAGTGTCATACCATGCTCTTGATGCTTGATGTAGCCCATAGAGTGCCTTCTTCAATTTGTATACTCTGTCAAGATAATTTGGATTCTCAAACCTTGTAGGTTGACAGACATACACTTCTTCTTCAATTCTCCCATACATGAAAGCAATCTTTACATCCATCTGGTAGACCCTGAACTTCATGAAAGAAGCATAGGCTAAAAATAGCCTGATTGCCTCAATCCTGGCCACTGGTGCAAATACCTCTTCATAATCAATTCCCTCTTCTTGAGTATACCCTTGTGCCACTAATCTGGCCTTGTTCTTTATTACTATTCTTCTCTCATCTTTCTTGTTCCTGAAGATCCATTTAGTGCCTATAGCTCTGTGTCCTTTTGGAAGGTCAACCAATTCCCATACATCCTGCAGCACAAACTGCAGTAGCTCCTCTTGCATTGCTTCTATCCAACTTGGATCCTTCATTACATCATATGCCTTTTTGGATTCAACCTGTGATAGAAAGCAAGATAGTAATCCTGATTGTATGTCCTTCAATCCTCCCAACTTGCTTTGATTCCTTGTGATTATAGGAGAATTGATGTCACCAATCACCAATTGAGGAGGATGATTTTTCTGAACTCTTGTTTGATGAACAACCTCTTCATTAATATCTGCTTCCAGATTAGAGTCATTCTTTTCAGGAGTGCTGCCACCAAGAACTGAAGAGTTATCATCATCTGTGTCATCTTCTTCCAAACATGGCATCTCAAGACCTTTGATTCCTGAATCTGAGGGTTGATCTTCCTTTTCACCTCTGTCCTCTTCATTCTGAATCTGAGCTGGTTCAGTGTCCTTTGAACCTGAAGTATCTTTCTTATCTTGGTCATAGAATTCAACAGGATCAGCAGTAGGTGTTGGGAACAGCACAAACTCTTGTCTTTGTACTTGTACCTTTTCTGTCCCTGTTCCTGCATTATGCTCATTACTGAAACCCAAAGAATTAGACAGTGAATCAATGTCAAATAGCCAATCAGGACCTGAACCAAGTTGATTTGGTGTGTTCTCATTGCATTTGACATAGTCACTTTCTTCAATAATCCTAGAAGAGGTGTTGAAAACTCTGTAGGCCTTACTTTGAGATGAATATCCAACAAGAAACTCATCCTCAGCTTTGGAATTGAGAATTGTGCAAGGACACCCAAATGGTTTGAAAAATCCAATAAAAGGTTTCTTCTTTTTAAAAAGCTCATAAGGTGTCTTGTCTTGGGATTTCACTACTAGAACTCTGTTTTGATCATAGCAGGCAGTATTAACTGCTTCTGCCCAAAAAGTAATTGGAAGTTTTGAATCTGCCAACAGAGATCTAGAAGCTTCTATCAGAGTCCTATTTCTCCTTTCAGCAACACCATTCTGTTGAGGAGTCCTAGGAGCACTGTATTATCTCTCAATGCCTTTTTCCTCACATAAGCTGTTTAGGTCATTGTTTTTAAATTCAGTTCCATTATCAGACCTGATGACTTTAACGCTTAGATTTGTTTGGTTTTCAACTCTAAGAACAAAGGATTTGATCAGTCCACTTGTCTCATCCTTAGTCCTCAGAAAATAGACCCAAGTGAATATAGAGAAATCATCAACAATAACCAAGCAGTAGGATTTCTTACCAATACTCATCACATTTGTAGGACCAAACAGATCCATATGCAGTAAATTAAGAGGTGAAGAGATTGTATTTATCTCTTTGGACTTATGAGAAGTTTTGTGCTGTTTGTCTTTAAGACATGCAACACAATGATCATCACATGAAAATACCTTTTGTGGCAAACCTCTTACAAGGTTGTTTTTCACAAGTTTGTTCATTGTTTTAAAGTTCATGTGACACATCCTTCTGTGCCAAAGAGATGATTCATCCAAAGAAGCTTTTGAAAATAAACAATTTAAAGATGAATCAGAAGCTACACTCTCCAAGTCTAAGCAATAAACATTGTCCTTTCTAGGAGTTCTAAGTAGTATCATACTTTCATCAACTACCTTGAACCCTGGAGCAAGGATAATACATTCAGTATCATTGAATAATATGCTATGTTTCTTGTCACAGACCTGTGATACATTTAACAGGTTGTATCTCAATTGTACAACATAGTATACATCCTCAAAGGTCATCTTACCTTTTGACACATTACCTTTTCCACTTATCTTTCCACCTTCTGGATTATCACCAAAAGCAACATGTCCTCCATCAATTCTTTTGAAGTTTTGAAGGCAGGCCATGTTACCTGTCATGTGCCTGGAACAACCACTATCAACATGCCAAATCCTCCTTCCCTTGAGTTGTTGGTTGCCCTGCACATATAAAAAAGCAGTTAGTTTTTAATAGGAACCCAAGCCAAAGTGGTCTTGGGTTTCCCATTCTCATCAACATATTCATATTCAGACTTGATGAGATTATCAAACTGAGGAATCTTATTGCTTGAATACTTTGTCAGAAGAATGGGTCTGTCACTGAAAGCAGTACTAACTTGATTGGCAGTACTAACTGTGTTAGCAGTACTAACATCATTAGCAGTACTAATTGGGTTAACAGTACTAACTTTGTTAGCAGTAGTATTGCTTGCAGCAGCATTATTTCTGTCAGCAGTACTATTTGTAGTAGCAGTACTAACAGATTTCTTTACTTTTGGAACCCAAACCTGGACAAAGTTGTTTGCTTTATTTTTCTTTAAGTTACTCCTTGGCTTATTTGGAGTATTTTTCTTTGAATTAGCAAACTTATTATGAGTATGAGATTTTATAGGTGCCCTTCTCACATTCTCAGCCATATGATTCCTTATTTGCTTCCTATAACCAACAGGATTTTGTATATTTCTTTGAAAAGTGATCCTTTGGTTAATAGGATTGAAATAACAGTGTTTGGCTAGATGATTTAACTTGCCACAGATAAAACAAGGCTTTGGTCTGTTAATTTTTCTCAGATCAATTCCTTGTTTTAAAGCCTACTGATTATTTCTGTTTCTTTGATTTCCCCTTGTTTTATCATGTTGTTGGGGTTGATTCTGTTTACATGTACAGGGATTAACAACAGTGGTTTGCATGTAATGGACTCCCTGTACCTTTCCCTTCCCTCTCTTAGAACTTTCAGCCTTCTCACTCTTTACAAAAGGTTTACCCCCCCCCCCTTCATTAGTAAGGATATGATTTTCTAAAGGAATTTCTTTAAGGTCATCCTTATTCTTACCCTTAGTGGTTTATTCTTCAGCCTCTTTCTCAATCACTACACTGTCAAGAGGATCTACATCTGTGGCTCCTGCAGGTAAGTCTATTTTCTCTTGTCTTTCTAAGAGGTCTGAAGTGGGAGGGATATAGTTATTGTTATAGGGTGGAGGGGTACTGTTGTATCCTAAACCTCTTTTCAGGTTGTCATGGACTTGAGATTTTAGAAGTGAGTCTATTGCTTTAGAGGCATTGGAAAACTTCTCAATGTCCAGTTTGGCTTTCTCAAAATCACTCCTTATCTTCTCACATTCCTCTTCAGACTTTTTAAGCTTAAACTCTAACTGATTCTTTTCCCACTTCCAGTAGTTAGTATCATATGTGTGTTGAAGTTCATTGGCTTTGTATGCCTTAATCTGTTCTTCCAAATTCTCAACAATCACAACATACTCTTTTCTATCTTTCTCGAACCTTTTTAGGTCATCACACATGCTTTGATTGTGATCCCTGTACTTTTTAACAGTTTCTATGCAAGATTTTGGACAAAGGTTAGATTTTACCTCTGTGGGAATATCAATGCTTGCTGACTCTGAAACTTTAGCCATTAAAGCTTGATTCTGAACTGCTTCTTCTGCTTGGTCACTCCAATCAAATCCCATTCCTTCTTGGGAAACAAGAGCTTGAGAAGAGTTCCTGTTGTTGAAGCTAGTGGACTGTGATGGTTGATGGTTGCTAGTATGTTGTTGAGGCATTCCACTTCTTCATTCTCTTGCAAAGTGCCCCAGCTTGTGACACTTGTAACATTCAACCTTGGATTTATCAAATACAACCCCATCTTCTCTTTTCTGAGCAAAGTTGTTCCTTCCAGTCCTTTAGATGAATCTTTTTACCCTCATTGTGAGCATAGCCATCTGCCACTTGATATCCATCTCTTCCATATGATCAGCATTTATCTGTTCTAAGTCATCATTAATTAGAGTGGAATTAGCATGACTGGCTAGAAAAGCTTCTAGAACTGAGTCATTAGATCCAACTTGCTTTGATCCATAGGCAGCACTAACTGATTTTGTATTAGCAGTAGAATCAGTAGAAGATGATAAAAGAGCAGCATTGTATGAGTATCTAGAGGGCCTGTTCTTTGCTTCTACCTCTGCTTCAAACACCCTAAGGTCATTATAGAGGTCATCCAGTTCCTTGTCCTCCAGTTGGTCATTCTGTCTGAAGGATACAGTGTACATAGTCCATTCATCAGCAAGAGATCTTAGAATTTTTCTGTTGACATCATCTTGATCTATCTGGACACCAACAGTAGCCAATTCACCAATTAACTTATTAAATCTATCAAAAGTTTGAGTCATGGACTCATTCTTTGTAGACATGAAGTTTTCATATTGCTGCTTCAGGATGGCCTTCTGATTTCTCTTGGTACTTTTGGTAACAGAAAATCTTTTCTCCAGTGCATTCCATAGAATTTGTGCATCCGTACAGTTGCAGAACTGGTGTTGGTACTCATTAGGTATAGCCAAGAGCAAAGTGCTCAAGGCTTTCATCTCTGTCTACCTCATCTTCCTCTCTCCACCAGACTTTGGTGGAGGTCTTTTGCCATCTGGTCCTATCTTTCCTCCATCTGAGGGACCATTCTCAATGATATCCCAGATTGAGAAGTCTGTAAGAAGAATATATTGCTTGATTCTGATCTTCCACATGTCAAACTCATTGGGTTTGAGCATGGGAACCTTTGATACCAAAACCCTGTCGCTTAAACTGTCCATGATTATAGGTTTCTGAGTTTCCTTGCTCTAATACCACTTGACAAGATCGAAAAATTCTAATTAAGAATTTAATTAACACACTCAGAAACAATGTTAAAGAAGTCGCGGAAAAACACTTTAACACTCAATCAATGAAACAGTACTTGAATGCAAATCACAAGTTATATTGAATTAACTTAATGATTACACACAAAACCTCAATCTGTTGAACAGGCTCAACAGACGTTCAATACTTCTCTATTGAAAGGACTTCTAAGAACCTTGAGGTTAATTCTCTCTAAAACAAACGTATATGAAAAACTATCAATGTAATCTAAATTATGCCTTCTATACAGTATATATACAAGACATATTACAAGATAATTATCAAAACAAAATTGATCTTCATAATCCATTCCATAATTATCTTCATCTCTATCTCCAGCTCCTATTCTTTCTCTTCAAGCATTATCTTCATAAGCAGTATTAACTTCATCCTTATCCAGCAGCATTAACATTCTCAACAGTATTATCATCCTCAAAGTATTAACCCTTCACTTGCAGTAGTAATCTTCAAGCAGTTTAACTCTACAAGCAGTACTAACTATGCTTCTAGCAGTACTAACTTTTCAAGCAGTATTAAATCTACTAGCAGTAGTAATTGTTCATCTTGCAGTAGTAATGTTACAAGCAGTAATAATACCTTTCAAGTAGCAGCAATATCTATCCTTAGCACATTCAGACCCAACAATCTCCCCCTAACTTAACTTTTCAAATTGAGAAGTTAAGTTCTTCAGCATAGGGTCTTCATGATGCTTTCAAAACTCCAACTTTAATCCCCAAGATTTGGATCCAGTCCCAGACTTTGATTAATTGTTCTTCTAATTACTATTCTAGCCATTTCTGATCCTTTAGCACATACCAGCTTAGCTTTTAACATCCCTTCCAACTTAGATTTGTTGTGGTCATAGATCTTGTCAACCAAGTAGTACTCATGATAGCTTTTGTCAATTGTAATCATGTAGACACCACAGTTTTCAAACAACATCCAATGATCAATCTTTTTAAAACCATATTCAAGATGCAAATCTTTGATCCTGTACTGCACTCTTTCAGGCTCAAACATCATGCATAAGTACTCCATGGCAATCTTGATTAAGCTCATTTCAGTCCCTTGCAACACAGATTCATACAGCTTTATTCCAACTTTGTACATTTCCTCCAAGTCGGCTCTGGAACAACTTCTGATCACTTTTCCCCAAGTTGCATAAACCTCAAACTGATCACCCATTCTTTTGAATCTGAAATATTCTTTTCTGTTATCCTTCAGAATATCCCAAAAGATAATCTCTGGTGCTTTCATAGAGATAGAGTCAGCTTGCACTGGTTCTTCATTTGTCAAAGTCATGTACAAATGGAACTGCTCATTAGAAGGTTGATTGGACTGCTCTTGATTCTGCTCTGGCTCTGCTGAAGGTGCAACAGTAGGTTCTGCTTCTGCTTCTGCTTCTGCTTCTGATCTTTCACTTTTATTCTCCTTTTCAACTTCTTCAATTCTTGGCCTCTTTGCCTATTTCTTGGTAGCAATAGATTTCTTTCTTTTTATAGCTCCAATTTTCTGAGCTAAGGTCTCTTCTTTCTTTACTTCTTCCTTGTCTTTGATAGGAGTGCCTTCTTCACTGTCAGGGAAAGGCTGTTGTATGTTGAGATCATGTCTTTCTTTCAACTTTCTTTCAACCTCAACCCTTTGAGTGAAATCCCATTTCAGCTTGGCCATCTCCTTCTTGTATAGCTCTTCTATCCTTCCAAATGACATACTGGTAAACATTCCTTCAGGAACTCCAATAGCTCCTTTCAGAAAGTTTATCATGGGCAAATTCAAGAAGAATTATATGTCCAACAACCACCAGGGTTAGAAAGCTGTAAGTACCCCAACCATATCTATTTACTGGACAAAGCTTTGTATGGCCTGAAGCAAGCCCCAGAGCTTGGTATGATAGACTTTCCAACTTCTTGCTAGCTAATGGTTTCGAAATAGGTACAACTGATACAAATCTATTTTTCAAGAATAGAAAAGGTGAGATTATGCTTGTACAAATTTATGTAGATGATATTATATTTGGGTCTACTAATGAATCTTACTGTAAGAAGTTTGAAACCTTAATGAAGAGTGAGTTGAGATGAGTATGATGGGAGAACTAACATTCTTCCTAGGATTACAACTCAAGCAAAGTCTAGAGGGCATTTTCTTAAATCAATCAAAATATGTCTCTGACAGACTTGAAAAATACAAGCTCTCTGATTCTTCAGTAATGAGGACTCCAATGGCCACTGGATGCAATCTCTATGCTGATCCAGAGGGTAAATTTGTGTAGTGTAAACTCTACAGAGGTATGATTGGGTGTCTTTTGTACCTAACTGCAAATATACCTAATATAATGTTTGCTACATGCCTCTGTGCAAGATTTCAAGCTAACCCCAAGGAATCTCATCTTTTAGCTATAAAGAGGATCTTTAGATATCTACAAGGCACCAAGAATCTTGGCCTTTGGTATCCAAAGAACTCTGGCTTTGATCTTGTGGCTTATACATATTCAGACTATGAAGGATGCAAGCTTGACCAAAAGAGTAACCCTTTGATGAGGAAATCTTGGATTTCCTTAGGTTTATTAGGTATGCTAAGCCCATCGCTAAAAGGACAAAATTCAGACGTTAGAACTTGCCACCTCTGTGGAATGTCCTCTTCTCGATACTGAACCGGTACTCTTTTAGTGAAGCTTGCATCCTCCATAGTCTGAATATGTTAGTTCTCCCATCATACTCATCTCAACTCACTCTTCATCAAGGTTTCAAACTTCTTACAGTAAGATTCATTAGTAGACCCAAATATAATATCATGTACATAAATTTGTACAAGCATAATCTCACCTTTTCTCTTCTTGAAAAATAGATTTGTATCAGTTGTACCTATTTCGAAACCATTAGCTAGCAAGAAGTTGGAAAGTCTATCATACCAAGCTCTGGGGGTTGCTTCAGGCCATACAAAGCTTTGTCCAGTAAATAGATATGGTTGGGGTAATTCCATCTTTCAAACCCTGGTGGTTGTTGGACATATAATTCTTCTTGAATTTGCCCATTATGAAAGTCCGACTTGACATCCATCAGATATACTTTAAAACCTCTGTGGGCTGCAAAAGAAAGCAAGATCCTTATTGCTTCGAGCCTTGCCACAGGTGCAAAAGTTTCTTCATAGTCGATCCCTTCTTCTTGGCAATATCCCTTTGCCACCAGTCTTGTTTGTTTCTGATGACCACCCCATCTTCATCCTTCTTGTTTTTGAAGACTCATTTGGTCCCTATTGCGGTTTTGCCTTTTGGCAGAGGCACTAGGGTCCACACTTCATTGCGTTCAAACTGCAGAAGCTTCTTTTGCATAGCTTCTACCCAGTTTGGATCTTCAAGAGCCTTAGAGACCTTTTTAGGCTCGATGATACTGACAAAATTTGTAAAGAAACAAAAATTTGTAGTAGCAGAGCGAGTCTTAACTGTGTCAGAAGGGTCATCGATAATTTGGCTCTATGGGTGACTCTTTGTCCACTTGGTCTATCTGGGAAGGTGGTCATTGGAACCTTCTAGCTGAATATCTGGAAAGGTTTCTTGTTCTTGATCAGCTTCTGTAGCTGAGGGTTGATCATTTGTGCTTACCATAGGGCTAGATTGTGCTCCTTGAGTTGATGTGGAGAGCTCTATAGTATCTTGGTTAGAATTCTGTGATTGATCTGGTGATGATTCCTCTGAGATTGTAGGAAGATGATCAATTATGTTAAACTCATATTAACTAGTTGATAAACAATCACACAAAACAATACAGATCAAGAGATAAACAGATCAGAATAACATACCACGATCCCTTAATTAATCAATGAAAACTAGTGAGAGTGTTCTTGGTACCTTGATGCGTACAAAATACAGAATATGGCCTCCTCTCTATTGGATAATTATGATTATGAGTTATTAGAGGATTCTAAGGATTAGCCTAAAAACCTAATAATTAAAACCTATATATATATATATATATATATTAAGCCGTATAGGCCTAATGGGCTTGAGGCCCAATTACAAACAACTATCAATTAATTACAAATTAGACCTCCTAATTTAACTTTAATCTTGAATACAATTTATGATTCAACAATCTCCCCCTTTGGATTCAAGATTAAAAAAAATTGGTAATTTGCTTCGGGTCTTCACTTCTCTTGAAAACTTGTTAACAGCTTCAGATCTTGTAGCTTTACACAGTCTTCGAATTCCTCTTTTGAATGCAAGTGTCCTTCTGACGATTATCTTCAATCAGACACTTTGAATTCTTTGAAATCTTCAGCAGTCTTCAATCAAAAATTCTTGCATTCTTCTTGTATTCTCCCTTTTGATTATTCTCCCCCTTTTTGATGACTGGTGAGGATCATCATCATCAAAACATAGCAAAACAATCTTCCCCTTGTTGTATAGTCATCAACTAAGCACTGTCTTCATGTATATATCCCTGTGTGAAAATAAGAGCAGTCTCTCCAAATGGAGAAAGTGATTATTTCAATCTTTTCATATTCAAATAAAATAAATGTGGTAACCCTGAATCAACAAATGACTCAGTTAAAATGCCTGTCAGTAACACAAAGTTACTATATAAGGAGTTGGTTTAGATGTTGGCTCCCCAGGACTTCCATTCAATCATCGAATAACACATGGTTATCTATGAACGTTCTGACAGAGAACAAATTTTTGTGTGCTCGTGCATGTGTATGAAAGAATAAAGCATAGATGATTGCTTTTCAATGTAGGCTCAAAATATGTAAACTTGTTGAGACAGCAACAAATTATACAAAGACTCAATGTGCATGAGAAAGGGTCGAAGGTGGGGCAACTTTCCTTCTTTTTCAATATTAGTATCTTCCAAATGAAGAACCAATAGCATATGTGTTGCTTCCCCAGAAAATGTGAAACATTCTCTTTTTGAGAAAAGAATGAGTAGCTGGTGGGCTTGTATGCAAGAGATGGCATGGGCTAGGTGCCTTTTTCAATTTCATTCACGAAGAAATGTGAAACAACAGATAATGTGGCTGCCCGGCTCAGAAAGAAGTTTGGTGCAGAGTTTGATATTCTTTTACTCTTTTCTCTCACCCTCTTTCTTTTAAACTGTTAAATCTCACTTCTAACCAATCTCTCTTTTCCATTTTACCTCTTCACACACCAACACTCAATCTTTTGACCCCTCTCCCCTCAATCACTCAGTGAATACTTCCTGGGTAGGAAACACTGGTTATCGTGAATCCATGGAAGTTCTATTAAGCTCACACACTGAATCCCATGTATTTTCCTAAAAGAACGTGTTGTTCAACAGCCTTTTGTACATGAAAGCACATAGAAATACAGTTACACATGAAGAATAAAAATGTTGGAGAAATCAAAAACATAAGTTGTTTTGACAATGCTATTCTCCCCCTCAAACTAAAGGTGGTTGGCAATTAAGCTCTTTGTCTATTAAGCTCCCCCTCAACTTAATAATAATTTTTTTTTTCAAGAGAAACATAAAACAAACGAAAAATAAAGCACTGAAGTGCGGGTTCTAATCAGATGCGATTAGAAGCCATAGTCACTTAAACAAACCTGCACATAGAAGAAATCATGGTAATCATTTGTGAAAATGATTCCTCTGTTGTTATCAACAATTGTAGAATAAAACACAAGATTAAGATTTAGAATGCTCCCCCTCTAATCATGAGTAAGGTTAAGAATATATGTTCAACATACCAAGTTTGCTGATTAGAAACTGGAACCTCTTTTCATCCAACGGCTTGGTGAAAAGATCAGCTAACTGGAAGTCGGTTTGAACAAAGTGCATTTCGATATCACCTTTTTCTACATGATCCTTGATGAAGTGATAGCGTACATCTATATGCTTGGTCTTCGACTGTTGAACCGGGTTAGCAGTTATGGCGATTGCGCTCTTGGAATCACAATAAATAGGGATGCGCTTGTAGTTGTACCCAAAGTCCCTTAACTGTGTCTTCATCCAGAGGACTTGTGAACAGCAACTAGCAGCAGCTACATATTCAGCCTCAGCAGTGGATGTTGAAACACAATTTTGTTTCTTTGAGGTCCAACTTACAAGTTTATCACCTATAAATTGACATGATCCAGAGGTGCTTTTCCGATCTAGCTTGTATCCTGCATGATCAGCATATGTAAAGGCAGTTAGATCAAAACGAGAATCCTTTAGATACCAAAGGCATAAATTAGGAGTGCTTTTGAGATATCTAAGGATTCGCTTAACAGCGTTAAAGTGTGACTCTTTAGGATTAGACTGATATCTCGCACAAAAACATGTAGCAAACATTATATCTGGGCGACTGGCAGTCAGATAAAGTAAAGAACCAATCATGCTACGATACACCTTTTAATCAACAGGTTTACCAGAGGGATCTGTATCTAAGAGTGTACCAGTAGCCATTGGGGTTTTCATGACTGAACTATTTGACAAATTGAACTTTCTTAACATGTCTTTTATATATTTGGCTTGATTAATGAAAATGCCTTCGGGTGATTGCTTTACTTGTAAACCAAGAAATAAATTTAATTCACCCATTATCGACATTTCAATCTTTGTTTCCATGATTTTAGAAAAGTTCTTGCAAAATTTCTGATTTGTCGACCCAAATATTATGTCGTCAACATAAATCTGAATGAGAATCAAGTCCTCACCTTGCCTTTTGAGAAATAAGGTGGTGTCAACCGTACCTTTCTTGAAATCAGAAGCTATGAGAAATTTAGTTAGAGTTTCATACCAGGCTCTTGGTGCTTGTTTAAGACCATACAGTGCTTTGCCTAGTACGTAGACATGATCAGGGTGATGAGGATCAATGAAACCTTCAGGTTGTGCCACGTAGACCTCCTCATGCAGAACGCCATTTAGGAAAACTGACTTTACGTCCATTTGATAGAGTGTAAAGTTTTTGTGCTCTGCATATGCTAAGAAGATTCTGATGGCTTCGATCCTTGCAACAGGGGCGAAGGTTTCATCATAGTCAATGCCCTCCTGTTGACAGTACCCTTTTGCAACCACACGAGCTTTGTTTCTCACAACTACTCCAGCCTCGTCTTTCTTGTTTCTGAATACCCACTTTGTTCTAATAACAGTTTTATATTTAGGTAGTGGGATCAAGCGCCAAACCTTGTTCCGTTCGAATTGCAGAAGCTCGTCTTGCATAGCAGAAATCCAGAAGGGATCACGGAGAGCTTCGGATGCTTTCTTGCTTCTAGGGAACTAAGGAAGCTTGAAAACATGCAGAAATTTGTTGATGCGGACCTTGTCGTGACACCAGATTGTACGTCACCTATCACCTTATGCAGGGGATAATCCTTAGTCCAACGATGTGTGCTTGGTAAGGATTCAACTGTTTGTTGCGTATTTGATGCATTGTACTCATCATGCACGGCAGGTAGATCCACTGATGTTCTCGGGACATCTTGTACTGGTGTTTCTGATACTGAAGCTTCTGGAATGGCAGCTGAAGTACTCGTGACTTCATTTCCAGAAGGACTATCTGCAGAGACAGAGTCAGCATTAGTAGAGTCAGAAACTAACGGTTTAGTTGTACCTGATGGAGATGCAGTTTCAGTGACTTCTTCGGACGGTCCAGACATGTCTTCATAAATAGTAGGGACCTCTGAGCTTGTTATTGATGTAGATATGCCTTTGTCAAAATCTGCACAAATATCATCGAAGGCATCAATAAATAACAAATCTAACTCAGATGAAGTAGAGTTAGAGGTAGAAGTAGTAGATTCTTTATAAGTTGGTTCTATTCTGGATTGAATAGAAGCTTTGTTCTTAAGTCCGAGTAGAGTTCTCATCAAAAGACACATTCATGCTCTCAACAACCGTCTTGGTTCGAATAATGTAGATTCGATAAGCTTTGGATGTCAGAGAGTATCCAACGAGATATCCTTTATCCGCTTTCTTATCAAACTTTGATAATCCTTGACGTTCTCGCTTAATGTAACACCTGCAACCAAAAACACGAAGGAATTTGATGTTAGGTTTACGATTGTTGATTAACTCATATGTTGTTTTGTCAAAGCGTTTGACCACAATGGTACGATTCTGTGTGAAGCAAGTTGTTGCGACTGCCTCGGCCTAAAGATACATGGGTAGATCAGAATATGCGAGCATAGTACGAGCAACTTGAATAAGAGTGCGGTTCTTCCGTTCAACAATGCCATTCTGTTGTGGAGTATAGGCTACGGAGAAGTTATGTGAAATTCCCACAGAGATAAGATAACTCTTCAAGGTGTCATTCTTGAACTTCGTGACATTGTCACTGTGAAGAGTTCGGACTGGCAATTGAAGACGTACTTGAATGCGCTTAATAAAAGAGATAATCAATTCAGGCGCATCTGACTTGTTGCGAAGAAACTCGATCCATGTATACCTAGAATAGTCATCTATCATGACTAAGACGTATTTCTTTCCGTTGATAGACGTTATTCGCATTAGGCCACAAAGGTCCATATGAAGAAGTTCCAGTGCAGATGAGGTTGATGATTCAGTTTTGGACTTGAATAAGCTTTGCTTCATTTTGCCCATCTCACATGCAGAGCATAGTGAGTCGTTCTCAAACCTCATTTCTGGTAGACGTTTGACCAGACCTTGTCTCCGTAGCTTAGCTATGGATCGGAAATTCTGATGAGACAAGCGGCGATGCCACGTCCACGATTGTGCTTTAGATGCTTTGGCTAATAGGCATACTGGACGTGTGGCAGACAGTGTCGGAAAGTCTACATAATATAGATTTCCATGGCGCTCAACTTTGAAGACTTCGTAACCATCTGGATCCTCAAGATAGCAATGAGTTGTTGTGAAGCGAACTTGATATTTTATGTCACAAAAGTGACTGGTGCTAAACAAATTATGATCAAGTCCTTAAACATATAACACCCTTTGAATCTTCACAACTCCATTATCCAGCATTCCATATCCTCTGACGTGTCCTTCTACTTCAGAATTTGCAAACCTAACTGCTCCGGCAGGCTCCTCCACACAGTTATGCAAGAGGTACTTGAATCCTGTCATGTGGCGTGAACATCCGGAATCTATCACCCACAATCGACAGGCCTGCAAAAGAGACAATTAGTTTTGCTTAGGTACCCATATCAAGATAGGGCCTTCGCGGTTAGCACCAAACAATTCAGGAATATCAGCAGGTTTAACTTTCACTCTCCATTCATAACGGGGTTTTGGAACCCATTTCCAAACCATTTTAACATTTAATTCCTGAAAGTGCTTTTTAGAACTTGGATTGGTAACCTTAGCCCGAAACACTTTGGGTTGTGTGGAAGAATTAGAATTAGAATTAGAGTTAAGGTTCAGTTTAGCTTAGCTTTTCTTTTACTCTTTTTGGACTTAGGAGGGGAGTAGTATTTGAAAGAATTATCCCAACAGTGTGTGCAATATAGATTCTTTCGAGCAAAATTCATAAATTTAGATTTATCAGAACAAATCTGACATTCATGTCCATCAAAATAATTACTTTTCAAAATAACACTGTCTGAAGTATAACTGTTTGTAACAGAAGTTTTACTAAAATTCAAACTATTCTTTTTATTCAAACTATCATCCTTATTCTTCTTACTCCTTCCAACTCCATTTCCTTTTATATCTGAAACAGAAACAGTCATCTTGTTAGTCTCTATCTTAGAGGGGGATTCTTTTCTAGAGTTACTTGAAGTCTCACCCTTTTCAAAAATACTAGGTGGATATTCAGGACAATCAGAGTAAACAACTGAAGGTTTTGCAGGAGCATCAAATTCTGGATTAGTTCTTACCTTCCAGCTTAGATCATTGAACATCTGTTTATCATTTGAATCATTCTTAAACAAAGTAATTTTCAAATCATTGATCTCTGTGCAAAGCTCTTGATTTTCTCTTAAAGATTTTTCTAGTTTAAATTTGAGATCAACGTTTTCATCTTCAACCTCATCAAGAGACTGTTGCAACAGATCAATTTGCTTCATCAATTCAGATGTATGATCGCTCACAGAATTTGACTCCTTTAGATTAGAAACAGGATCAGAGTCTGAAGCATTCATCATTTCAGTAAACATCTCTTCAGTCATGTTGTCAATAAACTACTTTTTGTCAGTTTTAACACAAGATTCATTCGTGTTGACAGTTTCTTCTTCAACATCTTCAACAAGTAAAGGTTTAGAAGGAATGGGATCTGAGACTGATGGTATATTTGATGGATCGGCATCCGATTCATACTCATCATATTTGCATTCAGTCTCAGGTGGAACTGTGTTGGTGCAGGCTGATTCTTTTGAAGGTGTGGTGAATAGTGATTCAGACTCAGTAAATTCAATCTTTCAAGTCTCATAGATTTTGTTCAAATCACTATATTGAAAACCAACTGATTTAAAAGAATTTTGAGAATCAGTGCCACAAGACTTGTTCACTCCCGTTTCTTCTTTACCTTTGGTCTCTATAAAAGGTGTAGAATTACATGCTTCAACAAAATTTGCACGAATTTTAGGAATGGGTCTGATTGTGGAGCCAAGTTTATTAAAATTATATAAATGCTCCGGTGCCTTTTTCAAAACATCGTTAATTGGAAAACCCAAACCTGGTTTTAGTTTATAAAACCTTTCATAATGGAGTTTATTGGTCAACAGATTTAATGTCTGCTCAGTCTGACCTCGTTTCATGTTATTATCCTCCAATTGCTTTATTTTGGTGAAAGCCTCATTTCTTTCTTGAAAACAAACTTCAAATTTAATTTTAAACTCACCCTTTTCAGCATTAAGATTGACAAGATCCTTTTCTAAGCCAGATATTTTTCTTTTTAAAGATTCCTTTTCAGCTTTTAAACCATCCTTTTCTTTTTCTTTTTCTTCCACAACAACTTTCAGTAAAGCGTTTTCATCACGAAAACTCAAGACTGATTGATGTGCAGAGCTAAGTTTACCTTTCAATAAAGCAAATTCATCTTTCATGTTATGTATTTGGGCCATCAGAGATTCAATAAGTTCAGAATTATCACTTACCTCAGAGTTTGCATCTTCAGAATGTGCCTCAGAAGCTTCATCGTCACCATCCAGTTTTGCCATGTAGGAAACTTGGGTGAAGTGCGCCTGCTCCTCGTCATCAGAACTTTGGAACAACCAGTTTTCCTCTTCAGCCATAAGCACCTTTCCTTCTTCAGCTTTCTTGGCAATGAGTGACTTCCTTGCATAGTATACTGAGTTCTTTACTTTCTTGAACTTGCAATCTCTGGAGTAGTGCCCAAATTTGCCACAGTTGTAGCATCTTCCCGGTTCATCCTTTCTTTCTTCTTTCTTCTCCTCTCTCTTTTCTTCTCTTCTATCGTCCTTGCTGTCTTCTCGTCTTTCCTATCTCCTTCCATGCCTTGGCTTGTATCTCATTTAAGACTTCTCTTTCTTGTGCCCTTCGTACTTTGGTTTTGAGTAATACTTTTTCTTGCCAAAGCTCTTCTTGAATTGACGAGTTATCATGGCCAAGTTCTCAGAGAACCTCTGTATATCATCATCAGAGTCAATCTCAAGTTCTTCATCACTCGAAGCAGAATCGGATTCAGTAACCTCCATAACAAAAGCTTTAGATACTTTCTTCTTTGACCTTGCAGAAGATACAGGACCAGAACTTGAACTTTTTCTTTTGCCGGCTATGAGAGCCACAGTCTTCAGATTTTTGGACTCTTTGTTAATAGTTGTCACTTATTCTTCATGCTGAGCAAGAGTAGAAAAATAATCAGTGACGTTCTCTAGAGCCATGTTCTTTGACATCTGAAGATTGATGGCAAAGTTCTTCCATTCAGGGTTCAAGTTCTTGATGAACTTATAGTTTATCTCTGAATCAGATTTAGAGATATTGTTCCTCCTCAGGTCATTCAGAATAATGTTGTATCTGTTATAGGTATCAAGCAGTGTTTCTCCTTCTCTTGCATGAAATCCCTCATAGGCATTAATGCACAGATTCTGCTTTGCCTGAATTGAAGCTTCACTTCCCTCAAATTGTCTTGCTAGCTCATCCCATATTTCTTTAGCTGAATTTCGACTGTCTACCCGATTGTAGATGTCATTTGGGATGGCCGTTGTCAGGTAAATGAGAGCTTCTTCATCTATCTTATACAGATCTTTTTCTTTATCAGTGAAGAACTCATACGGTTTAGGAACAAATTTGTCAGCAATTTCCGGAGAGGTGTCAGTTGCAGCTTGACCCTGTACTCTGATCATTGGATTTACTGGACCAGAAGTGATTGAATCAATGTATTCTCTGTTCTTGTGATTCAGAAACTGGATCATTCTCTTCTTCCATTGCTGATACTCATTTGCCATGAGGACAAGAGGTTTGGACTGAGAGCCCATTGAGAGAAGTTGGTTCGACATCTTTAGTTGTATGGTTAGAAATCAAACTTATCTGTACCAAGATAATCAACTAGATGAGATCTTTAGAATCAAGAATTAGATAAAAACTACGCTAAAAAAATTTCAGAAAAATAAATTTCCAAAATTAATCAAATGCAGATATCGCAAACAGTATAAAACACAAATAAATTAAACACAGAAAATATGGCGCAACAGTAAAGATTGCGCTACAAGGAGATGGCGCAAGAAGATATTTTGCGCGAGTAATGGATCGCACGAAGTAAGACTTTGCGTGAAGAGCGAGTGGCGCAAAGAGAGATTTGTGCGAACAGTGGGTCGCGCAAGAAGGGTTTTGCGCGAGTAAGAGGTGGCGCAAAAGTGATGTTTGCGCGATGAACGGATGGCGCAAACCTGAGGATTGCGCGAATTACAGATGACGCAAAATAAATCAAATGATGCGACAGGTGTCTTGCTCAACCGATGTCCTGAGCGACTGGACTTGTGTGTTGACTGGTGTCCCACGACCAGATCTGTGTATGCGACCGGTGTCACGTTGACAGGTGTGGACCGAGGTCGACCGGTGTCTCGTTGACTGGAGTTCTGTCCGACCGGACCAAAGTATCGACCGGTGTTTGCGATCGGGATGTATTGACCGGGACCTGACTATTGTAGCGACCGGTATCGACCGACCGGGGTGTTGCGACCGGGACCGGACTTGATGAATAACGACCGGTGTTCTTAAAGTTCGATTCAGAACTCGATTATTAACCCATAAAATACTTCAAACACAGAAACTCAATGCAAAAATCGGACTTTTGTATCCAAAAACATATATCGACCAATACCCAAACAGAATTAATGATTACACAATAACCTTTATGCTTCAATATGAAAGAGACAGATGTCGATAATTCATGAACCCATAATTCACAAAATCATTAAAAGCCAGTCGATTCATGATTTTAAATGCAATTAAACTATTAGATAACATTCAATGACATCAAACGCACCTCATTGAATCAATTTTATGCATAAAAACTCATTAATTCATGAAATCAATTATCACACAGTAAGCCAATCTATGAACACAGTAGGATATCGATAAACATGTTTTAATCCAAAAGGCTTGATTCTTTGACTCTGATACGACTTGTTAAACCCAGATTAACTAGTTGATAAACAATCACACAACACAATACAGATCAAGAGATAAACAGATCAGAATAACATACCACAATCCTTTAATTAATCAATGAAAACCAGTGTGAGTTTCTTGGTACCCTGATGCGTACAAAATACAGAATACGGCCTCCTCTCTATTGGATAATTATGATTATGAGTTATTAGAGGATTCTAAGGATTAGCCTAAAAACCTAATAATTAAAACCTATATATATTAAGCCGTATAGGCCTAATGGGATTGAGGCCCAATTACAAACAACTATCAATTAATTACAAATTAGACCTCCTAATTTAACTTTAATCTTGAATACAATTTATGATTCAACAATTTACTTGATTGAGCATGGAGCCTTGATTGTTGTTGATCTCTGTATACTCCCCTCGACACTTGGCCCTACAAGAGTGGTAGTAGAGGGTGAAGTATCACTAGGACCAGTTAGGGATGTACCTGTTTGGTCCTCAGAGGCCTCGGCTTTAGAGGCTCTGTGATCATCTTCAGAGGGTTCATCATCGTTGAACATTTCTTCAAACAAATGACGTAGATCATTTGCTCTTCTTGATGATTCACCAGAGTCTTGCGATCTAAGCTTGAGTCCTGAGCTGATTTGCTCAGAAGTCACCTGAAATGAGTCATCGAAAGAAACATTAATACTCTCAAGTATATGTTTTGAATTTAGCATGTAGACTCGATATGCCTTGGAGGAAGATGAATAACCAATGAACTTGGCTTCATTAGCTTTGCGATCAGACTTCCCTGTGTTCTCTCTGTCGTTGAGAACAAAACATCTGTAGCCAAACACATGAAAGAACTTAATATTTGGCTTCCTCTAGTTCAGAAGGTGGTAGGGAGTCTTCGAGTGCCTCTACACTATGAGTAATCTATTTTGAGTGAATCACGCCATAGAAATGGCTTCTGTCCAAAACGAAGTCGACATTCCAGAAGCAGTGAGTATGATTCTGGTGGCCTCCACTAGTGTCCTATTCTTTCGTTCAACGACACCATTTTGTTGTGGAGTCCTTGCAGCGAAAAAGTTCTGTGAAATGCCTTTCTCTATGAGATAGTCATCAATGGTTAAGTTCTTAAACTCTGTACCATTGTCACTTCGACTACTCTGAACCTTGCAATCATACAGAATCTGAATTCTCTTCAAAAGATTGATTAGTATTATAGGAACATCAGACTTCTTTCGGACAAAATCTGCCCAAGTGTATCGAGAGAATTCATCTATTAGTACAGGTATGTACTTCTTGCCACCTAGGCTATACATTGAGATCGGACCACAGAGGTCTACGTGCAGCGTCTGCAGAGGCCTGGTGCAAGATACATCTGACTTGCTCTTATGGACGGCTCTTTTGAGTTTGCCCATCTCACAAGCAGAGCATAGATGGTCTCTGTCAAATTTGATACTGGGAAGACCACTTACCAAATTTAGTTTCGCAAGTTTGTCAAGTGTATGAAAGTTTAGATGACAGAACATGTTGTGCTAGAGCCAAGCTTCCACATTCTTACTCGATACCAAGCAAAGTTTTTCTTCTCTGGTGGTGGCCTTGAAATTCATGAGGTAAAGATCACCCCTTCTGTTGGTACGCAGAAGCTCTATCCTAATTCCAGAGCTTAGTAGGGAGCAATATTGTTGTTTAAACATCACATAGAATCCATTGTCACAGAGTTGGCTAACACTAAGTAGGTTGTGCTTAAGGCCATCCACATAAGCCACTCTGCAAACATCGATGTCTGTCTTGGCAGTGACTACATAGCCTTTAATCTGCCCCTTCTTATTGTCTCCAAAGGTCACTGAGCCACCTCCGGATTTCTCTTGGTACGAGGTGAGCAACGTTAGAGCATAAATCTGTTGGATACAAGATCAAGAATACTGAAGGTCAAAGTACAAGAAGTCAAAGCTGAGAAAGTCAACTCTCATTAAAAGTCAATGTCTTTGTTAATAAAAGTCAAAGTCAATGTATTGTTTTGTAATTGTTTTTGTTTCAATGTAGTTTAGTTGCTAGGTATAACTAGATTTCTTTGTTGTTTAATAGATAGATGGTTAGAACTTGAGAGAGTTGTAGAAAGAGAAAGAGGAGTCTAGAGAGAGAAAGTGTGAAAACATATTGTATTTGTTTGAGTTTTGAATTGAAATCAAACAGGAAAATTGAATCATTCTTTTTTGTTTAATTGATTTGTAATTAGAAACTTGATTCCAGGACACACAATTGGTATCAGAGCAGATCAGAATTCAGAAACAAGGATCTAATTTCGATTTTTGAATCATTTTCGGTCAAACTCGTTCATATGGACTGTTACGTGTGAATTTTTCGATTTAGTGTTGTTTTGATCATAATTTTGGTTATAATAGATTCGAATTGATGTATAGAACAAGTATGGTTCAGGTGATTTAGGCTATTTCACACAGATTAAGGGTGAATTTTGGATTTAGACAGATTTTTGTTCGAACAAGTTCACTGCACTGTAAATCGAATCAAATTGTTACGATTTGTGTTTGTTTTTGTAATTCTTTTATTGTAACCTGTTCGAGTATTGAAATCGAGCATCCCTACAAAGTTTCAAGTCAATTGGTAAAGATTTGGGTAGAATTCGAAGACAAAAATCGAGTTTTTGGAGGAAAAAGTGAAGAACACGCAAGATCTATCAAACGCGCAAGGTTCATCGGAAAAACGCGCAAACCAAAAGAATTTTAATTCTGACCGAAAACGCGCAAAGGGTTGTATGCGAGTTCTAGAAATGCGCAAATCAAAGCCTGCGAGTTTAGCTCTTCAGTCTGCGAGTTTGAAAATTGAGAAAAAATTTCTAAGTGTTGAAACACACAACCATTGCGAGTTTCATCTTGAGAGTTTAGCTTGC
Organism: Arctium minus; assembly: GCA_954870635.1. Taxonomy (NCBI): domain Eukaryota; kingdom Viridiplantae; phylum Streptophyta; class Magnoliopsida; order Asterales; family Asteraceae; genus Arctium; species Arctium minus. The sequence continues at coordinate 69,592,648 of OX941092.1, read as the reverse complement.
GAGTTTGTTAAAACGCGCAAGTAGACCTTTGCGAGTTCTCCAAACGCACAAGACTAAGCTTGCGAGTTTTATCGGAATAGTAATTTGCGATTCTTTCGGTTTACGATTTTGTCAAAACACGCAACCATTTGCTTGCGAGTTTCACAAACACGCACGCCTAAGCCTGCGAGTTCTTTTTGAATAGTGTTTTGCGTGTTTAGGCATCTGCGAGTTTCAAGCAATCTTTCTGTGATCTGCGAGTTTCTATTTCCTTTTTGTGATCAATTTTTTTTCTGAATTTCTGACGATCATTTTTCAAGTTTCTTATTGCATATTTTATCAAACAAGATGACTTCAAGAGACGCTCTGTGACAACTGTCAAAATTTTGAGTAATGAGGTCAGCACCCTCCGATTAATTTTATAAGTCTTGTCACTTTTTAAATTTTATTAAAAGCCTTTAAGATAAAAAGTTTCCCCGAAAAATTTAGAAGTTGCGTTAAAGACCCGGAACAGTTCCGCATCTGACCGTCACTGTCCAGAAATGCCAAATAAGTGGATAAAAGTCCAAAATTCTTAAATTATAAAAATTAAAATTTTAATTTCTCTTGCATTGCAAAAGTTTCAAATTTGTCAATTATTTAGCAAAAAAATTGAGAATCGGGTATTTCGGTTCTCAAATATATCTGACATTGTATAGTTTAAAGCTAATAATTCAATTAATGGTATTAGATTAAATTTTTTTTTATTGTATTAATGAGTCACTAGGACACTTGTCCTAAACCTACTCATTTTAATCATTACCTTTATTTGAAAATCAAACTAAAAACCACCCACACTTCTCATTTTTCAAGATTAACTCCTCACCTCCTCTCCCTCTCCTCTCTCTCATTTTCGGCCGAAAAAGCCACCACCACCACCATTTTCATTTTTTTTCTTTCTTCACTTTCTCCTTCCATTGCTAAGATTCAAGAATCCAACCAAGCATCTATCCCCATTTTGAAGTTGGAATCCAAGTCTTCATCTCTTTTGTTAAAGGTAATCATTTAACCCTCCATTTTTCTTTCAAGTTCATAATCAAAAAGCTTCTATTTTCATATCTTTTATGTAAATGATGAACAATCCAAGTTTTAGAAGTGAAATGGGATACATTAGTGCCTATACATTTGCTAATGAATCATTTAATGATCTTCCAATGGAACTAGGGTTTCCATGTGTGTTACCTTGAGATTTTGTCAAAAAGATGATGATTTTATGAAATGTGGTTTTTGGTCCACAAAATTTTATTAAGATTGGATTGAAATTTATGCATTATATCAATTTTGTGTATAAATAAACTCTTAGGATGAGATTGTTCAATCTCATATGATTAAGAGTTCTATATAATGTTAAATCACTAATCTAGTGTTTATGTTGTCTTGCATGTGGGTGAAAACTTGTTAATAAGATGGTTTACCTTTGATATTTATATAATATGAGTTTTGACTCTTGATACATTGAGTGTTAGTATAAAAATGTTCTTATGAAGGAATTTTCTAAGTTCTACATGATTAAGAACATTGTATCAATATTAATGTCTTATCTTCTTTATTTTGTGTCCATGCATGCATTTGGTTGAGCATTTAGGTTGCCATGAATCCATGATGCATGTGTTAGTTTTCATGTGTTGGAAGGTGAAGACATGGTTTTAACCAAAAACCATGTCTAATGATCATTATTTGTGAGTTAAATTAGCATTCACATCATTCTAGAATCTGTCCAGAAAATGGACCCCACTTCTAACTTGCACAACTCACAAACCACATGTCCAAATTTGGGGTTTTTGCTTCTAAACTTCAGTTTAGAGTGTTAGTTTTCTAAAAAGTCCAAAAACATAGAATTTGGAGATGATTTGAGCACTTAAATGGATTTTATAAGAAAATGGTGCAATCTGTCCAGTGAAGACAGATTCATACCCCTATTTTGTAGAGGCCATAACTCTCTCACTACGTATCCAAATTAAGTGAATCTTTTTCCAAATGTTAGGATTTTGAGTTAGGTTTGCATCCATATATGGATCACTAGCTAATTCCAAGAATTGATACCTCAAAAATCTGTTACAAGTGAGGTATGTCACTGATCCGAAAATCAGTGACACTTTATTTTATAAAAATGATTTGATGTACCAAAAGTTATTCAAAAATTATGAAAAAGTGCAGATTTAATCTAAACATATTATAGTTTCATCACAAAATTTGTGATTAAATAATTCTCTTGAGAAGTTAAGTTTCCGTGTTGAAATTATCGGATAACTTTCTGGACAGCATGTGCTGAATCCAGAGAAGTAGTTGTATCAAGATTAAGTAATGTCTTCTTATATGTTGGAACTTTGTTTAGACAAAATAATTATGGACTAAGAAACTTATTGGATGGCATTTCATGGGACAATTGGACATATTGGTTGGACATCGGAATAGGGTATTAATGTGTTTCTTATGGCAACTCTTATATAGGGAAAGTTAAGGCGCGACAAAACTCATTAAGTTTAAAGTAAAGCTTCACTCGTTGCTTGCATCAAGGTGAGTATTCACAGCCCCATTTTTATCGTTTTAATTGATTTTGGGGTGAAAAGCATGTTTAAATTGCGTACTTAAGGATTCATGAGAATAGTTTGAAAGAATTGCGAATTGGCAATTTATAAGGCTTTGTTAAAAGCGTTTGAAAAATTAAGCTATATGATGAGTATGCAATTGATGTGTTGAGTTTTTAATGTTAAGACCCCGTGACACTACTATTAACTCGAAGAAAATCGGGCCTATAGTATTAGTGGATAGCGCTATTTGGTGTGACAAGCCCACTTTAATGCTGACGAGCAGGGGTGCACTATACTAGAGAAGATGGCTAAACATGTGGCATGAACCACCGCTGAGTTAGTCCATCGGGGGCGTTGTAATTGGTCAGGGACGGCTTAGTAGTGGCTCAACGTAAAATTCGTCTTTGCTTACACTCATCATAAAGAAATTTAAGTCGTGGTACTCATGAATCAAAGAATTGAAATTGGTTTTTACGTACGCCCTGCGATTGTCAAATCTTGCATATAAAATGATTTGTGCATATTCAAAACCTGTGAACTCACCAACTCTTTGTAGTTGACCTTGGTTTTTATTCATGCTTTTCAGGAATCTAGAAGGTAATCCCATGATGCCTTATCAGCGTACTCGTATTTTCAAGCACAAGACTATTTTCGCGTTAAGCGTATCTTATGTTTAAAGGAGTTGGAATTTGTAAACGATAACGATATTATGTTCTCTAAAATGTAATGTATTTTGGTTGTAAATAAATGTTGGTATGTTTATAATCTTGTGCTGTGGCATCGGAACTGTTACGCCTCGTGTTTCCGCTTTAGCGGGGTGTGACACGCTCTCTCGATTGGAACAGATGTCAAGCCCCCAGTATTGTTTAAAGGGGAATATGAACAATGGAAAGACAGATTTCTCGATTTTATTGATCGGCAAACGAATGGAAAGAACATTCTAGCATCAATAGAAGATGGTTCAATGCCAAAAAATTTTGAGGAGATTCCTGCTGAAGGTAATGATTCAGATGGAGCTCCGAAAACAAAGAGAATTGAGAAAGAATATGCAAAATTCTTTGATGAACAAAAGAATCGGTTTGATGCTGATAAAAAGGCCAGATCTTTGCTTTTACAAAGTATGACCAATGAGATTTATGTGAAAATAGACAGCTATAATGCATCTGCAAAATCAATGTGGGATCAGCTAAGAAAGATGATGTTGGGTTCTAAAGTTGGGAATCAAATGAAGGTGGCCAACTGTATCAACAATTATGAAGAATTCAAGTCCAAAGAAGATGAGAGTTTGGAGGAAACCTATGAGAGGTTTGTGCTTCTTCTAAATTAACTTTCCAAGAACAAGGTAAAGAAGCAACAGATTGAGAACAACGTCAAGTTTCTCAGTATCTTACAACACGAGTGGAAAAAGCATACTCGTCGTATGAATCAGATGAAAGATTTGAGTGAGATTCCACTACATGAGGTTTATGAGACTCTTCGACAGAATGAAGAAGAGGTGGAAAAGAAAAGGTCTAAGAAAAAGAAAGTTGAGAAGGCTGTTGATCCCGTAGCATTGGTGGCTGGAGAAAAAGAGAAGGAAAAGAAAGAGAAGAAGAAAAAGAAGAAGATAGTGATGTCTAGTTCTGAATCAGAGTTTGAATCTGATGGAGATGATGGAGAGAATATTAATCAAGCAATGCTTTTACTGACCCGTGCTTTTCAAAAGAAATTTTATAAGAAACCGGGTTATAACTCTCAGAGATATTCTTCATCAAGTTCAAAGAACCACGAGCATAGAGAAAGAGTGGAAGGAAGTAGACTTGTTGAGAAGAAGCCGGAAGAAAAGAAAAATTTGTGAATGACTACACCAGTACTGAAAAGAAAAGTGATGATCTGATCAAATGCTACAACTGTGGCAAGGTCGGACATTACGCAAAAGAGTGTCGGAAGCCAAAAGTTCGCAACTCAGAGTACTATAAGAACAAAATGCTCTTGGCCAAGCAACAGGAGGCAGGCAAGGCATTAATGGCAGAAGATGAATACTGGTTGGATCATTCTGATGTGGAGAAAGATCAAGAAGAGACTGCTCATTTATGCTTGATGGGAAAAGAGGAGAAATATGATGATTCTGATGATGAGATTGCTGATGAGGTAATAAACTTAACTGAAAATGATTTCATGACCAAAATGGAAGCCATGATGGTCGAACTTCAAGACCTTCAATCCAAACTGAAAAAGGAAAAAAGACAGAGTTGCTAGGACAAATCAACAAATCTTTGAACTTAATAAATCAGTTATTGGGAACAAAGATTTAATTGATTCTCTACGCAAATCTGCTCTTGATTTTAAAAACGAAAAGGATTGTTTTGAAAGTAAGATTTCTGATATTGAAAAACAATTGTCCAAGTCTGATTCTGAAAAACAAGAATGTGTTCTAAAAGCGTTTAAACTGCATGTTGAGAACAAGACTTTAGAGCAAAAGGTAAATGGTCTGGAAGAAAATTTGTATATTCGAGGCCAAACAGATCAAACGATTTTCTTGAATACACCTAATGAAGAGGCTGATTTTAAAGAAAAATGGGGACTAGGTTATGATAATCCTCATTACCTAGAAAAATCTATCAGAAAACAGCCAGCTATATATAATGCAAATTATATGTATGCTGCTGATAAATATCCTCATTTGAAACCCAAATTTATCACCAAATCATCTAAAGAAGTTGAAGCAAAAGAAGATAAGAAAAGAATGAATTTAAAGAAAATGCAACTACCAATCTGTTATGAAAGACTGAATGATAGTTATCTTTCTAAAACATCAAAATTTCTTTCAAATGATTATTTTGCTAGTTATTCTTCTACTGAGTTGGAGGCAAAACCTGTTCAAGCTAAAATTTATGTACCTCCACTCGTTTTAGAAAGCAAAATAATTGAATTAGAAAATATTTTATCTGATGAAAGAATTTTGGGTGATCTAACACTAGATGTATTTTCTACAGTGTTGAAGAACACAGATTTTCATGTTAAATCTAAAGTGTGTTCTTCATCTTCTAAAGTACTTCAAACTTCTGAGACTGATTTTGATGATTTATTTGAGTCTGCAAATGATTTCCTAAATTCTGATGAAGGGTGTATAGAGGAAATTGATATGTTTGACTTTAATGCTCCACTTCTAAATCATTCTACTTTTGTGATAAATGGAAAAGTTTTACCAAGTGTTCATGAAAAAGGTGAATCATCAACTAAGGTTGGTGAATCAGTTTCTGTGAATACTGATTACTATGCAAAGGGTAAGAAGCATAAGAAACAGCGTTCACCGGAACAGAATAACACTAGTAAACACAAGAAAAATCAATTTCAGAAATCTGATTTTCCTAATAAATCTAAATTCTTTGTTTCAGATGTAAGAAAGAAAAGGTCAGAAGAGAGATCTGAATGGCGACCTAAAAGGAAGGGTGATGAAAAGGCAGAATCATTTACTGATAGTTCTTGTCATAGATCAACTAGTAGTTTGTGTGATGTAGTTGGTTCTATTGCTTCTCATAATAAAAACCTTGTAACTTCTTACAAGAGATATTCTATAAACCAATTGTTCCGATTATCTCCTACTACTACTAAATCTTATTATTATCAGTGGAATGATTTTGCTTATCATCATAATTCTAATGATTGGTTTGGATCTTACCATGTTTATTCTTCTAAACCAAATGTTTTCAAAAGTTTTCAAAAGAAAAGAGGATCCATATTCAAATGGATGCCAAAATCTTGTACTAATCTGTTAGGACCCGTTTTTAAATGGGTACCTAAATCTATTGTTACCTGATTTATCTTGCAGACCCGGCATATGTGGTACTTGGATAGAGGTTGTTCCAAACATATGACAGGGCAGAAAGCTTTATTGTCTAATTATACAGAGAAATTCAACGGCAATGTACGATTTGGAAACGACCAGTTTTCACCAATCTTAGGATTTTGTGACATTATTCAAGACAATATAACGATTAAGAAGGTGAGCTATGTCGAAGGCTTAGGGCACAACCTGTTTAGTATCGGTCAATTCTGCGACAAAGGGTTAGAGGTAAATTTCAAAGCTAAGAGATGTTCGGTACGTACTGAAGACGACAAAGAACTCTTAGTCGGAAATCGAAAGACAAATCTCTACACCATCAATCTTTCAAAGGTTTAGAATGACAATCAGGTTTTCTTATTGACAAAAGCCTCGATGCAGCAAAATTGGCTTTGGCACCGAAGGTTATCTCATCTGAATTTTCGTTATATACACAAGTTGGTCAGTGGAAAGTTAGTGAATGGACTTCCTGAGCTCAAGTATGTGAAAGAACACTTGTGTGCAGCGTGTGAAAAAGGGAAGATGAAGAGAGCTCCACATAAACCCAAGCCTGAACCTAGTACCAGTTCTGCATTAGAGTTGTTGTATATGGATCTTTGTGGTCCGATACGAACGCAAAGCTTAGGCGGAAAGAAATATGTTCTAGTTATCGTAGACGACTATTCGCGATACACGTGGGTCAAATTTCTACGTTCAAAAGATGAGACGCCCTAAGTACTCATTACATTTCTGAAGACGATCCAGGTGAACCTACAGAAACCAGTCAAGCTTCTCAGAACTGATAACGGCACAGAGTTCAAAAACAGAACTGTTGAAGAGTATCTCGAATCAGTCGGGATATCACATCAATACTCTGTTGCTCATACACCTAAATAGAATGGAGTAGTCGAAAGGTGAAATCGAACGCTAGTCGAGGCCGCTCGCACTATGCTCAGCCAATCTGACTTACCTCTATTTCTGTGGGCAGAAGCTATTTCGACTGCGTGCTACACTCAGAATCGTTCCATGATACATCGCAGATTTCAAAAGACTCCGTATGCGTTGATCAACAACCGAACACCAACCATTAAATATTTTTATGTTTTTGGTTGTAAGTGTTTTGTTCTAAACAACAGAGAGAGTCTGAACAAGTTCAGTGCTAAGGCAGATGAGGGCATCTTCATTGGATATTGTTCTACATCTGCTGCATATCGAGTATATTTGAAGAAGTCGAAGACTGTTATCAAGAGCTTAAACGTCACATTCGATGAGGAAATGGCTTCTGAACAAGTAAGTTCAGAACCCGTGATAACTGGAGTGTTAGCTTCTGGGCAATTCTGTTCATAACCTGTACCTGAAAAGAACAAATCAGATGAAGCATCAACATCTACTAATCATTTATCTGATTTAGATCTTTTATTTGAACTGTTTTATGATGAATATCTTGGATCTAATGTGAATAAACCTGTTGTGGTTGACAGGATTGAAGATTCAACGATTAATCAACCAACCACTTCAGATGTTTCTACTGAATCAAATTCCCCGATTCAGCAAGATATTCCAGTTCATATGCCTACTCCAATAGTTGAAGTTAGGGGTGAGCATCGGTACCGAAAATACCGAACCGGACCGGTACCAGTTATATTTTTCGGTTCGGTACTCGGTACTTGTAATGTCGTTGATTCGGGATTCGGGAAATTCGGGATTTGGGATTCAGTACTCGGTACTAATATTGAACCGTCCCGGTAAGACCAAAGGTCATTTTAATTACTTTCGGTACCATGCTCGCCCCTATGTAAAATCATCAAGCTATGCATGCTACTATAAAGGGTTAGCTAATTTAGGCTCAAACAACACAAAGAGTCAAGTGACTCAAGTCAGACTCACCATAAAGTTTAGGCTCATCGTGAACATTGTTCGTGAGATCCAAGAGGCTTGATTTATATTTAAATGCATTCTCAAATGTGTGGATAATTTATTTAAACGACCATATTTGAGATTTTAATATGACTTTCTGAAAAAAAGTAACAAGCTTTGAATGTATATGATGTTAAACATCTCATCTATGATGTAAAAGAATATAGTCATGTAAAATTTTAAAAATACACTAATAGGACGTTTGGTTTGATGGAATGATTTTGAGATATTCAGGAAATTCGGGACGAATACCGAATACCCGGTACCGGTACCGATACAGATACCGGTACCGTATATGATTATTCGGTTCGGTATACGGTACCGCCTTTAGACCACATTCGGGATTCGGGAAAATCGGTACCGGTACCGGTCGGTACCGGTCCGGTACCATGCTCACCCCTAGTTGAAGTTGTGTCTACTAATGATGAGCCAGAAGTTGTTGAGTCAGTAGGATGTGCTGTAAGGACAGATCAACAGACTGAACAAGCTGTACCTACTGGAGCTTCTGCACCAATTACTTCAACTGAATCCCTCCCTCATGATGTACAAACTGAAGAAGCTGATAGTGGATTTCTAGATTATAATCATGATCAATCTTCATCTAATCCACTCCCTCATGAACATCGCTGGACCAAAGAGCACCCTCTTCACCAAGTAATTGGAGATCTCAACAAGCCGGTGCAAACTAGGTCAGTAACTTTGAATCAATGTATGCATGGCTCATTCCTCAGCAAAATAGAGCCTACTCGAGTATCAAAAGCTCTTGCTGATTCGGATTGGGTGTCTGCTATGAAAGAAGAGTTAAACCAGTTCGAAGCCCTGAAAGTCTGGAGACTAGTGCCAAAACCAGAAGGAAAAACCGTTATCGGCACTAAATGGGTGTTCAAGAATAAAAAGGACGAAGATGGTATTGTTATAAGGAACAAAGCAAGACTTGTTTCCAAGGGATATAGGCAAGAGGAAGGCATCGATTACGACGATACGTATGCTCCAGTAGCGCGTATAGAGGCAATTCGCATGTTTCTAGCCTACGCAGCTCACAAGAACTTCATTGTCTACCAGATGGACGTGAAGATTGCCTTTCTGAATGGCATACTTAAGGAGGAAGTCTACATCTCTCAGCCGGAAGGGTTTGTAAATCCAGATAAGTCAAATCATGTCTACATCTTGGATAAAGCCCTGTATGGTCTGAAACAAGCACCTTGCGCCTGGTACGATGTTTTATCTCAATTCTTAGTCAAGTCAGGTTTTTCAAAAGGTAAAGTTGATACCACTTTGTTTATTAAAAAGGAAAAAGCTGATATCATTCTTATTCAAATATATGTAGATGATATTATATTTGGTTCTATAAATCCTAAATATTGTAAGAACTTTTCAAATCTCATGGTGTCACGTTTTCAGATGAGTATGATGGGAGAGATGAATTTCTTTCTCGGATTACAAGTCAAACAGTTTTCAACGGGGATTTTCATTAATCAATCTAAGTACATTTTTGATATTCTTCGAAAATTCCAAATGGAAAATTGCAAACCTTTTGGAACCCCAATGGCACCAGGTACTAAGATTAACACTGATCCTTCGGGAAAAGTTGTTGATGTTAGGACTTATAGAGGTATGATAGGGTCTTTAATGTATCTTACTTCAAGTAGACCAGATATAATGTTTTCAACATGCTTGTGTGCAAGATATCAGGCTGACCCCAAAGAATCCCATTTGGCTGCTGTCAAACGGATTTTTAGATATCTGCAAACCAAGGATACAGGGTTTGAACTAACTGCTTATTCAGACGTAGATCATGCTGGATGCATGTTGGACAGGAAGAGCACTTCAGATCATATTCAATTTCTTGGAGACAAGCTCGTTAGTTGGGCGTCAAAGAAACAATTATGTGTTTCCACATCGACTGCTGAAGCAGAGTATGTAGCTGTTGCCAGTTGCTGCTCTCAGGTCTTGTGGATGCGAACACAGCTTCGAGACTATGGATTCAAGTTTGATAAAATACCGATCTATTGTGACTCGAAGAGCGCTATCGCCATATCCGCTAATCCTGTGCAGCACACTAAAACAAAGCACATTGATGTCAGGTATCATTTTATAAAAGATAATGTAGAAAAAGGTACAATAGAAATTTACTTTGTAAAAACTGATTACCAACTTGCAGATTTGTTTACCAAACCTTTAGATGAAAAGAAATTCAATTTTCTTGTATCTAAGCTTGGTATGCTAAATCTCAAGGTCTAATCAGTAATTACCTATTAAAGTTTATTTTATTGTAATTTTTCATCATTTCTTTATCATTATTTCTGAAAGGATATCTGCACTTTAACATGTTGTTCATGTTCTCAGGGGCAGTGATACAGGATTCTAAGATGATCAATATTATTTTGAGGAGGAGTTTATGGAATTTAATTGCTAAAGTTTTGTGATGCATGAATTTAGGGGGAGTTTATATATACAACAAAAGGAGTAAGGATAAGATTTCTGATTATTTCAGATCAGAACTCGTACTTTAATCGTTTTACTGCTTTATGTCTTTTATTTTTCAATAAATTTGTGAATAAAGTTGCTTTGACATGACTTTAAGACTTTTGCAATTTGAGAGATGCTTACAAGATCATATTTTTATGACTTTAAACTTGACTTCATGATATTTAAGATTGAATGACAAAGGTTAAATTTCTTATCTTAATCTCATATGTGGTTGAAAGAAGGACAACTTTCAATCATAGAAAAACATGTTCTTAAATGTTCAAACCACTTCCCGATTCTTAAACAAATTTCATGAATTGGAAGTGTGATTTTAAATGTTTTCATTTTATTTGTGTTTACATGATTACAAATCGTGTGTTTCCAAAGATAAATACTTGCGTATTGTCTTTTCTATATACTTTCAAGTATTCACACACACTAGTTTGATCTTTTTGTTCAAAATGTTCTTACCATGTCTCAAATTTTGAAACATATTTTTCGATGGTAAGACACCCCGCTTGTACTTCAAAGAATTTTGAGCGTATTTTCATTTCGAAGCGTTCATTTCAAGAAATTTTATAATTTTGATTCATATAGACAATATCAATTATTCTTCACCTTAAGCTTTGATTGATATATCATTCATTTCTGATCATTTTTCATACAATGTCAGATTTTCAATCAAGTTTCTTGCATTCTTATCTATTCATTCAATTTACTTGTTTGAAATATCCTCAATGTTTAAAATGCTCATATCTTCATGATTATATTCTGAGCATACAAACATCTGACATTTGTATTTGCACTTTAATTGTTCAAGTTAAACTTTCTTGAGCAACATATGATTAATAGGACAATATGGGTTCTTTGTGCTAGGACTTAAATGAAACTTCTATGGATTCACATTAACCAGTGTTTCCTACCCAAGAAGTTAATCATTAGTGATTGAGTGTGAGGAGTCGAAAAGAAATGAGTGTGGTTTGTGCGTAGAGGTAAAATGGAAAAGAGAGTTTGGTTAGTTGTGAGCTTATTGATTAAAAGAAAGAGGGTGTGAGATCAGAGTAAAAGAATATCAGACTCTGCACCAACTACTTTCTGAGTCGGGTAGCCACATTACTAATGTTTCACAATTCTTTGGTGAACATTATTGAAACAGGCACCTAGCCCATGCCAACTCTTGATATTAACCCCACTAGACACTCATTTTCTTCTTAAAAAGAAAATGTTTCATATTTTAAGGGGACGCATCACATAATCTATCTGATTTTCATTTGGAAAATCTGAATATTGAAACAGAAGGAAGTCTGTCCCACCTTCGCACTTCAATCATGCACATTGAGTCTGTGTTTATACTACTGTTGTCTCAGTGGTTTACACAATTTTGAGCCTTATAAGCAATCATCATATGCTTAATTCTTTCTACATTTGCACGAACACACAAGGAATTTGTTTTCTTGTCATAACATTCATAGAAATTTCCTTTGTGGTGTTTCGATGATTAGATGGAAGCCCTGGGGGAGTGAACATAACATCCTTTCCTATGTGTATTCGTTACACACATTGACTTAGTGTTACTGACAGGCATATTAATTGATTCATTTGTTGATTCAGGTGTTACACGAATATTTTGTCTAGATTTGCAAAGATCTGGATGAATACTTTGTTTGAATTGGCAACGAATCAGAGGCTCTTGGATAGATCAGTGGTCAGATTGGATAAAGACATTTCTTGATGAAAGTTTTGATGAACAGATGCTCTATTCATCAAAAAGGGGGAGATGATTTAAAGAAATGTCCAATTCAGAAATTTCAAAGTTAAAGTTTTGAAGAAGTTAAAGTTCAAAGATTGAAAGGTTGAAAGATTGTTCAAGAAGAGTCAAAGTTGTTTGAAGATGTGCTGATTTTCAGAAATTTTCTTTGAAGATTATTTGTTGAAGCATTCTGTGCTAAATCTGAAGATAATTTCTTTCTGAAGTCTGAAAGAGTCTTGTGATAATATTTGGGAGATTATTGAAGATTGTTATATCTTTTGAAGATAGATTTTGGGAGAATACAAACAGCTTTTGAAGATAAAGATGTTATAAAGAAAAAGGGGAGATTGTACTGACAGAGCTTAAAGAGAAGATTGAAATGTAAATCTTTCAAAGACGATCTTGAATCCAAAGGGGGAGATTGTTATAGCATAAATCTGTTGGATACAAGATCAAGAATACTGAAGGTCAAAGTACAAGAAGTCAAAGCTGAGAAAGTCAACTCTCATTAAAAGTCAAAGTCTTTGTTAATAAAAGTCAAAGTCAATGTATTGTTTTGTAATTGTTTTTGTTTCATTGTAGTTTAGTTGCTAGGTATAAATAGATTCCTTTGCTGTTTAATAGATAGATGGTTAGAACTTGAGAGAGTTGTAGAGAGAGAAAGAGGAGTCTAGAGAGAGAAAGTGTGGAAACATATTGTATTCGTTTGAGTTTTGAATTGAAATCAAACAGGTAAATTGAATCATTCTTGTTTTTTTAATTGATTTGTAATTAGAAACTTGATTCCAGGACACACAAGCAACCCTCTGTCGCCAGTCATGTGCCGTGAGCACCCGGAGTCTAGGTACCAGATAGGCACACGCTGCTTCTTCTGCGATCAGATTAAGGAGTTTTAGGTACCCATTTCCAAAGGGTCCATTCTTGTTAAGGGTCTTAAGAGGTGCCTTAGCACTCTTTGGTTTGGCATTACCTTCTTTTACCGAAGAACCATTTTGCCTCTTCTCACCCTTGAATTTGGCATTCTTGGGCTTGCGGTGAGAGATAAAGCAGTGTGGGCTAGAGAAATGTTGACTCAGAGCATGCATGAGATCAAAACATTTACAATAAGAAACTTCAGAAGCGAACTTTTTGAACTTTTAATTAAAAATATCAAAAGTGGGTACAGAGCATTTTTCATTATAACCCTTCCTAGCATTGGGTTTCTTTTCACAAAAATTCCTATCTAGTCTAGATTGGTTTTTCTTAAAATTCCTTCTTGGATTGGTCTTGGAATGTACCCTCCTTCTGTGGTTTTCATCCTCTGAAATCACTGCTATATAAGCAAAAGATTTGTTATCTTTAAGCCATTTTTCCTTCTGTTGCCAGGTGAATTTCTCTTGAAAAGGTTTTATAGATTTTAGAGCTTTAGGCTTCTAAGATGACAAAGCTTTTTCTTTATTCAACTTTTCAAGCTCAAGAGAAGTCTTGGCTTGTAGACACATGTCGAGAAAATCATGGCAAATAGGTATCCCTGCAGATCTCCTTTTATGAGTAACCATCCGGTTAAGAATGCCAGAGAATAATATACATTCCTCTAGTGTATAGGGAGGTATTTCTGACTCCACAAAGCTAGTCTCAGATTCGACAGAGGATGACTCAGACTCTGATTCAGAATCAGAATCAAGAAAATCTCTGTGAGTTGAGGCATGATTCTCTGGACATGTACTACTGCTTCCATCATCAGTGTCCTCAGAAATTTTTATGCTTTTGAGAATACAAGGAACCACTTCAGGAACACTTAAGCTTTTCATCAAGTCTTGCTCAAAGATTTCATGTAGGACAGAGGTTATATCAAGATGGTTGAAAAAATGGTTTTTATAGGTTCTTTTCAAATCATTTTCCAAAAAGATTTTGAATAACTTCTCTTCAATAGAGGCTGGGACAAACTCTGGTGTCTCAGAGGACAACTCCTTTTCTGGAATCATCATGCATACAAAGGCCATTTGAGTTTGAGTCTCCGGATGTCCAAATTTGAAGAGTCCTATCTGTTTTTGAGACAGATATTTCCTTGGAATGGATTTCCTCTTTTTAGAGGGTGATGATGACAAGTTACTGTTCTCATACCAAACATTAGTCATCACTAGAGGATTCCTCTCATGTGGTCCTTCAGAGGTTCTGCGCCTTTTGAAGGTAGAAGTTAAGTTTGGAAGACATGGTTTTAAAAAATTTCCAGCACAGAAGATATTATCCAAAGATTTATTTATTTTATTTCCAGTGTAGGGATCGATATCAGTGAACCCTATACCTCTTCTGCCAACTTGGGTATTCACCTTTTCATGCACCTTCTGTGCGTCTTGATATTTCCTTATCAAAAGATCTCAGTCGAGCAAGTCTTGGTGAAGGACTTCTCTCTCCTTTTGGAAGAAATTTTTTAAAGCAACAGCATTCAATTTGTCACTCTCATTGTCCTTTAGCTCTTTTATCTTTGATTTTAAGGCTTTATCAAGTAAAGTAACCTTCTCTTTTAAAGATTTCTTTTCAGAAATATGCTCAGCTACAAGAGGTTTCTTTTCATCATATAGCTTGTCCTTCTCTTGAGTAAGAAGTCTGACCTCTCGCTCATAGAAGGCAAGCTTCTTTTCAAGCTCTGAGCATGTAGTTTTGAAAGCGAGGAATTCCTTTTGAAGTTCAAAATTTTATTTTCAGAGGCTTGAGAGATAGAGTTGGATGTGGATACCTTACTTTCTGTCTCAGAAGGGTTGAGCTCTTCCATCCCACAAAACAGTGCGTTGGTATCCCCTTCGTCAGAGGATTCATCGGTCACAAAGTTGTCTTGTTCGGCCATCAGCGACCTCTGTGTATAGTACTCTGCCTTTTTTCTTGAAAAAGGCATCATCTCTGACCGACTTGCCTCTAGAGACATTGGATCTGCACTCTGCTGCAAAGTACCCAGGTTTTTTGCACTTAAAGCAGCCTTCGTTTTGCGGAGCATTGATCACAGCTTCTCATCTCTTCTGCCATCATTCCTCTGAGCATCCCTCTATGGGTACTCAATTGTCTTCTAATGGTCCACAAACCTTCTCTCATCTCCTTTCTTCTCTTGTCTTTGATATCCAAACTCTTCTCTTCCATAATTTCTTTGCTCATACCCACCATATCCTATTTTATCTCCTCTTGCATCCCTCTCATCTCTTCCTTTATTGAACATGGACTTTTTCTTCAGGCCTCTGTTGTACTCTTTAGTCATAAGAGCCAGAGTTTTGGCCATAGAAGCCATGCCCATCTCTTCTTCTGAGCTATCCTCTGCTTCACTTTCAGCAACAAGCACCTTCTTCTTCTTCTTCAAACCCTCTTCCACAGCCTTCTCCTTCTATGGCTTATCCTGAACCTCTACGGTCTTGCCAACCAGTGCAAGAGGTCCTCCAACTTGAGTTTTGACCTTAGTGATGCAATTTTCTTGGATAACAAGAGTGCCAAAGAGGTCAGATAAAGACCAAGTATCAAGATCCAAAGTTGTTTGGAGTGACATGAACAAATGCAACCATTCATCATTCAGACTCTGAAGGAACATGACATTATTTTCTTTAGAAGTTCTGTGGATTCCATATCTTTTGCATTTGTTGATCAAGGAGTTGAACCTATTATACGTACTCTGAAGGGTTTTATTCAACAGATCTTTAAAGGCATAGTATTCATTTATACATAAAGTTATGTTGTTCTTTTGGGTCTTAGCACTCCCTTCAAGTTGTTTCTCTAACTCTTGCCACAAATCTTTTGAACTTTCGCACGAGTCTAATGATTGAAAAATATCATTTGGAATGGCCATTATGAGCAATCTTTTGGCTTTCTTTGAAATTTCATGCAACTCTTTTTCTTGTTCACTCCACTCAATCATAGGTTTAGGTTTGTTGGGAACTGAAGAATTCATCAAGTATGGTTAATGCTGCTAGTTCAGAATTACTACTGCTAGAAGACTGCAAAGTTAATACTGTTGAGTGTTACTACTGCTAGTAGAATTAATACTGCTTTAGCTAGTTAGTACTGCTAGTGGTTAGTACTGCTTGGTAGTTAATGCTGCTAAGACCAAGTTAATGCTGCTAGAAGAAATTAATACTTCTGAGCATAGTTAGTACTGCTTATAACTTAAAGATTCGCATGAAAGGATAACAGCTGGATAATCTGAAGATATACATGGAAGCTTAGAGATATACATGGAAGATATACTGAAGATATTTTATTTAATATAATTATCTTTTTATTCAGTATATGTACAGATTTGATAGAATAGATTAATTAATTCATTCTAAGTTTTTTTAGTTCTAGAGAGAAAATCAACCTCAAGGCATAGATCCTAATTCTAGAGAAGTAGAATTCGTATTGGTGAGCCTGTTCATCAATATTGAGGTTGAGTGTGTAATCTTGGAACTTCAAAGCATTCAATACAAGTTTACAGTTTGTTCTTTATATTTACTGTTTTGATTTACTGTTTCATTGAATATCAAAGTGTTATTCCGCAAACTTCTTTGATATTGTTTCTGAGAATTATTTCTTGTTGAGAATTCGATCCTGACAAGTGGTATCAGAGCCAAACTCTCTCAGAAACATCTATTCATCATGGAAAATCTTACAGAATCAAGCAGTACTTTGGTCTCTAAGGTTCCAATGCTCAAACCCAGTGAGTTTGACATGTGGAAGATCAGAATCAGACAATATATTCTTCTCACTGACTACTCAATGTGGGATATCATTGAGAATGGTCCTTCTGAAGCTGGAAGGATAGGAGCAGATGGGAAAAGACCTCCACCAAAGACAGATGGTGAGAGGAAGATCAGACAGACAGAGATGAAGGCCTTGAGCACTCTGCTCTTGGCCATCCCCAATGAATATCAGCATCAATTTTGCAACTGCACTGATGCTCAGATTCTCTGGAATGCTCTAGAGAAAAGATTTGCTAGAACTAAAAGCATCAAAAGAAATCAAAGAGATGTTCTAAAGCAGCAGTATGAGAACTTCACTTCCTCAAAGAATGAGTCTATGACTCAAACTTTTGATAGGTTCAACAAACTCATAGGTGAACTGGCTACTGTAGGAGTAAAGATGGAACAAGATGATATCAACAGAAAGTTCCTCAGATCTCTTGGGGATGAATGGACTATATACACTGTCTCATATAGACAGACTGACAATCTGGAAGAGAAAGAACTTGATGATCTATACAATGATCTAAGAGTTTTTGAAACTGAGGTAGAAACCAAGAAGAAGCCCTCTGGTTATATCCACAATGCTGCACTTCTCTCAGCATCCACTGATACTACTGCCAACCCTGAAGCAGTTAGTACTGCCAGTGGAGTAAGTTCAGAAAAAGGCACTGAAACTATCTTTGAAGCCTTTTTGTCCAGTCATAGCAGCAATTCTTTGATTAATGATGATTTGGATCAAATTCACCCTGATGACCTGGAGGAGATGGATATTAAATGGCAGATGGCCATGTTATCAATGAGGGTGAAGAAGTTCATTAAAAGAACAGGAAGGAATAACTTCTCTCAAAGAAGAGAAGATGGAGCTGGTTTTGACAAGACCAAGGTGGAATGTTATAAGTGTCACATGAAAGGACACTTTGCTAGAGAATGCAGGAGTGTTGTTCCAAACAACAACCACCAACAAGCTCAGAATGGAGGCTACAATCAAAACAAGAATCCTGCTCAAGCCCTTGTTTCTCAACAAGGAATGGGATTTGACTGGAGTGATCAAGCTGAGGAAGCCATTCAGAATCAAGCTCTTATGGCAGAAGTGTCTGATCTCCCCTCTGAAGTAATTTCTAATCTTTGCACTAAATCTTGCATAGACACTGTCAAAAGATACAGGGATCACAATCAAAGTATGTGTGATGACCTCAAAAGATTAGAAAAGGACAGAAGAGATTATGTGTTGATAGTAGAGAGATTTGAAGAGCAGATCAAAGGCTTTCAAGCTAATGAACTTCAACACTCTTATGACACAAACTATTGGAAGTGGGAAAAGAATGAGTTAGAGACCAAACTGTCTAAGTCCTTAGAAGAGAATGATAGGCTGAAAGAGGAACTGTCTAAAGTTAAGCTTAACATAGAAAATTTTCATATGCTTCAAAAGCAATGGATTCTCTTCTAAAGGCTCAGATTCATGATAAGATGAAGCCTGGTATTGGATACAACAATACACCTCCTCCTTACAACAACAACTATATCTCTCCTACTTCAGACTTGTTAGAAACCAAGGAGAAAAAGGACTTGTCTGAGGAAGCTCTTAAGATAGATCCTTTGGATGAGGTAGTAGTTAAGGATTTGACTGAGAAAGAAGCTAGTAAGAATAGGGATAATACTGTGAGTAAAAAGATACCATTAGAAAACAACATTATCACCAATGAGGGATGTGGGATAATCTGGGTCAAGTCCAAGGAGATAGAGAAGACCAAAGGAAAGGATAACAAGGTTCATTACAAACAAACCACGGTTGTGAATCCTGGATCTTGTAAACAGTGTGATTGCAGTAAAGCCAAGAGCCTAAATTCTGGTTTAAAAAGAGGAAATCAAAGAAACTGGAATAATCAATGGGCTCAGAAGCAAGGAGTTGATCTGAGTAAAATCAATAGACCAAAACCTTGCTTCATATGTGGCAAGTTAAATCATTTGGCTAAAAATTGCTTCTTTAATCCTATTAACCAACAGATGACCTTTCAAAGATTTGTGCAAAAACCTGTTGGTTATAGGAAGGCTGGAAAGAAACATGTGATAAAGAAACATGGTGAAAGGAAAGGCCCCATGAAGAAAAAGATTTTAAAAGAATGTGTCAAAATGTGGGTGCCTAGAAGCACTAAAACTGTTAGTACTGATGACAGGGTTAGAAGCACTAAAACTGTTAGTACTGCTAACATGGTTACTGCTGCTACCTGTGTTAGTACTGCTGAAAATATTAATGCTGCTAATACTGTTAGTACCTCTTCAAAGGTTAATATTGCCAACACAGTTACTGCTGCTAACACAGTTACTACTGCTAACAAGGTTAGTACTGCTAAGCATGCAAGTGCTGCTAAGGCAGTTAGTACTTCTAAAACCAGTACTGATTCTAGCAAAAATATATCCAAGCCTATTATTGTAACAAAGTACTCCAAGAATGAGGAGTTAAAGTTCAAAAATCTTGTCAAGAAAGAATGCAAGTATTTTGATGAGAAAGGGGTACCCAAGACCACTTTGGCTTGGGTTCCTATTTCATACTAACTTATCTATCTTATGTGCAGGGCAACCAAAAGCTCAAGGGAAAGAGCATATGGCATGTTGATAGTGGTTGCTCTAGGCACATGACAGGCAACATGTCATGCCTTCAGGATTTCAAGCATATCAATGGAGGACATGTTGCATTTGGAGATAATCTTACTGGTGGTAAGATAAGTGGAAAAGGTAATGTCACCAAAGGTAAGATGACATTTGAGGATGTCTACTATGTTGATCAATTAAAGTACAACCTGTTAAGTGTATCACAGGTATGTGACAAACAACATAGTATATTATTTACAAATACTGAGTGTATGATCCTTGCTCCAGGGTTCAAGGTAGTTGATGAAAGTATGATACTACTTAGAACTCCAAGAAAGGACAATGTTTACTGTCTAGATATGGACAATGTTGATAGTGATTCATCTCTAAATTGTCTTGTTTCAAAAGCTTCTGTAGATGAATCCTCTCTATGGCACAGAAGGATGTGTCACATGAATTTCAAGACTATGAACAAACTTGTTAAAAACAACCTTGTAAGAGGTTTACCTTCAAAAGTCTTTTCATGTGATGATCATTGTGTTGCTTGTCTTAAAGGCAAACAACACAAAACTTCTCATAAGACCAAAGAGTTAAATTTTGTTTCTTCTTGTCTCCAGTTACTGCATATGGATCTGTTTGGTCCTACAAATGTTATGAGTATAGGCAAGAAATCTTACTGCTTGGTTATTGTTGATGATTACTCCAGATTTACTTGGGTATATTTTCTAAGGACTAAGGATGAGACAAGTGGACTTATCAAATCCTTTATTCTAAGAATTGAAAACCAAACTAATCAAAGAGTAAAAGTCATTAGAACAGATAATGGAACTGAATTCAAAAATCTTGATCTAAACACCTTTTGTGAAGAAAAAGGCATTGAGAGACAATATAGTGCTCCTAGGACTCCTCAACAGAATGGTGTTGCTGAAAGGAGAAATAGGACACTAATAGAGGCTGCTAGATCTCTGTTGGCTGATTCAAAATTTCCAATTACCTTCTGGGCTGAAGCAGTTAATACTGCTTGTATGTCCAAAACAGAGTTCTAGTGGTCAAGCAAAAGAACAAGACCCCATATGAGCTTTTAAATAAAAGAAAACCTTTCATTGGTTTCTTCAAACCTTTTGGGTGTCCTTGTACAATTCTCAATACCAAATCTCACTTAGGTAAGTTTGATAGCAAAGCAGATGATGGATTTCTTGTTGGATATTCATCTCAGAGTAAGGCTTACAGAGTTTTTAACTCTTCTTCCAGAATAATTGAAGAAAGTGACAATGTCAAATGCAATGAGAACACACCAAATCCAATTGGGTCTGGTCCTCAGTGGCTATTTGACATTGACTCACTAACTAATTCTTTTGGTTTCAGTAGTGATGATTATACAGGAATAGGAAGTGGAGGATCAGGGACTACACAAGTCTCAGAAAGTATATCTAAATCTGTGATATTTCCCATACCCACAGTGAATTCTGTTGAAGACTGTGAAAAGGAATCATCTACTGGACCAAGTCAGAGTGAAGAAGAAACTAGAGATGAGGAGACTCAAGAAAATAAAGAATCAGAAGTGGCATCTGAAAACACTTCAGTTGAGTTGCATGACTCTAATCTAGAGGTTGGACTGAATGAAGAACCTAGTCATAACACCAGAGTTCAAAAGAATCATCCTCCACAGCTGGTAATAGGAGATATCTCTTCTCCCATGATGACTAGACATCAAAGCAGGCTTCAAGAAATGCAAGATCAACAGCATACAGTGCTTTCTTGTTTTCTATCCCAGCTTGAGCCTAAAAAGGCACATGATGCTATGAAAGAATCTAGCTGGATAGAAGCAATGCAAGAAGAACTGTTACAGTTCAAGCTACAAGATGTATGGGATCTAGTAGACCTTCCTAAAGGTCACAGAGCAATTGGCACAAAGTGGATTTTCAGAAACAAGAGAGATGAAAGAGGTATTGTCATAAGGAACAAAGCAAGGCTGGTGGCTCAAGGATATACTCAAGAAGAGAGTATAGATTATGAAGAAGTTTTTGCACCTGTGGCTAGGATAGAAGCAATCAGACTATTCCTAGCCTATGTTTCTTACATGAACTTCAAAGTCTATCAAATGGATGTAAAAAGTGCTTTTCTCTATGGCTCAATTGAAGAAGAGGTATATGTCTGTTAACCACCAGGGTTTGAAAACCCAAGCTATCCAGACAGGGTATACAAATTGAAGAAAGCACTTTATGGACTACATCAAGCTCCAAGAGCTTGGTATGACACTCTGTCATCCTATCTCTTGGAAAATGACTTTGAAAGAGGAGTCATTGATAAGACTCTATTTATCAAGAGAAAGAAGAAGGATATCTTCTGGTCCAAATCTATGTTGATGACATTATCTTTGGATCTACAAGAGACAACATGTGCAAGGAGTTTGAGGATCTAATGCATCAAAGGTTCAAAATGAGTTCCATGGGGGAACTTACTTTCTTCCTTGGACTCCAAGTTCAACAGAAGTCAGATGGCATCTTCATCTGTCAATCCAAGTATGTGCAGGACATTCTAACCAAGTTTGGTTTCTCAGAGTCAAAACCTGCCAGCACACCTATGGAAACACACAAGCAAATAACAGCAGATCTTGAGGGGGAGGATATGGATGTTCATCATTATAGATCCATGATTGGCTCTCTCATGTATCTTACAGCCTCTAGGCCAGATATAATGTTTCCAGTCTGTGTGTGTGCAAGATTCCAAGTTAGGGCAAAGCAATCTCACTATCAAGCTGTTAAGAGGATATTCAGATATCTCAAAGGGCATCCCAGATTGGGACTTTGGTATCCTCATGACTCATCCTTTGACCTACTTGCATACTCAGATAGTGATCTAGGTGGAGCAAACTTGGACAGAAAATCTACTTCTGAAGGATGTCAGTTTTTGGGTGCAAGACTAGTTTCATGGCAATGCAAGAAACAAACCACAGTGTCCACATCTACAACAGAGGCAGAGTACATAGCAGCTGCAAGTTGCTGTTCTCAAGTCTTATGGATTCAGAATCAAATGTTGGACTATGGGATAACCTTTCTACACACTCCCATTTTTATTGATAATAGCAGTGCTATCAGCATTGTGAATAATCCTGTCAAGCACTCTAAGACAAAGCACATTGAGATCAGGTACCACTTCATAAGAGACTATAATGAAAAGAAACTTATTCAAGTTGTAAAAGTTCACACTGATATTCAGTTTGCTGATCTTTTCACTAAAGCTTTTGATGTGGGTAGATTCACCTTCTTGGTAACAAGTGTGGGAATGATCAACTCTGAATAAGCCCCTTCTCAAAAATTGACTCTATACCTGTATATTGTTTATTCTTGGTGTTACTAATCTTCTTTTTCAGGATATGCAAAGCAGTACTCAGGGTTTTGCAAGTTTAAAGGAGTATTTCAGTTAATACTGCTAGTAGTTAATACTGCTTTCAGTTAATACTGCTAGTAGTTAATACTGCTTGTAGTTAATACTGCTAGTAGTTAATACTGCTTTCAGTTAATACTGCTAGTAGTTAATACTGCTTTCAGTTAATATTGCTAGTAGTTAATACTGCTAGTAGTTAATACTGCTAGTAGTTAATACTGCTTTCAGTTAATACTGCTAGTAGTTAATATTGCTTTCAGTTAATACTGCTAGTAGTTAATACTGATTTCAGTTAATACTGCTAGTAGTTAATACTGCTCTAGGTTAATACTGCTTATGTTCCGAATACTATAAATCCTCTTTGCCCGCCTAAAAGCTTATAACGACTCTCTGCATACTATTCACTTGCGCTCTAAACCCTTTCTCTCTCAAGTTCGAAGCTTTCAGGCACGTTTTTCACTAAGATCAATGGCATCCATGGCATTCATCGACGAGCACAATGAGATCGCGATGCTACAAAAGCCAAAGCAAGCTGCAGGATTTCATCAGATTGTGGATTTCCTCAAGTCAAGCCATATTGCTCATGCTCTTACTGTATCTCCTACAATCTATATCGAGCATCAAAGGCAGTTCTGGGCTAATGCCACCATTGTTGCTGAAAATGGTGTGCAAATGATCAAGACAATAATCTGTGAACAATCACTAACAGTTACTGAAGAGGTTATTCGCATCAGTCTACGTCTAGACGATGCCTCTGGTATAACTTCTATCCCAAACGATGAACTGTTCTCCAATCTTACAAGAATGGGGTATGGAGGCCCATTGGGTGTATTCAAATTCTCAAAAGCCAAATTTTCACCCCAATGGCGTTTCTTTGTCCATACTCTTATGCACTGTATCTCCAAAAAGACTACTGGATGGAGTGAGTTCAGCAGCACCATTGCTTATGCTTTGGTGTGCTTGGCCACTGCCAGAAAGTATAACTTTTCTAAAATGATTTTCAGTGTTCTTGTCTCAAACATGGGAAACAAAAAGAGCTTCTTTATGTACCCCAGGTTTGTCCAAGAAGTTATTACTCATGAATTGACGGATATACCTCAACCTGTTGGGGTATATGTACCTAAACCCCCCAAAGGCAAGGTTTTCTCAAATATGAGAAGATCTGCTGGGGACTCGGAAGGAGTTGACACCCCATTGTTCTCTACAATGATGGTGGTGTCCCAAACCAATGAAGGTATGGTAGCAGGGTCAAGGCCCCCATTAGACCAACCCACTGCTAGCCAATCCCAACCTTCCCTCTCTAAATCAATTCCTCAGTCTCTTCTTGACAAACCAACTTCACCAATCACCCAAACTTATCAAAGAAAACAGGTAAAGAAGGCTCCTTCCCTTCTTGTACCATCACCCACTCAGCCTTTAAGCCCTCTATTGGAGCACTCACCAGTAGAGAATATCCAAAGGGAACCCACAAGGGTGTCTCCCAACCCAAAGGAGGTGCTCTCTGAGGAGGAGGTAGAGCATATGGGTACTGAGGCTGCCACTACTTCTGCTAGCACAGAGAAAGACAGTGGTACCATAAATAAGACCTCACCCATGGCAACTTTGAATGAGCAATCATTCAAAGGTCCCTGGTGCCAAGAAACCAAGGGGGTGGATAGTGCTTCTGCTAGGCAGAAGACTTTCACTACAAAAAGATCCAATGATCCTTCAAAAGAGGGTAACACTTCTGGAGAGGGTGAGGACAGATATACTTACTATGAATTGATGGAAACAATGGGGAACATCAATCAAGATGTTCTCAAACAAGGCAAAGAAATTGAAGAAATGAAGTTGGTCATTCTGTCACAACAAGTACAGATTGCTAAGCTGAAGAAGATGGTGATCAGTCTGGTACAGAGGAAGAAGAGAAAGCAATTCCAACTAAGGAGAAGGAAATCTGAGAATGATGCTCCCAAAAAGGGGGAGATCAACATGGAAGAAGCCACAAGAGAGGGGGAGCTTGATGGAGAGAAATTTGATGTTGAGGGGGAGCAGGAAGCAGAAACAGAAAGAGATTCAGTGCCAATAGAAACACAAGAAGCAGCAGAAACGGTTACTACTGCTGACATAAATAAAGCAGCAGAAACAGTGAAAGAAGTATTAACAGATCTTGAGATTGCAGAAACCTTACTTAAAGCCAAGAATGATACTCCCAAGGTCACTTCAAAGACCAAAGGAGTAATCATCAAAGAACAAGGTGAAGTGATCAAGAAAGATAACAGTAAGAAGGCAATGGACAAAGACAAAGGAAAAGCAAAGATGGTGGAATCTGATCAACCAGTTAAGAAGAAAAGGTTGGTTGAATCAGATGAAGCCTTAGCCAGGAAGATGCAAGAGGATATTGAAAAGGAAGAAAGAGTTCAGGTGGAAAAGGACAGGGAGATGGCAAAAGCTCTAGCTGCTGAACTGAATGAAGCTTATCAACTGAGTCTGGCAACTGAAATTGCACAGAAGAAAGCTGCAACTATGAAGAAATCAGTGGTGAAAACAGTTGTAAAGAAGAGACAACCCTCAAAGACTTTCCTAGGTACCAAAGAGAGAAACAAAATGATTATATTTCTCAAAGGTGCTGTAGGAGTCAAAAAGGAGATGTTCTCCAAAATGTCTTTTGAGAAGATTAAAGAGCTGTATGATTCAGAGATGTTAAAGCTGCAGGGGAATGAAACTGCAAGGGTGGAGATGGAGAAGAGGATGAAAGAAAGTAATGATTTTCTGATACAAAAGCCCTTTCCAGATGAGCAGGAAACACCATCAAAGAAAGAAGCTACTCTGGGAGAAAGTCTAAGGACTTTAAAGAGAACCAAGATGATGGCAAAGAGAAAGTCAATCAAGAAGCCTAGAATAGCTGAAGAAGAGGCTGATAAGGTGGTTGAAGAAGAAGGGGTACCTGAGTCATCTGAAAAGAAAGAATCTTCAAGTACTGATGATTTAAAGATGTACATGGTAGTGATGGACAAAGTTCCTGAACCAATTTCAGCAGAACCTGTTGGTATAAAGCCTCCTGAAGTTATTCACTGGGATACATTGACATTGGATGGAAAGGAGTACATTAAACTCAAGAGGAAGTATGATAAATGTGAGGTATTCAACACTTGGGTCAAGATTGTCAGAACATGCTCTAGGTCAGATATTGAAGAAATGTTTGAGATAGGAATAAAGTTGTATGCAGATATACTGAAGGCTTCAGGGATTTCACTTACAAAACTGGTGATGGAGTATCTGTATATGATGTTCAAGCCTGATGAAGTAGAGCATGTGATCAAGAATGTGTTCAAATCAGTCAACAAGTGGACTCTATATGAAACTAGTGGAGTATATGCAGTGACTTTAGATTTAAATCACACTGAATACTTTCTAGTGGATAGAGTATACAACCATAGCAGATTAAAGCTTCATGTCATGCTGAAGAAGAAGCTAGTGTGTGTTCCAGATTCAGAAATGGCTAAATACTTGATTCAAAGAACAATTAATCAGAGTTTGGGATTGGATGCAAATACTGGAATGTAGACCATTATGAAGTTTTGGGAGCATCTTGAAAAGAATCTTGAAGATTAATTTTGAAGAACTTGACTTCTCTTCCTAAAAGTCAAGTTAGGGGGAGATTGTTGGGAACTGAAGAATTCATCAAGTATGGTTAATGTTGCTAGTTCAGAATTACTACTGCTAGAAGACTGCAAAGTTAATACTGCTGAGTGTTACTACTGCTAGTAGAATTAATACTGCTTTAGCTAGTTAGTACTGCTAGTGGTTAGTACTGCTTGGTAGTTAATGCTGCTAAGACCAAGTTAATGCTGCTAGAAGAAATTAATACTGCTGAGCATAGTTAGTACTGCTTATAACTTAAAGATTCGCATGAAAGGATAACAGCTGGATAATCTGAAGATATACATGGAAGCTTAGAGATATACATGGAAGATATACTGAAGATATTTTATTTAATATAATTATCTTTTTATTCAGTATATGTACAGATTTGATAAAATAGATTAATTAATTCATTCTAAGTTTTTTTAGTTCTAGAGAGAAAATCAACCTCAAGGCATAGATCCTAATTCTAGAGAAGTAGAATTCGTATTGGTGAGCCTGTTCATCAATATTGAGGTTGAGTGTGTAATCTTGTAACTTCAAAGCATTCAATACAAGTTTACAGTTTGTTCTTTATATTTACTGTTTTGATTTACTGTTTCATTGAATATCAAAGTGTTATTCCGCAAACTTCTTTGATATTGTTTCTGAGAATTATTTCTTGTTGAGAATTCGATCCTGACAAGGTTTTTAGTATTCAGGAACCTCTAGTGTTGTAGAAGTGGTCATGGGAATAAATAGAGGGTTATGAAGAAACTCAACTAGTCCTGGATCCACCCCTTCAAGAAAGTGAACCATTCTAATTTTCCACTGGGATATTCATCCCTTAGTAGAGTTGGGGGTTTGGACTGGGATCCAACACTAAAGAAGGTCACTGCATTTTCCATTTTCAGTGAGATGAAAATGATAACAAAAACAGAGTATAGACTGAAACAGGCAAGTTTGGACGAGATAAGATGAGATATGGTATGAATGTGTTGAAAGGAAGTGTATCAACACAACTCACAAGCTTTTGAACTATTCTAGAATAAGAAAGTGACCTATTACTGAGTCTAAATCAAACTGGTTGAAGAAAACTCAGAAAACAGGGACTATTCTATTGAGAATGAAAAACACAGCTAAGAATCAGTTCAAAGTACTACCAAACATATAGAAATCATTGTAGAATAGGATCATTTGATATTGATCATCAAAGACTGCTCTGATACCAATTGTTGATCCCAGTTTTGTGTTCTAGACAGTGATTAACCAAACAATCTACATAAACAGAGATATATATGTGCGGAAGCGATTTATATGTAGAAAGATGGTTTGGTTCGGTAGTAGACACACAATCAAGGAATAAAGAAATCAATAGACAAATGAGAGTTAGTCACAGAAAGATTAACTTCATTAACTTGAACAGTTACACCAAGAACACACACTTCTGTGTGTAGAAAATGCTCTCTACAAAATATTTGAATTGCAAGACAAAACATGGTGAATTATGTATGCTCGTTTTTTCTGTGAATTCAGGAGGTGCTCCCTTCATATACAAGGGAGGGCACACAATAGTACAAGACAAAGGCTGATATTCCATATAAGGAATGCCACCTGGAAAGTAAAACCATCGTGGGGATATAATATTGATCTTGAGGATCTTCGTACAGCAGGGTCACGTGATCTGCATGTGATCTTGTCTTGTCCATGGAATTCACAATTCATCAAGTCTTCCATTCTTCAGAGCGTAGCCACCACAGAGGCTCTGTGAAGGGTCACAGAGGCTCTGTGGTCTGAAAGTGATCTTCAGGTTAAGAGCTTTTTGGTTGAATGGTTGACAGAGCTTCTGAGCTCGGCACTTCTGTGGTGAACTTGGTGTATTGAGACAGTCTTTTGAGGTTCCTATACTTAGCCTATTTTTCAATACTTTTCTATATAGTGAATGGAGCTAACATTGAGAAACTTTAACCTTGTTATATTCAATGACATATGGCATATTCTCTCTACATACTTTCTCTCTCTAGAATCTTGTGTTGATTTACATTGTTTGAGCTTGAATCTGTGACTATCAAATTCGTCCAGGTCATAGACATGATCTGGGAATTTAGGATCAACGAAGCCTTCAGGTTAACTCACGTATACTTATTCATGAATTATTCCATTCAGAAATGACGGCTTGACATCCATCTGAAATACTTTTATATTCTTGTGTGTTGCATAAGCCAATGAATTCCTAATTGCTTTTATCCTTGCCACTAGTGCATAGGTTACATCATAATTAATTCCTTCTTGTTGATTCTAACCCTTAGCAACCAAACGAGCTTTGTTTCTGACGATTACCCATCTTCATCTTTCTTGTTTCGGAAAACCAATTTTGTACCAATAATAGTTTTGTCCCTAGGTGTTTTGACTCATCTTCACACTTCATTTCTTTTGAATTCAAAAAGTTCATCTTGCATAACATTAATCCAATCTGGGTGGGGTGGGGTGGGGGCTAAGAATCGTCTTGCATGCAACTAGCTTCCTCTCTGGGATTACATATGTATGATACTAAGTTATACATAAAGTTATTTAGTTACTCACTGCTCCTGTTGTCAAGCGTTTTACCAAATTGGAAAATTACTATTGGAAAGTGTGATATTTTTTCTATAACCAATTTAACGATTAATATATTCAAATAATCCATACCTTGTTAGAATACAAGAGCCATAAACTCAGCGAAAAATAATTGTATTTCTACAAAAATCCATAGGATGGTTGTTTCAAAATTTTACCAAAACGAGCAAAACCCTTTGATGTCGTTTATGAATCTATGCCAAAAAAACGCAGCTCGTTGCCTCCACAATATCCATGAAAATGCTCTGAATCTAGTTGATGTAATAAACCAAATGGTAGATATGATTTCCAACTCTTTAGAAGAGAGAAAGAAGAACTTGTGGAATATATAGAGAATAAATTGAATCATCCAACCAATTCTAGCAACAAGCAACAACATTTTTGACAAGTGTCTCTCTACCTATATAAGTGTAATTATGGTTATATTGTAAAAAAATATTATATGCCTCATGTCTAGAAGAGTAGGACATCCTTTTAGAAGATACCAAATCATTTAAAGGCACGTTCAGTCCTTTTATACTTGTTTAAATGACAAGTCCCTACTTGTCCTTTTATTCCATATTTCCCAACCAAGTTATCAAATATCTGATTATATTTAAACAGATTAAATAATATCAATCAAATATAATAATAAAACACATTAATTGTTTTATCACCTCATTCAGACACATTTTATGTGTGTGGTCTATTTGGGACTTTATCACGTTGGAAATAATTATAAATCATATCTATAATTATAAATAAAGAGCGGCATCTAGCAACACATCACCATTAATCAAATAATAATGTTTGGTAATTTAGCTAATCAACAAACTTGTGATCACAATCAATATACGACATATATCCGTTGTTCTCGATATCCAGATTTAACATGAGCCATGGAATTGTCATCCTCATTAGGTCCATTCTCCAGTTTCTCGATTCTAGAATATATTGAAAGAACATATACCAGTATCATATACTGACTATCTGAGCATGCATGTGTTGGATCCCAGATTTAATCTTATAACAATGATATAAACAATAATAATAATAAGAAGAAGAAGAAGAAGAAGAACAGCGGAAGCAATATAGTTTAAAATATCAAAGAAGATTCAATATCACAGTTTAATAATAAGATGTATAAATCGTACTAGATCTTCTTTTGAATACTTTCCAATATATTGAAAGATGAATCACATACAAGATATATGAAAAAGCACACATTTGTCAATGGAGTGATGGTCCTATTTATAGGACCATAAAGTGAACAGTGTATGTTGGATCCCAGATCTAATCTCGTAACAATGATATAAACAATAAGAGTAATGACAGCGGAAGCAATACAGTTTAATAT
This sequence comes from Arctium minus, assembly GCA_954870635.1. Taxonomy (NCBI): domain Eukaryota; kingdom Viridiplantae; phylum Streptophyta; class Magnoliopsida; order Asterales; family Asteraceae; genus Arctium; species Arctium minus. The sequence goes on along the minus strand of OX941092.1, from coordinate 69,561,951 downwards.
CAAAGGAGATTCAAATATCACAGTTCATAAAGCAGATAAAGATAAACAAGATATTCTTAGAATAAAATATTCAACTTATATTATCAGATATATATCTTCTTAAGCACACTTGAACAATAAGGTGATGGTCCTATTTATAGGACCATAAAGTAAGCAGTGTACTTGCATGACAAAAAGAGCATGCTGAACAGTGACCTACTCTAGAAAGTAAATCTTATCACTAAGTGACGTGTCATCTGTTCTTCTGTTCATTAGAAAACTTGTGCATTCAGAGAGAATGTCTTTAGAGCTCTGACGTTGTCTTCAGAGCCTCTGATGAAGCTATCTCTGATGTAAGTTGCAATCTCTGATAAGTACTTCAGAGGCAGGTTTGTCCTCTGGTCTTCGTCCTCTGATGTCTTCTGAGTTGCAATCTGATAAGTACTTCAGAGGCAGGTTTGTCCTCTGAAGTCTTCGTCCTCTGAAGTCCTCTGAAATAGGACGGTTATTTTCAACACTTTAACAGATGATTTGGAGCTAACAATCTCCCCCTAAGTGTCGAAAATAAAAGATACAAAAATAACAGAGAATTGAATTTTAATCTAGAAAGCATAGAGGAGAAAATTATCCTCTTAAGTATTACTCCTTAAACATTTGGAAGTTTAATACAAAGTAATATCAAAAAATAAAGAAACAGACTACAATTTGTCACTTGAACAGATTCTATGGAATTTCATGATCAGAGCTCTGAAGTTGATCATCGAGTCAATCTCTAAGTCAAGCTTTGCCAGTAAATCTGCTCTGTGCCTTTCTTCTTTTGCATGGATCAATTTCTTTATACCTCTCAAGGTTTCATCAGAATACTTCGACACTTCTGAAGCTAGAAAGATCTTCTTTTCTTGATTTACTCTGAAGACGAAACCCAGAGGTTCTGCAACGATTGATCCAGTCTTCTGTTCTTTAAGTTTGTCAAATGACTCCACAGGTTCAGTTACCTCCAGCTTCTCTTCCCCTAGGTTCAGAGCTATTTGAAAGTCACGTTTTGCTCGGTGTTTGACATAGGCCTCCATTGCCCGTCGGACTTCAACCATGCCCATCCTGATTTCCCTTCTTCCATGATCATACCTGGCAGAGCAATAGGCATATAGATGTGGTAAATCATATGGATTTAGATTTACGAGATCATTGTCATTGAACTCGTAAATCTTCTGATCAGATCGAGTTACCACATAATTCCTATAGATAATCTTGTTGTAAGCAAAGGTCTTTTCTGAGATTTTGTTGATTTTGATGATTGGATCATCAGAGAGGACCTGTGCTCTTGGTTTGGTTTTATCTCTGATAAATCTTCGCTCATAGTCTGGCATGTCCTCTCTGATTCTTGGATTCAGAGGAATGACTAGTGTGTCTGCCATGTTGAACTCACAGTAGATGTATCTGAAGTGGTCTTCTATGGAAACTTCGGGATTTGATTCGAGGAATGTGGGAGGTTTATTGAACACTTTTGCTGGAAGACCGATGCTTGTTTTCTGAACAGGATTCTCTGAAGGAGCCTGTTCATCAACAACCATGGTTTCTGGTTCCTTCGTCTGTGGAGGATCTTCTTTTGAGGGTTCAGAGATGTAGCCATCTATCTCTGGTGATTCCCTTAGCTCTGACGTTGTTGAAGTATGATGTGGTTGAGCATTCTTGAAGACATATTCTTCGACATTAACTACTTCAACTTCTTCTTCAATCTCTTTTCCAGAATCTGTTTTTTCTTCTTTTTCAGATTCTGATTCGTAAGCATCTCTCATCACATAAGTTGTTCTTTCTGGTGATGAGAATGCATCTTCTGATGTTGAGAAGTCTATGAGCTGTTCATCTTCTTCTTCGTCCAGAGCTCCAATAGTTTCTTGAGATGCAGCTGTGATTTGTTCAGCTGTGATTGGAACTATTGGAGCACCTGAAGTAGATGGTGCTAGAAAGATGACAGGTACTGGCGACTTTAGAGTGGCCTGAATATCTTCAGCAGAGGTGGAGGTTGAACGTCTCTCTGTTCCTTTCTCCTTGTGTTGGTTTAATTCAGAGGGAGTGGACTCCTTTTGTGTTTCAACAGGTTTTGGAGTAGGAGTCTTCTCCCCCTTATGAAGATCGGATGACCCCTGAGGTTGGTCATCTTCGTCATCAGAATCTTCATACCTAGCCTTCTTCCGCGCTTCCTCAGAGCATGCGACCTCTGGTTCCTTTCTCTTCAATACTCCCTCTGAAGATTTGACATTCTTCAGAAGGTCTTCAATCTTCTTGTTCTGCTGAGTGGTCTTGGAGACGAACTTGCTGGATATAGTCATTACATTGCTGGTGATCTTCTTGGAGAAGTTGGTCAGGTCAGCCTTTGTAATAAACTCTGTAGCAGGAGCAGCAGTAGAGATAGGGATCTTTGCAAGTACCTCTGCCAAAGAACGCAAGACTTCCTCTTTGAATTGAGAAAAGTCTGCATTTGTCGGAGTGGGGGCAGAGGTAGGTAGAATCGCCTGGAGGAGCTCTGTTTTCGAGTTCTGAATTTCCCTGGACAATACGGAGTCATTTTTTATGACCAAGCTTTCCAGAGCATCCAGTTTTTCGTTCTGATTGAGAACCGTCGTGCGCAGCTCTGAGACCTCTGAAGTGAGCTTTTCAACTTCAGAGTTAGAGGCAGAGGCCTCTGAGGTCTTCTCCATTTGAAGTTTTATCTCCTTCAGAGATTCTCTGATTTCATCACCAAAGATTTTGAACTCTTCTTTGGTAACGTAATCAGAGGGGGTAACCTTAGGATCAACACATGATTCTAAGTTTCCCTCGAGTTCAGAGGGGCCTTCTTTCGGAGGTGGTTTGATGTTTTCTCCGGAAGGACTTCCCATTAATCCTTGGGGACCCTTTTTCAAGGATTTCCCTATAATGGTTCCGATTGGTCCCTGATCATCAGAGTCAGAATCTGATGATGAGAACCGAATGTGTTTGGAAACCTTGCTGTCCAGGCTAAGGATTCCTTGTGTAAGAAGGTCGTGCCATTCTTTTTCTGACAGGCAATGCTTACGTTCTAACGGACGGTCCAACTTAGTTTGAGCCACAAAGGCATCATGTGTAGGTAGAGGTGATATACTCTGGGGTGATTGAGTATTTTTATCTTGGTCCAAGTCCTTTTGGGAGGACTTAGCCGTATCAGAGGTTTCCCCTCTGGTGCATGCTTCAGAGGCAGAAACAGATGCCTCTGAGCGGTTAGGATAGGTAGGGTTCGAGGTGTGCACCTCTGTTTCAATGTCCATTGATGCTGGACCACCTTGGACAGTAAATTTGGTTGCACTGGGATTTGGGCTTTGGATTCTCTCATTTGTGTCGTCAATGACATGTTTTTCTACCTCACCGCCCTCAGATTCTAAGTTTAGAAACTCACCCTCTGGAATTCTCTCTTCCTCACTTTCCTCTGCTCTGACAGAGATATTCTCTTCGTCAGAGGGAGGGTTCTCATGTTCTCTCTTCCTCACCCTCTCAGAGCCACCCTCTGGTTGCGCTCTGTTAATGTTTTGAGCAGTATCAGAGATATCACTCTCTGATTCAGGCTCAGGCTCAGAACCTAAGTGTGTTGGGGATCCCATCATCGGTTCTGATGATTGGGCAACACGACTAAGTAGGAGATGGGTAGGAGAGTCAGTAGGAATTACCTCAATCATGGTGTGTGGGAATCGTCGGTCATGTGGATAAGGAGGAACCTCTGTTGCTTTGAATGAGTTCATCATAAACAGAGGTGTCATTGGGCCCTCCTCAGTGATGGAGAATTTCTCCATTGCTCGTTGAATGACCACAGAGATGAATCGAGGAAACAGTACCGATATTGGTTGTTTTCCTTTGGCCAAGTCCTTGTTCTTCTTGTCCACCGCCGTCAGCATCTCACAGAAGAGAATGTGAGCCATATTGATGCTTCTGTTGAAAAAGAGAGCATACATTATGGCTATTATCGCTGGATGAGTCTGATCCTGACTTCCAATCTTGCAGGTTATTGTTCGGTTGAGAACACTGAACATAAAGTTCCATTTGGGAGGCAGGTACTGACGTCTGAATTGACTTAGGCGTGTTATTTCTTTGTTGTAGCCCAAGTGGTGGAGGAACTGAAGAAGGACTTCTTGACTTGGTAGTTTCTCAAAAGCATATATTTGAAGATCAGTTGTCGTGAGGAGGTTGAATCGACGAGTCAGGGTTTGTGGGGTTATTCTTATTGTCAGGCTTTGTTCTCCTAGGTCAATGTGCCCAACCAGTCCTTTCTTTTCATCGTCGTATTCACTTGAATACCACCATTGTTGGACAAAGCGAAGGGGAATATCTGAGACATGTTTGGTTAGAACATCATTGAGTTCGCAGTTGGTAAAAAAGTCGAGGATTGGGCGAAACTGTTCATCGTATTTTGATGGGGTGACGTCCAGAAAGTAGTTGTTTCCTTTGACTGGAACATCGAACTGTACCATATTCAAGCTTGGAGCAAGTTTGCTTGAGTTATCTGAAGTTTGGGAATGAGCCGCCATTGTTGCAGGTTGATAAAGATGAAAGCTTAGAGAGATTTGGGATTTTGGATTTTGAGAGCGTAAAGGATAATAAAAAAGGGAAACAGGGTTTTTATAGACAAAGGGTAGAGGGAGAGGTTATGGAAACGGCGAATGAGAGTCCTAATGTCAGAAAGGACGTTCCATCATCCCCTAATTAATAGGTGACACGTTTAGGTATGTAGGGGAGAGCCGCTTTGTGTCAGAAAACCGCCAGTTGGGTTTAAAAAGAAACGAATGGTTATCCAAAAAGATTTATTATTTAATCGAATTTCCTGGAATATTCGTTTAATGAGAAAAGATCAGAAGCTCTGATATAAATATCAGAGAAGATCAGAGGCTTTGATATAAATATCAGACAAGATCAGAGGCTCTGATATAAATATCAGAGACAAGATCAGAGGCTCTGATATAAATATCAGAGACAAGATCAGAGGCTCTGATATAAATATCAGAGACAAGATCAGAGGCTCTGATATAAATATCAGAGACAAGATCAGATGCTCTGATATAAATATCAGAGACAAGATCAGAGGCTCTGATATAAATATCAGAGACAAGATCAGAGGCTGATATAAATATCAGACAAGATCAGAGGCTCTGATATAAATATCAGAGACTTGATCAGAGGCTCTGATATAAATATCAGAGACAAGATCAGAGGCTCTGATATAAATATCAGAGACAAGATCAGAGGCTCTGATATAAATATCAGAGACAAGATCAGAGGCTCTGATATAAATATCAGAGACAAGATCAGAGGCTGATATAAATATCAGACAAGATCAGAGGCTCTGATATAAATATCAGACAAGATCAGAGGCTCTGATATAAATATCAGAGACAAGATCAGAGGCTCTGATATAAATATCAGAGACTTTTCTTCCCCTTGAAAAGCTGAAAGGGTCTTTGTCTCCCCCTTGACCAAAGAAAGAAGTCTTTGATGTTCTCCCCCTTGACACATGCTTGGAGAAAACAAGTGATTTTTACCATTGGTGAAAAAGTACAGAGGCTCTGATTGAAAGGATCAGAGACTCTGAAGTTTTCTTGTGTTGACATGCTTGGTTCAGAGTCTCTGATAATTGATCAGAGACTGAGTTTACCAATTTTTTGTTAGGTAGACATATTCAACATTCCCAACTTGCTAACTAAAAAATTGAACCTTCGTTCATCTAAAGCTTTTGTGAAAATATCAGCAAGTTGTAGTTCAGTTGGTACAAAATACATCTCTATTGTTCCCTTTTCAACATGATCTTTTAGAAAGTGGTACCTTACATCGATGTGCTTGGTTTTGGAGTGTTGTACTGGATTGGCAGAGATGGCTATGGCACTTTTTGAATCACAGAGAATTGGAATTCTTTCAATTTGTTGGCCATAATCACTGAGCTGAGTTTTCATCCATATTACTTGTGAGCAGCAACTAGCAGCAGCAACATATTCTGCCTCTGCTGTTGAAGTTGAAACACAGTTTTGCTTCTTGGATGACCAACTTACCAGCTTATTGCCCAATAACTGATAGCATCCTGAGGTACTTTTTCTGTCAAGCTTACATCCGGCATGATCTGCATCAGTGTAAGCTGTTAGATCAAAACTAGAAAGTTTTGGATACCAGAGGCCTAATGAGTGTGACCCTCTGAGGTATCTGAAAATTCTCTTGACAGCAGATAAATGAGATTCTTTTGGATTTGCTTGATATCTAGCACAAAGACATGTTGCAAACATTATGTCAGGCCTACTTGCAGTTAAGTATAATAGTGAACCTATCATACCTCTGTAGGTTTTTATATCCACAGATTCTCCTGAAGGATCAGAGTCAAGTTTGACTCCGGTGGATAGAGGAGTTCTCATCGAGGTTGAATCATTGAGTTTGTATTTTTGCAAAATTTCAGAGACATACTTAGATTGACTTATGAATGTACCTTCTGAAGTTTGTTTTACTTGTAAGCCCAGAAAGAAAGTTAATTCTCCCATGAGGCTCATCTCAAATTCACTCTTCATCAACTCTGAGAACTTGTCACAATACTTTTGATTTGTAGAGCCAAATATAATGTCATCAACATAAATTTGTACTAAAAGCATCTCATTCTTGTACTTTTTGATGAATAAGGTAGTATCAATTGTGCCTTTTTCAAATCCATTTTGAGTTAGAAAGGTGGACAGAGTTTCGTACCAGGCTCTTGGAGCTTGTTTAAGTCCATACAGAGCTTTATCCAAATAATAAACATGATTAGGATACTTTGTACTTTCAAATCCAGGTGGTTGCTGTACATAAACTTCTTCATTTAATTTACCATGAAGAAAGGCAGATTTAACATCCATTTGATAAACTTTGAATCCTTTGTGTGCAGCATAGGCCAAGAAGATTCTGATTGCTTCTAGCCTAGCTACAGGTGCAAAGGTTTCATCATAATCAATGTCTTCTTCCTGGCAATATCCTTTTGCAACCAACCTGGCTTTGTTTCTGATTATTATTCCATCCTCATCCTTTTTGTTTCTGAAAACCCATTTCGTTCCAATTGCAAATTTTCCTTTGGGAAGGGGAACTAGGGTCCAGACTTTGTTTTTTACAAACTCTTGAAGTTCATCCTGCATTGCAAAAATCCAATGAGGATCTTCAAGAGCTTCTTTTACCTTCTTTGGTTCAATAATGCTCAAAAAGTTTACATAGAAGCATTCATTGATGGTGGCAGATCTTGTTTTAACTCCTTCGGATGAAGATCCAATTATTTGATCAATTGGATGATCTTTTGTCCATCTTGTAATTGGAGCATAAATTTGGGGTGGAGTTTGAGCTTCAGAGTCTCTGACAGTTGGTGACACCTCTGTTGTATTGTTCAGAGGCTCTGTTGGTGATGCCTCTGTTGTACTGTTCAGAGGCTCTGTTGGTGATGCCTCTGTTGTACTGTTCAGAGACTCTGAGTTTTGTTCCGGAGATGCAGATTTTTGTTCATCATTTGGTTCTGGAGTTGCTTCAGATACTTCTTGATCATCTTCTGATTCACTTTGCTGATCTGCATTTGGTGAAACAGAAGGTGTTGGTTCAGAGGGCCCTGAAAGGGTTGTACCTGTTTCTTGAGGTTCTGAATTCTCTCTCTGTCTATCTCTGAAGATAACTTCAGAGATATCTTCATCATCAAAGAAATCTTCAAATATTTTGTTTAATTCAGATTCCCTTGATGATTCAAAGATTGGTGATGAACTTTCTTGTTGTTCAGAGCTTTTATTGTCGTCAAAAGTGATATTGATGCTCTCTTGGATAGTTCTTGTTCTAAGATTGAACACTCTAAAAGCTTTTGAGGCTAATGAATATCCAATGAATTTGCCCTCATCAGCTTTCTTGTCAAACTTTCCAAGATATTCTCTATCTTTCAGAATATAACACCTGCATCCAAAAACATGAAAATATTTAATATTAGGTTTCCTATTTTTAATGAGTTCATAGGATGTTTTCTGAAATCTCTTGACAATTGTAGCTCTATTCTGAGTGAAGCAGGCTGTTGCTACTGCTTCTGCCCAAAAATTTGTTGAAAGATCAGATTCAGCAAGCATTGTTCTGGCAGCTTCAACAAGTGTTCTGTTTTTCCTTTCAACTACTCCATTTTGTTGAGGAGTTCTTGCTGCAGAGAAGTTAGGGGTAATGCCTTCTTCTGATAGATAAGAATTGATTTTGGCATTTCTGAACTCTGTTCCATTATCACTTCTTAGTTTCTGAACTTTGCTGCTGAATAGAACCTGTAATCTTTTTAACAACCTTATTAATATGTCAGGTACATCAGATTTAGCTCTAATGAATTCTATCCATGTGTATCTGGAAAATTCATCAATCAGAACCAGAATGTATTTCTTACCTGCTAGACTTTGTACAGAGATAGGACCACAGAGGTCCACATGAAGCATGTGCAGAGGTCTAGGACAGTTGTTTTCACTTTTGGTTTTATGGGAAGATCTTTTCATTTTTCCCATCTCACAAGCAGAACAAAGATGATCTTTGTTAAACTTTAGAGATGGTAATCCCTTAACCAAATTAAGTTTAACTAACTTATCAAGTGAGGAAAAGTTTAGATGTGAAAACTTTTTATGCCAGAGCCAGATTTCCTCACTATTCAGAGATACAAGACAAAGTTTCTCTGAATCAGTGTTTGTGATTTTGGTAAAGTTCATTCTGTAGAGGTTACCTTTTCTGTCTGCTCTTAGCATTTCTTGACCTGATTTTGAGTGAAGAAGTGAACAATATTTTCTTTGAAATTTCACATCAAAACCATGATCACAAAGTTGACTTATGCTTATCAGATTGTGTTTTAATCCATCCACATAAGCAACCTTTGATACTAAAACATTTCCTCTTGATAACTCACCATATCCTTTAATCTGTCCTTGCTTGTTGTCTCTAAAAGTAACTGCTCCTCCAGATTTTGCTTTAAATGAGGATAGCAGTTCTTTATCTCCAGTCATATGCCTTGAACATCCAGAATCTAGGTACCATATTGGCATTGACTGTTTCTGCAAGACAGATTATTGTTTCTTAGGTACCCACCTCATTATGGGTCCTTTTGTGTTAGACTTTGGTGGATTTGAATGACTTTTTGGCATCTCATCTTTTGATGTCTTGCCTTTACGTGTCTTCTTTTGAGATTTTGTCTCTGAGATATTTTTCAGAGATTGATTCAAAAGGCAGTGTGATCCTTTAAAATGATTCTTCAGTTTCATCAGGAGATAAATGCAGTTACAATTAATAGAACAAGAAGAAGTAGGAGCAAAGTTTTTCTTTTTATTAAAAGCATTTGTTACATTTTGACTTTTTTTGAAACTAGCACTAGGAATATTACATTTATCCCTAACTACTTCTTTTCTTTTTGCTTGAAAGACAGTCTTCTTTTCAAGTTGCTTTTTCTTGTTCAAAAACATCTTCTTTTCTTTGCTGCTTACTGCACAGACAGGATCAATATGATTAGTTTTTGTCCATTTGGCCTTTTGTTCAGGAGAGAATTTTATTGTTTTATAGGTGTTAGAGCCAGAAGTGTTTGTTTTATTCTTTGCCTTTTCTTGCAACTCTTTTTCAAGTTCCAGAGATGTTTTTGCTTGTAAACACATATTTGCAAAATCAGGACTTATTGGTATTCTGGTTTTGGTTTTCAATACTGAAATTGGAACATTCAAAATACCAGAGCCAACAGTTTTTATCTTTTTGTGAATTACATTCCCTGGTTTACAAAAAATCTGTTCATCAATCTCTAAATCAGATTCTGAATCAGAGTCAAGAAAGTCTCTCTTAGATTTGATAGAGATATCTACCTCTATTGGTTTTTTAATTTCTTTTGATCTAGAGACTTTGATGATCCGTTTCATGCTTTCTTTTCTTTTTAAGTCCTCCATGACATTTTCTTTCCATATCCTTTGAACATCATTTTCAAACGTGGTTCTGATGTTTTCATCTGACTTTGGTGAATACAGAGGAGCATTTGGATTAAGTGAACTCTGAGATTCATTTTCAGAAGTACTTGTATCAGAGGTACTTGGTTTAAATGTCTCTGATTCACTTGAGATGAAGGCATCAAATCTGAAAATTTCTTTGGGATCATAGCTTTGAGGTTTTGTAAAGAGTACTTCTGAAGTTTCTTCTTTTACCTGTAACACAGACTCTTGAATGTCTTTTACTTCAGAGTACGTAGTATTTTTGAAATTCAAAGCTCTTGCTTTTGATCCCTCTGATGTTTTCATTCTTTTGAAATTATTCAGAGATGGACTTTCAAATCTTTGGACCTTTCCCATACAGAAAGTGGAAGAAAGTGAAGTTTTCTCCAATCCATTGAATGAATTCAACTCATTGAATCCTAGTCCTTGAGAGTCCATTTGTGATTTTATTTTGTCAAAGACACTTTGTGCATTAACATAGCTTTTGATTTGAAGATTTTTTCTATCTAGAGATTGATGTAAGATTTCTCTTTCCTTTTGAAAAAATTTGGTTAAGGCAATAGAATTGAGCCTTTCATACTCAGATTTCTTTACTTCTTCTTCTTTTCCTTTTAAAACCTTCTCTATTTCTCTTATTTCTTCTGAAAATGATTTTTCTTTTTGCTTGAAGGTTTCTTCAAGTTTAGTTTTTTCAAGAAAAATATCTTTCTTTTCTGATTCCAGAAGATTCTTTTCTCTTTTGTAAAAGATGAGCTCTTTTGTTGCTTGCTCTCTTTTCTGTTTTTCTTCAACAAATTTTTGCTCTAAATCCTGAAGTTCATTAATTAGTTTAAAAGCATCTATTTCAGGATCACTGTCAGAGGTGTAAAGAGAGTTTACCTTTTCAGAGTTGTCTTCGGATGCTTCATCAGTTTGATTTCCATCTGAAAAAGCCATACCACAGAGATTGGTAGGCTCTTCCTCACCATCACTTGTCGAGTCAGATAGCCAGTCTTCCATTTCTGCTACAAGAACTCTTTCTTTTACATTGTATTTGTATTTGTTCTTGTAGTAATCTTGATCTTTGACAAGTTTTCCTCTGCAGTTTGCAGAGAAGTGGCCTGGTTTTCCACATCTGAAGCATCTTCCATCATTTTAATTTGTTGGAAGAGTGGCAATACTTGTCCCTGGCTTCTGTTCTTGAGGTTTGAAGTATCTCTGTGGTTGTGGATACCTTGGTTGGAATGGTTGTTGTGGTCTTGTTTGTTGTGTTGCATCATCATGATTGAAGTTTGCACCCTTTTTATCACTATATGGAGTGAATCTGGGTTCTTGTTGAAATCTTCTTTCCGGATTTCTTCTTTCTTCATTCTCTCTCTTTCCTTCAAATACCTTCTTACCAAGTTTCTTGTTAAATTGATGAGTGATTAATGCAAGAGATTTGGCAAAGGCATTGATATCTTCATCTGAGTCTGAATCTGAATGAGTTTCTTCTGCCATCAAGACCTTTTTGGATCTTCTTTTTGTTTCCAAACATTTTTGTGACTCTTCACAGTTGTTTTCTTTTGATATTTGTTTTGAAACAAGCGCAAGGGGTCCACCCAAAGAGGTTTTTGATTTTTGCTTCATAACTTCTTTTTCATGTGCAACAAGAGTACCATAAATGTCAGTTAATGACCATGACTCAAGATCTTGATTAGCCTGTATAGACATGGACAGTTGTGACCATTCTTCATTCAAGCTTTTCAAAAAAAGAACATTGTTTTCCTCTTTTGTTCTCATTACTCCAAACTTTCTGCATTTGTTTATTAGAATGTTGAATCTTGAGTAAGTTTGGTGTAATGTTTCTTCTGGTAGAGCATGAAAATCATGATATTCATTGATGCATAGATTTCTTCTATTTTTCTGGGTTTGTAGGCCACCTTCAAGTTGATTTAACAACTGATCCCATATCTCTTTTGCAGTTTTACAAGAATCAAGTTATTGAAAGATATCATTGGGAATGGCCATTATGAGTAATCTAACAGCTTTTGAGTCATTATCCATCATATTATTTTCTTCATCAGTGAAGTTTGTGGTTTTCTTTTCATAATATGCAGGTATTTCGGCAGTATCTGCTGTTGCAGGAACTCTTGGCACCAACACCATTGGAATGTGAGATCCAATGTTCACAGATCTGAAAAGATCCCTGTCCATACCTTCTAGGAAATTTACCATCCTTATTTTCCATTGGGGATATTCATCCCTTAAAAGTGTAGGAGGTTTTGTTAATGACCCAGCTGTATAAATGGCACTTATGCTTGAGTTTGCCATTTGTAAAAATGAAGATTTGAAGAACTGATGTTTTTTTTTTTTTTTGTAATGAACTGAGATTTACTATCAAATCTAGAGCATATGATATTCTTTAATAAACTGCTCCTGTTGTCAAGCGTTACTAAGTTATACATAAAGTTATACATAAAGTTATTTAGTTACTCACTGCTCCTGTTGTCAAGCGTTTTACCAAATTGGAAAATTACTATTGGAAAGTGTGATATTTTTTCTATAACCAATTTAACCATTAATATATTCAAATAATCCATACCTTGTTAGAATACAAGAGCCATAAACTCAGCGAAAAATAATTGTATTTCTACAAAAATCCATAGGATGGTTGCTTCAAAATTTTACCAAAACGAGCAAAACCCTTTGATGTCGTTTATGAATCTATGCCAAAAAAACGCAGCTCGTTGCCTCCACAATATCCATGAAAATGCTCTGAATCTAGTTGATGTAATAAACCAAATGGTAGATATGATTTCCAACTCTTTAGAAGAGAGAAAGAAGAACTTGTGGAATATATAGAGAATAAATTGAATCATCCAACCAATTCTAGCAACAAGCAACAACATTTTTGACAAGTGTCTCTCTACCTATATAAGTGTAATTATGGTTATATTGTAAAAAAATATTATATGCCTCATGTCTAGAAGAGTAGGACATCCTTTTAGAAGATACCAAATCATTTAAAGGCACGTTCAGTCCTTTTATACTTGTTTAAATGACAAGTCCCTACTTGTCCTTTTATTCCATATTTCCCAACCAAGTTATCAAATATCTGATTATATTTAAACAGATTAAATAATATCAATCAAATATAATAATAAAACACATTAATTGTTTTATCACCTCATTCAGACACATTTTATGTGTGTGGTCTATTTGGGACTTTATCACGTTGGAAATAATTATAAATCATATCTATAATTATAAATAAAGAGCGGCATCTAGCAACACATCATCATTAATCAAATAATAATGTTTGGTAATTTAGCTAATCAACAAACTTGTGATCACAATCAATATACGACATATATCCGTTGTTCTCGATATCCAGATTTAACATGAGCCATGGAATTGTCATCCTCATTAGGTCCATTCTCCAGTTTCTCGATTCTAGAATATATTGAAAGAACATATACCAGTATCATATACTGACTATCTGAGCATGCATGTGTTGGATCCCAGATTTAATCTTATAACAATGATATAAACAATAATAATAATAATAATAATAAGAAGAAGAAGAAGAAGAAGAAGAAGAAGAACAGCGGAAGCAATATAGTTTAAAATATCAAAGAAGATTCAATATCACAGTTTAATAATAAGATGTATAAATCGTACTAGATCTTCTTTTGAATACTTTCCAATATATTGAAAGATGAATCACATACAAGATATATGAAAAAGCACACATTTGTCAATGGAAAGTGAACAGTGTATGTTGGATCCCAGATCTAATCTCGTAACAATGATATAAACAATAAGAGTAATGACAGCGGAAGCAATACAGTTTAATATCAAAGGAGATTCAAATATCACAGTTCATAAAGCAGATAAAGATAAACAAGATATTCTTAGAATAAAATATTCAACTTATATTATCAGATATATATCTTCTTAAGCACACTTGAACAATAAGGTGATGGTCCTATTTATAGGACCATAAAGTAAGCAGTGTACTTGCATGACAAAAAGAGCATGCTGAACAGTGACCTACTCTAGAAAGTAAATCTTATCACTAAGTGACGTGTCATCTGTTCTTCTGTTCATTAGAAAACTTGTGCATTCAGAGAGAATGTCTTCAGAGCTCTGACGTTGTCTTCAGAGCCTCTGATGAAGCTATCTTTGATGTAAGTTGCAATCTCTGATAAGTACTTCAGAGGCAGGTTTGTCCTCTGGTCTTCGTCCTCTGATGTCTTCTGAGTTGCAATCTGATAAGTACTTTAGAGGCAGGTTTGTCCTCTGAAGTCTTCGTCCTCTGAAGTCCTCTGAAATAGGACGGTTATTTTCATCACTTTAACAGATGATTTGGAGCTAACAGTGTACTATCCTGACATTAGAAGCATGCTTGAATAGTGTCTTACCTAAAAGGTAAGCTCAAGACATGCTTGAACGGTGACCTACTCTAAAAAGTAAATCTTATCACTAATGATGTGTCATCTGTTCTTCTGTCAACATTTGTAAAACTCTTTAGCTTGTTCTTCAGAGAGAGTGTCTTCAGAGCTCTGACAAAGACCTCTGATGAAGCTATCTCTGATCTCTTCTTGGCTGAAGAGTCTATCTCTAAACTGACTTCAGAGCTAGACTTGGCTTTCTTGGCAGCGGTCTCTGACTTTCTTCAGAGGAAGACTTGGGAATTGGGGCTAACAATCTCCCCCTACGTATTGAAAATAAAAAATTGCCAAAATGGTAGAGATAAAAATTTAATCTAGAAAGCGAAGAGGAGAAAGTCATCCTCTTTAAATGTTACTTCTTAAATGATAGAAATTACAAGCAGAGAAGATAACAAAAAAAAGAACATAACTAACACCTATCACTATAGCAGATCCTATGGAACTTCATAATGAGCTCTCTAAAGTTAATCAATGAGCTAATTTCCAAGTCTAGTTTCACCAATAGATCAGCTTTGTGTCGTTCTTCTTTCACATGTATCATTCTTAGTATGCCTCTCAAAGTCTCATCTGAATATTTGGTCACCTTTGAAGCCAGGAAGATCTTCTTGATAAGATTGACTTTGTAGACAAATCCCAGAGGCTCGGCGATTATTGAACCAGTCTTATATTTGTTCAGATCTACAATTGTCTCTACTGGTTCAGCAACTCCAAGTCTTGCTTCGCCCAAATTTAGAGCAATCTAAAAATCAATTATGGCCCTTAGTTTGACATGAGCTTCCATAGCACGCCAGACTTCGTATAGACCCATTCTGAATGCCCTTCCTCGTTCATATTTTGCTGAGCAATAGGCATAGAGATGAGGCAGATCATAAGGGTTTAGATTTACGAGATCATTGTCATTGAACTCATAAACCTTCCCATCAGAGAGAATCACCTCATAATGTCGGTAGGTGATTTTGTTGTAGGCAAATGTCTTTTCAGAGACTTTGTTTATCTCTGTGATATGAAAATTTGAGAGAACACTTGCTCTTGGATTCAGAGGAAGAACTTGAGTACCTTCTGGACTGAACTTGCAGTAGAGATATCTAAAATGGTCCTCTATTAAAGTCTTTGGCTCAGAGGCAAAAATGTTGGAAGTTGAGTGAACTTTGAGAGTGCCAGTATGCCAATGTTTGTCTTCTGAACAGGTACCTCTGGAGGGGCCTGTTCATCAACAACCATGTGGGGTTCTTCAGCAGATATCTATGGAGCTATTTCTGGTTCATTCATTTGGATTTGAGGGGATTGAGGTGGGGTTTTGTTGATGGCAGAGAAGATTAGTTTTTTCTATTTTTCCAGTGTCTTCAACTCTGTGTTGTATCTCTGATGCAGAAGGAAGATGAGCCTGAGCATTCTTGTAGACATACTCCTCAACATCAACTATCTCATCTTCTTTTGCCTTCTCCATGTTAGTAGTATCGTCTTCAGACTGTGACCCAAATGCATCTCTCATGATTATAGTTGGGCTTTCAGGTGATGAGAATGCGTCTTCAGAGCTGGAGAAGTCAATTAATTGTTCATCCCCTTCTTCTTCATCCAGAGCACCTATAGTTTCTGGAGTAGCATTTACTACCTGAATTATAGGTGCGTCTGAAGTTGATGGTGCCAGAAATATCATAGGTATTGGAGACTTTGGGATGATTTGATTATCTTCAGTAGAGGTGGAGTGCCTCTCTGGTTCACTCTCTTGTACTCCCTTATTGTTGTTGGTGGAGGGAGATGGAGCGGAGTTGTAACACCCTAAAAATAGGGATAACAAAAATCCGAAAATGGACATGAGGTATACTAAAATTACCATAGCAAGATCCTCCCAAAAATGGGGAATATATAAATAACCTGTTTAATCACAATTGTAATTTAAACGGACCATAAATTAACAACCAACTAATCTAATTTCTACGACTAGAAAAGAGATTACAAAAGGGTTGTCATCTATAAACCCAACGCTTCATTCCAAAAGCATACCACATCCAAGTGCAAAATCCCCAAATCTCTCACCCCAAAGCAACTAAGCCTGCTTAGGACCGACGCCGCTAGAACCTGAGATACACATCGACACCAAGCAAGTGTTAGGCCAAAAATCCTAGTGAGTTGAACAATAATAAGCATGCATGAACAGTTACAAATCTTATCAGCAGTTAACTAGAGTTCAATATATGTGGAGTCAATAGGGGAGACCCAAAGCACTAATCAAGTCCACCCAATAGTCGATATACCTTGATGCCCTTAACAAGTAACACCCGAAAGACCCGGCACACCCAGAGACTACCACTAAGGAAATTCCTCGAATGGCGGAGGTCTAGGCATATACCATCACAGTGGCGCCCAAGACTACATCCTCCTAGTGTACTGACTTGGTTCGTCCACATAACGTCTATAGGAGGTCCTTTAGGTGTATTTCAACCCAACATATTTCAATACCAACCACAGGTACAATATTACCATCCTATCCTCATGAAGTCTAAAAAAAGACCCAAATGACAATCATGCTCATCATGCATATAAATATGTCACCAAAGTGGTGTTCCAACTAGAATCATCATAATACCCAAATAATGATACATATAACATAAATCATGGCATATCACCCATATTTACATTTCTAACTATTTTCATAAAGGAATTCCAAACAATTGAACATATAGGGATAAAGTAACAAATAGAAGATTATGATGTGTATCTAGTTTTAACAAAGGTTTAGTAAACTCACTATCTAGATTTTGAACCAAAACCTAGAAAAGATGGAAACCCTAGAAAATGAAGGATGAACTTGGAGAGGAGAAGTTGACTTGAAGGAACCCTAGAAAGTTTTCCTTGAGATGATTTATTGCAAGAATCAATGCTCCAACCACCAAAGATGTTGTATTTATGATAGTTAGGGTTTTATGAAGGAAGGGAGCTGGTTTGGAGGCTCCAAAATCACCAAAGGAAAAGAGAGTTAGATGATAAATGAAATGAAAATCGGCCAAAGGACTCATTTAAAGCCCTGCACCCCAACGGCGATAGTGCCCGGCGATAGTGCCAAGGGCACTATCGCGAGTCACAATCGCGAACTACCAGCCACCAGCGGTACAAAACGCGCGAGTATGCCCGGTGATAGTGACACTTGTCACTATCGCGTGTCACTATCGCGACCCAACCCCCACTCTCGGTACCTTCCTGGCGATAGTGCCAATGGCACAATCGCGCCAACCCCAAATCAGACCGAAAATCAACCGAAAACGATAACGAGCACAAGATTTAAGCAGGTATAAAGTTTATACTAACCAAGTAACATCATAGCATAATAACAATGACCGCATGCATATATATAAAGTCTCATATTTTCAAATAAATACAGTTAACATATTTAAGGAAATAAATACTTACCTTGAGAACTTTCGGGTGTTACAGGAGCCACTGGCTTTTGCAGCTTTAGATGATTGTCCTTGTGTTTTCCCTTGCATCTCCCCCTTTTGATGATCAGAGGCTCCAACAGCATCAGAGTCCTCTGAATCATCAAACCTTGGATTCTTGGCTTCCCCACTGCAAGTGTCGTCAAAAATGGATCTCTACCTTTTGTACTTTGGGGATTCTAGCTCAACGAAACCTTTGCCTTTGTCGATCACAGTTTTCTTGATTGTTTCAATAGCCTCTAAAGCAGCTTGAAGAATTTTAGAGACCTGATCGTCGGCATGAAACTTATTGATATCAAGTGTATCCTAACCCTTTTTCTGTGCGACCATGGAGATTTTGGAGAAGCAGGTCAGCATGCAGCTCATGATCTCTTCTTTAAATGATGCGAGATGACTTTTGGTGACAATGTCTTCAGCGATTCTGGGAGGTAGAGGTGGAAGCTCTGAAACTGGTGCTTGATGTGGCAGTGTGGTACTGATAGAAGCCATTTGCTCTGAATAAAATGATAATGATTGTTTGGCCACTATCTCTGTTCTGAGATTTTAAACTTCAGACTGCAACTTCTCCGTATTTGACGTGGATTGGATGGTTGATGTAGAGATGGATTCTTTCAGATTCTGCACTTCCCTCTGAAGGTCTGAAAGAGATGCAGTGCTGGAAGATTGTGCTCTGAGGTCGGCAACCTATGCTTTGAGTGCAGCAATCTCCAGTGAGGACACAGTGCTCTGCTCCCATATCTGTCTTTCCAACCCCTGAATCTTTTTGTTAGATTCGAGGAGTTGGGTCTTCAGAGTGGAAACCTCTACCTTGAGTTTTTCATTTTCAGAGACAAGGGCAGAGGTCTCCGAGCCGTCAATTCTTTGAAGTTTATGCTCTTTCATGGAGCCTCTGATCTCTTCACTAAATCTTTCGAACTCTGACTTAGTAAGAAGATTAGAGATGGGTAACTTGGCAACAACACATGTTGCCAATTTTTCCTCGAGTTCAGAGGATCCTTCTTTCAGAGATGGTTTGAGGTTGTCTCTGGAAGGACTTCCGCTCATTCCTTGATGTTCGTTAGAAGAATCTCCGAGCGTTCTGTTCATTTCCAGATCCTCCTCCTCAGATTCAGAGGATTGGAAATGAATGTAGGAGTTGACCTGGTGATCCAGACAGGTCAATCCTTGTGCTTTTAGGTCTAACCAATGTCCCTGAGTTGGACAGGTGCTACGTGTTTTCTTGAAGGATTTCAGAGGTCTGGGAGAGGGATGGGGATGTGCCACAGAGGCATCATCATGTGTGGGGATTTCTGATGTACTCCGAGGCAATTGAGTACTTATATCAATGACCAAGTCCTTTTGAGAGGACTTGTTCAGAAGTTGGGTTTCCTCTGGCTCGTGTACTTCAGAGGTGGAAGGAAGTACCTCTTAAAGGAGTACCCTCTGGTTCACCCCTTGGGGTGCTCTGAACTTCAGGGTCATCTGATCCCTCTGAAGTAGAGTCACTCTGACTCTCCCTTTCTGGTGTAGGACCTAAATATGTTGGTGTTCACAGAACTGGTTCTAGTCCTTGGGCAAACACGGAGGTAAGAAGCTAGGGCTACAGAGTTAGAGTTTACCTGTTTCAGCATCATTTGAGGAATTCTTCTCGCTCCGGGATATCCTTCTGAAAGAATCGTTGGCTAGAAGTTGTTCATGATATAGAAAGGGGTTTTGCTCTGATCGTCATAGGTCAGTATGTGAAGTCTGTCGATGGTATCCTTGATGATCAGCGCAAGGAATTGAGGAAAATAAATTGAGGGTACTATGGTGGAGGATTGTAGTTGCTCAGGATCCTTGGCTATGCATTTGTTCTTCTTTTCTACTAATGTTAAAATTTGGTCAAAGAAGATGCATGCCATATCAATATTTCGACTAAAGAACAGGGCATACATAATGGTGAGAATTTCAGGAGTGGTTTGGTCCATGATTCCAAGTTTACAGGTAAGGGTTCAGTTTAGAACTGAAAACATGAAGTTCCAGATTGGGGGTAGATGTTGCCTTCGAAATTTACTTAAGCGAGTAATTTCAGTGTTGTAACCTAGAAACCTTAAGAATAGGATGAGTGTTTCAGACAACGTTCGTTGCACGAAGCTTGGGATTCTGAGTTCTTCAGTAGGTAGCTTACATCACGAAGAACAGTTGGTGTGATAATAACCTACCATTTGACAACGTTAGAAACTTCAAACTCCCTAATAATGCCTTTATGAGCATCGTTGTAGTGGCTTGAGGAGAACCATTCTTGGATGAATGTGAGTAGTGTATCAGTTGTTGTAGCAGTAAGGTCATGAGTGAGTTCGCAGTTAGCAAGAAACTCACAGATTAAGTGATATGCATCTTCAAACTTTGGTGAATCAAGTCTGACCATGTGGTTATTGTCCTTGATTGGAAATCGATAAGTGCGAGAGGATTCCCTTGATTTGGGAATCAGTTTGCACCATTCAGTGGTAGTTGCAGGTTTAGCCATTGGAAAGGTGAAGGTGAAGATGATGAAGTTCTTTATAGAGAAAAATTTGCTCGAGAGTTGTTGTGCGTGATAAAAATGAACATCCGGGTATAAAACTAATTTTATACCCAAATGTGGATAATAACACCCGAGTGTTAAAAAGGTGAAACGACAGTGTTTTGACCTTTTGGGTTGAGGCCGTTCTACCTTTCTCTCATTCCTATGGTGACACATGTTCTTGGTAACTGTTGCACATAAGTGTTTAGTTGCCAAGAAAATAGGAATGGGTGCTAGTTGTGAATATTTGAATTTAATAGTTATTTTTGTTGACTAGACAAACTTTTCACCTTATATTCTGAATGAACAGATTAAGTGTGAAGTAATCTAAGATGTCATAAGTGTAGAAAGAGTTCAGAGATTATGAGTTTTCATGCCAAATGATAAAAGAGATTGCTAAACAAATAGAAATATTCAGAAGCTCTGATGTTTAGATTCCTTGTAATTTTCTTACTCCCCCTTGACCATGGATAGTCTGCTCTTAACTTTTATTCTCTCCCCTTGACAATAGATGGTCTATTTTTCACTTTCCCCCTTGAATATAGATGGTCTGTTTTTCACTCTCCCCCTTGAATGATGCATTGGTACTATGAAAACCTGCTTTTAGTAATGTCAGAGGTTCTGAAGGAAATATCAGAGACCCCAATACTTGTAATATGCTACTTCTGAATTTCAGAACTCTGAAGAAAACAACTCAAAGCGCTCTAATTTTTGTGAAATTAAGTAGTCATATTCAGCATGCCCAACTAGCTAACCAAGAAATTGAACCTTCGTTCATCTAAAGCTCTTGTGAAAATGTCAACAAATTGGAGATCAGTGGGTACAAAATACATCTCAATTGTACCCTTTTCAACATGATCTTTTAGGAAATGATACCTGACATCAATATGTTGTGTTTTTTAAATGTTGCACTGGATTGGCAGAGATGGCAATAGCACTTTTGGAGTCACAGAGAATGGGAATTCAATTAAATTGTAGGCCATAGTCTCTGAGTTGAGTTTTCATCCAAATGACTTGTGAGCAACAGCTAGCAGCAACAACATATTCAGCTTCTGCAGTAGAAGTTGAGACACAGTTTTGCTTCTTTGATGACCAACTCACTAGCTTGTTTCCCAAGAGTTGACAACATCCAGAGGTGCTCTTTCTGTCTAACTTGCATCTTGCATGATCTGCATCAGTATATGATGTTAGCTCAAAACCAGAGAGTTTTGGATACAAGAGACCTAGAGAAGGTGTGCCTTTGAGGTATCTAAACACTCTCTTTACTGTAGATAAGTGAGATTCCTTTGGATTTGCTTGATATCTAGCACAGAGACATGTTGCAAACATTATGTCAAGCCTACTTGCAGTTAAGTACATAAGTGAACCTATCATGCCTCTATAGGTTTTAACATCCACAGATTTTCCTAAAGGATCAGAGTCAAGTTTGACTCCAGTGGCAATAGGTGTTTTCATGGAAGTTGAATCATTGAGTTTGTACTTTTTAAAAATATCAGAGACATACTTGGATTGATTTATAAATGTGCCTTCTGATGTTTGTTTTACTTGCAGTCCTAGAAAAAATGTTAATTCTCCCATAAGACTCATTTCAAATTCACTTTTCATCAACTCTGAAAACTTATCACAATACTTTTGATTTATAGAGCCAAATATAATGTCATCAATATATATCTATACTAGAAGCATTTCATTCTTATATCTCTTGATGAACAGTGTGGTATCAATGGTTCCTTTGTCAAAACCATTATCAATCAGAAAGGAGGAAAGAGTTGCATACCATGCTCTGGAATCTTGTTTAAGCCCATACAGAGCTTTATCAAGGTGATAAACATGGTTTGGAAACTCAGCATTTTCAAATCCAGGTGGTTGTTGGACATAAACTTCTTTATTGATTTTTCCATTAAGAAATGTAGATTTAACATCCATTTGATATACTTTGAATCCTTTATGTGTAGCATATGCTAAGAAGATTCTGATTACTTGTAGCCTTGCCACAGGTGCAAAGGTTTCATCATAATCAATGCCTTATTCTTGGCAATATCCCTTAGCAACTAGTCTAGCTTTGTTTCTGATTATAATGCCATTTTCATCCTTTTTGTTTCTGAAAACCCATTTAGTTCCAATAGCAAATTTTCCTTTAGGAAGGGAAACTAGGGTCCAGACTCTATTTCTCTCAAATTCTTGAAGCTCATCCTGCATGGCATTGATCCAGTCAGGATCATTAAGAGCTTCATTTACCTTTCTGGGTTCAATTTTGCTTAAGAAATTTACAAAAAGGCATTCATTGACAATAGTTGATCTTGTCTTGATTCCTTCTGAAGGAGATTCTATGATTTGATCATGGGGATGATCTCTTGTCCATGTTTTCATTGGATCATGAATGTAAGGTGGTGTTTGAGCTTCAAAGATGATAGTTAGAGACATCTCTGTTGTGCTATTCAGAAGCTCTGAAGTCCGTTCCAGAGATGGTGAAGTAGGCTCTTGAGTCTCTTCAACAGATGTCTCTTGAGTTTCCTCAGAAGTCTCTTATTCATCTTCTGCTTCTGAAGATACTTGTTCTTCAATTTGTCTTGATTCCTTGACAAGTTCTGTATTTAAAGAAGCAGAGGGAGTGACATCAGAGGGACCATAAAGTGTTGTACCTGTAATCTGTGGTTCCTCTGAAACATCTCTGTAGACATCTCTGAATATAAATTCAGAGTTATCATCATCATCAAAGAAATCTTCAAAGATTTTGTTCAGCTCAGATTCCCTTAACTTTGATGATTCAGAGATATTTTTAGTTGTTGAATTGACATCTCTGTTGTCAAGGCTTTTGCTATCATCAAAAGAGATATTGATACTCTCCTGGATTGTTCTTGTTCTTAGATTGAACACTCTGAAGGCTTTTGAGGCTAAAGAATAACCAATGAATTTGCCTTCATCTGCCTTCTTGTCAAATTTTCCAAGAGATTCTCTATCATTTAAGATATAACATTTGCACCCAAAAACATGAAAATATTTAACATTAGGTTTTCTGTAGTTTATGAGTTCATATGAAGTTTTCTAGAATCTTTTGACAATAGTGGCTCTGTTTTGAGTAAAACAGGTTGTAGCCACTACTTCTGCCCAAAAGTTGGTTAGAAGATCAGATCCTACAAGCATTGTTCTTGCAGCTTCAACAAGTGTTCTATTCTTCCTCTCAACAACACCATTTTGTTGAGGGGTTCTTGCTGCAGAGAAGTTGGGAGTTATGCCTTCCTCTGGAAGATAGGAGTTGATTTTGGCATTTCTGAGTTCTGTCCCATTATCACTTCTCAGCTTGTGAACTTTGTTGTTGAACAGAACCTGCAATGTTTTTAACAACCTTATTAAAATATCAGGTACATCATACTTGGCTCTTATGAATTCTATCCAAGTATATCTTGAGTATTCATCAATCAAAACAAGAATATGCTTTTTACCTGATAGACTTTGCACGAAGATAGGACCATAGAGGTCCACATGAAGCATATGCAGAGGTCTAGGACAATTATTATCACTTTTGGTTTTATGGGAAGATCTTTTTATTTTTCCTATTTCACAAGCAGAACAAAGATGATCTTTGTTGAACTTCAGAGATGGTAATACTTTAACCAGATTAAGTTTGACTAACTTATCTAGTGATGAAAAGTTCAAATGAGAGAACTTTTTATGCCAGAGCCAGACATCTTCACTGTTCAGAGATACTAAACAAAGTTTCTCTGAGCCAGTGTTTATGTCAGGATCGAATTCTTAACAAGGATTATAAATACTCAGAAACAATATCAAAGAAGTTTGCGGAATAACACTTTGATATTTAATGAAACAGTAAACAAACAGTAAATCTGATGAATAACTTGCAAACTTGTATTGAATGATTGAAGTTACAAGATTACACACACAACCTCAATCTTGAAGAACAGACTCTTTCAAGACGAATTCTACTTCTCTAGAATTAGGAACTATGCCTTGAGGTTGATTCTCTCTAAAACAAAAACTCAGAATTAAAGTTCTATCTAACTATTCTAAGCAATTATATATATACTGAATAATAAAAGATAATTACAAAACTTAAAAAGATCTTCAAGATAATCTTCATAATTATCTTCAAGCTTTCCATGTATATCTTCAGACGCGGTCTCTTCAATATTATCTTCAGTTTATCTCAGAAGCAGTATTAATTACCTTGGAAGTATTAACTGAATCTTGGCAGCATTAACTACTAAGCAGCACTAACATCTAGCAGTACTAACTAGCTAAGCAGTACTAACTTTGTTCAAGCAGCACTAACTTTGACTAGCAGTATTAATTCTACTAGAAGTAGTAATACCTAGCAGTATTAATCTTTGAAATCCTCTGGCAGCACTAACTCTGAACTGGCAGCATTAATGACTTAGTCACATCTTCAGTTCCCAACAGTTTATATGCTTGGTAAAATTCATTCTATATAAGTTACCCTTTCTGTTTGCTCTCAGCATTTATTGACCTGTTTTTGAGTGAAGAAATGAACAATGTTTTTCTTGAAACTTCACATCAAAACCATGGTCACACAGTTGACTTATGCTAATTAAGTTGTGCTTTAGTCCATCTACATAAGCAACTTTTGAAACAGATACATTACCTTTTGTTAATTCACCATAACCTTTAATCTGGCCTTGCATATTATCTCTAAAAGTTACTGCTCCTCCAGATTTTTCTTTGAAAGAGGATAGCAACTTTTTATCTCCAACCATATGCCTTGAACATCCAGAATCTAGATACAAGATGGTCATATACTATTTCTAAAAGACATATTAGAGTTTCTTAGGTACCCATCTCATTATGGGTCCTATCTTGTTAGGTTTTTGAGGATTTTGGTGAACATTTGGCATTCCATCTTTTGATGCTTTGCCAGAGTTTCTTTTCTTTTTCTTCTGAGGCTTTGTCTCTGAAGTTTTATTCAGAGACTGATTCAGAAAACAATGAGAACCTCTGAAATGATTTTTCAGTTTAATCATGAGTTGAATGCAACTACAATTAACAAAGAAAGATGAAGTAGAAGCAAAGCTTTTGATTTCATTCAAAACAGTGGGTACATATTTCTTTTGAACTTTATTAGAATTACTTCTAGGAATATTACAAATATTTCTAACTATTTCTTTCTTTTTTTCTTGAGAAATGGCCTTCTTTTCAACTTGCTTTTTCTTGGCCCAAAACATCTTCTTTTCTTTCTTGCTCACTGCACAAACAGGATCGAAATGGTTAACTTCTTGCCATTTGCCTTTTTGTTCAGGAGTAAATTTGATAGGCTTATAGGTGTAGAATTGAGAAGTATTAGTTTTATTATTGGCCTTTTCCTTCAACTCTTTTTCTAACTCTAGAGAGGTTTTTGCCTGTAGACACATGTCTATAAAATCAGGACATATTGGAATTATGGGTTTTTCTTTTGGAATAGGAATAGGGATGTTCAAAATTCCAGAACCAATAGTATGAGTTGTTTTATGAATTACCTTCTCTGGTGTAGAGAAAATTTGTTCATCTACCTCTATGTCAGATTCAGAATCAGAATCAAGAAAGTCTTTCTTAACCTTGTCAGAGATGACTATCTCTGAAGTTTTCATAGGACTTTTTGGTCTGGAGACTTTCATTATCCTTTTCTTGCATGATTCTTTGATAAAATCAGATATGACATTTTCTTTGTAAATTCTTCTAATGTCATCTTCAAAGGTAGTTCTGATGCATTCATCTGTTTCAGGAGAATACAGATGTGCTTCTGGATTCAATTGGCTCTGAGGTTTTATTTCAGAGGTACTAGTTTTAGATACTTATGGTTCTTTAGTGATAAATGTGTCAAATCTAAAGATTTCTTTAGGATCATTGCTCTAAGAATTTGTAAACTTAACCTCTGAAGTTTCTTTTTCTATCTTCAAGATAGGTTTTGAAACCGTTTTTACTTCAGAGTATGAGGTATTTTTAAAATTTAGAGCTCTGATTTTTTATCCCTCTGAGGTTCTTATCCTTTTGAAAATGTTAGAATTGTTCAGAGATGAAAGATCAAGCTTCTGGACCTTTCCAATACATAAAGTGGAAGAAAGTGAAGTTTTCTTCAATCCAGTAAATGGATCTAATTCATTGAATCCCAGTCCTTGAGTATCCATTTGAGAATTGATTTTAATGTGCACATCTTGTGCATCTAGATAACTCATGATCTGAAGTTCCTTTCTTTCCAGAGATTGATGTAAGATTTCTCTTTCTTTTTGAAAGAATTTAGTTAAGGCAACAGAATTGAGCCTTTCATACTCAGATTTTCTCACTTCTTCTTCTTTTGCCTTTAAAACCATTTCAAGTTCTTTGAATTTCTCAGAAAAAGATTTTTCCTTTTGTCTCTGAGAATTTTCAAGTTCAGATTTTTCAACAAAAATTTCTTTCTTTTCTGACTCAAGAAGATCCTTTTCTCTTTTATAAAAGTTTAGATCTTTTGTCATTTGCTTCCTCTTTTCTTTTTCTTCAAAGAGCTTTTGCTTTAAATTTTGAAACTCATCTGTTAATTTAATAAAATCCATTTCTAGTTCATTTTCAGAGGTGGATGAAGAGTTCACCTTTGTAGAGCAGTCCTCTGATGATCCATCAGTCTGATCACCATCTGCAATAGCCATACCACAGAGGTTGGTAGGCTCTTCTTCTCCATCACTGGTGGAGTCTGACAACCAGTCTTCCATTTCTGCAACAAGTACCCTTTCTCTGACATTGTATTTGTACTTGTTTTTGTAGTAGTCTTGATCTTTGACAAGTCTACCTCTGCAGTTTGCAGAAAAATGGCTTGGTTTTCCACATCTGAAACATCTTCCATCATTCTGGTTTGGTGGAAGAGCAACAACTATTTCTGTCTTCTAAACTTGTGGTTGGGGCTGGAAGTACCTTTGAGGTTGAGGATACTTTGGTTGAAATGGTTGATGAGTTCTGGGTTGTTGAGCAGCTTCATGATTGATGAAATGAACTCCCTTTTGATCATTATGCAGAGTGGATCTGGGTTCTTGTTGATAATCAGCTTTCTAAAATCTTCTTTCTGGATTTTCTCTTCTTTCTTCATCATCTCTCCTTCCTTCAAAAACTTTCTTGCCAAACTTCTTGTTGAATTAATGAGTAATCAAGGCAAGAGATTTGGCAAAAGCATTAATGTCTTCATCTGAGTCTGAGTCTGAGTCTGAGTCTGAGTCTGAGTCTGAATGGTCATTTTCTTCAGATATCATGGCCTTTTTGGATTTTCTTTTTGACTTTTCTCTAGAGTTCTTTGTTTCTTCATTGTGACTTCTTGTGACTCATATTTTTGTTTTGAAATGAGGGCAAGTGGTCCACCTAAAGAGGTTTTTGACTTTTGTTTAACAACTTATTTTTCCTGAGTGTGACCCAAATACTAGCATATAATCACACAATACAGATTTAAGAACACAATTATATTAATCAATTCATTTATTCAATTAGTCATAGATCTAACACGAAGTCACAGATCTCACGTTCAACTATGTGTTACAGTGTTCTTACCGAATCCTCTCTGAAAGACTAATATGTGCGTGCGTGTCTACAAGATTACAAGAAACCAACCTATTTATACTAAGTCAATTCACATTGACTTTACAACCAAACCCTCAAACTAACAAACTATTACAAACTAGACCCTCACTTTTAATCTTGAATACAATATCAGTCTAACAATCTCCCCCTTTGGATTCAAGATTAAAAAAAAATTACAATAATCTTCAGGTCTTCTTATCTTCAGAAAATTCTCCAACTTTAGATCTCTTTCAGCTTTGACGTCTTGAAATCTTTGTCAACTTTATCAAACTTTGAAACTTTGACATCTTTCAACTTTGAAATAAATCTCTTTCTTTGTCTTTTCAAACATCTTTGTCTTCAAAAATCTTCATAACTTTGGATTCTTCAAACACATGACATTCTCCATTTTTACTTTCTCTTTTTCAATCAATCATATAACATTTGATTCATCTCCCTCTTTCATTTCATATTTTGACATCTGACTTTGAAATTCAACTTTCCCCCTTCTTGATTCAAACTTTAATCATCTGAACTTGAACTTTGAATTATCTCCACCTTTTTAATGATTTGTAAGAATCAAAATCATTAAAAATCTTCAAGTTTAGATCTGTCTTTGGAACATCTCCCCCAAATGAACAAGTAAGCACAGTCTTCATGATGTCTCCCTTTGATTCATCTGATCTGAATGAGTTGTCGATTCAAGAATGTATTCATCTGAATCTTTTCAAATTCAGACAAATTAAGAATGGTAACCCTGAATCAACAAATGAAACAGTTAGAAATGCCTGTCAGTAGCATAAAGCCACTGTATACAACAAATGTACAATATAAGGAGTTCGTTTGATGTTGACTCCCCAGGACTTCCATTCAATCATTGAAAAACACAAGGTATTTTCTATGAAAGTTCTGACAGAAAAACACATTTTCTGTGTGCTCGTGCTTGTGTATGAAAGAATTATCACAATGATTGTGTTTCATAAGGCTCAAAGTATGTAAACCATTGAGACAGCAATGGTATACACAGACTCAATGTGCATGATGAAGGGTCGAAGGTGGGGCAACTTTCCTTCTTTTTTAATATCAGTATCTTCCGAATGAAGAACCAATAGCGTATGTGCTGCTTCCCCAGAAAATGTGAAACATTCTCTTTTTAAGAAAAGAATGAGTAGCTGGTGGGGTTGAATGCAAGAGATGGCATGGGCTCACTGCCTTTTTCAATGATGGTCACCAAAAAATGTGAACCAATCAGATTATATGGTTGCCCGGCTCAGAAAGAAGTTTGGTGCAGAGTTTATATTATTTTACTCTGATCTTTCACCCTCTTTCTTTTAATCTTTTAAGCTCACTTCTAACCAATCTCTCTTTTCCATTTTATCTCTTCACACACCAACACTCAACCTTTTTACCCCTCTCCCCTCAATCACTCAGGGAATACTTCCTGGGTAGGAAACACTGGTATTCGTGAATCCATGGAAGTTCGTTTAAGCACTCACACTGAATCCCATGTATTTATCCTAAAAACATGCATCTCAATGATTTTCTTGACAATTTAAGCACAAGAAATCATTTGTCAATGAAAGTATGCTCATAAGAATAAGAATGAAATTTGAGCATGTTAAGCATTTAAGATTTCTCAAAACTTGGTATGAATGAATAATCATGAAAGAATAGAAATGTTTTGAGAATCTGACAATGATGAAGATCAAATCAAATTATCATGAAGAATAATATTTTGGGAAATCAAAGATGAATATTGTTTATATGAACAATATATAAACATTTGATCAATGAAAGCACGTAAAATATTGAAATGACGTTTGATTCAAACAACAGTGAATAGCAAACAAGAGTATTACCATAGGAAGATTTAACTTTTGATACATGGTAATAACAAAGTCAAATAGAATGTTCTGAACCAGTGTGTGTAGGAGTACTTGACAAAGTATATCGACAAGATAATACACAAGTATTTATCTTTTGAAAACACATGGTCAGATAATCATCAAAGTATCCAAAAATTATTTAAAATCACACTTCACAATTCATGAAAATCTTTGAAGAATTGGAAGTGGTTTGAACATTTAAGAAACCATTTTGCACAAGTGAAAGTTTTTCATCTTTCAACAAGTGATGAAGTTTAAGGTAAAGAAAATATACCTGTAAGCTCCCCCTCGAATGAATAACATCATTTAAGTACTCTTAACAAAACATCATATATCATTTCTCTTGATATTTGTAAAAATCCAAACTATCAGAAAAATATAACAATGAATGTATAACCAACTATTATCTCTTCCCCCTAAAAGATATAGCAGTTAATTTCTCTAACTCCCCCTCAAATTAAAAACTTCTAGAAAAAATTTCATCTAATTAGCATCCTTCAGAAGAAAACATTTGAGTACGGGTTTTGAACTGAAGTATTCAAAATCCATGATTACTTATTCTCTTGTGAGAATAGTAATATTCATTTTTACCAATGAAGCACGGGTTCTGATCTGATGTAATCAGAAGCCAAAATTCTGAAACATTGAGAAATGGGTCTTGAACTGCTTTGTTCAAAAGCCATTGTTCTTTCTCCAAAGTATGAGTCCTAGACTGCTTTATCTAGAAGTCAATATTCTTTGAAGAACGAGTTCTGAACTGTTGTATTCAGAAGTCTTTGTTCTTTCTCCCTCTTAAACCTTGGGTACCTGCAACACAGATTTAGCTTTTGGTATCCACTGGTATTTGGATCCTGAATTATTAGTTGCAGTTCTTTTGGAGGAAATGTAGTAAGAACCATACCAGCTATTTTCATAATTTTTGTTAACAAAATCATTTGAACCACAGTAGGAACAGCTAATTTTCTTTTGAGCTAACCTGATCAATTGATTTATAGTGTAAACCTGATCAATTGATTTATAGTGTAAACCAGATCAGGTTTGCCAAAAGTTTTACCTTTCGAAGCATAGTTCCTTTATGCATTAGATGTATGCTCAGATGGTTTCTGTTCCTCCTTCTCCTCTGAGGAACCTTTCACTATCCAAATCCACTTTTCTTTCTCATCATTCCTTCTCCAAAACATTTTCTTCTGAGACTTGTCCTTTTTGATGTTACCTGAATTATCAACATTTTTGTCATAGAAAAGGTTAGAAGGACGAATTTTATCATTAAGTTTAGAAGTATGATTATCATTAGCATCAAACAAAGGATTATTATAAACACTAGTGAAAATTGAACTTTCTGCTGATTTGAATGAGCATTCGGATGCAGCTAGATCATCTCTCGGTGATTGAGCAATTGATTTTGGCGTCTTGTGCTCAGTCAGCTTCACCTTGAACATGATCTCCTCAAGTTCTTTGATCTTTGTAGACAAACAGTTTCTTTCCTTTGACAGTATGTTAAACTTCTTATGCAATTCAGATTTAGCATTCTTCTCCTTCTGAATGTTTGTTGACAACTCAGATAGCTTCTTAGTAAGCTCTTCTATCTTTGTTTCAAACACTTTTCACTGTAGCAAACTTTTCTCTTTCCAAGATAATAACTTTCTCAAAATCTGACACTTGTTGAGAAAGTTTAATGCATTTCAGCTCCACTGATTTCTTTTCTTCAAAAGCTTTTCTGGAAAATTCAGAGAACTTTTGAGCAAAAGCTTTTCTTTCTTTCTCAAAATCAACTTTTTCTTTCTTCTCATTCTTCATTTGATCTTCTAGTTCAGAAACTTTCTTTCTCAGCTCAGCATTATCTTTCTCTAATTCCTTTCTCTTCTTCTCAATCTTCTTCATTTCATCTTGAGCTTTTGTGTTGTCTTTGACTTGGGTTGCTTTTTCCTTCATCATATTAATCTCAACCTCAAGACTAAAGAATTGATCTTTCAGTTTATCTCTTTCCGCAAAGACTTGAGAATTTATCTGTCTCAGTCCATTACAAGTATTGTTATATCTGTTTTTATAGTAATCATTGTATTTATTTTCTAGTATGTCTGTTCTTAATGTTCTATCTGTTTTGTAAAGGCTAGGGGTATTTAAGTCCCCTTAGAGCCTTTGTTTTGTAACTTTGGCACTCACATTTCAATACATCAGATTACTTTGTGCTTCCATACTTTCTCTCTCTACTTTCTCTCTCTACTTTCTCTCTCTAAAGATTTAGAGATTCTTGGACTCTCAATTGGTATCAGAGCAGGATTCGATTCGAGAGATTGAGAGATTCTTGGACTCTCAAGTATCACTTGCAACATTTGCTCTTCTTCTAAGGTCATCAAGCTCTTTTTGCATTAACTCCTTCTTTGACCATGTAAAGCTTGAAGTAAGATTTTCAGACTTCTTCAGATTTGCTTGTAATGTCAAAATCTCCTTCTCTTTTGACTCAACGATTCCTGCAAAATCAATTTTAGAGTTAGATATACATTCAGAGCAAACAAAATATTTCTTTAAACATTTATCATCTTTCAACTTGGTAATTTGATCAAGAAGAGATGCATTCTGAATCTTAAGACTTTTGTTTTCAGCTTCCATGGCCGGAATCTCTGGCATGTACGCTAAAGCACAGTCTTTCTTGGTTAGCACCAGATTTCCTTTTTCATCTGTGTAAGGCATGATGAGAAGATGTATTATACTGCACACAAGAAAAAATATTAGCTAGTAAAGATCTTTAAATCCAACAATTCGAGAAAAACTTGAAAATATCCAGAAAATGAAATTTCTAAAAATTCCAAGTTTAGAATTCGCAAACAGCCTTAAAACAAGAACAATTTGCAGTTCAAAATTAAAACAAGTTCAGAATTCGTAATCCTCAAGCAATTCGCAACACAAAGCTGAGCAATTCGCAAAGTCAGAAATTCGTAAGCAAGAGACAACTCGCAAACCTCTCTTCTGTGAATTCTATACTTGCACAAATTTTGAAAAACACAATTCGCAAACCAATCAAGAATTGGTAAGAGAAATTCGCAAAAGGAATTCATAAACCACAGAGATACGATTCCTTTACTTAGAAGTTTTTTTCAAAAATACACTGCGAATTCTCAACAATTCGTAAGATAGTCTTATACGAATTCTCACTTTTCTCTATAGACACAGAAACGAATTCTTCAGAATTCGTAATAGATACAATAGCGAATTCTTGACTTAAACTTTTAAAAACTCAACTTTTCGCAAAAATGACTTTCACGAATTCTAACTTTTCGTTACAGAGAGAGATACGAATTATGTCCTTATAAAATTTTCAAAATATCTTGCGAATTCTTCTACAATTCGTAATATTCACTGTTACAAATTCTACACTTAAAGAATTTAGAAATAAAACTCTGCGAAATCTGTATGTGAATTCTGTCAAATTAACGAGTTATTCATACGAAATCCTTGGATCTTGCGAGTTCTTGAATTCTAAGTTCAAAAATATTGATTTTGATCCTGAAACCAATCCAATACTCCAAATTTGAAACTGTAACTTCACAGATTCAACAAGGTTAGTCCAAAAAACAATCCAATGCAATATTAAGAACAAATTCACACATTTGCACAATCAATTCAATCAAACAGTTATCGACACTCGTTCGAACCAAAAACTTTAAAAATCTCAAATTCACAATTATAAAATGTGTTTCTGTGAAATTCAATCCGATAAAACCTTTACAAAACACCAAACAATCACTAATCCATCATCAATTTTACCAAAAACTCACTTTTACTCAAAAATTCAATCAATTCAGTTTCGACAGAACACGACTTTTCTTAACATTCAAATCATTGGATTACTCGCTCTGATACCAATTGTGACCCAGATACTAGCATATAATCACACAATACAGATTTAAGAACACAAATATATTGATAAATTCATTTATTCAAGTAGTCATAGATCTAACACGAAGTCACAGATCTCACGTTCAACTATGTGTTACAGTGTTCTTACCGAATCCTCTCTGAAAGACTAATGTGTGCGTGCGTGTCTACAAGATTACAAGAAACCAATCTATTTATACTAAGTCAATTCACATTGACTTTACAACCAAACCCTCAAACTAACAAACTATTACAAACTAGACCCTTACTTTTAATCTTGAATACAATATCAGTATTGTTATAGGCACCAAATGGTCTACAAGATTCCAAACTGGGTCAACGCTATGCAAGAAGAGCTGACTGAGTTTACTCGTAACAAAGTTTGGAATCTCGTTCCTAACCATCTGATAAAACTGTTATAGGCACCAAATGGGTGTTTAGAAACAAGTTAGATGAACATGAAACTGTAACCCGTAGGCTAGACTTGTTGCTCAAGGATACAGACAAGAGGAAGGCATAGATTATGATGAAACCTTTGCCCCTGTGGCTAGGCTCGAAGCAATTCGACTCTTCTTAGCTTATGCAGTTTACAAAGACTTCATTGTATATCAAATGGATGTAAAATCAGCGTTCCTAAATGGAAAGTTGAATGAGGAAGTCTATGTAGAATAACCTCTAGGGTTCTATGACCCTAAGCTTCCAAATTATCTTTATAAGTTGGATAAGGCTCTCTATGGTCTAAAACAAGCCCTTCGTGCTTGGTATGACACTCTCTCATCTTTTCTTATCTCTGAAAATTTTGAACGTGGTAAGATCGATAATACCTTGTTTTCAGAAAGATAAAAGGTCATATTATTCTTGTACAAATATATGTCAATGACATAATATTTGGTTCTACTAACCCATCTCTATGTACTCGTTTCGCTGAAAGAATGAAGAAATAATACAAGATGAGTATGATGGGCGAACTAACGTATTTTCTTGGTCTTCAGATTAAATAATCTGAAAAAGGTACTTTTATCAGCCAAGGTAAGTATGTTAAAGTGTTAGTGTATTAATTGTATCCAAGATTTAATTGGGAAAGTCTTGTAAAAAGCCTTTGTAATTGAATAGTCAAAGAAAGTCAATGTAAGTCAAATAGTGAAAAGTCATCATAAGTCTTAGGGGTTGTTTGTTTTTTTTTTAAAATCTCTTAATAGCTCTTAAGTCTTAATCGTTCAGACATTTTTACACATCACCTCTTATTAATCATAACTAAATTAAGACTTCAGACTTTAGACGTCTTAAAAAACAAACGACACCTTAGTGTGTTTAAGTACTTGAGAGTTTGTGAGGATTCATATTCAAGTTACTTGAGAGTTTCATAGTTCATATAAATAGGGATATGACTTGTTATTTTTGTAAGAGATTTCATTGTAATATCAATATACTTGTGATAATACAGATTTACTTTCTCTCTCTACTCTCTCTCTATAATAAACACTGTCATAATCTTGATTAAGATTGAAAAGCTTGATTTGATTTGGGAATTCAATTTCATAAAGATGTGTTGAAGAAGTTTGATCTAACTCAAACTTCAGCGATGAAAACTCCTATAGCACATCCTCTGACATTAACAAGGATCCATCTAGAAAACCTGTAAATGTCTCTGCCTATAGAGGAATGATAGGCTCCCTGTTGTATCTTACAGCGAGCCGACCTGACATCATGTACTCTACCTGTTTATGTGCACGCTATCAATCCGAACCCAAGGAATCCCATCTGATCGTTGTCAAGCGAATCATCAGATATCTGAAAGGAACTTCTAACCTCGATCTTTGGTATCCCAAAGACTCAGGGTTCGATCTAACTGGATATTCAGATAGTGATTTTGCAGGTTGTAAACTCGATAGAAAGAGCACCACTGGGGGATGTCAACTTCTAGGAGGAAAGCTGGTTAGCTGGACAAGCAAAAAGCAAAATTCAGTGTCCACTTCCACAGCTGAAGTTGAATACGTAGCCGCTGGAAGCTGTTGTGCTTAGGTCTTATGGATGAGAAATCAACTATTAGACTATGATCTTCATCTATCAAAAATTCCAATCTATTGCGACAACACTAGTGCCATCGCTATAGAAAATAATCTTGTGCTACATTCAAAGACAAAACACATAGAGATCAGATATCATTTTATCAGAGATCATGTGATGAATGGTGATATTGAACTTCACTTTATCCCCACTGACTATCAGCTAGCTGATTTATTCACCAAACCTCTTGATGAGACAAGGTTCAACTTTCTCATCAGCGAGCTTGGAATGCTGAATCTAGAAAAGTGATTCTTCATCTTTCACGCATTATGTCAGTGATTCTAAGTTCCCCTTTATGACTTAATCTCTGAACAAATATCTGACTCTCAGGTATGTTCTCTTACTCTCAATCACTGAATGCTCATTCAGTAAGACGTTTTTCAAAATCAAGACTTTAATCATTGATTTTTCTTCAAATGATTAAAAGTTTTTTGATAAACAAAATCTATCACTGACATTTCTCATCAGTGATCCTTTTGAAAAGAAAATTAATCTCTGACTTTTATCAAAGGTTCTTTCAAAAAGAAAATCTATCTCTGACTTTTCTTCAAAGATAATTTCAAAAAGGACAAATGAAACGTTTTTTTTTTCTCTCTCCTATGACGTCATTTGAACCGACAATCCATGACATGCCTTTTTCTCTGACACGTTCGTCCGTTGCCCTTCTATCCAATCAACTTCGTAAAACGTGTCTATGTCATGATGTGCATTTGTTTTCCCGCCTCACTCATTCTCTTTCATTATTTCTCTCTCTCTCTCTCTCTCTTTCATATAAAAGGAATGTCTTTTTCATTCTTATCTTTTTACGCTTTCTGAAACACTTCTCAAGCAAGAAAAGTCTCTCAAGGCATTCAAGCAACAAAAACTTATTCCAGTCTTTGCATCTTCTTCCCTTAAAGATCAACAGGTTATTTTGTTCATCTTCTTCTTAAATTTTGTTACAAAATCCTATATATTTTCATTATTATGGGTTTTACAAAATTTATATCTACTAAAATCATGTTCTTTATTGATTTTATCTACTCAAACTTTTGGTTTTCTAAATGTTCTTTCTTCTTCAACAAAGAACACTGTTTTATTCTGAAAATAACTTGGTTTTTTCTATGTTTCTTTCTACAAACAGAAATTGGTAAAAATTTCTTTATTTTTGGACTCTAAACCTTTCCGTATTCTATTTTTCTTTCTATATTCAGAAATGGCTCAAGCTTCACTTATTGCTTCAAAGAACGTCAAGTTCAACATCTCTGAATCCGAGATCCCAAAGAACAACCATCTCGCAAGGTTGGACTGTGAAGCTGACAAATACCCACACTTGGTGGAAGTTGCTGCATTTCTGAAGTAATCTTGCTTAGACTATGCTCTAAATGTGGACCCAAAACCTTCCAAGACACTTCTGCAACAGTTTTGGTTCACAGCTGATGAAACCACCATCACCAACAAGAAGGGTGAAGTGGTTCATGTTATCTCATTCTCTACTGAACTAGGATCAGGCATGCTCACTGCCTATGGTCTCAGGAAGGCACTAAGACTCCCTGAGAAGACAAAAGCTGGATTCGATGCCCTCCCTACTGATGCTGAACTCATCCAGTTCTTGGATGACATGGAGTACTGTTGGGACAACAAGTCGCGCTCCACCATCCCCAACAAGCGCCTGACAAAGATTCAGAAGACAAACATGACCTCTCAACTGAACTACATCTTCTCACACATCATTCAAAGCATGAGTGGGAAGATTGGCTCCCTGGATCAGGCGAGCAAAGTTCAGCTCCAGATGGGCTATTCAGTCGATGCTGGCAAGCATTTCGACTACGCTGGCGCTATCTTTGATGACCTTAAGTCAAAGATAGAGAAGACGGAGAGGGATCCCAAGATCCCATACGTACGCTTTATCTGCGCGTACCTACATTTTCTCTACCCTACCACGTACCCAACTACTCCTGATGGTATGTTCTCTAAGGTAGGTCAGCGATCACTAAAGATCAAGTAGGTCGCCAACGAGGTATCCCTCTTAACTGTACCCACTCGTCTCTCTCTCCACTCTTCGCTTTCAGCGGTCACGCAGGGGGTTCCTTCTCCTGCTAACCCTGCCGCTACCACCTCTCACAAAAGACCATCAACTAGTCTTCATGGTCCTTCTAAAAAGGCCAAAAAGACTAAGTAGATTGCCACTACTGGTTCAATGCCTGAAGTAGTTTCTCAACAAACTACTTTGGATTCTTTTGTGGGTATCTCCTCCACAACTTCAGCAACCACAATATCATCCGTGCCAGTGATGACAATCGCTGTCACAACAACAGTGACGCCACCCATTACCTCAGTTCATCAACAACCTTCTGAAGTAACCTCCACTATCCCAACTTCTTCTATCCCTGTTACTCAACCTTCTATTTCTTTGGTCTATAACCCTCTCTTTATCTCGCAGCAACCTCATGCTGCAACCATAGGACCTGAACATCAAAATTTTGAAGGAGATTTTCACTTCTTCAACATGTTTGATAATTCATGTACTCATAAAATCCTATACACTCCTCCCATCTCTTCACATAAGCCTGAGCATTGTTGTGCTCATCCGCTAACTTTACTTGCAGGTCCTACTTTGGCTATTGTTGACGCTCAAGTCAACACGCTTGATAAAAAGGTGGAGTCTCACACCACCTCGGTCAACGAATCCACTGGCGCTGTCAATCTCGCTAGTGCTGAGCTAAAGAAGTTGACTAATGCCTCCTCCTCCAAAGTTGACTCTTCTCAACTCACAACTATTCAGGAGGATATCGTCAAAATCAAGGAAGACCTTGTCGGGACTTACCAACAGGTCCATCTTATTCAAGGATTGCAGAACACCCTCAGAGATGAATTTAAGGACCTTTCTCTTAAGGTTGACTCCTGTACATCCATGCTTCAGCAAGTGCTCCTCAAGCTGAATGAACCAGCTCCAACGCCAACACCTTCCTTTACAGAGAATGATCGTACATGTCTGAACATAGCCATTGAATTTATTCATCAGGCTACTTCAGACATTCCTGTCATAGAAGGTTGTCTTGAGCATTTGGAGGCTGAAGTCTGATCTCTGGCAACTGCAAAAGCTACACCTTCAACCACTGAACCTCCTCACGTTGATAATGACAAAGAGGGGGAGAAAGAGCTTATTGAAGAAAATATCGAGGAAGTTGTTGCCGAAGTCCAGACGGAAGAACCTCTCTCTCTTGTTGAGGGGGAGAAGGTTGCTGACAAAACTCCTCCCTCTTCTACACTCGCTCAATTTCTTGATGAAGAAGAAGAAGAAGAGGATGAAGAAGATTATGAAGATATTGATCTTCAAGATCAAGAGAAATAGCAACAAGTTTATGATGATGACGACGATGAGGAAGACCAATCCCTTTGGTTCTCAGCAGCGAATGTCTCTTCAGCGACAACTTCGAAAGGAGTTGTCACAGTAGGGGGAGAAGTGAAACTTCTTCAGGTGCTCCTTCCCAAGGCAAGCAGAAGGGTATAGCTGCCGAGGGAAACCTGAACATATTCTCACAATCTGAGAGGGAGCATCCTTCTCAGGTATGTCTTTCTATTGTACCCATATCTTTCTACACCTACCACTCTCATGTCTCTTTCTAAGCCTTTATCTGTCTCTTCCCTAAATATACACTAACTCCTTTCACTTCTTGACCAGACAGTTCTCTCCCCTGCTTAAGGGAACAGAACTCCAAATAATCCCAGCCTCTAGAGCTGAAGAACAAATAATCCCAATCTCATTCAGTGAGATTGACGAGCAAGAAGAAGAAGAAGAAGCCCTGATCCACCCAGGAAGGCCCTCTAGACCAGCTCATTGGTCAGAGGAAGAACTTAACAGAATAATAGAGATGATCTCTCATCTGTAGAGTCAATGGCTAAAGATCCCTCTTCAAACTCCATCTACAAAACTTGACTTCCTTACTGAAGTTGAAATTGAAGAATCTGTCAGAGTTGAGAAACTGATCGTTGAATGCCAAAAGGATGCAAATCTAGCTCTCAAGATTCAGTCCTCTCAGGTCAAAGATAAGAAACTAAAGAAAAATCCAGTGGAAGTTCAAGTTGCTCTTTTAAAA
This sequence comes from Arctium minus, assembly GCA_954870635.1. Lineage (NCBI taxonomy): Eukaryota > Viridiplantae > Streptophyta > Magnoliopsida > Asterales > Asteraceae > Arctium > Arctium minus. The sequence goes on along the minus strand of OX941092.1, from coordinate 69,522,199 downwards.
GAAATTGAAGATGAGCGCTCAAAAGAACAAGCGGTCAGCGACAACACTGTCGAATGGTGTAAACATAAAGTCGACTATCGCTCTGACCCATTGAAGATAACAGCAGCTGTCATCTCTGGAAGAAATAAGAAGGATCGAATTTTTGTCACCATGGAGGTAATCAGAGAGGATGCAAGCTCAAAGGCTATGTTCGTTTCAAAGCTTGAAAGTTTTGGCTACATGGAATGGCTAGAGTTCAAAGATGCGTTGAAGAAATCCAAGTCAACCTACAGAGGCTATGTCGAAGGTATCCTAGAATCCCTCATCGACAGAGTCTCTGCAGTCTTAAACGTGCCATCTGCTCTTCCTTCTAAGCCAATACAAACCAAAAGAAATCCTGCTTCTTCTTCCTCTGAAAATGTCGCTGCCATCAGAAACGACACCTCCATCAAATTTTCAAAGGAATCATTGTTTGGTCCTCCTCCTGATCTCTCAGTTCTAGACCTATCCCTGCCTCCTGGTGGACTATATATTCCAGGGCAAGTACTTAATGATCTACATGGAATCTTCTTCAGAGATGATGAAGGGGTACTCAGATTTCAAGAGTCTCTGAGATTCCCATCTGCCCCCTGAGTCATCTCAAAGATCTTTTGTGTCTATGGTGCGACTTCTCTACATCAGCTGAACCAATCAAGACAATCATTCGTCAAGAATCAGCAGATCGAAGGCAAAGAGGAGAAGTAGTACCTGACTATATGATAAAGGTTCTAAAATCCTATCTAGATAGCTGATAGATAAATTTCTTAATTCTTGTAATCTATTAGTTAGACTTATAGTAGTTAGTCCTTCACTTGTCCTTTATATTTTCATATCTTATAATTCTTTCCTTGAATTAATGAAAATTTCAGTGAAGTACTTAACCCTATCAGTACTGTAAAAGATCCCTCAAAATAGTAATTGGGACATGTATGTTATGAGTCCTAATTATTCCTTATTTTGAATTTAAATTAATTTTCTTCAGTTACTTTGTCATTATCAAATAGGGGGAGATTGTTGATCCAAACTCTCTCAGTGATTTGATAAAGACCCACTTCTATACTTAGTGAAAATTACGTTTAAACATTATGTATTAGTGTTTCATCATCAGCGATCAGACTGAGTCTGTTCAGTTATCACTTATTATCTTTCTTGTAAACATTCATATGTATTAGTGTTTCACTATCAGTGATTCAATACTGAGTATGTTCAGTATCGCTGATAATTTTTTATGTAAACAGCTAGACGTAATCCCTGAAAACAAGTTTCGCGTCAACAGATGTTCATAGCTGAATCGAAGACGAAGTTGCTGAACAAAGACAAGTCTACTAATGACCTGATGCGGATATCAGTGAAGCAAGACAAATCTACACACGCAAAGAAACCTGAGGAAAAGCTTCAGCGATAGCTGAACTCCTTTGTATCTCTGAAGGAAGAGATATTCAGCGATTAATGATCACTTAGCTTATGCCTCAAGTCTTTTTTGTCTTTCCCTTGCACACCCAGTACGATTTGTCAGAACGGACATACCTCTGCCACAAATCGTACAACAACTCTGTCAACTACACTGTTCATGATACGGCCGAAAGCATGTCTCCCAAAGTCAGACCCTCTCTGCCAATCAATAAAGGACATGTGTAAAGTGTCCTGCCATGCATTTAATGCATAGGGTATAAATAGAAAGATTACCTCTCCATCTGAGGATACTCTCTAGAAGCCTACATCTTTCTAAAATATAGAAACCCTTGCTTTCTATATCTCTCATGTCTCTCATTCTCTATATTCTTGTGCAACCATCTTAGTGTTTGGATTTCATTCCATTTTATGGTCGCGTGAGTATTGAAATTTAGTTCCATGTCTTCGATGGCATATCATATTTACATGGACTATTTTCCATTGTGTATGAGTTGAGTATTATGCACCCGTGTTTTGGGTGTTTCAGGATATAAAGTTTTATCCGCGATTTTATACTTGGGAGTTTGTTTTCTATTCACGTTCGAGTGATTCTTGGGCGGCATTATTTTATAAAGAATGTTTTGCATTGGGACATTCGTCCTTAAAACGCATGCTATTGGAAAACGAGTCATTTTCATAGTTAAGTTAAATCATTTTGAAAAATCATGATTTAAACTGCATTCTTCCCTTTAACGAAATATTTATTCATGTTGAAAACTCATGAACTCACTAGGCGTTAGCCTAACCCTTTTTATTTGTCGGCATGTGCATCAGGTTCCAATTGGGGGTTTGGTTCTAGTAGTTCTATGAAGAGTTGAGCCTTGGCTTTACACAAGTGTAAGTATTTGGTGAAGTCTTCCGCAGTTTGGAGATAGTGACTATTATTGAGTTTTAGTAGCACCCGTCCTTGTTATAGACTGTATGTAGAGAATAAATTGTGTGTTGAGGTTAAACATGAAATTGTGATTGTATATGAATCATTTACTGATGCATAGAGAAAGTTTTTAATTAGTTGTTATGTCTAGTTTTGAGGGTGTTACATATGACATACCCAACAACCCTTTTGTCACCTAGTTAATGAATGATTAGAATCTATTATCAAAGTATTCCACTCACATAGAGCAAACTCCATAATCTCAAGTCAAATGACTATATGTACAATGACCACACGAGAAATTCCTATGAGACGTACATGACTTCCAATGAAACATTCTCATTGCGAGTCACGTCCGGTACACAAGATCCCATCTTGTAACCATATGTGGAGTCCATATTTCCATATGGATGCCTATATATATTAGTCATTCGATATTAATTCAACATAAGTGTGAATTAATTCACGACTCAATGCCAAATAGAATCATCGGATGATTGGCTTTTGGGAATGTACACTAGTAATCTCCCACTAGCACTAAAGCTAATATACGATGTATCGGATACCCAAATCTACAATGGTCATTATGATTCTGCTATGTTAAGGGTTTTGCCAATGGATGAGAAACATTTGCCCCTGTGTGTACTTTGCATATAATAACATCGTTTCTCTTGATAATATCCCAAATGAGATGATATCGTCTATAAATATGTTTGGATTGTTGATGAGATCTCGGTTCCTTTGCATGTGTTATTGATCAATTGTTGTCACACAACAACTCCATTATCACTGCTAGGAACTACAGCAAGTTGCGAAACAAATTTCTTCATCCAAACGCCTTCCTTAGTTGCATCTCATGATACGATGTACTTAACTTCAGTTATAGAATCATATATTGTATTTTGCTTAGACTTATTCCAACTTACAACACCACCATTTAGGCAAAAAAAACAAAACCAGAATGCGGCCGAAACTCATCTTTATCGGTTTGGAAACTTGAATCAGTATAACTGTTTACACTCAACTCTTCCTCACTGTCGTATACGAAGAATGACTTCTTTGTTCTTCGCAAGTACTTTAAGATATTCTTCACGACAATCTAGTGACCATCACCAGGATTTGATTAATATATGCTTGCCATGCTCAAAGAATACAAAAAAATAAGTCGAGTACATAACATGGCATACATGATAGATCCAATTCTCGAGGTAAATAGAATCTTACTCATCTGTTTGACTAGGGATATTTTAGAATAAAATGTTCGAAGGTTATTATTAAGTTTATAAATAACACAGAATAATATATAAACATAACAGTTGACCAATGTCTTTCATCTACGTAGTCATGCGTAGTGACCTCAATGCTACACACATAAAACCAAACAGTAAAAATGCATTTTTGTTGTCCCAAGATGACGATGACAACAAACGAAAATGCATACAATGAGAGAAAAATTCTAAGAATTCTAAATTTTCGTAAAGTTCTAAAATTCTAAATTTTCTTAAAGTTCTAAAATTTCTAAAAGGATCGTTGTTGATAACTTGAGATAATTTTTAGAAATATTTGTATCGGATACAAAAGTTAAGATATTAATATCAAATTATGATATCATCGGAGAAAAGATATATTTCGAAGATTTAGAAAATATTTTTGTTGGAAATAAAGAAAAGGCAAATGTATATAATTACTAATCATGGAAATGGAAGTGTGTAGTATAATTAAAAATATATTCAATTATATCATAAATAATAAATTATAAAAGTTAAATATTGAATAAGTGGATTTTATATATTTATATATATGTTCCACCGTGAGACCCTCGATGGTCCTAGTGCATACCCGTTAGATGAGTTACCTCATAATAGTCAATGGCCCCTGTACTGTTTGACTTTATACACCGCAACGTCCCTGATGTCATAGTGCCTACTCTTCGAGGTTAAAACCTCAAAACATCAACTGAATGAAATATGCTCATGAGTCAATAATCAATGTATGACTCCACACGAGTACCTACCACAATTGCCCTAATGACTCCATGGATGCTCTCTAGTTACAAAGTGGGGACATCAAGACCCTTAAGTTAACAAACACAATTGACTTATATGTATATGGATCAAAGGCATTACAGTTCAAATTACATGACTCAACACGTGAATGATAAACACACTCAAAACATGTAATCCTCAACAACTATGCAAATTTATGCAATTCAATATCCCAATATAAACGTTGGATAAATAAAGTTAGGCAAAACCCTAAAACCCCTTTAAATCAAATATTAGTCAATAATATTCCCAAGTTATTTGACTCGTTCATTAAAACTCACAATAAGCAAACAACATGCATTTTTCAAAGGTTTATGCATTTTTATCTACTAAATGTGTCCTTATAAAACAAGGTGCTCCCATTTAGGTGTCGTTTGTTTTTTAAGGGGTCTAAAGTCTGAAATCTTATTTTAATTATGATTAATAAGAGGTGGTGTGTAAAAATGTCTGAACGATTCAGACTTAAGAGCCATTAAGAGGTTTTTAAAAGAAAACAAACAACCCCTTAGTGTACAAATTCACCAAAACTTTCATATACAAGTACACAACTTAAAACTATGCATTTTCTCAAAATCTTTTGCAAACCATTTATCAAAGCACGAAATGGGTCAAAAAGACCATCAAGTGTTGCAACAAACCATTGCGAGATAAAATCTTATTTATGTTTCCAAAATGTCCAACAACCCAACAATATGTATTTTCTCATATTTTTATGAAACCAAATACACCTAAAGTGCAGTAAACCCAAATAAACACCATAATAGAAAATAAATTATAAAAATGCATTTGGAGACTCAAACCAATACCTTTTATGACATGTAAATACTTGCTAGGTTAAGTTAAACTTAGTTTCCAAATTTATCTCTAGCTTCCAAAGGTGAACACTTGAGATCCATAAGTAAAACTCTCCAAAAATCTTCTCCAAACCACAATACAAGCCTAGAAAAAAGTTAATTTTTTTTGGGATGGAAGGAGTGCACTATTATTTTTGATAATAAAAAATATTTATTCTTGATTTTTTTTGTACTAATAGAGAGACCACTTTTTACAAATCGAATGAACCTGCTTACTTGATTAAGGTGGTGTTTGTTTTTTGAAAATAAGCTCTTAATTGTCACTTATGTCTGATTCAGTCAGACATAAGATAATTCAAACTGTTTGTTTTTTCTTTCTTTTCAGAGCCTCTTAACCCTTAATGTCTTCTGAATAATTAAGTGATAACTCAGCCACTTAATTACCTCTTATTTCCATCCAACATCATTCTTCCGATTCTAGCATTGGTTTTAGCCCAAATACACCCCGAATTTGCAAAAACGCAAAACATGAATACTGTAAATTTGTGTGTTGGCTTTCCACAACATCTTGAATCGCTTAAATTGGCGTTTCGGTGTTTGAGATATCACTAAACTCCACAACCTCGCAAATCTGTTAGCATCCTTCTTTTGTTTCTTTTTTTCTTTCCCATTCCATCATTCGATCATCGATGCTCACTTCAATTGACGTATTTAAGTTGAATTTTCAGACTTCAACACCACCTCTTAAAAATCAGAAGTGAAATCAGACTTCAGACTTCATCACCTCTTAAAAAAACGCTACCTAAGTCACTCACCAACTTGCCTCTTATTAGCTAACTACCACCAATAGTATTTTTATTGCCTATTTGAAAATATGCAAAATCAGAATCTTTATATCCAATGAGTTCGAAACCAAAATCTTTAGAAAACCAAATGTTCAAACTAGATGTTGTCGGTCCACAATATTATCAAGTTCTTATCGACACAAATACATAAATGATTAACCAACCTGTTTGATTAATAACAAAGATTACAGGATTTGATCTCTTGAAGCTCTCTGTGTTTTTCTCTCTCGTGAACAGTGTTTGGTTGAACACGATCTTTACCAGATAAATCAAACAACAAACAAGATAGATAAACCAACCTGTTTGATTAACAACAATCGATTACAAGGATGATACTTTGAAGCTCTCTGTTGTTTCTCTCTAATGAATAATGTTGGGTCGATGTTTGATCTGATTTCTGAGTTGTTAGATATCTATTTTGATATCTCACCTAATAACCTAACATAATATCTAACTAAGATATTATCTAAAAGAAAATATCTAAACTTAATATCCTAAATATCTATTTATTAGATATTTAGGAATAATACAAAATACATTAATTAAGACAATAATTAACTTTGACAATTATTACAAACTAACATTAGACTAATATTGAGAGTGGCTTTTCGACTTTAGCTTCAGATTGCAAATTTCAGATTGGATGATCTTGAATTCAATAGATCTGTGCGCTAACAATCTCCCCCTTTGCATCAAGATCATTACTAAAAAGATTTAGCAATTCAGTCTTATTTTTCAGCTCAGAAGTTGGAATCTCCTTCTCTGTCTTCAATATGTAATAATCTCCAGTTTTAGCTCATAATGCTTTAGCAAAGTATCTTCAAAGAAAATTTCTCTCAAATCAGCATGTCTTCAGAATACTTTGATCTCTCGCATTTCTTGGTTGGTTCTTCTCTTTTCTATCTTGGACAATCTCTTCCATTTCTTGGTTTGCTCTTCTCCCCCCTTTTGATGAATAGTGCAACGACTACATCAAAATCTTTCATCAAGAAATGTCTTTCATTTGGAGCCTCTGATCCGTCAATTCAAAAGATATTCATCCAGATCTTTGCAAATCCAGACAAAATAATCGTGTAACACCTGAATCAAAAAATGAATCAGTTAAAATGCCTGTCAGTAACACTAAGTCACTGTGTGTAACGAATACACATTGGAAAGGAGCTTTTTGATGTTCACTCCCCCAGGGATTTCATTCAATCATTGAAACACCACAAAGGTAATTTCTATAAACGTTATGACAAAGAAACAAATTCCTTGTGTGTTCGTGCATGTGATAGAAAGAATTAAGCACTTTGATGATTGCTTATAGGGCTCAATATTGTGTAAACCACTGAGACAACAGTAAGTTAAACACAGACTCAATGTGCATGAGTGAAGTGCGAAGGTGGGGCAGACTTCCTTCTTTTCAATATCCAGATTTTCCAAATGAAAATCAGATAGCAAATGTGCTGTTTCCCCTTTGAAAATGAAACATTTTCCTTTTAAGAAGAAAATGAGTAGCCGGTGGGGTTAATCAAGAGTTGGCATGGGCTAGTTGCCTGTTTCAATAATGTTCACCAAAGAAATGTGAAACACTAGAAATGTGGTTGCCCGACTCAGAAAGTAGTTGGTGCAGAGTTCTGATATTCTTTTAACTCTGTTCTCACACCCTCTTTCTTTTAAAATTCAGTTTACTTCTAACCGAACTCTCTTTTGCATTATATCTCATCACACAACCCACACTCATTTCTTTTAAATTTCTCACACTCAATCACTATGGATTAACCTCTTAGGTAGGAAACACTGGTTAACGTGTATCCATAGAAGTTGTGTTAAGTCCTAGCACAATGAAATCAGATGTTTTCCTAGAAAGCATATGATGCTCAAAATGGTTTAACTATATCAGTTAAAGCACAAAGTTGATCTAGAAAACATTTAAACGCACACTTCCAATTCATGAAATCGGTTTGAGATTCGGGAAGTGGTTTGAACTTTTAAGAACATTGTTTTCTATGATTGAAAGTTGTCCTTCTTTCAACCATATATGAGATTAAGATATAGGATTATACCTTTTCGTGCGATCTTACATCTCATGAAGCTAAGCTTAAAGTCATAAAGATATGAACATGTAAGCATCTCTCAAAAACTGCAAAAGTCTTATGTCATAATCAAAGTAACTTTTTTCACATTGAATTAAAAGACAAAAAGCAGTAAAACAATGAAAGTACGAGTTCTGATCTGAAATAATCAGAAGTCATAAGTCTTTTACTCCCCCTGAAATTATGCATAGAAAAATTATCATCTTGTAAAATATATGCATTTAAAATTTCAGACAAATATGTACTCCCCCTTGATGGTTGATTTCCTCATTCGAGTATTGGAGTACACTTCTCATATCAGCACAGGAGTAAGGTCTTTTGATCACAGAAGTACGAGTCCTAAACTGTTGTGTTTAGAAGTTATGCTTCGTTGAAGTACGGGTTCTAAGCTGATTTACTTAGAAGCCTCCGTCTTGACATTTAAGTCCGGGTCTTGAACTGTTGTATTCCAGAGCCATATTCTTCTTCCTACTCCCCTTTGACAGTAGGTGCCTGCAACACAAATTCATCCTTTTTCTTTGGTATCCACTTGTATTTGGATCCAACTATGTTAGCACATTATTTTAGTACCCATTAAAATTTGGGTCCTCTTTGCTTTTGAGAATCAAATGAAGAATTAGTATGATAAGAGTGAACATGATATGTGCCAAACCAAACATCAAAATCTTGACAAGAAATAGTAACATGTTTATCATAATATGAAGACTTTCTAGCAGATAAAGATAACTGGAATAATTGCTTCATAGAGTATTTCTTGCGAGGAACGACAAGTTTTGGTTTCAAAATAGCAACATCAACAATCAAAACATCTTTACTAGTCGTAGTCTTATTACAATCAACACTAGAAAGAACAGTCTCGTCAATCTCCTGTTTTGGTTTCCATTGAGATTTAACTCCTAGCCTTTTCTTGCTCATATCTGAAACATTTGAAACTTTTGAGTCAGATTTTTGAGAAACAGACGAATGCTTCTTCTTTGGCTTACCAGTAGTGATCGGTTTCTGTGAATGCTGAGATTTCTTCTTACCTTTCGCATTCTTAATTTTCACAGAAACTGTTTCATCAACTTTCGTTGATGATTTGATTTTCACAAACTTACTGGATAATCCAAAGGAATTCACAACAAATGGCGAATGATTAGGAAGTTTGGCACTAAAGTCAAATTGATCAAAACAATCATCTAAAACACCATCAAAGTTTAGAAAATCTAACCCTTCATCTAGTAGACCAAACATATCTTTAGATTTTGAAGCCTTGGTTGATTTAGAAAGAACATAATACTTTAGCACAGTTGAAAACACATTTTGTTCAACATCTATCAAAATTCTTTCATCTGCGAAAGATTTCTCAAGTTCAGAAATTTTACTTTCCAAAATGAGAGGAGGGACATAAAGTTTACCTTCAATAGACTTAGCCTCCATTTCTTTTACAGAATAACTTTGAAAGAAGTCATTTGAAAGAGATTTTGATTGAACATCACTATAACTATTATTCAGCTTCGCATAACGAAATGGAAGTTGAACATTAGATGTGTTCTTTCGTTTTTCTGTTTCCTTGGCTTCATCTTCTTTAGACAGTCCAGTCCAGAAAACTTTAAGCTTAGGGAATCGTCGAGCTAGTTTCAAAAATGTAAAATCATAAAGTGCAGGCACTTCAGATTTACCCTTTTTAAGGTAGTGAGGATTCTCATAACCAATTCCCCAACTCTCTTTATTCTCTTTGGGTTTGTTTAGATGAATGGTTTGTTCAGTTTGACCCAATGAGTATAACTTCTTTTCGAAAGCATTTAATTTTCAAGTAAAGATTTGTTTTCTTCGGTACGCGAAGAATACATTCTTGTAAGCTCTTTGAAATCAAACTCACTTTTTCTCAATTTTGACTTTGTTTCAGCAATCTCTTTAATAATTATGGTCTGCTCTTTTGCACTGGTGTCAATGTTTTTATGTAAAACCTCAATCAATACTTTCTTCCCAGCAATATCATCGCTAAGTTTCTGTATTGATTGGTCTTTTTCTTTAATGACACCCTTTTCAAGCTTAAGTTTAAGTTTTGTCATCATGGCATGCATTTGATTTAAGAAATCTGATTCAGTTAAATCACATACCTCTTCGTTGTCATCTTCATCGAAAACAGCTTCAACTTCTATTTCCATCTTGCCCATGAAGCATAGATGCACTGTCTCGTCCTTCTCGTCTTTGTCATCTTCTTTGTCTGATTGATCCAGCCAGAACTCATCTTCTGCCATCAATGCTTTTCCAGCTTCTTGTTGCTTGGCTAGAAGCATTTTGTTCTTGTAGTAGTCGGAGTTCCGGACTTTTGGTCTTCGGTAGTCTTTCGCAAAATGTCCAAGTCTACCACAGTTGTAGCACTTTGGAGGTTCTGGTTGATTAGTCTCTACAACTTTAAACCTTTTCTCTTATGGCTTCCTTTCCTCTAACCTCTTTCCTTCAAATCTCTCCTTGTGAACATAGTTGCTTGGACCAGATGTATACCTCTGACTGTTTGAGCTTGGCTTTTTGTAGAACTTCTTTTGAAAAGCCCTAGTCAACATAAGCATTGCCTGCTTTAGTTGTTCACAGTCATCAGAGTCAGAGTTCGCTTCATTTTCAATATCATCTGATTCAGACACAATCATCTTCTTCTTCTTCTTCTTCTTCACAACGAGAGCAATTGAGTCATCAACTTTCTTCTCATACTATCTCTTGTCATCCATGATCTCATCCACCTCTTCCTCATTCTGCTTGAGGGTTTCATAGACCTCGTGAAGTGGAGTATCGTTCAGATCTTTGATTTGCTTCATCTGCCTTCTAAATCTTTTCCATTCAGGCTGGAGTATGCTTAGGAATTTGACATTCAGCTCTATCTGTGATTTATTGACCTTGTTCTTGCTTAACTCATTCAGCAAGGTCACAAATCTGTCATATGTTTCTGCTAGAGATTCTCCAACTCTACCTTTGAATTCTTCATAGTTATTGAGGCAGTTGGATATCTTGAGCTGGTTCCCAACTTTTGAACCAAGCATCATTTTCTCTAGTTGATCCCACATCTGTTTGCCTGTAGCTTTGTAGTTGTCAATCTTCACGTATATTTCATTAGTAATGCCTTGAAGAATGAAAGACTTTGCTAATCTATCAGCTTTTGCCTTCTTTAGTTTATCACCTTCGAGATCATCAAACTTAAGTTGATATTGTATCTCATCAGTTCCCTCTGTACGAGTCTCCCAAATAGGTGCCATAACTCCTTCCTCCATTGATTTCCTGATAAAATCACCCAAATCTTGTGTTTCTATGAAGTTCATGAACCGATCTTTCCACTGTTCACTCTCCCCTGAAGAGTACTAGTGGCTTTGTGTCAGTTTCGATAGCTAGGGCTTCTCTTGAAGTCATCCTTTGAAAAAGACTAAGTCTGGTATTGGGGCAAAAGGCAAACTTTGCGCTAAAGGAGGTAGGCGCAAAAGACTGGTTTGCGCTAAACGAAGGTGGCGCAAAAATCAACTTTGCGTTAGAAGAAGTTGGCGCAAAAGAGACTTGCGCGAGGTTTGAGTGGCGCGAAGTAATACTTTGCGCTAGAAGATGCTGGCGCAAAAGTGACTTCGCGAACTTGTGATATGAGATTTGCGCGAGACAAAGGTGGTGCAAGCTGAGGTTTGTGCGAGTCGAAGGTCGCGCGTTTTAAGTTTTGCGTGAGTCGTTGGTCGCGCGAAAGAACTTTTGCGCGAGACGTTGATGGCGCGAAAGTGAGGTTTGCGTGAGACGTGTATGACGCAAAAGTGATACTCGACCAGTATGATGTGACCGGGGTCTGGACCGGTGTCGACCGGTGACTTGAGTGGCGCAAAGGTAGATTTGCGCGAACAGTGTGTGGCGCAAAATAAGGTTTGTGCGAGACGAAGCTGGCGCAAAATACACTATGAACTGGCGCAAATCTTTCAACTCTCGCGAGTTCGTCCCTGTTCTTCGAAAAATCGATCTGATCGCTCAAATAACCCTGTTTTTTCAACGATTAGCAGTCCCAAATTTTAACAAATTGACCACTAATAGTTTTAGAACATATTACAACCTTTAGATATGAAAAACAATCACTTTTTGAAGAACAAATCGATGGAACAGTGAAGTTTTTTCTCGTGAACAGTTTGACACTAAAATCGCAAAATGGGAATCGATAAAAGTGCAATAATTAAATTAAAGTATACCACAACGATCTACAACAAATTTCGATCACTACCTGATCGATTTCAACACCAATAACACCCTAAAACTCGAAAATGATTTTGAAAATGAAGAACACAGTCGAGTTCTTAAAAATTTGATTTTGATCTGGTTTAGCTCTGATACCAATTGTCGGTCCACAATATTATCAAGTTCTTATCGACACAAATACATAAATGATTAACCAACCTGTTTGATTAATAACAAAGATTACAGGATTTGATCTCTTGAAGCTCTCTGTGTTTTTCTCTCTCGTGAACAATGTTTGGTTGAACACGATCTTTACCAGATAAATCAAACAACAAACAAGATAGATAAACCAACCTGTTTGATTAACAACAATCGATTACAAGGATGATACTTTGAAGCTCTCTGTTGTTTCTCTCTAATGAATAGTGTTGGGTCGATGTTTGATCTGATTTCTGAGTTGTTAGATATCTATTTTGATATCTCACCTAATAACCTAACATAATATCTAACTAAGATATTATCTAAAAGAAAATATAATATCTAAATTTAATATCCTAAATATCTATTTATTAGATATTTAGGAATAATACAAAATACATTAATTAAGACAATAATTAACTTTGACAATTATTACAAACTAACATTAGACTAATATTGAGAGTGACTTTTCGGCTTTAGCTTCAGATTGCAAATTTCAGATTGGATGATCTTGAATCCAATAGATCTGTGCGCTAACAGATGCACGTTTTAAATATCTTATAATCAAAATTTTGCAGTAAGTTCTTACCAATTTTTTCAATATTATTTATTTTGTTACTAGAAAATCAAAATAAAATTCAAATTTTATCAAACAATACAAAAATGATTATTATGGCTAGGGGGTGTAAACGATTCGATCTTTTAACGAACTACTCGAACTCGAGCTCGTTTATTTTGAACTAGAGCTTAATAATTCTCAAGTTCGAGTCGATCTCGAATACAAAATAAAATCATTTAACTTAACGAGATGAGCTTCATAACACACCAATATTTGACCCGGCTCGTTCAAAAACTCGATTAAAATTTTCGAGTCCAGTCGAGCTGAACCGAGTCATTCGAGCATACACTTTTTCGAGCCGAACATGCTCATATGTTCATAAATCATACAACAAGAATATAAAAATTATCGAGCTTGAGCCGATAAACGAGTTAATCAATCACAAAATTCAAAAAATATTTGAACACGAACCCTACTTTAAAAAAGTTATTCAAAAATGAGTTAAAGCCTGATATTATTTTTTCGAACCAAATTTTAATAACCTATTACTTGACTCAACTTGTTTACACCATGATTATGACCCATTTTAAACTGTATTCTGATTTGATCCAAAAATGATTTTAGATAATGGGCCTGGGATCCAACCCATTTAGAAAATTGGACTTGTAACGGGCTTTTGTGCGGACCTGATATATTTAGCCGATACAAGTCAACTCCACTTTCGGAGTTTCCCATCATTTTACACATATGGTCCCTCAAGTTTTACCATTACTTCTTTTTAGTCCCTAAATTCTGGCCTCCAAAACAATATCCAATGGACAAGTTTTGTGATTCGCAAAGGAGAAACAGCTGCAGTAGAAACCCTAGAATGTTTTTTCTCCTTCGCCCACGAATCAAATCCAATACACATACAAATTCATATACACCTACACAGAGAGTGGGATTCCGGTGAGCGACTGCGTCTTCGTGTGTGTGTTTGAAGTTTGGTGAGATGGGGAAGAAGAAGAAGAGAGTATCATCCGATGTATGGTGTTATTATTGTGACAGAGAATTCGATGATGAGAAGATCTTGGTTCAGCACCAGAAGGCTAAGCATTTCAAGTGCCATGTCTGCCATAAGAAGCTTTCAACTGCAGGCGGTATGGCCATCCATGTTCTGCAGGTCCATAAAGAAACTGTTTCCAAGTAAGCCCTACTCTCTAATATGTCATTCTGAGTTTTGTTTACGAATGAGCTTTTGTGGTAGATCTTTTTGAAAATTTTGGATGTTTTTGCCCTTGCACGACTACTGCTAATACATCATTCGCAAGTAACGGTGGTTGCAGATTAGCAGTGGATGAAATTAAAACACCTTTCTAAAACAGGAGTGTTCAGGAGATGAACGTGGGTGGTTCGGCTAATTAGCACCTACCCATAGACAACCTTCTGTTGTTAAACTCTTAGGGTTTGAATCACAGGGGCAGCGCCCTTGAATTGTACTTGACTACTTGACGTTATAAGTGACAGTTTGAGAAACCATCTTATCGACCACCATGTAGCCTTTGTTGCATCAAACTGGTCTGCTAGGGGCAGTGGCAAACACAAGTTATTTTCCAAGGGTGTTGATCATTCAACAGAGTAGTTTACAGTGTATACAAAGTTACTATTTTTTCTTTTTTCAGACTTGAGAGGGGTCAAGTTAGATACCAATTATCAGACTTGAGCAGTGTGGGATGCACAAGCTCTTTGGTCTTGATTCATATGCCACTTGTTCTTGTAACTTCTTTTTTGATTAAATGTATAGTAACGTAGTACTATCGTGCTTATTTACTTCCGAAGAAGCTACAAGTTGCTGAACTCATCATTATTTTTGAATGGACATCTGCCATTCTGTTGCATTTAGATGTGTGTCAAAATGTTGAAAATCTAAGTGTCAGTAATATTGTGATTGTATTTGATCATGATGGGGATAAATGCTTGAACCTATTGATTGCATTTACTACAAGGCATATGATGTAATTATACTCTCCATATATTTGGAAGCGTGATTAATAGGCTATGATTTATGTTGTATAGGAAACTTTCTTGTTTCAAGATTCTATAACATCGAGTTTCAAGCAACACAAGTTACACAACACATTTCTATGAAGTTGTCATCCAACAGGATGCCTTTTGTTATGAGCATTGTTGTCTAATAGGTTGCACGATTGTAGAGATATCTAGAGATAAGCATAGGCAAAGAAGAAGAGAGGGGATAGAAGTCTTAACTTTGCCAGTAACTCATAGATCATGACCAAAGGATAACTTCTATATTTATTTTATTATTTGTCATTGACATTGGCTTTTTAGTATTTAGGGTTTAGATAATGTGCATTATTGTTTAGTAGAACCCAAACATGTAACGCAATAGATGAGCCTAGGGTCTACACAAATAAACACATAAAGATGTACTCCTTTTGTAGAGGCTATAGTAGGACATTAATAAGTTGGTGGCTTGGTGCTTTGTCTGAATGTGAACAAAATGAATGGAAAGATGTGTTTTTGAGTCCTTACTACATGATAGCCAACTTATAGCTTGGTACGCTGGTAGCGGAAAAACCGTATAGGTCCATAGTGTGGGCGCAAGTATACACCTACACTATGGTCGCTACAAGTAATAAAGTGGTAAATATACCGAGATCGTATCCACAGGGATTGGACTTCAAAGTTTCGAGTCCTAAGTCGAGAATACACCGATTTCAATGAGAGAAGAAGAAAATATTTTTTGAGCAAGTTTGGTGCTTTTAACAACAACAACTAAATAATAAACTAAAATGGGTATGGGTGTAAGTTTTCCTTGAGATTTACGTAGTAACAAAATGGTTAGTCACTTTGTAGCACGAAGTGTCTATAAAAAGCCCGATCTCTCGAAAGTGGATTTTTAAAGACCGGTCCTACAAAATGCCCATAAAGTATCCATCGTTACCAACTCTTAATCTTGCCGATTTAACTACGTTGAAATAAATCAAGTTCTACCGGTACGGAGATTTACACCCAAATCTCTTTGTGATATAAATCTCCCCCGACGTTTGAACCGTAATAAATCATGCAAAACCCGTATCTCTACGTGGTTATCAAATACTCTCTCAAATCCTTGTGCATCACTTAAGCCGTATTTCGAATCCGCCCCTCTCGAGGACAAGATATAATATTAACACTTCAAAGTGATCGGCTTATCCGCGTTGAGTTTAAGTCCCGACTCAAGTGACCAAGCTTAAGAGCTAGCAATAATGGCAACACCCAAGTGTCGCCTACTAGTCTCAAGTCGGCTCACACCCTTACCCAAAAAATGATTAGCTCATAATAAAAATAAAAGACAAAATGTAAAGAAATAAATACTTGTTAACTACTTGCATTAATAAAGATAAACTACAAGCGTAACTAGAAAGTAAAGTTCGGAATTTAAATGCGTTAAAGTAAGTACGGAAATTAAATACGAGAAATAAAAGACAAAAATTAAATGCGATAAATTAAATTCTACACTAATATTTCATCTCTTCAACCATGAAAGTAAATGCTTGAAGATGAAGAACATAGTGTTCTTGCTTTCTTGATGATGGAAGATGAGATGAGATGTGTCTTCAATGCTCCTCCCCAAGCTTGTATTTATACTTGAAATCTTGAGAATCCAAGGGTGAGGATTGCCCCAAAAATTATGTGGACACCATTCACTTAAATTCCAGCCACATGATCTAGCAAATTCCAGCAATTTACAGCTAGCAAAAACTGGATAATAGCTTTACCCAATGGTCCCTCTGGTGCCCACAGTGGGCAGACTGTGCCCACTGCGGAACAGTGACATTTTTAACCAAAAAAATGATGCGTTTAACCATAAAAACATTCTCAACAACTCCAAATGAAAATAAAATAATAAAAGGATGAAAGACAAACAAACAAAAAGGAAACACAACTAAAATGAAAGAAAAACTCACACAAATGACGTGTAAATAACGCTCAAAATGAGAGTTATCATACGCCCATGGTTGTTTTTCACAATGTGAATGGTTGTGTCGTGTGTTTATTACGTGCAATACATGATTACATTCTATGGTGAAGAACTCCCAATTCTACGTGGAAGAACTCCCAACTTCACAGGAGGAACTTGTCGTACCATCTCACATGAGATTTGTGGAGGCTTTATGACTTGAAGTGGAATGACAAACTACTTTTTGCTTTTTAATGAAATGAGATTGATACTAAAAAGATGCAACAACTAGCGGTCTACCTTGAGTAACTAGGATTAATGTCGATTGGTGTCAGAGAAGCCCTTTGACTAGTACGTCCTTTATGAATCTCTTGCTTCATATTTTTTTAAACTAACTAGCAACCTTCACTGCTTCACATAGTAATAATCATGCATAACTCTCTAGCTAGTCCTTTTACTTCTCTAGTTTTGCTAAGAGAATTTCAAATTTCAATACATGGGTAGCAACCTGCCATCTCGAATAATAGGTGAAACAACTGATTCACATTCATGTAATATATATTTAAGTAAATAACTAAATAAGATGCGTGACATTTTATTTTTTGACAAATACTTGTCCAATTTCAAGGCTTTAAGACTTTAATCCCTATAAATGCATGATTTGCTAAGAACAAAAGCTTGAAATAGTCTCATTTTTGTCTTATTATTAATGTCATTCTTTCTGATCATGGTATTATTCACATATACCCAACATTTTGATTCTAGAGATATGAAACTGATTATGAACATATTTTACCAAATCGAACTTTAGCATGTTGCTTGTAACCTATTTAGGGAATTTATATCATGTTTTTCATAAGAAAGGATTACAATACATTATATACAATATGATAATCTATATTAGGAAACCTTACTTGAGGTTACTAGAAAACAAAAACCTTGCTTTAGCGGTGCAATAGCGATTCCTAGTCCTAGAGGAATTACGGTGGTTAAATTGTGGTCCTAAATAGCGGTGTCGAGAATTGCAGTGCCATTTACCGCTAAATGGCCGATTTTTTAACAAAATAGTAGTCTGCATAACCGTTATTTGTGGTTGGGCCTTTTTTTTCTCGTCTAAACAACTTATATTGGATTTGTTTAAATAATTTGGGATTTTATTTTGGACTTGGATTTGTTTTTTTAGTGATTTAAATCATTTAATCCATCTTTTTTTCTTTACCCATCAACGATTATAAGATTTAGGTTTTCAACATCATCGAGCATTCAACCACCTCGGTTTAAATCGTTTCCAGTCTCGCATTTGTTCATCTTCGTCATGGTCTCTGCTCACAAGTAACAAATTCACCATCATTCTAAGTCTATTAGTGAATTTCTTTTCTTTTTTGAACTATTTGTGACTATTTATAATTTCTATTTTTATTGATTACACATAATATGTTAAGTTATTTATATTTTATGATATATATATGTTATGTATATAATTTTAAATATTCATATGAACCGCTATTTTTGGACCGCTATACCATCGTTATACCACCGTGATAACCTTTATTTCAAATCACAGTACTGACCGCGATTTGGTATTTTGACCGCTATAACAACATATCTAATTACTAGAAATGTTAAAAATCTAGCACTCATCAAGTTAGAGGAAACATGTTAATAATGCGCAACTTGTTTCAATAAAATGTATTTGGATTTTTCATAATGGCCTTGTGAGAATGTCTGCGGACTGGTACCTGGTTCTTGGTTGGATTGATGGAGGGTTTATCATTCTGTCACTCTACCTTGATGTTGGTCTTCTCATGGGATACTTGATTATTGGCTAGATGAATAGGCAAATAGTTGACTGATTATCTAAACCAAGTCGTCTTTAATTATTCCAACCTCTCTTAGAAGTCTTCTTATTCATGTCATTTTGCATGACACATCTGTGAGGAGATGTACTAGCACGAGAAGGAGATGATTGTGGTGTACCAGCATGAGAAGTAGATGAAACCTGACTAGAAAACTCATGTTGGAATCAAGAAACATTTTCGGTGGGATTTACCATGAAATTATCAGCATATTCTACATGGGTTCGAGGATGATGTAGGGTGGTTGTGATCTACGGCCAGAATGAGGATAATTCGGGCACTTATACTTGGTGTGACCGTAATTGTGCCAATAGAAGCATTGTCTCTTTTTATACCCTTTTCCAATATCTCTGCCACTAGAAGTTGCAAATGTTGACATATCGTCTCTAAAGGACTGTGAAAGAGAGTTACTTGAGTACATTTTTCAAGCAAGATGATACATGGATGCCAAGGCCTGAGAAGCTTAGTGCCTCAGTAGTAGGGGACGAGTACTAAAATATTTGGCAGACAATCCTTAAGTGGTCTATTTTAGCTAACCGTTTCTCTTGAATCCCAACTTCAGGAGTGAGGGAGAATAACTCGAAGCTTCTTTGATGACTTCGATAGCCTATGTAGTACTCAGTTCAGTTCGATCATGGTCAGTTTGCTCGCATTTGAAGTTGGATATGAACACGAAGTATGAGACAATGATTCCTTTGCCAAGAAGGAAGACTTCAAGTGGTGTAGTGGCTAGAATTTTGAATCATAAACAAACAATAAACAAACAACAGGATGTAGTGGGGACTAGATATAGGTCAGGTGATAACAATAGGTTATCTAGGTCAGGGGACGACGGTAGTTGGAGCTGAGTGGAAATCAGGCTGGATCTCGGAGGGATGGGCCGACAACAACTGCTACTTGGTAAGGTGGCATTGGCAGGTGGCCAGGGTTTTGTTACCGAAAAATAGCCACGGCTAGGGTTTTCTTACCGGAAAACGGCTTTGATACTGTGCCACTTGTTAAGGGAGTTTATATCTTGTTTTTCATGAGAAATGATTGCAATAAGTTATATACACGGTGACCCTACTTTAGATTACTAGAAAGCAAAAACCGTAATTACTAACATTGAACGATATGTCGATATCTAACACTGTATATGATCATACAAAGACCATTGTACATCTAACACTGTTTATGATCGTACAAAGACCTTTAAAGTTGATGCATCTTTGTTTTTTTGGTAACCGTGGGTTTCCGGGCCAGCTTACGCGCACCGACTAATCCCTGGGCGACCACGAATGGCCTGGAGTCATCGCAGGTGAACCTCCATGGCCACAAGAGCTTTGGCAGCGCCTGGATTTGAACCCTGGGTAGATGAGATCTTCCACTACATCCCCCAAAGGCTTTACCAGTACGCCACAACCCAAGTGGGTAGATGCAACTTTGTCTCCTCTTCAACCATGAAACATGTTGGTTAATCCATATAAACCTGCTCATCATCAAGTTCACTAGGAATTACATCTTTTGAGGTGCAACAAAATGGAGTGCATACAACTAGATATACAAATCTGAATGAAGGTAATGTTCATAACTAGAGAAGTCCCTTCATAACTAATTACACAAGCTCGAGAACAATACTTGACAATTTTCATGAAATACGTTTGCAATGGAGAGTGCTTTCCTGAGAGAAGAGTTTCTTGTACTGCACCAATGTCATCGATGCATTGTTCATAATGGTTGGATAACAGGCAATAGAGGCCATATAATTGTGGATAGGATATGTAGTACAAGTTCGCATGTTTTGCATATGACAGTAGGTGTCAATGGACTATGAGGCTGCTTACATGAAGGAAGTGTTTGGAAGGCATGCTATAGAGGAGAGCATTGGTGTAGTTCTTTAGCATCATTGCTTTTAGTTTCTTATGGGTTTTCCTGTCATGAAGAAAGATTGAAGGCTGTTACGAGGTTTTCTCTTTTATCGTCTTATTTTTTAATTAGTTGATTATTTTCTTTCTATAGTTATGCTATCCTGTTGTATGAACCAGACGATGCTTAAACTAGTTTTAGCAAATCTCTTGCTTGTTAATCAGTTTGTTTCTAACTTAAATTTTTGATTGCTTGTAACGTGCTAGTTTTTGATCTCCATTCCATTATTTTCCCTTGATTTTTACTCTTAATCTTTTGGTTAAACATCAAATTCATATTTATGGTTGATATCTCTTACAGGGTTCCAAATGCTAAAGATGGCAGAGAATCAACAGATATTGAAATTTATGGCATGCAGGGGATCCCACCCGACGTCTTGGCAGCTCATTATGGAGATGAAGGTATCTAATATGCCTTCTTTTATTTACTTCTTAAGTTTCATTTTAGTTTTCCCTGTATTGTTCGTTGCTTTTTTTTTGTGATATAGAAATGCATATATGTCAAATTTTAACATCCAAAGATCCAAGATTGATGCAAATTTATGTAACTTGCAGAAATAACAAATATTGTATTTGTATTTACTAGTAGCTGAAAAGAGCTTCAGTTATTTGTATTAAAATCATATAAATTCATTGGCTGCGATCATATCTATAAAAATGGTGCAAGTACTATTTTATTTGGTGGGAGTAATATTATTTTTGGAATACTCCAACTTTGTCTTAGTTAGAACTGGATATGTAGTTTGTTCATCTAATTGATTTCAAGAAAACAATTCCAACAAGACAATTAACCAAAAAATTAATCAAACAACGGTCTTTCCCATCTGTCTAAAAGTCGGACATGATGGTGCAATGGTATTTCCTCCGATGTGGCCTAAAGGAATCCACAAACTTTTTAGTATCCGCTAGAACATCCTTCAGCAAGGTTACTCGGATGTTGTGATAACTTGGAGCCGACATACTATCATTGGCATAAAGTAAAAGATCACAATTAAAGAAAGTTTAAAGATTAACAATATTTAAACTTTCTAACTAGTGACTACCTCTTCCATATTCTCCAATTGCATTGATTACATCTTGAAAGCTCTCATCCCGCACGGCATTAAACGGTAACCCAACCGAGTATGCCCATATAGCAAATTTCTTCCAAGCATTCATTTTCAACTTCTCCTTTATTGGGTCATTTCTATCCAACGTGACTTGTTTCATTTTGCCATAGTCAGGCTTGAACATGGTATCAAGAGGACCCCGAGCATCGCTCAGCCCCTTTCTTTTATTTCCCTTAGCACTTTGAACATCCACAACTTGTATGTCATCATCCTCGTCTTCACTGTCTATTGCACATCTTTGAAGAATTTCAATGGTTCTTTTCTTTTCCTTCTTCTTTTTATCTTTTTCATTCATACTCGTAAGAACTCTTTTCTTAATGTTAGCAGTCACGTTTGGACAACCCGTCACTTGTCCTTCGTAAGGTGTTGTTTTAACCGTGTGATCATCTTATCACACAAGGTGCACCAAACGTTGGGTTTTTTTGTGGGATCTTTCCATACTCCCCATTCCCACGCCATGTCACCGTTTTTGCATTTTGTAGCTGCGTCGGATGTAGTTGTATTGGTGGTGCTCGGGGTGGTGGACGCTTTCGAAGAAACACCTTCCATGCTAAACTAGTGTAGCTACTAAAAAATTACACAAAAAAAACTTAACAAGGAGTGGGAAGAACAACCAGAAAATTAGTGTAGCTGCTAAACAAGGAGAAGCTAAAACAACCAGAAATAGCTAAAATAGTAAATTTAACACAAAACATTAACAACGAAGGCTGTAGGAGAACAGTAAATTTAACACAAAAAACAGTAGTGGGAAGCAAAACACAAAAAAAACAGTAGCTAAAACAGTAGTGGGAAGCAAAACAGTAAATTTAACACAAAAAAAAATACCATTGAATTATATCGAGTCTCAGACGAAGGCTGTAGGAGAAGTAGCAAATGGAAAAAGACAATAACCTGTTGGAACTGTTTTCTTGAGTGCAACCGATTAGAAAAAGTCTGAGTAGGAGCTGATTAGGAAAAATCGAGTAGGAGTAGGAGTAGGAGTCGATTGGGAAAAATTGAGTAGGATTAGGAGGCGATTGGGAAAGATCTGGTGGAAATAGGAGCCGATTGACAGTAAATCGAGTGGAATCGAGTAGACTGTGGTCGTGGGAAAAATCGAGTGGAAATAGGTACTGTGGTCGCTGAAGAATCGAGTAGAAGAGGTAGACTTTTAGTTTTAGGTTAGTCAAATTGAAGTCCACAAAGCCCAAAATCAAAAATAAAAGAGGCCCGGAAGGAAAAATGAAAGCCCAGAGCCCCAGACCAGAAAGAAAAAGCCCAAACTTATAGGCCATAACAATTTCGGTATATCAGACCGCAATTTTTTATCAAATTGCGGCGAAATTGCGGTGAATAGCGCCGCAAATTGCGGTACCGCTATAATCCACCGATATTTGGCACCACAATTTTTCTTCAGACCGAAAACCGCAATTGCACCGCAATTTTGCTGCTATTGCGGCGCAATTAACTGCATAGCTTATATCAGAAATTGGGACTGTTAATCTCTTAAACTAAGCCAGAATCTTGTTTCAAATTGTCAATATTGATTGTGGCTTTTGTTATTCTGCATCCACAAGGGATGTAAGCACACTTGGATGGCCAAGTGAGATTGAGATCATGGGTATGTTTTGGCCTAATTTGAGCTTACATGCTTTCACATTGTTATTTTGCTTCTGCAGTTCTTTGTAGCTTTATTTTACTCAGATTTGGCACACATGTAGGTTATTAGCTTGATGGAAATTGGTTATCAAATTGATATCTTTCTACGCATTTAGGTTAGTGGAGACAACGTCTTTGTTTGGCATCTATCATCATCAGTAGGGGCGTTAACAAGCCGAGTCAGGTAGTAGGTTCTGTTTGAGCTCGGCTCGAGAAAGTAATATCAGGCTCGAGCTCTACTTGAGCTCAAATGGCTTTTTCAAAGTAGTGCTTTAGCTCGAATTTTTTTTCAATGTTCGAGCTCGAGCTTGATTCTCGATGATAGTTTAACAAATTTGAGCTATACATGATACCTAAAATATAAGCTTTATAAGCCCGTTTATGGATTCGAACTCGAGATCGATTAACTCGTTTATTGGCTTGAGCTTGATAATTGTTATATTTTTGTATGATATTTTAACATATGAATATGTTTGGCTCGAAAAGTATATGCTCGAATAGCTCAACTTGCTCAAAAAATTACAATTGAGCTTTCAAATGAGCCGAGTCCAACATCTCATTAAGTTAAAATAAGCTTTATTTTGTGTTCAAGGTCGACTCGAGCTCGAGTAGGTCATCAAAAGCTGGAACCCTTAACAACCCTAATTATCACTACTGTTTATCTTTGTAAGTCATCACTATCTATTATGGTCCTTAAGGATCACTTATTTCTTAAATAGATTTATTAAAAGTTTATCCCAACATTCAATTGCTTCAATGGTATTGGAAGGTTCATTGTGGAACATGCTAAAACCAGAATCCCGTTGCTTCATAATCACCATTGTGATAATCTACCACCACGGCACCACCTAAAATCATGTCTTAAAGTGGATTGCATGTCACGCTTATCGGTGGTTGTATATCTGTTCTTGTAGATTGAGACCAAGACACTTTTCTTTCATTCATCAAGTTATCATAGTGTCTAAAGTAAAAATATTAGGCCCCCAAACTTCTGTAGGGGTGTTATATGCCTTTCAAGGTCCTATTATTTTGCTGAAGCTTGAAGTGTCATGTGGGACATGTGAACCTGCTAGATCAAGGTAGTGCTATAGATTTCTGAAAGGACTTGCTTGGATCCTACTGTTTCATAGTTGGGTGATCTTGAAGAAATGTGCTGGCACTGCAGGATAGTTCTGAGATCCTCATGATCATTCTGAAGCATCTTGAAGAATGGAGATCCTCATGATACTGGAACTGCAGGATAGTGTGACAATCTCTCACTGTTAGATGACATGTCTCCTCTCAGGAAGATCACAAATCACCCCAATCAGTCACTATGTGCATGTCTCTGCAGTAGCTATCATTGCGATTTTTAGTCTCTTTCAGTGATCTCTCATGTATGATAAAATGCCAGTATCTCTCTTCTCTCAACTTGGGCCACATATCCTCTGCGTATTCGGTATTCCATATGCAACACCTTAGTACAATTGACAAGAATTTGATTCACATATGGTCCTGGAAATCCTCAAAACTATATCTGTGAACAGCTGACCTGATAGAGCATACTAGACTGTCTATATTCTGGTAAATTGGTCATTGCTACTATTTGTAATGAGCAGCAATTATTTCTACCAATATAGCTGTGCTTATCACTTTTTTTATGTGCTCATTCTTTTCGTATCTTATAAACTTTTATCAGTTTATATATTTTATATCATCTTTTGATTGTTCTTCCATAGTTTCTAGCATGCTATAGAACAATGATTACTTATAGTTTATAATCCACATAACCTTGTCATTTTATTTGTTAATCGAAATCCTAATATACGTTTGTTGGGTTATAATGGATAATGATGATGGCTTGATTATGTTAAATTGCTTAGTTAAAATAGCGATAAATCTCCATTCTTTGTTTATTCTTTTTGGGACAAATAACAGCAGTGCTTTACTTCTCTCATCTTCGCAGACAATGACAACCCAACAAAAGTTGGAAAAGTGGAGATTCCTTCTTCCCAAGTTGGCATGATACCAGGATCATTAGGATATCCTCCATCAACAATGCAGTCTATGTAAGTAACGTTTTGCTCCAAATATATGCCTAAGCCTATGCCTTTACCTTTACCTTTTTGGAGTTTGTATTGCATGTGTGCACATGAGCTATTAACTCGCATCGAAATATAAGTGCTACATCTTCTTTTCAACAGCATAAAGGAGAGTGGATCTTTTGAACTGCCCCTAATATTTGTTATTCCTTTTTGAAAAAGTTATATGCATTATATGAGCTATATAATTACACAAAGTGGTTAATACTAACTGTATTGCTCCACATCTCTCAACATTATTGGAGTATTGATGAGAGAGGGCTATTGTTGTTTTCTGTAACATATATATATAGAGAGCAAATATGATTTTCTTCTCTGAAATTTGCATCCATGATAAGTCGGGTTTACACCCTCCTTAATCGATCCACAGGTGTATGGTGTCGAATCAAGTAATACGTACATAAGTATGAGTATCGAACCAAAGGAACGTGGTACTGATTACCGCAATGACTATATTGATTATTAACTAGACTGATTAAAATTGGATTGTTTGTTGTTGGAAAAACTAACTTTTCACTGATAACAGGAATGAGGCTAAAATGAAAGCAGTGAATAATTAAGATTTGAAAGAGTAATAAAAAGAGTTGGAGGGTTGGAATCCTCTTGAACATAAGCCTAGCATCTATGTAAGAATATGACTTGGATTGAACTGAACAGTGAAAAGCATAATCACAACATTAAAACACTTTATCAAGCTGTAATGAATTCTTTTCAAACCACTGCTTAATCTCTCGATCTCTCGATCTCCACAATGAAAATTTTGAAAGACTTAGCGATTGATGACAACAAGAATGAAAATCATATCTCTATCTCAATTGCATTGAAGACATAAGAGAGAAGCACAAATCTAGAGAAATTTTCTCAAAGATTTAAAGATTAGAAAATCATCCAATAGTTGATGACTATTACACGCATTAAGCACAATCTCAAATGTTTCATAATTCAGAAAAACCCAATATCAAAACTCATACATAGTTACAAGTTTAATTGTTCATGATTCAACCAACCCCCCAACATGAGAAGTTTAGCTCATGTTGGGTTTTTTCACAAGCAAGAATGAATTACAAAAAGTTGGAAGAGATCATTGTTATCAACATGAAAGCAATAAAACTCCCTGAAGAAGCAATTCTCCAATCTTCCGTACCCGTCGTACGTGAATCTCCTTGTTCCAATCTTCAATCTATTATCTTCTCCTTCGAATCGTCTACTCTTAACCTTCAAAAATCGCCTTTTTCTCTCTGTATTTCATGATAAGTGATAATATCCCCCAACCTCCATTCAACCTAATTGATAAAGGACTCAAACGTAATAGTAAGGGGATAGGCGCGGTCGACCGCGCGGATGGAGTCGCGCCGAGATCTGCGCGAAGCACTGTCCGTGTGCTCGCACGAGTAGCCGCGCGGATGGATCCGGGCCGAGATCCGTGCGGAACACTGTCTTCCATTTTCTCTACTTCTCATAAATTGGTCTAAATTGCCAATTTTCTCTTCCATTTGACTCACCGATTGTCTGACTTTGTCAAAACCCGAAGATCTGTACTTTTCTCTCAAAAACTCGTTAAAATAACTATTTTACTTGGACACTTGCAACGAAAGGACCGATTTATGATTAAAAATAATGTCGAAAAACGACATTATCAACAACCCCAAATCGAGCGTTGCTTGTCCCCAAGCAAAACAGCGGGAAAGATAAACCAAAACAACAAAACGCAATTTCGTACTGTCGAGTATATCATTAATGATCTCTAGTCAACCCAATAATCACAACACATTAATTGTAAGACGCCTTACACCTCTACTAGTCTTGCTATGGTGCCCGGAATAATAATTCTTTTGATAGAAGAACTGACGAGGGCCACACCACACTAGTCTGATCTTAAGTTAAACATGTACAGAGAGGATTTCGCCTCGACCCTACCTCACTGGTTTCTCTCTATACACACGAACTTAGGCTCTACACAATTGTCCATGCTAAGGGAGTTTAGGTACCAAGAATCATCAAATTAAGCATGAACAACATTATGAAAAACGCACGAAAGTCAGCAATGCGATCTCGAAAGGACTCAACTAGCAAGACCAGGTATGATTGGGTACTCTGCTTTTCTTCCTTCAATCCCTTCCAAAATGTCAATACCTCACTTAACTGTTGTGGGTTGTATATGGTTTAGAATCTGTTTTTGATTCCTCCCCCTTCTGTTAAGTTTCCCACTCTATAACACTATTGTCCACATTATTTTTATTCACCCCCTTTTTTTTTACCCATTGCTTTTAAACTTGAAGCGGGCTGTAATTGACTGAATTGGGGTTCTTTGGATTTCTAGAATAGTGGACTTAGTGACACACGGTTAAGGCCCTTTAAGAGGTATTTAGCCTAGAATTTCATGAAGTCGAAAACAGAGTTTGAACCCAATCTCCCTAAAGAAGTCTTTGCTAACCAAGGCAATGTTATAACGAGATCATGCTATAACTACGACAAGGATTTGAAAAAGTGTATAAGGAATATGCGTTAATCCTCTCGCAATTAATTTGCAATTTGGCTCAAAGTTCACTCACCGGTTGTTCTCCACTAAGGTCTCTGCTACATGCACTCACCTAAGTTCATCTTAGTGCTATATTATCCTTTACAACTTCACCTCTCAAAAATTAGTGTTCTGAATCCCCATACAATCTTTTAGTAAAAGAATCGTTCGTTCTAACATTAAGCCTAGTGATTGCTCAATCCACTGCGATAACAAAAATGATAGACTCGACAGCAGACAACCCCAAACCAAACACAACATTGTCCTCAATGTTACGATCAATTAAAGGCAGGTATAGCAAACATGAAATGCACAATTCAAGTACAATCATCCAAATAAAAAAAGACAATTCAGAGTTCAAATAGGAAAGATAGAAAAATGCAAATCACCAACCCTCAATCGTTACGGACGCGGCGGCGAGATGTTGAAGTACCGGGAGGTTGCCTCCTTTGTCGTCTAGCAAGTGGCGGGTTTGAAGGACCCGCTTCATTCGGGTCTGGCTCTCCCGTGATCAGTCGCCGCATCGCCGCGTAATGCTGCTCCATCCTATCCTCCATTCTCTGCTCCATCAAATCAAATCGGTTGCTGAAAAATTGCGCCAGTCCTGGAATATCAGTTGGTTGTGATGCCTCACGATTATTAGCAGCCGGGTGATAGTCCTCATCATCTTTCTTATTTGCCTCCACGTCGTCGACCCCTTTCGATATGTCTATTTCCTCGTTGGCGATAGCATGCTGCCTATCAAACCTTTCAATCGCTCGGGCACCAGCGCGGTAAGTGTGTCGATCGAATGGCGCTAGTGGTGGGAGAGTGGTCCGACCACGCACCCGACGTCCCTGCAAAATTTTGTAATTAAGGAAGGGAAAGACAAGATACCTGTGGTGTTACTGTCAGACGCTGCATCAATCATTTGAAGCTGGATAATGTGACCAATATCCATCGGAAGATTGAATTGGATGCAGTAGAGGATTCTTGCTAGGTAGGCATCCACTGTGGTCTCGTGCGTGGATGGGACCAAATTGCATTTTAGGAATTTCATCCCTAAAGCAATTTCAGGCCGGAGCTCACTTTTCTTTATCTCGGTAAATGCATACCATCAATCCATTTTGATGGCAAAAAAAATTACCCATAAGATAAGTGAGAGTGATGACTTTTGGCGGTAAGCACTTACTCGATAAGCGTTTGGTAAACGGCCCTTACTCAACAAGTCAATGATGTTAAGCAAGTTAAATTAGGTTATATACTAAAAACTAAAATGTAAGACACTAAAAAGGTAAGAAATTACAAATATCGCGTTACAAAAACTGCATATTGGGCCATGGTTGTCACAGGCCTAACGTGTCTTAAGCTTCGTTGGCTGCTGTGGCGAGCCTTTTAGAACTGGTCCAATGTCATTTGCAGGGTTTTCAAGGTCATTCAGGTGCTAAGGTATGGGAGAAATGGAAAAGCAACGCACCGCATGCCTTGTTTTGGCAGGAAGACTATGTTGTTAAGGGGTTTTGTAGGTGTGAAAAAGTGATCCAACTGTCAAGTGTAGGACTTGTCAGCCTTGGTAAAACTTAGGGGGCATTTGGTTAGAGGTATTAACCTGTTATTAGAATATAAAAGAAACTGTTTGGTTTTATATAATATAATTGGCCTATTCCCCCTCAAGCCCAAAATTTCATTCCAGCTTAAGCTGGGGGTGGGGAATGAAAATTCATTCCCATTCTCATTCCCTGATTTTTTCATTTTCATTCCCCTGCCTGAACCAAACAGCCCCTTATTCTTTTGGACTTCTGATTTAGCATATATCTTGAATTTTGGATGTACAACATAGCCTTTTCATGATATTATAAGTCAAATGAAATATTTTTATCATTTAAGTGTTATTCTTTACTCGAAAGTATTATAACCAACAGATGATGTCTATATCAAGACCTTTCATTAGCTTTTCTATTATTTTTAGAACACAAAAGTGATGTGATCTTTCGAAGTAACAAGATTAGGATGTTAATAATTCCGAGTATTATAAACTTTTCAGTTCTGTGGTTTGGCTGACTTTGATTGTCTTTTACTATTTTAAGCAGATACAATGCTGGATTACCTGTCCCTCGTGCTGGTTGGCCAGTTCCACCTCGCCCACAGCCATGGTTCTCACAGAATCCAGCTGGCACAGTTCCTCCTGCACCTTTAGGAATGGTACAGCAGCCCTTATTCCCTGTTCAAACTCTGCGGGCTCCTATCTCATCGACAGCACCACCAGGGCTTCAATCATCATTTCCAGTTGCTCCTCCTGGATTGCCAGTATCCACACCTTCTGTTCTTGTATCTCAACCTTTATTTCCTGTTGTAGCTAGTAATGGTATGCCATCTCAAAGTTCAGCATATTCTGCTCCTACGCTCTCAACAAGCATTCCGTTAGGCTCCCCTTCAGATTTGAAGAACACAATGGATCCACATGGAATTGTCAATATTAACATGCCAAGGGGCTACCATACCCCAGGGTTCCAAGGTTTGACTCTTCCCTCCAATCTTTAAATATTTTGCACTTCTGCAATGTGGCTTGTAATGATGTGGAGCATGATTTATTCTGCAACTTGAAAAGTTTGCTTTTCCCAACAAGAGATTCCTACCTTTTCAAAATATTTGTATGATGTACTTTCTTTCTTATTCTGTTCCACATTAAATAAACAAAATGAAATTGGATGTAATATGTATTTGATTGCTGGAAAAATCAATGCATATAAACTTCAATCTAAGATCAAGAAAATGAATTCTATATGTAGATCTTTTATTTTAATCTCAACTTTCTAAAATTTAGAAAAATAATTGAAACATCAGAGAAATGCTCATTTGCCTCTGCCAGTTAAACTGTCAGTTATTATAAAAGCACATAATATCATTTCCTGGACCAATGTAATAAATGCTTGCTGCTAAATCAGTCTCTGCAATATAATTGATGTCTGCAACTCTGCATTCTTTATGTTTTTAACGCAATGAGTTTATATTTTTAAACAGTGGGGGTTACAAATATGTTTCGATACTGCATTATAAAAACCAACTGCACCAGATTGTAAATTTTTTGCCGACTGAGAAGGAAATCTAGCTTTCATAATATGCTCCAATAGCAATGTCATGGCCAATGGAATGGACTAGCCTGATCAGCTAGAAAATCAGGAGCTTGTTGATGCAAATTTAATATTTTTTATATTCATCTAAAAAGTTGATGAAGAAAAATATGCATAAGTTATTATTCATTGTATTACTTTATTACCATCTTATGGTTTGATAAAATTCGTTTGTGCAACCTGGTTGTGTTTTAGTGACTGTAGTTATTTAATTTGCACTGTCATATCATGTTAGCATGTGCTTAAGCAAGTTCCACCATGATCCTATTTTTATTTAAAGCTTTAGCATGACGTTCTACCTATCTTGCTCTATTAATATATTTAGCTTGTTGAAAATTTTGCCGACTTTATCATTGGCGGAACCACAATATTGCTATATATTGTTTCTTTCCACTTCCGATTCTCCTAAAAACCAATTTTGTGGAGATCGTAGTGGTGTTTGTTGGAAATCGATGCCTAGATCACTATTAGTTAATGGTGAACCGGAGAGATTGCAAAGCATGATAAGAAAATCTAAAAGCCGAGTGCATGTGTTGAATCATAAAGAGTAAATCATAATTTCCAAACACAAGCATGGAAAATGTTTAGTGTTTGTTTACAAGCTAAAGTTTCATGAAATATTATTATTGGAATCTTGGGGGCCGGCTGAACAGGCTAATAAAGGCTAGGCCTTGGGGCTCCTCCACATAGTTTTGCTGTTTTGAGTATCCTTGGGGCCATTGCGGATTTTCTTGGTTGTTATCTTCAGATCTCCATGGGATTAGTCAAGATGCGTAATTATTACACTTTTTAATTAACGACAATTCTACTCTTAATAATAGAGTGAGCAATGAATTTCTTTATCTCTTGAGAAATTTACACTTATTTTGTGGCAAACTAAGGGGCCTTTTACCAAAAGCTTTCCAAGTAAGCGCTTATCCGCAATAGTCACCACTCTCAATTACCTTATCGTGTAACATTTTCAGCTATCAAAATGGATTGTTGGTAAGTGTATTTTACCCCGTAAACGCTTACCAGGTAAGATTATCGATCCTTGATATGCCTCTTATTGGGTAAGACTCTTGGTCCTTGCCATGCTACCCACGAAGGCAAGGACACCTGGTAAGCGTTTTGGTAAACAACCCCTAAGATAGAAAAGTGGACACTTATATTGGGGTGTTTATAGTACATAAGGATGCATTCACTTGTGTGTGAGGAAAGGATTTTTTTTTTTTTGGGGGGGGGGGATATGCTGCAACAAGAGCAAGTACATTACAATCAACTCGTATTCTGTTGGGGTGTTGAAAACCCTAACATAACTTGTGATTACAGTACATCAGAGAAGTCTGATCTCAAACCAAACCCAACAAACCCAGTAAGTCCCACCAGGACGTGGAGTCTGGAGGTGGGATGTAAACAGACCTGGCCTCTACCTTGAGAGTAGAGCGGCTGTTTCCGTGAAGGCCACCGACTGGTGTAAAGTGTGAGAAGAGAAAGCGTCCAAGCATATATGAATTATTTTGGGAGAAACAACATAAGAACTTGAAAATACGAAAGACCGTGCTAAAGTTTGGAAAAGAGTTAGAAATAAGCATCAACAATCATAACGCACAAACAACAAACATACCATAAGACAGAAGCAAGCAAGGGACAAAAATCATATCCAAGGTAGGAAGACTTGCACACCTTAGTCTAACATAGGACTCAAAAGATCTATGAACACCATCTGTAAATATTTGCTTCATTCCTTGTACTTCTCTATGAGACGTCCGAGGAGGTGAATTGCCTCGTTCGTTATCAACCTGGCATGAAACCAAATTGGTTCTGTCACCTTTGTTTTCACGTCTTACCCTAGTCTCAATCACTCGTTCCCATACTTTCATGGTGTGGCCAAGTAACTTTCTCCTGCAATAGTTGCCACAATGTTGCGTGTCACCTTTCTTATAAAGCAACACCACCACACTAAGCCTCCACTCTCTTCAGGAATCTTTAGCAGTCCTGAGTGTGACGTTGAAGAGCTTTGTCAACACCACTGCACACCCGCCTCTTCTATACAAAGCCATACCTCTCTATAGGAATCTGGTCCAGGCCTAAGGCTTTACCTTTCCTCATCTTCCTTAGCGTCTCCTTCAATTATCCTATGCTATTGCGTTGGCAAAAACAAATATTGTGTAGCCCGAGACGTTCCCGTACTCCTACCTCCCTCTCCGCCTCCCTTTCCCTTGCCTTGTTAAATAACCTACACGAAATAGATACCCCATCTTCTCTTAGTATCTTTATTTTTTACCAAGACCCAATCATTCTTGTCCTTAAAACAAATTAAATTTTCCTACATCCTGATGCCTCCACTCTCTGGCCTTAGCTAACCTGTAGATTCTTATTTCGCCTTCTCTAGTATCTAACCTCCTATTCATCTCCTCATAAGCCTTATCCTTTGCCATAGTCATCTCTTTTTTCTCTTCCATTTTGCTTCCTTGTACACTTATCTCAATTTATGCTTTTAGTCAACCTCCTGCCACGCAAGCAACTCCATAAGACGTGTTTATTTCAACTAACATTCACTTATACTTATTCATTCTACCATCACGACTCTCTATGATCCTTAGTCCTCCTAGATGACTCAAATGGGTCTGAGGATGAATCATATCATTTTTTAATCTGTTTCATATGTGGCAATTCCGCCAAGATTTCTTCGTTAGTTGGGGGAAGAATCCGCCTGTATCGGATTTTTTGAGGAACGGATTGAGAGAGAATTTGATTTGGTTAGACAATGTGTGGTTGGTGAACTTCTTTTCACTTTCATCATTTCATGGAAGAATGAATCAGCAAAAAACAAAGAGAAGCAGATTTTTTTCTATACTCGATAAATATTAGTGATTCCAATTATTAAATGCTTTGTTCTTTTTCGTTTATCAAATAAAATTTCCTATTAGACTTTATTGAGATAGGTGTGATCCCCCCTCCGAGAACTGTATACGTTAGTTGGGGGGAAGAATCGGCCCGAATCAGCGGTTGTATCCTTGGTGACAACTCTATCGGTGTGGGTTACTCTACCTCACATTTGCTCGGCGTCCTGCCCGCCTATTCCCTATCTTCCGAACAACCCTCTCTTTGAAAACTTCTCCAGCTGCCCCTTTTAGGGTTTTCTGTAGGATTCCCAGTCTACCCTCATTTGCTCCCTCCGGGCACCACTCATGTAAAGGTCCGTTACCGACAATCTATGCTGCGATGAACACACTTCGTCCGGCAACACCTTGCAATCCCTGCAGGCTCTATGTCCTGACTATGCACGAGCATGTAATTTAAGGGAACTTTGAGGTGAATCGGCAATAGTTCTTACTGGATTATCAAGGAATGATGCTGACATGCAAGCAAGGTTGTTGGATTTGCACTAACCTTGTTCTGGAAGCCCTTTTGACGTTGTTTTTTCACTAGGTGTCATGGGGAACTGAAACTTTAAGACTCAGTTCTCATCCAGAAAAAAACATAAAGTCCAACCTTAAAATCCACAAAGATGATTGATATGAATTATAATCAACTACAAATTAACAATATACAATCCAGATATAATTCTTGAAAATATCTGATCAGGCATCATGGAATTTTGATTTTATTTGAATTGCATCACTAGCTTTTCCATCTGACCGTATTCTTGTGTCACATCTCTTATCACTATCCGTTGTCATATATCTTATGTAATTGAGTTTGCGCAGGTGGAGTAGCAATTAGTTCACATTCTTATGCTTCTGGCCCCAATACTGGTGGTCCCTCAATCGGACCGCCTCCAGTAATTGCAAATAAAGCTCCTGCTATTCAACCAGCAACAAATGAGGTCTACTTAGTATGGGATGATGAGGCGATGTCCATGGTTCGTTGTTTTCTTTCAAATGTTCTGCGGTTCATATTTTCTGCTGTTGTTGAATTCCCCCTCTGCATTGATATTCTTCAATATATCGATTTACACAGTATATTCATCAATAAATATACACTATGCAAACTCTGTGATTGATGAATATGGTGTATATTCGTAAAATATTCATCAATGAATATGCACTATACGAAATTTTGATCATTTATATAGTTTCCTGGCTCATTTTAATTTGATTTTGTTGTTGTTGATTTGATCCTTTGTATTGATTTTTGTTGGCAGGAGGAAAGAAGAATGTCTTTACCAAAGTATCAGGTGCATGATGAAACAAGCCAGGTAAGTCGTACCTTTTACCGTAGTCTTTTACACACTACTTTATACATCTAACACGTGAGTAGGCGGGTCCCATGTCATGATTTTCAGATTTCAGTTTAAACATTGTTCCATAAATGTAAAGGTATTTCAGTAATCCTCCATTATTTTTTAATTCCTTGTTTCAAAATAGTAGTAATAGTAATAATAATAATAATAATAATAATAATAATGTTTGGAGAAGAATTATCTGAGCCTTTTGCTCATGTTTTGTTTTTGGCCATTCTCCGGTTGGCAAGCAATCCAATCCACCAATTTGTTGAGCATCAAAGTTCAAGTAGGTATTTACGTTATTGTTGTTTCTAGTTAGTAGTTAACTATAATTCTGCTGAGGTTGCTGCGGTCAACTTGAGGACTCTCCGACCAAAGTGTATGTATTTGCTTTCTAGAACTATTATTCGTTTACCAATGCTTTATTGTGAAGTGTTGGATATGGGTGGAACAGAGTTTTGCCCATTCGTACAAAATAATTTTATGACGATGGCCCAGGTCAGCTTCTTCTGGAAAATCCCGATAGATAGAAGCAAAGCTCTAGTACTGAAATGCATCTTTTTTTCATCAATGATGATGTTTGTTGGTTGGTTTTGATTCAGAGGGTTCTAATTACACTTGTGTTGTGGGTCCATGGTTTTTCA
Source organism: Arctium minus (assembly GCA_954870635.1). Classification (NCBI taxonomy): domain Eukaryota; kingdom Viridiplantae; phylum Streptophyta; class Magnoliopsida; order Asterales; family Asteraceae; genus Arctium; species Arctium minus. Next base: position 69,486,147 of record OX941092.1, on the reverse strand, counting down.
GATGAGCTCGATTGATGCAGCCATTGATAGGAGGATATCAGAAGGCAGACTTGCTGGTCGAATGGCTTTCTAGAGACGGTTGTTTTGGCCGATTGACAAAGAGAGGCATTCTTTGAATCATTCTAGCCTTAGGTAGAAAGGATGGAATTTGCAATTTGTGCTTTCTTAATATTATTAAAGGGGGGAAATGTCTTGTGGAGTTGTTTGTATGTGTGGATGAAAAAGAATTAGGGACAGATGATGCTCAATTCAAGTTTTTAGTTATGTTTCAGAATTTGTGATTTGGTGTTTGGAATGGTTATGATATGCATGTGTTAACTGAATGCTTATATTCATGATGCATTTTTTTTACAGTGGATTTGGAGCCCAACATGTTTTTGTGAGACCACAAAACTATACTTGACTTTCACAGCAAAACACTGTGGAGGTACGAAAACACAATGAACCTTTATGGCAAAAACACTCTGAAGGTTTCTTTTTGTACCTTCACAGTATTTTCACTGTGGAAGTTCTATGTGTTTTTTGTCTCTTGACAGTTGGTTACGAAAACAGGTCGGCCTCACGAGAACCCAACCATGTATAATACAACTTTGTGCAATTTTTTTTAAATATTCTTTTTTAAAGTTCTTGTCATGACTTTTAATTCAAAAATCATCTTAAGATGTCACAAAGAAGTGCAAAGTCTGATGGTACAAATTCAACTTTTAAAGTATATGCCTGCAACTGAGATTAGCAATTTGATTAACCGTTCCTTATGGGTATTGGTCTTGGTCCTGGTCAATGGAAAAGGTAACCGCTTAATCCAATATCAGTTATAATCGGTTGACAAGTAGTATTTTGCAAATTACTAGTAACAAAAATCGGTTTTGTGTAGGCCCTTTCTTCATTGTTTTTATTCTAATTTTCTCTTATTATATAGAAATATATTAAACTAAAAATTATAAAAATTAATAAAATAAAAGTTTTTATACTCCAATCAAATATGATATTATTTTATTTGAATACAAGTACAAATAAAAAAATAATCATACAAATTGTTTATAAGTCACAATAAATGATTTTTTTTAAAACTAATAAAAGTCGTCTTCGTCTCGAGGTTCTATATTGAGATGATCAAAAGCAAGCCATTGTATCTAGTTCTTTGCTCTCTTCGTTGGAGTAGCGATATATTGACTTCCTTCTTTGTCAGGTATTTTATTATTAACGTATGAAAATTGATTCTCGCAGGATTGGATATTAGGTTATGGCTATCAAAGAAATAGTTGAGATAAACGCAAACCTTAGCGGTTCCTTTGTAAGCAACGTCTTTTGTTGGGAAAACAAAAGAAAAATAAGATTCCAAAGCTACGGTGTTTGTTTGGGCGATTAATAAATCTCTTGTAAACACGGAAATAACCGGAAATTGGTCTCCCAAACCCTTGTACGGTTTCGTCTATTCCTTGATAAACAAAAATTCAATCAAACAGGTAAATTTCTCTTGGACTACAGTCCCATACTGCCTCCGTAAACTGAAAATCCGTAACCCCAATTGTTCCTTTTCTTTCCACTATTCCAAGATACCAAGATGTGCAAAATCATTAACGGTTAAAAAATTAGAAATCATATAAGTACTTAATTCAGTTGTGGTTGGAACCTATGTTGTTAATATCGGATATCGGTGCTATATCGGTCAGGGACCGATATTTGAGATATCGGAAATATCGGTGATATATCGGTTCATATAATATTTCTTAGAATTATAATATATATATATATATATATATATGTATGTATGCATCCATAAACATATCATATGCATTAATTAAAAACATAGTTTCAACATCAAAACATCAACTTAAACAAGTTTCACAAAACAAAATAGGAAAAGTGTTCATAAACGAGCTAATTAGAATGCATCTAAGTATCTAACATAGTTGGTAACTAAATAAATTAAGAAAGATCAAAGATGTTGGTTGAAAACATGAATTGGTGGTTGAAATTAAGAAAGATAAAAAACAGAAGGCAGTAAGTTTGAAGTTGTTGGTTGAAATTAAGAAAGATCAAAAACAGAAGGCAGTAAGTTTGAAGCTGTTGGTTGAAAGTTGAAACACGAATGGAGAAGAAACAGAAGAAGTCACTTACTGAGGTAGTCGTCGTGCAAGGAGCAGGAAGAGGAGAGGAGAAGAAAAGAAGTCGTCGATGTAGAACCGTGAGTTACTTACTGAGGTCTGAGTAGAAGTCGCCGTGAAGAACTGAAGAAAATAGAAGTCATCGATGTAGAAGTAAAACAGTAAAGAAGTCAACTCAATTTAGAAATTAGAAAAACCTAACTTAGAAAAAAAGGCAAAAAGCCCAACTATAACTCTAAGTCTCTAGAAAAAAAAAGCTTAAAAAACAAAGCTCAGCCTGGTAAGTCATTAAATCAGGCCCAAAAAATCATTTCTAAAAAGTCGGTATATCGGACCGATATTTTGATCAAAATATCGCGCCGATGTATTGGTCAATATCGCCGATATTCTCGGGACCGATATAAATAGCGATATTTTATCTAGGGGCGATATCCGATATATTGGCGATATATATTATTATAAAGTGTTAAGTGCAATATTCTTACTTTACTCGACCCACTACTCAAAACCTAAGTATTATCTTTGAGCTAAGTTATTAAAATGGTTTTTATCTTTGCCAAATTTATCGATATATGTTTTAAATAAATTTCTATGCAAATTATGAAAATTTGTGATTTGGTCATGTAGAAAGGTTGTATCTTCTTTACTTGGACCTAATATGTCGACAATATTGTTTATTATATTTCTATTTTGACGACGTTTATGGTAGGGTTTAAAGTGCCGACACATGTAAATTGTGGCAGGATACTTAAATATTTGATTATTTTTGCTTTCATTTGTGAAACTATTTGGATCCAATAACAAAAAATTTCTTATTATTTTATTTTCTCCGGCATTAAATAGGTATATGTTTAAGCACTAAACAATTAGTATGATAACATACATCGCTAAACTATTCGGTTCTATTTTGTAATACTTCATACGTATCGTTAAAATTTTGAGCACCATCTGATCGAGAATGGTAATACCGTTATCTCCAATAAAACAATTTTAATGTATCTTTTTGCTTTTTTAAACATGAAATAGGTCTCGTTGATCTTATAGGGTAGCATTGACCATTTTCATCCTGAATTGTTCTGTTAAATTTATTATATGGACAACATAACAGGTATGGAAAAAGGACCACCACATACATACAAGATGTAAACCAACTTTAATTATTCTACATATTTGGTATTATTAGACGCATTATTAAAAGAAATACTATATAAACATATAAAAAGGGTGAACTTTGGGAAATATGACGAAGAAAAAACTACTCGGATAAAGGGCAGATGGGGATGTTAACATATGATATAATCGTATCAAGTATCAAAAGTCTTAGAAAATCCGTCAAACAGGTAAAAACAACACAAGTTATCAAGTTCAAAAATAATGTTTGCATTTTTGTTTGTGCAATTTTTATAATCTAAACACACCACGTTTGAGGTAAAACGACTTAATTGTTGATATGTCAATTGGAGCAATATTTCTTAGACCCAATATTGGGATTTGATGATAACACAATATAACATCCGATCAATCACTTAGAATGTTTTAAAATTGTCTTTTATGACATGGATCTGAAACCACAAAGAGGATTCGAAAAATGTTAAAAGATCCGATTTATATAGGATCTGATGGTTCATGATCCAAAACTGTATTAAGGATCCGATTTTGGTGTATTCAAAATACACCTTGTAATTCAGATACCCATATATCCTTTTAAATATGATTTCCATTGTTATATTTTGAAAATCCTATTTCGAAACCCTTTAAGCATAATGCCTTCAGCAAAATTTTAGACTAGTTAAAGTGAAGTTGGATCGATGCCCAAGTGGATTGGTCAGTCATCTAGCTGATAAAAGATCAAAGGGTGGACAAGTCAGATAGTTTGACAAATACTATCTGGCAAGCTGGTTTGAAGTGATGACTTACGGACCAAACTTCACTTGCCAACATTTACCGACTCTAGTCCTAGTATGGGGAACATGTTCAACATGTAAGACAAAATAAATATATAAAATATATCTAATTTACTTACTTTATTTTTCACTCCGCGCACGATAGGATGAGTAGGGGCAACAAATGTCTGCATCATATCAAATGGCTATTATGAAAAGTGTAACGATATATGGATCATCAAATTAAATGAAGACACGTGTTTGAGATGCAATACTTAAGTAAATGCTTGGAGTGCTATAAAGGCGTTCTTTTGATCATATGCAACTTCTCTATTTAAATAATTTATATGTTCAAATTATTGCAAACCGACGCCTTAACCATCTAAAGTATTATCTCACATCTATGTTTCTATCACTGTTAGGACATTCCTTTCGAGTGTTCTTTCAGTCTTTGTGAGAAAATTTGTAATCAGTATAGGTTGTTTAGGATAGGTCTTTCATTCCTAGTTTTCGCAACAATCTACAATTTTTTGTTTTTATAAAACGTACAGAATTAAAACTGAAAATTCGTTGTGTTTGTATTCAACCTCCTTCTACAAACACTAGTGTTTAAGTCATTAACCCCTTCATGACCAACAATGTTCGAATCTACTTTCTTAATTTGCGAGTTGTAAAAGTGATTGAACACCAAGCCCAATTGAATCACCAATGTTGTTTGGATCATTCAACTTAACTACACAACATATGTGCAAGCGGTTCTGGTTGGTGCAACCGTCGCTTATGTCAAATCCATGGATTTTGATGCCATGCAATATTTCTCCATGTGGCATTTTAACATGGAATTTTCCTCTGTCGTATGAAGTGTGCCATAATTTTATTGTGCCATTTTTTCACTAAACATAATCACCAAATAGAAATGTTGCCAAACTAGGGAATTTCATGTATGATTCGTAATTACTTTGATAACGTAATCGGGAACCCCAAGAATTGAAGACCCTGCTTGAAAACCAAGAAAACTATAAGATGTCATATTTCAAATAAAAATTCAAAACTATCTTGGAACAAAAATTTAGTGAAACCTAAACTAAAACCCAAATTGCAAGTAATACGAGATCGAGAGAGATGAGAGAGTTGGCATGATTTACAAAAATGGACGAAAGATCTTGATCTAGAGGGTTTATTTCATGGAATTTTGGTAACTCAATTGAATTAATTTAGTTTAAATTAACATAGATATTAAAATAAATAAAAAGGAATAAATTTAATTCTCCCATCATACTCCTCTTGAAATGACTCTATATGAGTTTTGAAAACCTTTCACAGAATTAGGGATTAGTATAACAAAAAATGATGTTATCAACATAGTTTTGTACTAAGATCATGTCACCTTTATGCCCTTTCCAGAATAGAGGTGTCAATAGTACCTTTCTCGGATCCATTTTTGACTAAGAAAGTGGAACGAGTTTCATACCATGATCTTGGTATAAGACCATAGAATGCTTTGTCAAGAAGGTATACATGGTTGGGAAGTTTTGAGTCCTCAAAGCCAGATGGTTGTTGGATATTTACTTTCTCATGAAGCTTACCATCCAAAAGGCTGATTTGACATAAATTTGGAAGATTGTGAATCCTTTGTGAGCAGCATAGGCAAGGAATATTCTGATTGGTTGAAGCCTAGACATTGGTGCAAAAATTTCACAATAATATATCGCAACTTCTGTTGAAAATTGTGATATGAAACAAGGATATGCAAAACAAAAAATTTTGGCGTTCCTGACAAGGTCGTGCCTTCTATTCAAGCCTGGGCGTGCGTAATGTTACTTTGCAAAATAGAAAGTTTGGGGTACTTCTGACACGGCCGCACCTTATGATCAAGCATGGGCGGGCTTAGTGTTATTTCGTAAACAAAAATTTTTGGGTCTTCAAGCACGGGCGCAACTTATAATCAAGCATGCTCGTGCGTGAAGATAATTAGGATTTTCCGAGTTTTTATCAGTGGGATCAACTTGTGATTCCACATATGGATTAGTATAAATAACCCTTGAGTTCCCATCAAAAATAGAACGAAATTGAGAGCATAGAAGCCCTACTTTGAGTTGAGAAAACATTGAGAGAGATTATTCACAATTTAGTGTTCGGTTTGTAATTTCTCTTTGGTGTTTGGGTGTTTTTCATTAATAAAAGTTCCTCCTCTTCCCTGTGGACGTACATCACTATACCGATGGTGGAACCACGTAAATCTTATGTGCTTTTGTGTGTTTTCACATTTCTTTGGTTGATTGTCCATTATGTTTTTGATCCTACTTTGTTTTCAGCATTAGTTGTTGGTTGTCATCACATACTTGATTGTCGTTGAATAAGTTTCATTACTTTATTTGTTTTTTAGACCTTTGTGGTGCTCAAAACCTCAACAAGCGGTATCAACCTACAGATACAAGAAGAAGAAAACCTGGATACGTCTTCATCAAACACATCTTCTACCTATATTAAAGGTACATATACAACCTACAAATACAAACTTCAGATTCAGAGGTGGATTAGAGATGGAGACTTTGGAAAGTGGTAGTAGCAGATAAAGCGGTACTTCAAAGAAACCATGTGCACCGTGTTGTCTATGAACTAGAAAAACTCACCCCTGATATTTCAGCGGAAGAGTTGGAAGAGATTGGAGATTGGGCTATCACAACATTGCAACTAGCAATGCGTAAGAAAGTGATTTCGAGGATAAGATTAGAGACAACCACACAAGGTATTTGGAACAAGATAGAAGAGCTTTACCTCACAAAGTCTCTCATCCATAATCTCAAAGCCAAGATCAACAAGGAAGGATCAACTTCATCCGTTGTCATGAATGATTCAGATGATGCTCTAATATCTTCAACCAGAAATGTGAATATCAAGGACCAATGGGTCTTGGATTCAAGGGATTCTTTCCATATATATATATATATGTATATATATATTTCCACATAAGGAGCTTTTCTTTTCATTTGAAGAAAAAGAAAAACGTAATATTTTCATGGCAAACAATGTGGTGTGCAAAAGCTTAGGCATTGATATCATCATGATGAAGATGTTTGATGGCATGATCTGAACTATTTTAGATGTAAGGTATGTTCCTTCCATGACAAAATCTCTCATCTCCCTTGGCCAATTGGCAAAACATGGATGCAAGATTAGTATGCAAGGCGAATCCTTGAGGATCTCTTATGGGAATCTTGTCCTAATCAAAAGTACAAAAACTTCAAATAATCTTTATTTTCTGGATGGACAAACATTGGGTTCAAGTGAATGTGTAGATTCAGACAATCCAAAGAAGATAGAAGTCTCCAGGCTATGGCATCTAAGACTTTTCCAGACTTGGCCACACTTCGGAGAAAAAATTGGATATCCTACATAAGTTGAGCCATATCAAGGAGAAGGAATTCGAGAGCCTAGATTTATCCAAGGAATGCATCCTGGGAAAGCAAACAAAGGTCTCTTGCGGTGTTGGCAAACACAATACAACGAGAATTCTTGGTTATGTACACATGGATGTTTGGGGACCGACTATCACTAAACCCCATAATGGATGTCAATACTTCGTCTCTTTCATTGATGATTATTCCCATAAAGTTTGGATCTTTATATGAAACAAAAATCATAAGTGTTTGAGAAGTTCAAACAGTGGTTAGCCTTAGTGGAAACTTAAATTGGAAGAAAGTTGAAGGTGTTGAGATCAGATAATGGTAGAGAATACATAAGTTGTGAGTTTCTCTCCTTTTGTAATGAAAAGGGGATCCATCGACACTTCACTAGTTGTTATGATCCACAATAAAATGGAGAATCGGAAAGCATGAATCAAACATTGCTAGAGAAAGCAAGTTGTATGAGGTTAACAGTCGGTTTCCCTAAAGTTTTTTGCGCCGAAGCTTTATCTATGGTCGTGCACATCATTAACCGCCTTCCATCATCGACGATTAATGTCAAGATTCCCGAAGAGGTATAGGAGGTAAGAAATCAATTTTCTTAGTGATCTTCATATTTTCGGTTTCTCGGTGTATGTCCATAATGCAGGAAAAGACAAACTTGCCCTAGTGCGATAAAAGAACGTTTACTTGGATATACGAATGGAGTTGAGGACTATACAATCTAGAATCCAATGACAATAAACGTAATACATTCTATACATGTAACATTTGATGATTCCTCCCCAACAAGACCCAAGGAAGATACTCCATCAAACCCCGTTGAAGATGATTGCACAACAAGGAAGGAACAAGAGGTTGATCTACTGCACCTTTCAAGAACACCGCTAACTATAAAGGTAAGGAGATCACTCAATGCACTTCTCCTAATAAATGTGGAAAAGATCCGAAAGTTCGCATCAAGGTGAAACACTTGATGGTGCGACAAATCAGCTTGTTTAGACTAGTAAGTGCACTATCAAACCTCCCAAATGGTATGGGGATTGGTTGTATGCTAGCATGAGCTTTAGCGATCAGTTGAACTATGCACTACATGTAGTGTAAGATGGTCCTTGTGACCTTGACGATGTGCTAAGCTCACTAAATAGCACTGTAAGTTCTAGATTCAAGCACACACAATCAAATCACACAAGAAATCTAGAGAGAGAATTTAGAGAGAGAGGGAGAGAGAAAGTGTGTTTGCCATATATCTCACAAGTGCCACAAGTATTACAATGAAAGATCTCTCAAATGTCATGAAGTTATAAAAACAAAGGCTAAAAGGCTATTTATAATAGGTCAAAGGACAAACCCCATTGACCCTTACAAGGATTATAATGGAAAATAAAATCTTTGACTTTTATGTTGGCCTTCACTTCCAACAATGCATTAACAATCCCCCCCCCCCCCTTTAGAATCAAGGAAACAATGTCTTCTTCTCTTCCTTAATTCCAAATAAGTTTCAAACCTACTCCTGAACTCAATTTTGTCATCCAAAGCATCCAAGGCTCTAAGCAGTTGTAACCTCTCTCTTCTTGGCATCCTTTCACCGTCATCCGCTCTTTCATTCTACTGGTATCTGTTATCAAGCTGTAATCTTATCAATTTCAATGTCACATCAGAAAACTTTGCAACTTCAGAGAACCTCAAGAACCTCTTCTTATTCTTTCCATTTTTGTACACCACTCCAAACTCTGGATCTTCCAAAATCATGAAGAGTGGATAGTTCTCTAAGTCTGGAATAATCAAGTTGGGCTTCAACATAAAGATCTTTGGTTGCTCACTTTCCAATCTAAACTGATAGTCATAGTAGTAAGTGTAGATGTGATGTTTGTGAATAAACCTCTTGATGGCATCTAAGGCAAGAGTAATGTTTCCCTGTCTGTTTGTCAAACCTATGAAATGATGATATATATACTCAAAGTCATTAATCTGTAGATTGTGAAAATTTGCCTCTGTGAAAGTATAGATCCTCTCATATTGTCTTTGAACAATAAAAATTGGGTACCAGATCCTGTAGAAAAGCTTGACATATACTTCCTTGATTGACATAATGAGCCTCTTAGTCTTCTCATGGCTTTCAGGCTTGGCTAGTGATCTCATCATATACAAATACTCTTCCTTGTACTCTTTTGACTGCATCTTTACCCCCAACACATCATATGGATCTAGCTCTCTAATTCTGTGAACAAACATTCTTTTTTCAGTCTCCTCGAAGAAAGGCATTCTCAACTTATTCTTTTTCAGTTTCTATTCAACTTGGCTTTCAGATAGGTTTGCAGGTTTGTTAAAAGTAGAGGGACCTGCTTGACTTTCTGAAGCTTGAGAAGTAGGTTGAGCAATTAGTTGAGATTGAGATGGTTGAGATTGGCTTTGGATTTGAAACTCTGGAAATTCAGGAATGTTAAACTCTGAGAAATACGTGAAAGGGCTTCCAAATGGGCTAAGGTGAATGTCATCAGGAGTCTCTAGATCATAAAGTTGTTGAAGAAATTCTGTTTCCTTTTCATCAAATAAGTTCTCTGGTTCAGCAGCAACTTCTTCATTATCTGATAGATCAATCAAATCATCAAATTCTTCTTTAACTTTCTAGAGTTTACTATACACATCAACTGTATCATCATCATCATCATCATCATCAGAGCCTATGTCCACCACTTCCACTTATAAATTGGTAATCTTTAGTATCTCTTCATCATTAACTGCACACTTTTCAACCATTGGTTATATATCAGGGTTCACATAAAGAACTATATTCTTTCCTCTCTCTTCACCATACTGTCCAAACTCAAACCTTTGAGCAACCTCATCCACTCTTCTAAAAAACTCGCTGCACAACCGCCATGGTGAGCCATGGAACCAAGGCTTGTGTCTCACACCACGTTAAGCCTGTGGCACGCCATGCCCTAATGCGCAATTTTTGTAATGCGATATTTGGTTTTTCTTTGTTTTTAATGTTTTTTTTGCATGTTTTAAATATATAGAACCTAACTAAACTTGATTATTACTATTAACTCATTGAGTAACACACCAAAACATATGTTTTCATATATATTATATATATATAAATTAGAAATTTGACGCCATAAGTCATGCCTTGAAAACGCCATGGCTTCGCCGTGTCTCCTAAGGCTTGAGGCTTGGCCTCGCCGCCAAGCCACACCTCACGCCATTTAGAACCTTGACCTCTTCAGCAGTAGTACTTTCTTTGGCATTAGCTATATTTGAACCCTCATTAACTCTCTGTATTTTAGATGTCTCTCCCTCATGATCATGATCATCATCATGGTCATGCCTCATTTTAGTGCATTGTACCTGAGATTTGCAAGAAGTCTAAACCACATCCATCTTTGCTGAAATATCATTGATTGATTGTTCCATTGATTAGAGTGTTGAGAAGACTTCTAACTTAAACTGGTTGAACTTTGTAAAGGTCACATGATCTATAGGGACATCAGGAGCAGTTGGGGTTTGTTGACTTCTGAGAAAGCCAACTAGATATGCATCTGATTGGTCTTCAGGGGCTTGGGATAACAACTTTGCAAATAACAGAGACTTCAATTCATCAATAGAAAGATCAATAACTGTAGGTCGAAATGATGGTGGTTGAGGTGCTTGCACTAGCTCAGTAATAGGATCTTTTCTCTTTAGCATCCTCTTAAAAGATGATAACTCCTCCAACAATCGGTTTTCAACAACCTTTAGGGCACCGTCAAGGATTTCCTTAGACACAAAGTCTGGTAAGGTAACTCCGGCCTCCGGGGTCACTTAGACGCTCTGTTGTCACAACAGTTGTCGGAGCAGCTGTGTGGCCTATGTTCATAGCTGGCAAGTTGTAAGCAATGATAGGACTTCCATCATGTCCTTGCAGTCCAACAAATGGATCTACTCGGGGTGTTCCGATTGGGTCACTAAGACGGCCGATGGTAGCAGATGTAATGTTTTGTGTCCTAGCAAATGAAAAAGATATATCAATTGGCTCTAGACTGAGAGGTGTACACAAAGGAATTGAGAACTATGGCTGATGTACTCTATTTTCAGAAATTCAAAACTTATCTTCCACACTGCTTTTCAAAATACTCGTTTAAGCTTAAAAACACTTTTCACTCTTTTCAAAAACATTATTTCTCAAAAATCACTTTTACACACACACACACACACACACACACACACACCGACTTACATAAATTTTCAGTTACTCCCCCTTGAAGATTGCATGCATGTATGTGCACAAACATCAAGAATTCAGAAGCCATTATTCTTTGAAGTATGAGCCCTAAATTGTTGTGTTTAGAAGTCACCATTCTTACCCCCTACAGATAGGCATAAAACGTATATCAGTAAGTACAGACAAATTTATTCTCATCTTCTGAAAAACTATGCATGTAGTTCAGTATATTAAACAATCCCTTTTCAAATTTTGCACAATTTCTCTTCTATTTTCAGACATGTATGCATTATCCTCTTGACATTAATCACTCTACATGTTAAGCCTGCAAAATAGATTTAGTAGGTTTTGGTACCCATTGGAACTTGGGTCCTAATTTGTTAGATGCAGACACTTTTGAAGAAATATTATAAGTACCATACCAGAACTGAACATAATTCTTCTTTACAAAATCATTTTCTCCACAATAAGAACATCAAATTTTCTTTTGAGCTAACCTGATTGAATGATTTATAGAGTAAACAAGCTTAGGTTTAGCAAAAGGTCTACCTTTTTTAGCATTGTTCTTCTTTGCATTTGATTTAGGAGAAGATGACTTTGAAGCTTCCTTTTCAGATGTTGAACCTTTAACTCTCCATACCATCTTAACTCTCTTAGAATTATGCTTATCCTGAGACTTAAAAACATTGTTATCTAAACCATCAACTGATCATAAAATAGATTAGAAGGACGAATCTGATCTGTTTGAAAATATTTTGATTTGACATCTCTTTTCAAAGGAACATTTTCATGTATTGAACTAAAAGTAGTTTTAAATTAACACATAGACTCAATTGAAGTATCATATGGAGATTGAACAATCGTATCAACAGAAACTTGTTCAGATAATTCAACACTTGTCACTTCTAGTTGTTTGACTTTGTCAGATAATATGTTTCTTTCCTCAAAAACTAAGTCAAATTTCTTTTGCAGATCAGATTTTACCTTATATTCTTTCAGAATATCTGATGCCAGTTCAGACAACTTCTTTGTGAGTTTTGAAATTTCATCCTCAAAGATATTTCTTTCTTGTTCAAAATCCTTTCCATATTCTTGCTTTTAACAGATATCTCTTTGAAGATTCCAACATTCTTTTTCTCAAATGCTTTCTTTTCATTTTCAAAAAATCTTTTCATTTCTTGAAAATCCTTTCTTTCTCTTTCCAAACTCTTTTTTTAAATCAAATACCTGCATAGAAAACTCAATAGTCTTTTCTTCAAAAACTTTTCTTTCTTTTGCAAAAATATCTCGTTCAGTTATCAAAATTTTCTCAAACTCTTAAACTTGTTTTGAGAGTTTGAAACTTTTGAGTTCAATATCCTTCTTTTCCTCTCATGATTTCTTAGAGAAATCAGATAACTTCTGAATGTATACTTTCTCCAGTTCTTCTTTATTAGCATAGAATTTCTTCTTCAGATCATCATTCTCAATTTCCAATGTTGTTATCTTCTCTTCACACTTTTTCAACTTCTCTTGAAGACTTGATTTCTCTTTCTCTTTTGTTACAATTATACCTGCAAAATCAATTTCAAGATTAGTAATGCTTTTTGTACTCTTAAAATTATTTTCCAAAGATGTGGCTTTTTCTTCCAACTTCTTTATCTAATCCCTAAGACTTGAATTTTCAAGCTTTAATTTTTCTTTTTCTTCTTCAATAGTTGGTATTTCAGGCATACACATGATTGCACATTCTCTTGTAGATAAAATAGTTCCTCCATTTTTTGTGTAAGTACATCTTTACTGAATAAAAGATCTGTGCTTGAAATGATCGTTCGAAAAATCATAAATTTTGACTAAGGAAAAGTCAAACTTGGCAGAGTACCACTTGTCACAGACTGAACAAATCAAACTTGTCGCAAACTGAAGAAACTCCACTTGTCGCAGAGTACTTATCGTAAACTAAATACCAAACTAACTCAAGTTGTCGCAAACAACTAAAAGTGAACATTACCTTCTCGTTAATCACTAGTTACGACAACTTTACTTCATGCAAGCAATTGCACCTGAGAAGTGAATTTATCGCAAACCACTGGACCAGTCAACCTTACTTGACGCAAACACCTTAACCCGAGAATTGCACTTGTCGTAAACAACTGAACCCAAGAAGTCTACTTGTCTCTTATAACAGGTTACTACAACTAGACTTGGCAAAATTCAAGAATGATGAACCTTGCGTCAACTTTTGTTGGTCCCGAAGGTTCTTAACAAGTTTATAGAAAGGGAGGGGGGTTGAATACAAACAATGAATTTTAAAGTTTAACAAATTGTTTATTGATTAATCAAATTACAATTTAGAAGTTCGTTACGGAATAAGATTAAGTAGAACTTAATCTAAACAAACTTAAAAATCACTAAGAAGGGTTGCACTAGATGTAGAGAATGGGGGATTAGGAGAGTATAGAAAGCAAGAGTTTCTATATTTTTAGAAATATGAAGGCTTAGGGAAACTCTCAGATGGAGTTGAAATCTTTCTATTTATACCCGATGCATTAAATGCATGGCAGAACACTTTACACGTGTCCTTCATTGATTGGTTGCATGGGTCTGACTTTAGGAGACATGCTTTCGACCGTATGATGAACAATGTAGTTATCAGAGTTGTTGTACAAATTGCTGCAGAGGTATGTCTGTTTCTGACAATCGTACGATTTGTGCAAGGGTAAGTAAAAAGAGACTTAAGGCATAAGCTAAGTGATCGTCAATCACTAAATATCTCTTCCTTCAGAGATATAAAGAAGTTCAGCTATCGCTGAAGCTTTTCCTCAGATTTCTTCGCGTGTGTAGACTTGTCTTGGCTTCGCTGATATCCGCATCAGGTCATGAGTAGACTTGTCTTTGTTCAACAGCTTTGTATTCGATTCAGCAGTGAACATCTTTTGTCGTGAAACTTGTATTCAGGGATTACGTCTAACTGTTTACATGAGAAATCATCAGCGATACTGAACATACTTAGTATTTGATCGCTGATAGTGAAACACTTATACATATGAATGTTTACAAGAAAGATTATCAGTGATAACTGAACAGACTCAGTATGATCGCTGATGATGAAACACTTATACATAATGTTAAACGTAACTTTCACTATGTATTTTTAAAGGATCATCATCAAATCACTGAGAGAGTATGGATCAACAATCTCCCCCTATTTGATGATGACGAAGTAACTATGAAGAAATACTTTAATGTGAAAATAAAGGATAATCAGGACTCATAACATACACGTCCTAATTACTATTTTGAGGGATCTTTTAAAGTACTGATAGAGTTAAGTACTTCACTGAATTTTCATTAATTCAAAGAAAGAATTACAATTTTAAGTACAAGTGAAGAACTAACTACTGTAAGTCTAACTAATAGATTATAAGAAGTAAGAAAAAAATCTATCAACTATCTAGATAGGATTGTAGGACCTTGATCATGTAATCAGGTACTTCTTCTCCTTTTTGCTTTCGATCAACTGATTCTTGTCTGATGATTGTTTTGATCGGTTCGGCTAGAGGAGAATAGGTACACCATAAGCACAAGAGATCCTTGAGATGCTTGAAAGGACAAATAGGAATCTCAGAGACTCTTTGGAATCTGAGTTGTCCTTCATCATCTTTGAAAAAGACTCCAAAAATACTTTTCAGCACTTGTCCTGCAATGAATGGTCTACCAGGAGGCAGGGATAGATCAAGAACTGAGAGATCAGGAGGAGGTCCAAACAATATTTCTTTTGAGAACTTGATGGAGGTGTCGTTCTTGATTGCAGCGACATTATCAGAGGAGGAGGAGGCAGGCTTTCTTTTGGTTTGCCTTGGCTTTGGAGGAAGAGCAAAAGGCACCTTTAATACAGTAGTGACTCTATTGAGGAGGGATTCAACGATACTTCAACATAGCCCCTGTAGGTTGACTTTGATTTCTTCAGCGCTTCTTTGAACTCTGGTCATTCCATGTAGCTAAAGCTTTCAAGTCTTGATACGAACATTGCCTTTACGCTTCCATCCTCTCTGGTTATCTCCATTGTAACTGATAGTCGGTCCTTCTTCTTTCTCCCAGAGATGACGACGGCTATGATCTTCATTGTACCAGGGCGATAATCAATCTTTTGTTTACACCATTCAAGTGTTTTATCGTTGACCTCTTTTTCTATTAAGCGCTCCTCTTCAATCTCTTTTAGTAGATCAACTTGAACCTGTCAGGATCAAATTCTCAACAAGAATAATGAACTCAGAAACAATATTAAAGGAGTTGCAGAATAACACTTTAATATTCAACAATCAATGTAACAGTGAATCAGAAATCACAACTTGTAAACTTTATTGAATGATTAAAGTTACAAGATTTCAAACAAAACCTCAATATTGATGAACAGACTCACCAATACGAATTCTACTTCTCTAGAACTAGGGTTCTAAACCTTGAGGTTAATTCTCTCTATGAAAAATAGAACTTCAGAATTATTTTCTTCTGTCAAACTATTCTATATTATATACACAAAGATTGAATACAAGATAATTATAAAACATAAAAGATCTTTAGAATTCTCCATAATTATCTTCAAAACCTTCCATGATTATCTTCAAACTTAATCTGCACGTATCTTGATTATCTAATAAGCAGTATTGAGTTGTAGCAGCATTAATCACACTGAGCAGTACTAATCTTCATCAACAGTAGTAACTTTTTCAAGCAGTACTAATCTGGCTCAGCAGTAGTAACTTGTCTCAGAAGTAGTAACCATGTTGTGCTAGCAGCATTAACCATACTTGAACAATTCTTCAGTTCCCAACAATCTCCCCTTAACTTGACTTTTAGGAAGAGAAGTCAAGTTCTTCAGATGTGGACTTCAAGATGCTTTCAAAACTTCAGCCTAGTTGCCCAAATTTAGATCTAGCCCCAGACTTTGATTGATTGTCCTTCTTATCACAATTCTGGCCATTTCTGATTCCTTTGCACACACTAGCTTATCTTTCAGCATCCCTTCTAGCTTCTCCTTGCTATGATCATACACTATGTCTACTAGAAAATACTCATGATAGCAATTATCTATAGTTTCCAACATACTCATGATGCAAATCTTTTATCCTGTGCACCACTTTTTCTGGTTCAAACATCATACACAAGTATTCCAGTGCAATCTTGAGTAGACTTTCTGTAGTTCCTTTCAAAACAGGCTCATATAACTTTATTCCCACTTTATGCATTTCTTCAAGATCAGCCCTGGAACAACTTCTGATCACTTTCCCCCAAGTAGAGTATACTTCAAACACATCACCAACTCTTTTGAGTCTGAAGTACTCCTTTCTGTTGTCCCTCAAAATATCCCAAAAGATGACTTCTGGTGCTTTCACAGAAATGGGAACAACATGTACTGGTTCTATTACAGTCATGAACAAATCAACCTGCTCATTTGATTGCAGATTGGATGGTTCTGGATTCTGCTGAAGGTGGAACAGAAGATTCTGCCTCTTTTTATGCTTCTTCAATCCTTGGCTTCTTGGATTGTTTCTTGGAGGCTATGGTCTTTACTCTTTTTGCAGATTTGGCTTCCACAGTAACATTCTCTTCTTTAGTGTCTTCAGCCTTTTCTTTTGTAGGAGTGGCTTCCTCAGGGAAGGGTTGTTGGATGTTGAGATCATGTCTCTCTTTCATCCTTCCTTCAGCTTCTTCCCTTTGAGAGGAGTCCCCTTGAAGCTTAGCCATTTCCTTCTTATAAAGCTCCTCAACCTTGCTGTATGCCATGTTAGTGAACATCTCTCCTTTGACACCAATTGAGCCTTTCAGAAAGTTGATCATTTTTCTCCTTTCTTGATTGGCCAAAAAGGTCTTAGAAGGTTGTATTTTCTGCTTTTTGATTGGCATTCTTTGCTTGGATGCTTTCACTGATATTTTCTTGGCCTCAACTCCAGTTTTCATGCTCTGTTGATACTCTTCATTTAGCTTTTTAGCCATCTCCAGTGCAAGCTCTCTGTCTTTTTCAGATTGGAGTTGTTCTTCATTTTTCATCTCAGCTTGAAGCTGCTTTGCCACTTCTGCATCTAATTCTATCTGAGTCTTCTTCTTTAAAAACTGTTCAGGTTCAACCATCTTAGCCTTTCCCCTTGCATCCTTCAAACCTGTCTCACTGATTTCTTTTCTTTTCTTTTCTTTTCAATACCTCCTTCCTTAATGACCACTCCCTTGGCCTTTTGAGTAGCCTTAGGAGTGTCATTCTTGGCTTTGATCAACGTTTCTGCAATCTCTAGCTCTTCAACAGATAGCCCTGTTACTGCTGCTACCTTTTCAGTTACTGCTGCCTTACTACTTTCTGTTTCTACTGCTGCTTGAACCTTATCTGTTTCTGCTGCTTTCTCCCCCTCAACATCAAATCCTTTCTCAGATGTACTTTCCTTCTCTACTTCAGCCTCTTGATTCTCCCCCTTTTTTGAAAGCATCTTTCCTTTTCTGCAGAACATATTGCTTTCTCTTCTTTTTTTGCACCAATCTCCTCACCATCTTCTTCAATTTGGTAATCTGTACTTGTTGAGACAGAATCACCATTTTCATCTCTTCTATGTCTGCTCCCTATTTGATAACATCCAGATTAATGTTTCCCATTGTATCCATCAATTCTTGGTAGTTATATCTATCCTCACCTTCTCCAGGAGTGTAACCCCCTTTTGAAGGATCATTGGAACATTTAGTAGTGGAAGTCTTCTTCCTAGCAGAAGCACCTTCCACCCCCTTGGTTTCTTGGCACCTGGGACCTTTGGATGATTGCTCATCCAAAGTTGCCATGGGGGAGGTCTTATTGATGTTACCACTGTCCTCCTCTGTGCTAGCAGGAGTAGTGGCAGCCTTCGCACCCATATGCTCATGCATATCCTCAGTGAGCACCTCCTTGGGGTTGGGAGTCACCCCTGTGGTTTCCCTATAGATATTCTCTAATGGAGAATTCTCCATTAGAGGGCTTAAAGGCTTTGTGTGTGAAGGTACAAGAAGAGAAGGAGCCTTCTTTACCTTTTTTCTTATGTAAGTATTGGTGATTGGTGAAGTTGGTTTTTGAAGAAGGGACTGAGGGACTGATATACTGATTGAAGGTTGGGATTGGCTTTCAGTGGGATGGTCTAGTGAGGGCCTTGACCCTGAAGCCATACCTTCTTGATTGTGGGACACCACCATCATTGTAGAGAACAATGGGGTGTCAAATCCTTCCGAGTCCATGTGAGATCTCTTCATATTTGAAAAGACCTTGCCCTTGGGAATTTTAGGTACATATACCTCATCAAATTGAGGCATATCCGTCAATTCAGTGGTTATAACTGCCTGGACAAATCTTGGGTACATATAAAAACTCTTTTTGTTTCCCAAGTTTGACACAAGGTCATTGAAAATCATTTTTGAAAAATTATACTTTCTGGCAGTGGCCAAGCAGACCAAAGCATAAGCAATGGTATTACTGAACTCACTCCATCCAGTAGTTTTTCTAGAAATGCAATGCATAAGGGTATGGACAAAGAAACGCCATTGGGGAGAAAATTTGGCTTTTGAGAACTTGAAAACACCCAATGGGCCTCCATACCCCATTCTAGTGAGAGTGGAAAACAGATCATCATTAGAGATAGATGAGATACCCGAGGCATCGTCTAGACGTAGACAGATGCGAATTACCTCTTCAGAAACTGTCAAGGGTTTGTCACACACCCTTGTCTTAATAACCTTTACACCATTTTCAGTAATAGCAGTGGCATTGGCCCAAAATTGCTTCTGGTGCTCAATGTAGATTGATGGTGACACTGTAAGGGCATGAGCGATATGGCTGGACTTGAGAAAATCCACTATTTGATGGAATCCAGCAGCTTGCTTTGGTTTTTGAAGCATCGCGATTTCATTGTGTTCATCAATAAACGTCATTGAAGCCATCAAGCTTGAGTAAACTGGACTGAAACTCACTAGGTGCTTGAGAGAAAAAGATTAGAGAGAAGATGAACAGTATTCAAAGAGTCGTTATGAGCTTTTAGGCGGGCAAAAGGGTATTTATATGATTCGGGAAAGAAGCAGTATTAACTCAGAGCAGTATTAACGAACTAGCAGTATTAACTGAGAGCAGTATTAACTCAGAGCAGTATTAACGAACTAGCAGTATTAACTGAGAGCAGTATTAACCACTAGCAGTATTAAGTAACTAGCAGTATTAACTGAGAGCAGTATTAACCACTAGCAGTATTAACTATGCTTACACTTTTTGAAGCTTGTGTTAGTCTGAGCAAGGCAATACACTTCCTGAGAAAGATGTTTAGTAGCACCAAAAATAACCAAATAACAGGTATACAATCACTTTTTAAACATGAGCTCATTCAGAGTTGATCATGCCCACACTTGTGACCAAGAAGGTGAATCTACCCACATCAAAAGCTTTGGTGAATAGATCAGCAAACTGGTTGTCAGTATGAACTTTAGCAACTTGAATTAGCTTCTTTTCATTACAGTCTCTAATAAAGTGATACCTGATCTCAATGTGCTTTGTTTTGGAGTGCTTGACTGGATTGTTAACAATGCTGATAGCACTGCTATTGTCAATGAAGATTGGAGTGTGAAGAAAGGTTACCCCATAGTCCAGCATTTGATTCTGAATCCATAGAACCTGAGAGCAGCAACTTGCAGCAGCAATATACTCAGCTTCTGTTGTTGATAAGGACATTGTGGTTTGCTTCTTACACTGCCAAGATACTAGTCTTGCACCCAAAAGCTGACATCCCCCTGAAGTAGACTTTCTATCCATATTAGCACCTCCCAAGTCACTGTCTGAATATGCAATCAAGTCAAAGTTGGATTCATAAGGATACCAAAGACCTAATCTAGGTTGCCCTCTTAAGTATCTGAAAATCCTTTTAACTGCTTGTAGATGTGACTGCTTTGGCTTGACTTGGAATCTGGCACAAACACACACTGGAAACATGATATCTGGTCTTGAGGCTGTTAGATATGTGAGAGATCCAATCATTGATCTAAAAAGATGGACATCAACATCATCCCCCTCAATATCAGCAGTGATCTGTTTGTGTGTTTCCATGGGTGTGCTTGCTGGCTTTGAGTCTGATAAACCATATTTGTCCAGGATGTCTTTCATATACTTTGATTGACTTATGAAGATCCCATCTTTCTGCTGTTTCACTTGAAGCCCAAGGAAGAAAGTAAGTTCACCCATTGAACTCATTTTGAAGCTCTTGTGCATCAACTCTTCAAAGTCTCTACACATCTGATCTTTTGTGGATCCAAAGATGATATCATCCACATAGATCTGAACAAGTAGGATGTCCTTCTTTCTTCTTCTAATGAAAAGGGTTTTGTCAATTATTCCTCTTTCAAACCCATTTTCCAAGAGATAGGTAGACAGAGTATCATACCATGCTCTTGGAGCTTGATGTAGACCATAGAGAGCTTTCTTCAGTTTGTATACTTTGTCAGGATATGATGGATTCTCAAATCCAGGTGGCTGACAGACATATACTTCTTCATCAATTGTTCCATAAAGAAAGGCACTCTTCACATCCATTTGATATACCTTGAACTGCATATATGAAGCATAGGCTAGAAACAGTCTAATTGCCTCTACCCTTGCAACTGGAGCAAAGACTTCATCATAGTCTATGCCTTCTTCCTGAGTGTACCCTTGTGCCACTAGCCTTGCTTTGTTTCTGATTACTATTCCTCTCTCATCCTTTTTATTCCTGAAAATCCACTTGGTGCCAATTGCTCTATGACCTTTTGGAAGGTCCACCAAGTCCCAAACATCTTGCAATTTGAACTGTAGTAACTCTTCTTGCATGGATTCTATCCAACTTGAATCTTTCAATGCATCATAAGCCTTCTTAGGCTCAATCTGAGATAGAAAGCAATAGAGTATTGTATTCTGCTGATCCTGCATGTCTTGAATTCTGCTTTGTTTCCTAGTCATCATAGGAGAAGAGATGTCTCCTATTACCAGCTCAGGAGGATGATTCTTTTGAGTTCTTGTCTGGTGACTAGGTTCTTCATTAATTCCAACATCTAGATTGGAATCATTTAAGTCAGCTGAGGGGGTCTCATCAGCTGCTTCTGGCTCTTCATGCTCTGAATTCTCATCATCTCTTCTTTCTTATTCATTCTGAATTGGTTCAGTGACAGTATCCTTTTCAAAGATTTCACCAGGGTCCATTGTAGGTAATGGAAAGATCACAGACTGAGGAATACTATTCTGTATTTGTTCTTCCCCTAATCCTCTACTTTCTGAACCTGCATAATCATCACTACTGAAACCAAAGGAGTTAGTTAGTGAATCAATGTCAAACAACCACTGAGGACCAGAACCAATAGGGTTTGGTGTGTTCTCATTGCATTTGACATTGTCACTTTCCTCAATTATTCTAGAAGAAGAATTAAATACTCTGTAGGCCTTACTCTGAGATGAGTAACCAACAAGAAAACCATCATCAGCCTTGCTATCAAACTTTCCTAAGTGAGATTTGGTATTGAGAATGGTATAAGGACACCTAAAAGGTTTAAAGAATCCAATAAATGGTTTTCTTTTATTTAAAAGCTCATATGGTGTCTTGTTTTTAGGCTTGACTACTAGAACTCTGTTTTGGACATAACAAGCAGTATTAACTGCTTCAGCCCAGAAAGTAATTGGAAGTTTTGAATCAGCTAACAGAGATCTAGCAGCTTCAATCAGTGTCCTATTCCTTCTCTCAGCAACACCATTTTGTTGTGGAGTCCTAGGAGCACTGTATTGCCTCTCAATTCCTTTTTCCTCACAAAAGGTGTTTAGATCAAGATTTTTAAATTCAGTACCATTTTCTGACCTAATGACTTTTACCTTTTGATTTGTTTGATTTTCAATTCTTAGAATAAAGGATTTGACCAGTCCACTTGTCTCATCCTTAGTCCTTAGAAAATATACCCAAGTAAATCTAGAGTAATCATCAACAATAACTAAGCAGTATGATTTCTTACCTATACTCATAACATTTGTAGGTCCAAACAAATCCATATGCAACAACTGAAGAGAATTAGAGATTGTGTTCAACTCTTTGGACTTATGAGAAGTTTTGTGTTGTTTGCCTTTGAGACAGGCAACACAATGATCATCACATGAAAAGACTTTTGAAGGCAAACCTCTTACAAGGTTGTTTTTAACAAGTTTATTCGTTGTTTTAAAGTTCATGTGACACATCCTTCTGTGCCAAAGTGATGATTCATCCAAAGATGCTTTTGAAACAAGACAGTTTAGGGATGAATCAGTTGACACATTTTCCATATCCAAACAATAGACATTATCCTTTCTGGGAGTTCTTAGTAGTATCATCTTTTCATCAACTACCTTGAATCCAGGGGCAAGGATAATGCATTTTGAATTAGTGAATAATATACTATACTGTTTGTCACAAACCTGTGATACACTTAACAGGTTGTACCTTAACTGCTTAACATAGAAAACATCTTCAAAGGTCATTTTACCTTTTGTTACATCACCCTTACCACTAATCTTACCTCCATCTGGAGTATTACCAAAGGCAACATGTCCTCCATCAATTTTCTTGAAATTCTTGAGGCAAGCCATGTTCCCTATCATGTGCCTAGAGCAACCACTATCAACATGCCAGATGCTCTTCCCCTTGAGCTGCTGGTTGCCCTGCACATAAGATAAAATAATTAGTATTGATTGGGAACCCAAGCCAAAGTGGTCTTGGGTCTCCCTTTCTCATCAAAGTATTTACATTCCTTTTTGATGAGATTTTTAAAATCAGAGCACTCTTTACTGGAGTACTTTGTCAAGATAATAGGTCTAGCAGCACAAACACTAGAAGCTGTACTAATTTTAGAAGTACTAACAGAGTTAGCAGCACTAACAGGTTTAGCAGTACTAACCTTGTTAGAAGTACTAACAGAGTTAGCAGTATTAACATTTGAAGACGTACTAACAATGTTAGTTTTAGAAGTACTAAAACTCTCAGCAGCACTAACATTGGTAGCAGCAGTATTGCTTCTAGCAGCACTATCATTGTCAGCAGCACTATTTGTAGTAGCAGTACTAACAGTTTTAGTGCTTTTGGGAATCCACATCTTGACACTTTCTTTCACAGTCTTTTTCTTCATGTGGCTTTTAGATTTATCATGTTTCTTAGCCACATGTTTCCTTTCATCCTTCCTGTAACCAAAGGGTTTTTGCATAGCTCTTTGAAAATTCATCCTTTGGTTAATAGGATTAAAGTAACAGTACTTGGCAAGATGATTCAATTTGCCACATATGAAACAAGGTTTTGGTCTGATGATTCTACTCAGATCAACTCCTTGTTTCTGAGCCCACTGATTTTTCCAATTCCTTAGATTGCCCCTCCTTTTATCATGTTTTAGAGGCTCAGACTTATTACATGCACACTGTTTGCAAGGAACAGGATTCACAACTGTAGTCTGCTTGTAATGGACCTTTTTGGACTTTCCCTCAGTCTTCTCTATGTCCTTAGATTTGACCCAGTTCCTTCCACAATCCTCATTGGTGATAATATTATTCTCTAAAGAAATCTCACCACTCACAATATTATCCTTACCCTTACTAGCTTCTTTCTCTATCTTGTCCTCAACAACTACTTCATCTAAAGGATCTATCTTAGAGGATCCCTCAGGTAAGTCCTTCCTATCCTTGGTTTCTAGCAGATCTGATTTAGGAGGGATGTAGTTGTTGTTGTAAGATGGTGGTGTGGTATTGTACCCAATTCCTGGTTTAAGCTTATCATGGATTTGAACCTTTAGGATTGAATCCATTGCTTTAGAAGCATATGAAAACTTTTCCACATCTAGCTTAACCTTGTCTAGTTCTCCTCTCAACTTTTCATTCTCCTCCTTGGACTTTGTCAGTTGGATTTCTAGATCATTCTTCTCCCACTTCCAGTAATTGGTATCATACGTGTGTTGCAGTTCATTGGCTTGGAAACTTTTAATTTGTTCCTCAAACCTCTCAACAATTTTCACATAGTCTTTTATATCTTTTTCTAATCTCTTAAGGTCATCACTCATCTTCTGGTTGTGATCCCTGTACCTTTTAACAGTATCTATGCAAGTTTGAGAACAGAGATTAGAAAGTACCTCAGTTGGAATATCAGATACCTCTGCCATGAGGGCTTGATTTTGAATAGCCTCTTCTGCTTGATCACTCCAGTCAAACCCCATTCCTTGTTGAGAAACAAGAGCTTGAGAAGAGTTTCTGTTCTGGTTGAAGCTTCCAGTCTGAGTTTGTTGGTGATTGTGAGACACTCCACTTCTGCATTCTCTGGCAAAGTGTCCCTTCAGATGACATTTATAGCACTCCACCTTTGACTTATCAAAGCCTGCACCATCTTCTCTTCTTTGGGAGAAGTTGTTCCTCCCAGTCCTTTTGATGAACTTCTTCACCCTCATAGAAAGCATGGCCATCTGCCATTTAATATCCATCTCTTCAAGATCATCAGGATGAAGCTGTTCCAAGTCATCATTGATTAAAGAGGAGTTTCCATGGCTGGAAAGAAAGGCTTCAAAAACAGATTCAGTGCCTTTTTCTTGATTTACTCCATTAGCAGCATTAACTGATTCAGGGTTAGCAGTAGAATCAATTGATGATGATAGGAGTGCAGCATTATGAACATATCCAGTAGGCTTCTTCTTTGCTTCCACCTCAGATTCAAACACTCTCAGATCATTGTACAGATCATCCAGTTCCTTTTCTTCCAATTGTTCATTCTGTCTGAATGAAACAGTATACATGGTCCATTCATCTCCAAGGGACCTTAAGAACTTTCTGTTTACATCATCTTGATCAATCTGTACTCCCATAGTAGCTAGTTCACCAATCAGCTTGTTAAACCTGTCAAAAGTTTGAGTCATGGACTCATTCTTAGTTGACATAAAGTTTTCATACAGTTGCTTCAATATTGCCTTCTGATTTCTCTTGGTACTTTTGGTACCAGAGAATTTCTTCTCTAGAGCATTCCAAAGCATCTGTGCATCAGTGCAATTGCAGAATTGGTGTTGATACTCATTGGGAATAGCCAAGAGCAGTGTGCTCAAGGCTTTCATCTCTGTCTGCCTTGTCTTCCTTTCTGCATCCGTCTTTGGTGGGATTGTTTTTCCATCTGCACCAATCTTTCCTTCATCAGATGGGCCATTCTCAATGATGTCCCACATGGAGTAATATGTGAGAAGAATGTATTGTTTGATCCTAATCTTCCACATATCAAACTCATTAGATCTGAGCATTGGAACTTTTGAGACAAGAGTACTGTTTGATTCAACTGTGTTTTCCATGGTGAATGAAGGTTTCTGAGAATACTTGCTCAGATACCACTTGTCAGGATCAAATTATGAACAAGAATAATGAACTCAGAAACAATATTAAAGGAGTTGCGGAATAACACTTTAATATTCAACAATCAATGTAACAGTGAATCAGAAATCACAACTTGTAAACTTTATTGAATGATTAAAGTTACAAGATTTCAAACAAAACCTCAATATTGATTAACAGACTCACCAATACGAATTCTACTTCTCTAGAACTAGGGTTCTAAACCTTGAGGTTAATTCTCTCTATGAAAAATAAAACTTCAGAATAATTTTCTTCTGTCAAACTATTCTATATTATATACACAAAGATTGAATACAAGATAATTATAAAACATAAAAGATCTTTAGAATTCTTCCATAATTATCTTCAAAACCTTCCATGATTATCTTCAAACTTAATCTGCACGTATCTTGATTATCTCATAAGCAGTATTGAGTTGTAGCAGTATTGAGTTGTAGCAGCATTAATCACACTGAGCAGTACTAAGCTTCATCAGCTGTAGTAACTTTGCTTAGCAGTAGTAACTTCTTCAAGCAGTACTAATCTGGCTCAGTAGTAGTAACTTGTCTCAGAAGTAGTAACCATGTTGTGCTAGCAGCATTAACCATACTTGAACAATTCTTCAGTTCCCAACAGAACCTTCACTAGATTTTTATATAGTTTCTTGTCTTTGAACTGAGAAGACTGAACCTTGAGAGCTAGAGTCGCATCTTGTTGGCATTCAACAATCAACTTCTTAGCTCTGACAGATTCTTCGATCTCAGCTTGCGTCAGGAAGTCAAGCTCTTTTGATGAGGATTGAAGATGGATCTTTAACCGCTGACTCTCTAGGTGAGAAATCATATCTTTTATCCTTTTATTCAGTTCCTCCTCTGACCATTGAGTTGGTCTTGAGGGCCTTCCTGGATGGTGCAGGGCTTCTTCTTCTTCTTCTTCTTCATCTTCATCTTCATCAACCTCATTTAAGGAGGTTGGGATTATTTGATCTTGTAAACTCCAGATCTATTAGGTAAATGACATTTTATTTCAATGATCTTTGAAGAATTACATGAAACATGAACTTTCTCTCTCTAAGCTCTCTCACTTTCTCTCTAGAAAATATGACAATGTAAAAATCCTTAAACCTAATGCTTAACCACTAAGCAATCTAATATACCTCCTAATTACAAACACAATGACTAAACAAACTAAGCTATTTTGACTTTTTACTAAACTAACTTGGACTTTTAACATCTTTGACTTTCACAATTGCATTGACTTTACATTTAAATCTTGAATACAATAATACACTAACAATCTCCCCTTTTGGATTCAAGATTTAAAAATTTGACAATAGTCTTCAGCTCTTGATTCTTCAAAACTTTAACTTTGACAACTTTGAACTTTGAAGCTTTGGCAATCTTAAATCATTTGGCTTTTGAAGAATCTTCAGATAAATTTGAAAAGTCTTTCACATTGTCTTTGAAAAATCATTCACTTTTGCTTTGAAAAGTTATCAAGTCTTGAACATTAAATCTTTGAATCTTTAATCTTTGCAACTTTGAACTTTGAGGAATCTTTCAATGCTTGTATCTTCATCTCTTTGATCTATGAATTGTCTGTCTTTGAACAACGAATCATCTCTAATCATCTCGGAACATTGTTATCATGTTATCTCGAACTTCTTGACTTTGACAAATATTCTGTCTTTGGAAATTGAAACTTTCAAAATATCTCCCCCTTTTTGATGATTATGAGCATCATGATCATCAAAGTTCTTTTCAATTTCATCACCGTCTTTGAATAATAATCTCCCCCTTTGTGAAAAACTAACAATCTTCGCCCTTTATAGTAATTTGACAATCTCCACTCTTTGATCTGAGTATTCGTCAATTCATGAGTGTATACCCGAATCTTTTCAAATTCAGATATAATAAACTTTGTAATCCTGAATCAACAAATGATACAGTTAAAATTGCCTGTAAGTAGCACAGAGCCACTTTGTACAACGGATGTACATTGGAAAAGAGTTTTTGTAATGTTCACTCCCCCAGGACTTTCATTCAATCATCGAAAAACCACAAAGGAATTTTCTATGAATGTTATGACAAGAAAACTTATTCCTTGTGTGTACATGCAAGTGTATTAATGATTGGAGCTACTTAAGCTTGAACAGGCTCAAATTGTGTAAACTGTTGAGACAACAACAAGTATTACACGGACTCAATGTGCATGAAAGAGGTGCGAAGGTGGGGCAAACTTCCTTTTTTTTCAATATCTAAATCTTCCGAGTGAAGACTAGATAGCAGATATGCTGCGTCCCCAAGAAAATGAAACATTTCTTTTTCGGGAAATAAACGAGTGGTTGGTGGGGTTAATGCAAGAGTTTGCATGGGCTCACTGCCTGTTTCAATGATGGTCACCAAAGAATGTGAACCAATCAGTAGATGTGGCTGCCCGACTCAGAAAAAGTTGGTGCAGAGTTTTCATATTCTTTTAACTCTGTTCTCACACCCTCTTTCTTTATAACATTTAAGCTCACTTCTAACCAAACTCTCTTTTCCATTTTACCGCTCAGCACAATGAGAAAAACTCAACCGAATGAGTTATCTCCCCCACTCTTTGATTTTGACCCCTCACCCTTTAATCACTCTAGGATAACTTCCAGGGTACCGAACACTTCAGACGAATCCCATGTAATTTGTCTTATAAAGAATGGTTGCTCAACAATTTATCTTGAACAGTTAAGCACAAATATGATAACATTGTCAAAATGTATTCTCATTAAAAATATGAATGAAATTTGAGCATTTGAACAATGAAGATCTCTCAAAACAATGAACATTTATGATCATTCAATTTCCTTGTTTTGATAATCTGACAATGAATTAATCAGATCAAATATTATGAATATGGACAAGAAATGGTTGGGGTATCAAAGAACTTGATAGTTGTTTATATGGACAAATATAAACAATTTAGCAATGAACGCACAAAGATTGAAATGAATGATGCTCAACAACAGTGAAATCAAACGAGGGTATTACCATCGAAATATTGTTTCTTTAGAGACATGGTAATAACTAATTCAAATGAAGTACTGAACCGGTGTGTGTGAATACTTGACAGTATATAGAGAAGATAATACACAAGTATTGATTTTTGGAAACACACGGTCAGTTAAACATTAAAGCTCAATAATGAAAAACATTTAAAATCACACTTCTAAATTCAAGAAATCTTTTGAGAATAAGAAGTGGTTTGAACATTTTAGAAAACATTTTTCATGTTTGAAAGTTGTTCTTCTTTCAAACAATCAGAGATCTAGATCAGAAGATACTTACAATTAAGCTCCCCCTCAAATCAAGAGAAAATGATTAAGATTCTGATAAGCTCCTACTGGATATTTGCATAATATCCTCATCCTTAAACATTGAAGATCGAGTCCTAAACTGATGTGTTTAGAAGTCTAAGTCTTTTAACATTGTAGTTTGAGTTCTAAGCTGTAGTACTTAGAAGTCAAAGTCCTTTAACTTTGAAGTCCGAGTCTTGAACTGAATTATTCAAGAGACATAAATCCTTAAACATTAATCCGAGTTCTGAATTACTAGGATTTAAGTAAATTCAGAAGTCATTGTTGTTTCTCCCCCTTAAACCTTTGGTGCCTGCAACACGGATTTAGCTTTTGGTACCCACTGGTATTTGGGTCCTGATGTGTTAGTTGCAGTTCTTTTGGGGGTAACATAATAAGAACATACCAGTAATCAATAAAATTATTACTTACAAATTCATTTGCTCCACAGTAAGAACAACATATTTTCTTTTCAGCCAACCTGATAAGATGATTAGCAGAGTAAATTGTATCAGATTTACCAAAAGATTTACCATTATGAGCTCTGTTCTTTTTGGCATTTGATGTGGACGTAGATGCTTTGTCATTCTTCTTTTCATCCGAAGAACCTTTAACTCTCTAAACCATCTGTCCTTTCTTAGAATTCTTTCCAAGAGATTTGACATAAAAGCTTGTTGGACTATCAACAGACTTATCATAGAACATATTAGATGGACGAATCTGATTTGATTTGACAATGTTTGGTTTGACACTGTTCTTTTTGAAAACATTTTCATGAATGGAACTTGAAGTTTTTTTAAAAGAACAAGTTGAATCAGATGAATTGTCATAAGGTGATTGACTAATCACTTCAACTGAAATCTTCTCTGACAATTCAACATTTATAGCTTTCAAGTCCTTTATCTTTTTAGATAAAATGTTTCTTTCATCAGAAAGTGTGTCAAACTTCTTCTTCAAATCAGTTCTAGCCATCTGTTCTTTCTGAATGTCTGAGGATAGAACAAATATCTTGGATGCGAGCTTAGATATTTCAGATTCAAAGTTTAAACGTTCTTGCTCAACATCTTTCTCTAAGTTCTTGTTCTTTTCAGATATTTCCTTGAAGATCCTGTTAAGTCCAAATATTGTATCCAAGATTTAATATGGAAAGTCAAAGATGTAAAAGTTAACATAGTCAAAGTCTTGTAATTGTCAAAGCTTGTATTAGTTTTCTTTGTCATTAAGTCTTGTATTAGTTAGGTGGTATATATAGGGTTTGCTTAGTAATCTTGTGACAACGACTCTAGAGAACTAAGCTTGTAACTTTCAGACTTGTGGCATTACAAGATCTACTTTCTCTCTCTAGACTTTCTCTCTCTAGTTCTTGATCTTATTTGTCTAAATCTTGAGTAATTGCTTGATAGTTTGGGATTTAATGATTAACAATTGGTATCAGAGCTAAACCAAACTTTTCAGAAAAGATTTGATCATATTTTGAATTGAAATCTGAAGTTTGAAATCGAAAATTTGAGTTTTTTTCTGAAAATTTTCAAGAACTCGTGTTCTTCACTGTTACATTCAAATTTTTTTTTGTGGAAAATCGGTTTTAGTGCAAGAATATGGAATCATTGTGTTCGATTTATGTTGGTGATTGATTGTTGTTTAGATTCCATATCGAAATTCATTCAAAATCAATTCCAATTTTCAATATTTGAGATTTTCGTGAAAAGGAGTTCAATTTCTGTTCTTGATTGAAATTGTGCTAATTGGTGTTTTTAATCGAAAATCGATAGTGAATTTGTGTTTAGAATTGTTTTTCGATGATGCTGACAAGTTTTTAAGATCAAATGTGCAGGTTTTGATCGATTTGAGTTAGAATCAGTCAAGATCCACGGTTTGCGCTTCATTCATGAAAGTTTGCTCCTCATTCATGCTACTTTGCGCTTCATTCATCATGATTTGCGTTTCATTCTTATTCTTTGTATAGTGTTAGTGTATTTTTCAGGTCTTGTTTGAAACGCAAAGCTTCTCTTGCGTATCAAGAAAGAAAGGTTTTCAAGTTTGCGGTTCTAGCTTCATACGCAAACATTAGTTTGCGTATCACTCGGTACACGCAAAGTCTAAGTTTGCGTGTCTCTCTTTACACGCAAAGTCTAACTTTGCGCGTCTCTCATCAAACGCAAAGTTCAGTTTGCGTTTCTCACATCACTCACGCAAAGCTTCATCTTGCGCTTCTCAAAGCGAACGCGAAGTTCAGTTTGCGGTTCTCTCTTGAAACGCAAACCTCTAGTTTGCGCAATATCTCTCTCTTAAAAAAAATGGGATATGGAAATTTTTTTAGTCATAAATGGAATTTTTTTTAACTTTACGCCATAACTTGTGTTGTTCAAATTTTCATTTTTTACGAAATATTTTTTTTTAAGATTTAAATTTGATCTGATTTTTGATTTTCTGATACATAGTTTGGAACGATCTTTCATATCAAGCTAATTTCTTTTTCAAAATGGGATTTTTTACAGATCTTGAAGTAAAGATCAGAAAGGTGGAATTAGAGAATATTAATCTGGGTCATCAAGTTGACTTTCATTCTCAGAAGTCAATAGAATATTTTAATGAAATCATATCTTTGAAAGAAAAACTCTGTGCTTTAAAGGTTCTTAATGAAGATCTTCTGATGAGAAAATAAAAATTTTGGAATCTGAGAATGCTGAGCTTAGAAAGAATTTATCTGATTTGGAAAAACAGCTTGTTGAAAATAAAGCTGATTTTGAAAGTGAAAAGAAAAATTTTTCAAAGAAGTTCTCAGATTTCTCCAAGAAATGTTTTGAAGAAAAAAAGATAGTGAAACTTAAATGCTTAAAACTTTCTCAACATATCTCTGATTTTGAGAAAGTATTGATTTTGGAAAGAGAGAAGTTTGAGAAAGAAAAGAAGGCCATAGAACAAAAGAATTTAGGATTATTCAAAGAACTATCAAGCCAGAGAAATGATTCAGAAAAAGGATTTGAAGAAGAAAGATCCATATTTGAGTCTGAAATCAAAAGGCTAACTTCCAAGTTGTCTGAACTGTCTGCTGCTGCACTGAAAGAGCAAAGAAAGAAGTCTGAATTCAAGACAAAGATTGACTAGCTTGTGATCGAAAGAGACATCTTTGCATCAAAGATCAAAGACCTTGAAAAGTCTGTTTCAAGTTCTACTCAGAAATCTGTCTCTTCACAAAGGTCAGTTAAATATTTTAATCAGATTCGTCGATCTAACATTTTCTTTGATGAATATTTAGATGGTTCAGATACATCTTCAAGAAGAAAAAGCTACAAGAAAGAGAAACTGGTATGGATGAAGAAATCGGTCAAAGATGACAAGAAAGATGAGCTGAAAAAGAAGACATCATGTGTACATGCTCACAAAGCAAAGAAGAACAAAGAGCATAAAGGTAAACCTGACCTCATATACTCAAGAGACCAATTACTCAGGTTTTCAGGTAATAAATTTTATTGTTCTTACTGCTGTACACATGATCATATCCACAAGACCAGTGATCATTTCTGGTATGGTTCTTACTCGGTATCCCCCACACGAACTGCAACTCACATTTCTGGACCCAAATACCAGTGGGTACCAAAGAATAAAATTGATTATGTGTTGCAGACACCTCAATCCAAGGGGGGAGTAAGAGAACAATGGCTCTTGAATACTACAGTTCAAGACCCGCACCTCAATGTCAAGATGATGGCTTCTAAGCACGTCAGCTTAGGACCCGGTCTTCAAAGGAGTTTGACTTCTAAACACAACAGTTTAGGACTCGGACCTCAGCGATAAAAAGACTTTACTCCTGTGTTTTTGCATCCGATGGATATTGATGGTCTTCATCCCAAGAGAATTGATCTGATCTCTATCCTATACTTTTTCACTGCTAGATTTTTCTGATATTGATGGTCTAACAATTCAAAAGGGAGTGTTTGATCTCTATCCTGTTTTATCTGACATATTTCAGATGCCTAATTTAAAGGGGAGTAAAGGTGATGACTGCTGATTACTTCAGATTAGAACTCATACTATAAACTGTTTTACTGCTTTCTGTCTTTTATTTTTGAATAAATGATGTGAATAAAGTGGCTTCTGATCACATTACAGATCAGGACCCGTTTTTCAATGATCAGGAAAGGATATTCTGCTAATATCCAGGGGGAGCTTCAAAGATATAAATCATTTAATCATGATTTGAGGGGGAGCTGAAAAGGTAAATATTTTCTGATCCTAGATCTCTGATTGTTTGGAAGAAGAACAACTTTCGAACATGAAAAACAATTTCTGAAATGTTCAAACCACTTCTTATTCTTAAAAAGTTTTATGAATTTAGAAGTGTGCTTTTAAATGTTTTTCTAAAATTTTCGAGCTTATTGTTTAACTGACTATGTGTTTCCAAAGATCAATACTTGTGTATTATCTTGTCCATATACTGTCAAGTATTCATACACACCGGTTCAGTATTTTATTTGAAATTGTTGTTACCATGTCTCAAATTCAAACAATTTTTCGATGGAAATACCCCCGTTTGAAATTCAAAGTTGTTGAGCATCATTCATCTTGTTCATATTTGTGCTTTCATTGATAAATTGTTTATATTCGTTCATACAAACAAAATTTCCAATTCTTTGATACCCTAACCATTTGATTTGATCTGTTTAATTCATTGTCAGATTCTCAAAACAATTCTCTTGACTTCATTTCATTCATTCAATAATCTTGTTTTGAGAATTCTTCAAAGTTCAAATGCTCAAATTTCATTTCTGATTTTTGATGAGCATACATACACTGACATATGATTTCTTGTGACCAACATGTACTTTTAGGAACATGGGATTCAGTGTGAGTGCTTAATAGATCTTCCATGGATTCACGATAACCAGTGTTTCCTACCCCGGAAGAAATCCTTTGAGTGATTGAGGGGAGAGGGGTATAAAAGAATTGAGTGTGGGAGTGAGATGAGGTAAAATGGAAATGAGAGATTGGTTAGATGTGAGCTTATATGTTTAAAAGAAAGAGGGTGTGAGATCAGAGTTAAAAGAATATCAGAACTCTGCACCAAA
Organism: Arctium minus; assembly: GCA_954870635.1. NCBI lineage: Eukaryota > Viridiplantae > Streptophyta > Magnoliopsida > Asterales > Asteraceae > Arctium > Arctium minus. Next base: position 69,451,780 of record OX941092.1, on the reverse strand, counting down.
CATCTTTCTGAGCCGGGCAACCACATTACTGATTGGTTCACATTTCTTTGGTGACCATCATTGAAATAGGCAAATAGCCTATGCCATCTCTTGCATTAACCCCACCATCTACTCATTCTTTTCTTAAAAAGAGAACGTCTCACATTTTCTGGGGAAGCAGCACATAATCTATTGGTTCTTCTCTTGGAAGATACTGATATTGAAAAAGAAGGAAAGTTGCCCCACCTTCGACCCTTTCTCATGCACATTGAGTCCATGTATAATCATTGTTGTCTCAGTGATTTACATACTTTGAGCCTTTATGAAACACAATCATTGTGCTAAAATTCTTTCATACACAAGCACGAGCACACAGAAAATCTGTTTTTCTGTCAGAACATTCATAGAATTACCTTGTGTTTTTCAATGATTGAATGGAAGTCCTGGGGAGTCATCATCAAAACCAGCTCCTTACAATGTACATTCGTTGTACACAGTGACTTCGTGTTACTGACAGGCACTTCTAACTGTTTCATTTGTTGATTCAGGGTTACCATGTTCATTATGTCTGAATTTGAAAAGATTCGGATATATATATATATATATATATATATATATATCTTTCATGGATTGACGGCTCTTCAGATCAAAGCGCGCCTATTGTCAAAGGGGAGATTGTTATTTGGTTACAAAAGGGGTGATCAAAGTCTATGCTGAAATTGAAGAAATTTTGATGATTATGATGATCTCAATCATCAAAAAGGGGGAGAATTATACAAAGATCAATTTCAAAGTTCAAGTCTGACGAAAGTTTGTTTGGATCAAGATCTTCAATGTCTGATGAAGAAATTCTGAATGTTCAAAATGCTTCCGCTGTTACAAAGATAAATGTATCTGAAGAAAATTGTTCAAAGATAATTCAAGATGATTTGTGAAAGTCTGTTCTTCCAAAGATGGTCCAGAGATCAAAGAGATGAAGATACATAATCAAGTTGTTTCATACAATTTTCAGAAGTTTCAAAGTTTGTTTCAAAGTTTCAAAGATGTTCAAAGAATTCAGTTTCAAGGCATGTTGACTTTTCAAAGCTTCAAAGTGCAAAAGATTTTCCAAGATTCTTCAAGAGCTGAAAAAGTAAAGATTGTTAAAGCTTCAAAGTTCAAAGTTGTCAGATACAAAAGCTGAAGAATCAAGAGCTGAATACTAGTGTCAAATTTTTATTAAATCTTGAATACAAAGGGGGAGATTGTTAAGTCCAAATATTGTATCCAAGATTTAATATGGAAAGTCAAAGAAGTAAAAGTTAACATAGTCAAAGTCTTGTAATTGTCAAAGCTTGTATTAGTTTTCTTTGTCATTAAGTCTTGTATTAGTTAAGTGGTATATATAGGGTTTGCTTAGTAATCTTGTGACAACGACTCTAGAGAACTAAGCTTGTAACTTTCAGACTTGTGGCAATACAAGATCTACTTTCTCTCTCTAGACTTTCTCTCTCTAGTTCTTGATCTTATTTGTCTAAATCTTGAGTAATTGCTTGATAGTTTGGGATTTAATGATTAACAATCCCAACATTTCTCTTTTCAGAAATTTTCTTTTCAGATTCAAAAGACTTTTTCTTTTCCTAAAAAATTTGTCTTTCTTTCTCAAGTAAGTCTTGTGAAACAGAAATTTGTTTGGGAAATTTAGTAACTTTATCTTCAAGAACTCGTCTCTCTTTTGCAAACGTGTCTCTTTCAGTAATTAAGATCTTTTCAAACTCTGACACTTGCTTGGAGAGTTTAATGCATCTTAGCTCCAAATCCTTTTTCTCTTGGATAACTTTCTTAGAATGATCAAATAGCTTTTGAGTAGAAGCTTTCTCCAGATTTGATTTGTCTTTATCTGCTTGGAGATTTTTCATCAAATCAACATTCTTTGCTTCCAACGCACATATTTTCTCTTCAAAATCTTTAAACTTGATGTGCATATCAACTGATTCAGCTTTAAGTTCTGATGTTTGTTGTTCAGTTGTCTTGAACTTGCTTTGAAGATTGGATATTTTTCTTTCTTTCAATTTGATTATTTTCTCATTTGTCACAATAATATCCTCTTTCATCTTAATTTCTTCTTCTTTGGCTTTGATGATATTTTCTTTTAAAGTAATATCTTTCTCTCTTGCATCAGTTTCTCTTTCTTTATCTTTAATTTCTCTCTCGGGTCTTGATGATACCTGTGAAATTAGATTGAGAATTATCAATAATTTAGTACAATCAAAAGTTTTATTAGAGTTTAACAATTTAGATTTAAACTCCTGAATCTGTTTTAGAAGATATGAATTCTAATCTTTCAGTTTATCCCGTGCAACTTCTATCCCAGGTATTTTATAGGATGGCAACATCTCTTCCATATAGTACATCTTTAGACATCTTGATGTGCTTGAAGATATACTGAAAAAATATGAAGCACATAAATCAAAGAAAAGAAAAAAAAATATTACCTAATAGAGTGATCGTCAAAAGAAACTTCAATTAGAAGTTGAGTTATGTGCACACTTTTAAAATACAGGAACAACAAGATTAAAGTCGGAAATAAAATCAGATAATTAAAATCTGAAAAACAAAGTAAAAACTTGTCTTCCAAAAATTAAATCTGAAAATCAGTGTGGAATCTTGACTTGTAATCTTTAATCTGCAAAAAATATAGAAAAATATATCAAATATGCTCAAAAGCAGATAAAACAACTAAAAACGACACTAAAATGATTAAAAATGAAAAAAAAAAACAGGACTAAACATGACACAAAAGAAAATTTTTTAAAAATTACGAAAAATTAACAAAAAATGACTAAAATATAATTTTTTTTAGGAAAATAGGGACTAAAACCGACAAAATATAAAACTAAAACGAAAATCGATAACTAAAAATGAAAAATACAAAAACTCGACGAAAAACGAGAGCTAAAAACAACAAAAACATAAAAATATAAAGTCTAGGGACTAAAAGTGTAAAAACACGAAACTTAGAAACTACAAGAACTAAAAATGACAAAAATAAAACTAAAAACTATAGGGACTAAAACTTTAAAAATCTAAAAGATATAAACTGCAGGGACTAAAAATGCTAAAAACTGAAACTATAAACTACAAAGGCTAAATCTGACAAACAATGAAACTAAAACTCAAGGGACTAAATCTGACAAAAATAAAGCTATCTAACAAAACTAATGAAATCTAACGAATCTAGGACCAAAATGTAAAGAAAATAACGGAACAATTAAAATAAGCTAATGGAGCTGGGATTATTTGAAGTTCAGTTCCCTTAAGCAGGGGAGAGAACTGACTGATCAAAAAAGGAAAAAAGGAGTTGGTGTTTATTTAGAAGAAGAGAGATAAAGGCTAGAATGAGAGAGGGGTTTGGTAGGAAAAGGAGAGAGGAACAAGGGATAGGCATACCTGATAAGGATTCTCCCCCTCAGATGGTGAAACAAGTATCAGGTTTCCCTTGGCAGCTATTCCCTTCTGCTTGCCTTGGGATGAGGCACCTGAAGCTGCTTCCCTTCTCCCCCTGCTTCAGAAAGAACAATGCCTTTGACAACTGGTGTTAATGAGGCATTTGTAGCTGAGAACCAAAGAGATTGGTCCTCTTCATCATCATCAACAACATTGTCTTTCTCTTGATCAGGGAGATCAAGATCTTCATCTTCTTCCTCTTCATCCTCCTCTTCTTCTTCATCAACCAGAGCTAGTGAAAAAGAGGTAGGGGCTTGATCTTCTACCGCTGAAACCTCATCGACCTTCTCCCCCTCAACCTGAGAGGGAGGTACCTCCGTTGCCTGAGCTACATCTATATTTTCTTCATTTGATTTCTCCCCCTCTTTGTCAGCATCAGATTGGGGGAGTTCAGCAGCAGGCTTAGAACGGACTTCAACCTCCAACTGTTCCAGACGACCTTCTATGTCAGGGATATCAGAAGTATCCTGATGAATAAATTCAACAACGATGTTCAGCGAGGTACGATCATTTTCCGTGAACGAAGGCGTTGGTGCAGGAGCTGGTTCATTCAGCTTGTTGAGGACCTGATTGAGTAGAGCTGTGCAGGAGTCAATCTTTGAAGAGAGACCCCGAACCTCAGTTTGCATAGAGTCAAAACGTCCTTGCAGAAGTTGAACTTGTTGATGATTAACCACCAAGTCCTCCTTTATTTTGACAATTTCTCCCTGAATGGCTGTGATCTGAGAAGCTTCATCTTTAGAAGTAGAAGCAACTGTAAGTCTTTTCAGTTCCTCACCAGCTTGGTTGACAGCACTGGTGTTGGTGTTGATGGAGGATGAGAGAGATTCCACCCTGTCAGTGAGTTTGTTGACGTTGGCGTCAACAGTACCCAAAGTAGGACCTGAAACAAAAGTTAGTGGTTGAGTATAAGGATGCTCAGGCTTATATTGAGAGGTGGGAGAAGTGTATATGGGTTTAGGAATACCTGAAAGATCAAACATGTTGTAGAATTGCATATCTCCTTCAAAATTTTAAGGAGTTGTTTGAGTATCAGGTCCTATGTGTGCAACATTAAGAGGTTGCTGCGAAATGTTCGGAGGGTTAACGACCAAAGAAATAGTAGAAGAAGAAAGAGTAGTGGGGATAGAAGAAGAGATAGTATAACACCCTCAAATCTGGAAATAGCAACTCGTTTAAACTTTTCTAAATACATCAATAAAAGTTCCATATACCATCACAATTCCAAGGTTTAACCTCAACACACACAAATTATTTTCTACATAAAGTCTATAACAAGGACGGGTGCTACTAAAACCCAATAATAGTCGCTATCTCCAACTGCGGAAGACTTCACCAATTACTTACACTTGTGAAAACTAAAGCACAACACATATCTTCATAGCACCACTAGAATCAAACCCCCAACTGGAACCTGATGCACATGCCGACAAATAAAAAGGTTAGGATTAACGCCTAGTGAGCTCAAGAGTTTTCAACATATATAAAATACATATTGATGAAGGAAAGAAAGTCATTTAAATCATGAATTTCCGAAATGATTTGCTTTAAATATGAGAAGACTCATTTTCCAATAATGCATGTTTTAAAGACGAATACCCCGACGTAAAACATTCATGCATAAGGTAAATTTAACTCAAGACTCGCTTGAAGCATTAAATAGAAATTGAACTCCCACTTTATAAAAACGTAGATACAACTTATTTCCCGAAACACCCAAACACGGGTGGAACATATTACCCAATTCATAAAAATAATGGATAAAACCTATACATATAAAATGTCACCGAAAACATGAATACCAAAAATACAATACCCAAAATAACACATTTCGGTGACAGGGAAGACCCGATTCCATTGAATGTGGCGGCACATAAAGATAAGCCACATATCTATGTTATAAGCATAACTCAAGGATGGGCAACCATTGACATCAACCCTATTCATGGATCTTTAGTCAAGGTAGACATCAACCCTATTCACGGATCTTTAGTCATCATAGGCATCAACCCTATTCATGGATCTTTAGCCGTTGGAACATCAACCCTATTCGTGGATCTTTAGTTCCAAAGAATCACCAAGTTCAACCCTATTCATGGATCTTTACCTTGGGACCTCACCATCCTTGACACGCTTGTTCATTTGGAAACTTACATCGTATCACCAATGCCTAACTCCAAATCACAACCCTAACTCCAAATCACAACCCAAGGACCTCATCCCACATTTACATGATAAACCGACCTCTATGCCTATGGATCCAATGCATTACGGTCAAAACGCTACATGACTCAAAAGAATGACAACGCACTCAAAACATGTAATTCCCAAATAAGGTGCAATTAAGTACACCATACGACCAAGGCTCCTTAACGAGCTACCAAGATTGAATAAATGTTCCAAAGACTCATCTAAGGGTAATCCAAGCCCCAAAAAGGCATAATGAACGATTGACTAAAATACGCGAGTCAAAAAGGTTACACGGACCAAAATACATCGTTTCCCAAAATCTTTGACTCTCAGATTACTATTGGCCTTCGGCCCAAAACCAAAAGGTTTATAATTTCCAAAATGTTCCCAAGATCGGGAATGACCAACACCAAGGACTCACACATTCGTTTTTTCAAACATCCCATTTCAAGAATCATGCATAAAACCCAACAAACATTAAAAATGCATTTTTGACCAATATCTATGTATGCAATAATCATCAAGACACCTCCATTTATGACACATTTATCAAAATGCCCAAAAGTCCCAAAGATGTGGGTTATATCAGTTTATAAGGTTAACCATTTTCAAATAATCAAAACTTATCAGCAGTTAACAATTTAATGTAAAACACAAACAATTTAAAGTAACATTTTGGCATGCACACCGTTTTCATAAATCAACTTGAACTCACCTCGCTAGATTTAGGCTAAATCTAGATTTTACCCCACTTTGAGCTCCTTTGAAGAAACTCGAATCTTCAAGGTCAAAACTTCCATAAACCTAGATACATAAATTTTCCACCATAAATATACATCTAAAACCATATAGAATCGATCGCCGAACCTGTTACATCAAAATCTCTATTTTGGGCAAAACCCTAATTTTGACCCAAAACTCCCAAAATTATCCAAACCGAAATTTAGAGAAATCAAACACTAGGAAACCATCAATGGAGCATTTATAACTTATTTCATGGTTTAGAAATGGAAGGGATACACTTACCACTTAGGTTTTGATGAAAACCTAGAAAACCCAGAAAACCCAAAATAAGCTTGAGGTTGAAGATGAAGATGAAGATGAAGATGAAGATGGAGATGGTGAATACTTGACCATAGATTTCAATCCTACCACTTGATGATGTTTCACCTACACAAAATCCAAGGATTTGAGCCAAAATAAGTTAAGGTTTGAAGGGGAAAGAAGGAAAACGGTTTGGGAGAGAGTAGAAGAAGTTTGGATGAGAAGAAATGAGGAAAATGGCTGAATTTCGCGACTTAACAGCAGTCTGCCCACTTTGGGCGACTTTGCCATGCGACAATGCCCAGGCCATTGTCGCTGGTTCTCCCAGCTTTTTTCTTGTTCACTGTTTCGGCCGTAACTTCTTCGTTATAGCTCCGTTTTTGCTCCGGAAAGGACCGTTGGACTCGTAATTGGATCCTTCATCCATTAAGACTATGAAACATAGGATTCAAGTCCAAAATCCTATATCTTATTTTTTTCCTTTAAAATTACTGATTTCTGCATTAACTTGAAATGATACCTTTCGAAAATCGGGGTGTTACAATCCTGCCAAAACATTCCCCATAACCTGATGTTGGTCTTCAGAAGTGCCCCATTGGGCAAATCACCCTTACAACCGAGTGAGCGCTCAAATCACTAAAGCAGTCTTTACCCCCAAGACTACGGCTGCCTCCCAACCTTAAGTGACAGTTACTACCTCTAGAGTAGTTTGTGACCCCAACTTCTCATCGAACAACACCCCTGCTCAACATATTCCTGAATTCAAACCAAATTCCGACATCAACCTCCGAAGGAACATCTAAATCCTCAATACTCGGTCCTTTATATTGACAAGGCCGTCTTTCTAAGATATGTCAATACGTTCTCCCTGAAACTATTTAATGCAGATCCGACTATCTCTCAATTCCGATCTACTTCCAACCTCGAACAATCTATCACAAGATGCTCACCATGCCAGGAAAGCTTGTACACATAGGTACTTAATTACTAATATCTAATCTTCCTATAAATTTTCATCGCCAAGGGGGTCAACTTTCCCATGATCCAATCGGGATACTTTCATACCTTCAAATATCCATTGACTTCAAGAAAACAAGTCGACGCCTAAGACTAAACGGAGACCTCGAAAACGTGGACATCCCGCCTAAAATTTCATTCCAGACGGATGGTCGCACTAAGGTTGACACCTAACAGAGTGCTAATATTCCAAATCTTGCATTTATAACAAACAAACCACAAGAATTCCTTTGACCGCGAAACCCACTAAGACGGTACACCATCAACATACACCATGATGTCACATCGACAAGCAACCCACCAAATCGAACCCACTTTAAGCGCAGAAAATCACATAAGACCTTATCCCACATGATTACCGAAGTATAAAATCACCCCTTAATTATCTGGGAAGGCTTAAATCTACTATTTTCATTATTCATGCGCGCACAAATTCGAAAACCGAAACCCGAAATTCAAGACTGTCCGCAAGTCAGATCATCCGACGCTCCAAATCCCAAGGACTCCTCTAGTCCCTAATTATAACCCTTTCACGCCAGGGGTTTAAATCTTTAGGCCTAATGAGTTCAAGGTTTTCAGTTGCTATGCCAATTTAAACTTTTACAAAACCTCTAAACGTAAAAGCTTTATAAAGATTAACCGTACGAATAAAATCTACTACCTTATCTCGGTAGGTGTATAAAGTGGTCACAACCACCACACATATAAAACCATTTCAGAAAATTCATTTGATCAATACATACGTTAATATGGGCAAAAATAAAAGATGCGTAGCAAAATTTTAAATGGACTACCAAGGTCCTAAGATACCTCAAATCATACCATAAATGTGAAAGTAATTTTCTGCACTAGAGCGCGTACAATAAAAGTTTGTACAACTCCCAAAGGAAAATTTCACGACTTCAATTCTAAAATCTTTTCCTTAAAGGAACGCAAAACATCAGAAGATAAAATTTCCAACAAGGCCCGTATACGTCCGTTTATTTTTCCCAAATTTAACTACACGATGGGAACGTAAGTAAATTTTAAATCGACTCCAAATTTTGGGCCGCACAGATAAAACACACTTACCCAAAGCGGTAACTACAACGACATGCAAACCGAAAATTCATTTCATGCATTGCGGAAACTTATGACAGCAAAGTTACAATTGAAACACGTTTAAATAAACAGTTCTATCTGAAATAACATAAATCTTTTATACATTTACTCACACCACCAGTATAATTTAATCCAAATAAAATTAGTATAAAACGATTGACACTTGAATATAGCCTAGAGATAAATCACATGAAAATGAAACTTTCTCAAAACAGCGCGTGGGATGACGTCTATTACCAAAACTTATTGTAGATCCCAGTACAGTGCAATTACGAACAATAATATCAATGAAGAACAATAATATTACCATAACCTCTAGTCATATGATTAATATTCAAGAAAGGTTTAGGTTTACAGAGAGAATATCTGATAAGCAAAGTAAACCTATAGAATAGAGAATTATGAATGAGATCTAAACTGAATAATTTCATCTAACCTCTATAATGAAACTAAAACATGCCTTATATATGGCACGCATGGGCCTAATGGGATTTGGGCCCAATAACAAATAACTATCAAATAATTACAATTCGAACCCTTATAAATGCTTTATACCACTTTCAACACACAGGACTTTCAGTCCTAACAATCTCCCCCTAAAGTTGAATAAAGCAATTATCTTCTTGAAAACTTCAGGCATTGATCTTCTTTAAATCTTCAGGTTTGATCTTCTTTCCCTCTTGAATCTTTGAAGAACTTTGGTGTTACATGTCTTCATTTGTTTCCAAGCTCCCCCTTGAATAAAGCTCTTGGTCTTCATAATTCAACTTTGTAACCAGATTCAATGTACAATAGCCTCGACTGAACGCACTATCAAGCAGCTTTCAACTGTAGAAACTCAACACATCGGATCAGCACACAAGAAATATAACGTGCGAGTTACTTGACATTCCACGGTGCATCTTCAGTTTAATAACAAAGAATCTGTCTTTGACCCGCGAGTTGAATAAACTTTCAGCTTAAGAACTTGTTTCAATCAACTCGTAGGAGGAATGAGGAACAAACTTGTAGCAGACACCACATGATACGGGATAGAAGAAATGCAATAAAATCTTTTCTGCTTCAATAAAATCTTCTTTTCAACCTCAGATTTAAGATTTGACTTTTTGACTTTGAAATTGAACTTTGTAAATCTCTCCCCCTTTTTGATGATTGTGAACATCATGAGCATCAAAACTCTTCAATTTCAACACATTCTTTGATCTCCTCCTTTTCTTCCCTTTAGGATAATATGACATTCTCCGCCCTTTGATCTGAGTATCCGTCAATTCATGAAATGTATATATCCGAATCTTTTCAAATTCAGATATAATAGGAATTGTAGACCTGAATCAACAAATGATACAGTTAGTATGCCTGTAAGTAGCACGAAGCCACTTTGTACAACAGGTGTACTTTGGAAAGGAGCTTTTGTGATATTCACTCCCCAGGGCTTCCATTCAATCATCGAAAAACCACAAAGGAATTTTCTATGAATGTTATGACAAGAAAACTCATTCCTTGTGTGTACGTGCAAGTGTAGAATGATTGAAGCTACTTAACTTTCTTAGGCTCAAAAATGTGTAAATTGTTGAGACAACAACAGATATTACACGGACTCAATGTGCATGAAAGAAGTGCGAAGGTGGGGCAACTTTCCTTCTTTTCCAATATCTAAATCTTCCGAGTGAAGACTAGATAGCAGATATGCTGCGTCCCCAAAGAAAATGAAACATTTCTTTGTTAAGAAAGAAACGAGTGGTTGGTGGGGTAAAAACATGAGTTGGCATGGGCTCACTGCCTGTTTCAATGATGGTCACCAAAGAATGTGAACCAATCAGTAGATGTGGCTGCCCGACTCAGAAAGTGGTTGGTGCAGAGTTCTGATATTCTTTTAACTCTGTTCTCACACCCTCTTTCTTTTTGTCATTAAAGCTCACTTCTAACCAAACTCTTATTTACATTTTACCACTCAGCACAATGAGAAAACTCAACCGAATGAGTTATCTCCCCCACTCTTTGATATAAGACCCCTCACCCCTCAATCACTCAAGGATAACTTCCGGGGTAAGAAACACTGGTTAACGTGAATCCATGGAAGTGCTGTTTAAGTTCTCACACAAATCCCATGTAAGTCCTAACAAATAATAGATGCTCAACAGTTTAACTAAACAGTTAAGTACAAAGTGTATGATAACATTGTCAAAATGTATGCTCATGAGATTTGAGCAATTGAACTTTGAAGATTTCTCAAAACAAAGATATTGAATGGATGAAATGAAATCAAAAGAATTGTTTTGAGAATCTGACAATGTATCAATCAGATCAAATGAAAGGGTTAGGGTATCAAAGAATTGGATATTTTGTTTATATGAACGAATATAAACAATTTTGCAATGAAAGCACAAGATTAGAAATTATGATTGATGCTCAACAACATTGAATTTCAAACGGGGGTATTACCATCGAAAAATTGGTTCGTTATGAGACATGGTAATAACAATTTCAAATGAAGTACTGAACCGGTGTGTATGAATACTTTACAGTATATTGAAAAGATAATACACAAGTATTTATCTTTGGAAACACACGGCCAGTTAAACATTTATGCTCAAAAATTGAAAAACATTTAAAATCACACTTCTTAATTCATAAAATCTTTTGAGAACCAGAAGTGGTTTGAACATTTCAGAAACTGTTTTTCATGCTTGAAAGTTGTTCTTCTTTCAAACAATCAGAGATCTAGGATTAGAAGATATTTACCTTTAAGTTCCTCTCAAATCATGATGTAATGATTTATAATCTGATAAGCTCCCCCTGGATATTTGCAAAATATCCATACTTCTTAACTTTGAAAAAGTCAGCTGCAGAAAAACAGTAAAAAAATCCGAGTGCTGATTTGAATTAATCAGAAGTCATAATAAATTTACTTCCCTTGAAATTATGCATCAGTAGATCTATCAGTGAAAAGGTACAGGATAGAGATCCACAATTCCTTCTAGAATGTAGTCCATCATATCTCTCTAATGCATATTTCAGAATATATAAGTACTCCCCCTTGAAAGTTGATCTTCTCATTTCAGCCCGGGAGTATCTTTTCTTTAAGCATTGAAGCACGGGTCCTGATCTGTCATGTGATCAGAAGCCACCCTCTGTTGAAGTACGGGTTCGAAGCCGATTTACTTAGAATCCTTAGTCCTTCTACTCCCCCTTGACAGTAGGTGCCTGCAACACAGAATCAATTTTAGGCTTTGGTACCTATTGGTATTTGGGTCCATGAATGTTAGTTGCAGTTCGAATGGGAGAAATGGAATAAAAACCATACCAGTAATGATCACTAGTCTTGTGAATAGGATCATGTGTACGACAACAAGAACAATAGTATTTCTTACCTGACAACCTGATTAATTGATCTCTCGAGTAGATATGATCAGGTTTACCTTTACGCGCATTGTTCTTTTTGGCTTTATGTGAATGTACACATGATTTCTTTCCTTTCAGCTCTTTCTTCCCATCTTTCTTTTCATCTTCAGCTGGTTTCTTTCTCCAGACCAAATCTTCTTCTTTGTATCTCCTTCTTCTTAGATGTGTACCTGAACCATCTATATTTCTATCATAGAAAATGTTAGTACTACGAATCTGATTAACTGATTTAACTGACCTTTTTGAAGAAACAGTTTTCTGATTTGAACTTGATGCTGTCTTTTCAAGCTCTTTAATCTTTGAAGCAAATCTGTCTCTCTCTTTGACAAGGAGGTCAATCTTCGTCTCGCATTCAGACTTCGTGTTCTTCTTTTTCAGCACACTTTCAGATAGTTCAGATAGCTTCTCAGTAAGCTTTTTGATCTGAGCCTCAAATATGCTTCTCTCTTCTTCAAATCCCTCCTCAGCATCCTTTCTTTGGCCGAATATTACTTTAAAGAATCCAACATTCTTCTGTTCAATCTCCTTCTTCTCCTTGACAAACTTTTCTCTTTCCAAGATTATTACTTTCTCAAAATCAGAAACTTTCTGAGAAAGCTTGATACATTTCAGCTCAACGGCTTTCTTCTCATCAACACATTTTCTTGAAAAATCTAAGAACTTCTTTGCAAATGATTTCTCTTTAGTCTCAAAATCGGATTTGTCTTTTGCAATCTTTTGCTCCAAATAAGATATTTTCTTTTGAAGCTTAGCATTAGCATCCTCCAGACACTTAGTCTTCTCATCATACTTTTCAACAGATACTGCTTGCTGGATTTTCACAATCTGATATTCAACATCAGAGATCTTTCTTTTCAGCTCAGAGTTCTTAGATTCCAAACTCAGTATTTTCTCATTATTCTGCCCAGAAGTCTTTTTCAGAAGATATTCATTAATTGTCTTTAATGCACTAACTTCTTCTTTCAGTAGTTTGCTTTCATCATTAAATTGTTTTGATCTCTTCAAGTAGAAATCAACAGATAAAGCAAGATTTATGTTCTCTAATTCGAGCTTGTCAACCTTCGCTTGAAGTCCAGAAAAATATCCCATCTTGAATTATCTGATACAAAAAGAAAACCGAGAGGACTTGTCTTCTCTGGATTTTGTACTTGGTTTATGTCTCTCCCTGATTCTCCTTTTTGATTGTATCGAATAGAATTAATTCGATCCGGCTCAGAAAAGCTTGATATCCATGGACTGAACTTGACAAGAGATTAAACTTGAACGGGTTTAAACTTTAATCTTAACTGCACTGTAGCGATCGTGAGACAAACAAATTGATCCTAAAAAAAACAGGACAGGACAAGGACCGGTCGAGTAAGGACCCGGTCAAGCAAGGATCCGGTCGAGCAAAGACCCGGTCGAGCAAAGACCCGGTCGAACAAGGATACGGTCGAAAATCAGAAGAGAGGGAGAAAAAAAAATGCCAAGTAAAGTTTGTGATACAAGAGAGTGGCGCAAGAAGAAGTTTTGCGCGAGTAAAGGGTCGCGCGAAGTAGGACTTTGCGTGAAGAGTGGGTGGTGCAAATGTAGGTTTGCGCGAGGTATGGGTCGCGCGAAGTGAGTTTTGCGCGAAAAATAGCTGGCACAAAGTAAAACTTTGCGCAAAGAGAAGGTAGCGCAAAGTTAGGTTTGCGCGAATAGGCAATGGCGCAAAATTGAGATTTTCGCGAGTAACTGATGGCGCAAAAGTGAGTCCGGTCGAAGCAAGGATCCGGTCGACAAGACACCGGGCGCAAGGCACCGGTCAACTGGGTACTGGTCGCTGAGTATCGGTCGAGTCACAAAACACCGGTCAACAAGTACCGGTCGCTGAGTACCGGTCGACAAGGATCCGGTCGAGTCAAGTACCGGTCAATAAGTACCGGTCGCAAAAGAGCTCCGGTCGCAGGGGTCCGGTCGATATGAAGATAAGCACTTTTAATAACAGATAATACGATTGACAGATAATCGACCGATAAAATCGATGAATCTGAAAATCGATCGAAATCGCACTTGAACCCAGAAAATCAAACGTAATCAAATATGTAGATAAGAGCAATGAAAATCAAACGTCCTATCTTAACCCATAAATCGATTTCAATGAAAAATTATGCAGACTTAATCAAATATGCAAATTTAATCTCAAAATCAAATATGCAGATAAGAACAGATAGCAGAAGCAATAACCAAGTCGACCCAGAAAATCCAATCAAACCCAGAAACTCAAACGATTGAACTTAACTCAGAAACTCAAACCAACAATTTGATTTTCAAAAACACAGATTTTAGAAAATTAATTTTTACAGAAACACAGATCAATCGATAGCAGACTAACAGATATCAACCCAAAAACCAGAAGTGATTTTGCCGAAAAATACTTTAATCGAAATTCTGGAACTTGATATTCAGAAACTTGAACTTAATTTGATTTGCAGACCCACAAAACTTTAATCGACAGAAATGAAAAAAAACTCAGATAGATCAGAATAACGATTAAGAGTTTTAGACAAACCTTTTTGGATCAAAACTTAGTGTCTTTGCTCTGATACCAATTGTAGATCCCAATACAGTGCAATTACGAACAGTAATATCAATGAAGAACAATAATATTGCCACAACCTCTAGTCATATGATTAATATTCAAGAAAGGTTTAGGTTTACAGAGAGAATATCTGATAAGCAAATTAACCTATAGACTAGAGAATTATGAATGAGATCTAAACTGAATAATTTCATCTAACCTCTATAATGAAACTAAAACATGCCTTATATATGGCACGCATGGGCCTAATGGGCTTTAGGCCCAATAACAAATAACTATCAAATAATTACAATTCGAACCCTTATAAATGTTTTATACCACTTTCAACACACAGGACTTTCAGTCCTAACACTTATAAATCAACGCACACAATAATGTACGTATACACGTCCCAAAATTCATCTATGCGACGCAAAAAGTGAAAGTCGTAAGATAAGACACCATAAAACCCAACTGAATTTTCATAACAACTCAATAACGCTAAAATCAAACGGTGTCAAAATTTCATTTCCCAATATAAATAAAAACGTAATATGACAATAAATCCAAAGCGTCAAGTTCTAAATCACAACGTAAGATAAAGTGACCCTTTTCAACAAAACCTTCATGAGACACGACGCCCAAAAAAAATTCGTAAATTTACACGCAATAAAATTGAAACCCACGCAACTAAAAGTACACTCACGCGCCCAAAACGTTGCAAAACTATACTTCATAAAATTGAACACGACTCATACAGACCAAAATTCTATAGAAAATCCCAACTCCAGAACATGGGACAACTCTTCCTTTAAGACCTTAACATACGCGGAGGAGATCCAATGTCAAGGTCAAAAATTCCACAGTTACTTGCCCAATAACCCAAATAACATTGAAACACGGATATTACAATATCCGAAAAATAGCGTTAGACACGAAACGTGGACGAAGAGATTTTTAACAATAATATGCAATCGCTTGCAACAAAACAATTTTATGCATGCTTAAACTCTTGGTTTAAAATCCGATAAGTAATAAATGATTTATCGAGACTTTATAATTTAGCTCACTTTATGTTTGAGAACATGAGAAACACCTTATGCAAACTCATTTTAGAAAAAAAAATTCGTGCATAGATTTGGTCGGCACTCAGCATCTTAGGACTACACTCCTCCATTTTCCCGACATACTATTGTCACCCGGATGCATCAAACATCTTAGAGCCACAAACCCACTAATTTGGTTAACTTGCAATTTTTTCTCGAAATAAGATTGGTCTAACAAACTTATAGTTCTAATCCAACCAATAATTCTGACTTACGATGATCAACTTAATGCATCCATCACACTTAACTATCACATCAGAGTAACATTGCTATAAACATCAACCCTTCCTTAGATTACTCGTATAGAAACTTTCTCACTACCCAACGGTTATCATACCAAGGTAGTTCAAGCATACACATGTAGCCTGTAGGTTCACCATAACACTGGCCTGGTGCAATTATGAACGTACCGTACATGATCATCACTGCGACCCTCGACAAGTTTCCCGTTCCTAGCGACTTGATCCACCCCAAAATATCTTATCTTAAGGTACCTAATGTGCAATTTCACTTACAAACACTTATAAGAACGCTAGTTTGAGTTTAGGCATCCAAAAATCAATACCTAAATCTCTCAAACTTAAGCTCTGATACCGATTTATAACATCCTCAGATCTGGAAATAGCAACTCGTTTAAAATTTTCTAAATACATCAATAAAAGTTTCATATACAATCACAATTCCAAGGTTTAACCTCAACACAAACAAATTATTCTCTACATAAACTCCATAACAAGGACGAGTGCTACTAAAACCCAATAATAGTTGCTATCTCCAACTACGGAAGACTTCACCAATTACTTACACTTGTGAAAACTAAAGCACAACACATATCTTCATAGCACCACTAGAATCAAACCCCCAACTGGAACCTGATGCACATGCCGACAAATAAAAAGGTTAGGCTTAACGCCTAGTGAGCTCAAGAGTTTTCAACATATATAAAATACATATTGATGAAGGAAAGAAAGTCATTTAAATCATGTATTTCCGAAATGATTTGCTTTAAATATGAGAAGAATCATTTTTTAATAATGCACGTTTTAAAGACGAATACCCCGACGTAAAACATTCATTCATAAGGTAAATTTAACCCAAGACTCACTCGAAGCATTAAATAAAAATTGAACTCCCACTTTATAAAAACGTAGATACAACTTATTTCCCGAAACACCCAAACACGAGTGGAACATATTACCCAATTCATAAAAATCATGGATAAAACCTATACATATGAAATGTCACCAAAAACATGAATACCAAAAATACAATACCCAAAATAACACCTTTCGGTGACGGAGAAGACCCGATTCCATTGAATGTGGCAGCACATAAAGATAAGCCACGTATCTATGTTATAAGCATAACTCAAGGATGGGCAACCATTGACATCAACCCTATTCATGGATCTTTAGTCAAGGTAGACATCAACCTAATTCATGGATCTTTAGTCATCATATGCATCAACCCTATTCATGGATCTTTAGCCGTTGGAACATCAACCCTATTCATCGATCTTTAGTTCCAAAGAATCACCAAGTTCAACCCTATTCATGGATCTTTACCTTGGGACCTCACCATCCTTGACACGCTTTTTCATTTGGAAACTTACATCGTATCACCAATGCCTAACTCCAAATCACAACCCTAACTCCAAATCACAACCCTAACTCCAAATCACAACCCAAGGACCTCATCCCACATTTACATGATAAACCGACCTCTATGCCTATGGATCCAATGCATTACGGTCAAAACGCTACATGACTCAAAAGAATGACAACACACTCAAAACATGTAATTCCCAAATAAGATGCAATTAAGTACACCATACGACCAAGGCTCCTTAACGAGCTACCAAGATTGAACAAATGTTCCAAAGACTTATCTAAGGGTAATCCAAGCCCCAAAAAGGCATAATGAACGATTGACTAAAATACGCGAGTCAAACAGGTTACACGGACCAAAATACATCGTTTCCCAAAATCTTTGACTCTCAGATTACTATTGGCCTTCGGCCCAAAACCAAAAGGTTTATAATTTCCAAAAAGTTCCCATGATCGGGAATGACCAACACCAAGGACTCACATATTCGTATTTTCAAACATCCCATTTCAAGAATCATGCATAAAACCCAACAAACACTAAAAGTGCATTTTTAACCAATATCTATGTATGCAATAAATCATCAATAAACCTCCATTTATGACACATTTATCAAAATGCCCAAAAGTCCCAAAGATGTGGGTTATATCAGTTTATAAAGTTAACCATTTTCAAATAACCAAAACTTATCAGCAGTTAACAATTTAATGTAAAACACAAACAATTTAAAGTAACATTTTGGCATGCACACCGTTTTCATAAATCAACTTGAACTCACCTCGCTCGATTTAGGCTAAATCTAGATTTTACCCCACTTTGAGCTCCTTTGAAGAAACTCGAATCTTCAAGGTCAAAACTTCCATAAACCTAGATACATAAATTTTCCACCATAAATATACATCTAAAACCATATAGAATCGATCCCCGAACCTGTTACATCAAAATCTCTATTTTGGGCAAAACCCTAATTTTGACCCAAAACTCCCAAAATTATCCAAGCCAAAATTTAGAGAAATCAAACACTAGGAAACCATCAATGGAGCATTTATAACTTATTTCATGGTTTAGAAATGGAAAGGATACACTTACCACTTAGGTTTTGATGAAAACCTAGAAAACCCAAAATAAGCTTGAGGCTGAAGATGAAGATGAAGATGGAGATGGTGAATCCTTGACCATAGCTTTCAATCCTACCACTTGATGATGTTTCACCTCCACAAAATCCAAGGATTTGAGCCAAAATAAGTTAGGGTTTGAAGGGGAAAGAAGGAAAACGGTTTGGGAGAGTGTAGAAGAAGTTTGGATGAGAAGAAATGAGGAAAATGGCTGAATTTCGCGACTTAACAGCAGCCTGCCCACTTTGGGCGACTTTGCCATGCGACAATGCTCCCAGGGCATTGTCGCTGGTTCTCCCAGCATTCTTCTCGTTCACTGTTTCGGCCGTAACTTCTTCGCTATAACTCCGTTTTTGCTCCGGAAAGGACCGTTAGACTCGTAGTTGGATCATTCATCCATTAAGACTATGAAACCTAGAATTCAAGTCCAAAATCCTATATCTTATTTTTTCCTTTAAATTTACTGCTTTTTGCATTAACTTGAAATGATACATTTCGAAATTCGGGGTGTTACAGATAGCACTTGTGATAGTAGGATTTACCTCAGTTTGTGGAGCTTGAGGAACTGAGAAAATGGGTGTTGTCACAGGTGCGGTGTCAGCAGTGGTCATCACTGACATGGTTGATGTAGCAGCTGATGTGGAGGAGATACCCAAGAAGTCATCCAAAATGGTTTGTCAAGAAACTACTTCAGGTATTGTTCTCGAAGGGGTTTACTCCTTGATCTTTTTGACCTTTTTAGAAGGACCATAGAGAGTAGTTGATGGACGTTTGGAAGGGGTCGTAGCGGCAGGGGTAGCAGAAGAAGGAACCTCCTGCGTGGCCGCTGAAGTAGAAGAGTAGAAAGAGAGGCGAGAACGTAAGGTAGAGAGACTTACCTTGGTGTCAGCAGGCTTGATCTCCAACGCTCGTTGGCCCACCTTTGAGAAAGTACCATCATTTGAAGTGGGGTACTTCTCAGATGAAACGAACGTAAGGGATCTTGGGATCCCTCTCAGACTTCTCAATCTTTGATAAGAAATCATCAAAGATTGCACCAGCGTAGTTGTAGTGCTTGTTGGCGATCACTTAGTAGCCCATTTGCAGCTGCATTTTGCTCTTTTGTCCAGCGATCCTATCTTTCCACTCATACATTGAATAATGTGAGTGAAGATGTAGTTTAGCTGCGATGGCATGTTTGCCTTCTGAATCTTGGTCAGCTTCTTGTTTAGGATTTGGGAGCGAGGCTTGTTGTCCCATGAGTATCCCATGTCATCCAAGAAGCGGATGAGTTTAGTGTCAGTCGGGAGGAGGTCGAAACCAACATTGGTCTTTGCAGGGAATCGATGAGCCTTGCGGAGACCAAAAGCTGTAAGAAACCCGGGTTTCTATAATTGTTGGGTCATCTGAAGATTTGAAGATGACCTCCTGATCTTCCATCTTATATCATCCTACTTAGAATATGTTTGAGGTTCTTTTAGCAGCTTGGTTTCTATACAAATGTTCGGTGAAGTCGAAGATCAGCCGAAGAAGACAAAGTAGGAGTACATCTCTCAAAGCGGATTGAAGATAGTCTCCTAAGCCTAAAGCCAAGCATGCCCAAGTGTTCAACACCATCAGCCAGGATGGTGTCAATCACACATCTTCGGGAAAATCCGAAGATCTCACATCTTCGGGAAAATCCGAAGATCTCACATCTTCGGGAAAATCCGAAGATCTCACATCTTCGGGAAAATCCAAAGATCTCTCAAGCCTTCGGCAGCCGATGACCTCTCCCTAGAAGCTGAAGATGTTCTCACATCTTCAGGAGCCGAAGATGCCTGAAGATTTCCTTCTAACACATTATACTTATCTGACAAAGTATATTGTGATATCTTGCATTGACGTGGACCTCATCTGGAGATCAGATAAACTAAGTTTTGTCTACTACACCATTTTAAGGAAAGGTCTCTACCATCCTTCTGCAGGTCAACACTTCAAGCCAAAACACCTCAAGACAAAAGGTACATCCTGTACCTTGCTGAAGACCTGTGTCCATCCTTTGCTCAACAGGTGTCCCATGCATTTAATGCATGAGGCACTATATATATGAAGGATGGTTCAACATGCAAGATCACCAGCTCTCAAGCATTCAAGCTCTCTAAGTGCACTGGCATTCTCTCTCTAAGAAGTTCTTATTGTTTTCTAAGTGTTTTACAATTGTTCTTCATTTCTCTTAGTGTAAGATTGTTTGAATAGATTTCATCTATTCTCTTCCGCAACAATCAAAAGTTTTCTATGTGTAATTCTTGATTTCAAATCAATAAGAATTAAAGTAAGTGAAAAACTGTGTGTATTGTATTCAACCCCCCTTCTACAATACTTTTCTTCTTTACTAACTGCTATTTGGGACCAACAAGTGGTATCAGAGCGGTTTAGTTTAACTCAATAAACTAGATCCGTGATGGCAGCCTCTTCCTCGTCTTTGAAAAATGATTCTTCTCAAAACTTCACTGCTGTTTCATACGACAATGGCTCTATAGCCAAACCACCAAGGTTCAACCCCAATAACTTCTTCTTGTGGAAAAGTCGTATGATACTCTTTCTAGAAGGAGTTGACAGTAGATATCCAACTATTTTACATGAAGGTCCTTTTATTCCTAGAGTTTGGGACCGATATAATGCAGACAAGGGAAAAACTGATGAGGACTCTTCTGAAGAAGAAAGAACTCCAGCTACTGGGAGATACATTCTAAAGGACCCCATTAAATACAATGATGAAGACATACGTCTTATATCTCTTGATACTAAAGTCAGAGCCATCATTGCCCTCTCTCTGCCTGATGAGGTCTATCATTCTCTTGTTAACCTTTCTACTGCAAAAGAAATGTGGTCCACTCTGTGTGTTCTTTATGAAGGTACGTCTGAGGTGAAAAAGAGCAAAAAGATTGCTCTTGTAAGAAAGTATGAACTCTTCTCTCATGAGAAGGGTGAGTCTCTCTCAGACTACTACAATCGCTTTAACAGTCTTCTCAATGATCTTAAACTTGTGGGTCGCATATATGACAATGAGGAAGTCTTGTGCAAGTTCATGGACTGTCTTCCTGAGTTTTGGGAAAACATCTGTACTTGTATCAAGTCTACCAAGGATCTTGACTCTATGCCTCTCACTGCCTTGTATGGCACCCTCTTCAACTATGAGCAGTCTAAACTGCTTAGGAAGTCATTCACAAAAGACATCAAAGGCTCTTCTCTAGCCATTGTCGGTGAATCTTCCAAAAGTACTGTGTGTGTCCCTAGGATCACCTATCCTTCTGACTCTGACAACGATAGTCAAGAGGACCCCAATGACCCTTCAGAAGTCTATCTCAGTGAGGCTGATGATGAAGGAGAGGAGACCTCTGTGGCTCAGCTGTCAGATGGTGTTGCCATGCTGGCTGGCTTTTCTAAAGGCAAACCTCACTTCACTTCTAGAAAACCCAGGTTTTCTAGAAAACCCTTCTCTACTCTTTCAAAAAATGCTTCCTCTGACAAATCAAATGAGGAATGTTACAAGTGTGGGAGGAAGGGACACTTTGCTTCTGAGTGCAGAAGCAGGTCCTCTGATAAGTCTAGACTGCCCTCCTCCAACCGTACATCCTCTAGGTTTGTCAGAACCAAGTCTGATTCCTTTCAACCCTCTTTTCAAAAATCAAAAACTTCTGCTCCTTCAAACTCTGACCGTGCTGAAAAATACAAGGCCAAATACAAGAGAGAGAAGGAAAGGAATGCTCTTCTAGCCAACAAAGGAAAAGGTCTTCTTGCCGAATCTCATGATTGGGCAGATGAACCAACTTCCGAAAGTGACAAGGAAATGGCCAACCCTTGCTTTATGGCTAAAATAGATGATACTGATGATGGTGAAACCTCTTCCACCTCCATGGCTCTTGTGTCTGCTGACTGCTCCACATCATCTTCTCAGGTACATCCATTTTTCTCTCTCTCTGATGCTGAGAAAATTGAAGCCTTTGACTCTTTGACCATTGACTTCTATGAAGCCAAGGATGCAAAGAAGAAGGCAAATGCTCAGATAAAATCTCTTTCTTCTCAATTGCAAATCTGTCTTTCTCAACTAAAACACTTTGACAAAATCAAGGCTGAGCTTGAAGATTTGAAAACTATAAATTTTACTCTTGCTAAAGAGAAAAATAAACTTCTTAAAAAGTTTAAAAAGGAGCAAGAAACTGTGAAAAAGTGGACAAGCTCCTCCAAGAACTTAGAAAAGATTTTTCAGGATCAAATATCTTGTGATGACAAATCTGGACTAGGCTTCGGAAAATATGACCTTGAACCTCCTTCTGACACCCATGCTCCTTTCTCTCTTCCCTCATTCTATGAATCCTCTGAAGAGAACTATGACAACTCTGAACCTTTGGACTCTTCTGATCCCTCTAAAGATCTCAAGTTTGGAATGTTCATCAAAGCTAAGAGCATTGATTCACCCAATGAGAGTGAAGAAACCCAAGACTCAAATGACCCTTCTAAACCTATTACTGAGTCTATGTGTTCCTTAAAAATAAATGAGCCTTCCTCTTCTGAACCCAAACCTTCCAAAGTTCCTAAGCCTTCTTCAAACAAAATCTCTTTCTCCAAAAAGGGAAAATCTGTTGCCAATCTTCCTCCCCAAAAGAAACTTCCCAAGAAAAACTCAAAGAAACCATCTTCTCTTCCAATCCCCAGAGCTGTGATGTTAAATAAGCTAAAATCCAAGACACCCTCTTCTATTCCTTCAACTAAATCTGGCAAAGGTATCTTGGGTCCTAAGCCTCTTGACTTTCCTCTAACCTCCAAGGCCATGAAAGTCAATGTGACCAGTCATCACAAGGAATCTGGTCAAAGATCCAAAAAGGTTTTTACATATAGAAAATGCTATAACTGTGGTAATACCTCTCACCTTGCTAAGACTTGTCCTCTGGAGAGAATTGATAAAAATGCTTCCAAGGATACTTCTTCTCCTTCTAACTCAAAAGGACCCATCTCCAAATGGGTACCAAAGAACTGATTTTCTTGTGATTGCAGGGTCTAGGGCACCAACAAATCTGGTATCTCGACAGCGGGTGCTCAAGACATATGACCGGCAACAAATCTCTCCTTGTTGACTTCGTGCCTACCAAAGGTCCTTCTGTCACCTTTGGTGATAACTCTAAAGGAAGGACTAAAGGTTATGGAACACTCTCAAATGGTTCCATCACCTTTAATAAAGTAGCTTATGTTGAAGGCTTGATGCACAATCTCCTAAGCATAAGCCAACTGTGTGATCTGGGGTACAAGGTGATGTTTGAATTATCTTCATGCATCATTTTCAACGAAAAGATGGAAACTGTACTCTCTGGCTACCGCAAAGAAAATGTCTATGTCATAGACATGGGACATAGCTCATCCTTCGGAACAAACATCTGTTTTGTCTCTGAAAACTCTGCAAAAAGATGTTGGCTTTGGCACAAGCGTCTCTCTCACCTCAACTTCAAGACTTTGAATGTCCTTTCAAACCAAGAGCTTGTTACGGGCATGCCAAAGTTATCATTTGTAAAAGAAAAGCTGTGTGCTGCATGTGAGAAAGGGAAACTCACAAAATCTTCCTTCAAGTCCAAGCAATGTTTCTCCATCACTCAGCCTCTTCAGATGCTCCACATGGATCTATGTGGACCAGTCAGTACTCCAAGCCTTGGTGGTAGAAGGTACATTCTGGTTATTATTGATGAATTCACTCGTTACACTTGGGTATTTTTTCTCAGGTATAAAAGTGACACTACTGAAGAAATTATAAAGTTCATCAAAAAGTCTGAAGTGTTGAATGGGCAGCTGGTAAGATCTGTAAGAAGTGACAACGGAACAGAATTCAAGAACAGTATGTTGGATGACTTTTTCAATGAAAAGGGCATCTCTCAGAACTTCTCTGCCGTCAGAACTCCACAACAGAACGGTGTAGTGGAGATAAAGAACAGAACGCTATGTGAAGCTGCCCGATCCATGTTGAGTGAATCTCACCTCCCTACCTACTTTTGGGCCGAAGCAATCAACACTGCATGCTTCACCCAAAATAGGTCTATCATTGTAAAAAGACATAATAAGACTCCTTATGAAGTCTTTTATGGTAGAAAACCCAACATTAGTTTTCTTCATGTCTTTGGGTGTGTCTGCTACATTCTAAATGATAGAGAAAATTTGGGAAAATTTGATCCCAAAGCTGACGAAGGAATCTTCGTGGGATATTCTCTCACCTCCAAAGCTTTCAGAGTCTACAACCTCCGAAGAAAGTGTATTGATGAATCCATCCATGTCAAGTTTGATGACCTCAAGATATCATCACTCTCTTGTGATGATGAAGAATTGAACAAATGGATATCCTCTTGTGTTGATGATAGTCCTCTTCCAACATCATCAGACATTCCCTACACAGTTCCCACTTCTCTCTACCAAAACAATGAACCCTCTACATCTCACAACCCCTCCTCTCATCAAGAAGATGATCCTCAGCCTACCCAACCTCAACATACACTCCAAATCATTCCAGTCTCTCCATCTGACATTCCCTCCTCACCTATACAAGCCGATCTTCCATCCATCTCTCCTCAAAATTTCCCTTCCAACTCTCCTCTACAAATCTCTTACCCTCCTCCTTTACCTCCTGCCCTCAAGTGGACAAAAGATCATCCCATTGATCAAATCATTGGTGATCAACAGGCTGGTGTACAGACTCGAAGAGGTGTTGGTAACATTTGTCTCTTTGTTAACTTCCTTTCTCTCATTGAACCAAAGAAAGTTGACGAAGCTCTAGCTGATCCATGTTGGATCACTGCCATGCAAGAAGAACTTTCTCAGTTCGAAAGGAACAAAGTCTGGAGATTGGTTCCTCGTCCTTCCAGAAAAACCATCATAGGAACCAAGTGGGTCTTTCGAAATAAAATGGATGAAGAAGGCACGGTGATCAGAAACAAGGCCCGACTGGTTGCACAAGGATATAGGCAAGAGGAAGGAATTGACTATGATGAAACATTTGCTCCAGTTGCCAGACTTGAAGCCATCAGAATCTTCCTTGCTCATGCTGCCTACAAGAACTTCAGAGTCTTCCAGATGGACGTCAAGAGCGCCTTTCTGAATGGGGAGCTAGCTGAAGAAGTCTATGTGAAACAGCCCCCTGGCTTTGAAGATCCAATCCATCCTGACTATGTGTACAGATTGGACAAAGCTCTCTATGGTCTAAAGCAGGCTCCCCGTGCCTGGTATGACACTGTTGCTGACTTTCTCCTAAAGAACAAGTATACAAGAGGTAAAATTGACAACACTTTGTTCATCAAGCAAACCTCAGGTAATCTTATTCTTGTTCAAATTTATGTGGATGATATCATTTTTGGTGCCACTGATGAGTCACTGTGTGATGAGTTTGCCTCTCTCATGAAAAGCCAATATGAGATGAGTATGATGGGGGAGCTTACCTTTTTCTTAGGACTTCAAGTTAAACAATCTTCAGAAGGAATCTTTATAAATCAAAGCAAATACATATGTGATCTTCTGAAAAAGTTCAATTTTGAAAACTCCTCTCCCATGAAAACTCCTATGGCACCACCTTTGAAACTCCATGCTGATCCGGATGGTGTATCTGTGGATATCACCAGCTACCGAGGCATGATCGGCTCTCTTCTTTATCTTACTGCGAGTAGACCGGATATTATGTTTGCTACTTGCCTGTGTGTGCGTTACCAAGCCAATCCGAAGGAATCTCACTTGGCTGCGGTTAAACGCATTTTTCGGTATCTAAAAGGTACCATGAATCTGGGTCTTTGGTATCCCAAAGACTCAGGTTTTGATCTAATGGGGTATTCAGATTCTGATTTTGCAGGCTCTAAGATTGACAGAAAGAGCACCACTGGCAGCTGTCAACTCCTTGGTGGCAAGCTTGTTAGTTGGTCTAGCAAGAAGCAGAACTCAGTCTCAACCTCTACCGCTGAGGCTGAGTACGTAGCTGCTGGAAGTTGCTGTGCTCAAATCCTTTGGATGAAGAACCAACTGAGAGACTACAATCAACTGTACTCTCATATCCCGATTCTGTGTGACAACTCAAGTGCGATCGCAATCGCAAACAATCCAGTGCTGCACTCTCGTTCCAAGCACATCGACATCCGGTATCATTTCATCCGGGATCACATCTCCAAAGGTGATGTCGAACTCCATTTCATCCCTACCGACCTCCAACTGGCGGATCTCTTCACCAAGCCTCTTGACGAAGCTAGGTTCAAGTTCCTCATCGGAGAACTCGGTATGTTAAATGCCGATTTTTAATTCAAAAAAAAAAAAAAAAAAAATATTGAGAGTTAGAAAAGAAAAGAAATCAAAAAAAAAATAAAATTTGAGAGATAGAACAGAAAAGAAATCAAAAAAAAAAAAAAAAAAAAAAAACACAAAAACAAAAGTCTGCTATTCTTTTACTGATGATAATTCCAGGTTTATTGTAGTTGGACTTAATGGCATCATCAAGGTGATGTCATCTTGCCGACATCATCAAGACCTTCCTCTATTTCTTTTCTTATATTTTCTTTCCTTTTCTTTTCACCTAAAAAAAAAATTCTTCCTAACTCTTAGCCGATATCTCTCTCTCACTCTCTCCACCCCGTCGGTAGCCGACCACCCAAACCACCCCATCGGCTACCGACCTAACCCTCTCCCCCTTCGGCTCTTTCTCTCTCTCGGCCACCTCTCTCTCCTCTTCGGCCCTCACTCCCTTGCCACCAAAATCCTACACACCCCCTTCCCGTCGGCTACCGACCCCCCTCCCTCCTGCCCGTCGGCCACCGACCCCCCTCCCTCCTTCCCATCGGCTACCGACCCCCTCCCCCCTCTCCCCCTCTATCCCTCTCTTCGGTTCCTCTCTCTTTCCCTTCTCTCTTTCGGTAGCCGAAGCCACCATCACCCACCCCCTCTCCTCTTTCTCCCTTCGACCCTCGGTAGCCGATCCAACCCCAATCCACCTTCGGTGACACCCCCCCCCCCTTCTCACTCCCTCTCGGCCGATCACACCCCTCCCCACACCTCTAACCCTCCCAACCGACCACCCACACTACCTACACCTTCTCCCATTTTTTTTGCCTCACCAAAAATCCCCCCCATCCCCATCGGCCGAACAACCCCCCCCCCCCTTTTTTTTGTTGTTTGTCCTCTCTCCCACTCCTTACCCTACTACCTTTCCCTATTTTCCAACCCTTCCTTTTCTTTTCCCACTTCCCTAGACTTTCCCTATTCACCCATCACATCCCTCCTACTTCCCTTCCCATCCTACCTTCCTACTTTTATTTTTTTTCCATACCTTTTCCTTCCCTATTTATTTTTTCCTCCATCTATCCCATCCTACCAAATCTCAACTTTTCCTTCCAATCTTTTCCTCTATTCTTTTCTTTCCCCAACTCCTAGAAATCTTCCATCAAATCTTCTTACACACTTTTATCTTCTTCCCTTATTTCCTACATTTTCAAATCCCTTCCTTTTCTTTTTCCCTCCTATTTCCACTATAAATATAACCCCTCCACATCCTTTTCTCCTCATCCTTTTCTCTTCATCCTTTCTCTCCTAAACAACCTATATTTTTTCTCTCCTCCATGACTTCCCCTTCTTCTCCCAAGGTTGTCAAGAAAAATATGATGACACCTCCTTCCACTCATGCAGATCTCATTTTCAACCCATGCAACCATGTTGCAAGGTTGGAAAGTGATCCCAAACACAGTGAATTTAACCCTATAGCTTCCTTCCTCCTTAAATCCCCTCTTCACTTTGCCTTGACACACAACCCACCAAAAATGAGCAAACTACTCATTGGCAACTTTTGGCTTACGTGTGTCTATGATAGCATATCCCAGAAGGTGTCTGCTTCCATTCTCTCAGACCCCACTTCACCCGATCTCACTTTTGGTGTTGATGAGGTTCGGTCGGCTCTACACCTTCCTGTGTACCAGTCTTATGAAGTATTCCCACTTGGCAACGAGCACGAGGAGGTTGTTGCGGCACTGAACTACCTTCCTGGCGACCATGCCCGGAGTCCGCAGACACTGCTACGCAAAAACATGGGAGGTATATGGCATTTCTTCTTCTCTCATTTTCTTTTATGCCTTAGCAAGAAAACGGGTGGCCATGATCAATTTCCATCCTACATCACCCAGCTCGCTCATGCTCTTATCTTTCAAAGAAAGATTGATTTTGCCCGGTACTTCTTCCATGAATTAGTCAGTGTGATCACCCCCCACAAGCGGCCGCATGTCGCCTTTCCTCGATTTATCTGGCTCATTCTGTACCAAAAGTTTGCTACTACTATTGATGCCTCTCGTAGCATCACCTTCGACTACAAGGCGCCCATTGTGACCAAACCTCTTCTTCATAAGGGGCCTTTGGCAACTGACAGTCCTCTGCTTCCAGGTATGGTCTCTTTCCTTACTTCTCCCAATCTACAGTGGGGAGATGCTAAGGACACTCCGGTGTCCCAAGGTCCCTCCTCTGTAGTGGCCCCTTCTCCCTCCCCTCTTGTGACGTCGGCTAGCACTCTCTCATCCTCAGCTACCGACACCGCCGCACTTGCCCAAACGGCCATACCACCGAACGGACCTTCGGTGGTTACCCAGGTCACCACCACCACCTCTAAGCGGCGGCACTCTACCTCTTCCCCTCCCTCTTCTCCCAAAAGAAAGAGGAAGGTTTCTAGGGCCATCCCACATACTCCATCCTCCGATTCTTCACAATCGATGGATGTTGATATTCTCCCATCCGGGCCCGGGGATTCCGACATACCCACTGCCACCACCTTTGTATCCCCCCAAAAGGATGCAACTGTAATATTTGGGGACCCACAACTTCCCTCTTCCACTTTCTCCTTGGTGGATGAGGATGACTTGGTCTTCTCCCCGGACCAAGGATCTGCTTTCTCACTGCACGGCCTGTCACCCGACCAATTTTTGGTCGATGCTTATGCACCGCCCGGTGAAACACGGGTCTTACCAAAGGCCAGTGTGGAGGGTATTTCACAATTTTTAGCTTTTTTGCAACAGGGAAACGAGCAAGTGTCACCTTCCCCAATTCCTTCTACTTCTACTGTGCGGGACACTCCTACTTCTGCTCCCATCATTCCCCCAGAGGTTCTGGCCGATATTCAAGAAGCCAACCGACAGCACCGTCTCATTGGTGCTCAGTTTCGTGAACATCAGACCGTTCTGGGCTCTCTTGTCAAAGTCACTTGTGACAAACTGTTATCTCTTGAGACCTCCAATCAGCACCTCACTGCCTTGGTCACTGCTCTTCAAGCAGCCTCTAGTGCTCGTGATAAGGAGGTTCGTAGGCTTCAAGCGGCTTCGGAGTCTCATCGGTCCATCACTACTCAAATTCTTGAGTCCTTGCAGTCTCTTCATCAAAAGGTTGATTCTGTGTTGGTTGCTCCCCCGTCAGCCGCTGAGGGGGAGAAAGAGACGGTTCCTATTCCTTCAGACAGCGACTGTCAGGGTCCCACTCCCATCACCAATGCTCCAACTGAGGGGGAGCATTCTAGACAAAGCAGAGACAAAGGAAAGAGCAAGCTATCTCCAGATGAAGAGGCCCTTTTATCTCATCAACAAAAGTCTGCTTCTTTAAAGGATTTTGCTTCTGAAGCTGATAGGCTCAAACTTCAACCACCAAACAAAGTCACCTCTGACTTTGGCCTTTCTAAAGCTAAGCTTGATTCTCATGACATCCCTTGGTACCAAAAGACTTTAATGGAAAGAAAGTTGAAGTCTAAAATTGTTGAAATAAAGCTTGGCACCACCAAATGCTCAGATGAGGTTCGGATGTTAATCATTAGAGAAGACAAAAGTCATCACTCCACCAAATTCAGCGATCTTGAAGACTATGGACTCTCTGAATCGTACGAACTCTCTGAACTCTTATCTAAATCTCTTAGTAGGCACAAAGTTTTGGCCAAGAAGACCATCAATCGTCTTCTTGAAAAAATGAAAGACATTGCAAAAGATTATAAGCATTCTCCTGAAGAAGAAGCTCAAGTTCAATGTCTCAAAAAGATGTGTCTCTCCTCCTCTCCACAACTCTCCTCTTCTGTCACACAAAACCTCTTCAAGGACATGGTTGCCAAGGGAATGATTCCTGATATAAAGAATCTAAATCTGAAGACTCCAGGTGGTCCATGTCCGATCCGTATTTCAGGCACTACTGGTACTGTAGTGTTTAGGCCAACCAAAGGAGTCTTTTTCCTTAATGAAAAGGAAACTCCCATGTTCTTCAGACATAAGGAGATCCCCATTGCTGACACCAAATTTCTGGTTGCTATCCTATCTCTTATCCCCATAAGTTCTGAAGGTTCTCTCTTCCGTCGGGATATTCTTGCTGAGCTCCACAAAAGACAGAAGAAAGAATGAGGTTCTTCTCTAAATCTTTTTACCTTTCTAATGTACTTGCAACAGTTGTTTTGCTAAGTGACATTTAATACAAGTGCATTTCCTTTATTTAGTTTGTACAAATATACTTCATTCTTTTATTCTTTTGTAAATGTCGGATATTCTTATAAATCCTTAAAAAAAAAAAAAAAAAAAAAAAAAAATCTATGTGAAAAGAACCCAAAAAGAGTAAATACGGGTCAAAATGAATTTATTCAGTATACTCTTTGTTTCATTCTTTAGTATGGATGTCATCATCAAATAGGGGGAGATTGTTGGGTCATCTAAAGATTTGAAGATGACCTCCTGATCTTCCATCTTATATCATCCTACTTAGAATATGTTTGAGGTTCTTTTAGCAGCTTGGTTTCTATACAAATGTTCGGTGAAGTCGAAGATCAGCCGAAGAAGACAAAGTAGGAGTACATCTCTCAAAGCGGATTGAAGATAGTCTCCTAAGCCTAAAGCCAAGCATGCCCAAGTGTTCAACACCATCAGCCAGGATGGTGTCAATCACACATCTTCGGGAAAATCCGAAGATCTCACATCTTCGGGAAAATCCAAAGATCTCTCAAGCCTTCGGCAGCCGATGACCTCTCCCTAGAAGCTGAAGATGTTCTCACATCTTCAGGAGCCGAAGATGCCTGAAGATTTCCTTCTAACACATTATACTTATCTGACAAAGTATATTGTGATATCTTGCATTGACGTGGACCTCATCTGGAGATCAGATAAACTAAGTTTTGTCTACTACACCATTTTAAGGAAAGGTCTCTACCATCCTTCTGCAGGTCAACACTTCAAGCCAAAACACCTCAAGACAAAAGGTACATCCTGTACCTTGCTGAAGACCTGTGTCCATCCTTTGCTCAACAGGTGTCCCATGCATTTAATGCATGAGGCACTATATATATGAAGGATGGTTCAACATGCAAGATCACCAGCTCTCAAGCATTCAAGCTCTCTAAGTGCACTGGCATTCTCTCTCTAAGAAGTTCTTATTGTTTTCTAAGTGTTTTACAATTGTTCTTCATTTCTCTTAGTGTAAGATTGTTTGAATAGATTTCATCTATTCTCTTCCGCAACAATCAAAAGTTTTCTATGTGTAATTCTTGATTTCAAATCAATAAGAATTAAAGTAAGTGAAAAACTGTGTGTATTGTATTCAACCCCCCTTCTACAATACTTTTCTTCTTTACTAACTGCTATTTGGGACCAACAATAACAATGGCACTAGTGTTGTCGTAATAGATTGGAATCTTTGATAGTTGAAGGTCATAGTCTAGTAGTTGATTCTCATCCATAAGACTTGAGCACAACAACTTCTAGTGGCTACGTATTCAGCTTCAGTTGTGGAAGTGGACACTAAATTTTGCTTTTTACTTGTCCAACTTACCAGCTTTCCTCCTAGAAGTTGACATCCACCAGTGGTGTTTTTTCTATCTAGTTTGCAACCTGCAAAATCACTATCTGAATATCCAATTACATAGAACCCTGAATCTTTAGGATACCAAAGACCGAGGTTAGGAGTTCCTTTCAGATA
Organism: Arctium minus; assembly: GCA_954870635.1. Lineage (NCBI taxonomy): Eukaryota > Viridiplantae > Streptophyta > Magnoliopsida > Asterales > Asteraceae > Arctium > Arctium minus. The sequence goes on along the minus strand of OX941092.1, from coordinate 69,419,252 downwards.
TCTGAATATTTTCTTTACAACGATCAGATGGGATTCCTTGGGTTCAGATTGATAGCGTGCACAAAGACATGTAGAGTACATGATGTCAGGTCAGCTCGATGTAAGATACAGCAGGAAGCCTATCATTCCTCTATATGCAGTGATATTAACAGGATTTTCTGTTGGATCCTTGCTTAATGTCAAAGGAGGTGCCATAAAAGTTTCCATCGCTGAATTTTGAGTGAGATCAAACTTCTTCAGCATGTCTTTAACATAATTACCTTGGTTAAAAATGTACCTTTTTCAGTTTGCTTGATCTAAAGTCCAAGAAAGTAAGTTAGTTCACCCATCATATTCATTTTATATTCTTTCTTCATTCTTTCAGCGAATCGAGTACACAGAGATGGGTTAGTAGAACCAAATATAATGTCATCGAAATATATTTGCACAAGAATAATGTGACCTTTTATCTTTCTAAAAAACAAAGTATTATCAATTTTACCACGTTCAAAATTTTCAGAGATAAGAAAAGATGAGAGAGTGTCATACCAAGAACGAGGGGCTTGTTTTAGACCATAGAGAGCCTTATCCAACTTATATACATAATTTGGATACTTAGGGTCAAAGAACCCTGGAGGTTGTTCAACATAGACTTCTTCATTCAGCTTTCCATTCAGGAATGCTGATTTTACATCCATTTGAAATACAATGAAGTCTTTGTAAACTGCATAAGCTAAGAAGAGTCGAATCGCTTCGAGCCTAGCCACAGAGGCAAAGGTTTAATCATAGTATATGCCTTCCTCTTGTCTGTATCCCTTAGCAACAAGTCTATCCTTGTTACGGGTTACAGTCCCATGTTCATCTAATTTGTTTCTAAACACCCATTTAGTACCTATAACAGTTTTATCAGATGGTTTGGGAACAAGATTCCAAACTTTGTTTCGAGCAAACTCAGTCATCTCTTCTTGCATAGCGCTGACCCAGTTTGTATCTCTGAGGGAATCATCAGTCTTCTTTGGCTCTAATAAAGAAAGAAAGTTGACAAGAAGACAGATGTTACCTGTACTTCGTCGAGTCTGAATACCTGCATTGGGATCACCAAGAATTTGATCTATAGGGTGATCTTTGGTCCATCTCTGAGCTGGAGCGTAATCGCTCACTTCAGGAGTTAGAGCAATAATAGGGATGTTCACTGATGAAGAAGCTTGTGGTTCATCAGCTATTAATTGTTGAGTGTCTGATAGATCATTGTTTACAGATAGGTTTTCAGATGAGGGAAGATCTGATGGAGGGAGTGTGTTTAGAGGCTCAGCTGAAACCCATGAGGTGGATTCAGTATTAGGTGGAATGATGTTTGGATTATCATCAGCGACTGAATGATCTGTGTGATGATGGTTTGTGGAGAAGGGTTTTGTTTCTCTATAATGAGAGAACATCCAAACATTTAACTCTTCATTGTCAGCGATAGGTTTAGAATTCGTTGAACGGGATTCTTCAAAGGCGACACGAATTGTTTCTTCTACAGTTTGTCTTCTCTTATTGAAGACTCTGTAGCCCTTAGAGATGGAGGAATATCCAAGAAATATTCCATCATCAGCCTTTGGGTCGATCTTTCCAAAAGAATCTTTGTTGTTTAGAATATAACACTGACAACCAAAGATGTGAACAAAACTGATAGAGGGTTTCCTTCCATGAAATAGTTCATAATTTGTCTTTCCAAATCCCTTTACTATCAGAGACCTGTTTTGAGTAAAGCAAGTAGTGTTTACAACTTCAGCCCAGAACTGAGTAGGGAGATGAGAATCGTTGAGCATTGATCTGGCAGCTTCAATGATCGTTCTATTTCTTCTTTCAACGACTCCGTTCTGCTGAGGAGTTCTTACAGAGGAGAAATTGTGAGAATTTCGCTTACTCTCAAAGAAGTTGTTCAGGGAACTATTTCAGTTCCATGATCATTTCTTATTGAGCGAACAGTAAGATTATTCAGCACTTCCATATTTCAAACAAAAGATATCAGTTCTTTTGGAATGTCACTTTTGCAGCGAAGAAAGATAACCCAGGTATAGCGAGAGTATTCATCTACAATGACAAGTGTATATTCTTTCCAGCTATGGATTGGATATTGACAGGGTCAAATAAATTCATATGCAAGATTTGAAGAGGACTTGTCACTGAGGAAACTTGTTTAGATTTGAAACTAGTTTTAGTCTGTTTGCCTTTCTCACATGCTGAACGTAGAGATTCCTTGGCATATGAGTGCTGAGGGAGACCATAGACCAGTTTCTTAGTAGAGAGAGAATTCAGGGTTTTGAAGTTTAGATGAGAAAGACTTTTATGCCATATCCAGTTGACATAAGAGAAGGCTTTAGAAAGAAAACACATATTTTCAGTGGTAGTAGAGTCCATGTCTATCACACAGACATTTTCCATACGGTAACCACTGAGAGCAAGTTTTCCATTCTCATTTACCATTGAACATGCTTTCTTAGTGAAGCGAACTTCATAGTCTTTGTCACATAGCTGACTGATGCTTAGAAGATTGTGCTTCAGCCAATCTACATAAGCGACTCTTCTGAAGGTTGTTGTCTCATTGCTGAGGACACCAAACCCTCGGGTATATCCTTTTCCATTTCCACCAAAGGTCACTGAGGGACCTTTCTCTTCCTTGTATTCAGTAAGCAGGTATTTTTGTCCAGTCATGTGTCGAGAGCATCCGCTATCTAGATACCAGATACCAGATACCCTTCGATCCTTGCAAACATAAGGAAGATTAAGTTTTGACAGGTACCCACTTTTCAATGGGTCCAGTGGGGTTAGTGGAGATGGAAGGTTCAACAATCTTCACGGCAGTTGAAGATTCAGCTTCAGTGGTAACCTTCACTTTGGTTAATTTCTTAACCTTAGTGGTATTTTCACCTTGATAGATTTCTCAGCTTTGGTGACCTTCTCAGCCTTGGGGGCATTCATCTTCACTTTAGCTATTTTATCAGCTTTTGTGGCATTAGGACATTTACTTGCAATATGGTCAGTGAGTCCACAATGATAGCATTTTCTATATTTAATGGTGGCTTTAGGACCATGAGCAGTAAGATTAGAAAACTTGAGATGTGCAGGGCCAGCTCCAAGAATACCTGTAGCATAAGATTTGGGATGAATTTTTAGTTCTTTAGATTTCTTAGGCTTAAGATCAATTTTCATCTTTGGAGGACAGATATCAAATATTCCTGTTTCAGAGCTAGAAGATCGATTTACTGAAGGTTTGAGAGGAACTTTCAGTTTTGCTTTCTTGGTAGCCTTTTGAAGATGGGAAATGGATTTCCCTTTATCAGCGTGCTTAGAGCTTTTTGATAACTCCTCAGGAATAGGATTAGAGGAAGAAGAGCATTGAGTAGAAGAGGTGTCAGGGATAGAAGAGACGAACATTCCAAACTTAAGCATGGAACTGTCTTTTTTAGGTTCATCTTGTTCTTTCCAAAAAACAAGACCAGTTTTATCACTGGTAGGGATTTGAGACATGATGATTTCAGTGATTTTGGTAGAAGAGTTACACCATCCCTCAACAGTTGCCTTTTCTGCTTTTAAAGCAGTTATGGCTTGTTCGCGTTCAATGCTGATAATTTCGTTGACAATGACTTGATCTTTCAAACTTTCCTCTAAAAGAGTCAGTTCTCTGATCTTTTCGTGACATTTTTTCCACTTGTTCAGTTAAATCAATATTTTTGTTTTCAGCTAGAGTTTTGCCATTCAGTGCATTGTTCAAATCAATTATCAGCACATCAACAGCGCGACTTCTCTCAGATTCAGAAAGAGAGGGATTGGTAGAGATAGATACCTGAGATAAGATATAGCTCATGGAAGTTTATGTTGATTCTTCCACTTCTTCTTTAATCTCATCCATAAGACAGAGATTAGCAACTTCTTCTTCATCAGAACTAGATTCTTCTGATTCAGCCCAGTCGTGCTCTTCAGCGATAAGACCTTTACCTTTTCTTTTAAAGTTTTTCAACTTTTGATATTTCTCTTTCAGCTTAAGGTACTTGTTATCGCTGGACTTTATGGAGGTAGAAGGGTTGAAGGCTTTCTTTAACCTACATTCACTTGCAAAATGTCCAATCTTTTCAAAGTTATAGCAAGTAGCAGTAGCTTTATCAACATGGGTTGATTTTGGCTTGTCAGTTATAGAGAGAGGTTTATTTCTTATGAAATTGCTCTTTCTTGCAAACCTTTTAAAATAATTTGTCAAGAGTGCTAAGGATTCATCAAACTCTGAAAGATCAGTGTCTGATAATTCCTCAGAGTCAGAATCTAACTCAGTGATTGTAAGAGTAGATAGCTGAGATGGAATGATCTCTGAAGAGACTAAATCTCTGGTGAACATCAGATAGGGATTCGTTCTTACCATCGATAAAACTTTCATACTGTCTTACCAGGTTAATCTTTCGAGTTTCTTGGACTTCAGTGGTACCTTCATATTGAACACATATAGTGTCCCACATTTCTTTGGCAGTTTTAAGATGCATGATGGAATGGAAAGCTTCATTAGGCAGAGCCATAGAGATAATGGTTTTTGCCTTTGCATCTAAGCCAACCTTCTTTTTGTCTTCATCACTCCACTGTCTTATTTACTTAATAGCATAACGTTCAGGAACAGCAGGAGTGGTGGCAGTAGCTAGAACGGCAACAATGATTGTGAAAGGTTCATACGGGCCATTTGCTACGTATTCATGTATAGTAGGATCTACACCCTCTAGAAATAACATCATTCGATTTTTCCATAGAGCAAAGTTATCTCTGCTAAATCGAGGAGGTTTTGAGAGTGAACCATTATCATAGTAGTTTGTATTTGTATTGAGTGCCATATTAAGAATAGCAAGGAAGAGAATAAAGCAAGATCTTGTTTATGAGATTAAAGAATCTGCTCTGTTACCACTTGTTGGTCCCAAAGGTGCTTAACAAGTTTGTAGAAGGGGGGGGGTGTTGAATACAAACACTGAATTTTAAAGTTTAATAAATTGTTTATTGATAAATCAAATTACAATTTACAAGTTCATTGCGGAATAAGATTAAGTAGAACCTAATCTAAACAAAATTAAGAATCACTAAGAAGGGTTGCACTAGATGTAGAGAATGGGGGATTAGGAAAGTATAGAAAGCAAGGGTTACTATATTTTTAGAAAGATGAAGGCTTAGGGAAACTCTCAGATGGAGTTGAAATCTTTCTATTTATACCCGATGCAATAAATGCATGGCAGAGCACTTTACACATGTCCTTCATTGATTGGATGCATGGGTCTGACGTTAGGAGAGATGCTTTCGGTCGTATGATGAACAGTGTAGTTATCAGAGTTGTTGTACGAATTGTTGCAGAAGTATGCCTGTTTCTGACAATCGTACGATATGTGCAAGGGTAAGACAAAAGAGACTTGAGGCATAAGCTAAGTGATCGTCAATCACTGAATATCTCTTCCTTCAGAGATATAAAGAAGTTCAGCTATCGCTGAAGCTTTTTCTTAGATTTCTTCGCATGTGTAGACTTTTCTTGGCTTTGCTGATATCCGCATCAGGTCATGAGTAGACTTGTCTTTGTTCAACAGCTTTGTCTTCGATTCAGCAGTGAACATCTTTTGTCGCTAAACTTGTCTTCTGGGATTACGTCTAATTGTTTACATGAGAAATCATCAGCGATACTGAACATACTCAGTATTTGATCGTTAATAGTAAAACACTTATACATATTAATGTTTACAAGAAAGATCATCGGTGATAACTGAATAGATTCATTATGATCGCTGATAATGAAACACTTATACATAATGTTAAATTTAATTTTCACTAAGTATAGAAAAGGATCATCATCAAATCACTTAGAGAGTGTGGATCAACAACTTTGATGAACTTGCGACAAAGATGATGAACTTGCGATAAGTCGATGCTAATACTAAAAATCAGCCATAATTCCTTCAATACTTTCAATTTTTCTCTGAAAATTTATAGGGTTTCTCACGAACAAAATCTGAATAAGTCTTTAGTTGGAAATTTCAACTAAATCCCTTTGGATCACCACTTTTGATCAGAACACAGACTTAACAGACTTTTGACCAAAAAGTTACAAAAATCCAAAATTCTCCTAATCTATTGTGAATTAGACAAAATGAACAATACAAGAATCGTTCTAAATCACAAAACGAATACAACCCAATGAATTCAAACTCAAATTACACCAAAATAGCAAAATTTTGGATTGAACAGTGAACTTTCTAAAACAGGATGCGACAACTTCAAAAGAATCTTCAAATTTTGCCAAATTTGGATAGTTTCTTCAATCAAATTCCATTACTGAATTCTTCGATTAGCTTTGATACCAAATGTAAGTTCCATATTCAAGCACGCACAATCAAATCACACAAGAAATCTAGAGAGAAAAAGTGTGTATGTCATATATCTCACAAGTGCCACAAGTCTTACAATGATAGATCTCTCAAATGTCATGAAGTTATAAAAACAAAGGCTAAAAGGATATTTATAGTAGGTCAAAGGACAAACCCCATTGACCTTTACAAGGCTTGGAATGAAAAATAAAATCATTGGCTTTTATGTTGACCTTGACTTCCAACAATGCATTAACAAACACCAAATGGTTTAACGCAATGCAAGAAAAGATGGAGTTTTTGACAAAAAACCAAACTTGGGATCTTGTTCTACTACCCAAGAGAAATGGGCCATTGGATGTGATAGGGTTACATTATTAACCCTGTTTACATCATTTTCATCTAGTTTTGAGCTAAATTTTATTTCCCCAATGAGTCTTTTCCATAGTATTGTTATATAGTAGCATAAATAAAGGAGTTCAATACTTATGGTATGAACTTATCCTTTTTTTTCATGAAAATGCACCAAAAAGTAAAAATGGTTGAATGTTATCCTGCAAGGTTGATTTTTGAAGCTGAAAGCAGTCCTACAAGACCATGCAACAGGCCTTTTGAAGACTTAGGCTTTGGGCTAGAACTTGGGCTAGAGCTTGGGCCACGTTTTTGGGCTTGACAACCAACTCCTTGGGCTTAGTTTAATGGATCTTGGGCCCCCATTTTTGTATATCTTGGGCCCCAAGTTTGCTTGCTACTATAAATACATTATGTTGGTTAAGCATTAGGCATATCAAATCTCATCATCTCATCTCATCTCATACAATCTCACTACATCTAGTATTTCATCTTATGTTTTAGTTATTCTCTCTTTGGTAAGACACTAGCTTGGTAAGCATTAAGCTTACGGTTTTTGTGTCTTCATCAATTAGAGACTTCTTGTTACTTATCGTTATATAACACTTGAAGATTTTTGGTACCTAAAAATTCCTTTTTATTATTGCAATTTTGTTTATGAATTCTTGTTTTATTTCTCTTGCTACTCTTAAATTCTCATGGTTTTTATGCATTTGGTGTTTCTCGATTTAATTTCCAACATAAACCTAAAGTGTGAATTCATTACATTGGATTTATATCCAAGTATGGTTCGAGGTTTCTGTTTCGATGGTACAATTGTTTGAAATTCCAAGTGTTTAAAAATCATTTCACGATGCTTTTCTTTACTTAAAAATTCTCTTGTTAACTCTTTGGTTTTTAAAGAAAGTATGAACCATAGTTTCACGATTGATATTAGTATTTCAATATACGTCTTGGTTGCTTTCCTTACAAATCCAAAGCATGCATTCTTCTAGTAAATTGTGCATAATTTAAGATTTAAAAAAACATTTTTCCGCGCAAGTTTCCAATTCCATCTTTTACTTTTAGCTTTTATATTTCATACATTACTTTATCGTCATTTCTATTCCGCAATTTACTTTCCGCAATTTAATTTATCGTACTTACTTTCTGCATTTTATTTATTTTAATTTATTTCAAGCAATTTTATTTCCGCAATTTCTTCAAGAATTAGTTACTTGTGCTACAAGTTTCCATTTCTCAACTTTAAATTATTGCAATTTATTTTGTGAATTTTCCATCTCCGTTATTTACAATTAAATTGTTTACATCATTTATAAAAAGAAACCAAGCGATAACAGGCTAATTGCCTTAGCTTGGGGTATGAAGTGAAGTGAAGTGAAGTGAAGTGAAGTGAAGTGAAGTGAAGTGAAGTGATGAGTGGATTATTTATCACATTTTCCATCACTTTTTATTAGGATTTTCTAGTGATTTTATTTTTCCAATCATAATATTTGAGTCTTTTATTCTAGTTTTTACCATTTGTTGAGTTGGGAGCTAAGTATTGGAAATTTACCTTACTTATGTGTTTTTGTATCAAATTATTGATGAATGATGTTGCAACAGGAGTCACAGCATGGGACTGCAGTCAAGGACAAAACTTCATAACCTTTTTGGTTGGTGCAACAAAGGTCTTTGAAGGAGAGTTAGAGTAATTCGGTTAAGAGAGACAATGGAGCAGATCATATATGCTCTTTTGATACTTTTGGTTTCCATAAAAGATGCGTTTGTACCAAGTAGTTGACATTTGATTCCTAGCTTGTAGTGGGAACCATGTCCCTTTTGTACTTTGATTCTCTTTTGATGCTTTCTTAGTTGTTTAGCTTTAGGAGCTCCTCTAGTATAAATAGAGGGCTCATCTTCAGTTGTTAAGTGTGTTATGCTCCATCGGTTAAATAACTCACATAGCTATCTTAACTTGTTTCTTTAAGTAATTTTAATATTAAATCTTTAATTAAGTAAGCTACTGTTCAGTGTCACAACACCGTTCACAACACCCTTACATTTCCTTGTCATTTACATTTCGGCTTTACATTAAAGCTTTACATTTCTGTTCTTTACATTTACGCATTCCAATTCCAGTCATTTACTTTCATGCATTTGTTTATTGTCTTTCCAATAATGTCGCACACCATGTGTCAAGCGATGATGGGGTAAGTCCCTAGCTTGGGTGTAAGTGATGGTTGGGAGATAAAAGCCTATGGAACTATGGATTAATGTTTTGCTACTAGCTATCAATTTCACTATTCACTCCTTGTTTCTGATTTTCATCCAACTGTTTCTTGATGAGGTGACGTACATTGTTTCACTTAGATGAGTTGGCTTGATTACAAGTTAATGTAAACTTCCGAACACTGAAGTGTTATAGGGGTTGTAACAAACCACTTCAATCTTTATTGATTGTAAACTATACGGGGATAATAATAATATATGTGCGGAATCGGTTTGGTCGCCTAATTAGTTGTTGCCGGTAAACCTATCCTAAAATGAACCTTGCAAAAGGGTTATGCGAACCGATAGTGAAGTTGAGAACTAGTGCTGCAGTATCTGCTGCAACATAAGTCCTATTATTTAGTTGCTTACATCTCCAGCCGGATCTTACACCATTGATTTCTTTTAATTTGTTCAAGCACTTTAATTTACTGTCAACAACACTCAAAGATCATTCCTTCCAAATCTCTTTTTGAAATCACCTTTTAAGACTGACTTGGAAATCACGACTTGTTTTATTGTCTCTGTGGGATCGATATTCGGTACATAGTACCACTTTATTACTTGATCAAACGATAGTGGTTTAACATGTATTCTTGCATGGGATTCCATTTGTAATTTTCGGGTTACATAATCTGCCGACCAAGTTTTTGGCGTCGTTGTCGGGGACAAGCCAAAACAAGTTTTTTTTTAGGTCACTTTTAAAATCCGATTTTTCTAATCACCTTTGTTACTGATTTTGGTTGCATGCCACGTTTGTTTCACGGTGAGATCCTTGATTTGGACCATGACATTGAAAGAACTTTTAGAAGAAGGAGAAGAATTCAAAGAAATTTGTCACCTGTTTTCGAAACAACTGAAATGGAGGAAGCATTTGGGCCAGAGCCACGGACTGAGGCCCCAGACATCATTAATATTGAAAATTCTAAAACTGGAAGAATCATGGACTATGATATGCCTTTGTTTGATGAATTACATGCAAGCATAGTTAGACCACAGATTGAGCGTGCCTATTTTGAACTGAAACCTGAAATGTTTAACATGTTACAATCCAGTGGACAGTTTAGTGGCATGCCATCTGAAGATTCTCATTTGCATCTCAAAACTCTTATGGAAATCACTGATTCTTTCCAACTCAATAGAGTAACTGATGAAGCCTTACGACTGAAGTTATTTCCTTTTTCACTTAGAGATAGAGCAAGATCATGGTATAATTCATTGCAGCCTAATTCAATTGAAACTTGGAATGACTTGGCTGAAAGATTTTAAAAAAAATATTTTCCATCAACACGGAATGCTAAGTCCAGAAATGAGATAAGCATGTTTAGACAAATGGACGATGAAGCTATTCCGGATGCTTGGGAAAGATTTAAAGAGTTGTTAAGGAAATGCCTTCACCATGGCATACCCTACTGTATAGAGCTAGCGACATTCTACAATGGTTTAAATACCACTGCCAAACAGATGCTCGATGCTACTAAGGGAGGAGCCTTCACCTCTAGTACCTATAATGATGGTTATTACATTTTGGAAAAGATTTCTAGCAACAATGGTTATTGGTCTGATCCATGTGCACTAGTGTTAGAGCAGAAATATGTTGGATGCAAGATCATGAAGACTGAAAGTCAAAGTACAAGAAGTCAAAGTTGGAAAGTCAACTCTCATTAAAAGTCAAAGTCTTTGTATTTGTTTGTTTCCTTTGTATTTGTAATAGGTATAAATACTCTTATTTTTTCTGTTTAATAGATAGATGACTAGTTGAGGAATACACATCCAGAGAGAGTTTTGTAGAGAGAGAAAGAGAAGCCTAGAGAGAGAAAGTTGTAATCTTGTAATTTTGGAATTGATATCAAACAGGTAGTTAATTCAATCTTGTTTGTTTGTGTATTTGCAATTAGAATCTTGAATTACAGGGACACACAATTGGTATCAGAGAAAATCCATTTGAAATCAAATCAAGAAAATGGTTCGACACTGTGTTCGTTAAAGTCCAGATCAATTTTTGAGTTTTAGTGCGAATTTCGAGTTGAAATATATCAGGTTATGATCGTATAGTGTTTTTGTTCGAGTCTGTATAGATTGTTCTGTCAATTGTAATGTAATTTTCTTGAATTTTTTTGGATTTTGTTGAGTTTTTGTGTCACGAGTTCACGAGCACTGAATTTGACCAATTTGTAAGTTTCATTGTTTGTTGTTGAAATTTGTTGGTTGTAATGTGATTTAGATGTTTAGGTGATGGAATTGACAAAGTTTCATATTGAATTTCGAAGTCCAGATTAGTTTTTGGAACAGATTTGATCGAATTAGAAGGTTTGTGCTAGATCTAAAGTTTGCGCCAGTTCATCATGGTTTGCGCCAGTTCATCGTGATTTGCGCCAGTTCGTCATTCAGATCATTAAAAGTTTTGCGCCAGTTCATCATTCAGATCATCAAGATAGTTTGCGCCAGCTTCAGTTTGCGCAAAGCTTGATTTCGCGCCATTGTCATTTAGAGCAAAGTTTGTTTTAGCGCATAACTAAGTTTTGCGCCATCTTCTCTTGGCGCGTAGATCTTTTTGCGTTACTTTCACTTAGCGCATTTCATGGTTTGCGCTATGCACTTGTAAAGCAAAGTGTCTTTTGTGCCAACCACTTTTAGCGCATATCTTAAATCTTGCGCCAGCATCACTTAGCGCAAAACTGAGTCTTATGTGGTGAAGTGCTTAGCTTAGATGGTGTTTTGCGCCAATTTCTATTAGCGCATAATTGAAATTTGCGTCATCTTTGAGTAGCGAAAAGTTTGCTTTGCGCCAGCTTCATTTAGCGCAAAACTAACTTTTGCGCCAGTTACACTTAGCGCAAAATTTGATTGTTGCGCTGCCTTTAGTGAATTTCTTACTTTGTCATTTTTCAAGATTTTCTGTATTTTTCTTGTGATTTCATATTGGACTAACGATCAAATTCAAGTTTCTTATTGCATATTTGTCAAACAGGATGACTTCAAAGGATGCTCTTTCTATCGGCACAGATGCCAAGCCTCCCGTTTTATTCAAAGGGGAGTACGAACAATGGAAAGATCGCTTTCTTGACTTTGTGGACAGATACAAAAATGGAGAAAACATTCTTTTGTCAATCATGGAGGGTCCTATGGTACCCAGAAAAATTGTAGGAATTAATGAAATAGATCCTTATACTGCACTTACTGCACATCTCACATCAATGACCAACATGATTAAAAACATGTCTGCTACCACTGGTGTGAATACTGTTGCTGCAGCATCTGTCTATGAACCCCTGCCCGTACAATGTGTAGTCTATGGTGAAGGACATACCTATGACCAGTGTAGCCAGAATTATGAGTCTATAAACTATGTGCATAATAAGAATGGACAGTATTCAAACAACAATAACTCGAATTGGAGAAGCCATCCCAATTTTTCTTGGAATAGTCCTTTTTTGAATCCACCTATTGCAAAAGAACAAAGAACTTCAAAATTTCAAAACCAACCAAGTAGTTCGAAAGGTCATTTGCAAAGTCAACCACCTTTTCAATGTAAACAAAGTCAAAATGTTGATTCATTTGTCTCTTTGGAAACAATGTTGAAAGGATTTATAAACCATACTAACTCTGCAATCAATCACCAAAATACTGCTTTAAGGACTTTGGAAACACAGATTGGACAAATTGCATTGGAATTGAGAAACAGACATGTTGGAATCTTGCCTTGTGATACTGAGACTCCGAAGAACACAACCAAGGAACATGTGAAGGTTGTATACCTTAGGAGTGGAAAAGACTTAGTTGAGACTACCCAAAAAGAACCTAAGACTATTAGTGGCATAAACAAGGAAAATAGTGTTATAGTGGTACCCACTACTACTGTTTCATCTCTTGGACCCACAACAATTTCTGAATCTGTGTTTATACCTGATAGATCTGAACTTCCTTCGTTATTTCCTGAAGATAACAAGAAAGAGAAGACAACTGCAGTTGATGCTACATCCAGTGCTGCAACACCAACTGACAGAATTGAAAAACCAAAAACAGTAATTGAACATGTAATGCCTACTATTCCATCCACTTCTGATCCTAAGAAGGTTGTTATCACACAGTACCACCTTACATTCCATACCCCCAGAGGTTAAGGTCAAAAAGAAGAGGTACAATTTAAGAAGTTTCTAGATGTGTTCAAGCAATTGCATATCAACATCCCTTTGGTTGAAGCAATTGAGAGCATGCCTACTTTTGCCAAGTTCCTTAAGGATATTTTAAGAAAGAAAAAAGAAACTAAATGAATATGAGATTGTGTCATTGACTGAAGGTTGTAGTGCCCTTTTGACCAACAAATTGCCCCCTAAACAGAAAGACCCAGGTTGTTTTACAATACCCTGTTCTATAGGAGGAAAAGAGGTTTGGAAAACATTATGTGACCTAGGTGCTAGCATCAAACTTATGCCTTTGTCTGTTTTCAATACACTAGGGATAGGAGAGGCTAGACCTACCACTATAACCTTGCAATTATCTGACAAAGCCATAGCTTACCTTAAGGGAAAGATAAAGGAAGTTTTAGTACAAGTAGACAAATTCATATTTCCTGCTGATTTCATCATTCTAGACTTTGAGGCTGACAAAGATACTCCTATTCTGTTAGGAAGACTATTCTTAGCCACGGGCAGAGCCATCATAGATGTACAAAAAGGAGGGTTGACTATGAGAGTGCAAGCCCAATATGTCACCTTCAATGTCTTTACTTCCATGAAATACCCTGATGAAGTAGAATAATGTTCTGTCCTAAGCTCTGTTGAATTTTGGTGTCAAGAGGAAACCTTAGAAGAAATTCTAGGTCAAAAGGTAGATGATGACCTGGAAGATGATGAGTTAAAGGATGATAAGCATGATGATAATGACTTAAATGTTGATGACTTAGATGAGGAATATGATGATGAAGATGATTTAGATTATAGCAATCACTGTGATGATATGCTACAGCCAGTGCTGCAGCGTGTGGCAGCATATGAGCTGTTGGAAGAAAATATAAGAGATAACCCCTTACAATCAACTGAAGCACCACCAGACCTTGAACTAAAAACAACTTCCTGCACATGTTAAATATGTTTTTCTAATTAATGAAAGCAAATTACCTATGATCATTTCAGCAACCTTAGAACCTAAACAGGAAGAGCAGTTAGTGAAAGTGATTCAAGCCCACACCAAGGCCATAGGTTGCACGATTTCTGACTTAAAAGGAATTAGTCCATCAATCTGTCAACACAAAATCATTTTAGAGGACACGATTTCAGATCTGTAGAGTCACAAAGAAGACTAAACCCTGTGATGAAAGAAGTAGTCAAGAAAGAAATACTCAAGTGGTTAGATGCTTGAATTATTTACCCTATAGCCGGTAGTTCTTGGGTAAGCCCTGTCCAATGTGTCTCTAAGAAAGGAGGTGTGACAGTTGTTGGGAATGAAAAGAATGAGCTGATCTCAACTAGGTTAGTGTCAGGATGGAGAATTGGTATGTATTATAGGAAGCTTAACAAAGCAACCCATAAGGACCATTTCCCATTGCCTTTCATTGACCAAATGTTGGATAAACTAGCTGGTAAGGAGTACTACTATTTCCTAGATGGATATTCTGGCTACAACCAGATTGCCATAGCACCTGAGGACCAAGAGAAAACCACTTTCACTTGTCCTTTTGGTACTTTTGCCTTTAGGAGAATGCCCTTTGGACTATGCAATGCCCCTGCCACATTCCAAAGATGCATGATGTCCATTTTATCTGATATGTTGGAAACCTCTATGGAAATATTCATGGATGACTTTTCTGTCTATGGATCTTCATATGAAGTATGTTTGAAAAACCTTGAAAAAATCCTTAAAAGATGTGAAGAGACGAACTTAGTTTTAAATTGGGGAAATGCCATTTCATGGTCAAAGAAGACATAGTTATGGGTCATTTAATTTTAAATAGAGGAATAAAGGTTGACAAAGCTAAATTGGAAGTCATTGAAAAACTTCCAGAACTTACAAATGTTAAAGGAATTATAAGCTTTCTTGGTCATGCTGGATTTTACAGAAGATTTTTCAAAGATTTCAAAACCACTCTGTATACTGTTGCAGCATGACCAGCCTTTTGATTTCAACAATGAATGTAAGGAAGCTTTCAACTTTTTGAAACAAGCTTTGATTTCAGCACCTATTGTGATCACACTTGATTGGACACAACCATTTGAACTCATGTATGATGAAAGTGATTGGGCAATTGGTGTAGTTTTGGGACAAAAGAAAGGAAAGATTTTTCACTCTATCTATTACTCTAGTAAAACTCTAAACGAAGCACAAGTTAACTACACAACCACTAAGAAGGAATTGTTGGCTGTTGTATTTTCCTTTGAAAATTTTAGATCTTATCTGATGGGGACCAAGGTTACAGTTTATACTGACCATGCAACCATCAAGTACTTAATTTCTAAAAAAGATGCAAAGCCAAGATTAATTCGGTCGGTGTTGTTGTTACAAGAGTTTGATCTGCAAATAATAGATAGGAAAGGTACTGAAAACCAAGTTGTTGATCACTTGTCCAGATTAGAAAAAGGAAAAGGTCCTTTAATTGAGATAAATGAAAAGTTCCCTAATGAACAGTTACTGGTGCTGCGGCATGCCACAGTACCATGGTTTGCTGACATTGCAAATTACCTAGCTGATGGGATCATTCCACCTGAATATAACAGAAACCAAAGAAAGAAACTGTTTAGTGATGTAAAGAACTACCTTTGGGATGATCCATTTATGTTTAAGCTAGGAGCTGACCAAATTCTAAGGAGGTGTATAACTCATGAGGACACTACTGCAGTGCTGCAGCACTGTCATGCTGGTGCATATGATGGACACTTTGGTGGCCAAAGAACTGCAGCAAAAGTCCTCCAATCTGGATTCTTTTGGTCTACACATTTTATTGATGCAAATAAATTTGTAAAAAAAGTGTAATGAGTGTCAGAGAGTTGGATCTATTTCCCAAAGACATGAGATGCCTCTTAATGGCATTTTAGAATTTGAAATTTTTGATGTATGGGGAATAGATTTCATGGGACCATTTCCCATGTATGGAAACTATCAATACATATTAGTGGTTGTGGATTATGTCTCTAAATAGGTAGAGGCAGCAGCTTTCCACAACAATGATGCAAAGACAGTGGTGAAATTCCTTCACAAAAACATATTCACAAGATTTGGAACCCCTAGAGCCATAATCAGTGATGAAGGCACCCATTTTGTGAATAACATGATGAAGGGAGTTTTGGAAAAATACATCATAAGTCATAGAGTTACTACAACCTATCATCCACAAACAGATGGCTTAGCTGAACTCTCAAATAGAGAAATCAAGAGTATTCTAGAGAAAGTGGTCGAACCTTCAAGAAAGGATTGGCCATTTAAACTAGATGATGCTCTTTGGGCTTATAGGACTACCTATAAATCCCCATTTGGAATGCCTCCTTACAAGCTTATCTTTGGAAAAAATTGTCACTTGCCATTAGAACTTTAACATAAAGCATTTTGGGCTCTTAAAGAACTTAACATGAATATTAATGATGCAGGTGAAAGGAGGAAACTGCATATCAATGAATTGGAAGAACTCAGAAATCAATCATATGAGAATGCCAAGATCTATAAGGATAAAACCAAAAGATGGCATGACAAGAGGATTATGCACAAGGATTCCGAAGTTGGTGAAAAGGTTTTGTTGTTTAACTCAAGACTTAAATTTTTCCCTGACAATTAAGGTCAAAGTGGACTGGACCTTTTGAAATCAAGAATGTTTTTCCATATGGAGTGATAGAACTCATTGATCAAAACAATGGAGCCTTATTCAAAGTTAATGGACAAAAAGTCAAGTCTTTTCTGAATACAACTGTACCTACAGGATCCTTTTATGTAGTACAACTTCAACCACTCTAAATCCATGATTTTGGGAGTTCCCAAAACAGTCCAATTGTATATATGTGTATAGTTGTCCTTTTGATTTTAAAGTTGGTATGTTCAATATTTGTGAAAATGTGCAGATTCTGAACTCTCAGATGATGCTGCAGCATCTGCTACACAATCGGATCCATATGGGACCCACAGGAAATATAAATTTATATTTTTAATCTAGCATTAAAAATATTCAGATAACTTTATTTGCAAATAGTTTTTGAAATGTTTCCAGTTGTTTTTACTTGTACCATGTAGAAGAAATTGAAAAGCCATAAAGTAAAGGCATCTTTACTTTTGCAAAGAGTCATTTCAAAGAGGAATAGTGAGAATCTTGATAATTACCTACTATCCCTAAACTCTCTTTTCCCTCTCAATTAAAACCACCGCCGGTTTTAGCCATAAACAAGAAAACCACCTTTTTTACTTTCTTTATAAAACCAATTTTTGATCCTTCCAAAAACCACCTTTTCATCTTCCTAAATATCCCAAAAGTGATAACCAATTTTCGATTATCACTTCCTCATTTATCGACCCCCTGTTTTCCATTTTCTATCTTTGCAGACACTATAAAAGACGAAAATGAAGAAGAGTTTGAAGAAGATTGTTCAATCTCCAAAGGACAGTGACTTAGTGAAAAGGTTACGAAGATCCCAACGATCGAAGGAAGTAATGGAAGATCAAACCTCCATGGAAAAGAAAAAGAAATCATTGAAAAAAGTGGTTGAGGGTAGTTCGAAAAAACAGAGGTAAACACATAAACCCAAACCTCTTCCAAGGATTCCACTCGATCCCCTTCTCCAAATAAAACTATAGAAGAATACAAAATAGGGTTTGTGATCCATGTGGTAGCAGAAAATCCTTCTACTGCCATAGGAAGTGATCAGACTAATGTGGAGGGTGTCGACCTAAACATCACCTCTGTGGAAGAAAGCCAAGCCAACAACCCACTACTTCAAGATGCCCAAGAACAAAATGAGTCATTCAACACTAGCCTATCACCATCCCACCATGAAGCCTTTGATATAAATCAACCTCCAAGCCAAGAAACAGATACACCAGCTATGATAAACACCACATTGCCACCATAAACCTCCATCCCTGTATCAATCTCCCCCGTTTCTGTGTTGGATGCAACTTTGGTCCAAGATATTAGGAATGAAAGCCTCACTGCAGTGCCACAGATGTCGCAGCATGACGCAGTGGCAGTAACTATCCCTGAAGAACCAGTGAATGTCCAAGGAAGAGTGGGAAATGATCCCATCTTGGATGAACTATTAAGAACTCCAGAAAACTCATGTAATAGAAATAATGAGGCCGAGGGTGATGATGATCATGTGGTTGAAGAGTTGGAGATGTTTGAAGATGAGGAAGACAATCTTGAAGAGGAGATTGGTGAGTGGATAAAAGAGCAAGGGGAATAAGAAAGTGAGGCTGCAGTAGTAGAGAAGACTGTTGAGAAGAAGAGAAAGAAGACTAACAAAAAGGCCAAAGAATCTGAATCCAAGGCTAAACCAAAGCAGAAGGCTAAAAACATCATCCATGGGAGGAAAACAGCCAAGAAATCCACAAGGGAAGAGAAGGGAAAGCAGAAAATGGTTGAACCAGAGGATGATGAGGAAGACTATGAAGAGAGACTGACCAGATTTACATGCAAAGAATCTGAGGAAAAGTATGAGCAGTTCAAGACAAGAAATGGGCTTAAGAATAAGGGATTTAGTCCCAGAATCATATATGAGTATCTCTTTGTCCAGGAAGCCATTGAAACTCTAAGATGGGAACTCCTGTGCAAGGTACCACCAAAGTATAACCTTGACTGGGTGAGAGAGTTTTATGTTGAAGCCGCTGTGACACCAAATGGTATTGTTACAGTGAGAGGAATGGATGTTTGCTACTCAACGTAGGCCATAAACACCATGTTTGGCCTTGTTCCTCCACAAATTTATGTGTACAACAAACTGATGAGGAGAGCCAATGTTGTTTATGCAAAGAGAAGACTGGAGACCATAGCCAAGGAAGGGGCAGATTGGAGCAACAAAGGAGAGGCTAGAAAGTTGGAGACAGTACACTTGTCACCAAAGTCCAATGTGTGGTTCCACTTTATCAAACACATATTGATGCCCACTTCCCATGATACAAGTCTGCCATTTGAAAGATGTGTGCTCTTATACTCTATTTTGACAGGACAGAAGTTTGATATTGGACAGGTAATCAACAAGAACATAAAGAGTTCTATTGAGAAGCCTAAGGGTGGATTGTGGCATCCTGCCCTAATCCATGCCATGATGAAGAAGGCTAAGGTGAGAACTTTTAAGGCTGATGAGTATGTGGAGAAGAAGGCAGTGATAGACAAGCTGAAAATCAACAGAATCATGAGGAACCAAGTAAGGAAGCATGGAGATGAGGGTGATATGTTGAGACTAGTACAGGCTGCAGGTAGTGCTGCAGCATCTGGCCGGGTGGAGGCAACTGCATTCACCATGATGATGAGTATTTTAGAGGAGAACCAGAAGAAGCTTATGGAGAATCTGGATGACCAAGAGGAGTATTGGGATGGGAAGTTGGCATCACAGAAAGAGGAGCTTGAGAAGATGTTGGCAGTGAAGAGAAGGATGAGGAGACAAGAGAAATTGATCAAAGAATTGAGGAAGGAGACTGTCGTCTACATAAAGTGGCACAAAAAGAGAATGGATGTCAAGGACTAGGTCTGGGCAAAAGACCACATGGAGGCATCCACCTACCTGCCAGAGTACCCTGCAGTACTGACTATGCTGCATGATGATTTCCTCAAAGGCCCTTCAGTAGAAGAGCCTACTCATTTTGAGTAGGACAAGTCAATTTCTATTCCTTAACTCCATATAGTGTCTTTTAATTTTCATTTTTATCTTTATTCAGTTTATTGAATCTGGGAATTTGCTGTTTTATGGGATAGTACCATATGGATCAGTGCACATAACATAGCCCAAATAATTCACTTATACATGTTCACTTTTAACATTTACACTAGAACCAAACCAAACCACTTGGGAAGCAAACAGGCAAACTGCTTTGAAAATAGGAGAGGATGTAGGCCATTTTTTCACATAGCCTTATACACTCTCCTTGCCCCCTTTAACCCTTTTAAGCCTATACATGTTCTCCAAACAATGAGGACATTGTTTATTTCTAAGCGTAGGGAGGGGAGTTTTGTGTCAAAACTGAAAAGATGAAAAGGTTTGAGTTCTTTAGTCTTGGTCAATAATAGTAATTCGTTGTGATATTGGCACCACGGCTTAATCATTCATGTGGTATTGGCATCACAAGGCTCAATCAATTGTGGTACTGGAAACTTTGGCTCAATCAAGTTCTTTTCAATTTGATATTGGCATATCATGGCTCAATCATACCCTCCTAGGACACAAAAACAAATCATGAAATTAGGGACACGCTGCAGCAGATGCTGCAACATCTAGACACAGAAAGTAAGGAGTGTGTGAGAAAATGAGAGAAGCCCAAAAATTGCAAAACCTATAAAGTCCTATTGATCCTATTTTCAGAAAGTATTCATGCCTAACAATAGGAACTTGTGTTTTGGCCTATGGTGTTTGTGCTTGTGAAGTGAATATAGGGTGATTTATAAAAGGTTGTGTCTATTGTTTGTTGAACTGACCACTATCACCTTTCTTTTTAATTTTTACCTTTTAAATTGAGTCTTTATGTTTGTCTTTTTCGTTGCTTGGGGACAAGAAACAGTTTAAGTGTGGGGATGTGATGAGTGGATAATTTATCACATTTTCCATCACTTTTTATTAGGATTTTCTAGTGATTTTATTTTCCCAATCACAATATTTGAGTCTTGTATTCTAGTTTTTACCATTTGTTGAGTTCGGAGCTAAGTATTGGAAATTTACCTTACTAATGTGTTTTTGTATCAAATTACTGATGAATGATACTGCAACAGGAGTCACAGCATGGGACTGCAGTCAAGGACAAAACTTCGTAACCTTTTTGGTTAGTGCAACAAAGATCTGTGAAGGAGACTTAGAGTAATTCGGTTAAGAGAGACGATGGAGCATAGCATATATGCTCTCTTTACACTTTTGGTTTCCTTAAAAGATGCTTTTGTATCAAGTTGTTGACATTTGATTCCTAGCGTGTAGTGGGGACCATGTCCCTTTTGTACTTTGATTCTCTTTTGATGCTTTCTTAGTTGTTTAGCTTTAGGAGCTCCTCCAGTATAAATAGAGGACTCATCTTCAGTTGTTAAGTGTGTTATGCTCCATCGGTTAGATAGCTCAACTTGTTTCTTTAAGTAATTTTAATATTAAGTCTTTAATTGAGTAAGCTACTGTTCAGTGTCACAGCACCGTTCACAACACCCTTACATTTCCTTGTCATTTACAATTTGGCTTTACATTTATGTGTTCCAATTCTAGTCATTTACTTTCATGCATTTGCTTATTGTCTTTCCAATAATGTCGCATACAATGTGTCAAGCGATGATGGGGTAAGTCCCTAGCTTGGGTGTAAGTGATGGTAGGGAGATAAAAGCCTGTGGAACTATGGATTAATGTTTTGCTACTAGCTATCAATTTCACTATTCACTCATTGTTTCTAAGTTTCATCCAAGTGCTTCTTGATGAGGTGACATACATTGTTTCACTTGGATGAGTTGACTTGATTACAAGTTAACGTGAACTTCCGAAAACTAAAGTGTTATAGGGGTTGTAACAAACCACTTCAATCTTTATTGATTGTAAACTATACGGGGAGAATAATAATATCTGTGCGGAATCGGTTGGGTCGCCTAATTGGTCGTTGCTAGTAAACCTATCCTAATATGAACCTTGCAAAAGGGTTGTGTGAACCGATAGTGAGGTTGAGAACTAGTGTTGCAGCATGAGTCCTACTATTTAGTTGCTTACAACTCCAGCCGGATCTTATACCCTTGCTTTCTTTTAATCTGTTCAAGCACTTTAATTTACTGTCAACAACACTCAAAGATCATTCCTTCCAAATCCTTTTTTGAAATGACCTTTTAAGACTGACTTGGGAATCACGACTTGTTTTATTGTCTTTGTGGGATCGATATTCGGTACTTAGTACCACTTTATTACTTGATCAAATGATAGTGGTTTAACATGTATACTTGCATGGGATTCCATTTGTAATTTTTGGGTTACATAATTTGCCGACCATGAAGTTAAGACCGAGACTGGTGAAACGGTAAAAATGTGTTTTAACTGTAGCATGATTGTCCAAGTTATTTAAATCAAATTATATTTTATTGAAGATTACATTTAATCAATTGACGACTGATTATTTGTATGAAAACGTGTTAACTTTAATGAAGTTACATTAAATATCAATTTTGAGATAACAAAGGAATGCTACAATACCTTTTTATCGAATCATGTGTTTCGTCTTAATGGATCTTTATACTCTTTTCTTCTTTTTATAACTGATTTCCAGTAATTGATAAATCAAAACCCAACCAAAAGATTTCTTTGAATTTGCCATCTGAGAGTAGCTTTTACAAATTGGAATTTTCAGAAACTTTTGCAAAACTTTCCTCATGGATCGATATCCGGTACTTTGTACCACTATTACTTGTTAAGACACGATAGTAGGACAAGGTGTATACTTGCATCAAGTCCTATTTAAGTGAATCTCAGAGGTTGCATAAACTGACACATCAAGTTTTTAGCGTCGTTGCCTAGGAGAGAAAGTCAAAAGTCTTTCTTTTTCAAAGTAAAGTTTCTAAAAGCTAGTTTTTCTACCACCTTTTTCAAAAAATCCGGTTTATGCCACGATTGTCTCACGATGAATTTTTTCAACTTGATCCTGATATCGACAAAACTTCTAGAAATATAAGAAGATTGCAAAGGGCCACTTCAGCTCTAAACTCTTTTGAAATTTATGAACTCAATCACAGGATGGTTGCAGAAGTTAACCAAGACATTAATGTTGACTGACAAAATAATGAAATAAATCTTGAAGATGAAGATGAGGAATAAAACATTTTTCGACTTGTAAATTCCAAAAATGGAGGAATTATGGCTTAAGCTATTCGTGTTTTAGACTAGCTACATTCAGGGATACTTAAACCTACAATTACTGTCACTCGGTTTGAACTATAGCTGATAATGTTTCAGATGTTGCAGACTAACGACCAGTTTGTTGGTCTGCCATATGAAGATCCTCATTCTCATTTGAGGTCTTTCATGGAAATCACAGATTCTTTTCTAATTCCTGGTGTACCGGACAATGCTCTAAAATTTAAACTTTTTCATACTCTCTTAGAGACAGAGCAAGATCTTGGTACAACTCTTTGCAGCCAGATTCTATTTCAACATGGAACCAAATGGCAGAAAAGTTTTTGAGAAAATATTTTCCACCCACAAGGACTGCTAAGTCTAGAAATGAAATTTGCACTTTTAAACAGATGGACGATGAGGCAGTTCCTTATGCATGAGATAACTACAAAGAGGTGTTGAGAAAATGTCTACTGTTGGATCATAATTGTATTCAAGATTAAAGGGTCTAAACTGTATTTGTTTGATAGTTAAAGTTAGAGGGTTTATTGTGTAATAAGCTAATAGTTATTAGTTATTGGGCCTCAAGCCCGCTTAGCATTTAGCAAAGCCCATTAGGCATTAGGCCTGGGTATTTAATGTTTTGTTTAGTTTAGTTTTAGGAGAACCTTTGATAATTACTCATATTCATAATCATATTTTAGAGAGGTAGCTGTTTTCTCTGTATTCAAGGGTATCAAGAACACACAAGGTTTAACTGTTTATTCAAGGGATTGGTATGTTATTATTGATCTTATTATCTCTTGATTTATATTGTGTTTGTGTGTTAATTATCAACTAGATTAAACTGGGATAACAAGTGGTATCAGAGCCAAAAGAATCAATTTTTTTTTTTGAGTTTACTATTCATCGATCACTATTCACGCGAAAGTTACTGTTCATCGAAATTTTTTTACTATTCATCTGATTTCATGAATCTATGTGCGTTTATGTTTAAGATTGATCTGATTAGGTGTGTTTTGGGTTATTGAACACTATCTGATTGATTAATTGCTTTGAGAATTATCAAGTGATTGAATTTAGTGATTTTGTGTTTTCTGGGTTTGCATGAATATCGACACTGTGCTCTTAAAATTGAAGTTGGAAAGTTGAACTTAATCTTTAACTTTGATTATGTTGTGATCGATGCATGCTAGTGGATACAAAAGTCTGATTTCTGAATTCAATTTCTGTGTTTCTGTGTGATTTCTGGGTTAATTTTCTGGGCTGCTTATCGACATTCTGGGTTGGTCAAGAACATATCGGTCGAACATACTTTATCGGTCTATATCTTTTATCGGTCTATATTCTATCGGTCAAATTGAATACTGGTCGAATAATCTTTATCGGTCGAAGGAAGTTTATCGGTCAAAGCATTTGTCGATCAAAGCCAATACCGGTCGACCGCTTTCTATCGGTCTATCTTATCGGTCGAAGCCCAATTCCGGTCGAATACCATTACCGGTCCATAGATTATATCGTTTCACATTAACACCGGTCGAAAGGTATATCGGTCCATTTTTGGTTCCGGTCGAAGCACCAATACCGGTCATTGCAAGTTACCGGTCGAAGAAAACACCGGTCGAGCAAAATTTGTCTTTTTGCATACTTAGACAAAATTTTGCAAACTGTAATATGGCCTCTACAAGTCAAATATTTTTTCTCTAGGGGCGCTGCCCCCATACCCCGCAAGGGCGTTGCCTCTTGACCCCACCCGGTTAGCAGGACCCCCGTGCTAAGTCTGCGAAGGGGGACAAAAGTTTTGAGCTTGATCAAAATTTTCCTAATTTCATTCTTCAGTATTATTTCTTTGTGTTTTATACTGTGCAAATTCTGCACTTAATTATTTTTTGGAAATTTTTTTTCTGAAAATTTTTTAGTGTAGTTTTTATTTTGATTCTAACGATCTCATCTAGTTGGTTGTCTTGGTACAGAAAAGTTTGATTACTAACCATACAGCTAGGATGTCGAATAAGCTAATGATGTCTGAAGGTTACAGCCTTGATTTTAACAACATGACTCTTTCTGAAGTAAAAGCAAAGGCTAAACAACTTGCTGGACAGTTATCAATATCTTCTCGCATGGTTGATGAGTATGACATAGAGGAAAAAATGTTTAAATCCGAGATATCGTCTCTTAAAGCTGAGAACAAGGCTTTACAGATTCAGAACTCATCTCTTCTTATTCAGATCAATGCTTTAAAAGAAAATTCCAAAGATTCTGATTCTATAATTGACTTTGCAGGAATAATTGAGTCTAAAGAAAAAGAGATCTTGGATCTTCAAGTAAAGTTGAAAAGATCTGAATCCAGCTCTACATGGTCAAAGAAGGATGCAATGCAAAGAGAGCTTGAGGAGCTTAGAAGGAGTACAAGTGTTGCAAAAGATACTAGTACAGGACTAAGACAGATAAATTCTCAACTCTGTGCGGACAGAGATAAGTTTAAAGATAAAGTTCTCAGTCTTGAGGTTGAGATCAATGAGCTGAAAGAAAAGGCAACCCAAGAAAGAGACAATACAATATCTCAAGATGAAATGTTGAAGATTGAGAAAGAGAGAAAATAATTTTCTAAGAAATTCTCTGATTTCTCCAGAAAAGCCTTCGAAGAAAAGAAATCATTAAAGCTTGGATGTGTTAAACTTTCTCAACAAGTTTCAGACTTTGAGAAGGTTATCATTCTAGAGAGAGAAAAGGCTGAGAATGAGAAGAAGAAAGTTGAGCTGAAGGATACAAATATAGACTTTTCTGAAGAAAAGAAAATATTTGAGACCGAGATAGCTAAGCTGACAGGAAAGCTATCTGAACTATCAACAACCATCTTGAAGGAGAAGAATGCAAAATATGAGTTGCATAAGAAGTTTGATCTGATTGAAAAGAAAAGAAACAGTTTGTCTTCAAAGATAAAGAAACTTGAAGAGATCGTATTCAAGGTGAAGCTGACTGAGCACAAGACGCCAGAGTCAATAGCTCAATCACCAAGAGATGATCTAGTTGATTCAGATAGTTCATTAAAAACAACTTCAAGTTCACATTTTTCAAATGTTTTCTATAATCCTTTCTATGATTTAGATGATTGTCTTACTTCTAAATCTACTTATCAGATTCGTCCTTCTAACCTTTTCTATGACAAAAATGTTGATGGTTCAGGTAACCTCAAGAAGACTAAGTCTCAAAAGAAAAGCTTCTGGAGAAGAGATGATGAGAAAGAAAGAGGAAACTGGATCTGGAGAGTTAAAGGATCCTCGGAGGAGAAGAAGAAATAAGAATCATTTGTGCATACATCAAATGCTAAATGGAACTATGCTACAAAAGGTAAAACTTTTGGCAAACCTGATCTGGTTTACACAATCCATCAATTGATCAGGTTAGCACAAAAGAAAATTAGTTGTTCCTATTGTGGCTCAAATGATTTTGTCAGAAAAGATTATGTGAATAACTGGTATGGTTCTTACTTCATATCTCCCACTAGAACTGCAACTAACTCATTAGGACCCAAATATCAGTGGGTACCAAAAGCTAAATCTGTGTTGCAGGCACCCAAGGTTTAAGGGGGAGAAAGAACAATGGCTTCTAAGTAAATCAGCTTAGAACCCGTACCTCAACGGAATATGGCTTCTAATCACATCAGATTAGGACCCGCACTTCAGTGTTTTATTTTTCCTGCTTGATCTTAAAAAAATTATCAATTAAAATGGAGAATATTTGTGATTTTAAAAGATTATCTGACCGTGTGTTCTTAAAGATAAATACTTGTGTTTTATCTTGTCAATATACTTTGTCAAGTATTCATACACATAACGGTTCAGAACATTCTATTTGACTTTGTTATTACCATGTATCAAAAGTTAAATCTTTCTATGGTAATACTCACGTTCTTTGTCTTCACTGTTGATTGAATCAAACGTCATTTCAGGTGCTTTCATTGAAAATATGTTTATATATTGTTCATATAAACAACATTCGTTTTTTGATTCTCCAAAATATTATTCTTCATGACAAATCGTCTATAAGCTTAATTGAAAAACTCCTTAAGAGCTTAAATTGTCAAACTCTTTCTAGTTTGAGGGGGAGAATTACATCGTCAAAAACAACTGTTTTGACTTCTCCATATTATTATTCTTCATGTAATTTTGTGCTTACATGTACAAAAGCCTGTTGAACAGCATGTTCTTTTAGGAAAATACATGGGATTCAGTGTGAGAACTTAACAGAACTTCCATGGATTCACGATAACCAGTATTTTCTACCCAGGAAGTCTTCCCTGAGTGATTGAGGGGAGAGGGGTCAAAAAGAATTGAGTGTTGGTGTGTGAAGAGGTAAAATGGAAAAGAGAGATTGGTTAGAAGTGAGAATTAAAAGAAAGAGGGTGAGAGAACAGAGTAAAAGAATATTAAACTCTGCACCAAACTTCTTTCTGAGCCGGGCAGCCACATAATCTGATTGGATCACATTCTTTGGTGACCATCATTGAAATAGGCAACTAGCCTATGCCATCTCTTGCATACAACCCCACCAGCTACTCCTTCTTTTCTCAAAAAGAGAATGTTTCACATTTTCTGGGGACGCAGCACATATGCTATTGGTTCTTCATTTGGAAGATACTAATATTGAAAAAGAAGGAAAGTTGTCCCACCTTCAAACCCTTTCTCATGCACATTGAGTCTTTGTATAATTTGTTGTTGTCTCAACAAGTTTACATACTTTGAGCCTATATGAAAAGCAATCATCTATGCTTAAATTCTTTCATACACTGCACGAGCACACAAAAATTTGTTTTCTGTCAGAACGTTCATAGATAACCATGTGTTATTCGATGATTGAATGGAAGTCCTGGGGAGCCAACATCAAACCAGCTCCTTATATAGTAACTTTGTGTTACTCAGTGACTTTGTGTTACTGACAGACATTCTAACCAAGTCATTTGTTGATTCAGGGTTACACCTATTAAACTGTTTGAATTTGAAAAGATTCGAATGGTTACTACTTTTATGTTATTTGAATCTGAAAAAATTGAAATAATCACTTTTTCCATCTGGGAAGACTGCTCTTATTTCAAAAAGGGCTCGATACATGAAGACAGTGCTAAGTTGAAGTCTATAAAGACAAAGGGGGAGATTTTTCCATAAAGGGGGAGATTGTTTTGACAAGTTTTGATAATGATGCTTCTCACCACTCATCAAAAAGGGGGAGAATATATTAAGGGGGAGAACATAATCTGAAGACTGCTGAAGATTTTCAAAGATTTCAAAGATTTGAAGACTATTTAAAAGTTTTGAAGCTATCAACGTCATATCTGAAGAAAAGAGACGAAAAGTGAAGACCTGCAGATTATTGTCAAAAAAATTTTAATCTTGAATCCAAAGGGGGAGATTGTTGGATCATAATTGTATTCAAGATTAAAGGGTCTAAACTGTATTTGTTTGATAGTTAAAGTTAGAGGGTTTATTGTGTAATAAGCTAATAGTTATTAGTTATTGGGCCTCAAGCCCGCTTAGCATTTAGCAAAGCCCATTAGGCATTAAGCCTGGGTATTTAATGTTTTGTTTAGTTTAGTTTTAGGAGAACCTTTGATAATTACTCATATTCCTAATCATATTTTAGAGAGGTAGTTGTTTTCTCTGTATTCAAGGGTATCAAGAACACACAAGGTTTAACTGTTTATTCAAGGGATTGGTATGTTATTCTTGATCTTATTATCTCTTGATTTATATTGTGTTTGTGTGTTAATTATCAACTAGATTAAACTGGGATAACATCTACACCATGGCATTCGATACTACTTACAACTAGAGACATTTTACAATGGTTTAAACTTTGTTGCAAAACAAATGCTTGATGCTACTGCAGGAGGTTCTTTCATAACTAGTACCTACAATGAAGGTTATGAGATACTTGAAAAGATTTCCAACAATACTGGACAATTGTTTGATCCACGTGTAGTTGTACCTAGGAAAACAGTAAGGGTGCATGAGGTTGATGCTTACGCAACGTTGACTGTACAACTTGCTAATATGGCTTCTTTATAATCTTACTGCCAATCAAGTTGTACAATCAAACACCACCACCTCTATCGCTACTGTCAACTATGTACAATGTACTTATTGTGGTGATGGTCACTCTTTTGAGCGTTGTCCTGGAAATCCTGAACAAGTAAGCTACGTCAGTAACAACAAGAGTGGACCTTTTTCTTAAACTTACAATCTAGGATGGAGAAATCATCTTAATTTTTCATGGAACAGTCCAATCTTAACCCACAATTTCCAAGACTCCAAGGGAAATCAAACCATCAGTCACAACAGCACGAACAACCCAATTTTCAATTACAAGGACCATCCAATTTTCATCCACAGTCACACCACAACTCTCAAAACAACCAACAGACGAATTTTCAAAATCACCAACCTTCTTTCCAACAACCCAACTAGCATGTTGAATCATCTACTTCTTTGAAAGATATGATGAAAGGGTTTATGACCCAAACTCAAACTACAATTAAGAATCTTGAGACATAAATCATATGGTTTTGGAGATTAGGAAAAGACCAACATGTTCTCTACCTAGTGATACAGAGATACCTCAAAGGGCTGGGAAAGAGCATCTTAAGGTTGTAACTTTAAGGAGTGGAAAGAGTTTAACAGAAAATATACTGAAAGGGTTAGAAAAGTCAAACAAATCAGAGCCTGAAAAGAATCCCACAGCATCAACTTCTGTTACAGTATCTTAAGAACAATCTTATGATATCACTGGGCCAAAAAACAAAGTTGGGCCCATTGATACCACATCCATTCCAAATAGGGCAGACTTCTCGACATTATTTCCAATTGAACCCAAGGAAATCCAGAAGCCTAAAGAAAGAACTGTTGTGGATGTGTCACAATCTAGTGACAGTCCTAAAGTTCCTTGTGACACCAGACCTTTAGAAACAGCTAAGATTAAACCATCCACTGAAATAGAACACTTTTACAACAACTTCCAGCACCTACTCTTCAAAATACTACAGCTGCTACTCCAGTCCCTTCCTACATTCCTTATCCCCAGAGATTAAGAAATCAAAGGTAGGAGTTACAGTTTAAAAAGTTTTTAGATGCTTTTAAACAGTTGCATGTCAATATACCTTTGGTGGAAGCCATTGAACAAATGCCAAGTTATGAAAAATTTCTTAATGACATTTTGAGCAAAAAGAAAAAGTTGATTGAGTATAAGACTATAGCTCTCACTAAATGTTGTAGTGCCTTGTTGTCAAATAATATCCCTCCTAAGATGAAAGACCCAAGAAGTTTTACATTTCCATGTTCAATAGGAGGGAAAGGAATAGGAAAGGCCTTATGTGACTTAGGTGCTAGTATAAACCTTATGCCTTTATCTGTTTTTAACACTTTAAGCACAAGTGAAGCTAGACCCACCACAGTTACTCTCCAATTAGCAGATAAGTCCATAGCTAGTCCCAAAGGAAAGATTGAGGATGTCTTAGTTCAGGTTGATAATTTTATTTTTCTAGAAAACTTTATCATCTTAGACTTTGAAGCTGACAAAGATGAAGCCATCATTTTAGGCAGACCTTTCCTAGCAACTAGAAGAACTCTGATAGATGTCCATAAGTGACTTTTAATGTGTTAAATTCCCTTAAGTATCCTCATGAGAAAGAAGAGCATTCTACCTTGAGCTTAATTGAATTATGGTGTCAAGAAAAATGTCTTGGGGGAGATTTTGGGAATAGATGAGAGTGATAAGGATGAAGCAGATTTTGAGGATTTAGAAAAAGCACAGGAAACTGCTGCTTTTGAGATTTTAGAAAGTGAGGATAGGAAAATCCTTATTCCTTTCTTAGAATATGCTCCAGACTTGGAGTTGAAACAACTTCCCTCACATATGAAGTATGCCTTTTTAGGAGATCCAAGGAAGTTATCAGTCATTATTTTATTATCATTAGAATCTGATCAAGAGGAAAGGTTGGTCAATATGTTAAGACTACACACCAAAGCCATAGGATGGACCATTGCTGATTTGAAGGGCATAAGCTCTATCATCTGTCAATATAAGATCATTTTGGAAGATAAATATTTTACCTCTATTGAGCCTCAAAGAAGACTCAATCCTGTGATGAAAGAGGTTGTAAAAAATGAAATCTTAAAATGGCTTGATGCTGTATAATCTATCCTACTGCCAGTAGTACATGTGTCAGTCATGTACAATGTATACCCAAGAAGGGTGGAGTTACTGTGGTAACAAGTGAGAAAAATGAACTTATACGAATAGTATCAAGTTGGAGGATATACATAGACTATAGGGGCTTAACAAAGCTACCCAAAAGACCATTTCCCATTACCCTTCATTAACCAAATGCTAGACAGACTAGCAGGAAAAGAGTTTTTATTGTTTATTAGATAGTTAATTTGGTTACAACCAAATTGCCATTGCACCGGATGACCAAGAAAAGACCACTTTCACCTGTCCATGTGGAACTTTTGCCTTTAGAAGAATGCCCTTTGGACTTTGTAATGGCCCTGCCACTTTTTAAAGATGAATAATGTAAATTCTTTCTAGCATGTTGGAACACTCCATGGAAATTCGTGGTTGATTTTTCTGTATATGGGACATGATCTATGTTTACAAAACCTTGAAAAAGCCTTAAAAGATGTGAAGAAACAAATTTGGTTTTAAACTGGGGAAAATGCCACATTATGGTTAAAGAGGGCATTGTGCTAGGGCATCTTATTTCCAAAAGAGGCATTGGAGTTGACAAAGCAAAGTTGGAAATAATTGAAAATTTACCGGAACCAACAACAGTGAAAGGAATCAGAAGTTTTCTAGGACATGCAGGTTTTTACAGGAGGTTCATCAAAGATTTTTCAAAGATTTCAAAGCCTCTTGGATGCTAGTACAACAGGAAAATGTCTTTAATTTTAATAAAGATTGAAGAGATGCTTTTTGAATTGTGTATATATATATATATATATAGGGTTGGGTTCTGATGAGAAGTTGACTTAACGGTGAGAAATGTGAGAAGTGGTTATCGACCATTGGATGAGAAATGGATACACATTAGGATGAGATGCATCGAGATGCACCAGATCAATTCCGTTATAAACCGAAATTCATGGGAGGGCTTGAGATTAAAAGAGATCAACCGTTCAGATCCACTTCTCACGCTTCTCACCGTTAACTCAACTTCTCACACGATCATTCGCCAGTATATATATATATACACACGTATATGTATGTTTGATATACATATGTGGTATATATGTAAGTAGGGGTGGGTTCAAATGAAAACTCATTTTTCATTGTGCACATGACGACAAATCTTAACCACTGATCAAAACATAGAAAACTAATCAATGGTTAAAACATAATAAGATTAATTAAGAAGTGATTAAGGACAAAATTGGAAATTTGAATCAGCGCCTACCTTGTTTGACTTTTTATTTTTATTTTTAATTAAAAAAATATTACCCCCTTAAAGATTAAAATAAATTATCTTAAAATTAATAATATTTTAATCAAACAAATTACATAAAAAACGAGAATTTCGTGCTCTTTGATATGACATCCATCTCGATATAGTTTTTTTTCATTTTAAAACGTGAAATTCTTTATATGCGTTATATTCATTATGAATATGTATACGTCCCCGGGTGTCCACATTCAGTATGAATAACAAAGGTGAATGTTCATTCGATATTAATGATGAATAATACAGTATTCAGGATGAATAATACACGAATTCATGATTCATATTATTCATCATTAATCATGTATTATTCACCCTGAATGTTATGAATGTTGTATTATTCCTGATAAATAATATATTAATGACTCGTGAAAGTGTAGACACATGGCACACTCTCTTTTGTTTCCCAATTCACAATCGAAATTTGGTTTAATTCATTATGAATATTTATGCGCATCCCCGGATGTCCCAAATTTAGTATGAGTAACAAATGTGAACGTTCATTCATTGTTCATGATGAATAATACAGTATTTAGGATAAATTACACAACATTCTGGATGAATAATACACAAATTCATGAATCTTGTATTATTGACCCTGGTTGTATTATTCATCTTGAATGATACATTATTCATGATGAATAATACATTAATGACCCTTGAAGGTGTGGAGATGTGACGCCCTCTCTTTTTTTTCCCCCGTTCACAACCAAATTACTCAATAGGTTCTCGATTCGTCTCGATGGGTGTTGGGTTATGGTGCTGAAGAACGCGATGCCTTACGATGTTGAAGGAAGTGTTGAAGAAGGTGATGTCAAATTACATACTTACGGTGTCGAGGTGTTGTACAGACTTGAACGTACATAAATATTCATAATGAATATAACACATATATAGCATTTCACGTAAAAAAATGATTAAAACAAAAAAAAACTATATCGAGATGGATGTCATATCGAAGAGCACGGAATTCTCGTTTTTTTGATGTAATTTGTTTGATTAAAATATTAGTAATTTTTAAAACAATTTATTTTAAACTAGGTGGGTAGAAGTATTTAATTAAAAAAGAAAATAAAAAGTCATATATGGTAGGCGTGAGTTTACATTATCTTCCATTTTTACTCCTAAGCATCTTAAAATTAAAAACTCTATTTAATACTAGAATTGTACTCGCGCAATGCAGCTAGATACATTACGATTTTAATGTTTCATTTTATTTTCTGTTTTTTTGTCGATTTACATTACGATTTTGGATGTTTGTGAGAGAGTGATAATGATTTTTTTATATAAATTTGTTTAATTTAGACTTAATAATATAATGTAATTTATTTTGGTTTAATTTTTTTATAAAATATTTTGTTAGATTTTTTAATTATATTTTAGATTTTTTATATTTAAAATTTGATTTTTATACTATATTTAATTATGCTGGGAGTTATTTTAGGGGAGTTAAAGTGAGAAATAATTTTAGGGGAGTTAAAATAGTTAGAGATAATGATTGAAAATTAATAAATAGCATTAGATGTAGTACATACAGCTTTAATGGTTGTTTTTTAAGTAATTAGCATTAAATAGCGGTACATTAAGCTTAAAGACTTGTTTTTAAGAGTTTTTTATGTCTTCTTTATAATATAGTATAAATGAGTTACTGGATCAATAGTGATAGAGTGACTGAGATTTGTCCTCACGTGAACAATGAAAATTGAGTTTTCATTTAAACTTTTTTCTATATTACATGTATATAAATATGGAATATGTACAAAAAAAAGTATTTAACGGACATAAAATAAGAAAAAAATGCATTTTTTATTAAAAATCCACCACATATAAACCACATCTGCTAGGAATATTATAGATTTAATATTTTTTTTTCTAAAAGACGAATTTTAAAATATTTCCGGCAAATGGGATTACGCCGTAAATCCGTCGGAAATTTTTAAAATTGTTTTTTTTTTCTAGTTGATTTTCCGGAAAATTTAGTTAATTAAAATTTCCGATGGATTTATTGGGGATATTAATTAATTAAATAATTTAATCGGCCACAAATTTTAATTAATTAAATTAATTACTTTTCTTTCCAATATTAGACTAGAATTTGTGCCGTATTTGGGTGAATTCGATAAATTTTAAAATCCGTCACAATCCACTAAAAATCCCCTGAAAACAAAGGCGTAGACAGCAGGGGGCTGGTGCTAAGCACCCCCCCCACACACACACACACAACTAGACCTGGCAAAAAATGACACGACACGCTAACTCGACACGAAATAAACGGATTTGGGTAATACATTTCAACCCGTTTAAGTAAACGGGTTGACACGACACGACACGAAAATTAAACGGGTAAGGTCAGGGTCAAAATTTTCAACTCGGAAATGACCCGAATAACCCGTTTATATATATAATTATATATATATATATTATAAGTTTTGTTTTTAATGCTTTGAATTTTTAATGTTTTAAATTTGGTTAGAACTTTTAAGTTTGAACTATAAATTTTAGATTTCTAACTCTTTCATTTGAATTTTGGATATGTACTTTTTTGTGAATTTTCGATTTTTGATTTTTAGTTTTATAAATGTTAAACGGGTTAGGCGGGTCGTATCGGATTAGGCGGGTCGGGTTAGGGTTGAGATTTTCTGACCCGTTTATTAAACGGGTCGGGTTAGGGTTAGACATTCTCAACCCGTTTAACTTTGAACCCGACACAACACGACACGTTTGCCAGGTCTGCACACAACTTACAGTCCACCTTCTATGATAAAACTTGGAAAAAATTATATAAGACAAAGTTAATAAAACAAGCCTAACCCTCACAACTTTTGGCCCTCTAACTTATATAAGACAAACTACAATTTCATTCATGTGGTGTTCCCTGCAGCGCCACCTCATAAGTCATAATCCATATTATGTCGTATTGTTGTGTTCTTCTATCTCATCCATACTCCAATACAAAGATAAATGTTCATCTTTTATTTCATCTCATTCTCCAAGACAATTAATGTAACACCCCGAAATCTCTGGCCGAAGAGAAGGCAAAAAATGCCAACAGTGCCCTGTGCGATCCTTCACGCGAGTTGAGTCGCGCCGTGAACCGTGCGAGCTCTGCTTGCTTGCGATTCCAGAGGTCCGCGCGAGTCAATCCGCGCCAATGCTCGCGCACGAGCACTATGCATATGTATAAGATTAAATCTGGCCTCCACCTCATTTTCTAACCTAAAACCTCAATCTCTCCTCCTTTCTCTCCCAAAAACCGATCCCCATCCTCCCCAAACGAACCCTAACTCATTTTTAGAGTTTTCCTTCTAAAATCAATGATTCTTCTACATCTAACAAGATTTAGGAACTAGAACCATAACCCTTTCATCTTCATCTTCTTCACCAAGCTTTCTAGGGTTTCATCCAATCCTTTTTATCATTTTGAAGATTGGAAGTTTGTGTTTATTTTGGGGATCTAGAAGAGAATTGTTGATGGATTCAACTATGGAGAAGGTAATCTTCTATTTTCTTCATCAATGGAAATTAAGGTTTTGGTATAAGTTGAGGTCTTCATGTATAATGTTTGGGAAACAATTTTATATGGTTGAAAATAAATATTTATGGTCAGAAATTTATGGATCTAGGTTTTAGAAATTTGGCTTTGAGAATTCAAGTTTCTTCAAGGAAGCTCTAAGTGGGGTAAAATCTAGATTTAGCCTAAATCTAGTAAGGTGAGTTCAAGTTGATTTGTGAAAACGTTGTACATGCCAAAATGTCCATTTTAAAGTGTTTATGTGTTTTACATGAAATTATCAACTGTTGAGTTATTTGGTAACTTTTGATTATTTGAAGTGTTTAGCTTTATAAACTTTGTAAATTACTCACATTTGGGATTTTTTGGGCATTTTGATAAATAAGTTATGAATGAAGGTGTTTTAATGTTTTAATCATAAAGAAAGATTATTTGGGTCAAAATACACTTTTAGTGTTTGTAGAAAATATGCATCATTTATATAATGGGACGTTTTGAAGGTACGAATGTGTGAGTCATTTGATTTGGTCATTCCCGACCTTGGGAACATTTTAGAAATGGTAAACCTTTTTGGTTTTGGGCCGAAGGCCAATTGTGAATTGAGAGACAAATATTATGGGGAAAGATGTATTTTGGTTTATGTAACTACTTTGGCTCACATATTTTAGACAAATGTTTATTATGTCTTTTGGAGCTTGATTTATTCTTAGATAAGTCTTTGGAACATTTGTTCAGTTTTAGTAGCTCGATAAGGAGCCTTTGATGTATGGTGTACTTAGTTGCATCTTATTTGAGAGTTACATGTTTTGAATGCGTTAGTTCATTCGTTGGAGTCATGAAACGTTTTAGACTGTAACGCATTGGATCCATAGGCATATGAGTCAGTCAGTTGGTTTAGTTGGGGACTTTATCCCTGTTTTGGGACTGTAAATTATTTATGGGTAGCGGGAGCTCGAGGTATAGATCGTGGGTGGTTGAACTCGATAACCGTGTAAACTTTAATGAAGGGCTTAAGGTATAGATCGTGGGTGGTTGAACTTGAAGCCCGTTTGTAATCCAGTCTGGTTATTCATCGTGGAATTTAGTGTTCGCGTTTGAAGTCTAGTGAGTGGTCCCCAAGTCATGTTTTTATGTAAGCTTGTGGTGGTATTCTACAGAGCCGTATATGGAGCTAAGTCTTGAAGTGGTGCCCATTGTGAGCTAGATACGGGGACTTGTGGCTTTTGTGGTGACACTCATCTAGAGGTCGAGTAGACACTAGGGTCATTTGCGTATCTTGCGGTGGTTTCTCGGTAGGGGGCCGTATACGGGGATCCATGGCTCTATGTGAAGCTCGAGAATATTGATAAGTGGCTTAACTTTGCGTGCGCGCCATATTCGATGGAATTTGGGTCTCCCCCATCACCGAAAGGTGTTGTTTTTTGGGTATTGAGTTTTATTATTCATGTTTTCGGGGACGTTTAGTATATATGGATTTCTATCCATGGTTTATTGGTTGAGTATTATGCCCCACCCGTGTTTTGGGTGTTTCGGGATACAAAGTTTTATCCGCGTTTCATAAATTGCGAGTTCGAATTCTATTCTCATTTTAAGTGAGTTTTGGGTTGAATTTAATCTACGAAAGAATGTCTTATATTGGGATCTTATTCCTTAAAACAGTTTGGTTTGGAAAACGTTTATAATGGTGTTCATTCGCCTAAAATGCATATTATTGGAAAATGAGTCATTTTCACATTTGAAGCATATAATTTTGAAAGATTATGATTTCAATTGCATTCTTCCTTTTTAACGATACATTTATTAATGTTAAAAACTCTTAAACTCACTAGGCGTTAGCCTAACCTTTTTATTTGTCGGCATGTGCAACAAACTTCGTTGGGAATAGTTCTAGTGACACTGTGAAGAGAGGAGTGTTAGTTGCGTGCTCGGGGAGTGATTAGCTTGTTGAAGTCTTCCGCATTTTTTTTGGGAAGAGCAACTTGTGTTTGAGGTTAAGTAACACCCGACTTCGGTTTAATCCTTGTATATTATTGGTGTTTATGTTAGTGCACAAATATGTTGGATCCAAGATCATGAGAATTAAAGTTAAAAGCTCAAGTCAAACCTTCAAGTAAAGTCAAAGTCCTTGTAATAAATCAAAGTCAATGTATTTTTTCTAGTTTTGTTTTGTAATTGTCTGTGGTATAAATAGTTTTGTTCCTTTGTTTTTAAGTACGTATCTTGGAGAACTAAATGTGGTACGCGGACAGAGAGAATCTTAGAGAGAGAAAATGTGAGAGCGTCCTTTTACGAATTGTGTAAACTGTGAATTTGATAATCAATGACATATGACTATCTGAGTTGAATTTGTTGTTGTTATTCTTGATTAGAATTATTATTGTGGGACACACAATTGGTATCAGAGCAGAGTTCGATTGAAAATTTTCAAGAAAAGTTCTTCGCACCATGGTTACTGTTTCTTGATCGATTTTTATTTGATTGAAATTGTGAGTTTAATTGAGTCTATAGTGTTCGTATGATGTATTAGAAAGATCTTGTATTGGTTTGTATCACATTTACACAGTAAATTTTGATCAATTTGATGTTTTTGTGATTTTTTGGTTGCACGTAGTTTGAAGCACTGTTCTTGACTTGAAATTGTATTTTGATCGAAATTGAGTCATATAATTTTGTTCAGATTGTGTACGTGACTGAATTGGCAAAGTTTCAGACTCAGAATCGAAGAAACAATGAGTTTTTGGATCGATTGAAGTGTTTTTGGGTCGAACCTTGAAGAACTCGCATGATTTTTGAAGAACTCGCAAGATCTAAGGATTTCGTACGAAGAACTCGCATAATGACCTTGGTTGCATAGCATTCGCATAAATTGTTTTTGTGAAAAAGTTAAGGGAAGAATTCTCATAAGACTTGTGTGCGAATTGTACAGATTTCGCATACTTCGGTGTACGAGAAGTTGGAAGAATATTTTCTAAGGATGGATTTCGCATCAATCTATGTGCGAAAAGTAAGGATTTCGCATATAGAAGCATACGAATTCCTTGAATTCGTATAGAGTTACATACGAATTCTTAGGATTTCACATGGAAATTTGGAAAAAAAATTCTAAGTCTAGAATTCGTATCCATACGAATTGTTTGAGGTTGAAATTGTTTCTAAGTATAAAATTCGTATATCCCTGTTGTGCGAAAAGTTGCATGCGAAAAGTTAGGAGCTCT
Organism: Arctium minus; assembly: GCA_954870635.1. Classification (NCBI taxonomy): domain Eukaryota; kingdom Viridiplantae; phylum Streptophyta; class Magnoliopsida; order Asterales; family Asteraceae; genus Arctium; species Arctium minus. The sequence continues at coordinate 69,380,118 of OX941092.1, read as the reverse complement.
AGAATTTCTAAGTCTAAAATTCGCATATAGTTTGTGCGAATTCCTCAGAATTCGCATATAGCAGCGTGCGAATTCCTATAATTCGCATCTAGTTACATGTGAATTATGTAGTTTTGCGAATTCTGTGGGGTGCAAATTCTTTCAGTGTGCGAATTGTGGAAGGTCTGCGAATTCTGTGAAAGTTGTGCGATTTCTAGTGTTAGTGGTGTGAGGATTCTTGCCTTAGGAAATTTTTGGAATTTTATTTCTGGAAATTTTTCTAAGATTTATTTTAATTGTTGGTTTTCTTTCAAACTAACGATCTTTTGTGCAAGTTTTATCAAGATGGGATATTTTGATCATGATGAAGAAGATCAGATTTTTAAACTCAAAACAGAGAATGCAAATCTCACCTCATCTGTTGATTATTATTCAAATAGATCAAAGAAATATCATACTGAAAAGAGATTGCTTCGTGAAGAAGTAAATGTGTTAAAGAAGATTAATGAGGATCTTCTAAAGCAGATTTCTGATTCTCAACAATTAAAAGATGATAAGAGCAATGAAGAGAAAGCAAAGGCTTTGGAAACTGAAAATACTGAATTGAAAAGGAAGATTTCAGATTTGGAAGCTGAGATTGTCAAACTCAAGGAAGAAGTTTCTATCAAGACGAATGAGGAGACAATAAATGATTTTGATACTGCAAATGCTGAGCTTCAAAAGAAGATTTTAGATTTGGAACTGAAGCTTACCAAAGACAAAGATGAATTTGAAAAAGAAAAGAAAGGATTTGCACAGAAATTCTTTGATTTTTCTAGAAAGACATTTGAAGAAAAGAAAGTCGTTGATCTTAAATGTCCCAAACTTTCTCAACAAGTGTCAGATTTTGAGAAAGTGATCATTATGGAAAGGGACAAGTTTGCAAAGGAGAAGAAGGTAATTGAACAGAAAAATGTTGGATTTTTCAAAGATTTATCTGATCAAAGAAAAAATGTGGAGACGGATTTTGAAGAAAAAGAAATATTTTTGAATCAGAGATTAGGAAGCTTACAGAGTCATTATCTAAACTATCAACAAAGGCCTTGAAAGAGCAGAACACGAAGTCTGAATTTCAGAAACAGATTGACTTGCTCATAAAGGAAAGAAACAGTTTATCTTCCAAGATAACAGAACTTGAAGATAAGATAGCGTCAAGTTCACATCATAAAGCTGTTTCTACAAAGAGGTCAGTCATTATTAAAGATTAGATTCGTACTACAAAACCTTTCTATGATCAGAATGTGGATGGTTCAGGTACATACAGAAGAAGAAGAAAAAAGAAATGAGAAGTTTGTATGGAGAGTGAAAGAAGATTCTGATGAGAAGAATGATCAGAAATCATTTGTGCATACACTCAATGCCAAAAAGAACATTGTGCATAAAGGTAAACCTGGTCTTGTTTATTCGATAGATCAATTAATCAGGTTATCTAAAAAGAAGAGTTATTGTTTTTATTGTCGTACAAATGATTTTGTTCATAAAGTTTCTGATCATTACTGGTATGGTTCTTATTATATTACTCCTAATAGAACTGCAACTAACAAACATGGACCCAAATACTAGTGGGTACCAAAGCCAAAAGATTCATTTGTGTTGTAGGCACCTCAAGTCTAGGGGGAGAAAAGGAACCATGGCTCTTGGATAACACAGTTCAAGACCTGTTCTTCAATGTCAAAGAGTTTGAATTCTAGACAAAGCAGTCTAGGACTCGTACCTCCACGATCAAAATAAAGTGTACTCCGATGCATCAAAGAGATGATCAACCTTCAAGGGGGAGTATACATATTACCTCTACTGATAATACTACGAATGCATATTTTCAGAGGAATAATTGATTTTGTGATTACATCTGATCAGAACTCGTTCTTAAAAGTTTTACTGCTTTCATATCTTTACTTTTCAATAAAGTTTGTGAATAAGACTTTCTACTTTGACGACTTTTTGACTGAATGCAGAATTTTAGGCGGAGCTTACATGATCAAATCTATTATGACTTTAGAGCTGACTTTATGAGATTTAAGATGAGCGTAAGGCAGATTCTAATCTTAATCTCATTGTGTTTGAAAGAAGGACAACTTTCAGACATGAAATTTTTTTTCTTAAACGTTCAAACCACTTCTTATTCTCAAAACAGATTTCGTGAATTTTGAAGTGTGATTTTAAATATTTTCGTTATTATGTGCTTTCATGTTTTACTAACCGTGTGTTTCCAAAGATAAATACTTGTGTATTATCTTTTCTATATACTGTCAAGTATTCACACACACCGGTTTAGTACTTTTGTTGACTATGTTCTTACCATGTCTCAAAATTGAACATAATTTTCGATGGTAAGACACCCCATTTGAAATTCAAAGTTTGTTGGGCGTTATTTCATTCAAAACGTTTCTTTCAAGAATGTCTATACTTGATATAGACAACATCCAATTTTTCATGACCTAAGCTTTTAATTATAAATCATTTATATTTGATCTTTTCATACTTTGTCAGATTCTCAAACAAGTCTTTTGTATTCATTTCATTCTTTCAAATAAACTTGGTATGAGAAAATATTCCATGATTTAAAATGTTCAAATCTTCATGATTATTTTACTGAGCATACAAATATCTTACATGTGTTTCATATTGTGCTTTAACTGAAAAGTTAAACCAATTGAGCAACATTTTGCTTACAGGACAATATACATGGGAATTGTGTGAGCTTAATTGAACTTCTATGGATTCACGATAACCAGTGTTTCCTACCCAAGAAGTTATCTTTGAGTGATCGAGAGGCAAGGGGTCAATATCTGAGTGTGGGTGTGTGTTGAGATAAAATGAAAAGAGAGTTTGGTTAGACATGAGCTCAATGTTAAAAAGAAAGAGGGTGAGAGATCAGAGTAAAAGAATATCAAACTCTGCACCAACTTTTTTTGAGTCGGGAAACCATATTATTGTTGTTTCACAATTCTTTCGTGAACATCATTGAAACAGACAACTAGCCCATGCCAAATCTTGATTAAACCCCACCAGCTACTCATTTCTTTCTTAACAAATATATGTTTCAATTTCTTGGGGACGCAACACATAATCTATCTTATCTTCATTCGGACGATATGGATATTGAAAAAGAAGGAAGTCTGCCCCACCTTCGCACTTCGATCATGCACAATTGAGTCTGTATAATTCTATTGTTGTCTCAATGGTTTACACATTTTGAGCCTTTTATAAACATTCATGTTTAAATTCTTTCATACACAAGCACATTCACACAGAAAATTTGTTTTTTTGTCAGAACGTTCATAAAATAATCTTGTGTTATTCGATGATTGAATAAAAAACCTAGGGAGTAAACATCAATAAAACTCCTTGTATAATACATTTGTTGTACTAAGTGACTTTGTGTTACTTACAGGCATATTAACCGATTCATGTGTTGATTCAGGGTTACATTCTTATTTGTCTGAATTTGAAAAGATTTAGATGAATACTTTATGAATTAACGGATGTTCAGAGGCTCATATGGAAAGATCATGGTCAGAAACTAATGACATTTCTTGAAAATTTTTTGATGATTTCTATGCTACATCATCAAAAAGGGGGAGATAACCAAGAAATGTTTGAGTCTGAGGATGTTACATGTTTGGTTTTGGGAGAGATAGTCAAGAAATGATCTATGGGAGAACAAATTTCAAGAAATGAAAGTTATGTCAAAGGTCAAATTCAGAATATGATGGAGAAGTTATTTCAAGAAATATGATTTGGAGAACAACTAGTATTTGTTATTGGGAGATTGTACAAGATTTGAAAGAAAAAGTTCAAAGATTTCGGAAAGTTTGCTGAATTGTATATAAATTTTCTTTGAAGATGATTTGTTGAAGAAAAGTGAGCTAAATCTGAAGATAATTTCTTTTCTGAAGTATGGGAGAGGTTTTATTACCTTGGGGGAGATTGTTAAAGATTTTTGCAAAAGATATTCACAGACTTTGGAGGAGATTACAGAAGGTCTGAAGACAGTTCAAAGAAAGGAAAGATTGATTGTGAACAGATTTATTCAAAGGAGGAGATTGATTTTCAAAGGAAAGTTATTTGTCAGAAACTCAATGAAGGAGATTGTTCTTGAAAAAGGGAGAACGTGCTTTAAAGATGAAATTCATTTGAAGAGAAGTACAAGTTTATCCGAAAGGGGGAGATTGTTCTTTGATGCTGAAATTTAATTTGAATTCAAAAGGGGAGCTTAAATACATATCTTTTTGGAGATGATCTTGAATCCAAATGGGAGATTGTTAGTGCACAAATATGTTGGATCCAAGATCATGAGAATTAAAGTCAAAGCTCAAGTCAAACCTTCAAGTAAAGTCAAAGTCCTTGTAATAAATCAAAGTCAAAGTCAATGTATATTTTCTAGTTTTGTTTTGTAATTGTCTGTGGTATAAATAGTTTTGTTCCTTTGTTTTTAAGTACGTATCTTGGAGAACTAAGTGTGGTACGTGGATAGAGAGAATCTTAGAGAGAGAAACTGTGAGAGCATCCTTATACGAATTGTGTAAACTGTGAATTTGATAATCAATGACATATGACTATCTGAGTTGAATTTGTTGTTGTTATTCTTGATTAGAACTGTTATTGTGGGACACACAGTTTATATTTATTGAGGTTAGTTATTGAATTTTAACTTGAGGTATACCGAGTTTTGAATTATATGAGGAAGTTTTGTGCCTTATGTTGATATTATATCGAAATTTTAATTTGTTGCTCTTACCAAATTTGATGGTGTTACAAGTTGGTATCAGAGCTGAAGTTTGAGAGAATTAGGTGTTGATTTGGAATGCCTAGACTCAAACTAGTGTTCTTTTAAGTGATTGAGAAAGAAAATTGCACCAATAGGCACTTTAAGATTGGATGTTTTGAGGTTGATGGAGTCACTAGGAACGGGAATCACGTCGAGGGTAGCAAAAATGATCATGTACAGTACGTTCATAATCGCACCTGGACAGTGTTATGGTGAATCTACGAGTTAAATGTGTATACTTGGACTACTGAGATGTGACAACCGATGGGGTAGTGAAGAAGTTTCTAAGTGGATAGCCGTTAGAAGAGGTTGATGATTTTAGCATTCGTCACTTGGAGTGACAGTAAACATAGTGATTGTATTAAGTGAACCATTTTGAGTCGGGATGATTGGCTGGATTAGAACCATAGACCATGTGGAACCGACATTATTCGAAGAGAAATTGTAAGGTGAACCTATGAAATCCTTGATTACTGCCTTAAGATGTTTGAGCATACGGATGACGATCGTGTGACTAAGAAATTGAGGAGCATGGTTTCGAGGTGTTGAGTGCTGAACAACTTCACGCATAGAATTTATTTCTAAAATAAATTACATCAATTATTTCTCATGTTTCCAAATCGCCATGTGGACTAAATTACAAATCTTGGAGCAATGTTTTAACACACACAAGGTTTTAAACCATGATTTCGAGCATGCAAAAAAATTGTTTTATGGCATGAGGTTGCAAACTTTGTTGAAGATTTTCTTTATTCTCATTGTTGTCCAACACTATTTCGGATTTTGCGATGTGCGTATTTTGATGTTATTTAGAGTCTTGGACAAGTAAATGCGACTTATGACCTTAACATTGGATCTCCTCCGCATATGTTAAAGTTTTAGACGAAGAGTTATCTTCCATTAATTTGATGTTTGGGTTTTATTGAAAGTTTTATTCCATGCGATTTTGTGGATTTGATGTGGCGATTTAATTGGTGTCCAGTTGTAATGTTTTCCCTTGAGTTTTGTGTAGATAGTTTGGTTGCTTATAGTATGCATGCATGCTTTGTTTGGAATTTCTGTCATAGTGTTTAGCCAGCCTTTTTGAACGTTGAGAGCATATTTTTATTTGGGTTGAAACTTGAAATCGACGTAAAATGTTTTATATTTTAACCAAAGTGCATACACATATCACTATGCTAGTTTTGTAAAATAAACTCTCTCATGCAAGTTTTGTTGTGGAATCTTATTTCGTATCATGTTGTGACTAAAGAGGGAAAAACTTTGGGAGCTTTTCCGCATTTGTTTTGGGAAGAGCAACTTGTATTTGGGGTTAAGTAACACCCGACTTCGGTTTAGTCCTTGTATATTATTGGTGTTTATATTTGTTGAGGTTAGTTATAGAATTTAACTTGACGTATACCGAGTTTTGAATTGTATGAGGAAGTTTTGTTCCTTATGTTGATATTATATCGAAATTTTAATTAGTTGCTCTTACCAAATTTGAGGGTGTGACAATTAACAAGAAAAAGGACTCCATTTTAATATATGTTACATCTTCCACCACTCAAACTCAATATTTTGAGGTAATATTATTATATATTTATGTGTCAATTAATAATGTAAGAATATTATTATAGATGATAATAATTAATAATGTGAAAAAATCTAGATAATTTGTTTAGCATAATGTTTTATAATTTAATGTAATTATAAATGATGTAATGTTATATATGTTTATTGGTTGAATATGTTCAAGTTTTGTTTTAAAAAACTCAAACCCTAGTTTGATTATATGTAAATGTTGATATGGAGATATCTTAATTTCTTGTGATTTCAGGTTCAATCATGAGCAAGAGAAGAACCGTCTATTCTTTTTTCAAACGAAAAGCAGATGTTGTTAATGACCCACAATCAAATCTTGATAATGATAATCTTGTGGATGTTATTGATATGAAAGAGAATATTAGAGTTGAACCTGAAAAGAATGATGTACCGGATTTGGGGAATGTCAACATAGATTCTTTGATTCGTGATCCAGGTTCACGACCTTCAATACTAATTTATCCAAGTAACCAACGTGATGAAATTAGGCGAGCATATATTAAACTTGGACCTTATTAACTTCATAAATCAAAGTATCCTTTTACTTCAAAATATGCTGAGTATTCAAGCAGTTTGGTTTAAAAAAATTTGGTGGTTGGAATATTATGGGAAAAATTATGTTGTATTTTGATTTCCTTGCTATCTTTTCAATAAAAAGCCTATTGGACGAGTTGGGTCTGATAGATTTACAGTGTCAGGATTCAATAAATGGAAAAAGGTGGAGTGTGGAAAAGATTGTGCGTTCATCATACATGAAGGTAAGACCCTACCTCAGCACATAGATTTTCTGTCAGATGTTACGAAATTTTGAAAAACCAGTTGTGTCACATAGAGAATGTGATTGAGAAGCAAACTACTCAACAAAGTTATGGATAATAGATTACGCCTTAGAACTTCTATTGAGGCTATTAAGTTCTTTTTTATCAAAAGAGTTATTTTGTTTGAATATGATATTTATCGTTATTATTTGAAATCAAAGTGCAACTTCAAAATTCCGAACCCCCTATCATAAATTTCTAGCTCTGTCCCTAACCGAAAATGTCATTTGAAATAAAAAAAATTTCAAATCAGTGGTGGAATTATATTAGTTTCAGTGGGGTCAAGAAAGAAGATGCAAGAATTAAATCAATCAACCTCCAGCCCATATTAAAAAGAATTATATAATATAATGTTGTCTCAAGAGTTTATAATAGAGTTTGGGAATAGTTGATTCATATTAATGATTTTTCATGGTCATCGACAATTAAATTGCAAAAAAGTTGGTTTTTGGAACACTTCAATTGTTAATTCATCTAGATTTAGTTTCACATAATTAAACCATATAGCCGCATGCTACATACCCTTGTTAAAAAAAAAAACCTAAAAGGGATTAAGGCTAGTCAGCTGATCAAGAAGTCCAGTCACCGGTGTAGCAAGTCTAGGTTCATACGCAAAACCATTCAATTCAACGCCGCCACCCACGTCACCACCGCAACCATGGCCGGCAACATAAGGACACGGCGGAATCCAAACCCACCTCTTCCTCCCAAAATCAAACAACAATGCCTTCTCCGGTGCCGCCGTCCCCGTAATCATCACCACCACAAACTCCCCATTTCCGACACAAGTAAACCCTCTCCCACCTTCCACCTCCGCAAACTGCGCATACAACTGTTGCGGCATCCTCTCGATCTCCACCCACGTCGTCCCGCAGCTCTGTAATCGCCACATCCTCAAACTCCTCGGCACATTCAGCTTACTCTTCTCCACCGCTGCAATCAACACCAACTTCCCTCTAATATCCACCAAACTCGGAGACCTCAAAAACCTCCTCATCGGAGCCTGGATCTTGCACCACTCGTTTCTTCCCATGTCATATCCCAACACACTGAAAGGACTGTAATTCATGCAGTAGAATTTACCTGTTAAACCACCTCCATGTTGTTGCACGTACACCATCTTTCCAGATTCCAAACTGCAAAGCCTTGGGAGAGAAGAAGTTGTGCCCCAAATGGAATAAAACCCACCAACGTCTATGTGAAAGCTTTCGGTAGTTAAGTTCTTGACGGCGTAAGGTGATATTAAATCGTCACCAGCAACCATAACATCTATGGAAGAGTTTGTGATGGCTAACCCTACTGAAGGAAACAGTCTTGGTCTCAGTGTGGATGGAAGTGGAGTTACTTGAGATGCGAAGAGAGGGTTCGAGAGGATCAGACCTTTCGAACCCGGTTCATCCGATGCCCAACAGATGAGTCCACCGGATGAACAAGTGGGAGAAAACCCAGGTGGGATTAACGGAAAGACGAGACGGTGCCATGTGAGAGTTTCGGGATCAAAGACGTAACCTTCTTTCGGGACAACGTTATCGGAAGGTTTAAAAACGGTGGTGGTGGTGGTGGTGGTGGTGGTTGTTTTAGGGTGAGTGGTTGTTTGTTTGAAGAAGATGAAAAAGTAGGGTTTTGGGTTGATTTGGAGATACATTTGTAAAAAGGTGTGAGAGAATAAAAGAGAGTACCATCGCTTGCATACAGATCGGGCTCTAAAGAAGGCAGGTGGTGGCAAGAATGCAATGATTCGATCGATAAGTCTTTGTGGGAGTCTGCTCCAAATCCTGGTGTCCATCCATGGTGATGGAGGATTGGTGGTGGTGAAAGGATAAGAAAATGGAAAGGTGGTGACATAATGGGTATGATCAACAAAAGCTTCCATTGTAAAGTTAAGGTTTTTTTGGTGGGAATTAATGGATTGGGAAAGTTAAGGTTGTTCTAAAGGGAATTGAAGGAGTGTTGTTAAGTTGTTCTCCAAGCTTTCAAGTGTTGGTTGTGTGGTCTCAATTTCAGTGGAGATTATATAAAGAGAAGTGGTAGTGAAGGATTGAAGAAAGAATTGAAGAACTTGAAAGGGGTTGCTTCTAGTTTCCATTGGCTTCTTTGATGAAAGTGTGTGTGTGTATGTATATATATAGGGAATAGGAGCACCTGGACAGAAGTAAAGATACAGGAGTGATAGTGAGAATTGAAGATGGCATGGGAAAAGGGGTGTCAGGTGGGGATGGATGCATCTATCAATTCAGTGTTTTCATGTCAATGGCCGAGGAAGAAAGGACAACTACGACAGGTACAGGTGAAGAAGGAGAGTTGATTAGAACTTTGACAGTAAACACACATTGGCCCTAGACAATATGTGTAGTTACACACTTAAATGTCAACAGATAGGGCTAAATTGGTTTGTTTGGGAACTCACTTTTTGTATTTTGTGGGGGGGGGGGGGGGGGGGGGGGGGGGGGTTTAAGCTCATTTATGTTCTAGAAACATTATTGTGTTAGAACTTTGACAGTAAACACACATTGGCCCTAGACAATATGTGTAGTTACACGCTTAAATGTTGAGGTTTTTTATAACTTTTTCCGTAACATATTACGGTCACACCACTAACTTAAAAGCCTCTATAAATCTTCATTATGTGAAAAACCTTAATTACCCAAGCTTTTTTATAGTTTTTATTCAAAATTTTCAAGGTATTACCAATTTAACTTTATATCGTTTATATTCTTATTTATAAAAATAAATATATTAAAATTTAGACAAAGACATATCTATTTATATCGAGAAAATATTAAACAATACTTGAAATAAATTATACATCATTGAGATAATAAAATTTTAAATAAGTTAATTAAAAGTATGTACAATAAAAAATAAAAATTAGGTCATCAAGAAATCTGTAAAAATGGTATAACAATATGTACAATAAAATTAAAAAAAAGATTAAATTTAAAAGTATCTACAATCAGATCTTGCTGTTACGACCTATGATTACTTTAATTATATTAATAAATAAAATCGGTTAAATACGAAATTTTTATAAAATTCTATAAAGTTAAAACTGATTAAATACAAAAAATCTTTGAAATAGCAGGTCGTGTAGTTACGACCTATGACGAAAAACCTCACCAAAAACCTCATGTGATAATCTCAAAAGGAGGTTTTTGCTTTTCGAAAAACTTCACAAAAACCTCTTAAAAAGAACATTGTGGATGCTCTTAGATATGTAATTTAATGAACATGTTCGGTTACTCGTGAATGTGAGAATATGTGGAATCTTTTAAATTATTTTGCAAAAAAAAAACCATCAAGGAGAAAGGAGGCTTTAACTTATGTGAAACATAGACAGTCCAAGTCTAATCAACATGGGACTCAAACAAGCATCTCGTCCAATAGAGACTAGACAAGCACTAATTGTCCAATCTGTTCATTCCTTAAAGTGGTAGACATTGATTCACATATCATGTAAATATTCTGATGAGGAACTAAAGCAATAGTTAGTTGATGTTAATGGACAGTTCAGAGAAATGAAAATGAGCTCGAAAAAGGTCAAACATAAAATAGTCATAACTTTTTATCTGTTTGAAATTATGAGGCTTGACACATATGGATGAAAAGCTCATAATTGGTTGGACGCCATGGTGGCCCGCCGGTCGGCCACAAAATCCCAAATTCTGGAGCGCCTAATTTGACTCCGAAGATAATTTCCCCGATTTTTCGTTTATTTATGATTCTATTTAGAGTAAATTAATTGTCTTTTTGGTTTGTGTGCTTTGTTGATTTTCTTAGATTGGCCGGTACAACCTTGTGGTATGCAAAAATACTTGGTGTTGGTCTTGGGTATAATTAAGGGTTATTAATTTCATCCGTTAACTGAGGGGTATTGTGATCATTTTACTTTTTTCTCGAATATTTTATTAACAAATAAGAAAGAACAATATATACTATACATACACAATATACAAGAAGACATGACATTCTCATCTACCGCACCAACCACATTTCGTCTCCCTCTCCCGCTGACCTCCATTTCCATCTCCATTTCCGGTGAACCTCCCACCTTCTCCCACGTCTCCCTTCCCTATCACACACTACAAAACAAAGAGCCTTCATCGATGGAAAAATCCATCGGTAATCTGACTAGAAAAATCCATCACATGTTGGTTACAGGCGGATCTCATTGTCGGAGAAAATATGGCCGGTGATCATGATTACCGGTGGATTTTCAATCACTGATGAAAAAATACGTTGGTAATCCGCTATAAATCCGCTGAAAATTACCAGTGGAAAATTAAATCCGTTGGTGAAGCCTCTTTGTTTTGTAATGCCATTCCATTCTAGTCCATCATGAAAATTTGAGCATCGCCAACCACCATCTAATCTGCAGTTCTGCACCACCGTCTAATATGTCATGCCAACCGCATTTCGTCTTCCTCTCCCGCCGACCTCCATTTCTGGTGAACCTCCCCACCTACTCCCACGTCTCCCTTCCCTATCCCACATTACAAAACAAAGAGGCTTCATCTATTGGAAAATCCGTTGGTAATTTGACAGAAAAACTCATCATAGGCAGATTGTCGACGTTCTCAATGCCGGAGAAAATATGGGCAGTGATCGTGATTACTAGTAGATTTTCAATCACCGGTGAGAATGCATCGATAATTTTCCAGTGATCCGCTACAAATCCGTCTAAAATTACCAGCAAAAAAATTAAATCCGTCGGTGAAGCCTTGCTGTTTTGTATTGCCATTCCATTCTAGTCCATCGTGAAAACCCGAGCATCACCAACCACCATCTAATCTTCATCACTGTCGATTAGCAACTACAACAACGACCTTCATCACCATCTTTGGAAAAAAGGCTCTCCTTCTCGCCATCTCCGATCTGAAAACCCTAAGTTCGTGTAAACCAACAACTTTGTGTGGGTTTTGATTTGATTTAACTTCAATAAAATAAAGAAGTTAGGTCAAAATTATTTATAGAATTTATTAAACCTAAAATGGGTTTTGTGTATGTGTTGTGAGTGCTTGTAGTATTGTAGGGGGATGAAGACGAAGATTGAGGCCACAAAAAGGTCTAAGGTACACGAGAAAGGAATTTGGTGGTGAAGTTAGGGTTTGGAGGAGGAGATGCAAAAAGAGGGGTTTGGAGCTCATGAAAGTAGACGGGTTGGGACAAGGTTAGGTACCATCCTCGTACACGGAGCTTTCGTCTAGTGGTAGTGGATAATTGTATTAACAAAGTAGATAGGTATGTAGTAGTTAGAAATAAATAAGACGAGAAAGGTTGAGGAGTTGGTTAATCAGATGACCTTTCAGTGAAAGCGGAACCATCACTAGTAAGGTTACCCGAGACAGTGTAACCATTGCGATCTCGGGGCATCCTTTAAAATGAATTACTTTATCGAAAGGCATTTGAGATGATGAATCATGAAGGTTTTAGATGATTATCTTTTTGGAACGTTTATCTTATCGAGAGAGAAAAGCAAGAAAAATAGACGAAATAGAAACCCACGCAACTTGGCATGCGCCTTGAGGTCGTGGCACAAGTCATGTGAGCCTTTATGTGAGATGTGGCCTGGAGAAAAGCAGATGACTTGCCCCCAACCTGAGGTCGTGGGGATGATCACATAGGCTAATCTACAACGCATAAAGGGTCCGATTTGGGGGGTTTTCATCATCTCTTCCCACCAAACTTTCTCCTCTACCTTTCTCTCCCTACATTTAGGTGTTTTTGAGACTTAAGGTTTGATTCTAAGGGCTTTTGAAGGCACTATTGGTGATCTTAGGGCTCTTAGAAGTTGAAGGTAAGTTCCTAAATGTAACTATCAATTCTTGATTTATATAGGGTTTGGTCTGTAACACCCTCAAAATCCAAAATAGCAACTTATTTAAAATTTCTAAATACATCAACAAATACCTTGAACTACAAACATAAATTGAGAATCAACCTCAATATTCCCATTCATCTTATACATAAATTCTATGAACAGGACGGGTGTTACTACACCCAATAACAAATACTATCTTCAATCCTGCGGAGGACTTAATACCCAAGCATCGTCACTATCTCCAAACGGGGATCTGATGCACATGCCGACAAATAAAAAGGTTAGGCTTAACGCCTAGTGAGCTCAAGAGTTTTAACATGAATGAATAACTCTTTAAAAGCAAAGAAACCAGTTTAAAGCGAGATCCTTCGAAATAATATACTTTAAAATGGAAACGACACATTTTCCCACAATATGCACTTTTAAAGACAAAGCTCCCAACACACGTTTCATATAAAATGATGCAATCCGGAACTCACCCAAGATGGGTCAAAGTTCGACATTCCAATTCATGGAAATGTAAATAATACCTTATATCCCAAAACACCCATAACACGGGCGGGACATAATACTCGACCCTTAAAAAGGAAAACGATTCTTAATAATATGGTATGTCATTGAAAACATGTAACTCGAATTAACACTCACACGACCATAAAGTAGAATAAATCCCAATATTAAAGCATGGACAATTAAATATCCAAATCACGACGGGCCGACGACGGGGGCTACCCGTATCCGTTGAGAGTGGAGGAACACAACAGTAGTCCACTCATACAACGTTAATCGTATGACACTTCACTACCTACAAGCCCAAGTGCCCCTACGACTCCTTTCAGCTACACTCCAGAGTCAACTGACCTTGCGACTATTAACCTGAATATCGCTTCAAAGGACCGGCACAAGGGGGATACCACCATCGCATTACCCCACATGGCGGAGGTTCTATAACGCCCATCCAATTACTACTCCAGCCATGATAGCACAAACCCATAACTCAGTCCTCCTGATGTACGACATGAAAGGACGGGGTCATAAGGTGGATTCCCGGAGATTACCCCGCACCACCCCATTAACCATTAATAAAGACCGACTCACGTGCCTATGGATCCAATGCAACACGGTCTAACATTACACGACTACCCAGGAATGACAACGCACTCGAGCCTGTAATTATCAATATGCAATAAAATGCGTTAAGATGTAAACCACCTTTTTGGACTCTAAATCGAGCCGTTAAAAAAACCGGACAAGTGTCCTCAAAACTCTTTTAAGCCAACACCGAGCTAAGATGCTCAAACATCCATTTGACCAATAATCACCGGTTCCCCAAATAATGAAATATCATTAAAAATAACATTTATGAAGACACATACTACAAATATGCGTTTAACCCAAAACTCGACACGTATGGGGGCCAAAGGTTTACCAAAAGATTCATGAATGCAATTATACCCAAAATACATATAACATCTAATAGCCTTGTTGGTACAATAATCATCAAAGATGCATAAACCATAAAATGGACTCTATTTGTACAAAATTGCTAAGAAACCAAATATGCATATTTTACGAGGTTAACACAACCCAAGTTTACCAAAAATGAAAACTTATTAAAATACTCACACTTTGATAAATACCAAGTAAAACACATTTTTACTTCAAAATACACATTTTGGCATGTACACCGTTTTAACAAATCAACTTGAACTCACCTTGCTAGATTTAGGCTAAATCTAGATTTCACCCAATGAGCTCTTTTGATGGCCGCTTGAATCCTCAAGCCGAAAACTTCCAAAACCTAGATCCAACATTTCAACCCATAAATAACTATAATCACCCATAAGGAAACATTCTCCAAACATAAAAATACCAAGATCCCAAACAAGATCAAAACCCTAGTTTCTCCAAAACTAACAAATCCGAGATCTGATAAACCCAACACTAGAGAAACATCCGAAGAATATTTATAACCTTAAATCAAAGAAGCTTACCAATAAAGATGACGAGACTTTTCGAGGACACCGAATCCAACTCTTCAACCCGAGCTCCCACACTTTGAACTTGATGAGGAAGATGAAGATGGAGGTTTTGTGGTTCAAGATCTCAACTAGCTAAGTGATGATGAAGTATGAGGGTTGAGGAGAAAAACCCTCCAAATAGGTAGAGGTTCGACATTTGAGGTTTGGGAGAGAAGAGGGAAGAAGATTTAGGGTTTGGGTTGAGAGAAATGAGGTTAAATGGCTAAAAATCGGGTTTTTAGCTCAACAGGGCGCTCCGCGGGTTATGCCGCGACCTTAAGTCGCGGCATAAGCCGCCCGTTTCCCCGAATACTCACATCTAGTGAGTTACGCGACTTGTGCCGCGAGCCAAAGTCGCGTGCCAAGTCGCGGTAGTCCAAAACTTCGGTTTTCTCACGTCATTCGAACCTGATTTGATTCCCGATGATTCCAATGTAAAGCTTGCCTGAATCTCGATACCTTTACGTCCCACGAGTCAACCGACTCCCGAAATAACACCTCGGGAAATCCCCAAATTTACGGTGTTACAATCCTCCCAACCTTGGAATGATTTCGTCCTCGAAATCCACATTCCCAAAAGACCTTACTCGTAGAAAGATTTATCTTAACCCAATGGCCCGCACCACTATCACAACTCTTACACCGGTACTCCCAACAACTGCCCCTCTTGGGCACGTTATACCAATAATCGAGCGAACACTTAACTCCCCAAAGTAACCTTTTACCCACAAGGTTACGGTCGTCTCCCAACCTTGGATGACAATTACCACCCCCAGGTAATTTGTAACTCCAACTTCTCACAGATCAATTTCCTTCGGGTCTACACGATTTCGGATTTAACATTAGAGATCATAATCACACTTCTAAAAATCCTCAGGTTCCTACCGATCCATTCCCAATATCTATAAAGACGTCCTTCCAAGGCGCACCAATACGTCCTTCATGTAACCGGTGAACACAGATTCGACTGTCACTCAACCCCGATCTAACACCGACCTCACAACATTCCTAAAGTAACATCCTTATCATCACAGGAATGCTTGGGTACATCGATACTCAATCCTCAATACCTAAACTCCTTTCAAAATCCATTTCCGAAAGGTCACTATTTTCCATAATCCGACCGGGTTACATCCATCCATTCCAAGATCCAATGACCTCAAGAAAACAAGTTGACGCCTAGGACTAACCGGTGACCTCGAAAATGTGGGCATCTCGCCCAAAATTCCTTTCCAGACGGGTTGTCGCACTAAGGTTGACGCCTAACCGAGAGCTAAAATTTCAAATCTTACATCTCTAGCAGACAGATCACCAAAATTTCCTTTAATCGCGGAACCTGCTAAAACGGTATACCAACCACATAAGCCATGGTGTCACACCGACGAGCAAACCACCAAAACGAAACCCAATCTAACCGCCAAAAATTACCTAAAACTTTAACTCGCATGATCACCGAAGCATAAAATCACCCCTAAAATAACCAGGAAGACTTAAGTCTACTATTTCCATTAATACAAACGCACACAAATTCGAAAACTGAAATCTAAAACTCAAGACTGACCGCAAGTCGGATCATCCGACGCTTCAAAACCCAAGGACTCCCTTAGTCCCTAAATACAACTGTTCTTACGCTAGGGTTTAAATCTATAGGCCTAATGAGTTCAAGGTTTTTCAACCAGTATGCCAATTTGAGTTTATAAAACTTTCGAATACAAAAGCTTCTTAACGATTATACGTGCGGCAAAATACACTACCGTCCATGCAATAGGTTTCAAAATTGATTAACCACACAGCGCATATGAAAACATTTCCAAAAACCCGTTTGTTCAATACTTACGTTAGTAAAGACAATAATAAAACATGCGCAACAATTTACACCATATAAGAGAAAATAGATTCATGCACCACAACACGTGCAATAAAGGTTTGTACAACTCCAAAAGAGAAATTCACAACTTTAATTTTAAAATCTTTCCTCTTTAACCAAAAGACGTTGTGGCCTAAAATTATCAACAATCCCAAACGCATTAGCTTAATCCTCAAAGCTTGGTAAAATGGTGGGGATACAAATAAAGTTTCAAATCGAGTTTAAAGCTTCAGATCGTACAGATAAACACCTTTGACCAAAAAGTAACTGCAACGACATAAACATTGTTAACCCAAAAATGCATTGCGGAAATTTCTAACGGTAAAAGTAATTGATTGAAATATGAATCAGAACAAAAGTCCTGTTTGAAATGATGTAAATCTTTTATATATTTACTCAAACCAACGTTATAATTAAATCCAAATGCAAATAGTATGCAACGATTGACATTTGTGTAAAGCCCAAAGATAAATTGCATGATAAGGGAATTTCCCTAAAACAACATGTGGGATGACACCAATTAGTAAATCTACATTTAGACGCATGCAGAAATGTATGAACACATGACCCAACCTTATTTACGTAACGCAAAGTGACGTACGATGAGACACCCTAAACCCAACTGAATTTTCGTAAGACTTACTAACGTGAAAACCAATTGGCGTCAAACTTTCGTTACTCGACAAAAGTGTAAAACGACAATACTTTTAAGATATTAAACTTTTAGGAGTTTCCTCCTTTTACTGAAATGAAAGGTAAAATAGCACTTTACAAAATTTATATGGGACACGACGCTAAATAACTCGCAAACTTAAAAGAAGCAAAATTAAAACTCACGCATAAAAAGACATCGTATAAAACAATACTCCATGAAATTTCAACAAAACTCACACCAACTAAAATTCTCAAGAAATTCCGACTCAACGCGTGGGAATAACTTTTTCCTTTAAAACCATTGACATATGTGGAGGAGATCCAATGCCTAGGTTAAAATCTCATAGCTACTTGCCCAATATTCAAATGACATTAAAACATGGATATTACAATATCCGCAAATAGCGTTAAACAGAAGACGTGAATAAAGAGATTTTAACAATTTGCAATTACGTGCAACAAAACATTTTCATGAATGCTTAAGCTCACAGTTTAAAATCTGATGCGTGTTACATGCTCTACCAAAACTTTATAATATAAATAACTTTTTGTTTTACGAACATAAGAAACAATTTATGCAATTTATTTCGGAAATAAATTTAGTGCATGAATTTGATCGGCACTTGGCATCATAGGACTACACTTACCAAAAAGAAAACCCGACATACTATTGTCATCCGGATGCATCAAACATCTTAGAGCCACAATCTCAATAATTGATAAACTTACGAATTCTCCTTGATTAGCATCGGTCTACCAACTCACGAATCTAATCCAACTAAGATTTCCGACCCAAGAGGATCAACTTAGTGACCTCCTCGCACTTAGCTATCACTCCCAGGTGACCTTGATGTAAACATCAATCCTTCCTTAGCTAACTCACTTAGGACTTATCACTACCCCAACGGTCATCATCCCAAAGTAGCTCAAGTATACATATGTAGAATGTAGGTTCACCATGTCACTGGCCAGGTGCCATTATGAACACACAGTACACAATCATCCTTGAGACCTTCGACAAGTTTCCAGTTTCTAACTACCTGGTCAACCCCAAATCATCTTATCTTAAGGTACCTAATGTGCAACTTCACTTATCTTCGCTTATAAGAACGCTAGCTTGAGTCTAGGCATCCTAAAATCAATACCTAAATCTCTCAAACTTAAGCTCTGATACCAACTTGTAACACCCTCAAAATCCAAAATAGCAACTTATTTAAAATTTCTAAATACATCAACAAATACCTTGAACTACAAACATAAATTGAGAATCAACCTCAATATTCCCATTCATCTTATATATAAATTCTATGAACAGGACGGGTGTTACTAAACCCAATAACAAATACTATCTTCAATCCTGCGGAGGACTTAATACCCAAGCATCGTCACTATCTCCAAATGGGGACCTGATGCACATGCCGACAAATAAAAAGGTTAGGCTTAACGCCTAGTGAGCTCAAGAGTTTTAACATGAATGAATAACTCTTTAAAAGCAAAGAAACCAGTTTAAAGCGAGATCCTTCGAAATAATATACTTTAAAATGGAAACGACACATTTTCCCACAATATGCTCTTTTAAAGACAAAGCTCCCAACACACGTTTCATATAAAATGATGCAATCCGGAACTCACCCAAGATGGGGTCATAGTTCGACATTCCAATTCATGGAAATGTAAATAATACCTTATATCCCAAAACACCCATAACACGGGCGGGACATAATACTCGACCCTTAAAAAGGAAAACGATTCTTAATAATATGGTACGTCATTGAAAACATGTAACTCGAATTAACACTCACGCGACCATAAAGTAGAATGAAATCCCAATGTTAAAGCATGGACAATTAAATATCCAAATCACGACGGGCCGACGACGGGGGCTACCCGTATCCGTTGAGAGTGGAGGAACACAACAGTAGTCCACTCATACAACGTTAATCGTATGACACTTCACTACCTACAAGCCCAAGTGCCCCTACGACTCCTTTCAGCTACACTCCAGAGTCAACTGACCTTGCGACTATTAACCTGAATATCGCTTCAAAGGACCGGCACAAGGGGGATACCACCATCGCATTGCCCCACATGGCGGAGGTTCTATAACGCCCATCCAATGACTACTCCAGCCATGATAGCACAAACCCATAACTCAGTCCTCCTGATGTACGACATGAAAGGACGGGGTCATAAGGTGGATTCCCGGAGATTACCCCGCACTACCCCATTAACCATTAAGAAAGACTGACTCACGTGCCTATGGATCCAATGCAACACGGTCTAACATTACACGACTACCCAGGAATGACAACGCACTCAAGCCTGTAATTATCAATATGCAATAAAATGCGTTAAGATGTAAACCACCTTTTTGGACTCTAAATCGAGCCGTTAAAAAAATCGGACAAGTGTCCTCAAAACTCTTTTAAGCCAACACCGAGCTAAGATGCTCAAACATCCATTTGACCAATAATCACCGGTTCCCCAAATAATGAAATATCATTAAAAATAACATTTATGAAGACACATACTACAAATATGCGTTTAACCCAAAACTCGACACGTATGGGGGCCAAAGGTTTACCAAAAGATTCATGAATGCAATTATACCCAAAATACATATAACATCTAATAGCCTTGTTTGTACAAGAATCATCAAAGATGCATAAACCATGAAATGGACTCTATTTGTACAAAATTGCTAAGAAACCAAATATGAATATTTTACGAGGTTAACACAACCCAAATTTACCAAAAATGAAAACTTATTAAAATACTCACACTTTGATAAATACCAAGTAAAACACATTTTTACTTCAAAATACACATTTTGGCATGTACACCGTTTTAACAAATCAACTTGAACTCACCTTGCTAGATTTGGGCTAAATCTAGATTTCACCCAACGAGCTCTTTTGATGGCCGCTTGAATCCTCAAGCCGAAAACTTCCAAAACCTAGATCCAACATTCCAACCCATAAATAACTATAATCACCCATAAGGAAACATTCTCCAAACATAAAAATACCAAGATCCCAAATAAGATCAAAACCCTAGTTTCTCCAAAACTAACAAATCCGAGATCTGATAAACCCAACACTAGAGAAACATCCGAAGAATATTTATAACCTTAAATCAAAGAAGCTTACCAATAAAGATGACGAGACTTTTCGAGGACACCGAATCCAACTCTTCAACCCGAGCTCCCACACTTTGAACTTGATGAGGAAGATGAAGATGGAGGTTTTGTGGTTCAAGATCTCAACTAGCTAAGTGATGATGAAGTATGAGGGTTAAGGAGAAAAACCCTCCAAATAGGTAGAGGTTCGACATTTGAGGTTTGGGAGAGAAGAGGGAAGAAGATTTAGGGTTTGGGTTGAGAGAAATGAGGTTAAATGGCTGAAAATCGGGTTTTTTCGCGGGTTAAGTCGTGGCATAAGCCGCCCGTTTCCCCGAATACTCACATCTAGTGAGTTACGCGACTTGTGCCACGAGCCAAAGTCGCGTGCCAAGTCGTGGTAGTCCAAAACTTCGGTTTTATCGCGTCGTTCGAACCAGATTTGATTCCCGATGATTCCAAAGTAAAGCTTGCCTGAATCTCGATACCTTTACGTCCCACGAGTCAACCGACTCCCGAAATAACACCTCGGGAAATCCCTAAATTTACGGGTGTTACATGGTCACTTTGCGTCCTCAATCTCTTTCCTTTTTTGGTGATGATTTTGTTAGAGTTTAGGAATAAAGGGAGTGTTCTTAAGAGCTACGCATCTTGGTTTTGGGAATCTAGCTTAAAGATCTCAAGTCTTCATCAAAGGAAGCTTAAAATTTTTGTTTCGAGTCTAAGTTTAACTTAACCTAGCAAAGTGAGTTTAACTTGTTTTTTTAAAACTTTGCACATGCCGCAAAATGTCCATTTTGAAGTCTTAAAGTGTTTCACTTGATGTTTATCAAATGTGTTGTTTATTTGTTGAGATTTGCATTTTTTGTACATTTGATTTTATAAATCTTATAAAATACCTATATTTGGGGTTTTTGGATTTTTTGATTAAAAAAAAAGCATAAGAGTATGTCTTGTTTTAATGATTTATTGTATAATTGGAGATTATTTTATGTTAATACACTTTTAGAGTAGTTGGTTTTATGAGTCGTTTGGAAAATGCACCTTATTAGGTTATGAGGCATTTTGGAAATATAAATGGTATGATTTCATTTGAAAAATGATTTATCTCAACCAATGATGAGTTTTTTTTTTTTTTTTGAGTTAGTCATACTTTTGGAGCATGTTTTTACATAAACATTCGTCAAAATACGTTTTTATGTTGACTGTTATTTGAGTGTTAAATAAGTGTGGAGTTAATGGTTTAATTTTTGCACATTTGAGTTTTGGGGACATTTGTCTAATTTAAATTACTCAATTTGAGCTTGAGCATGATTTGCATTTATTGCATCTTTATTTAAGAACTACATGTTTTGAATGTGTAATGGGTTGGTCACTCAATTGGAGTCATGGAGTTTAGACTTTGCATTAGATTCATAGACATGTGAGTCACTCGTTTTGTTTAACTGATAAGTATTTGAAGTTCTCATTTTGAGACTAGTGCTTGAGTAAGTTATGTGGTCATTTTGGTATTGCAAAGAGAAACTCTTAGGAATTGGACTATGGAACCGTAAGGTATTATGGAGAGGAATCCATATAGGGTTGGACTTTGGTACCTTCGGTATTGCAGAGAGAGACCCGTATGGGATCGGACTCTGGGACCATGGATATTGGCGGAGGTGATCTCTTGTTGAGTTGGACTCTGAGACCCTGGTATTATGATGATGAACTCATGATGAATCGGGCACGGGGAACCATGTTTTGAGTCTTTGGTCAAGTAGAAGTCATCAGGGGTATTATGGGGATGCACCCGTGTAGAGTCGGGATTCATACCATTGGCTTGTAGGTGTAACTCCATGATGTGTACATAAGCATTAAGGTCGAGGGTATTATGGAGAAGAACTCATGTGGGGTCGGGCTCCGGGACCTTAGGTATTGCGGTGGAAACTTAAGAGGAGTGAGACATCCGGACCATGACCTTATCGTACTACTTAATAACGTTGATAAATGACTTACTTTGTGTTCACCACGATCGATGGAATCAGGTTTCCTCCATCACCAAAAGGTGTTGTTTTTGGGTATGGAGTTTTTCCATGTCTTCATTGTCATTTTGGGTAGGGAGTGTTATCCCTTATTTGTGGTTTTGGGATATTGAACTTGATTCATGTTTCGGTGTTTTTGATAACAGAGTTTTATCCATATTTCAGTATTTGAATATTAATCTTTATTCATGTTTTGGGTGAGTATTGAACTTTGGTTTTATATTAAAATGGATGATTTCGTCACCTAGTTTTCATCATTAAAATGGTGGGTTTGGGGAAAAGATGGTTTACATAGATACATGTCATTTGAGAAAATTATTTCAACTCATTAGGCATTAAATCTAACACTTTTTCTTGTCGGGATGTGTATCGGGTCCTTGTGGGTTGGTACTAGCGATACCCCTTGATTCTTAGTTAGAGGCACGAGAATGATTTAACTATTCAGGGACACCTTCTTTATTTGAGAGATAACGATTGTTATTGGGATTTAATAACGACCGTCTTTAATCTAGGATTTTATGTATTATCTAAAAATAAGGTATGCAAGGTAAAGCAAACCATTATACATATGATTCAAAGAAGGAATGGTTTTTATAAAAACTATTGGCTTGTGATTTAATATAAGTTACTTACAACTAATAGTTGATGTGGTATAAAAAAATAAGAAAATATTAAACCTTGATGAATATTCATGTATTATTAAATAAAAAATAATAATTATATGGGAGAAAAGACTGAAAGGAGACTCATATTTGATATTGTTTAATTATAATACTATTAATTATGATGAGTATATGGGAGAAAAGACAGAAAGGAGATTATACATGCCCAAGAGGTCAAGAGAGAAAACATGGAAAACAACAAAATGTGTATATATATATATATATATATATATATATATATATATATATAGAGAGAGAGAGAGAGA
This sequence comes from Arctium minus, assembly GCA_954870635.1. NCBI lineage: Eukaryota > Viridiplantae > Streptophyta > Magnoliopsida > Asterales > Asteraceae > Arctium > Arctium minus. The sequence goes on along the minus strand of OX941092.1, from coordinate 69,356,500 downwards.
GAGAGAGAGAGAGAGAGAGAGAGATTAAAGGAAAAAACGAAGAAGAAAGTACGAGTGAGAATCTAATGAGTATTTTGCAAAATCTGTAGACAAAAAGTTTTATCCAAAAATGGAGGTTTCTTCAAAGACTCGACTTCCTTGTTTCCATTTATGAACTTCCATAAAAGCACTTCATTATTACTCACTGTAAACGGAAACCCATCACCCTCCTTCTCTTCTTTTCTCAAACGTCCCTTTTACTTTCCTAATCTTTCGATTTAATTAAAACAATAAACAAAGTAAAAGTGTTTAACACCATCTTCACTCTCACCATTAAAAACATTAAAAATTATGGGTATATTAAACACTAAAAAAATCAACTCTAACCATTCATTAGAAGAAAAAAACATTAAAAAACATATGTACATTATAATAATGATAATAAAATTATAAACTTAATACAAATATTACTTAATATATTAAGCTTTTAATCATTATATGTATAATCATAAAAAAATTAATATTATATTAATAAATGATCTATAGAGGCCAATTTTTTTGACCTCCAAAACATAAAAGCCAAATTTGGATACCTATATTTTTTAGTGCTTTATTGATGGGTTAGAGATGAAAACACCTTCATTTTTGTGTTTTTAATGTTTGATTGGAGATGCCTAAGACCATATCAAGCACACCCTTATGCGGTTTAACCGAGGGTCGTCACATTTTTTAAGGCACTGTATACCTGTCAAAGACGGACCTAACCTTTGGGGTATAGTCACTATAACAAAATTTGGTTTATAGGATATCAAAAATTTATAAACATCCAAATACACAGTTTTATGTGACTTAATTTATAGGACAAAAAATAAATAAATCGCATTATCTAAAGGCGTTGCAATAAGTTTATATGACGTTTTTGGCGTCGCAACTAATATTTTACAACATTTTTATTAAAAAAACGTCGTATTAACTATGTTATAGGATCTAATTTGAAAAATGTCTTATAAAAACGAGTGTCGTGTAATAAGATGGGTTTATAAGACATTTTTTCAAAAGTATCCTATAAAATAGATAATGCGATGATTTATATTAAAAGTGTTCTAAAAAACTTGTTAAGACGCATAATAACATCCATAAACTTATTATAACGTCTTTAGATAGGACGTTTTATTTTTATTCCTATAAATTATCTCTTATAAAACAGTCTATTACGCCTCTTAGTAATTGGCGTAATCCTATAAACTTAATTTTATTGTAGTGAGTCAAGGGTGGAAAACAATTGTTGTAGTCCGGGGGCCAAATTATAAATTATAATGCAACTTTTTTTTGTTGCTATAATCTACTGTTAAGTTTTAGAAAAAAAATTAAAACTTAAAACATTCAAACTATTAAACGAAAAATAGTACTACGATTTTTTATGTTTTTGGACTATTGTGAATTAATAAAAAGAAACTTTAGATCAGTAATATAAGATTATATACCAACTTAAATATTATTTATTTATATTATTTAAAAACTAATTTTTACATATAATTAATATTAATAATTTAATATATAGTGGATGTGAAGGAAAATTGAGGAGATGGCTAAATGCAAAAGGGGGAAAGAGGGGGGGGGGGGGGGGGGGGGGGGGGGTGGTTAAAAATGTAACCTCAAGGATAGTGGCCATAGAGTGATAACCAATTGAAGTGCTCTATCACAAGTGTCTCCAAAAAGTTCAAATATCGTAGGAGTAATGCTATTTGCATTCCTTTAATAGCATAATCAGGTTAAGTCATACACTGGAAATTTAAAAAATAGGTTTTGATATTCATGTGTGGGAGGAGAAAATTATTAGGTAAATATGCATTTAGCAATGTATATATGTGCAATTAGCCTCTCATACGATATGGTATTTGAGTTTAAAAGAAGGTGACCATGGCCCTAAAAGACCCTATGGGTTCTTCCACTGGTTATCCTTGTCCATGAAACTACAAAAGTTTAGAGCTTAAGGGGCCGTTTACCAAATGTTTACTCGGGTAAGTGCTTACCAAGTTTACCAAGTTATATTACATTAACCGATGAATATGGCAATGACCAATAATCTTGCCCGGTAAGAACGAAAACAATGGTCTTATCCGATAAGTGAGGAAGACGAATTTTACCCGGTTAGTGCTTACCGGATAAATTTTTATCTACGATACTGTTTTAATGACTAAAATCTTACACGATAAGGTAAGTGATAGCGTCAAATTTAACCGATAAATACTTACCGAGTAAGTGTTTGAGTAAACGGCCCATAAGTGTAATCTTTTAAGGTTATTAAACGTAAAGTGATAAGATTTTTTTAAAACCATAAACATTGAGGTGTCGTTTGTTTTTTAAGAGGACTAAAGTCTGAATTCTTATTTTAGTTATGATTAATAAGAGATGGTGTGTAAAAAGGTCTGAGTGATTCAGACTTAAAAGTCATTAAAAGGTTTTTTAAAAATAACAAACAACCCCTAAAACTTTGAAAGATTTTATATGAAAAGTAAGAAATAAACACCCCACCATTACGCAAGTTGCCGAAATAAGTTACGTTTTTTATCCTTCAAAGACTTTATTGTTTTTAATTTATTTCTTTTATTTTATACCCTTATTATATTAATTAATTTATTTATTATTTCCTTCGTCCCAAAATAAGTGTCTACGTTAGTATTTTAGTTTGTCTCAAAATAAGTGTCCACTTTCAAAAAGTAAATGTCCATTTTCCCATTCTACCCTTAATTTTGTGATGGAGAAATTTTCTCTCTCTATAATTAAGGGTAAAATTGTACTTTGGTTAGTTAAAAAGTGTAATAATTACACACTTCTAAAACTGTGTGTCTTTTTTATTGTGGACATTTATTTTGGGACGGAGGGAGTAATTATTAGCTAAGCACTAAAAAGTACGTATTTTTTATTTACAAATTACACAGAAAGGTCTTGTTGTTACCTTCAAAATGAGTCCGGTGTTAAATATTTTTAAAATTTTAATTATATTTTTTAATGTTAACCCAAATAAAAAAATAACATATTTTTAATATTAATGACATGCGTGTATGATAAATAAAATATTTAAACTCCATTAAATACGCCTTTTCCTCGATGTTTGTCATTGATCGTTCTTGAATTTTTATAGATAAAATTTAGCGTTAATAATTAGGTGGAATTTTTTTGTAATAAAATTTAATGTGAAAACAAAATTCTTTTTAAAGTATGTTTTGTTAGAGTTAAACCGGAAATGCACCAATAATCGATTGACTTTAAAGTTTTATGAAAATAACTTTTATAAAAAACTAGTGTATCAATTTTTTAATGACTAGTTTATATTAATCGGCCCAAAATAGCAAAAAATGAAGTCCGTCTAATAATTTTATAATTAATTTTGAAGTTTTTTTATATTATGATAATTATTTCGTGATACCACTACGTAAAACCAACATCCGCCACTAGTGATCATTTGAAATGCGTAATAAACAAAATAAAATATAAATTTTCATATCATATCATATTAAAGATCTTACAAACTAAAACAATAAAAATATTTAAAATGACAAAGTGAGAAGAATATCAATCATTCATTAAATAGCCGCTTTTTATTTTGAAAGAAATTAGAAATGTCTTTATTGAGATGGGTTCACAGGTTGGGCTATATAAATCCGGACTCTAAGCGTAAGTAAAATTGGGTCCCAAAATTTTGGAGGTCCTATTCAAAATCATGTAACACCCCGGATTTTCGTTATGTAATCTTGGTATTCTTGTGTTTAAGCTTTTGTCGTTAGCACCGCGTTTGGTTTGAAGTCTGAGTTTGAAGACTACGAGGTGGTATTTAAGGTTCTTACAAAAGATGAAATTCTTACATGATTTGAAATCTATATATATATGGGGGTTGTTGTATGCACCTTCTTTAGGTCAAAATGGGGTCAAATCATGCATTGAAAATGTAAAAAGAGCATTGAAATTATAAAAATAGGGGTTTGATGTTGATGGGTGTGAGGAGGAAATTAGTAGAGTATGTGCATTTAACAAGTAGGGAGAGGTGCATATATCCTAACCCTACACAAAAATGTGATGACATGACCATAAATGAAGTGGAACTTCGATGTCAATGATGTAGGATGCGAACCTTAATACACCTCACATAGCTTAACATTGATAATTTAACAGAAGTTATAATGAAAATACTGAACTTTAACATAACTTAACTGATCTTAAAAAATCAAAACAAACATGAAAGTACTTTAATATGAGAACCTTAACATGAAAATCTTAAAATGAAAAACAATAAACCTTGATATATCATAACATACTTTAGCATGAAAATCATCATGTTAGGTTTTACCATACGCCCAAATACGGAAAACCAAAAGCACGGAATATCCTCTTCCTTCATACAAGGACGTATGATTGTGTCGTTGGATTAAACGTAAAAAATGATTGAGGGCCACAAAGTGGTTCTCACGAAAAGTGAAAATTCTCACATGAACCCAATCCTAGACTTGAGATGGTTTGAAAATAATATAGTTATGGTGAAAATGGTAAGAACACTTTTGAGTTTTTTAATGAGTTGATTTTTAATATAACTTCATTTACTTTCAACTACCTTCATCTATCTTCGACTACATTCATCTAACTTCAAACCTTCATCTTCACAAATTTACCCTGACTTTTAGTCAATTTTACAAACTTTTATATATATTAATCACTTCCACATGCATGAATTTGTTAAAGTCTCGATCATTATGATAAATATTGGGAAATAAATGTTGTTGAAAGTAGATGAAGGTATATGAAAGGTTGTCCTCACATTCTCACCATAATTAGCTCTTATTCTTACCTGAGTCAAACCCTATACATACATATGTGTATATATATATATATATATATATAGATAGATAGATAGATAAATAGAGAGAGATAGTCAAATTCATACAAGAACAATAACTAAATAAGAGAATAAGAAAACAGTCGAATCACTTGTGATTTTACACTAAAATCATGTAACACCCCGGATTTTCGTTATGTAATCTTGGTATTCTTGTGTTTAAGCTTTTGTCGTTAGCACCGCGTTTGGTTTGAAGTCTGAGTTTGGATTTTGGTGGTTTTGGACAAACCTCAGTAAGCTACGCGAGTTGCACCGCGACTTGAGGTCGCGACACAACCCGCGAAACCCTCTATTGTTTTGGGTTTTAAGGAAGCGGGCGATTTATGCCGCGACCTCCCGCGAGATCACCTGGCCGACTTAAGGGTTTTCAGCCTAAAATATCTCATTTGGGTTAATATCTCAAATTTCTTTGAGATTTCTTTTCTCTCTCTCTCTCACTTTCTTTAGTTATTATTGTTTGGGTCCTTAGACCTCGTATGTTGCTAGTATTAAGTGCATCTAGCAAGGGTTCGGTATAGAAAGCTTCCTCTTCTCTCGGTGGTCGATATCTAGTTTTTTCGGGTTTTCGTCTAAAACCTATTTGGTGAATTCCTACTATCATTTTATAAACTTTATACATGTCAAAGGTTACGTTTTGAACTCCTATATATCTCCATGGTTTTGGATCTACTTTTACTACATTTTGATATAACTTGAGTTTTTGGAGATTTTAGGGTTCCCGATCATTTTTGACTAAAATGATGAGTTCCATCTTATTCGAAGTAAAAGGAGATTTTACTTGCACATTTATGTGGATTATTTGAAAGAATGTATATAAACTCATTTTTATGATTTTCATTCTTACCAGCAGTTAAACTTGAAAGAAAGCATTTTGTTTATAAAATGTTTTTATACCATATGACTATCTATGGTTGGTCACATATATTATTGTGACAAGTCTGTACCATTACTAGTGGATCCCTAGGTTTTGATTCGGCTTTTATTGGTATGTCTATTCCCCTTTCTGTAGCTATGGATGCATATGATCTTCGGGGGCAATTTGGTACGATTATGTGAGATCGGTTACTAGCTATGGGTCATATTGTAGTCCTAGTGAACGAGTATGACTTGGTTTCCTCGAGGGCCCTCCCTCACATCTTAGTATGGACCTTGTTGTTCGTGGCCATGGATTCCAGGTATTTAGCTCACAACTCGGATTGTGCCCTACTTTTGTGTTCCGCCGCAATCCATGGTAAATCGGGTTTCCCCCGTTATCGCAAGATGAATTTTCGGACCGATCAGTCCTTATGTGGAAAAGATTTCATTTGTAAACCGAAACTTATTGAAAAGATTTCCTTTTGATGCAATTGTTTATATCTCTTGAAATTATAAACTGTATGTTCTCACTAGGCTTTAAGCCTAACACTTTTTCTCAAATGATATGTATAACATGTTCCCATTAGCGGTGGGTTGCCAAGGGCTTGTATGGCGAGCTTGGTCTCGAGGATTTTTGAGATGTCTAGTATATGATGATGGGCAATTGTTTAAGTCCCATATTTTGGTGATTTTGGATTCACAACCGATGTAATCCAGATAGTATATGTTTAGATTAGTTTGTTGTTGAATTCCAGATCCGTATTCAGGTTTTGTAAAGGTTAAGTACATTCCCCTTTTTGGGAGGTTTATACCAAGTGTTGATGTCTATTTGCCCAGTTTCCGAATTTTCAATTTACTCTGGATTTTAGGGTGTTACAAATCATGTGTAAAATCACATTGCGATTCACGCGACTTTAGTTGTGACATGAGGTCGCGGTACAGGTCACCCGCATACCCTTGTGTTGACCGTTAGTGTAAAATCATATGTGATTTTACATGTTATTTGGTTGTTTTCGTATTCGCTTATTTAGTTACCGTTGTTGTTTTGAACCCCCCCCCCCTCTCTCTCCCTCTCTCTCTCTCTCTCTCTATATATATATATATATATATATATATATGTGGATGAGTTATAGTGCAAAACAAGATATTTGTAAAAACCATACAAACTCATGTGAACCATTGATTTGATTAATCAATGGTTAAGATTAAATTGGTCTAATTATATTAACAATGAAATTAATTTTGTTTTAAAAAAAAGGAAAATATTAGAAAAGGGCATATTAGTATTTTTCTAATCGGATTTCAAACAAGGAATTGGGGATTTCAAATTATACAAACTGTTTTTTAGATTACAAACCATTGATCCGATTTTCAAAAAAATGAGATTCTTAACAATTTTATTTTTAAAAATTATGTTAAAAATCAATTCCATTTGAGATTTTCAACAATTTTACACGGTTTTTAAAAAAATAAGATTATTACCAATTTTATTTTAAAAAATGAAAAAAAACAATATTTTTTTGATTCTCAACAATTTTATTTGGTTTTAACAAAATAAGATTCTTAACAATTAAAAAAAAACAATTTTGTTTTTAAAAATGAAATTAAAAAATAATATGATTAACGGCAGTGAAACTGTTTTTTTGTTTGATTATATACAATTGTGTTTCATTACACAATCGTGTTTCATTACACAAATGTGTTTTATTACACAATTATGTTTCATTACACTTACACAATTGTGTTTCATCAACCGTGTTTCATTACACAAATGTGTTTCATTATACAATTGTGTTTCATTACACAACCGTGTTTCATATGGGTTTAATGAAAACACATAGATATGTTGATGATGAAACAAATGGGTTTAATGAAACAAACAGAATAAATTCAACACAGTGAAATATTGGTGATGGAAACAAATGGGTTTAAGAGATGGGTTTAATGAAATATTGGTGATGAAACAAATGAGGTTAATGAAATATTGGTGAACATGGGGTTAATGAAACAAAGGGGTTTAAAATTATTGATATTCTAAAAAAATAATATTTTTTAAGTTCAATTTTTAAAATAAAATTGATAAAAATCTTATTTTTTATATACCATGATAACCTCTTGAGAATCTCAAATGGAATTGATTTTTGTTTTAATTTTTAGAACTAAAATTGTTAAGATTCTCATTATTTTTTTACCATGGTTTGTAATCTAAAAATTTATTTTTTATAATGGTTTGTATCGATTCTCCTACCAAATATTACAAATTACTATAAATAATAAATTAAAACTCAATTTACATTAATGCCCTTTTTAATTTAAAAAACATGAAAAAAATGAAATTATTTCATTAGTTGATACAAGTTTGTATGGTTTGCACAAAGAAAGTTAGTTTGCAAAAGATCGCCACCACATATATATATATATATATATATACACGTATATATATATATATATATATATATACACGTATATATAGGGTCTTCTTCATTTGCTAACCACGACATTGATGCTAATCGTGCTAACCAATTTTCGACTAATCAAAAATTTCCTAGAGTTTATGTCATTCACTCAATGCTATTAAATCTCAAAAGGTATTATTGGAATTTTACAATTTTCGGCCATTTAAAATTTTTCCATATTTTAAGGAGATTTTTAATTTGGTAGTTATCCAATTTTTAAATATAATATTTTTAAATTTTCGGCCATTTAAATATAATATTTTAAAAATTGGTAGTTATCCAATTTTTAAATATAATATTTTTAAATTATAAATTTTTTCCATATTTTTAAATTTTAAAATCGATAGTTATCCAATTTTAAATATAATATTTTTAAATTTTCGGCCATTTAAATTTTCTCCATATTTTAAGGAGGTTTTTAATTTGGTACTTATCTTAATATTAAATATAATATTTTTAAATTAAACTTGGTAATTTCCTAATTCACGTCACATTTATCTTCTTTCCATAGTTCAAAGATTTTTTTAAATTGATAGTTATCTTTATTTTAGAATATAATAATTTATTGTTTCTAGCGTATTCGAAATGCATATATGCACATCAAGGCTTAATAATTTGAACAATGCACACATGCACAGAAAATAAAAACATTTTAAACATTAAAGTTTGAAACTTAACATATAACCATTTGGACATATGCAATCTTAAAAGATGCACAAATGCATATATGCACAGGTTGCATATATGAATATACAATTTACATCGAACTGCATATATGCACAGACTGCATATATGCACAGGTTGCATATGCATATATGCACAGACTGCATATATGCACAGATTCACTGTTCTAAATGACCCTGTCGGCAACCTCGTGGCTCTGCGAATCCGCGTATCTCGATCTATTCACTACAAAGCAAGTAATCCCCTGAACATCGAGCTCGAATTTCAGCCATTTACAGAACCGTATCAAGTTCGGGTTTTGGCCGTGATATTCTACGTAAACATAACAACTCCTGAGTTTCGCATTCGCAGGTGATACCAACCCTTTTGCGAAAGAAATCCGAGGTACCGGAAACGAAAACGAGATACGCGGTGCTATCAGATTGTTATCGGAAGACGGTAGAGAAACACAGTTGACGATTTTCAGCTTCATATCGTCGGAAAAATTGCATCTTTCCGACGTGGGAGTGTAGGAAGAGCTCGGGATATCGTCGTTGGGGGACCCACAGTAGGATACCGGAGTCGATGGTGAGTAAATGAAGTCGGTGTGTTGGTGGCGCTGGTGGTGGTGGTCGAGGGCGGATTCGGGTCATCTCCGATGGCTCTCGGAGATATGTAAGGTGACTGCAGGGCGGAGACGAAGGTGGTAGACGACGGCAATATTAGAGACAAAGAGTTTTATGGAGATGATGATGAAATTGAAATTAAAATTAAAAAGAATAATTTCAAATTAAAAAGATAACTACCAAAAATAACTAACTGCATAATTTAAATTTAAGATTCTCCCTGATTTCATGCCGTGATTATCTTCAAAATTAATTAAAATAAATTTCAATTAAAATATAAAAGGAAATGTATTTTGACCGAAGTACCTCTGTGCATACATGCATTTTATTTTTATAAACCGTTTTTTATATTTTATTTTAATAAAAAATCAATTAATTGTGCACCATTGATCTCATCAATCTACGGTTGGGATTGGTTAGCATGGTTAACACCAATGCCACGGTTAGCAAATGAATGTGCCTCTCTCTCTCTCTCTCTATATATATATATATATATATATATATATATATATGGGCAATTTCAAACGAGAAAACGACCAATTTACGAGAAGACGAGAAACAATTTAATCCACATAATCCATTGAAAATACCATAAATAAAAAAAGAAAAACAATTTTAGAAATTAGGATAATTAACATTTTGAATTGGCTCAAATATTTTGTTAAGGGTATAATTGTAACAAAAGTTCTATTTGAATCCCTTAGTATCTCACTATATCTTTTAGATTTATTTTTTTAATTTTAATTAATTCATAATTATTGATCAAATTTTATATGACTTTCTTTCACTATATTTTTAGATACATTTTTGATAAGATTTATTTCACAATTTCGTCAAATATCACATGTGATATTCACAATCAATCCACTGTCTTTTTCTCTATTTTTTTATACACATTTTGAATCACATGTGATTAGTTACGTTTAACATATGATCCACTCTGTGAATTTTTATACATATCACATGTGATAATATGTGTGTGAGTATATATAAGTCACATATTACCACATGTGATAATATACGTTTGATTTTAAGTGATCACAAGTGATACTATTTGCATCATAATAAGATCTGTAAATGTAAATATACATAATCACAACAAAATAATCAACAATTATCACGTGTGATTGATACGTTCATCGAACAGATTATCATATGTGATAAACCTATAATCAAATTGTTATAGATTTATCTTTGTGATAAAATTGGTTTATTAGAAATTATTATAAATCGCTTTGGAAAACAAATTAAATCCCGATTTATTAGGGATTATTCCCACAATTACAAATAATGATATACACAAAATGACAATCATACTCTTTTTAACATAATTAATAATGTTTTATTTAATTCATTTATTAAATAAGGTATGCGGTCCATACTAGCCGTCAACCCGCACGATGCAGCACGGGTGAATCACAATAGTTTGACATCAATAGTTTAATCATTTACCAATTGTCATATTCTCTTGAAATTTGTTCCTCCTATGTTGATAGACAAAAAAATGCACTTTTATCCGATTTGGTCCTATCATGTCCAGATCATCATGTCATACCAAAGGTAGGATGACAAGTTTTTGTCCTATCTTGTCCAGGCTTAATGTTCATAGGCTATGAATGACGGTGATATAAGGGTACAATTTGTACTAAAAGTTAAGATTAAACACTATCACTTACTTTACTGGATAAGATCTTAGTCCATCAAAACGACATCATGTACAACAATTTATCCGATAAGCACTAACCAGGTAAGAGTCATCATCCTCAGTTACCAGGTAAAATTCTCGATCTTTAACATGTTCATCCATTAAGATAATATGACTTAATAAACGATTATCTAGTAGACGTTTGATAAACGGCCTCTTAAACTCAAATTTTTATGACAAAGAAATAGGGGTTATTTATTTGTTTGTCATGTCATGTTGTGTTGTCTTTTCTTTTTTAAATCAAGTTTTTGAAATATACATATTTTGTTTGTTTGATAGATCAGGCATTAAAGAATCATATTAAAGATAAAAGTTGATAACAAAGAAGAATATCAAATATAAAAAGTAATAACAACTCAAATTAGAGATCAAACAAAAAAATTAGGGTGCGTTTGGTTTGTGGGATTGGAATGGATTAGGAGGGATTTGGATTTCAAATCAATTCCAATCACATGTTTGGTTTACAGGAATGGAATTTGTTGACCAGATTTGAAATCCTTTGACCTTTTTAAAATCTCTAACCTGATGGATTTGGAATTCCTTTGCAATGGGCCGGGATTTCAAATCCCCCCAAATCCTTACTTGAGATCCAATCTATTCCCACAAACCAAACGCACCCTTAATATATCGACATAAGAAAATTGTGTGAATCATTTACGTAGTTTTTTTTTTGGAAAAAGGGGGACGGGACCCCGTAAAAACTTTATTGAACAAGAAAAAAAAATTACATACTACGAGAGGCATACCCCAAGGAGTTACAATGAAAGCTCAAAATGTGTTTGCGCAAAAGCCACAAAAAAGGTATGAATCTAAAAACTAACAAAGGAACATACAACCAAATGTCCATTTCATGAAAAACAATTCTTCATGCTTCGGCCCAACTTGAAATTACCCAAACAAAAACCCACTTTGAAATACACCATGTTAAGCCCAATATAAATCCAAACACCACGTCCCATCATAAAGAAAGTAGCCCAATTCAGATTCTTTATGAATATAGACCACCTCGACAAAATATACTTCCAGTAGCAACTTTCACAAGCCCATATAGCAAGATCCCAAGAAGTAATAAATTTGCAGCCCATTTTTCAACTAAAAGCAACAATACAACAGCCCGCCATCTCATTAAAATGAGCCTAAATTATAAATCCATCCTTATCAATCTTAGAGCTGGACTGCATTAGAAGCCCAATTCCATTAATAATCCAATAAGAGAATAACACTATCTCTATTAAAATCACCATCACTAATTCAACAGATTCCATTTGGAGTGCCAATTCTCCTTATTCCCCCAAATTGAATAGAACCAAATTAACCCACCAAAATCCAGTAAAATATAGAGTTGTAGCCCAAAATATAAAGAATGGGCATGAGGTAAAAAAACAGAATGATAGCAGGAAGCCAAATCATTAGACCAAAGAAAAAATGAGGGAACAAAAATTGGAAAACAAAGATGATATCCAAGGATAAGAAATTAAGAGGATTTAAGGGAGATAGAAACCACAAATCCATATCACTCCAATTTCCAAGCCAAAAAACAAAGCTCAAAAATAAACCACCAACTTTGATTCCAAGAAAAGGGCCAAATTTCATAACCACCCGATCCAACAAGAATAGCAATTTGGCCAATGGCCATTGCCATAACAAAACTCCAAATAAGCAATGTTTTAAAAACCGGTTTTTTGGTTGACCCGGTGTGGTGACCGGGTCACGGTTCAACCACCGGGTCATGGTTCAACCACCGGGTCAACCCCGTTTCAAGAAATTCAAGGTATTTTTCATTTTCCTGCATATATATATATATATGTATATATATAACCAAGAATTTCATGTCCACAAGTTAAAACATTAAAAATACACATAACAACAAGTTTTACATCAATCCAAAAACATTAAAAAAAAACATATAACAACAAGTTTTACATCAATCAAAAAACTTTAATAAACCACACATAAGCATAAGTTTTTCATCAATCCAAATACATCAAAACGAAACATAACGTTCAAACCAAATACGTATTGCCTAAATCGAACTATTGGTTTTTAACTTTTGTTACCGGGTTAACCGGTTCGATACCGGTTCATTATGACCAGTTCAACCGGTTTTTTAATAGAACAGGCCGGTTCAATCCGCGTCATAAAATGACACCAACCCGGTCGCAATTGACCCGATCTCTTCACCGGTTCCCGGTTCAACCGATTCGACCGGCCGGGTCAACCCGGTTTTTAAAACATTGCAAATAAGGCTCCATTAAAAATGGTCATAAGCCAAATCCCTTTAGATCTAGCTTTGAAAGTATCAACTTTTTTATGGGGGAAAAAGCTGAGACATGAAATAGGGAAGTTGCAACACAGATGCTGAATGTGATCTTTTGTAGAAAATTATCATCAAAATCAAAATCAAAATCAAAATCAAAATCAAAATCAAAAACAAAACCAAAATCAAAATCTCAAACCTAAGAATTAGGGGTTTCGTAAGGTACCTCAAGGTCTAACTCAAAATTGAACAGTAGCAACTTCGATACGGTGATGAGAAAAAAGTTGAACATTTTAGTCTGAAGACCTAAAATCAGCATAAATAAAAGTTCAATAGAAGAAATAATGGTTTGAAGATACCAAACCCCTGGTCTCTGCAGATACGAATAGGATGCAGTGGGCCAATCATGATGAAAAGGATAAAGAGATAATTATCAGTGGTTTCGACATGAAGGTTGGCGACATAGAACGCAAATTGGTGTTCGATAGGTGGTGGTGGTAGCAGCGACATATATCAGAAAAACACCATTTTCCACACAAAGACTAAGAAAAAACCTAACAATCAAACACATCAACCAAAATCATTCATATTGAAATTACTTGTTATTGTTCTTAGTATCGATTCTTTAAATATAAACAAACAAAAAGCTTGCCTCAACAGTTGTTTCAGCAGGTTGTTCATCATAAACTTGAACAATATCCTTAACAGCATCTCCAAAATTTTCTTTCAGGACTCTTTCGATCCCCATCTTCATGGTGTTCGTTGAGCTTGGACAATTCTCAGATGCCCCTGATTCATATATTCTTTCAATTGCTACAATCTCTTCATTTTGTTATCAAAATCCAAAGTAGCAAAAATCGTAACTACATTTAACTCAATCACAATAGAAAGATCATTTCTTTATTACTGAACTCATGTTAACACTAATAGCATTTAACTACTAAATGCTAATTGCATCAAATTCATGTTCCATTAGCTAACATCGAGAAATCGTATGTTTTTAATCTACTACAGTCTACTGTTAGCTTGTTAGGGTTAAATAGATCCTTTAATCAAATACTTGCATAAGAAATCGCTGAACAAATTAAATGATACGTGAGTCCAATTCTTTAACCTAGGAAATCGATTGAAACACGAGAGAGAAAAACCCCTAAAACAAACCTTGTAGCTTAAGAGAAACGACGCCGTCTTCAACGGATACAATGTCAACGTTTCCGCCGTCGGCAATGAGGTTTGGCCTCACATCATCGAGAACAGTATCGACGTTTTGGGGAGTGAGTTCGAATTGTTGAGCGGAGTATAGTCCACCGCCGGCCGTGGCCTCGACGGTGGTGGTTCACCTTCGATTTTGAGGAACCATCCATGTTAGACTCTTGATTCTGTTTCTGATTACGATGGAATCGGATGAGGGAGTAAGTTGGGTGTTGGATTTTGTGGAGGATAAGGGTTGGAATTGAGGTTGAGACGTCAGAATCGGGGTTGCGAACGCCATGGTTGGAAGTTGGAACCACCGTCGGCCGTCGATGAAGAAAGAAGTAACAACTAAGTAGGTTGAAGCAAGAAAACTAAGAAATCTAAGTGAATTTTGAAAAACCCTAGAATTTGAACTTACCTTGGTTGCTGATGCCCTATGGTCAATTCCAACTTCAGATATGGAGCAAAACCCATTTTCTCAAGAGAGATGGAGATCGTGAATAGCAAAGAGAATGGGAACCCGATATTTCATTTTGAATATGTAGAATGATGAAATTGGGTATGAAGAAATTGAGCAGGAAGAAAGAAAAGACATCTCGTTTAAATTTTGAAATTTTTGAATTTGAATTTGTAACCGGGAAAATGAAACAATTGAAAGGTGAAACATGGAGGTGGTATAAAACTTATGCAAAAGTGAAACCTGAAATGGAAATTGGGATATAAAGTTACCAGTATAAGAATAATGCTTTTATGACTTGTACTTCATGCATAACATATTATAAATTCATAGTTTTTTGAATTTCAAGCATAAAATGTTTGTACCATTTGCTTTGTTACTTGTTTTTAAGAGTTTTAGTGTATATGCATTATAAGGTAGTGTGTATATATATATATATATATATACAGAGAGAAAGTCGAGTTCAAACGAGAACGATACATATTTAAGAGAATAAGAAAAAGGTCGAATCACATGTGATTTTACACTAACATCACGTATCAAATCACATGTGATTCACGTGACTTTGCCCCGCGACCTGAAGACGCCACCAAAGTTGTTCGCACACCTTTTTTCATTGTTAATGTGAAATCACATATGATTTGGCCGTTTTTGAATTCTCTAAAATAATTAGCATTCTCGTTTGATCATCCCTCCTTCTCTCTCTCTCTCTATATATATATATATACACACACACTAGTTGTATACCAGTGCAATTAATGCTGCATGAAGTGAAAAATATACCAAGGGATTACAAATTGGGGGTGTTTGGTTCGATCTAAGGAATGGGAAACGGAATTAAAATGAATATGTTGTTGGCCGATATGGAAATGTGTATATTCATTGCATTATTTTACATTCCTTTCCATGTTAATGTCGGCACTTGAAAATTTCGAGATTTTGGAGTTGATAAATTTTGAGCTTTCGGAGTTTATCGATTTCGAGAGTTTGGAACAGATCAAATTTCGGGTTTGAACAATTTGTCTTCTGAAATCTAACTCTGGCGCTTAAATCGTCATCTGAAATCAAATTCGATTGATTGTTTGGAGTAGATTGATATCAAGAGTTTGGAGTTGATCAATTTATATTTTAATTTATGAAATCGTCTTCTAAAATCGGCATTTTGGAGCATATCAACTTTAAGTGTTCAAAGCAGATCCATTATCCATAGTTGAACCAAATCCAAACCACATTCACAAAAACATGATATACATGGTTTGGTTTAAATAATAACTCAATTGATTAAAAAAAACAAATTACAAATTCATTAAAAAGCACCACCAACCATAGTAGTGTAATACCCGAACTTTTAAAGTATGTCAAGCTACCCTTTTCCCCTTCTTAGTAAAGCTTAAACGATAATTTAAGGTCATTTATGTGTTAAGTCAAGTGCCTAGCGGAGCCAAGGTGTATAAAAGTCAAAAGGGGTCGAATTCGGGGCTCGATACAGATTGGGCGACAATGCCACACGACAGTGACAGTGTCACTGTCGCCAGTGTCACAATCGTAGGAAAGGGGTCAACCTCGGTACAAGTTGGGCGACTATGCCCACTGACATTGCCAAAGGCATAGTCGCCGTGTCAAGGTCACGGGCGTGGGGTCTGGTTCGATACTTAGCGAGCGATTGTGACCTGCGACAATGCCTTGGCAAAGTCACAAGGCACAGTCACATACGGGGTCAAGAAGGCTTAAATGCAAGGTTTTGCAACCCAACTTCATTTCTATTCACCTACCTTCTTCCAAACGCTCTCAACATGAAATCCCCTATTAAATTCAACTTTAGGAGCATTTAAGGCATCAACTTCCATATTTCAACAAGATTTGGTTGCATCAACTAAGATCTTGAAGCTAGGAACTAAGAGCTCATCATCTCACCTTCACAGTTGAAAGAACTTCTATGGTTTTGGGTTTTTACCAAAACCTAGTACTTGTGAGTTCATCCTATCATTTTTAAATCTTTATACATGTTATGAATGCTTCATTGATGATTCTTATATGCTTTTATTTTACTAGTTTCATGTTGGATGATTTTGGAAAGTTAGGTAAAAAACTAGGGTTTTGACTAAATTTAATATTCTGACGAAATGATTATGAAGAATCGTTTTAGATACGTAAAGGGTAATTACTCCTTGATTTTGATGAGTTTTGGTATACAAAAGTGAAATGGTTATATTGGTAGTTTGTTGACAAAGTAGGGATGTTCCCTCATTAATGTCTCATCTTATGCAATGTTTATATATTGGACATATTGTGGTATGTCTTGAAGGTATCGATATGTTAGACTGTAATGTATTGGATTATACACATAAAAGTCTATTTTCACTGTTTGAAAAGACGGATTATGATACTCATATCGTAATTTGGAAAAGTGCATTGTCCTATGATGTAATATCCAAATGGATAAGCTTGTCTTGGATGATGAGGATCCAAGGTAAAGAGCTAGATAGGGTTGAACTTGGTGATCCTTAGAGTATAAGACTTGGATAGAGTTGAACTCATTTTATATCGGGCTAAAGACCTAGACAGGGTTGATGTTTATAATAATGCATCCTTGATGTATGCTTAAAACATAAGTTGTGTCTTACTTTTGTGTTCCGTCGCGACCTATGGCAAATCGGGTCTCCCCGTCCTCTTTATGATGTTAAACGTCCTTTTAGGGAATATGATGATGTATCCTCACTGTTTGAGTTGATGAAAGCTATAGTTTCTGTTTTACTATTTATTAGCCTTGCCTTTAAACTGTTTGTGCTCACTAAGCTCAAAGCATAACATTTTTTTCTTAAACTGACATGTATATCAGGTTCTCCTAACGGTGGGGCTCCTCGGGTTTGAGTAGAGAGTCTGATTGCCGGTGATGGCACTTTTGGGATGAATAGCTTTGGCGATTTGTTTTATGAATAAGATTCTTATGAAAAAAGATAGTGACACCCGCTCTTAATCTAAGCTTAGTCTAGTTTACATTAGTAGGTTACCGATTATCTTATTTATACTTTGGATTGTAAACGCCTTACTGGTTCCCCACTTTGGGTGATTTATTTATTTAAAGTGTATTATCCTTGTCATTATTTAAGTTTAAATTTACCTCTATTTTAAGGGTGTTACAAGTTGGTATTAGAGCCCTAGTTTAAGTGAACTAGGTATGAATGTAAGATGCATATACTTAAGCTGATGACGTTAAGTTGTGATATGTGAGATTTGAGTAGAATGTTAATATAGGATGGTTCTAGAGTCGACATAATTACGCCTATTAAGAGTCGTGACGATGGTAACGAGAATTCTTATGTATGACGTGTTCATAATTTTAGTTAGCTATTGCTATTATGAATATATTGTTACGTGGGCATGCTTGCTTGTACTATTGTTATGATGATTGATGAATATAGTAGTACATTTCTATGTGTGTATTTATTTTAGCCTATTTCTTACCTCCCTTCTCGTGTGGATGAAAATCTAAGATGGTTAATGTACTGGATTTGATATAACCCCAAAAGGCTATAGCAACTGGTAAATCATTCAAGTATACATGACTCACTAGTATCGCCTAAAAACAAGTAATACCAGATATCGTACCTCAGGTATTTTCAAAGCAAGAAGAGTAACCAAATTCATCTTTAAAAAAGATTTCAAGAGTAAAATCGAAGCAATATCTTCTGAGAGTTGTAACCAAAATACTGAAATGTAACAACAAGTAAAAGATAGTGTGGGTGCAATATCAGGTTGTATTTCAGCAAACAGAGTGCAGTGAACATTGCTACAACATTAGAAGGGTGTTGCAACAATAGCTCTCTACAAACACTACTGGATTGAATGGCCTTCCAAGAAAGTGCAGATTAGACCATATGTTGGCAGTGCATATGGTGATCCATCAAGAACCAAGCTAGTACAAATCTTTCCTTTCTTTCCATATAATTTTGCAATCCATAAGTTTGTTGCAGCTTTTTGTAGCCTCTATAACACACTTAGGAAAAACATTTATGTTGTCTTAATTTTAAGTCCAACTCATCTAAATAAAATAACATGTGTCAATTTGTCAAAGATTACTAGATGAAATGTTTGTACCACTTGTGAATAGTGAAGTAAATTGCTATTAGAAAACAAATATCCACTAACACTTGACTTAATCTCACAACCTTCACTTATACCCACAATAAGGTGTTTAGCCTAGCATGACTGAATGTAAATGCTCAAATGTAAATGACATGAAGGTAAAAGACATGAATGTAAATGACTAAAAAGTAAATGACTTGAAAAGTAAGTGAATGCTGTAAAGGTTGTTGTAGCAACAAATGGCAGAAAATAAGAACAAAGTACTAAAGATTGCAATTAAAAACTACTAGAATACAAAGCTTGTTAGAAGCTTTGACTCAGGTTTGTTCATGCTTACAACTGATAGTTAAACTCCTACTTATACTAAGCAAAACAAATCAAAAAGATGCTTACTAGTACAAAAGCAAATTGTCCAATGGATAATAACTAGGAATATTAAGTCTAATTAACAAAAGTAAAAGATGCTTAAGGAGACAAAGCAAGGCATCTTCAGAGGTATCTTCCATCACTCTTCATATGCACTTGTAATCCAAGATGCCTTCTAGAAAGTCTTCACAAAAAAATCTTCCAAGGATTGAGCCGACTGCTACCAATGTCAGTGTTGTAGCAATGCTTGCTACAACAACAATCAGTTTAGCAATGTTTTCACCAATAATCATAAAACAATACCACTTCCTACATCCTAGCTCAAATAAAACTATCAGTATAAAATAAGACTAAAAGACTCAATATAGGATTAGGAAAGATGTAAAATAAGGTAAAATAAAGTCTTAAATCGATACTAAAGTGTATACTTTTACACACTTATCAGTTAACACTTGGAGTCGGGAACCAAGATGAGGTTCAAGAATCTAGTGTGACGGCTCCCGAACAACCGCGACTAGGCGCTGTTCCCAAACCACCCATTCCTCAAATGTTGGTGGGGAGGATTGTAACCGTACCTGGAGTGAATTTGGACACAAAAAATCCCGTTATGCAAGTTATGGATCCTCAATCCATGATAATGGAGAGTTTCCTCCAAATGATGAACTCGACCATGGATAAGATGGACAAGAGGTTTATGAACATACTGGAGGATCGGGATGCCTTGGCGGAAAATGCAGTGGTTGGTTCCGGAGGTACCAGAAATGTGGTTAGTACCGAAGAGTACGTGAATGTGGGGACAGGACGAGGAGAAATAGGATGCTCCTTTAAAACCTTCTTATGTTGTAAGATGTCAGAATTCTCGGGGTCTACGAATCCGATCATTTGCATGAACTAGCTTCGAGAGGTAGAAATAGCCTCTGAATCTAACGAATGTGGGGAACGTCAAAAATTTAGGTTGCATCACAGATGTTTAGGGGGAAGCCCTCAAATGGTGGAATGTAGTCCGGGAATTTCTTGAGCCAACGGTTTTGGCTCAACTTTCATGGGGAACCTTCAAGAAGAAAATTATGGACAAGTATTGTAATGAGAGAGCCTTGGACCGGATTGAAGAAGAATTCCGGAGTTTGAAGAAGGGAGATCGGTCAATCGCAGACTATTCCAAATCATTGGCGGAGAAGTTAAGTTTCGTAGGGCATTTGGCCCTTGACGAAAAGGCCAAGATAAATGCCTATCACAAGCGACTGCCGACAGAGATGAGGACATCAGTAAGGAATGCAAAGGTAACCACGTTGAAAGAGGCAATCTAAGAGTCACAATTAGTAGAAGATGATCTCGTTCAAAGAATGGAAGAATGGGCCCATGCCGGCTGCTACCAATATCGTATTTTTTCATTGTGGCTTTTAGAGTTACTCCGCTATTTTGCATTGTATTTTTTTCATCTTGCCGCTTGGTGTAAAATGTATATACGTTAATGTCATAGCCCTAGTATGATGACACATCATATCGGGGACCAAACCCTAACCGTTCCACTACCTGATCAACTTTTTCTCCCCCATAACTTGTTTTCACTCGCTCTTTCAACCATTGTGCAAATGTTCTGTGATGCTCATTTGCCAACCATTTTTCGCTCCTCGATCTATTCATTTCTTATAACATTGTCATGTGCTCATGTATGTAGGGAGCAACAGTTGTCATGTTTTGTAAGACGAAAAAAATGTGCATGTTGCAGTTTGTCGCGGTTTGGAATTATCTTTTTAAAGCCAATTGTCCCAACCCCTCCAAGTCTTCCCTCATGGCGAGATTGCGGAATTCCAACATTTGTTACACCAGCTAGATAATTTGTACAAAAATCAATCACCTCCTCAGAAGCATATCCTTCAAAAATACTGCCCTCTGGTCGATTTCTATTTCGTACATACCCCTTTAAAAAACCCACATATCTTTCAAATGGATACATGTAACGCAGAAAAACAGGACCACGCGCCTTTATTTCTCCGACAATGTGATATATCAGGTGAACCATGACATCGAAAAAGGAAGGCGGAAAGTACATCTCAAGTTGGCAAAGAATAAGGATAATATCCTTCTGCCATAAATCCAACACTTCAAGATCAATCACTTTCGAATGAATCAAGTTAAAAAAACAAACAAAGCTTTGTGATTATGTGCCTGATATGTTATGGCAAGATCCCACAAATTGCAATGGGAATAATGTGTGTCATTAAAACATGACAATCGTGAGACTTCATACCAAGAAATTTTAAGTCCTTTATTGACACCAACTTCTTAATGTTAGCTGAATATCTAGATGGAACCTTAATACCTTGCAAGCATTGGCAAATCTAGTTTTCTCGACTCTACACAAAGTATAGCAAGTCGGTGGTAGATATGTGCGACTTCCAATTTCAATAGGAGCTAGTTGTGATCGAATCCCCATTTCAACCATGTCTCTTTGAACTTTAACCCCATCTTTCGTCTTCTCTGGAATGTTCAACAACAAGCCTATCAAACTGTCACATACATTTTTCTCCATATGCATAACATCAAGACAATGTTGGACTTGCAAGTGCTCTCAATATGGCAAATCCCAGAAGATAGACCTCTTTTTCCATATATTCTTAGGAGGAGGTGTACCACCTTTTCCAAGAACAATGTTTAGATCTTCAACTCGAGAATATATAGTTGGTCCATCCAATGGTGGCCTTATTACTCCATGCTCAATTTTTCCGTCAAACGCTTCCTTTGCGGTATGGGTGACCCCTTGGTAGTGATCTTCACATGAACACGTTTTTCTTACAATTTCTCAACCTCAACGAATGTGTGTCATCTTCACATGGAGGACACACTTTCGCTCCTTTTGCAATGTATCCTGACAAATTGACGTACACTGGAAAATCATTTATGGTGCAAAATATCATGGCCCGTAATCGAAAATCCTCCTTACCGTATGTGTCATATACTTGAACGCTTGAACTCCATAATTCTTTTAAGTCATCGATTAACAGATCCAAATAAACATCAATGTCATTCTCGGGTTGTTTGGGACCTTGAATTAATAATGACACCATGATATATTTTCGTTTCATGCATAGCCAAGGCGGAAGATTGTAGATGCATAACAAAACTAGCCAGGTGCTATGATGGCTGCTCATGTTTCCAAATGGATTAATCCCGTCTGAACTAAGACCAAACCATATATTTCTAATTTCGCCGCCAAATTCTTCAAAATCAGAAATCGATATTTCTCCATTGAGGAGAATCAATCACATGTCTTATTTTCTCATCTCTTTTACGCTCTTCGGCATGCCAACGCAACAATCTTGCATATTTGGGGTTTGCAAATAATCGTTTTAGCCTTGGCACAATGGGTAAATACCACAATAATTTAGCAGGGGGCCATTTTTCATCCCATCACTGTTTTCTTCCGCATGTTTTTCCGCTTATACCGTGATGTGCCACATCTAATACATTCATGTAGGTTTGCATACTCGTTTCGGTACAACATACAATCATTTGGACATACGTGTATCCTTTTAATTTCCAATCCTATCTGACACATTAATTTTTTTGCTTGGTATAAAGAAACAGGCAACTCATTATCTTCGGGAAGCATTTCATGCAAAATCTCTAATAGACTAGTGAAACTTTTATCAGTCCAACCATTGCTTGCTTTTAGGTTAAATAATTTCAAAACTGCTGAAAGTTTGGTAAATTTTGTACAACCAACATACAACGGTTTTTTTAGAATCAACAAACAATTGTTGAAAATCTTCATAGTGCTTATGAGCAACATTATGTTCCATATCATGTAACATATCATATATATTATCATGACTGCTATTGTTTGAATCATCGTTATCACCGACATTACAATAAAGACTCATGTTACGATCATCAAACACTTCACCATGTCGTGACCCAATTGTATACCATTCCATAAACCCACGACATATCAGATGTCCTTGAATTACATGATAATCAGTAAAGTTGTGCAAATTATGACAATTTTACACGAACACCAAATGTAATTTTATCCATAGTTCACCCGATTATCTTCAGCGGCTTTAATAAACTCATCCAAATTGGTCAAATATTCAATGGTAGCATGTGTTATTTTGTACATTTAGGTATCACGATCCATCTGTAATGTAAAAAATAAAATATTAATGGAATGCATGAATAGAACAAATGGCAATCCTAACCCACTTTTTGAATAATTTGTCTCAAATGTGAATACGTATTAGCAGATTGAGTATTTAAAAAAATTCGACAACATTTCCCTTTGGCTCCCCAAATATGCGTCTGAAACACATGCTCGTAGGAGCAATGGGAAATATCTACCAATTTTTTCTTAAATACTTAATCGACTAATACGTATTCACATCCTAAATGAGACAAATTATTCAAAAAGCAATCCCAAAACGGGGACTATATAAAAGTAATCTCTATTAGATTATTTCAGACGGGTATATAAGCTAAAGGCATATGCAATGTTGTCCCTAAGATATAGAAAATTATGTACGTTAATGTAATACTAAAAACTAAAATTTAGGATGACAAAGATTTGCCTTGTTCCACTGATTTTTAATTACTCTAACGAGCAAATTAATTCTTGTAATTCGATTGCACGAACGGTCCTACAAAATGTAAAAACCAACACCATTACTTATATATTATTTCATACTTACATTCATGAAATATATATATATATATATATATATATATATATATATATATATATACGTGTAAATATATATACGTGTGTATATATACGTGTATATATATATATATATATAAATATACGTGCGTATATATATGTGTGTGTGTATTATGCATGTGGCTAGGAGAAAGATAAAGAATTAACACTTTTACCTTACAAGATCTTCACATTCATTAATGGGATATGAAAAAAGAAAAAGAAAAAGGAGAGTGGGAAGTTGCCATACAAATTGATTGGAAGGAGAAAACATATAGGATAGGTAGATATTTGACCTAGAGAAATACAGGGTAAATGGCACCCAGTTTCTAGGGGTGTTCAAAAAAACCGAAAAACCGAGCCGAACCATTTGATCCGAAACCCAAAAAACCGAAAACCGGAAAAACTGAAAACCGAAAAACCGGGTATTCACGGGTCGGTTTCGGTTTTAAATTGTAGGTATCCGCGGGTAACCGATCCGAACCGGTATATATAGAACACTTAATAATATTATATTTAATATCAACCATTTAATTTTTAAATAATCATCAACTAAATAGTGAATATTTTTAAACAATAAAACTTATTTCAATCTCTTATTATTGGATTATTTTTATGTATTTGTTATGTAATTGGTTTAAATTTTCTATTTTGGTATTATTTTTATATTGCAAATACTATTTTTCTATAAATTCGGGTAACCGTGAACCGAATTGCGGGTAACCGACTAATTTCGGTTCGGTTCGGTTCGGTTTGGTTCAACCCGCGGTTCGGTTTCGGTTCGGGTAACCAAATATCCGCCTCATGCAGTTCGGTTTACATTTTTCTTACTAACCGAGCCGAACCGAACCGTGGACACCCCTACCAGTTTCCTCAATGCAACCGGATAGGATTTCTAAAAAAACACGGGGGTAAATGGTACCCGGTTTCCTCATTGCAACCGGGTAGGATTTCTAAAAAAACGTGTATTTTTAATTCAATGGAACCCGGTTTCTTCTAAACAATTGGGTACTATTATCATTCCTATATTCCCCGAACAATAAAACCCGATTTATTACAGGGGGACGGGTGCAAAGCAAAACTCATGTGGGACAAATAGCACCCGATTTCTTGGTTAACCGAGTTATATTTGGGGGGGTTGTATCAGATATTCTGTAGTAATGCTCTTCAACTTGTTTGACTAATTTAATAAGAATCGTCATAAATCCCAAAAATACATTTTTAAAGAGTTTTAAGCAATTTATGACCCAAAGTGTAATGATAACCATTAAAATCTCATTTGATGCAAAAAATCTTATCTATACTATATTATAAAAACGACATAAAAAACTCTTAATTACAACATTTTAAGCACAAGGTACAACTAATTAAAGCCAATTACTTAATTTACAATTTCTTAATGCTTTGGTACAACCTTTCCAAGCACAATATCTCACATAATCATATATTTGTAGAATGGATACTCATTTATTAATATAAATATTTGTTTTTTTGGTGGAGGATTTTATAAAATAGATTTTATATTAGCATAATCTATTTTAAATGTAGATTTTACATTTAAATCTATATTAATGAGATGTAATATAAAATCTTTTTTCTTCCGTCTCATAATGATTTTTCCATATTTTATTTTATAAAATCTTTTTCCATATTTTATTTTATAAAATCTTTTTACATAATGAGATGTAATATAAACTCTTTTTTCTTCCGTATTTTTTTTGCTAATATAAAATCTATTTTATTTTATAAAATCTACACGTATTTTATATTAACATAATATAAAATCTACACGTATTTTTTTGCTAATATAAAATCTACACGTATTTTTTTTTTCACGAGCATTAAAAGAAGAAAAAAGAAGATTGATATGAATTAAAAATAAAAAATAACGAGATACACTAATAAATTATCGTATTCTTTAAAATAAAAATATTCTGCAATATTTTCCAAATTAACCAAATGTAAAGAAAATAAAATAGAAACGATATAGATATAAAAATATTCTTCCATATTTTTAATATATTTACATTTAAATGTAAAATCGAAAATGAAAATAAAAGATTTTAAAATATTCTCTACATTATAATCATCTATTTGTGGAATGGATACTCATTTATTAATATAAATATTTGTTTTTTTGGTGGAGGATTTTATAAAATATATTTTATATTAGCATAATCTATATCTATACTATATTATAAAAACGACATAAAAAACTCTTAATTACAACATTTTAAGCACAATGTACAACTAATTAAAGCCAATTACTTAATTTACAATTTCTTAATGCTTTGATACAACCTTTCCAAGCACAGTATCTCACATAATCATCTATTTGTGGAATGGATACTCATTTATTAATATAAATATTTGTTTTTCTGGTGGAGAATTTTATAAAATAGATTTTATATTAGCATAATCTATTTTAAATGTAGATTTTACATTTAAATCTATATTAATGAGATGTAATATAAAATCTTTTTTCTTCCGTCTCATAATGATTTTTTCATATTTTATTTTATAAAATCTTTTTCCATATTTTATTTTATAAAATCTTTTTACATAATGAGATGTAATATAAACTCTTTTTTTTCAGTATTTTGTTTTTGCTAATATAAAATCTATTTTATTTTATAAAATCTACACGTATTTTATATTAGTATAATATAAAATATACACGTATTTTTTTTGCTAATATAAAATCTACACGTATTTTTTTTCACGAGCATTAAAAGAAGGTTGATATGAATTAAAAATAAAAAATAACGAGATACACTAATAAATTATCATATTTTTTTAAAATAAAAATATTCCGCAATACTTTCCAAATTAACCAAGTGTAAATAAAATAAAATAGAAACGATGTAGATATAAAAATATTCTTCCATATTTTTAATATATTTACATTTAAATGTAAAATCGAAAATGAAAATAAAAGATTTTAAAATATTCTCTACATTCACTATAAATATATATAGCTTCTCTATGTATCATCCGAGTACAAGAAGAAGACGAACGGTCGGGTGTCAATGACGGAACCTGCAACTGAACAAAAAGTATTCTACTATATTTTTGTTTCTTTGAAAAACTACTTTTTTTATTTTATTTTATTTACTGAGGATTTGTTTATATTTTTCAAAACCCACAATCATATTTTTCGAAGTAGGGGAATAAGATATATATATATATACATATCTTTATTTTTATCGACTAATACTATGAGGTCTTGAAGTCAATAGTCAGATAAATTTTCAAGTGCTACTGAGTGAATTTGAACTATATACCAGTTGAGTTGCCGGTTACAAAAGATAGAAATCATTTATTTTCTTTGTCATATTTGATGTGGGTTGAATGTTGTTAATTAATCTACATATTTATACATTCAAAGTGATTGTCAAGTGTTGTCGAGAAGGTTTCAGAAAAATTGCAAAATCTGTAAAAACGTATGTTCATATTTATAATTATTTCAATAATAGTGATATGTTGTGAGACATGTCGTTTGAGTTTTAAATAATATAATATCAAACTATTACCAATATTATTGCACAAACTCATAACAACAAACGATTAAGAATATATGCAAGTTAACCACTTATGAAAATACATTCGTTTTTCACATTGTATTTCATTAACTGTTAACAGAGAAATTACGTTTCATTTTAACTCGGTTCAATATTCCAACAAAAAATTTATCCTTCCATGCAATGCACGGACCCAACACTAGTTTTTATGATTTATATTTCAAAATACTCAATAACTCAAAATAAACATTCTTTAATGAGTTATAGACCTAAAATGTATCCAACAAACCAATAATATGCATTTCCCAAATATTTATAATAACAATACACCAAGTTATAATAATGTCAAATAATCACCATTATATGTAATAAATCATCAAAATATCACATTTTTATGATTTTTTTTATATCATAATGTCCAAAAACCCCAAAATTTTAGCATTTTACAAAACTTTATAAAATCAAATATACCACATACGCAATTTCATCAATTAATCAACACAATTGATAAATCTAAAAAAACATTTTAATACTTCAAAATCGACGTTTTTGACATGTACATAGTTTTCACAAAGCAACTTAAAGCTCACCTTCTTAGGTTAGGTTAAACCTAGTTTCTAAACCCAAGATCTAGCTTCCAAAGTGAAGATTGAGATCCACAAACAAATACCTCCACAAATCTTTTCAAGCCAAAACCCAAGTCTAGAAAGGTACCACATATTAATACACACTTCAAATCCACAAAGATCCCCCAACTATAGAGCTGAAAATACTCAAGAAACTTACCTCTTCAAGAACTTGGAACCTTCCACCCAAAACTCTACAAACGAGATCTTCATCTCTAAGACAAACCTTGATTTCAACTAAACTTGAGAAATCTTGAGACCTTAACCCTAGATCTTAAATATCCATGTTAATCCTTCCATTTGCCCTAAAAAAACCCTTAATTATCACCCCAAATAGATCAAGAGTCGCTCCCAAGAAGAAATAAATGAAGAGAGTCAGAGATAGAAAGCAAACCCTAGCCAAAAGAGGCTTAAAAACCCGTGAGGGCCTCCAGGAAACTTAGGTCACTTGGAGAGTTTCCCGAACACAAAAACCAGCCGTCCAGCATCTTTGGCGGCTTGGGAGGCGAGGTAGGTATCTTGGTAACCACCTTGGCACTTTGTTTGTCGTTTTTAAGGTGTTTTGCACCTTCTCTTGCGACCAATCTTGCATGGGAGGTCTCTTAATGCCCCGGATGGCTTCCGGCACAACATTTCTTTATCCCAACTCGACCACGTCCCTTGATTTTAAATGCCACACAAACACCAAATGACCCGTTAAAACAAGTCTACACCCTTAAACAATTAACCGCAAAAACATGAGTGTTACAACTTCGAAACACGAAATTTGGACCACCAGTGTATTTTACGAATAGCAGGGACGAAAACCAAAAAGTATCCATAAACAAGGGAGCACAAATGTAATTTACTCTTTAATAATTAAAAAAAAATCATAGAAATACTTTCAATGTGATATATTTCTAATATTTTATAATTTAATAATTAATTACATCTATTTTGCTTTACCAATTTGTATACATCTTTATCTATTTTTGTTTAACATACTTTCAATTGATAATTAACTAATTATATAAGACGTTTACGATTCAATTTTATAGGCAAACATGCTAGTTATCAATATACCCTTTAAATATAGTACAATGTTTGAAAAAGATACAGTATAATGTTTGAAAAAGTATAGCATGAACGTATATGTAATGTTAATTGAAGTTACTAATAATTTATATCATGTTAATATAAATAAAAGTATAAAATATCGTAACGTTAAATCTGCAATCAATAAAACTTTAATTTTTATCATATATAAGAAATCCATGTATTTTGGTACACAAATTAAATTTTATTTTGCTATACGAGTATCGTTACATCATTCAATTCTTGTTGTGAATAATCTTTGATTACGATATACTACTATAATTTATGTCGTTAATAAATTGTCATTAGATATTTGGTATTGTTCTGTCATTCAAAAAAGTTATCAAACAATCATTTTCGTTAACAATTGATCCAAGCAGAAGAGTAAAATGGTAATTTATGTCACTCAAATTATTTTTTAGCACAAAAAACAAACCAATTTATTTAAACTCATATATACAAGGTTTTGTGAAAAAATAAAAAACAACCAATTGGAATCAAGGATTGATAAGTCTTGTTTTCATTAGATGTGTTATTGATTAATCGGTTTTAATTGGTTTTCAACATTTTTTGAACTAACCAATAATCGAACCGAATGAGGTTCGATTTAATTGGTTCTGACTATATGATTCAATATCCCGGATAATTGAACAAGTAAAATTTTGAGTTTGCTTCTCAGTTCGTTCACTTGAGATTTATGTAGCTATTAACTTCAAGGCCTCCAAGGAACTTGAAGTGGGCATGGGCAGACCTATTAAGCCCTCAACTTCTTTTTGTAAGCACAATTATTTTTTTATACAAGTGTATGTAGTTGCCGATTTCCTTAGCAGCCCTGTGCAAATATGGTTCTCAAGCCATTCCACTTAAGAGTCTTTGAAATTGAATTTACGCTTACCTGGTAAGCGTTGCCTATAATAGTAAGCACTCTCATTTACCTTAATCGGTAAGAGTCTAGAACATTAAAATGGCATCATATGCAAAAATTTACCAGGTAAACACTGACTAAGTAATAGTCGTCAACCTCACGTACCAGGTAAGACTTAGCGGTCCTCGTCATCACTCTTACCGGATAAGTTTCTATTTCCTTGCCATGTTCATCCGATAAGGTAAGCAATTAGGAGGTAACCATTTGGTAAACGGCCCAACCTCAAAGATACTGAGACCACCTTTGACAGGATGTAGGGCCTAATAAAATCCATATCTAAGCTTTTAAAAGTTGAGTGTGAAGCATGTTTTAGTTGAGAAAAGGGGTTTTGAACCTATGAACTCCAAGGTATGCCACCATACTAAATGTTTAATGAAAAAACCACCCCCTATGTGGGTATGCTAGTTTGGTTTGGTTCCATTTTTTCAATGTTCTAGGTATACCACCATGATAAATATATATGTAATAGTATTGACCAAGGCGCCGTTTACTAAATGCTTATCGGGTAAATGTTTACCGATATCACTTATTTTACCAATTGAGCATGACAAGGACCATCTATCCCCGTGAGGAAAAAGATCTTTTACCCGGTAAGTGCTTACCGGGTTTAAGACTCTTACCAACAATTCATTTTGAAGGCAAGTGTGAGAACTTTATCTTGCCGGTAAGCGTTTGGTAAAAACAACCCCTAATTCTGTCATACGTATATGCAAAACTATCGTTTTATAAATATATATATATATATATATATATATATATATATATATATATATATATATATATATATATAAAGAAGTGATCCTTACATGTAAAATCATCTTGAAGGCCTATTGATAATCACCTTATTTTTTTGTCAGCAGCCTAGTTACATTCTGGAAGCGTATATTGTCTCTATTTGTTGTTAGTTCAGGGACGGATTTAAGAAGGTCCCACCAGGGTCCACAGTGAATTGTCCACTGTAGTGTATAGGGATGTAAATGAGACGAAGACTTGCGGGCTACTCGAGATCAACTCGGTCAACACTCGACTCGAATAGGCTCGGCTCGACTCGAACTCGAGCTCGACTTGATATACTAACGAGTCGAATCGAACGACCTGATACTCGACTCGATAAGCAAAATAATAATAATAATTAGTAATATTATTTTAATTGATAATAATAATAATAATAATAATAATAATAATAATAATAAAAAAAAACTCAAGTTTTTTAATTTTTTTTTGGAAAATGATGGTGTAAAAGACATGGGTAAACTTTAGATGATGTGTCTAATCCATCCCACATTGGTGGGATATAGAACCCAATGCTTTGAACTCCACTATATATAGACTTTTCTCCTCCCTTGTTTTACATCTTTTGCCTTTGTTAAATGGCTTGAACCTAAGGGCTTGAGCCTATGTAGGGGTGTAAATGAGACGAGACAACTCACGAGCTACTCGAGATCGACTCGGTCAAAACTCGGTAATAGACTCGACTCGAACTCGAGCTCGACTCGAACTCGAGCTCGACTCGATATACTAACAAGTCGAGTCGAGTATAATGATACTCGAGCTCGACTCGCATCATTTACACCCCTAGTAGTGTAAATATTTCTACAACCCTAAATAGTGCCAATACTGTGATTCGATCATTTTGTGCTACGAAGGCCACCGGTGACATAAATTCCTGGACCCCTCACTGACTGTGTCCGCATGGTATTACAGCTAGCGGCCTCTGAACAACGCATGTGTTTCTTTCCTTGTTTCCAAGCCGGTGAATATCATCCTTAACAAACTGAACATCAAACACAACTGGATCCGGTAGAATGATGCATGAACCTCAATTCACCATTGCAAAATCTAGTTTGGTAACCTTTGTGGTAGCTCAATTGGTCAGACCTCAGATTACTCCCATTAGCCACCTGTTCGAGTCCTCTTAGGGTCACCGGAGGTTTTCCCGGTTGTTAACTTCAGGACCCATATATAAGATTAATCGAAATGCGTGTAAAGATGGTTCATACACCCCTCACAGCATGCTAACAAGGTGTTGCTTGATGCATTGCATTATCTGATAAAACTAGATCCTCTTGCCTTCCTAACATTCTGGTTGACCATTAACCTTCTCATTCTTTCAGCATCATCCCATTTCTCACCCATAACAAACAAATCAGCAATAAGATTATAAACACCTCCGTCTTTCTCGGGCCTCAACATCTCTATCACTCCATCAATCACCCTTTCCGCCATCTTAAAGTTATCGTGTACCTTACAAGAATAAAGAAACGATCCCCAAACATTCATATTGGCCTTTGGCGGCATCCTCATAATAACCTCATATGCATCTTCGAGCTTTCCTGCCTTGCCAAACAAATCTACCATACAACAATAATGATAAATCTTTGGCTTCAACCCACATTCCTCAATCATTTCAAAGTAGCCGCGTCCCTCCTCAACCAACCCTGCATGCACACAAGCATTTAGGATCCCCGTGAAAGTGAATTCGTTTGGTTTAACACCCACATTTTGCATCCTCTCAAACATAGTTCTTGCTTCGTTAACGTATCCATGTTGTGCTGCCCCACAAATCAAAGCGGTCCAAGAAATGACGTTAGTATCTCGCAACATGTCAAAGACCACGGAAGCAGCCTTCAAGAATCCACATTTTGCATACATATCTACTAACGCGGTCCCAAGTTCCACGTTGAGCTCCCATTCGTTCCTCGTGATGAACCCATGAATGGACTTCCCCAAAATCGATCCAATCGTACCCATGCGTCCACACCCTCCTAGGATGGCACACAACGTGAACTGATCGGGTTTTAGCTTTTCATCTATCAACATCTCGTGCAAGAGTCTAAGTCCTTTTCTCTGATGACCACAATTGAAGTAGGCTGCAATCATTGAAGACCAAGAAGCGATATTCCTCAGCGGCATTTCATCGAACAAGGACCTTGCCGTGTCCACATTCCCCGATCTCGAGAAGCCAGTGATCATGGTATTCCAAGTGACAGTGGTTCTCTCAGGCATTTCATCGAACAGGGCGCACGCATCGTCAAAACAAACATTCGAGTAGCCATTTAAGAGAGAGGACATGATGTAAACGTTAGACGTGAATCCAAGTTTCAAAATATGGGCATGAAGATGACGAAGAAGAGAGAGATTGTGCAAATGGGTACACGCTGTAAGCGTGTAGAGGACCGAGAAACTGTCCACAGGGATGAATTGTCGGTGCATTTGCGTGTAAATTTGCACAGATTTGCAAGGAGAAGATGCATTTTTTATGGCTGAAATCCATGATGATGATGTTGATACCGGTGATGATAGAAGGAGAACAACTTGAATCAGTTGCGGTTGTTTGAATCGGCGACACAAAATCAGGGGCATTTCGTATTACAGGTATGGTTAGGGTAAGAGATATTCTATTATCCAATTTATTTAAAAGAGTGAATTACATAAATGGTCCCTCGTGAATCCTGGATTTCATTTTTCGTTCCTCAAGATCTGAAAGTACATTGGTGGTCCCTAAAATCGAGATATGGTGCCCAAACTCGTCCCTGGCGCTAACGCCGTCCACTGAGCTGCCGTTAGAGGCAACATGTGCCCCTCACGTGAGGGGCATTTTTTTCATTTCACCCTTTCCCTCTATTTCCTTCTTTTATTTATGTTTTTATTACCAAACGACGTTTCAATCTCTATCTCGTTCATCACCTGTACTCGATTCCACTGAGCATCATCTCACCTGCACTCGATTTCACTTACGACTAAATGCAATGGGACGAACTCAATGGCAAATACGAAGTAGCTCAGATGATACTGATTATCCAGAGATATATGGTATGTAGAATTTCAGTCATGAATATTTTCATCATTGATTACACATTGATTTGAGCTAGGTTTTTGATTAAATGGTTGTTACTGTAAATTTCAGGTATTTATAATACCCTAATCACATTGAAGATACATCATGGAGGTTTGTTCACAAAGAAACCTGGAAGGGTATACGTGAGTGGTAAAATTAACTTTGTAGACTTAGTTGATACTGATGAATTCTCTGTACATGAGCTAAGTGCAATGCTTGCTGACATGGGTTACAAAGACCATGTGCCTATGTATTATCACTTTAAAGTTCCAGATATGGATTTAGATTACGGTCTAAGGCCTTTAGGGAATGATGATGATGTGTTGCACTTTTTTAAATACTTTCCAAAACATAAGCTTGTTGATGTCTTTATTGAACATTGGAGGACAAACCTTAGAACATATTTTACCTCACACAATGCACATAAAGTTGTAATAGAGGAGCTTGATGAGGATGTGTCACCTGAACTCAATAGGAGACCAAAGAAGTCTGTCCATGGGGATGGTAGTTCTTGTAAGAAAAAATTGTTTCTTGGCTGGGTTAATGAAGAGCATGTTGATGAGACTCACACAATAGGGGGTACAGGGGAAACTGTAGTAGAGAATGAATGTTTGGGGGTTAATACTGATACAACAAACACAACAAGGGAATATGTGGATAGGAGTGAAGTTGGTGGTCATGGAGGAGTAAATATGGATAAAAGTCAGGTAGGTGGATTAGATTTTGACCTTAATGACATAGACTTAAATGATTTGTACATATTTAATGACAATGAATTTAATCCTTTTGATGATGGAAACAATGACATTGGTAATGAAATCAACATGGGTCAACAACCTGGAGTAAATATGGGTCAACCTGAGTGTGATGAAGGTGGAGTAGATGAAGATATTGCCTTGAGTGAGGGACATGAATCTGATGAAGATATTGCCTGCAGTGAGGGACATGAATCAGATGAAGACATTTCGTTGGGTGATGAAGCTGGAGTAGATGATATAGAAATTGACATGTCAGAATTTAAGAATAACATTGACATAGATACAGAGTAGATAGGAGTGACAAAAGATGATAGTCCATAGCGGGATGATGACCAAGCATTTGCAGCAGACCTTGAAGACTTTGATAGTCCATTGTGGGAAGATGATTGTGAGGTTGATAGGAAAGCAGGCTTGAGAAAACTCAGGGGAAAAGCACCAAAAGAAGGAAGTGAGTCTCACAGTGGGTTTTATATTGGGCAACGTTTTGGCACAAAACAGGGGATTAAAAAGCCACTTCAGCTCCATTCCATTAACACAAGAAGACAAATTAGCATTGTAAAAAATGACAACAAATTGGTTAGGGCAGTGTGTAAGGGGATAATACCATCACTGCCTGAAGACAAAGGAGATGATAGCAAAGGCAAAGAAGTCAATGCAAGTGGGAAGGGATGTCTATGGGTCCTACACATATCCAAAGGCAAGCATGATGACACGTGGATGGTCAAGACTTGTGCGGATACACATAAATGCCTGCAGTCTAGAACAATTAAAGCTTGCACTGCCTCTTTCCTCTCCCAACAGATCGTTGACCAACTAGTGCATAACCCAGAAATACCAAGTGCAACCCTGAAACAATCCATGGAGCAAAAGTATGAAGTGAAGATCTCCTACATGAAGTCTTTTAGAGCTAAAACAATGGCTCTGAACCAGCTTAGAGGTGATTATGTGGGTCAATACAGTGTTCTAAGGGACTACCTGTGTGAGATTCAAAGAACAAACCCTGATACCACTGTGAAGTTGGAGGTAGAGCTTGAGCCTAATCCTAATGAACCTACAAGAAAGTTTAAGAGGATCTACATCTGCCTAGGGGCATTAAAGAAGGGGTTCAAGGCTGGGTTAAGGGATCTGTTAGGGTTAGATGGAACTTTCATGAAAGGACCATTTCCTGGGCAATTACTCACTGCAGTTGGGCTTGATGGTAACAATGGAATTTATCCACTGGCTTATGCCATTGTTGAGGCTGAAACAACAAGTTCCTGGAGTTGGTTTCTAGAATACCTTAGAGATGACTTGGATTTATGTCCTAATGATAACTTCACATTTATCTCAGACATGCAGAAGGTATGTACCTTTACATTTTGTTTGTTACTTACCCATAATGGAATATGTTACTAATATTGGTATGAACTAATTGCAGGGTATCCTTCCAACAATTAGAAAGGTTTTTCCATGTGCTGAGCATAGGTACTGTCTTAGACATATCAGTGAGAACATGAAGCTTCAATGGAAGGGAAAGGTTTTTAAAGATCAACTTTGGAAGTGTGCCATAGATACTACTGAACCAGAGTTTGAACAATCCATGGTAGATATGAAGAATTTGAGTACAGATGTATATAATTGGTTAATGCAAATCCCTCCTGAACATTGGAGTAGAGCTCATTTCATAGGTATATCCTTAAACTGTTATGCAAGTAACATGAGAATCATTTTTGTTCTAATGTGGATACATATATGTTTACAGGTAGGTGTCATAGTGATGTTCTCCTAAACAATATGTGTGAGGTATTCAACAAGCAATTGGTGGATGGGAGGTACAAACCCATCATCACAGCCTTAGAGTTCATCAGGCAATATATGATGAAAAGGATGGCTAAAGTTCAAAAGTTGATAAATTCAGCTGATGGACCCCTTACACCAACAACCACAAAGTTGTTGAATTCAATCAAGCAAGAAGCCTCAAAGTATACAGTGATATGGAATGGGGATGAGATGTATTGTGAGTCCGTGTGATTGAACACGATCGTTTACCAGATAATCAAACAACAAACAAGAAACGATTTACCAACCTGTTTAGATTACAAACACGTATTACAAGGGTTGATATTGTTTCTCTCTGATGAACAGTGTAGTGTGTATATGTGTGTTGTGAGTCCGTGTGATTGAACACGATCGTTTACCAGATAATCAAACAACATACAAGATACGATTTACCAACCTGTTTAGATTACAAACGCGGATTACAAGGGTTGATATTGTTTCTCTCTGATGAACAATGTAGTGTGTATATGTGTGTGTGAGATGTTAGATTGTGAGATATCTGATAGATGATATCTCACCTAACATTACTAACATAATATCTAACAAGATATTATCTAACAAACATAATATCTAAAACTAATATCTAAACTAAATATCTATTAATAGATATTTAGGACTAATATAATACTATTAATTAACACAATAATTAACTTCGACAATTATTACAAATTAACATTAGACTAATATCGAGAGTGGTTTTTCAGCTTTAGCTTCAGATTCCAGATTTCAGATTGTATGATCTTGAATCCAATAAATCTGTGATCTAACAATCTCCCCCTTTGGATCAAGATCATTACTAAAATGATTTAGCAATTCAGTCTTCTCTTTCAGCTCAGAAGATGGAATCTCCTTCTTCAGTTTTAGCTTCAGAATGCTTTAGCAAAGTATCTTCAAAGAAAATTTATCTGAAATCAGTATGTCTTCAAAATACTTTGATCTATCGCATTTCTTGGTTTGCTCTTTTCTTCTTCAATGTCTCTTGAGACATAACTTGTAATGTAATGGACATTTCTTCAAGCTTTAGGTTCTCCCCCTTTTTGATGAATAGAGAAACGATTTCATCAAAACTCGGAGTAAGAAATGTCTTTCATTTGGAGCCTCTGATTCGTCAATTCAAAAGATATTCATCCAGATCTTTGCAAATCCAGACAAAATAATCGTGTAACACCTGAATCAACAAATGAATCAGTTAAAATGCCTGTCAGTAACACTAAGTCACTGTGTGTAACGAATACACATTGGAAAGGAGCTTTTGTGATGTTCACTCCCCTAGGGCTTCCATTCAATCATCGAAACACCACAAAGGTAATTTCTATAAACGTTATGACAAAGAAACAAATTCCTTGTGTGTTCGTGCAAGTGATAGAAAGAATTAAGCACTTGATGATTGCTTATAAGGCTCAATATTGTGTAAACCACTGAGACAACAGTAAGTTAAACACAGACTCAATGTGCATGATTGAAGTGCGAAGGTGGGGCAGACTTCCTTCTTTTCAATATCCAGATTTTCCAAATGAAAATCAGATAGCAAATGTGTTGCGTCCCCTTTGAAAATGTGAAGCACTTTCCTTTTGTGACAAAAATGAGTAGTTGGTGAGGTTTGATCAAGAGTTGGCATGGGCTAGTTGTCTGTTTCAATAATGTTCACCAAAGAAATGTGAAACACTAGAAATGTGGCTCCCCGAATCAGAAAAAGTTGGTGCAGAGTTCTGATATTCTTTTAACTCTGTTCTCACACCCTCTTTCTTTTAAACATTAAGCTCACTCTAACCACACTCATTTCTTTTGATTTCTCACACTCAATCACTATGGATTAACTTCGTGGGTAGAAATCACTTGTTAAGGTGATTCCATAGAAGTTGTGTTAAGTCCTAACACAATGAAATCATGTTTTCCTATGATGCATATGATGCTCAATTTGGTTTAACTATTTCAGTTAAAGCTCAAATAGATCTTGAAAACATTTAAAATCACACTTCCAATTCATGTAATCGATTTGAGATTCAGGAAGTGGTTTGAACTTTTAAGAACAATGTTTTCTATGATTGAAAGTTGTCCTTCTTTCAACCATATATGAGATTAAGATAAAGGATTATACCTTTACGTGCGATCTTACATCTCATGAAGCTAAGCTTAAAGTCATAAAGATATGATCTTGTAAGCATCTCTCAAAAACTGCAAAAGTCTTATGTCATAGTCAAAGCAAATTTATTCACTTAAATTAAAATGACAAAAAGCAGAAAAACAATGAAAGTACGAGTTCTGATCAGAAATAATCAGAAGTCATCACCTTTTTATTTTACTCCCCCTGAAATTATGCATTCAAAAATATGTCAGTAAAAAAGATATGCATTAAAATTTCAGACAAATATGTACTCCCCCTTGAAGGTTGATTTCCTCATTGGAGTATTGGAGTACAATCTCTTATTAGCACAGGAGTAAGGTCTTTTGATCACTGAAGTGCGGGTCTTGAACTGCATTATTCAAGAGCCATACTTCGTTGAAGTACGGGTTCTAAGCTGATATACTTTAGAAGCCTTCGTCTTGACATTTAAGTCCGGGTCTTGAACTGTTGTATTCAAGAGCCTTTATTGACATTGATGTCCGGGTCTTGAGCTGATATACTCAAGAACCATGTTCTCCTACTCCCTCTTGACAGTAGGTACCTGCAACATAGAATCATCCTTTTTCTTTGGTATCCACTTCCATTTGGATCCAACTGTGTTAGTATACGATTTTGGCACCCATTGAAATTTGGGTCCTCTTTGCTTTTGAGAATCAAATGAAGAATTAGTATGATAAGAGGGAACATGATATGTGCCAAACCAAACATCATGATCTTTACGAGAAGCATGATCATATCTACCATAATTTGAAAACTTTCTAGTAGATTGAGATAACTGGAATAATTGTTGTACGGAATATTTCTTGCGAGAATCGACAAGTTTTGGTTTTATACAAGCAACATTCGAAAAAGATTTAGCAGTCTCGTTAATCTCCTGTTTTGGTTTCCATTCAGATTTAACTCCTAGCCTTTTCTTGCTCGGATCTGAAACATTTGAAACTCGTGAGTTAGATTTTTGAGCAACAAACGAATGCTTCTTCTTTGGCTTTCCAGTAGTGATCAGTTTCTGTGAATGCTGAGATTTTTTCTTACCTTTAGCATTCTTAGATTTCACAGAAACTGTTTCATCAACTTTCGTTGATGATTTGCTTTTCACAAACTTACTAGATAATCCAATGGATTTCACAACAAAAGATGAATGGTTAGGAAGTTTGGCACTAAAGTCAAATTGATCAATACACTCATCTAAAACACCATCGGAGTTTAGAAAATCAAACCCTCCATCAGTTGAACCAAACATGTCATCAGATTTTGAAGCCTTTGATGATTTAGAAAGAACAATACTCTTAAGCACAGTTGAAAAAACTTTTTGTTCAATATCAATCAAAAGTTTTT
Source organism: Arctium minus (assembly GCA_954870635.1). Classification (NCBI taxonomy): domain Eukaryota; kingdom Viridiplantae; phylum Streptophyta; class Magnoliopsida; order Asterales; family Asteraceae; genus Arctium; species Arctium minus. The sequence continues at coordinate 69,316,249 of OX941092.1, read as the reverse complement.
CATCTGTTAAAGATGTCTCAAGTTCAGAAATTTTACTTTCCAACACGAGAGGAGGGACGTAAATTTTACCTTTAATAGGCTTCGCCTCCATTTCTTTTACAGAATAACTCTGAAAGAAGTCATTTGAAAGAAGTTTCTTTTGATATATTGGATCATCATTATAACTATTATTCAACTTCGCATAACGAAATGGAAGATGAACTTTAGATGATTTCTTTCGTTTTTCGATTTCCTTGGCTTCATCCTCTTTAGACAATCCAGTCCAGAAAACTTTAAGATCAGGGATTCTTCGAGATAGTTTCAAAAATGTAAGATCATAAAGTGCTGGCACTTCAAATATACCCTTTTTAAGGTAATGAGGGTTCTCATAACCAAGTCCCCAGCTCTCTTTATTCTCTTTGGGTTTGTTTAGATGAATGGTTTGTTCAGTTTGACCCAATGAGTATAACTTCTTTTCCAAAGCTTTTAATTTTTCAAGTAAAGATTCGTTTTCTTTGGAAGTTGAAGAATGCATTTTCGTAAGCTCTTTGAAATCAAACTCACTCTTTCTCAATTTAGAATTTGTTTCAGTTATTTCTTTGAGAATTATTGTCTTTTCTTTTGCGCAGTTATCAAAGTTTTTATGCATTGTCTCAATTAATACTTTCTTCTCAGCAATATCCTCGCTAAGTTTCTGTATTGATTGGTTTTTATCATTGATAACACCTTTTTCTCGCTTAAGCTTCGACTCTAACTGGTTTTTATCTTCATCTGACCCATCAAGCACAAGTGTGCTGTCCTTTCTCCTCTCTTTCTGCTTCCAAGGCAGAAATCTTTCCTTTGTAAAGTACAGGTGTATTCTCATCCATACTGATTGAATTAGCTTCGCTGGAATTCATTTGAAAAATAAGACTAAGTCTCGAACTGGCGCAAAAACACAAGTTTGCGCTACGTGAAGGTGGCGTAAAAGTCAACTTTGCGTGAGAGGTGGTTGGCGCAAAAATAAACTTTGCGTGAGAAGTGGGTCGCGCGTTGGAACTTTGCGCGAGTGAAGGTTGGCGCAAGACAGAGATTTTCGCTAAAAGTAGGTCGCGCGAAAGAGCTTTTGAGCGAGACGTTGATGGCGCGAATTGAGGTTTGCACGAGTCGAAGGTCGCGCGAAAGGACCTTTGCGTGAGCAGTGTATGGCGCAAAGTGAGACTTGCGCTAATAGTTAATGGCGCAAAGATGAGAGTTGCGCGAGCAGTTGCTGGCGCAAACCGGTGTGTCGACCGGTATGATGTTGACCGGAGTGATGTTTCGACCGGAGTCTTGCTTTGACCGGATAGAACCTTCGACCGGTTTGAACAGTGCTTCGACCGGTGTGGTCGACCGGATTGGAGTACGACCGGTATTATGTTCGATCGGATTTGAAATGTGAGTGTGACCGGTGTTTTGCTTTGCGACCGGATATATGCAGCGACCGGTATGGAGTCTACGACCGGTATTGGATTAGTCGACCGGGATATACCACGACCGGGGTTAAGATTTTCGACCGGGGTTGGTTCTTTTCGATAAAGCGTCTCTGTAAATCCCAAATACACCAATCTAAATGTCGATTTACAACACCAAGCTTTGACAATGTGATCGATTAACCAAGTAGAGCAACACACAACCTTTTGATTTCAATAACAACCGCTGTATCAAAATATGATCGATGACACAGTGTTCTTTAAAAACTGAAGTACACAGAGAGTTTCTAAAAGTTTGATTTTGATCTGGTTTCAGCTCTGATACCAATTGTGAGTCCGTGTGATTGAACACGATCGTTTACCAGATAATCAAACAACAAACAAGATACGATTGACCAACCTGTTTAGATTACAAACGCGGATTACAAGGGTTGATATTGTTTCTCTCTGATGAACAATGTAGTGTGTATATGTGTGTGTGAGATGTTAGATTGTGAGATATCTGATAAATGATATCTCACCTAACATTACTAACATAATATCTAACAAGATATTATCTAACAAACATAATATCTAAAACTAATATCTAAACTAAATATCTATTAATAGATATTTAGGACTAATATAATACTATTAATTAACACAATAATTAACTTCGACAATTATTACAAATTAACATTAGACTAATATCGAGAGTGGCTTTTCAGCTTTAGCTTCAGATTCCAGACTTCAGATTGTATGATCTTGAATCCAATAAATCTGTGATCTAACATGTATGAAGTGAGTGGTCCAGATTATGACCAATGCATTGTTGACTTTCAAAACAGGTATTGTTCTTGTCGAAGGTGGGAACTGAATGGCCTTCCATGTATGCATTTTGTTGCTGTGCTTTGGAATATGGAAAGCAATGGACTTGCATGTGTAGCACCTGAAGAATTGGTCAACAAGGCCTATTGGTTGGAGACATGGAGGAGTATGTACAGCTTCAAGCTTAAACCAATCAATGGAAGAATGATGTGGCCTAAATCTGAGTGTCCCACAACACTTACTCCACCAAATCATCATGCTCAGATAGGGAGGCCAAAAAAGAAGAGAAAGAAGACTGTGGAAGAGTTGAGCCAAGCTTCCAACAAGGTACCAAGGACTGGGATGAGAAGCAGGTGTACCAAATGCAAGCTCCAAGGCCACAATGTAAGGACATGTAAGGGCCAGGCTAGTGGAAGTCAAGCTTAGGTCATTTAACTATGGAAAAACTTTGTAAAGCTCTATGTAATGTTGTTTATTTTGGGAAACTTGTACCACTTTTTGTCCATATGGTGAATTTCCAGATGCAGGTTATGTAATGGACAACATGGGCTTCAATGCCCTTTTTGGTGATATTTGGTATGAAATGGTTTGGCTATTTATTAATTTTGGATGAATTTTCTTCATTAATTTGTTTTATAGTACAATAAATGCATAATGTATAACAGTGACACTAACACCCTTTGAAGAACAATAATTTAGTTAAACATTAAACTGTTTACATTACTTAGGAAACAAACATCACTATCCAACTAAACAGTCAAACACTGTTTTACATCAAATAAAAAAGTAGGAAACAAACATCACTATCCACGTGAAACAACAAAAAAGCTTCCATCTTTGTCTCTGCTTCTGTATTTCTTGAATGTCACCTTCAAGCTTGTTCTTTGATTTCAATAGGCCATTTATGATTGCCATAGAACGTGAAGAAATTGGAGGGTCAACCCAGCTAAAGAAACCACAATTCCATACCTAATCAAGAAAATAGACCAAAATCAGACCAAATTACCCCAAAATCACAACATAATAAGACAAAAAAAGTGGAACAGGGCGACATACATTTCTCAAACAACAGTTGAATAGGCGCCCTGGATTTGTTTCTGTCCACGATGTTCGAGTGATGGCAGGTAAACCGCAGTTGCAGTACACCATGGGTGGAACAATCGGACGAACCATGGCCGATTGGAGATGCAGAGTGCGAAAGAGAGAGACAGAGAGAAGGGAGGTCGATGGGGACGATGATGATTTATGAACGTTGGGAGCCATTTGATAATGAAGAAGGAAATAGAGGGAAAGGGTGAAATGACAAAAATGCCCTTAACGTGAGGGGCACATGTTGCCTCTAACGGCAGCTCAGTGGACGGCGTTAGCGCTAGGGACGAGTTTGGGCACCATATCTCGATTTTAGGGACCACCAATGTACTTTCAGATGTCGAGGGACGAAAAGTGAAATCCAGGCATTGACGAGGGACCATTTATGTAATTCACTCTATTTAAAATATTGGGTAAAGAAATCGGTAATTATCCATGTCTCGTAAAACTCTGATTCATATTTTACGTTATTTATTAAAGTAGTGGGTAACAAAACAGATAATAGGGGTCTACAAAACCTAAATAGTTTGAAATCCGAACTTGAACTCGAACCGAAAATAAGGTGCTTTTGCAAAACTCGAATACCCCAAAATCCAAAAATCCGAAACGCAACTTTTTGGGTGATATTTGAGTTTGAGTTGGGTTTGATCTTTGACCACCCGACCCACCCGAAAACCCGAAATAATATATATACATAATTTATATATTATATAAATATATTTATTTGTTTAATTATCTTTTAGAAATCGTAAATTTCTAGTCGGTCGAAATGTTTTCTAATTTATAAATTTACTATTGATTTCATCAGTCTCTCAATCAATTGAATTCATCATCAAAATCGATTTAATTTTTATATATATTTTTTGCATTATAATGATACCCGAACCGACCGACATCAACCCGAAACCCGACCAACCCGAACCTGAAGCAATCCGAAATTCGAAACCTAAAATTCGGATATTGATTTTCATATCCGAAATCCGATCGGGGTTTTGGTTTTCCCTCCTGAACTCGCCCGACCCGCCCGATGCACATTCCTAACGGATAATTGATAAATGATAAAACAAAATATCATTTTGAGATACATTCATAAAAATAGTTATTTACTTATATTTACGTTGTTCTATTAAACATTTTATTACTCTAAATATACGCATAATATAATAATTTTAAAGCAATATAAAAATTGTAAAACAACATTTTTTGTTGTTTTTATTTTCTTGATCTCGTCTTCTTCATTTAATCATTATGAACTCTTTTACTCAATAAATATAAAGATTAAACTAAATTACATATTAATATACAACAACATACTATTATAAAAAAATATCAAGAATTACCTCAATATAACTATGTATGTATATATATATATATATATATAAATTTAACTTTATATAACTATACATATACATATATATAGAGGAAAATTCAAATGAAAACTCATTTTTCATTGTGCACGTGAGGACAAATCTCAGTCACTCGATCTCTTTTGATCCAACAACTCATATTAAATAGACTTTTTAATTTAAAAATGTTTAGGGGTAAAAATGGAAGAAAATTTAAACACACGCCTACCATATTTGACTTTTTATTTTCTTTTTTAATTAAATTTTTTTTGCCCAATTAAAGTTTAAAATAAATTATCTTAAAAATTACTAATATTTTAATCAAACAAATTAAATCAAAAAAACGAGGATTTCGTGCTCTTTGATATGACATCCATCTTAATATAGTTTTTTTGTCGTTTTAACTGTTTTTTTATGTGAAATGTTATATATGTGTTATATTCATTATGAATATTTATGTACATTCAAGTTTGTACAATGTCTCGACACCGTAAGTATGTAACTCGACATCACCTTCTTCAACGTCGTAAGGCATCACGTTTCTTCAGCACCGTAACCCAACACCCATCAAGACGAATCGAGAACCTATCGAGTAATTCTGTTGTGAATCGGGGAACAAAAGAGAGCGTGTCACATCTCCACATCTTCACAGATCATTCATGTGTTATTCATCATGAATAATGTATCATTCAGGATGAATAATACAACATTCAGGGTGAATAATTCACGATTCATGAATTCGTGTATTATTCGTCATGAATGTTGTGTAATTCATCCTGAATACTATATTATTCATCATGAATAATGAATGAACGTTCACATTTGTTATTCATACTGAATGTGGAACATCCGGGGATGCGCATACATATTCATAATTAATTAAACCAAATTTCGGTTGTGAATTGAGAAACAAAAGAGAGTGTGACATGTGTCTACACCTTCACGGATCATTCATATATTATTCATCATGAATAATGTATCATTCGGGATGAATAATAGAACATTCAGGGTGAATAATACATGATTCATGATAAATAATACATGAATCATGATAAATAATACATGGATCATGGATTCGTGTATTATTCATCCTGAATACTGTATTATTCATAATGAATAGTGAATGAACGTTCACCTTTGTTATTCATACTAAATGTGGACACCCGAGGACGTGCATGCATATTCATAATGAATATAACACATATATAGAATTTCACGTAAAAAACAATTAAAACGAAAAAATCCTGGATATTGTATTATTCATCCTGCATACGGTATTATTCACCATGAATAGTGAATGAACGTTCACCTTTGTTATTCATACTGAATGTGGACACCCGAAGATGTGCATGCATATTCATAATGAATATAACACGTATATAGAATTTCACGTAAAAAACGGTTAAAACGAAAAAAAAACTATATCGAGATGGATGTCATATCGAAGAGCACGAAATTCTCGTTTTTTGATGTAATTTGTTTGATTCAAATATTAGTAATTTTTAAGATAAATTATTTTAAAGTTTAAGGGGGTAAATTTTTTTTAATTAAAAATAAAAATAAAAAGTCAAAGAAGGTAGGCGTCGATTCAAAGTTACAATTTTGTCATTAATCATTTCCCAATTAACCTTATTATGTATTAACCATTGTTTAGTTTTATAAGTTTTATACAACATAACGAATAATGGGTTATGGATAACGAAAAACCGTTCATCCATATCCTACCCACTAAAATTTCGGATAAACTGGTGATGGATTAGTGGATAAATAGATAAAATTTTCTTTACCATACCCTTATCTAACAGGTCGAAATATAACGGATAACGGGTTTACTCTTACCCATTGACAGCCTTAACTTAAACGCAAGGGAGTTTACCAAGAAATCAACTATGGCCCAACAATCAGAGAAGTTCACAAACCCAACCAAACAGGAATGAAAATCTCACATGCGATGATCAGATCTAGGTGTGTAAACGATTCAACATTTGATCGAGCTACTCAAGCTCAAGCTTAATAATTATCGAGCTCAAGTCGATCTCAAATATAAAATAAAATTCGTGAACCTAGCGAGTTGAGCCTCGTAACACCATTGTTCGACTCGACTCATTCAATAACTCGATTAAATATTTCGAGTATAGCCGAGTTATTCGAGCATACACTTTTTCGAGCCAAACATTCACATATATTCATAAATCATATAAAAATATAAATTTTAATCAGTCCTTGTCTAGTAAAAAACGGGATCGGGCCTTAACCGCTCCTTAGTTAAAAATATAGAACCAAATCCAGACTGCCAATCCTACCGAGCCTTTAAGCACTCTTTTTAGGTTTTAAAAAAATTACTTTAAAAAAACACATATAAAAAAATAAAGTGAATAATTATTTTAATTAAAAAATTCTTCAAATTAGTTAAACAATGACACTGTAAACTAATTAATTCTTTTGACCTTTTCATTTTCTTTTCCTTTTGAATATTTTTCGTATCTTCAATTTGAATTTTTTATATCTTTGTCGTATTTAATAAATTTTCATCAATTTTAACCTTATTTAAGTGATATTTTCTAAAATCTACTCGACTTCATTTGTTGCGTTTAAAGTCGAGTAACATGAAAAAATGGAGAATATCTTTAAAATGTTTTACAATTTTTTCTTGCATTAATTTCACTGTTGATGACAACGAATTATTGTTTTGATATTTTTCAAACTTTTAGTCATAATAAATTATTTGGGTATAAGCAATAGGTCTTCACCGTGTTTTTGGGATTTACGGGCTTTGATAGGGACTTAACCGAACTGGTTTTTGGTTAACCAATGACAGGTTTTCGTGCTTTATCTGGACTTTTTTAACCGGCCACAGGTTCAAATTTTAAGTTTAAAACAAGTTTTTGCCTCTAACTGGTCCTCTATTCAGACCTTTTCTAACCGGTCTTTTTTGGACCGGTGATAGCGGAAAATCGTATAGGTCCACAACGTGGCCACTATGTTGCCACAGTGGCGGTGCAAGTGCACACCGGACACTATGATCGCTATTAAGTAATAAAGTGGTAGATTACCAAGATCGTTTCCATAGGGACTAGTCAACTAAGAATCAGAGAACTTTCATGAACTTCTAGTGCTTGTTTGAGTTCTGAGAACAATATCAATATTTGTGAGTTTTAAGCAAACTAAAAAACGATTAAAAAGGATTAACAAGATAAAAGGTAGGATGTGTGTTGGGAACTGAAGAAATGCTAAGTAAAGTTAATGCTGCTAGAAGAACATGGTTACTACTTCTGGTTGCTACTTCTGTGATTAATGCTGCCAGTTGAAGATTAATACTGCTGAACAAGATTAGTACTGCTAGTTCATAGTTAGTACTGCTTGAAGAGATTAATACTGCTGAGCATAGTTAGTACTGCTGGAGTTAATACTGCTCAGAGTATTAATGCTGCTGAATAAGAATGCTGCTTATATGATAAAGACTTCGCATGGAAGGATGACAGCTGGATGGACTGAAGATATTCATGGAAGTTTGGAGATAAAGATAGAAGTTTATATTGAAGATCTTTTATTATTTTGTAATTATCTTTTATCTTCAATATATGTATAGATTTGTTTAGAATAGTTCTGTAACTTTTGTGAGAACAATTATTATGAGTTATTAGCTTATTAAGAGAGAATCAACCTCAAGGTTAGAACCCTGATTCTAGAGAAGTAGAATTCGTATTGGTGAGTCTGTTCATCAATATTGAGGTTGTGTGTTTAATCTTGTAACTTCAATCATTCAATACAAGTTTACAAGTTGTGATCATTGATTTACTGTTGCATTGTTTTCAGAATATTAAAGTGCTATTCCGCAACTTCTTTAATATTATTTTCTGAGTGTGTGTTCTTGTTAAGAATTAAGATCCTGACAAGTGGTATCAGAGCCTGTATTCTCAGAAATCTTATTCATCATGGAAAACATTACTGAATCAAACAGTACCTTGGTCTCAAAGGTTCCAATGCTCAGACCCAATGAATTCGACATGTGGAAGATCAGAATCAAGCAGTACATACTCCTCACTGACTATTCTATGTGGGACATCATTGAGAATGTCCCTTCTGAAGCAGGAAAGATTGGTGCAGATGGAAAGAGGACACCTCCAAAAACTGATGCAGAGAGAAAGACTAGACAAACAGAGATGAAAGCCTTAAGCACTTTGCTCTTGGCTATTCCCAATGAATATCAACATGAGTTCTGCAATTGCACTGATGCACAGATGCTCTAGAATGCTCTAGAGAAGAGATTCTCTGGTACCAAAAGTACCAAGAGAAATCAGAAGGCCATACTGAAGCAACAGTATGAGAACTTTATGTCAACCAAGAATGAGTCCATGACTCAAACTTTTGACAGGTTCAACAAGCTTATTGGTGAACTAGCTACAGTTGGAGTACAAATTGATCAAGATGATCTAAACAGGAAGTTCCTAAGGTCCCTGGGTGATGAATGGACCATGTATACTGTCTCTTTCAGACAGAATGATCAACTGGAAGAAAAGGAACTTGATGATCTATACAATGATCTAAGAGTTTTTGAATCTGAGGTAGAGGCTAAGAAGAAGCCTTCTGGATATGTTCACAATGCTTCACTCCTATCAGCATCAAGTGATTCTACCTCTAACCCTGAATCAGTTAGTGCTGCCAATGGAGCAAATCAAGAGAAAGGCACTGAAACTGTGTTTGAAGCCTTTCTGTCCAGTCATGGAAACTCTTCTCTAATTAATGATGACTTGGAACAACTCCATCCAGATGACCTTGAAGAGATGGACATTAAATGGCAGATGGCCATGCTCTCTATGAGAGTTAAGAAGTTCATCAAGAGAACTGGGAGGAACAACTTCTCCCAAATAAGAGAAGATGGAGCAGGTTTTGACAAGTCTAAGGTGGAATGCTATAAATGCCATCAAAAGGGACACTTTGCTAGGGAATGCAGAAGTGGAGTGTCTCACAACAACAACCATCAACAAGCACAGTCTGGAAACTTCAATAATAACAGAAACTCTGCTCAAACCCTAGTCTCTCAACAAGGTATGGGGTTTGATTGGAGTGATCAAGCAGAAGAGGCTGTCCAAAACCAAGCTTTAATGGCAGAGGTGTCTGATCTCCCAACAGAGGTAACTTCTAATCTTTGTACTCAAAATTGCATTAACACTGTTAAAAGGTACAGGGATCACAACCAGAAAATGAGTGATGACCTGAAGAGATTAGAAAAGGACATAAAAGACTATGTTAGGATTGTTGAGAGGTTTGAAGGGCAGATTAAGAGTTTTCAAGCCAATGAGCTTCAACATTCCTATGACACAAACTACTGGAAGTGGGAGAAGAATGACCTAGAACTTCAACTGACCAAATCTAAAGAGGAGAGTGAAAAGTTAAGAGGAGAGCTAGCTAAAGTCAAGCTAGATGTAGAAAAGTTTTCCAATGCTTCTAAAGCAATGGATTCTTTACTACAAACTCAGATTCATGATAAACTGAGAAGAGGAATAGGGTACAATACCACACCACCACCCTACAACAACAACTACATCCCTCCTAGTTCAGACTTGTTAGATTCAAAGGTTAGGAAGGACCTGCCTGAGGGAGCCACTGAGATTGATCCCTTAGATGAAGTAGTTGTTAAGGATAAAACTGAGAAAGAAACTGTCAAAAGTAAGGACAGCACTGTGAGTGGTGAGATTCCTATAGAAAACCACATAATTACCAATGAAGGATGTGGAAAGCATTGGGTCAAGTCAAATAAGGTAGAGAAGACTGAGGGTAAGAACAAGGAGATTCACTATAAGCAGACCACTGTTGTGAACTCTGTCCCTTGCAAACAGTGTGCTTGCAGTAAATCTGAGCCCCAAAAACATGATAAAAAGAGGGGTAATCAAAGGAACTGGAATAATCAATGGGCACAAAAACAAAGGGTTGATCTGAGTAAAATAAATAGACCAAAACCCTGTTTTATTTGTGGAAAGCTTAATCACATTGCCAAATATTGCTATTTCAATCCCATGAACTAAAGAATGAATTTTCAGAGACCTACTCAAAAACCCTTTGGTTATAGGAAGAAAGAAAAGAACCATGTGGCCAAGAAAACTGTTAAATCTAAAAGCCACATGAAGAAACAGAATATGGAAGACAGTGTCAAGATGTGGATTCCTAAAAGTACTAAAACTGTTAGTGCTGCTACTGCAAATAGTGCTGCTGACAGTGATAGTACTGCTAGAAGCAATACTGCTGCTAGCAATGTTAGTGTTGCTGACATTGTTAGTACTTCTGCAAATGTTACTACTGCTAACTCTGTTAGTGCTGCCAACAAGGTTAATACTGCCAAACCTGTTAGTGCTGCTAATTCTGTTAGTACCTCTAAAGATAGTACTGCTTCTAGTATTAGTGCTGCTAGACCAATAATCTTGACAAAGTACTCCAATAACAAGTGTTCTGATTTTAAAAACCTCATTAAAAAGGAATGCAAGTATTTTGATGAGAAAGGGAGACCCAAGACCACTTTGGCTTGGGTCCCCAATCAATACTAATTGTCTAATCTAATGTGCAGGGCAACCAACAGCTCAAAGGGAAGAGCATCTGGCATGTTGATAGTGGTTGCTCTAGGCACATGACAGGGAACATGTCTTGCCTCAAGAACTTCAAGAAGATTGATGGTGGGCATGTTGCTTTTGGGAATACTCCAGATGGAGGTAAAATCAGTGGTAAAGGTGATGTGACCAAAGGTAAAATGACATTTGAGGATGTATTCTATGTTGAATAATTAAGATACAACCTGTTAAGTGTATCACAGGTTTGTGACAAACAACATAGTATATTAATTACAGAGTCTGAATGTATTATCCTTGCTCCTGGATTCAAGGTAGTTGATGAAAAGAATATACTACTAAGAACCCCTAGAAAGGACAATGTATATTGTTTAGATATGGAAAGTGTTTCATCTGATTCATCCATAAATTGTCTTGTTTCAAAAGCTTCTCTGGATGAATCATCACTTTGGCATAGAAGGATGTGTCACATGAATTTTAAAACAATAAATAAACTTGTTAAAAACAACCTTGTAAGAGGTTTGCCTTCTAAAGTCTATTCATGTGATGATCATTGTGTTGCTTGTCTTAAAGGCAAACAACACAAAACTTCTCATAAGCCCAAAGAAGTGAACACTATTTCTTCTTCTCTTCATTTATTGCATATGGATCTGTTTGGCCCTACAAATGTTATGAGCATAGGGAAGAAATCATACTGCCTAGTTATTGTTGATGATTACTCTAGATTTACTTGGGTATATTTTCTAAGGACTAAGGATGAGACAAGTGGACTGATCAAATCCTTTATTCTAAGAATTGAAAACCAAACTAATCAAAAAGTCAAAATCATTAGGTCAGACAATGGTACTGAATTTAAAAATCATGACCTAAACACCTTTTGTGAGGAAAAAGGAATTGAGAGGCAATACAGTGCTCCTAGGACTCCACAACAAAATGGAGTTGCTGAGAGAAGGAATAGGACACTAATTGAGGCTGCTAGATCTCTGTTAGCTGATTCTAAACTTCCAATAACTTTCTGGGCAGAAGCAGTTAATACTGCTTGCTATGTCCAAAACAGAGTACTAGTAGTCAAGCCTAAAAACAAGACACCTTATGAGCTCTTAAATAAAAGAAAACCCTTTATTGGATTTTTTAAACCATTTGGGTGTCCTTGTACAATTCTCAATACCAAATCTCACTTAGGAAAGTTTGATAGCAAGGCAGATGATGGATTTCTTGTTGGTTACTCATCTCAGAGTAAGACCTATAGAGTGTTTAATACTTCTTCTAGAAAAATTGAGGAAAGTGACAATGTCAAATGCAATGAGAACACACCAAATCCTATTGGGTCTGGTCCTCAGTGGCTGTTTGACATTGATTCACTAACTAACTCTTTTGGTTTCAGTAGTGATGATTATGCAGGTTCAGGAAGTGGAGGATCAGGGGCTACACAAATTCAAGACAATAGACCACAGTCTGTGATCTTTCCTATGCCTATAAAAGAACCTGTTGAATTCTGTGAAAAAGAACCTCTAACTGAGCCAATTCAGAGTGAAAAAGAAAGAAGAGAAGAGGAATCTTCAGTGCATAAAGAGCTAGAAGTAGCTGAGGTGATCCCCTCTGCTGACTTAAATGATTCCAATCTAGAGGAAGGAATCCATGAAGAACCTAGTTTTCAGACTAGAACACAAAAGAATCATCCTCCAGAGCTGGTAATAGGAGACATCTCTTCTCCTATTATTACAAGGAATCAAAGCAGACTTCAAGAGCTGCAGGATCAACAACACACAGTACTCTCCTGCTTTCTATCCCAGATTGAGCCTAAGAAGGCCTATGATGCAATGAAAGATTCAAGTTGGATAGAAGCCATGCAAGATGAGTTACTTCAGTTCAAGCTACAGGATGTTTGGGACTTGGTGGACCTTCCAAAAGGTCATAGAGCTATAGGTACCAAGTGGATTTTCAGGAACAAAAAGGATGAGAGAGGTATTGTGATCAGGAACAAAGCAAGGCTTGTGGCACAAGGGTACACTCAAGAAGAGGGCATAGATTATGATGAAGTGTTTGCCCCAGTGGCAAGGGTAGAGGCAATTAGGCTGTTCTTAGCCTATGCCTCATACATGAAGTTCAAGGTCTATCAAATGGATGTAAAGAGTGCATTTCTATATGGCACAATTGATGAAGAAGTATATGTCTGTCAACCTCCTGGTTTTGAAAATCCTTCATATCCTGACAGAGTATACAAGCTGAAGAAAGCACTCTAAGGTCTACATCAAGCCCCAAGAGCATGGTATGACACTCTGTCTACCTATCTCTTGGAGAATGGGTTTGAAAGGGGCATCATTGACAAGACCCTTTTCATTAAAAGAAGTAAGAAGGACATCCTACTAGTTCAGATCTATGTGGATGATATCATCTTTGGATCCACAAAAGATCAGATGTGTAGAGACTTTGAAGAGTTGATGCACAAGAGCTTTAAAATGAGTTCAATGGGTGAACTTACCTTCTTCCTTGGTCTTCAGGTGAAACAGCAGTCAGATGGAATCTTCATTAGTCAATCAAAGTATGTGCAAGACATCCTGGAGAAATATGGTTTAAAAGACTCAAAGCCAGCAAGCACACCAATGGAGACTCACAAACAGATCACTGCTGATCTTGAGGGGGAGGATGTTGATGTCTATCTATATAGATCAATGATTGGATCTCTCATGTATCTCACGGCCTCAAGACCAGACATCATGTTTCCAGTGTGTGTATGTGCTAGATTCCAAGTCAAGCCTAAACAATCACATCTTCAAGCTGTGAAGAGGATTTTCAGATACTTAAGAGGGCAACCTAGATTAGGTCTTTGGTATCCATATGAATCTTCATTTGACTTGATTGCTTATTCAGATAGTGACTTGGGTGGTGCCAACATGGACAGAAAGTCTACTTCAGGGGGATGTCAACTTTTGGGTGCAAGACTAGTATCTTGGCAGTGTAAGAAACAAACCACAGTGTCCTTATCAACAACAGAAGCTGAGTATATTGCTGCTGCAAGTTGCTGCTCTCAGGTTCTATGGATTCAAAATCAGATGCTGGACTATGGGGTAACATTTCTTCACACTCCAATCTTTATTGACAATAGCAGTGCTATAAGCACTGTTAACAATCCAGTCAAGCACTCCAAAACAAAGCACATTGAGATCATGTATCACTTTATCAGAGATTGCAATGAAAAGAAACTCATTCAAGTAGCTAAAGTCCATACTGACAACCAGTTTGCAGATCTATTCACTAAAGCTTTTGATGTGGGTAGATTCACTTTCTTGGTCTCAAGTGTGGGCATGATTAACTCTGAATGAGCTCATGTTTTAAAAGGTGTTTCTATACCTGCTACTTTGGTTATTTGTGGGCTGCTAATCATCTTTCACATGAAGTTATTGCCTTGATCAGACCTTCATAAGCTTCAAAAAGAGTAAGTATAGTTAATACTGTAGTTAGTTAATACTGCTAGTGGTTAATACTGCTCTCAGTTAATACTGCTAGTTAGTTAATACTGCTAGTGGTTAATACTGCTCTCAGTTAATACTGCTAGTTAGTTAATACTGCTCTCAGTTAATACTGCTAGGTAGTTAATACTGCTATTAGTTAATACTGCTCTAGGTTAATACTGCTTATGTCCCGTATACTATAAATACCCTTTGCCCGCCTAAAAGATCATAACGACTCTTTGTGTACTGTTCATCTGCTCTCTAATCCTTCTTTTTCTCTCAAAGAACAAGTGTTTCAGTCTAGCATACTCAAGTTCAATGGCATCCATGACTTTCATTGACGAGCACAACGAGATTGCGATGCTACAGAAGCCGAAACAAGCCGATGGATTCCACCAAATTGTGGATTTTCTCAAGTCAAGCCATATTTCCCATGCTCTCACTGTATCGCCAACTATTTACATAGAGCATCAAAGGCAATTTTGGGCTAATGCCACCATTGTTGCTGAGAATGGTGTGCAAATGATCAAGACAAGGGTGTGTGAAAAACCCTTAACAGTTACTGAAGAGGTGATACGCATCTGTCTACGTCTAGACGATGCTGCAGGTATAACCTCTATTCGTAATGAGGAATTATTCTCAACTTTGTCAAGAATGGGGTATAGAGGCCAGTTGGGTGGTTTTAAAGTCTCAAAGGCTAAATTTTATACCCAATGGCGTTTTCTTGTTCATACCTTAATGCATTGTATCTCTAAAAAGACTACTGGATGGAGTGAGTTCAGTAGCACCATTGCTTATTCTTTGGTGTGCTTGGCCACTGCCAGAAAGTACAATTTTTCTCAAATGCTTTTTAATGATCTTGTCTCAAACCTGGGAAGTAAAAAGAGTTTTTATATGTACCCCAGGTTTGTACAAGAAGTAATAACCCATGAATTGACGGATATACCTCATTTTGATGAGGTATATGTACCAAAAATCCCCAAAGGTAAGGTCTTTTCAAACATGAAAAGATCCCCTCTGGACTCGGAAGGAGTTGACACCTCATTGTTCTCTACAATGATGGTGGTGTCCCACACTGAATAAGGTATGGCAGCAGGGTCAAGGCCCTCATCAGACCATCCCACTGCTAGCCAATCCCAACCTTCCCACTCTATATCTATCCCACAGTCCCTACGTCATAAGTCCACTTCTCCAATCACCCAAACTTATACAAGGAAACAGGTAAAGAAGGCTCATTCCCTTCTTGTACCTTCAACCACTGAGCCTTTAAGCCCTCTAAGGGAGAATTCTCCCTTAGAGAATATCAACAGGGAAACCAAAGGGGTGTCTCCCAACCCCAAGGAGGTGCTCACTAAGGTGGAGGTTGAGCATATGGGTGCTAAGGCTGCCACTACTCCTGCTAGCACAGAGGAGGTCAGTGGTAACATACATAAAACCTTCCCCATGGCAACTTTGGGTGAGCAATCATCCAAAGGTCCCAGGTGCCAAGAAACCAAGGGCGTGGATAGTGCTTCTACTAGGCAGAAGACTTCCACTACAAAAAGTTCCAATGATCCTTCAAAAGAGGGTAACACTTCTGGAGAAGGTGAGGACAGGTATAACTATTTTGAATTGATGGAAACCATGGGAAACATCAACATGGATGTAATCAAACAGGGTAAAGATATAGAAGAGCTTAAAATGATAGTTCTGTCACAACAAGAACATATTGTCAACTTGAAGCAGATGGTGGGAAAATTGATTCTGCAAAAGAAGAAGAGACAATTTGTGCTAAGGAGAAGGAAATCAGGGGATGATGCTCCCAAAAAGGGGGAGTTCAACATGGAAGACATCACAGATAAGGGGGAACTGGATGGGGAAAAACATGATGTTGAGGGGGAGCATGAGCAAGCAGCAGAAACAGAGCCAGCAACAGAAACCATTAATACTGCCAGTTCAAGTAAAGCAGCAGAAATGGTTAATACTGCTGAAATTAAACAAGCAGCAGAAACAGTGAAAGAAGTACTAACAGAGCTTGGGATTGCAGAAACACTAATCAAAGCCAAGAATGATACTCCCAAGGTCATCTCAAAGGCCAAAGGAGTTGTCATAAAAGAAAGAAGTGAGGTTGCAAAGAAATCAAGCATTGAGAAGGTGATGAGCAAAGACAAAGGCAAAGCTAAGCTAGTGGAATCTGATCAACCTATCAAAAAGCAAAAGTTGGTTGAATCAGATGAAGCGTTGGCCAGGAAGATGCAAGCCGATCTTGAGCAAGAAGAGAGGGTTCAAGTAGACAAAGATAGGGAGATGGCAAAGGCTTTAGCTGCAGAACTGAATAAAGCTTATCAACAAAGCTTAGCAACTGAAATGGCTCAGAAGAAAGCTGCAACTCTTAAGAAATCTATGATGATCAAGAAGGCTGCAAAGAAGAGACAACCCTCAAAGACATTCCTAGGTAACCAAGAGAGAAACAAGATGATCACATTTCTCAAAGGTGTTGTAGGAGTCAGAAAGGAGATGTTCTCAACAATGCCATTTGAACAGATTAAAGAGTTGTATGATTCAGAAATGCTCAAGCTTCAAGGGAATGAAACTGCAAGAGTGGATATGGAAAAGAAAATGAAAGAAAGCAATGATTTCATAGAAAAACCTTTTCCAGATAAGCAAGAGACTCCAAAGAAGGAAGCCACTATTGGTGAAAGTCTAAGGACTTTAAAAATGACAAAGATGATGGCAAGGAAAAGGTCAACAAAGAAGCCTAGAATAAATGAAACAGAGGCAGAGAAGGTTGCTGAAGAAGAAGAGGCACCTAAGTCATCAGAAAAGAAAGAGCCTCCAAGCTCTGAGGATGTAAAGATGTACATGGTAGTGATGGACAAAGTGCCTGAACCAATTTCAGCTGAATCTGTAGGAGTTAAACCTCCTAAAGTCATTCACTGGGATGTACTGGAGGTAGATAGAAAGGAGTACATAAGGCTGAAGAGGAAAGATGAAAAGTATGAAGTTTACAGTACTTGGGCAAAGATTGTTAGAACATGCTCAAGGTCAGATATTGAAGAAATGTTTGATATAGGGATGAAGTTGTATGCAGATCAGTTGAAAGCTCCAGGGATTTCAATTACAAAATTGGTAATGGAGTATCTGTGTATGATGTTCAAACCTGATGAAGTGAAGGAGATCATAAGGAATGTTTTTCAAACAGTCACCAATTGGACTTTATATGAAACTAGTGGAGTATATGCTGTGACTTTGGATAGAAATCACACAGAGTACTTCCTAGTGGATAGAGTGTACAACCATAGCAGACTGAAGATTCATGCAATGCTGAAGAAGAAGCTAGGATGTGTTCCAGATTCAGAGATGGCTAAGTATTTGATCCAAAGAACAATCAATCAGAGTTTGGGGTTGGATGCAAATACTGGAATATAAGCCATGATGAAGTTTTGGGAGCATCTAAGAAGATCATCTGAAGAACTTGACTTCTCTTCCTAAAAGTCAAGTTAGGGGGAGATTGTTGGGAACTGAAGAAATGCTAAGTAAAGTTAATGCTGCTAGAAGAACATGGTTACTACTTCTGGTTGCTACTTCTGTGATTAATGCTACCAGTTGAAGATTAATACTGCTGAACAAGATTAGTATTGCTAGTTCATAGTTAGTACTGCTGAGCATAGTTAGTACTGCTGGAGTTAATACTGCTCAGAGTATTAATGCTGTTGAAGAAGAATGCTGCTTATATGATAAAGACTTCGCATGGAAGGATGACAGCTGGATGGACTGAAGATATTCATGGAAGTTTGGAGATAAAGATAGAAGTTTATATTGAAGATCTTTTATTATTTTGTAATTATCTTTTATCTTCAATATATGTATAGATTTGTTTAGAATAGTTCTGTAACTTTTGTGAGAACAATTATTCTGAGTTATTAGCTTATTAAGAGAGAATCAACCTCAAGGTTAGAACCCTGATTCTAGAGAAGTAGAATTCGTATTGGTGAGTCTGTTCATCAATATTGAGGTTGTGTGTTTAATCTTGTAACTTCAATCATTCAATACAAGTTTACAAGTTGTGATCATTGATTTACTGTTGCATTGTTTTCAGAATATTAAAGTGCTATTCCGCAGCTTCTTTAATATTATTTTCTGAGTGTGTGTTCTTGTTAAGAATTAAGATCCTGACAATGTGGGTACAAGCATTAACTAGGACTGATGTAGTAACAATATGGTCAGAAACAAAATGACACACAATATCTTTAAAAACCCCTTTCTCTCGAAAGTGAGTTTCCTCGGAACGTGGCCACGTTGCACCCACAAAGTCACCATTTTCGCCAACTCAAGACTTGTCGACTGAACTAAGTAAACCTCTAAGGATTTCAGTTCCACCAGTATGGATATAGAAGCCCAAATCTCTTTGTGACAACTATATCGACCGACATTTTGAACCTTAGTTAAAGTCATGCAAAAACCCGTATCTCTACGTGGTTATAAAAGACTTTCTCAAATCTTATTTGCATCACTCAAGCCGTATTTCGGACCTCGAGGTCTAAGATCTAATATTAACACTAACAAGTGATCGACTTGTCCGCGTTGAGTTGAAGTCCCTACTCGAGCGATCAAGTCTAAGAGTTAGTAAAGATGGCAACACCCAAGTGTTGCCTACTAATCTTAGCCTTGGCTCATACCCACACCCAAACAGGTGTTTAGATCAAAATAAAAGTAAAAGACATGAGGGAATAAGGAGACAACATGAACATAAATTGCATAAATGAAACTTAAAGGCTGTCACCAAAGTGCCCACAACGTGGTGACAACGTAACGACAACCGATACAAGAAATTGCAAGAATTAAATGCACTACACTACAAGCTTTAAAGAGAGAATGTAAACTAAATGTAAAGCTCCAGGTTGTATTGAATGCTCCTGGAAGTGATGATGCTGAAATGGTGTCTCCCAAGCCTCAATTTATAGCCCAAGGAAGAAGAAGTGTTGATGTGACCAATCATAAAAAGTAGCTTTAAGGAGGAGTATTGAACCTTCCTTTGACTTACACCTTTTGTCTTCTTCCTTGATTATTCTTGTGAAAGAGCAGAAACTTCTTTAATTTTCTTCAAAAGGCAATCTTTCCAGAAATGGATAAAACTTATCCATAAATTTTCAGCCAACGCCACAACGTGGTGACAACGTGGCCACGTTCTGCACAAAAGTTAGTAAAACCGAAATTTTTGCAACCTTGAGACTTCATCACTATGTTTGAACAATTAAGACCAAACGAAGGAGGTAAGGGACAAAATAGGTGAAAATGTGGGAAAATGAATACAAAAAGAGAGGAATTAACTCTCATGATTTGAGAGGTATCACACCCCTAAACTTGAGTAATTACTTGTCCTCAAGTAAAAAGAAAAAAAAATGAAAGAAGAAAAGAACTCGAACGACGACCAAAAAGGGTTGACTACTTTCATTTGAATGGAAAAACTCATACCAAATATTTCGATGAATCTTGGTTTGAATGAAGCATTCTCGTTTGAAAAGGTACCACCTCCTTTCATGCATCCCATAAATTTGACTTTAATCAATAGGGCTTTCGTTGGGCTTGTGTATTTGGACTTTTGATTTAATTGTTCGATATGACCCCCAAACTTGTCTTTTTGCATGACTTCAACTCTATTTGGTTTTTGGCGAATTGTTCTTTGTATTGCCTTTATCACTTGATTTTTGACTGATTCCATTTGGATTTATATTTTTGTGCTTGCTGCCAAAGTGGGGACAGAGTGGCCACTTTGGCTTTGGGTTTTCAGAAAAAATTTGTTTCTGTTTTTGCAACAGCCCCCACCCACCAAATAGAAACCTTCAATGTCCTCATTGAAAAATGTAAGACATATTGAGTTTGAGAATTTCTAGTCTAGGTTTCAAGTGGAAAAGTGTTTAGGGTAAAGAATACGAAAAGTGGCCTAAATCATTTTAAAGTCAAAAAATATATGGTATCAATCCAGTAAGCGGACCTGCAAAAGAGACGAATAATGAGCGAAAAATACCATGATCATGAAACATCTAAGTATTAAGCATCCAAGATGACGAGAAATAAAACCAAGTCTAACAACCCACAAAGTTCGAGTTAGAGGGAACAAACGAAAAACACCACAAAGGATCCAACAGATACAACAAAAGAAAAGGTCAAACCGTCGTAATGATGAATCAAGGGCACTCACGGTTCACTGACCTCAGCAGAAGGGCCAGCCTTGGGCGTGGCAGTGGCGGGCGGATCGGATGCAGTATGGGCAGGCAGAGGGCTGGTGTGTCGTGGAGCAAGTGGGATAATAACCTGCGGGGGACAGAGGCCCGGTGGGAACTGCGGAAGATTCGTTGCTTTAACCAGATCATTTTTGTAGTAGAAGCCTTTGATAACTCGGTTCCAATCTCGCTGATAGGTCCAGAAATGCTCGTTCTTGTCTTCCATGTTGTTGGATGTATATTTTATTCAATATTAAAATAGAGAGTCTAGTTTGTAAATGTTGTATAGTATAGGGTTTGAGTTGTAAAGTCAATTAAAGTTGACTTAGTATAAATAGTTAGTCTCTTTGTTAGATTTGTAGATACACGCATACATTTCAGAGATCACAAGATTTGTATACTCAGAGAAGAACACAGAACTTGTATGTCAAGTTAGATTTGTGACATCTAGATTTGTGACATTGTAATCCTGTGATATCAATGATAATGGCTTCTTGATAATCTGTGTGTATGATTTGATAGCTACTAATCTGGGATCACAATTGGTATCAGAGCTAGATCAGAAAATTTAGAAAGATTTGTACAATGATTTGAAGCAGAAAGATCGAAATTCCAATTTTGGAAAGTCACTGTTCCATCAAAATCAAGATTCTGATTTAGTGGTGTTTTTGATGTAAATTTGTGTTCATTGTAATCGCACATAGAAGTAGAACATTCTTTGTTTTGGTTAGAAACTTATTTGATAAACAGATTGATGGAATTTGATCAATCTTTCTTGTTTTAGAAAGTTTCCAGTCCGAGACTGTAAAGGATCGATTTCCACATCTATAGTTGTTCTTAATAAAATTCACTCCATAGGGTTGTGTTCGATGGCATAAAGATCATTCCTACAAAGTTTCAGAGTCAAACATCAAGGTTTGAGTGGATTTCAAGCGAAAAGTTGGAAAAGATTGTCAAGATCTAAAGAATTCGCATACCTAATGTAGAACTCGCACGAAGAACTCGTAGAGCCAAGAAATTCGCAGAGTAGTTTATTTTGTTGATTCTAAGGATAGAATTCGCAGAGTTGAAGAATTCGCACATCACAGAGAAGTTAAGGAAGGAATTCGTACAAGAATGTGTACGAAAAGTTTAGAACTCGCACAAGGACATATACGAGAAGTATAGAATTCGCACAAGACATATGTACGAAATGTGTGGAATTGGCAACTGAGAGACATACGAATTTCAAAGAATTCGCATAAGTCTTCATGCGAAAAGTTCAAAACTCGCACATACTTATATGCGAAAAGCTCAGATTTCGTATCCTTTACATATCCTTTTATGCGAATTGAACCTATACGAATTCTATACTTGTGAATTTTTTTGATTGTGAATGCCTCGAGAATTGTGATTATACGAATTCTTGCTTGTGAGTACTATACAAATTGTGCCTGTGAATTGTATTCTTTATACGAATTCTTGCATGCGAAGTGTGTTTGTTGTGAGTATTATACGAATTCTGTTAGTATCATACAAATTCTTGACTTGTAATCATTTTTGTGTGATTTTTCTGTATTTTCAATAGTGATTTTTCTGATTTTCTGATTAAAGATCAATACTAGCTAATTTTTTGTGTTGCGCAGATTGATTGTCAAAATGCCTTACACAGATGAAAAAGGAAATCTGGTGTTAACTAACAGAGATTGTGCTTTAGCATACATTCCAGAAATTCCAGTATTGGAAGCAGAGAATAAAGATCTGAAGATTCAGAACTCATCTCTTCTTGCTCAAATTAATAGATTGAAAGATGATAAAGATTTAAAGAAAGACTTTATTTGCTCAGAATGCATCTCTAACTCAAAGATTAATTTTGCAGGAATAATTGAGTCTAAAGAGAAGGAGATTTCAAATCTACAAGCAAAACTGAAGAGATCTGAAAGTCAATTCTAGCTCAAGCTGGTCCAAGAAGGAATCAATGCAAAGAGAGCTAGATGAACTGAGAAGAAGAGCAAATATCTCAAGTGAAACTTGTGAAGGGATGAGAAAAATGAATTCACAAATTTTTGCTGAAAGAGATTCTTTGAAAGACAAAGTCTTTAGTCTTGAGGTTGAAATCAACATGATGAAGGAAAAAGCAACCCAAGAGAAATACAACACAAAAGCCCAAGATGAGATGAAGAAGTTTGAGAAAAAGAGAAAGGAAATTGAAAGAGATTATGCTGAGCTTAAGAAGAAGATGAATGAACTAAAAGAAAAGATCTCTCAAGAGGAAAAGAAGAATGAAAAAGAAAGAAAAGAATTTGCTAAGAAGTTTTCTGAATTTTCCAGAAAAGCTTTTGAAGAAAAGAAATCAGTGGAGCTGAAATGCATAAAGCTTTCTCAACAAGTTTCAGACTTCGAGAAAGTAATCATCATGGAGAGAGATAAGTTTGAAAAGGAGAAGAAGAAAACTGAACAGAAAAATGTTGGTGTGTTCAAGGAAATTTCTGAACAGAGAAAGAATGTTGAAAAAGACTTTGAAGAAGAAAGAAGAGTATTTGAGTCTGAGATGGAAAAGCTGAACAAGAAATTATCTGAGCTATCAATAAACATCTTGAAGGAGAAGAATGCAAAATCTGAGTTGCATAAGAAGTTTGATCAAATGTCAAAGGAAAGAAACAGTTTGTCATCAAAGATAAAGGAACTTGAAGAGATCATGTTCAAGGTGAAGCTGATTGAGTCAAAGACTCCGGAATCAATCGTTCAATCACCAAGAGATGATCAAGCTGATTCAGAATGCTCATTCAAAACAGCTTCGAGTTCACGTTTTACAAATGTTTCTAATAATCCTTTATTTGATTCAGATGATAATCTTACTTCTAAATCTAAAGATCAAATCCGTCCTTCTAACCTATTCTTTGATAAACATGTTGATGGTTCAGGTACTATCTAGAAGGATAAGTCTCAGAAGAAAATATTTTAGAGAAGGAAAGATCAGAAAGATAATGAAAAGTAGATCTGGATAGTGAAAGGTTCCTCGGAGGAGAAGAAGGAACATAAATCATTTGAGCATGTATCTAATGCTAAAAGGAACAATGCTCATAAAGGTAAAACTTTTGGCAAATCTGATCTTGTGTATACTATAAATCAATTGATCAGGTTAGCTCAAAAGAAAATTAGTTGTTCCTACTGTGGCTCAAATGATTTTGTAAACAAAGATTATGAAAATAGCTGGTATGGTTCTTATTATATCTTTTCCAAAAGAACTGCAACTAACAAGTAAGGACCCAAATACCAGTGGGTACCAAAAGCTGAATTTGTGTTGCAGGCACCCAAGGTTTAAGGGGGAGAAAGAACTATGGCTCTTGGATAAAACAGTTCAAGACCCGTTCCTCAATGTTTCAGAACTATGGTTTCTGGTTACATCAGATCAGGACCCGTTCTTCATTGGTAAATTGCATATTACTATTCTCACCGGAGAATATGTAATAATGGCTTCTGAATACTTTAGTTCAGAACCCGATCTCAAAAGTTTTCTTCTGATGGATGCTTTCAAGATAACATCTTTTCAAGAAGTTTTTTTTATTTGAGGGGGAGTTAGTATGCATTACATTGTTATATCTTTTAGGGGGAGGAGATATAAGAACTTCATTAAACTTTGATTGTTATATTTTTTTGATTTCTTGAATTTTTACAGATATTGAAGAGAAGAATATCTGACATTTTGTCAAGGAAATTTAAATGAGAATATTCATTTTAGGGGGAACCTATAGGTATATCTTTCTATATCTTAATCTTTAACACTTGTTGAAAGATGAACACATTTCACTTGTGAAAATCAAGTTTTTTTAAATGTTCAAACCACTTCCTATTCTGAAATTGTCTTCATGAATTGAGAAGTGTGTTTTTAAATGATTTTGGATACTTTGATGCTTATCTGACCGTGTGTTTCTAATGACAAATACTTGTGTAATTGTCATGTCTTTATACTGTCAAGTATTCATACACACATCGGTTCAGTACATTTCTTGATTTTGTTATTACCATGTATCAAATGATAAATCTTTCTATGGTAATACTCCCGTCGTTTGCTATTCTAAATTGTTTGAGATCAGACGTCATTTCTTACTATATATGTGCTTTCATTGTTAAAATGTTTATATCTTTTTCATATAAACATCTTACGTCTTTGATTTCCCAAAATATTATTCTTCATGAATTTTGCTCTGATCTTAATCATTGTTAGATTCTCAAAACATTTCTATTCTTTCATGATTATTCATTCATACAAAGTTTTGAGAAATCTTAAATGCTTAAAATGCTCAAATTTCATTCTGATTTTTGATGAGCATACATATACTGACAAATGATTTCTTGTGCTTAAATGTCAAGTTAATCATTGAACAACATATTCTTTTAGGACAAATACAGGGGATTCGATGTGAGAGCTTAAATGACTTCCATGGATTCACGATAACCAGTGTTTCCTACCTCGGAAGTAATCCTTTGAGTGATTGAGGGGAGAGGGGTCAAAAGATTTGAGTGTTGGTGTATAATGAGGTAAAATGGAACAGAGAGATTGGTTAGAAGTGAGCTTAAAATGTTCAAAAGAAAGAGGGTGTGAGATCAGAGTAAGAGAATATCAAACTCTGCACCAAATCTTTCTGAGCCGGGCAGCCACATAATCTGATTGGTTCACACTTTTTGGTGACCACCATTGAAAAAGGCAGTGAGCCCATGCCAACTCTTGCAAACACCCCACCAGCTAAAATTCTTTTCTTAAAAAAAAAAGAATGTTTCACATTTTCTGGGGAAGCAGCACATACTCTATTGGTACTTCACTTGGAAGACACTGATATTGAAAAAGAAGGAAAATTGCCCCACCTTCGAACCTTTCTCATGCACATTTGAGTCTATGTATAACTGTTGTTGTCTCAATGGTTTGCATAATTTTGAGCCTTAACAACACTTATTGTGCTAATTCTTTCATACACAAGCACAAACACACAGAAAATCTGTTTTTCTGTCAGAACATTCATACATTGTGTTTTTCAATGATTGAATGGAAGTCCTGGGGAGTGAACATCATCCAAGCTCCTTCCAAAGTACATCCGTTGTACTAAGTAACTTCGTGTTACTTACAGGAACTTTAACTGTTTCATTTGTTGATTCGGGGTTATAACTCATAATTTGTCTGAATTTGAAAAGATTCGGATGAATACATTCATGAATTGACGGCTCATTATCAGATCAGTTGCGGGAGAATGTTCATATCCTACCAACAGGGGAAATTGTTACTCATGAAGACTGTGCTTATTGATTATTTGCGGGAGATCATTAAAAGATTGTGCTGACATTGAAAAAGTTTTGATGAATCTGATTCTCAAATTCATCAAAAAGGGGGAGAATTTCAGAATTTCAAAGTCAGAGTTTTGAAGACTTCAATGATTGTGAAGAAAGTGTTAAAGTTGATTGAAAAAGCCAAAGGGAGAGATTAACTTCAAGTGTTCCAGATGTCAAAGTTCATACAAAGTTCATACAAAGTTTCAAAGATTATTTTGATAGCAGCATCAAAGTCTGAGTTTGAAGAAAAGCTTTCTGAAGAATAGTTTTATGAAGAATATGTAATTTTGGTGAAGAAAAAGGGGAGATTGAAATTTGATCAAAGTGACAAAGTTTATTGAAGATGTCAAAGTTTTCAAGGTTCAAAGTTGAAAAGTTTGTTTGTTGAAGATCATGTTATGAGATAAGAAGATCTGAAGATAATTGTCAAAAAAAAAAATTAATCTTGAATCCAAAGGGGGAGATTGTTAGATGTATATTGTATTCAAGATTAAAATCGAGGGTCTAGTTTGTAAATGTTGTATAGTATAGGGTTTGAGTTGTAAAGTCAATTAAAGTTGACTTAGTATAAATAGTTAGTCTCTTTGTTAGATTTGTAGATACACGCATACATTCCAGAGATCACAAGATTTGTATACTTAGAGAAGAACACAAAACTTGTATGTCAAGTTAGATCTGTGACATCTAAATCTGTGACATTGTAATCTTGTGATATCAATGATAATGGCTTCTTGATAATCTGTGTGTATGATTTGATAGCTAGTAATCTGGGATCACACATGTCTTTGATGCTTTCGTTGTGTGCTTTGAGCTGCTCCATTTATGCCTTCTGTAATTCCAACAGTTCCTTCAACAGCAGCGTCTGTTCTTCACGTTGTTCGGCCAAGACCTGTAACCAATCACTGGAGCTGTACCCCGAACTGGAGGCCGCAGGCTGTTTGGTACTTTCTTCAACAGGTGGTTGTATAGACGGCTATGGTTGGGCCTCGCCTGCGAAACGACCCGAGCGCATGATGCGCTGGACAGTGACCTGGTCAATACCGGACGAACTCTTGCAAGTTTCGTCACCATCCATAAGAGGAATACGCGCTGCATTCATTAATTTGGTTAGCAAAATAGGGAAAATAAGCCATGAACCGGACCGGGACACAACATAACGGATCGCACTGAGAGCGATCGGCCCAAAGTCAAACGACAACTCCTTCAAAATACAGTACAAAAGGACACATTTGTCCTTGGAAAGAGTTGCAACGTATGCGTTGGGCAGCAGATTGTGTCAAAGAAACTGGAACCACATGCTTGTTTCTAATGTTAGACTTCCCGACTGAATACTCAATTTGGCCGTATCAAAATCTGTCAAAAATTGAGGTAACATCAAAGGAGTGGCTATTTCCATATTGGTTTCTGTACTTAGGGTTTCCAACAGTTTTGCAAAGTGACACGTAGAGGGTATAGGCATACCGAAAGCTTTGGATAAAGAACGGGCTCCAAAATTCACAGTTTTACCGTGGATTGCGACAGTAGTATCAGAAATGGCGGAGTAGAATTCGAGAAGCCATGAAGCATTCGCATCCCCAGGAAAAGGGATCGATTTCTCCCATTTATATGCGGCCAAATGATGCTTAATGTAGGAATACGCGTTGATCAGTTGGGGATCAAAGTCGTGCTCCATCAACAGTTTAGTAGCGGGTAGTGAGTTATACCTGACTTTCGGTGTTGGTTGGTTAGACCTCGTGCGCGGTTTCTTAGCACTTGATGCAGAGCCAGGCGTCGTCCGTCGTTTAGGCTTGGCAACAGGAGTCGTCCACGCACGTTTCCTCGTGGGAACTAACTCGGGTTCCGGGCTATAGTCCCGGTCAGAGGCTAATGAAATCCTCGGCTTCTTCCCTCGATCATCGATAGATCCTTTAGGAGAGGGAGTAGCTTTGATAGATTCCGACGACGAGTCTGCGGATGAAGACCCTGAAGAAGTGCTGGAGGTGGCCACTTTGTCACCACTTTTGCTTTGAATTTCAACGACCTGTTGCTCATTCGGCGATGGTGGGTGAGTGACTGGGGTGCCTACGTCAGCCTCAACTTGATTCAAATCAAAGGTATTTACCAGGTTTTCGGGACCATAAATGGGGTTAAGAAAATCTCCGGAGTCGCCTACATGAGGTTGAGGGTTAAAGAGGGTTGAAGGGTCGCGTGTAACGCGAACCTGGAGTAGGTGAGGGGGAAGAACGAACACCGGTGGTTGGGTGGTGTTGGATGGTGGTGGTGCGATAATGGCTGTGGTAGTTTTAGGTGAGGTGGTTAGGGTTTAGGTTTGAGGAGATTGGGGTTCATTTGGTGGGTTAGGGTTAGCGGTAAGGGGAGATTGGGGTTGAGGGTTACTCACCGGTGGTAATGGTGGTGGTGGGTCGTCGACGACCGTCGTGGTGGATCGCGGTGTAACCACCGCGTGAGATTCTTCGTAGTGAATGGTAAAATCTGATGGGTCGGTGGTTTCCCTTTCCACTGCCGGTGGCAATTCAGCGTCGATGGTGGTGGTGTTCTCGGCGTCGGCCAATCGATGGCTCCTCCTACTATGAGGAAAGGGGTTGGGGTTCTTCTGTTTGAGTCGAGCCATGGAAGATGGAAAAGATGAATGGTGATGAGGACGAAGTAGTGGCCGGATATTTGGAGAGGGTAATCGGCGATAGAGAGGAAGTTGAGGGGTTAGGGAGAGTGATGATAGTATAGGAAAGGTGAAATGTCAACAGGGGGCTCTCTTTTTTTGATTTGAAAAGTCTGCCACCTTTCTTGGAAAACTACTTTTTTTTTAAGAGAGGACCCTCTTAACCGCAGGTTACTTTCATTGAATCTGAAAAATAAAACTACTTGCACAAGTTAAAATAAACAATTAGGAAAAAGGACAATGCTAAAAATTAAACAAAAGGTAAAAGAGTGACCTGGACCAAGCTGATAGTTTAGAGAGATGCATCGACAAAAAGGAAATTTTCTCCATGCATAAAAATTTTGAACACATGTCTGGAAATTAAATTTCACAGATTCTTTTAACAGCTCAGTCCCTGACGTGGCAACAAGGTGGCCACTTTGGTCCAAAAATAAAACAACTTAGGTACAATATTTACAAAAGACTCTCTTGAAAATTTTCAAGGGGACATTTCAGAGGGTTTGGGCACCTCTTCAGGGAGATAGTGCTTGACCCTATGTCCATTGAATTTGAAGGTACTACCGTCTTGCGGATTCAACAATTCCACGGTCCCATACTGACTGATTTTGACAATGGTGAAGGGACCGGACCAACGAGACTTGAGTTTTCCTGGAAATAATTTTAGCCTTGAGTTGAAGAGTAAGACTTGTTGACCAACGTTAAAACTTCTTTGATTTATTCTACGATCATGCCACATTTTGGTTTTTTCTTTGTATAATTTGGCATTTTCGTAAGCGTGAAATCTCAACTCTTCTAACTCGGCTAATTGAAGCTTTCTCTTATTTCCCGCAGAATCCTCATTTAAGTTCAATTCTTTTGTGGCCCAAAAAGCTTATATTCCAATTATAGCGGCAAGTGGCAAGCTTTTCCGAAAACAAGTCGATAAGGAGACATCTCCAAAGGGGTTTTAAAAGACGTACGATATGCCCATAATGCATCATCCAACTTGAGAGACCAATCTTTTCTATTAGGTTTAACAACTTTTTCCAAAATATTTTTA
Source organism: Arctium minus (assembly GCA_954870635.1). Classification (NCBI taxonomy): domain Eukaryota; kingdom Viridiplantae; phylum Streptophyta; class Magnoliopsida; order Asterales; family Asteraceae; genus Arctium; species Arctium minus. Next base: position 69,286,360 of record OX941092.1, on the reverse strand, counting down.
ATTTCCCTATTAGAAAGTTCGACAAGACCATTAGTTTGCGGATAGTATGTCGTGGCCACTTGATGTTGGATGTTGTATTTATTAAGAACGATGCTCAACATTTTATTCCCAAAATGAGTCCCTTCATCACTTATCAGTGCTCGGGGAGTTCCAAAACGGACAAAGATGTTTTTGTGCAAGAATTCAATCACCGTTTTTGCATCATTCCTTGGGCATGCTTTGGCTTCAACCCACTTTGAAACATAATCGACTGCGACCAAAATGTATTGATTGTTGAACGACATGGGAAATGGTCCCATGAAGTCGATACCCCAAACATCAAATAGTTCGACTTCTAAAATATTGTTCAAGGGCATTTCATGCGTTGAGACAAATTTCCCATTCGTTGACATTGATCGCACTTGTTCACAAACTAATAAGCATCTTTAAAAAGAGTTAGCCAAAAGAAGCCACTTTGTAGAATCTTGGCCGCTGTACGTTGGCCACCAAAGTGGCCACCATAGGGAGAGGCATGACATTCTTTTAAAATTCCCAACATTTCCGAATTTGGAACACATCTTCTCAAGACTTGGTCCGCACCCATTTTAAAAAGAAATGGGTCGTCCCAAAAATATTGTTTGCTATCATGAAGAAATATTTTCCATTGTTACCCTTGAAGGTGATACGGCTTTAGCCCACTAGCAAGATAATTGGCCAAATCCGCATACCATGGGTGTTTTTCTTCATGATGATGTTTTGCCAAAATATGCTCGTCCGGAAAAATCTCTTTAATTTCATGATCACCCCCACTAGATACCATTCTTTCTATTCAAAAGAGATGATTGGCTACTTGGTTATCGGTGCCTTTTCTATCAACAATTTCGACATCAAATTCTTGCAAAAGAAGAATCCATCTAATAAGCCTAGGCTTAACATCAGATTTATTAAATAAGTATTTGATGGAGGAATGATTGGTGTGAATGATAACCTTGGTGCCGATCAAATATGAACGAAAGCGATCGAAAGCAAATACTACCGCAAGCAATTCTTTTTCGGTTGTTGTGTAATTAATTTGGGTTTCAACAAGAGTTTTACTTGCGTAGTATATTGGGTGAAAATTTTTGTTTCGTTTTTGACCAAGAACCGCACCCACGGACCAATCGCTTGTGTCACACATTACTTCTGATAATCCAAGATCTACCAAATCTTAGAGAGAGAAAGTAGAGAGAGAGAGAGAGTGCGCCAAATGTAATATGTATTCAAATGTGAGTTCCAAAGTTCCAAACAACAAAGACACAAGGGACTTAAATACCCTTGACTAAGACATACAAGATAAAGTCAAACTAAGCACACTTAGACACAAGGTATAAATACATTGATTACTACTAAAATAGACTTAACAATCTCCCCCTTAGTAATCAATGGCACTCTTATCTTTGACGGAGTCGATTCAGTCCAAGCAAAACTTCTAAGCGTCTTAGAGTTGAACGAAAGATCAACCTCTCATCAATGGTATTCAATGCTTTCTTGAGAAGTTGAATCTTTTCATTCTCGAGCTGAAACAATTCTCTTCTTGTTTCCAAAAATCTTCTTTTAACGGCTTTTAAACGATGATCCAACTGTAGCTTGATCACTTTCAACGTTCCATCAGAGTAATGATTAATCTCTTCAAATCTTAGGAAGCAATTCTGACCAGAAGCATTCCTGTAAACAACTCCATATGGATTCTGAAGAATAGTGAATAAAGAATATGAGTCGATGTTCGGCAAGCTACGATTGGGTCTTTGAAGGTTCACCACAGGCTGAAAGCTTTCAGCAGCCATCTGAAAGTCAAATACTCTGTGAAATCTAATTTGATGCCGAATGAATCTTTTAATCACAAACAATGCTTGAGATACATCTTCTGTTCTGTGGTAAAGACTCCTGAAATGATTGTACAGAAACTCAACGTCATCAATAAATAATTCATTAAAATCAGCCTCCGAGAAAGTATATAAGATGCAATCTCTTCTTATACAAGATACCAGATATGAACAAACTTCTTTATCGAAACGCTGATAACCCGTACTATCAGATGAGGAGAAGAAACGAGATGCTTTCCACGGCGTTGGCATTTGATGAACATCAAGTATTCGTACTAATAATCTGCTGACTCCTTTTCAACACCAAGAATAGCATGTATGTTGATCTGTCTTCTCCTAGAAACAAAAATATTACTTTGAGAGTCCTCGAGAAAAGCAGATCTAAGCCTTGAAGCCATATGCCTTTCTTGTAAACTTCTTTGTCTCTGCTGTCTAGTCAAAACTGGACCTTCTTCTAGGATAGACGGAGGGATCACAGGATCAGAAGAAGGAATATCAGCTTGAGCTCTGGACGACTGACCTGTGTCAAATGTATTTGAGGGAGCAGTGGGAGTCGGAGCTTAAACAGCAACAGGACTAGAAGTGACTGGAGTAGCTTTAGGAATGTCATCTTGTGAAGGTAAGTCTCCGTACAAAGTATCAGTTACCTCTTCATCCTTTGCGTCAATATAGAAAGTATTATCTTCAGTATCAGAAATGACAATTATATCATCAAGATCTTCTTCTTTAACTTTGCAAAGCTTCTCATATCTGATATCATCATCATCATCAGAATTGATCTCTATGAAGTTAGCAAAGAAAGATCTCATGTCATTTGCGACTTCAGAATCATCTAACTCATTTGACCTTGTTGCAGTGTCTGGATCAACATATACGACAATCTGCATATTGTTCTCAATATTTTGCTCAGAAATGTTCAAAACATTAGTCATAGAGGATAAATCAACATTATCAATCAAAATGTTCACAAGATTTTCAACACTACAATCTTGAACATTATCAGCATTCTTTTCTCTGTCCACAGCCTCAGATTGAGTTTGATTTCTCTAGCTAAAGAACTCTCAACCCTCTGTCTCTTCGACATCTCCCCCTCATGACCTTGATGATCCGGATCATCTTGGTCATGTCTCCTTTTATGAGACAAGCCTGCTTCAGTTCTGCAACTCTCTTCATGAAGATCAAACCTGTTAGATATATCAGTTAAGGCTTGAGTCATGAGAGATAGACCTTCTTTGATATCAGAAAAATTTATCCGAGCCTCAGATCTGAAAGAAGTGAATTCGTCATACAACGCAGATATTCTGTCAGGTGCAGAAGTAGAAGCTGAAGGCGGAGTGGCGAGAAATATATTATTTTAAATTAAATAATTTTCTATTGGAAATTCCTTAGTAGAGATATCAAGTCTTGATTCTGTTTATCGGGCGGAGACAAAGAAATAAGATGAGCATATAACATATCTGTTAATTCTGAAATCAGAACATCGTGAACTGGAGTGCGTGAAGAAACTGGAGGAACTGAAGTTGATGAAGACAAGCCAGTTGACTGAGTAAATGGTGGAGGAAGAGGAATAGAGACAATCGCTGGAGCAGTAGTAGAAACAGTTCACAGTTCACGAATGACTACCCCAGATGGTCTTCTGAAAGGAATCACTTCAGGAAGAACATAATGATCTATTTCTATCATCTTACCTTTTAATAAAGCTCTCATCTTCTGGATTTGTTCATTCTTTTGAGCATCAAACCGTTCGCTCATTTTTCGGATGATCTCATTCAAAGTTGTAAATTTCTCAGTCGTAACTTGTACTTCGACTGAAGAAGTTTCGACACTAGAAGTAAGCTCAGGTGAAGAATGAGAAAATGCTGTACCTGGAACCCGATGCTGAGTTGTAGCATTGGCAAATGCTATATCGAGCTCATCAACTTGAATATCAGCAACTGCAGCATTAATCGGTACAAATTCGTCTTCAGACAAAATATCTTCCTGAACATGCAACTCTGCTTCTCTGACATCTCTTTCCAAAGCTTGTATAGCAGGTTGATCTCCATCATTATCATCATTATCATCATTATCATCATTATCATCATCATTTCCATCTCTAACATCACCAACATCAGTATCGGCATCATCATCATTTTCAGCATGATCATCAGCAGGCTCATTATCAATTACAGCATTGTCAATTGTAGCAAGTACATCACCAATCTATTGAGCCGCAACATCTGCTGCAACTGCTTGATCTGCTTGATCATCATTCGAAGGTTCAGCTTGTTCAGCTTCCAAAGACATATCATGTTCCAAACAATATTGAATTATGCTGTCATCAGCCGGATCAACATAATTTGTAATCAGAGCAAAAGGAATTGGCATCGAGTACTCAAAAGTCTTATTTTGTCTTTGAATGAATGTCATCTCAGTATCCGGAACTTGATTCCAAGAAAGTCGGCGAGGAATATCTGAATTACTTCGCAGCATGCTCCGAACAATTAGCTTCATATATCGAATAAAAGGAATAAACTTCCGCTTCTTATGAGTCATCTTGTCTTGCACTCTCTCGAATAGTTCGGTCCAGAATATGTACGTGTAGTCGACATGCAAGTCATAGACAACTGCATGGAACAATCTGAGATAATGCAGACTAGCATTGTCCGTTCCTGAATGCTTAGATGTGAGACACCTGTTGAGTACGGAAAACAATGCATACCAAACCGGTGGAAGGTTGGATTTATCAAACTGACTCACTTTATCCAAATCACCAATATAGCCCAGATTGCGAATACCCTCTAAAACATCCGATTCAGAAGGATAGTTGTCATATGAAGTTCGGCCTGGACGTGAATTTGGTTCAGGAAGCTCCAGAATAAGTCGAAGTCGCTTGTAGGATAGAAAGGAATCAAACTGATCGATCTGCAAGTCGAAACGATGAGGACCAACCCGCTCATTCTTAGAGATAGTGTGCCAAGCCTATTGAAGATACACTTCAGGAACATCCGCGCATGAAGTGAGAGCCGGAGCAAGAGGATGTCCTTTGAGAATGGCTCGAATTACTGGATGAATCTTGATCTTGTCAAAATCCACGAAGTAGTTGTTAGGCTTGTACGGAAAAATATAGAGCATAGTGGGAAATACGTCATTTGGTGTTCGGCGTTGAGCAGAAAGATTTGCCCCAATAGAAGGTACAGACGGCATAGGCGTCTCGCGGGAAGCACGATCAGATGGATCATCTTGGAGTACATTCTCATCTTGAATCATGGGATCAGTGATAGTTTGAGAAGCCATTATAGTACCTATGAACCAGAAACGATGAAAATAAGCCTAGTGAAAAACAGAAAAAAAATGAAAAATTTGCTAAGTTAAATTTGCGCGAGAAGTGAGTGGCACAAACTGAGATTTGCACTACGTACTGGTGACGCAAATAGTGTTTCATGCGACAAACTGTTAACGCAAAACTAAGTTTGCGTTTCTAGTATGTGGTGCAAACATAAGTTTGCGCGAGACACATATGACGCAATTTTGACTTAGAAAACTTTTCATAAAAAAACAAACAACACAAGAGATTTTCGCGAGACTAAGGTAGCGCAAAAGTAACTTTGCGTTACCAACAGGTAGCGCAAACTTAACTTTGCGTGACCAACGGGTAGCGCAAAAATAACTTGCGTTACACGAAGGTCGCGCAAAACCTACTTTGCGCTATCAACTAAACACGCAAAAACCCTAGAAAATTTAAAACACGCGAGTTCATCTCTGATTTTCAAAAATTCAAAGAAATCGATTCTAAACCAAAAATTGATGTTCGAAACACATAAAATATATAGGGAAAACACATTTCGAACACGCTATGACAGAATAGAAACATTTGACAACCCAAAAACGAAACGAAATACAACAAAATAAGAGAAGGAAACACATACCTAGGGTTCGAAATCAGTAACTAAAACAAACCCAAGACTTGATTTTAACAAAGAGGATCGATCTGATGAAACAGAAGATGAACAGTTCGGGAAAATCGCATAGTAAGAAATCGCATAAGAAACCGAAATCAAATAACCACAAACCTATACTGAAAATAACCACAAATCAAAGACAATAAGAAATAGAAAACACACCTCAATCGATTAACAAAAACTGAAATCGATTGGCACAGAGAATGATCACCAATAGTTAGAGAGAGATACGAGAGAGTTAAAACAAGGAGAAATGGAGCGAGAAAAAGAAAAAAATGAACAGTACTTCCACTATTTATACTAAAAAAAAATTAGAAAAAGGACAATTCTAAAAAAAATACAACTGAAAGTACATAAAAAAAATTTACCTGGAAAGCTCTTTTACTCCCCCTATACAAATGCACTAAATATAACAAGTTAGTATAGCATTTGTATAGAAAAATCAAAAATAGATACCTGATGAACTGCTGATATGAACGTTAATCATTGTATCAGATATGTACCTAACCACTTTATCCACTCCCCCTCAAAAACAGAAGATATCAGAATTCATTCAGATTGTCTCTCCCCCTCAGAAAATGCACATACCAATTTAAAAAAATATGGATACACAAACATAGAGACATCAGTGTAAAAAGAAAATTATACTGAATATAAATTTTGAAACAACTGAACATATAAAATTTTAAACACTAAACAAATTAAATTATACTCAGTAAAATATCACAGATTTATCAATAAGTTGAAATCAATTGTGTGTTGTTGGATATAGAGACAAGTTTCATTGCATATCAAGTTAAGACATGTTCAGTTTCAAAAACTTTCAGCAATCTATTCAGTGTGCTCGCATGCAAACTTCGATTAACTTCAAGAAAATGCAATTCTAAAAATATAATAGAGAACTTTGCATGTACTCACACTAAGCCATCAAAAATTAAGACTTTCACAAATTTATAGGTTTATCGCAACTCAAATATATCACCAAGTATCATGAGATGTGTGCTCATTGGCATCTTTTAGCATTGTGCACATTGGCATCTTCACATGAGTGTGCTCTTTGGCATCTTTTAAGCTTGTGCACATTGACATCTTTTAATCAAAAAGTTTGGTAAGTAAAGAACATGCCGTAAACATAACTTTCTATCTGATCCTATTGCAGGATTTAGGTCAGCCGCTCCCAGACCAGTTAGCCTTAGGGGACTAGGTGTCAAGCACCCCTTGGAACTTACTCTCCCAGATCAGAAAGGCTACATCGACACATCCTAAACCCATTCATACCAGTAGAACATGACTTTCGATCTGGTTCTATAGAAGGATTTGGGTTCGATCACTCCCAGACCAATTGACCTTAGGGGACCAGATGACAATCATCCCACGGAACTTACTTTCCCAAACCAGAAAGGTCACAAGTACAAACTTTTAAACTTAGAGATTTCTGTATTTTATATATATAATTCATCTCAATCACCCAGTTTTACATCTAAGAGCTTAGCCCATATTTTCATTACGATCCATAATTCAGACTTTTTAGGATTTCCAAGCATTGTAAACTATAAATATTCCGAATCACATATCTTTAAAGCAGAATGCAAAAGTTTCAAACATGTTGTTGACCTTTCGACTTTTGTAAGACTTGAAAGATAAACATATAAAACTTCAATATAAACAAAGCAACTTGAAAATTTATCCTAGACACACATTTTATTCAAAAGAAATAAAACCTGTAAAGCTTTTACTTTATAGAATAAAATTTGTAAAGATTTAAATTTTTAAATTCAACATGCCGAGTTTTGAAAGCAGAAAATTAAAACGTTTTTCATCTAAAGCTTTTGTAAAAATATCTGCAAGTTGATATTCAGTTGGAACAAAATATAATTCAATAGTACCTTCTTCCACATGATGCTTTATGAAGTGGTACCTCATATCTATGTGTTTGGTCTTTGTGTGCTGGACCGGATTGACTGATATCGCGATCGCGGATTTGCTGTCACAATAGATTGGAACTGTTTTGTATGGCATCCCGTAATCGCGAAGTTGTGTCTTCATCCATAACACTTGTGCACAACAACTTGCTGCGGCGACGTATTCTGCCTCTGCAGTTGAGATAGACACACAATTCTGCTTCTTCGACGCCCAACTTATCAGTCTATCACCAAGAAATTGAAGGTGACCTGAAGTACTTTTCCGGTCCAATTGATTTCCACCAAAATCTGCATCAGAATAAGCAATTAGTTTATAATCAGAACTCTTAGGATACCACAAACCTAAGTACATAGTTCCTTTGATCTAACAAAAATTCGCTTGACTGCTAAGAGATGCGATTCCTTTGGCTTTGCTTGAAATCTGGCACATAAGCAGGTAGAGAACATGATATCTGTCCGACTTGCAGTTAAGTACATGAGTGATCCAATCATTCCTCGATATGTCTTGACGTCCACAGCTTTTCCATCCGGATCTAGTCCAATTTTAGCACCATGAGCCATAGGCGTGCCAATTGTAGAAGATTTGTCCATCTTGAATTTCTTCAAGATGTCAAACACATACTTCGACTGATTAATGAAGATTCCATATGGAAGTTGTTTCACTTGTAAGCCGAGGAAGAAATTAATTTCTCCCATCATGCTCATTTGAAACCTGGAGGTCATGAGATCAGAAAACCAAGTACATAAAGATTGATTAGTCGCACCAAATATAATATCATCTACGTATATTTGAACTAAGCAGATATCCAAGTTAGAATGGTAAATAAAAAGAGTGGTATCTATGCATCCTTTGGTAAACCCGGATTTGATCAAAAAGGCCGACAACTCATCAAACCACGCCCTTGGTGCTTGTTTCAAGCCATACAGTGCTTTATCAAGAAAGTATACATGATCAGGATGGTCTTTGTCAAAAACCCCTCTGGTTGAGAAACGTAAACTTCTTCTTTCAGTTTCCCGTTGAGAAAGGCTGTCTTTATATCCATCTGATACACGGTAAAATTGCGAAAAGCAGTAAAAGCGAGAAACATTCGAATAGCTTCTAATCTTGCAACCGGCGCGAAAGTTTCATCGTAGTCAATTCCTTATTCTTGTCGATAACCCTTGGCAACCAATCGAGCTTTGTTGCGAACGACGATACCATCGTTAACTTTCTTGTTCTTGAATATCCACTTTGTGCCAATAATGCTTTTTCCTTTTGGCCTTGGAACAAGTCTCCAAACTTTTAATGCGTCAAATTGATTGAGTTCCTCTTGCATCGCTATTATCCAATACAGATCCTCCAACGCTTCAGAAACTTTGGTTGGTTCAATCTTGCTTAGAAAGCAAGTAAATAGACATTCGTTTGGAGTTGCCGTCTTAGAACGAGTAGATACGCTTGCTTGAGGATCACCAATAATCTGATCAATAGGATGAGATCTTGTCCATTTGGTGGTGTGAGGGAGAGGATCTATTATCTCTTGAACAACTTCTAACTGTTGAGAGAGAGCTTAAGATACTTCTATATCAGATGAAGAGACATAAATTGTTTGAACTGGAGGAGGGGTAATTCAACAACATCAGAATCAGACTCTGGAATTGTTGGTTGAATATCAGCAGTTTGTTCTACTTCTTGAACTGGTTCTGTTTGAACAGATTCTTCTTGAACAAGTGCTTCTTGAACAAATTCATTTTGAACAAGTTCTTCTTGAACAGATTCAATATTCACTTGTTCAGGTTCTGATTGAGCTGGATGAAGTTCAGAAAGAATGTTTTGAGATTCAGAAGTTACTGGAGCAACATAAGTTTCAGAGATAGATGCAGCGGAATTGTAAGTAGATGCGCTCACAGATTCCTGATTCAAAACATTTGAAGCATTTTCAGTGTTAGCTTTAGGCACATCATTATAAAAATGCTCAAAAAGAAAATCAAGATCAGTAAGATTAAGCAAGGAAGAAGATGGATCCTGATTTGTCTGTTGTAGTGCAGGTTCTGAACTGGTTTGTCCAGAAGCTAAATTCCCTGAAAGTGCGGGTTCTGGACCTGTTTGACCAGAAACCAAATCTGCAGCTTCATCAAATTTAACATTGACACTCTCTATCACTTTTCTGGCTGAAGTAAGAAAGACTTGGTAAGCCGCATAGGTAGAAGAATAACCCAAAAAAATACCCTCATCTGCCTTTGGACTGAATTTGTTCAGATTGTCGCGGTCATTCAGAACATAACACTTACACCCAAATGATTTGAAATATTTGACATTTGGTTTGATACCATTCATAAACTCATAAGGTGTTTTGTTGAATCGGCGATGTAGAATGGATCTGTTCTGAGTATGACATGCAGTAGACACCGCTTCAGCCCAATGCGACAAAGGAAGACCGGAATAAGCAATCATCGATCTGGCAGCCTCGACAAGCGTTCTATTTCTTCGTTCAACAACACCATTTTGTTGCGGTGTTCGAGCAACAGAAAACTGTTGTTGAATGCCTTGATCTTCGTAGAAAGCTTGAAGAGTGTTGTTTTTGAATTCTGTACCATTGTCTGATCTGACAACTTTGACTGCTTTTTGCTTGTTGGTCTGTATCGTTTTGATTAGGTTGATGGAATTTCGGGAGTCTCATCTTTGGACTTGAGAAACTTGACCCATGTATAGCGTGAACAATCATCAACAACCACCAAAACATATCTTTTCTTTTCGATGCTCTTTGTCTTCATTGGTTCACATAAGTCAACATGTAGGATATCAAGAATGTCCAAAGTGCAAGCTTCGGGTTTTGGCTTATGCGGAACTTTCTTCATCTTTCCTTTCTCGCAGTCTTGACAAAGGTGGTCTTTCTGAAATCGGAGTACTGGGAGACCTCGTACGGAATCATTCTTGACAAGGCGATCCATGTATTTAAAGTTGAGATGAGCTAGTCGTCGGTGCCATATCCAGCTTTCATGAACAGAGGCTTTAGATAGCAAGCAAATATGTGATGGAATTTTAACCTTGGAAAGATCAATAGTATATAAATTTGATCTTCTCTTTCCGACAAGTGAATCTCGGCCACTGTCATTCTTTACTGCAACTCGTTTGGATTTGAAGCTGACTTCAAAATCTTTGTCGCAAAATTTCTCGATGCTGAATAAATTGTGTCTTAGACCTTCAACATAGCTAACTCGCTTGACAGTGATATTTCCTTGCACAAGATCACCATAGCCTAAAATAGGAGCAGTCTCGCAGTTTCCAAACTTAACACAACCGCAACATTTTTCTTTAAAATTTGAAAGTAATGATTTGTTGCCCGTCATGTGTTTGGAACACCCCGAATCTAGATACCATAATTGACTAAGCTGGACATTCAGAAATTACACAGATTTAGGTACCCATATGCTTATGGGTCCCTTCTTGTTAGTCCTTTGCCTCTTATTTTTCAAAACTCTCTTTTTGGAAAAAATATGAACACAATCATTCATGGAGGAAGAAACATAATCATCTGAATCAGAACTAGAAGAACAATATGAGACATTCTTTGCAATTTGAATCATTTGCTTTATTGAATATTTTGTATTTTTATTACAAAATGCAAATGTATCCGTTTTACAAAGACGATCTACACATTTATCCTCTAAAGTTTCAGATTATGTTGAACTTTTCTTGACTCTCTATATCTGCTTTGTCGACTTGTTCAAAGTCCGATCTGAAATAGTAGAATCAGAAGAATTAGAATTTTCAGAAATCACAGTATCTTGTTTCTTTGACTTCTTTGACCTTTTTCTTTTACGCTTTGGTTTATAATACTGATCATTTAGCATAAAAGAATCATCAACAATTGAATTGGAAGAAGAAATTTTATCTAATAAATCAAACTAAGCATTCATTATTGTTGAACTTGCCTTGGAGTTATGATTTTCAGAAAAACACACGTCTGGAAGAGGTTTGCGCGACCCACTGGTGGCACATACTGAACTTTGCGCTACCAACTTCTGGCGCAAACCTTCAATTTGCTCTACCTGTGGTTGGCGCAAACTTTCACTTGTTTGCTCTTTTTGAAAATCCAGAATTTATTTTGTCATCAAAGTCTTGTTTTTGAGAAATGATTTTGTCTTCAAAACTAGATTTCATGATAAAAAGAAATAAACTATTTTCAAAATCATTTTGAAGACTTTGTTCTTCCATTTTATCTTCAAGATCAATGATTTTGCCCTCTAATACTAATGGGGGTATATATCTCTTAGAATCATAAGAAACCGGAGATATATTTTCCTTATTAGTGCTATTGGCATATATATCAAAATAATAATTTGGTAATGAAGATTTAATGGAAGAATTGTCATTTAAAGCATTTTGAGATTTTCTGGACTTCTTTGATTTTTCAGGAAAATATTTGGCATTTTCACGAGTATAAACAAATGGCATTTCCATTTTCTTGTTGTTAATTGTTTTCTCATTTTCAATTTCTAATTCTTGTTTTTCATTCATCCACTCAATTTTAAATTGAGGAGCATATTGTGCAAGATTTAGATAATCGAAATTATATAAAGTGGGGGTTTTTGTTATAACATTGTTTAAACAATGTGGATTTTCAAAACCAAGTCCCCATCTTTCTTTTATTGCCTCATCACTCCTTGGTTTATTCATATAAATTGTTTGCTCAGTTTGTTCTCTCTTATATAATTTTCCTTCTAAAACAATTATTTTATCAGAAAATTTTGATTTAATTTGGTCAAATCTGTCAAAGATTCAAGATTAGTCTTATTTAAATTTTCTAATTCATCCAATTTCTTTTGAAACTTCTCTTTTGTATCTGTCAAAATAAATTTTTCATCTTTCAATGAAATTTGCAATTTTTCAATCATGACAGATTTTTCTTGATTAATTTGCTTTTCAGATAGGAACTTCGAACGTAAGTCATGTAGGGCAGTTATTATGACGTTCATTTGAGAGGAAATAAAGTTGTAATCAAATTCAGATGGTACCTCAGATTCATCAGTGGAGGTATCCTCATCTTCATCATCACTCTTATCATCCCCAATAAAACACATAACAGTTGTTTCCTCAGTCTCTGCTTCATTGTCTGAGTGATCAAGCCAGTATTCCTCTTCAGCTAACAGAATTGTTCCATTTCCTCTCTTTTCAGCAAGCTCTATCTTTTTTCTGTAAAACGCAGAATCCCGAACAACTTTCACTCGACACTCCTTTTCTATGTGTTCGGGTTTCCCACAGTTGAAGCAGTTCATAGCCTTCTTCTCTTCCTTCTTCGGTTCTGCCACTTTAACAGGCTCATACTTTGGAACAAATGGCTTTGAGGGAGCACCGGGTTCCACTTTCTTTGAACCGGAAGTGAAGCGGAGATTGTTTGAACCTGATCTGTGTTGGAACTTCTTCTGATAATGTTGAGAGAGAAGGATCATTGCCTTTTCCAAAGCCTCACCATCATCATCAGTTGACCCATCATAAGCATTTTCAGATAAAGCTTGTTCTGCCAACTGACTTGCTAGAAGAGCAATTGGATCCACTGACTTCGACTTGTTTTTCTTATCAATCTTTGCTTTCTTTTCTAGAACCATATTTTCATCAACCATTAAGATCTCATAAAGTTCCTGTATCGGTATTGTAGAGATCCGGACATCATTCCTCATTCGATGACAAGATTTTCTCCATTCTGGTTGAAGAGCATTCAAAAATTTCAGATTGGCTTCCAGTTCAGTCTTTGTCACCTTAATCTTGTATAAATCATTTATCACAACCCAAAATCTGTCAAACACACTTTTCAGACTCTCTCCATCTTTTGCCTTAAACTCCTCAAAATTGTTCATGTATCTTGTCTGTCGGAGTGGAGTGGCAACTGCTGATTCAAGCATTATCTTTTCTAGTTGAGTCCACATTAGCATCGGATTCTGCTTGAAACAGTCAATTCGGTTGTAGATTGAATTAGGTAGTGCAAGAATCAGATTAGACTTTGCTTGATTATCAGCTTGATGTCGCAAAAGCTCTTCAACATCGTACTCCCTTAAAAGCTTCTCAACCCTTGTAGCTGGTGTATTTGCAGTGGCTGGAATTTCTTTCATGGGCCTGACCATAGGACCTTCGGTAAAAGTCTTCATCATATTGTCACCATTAGCTTGTATCTCTATGAAATTGATGAATCTGTCTTGCCATTGCTGAAATTCATTTTCATTAATCAGAACTGGAGGACGAGTATCTGACCCCAAAGACATCATTATATCATTTTTATAAAACTGAGCTTGTAGAGACATCTTGACAGAATTACGAATTCAGAAAGTTCAGAAATAATCCAAGTCTGAAAGTACATAATCTGGCGCAAATAGAAGGTTTGCGTGAGAAGCCAATGGCGCAAAAGAGATTTGTGTGAGCAGTATGTGGCACAAACTTAGATTTGCGCGAGGCAATGATGGTGCAAAACAAACTTTGCATGAGATGTTGGTGACGCAAATGTAACTTTGCATAATACAAAGGTGACGCAAACTTTACTTTGCGTGAGATGATTGTAGCGCAAAAGATCACTTGTGCACTCTGAACTACTTGTGAGATAAGGATGGCGCAAACTTTACTTTGCGCGATGTGCAGATGACGCAAAATATTCTTAGCGCGAAGAACTGATGAAGTAAACTTCAACTTTTCGCGAGAAGAAATCTGAACTTGATGAAAACCTGAGATAAACTGGCGCAAAGTTTAGATCAACTAGCGCAAAAATAAGATGAAATTAGATCAAACATTAGAATAACAGGCGCAAACTTGTATGAACTGGCGCAAAAATAAGATCTGGCGCAAAACTCAGAGAATCAAGAAAAAACTTCTAAAATCGATTACAGATACGAAATTAAAGAAATTTTCTCACACACAATTGATCGAAAACAGTTTTCTAACACTTTTCAATCAAACAATTCGATCAAAAACAACAAAATTGAGAATTCTTGAAATGAACAGTTCGTTGAACGACTTTTCCAGAAAAACAAAAATTCTCAAAATTGAACTTCAAAATGTGAATTTCTTGCAAAATGATGTGAATCAAATATGTTCTACTATCAAAAACGAATCCAACAAACCAATATACAAGAAAATTCGATCAGATTTCAGTCTGATTTTGATGAAAAATCAAAAAATGAGATTTTCTTGAAAAAATCAAGAAAACCAATCAAATTTTCTGATTTAAAACACAAATTCAGAATCAAAAATCGTTTCTCTCAATTCTCTCAGATTTAGAATGGCTCTGATACCAGTTGATAATCCAAGATCTACCAAATCTTAGAAGAGAAAGTATAGAGAGAAAGTAGAGAGAGAGAGAGAGAGAGAGCCAAATGTACTATGTATTCAAATGTGAGTTCCAAAGTTTCAAACAACAAAGACACAAGGGACTTAAATACCCTTGACTAAGACATACAAGATAAAGTCAAACTAAGCACACTTAGACACAAGGTATAAATACATTGATTACTACTAAAATAGAATTAACAACTTCAAATGGTAAATTCCAATCGGGGGCAATCACAATGGGTGCCGAAACGAGAGCATTCTTGATGGTTTCAAAAGCCTTTTTACATTCGGAGGTAAATTCAAAAGGTTGGTCAATGTGCAAAAGATTACAAAGAGGTTTTGCGATTTTTGAAAAATCTTTAATAAATCTCCTATAAAAACCGGCATGACCCAAAAAACTCCTAATGCTCTTAACCGAGGTTGGCTCGGGTAATTGCATTATTACCTCAAGTTTGGCTTTATCAACTTCCAAACCTTTTTTTGAAATCATGTGACCCAAGACAATCCCTTCTTGTACCATAAAATGACATTTTTCCCAATTTAAATTCAAGTTATGGGCTTCACATCTTTGCAAACTTTGTTGGGATTGAAAATGTGTCAAGTATGGATAATACTGCTAGGCTTAAAGATTAATGCTGCTGAAGACTTTAATACTGCTATTTGAAGATTACTACTGCTAGTAGTATTACTACTGTTTGAAAAGTTAGTACTGCTAGTAGTTAGTACTGCTTGATGAATTAATACTGCTAATGAAGTTAATACCGCTGAGGATGAAGTTAATGCTGCTGATGAAGATAAAGATGGATTGATACTAAAGACTAGGAGCTGAAGATAATGTTGAAGATAATTATGAACTGGATGTAGAAGATCAATATTTATTTTATAATTATCTTGTAATCAGTTCTGTATATATATAGTCTAGTAGTTTTTGATAGAAAAATAAGTTTTTAACAAGTTTTTGCATATACGCTTAGAGAGAATTAACCTCAAGATTAGTTTTAATCCTTTCTTTAGAGAAGTATAGAAAATCTGTTGAGTCTGTTCAACAGATTGAGGTTTTGTTTGTAATCATTAAGTTAATTCAATATAACTTCTGATTTGAGTTCATACACTGTTTGATTGATTTATTGTTAAAGTGTTATTCCACGACTTCTTTAACATAGTTTCTGAGTGGTTAGTTTAAATTCTTCTTTAGAATTTCGATCCTGACAAGTGGTATCAGAGCTAAAGGAACTCAGAAATCAATAATCATCATGGACGGATCACATGACAGTGTTCTTGTTTCAAAGGTCCCCATGCTCAAACCCAATGAGTTTGACATGTGGAAAATCAGAATCAGGCAGTACATTCTTGTCACAGACTTCTCAATGTGGGACATCATTGAGAATGGTCCCTCCAATGAAGGAAAGATGGGGGCAGATGGCAAGAGACCTCCACCAAAGACTGATGGAGAAAGAAAGATGAGGCAGACTGAGATGAAAGCCTTGAGCACTCTGCTCTTGGCAATTCCTAATGAATACCAACATCAGTTTTGCAACTGTTCCGATGCTCAAATCCTGTGGAATGCATTGGAGAAGAGATTTTCAGGCACTAAAAGCACAAAGAGGAATCAAAAAGCAATTCTCAAGCAACAATATGAGAATTTCATGTCTACAAAGAATGAGTCTATGACTCAAACCTTTGATAGATTCAACAAGCTGATTGTAGAATTGGCTACTGTTGGTGTCAAGATGGACCAGGATGATGTCAACAGAAAATTTTTAAGATCTCTTGGTGAAGAATGGGTTATGTATATAGTATCATTCAGGCAGAATGATAATTTGGAGGACAAGGAACTTGATGATCTCTATAATGATCTCAGGGTATTTGAAGCGGAGGTTGAATCTAAGAAGAAGCCATCTGGATACTCTCATAATGCTGATCTCTTATCATCTACTACTGATTCTTCTGCTAATACAAAATCAGTTAGCCCTTCTTATGGCTCAAAAGAGGATGGATCTAATGATTCTGTTTTGGAAGCATTCCTTGCTAGTCATGCTAAATCTGCTCTTATCAATGATGATCTGGAGCAGATCAATGTTGATGATCTTGAAGAGATGGACATCAAGTGGCAAATGGCAATGCTCACCATGAGAGTCAAAAGATTCATCAAAAGAACAGACAGAAACAACTTTGCCATGAGAAGAGAAGATGGGGCTGGATTTGATAAATCCAAGGTAGAATGCTACAAGTGTCATAAGCTGGGGCACTTTGCAAGAGAATGCAGAGGAGGAATGTCTCAACAGCATGTGAGAAACAATCAACAATCAAAGTCCACCAACAATTGGAACCCATCTCAAGCTCTTGTCTCACAAGATGGAATGGGATTTGATTGGAGTGATCAAGCAGAAGAGGCAATCCAGAATCAAGCTTTGATGGCTGAAGTTTCAGAGTCGTCAAGCACAAAAATTCCCACAGAGGTAAAATCTAACCTTTGCTCTAAAACATGTCTTGAAACTGTTAAAAAGTACAGGGATCACAATCAGAGCATGTGTGATGACCTTAAAAGGTTGGAGAAAGATAGAAGAGAGTATAGTTTGATCATTGAGAATTTTGAAGAACAAATTAATCATACCAGGCTAATGAACTTCAACATTCATATGATACAAACTACTGGAAGTGGGAGAAGAATCAGTTAGAGATAGAACTAGAAAAGTCTAGAGAGGAATGTGAGAAAGTAAGGAGTGAATTTGAGAAGGCAAAATTAGACATTGAAAATTTTTCCAATGCTTCTAAAGCAATGGACAGTTTACTCAAAACTCAAGTTCATGACAAACTAAGGAGAGGTATAGGATACAACAACACCCCTCCACCTTACAATAATAATTATATTCCACCCACCTCAGACCTCTTAGAAAGACAAGATAAGAAAGAATTACCTGAAGGAGCCACTGAAGTAGATCCACTAGATACAGTAGTGGTTGAGAAAGAGTCTGAAGAAGAGAATACTGAGGGTAAGAATAAGGAAGACCATAAAGAAACTCCCTTAGAAAACCACATTCTTACAAATGAGGGGGGGGGGAGATGTCCAAGACAGAGAAAGAAAATGGTAAGAGTGAGAAAGCTGAGATCTCTAGGAAAGGGAAGGAAAAGGTACAGGGAAATCATTATATGCAAACTACTGTTGTAAATCCCTGTACTTGTCAACAGAAAAAGCCCCATCAACATGATAAAATAAGGGGAAATCAGAGAAACAAAAATAACCAGTGGGCTCAAAAACAGGGAATTGATCTAAGCAAAATCAATAGACCAAAGCCTTGTTTCATTTGTGGCAAATTGAATCATTTAGCCAAACACTGTTATTTCAATCCTATTAACCAAAGATTTACTTTTCAAAGACAAACACAAAGTTCTTTTGGTTATAGAAATAAATCAAAATGGAATCACATGGCTGAGAAAACAACACCTTTAAAATCACATATTCAGAATAAGTTTGCTAAATCAAAAGAAAACACTCCAAGCAAATCAAGGAGAAACTCACAGAATAAGAAAGCAAACAACTTTGTCAAGATTTGGGTTCCAAAAGTTAAGAAACCTGTTAGTACTGCTACCTCAAATAGTACTGCTAACAGAAATAATACTGTTGATAGCAATACTACTGCTGACCAAGTTAGTACTGCTAACCAAGTTAGTACTGCTAACCAAGTTAGTACTGCCAACCGAGTTAGTACTGCTAACAAGGATAGTGCTGCTACCAGTGTTAATACTGCCAAGCCTATAATTTTGACAAAGTATTCCAGCCATGAGATTCCTAACTCTGATCATCTCATCCAGACTAAGATTACTGATTATGAATATGTTGATGAGAAAGGGCAACCCAAGACCACTTTGGCTTGGGTTCCCTCTAAAAACTAACTGTTTTATCATATGTGCAGGGCAACCAACATCTCAAGAAGAAAAACATTTGGCATGTAGACAGTGGTTGCTCTAGGCACATGACAGGTAACATGGCCTGCCTTCAAAATTTCAAAAAGTTTGATGGAGGACATGTTGCTTTTGGTGACAATCCAGCAGGAGGTAAGATCAGTGGAAAAGGTATGGTTTCAAAAGGTAAGATGTCTTTTGAAGATGTTTACTATGTTGAGCAATTGAGATACAACCTGTTAAATGTATCACAGGTCTGTGACAAGAAACATAGTATATTATTTACTGAGACTGAATGTATTATCCTTGCTCTAGGATTTAAGGTAGTTGATGAAAATATGATACTACTTAGAACTCCTAGAAAGGATAATGTTTATTGTTTGGACTTAGAGAATTTTTCATCTGATTCATCTTTAAACTGTCTGTTTTCAAAACCTTCTTTAGATGAATCATCTCTTTGGCACAGAAGGATGTGTCACATGAATTTTAAAAACAATGAACATTCTTGTGAAAAACAACCTTGTAAGAGGTTTACCTCAAAAAGTGTTTTCATGTGATGATCATTGTGTTGCTTGTCTTAAAGGCAAGCAGCACAAAACTTCTCATAAGTCCAAAGAAATAAATACAATCTCTTCACCTCTTCAATTATTGCATATGGATCTCTTTGGTCCTACAAATGTGATGAGTATTGGCCAGAAATCCTATTGCTTAGTCATTGTTGATGACTTCTCTAGATTCACTTGGGTGTATTTTCTGAGGACTAAGGATGAGACAAGTGGACTGATCAAATCCTTTGTTCTTAGGATTGAAAACCAAACAGATCAAAGAGTTAAAGTCATCAGATCTGATAATGGAACTGAATTTAAAAACAGTGACTTAAACAACTTCTGTGAGACTAAAGGTATTGAGAGACAATTCAGTGCTCCTAGAACTCCTAAAAAAATGGTGTTGTTGAGAGGAGAAATAGGACATTGATTGAGGCTGCTAGATCTCTGTTGGCAGATTCAAAAGTACCTATTACTTTTTTAGCAAAAGCAGATAATACTGCTTGTTATGTCCAAAACAGAGTTCTAGTAGTCAAATTTCAAGGTAAGACACCTTATGAACTTTTTAACAAGAAGAAACCTTTTGTTGGATTTTTCAAACCTTTTAGGTGTCCTTGCACAATTCTCAACACCAAATCTCACTTAGGCAAGTTTGAAAGCAAAGCTGAGGATGGATTTCTTGTTGGATACTCCTCTCAGAGTAAGGAATATAGAGTATTTAATAGTTCTTCAAGGATTATAGAGGAAAGTGACAATGTCAAATGCAATGAGAACACACCAAATCCAACTGGTGCATGTCCTGATTGGCTATTTGATATTGATTCACTAACTAACTCTTTGGGTTTCAGTGATATACAAACTGCAGGAACAAATTCAGAACAGGTACACGCACAGAAACAAGAGTTTGTTTTGTTCCCCATACCTACTGTTGATCTTGTTGAATTTTGCCAGCAAGATAAGAAAGATGATTCAGACACAGGTGCCCATGAATCAGAACAGGATGAAACTGATAAAGGTGATGAAGAGAATAAGGATGATAAAGAAGATGCTCATCCTTCAGGAAACACAGGTCCTGAGATGCCCATACTGTCAGAAGATGATACTGATGAAGAAAATTCTTCAGTATATTGTTGAGGCACTCTTGAGAAGAATGACTCTAATCTGGATGCAAATATCAATGAGGAGGTTGCACATCAAACAAGAACTCAGAAAAATCATCCTTCTCAGTTGGTGATTGGTGACATCAATTCTCCCAGGATCACAAGGCATCAAAGTAAGTTAGGAGGATTGAAAGACTTGCAATCAGGGTTGTTATCTTGTTTTCTATCTCAGATTGAACCTAAGAAGGCCTATGATGCAATGAAAGAACCAAGCTGGATAGAAGCAATGCAAGAAGAGCTGCTGCAGTTTAAGTTGCAAAATGTGTGGGATCTGGTTGATCTTCCATAAGGACAAAGGACAATTGGTACTAAATGGGTTTTCAGGAATAAGAAAGATGAGAGAGGAATTGTGATAAAGAATAAGTCCAGGCTTGTGGCACAAGGGTATACACAAGAAGAGGGAATATATTATGAAGAAGTATTTGCACCAGTAGCCAGAATTGAGGCAATTAGGTTGTTTCTAGCCTATGCTTCTTTCATGCAGTTCAGAGTATTTCAGATGGATGTCAAGAGTGCATTTCTATATGGGAAAATTGATGAAGAAGTGTATGTTTGTCAGCCTCCAGGGTTTGAGAATCCTATCTTTCCTAACAAAGTATACAAACTAAAGAAGGCACTCTATGGGCTACATCAAGCACCAAGAGCATGGTATGACACTCTGCCTACCTATCTCTTGGAAAATGGTTTTGAAAGAGGAATCATTGACAAGACTCTTTTCATTAAAAGGAAAAAGAAGGACATCCTACTTGTTCAAATCTATGTCGATGATATCATCTTTGGATCCACAAAAGATTATATGTGCAAGGAATTTGAGGAGCTGATGCATAAAAGATTCAAGATGAGCTCCATGGGTGAACTTACATTCTTCCTTGGGCTACAGGTTAAACAGAAGAAAGATGGTATCTTCATTAGTCAATCCAAGTATGTGCAGGATATCCTTACAAAGTTTGGATTTTCAGATTCAAAGCCTGCAAGCACACCCATGGAAATACACAAACAGATCTCTGCAGATCTTGAGGGGGAGGATGTGGATGTTCATTATTATAGATCTATGATAGGATCCCTCATGTATTTAACAGCTTCAAGGCCAGATATTATGTTTGTTGTATGTGTGTGTGCCAGATTTCAAGTAAGACCTAAGCAATCTCATTTTCAAGCAGTCAAGAGGATCTTCAGATATCTCAAAGGACAACTTAGGTTGGGTCTTTGGTATCCTCATGACTCACCATTTGATCTACTTGCATACTCTGATAGTGATTTGGGTGGTGCAAACTTGGATAGAAAGTCTACATCAAGAGGATGTCAGTTTTTGGGTGCAAGACTAGTTTCATGGCAGTGTAAAAAGCAAACCACAGTGTCCACCTCCACAACAGAAGCAGAGTATATAGCTGCTGCAAGTTGCTGCTCTCAAGTTCTATGGATACAGAATCAGATGTTGGATTATGGTGTTACTTTTCTTCACACTTCAATCTTCATTGATAACAACAGTGCTATAAGCATTGTTAACAATCTAGTCAAGCACTCTAAAACCAAGCATATAGAAATCAGGTACCATTTTATTAGAGATTGCAATGAAAAGAAGCTAATTCATGTTTTGAAAGTACACACAAGTAACCAATTTGCTGATCTATTCACCAAAGCTTTTGATGTGGGTAGATTCACATTCTTGGTCACAAGTGTAGGCATGATAAACAATGAATAAGCCTCTTTTGATTTTCTTTATGTACCATTTCTTTATAGCCTCTTTCATGTTTACTTTCTCATAATGTATTGTGCATGGTGCTGCTAACTATGTGTGTTTAAGTGTTTCAGATTCCCTTGCTGATTAGAAACTTAGTACCTCTGGTTAAGTTAATACTGCTCTCAGTTCAAATATGATTAAGTGTGGTTAATACTGCTTGGTGGTTTATATTGCCAATGCAAAGTTACTACTGCTTACCTTATTTCTACTGTCAGACAGTGTTAATGCTGCTGGTGTGTGTTAATACTGCTTATCGAGGTTAGTACTGCGGGCGTGTTAATCCTGCTAGGGTACTTAATACTGCTTCTAACTGAAACCCTCCACCTATAAATACCCTCTCTGACCGCCAAATTTCAAACGACTCTTTGAATTTCCTACGAGTGTTCATCTTCTCTCTCTCTCTTTCTCAAATTCTTGCTTCCCAGTGCGTAAACCCTATTATTGAGACAAACCCCAGAACGATGGCAGAACTGGAATTTGTGGAAGATCATAATGAGCTTGCAATGCTGCAGAAACCCAAACAATCTGAGGGTTTTGAAGAAATTGTGGATTTCCTGAAAGATTCCCACATTGCCTATGCATTCACAGTCAATCCCACAATCTATGTGGAGCACATGCGTCAGTTCTGGGCCAATGCCTCTATACAGACTATTGATGGCAATCAGATCATCCAATCAAGGGTCTGTGATAAACCTATCACAGTCTCAGAAGGCTGCATTCGCATTCATCTACGTCTAGATGATGCATCAGATATCTTCTCTTCCTAAGGATGATCTCTTCCAAGCAATTGGTAGAATGGGGTATGAAGGTCCCACTGAGGTTTACAAGTTCTTCAAGAGCAAATTTTCACCTCAGTGGAGATTCTTTGTTCATACCCTTCAGCATTGTATTTCTCGCAAAACAACTGGATGGAGTGAGTTCAGCAGTACCATAGCTTATGCTCTGGTCTGCTTAGCAACCTCCAGAATGTTTAATTTTTCACAAATGATTTTGAATGATCTACTGTCAAACCTGGATACCAAAACCAAAACAAAAAGATTTTATATGTATCCAAGGTTTGTACAAGAAGTACTAACCAAAGAATTGATGAATTTACCCTCTTTTCAAGAGGTGTATGTACCTAAACCTCCCAAACGGAAGGTGTTCTCTAACATGAAAAGACCTAGTTAGGACTTTTCTGGACAAAACACACCATTGTTCTCTATAATGATGGGTGTGTCTCTTTCCCATGGTGAGGCATCAGGGTCACAACCCACATCTGACCACCCAACTGATGACCTACCCACACCATTCAGTTCAATTAATACTTCTCAGGTCCCTATTGTGAAGCCCATTTCCCCCATCACCAAAATATATATAAGGAAAAAGGTACAGAAGGTTCCTTCCCTTCCTGTATCTTCACCTCAACAGCCTGCAAACCCTCTAATGGAGCATTCTCCATTAGAGAATATCCAAAGGGAAACCACAGGGGTGTCTCCCAACCCCAAGAAGGTGCTCTCTAAGGAGAAGGAAGAGCATGTGGGCAGTAAGGCTCACACTACTGCTTCTGCACAAGGTGTGGATCAGGAAAGTGTGAACACCTCTAAGACCTCCCCACGGCAACTTTAGATGAGAAGTCATCTAAAGGTCCTAGGTGCCAAGAAACCACAGGGGTAGAAGGTGCTTCTGCTAGGCAGAAGGCCTCTACTAAAAGATCCAAGGATCCTTCAAGGGTGGTAAAAACACCTAAAGGAGGTGAGGACAGATATACTTATGATGAATTGATGGATACTCTTGGTACAATAAGTCTGGATGTTCATAATCAAGGTTTGGAGATAAAAGAGATGAAAAAGGTAATCACTTCCCAACAAGTGCAAATAGCCAAGCTGAAGAAGATGGTAATCAGGTTGATGCACAAAAAGAAGCAAAAACTGTTTGTATTGAAGAAAAGGGGAAGTGTACATGATGCTTCCAAAAAGGGGGAGAGTCAAGCTGAAGTTGAAAAGCAAAGCCCAATGGGTATGGAATCTCAGTTTGAGGGGGAGATGTTTTGTGAAGCAGAAAAGAAGAAAGCAGCAGAAACAGTGAATGAAGC
This sequence comes from Arctium minus, assembly GCA_954870635.1. Taxonomy (NCBI): domain Eukaryota; kingdom Viridiplantae; phylum Streptophyta; class Magnoliopsida; order Asterales; family Asteraceae; genus Arctium; species Arctium minus. The sequence goes on along the minus strand of OX941092.1, from coordinate 69,261,939 downwards.
AGAAACGGAACAAGCAGCAGAAACTTTTGAGAAAGCAGCAGAAATTGGTAAAGCAGCAGAAACTACTCAGCAGCAGAAACTGTAGAACCAGCAGTAGAAACAGAGAAGGTAGCAACAGAAACTGGTTTGTCTGTAGAGAAAATAGAAATTGCAGAGACTCTGGTGAGGGCAAAGACTGACACTCCCAAGGCCACTCAAAAGGCTAAGGGAGTAGTGATCAAAGAAGGAGGCTCAGAGAAGAAAAGAAAAGAAGTCAGTGAGGCAGAGGTCAAAAGGAAAGGGAAAGAAAAAGTGGTTGAACCTGTGAAACCATCAAAGAAATCCTCACAAATAGAACTGGATGAAGAGTTAGCCAAGAAGATGCAAGAAGAGATTGAAAAAGAAGAAGAGATTCAAACAGCTAAAGACAGACAGATTGCCTTAGATTTGTCTACAAAGCTAAATGAAGAATATCAGAAGAGACTTTAGCTCAACAGATTGGAGCTATTAAAAGAAAGAAGTCCATTGCTACCAAGACAAAGGCAAAAAGGCCTAGAACTGAAGAAGGAAAGAAAGAACAGAAAAGTGAGAAAATAGAAGCAGAACCATCAGAACAGCAGAAACAGGGTGAGCAGGTTGAAACTCAAGAGCAGAATCAAGAGCCAACAACTCAACAATCAGAACAGCAAAGACAACCTAATGAACAGTTTGAGTTGTACATGACAGTAACAAATGAAGATCCTTTGAAAGCTGATCCTATCTCAGTACAAGCCCCAGAAATCATTCATTGGGATATTCTGGTGGATCAAGGCAAAGAATACTTCAGAATAAAGAGAATGGGTGATCACTATGAAGTGTATGCTACATGGGGTAAAATAATCAGAAGCTGTACTAGAGTGGATTTGGAAGAAATGTTCAAGGTTGGTTTGAATCTGTATGGTGGTTTACTGAAAGGAGCAGGGATGAACATTAAAAAGATGGCAATGGAGTACTTGTGCATGATGTTTGATCCTGAAAGAGTGCAGTATGTTATCAAAGACTTGCATCTTCAGAATGGATTTAAAAGAATAGATAATTGGATGTTGTTTGAAAATTGTGGAGTCTTTGTGATAACCATTGATAAGAGATATCATGAATACTACTTGGTGGATAAGGTATATGACCACAGCAAAGCAAAGCTGCAAGGGATGCTGAAAGCCAAGCTGGTATGCCCCAAAGGTTCAGAAATGGCCAGAATAGTGATTAGAAGAACTATCAATCAAAGTCTAGGTCTGGATCCTAATTTGGGAAATTGAGCTGGAGTTTTGGAATCATCATGAAGATCTAATCTGAAGAACTTAACTTCTCAATTTGAAAAGTTAAGTTAGGGGGAGATTGTTGGGACTGAAAATGTGTCAAGTATGGATAATGCTGCTAGGCTTAAAGATTAATGCTGCTTAAGACTTTAATACTGCTATTTGAAGATTACTACTGCTAGTAGTATTACTACTGTTTGAAAAGTTAGTACTGCTAGTAGTTAGTACTGCTTGATGAATTAGTATTGCTAATGAAGTTAATACTGCTGAGGATGAAGTTAATGCTGCTCATGAAGATAAAGATGAATTGATACTAAAGACTAGGAGCTGATGATAATGTTGAAGATAATTACGAACTGGATGCAGAAGATCAATATTTCTTTTGTAATTATCTTGTAATCAGTTCTGTATATATATATAGTCTAGTAGTTTTTGATAGAAAAATAAGTTTTTAACAAGTTTTTGCATATACGCTTAGAGAGAATTAACCTCAAGATTAGTTTTAATCCTTTCTTTAGAGAAGTATAGAACGTCTGTTGAGTCTGTTCAACAGATTGAGGTTTTGTTTGTAATCATTAAGTTAATTCAATATAACTTGTGATTTGAGTTCATACACTGTTTGATTGATTTATTGTTAAAGTGTTATTCCGCGACTTCTTTTACATAGTTTATGAGTGGTTAGTTTAAATTCTTGTTTAGAATTTCGTTCCTGACAAACTTTTTTCAAGATTTGACAAACAATTTTCAAACGATGTTCCAATGATCGAAAATTCGTCCATGAATACTTCCATGGTTTCTTCAATCATATCCGAAAAAATTGACATCATGCATCTTTGAAAAGTTGCGGGAGCGTTACACAACCCAAATGGCATACGCCGAAAAGCAAAGGTTCCGAAGGGACAAGTGAAGGTAGTCTTCTCTTGATCTTCGGGTGCTATATGAATTTGGTTGCATCCCGAATATCCGTCCAAGAAACAATAGAATTCCTTCCTGGCTAACCTATCAAACATTTGGTCAATGAACGGTAGAGGGAAATGGTCTTTCTTTTTGGCGAGGTTCAATTGCCTATAATCCATACAAATCCTCCATCCCGTCACGGTCCTAGTTGGTATGAGCTCGTTTTTGTCGTTTGTGATCACCGTGGTGCCACCTTTCTTTGGTACGCATTGTACCGGGCTCACCCAACTACTACTAGATATGGGATAAATAATCCCTGCATCCAACCATTTTAAAACTTCTTCTTTTTACGACATCTTTCATAATAGGATTAAGTCTCCTTTGTGGTTACACTTTGCCAACGCTATTATCTTCCAAAATTATCTTATGTTGGTAAACCGTCAGACTTATACCCTTAATGTCAGTTATGGTCCATCCTAAGGTCTTCTTATATTACTTAAACAACTCAATCAAACTTAATTCTTGCTCTTGGGTCAACTTAGAAGAAATAATGACGGGTAATTTTTCTTCCTCGATGAGATAAGCATACTTAAGATGATCGGGCAAGGGCTTTAAGTCTAGACTAGGAGGTTCAATGATGTATGGTTGCTGGATTGTTCTATCTTTAAAATCTAACTGTTCAAAGGCTGCTATGGTTTCCTCAATCTCATCCTCACACACAAAGTCTAGTTCTTCCAAATGTTCTTCACTGAAGTGACCACTGTGGTGACAAACGTGGCCACTTTCATCAGGATCGATGCTTAAATCCCTTTCTAAGGTGTCTAAAGTCGAACAATCTTGCACCTCCCCATAAAACTTAAGTGATTCGAAGACGTTGAATGTCACTTGCCGGTCATTCACTCTCATGGTTAGTTCTCCTTTGTGAACGTCAATTAATGTTCTACCCATTGCTAAAAATGGTCGCCCTAAGATTATTGGGACGTTCCTATCGGTTTCATAGTCCAAAACTAAAAAGTCGGCCGGGAAGATGACTTTGTCAACTTGAACCAAAATGTCTTCAATCTTTCCTTTATGATAAGCCAACGATCGATCCGCTAATTGTAAAGTAACGGTCGTAGGTCGTACTTCTCCAATTCCTAGTTTATTAAAAACCAAAAGTGGCATGAGATTTATGCTTGCCCCAAGGTCACAAAGGGCATGTCCTACTTCTTTTCCCCCTATTGAACACGGGATGGTGAAGCATCCCGGGTCTTTGAGTTTGGGGGGAAGTTTACATGTGAGCAAAGCACTACATTCTTTTGTTAAAGCCACAGTTTCGTACTCACTTAACCTCCTTTTCTTGTTAAGAATGTCCTTTAAAAATTTAACATAATTCGACATTTGCTCAAGAGCTTCTACCAAAGGTATGTTAATGTGCAATTGTTTGAAAATGTCCAAAGATTTTTTGAATTGCACATCTGCATTTTTGTTCTTCATTCTACCAGGAAAAGGGAGGTCTCGTAAGTCCAATTTCGATTGGTTTGACTCTGCCCTTATGGGTTGTGAAGTGGGCACTGTCTCACCACTGTGGTGAGGCTGTGCTGATGGTTGTCCGTGAAGGATCTGTTGCATTATGTCCCGAAGGTGGGCACGTTCCAACCACGTTAGGTGGGAAAAGTGACGGAAAATTTTCTTTGTCAAAAGCATGTGTGGTCTCATCTTGCACAATGGTATCGGTTAAGACTTCATCGTTAGGTTTAGATGTGCTTGTCTCACTCCTTAAAGTCACAGCCTTAATGTGCTCCTTGTGATTACCCTTAGGGGTGTCGGTGTCACTAGGTAAGGTACCCATTTGTCTTCCTATCAAATCAGCGGCAAATTGCCCCAATTGAGTCTCAAAACCTCTCAAGGTTGCATTGGTTTGGTTTATAAAACCTTTGAGTAAAGATTCAAGCGAACTATTACTCTCAGATGCATTTTGTTGTCTCGGTACATACGGTTGTGAGGATTACCCACTTTGGTACGTATGAGACGGTCCTTGTTGAAATCCCGGGGGATTTCGTGGTCGGTTTGGAACTTGATGGACCCCGGGGGGCTGAAGTCCTTGATTTCCCAAGCATGAGAAGTTCGGGTGATTTCTCCAATTTGGGTTGTAAGTTGCAGAAAATGGGCTATTCCTTGAATGGTTTCCTATATAATTGACCGAAGTGGGATTACCGGGACAACATTCAAAAGTATGATTCTCACTATAAAACACACAAGATTCATTTATAGCTTGGACTTGGTTCTTTTCTCCATTTAAATTCATGTTATTTTTTACCAAGTTAGTTAAAGCTACAATTTGGGCGTTTAAGGCGGTGATGGCCTCAATTTCATGAACACCCGATGCATTTTTAGGAGCAAGAGCACGAGGGTTTGACCAATCGGTGTTATTGTTGGCTACTTTCTCAAAAATGCCATATCCTTCATTATAAGTTTTAGAGGTGAAAGCGCCACCGACCGTAGCATCAAGAATAATTTTAGCGGAATTAGTAAGACCATTATAAAATGTCTCTAATTGGATGCAATGAGGGATTCCATGATGAGGACATTTTCTAATTAAGTCTTTGAATCTCTCCCATGCATCTGAAACCGCTTCATCCTCCTCTTGCCAAAACATCAAAATTTCATTCCTAAACTTCACATTTCTAGCCAAACTTGTCCAACTATCAATGGAGTGAGGAGGTTGAGAATTTAGCCAAGCTTTAGCTCTATCTCTCAATGTGTAAGAGAAGAGCGTAAGCCGTAAGGCTTCTACCGTAACACCTTGAATGCGAAAATGATCCATCATTTCTAAAAATGATTTTAAATGTGAGTTTGGATCTTCTGACGGTAACCCTCCAAATTGACCCATTGCTTGGATCATTTGAAACATTATTTGTTTTAGTTCAAAAGTTTGTGCCGCAATGTTGGGCCTAAGAATACCCGATTTTAATTGATCAAATTCGGGTGTTGCATAGTCCCGTATTCCCCCTTCTTTATCGTCGGCAATTCTTATGGTTGTTTCATTTGGTGGTGGTGGATGATGTCCACCATTTCTAGCCATGTTTTGATTTTGCCGACCTCTTCTACCTCTTCTTCGTCTTTTAACGGTTCTTTCAATTTCGGGGGCAAGAGGTACAAGTTTACTGTGTTGTAGCCATGGCATACAACACGGAAAATACTAAAAAAATACAAGAAACTCAGGCTCAAATGAAAATTAAATATCTTAGGATTTAAAATCGCGCTAGTCCCCGGCAACGGCGCCAAAAACTTGATAGCGGAAAATCGTATAGGTCCATAACATGGCCACTATGTTGCCACAGTGGCGATGCAAATGCACACCGGTCACTATGATCGCTATTAAGTAATAAAGTGGTAGAGTACCAAGATCGTTTCCACAGGGACTAGTTAACTAAGAATCAGAGAACTTTCATGAACTTCTAGTGCTTGTTTGAGTTTTGAGAACAATATCAATATTTGTGAGTTTTAAGCAAACTAAACAACGATTAAAAAGGATTAACAAGATAAAAGGTAGGATGTGGGTACAAGCATTAACTAGGACTGATGTAGTAACAATATGGTCAGAAACAAAATGACACACAATATCTTTAAAAACTCCTTTCTCTCGAAAGTGAGTTTCCTCGGAACGTGGCCACGTTGCACCCAAAAAGTCACCACTTTTGCCAACTCAAGACTTGTCGGCTTAACTAAGTAAACCTCTAAGGATTTCAGTTCCACCAGTATGGATATAGAAGCCCAAATCTCTTTGTGACACCTATATCTACCGACATTTTGAACCTTAGTTAAAGTCATGCAAAAACCCGTATCTCTATGTGGTTATAAAAGACTTTCTCAAATCTTCTTTGCATCACTCAAGCCGTATTTCGGATCCTCCCCTCTCGAGGTCTAAGATCTAATATTAACACTAACAAGTGACCGGCTTATCCGCGTTGAGTTGAAGTCCCTACTCGAGCGACCAAGTCTAAGAGTTAGCAAAGATGGCAACACCCAAGTGTTGCCTACTAGTCTTAGCCTTGGCTCATACCCACACCCAAAGGGGTGTTTAGCTAATAATAAAAGTAAAAGACATGAGGGAATAAGGAGAGAACATGAACATAAATTGCATAAATGAAACTTAAAGGTTCTCACCAAAGTGCCCACAACGTGGTGACAACGTGGCGAGAGTTGATACAAGAAATTACAAGAATTAAATGCACTACACTACAAGCTTTAAAGAGATAATGTAAACTAAATGTAAAGCTCCAGGTTATATTGAATGCTCCTGGAAGTGATGATGCTGAAATGGTGCCTCCCAAGCGTCAATTTATAGCCCAAGGAAGAAGAAGTGTTGATGTGACTAATCATAAAAAGTAGCTTTAAGGAGGAGTATTGAACCTTCCTTTGACTTACACCTTTTGTCTTCTTCCTTGATTATTCTTGTGAAAGAGCATAAACTTCTTTAATTTTCTTCAAAAGGCAATCTTTCCAGAAATGGCTAACTTATCCATAAATTTTCAGCCAACGCCGCAACATGGTGACAACGTGGCCACGTTCTGCACAAAAAGATAGTAAAACCGAAATTTTTGCAACCTTGAGACTTCATCACCATGTTTGAAAAATTAAGACCAAACGAAGGAGGTAAGGGACAAAATGGGTGAAAATGTTGTAAAATGAATACGAAAAGAGAGGAAATAACTCTCAAGATTTGAGAGTTATCAACCGGTCCAAAATAGGTTAATCGGCCCTTTGTGCATCTTAGATCTCAATTATCTTAGCTCGGGTTTGTGTGAATCTTCGTTTTCCCACCCTTCTTCGAGCATTTGTTTTAATGGTTGGTGAAACATTCTCTTATCTGAACTTGTTCCATTTAGTGGAGGACAAAGCTGTTAGAACTTGAATCAATATCAGAAATTGTTTTTACAACGATTTTTAGAATCAATCAGAAACATAAACTTTTCAATAGATAAAATCGATATATGTATATATATATACATATATAGACGAATAATCTTGTGAAAAAGAGTTAAAGTAAGAAAGGATCTGGACCCTTGATAACTTTTAATCTTACCCTCACCCATGAATTATGCTTATCATGGAAATTGATCCAGTGCATCTCGGTGCATCTTAACTTTTTTGATCTTCAATTAGGGTCGGTCTGTAACACTGTAAAGTTCTACAAGTAAAGATAACTCATCAGCAACTTATGGCCTGCATGTTACAAGGGATCCTGAAGGAGTGATCTAATCCTGGTCAATGAAAGTGTCGAGGGAGTTTGGGTGCGAAAAATGGAATTTTCGGGCTTCGAGGCATTCAAGGCGACTATGCCCGGAGACTGTGACATTGTCACTGTCGCTAAGGGTAAGGTCACGGGGAGACCATAATGCTTGGTACCAGGACGACGATAATGCCCGCGATTGTGCCATGGGACACTTTCGCGGGGCAAGGTCGTGGGTCAGGGTATGTCGCGGTACACTTTCAGCGACTGTGCCTGCGAGAGTGCCAAGGGCACAATCGCGGGGCATAGTTGCGGTCGGCCCCCAGACTCGTTTAAGTCCCGATTTTCAGCCCCTCTTTTATTTGTTCTTCCCCAACTCATTCCCTTTCTCCCTCTCTCTCTCTCTCTCTAAACGGAAATCCTTCCCCCATTTTGGTTCTTGGAGCATTCAAGGCTTCGGTTTTGAAGATTTAAGGCGATCTTTCACATTTTGGCTAGGATTTGGAAGCAAGTTAGAGCTCCTCTTCTCATCTCCCATTGTGTGTCCTGAAATCTAAATTCCTATTGCATTTTCACAAACAAAACAAACAAGATTATCAATTACCTGTTTTGATTTCAGTTTCAATTCAAACGATTACAACTGTTTTCTCACTTTCTCTCTCTAGACAATTCTCTCTCTCTCTAAAACTCTCTCTGAATCTTCAACTAGTCATACTTACAAAATAACAAAGAAAGAAACTATTTATACCTATTACAAAAATCAAGGAAACAAATACAAATACAATGACTTTGACTTTGACATTTTATTACAAAGACTTTGACTTTTTAATAAGACTTGACTTTCTCAGCTTTGACTTTCTTGAACATTGACATTAGTCTTCATGATCTTGTATCCAACATAATTCATGCTCTAATAATCTCCCTCTTTGGATTCAAGATCACTGTTGAAAGATCTTACAATTCAGTCTTCTCTTTTAAGCTCTATCAGATGCAATCTCACCTTTTAACATTGTAATCTTCCCAAGTCTGTCTTCGAAGAATATAACAATCTCCCCAAAATATGATAAACAAGGTCTTCAATAAAGTCTTCAGTACTATCACAATACTCTTTCAGACTTCAGAAAGAAATTATCTTCAGATTCAGCTCGGATTGCTTTAGCAAATAATCTTCAAAGAAAATTTCCTCAAAATCAACACATCTTCAAACAACTTTGATTTTTCTTGAACAATCTTTCAAACTCTCAAACTTTGAACTTTTCCTTTTTCAAATCTTTAACTCTGAAATTTCTGACTTGGACATTTCTTTAAAATCATCTCCCAAAACTCCAAAACTTTAACATTTCTTGATACCATCTCCCTCTTTTTGATGATTTGAGCATCGGTATCATCAAAACTTTAACCAAGAAATGTATTTGACCATTCTGATATGTCCAAGAGCCTCTGATTTTGTGATCCATAACCATGTATTCATCTAGATCTTTGCAAATCTAGACAAAATATTCATGTAACACCTGAATCAACAAATGAATCAGTTAATATGCCTGTCAGTAACACTAAGGGGCTGTTCGGTAGGAGCTTAATGGGCTGTATAATGGATATGGCTTATTCGCACAGCCATAAATAGTTGTTCGGTATCGGCTTATTCGCTCAGCCGATGGCTGAATCGCTCAGCTAAAATACATATCTCCTTTAGATTAAGCCATTTGTTAATCTTTTTATTCCTCTTTTACCCTTCCATCTTTCATCTCCAATCATCTTGCTGGACATTGAACATCCTAAATTTTCTCAACATTCAACCAGTGTTTCTCAGATTTGCAGAAAGTTTAGCATAAGAAGAGATCCCTGTGCAGAAAAGACGCTCACAACTTCTCTCTCTCTCTCTCTCTCTCTCGTTCGATCCACCTGCTGTAGGCATCCTGTACCGCCATGTTTCTTTTTCTCTTCTCCCAAACCTGTTGTACGCATCCCTTGGCACCGCCATGTTTCCTTTACTTTTTATCACAAACTTGTTGGGTGACTCCATTTTCTCACTCTAATTCTTGTCCTTTTCCCTTTTTCTTGAACTCTTGGGGTTGTGATTCTTGATTATTATCCCAAGGTACATAGCTTGCATCAGAGATGATGGTCACTTCTCTAATTTGGTGCTTTTTTATTTTAATTTTTTTCAATATACTTTATGTTTTTCCATGCCTCGTTTATTAAAATATTTGGTGTTTGGATTTTTGATTTTTGATTGAAATTTTAGATGTTTGATTGAGATTTATCAAACATTTGTTTTATTCAACTGTAATATAGACCAGGGGTAAAATGGTAATTTTTAACATTCAGACGGTTTATTCAGCACAATAACCGAACAACAATTTATCTGTTATTACACAGACAACTTTATCAATACAGACAATTTTATCCATACAGGTCTTAATAGAAAATGAACCGAACGGCCCCTAAGTCACTGTGTGTAACGGATACATATAAGAAAGGAGCTTTTTGATGTTCTCTCCCCCAGGGCTTCCATTCAATCATCAAAAACACCACAAAGGCAATTTCTATGAACGTTATGACAAAGAAACGAATTCCTTGTGTGTTCGTGCTTGTGATAGAAAGAATTAAGCACTTGATGATTGCTTTAAGGCTCAAAAATTATGTAAACCACTGAGTCAACATTATATAAACACATACTCAATGATGATTGAAGTGCGAAGGTGAGGCAGACTTCCTTCTTTTTCAATATCCAGATTTTCCAAATTAAAACCAGATAGATTATATGCTACGTCCCCTTCGAAATATGAAACACTTTCTTTTTTAGAAGAAAATGAGTGGTTGGTGGGGTAGTACAAGAGTTGGCATGGGGTAGTTGCCTGTTTCAATAATGTTCACCAAGAATTGTGAAACATTAGTAATGTGGTTGACCGACTCAGAAAGTAGTTGGTGCAGAGTTTGATATTCGTTTACTTTGATCTCACACCCTCTTTCTTTTAATCATTAAGCTCACATCTAACCAAACCCTCTTTTCCATTTTACCTCAACGCACAACCCACACTCATTTCTTTTCGACTCCTCACACTCAATCACTATAGGTTAACTTCTTGGGTAGGAAACACTGGTAATCGTGAATCCATAGAAGTTTTCATTTAAGTCCTAGCACAAAGAAACCCGTATTTTCCTATGAAGCATATGTTGCTCAATATGGTTTAACTTTATCAGTTAAAGCTCAAATACAAGTCAGATATTTATATGCTCAGAATATAATCATGAAGATTTGAGCATTTTTAAACATTGAAGTATTTTCAAACAAGTATATTGAATGAATGAATATGAATGCAAAATACTTGTTTGAAAATCTGACATTGTATGAAAATGATCAGAAAGGAATGATATAACAATCAAAGCTTATGGTCAAGAATAATGGATATTGTCTATATGAACCAAAATACAGACATTCTTGAAATGAACGCTTCGAAATGAAATTACGCTCAAAAATTCTGAAATACAAGCGGGGTGTCTTACCATCGAAAAATATGTTTCAAATTTGAGAAATGGTAAGAACAATATCAACAAAAATTAAACCGGTGTGTGTGAATACTTGAAAGTATATAGAAAAGACAATACACAAGTAATTATCTTTGGAAACACACGGTTTATAATCATGTAAGCACAAATAAAATGAAAAACATTTAAAATCACACTTCCAATTCATGAAATTTGTTTAAGAATCGGGAAGTGGTTTGAACATTTAAGAAAATGTTTTCTTATGACTGAAAGTTGTCCTTCTTTCAACCATATCTGAGATTAAGATAAGAAATTAACCTTTCTATGCAGTCTTAAATCTCATGATTAGACCTTTAATAGGTAATGTTAAAGCACATATTTATTGGATTCAAGATCATAATTATCTGAAGATGGAAATCTGAAGTCAAAGCTGATAAAGTCGTCTCAACAAATAGTCTAGGGTCCTTTTGTAATAAATAGTCAAAGTATGTTTGCGTATTTTATTTATTAGTTTTTAGTTATTAAGTTAATAGATTGTTTTAGTTGTTGGGCCCATGCAAGCCAAGCCCATTAGGCTTATGGCCTAAGTATAAATATGTTTAGGTTAGTTGTAATTAGGTTAGGAGCTTAATTAGAAAAAAAAATATCATTGAGAGAGAGGTTATTAAGGATCTTAATTAGAGAGAATTAATTATTGAGAGAGGTTAGTGTGGTGGTAGTGTGCGCCATGAACAAGAAGCAGAGAGAAAGAGATCTATTTCATCAAGAACAATTGTAATCTTTTGATTAATCAATATCAGGTTTGCATTATTTGTGTTGATTATATGTTTGCTTGATTGAATGATTGCGTATTGGGACACAAAATTGGTATCAGAGCCTGTTACAGATTGAATTGAATATTTTTGTTCGGTTCTACTTTTTCTGTCAAAGATTCATATTTTTTATTGTGTGATTGTTCATTCAAGTTATTATTGGTTGGATTGTGTTTGTTTTATCTATTATAGTGATTGGGTATTGTTTGATTTGATTATTGCATCGATTTTAATTATCAATTTGTTGAATTTGCTGTTCTGGGTTCGTTCACGGAGTTAACACTGTGTCTTCAATCGAATCCTTCATAGATGGTTTTTATTGAAATTAATTGATTGGAATCTGTTCTAGTTGGTTATTTGAACGTTTTAGCAAAGTTTGGTTGTTTAATTCGAGGTTTCGAGTGTTTTCTGGGCTGATTTCTGGTTTCTGGGTCGATACTGTTTCAAGAACATATCGGTCTTTGTTAATATCGGTCTTTGTGTTTTTCCGGTTGAAGACCTCTATCGGTCTTTGATTATTTCCGGTCGAATACCTCTTATCGGTCCATAGCATTCGACCAGTACACACACAATCCCGGTCATATCCTATTCCGGTCTAAGACCGTGTTCCGGTCAAAGACAATACCGGTCGAAGCTTTTGCATTCTATCGGTCTTATCCCTTTCCGGTCTAAGCACTATCGGTCTAAGCACTATCGGTCTAAGCACTACCGGTCTAAGCACTACCGGTCTTTACAAGTTCCCGGTCGAACTCTCTACCGGTCTTTACAAGTTCCCGGTCGAACTCTCTACCGGTCTTTACAAGTCTCCGGTCGACTCAATACCGGTCGAAGCACATCCCCGGTCGATTTTTGAAAACTGTAAGTCTACGAAGGGGGACAAAGTTCTGTTCGTGATCAAAATTTTCTGAATTTCATTCTAAGATTTTCAGTATTGTTTGATTTTATCTGGACTAACGGTCATTTTTCAAGTTCTTATCTAATCAATATCAGAATGAATTCTAGTGAAATTCCTTCAATCGATACGGATGAGAATCCACCAGTCCTTTTCAGAGGATAGTACGAGCAATGGAAGGACAGATTTTTGGACTTCATCGACAGAAATGACTTGGCTGACTACATCAGATTATCTCTAAAGGAAGGAATCATGAAACCACCTACCAAGGTTCTCACAGTAGCTGGAGAGAACGGAGAAAATGAAAAGAGAGAATTTCGATTACCTCTTGATAAATACTCTTATGAGCAGAAAAGAAGACATCAAGCTGACTGTTTAGCCAAATCTTTTATATTGCAAGGAATTTCCAAGGAAATATCAAAGGAGATTTCCATCAAGCTAGAATGCAAAAAGGCTACAGGAAAGCTGTTATGGGAACATATTGAGAAGATTATGACAGGACCAAAGATGTCTTCAAGAGTAAAGTTTCTGGAATTTGAGAACTCTGAACTAAAAGAAAAGATTTATGCTTTGGAAGCTCAAATCCAGAAACTAGATTCTGTTGAGAATAATGAGAAAGTTAATGATTTGGAGAGTGCAAATGCTGATCTTCAAAAGAATATATCTGATCTGGAGAAAAAGATGGTCAAAGAAAGATCTGAGTTTGAGATTGAAAAGAAAGCATTTGTAAAGAAATTCTCAGATTTTTCGAGAAAATGTGCAGAAGAAAAGAAAGCAGTTGAGCTAAAGTGTATCAAGCTTTCTCAGAAAGTTTCTGAGTTTGAGAAAGTAATAATCTTGGAAAGAGAAAAGTTTGTAAAGGAGAAGAAGGAGATTGAACAGAAGAATGTGGGATTCTTCAAGGAAATTTCCGGCCAGAGAAACAATGCTGAGAAGGGCTTTGAAGAAGAAAGAAACATATTTGAGGCTGAGATCAAAAAGCTTACTGAGAAGCTATCTGAACTATCTGCAAATGCATTAAAAGAACAGAAAACAAAGTCTGAATTCACGAAGAAGATTGACCTGCTTGTTAAAGAAAGAGACAACTTTGCTTCGACGATTAAAGTGCTTGAAAAGATTGTATCAAGTTCAAATCAGAAATCTGTCTTTTCACAAAGGTCAGTTAAATCTTTTGATCAGATTCGTAAAACTAACCTTTTGTATGATTGCAATATAGATGGTTCAGGTACACATCAAAGAAGAAGGAGACACAAAGAAGAGGACCTGGTCTGGAAGAAGAAACCAGTTGAAGATGAGCTGAAAGAAAGAGAATCATGTGTGCATACACTCAAAGCCAAAAAGAACAATGCGCATAAAGGTAAACCTGAACATATCTACACGAGAGATCAATTAATCAGGTTGTCAGGTAAGCAATTCTATTGTTCTTACTGTCATACACATGATCTTGTTCATAAAACAAGTGATCATTTCTGGTATGGTTCTTACTCTATTTTTCCCATAAGAACTGCAACTAACAAACATGGACCCAAATACCAGTGGGTACCAAAGAAAAAGGATGAATCTGTGTTGCAGGCACTTACTGTCAAAGGGGAATAAGAGAGCGAAGGCTTCTAAGTATATCATCTTAGAACCCGTCCTTCAACGAAGTTTGACTTCTGAACACAACAGTTTAGGACTCGTACTTCAGTGATCAAAAGACCTTACTCCTGTGCTGATAAGATATTGTACTCCAATACTCCAATGAGGAAATCAACCATCAAGGGGGAGTGCATACTTTTCTGAAATATTATGCATCTGTCGGATATGATAATCAATATTTGAGGGGGAGTCAATGTTTATATTTTTCATTGATAATTTTTTCTGATGCATAATATCAGGGGGAGTAAAGGTGATGACTTCTGATTACTTTTGATCAGAACTCGTATTTTAGTCGTTTTACTGCTTTATGTCATTTAATTTTCATTGAATAAAGTTGCTTTGACTAGACTTTTAGACTTTTGTAGGTTGAGAGATGCTTCAAAGATCATATCTTTATGACTTTAAGCTTGACTTCGCGAGATGTAAGACTGTACTCAAAAGGTATAATTCTTAATCTTCATCTCATCTATGGTTGAAAGAAGGACAACTTTCAATCATAAGAAAACATGTTCTTAAATGTTCAAACCACTTCCCGATTCTCAAACAGATTTCTCGATTTGGAAGTGTGATTTTAAATGTTTTCTGATTCATCTTTGAGCTTTAACTGATAAAGTTAAACTATCTGAGCATCATGTGCTTCATAGGAAAATATGGGATCAGTGTGCTAGAACTTAAAAGAAACTTCTATGGATTCACGTTAACCAGTGTTTCCTACCCAAGAAGTTCATCCTTTAGTGATTGCATGTGAGGAGTCAAAAGAAATGAGTGTGGGATGTGTGATGAGAGAATATGTCAAAAGAGAGTTCGGTTAGCTGTGAGCTTAAAGATTAAAAGAAAGAGGGTGAGAGATCAGAGTAAAAGAATATCAAACTCTGCACCAACTACTTTCTGAGCCGGGCAGCCACATTTCTAATGTTTCACATTTCTTTGGTGAACATTATTGCAACAGGCAACTAGCCCATGCCAACTCTTGACATTATCCCACCAGCTACTCATTTTCTTCTCAACAAGAAAATGTTTCATTTTCAAAAGGGGACGCAGCACATATGCTATCTGATTTTAATTTGGAAAATATGGATATTGAAAAGAAGGAAGTCTGCCCCACCTTCACACTTCATTCATGCACATTGAGTATGTGTTTAACTAACTGTTGTCTCAGTGGTTTACACATTTTGAGTCTTATAAGCAATCATCATATGCTTTATTTCTTTCTATCACTTGCACGAACACACAAAGAATTTGTTTCTTTGTCATAACGTTCATAGAAATTACCTTTGTGGTTTTTCGATGATTGAATGGAAGCCCTGGAGGAGTGAACATCATAAAAGCTCCTTTATATTGTGTATTCGTTACACACAGTGACTTTGTGTTACTGACAGGCAACTTTTTAACTGGTTCATTTGTTGATTCAGGTGTTACCTTTCATATCTATCTATTTTGTTTGGATTTGCAAAGATCTGGATACGCATCTTTATGAATTGACGGATAATCAGTGGTTCTGTTTGCAAGATCAATGGTGGAAGAAATTTCTTGAAGACACGTTTTGATGAACTCTTTGCTCTTTTCATCAAAAAGGGGGAGAAGCGTCAATCCAGAAATGCGGAGATCAAAAGTTTTTGAAAGAATTTCTGAAGATATTACGAAGATTTGCTGCTTTGAAGAAATTTTCTTTGAAGATGATTTGCTGAAGCATTCCGAGCTGAAA
Organism: Arctium minus; assembly: GCA_954870635.1. Taxonomy (NCBI): domain Eukaryota; kingdom Viridiplantae; phylum Streptophyta; class Magnoliopsida; order Asterales; family Asteraceae; genus Arctium; species Arctium minus. The sequence continues at coordinate 69,246,017 of OX941092.1, read as the reverse complement.
CTGGAGATAATTTCTTTCCAAAAGATATTCTCATCGATTGGGGAGATTGCTACATTCTGAAGACAAAGAGGAAGATTACATTTTCTGAGCTTAAAGAATGATCTTGATCCAAAGGGGGAGATTGTTAAAGCACATATTTATTGGATTCAAGATCATAATTATCTGAAGATGGAAATCTGAAGTCAAAGCTGATAAAGTTGTCTCAACAAATAGTCTAGGGTCCTTTTGTAATAAATAGTCAAAGTATGTTTCCGTATTTTATTTATTAGTTTTTAGTTATTAAGTTAATAGATTGTTTTAGTTGTTGGGCCCAAGCAAGCCAAGCCCATTAGGCTTATGGCCTAAGTATAAATATGTTTAGGTTAGTTGTAATTAGGTTAGGAGCTTAATTAGAAAAAAAATTATCATTGAGAGAGAGGTTATTAAGGATCTTAATTAGAGAGAATTAATTATTGAGAGAGGTTAGTGTGGTGGTGGTGTGCGCCGTGAACAAGAAGCAGAGAGAAAGAGATCTATTTCATCAAGAACAATTCTAATCTTTTGATTAATCAATATCAGGTTTGCATTATTTGTGTTGATTATATGTTTGCTTGATTTTATGATTGCGTATTGGGACACACAGGTAATAAAAGAAACTTTAATAGGTAATTACTGATTAGACCTTGAGATTTAGCCTACTAAGCTTAGATACAAGAAAATTAAATCTCTTTTCATCTAAAGCTTTAGTAAAAAAATCTGCAAGTTGATAATCAGTTTTTACAAAGTAAAGTTCTATTGTACCTTTTTCTACATTATCTTTTATAAAATGATACCTGACATCAATGTGTTTGGTTTTCGTATGCTGTAGAGGATTAGCAGATATCGCGATTGCATTCTTCGAGTCATAATATATCGGAATTTTATCAAACTTGAATACATAGTCTCACAGCTGTGTTCGCATCCACAAGACCTGAGAGCAGCAACTGGCAGCAGCTACATACTCTGCTTCAGCAGTCGATGTGGAAACGCATAATTGTTTCTTTGACGCCCAACTAACGAGCTTGTCCCCAAGAAATTGAATGTGACCTGAAATGCTCTTTATGTCTAACATACACCCAGCATGATCTGCATCTGAATAAGCAGTCAGTTGAAATCCTGTATCTTTAGGATACCACAGACCAAGATCTGCAGTCCCCTTCTGATATCTAAAGATCAGTTTGACAGCAGCTAAATGGGATTCTTTAGGATCAGCCTGATATCGTGCACACAAACATGTTGAAAACATTATATCTGGTCTACTTGAAGTAAGATACATTAAAGAACCTATCATACCTCTATAAGTCCTAACATCAACACTTTTTCTTGAAGAATCAGTGTTAATCTTAGTACCTGGTGCCATTGGGGTTCCAATAGTTTTGCAATTTTCTATTTTTAATTTCCGAAGAATATCAAAAATGTACTTAGATTGGTTAATGAAAATCCCTGTTGAAAATTGTTTTACTTGTAATCCGAGAAAGAAATTCATCTCTCCCATCATACTCATTTGAAAACGTGACACCATAAGGTTTGAAAAGTTCTTACAGTATTTAGGATTTATAGAACCAAATATAATATCATCTACATATATTTGAATAAGAATGATATCAGCTTTCTCCTTTTTAATAAACAAAGTGGTATCGATTTTACCTTTCGAAAAACCTGACTTGACCAAGAAGTTAGATAGAACATCATACCATGCGTGAGGGGCTTGTTTCAAACCATACAGGGATTTATCCAAAATGTAGACGTGATCTGGCTTATCTGGATTTACAAACCCTTCTGGTTGAGACACGTATACTTCCTCCTTAAGAATTCCATTCAGAAAGGCCGCTTTCACGTCCATCTGATAGACTGTGAAATTATTGTGAGCTGCGTAGGCTAGAAACATATGGATTGCTTCTATACGTGCTACTGGAGCATACGTCTCGTAGTAGTCTATGCCTTCCTCTTGTCGGTAACCTTTGGCAACAAGTCTTGCTTTATTCCTTATGACAATACCATCTTCATCCTTCTTGTTTTTGAATACCCATTTAGTTCCTATCACAGTCTTTCCTTCTGGTTTTGAAACTAATCTCCAGACCTTCTCAAACTGATTTAATTCTTCTTGCATAGCAGACACCCAATCCGAAACAGCAAGAGCTTCTGATACTCAAGTAGGCTCTATTTTGCTGAGGAATGAGTCATGCAGACACTGGTTTAAAGTTGCTGACCTAGTTTGCACCGGCTTGTTAAGATCTCCAATTACTTGGTGTAAAGGGTGCTTTTTGGTCCAGCGATGTTCGTGAGGGAGTGGAGTAGATGAAGATTGATCATGGTCATCATCTAAAAATCTACTATCAACTTCTTCAGTTTGTACAGTAGGAGGGAATTGTTCAGTTGAAGGAAGTGGTGCAGAAGTTTCAGTAGGAACAGTTTGTTCAGTCTGTTGATTTGTCCTTATCATACACCCTACTGATGCAGTAACTTCTGGTTCTTCATTAACAGATTCAGCTTCAACTGAAGGAGTATGTGTTTGAACTTGAGCTTCTATCTGAACCGGGGGTAAAAGTTCAGTTGAAACATCTGAAGTAGTTGGAGGATTTGTCATTGAATCATCAGACCTGTCAACCACAACATAATTAGGAAATTTAGATCCTAGAAACTCATCATAGAAAAATTCAAACAACAAATCTAAATCAGATAAATGACTAGTAGACGAAGAAGCGCCATCTGATTTGTTCTATTCAGGTACAGGTTCTGGACTGATTGACCCAGAAGCTAGAACTCCAGTTATCACGGGTTCTGAACTGAGTTGTTCAGAAGCCATATTTTCATCAAATGTGACGTTTACGCTCTCGACTACTGTCTTTGACTTCTTCAGATAGACACGATATGCAGCAGATGTAGAAGAATAACCAATGAAGATGACCTCATCTGCCTTAGCACTGAACTTGTTCAGACTCTCTCTGTCGTTGAGCACAAAACACTTACAACCAAAAACAAGAAAATATTTAATGGTTGGTTTTCGGTTGTTGATCAAAGCATACGGAGTCTTTTGAAATCTACGGTGTATCATGGAACGGTTCTGAGTGTAGCACGCAGTCGAAATAGCTTCTGCATACAGAAATAGAGGTAAGTCAGATTGGCTAAGCATAGTGCGAGCGGCCTCGACTAGCGTTCGATTTCGCGTTTCGACTACACCGTTTTGTTCAGGCGTACGAGCAGATGAGTATTGATGTGATATCCCGACCGATTCGAGATATTCTTCAACAGTTTTGTTCTTGAACTCTGTGCCGTTATCAGATCTGAGAAGCTTGACTGGTTTCTGTAGATTCACCCGGGTCGTCTTCAGAAATGTAATCAGAACTTCGGGCGTCTCATCTTTTGATCATAGAAATTTGACCCACGTGTATCGCGAATAGTCGTCCACGATAACGAACACGTATTTCTTTCCGCCTAAGCTTTGCGTTCGCATCGGACCACAAAGATCCATATGCAACAACTCTAGTGGAGAACTGGTACTAGGTTCAGGCTTTGGTTTATATGGAGCTCTCTTCATCTTCCCTTTTTCACATGCTGCACACAAGTGTTCTTTTTTCATATCTCAGTTCAGGAAGTCCATTAACTAACTTTCCTTTGACCAGCTTGTTTATGTAACGAAAATTCAGGTGCGATAAACGTCTGTGCCAAAGCCAACTTTGTTGCATCGAATCTTTTGTTAGTAAGCAAACTTGATTGTCATTCTGGACTTGTGAAAGATTGATGGTATAGAGATTTGCCTTTCGATTCCCGACTAAAAGTTTTGCCGTCTTCAGTACAAACCGAACATCTCTTAGCTTTGAAGTTGACCTCTAACCCTTTGTCACAGAATTGACCGATGCTAAACAAGTTGTGCCCTAAGCCTTCGACATAGCTCACCTTCCTAATCGTTATATTGTCTTGAATGATGTCACCATATCCTAAGATCGGTGAAAACTGGTCGTTCCCAAATCGCACATTGCCGTTGAATTTCTCTGTATAATTAGACAATAAAGCTTTCTGCTCGGTCATATGCTTGGAACAGCCGCTATCCAAGTACCACATATGTCGGGTCTGCAAGAGAAATCAGGAAACAATAGATTTAGGTACCCATTTAAACACGGGTCCTAACAGATTAGCACATGATTTTGGCATCCATTTGAATATGGATCCGCTTTTCTTTTGAAAACTTTTAAAAACTTTTGATTTAGAAGAATAAACATGATAAGATACAAACCAATCATTAGAATTACGATAATAAGCAAAATCATTTCTCCGATAATGATAAGATTTAGTAGTAGTAGGAAATAATTGGATCAATTGCTTTATTGAAAAACGCTTGTAAGAAGTTACAAGGTTTTGTTTAGGAGAAGCAAGTTGACCAACTACAGCATTATCACTACTATCAGATCTATTACATGAATTATCAGAAATTGATTCAGCTGTCTCATCATTCTTCCTTTTTGGTCGCCATTCAGTTCTTACTTCCGACCTTTTCTTTCTTAAATCTGAAACAAAAGATTTAGATTTATTAGGAAAATCAGATTTCTGAAATTGATTTTTCTTGTGTTTACCAGTGTTGTTCTGTTTCTGTGATCGCTGTTTCTTATGTTTCTTACCCTGAGCATAGTAATCAGCAGTTACAGAAACTGATTCACCAACCTTAGTTGATGATTCACCTTTTTCATGTACACTTGGTAAAACTTTTCCATTTATGATTAAAGTAGAATGATTTGGAAGTTGAGCATTAAAGTCAATCATATCAATTTCATTGATACACCCTTCATCAGAATTTAGAAAATCATTTGCAGACTCAAATAAATCATCAAAATCAGTCGCAGAAGTTTGAAGAATTTTAGAAGATGAAGAACACATTTTAGATTTAACATGAAAATCTGTGTTCTTTAACACCGTAGAAAATACATTTTGTGTTAGATCACCCAAAATTCTTTCATCAGATAAAATATTGTCTAACTCAATTATTTTGATTTCTAAGATGAGTGGAGGTACATAAATTTTGGCTTGAACAGGTTTTGCGAGAATAACTAGCAAAATAATCAGTTGAAAGAAATTTTGGTGTTTTAGAAAGATAACTATCATTCAGTCTTTCATAACAGAATGGTAGTTTCATTTTCTTCAAATTCATTCTTTTCTCATCTTCTTTTTCCTCAACTTCTTTTGATGCTTTGGTGATAAATTTGGGTTTCAAATGAGGATATTCATCAGCCGCATACATATAATTTGCATTATATAGACATGGCTGTTTTCTGATAGCTTTTTCTAAGTAATGAGGATTATCAAACCCTAATCCCCATTTTTCTTTAAAATCAGCATCTTCATCAGGTGTATTCAAGAAAATAGTTTGATCTGTTTGGCCTCTAAGATACAATTTTGCTTCCAAACCATTTACCTTTTTCTCTAAAGTCTTGTTTTCAACCTGCAATTTAAAAGCTTTTAGTACACATTCTTGTTTTTCAGAATCAGACTTAGATAATTGTTTTACAATATCAGAAATCTTATTTTCAAAGAAAATCTTTTCATTTTGAAAAACAGAAGCAGATTTGCGTAGAGAATCAATTAAATCTTTGTTCCCAATAACTAATTCATTAAGTTCAAAGATTTGTTGATTTCTCGTAGCAACTCTGTCTTTTTCCTTTTTCAGTTTTAATTGAAGGTCTTGAAGTTCGACCATCATGGCTTCCATTTTGGTCATAAAATCATTTTCAGTTAATTTCATTACCTCATCAGCAGTCTCATCATCAGAATCATCATCTTTCTCTTCTTTTCCCATCAAGCATAAATGAGCAGTCTCTTCTTGTTCTTTTTCCTCATCAGAATGATCCAACCAGTATTCATCTTCAGCCATTAATGCCTTGCCAGCTTCTTATTGCTTGGCCAAGAGCAATTTGTTCTGATAATACTCTGAGTTGCGAACCTTTGGCTTCCGACATTCTTTTGCATAATGTCCGAACTTGCCACAGTTGTAGCATTTGATCAGATCATTAGCTGGCTTGTCAGTACCTGTGTAATCATTCACAAACTTTTTCTTCTCTTTTGGCTTCCTCTCAACAAATTTATTTCCTTCCACTCTTGTTCTATGCTCATGGTTCTTTGAGCTTGATGAAGAGTATCTCTGAGAATTAGACCCTGGTTTCTTGTAGAACTTCTTTTGGAATGCTCGGGTCAGTAACAACATTTCTTGTTTAAGATTCTATCCATCATCTCCATCAGATTCTGATTCTGATTCTGATTCTGAACTTGAAATAACTATCTTCTTCTTCTTCTTCTTATCCTTCTCTTTCTCTCCGGCCACCAATGCTATAGGATCAACAACTTTCTCAACTTTCTTTTTCTCAGCTCTTTTCTCTTTTACCTCTTCTTCATTCTGTCGCAGAGTCTCGTAGACTTCATGTAGAGGTATTTCACTCAAATCCTTCATTTGTTTCATCCTTCGTGTGTGCTCTTTCCATTCAGGTTGCAATATGCTGAGAAACTTCACATTGTTCTCAATCTGTTGCTTGTTGACCTTGTTCTTGGAAAGCTCATTCAGAAGCAGCACAAACCTCTCATAGGTCTCTGAAAGTCCAAAGATCTCTGATTCGTTAGAGAGAGAAAGTAGAGAGAGAGTAACAATGGAGCGCAAAGTAGAGAAAGTATTCAATATGCGTGTCTTAATTGTTTCAAAACAAAGGTGCAAAGGGCACTTAAATACCCCAAGCCCTTACAAACAGAATACACAACTAAAAGCATTAAAAGCTGTAAAATAAATACAATGATTACTACAAAATTAGACTTAACAATCTCCCCCTTAGTAATTATTGGCGCCGTTGTCTTCAAAAACAATCTTCAATAACAGCATAGACCATCCAGACGACTTTGTAGAATTACTGACGCTCTTCTCTTTGACGTAATCTATTCAACCCGAGTAACACTTCTAATCGTCGCAGAGTAGAGCGGAAATTCAACCTCTCATTGATTTTATCCAATGCATTTCGTAGAAGTTGAATCTCATCATTTGTTATCAAAGCCCTGTTTGTTCGTGTCTCTATAAATCTTCTAACAACATCTTTCAATCTTTGATCTAACTGTAGCCTGATCACTTTCAAAGTTCCATTGGAGTAATGACTTATCTCTTCAAATCTGAGGAAGCACTTTTGACCTGATGCATTCCTGTATACAACTCCATGTGGATCCTGAAGAATAGTGAATAATGAGTAAGAATCAATATCTGGCAGGTTACGGTTAGGTCTTAGCAAATTCACCACTGGCTGAAAGCTTTCGACTGCCATTTGAAAATCAAAAACCCTGAAGCACCTGATCTGACGCCTTATAAACCTTTTGATTACAAACAAGGATTGAGAGATATCATTTGTCCTGTAATACTGATTCCTCAATTCATTGTACAGAAATTCAACGTCGTCAATGGATAAATCATTAAAGTCAGCCTCTGAGAAGATATAACGGTTGCAGTCTCTTCTTTCAACCTCGAAAACTGGATACCAGATATTAACCAACCTCTTAATTTCAATTTTGAGAATCCGAACAATCAGATGAGGAGAAGAAACCAAATCCCGTCCACGACGTTGACATCTGATAAGCATTACATACTCATATTTAAAAGCATATGATTCCTTTTCTACACCAAGAATGGCATGAATGTTGATCGGTCTTCTTCTCGAAACAAAAATATTGCTTTGGGAATCTTCAAGGAAGGCAGATCTTTGATGTGAAGCCATATAATGTTGTTGTAAATTTCTTTGTCTCTCCCGTCTTGACAAAGCTGGTCCTTCTTCTAAAATACTTGGAGAAATTACAGGTTCAGCAGGAGGATCAACAGCTTGTGCTCTAGACGACTGACCTACTTCAAATGTATCTGAAGGAGCAGAGGTAGTCGGAGCATTAGCAACAACAGGAGATGAAGAAACAGGAGTAGCTTCAGGAACAGTGGCTTCAGGAACAGTAGATTCAGAAATAGTAGCTTCAGGAAGATCTCTGTACAACATATCTGATATCACTTCATCCTTATCATCTATGAACACTGAGTCGTCTTCTGTGTCTGATATGATGATGATGTCATCACAGTAATCTTCATTTACTTGACATATCTTTTCCAATCTGACATTTGCATCATCATCAGAATTAATCTCGATGAAGTTAGCGAAGAATGATCTCATGTCATTTGCTGCTTCAGATTCTTCAACTTCATGAATATTTGCTGAAACATATGGATCCATGTAGACAACAATTTGCATATTATCATTAATGTTGCTTTCAGAAATATTCAGTTCATTATGCAAAGAAGACATATCAACATTTTCAATCATAAGATTTACTAAGTCCTGAATGTTGCAGTCTTCAACAGATCCTCCACTCTTTCCTCTATCACCAGTTGCTTCTTCCTGAATATCCTCTCTTGCTTCAGAAGATCCTTCAACTCTTGGTCTCTTTTCCATCTCCCCCTCATGACCTTGATGATCAGGATCATCTTGGTCATGTCGACGCTTAAGAGACGGACCGGCCTCAGATCTGCAGCTTTGTTCATGAATATCAAGCCTGGAAGATAAATTAGAAAAGGCTTGAGACATAAATGATTTGAGATCAGCAAAACTTGATCGGACTTCTGATCTGAATGAATGAAACTCATCAGATAAAGCAGTGATCCTGTCAGAGTCAGACGAAGGAACTGGAGGCGGCGTAGGTTAGAAGTTCCGAAGCAGAGAAAGAAGATCTTGACCCAGATGTTCTGGTGGCGACATAGAAAGAAGTCGAGCATAGAGCAAATATGTCAACTCTGAAATAGGAAGATCTAAAACTGGAGTGCTAGAAGAAGACACAGGTATACGAGTAGATGAATAAATACCAGCTGACTGTGTAAACAACGGAGGTAGAGGAATAGACATGATCGCTGGAGCAGAAGATTGAATAGCAGAAGACGACTCTCTTAGAACAACCCCAGATGGGTGTCTGAACGAAATCTCTGTAGGAATCACTGAAGTATCAATCTCAGGCATCTTCCCTTTGAATAAAGCTTTTAATTTCAGAATCTATGCTTCTTTTTCAGCATCCATTCTCTCCGATAACTGCCGAATTACATCATTCAAAGTAGAGAATTTGTCAGTGGAAACCCGAGCTTGATCAGAAGTAAGCTCTACAGCTGATGAAGTAGACTGAATAACTACAAGTGTAGTTGTTGGAGCTTGACTTTGAACCGATGTTGTGACTTGATCAAAAGCTGTATCCAATTCATCTACTTGAAGATGTGCAACTGAAGGATTAACTGGAACAGAATCATCATCAGAGATAACTTCTGTTGAGACAACCACTTCCGGTGTCTTGGACTTCCTTTCATATACCTGAATACGCGATCGATCAGTATGATCACTATCATCATCATCAGAATCACTTTCATCCTCATCTCTATCACTAGCAAGAATATCATCAGCAGCAGTATCAACTTCATCTTCAAAATCAAAAACAATAGCATCTGAAGCTATAGTATCAATATCAGCAATAACATTCTCAATTTGCTGAGAAGCAATATCCTCTTGAATTACTTCTGTTTCAACAATAACATCAACTTCTTGCTCATTTTCAGCCTCTTTTTCAATTTCAAGCTCTTTGCCAGAAACAGTTGCTTCAACTTCAACATCTTGTTCAACAGCTTGATTGTTATGAGAAGGTTCTTCTTGTACACCTTCCATGAATTCATTGTCCATACAATATTCTATGACATCCTCATTTGCAACATTAGCGTAGTTTGCAATAAGAGCGTATGGAATAGTCATAGAATAGTTGAACGTCTTCTTTTGCTTCTGAATGTATTGCATTTCCGAGTCTGGAACCTGTGGCCAAGACAACCTGCGAGGAATAGAAGGATTGCTACGGAGCATGCTTCGAATAATAAGCTTCATAAATCTGACAAACGGTATAAACTTTCTTTTCCTGTTGGTGAACTTGTCATGTACTACCTCCGAGAGTTCTGTCCAAAAGATAAACGTATAGTCGACATGCAAGTCATAGACGACTGCATGGAACAATCGGAGATACAGTAGACTTACACTATCAGTGCCAGAATGTTTCGATGTCAAACACCTGATGAGAACAGAGAACAGTGCGTACCAAACTGGAGGTAGATTTGACTTGTCAAAATCTGTAGGTTTGTTCAAAGTACCCACATATCCAAGATTCCGAATCCCTTCATATACTTCCTCTTCAGAAGGAAAAGTGTCATATGTATTTCTGCCTGGTCTGGAGTTCGGCTCAGGAAGCTCCAATATTAATCTCAGTCTTTTGTAGGTAAGGAAAGATTCAAACTGATATACTTGAAGCTCAAAGCGATGCGGACGAACCAGTTCATTCTTTGTTATAGTATTCCAAGCCTGCTGTAGATATACTTCAGGAACATCTGCACAGTATGAAAGAGCAGGAGCAAGAGGATGTCCTTTGAGAATTGCTCGTATCACGGGATGAATCTTGATTCTGTCAAAGTCCACGTGATAGTTGTTTGGCTTGTATGGCATGTACATGATGGTTAGGAATACATCATTTGGTGTACGTCTAGAAGCAGAAAGATCGGGCCCTACAGAAGGATGTGATGGCATTGGAGTATCATGAGAAGCTCGATCAGATGGATCATCAAGAATGGCATTCTCATCTTGAATCATGGGATCAGTATTAGTTTTGGAAGCCATAAGAGGCCTGGAAAACAATAATGAAAAAGAATTAGAAGAAAAGAAGAAAGAAAGAAAAAAGAAAAAAAAATTGTAAGTATGGTTTGCGGGTCACGTTAGAAGCGCAAAGTTGACTTTGCGTTTCTAGTTAGACGCGCAAAGTACACTTTGCGTTTCTAACTAGACTCGCAAAGTTGACTTTGCGTTTCTACTTAGACACGCAAAGTAGACTTTGCAGGTCTAACATGATCTGAACACTATACTTGGAAATTCAAAAGAAAAACAAACACAAAACAAGAAGGTTTGCGTATCAAGTTAGAATCGCAAAGTACACTTTGCGTTTCTAGTTAGACGCGCAAAGTACACTTTGCGGTTCTAACTAGACTCGCAAAGTACACTTTGCGTTTCTAGTTAGACACGCAAAGTACACTTTGCGGTTCTAACTAGACTCGCAAAGTACACTTTGCGTTTCTAACTAGACTCGCATAGATTACTATACGGGTCAAATAAAGAAACACAAATAAAAAAACACAAGATACTTTGCGTTTCTAGTTAGACCCGCAAAGTTAACTTTGCGGTTCTAACTAGACGTGCAAAGTAGACTTTGCGGGTCTATCAACCTTACAAGAAAACAAGGGTTCGCGACTCACCAACCCGAAAATCATAAAAACTCAAAATTAAAGCAAAAAACACGAAATTAAACCAAAATAGATCATAGCTGAGTGTCGATTAATAGTTCTAAACAAAACCCAATATGTAAATCGATCAGAAACAACACGAATCTGGAGTTTTAGAGAACGATGAACAGAAAAAGAACGCAAGTCAGTAAAAACTACACAGAAAGGGACCAAAAATGAAATCAAAACAAAATAATAGAACACTAATCGAGCTATAAACATAGAACGAAAAAGAAAAACATACCTGAGATTTCCAAAATCACAATCTGAAAAGAATCAGATTAGAACGCAAGAAGACAAACACTCAGAGAGAATGGAGGGAAGATGAATAGTCAAACAAGTTCAAAGGTAATAAAGAAAAGAAAAAACACACTATTACTTCTATATATTCTAAAAACAAAACACTTAAAAAAAATAACAACTAAAATAAAAAAAATACCTGAAAAGCCCCCAATACTCCCCCTACACAAATGCACAAAATTTAACAAATTAGTTTAGCATTTGCATAGTAATTTCAGAAATACTTACCTTATGAATTTCTGATCAGCACAGGAAGGAATTAATCAGCAATATTCACTCCCCCTCAAAAACAGAATATTCTCAGATATAGAAACCAAATATACACTCCCCCTCGAAAATTGCACATATCATATGACACAAACACAGACAGCAAACATAAAGACATCAATATTAAAGATGATCATATTGAATATAAATTTTGTAACAACTGAATATATAAACTTTTAAACACTAAACAAATTAAAGTCTACTCAGTAGAATATCCCAGATTTATCAATCAGTTGAAATCAAACGGGAGTTGTTGGATACAGAAACATGTTTCATTGTATATCAAGTTAAGACATGTTCAGAGTCAAACACTTGCAGGTATCTATTCAGTGTGCTCGCATGCGATCTCTGATTAGCTTCAAGAAAAATGTAATTCTAAACATAAAATGAAAAACTTTGCATGTACAGACACTAAGTCATCAAGAATTAAGATTTTCACAAATTTACAGGTTTATCGCAGCTCAAAATATATCACCAAGTATCAAGAGATGTGTGCTCATTGGCATCTTTTAGCTATGTGCTCATTGGCATCTTCACATGAGTGTGCTCTTTGGCATCTTTTAAGCGATGTGCACTTTGGCATCTTTTAATCAAAGAGGTCATTAAGTAAAGAACATTCCGTAAACGTAACTTTCTATCTGACCCTATTGCAGGATTTGGGTCAGCCGCTCCCAGACCAGTTGGCCTTAGGGGACTAGGTGTCAAGCACCCCATGGAACTTACTTTCCCGGATCAGAAAGGCTACATCGACATATCCTAAACCCATTCATACCAGTAGAACATGACTTTCGATCTGGTTCTATTGCAGGATTTCTGTTCGATCACTCCCAGATCAATTGACCTTAGGGGACCAGATGTCATGCATCCCTCGGAACTTACTTTCCCAAACCAGAAAGGTCACAGGTACAAACTTTTAAACTCAAGGATTTCTGTATTTTAAATGCTTAAAAAATAAAATCATCTCAATAACTCAGATCTATACCGAATAGCTTAGCCCATATTTTCATTACGATCTACAATTTTGATCACTTAGGTTGTTCAAGTAAAGTAAACCATAAATATGCCGACTCACATATCTTTAAAGCAGTATCTAAAGCGTCAAACATGTTGCTGACTTTTCGATGTTTGAAAGATTTGAACATATGAAACTTAAAATATAAACAAGGCAACTTGTCAAAGATCCTAGACACACATTTTATTCAACTGAAAGAAAATTTGAAATATTAAACTTTATAGAATAAAATTTGTAAAGATTTAAACTTTTAAATTCAACATGCTAAGTTTTGAAAGCAGAAAGTTAAATCGTTTTTCATCTAAAGCTTTTGTAAATATATCAGCAAGTTGATATTCAGTTGGTACAAAATATAACTCAATAGTACCTTCTTCCACGTGATGCTTTATAAAATGATATCGCATGTCTATGTGCTTGGTCTTGGTGTGCTGGACAGGATTGACCGATATCGCAATCGTGGACTTGCTGTCACAATATATTGGCACAGTCTTGTATAGCATCCCGTAATCGCGAAGTTGAGTTTTCATCCAGAGCACTTGAGCACAGCAACTAGCTACAGCAACGTATTTAACTTCGGCTGTTGATATTGAAACGCAGTTTTGCTTTTTCGACGCCCAGCTTATCAGTCTGTCACCCAAAAACTGGAGATGACCAGAAGTACTTTTCCTGTCCAATTGATTACCACCATAATCTGCATCAGAATAAGCAATCAGACTATAATCAGAACTTTTAGGATACCATAATCCTAAATAAGGAGTTCCTTTAATATATCTAAAGATGCGTTTGACTGCTAAAAGATGATATTCTTTTGGTTTAGCTTGAAAGCGGGCACACAGGCACGTTGAAAACATTATGTCCGGGTGACTTGCAGTAAGATACATCAGTGATCCGATCATCCCTCTGTATGTCTTTTGATCCACAACTTTTCCATCTGGATCCAGTCCGAGTTTGGCACCGTGAGCCATAGGCGTGCCGATTGAGGTAGACTTGTCCATTTTGAATTTCTTCAAAATGTCAAAGACGTACTTTGACTGATTGATGAATATTCCATCTGGAAGCTGCTTCACTTGTAAGCCGAGGAAGAAGATGATTTCTCCCATCATGCTCATCTGAAATCTAGAGGTCATTAAATCAGAAAACCAATTACACAGAGATTTGTTAGTCGCACCGAAAATAATATCATCTACGTATATTTGTACTAAGAAGATATCAAGATTAGTTCTATAAATGAAAAGAGTAGTATCGATCGAGCCTTTGGTGAAGCCGGATTTGACCAAGAAAGCTGACAACTCGTCATACCATGCCCGTGGAGCTTGTTTCAGACCATACAAGGCTTTATCGAGAAAATAAACATAATCAGGACGATCTTTGTCAACAAATCCCTCTGGCTGAGATACATATACTTCTTCTTTCAATTTGCCATTGAGAAATGCTGTCTTGACATCCATTTGATATACAGTGAAGTTGCGATAAGCAGCGAAGGCCAGAAACATCCGAATAGCTTCCAATCTGGCGACAGGTGCAAATGTTTCGTCATAGTCAATACCTTCTTCTTGTCGATATCCTTTGGCTACTAACCTTGCTTTGTTCCGAACGACGATACCGTCTTTGTCCTTTTTATTCTTGAATATCCACTTTGTACCAATGATGCTTTTACCCTTTGGCCGTGGTACAAGTCTCCACACTTTGAGCGCGTCAAACTGATTGAGCTCCTCTTGCATTGCTAAAATCCAGTCTGGATCTTCCAACGCTTCAGAAACTTTGGTAGGTTCAATCTTGCTTAAGAAGCAAGTGTACAAACATTCGTTGGAAGAAGCTGTTCTGGAGCGAGTAGAAACACCGGCTTGAGGATCTCCAATAATTTGATGAATTGGATGAGAACTTGTCCACTTTGTTGTATGAGGGAGAGGATCAATTACTTCTTGAACCACTTGTAATTGATGAGAGGGAGGTTCAAAAACTTCTACATCAGAAGATGAAATAGAAATAGTTTCAACTTGAGGAGGAGATATCTCAAAAATCTCTGAATCAGATTCAGGAACAATTTGTTGAATAACATCATTATGTGCTTCCTCCTGAACTGATTCCTCTTGAGCAGATTGATCTTGAATAGATTCTCCTTGAATAGGTTCTTCAAAAATTGGCTCAGTTTCTGATTGAACATTGTCTGATTGATCCAATTCTTGTTGTGCCGGTTCTTGTTGAACAGGAGGGACTGGAGCAGCATCATTGTCAGAGATGGATGCAACGGAATTTGGAATAGATGAGCTCTCAGTTTCCTGATTCAAAACATTAGAAACATTTTCAGAATTAGTTCTAGACACATCATCATAAAAAATTTCAAATAGTAAATCAAGATCAGAAAGATTAGGAGAGAGAGTAGAAGAATCTTGATTATTCGGTGAAAGAGCAGGTTCTGAATTGATTTGTTCAGAAACTGAATTTCCAGTAAGTGCGGGTTCTGAGTCTGAGTGACTATAAACCAAATCAGCAGCTTCGTCAAACTTTACATTGACACTCTCTATGACCTTTCTTGCAGAGATCAGAAAAACTCTATAAGCAGCAGAGTTTGAAGAATAACCCACGAATACTCCTTCGTCTTCCTTTGGACTAAACTTGTTGAGATTCTCCCTGACATTCAAAACGTAGCATTTACACCCGAATGACTTGAAATACTTGATGTTCGGTTTGATCTCGTTCATGAGTTCATACGGTGTTTTGTTGAAGCGACGATGCATAATTGATCTGTTCTGTGTATGACAGGCAGTTGACACTGCTTCAGCCCAGTAAGACAAAGGTAGACTTGAATAAGCGAGCATTGATCTGGCGGACTCAAAAAGCGTTCTCTTTCTTCTTTCAACAACGTCGTTCTGTTGTGGAGTACGTGCAACAAAAAATTGTTGTTGTATTCCTTGAGAGTCATAGAATGCCTGAAGAATACTGTTTCTGAATTCAGTGCCATTGTCAGATCTTACCACTTTTACTTGCTTCTGCTTATTTGTCTGAGTTGTCTTGATAAGATTAATGAGAACTTCAGGAGTCTCGTCTTTTGACTTCAGAAATTTTACCCAAGTATATCTGGAGTAGTCATCAACAATCACCAGAACATATTTCTTATGTCCTAAACTCTTTGTCTTCATTGGACTACACAGATCAACATGCAAAAGATCAAGAATAGCCGATGTACAGTGTTCAGGTTTAGGCTTGTGAGGAGCTTTCTTCATTTTTCCTTTCTCACAATCTTGGCATAGATGGTCTTTCTGGAAACGGAGAACTGGAAGACCTCTCACTGAATCATTCTTGACCAGACGATCCATATACTTGAAGTTAAGATGAGCCAGTCGACGATGCCAAATCCAACTTTCACTGATAGAGGCTTTGGATAGTAAACACAAATCTGATGAGGTCTTAACTTTGGAAAGATCAATTGTATACAAATTAGATCTTCTCTTTCCAACCATTAAGTCTTTGCCACTATCATTCTTTACAGCAACCCTTTTTGATTTGAAGCTTACTTCAAGATCTTTATCGCAGAATTGGCCGATGCTGAACAAGTTGTGACTTAGACCCTCAACATAGCTTACTCTTTTGACAGTTATATTACCGCAACATTTATCTTCAAAATTAGAAAGAAGTGATTTGTTGCCAGTCATATGTTTTGAACATCCCGAGTCCAGATACCATAATTGACTAAGCTGCACACACAGAAACTACACCTTTTTAGGTACCCATATGCTTATGGGTCCCTTGTTAGATTTATGCCTTTTATTTTTCACAAAATTATTTTTCATGCACGAATGAAAGCAATTATCAATAGAAGATAAAACACAATCATCAGAATCAGAACTGGAAGAAGCATATGAGATATTCTTTGATATATCAAACATTTGCTGAAAAGAGTATTTTGGGAATTTATTACATGTAGCAAATGTATTAGTATCACAAAGATTGTCTACACAATCAATTCCTAACAGTTCAGATTCTAAAATTGGTTGTTTCATCTTCCAAATCTGCCTTGATGACTTCCTCACAGTCCGATCTGAAGAAGAAAAATCAGAAACATTAGAATTTTCAGATAAAACAGTATCATGTTTCTTTGACTTCTTTGATCTCCTTCTTTTACGCTTCTTTTTATAAAATTGAGCATTTAGTAGAAAAGAATTATCAATAATTGAATCAGAAGAAGAAACTTTATCAAAGAATTCAGTCTTATCATTTGACATTGAAGAACTAGCTTTGGAGTGAAAATTTTCAAAATTTCACAAGTTTAGAGGAGGTTTGCGTTTCTCATTGGAAGCGCAAACTGAGTTTTGCGTGTCCGACTTCATGCGCAAACTCTCAGTTTGCGTTTCTAATGTGGAACGCAAATGGCCATTGTTTTTCAAAACTTTAGTATTTTCCTTTGAATATTTTGAAAATCCAGAAGAAAATTTATCTTCAAAACTTGTTTTCATTATAAAAAGAAGTAAATCATTTTCTAAACAAGTTTGAATATTTTGTTCTTCCAATCTATCTTTAAGATCAACTATCTTACCTTCTAACACTAACGGAGGAACATATTTCTTAGTATCATAAGATACTGAAGATACATTTTCCTTTGCAGTGTTAATAAAAATATCCACAAAATCTGTTGATAATGAAGATTTATTGGAAGATTTATTATTTAAAAGATTTTGAAATTTTCTGGATTTCTTAGATTGATCAGGAAAATATTTTGCATTTTCAGAGGTATAAACAAATGGCATTTCCATCCTCTTATTTTTCATCCTTTTCACATTTTCTTCTTCCAAAATTTGTTTCTCAGTTGTCCAAAAGAATTTAAACTGAGGAGCATATCTTGCAAGAGTAAAGTAATCATATTCATATAAAGTAGGAACTTCATTTTTAGCATTATTTAAAAAATGCGGATTTTCGAAAACAAGTCCCCACTTTTCTTTTATAGCTTTTTCACTCCTTGGTTTATTCATGAAAATTGTTTGTTCAGACTGTTCTCTTTTATACAATTTCTTTTCTAAAACTATTATTTTTTCAGAAAGGATTTTATTTGAAGAAGTCAGTTCAGTCAATGAATCATGATAAGTCTGATTTGAATTTTCAAGATCAACTAACTGCTTTTGAAATTTCTCTTTTGTATCAATTAAAATTGATTTTTCATCTTTTAAAGAAATTTGCAGTTTATCAATTAAATCAGACTTTTCTTGATTTTTAACTTTTTCAGAAATGAACTTTGAGCGCAAATCATGCAAAGCAGTGATAAAAACATTCATTTGGGATAAGAAGAAATTATAGTTAAACTCAGAAATTACCTCAGAACCATCAGATGATGTATCCTCTTCCTCATCATCAGAATTGTCATCACCTATGAAGCACATGGCCGCTGTTTCTTCATTCTCAGCCTCATTGTCCGAATGATCTAACCAGTACTCTTCTTCGGCCAACAGAACGGTTCCACTTTCCTTCTTTTCAGTGAGAGCCAACTTCTTTCGGTAAAAAGCAGCATCTTTTACCACTTTGACTCTGCATTCCTTGGCAATATGTCCAGGCTTTCCGCAGTTAAAGCAATTCATTACCTTTTTCTCATCCTTCTTTTGTTCAACCACTTTAGCTGGTTCATACTTTGGAGTGTATGGCTTTGAAGGAGCACCAGGTTCTATCTTCTTAGAACCAGAAGAAAATCGCAGATTGTTAGAACCAGATTTGTGTTTGAATCTCTTCTGATAGTGCTGAGTCAAAAGTATCATGGCCTTTTCAAGTGCTTCGCCATCATCATCTGTTGATCCATCATAAGATGATTCAGTCAAAGCTTGCTCAACAAGTTGACTAGCTAAAAGTGCAATGGGATCTACTGTCAGAGGCTTGTTCTTCCTATCCATTTTCGCCTTCTTCTCCATAACCATAGACTCATCTGTCATAAGAATTTCGAATAACTCTTGAATAGGCATGGTTGAGATTCTGATATCATTTCTCATTCTGTGGCATGACTTGTTCCACTCAGGTTGTAAAGCATTTAGAAACTTCAAGTTTGCCTCCAACTCAGTCTTGGTAACTTTGATCTTGTATAAATCATTGATAACAGCCCAGAATCGATCAAATACATTCTTCAAGCTTTCTCCATCCTTAGCCTTGAACTTCTCAAAATTGTTCATATATCTAGTCTGACGCAACTGAGTTGACATTGCAGTACCAAGCATGATCTTTTCAAGTTGAGTCCACATCAGCATAGGATTCTGTTTGAAGCAATCGATTCTGTTATTAATGGAGTTGGGAAGAGCAAGAATCAGATTTGATTTGGCCTGCCTATCAGCTTGATGTCTTAACATCTCATCTGCATCATATTCCCTTACTTCTTTCACAACAGTGGTAGCAGGTGTAGTAGCAGTAGCTGGGATCACTTTTCTTGGAGCTTCCATAGGACCTTGAATCAATGATTTCATCATATTCTCCCCATTTAGTTGTCTTTCAATAAAGTTGATGAATCGATCCTGCCATTGTTCAAATTCATTCTCATTGATGAGAACAGGTGGACGAGTATCGGACCCCAAAGACATCATGAGGTCATTCTTGTAGATTTGAGCTTGCAAAGACATCTTGTGAAAAAATCAGAAAACTTCAGAAAAAATTTCCAAGTAAGAGAGGCCCGCAAACTGATGGTTTGCGTTTGTAAAGAGGAACGCAAAGTGAGCTTTGCGGTTGCTTCGAGAGATGCAAAGTGTTCTTTGCGTTTGCTGAATAGAAGGCAAACTGAGCTTTGCGTTTGAAGAACAGAACGCAATCTGAGCTTTGCGTTTGCTTTGTGAAACGCAAAGTAATTCTTTGCGTGAGAAAACCTCTCGAGTGAGATACTTTGCGATTCAGAGACTTCTCGGTTTACTTGAGAAACGCAAACAAATGGTTTGCGTGTTAGACTAGAACCGAGAAACAATCTTTGCGTTTCCAGAGAGAACCGCAAACCTGAAAAAAAATTCTAACACAAAAGTTAGATCATCATATCTAAGAGTGAAAGAATGAAACGCAAAGTATAAGAATCATACGCAAACATGTTTGAATGACACGCAAACTCTCAAGTATAAAATGCAAACCGAATCATGCAAACTATGATAGACACGTAAAGAATGACATGTAAACTATGAATAACCCGCAAAGTTCTTTGAATTAAGCTCAAATAACTTTGAATGACACGCAAACTAACAAGAGTAAACGCAAAGTTCATAAACTCCAACCAATCAAGCAAAATCAGTTACAACTTCGAAATTATTCCAAGAAAAACATACACTGACTTTCGAAAAGAACATTATAACACATTTTATCAAACAATTTCAATCAAAAACAACAAAATCTAAAAATTCAACAAGAACAGAACGAGAAAGTTGTTTTTTTTTTTTTTTTTTTTTAGAAAATGAAAAATTTGCAAATTGAAGATCTAAACAAGATTTTTATGCTAAACTCAAAGAAACAATTATGATCGATTAGTAGAAACGAAACAATTAAGCCCAAAAACAACACTAATTGAACAACAAACAGTCCAAATTTGATGAATAAGCAAAAAACGAGATTTTATTGAAAAATCAAGAAAATCGATCGAGTTTTCTGCTTCAATTCACAAATCCATAAACAAAAACACTAATCTCTCAATCTCTCAGGATTCAGATTGCTCTGATACCAATTGAAAGTCCAAAGATCTCTGATTCGTTAGAGAGAGAAAGTAGAGAGAAAGTAACAATGGAGCGCAAAGTAGAGAAAGTATTCAATATGCGTGTCTTAATTGTTTCAAAACAAAGGTGCAAAGGGGACTTAAATACCCCAAGCCCTTACAAACAGAATACACAACTAAAAGCTGTAAAATAAATACAATGATTACTACAAAATTAGACTTAACAGTCTCCTCCAAGATTTCATTTTCTTTTGCTTTAAATTCTTCGTAGCTGTTTATGCAGTTAGCTACCTTCATTTGGTTTCCAACTCTAGAACCCAACATAATTTTTCTTAACTGATCCCACATTGATTTGGCAGTTTCATTGTAGCTATCCATTTTCACATATATCTCATTAGTCATGCTTTGTAAAAGCAAAGATCTGGCTTGTTTATCAGCATCAAACCGTTTCTTCTGTTCATCAGAGAAATTAGCATACTTTTTATCCACTCTCCTTGTTCTCGGAGCTCCATCAGAATCATTACCACCAGCAGGAATCTCCTCAGTAGGTTTCTTCATTGGGCCTTCTGTGATAGATGTCAGAATGTTCTCTCCATTTGATTGTGTATCAACAAAGTCCAAAAATCTATCTCTCCATTGTTCATATTCTCCTTTGAACAACACCGGAGGCTTGACATCAGTTCCAATTGAGAGAGCGTCTCTGGAAGTCATCCCGTTTTGAAAGTATATGCAATAAGAAACTTGAAATTGATCGTTAGTCCAAATGAAATCACAAAAATACAAGAAATCTTGAAATATACAAAATTCAGAAACTCAGAAATTTTGACTAAGTGTTAAAACTCGCAAAGCACTATAGAAGCTTAAAACTCGCATATGCCTATACTCGCAACACACTGTTTATTGAGAAACTCACAGGCTTAAGCTTGCGCGTTTATGAAACTCGCAAGCAAAGGTTTGCGTGTTTTGGAAAACTCGCAGATCGCTGAAACTCGCAGAAGCCTAAACTCGCAAGTGACTGTTCCTCAGAAACTCGCAGATATAGGTGTGCGCGTTCCCTGAACTCGCAAAGCACTACTTGCGCGTTTGAACAAACTCGCAGATCGATCTAATCTCTTAAACTCGCTAATGGTAGCATGCGCGTTTTATGAACTCACAGATTGAATAAACTCGCAGATTACTGTTCCCGAAGAAACTCGCAAGCTTAGACTTGCGCGTTTGTAGAGCTCGATAATAACGCCTTGCGCGTTCTATGAACTCGCTAAAAACACCTTGCGCGTTTGAGACCAAATTCTTCAACTTGTGAGTTTCTCAGATCTTGTGCGTTCTTGGACTTTCCTTGCGTGTTCTTGATCTGATCGATCAAAAAATCAAGTAAACTTGATTTTTGACTCTAAAATTTGTACAATATCATCCCCACACTATACGAAATACATTTACAATTCTGAAATTTCAAATACAAGTGAAAATTACAATGATTAATTGAAATTACAGTGTTCGACTCGTGAAACTCAAAATTATCAATCAATTACAGTGCAATTCGTGAAATTACCTATACAAACTCGATCGATTATACTCAGCAAACAAAACCTAATCGATTACAACTCAAAATTCTCACTAAAACTCAAAATTTGATCTGACTTCGAAGAACACAGAGTCGAACTAATTTCTTGATTTGATTTCAAATGGATTTTCTCTGATACCAATTGTGTGTCCTGAAATCTAAAATCCTATTGCATTTTCACAAACAAAACAAACAAGATTATCAATTACCTGTTTTGATTTCAGTTTCAATTCAAATGATTACAACTGTTTTCTCACTTTCTCTCTCTAGACAATTCTCTCTCTCTCTAAAACTCTCTCTGAATCTTCAACTAGTCATACTTACAAAATAACAAAGAAAGAAACTATTTATACCTATTACAAAAAGAAAGGAAACAAATACAAATACAATGACTTTGACTTTGACATTTTATTACAAAGACTTTGACTTTTTAATAAGAGTTGACTTTCTCAGCTTTGACTTTCTTGAACATTGACATTAGTCTTCATGATCTTCTATCCAACATAATTCATGATCTAACACCTATCTTTCACGGGTTTCTAAGGGTTCATCAAACCATCTTCAAGACCCTTCCCATTCCTTTGAAGATTTGGAGTTTGAGGTTCACACTTGTGGCCCTAGGAACTTATTGTTGATGGATTAAAGCTTGTGGTTGAGGTAATCGTCTCCTTGTCTCATTTAAAAGTTAGGGTTTCATTGTTTCTCTTTCTCTCCTATTTTGTTAGCATTTGGTGTAACTTTGGAAACATATTTTATCAAAGATCTTTGTAGAGAACTTGGAGTTAAGATCTAGAAGATTTCAAGTCTTCATCTAAGAGCTTGAGTTTTGCGGGTAAAACCTAAATTTAGTCTAAATCTAGCAAAGTGAGTTCTAGTTGCTTTACAAAACTATATACATATCAAAATATAAATGTTTTGGGATTCTGAAAATATGTTATATGCACACTTTATATTTGATGAGTTTTATAGAAAAATGGGTATTTGTACATACTTGGGATATCAAAGCTTTATAATGGTATACTAAGTGTGTTTGGATGTTTAATCATCAAAAAGGAGATTTAAACAAACTAATGGAGATTTCTTGCATGCATTAGAGAATTTGGGCAACATAATGTATTGGTTTCTAGTATGCGAAAATTTAGTCACAAATGGTTATTTTGGGAAGTTACCCAACTCATGATGTCAGGATCGAATTCTCAACAAGAATTAATTCTCAGAAACAATATCAAAGAAGTTTGCGGAATAACACTTTGATATTCAATTAAACATTAAATCAATACAGAAAATATGAATAACAAACTGTAAGCTTGTATTGAATGCTTTGAAGTTACAAGATTACTCACTCAACCTCAATATTGATGAACAGGCTCACCAATACGAATTCTACTTCTCTAGAATTAGGATCTATACCTTGAGGTTGATTTTCTCTCAAAAAGAATGAAAACTAAAAGTTATCTAACTATTCTAAACAATACAATATATATACTGAATACAAAGATAATTACAATAAAATATCTTCAGTATATCTTCTATGTATATCTCTAAGCTTCCATGTATATCCTTTCATACGAATCTTCATCATATAAGCAGTATTAATCTTCAGCAGCATTAACTTCCTTCTAGCAGCATTAACTACTAAGCAGTACTAACCACTAGCAGTACTAACTAGCTAAGCAGTACTAACTTTGTTCAAGCAGCACTAACTTTGACTAGCAGTATTAACTACTAGCAGTAGTAACACTCAGCAGTATTAACCTTTAAGTCTTCTAGCAGTATTAACTCTGAACCAGCAGCATTAACCATACTTGAGTTTTTCTTCAGTTCCCAACAATCTCCCCCTAACTTGACTTTTAGGAAGAGAAGTCAAGTTCTTCAAATCTTCTTCAAGATGCTTTCAACACCTCAATTCATACTCCTAGATTAGGATCCAAACCCAAACTTTGATTAATGATTCTGCTAACCACAATCTTTGCCATTTCTGAATCTTTTGAACATGTAAGCTTTGCATTCAACATTGCTTGTAATTTGGCCTTGCTGTGATCATAGATTTTATCAACTAAGTAGTACTCATGATAAGCTCTGTCCACAGTGATGACATAGACTCCACACCTTTCAAATATCATCCAGTTTTCTATTCTTTGGAATTTATTCTGTAGATGCAAATCTCTGATCACATGTTGAACTTTGCTAGGGTCAAACATCATGCATAAGTACTCCATAGCTAATCTGATTAAGTTCATTCCTTCTCCTTTCAGTTCCTTTTCATATATCTCCAACCCAACTTTAAACATCTCTTCTAAATCTGATCTTGAACAACTTCTTATGAGTCTACCCCAAGTAGAGTACACTTCATATAGATCTCCCATTCTCTTAAGCCTGAAGTATTTCTTCCTTTGATCTTCCAAAATATCCCAAAAGATAACTTCTGGAGCTTTCATAGAGATGGGATCAACTGAAACTGGTTCATCAGCTGTTGTAGTCATATAAAAATCAAGATTATATTGCTTATTGGATTGTTCTGGGTTCTTTACAGATTCAGTTGTAGAAGTAACTGAAGGTTCTGCTGTTTCTGCTGTTTCTTCAACTCTTGGCCTTTTGTTCTGCTTCTTGGAGGCAATTGACTTCACCCTCTTCACAGATGTAGCTTCTATACCAACACCTTCATGTTCTTCCTTCATCTCTTCAGTTTTATCTTTTGAAGGTGTGGTGTCCTCAGGGAATGGCTTTTGAATATTCAGGTCATGCCTTTCCTTCATTCTTCTCTCAGCCTCTTCCCTTTGGACTGAATCACCTTGAAGCTTAAGCATCTCTTTCTGATACAACTCCTTAACCTGAGTGTATGCCATGTTGGTGAATATCTCCCCCTTAACACCAATTGCACCTTTCAGAAAATTTATCATCTTTCTTCTTTCCTGATTGGCCAAAAATGTTTTGGAGGGTTGTCTCTTTTGCTTTTTGAATGGCATTCTTTGCTTAAAAACTTTCACAGAGCTTTTCTTGGCTTGAGCTGCTTCTTTGATGCTTTTCTGATATTCTGCATTCAACTTTCTAGCCATGATCTTTGCAAGCTCTCTATCCTTCTCTGATTGAAGTTGTTCTTCTTTTTCCATCTCAGCCTGAAGTAGCTTTGCCATTTCTTCATCCAACTCAATCTGACTCTTTTTCTTGGCAGGCAGTTCAGCTTCAACCATTTTCTCCTTTCCTTTTCCTTTTGTCTCCTTTGCCTTTTCTGTTGCCTTTTGTTGAACTTTTCCTTCATTGATGACTACTCCCTTGGCCTTTTGAGTAGCCTCAGGAGTGTCATTCTTTGCTTTGACTAGTGTTTCTACAATCTCCATTTCTTCAACAGAAAGCCCTGTTACTGCTGCTTCTGTTACTGCTGCTTCAGCAGTATTAACAGTTTCTGCTGCTTCAGTAAATTCTGATTCTTTTTCTGCCTCTTTCTCCCCCTCAACCTCAAATGCCCTCTCAGCTGGATTTGCTTTCTCTTTTTCAGCCTCTTTCTCCCCCTTGTTGGAAGCATCTTTATTAGTTGACCTCTTCTTTAAAACAAACTGTTTTCTTCTCTTCTTCTGTACAAGCTTTGTCACCATCTTCTTTAATTTGGCAATCTGAACTTGTTGTGACAGGATTACCAGCTTCATCTCCTCTATTTCTTTTCCTTGTTTCAGAACATCTAGGTTGATGTTACCCATTGCCTCCATCAATTCATCATAGTTATATCTGTCCTCACCTTCTCCAGAAGTGTTACCCTCCTTTGAAGGATCATTGGATCTTTTCTTTGTGGAAGTCTTCTGCCTTGCAGAGGCACTATCCACCCCTGTGGTTTCTTGGCACCAGGGACCTTCAAATGATTGCTCATTCAAAGTTGCCATGGGGGAGGTCTTATTGATGTTACCACTTTCCTCCTCTGTGCTAGCAGGAGTAGTGGCAGCCTCATCACCCATATGCTCTACCTCCTCCTCAGAGAACACCTCCTTTGGGTTGGGAGACACCCTTGTGGTTTCCCTTTGAATATTCTCTAGGGGAGAATTCTCCCTTAGAGGGCTTAAAGGCTGAGTGGGTAATGGTACAAGAAGGGAAGGAGCCTTCTTTACCTGTTTCCTCTTGTAAGTTTGGGTGATAGGAGAGGTTGGTTTTTCAAGAAGGGACTGGGGAATTGATTTTGAGAGGGAAGGTTGGGCTTGGCAAGCAGTGGGTTGGTCTAATGGGGGCCTTGACCCTGCTGCCATACCTTCATTGGTTTGGGACACCACCATCATTGTAGAGAACAATGGGGTGTCAACTCCTTCAGAGTCCCCAGCAGATCTTCTCATATTTGAGAAAACCTTGCCTTTGGGGGGTTTAGGTACATATACCCCAACAGGTTGAGGTATATCCGTCAATTCATGAGTAATAATTTCTTGAACAAACCTGGGATACATAAAGAAGCTCTTTTTGTTTCCCATGTTTGAGACAAGATCACTGAAAATCATTTTAGAAAAATTATACTTTCTGGCAGTGGCCAAGCACACCAAAGCATAAGCAATAGTGTTGCTGAACTCACTCCATCCAGTAGTCTTTTTGGAGATACAATGCATAAGAGTATGGACAAAGAAACGCCATTGGGGTGAGAATTTTGCTTTAGAAAATTTGAAAACACCCAATGGGCCTCCATACCCCATTCTTGTAAGATTGGAAAACAGTTCATCGTTTGGGATAGAAGTTATACCAGAGGCATCGTCTAGACGTAGACTGATGTGAATAACCTCTTCAGTAACTGTTAGTGATTGATCACAGATTCTGGTCTTGATCATTTGCACACCATTTTCCACAACAATGGTTGCATTAGCCCAGAACTGCCTTTGATGCTCAATGTAGATTGTAGGGGATACAATAAGAGCATGAGCAATGTGGCTTGTCTTGAGGAAATCCACAATCTGATGAAATCCTGAAGCTTGCTTTGGATTTTGTAGCATCGCAATCTCGTTGTGCTCGTCGATGAAAGTCATGGATGCCATTGATCTTAGTGAAAAACTTGCCTGAAAACTTCGAACTTGAGAGAGAAAAGGTTTTGAGCGCAAGAGTACAGTATGCAAAGAGTCGTTATGAACTTTTAGGCGGGCAAAGAGTATTTATAGTATTCGGAATATAAGCAGTATTAACCTAGAGCAGTATTAACTACTAGCAGTATTAACCACTAGCAGTATTAACTACTAGCAGTATTAACCACTAGCAGTATTAACTACTAGCAGTATTAACCACTAGCAGTATTAACTACTAGCAGTATTAACTGAAAGCAGTATTAACTACTAGCAGTAGTAACTGAAAGCAGTATTAACTACTAGCAGTATTAACCACTAGCAGTATTAACTACTAGCAGTATTAACTGAAAGCAGTATTAACTACTAGCAGTATTAACCACTAGCAGTATTAACTACTAGCAGTATTAACCACTAGCAGTATTAACTACTTACTCCTTTTAAACTTGCTAAACACTGAGTACTGCTATGCATATCCTGAAAAAGAAGATTAGTAACACCAAGAATAAAAATATACAGGTATAAAACCACTTTTTGAGAAGGAGATTATTCAGAGTTTATCATTCCCACACTTGTTACCAAGAAAGTGAATCTACCCACATCAAAAGCTTTAGTGAATAGATCAGCAAACTGATTATCAGTGTGAACTTTGACAACTTGAATAAGTTTCTTACAATCTCTTATAAAGTGATACCTGATTTCAATGTGCTTTGTTTTTGAGTGCTTGACTGGATTATTCACAATGCTAATAGCACTGCTGTTGTCAATAAAGATTGGAGTGTGTAGAAAGGTTACCCCATAATCCAACATTTGATTCTGAATCCATAAGACTTGAGAACAGCAACTTGCAGCTGCTATGTACTCTGCCTCTGTTGTAGATGTGGATACTGTGGTTTGTTTCTTGCACTGCCATGAGACTAGTCTAGCACCCAAAAACTGACATCCTCCAGAAGTAGATTTTCTGTCCAAGTTTGCCCCACCTAGATCACTGTCTGAGTATGCTATTAGGTCAAAAGGTGAGTTATGAGGATACCAAAGTCCCAATCTGGGTTGCCCTTTGAGATATCTGAATATCCTCTTAACAGCTTGAAAGTGAGATTGCTTTGGCCTAACTTGAAATCTTGCACATACACAGACTGGAAACATTATATCTGGCCTTGATGCTGTGAGATACATGAGAGAGCCAATCATGGATCTATAATGATGCACATCCATATCCTCCCCCTCAAGATCTGCTGTGATCTGCTTGTGTGTTTCCATAGGTGTGCTGGCAGGTTTTGATTCTGAGAAACCAAACTTGGTTAGAATATCCTGCACATACTTGGATTGACATATGAAAATGCCATCTGACTTCTGTTGAACTTGGAGTCCAAGGAAGAAAGTAAGTTCCCCCATGGAACTCATTTTGAACCTTTGATGCATTAAATCCTCAAACTCCTTGCACATGTTGTTTCTTGTAGATCCAAAGATAATGTCATCAACATAGATTTGGACCAGCAAGATATCCTTCTTCTTTCTTTTGATAAATAGAGTCTTATCAATGACTCCTCTTTCAAAGTCATTTTCCAAGAGATAGGATGACAGAGTGTCATACCATGCTCTTGGAGCTTGATGTAGTCCATAAAGTGCTTTCTTTAATTTGTATACCCTGTCTGGATAGCTTGGGTTTTCAAACCCTGGTGGTTGACAGACATATACTTCTTCTTCAATTGATCCATAGAGAAAAGCACTTTTTACATCCATTTGATAGACTTTGAAGTTCATGTAAGAAGCATAGGCTAGGAATAGTCTGATTGCTTCTATCCTAGCCACAGGTGCAAAAACTTCTTCATAATCTATACCCTCTTCTTGAGTATAGCCTTGAGCCACCAGCCTTGCTTTGTTCCTTATGACAATACCTCTTTCATCTCTCTTGTTTCTGAAAATCCACTTTGTGCCAATTGCTCTGTGACCTTTAGGAAGGTCTACTAGATCCCATACATCTTGTAACTTGAACTGTAACAGTTCTTCTTGCATTGCTTCTATCCAGCTAGATTCTTTCA
Source organism: Arctium minus (assembly GCA_954870635.1). Taxonomy (NCBI): domain Eukaryota; kingdom Viridiplantae; phylum Streptophyta; class Magnoliopsida; order Asterales; family Asteraceae; genus Arctium; species Arctium minus. Next base: position 69,216,801 of record OX941092.1, on the reverse strand, counting down.
TAGCATCATGTGCCTTTTTAGGCTCAAGTTGTGATAGGAAACAAGAAAGCACTGTATGTTGTTGATCTTGCATTTCCTGAAGCCTGCTTTGATGTCTAGTCATCATAGGAGAAGAGATATCTCCTATTATCAACTGTGGAGGATGATTCTTTTGAACTCTGGTGTTATGACTAGGTTCTTCATTCAGTCCAGCCTCAAGATTAGATTCATGCAGCTCAACTGAAGTGTTTTCAGATGCCACTTCATTATTTTCTTGAGTCTCCTCATCTCTAGTGTCTTCTTCACTCTGACTTGGTTCAGTAATTGATTCCTTTTCACAATCTTCACCAGAATTTACTGTGGGTATGGGAAAGATCACAGATTTAGATATACTTTCTTGAACTTGTGTGATCCCTGATCCTCCACTTCCTGTTCCTGTAGAATCATCACTACTGAAACCAAAAGAATTAGTTAGTGAATCAATGTCAAATAGCCACTGAGGTCCAGATCCAACAGGATTTGGTGTGCTCTCATTGCATTTGACATTGTCACTTTCTTCAATTATTCTAGAAGAAGAGTTAAATATTCTGTAGGCCTTACTCTGAGATGAATATCCAACAAGAAATCCATCATCTGCTTTGCTATCAAACTTACCTAAGTGAGATTTGGTATTTAGAATTGTACAAGGACACCCAAAAGGTTTGAAGAAACCAATAAAAGGTTTTCTTTTATTTAAAAGCTCATATGGGGTCTTGTTCTTTTGCTTGACCACTAGAACTCTGTTTTGGACATAACAAGCAGTATTAACTGCTTCAGCCCAGAAGGTAATTGGCAATTTTGAATCAGCCAACAGAGATCTAGCAGCCTCTATTAGTGTTCTATTCCTCCTTTCAGCAATACCATTCTGTTGAGGAGTCCTAGGAGCACTATATTGCCTCTCAATACCTTTTTCTTCACAAAAGGTGTTTAGATCATGATTTTTAAACTCAGTTCCATTATCTGATCTAATGACTTTTACTCTTTGATTAGTTTGGTTTTCAATTCTTAGAATAAAGGATTTGATAAGACCACTTGTTTCATCCTTAGTCCTTAGAAAATATACCCAAGTAAATCTGGAGTAATCATCAACAATAACCAAGCAGTAAGATTTCTTGCCTATACTCATAACATTTGTAGGACCAAACAGATCCATATGCAATAACTGGAGACAAGTAGAAACAGAATTTAACTCTTTGGTCTTATGAGAAGTTTTGTGTTGTTTGCCTTTAAGACAAGCAACACAATGATCATCACATGAAAAGACTTTTGAAGGTAACCCTCTTACAAGGTTATTTTTAACAAGATTGTTCATAGTCTTGAAATTCATGTGACACATCCTTCTGTGCCATAGAGAGGATTCATCTACAGAAGCTTTTGAAACAAGACAATTTAGAGATGAATCACTATCAACATTGTCCATATCAAGACAGTAAACATTGTCCTTCCTTGGAGTTCTAAGTAGTATCATGCTTTCATCAACTACCTTGAACCCTGGAGCAAGGATCATACACTCATTTTTAGTAAATAATATACTATGTTGTTTGTCACAAACCTGTGATACACTTAACAGGTTGTACTTTAATTGATCAACATAGTAGACATCCTCAAATGTCATCTTACCTTTGGTGACATTACCTTTTCCACTTATCTTACCACCAGTAAGATTATCTCCAAATGCAACATGTCCTCCATTGATATGTTTGAAATCCTGAAGGCATGACATGTTGCCTGTCATGTGCCTAGAGCAACCACTATCAACATGCCAAATGCTCTTTCCCTTGAGCTGTTGGTTGCCCTGCACATTAGATAAATCAATTAGTATGTATTAGGAACCCAATCCAAGGTGGTCTTGGGTACCCCTTTCTCATCAAAGTACTTGCATTCTTTCTTGACAAGATTTTTAAAATCAGAACACTTAGTATTTGAATACTTTGTCAAGATTATTGGATTAGCAGCACTAATACTAGCAGTAGCACTATCTTTAGAAGTACTAACAGAGTTAGCAGTACTAACAGGTTTGGCAGTATTGCTTCTAGCAGTACTATCACTGTTAGCAGCACTATTTGTAGTAGCAGCACTAACAGTTTTAGTACATTTTGGAATCCACATCTTGACATTATCTTCCACATTCTGTCTCTTCATGTGGCTTTTAGATTTAACAACTTTCTTAGCCACATGGTTCTTTTCTTTCTTCCTATAACCAAAGGATTTTTGAGTATGTCTTTGAAAATTTATCCTTTGGTTCATAGGATTAAAGTAACAGTATTTGGCAATGTGGTTCAGCTTTCCACAGATAAAACAGGGTTTTGGTCTATTAATAATTTTTTTTAGATTAACCCCTTATTTTTGTGCCTAATGATTGTTCCAGTTTCTCTGATTTCCCCTTGGTTTATCATGTTTTTGGGGCTCAAATTTATTGCATACACATTGTTTGCAAGGAATAGGGTTCACAACAGTGGTCTGCTTATAGTGAACCTTCTTGTTCTTTCCCTCAGTCTTTTCTATCTCTTTGGACTTGATCCAGTGCTTTACACATCCCTCATTGGTGATAATGTGATTTTCTTTAGGAATCTCACCACTCACAGTATTGTCCTTATCCTTGACAACTTCTTTCTCAGTTTTATCCTTAACAACCACTTCATCTAAGGGATCTATTTCAGTGGCTCCCTTAGGTAGATCCTTCCTATCCTTTGTTTCTAACAACTCTGAACTAGGAGGGATGTAGTTGTTGTTATAGGGTGGTGGTGTGGTATTGTACCCTATACCTCTTCTCAGTTTATCATGAATCTGAGTTTGTAACAAAGAATCCATTGCTTTGGAAGCATTAGAAAACTTTTCTACATCAAGTTTGACTTTAGCTAGCTCTCCTCTTAGCTTTTCACTTTCTTCTTTAGATCTGGTCAGTTGAAGCTCTAAGTCATTCTTCTCCCACTTCCAGTAATTTGTGTCATAAGAGTGTTGAAGCTCATTAGCTTGAAAACCCTTAATCTGTTCTTCAAATCTCTCAACAATCCTCACATAATCTTTTATGTCTTTTTCCAATCTCTTAAGGTCATCACTCATGTTCTGGTTGTGATCCCTATACCTTTTAACAGTGTTAATGCAATTTTGAGAGCAAAGATTGGAAGTTACCTCTGTAGAGAGACCAGACACCTCTGCCATTAGAGCTTGATTCTGAATAGCCTCTTCAGCTTGATCACTCCAATCAAACCCCATACCTTGTTGAGAGACAAGGGCTTGTGCAGAGTTTCTGTTGAAGCTTCCAGATTGAGCTTGTTGGTGGTTGTTATGCTGAGACATTCCACTTCTGCATTCTCTAGCAAAGTGTCCCTTTTGATGGCATTTGTAACATTCCACCTTGGACTTGTCAAATCCTGCTCCATCTTCTCTTCTTTGGGAGAAGTTGTTCCTCCCAGTTCTTTTGATGAACTTTTTAACTCTCATGGAGAGCATGGCCATCTGCCATTTAATATCCATCTCTTCAAGATCATCTGGATTGAGTTGTTCCAAGTCATCATTAATGAGAGAAGAGTTTCCATGACTTGCCAGAAAGGCCTCAAACACAGTTTCAGTGCCTTTCTCTTGGTTTGTTCCATTGGCAGTACTAACTGATTCAAGGTTGGAAGTAGAATCAGTTGATGCTGAAAGGAGTGCAGCATTGTGAACATACCCAGAAGGCCTCTTTTTAGCCTCTACCTCAGATTCAAAAACTCTTAGATCATTATAAAGATCATCAAGTTCCTTTTCTTCCAGTTGATCATTCTGTCTGAAAGACACAGTATACATGGTCCATTCATCACTCAAGGACCTTAGAAACTTTCTGTTCAGATCATCTTGATCAATTTGTACTCCCAATGTAGCTAGTTCACCAATAAGTTTGTTGAACCTGTCAAAAGTTTGAGTCATGGACTCATTCTTGGTTGACATAAAGTTCTCATATTGTTGCTTCAGAATAGCTTTCTGATTTCTCTTGGTACTTTTGGTACCAGAGAATCTCTTCTCCAGAGCATTCCAGAGCATCTCTGCATCAGTGCAGTTACAGAACTGATGTTGATATTCATTGGGAATAGCCAAGAGCAAGGTGCTCAAGGCTTTCATCTCTGTCTGTCTGATCTTTCTTTCTGCATCAGTTTTTGGTGGAGTTCTCTTTCCATCTGCACCAATCTTTCCTGCTTCAGAAGGACCATTCTCTATGATGTCCCACATAGAATAGTCAGTGAGGAGTATGTACTGCTTGATTCTGATCTTCCACATATCGAATTCATTGGGTCTAAGCATTGGAACCTTTGAGACCAAAGTACTGCTTGATTCTGCAAGATTTTCCATGATGAATAGTTGTTTCTGAGAAATCAGGCTCTGATACCACTTGTCAGGATCGAATTCTCAACAAGAATTAATTCTCAGAAACAATATCAAAGAAGTTTGCGGAATAACACTTTGATATTCAATTAAACATTAAATCAATACAGAAAATATGAATAACAAACTGTAAGCTTGTATTGAATGCTTTGAAGTTACAAGATTACTCACTCAACCTCAATATTGATGAACAGGCTCACCAATACGAATTCTACTTCTCTAGAATTAGGATCTATACCTTGAGGTTGATTTTCTCTCAAAAAGAATGAAAACTAAAAGTTATCTAACTATTCTAAACAATACAATATATATACTGAATACAAAGATAATTACAATAAAATATCTTCAGTATATCTTCTATGTATATCTCTAAGCTTCCATGTATATCCTTTCATACGAATCTTCATCATATAAGCAGTATTAATCTTCAGCAGCATTAACTTCCTTCTAGCAGCATTAACTACTAAGCAGTACTAACCACTAGCAGTACTAACTAGCTAAGCAGTACTAACTTTGTTCAAGCAGCACTAACTTTGACTAGCAGTATTAACTACTAGCAGTAGTAACACTCAGCAGTATTAACCTTTAAGTCTTCTAGCAGTATTAACTCTGAACCAGCAGCATTAACCATACTTGAGTTTTTCTTCAGTTCCCAACACATGAGTTTTGGATATTGGAGCTTTAAGCTCTTTTGGCTTTAAAAGTGTGAGTCATTGGAAACGGTCATTCTTTGGCCTTAAGAAAATTTTGAGAAAATGTAAACCTTAAGGTTTGGGTCTTCGACCAATTATACGTTGGAAAAATACCAATTTTGGGAAAGTTGTACCTCGGCTTGTGCAACCATATTGGGTTTGTTATTATTACCAAACATTTTATGATGCCTTATGGCTTGTTGATACTCAAGGGAGTTTTTGGACGCTGTCTATGTAACACCCTCGAATTTGATAAAAGAAACTAATAAAATTTTCGATATAACATCAAATAAAAGGCAACACCTCTTCCTACAATTCAAAACTCAATATGCCTCAAATATAAAATTCGATAAATAACCTCAACAAATACAAACTCCAATGATATACATGGACTAAACTGAAGTCGGGTGTTACTCAATCCCAAACACAAGTTGCTCTCCCCAACCTCATGCGGAAGACTTCATCAAGCTATTCACTCCTCGGGTTCACAAGTAGTACTCTTCTCTTAACAGTGTCACTAGAACTATTCTCAGCCGAAACCTGATGCACATGCCGACAAATAAAAAGGTTAGGCTAACGCTTAGTGAGTTCAAGAGTTTTCAACATTAATAAAAATTTCATTAATAGGAAGAATGCAATTTAAATCATAATTTTTCCAAATGATATGATTCAAATATGAACATGACTCGTTTTCTAGAAATATGCATTTTAGACGAAGGAAACACCAATATAAACGTTTTCCAATCCAAATTATTTTAAGGATGAAGATCCCAATGTAAAACGTTCTTTCGCAAATCAAATCCAACCCAAAACTCACTCACAATAAGAATAGAAAAACGAACTCCCAATTTATGAACACGAATAAAACTTTATATCCCGAAACACCCAAAACACGGGTGGGGCATAATACTCAACCCATAAACTATGAATAAAATCCACATATACAAACGTCACCGAAAACTTTGATAATAAAGCTCAACACCCAAAACAACACCTTTCGGTGATGGGGGAGACCCGAATTCCATCGAATGTGGCGGGCACACAAAGTTAAGCCACTTATCAATGTTCTCGAGCTTTACATAAAGCCATGTATCCCTGTATACAGCTCCCTACCGAGCAACCACCGCAAGATACCAAAAAGCCTCTAGTGTCTACTCGACCTCTAAATGAGTGTCACCACAAAAGCCACAAGTCCCCGTATCTGGCTCACAATGGGCACCACCGGAAGACTTAGCTTTGTATACGGCTCTGTAGAGCACCACCACAAGCTTACATAACAACATGACTTGAGGACCACTCACTAGACTTCAAACGCGGACAATAAATTCCACGATGAATAACCAGGCTAGATTACAAACGGGCCCTTCACTAAAGGTTACACGGTTATCGAGTTCAACCACCCACGATCTATACCTCAAGCTCCTGCTAGCCATAAACAATTTCCAGTCCCAAAACGGGGATAAAGTCCCCAACTAAACCAACTGACTGACTCATATGCCTATGGATCCAATGCATTACAGTCTAAAACGTTACATGACTCAAACGAATGAACTAACGCATTCAAAACATGTAACTCTCAAATAAGATACAACTAAGTACACCATACATCCAAGGCTCCTTAACGAGCTACCAAAATTGAACAAATGTTCCAAAGACTCATTTGAATATAACCAAGCCCCAAAAGGCAAAATGAACGTTTGGCTAAAATACGTGAGCCAATAGGGTTACATAAACCAAAATACGTCTTTTCCCAAAAATCTTTATCTCTCAAATCACAACTGGCCTTCGGCCCAAAACTAAAAAGTTTACAATTTCTAAAATGTTTGCAAAGTCGGGAACTACCAAACTCGAAGGACTCACACGTTCGTACTTTCAAAATGTCCCATTATATGAATGATGCATATTTCCAACAAACACTAAAAGTGCATTTTGACCCAAATAATCTTTATTTATGAATAAATCATCAAAACACTTTTATTTATGACACATTTATCAAAATGCCCAAAAATCCCAAATGTGGGTGGTCTATAAAGTTTAATAAGCTAAAACACTTCAATTGATCAAAAATTACCAAATAACTTAACAGTTGACAATTTCATGTAAAACATATAAATACTTTAAAATGGACATTTTGGCATGTACAACGTTTTCACAAATCAACTTGAACTCACCTTGCTAGATTTAGGCTAAATCTAGATTTTACCCCAACTTGAGCTTCCTTTGGTGAAGACTTTGGATCCATCAACACCCACCTCTTGAAACTTTATCTGGGTCACAACCAAGTCCAAGAGATGTACCAAAAGTAACCCCAAACTCAGATTCATAAGAAACCTTAGTCAAAACCCCTAATCATCTAAAATACCCAAGTTTGTCAAAATTTTAAAATATGGAAGATACATCAAAAGGGATGTTTTAGTAGGTTAAAATGAAAGGTTTTAATAAGAATAAAGGTTTAGACGGTTAAGATTGACTTACAATTCGTTTTTAGGAAAAACCCCAAAAACTAGGTCAACAATGGTGGAAAGCTTGGTAAGGAAGATGAAGATGTTGAGCTTCCACCCACAAGGCTTGAATATCTATCTCTCAATCTTCTAAAAGCACTTGAAGATTTTGATTTGGTGAAATAAATGGGTTTGGACCGATTTAGAAGGGAGGGGAGAAGGGTTGGTGAAGGAGAAGGGTTGGTGAAGAAACAAATGAAGAAATGAGAGGAAAAGTCAGATTTAAATGAAACTTCCAGCCCAGATGGCCGCGGGCGCGAGCAAATGGCTGCGTGGGCGCGAGAAATGGTCGTGGCCACGAGCAAATGGCTACGTGGGCACGAGCAGTGAAATTTTCGACCAAAGATTGATTTTTTTCCAAAAGCGATATCCAACCCACTAAACTTGAAATTTAAGGTTAAATTACCTACTAAACTTGAAATTATGCTTACCCCAAAAATCCGGGTGTTATAGTCTAGTTTTAATGGCTCAATGTAGAGCTTTATATGAAAAATGCAGTTATTGCATAAGTATTGGAAATTACATGTTGAGTGTGTTAGTCATTCATTTGAGTCATGTTATGTTATATACTTTAATACAATGGATTCATAGGCATAGGAGTCTGTTTACTCAACATGAAATTTTAATGTCCATGATTGAGTCTAGTGTGTGGTCCCCAAGTCATGTTTTATTTGAAACTTGCGGTGGATCCATGGCCTGAAGTGAATCTCGAGAACGTTGATAAGTAACTTATCGTTGTATTCCCACCACATTCGATGGAATTGGGTCTCCCCCATCATCGAAAGGTGTTATTTTCAGGTATTCCCTTACCCATACTTTCGGTGTTGAAACGTACCACCTTATTTATACAAATAGTATTTTGGTGAAGTACCTCATGTGTGCGTTTTGGGAAATTTGGATGTTGAATATTTATTTAAAAAGGGTGTTTCATATTGGAAGTGACATGATACGTAAATAAAGCCTTTTCATAACTTATATATCAAGGATGGTCGTGTTTAGAGTAAAAATATTCGTTTTAAACGTTTTATGATTTGTATGATGAAAACTTCTTTAACTCACTAGGCGTTAACCCTAACACTTTTTCTTATTGACATGTATATCAGGTCTTAGATGGTTCTGAGCGGCGTTGGGAGTTTGGTAGAAGTTCTGGTGGGATGGCCTTAGAAGCATCATTCGGTTTTGAGAAGATAGCGGACGTTGGAGTCTTAGTAACACCCGTCTAATTTCACCCTGTTTGGAGGATTAGATAGTCCCATTAGAACTCTGATACATGTTGTAGTGTTTCGTCCTTTGTAAACTTTGGATTATGGGTATTTTGAGTTATGTATTTAAAGGATTTTGGAAATTTTAATTGTCTGCTATTTTCAAAATTTAGGGGTGCTACATGATCCAAGGGTCGAGATCTCTTCTCACCCTTCTCACCATAACTTCCTTTCTCATCGGAACCCAACTCTCTCTCTCTCTCTCTCTATATATATATATATATATATATTTTTTGTGTATGTATGTGTGTGTGTGTGTGTGAAGGATCGTGTGAGAAGAAGAGTTAAAGTGAGAAGCATAAGAAGGTATTTGGACCCCTGATCATTTTTACTTAAACCCACCCATGAATCGCGATTGATACGGGAATTGATTTGGTGCATCGCGGTGCATCTCATCCTAATGTGCATCCAAGGGTGAAGATTCCTTCTTACACTTCTCACCATAACTTCCTTTCTCACTGAAACCCAACTGTATGAAACCAAATTACAACAATCCAATGAATATTAGATAAAACAAGAAATTTGGGAGGAATCATGTGTTTTCACAAACTATTATTACAGACTACCTAGAGAGAGAAAGATGTTTCTCTCTCTAGAAACACACTCTCACATACGTCTACATTGTTAATGTTTCTCTCTTACACAAACTTACAAACATGAACTTATACTCCTCCAAACTCCCTTGCACAACATTAAGCCCAAGCCTAATATATACAATACAAGGCCCAAATACAACTTAAAATCCCTTTACAAAACTTTCAACATATAGGACATTTTATGTCCTAACATTGTCCCCCTAGAGTTTTGTAAAGGAATCATCATCTTTAAGCTTCAACTTTTCTCCCCCTTGATTTCTTTGAAAAACTTTAGTGTTACACATCTTCAAGATAGTTCAGGCTCCCCCTTGAATAAAGCTCTTACTCTTCATAGTTTCAACTTTAAAACCAGATTCAATATGAAATCACCCCAACTGAGTGCACTAAAAATATTCAACTCCATCTGAAGAAACTCAGGACATTCGTGAAGCTCGCAAGAAAGAAATGTGCGAGTTACGTGACAAACCACAGTGCATCTTAAGATTATAACAAAGAATCTGTCTTTGAACCAAGTTGAATAGGAATTCAACTTAAGAACTTGTTATAATCAGCTTGTAGGAGGAAGCAACTTATAGCAAACTCTACTTGGCAAGGGTTAGAAGAAATAACCAATAATACTGATCAGCAACTGAAGAAATATGTTCATTTCCAAAACACTTTCCAGAACACTGAATGAAGATACCCAAAACACCAATCTTCACAGATCAGTTGAATGATTATAAGCATTCAAAAGTCTGAATCACAACCAAAGCACCAGAACAATTATTGCAAGCACTCATGTGTGTCCCTAATTGTGCAAATCGATCAAGATAACAACAAGAATTTTATGCCACAATCCATATTATTGATCTTCAAATCCACAGATTACAATATGCTCTCTCTGATAATATTTCTCTCTCTATGTATGTGAATTCTCAATTAGATGCTATATGTCGAACAACAAGACAAAAGCCTTTTGTACCAACAACAAATACAAGGAAAACAATTAAACTAAACTAGTTGACTCTTACAATTGACTTTGACTTTCCTCTTTAATCTTCTTTGACTTTGACTTTGCATTTGAGAGTTTGACTTGGACTTTTGACTTTAATTCCCATGATCTTGGATCCAACATATTTGTGCACTAACAATCTCCCCCTTTGGATTCAAGATCATCTTCAAAAAGAATTTTAGCAATAACGAACAATCTTCCCCTTTGTCTGATCTTTAGCAAATTCAATCTCCCACTTTAGCATCTTCATAAAGATAAACATTTCATCTCCTCCTTTGGATTCAAAATGAAATTCAGCATTCACGGACAATCTTCATCTTTACATTTCTGACGAACAATTCTCCTTTGAAAATAAATCTCCCCTTTGAGTAAATTTGTTCAAAGTCAATCTTCCCCTTTGAGTAGATTTGTTCAAAATCAATCTTCCCTTTCTTTGAAATATCTTCAGATTTTTGGTAATCTCCTCCAAAGTCTGTGACTATCTTCTTCAAGAATTTTTAACAATCTCTCCCAAGGTTGTGAAAACCTCATTCAGACTTCATAAAAGAAATTATCTTCAGATTCAGCTCACTTTGCTTCAGCAAATAATCTTCAAAGAAAATTTTCAGCAACTTTCATCAATCTTTCAAAACTTCTTGAACTTTCTCTTTCATACTGAATATTCTACCCATATTATTGAATTTGAACTTTCAACTTTCTATCATTTCTTGTATCTCTCCAAAACTTCCTTGTCATTTCTTGACCTTTAATCTCATAGCTTCTTTTCATTTCTTGAGTTTCTCCCCCTTTTTGATAATGTAGAGCATAAAAATCATCATAACTCTCTTCAAGAATTGTCATCAATTTCTGACCACTGAACTTTGCAATATGAGTCGCTGAACATCCGTCAATTCATAATATATTCATCTGGATCTTTTCAAATTCAGACAAATAGGAATGTAACCCTGAATCAAAAATGAATCAGTTGAAATGCCTGTAAGCAGCACAAAGCTACTTAGTACAACGAATGTACTATTCAAGGAGTTTTTATTGATGTTCACTCCCCAGGTCTTCCATTAAATCATCGAATAACACAAGGTAATTCTATGAACGTTCTGATAGACAAACAAATTTTATGTGTGTACGTGCTTGTGTATGAAAGAATTTAAGCATTTTGCTTTATATGAGGCTCAAAATGTGTAAAACATTGAAAGAACAATAGTATTACATGAACTCAATTGTGCATGAACTAGGTGCGAAGGTGGGGAAACTTTCCTCCTTTTTCAATATCCACATCTTCCAAATGAAGACGAGATAGATTATGTGTTGTGTCCCCAATAAAAATATGAAACATCTTTCTGTTAAGAAAAAGATGAGTAGTTGGTGGGGTTTAATTCAAGAGTTGGCATGGGCTAGTGCCTGTTTCAATGAAGGTCACCAAAGAATGTGAACCAACAGATAATGTGGTTGTCCCGCTCAGAAAAAGTTGGTGCAGAGTTTTCATGTTCATTTAACTATGTTCTCACACCCTCTTTCTTTTAATCATTTAAGCTTACTACTAACCAAACTCTCTTATCCATTTTACCTCATCACACACCTACACTCAAATATTGACCCCTCGCCTCTCGATCACTCAGGATAACTTCTTGGGTAGGAAACACTGGTTATCGTGAATCCATAGAAGTTCGTTGAATTTCACACATTGATTCCGTGAATTTGTCTTAACAGCAAAAATATTGCTTAACGGTTTAACTTTAACAGTTAAAGCACAGTACATATGTCAGATAAAATGTATATGCTCAATGATAAAATCATGAAGATTTGAGCATGTTAAACATGGAAGATTTTCTCAAAACAAAGAAATTGAATGAACGAAATGATATCAATAGACATGTTTTGAAAATCTGACAATGTATGGAAAAGATCAAATATGAATGATTTATCAATAAAAGCTTAAGTCATGAAAAATTGGATGTTGTCTATATGAACAAGTATAGACATTCTTGAAACAAACGCTTTGAATGAAATAATGCTCAATGAACAATGAATTTCAAACGGGGTGTCTTACCATCAAAAATTAGTTTCAATTTTGAGACATGTTAAGAACATAGTCAATAAAAGTACTAAACCGGTGTGTATGAATACTTGATAGTGTATTGAGAAGATAATACACAAGTATTTATATTTGAAAACACACGATTCATGAAATATTGAAGCTCATAAAACGAAAACATTGAAAATCACACTTCTAATATCCATGAAATCTTTTTGAGAATAAGAAGTGGTTTGAACGATTAAGCAAAAATGTTTTTAGATATGAAAGTCGTGCATCTTTCAAACACATATGAGATTAAGGTTAGAATATTCCTTACGCTCATCAGGAATCTCATAAAGTTAGCTCCAAAGTCATGATTGATATTATCATGTAAGCTCCCCCTCAAAAACTGCAAGTAGTCAAAAAATCGTCAAAGCAACAAAGTCTTATTGAAAGTAAAACATTTATTGACAAAATAAAGACATGAAAAGCAAAGTAAAACTTTGACAGTACGAGTTTTAAACTGAGTTTTTAGAAGTCAAACTTGATCTTTGAGGTACGAATCCTAGATTGCTTTGTCTAGAAGTCAAATTATTTGACATTGAAGTCCGAGTCCTGAGTTGATTTACTCAGAAGTCTAACATGTTGAACTGTGTTAGTGAAGAGCCAACATTCGTTGAAGCACGGGTTCTGAACTGATTTATCCAGAAGCCTAAGTTCTTTTACTCCCCCTAGACTTGAGGTGCCTGCAACACAGATGGATCTTTTGGCTTTGGTACCCACTGGTATTTGTGTCTAGGTTTGTTAGTTGCAGTTCTATTAGGAGTAATATAATAAGAACCATACCAGTAATTAGCATAGTTTTTACTAACAAAATCATTTGATCCACAGTAAGTACAGTTAATTTTCTTTTGAGCTAACCTGATTAATTTATTTACAGTGTAAACAAGATTAGGTTTACCTTTATGCACATTGTTCTTCTTGGCATTGGGTGTATGCACAAATGATTTTTGATCATTCTTCTCATCAGAAGTTGCTTTCACTCTCCATACTAACTTATCACTACCATTTCTTCTTCTAAATGACCCTGAACCATCAACATTTCAATCATAGAATAGGTTAGTAGTACGAATCTGATCTTTAGAATTAACTGGCCTTTTTGTAGAAATGGTTTTATGACGTAAACTTGATGTTGTCTTGATTGGGCATTCAAAATCAGCTGAATCATCTCTAGGTGTTTCAAGAATTGAATCTGGAGTCTCCTGCTCAGTCAAAACCACCTTAGAGACAATTTCTTCAAGTTCTGTTATCTTGGAAGATAAACTGTTTCTTTCCTTGGTGAGCAAATCAATCTTTTTCTGAAATTCAAACTTCGCGTTCTGTTCTTTCATTGCCTTTGTTGACAGTTCAGATAACTTCCTTGTACGCTTCTTAATCTCAGTCTCAAATATCTTTATTTCTTTTTTAAAATCCTTCTCCACATTCTTTCTTTGATCATATATTTCTTTGAAAACTCCAACATTTTTCTGCTCAACTATCTTCTTTTCCTTTGCAAACTTGTCTCTTTCCATAATGATCACTTTCTCAAAATCTGACACTTGTTGAGAAAGTTTTGCACATTTAAGATCAACCGCTTTCTTTTCTTCAAAGGTCTTTCTTGAGAATTCAGAGAATTTCTGTGCAAACCCTTTCTTTTCTTTTTTAAATTCATCTCTGTCTTTGGCAATCTTCTGTTCTGTAACACCCCAAAATCTTTGGTCGAAAAGAAGACGGAAAATGGCGACAGTGTTTCGTGCTACTGCTCGCGCTGGTCGAACTGCGCGGTGATCCGTGCGAGACCCTGTCCAGAGCTTTGCGCTACTGCCCGTGCTAGTCGGGTCGCGCCACCACTTGCACGGAGCCACTACACGCACATAAATGAGAAAAATCGACCTACAACCTCATTTTGTCACCCAAAACTCAAATCTCTCCCCCTCTCTCCCAAACCGACCTCCATTCTCCGCAAACGAACCCTATCTCATTTTTGGGGGATTTCCTCCTAAAATCACATGATTCTTCATCACTTAGCAAGCTTAGAGGTGAGAAACATAATCCTTCATCTTCATCTTCTTCATCAAGTTATCTAGGGTTTCATCCACCGTTGTTTTCCCTTTTGTAGATTTTGAGTTTGTGGTTTATTTTGGTGACCTAGAGGTGTGTTGGTAGTGGATTCAAGATATTGGTTAAGGGAAACTTCTATCTTCTTCATCTATGGAAATTAGGGTTTTTGGGTATAGATGAGATCTTCATGTAAAATGTTGGGGAACGATTTTGTACGGTTGAATATCTATGTTTATGGCAGGAATCTTGTGGATCTAGGTTTTTGAGATTTTGGCTTTGAGGATTCAAGTTTCTTCAAGGAAGCTCTAAGTGGGTAAAATCTAGATTTAGCCTAAATCTAGCAAGGTGAGTTTAAGTTGCTTTGTGAAAACTATGTACATGTCAAAATGTGTATTTTGAAGTAAAAATATGTTTTACTTGGTAACTATCAATGCATGGAGTATTTTGATAAGTTTTCATATTCGGTAGACTTGGGTTATTTTAATCTCATGAGATGCTCATATTTGGGATTTGAGTATTTGATAAGTAAATAGC
Organism: Arctium minus; assembly: GCA_954870635.1. Lineage (NCBI taxonomy): Eukaryota > Viridiplantae > Streptophyta > Magnoliopsida > Asterales > Asteraceae > Arctium > Arctium minus. Next base: position 69,201,734 of record OX941092.1, on the reverse strand, counting down.
ATGATTTATTCATTTTTGGTGATTTTGTACAAATGAAGTCTATTTTACTATTTATGCATTTTTGGAGATTTTGTACAAATGAAGTCTATTTTACTACTTATGCGTTTTTGGTGTATTTAATTTCATAAACCCTTTGGAAAATATATGTCTCCGTATTATGAGACATTTTGGAAACGTAAGGGTATGAGCCCATTTGGAAAATCGTTTGTCCCAATTCGTGATGAGTTTTGGGTTAGTCTCATCTGTGAGGTATGTGTCGGTGTAAATGTCGTTTAAATATGTTTTATTGTTTGGGACTGTTAATTGTTGGCCAAATGGATTTTTGAGCATTTTAGCTTGATTTTGACTTGAAAGAGTCTTGAGGACATTTGTCCGGTTTTATTGGCTCAATGTGGAGCCCCATTTATGATTTGCATTTGAATGCATCATGTGGCATTTTGATGATAATTGCATGCTCAAGTGCGTTGGTCATTCCTGTGTAGTCATGTAATTTTAGACTGTGTTGCATTGGATCCATAAGCACGTAATTCAGTCTTTATTTGATGGTCAATTGGGTATTACGGGGTTGGACTCTAGGACCTATGTTTTATGACCTTAACCTTTCAAGTGTACACTAGGAGGGTTGAGTCCAGTTGTGCTATCGTGTTGATGGGTGTTTGGTGCCTTAGCCATGTCGGGGCAATGCCTTGGTTGTAACCCCCAACTGTGTCGAGCCTTTGGTGGTATTCATGGTAATATTCACTAAGGTCAGTTGTCTCTTTTGGTGTAGCTTGACAAGGAATCGTATGGACACTTGGGCTTTTATGTCGTGAAGTGTCATACGATTAACGTTGTATGAGTGGCATACTTTTGTGTTCCTCCACTCTCAATGGATACGGGTCTCCCACGTTGTCGGCCAACAGTATTTTGGATATTTAATTGTCCATGCTTTAACATTTGGATTTCATTCCATTTTATGGTCGCGTGAGTATTGAATTTTAGTTCCATGTTTTCGATGGCATATTATATTTATATGGATTGTTTTCCATGATTTATGAGTTGAGTATTATGCCCCACCCATGTTTTGGGTGTTTCGGGATATAAAGTTTTATCCACGTTTTTATATTTGGGAGTCCGTTTTCTATTCACGTTTGAGTGAGTTTTGGGCGGTATCATTTTATAAAAGAATGTTTTGTATTGGGACGTTCGTCCTTAAAAATGCATGTTATTGGAAAACAAGTCATTGTCATATTTAAGGTAAATTATTTTGAAAGATCGTGATTGAAATTGCATTATTTCCTTTTAACGATATATTTATTCATGTTGAAAACTCTTGAACTCACTAGGCGTTAGCCTAACCTTTTTATTTGTCGGCATGTGCATCAGGTCCCGGCTGGGTATAGTACTAGCGACACTGTGAAGAGATGAGAAATAGATTTATGCTTGAGGGTGAGTAGTTTGGTGAAGTCTTCCCCGTTATCTTGGGTGTGGCAACTTGTATTTGGGTTTAGTAACACCCGACCTTTAATTAGTCTATGTGTAAGACTTAATTTATTTTTGTTGATGGTTAAATCTAGAACAGTATTTCAAGAATGGACTTGTCATAAGATATTTTATCTTTCTTTGAGGCATTATTGAAATTTTTTAATTAGTTGCTCCTTTCAAATTTGAGGGTGTTACATGTTCCAATTCTGAAATGTTCTTTCTCAGCTTTGCATTAGCACTTTCTAAATCCTTTGTTGTCTCCTCATTCTTCTTGACACAAACTTCTTGCTTGAGTTTGACAATCTCAGCATCCAAATCTGAAATCTTCATTTTCAATTCAGTATTTTCAGTTTCCAGACTATGTACCTTTTCTTCTTCCAAACCAGAAATCTGCTTCTGAAGATCTTCATTTGTCTTCTTTAACACATTGACTTCATCGCGTAGCAACCGCTTTTCAGCATGATATTTCTTTGATCTCTTTGAATAATAATCAACTGATGAAGTGAGATTTTCATTCTCTGTTTTGAGTTTAATAATTTCTTCTTCATCGTCAAAATATCCCATCTTGAGAACACTTGCACTGACCGTTAACAAAAATCAAAAATATTTGATCACACTCATAAATTTGTCCCCCTTCGTAGACTAAGCACGGGGGTCCCGCTACCCGGTTAGCGGGTGGGTCAAGGGGCAACGCCCTTGTGGGGTCCAAGGGGCAGCGCCCCGAGAGAAAAAAAATTGACATTGAAAAATCATATTGCAACTTGTCAAAATTTGGCTAAGTATAGAATTCTCAGGACACTGAAGATCACTTTTCGCACCACACTGAATTTGAGCTTTTTTCATGCAAAGGCGTGCGAAAACTGAGCCTTTTTCACCCAACAGCTTGCGAATTCTGGACTTTTCGCACAAAGAAGGACGTGAGTTCTGACTTTTCGCACGAAGGTGGATGCGAAATTCAACTTCTTGCACGTAGCCTGATGCGAAATCCTCACTTGTAAACTTCAAACCTCCAAAGCTTTTCGCAGAGGGAAAATGTACGAAATCTTGACTTAGGCAAATTTCAAAAAAATTACTTTTCGCAACAGAATATTGTGCGAAATCCACACTTAGAAAAATTTTCTGAGATCCTTTATGTGAATTGAGAAACTTTTCGCAAGCTGAAGCTTTGAACAGTGACTTTTCGCATCCAATAGTGTGTGAATTCCACTCTTTTCGCACACAGAGGCATGTGAGTTCTTCCCTTTTCGCACACAATGATATGCACATTCTGGACGTGAAAATTTTCAGCAACAATGTCTTGCGAATTCTTTCACTTTTCGCACAAAGCGCTCTGCGAGTTCTTTATCTATGAAGGATGTGAATTCTTCAGATCTTGCGAGTTCTTCACTTTTTCGACTCAAAAACACCATCTTTAATCCAATTTTGATTCAAACTTCAAATTTAGTCTATGAAATTTCAACAATTAGTCCATGAACACAAATCGAACATATTACAACCAATTAATTTCGAAGAAAAACAACAATAAACTCAAATCGATCAAGAATACAGTGCGATTGTGTTCGAACACAAACTCAAACAAAAATCCAAAATTCACACAAATAATTGTGAATTGGACGAAGTAATGCAAATCAATCTTGTTCTATGTCACAAATCAATTACAATCTAAGCAATTACAACTCCAAAACAACAAGAAATTCACAAATTCGATTCTGAAACAGTGATATGCGAGTTCTTGATGTTCGACCAAAAATTTTCAGATTCTTGATTAATTTTTGAATTGTGCTTGCTCTGATACCAATTGTGTGTCCCTAATTGTGCAAATCGATCAAGTTAACAACAAGAATTTTATGCCACAATCCATGTTATTGATCATCAAATCCACTTATTACAATATGCTCTCTCTGATAATATTTCTCTCATTATGTATGTGAATTCTCAATTAGGTGCTATATGTCTAACAACAAGACAAAAGCCTTTTATACCGACAACAAATACAAGGAAAACAATTAAACTAAACTAGTTGACTTTTACAATTGACTTTGACTTTGCATTTGAGAGTTTGACTTGGACTTTTGACTTTAATTCCCATGATCTTGGATCCAACATATTTGTGCACTAACAACTCACAATTCTGATTGAGCATGTCAGAAAAATGATTAAGAGCACTCAAAGGTCTAACATCGTCAAGAAAAACTCCAGAATAATGATTGCAGATACTCAAACGTATAATCCAATCCAATCAAAGACTGAATCCAAACACCCAATATCTTAAAATCTTGACAAACTTGAGCTCTGTTAATCTTGGTCAGTTGCTATGAAATATGTGACGGACTAAATATTGGAATGATGTCACATATGCTTTACGCGATAATCCCATGAACAGATTATCCCCCTCCTGTGACTTAGCACAGGGGTCCCGCTACCCGGTTAGCAGGTGGGGTCAAGGGGCAACGCCCTTGCGGGGTCTAGGGTAGCGCCCCGAGAGAATTTTTTTAACACTTAAGATTCATAGGGCAATGTGATAACTTATCGCAAACTAAGCATAAGTGTACAATGATTTGTCACAAACCATTAGTCTCAACTTGTCGTAGACCCACTTGTCGTAAGCCAAATATCTTTGAACCACACTTGTCGCAAGTAGCATTAGCCGATAATTCTACTTGACGCAAACACCTTCATGCATCAACCACACTTGTCTCAACCTCCTACACCCGACAAGTCTACTTGTCGCAGGCCTTGACTTGCGATAACTTTTACTTGTCGCAAACTGAATATCAAGCACAGTAACTTGTCGCAGATCGCGCCTTGAAATAAGTTTACTTGTCGCAACAAGTTACTTGCGATAAGCTCTATGAATCTTGCAACAACCATATGAACTTGCGACAACTTTACATCTTGCGATAAATAGCCTCTGAAACTGAAAATCCATCATAACTTGCACAAAACTAAGAAATTTGAGATGAAACATTGTAAGCATGTTCAAAAAGTTATTCTGATCAAGTTTATAGTTGATAGTCTTGTCCAAAAACCAGTGAATCTCAGAATTCGATCCCAACATAGTGAATATCACTTCTCGAACCAAAATTCTCAAAATTCGATCAATTCGATCAAATTTGATGAAATTTAACATTGTGATTGATTCCAATTGATTTACCAGTAATCATCGAACCAATCTAGCATCAAAGAACACACAATTAAACTCAAAAACTTCCTAATCCAAAAATTGACAGTCACTATTCATCGTGAAGACACTATTCCATCAAAAATGTTGTAAATTAATGATTGTATCGAAGATAATCTTCAATTCTGCTCTGATACCACATGTATGAACCCAGATTACAACAACTCAATGGATATTAGATAGAACAAGATTGAATTTGGGAGGAATCACGTGTTTTATTCACAAACTATTAGATAGAAAGATGGTTCTCTCTCTAGAAACACAGTCTCACATACGTCTACATTGTTAATGTTTCTCTTTTACAAAAACTTACAAACATGAACTTATTTGTACTCCCCCGAACTCCCTTGCACAACATTAAGCCCAAGTCCAATATATACAATACAAGGCCCAAATACAACTTAAAATCCCTTTACAAAACTTTTTACACATAAGACGATTTATTTCCTAACACCAACCCTATACATACATATATATATATATATGAATACACAATCACAAATACTAAAGAAACACTGACTAACTCGATAATCGTGAAGCAAAGTTGATGAAAATTGTAGAGTAGATTGAGGCCTGCAACCGCAGTGTCGTTAGATAGAAATTCGTCCCTCGAACTGTTGAATTTGTGGACATCTATCTAAAGATTCAAGTCAAGAGACCCAAAGGGTCCCAAGGCCCATCTTGACCTTTAATATGTGCTAAGCAAATCTAGTTGGTTAGCCAATTTGTTAGTGTTGGGTTACGGGATCTCTAGCACAACGGAAAACAAAATCGTAACCCTCCAAGGACCCATACAAACCAGAATAAATCGTGTGTTTCTAAATTATACCTCACAATTAACGAGACTTTAAATCACAGCAACAAAGCAAGCTTGATGCCTCCACGGTATCCACGCAAACAATCTGAATCTGTTTCCTTCTCGTGATGCTAGTCACGGTTTCAAAACTTAGAAAGGAAAGGGAACATACAGTTGTAGGTGATTTTAGAGAGAGGTATGGCATAACCACCACCATCCCTACACCATACTTGAGTGTAAGACTTTCCATACACCATCACTCCCTTACAAAGGCCATCCCTAGTCAACTTTATTTATGTCCAACATAAATAATATCTGGTTTTATTTAATCAAATTAAATCAATACAAATCAGATATAATAATTAAACCTTTTAATTATTTAAACTCCTTATTCGAATATGTTCAAAGCGTGTGACCCAATGGGTTCTCGACATGTTGGTAATAATTATAAATCTCATATTTATAATTATAAATAATGGGCGGTATCTAGCAATACATCACCGTCACCTAAATGACGAGAATTGGTGATACAATAAATTATCTGTTTGTAGTCAATTTTAGTTTACACTTGTAATTCCTTTGTCCTTAATGTCTAGATTGAACAAGAGACATTGAATGTGTCATTCTCATTATGTAAAATCTCTAGTTTCTTGATTCCCTAATATACTAATAAAACAGATCATGATATCTCATATCAATTATCCGAGCATGCATGCATTTCCTTAGTATATATTTATCAAGGGGCCCAGAGACATCACTCCTGTCATAAATGAGGGACAAATCCTATCTCGATATATGCTAGTTCTACCATGTGATTTACAACATACCCAACAATTATTCTGTCACCCAGTTACGGAATGATTAGAACCAATGTCAAAATATATTACTCCCACATAACAAACTCCATATTTCTCAAGTCAAAGAATTACATGTACATTGACCACATGAGAAACACTTATGACACTCACATGATATCTAATGAAGTGTTCTCATAGCGAGTCACATCCGATACACAAAATCTCCATTTTGTACCCATATGCAGATTCAATATCTCTATATGAATCCCTACATATGCTAGTCATTATCATATTACTTCAACCTTAAAACCCAAAATAATATTTAACTAGGGACATTTAGAATACATTATTGTAAGGTTATTTATTATGAATAATTAAAACACAGAATATAACATAGACATAATAAATTGGACAAAACTCAAAATTACAATCATCTTATGATTAGCTTTTGGGCATTCACTAACAATCTCCCACTTGCACTAAAGCCAATGATCCATGCATCGTATGCCAATGGATCTACAGTGGCCATCATGCTTCTGCTGTGTTAATGGCTTGGTTAGTGGATCAGCAACATTGTTGTCAGTTGACACTTTGATTATACTAACATCACCTCTGTCAATAATCTCTCTAATGAGATGATGTCTTCTAAGAATATGTTTGGATCTTTGGTGAGATTTAGGTTCCTTGTCCTGTGTTATAGCTCCATTGTTGTCGCATAACAACTCTATAGGACAATCACTGCTAGGAATAACTCCAAGTTGAGAAATAAATTTCTTGATCCAAACGGCTTCCTTGCCTACATCTGATGTTGCGATGTACTCAGCTTCTGTTATAGAATAAGCTATTGTTGCTTGCTTGGAACTCTTCCAGCTTACAGCACCACCATTAAGACAAAACACAAAACCTGACTGCGATCGAAAATCATCTTTATATGTTTGGAAACTTGCATCAGTGTAACCCTTTACACTCAAATCTTCTTCACCGCCATATACCAAGAATGAATCATTTGTTCCTCTTAAGTATTTTAGGATATTCTTGAGGCAAACCAGTGACTATCACCTGGATTGGAGTGGTATCTACTCATCATGCTTAAAGCATACGATACATTAGGTCGACTACATATCATAACATACATGATAGATCCAATTGCCGAAGCATATGGAATCTTACTCATTCGTTCACTCTCTTGAGATATAGTAGGGCACTGCGTCTTAGAAAGTGATATGCTATGAGACATAGGTAAGAACCCTTTCTTGCTATCAGACATGTTGAACCTCTTCAACACTTTGTCTATATATGTACTCTGACTTAAGCCAAGTAATTTCCGTGATCTATCTCTATAGATCTGAATGCCTAACACATAGGCAGCTTCACCTAAGTCTTTCATTGAAAAACATTTTCCTAACCAAGCCTTTACAGACTCAAGTGTCAGAATATCATTTCCAATGAGTACTATGTCATCTACATACAATAAAAGAAATGATACGATGCTCCCACTAACCTTTTTGTAGACACAAGGTTCATCCTCATATTTTTAGAAGCCAAACTCTTTTATCGCTTCATCAAAACGATGATTCCAACTCTTGAAGCTTGCTTCAATCCATAAATAGATCGTTGTAACTTGAATACCTTATGAGATTTTTCAGGAGCGGCAAAACCTTCGGGTTGTATCATATATACGTCCTCAAGTAACTTTCTGTTAAGGAAAGATGTTTTGACATCCATTTGCCAAATCTCATAATCGTGATATGCTGCAATGGCTAGTAAATTCTAATAGACTTAATCATTGCGATTGGAAAGAAAGTTTCATCATAATAAACACCTTGAATTTGTTTGAAACCTTTTGCAACCAATCGAGCTTTATAGGTAATCACATTACCATCCATGTCGGTCTTTTTCTTGAATACCCATTTGCACCCTATAGGTCATACCTCGTTGGGTGGGTCAATTAAGTTCCAAACTTGGTTTTCATACATGGAGTCCATTTCTATTCTCATAGCATCTAGCCATTTCTCAGAGTTAGTGCTTGCCATAGCATCTTGGTAACTAGTGGGCTCATCATCCATGAGCATCACATCCCCAGTATGAGTGATGAGAAATCCATATCTCTCAGGCTCATTCCGTTTTCTACTAGATCTACGAGCACTTTGTGTTACGACATCAGACTGCCTTTCCACATCACTTTGTGGATCCACAATTACTTGTGGTGTCTGTGTTGGTTCCATCTGTGTTGACATAATTTGATCTTGAACAATTTCAGGTTCTACATTCCTCACACTGATACCTTTGGAAATAAATTCATTTTCCATGAAGACACCAATACGCCCAACAAACACTTTATTGTCGTGAGGATGATAGAAGTAGTATCCCATAGTTTCTTTGGGATATCCTACAAATATGCATTTATCAGATATTGGTTCTAATTTAGTTGTGATTAGACGGCGTACGTAAACCTTACAACCCTAAATCTTCATAAAAGATAATTTAGGACTCTTCCCAGTCCATATCTTATATGGTGTCTTTTCAACAGATTTTGATGGAACTCAGTTTAGTGTGAAAGTCGTTGTCTTTAGAGCATATCCCTAAAAGGATGTCGGAAGGTCAGCTTAACTCATCATAGATCATACCATGTCCAACAGTGTACGATTCCTTCTTTTGTAGACACCATTCCATTGTGGTGTTCCACGTGGAGTGAGTTGTGATACAATACCACAATTTCTAAGATGATCAAGAAAAGCATGGTCTAAGTATTCGCCACCTCGATCAGATTGAAGAATCTTAATACTCTTTCCAAGTTGGTTTTGTACTTCATTTTGAAATTCTTTGAACATTTCAAAGGACTCGGACTTATGTCGCATTAAATATACATAGCCAAACCTACTGAGATCATCAGAAAATGTAATGAAGTATCTATAGCCACCTCTAGCATGTATGTTCATTGGACCACATACATCACTGTGTATGATTCTCAATACATCACTTGCTCTTTCACTTTGTCCAACAAAAGGAGCCTTTGTCATTTTTCCAATTAAACAAGCTTTACACGTCCCATATGATTCAAAATCTAATTTGTTCAATAATCCATCTTTATGGAGTTTGGAAATGCGAGTTTCGTTTATATGGCCAAGACGACAATGCCAGAGATGGGTTAAATTTGAACTATTTGATTTGACCTCCCTTTTATCTATGTTATAAATCAGATTATCCATATTAAGAACATAAAGACCATTAAAAAAACTTGTGTCACCATAATATATATTACCAAAAGAGAATGAACAACATTTGTTCCCAATATTAAAGGTAAAACCTTTCCTGTCCAAACAAGATACAGAAATCAAATTTCTAGAAATAGATGGTACGCAATAACACTCATCAAGTTCTAATAATAATCTTGTCGGTAAAGTTAACAAAATAGATCATATGGCGATAGCAGCAACCTTTGCCCCATTTCCAATACGCATATCAACTTCGCCTTTGCTCAACCTTCTAGTCCTTTTTAGTTCCTGCACGTTTCTACAAATATGAGAACCACATCCAGTATATAATACCCATGATGTATAAGAAGTAGAAAGATTAGCTTCTATCACATAGATACTTGAAGTGGAAGTTATACTTCCTTTCTTCTTTTCCTGAAGGTAGAGAGGATAGTTCCTCTTCCAATGCCCGGGTTTGTTGCAATGAAAGCACTCACCCTCCTTAGGTACAGTTACCTTGGGTTTCTTAATTCCTCCTTTTGGCTTCTAAGATTTAGAAGTGGGTTTGACAATTGACTTTCCTTTGCCTTTCCCTTTCTTGTCCTTATGGACCATTAAAATTGTGGACTTGTTCTTTGCAAGCTCTTGCTCGGCTGTTTGTAACATATTGAGTAATTAGGGAAGGGATTTGTCAAGGTCATGCATGTTGTAGTTCATCACGAATTGACTGTAGCTTTTTGGCAACGATTGTAAAACTACATCAATGGCCAACTCATTTCGTAAAGAAAAACCTAGTCCTTCAAGACGCTCAATATGCCCAATCATTTTAAGAATATGAGTGCCAACAGGACTACCTTCGGACATTCTACAACGGAACAGTTCCTTGGATGTTTCATACCTCTCATTTCTAGCTTGCTCTTGGAATAGCAATTTTAGGTGTTCGATCATATCAAACGCCCCCATGTTTTCACGTTGCTTATGAAGATCAGGTTCCATGGTTATTAACATTAGACATGAGACGTCCAAAGCATCCTCATCATGTTTTTTAAAAGTATCCCTTTCAGTTCTAGGAGCACTAGAATTAGGTTCTTCAGGGATTTGTTTCTTCAAGACATACAATTTCTTTTCAGCTTTGAGGACAATTCTCAAATTACAATACCAGTTGATGAAATTTGTTCTATTTAGTTTTTCTTTCTCAAGAATCGATCGCAAAGTGTTTTTGTTTCCATTGTTCGTTTGTGTTATTGGTAATCTACAATAGAAAAACATAGTTCTTAGTGTCATGAAAATTTATTGTTTAATAAGGACTTTCATCAAACAAGCTCCCACTATTTTAATCAAAACAACAACCCTCTTTTATTGTTTCGGAAAACGTCATAAGCTTTCTAGCGGGCCAAGATCCATATTCTCATTATCGATCAATTTAACTTTAGCTAACCGATCAACCAATAATGTTTTAGGTAAGAAACAACATTGCTAATTACATCTCTATGTAACTCTTGGATAGTTAGGTGAATAACTTTTATTTAAATTCATAATATGAATGTTCCCAACACATGCCTCCAAATCCCCAATCCTATTAGGCTTAATTTGGTTAAGTCCGACCCAAAATGGCTTGTAGGAATTCTATGTTTACCTTATCTTACTAAGATTAAAGAGAGTACCCAACTTTAGCATGACCCACCCTCGATGATCAAAGTCTTGACAAGTGCCACGTTTGGAAGGCATCTTAAACTTAATATTCTGGTGAGGGATTTTAGTTAGTTTGATTTTACCATTCTTTCTTTTGTAATAAATCATTTCCTCATAGTTTGATTTAACCGAAATCCAGATTGGAGGAGGATCACGAGGATCACTTAACTACCTTCCTTTCTTTGGAAGTTTAGGCCTTTGTGACAAAACCGGTTGAAATCTTACTATGATGTACTAAGACCTTATCACTCAAGATCGACGGTCCACTTTATATCTTATATAAATACCAATTTTTATTTTATCAAAACTCATTTTGATTTGTAAAACTCCTTTTACTTATATATTTTAAAATTATATTTGTTTTAAAATGTTGTAACAAGTATCACATACATACAACCACGCATAATATATCACAATATATATAAAGCATAAAAATAAATGTGAGATGGTTATAGCCCCCCTATACGATATTCATAGAGCCAAGTATGAATATCATTACATAAAATAAACTCTTATGGTTCTAAGTCTTCTCATCTTCATCACTTCATAACGCCTCCATCTTTTGCTTTCTTTTATACAAAATACATTACATTTCAAACAAAGAAACCTCGACTTACATTCGAGGGGATTGGATGAGAGGAGAATGTACAAAGAGAGTATATAGAGAAAAGCACGACATGCAAGTCGTATTTATAAAATATACTACATCCATGACTAAGGTATATAACCATTCACCAAGCAAATTACATTATACATATTCAATCACATTGAAACATAAAACCGATTTGCATCACCACCGTATAAAAATAATACAAAATTCATACGATATCGAAAAAGGGTGATTCAAAGTTCTTTAGAAAACTAACAAAAAGATGCACATCTTTTATGTTTTAGGATTTCAAAGATCTAGAACCCTTATGGGTCGAAATTCAAGTCAAACCCGAAGTAGGTTTGATTTTCGAACAGCATTGCGACACTGTCGTAAAAAATTCATAAAAAATCATACAAAGTCGAAATGATGCGATTCAAAAACCTGTGGAACCTAATAGAAAGCTCCACGTTTTTCATGTTTTAAGTTTTCTCAGTTTCAGAATCTTTCTGGGACGAAAAAACCAAAACATTTACGAAACAAAAACATACAACAGCAAAACAGTTTTAAAAATGCATGCATGTCACAAAAAACCGATCTAGAGGTTCGTAAGTAGCTCTGATATCATCCTTGTGGCCATGGGATGAATGCCCGCGGGCCTAAGGCCTATTTTCCGGAGATTAGTCTGGGCCCAATGTGGTCTGGGATACTCCTTCCCCAAAAAAAAAAGTAGCTCTGATACCACTGTTGGGTTACGGGATCTCAAGCACAGCGGAAAACAAAACCGTAACCCTCCAAGGACTCATACGAACCGGACTAAATCGGGTGTTTCTAAATTATACCTCACAATTAACGAGACTTTGAATCACAACAACAAAGCAAACTTGATGTCTCCACAGTATCCACGCGAACAATCTGAATCCTTTTCCTTCGCGTGATGCTAGTCACGGTTTTGAAACTTAGAAAGGAAAGGGAACATATAGTTGTTGGTGATTTTAGAGAGAATTGCAAGAACAAAAACAACTTGCATACAATGTCATACATTATATATGGGATATGAGAGATATGGCATAACCACCACCATCCCTACACCATACTTGAGTGTAAGACTTTCATACACCATCACTCCCTTACAAAGGTCATCTCTAGTCAACTTTATTTATGTCCAACATAAATAATATCTGACTTTATTTAATCAGATTAAATCAATACAAATCAGATATAATAATTAAACCTTTTAATTATTTAAACTCTTTATTCGAATATGTTCAAAGCGTGTGACCCAATGGGTTCTCGACATGTTGGTAATAATTATAAATCTTATATTTATAATTATAAACGATGAGCGGTATCTAGCAATACATCACCGTCACCCAAATGACGAGAATTGATGATATAATAAATTATCGGTTTGTAGTCAATTTTAGTTTACACTTTTAATTCCTTTGTCCTTGATGTCTAGATTGAACACGAGACATTGAATGTGTCATTCTCATTATGTAAAATCTCTAGTTTCTTGATTCCCTAATATACTAATAAAACAGATCATGATATCTCATATCAATTATCCGAGCATGCATGCACTTCCTTAGTATATATTTATTAAGGGACCCAGAGACATCACTCCTGTCATAAATGAGGGACAAATCCTATCTCGATACATGCTAGTTCTACCATGTGATTTATAACATACCCAACAATTATTTTGTCACCCAGTTACGGAATGATTAGAACCAATGTCAAAATATATTACTCCCACATAACAAACTCCATATTTCTCAAGACAAAGAATTACATGTACATTGACCACATGAGAAACACTTATGACACTCACATGACATCCAATGAGGTGTTCTCATAGCGAGTCACATCCGATACACAAAATCTCCATTTTGTACCCATATGCAGATTCAATATCTCTATATGTCATTATCATATTACTTCAACCTTAAAACCCAAAATAATATTTAACTAGGGACATTTAGAATACATTATTCTAAGGTTATTTATTATGAATAATTAAAACACAGAATATAACATAGACATAATAAATTGGACAATGCCTTTTATTTATGTATTAATTTCATGAAACAAAACTCAAAATTACAATCATCGTATGATTAGCTTTTGGGTATTCATTAACAGTTAGGATATAAGAGATCCACAATATAAGGCAAGTAATCTTTTCTTATTTGGTCTATGTGGGACAAGAAAATCCCAACAATACCCCACATTTTATATTCAAACTCTAACAATACCCTACATTTGAATAGAAAATAAGATAATCTCAGAGTACTTATTGTTCTAATTCAAGAAACTAAACATGACATGCATCAGAAAAGGTGTCTGTGTGACTTGAACCTTTCATAGTAAGTATTCATCGGACTTATTTTGGTGATGAGTAATCTTGAACTAACCATGTTGTGTAGTAAGTATAGACAATGAATATCATACACATCATATTATGCATAATTTGATTCTTACCGTTGTGTTCATTTTGGTCGTGAACGTTCCTTCTTCATTAGAATTTTAGAAGACGTAGTTATATCTGTCCCCAAAGATGCAACCCCACATCAATCTTAAATAGGTAATGTTGATCAAGAACATCCTGTAATGTTTCACTGAGAAACTATCGGTATTATTAAGAATAAGAATTCACCCCTAAATCATCAACAAAAATTACGCTAAAGACATCATAGGAATGAGCATACATGTGACAATAGTTGCACAAGTCCCTGATACTTGCATCATTTATCGATCTAGGCTTCCAAAATTGGAATATAGTAGTATATCATCATTATAATATATAATTGTTGATAACCCTTTACTTCCATATTCCCCATCGTTAGTTCCAAAAGCTTTCATCAGATCCTTTAAGTCTTTACTTAGAAGGCTCGTCTTAACATCATCCATAGTCCAGGCCTCCTTACTATAAATTAAAGAATTATAAATTGTGATGTACCTTTCAAGAAGTGAACAAAGGAATATCATTGATAACCCTTTTTTAGTGTTATTTTATAGCAACTCAATCGAATTAATATTACCAAAATTAAAATAAGAGTTGCAGAAGCTAAATATCACAGACAACAGATATATGTACAATATGAGGAACAATATAATTAGATCGGGAAGTCATATCATTCCTATGTGTCATAGATCTTACAAGAGAAGTTAAATTAAGAATTTGAGAGTTTACACCAATGGTTACAATGTAAACTTTTAAAGGATCTCTCTCCTACTTTTGTATCGTTATTAGGTTTTTACCCTTTGTGTTATATCCTTGTTGTTTATAAAAGGAGAAGTAGTGTCTTTCTTTTCAAGCATGTAAATGGTTCAGATTTCTTCCTTTGTATTGCTCTCAAGTTTATTTAGTTTCTAAGTGTTTGGTTATTTTCATGTCTTTTAAGTTAATGCAACCACGTTCTTCAGTTTCCTCAACAACTTTACATGAAGCAAGTTTACATTCAAAGAAATTTAATTTTCATGTCATTTACTTCCATGTCTTACTTTTTTTTAGAGTAATGATGGGCTAATCACCTTGGTTTGGGTGTAAGTGAAGGTTGGGAGATTAGGCCAATTGTGTATGTGAATAACTATTTTTGCCATAGTATTTAACTCCACTATTCACTTCAATGTTTTTTTACGTTTGTTGTAGGTTTTTATGCAACCTCAAAAATACGTGCAAATAGATCTCAACGCAAGTATACACCTTGATCTACTGTCGTCTTTTTAACAAGTAATAACGGTACAAGTACCGGATATCGATCCACAAAGATGTGTGTAAAAATTTCTCTTTAAGTCCGGTCCATAAAAGCTAGTTTCAGAGGGTGAATTCGAATAAAATCTTTTGGTTGGTTGGTTCATTATCACTAAAGAAATTGATTAAAAGGAAGCAAAGGTACAAAGATTCATTAAGATGAGACAAATGATCCGGGTAATTATATATTGTAGCATTTCTTCGTTATCTCAAGATCAATATTTTATGTCACTTAAAAAGTTTTCATACATGTAAACAGTTGTCAATTGTTTAAATGTAATCTTCTCATAAAATATAATCTTGATTTAAATAACTCGGACAATCATGCTACATACGAAACACTTTTTTACCTTTTCATAGGTCTTAGTCTTAACTTCTCTTCGTACCCCAAGCTAAGGCGATTAGCCCGACATAACTTGGAAAATGTGAAAAGTTGAAATGTAGATGACGGAGATTGAAAATGCATGAAATAAAGAGCAAGAACTAGAATTTAGTAAAGGAAACTTGTTGTGCAAATAATGATTTCAAGAAGAGATGATAATCGGAAATGATGAAATATAAAAGACAATAATTAAATAATGAGAACCTAGTGCGGGAAAGTAAATAACGAGAAAGTAAATTGCGGAATATAAAGTGCGAGAAAGTAAATTACTTAATTTAAAAGACTAGAAAACAAATGCGCGAGATAAATCATTAACTTGCACTTGAAGATTCGATGTAGAAATTAAAGGCTTGCCTGTTCTTGTTGGAAATGTCATCATTCGGCCTCTAAAGTAATAGTGATGTGTCACGATAGGATTTATAAAAATCCAATGCAAAACTACAATCAAACGTTCCTTAAAGAGTGAAAACCGAATTATTAAATTTCCAAAAAGAGAGAGTTTAAAAAGCATGTAATTGTAATCACCCAAAGGTCACAAGGAACTTTGATCACAAAGATGTGAGGTTCGGCCCCTTGTGAGAAAAATGAGAGAAAACACAAGACTTGCAAATACGAATTATAAAAGACTTCCAGATGAGAAAATTGCAACAAGTACGAAATGAAAGGAAGAAAACTTGAGGATCACTCCAAAACTTAAAATTAAACTTGATTAATTAAAACACACTTCTACTCGGTTGCTAAACAATCGATCAAGCACTACTAATATAATATTGCTTCTATTCTTGACACCTTTTTCTTCATTGTGAAAATGAAGAAAGAAGAGAAAAGAGAGAACTTTGCTAACTAAGGGATGTCTCCCCTTGAAAGTCTATCTAAAACACTTACCTTGCTCATCTATTTATACAAGAAATGGATGGGCAAGATGACCAAAATACCCCTAATGGGTTTGAGGAATTTCAACCAATAATAAAAACATGAAAGTAATTATTTTTCCAACCATAAATTGGGCCCATCAAACAAAACAAACCGGCCCATGGCCTCATACAATGTATCAAATAAAACGTGTCCCAAGAGTTTCGACCCATATCTCAACCCTTTGTAATTCTCAAAAATCTTGGCCCTTTGTCCACAAAGAAATCTTCAAGAAAAATCCATCATCTTCATCATAAATCTTCACAAACACCTCTTCATCTTTTTCATCATAATTATCCTACATGAGCAAGACACAAAAATAAGGAAATTTTCACAATAATAAAGCATAAATTCACATTTTCATTCACCTCTTATTAAAAATCCTAAAAAACTATATAAACTATAAATAAATTAATAAAAGACTCAAATTCTTTATATATTTTGACACTAAAATATAACGAAAGTGATGTAAATGAGGTAAATAAATTTACTTCATCAACGTTCCATTTGGTAATCTTTGACAAATTAACACATGTTATTTTACTTAGACTTGAGCTTATAAAGAAGACAACATAAACAAAGAATTTAAAAGTGTTCTTGGTGCAACAACTAATACAGTTACACCTATACGGAAATAAAGATAAGTTATGTACCTACTTGGATTTATACTCATCATAGATACGATGAGGGTACTTCCCGTAAGTGTCTATATTTAACTTCAAAAGAAGCCCATTCAATCTAGTAGTGTGATATTAAGAACTATTACTGCAACAACCTCATGTTATGTTGTAGCAAGGTTTTGCTGCATTTTGAATTGAAACTCCAACCAGATTTTACACCATTGCTTTTACTTACTGTTAGTTGTTACTCACTCAAACCAATTTCTTCGACTTCGTGATTTGAAGTTAGCCTTTTCACCTTGAGATATCACAACTTAAGAAACTAGAATATGATACTTGGTTCTTAGCATTTTGTTATTACTTGTTTTAAGACGATATTGGGTTAACAACTTGTTTTCTCTATTGTTGTAGTCTTTTTGGGATTGTATAAATCTGACAATAATAATAAATAAATTTGTTTTGTGGTGTTGTGATGAAATGGAGCCAAAAACTCACGGTGGTGAGAAAGTATCCATTGAACAAAATAACGGCGGTGAGCGGAGAAAAGCTCCTCAAGCCCGTCCTTTTGACCTGTTAAATTTGGGTTTCTAAACAAGGCCCCAAAAGTCCTGGTTTGTAGCCCACCTTAAACTAAGGTTCTAAATGGCGTGAGGCATGGCGTGGCGGCAAAGCCAAGCCTCAAGCCTTAGGAGCCACAGTGAAGCCATGACATTTTCAAGGCGTGACTTATGGCGTCATTTTTCTAATTCATATATATCATTATATATAAAAACATATGTTTTGTAGTGCTACTCAATGAGTCAATAGTAATAAGCAAGTTAAATTATGGTATATATTAAAAACTTGCAAATAAGACATTAAAAACGTAAAGAAAAATCAAATATTGCATTACGAAATTATGCATTAGGCCATGGCGTGCCACAAGATTAACGTGGCGTGAGACACAATCCTTGGTGCCATGGTGCGCCATGGCGGCTGTGCGGCAATTTTTTTAGAACATTGCCTTAAACACTACCACGTATCGTCTATCTAATTTTGCGGATCAAAACACAAACGTTTCAACTTCTTATTTCTATTACTAATTCAATTATTGAAATCCCCAAGGGCACAACAAACAAAGATGTCTAGTGATTTTGTTCTAGATACTTAGTGACAATGACAATGGTTTGATTTTAGGCGATTCCTGTATAATATGCTTGGATTAGTTCTGAGATTTCAATTTTCAGAATATGATAAAGCAAGGTCTCGGATAAACATAAATCATAATATGACTATTTAGTGGTTTTAATTTATCAATTACCATTAACATTTCAACATCCAATGATTGCTATCACAATGTCACTAGAACATATATGTCCATTGAGTTCTAAAAGTATAGGAGTGTAATACATCAGCCAGTGCCTGACATGTGAGGTAAATCCCATTCTCCTTTAAGTTCTTTTGTTTCTCATGTTGATTGCTATAACAGTAGCACTCGTCTTCAAATTTTAGAAAGATAACCCCTAATTAGATGCAATGGATAATATCTTTACAAATGGTTCATCATCCCATCTCAATTTTAAATGATAAAGTAGTCAAGATTGTGATAAGAACATTGGTTTCAATTTGCATCCAAGTAATTTGAGTTTTACAAGAATTTTCAGAAATTAGAATGTAAAATTCTTAAGGTTTGTGTTTACGTATTGTTTTTTATTGTTAATTAATTGTTCAAACTGTTTAGTTCATATTCTTAATTGTTTAGGTTTAGGTTCAAACTGTCAATTTTTTAGGTTTAGGTTCACTTTTCAGATTGTTAATAGTTCAAATTATGTACAAACTTCATAAGTTCAAAATTTTTAGGTTCAAATTCTTAATACATGTATAGGTGAAGGATCATGTAAGAAGTTGAGGTTAACGTGAAAAACATGAGAAGTGGATCTGAATCGTTGATCACTTTTAATCAAATGCCCTCCCATGAATTGCGACTTAGAAAGGAATTACTCTGGTGCATCTCGATGCATCTTATCTCGGTGCATCTCATCCTAATGTGCATCAATTTCTCATCCAACTGTTGATAACCACTTCTCAAGCTTCTCACGTTGACCTCAAGTTCTCACTGGAATCCAATCCTATATGTATATATGTTATCTCTTGCAATGCAATCAAAAGTTGTTGGGACTTTCGAGGACCAAGCAACAATAGCCATCCTATGCAACAATAATATTGTCATCGCTCACTCATGTTTTTTTGTTTCATATCATTTTATTTTACTTATTTCAGTTTCAACATGTCTTCAAGGGTTAGAAAATATGATTTTGGATGACAAAATAAAAAAAATAAAAAGAAAATTGAAGAGATAATTCAATCTCAAAAGGGTCTCTTGATAAGTTTGTCATTGAAGAACCACAAACTTCTCTTGACAATGAACATATTAATGTTAATTTGGATGATATTTATGTTGATGCTTCTAATGAAAATCCTAACTTGGTGAATTTTGTTGGCACTCAAAGTGACTCCCATGCGGATTTGGCTAAAACTGCTGATACTAGCTGTTAGTGTATTATTGTATTCAAGATTTAAGTGTAAAAGTCAAGATGTGTAAAGTCAAACATAGCCAAAGTTTGTTTAGTTTACTTGTGATTGTACTTGGTCCTTTGACCATATAAATAGTCTTGTATGCTTTGTGTATGAAAAAGAGTAATTGTGTAGTTGTTAAGACTTGTAAGATTTGTTAGATCTATGACATCTACACTTTCTCTCTCTACACTCTCTCTCTAGATTGAAACTAAATTGTCATATCTTGATAAATCTTAATTGATTGTGCTTGAAAACTGGAACTAACAATTGGTATCAGAGCCTAAATCGAAGTTTAATTCATCGATACGATCGAGATCATGATTTTATCAATGGAATAGTGTACGCATGAACAGTATTCTGAAAATTTTTGATTTATTCATTTGGATGTTGATTTGTTCGAGTTATGATGCTAAATTGATTCATAGGACATAGTCGAATCATAGTGAATCAATTACAATGTTTAATTTCAACAAATGTGGTAGAATTGATCAAATTTGGAGATTTTTGGTTCGAAAATTTGTTTTACTGTGTTGAGATCGATTTCAATCTTAGAGGCATTATTGTTAAAGATCATCAACTAAAATTATGCTCAGAAGTGATTTTCGAACATGCGTATAAAGTTTGATCTCAAAATTCGAAGAATCAAAAGAGAATTTGAAGATTTTTTGGAGTTTAAGTCGACAACATTCGCAAGATCTAAGAAATTCGCATGATATTGAAGAACTCGCATGAAGAACTCGCATGGTTAAGTATCGAAGAATTCGCATGATACATCATCCTTGGACACAACATTTTTTCCTAAGTACATAATTCGCAAGTAGTTATGTGCGAAAAGTGAGGAATTCGCATGCTACTGTGCTTAGTTGTGTGCGAAAAGATGGAATACGCAAGCCACATGGTGCGGAAAGTCAGAAACTCGCATGACGTTGTATGCGATAAGTCAGAAACTCGCATGACGTTGTATGCGAAACGTGGTTTCTAGGATGAAATATTTTCTAAGTATAAAATTTGCATCGATACGAAAAGCTTTGAAGATGAAATTTTTCTAAGTATAGATTTCGCATGGAGTTATATGCGAGAAGCGAGAAATTCGCATGCAAGCTGATGCGAAAAGCTAAAATTCGCATACAAGCCTATGCGAAAAGTTAAGGTTTCGGCTTATGCCTCATGGGAATTATTCCCTTAAAAGTTTAATGGTCTGCGAATTGTTGTTATGCGAAAAGTTTGTTCATGTAGGATGCGAAAAGTTGTTGTTCAGAACCCAGTTTGCGACAAGTTTGCCCTGTTCCAAGATTTCTCGCGTAATGCATATGTGACATCATTCCTATCTTCTGTTGGTCACATATTTTTAGCATCTAATCAAAATTTTCATGAGTGCTCATGCCAGTCAAGATTTTCAGATACTGGGTGTTTGGATTTAGTCTCTAATTGGATTGGATTAGCAGCCTGAGTATCTGCAATCATTATTCCGGTGTTTTGAGTGCTTATAATCATCCAGCTGATTCATGAAGAAAAGAGGTCTGAGTTTATTCGTTCAGTGTTCTGAAAAGCAGTTAGAAAATGAGCATCTTTCATCAGTTGTTAAATAGATATCGGATTTTTCTTCTAACCCTTGCCTAGTAGTGTTTGCTACAAGATGCTTCCTCCTAAAAGCTGATCAGATTAAGTTCTTAAGTTGAATTCCTATTCAACTCGAGGTTCAAAGACAGATCCGGTGTTATAAACTAAAGATGCACTTTGGTTGTCACGTCATAATTCATACATTTCTTTCTTGTGGGCATAACGAATGTGTTGAATTTACAAGAGATAAAAGTTGTCTTTTGTGCACTCAGTCAAGGTTATTGTCTACATCGGATCTGGTATTAAAGTTGAAACTTCAAGGATAAGAGTTATTTTCAAGGGGGAGCCGGAGCTGTTTTGAAGTTTAAGCAACGCTAAGTTTTCTAAAGAAATGAAGGGGGAGAAGAGCTGAAGCTTGAAGAGGATGATTCCTTTACAAAACTTAGGGAGAGAATGTTAGAACATAAAATGTTCCAAGTATTGGAAGTTCTGTAAAGTCATCATTATTGTATTTTTGGGCCTTGTATTTTAGCATTGGGTTTGGGCTTTAATGTAAACAAGGGTGTGAGGTTATAAATAGGGATTGTATTGTACTTTGTATTGTGAGTTTTTCATTCTGAAAATGTAGCCGTGTATGTGATCAGAGAGTTTCTAGAGAGAGAAACATTTGACTCTCTCTAGGTTGTGTGAATAAACAAACAATTCCTCCCAATCATCTATTGTTCTTCTAATTACATTGATTGAATTGTGATCAATGGACCTAACAATTGGTATCAGAGCAAACCAACGAATTCAAATTGAATCGCTTTTGGTACCCACTGGTATTTGGGTCCATATTTGTTAATTGCAGTTCTTTTGGGAGTAATATAGTATGAGTCATACCAGTAATTAACAAAATTTTGACTTACAAAATCATTTGCTCCACAGTAAGAACAACAAATCTTCTTTTGAGCCAACCTGATAAGATGATTAGCAGAATAAATCGTATTAGGTTTGTCAAAAGATTTACCATTATGTGCACTGTTCCCCTTGGCGTTTGATGTGGATGCAGATGATTTATCAATCTTCTTTTCATCAGAAGAACCCTTCACTCTCCAGACCATCTGTCCTTTCTTAGAAGTATTCTTTTCAAGGGATTTAACATAATAGCTATTTGAACTATCAACATATTTAATATAAAACAGATTAGAAGGACGAATCTGATTTGATTTAACAATTTTTGATTTGACACTGTTCTTTTTAGGAACATTTTCATGAATAAAACTGGAAGCAGTTTTGAAAGAGCAAATTGATTCAGTTGAATTGTCATAAGGTGATTGATTAATGACATCTGCATAAATCTTTTCTGACAATTCATTATTTGTAACTTCCAGATTTTTTATCTTTTCAGTTAAAACATTTCTTTCTTTAAAAATTGTGTCAAACTTCTTTTGTAAATCAGACCTGACCATTTGTTCTTTTAGAATATCTGATGATAGAATAGATAACTTTGTTGTGAGCTAAGAAATTTCACTTTCAAAGATTTGACACTCTTGCTCAAAGTCTTTTTCCAAGTTCTTGTTTTTTTTCATAAATTTCCTTGAAAATCCCAACATTTCTCTTTTCAGAGTTTTTCTTTTCAGCATCAAAAGACTTCTTCTTTTCTTGAAAATATTTTCTTTCATTTTCAAGTAAGTCTTGTAGTGTAGAGATCTGCTTAGGAAGTTCAATAGTCTTATCTTCAAGAACTTTTCTCTCGTTGGCAAATGTATCTCTTTCAATTATTAAAATCTTTTCAAATTCTGAGACTTACTTTGAGAGTTTTATGCACCAAAGCTCAAGGTCTTTCTTCTCTTGAAAAGCTTTCTTAGAAAAGTCAGATAGTTTTTTAGTGTAAACTTTCTCCAACTCAGCTTTATCTACATGGAACTTTTTCTGAAGTTCATCTTTGTCAGTTTTCAAACTTGATGATTTCTCTTCAGATGTCTTCATTAAATCAGCATTCTTTGCTTCCAATGTAGATATTTTCTCTTCAAAAGCTTTAAACTTTAGTTGAAGATCAACTGCTTCAGCTTTCAACTCTGTTGAATTCTTTTCAGTTGTCTTCAATTTGATTTGAAGAATGGTTATCTTTCTCTCTCTCTTTCAATTTAATTTCTTTCTCCCTTGTCTTTATTACACCTGCAAAATCAGATTTAGAATCATTAATACATTTTGCACATTCAAAAGTTTTCTCAAAAATTACATATTTAGCTTTCAACTCCTTGATCTAATCTAGAAGACTTCAATTCTGAATCTTCAATTTATCTCGTTCAGCTTCTATAGCAGGTACCTCGGGCATGTACATTATTGCATAATCTCTATTAGATATCCTATTTGCCATTTTGATCAGCTTGAAAATGATCGTCCAAAGAATTCAGAAACAAATTTGACTCGGAAAGTCAACATTGGTTAAACACTGGAAAAAGTCAAAAAAAAATATTCTAAGTGTCAGAAGTCGCAAACAACTAAGAGTAGAAGTCACAAGGAATAGTAACTTGTCGCAGGCCTAAAGAAGTCGCATATAAAAGACCACTTGTCGCAGGTAGTGGTCTGCGAGTTCTAACTTGTCGCAGATTGAGGTCTGTGAGTTCTCACTTGTCGTAGAAGGAAGTTTGCGAGTTCTGAAAATCACTTGTCGCAATCACTCTACGAGTTCTCTTAGAAAAAATTTCGAACTTTAACTTGTTGCAATGCATCTGCGCGTTCTAGTACTTAGAAAAAATTCGAAGAAATAATTTGTCGCAGAATGCACTTGTCGCAGAGAACACTTGTCGCAGAGAAGAAGTCGCAGATCAAACAAACTTAATACCAAGAAGTCACAAGAAGTGCTTTGCGAGTTCTGACTTGACGCAAAAGGCACTCTGCGAGTTCTGATACTTAGAAAAAAAAAATTCAACATAAGAGCCTTGTGAGTTCTTGTCAAGAAGTCGCAAACAACACAAAACAAAAAAATCACTTCATTCTGCGAGTTCTTTGATTCTACGCGTTCTTCAGTCTGTGAGTTCTTCAGATGAACTTGCGACAACTTCAGATCTTGCGAGTTCTTCACAAAACTTGCAGATTTTCGGCCATTTTGATTCAAATCCTGCAATCAAGAGCTGTAACTTCACAGGGCTGATCGATTTTACAGCTAGAACATTTTTTTAGTACAAGAAATCGACTAAAAACAATAAAAATACATGATTTGATCTCTAAAACAGTGAGTTCGAACTTTTTGACAAAAATAGAACAAAATTCTAAAATTGACAAGGATACAGATGGAATTTGATGATGAATTTCAAACAAGAAATGTTCCAAATTACTATTCGATCATTGTGGAATCAATTGCTTGCACCAAAATCGATCAATCTTGAAAATTTGAATCCAACAGTCACTTTTCCAGAAACAGTCTGCGAGTTCTTCCAAAAATGGAAGTTTTTCAATGATTTCGACCAAGAAATGCAATTAATCCATGTCTGAATTCGTTGGTTTGCTCTGATACCACTTGTTAGGTCCATTGATCACAATTCAATCAATGTAATTAGAAGAACAAAAGATGATTGGGAGGAATTGTTTGTTTATTCACACAATCTAGAGAGAGTCAAATGTTTCTCTCTCTAGAAACTCTCTGATCACATACACGACTACATTTTCAGAATGAAAAACTCACAATACAAAGTACAATACAATATTTATTTATACCCTCACACCCTTGTTTACATTAAAGCCCAAACCCAATGCTAAAATACAAGGCTCAAAATACAATAATGATGACTTTACAAAACTTCCAATACTTAGAACATTTTATGACTCATAAGACCCTAAAACTTTATGTTAAAAAATAAAAAAGGAGGGGTATGGATAGATTTGTTAAAAAATAAAAAATAAAACTTTATGAGTTATCCCTACCCCCTCCTTACTCACAAAACCCCCATACCCCTTCCCTATCTCACTCGCATACCCCCTCCTACCTCACTCACATACCCCCTATAGGAGGGGGTATGGATAAAATTCACCTTAAGCAAAGATGATTGAAGTTTGGTTTGTTAAAAGAAAATTTGCATTTATTTTTGCTTTGTTAAGTTTTAGAAAAATTGCATTTATTTTTGCCATGTGTGCATGAACAAATGCAATACTTAAATAAAGGTCATTCTATCATAATTGATTCAATTGGTGTATTTTGGATGACGCTTGATTTATTACCATGCAAATCTTTACAAGATGATGACATAGGTTGTGAAGCGGAAGTCCAAATGTTTACTGAGGAATTTAACAAGAAATCGAGATCCGGTAAGTTCAGTTTTCTGAGGAAGATAAAAGATATAGCCAATGCATAAAAAACATGGGTTTGTGAACCTGTTGTTAACAAGACTACTCGTGGACGACCCTCGTTGAAGGATAAGTTTTTCAGAAAACCCATGTTGATCCCTCATTTGCAACTCATGTTGATCCGTCTGTTGCAACTCATGTTGACCCATCTTTTACAAGTGAAAGACCCCTTAGACGTAGTAGTTTAAACGCGTCTAGATTTGTTGACCTGGAAAAAATGAGCTACCAAGAATCAGCGAGACACGGTTCTTTCATGTTCAAAAATTAAAATGCACATCCCTACATCAATCAATTTCCAGAAATGTTTCACCCTTACATCACAGGTACATGATGTGAGAGGTGATGGAAATTGTGGATTCCGAGCAATAGTTGTCTCTCTAGGTCTTCATGAAGATGCATGACCCACAATTCGGTTTAACTTGATGGAAGAATTAGATACACACAAGACAGAATACATCAACGCTTTTGGAGGTGAACATTGGAATATTACTTACAACACTTTAAACTTCTTTCGATCAGATCAAGGTACACCAGTTGAACACTGGATGACGATGCCTGAAATAGGTGTCTTGATTGCTTCAAAATATAATGTGATATTACACGTTATAAGTATGGACAACAATGGGACGTACTTGCCGCTTAGGTCCACTCCGCTACCGTGGTATCAATATGTTGTTTTTACAATTGGGTACGTTAATGTTAACCATTATGTGAAATTAGATATGGCAGAAGGATACCCGTTTCCTACTATTGTAACACATTTTTTCCATTACAGTTATCCGTGTGTTATTGGATGGGCTACCCCGTATTCAGAGCAAATACAAAAGTACATGCGGCTTTTACGTGTTAATTGTACTACGGATAATGTTATTTTATGTTCTATTTATGTGTTAAATCGCAATGTTTATGTTTTATTATTATAATTATATAATTATAAAAAATTAGTAATATTTATATTTATAAATATTTATTTATTTTTAAATAAAACCAAAAAGTAAAAGAAATAAAAAAAACCTCAACTAAAATATATATACAAATAAATAAAATAGAAAAAAAGAAATATATATATGAAAAGACAACAAAATGACAAAAAATGAAAAAAAAACAAACAAAATTTTAATGATGATTTTAATCATGAGGGTGCCATTAGCAATAATGAGGGTGTCATTAGCAATGCTAAATGTGTTGGAATTTGTACCAATCAACTCAATGACAATCCATCACTTCAATTTAATATATATATATATTGTTATTTTTTATTATATATATTACTTTTATATATATATATATATTTTTTTTTTTTTTTACTTTTATTTTAATTTAAAATTTTGTAACTTTGAGTTTTATTATAATTTTTTTATATTTTATAGTTTTTTGCTTTATTTTAATTTTGTTATATCTATATTTATTTATTTTTTATTTTTTATTCATATTATATATAACCCAAAATTTTAATTTCCATAAAAGTGGAAATTTAATTATTGTTTGTATAATTTGTCGATTCATAAAAGATCATTTATGTAAAATTTCATTTTAAATGAGGACGGATATCTATTTATTTTTAAATAAAATACCATTACATAATTATTAAAAAAATAGTAATCTTTATATTAATAAAGATTTATTAATTAATTTTTTTATTAATTAAAATCTAAATTAAATATGTTTAAAGAATAAAAAAGACAAAAAAACAAAGGGAAATTAATTAAACTAGTCATTTCAGAAAATCAACTTTACCTCCTAACCATTTTCTCCCACAATTTATTAAAATAGCCCATACGTTCGTAATATATGTTCGAATATACGAACACCTCCTTAAAACTGATGAATTTGATACATCTTCGTAATATATGTTCGTATATACGAACATAATTTAAAAACTCATTAAAAAATAATACGTTCATGAAAAGGTTCGTGGAATTCCAATATATTACGAAGATGTAATATATCACGAACTGAAAGTTTCATTTTTAGCCCCTGATCGTGATATACGAACATCAAAACTCAATTAAAAAAAAGTTACAATTATGGTCCCTTATCTTTGGAACATAATTCAAACATATTTACAAATTTAACCCAAGATCGTGACATGTGTTCGTGTATCACAAACTCAGTTTATTAAAAAATTAAGAAAGTTACAATTATGGTCCCTCAACTTTGGCCCAATTATCAAATGATTTACAATTTTGGCACATGTTCGTGCCCCACGAACATGTTATTTGATTCAAATAAAATCAAAGTTTCACTTATGACCCCTCAACTTTGGCCTCATATAAATACGAATTAGGGCCAAAATTGTAAATACTTTTGATAATGGGGCCAAAGTTGAGGGGACATAAGTGAAACTTTGATTTTATTTGAATCAAATAACATGTTCGTGCCCCACGAACATGTGCCAAAATTGTAAATCATTTGATAATTGGGCCAAAGTTGAGGGACCCTAATTGTAACTTTCTTAATTTTTTAATAAATTGAGTTCGTGATACACGAACACATGTCACGATCTTGGGTTAAATTTGTAAATATGTTTGAATTATGTTCTAAAGATAAGGGACCATAATTGTAACTTTTTTTTTTGAATTGAGTTTTGATGTATATCACGATCAGGGGCGAAAAATGAAACTTTCAGTTCGTGATATATTACATCTTCGTAATATATTGGAATTCCACGAACCTTTTCACGAACGTATCATTTTTTAATGAGTTTTTAAATTATGTTCGTATATACGAACATATATTACGAAGATGTATCAAATTCATCAGTTTTAAGGAAGTGTTCGTATATACGAACATATATTACGAACGTATGGGCTATTTTAATAAATTGAGGGAGAGAATGGTTAGGAGGTAAAACTGATTTTCTAAAATGGCTAGTTTAATTAATTCCCCAAAAACAAAACAACAAAAAGACAAAAAACAAAAAACAAAAAACAAAAAAGACAAAAATTAAAATAATCATAAAATAGAATTAGGGATGCTGTTAGCAAGGGTTATGGGTGTCATTAGCCCACCCCTTACCCTAACCCTTTAGTCAATCATTAATTTTTTTTTTGTTTTTTTTTTGTCTTTATTTATTTTTTGCTTTTATTTGTTTGTATTAAATTTAATTAATATAGATTATAAATATTGTAAACATTAATTTTATTCTAATATAAATTTTATTTTTTTTCTAATTATTGTATAATTATCAAAATAAAAAAAATAATACAAAAATTTTTTGATGTATACGTTGAGTTTTTTTTGTCTTTTTTCTTTTATTTAATTATAAATAAATTCTTACTTTTATTTTTTAATAATTATATAATTATAATAAAATATAAATATTCATATTTAAATATTCTTTTATAATTACTAGAAGTGTACTCACGCAATGCAGCAAGATACATCACGATTTTAAGGTTTCCTATTACTTTTTGTTTTTTGTCGATTACAATACGATTTTGGATGGTTTTAAAATAGTAATAATGATTTTATTTTTATAAATTTATTTAATTTACACTTAATAATGTAATGTTTTTTATATAAAAAAATTTAAGTATTTTGTTAAAATTTAATGATTATCTTATATATTTTAAATTCTTTATATTTAAATTGAGATGTTTATCCTGTTTTGATTATGTTTATCAGTTAATTATGAATTCAAACATATAGGTTTAGAAATTTGTACTTATACATCATGACTTGTAATCTTGTCTTTTAAATGTGTATCAATAAACAATACTTAATACATAAAAGCTTGTTTTTAAGAGTTTTTTCGATTGTTTAATAATAAATTAATTTATTTTAGGTTTAATAATATAGTTTTTTTATAAAATAAACATTAAATATTTTGTTAGATTTTCTTAATTATATTTTAGATTTTTATATTTAAAATTTGATTTTTATCATGTATTTAATTATGCGGAGAGTGATTTTAGGGGAGTTGAAGTGAGGAGTGATTTTAGGGGAGTTAAAGTGGTTAGAGATAAGGATTGAAAGTTAATAAATAATATTAAATATAGTATATAAAGTTTTAATGGTTGTTTTTAAGAGATTTTAAGTAATTAACATTAAATAGCGGTACATTAAGCTTTAGCAATTGTTTTAAAGAGTTTTTTTATAAATGTTTTATAATACTAGTTGTGTACCCGTGCAAAGCGGCGGAATACATCTTGATTTCAAGGTTGACAACTAAAACTCATAATCTTGATTCCTGCTTCTTTCTATTCTATGTTCATGTTGATTTTATTTTATTGTTTTATATTGTTTTGACTTTGAGTTGAATAGTGGTTTTAACTTAATGCAACTCATAATTAACAAATAAAACCCGATATGTATGTTTAACAAATCTATCAATAAATGCGAAATTAAATACTATTAAAAGGGATGGACGCAAGTTATTTATTTAATTATGATTGTTTGTACTTTTTTTTTTCAAAATCCTCTATTAACTTTTTTTTTTAAAAGTAAAAAGTGGGTAACCATACCTTCTAGGTCTATTTAGTTAGATCATTATCTTTTGTATCTAGATATAAGTAATATATACTAAATATCTTTCTGGATGCTTCATTGTAGTTTGTGACTGAAAATTTATGGTAAACATGTCTATAGAAGATTAGAATAATAATTGGTAATGCAAGGTGATGATCTATTGAAGAAATAGAATAATAATAATACATGCATAAATGGTCATCGTTAATCAATACTATGAGAACACTTCTCCTTAGCACATAAATTGACACTTTACTGGATGATACTGTCACACTTTAAACTAAACCTCCCTCCCACTTGGCCTAGCTTAATATTGTAATCCTTAAAAACAGATCAACTCTCCTATTGTATCTTTCCTTGCCAATGCCTAATACTTTATGCAAGAAGCTAAAGGTGATTCTAACACACTTACAAAGCAAATAAAAATTTGTTGGGTCTGAAATATGCTAAGTTTGGATAGTACTGCTGAGACTTGAAGATTACTACTGCTTGAAGGGTTAATGCTGCTGATGTTGATAAGGATGGTTTGTTACTTGAAGCGAAAGACAAGGAGTTGAAGATAATTATGGAATGGATGCTGAAGATCAACATTACTTTCATAATTATCTTGTAATCTGTTTGGTAAATATAGTCTAGAAGTCTTAGATTATTGAAGATACGTCTTTAGATTATTGAGAATATACGTTTTTTGTTTTAGAGAGAATTAGCCTCAAGATTCTTAGTGATCCTTTCTTTAGAGAAGTTTTGAACGTCTATTGAGTCTGTTCAACAGATTGAGGCTTTGTTTGTAATCATCAAGTTAATTCAATACAACTTGTGATTTGAATTCATACATTGTTTCATTGATTTCTTGTTAAAGTGTTATTCCGCAACTTCTTTAACAAAGTTTCTGAGTGTTTATTTAAATTCGTGTTTTGAATTTCGATCCTGTCAAGTGGTATTAGAGCTTTAGGAACTCGGAAATCAATAATCATCATGGACGGATCAAACGACAGTGTTCTTGTTTCAAAGGTTCCCATGCTCAAACCTAATGAGTTTGACATGTGGAAAATCAGGATCAGGCAGTATATACTTCTTACAGACTACTCAATGTGGGACATCATTGAGAATGGTCCCTCCAGTGAAGGAGAGATGGGAGCAGATGGCAAGAGACCTCCACCAAAGACTGATGGAGAAAGAAAGATGAGGCAGACTGAGATGAAATCCTTGAGCACTCTGCTCTTGGCAATTCCTAATGAATACCAACATCAGTTTTGCAACTGTGCTGATGCCAAAATCTTGTGGAATGCCTTGGAGAAGAGGTTTTCAGGTACCAAAAGCACTAAGAGAAATCAGAAAGCAATTCTCAAGCAACAATATGAAAATTTTATGTTTACAAAGAATGAGTCTATGACTCAAACCTTTGATAGGTTCAACAAGTTGATTGGAGAATTGGCCACTGTTGGTGTCAAGATGGACCAGGATGATGTCAACAGAAAGTTTCTAAGATCTGTTGGTGAAGAATGGATAATGTATACAGTATCCTTCAGGAAGAATGATAATCTGGAGGTAAGGAACTTGATGACCTCTACAATGATCTCATGGTGTTTGAAGCAGAGGTTGAATCAAAGAAGAAGCCATCTGGATATTCTCACAATGCTGCTTTCCTATCATCTACTACTGATTCTTCTGCTAATACAGAATCAGTTAGTGCTGCTTATGGCTCAAAACAGGATGGACCCAATGATTCTGTTTTGGAAGCTTTCCTTGCTAGCCATGCTAAATCTTTTCTTATCAATGATGATCTGGAGCATATCAATGTTGATGATCTTGTAGAGATGGACATCAAGTGGCAAATGGCAATGCTCACGATGAGAATCAAAAGATTCATTAAAAGAACAGGAAGAAACAACTTTGCCATGAGAAGATAAGATGGTGCTGGATTTGACAAATCCAAGGTGGAATGCTACAAGTGTCATAAACTGGGGCACTTTGCAAGAGAATGCAGTGGAGGAATTTCTCAACAGCATGGGAGCAACAATCAACAATCAATGTCCACAAACTACAACAACAACAGGAACTTAACTCAAGCACTTGTCTCACAAGAAGGAATGGGCTTTGATTGGAGTGATCAAGTAGATGAGGCAATCCAGAATCAAGCATTGATGGCTGAGGTTTCAGAGTCTTCAAGCACAACAATCCCCACAGAGGGCAACCAACAGCTCAAGAGGAAGAGCATTTGGCATGTAGATAGTGGTTGCTCTAGGCACATGACAGATAACATGGCATGCCTTCAAATTTTCAAAAGGTTTGATGGAGGACGTGTTGCTTTTGGTGACAATCCAGCAGGAGGTAAGATAAGCGGTAAAGGTATGGTTTCAAAAGGTAAGATGACTTTTGAAGATGTTTACTATGTTGAGCAATTGAGATACAACCTGTTAAGTGTATCACAGGTTTGTGACAAGAAACATAGTATATTATTTAGTGATACTAAATGTATTATCATTGCTCCAGGATTCAAGGTAGTTGATGAAAATATGATACTCCTTAGAACTCCTAGAAAGGATAATGTTTATTGTTTAGACTTAGAGAGTGTTTCATCTGATTCATCACTAAACTGTCTATTTTCAAAACCTTCTTTAGATGAATCATCTCTTTGGCACAGAAGGATGTGTCACATGAATTTTAAAACCATGAACAAACTTGTGAAAAACAACCTTGTGAGAGGTTTGCCTCAAAAAGTGTTTTCATGTGATGATCATTGTGTTGCATGTCTTAAAGGCAAGTAGCACAAAACTTCTCATAAGTCCAGAGAAATAAACACAATCTCTTCACCCCTTCAGTTATTGCATATGGATCTTTTTGGTCCTACAAATGTGATGAGTATTGGTAAGAAATCCTATTGCTTAGTCATTGTTGATGACTTCTCTAGATTTACTTGGGTATATTTTCTGAGGACTAAGGATGAGACAGGTGGACTGATGAAATCCTTTGTCCTTATGATTGAAAATCAAATAAATCTAAGAGTTAAA
The DNA here is from genome assembly GCA_954870635.1 of Arctium minus. Taxonomy (NCBI): domain Eukaryota; kingdom Viridiplantae; phylum Streptophyta; class Magnoliopsida; order Asterales; family Asteraceae; genus Arctium; species Arctium minus. The sequence continues at coordinate 69,168,424 of OX941092.1, read as the reverse complement.
GTCATTAGATCTGATAATGGAACTGAGTTTAAAAACAGTGACTTAAACAGCTTTTGTGAGACTAAAGGTATTGAGAGACAATTCAGTGCTCCTAGGACTCCTCAACAGAATGGTGTTGCTGAGAGGAGAAATAGGACATTGATTGAGGCTGCTAGATCTCTGTTGGCAGATTCAAAGCTACCCATTACTTTTTGCGCAGAAGCAGTTAATACTGCTTGTTATGTCCAAAACAGAGTTCTAGTAGTCAAATCCCAAGGAAAGACACCTTATGAACTTTTCAAAAAGAAGAAACCTTTTATTGGATTTTTCAAACCTTTTGGGTGTCCTTGCACAATTCTCAACACCAAATCTCATTTAGGCAAGTTTGAAAGCAAAGCTGAGAATGGATTTCTTGTTGGATACTCCTCTCAGAGCAAGGCATACAGAGTATTCAACAGTTCTTACAGGCTTATAGAGGAAACTGACAATGTCAAATGCAATGAGAATACACCAAATCAGATTGGTACAGGTCCTGATTGGCTGTTTGACATTGATTCACTAACTAATTCTTTGGGTTTCAGTTATGAGAATAATGCAGGAACAGGGACAGAATCAGTACAAGACAAAAGACAAGAGGATAACGGTGAAAAAGAGGATGCTCATCCTTCAGGTTCAGGAAACACAGGTCCTGAAATGCCCATATTGTCAGAGGATGATACTGATGATGAAAATTCTTCAGTTTTTGGTATAAACACTCCTGAAAAGAATGACTCCAATCTTGATGCAAATATTAATGAGGAGGTTGTCCATGAAACAAGAACTCAGAAGAATCATCCTCCTCAGTTGGTGATTGGTGATATCAATTCCCCCATAATCACAAGGCATCAAAGTAAGTTAGGAGGATTGAAAGACTTACAGTCAGGTTTGTTGTCTTGTTTTTTATCCCAGATTGAACCCAAGAAGGCTTATGATGCAATGAAAGACTCAAGTTGGATAGAAGCAATGCAAGAGGAGCTGCTGCAGTTTATGCTGCAACATGTGTGGGATCTGGTTGACCTTCCACAAGGACACAGGGCAATTGGAACTAAATGGATTTTCAGGAATAAGAAAGATGAGAGAGGGATAGTGATAAAAAAATAAGGTCAGACTTGTGGCACAAGGGTACACACAAGAAGAGGGGATAGATTATGAAGAAGTGTTTGTACCAGTAGCCAGAATTGAGGCAATTAGGCTGTTTCTAGCCTATGCTTCTTTCATGAAGTTCAGAGTATGTCAGATGGATGTTAAGAGTGCATTCCTATATGGGAAAATTGATGAAGAAGTGTATGTTTGTCAGCCTCCAGGGTTTGAGAATCCTAACTTTCCTGACAAAGTATACAAATTAAAGAAGGCACTCTATGGGCTACATCAAGCACCAAGAGCATGGTAAGACACTCTGTCTACCTATCTCATGGAAAATGATTTTGAAAGGGTAATCATTGACAAGACCCTTTTCATTCAAAGGAAGAAGAAGGACATCCTTCTTCTACAAATCTATGTGGATGATATCATCTTTGGATCCACAAAAGATCATATGTGCAAGGAGTTTGAGGAGTTGGTGCACAAAAGATTCAAGATGAGCTCTATGGGTGAACTCACATTCTTCCTTAGGCTACAGGTTAAACAGAAGAAAGATGGCATTTTCATAAGTCAATCCAAGTATGTACAGGATATACTTACAAAGTTTGTGTCAGGATCGAAACTCAAACAAGAATAATTCACTCAGAAACAATGTTAAAGAAGTTGCGAAAAAACGCTTTAACACTAACAATCAATGAAACAGTATATCAAACTCAAATCACAAGTTTATATTGATTCAACTTGATTGTTAGTGTTAAAGTGTTTTTCCGAAACTTCTTTAACATTGTTTCTGAGTGAATTATTCTTGTTTGAGTTTCGATCCTGACAAGTGGTATCAGAGCTTTGTTAAACTCAGAAAACCAACAATCATCATGGACGGTTCAAGTGATAATGTTCTGGTCTCAAAGGTTCGAATGCTCAGATCTAATGAGTTTGACATGTGGAAGATTAGGATCAGGCAATATATCCTTCTCACTGATTACTCTATGTGGGACATCATTGAGAATGGCCCATCCAATGAAGGAAAGATTGGAGCAGATGGAAAAAGAATCCCACCAAAGACAGATGGAGAGAGGAAGATAAGGCAGACAGAGATGAAAGCCTTGAGCACACTGCTCTTGGCTATTCCTAATGAGTATCAACACCAATTTTGCAACTGCACTGATGCCCAGATGCTTTGGAATGCTCTAGAGAAGAGATTCTCTGGTACCAAAAGTACCAAGAGAAATCAGAAGTCAATACTGAAGCAACAATATGAAAACTTCATGTCAACTAAGAATGAGTCCATGACTCAAACTTTTGACAGGTTTAACAAGCTGATTGGTGAACTAGCTACTGTTGGAGTGCAGATTGATCAAGATGATGTAAACAGAAAGTTCTTAAGGTCCCTTGGAGATGAATGGACCATGTATACTGTCTCCTTCAGACAGGATGACAAGCTGGAGGACAAAAAACTAGATGATCTTTATAATGACTTAAGGGTGTTTGAGGCTGAAGTTGAAGCCAAGAAAAGACCATCTGGATACACTCATAATGCTGCTCTTTTATCATCTTCTTCTTCTACTGTTTCTGCTGCTAATACAGAATCAGTTAGTACTGCTTATGTATCTAAGCAGGATGTATCTAATGACTCTGTATTAGAAGCTTTTCTTGCTAGTCATGCTAATTTTGGTTTAATTAATGATGATCTTGAACAAATTAATGCAGATGACCTTGAGGAGATGGATATAAAGTGGTAGATGGCCATGCTAACTATGAGGGTCAAGAGATTCATAAAGAGGACTGGCAGGAACAACTTTTCTCAGAGGAGAGAAGATGGTGCTGGGTTTGACAAGTCGAAGATGGAGTGCTACAAGTGTCACAAAATGGGACACTTTGAAAGAGAATGCAGAGGAGGAATTCCTCAACAACATGGCAGTAACCACCAGCAAGCACATTCCTCAAGCTTCCAAAACAACAGAAACTCTACTCAAGCTCTTGTTTCTCAAGAAGGAATGGGATTTGATTGGAGTGATCAAGCAGAAGAAGTTGTTCAGAATCTAGCCCTGATGGCAGAAGTCTCAGAATCTTCAAGCACAGATATTCCAACAGAGGTAAAAACTAAACTGTGTACTGAAGAGTGTCTTCAAACTGTTAAAAAGTACGGGGATCATAACCAAAGCATGTGTGACGACCTTAAAAGGTTAGAAAGAGATATAAGAGATTATAAAGTGATTGTTGAGAAGTTTGAAGATCAAATCAAGGCTTATAAGGCCAATGAACTTCAGCATTACTATGACATAAATTACTGGAAGTGGGAAAAAGATCAATTAGAGATTCAAATAGAAAAATCTAAAGAGGAGTGTGAGAAAATAAAGAGTGAGTATGAGAAAGCTAAGCTTGACATTGAGAAGTTTTCTTATGCTTCCAAAGCAATGGACTCTTTGCTTAAAACTCAAGTTCATGATAAGATCAAGAGTGGTATAGGATACAATGCAACACCTCCACCTTATAACAATAATTATATCCCTCCCTCTTCAGATCTCTTAGAGAACCAAAATAAGAAGGACTTACCTATAGGAGCAACAGAAGTAGATCCTATAGATAGTGTGGTGGTTGAAGAAGAGAATGAGGAAGAGAACTCTGAGAATAAGAATGTTGAAGAGATTCCTGTAGAAAATCAGATCCTTACCAATGAAGGGGGAAGAGGTAAACCATTCATCAAGAGTGAACAGGTGGATAGCTCAAAAAGAGAAAAGGGAAAGTTACAGGGAGTCCACTATATGCAAACCACAGTTGTGAATCCCTGTACATGTAAACAGTCTCAGCCCCAAAAAACATGATAAAACAAGGGGTAATCAAAGAAACTGGAATAATCAGTGGGCACAAAAACAAAGGGTTGATCTGAGTAAAATCAATAGACCAAAATCTTGCTTTATTTGTGGAAAGCTTAACCATATTGCCAAATACTGTTATCTCAATCCTATGAACCAGAGGATAAACTTTCAAAGACATATACAAAATCCTGTTGGTTATAGGAATCAAAGAAGGAATCATATGGCTGAAAATGTAAAAAGAGCACCTTTAAAAGCTCATGCTCAAAACAAGTTTGCAAAATCAAAGAAAAATACCCCAAATAAGTCAAGGAGTCACTTAATGAAGAAGAAAGCAAACAATTTTGTCCAGGTTTGGGTTCCAATAGTAAAGAAATCTGTTAGTACTGCTACTTCAAATAGTGCTGCTGACAGAAATAATGTTGCTGCAAGCAATACTACTGCTAACAAAATTAGTACTACTAATCCAATTAGTACTGCTAACAAAATTAGTACTGCTAATCCAATTAGTACTGCTAATGATGTTAGTACTGCTAACAAAGTTAATACTGCCAATCAAGTTAGTACTGCTTCCAGTAACAGACCCATTATTGTGACAAAGTATTCAAGCCATAAGATTCCTTAGTCTGAAAAGCTCATCAAAACTGATTGTGAATATGTTGATGAGAATGGGAAACCCAAGACCACTTTAGCTTGGGTTCCTACTAAAAACTAACTGTTCTACTTTATGTGCAGGGCAACCAACAGCAAAAAGGGAAGTGCATTTGGCATGTTGATAGTGGTTGCTCTAGGCACATGACAGGCAACAAGTCCTGCCTACAAAACTTCAAAAGAATTGATGGAGGACATGTTGCATTTGGGGATAATCCTTCTGGAGGAAAGATTAGTGGAAAAGGTATTGTGTCAAAGGGTAAGATGACATTTGAGGATGTCTACTATGTTGAGCAATTGAGATACAACATGTTAAGTGTATCACAGGTTTGTGACAAGAAACATAGTATATTATTTACTGATACTGAATGTATTATCCTTGCTAAAGGGTTCAAGGTAGTTGATGAAAGTATGATACTACTGAGAACACCAAGAAAGGACAATGTTTATTGCTTGGATTTAGAGAATGTATATAATGATTCATCATTTAATTGTCTATTTTCAAAAGCTTCTGTTGATGAATCATCTCTTTGGCACAGAAGGATGTGTCACATGAACTTTAAAAAAATGAATAATCTTGTGAAAAACAACCTTGTAAGAGGTTTACCACAAAAGGTATTTTCATGTGATGATCATTGTTGCATGTCTTAAAGGCAAACAGCACAAAACTTCTCATAAGTCCAAAGAGATAAATACAATCTCTTCACCTCTTATGTTATTGCATATGGATCTGTTTGGTCCTACAAATGTGATGAGTATTAGCAAGAAATCTTACTGCTTAGTTATTGTTGATGATTTCTCTAGATTCACTTGGGTCTATTTTCTAAGGACAAAGGATGAGACAAGTGGACTGATCAAATCCTTTATTCTCAGAGTTGAAAACCAAACAAATCAAAGAGTTAAAATCATCAGGTCTGATAATGGAAGTGAATTTAAAAACCATGACCTAAACAGCTTCTGTGAGGAAAAAGGTATTGAGAGACAATACAGTGCTCCTAGGACCCCTCAACAGAATGGAGTTGCTGAGAGGAGAAATAGGACACTGATTGAAGCTGCAAGATCCCTGTTGGCAGATTCAAAACTGCCAGTTACATTTTGGGCAGAAGCAGTTAATACTGCTTGTTATGTTCAAAACAGGGTTCTAATAGTTAAATCTCAAGGCAAGACACCATATGAACTTTTTAACAAGAAGAAACCTTTTATTGGATTTTTCAAACCATTTGGGTGTCCTTGCACAATTCTTAATACCAAAACTCACTTAGACAAGTTTGATAGCAAAGAAGATGATGGATTTCTGGTTGGTTACTCATCCCAAAGTAAGGCTTACAGAGTTTTTAATACCTCTTCTAGAATAATTGAGGAAAGTGACAATGTCAAATGCAATGAGAGCACACCAAATAAACTTGGTACAGGCCCTGATTGGCTTTTTGACATTGATTCACTAACTAATTCTTTGGGTTTCAGTTATAAGAATAATGCAGGAACAGGGACAGAATCAGTACAAGAAAAAAGACAATAGTTTGTGCTATTCCCAATCCCTACAGCAGATTCTACTGAACTCTGTGTTCAAGAGAAGAAAGATGCTTCAGATTCTAAGGATACTGAAACTGCTCAAAATGAAGAGGAGAGAGGTGAAAAGGAGGATCAGCTTTTGAACTCAGAACAGCTAGAACCTGAGATGCCTGCAGTAGCAGAAGATGATACTGATGATGAGAACTCCTCGGTGTTTGGTGGCATCCCTCCTGAAAAGAATGACTCTAATCTGGATACAGAGATTAATGAAGAGGCTATTCATCAAACAAAAGTGCATAAAGATCATCCTCCTCAGTTGGTAATTGGAGACATCAATTCTCCAATCATCACAAGGAATCAGAGTAAGTTGGGAGGATTAAAAGACATACAATCAGGCTTACTATCTTGCTTTCTATCTCAGGCTGAGCCCAAAAAGGCACATGATGCAATGAAAGATCCAAGATGGATAGAAGCAATGCAAGAGAAGCTGTTGCAGTTTGTATTGCAAAATGTATGGGATTTGGTAGAACTGCCTAAAGGACACAGAGCTATAGGGACAAAATGGATTTTCAGAAACAAGAAGGATGAGAGAGGAATAGTTATCAAGAACAAGGCTAGATTGGTAGCACAGGGGTACACTCAAGAAGAAGGAATTGATTATGAAGAGATTTTTGCACTAGTGTCAAGGATTGAGGCAATTAGGCTGTTTTTAGCCTATGCTTCTTTCATGAAGTTCAAAGTCTACCAAATGGATGTGAAAAGTGCTTTTCTATATGGCAAAATTGAAGAAGAAGTATATGTCTGTCAGCCTCCAGGGTTTGAAAATCCCAAGTATCCTGACAGAGTATACAAATTGAAGAAAGCACTGTATGGACTACATCAAGCACCAAGAGCTTGGTATGACACCTTGTCTACCTATCTCTTGGAAAATGGTTTTGAGAGAGGAACCATTGACAAGACTCTGTTCATTCAAAGGAAGAAGAAGGACATCCTGCTAGTGCAAATCTATGTGGATGACATCATCTTTGGATCCACAAAAGATCAATTGTGCAGAGATTTTGAAGAATTAATGCATAAGAGATTCAAGATGAGTTCTATGGGTGAACTTACTTTCTTCCTTGGGCTACAAGTTAAGCAGCAACAAGATGGAATCTTCATAAGCCAAACCAAGTATGTACATGACATTTTAACCAAGTTTGGGTTCTCAGATTCCAATCCTGCAAGCACACCCATGGAGACACACAAACAGATTACTGCAGATCTTGAGGGGGAGGATGTGGATGTTCATTATTACAGATCCATGATTGGCTCTCTCATGTATCTCACAGCTTCTAGACCAGATATCATGTTCCCTGTTTGTGTGTGTGCAAGATTTCAAGTTAGGCCAAAGCAATCACATTTTCAAGCAGTCAAGAGGATATTCAGATATCTCAAAGGTCAACCCAGATTAGGCTACTGCTAGGTGGTTTATACTGCCAGTGCAAAGTGACTACTGCTAATCATTATTACTACTGCTAGTACATTTTAATACTGCTGGTATGTGTTAGTACTGCTAGTCTGTGTTAATACTGCTAGTCTGTGTCAGTACTGCCAGTATGTGTTACTACTGCTATTATGAGTTAATACTGCGAGTTCGTTAATACTGCCAGAGTTAATTAGTACTGCTTCTAACTTACTCCCTTCACCTATAAATACCCTGTGTGGCCGCCAAATTACAAACGGCTCTTTGAATTGTCTACTAGTGTACTCTCTCTCTCTCTCTCTCTCTCTCTCTCTCTTGTTCTATTGAATTCTCTCTTACCAGTGCGTAACCCTAGCTTCGACCAATCGCTCAAGAAGATGGCTGAACTGATGTTTGTCGATGACCACAATGAATTGGCAATGCTACTCAAACCAAAGCAAGCAGAGGGATTTCATCAGATTGTGGATTTTCTACAATCCTCACACATCACCCACGCTCTAACTGTCAATCCCACAATCTATGTGGAACACCAAAGGCAGTTCTGGGCCAATGTTGCTATTCATACTGAAGATGGCAATCAGGTCATCAAAACAAGGGTGTGTGATAAACCCCTCACAATCACAGAAGGAGCTATTCGCATTCATCTACGACTAGATGATGCCTTAGGTATAACCTCTTTAACCAAGGAAGATCTCTTCCAAGCTCTTAGTCAAATGGGGTATGAAGGTCCCACTGATGTATTCAAGTTCTTCAAGAACAGGTTTGCACCACAGTGGAGATTCTTTGTTCATACCCTTCAGCACTATATTTCAAGGAAAACAACTGGCTGGAGTGAGTTCAGCAGTACCATTGCTTATGCTATGGTCTGCTTAGCTACCTCTAGAAAGTTCAATTTTGCTCAAATGATTTTAAATGATTTTATGTCAAACCTGGATACCAAAACCAAAAGCTTTTATATGTATCCCAGGTTTGTACAAGAGATTATACTGAATGAATTGACGGATATACCTCATTTCAATGAGGTATATGTACCAAAACCCCCAAAGGGGAAGGTGTTTTCTAATATGAGGAGGCCTAGTAAGGACTTCTCAGGTATTGACACACCATTGTTCTCTACAATGATGGGTGTGTCTCCTTCCCATGGTGAGGCATCAGTGTCAAAGCCCTCATCTGACAACCAAACTGATGACCTACCCACACCACTCATTTCTATTAACATCCCTCAGTCCCTTCTTCAAAAGCCAACTTCACCCATCACTCATACGTATATAAGGAAAAAGGTAAAGAAGGTTCCTTCCCTTCTTGTACCTTCACCCACAAAACCTTCAAGACCTCTAATGGAGCATTATCCATTAGAGCATATCCAAAGGAAAACCACAGGGGTGTCTCCCAACCCCAAGAAGGTACTCAATAAGGAGAAGGAAGAGCATATGGGCTGTAAGGCTCACACTACTGACTTTGGACAAAGTACAGGGCAGGACAGTGTGAACATATCTAAGACCTTCCCCATGGAAACTTTGGGTGAGCAATCATCAAAAGGTCCCAGGTGCCAAGAAACCAAGGGGGTAGAGGATGCTTCTGCTAGGCAGAAGACCTCTACTACTAAAAGATCCAAGGATCTTTCAAGGGTGGTAAACACACCCAAAGGAGGTGAGGACAGATATAACTACGATGAATTGATGGAAACTATGGGAAACATAAATCTTGATGTCATCAAGCAAGGCTCAGATATAGAGGAGATGAAATTGATAATTCTGTCTCAACAAGTGCAGATTACCAAATTGAAGAAGATGGTGATGAAGTTGGTACAGAAAAAGAAAAGAAAGCAGTATGTCTTGAAGAAAAGGGGAGATGCTTTCAACAAGGGGGAGAAACAAGATGAAGAGGAGAAACACAGTCCCATTGGCATGGAAACTCAGTTTGAGGGGGATCTAAATACAGAAAAAGAAAATACAGAAGCAGAAAGTTCCAAAGCAGCAGAAACAGTTAAACTAGCAGCAGAAAAGGCACAAGCAGCAGTAACAGAGCCAACAGCAGTAACAGGACTATCTGTTGAAGAGATAGAAATAGCAGAAACTCTTCTAAAGGCCAAAAAAGACACCCCCAAAGCCACTCAAAAGGCCAAGGGAGTGGAAATTAAAGGAGGTCTTGAGCAGAAAAGAAAAGAAATCAGTGAGGCAGAAATGAAAAGAAAAGGCAAGGCAAAAGTGGATGAATCTGTACAACCTCCCAAGAAGCTAAAATAGATAGAGATTGATGAGAAATTGGCAAAGAGGCTGCAGGCTGAGATAGAACAAGAAGAAGAGACTCAACAGGCCAAAGATAGGCAGATTGCTCTAGATCTGTCCACTAAGCTGAGTGAGGAATATCAAAAGAGCCTGAAAGCTGCAACTGAGGTAAAGAAAAGTACAGTGAAAGCATCCAAGCACAGACTACCAGCAAAGACTCAGAAAAGACAACCTTCTAAGACCTATTTGGCCAATCAAGAAAGGAGGAAGATGATAAACTTCCTGAAAGGAACTCTTGGAGTTCCTGAAGGAATGTTTACAAATATGCCTTATGGCAGGATTGAGGAACTGTATACAAAGGAGATGTCAAATCTGAAAGGGGATTCCACTCAACGGGATGAAGCTGAAAGGAGGATGAAAGAGAGGCATGATCTCAATATTCAACAACCCTTTCCTGAGAGTGAGGAAACCACTCCCTCAAAAGAAAAGACTGAAGAAAAGAAGGAAGACCATACTGATGTGGAAGTTAAATCTGCCAAGAGAGTGAAAACAATAGCTTCCAAGAAACTGTTGAAGAAGCCAAAGATTGCAGAAGCTGAGAAAGATACAAAACCATCTGTTACAAGTCAAGCTGAACAATCAAGTCAAAGTGCACAGCAACCAAGTCAATCTAATGTGCATTTTGAACTTTACATGACTGTAACAGATAGTGATCCAGTGAAGGCAGATCCCATTTCAGTCCAAGCCCCTGAAATCATCCACTGGGATATTCTTAAAGATCAAGGCAAAGAGTATTTCAGAATCAAAATAATGGGTGATCACTTTGAAGTCTACTCTACTTGGGGGAAGATAATCAGATGTTGTTCCAGGTCAGACTTGGAAGAAATGTTTAAAGTGGGAATGAATTTGTATGAGGATGTGCTGAAGACTCCAAGGATGAACATCAAGAAACTAGCAATGGAGTATTTATGCATGATGTTTAGTCCAGATCTTGTAAAGCATGTCATCAAAGATGTATTCAAGTCCGTGGACAACTGGATGCTCATAGAAAGATGTGGGGTGTATATCTTGACCATAGATAAAAGCTTTCATGAATATTATCTGGTGGATAAGATATATGATCACAGCCTAGCTAAGCTTCATGGGATGCTGAAATCCAAATTAATTTGTTCTCAAGGTTCAGAAATGGCAAAGATTGTGGTTAGCAGGATCATCAATCAAAGTCTGGGACTGGATCCAAATTTGGGTAACTGATCTGAAGTGTTGAAAGTATCATAAAGACCATATCATGAAGAACTTAACTTCTCCTTCTGAAAAGTTAAGTTAGGGGGAGATTGTTGGGTATAAATATGCTAAGTATGGTTTATGCTGCTGATTAATGTTGCTAAGTGATTACTACTGCTAGACTATCAAGATTACTACTGCTAGTAGAATTAATACTGCTTAAAGAGTTAGTGTTGCTACTTGAATAGTTAGTACTGCTTGGAGAGTTAGTACTGCTAGTAGTTAGTACTGCTGAAGATTAAAGCTGCTGAAGATGGTTAATACTTCTGAAGATAGTTAGTGCTGCTTATAAAGATAAAGATGTCTTGGAGATAAATACAAGTTGGAGATAAGGCTGAAGATAATTATGGGATTGATATTGAAGATCAAGTTTATTTTGATAATTATCTTGTAATCTACTTTGTAAATATAGTCTAGATGTTATAGATTATATAGTACATTCTGAAAGAATTATTGATAGAGAATGAATAAGTTTTGGTGATAGAGAATTAACCTCAAGACTAGTTTAGATCCTTTCTATAGAGAAGTATAGAACGTCTGTTGAGCCTGTTCAACAGATTGAGGTTTTGTGTGTAATCATCAATTTGAATCAATATAAACTTGTGATTTGAGTTTGATATACTGTTTCATTGATTGTTAGTGTTAAAGCGTTTTTCCGCAACTTCTTTAACATTGTTTCTGAGTGAATTATTCTTGTTTGAGTTTCGATCCTGACAGTTTGGATTTTCAGAAGCAAAGCCTGCAAGCACACCTACGAAAACACACAAACAGATCACTGTAGATCTTGAGGGGGAGGATGTGGATGTTCATCATTATAGATCCATGATAGGCTCCCTCATGTATCAAACAACTTCAAGACCAGACATTATGTTTGCTGTATGTGTGTGTGCCAAATTTCAAGTGAGTCCTAAGCAATCTCACTTTCAAGCAGTTAAAAAGATCTTCAGATATCTCAAAGGACAACCTAGGTTGGGTCTTTGGTATCCTCATGACTCACCATTTGATCTGCTTGCATATTCTGATAGTGATTTGGGTGGTGCAACCTTGGATAGAAAGTCTACATCAGGAGGATGTCAGTTTTTGGGTGCAAGGCTAGTTTCATGGCAGTGTAAAAAAGCAAACCACAGTGTCCACCTCTACAACAGAAGCAGAGTATATAGCTGCTGCAAGCTGTTGCTCACAAGTGCTATGGATTCAGAATCAGATGTTGGACTATGGTATTACTTTTCTTCACACTCCCATCTTCATTGATAACAACAGTGCTATAAGCATTGTTCATAATCCAGTGAATCACTCAAAAACCAAGCATATAGAAATCAGGTACCATTTTATTAGAGATTGCAATGAAAAGTAGTTAATTCAGGTTTTGAAAATACACACTAGTAACCAATTTGCTGATCTATTCACCAAAGTTTTTGATGTGGGTAGATTCACATTCTTGGTCACAAGTGTGGGCATGATAAACACTGAATAAGCCTCTTTTGATTTTATTCATGTACCATTTATGTATAGATTCTTCAATGTTTACTTTCTCATATTTCATTGTGCATGGTGCTGCTAACCATTTGTGTTTAAGTGTTTCAGATTGCTTTGCTGATTAGATACTTGGTACTTCTGGTTAAGTTAATATTGCTCTCACTATTACTCCTACAGATAGTTCAAATATGGTTAAGTATGGTTACTACTGCTAGGTGGTTTATACTGCCAGTGCAAAGTTACTACTGCTTGCCTTATTTCTACTGCCAGACAGTGTTAATACTGCTAGTATGTGTTAATACTGCTGGTATGTGTTACTACTGCTGATATGGGTTAATACTACGGGTATGTGTTAATGCTGCTAGGGTACTTAGTACTGCTTTTAACTGAATCCCTTACCCTATAAATATCCTCTATGACCGCCAAAACCCTAACGGCTCTTTGAATTTCCATTGAGTTTTCATCCTCTCTCTCTCTCTAGAATTCTTGATTACCAGTGTGTAAACCCTAGTTTTGATTCGAACCCTAGACTCGATCAGAAAGATTGCAGAACTTGATTTCTTTGATGATCACAATGAGCTTGCAATGTTACAAAAACCCAAACAAGCTGAGGGTTTTCATGAAATTGTGGATTTCTTAACATCATCACATATTGCATATGCGCTAACTGTAAATCCTACCATCTATGTGGAACATATGCGACAGTTATGGGCAAATGCATCCATTCAGACTGTTGATGGCAATCAGTTCATTCAATCAAGGGTCTATGATAAACCTATCACAATCACAGAAGGCTACATATGCACTCATCTTCATCTAGATGATGCCTCAGGTATTTCTACTTTCTCAAAGAAAGCTCTATTTCAAGAAATTCGTAGAATGGGGTATGAAGGTCCTACTGAGGTTTACACGTTTTACAAAAGAAAATTTTCACCTCAGTGGAGATTCTTTGTTCATACTCTTCAACACTGTATATCTCGCAAGACAACTGGATGGAGTGAGTTTAGCAGTACAATAGCTTATGCTCTTGTATGCTTAGCTACCTCCAGAAAGTTCAATTTTTCCCAAATGATTTTAAATGATTTGCTGACAAACTTGGATACCAAAACCAAAACCAAAAATTTTTATATGTATCCAAGGTTTGTACAAGAGGTACTAAACATGGAATTGACGGATTTACCCTCTTTTGAAGAGGTATATGTACCTAAACCTCCCAAAGGGAAGGTATTTTCCAATATGAGAAGGCCTAGTAATGACTTTTCTGGAAAAGACACACCATTGTTCTCTACAATGATGGTTGTGTCCCACCCACATGGTGAGGCATCAGGGTCACAGCCCATATCTGACCAACCCACTGATGACCTACCCACACCATTCACTTCAAATGTTCTTCCTCAGATCCTTAATATACAAAGAAAAAGGTACAAAAGGTTCCTTCCCTTCATGTATCTACACCCCAAAAGCCTACAAGCCCTCTGATGGAGCATTCTCCATTAGAGAATATCCAAAGGGAATCCATAGGGGTGTTTCCTAACCCCGAGAAGGTGCTCTCTCAGGAGAAGGATGAGCATGTGGGCAGCAAGGCTCACACTACTGATTCTGCACAAGGTGTGGGTTAGGACAATGTGAATATAACTAAGACCTTCCCCACGGAAACTTTGGATGAGAAATCATCTAAGGGACCCAGGTGCCAAGAAACCAAGGGGGTAGTAGGTGCTTCTGCTAGGCAGAAGGCCTCTACTAAAAGATCCCATGATCCTTCAAGGGTGGTAAACACACCTAAAGGAGGTGAGGACAGATATAACTATGACGAATTGATGTATACCATTGGCAAGGTGAACCTGGATGTACACAATCAGGGTTTGGAGATAAAGGCGATGACAAAGGTGATCATTTCTCAACAGAGGCAGATAGACAAACTCAAGAAGATGGTGCTTAATTTGGTGCACAAAAAGAAGAGAAAGCAATTTGTCTTGAAGAAAAGGGGAAGTGCTCATGATGCTTCCAAAAAGGGGGAGAATCAAGAAGTTGAAGTTGAGAAGGAAAGTTCAGTTGGTATGGAAGTTCAATTTGAGGGGGAGATTGGTGGTGAAGCTGAAAAGAATGTTGAGGAGAATAAGAAGGATCAAAGTGTGAAAGCAGCAGAAACAGTATTGAAAGAAGCAGTAATTCAGCCAGCAGTAGAAACTGAAGAAGCAGCGGTAACTACTGAACCAGCAGTAGAAGCTGCTAAAGCAGTAGAAACAAAGAAAGCAGCAGCAGAAACAGGAATGTCTATGGAAGAAATTGAGATTGCAGAGACTTTGGCTAAGGCAAAGAATGACACTCCTAAGGCTACTCAAAAGGCTAAGGGAGTGGTGATTAAAGAAGGAGGCACAGAGAAGAAAAAGAAAGAGATCAGTGTGACAGAGGCCAAGAAGAAAGGGAAAGAAAAGATGGTTGAGCCTGTGAAACCATTAAAGAAGCAGAAGCAAAGAGAATTGGATGCAGAATTGGCTAAGAAAATGCAAGAAGAGTTAACTACAGTTGAACAAGAAGCTCTTTCTTTGAAAGTAGCAAAGGAGTTGAATGCACAGTTTGAGAAGGAGTTTGAAAAGGAGGATGAGATCTAAAAGGCCAAAGACAGAAAGCTTGCAATAGATTTGGCAACAAGGCTTAATGAAGAATACCAGAAGAGTTTGAAGACGGCTGCAAAGAGGGTTACAATGAAAGCAACTAGACAAAGGCAGGCTTCAAAGAAATCAACAAGACAAAGACAGTCTTCAAAGACCTTTTTAGCTACACAGGAAAGAAGAAAGATGATAAACTTCTTGAAAGGATCTGTTGGAGTTCATGAAGGGATGTTTACTAAAATGTCTTTTAGCAGGATAGAAGATTTATTTAAAAAGGAGATGGCAAAGCTGCAAGGAGATTTCAATCAGAGGGTTGAAGTTGAAAGAAAGATGAAAGAAAGACATGATCTAAACATTCAACAGCCTTTTCCTGAAAGTGAAGAAGGCACCCCGACTAAAGAAAAGGTAGAAGTTAAGAAGGAAGAGACTCTAGCTCAGAAGATTGGAGCTACTAAGAGAAAGAAGTCAATTGCTACAAAGACAAAGGCAAAAAGGCCAAGAACTGAGGAAGGTGAGAAAGAGCAGGGCAGTGAAAGAATGGAAGTTGAATCATCAAGAACTACAGATGCACCTCCTGTGCCTGCTACTCCAGTTAGTTCAATGCTTCCAAAGATTATCTTTTGGCATGTATGTGTGGAGAAAGAACAGAACTTTCTCAGGATCAAAAGAGCAAATAACAGATTTGAGATCTATACAAGTTTTCATCAGTTCATGCAAAAGTGCTCAAGAAGTGACTTGGAAGAAATGTATTCTGTTGGGATGAAGTTGTATGAAGACAAGATTCAGCAAGGAGCTCAGGATGATACAAGGCTGATCATGGACTGGATATGTCTTATGTTTGAACCTGACAGAATACAACTTGAAAAGCAGAATATGTTGAGATGGCGTTTGCTTAAGCAATGTAGAGTTTATGCTTTGTTTATGTCAAAGGCAAAGATAGAGTATTATCTGGTGGAAAAGCAGTATAAGCATGATGTGATCAGATTGAAAGGTATGCTGCAATTAAAGCTGAGTGGTGGAAAAGGATCATAAATGGAGAAGGATCTAATCCAGTTACTCAAAGAGCAGAATCAACAAGAGCAGCATAAACCACAAGAGCAGCAGAAACAAGCAGATTATGTTGAAACTCAAGAGCAGAATCAAGAGCAATCAAGTCAACAACCTCCAGAACAGCAAAGTCAATCTGATGAGTAGTTTGATTTGTATTTAACAGTGACAGATGAAGAACCATTGAAAATTGATCCTATCTCAGTGAGAGCTCCAGAAATCATTCATTGGGATACTGTGGTGGATAAAGGCACAGAATTCTACAGGATCAAGAGAATGGGTGACAAGTATGAGGTCTATTCAACTTGGAATAAGATCATCAGAAGTTGTACCAGATTTGATTTGGAAGACATGTACAGGGTTGGATTGGAATTGTATAGTGACTTGTTGAGAGGAGCAAGGATGAGCTTAACAAAGATGGCTCTGGAGTATTTATGTATGATGTTTGACCCTGATAAAGTTGAATATCTTATCAAAGACTTGCATCACATAGAAGGATTTAACAGCATTGATCATTGGGTGCTTGTTGAAAAATCTAGAGTATATGTCATAACTATTGACAACAGCTTTCATGAGTACTATCTGGTTGATAAGGTGTATGATCACAGCAGAGAAAAGTTGCAGGGGATGCTGAAGGCTAAGTTGGTATGCACTACAGGTTCAGAAATGGCAAGAATTTTGATTAGAAGAACAATCAATCAATATGCAGGATTGGATCCTGATCTGGGAAGTTGAGCAGTAATTTTGAAAGCATCATGAAGACCTTATTTTGAAGAACTTAACTTCTTGATTTCAAAAGTTAAGTTAGGGGGAGATTGTTGGGTCTGAAATATGCTAAGTTTGGATAGTGCTGCTAAGACTTGAAGATTACTACTGCTTGAAGGGTTAATGCTGCTGATGTTGATAAGGATGGTTTGTTACTTGAAGCGAAAGACAAGGAGTTGAAGATAATTATGGAATGGATGTTGAAGATCAACATTACTTTCATAATTATCTTGTAATCTGTTTGGTAAATATAGTCTAGAAGTCTTAGATTATTGAAGATACGTCTTTAGATTATTGAGAATATACGTTTTTTTGTTTTAGAGAGAATTAGCCTCAATATTCTTAGTGATCCTTTCTTTAGAGAAGTTTTGAACGTCTGTTGAGTTTGTTCAAAAGATTGAGGCTTTGTTTGTAATCATCAAGTTAATTCAATACAACTTGTGATTTGAATTCATACACTGTTTCATTGATTTCTTGTTAAAGTGTTATTCCGCAACTTCTTTAACAAAGTTTCTGAGTGTTTATTTAAATTCGTGTTTTGAATTTCGATCCTGTCAAAATTAAACATACAATGAGATGCCATACCTGTAGGTAACACTGATCACTACAAGGTCCATCATCTTCAGAATCAATTGGAGACTCTACTCGTTCAGCCTGTCAATCATGCAAACAAAAATACATCAATGTAGGCTGTAAAAACTCCACTATAGAAAGGTAATGATTTTGAAAACACAAATCCTTACAAGAGTGATAGTGGGTTGGGAATAGAGGTGAATACCACAATCAAATATCTGGGATGTAAAAAGAGTAATTAGCATACAATTGACAAATTCTAATAAGATAGCCATGAAATAAGAAAACCAGTAAGCACAAGTACCAAACATTGTCGACAAAAGAGAGTATCAAAAGAATCTAAAGAAAAAGCAAGGCTTTTCTCCAAGTTCATGCCCATGTCGTGCCTAACCTCTTCAGGAACAGAGACATTTTGGTTTGATTTATGTTCATCCTCCTTCTTTAGCATGTAAAAGACCTCCTGCATCACAGAAGAAAGACGGTTGAATGATACAGAAGAACTTTACAATGCAACTTATATAGAAAACTAGTAAAAAGTAAAAGTTAACAAAAGTAAATTTGAGCCCGTGACTAAGATATTGGAGCAACTTAATTACATGAATTTCTGAAGTAGTTCCACCAGTGAATTGTGGCAAGAATTGAAGGAGTTTCTCGCATGGTTCATAATCCTGGCAAACCATCCTGCAAAGTTCAAAGGGAATAAAGTTTGAAGCAAGGAATATGTTTTCAGACTGATATCAAGTATAAAACTTATGCAAAAAACATAGAGTGGGAAACAGCAGGAACACAAATATAAGAACAGCAGGTATAAACCATGTTTCTTTTATTTTAGTGCAAGAAAATGAGAGGTGTCTTATGTGAATTTACCTTATGATACGTTTTTCTCCCTCAGAAAATTCATGTTTCTCTTCACCTGGTTCATCAATGTCTTCCTCATTGTCACTGCAGACCAAAGGATTACCCCCAAATTGTTCATTGCCAATATATGGCTTCCCTATGATTGAACGATCGTCAATTAGTCTCTGATTTCTGTACCGTGTAGAAAAGAATTTCAGAAACTATAACAGAATGATTTTTTCATCACAGACAATAAGAGAATGGAACTTCAGAAAGCATCGCCAGTACTCAAGCATACAACTTAAAGTAAAATATACCAAAAAACCAATTATATGGGGAAAGGGAAACGAAGGAACACCTTTTCAAAGGCATCCAAGTAGTATAAGGTGGTATTTTCTCAACCGCTGGAAGTTTGGCAGTTACCGAAAACCTTGCTTCTGGCATATTGGTAGGGTCTGTGTCATATGATCCTTGAGGTAAGATGAAGGGATTTTGCATCCTCAAAGAAAGCATATTTAAGTTGCCATTGCGCATGGATGAAACATCACTTCTGGATGTTGCTAATGCCAAACGCTGAGCCGTGTCGTGTTCCACCTTCTTTTTGTTCTGCATGATTCTTTCCTGTGCAATAGGTAGCTGATGGTTACTTTCACATTCCATCAATAAAAAATATTTCTCATACCATCATATACAATCCCCCCCCCCTTCTGTTTCTCTTTAAGTCATTAAAAGAATAACATACAAATTACTTGACTTTCTCTCTAAAATCTATGTTAACAAGAAGTATATCAGGCAACCAGTGTGGGACCTTAAGTGATCAAATCAATATGTTGAGAGATGCCTATATAAACTCTAAATAAGCATCTATCACAACTATTTGTTGTTCAATTACATTTCTTACGTTAACTGCTAAGAAATTAACAACCATATTATTTTATATCATCTGTGTATTCTACCTTTTTACTACCTGTATTAAAAGAATGTTATATAGTCAGTGAAACTATGGAAGTCAAGCATGCAGATGAAAAGAGTGAATAACAACATACAGCAAAATACTTCAAAAAGAGGGATGAAACTCACTTTAACATAAGCAGCCCTTTCTTCTTGAATCTCCATTTTAAGGTTATTTATCTTTCTTCTTAACGATTTAAAATCACCCACAGTCAGTTCTCCTTGCAATTTATGTCAATGTCAACAGAAAAGACTAATAAGTCACCTGGTTGATGTTAATCATTTAATGGAACACAACAACTAAGTATCACAGATAACATACAAGTATCATCCACACAATTTATAACAATTAAAACAAACACGAAAGCAATTAAAGATATAATGAAACTTAATTTGAGAATAAAAAAATATGTATACATTATAATAAATGTGAATAGTTGTCTCTGAAAAAGTTAAAGAATGGAAAATGAAGCAATATGCATACCTTCCACAATGTCCTCATTCTTGATTTGGGTATCTTTGCACAGCCTCTCTAGGAGATCTTTTTTTGACCCAGTCGTCGAAACCCTACGAAGAGAGGCTTGTTGGCGCAACTGCTTGATACTCAAACGGCCCTGATTTTCTGAGATGCAGAATTAAAATCCCCATCTTCAGGATTTTCCCTCTCTCTCTTTTTTCTAATCTATTGGTTAAAGGAAGAGACTCCTCTTTGCGAATAGCAGATTCAAGCCTTTTCACCTACAAAAATGTGCAATTAAAAGTCTTGTAGAACAAGACTACAAAGGAAGCAAGTTTAGAAAGAAAAAAAAAGATAGAGGGATAGTAGAGGAGGCATTGAAGATTGGGTATAGCGGAGAGGTGGTGGTTGGATGTGAGAGACGGGGTAATAGTAACGGCGGTGGTAGGGTTAGGGTTTGGAACTGTGTTCTTGAAGTAAGAAGAAGAAGAACGATTGGAGAGAGGGGGTTACATTTGGATTAGAATTGATTTCAATTTGTGAGGTTAGGGATAAGGATAGATGTGAGATAGTGTGCTTGAATAAGTTGTACCAAAGCATTATGAAATTGTAAATTAAGTAATTTGGTTTTAATTAGTAGTATTTTGTGCATAAAATATTGTAATTAAGAGTTTTTTATGTCTTCTTTATAATATAGTATAGATAGTGGTTTAGAATTGATATCACAGATCGTAGAGTTCTTCAAATGATTGAGTCCCGTTCTATTTATATAATATATAAATAAAACATAATCCCCTTAGTTGTAGGTCATTTCAAATGCAATCGTAATTGTACTCCTGATTTTATTTCGCTTCATTGAGTTGTAGTATTTTTAGGTTTTTTGTATTATTTTTTTTTTTGTTAATTTATCAATTAGTTATTTTAATGATTTTTTATATTAAATTAGTTTATCTTTGTAGTTTTAAAAATAATATATAATCAAATAACTATTGTTAAAAATAAAATACTCATAAAATAAAACATAATTATATTAAACTAAAATATAATGATGTTAAAAATAATGATTAAATAATTATTGTTAAAAGATATTAAAATATTGGGTCCTTCCAAATACACCCTAGTCTATTTACCAATTGCACCATAGTATAATAAAAGTACCTTTGTTTTCTGAACCCTCCTCACAATTGCTTTTTTTTTAATAATAGTTACAATTTTGGTCCCTGAACTCATTTTATTGATTTACTTTATACCTTTTGGTTTTATATTTTACATTTTACATTTTACATTTTTATTATATTAACACATATAAGTGTATATTAACTAATATACGTTAAAAATTAATTTTTATTTTTAACAAGTTACACCATTATAATCGTCTTGTCAATACCTTCGAAATGAGTCCAATATTGAATACTTTTTTATTTAATTGTTATAAGAAGAAAAATACAAATTGTACAAAGTCCAAAATTAATTTTTAAAAACTAATCCTCTATATTTACAAAAGTTTTTTGAGTTGGTTTGAGTTGCTTATAGAATTCTAGACGTGACATATATATGGTTTGCCATCCAGCTGCTGGCGGGATTTTGTTACGGGTCTATAATGCTAAAATGGGAGGCATTGGGTACTCTCCTTCTAACTGGACCATCACATAATGATTGTTGTTTACGTGTGAAATTCTAAGGACCCGATGGTATTGAAACTCTTCGGGACCTTTCCAGAGAGAAAAACAAGTCATACAACCTCCATTGGTTAAAAGGTGAAAGATCACACCAAACCTGTTGGCTATCAATATACCTGTCTCACAGGCATAGTCATCTAGTGTTGCTCTGGTGTTGGCGATTCCCAAAAATACAACGAAGTAAGTATTTCATCGATTCCATAGAAAACTCCAAAGTATGTCGCATATGAACTCATTAACTCATCTAATAATTCATGACGAACATAGGGCCATTGGTCTTCACCATACCCGAGACAAACAGCTATTGATCGGAAACCACAATTCCCATCACCCCTTACATATTGTATATTCGTGATGTATGGATGAAAGATTTCTGGAATTTGCTTCAACAATAAACTATGTCCCTCCGGCAGTATCTCGTTTAAGTCAATCTGGTGTGAACATTGGCTTATTGGTTCCTCGTTCAAGTCCATGAAGGATGAGCTATGCCTAGGTGGTTCCTCGTTCAAGTCCATGAAGCTATTCCTAGGTGGTTCCTCGTTCAAGTCCATGAAGGATGAGCTATGACTAGGTGGTTCCTCGTTCAAGTCCATGAAGGATGAGTTATGCCTAGGTGGTTCCTCGTTCAAGTCCATGAAGAATGAACTATGTCTAGGCAGTTCTTGATCTAAGTCCGAACAACTGTATCTGTGAGGAACTTGAGTTTGATGATGAACACGCTTCACTTTTGGGCGTCCACGAGTGTTCTTCTTGACCGAAGGTTCGCCAATCAAGATTTTTGATGGAGAGATTTTTAGAGAGAGAGAGAGATACATGAAGAATAAGAAGTGAACGACTCTAATCACATATATATATAGAGTAAATTATAGATTTGGTCCCTAACATTTGGCGTTTGTTACGGAATTGGTCCCTAAAAGAAAATTACATTTTACAAAGTTATAATAAAATGTAATTGTTACAAAAAGAAAAATACATTTTACAAAGTTATAAGAAAATCAAAAGTTACAAATTTATAAAATAAAATAAAATCAAAAGTTACAAATTTTATAAATTTATAAAATCAAAACACACACATATATATGTCACGTCTAGAATTCTATAAGCAACTCAAACCAACTCAAAAAACTTTTGTCAATATAGCGGATTAGTTTTTAAAAATTAATTTTGGACTTTGTAAAATGTATTTTTCTTCTTATAACAATTAAATCAAAAAATATTCAATATTGGACTCATTTCGAAGGTATTGACAAGACGATTATAATGGTGTAACTTGTTAAAATTAAAAATTAATTTTTTAACGTATATTAGTTAATATACGCTTATATGTTATAATATAATAAAAATGTAAAATGTAAAATATAAAACCAAAAGGTATAAAGTAAATCAATAAAAAGAGTTCAGAGACCAAAATTGTAACTATAATTAAAAAAATGAACGATTGTGAAGGGGGGGTTCGGAAAACAAAGCAAAATTGTAACTATAATTGCACCTTAGCCATATAGACTAGGGTGCATATGGCAACACCCTTAAAAAATAGGTAGGTAATGATTATAAATAGTGGGGTGGGGTATATTTAAGAATTTTAGGGTGCCAATAAGAAAACCCTATAAATAATGATAGTGCAATTAGTCAACATCATTTCCACCTTTCAATGCTATAATTATTAACTTTTTAGGTTTTAGGGATGTAGAGGGTATTCTTTTAGCAAACCCTTTAATAATCAATTAAAAAACAATTTAATAAAATAAATTGTTATTAACTTTTTACCTACACAAATTATTACAACTTTTACCTACACAATTTAATTACTAACTTCCAACTACACAAATTAATTACCAATTTTTACCTATAAAAATTACCTAACATCGTTTGAAATTACATCTTTCAATCTTCAACTCCTTCAATTTTTTTACTCTCTTTTATTTGTTGAACTTACCCGTCAGTGATACAAGTTCACCAAATACAACAAATAGACAAGTTCAACCGAATTTTCTACCATATCCATTTCCACCGCTTTATGCACACACTCAAGATTCTTCTCACGGTACGTCGAATGTTAGTCGTTTTTTATTTCCGCCAAACACTCAATATTCTATATTCATGCCAAATCCATATATGCCTACATTTCCATCATACCCCACACCGAATGCAGCAAATGACATTTATGAAATTCCACCATTTTCTACCCAAGAAAGTTTAGAAAAGCAAGATCTTGATAAAAATAATCATTCGAATGCATTAAATAAAGAAAATTGGAGCCACGAGAAAGATGAAATAATGATAAGTGATTGGCTCGTTATTTCCATCGATAGCGTGGTTGGCCCCATTCAACAAAACAAAGATTTTTGTAAAAGAATTGTAGAGTAGTATAATACTCATCGCACTTCTTTCATCGAAAGAAAAACAAATGTTTTGAAATCTCATTACTATAGGATAAATCCTCAATTAAATGACTTCAATTAAGGTTTTATTCGATTACAAAATGAGCATCATAGTGGGTGGTCTGACAATCAAGTTATGGAAAAAGCTCGAGAAGATTACTACTCCGAACACAAAAGTTAATTTAAATATGAGCATGTGTGGAGAATGGTTAAGGACGAACCAAAATTGAAAGGTGGAAGCTCCATTAATCTTTCAGGAAAAAGAGCGAAGACCTCGACATTGGGTACTGCCATTGAATGTCTAAAAATAATTGTCGGTGTGTTATTGAAGTATTTGGAGGTCAATACTGTCAGGATCTGATTCTTAACAAGAATAATAAAACTCAGAAACAATATTAAAGAAGTTGCGGAATAACACTTTAATATTCAAAATATCAATGTAACAGTAAAGAATGAATCACAACTTGTAAACTTTATTGAATGATTAAAGTTACAAGCTTTCAAACAAAACCTCAATCTTGATGAACAGGCTCACCAAGACGAATTCTACTTCTCTAGAACTAGGATTGTAAACCTTGAGGTTAATTCTCTCTGAACAAAAACTTAGAAAAAATCTCGTATTAAAACTATTCTGAATACATCTATACATATACTGAAAATAAAAGATAATTACAAAACTTAAAAGATCTTCAGTATATTCTTCTATAATTATCTTCACACCTTCCATGATTATCTTTAAGCCTTGATCTGCGCATATTTTGATTATCACATAAGCAGTACTAAATCAGAGCAGCATTAATACTCTGAGCAGTATTAATCTTCAGCAGTACTAACCATTTTCAGCAGCATTAACCAATTAGCAGTACTAACTACTAGCAGTACTAACTCTCCAAGCAGTACTAACTAATCAAGTAGCAGCACTAACTCTTTAAGCAGTATTAATTCTACTAGCAGTAGTAATCTTGTAAGCCTGGCAGTAGTAATCACTTAGACAAATCTTCAGTTCCCAACAATCTCCCCCTAACTTGACTTTTAGAGAAGAGAAGTCAAGTTCTTCATATGCTCCCAAAAATCCATTTCTCACAATCCCATATCAGGATTCAGCCCCAAACTTTGATTAATAGTTCTTTGAATTAAGTATCTTGCCATTGCAGAATCTGGTGCACAACCTAGCTTTTTCTTCAACATAGCATGCAACTTTAACCTGCTATGGTTGTAGATTATATCCACTAAGAAGTATTCAAAGTGACTTGTATCCACATCCAGTACATATACTCCACTTCTTTCATACAGAGTCCAGTTGTTGATGGTTTTGAAAACATTTCTGATAATATGTTGAACTTCCTCTGGCTTGAACAACATGCGTAGATACTCCATCACAAGTTTTGTAACAGGTATCCCTGGAGCTTTCAGCTTATCAGCATATAGTTTCATCCCCACATCAAACATTTCCTCTAAGTCAGATTTGGAGCATACTCTTACAATCTTGGCCCAAGTAGGATACACTTCAAATTTGTCATCTTTCCTCTTCATCCTGATATACTCCTTTCCATCTACTTCCATAGTATCCCAGTGAATAATCTCAGGAGGCTTGACACCAACTGGTTCAGCAGTTATAGGCTCAGGCACTTTCTCCATCACCACCATGTACATATTTACATCATAAGTACTAGATGGTTCTTCCTGAGTTTGAGATTTCTTTTCATCTGACTTAGGTTCCCCTTCTTCTTCAGCTACCTTGTGTTCTTTCTCAGCTTCTTCCTCAACCATTCTAGGTTTCTTAACAAGTTTTCTTTTTGCCATCATTTTTGTTCTTTTCAAAGTCTTCAAACTTTCACCTAGAGTAGCTTCCTTCTTTGGAGTTTCTTGATCATCAGGAAAGGGTTTTTGTATTAGAAAGTCATTACTCTCTTTCATCCTCTTTTCCACTTCAACTCTGGCTCTGTCATTTTCTTGAAGCTTAGTCATCTCTGCATCATACAACCCTTTGATTTGATCAAAAGACATTTTTGTGAACATCTCCTTTTTGACTCCCACAGCACCTTTGAGGAAAGTGATCATCTTCTTTCTCTCTTGAGTTCCAAGGTAGGTCTTTGAAGGTTGCCTCTTCTTAGCAGCCATTTTGATCATCACAGGTTTCTTTAGAGTTGCAGCTTTCTTCTGTGCTATCTCTGTTGCCAAGCTCTGTTGATATACTTCATTAAGCTCTGCAGCTAGAGCTTTTGACATCTCCCTATCTTTCTTCACTTGAACTGTTTCTTCTTGCTCAAGTTCTGCTTGAATCTTCCTAGCCAAAGCTTCATCTGACTCAATCAGCTTTTGCTTTTTAAGTGGTTGGTCAGATTCCACTATCTTGGCTTTGCCTTTATCCTTGCTTGCTACCTTCTCAACACTTGCTTTCTTGATAACCTCACCCTTTTCTTTGATGACAACTCCTTTGGCCTTTGAAGTGACCTTGGGAGTATCATGTTTAGCCTTGATAAGTGCTTCAGCTATCTCAAATTCTTCCAAATTTCTGCTAATGAGGTCAGTTAGTATCTCTTTAACAATTTCTGCTGCTTCATTTATTTCAGCAGCATTAACTGTTTCTGCTGCTTTGCTTGCTTCAGCAGCATTAACTGTTTCTGCTGCACTATCTGTTACTGCTGCTTCTTCAAACACAAGCCCTGTTTCTGTGTGTACATCAAACTCCCCCTCAACTCCATGTATCTCCCTCTCCAGATTGATCTCAGCTTCTAACTCCCCCTTTTTGGGAGCATCATTCACTGGGTTCCTTCGTCTGAGCACAAATCTTTGCTTCTTTTTCTTTTGAATCACTTTCTTAACCAACTGCTTTAATGTGTTGATTTCTTCTTGCTGGTTGATGATGACCTTCTTGAGTTCATTGACAACCTTCTTTTGAGTATCCAGTTCAGTTACCATTTTGGACATGGCAGAAATCAATTCATGGTAGTCATATCTATCCTCACCTTCTCCAAGAGTGTTACCCCCTTTTGATGGATCATTGGAACTTTTAGTAGTAGAGGTCTTCTGCCTAGCAGAAGCACCCTCCACCCCCTTGGTTTCTTGGCAGCTGGGACCTTTCGATGATTGCTCACCCAAAGTTGCCATGGGGAAGGTCTTAGTGATGTTACCACTGGCCTCCTCTGTGCTAGCAGGAGTAGTGGCAGCCTTCTCACCCACATGCTCAAGCATCTCCTAAGTGAGCACCTCCTTGGGGTTAGGAGACACCCCAGTGGTTTCCCTATAGATATTCTCTAATGGAGAATGCTCCATTAGAGGGCTTTGAGGTTCTGGGATTGTAGGAGGTACAACAAGGGAAGAAGCCTTGTGTACCTTTCTCTTAGCATAAGTTTTGGCTATAACTGGTGTTGGCTTAAGAACAAGAGACTGAGGAAGTGATATAGTGGTTGAAGGTTGGGTTTGGCGATCAGTGGGATGGTCTAGTGAGGGCCTTGACCCTGATGCCATACCTTCTTGGTTGTGGGACACCACCATCATTGTAGAGAACAATGGGGTGTCAACTCCTTCCGAGTCCTTGGCAGATCTTTTCATATTTGAAAAGACCTTGCCCTTAGGGATTTTAGGTACATATACCTCATTAAACTGAGGTATATCCGTCAATTCAGTGGTGATAACTGCCTGGACAAATCTTGGATACATATAGAAACTCTTTTTATTATCCAAGTTTGACACAAGGTCATTGAAAATCATTTTTGAGAAATTATACTTTCTGGCAGTGGACAAACAGACCAAAGCATAAGCAATGGTACTGCTGAACTGACTCCATCCAGTAGTTTTTCTAGAAATACAGTGCATAAGGGTATGAACAAAGAAACGCCATTGGGAAGAAAAATTAGCTTTGTAAAATTTGAAAACACCCATTTGGCCTTCATACCCCATTCTGGTGAGATTGGAAACAAGTCCTCATTAGGGATAGAAGTAATACTTGAGGCATCGTCTAGACGTAGACTGATGCGAATGACCTCTTCAGTGACTATCAAGGGTTTGTCACACACCTTTGTCTTGATAAACTGTACACCGTTTTCAGTAACAGCGGTGGCATTGGCCCAAAATTGCTTCTGGTGCTCGATGAAGATTGGTGGTGACACAGTAAGAGCATACGCTATATGACTGGTCTTGAGAAAATCAACTATTGGATGGAATCCATCAGCCTGCTTCGGCTTTTGAAGCATTGCGATCTCATTATGTTCATCAATGAACGCCATGGATGCCATCGGTCTTGAGGATTCTTGACTGAAATACACTTGTTACTTGAGAGAAAAGAGTTAGAGAGAAGATGAACAGTATTTAAAGAGTCGTTGTGAGCTTTTAGGCGGGCAACGAGGGTATTTATATGATTCGGGAAATAACCAGTATTAACCTTATTTTTAGTTAAAGCAGTATTAACTGAGAGCAGTATTAACCGAGAGCAGTATTAACCGAGAGCAGTATTAACCGAGAGCAGTATTAACCGATAGCAGTATTAACTGATACCTAAAGTAGCAACTCAGACTAGCAGTATTAACTTTGTACTGGCAGCATTAAAACTGCACTGGCAGTATTAACAATACTTACACTTTTTAAGCTTGTGTTTGTCTGAGCAAGGCAATAAACTTCCTGAGAAAGATGATTAGTAGCACCAAACAAAATAAACAAATAATAGGTATACAAACACTTTTTAAACATGAGCTCATTCAGAGTTGATCATGCCCACACTTGTGACCAAGAAAGTGAATCTACCCACATCAAAAGCTTTAGTGAATAGATCAGCAAACTGGTTATCAGTATGAACTTTAGCAACTTGAATAAGCATCTTTTCATTGCAGTCTCTAATAAAGTGATACCTGATTTCAATGTGCTTTGTTTTGGAGTGCTTGACTGGATTGTTAACAATGCTGATAGCACTGTTATTGTAAATGAAGATTGGAGTGTGAAGAAAGGTTACCCCATAGTCCAACATTTGATTCTGAATCCATAGAATCTGAGAACAGCAACTTGCAGCAGCAATGTACTCAGCTTTTGTTGTGGATAATGACACTGTGGTTTGTTTCTTACACTGCCAAGATACTAGTCTTGCACCCAAAAGTTGACATCCCCCTGAAGTAGACTTTCTATCCATATTAGCACCACCCAAGTCACTGTCTGAATATGAAATCAAATCAAAGGTGGATTCATAAGGATACCAAAGACCTAATCTAGGTTGCCCTCTTAAGTATTTGAAAATCCTCTTAACAGCTTGAAGATGTGACTGCTTTGGCTTGACTTGGAATCTGGCACACACACACACTGGAAACATAATATCTGGTCTTGAGGCTGTGAGATACATGAGAGATCCAATCATTGATCTATAAAGATGGACATCAACATCCTCCCCCTCAAGATCAGCAGTGATCTGTTTGTGTGTTTCCATTGGTGTGCTTGCTGGCTTTGAGTCTGATAAACCATACTTATCTAGGATGTCTTTCACATACTTAGATTGACTTATGAAAATCCCATCTTTCTGATGTTTCACTTGAAGCCCAAGGAAGAAGGTGAGTTCACCCATTGAACTCATTTTGAAGCTCTTGTGCATCAATTCTTCAAAGTCTCTACACATCTGATCTTTTGTGGATCCAAAAATGATGTCATCCACATAGATCTGAACAAGTAGGATGTCCTTCTTACTTCTTCTAATGAAAAGGTTCTTGTCAATGATTCCCCTTTCAAACCCATTTTCCAAGAGATAGGTAGACAGAGTATCATACCATGCTCTTGGGGCTTGATGTAGACCATAGAGTGCTTTCTTAAGTTTGTATACTCTATCAGGATATGATGGATTTTCAAATCCAGGGGGATGACAGACGTATACTTCTTCATCAATTGTTCCATATAGAAATGCACTCTTCACATCCATCTGATATACCTTGAACTTCATATATGAAGCATAGGCTAGAAACAGCCAAATAGCCTCTACCCTTGCAACTGGAGAAAAAACTTCCTCATAGTCTATGCCTTCTTCCTGAGTGTACCCTTGTGCCACTAGCCTTGCTTTGTTCCTGATTACTATTCCCCTCTCATCCTTTTTATTTCTGAAAATCCACTTGGTGCCAATTGCTCTATGACCTTTTGGAAGGTCCACCAAGTCCTAAACATCTTGCAATTTGAACTGTAGCAACTCTTCTTGCATGGCTTCTATCCAACTTGAATCTTTCATTGCTTCATAAGCCTTCTTAGGCTCAATCTGGGATAGAAAACAAAAGAGTACTGTATGTTGCTGATCCTGCAAATCTTGAAGTCTGCTTTGATTCCTAGTCATCATAGGAGAAGAGATGTCTCCTATTACCAGCTCAGGAGGATGATTCTTTTGAGTTCTTGTCTGAAGACTAGGTTCTTCATTAATTCCCACATCTAAATTGGAATCATTTAAGTCAGCTGAGGAAATTACATCAGCTGCTTCTGGCTCTTCATGCTCTGGATTCTCCTCATCTCTTCTTTCTTCTTCACTATGACTTGATTCAGTAACAGTCTCCCTTTCACAGATTTCAACAGGGGTCATTGTAGGTATGGGAAAGATCACAGACTTAGGAATAATATCTTGTACTTGTTCATCCCCTGATCCTCTACTTTCTGATCCTGCATGATCATCACTACTGAAACCCAAAGAGTTAGTTAGTGAATCAATGTCAAATAACCACTGAGGACCTGAACCAATAGGATTTGGTGTGTTCTCATTGCATTTGACATTGTCACTTTCCTCAATTATTCTAGAAGAAGAATTAAAAACTCTGTAGGTCTTACTCTGAGATGAGTAACCAACAAGAAAACCATCATCTGTTTTGCTATCAAACTTTCCTAAGTGAGTTTTGGTATTGACAATGGTACAAGGACACCCAAAAGGTTTGAAAAATCCAATAAATGGTTTTCTTTTATTTAAAAGCTCATATGGTGTCTTGTTTTTAGGCTTGACTACTAGAACTCTGTTTTGGACATAGCAAGCAGTATTAACTGCTTCAGCCCAGAAAGTAATTGCAAGTTTTGAATCATCTAACAGAGATCTAGCAGCTTCAATCAGTGTCATATTCCTTCTCTCAGCGACACCATTTTGTTGTGGAGTCCTAGGAGCACTGTATTGCCTCTCAATTCCTTTTTCCTCACAAAAGGTGTTTAGATCAAGATTTTTAAATTCAGTACCATTATCTGACCTAATGACTTTTACCTTTTGATTTGTTTGGTTTTCAATTCTTAGAATAAAGGATTTGATCAGTCCACTTGTCTCATCCTTAGTCCTTAGAAAATAAACCCAAGTAAATCTAGAGTAATCATCAACAATAACTAAGCAGTATGATTTCTTACCTATACTCATGACATTTGTAGGACCAAACAGATCCATATGCAACAACTGAAGAGAAGAAGAAATTGTGTTCAACTCTTTGGTCTTATGAGAAGTTTTGTGTTGTTTGCCTTTGAGACAAGCAACACAATGATCATCACATGAAAATACTTTTGAAGGCAAACCTCTTACAAGGTTGTTTTTAACAAGTTTATTCATTGTTTTAAAGTTCATGTGACACATCCTTCTGTGCCAAAGTAATGATTCATCCAAAGAGGCTTTTGAAACAAGACAGTTTAGGGATGAATCATTTGAAACATTTTCCATATCCAAACAATAGACATTATCCTTTCTAGGAGTTCTTAGTAGTATCATCTTTTCATCAACTACCTTGAATTCAGGCGCAAGGATAATGCATTCTGAATCGGTGAATAATATACTATGCTTTTTGTCACAAACTTGTGATACACTTAACAGATTGTATCTTAACTGATCAACATAGAAAACATCCTCAAAGGTCATCTTACCTTTTGTTACATCTCCCTTACCACTAATCTTACCTCCATCTGGAGTATTACCAAAGGCAACATGCCCTCCATCAATTTTCTTGAAATTCTTGAGGCAAGCCATGTTCCCTGTCATGTGCCTAGAGCAACCACTATCAACATGCCAAATGCTCTTTCCCTTGAGTTGTTGTTTGCCCTGCACATAAGATAAACCAATTAGTATTGACTGGGAACCCAAGCCAAAGTGGTCTTGGGCCTCCCTTTCTCATCAAAGTACTTGCACTCCTTTTTGATGAGATTTTTAAATTCAGAAAACTCTTTACTGGAGTACTTTGTCAAGATGATTGGTCTAGAAGCACAAACACTAGAAGCAGTACTAATTTTAGAAGTACTAACAGAGTTAGCAGCACTAACAGGTTTAGTAGTACTAACCTTGTTAGAAGCACTAACAGAGTTAGCAATATTAACATTTGAAGAAGTACTAACAATGTTAGTTTTAGAAGTACTAATACTCTCAGCAGAACTAACATTGATAGCAGTAGTATTGCTTCTAGCAGCACTATCTTTGTCAGCAGTACTATTTGTGGTAGCAGTACTAACAGTTTTAGTGCTTTTGGGAACCCACATCTTGACACTCTCTTTTACAGTCTTTTTCTTCATTTGGCTTTTAGATTTAACATGTTTCTTAGCCACATGGTTCCTTTCATTCTTCCTATAACCAAAGGGTTTTTGCACAGATCTTTGAAAATTTATCCTTTGGTTCATAGGATTAAAATAACAGTGCTTGGCAAGATGGTTCAATTTGCCACATATGAAACAAGGTTTTGGTCTGATGATTCTACTCAGATCAACTCCTTGTTTCTAAGCCCACTGATTATTCCAATTTCTTTGATTTCCCCTCCTTTTATCATGTTTTAGGGGCTCATATTTATTACCTGCACACTGTTTGCAAGGAACAGGATTCACAACTGTAGTCTGCTTGTAATGGACCTTTTTAGACTTTCCCTCAGTCTTCTCAACACCATTAGATTTGACCCAATCCCTTCCACCACCCTCATTGGTAAGAATGTTATTTTCTAAGGGAATCTCACCACTCACAGTGTTATCCTTACTCTTATCAGCTTCTTTCTCAGTCTTGTCCTTAACAACTACTTCATCTAAAGGATCTACCTTAGTGGCTCCCTCATGCAAGTCCTTCCTATCCTTGTTCTCCAGCAAGTCTGATTTTGGAGGGATGTAGTTGTTATTGTATGGTGGTGGTGTGGTATTGTACCCAATTCCTGGTTTAAGCTTATCATGGATTTGGACCTTTAGCATAGAATCCATGGCTTTAGAAGCATATGAAAACTTTTCCACATCCAGCTTAACCTTGGCTAGCTCTCCTCTCAACTTTTCATTCTCCTCTTTAGACTTTGTCAGTTGGATTTCTAGATCATTTTTCTCCCACTTCCAGTAATTTGTATCATATGTGTGTTGAAGTTCATTGGCTTGGAAACCTTTAATTTGTTCCTCAAACCTTTCAACAATTTTCACATAGTCTTTTCTATCCTTTTCTAACCTCTTAAGGTCATCACTCATACTCTGGTTGTGATCCCTGTACCTTTTCACAGTGTCTATGCAAGATTGAGAATAGAGATTAGAAAGTACCTCAGTTGGGAGATCAGATACCTCTGCCATGAGAGCTTGATTTTGAATGGCATCTTCTGCTTGATCACTCCAGTCAAACCCCATTCCTTGTTGAGAAACAAGAGCTTGAGTAGAGTTTCTGTTCTGGTTGAAGCTTCTAGCCTGAGCTTGTTGGTGGTTGTTTTGAGACATTCCACTTCTGCATTCCCTGGCAAAGTGTCCCTTCATGTGACACTTGTAGCACTCCACCTTTGACTTATCAAAGCCTGCTCCATCTTCTCTTCTTTGGGAGAAGTTGTTCCTCCGAGTCCTTTTAATGAACTTCTTCACCCTCATAGAAAGCATGGCCATATGCCATTTAATATCCATATCTTCAAGATCATCAGGATGAAGCTGTTTCAAGTCATCATTGATTAAAGAAGAGTTTCCATGGCTGGAAAGAAAGGCTTCAAACACAGATTCATTGCCTTTTTCTTGATTTACTCTACTAGCAGTATTAACTGATTCAGGGTTAGCAGTAGAATCAGTTGATGCTGATAGGAGTGCAGCATTATGAACTTATCCAGTAGGCTTCTTCTTTGCTTCCACCTCAAATTCAAACACTCTCAGATCATTATACAGATCATCCAGTTCCTTTTCTTCCAACATGTCATTCTATCTGAATGAGACAGTGTATATGGTCCATTCATCTCCAAGAGATCTAAGGAACTTTCGGTTGACGTCATCTTGTTCCATCTGAACTCCAACAGTAGCCAACTCACCAATTAATTTATTGAATCTATCAAAAGTTTGAGTCATAGACTCATTCTTTGAAGATGTAAAATTCTCCTATTGCTGCTTGAGAATATCCCTTTGATTCCTCTTAGTGCTTTTGGTGCCGGCAAATCTCTTCTCTAAAGCATTCCATAGAATCTGAGCATCAGTGCAGTGATGAAACTGATGTTGATACTCATTAGGAATGGCCAAAAGCAGGGTGCTTAAGGCTTTCATCTCCAATTGTCTTACTTTCTTCTCAGCATCAGTTTTTGGAGGTGGTCTTCTTCCATCTTGTCCAATTTTTCCTTCAGCAGAGGGACCATTCTCAACAATGTCCCACATAGAAAAGTCTGTAAGGAGGATGTACTGCTTGATCCTAATTTTCCACATGTCAAACTCATTAGGTTTGAGCATGGGAACCTTTGAAACAAGAGTACTGTTTGATTCAACTGTGTTTTCCATGATGAATGAAGATTTCTGAGAATACTATGCTCTGATACCACTTATCAGGATCTGATTCTTAACAAGAATAATAAAACTCAGAAACAATATTAAAGAAGTTGCGGAATAACACTTTAATATTCAAAATATCAATGTAACAGTAAAGAATGAATCACAACTTGTAAACTTTATTGAATGATTAAAGTTACAAGCTTTCAAACAAAACCTCAATCTTGATGAACAGGCTCACCAAGACGAATTCTACTTCTCTAGAACTAGGATTGTAAACCTTGAGGTTAATTCTCTCTGAACAAAAACTTAGAAAAAATCTCGTATTAAAACTATTTTGAATACATCTATACATATACTGAAAATAAAAGATAATTACAAAACTTAAAAGATCTTCAGTATATTCTTCTATAATTATCTTCACACCTTCCATGATTATCTTCAAGCCTTGATCTGCGCATATTTTGATTATCACATAAGCAGTACTAAATCAGAGCAGCATTAATACTCTGAGCAGTATTAATCTTCAGCAGTACTAACCATTTTCAGCAGCATTAACCAATTAGCAGTACTAACTACTAGCAGTACTAACTCTCCAAGCAGTACTAACTAATCAAGTAGCAGAACTAACTCTTTAGGCAGTATTAATTCTACTAGCAGTAGTAATCTTGTA
This sequence comes from Arctium minus, assembly GCA_954870635.1. Lineage (NCBI taxonomy): Eukaryota > Viridiplantae > Streptophyta > Magnoliopsida > Asterales > Asteraceae > Arctium > Arctium minus. Next base: position 69,133,275 of record OX941092.1, on the reverse strand, counting down.
AGCATGTCAGTAGTAATCACTTAGACAAATCTTCAGTTCCCAACAATACCTGAGAAGGCCTACCAATCACGACGTCCAACGTATACTATAATTACATTCCGAATACCACGGTTTTCCTGGTATGTTAGGAAGTATTGATTGTATGCATTGGAAAGGGAAAAATTGTCTCGGTTGGAAGGGTCAATTTACACGAGATGATCATGGGGTGCTGACAATTATGTTGGAAGCAGTTGCATCTCAAGACCTTTGGATTTGGCATGCTTTTTTTGGTGTTGCAGGTTCTAACAATGATATAAATGTCCTAAATCAGTCTCCCTTGTTTAATAATGTATTACAAGGTTATGCTCCACAAATACAATTTGTTGTGAATGGAACATAATATAATAATGGACATCATCTTGGTGACGACATATATCCGGAGTGGGCTACGATTGTGAAAAGTTTTTCACATCCATCAGACCCTAAAAAAAGTTCAAAGAAATGCAAGAGGCGGCTAGAAAAGATGTAGAACGAGCGTTTGGTGTTCTTCAATCTCGTTGGGCAATTATAAGAGGAGCAGCAAGATTTTGGCAAATCAAAATAATGAGTGACATCATTTATACATGCATCATATTACATAATATGATTATAGAAAACAAAGGGATTTCAGCAACTAGTTGGTCTGACGACAACGTAGATCCTCCAATACTCGCATCTCAAGGTTTCGGTCAACAATAACTTCAAATGAATGCTGAAATACGTGACCGTTCAGTGCATCATCAACTTCGAGCAGATTTGGTCGAACATATTTGGGAATGGTTTACAGAAGATTGATGTAAGTTTATTAAAATTGTTTTTTAGTTATTGTAACTTTTAATTATTATGACTTATTATTGTAATTTTTAATTATTGTCATTTAATTATAATAGTAAACTTTTTTATTATATAAACTATGGATCGGTTCATGATTGGGAATGAAAGATTTATGAAATGTGCAAGAGCGAGAAAACTGATGTGGCAGAATCATGAACCTCTAAACACATTCATGATTGTGGATGCTCTTAAGGAGCATGAAACAAGTATAAATCATGTAATAAATATGAAATTTTGGTATGCTTTGCTTCTAAGACTTCAAAAGAATCGAACTATTGACAAAGTCGTTCAAACCTAAATAGAAAAAGAAAAAAAATCATTGGAAAAAAGTCTTGGTAAGAATTGTTTCTATTGTAAAGTATTTTCTGCAAAACATAACTTGCATTTTGTGGCAGTAATGGAAGATTGTTGAAAATAACAGCCATAAATTTTAGGCTTAATTAAAATGTTGCCTGAATTTGACCCAATTATTCAGGATCATGTCCAACGTATTACAAATGATGATTTACATGTTCATTATCTTGGTCATAAAACTCAAAATGAGTTATTAACTTTGCTTGCTAGGAGAATTAAATATGAAATTATTAATAAAGTAAAAGAGGCAAAGTATTCTTCTGTTATTTTTGATTGCACACTTGATATAAGTCATCAAGAACAAATGTCCTTAATAACAAGGTACTGTTGGTCCTGAATGGGATGACAATAATTCAACAAGTAATTGTAAAAGGGGGGTTGAATGCAATTACTCGATTTTTACTTAATTTAATTCTTATTGATAATAATATCAAGAGTTACAATTAGAATACAAAGATTGATGTGAAAATAGGAAGCTATACAAGATACAACGGACCTAAACATCTTCACAAATATTACAAAACACTCAAAAGATTATATTTTTGGAAGAGCAAGTAGTCGATTTGCTTGATTCACATAGAGAACTATTTAGAAGGTGTAACCTTACATGGGAGCACCATGTGAAATAAATGTATGGGAGCACTTGTCCACTTGGGTATAAGATGCTCAACATTGACTTCAGAACTTTGGAGAGTCCTTTTCATTGTAAAAGGTAAATGTTTGTCGTTGAATTAAACCACATACATTTTTGAGAGGTTACATCAAAAGCATATTAGGACAAACATACATTTTCAGGTGCTTTAGAGAATGTTCTGAGATTTGGTCAAACATGCAAAGTCAGTAAGATTTGGTCAGAGTTGATTTTGCAGCTGAATCTTCTGAGAGATCGGCCAATAGTTAATATGACTAACCGATCAATAAAATTCAGCTACATGAAGAGGAGGCTTGGAGCATAATTTGGATGGTAGATTATTGATCCGCATCAGTTGATCTACTTCTTGGGATATCATCTAGTCTTTGATGTTGCCGAACAAGTAATATATATCAAGCCTTATTACAATAGAGAACCAAAAGCTAGCTAAGTGTAAGATGACAATATTTAGAGAGTGATCAAAGGGTCATCAACAAATCCATCGGTGACCCATCAGGTATGTAGATGTCTCTTCTAAATATTTTTGCATTGAGGAATCTTTTCTAGGATTTTTGGAGGTAAATGATACCACATGCCAAGGTATGTTTCATGTTCTACTAGCAAAATTAAAGTGTCTTAGTTTGGATATAGATTATGTGTGAGGAAAAGGTTATGATGATGGTTCAAACATGAAGAGAAAACATCGGGGAGCACAAAAGAAGTTAGTAGATATAAATCCTAGAGCATTTTATACATCTTGTTCTTCTCATAGTCTTAATTTAACTTTGCGTGATATATCCAATACTTGTGGTAAAGTTAGAGATTTTTTTGGAATAATTCAGTGTATTTATACAATATATGCGTATTCTACTAAAAGATGGAAAGTGTTTAAAGATAATGTAAAAGGATGGACCGTGTAGTCATTGTCAATGACTCGTTGGGATAGTCGTATTGATAGTTTAAAAGCTATAAGATTTCAAGTGTTAGATATAAGAGAAGCTTTACTTAAAGTAGCTCAAATTGATAATGTTTTAAAAATTGGAAATGAAGAAAAATCTTTAGTACAAAATGAGCTAGGTGCTTTTTAGTTTCTAATGTCAATGGTGGTTTGGTATGAAATATTATATGTTGTAGATTTGGTTAGTAAGTAATAGCCGAAGATTTGGCATTATCACATGTCAGTTCCATACATTATGGGAGTCTTAATTATATATGGGAGTTATCCTCCTTCCTAAGTTGTCCATTGAGATTGAACTATATTAGAGGATTGGTGCTACGATTTAGAGGCATAAGAGAATACCAAACATTATGGTATCAGAGCCTCACAAATATTCCCTCCCAACCCTATCACCCTCATAATCATCCTCTTCTTCCTTAGTCATGCCGCCATGACTGGTACCACACCAACTTCTTCCTCAACTAGTTCATCGATGTTTCATCCAGCACTTGTCGTGTCAAATATTAAATCCTTTATTCTTATCACTTTAGAAATAAAAAAAAGGTCAGTATCTCTCCTGGGCAGAACTGTTTAATATTCACACTACTACTTACCAATTTCTCGACCATATTGTCCCGCCCAAAAATACCTTGGTTGATCCCACCTTATGGAAATGTTTAGATGCTATTGTACAACAATGGATCTATGGAACGATATCATCGTATCTGCTACAAACCATACTTGATCTGAACTCTACAACCCAAATAGCATGGAATCACGTCCAAGAAGTTTTTCTAGATAATAAGAACTCATGGATGGTATTACTTGATAATTAGTTCACGCGTCTCCAATAGTTTGACTTCCCCCTCCGTTTCAGCATATTGTCAATAACTCATTTCAATCAATTTGCGAGCATAGGTGCATCGGCCTTCGATCAACGATTGGTTTTGTAGTTAGTAATCGGCCTTTCTGAGGCATATGATGGGGTCACAACTCTCCTTCAACAATCTGATCCAATCGTTTTATCGTGCTAGAAACATGCTCACATTTGAGGAATCCCAGAAAGCAATACAAGTAACCACCTCTCCTCCTATGGCCCTAGTTACCACAGTTCCAACTGAACTCAACCCACCACCAAGATACCTCTCAACAGAGTGGTATGGATATCCATCGTATCGTGGCTAGGGGGAGAGGTCATGGCCCTCGTAGACATGAAGGATGCAACTACTGTGTATAGGGTTCTGATCGCAATTTCCAGCCTCATCAACCATGGTCTTTCTCGCCTGCCACAATCACCAGCAAGGACAGTGGCCCGTGTCACCATGTGTGTATCCGATGATGGGGTATTCTGCACCAATTTAGAGCTCTCGACCATAACCCCATCTTTCACAGGATCAGGGTAATTTAGGTCCACAACCACAACAGGCATATTACTCTAATACTCAGTCATAATATGCTCCTATCGATATTTGATCCGTATTATACACAATGTCTCTTAATCTACTAGGATATGAATGATACATAGACACGGGATCCACTTCTTACATGACCTCGGACCCAGGTACAATGTCTCACTTTTTCTAATAGGCCTTTAACTGATCGCATTATTGTTGGAAATGGCAATTCGCTTCCAATTACGGGTACGTGTATAACATCTTTTTTAGCCCCTTATCCTCTGTTTCAACTCAATAATCTTTTGGTTGTTCCAAATTTGATTAAAGACCTTGTGTCGATAAGACAATTTACCAAAGATAATTTTGTCTCTGTCGAGTTTGACCCGTATGGTTTTTCTGTGAAGAATCTCATGAGGGTACCATACTCCTTTGCAATAATAGTAAGGCACTCTTTACCTACTCAAGTCAAGTCCATATCCACCACCTTCCGCATTATCATCCGTCTCCTCTTATCTTTAGCATGACCGCTTAGGACATCCGGGCGATTGAACTTTGCGCGCAATCTTATTCCATATCATTATGTTTCTTGGATTTGTTATTCCTGTCAATTGGGAAAACATAATAAGTTGCCTTTTTTCCCCTCTACTTACTTTTCTAGTGGACTTTTTGAAATTGTTCACAAAGTGATATTTGAACATCTCATATATTAAGTATAAGTGGCCACAATTAGTATTTACTTTTTCTTGATGACTATACCAACTCTATGTGGACATTTCCTCTAGCTCAAAAATCACAAATGTTTTTAATCTTTAACCGATTTTGTGCTTATATATGTACTCAATTGGAAAGAGTTATAAAACAATTCCAATGTGACTACGGGAGGGAATACAATAATACCAAGTTTCAACAACTATGTTTCGATAATGGTATTCATATTTGTTTTTCCTGTCCTTATATATGTCTCAAAACGGCAAAGATGAGTGTAAACTACAAACCTTAAATAAAATCCATAGGACTTTGCTTTTTTATTCGAATAGGCCATCATCGTTTTGGGTCTATGCCCTCCAAACTTCCACCTATCTCCATAAAATTCTTCCCAATAAAACACTTTCCTTCAAATCTCCTTACTGAATTCCTTTACAACAAACTTCCCTCTTACTCTCATCTTAGGGTTTTCGGTTGCTTATGATTTCCACATGCTCCTTCCTCCACTATCCACAAGCTTCATCCTCGTTCTACTTCATGCGTCTTCTTGGGGTTTCCGCAAAATAATCATGGGTATCATTGTTTTGACATGTCTTCAAAGAAATTTAGTCTTGAGACATGATAACTCTCAAATATTGAGAGTTAATTCCTCTCTGTTTATATTCATTTTGCCACATTTTCACCCTTTTTGTCTCTCATCTCCTTCAATTGGTCTTAATTGTTCAAACATGATGATGAAGTCTCAAGAATGCAAAAATTTCGGTTTCACTAACTTTTGTGCAGAAAGTGGCCACCTTGCTGGCACCTTGTCGCCACGTTGAACATAGGCTGAAAATTTGTTGATAAGTTCCAGCCATTTTCGGAAAGGTTGACTTCTGGAGATATGAAAAGAGCCTTCTGATCTTTCACTAGAATATTCAAGAAAGAGAAAAAAAAATGGAGGTCCAAGGAAAGTTCAACACTCTTCCTTAAAAGCTACTTTTAAGGAATAGTCACATCACCACTTTTCTCTTCCTTGGGCTATAAATGAGGGCTTGGAGAAACCATTTGGACACATCACAACTTCCAGGAGCATTGAAGACTTCTGGAGCTTAAGCATTTAATTTCTAGTCTTTCTTTGAAGCTTGTATTTAGTTGCATTTAATTTTAACTTCTTTGTAAAAGCTATCGCCAAAGTGGCCACCTTGTCACCACTTTGGCAATAGCTCTTTAGTTATTTATGCAATTTATGTTTATGTTTTATCCTTCTTCTCCCATGTCTTTTGCTGTTATTATGAGCTAAACACCCCCTTGGGTGTGGGTATGAGCCAAAGCTAAGACTAGTAGGCAACACTTGGGTGTTGCTATCGTTGCTAACTCTTAGACTTGGTCACTTGAGTCGGGACTTCAACTCAACGCGGACAATCCGATCACTTGTTAGTGTTAATATTAGATCTTAGACCTCGAGAGGGGCAGATCTGAAATACGGCTTGGGTGATGCAAAGAAGATTTGAGAAAGTCTTTTATAACCACGTAGAGATACGGGTTTTTGCATGACTTTAACTAAGGTTCAAATGTCGGTTGATATGGGTGTCACAAAGAGATTTGGGCGTTCATATCTATACTGGTGGAACTGAAATCCTTAGAGGTTTACTTAGTTAAGTCGGCAAGTCTAGAGTTGGCCAACGTGGTGACAAAGTGGGGACAAGGTGGCCACGTTCCGAGGAAGCTCATTTTCGAGAGAAAAGGGGTTTTACGGCTGTCGTGTGTCATTTTGTTTCTAACCAAGTTGTTTCTACATCAGTCTTAGTCAATGCTTGTACCCACATCCTATCTTTAATACTGTTAATTCCGTTAATCGTTGTTTAATTCACTTAAAACCCACAAAATATTGATATTGTTCTCAAAAATCAACCAAGCACTAGAAGTTCATGAAAACGTCTCTGATTCTTAGTTGACTAGTCCCTGTGGAAACGATCTCGGTACTCTACCACTTTATTACTTGTAGCGATCATAGTGTCCGGTGTGCACTTGCACCGCCACTGTGGCAACAAAGTGGCCCCTTTGTGGACCTATACGATTTTCCGCTATCAAGTTTTTGGCGCCGTTGCCGGGGACTAGCGCGATTTTAAATCCTAAGATATTGACTTTTCATTCGAGCCTGAGTTGCTTGTGTCTTTTATTTTTAGTATTTTCCGTGTTGTATGCCAAGGCTACAACACGGTAAACTTGTACCTCTTAACCCCGAAATTGAAAGAACCGTTAAAAGACGAAGAAGAGGTAGAAGAGGTCGGCAAAATCAAAACATGGCTGGAAATGGTGGAGATCCTCCACCACCACCTAATGAAACAACCATAAGAATTGCCGACGATAAAGAACGGGGAATACGGGACTATGCAACACCCGAATTTGATCAATTAAAATCGGGTATTCTTAGGCCCAACATGGTAGCACAAACTTTTGAACTAAAACCGGTAATGTTTCAAATGATCCAAGCAATGGGTCAATTTGGAGGGTTACCGTTGGAAGATCCGCACTCGCATTTAAAATCATTTTTAGAAATGACGGATCATTTTCGCATTCAAGGTGTTACAACCGAAGCCTTACGTCTTACGCTCTTCTCTTATACATTGAGAGATAGAGCCAAAGCTTGGCTAAATTCTCAACCTCCTCACTCCATTGATAGTTGGACAAGTTTGGCCGAAAAATTTCTAAAAAAATATTTTCCACCAACTAGAAATGTGAAGTTTAGAAACGAAATTTTGATGTTTCGACAAGATGAGGATGAAGCGATTTCGGATACATGGGAGAGATTCAAAGACTTAATTAGAAAATGTCCTCATCATGGAATCCCTCATTGCATCCAATTAGAGACATTTTATAATGGTCTTACTAATGCCGCTAAAATTATTCTTGATGCTACGGCCGGTGGCGCTTTCACCTCTAAAACTTATAACGAAGGATATGATATTTTGGAGAAAGTGGCCAACAATAACACCGATTGGTCAAACCCACGAGCTCTTGCTACCAAGAATGCATCGGGTGTTCACGAAATTGATGCCATCACCGCCTTAAACGCACAAATTGTAGCTTTAACTAACTTGGTAAAAAATAACCTGAACTTAAATGGAGAAAAGAACCAAGTCCAAGCCATAAATGAATCTTGTGTGTTTTGTGGTGAGAACCATGCTTTTGAGTGTTGTCCCGGTAATCCCGCTTCGGTTAACTATGTAGGAAATAATTCTAGGAATAGCCCATTTTCTCCAACCTACAATCCAAATTGGAGAAATCACCCGAACTTCTCATGGTCGGGAAACCAAGGACTTCAACCCCCCGGGGTTCATCAAGTCCCAAACCGACCACCAAATCCCCCAGGATTTCAACAAGGACCGTCTCATACATACCAAAGTGGGCAATCCTCACAACCGTATGTACCGAGACAACAAAATGCATCGGAAAGTAATGGTTCACTCGAATCTTTACTCAAAGGTTTTATAAACCAAACCAATGCAACTTTGAGAGGTTTTGAGACTCAATTGGGACAATTCGCCGCCGAGTTGAAAGGGAGACAAGTGGGCACTTTACCTAGTGACACTGAAACCCCTAAGGGTAAGGAGCACGTTAAGGCCGTGACTTTAAAAAGTGAAACTCGAGCATCCAAACCCAGTGAGGAAATCTTAGTTGATACCGTTGTACAAGATGAGACCACACATGCTTTTGACAAAGAAAAGTTTCCGTCACTTTTTCCAGCCAACGTAGCTGGAAAGTGCCCACCTTCGGGACAGAATAGGACAGCCCCTTCACGGACTGTTCTGCCTTCAGATCCACCTCTCCAAGGTGGTGAGCAGGTGCCCACTTCACAACCCATAAGGGCAAATTCAAACCAATCAAATTTGGACTTGCGAGACCTCCCTTTTCCCGGAAGAATGAAGAGCAAAAATGAGGATGTGCAATTTAAAAAAAAATTGGACGTTTTCAAACAATTGCACATTAACATACCTTTGGTTGAAGCTCTCGAGCAAATGCCAAGTTATGTTAAATTTTTAAAGGACATTCTCAACAAAAAAAGGAGGTTAAGTGAGTACGAAACTGTGGCCTTAACAAAAGAATGTAGTGCTTTTCTCACATGTAAAATTCCTCCCAAACTCAAGGACCCGGGAAACTTTACCATCCCGTGTTCAATAGGGGGAAAAGAGGTGGGTCATGCTCTTTGTGACCTCGGAGCAAGCATAAATCTCATGCCACTTTCGGTTTTTAATAAATTAGGAATTGGAGAAGTCCGACCCACGATCGTTACTTTACAATTAGCAGATCGATCGTTGGCTTATCCCAAAGGAAAAATTGAAGACATTTTGGTTCAAGTTGACAAATTCATCTTCCCGGCCGACTTTTTAGTTTTGGACTATGAAGCCGATAGGAATGTCCCAATCATCCTAGGGCGACCATTTTTAGCAACGGGTAGAACATTAATTGATGTCCACAAGGGAGAACTAACCATGAGAGTGAATGACCAACAAGTGACGTTTAACGTTTTCAAATCACTTAAGTTTCATGGGGAAGTAGAAGATTGTTCAGCATTAGACACCTTAGAAAGAGAGGTTGGCATCGACACTGTTGAAGGTGGCCACGTCAGTGTAGAATACTTGGAGGATTTAGACTTTATGAGCGAGGAGGAAATTGAGGAGACCATAGCAGCGTTTGAACAGTTAGATTTCACGGACAGAACGATCTCGCAACCATCCATCATTGAACCACCTAAGCTAGACTTAAAGCCCCTACCCGATCATCTTAAGTATGCTTACCTCGTCGAGGAAGAAAAATTGCCCGTCATTATTTCTTCCAAATTGACCCAAGAGCAAGAATTAAGTTTGATTGAGTTGTTGAGGAAATATAAGAAGACCTTAGGTTGGACCATAGCCGATATTAAGGGTATAAGTCCGACGGTTTGCCAACATAAGATAATTTTGGAAGATAATAGCATTGGCAAAGTGCAACCGCAAAGGAGACTTAATCCTATCATGAAAGATGTTGTAAAAAAAGAGGTTTTAAAATGGTTGGATGCGGGGATCATTTACCCCATTTCTAGTAGTAGATGGGTGAGCCCGGTACAATGCGTACCAAAGAAAGGTGGCACCACGGTGATCACAAATGACAAACGAGCTCATACCAACTAGGACCGTGACGGGATGGAGGATTTGTATGGATTATAGGCAATTAAATCTCGCCACCAAGAAAGACCATTTCCCTCTACCATTCATAGACCAAATGCTTGATAGGTTGGCCGGGAAAGAATTCTATTGTTTCTTGGACGGATATTCGGGATACAATCAAATTCATATAGCACCCGAAGATCAAGAGAATACTACCTTCACTTGTCCCTTCGGAACCTTTGCTTTTCGGCGTATGCCATTTGGATTGTGTAATGCACCCACAACTTTTCAAAGATGCATGATGTCAATTTTTTCGGATATGATTGAAGACACCATGGAAGTTTTCATGGATGATTTTTCGGTAACGGGAACATCTTTTGAAAATTGTTTAAAAAATCTTGAAAAAAGTTTGCAAAGATGTGAAGCCCATGACTTGATTTTAAATTGGGAAAGATGCCATTTTATGGTGCAAGAAGGGATAGTCTTGGGTCACATGATTTCAAAGAAAGGATTGGAAGTTGATAAAGCCAAACTTGAGGTAATAATGCAATTACCCGAGCCCACCTCGGTTAAGAGCATTAGGAGTTTTTTGGGGCATGCGGGATTTTATAGGAGGTTTATTAAAGATTTTTCAAAAATCGCAAAACCCCTTTGCAATCTTTTGCACATTGACCAACCCTTTGAATTTACCTCCGAATGTAAAAAGGCTTTTGAAACAATTAAAAATGCTCTCGTTTCGGCACCCATTGTGATTGCCCCCGATTGGAATTTACCATTTGAAGTAATGTGCGACGCAAGCGATTGGGCCGTGGGTGCGGTTCTTGGTCAAAAACGAAACAAAATTTTTCACCCAATATACTACGCAAGCAAAACTCTTGTTGAAGCACAAATTAATTATACAACAACCGAAAAAGAATTGCTTGCGGTAGTATTTGCTTTCGATCGCTTTCGTTCCTACTTGATTGGCACCAAGGTTATCATTCATACCGATCATTCCGCCATCAAATACTTATTTAATAAAGCCGATGCTAAACCTAGGCTTATTAGATGGGTTCTTCTTTTGCAAGAATTTGATGTCGAAATTGTTGATAGAAAAGGCACCGATAACCAAGTGGTCGATCATCTTTCTCGCATAGAAGGAACGGTATCTAGTGGGGGTGATCATGAAATTAAAGAGATTTTTCCGGACGAGCATGTTTTGGCCATACATCATCATAAAGAACAACCGCCATGGTATGCGGATTTAGCCAACTATCTTGCATGTGGGCTAAAGCCGTACCATTTTCAAGGGCAACAATGGAAAAAGTTTCTTCATGATAGCAAACAATATTTTTGGGACGACCCATTTCTTTTTAAAATGGGTGCGGACCAAGTTTTGAGAAGATGTATTCCGGAGGCAGAAATGTTAGGGATTTTAAAAGAATGTCACGCCTCACCGTATAGTGGCCACTTTGGTGGCCAACGTACGGTGGCCAAGATTTTGCAAAGCGACTTCTTTTGGCCAACTCTTTTTAAAGATGCATTCGAATTTGTGAAAAAGTGTGATCAATGTCAACGAATGGGAAATTTGTCTCAACGCAATGAGATGCCCTTGAACAATATTTTGGAAGTAGAACTTTTTGATGTTTGGGGCATCGATTTTATGGGACCATTTCCCATGTCGTTCAACAACCAATATATTTTAGTTGCGGTCGATTATGTTTCAAAGTGGGTTGAAGCTAAGGCATGCCCGAGGAATGATGCAAAAACGGTGATAGATTTTCTGCATAAAAACATTTTTGTCCGTTTTGGAACACCCCGAGCATTGATAAGCGATGAAGGGACTCATTTTGTGAACAAAATGTTGAGCATCGTTCTTGATAAATACAACATCCAACATCGAGTGGCCACGGCATACCATCCTCAAACTAATGGTCTTGCTGAACTTTCTAATAGGGAAATTAAAAATATTTTGGAAAAAGTGGTTAAACCTAATAGAAAGGATTGGTCACTCAAGTTGGATGATGCGTTATGGGCATATCGTACAGCCTTTAAAACCCCTTTGGGAATGTCTCCTTACCGCATTGTGTTCGGAAAAGCTTGCCACTTACCGCTAGAATTGGAATATAAAGCTTTTTGGGCCACAAAAGAGTTGAATTTAAGTGAGGACTCCGCAGGAAATAAAAGAAAGCTTCAAATAGCCGAGTTAGAAGAGTTGAGATTTCACGCTTACGAAAATGCCAAATTATACAAAGATAAAACCAAAAGGTGGCATGATCGTCGGATAAATCAAAGGAGTTTTGACGTTGGTCAACAAGTGTTACTCTTCAACTCGCGGCTAAAATTATTTCCCGGAAAGCTCAAATCTCGTTGGTCCGGGCCTTTTACCATTGTCAAAATCAGTCATTTTGGGACCGTGGATTTGTTGAATCCACAAGACGGTAGTACCTTCAAGGTCAATGGACATAGGGTCAAACACTATCTTCCCGAAGAGGTGCCCAAACCCTCTGAGATGTCCCCTTGAGAAAATCATGAACGTGTTGTGTAAATAGTGTACATAAGTTTGTTTTTGTTTTTGGGCCAAGGTGGCCACCTTGTGGCCACTTGGGGGGCTTAGCTTTGTGAAGAGTCTGAAAGTTGATTTCCAGGCAGATTTTCAATTTTTTTTTATGCATGGCCTAAAATATTCCTTTTGTCCCTTGGTTTTTCCATGCAAACTAAGACATCACAGTTTAATCTAAGCCCATGTTTGGTCCTTTGTTTTTCTGCAAACCTTGTCCTTTATTATTTTTCAGATCTGTATTTTTAATTCCTTGTGCAGGTCAAATTCCCAAAGTCAGCTATATGCCAAGAGTTTGGAGGATAAAGGAGTGTTTTTCAAAAAGTAGATTTTTGGAAAAAGTGAACATCTTTTCAGCTGTCAAAAACCAAGAAACATCACTACCTCCCTAACCCCTCACCTATCTCTCTCACGCGACCCCTCATTTCTCTCACTACATCGGCTACCACACCACCACACCACCGTCACCATCTCGCCATCGCCACCGCATTCTCGAACGATCTCAGCTCCCATGGCACGTCAGAAGCAACTTGTGCCGAGTCCTTTCCCTAATAGTCGATGAAACCGCCGCTCGGCCGCTGCTAGTAGTTCCGCTACTCCGGCGGACAGTCCCCTTGATACCACAATACCACAGCTCGATACCACTGGTGTCTCCACCACTACACCACCCGTCTTCACTGTTCACTATGAGGAGTCACACGCCGTTGTCACCCCTCAGACCATCGAGCAACCACCCTCTCCGTCGGTAAGTAACCCCATCGATGAACCCAAATCCCCGTTGGCAAAAACCCTAACCGCCGATAGACCATCGCCTCTACCCTCGCCGGTGGTTAGTCGCCCCCTTCTCTCTATTCTCATTCCCCAATCTATGCCCGAGGAACCCCATTCCACCAATGTCGCCTCCTCTACCCATCCCGAAACCACCACCGAACCACCCCCGGCGGACCCAACAGCCACCGCAACCACTCCAGAATCTTCTATACCACCCATTTTGCTTCAACTTCGGAGGGCCCACGATGCTTCGCCCCTCTTTAACCCCCAGCCGCGTATTGGAGACTCGGGTGACTACCTGAACCCCCTTTTTGGCCCTGAGCAGCCCGACAATGCATTCGACTTAAATCAAGTCGGTCCCCAAGTTAACACTCCGATTGATCCCCCACCGTCTCCAACAATTAACCCCCATGTCGACAGCCCTGGGCGAAGTGGTCACAAGGTGGCCACGTCAAACTCAGCATCTGGGTCCTCGTTTGCAAGTCCTATTCGGGATACGCCATCCCCATCACACATTGTCGAAGAGCAAGGGAAACAACCTGCCTCCTATTCTGAGCACGAGTATACACCAGACCCGGAAATCGAGCGTCCCAGGAAGCGGGCACGAACTACATCGGTTTCCAAGCCAAAAAGAAGGACGACACGTGCATCGTCCTCCACTACCAAGAAGCCCCGAACTCGCTCTGCGGTCCAACCCCCACAGGAAATCAGGTATGCTTCACCAACCCCCTCCAAGTTGCTTATGGAGCGTGATTTCGATCCCCTGTTGATCAGTACCTATCCCCACATCAAACAAAGGTTGAATACATATAAATGGGAAAAGGCAATCCCTTTTCCCGGTCAAGCCAATGCCACCTGGTTGCGAGAGTTATATACGGCCATTGCGGCCGCTAGGGGCAATACAGTTGTAGTTCGGGGTAAGACTATAGATTTTGGGGCTAAATCCTTGTCCCGCGTTTTCGGCATGGCAGTGCCATCGACCTGCCAGTTTACTCGCATTTTAGGCTCGCTTGACTTGGACACTACCCGAGAGATCGCCACTGCCTTACTGATGCCCCAATTTTTGGCAAATTTTGATGTGACAAAACTGTCCATACCATCCGGACAGTTGACTTTAGAAGCAAGCCTTTGGTTTCAATTCCTCCGGCACAATCTATTGCCGGCTGCTCATGATACATCTCTGTCGAAGGAAAAATGCGTCCTTCTGTTTTGCATTTTGAAAGAATTACCCTTCGATTTTGGACTCGTGGCTTTTAATGCCATCCGGTACGCCGCTTCACGCTCGGGTTCTTGGATTATTTTCCCGATATTGCTAACCCGATTGTTGAGTACCGCAGGGGTCCCCTCAAGAAAGAGTGACGAGACATGCAAAAGTTCCTCTCGCATTGATCTAGGAACTGTCCAGCGCATTATGCGCTCGGGCCGTTTTGCAGCTGAGGCTGGACCACAGCCTTCTGTACAGTCTCCACACGATGACATCCCAAAGCATCCATCTGCCTCCGGTTCCGGCTATGGTTCCTCTGATTGGTTGCAGGTCCTCGCTGAACAACGCGAGGAGCAGAGCGTGCTCTTGAAGGAACTACTGGCGCTTCAAAAAGAACAGTTGGAACAGCTTAAAGCCAATGCAGCCGTCCTCAATGAACTTCAGGCCAAAAATGAACTTTTCTGGGCCTACCAGCGGGATTGGAATCGGGTCATTAAAGGTTTCTATCACAAGAATGACTCAGTTCGTGCCGCAACGCTACCCCGATTTCCCCTCGGTCTCTGTTCGCCCCAAGTTATTATCCCTATCGCATCTCACCAGCACAGCCCGGTTCCTCCGCAATCTGCCTCCGAGCCAACTGCATCTACGGCCGCCGAGGCTGGCCCTTCTGCCGACGTGGGTAAGTCGTGAGTGTTCTTGGGTCATCATCATTTATGTTCAAACTTTGTCTTGTTACTTCTTTTCTGTTTTGTGGTATTTTGTTGTTTCTCTAACTCATTCTATGTTGGTTGTATGTTTGCTCTTCTCGCCGTACTCATATTACCGTCTCTTTGGTTATTTCTAGTACTTTTGTTTTGCACTCATCTCTTTTGCAGGTCTGCTTCTTGGATTGCTCACAATTTTTTACTATTAACGTGATATAGGCCTTTCTTTCTAGATGTTAAGCCCAAACACGTTTCGAATTGAACCCTAGCCTTTTCCCGTAGCAATTTCAACATATCTCTCATTTTCAATGCGGACATTGAAGGGTTTCGTTTGGGGGGTGGGGGCTGCTACAAAAATAGACACAAGTCGTTCTTCCAATGACTCAAAGCCAAAGTGGCCACTTTGTCGCCAGGCTGTCACCACTTTGGCAGAGAAAAAAAAATGATTGAAAAATGATAAATAAATTGGGGATCGGTCAAGGGTCGAATGGCTAGAGGCAATACAAAGAATAAATAGCCAAACCAAAGAAAATTGGAGTCATGCAAATAGAAAAGTTTGGGGGTCATATCGAGCAATTAATTTGGAAACCCAAAAACACAAACCCAATTCAAGCCCTATTTATTAAAAGTCAAATATTTGGGATGCATGAAAAGAAGCGGTACCGTTTTCAAATAAAGTGCTTCGCTCAATCAAGACACGTCAAAGTATTCGGTATGAGTTTTCCTTTCAAGAAATCAACCATCTTTGATCATCATTCGAGTCCTTTTTGGTTAATTCTTTTCTTTTTACTTGAGGATAAGTAATTGCTCAAGTTTGGGGGTGTGATAACTCTCAAATATTGAGAGTTAATTCCTCTCTGTTTATATTCATTTTGCCACATTTTCACCCTTTTTGTCTCTCATCTCCTTCAATTGGTCTTAATTGTTCAAACATGATGATGAAGTCTCAAGAATGCAAAAATTTCGGTTTCACTAACTTTTGTGCAGAAAGTGGCCACCTTGCTGGCACCTTGTCGCCACGTTGAACATAGGCTAAAAATTTGTTGATAAGTTCCAGCCATTTTCGGAAAGGTTGACTTCTGGAGATATGAAAAGAGCCTTCTGATCTTTCACTAGAATATTCAAGAAAGAGAAAAAAAATGGAGGTCCAAGGAAAGTTCAACACTCTTCCTTAAAAGCTACTTTTAAGGAATAGTCACATCACCACTTTTCTCTTCCTTGGGCTATAAATGAGGGCTTGGAGAAACCATTTGGACACATCACAACTTCCAGGAGCATTGAAGACTTCTGGAGCTTAAGCATTTAATTTCTAGTCTTTCTTTGAAGCCTGTATTTAGTTGCATTTAATTTTAACTTCTTTGTAAAAGCTATCGCCAAAGTGGCCACCTTGTCACCACTTTGGCAGTAGCTCTTTAGTTATTTATGCAATTTATGTTTATGTTTTCTCCTTCTTCTCCCATGTCTTTTGCTGTTATTATGAGCTAAACACCCCCTTGGGTGTGGGTATGAGCCAAAGCTAAGACTAGTAGGCAACACTTGGGTGTTGCTATCGTTGCTAACTCTTAGACTTGGTCACTTGAGTCGGGACTTCAACTCAACGCGGACAAGCCGATCACTTGTTAGTGTTAATATTAGATCTTAGACCTCGAGAGGGGCAGATCTGAAATACGGCTTGGGTGATGCAAAGAAGATTTGAGAGTCTTTTATAACCACGTAGAGATACGGGTTTTTGCATGACTTTAACTAAGGTTCAAATGTCGGTTGATATGGGTGTCACAAAGAGATTTGGGCGTTCATATCTATACTGGTGGAACTGAAATCCTTAAAGGTTTACTTAGTTAAGTCGGCAAGTCTAGAGTTGGCCAACGTGGTGACAAAGTGGGGACAAGGTGGCCACATTCCGAGGAAGCTCATTTTCGAGAGAAAAGGGGTTTTACGGCTGTCGTGTGTCATTTTGTTTCTAACCAAGTTGTTTCTACATCAGTCTTAGTCAATGCTTGTACCCACATCCTATCTTTAATACTGTTAATTCCGTTAATCGTTGTTTAATTCACTTAAAACCCACAAAATATTGATATTGTTCTCAAAAATCAACCAAGCACTAGAAGTTCATGAAAACATCTCTGATTCTTAGTTGACTAGTCCCTGTGGAAACGATCTCGGTACTCTACCACTTTATTACTTGTAGCGATCATAGTGTCCGATGTGCACTTGCACTGCCACTGTGGCAACATAGTGGCCCCTTTGTGGACCTATACGATTTTCCGCTATCAAGACATGTAACTTTCGATAAAACCAAGTTCCCCTTCTCTGAAAAATCTAACCCACCAGACACTTAGATACTCCCATTCATACCATGTTTTGTACTCCACCCTCCAGTCCATCACAGTCACCAACAACTCCCATACATGGGTCAATATCTTCCGTGTCTAGCCCCCTCGTCGTACCAACTATCTCACTTTGTCTTTCATTCACCATCTTATTCGTTCACTATATCGTCCCCCCCTTACCCACCCCTCACCCATTACTATTGATGATCGACCTACACCCCAACATTTGTTGATGACTTGTAGCCGAGAGGGCATTATAAAACACAGTCCCAAGTATGCCCTTCACACCATTAGTAAACTAATTTCCAATTTTTCGTCCTCTCACATAGATGCTCTTTGTGGCGATAACTGGTCCAACGATGTGCATGATGAGTTTAAGGCGCTCATAAAAATGATACATCGGGAACTTGTGCATAGGTCTCTTGGCGTTAATGTTATTCGTTGCATGTGGGTTTTAACACATAGATTTCATGCTAAAGGGGTGAGCACCATAAGGCTCAGCTGGTTGTTAATGGCGGGTCAAAACAAATGGGCGCAGATTGTCATGAGACATTAAGTCTAATGGCAACTACAATATGCATTGTTCTCAGTCTAGATCTCTCTAAGAAGTCGGGTATTCACCAACTTGATGTGAAAAATGTATTTCTCCATGGTACTCTAAATGAAACGATGTTCATGCATCGACCCTCAGTTTCAAAGGTACCTGTTTCCAAATCATGTATATTGTCTAAAACAAGTCTTTGTATGGCTTAAAATAGGCTTCCCACATGTGTTATACTCGTTTTGCTTCCTTTGTTCAAACTCTCCATTTTACTCATAGTTGCTCGGACTATTTTTTGTTTATTTATCGACATGGACAACATACGACTAACTTGTTATTATATGTAGATGACATCATCCTTGTCTTATGCTCTTCGAAAGTCTAATATAGGGAAGCTTAGTTCCGAGTTTGCAATCAAGGATCTTGGCAACTTACATTCTTTTTGGCGAATCAAGGTTTTTCAACATGCCAACAGCTTGTTTTTGTCACAACCCAGGTATGCTTCGATATCTTAACTCGTGCCAACATGTCTTCCTGCAATGCTACGACTATTCCAATCGACATCCACGCGAAACTCATCACACTTGGGTTCTTTTGTCAAGGATCCAACCTTATACCAGAGAGTTTAGAAGGGCCTCTGTGATATTTGAAATTCACACGTCCAGGCATATCCTAGGCTCTGCAATAGGTTTTCCTGTTTATGCACGGTCCATGGGAACCCCATTTTCAGGCTCTATATCGCATAGTATGCTACATCGGCGGAACTCTCCATCTCAGTTTACATGTGAAGGCTTCTTCCACATCAAATTTGATAACATATACCGATGTCGATTGGGGTGGTTGTCTGGATACTTATCGGTCAACATCTAGGTTCTCTCATCTTATGGTCATCTAAACAACAAGCAAATATTTACCATTTGAGTGTTGAAACAGAATACCATCGTCGCGAATGTAGTTTCAGAGACTTGTTGGGTACTCAATCTTATTCTCGAACTTCACTGCCTGATCACCAAAACGACATTGGTCCATTGTAATAATGTAAGTGCAGTTTATCTCTCTAGTAACCCGATTCAACATCAGCACACCAAGCACGTGGAGATCGAATTTTCACTTTGTTTGTCAACAATTAGCTCGCGGTCAGGTTTGTATTCTTCTAATTAGCTTCAATTCTAACATTTTGGTAAAATAAGTTTCAGAAGTAATCGGTTACAACCCTGGTGGTGATGGAATGAGTATAAGGATGGGTGTTTGTATCGTCGATTGTGAGTAGGTGAAGGTTTGCAAAATCAGAAAATCATTCCTTGATCGATATAATCAGGTATAACTCGATAACTCGATTTCATATCTAATTAGTTTCAATTCTAACATTTTGGTAGAATTAGTTCCAGAAGTAACCGATTACAACCCCGGTGGTGGTGGAATGAGTAGAGGAGATGGGTTTCGGTACCGTCGATTGTGAGTCAGTGAAGGTTTGCAAAATTAGAAAATCAGTCCTTGATCGATATAATTAGGTATAACTCTAATTTTACTTTAGAGATGTCGAATGATTATGACTAAAAGTCTCTTGAAAGGCATTAATTGTGCATTTTGTTGTTCATATATCATAAGATGATATGAAGCCTCATGATGTAATACATAAATATTGTAATGCTCATATTTCAAATTCATCAGGATTGCTTCATGGAAAACTTTTGAACACAACTGCAGACATAGATATATTCATCTAATATTGGAAAGAGTTTGTATAACCTTGGCATGCATCTCACTAAATCCTGATGGGAGCCCTGTTTATAAGGTGAACATGACTGGGAAGGGAACACCATCTGATTAATTATCTACTACAAGCATATGAGATTAATACCTCATTAGGTGTCTGAAATAATTCATAGAAAAGAATGATTTATTATGTTTGAGATTTAGTTTAACGCTTCTTTAACTTTAATAATTTGTTAAACATATTTTATGACTATTGGAATTTGGAAGTAATTTATAGAAATGTTGTCGGTTTCTATTTCACCATATATTAGTCTTTATTTCTTCTATCTGTTTGCTCACACTCTTACACAAACCAAGGTCTATTTGTTTGCATGATTTCGTTTGTACTTGGTATGATAGTAAAGCTCACTCTTATGTCATTACTAATAGGTTTATTATAAGCATATCCTAAAACTAGTGGGTCAATTATGCTATGAGCAGATCTCGGATTTCCAGCAACCTATTGAGACCTTTTCTTTTCTTTGTTACAACTTTAGCAACTTGAGACCTTTGAGATCCGTGACTGAAGTATGTCATGTTTTATGAAATTTTGTAAATCAATTGTTAATCTAGAAAACGAGTAAAAATAGAATTTGAGTTATAATCATTTTACAAATGACTAGGGTTGAATTATTATTTATTTTTTTTGTATATTATTCAAATTATAATGACAACGGTGCCATCTTCGTTGTTTATTAGTTGCATAAAATAACGTTCATGTGCTACCCAATTTCATTGCTTGCAATTTCATTACAAGTGTGTCAACTTTGTACTTTCATTCATAATCTACGTCTTGTTACTTTATGAAATTCATGGTTATGATAATAATAGCATTCACATTATCAACTTCAACTTTTAAATTGCTTTTAATTCCATTTATGGTTAGTACATTTTAGTTAATCATATGAATTTGTAACATTTACATCATTAATTCAAGCTTTTAAATTGCATTTAAATCCATTTAAGAATGGGATAGTAAACCACATTGATTAGTGTACAATCCCATATGTTTATATTATATATACACATGATTATTATTTCTTATTACTTTGTTAATTACTCATACTACAATCACAACTTCCATTTTACAAATCTTTCTACATATGGAGTTTGTTGGATTGAAAAATTTGTTGTTGGATAATGATAGTTAGGTTGTGAAAATTAGAATATGTAGGTTGTGGGAGTCTTTGAATACAAAGAGCAATGGAGAATTGATTAGTTTGGACATGGTTTTGGTTGATGAAAATGTGTGTTATTTTATCCTTATTGTACCATTTATTAGCAAAGTATTTTATGGTTAAGTCGTTTATTTTTCTTTGTTCTGTAGGGTTCTCTCATGACAGCAATGGTGAGGAAGAACTTGGTTAATGTAACACCCGCATTTTCTTAATTTGGGTAGGCCCCACTCCAAATCTTAATCTCGATGAGTTCCGTGTTGAGCTTATGATTAATTAAATGTGAGTAAAATTAAAATTATCGGGTCGTGGGTGTAGTCGAAATTGGGTCAAGTTGGGTGTCGGTACCACCCAGGCGATAGTGACCGTGACTATTCCAACTGGCAATGTTGCCAGTCACAATCGCGGGGAACTTGGTGCCTGCGGTACAACCTCGACGGAAGTAACAGTGATTGTGCCCTTGGGCACTCTCGCGTGTCACAACCGCGCCATATGTACCGAGAAGGGGGATGGGACGGCGATAGTGCCATTGGGCATAGTCGCCCGCACGTGCCTCGGGTATAAACCCCCCCTCCAACGATTGTTCTTTATTTATTTCTCAATCTACCCGTTTTTCTTTGCCTTAAATACGATTTTGATTTCCCCAAACCCTCTACCTCCTTAAATGCAAACCTAGGGTTGGTTGGAATCTCCCATTGATTGTCAAGGTTCTTGTTTGGAGCATTATTGAAGGGTTTTCAAGATCACTCCTCCAAATCTCAAGAGTTCAACACACTCCTCCTTTTTTCTAGGGTTTGCCATTTTCTAGGTTTTGGGCGAAAACCTAGATTGTGAGTTCTTAAACTTTGTCAAAACTAGATACACATCATACTATGCTATTTACTGTCATCATTTCTTCTATACATAAATTATATATGAATTGCTATGTGGGTTTTTCTATGTTTGGGTCCAAGAATCCCTTATTCTACTTTGAAGGAGGGTTTCTCAATGGTCATTTGGAACCCTTGGCCAACATTAATGGTGGGACTAATTCCATATTGATTCCTTGGAGATTTTTGGCTTATATGAAGGTCTTTGACCTAATTTTGGTTAGGTGGTTTATTTGGTGGTTATATGATGGTAGATGGTATCATTATGCCTTTCATGAATAAAGAATCGTGAAATTGGGATGTATTACTTGGTTTCCCTTTTATGTTAAATTATGGGTATGATGAAATGAGGAAACTGCTTGTAAAGCATATGTAAAAATATGCATGATGCGATTGGTTTATACTTCTAAATGTGGTACCCATGGTTGGTATTGTGAACATTATATGTGAAGTCAGTGCTTGAGGCCTACTATCGAAATTGTTGGACGAACCAAGTCAGTAAACACTAGGAGGATATAGTCTTGGTGCCACTACTATGGTATGTACCTAGACCTCCGCCATTCGGGGTAATGCCATGGCTGTAGTCCTCGGATGTGTCAGGCCTTTTGGATATCACTCATGGTAGTTGGCAACAAGGTGTATTGACTCTTTGGGTGGAACTTGATTGGTGCTATGGGTCTCCCCCATTGACTCCACGTATGGAAATTTACCCATTAATTGTTATAATGCTTATATATTAAATGCATGATTATTACTCGTACAACTCGCTAGGCTTTTTGGTCTAACACTTGTTTGGTGTCGGTGTGTATCAGGTTCTAGCGGGCCCTGTCTTAAGAAGATTTAGCCGGGGTTTTGAGCGAGCATGGGGAAGATTCCTTTTGGTACACCAAGACGTAGATGACTTTATTTCTTTTTGGGAAGTCATTGAGTGACACCTGTGTTGTAATCTTATTTCATGAGAAATTAGATTAGTAGGTTGTCATTTCCAATACTTCGAATTGTAACTTGTCTAAACAGGTGAATATTCATTTCCCCATTTTTGGGAGGCTCGATTGCTTTGGCAAATTTTATACCATATTTCCATTTTTCGGAAATTTTTATTGTCCCCTTTTTAGGGTGTTACAAGTTGGTATCAGAGCTTTAGTTTAAGTGAACTAGGTATTGATCCTAGCATATCTAGACTTAAACTGTAAGCGTTAACAATAGGATATCCACCTTGGGATAAAGGTCATAGGTAGGGAGAGTATTAGGATCTACGGAATTATACTAATTAAGAGTTGTGATGGCGGTGGAAAGAATCCTTGTGTATAATCCGTTCATAATTTCACTTAGCTAATGCTATTTTGAATGTGTTGTTACGTAAGTTTACTTGATTTACTGTTGTTATGATAATTAATGAATGTATTAGTAAGTACCTTGAGTTTAAACTCATTTAGTCTTTTCTCAACCTCATTCTCGTGTGCGTGTATAATAGATAATCATGGTAAATACCCGGAGCCGGTTACCAACCCCACGAGAGGGTAACGTGGAGGACGAATCTACCGTCGACTAACCTCCTCTAGTCCCGACCGCCGTGAGTCCTCCCATACCCACAGTCTTGGTCGGGGGACCCAAACATATTCCATAGGTGAACCTTGCCACTAATAACCCGATCATCAAGGAAGTGACCCTCGAAACTCGAATCAAGGACAGTATGATGCAAGCCACGAACTCGGCAATGGCACAACAACAGGAATTCTTCATGAAACTATTGGAAGACCGTGACGCGAGTAACCGGCGACCCGAAATGGTTACGGAGAATGTCGTGATTGGGTCGGGAGGTGGAGTGAACGTTGTAGGCACAGAGGAGCAGGTCATTGTTCGAGAAAAGAAAAGAGAGTCGGGATGCACTTATAAGGCTTTTCTGGGTTGCAAGCCACACGAATTTGCAGGTACCATCGATCCCGTCAGTTGCATGTATTGGATCCGTGAGATAGAAATGGCATTCGAATCCAGTGAATGTGATGACTCTCAACGGGTCATGTTCACCTCTCACTTACTAAAGGGTGAGGCCCTAACTTGTTGGAATCTCACCCGCTCATCCCTTACACCCAAGGTGTTGGCCAAACTCTCGTGGCCAACGTTTAAGAAGAAAATTCTGGATAAGTACTGCATTGAGAGAGCTCTAGACAAGATCGAGATAGAATTCCAAAATATGAGGAAGGGTAGTATGTCTATCTCTGATTACTCAAAGCAATTTTTGGAAAAGCTGAGTTTGGCGGAGCATTTGGCTCCCGACGAGAAAATGAAGATCAAGGCCTACCTTTTGGGTTTACCGGCCGAAATGAAAACGGCGGTAAGAAACGCCAAGGTGTCCACAATAGAGGAGGCTATCGAAGAGTCATTGCTGGTGGAGGATGACATTGCTCAAGGAAGGGAAGAGAGAGGGCAGGTCGCTGAGAAAAGAAAATGGGAAGGGCCATCTGGGCCTGTTCGTCAGTCAAAGTCGTTTGTGGGAGGGAGATTTGGAGACTCCTGTCGTGAATCAAGGTGGTGTCACAAATGCAAGGCCAAGCATTTTGGCCCATGCAACCCAAGGCCTCAATCTGGCCCCGTTGAGTGTGCCAAATGTGGGAAGAAGGGCCATGCTATCCGAGATTGCCCTATCCTAGGCCGGTGTGTTTTGAGTGCCAGAAATCGGGACACATGAAGAGGGAATGACCGAAGCTCATGGGTAGTGGTCGTGGAAACTCATTCGGATCGGCAGCAAGAACTGAGCAACCATCGAGAGTGCCCAGTCGAGCATTCAAGATGACCGCCAAGGAGGCGAAGGAGACTGCCGATGTCGTATCGGGTACGTTCCTAGTTAACTCATTGCCTGCTAGTGTATTGTTTGATCCGGGTGCAACCCGTTCTTTTGTGTCAAGCTCATTTTGTAAGAAATTCACCACCCCTATTAGTACCCATCCCGATGCTTTAGTAGTAGAAGTGGATAATGGAGAGCAAGTATTAATTCAATAGTGTTTCAATGATTGTGCCTTAGAGATCAGTGGGAACTCTTTTGAGGTGAATCTGCTACCGATGACCATAGGTGGTTTTGATATAGTTATAGGCATGGATTGGTTAGTTAGGCACAAGGTCGACATCTTTTGCTCCAAGAAGATAATCTGAATGCCTTTGTCGGAAGGTGGGGAAGTCATTATCTACGGGGAGAAAGGGAAAGAGAGTAACCCCATCATTTCATCCTTGAAGGCACACAAGTTCCTAGCGAAAGGGTATTCCTCGTTTCTAGCTTATGTGGTGGATGCGACGAAGAAGTAGAAATCTATAGAAGACGTGAAGATCGTGCAAGACTACCCGAATGTCTTTCTGGAAGATCTGTCTGGGCTACCCCTGGAACGTCAAGTGGAGTTTCAGATCGACCTTACTCCGGGAGCGGCGCCGATAGCCCGTGCTCCATATCGACTAGCGCCAATAGAAATGCAAAAATGATGTCGCAACTTCAAGAGCTTCTGGAGAAGGGATTCATCCGACCGAGCTCATCGCCTTGGAGAGCCCCAGTTCTATTCGTGAAGAAGAAAGACGGATCTATGCGAATGTACATAGATTATCGGGAATTGAACAAAGTCACGGTGAAGAACAAGTACCCACTACCTCGAATCGGCGATCTTTTCGATCAACTCCAAGGTGCGGCATGCTTTTCAAAGATCGAACTTCGGTCCGGCTACCATCAAGTGAGAGTGAAGAAGGATGACATTCCGAAGATGGCCTTCCGAATGAGATACGACCACTACGAATTTCTAGTGATGCTCTTTGGGTTGACAAACGCTCCAGCCGTATTCATGGACTTGATGAACCGCATATGCCACCCTTTCTAGGACAAATCCGTGATTGTTTTCATTGACGATATCTTGATCTACTCAAAGGACGAGGTCGAGCATGGAAAACACTTGCGAGAGGTACTGGAAGTTCTCCGAAGAGAGAAGTTGTTCGCAAAGTTCTTGAAATGTGAATTTTGGCTCCAAGAGGTTCAATTTTTGGGTCACGTGGTGTCTAAAGACGGAGTAAAGGTAGACCCGGCGAAGATCGAGGCGATGATGAGTTGGGAACTACTAACAAGTCCGACGGAGATCCGAAGCTTTTTGGTATTGGCGGGCTACTACAGACGATTTATACAAGACTTCTCCAAAATCGCTTCGCCACTCACCTCTTTGACAAGGAAAAATGTAAAATTCCTTTGGAACAAGACGCAAGATCAAGCTTTTCAAACTCTTAAGAAGAAGTTGTGTGAAGCACCGATCATATCCCTACCCGAAGGATCGGATGACTTTGTGGTGTATAGCGACGCTTCCAAGATGGGTCTCGGGTGTGTACTAATGCAGTGGGGCAAAGTGATTGCTTATGTGTCACGATAACTAATGGATCACGAAAAGAATTACCCGACTCATGACTTAGAATTGGCAGCGGTGATTTTTGCGTTGAAGTTGTGGCGACACTATATGTATGGAACAAAGTGTACTCTTTTTACCAACCACAAAAGTCTAAAGTACATTTTCGGCCAAAAGGAACTCAACATGCAGCATAGAAGATGGCTCGGCTTATTGAAGGACTATGATTGTGAGCTACTCTACCACCTCGGTAAATCCAATATGGTGATGGATGCCTTGAGTCGAAAGAGCCATGAAGGCGGTGTCAAGTTATCCCTCTCTAGGATTGATGTGGTGTCGAGCTTATTGGATAACATCAAGTTGAGCCAATTGGAGGCACTTCGAGACGAAAATCTCAAAACTGAAGTTATGGTGAAGCAAAGAGACCAATTAACGAAGGATAGCCAGGGACTCAAATTATTTCAAGGTCGAATCTGGGTGCCAAAGCTTGGTGGAAATCGGGAACTACTCCTTGAGGAAGCACATAAATCGAAATATTCCATACATCTCAGTAGTACCGAAATGTATAGGGATTTAAAGATGAATTATTGGTGGCCGGTGATGAAACTCGATGTGGCCAACTACGTTGAGAAGTGTGTCACGTGCCTTCAAGTCAAGGTAGAACACCAACGACCGTATGGAAGTTTGCAACCACTGTCCATTCCTGAGTGGAAGTGGGACAACATCACTATGGATTTCGTGACAAAACTACCGAAGACCTTGTGGGGCCATGATACTATTTGGGTGATCGTGGATCACCTAACCAAGAGTGTGCATTTCCTTGCAATGCGGGAGACTTTGCCAATGGAGAAGTTGGTCAAGCTTTATATTGACGAGGTGGTGTCGAGACATGGAGTCCCGCAATCTATTGTGTCTGATAGGGACAGTCGGTTCACATCAAATTTTTGGGCGAGTCTGCAGAAGGAGTTGGGCACGAGCGTTAATCTGAGCACGGCTTACCATCCTCAAACCGACGGTCAAAGCGATAGGACAATTCAGACCCTCGAGGACATGTTGAAGTCGTGTGCTATCGACTTCGAAGGGAATTGGGACTCACACTTACCCTTGGTAGAATTCTCTTACAACAATAGTTATCATTCTAGTATCGGAATGGCACCATTCGAGGCCTTGTATGGTCGGAAGTGCAGAACCCCAGTTTGTTGGCTTGAAGCGGGCGAGAAGCAATTTGCTGGACCGAAAATCGTTCAAGAGGCGGCGGAAAAAGTGAAGGAGATCCAAGAAAGGTTAAGAGCGGCTCAAGACCGACAAAAGAGCTACGCGGACAAGAAAAGGAGACTGGTCGAGTTTCAAGTGGGAGATCGTGTCATGTTGAAAGTATCTCCATGGAAAAGAATTATCCGGTTCGGGAAACATGGGAAGTGTTAGAACATAAAATTTTCTATGTTTAGAAGTTTTGTAAAGTCATCATGTATTTGTATTTGGGCCTTGTAATTGGGTTTGGGCTTAATTGTTAACAAGGGTGATAGGGGTATATATAAGGATTTGTTTTGTAATTGTTTTGTAACTTTCATTTGACAATGTAGCCGTTTGTGTGTACTGTGTGTTCTAGAGAGAGAAATATTCTACTATCTCTAGATTAGGGAATAATACAAACATTTTCCTCCCAATCCTCTTGTTTATCTTTCATATATCAAATTAACTATGATTTATGGACCTAACAAGTGGTATCAGAGCCTAATCGAAGAAATTTTCATCGAAAACGATCAAGATCATAGTTTTTTTATGGAACAGTGACTTTCGCATGAGCAGTATCTGTGGATTTTGAATTCTTCATTTTGATGTTAATTTGATCGAGATTTATTGCTAGATTGATTCTAAGATTATAGTTGAATCATATGGAATCAATCACATAGTTTGATTTCTACAGATTTGGATTAATTGATCGAATTTGAAGTTTTTGGTTCGAAAATATGTTTACACTGTGTTGCGATCGAATTTCATTTTAGAGTGTTTTCTAGACAAGATCATCAACTACAAATGTGCTCCAATGTTGATTTCGAACATACATACAAATTTTCATACTCAAATTCGAAGAATTGAAGGAGAATTCAAAGTTTTTTGGGTGTTTAAGTCGAAAACAATCGTAGATCTACAGAATTCGCATGATTTTTGAAGAACTCACATGAAGAACTAGCATGAAGAATTCATATGGTGAAGAATTGAGGAATTCGCATGATGAAACATCCTTGGACACAACAAATTTTCTAAGTCAGGAATTCGCAAGTAGCCTTATGTGAAAAGTGTAGAATTCGCATGCTACTGTGCTCAAGTTGTGTGCGAATTGTGAAGAGTTAGCAAGCGATACAGTGCAAAATGTCAAGAATTCGCATGATGTTATATGCGAGAAGTGGCTTGATAATTTTTTCTAAGTATAGAATTCGCTTGATATGATATGCGAGAAGTTCAGAATTCGCATGATGTTGTATGCGAAATGCGAAGAATTCGCATATAGTTATATGCGAAAAGTGAGGAATTCGCACATGGGCGTATTCGAAATGTAAGAATTCGCACGCAAGCCTATGCGAATTGTGGAGATTTCGGGTAAAGCCTCATGCGAATTGTGCACTTAAAGGATCAATGGTCTGCGAATTGTGTGTTACGCGAAAAGTTTTTGTATGTTATGCGAGAAGCTGTTGTCCTAAACCCATTTTGCTACAAGTTTGCCCTGTTCTCGAGATTTTTCGCGTAATGCATATGTGACATCATTCCTATCTTCTGTTGGTCGCATATTTTTAGCAACTGATCTAAATTTTCACGAGTGCTCATGTTTGTCAAAATTTTCAGATACTTAATGTTTGGATTTAGTCTCTGATTGGATTGGATTAGCAGCTTGAGTATCTGCAATCATCAGTCTGGAGTACTTCTCTACGATGTTAGACCTTTTAGTGCTCTTAATCATTCTTCTAACCTGATCAATTAAAAGTGTGAGCGACTGCAATCATTGTTCTGATTCTTTGGTTGTGATTCAGAATTTTGAGTGCTTATAATCATCCAGCTGATTCGTGAAGAAAGGAGTTCTGAGTTCGTTCGTTCAGTGTTCTGAAAATCAGTTAGAAAATGAGCGTCTTTCATCAGTTGTGGAACAAATTTCAGAGTCTTTCTTCTAACCCTTGCATAGTAGTGTTTGCTACAAGATGCTTCTTCCTGCAAGCTGATCAGATTAAGTTCTTAAGTTGAATTCCTATTCAACCCGTGGTTCAAAGACAGATTTGGTGTTATAAACTGAAGATGCACTTTGGTTGTCACGTCATAATTCACACATTTCTTTCTTGTAGGCATAACGAATGTGTTGGATTTACAAGAGATAAAAGTTATCTTTGTGCGCACTCAGTCGAGGTTATTGTCTACATCAGATCTGATATTAAAGTTGAAACTTCAAGGATAAGAGTTATTTTCAAGGGGGGCCGGAGTTGTTTTGAAGTTTAAGCAACGCTAATTTTCTAAAGGAATCAAGGGGGAGAAGAGTTGAAGCTTGAAGAGGATGATTCTTTTACAAAACTTAGGTGGAGAATGTTAGAACATAAAATGATCTATGTTTAGAAGTTTTGTAAAGTCATCATGTATTTGTATTTGGGCCTTGTAATTGGGTTTGGGCTTAATTGTTAACAAGGGTGATAGGGGTATATATAGGGATTTGTTTTGTAATTGTTTTGTAACTTTCATTTGACAATGTAGCCGTTTGTGTGTACTGTGTGTTCTAGAGAGAGAAATATTTTGCTCTCTCTAGATTAGTGAATAATACAAACATTTTCCTCCCAATCCTCTTGTTTATCTTTCATACATCAAATTAACTATGATCTATGGACCTAACAAGAAGCTTAGCCCCCGTTTCCTTTGACCTTTTACCATTTTAGAAAGGATTGGACTCCAAGCCTATTGGTTAGATCTACCGTCGGAAATGGACGGAATACACCCTACCTTTCACGTGTGTTACCTCCGCAAATGCTTAGCCGAATAAGAAAGTGTCATTCCATTGATGAAAATCCGAATAGGCAATGGTAACCGTTGTATCGAGGAACCGTAAACCATTTTGGAGAGCAAAGTGAAAAAGCTCCGGCATAAAGAGGTTACCATGGTCAAGGTCCAATGGAAGTATCATCGTGGTGCTAATGTCACTTGGGAGTCGGAAGAAGACATGAAGAAGCGATACCCCCACTTGTTCCGTTAGAATGGGATTTCGGGGACGAAATCCTATTCAAGGTGGGGAGAACTGTAACACCTGCGTTTTCTTAATTTGGGTAGGCCCCACTCCAAATCTTAATCTCGATGAGTTCCGTGTTGAGCTTACGATTAATTAAATGTTAGTAAAATTATTGGGTCACGGGTGTAGTCGAAATTGGGTCAAATTGGGTGTCGGTACCACCCAGGCGATAGTGACCGCGACTATGCCAACTAGCAATGTAGCCAGTCACAACCGCGGGGAACTTGGTGCCCGCAGTACAACCTTGGCGGAAGTAACAGCGATTGTGCCCTTGGGCACTCTAGCGTGTCACAACCGCGCCATATGTACCGAGAAGGGGGATGGGACGACAATAGTGCCATTAGGCACAGTCGCCGGGTACAGTCGCCCGCGCGTGCCTCGGGTATAAAAATCCCCTCTCCAACGATTGTTCAACATTTATTTCTCAATCTACCCGTTTTTCTTTGCCTTAAATACGATTTTGATTTCCCCAAACCCTCTACCTCCTTAAATGCAAACATTGGGTTGGTTGGAATCTCCCATTGATTGTCAAGGTTCTTGTTTGGAGCATTATTGAAGGGTTTTCAAGATCACTCCTCCAAATCTCAAGAGTTCAACACACTCCTCCTATTTTCTAGGGTTTGCCATTTTCTAGGTTTTGGGTGAAAACCTAGATTGTGAGTTCTTAAACTTTGTCAGAACTAGATACACATCATATTATGCTATTTACTGTCATCATTTCTTCTATACATAAATTATATATGAATTGCTATGTGGGTTTTTCTATGTTTGGGTCCAAGAATCCCTTATTCTACTTTGAAGGAGGGTTTCTCAATGGTCATTTGGAACCCTTGGCCAACATTAATGGTGGGACTAATTCCTTGGAGATTTTTGACTTATATGAAGGTCCTTAACCTAATTTTGGTGTCATTATGCCTCTCATGAATAAAGAATCGTGAAATTGGGATGTATTACTTGGTTTCCTTTTTATGTTAAATTATGGGTATGATGAAATGAGGAAACTGCTTGTAAAGCATATGTAAAAATATGCATGGTGCGATTGGTTTATACTTCTAAATGTGGTACCCATGGTTGGTATTGTGAACATTATATGTGAAGTCAGTGTTTGAGGCCTACTATCGAAATTGTTGGACGAACCAAGTCAGTAGACACTAGAAGAATATAGTCTTGGGTGCCACCGCTATGGTATGTACCTAGACCTCCGCCATTCGGGGTAATTCCATGGTTGTAGTCCTCGGATGTGTCGGGCCTTTTGGATGTCACTCATGGTAGTTGGCATAAAGGTGTATCGACTATTTAGGTGGAACTTGATTGGTGCTATGGGTCTCCCCCATTGACTCCACGTATGGAAATTTACCCATTAATTGTTATAATGCTTATCTATTAAATGCATGATTATTACTCGTACAACTCACTAGGCTTTTTGGCCTAACACTTGTTTGGTGTCGTTGTGTATCTCAGATTCTAGCGGGCCCGGCCTTAAGAAGATTTAGTCGGGGTTTTGAACGAGCATGGGGAAGATTCCTTTTGGTACACCAAGACGTAGATGACTTTATTTCTTTTTGGGAAGTCATTGAGTGACACCCGTGTTGTAATCTTATTTCATGAGAAATTAGATTAGTATGTTGTCATTTCCAATACTTCGAATTGTAACTTGTCTAAACAGGTGAATATTCATTTCCCCATTTTTAGGAGGCTCGATTGTTTTGGCAAATTTTATATCATATTTCCATTTTTCAGAAATTTTTATTGTCCCCTTTTTAGGGTGTTACAGTTAATAAGTTTAACCATTTGTTGGAAGAAGGAAATGTGTATGTTCTGAAAATTTTCAAGGTTGTTGAGAATTCTGGAGCTTTCAAGGTCGTTGACTCAAAGTTGAAGATTATATTTACACTATTAACCAAGGTGGAAAAATTTGATAACCATGTTCATTCTATCCC
This sequence comes from Arctium minus, assembly GCA_954870635.1. Taxonomy (NCBI): domain Eukaryota; kingdom Viridiplantae; phylum Streptophyta; class Magnoliopsida; order Asterales; family Asteraceae; genus Arctium; species Arctium minus. Next base: position 69,100,817 of record OX941092.1, on the reverse strand, counting down.
TATGTGGGTTCTAATTTGCGAGTGAGAAAACAGTTAATGACCGTCTCAACGATGACAACGTACTCACAGGTATGTCTAAAAGAAGCTCTTAAATATTTCTTACCTCAATTGATTTGATTTACATTTTTTTTTGTTTTTTTATAGATAAATTGGTTCTTTAACTGTTGTCAGAGACGTTGAGACTGTGAGGGGCGGGTTTCGAAAAGAGACTTGGAAATTATATAAGAGTTGTAAGTTATCTTTAAAGTTAAATTGTTGTTATCCCATTTTTTAGCATATAATTTGATATATTGGTTGGCTACTTGTTGTTGCTTTTATTTTTTTACTTTAGCAATGTCACATGCAAAGTTACATTATGGGGAGCTCTTGGTGAAAAATTTGGTGATTCCCATACCGGGATAACTTCTTTTGGTGTCACTCTTATAATCATAATTACTTCTACCCGAGTCAAAAAATTCCAAGGTAATCTTTTTTATAATCTTTTAGATTATGTCTTTAAGGCTTTCATTTTTCAAATAACTACGACATAATATACATTTTCTTGCTAGGCGTCCTAAACTTTGCAACTTCAAGTGCAAGCAAAGTATTATTAATCTCAACACTGACTTGTGTTGGCATTGGCCGACATATTTGCTAATGTATGTCCTCGATTACACTTGGGGGTTTCTTCCAGTAAGGCAAAGAAAAAAATTAGAAGAGGAGATGTTTGAGAATCGAATGGATATTTGACAATTGTTACAGGCAGAGTGGAGCAACAAACCAAAGGTAATGATTAAATTATGAAGAAACAATTCTTCCGTCATTTAATGGGACACTATGAAAAAAGAATAGAAGTTGTATGACCATTTAATGAGATTGAATCTGGCATTGGATGGAATCCCGTGAGAAAGACAACCGTTGCAACACCAGAGTGGTAGAACAAAAAAATAAAGGTAATACTTACTATTTTGTAACTATTCATTTGTCTTATATTATTTTTATAATGATTTCCTAGTGAAATTTGCTAATAAAGAGCCATTAACACACAGGAAGATAAAGACTTTGCCAAGTTTAGGGACTTAAATTTGGAGATATATCAATTGTATTATGATCCTCTAGTTTAGGATTCCGTTGCCGTTCGAGATAAGACTAAGGCTCCTGTGGAATGTCAAAACAATAGCAGTCCAACTAATGTTCAAGATGAAGAAGATAAGGAGGGGAAAGGAGACAGTGACGAAGTTAATTTAGATGACGATGATGAACCTCTTTTCCCTCAACCTAGTTCGAGTAAAAGGAAGAAGCCAAATAATATCGCTCCTACCCGTTCAACCAAAGGAAAATCTTCTGTAACTTCCTCGTTTTAGGATAAACTAGATAATGTATTGGAGGCACTATCATCAAGAAGCACACAAACTTTTCCACCACATAAATCCTCACCAACAACACAAGAATTCATGGACATTGTGACATATTTTCCAGGATTTGAAGAAGGTTCAAGGATGTATAGCCAGGCACTGCGCATCTTCCTAAAAAGCCAAGTCCATGAAAATTTTATGGTTCCAACGAGTCACATGACAAAGATAGAGTTTCTTAAGTTACTTATGGAGGAATGATTCATATTGTGTTTCCCGTCTCATATTAGCTATCCGTTTTTAATGTATCACGTTCGGGATTATCTATTATTTTTAATTATTGTTGACAATATGTTTTACGTTGGAGATTATCTATCCTCTTTTATTACCGTTTGACATTATGTATTATGTTTTTTATATGTTTGAAATTTTTTTTGTATATATTAATAGGATGGATAGTGATGATTTTGCTTAGAATGATGATAATGAAGTAAATTGGGTGGAAGAGGAGAACAACTGGCTAAATATTGTGCAGTAGTTGTCAAAGGGATAATAATAAGTCATAGATTGAATAACACACGTAAGCCTTGCCGCATATCTTCTCGTATAGGAAACATATTTATTCATGAAATACTTAACGGTCATCCTAGACGTTGTTACGAATATTTTAGAGTACATGTCCCAGTATTCAAAATGTTATGTTCAGATCTTGATACACGTTATGGGTTAAAGCCAACATATAATATATGTATCGAGGAGTCTGTTGGGATTTTCTTGATGACCTTAGCACACGGGTGTGGAAATAAGTTAATTCAAGAAACTTTTAATCATTCTGGATAAACTATTCATAGGCATCCATGCTGGTTTGAAAGTTGTGCTTCGGTTAAGTGCGGACATCATAAAGCCAAATGCAACCTACAATGAAGATGTTCTCATACATCTTTTAAATAACCCTCGTTGTTATCCAATGTTCAAGGTACTTCTTATCTTTTGCTTCTTATTTGGTCGTAACATTTTAATAGAATAATAAATTATGTTATATGTGTAGGATTGTATTGGCGCTATCAATGGGACACAGGTAAGGGCATCAAGTTCGAGAGCATGAGCAAGCGAAATACATTGGTAGAAAAGGATATGTGACTCAAAATATCATGGCAGTTTGTGATTTTAATATATGCTTTACATTTGCATGGGCTGGATGGGAGGGAACTACACATGACACACGAATATTCTGTGAAGCCTTACGTAGACCTGAGCTTAAATTTCCACATCCAACCAGTGGCTGATATTTTTTTTAGTAATACAAACTTTTATGTTTTCATACCATTAGAAACGAAATAACAGTTTGTTTATTTTTCATGACAAATAAGTATTATGTTGTTGATATCGGATATCAAAATACTAAAGGTTATCTTTCTCCATACAAAGGAACAAATATTCGTTATCACATACCTAATTTTTGTCATGGACAAACTGCTGCAATTTGTGCTCCCAAAGGAGCAAAAGAGACTTTTTAAGTATCATCACTCGTCACTGAGAAATGTTATTGAACGAACTTTTGGAGTATAAAAAGCTAGATGGGCAATACTAAAAGGATATGCACGTCAATTACGCCTATGAGACACACGTAAATATAGTGCTAGCGTCGATGGCGATTCACAATTATATTATAATGAACGGTAGTTTCGACGAAGCATTTGACATGGCGCAACAAGAATCATACAATCCTCGTACGGATGTTGATGATGAAGGATGTGGTAGTAATAATGAAACACATGAAAACACAAGTTCACGTCGTAGGAGTGACGATTTATATATGAGTGCAGTAAGAGATATGATTGCAGGAGAACTAATGAGTCGATCTAGATGAAGATCTATTATAAATGACGATCGACTTTTGTTTATAAAAATATTACATTATAAATGACGATCTATTACTTTTTTTTTGTTCTAAAGATCTATTATTTTTGTTATAAATTATTAATGTTATTGGTATAAATTTTTGTTATAAGTTAGTATATTTTTTATAAATTATTAATGTTATTGATATAAATTTTTGTCAAAAATATTATTATAAATGCTGAAAAATAAACTGTTATTGTTAATGCCAAAAATCGTCCAAAGGAAGATCTAAGGTCGGTGTGGAGCTTTAACAACTAAAGTAAGCAATCGATCGATAAATCGTACAACAAAAGCAAAAAGTAAATAGGACACAGACACAGAGAATTTGGTGACGCGGAAAATCCCGTCGAGGGTAAAAACCGCGGACGATAGTAGAGATCGTCAAGTGCACTATGGACGTCAATCAGGGACGTCGTCCTTTAGAAGGAATGATTACAAGTACAATTGACAATATTACAGTAGAAAAGTAATGTAATTGTGCGATCAAACTGCTAATGCCAAAAATCGTCCAAAGGAAGATCTAAGGTCGGTGTGGAGCTTTAACAACTAAAGTAAGCAATCGTACGACAAAAGAAAAAAGTAAATTGGACACAGAGAATTTGGTGACACGGAAAACCCCGTCGAGGGTAAAAACCGCGGACGATAGCAGGGATCGTCAAGTGCACTATGGACGTCAATCAGGGACGTCGTTCTTTAGAAGGAATGATTACAAGTACAATTGACAATATTACAGTAGAAAAGTAATGTAATCGTGCGATTAAGCTAGATGTCGTATAATAGAACACTTGTGTCGAGAGATTCTGCTTGAGAGAATTCATGAGAGTTGTATCTTCGTAATTGCTTTCTAATCAGATGCCGATGTCCCTTGTGTTGCTCTTCAGGGTGGTATATATAGCTTTGGCCGCCATAAATGAGCATTGATTGTCCAATGGTCTTGATATTGATTGATCTTGATGGCGGTCGTCCGTTATATTCGTTGGTCATTATGTGCATTAAACCTGTCATGAAAGATTCATAGTGGAAAACGGTTGTATGCAATAAATGATCAATGATCGTTATTAACGCTACATAGATCGTAAGATAAGAGCTGTCGAGAGACTTCTTTTAGTCATGGACGTGAGAAACTCTCGACGGTCGTCGTCGGGGACGACGATGTCTTCTGTTATATGTTGTATTGTCAAACGTAAGACAAAAAAACAACAAAGAAAAAGCAGCAATCTAAGAAACTTACTTGCTATGTTCCACCCAATGGTGATCCATCGAGCATTCTCGTCGCCTGGTGTCACGCGACCAAAAACGAATCGCGTTTTCCACTTGTGATTGTTCACTGCCGTCACCTGAACCAGAACACGGTCTCCTCTAAATATGGAAAAGAGACTATACCCGTGGTTCGGTTTTGTTTTGACCGAATATGCCAATAACAGATCGTTCACAGTAAAAGGTGACGACCACTTGGCCGTTAATCGTTCCACGACTTGAACGATTCTCTAGAATTGGGGCATCATATGCCCCGGTGACAACCCAAAGGTCGACAAAAAATCCCTCGACAAAGGAGAGAAAGGCCATGTAAAGCCTATCTTGAAGGGATACTCATACAGGAGGAAATACCCCTTCGGGCACTGCTCCGGCTTCCACTGGACCAGGGCACTCAGTCAAACGTCGACTGGAATTTTGGCTAGACGTCTAAATTCTTTCATCTCGGCCTCTCCTTTCACAGTGTTAAAAGGGTCGACTGCCATTGAAAAAGTTTTTTATGTAGAAACGAGAGTTCACAAACTGAGAGCTCTTAAAGGAAAAAAGAAGGCAACTGAAATCCTTTCCTAAAAGCATAGAAAGGAAAAGGACAGGCGAAAATCTATATTTAATATGCAAAAATGGTGGTGGCACAAACCAACAGATAGCCGCCACCTATTATCGACTATTCGCCCTCCTACACGGATGAACGACATCTGTTCTTACACCTAACACCACGCGCCCCACATCGCCATGACGTCACGGTAGTTAAACGGCTACACGCTTTCCCTCAGAATCGCTTCGGTTCTCAAGGAAACGATTCAGTTACAAGAAATCGACATGTATCCAACCTGGTTGCAAAATTCGGAAAAACAACCTGCCACCTAATTTCCGAATTTTGGGGGCAAACTGTTTGGGTAAAATTTCACAAGTCACGACCGACGGAAGAAAACCAAACGTCTCCAGTCTAAAGACCATTCTTGTATTAAGATAAGGTCCTAACGACATCATATAATAGAAGACATCGTCGTTCTCGACAACGGCCATCGAGAGTTTCTCACGTCCATGACTAAAAGTTTGGTTTACATCATCTTAATCAATCTGTACTCCCATAGTAGCTAGTTCACCAATCAGTTTGTTAAACCTGTCAAAAGTTTGAGTCATGGACTCATTCTTAGTTGACATAAAGTTTTCATACTGTTGCTTCAAGATTGCCTTTTGATTTCACTTTGTACTCTTGGTACCAGAGAATCTCTTCTCTAGAGCATTCCAGAGCATCTGTGCATCAGTGCAATTACAGAATTGGTGTTGATATTCATTGGGAATGGCCAAGAGCAGTGTGCTCAAGACTTTCATCTCTGTCTGCCTTGTCTTTCTTTCTGCATCCGTCTTTGGTGGAGTTCTTTTTCCATCTTCACCAATCTTTCCTGCATCAGATGGGCCATTCTCAATGATGTCCCACATAGAGTAATCTGTGAGGAGAATGTATTGCTTGATTCTAATCTTCCACATGTCAAATTCATTGGGTCTGAGCATTGGAACCTTTGAGACCAGAGTATTGTTTGATTCAGCTGTGTTTTCCATGATGAATAAGATTTCTGAGAATACTGCTCTGATACCACTTGTCAGGATCTTAATTCTAAACAAGAATAAACACTCAGAAACAATATTAAAGAAGCTTGCGGAATAACACTTTAATATTCAATAATCAATGAAAACAGTGAATCAGAAGAACAACTTGTAAACTTTATTGAATGATTTTAAAGCTACAAGATTCAACACTCAACCTCAATATTGATGAACAGGCTCACCAATACGAATTCTACTTCTCTAGAATTAGGATTACAAACCTTGAGGTTGATTCTCTCTATTAAAAAATTCAGAATTCTCTAAGTTCTTTTTTTATCAATTACAAACTATTCTATATATAATGAAGATAAAAGATAATTACAAATAATAAAAGATCTTCAAAATAATCTTCCATCTTTATCTTCAAGCTTTCCATAATCTTCAAACTTGATCTGCACGAATCTTGATAATCTCATAAGCAGCACTAAGTCTTCAGCAGCATTAATACTTTGAGCAGTATTAACCTTCAGCAGTACTAACTACTAGCAGTACTAAAATTGCTTAGCAGTAGTAATCTCCTCTAGCAGTATTAATCTTGACTTAGCAGTACTAACTTCTCTCAGCAGCATTAATCTCAGAAGTAGTAATCAAGTTCTTCTAGCAGTATTAACTGTACTTGTGTATTTCTGAATTTACCAACACCATTCATATTGTAGTTCAGAACGAACTGGTCATATGACTTGGATAAAGAATTGAGAACCATGTCGGTTGCCAATTCTTGACCCAGTGGGTAGCCAAGACGGGTTAATCGGTCAATATACCCTTTCATTCTTAAAACGTGGGTACTGGCTGATGAACCCTCAGTCATCATGCAAGCATCCAATGCCCTGACTGTATCGAATCTCTCTTGCCTTGCTTGTAACTGAAACATGGATTTTAGAGAGGATATCATATCCCAAGCATTCATGTCTTCATGTTCCCTCAGTAGCTCGGGAGTCATGGATGCTAGCATCAGACAACTAACATCTAGTGAGTCATTGAGATGCCTATCATAAGCATCTCTGACCTCGGCTGAAGCATTTATGGCAGGAGGGTTTGGAGGGGGGTTTTCGAGAACGTACAACTTCTTTTCGTGCTTAAGGACGACCCTCAAGAAACGAAACCAGTCCACGAAGTTCGTACCGTTCAGTTTATCCTTGTCAAGGATTGATCGTAATGTAAATTGGGATAAGCCGTTTGTGCATACAGTTTGGTTGGAGGCGTTAGCGGCCATCTACAAAATAAGTTCAATTTTAGTAATTCTTTTAAAATCTCAAATTAATTTAACCTTTTAAAAAAAATTGATTTGAGCTAAGATCCATATTTCACCTACTTCCATAAATGGCCAAGCAACTGTCTATGAAATTAGGCTATTTAGGTAGGCATCATCCAATTATGTTCAACATAACTCTTAGATGTCGTGGGATCCTATTCAATATATCATATATTGAAATTGGCACGTTTAATCCCACTTCAACGCCTTGAAAATACTCATAAATGGCCAAGCAACTGTCTATGATATTCTCAAGTAAACAAACCATACTAAGGTATCATGATCCCACCTAAATACTAGCCTTAGGGTTTACTAGGATCAGTCGTCCAAAATACGACTATTTAAGTGAATGGCCAAGCAACTGTTCGCTTAAATCTCGTTAATTTGGCTCCTTATCTTACACTACATTCAACCGGCATGATTGGCTGAACACTGACAATACCGAGATCCTATATGCTTGACAAGTACCTTAAATGGGTGGCGTTAAGTTTACATTTTTAAAAAGGTTTAATTTTATAAAACATTCTAATTCTTTTAAAACGTTTGAATTTATCTCTAAAATCTTGTTTTAAAAGTTTATTTTATTAAATCGGTTTGAGTTTGATAAACATATCAATTTAAAATATCATATTTTATTTACCGATTTAAAATTGTTTTGCGTTTGATTTTTATTTTAAGTATTTGCAATTATCATAACAATAATAAATCAATAAATAAAAAAACAAACACATAATAAGCATACAAGATAATATATGGATTTGCCCCTAATGTGGTGTTGTGAGCCAACACAACAACCACGGTCAATATCTAAGGACATCATCAATCTTCTCCCACTGGCCTCGCCATCTTGGTGAACTCCAGGGTCTCCGTCTTGATTTCTTGAAACTTCGTCTTCGGATGATTTACAATAGAAAGATAACATATCCTAATCTATTTTACATTTGGACCTATCTAGAAAGTTAAAATTACATCCCATGCAATTAATACATTTTAATTTTCCAAAATAAAAATAAATCAACCACGGATCTTTGGGGCAAACCATATATTATACATATATAAATATTTAGCCGATATAATTTAACATAAATATAAAGGCCAAAACTGGAACAAAATATTATATGACAATTTAAATTTAATTGGACCCAATCTTATAATTTGTGGGTTACTAACCCATTAATTATAATTTTAAACATAATTAAAATAATTTGGTCAAATAAATAACATAAATAAAGTGACCATTATATTAATGTCAAAGTTTTAACCGATTTAAAACAAACAACATAAAGTCTTGACTCAAAATCCAAAACGACCATTTGAACTCTTAGAGAAGAAAACACGGCAACAAACGCAAACCAAGTCGAAAAAGGCATGAGAAAAAGGAGAGGGGTTTGATAAGGTTTCTCAAACCTTTTTTGGAGAAGTGGCTGCTGGTATAGAAAATATCCCATTAGGGTTTTGAAAACCCTTTTAATTTATCAAACAAGAGTCGACTACTTCCTTTTATTTTAATAATTGACACCCTCTTATCTTTTCCTTTCATTTTGTTTTATTTATTTTATTTAACCAAAAATACAAACGTATATTGTTTATTAGGATGAGTCTAATATATAAACATATATACTAAATTTTATTGCCATATAACATCTTATGTTCCCCCCCCCCTTTTTTAATTAAATGCTCAAAGTTGCTCTGATACCACTGTTGGGTTTTAAAATAAATTGTAACCGCTATACGCAGCGGAAATTAAAAAGAATTTTGGTTACAAAATTAAATAGAAAACTTTTCTAAAACTTAAAACCCAATCGGATCCAATGATGCATTTAATTAAATAAGAACCACACCATAGGGTGTTTAGAAATGTACCTTTTCAGATCTGTTGTGGTTGAACTAGCTGAGCACTTAGAAACCAATCGAGGTTTCCTCTAGCAGTATCCACACACGAACACGCGAAATTCCACTCAGTGCTAGCCCAATAACCCTAGATCTATATGTGTTTTACAGAAAAGAAAAGGGTTTCTTTTCTGTATTTTTCTGAAAGGCTTTTCTAACTCAATTGTATATCAAATGGTTTAGCCTAACCCCTTATTTATATCAGAAGAATTATAGTTAGACTATAATTCAATTAAGGATTAAATAAGGTTTAGTAATTATCTGTAATATTCAAATTCAAATTCAAATATATATATATGTATATATATATAATTATCCTTTTAAACTTTAAAATATAATTATATAAGTATATATAGTTATCCTTTTAAACTTTAAAATATAATTATATAATTATAGATAATTCCCCGTAATTAACATAATTACGTTTTCACGCTGTAATTATCATAATTACAGTTTAACACATATTTTTCATAAAATCTGGGTTTCTACAAATGGAAACAAACGCATTCTTTGTGTGCGACCCTATAGGTTTACATACTCCTCAGCAGTATCTCTGTGTGACACGTGTCGTGGGCATATAATAACTTACAGAGGGTGTTACAAGTTGGTATCAAAACTTAAGTTTGAGAGAATTAGGTATTGATTTTTGGATGCCTAGACTCAAACTAGCGTTCTTATAAGTGATTGTAAGTGAAGTAGCACATTAGGTACCTTAAGATGAGATATTTTGGGGTTGATCGAGTCGCTAGAAATGGGAAACTTGTCAAGGGTCGCAAGGATGATCATGTACGGTACGTTCATAATGGCACCTGGCCAGTGTTATAGTGAACCTACATGCTACATGTGTATACTTGAACTACCTTGGTATGATGTAGAGAGAAAGTTTCTAAGCGAGTGATCTAAAGAAGAGTTGATGTTTATAGCATTGTCATACTGGAGTGATGGTTAAACATGCCAGATGCAATTAGATGACCATTTTGGGTCGAAGTCATTGGGTGAATTAGAACCATAAGCTTATTGAATTGACTCTATTTCAAGGAGAAGTTGTAAGGTTAACCAATTTAGTGTGATTATTGCTTTAAGACGTTTGAGCATCTGTATGACGATAGTGTGGCTAGGAAATTGAGAAGCGTGGTTCTAAGACGTTGAGTGCCCACCAAATTCATGCATAAAATTTATTTCTGAAATAAATTGCATCGACTATTTCTCATGTTTCCAAATCACCATGTGGATTATATTACAAAATCTTGGAAAAATGTTTAGCACACACAAATAGTTAAACTATGATATTTTTAACATGCATAAAATTATTTTATTGCATATGGGTACAAACTTTGTCAAGATTTTCCTTATCCTCGTTGTTGTCCAACACCATTTTCGAATATTGTGAGGTCCTTGTTTTGATGTTGTTTAGAGTCTTGGGCAAGTGACTGCAGTTTATGACTTTAACATTGGATCTCCTCCACATATGTTAAGGTTTTGGACGAATAGTTATCTTCCACTATTTTTGGTGTTTGAGTTTTATTGGAATTGTATTTCATGCGAGTTTTGTTAAATTGTGTCACTTCATATCATATTACAATAAAAGGGGAATTTTTGGAATTTTAACATTTAGTCATAACTTTGTCTCATGCTATTTGATTATTGAAAACGAAATTTTTGGGCACCATTTGATTTTTGGGTGCCATTGAGTTTCATTGGGGTTTTATGGATGTCTTGTTGAGTCTCCTCGAATTTTATTTTATGACATTTTGTGTCACATGAAGGAACTCTGAAATGCGTATAATTGATTTGTTGTGTGCGTTAATTTATGAGTTTTATTGAACATTTTTTTTATATCATGCGAGCTGTGTTGAGAAAATGTTACCTTACGTCAAAAAAAAATAGTAGTTTTAGAATTGTGAAACCGCATGATTTTCTCTTTCGAGTTTTGTGCTAATACGTTTCATTATATACTACGTGGAGTACAAATTGGTTTATACTTATGGCGTGAGTAAGTGTATGAGGAGTCTGTGATAGTTTATACTAAATGTTTTGTTCTATGCACTTCAGTTGTTAGCACTTTTATTATCGTTTCCTAAGAGTGCATTATATTAATTTATTGACATGCATGACATTATAGTCACTCTTTTTGAACTATCATGTGTATCGTTTATACTTCTTGAAGCTTGAAGTCGATTTAAATTATTTTACGTATCGAACGAGTCACATGCACGTATCGTTTTACCAAGTTTAGAAAAATAAACTGATGAGTGTGGGTCTTGCTGGAAATTTTACTTCACATCATCTTATGGTTAAATGGGAAATTTTTGGAACTTGATTACGTAAATTTCTCCTTCCGAAGTTTATACAAACATTTGTTGCACACCGCTTTAGTGCGGGAAATTATTTTACGTACATGGCATAAAGTGATATGCACATTCGGACCATAACGGTCCATTTAAAAAGGTTGTTGCGCATACTTTATTATTTTCATTATTAGTATGAGTAATGATCAAACGACTTTCAAAATGGTTTTGTATGTGTGGTGTTTGTGACCACTTTGCACAACTGACTAGTAAGTAGTAACATTTTTTTTTCATGTACGATTAATTGTATAAAGATTTTGCGTTTGAAAAATCTTACGAAATTTTCAATTGGCATATTTGTTGAGTCCTATAGTTGAAAAACCTTGAACTCATTAGGGCTATAGATTTAAACCCCTATCATGAAAAAAGTTGTAACGAGGGGCTAGAGAAGTCCTTGGGAATTGAAGCGACAGATGATCTGACAGTGGTCAGTCTTAATGTTTGGGTTCCAGTTTTGAGTTGGTGCACGCAGGAATGATTGAGGTATTAGATTTATTCCTTCTCCCAGTTAAGTAAGAGGTGATCTTTCTGCTTCGGTAAATCTGCGGGTTAAGGCCTTGTGTGGGTGTTTGCTTTTGGTTGGATATGAGTTGTTTGGTTGATTGTTCGACATCATGCATGTGTTTGGGGTGTGCCACCCGGGTGAGTCTTCAGAAATAAAGGAAATATTGTGGTTCGTTCGTTAGAGATGTAAGATTGGGAATTTTAGTGTCATGTTAGGTGTCAACTTTAATTCGACAATACAAATGTGGAATGAAATATTTGATGGTATACCTACGTTTTCAGTGTGACCTTTTGATCTTAGGGATCGACTTGTTCTTTTGAGGTCAACGAATGTTTGGGGAGTTGGGGTCACAAGATGCCCTTGAGGGTAGTACGTGTCGCCTAAAGTTGGGAGGCAACCGAGGTCGAATGGTTAGAAATTACTCTAGTAAGGTTCGATGTTCACTCTAGTATAAGTGTGCCACATCCAAAATGGATGCGTGAGGTGAGTGTCTTCACAAAAATCAGTGTGTCAGTTTTGTCAGAAAGTTAATGGGTTCAGCTAAAGGATGAATTGGGTTAGAGTCATATCCTTGAGGAGGGAGACGATCGTTTGGTGAGAATGTCATTAGGGTCTCTGAGTAGTCGTTACCTTTTTGGGACTGAGGAAACCCATTAGGTGTTGAGAATAGTAGTAAGATGCCTTGTGTGAGAAATGGATTTCGAGGACGAAATCATTCCAAGGTAGGGAGGATTGTAAAACCCGGAATTTTATCAAAATAAGCAAAATGTTATCATTACCCTTAAAAAGTCTTCGTCCGTAGATAATGGTGGGTTAATGCTTCACGGAGACGCCTAGCGGATTGAGAACCTTCAGATGCGAAAAGGGTCAAATTTCGGGTCCGGAAAGCATCGGGCGACAGTGCCCGCGACAGTGACAGTGGGCACTATCACAGGGCACAGTCGCTGGTGGGGGAGTGCCCACGGTACATTCCAGGCGACAGTGCCCTGGCGACAGTGCCCACTGTCACAATCGCCGGGCACAATCGCGGTCGGCCCCCAGCTTGTTTTAAAACCCGATTTTAACCCCTTTTCACTTGTTTCATCCCTCACTTTCATCCTCCTCTCTCAAGAACCGAACCCTTATGCGTCTATTGTCGATTTTGGGCTTTCGAGGTACCAAAACTAAGGAATCCAAATGACTTCTCATCATTTAGCAAGGTTGGAGGCTAAGGCTAAAATGTGTTCATCTCCTTCATCACCCTTATCAATTTCTAGGGTTTTCACCCAACCCTTTTTATCAACTTGAAGATTTGGAATGAATGGCTCATCTTGGTGATCTAGAAGTATGTGGTTGGTGGATTCAAGTTGTGATTGAGGTAATCATCTCTTTTCTTCATTCATGAAAACTAGGGTTTTGGTCAAGTTGGGAATGTTGATGTAAAATGTTTGGGGAACGATTGTAGATGGTTGAATATGATTATTTATGGTTGGAAACTTGTGGATCTAGGTTTTTGGAAGGATTTACTCGTGGATTCAAGTTTGCTCCAAGGAAGCTCAAGTTGGGTAAAATCTAGATTTAGCCTAAATCTAGCAAGGTGAGTTCAAGTTGATTTGTGAAAATGGTGTACATGCTAAAATGTTTATTTTAAAATGTCTGTGTTTTACCTCAAATTGTTAACTGCTGATAAGTTTTGGTTATTTTGAAATGTTTAGTTTTATAAACATGTTGAAACACCCATTTTTGGGGATCTTTGGGAATGTTGGTAAATAAATCATGTTGAAATGTTTCTTTGTTGATTTTACATGTATAATTGGAGTTCAATTGACGTAAGTGTCATTTTGTGTATTTGATCTTATAAACCTTTTCGAAAAATGCATATTATTGTGTTATGAGGCATTTTGAAAACATAAGGGTATGAGTTCATTTGGAAAATGTTTTGTCTCAACCAACGATGAGATTTGAGTTAATTATACTTTGGGTCGTGTTTGCATAATAGTTGATCAGACGTGTTTCAATGTTTATATCGGCTTTCATTTGGGTATTTACGTAAACTGTTGGGTCGTTGGCTCGGTTTTGACTAAATGGAGTCTTGAGGACATTTGTCCGGTTTAAAAACAGTTGTGGAATTTTGGTGTATGATGGTGATTATTTCATGCCATTGGGAGTTACATGTTTTGGGAGCTTGGGTCTTTCAATGGGAGTCATGTAATGTTAGACAGTGTTGTAATGGATCCATAGGCACGTAAGTCTATCTGTTTTGTAAGGCCTGAGGTTTTGGGTTACATTTAGTGACCGCTTAGGTTTGCTAGCGAGTAGGCAATAGGTGGCTCGAGCCGCTGAGTTGAAACTCGTCTAGATTGGATAGGCATCCATGCCCGTAAGACCTTGGGGTGGAACTCGACGGAGTATGGCAAGAGGCAACAAACGGTCCGAGGATTGTGATGTCTTGCATGGCATGGGAACTAGGATCGGGATATGTGGTGAAATCCAATAACATCACGGGTGGCCCCATTTACGTGTTCTCGCCACCCACGATGGAAACGTTTAGATGACATGCGAGGAAGTTGTATGGGCGGCCTACTTGCATGTTCCTCTATTCTCATTGTATACGGGTCTCTCCGTCGTAGATCCGTGGTATTTTTAAAAGTTAATGTCATATTTTACCAACTTTGGTTTGTGTGGTCGACGGTAAATGATGACCTTAATATTGGGTTTTCCCCACATATATTAAGGTTTGAATGGAATGCGTCGTTTCCACGTTTCGGTATTTGATTTCGACCATTTTATGGTCGCGTGAGTTTTGGGTCTAATGTCCGTGTTCACGGCAATATTTATTTATATAGATTTTCATCTATGGTTTATGAGTTGTGTATCATGTTCCACCCGTGTTGGGTATTTCGAGGTATAACATTTTTTACCCGCGTTTTATAAAATTGGGAGTTCTCTATCTATTCTCATTTTGAGCGAGTGTTGGGTTAAATCTAAGTTTACGAAAGAACGTTTTATATTGGGATCTTAGTCTGTAAAACAGTTTGGTTGGGTTAACGATTAACTCGGTGTCTCTTTCGTTTAAAATGCATATTTATTGGTAAACGAGTCGTTTTCATAAGCGGAGCATATCATCTTGAAAGATTATGATTTTAATGACATTCTTCTTTCTTTAAACGATTCATTTTTATATGTTAAAAACTCTTGAGCTCACTAGGCGTTAAGCCTAACCCTTCTGGTTCCAGTTGGGGGTTTGGATTCTAGCAGTTCTATGAAGAGTTGAGCCTTAGCTTTGTGCAAGTGTAAGTGTTGGTGAAGTCTTCCGCAGTTTGTAGATAGTGACTATTATTGGGCTTTAGTAGCACTTGTCCCTATTATAAACTGTGTATAGAATGATTGTGTGTATTGAGGTTAGATCTTAAATTGTGATTGTAGATGAATCATTCATTGATGTATTTAGGAAATTTTAAATTAGTTGTTATTTCCGGATTTGAGGGTGTTACAACCTCCTCCATAACCCAGGCCAACGCAAGGTATGGGAGCAACCACTAGAGTCGCTACTTTCTCTATCCCGACGATTCCAACAATGCCACTTTCGACGACAACATTTTCATTAGTGACTATGCCTTACATGCATGCACTAACGAATAGAGATGCCAGAGGCACATCGCAGTGAAACGGATTCTTTCCTAATGCAGGTCCTACATCTCAAGATTCTGGATTCACACCAACATCGCTCCCAAGTAGCAATGGTTTTAATCTGGATGATCATGTCACACGATGTCTGAAGCAATTGGAAGAGCAGAATGAAAAGATAATGTCGCTACTTGCAAAGATACCGGAGCTGCTGTACCAGTAGACGTCGAGCCAAGGACCGGGTTCCAAGCGTCACCTTCTGTTGACGAAATCGCCCTGGTCAACGTACCAAAGAAATACAACATCCCATCATTCACTCCGAAACATTCGGGAATCAGTGATCCAACAGAGCACATCGCAAAATACAAGCAACTGATGTGGATTGTATCAATACCTCATCAGTATCAGGAAGTCTGCATGTGTAAGAGTTTTGGTGCAACCCTCATCGGAGTTGCTCTACAATGGTTGATCAATTTGTGACCCAAGTCCATCGACAATTTTGCAGAGTTAGTCAATCAATTCTTCTAGCAATTTGCCAGCAGTCGTAAGATGGAAAAGCAAACAGGTGATCTCTATTACATTACTCAGAAGACAGGCGAATCAGTTCGGAGCTATTTCAATCGCTTCAATTCTGAGATGATCAGTGTGTGGAACTACGATGTTCAAACTGCAATCGAGGCTATAGTTCTGATCTCTACATGGAATAAAATGCCAAATCTTAGGGGGGGGGGGGTTACGCCGGGTGGGGGTTGGGGGGGTGGGTTTTACGCCGGATGGGGGTGGGGGAGAAGGAAATGTCTGTTTGGGAGGGTACAAGAGGGACACGTGTCAACTTCTAATTAGATCGTCAGAGAGTGGGGCCCACATGGCTTTTACGCCGCCGACGACCATAATCCACAGGCGTAACAAGGTGCTATTTTTGCAATTCTTGATCAAAGATGCTATTTTGTAAACCCATTTGACAAAAAAGGCTATTATGGCCATTTTCCCTTTAATCTTTTCACAAATGAGAGACATTGAATTCTAATGTTTAGGAGAGAGAAATAATATTTTATTAATGTATTAATTATTTTAATAATATAATCAATGTTATAATATCTAAAATAGAATAGCAGTTGGAAGTAAATTTTTATGTTATGACTGAAAGTCCTAGTGCGTGGAAAGTTATATAAAGTATTTATAGTGTTTAATTGTTAATTATTTATCACGTTGTAAAAGCCTTATTTTGTTATTGGGCTTAGTTTTGTTTGTTGGACCTTGGGCCTGTAGGGTTTTAGGCCAAAGTATTTAATGTTTGTTTTCTAATCATTAGGGTTAGAAGTTGAGAGAAACTGTATTGTGCGCTTATTAGGTTTAGATAGAGAGTTTGCTTTTCAATCTTATGTTTGTAACTCTCTCAATCATTCAATACAATTAATCGTTCTATTATTCATTGTTACTTGAGCAATCTGGGATTCACAATTGGTATCAAAGCAAAGAGACGAAGATTTGATTTGAAAAAGGTAATTTTTTTTCTCTTCTCTCTGTCGATCGACTTATCTGATTGATTTTTGGGCTTGTTGATTTTTGCTAAATCTTTGAGTCTAGTTGCTCCAAATCTCTTTAGTTTAGTTAGATTAAGTGATTGGTAAAGTTTTGTCTTCTGATTCGGAGTATTAATCTTGAATTTTGGGTTTTTATAGATCTAAAGTTTAAGTCTGTGTTCTTAAGTTTTTTTATTGAAAAATCATTGTTTTTGGTTGGAAATCAATGAAAAAGAGTGTTAGATTTCTGAATTTAATCGATAATCATTGCTAAAGTTTATTGGTTTTCGATTAAAAGTTTTTATTTTTGAGTTTGGGGTCGTCTATGCGCCGCTAAACCCTGTCAATACCCTACCCGGGTCTCGCGAAACCCTGTTCCCAAGTCGAGACCCTGTTCTCCCAACCCCTGTTCTCCCAACCCCTGTTCCTACTCCCAAAGCCGCAAAGCCCTGTCCCCAAGCCCTGTCCCGAAGCCCTGTCTCGCCAAGCCTTGTTCCCAAGCCCTGTTCCCACCCGGGCTTCGGCCTCGATCACACCCGGGCTTCGACCTCAACCACACCCGGGTCTCACCAAACTCGGTCCCCACGCCGCCCGTGTCGCGACTCTACCGGCCCCCACACCCCCCGCGCCGCGGCATTACACCCGGGTCCATGCCGCCCACGCCACCCGTGTCGCGGTTCCACCCGGTTCCCGCACCGCCCGTGTCGTGGCTCCACCCGGTTCTCCGCGCCTCCTGTGCCGTGGTCCAATACCACCCAACCACCCCGTGCCGTCCCCGCACCATCAGAATCCCGGACCGCGCCATCCGGTCCCGTGACCCCTGATTCTCCGAACAATTTTTTTTAACTCAGATCAAGGTATCCGGTCTTTATCCCCGAAAAAAAATCTCGGGACCCCCTTGCTAAGTCCCTGGAGTGGAACATTTTTTTTGCGTTTTTTTTTGTGTATTACTCTGTCTGACTTTATTGAATCAAATCACGATCGTCTTACGATCATTTTGTTCAAGTAACAATGTCTTATTCTGATTATCAACAAAAGATTCCTGATCTCAAATCCAAGATTGTAGTTCTTGAAGCCAGATTGGAAAACAATTACAACGTGCTTGTGCAAGTTAATAGTGAAAATGCTGATAATCTGAGTTGGGCACAAAGTTTAAAAAGAGAAAAAGAAAAACTTGCTGAAGAAAAGGATGTTTTGAAGAAGCAATTTTCAGAACTCTCGAAAAAGTTTGAAAAATCAGAGAATTTTGAAGCCCAAAAAGAGAAGACTCTGGAACTTGAAGAGAAACTGAAAGCTGTGGAGAGTGAAAATCTTGATCTCAAGAATAGGCTTTCTATTTTTGAACAAGAAAAAGTAGACTTTTCAAATGAAAAGAAAATTTTTGAGAGAAAGATTCTTGAGCTTTCAAGGAAAGTTTTCGATGAAAGAAAGGTTTTTGAGCTTCAAAATGCAAAACTTTCAAAACAGATTTCTGATTTTGAAAAGGTTTTGATAATTGAGAGAGATAATTTTGCAAAAGAGCGAAAAGGTTTTGAAACGGCAAAGAAAGTGCTTGAAAAGAAAAATGTTGCGGTTTTCAAAGAAATAACTGATAAACGCAACAGTATCGAAAAAGACTTTGAAAGTGAAAGGACGATATTCGAAACAGAAATTCATAAGCTTTCACAAAAATTATCTGGATTAGCAACAGAGGTTTCAAAAGAGCAGGAGATAAAATCTGATTTACAAAAACAATTTGATTCAATTCTCGAAGAAAGAAATGTTTTAGCCGTAAAAGTCAAGAAACTTGAAGAACTAAATTTCAAACGATTTATCTGAACAAGCCAATCCCGATACTGTTGTTCAATCTTCTTATTCTTCAAGTTCAACTTCCACAACTATTTCTTCGAAGAGTTGTGTCAAATCAAATGAGTTTTCAAAAGATCGGGTTCGCTCTTCAAATCTTTTCTATAATTCTCTTGTTGATAATACAGATAATCAAGTGTTTCGAAAAGTTAAAATGGTTTGGAAAAAGAAATCAACTACAAAAGACATTGATGGAAACACGTCATACAAATCTCCTGTAGTTGATCCAAAGTCACCGACTCATGTTTATTCCACAACTAAGTTGATCAGTCTAAACCGATCAAATATCTGTTGCACTTATTGTGGAAATAGTGACTTTGTGGATTCCAGGTATGTCAATAGCTGGTATGGTACTTATAGTATCCCTAATCCCCAGTTTCATAGCTTCAAAGCTAAGGCCACTAACCATCAAGGATCCATCAAAGCATGGATACCAAAACCAAAATATGTCTAATCTGTTTTGCAGGAATGTCATGTGTGATTTAATTCAGATCATTCACATCACATGACTACAATAAAGGGTTATGCCATCTTTTGAGGGGGAGTACCAGGTTTTTCCTAACTTTCATATCGACTTCTGAACACTTCAGTTCAGGACTCGTTCTTAAATGTTTGTTGACTTCTGATTATCTCTAATCATAAATTTTACTTCAATATTCTATCTTGGTGAGTTAAAGGAGTGTTAGGGCTCATAAAGTTTCTATGGTCAATCCAGAACCGGAAGGACTTACCCAAGAAACACATCCAATTCTTAGATATAAGTGAGGAGTCTAGAATGATAGATGAGTTCGGAGTGAAAAGAATATGGTGAGAGTGTGAAAGGACTTAAAAGAAATATTGGTCCTTACCAAACCGAGTCAGTTATCCGGGTTACCACATAATCTATTCATTCTCGTTCTTTGGAGATGAATATTGAAATAGACATGGACCCAGTGTCGATAACTCATGTCACCCCACCCAGCCACTCAAGTATCTCACAAAATATACTTGTTTCATATATGCACAGAGATTTAGCACAAAAACTATCTATTTCTCACTCGGAGGTATTAGATATTGAAAAAGGAAGACATCAACTCCGGTCTCCGAACTTCACATTCATCTCACTGTGTGTATTGATTTATAACCTGTGTCCCAGGTTGAATCAATCTTTGAGCCTACCAGATACATATTTATATTTATTTCACACACGCACGAATCTTGGTGATTCCAATCGCATATCTTTGTGATATTGCCAGAACAGTTTGAGAAGTAGATTCTTAAAATCTTACTTCTGTGATAACTGGAAGTCCTATCAGAGATACCCCCTTGCCAACTCTGAAAATAGGCCACACAATTATTCTTAATTGTTATGATAACAATTACTAATGTGTTTCTGTGTTAGTTGATTACCCCATCTTGGTTACTAAATGTTTTATATTATCTTTTGCTACTAATCCGGTTAGTCTTTGAACATACATGATGCTCAGGATTCTCCTAATCATCATAAGGGGGAGAATGCAATAACAAAGACACAAGTTTCAAAGATAAATTATCATGTTGAGGGGGAGTTAGCAAAAGCGGAGGGGGAACAACATATCCTATTTTTCTTAAATTTGAGGTTGAAAAGCCATGGATTTCAAGATTGCATTGGTTCTTCTATCCTTCATCAAGTGGTGTTTGCTACAAGTTGCTTCCACCTACGAACTGATTAAAACAAGTTCTTAAGCTGAAAGTAAATTCACCTCGCAATTCAAAGACATATTCTTTGTTTAAAAACTAAAGATGCACTATGGAATGTCATGTAACTCGCACATTATCTTTCTTGTGTGCTGATCCGATGTGTTGAGTTTCTATAGTTGAAAGCTGCTCAATTGTGCATTTAGTCGAGACTATGGTACATTGAATCCGGTTACAAAGTTGAATCTATGAAGACCAAGAGATTTGTTCAAGGGGGAGCTTGGAATGACATGAAGACAAGCAACACCAAAGTGTTTCAGAGATTCAAGAGGGAAAGAAGATCAAGAAGTTAAAATTTAAAAGAGATAAATCATTTATACAACTTTAGGGGAAGATTGTTAGGACTGAAAGTCCTAGTGCGTGGAAAATTATATAAAGTATTTATAGTGTTTAATTGTTAATTATTTATCACGTTGTAAAAGTCTTAGTTTGTTATTGGGCTTAGTTTTGTTTGTTGGGCCTTGGGCCTGTAGGGTTTTAGGTCTGAGTATTTAATGTTTGTTTTCTAATCATTAGGGTTAGAAGTTGAGAGAAACTGTATTGTGCGCTTACCAGGTTTAGATAGAGAGTTTGCTTTTCAATCTTATGTTTGTAACTCTCTCAATTAGGGGTGTACATAAAATCGTCAACCCGCGAAACCCGACCAACCCAACCCAATTAAACCCAACTCGCGAAACTGCAAAACCGCAAACCGCCAAACCGCTAATTCGAACCTCTGACCTCCTAGGAAGTCAAATGCTCTTTTATCGCTAGGCCAAAGGCCCTTTGGTCTAAAAAAATTTCATTCGTTTACCGTTCGTGTTCGTTTGTTTGTTCGGTTAAGTTAAACGAACGAACACGAACAAGCCCTAATTGTAATAACTAATAACTTTGTTGAGAATAATTTTAGTATTATTTATCGTATTTCAATCGGCAAATTTATGTATATTACTAACCCACCAATCCAACCTAACCCGCCATAACCCGCAAGGGTTGGGTTGGGTTGGGTTATATTTTTGAATGAGTTGGGTTGAGTTGAGATTTTTCAAACCGCTATAATTGGGTTGGGTTGTAAAAACGTCCCAACCCGCCCAACCCAACCTGCGTACACCCCTACTTTCAATCATTCAATACAATTAATCGTTCTATTATTCATTGTTACTTGAGCAATCTGGGATTCACATTTTAAATAGATTTAGTTTTTCATATTTTAGAAAAAATATACCATTTCCTCTTGGATGCCGGATACACTCGGCTTCACGAATAAAGCCACAACCGATAAACTAACCTTCCGAAACAGCCCCTTCGTCGCTTACCAACGCCGCCTTCCATTTTGATCATCTCCCGCCTCCGCTCCCTTCTTCAACTTCACGATTGTTTTACCGACGCTATCTTTTTCATCTTCGTCTGGTTACTTTTTGCTATTAACATTTTCAAACGATGCCTCAAGGTTTTCCCTCTTTAAGTTTCATAAATGTGTGTTTGTGCTTCTTGTAGTATTAGCTAATTTCATGAATATTGATTGTATGGGCGTTTCTCGTTGATAGATCTCCCGGGGTTCTATTTTGATGCCGAGAAGAACAGGTATTTCCCTATCAAATCACCGATTCCGGGTTCTTCTTCCAGAAACGCTTGTTCTGCTTCGACCAGTGCTCAAAAAACACCCCCGAAATTAAATCAGGTACAACACTATGGGTTTTATTGCAAGTTCTAATGTTCAATCTTGTTAGCAAATATATTTCAGAATTTCACAATCCATATCATTATTGAAGTTGAAACTTGAATGGTAACCCTGTTGGCACCTATAGTTAAATTGTACGGAATGGATGAGAAATTAGAATATGCCTGTAGTTTTTCAGAGTAAAATACTTTCCATTTGATACAAGTATGAAATCTCAAGTTTAATTTCTTATGAAAATAAAAGTAGAGCAACATGCAAAAGAATATGATTTTGTTTTGGGAAATGTCACCCCTCAGTTCCAAATAGGAGTTGCACTTTGATTTAGGATGTTAAACTTTCTAATATTCAAAGGTGAGATCGGTTTTTTTTCTCCCCACTTTTGTTGCAAATTTTAAAAACAGTATTCTACTATTACTATCCAGTTACTGTAATCTTCAAGGTTGCTTGCTAATTTATTTCTGGAAGCTAAAATTCCCATATGTAATAGTGAAGTTGAAAGGCAACCCGGTTGACATCCGAAATCAAACTGTCGCACTTTGTTTTCACGATGTCTAAGATTAGGATCCACTTTTGGTTTTGGGAGTAAAAGCTGCTACTTTTCAAATTCTGGTTTAATATGGACATGTTCTATAGTTCTCAGCACCAATTTTTTCTTATTTGTTTCAAACATAGGTTGTATTTATTGAAGGTTGCCTGGAATGCGAATTTTTTTTTGTGAACTTTGGAGTCAAAAAGTAGTTGGTTTGACTTTCAAAAAACAAACATTGGTTTTGATCCCTCTGGAATGGAGGGCATCACTGGTACAAAAAAGTTGCAGACATGAGACACCTAGCTATTAAGACGGACCGACCATAATCATTATTTTTATAGCAAAAGCCTTTAGGGTGCGTTTGGTATGTAGACAGGACAAAACAGGACAGCTGTCCAGCGCGTTTGGCAAGACATGATAGAACTGGACAAAACAGGACTAGACTGGTTAAATGACGTATTTACCCCTGATGAGAAATCATAGATTACATCACATAAAACTAATTTACATCACTAATACATAGTGCAATGGATTATCAAAAACATAAAACTAATTTATCACGATTGGATTTTGGATATCGAAATCAAAACCCAAATTTTATGTTTCGGATTTTAGGTTGTTTCGGGTTTGGGTTGGTCGGGTTTCGGATTGATGTCGGTCGGGTTCGTGTATTATATAATGAAAACGTTATATATAAATTCAATCGTTTTTTAGGATGAATACAATCGATTGAAAGATTGATGAAATCAATAGCAAGTTTAAAATTTAGAAAATATTTCAACAGACTATAATTTACGATTTTCAAAAAATAATTAGATAAATAAATATATATATATATGTATATAGTATTTAAAATATAGGTTTATGTTATTTCGGGTTTTCGGACGGGTTGGGTGGCCAACGATCAAACCCAATCCGAACCCATATATCCTCCCAAATGTCGGGTTTCGGATTATCGGATTTCGGGGTATTCGGGTTTTGCAAAAAACACCTTATTTTCGGTTCGGACGCGGATTCGGATTTTGGACTATTCGGGTTTTGCACACCCCTAGCTTGGAGGAGTGGATGATGAGAAGACATGTTTTATTTTTTTGTTTTTAACAAGGGGTATATTAGTCAAAATATTGTTGTTCTACTTAGTTCCAGGGGGTTGGAGTGGGACAAGTGTGTCCCATGCTTGTTCTACTTAGTTCCAGCGTGTCCCACATATGGTCACGCCAAACATGGGACAAGCCTGTTCTGTCCTGTTCCACTCTGTTCTGCGTACCAAACGCACCCTTAATGTCTAACAAGGAGCAGGCTTTTGGCCAAAATTGCTAAGGCATACTACAACGTGATAGAATGGTAGAGACTAGAGATAGATATAAATAATCGTATAATTTTAACAATACCCACAACTAAACGGGATGGGAGCTTGGTAAGGTAATGAAGATTCTTTAAAGGAAATCTTTTGCATTGATTTATATATTGTGTAACCATACACGACCATGTATACTTATTTTGAATCAAGGCTTGTGAAGAAGTTGGATATGAATGAAAAAAAGGAAGTATCAAGTTAAGAGCAACAAGAATAACCTTTGATTTGTATATTGTATAACCATACACAACCATATTTAATGCTCTTTGGTTCTAGGAGATTTGAGAAAATACTTGATGACAAAGTTGTTTGTGGAGAGCATGGGGTTTTTGATTGTTGGTTTCAGTAGTGTAGAAGAGCATGGAAATACACCGAGTTATGGTGGAGGTTGCAAAAAACTTTAGATGGTTGTCATAGGTTTTTTTAGCTTTGCTCAAGTAGAGCATTTTCATGGATTTTCTTGTCAGATACTAGAGACCAGATGACAAAGTCATCCTAAACAATGTTGCATATGCATCTCTTCCATAGTTCAACAATATTTCAACCTTTTCTCTAGGGGTGGCAAATTTGTACCAAACCAAACCAGCCAACATGTGTACCAGTCGTACCAATTAAATCGGTACCAATTATAATTGGCTGGTAGTACCGTACCAAATGTCTATACTTGGTTGATACACGGTATTGAATGTTGTGTACCACGGTAGTACTGTGGTATAGACTTACTTAATAGTTTAACTAAAAATTAATTATATTAATCAATACTATTCTTATTTTGGGTTTATACCTTGTTTTAATTAATCACTTTACTGCCTAAACCGCGTATAATCAAGGGTATGAGGCAACGAACAATGTGCCAATATCTAATACCTAGAATGCTAGCAATTTAGAACATCGTTTGATACTTTGTTGTGAAGATCCCACTAATAAAGAAACCTTCACTTACTTTGAATTAGTTTTTTTTTCTTTTTCATATATTGAATATTAAATTTTGTCACATTTAACTTTTTGTTTGAGCATTTTGAATTAGTTTTTTGTTTTTGTTTTGTATATGTAACTTGAAATTGGCACAAGCTTGTACCAACATGTACCAGCCAAAAAAAATTGGTGCCAACCAAGGGGCTGTTTGTTTGGCAATTGCAGAATGATTAGTGCAGAATGATTAAGTGGTCAAAATGATTAAGAGACTCTTATGATATAGTGTAAAATGAAATATGGTTGTTTGGTAATTGTTTAGAATGAAATCGGGACGCTTAATGGTTAAGGGAGGCCCAAGATACAAAACCATTAAGAGGGTTTTGGAACCATTAAGAAGCAGACTTTTTTTTTTGCCAAACAAGATCCATCTCTTAGCGATTCAGAGGTTGCCTCTTACTGGAACTATTAAGAGGTAAACAAATAGCCCCTAAGTCGGTACCAATTACAGTTGGTTGGTACATGGTATAAGATTTTGCTTACCAATTATAATTGGTTGGTACACGATATTGACTAAAAAAAGTCGGTACCGTACCAAGTCCACCCCTACTTTTCTCGATATCCATATTTTACTTTTTTCTATCAGTGATTATGTGTGTGCACAACTGCACATACGACCTCAACATGTGCGTTTATGCTACAATCATGGAATGTGTATGTTGTCTATTGGCCATATTGCGTTTTTCATTATAATGATAGCACACTTCACTCTCGTCAGAGACGACTTTGCCTTCTGATTTTAGTTGGATTTACAGTCAAATGGGACTCTTGATGCATTGTTTCATCTACCCTGCATGTCTAAACTTACGTTTTCTATCCAAACTTGATGTTTGGAAGCACATAGCAAGTTGTATTTGACATATGAATTTGACATTTCCTAAAGTACTATGCGACATACATATACGATGATAGATATGATGGAAGAAGTATTTCAACAAAGAAACATGTTATGAACCGGAATCCAAATCAATAACCAACTAAAAATGAAGATGGAAACAGATTAATTGGATGGTTACTTGAATGGAAAACAAAGGTAACCTCTAGCAATTCGAGAGTGCTAGTCTCTCCAAAAAGAACCACTAATTTTATGCTTCTTTACACCACTTACAATCACCCTCTTTATACTAGATTTATTGTAAGTAAATACCTAAAATACCCTTTTTTACACCTTCCAGAATATCAAGTATGGATGGGCTTGGGACTAAGGGTGGGTATATGACAAAACATGATTGAAGTAATCAAACCCATACCATCAATTCACTTAACTGACTTATAATATGCAATTATAACTAAAAGAACACTAGAGATATTAAAGAATACAAGAGATAAAAAGGGCTCCTTATCAAGTCAAAAAAAAAAAAAAAATGGAATACATGCATAAAGAAAAACTCGTCATCATGATAATTTAGAATAACTTGATCACTCATGACTCAACGGTCTTATCAGTTATTACATCCATGAGTAAAATGTTCATGAGTTGAAAGAAATAGAGCATCAACTTATCAAGTGTATATAAAACCCAATTCGAACAGTATGCAAATGTGACACTTTAACTCATGTATTAGTGATTCACAAGTAAACCTAGACTCATCAATCAATAGTTTATCATCACCAAAAAAGCATACACCATGGGCTTTCACCTTATATGGCTTTTTTGAGCTGGTCTATAACCAAACCAAAGAGGGAAGGGGTTAAATGTTTAGTGCATTCTTATTCCAACTCGGGAAGTCAATAGCATCACTTTCACACTTGGAAGCCCATTGTTATTTGGTAGGGAGTTCTGTTCTAAGGACCGGTTAAGGATTGCCTCCATCAATTAGTTAACATTTAGAGCGAGCATTAGCTTGTTGCCAGCCTGACGAAATCCTTATTTAAGGACTCTGATAGACTTGATATGCAAGAAGTTAAACTTGAACAATATCTATGCTCCAACTTGTGAATGAATGTTTAATTGATTAGAGGTTGTTACTTATATTAGTTTTGTTTGTTCAAGCTGTGGGCTTGTATGTTGCCCTACACTTTCAGGGTTCTCCCTATTAGTAATACAAATTCTTTAGATCGTAAGTAATAACAATTATAATTTCAATAATAGTAAGTTGATCAAGTAGAATGTAAATTAGAATACCAATTCAATAGTATTCAGTCATAACATGACAATAGTAATTATTCTTTTGAATTTTAGTTTTCCTTCAATTATTATCTTTTTGTTAGTTTATATTATTACAATTGAAATTGACAACCTATTCATTTACTTTTCGTTCTTATGTATTCTTTTTCCACGGGCACCATTAAATTGGCAGGACTAAATCAAACTTTATTTCTTTAGTCATCCTATGTTATCAATGGAAAGTACCGTCGTGCTGGTTCTTCATCTTGTATATCGTTCTTATTTTTATTTCTAAATTCTAATACTTCAATCATAGTTGCCCCTCCCTGTGCATATCCATGCTTAAAGCTATTGACTACGTTTTGAACATTCATACAGGTAAAGCATGGAGAGAGGGGAAAAGGATCCAAAGTTGTTAAGATGCTTCATGTGAGGGAGTTACGTGGAAATTCAATCAGCTCTAACAAAAGGAAGGTGAACTTTGAAGAACAATACCAAAAGATACGGGCATCAAAACCTTTAGTAAGTTAGATTTGATCCTATGGAGAAAGTAAAGAGTTTTATCTTGTATGGATGATATCACTTATTTAATACATCATCTAATTAAACTTAAAGGGGTGTAGTAGTAGCAACAGTTGGAACTCATGTGAAGCTAAGCGACCACCATGTCACTCCTTGATCGTTAGAAACTATATTTTTCGGGATTGACTATCATAGCTATTATATCAGTTATCCTTTTTTCTTTCTTGGTGGTTTTAGAATATGTGTTACACATACACTATAAAGTATAAATCTAGACCGCAACATATTGCTTTTGCTAACATTGATGTGGAGTCGCATGATAGGCGTGCAATACAGGTTGTCTTTTCTCTGCTTGTTATGGGTGTCATATGGCTGCAGGAGGTGCTTGTTGTTAGTGACAATTTTAGTTGGGAGTAGGGTTGTTAGTTTTCGAGCAATTAATACCATAAAATAAGGATAAAACATGATTATTCTATTTATGTGGAAAATCACTTTTGTACATCGATTATGGACCCATGGATGGAGAAGATGAGAAGAAGACATGAAAGAAAATCCATTTCCCTAACCGAATTAACTATTTCTCTTAGGTACATGGTTCATGTCATCTAGACAAATTCTATGGCCTACCTTTGGATGAATTCTAGGAGGTGGATCTTAGTGACTGTTAGATTTAGCAAAGTTTGTTTTCACTTTCTTAGTACTAGTATTAGCATTTCCCTTTTTAGGCTTCTTAATCTTATATACATATATTGTAATCTCCTTTAGAAAGAAATAAGATAACACTTATCAGGTTTGAGAAATTACATGATATCAGAGCAAGGGAACGTTACCTGTCACCGGAACCCTAGCCGCCGTCGCCGGAGCATGCCGGAACCCTAGCCGCCGTCGCCGGAAAACGTCTAAACCCTAGTGCCGTCGCTAGAAATCGTCTAAACCCTAGCCGTCGTCGAAATCCGTCTAAACTCTAGCCGCCGCCAGACCTGTCGAAACCCTAGACGACGGCCCTGAAACCGCTGCCACCACAGACCGTTTCGTCCAGATCTGTGATTGCCAGGACATCAACGTCCAGACTTGTTGTCGTTCTCTACCGTCGTTGCCATCGCCATCGCCGCCCTCTGCCGCCGCCCAGAGTTTCCAGCCTGAATTTTATCCCTCTTGATTGTGGATTGTGGCTGTTGTTTCCATACCTCATGTTTTAGAGGTGTCCATTTTCCAGAATCTTGACTTTCCAGAAGCCACCACATTGAGAGAACAAATTTCAGTTTCTCTTTTATATACACAAGTTCAAGCTCACAATGGCACCCACAGATAAAACTCAAGGTTCTACCTCTAGTGACTTCTCCATTCCGGGTATAATCAATTTTTCTGCCGTGTTAAAGATTCCAGTTAAACTTAACTCTACAAATTGGGCTCAATGGAGTATGTTTGTCCAAACCGGTCTCGAAAGTTTGGACAAAGATGATTATTTAACTGCGAACCCTCCGAATCCTATAACCCGGGAATGGAAACTCAATGATAGTGGTATCCGTATGGCACTATGGAATGCGATGGAACCGCAAGTCCTAAGCATTGCTCAAAATTATCTTACCACAAAGAAGATGTGGATTCACTTGGAGTCTTCCTTCTCAGCCAAAGAATCCTTGTCTCATACTTATTCCGTTTTCGGTTCCTATTTCAGATGTGAACAAGATGACTCTGATCTCACCGAGTACTATACAAGAATATCGAAGTTATCAGAAGAACTTCGAGTTCTTTTCCCTGTCACTCCTGATGTTAAAATTCAGGAGGAGCGGTTAGCAAAAATGGATGTGATGACGTTCATTTCGGGATTGTCTGCCAAATATTCCAGTGCTCGTCCTCTACTACTGAGTCACTCAGCATCTCAGTCTTTGGCATCAACGTATCATCTTGCTCGAGAGATGTACTCAGATCATACTCCATCACAGCCTTTGCCTCTTCGAGTATCAGAAATGTTGGAAAAGAGGGGTATAAGAAGATCCAATGCTTTTATTGTAAGGAGTTTGGGCATACAAAGTATAACTGCCCAAATCGTTCTACTTCTGGTCCGGGATCTCAACCGCCACCTCGTCCTTTACCGAGCCCAGATAGCATCTGCAGATAATACCACCCCCACTAGCACTTTCCATGGTGAAGATGTCTCTCGATTCCAGCATGGGGCTAGACTTCTAGCCAGGTTTCATCTACTCCTAGTGCTAGCACAACACAGTCAGGTATACCTTCTACCTGTTTTTTCAGCATGCTCACCATCATGGATTATTGATTCAGGAGCCACAGATCATATGACTGGGAACAAAGACCTTATATCCAATCTCAATACTGATATACCCCAGACTCCGGTTCGACTTGCTAATGGATCTACGTGTCAAATTATGGGCATATGATCCACTAGCAATTTGTCAAAACTAAACCTATCTTCTGTTCTTTATGTTCCCACCTTTCCAGATTGTTTAATTTCTGTTAGCCAAATTATAAAAATGCATAATTGTTCAGTAACCTTCTTTCCAACACATTGTGTCTTTCAGGAATTGGGGACGAACCAGCTGATTGGTACAGGTACAGGTTTTGAATCTCAAGGTCTCTATCGTTTGTCTGGGTTGCGATCTGCAGCAGCACATCTTTGTGATTCTAGTATCAGAGAGACTCACTATCGGCTAGGTCACCCTTCTTTGTCTGTTCTAAAACAATTGAGACCAGATTTGTCGTTTGTTAAAGAGTTAGTTTGTGAGTCATGTCAGTTGGGTAAACATACCCGTTGTCCCTATCCCCCTAGAGAGTCTAGTAGTGTTACCGCTTTATTTCAGTTAATTCACTCGGATGTATGGGGACCTTGTCCCGTAACTTCTACTAATGGATTTAAGTATTTTGTTACGTTTGTTGATGAATTTTCTCGTGCGACGTGGGTTTACTTGCTAAAGTCACGTAATGAAATATTTTCTGTCTTTTGTGAGTTCTATGCATATGTCAAAATCCAATTTGATGTATCCATTAAAACTCTGAGATCTGATAATGCAAAAGAATATTTTTTTCTGATTTTACAAGTTACTTATCTGAGCATGGTATTATACATGAATCATCGTGTGCCTATACCCCCCAACAGAATGGCATTGCTGAACAAAAGAACCGCCATTTGTTGGATGTAGCTCGTACTATGATGATTCATTATAATGTTCCACAAAGTTTTTGGGGCGACGCGGTTCTTACAGCTAATTATCTAATAAACCGTATGCCCTCTTCTGTCCTTAAAGGGAAGACGCCGTTCTCCATTCTGTTTCCAAAAGGCACTTCTTTCCCTTTAGCTCCTAAAATCTTTGGTTGTGTTTCTTATGTTCATGATCATCGCCCGGGACATAATAAACTTAAAGCACGTGCTATCAAGTGTGTGTTCCTTGGGTATTCTCGCGTTCAAAAAGGCTATCGTTGTTACAGTCCTGTCCTCCGTAGGTATTTTACTTCTGCTATGTCACATTCCATGAGTCACATCCTTTCTATGGTAAACCTATCACCGGCACTTCCGAGTCAACAAACCTTGTTTCTGATCCTTCCGACTCTTTTGATCCTCAAGTCTTACGGCCTCCTGTAACGAACCCAAATTTCGTTATTCCAACAGTTGAGACTGATACTCGTTTCACAAATGTGTATGTTCGACAGCGCCAACGACAAGTGGCTGAGACCCAAGAGTGCCTACTTGTGCATGATGTTTTTGGTACATCTTTCGTTCCACCACCTGATCCACACTTGTCATCGCCTATTGATATTTCCCCCGACCCGGTCCTTGTTACACCCCAACCACCACATACTGAGCTTTATGACCCGCCTGGTGCTCATCTCCCCGATATTCCCATTGCCTTCCAAAAAGGCACACAGACTCGTACCCGAAATCCCATTCATGATTACCTTGCCTACTCTCACCTTTCTTCAGAGTCGTGTGCCTACACCGCAACTATTGATAGCCATATTGTTCCCAGAAATGTGACTGAGGCCCTCAATCACCCAGGATGGTTTAAGGCAATGCAGGAGGAGATGGATGCCTTACAGAAGAATCATACTTGGGATTTGGAACAACTTCCTCGTGGAAAGCGTAAAGTGGGTTGTAAGTGGGTTTTCACAGTGAAAGTTAATCCTGATGGTTCACTGCATCGTCTGAAGGCCCGATTAGTTGCAAAGGGTTATTCTCAAGCCCCTGGGGTTGATTATGACGAGACATTTTCCCCGGTGGCTAAAATGCCGTCAGTTCGCATTTGTATCGCTTGGCTGCCATCAATCATTGGCCACTTCTTCAGTTGGATGTCAAGAACGCCTTTCTTAATGGCATTCTTGATGAGGAGGTGTACATGGAACAACCACCTGGGTTTGTCATTGAGGAGGAGGTTACAAAGGTATGTCGACTGCGACGTTCACTGTATGGTCTTAAACAATCTCCTAGAGCATGGTTTGGACGTTTCTCAGATGTTCTCCAGGAACTTGGTATGACTCGCAGTTCCAAGATTATTCTGTGTTCTTTAGACACCATGACAATCGACGTATCGTACTGGTAGTTTATGTAAATGACATTATCATCACCGGAGATGATAGCACCGAAATTTCAAAACTGAAAGAATTTCTAGACTCAATTTCAAGTTACTGATCTTGGACGACTGCGTTGCTTCCTTGGGATAGAAGTATCTCGATCTCCACAAGGGATTCTTTTGTCTCAACGGAAATATGTTGTTGACATGCTTAAGGAGTGTGGTCTATTGGGATGTAAACCTGTGGACAGTCCGATGCTCACTACAGGAAAGCTTCTTCCGAATGAAGGAAATCCTATGAGGGATCCAGAGAGATACAAAAGACTGGTTGGAAAATTAAACTATTTGACAATTACTCGACCAGATATTTCATTCCCGGTTAGTGTCTTGAGCCAGTTCATGTCCGCTCCTTATACGAGTCATTGGGATGCAGCACTTCGCGTTTTGAGGTATCTCAAGGCCACACCAGACTTAGGGATACTCTATTCAGATCAGGGCCATTGTCGAGTGGGTGCTTTCACTGAAGAAGGAGATGGTAGAATATCTGGTTTCTCGGATGCAGATTGGGCTGGATGTCCCATTTCCAGGAGATCAACTACAGGATACTATGTGTTCGTCGGAGGAAATCTAGTTTCTTGGAAAAGCAAGAAGCAACATAGTCTCCCGATCAAGTGCCGAGTCAGAATACAGAGCCATGGCAGATGTGTCGTGCGAAATGACGTGGGTAAGGAGACTCCTAAGAGAGCTTGGAGTAATTACAGACGGCTTGATGAGATTGTATTGTGATAACCAGTCAGCCGTCCACATCGCCAAGAATCAAGTATTCCATGAAAGGACCAAACACATTGAAGTTGATTGTCATCTCATTAGAGACCGTGTTGTGGGAACTCGGACAGACCCTCCATCGATCCAACCGGTACACATTAAGACTGAACACCAGCTTGCAGACATTCTCACGAAGCCATTGCGGAAAACTCAAATAGACTTTATCTGTAACAAGTTGGGCATGATTAACAATTTTGCTCCAGCTTGAGGAGGAGTGTTAGATTTAGCAAAGTTTGTTTTCACTTTCTTAGTACCAGTATTAGCATTTCCCTTTTTAGGCTTCTTAATCTTATATACATATATTGTAATCTCCTTTAGAAAGAAATAAGATAACACTTATCAGGTTTGAGAAATTACAGTGCCATACCTAGTCAGGCTTCATTTTGCTACTTATTTAACTGTTTAATTTATTAGAAACATTCTCAGTGAATTCTCCTGAAGTCATAAAGATCTGTAGGCCCTTTAGCATGTGCTACAACATAGTCACAAGCTCACAACTAAATGATAGAAAGCTCACTGGTATCGACTAGTTAGCATAATAAAGGAACTTTGATCTATGTCGAACACTATAAAGTTGTGCATTCAGCCATTCACCTTGCTAGTTCATAAAGTTCCATTCAGTCATTCACCTTGCTAGGTCTTAAAGTTCCCGTTCTCTAGTACATGATTGCATTGTTTGCTCGTAAGTCCCTTGGAAGTAAGAAACGTTATTTGGAAAATTAAACTATGATTTGATAGATGTATCTTATGCATTAGATTTGGAAATATGAGGGGACACGGAGGATTGCTGATGCTGCATTGGAACACATATGCCTCGACATCCAGACTCCGGATGGCATTATGAAATCAGAAATATTACTCGCTGGTGGTCTTAATGGCACCTTTTGGTATGTGATAACCTCATGTAGATAAATCTTCTGAGATTCTTTACTCGGTAACTTTCTTAATACTCACTATTCTTGGGCCATAACTTTTCCATGTTTAGTTGTAGTATGTGCATATTATTAGAAATCTCAATTTTATAAAATACAAATTCTAAACTTGTTACAATGCTAGTACTTTTTAAATGATCATTGTCTTTTCTCAAAAAGTTAAATATTATCATATTGAATTTGAGATTGTAAGTACTTCAGCCGACACTTAAAATTAAAGGATGGTAACTTATGGAGTACGATTCTCGTGCCAATGCCCATCTTTCTTGGCTATCCTTTTAGCCAAATCTTTAATGCAAGGAACATTTGTTTAGATTTCTTGCCAATCTTCTATGTTCTATTTACAAGTAAAATTATAAAAAAGATATTTTGACATTTGAGTTACGCCCTTTCCTAGCCGATGCCGGTCTTTTATAGGGACTTGGGCATCTTAGACGACTATGCTTTGACAGTCTATAAGCTTCTTCTCTTATGCGTATATCGCCGATATATCGCATATCGCTCCTTTACAAAATCTCGGTGTTCAAATATCGCTTCTTATATCGGCGATATTCACCGATATATCGGCGATATATTTTGACCAAAATATCGGCCAATAATACCGATTTTTTGGTAATACAATTTTGGGCCTATTTTTTTGTAATACTATTACCGGGCTGGGCTTTTTTTGTAGTACTTTTTTGTTAGAGTTATATGGGCCTTTTTTTTAATTTGTGAGAAATCTAAGTTAGGTTTTTACATAGACGACTTCATCTTCTTCAGTTCTTTCATCGACTTCTTCTTCAACAGTTCTACATCGACTTCTTCCCTTCTTCTCTTCTTCTACTGTTTAGTGAGGTCAGAGGTGGTCGACTTCTTCTCTTCTTTCCTGTTGGTGTTTCTTCATTCTGCTATTTCTTCTCCATTCGACTTCTTCTGCTCATCTGCTGTTTCTTCTCTTCCAACACAAAAGGCGTTAGGGTTAAACGTTACACACACAATCACACAAACCGAAATCACACAAACCGAAAGCAAGAGAAGAACACAAGAATTTACGTGGTTCACACGATCACGGTGATCGTGCTAATCCACGGGGGCAACTAGGGTTTTCTTTATATTAGGTGCTACAATGTTTACCAGTACAATGAGATTAATATATAGAGAAACATAATTAGGGTAATCTCCTAATCAAGGAAACTAGGGTTAGAGGGCCTAGGGCCGACTCCCATCCGCGCCTCCCCCTTAATGGGCCGAAGTCTACATCCCAACAATCTCCCACTTAAAGGCTTCGAAACACGTTCATCT
The DNA here is from genome assembly GCA_954870635.1 of Arctium minus. Lineage (NCBI taxonomy): Eukaryota > Viridiplantae > Streptophyta > Magnoliopsida > Asterales > Asteraceae > Arctium > Arctium minus. Next base: position 69,065,323 of record OX941092.1, on the reverse strand, counting down.
GCACTCCTCTGTACTTCTGTAAACACCAACCGAGCTTGAGCTCCCCCTAGTTGCCACCTGCCTTCTCAACACTATTCCTGAAGGCCAACTGAAGTCATATAGAACTTCAGCTTATCCAGCGTCACAGACTTGGTGAACATGTCTGCTGGATTCTTTGCACCTGAGATATTCTTCAAATTCATCACGGATCAATTCTCTGATAAAATGATATCTCCTCCCAATGTGCTTTGTTTTCCCATGATAGATTGGATTTTAGCAAGTTTCACTGCATTCTCATTGTCACAGTGTAACGAGTAATCAACTTGTTTTTTCTCAAGTTCTTCAAGAAAGTCCTTTAACCACACTAGCTCTATACTGGCTTCAGCAACTGCTAGACTTGGCAAAAATTGACACGACACGCTAACCTGACACGAACTCGACACGAAATAAACGGGTTTGGGTAATACATTTTAACCCGTTTAAGTAAACGGGTTGACACGACACGAAAACTAAACGGGTAAGGTCATGGTCAAAAATTTCAACTCGAAAATGACCCGAATAACCTGTTTATATATATATAAGTTTTATTTTTAATGCTTTGGATTTTTAATGTTTTAGGTTTGGTTAGAACTTATAAGTTTGAACTATAAAATTTGGATTTCTAATGCTTTCATTTGAATTTTGGATTTGTACTTTTTTGTGAATTTTCGATTTTTAATTTTTAGTTTTATAAATGTTAAATGGGTTTGGGTTAGGCGGGTCGTGTCGGGTTAGGGTTGAGTTTTTCTGACCCGTTTATTAAACGGTTAGGGTTAGACACTCTCAACCCGTTTAACTTTGAACCCGACACGAACCTAACACGACACGACACGTTTGCCAGGTCTAGCAACTGCCATGTATTCGTATTCAGCTTCTGTTGTTGATAAAGCCACACTTTTCTGAAGCCTGGACATCCAACTAACTGTTGTTCCTCCCAATGTAAAGACGTACCCAGTAGTGCTTTTAAATGTCTCTTTGCATCCACTCAAATCAGCATCAGTATATCCTCTGAGAACTGAATCTTTACCTTTGAAACATAATCCCAACTTTGAAGTACCCTTCAAATACCTGAGTAACCATTTGACTACTTCCCAATGTTCTCTTCTCGGATCTGACATAAAGCGACTAACAACCCCGACGGCATGGGCTATGTCTGGCCTCGTGCAAACCATGGCGTACATGAGACTACCAATAGCAGATGCATAAGGAACCTTAGCCATATCTGCTTTCTCATCTTTTGATATAGGAGACTGATCTTTGGTAAGCCTGAAATGACTTCCCAAGGGTGTGTTTCTAGGTTTTGTTTTCTCATCGTTCATCTTGAATCTTTCTAACACTTTCCCGATGTATTTCTTCTGGGATAGTGTCAAAGATCCATCTTTCTTGTTTCTAGCAATGCTCATACCAAGTATCTGTTTGGCTGGACCCAAGTCTTTCATCTCGAATTCTTCAGACATTTGTTTCTTTAACTTGCTGATCTCTTTCATATTTACACCTGCAATTAACATATCATCTACATAGAGAAGTAGAATGATATAGGAGCCCTTGAATTTCTTCACATAACAGTAATGGTCCGTCTCACATTTGTTGTACCCGGTCCTTTCCATGAAGTTATCAAACTTCATGTACCACTGCCTGGATGCTTGTTTTAGACCATACAATCTCTTTTTCAGTTTGCAGACCCAGTCTTCTTTACCAGCAACCTGAAACCCCCTCAGGTTGTGCCATGTAGATATCTTCTTCAAGGTCACCATGTAGAAATGTTGTCTTGACATCTAGCTGCTCTATGTTAATTGTATATTTAGTGTATATTGGTCTACGGCCCATGGGCCTTGTCTAGGTATCCTTTAGGGTTTCTGTCTTGTATATATAGAGGGTTCACCCTCCTAGTCTAACACATAATAAGAAAACGGAATACTAGTTATTCTTACATGGTATCAGAGCCCTAATCGCTGCCGTCATCGGAACCCTAGCAGTCGTCATCCAGTCCAGTCCAGCCGCCGCCGCCCAGTCCAGCCGCCGCTGCCGCCCTCCAGATCAGCCGCCGCTGTCCCGCCGCCGCTGTCCCAGTCCAGACCTGTCGTCCAGAACCTCATCCTTGTCCAGATCTGCCACTGCCTTTGCCTTCCAGATCTGCCTCTGCCGCCACCGTCGTCCAGATCTGATCTCCGTCGCCGGAATTTGTCTCCGGCCACCATCTCTATTTGTTTTAAACCTGTAATTGTCCAATGGGAGACGAAAAGAAGACTGAATCTGCTCCAGGAAGTCAAATTGCTCCTGGTATAATCAACTTTGCTTCGGTTTTACGCATTCCTGTGAAACTCGACTCTAGTAATTGGAGTTCTTGGAGTCTATTCGTTCAGAAAGGTCTTGCAAGCGTAGACAAATCAGATCATCTGACTAAACAGCCTCCTCATCCGATTCTCCGGGAATGGTATATTGATGACAGTGGAATTCAGATGGCCTTGTGGAATGCTATGGAACCACAGATACTTACCATTGCTCAAAACTTTCCCACTGTGAAAGAAATGTGGGATCATCTTTCCTCATCCTTCTCAGCAAAGGAATCTCTATCTCATGCATATTCTGTGGTCCAAGCCTATAGCAGAGCCGAGCAAGGTGACTCTTCATTCACCGACTATTTTACCCGATTCTCAAAACTTCGGGATGAACTACGGACCATGTTTCCACCCACTACTGATGTGAAGATTCAGGAGGAGCGGAACGACAAGATGGATGTAATGATGTTTATTGCTGGTCTGTCACCTAAATACTCTAATGCTCGCCCCTTATTGTTGAGCAACCCTACCGCTACATCCTCTGTTGCATCCACATATCATCTGTTACGGGAAATGTATGGTCCGGATGCAATCACTACTGACACATCTGCCATGCATACTTCTACTAGTAGGGGTACTGGCCGAGGTTCTCATGTGTTTCCAAAGAAGGGTATTTGACGTGGAAGTGGTATTCAGTGTAACTATTGCAAAGAATTCGGACACACGAAGTGGAATTGTCCGAATCGTCCTCCTGGATCTCAACCACCTCCTCGTCCCAAAGCTCGAATTGCCACTACTGGTGAGCTTGCTGATCAAACTCCAGCCTACACTCTTAATGAGGAGGACTATCACTGACTCCAGCAACTCCTAGCCTCCTAGTCGATCTCCCCTCCGCGCGCCAACTCGGCCAATTCAGGTACATTTTCCAGTCTTAATTCATCTTGGGTTATTGATTCTGGAGCTACTCATCACATGACTGGGAATCAAGGTATCCTTTCTAGCTTACATAAAGCCTTCCATCCACCCGTTCGTATTGCTGATGGATCTTCATGCCCAGTTCAGGGCATTGGATCCATTAACAATTCGACAAACCTACGCCTACGCCTCTGCTCTATTTTGTTTGTTCCTAACTTTCCTGATAATCTTTGGTCAGTAAGTCAAATTACAAAACAAAATAACTGCTCTGTAACCTTTTTTCCTACTCACTGTATTTTTCAGGAACTGGGGACGAACCGACTGATTGGCACAGGCTTTGAATCAAGAGGTCTCTACCGTTTATCCTTACCGCCACGTCCTACAGCAAACATATGTGATTCTAGTATACGGGAGGCTCACTGCCGGCTAGGCCATCCCTCTGCAGCAGTTCTGAGACAACTGAGACCGGACTTTCCACTTTCATCTATTAATTTTCATTGTGAGTCATGTCAGTTTGGTAAACACACCAGACGTCCCTACCCCCCTAGAGTGTCTAGTAGAGTCAGTTTTCCTTTTGAACTCGTGCATTCCGATGTATGGGGTCCTTGCCCTACAACATCCACTTTGGGCTTTCAGTACGTTATTACTTTTATTGATGATTATTCTCGTGCTACTTGGGTTTATTTATTAAAATCTCGTCGTGAAGTATTTACCATTTTTCGCGAATTTCATTCATATATTCAAAACCAATTTAACTCATCAATCAAAACTTTACGATCCGATAATGCAAAGGAATACTTCTCTACTGACTTCTCTTCGTATTTGAAAACACACGGCATTGTTCATGAATCTTCATACGTATATACATCCCAACAAAATGGTGTTGCTGAACGCAAGAATCGCCATTTGTTGGATGTTGCTCGAACAATCATGTTTCAATCCCACGTCCCTAAACGATTCTGGGGGACGCGATTCTTACTGCCGCGTATCTGATTAACCGCATGCCTACACTTGTCCTACATGGTAAATTCCCCTTTTCTGTACTCTTTCCTAACGGAACTCCCTTTCCTCTTGCACCCAAATTTTTTGGATGTGTAGCCTATGTTCATGATCATCGTCCACAACTCACTAAACTTGATCCACGAGCCATTCGTTGTGTCTTTCTTGGTTACTCACGAGTCCAGAAAGGGTATCGGTGTTATAGTCCCTCTCTTCACCGCTACTTTACTAGTGTCGATGTCACCTTCCATGAGTCCTGCCCTTACTTCCTCGAACATTCTCATCCCATTTCCGATCCGTTCCCTGATCTTGACATACCCGACTCTCACCTTATTCCCACTATTCCTGTGTCTGCTGTACCCTCTGTTCCTCCGGTCTCAGACGCTCCGACTCCTGCTACCACGGACCTACCGGCAGCACCTCCATCGTTACTTTTCACATATGCTCGACGACATAAGGATCAAACAACAGAGCCTCTTAATTCACAACCGAACCATGACTCTGGTCCATCCTCAGTTCCACTTCCCACAAATGAGCCTGACACTCCGTTACCAGATACACCCTTACCAGCAACAACCATACCTAATACCACCTCTCCTACACCTGATGTTCCTATCTATGATCCTCCTGGAGCACCATTTCCCGATATACCTATTGCCTTTTGCAAAGAACCTCGACACTACACCCGTTATCCTATTCAGGATTATGTTGCCTACTCTCACCTATCCCCCGAATCTAAAGCCTATACCAGCACCCTGGATTCCTACCCGATTCCCAGAGATGTGACGACTGCTCTAGCTCACCCAGGATGGCGACAGGCTATGGAAGACGAGTTAGGCGCTCTCCGGGCTAATCATACTTGGGATCTTGAAACACTTCCTCCGGGAAAACGTATTGTTGGTTGTCGTTGGGTATTTACAGTTAAACTACACCCAGATGGCTCCCTACATCGCCTGAAGGCTCGGTTAGTTGCTAAAGGGTATTCTCAGGCATACGGCATTGATTATGAAGAAACCTTCTCACCGGTTGCTAAAATATCGTCTGTCCGTATTTGTATTGCCCTTGCTGCCATTCATCATTGGCCGCTACATCAGCTTGATGTCAAGAACGCATTTCTTAATGGTGTTCTTGAGGAGGAGGTATATATGGACCAACCACCTGGGTTCATTGTCGAGGAGGAGGCCTCGAAAGTTTGCAGATTACGCCGTTCTTTATATGGTCTTAAGCAGTCTCCCAGGGCATGGTTTGGACGATTTTCTAGTGTTATGGGAGAATTTGGGATGGTTCGCAGCGCATCTGATCATTCTGTGTTCTTTAGACACCAGCAGGGCAAAAGGATTATTGTCGTGGTTTATGTTGATGACATCATAATTACAGGGGATGATGAGGTCGGGATTGCCAAACTCAAACAGTTTCTTCAGTCGCAGTTTCAGATAAGCGACTTAGGTCGACTTCGGTACTTCCTTGGCATAGAGGTATCTCGCTCTCCACAAGGAATACTTCTCTCTCAACGGAAGTATGTCCTTGATCTGTTGACCGAATGTGGCTTACTGGGTTGCAAGCCCGTTGATACTCCAATGCTTCCTACAAGGAAGCTCCTTCCAGAGGACGAAAATCCGATGAAGGATCCTGAGCGCTACAGACGATTGGTCGGGAAGCTTAATTATTTAACAGTCACGACCAGATATTTCCTTTACCATCAATGTCCTGAGCCAATTCATGGCTGCTCCATACACTGGACACTGGGATGCTGCTCTTCGTGTCTTGAGATATCTCAAGACTACACCAGGTCTTGGCATCTTATATTCTGATCAGGGGCATTGTCGTGTGGGTGCTTTTACAGAAGAAGGAGATGGCCGGATATCTGGTTTTTCAGATGCAGATTGGGCAGGTTGCCCGATCTCTCGACGATCTACTACTGGGTATTGTGTATTTGTTGGAGGAAATCTTGTATCGTGGAAGAGTAAGAAGCAACACACAGTATCTAGATCTAGTGCTGAATCAGAATATAGAGCCATGGCAGATGTTACATCAGAAATGATATGGGTTCGTCGTCTTCTCATAGAGCTCGGTGTAGTTTCTAATAACTTGATGCGGTTATACTGCGATAGTCAATCAGCTATTCATATAGCAAAAAATCAAGTATTTCATGAGCGGACGAAGCACATTGAGGTTGACTGTCATCTTATCAGAGATCGAATTGTAGGCACACAAGCAGACCCTCCATCCATTCAACCAATTCACATCAAGACAGACTTTCAGCTTGCGGACATCCTCACTAAACCTCTCCGAAAAACTCAAATAGATTTTATTTGTAACAAGTTGGGCATGATTAACATTTATGCTCCAACTTGAGGAGGAGTGTTAATTGTATATTTAGTGTATATTGGTCTACGGCCCATGGGCCTTGTCTAGGTATCCTTTAGGGTTTCTGTCTTGTATATATAGAGGGTTCACCCTCCTAGTCTAACACATAATAAGAAAACGGAATACTAGTTATTCTTACACTCTAGATGTAAGCCCTTTGCTACAATACTCAAGATCAATCTGATGGTGGTCATTTTCACCACTGGAGAGAAAGTTTCATTGTAATCAATCCCCTTTTTCTGTTGAAAACCTTTGACCACCAAACGGGCTTTATACCGTTTAGACCCATCATGCTCTTCCTTGATTCTGAATACCCATTTGTTCTGCAACGCTCTTTTGTCTTGCGGAAGCTTGGTTAAAATCCAAGTTTTGTTCTTGTTTAGAGATCCCAGTTCTTCTTTCATTGCACGCTCCCACTACAACGAATCTTTCAGCTTAACTGCTTCAGAGTAACTTTCTGATTGACCATTCTCAGTTAAAAGAAGATAATTGATTGATGGAGTGTATTTTTCAGGAGGCTTAGAGACTCTGGTGGATCTCCTGACCCAGTGTGATTCAACTGGTTGAGGCTGTACCGGAGAAGATGTTTCTTCTTCATCCTCTGAGCTTTCACTGTTGACAGCGTCTTCATGAACATCTTCAGACTCATCATTACTCCCACTATCCTGAGTATCTTCTGGCCCTCTGATTCTGATGTCATCACTTTCAAACTCAACTTGTTCGAGTTTACTGTGCTCCTGTCTTTATAAAGTTCAGCCTCGTTGAACGTTGCATGTTTACTTCTGACTACCTTTCTGCTTTCAAAGTCCCAAAGCCTGTAGCCCATACTATCTGAGCCATATCCAATGAAGGTGTATTTCTTGGCTTTTGCATCCAACTTGTCACCATCTTTCATCAAATCATAGGCACCGCATCCAAACACCTTCAAGTGTTCATACTTCATTGCTTCACCTTTCCACTCTTCCTCTGGTATCTTGAAGCCGAATGGTACTGATATTCCTCGGTTGATAAGATAAGTTGCAGTGTTAACTGCATCAGCCTAGAACGTCTTTGGAAGCCCGACATTAAGTCTCATACTCCTGGCCTGGCCCTTTCATTCAAAGTTCTGTTCATTCTTTCTGCCACTCCGTTCTGTTGAGGAGTGCCTGGAACTGTCTTTATCATCCGAATGCCATGTTCAACACAATAGTCAGTGAACTCTGTGCTAATGTATTCTCCACCATTATCCGACTTCAAGCACTTTACCTTCAGGTTAGTTTCCAATTCAACAACAGTTTTCCATTTCTTAAAAGTATTGAAAACATCAAACTTATTCTTAAGAAAGTAAACCCATACCTTGCGTGTTGAATCATCGATAAAGGTCACATAGTAGTTCGATCCTCCCAAGGAAGAAACTGGTGTCGGTCCTTAAACGTCCGTGTGAACAAGCTCTAATTTCTGAGCTTTCGGTGTCTGACCCGTCTTCACAAAGGATACCTTCTTTTTCTTGCCAAGAACACAAGATTCATAGAACTCTGAATCCACGCTTTTTAGATCAGGAAAGTTCCCTTTTGCAACGAGCATCTTCATTCTTTTTTCACTCATGTGGCCGAGACGTTGATGCCACAATCTGGAAGGATACTGCATTCACCACGCTATCAGGAACATCAACCATGTATAAGGTGCCTCGCTTTTTACCCTTGGCAATTACAAGGTTTTGTTTGACAACCTTCCATTGCCAATCACCAAAGGTAGTTCTAAATCCCTGGTTGTCCAGCTGCCCAGTAGAAATCAACATTTTCTTAAGGTTGGGAATGACCCGAACGTCCTTCAAGGTCCAAGTGGTACCCAATGAAGTCTTTATGTTTGTGTCACCTATTCCTGTAATGTCAAGAGTGCGATGGTCAGCTAAATGAACTTTACCAAAGTTACCTGTCCGTAGATTCTTCATCATCTTCGTGCTGTAAGTAGCATGAAAGGATGCACCGGAATCCAAGATCCAAGACTCTGCTGAATTCTCAACACAGCAGATAAGGGCTTCATCTGAATCATCAGTAGTTGCGTTCACCTCTCTGTTTCCATCTGATTGTTTAGGGCATTGATTTCTGAAGTGCCCAGTTTCTTTGCACTTCCAACATTGGATGTCTTTCCTTGGTTTTGACTGGCTCCTCTTTCTAGACTTTGACCTGTCTCTGTCTCTGCCATTACCTCTTTATGTCTTTCTACCTCTCCCTTCAGTGCTTAGCAAAGCACTAGATGATTCTCCAGAGCTCCGTCTTCTTATGTCCTTTCCTAGGATGAAGTCACGTATGCCCTCAAAGGTGAGTTTAGAGGTTCCAGCTGAACCACTAATGGCGGTGACAGTTCCCGACCAACTTTCCGGTAACGAGGATAACAAAAGCAAAGCTTGGACTTCATCTTCAAACTTAATATCAATAGATAACAAGCGGGATATAATGGTATTGAAATCATTAATGTGTGAGGTAACAGACATACCTTCTCTCATTCAGGTGTTTACTAACTGTCTTATCAGAAATACCTTGTTAGAAGCAGAAGGTTTTTCATACATGTTTGACAAAGCTTTCATCAATCCAAATGCAGTAGTTTCCTTCACAATGTTAAAGGCCACATTCTTGGCCAGTGTAAATCTGATAACAACCACAACTTTTCTGTCTAGAGCAGCCCATACAGCGTCTTCCATCTTCTCGGGTTTTATTCCTGTCAAGGCTTGATCCAAGTCCTTCTGACACAGCAGATCCTCGATTTGCATCTTCTACCATCCAAAATCTTGTCCGTCAAACTTTTCAATCTTGGTTTTTCCGTCTTCAGCCATTATCCCAAACTGTTGGCGATAGACAAACAGAAAAACAAGGAATCTTTTAGCAGTGGCGACGACAAACAGCGGCACGGGGCGGCGTGGTGGCGGGGCGGGACGGCGCAGGGGCGGCACGGGGCGGCGGCAGTGGACCGTGGTGCAGCGATTGAGTGTAACAGATCAAGAGCCTAAAGCTCTGATACCAATTGTTAGGGTTAAACGTTACACACACACTCACACAAACCGAAAGCAAGAGAAGAACACAAGAATTTACGTGGTTCACACGATCAGGGTGATCGTGCTAATCCACGGGGGCAACTAGGGTTTTCTTTATATTAGGTGCTACAATGTTTACGAGTACAATGAGATTAATATATAGAGAAACATAATTAGGGTAATCTCCTAATTAAGGAAACTAGGGTTAGAGGGCCTAGGGCCGGCTCCCATCTGCGCCACCCCCTTAATGGGCCGAAGCCTACATCCCAACAGAAGGTACTGATTAGAGTTATAAGTTTATAATTTGTCTTTTGCTTAGATGCATTCTATTAAATTAGAGTTAGAGTTATAATTTGTTTTTTGCATTCTATTAAATTAGAGTTAGAGTTATAAACTTATAATCTGTTTCTTCTACATTCTATTAAATTAGAGTTATAATCTATTTTTAGTTATAGAGTTATAAACTTATAATCTGTTTTTATAATTTGTTGACTTATTGGATGCATACATACATATATATATATTATATATATATAATTCTAAGAAATATTATATGAACCGATATTTTTGGACCGATATATCACCGATATTACCGATATAGCACCGATATCCGATATTAACAGCATAGCTCCTATTATGCATATGGTGTTTATGAGCTTGCTTAATCAAATAAATACAAAGTATGAACATCTGATGTGCATTCAGATTCAAACCTTGCTTAACTCAAACATCCAATCGCATAGTCAAATTGTAAAACCCTGTTTCCATAATGGAAATGGAGGTCACTTCAAGAACCAACATAACTGATCAGAGGATTAACATCTCCAAAATAAACATCAATAACTAACGTAATCATAAACCATAATTTTTTGTCACCAAGCTATAAGTATGATGTGTCAAATCAAATCAAATCTATAATCTAAAACATCAATGTAATCCTTAATTGAGACAACGTTCAAATTAATATCCTCCAGCAACACTCTTCATAAAATCCCTGATCACCCTTGATTACCTGTTGGACGTAAGACACAATGCTGGTCGTTTAATCAACGGATTTAGATTATGAATGATCAATGTAGAACAATTTAATAATTGTTTTTATGTGAGATAAAAGAAACATCTTTAAAATCCACCGCATAACATAATATGAGATAAAAGAAACATCTTATAATATCCCCCGCATAACATAATAACACACTCATTTTCCGTGAAACCAAAGAAATATCAAGCTGAAGCAATGAGGGGTTGGTTTCTTCTATAGAGCAAAATCACAGAATCACTACACATATGGTGCACTTGATATTCAACCAAATACTAGCACAATGGATGTGCCCGTCTAAGTGTACTGAAAATCATGCACTATAAACAAACAAAACAACTTAAAAATTGTTATAATAAGAGATAAAAGAATCATCTTTAAAAATGCCCATGTAACAAAATAACACACTCATGTGTAGAGCAATCAAAGAAATATAAAGCTGAAGCAAGAAGGGGTTAGTTTCGTTATACCAAGCTTTCTATAGAGCAAAATCACATAATCACTACATGTATGGCGCACCAATTGTAGGATATCCAAACAAATACTAGCAAATTGGATGTACCCGTCCAAGTCTATCGAAAATCATTGGCATGCATGACACTACGACTCCAAATGTTAGGCCGGCCCATATGCCTCCTGAATTTAAATCAACATCACATATTACACAATGGCTGAATCTCATCAAAGCACAAAAGGATACATGGCAGACTAATCTAGACATGTCACATCATTAGTGCCATAATGACATGACTATGGTACTCCCATGGGCCATGGGTGGTTAACTTGGTATTACAAAGAATGTGGGTACAAACGGTTTCAAGGGAATACATTGAATTTTCAAATCTAACTACAACACTAGTGAAATTTTTACTATGCATACGAGCGCTAGAATGAACAAGAGACATAAAACGTTGGAAGGCACAAAAATGGAAAACCAGAAGTTTTACCAAATTTGATTTTAAGTGAAGATTTTTTCATACATCTTTAAAACAAATATTTCTCCAAAAGTTTCATGAGTTTCAAATATCAACTTTTTGTTCAAATCAAAACAAAAAGAGATTGATATAATAAGTGTTTCATAGTCTATATCAATTATATCACAAACATAGCATAAAAAAAAAGGAATTAGAGTAACCTTGAAGGAAGTACGAAGATCAATACCTGAGCCGATGTCTAAAAGCTGCTAAAGCGTGAAAGATCTAATAGATGCCCTCTAACAAAATCTAATATCCAAAATAATCCTAAAGTGTTAATTATAGCTAATAAGATATAATTTATCTCTTTATTGCTAGAAGAATGCCTTAACGATCCTAGTTGAGTGATTGATGGTCAAACTCTATGAGCACTTATGTCTCGAGAACTTCAAGAATCATAGCAGCATGAATTCAAAGTTTTTTTGCAACTTGAATTTAACATTAAGTCATAGATTTTGCATGACAAGGTTGATTTAGTTTGTGATATTATAATGAACTCTAGATGGTTGACATAAAGGTTTCTCATATATGTTGAAAAAGATATGTAGCTTACCACAACTTGTAGTTTTTGTCTTGGGACTTGGGAAACACATGCATATCATCAATGTTTTTTTCAGCTTATATTTTCTTTTTCCACTTTTGGTCATTTGCAGTTTGTCTGAAGTAGGATATGGTGGACGACCTGTTAATAATGGGGTGCAATGCATGCCAGATCTTGTGCAGCCTCTGAACATAGAAAAGCAAACAGCATCATTAAAATCGCCAGGACTTCTTTGGAGGCCCATGGGAGCTGTGGTTGAGATGCTTTCAAGTGTATCCTGTATAAAGATATCAAGAAACTATCATCCTCAAGCAACTGATATTAATTCATCAGTTCGACATGCTTTGTATCCTTCAAATGTTCATATTTATTTACAGATTAGTATTAAGCATTTTTGTGACCGATGTACTTTATTTTTATGTATGAGCATGTTTCTGTTTCTGTTGGGGTTCAAAATAAATAATCATACACAATCCTATGTCCCTGATGTTTCTTGCTCTTAGTCCAAAAGGTGTTTCCTTGGAAATAAGTGATTTAAGCATTCATTTTTTTTTAGAGATGATCACCTTGTTCGCCAAAGAATTGCACACCTTCACAAAGACTTGGCTTCAGGGATGCTAAACTTAGATGCAGCCATGCAGGCTCATCATATGGTAGAACCCATGCTGGTTGACCATGTCACAAGAAGCTTAATAATTTGGGTATAATTGTGAGGGGAGGGTTGACGTATATAAAGAACCATCAGTTTGATTTAAGTGCAGTAATCAGTTGTCAGTCTTATTCTTTGAAGACCTCAATGCAGATGAGCAATTTTTTCTGATCAGGCATTTTCAAGGCTTATATTTCATTGCCAATTTACTTATCACTCCTTACAGACATTATTTTCAGAAAGATCTATTGCCTTGTCCCAATGGCAACAATGTTTTGTGGTGTCTTCTCTTCCCTTCATAGAGTATAGAGGCTTTTGTGTTGATGCTTGAGCAGGAAACCCAGATGTGTATGGAATTAGGGATTTGAAATGCCCCATACATGAACTTTCTTACACTAGTTAGTAGCTGGCTGTGCCTGCTTCTTACACATTGTACTACGTAGATGAAACTAACTCTGGTCTTACAATTGCATGGTTTGCCTCTTTGTTTGACTTTAACTAAAAGCATACAGAGTAACTACTCTGGGTTCTGAAACAATGAAATGCCCCATACATGAACTTTCTTACACTAGTTAGTAGCTGGCTGTGCCTGCTTCTTACACATTGTACTACGTAGATGAAACTAACTCTGGTCTTACAATTGCATGGTTTGCCTCTTTGTTTGACTTTAACTAAAAGCATACAGAGTAACTACTCTGGGTTCTGAAACATCTGGTGGATCTGTTTATATGATGAACCTTAGCGAACCATTGGAGTATGGTCTGGGCATTGCCATGCTGAGTGGAAGATTCGACGAGATTTCCAGAATCAAATCCACAGTTTGGACAGCGGATAGCAATTCAGATGGGAATCAAGCAGTGATTGGTAGGCTTTGTACTAATGTTTGTTGTCTTGCTTCTACTTGCTGATGTGTATATAAAATTATATTGCCCTGTATGTGCTTGAATGTTATTTATTTTTGTGAACTAGTGTATGATAAAATTAAGTTAATAATGCCTTACGGGGTCCTGGCCACAATGCCAAGGTGCCTGCGTTGACCTGACTAGAAGTTACTTTCTCATGTTGAAGGTATTTCACTATATTAAACACTTGCTTCTGTACACTTGCTCTCTTGTTTACTTATGATGATAAAATGCCATCTTTATATAAGAAACTGGAAGCATACACATGTAAGATGTTGTAGAACATTTATAACCATTGGCCACGGTAGCAAGTGAAATGGAGGAAATACACATGTGATACCATGTGCAAGCTACTAATTTCTAAGGTAGTAATCTTACTCTGTTTAGCTCTTACCATGTTGGTATGTTCTGTCATGCCAGCAACTAAAGGTAAATGTTAGGAACAGTGGCCACATGGCTAAAGAGATTGCAACGCAGTCCCCCCCGAGGGGGGGGGGGGGGCTTGAGACCTCAATCCCGCATCCCCATCGGGAACAAGGATCCCCATTGGGAATCAGGGATTTTTCCCGTATACACAAATTAATTTTTTATGTGATATTTCTGTATAAATTATATATAAATGTCAATTTCGCGCTTGAATGACTTATCATGCTAAAACTTCAATCAACCAAGTTTTAATTGTTGCATTTGGATAGGAGTAAGTGAGTAACAACAAACAGACCTAGTTTAAACACAAATATTATCAATTACAGTACTTAATGATTGAAACTTTATACAACCAAGTTATATCACCTAAAGTTTCTCCATGAACAATCAAATCAATAATGTAATTCTGTTTACAAGTTTCTATCATCGAAGATTGATTATATTTATATATTACATATACTCCTTGGGTTTCTCATTATATTTATTTATACATATATACACGCAAAAATTTATTATTAATACTCTAGGTCGGGGTCGAGGGGTATCCCCATTCCCGGTTTATAAATTCGGGGATTCCCCGGGCAAACTGGGTTCGGGTATCGGCTTCCCCGTCGATTCCGGGTTTTTTCTTTTTGCGATTTTGGCAATATGCAAGGCAAGAATAGTAAGATTCTATCCCATATTACTCCTTGAAACAGAACCTTGTTGAACAAAAAGGCTGAGTGCCGATACAATGGATGAATGGATATGCTCTGGGACAGTCAATCCTAGGAACAGCGGACCACTGGACCCAAACCCATTGCCTACCTGCAGATCATTTTGCTGTACAGACTTGGGCATAAATTGTTTTACTTGAATTAAGATCAGATAGTTTAGAATGATGAAAATTTAGGGTAAGTTACTTTATGGCATTGGACCAACTAGCATGCATCTAGGAATTGTTTTGGTTATAGATGTTTCCATTCTCTATCCAGGTTGCACCAACTAGGTGAGAATTCTCAATTCATAATGGTTGACTGGAACATAAGTCATGAGCATGATCAGATTTGTTCATGACAATTTGAAGACACATATTACAGGAAGACTGCTGCTGGGCTTGTGTGCTCAAAGAACCTGTGTAGGTTTCTATGTTTTAACTATGTTACCTGAGTATATCTCTGTCCTGTTCCTCATAACAAATCAGGTCTTCAGTATGACATGGTCTGTATCTAAATAGTACATTAAGAGATATGATCATAAAAAGTAATGCTCCATTATGTAGCTTTTCATTAACCCCCTCCTCTTTCTTGGTATATGTTACAGTGCCATTACATGTTTAGTTGAATACTCTGTTTTTCAAGGTCTCGACTTGTTTCTTTCAGTTGGAAATTCTATTCAGCAATTAAGTTGGGACCAAATGGAAGGAAAATCATTTCACTTGTCTAGATGATACTATGCCTTATGCAGTAGTCTCTCGTTCATTGTTGGTATGAGGGTAACCGTCTTTGAGCCACTCCAAACATCCTTTACTTTCTACTTGCATGCTCAAAATGTTAAAACATAAAAACTTCATGCCATGTCTTGAGTCCTTGATCCGGTTTGGAGGGCAGTGATATCCCAACCCTACTACCATCATGTCTTTGCAATGTTACAGTGATCTGTCTTTTGAATTATAATCTGATCCTGCTTGTAGGATATATGAAGTAATTTTTAGTAGCTGTGTTTCCAACAATCACCTATGAATACCTGCTTCTCATATCGTTACATTTTCTTATATATGTTCCCTCCTTTTGTTTTTCTTATGTGTCTGAAGCAACAAATACCTCCCTTTTACAAAAGTTAAGTGATTTTATAGGTATTCAATCAACAATTTTGCATCATACAGTCAGAAGGGGAGAAAATGATCTACATGGGTGTTCCTTTCTCTTGAACTATACTTACTATTAACCTCATGTAAATGGTGTTCTAGATTTTTTTCTACTATCAACACCATATACCCCTTATTGTCCATATTTTTTATATGCCTGTCAATCTATTCAGCGGTTGAAAAAACAAAAAAAAAACATCAAGACAAACAAGGAGTTTCTTCTGTTGTCCAGTATATTTAATGATGACTTATTTGGCTGTCTCAGTTGTTTATAACTTCAGGCTTTAAATACTATTGCTTTCGAAAGTAAAGCAGTATGATAGAAGTAAAAAATTGAGGCTAACAGGGCCTTTATGTGTCACAATGTTATTCTTCAAAATTTTCTGCACTGGATGTTCAAAAGCTATTTTTTTCATGTAGATCTTTATATAAGGAATATTTCTAATGCAACTTTCAAAATAGCTTTTATAGTTCGCTTTTAGTAATATTTGGTTCTTGTTGTTGCTCGTTTACAACATCATCTTACTTAAAGAATGTTCTTTCCTCGCTCATGAATGGGCCTTATTGTTTATGCATATGCCAGAATTTGCTTTTCTT
Organism: Arctium minus; assembly: GCA_954870635.1. Taxonomy (NCBI): domain Eukaryota; kingdom Viridiplantae; phylum Streptophyta; class Magnoliopsida; order Asterales; family Asteraceae; genus Arctium; species Arctium minus. Next base: position 69,048,761 of record OX941092.1, on the reverse strand, counting down.
TTTTGTCATTCACCTCATTTCAGTATCCTGTTGTCCTTTTCTCAACATGTATCCAATTGTCAGTCATCATCAATTCAATTTGTTTACATCCTCCGTAGGCACCAATATTGGAGCTGCCTTGGTACATATAGAATCTGGAAGAAGATCATGGATATGCCGTTCCAAGAGTGATGTTTTGTCTTTGCAATTTGATTGTTCGGTATGAACATGATATTATTTGAAAAAGATGTATTTGTTCTCTGTTTTACATTTGCTCCTTGACAGAATTGGGGTACAGGTTGCTTTAGTTGTTTCCTCACTCAACTTGGCTCAAGTTTGACTTGGATAGTTCAGTTGACAATATCTCTGGTCTATGGCAATTAGTGACCATATCCTTCTTGATGTTAGTAGTTTGATTTTGGTCTTTTGCTTCTCTAGTATTACCTATAAGGCTATAATATTAGTGCTCTTACCCTTCTGGACTGGCAAACTAATGTAATTGCACTCTATCATTTGTTTTATGTTGGGCCACTTTTACCACCCCACACATGTAACCGTTTCGCACCTCATGGAGTACAATATAAGATTAAGAAAATACAAAACCAAAAGAAGAAAATGAACGGTCACATTTGTATGCTCTGTTAGGAATTTATATTCAATTTCATAAAGAACACCTGAGAATTATAATTTATTTTTTTGTGTTTGTATGAATTGTTGAGTTTTTTTTCTCCGGAAGGGAGAATAAGTGAACTTATCTGGGCAATCACAAAAGGCTAGCATCTCCTGATGATCACTCCAAACACTTTTGTGCACAGGTGGAATATATATTTCAACATCAGAAATCTATAAAATATTTTTATAACTCAATAAACCTTGGGATTACAAGCTCTATTTGCATGCAAGGGAAACTCGATCATACTTGCGGAACAAGAATGCTTAAAGACCAGATTACTTTCTATATGCGTGTGTCTATATACACACACACACACACACACATATATATATATATATATATATATATATATATATTTACTTATCTCCAAAAAAAGGACTAGTAGAAAGAAAGGAATATATAGAGAAAAAGAAGTAAGAAGAAGGTACAATGAAACAAAGAACAGGTAAGGAAAAACACACACTCCTTTATCTAACGGATGCCTCTGTTACCTATCTCCCTGTCCCTTACCTTCTCCTCCCTCCAACAAAATTTAGAACTCTCTAACTCCCTTCTTGCAGTGTGCTACCTTTTAACACGACATGTACAAGTCCCTATGCCTAGTTTGCTATCCCTGTCTTGTGTCTCCAAGAACTCTGATAAGCCACCAATAGTCAAGGTGTATTCTAGAAGGAAGCGAGAGATTAAGGGGTGACAAAAAGGTATGTTGCTCTAATGGGGGAAAGGAGTATTTTTTTTTCTATTTCTTGAGTAATTAGGAATCAATATAAAATAAGGGTGTAAGGGGGGAATAGGGAGGCTACTTTTTTGTGAGATTTCTCATAGTGGAGAGAACCTGGCTCTCGAAATCCAGGTTGATCCTTTTCTGTATTGTGATTCCCTTTTACAATTTCAATAATAACCGTTGGTACTTATCATTTTGGTATCAGAGCCAGAATCCATGGCACCCAAAAATCAAGGAGAACGAATCGATTCATTGGAAGAGACTGTTCAAGCGGTGAAGGATAAATTGGAATCGGTGGACTCTGATCTCAAATCGGTGAAGAACAGCATCCAAATGATTTGCAATCAGGAGCCGTGAATGCCAAAAGGATGGAAGGGCTTGATCGAGGAATCCAGATGGTGATGGAGAAGTTAGAATCTCTGAGTCGACATGGACTGTCGAGTCCAATAGGCCCAATACCATCAACGATAGACCCAATACCATCAATGACCACAGATCAGGCTCTGGATCGAATGGGAAAAGTCATGGGGATCGTGTTTTTTTGCATCAATCTGTGCCTTCAATGGGTGGAAATGGTGGTCAAAGAAACTCGGCCAATGGAACGTATGGCGTTGATTGGAGACTAAGGAGAATTGAATTACCGATATTCAACGGAGATGACCCCGACGGATGGATTTTCAGGGCCGAGAGGTATTTCGCACTCGAGCGGTTTGAGGAGACTGAGAAGGTGACAACATCAGGGATATGTATGGAGGGGGAGGCCCTCGCTTGGTTCCAATAGACTGAAAGTCTTCGCCCTATTGCACTATGGGCCAAATTGAAGGTTTTACTGATCGGTCGATTTCGACCCACGTCACGAGGCTCGGCTTGGGAACAATTATTAGCCCTCGGCCAGGAAGGAACTATAAGAGAGTATCGTCACTCCTTTGAAATCCTTTCATCCTCACTTGGAGACCTCGCGGAGAATGTTTTGGAGGAGAATTTCATAAATGGCTTAAAGCCACAGATCCAAGCTGAAGTGCATCTGATGCGACCCCAAGGATTGACGAAAGTGATGGAAATAGCCCAGCTTGTGGAGGACAGAAATAGCCAACTAACGGGAGGGTACAAGTCATTGAGCACGGGATTCAAGCCATCGATTGGGATCTCAGGTAACAATTCAAAAACTACAGTCCCTAGTTTGTCTGCATTTACAACTAATAACGGACCTAGTACGGTATCGACCCATAAAAACGACGTTGGAAACCGCTAGACGATTGACATAAGAGGAACTTCGGGATAAACGTGCCCGATGCCTCTGTTTCCGCTGTGATGAAAAGTATAAGGTTGGTCACATATGCAAAAGAAAGGAACTATCGATCTTGTTACTGCAAGATGACCCCACGGAGGAAGAGGAGGTTGAGATTGACCCCTGTTATAATGTAAAATATGTAATTCTTTACTTAGGCCCAATTAGCTCGCGGGCCCTTAGGGTTTTCTCTTTTAGGGTTTCCTTTTCTAGCTTTCTTGCCTATATATATCCTTGTACTATTTCATTGTATTTATAAGAAAATCAATAATATAATCTCTGATTACATGGTATCAGAGCCGCCGCTCCTAAAACCCTAATAGCCGTCGCTCCCAAAACCCTAATAGCAGCCGCCCTACTTTCTGTCTGCGTGAACAGTAATCCGGTGTGAACAGTAACTCTAGTACATGCCTATTATCCTCTGCCTCCAAATGGGTCATTGATTCAGGTGCTTCCGATCACATGACAGGTAATCTCACTATCTTCTCTAATTTCAATAAACACACGTCTCCATCACATGTCACAATTGCTAATGGGTCTATCACACCTGTCCTTGGTTCTGGCACCATTGATCTTACTCCATCTGTTTCGTTATCTTCTGTCCTGAGTCTACCCAATTTCTCGTTCAATTTGTTATCAGTCAGCAAAATTACTCGTGCTTTAAATTGTTGTGTCACATTCTATCCTGATTTCTGTGTCTTTCAGGATCTGTCGACGAAGAGGATTATTGGTAAAGGGCGGGAAACTGACGGCCTATATATATTTGAACATCAAATACCTTGCTCTTTGGCTTGTTCCAACTCATCGTCTCCACTTGAAGTTCATTGTCGATTAGGTCATCCTTCTTTACAGAATTTGAAGAAGTTGTGTCCTGAGTTTTCTTCTTTATCTTCTCTACAGTGTGAGTCTTGTCAGTATGCCAAACATCAACGTATTCATTTAAGTCCTGGAGTCTATAATAAGCGGGCCTCGTCCCCATTTGAGTTAGTCCATTCTGATGTTTGGGGACCATGTCCGGTCACTTCAAAACTTGGATTTAAGTATTTCGTTACTTTTGTTGATGATTACTCTCGTACTACTTGGCTTTACTTTATGAAAAATCGATCTGAGGTGTTTACCCATTTTTGTTCATTTTATACTGAGATTAAAACACAGTTTAAAGTCTCCATTCAAACTCTTCGTAGCGATAATGCAAAAGAATATTTGTCTCAAACATTTCGGTCATATATGCTTCAAAATGGTATTCTTCATGAGTCTTCCTGTGTTGACACACCAGCCCAAAATGGGGTTGCTGAACGAAAGAATCGTCATCTCTTAGAGGTGGCTCGGGCTCTATTATTTCACATGACTGTTCCAAAACTCTTCTGGGCCGATGCTATTGCTACCGCCTGTTTTCTCATCAACCGAATGACATCTGTTGTTTTGGATGGAAGAAGTCCTTTCTCAGTTCTGTTTCCTACAAAGTCATTGTTTCCTGTCGACCCAAAGATCTTTGGTAGTACCTGTTTTGTCCGTGATACCCGACCACACATAACTAAGTTGGATCCAAAATCTCTGAAATATGTCTTTCTTGGTTACTCTCGACTTCAAAAAGGGTATAAGTGTTTTTCTCCCACGCTTAATCGATACATTGTATCTCGAGATGTTACATTCCATGAGAATATACCTTTCTTTCCTGTGTCCACTCCTTGCAATCCAAGAGATAGCGATGATTTGTTGGTATATACCGTACCAGTTATCGAATCCCCTATCCTATCCGACTCGACACAACATCAAGAGCCTACTAAACCACCGATAGTTCATGTGTATAATAGGCGGCAACGACCTACGTCAGATCCCGACCCTATACCATCTTCATCATCGTCTGCAGATCCTTCTAATGATGATCCTACTGCTTCAAGTGATCCACCACCTTCCGATACATAGGATCCTGATCTTGATGTTCCCATTACCCTTTGGAAAGGTAAGCGCTCATGTACTTACCCTATTTCTTCTGTTGTTTCCTATGATAAACTTTCTTCTCGTTCTCGCTCTTTGATCTCCACACTTGATTCCTGTCCTGTTCCTAAAACGGTTGGTGAAGCTTTGGCTCATTCTGGATGGCGGGATGCCATGATTGAAGAGATTAATGCTCTAGATCATAATAATACATGGGATTTGGTAGAGTTACCTGCAGGTAAAAAGGCAATTGGCTGCAAATGGGTATTCACTGTGAAAGTTAATCCAGATGGATCAGTGGCTCGTCTGAAAGCCCGGTTGGTAGCTAAAGGATATGCTCAGACTTATGGGGTCGACTACTACGAGACATTTTCTCCTGTGGCTAAGGTACCCTCCATTCGCTTGTTTATTTCATTAGCCGCTACTTATGACTGGGTCCTACACCAACTGGATGTGAAAAATGCATTCCTGCATGGTGATTTACATGAGGAAGTTTATATGGAGCAACCACCTGGGTTTGCTGCTCAGGGGGAGTCTGGTAGAGTCTGTAAGTTACGTAAATCATTGTATGGTTTAAAGCAATCCCCTCGTGCTTGGTTTGGACGGTTCAATGCTGTAGTGACTGAGTTTGGCTTACGGAGGAGCTCTTATGATCATTCTGTGTTCTTTACTTCATCCCCTTCTGGATGCATTCTACTAGTGGTGTATGTTGATGACATTGTGATTACTGGGAGTGATGGGATTGGGATCAAGAAGCTGAAAGATTTCCTTACGTCTCGGTTTCAAACAAAGGATCTAGGTCCTTTAAAATACTTCTTGGGAATTGAAGTATCTCGTACTCGAAAAGGGATCTGTTTGTCTCAACGGAAATATTGTTTGGATGTATTGAATGACTCTGGGATGATTGAAACAAAACCGTGTGAGGCCCCAATGATTCCGAACATGAAATTGAAAGCAAACGATGGAGATCTACTTGAGGATCCAGAAAAGTAGAGAAGAATTGTGGGAAAGCTAAACTACCTGACGATTACACGTCCTGACATCGCTTTTCCAGTGAGTGTTGTAAGTCAGTTTATGTCATCTCCAAGAACTCCACATTGGGAGGCCGTTAGACATATACTGAAGTACCTAAAGGGTGCCCCTGGTCTTGGCATTCTTTATCAAAATCACGGTCATCATGTCATAGAAGGGTTTACAGATGCTGAATATAATGGAGATCCTACGAACAGACGGTCTACGACAGGCTATTGTGTGTTAGTTGGAGGAAATCTAGTCTCGTGGAAAAGCAAGAAACAGAATGTCGTTTCCCGGTCAAGCGCTGAATTTGAATATAGGGCTATGGCCCAAACCACTTGTGAGTTGATATGGTTGCGTAATCTGCTAGGTGAACTTGGGTTTGCTCAATCTAAACCAATGAATCTATATTGTGATAATGAGGCGGCTATCCACATTGCAAATAATCCCGTGTTTCATGAGAGAACAAAACATATTGAAGTGGACTGTCATTTCACTCGTGAAAAGCTAGAAGATGGAACCATCTCAACTCCCTTTGTTCGAACAGGAAGTCAACTTGCTGATGTCTTTACCAAAGCTTTACCTGGTTCGCGGATCTCTTCTATCTGTAACAAGCTGGGCATGATTAATATCTATGCTCCAGCTTGAGGGGGAGTGTTAGAATGTAAAATATGTAATTCTTTACTTAGGCCCAATTAGCTCGCGGACACTTAGGGTTTTCTCTTTTAGGGTTTCCTTTTCTAGCTTTCTTGCCTATATATATCCTTGTACTATTTCATTGTATTTATAAGAAAATCAATAATATAATCTCTTATTACAACCCCGAAGATGACAAGACCGATGTTAACCCGTTGTTACACGCAGACGAATTGTCACTAAATTTTGTCGTGGGATTAACGTCTCCTAAAACCATGAGACTGCAGGGTTACATCAACGACACGGAGGTGATCGTATTGATCGATTGTGGGGCGTCCCACAATTTTGTCTCGAGTGGTAAATTGGAGCAACTCCAACTTGCCATAGACGATACGACTAATTTCGGGGTTAAAGTGGGAACGAAGAAAAGGTGTTTGCAAGAACGTGGAGTTGTTCCTACCAGAAGTTAAAGTACGAACCGATTTCCTTCCCCTTGAATTGGGGAGCACCGATGTGATCCTCGGAATGCAGCTGGAAACACTCGGTGAGATGAAAGTCAATTGGAAATCGCAGGAATTCTGGGTGAATGGGAAGAAAGTTACCGTACAAGGAGAACCGGACCTGAACAAGTCAGCAATAGCTTTACGATCAATGATAAAATGTTAAGAGCGGGGGAGAAGAGTTGATGTTACTTGACTTGTACAACATGCTGGAAGATAGCCAAAAGGCGGGGGTTGATGATATTGACTAATGGGAGGATGTCTTAGCAATTTTTGCAGATGTTTTCCAACCAATACACTCGCTTCCCCCAGCACGTAAACAGGACCATGCAATACCACTAAGACCGAATACAACCCCGATATGTGTTCGACCGTATCGATACTCGTACGAGCAAAAAAATGAGATAGAAGGGTTGGTTAGAGAAATGTTGGATGCTCAAGTAATCCGACTGAGCGATAGCCCGTACGCAAGTCCGGTCTTGTTAGTGCGGAAGAAGGATGGGAGTTGGAGGTTTTTCGTGGATTACCGAGCCCTCAACCACGTCACAGTAGCCAACAAGTTTCCTATCCCTTTGGTCGATGAATTAATCGACGAATTGAACGGGGCTCGCATATTTTCCAAGTTAGACCTCAAGTCCGGATACCACCAAATCAGAATGAAGGAAAAAGATATCGAAAAAACGGCGTTTTGAACCCACGACGGACATTATGAATTTCTTGTAATGCCCTTTAGACTCACCAACGCTCTAGCGACTTTTCAAGCCATCATGAATGACATTTTTCGATCGTATTTGCGGAAGTTTGTCCTTATATTCTTTGATGACATCTTGGTTTACAGTCGAGATCTAGAAGCGTACAGACAACACCTTAGTATTGTACTACAAACGCTGCATGACAACCACCTGGTTGCAAACAGAAAAAAATGCGTTTTTGGACAGCCTAAAGTCAAGTATCTGGGACATATCATATCGAGCAATGGAGTAGAGGCTGAGTTTGGAAAGATTAGAGTGGCCATCACCTCGAAATTTGAAGGAGTTACGGGGATTTTTGGGGTTAACAGGATATTCCCAACGGTTCGTTCAAGGATATAGCGGTATGGCGAAACCCCTAACACAACTTTTAAAAAAAGGAGGATTCGAGTGGTGCCCCGAAGCGAAGGATGCCTTTCAGCAACTAAAGAGAGCTATGTCTAAGCTACCGATTCTAGCACTCCCTGATTTTCATTAAGAGTTTGTCGTAGAGACGGATGCGTCAGGAACGGGTGTGGGTGCGGTGCTGATGCAACAACAGAGGCCCTTGGCATTTTTTAGCCAAGCGTTACCGGATCGGATACGGTTGCATTTCGTCTACGAACGAGAATTAATGGCTATAGTGCTCGTCGTTCGGAAGTGGAAACATTACTTGATGGGTCGAAAATTTGTAGTAAAGACCGATCAACGGAGCTTGAAGTATTTATTAGAACAACGGGAGGTAGCACCGGAATACCAACATTGGTTGATGAAGCTAATTGGGTTTGATTTTTTGATCCAGTTTAAGCCGGGAAAAGAAAACGTGGCAGCAGACGCGTTGTCACGAATCAATCACCAAGTCGTTCTGATGGGCTTAGTTACGGTTCAACAGCTCGACCTCGGAACGATTAGCACCGAACTTGAGCAAGAACCTAAATGGAAAGGCCATACGGGAGCAACTAGTTTCAGGAAGGGTTGTGACGGGCCCTTATCAACTACGTGAAGGATTGCTTTTGCGTAAAGGAAGGATTATCCTCCATCCAAAGTCCTCTATACCACAAATCCTACAGGAGCTGCACTCGGGAAGTATAGGGGGGTCACTCGGGATTCTTGAAAACGTATCAGCGAGTGAAGACGGAATTTTGGTGGGAAGGGATGAAAGGCAGACTACAAACTTATGTGAAAGAGTGTATGATCTGTCAAAGGAACAAAACCTCCACTTTGACACCGGCCGGTCTACTTCAGCCCTTGGCCATTCCTCAACAGGTTTGGGATGACGTATCTATGGACTTTGTGGAAGGCCTCCCGACATCGGAAGGGTACAACGCTTTGCTGGTAGTTGTCGATCGTTTAACAAAATACAACCATTTTATCGGGTTGAGACATCCTTTTACAGCTCAGACCGTCGCTCGAGTGTTTGTAAAAGAAGTGATAAGACTACATGGCATTCCGAAATCAATTGTATCGGATCGGTGCAAAGTTTTCCTCAGCAATTTTTGGAAAGAATTGTGGCGTTTGCAAGGCACTAGGCTGAACTATAGTACAACTTATCACCCGCAAAGTGATGGACAAACGGAGGTGGTTAATCGGTGCGTTGAAACATACCTCCGTTGCTTCGCTGGAGCACAACCAAAGAAATGGGCGGCTTGGCTACCGTGGGCAGAGTATTGGTATAACACGTCCTTTCATTCGGCGGCTAAATCAACTCCGTTTCAGCTGTTGTATGGACGAGAACCACCCCGCGTCGTGCCTTTTCCAGCACGAGAGCCGACCAACGCGACCGTGGATCAACTCTTAATGGATTGTGACAAGATGATAGAGGAGTTACGGAGGCAGCTGTTACGCGCTCAACAACGAATGAAGGACTCATCGGATCAACACCGTCGAGACATTGAGTTTGACGTCGGAACAAAAGTTTACTTAAAAATGCGACCGTATAGACAATCGACTATAGCGGGAACCAGTAAAGTGAAGTTGGCACCCCGATATTATGGACCCTTTATGGTGACTGAACGGGTCGGCAAGGTTGTGTATCGTCTACAACTACCACACAGAGAGTACTATTAATCCGGTGTTCCATGTTTCTCAATTGAAAGATGTTGTGGGGGATCAAGTGGACTCGGTTCCGTTACCGACAACCTTAGGCTCCGATTGGGAGTTAAACACCGAACCAGAAACGTTGAAAGGGGTTCATTTTCGACAAAATAAGGAGGTGGAGGTGCTAATCGGTTGGAAAGGACTACCGGAAGGGGAGGACACCTAGGAGCCTTACAAAGTCATTTGCCAACAATTTCCTTCGAGATTAAGGAGTGACAAAAAGGTATGTTGCTCTAATGGGGGAAAGGAGTATTTTTTTTCTATTTCTTGAGTAATTAGGAATCAATATAAAATAAGAGTGTAAGGGGGGAATAGGGAGGCTACTTTTTTGTGAGATTTCTCATAGTGGAGAGAACCTGGCTCTCGAAATCCGGCTGATCCTTTTCTGTATTGTGATTCCCTTTTACAATTTCAATAATAACCGTTGGTACTTATCAAACTCCTATTAGAGGTCATGTGTAAAGTAGGACTTAATATCGTAAAAGTAAAAGGAAGTGAAATGCCCTCGCTTAGAGTAGCTCTGTCTCAGGTAGGTGTCGGGAATCATGAGCCTCTTTTGTCATTTTCTGCAGCATTGTCTTTGTCCATCTCTGTCTCATCTGTGTTGGCAATCGGATGGTTTTCCCTCAGGTGTTAGCATAGTGGATTTTGTTGCACCTGAAAATGGAAAGAATTGGGTTAAACCGCAGTGTTGTCAGTGCAGTATCTATCGCATTGCTGCTCTTTTTACCTGTGGTCATTTCTCTGTTTCTAGGAGCCATCGGGATGAATATGAATGACCTGAAATGTGTGGGTCGTCCAGAGTTCACTTAGGGAGACTTTTCATGTGGACAAAGTTATACTTCTTGCTATCATTCCCTCAAAAGGCAAACTCTGGAAGATACATGAGCGTTGATCTTTGTTTGATTGATGACATTGAGGTTCATTTACCAAAAAGAGGAGTCAATGAAACAATCAAAGTTTATGGATATATTTGTAGGATAAGAAAAGAAATAAACAAATTACATCTTTCTATTCTATTCTCTTTCATTATGGATAGCTGATGAATTTCTCTCTTTTCGAGAGTCATTCATCTCATTCACATTTCAACCAAAATGTTTGTTAGATGAAGATGATGTATCTGAGTTAATACTATGTAGAGTAGATGAACATATCATACAATTGAGGGAACAGACTACGCATACACTCTGATAAATGTTCGTATATGTTGAACTTTTGACTTCATTGCATGAATTGGATAACAAACATTAAATTTGCATTTAATCTAAAGGAATCACAAAGACATGGATGCCAAAAAAAATTGAATTATTGTTTAGCTATTAGCTTGTCAAAGTTATTGCTCAGTACATGATTAATCGATTATAAGCTTTCACAATGTGTGTGAAGTTAGATTATCACCATCATGTATCACCTTGATGGCTCTTTATAAACCTTCTCTGTTCTTTCAGGGAAATATTGTTTTATGTGGACTTAGAAATGGAGCTATTGTGACGGTTGATACTCGCCAGAAACCCGAAGACTTGCATGATAGACTTCCTAGACATCAAATTCCTTTTCCATCCTTTAAAGCAAGCTCATCTTCAAGTGGGAGAGGTCAAAAACATGAAAAACAATGGTTTGAGGTAACTTCTATTTCTAACGAATTGAATTTTCTTGCCCTTCTGTACCATCTCCTAAGAATTTGAAGTGGTCAAAACTAGCTTCGCTTTGATAGATTGTCAAGAAACCCATATAATGCAGAACTTGTTCCTTTTTGGTTGATACCGACGGACACGTCTTCAAGAGCTCATCCACAGGCATCTACCATTTGTTTTATGTTGTGGTTGTTAATCAGCTAGTATGAGCAGTACTGATCTGCAAATATGTGTAATACTCTCTTTTCGTCCCTTCCAGTTTTCTAACATTTACTTGAAGATACCTTTATATTTAATTTTCGGTGTGGATTGCGAGACCTATGCCCATCTTTATCGTTATGACTTCGGATTGTCATATAAAGGTGGTCAGATGGCAGTGAAACTTAACTTAGGATCACATCTAACTGTGAGCACTCCTACTTAGCCTATTCTGCTCTTCCTTTGGTTCATTCGCAACTGTCAACCGTGTTTTGAGTTATCAACTCTTTTTACTGCAATCAGTTCTGAATAAGAATGTACAGTGAACTGTTGTTTAATATTAATTGCGATAACCAGTTTATTGAGATAATCTGAATGTTGAGGGCTGTGAGCAGATGGTAACCTGGTCCAACTTGTATGTTCTTGGTGTGTAATGTGTTGGTCTACAAACGAAACCATTACTCCGATCATATTGCATAAATGTCCAGTGTGTGAGGAGTTTTTTTTATTATGTTCCCTTTTCTCTTTTTTGGTGGTATTTCATTAGTATAATTTGAATGTGAAGTTGATTCTTGCAGCTCAGGGGGAACATCCATCACTCTCAAACGATCTCTATGCCTTCATCAGTTTCCTGGTTGGTGGATAACTATTCAAAGTTCGTTGATATTATTTCCGCCTTTATGCATGACAACAGTTTTGTTGGCAAACTGCAGTTTGGCAGCACTCCGGCAGTATGATCAGTATTTCTTGGCCAGCTCCATGGATGGAACGGTACTTTCTTAATATTTATTCTTCACTTAAATCTCTATGGTCGTCAGTGTTGCTGCCTCAGCAATTCTTTGTTAGCATCTGTGATATCTTGCGCCAGGCAACCCATATCTTGTTTGGTTCATCAGGTTCTTTTAATAACTCAAAACAAAATGGTTGTACCAGAGTATGCGTAGATTTGTGTAGACATCTTGATCTGTATTTGAACTGTTATTATATCTTGTTTTATAATTATTATGAGAAAATATTTCTGTATATTTTCCAGAGCTGGAACAGCACAATATATATAGTACATGATACAACAAACTGATCCTAAAGATAAGGAAACAACTTAAACCTTATCGATTCTATCTCAGAAGATTAGGCTAACAGATTACAAATGATAAAGCTTATCTTCTAGAAGGATCTATATTTCTAACACTCCCCCTCAAGCTGGCAGGTATATGTTGATCATGCCAAGCTTGCTAGTAAGATCATCAAACAACTTTTTAGTGAGACTAGTCAGGAGATCAACTACTTGTTGTTTTGAGGGTAGGTATACCATGCACATACTCCCAGAGTCTATTTTTTCCTTTATAAAATGACGGTCAACTTCCACGTGCTTGGTTTGATCATGGTGAACCGGATTGTGGGCTATGCTGATAGCAGCTTTGTTGTCACAGTAGAGTTTTATTGGTGGTTCGAGTGGTACTCGTAGTTCCTCCAATAATCGTCTAAGCCATATTCCTTCGCATGTTCCGTTTGCTACTGCTCTAAACTCTGACTCAGCGTTGCTCCGGGATACAACCGGTTGTTTTTTGCTTCTCCAGGTCACAAGGTTTCCCCACACGTAATTACAGTGGGTACTGGTAGACCGTCCATTATTAGCCGCTCCTGCCCAATCGGCATCGGTGAACACTTCAATAAATCTGTTTTCTCCTTTCTTGAAGAGCAATCCCTTTCCTGGAGTACCTTAGAACTCAATAAGCAGCTTCCAAATGCCTCTCTTTAGGTGCGTGCATAAATTGACTGATGACACTTGCAACGAAAGAGATATCAGGTCTTGTGTGTGAGAGATAAATGAGTTTTCCCACTAATCTCTGATATCTTTCTCTGTCAACAGCATCTTTCTCTTCGGTTCCCAATTTTTTGTTGAATTCCATTGGGGTATCGGCAGGTCTGCATCCCATCATTCCTGTCTCCTTTAGTAAGTCGAGAACATACTTTCTTTGTGAGACAGAGATTCCTTCTCGGCTTCTGGCTACCTCCATTCCTAGGAAGTATTTGAGTGGTCCGAGGTCTTTCATTTCAAATTCTAAGTTGAGGTAGGCCTTGAGCTTGTTGATTTCATTCAGATCATCACCTGTCATTATTATGTCATCAACATACACAATAAGAATTGCAATCTTACCGTTTTTCGAGTGCTTGAAAAACGTGTGATCAGCTTGCCCTTGACTATAACCTCTACTTGTAACAGCTTGAGTGAATCGACTGAACCATGCCCTCGGTGACTGTTTTAGCCCGTACAATGATTTTTTTAGCTTGCATACTTTTCCTTCTGGGTTTTGAAGTCCCGGAGGAAAGTCCATATATACTTCCTCACTAAGTTCACCATTTAGGAAGGCATTTTTTACGTCCAGTTGCATCAATGGCCAATCAAGATTTGTTGCTAGAGAGAGTAAAACCCGAACTGTGTTGAGTTTTGCCACTGGTGCAAAAGTCTCTTGGTAGTCAATACCATGGGTTTGGGTGTAGCCTTTAGCCACTAGCCTTGTTTTGTGTCTGTTTACACTTCCATCACTATTGTATTTGGTGGTAAAAAGCCACTTACACCCGACAGTTTTCTTCCCACTCGGTAGATCTGTGAGTTCCCAAGTGTCATTATTCTTGAGGTTTGTAATTTCCTCACAAACAGCAGCCTTCCATTTTGGGGATGACAGAGCTTCCTCTACGTTTCTTGGAGTTTCAACCTGGTCAATATTAGTAACGAATGCCCGCCGTGTTGGTGACAACTTCTCATAAGCCAAGAAGCTGGAAATGGGATGTTTCGTGCATGATCGGCTTCCTTTTCGGAGGGCAATCGGAAGATCTTCGTTATTATTGACATTTGTGGCAGCTGACACTTGGACTTCATTAGAACAGTTTTCAGGGGCTGACTCTTGACAATGTTGAGTCTTTGATTTTTCTATTCTGTTAGAGTTATGCCTCCTTGAATAAACAAGCAATTTCGGGGGGTGTTGCGAATTTTCTGGAATTGGTAAAGGTTGAATTTCAGGAATGTCAAATATAGGCGGTGGAATATCAGGTAATGTGTTTGGTTTGAGAAGACCATTTAATGACTCGTCTTCACTCAAGTTCTCCCCCTGAAGATGAGTTGGGGAAAAATAGGGTTATGATTTGAAGAAGGTGACATCTTTAGAGACAAAAACTCGACGCATGGTAGGTGAGTAACACTTGTATCCCTTTTGTGTGGAGGAATATCCAATAAATACACATTTTTGTGCACGAGGATCAAGTTTGGACTGACCTAGGTTACGAGAGTGGACAAATGCTTTACATCCAAAGATTTTTGGTTCGAGAGAGGAGACTTGAAATAACGGGAATGCCTTTTTTGGGCAGAGACCGGAGTTTGGAACCCGAGGACCTTTGATGGGAGCCTATTGATGAGATAACAGGCTGTGAGGACAGCTTCTCCCCAAAGGTATTTGGGAATATGCATGGTGAACATTAGGGCTCGAGCTACTTCTAACAAGTGGCGGTTCTTTCTTTCAGAGATACCATTTTGTTGAGGGGTGTTAGGGCACGAACTCTGGTGAATAATCCCATGATCAGACAGGTAGGTTCCTAGGTTGGAGTTGAAATACTCTCTTCCGTTATCGGTGCGGAGCGTTTGAATGGTGGTTTGGAATTGGTTTTGGACCATGTTATAGAATATTTTGAAGGTATTTGAGGCCTCAGATTTATCAGTGAGGAGGTAAACCCAACATAGGCGGGTATGGTCATCAATGAAAGTGATAAACCATTTTGATCCCGAGATATTTTTTATTCGGCTTGGCCCCAGATATCACTGTGGACTAAGGAGAAAGGCTTAGATGAGACATAGGGTTTGAGAGGATACGGAACACGTATATGTTTTGATAATTGACAAATTTCACACGTAATGGAACTAGCATTTTTATTAAGGAATAATTTAGGAAACAAATATTTGAGATACTTAAAATTTGGATGCCCTAGTCTACGATGCCACATCAGGATAGTGTCTTGATTGAAATCTGGAATTGTAGATGTAGAATATGCTTGTTCATTCTTGGAGTCAGGATTCTCCCATATATAGAGTCCATCGCAGACCTTAGCATTGCCAATCATCCTCCCCGATCCCTGTTCTTGTACAAGACAATCAGTAGGCGAAAATTTAGCATGACATTGATTATCTTGTGTGAGCTTATGTATAGAGAGCAGGTTGCATGTCAACTTTGGAACATGAAGAACTTTATTGAGAGTAAGTTGTCTTGAGAGGCGTACAAAACCTGTGCCTGCAACCGTCGAGAAGGAACTATCTGCGATCCTTACTCGAGATTGATTGTGGCATGGAATGTACGTGTGAAATAAGGATGAGTTACCGGTCATGTGATCGGAGGCTCCCGAGTCAAAAATCCATTGAGAAGGACCATTAATTTTTGTGAATACATTAAGAGCCATACCTTGAACAGGTTTGTTAAGAAGTTGGTGTAGAGTTTCCAACTGAGTTTTGCTCAATTTGATGTGTACTACCTCGTCTGATGTGGATGCCGTTTCTGGAATAGGATCGGTGGCAGTGTGGTGTGCCTTAGCCAGGGGCTGATTTCTGTTTGTTCCAGGGTAGCCATGTATTTTGAAGCATTTTTCTTGTACATGACCCGCTCTGTTGCAGTGAGTACACCACCCTCGATCACCACGATCACCAAGTTTGTTATCCCCTCCTGATCTAGCCTTGAAAGTGGGTGGTCCTTTGGCAATTAGTGCAGAGGTTTCTAGAGGCCAGGCGTCACTGTTGGTGATTGGTTTTGCTTCCTTTTGTTCTCCGAGCATCACCCGTCGACGATTTTCTTCACGACGAACTTCAACAAATGCTTCCCCAATTGATGGTAAGGGAGTTCGACCCAGAACTCTCCCACGTACCTCATCTAAATCTCGGTTCAAACCTGCTAAGAAGTCATAGAGACGCTCTTTCTCTAGATGAGCTTTGAATTTAAGGTGTTTTTCAACTTCTCCCCAATCAGCCTCATAAAACATGTCAAGTTCCTGCCATAAAACTTTCAAACAGTTATAGTAATGGGTTACCTCAGATGAACCTTGGCGAATGTCCTTCAACTTCATTTTGATCTCAAATACTTGAGATGCATTGCCCAAGTTGGAATAGGTTTCATTGACCGCTTCCCAAATATCTTTGGCAGTCTTGAATAGAAGGTATGTGCGACTAATGGAGATTTCCATAGAATTGATGAGTCATGCCATCACGATAGAATTGTTGAGTTCCCATGTAGCATATTGCTTATCGGTTTGAGTTGGACGAGGGATTTCACCAGTGAGATACCCTAGTTTCCCCCTTCCACGAATGACCATCAAAACCGATTGCGACCACTGCAGAAAATTTTTCCCGTCAAGTTTGTGATTGGTAATCACTAGCGAGGAGTTATCAGCATATGCTGTGTACTGAGTGTTGCTGGTCGATGAACCAGATGATTCAGAGGCTTCTTTCGTCATGGTGAGAACTCAGAGGCAGATGATTAAACGTGCTGGATTGCAATGATTAAAGAGGACTAAGATGAAGCGTATGGATCTTAGTGCTCTGATACCATATAATTATTATGAGAAAATATTTCTTTATATTTTCCAGAGCTAGAACAGCACAATATATATAGTACAGGATACAACAAACTGATCCTAAAGATAAGGAAACAACCTAAACCTTATCAATTCTATCTCAGAAGATTAGGCTAACAGATTACAAATGATAAAGCTTATCTTCTAGAAGGATCTGTATTTCTAACATGTTTTATTAGTGGAGCATGGATTGTTTATCAGAGTTTCAGGTATCTGTATAAGCAGTGTGACTTGAATAATTTAGGCAAACAATAACATTCTCTGTCTCTATTTCAATAACAATTACAATGGGGCTTCCAAGTAAAACACCATGATGCCAATTAGTTTATTGCACAATAACATCCTCTTTTTCCACACCCCACACCACCGAATGTTGTTGCTGCAGGTGTGTAGAGTAGTGTATGGAAAATAATATTGTCGTCCTTGCTATCTGATATGCTATAGACTCCATGTCCTCGTTGCCTTTTGTAGGTGAGGCTTTATGATCATCGTTTGACTCAAAGAGGGGCTGTACAGTTTTACGATGGAAATGTTAATTCTCATACTCGTGCACAGATCGGTGTTGACCCATCAGAGAGATTTTTCATGTCAGGTAACTTGGGTTTCGCCGAAGTACTTTTTTTCAACTTCCATGGTAATTTTACTCTACTTTTAACAAATGCATGTATTAGGGGGTGAGGATTTTTGCTTGCGTGTCTGGAGCATCAAATCAGGCGAGATGTTATACGAAAATAAATTCATGAATTCAGTGCCCTCGGTTGTGTGCTGGCCAAGAGGTGCTGCTTTTTCATTGTCATTATGTATTTGTTAACATTTTATCCGGTTCATTTTCATCATGCCACTTTACTCTTTGGGGGTGGGGGCAGAGGTCAGGTCTGCACTCTGCATACATATTACCCTGCCCAGACCCCCACCCCCACCTCCCGGTTGGATATACTGGTTTGGTTTGGTTTTCATCATCCCTTTTGGTTTATTTATTTGTTATGGATTTGTAGGACTCCAGGATTGCAATAGAAGACCTGCAAATCATTTTCCGGGGGTTTGGTTGGGATCTCAGGAAGGGCTCTTTTATGTGAATAACTTGTGACCTTCAACTAACCTAAAAATCAAGAAGGAATCAGTCCTTTTTCTGTCCTGAATTTCCATTTGGCACTTGGTTTTCTCTTAAATGGCATGATGCCAGGATTGGCATTGAGTTTGCCAATTGGTCTTGCGGTTGGATTGAGACGGCTTGAACTTTCAAATGATCTTTGTTTTCTCGTGGCAAGTGTTGGTCGACATCAATGAATATGGTATTTCTACGTCATTGTCATCAAGAAGAAAACTACTCCCTGTAAGTTTTCCAGGGTTTCCAATGCTTTGTTTGATAGTAACAGTCAAACATGTCTCTAATTGTTGAATATATTCATATATATCATATATGATCACGAAACCATTATAGGAATTGGTTGTTGTATGTTATGGTCGTAACCCTTTACTGTTTTGTCGGCCTGAGTATTTTCTGTTTTTACATTATTCAAACCTTAATTTTACTTGATTTTACATTATTCAAGCATGTGTTCCTTCTGCTTTAGTAGTTTGTTTCATCGCATAGTTCCTGTTGTTTGGTTGCATACACTTTGCTGCTAAATACCACACCTGTTTTGTTTTTGTCTTTCTTTTGCAAGCAGTGGGTCTTCACTGAAACAACCTCTCTACCCCTTGGGGTAGAACTTACCCTCCCCAGACCCTACCTCTGTGGGATACATTCGGGTTGTTTAGCTTGGTTTGGTGTATGTTATGATGGTTTCCAATCCTTTAGGGTGGTCAATTGGCCTAACTCGGCTCCTGATATGCAAGTGCAGGACAACTTGCGGAAATGTGATCGTAAACTTGATCTGGTGATCCTCTGCTACAGTGGCCGACACAGAAGATTGGAAATTTGAGCTTAGTTGCATCCCATGCTACATTTTGAACTCAACTCCTTCTCTCTCTCTCTCACTAATTTTGAAGTATATAATATTTATATATTACAAAATGCACGCCGTACTCCTCACCTTTGATGACATTTGAATCCTTGATCTCCAAATAAGGTTGGGATTACCGATAATTTGGGTGTCATTGGGCCATTGATCCTTTGGCTCTCTTCTTTCTCTTGCATATTATCTCTTTACCTTTCATAATGGATGATCAGATTACATGCAGTGTGGCCTTGGAGCATATCGAACGGATTCTCTAAAATAGAGAAAATGAGTTTTTTGTTCTCTATTTTGCTACAACAGATTGTCTTTATTGTTATCTAAACTAGAGAAAACTTGATGTTTAGAGATTTCTCTATAACTTGATTTGATGTATGGAGAGATTAATTTTATTTCATACCTACTAGTTAGAGTGAGTTATTATTATTTTATATAAATTCTTTTTAAAAAGTGTATCGAGATGATAAATTTATATAATATTGTAATAAATATATTAGATGTTAAAATTCTGTTGGAGTTAAATGTAATTTTTTTTAGAATTTTCACTTTTGATTTGCTATTTTAGAAAAGCTATAGAGAATTTGTTGGAGATGCTTCCATGCCCTTGAATGGATGATTAGAACGACTTATTGATTTTGAAACGATGCACTTAGCCAAACTCAATTTGTGGGACCTTTTATTGATTTTTAGCCTTCGTATATTTTGCTTTTACTATGTGCTAAAGGTGATGCTATAGGAGGGGGCATGAATTGTTGTAGGGGTATGACGGGAAAAATATCTCTACTTTATTATTAAAATTATAATATGGTTAATTAGGCGCCGTTTGTTTTTTAAGAGGTCTAAAGTCTGAAGTCTTATTTTAATTATGATTAATAAGAGGTAGTGTGTAAAAAGGTCTGGATGATTCAGACTTAAGAGCCATTAAGAGGTTTTTAGAAAAAAAAACAAACAACCCCTTAGTGTTTTTGGAAAGTTTTGAAAGCCAAAATTTTAGCTTCAGGTTTTTTCTATTTTTCTGATTCAAAGTTACATTTAGCACTCTTATAATTAGTTATTTAATTTACTTTATATCTCATGTTTTTTCATTTTTTATTTTACATCATTATCATGTTAGCACAAATAATCGTATATGAACAAAAATGCAATAAAAAGATATGTTTCTTTTTTTATAAGTTATAACAACAAACAGACCTAGTTTAAACACAAATATTATCAATTACAGTACTTAATGATTGAAACTTTATACAACCAAGTTATATCACCTAAAGTTTCTCCATGAACAATCAAATCAATAATGTAATTCTGTTTACAAGTTTCTATCATCGAAGATTGATTATATTTATATATTACATATACTCCTTGGGTTTCTCATTATATTTATTTATACATATATACACGCAAAAATTTATTATTAATACTCTAGGTCGGGGTCGAGGGGTATCCCCATTCCCGGTTTATAAATTCGGGGATTCCCCGGGCAAACTGGGTTCGGGTATCGGCTTCCCCGTCGATTCCGGGTTTTTTCTTTTTGCGATTTTGGCAATATGCAAGGCAAGAATAGTAAGATTCTATCCCATATTACTCCTTGAAACAGAACCTTGTTGAACAAAAAGGCTGAGTGCCGATACAATGGATGAATGGATATGCTCTGGGACAGTCAATCCTAGGAACAGCGGACCACTGGACCCAAACCCATTGCCTACCTGCAGATCATTTTGCTGTACAGACTTGGGCATAAATTGTTTTACTTGAATTAAGATCAGATAGTTTAGAATGATGAAAATTTAGGGTAAGTTACTTTATGGCATTGGACCAACTAGCATGCATCTAGGAATTGTTTTGGTTATAGATGTTTCCATTCTCTATCCAGGTTGCACCAACTAGGTGAGAATTCTCAATTCATAATGGTTGACTGGAACATAAGTCATGAGCATGATCAGATTTGTTCATGACAATTTGAAGACACATATTACAGGAAGACTGCTGCTGGGCTTGTGTGCTCAAAGAACCTGTGTAGGTTTCTATGTTTTAACTATGTTACCTGAGTATATCTCTGTCCTGTTCCTCATAACAAATCAGGTCTTCAGTATGACATGGTCTGTATCTAAATAGTACATTAAGAGATATGATCATAAAAAGTAATGCTCCATTATGTAGCTTTTCATTAACCCCCTCCTCTTTCTTGGTATATGTTACAGTGCCATTACATGTTTAGTTGAATACTCTGTTTTTCAAGGTCTCGACTTGTTTCTTTCAGTTGGAAATTCTATTCAGCAATTAAGTTGGGACCAAATGGAAGGAAAATCATTTCACTTGTCTAGATGATACTATGCCTTATGCAGTAGTCTCTCGTTCATTGTTGGTATGAGGGTAACCGTCTTTGAGCCACTCCAAACATCCTTTACTTTCTACTTGCATGCTCAAAATGTTAAAACATAAAAACTTCATGCCATGTCTTGAGTCCTTGATCCGGTTTGGAGGGCAGTGATATCCCAACCCTACTACCATCATGTCTTTGCAATGTTACAGTGATCTGTCTTTTGAATTATAATCTGATCCTGCTTGTAGGATATATGAAGTAATTTTTAGTAGCTGTGTTTCCAACAATCACCTATGAATACCTGCTTCTCATATCGTTACATTTTCTTATATATGTTCCCTCCTTTTGTTTTTCTTATGTGTCTGAAGCAACAAATACCTCCCTTTTACAAAAGTTAAGTGATTTTATAGGTATTCAATCAACAATTTTGCATCATACAGTCAGAAGGGGAGAAAATGATCTACATGGGTGTTCCTTTCTCTTGAACTATACTTACTATTAACCTCATGTAAATGGTGTTCTAGATTTTTTTCTACTATCAACACCATATACCCCTTATTGTCCATATTTTTTATATGCCTGTCAATCTATTCAGCGGTTGAAAAAACAAAAAAAAAACATCAAGACAAACAAGGAGTTTCTTCTGTTGTCCAGTATATTTAATGATGACTTATTTGGCTGTCTCAGTTGTTTATAACTTCAGGCTTTAAATACTATTGCTTTCGAAAGTAAAGCAGTATGATAGAAGTAAAAAATTGAGGCTAACAGGGCCTTTATGTGTCACAATGTTATTCTTCAAAATTTTCTGCACTGGATGTTCAAAAGCTATTTTTTTCATGTAGATCTTTATATAAGGAATATTTCTAATGCAACTTTCAAAATAGCTTTTATAGTTCGCTTTTAGTAATATTTGGTTCTTGTTGTTGCTCGTTTACAACATCATCTTACTTAAAGAATGTTCTTTCCTCGCTCATGAATGGGCCTTATTGTTTATGCATATGCCAGAATTTGCTTTTCTTTTTTGTCATTCACCTCATTTCAGTATCCTGTTGTCCTTTTCTCAACATGTATCCAATTGTCAGTCATCATCAATTCAATTTGTTTACATCCTCCGTAGGCACCAATATTGGAGCTGCCTTGGTACATATAGAATCTGGAAGAAGATCATGGATATGCCGTTCCAAGAGTGATGTTTTGTCTTTGCAATTTGATTGTTCGGTATGAACATGATATTATTTGAAAAAGATGTATTTGTTCTCTGTTTTACATTTGCTCCTTGACAGAATTGGGGTACAGGTTGCTTTAGTTGTTTCCTCACTCAACTTGGCTCAAGTTTGACTTGGATAGTTCAGTTGACAATATCTCTGGTCTATGGCAATTAGTGACCATATCCTTCTTGATGTTAGTAGTTTGATTTTGGTCTTTTGCTTCTCTAGTATTACCTATAAGGCTATAATATTAGTGCTCTTACCCTTCTGGACTGGCAAACTAATGTAATTGCACTCTATCATTTGTTTTATGTTGGGCCACTTTTACCACCCCACACATGTAACCGTTTCGCACCTCATGGAGTACAATATAAGATTAAGAAAATACAAAACCAAAAGAAGAAAATGAACGGTCACATTTGTATGCTCTGTTAGGAATTTATATTCAATTTCATAAAGAACACCTGAGAATTATAATTTATTTTTTTGTGTTTGTATGAATTGTTGAGTTTTTTTTCTCCGGAAGGGAGAATAAGTGAACTTATCTGGGCAATCACAAAAGGCTAGCATCTCCTGATGATCACTCCAAACACTTTTGTGCACAGGTGGAATATATATTTCAACATCAGAAATCTATAAAATATTTTTATAACTCAATAAACCTTGGGATTACAAGCTCTATTTGCATGCAAGGGAAACTCGATCATACTTGCGGAACAAGAATGCTTAAAGACCAGATTACTTTCTATATGCGTGTGTCTATATACACACACACACACACACACACATATATATATATATATATATATATATATATATTTACTTATCTCCAAAAAAAGGACTAGTAGAAAGAAAGGAATATATAGAGAAAAAGAAGTAAGAAGAAGGTACAATGAAACAAAGAACAGGTAAGGAAAAACACACACTCCTTTATCTAACGGATGCCTCTGTTACCTATCTCCCTGTCCCTTACCTTCTCCTCCCTCCAACAAAATTTAGAACTCTCTAACTCCCTTCTTGCAGTGTGCTACCTTTTAACACGACATGTACAAGTCCCTATACCTAGTTTGCTATCCCTGTCTTGTGTCTCCAAGAACTCTGATAAGCCACCAATAGTCAAGGTGTATTCTAGAAGGAAGCGAGAGATTAAGGGGTGACAAAAAGGTATGTTGCTCTAATGGGGGAAAGGAGTATTTTTTTTCTATTTCTTGAGTAATTAGGAATCAATATAAAATAAGGGTGTAAGGGGGGAATAGGGAGGCTACTTTTTTGTGAGATTTCTCATAGTGGAGAGAACCTGGCTCTCGAAATCCAGGTTGATCCTTTTCTGTATTGTGATTCCCTTTTACAATTTCAATAATAACCGTTGGTACTTATCATTTTGGTATCAGAGCCAGAATCCATGGCACCCAAAAATCAAGGAGAACGCATCGATTCATTGGAAGAGACTGTTCAAGCGGTGAAGGATAAATTGGAATCGGTGGACTCTGATCTCAAATCGGTGAAGAACAGCATCCAAATGATTTGCAATCAGGAGCCGTGAATGCCAAAAGGATGGAAGGGCTTGATCGAGGAATCCAGATGGTGATGGAGAAGTTAGAATCTCTGAGTCGACATGGATTGTCGAGTCCAATAGGCCCAATACCATCAACGATAGACCCAATACCATCAATGACCACAGATCAGGCTCTGGATCGAATGGGAAAAGTCATGGGGATCGTGTTTTTTTGCATCAATTTGTGCCTTCAATGGGTGGAAATGGTGGTCAAAGAAACTCGGCCAATGGAACGTATGGCGTTGATTGGAGACTAAGGAGAATTGAATTACCGATATTCAACGGAGATGACCCCGACGGATGGATTTTCAGGGCCGAGAGGTATTTCGCACTCGAGCGGTTTGAGGAGACTGAGAAGATGACAACATCAGGGATATGTATGGAGGGGGAGGCCCTCGCTTGGTTCCAATAGACTGAAAGTCTTCGCCCTATTGCACTATGGGCCGAATTGAAGGTTTTACTGATCGGTCGATAGTTCATGTGTATAATAGGCGGCAACGACCTACGTCAGATCCCGACCCTATACCATCTTCATCATCGTCTGCAGATCCTTCTAATGATGATCCTACTGCTTCAAGTGATCCACCACCTTCCGATATATCAGACTAATTAGCTTGCCTAATTTCAGTCAAATTAGCTTGCCTAATTTCAGTCTAATTAGCTTGCCTAATTTCATATTTCCTTTATTATTCAAGGGTGCTAAGTGTAATTATGTTTTCTATATATTTGGGTGTATTCCTCCTCTTTTTATTCATTCAATAATAAAACCTATTTCAATTTGGTATCAGAGCTTCGTCTTTAACCCTACGGCAGCCAACCAGCGCCGCCTAAAACCCTACGGCAGCCAACCTGCGCCGCCAACAGCGCCAAATCTGCGCCACCCTTCTGCTTCACTATCAGCGCCGATCATCACCACCACCCTATCTCCCCAGCGCCGCCTAAACCCTAAACCGGCAGCCGCACCATCGCCTAAACCCTAAAACCGGCAGCCGTCATCCTCTCACCAACAGCGCCGACCATCCTAATCTCTAATCACCCCACACTCTAATCATGGCAGCCATCATTCCCTTCTCTCCTCAAGAGAAAACCATACACAACTCTCACAAATTTTCCTTCTCTCTCAAACCTACCAACTATGGCTATTGGTGATCCATTATAGAAGCCTTTCTTACATCTCACAATCTCTTTGGTTATGTTGATGGAACTGTACCATGCCCTGACCAAAAAGTCACCACTGATACAGCCGTCACCGACAACCCTAGTTACATCCCGTGGATATCCAACGATGCCCATATTCGGATGCTTATCATCGCCACTGTATCCGAAAACTCTTATCAACATATCCAAGGCAAAACATCACGTGACGTGTGGCTATCGCTTGAACGCGCCTATGCCCCTGTTACAGCCTCTCATGAATTTACCCTCAAAAACCAACTCCTTCGAATCACCATGAAAGGTGATGAGAAACCAGCCGACTACCTGAGCAGGGTTCACGAATATGCTACTGCCCTTGCTAATATTGGAGAACCGATGAAGGACAAAGACCTGGTTATGCTCACTATTGCCGGTCTTCGCGACGAATACAACGTCATCAAGGGCAATCTTCTAACTCGCTTACCGCCTGTTCGCTTCAATGAACTGCATGGTCTTCTGTGTGATCATGATTATGTCTTCACAAAGAATCTCCAACCACAGGCTTTTCTGGCTCCTACTGCTCCAACTTCCCAGCCCCAAACGGCTGCTTCAGCTTCACAACCAACTCTTGACCAACTTCAACAACAACTTCAAAGCATTCAACTTACTGCTTCTCAGCTTGGTTATCAATTGAATCATCTTCCTGCCCCACGGGCTCAAGCTTACTATGGCTCTCGGTCTTCCAACAACAGCCGCGGTGGACGGGGATCTCGTGGTTCCTCTCGCGGTCCCCCGCGTAATGGTCCCAACAATCGCCCTCGAGACAACCATGGCTCCCGACAGTTCTCTTGGGCTTCAGCCCAAAACACCATTTATGGCCACTGTAACAGGTGTGGGATAGGTCATCTACCCTCCCAATGTCCGAACCAGCATGCTTCCGCACCACAAGCCAACTTTACAGCCAACTATGATGTTGCCTCATCTTCCGGCTCCACTTGGAAACCAGACACTGGTGCAACCCATCATGCCACACCAGACCTATCTAGCATGGACAACTCGGAAGCTTACTATGGTAACGATTCTTTA
Organism: Arctium minus; assembly: GCA_954870635.1. Taxonomy (NCBI): domain Eukaryota; kingdom Viridiplantae; phylum Streptophyta; class Magnoliopsida; order Asterales; family Asteraceae; genus Arctium; species Arctium minus. Next base: position 69,022,481 of record OX941092.1, on the reverse strand, counting down.
TTTGTTGGTAACGGTAATTCTATACCCATTGTTCACATTGGTTCATCCAAAATACACTCGCCAAACAAAACCTTTTCCCTAACCAACATTCTTCATGTTCCGCAATTAAAACAAAATCTTTTATCTGTTCAAAAATTTTGCCATGATAACCATGTTTTCTTTGAATTTCACTCTTCTTATTTTGTTGTCAAGGACGAGTCTACACGCACTACCCTCCTTTCGGGCCCCAGTGAACAGGGCTTATACTCCATCCGTCTTCCTCAACTCAAGTCACTACCCAAAGTCGCTTTCACTGCTGTCAAAGCTTCTTCCACCATTTGGCATCAACGTCTAGGACATTCGCATGCTCAAGTTTTCCGATCAATTGTTTCTTCTTGTTCCTTACCAGTTTTAGATAAACTATCAAATAATTTATGTTCCTCTTGTCAATTAGGGAAGTCATCAAAGTTGTCTTTACCAAACTCCAATTTTCGCAGTAATAAAATATTAGATCTTATTTATTGTGATGTTTGGGGTCCTTCTCCACAACCCTCTCTCGATGGTTATCGTTATTTTCTTTTGTGTGTTGACCACTTTACACGTTATATGTGGATTTATCCTTTAATTCACAAATCCGATGTGCTTCCTGTGCTCACACAATTTATCAACATGGTCGAACGTCAATTCACCACCAAATTAAAAAGCCTTCAATCTGACTGGGGGGGGGGGGGGGCGAATTTCGACCCATCACCACTCTCTGTCACAACCGTGGCATTATTCATCGACGTTCTTGCCCTCACACCAGTGAGCAGAATGACTTTGTTGAACGCCGTCATCGTCACGTTGTAGAAACTGGATTGACTCTCCTCGTCCAGTCCAACCTTCCTCAACGTTTTTGGTTCTCAGCTTTTGACACCGCCGTATATCTCATCAATCGTCTCCCCTCTCGTGTATCCTCAAACAAATCTCCCTATGAACAAGTCTTCAACCGAAAACCCGATTACTCCTTTCTACGGGTCTTTGGTTGTCAGTGCTTCCCTTACCTACGACCATACAATCATCACAAAATTGAGTTCCGGTCCACTCCGTGTGTTTTCCTTGGTTACAGCCCTGTTCACCACGGCTATCGTTGCTTTGACTCGTCCAATGATCGACTTTACATTGCCAGACATGTCCGTTTCAACGAACATGTGTTTCCCTACCAACCCTTACCACCCCCACCACCCCGTCTCACTCCTCCTTACACCTCTATCTTTCCTGACCCACCCCTCTTTTCCACCCGAACCTCCCTCTACACCTCCACCCACTCCCCTGTCGCCTCTTCCTCAAAACTCACCCGTCCCACCTCCCTCTTCCGCTCCACCACCCGCCCCTACTTCCAATCCACCACCTGTCCCTCGACCTCGGCCTTCAAACCTACGTCCCAATCCCAAGCAACCTGACCGTTTTAACCCAGTCGCTTATTCCACCACCACCTCCTCATCCTTACCTCTTGAACCCACTAGCTTTACCGTTGCTAACAAATGTTTAGAATGGCGCCAAGCAATGGCTGATGAGTTGTCTGCACTTCATAGGAATGGCACGTGGACTCTTGTGCCCCCTGTTCCTAACGCTAATGTTGTTAATTGCAAATGGGTTTACAGGTTAAAAACTGATGAAAATGGACAGGTTACCAGGTACAAAGCTCGCCTTTTGGCCAAAGGCTTTCATCAACAGCATGGTGTCGACTATCATGAGACCTTCAGCCCGGTCATCAAGCCCGTCACTATCCGCACTGTTTTGTCTCTTGCTGTCACTAACAAATGGCCTCTCCGACAGTTGGACATTCAGACTGCTTTTCTGCATGGTGACCTCAAGGAAACTGTTTACATGAGACAACCCCCTGGCTTCATTGATCCAACCAAACCTGATCATGTTTGCTTGTTACACAAGTCGTTATACGGACTCAAACAAGCTCCCCGTGCCTGGTTCATCAAACTGTCCACCGCTCTCCATCAGTTGGGGTTCTCTGGTTCCAAAACCGATCCTTCACTCTTCATCCTTAATTCTCCAGGTTCGCTTATCTACCTGCTAGTTTATGTTGACGACATCATCATCACTGGTAACAACTCTGTTGTCATTACCTCGATCGTTAATCAGCTCAACGCTCTCTTTAAACTTAAGGATTTGGGCCAACTACACTACTTTTTGGGGGTTGAAGTTGTTCACAAGGGTGCTGACTTAATTCTCTCACAACGCAAATACATTCGTGAGATCTTACATCGTGCCGGTCTTGCAGACTGCAAACCGATTGCTACTCCTATGAGCACCTTCATTGTATTGTTACCGGACGATAGCCCATTGCTTGATGACCCTTCTCGATATCGGCAAACCGTTGGGGCTCTTCAATATGCCACTCTTTCTCGTCCTGACATTGCCTTTGCTGTTAATAAAGTTTGCCAGTTTATGCATGCTCCCACTGAGAATCATTGGAGCGCCGTCAAACGGATCTTGCGTTACCTACAGGGCACCGTTAACTTGGGTCTGTGGATCCGTCATGATACGGGATATCAGCTTCATGCCTTCTCCGATTCCCATTGGAGCCCCAATCTTCAGGCTTATTCCGACTCCGATTGGGCTGGTTGTCCAATTGATCGTCGATCCACGGGGGGATTTGCCATATACTTGGGGTCGAATCTCATCTCTTGGTCTGCCCGCAAGCAGAAAACTGTCTCTCGTTCCTCAACGGAGTCCGAGTATAAGGCCATTGCTGACACTGTTGCTGAGTTGATTTGGTTGAAGTCTCTCCTACGAGAACTTGGTTTAAATAGCCAGGCACCCACACTTTGGTGTGATAATCTTGGTGCAACATACCTCACTGCTAATCCTGTTTTCCATGCACGAACCAAGCATGTTGAAGTCGTTTTTAACTTTGTTCGTGAGCAGGTGACTCAAGGGAGGTTGAATGTCAAGTTCATTTCCACCGATGACCAAATTGCTGATATTTTCACCAAGCCCTTATCTTGTCAGAAATTTGAGTTTCTACGGTCCAAGTTACAGATCGCTAACCGCGCTGAACTTGCGGGGGAATATCAGACTAATTAGCTTGCTTAATTTCAGTCAAATTAGCTTGCCTAATTTCAGTCTAATTAGCTTGCCTAATTTCATATTTCCTTTATTATTCAAGGGTGCTAAGTGTAATTATGTTTTCTATATATTTGGGTGTATTCCTCCTTTTTTTATTCATTCAATAATAAAACCTATTTCAATTCGATACATAGGATCCTGATCTTGATGTTCCCATTGCCCTTCGGAAAGGTAAGCGCTCATGTACTTACCCTATTTCTTCTGTTGTTTCCTATGATAAACTTTCTTCTCGTTCTCGCTCTTTGATCTCCACACTTGATTCCTGTCATGTTCCTAAAACGGTTGGTGAAGCTTTGGCTCATTCTGGATGGCGGGATGCCATGATTGAAGAGATTAATGCTCTAGATCATAATAATACATGGGATTTGGTAGAGTTACCTGCAGGTAAAAAGGCAATTGGCTGCAAATGGGTATTCACTGTGAAAGTTAATCCAGATGGATCAGTGGCTCGTCTGAAAGCCCGGTTGGTAGCTAAAGGATATGCTCAGACTTATGGGGTCGACTACTACGAGACATTTTCTCCTGTGGCTAAGGTACCCTCCATCCGCTTGTTTATTTCATTAGCCGCTACTTATGACTGGGTCCTACACCAACTGGATGTGAAAAATGCATTCCTGCATGGTCATTTACATGAGGAAGTTTATATGGAGCAATCACCTGGGTTTGCTGCTCAGGGGGAGTCTGGTAGAGTCTGTAAGTTACGTAAATCATTGTATGGTTTAAAGCAATCCCCTCGTGCTTGGTTTGGACGGTTCAATGCTGTAGTGACTGAGTTTGGCTTACGGAGGAGCTCTTATGATCATTCTGTGTTCTTTACTTCATCCCCTTCTGGATGCATTCTACTAGTGGTGTATGTTGATGACATTGTGATTACTGGGAGTGATGGGATTGGGATCAAGAAGCTGAAAGATTTCCTTATGTCTCGGTTTCAAACAAAGGATCTATGTCCTTTAAAATACTTCTTGGGAATTGAAGTATCTCGTACTCGAAAAGGGATCTGTTTGTCTCAACGGAAATATTGTTTGGATGTATTGAATGACTCTGGGATGATTGAAACAAAACCGTGTGAGGCCCCAATGATTCCGAACATGAAATTGAAAGCAAACGATGGAGATCTACTTGAGGATCCAGAAAAGTACAGAAGAATTGTGGGAAAGCTAAACTACCTGACGATTACACGTCCTGACATCGCTTTTCCAGTGAGTGTTGTAAGTCAGTTTATGTCATCTCCAAGAACTCCACATTGGGAGGCCGTTAGACATATACTGAAGTACCTAAAGGGTGCCTGGTCTTGGCATTCTTTATCAAAATCACGGTCATCATGTCATAGAAGGGTTTACAGATGCTGACTATAATGGAGATCCTACGAACAGACGGTCTACGACAGGCTATTGTGTGTTAGTTGGAGGAAATCTAGTCTCGTGGAAAAGCAAGAAACAGAATGTCGTTTCCCGGTCAAGCGCTGAATCTGAATATAGGGCTATGGCCCAAACACTTGTGAGTTGATATGGTTGCGTAATCTGCTAGGTGAACTTGGGTTTGCTCAATCTAAACCAATGAATCTATATTGTGATAATGAGGCGGCTATCCACATTGCAAATAATCCCGTGTTTCATGAGAGAACAAAACATATTGAAGTGGACTGTCATTTCACTCGTGAAAAGCTAGAAGATGGAACCATCTCAACTCCCTTTGTTCGAACAGGAAGTCAACTTGCCGATGTCTTTACCAAAGCTTTACCTGGTTCGCGGATCTCTTCTATCTGTAACAAGCTGGGCATGATTAATATCTATGCTCCAGCTTGAGGGGGAGTGTTAGAATGTAAAATATGTAATTCTTTACTTAGGCCCAATTAGCTCGCGGGCCCTTAGGGTTTTCTCTTTTAGGGTTTCCTTTTCTAGCTTTCTTGCCTATATATATCCTTGTACTATTTCATTTTATTTATAAGAAAATCAATAATATAATCTCTGATTACAACCCCGAAGATGACAAGACCGATGTTAACCCGTTGTTACACGCAGCCGAATTGTCACTAAATTTTGTTGTGGGATTAACGTCTCCTAAAACCATGAGACTGCGGGGTTACATCAACGACACGGAGGTGATCGTATTGATCGATTGTGGGGCGTCCCACAATTTTGTCTCGAGTGGTAAATTGGAGCAACTCCAACTTGCCATAGACGATACGACTAATTTCGGGGTTAAAGTGGGAACGAAGAAAAGGTGTTTGCAAGAACGTGGAGTTGTTCCTACCATAAGTTAAAGTACGAACCGATTTCCTTCCCCTTGAATTGGGGAGCACCGATGTGATCCTCGGAATGCAGCTGGAAACACTCGGTGAGATGAAAGTCAATTGGAAATCGCAGGAATTCTGGGTGAATGGGAAGAAAGTTACCGTACAAGGAGAACCGGACCTGAACAAGTCAGCAATAGCTTTACGATCAATGATAAAATGTTAAGAGCGGGGGAGAAGAGTTGATGTTACTTGACTTGTACAACATGCTGGAAGATAGCCAAAAGGCGGGGGTTGATGATATTGACCAATGGGAGGATGTCTTAGCAATTTTTGCAGATGTTTTCCAACCAATACACTCGCTTCCCCCAGCACGTAAACAGGACCATGCAATACCACTAAGACCGAATACAACCCCGATATGTGTTCGACCGTATCGATACTCGTACGAGCAAAAAAATGAGATAGAAGGGTTGGTTAGAGAAATGTTGGATGCTCAAGTAATCCGACTGGGCGATAGCCCGTACGCAAGTCCGGTCTTGTTAGTGCGGAAGAAGGATGGGAGTTGGAGGTTTTTCGTGGATTACCGAGCCCTCAACCACGTCACAGTAGCCAACAAGTTTCCTATCCCTTTGGTCGATGAATTAATCGACGAATTGAACGGGGCTCGCATATTTTCCAAGTTAGACCTCAAGTCCGGATACCACCAAATCAGAATGAAGGAAAAAGATATCAAAAAAACGGCGTTTTGAACCCACAACGGACATTATGAATTTCTTGTAATGCCCTTTAGACTCACCAACGCTCTAGCGACTTTTCAAGCCATCATGAATGACATTTTTCGATCGTATTTGCGGAAGTTTGTCCTTATATTCTTTGATGACATCTTGGTTTACAGTCGAGATCTAGAAGCGTACAGACAACACCTTAGTAGTGTACTACAAACGCTGCATGACAACCACCTGGTTGCAAACAGAAAAAAATGCGTTTTTGGACAGCCTAAAGTCGAGTATCTGGGACATATCATATCGAGCAATGGAGTAGAGGCTGAGTTTGGAAAGATTAGAGTGGCCATCACCTCGAAATTTGAAGGAGTTACGGGGATTTTTGGGGTTAACAGGATATTACCAACGGTTCGTTCAAGGATATAGCGGTATGGCGAAACCCCTAACACAACTTTTAAAAAAAGGAGGATTCGAGTGGTGCCCCGAAGCGGAGGATGCCTTTCAGCAACTAAAGAGAGCTATGTCTAAGCTACCGATTCTAGCACTCCCTGATTTTCATTAAGAGTTTGTCGTAGAGACGGATGCGTCAGGAACGGGTGTGGGTGCGGTGCTGATGCAACAACAGAGGCCCTTGGCATTTTTTAGCCAAGCGTTACCGGATCGGATACGGTTGCATTTCGTCTACGAACGAGAATTAATGGCTATAGTGCTCGTCGTTCGGAAGTGGAAACATTACTTGATGGGTCGAAAATTTGTAGTAAAGACCGATCAACGGAGCTTGAAGTATTTATTAGAACAACGGGAGGTAGCACCGGAATACCAACATTGGTTGATGAAGCTAATTGGGTTTGATTTTTTGATCCAGTTTAAGCCAGGAAAAGAAAACGTGGCAGCAGACGCGTTGTCACGAATCAATCACCAAGTCGTTCTGATGGGCTTAGTTACGGTTCAACAGCTCGACCTCGGAACGATTAGCACCGAACTTGAGCAAGAACCTAAATGGAAAGGCCATACGGGAGCAACTAGTTTCAGGAAGGGTTGTGACGGGCCCTTATCAACTACGTGAAGGATTGCTTTTGCGTAAAGGAAGGATTATCCTCCATCCAAAGTCCTCCATACCACAAATCCTACAGGAGCTGCACTCGGGAAGTATAGGGGGGTCACTCGGGATTCTTGAAAACGTATCAGCGAGTGAAGACGGAATTTTGGTGGGAAGGGATGAAAGGCAGACTACAAACTTATGTGAAAGAGTGTATGATCTGTCAAAGGAACAAAACCTCCACTTTGACACCGGCCGGTCTACTTCAGCCCTTGGCCATTCCTCAACAGGTTTGGGATGACGTATCTATGGACTTTGTGGAAGGCCTCCCGACATCGGAAGGGTACAACGCTTTGCTGGTAGTTGTCGATCGTTTAACAAAATACAACCATTTTATCGGGTTGAGACATCCTTTTACAGCTCAGACCGTCGCTCGAGTGTTTGTAAAAGAAGTGATAAGACTACATGGCATTCCGAAATCAATTGTATCGGATCGGTGCAAAGTTTTCCTCAGCAATTTTTGGAAAGAATTGTGGCGTTTGCAAGGCACTAGGCTGAACTATAGTACAACTTATCACCCGCAAAGTGATGGACAAGCGGAGGTGGTTAATCGGTGCGTTGAAACATACCTCCGTTGCTTCGCTGGAGCACAACCAAAGAAATGGGCGGCTTGGCTACCGTGGGCAGAGTATTGGTTTAACACGTCCTTTCATTCGGCGGCTAAATCAACTCCGTTTCAGCTGTTGTATGGACGAGAACCTCCCCGCGTCGTGCCTTTTCCAGCACGAGAGCCGACCAACGCGACCGTGGATCAACTCTTAATGGATTGTGGCAAGATGATAGAGGAGTTACGGAGGCAGCTGTTACGCGCTCAACAACGAATGAAGGACTCAGCGGATCAACACCGTCGAGACATTGAGTTTGACGTCGGAACAAAAGTTTACTTAAAAATGTGACCGTATAGACAATCGACTATAGCGGGAACCAGTAAAGTGAAGTTGGCACCCCGATATTATGGACCCTTTATGGTGACTGAACGGGTCGGCAAGGTTGTGTATCGTCTACAACTACCACACAGAGAGTACTATTAATCCGGTGTTCCATGTTTCTCAATTGAAAGATGTTGTGGGGGATCAAGTGGACTCGGTTCCGTTACCGACAACCTTAGGCTCCGATTGGGAGTTAAACACCGAACCAGAAACGTTGAAAGGGGTTCGTTTTCGACAAAATAAGGAGGTGGTGGTGCTAATCGGCTGGAAAGGACTACCGGAAGGGGAGGACACCTAGGAGCCTTACAAAGTCATTTGCCAACAATTTCCTTCGAGATTAAGGAGTGACAAAAAGGTATGTTGCTCTAATGGGGGAAAGGAGTATTTTTTTTCTATTTCTTGAGTAATTAGGAATCAATATAAAATAAGAGTGTAAGGGGGGAATAGGGAGGCTACTTTTTTGTGAGATTTCTCATAGTGGAGAGAACCTGGCTCTCGAAATCCGGCTGATCCTTTTCTGTATTGTGATTCCCTTTTACAATTTCAATAATAACCGTTGGTACTTATCTAACTCCTATTAGAGGTCATGTGTAAAGTAGGACTTAATATCGTAAAAGTAAAAGGAAGTGAAATGCCCTCGCTTAGAGTAGCTCTGTCACAGGTAGGTGTCGGGAATCATGAGCCTCTTTTGTCATTTTCTGCAGCATTGTCTTTGTCCATCTCTGTCTCATCTGTGTTGGCAATCGGATGGTTTTCCCTCAGGTGTTAGCATAGTGGATTTTGTTGCACCTGAAAATGGAAAGAATTGGGTTAAACCGCAGTGTTGTCAGTGCAGTATCTATCGCATTGCTGCTCTTTTTACCTGTGGTCATTTCTCTGTTTCTAGGAGCCATCGGGATGAATATGAATGACCTGAAATGTGTGGGTCGTCCAGAGTTCACTTAGGGAGACTTTTCATGTGGACAAAGTTATACTTCTTGCTATCATTCCCTCAAAAGGCAAACTCTGGAAGATACATGAGCGTTGATCTTTGTTTGATTGATGACATTGAGGTTCATTTACCAAAAAGAGGAGTCAATGAAACAATCAAAGTTTATGGATATATTTGTAGGATAAGAAAAGAAATAAACAAATTACATCTTTCTATTCTATTCTCTTTCATTATGGATAGCTGATGAATTTCTCTCTTTTCGAGAGTCATTAATCTCATTCACATTTCAACCAAAATGTTTGTTAGATGAAGATGATGTATCTGAGTTAATACTATGTAGAGTAGATGAACATATCATACAATTGAGGGAACAGACTACGCATACACTCTGATAAATGTTCGTATATGTTGAACTTTTGACTTCATTGCATGAATTGGATAACAAACATTAAATTTGCATTTAATCTAAAGGAATCACAAAGACATGGATGCCAAAAAAAATTGAATTATTGTTTAGCTATTAGCTTGTCAAAGTTATTGCTCAGTACATGATTAATCGATTATAAGCTTTCACAATGTGTGTGAAGTTAGATTATCACCATCATGTATCACCTTGATGGCTCTTTATAAACCTTCTCTGTTCTTTCAGGGAAATATTGTTTTATGTGGACTTAGAAATGGAGCTATTGTGACGGTTGATACTCGCCTGAAACCCGAAGACTTGCATGATAGACTTCCTAGACATCAAATTCCTTTTCCATCCTTTAAAGCAAGCTCATCTTCAAGTGGGAGAGGTCAAAAACATGAAAAACAATGGTTTGAGGTAACTTCTATTTCTAACGAATTGAATTTTCTTGCCCTTCTGTACCATCTCCTAAGAATTTGAAGTGGTCAAAACTAGCTTCGCTTTGATAGATTGTCAAGAAACCCATATAATGCAGAACTTGTTCCTTTTTGGTTGATACCGACGGACACGTCTTCAAGAGCTCATCCACAGGCATCTACCATTTGTTTTATGTTGTGGTTGTTAATCAGCTAGTATGAGCAGTACTGATCTGCAAATATGTGTAATACTCTCTTTTCGTCCCTTCCAGTTTTCTAACATTTACTTGAAGATACCTTTATATTTAATTTTCGGTGTGGATTGCGAGACCTATGCCCATCTTTATCGTTATGACTTCGGATTGTCATATAAAGGTGGTCAGATGGCAGTGAAACTTAACTTAGGATCACATCTAACTGTGAGCACTCCTACTTAGCCTATTCTGCTCTTCCTTTGGTTCATTCGCAACTGTCAACCGTGTTTTGAGTTATCAACTCTTTTTACTGCAATCAGTTCTGAATAAGAATGTACAGTGAACTGTTGTTTAATATTAATTGCGATAACCAGTTTATTGAGATAATCTGAATGTTGAGGGCTGTGAGCAGATGGTAACCTGGTCCAACTTGTATGTTCTTGGTGTGTAATGTGTTGGTCTACAAACGAAACCATTACTCCGATCATATTGCATAAATGTCCAGTGTGTGAGGAGTTTTTTTTATTATGTTCCCTTTTCTCTTGTTTGGTGGTATTTCATTAGTATAATTTGAATGTGAAGTTGATTCTTGCAGCTCAGGGGGAACATCCATCACTCTCAAACGATCTCTATGCCTTCATCAGTTTCCTGGTTGGTGGATAACTATTCAAAGTTCGTTGATATTATTTCCGCCTTTATGCATGACAACAGTTTTGTTGGCAAACTGCAGTTTGGCAGCACTCAGGCAGTATGATCAGTATTTCTTGGCCAGCTCCATGGATGGAACGGTACTTTCTTAATATTTATTCTTCACTTAAATCTCTATGGTCGTCAGTGTTGCTGCCTCAGCAACTCTTTGTTAGCATCTGTGATATCTTGCGCCAGGCAACCCATATCTTGTTTGGTTCATCAGGTTCTTTTAATAACTCAAAACAAAATGGTTGTACCAGAGTATGCGTAGATTTGTGTAGACATCTTGATCTGTATTTGAACTGTTATTATATCTTGTTTTATAATTATTATGAGAAAATATTTCTGTATATTTTCCAGAGCTGGAACAGCACAATATATATAGTACATGATACAACAAACTGATCCTAAAGATAAGGAAACAACTTAAACCTTATCGATTCTATCTCAGAAGATTAGGCTAACAGATTACAAATGATAAAGCTTATCTTCTAGAAGGATCTATATTTCTAACACTTCCCCTCAAGCTGGCAGGTATATGTTGATCATGCCAAGCTTGCTAGTAAGATCATCAAACAACTTTTTAGTGAGACTAGTCAGGAGATCAGCTACTTGTTGTTTTGAGGGTAGGTATACCATGCACATACTCCCAGAGTCTATTTTTTCCTTTATAAAATGACGGTCAACTTCCACGTGCTTGGTTTGATCATGGTGAACCGGATTGTGGGCTATGCTGATAGCAGCTTTGTTGTCACAGTAGAGTTTTATTGGTGGTTCGAGTGGTACTCGTAGTTCCTCCAATAATCGTCTAAGCCATATTCCTTCGCATGTTCCGTTTGCTACTGCTCTAAACTCTGACTCAGCGTTGCTCCGGGATACAACCGGTTGTTTTTTGCTTCTCCAGGTCACAAGGTTTCCCCACACGTAACTAGTACTGGTAGACCGTCCATTATTAGCCGCTCCTGCCCAATCGGCATCAGTGAACACTTCAATAAATCTGTTTTCTCCTTTCTTGAAGAGCAATCCCTTTCCTGGAGTACCTTAGAACTCAATAAGCAGCTTCCAAATGCCTCTCTTTAGGTGCGTGCATAAATTGACTGATGACACTTGCAACGAAAGAGATATCAGGTCTTGTGTGTGAGAGATAAATGAGTTTTCCCACTAATCTCTGATATCTCTCTCTGTCAACAACATCTTTCTCTTCGGTTCCCAATTTTTTGTTGAATTCCATTGGGGTATCGGCAGTCTGCATCCCATCATTCCTGTCTCCTTTAGTAAGTCGAGAACATACTTTCTTTGTGAGACAGAGATTCCTTCTCGGCTTCTGGCTACCTCCATTCCTAGGAAGTATTTGAGTGGTCCGAGGTCTTTCATTTCAAATTCTAAGCTGAGGTAGGCCTTGAGCTTGTTGATTTCATTCAGATCATCACCTGTCATTATTATGTCATCAACATACACAATAAGAATTGCAATCTTACCGTTTTTCGAGTGCTTGAAAAACGTGTGATCAGCTTGCCCTTGACTATAACCTCTACTTGTAACAGCTTGAGTGAATCGACTGAACCATGCCCTCGGTGACTGTTTTAGCCCGTACAATGATTTTTTTAGCTTGCATACTTTTCCTTCTGGGTTTTGAAGTCCCGGAGGAAAGTCCATATATACTTCCTCACTAAGTTCACCATTTAGGAAGGCATTTTTTACGTTCAGTTGCATCAATGGCCAATCAAGATTTGCTGCTAGAGAGAGTAAAACCCGAACTGTGTTGAGTTTTGCCACTGGTGCAAAAGTCTCTTGGTAGTCAATACCATGGGTTTGGGTGTAGCCTTTAGCCACTAGCCTTGTTTTGTGTCTGTTTACACTTCCATCACTATTGTATTTGGTGGTAAAAAGCCACTTACACCCGACAGTTTTCTTCCCACTCGGTAGATCTGTGAGTTCCCAAGTGTCATTATTCTTGAGGTTTGTAATTTCCTCACAAACAGCAGCCTTCCATTTTGGGGATGACAGAGCTTCCTCTACGTTTCTTGGAGTTTCAACCTGGTCAATATTAGTAACGAATGCCCGCCGTGTTGGTGACAACTTCTCATAAGCCAAGAAGCTGGAAATGGGATGTTTCGTGCATGATCGGCTTCCTTTTCGGAGGGCAATCGGAAGATCTTCGTTATTATTGACATTTGTGGCAGCTGACACTTGGACTTCATTAGAACAGTTTTCAGGGGCTGACTCTTGACAATGTTGAGTCTTTGATTTTTCTATTATGTTAGAGTTATGCCTCCTTGAATAAACAAGCAATTTCGGGGGGTATTGCGAATTTTCTGGAATTGGTAAAGGTTGAATTTCAGGAATGTCAAATATAGGCGGTGGAATATCAGGTAATGTGTTTGGTTTGAGAAGACCATTTAATGACTCGTCTTCACTCAAGTTCTCCCCCTGAAGATGAGTTGGGGAAAAATAGGGTTATGATTTGAAGAAGGTGACATCTTTAGAGACAAAAACTCGACGCATGGTAGGTGAGTAACACTTGTATCCCTTTTGTGTGGAGGAATATCCAATAAATACACATTTTTGTGCACGAGGATCAAGTTTGGACTGACCTAGGTTACGAGAGTGGACAAATGCTTTACATCCAAAGATTTTTGGTTCGAGAGAGGAGACTTGAAATAACGGGAATGCCTTTTTTGGGCAGAGACCGGAGTTTGGAACCCGAGGACCTTTGATGGGAGCCTATTGATGAGATAACAGGTTGTGAGGACAGCTTCTCCCCAAAGGTATTTGGGAATATGCATGGTGAACATTAGGGCTCGAGCTACTTCTAACAAGTGGCGGTTCTTTCTTTCAGAGATACCATTTTGTTGAGGGGTGTTAGGGCACGAACTCTGGTGAATAATCCCATGATCAGACAGGTAGGTTCCTAGGTTGGAGTTGAAATACTCTCTTTCGTTATCGGTGCGGAGCGTTTGAATGGTGGTTTGGAATTGGTTTTGGACCATGTTATAGAATATTTTGAAGGTATTTGAGGCCTCAGATTTATCAGTGAGGAGGTAAACCCAACATAGGCGGGTATGGTCATCAATGAAAGTGATAAACCATTTTGATCCCGAGATATTTTTTATTCGGCTTGGCCCCAGATATCACTGTGGACTAAGGAGAAAGGCTTAGATGAGACATAGGGTTTGAGAGGATACGGAACACGTATATGTTTTGATAATTGACAAATTTCACACGTAATGGAACTAGCATTTTTATTAAGGAATAATTTAGGAAACAAATATTTGAGATACTTAAAATTTGGATGCCCTAGTCTACGATGCCACATCAGGATAGTGTCTTGATTGAAATCTGGAATTGTAGATGTAGAATATGCTTGTTCATTCTTGGAGTCAGGATTCTCCCATATATAGAGTCCATCGCAGACCTTAGCATTGCCAATCATCCTCCCCGATCCCTGTTCCTGTACAAGACAATCAGTAGGCGAAAATTTAGCATGACATTGATTATCTTGTGTGAGCTTATGTATAGAGAGCAGGTTGCATGTCAACTTTGGAACATGAAGAACTTTATTGAGAGTAAGTTGTCTTGAGAGGCGTACAAAACCTGTGCCTGCAACCGTCGAGAAGGAACTATCTGCGATCCTTACTCGAGATTGATTGTGGCATGGAATGTACGTGTGAAATAAGGATGAGTTACCGGTCATGTGATCGGAGGCTCCCGAGTCAAAAATCCATTGAGAAGGACCGTTAATTTTTGTGAATACATTAAGAGCCATACCTTGAACAGGTTTGTTAAGAAGTTGGTGTAGAGTTTCCAACTGAGTTTTGCTCAATTTGATGTGTACTACCTCGTCTGATGTGGATGCCGTTTCTGGAATAGGATCGGTGGCAGTGTGGTGTGCCTTAGCCAGGGGCTGATTTCTGTTTGTTCCAGGGTAGCCATGTATTTTGAAGCATTTTTCTTGTACATGACCCGCTCTGTTGCAGTGAGTACACCACCCTCAATCACCACGATCACCAAGTTTGTTATCCCCTCCTGATCTAGCCTTGAAAGTGGGTGGTCCTTTGGCAATTAGTGCAGAGGTTTCTAGAGGCCAGGCGTCACTGTTGGTGATTGGTTTTGCTTCCTTTTGTTCTCCGAGCATCACCCGTCGACGATTTTCTTCACAACGAACTTCAACAAATGCTTCCCTAATTGATGGTAAGGGAGTTTGACCCATAACTCTCCCACGTACCTCATCTAAATCTCGGTTCAAGCCTGCTAAGAAGTCATAGAGACGCTCTTTCTCTAGATGAGCTTTGAATTTAAGGTGTTTTTCAACTTCTCCCCAATCAGCCTCATAAAACATGTCAAGTTCCTGCCATAAAACTTTCAAACAGTTATAGTAATGGGTTACCTCAGATGAACCTTGGCGAATGTCCTTCAACTTCATTTTGATCTCAAATACTTGAGATGCATTGCCCAAGTTGGAATAGGTTTCATTGACCGCTTCCCAAGTATCTTTGGCAGTCTTGAATAGAAGGTATGTGCGACTAATGGAGATTTCCATAGAATTGATGAGTCATGCCATCACGATAGAATTGTTGAGTTCCCATGTAGCATATTGCTTATCGGTTTGAGTTGGACGAGGGATTTCACCAGTGAGATACCCTAGTTTCCCCCTTCCACAAATGACCATCAAAACCGATTGCGACCACTGCAGAAAATTTTTCCCGTCAAGTTTGTGATTGGTAATCACTAGCGAGGAGTTATCAGCATATGTTGTGTACTGAGTGTTGCTGGTCAATGAACCAGATGATTCAGAGGCTTCTTTCGTCATGGTGAGAACTCAGAGGCAGATGATTAAACGTGCTGGATTGCAATGATTAAAGAGGACTAAGATGAAGCGTATGGATCTTAGTGCTCTGATACCATATAATTATTATGAGAAAATATTTCTTTATATTTTCCAGAGCTAGAACAGCACAATATATATAGTACAGGATACAACAAACTGATCCTAAAGATAAGGAAACAACCTAAACCTTATCAATTCTATCTCAGAAGATTAGGCTAACAGATTACAAATGATAAAGCTTATCTTCTAGAAGGATCTGTATTTCTAACATGTTTTATTAGTGGAGCATGGATTGTTTATCAGAGTTTCAGGTATCTGTATAAGCAGTGTGACTTGAATAATTTAGGCAAACAATAACATTCTCCGTCTCTATTTCAATAACAATTACAATGGGGCTTCCAAGTAAAACACCATGATGCCAATTAGTTTATTGCACAATAACATCCTCTTTTTCCACACCCCACACCACCGAATGTTGTTGCTGCAGGTGTGTAGAGTAGTGTATGGAAAATAATATTGTCGTCCTTGCTATCTGATATGCTATAGACTCCATGTCCTCGTTGCCTTTTGTAGGTGAGGCTTTATGATCATCGTTTGACTCAAAGAGGGGCTGTACAGTTTTACGATGGAAATGTTAATTCTCATACTCGTGCACAGATCGGTGTTGACCCATCAGAGAGATTTTTCATGTCAGGTAACTTGGGTTTCGCCGAAGTACTTTTTTTCAACTTCCATGGTAATTTTACTCTACTTTTAACAAATGCATGTATTAGGGGGTGAGGATTTTTGCTTGCGTGTCTGGAGCATCAAATCAGGCGAGATGTTATACGAAAATAAATTCATGAATTCAGTGCCCTCGGTTGTGTGCTGGCCAAGAGGTGCTGCTTTTTCATTGTCATTATGTATTTGTTAACATTTTATCTGGTTCATTTTCATCATGCCACTTTACTCTTTGGGGGTGGGGGCAGAGGTCAGGTCTGCACTCTGCATACATATTACCCTGCCCAGACCCCCACCCCCACCTCCCGGTTGGATATACTGGTTTGGTTTGGTTTTCATCATCTCTTTTGGTTTATTTATTTGTTATGGATTTGTAGGACTCCAGGATTGCAATAGAAGACCTGCAAATCATTTTCCGGGGGTTTGGTTGGGATCTCAGGAAGGGCTCTTTTATGTGAATAACTTGTGACCTTCAACTAACCTAAAAATCAAGAAGGAATCAGTCCTTTTTCTGTCCTGAATTTCCATTTGGCACTTGGTTTTCTCTTAAATGGCATGATGCCAGGATTGGCATTGAGTTTGCCAATTGGTCTTGCGGTTGGATTGAGACGGCTTGAACTTTCAAATGATCTTTGTTTTCTCGTGGCAAGTGTTGGTCGACATCAATGAATATGGTATTTCTACGTCATTGTCATCAAGAAGAAAACTACTCCCTGTAAGTTTTCCAGGGTTTCCAATGCTTTGTTTGATAGTAACAGTCAAACATGTCTCTAATTGTTGAATATATTCATAGATATCATATATGATCACGAAACCATTATAGGAATTGGTTGTTGTATGTTATGGTCATAACCCTTTACTGTTTTGTCGGCCTGAGTATTTTCTGTTTTTACATTATTCAAACCTTAATTTTACTTGATTTTACATTATTCAAGCATGTGTTCCTCCTGCTTTAGTAGTTTGTTTCATCGCATAGTTCCTGTTGTTTGGTTGCATACACTTTGCTGCTAAATACCACACCTGTTTTGTTTTTGTCTTTCTTTTGCAAGCAGTGGGTCTTCACTGAAACAGCCTCTCTACCCCTTGGGGTAGAACTTACCCTCCCCAGACCCTACCTCTGTGGGATACATTCGGGTTGTTTAGCTTGGTTTGGTGTATGTTATGATGGTTTCCAATCCTTTAGGGTGGTCAATTGGCCTAACTCGGCTCCTGATATGCAAGTGCAGGACAACTTGCGGAAATGTGATCGTAAACTTGATCTGGTGATCCTCTGCTACAGTGGCCGACACAGAAGATTGGAAATTTGAGCTTAGTTGCATCCCATGCTACATTTTGAACTCAACTCCTTCTCTCTCTCTCTCACTAATTTTGAAGTATATAATATTTATATATTACAAAATGCACGCCGTACTCCTCACCTTTGATGACATTTGAATCCTTGATCTCCAAATAAGGTTGGGATTACCGATAATTTGGGTGTCATTGGGCCATTGATCCTTTGGCTCTCTTCTTTCTCTTGCATATTATCTCTTTACCTTTCATAATGGATGATCAGATTACATGCAGTGTGGCCTTGGAGCATATCGAACGGATTCTCTAAAATAGAGAAAATGAGTTTTTTGTTCTCTATTTTGCTACAACAGATTGTCTTTATTGTTATCTAAACTAGAGAAAACTTGATGTTTAGAGATTTCTCTATAACTTGATTTGATGTATGGAGAGATTAATTTTATTTCATACCTACTAGTTAGAGTGAGTTATTATTATTTTATATAAATTCTTTTTAAAAAGTGTATCGAGATGATAAATTTATATAATATTTTAATAAATATATTAGATGTTAAAATCCTGTTGGAGTTAAATGTAATTATTTTTAGAATTTTGACTTTTGATTTGCTATTTTAGAAAAGCTATAGAGAATTTGTTGGAGATGCTTCCATGCCCTTGAATGGATGATTAGAACGACTTATTGATTTTGAAACGATGCACTTAGCCAAACTCAATTTGTGGGACCTTTTATTGATTTTTAGCCTTCGTATATTTTGCTTTTACTATGTGCTAAAGGTGATGCTATAGGGGGGGGCATGAATTGTTGTAGGGGTATGACGGGAAAAATATCTCTACTTTATTATTAAAATTATAATATGGTTATACTTTATTATTAAAATTATAATATGGTTAATTAGGTGCCGTTTGTTTTTTAAGAGGTCTAAAGTCTGAAGTCTTATTTTAATTATGATTAATAAGAGGTAGTGTGTAAAAAGGTCTGGATGATTCAGACTTAAGAGCCATTAAGAGGTTTTTAGAAAAAAAACAAACAACCCCTTAGTGTTTTTGGAAAGTTTTGAAAGCCAAAATTTTAGCTTCAGGTTTTTTCTATTTTTCTGATTCAAAGTTACATTTAGCACTCTTATAATTAGTTATTTAATTTACTTTATATCTCATGTTTTTTCATTTTTTATTTTACATCATTATCATGTTAGCACAAATAATCGTATATGAACAAAAATGCAATGAAAAGATATGTTTCTTTTTTTACAAGTTATACCATTATAATAGTCTCGTCAATACCTTCAAAACGAGCATAATATTGAATATTTTTTAAATTAACCGTACTATTAAATATCATGAATATATACGAATTAATTTGTTTTTTTATCCATACGCTTTATTTTTTTCATCTTTAGCATATTAAAAACACATAATCATAGACTAACTAAAATATTTAAAAAATGCGTTTCATTTTTTTTAGAAATTACACCACTATTATTTTTTCGTCAATATTTTCAAAATAAGTTTATTTTTGAATGTTTATTGATTAGTACTATTATAAAATAGAATAAATATGTATCAATTTTACTATATATATATATATATATATATATATATATAGAGAGAGAGAGAGAGAGAGAGAGAAGATAGCATACCGATAAATATTTTGTAATGGTTATTGTAGAAAAAAATGAGGTATACAAATCTATACATATCTATATTAGGTTTTTTTATTGAATTAATTAAAAATTTATAATCAGGTAAATTATAAAGGTATAGTGGTATACAACTAACATCAATATGGATAAAAATAAAACAAAAATGAAATATGATTGAAAATGCATACCAAAGTACTTCAGAGTCAATGCATGATTCACATATAAGTGCACCAAACGACTCAAGAATCATGTTTTTATAGACTAAAGTATCGAAAAGACGAAGAATACAAACTTAAAATGAAACGTTGTTGTCATTTTGATTTCGAGATGTTTCGCGAGCGGATACATACCTTTGTCAATTATTCCTTCGATTTCACGATTTTTGCGCGGCATCGTGCGCGGATACGTAGCTAGTTTGTAATAATTTCTTTTTGTTCAAGAGTATTAGATCCGAGAGATGTTTCTCTTGCTTTTGGCATAGTGGGCCCCCAGTGGGGGGCTCGCACGACGGGCTAAAACTTTTTTCGATCCACAGTGTATCGCGCGCGAATCAACCGAGGGATGATCCGATCCACAAGGACCATGATTGGGAATTGTTTGATCGTCACATCAATAGTTGAAGGGAATTTTCCGAAGAGAAAATAGAATTAATAATTAAATATAAATATAAATAAAAAGAAGGACCAAAAGAGTTTTATTTTATACTTGTTAGAGATGTTTTTGCTGGGAAGACTTCGTTTACTTCCTGCAAATTGCTTATGTAAGAACTGGGGAGAGATTCCTGCTTGCCTACTTCGCGGATCGAAGGGGGAAGACTCAACAACCAACCACAACTCTCTATTATTTCTTTCTTCGGGTAAGAACATGCAAGCAGAAGCTCGGGCGTTAATCACTGGCTTGACCGAGATGAGTTTTTTATGTTCATGGGGGGATGATGTAGATTAGAGAGCAAAGGAGAGAGAAAATGGTAAAAAGAATGGATAAAAACAGGAAGGTGTGTAAAAGACGGATTTGTTCTCATGTGAGATGCACACGTCTCCATTTAACGAAACTTCGTTAATAATATTAACTCGAGGGACCATGAGTGCAAGAAAAATAAAAAAGTTAGGGACCTTCAATGTAGATAGTCCGTTTGAATGACCAAATCCAAATTTTGAGCAAACCATATGTCCAACAGTATAATTCACTTTTTTATTTAATTCATATAAATGCATTTGAAATATAAAAAATGATTTTTGTATTTAGGGAGTGTTTGGGGTTGTGTTTGTAAAGTACTTGTTAATTTATTTTGATGTAGTACATGTAATAAGAAGTTTTTAGTGTTTTGATGGAAAAAATAAAATACTTATATCGGTTGGGAACGGTAATAAGAAGTTTTTGATAAATTACTCCCTTCTAACTTATCAACTTATTATGGTGTGATCGTCATAAGTCACTCCCTTCTAACTTATTTGATTATTTGTCAAACACTAAAAAACAACCTATTAGCCTATTACGTTTTGATACCGCCATAAGCTAATGCAAACATTTCTTTTTTATAGAACTGTGGTTTAATATCACATAAGTTGATAAACACTTTAAAAAAACATAAGTTGTTTTAACTAATCAATACCAAACACCCCCTTACATATACATAAGAAATTAATCTATACTATTATATTGAAATGTTAAAACGGTTATTTTTAAGATTCAATATTATATTTTATACCTTTGTAATTATTATTTTGTTTACTTTTAATTCCTTACTTTTTCATTTTTCTTTTTAATCTCTTATCATATTAACATAAATAAGCGTATATAAACCAAAAAACATTAAAAAAAATACATTTTTTACAAATTATATCATTTGTAATCAATACCTTTAAATTGAGCCAAATATTGAATATCTTTTTGGATTTAATTATATTATTAAATATCATGAATATGTACCAATTAATTTGTTTATATTCTTTACGTTTTCCTTTTTCATTGTCCACTCTTATCATATTAAAAATATATAATCATAGATTAACTAAAATACATTACAAAATGTTTTTTTACAAATCTATATCAATATTACTATATAAATTTTTTAAAACAATTATTTTCAAAAATCTTGAAAATCTATATGTTAAACTTTATGTACAACTTGTTAAGATATATACAACCCATCCACACCTACTCCTCACCAACCTCTATTTAACCCATATCCCATTTTTTTTTAATTTATAAGTTACAATTAATATCCTTATAATTAGTTATTGAATTTACTTTTAATCGTTACTTTTTCATTAACTCTGTTGGGTCATTGACCAGCATCTTTCTAAATCGAAATGTGGTGTTGGTTGCTACGCTATAAGGAAATAAAGTTGTGCCTTCTTCATAAACAATTGCTTTTGGCGTAGTGGTAAGCGATTGATCTTAACATGTGGTATCAGAGCAAGTCATGGGTTCGAATCCCATGGAGTGCATTTAAATGCCAAAGGCATGTTGTGCAGCCATTGACTTCTAGCGAAGATCTTGTTAGTGTTGACAGATGTTTGGGGGGGGGGGGGGATTGTTGGGTCATTGACCAACATCTTCCTAAATTGAAACGTGGCGCTGGCTGCTACGCTATAAGAAAATAAAGTTGCACCTTCTCCATAAGCAATTGCTTTTGGCGTAGTGGTAAGCGCTTGATCCTAACAAACTCTTATCATATTAACATAATAATTGTATATGAACTAAAATGCATTAAAAATATATTTATCATTCTTACAAATTATTCCATTGTAATCGTTCCGTCAATACCTTTGAAATTAATTTGTTTTATATTCTTTATGTTTTAATTTTTCATTTTACACCATTATCATATTAAAATTGCATAATCATAGATTAACTAAATACATTATAAAATGCATTTTTTTACAAATTATACCATTATAATCTTTTCTTTAATAATTTCAAAACAAGTTCATTATTGAATATTTTTAATATAATAATATTATAAAATATCATAAATAAGTATCGAGAATTTTTCAAGAATGATGTATCGAAGTTTTTTTTAAACTTGTACATTTTAAACTCTTGTCTAGATTTATTTATTAAACTTCTTTAAAAAATCTATCAGGGTTATTCTTGAATTTTTAACGGGTACAAATCTCGATACATAATGTACAAGTTTAAAAGATTCAATACCTCTCACGTTCAACGTGATAATTAAAAACAAATTTATTTTTTATTTTTAAATTACACTTTATATACTTATAATTAGTTATTTAATTTGCTTTTATATTCTTTTTTTCTCATTTTCATTTTACACCTTATTATATTAACATACATAATTGTATACCATAATCCTTTGTCAAATACCATAATCCTCCACCCTATTCCGCTAGTCCTTTGTCAAAGGAATCACCCCTTGGTATCAAAGCCTAACCTCTCTATTTTACCTTTGTGTTTTGGATTAGTATGCTCTGTGTCTGCCGTCCTAAACGGATCATTCACATCAGAAAACCATTCTCAAAGGATAAATCGAGTAGTCTGTGTGACTGTTGCTTTAAGAATTTCTCCAAAATTTATAGTCTTTGCCCAAGTGTAAGTCGACGAAGAGTGAAGTCGCAGTCAAATCTTGTCCACAAGAAATAGAAATTTCAAAGGTATTCCAAAAAGCAGTACCCAATTATGAATCTAGATTCACCCTTATCCCGATCCTCCTCCAGCTTCAGACAATCTAATGCATCCAAGATAGACCAGTTATATGAAATCTCGTATGTACCCAATGAGTCCAAAATACCCTTATCAAGTATGCCTTTAGTTAATCCTTACAGTATTTTTTCAAAACCCTCTACATCTTTTTTCCAAAAAAGTCAAAAAATTAATAGGATCCAACTCCCCCCATCAAGTTAAAGAGTTTGTTCATTCCTCAAAGTTTGATTCACATAAACTACCAGCCACAGCATCCGAACATCTTGTTCCAATATCCCTCCCAACCGATCTCCCTCAGCACTGCCTTGCTTAAGGATATACACATATCCATTTCGGAACAATCCGATTAGCTCTTACCTTCCACGGAAGGAAAGGACTTCCAGCCTTTTCCCGTGTAGCCTTGGTAGACACCAGGTTTGTTGAATACCAGCATGCTTGCATAGGCACCATTCAGACAACCTTAAATGTCGGAACCATCTTTGTAACTTTCTACCCGAAGTTCAATATGCCACTGAATGATCCATCTCTGCTCACTGCCTTGAAGGCCTAGATACAGATCGGCGGAACTGCCCAGGTTAACACGTTCCAGGCTACATTTCATTACCAAATGGCATATCGTGTCCAGAACCATGCCCTAGACATAATGGTACCCCGACAAGAACATACAGAAGATGTTTTACTCATTGATGTAAACTCCAGTGCAACCCCAACCTGCACTTATGTTTCAAGACAACTATCAAGAGATGAGTTACTAAAACTCCTTCCGGAGAAATGGGTAACCAACTACGACTAGATCCATCAGGCTCCTTTCCAAACAACCACTGCCCCAGATTTCATCAGGCACGAGAACGGACTTGTTGAAGTTAATTTCTCAAACAGAGAGAAATCAGCTGTGTCGAATATCTTCCCTACCGTCCACATGATCCATCCAGTAAAATCACCAACGAAAGCACCACAAAACCAGCACTGTTGGTATGATGTATGCAATTGCCAAGATTGCTTGGAAGAAGCATACAAGATAGATTTCGAAGAAGACATTCCTCGAAAAAGAGTAGGATCACAAAAGCAGATTAAAGAAAGATACGACACATGAGATCCTATCATATGACTCCTTGGAGAACCATCAAGCAAATTTGATTAATATGTTCAATATGGAGATTTGCCCCCCAAAACAACACCGATTCCCACTCCTTGTCGAAAGCCATATTTTGACAAACCCTCTGGTAGGACACTAAGAGAATGTTGCGTGATAACTTTGACAGGCTTGTCCATTGACTACGAAGTAGAGTTTCCACCATTACGCACCTTCGAAGACACAGTCCAACGAACTAAGCATGATTGGAAGATTAAGAACCCTACGACTATGAGCTCAATAAGAATCTCTACATCTGCCAGTCCAGCAGAAATCACACTTAATTGGCAAAGTGAAAATGTTGTTGCACAAAACAAGGCCCTTAAAGTCATCTTAGCACAACAAACGCATATCACTAAGACCCAAGAAGTCTTGACCACAAAAGTACGATCTCTCACCAGCATAATAGATGAAGTCAGAGCAAAAATGGAAGCCCTTCATTTCGAGCTCCTCCGGATAGTTCGAGTTGTACCCCCTTCCAACGACCAAGGTACTTTACTCTAAAAGCAAGCTGAGATGAAGTCTCTCCAGAACCAACTCACCGAACTTGAGAGACAACACAGACAAAAAAGAACCTCTACCTTATCTACTGAACCCTGGCAATTGACTCCTACACCCCTTTTCGGATCAAGGTTCGATCCACAACCATTACCTTCATTACCAAGTAACCCCTCTCCATCACTCGATCTATGGTGCTTAGAAAAAGAAAAGTGGAAAGTAAAGCCTCTACGATCCCCGAAGAGAACCACGCGGGTCCAGCAGAACGCTAACAACAGATGTCTTTCATGATGCTTCTATGGTTGCTTCTTCAACACCCCTAGAGGTTCTACCCATCTCAGACACAAACCCTATCTCCTCATTCTTACAATCACCAACCCACCAGAGTGATACTGGCAAAGGAACTTTCGTCGCACCCATCATTACCACCCCTCAGAAGATGGTTTTGACCCCCCCCCCATGGATGCCTTTGAACACTTGTTTATGGCAGATGCTAAGCCTACTGTAAATGTGAATGATGATTTCATGCCCGAAGATGATGCATCGGAAACTACGCCGTCACGACGACCCAAAATCCCAAAGGATGATACGAAACAACAATTCACCTTTGACGATATCCCCCCTTCCCGATGGAGAGAAAGAAGTATCGAAATGCTGACTTGGTGTTCAACAGAGCTCCAATACTACGATATTGATATTGCTATTAAGAGGTTCATCACCAGGTCCCAAGGTCGTCTCAGAGACTAGTACCTAAGTCTCGGTGAATATAGACAACTACAAATCCAACCGCTTCAGTCTCTTGAGGATTTCATACATATCATCCATGTTAAGTTCATAGGAAATCCGGTCGAACACACGGTTCGTGCAAGAGAAGAGTTCTTAAAAATGAAATGTTGTTCACTCAAAAGAGCAGATATGGATGAACATTATGACCGTATGTCAAAATGATCTTATTGTATTCAGGGAGTTGATAACATCAATCTAAAACAGGTATTCCTCAACTCATTCCCAAACTCTCTCACAAATGAAGCGTTCAGGCTCCTCGAACAAAAGAATGTCCCACTAAAGCAAGCTAGCCTTGGAGAACTCTACCAATTGGTAATCAATTCATTGGAAAAGCTTTGCAACCATCACAAGTTCTTCATGAAGCTCCAAAGAGATGGCAAGAATCTCGACTTGGCCTGTGATGAAAAACACCAGCAAATAAAGTGTCAAACCAATTCATCATGTGACTGCTCTCGAAAGGAAAAAAGGACTCCTTTCAGGAACAACTACAAACAGACACAAAATAAGAGGTGGAAGTTTTTAAAGAAAAAACCACATAGAGGACGAATCACAGACAAGTGTTACATTTGTAACAAAAAGGGCCATTTTGCAAGAGACTGCAGAGACAAAAAGAAGTCACAATCACTGATTCAAGCTCTAAACTTGGTAGAACCCGTAGATATTTCAAATCTTGAGTCTCTCTACTCCCTAGATGATGAACTAGATGAGAGAGCTCAAGCTCGATCGCCCATTCTGACTCGTCAGACGAAGAGTCTAGCTCAGGCTACCATTCGGATCATCCCGACATTGAAGTCTTCATGGTCAAACCCTTTGAAGTCCTTTAAACAAGATACCCCCATACTCCTCTCACCCACCCCCACTAAAATCTTATCATTACAAAAAACCCAACCGATACCCTTGGTAAAAGTCAACCTCCTCACCTCTACATATTCCAAGCCAATACTAGTGATCGCCTTTTTCGATACAGGATCTTCAGTTTCGATCCTAAATCATGATATCCTCCTTTCCAGTTACTGGCGACCATACCACCAATCCTTCCTTGCCACCAATGGAGATACATTTGTCATTGATAAGATCAGTATTCCGATATACATCCGACTTTTTCCTAAATGTGTTATAAAACACAGATTATTAGGATCAAGTTTACATGGTAAAGATCTTCTCATCAGTTTTGATATCCTTCATACACTTCCAGGCCCAAGATATGCAGAGCAAGGGATCCGCTACAAAAGTTACCTAAACCCATGGAGTCCAGTTCCAAAGCTCTACATGGCAGCAACCCCTACCCTAGAAGAAATGAAACAGGTAATCGTCCAAACCTCATGTGCTTCAAACCACTCCGAGTTCCTCACAAAGAATGAATCTCCGTTGTGGTTAAATCCTTCGTTCTTTGTTAATCTTCCGTTCAAACAAAACGAAGACGTTAACCCAACCAAGGCGAGTCATCCGGGTATGAACCCTGACCACTACCAGCTCGCAATTAAAGAGTGTTCAGAACTCGTCAGTCAAGGGATTATTGAGCCCACTACCTCACCATGGGCTTGCGAAGTGTTCTACGTCAACAAACGTAGTGAACAAATCCAGGGAAAGTTACGGTTGGTTATAAATTACCAACCACTCAATCATTTTCTTACCGATGATAAGTTCCCACTTCCTCAGAAAAGGTCCATTTTCCAGTCCCTAACAGATGCAAAAATACTATCCAAGTTCGACCTCAAGGCAGGTTTCTGGCAACTAGGGATAAACCCAGAAGATAGGCCAAAAACGACCTTTTGCATCCCCGATCATCATTTCCAGTGGAAAGTGATGTCGTTTGGTCTAAAAAATGCTCCGTCAGTTTTCTAGAAAGCAATGACAAGGATCTTTGAGCCCATCCTCCAGCACACCCTAGTCTACATTGATGATATCCTGTTATTCTCCCCAGATGAAAAGTCCCACATTGAGCTCCTGTCAAAGTTTCATTCCATTATCACAAAACATGGAATCATGTTATCCGAAAATAAGATGGAAACTGGAGTTAGTTCTATAGACTTTCTTGGCATGAAAATCAATGACGGAAAATACCAACCGCAACCTTACATTGCTCAGGAGTTACACCAGTTTCCGGAGGAGTTAACATCATAAAAGGAAATTCAACAATTTCTTGGATTAGTTAACTATATGGATGATTTTTTACCAAAATTATCCAGTCATACAGTGCACTTATTCCCCATGTTGAAAAAGAGTCTGCCTCGTTGGGGTGAAAAACAGTCCTTAGCTGTAAGAGCAATAAAGCAACTCGCTGACGAAATGCCTCCTTTAAAGATACCCACTACTACTGACAAAAGGACACTGCAGACTGACGCGAGTGATGAGTACTGGGGAGCAGTACTTTTAGCACAAGACAAAAATGGTGTCAGAACAATTTGTGGCTACAAAAGTGGCACGTTCAAGGATTCCGAACAACACTATCACTTTGTAACACCCTAAAACTTCTCGAATTAAAATTCGAAATTTCGGCAATAAAACGTTTGAATTGCGGAGGTCTAAATAACCTGTAAGTATAAATTTCCAAAAGGACAAATACCGAAATTTCAAGACAACAAAACCCAATGAGGTCGGGTTAGTTTGCACCAGAAGTAGTTGTAAGAATAAGAGACATTACGATACAACAACCTACTTAATCTAGAATAAATTACAACTAGATTAGATTGGGTGTTGTTAATCCACCAAAAATCTCTCTTCACACGTATACCCAAAAGACCGGCACTCCAAGATCTCCTACGTGCCCGGTTGACAAGCCCGACCACCTAATTTCCACCACGTTTGGGATCTGTGAGGAAACATCAACCACAACAAGTGTTAGGACAAAGCCTAGTGAGATCTCATAATTTATATAAATCATAAACATAATGTTATAAAATGATATTCATGTTACCGAACTCCTTTGCCTCACAATTATTAATTCCACCGCAACCATGTTCTCAAACCTGAACATGACCATACAAGAAGTAACTCTTGAAAATACGGGGGAGACCCGTTTCCATCAGGGTGACATATTCATGGGAGTGGAGTCACCCATGATGTTAATGGATTACACCTCATGTCTCGGTCCTAGTTCCTATGCCATCACGACATCACAACCTCAAACCATAATCACTGCCTTTATTGCCTACTCCGTCGAGTTACACCCTCAAGGTCTTATGGGACATTATTGTCTATCCATTTATAGATGAGTTACACCTCAAGGGTCCACGACCCCCTGTTGCCTACTCGCTAGTAACCCACAACGACCCACAACGACCCACAACAATAGGTCCAAATAAACATATGTCCATATCCTCGTGCACAAGGAAATGCAAACCCACATTCTTATCAGGTGATCAAAAGTTGACTAAACATCTAAGACCACAAATTCAATTTCCATTTAAGCATGTAACACTAAAATTACCACATGAGACTTGAAATATTAGCATAACATCGTTAATCATAATATCAAACCACCTTTATTTTCCAAGGTAGTACACCATTCTTATTCCTCCACTTATAGTTATAGTAATGCTATTATTCTTACCATGCTAACATAAAGTTATCAGCAGTTAAAATAAACTTATAGAAACATGGGTTTTCTTCATGTACTAACCATACAAGTATGAACCCAAAGATCCATAAATATTTAACTAATCATACAAAAGCTAATTAGGGTTTATGGAGGGAAACTTCACCAAAAATGACATATATGTATATCTTTGTATATATCAAGTAACTCAAAGTATGAATATAAGTTTTCCAAATGCATAATTAACAAACTATAGTTAAATGGAGGTTCATAAGAGAAAACTCACATTTAGGGTTTGTAAGAGAAACCCTAAGATGGTGAACTAGAATGAGGCTTGATCTTCTAGAGCTTTTAAATCTCACTTGAGGTTTCCAACACTAGGATCCAATAGGTAACAAAATGACAATAAATGTTAAGGTTCCACCTAAAACATTAAATGATGAGAGAGAGGAGGAAAGATGAGAGGAAAATCACTTACCTAGAGGAGCAGGTCTGAAATCGATCAAGAGAAAGGAACAAATCAGATTGGGAGGGTTTTGGTCGACTTTAAACAAAAAAAACATCCCTCACTGCGGGCGACAATGACAGGGCGACTATACCCTGGCAATGTCGTCGGGCATAGTCGCACCTATGCCCCGACCTGTAGGAAGTTTGGCCAAAAAAACAGAAGCTCTCCTCCCTTCTGCGACATTGCCCCAACGACTTTGCCATGGGCATTGTCGTCCATGCCCTTTGAACCGCTGTTTGGTTGATGCTAGGGTGATCGCGGTCCAAGACTCGACTTCTCTCGAACCCTCCTCTTGCTTACTAAAGTCTTTAGATAAAGCTCTTAATGGATTGAAGTATAGGTCGAATGCGTAAGTTCTCACGGTGAGCCTCTAAATGAAAACTTGCGATTGACGAATGTCCAAGCACACACACACCCACGCACAAATGTCCTTAACACAAAAACATGGTAAACTTAATTACATTAGATTAATTATGCTTACGCCCAAAACAATACACTTGGCACGAAACACGCTCACGGTGCAATGGTCTAAGATGAATCTACGAGTGCTAAACGAATTGTGACCCAACGAGATAATCCCTATAAGATAGTAGCTCTACGTAAATAATTAAAGGGAAAATTTAGAGATCAAAAGTTTGCTCAAGAAATTAGGGGAGTTCCACACTCAACTTTCAAAGAGATCCTTGCGGTAAAAAGAGGAATAGAAAGATTCCAATTCCATCTAATCGGTCATGATTTTGGAATTGAAATGGATATGTCCTCCTTTCCACGTATGCTACAGTTCAAGTGAAAGATGCTCCCTGAGGCACAACTTTTGAGATGGGCACATTGGTTCTCTCAATGGAAGTTTACTGTGAAACACATCAAGGGAACAGAGAATATCCTTGCGGATTTCCTATCACGTCCAAAAGACTATAAAAGAAGTACCCACAAAGATATCTAACAAGTCTTTAAACACAAAGTGATCCCAATGGTGCTCCCTATCGAACCAAGTTCTTCCAACTCTCCTACTCCACCTCCTGAACCAGTACTACCAGATGAAGTCATAGAGGTAATTGCAGATATGACTTTCAGAGACAGGTCCCCGTTGTGCTACCAGACTTTCCTCACTATCACCCTTCGAAACCATGGCCTTTTTATGAAAAGCCTCTTATTCCACCCTAAGTACCCTTACCTGAATGTATTTCATATACATGATCTGCACAGGTTCCCAAAAGAAGGTCTTTGTTTTTTTTGGTACCTATTCGAGATCCACACCATTGCCATCTCTTTCAATGCCCCCAAACTGTTTGGCTACCTCCTTCAATGCCAGTTTGGACATTTACCCCCCGAAGCAAAACGATTGTTTACAATGCTGCAATGGTTTCTCCCGACCCATCAGTGGGTCCACCAACTTGTTTTGGCACAAGATACTTATGTCCTCATCCTTTTCAGAAGACCCTGATCCTTCATCCCTCCCACAGCTCTCCAGGGACTCCAGTCTGTGGTCTACCATTCACCGCTATCATTCATTCATGAATGGAGCAATGCAAACTATGCAAGCAGGTCGTTCGAAAGAAGTGATCCTGATAAGTTCATGGAAAACCGACTAAAGCTAGCTCATGCAAACAAGGTAGATCCCCAGTCTATACCAGGACATGTACTGCTCAACCAAGATCTCTGGTCCACAGAACACCCGACGATCACTATGTGGAAAGACGCCCTTCAACATTGGTCCCGAACTCATCTTTATAGAAAGATGGATACTTCTGATGATTCCAGTTCAAGCGAAGATTACGAAAGTGACAATGAGTCCTATTTCGATCCTTATGAGGATGACCCGTCACATCCAGATTCTCGTTGGAAGTAAAAAGAACTTGTTAAAAAATATACGCCAGAATTTTCTCGGACGTATTTTACTTTTATGTACTAGTATTTATTTTCTTGTCCTACTATTTGTATGATGGAAGCATTAGGTCACTTTTATAGTGATGTAAGCGCTTACCTCATTTTCCATTATTAAGTACCTAGTGGAATGCTTTTGTCATGATGTGGTAAGAATGCCTTTTCTTGGTTATAAAAGGAAGACTACCCATCACTTGTAAGATATCCCTTGAAAGAAATAAAAACATCTTTCTTAATTCTTTCTATTGTTCTCGATATTCCTCCCTTGTTCATACGAATATAATCGGTCTTAATCGGTCCTCCGCCTTGAACCACCGGTCCTCAGCCCTTCCTTACCACAACGTCCCACGCCATCGTAATCCTCCACCCTATTCTGCTAGTCTTTTGTCAAAGGAATCACCCCTTGGTATCAGAGAGAGATCTCCTGTGTCATATCTTTCTTTCATCTGCTTTTGAAATACATTAAAAAATATGTTTCTTTTTCACAAAACTTATAGCATTCTAGTCATCTCATAAATACATTTAAAATAAGTTCAAATCTTTACTATCTTATAAAAATTCTAATACGGTTATTGTACAAATCGGTTTCATTGAAAACCCATTTCTTCGCTTCACGTCGTCTCCTTCCCCACTCCCCTGAATCTCTCGATAACACACTCCCACTCCCTTAGATATCGCTAAAGTTCCATTTTCACATCAAATTTACGCATCACAGGAACCCATTTCTCTCTTTCGCCTCCGATTTCTCTTCTCTTCAAAACCCTAAAATCATTTTCGTAAAACTTCAATTGCACAATTAAAGCTTGAAAACCCCCCATTTCTTAGACATCGATTCCTCTTGGTTTATTTTGGCTATCACGTATTTCTTCTGACTCACAACAATTGGGAGAATCTCAGGTTCCTCTCCTTGTTTGTTTTCAATTTGACTAATTGTTTTTCGATTTATGATTTACTGATCTGATAGATTACAATGTTTCATCCTTTCCTTTTTGAAAATACTCATTTGCTTGAATTGGTTTGATGAACAGCAAAAGTCTCCAGAATCTCCATCGTCGGCGGTGGTTGATGAAACTGCCTCCCCACCTTCGATTGCAAATTGGAAGATTTCTAGCCCTGGTGAGTGTTTTCAAAAGCTTGAATTTTATAATGTCTTCAAATGGGTGTTTGAATTCGTACAATTACATTTGATTTGGGATCTTGTTCTTCGATTTACAAAATTAGGTTTCCTATGAATCTGAATTTCGTTTTTCTTTTGTTCTTCTAACTACAAAATGCATGTGTATTTTTGCTCTCTCATTCTTTCAAACCTTCTATGTTCAGACTGATGGTAGCGTTCCAAACATACTTTTGATAGTTGTGAAATTGTTAAACCTAGGGTAGCAGCAGCAAAACACATATCACAGGCGAGTCCAAAATTTATCTGAAAATTGTTGGTTCCGGTTCCCCGTGATCATCATAAAATACATCTTTTCTGAATTCAATGTCTAATCTTATTTGTAACTGTTGATGTTTTTTTAGTTCAATGAAGAAGCAAGATCACCCAATGTAAGTAAGTTTAAAACGATCATACATCCTGGAAAGGTATTTCTCAAGCTGCCAACTCTTTTCCTAAAACTTTGGAATGGATGATTAGTGAGGAGAAGTTTGAAAAATCTAAAGCTTATAATATTGATAAAAAGGTATTTTCATCATCATAATATTTCTTTTCCAGCAAGTTCATGTTTCTCCTGCAACATGCTGATTAAATTTAGTGATCATATATCGCTCGGTCTATCCAATTCAACCCTCTTTGGTTAATCAATAGGTCTTTCTTCTACCGGTAATCAACAATTATTTTTTCTGTTTATTGCTTCGATTCAAAATAAGAGTCTAACTTCATTGATCTTTCTATTGACTACTTAAATGGCTTTGTAATTTCTATGAAATTTGACGGGAAGAAAAATGGTCACAAACTGATGGTTTTTCTTCTGTTTTAGACCTGCTCCAAATCAAAGGTACTGTACATCTTGGCTATAGATCTTCGGAGACTGTATTTCATTTTTTCAAAATGTTGTTTTCTAATCTGATGTATGTTTAAACTTGCTTTACAATGTGCTATAATATGTTTGTATTGTTTGTAGTTAAATGATTTTGATCGGTCTTTCTTCAAAAGTTTTGTCAATGAACAGGTTAGGAATGCTTTTGTTCAGCAGTATTATCATATATTGATTCTCTTTTACGTATGTTGGCCATGGGAATGCAACTGTATATCATTGTCTATTTCCTTATTGCGTTAACTCACGTGGCTTCATTTTTTTGGCTGCAGAATCACCCGTTGATGTGGTTTTGTAGACCTTAATTGCCTTTTAAAATTTTATTTTTGTTCTTTTGTTCAGAAAGGGTGAGAACATTAACCTAGGTAAGACCAAATGATCAAGCTCGGTAGAATGGAAGAGACAATAAGCCCCTTTTTGCTCCTTTCTACAAGGTGAATGCTTTAGGAAAGGTCCAAGTTGTAACGAAGTAGTATCCGACTACACAGTTGTGGAGTTGGGACATCACACTTTGGATCAAAAGGAAAGGGATCTCATGCTTACCCATATTACTCAACAATTATGCAATTAAGTCGTAGGGTTCTTTTTTTGGAGATGAAATTAAGCTTTTTTGTGAATCCATATTTAATAATTCTTGCCATTAATTTTCTTTCAGTATAAATATATATTGATACTTAATCTTGCATTGGTGATTTGAAAATGAACATTTGGATTTGAATGCTTACATAGGAGCATGATTGAATTAATCTTCGTGAAGTTAGAGATTGAAAATTGTTAAATAATTTTTAGAGAATTTGGTTTTGATGTTTTGATTTTCGTGTATAGAGGGTCAACTTCCAATCCCACCATTTCCACCCCATCAAAAAACCTCATTCTAACATCACATACCCTGTTTAACAAACCACCAAATTATGTAACGATGGCAAAGCTAGAAACCACATTGACAGGGTCAATACCGGAGTTGGAGAAGAATTCCAGAAATGGGATTCAGTTTCGAAAAACAAAGTTGGTCCATAAGTCAGTTGGCCACTTCTTATCTGTCCGAACCTAATTCATGTCTCTCCAATAAAGACACAAAATTAGACGACAAAGAAGACCAAAACCCATAAGGTGATGATGACCATCACCCGTTGAAGTTCTCACTTTATCAACAATCTGTACAGGTATTTTTAATTAAACAAAACCCTTGATTTTGTTAGTGTTTCACTTGATTTTTTACGCAGTAATTTGTTGAGTTTCTTAATTCTATTGCAGTTGCCTAAAGGATACATTAGGTATCTACGAAATTTTGACTTATATGGTAGTGGGAGGACACCCCTCTATCGAGGAGTAAGTTTCTTGTATTTAATAAAAGCATTCATGCTTTCCTTTCTCATTTTGATGGATTGAGTTTTTAAGACATGTTGACTGGTTATCCCCCCTCCCCCCCCCCCCCCCCCCCCCCCAACTTATTGTCCTCATATATCATCTACTACTTGAAGCTTGTATGCTTAAATTATCCCACCAAATGATGCCTTAATATATCATCTCTTTATTGAAAATAGTAAAAAGAAATCATCCAAAACCACACCTTTGATCATATATTATAACCATATAACCAATTTTCTCTTGGTCTATTTACTTTTTTTAAGATACATTTTCTCATGAAATATGTCTCTCACAAGGGACCACATTTTGTACTTTGATTGCAAGTTTGACTTAAAAGTCATCATACCAAAATACCAGTGTAAGAATATGGTCAACCAAGCGAGTAAGATTATTATTGAGGTTCTTATGGATTTTCAATTAGAAATAAGTTTTTTTTTGTATGTGGTATTGTATTGTAAAACTTAGGGAAAACCAGTCTTTTATTTTTTTTCCTTTGGTTTGTCGTTTAAGGATTGTATTGTGTTCTTGTAGTGTGTAATTGGTGCGCACTACACAATTTTCATCACTCAATCCTTATTAATTCTTGAAAGACAAATATGATCACTCGGTAACTTACATGGCTTCTTTAATTTTTATTGGTATTCTTATAGTGAATATGTTCATATTTCCTCGATGAACTATCATGAACACTATCTTGAAAAGAGTATATGTTCTTCACACATTGAGGTTTGACTCTAATTTGCAACTTACAGTAAGTTTTCAATTGCAATGTTTGTTGGAACAAAGTGGTGATGAAGAAGGGGCTATTGCTTGTGAAAGACATTTGTGGCAAGAAGAAGAAAATTTATGGGAAATAAGCTTTGGTCAAGCTCTTGAAATGGCATGTGTTTAGAGTATTAGTAAAGCAATTGAAAGGTAACTAAGAACAATTTGTTGATTGTTCATGTAGTCTTTTGAAGGTAACTTCAGTTTATCATCAATTAGTGTTTGCTTATATTCTTTCATTCTTCCTAGGTTAGGTTGATATGGTATCTTCCTAGAGCTTGCAATATCACCATCTCCTTTGTATATTTCGAAATGAAAAATAAGTCCTTTTTTTTTTTTTGAGAGGGTATCCCAGACCACATTGGGCCCAGACTAATCCCTGGCAATATGGGCCGAAGCCCGACTGCTAAAGCATGCAGCCCGGGGTCGAAGCCCCCGTACCTCCAGGATGCGTCCCCCAGGGTTCGAACATGAGACCGCTACTAGCTAGTCCACATGCCTTACCACTAGGCTAACACCCTTTTGGTAAAATAAGTCCTTTTCTCTTTTGGCATCTCGGTCAATGTACTAACTAACTTCAGAGTTGGTTTATGTCAGGGTTAGAGAAAAAAAAAACAGAAGGGAACATCTTCCTAGAAGAATTCTATCTTCATGGCACTCCAACAGCCCATACAGGTATTCTCAATGTTTCAACTGAGGTGAAATCCACCGGTTAACAATTGATAAAGGAGGCATTTATCCAAGGATGATATCGAGAAGATGCGAAAATAGATTAAGGTCTTGTTTGTTGGGGAAGTGGTTAGTTTGTAGGGTTTTCAGATTCTTTCTAAGATGACTCAACTCTATTTAGTATTTGAGGCAAATACCTTTTGCATTTTACTAAAATATTGATGCATCAAATTTGTTGTAAAGTTATGAAATGGATGTAGTTTGTTTGTTTGTATTATATACACGAAGCCAATAATGAAGATTTATTTGTTGAAGTTGATATCTATCTGCACTGTGTCTTACTACCTACATATATACTGTGCCAGATTATTCCTTTCATTGGCAATAATTATTCAAGGTCAAATGGAGATTTAGGGGCCGTTTACTAAACGTTTACACGGGTAAGCGCTTACCAAGTCACATAACCTTATCGGATGAATATGGTAGGACCAAAAATCTTACCCAGTAAGAATGAGGCAAGAACCAAGAGTCTTACCCGATAAGTGAGGGAGACGATGCTTACCATGGTAATCGCTTACCGGGTAAATTGTTGCATACGATGTCGCTTTGGTGGACTAAAATCTTACCCGGTAGGTAAGTGATTGTAACACCCGTAATTTTCGGTAAGTAAAGGACACCCGGACGTTTTTGGAACTTATGAACGGTGGGACTTTTGTTGGGAAATCATTTTTTGAAGTTCCCTGGAGTATCGGGGGTCTTGGCGTCGAGAAAGTTGAGTTTCAGAGCTTGGTACGGGCTTGGCTACAATGCCCGACACCGGGCAAAGTCGCAGCATGAAATAGAAGCAGAGGGGCACCCAGCGATAGGGGTGAGCATGGTACCGGACCGGTACCGATTTTCCCGAATCCCGAATGTGGTCTAAAGGTGGTACCGAATACCGAACCGAGTAATCATATACGGTACCGGTACCGGGTATTCGGTATTCGTCCCGAATTTCCCGAATATCTCAAAATCATTCCATCAAACCAAACGTCCTATTAGTGTATTTTTAAAATTTTACATGACTATATTCTTTTACATCATAGATGAGATGTTTAACATCATATACATTCAAAACTTGTTACTTTTTTTCAGAAAGTCGTATTAAAATCTCAAATATGGTCGTTTAACTAAATTATCCACACATTTGAGAATGCATTTAAATATAAATCAAGCCTCTTGGAGCTCACGAACATGGTTCACGATGAGCCTAAACTTTATGGTGAGTCTGACTTGAGTCACTTGACTCTTTGTGTTGTTTGAGCCTAAATTAGCTAACCCTTTATAGTAGCATGCATAGCTTGATGATTTTACATAGGGGTGAGCATGGTACCGAAAGTAATTAAAATGACCTTTGGTCTTACCGGGACGGTTCGGTATTAGTACCGAATCCCGAATCAACGACATTACAAGTACCGAGTACCGAACCGAAAAATATAATCGGTACCGGGACCGGTACCGGTACGGTTCGGTATTTTCGGTGCCGATGCTCACCCCTACCCAGCGACAATGACCAACAACAATGCCCAGGGCATTGTCGCATGACAATGTCGCACATGAGGGGCAGAGGGTTGTTAAGTGCGGGTTTCAGCTCATTTATCCATTTATTCACTTCCACTCCTTCCCAAACACTCTCTAGAACTAACCTAAGGCATACATGGCGATTTTGGGTCATCCTTGGCTCAAATCCTTGAGTATTATGGAAGTAAATCATCATCAAGTGGTGGAATTGGAAGCTTTGATCAAGAGTTCACCACCTCCATCTTCATCTTCAATCTCAAGCTCCATTTTAGGGTTTTCTAGGTTTTCACCAAAAAAACCTAAGTGGTAAGTGTATCCCCTCCATTTCTAAACCTTAATATAAGTTATGAATGGCTTCTTGATAATTTTCTAGTGTTTGATTCCTTCAGTTTCGGGTTGTAAGATTTTGGAAGGGTTGGGGTCAAAATTAGGGTTTTGACCAAAATGGGGATTTTTGATGTAAAGTGCTTGGGGATCGATTCTAAATGGTTAAATGTGTTTGTTTATGGGTGGAAATTGTGTATCTAGGTTTCGGAAGGAATTGCTTGTGGATTCGGAATTCTTCAAAGGAGCTCAAGTTGGGGTAAAATCTAGATTTAGCCTAAATCTAGCGAGGTGAGTTCAAGTTGATTTATGAAAACGGTGTACATGCCAAAATGTTCATTTTTAAAGTGCTTTGTGTTTTACATGAAATTGTTAACTGCTGATCACATGATACGTCTTGGTTATTTTGAAATGTTTAGTTTTATAAACATGTTGAAACACCCATTTTGGGTTCTTTGGGAATTTTAGTAAATAAATCATGTTAAAATGTTTCTTTGATGATTTTACATATATAATTGGAGTTCAATTGACGTAAGTGTCATTTTGTGTATTTGACCTTATAAACCTTTTCGGAAAATGCATATTATTGTGTTATGAGGCATTTTAGAAATATAAGGGTATGAATTCATTTGGAAAATGGTTTGCCTCAACCAATGATGAGATTTGAGTTAATCATACTTTTGGTCGTTGTGTTTGCATGATAGTTGGTCAAACGTGTTTCAATGTTATACTAGCTTTCATTTGGGGGTTTACGTAAATTGTTGGGTCTTTGTCTCGATTTTGACTAAATTGAGTCTTGAGGACAATTGTCCGGATTAATAACCATTGTGGGGTTTTGAGTATGATGGCGCATTTTTCGTGTCATTTGAGAGTTGCATGTTTTGGGAGCTTTAATATTTCATTTGGAGTCATGTAATGTTAGACAGTGTTGTAATGGATCCATAGGCACGTAAGTCTGTCTGTCTTAGGAAAGCGGGTAAGGTTGGTTATGACCGTTGACCGCCTGGGTTCGCTAGCGAGTAGGCAATAGGTGGCACGAGCCTCCGAGTTGAAACTCGTCTAGATTAGATAGGCACCCATGTCCATAAGTCCTTGGGGTGGAACTCGACGGAGTATGGTTAGAGGCAATAAACGGTCTGAGGTTGTGATGTTTGGTATGATATGAGAACTAAGACCGGGATATGTGGTGAAATTCAATAACATCACGGGTGGCCCCATTCACGTGTTCTCGTCACCCAAGATGGAAACGTTGAGATGACATGCAAGTAAGTTGTATGGGCGGCCTACTTGCGTGTTCCTCTACTCTCAACGTATACGGGTCTTCCGTCGTCGATCCGTGGTATTTTTAAATGTCAATGTCATATCTTATCAACTTTAGTTTTGTGCGGTCGACGGTAAATGATGGCCTTAATATTGGGTTCCCCCGCGTATATTAAGGTTTGAATGAAATGCGTCGTTTCTACGAAAGAACGTTTTATATTGGGATCTCAGCCCTTAAAACAGTTTGGTTTGATCAACGATTATATTGGTGTCTCTTACGTTTAAAATGCATAATTATTAGTAAACGAGTCGTTTTCATGATTGAAGCATATCATTTTGAAAGATTATGATTTTAATTGCATTCTTCCTCTTTAACGATTTATTTATAAATGTTGAAAACTCTTGAGCTCACTAGGCGTTAAGTCTAACCCTTTTTATTTGTCGGCATGTGCATCAGGTCCAGTTGGGGGTTTCGATTCTAGCAGTGCTATGAAGAGTTGAGCCTTATCCTTACACAAATGTAAGTAGTTGGTGAAGTCTTCCGCAGTTTGGAGATAGTGACTATTATTGGGTTTTAGTAGCACCCGTCCTTATTATAGTTTGTATGTATGGAATGGAATGTGTGTATTGAGGTTCAATCCTAAATTGTGATTGTAGATGAATCAATTATCGATATATTTAGAAATTTTAAATTAGTTGTTATTTCTAGAATTGAGGGTAGTGTTGAATTTTATCGGTAAGCACTTACCGGGTAAGTGTTTGGTAAACGGTTCCTTAGATGGTTTGAGACTGCTATTCTTTTCACCCAGTAATATGTACACACACAAAGTAATATACAGACACACAAATTTGAAGAAGTTCAATGTCACTTATCCATCTCAATGGTTGTACCTAGTGAATAGTTAAATATTAATTCCATTATTCAAGTTGGACCAGATATATGTTGGGTAGAATTATAGTTTGACTCTAAAGTAACACAACCTTCTTAGTAATAGTTCAAGCTTCTAATTGAAAGATTGGTTGTAGGAGTTCCAAGATGAACTTGAAAAGGTAGTTATTGCTCTTTTCTTGATTTTTATATTGGATTTCAAGAAACCCCATTTATTAATTTTGTTTGAGTCAACTGAAATTTCATATGGTTGGGAGGATTAATCTTTTAAATTTGTCTCATTTTGCTATTTGCTTAATCTTTCTTGTTTAAAAGGTGGTGTTTTTTTATTATTGTAGATGTGGTCAGGTCAGTCACCAAGTAAGTAGTATGTATGTATGTTGTTCAAGTCTTAAATATAAATTTAGGAGTTAAATGTTGTCATTAATTAAGGTAGTCCATATGTAATTTGTTGTATGTATGTATGTGTAAAGAAGACATAAAAGGTAGGTATTTTATAGTTTGTTGTTTTACATATAATGCATTCAGGAAGAAGATACCCTTTGTTTTCTTTCTTTCTTTCTTTCTTTGTGTTGCTTAAGAAGAACGATTGTGCAGTCATGACATATACTTGCACATGAAGGATTTGTAAAATAGACAATTATACATATTCAGACGTTTGTTAGCAGAAAAAGCAAACAGTCTAACTGATTCAGATTTCAGACTTCAACACTACCTCTTAAAAATCAGAAGCAAAATCAGATTTCAGACTTCGACATTTCTTAAAAAACAAATGTCACCTAAGAAATGTAGTCTCACTTGAGAAACAAAATAATATCATTAATGATTTTTCTAATTGCAAAAAATTGTATTAACTAAAAGGTTTAATGTAAGTTGCCTTTATGGATGACTATATAAATCGAATCTTTGTGCTTCAATTCATAGATGCAAATGGACTTCATAATTCGATATGTGTGTAGGAATCAACATACTATATGCATCGGATTTTTATTTAGTGCTCATTGCCTATTTTCTGGTTTTAAAATGGTGTAAAGGAGAAATTCTTCCATAAGTTAATAAGGACGAGTCACTGTTCCATAGATACAATAGATTGTCTTTATACATATTTTA
This sequence comes from Arctium minus, assembly GCA_954870635.1. Lineage (NCBI taxonomy): Eukaryota > Viridiplantae > Streptophyta > Magnoliopsida > Asterales > Asteraceae > Arctium > Arctium minus. Next base: position 68,981,285 of record OX941092.1, on the reverse strand, counting down.
TGTGTTTTTCAAAGGTACAAACTATTAATGCATAAGTCATCGTTAAAAGCTAAGAACAACCAATGTTTTTTGAGTTTGAAAACCCCATTATCCATCAATTTCATTTCAAAATCTTTAAGTAATCGACTATATTAACCTTCACTTTATATTTATACTTCTTTATAAAAGAGGAGTTATGATTATCTTGAAGTTTTAAGAGGTATAACTAATTAAGCATAATGTGCAAGCTGTTAAAGTTGCACAACCTCCCACGATTCTTCCATATATTGAACGGAGTGAATTCTTATGTTTTGATTTTTTTTCCTATGGTCCCTATGATATGTTTATTGTGGATTGGTCCTTGTGATATTTAATTTGTCTTGACTATGGTCCTCTGACAAACGTCTTCGTTAACCCGTTAAATTAAGGGTCATTTTAGCTTTTTTGCCTATTCTTTTGTCTTTTTCTTGTAAAAAAGTAAAAAAAAAAACAAGCAATACACACACACACACACGTATATATATAACCATATAGATCCATAAAATTAATATCGAGGAGGACGAAAAAAAAAATGGAACATGATTTTTTGTTTCGAGTTATCGGTTTCGATTTTGAGATCCTCTCCAACCCAACACTAAAAAATTTGGAGGTCAATAAAGGAGACTTCTATATTTGAAGGTCAATAAAGGTGATATCTATATTTAAAGATCAATAAAGTAGATCTCTAAAACTAAATAATGTTTTTTTATTCAACTTTCATACATTTTACATATAGATTAATACTTTAATACGCTAGATAATATTATTTTATTATTATTATAATATTAAAAATGTTTTTAGTGTGTGGTTGGAGTTGGAGCCCTTCCGTTCACCCGTTTCTGTCGTGTAGTTGGACATACTGCTCAAGCAAAGAATCGTTATTCCAATGGACAAGGTCGCTGGCCTGCTAAATCTACCATGTTTATCTTGGACCTGCTAAAAAAATGCTGAAAGCAACACATAAGTAAATACTAATTAATATGAATATTTGTGCATATCATTTTTTAACTAAAAGTACGATGGTTTTAATGTTTTTACAGTATATACATAATAATAGATGCTCATCAGGTAAAGGATGTTGTAATGGGATTACGTACTTTCTTATCAATGGTTTTATTTCGCATCGGTTGAATGGAGAATACTACACTTATATTTAAGGAAATAGAGAAACTGATGAGAGGTTTCTTATAGTGTGGATGAGAGATGAAAAGGGTAAAGTGGCATGGAGGGATGTTTGATATCCTAGATGTTAAGGGATGTTGAAATTTTTTATAACTTAGAATAATTTCAATATTCAACGCATCATGATTTTTTTACATTTCAAATAATAGTTTGAAAAGTTTGATATTATGAAAAGTTTGATGTTTGTATATTATCATTGATTTTTTATAGGACATTTTATTATCTGTATTCAGTTAATATAAAGTTAAAAACAAAGTCCTCAAATTCTTTGAGATCTAATACACGGACTATTTCTTCAAATAACCTATACGAAATGATTGATTTTTATAAGCTTCAACCTTAGAATTTTTCATTTGGCTTTCATGATAATATTTTATTTGCAAATAACCCATAATTTAGAATTTTATATGATATAGAACATTCTATAAATAATCGTATTAATTTTTCAATCACAATTTACAAGAAAGTTTAACACTCGCGCTGCATCGCGCACGGGTATATATGACTAGTGTCATGGATTTGAAGATCTCAATATCGAGCGAATTTCTTTTACTAATTAACTATATTAATCTTGAATTTTATATATTCAATATGCAATTTAAAAGTGAACATGAAACATATGAATATTCTTGGTTGTCAGTTAAGGGGGTGTTTGAGATTGATTTAAAACAACTTATGCTTATTTTGAAAAGTGCTTATTAACTTATGCGGTGTCAAACTGGAGTTTTTAAAAAAGTGTTTGGATTAGCTTATTGTGGTACCAAAACGTAATAAGCTAATAAGTTGTTATTTAAAAGTGTTTGGGATTGCTTATACATACAAAATAACCAAAAAAGTAATAAGCCCTTTTCAAATAAGTTGATAAGTTAGAACAAAATGACTTATCAAAAATGGCTTTTCAGCGGTTTGGCACCGCTATAAGCTCTTTTCTTTTTGTTCCATCCAAACACTCAAAATGACTTATCTCCGGTGCCAAATCGCAATAAGCTAAAAAGTCCCTCAAATAAGCAATCCCAAACACCCCCTTAGTTTCAATTTATTTGGGTCCATTTGGGACATCAAACGGGCAAGTGTAAAGGCCCAAACGGGAAAACAGAATACCTCCCTACACTCTCCTCATCGACGCTCGCCGCCGTCCCTCATAAACCCTTGTCGTCCTAAACCCTCGTCAACCTCGGCGTTCTCCACCGGCACTCAGCAGGTAGCATTCTCTCTATTCGTACGCCCCTTTATCTGTTTTTCTTTTCGATTTTTTTGCTTGCAATGATCTGTTCTTGAGGGGCATGTCATTTACCCCCAAATTCTTTCAGGTCTCAACTTCTGCTGCCGCCGGAACTACCGTCATCGTCACCGGAGCATTTCATCAAAATCTATTTGACAGCCGCTGCAACAAAACACATATTTCTTAGTGTCTTAAAAGTATGAGGGTTAAGGTTATTTCTCGTTCTGCAGATGAATTCACACGCGAGCGGAGTAATGATCTTCAGGTAATTTTGTTACAATGTTTGCTAGTTTTAGAGAAAAAAATGACAAGTACGTAAGATTTACAAAAAAATCTTGTTCGAATTTTGATTCGGGAGATGTATTGGGTTGACATCAAAATTCAAGTTTAGGTTTTCATTTTGGTACAAGGAGAGTTGTATATATTACATTGATCTTTATTTCAATTTGTATTGTATCAGAGGGTTTCTCGAAACTATGACCCAAACCTTCGTACTCAAGAAAAGGCTGTGGAGTATGTTAGAGCCCTTAATGCCGCTAAATTAGATAAGGTGATGCTTTATTCCATCAATAACTAATTGATTTTTTGTAGTTTGAAATTCATTTCTTTTTGTTATTGATTTATGGTTGAGATTAATTTTGTCATTATAGGTATTTGCAAGACCATTTATTGGAGCCATGGATGGGCATATTGATGCCATATCGTGTATGGCGAAAAATCCCAGTCACTTGAAAGGTTTATTTTCTGGTTCTATGGATGGAGGTATGCTTCAGTTACCATTGTTTTGCCGTGGTAGATTGTTGTTTGATATGTGGAACTAGATTTAAGTTTATTTAGTACCCTGTAGAAAATAAAAAATTACACAACAACCTTCGTCTACCTTGAGTTTGTTACGACCAAATCATACACATTTGACCTGAAACCTCCTTAACCACATCAGTAATAAAACAGAGTCTGGATCGACACTAAAATGACCGTGTTCTGAACCAACCAAATCTATGCAAATAAAGTTGTCAAATTGGGAATCCTCTGCTTCCTGCCTCTTGGCTCTTTTTGTGGATTTCTCACTAGAATTTTTATTAAGGTGCAAATTAAAGGCACTTTAGAGTCACCCTTAAACATGACAATTAGATTTACCAAAATGATTTTCTATTCGCTCCTTGTGAGGAAAAAGGTTTGAGGATTCACTATAATTGATGCTCTAAAGGATTTGAAAAACCATCATAGAAAGGCAATACCTTCAAAAATTTTAGTTCTTTTTTCACATTATACACAAAATATTTAAACATTCTAACTATGAGAAGTTGTGCTGCAAGTTTTGCGATGAACATAATAATAGTGACGAGAAGCTTATGAGTTAGTGGCCGGTTTGAAGTCACGTGGTGGCATAGCTTTTTCACTTGTTTTTTAAGTAGGAATGTTCTGAAGCAGCAAGATTTTTTTGGCTATATGTTTGTAATAACTAAGCATGTTCTTAAATGCACAATTTGTGTTTCTTTGCAGATATTCGTCTATGGGATATTGCTTCGAGGTAATACATTATAGTCTATTGACCATTTAGTTATTTTAGTTTATTTTCATTTTATGTTGTGCATTGTTTCTGTGCCCCAATAGATATGATTCTGGAAGTTAGGACATATGGGGGCATATAAAGAAATTTCTTTTATTGTTAATTGTATTGAAACATGTTATATGTTATTAGAGAAAAACAGTAATCTTAATAGAACTCTACTTTCATTTTAACTAACTATATAGAACATTTACTCATAATTTGGTACATGAAATACATAAATGGAATATGATCAATTTGGTGCTTCTTGTGAGACAAGGATGAGTAGATAGATAAAAGACATAAGTCATTTTCTTCATAATTTTCGGATTGTTGTGAGTTGGGGAGTCTTGTTAAGCTGTCATATGAAAGATTAGAGGCTGTTTACTACCTGCCTACCTTCTCTTACTGGGTAGAGTTGTTTATCAAGCCCTCTTAGGGCCTGTTTGTTAGCAGTTTAATGGGACTCACAGCTTATTCACATGACTGTTTGGTGGTGGCTTAATAATATAGAAAGTGGCTTATTCAGCAAGCTTCTTTGGGGGGGGGGTTATGCAGAAAGGCAAGTTTTTTCCAGCCAGACCTGCCCCTCGCAATTAAAAAACACACTCCTTTCATCTATGAAAAACCCTCCCCATCAAAAACTTTCCGATATATAAAGACAGATAAATTTACACAAATAGCTTTATCCATACATCACTTAGGGCCTGTTTGTTAGCAGCTTAATGAGCTTAATGAGACTCACAGCTTATTCAGTCAGCTATATATGACTGTTTGGTAGTGGCTTAATGATATAGAAAGTGGCTTATTCAGTAAGATTTTAAGGGGGAGCTTTATGCAGAAAGCCAAGTTTTTTCCAAACCAGTCTCTCCCATTAAAAAACACGTTCATTCCATCTATGAAAAAACTCTCTCAAATAAAAACCTTCTAAATCTATACAGACAGATTAATCCACACAGACAATTTTATCCATACAGAACTTAATGGAAAACCAACCAAACAACCCCTTAGGGGTGTTTACTTGGGGCTTAATGAGCTTAATGACAAAACCGGCTTATTCGCGTAGGCATTTGGAGTGTTTACTTGGGGCTTAATGACAAAACCGGCTTATTCGCGCAGACATTTCTGGCTTATTCACTAAGTAGGGGAAAGATGTGTTGTCCCCATTAAGACACATCTTTGACATTTCTACCCTTTAAAAATAAAGACATGCCTACCCTTCTACTCAATAATCACGCAATAAAAACCTAGCTGCTCGATTTCCTCTTCACTGCTTGTTCGATTTCACCTTCACCGCTCGTTCGATTTTACTGCTTTGAGTTCATTGCTTGTTCAATTACACTATTTCAATTCACCGCTGGTTCGATTTCAACCCTAGACAATAATTTCCTTTGGTCGATTTCTCCAAAGATAATGATTTTACTGATTGTTCGATACTTGTTTCTTCTCGATACTCGATTGTTGTTCCATACTTGTTTCTTCAGTCGATTGTTGTTCCATACTTATTTCTTAAGTCAATTGTTGTTCTATACTTGTTTTCTTCTCCATAACTGCTCGACATTTCTGCAATGTAGATTTTTGTAACCATGATTTCTACAATGTCGATTTCATACTTATTTCATACTTGCTACTTTTTGTTTGAACCTGGCTACATTGTGTTTGAACTTGGAGGTTTAAGTACTTAATGAATTTTTGTTTGATTTTTGGATTATATCAATGAATTTATGAATATATGGCTTAAAAAATAAACAACAATTTATAAAACAACTTAAAATTCATATTCAAGGGTAAATTGGTCATTTTTGTTATTCAGACTGTTAATTCAGATAAAAAAGTAAACAACAACATCAATTTATCCATACAGACAAATTTATCCAGACAGACACATTTATTCATACAGGACTTAATGGAAAATTTGGTAAACAACCCCTTAATGGAAAACCAACCAAACAACCCCTTACTGGTTCATGATGTTGACCTGATAAACTATAGGAGGGACTCTTACTCGTTCAGCGATTACCCAGACCGATCCTTTTACCCCGTTAGCGCTTACACAATTTGTGTCGGTAAATGGCCCCTTAGTAAGTTGCTGAACTGTTGGTTTCCTTTTGTTCATGAATTTGTTAGCCGACTTGGTACGGCTAGTAGATTAAATATTGTCTTTCAGTGTATTATCGATGAACTTGAGTTTTTTGGTATAACTTCTACTCTGGAAGTGATAACTAATTGTCTAGGAAGGCAACTATGGTCGAGTAGCGACTAGCGAGGGCCTGTGACCCAAGTGGGGGCATTATGGCTAAACAATAGGTGAAGGAAGAACCAAGGACAACTTTGGTTTTGGGAGTTCGTGGAGTTACTTGGCCAGCGTTATAGGTAGTGACGATAGAACTTATATGAGACATTACTTTTTTAGATGATCATTATACTAGTACGTTGAAAATATTAGTACATAATACATGATAATGGAGGTCGACGATTTCGGTTGCGTAATATATTTTGAGAGTCAAACGGTACTGTGGTTATGAAGTATTTACTTGTCAGGAGGTCGTTGATTTCTGTTGTGTTGATTATGGTTTCTTTTATGTAGAAAAACTGTATGTCAATATCCTGGTCACCAAGGTGCTGTACGTGGTTTGACAGTATCTACAGATGGACGTGTACTTGTGTCATGTGGAAGTGATTGCACGTAAGGCCAAATTCTCTGATTCTTCGTATTGCAGCAATTTATAATAACGCACGTGAAAAATACTCTTAAAATGCGTATCTTTACTCAATTGAATCAGTGTTAGACTATGGAGGGTTCCTCTTGCAAGTGGAATCGAGTCAATAGACTCATCTGATAGCGCAGATAAGGTCTGGGATAACCTAATTTCATATTTTGATTTTTGATTAACGATCTCCTGATTTCTTGATTTCTTTTTTTAACCTTACATGCTTGTACAATTTTCTTTCTGTGATTGCAGTCACTGGCATCCTATGTTTGGAAAAATGCATTCTGGTTAGTTCACTAGTCTAAACTTCTTGCTTCTTTATATCGTAATTTTACTTTCTAACGAAGCCATATTTGCAAACTTACATCGGAGGGGATGTGGCCTATTCTTTAGGATTATGGACGTGTTATTCATCATGAATGTTGTAGAATATTCATCATGAATGTGTGATTCACGATGAATAACATGTCCATAACTCGTTCATAGTCATCATGAATGTGTGATTCGTGATGAATAACTATTCCATATTCATTGTGAATGTGTCATTCATGATGAATATTCATCATGAAGAGGGACACGTGGCGAGCTGTGGGTGGTTCCCGGGTTCCTAATCAATTTTGGGTTCCTAACGTAACTTTCCTCTACATCGGAGTATGTTGTGTTGATTTTTTTTCATTAAATGGAATTGGGGATGGGGGGTGGCTGGGTGGGGAGTTTGTATGCAATCACGATATATTTAGACGTTGATTGGGGAATTGTGTCTTTCACACAAATTGATAAGGGAAGAGTAACTTGGACATTAGGATTTTCTGATTTATTTTGATCCCTTTGAGCATCTCCAAGACTCCAACAGATCCTCCAAAATGGAAATGTTATCATTCTTTTTTTTTTGCTCCAACAAGCTCTCTAGAAGTTCCTCCAAAATGGAGAAATTAGGAGATAGAGTCTAAAAATCTCCAAATCTGGAAAACTCTCCAAAATGTATTGTGAAGAGAGAGAAATTATTTTTTTATTGTTTCCACCAATGAACATAAATGTATTATCATCGTATATTATTTTATGTGAAATTTTTTGGGATATTAAATACATTGAATCTTTTAATCATATAATTAATGTTGAAATCTTCAAAATGGAGACACCGTTGAAATTGAATGTAGTTCTTTTTGGAGATTTTACTTTTTGCATCTCCATTTTGGAGAAATTATGGAGATGCTCTCTCAAATATGTTTTATTCATCGAATCGTGTCCAACCTCAGCACTTGACTAGTAAAGAACCCTTTTACTTATGAGCTTCAAGATAAACAAGGGTTGTTATTTTCCAGGGCTGTGGACCATCAGTGGGAGGGTAATCATTTTGCCACGGCTGGTGCTCAAGTTGATATATGGGATCACAATAGGTAATGATTCTGACTTGGTTCAGATATATAATACAAGATTTACGGTTTTCTGTGTTTAATTCTCTTGCACATATAGGTCGGTGCCAGTTAACAGTTTTGAATGGGGAAATGACACAGTGATTTCTGTTCGTTTTAATCCCGGGGAGCCAAATATCTTGGCGACATCTGGCAGGTATGAAACGTCTTGTTGATTGATTTTACATGGGCATAATGCCATCTGTTATGAGGTTAATTTTTACTTTCTTCGGATGTAGTTGCATAATTTATGTATAATTATCTCATGTGGGGTATGTATTTTTGTTGGCTGATGAGCAAGATAAGTATATATCATGCTCTGTTCTCACATAATTGATTGTATAATTTGACTGCTATTTTTAATTCACCAACTATGACTACTTAATTGTTGCTAGTGTTGTTTTAATGTCTCATATCCAAGCTTACAAATATCGTTTGTGCTTTCTGAAAGAGACTTGATAAGTATTTGTACATCAAAACTTTTGCGAGAAAGCAGTACCTTCACTAGTGATTTCTCAAACTTTTGTTAAACTCTTATGTTTGAATGCACTAATACTAAATTGATTCCGTGTTCCTTTAAAAGTTTTTAAAACTCCCATATGATTTGTATGCTTTATTAAGCAAAGCGAGTGGCAGGGAATGAAAGAACTTCTGCGCTATCAAAGTAGAGATTATTAGTTAGAGCTAGGGGCAGGCCATCTATTTCTGCTTGACTTTCTCCCAGATGTGAAATGAACAGCTGTTTTTTTGTGACATCATGTCACTATTAGGCAAGTCAATCCCGCTTACCGACTCAACATATCTCTCAATAGATTCACTTGCCACAATAACCGGAGGGGCAGCTTCCCTACCTACTGGGGATTTTTTTCCCCGCTCCAACTTTGGATTCTTGGAAATCATCCCTGGTTCTATGATTTAAGGTTATAGTTTTGTTCTTAGCAAGATCCTCAGCTATTGAATATGTTTTCGTCGGTGGGGCTAAGAATAGCATAGTCAAGTAGGCCAAGTCGGTAGCCTTTTCTGAAACTCTTGGGTCTGTTGTGCTGTTAGGCCCATGCATGAGCCTCCACCCATGTATGTTTACAATAAGTAAAGTTTATAGATAGGTATTAGGAGCTGTTGGTTTATTATGGTTAGGAAACTCTATAAATAGGTATTAGGAGCTGTTGGTTATTATGCTTAATTTGATTGAAGGATTATGTAAGTAGTCAAACAGGTGGCTGTGGTTGGGGTAGCCACTAGTGGGTCAAACTAAGTCAACAAGGGTGCATTGTGTAGGAATGTACAAGTGGAACTGCATCAGTACAAGTAGGAAAAGCATGTAAAGTAGGTTGGTTAATACTTTACACGAATAAATAAGAGTGGGCTGTGTAGGGGAGGGATATCGATTAGTTTGCTCATTATGTGCAGATTCTCTTTGCATGCTATGTATGTTGTGGCACTCTTCCCCCATCTTTTTCCCTCTAAATTTTTTGTTTATTTCTTCTGTGTAGTGATCGGAGCATAACACTTTATGATCTACGAACGTCATCGCCAGCAAGAAAACTTATCATGAGGGTATTATCCTAATATACATGAGCATAACCCCTGAATAATATCTTCATTTCTTTTTTCTTTTTTCTTTATCTTGGTGTTCCTTGATTGACTCGAACATTACTTGGTAGTTGATTGCTTATTTCTATGTTTGTGTGTGTGTATATATATCTCGACAAAAGTGAAATGAAAAGAACAGCTGTTGATTTCTGTGGGATGATTCAGAAGATGCTAGCACTGATCAATAAAAAGAACAACTCTCGTCTATTTCGTGACTCTTTGTGCTCTATGTTCATAGTCATCCCAATAATATTGTATATATTTTGCCAAAAAATTAAAAACGTGATTCTCTATAACGTTCTTATTCCAAGACCAAACGAATCTGACTCAGTAAATCCGACTCGAAAGTGGGGTCTTTGGGGGGAGGTGTAAGCGTACTTGACTTCTGACCTCTACTCCACAAGAGTAGAGCGGTTATTTCTGTGGAGACCCTTGGCTTGTGCAGCGCGAGCAAACAGTTAGAAAGGATAAATACTAGGATTAGGTGAGAGAAGTACGAGAAAAATAAGCGAGAAAGTAAAAAGAAGGTACAAAGAAATCATAGGAGAAGACGATGAGAGAAACTCACTAGAGCAAATAAGGCCAAAAATGCATCTCTAAGCCTAAATTGCCAGTCCTCTACCCCCAACCTATGCATTCTCTAATGCTTCCCTAGCCTAAGTAAGTTACACGTCCTCATATCTAGTCTGCTACCCACTAGTCCTCTGTCTCCAAGTACACCTATCAGAGGGCATGTCCTCGGAAGTGTCTTAAGGCTACCATGTCCAACCTCAATTGCTAATTCCACCGCCTCCTTGGTCAACCCCTCCTTACCCCCTCAACCAACACTCTTTCTACACTCCTCACTACTCACTAGTGCTGTCGTCGGTCTCCTCTTCTACGAGATTGCTTAAACCAACACAATCTCCTTTCTCTCAATTTATCAGTTATTGGGACAACTCCCAACTCTGCTCAGAAAACCTCATTCGGAATTTTGTCTAACATGGTCCGACCACAGGTATTTCTGCAACTTCCTCTCACCAGCCTTCCTTGTGGCCCCAACATTTTGACCCATACAACATAGCTGGTCGGATGACTACCCTATAGAATCTGACCCATACAACATAGCTGGTCGGATGGCTCCCCTATAGAATTTGCCTTTCAGTTTTAGCAAAACCACCTCTCCTATAACATTCTTTGTATTCTTCAAGAGTTGTTGATGAGCTTGCTGATAAAACACTAGGCTTGTTTACATTCTAAATATGACTTGTGTTCATGGGATACGAAACTTGACCCCAAGTCTTTGAAGTGTCCCTTTGTTTGATACTCGTGTATTTTAAAAAGGGTTCATAAGCTGTTGTTTTAGTTGTAGAAACGTTCATAGATGTTATGGTTATTTACTACAAATGAACTCAATTTTATTTGATTTTCATTTATGCAGACAAAAACAAATTCTATAGCTTGGAATCCAATGGAGCCCATGAACTTCACAGCGGTAAGCACCAATCGAATCCAACACTCCCAAACCAACAAAATAAAAAAGATACAATCATTAAACAAAATGAAATACATATTACAAGAATCTACAAAATTGAACAAGCAACTTAAGGAATCTAAAACTTGCAGGCAAATGAAAATTGCAACTGTTACAGTTTCGATGCAAGAAAATTGGAAGAAGCTAAGTGTGTGCACAAAGATCACGTGTCTGCAGTGTAAGAGAGCTACTCTGTCCTTTGTAAACTAATATATATCTATATATATGCTGTTTCAGATGGTGACCGTTAGGTTGTGTTAACTTTGCAGTTTGGATATTGATTACTCACCAACAGGTCGTGAATTTGTAACTGGATCTTATGACAGAACAGTAAGTGTCTTTCTAGTTATATTTGCATCCAGTTAATTGGCGAAAGCATTCATTCTATTCACACGACTTTTGTAGGTAAGGATTTTTCAATACAATGGTGGACATAGCAGGGAAATATATCACACTAAAAGAATGCAAAGGTATGGATGGATCCTCCCCTCCCTAAGGCTTGTTTGTTAGCAACTTAAAGAGCTTAATGGGACTCGCAACTTATTTGGTCAGCTATACATGACTGCTTGGTAGTGGCTTAATGATATAGAAAGTGGCTTATTCAGAAAGCTTCTAAGGGGGTGCTTTATGCATTACCTCTCCCAATTAAAAACCACGGCCCTTCCATCTATGAAAAATCCTCCCAAACAAAAAGTTTGATTAATCCACACAGGCATTAATTCACACAAGAATTAGTGGGAAAACAACCAAACAGCCCCTATGTATTCTCTATAACATGTTTCCATCACTTATATCGTCTTTTTTATTTATTTAATTCACATAATAATACTGACTTGGATATTATTTCAGGGTGTTTTGTGTTAAGTTCAGTTGTGATGCAAGTTATGTTATATCGGGTAGTGATGACACCAATCTTCGACTTTGGAAGGCTAAGGCATCCGAGCAACTTGGTGTTGTAAGTTTAATTTGTTTGTTTCATCCATCCATTCATCAATGATATTATGTGTATGGTGGTCTATTATTAAAGCATGCAAATTTGTAATCTGTGTGCAGATTCTACCACGAGAACGCAAGAAGCATGAATATATGGAGGCTGTGAAGAATCGTTACAAGCACCTTCCTGAGGTCAAACGTATATTGAGGTATTTATTGCTCAAGATTATTATTCATCAAATAGCTTCAATGGGCTTGTGGGGAATACAAAACTTAAAGGAGATATGGTATAATGAGATGATTTTGATCGATGCAGGCACAGACACTTGCCGAAACCAATATACAAGGCAGGTTTACTTAGACGTACTATGGCTGATGCCGAGAAGAGGAAGGAAGACAGGAGGAGAGCTCACAGTGCCCCAGGAAGCATGATGCGGAAGTCGGTACGTAAAAACAGAATTATTCAAGAAATCGAATGAATTTTGTTTTGTTTTAAGGTGATGATGATCATGATGTATTTTTGAAGACAACCGACTTTAAATGGTAATGTTATTTTTTCATGTTGCTCTTTCTCTCGCCATGCTTACGTGTGTTTCTATCGTGTTTTTTTTATTTCTATAACTTTGAAACATTTCGAAGATCTTGTGGTCGGAAAATCTTATTTTAAAACCCCTTTTTTACAAGTCGAGAGTAAAAAACTTATTTTAAAACCCCTTTTTACAAGTCGAGAGTATTTGCGGAAACGACCTCTTTACACCTACCATTCCTAGACCTAGCTTTGTGAGATACTGAGTTCTTTGGTTTGGTTTGTATTAGTTTTCTTATACATTCTTTGGGTTTCTTGGTAAATATAGTGTTGTCAAAACGTATAAGTTGATCTTGAATATTACATTTTCTTATTGTTATCTATAGCCAAACAGACAATAAATACATTTATTTGTATTCAAAATGGAAAATTTCAGTATTGCAAATCTTGTTTCGAAGACATCGTGAACACACATTGATAATGTATCTAAGAACATATTCTTCAAAACCTTCTTTAAAATGGAGCAACAGGAGAGAGAACGTGAAATTCTCCAAATTGCTCATAGGAAACATAAATGATTTTTTTTATTCTTTCTATTAATGAGATTCATTAAAATTAAATGTTTAGAATAGAGAAATAATATTTTATGAATTATATTGAATATTTTAATAATATAATTCATATTGTAATATCCAAAATAAAGAAATTGTTGAAGATAGAATTTATTTTTTATTTGAAATTTATGACTTTTGATTCTCTATTTTGGAGAATATGTTTGAGATGTTCTATTTTGGGTCACCGCTCCATTAGTCACGCAAAAAGGTGGGTATCAATGCCAATTACAGGGTCCTCGAGCTAGATGGTACAATATAAAAGTTTGAAGAAACTAAGCAGCAAATTGAGCCTTGTTCCTTGTTATAGTGCCATCATCCATCTTGTTTCAATAGAACCACTTAGTGCCAATAATAGTTGTTGGTTGGAAGAGTGTTTATATGACTGTTAGGATTTTGGGGTGGTTGAATACAAACATAAACGTTTCACTTTTAAAATTGTTTTATTGATCATGAGAACAATCAATAAGGAATTTACATATTGTTTGGGGAAAAAGATATGGTAAGAAACCCAACCTAAAACAATCTATCTTTGCTCGCATAGAACACTAAGTATCTCTAAAAAAACAAAGATGAGAAGACAGACAAAGGTTCTTGCACTTAGAAAAGCACTTAGGGGTTGTTTGGTAGTTGCTGAATAGTTTTGTACAGAATGATTAAACGGTGAGAATGATTAAGAGACTCTTATGATATAGTGCAAAATAAAATATGGTTGATTGGTAATTGTTTCAGGGCTCTGAATGGTTAAGGGAGACCCAAGATACAAAATCATTCAGAGGGTTTTGAAACCATTAAGAGACACACTTTTTTTTTGCCAAACAAGATTCACCTCTTAACGATTCAGAGTTTGTCTCTAAATGGAACTATTAAGAGGTAAACAAACAGCCCCTTAGAGAGCTTGAGAGAAATCGTATGTAGGCAACACACTCTTAAAGAGTAGAGCTTCAACTACTTATACCATATGCAATTAATGCATGTTGATGGTACAATCCACGTGTCCCTTAGGGAGAGGCTTGCAGGTACTGCATGTCCTTTATCTGGGACGACATGGCCGCATAAGATCAAAGCACTAGGATAGTGGTTATGCATGAATGGAGACAATATGACATTAGCCATACTGTACCTTTGCTGACATTTGGCAAGAGTGGATAAGATGAAAGCTTGATCTACAAGACTTTAATTCAGCTTGTTGAGGAACGCTTAAGGATTCTTTAGTGATCGGTGAGTCTTTCTAGATCAATAGAGATCTTCTTTAGATAGGCAGTTTTAACTGGAACCACTTCACTTCTTCCTATTTTTATCTTCAGTTATATTACGGCATATCTGAAGTTTCTTTTAGAGTTTGTTGGAGCTATCTTCTAAGATAATTAGATAACATTAAGGGGTTGTTTGTTTAAAAAAAACCTCTTAATGGCTCTTAAGTATGAATCGTTCAAACCTTTTTACATTTAGACCTTTTTTTTCCATTTTTCAGAACCTTTTAACTCTTAAATACGTCTTAAATAAGAAGTGGTGGCCTAACATCTTAAAATCTCTTATCGCCGTGTCAGTTCATATGCTCTTCTTTCTCTCAAGATGCCTCCAGACGTTACAGAAACATACAGTCTTGTTGATTCAGATTTCAGACTTCAGCACCACCTCTTATTAATCAGAAGTAAAATAAGACTTCAGACCTCTTAAAAAACAAACGGATCAAAGAGATCATTATCACTGAGTTACATTCAGTGAGTAATGATGGTGAATTAAACATAGAATCACAAAGTAAGAGTTGAACATACTCAACTTCCTATATTACACAAAGAGAAAATAGCTAAGTAGAGGTCATCATCAAATCACTAGGAGGATCAGCTAGATCAACAATCTCCCTCTATTTGATTATGACAAATGCATATATGTTGAAACACTTAGTGTAACACCCTAAAAATAGGGATAACAAACATTTCCAAAAATGGAGAAGTGGTATAAAGTTTGCCATAGCAAGAGTCTCCCAAAAAGGGGAAATATACAGATAACCTGTTTAATCACAATTCTGTAATTTAACGGATAAATAAACAACCACCAACTAATCTACTTTCTACATTTAGAAAAGAGATTACAAAAGGGGTGTCATCTATAAACCCAAATCTTCCAAAAATAGTTCAAGTGCCACAATCCCCAAGCTCTTGCCCAGAGCATCTAAACCTGCCTAGGAGCCGCGCCGCTAACACCTGAGATACACATCGACACCAAACAAGTGTTAGGCCAAAAAGCCTAGTGAGTTGAACAAGTAAAAGCATGTCAGAAACAGTTACAGTTCTTATCAGCAGTTAAACAATTAATCACGTAGATGTGGAGTCAACGGGAGCGACCCATATCTCCAATCCGGTTCACCCAAAGAGACAATGCACCTTGAAGCCACTTTCACTGGCAACCCAAAGGCCCGACACGCACCGGGGACTACCGCTTAGGAAATTCCCCGACGGCGGAGGTCTAGGTACATAGGAGACTACCGCCTTAGGAAATTCTCCAATGTCACCCACCTACATTCCTATAGTGAATCACAGACTTGGTTCGTCCACATAATGCATTTAGTAGGTCTCAAGATGTGTTTCAATCCGTCAAAATTTCGGATATCCACCAAGAACACACTATTACCATCCTAATCATGTAAATCCAACATATGACATAATATCCATCCAAATACTGTAACACCCTAAAAATTAGAGAAATAAAATTCGAAAATTTTGCAATATGACGGCTGTAAAATGGCCAATCCAAAATAATTTAAACCTGCTTAACAAGCCCAAAAGTATCATCCCAAAACGGGGAATAATATAACGACAGTTACAAGACTAAACAAATGAGGAATACAATTCAACAACCTAATAATCTAACTTAGACAAGACAAATTAAGTTCGGGTGTAGCTATTCCTCCAAAAGTATGTCCGCTAACAAAACATGCCGGCCACTAAATCTCCCAAAAAGACCGCTCTTGGCCCTCGAGCCATCCACTCAATCCCGACGAGCCCCACCGCTAGCCTGACCTGTTATACACATCATTTTAAGAAAAAGTGTTAGGCTAAAGCCTAGTGAGGTCAAACATTTGCCGATAGAAATAAACAATTATAAATGTAAACCAAAGATTTAGATTTATGACAATAGTAATAAAATCTTTTACCGTGACAGTTACCTCTTGGGTTTACGAGGGAGACTCGTTTACTAACACAAATGACGGAACACAAAAGTAAGCCATTTGATAAGTCAGTAAAGCCAATACATATAAAAAGTATACGCAAGGGATGTCAGGCTAAGTGGCTTTAAACTTACACCCACGGAAAGTCAACTTCAACCGCGAAAGGTTCGACCGCGAAAGGTCATCATGTTGAAATCCTCATCCAATATCGTAATACTATAGTAAATAGGGGTCATGACTCCCAATGCAAGCAATTATGCCAAATAAAGCCCGCAAGGCCAAACGAGTACTCTAACATTTGATAAAATATATATGGATTATCTAAGAGGTAATTTTCATCATGACTAATTCCCATTATTTATAAAAAGGTCATTAGTTGAAAAGAAATCAACCCTTATATACTTCAATCCCAAACATGCTAAATCTCAACATATAAACTTATCAGCAGTTAACCAAAAATTCATTATTTCCAAACACAAGTTTATATAAATGGAAACCATTCCATAAAATACATTTCCCAAGTACAAGTAAGTTGTAGAAACATTATCAAGACATTGTCACTTCTATTTCATAAAATATTTATAAACCCTAAAAATATCCAAAAGTTAGACTTGGTATAAATCCACAATCAAAATATATAAAAGGAGATGTTTAGGCATTTAAAATTCGCATTTGACATGTATAAGGTTTTATAAAGAGTGTAAGAACTCACCTTCGTAGTTTCCTTAAGAAAGAAACCAAACCCTAGAAATGGAGGAGATGAAAGACCACTTGAGAGCTCACCACAATACTTCATAAATGTTAAGGACCACCATTAATGACTTAGAATCACCATAAATGATGAAAGAGGTTGTAAGGAAGACATACTTACTGATTTTCGGCAGAGAGAAACGCTCACCAAACCCTAGAATCAGATATAAATGACTGAAATCGCGACCTACACTTTTTATACCCAAACCCCCGCCGGCGATAGTGACACGGCGAGAGTGACATCTGTCACTCTCGCGGGCATAGTCGCGAGGGACCACTCACCCGCGGTACAAGCTGGGCGATAGTGCCCTGCGATTGTGACCCTGTCACTCTCGCGTGGCACAATCGCGAGAAATGTACCGTAGGTCATCGACCTCCGACGATTGTGCCCTCCGCGATTGTGACACAATGTCACTCTCGCGGGCAAAATCGCGAGCAACCCAAAATCTCCAAATTTTGATGTTTTTCACTCCACGATGCTTAAACCAAACAACCTCGATAATATAGATAAATTCATAAGATCAGAAGGTTCCAAATAGAGAAGAATAAAACATAGGTTTTCAGAATTCGGGGTGTTACAATCCTCCCCAACTTGGAAATGATTTCGTCTCCGAAATCCTACTAACTGAACAAATGAGGGTATCTACGCCTCATGTCTTCTTCCGCTTCCCAAGTCACATTGGTGCCGCGGTGGTGTCTCCATTGAACCTTTACCATCGTCACCTCTTTATGTCGGAGCTTCTTAATTACCCTTTCCAAAATGGACTTGGGCTCTTCGATGCAACGGTTATCCTCTACTCGAATCTCGGACAAAGGTATGACACTTTCTTTTTCCGCTAAGCATTTCCGTAAATAACACACATGGAAAGTGGGGTGAATCCCATCCATCTCCGGCGGTAAATCCAATTTGTAAGCTTGGAGCCCGATGCGTTCGAGTATAGTAAACGACCCTAGGAAACGGAGACTTAGCTTCCTGCGCTTCCCAAACCGAATCAATCCCTTCCAAGGGGACACCTTTAACATCACACGATCTCCCACTTGAAACTCCACCGGTCTTCTCTTTTTGTCGGCGTAACTCTTCTGACGATCCTGTGCCGCTTTTAACCGCTCTCGAATTGATTTCACTTTGTCGGCCGTCTCTTGCACAATTTCCGGGCCGGCAAACTGCTTCTCCCCCGCTTCTAACCAACACACGGGGGTTCTACACTTCCGTCCGTACAAAGCTTCAAATGGTGCCATCCCGAGACTAGAGTGGTAACTATTGTTGTACGCAAATTCCACCAAAGGTAGATGGGCATCCCAACTACCACCAAAATCGATCACGCATGATCTAAGCATATCTTCAAGCGTTTGAATCGTCCTTTCACTTTGTCCGTCCGTTTGTGGGTGATAAGCCGTGCTCAAATTCACTCGCGTGCCCAACTCTTGGTGTAAAGCTTCCCAAAACCTTGATGTAAAACGACTATCACGATCGGAAACTATCGACAAGGGTATACCGTGTCTAGAGACTACTTCGTCTATGTAAAGCTTTGCCAACTTATCCATTGGCAAGGTTTCCCGCATCGCTAGAAAGTGGGAACTTTTCGTCAATCGATCGACAATGACCCAAATGGTGTCGTTTCCCTTCAACGTCTTCGGTAGTTTGGTCACGAAATCCATGGTAATCTTGTCCCATTTCCACTCGGGAATTTCAAGTGATTGGAGGCTCCCATAAGGTCGTTGATGTTCGGCCTTTACTTGCGAACAAGTCACACATCGTTCCACGTAGTGTGCCACATCCATTTTCATAATTGACCACCAATAATGTAATTTCAAATCACGGTACATCTTGGTGCTTCTTGGGTGAATTGAGTATTTGGACTTATGCGCGTCTTCCAGGAGTAGCTCTCGGTTTCCACCAAACTTTGGTACCCAAACTCGTCTGTTGAAACATTTTATTCCTCGACTATCTTCAGTCAAGAGCAATCGTTGTTTGACCATCACTTCATCTTTGAGGTTTTCTTCCTTCAAAGCTTCAATTTGTGACTCTTTAATCCTCTCTATGAGACTTGATATCAATTCAATTCTTGTGAGCTTAGCTTGGAGTCTTCCACTATACTCTTTTCGGCTCAAGGCGTCCGCCACTACATTCGCCTTACCCGGATGGTAGAGTAGTTTGGAATCGTAGTCCTTGAGTAACTCCATCCATCTTCTTTGTCTCATGTTGAGTTCTTTTTGCTCAAAAACGTACTTCAAACTCTTGTGATCCGTGTACAAGGTACACTTCGTGCCGTAAAGGTAATGTCGCCATAGTTTTAGTGCGAAAACCACGACCGCTAATTCCAAATCGTGCGTGGGGTAATTCTTCTCGTGCACCTTCAATTGCCTTGACGCGTAGGCAATCACCTTCCCCCTTTGCATGAGTACACATCCAAGCCCCATCTTGGATGCATCACTATAGACTACAAAATCCTCCGATCCTTCGGGTAACGATAAGATCGGAGCTTCACATAACTTCCTTTGCAATGTCCGGAAAGCCCTTTCTTGTGTCTCGGTCCACACGAACTTTACATTCTTCTTGGTCAACGACGTTAGCGATGAAGCAATTTTGGAGAAGTCTTGAATGAACCTTCGATAATAGCCCGCCAAACCCAAGAAACTTCGAATTTCGGATGGGTTCTTAGGAGGTTCCCAATTCATCATGGCTTCAATCTTTGCCGGATCCACCTTCACTCCATCTTTCGTGACTACGTGCCCCAAGAACTGCACTTCCTTCAACCAAAATTCGCACTTGGAGAATTTTGCATAAAGCTTTTCTTTCCTCAAGACTTCCAAAACATTCCGGAGGTGATGCATGTGTTCAGATTCATCCTTTGAGTAGATGAGAATGTTGTCGATGAACACAATGATCGACTTATCGAGGAAGGGTCGGCACACGCGGTTCATCAAGTCCATAAACACGGCTGGAGCGTTCGTCAAACCGAATGGCATCACTAAGAACTCGTAGTGACCATAACGCGTCCTAAAAGCGGTTTTCGGAATGTCTTGCTCCTTGACTTTCACTTGATGGTATCCCGAACGCAGGTCAATCTTAGAAAAACAACCCGCTCCTTGAAGTTGGTCAAACAAGTCATCGATTCTAGGGAGTGGATATTTATTTTTCACGGTCACCTTATTCAATTCCCTATAATCGATGCACATCCGCATGGTACCATCTTTCTTCTTTACAAACAAGACCAGTGCTCCCCAAGGTGACGAGCTCGGTCTCACGAACCCTTTTTCTAAGAGGCCTTGCAATTGACTTAATATTTCCTTCATTTCCGACGGAACCAAACGGTACGGAGCTCTGGCTATCGGGGCCGCTCCCGGCGTTAAATCAATTTTAAACTCTACTTGACGGTCGGGTGGTAAACCAGGCAAGTCATCCGGGAATACGTCGGGAAACTCCCTTACCACCTCGACATCATCTAACTTCTTCTTTTCGAGTTTGGCATCTATCACATATGCCAAAAAGGATGAGCATCCTTTCGCCAAACACTTTCGTGCCTTCACCATACTGATGATCGCAACTTCACCCTTTCGTCTTTCACCATACACGATCACCGCATGACCATCCGAACCCGGAATTCGGATCAACTTCTTGGCACAAAGAATCTCCGCTTGGTTACTCGCCAACCAGTCCATTCCGACAACAACATCGAATCCCCCGATAGTCATCGGCATGAGGTTGATCGGAAACTCTTTTCCTTCAATTTCTAACTAGCATCCGTTGAGAATTTCCCGAATCACTACTTGGTCACCATCCGCTAGCTCTACCACTAACGCATCTTCTAAACTAGTAGTGGGCATGGATAGTTTTGGGCAAAACATTTTTGATACAAACGAGAAACTAGCTCCCGAATCGAACAAAACATGTGCAGGTACGGAGTTTAGGAGAAACGTACCCGTCACTACATCCGGTGAAGCCTTTGCCTCTTCGGTCGTCATCTGAAATGCTCTTCCTATCGCCTTCGGAGGGTCCACCTTCTTTCCTCCGCTAAAACCCGTCCTCGCCTTGGGGCATTCGCTTCTAATGTGCCCCGGTTCCTTGCATCCGAAGCAAATTTGTCCTTTGATCGGACAATCACGAAAGTTGTGGCCGAGCTTGCCACATTTGAAGCATGGAATAGATCCCGTATTGCAAGGACCGATGTGCTTGCTTCGACAACTCTGGCACCATGAAGCTTCCCTCCTAGGGGCGGTTCCCCTATAGTTATTGTTGAAGGGTTTTGATCTCTTGGAGGGTGCAAAATTTCCTTCCCATCTTCTCTTCTCGGTATTCCCGCTCTTCTCAACTTTATTTGGCTCAAACGAATCTTCCACCAACTGTGCCTCTTCAATTGCCGCTCGTAGGGTAGCGACCTTGGATACCCGGACCAGATTCATCATCTCTGACGGTAAACCTTTCGTGTAAGCCTTGACCTTTTGCTTCTCGGTAGGGACCAGATGTCCCAATAAACCCAGCTTGTCCATGAACCGTCGGGTGTACACTTTCACGGATAGATTGCCTTTCTTCAGGTTCTGAAACTCGTCCTTGATCCGGTCCATTGTCCGTTCATTGCAGTACTCCTCTAGCATCTTCTCCTTGAAAGTTTCCCAAGAAAGCTTTTCCAGAATAGTTGCCTCTATTGAGGCGGAATACACATCCCACCACGTGAGAGCCGTACCTCTCAACATCCGTGAGCCAAAAATTACCTTCTGGCTCTCTCCACATTCACTAGAGCGGAAGGCCTGCTCCATCTCTCTAATCCAGCCTACACAAGCGGCCGGGTCATCTGATCCTTTGAATTCTGGCGGTCGGCACCCGAGCAACGCCTTGAAAGTACAAGACTTTGTCTCAGGTCTTGTGATCGGGGTTGCCGTCTCATTGGTAGGGATACGGGGTCCCGAACCCCCAAATCCTGCCACTATGACGTTTTCCACCACAGTCTCATTTCTGCGGTGGGTGGCATCCCGGTCTTCCAATAATTTCAGAAACACCTCCTGCTGCTGGGCCATAGTGGCACTCATGGCTTGCATCATCCGATCCATTATTCTGGTCTCCGGGGTTACTTCTTCCATAATCGGATGAGTTGCGGCTATGTTACGACGGGGAATGAACTCTGGTCCTCCACCCAATGCGTTTACCAGGGGTGGGGGCAAATCATTATTCGTTACCCTCGGTTGGTCAGCCGTAGATGCCGCCGTATCCTGCCCTTCTGGCCGATTACGCGTATTAACCATAGTCTGCCACACACGCGAGAATATAGGTGAGATGAAGATGAACAGAATATAAACATGGAGACATCC
This sequence comes from Arctium minus, assembly GCA_954870635.1. Lineage (NCBI taxonomy): Eukaryota > Viridiplantae > Streptophyta > Magnoliopsida > Asterales > Asteraceae > Arctium > Arctium minus. The sequence continues at coordinate 68,958,786 of OX941092.1, read as the reverse complement.
TACCACTTCATTAATTATTATAACAACGGAAAACAAGTATAATCACGTAAAACGTCTTCATAATAACGTTAGCTAAGCGAAATTATGAACATGCAATACATAAAAATTTTCATCCCCATCACCATAATTCTTAATTTATGTAGCTCCCGTTGACTCTAAGACCATCCTATCTTAAGAGTCTACCCAATCTCACACAATCATTGCCTAACTTTCACAACTTAAGAGTCTAGGTACTCTACATCCACACCTAGTTCACTTAAACTAAAACTCTGATACTAACTTGTAACACCCTAAAAATTAGAGAAATAAAATTCGAAAATTTTGCAATATGACGACTGTAAAATGGCTAATCCAAAATAATTTAAACCTGCTTAACAAGCCCAAAAGTATCATCCCAAAATGGGGAATAATATAACGACAATTACAAGACTAAACAAATGAGGAATACAATTCAACAACCTAATAATCTAACTTATACAAGACAGATTAAGTTCGGGTGTAGCTATTCCTCCAAAAGTATGTCCGCTAACAAAACATGCCGGTCACTAAATCTCCCAAAAACACCGCTCTTGGCCCTTGAGCCATCCACTCAAACCCGACGAGCCCCACCGCTAGCCTGACCTGTTATACACATCATTTTAAGAAAAAGTGTTAGGCTAAAGCCTAGTGAGGTCAAACATTTGCCGATAGAAATAAACAATTATAAATGTAAACCAAAGATTTAGATTTATGACAATAGTAATAAAATCTTTTACCATGACAATTACCTCTTGGGTTTACGGGGGAGACCCGCTTACTAACACAAATGACGGAACACAAAAGTAAGCCATTTGATAAGTCAGTAAAGCCAATACATATAAAAAGTATACGCAAGGGATGTCAGGCTAAGTGGCTTTAAACTTACACCCACGAAAAGTCAACTTCAACCGCGAAAGGTTCAACCGCGAAAGGTTCGACCGCGAAAGGTCATAATGTTGAAATCCTCATCCAATATCGTAATACTATAGTAAATAGGGGCCATGACTCCCAATGCAAGCAATTATGCCAAATAAAGCCCGCAAGGCCAAACGAGTACCCTAACATTTGATAAAATATATATGGATTATCTAAGAGGTAATTTTCATCATGACTAATTCCCATTATTTATAAAAAGGTCATTAGTTGAAAAGAAATCAACCCTTATATGCTTCAATCACAAACATGCTAAATCTCAACATATAAACTTATCAGCAGTTAACCAAAAGTTCATTATTTCCAAACACAAGTTTATATAAATGGAAACCATTCCATAAAATACATTTCCCAAGTACAAGTAAGTTGTAGAAACATTATCAAGACATTGTCACTTCTATTTCATAAAATATTTATAAACCCTAAAAATCTCCAAAAGTTAGACTTGGTATAAATCCACAATCAAATATATAAAAGGAGATGTTTAGGCATTTAAAATTCGCATTTGACATGTATAAGGTTTTATAAAGAGTGTAAGAACTCACCTTCGTAGTTTCTTTAAGAAAGAAACCAAACCCTAGAAATGGAGGAGATGAAAGACCACTTGAGAGCTCACCACAATACTTCATAAATGTTAAGGACCACCATTAATGACTTAGAATCACCATAAATGATGAAAGAGGTTGTAAGGAAGACATACTTACTGATTTTCGGCAGAGAGAAACGCTCACCAAACCCTAGAATCAGATATAAATGACTGAAATCGCGACCTACACTTTTTATACCCAAACCCCCGCCGGCGATAGTGACACGGCGAGAGTGACATCTGTCACTCTCGCGGGCATAGTCGCGAGGGACCACTCACCCGCGGTACAAGCTGGGCGATAGTGCCCTGCGATTGTGACCCTGTCACTCTCGCGTGGCACAATCGCGAGAAATGTACTGTAGGTCATCGACCTCCGACGATTGTGCCCTCCGCGATTGTGACACAATGTCACTCTCGCGGGCAAAATCGCGAGCAGCCCAAAATCTCCAAATTTTGATGTTTTTCAATCCACGATGCTTAAACCAAACAACCTCGATAATATAGATAAATTCATAAGATTAGAAGGTTCCAAATAGAGAAGAATAAAACATAGGTTTTCAGAATTCGGGGTGTTACAAATACTTCGTGAGAATATAAGGTCGACAAAAAGGCATTCCAAGAAGTAATCATCAACATACCAAGATATACACATATAAAACATGGTAACTTTCATATACCCAAATCCATGAGTAAAAACCCCCAAATACTTGAAACATTAAATATGAACATTTGAGAGATGCATTGACATCAACAAGTAGAAGATAATGATGTGTATCTAGTTTTAACAAAAGGTTAGTAAACTCACCTTGCTAGATTTAGACTAAATCTAGATTTTACCCACTTAGAGCTTTCCTTGAAGAAACTTGGTTCTTCAAACCAAATCTTCCAAAACCTAGTTTCACAAGGTTCCAACCATAAATATACATATACCACCATAAATAATTGTTCCCCAAACACTTAACATCAATATCTCTATTTTGGGCAAAAACCCTAATTTTGACCCAAAACTCCCAAAATTAACCAAACCGAAATTTATAGAAATCAAACACTAGGAAACCATCAATGGATCATTTATAACTTACTTCATGGTTTAGAAATGGAAGGGATACACTTACCACTTAGGTTTTGATGAAAACCTAGAAAACCCAAAATAAGCTTGAGGTTGAAGATGAAGATGGAGATGGTGGATCCTTGACCATAACTTTCAATCCTACCACTTGATGATGTTTTACCTCCACAAAATCCAAGGATTTGAGCCAAAATAAGTTAGGGTTTGAAGGGAAAAGAAGGGAATCGGTTTGGGAGAGAGTAGAAGAAGTTTGGATGAGGAGAAATGAGAAAAAATGGCTGAAATCCCGCACTTAGCAGCCCCTGGTCAGTTTGGGCGACATTGCCCATGCGACAATGTCGCTGGTCATAGTCGCAGCTTCTTCCAGTTTTCTTCTCGTTCGCTGTTTTGGCCGTAACTTCTTTGTTATAGCTCCGATTTCGCTCTGGAAAGAACTGTTGGACTCGTAATTGAATCCTTCATCTATCAAGACTATAAAATCAAGGATTTAAGTCCAAAATCAAATACCTTACTTTTCCTTAATATAACGGTTTCTGTATAAACTTGAAATGATACCTTTCGAAAATCGGGGTGTTACACTTAGTAATAACATAAAGTAAATCAAACTCATTGATTCAGTGTTCTATTTACTGTTTTCAGGGATCTTTTGAGTCGCTTAGAAGAGTGAAGTACTTTAGTGATAATTATTTCACTAAGAAATCATAATTACAAGTACTAGAAGATGAAATACAATAATTGAAGATACAAAAACTTCTATACTAATTAGGTAGATCATCAAATTCTGCAAAATTTGGTACATAAGCTCCTACTCTATTTTTTTTGTCTTTTCAGCTCTATTATGATCTTCCTGTGATAGACATTTCTGTAACACCCTAAAATTTGAAAGAAATTTAAACTAAAATATGACGTAAGATTTTTCGTCCCACAATAATAATCACCCAAAAAGGGGAGAGTATAAAAGCATTTACAACACTATAGATGGAATGATAACTAACAACCTAGTAATCTAAACTATCATAAACTTAGATTACACAAAGGTGTCATCATCAATTTCCCAAAAGCTTCTATATTGGTATGTACGCCAAATCTCTGAAAGTGGTTTATTCCCAAAAGGTTTGCCTTATACAGGACACAACTCTCCTCTCAAGACCTTGACGCACTGCCGCTATGAGAACCTGTTATACACATCATTTTAAGAAAAAGTGTTAGACTTGGAGCCTAGTGAGAACAACCGCTAAGTATAAGATTTTTAAAGATAATGCATAATAAATAACTTTAAATAACGCAACGCCAATAAGAACATTTAATTGAGCTTTCAATACTAGATTGCCTTTATGTAAGACGGGGGAGACCCGTTCCACCATAAGTTGTGACGAAACACAAAAGTAAGCCACAACACATACAATACACATATCAAGGATGGATATTTACTGGCATCAGCTCTATCCAAGTCTTTACCATTTGAACATCAACTCTATCCAAGTCTTTAGTTCAACATAAACATGGGTTCAACTCTATCCAAGTCTTTACCCCAAAGAATTTCCAAGTTCAACCTTATCCAAGCCTTTACCTTGAAATCTCACCATTCTTGATAATTTACACTTTACAATGAACTTAACTTGTACTTAACAACAAACCCAAGCATACAAGTCATATAAAGTTACCTTACCATTACCAGATGAACATGACCATTGTGCCTATGGATACATTACACATTAGTTTAACTCAACCACTTGGTATACATACCATATTACCACTCATTGTACAAGAAATACTTTTAAATCAATGAAGCCATAAATACTTGAGTTCATCTCTATCATCATAAATTCATTTATATCACAATACCCATTTGGGTTCCAAAATCCTTCAAGAACTTGAAGAAATCATTATTTGTAAGTATTAAACCATTTTCCACCATCTCTGTATCATAATCCAAAATATTCTCAAAACCCTAGTTTTGACACCAACATACCAAAATCATCCAAAATAGATATATTACATTTAAAGCATTTGGGAAGCATACATATTAGATTTTGATTTGTATATAGTTTAGAAAAGTTATGGATGAACTCACAATAATGGGTTTTGATGAAAATCCAAAACCCTAGAATTTTCTTGAAGGAGACAACAATGGAGATGGTGGTTCTTGGCTCCTAGTTTCCAACACTTGATGGTGACACCAACTCTTGTAATAAATGTGGTTGAGTGTGACTTGAATGCTCATAATTGGATTTAGTGAGGGTTTGGGAGAAGAGAGAGCTTGAGATTGAGGTTGTTGAGGTCATGAATGAGGAGAAAGGAGAGAACAAAGGATAAAAAGGCCAGTGCCCGTCGGCGACCTTGCCCAGCGAGTATGCCCTTGGCATAATCGTCGGACATAGTCGCCCGCTTGGGGGACCCCGCAGTACCACGCCCGCGAATGTCTCTGCGACAGTAACCCGGGCATACTCGTCGGGCACTGTCGCCCAGTGTGTACCGAGACCAACCATTTGGACAACGATTGTGACACCACGAATGCCAAGGGCATAGTCGCCGGGCACTCTCGCCCCGCGGGTACCAACTCTGATTTTCAGGATTTCCTTGCATGGTTCGGTTCTAGATAAGAATATAAGGTGGTGGATTAACTTCATTACTCAAAATATGAATATAAAAAGGAATGACGTCACATAACTTACCAAGATTTTTGGGCGTTATGTGATCCCAATTTACTAGCATATATCAATCATAGATTATCAAAATGTCATTTGTATTCAATCCACATGATTACAACGAAGTCACAAGTCTAGATGTCACAGATCTCTATGCAAACTCTCTCTGTGTTCTCTCTATGTGTACAAGACTTGTGTTCTCTGAATTAAGCGTGTCTACCAATCTAACAAAGACAAACCTATTTATACTAAGTCAACTTGAGTTGACTTTACAACCAAACCCTCAAACTATTACACAATTACAATAAAGACCCTCACTTTTAATCTTGAATACAATATTAGTCTAACACGTTACAATCCTCCCCAACTTGGAATCAATTTCGTCCTCAAAATCAAGATTGCACGAAAAAGATGGGGGTATCTCCTCTTCATGTCTTCCTCCGCTTCCCAAGTCACGTTGGCCCTGCGATGATGTTTCCATTGTACCTTAACCATTGTGACTTCCTTCTGACGGAGTTTCTTGGATATCTTTTCCAAAATGGCATCGGGTTCCTGAACACAACGATTACCCTTATTTACTCTTATCTCCGAGAGGGGAATGACACTCTCCTCCTCCGCCAAAAATTTCCGGAGATAACACACGTGAATTGTGTTATTAATTCCGTTCATCTCGGGTGGAAGCTCCAATTGGTAGGCTTGAAGTCCAACTTGTTTGGTTATTGTGAATGGCCCAAGGAAACGAGTGATTAACTTCTCACGTTTACCAAACCGGATAATCCCTTTCCAAGGCGATACCTTGAGCATAACACGGTCACCCACTTGGAACTCTATTGGTTGCCTTGTCTTATCCGCAATAACTTTTCTGTCGGTCTTGGACCGCTTTCAAACGTTCTTGGATAACCTTAACTTTATCTGCAGTTTCTTGAACTATTTCGGGTCCGATAAATTGCTTCTCGCCCGCCTCTAACCAACAAACTGGAGTTCGACATTTCCGACCTCAAATGGAGCCATACCAATACTAGAATGATAACTGTTGTTGTAGGTGAACTCCACTAGAGGTAGGTGAGAATCCCAATTCCTGCCAAAATCGATAAGACACGACCGCAACATGTCTTCAAGGGTCTGGATGGTCCTTTCGTTCTGACTGTCGATTTGCGGATGATATACCATGCTCAACTTCACCCGTGTGCCCAACTCTTTCTAAAGGTCGTCCCAAAAATTGGAAGTGAAACGACTATCCCTATCCGACACTATGGACAAGGGTACACTATGTCTCGAAACGACTTCATCGATGTTTACTTTGGCCAATTTGTCCATCGGGATAGTCTCTCTCATGGCTGGAAAATGTGCGCTCTTGGTCAGTCGATCCACAACTACCCATATGATATCATGACCTCTTAGCGTTCTTGGCAATTTGGTCACGAAATCCATGGTGATGTGTTCCCATTTCCATTCTGGAATTTCCAAGGATTGGAGGCTTCCGTACGGTCGTTGGTGTTCGACCTTAACTTGAAGACATGTCACACACCGCTCTATATAATTCGCCACATCCAATTTCATGACGGGCCACCAATAGTTAAGTTTCAAATCCCGGGACATCTTTGTACTCCCCGGGTGTATCGGATTCTTCGACTTGTGGGCATCTTCTAGGAGTAGTTCATGATTACCTCCAATTTTCGGTACCCACACTCGACCTTTGAAAAGCTTCACCCCACGACCATCTTCAGTAAAGAGTAGGCGTTGTTTCACCGTCACTTCGCTTTTAAGATTCTCTTCACGAAGTGCTTCAGTTTGAGATGCCTTGATCTTCTCGATCAAACTTGACACTATATCGATTCGAGAGAGAGAGAGGGAGAGAAAGAGAGAGAGAGAGAGAGCGAGGCTTGTAGACTACCGGTATACTCCTTTCGACTTAAAGCATCCGCCACCACGTTTGCTTTACCGGCGTGGTAGAGCAATTCACAGTCGTAGTCCTTTAGGAGTTATAGACATCTCCTTTGTCTCATACTCAACACTTTCTGGTCGAAGATATGTTTCAGGCTTTTATGTCCGTATAGAGTGTGCACTTAGTGCCATAGAGGTAGTGTCGCCAAAGCTTCAATGCGAAAACCACCGCCGCCAACTGTAAGTCATGAGTAGGGTAATTCTTCTCGTGAATCCTAAGTTGTCTTGATGCGTAGACAATGACTTTCCATCACTGCATCAAGACACAACCCAAACCCATCTTTTTGAACACTGGTGTTTTATCTTATAACCAAATAAAATAACACAAAACTGATTAAACCATACCTTATTCGATTCATTTTGTTCAAAAATATTGAAAACGAATAAAATAAATGAATAAGGCGATAGCGAGTAAAAATTTATATAGAACTTATATTTAAATTTTATTCTTTAATTTTCTTTTGAGTAAATTACATCGTTGGTTCTTATGGTTTGCTCAAAATTAGGATAACGTCCTTTTCTTAAAATAAGTAGACTCAGTGTCCTTGAGTTTGTATTTCATTTCGTTCCGGATCCCTCACGCTAATGGAATTAGTAGAAGTCTGTTAACCAAGTTAACTTTAGGGGCATTTTGGTCTTTCCATCCTATTTTCTTTAAAAACATGTACAAATAAACTTCAATTCTTTTAACCTCCACTAAAAAGACGACACGTGTCCTCCTTCCCACTCATTCCTCAAACACAAACCATATCCCTCTCCTCCCCTTCCTCCTTCTCAAATGAGCAAAACGATGAGAAAAAAATAAAAAAGAAAGTGTGATTGTTTCAAATACAAAGTACTCGAATTCAAGTTTCAAATCATTATACGATGAGATTGTATCAAAATACGTTAAATTAAACCCTAAGATCGAAAACCTAAATCGAACAAAAACCTAAACCCTAATAAAACAATAACTGAACTAAATAAAATTAAATATCAAATGGTTTGACTTGATTTTTCGATTTTTTTGAATACACCTAACACAAAAAACCCCTATAATTTATGGAGATTGAACAAAATAGTCAATTTCCCCAATCAACTTCACTTTTTAGTCACTTTTTCAATTAAATGTCCATTTTAGCTGGAGTTTACATAAATATCTTGCACATTTGCTTAAACTCGATTTTTAAATTGAAAAAAAAAACGATTTTTTTTTCCCATAAGGATGCAAAATTTTGTATAAATATTTTCGCATATATGTAAGGATTCAAATTTTTGTGTAAAGATCCTTATGCATATACGCAAGGACTTTTTTTCCTTCCAAAAACCAAATTTTATGTAAATGCATTAAGACCGGCTATTTTAAGAAAATACTTTGAAAAATAGTTAAAAAATAAATTTAATTGATGAAATTAGCTATTTTAGTCAATTTTTCATAATTTAGTGTAGGGGTGTTCGTGGTACGGTTTGGTGTGGTTTGGGGCAAAACCACAGACCGCATGTACGGTTTGAGCATTTTCTCAAACCACAAACCTCATTGCATATACCTCAAACCGCACCGCAAAATGTGGTGCGGTGTTGGTACTTAATACACTTTACACCTACAATTCAATAATTATAAGATTAAAACTTCATTTTGAAGTCAATGATAACTTGATCGTAGTCCAAAAAATAAAAATATTTAACACGTCCGATTCATAAATACATATTACATAAATATTGCAATTATTCTATATATACATATATGTATGTGTAATATATAATATTAAAAATTATACATGCATATAATGTGCGGTGCGGTTTTAACCGCGGTTTTGATAACTCAAAACCGCAAAACCGCACCGTGAAAATTTTAAACCGTACTTTACGGTGCGATGTGGATGACTTGTACGATTTAACGGTTTAGATGAACACCCTTAATTTAGTCTTTTGTTTTATCTTTTTCTTTTATTTTTGGCAGGTAAGGAGCAATAATGTAATTTTAAAAGGGACCTTAAAAAAACATTACTCTTATTTCTATACAACAAGGATAAGGAAAAACCAACAGACCCGTAATTATCGTTTTGTTTTTTGTTTTTGTTTTTCCTCTTTTTGAGGTGTTTCCTTCTTCCTGTCGGTCCTTCCTTCCTTCCCTCCCAACAATGGTGAAGGACACCAGAGATCCAACTGAAAACCCCAAGAAAATGTTCATTGGCATCATCTGGAACTCAACTCCTGATCTCAAACTCCTCTTATCTTCCCTTCTCTTCCTCTGTTCCTTAATCACCCTCTTCCAATTCTTCCCTTCTCACCTCTCCTTCTCCGTCCAAGATCTCCGCCACTGCGCCGCCCTCCCACCACCATCATCCACCTCCCCACCACCACCACCACTTCAAACCCAACACATTAACCACCATGATGTTGTCCTCAACAATAGTGTCATCAAGAGAAACTTCAACACATATGGCACCGCCGCCTACAACTTCATACTCATGTCTGCTTACAGAGGTGGACTCAACACTTTCGCCGTCATCGGTCTCTCCTCAAAACCCCTTCACGTTTTCTCAAAACCCACATACATCTGTCAATGGCTTCCCAACAACGCCACCGGAAAAATAAACATCACCGTCGCCGGAAACAAAATCCTCCCCGACTGGGGCTACGGCCGTGTCTACACCGTCGTCGTCATCAACTGCACATTCCCTTTCCCCGTCGGTCACGACGGATCCGGTGGAAAGTTACTCCTCCACGCCTCCACTTCCGGCGGAGGTGACACCAACTTCAACCTCACCGACACCATTGTCGCACTCACCGAAACCCCACAAAGCTTGAATCTTTTGCAATTTACAGAGCCACCGAGGTACGATTATTTGTACTGTGGCTCGTCGTTGTACGGTAACTTGAGCCCGCAACGGGTTCGTGAATGGGTGGCTTACCATGTGAAGATGTTTGGTGAGAAGTCGCATTTCGTGATACATGACGCCGGCGGGATACATCCGGAAGTTATGGAGGTTTTACGGCCGTGGATGGAGAAGGGTTATGTGACGGTGGAGAATATAAGGGAACAAGAGAGGTTTGATGGGTATTATCATAATCAATTTTTGATTGTGAATGATTGTTTGCATAGGTATAGATTCATGGCGAAATGGATGTTTTTCTTTGATGTGGATGAGTTCATCTTTGTTCCGAAGAAAAGTACGATTAAAACGGTGATGGATTCGTTGTCCAAGTATACACAGTTTACGATTGAGCAAAGAACAATGTCTAACAAGCTGTGTTATCTTGATGATCATGCTGGCAAAATCTACAGGTACGTAGTTCCATTCCACCATTATTTTTTTGTTATATTTTTTGAGTTTGAAGATTTAAGTCACGTTGGTGCTAAAGTCTGAAATCTAAATCAACAAAACTGTATGTTTATGTAACATTTTGATTTTGAGAGAAAGAAGAGCATATGAATCTGAGGTGACATTAAGAGGTTTTAAGTGTTTTTAAAATCCGGAAAAAAAAAACAAACAATTAAAAGGTATGTGACCTTTGTTTTATTGACCTTTGTTGAATCGAATATTTTTGATTGGCATGTGAAATGGAATATATATAATTGGTTGGCCATTTGTAGAATTTGAGGTGTAGGAGTGGTAGATCTGAAATTGGGCAAGATATGATTTAATCTTTTTATGTGGCTAAATTTGGGTGTTGAAATTGCATAAGCCTTTGGCATGTCTTGGCTGTAAATTTTGGATCTTTTTCGTTTTTGGCATCTTCTCATCTGTGTTTTCTTGAAGTGAATTCTTTTTTTCCCATCAACATTTGGTGGTTAACCCAATAGCAGCACTTGTGGCCACCGAGGATAATCTCAGGGCTGCACGCTTTAGCAGCTGGGCCAAAGGCCCTAATTGCGAGGGATTAGTGGCCCAGTATACCCTTTCCAAAAAAAACATTTGGTGGTAGAATAGTAATTTAATCATGGTATTGAAGAAGGTGGATGTGTGGTTGGCTTTGGGCTGGTTGTCGGTGCAGATAAATAGGTTTGATAGATTGAGAATTTTCTTATTTGATAGGGTTTTTTCATAGATGAAAGTAAATTTTTTAGATGGGAGGGACAGATTTGGAAAAAAAAATGTTATTTTAGATAGATTTGGAAAAAAAAAAACTTGACTTAAGTGCCGTTTGTTTTTTTAAGAGGTTTAAAGTTTGAAGTCTTATTTTACTTATGATTAATAAGAGGTAGGGGTTGTTTGTTTTTTTAAAAAAAACCTCTTAATGACTCTTAAATCTGAATCATTCAGACCTTTTTACACACCACCTCTTATTAATCATAACTAAAATAAGACTTCAGACTTTAGACCTCTTAAAAAACAAACGGCACCATAGTGTATAAAAAGGTCTGAACGATTCAGACTTAAGAGTCGTTAAGAAGTTTTTTTAAAAAAAACAAACAATCCGTTAGTGAATAAGTTATTTTCTATATGATTACTTAACTATCAAACAGTTCTGAATAAACCATTAGTCCTGAATATTTAATAAAATTCATATCATATGGGGTTGTGGGGTAAATGTGACCGTTGGGTTGGTGGGTGTGTTCTATAAGTTTCTGACTTGTCTTTTTCTTTCGATCCATCTCTCCTTTTGAAATGATTTTTTGGCCACATTTGATAGTGCCAGTGAGTTATGGGTATTAAAGAAATGGGACAAGTTGGGAACTTTAGAGTATTTTCTACTAGCTTTTTTAAAATAGAAAAAAAAAACAAAATTTTGTTTTCTAAAATGCTCCAACAACTTTTCTATCCTATCTATAAGTACGAATAAAAAACTATTAAATACAAATTATTAGGCACAAGGTACCATCATTTTATGCAAGATTTTACAAATCTCTTAATTTACAAGTATCAAAGCATAAGATACATATTACTACTGTAGACTTCTAACACCCACCAATTTGGTATGTACAGGATCTTCCTTTTATGCAGACTTTTTCATGTATCACTATTAATTAGTATATTATATTACTATAATTTTGTTTTAATTATATTATTAAATATGTAATTGGTTATTTTTTCTAGATGTCATTAAAATATATAAGATAATCATTGAATTCTAACAAAATACTTAATTTTTTTTATTTAAAAGATATTATATTATTGAGCCTAAATTAAACAAATTTATAAAAAAAACATTATCATTTTCTCAAAACCATCCAAAATCGTACTGTAAATCGACAAAAAAACAAAAAATAAAATGAAACATTAAAATCGTGATGTATCTCGTTGCATTACGCGAGTATGCTTCTAGTTTTCTAAAATAGAGAAACATGAAGAAACTATAAATATAGAGAATTTTGTCAATTTTCCCTCTAAAATCTCTAAATGATAAGAGAGAGAATTATTTTAATAATCATATTATATTAAATATTTTAATAATATAAGTAATGATGTATTATCTAAGATAGAAATGGAGTTGGAGTTGGAAGAAAATGATTTTAGAGAATTTGACGTAGAAAAGTTGTTGGAGATGCTCTTATGAAACAACTAATTGATTAGAGATTCATAAACCGTCCATAGCACGACACGTTAGCATATTTGTCAGGAATATGAACGTGCTATTCATCATGAAATGATATAACATATTCATCAAGAATATGGATGTACTATTCATCATGAATGATGCAACATTTTCATGAATGTATTATTCATGATGAATATTCATTCTGAAGAAGAACATGTGACGTTGGAGGCTATTCCCGTGTTAATCAATTTTGGGTTCCAAACGGAACTTTCTTTTGAATCAACCGGTCTTTCCTTTGAGGTAGATAACAATTCTGCTTACATTCCAATTCTAAGACCCTGAAATGGGATATACCGGAATCATTTGGTTTATAGCATAATATGGAAGGTCTGTTTTTCGACAGGAAATGGGGGATTGAGAAGTTGGTATACAGGGATAGTGTGAAAGGGATCAGGAGAGATCGGAAATACGCGGTGCAACCGAGGAACGTTTTTGCAACGGGGGTACACATGTCGGAGAATGTGTTGGGGAAAACGACACATGACACAGAGGGGAAGATAATGTACTACCATTACCATGGGACTATATCGGAGCGCAGGGAGCCATGCAGACAGCTCGTTAACACGACCCAGATGAAAGTTGGGGGAACGCCGTATGTGGTGGACAAGACGATGCGCGAGGTGGCCGGAGCGGTGAAGCGATTCGAGCTACGAATGATTGGATCTGTTTTGATAAGAACCAAACAATGACACTTATGTGTTCTGATTTTATGTATAGATAGATAGATGGAAGGAATTTGTTCTTTTGTATTTGTTCAATATGTGCTTGTACTCCCGTATATTTATTTTTTACTTAGTTTTGGTTTTTACATAATATTTAATAAAATTCATATTGTGTTTTTGTTTTACAACCTTAATAGTAAGATGTAAATTGAGAATAAAAATTAAAAGAAGTTATTTATAAAAAGGTTAAAATTTATGTTTAAATAAAATAAACATTATAAATAATTTGGGAAAAAGATTGTTTATGAGTAACCCCAATCGACCTTATATGAAATCTGGACATCAATATAGACATTACATCTTATTTAGTCAGCTATATATGATTGTTTAGTAGTGACTTAATGATATAGAAAGTGACTTATTCAGTAAGATTTCAAGGAGGAACTTTATGCAGAAAGCCAAGTTTTTTCCAAACCAGTCATTCTCATTAAAAAACACGTTCCTTCCATCTATGAAAAAACTTTCTCAAATAAAAACCTTTTAAATCTATACAGACAAATTAATCCACACAAACAACTTTATCCATACAGAACTTACTGGAAAACCAACCAAACAACCCCTTACTCAGGGATTGAGGCTAGCGTGGGATTCGAGATTAAACCTGAGACTTATCTTGTATTTGGACAAAGTTACTCGACTCATTTGCCAATCGAGCTACATATTTTTTTTTAATTTGGAAATAAAAACTAACAAAAAACATATTTTTATGAGTGTTAATTTTCATATTATAAATTCCTTGTTTTTTCGTAATATGCTCAATTCATATTTATATCATTATTTAAACATTTTACATTTTAAAATAGAATGTCATTTATTTTAATGTAATAATTTATATTGGCTGAATATTTATTTATCAATTAGATTTATACAGTTTAAGTATAAATTTTTAATAGGTTGTACATATAAAAAAATTATAAACTTGAATTTTATACATTATATACTAATAAGTGTTGTCTAAAGAATAAGTTAATCATTTGGGTTGTGGCGCACTAGTAAGACTTAGGGGATATAGTAGGGATCTCATCTTCCTCTAGTTCGAATTCGAGGGCTGCAAAAATCCTCATGGTCATAGAAGTTCACCTGCAATGACTCTAGGCCTTCGTTATCGTCCTGGGATTAGTTTATGCATACAAGCCGACTCAAAAACTCATGATTCCAAAAAAATAATTAATAAAATGTTTTTAATTTTTTCCCCTGAAATGTTTTATAGTAGAATAAAAATGTTGAAAAGAAATATGCATTAATTATTATTTCTTTGGTCTCAATTAGATACAAAAGATGAAAGGAGGTTGTAAAATCAAAGATGCTTTCACTTTTTATATTTCCTTCTCTTTTGGAACTATGTATACTAGTGGCATTCATTTTCCCTTTTAGGCTTTAATTAGTTGTAAATACTAATTTTCTTTTATTTCTCTGTTCCTCATAATGGGTTTCACCCACATTTTAAAATACATTAAAACTCTCAACATTTGGATCTATCTAAGATGGTATGAGATGGAGAGAGACACAATGTTTTAATACAGGGTAAAGTTCAATTTTGGTTCATAGAATTTGCAATTTTCAATGGATATGTCTTTAAACTTTAAAATTTTGGATTTGGTTTCTCCTCCTAATATCCGTTAACTTTTTCCATTAAGTCTAATTGATAAAGAGAGGATCACAACTGAAATAGAAAATCAGATCGACAAGGCAACCAAACAGGGATCCCGCGACTTTCCCCACGGGCTAGGGTCACGCATAAACCGCGCAACTCACTGAATGAGCACACAATGAGTCATGCGACCACCCACGCGGCTTAAAGCCGTGCAGATAGCCACACACGTTTGGATGGGTGTTGGACGACATTTCCTATTTTTCTGCTGTTTCCCTCCTTATTTTCTGATTTCCTTATCTCTTAGTTCATTAAAAAATTACCAAGTTTTCTTTCCTAGTTTAATAATGTTTCTTAGTTTATTCAAGGTCTTGAAGAATGATCGTTTAGATTCATTGAATTATTGATAAAAGTCTTTCGTGAGTTTTCCCATAATCTTTCGAGTATTTATGTCTGTAAGCTCATTATCATTTCAGTTTAGACGTTTGTCGACCCTTCTGCACTCTCCCGCTGCGTCAGTTGGTCAGAGCAGGATTCACCTGTCTTTTTCACTAACAATAGCAGATTAACAACCCACTACCAAAGCATACTTGGTCGAGTTGCGCGTGGCCTTTACCGCGACACCACCAACTTGACGACGACTGTTAATAGGCTTCAACTCAACGTCATCAACGACAACCGTAGAAGAAGAGACCAGGGCGAAGGACCGGTTAGGAATCTACATCTTAACCACCGTAATCGGATACATCTATCAAGTTCCGAATCCGAAGAGGAGGAAGAAGAAGAACCATTGAACATTAGAAAGAACGAGCACGATCAACGTATGAAGGCGGACATCCCGTTCTTCTATGGAACCATGGGAGTGGAAGAGTTCTTAGAGTGGCCGATCAAAGTCGACAGAATTTTCAACATAATGGAAGTACCCGGGCATAAACAGATAAAGATGGTAGCTTTTCGTCTAAAAAGCATCGCTGTAGTATGGTGGGATAAACTGGTAGTTCAACGCCAATGTTAGCGAAAAGGACCGGTTCGATCTTGGCAGCGAATGAAAGCAACTAATGATAGAGCGTTTCTTAACGGAGGACTACAAACATATCCTTTACAAAATGTATCTAGAATGCAATCAAGGTGCTCGATCAGTGAATGACTACACCACCGAATTCCTTCGTCTTTCTAAACAGAACAAAATCAATGAAACCGAAGGCCAAATGGTACTCGATATGTTAGCGGGTTAAAAAGCTCCATCCAAGACAAAATTGGACTCCAAACTATATGGATCGTCACCGAAGCCTCAAGCCTTGCCTTAAGAACCGAGTTAATGGAGAAGACCGCTATAACACCGTCCAATTACAGCTGGTATTCCACCCAAGACTCAGGGATACCACAACCCTATCACCGATAAAGGAAAATGGATCTCCTCAAGCATCAATCGAGACTCCAATCCATCGAGGTGTAACAACAACCTCTAAAATTCGACAACCACACCAAAATCTACCAATCCTTATGCTCGATCGACAGGGATTAAATGTTACCGGTGCAACCATTCGGGACATCAATTCAACGAATGTCCAAACCGACAAGTGGACGATAAAGAAAGAAAAGAAGAGGACGACTATGAAGGCGCCAAATTTGCGGAAGAAGACTTAGAGGAAAAGGTTAACATTGTACTCCAACAGATTCTACTAGCACCAAAAGAAGAAGGCCAGTGGAAAAACCTTTTCCGATCGCATTGTTAGGTAAACAAGAAGGTATGCAACTTAATTATTGATAATGGTAGTTGCAAAAACTTGGTATCTGAAAAGTTAGTAAATCACTTAGGGTTCCCAACTCAGCCCCATGACTCCCCCTACTCTCTTGGATGAGTGAAAAACGGTCCTTAAGTTCAAGTTACCCAAACTTGCAAAGTCCCCATATCTATCAACAACCATTACAAGGAAGAAGTTATTTGCTACGTTCTTGACATGGATACATGTCACACATTGTTAGGGAGACCTTGGCAGTATGATAATGATGTAACCTATAAAGGTTGAGATAACGTAATGCTATTCCGATGGGGCACCTATAAGATTGCTATGGCCCCCATCTCCCATTTTGTAAAGGCCCCAGAAAAGAAAGCCAAAAGCTTCTTAATCATGACCATTAAAGAGCAAGTGCTAGACGCTGATGTTAAAGAAGCTCAAGTTTTCTATCCAATGATGGTCAAGGGTTTGCTAACTACCGAAAGGGCCAAGAAAGAAATTCCAAAAGAAGTTAAGGGATTATTAAAAAGGTTTGAAGATATAATCGCAGATGACTTACCTTTTGAGCTACCACCTATGAGGGACATTCAACATCAAATTGATCTGATTTCGGGCATCAACCTTCCCAATCTACCGCATTACCGAATGAGCCCCAAAGAGAACGAGATACTAAGGGAGCACGTGGAAGATTTACTAAGAAAAGGTTTTATCCGAGAGAGCCTAAGCTCTTGTGCCATCCCGATCCTCTTGTACCAAAGAAAGGAAATCAATGGAGGATGTGTGCTACGACCTGACTTGTATCGACACAAATAAGACAAACAATGACAAATGATTAGTGATGCAAGTATACACCTCTAGACACTATCGTTGTTCACAAGTAATAAAATGGTAAGAACCAAGTATCGATCCACATGGAAGGTAGTTCAGAAATCTTTGACAGTCAAAGAAAAAAAGTCAATTTCAGAGGATGAATTTGGAAGAAAATGTTTTTGTGAGTGATTGCAGTTAAATGTAAACAAAAGCAATAAATGAAAGCTGAAAATGAAAGCTGTAAATGAAAGCTGAAAATGAAAGCTGTAAATGAAAGCTGAAAATGAAAGCTGAAAATGAAAGCAGTAGATGAAAAGCAGTAATTAAACAGTAAACAGGGATGAGACAATGCAGGGGTGTGAAGTTCAGTTGAGGGTTCCAACAAACAGGGAAAGTGAACGTGTGCTGCAGCATATAGCATATTTCAAATAAAGGTGATGCTGCAGCATGAATCCAGTAGCTTAGAAAATAAGTATTAGCATCTAACCATCAACTAAGAGTCACTCGGGGCAAGGTTTTTGTTAGTGCATAAATATGTTGGATACAAGATCATAGAAGACTGAAGTCAAGACAAGTCAAAGCTCAAGTCAAACTCTCTTATGCTAAGTCAAAGTTCTTTGTAATAAAGTCAAAGTCAAAGTGTATGTAGTGTGAGTGTTTAGTGGTATAAGTGTTTTGTCAAATAGGTATATGACTAGATTAGAGAGTTGTATCAAGTACACGTTCATTATTAGAGAGAAAAAGTCTTGAGAGAACTTAATGTGTATCGATTCTTAAGATTGAAATAAAATGAAATTTGATTGAATTCGATTGTGTCATCTTGTTTTACACTGATTATGGGACACACAATTGGTATCAGAGCAGTGAAAGAATTCAAAAACAAGGATTGATTCGAAGTTTTGGTCGATATTTTCAAGAACTTGCAAGTCGGACTGTGCGAATTCGAATTTCGAAATCCAATGTTGTTTTAGATCTGATTTTGGTGCTATAGTGTTTGTTTTATCATTTAGCACACATTTGTTTTGTATAGCATAGTCCAGTTCACAAGAGATTAGTGCGAATTTTGAATTTTCTTGATTTTTTGTTCGAGTTTGTTTACGCACTGTATCTGTATCAAGATTGTAATTTTGGTGTTATCGTTTGTAATTCATTGATTGTAATCCATTCAGACAGTGTTCGTGGTCAAATTGGTAAGTTTTTGGGATCTAAGTCGAAGATTTGGATCGATTTGGGCTGAAAATTGAAGTTTTTAAACTGAGATCTGAAAAACTCGCATAGTGGAATTCGCATGGAATTTGATTTCTAAAAAAGTTTAAGTGTAGATTTCGCATAACTCTCTTATAAGAAAAGTGTGTTGAAAATTTTTCTAAGGACAAAATTCGCATATGCTTGTATGCGAAAAGTGAGGAACTCGCATATAGTAGCATACAAATTCCTAGAATTCGCATTGTGTTTCATGCGAATTGCCTAGAATTCGCATAAGAGTTACATACGAATTGCTCAGATTTCGCATTAAAAGTTGAATTTTTTTTCTAAGTGTTGATTTCGCATCGATACAAATTCCTTGAGGTTCAAATATTTTCTAAGTATAGAACTCGTATCTCTGTTTTGCGAAAAGTTTCGTGCGAATTCTCTTAATTGTGTGAGTTCTTTGGTGTGCAAATTCTATTGTGTGCGAATTCTATTGCATTGTGTGCGAATTTCTAAGATTGTGCGGATTCTTAAAGTGTTTGTGTGTGTGTGTGTGAATTCTTTGTGACTTGTGTGAATTGTTTTTTAATTAGATTTTTTTTCTGTGATTTTCAAGGTTGACCAAGTTTGACTTTTACTGATTAAGTTCATTTCTGAATTTTTGACGATCATTTAGACAGTGTAAAGCTCAATATGACTTCCAAAGACGCATTTGCTATTGGTACAGATGTAAAACCACCGGTTCTCTTCAAAGGAGAGTATGAACAGTGGAAAGACCGGTTCTTAGATTTTGTGGATAGGCATGCAAACAGAGATAATATTCTGTTGTCCATAAAGGAAGGTCCAATGATTCCTATAACCATGGAAATCCCTGATGACGAATCCTTAGATAGTGAAGACGGGAATATGGACAGAGAGCAGAAAACAAAGATAGTACCGAAGGATATTTCTCAGTACAATGAAGAGCAAAAGAACAGATATAAAGCTGACAAGCAAGCTAGATCTCTACTCTTGCAAAGCATACCTAACGAGATCTACATCAAAATAGATAACTACAAAGCAACTACAAAGAAGATGTGGGATCAACTACAAAAGATGATGATGGGATCCAAGGTTGGTAACTAGATGAAGGTAGCCAACTGCATTAACAGTTATGAGGAGTTCAAGGCTAAGGAAAATGAGAGCTTAGAAGATACTTATAAAAGATTTGTTCTATTGCTGAATGAGCTTGCGAAGAACAAGGTGAAGACGAAGCAAATAGAAAACAAGGTCAAATTCCTCAGTATCCTTCAGCCCGTGTGGAATAAACATACAAGAAGGATGAAACATATGAAGGATCTCAGTGATATTCCTCTTCATGAAGTGTACGAAACACTCAGGCAGAACGAGGAGGAAGTGGAAGAGAAAAGAGGAGAGAAGAAAAAGGCTGAGAAAGCTGTAGATCCCATAGCCTTGGTAGTGGCACATAAAGGAAAAGAGAAGAAGGATAAGAAGAAGAAGAAAGTAATTGTTCCAAGTTTTGATGATTCTGATGATGCTGGTTCTGACTCTGATGATGGGGAAACCTAAAACAAGCCATGTTATTGCTGACCCGTGCATTCCAGAAGAAACTCTACAAGAAGTCGGGATCAAATAGCCATAGATATTCGTCAGGGTCGAGAAACTTTGATCATAAAGAAAAGATCGAAGGAAGAAGATTTGATGAGAAAAGATTTGAAGGGAAGAAGTCTAAAGAGAAAAAAAGTTTGTGAATGACTATGGTGAGAAAAAGTCTGATGAGCTGATTAAGTGTTACAACTGTGGTAAAGTGGGTCACTATGCCAAAGACTGTCGGAAGCCTACAGTTAGAAACTCAGACTACTACAAGAACAAAATGCTTTTGGCAAAACAAAAAGAAGCTGGAAAGGCTTTGATGGCTGAAGATGAATTTTGGCTAGACCACTCAGATGATGAAGACAAAGATGAGACAACTCATATGTGCCTTATGAAAAAGAAAGTGAAGTAAGATGAATCAGACGAGGAGACTTCCGATGAGGTACAATTTAATTCTGAATCTGATTTTCTAAAACAGATGGAAGCTATGATGGTTGAGCTTCAAGACCTTGAAGCTAAACTCAAAAAGGAGAAAAGCAGGGTTGCAAAGAAGCGTCAAACAATTTTTGATCTCAATAAGGAACTTGTTGGGAACAAAAACTTGATTGATTCTTTGAACAAACCTGCTACTGTTTTTAAACAACAAAAAGATTGTTTTGAAAATAAGATTTCTGAAGCTGTTTCAAAACTTACAAAATCTGATCTTGAGAAACAAGAATTTGTACTAAAAGTTCATAAATTGCAGATTGAAAACAAGAATTTGGAGAAAAAGGTCAATGGTTTGGAAGCAAAATTGTACACTTGAGGTCAAACAGATCAAACCATCTTTCTAAACACACCAAATAAGGATAATGATGTTAAAGAAAAGTGGGGTCTCGGTTATGATAACTCACACTATTTAAAGAAAGCAATCCGAAAACAACCAACTTTATATAACTTTGATTTTCTACAAGCGGCTACCAAACATCCTCATTTGAAATCCAAGTTACCAAATCTTCTGATGAGGTTGAGGCCAAAGAAGACGAGAACAGAAAGAAAACAACGAAAATGCAACTACCATTCTGCTATCAAAAGTTGAATGATAGTTATCTTTCTGAACAACCAAAGCTTTTATCAAATGATTTTTTTGAAAGCTATTATACTAAAGAGTTAGAGGCAAAACCTGTTAAAGCAAAACTTTATGTTCCTCCACTTGTTTTGGAAAGCAAGATTATTGAGCTTCAAAACACTTTAGATGATGAAAGAACTTTGGTTGAATTAGAGAAAATTGTGTTTTCTACAGTAATGAAGAACATCGTTTTTAAATATGAATCTAAATTTTGTTCAAATTCTTCCAAGGCACCTCAAACTTCTGAAGATGATACTGATGACTTATTTGCGTGTGCAAATGATTTCTTAAATTCTGATGATGGTTATGTTGATGAAAGTATTGATATGTTTGATTTCAATGCAAAACTTCCAGATCATACTAATTTTATCATAAATTATGATGCTTTACCTAGTATGTTTGAAATAGGTGAATCATCAACTAAGGTTGATGAGTCAGTTCCTGTGAGTACCGATTATTATGAAAAAGGTAAAAAGCAAAAGAAAAGGCGCTCACAGAAACGGACCAACACATGTAAGCAAAAGAAATCACAGACTCAGAAATCTCATTTTCCTAACAAATCTAAATCTTTTGTTTCAGAACTGAGCAAGAAAAGGTCTGAAAAGCGAACCGACCAAAGTAGATAGTTGATGAGACTGCAAAATCATCTTCTGATTCTGATTGTAATAGAAAGACTAATAGTAAAACAGATGTAGTTGGCAATGTTGCTTTTAATAAATCAAAACTTGTAACTTCTTACAAGCGGTATTCAATAAAACAATTATTCCAATTATCTCCATTTACTAATAGGACTTCTACTTATCGTAGAAATGGTTTTGTGTCTCGTAAATATTCTGATGATTGGTTTGGTTCATATCATGTATATCATTCTCATGTTTCAAAAGATTTTCAAAAGAAAAGAGGACCCAAATTCAAATGGGTGCGAAAATCATGTGCTAACATTGTAGGACCCATCTATAAATGGGTACCTAAACCGATTGTTTCCTGATTTCTCATGTGCAGACCCGTCTTATGTGGTACTTGGATTCTGGTTGCTCCAAGCATATAACTGGACATAAAGATACATTGTCTAATTATACAGAGAAATTTTGTGGGAACGTTCGATTCGGCAATGATCAATTTTCACCTATTCTAGGATATGGTGATGTTATTCAAGAAAACGTAACGATCAAGAAGGTGAGCTATGTAGAAGGACTAGGACATAACCTATTCAGCATTGGTCAGTTCTCTGACAAAGACTTAGAGGTAAATTTCAAGGCCAAAAGATGTTGTGTACGAACTGAAGATGGAAAGGAACTTTTGGTCGGGACGAGAAAGTCAAACCTCTATACGATTAACTTGTCAAAAGTCTAGACTGATAATGAGGTGTGTCTACTATCAAAATCCTCTATGAAACAGAGCTGGTTATGGCATAGACGACTATCTCACCTGAATTTTTGGTACATCAAGAAGCTGGTCACGGGCAATTTAGTGAAAGGACTTCCGGAGCTTAAATATGTCAAAGAACATCTCTGTGCAGCGTGTGAGAAGGGCAAGATGAAAAGAGCTGCTCATAAGCCTAAGCCTGAGCCGAGTACAAGTTCTACTTTGGAGTTACTGCATTTGGATCTCTACGGTCCGATGCGAATTCAAAGAATCAACGGCAAGAAATATGTATTAGTGATTGTGGACGATTACTCTAGATACACTTGGGTCAAATTTCTGAGATCAAAAGATGAGACGCCCGATGTCATCATCACATTCTTAAATACCACTCAAGTGAATCTGTAGAAGAAAGTCAAACTTCTTAGAACGGACAATGGCACAAAATTCAAGAACAGAATTGTTGACGATTATCTCGAATCGGTCGGGATAACACACCCGTTTTCTGCTTCCAGAATGCCTGAACAGAATGGAGTCGTAGAAAGACGAAACAAAACACTAGTCGAGGCCGCTCGAACTATGTTAAGTCAATCAGATCTACCTCTATTTTTGTGGGCTGAAGCTGTGTCGACTGCCTGCTATACTCAAAATCGCTCCATTATCCATCGTCGGTTCGGTAAAACACCGTATGCTTTAATAAATAATAGAATACCTAGCATTAAAATTTTTCATATTTTTGGATGTAGGTGTTTCGTACTGAATGATAAAGAGAACTTGAACAAGTTCAGTCCAAAAGATGATGAAGGAATTTTTATTGGCTATTCTCAAACGTTTGTTGCTTACAGAGTTTACTTGAAGAAGTCGAAAACTGTAGTTGAGAGCGTCAACGTTACATTTGATGAAGAGTTAGTTTCTGTTCAAAACAGTTCAGAACCCGTTCTTACAGAAGTATTAGCTTCTGGACAAATCATTCCAGAACCTGTGGTTAACGATACTAAATCTGATAAAGCGTCAACGTCGACATCACATTTAACAGATTTAGATTTATTGTTTGAATTTTTCTATGATGAGTTTCTTGGTTCTAATTTGCCTAAACCTGTTGTGATTGACAGACCTGAAGGTTCAAGCAATAATCATCCAATCACTTCAGATGTGTCAACTGAATCTGTTCCCCCTGTTTAGCAAGAAACTCCAATTCAAATGCCTACTCCATCAGTTGAAGATGAAAATATAAATGAAGAGCCAGAAGTAACTCAATCAGTTGGGTGTACCACAACGTCTACTCAACAGACATCCAATGTCCAACCAACTAAAGCTTCTACACCGAATACTTCAACTGAACCCCTAACTGAACAAAATGAAGAAGATAGTGGATTTTTAGATGAACATCATGATCAATCTACATCTAATCCACTCTCTTATGAACACAAGTGGACCAAAGAGCACCCAATACATCAAATCATTGGAGATCCGTCCAAACCGGTGCAAACTAGGTCTGCTACACTAAAAGTGCATGCATGATTCATTCCTGAGCAAGATAGATCCTACACAAGTATCTAAAGCTCTAGCTGACTCAGATTGGGTAACTACGATGCAAGAAGAGCTGAATCAATTAGAAGCGCTTAAAGTCTAGAGACTTGTGCCTAAACCTGAAGGAAAGACAATTATCGGCACGAAATGGGTTTTCAAGAATAAGAAAGATGAAGATGGTATCGTAATAAGAAACAAAGCAAGACTTGTGGCTAAAGAATATAGGTAAGAAGACGGTATAGATTATGACGAGACTTATGCTCCAGTTGCGCGCATAGAAGCAATCCGCATGTTTCTAGCTTATGCCGCACACAAGAACTTTACCGTTTATCAAATGGACGTGAAGACTGCCTTTCTGAATGACATTCTGAAGGAGGAAGTCTACGTCTCTCAGCCTGAAGGTTTTGTCAATCCAGAGAAATCAAATCATGTATACATTCTGGACAAATCTCTTTACGGTTTGAAGCAAACCCCTCACGCCTGGTATGAAGTTCTATCCAAATTTTTAGTCAAGTCGGGCTTCTCAAAAGATAAAATCGATACTACTCCTTTCATTAAAAAGGAGAAATCTGATATCCTATTAATCCAGATATATGTGGATGACATCATATTTGGCTCGACAAATCCTAAGTACTGTAAGAATTTTTCTAACCTTATGGTGTCACGATTTTAGATTAGTATGATGGGAGAGATGAATTTATTTCTCGGATTACAAGTCAAACAATTTTCTACGGGGATTTTCATTAATCAAGCAAAGTACATTTTCGATATTCTCAAATAATTTAAAATGGAAAATTGTACTCCAATTGGTACCCCGATGGCACCTGGAACTAATATCGGAGCTGATCCTTTTAGAAAAGTTGTCGATGTTATAACCTACAGAGGTATGATTGGTTCCTTAATGTACTTGACATCTAGTCTGCCGGATATAATGTTTTCTACATGCTTATGTGCTAGATATCAGGCTTCACCTAAAAAATCACATTTGTCTGTAGTAAAGTGAATTTTTAGATATCTGAAGGGCACTGCAGATCTTGGTCTGTGGTATCCTAAGGATACAGGTTTTGAGCTCACGGCATATTCAGATGCAGATCATGCAGGTTGCATGCTTGACAGGAAGAGTACTTCGGGACACATTCAATTCTTAGGCGATAAACTCGTGAGTTGGGCTTCAATGAAACAACTCTGTATATCTACTTCAACATCCGAGGTAGAGTACGTAGCTGTGGCTAGCTGCTGTTCTCAAGTGCTGTGGATGCGGACACAACTTCGAGATTATGGCTTCAAGTTCGACAAAATTCCAATCTATTGCGATTCAAATAGCGCCATTGCAATATCTGCTAATCCTGTGCAACATATGAAAACCAAGCACATCGACGTGAAATGTCATTTTATAAAAGATAATGTTGAAAAATGTACAATCGAACTTTACTTTGTAAACACAGATTACCAACTTGCAGATTTGTTCACCAAGCCACTTGATGAAAAGAGATTTAGTTTTCTCATTTCAAAACTTGGCATGCTAAATCTCAAGACTTAATCTGTTGTTACCTAGTACAATTTAGATTTTGTTATTTTTTATTCATTTCTTTATTTTTTAATCTGAAAGATATTTGCACTGAAATGTTTATTCATAATTTCAGGGGGAGTGTGACACAAGAGTTAGATGATCTACATTTTAGTGGGAGTTAATAAATTTTTGCATAGATTCTTCACTGAAATATTTTTTAATACATAATTTCAGGGGGAGTTGAGTAAGAATTTGATTTCTGATTACATCTGATTAGAACTCGTTCTTAACACGTTTTATTGCTTTATGTCATTTACTTTTCAATAAAAGTTTTGTGAATAAGACTTTGTGCTTTGACAATTTTGACTGGTGCAGATTTTGAGGAGGAGCTTACATGATCATATCCAATATGACTTTTAAGCTGACTTCATGAGATTTAAGCTGAATGTAAGGATTATTATAAACTTAATCTCATACATGTCTGAAAGAAGGACGACTTTCAGATATGGAAAATATGTTCTTAAACGTTCAAACCACTTCCGATTCTTGAACATATTTCATGAATCTAGAAGTGTGATTTTAATTGTTTTTCATTTTTTCATGAGCTTAATTGTTAAAGAAACTGTGTGTTTCCAAAGATAATACACAAAGATAAATACTTGTGTATTATCTTTTCTATGTACTGTCAACTATTCACACACACCGATTTACAATTTTTCTTGATATGTTTTTACCATGTCTCATATTGAAACAAATTTTTTCGATGGCAAGACATCCCGTTTCGTAATTCATTGATAATTGAGCGTTGATTTCATTCAAAACGTTTCTTTCATGAATGTGTATATTTTGATTCGTATAGACAAGTTCCTATTTTTCTTGACCTAAGCTTTGATTGCTAATTCTTTCATATTTGATCTTTTCATACAATGTCAGATTCTCAAACAAGTCTTTTGTATTCATTTCATTCTTTCAATATACTTGTTTTTGAGAAAATCTTTCATATTTAAAATGCTCAAATCTTCATGATTATCTTTATGAGCATACAGAAATCTGACATGTATTTTGTGCTTTAACTGCAAAGTTAAAGCATTTGAGCAACATGATGCTTTTAGGAAAACATGGGTTCATTGTGTGAGAACTTAATTGAACTTCTATGGATTCACGTTAACCAGTGTTTCCTACCCAAGAAGTTAATCCTTGAGTGATCGAGTGTGATGAGTCAATTTCTGAGTGTGGGTGTGTGATGAGTAGAAAAATAGAAATGAGAGTTTGGTTAGAAGCGAGCTTAATGATAAAAAGAAAGAGGGTGTGAGATAAGTGTAAAAAATTATCAAACTCTGCACCAAACTTTTTTCTGAGTCGGGCAACCACATTACTGATTGTTTCACATTTCTTTGGTGAACATCATTGAAACAGGAAACTAGCCCATGCCAACTCTTGTTTAAACCCCACCTGCTACTCATTTCTTTCTTAACAGAGAAATGTTTCCATTTTTCTTGGGGATGCAACATATTATCTATCTGATTTTCATTTGGAAAATCTGGATATTGAAAAAGAAGGAAGTCTGCCCCACCTTCGCACTTCGATCATGCACAATTGAGTCCGTGTATTACCGTTGTTGTTTCAATGGTTTATACATTTTGAGCCTATTATTAAAAGCAATCATCATGCTTAATTCTTTCATACACAAGCACGTACACACAGGAAATTCGTTTTTCTATCTAAACGTTCATAGTTTAACCTTGTGTTATTCGATGATTGAATGGAAGACCTGGGGGAGTGAACATCAAAAATCTCCTTTCCAATGTGTATTCGTTACACACAACGACTTTGTGTTATTGACAGGCATTTTTAACTGATTCATTTGTTGATTCAGGTGTTCCACTCTATTTTTTCTGAATTTGAAAAGATTCAGTTGAATACTTGACGAATTGATGGATAATCAGAGGCTCGATCATGTGATGAGAGATCAATGGTCAGATAAAGATTAATGACATTTCTTAAGGAAGTTTTGATGATTTCTATGCTTCAATCATCAAAAAGGGGGAGAAGATAATTTCAAGAAATGTTTGATGAAGAAGAGTTTGTAAAAGTTATGGGGAGAGACTCGAGAAATGGAGAAATTTATTTCAAGAAGTTTGATCTGAAGAAATTTCATTGCAAGAATTTTGTCAAAGAATGCAAATTATGTGGAGATTGTACAAGTTTGAAAGAGAAAGTTCAGAGATTTCAAAATGCGAGTAGAATTTACTGAAATTTTCTTTGAAGTTTGATTTGCTGAAGAAAAGCGAACTAAATCTGAAGATAATTTCTGTCTGAAGTCTGAAATAGATTTTGTTATCTTGGGGGAGATTGTCCAAGATTGTTGAAAAATCATTATCACAGACTTTGGAGAGTTTACAGAAAGGTTGAAGATTGTTTTTGAACATAAAAGGGGAGATTGTGATTCTATGGTTAATTTTTCTGAAGATGATTTGTTTCTAAATTAAAGTAGGAGATAAAATTTGTGAAAGAATTTTACAAGGAGTAGATTGTATAAATTTGTGCTAAAGAGGGAGATTTCATTGCATATCTTTTTGAAGATGATCTTGATCCAAAGGGGGAGATTGTTAGTGCATAAATATGTTGGATACAAGATCATAGAAGACTGAAGACTGAAGTCAAGACAAGTCAAAGCTCAAGTCAAACTCTCTTATGCTAAGTCAAAGTTCTTTATAATAAAGTCAAAGTCTAAGTGTATGTAGTGTGAGTTTTTAATGGTATACGTGTTTTGTCAAATAGGTATATGACTATATTAGAGAGTTGTATCAAGTACGCGTTCATTATTAGAGAGAGAAAGTCTTGAAAGAACTTACTGTGTATCGATTCTTGAGATTGAAATAAAATGAAATTTGATTGAATTTGATTGTGTCATCTTGTTTTACACTGATTGTGGGACACACAGTTTTGACAAGCACTTCTCCACATATCTCAAGTGTCACGCTTGTGATATGGGCCAAAAGACCGGTCATCTCCCCTTAGTTGCATGGTGTAGGATTAGACATCCATTTTTTAGTATCTTTGAAAAGATTACGTCCATGTCATTCAAGTGGGGTGTGTCTAATGGCTCAGGGTCTCAAGTCCATCACACTTTAACACTTTTAGCAAGTGGCCACTTGTCAAGAAGATGTTTGTTCAATATAAACTTGAATAAAGATCGGAGTAAACATCAATTCATGAGCAATATTCACTTTGTATTTGTTTTTAGACCTCAACTTCCCATCACACCCAAGCTAAGGGATTAGCCTATCATCGCTTGGTTGTCTTGCATTTTTAAGGAAAACATTTGAACACAATACTCAAAGAAGACAATACTTGACCCAAATACTTTGTAGAAACTAACCCAACAAAAGCACTAGATGAAAAGAAAGTCACTAAGAGTATATTTTGAGAAATCAAACTAGAGATTAGTGGCTAAAAACACAAAAGAGTTCAATAACTTCACATCCACATTCAATTAAACTTGATTAAAATCTTGAATAGGAGAAGTATTGGAAAACTTGGTGCCAAAGAAACTAAGAACTAGAGAGATTTAAGTAACCAACAAGCAATTAGCAAACAAAAACAACAAGAGAGTCTAACAACTTCGCATCTATGCTCAATTTAACTTGATCAAAAGTTTGAGTAAGAGAAGTTGTAAGATACTTGTAGCCAAAGAAACTAAGAACTTGGAAATCTTGTAAGTAACAAAGCACTAGAACAATTTTGCAATTAAACTTTAATATATAGCAAGACAAATTGGTTATAACCGATTACAATAAGCAAGATCAAGTAGTGAGGTAATGTAATGTGTCTTAAAATCCTAGCCAAAGCTTCCCTTACATAGTAAAGGAAGAGGCTTACAAAAGGGGTTAATAACCATAAGATAATAATAAAAGTGTACTTTCATTGACTAAGTACACAAGCCTAAGACTACTAATCCTTGGGGCCAAAGTAACATGACAAATTTTCTAGAAATCTTCTATTTCTAGTTGGATGAAACGTGGAAATTAAGTAATCTTCAAAAGATATTTTCATTGTCAAAATGTTTCTTCAAAAATCCATCAACACTCGGCACATATGCTGCAACAGTCCCTTTTCTCCTTCATTCTTTAGTCATAAATCTGCTACAACATGGTTATTCTGCAAAACATGGGCTAAACAACGAAATCAGGCCCAAAAACCATAAAATTGGGCCATCAGGCCCAATGAAACAAACTAAACCAATAAAAAGCAAAATAATAACCGAAAGACTCAAGATTTTGGGCTTTAAACAATAAAATCAAATAAAACAGTTGGAAATGTGATGCTGCAACAATACAAATTGTACACACATCAATGTGCATCGACGGTAGGGCTATCAATAAAATCTCCATCAAACATCGGTTTCCTATCCCTCGTCTGGAAGATATGCTCGACGAACTATTTGGCTCTACCATTTTTTCGAAGATCGACCTCCTTAGCGGTTATCATCAAATTCTTCGACCCAGTGACGAGTGGAAGACAACCTTCAAAACACTCTTCGAGCACTATGAATGGTTGGTAACGTCGTTCGGGACATCAAATGCGCCAAGAAATTTTATGAGGATGATGAACCAGGTGCTCCGTCCCTTCATTGGATCTTTCGTTGTCGTTTATTTCGACGATATCCTTATCTATAGCCAAAACAAAGAGGATCATTTGAAACATCTACAACAAATCTTAACAGTCCTTCAAACAAACAACTTGTTCGATAACTTATAGAAGTGCACCTTTTACACCAACAAACTTCTCTTTCTTGGTTTTATCGTTGGCGAAACATGACTCAAAGTAGAAAACGAGAAGGTGCGAACAATATAAGACTGATTGACCCCGAAAACGGTATCTGATGTCCGTAGCTTCCATGGCTTGGCCACGTTCTATCGCCGCTTCATTCGAGATTTCAGCACCATTACCACTCCCATCACCGAGTGTCTTAAGAAAGGAAAGTTTCAATGGGGCCCCGACCAAGGTTATAGTTTCTCTTAAATCATGGGAAAGCTATGTACCGCTCCTATCCTCACACTTCTAGATTTTGAGAAAGTTTTTGAATTCGAATGGAACGCTAGTGGCGTTCGCATTAGGGATGTCCTCTCCCAAGAAAAGAGACCCATCGCCTTCTTAAGCGAAAAATTAAGTGAGTCCCGTCAAAAGTGGAGTACTTATGATCAAGAGTTCTATGCCGTAGTTCGAGCCTCGCAACAATGGAAACATTACCTAGTCTAAAAGGAGTTCATCTTGTTCACTGATCACCAAGCATTGAAATTCATCAACAACCAAAAGAGCATCAGCAAGATGCATACTCGTTAGGTAAGTTTCCTAAAAAAATTCTCTTTTGTCATACAACACAAACCAGGTGCCACCAACAAAGTGGTAGATTCCCTAAGTCGAAGGGCCACTCTACTCGTAACATTAGCACAAGAAATTGTGGGTTTTGAGACTCTCAAAGAATTATATCAAGACGACACAAATTTCAAAGAAGTGTGGCAACTTACGAACGAGCCACCCCAAGCGACGATTTCTATATCGTTGATGGATACCTCCTCAAAGGTAACCAACTCTGCATTCCCCTCTCCTCTCTACGGGAAAAGCTTATCAGAGACATACATCGCGAGGGATTAGGAGAACATTTAGGATGAGACAAGACCATTGCAAGCTTAGAAGAAAAATATTTCTGGACCCGTCTAAAAAGGGATGCAAGCACACTTGTTCAAACATGTTACATTTGTCAAACAACCAAGGGGAAAACACAAAATATCGGTCTCTATATTCCCCTACCTGTACCCGACAATATTTGGCAAGATGTTTCCATGGATTTTGTCCTAGGACTACCCCGAGCATAAAGAGGAGTAGATTCAATTTTCGTTGTAGTCGATCGATTCACCAAGATGACTCACTTCATCGTATGCAAGAAAACGGTCAATGCAAGACACATCGCGCGATTTATTTTTCAAAGAGATTATTCGGTTACATGGAGTACCAAAGACGATCATGTATGATCGCGACACAAAATTCCTAAGTCACTTTTGGATCACCTTGTGGAAACTATTTGGCACCACCCTCAATAAGAGTAGCACCTTACACCCGCAAACTAATGGACAAACAAAAGTTACCAAGACAATGGAATCAAGCCTTGGCTTAAATCGAATTTTCCGATAATAGTACCATACACACGACAATGGGTTGCTCCCCTTTCTCCTTGGTATACTCCTCCCCTCCAAATCATGTCGTGGATCTAGTTAAGATTCCTCAACTTGCAAAGACCAACATTGTAGTTGCAAAATTGGCCAAAGATTTTCAAAACAGCAAAGAGATCGTCAAAGCGAGACTTGAAGCCTTCGAATTGATGAACAAAGCCTGAGTGAACTAGCGTTGAAAATAGAAAACTTTCAAGGAAGGCGAAGCTGTCACGGTCTTCCTACGAAAAGAGCGGCTCCCAGTCAGTACGTATGGTAAATTACAACGTCGGAAGCACGGTTCGTTCAAGATTATACGAAAAATCAATGACAATGCTTATGTCGTCGCTTTACCAGAGTCGCTACACATTTCAAATACTTTCAATGTGGCAGACATCTATGAATACCACGTAGATAAGTCTATTTATCCAGATGAGAAATCGGGCTCGACTTATTTAGAAGTGGATGAGACTGATGAAGAGAGTATCACAACCAAAATAGAAAATCAGATCGACAGGGCAACCAAACAGGGGATCCAACAACTTTCCCCGTGGGCTAAGGCCGCACACCAAACCGCACAACTCATTGAATGCGCACACAATGAGTCATGTGACCACCCATGTAACACCCCAAAAATTCCAAAATAGTTGACAAATTAAAACTTCCAAAACTCTTAAATACAAAGCCTTGAAATATCAAACATCTAAAGTTACAAGGAAGTATCACTATAGCAATGTATCAGAGTTCTAACGGAACTACCTAGTCCCACAAAGTAGGGACAACATTAGTCGGGTGTTACTAAAACCACCAAAGCTGCTATCTTCACCAAACCGGATGACGTCACTAAGCCATCCTACCGGAACTTCTGCCAAGCTCCACTCGCCACACAGATCCATCTAAGACCTGATATACATGTCGAAAATAAAAAGTGTTAGGCTTAACGCCTAGTGAGTTAAAGCAGTTTTCATCATATAAATCATAAAACATTTAAAGTGAACGTTTTACTCCGAATAAGGCCATTTTAGAAATATTGATTATAAAGAGGCTTTATTTGCAAATCAAGTTACTTCTAATTTCCAAACACCCATTTTAAATAATTATTCGACACCTAAATTTCCCAAAACGCACCCACACGGTATTTCGTCAAAAGACTCTTTGTGTAAATAAAATGGTACGTTTTAACACCGAAGGCATGGGTAAGGGAATACCCAAAATAACACTTTTTGGTGACGGGGGAGACCCGATTCCATCGAATGTGGCGGGCACACAAAGTTAACCCACTCATCAACGTTCTCGAGTTTCGCATAGACCATGATCCCTGTATCCGGCTTCTCTAAGCTACCACCACAAGATACCCAAATGACCTAGCGTCTACTCGACCTCTAGATGAGTCTCACCATAAAGTCACAATTCCCCGTATCCAGATCACCATGGGCACCACCGCAAGACTTAGCTCCGTATACGGCTCTCCAATAGCACCACCACAAGCTTACATATCAACATGACTTGGGGACCACTCACTAGACTCAAACATGGACATCAAAACTCCATGATGAACATAACGACTCATATGGCTATGGATCCAATGCATTACAGTCTAAACTTTACATGACTCCATATGAATGAACTAACGCATCCAAAACATGTAATAACCAAAATTTGTATAATAATTGAATTTCCATAAAGCGCCCATATTGAGCTGTTTAAACGAAATAACATCCCTAAACTCATTAGAGTATAACTCAAGCCACAAGGCATCTTAAAACGTTTGCCAATAAAAGCAAAACCAATATGACTATACGTGTCGAAGTATAATTTTCCCAAAATATGCATTTCCATCAATGTATTGTCGGTCGAAGGCCAAAACTGTAGGATTCATAATTTCTCAAAATGCTTGTAGTGTCCAAAATGATAATTCCCGTTTACTCACGCCATTGAAGCCGAACTTGTTTAAAACATCGATATCTCAAACTCATAAGTAAAGTAAAATCCCAAGACTCCCGCTTGTACCCAACTTTTCACCAAAATAAAACCCAACACCTTATGTTGTCTAGTTTATTTAATAATTCCAATAAAATTCCTTTAGTAGGTTTGGAAATCATTTGATGCTAAAACACCCCAAACACACTTAGCAACCCTCATAAAGCTTTGACATTCCAAGTATGTGAAAATACCCATTTACCATGAAATTCATCAAATGTAAAATGTGTTTATAACATATGTTCAAGAATCCCCTTTTTGTGACTCAAACACTTCATAAAATATTGTAACCCATTTCTCAAGAGTTTGCAAGCATAAAGTGTGCAAGTATACCAAATATGTGTATTGTACAAATGTTCACAAAATCTTATTAAAATGAAGTAAACTCATGGATATACATTTAAAACCCAAAATATGTGCATTTTGACATATATATAGTTTTTGAAAGCAACTAGAACTCACCTTGCTAGATTTAGACTAAATCTAGGTTTTACCAACACAACTTGAGCTCCTTGAAGGAAAATTGGAAACCTTCTAGATCCTTAGGTTCAAGCTCTCAACCAAGATCCTTAGACACAAATATTCTCATAGCTACATTAAATCCCAACAAATGGAAGAAGAAAGGAAATACCAAAACCCTAGCTTTTAAGTGAAGAATGGAGGAGATTACCTTGGCCACAACACTTGAACCCACAAGCTTAAGTTCTTGGTGATCCACACTTGGTCTCAACAAACCCTAGGTTGACAAGGAATGAGGAGAGGGGTTTATGGAGTAAAAATCGCCTAAGAGGCCCTCTAAATCGGATCTGAAACGAGTTGGGGAATAAAATGAGATTAATTGGGTGAAGAGTGGATTTTATACCAACAGGACCCCGTGGGCGACAATGCCCGACGATAGTGCCAAGGGCATTATCGCGGGTCATAATCGCGAGCTCCACTCCCCGCTCGGTACCATTTCAGCGACAGTGACACGCGATTGTGCTACTGTCACTATCGCGGTCACAGTCGCTTGACACGTAACGCAACCTTCAAACCTTCCGCGATTGTGACCAGCGACTATGACATTTGTCATAGTCGCATGGCACTCTCGCGCCAAGCACGACTCGCCCCAATTTCTTCTCTTTGTCGATCCAAGTGCGCAAACCGAGTCTACCAGGTTCTTAAACAGGTTCCAAAACGAGACATCTCCTAACGCAGGGATTTTGAACATTGTTACTTATTTGAGTTTTTCGGGTGTTACAATCCTCCGCACCTTGAAAATGATTTCGTCCTCGAAATCTTGACCCGGAAGGCCCAAAACTCCATGGGGCATGGGGCATTACTATCGAATCTAATTTTACCAAATACACGCCCCACCCAAAAACTTGGCTCCTTAGCCGTAAAACATTTCTCTCGTACTTACAAGCAATCTTACCAACAAGCAAGCATATGTCCAGGGGTACCACACTCCTTTTTCCTCGCAACACATTCTCACACGTACCTAGCAGAGGTTACGAGAAGTGGTTCCACCACTTTATTGGCAATGACAATTCTTCCCAAAGTCTGTCACCCGAAAGACTTGGGCGAACTACCCGATCTCAAACCTTCAACTATTCCTTGATCCCAGTGGTTTTGTGAAGAGTTGCTGACCTACCGATCCCCATATACTTGGAAGATGCACCCTTGGTTCACGCCTTCTGGTAGATTCCCTTAGAACCTCCAATTAAGAGTCCGGGTTAAGAACAACCCTACAAATGGCCCTTGCGACTAGACTTTCTAACGAGGGCCCAAACCTAGGGATACCTCTCACAACGATAAGATCATTCCTAAGACCACCACTGATCTCGACTTAGCTCTCACCTAACAAGCTGCAAGGAAAGTCTAGCACACTAACAAAAGGTAAAACCACTATCAAATAATAAGGCAAGATCCTACACATGAGCCACCAACAAGATCACTAAGGTTCCCAACCTTTCTTAGAGTTGACAAGCCTTCAAAATTCCCACAATCCTCATGGAGCTTACAACTTAGTTCAATCCCTTGACTAGAAGGTTCCGCTAGGCTCCTAATTGATTGCACCCCAAAATCCATTTACTTGGTCGTACCAGACCGAGTATCGTCACCACTTGAAAGTTGATTCCACTTATCTTAATAGAGGGTGTCCTATCTTATAATACGTCAAAATCTTAAGTCTAGGATTTGGTTGGGTCTGCAATTCCGCGATAGCCTCGAGTCGACCAACTCATGGATTCATTAAATTTTAAAAGTCTCGCTTAGCGGGGTCTTCCAAAATGTCACGCAGATCTTCTTAGCATTATATGACCAAATACTATCTACTGCTTATCTTATTAGCTTCAATGGACAACATCCCGAATTCTTAGCGGTCACTTGCTAACGACTCCTTCTACGGTCACGGGTGGAAACATTTTCTTGATCTTTCTAAGTAAACTGACACTCGACTCGCCTCAAGAAACCTCCTCTAACACCGGTACTATTTAACTCCCATTACCAATGTCTTCGATTTAAATTCTTATGTTGGTTCTCAATTAAAACAACTACGTCAATCGGTTACCAACCCCGGAGCTTACCTCTTAAAACTTCTACTCTCTCCCTATTATCGATTCAAGCCTTGACTACATGACTTAACACCCACAGCCCCCTTACCTACCCCTATAGGGCTCCCAGAAATGCTATCAACATCGATCTCTAGCATCAGGTACCAGAAACTGGCACCACTTATCCATTAAACGAGACAGCGACAAATCATTCTAACAAAGACTCGAATACGATAGCTTAACTACCCTATGGAACGCAATAATTGGGGATCATACCTGTTGTCACCGACATGCCATCCCATCCTGGGCACGCTATGCCCACTACATGAGGGCAATCGTTCTTGATATGACCCGACTCTTTTCACATAAAACTGATAGTGCCCTTGATGGAACAATCCCGATGGGAGTGACCTAACTTGCCACACTTGAGACACGTCAAAGGGTTGGGGTTGCACCTCCCCGCATGCTTGGCTTGACATTCACGACACCATTTCGACTTCCTGCAATGGCTACTTCTCTTATCTTCTTCATAATTATGGTATTCATGGGGTGGACTCCTCCGGTACTCCCGTTTCCTCTTTTTTGAAAACTCTGCCTCTTCTTCTTCACCCCGGGAATGAACGTCTTCCATAAACTGCGATTCTTCTATTGCTTCCCGAAGAGTGGAAGCCTTGGAACATCGGACCATCGCCTTCATACTAGCGGGCAGTCCGTTCATGTAAGCATTGACTCTGTCCTTCTCACTCAGAACGATATGTCCTACTAGATCCAATTTTTCCATGAGGAGGTTGGAGTATTCTGTCACCGACATATCTCCTTTCTTCAGAGCTTCGAACTCATCTTCTATTCTGTCTATCGCCCTTTCATTACAATATTCGTCCAACACTTCCTTCTTGAATGCATCCCATGTTAGTGACGAAGCAATAGCAGTTCCCATAGTGGTTTTGGTGACGTTCCACCAAGTAAGAGCTCGACCCCTCATCATGCGGGAGGCAAATTTCACCTTCTGCTCCTCCTCAAACTCGCTAGTGTCAAATGCTTGTTCCATCTCTTGGATCCAATTCAAGCACGCCACTGGACTGTCAGTCCCTGCAAACTCTGGCGGCTTGCTGCACAGAAAGTTCTTGTATGCGCGGGCCCTCTCATTATATTTCATGTTAGCAGCAACAAGATCCTCCATACGAATCACATTCCCGGTGTCACCGAGACTCCGCACATCTGGCTCATTAATTATTTCACGTCTCCGGTCATTTGCATCTCTGGCCTCTAACGCCTTCATTATCCTTTACTCTTGTTGCTCCGTAGCCGACATCATCAATTGAACCATGTTATCCAACAACTCGCTTTGAGAATTTGCCTTTTGAGTTTGCATTTCTCTTCCTGCATCCGCCATTCTTTTCTGACACACACGAGAATGAGATTAAGAATCTTAGACCAATACAATAATCGCAACTTATGACATACTAATGCACATCTCAAGCATCGTAATAATGGTAGAGTCAAGCACACTCACGTAACAATATAATCATAATAGCAGTAGCTAAGTGAAATTATGAACATAATATACATAAGGATCTTCGTCACCATAGCCACGACCCTTAACTAATGCATTTCTGTCGACCACCGCAACCTACACTCATCTAGAAGTTCTACCCATAACGAACAAGTCATAACTTAAAGTCTCAGCTTAAGTCTAGGCATCTAAGATCCATACCTAGTTCACTTAAACTAGAGCTCTGATACCAACTTGTAACACCCCAAAAATTCGAAAATAGTAGACAAATTAAATGTAACACCCAGAATTCTGAGATCCGTGTATTATTCTTTCTTATTTTGGAACCTTTTCATGGTTGGAAATTATTAGTATTTTATCGAGCCTTTCGGAGTTAAGTATCGAGGGTAGAAGATCATCAAAATTTGGGAAGGTTGGGACTCTTCGCGATTGTGCCAGCGAGTGTGACTTGGTCACAATCGCGAAGGGCACTATCGACGAAGATCTTAGGGCCATGGTACATTCCTCGCGATTGTGCCCGCGAGAGTGACATGTCACTATCGCCGGGGCACTATCGCCGACGGGTGTTTTGGGTATAAAAATGCCAAGTCGCGATTTTCAGTTATTTCTATCTGATTTCTAGGGTTTGGGAGCGTTTTCCCTACTGATTTCGGTAAGTATCTTCCATCTACACTTCTCTCCTCATTTATGATGATTTTAGGTCATTAATGGTGGTCCTTATCACATTTAGGAAGTATTGTTGGTGAACTCTCTAGTGATTAATCATCTCACCTCTACTCTCTCCATTTCTAGGGTTTAGTTTCATTCAAGGAAACTACTAAGGTGAGTTCTTACCTTTTTACTAAACCTTATACATGTCAAAAGGTGGATTTTAAATACCTAATACCTCCTCTTTCATATATTTGATTTGTATAATTTTGTGCTAAACCTAACTTTTGGGGATATTAGTGTTTGTGATGATTTTTGGGGAAATGATGATTTATGAACGTTGATAATGTTCTTTAGCTTGTTTTACTTCGGTTATGTCTTTAAGTGAATGACATTGCTATGCAAAACTTATGAACTTAGAAATATTGGTATTGTGGTTAACTACTGATAAGTTTGCATGTTTACTCACTTCATATTTTGGGGATTTGAAACAAAAAAGAATCATCTATATTTTGACTAGTGGCCTCTTGGTAAACAATGGAAGTGATTTTGGTGGAAAACACCCTTCATATCATTTATTTCATATTAACCATTGCTGGGATTACTTGTTGAGCCTTATGCGCATTATTTGGCTTATTTGATGCATTGGGAGTCATGATCCCGTAATTGGTTTATTATTGTTCCGGCGTTGGGACGACTAGTTTTCCACGTCGAGGCACGTTAGGTACCGGATGAGGTATAAGTCCTTCGTGCTCAGGTATTACGATATTGGATGAGGAGCTCGACGTAGGAACCCTTCGGGTTTGAACTTGAGTTTCCGCGGGTGTATGTTTAAAGCCACTGAGCCTGACATCCCTTGCGTGTACCTTATTTGTTTATTGGCTTTACTGACACATTGAATGACTTACTTTTGTGTTCCATCATTCGTGTTAGTAAGCGGGTCTCCCCCGTTAACCCAAGAGGTAATTATCGTATTTTAAAGAGTATTATTGTTATTATTACCATTATTGTCGTTGTATAAAAAGAAACTCTTTTACTCACTTTTATGTTTGATTTCCTTAAACTGCAAATGTTTGATCTCACTAGGCTTTAGCGT
Organism: Arctium minus; assembly: GCA_954870635.1. Taxonomy (NCBI): domain Eukaryota; kingdom Viridiplantae; phylum Streptophyta; class Magnoliopsida; order Asterales; family Asteraceae; genus Arctium; species Arctium minus. The sequence goes on along the minus strand of OX941092.1, from coordinate 68,918,926 downwards.
AACACTTTTTCTTAAAATGACATGTATAACAGGTCAGGTTTCCGGTGGGGTTCGTCGGGACTGAGCGGATAGCTTTGGGGTCAAGAGCAGTCTTTTTGGGAGATGTATAGACCGGCGTTTTTGAATAGTGAACATACCTTTTGGAAGAATAGCAACACCCGATACTAATCTTTCTTATTTAAGTTAGATTATTAGGTTGTTAGTATATTGTTCATTTGATTAAATGTAATGTTTATAGCATTGTATCCCCGTTCTATCGGGATGATACTTTGGGTTTGATTATAGCAGGTTTATACGTAGGTTTTCATCTATTTATAGCCGTCTTTTTGCCAAAATTTCGAATTTTTTATTTCGCTAATTTTTAGGGTGTTACATTAAAACTTCCAAAACTCTTAAATACAAAGCCTTGAAATATCAAACATCTAAAGTTACAAGGAAGTATCACTATAATAATGTATCAGAGTTCTAACGGAACTACCTAGTCCCACAAAATAGGGACAACATTAGTCGGGTGTTACTAATACCACCAAAGTTGCTATCTTCACCAAACCAGATGACGTCACTAAGTTATCCTACCGGAACTTCTACCAAGCTCCACTCGCCACACAGATCCATCTAAGACCTGATATAAATGTCGAAAAGAAAAAGTGTTAGACTTAACGCCTAGTGAGTTAAAGCAGTTTTCATCATATAAATCATAAAACATTTAAAGTGAACGTTTTACTCCGAATAAGGCCATTTAAGAAATACTGATTATAAAGAAGCTTAATTTGCTAATCAAGTTACTTCTAATTTCCAAACACCCATTTTAAATAATTATTCGACACCCAAATTTCCCAAAACGCATCCACACGATATTTCGTCAAAAGACTCTTTGTATAAATAAGATGGTACGTTTTAACACTGAAGGCTTGGGTAAGGGAATACCCAAAATAACACCTTTCGGTGACGGGGGAGACCCGATTCCATCGAAGTGGCGGGCACACAAAGTTAAGTCACTTAGCAATGTTCTCGAGTTTCGCATAGACCATGGATCCCCGTATCCGGCTCCTCTGAGCTACCACCGCAAGATACCCAAATGACCTAGCGTCTACTCGACCTCTAGATGAGTCTCACCAGAAAGTCACAAGTCCCCGTATCCGGCTCACCATGGGCACCACCGCAAGACTTAGCTCCGTATACGACTCTCTAAGAGCACCACCGCAAGCTTACATATTAACATGACTTGGGGACCACTCACTAGACTCAAACATGGACATCAAAACTCCATGATGAACATAACGACTCATATGGCTATGGATCCAATGCATTACATTCTAAACATTACATGACTCCATATGAATGAAGTAACACATCCAAAACATGTAATAACCAACATTTGTATAATAATTGTATTTCCATAAAGCGCCTATATTGGGCTGTTTAAATGGGACAACATCCCTAAACTCATTAGAGTATAACTCAAGCCACAAGGCATCTTAAAACATTTTCCAATAAAAGCAAAACCAATATGACTATACGTGTCGAAGTATAATTTTCCCAAAATATGCATTTCCATCAATGTATTGTCGGCCGAAGGCCAAAACCGTAGGATTCATAATTTCTCAAAATGCTTGTAGTGTCCAAAATGATAATTCCCGTTTACTCACGCCGTTGAAGCCGAATGTAACACCCTCTAATTTGGAAAGAATGACTAATTAAAAACCTTTTTTAAAAATACCTTAAAGGATAATAAAATCTCTTACTAAAAGTCCATAATTGGAGTACATTCCTAAATTGAACCATCAACAAATAATAAAAGTCCTATATAAACACTAACTAAAGCCGAGTGTTACTATAACCCAATACCAATCGCTATCTCCAATATAAATGCGGAAGACTTCAACAAGCTAATCACCTTCTCGAGCACACAACTAGCACTCACCGCTTCTCTATCGCTGGAACTAATCCCGGAATGAAACCTGATGCACATGCCGACAAGTAAAAGGGTTAGGCTAACGCCTAGTGAGTTCAAGAGTTTATCTCATGATTATAAGGGAAAGCGTAAAAAGGAGATATTGTAACTTAAAATCATGATCCTTTGAAATGATTTACTTAACAAAATAAGAGAACAACACATTTACTATAATATGCATTTTATAAATGGATGCCTCAACGCCAAAACATTCTTTCATGAAATAATGAAATCAAACACTTATTCAAAACGAGAATATTGGTAATGCCCGAATAATGAAATTTGAGTAAACTTTATAAAACCAACGACTAAAATATGAGTAAATTCAAGTCTCTAAAATTATAGCATAAGGGAGATGCTCCAACTCAAACGTGAATATAAATTGACTCCCAAATTATGATGATGTAAATAATACTTCATGTCCCAAAACACGCCAAAACACGGGTAGGGATCAACACTCAACCCATAGAACACGGAATGAACTCATGTATCTAAAATGTCACTGCAAACAAATATATAAAAGACTCAGCCCAAAGACAACACCTTTCGGTGACGGGGGAAACCTGATTCCGCATAATGCGACATTCACAAAGTAAGCCACACATTATGTTAAACTGGTATTAAGTATCGGGCTCAACATATTTCAAAATACACCCATAGATACTTGCACGGAGGACTTACACCATACCGAAGAAGCCAACCCGCTCCGCAATGGGGGTTAACTAGCGTTCCACTATTGGACAAATAATAAAGTATCGAGCTCAGCATATTTCAGCATACACCCATAGATACTGCACGAAGGACTTATAATCCCAATCCTATGCCTAACGTGCCGCACGAAGGACTTACAATCCCAATCCTATGCCAACGTGCCACGATGTGAGAGCCTAGTCGTCCCAACATCGCCCAAAATAACAAAAGTGCTAATGGATCCATAGCAGACGGGGATGAAACATTACATGACTCAAAACATGTAATTCTCAAATAAGATGCAATAATTGCAAATCATAACCAAACGCTCTACAATTGAGCTAATAAAACGGACAAGTGTCCTCATAACCCAACAAAATCCAAACGAGCCATAAGCTCAACAAACCCAAAGACCCAACGTTGAAAATCATAAAGTTGAAATCAAACGTAAACGACCCAAAATAATGTAACCCATACTTCAACACACCCAAATGACTTCAACATGATTTAGATCGGGACAAAACATTTTCCAAAGTGGGTTTATACCTTTTATTCCTTCAAACCATCCCATGACACCCAATAGCATGCATTTATACTCAAACTATGCTCCATGCAATAAATCATTTAAATACCCAAAATATATGATTTATTTATCAAAATGCCCAAAATCCTAAATATGGGTGTTTTATAAGTTTATAAAGCTGAATACTTCCAAATAACCAAAACTTATCAGCTGATTAGCAGTTAACAATTTTCATATAAAACCTGTAAACACTTTAAAATAGACGTTTTGGCATGTACACCGTTTTCACAAATCAACTTGAACTCACCTTGCTAGATTTAGGCTAAATCTAGATTTTACCCTCCCCTCGAGCTCCTTTGAAGGGCACTTGAATCTTCAAGCCGAAAACTTCCAAAACCTAGATCCACACATTCCAAACCATAAATACCCATATTTAACCATTCAGATACATTCCCCAAACCTTATTTACTAAAATCCTCAACAAGATCAAAAACCCTAGTTTCCCTAAAACCATCAGTTTCGAGGTTTGAGCAACCAAATACTAGGAAAACATCAATGGAGCATTTATAACATCATTTCAAGAAAGCTTACCATTCTAGATGATGAGATTTTCCGAGGGCACCCAATCCAACTCTTCAACCCGAGCTCCCAATCGTTGAACTTGACGAGGAAGATAAAGGTGGAGGTTTTGTGGCTCGAGATCCCACTAGCTAGATGATGAATAATCATATGGTTCAAGGGAAAAACTTTCAAATTTGGGTTAGGGTTCGACTTTGAGATTTAGGAGAGAAAAGGGAAGGGATTAGAAAATGAAAATGAGGGAAATGGGTGAAAATTCGGACATTTAGAAGACCAGAGGTCGCGGCGACCTTGCCACGCGATAGTGACATTGTCACTATCGCGAGGGCACTCTCACAGAGATTGTACCACGGGTGGTACGCCTCCGGAGATTATGCCACGCGATAGTGACACATGTCACTATCGCGAGTCACTCTCGTGCCACATGTACCGAAGCCCAAAAATGTCTAAAACTCGAGATTTTCGCATGGGTCGATTTAAGGTTCGAAAGTACAACTTATTTCACCCAAAAAGATAGACGGAAGGTGAAGAAATGACTGGAGATGAACGGAAACTTACTAAGCAAAAATTCGGGTGTTACACCGAACTTGTTTAAAACATTGATATCTTAAACTCATAAGTAAAGTAAAATCCCAAGACTCCCGCTTTTACCCAACTTTTCACCAAAATAAAACTCAACACCTTATGTTGTCTAGTTTATTTAATAATTCCAATAAAATTCCTTTAGTAGGTTTGGATATCATTTGATGCTAAAACACCCCAAACACACTTAGCGACCCTCATAAAGCTTTGACATTCCAAGTATGTGAAAATACCCATTTACCATGAAATTCATCAAATGTAAAATGTGTTTATAACATATGTTCAAGAATCCCCTTTTTGTGACTCAAACACTTCATAAAATATTGTAACCCATTTCTCAAGAGTTTGCAAGCACAAAGTGTGCAAGTATACCAAATATGTGTATTGTACAAATGTTCACAAAATCTTATTAAAATGAAGTAAACTCATAGATATACATTTAAACCCCAAAATATGTGCATTTTGACATATATATAGTTTTTCAAAGCAACTAGAACTCACCTTGCTAGATTTAGACTAAATCTAGGTTTTACCAACACAACTTGAGCTCCTTGAAGGAAAACTTGAAACCTTCTAGATCCTTAGCTCCAAGCTCTCAACCAAGATCCTTAGACACAAATATTCTCATAGCTAGATTAAATCCCAACAAATGGAAGAAGAAAGGAAATACCAAAACCCTAGCTTTTAAGTGAAGAATGGAGGAGATTACCTTGGCCACAACACTTGAACCCACAAGCTTAAGTTCTTGGTGATCCACACTTGGTATCAACAAACCCTAGGTTGACAAGGAATGAGGAGAGGGGTTTATGGAATGAAAATTGCCTAAGAGGACCTCTAAATCGGATCTGAAACGAGTTGGGGAATAAAATGAGATTAATTGGGTGAAGAGTGGATTTTATACCAACAGGACCCCGTGGGCGACAATGCCCGGCGATAGTGCCAAGGGCATTGTCGTGGGTCATAATCGCGAGCTCCACTCCCCGCTCGGTACCATTTCAGCGACAGTGACACGCGATTGTGCCACTGTCACTATCGCAGTCACAGTCGCTTGACACGTAACGCGACCTTCAAACCTTCCGCGATTGTGACCAGCGACTATGACATTTGTCATAGTCGCATGGCTCTCTTGCGCCAAGCACGAATCGCCCCGATTTCTTCGCTTTGACGATCCAAGTGCCCAAAACGAGTCTACCAGGTTCTTAAACAGGTTCCAAAATGAGACATCTCCTAACACGGGGATTTTGAACAGTGTTACTTATTTGAGTTTTCTGGGTGTTACAACCCACGTGACTTAAGGCCGCACAGTTAGCCGCGCGCGTCAAGATGGGTGTGAGGCGACGTTTTCTATTTTTCTGTTGTTTCCTTCCTTATTTTCGTATTTCCTTATCTCTTAGTTAATTAGATAATTACTATGTTTTCTTTGTTGATTTAATTACGTTTCTTAGTTTATTTAGGGTCTTGAATAATGATCGTTTAGATTCATTGAATTATTAATAAAAGTCTTTCGTGAGTTTTCTCATAATCTTTCGAGTATTTACGTTTCTAAGCTCATGATCATTTAGGTTTAGACGTTTGTCAACACTTCCACACTCTCCCGCTGCGTCACTAATTAGATGAGTGGTGTTTTTGTAATTTTTACTTATTTTCTATTAAAGTTAAAAAAAACATATTATGTATTAATAAATGTGTTAATTGACAAACTTTAGGCACCAAAACGGTGTTTAATAAGAAACCGAGGGGGTGGGACATTGGTCCTTTCTTCATCATGAAGTCACCTCACATAGCCATCGCCAATCCACATTCTGAATGAATGGTGGCAACTAGCCATCTTCTTCTCCTTGCCCATGATCTCAACAACCAGCCACCAAAGATTCAAAAAACGAAAAACCAGGAACAAACATAATCGAATTCCTACGATTTAAAGCCCAAGATTCAAACAGAGAAAACCATAAACTAGGAAATCCGTCTGGTCCCACTTCTTCGAAGAACAGAAAACCAGGAACATGGGGAGGAGGGTTTTCAAGTTGGTTGCCTACTTCCATATTACCCCTTTTGAAGAATTATTAGGGTTTCAATCGATATTTGTGATTGTGGAATCTAACTGTGTTTGTTGGGAACGTACTCCATTGGAACATAAATCGAAGGATGGTATGTAACACCCCTAAAATTTGAAAATAGACGACAAATTAAAACTTTCAAAAATCCTTTAAATACATAGTTTTAATAACAGAGTACTTCAAGTTTACAAAGGAAATAAGACAAGAAAGTGTATTAGAGTTCTAAACGAGACTATATAGTTCCTCAAAATGAATTAGAGTGATCCGGGTGTTACAAAAACTACCAAATCTCTATCTTCCAAAACTGGATGACGCATCAAAAGCCATCCTACGAAACCTCTTTAAAGCTCCAAGCTCCGCTCAACACTAAGACCTGATATACATGTTGATAAGAAAAAGCGTTAGACTTAACACCTAGTGAGTTAAAATAGTTTTCACATATAAAACATAAAACGGTTAGAACGAACGTTTCACTTTAAACACAACCACCCTTTAAAACATAAGCTATAAAAGGGACTACATTTACAAAGCTTGTTATTTCCAATCCGAAATACCCATTTTAGATAAATGACCAATATCCAAACTCACTTAATACACGCACAAGACGCTACTCCAAAATACCATTTATATAAATAAAATTATATATTCCAATACACTGAAAGCATGGGTAACAAAGTACCCAAAAATAATACCATTAGGTGATGGGGGAGACCCAATTCCATAGAATTTGACAAGAACAAAAAGTTAAGCCACTTATCAATGTTCTCGAATTCACCTAGGGCCATGGATCCCCGTATACGGCTCCATTGAGCACCACCGCAAGATTCCCCAAATGACTCTAGTGTCTACTCGACTCTAGATGAGTCTCACCACAAAAGTTACCAGTGTTCGTATTCGGATCTAATGAGCACCACCGCAAGACCTAGCCCCGTATACGACTCAACCGAGTACCATCACGAACTCTCTACCCATGACTTAGGGACCACTCACTAGACTTACGTGTGGACATCAAGACTCCATGCTTAAAATCAACAAACTCTTATGCCTATGGATCCAATGCATTACAATCTAAACTTACATGAGTGACTAACATACGCAAAACATGAAATATCTAACAAGTATGCAATAAATGCATTATACGCCTAAAACTCCATATTGAACTATTAATTTTAATAAACGTCTAAAAACTCATTTGAGTATAATTCAAGCCCAAGGCCTCGTAAAACACTTGACTACTTTAATAAAGCCAATGTAAAATGCATAAGTCAAAAATACATATTTTCTTATATTTGACATGTACATGACACCTATAACACGAATAGGTTCATTAACCGACATATCATCAAAGCATAATGGCCAAAATGCCCACAACCGTATGGTGTGATTCCAGATTCAAGCATTTGACATTCAAAGATTAAAAAGTAAGATCAAGAATCTAGAGAGAGAAATTAGCCACAAGTCTCAATGTCATATATCTCACATGAATGTTTACAAGACTTGAACAATGAAAAGCTTACTTGAGAAAAACAAAGCAAGGCAAGGTATTTATATGGGTCAAACATACCTTGACCTCATACAATACTTACAAAGTAAAAGTCAAAATAACAAATACAAATTGAGTCAAACTCTAGATCTAACATTATCCCCCTTTTGAATCAATTTGCAAGTCTTCACCTGGTCCAACTTCTTGAACTGGTTCTCCTTATTCCCAAATAAGATTCAAACCTTCTTATCCCATTTATGAAATCAATCGTGTCTTGGATAGCAAGAATAACATGACCAGTGAAGATTCTATGCATTCTTGGCAAATGATAATTCTCTGCTAACCTTCTTCTTTCACTTTCTTCATATCTATCTTTCAGCTCCTTCAAGACAATCTTTAATGTACCATCAGAATACTTTGCAATCTCAGATGCTCTCATAAACTTTTTCTCCCTATCAACATTCTCATAAACAACTCCAAGCTCTGGCTCTCTTAGCACAGTGTATTCACTCTAGTGAATTATCTGGTGCATTATCATAAACAACTCCAAGCTTGGAAAGGAGTTTCTTCAAGATTAGGATGTGAATTATCCGGTGCAAGCATATTCACTCTCCTTTGATTGGTTTCCAAACCCAGATGGAGATCATAGCAGTATATATAAAAGATGTGTCTCCTGATAAACTTCTTAATAGTCTTCAAAGCATACAGAACATCTGGAAATCTGACAACCATACTTCTGAACTCGTGGTACATGAACTCTAGATCATCAAAATGAAGATTAACAAAATCAGCTTCAGTAAAGAAGTACTCTTTCATATCTTTCCTTTGTACCACAAACTCTGGATACCAAATCTTCATAAACTTCTTCAATGAAACCTTTTTGACAACCACAATTCCATGTCTACTCTTGACATCCTTAGATGTTCTCTGCAAAAAGCTCATCATTATGACATACTCATACTGGTAATCAGAAGATTTGTCTTGAATGCTCAATACCAAATTTCTGTCCAACACTCTTATCTTCCTCACATATATCTTCCTTATTTCTTCTAAGTATGGTTCCCTTAAAGCATGACGAATCCTTTTCAACTCCTCTTTTGTAGGACCATACTCATCATATCCTGCTTGTGTGTTGGAAGGACCTGCTTCATTAGCAGTACCAGAATGACCTACTTGGCTTGGTATTTCTGGTGCATGTAGTGGTTCTCTTTGAAACTCAAGTTGCATTTGAGGGCTATTAGGCTTTTGCTGGTAAGGTAACTCTTCTTCAATACTTGCATTCTGATCAACAGTAGCCTTAAAAGAATTATTAGCTTGAACATCATTGGATTCAGGAAAACCAAAATCTTTGAAAGATGGAACAGATGGAACTTCAGTGTGGCTTGGCTCAGGAATATAATTATGGACAAGGCTCAAATGTAGTTCTTCAGGTGAACTCTAGTTGAACATCACATCAAGAACATCAGAATCTTTATCATCAAACAACCCATCAAGCACACTTTCTGCATTGGTTGGAACAACATCATCAGCTTTCTCAACTACCTCAATAACTTCTATATCATCTATATCCATATAGTTTTCCTTCTCTTCCTCCTTAACCTTCAAAAATTGTTCATACTTCTTATTTATGTCCTCCTCGTCATCATCATTAGAAAGAAAAATAACATTCATCTCTTCCAATCCAATTAACAACATAATTTCTTCTCTTGAAACAACCTTAGGCTTTGCAAACCTTGGTCAATGTTTGGATTCAAGTATAGTACAATCTCCTTCCAAGTAACATCATCAACTTGATCATTTTTCTTATCTCGATGATCAACATTTTCAACATTGTGTCCTTCAACATTATGTTCACCAACCAATCCAGCAGCAGTATTGACATTAGCAGTCCGTTTCTGGTTTATCTCCCCCTTATAATCATGATCTGAATCATAATCATGCCTTGATTGAGAAACAGAGGCATGGGCATTACATAAAGTTTGCACAACCTTAGTAAGATCAGACAAGGCTTGCAAAACATCAGTCTTAAATGAATTGAACTCTGAGGCTCTAACCACATTTGTTGGTTGCACAGATGGTAGTGGTGGTGTTTGATGTTGGGATTGCAGAAGAGAAAGAAGATCTACATCTGTTTGGTTATCAGGGGCTTGAGAAAGAAGCTTTGGAAAAAGCAAGGATTTGAGTTCATCAAATGACATATTAGTTAGTTGAGTTGGCTGAGGTGTAGGTGGAACTTGTTGTACTGGCTCAGGCATAACTGTTGGATTCTTTCCCTTTAACAATCTTTTTACAACTCCAATTTCTTCCTCAAACTTCTCCATCAACTTTGTTTCAACAGCCTTTAAGTCGCCGTCGAGAATTTCCTGCGTCACAAAGACTGGTAATCTAACACCGGAGTAACTTAGACTTTCCGTTGTCATGACAGTTGATGAATCAACAACATGGTATGTGTTCATTGTTGGTAAAGATGTAGCAATGACAGGACTTTCACCCGGTCCTTGTAGTTCAATATTAGAAGCTACTTGGGGTGTTCCGGTCAGGTCACCAAGACTTCTGACAAAGATAGACATATCAATGTTTGACCTAGGAATAATAATAGGTAATTTAATAGGCTCTAGACTCACTTGTGCACAGAAAGGAATTAAGAACTGGGGTTGTTGTTCTCTAGTTTCAATACCTGCGCTCTCTGAATGAGAACCAGGTAGATTTTGTGCTAAATCCCCGTGATTTGTTGAAATTAACTCTTGTTGAGAGGAGATAGAGTGGTTGGCAGGGGTGTGCAATTGCACAAGTGGGATACTTATGTCTTTTTCAACACTTGGTCGCAACACATGCGACAAAGTGGTAGATGTGGCTGCCCTTCTGGAAGTGTAGGTAAGGAGTCTCTCACTCTCACCATGTTTTTCTACTTCCCTTCCACTCAACCTCTCAGATTCATTTTCAACTATAGTTCTCTCATCACTCCTTATAACCCCCACAACATTTCTGACAGTTGTGTCCAAATCTATATCCATTGCATCATTATAGAACTCAGCAAAGACATCAGTTTGCTTAATGTTCTCATCAGTTTGAGTAGCAGCACCACTTTGATCATCAACACCATCACTATCACTTTCATCAGGATCACCATCATTGTTTCCATCACTAGCATCATCATTAGCTGCCTCATCATTTTCACTTGTTGCAGAAGGTCCGGATCTGACTCAGTTTCAGAGCCTTGATCTTCATCAGCAGGAGGTGTCACTATAGGAGAGGCATGAGCTTGTGACCCTGATGCTTCCAGCCTAGGACTCCGAACCCCACCAATACCCCTCTCGGTATTTTTACTCTTCACTCCTCGTTCTTGCACCCCCATGGTGACAGGAACCCTCACTAATTCCTCTCTCCTAAGGGTTGAGCCTAGGGTAGGGGTAACCGGTCCTAGTCATCCCATAGACTCTCTATATGAAACCACACAGTCAGATTCTGGATCAACATAATCCAGTAGAACTTCAGGAATTGGCATTGAGTAGGTAAACTCTTTCTTCTGCTTCATCAAGTACCTCAAATGTGAATAGGTGCAAATGGATGGTTATGTCTTCTTGGAATTTCTTTATTACTTATGAGCATACTTCTGATGATAAGAGTCATAAATCTCTGATAGGGCACAAAGGTAGGTGCTTTGGAAGTCTTCTTTGATAGCACTCTTTCATAAAGTTCAGTCCAAAAGAACACAACATAATCCACATGCAAGTCATAGACAGGTGCATGGAACAGCTTCAGGGTGTGAATCTCTGGCATTATCAGTACCATGAACTTTTACTGTCAAACACCTGTTGATCACTGAGAATAAGGTGTAGTAGAAAGGAGGCAGGTTATTCTTCTTGAAGTGGTTAACCTGTGTTAATGGACCAACATATCCCATGTTCCTTATACCCTCAAAAACTTCAGAGTCTGTTTGAAAATCATCATAAGCATCTCTCCCTTCTCTAGCATTTTCTTCAGGAAGATCCAAGATGTATCTCACCCTTTGATAATCTAGAATGAATGTGTAGTGATCAAGTTGCAGTTCAAATTAAGGAACTATGTCATTTCCAACTGTCTTGTTGATAAACTTGATGGTTTTCCAGGCTTGCTGTAGGTAAAGCTTTGGAACAACAACTTCAGCAACCAGTGCATATCTTAGTGGATGGTTCAGAAGAATCCCAATGACAAGAGGATCTATGTTTAGATGCTGGAAATCCACTATATGGTTATTAAGTGACAATTGCTTCTTGCCTGATGGTGAGATTAGAACTAGATCAGGATTGACACCAGGTTCAGGCTGGTAGTCAGATCTGGAAGAAGGCATAGGATACTGCCTGGAGGCTTGAGGTGTTGAGTTCTCATCCATTTGGGCTTGTTGCTCAACTGATTGATTATCCGCCATGGAAATACTTGAAATGTGTAAAGTATGGACAGATGCCCAAATTTTCAGTTAAAACCCACAAAAATTTCTTTGAAAAAATTTCCTTGAAAAACACTAAGTATGGAATTCGCATGGAATGATATGTGAATTCCTCACTTAAAGGAATAAACATGAATACTCAGAATTCTCATGAAAGATTATGCGAATTCTAAACTTGAAGAAAAAATTGACTACTCAAAACAATATTCGCATAAGACATTGAATTTTCAAAATTTTCAAATCTGAAAATTTTCTAAGTATTAACCTTGAAAACCAAGAACACGCATGGTGTTCATCCAAAACCCAAGAACATCAAGTATGAACCCAGATTTCAAAAACTCAAGTTTAGCATTAAAATCCAAAATTTATGAACAGATTGATTCGATTTCAGGTTTAAAACAAGATTAAACCATTAATTTCTCAAGAACACCAAGAACAGTTTGAATATCAGGCGAAGATTCGATATTTAAATTTCAACCAAAATCCAAAATCATTCCAATATAGTCCAAATTTATCCTTGATTAGGGTTCAATTATCACAACCAAACATGTCTTAAGTTCCAATTTTAATTAAGAAGAACAAAATTTAGATTTGAGAATTCAAAGTTCTCAGTTGAATATGAAGATGAACAGTCCACGAAGATTTCAAATCCTAAACCCTAATTCGAACTAATCCAGTCAAGGTACCCTGCAATAATCGATACAACAAACAAATAAAATCAACAAGAATCAAAATAAGAACAACAATTAACCTTGAATCGAAGAATCAAAGTCACGAAATCACAAGTCGCAAGAGAGGGTTTATGAGTTCTAAGTGAGAGAAATACGTATGAAAAGCCAAAGTGTGAAAAATGATGTTAATATGAGAAAACCAAGTATTTATACTCAAGATGAAATAAGACACGTGACACGAATTGATTTGATCATCACTTTTCGCATGGCGTTGTATGCGGATTGTCTTAGAAAGAATAAGACAATTGTGTGTGAGGATTTCGCATGAAACAATATGCGAATCCTTGTGCCTAATAAACAATTCGCATGGCTCAGTGTGCGAATTCCAACTTTTCGCATGGCAAAGGATGTGAGAAGTGACATTTCGCATGCTGAGGGGTGCGAAATCCATAAATTCGCATGCAACAGTGTACGGATTCTTAGAATTCGCATACCACTGTGTGCGAATTTTTGACTTAACAAAATTTCCAACAATTTTGAAAAACATTCTAAACTTGGAAACTTGCCAAAAATGAAAACCTTTAAAAAAATTTCTAAAGGACGCGTTTGGTTTGCGGGATTGGAATGGAATGGATTGGATTTCAAATAAGGATTTAGATTTGGAGGGATTTGGGTTTGGGGGGATTTGAAATCCCGACCTATTGCAAAGGAATTCCAAATCCATCACTTAAGGGATTTTAAAAAGGTCAAAGGATTTCAAATCCAGTCAACAAATTTCATTCCTGCAAACCAAACATAGGATTGGAATGGATTTGAAATCCAAATCCATCCAAATCCATTCCAATCCCGCAAACCAAACGCACCCTAACTTCCTGAAAGATTTGGAATTTATACCTTAATGACTTTGAGGACATCTTTGATGTTGATTGTTTCATCAATTCCTTGAGGAATGAGGGTCGTATATTGAAAGACCTTTCTCAAGGCTTAAACGAATGAGCTTGGGGTTGTTTACTAAAAGATTACATGGTAAATGCTTATCGGGACATTTTATCTTATAGAATGAACATGATTAGGATTGAGAATTTTATCCGGTAAGAACGAGCGATGGCAAGTACCAAGAGTCTTACCCAGTAAGTGAGAGTGACGTCTCTTACCCGGTAAGCGCTTACTGGATAAAAATGTTGCATATATATATATATATATATATCAAAATTTTACTTAGTAAGTTAAATGAAATTGTTGTCTATTACTAGTAATTGCTTACTAGGTAAGCATTGGATAAACGACTTATTTATCTTAGAAATTTTTACTCATTGACACCAACTATTGGGTCTGATATTCTATACTATCATCTAAGGCTGTAAACGAACCGAACGAACACGAACAGAGGCTTGTTCATGTTCCTTCGTTTAATTTAACCGAACAAACAAACGAACATGAACAATAAACGAACGAAAATTTTTGTGTTCATGTTCGTTCATTAAGAATATTTGTTTATTCGTGTTCATTTATGTTCGTTCATTAAATGCTAAACGAACATAAACGAACGAACTTTAAAGAACATAAACGAACAAACTTTAACAAGCATAAAGGAAATACTTGTACTAAAAGGAACTCAAGCCCATTAGGCTTAAGCTGATGGAACCCTAAGCCACCAAAGAAAAACTCAAGCCAATGGGCTTGAACCAACAAAGGAGGCAAGGGGTGAAGGGTTTGAAAATACAAGAAGGCGAGGATCATATTTATAATAGAGAGTAGAGCACAATGTTGTTGTTTGTTATCGATGTGGGATGGAGAAAATCCCATTTCCCTTTGATTTTCACGGTGAAAACTAGAAAGTAAAAGGTTGATTAGTGAAAACTATATATGTATCCCACATTGATAGTTTACTTATAAAATAGGTCTACAAATATGTATATAAGAGAAGGTCATGTGGATGCATGTCATCCCTTTTTTCAGTTATTTTTTTTTATTAAAATGACAAGACTTTTTATTATTATCATATAATCATATAATATGAGTAATATAATTAATTATTATATAAAATTGTTCAATATTAGTTTCTTAAATATTTAATTGTTAAAGTATTTTCATTAGTAAACGAACATAAATGAACGAACGAGACATTTGTTCGTGTTCGTTCGTTTAACTAAACGAACAAAAAAAATGTTCATGTTCATTCATTTATTAAATAAACGAACATAAACGAACTTCCCGCCGAACGGTTCGCTGAACGTTCGATTCGTTTACAGCCCTACTATCATCACCATGTTCGTTCGGGTGACAGGGCTCCCTCTTTTTTTAATGTCACCTTCAACTCAATCAGGGGCAAACCTATTCATGCCCGAGCGAGATCCCATGCACCAACTCAACTAAATTTTGCAAATAATTTGTTTTGGGGTAGGAAAGCTCTACTTGCAAAATTTTGAGTGGTGTTTTGGGATATTAGAAAATACAAGGAACATCAACCAAAACAACCATAAAAGTTCCTCGAAATCAAACAAAAATCCAAAAAAAAATCTCTCAAAATCAACCGAAAAAGTCCATTGAAATCAACAACAAAAACTTAAAAAATCCCTCGAAACGGTGGAGTTCAGCTAAAAATACATCAGACAACTTTACCGGGATTTGATCCACTTTAATTGTACACATACTCTACAAAAATCCTAAATCCGCTACTAAACTCAATCCCTTTAATTTCTTCTAATTTCTGTGCGGTTACTCTCTTTTGTGCTTCTACGATTGCATTCTACTTTATAGTCAGTTCATTGGAAAACTAATTTTCATGTTCATTATCTTCAATTACTTCATTGATCTTTTGGATTTTGAATAGAGTGCACTAAATCTTTAATGGATATTGTTGTTGTATTTGTGTTTCTTTATCCAATAATGTACGAGTTTGCATTTAGATCTTTGTTCCAACCACACCGCCTCCTGCAAGGATTTATGGTATGGACCTTAAGATCGACTACAAGTTTGTATGTTTTGATAAAATTGTAACTGCCATTTAGACTATCATCATTCACAATTAAATCAGACTCAATCTTTACTAAAAAATTAATTTCTTTTTCTTCCACCTGTCCAATCTCTAATTCCAATTCAATCTCATATTTTTTTGTGGTTTATCAATAATCCAATACAATCTCAAATATTTTTTTAAAAAATATTAATTTTTAATATTTCATCATATCTATCATTTTTTATTGTTCTTACATATAAAAAATAGATTTCTTAAACTATTTGATACCTTAAAACATAATTTTAATTAAAAATAATTAAAACAAGTTACAAAAACATAATCTTAATTAAAAAACTTATAATTGAAAAAATAATTAAAACAATTTAACCAATGAGATGTTGACATGTGTAAAGTAGTTTAATTAAAAAAAAATCTCAATCCAAGATTGAATTGCAACCCTGATCAAATTGTCCATGTCTTAGCATGTTTTTTTAGGACACTTTTAATATAAATGTCCCATTTGCAATTTTATAGGACATTTTTGAAAAAGTGTCATATAAACCCATCTTTTTATAAGAACACTTGTTTTTATAAGACATTTTTTTTCAAACATCACCTTATAAAATAGCTAATGCGACGTTTTGTATCAAAAATGTCCTAAAGAAAGTTGTTAAGACGCCCAAAAGCGTCATACAAACTTATTACAAAACCTTAGATAAGACGTTTTATTTTTTAGTCTTATAAAGAAAATCTTGTAAAGCAGTCTATTAGAAGACTTAAATATTTTTAGTGTCCTATAAACCTAATTTTCCTGTAGGATGATGATCTAAATGTTGAGGTATACACATACTTTTTTGCTCCATTTGTAACACATCTTGATTCTAAAATTGAAAATTTTATTATGTAGCCATGGAGTGTGACAAATATATATGTGGCCAAGAATAGTTATATTATATCTTTGCCTCCACAAAAAAAGACACATTTTTGTATTTTCGAAACCACAAAAAAAGACTTTAGTTTCTTATGTTACGAGATAACCAAAAATGTTGACATAATCAATTTCCCTATCCCATTTCGTGGAGAAAAGAACAAGGTTTCCAAGTGGTCGCCCAACAATGTTATTCTACTAACTCGGTGTAAAGTACATGAGTTTAGTCCAGATGAATGGCTTCATATAATGTCAAAACAACTAGCACATATAAACTTTGATCTGATTATGGGACTTTATTTTATTTGATGTGCCATATAAGTCCCATAACAGTTATACCAATACAAGAAGTTAAGGTTTAGAAGGTACCAAAACCCAAAAACCTACATCTTTACCATTGTTTTGATGTTGAAATACCAACTCTACGTGGCCTCCTTCGGAAACCACTTCTTTGAACTAATCCGAATGCAAACCGAAGAACATTGTTAGAATGATTTCCTCTTCTCTTCAATCACATCCAGAATCTTCCAATATTGTATCTTATTGAGAATAATGTATATTACATTTACCTTAAATAGAACATTCATAGGTTGATCTTGTGGATCGTGATTGATTCATTTTTAAATGTTTTTTTATCTATTCTTAAATGTATATATACGGGATACTATATAAGCATGTATTTTTTACAAGTTTGATTCAATGAAATCCATTTCTACATGGTATCAGTCTAGGTTAATTCTTTTCCTGTCTTTTTCCTTCCTTTCTTTCACCCTTTGGTCGTGTCTCTCCTCTCATCTCCATGGCCACTCATACACCTACCCAAAATACAACCCACTTTACCAAACTAAGTGAAACCAACTACCTCACCTGGCTTCGACAAATCAAGCCATGCCTTCATGGACAGAAACTGCGGGGGTATGTTGACGACACAATTAAAGAACCAACACCCATCGTTACTGTTCCTGCCACAAGTAATAATCTAGTTCAAACCACTCCCAATCCCGAGCATACCCAATGGTTCAGCGTCGATCAACAGATTGTAAGTCTCCTCACCACCTCTTTCACTGAAAGTGTCTCTCAACTCACGATTGGCTTTGACACTTCTAAAGCCATTTGGGATTGTTTGTCTCGCCACTTCTCACACAGTTGAACTGCGAGTGCATCTAGTCTCAAGCTTCAATTACTCGAACTTCAGAAAGGCTCTAAATTGGTTGATGTTACCTCTACCATGCTAAGTCTATCGATGACTCTCTCGTCTCAATTAATAAACCAATTTATGATGATGATTTAGTTCTAGCCACTTTACACGGCCTTGGGCCTGATTACTTTATGTTACGTACGACGTTGACTCAAGGATCCTCTCTTCCCAATTTCTTCTATCCTCGTGCTCGGATCTTGGCATTTGATGCTCAACGCCCAAATCAGTCTTCAAGCCTACCAACAGCCACTTCCCTCTACAATAAAGCACATTCCTTTATCGTTAACAACATGATGGTAGTCGTCGTGACCAGCATAACAAACACAACTTCCATTCCAATATCAATCAACAACAACAATGGCATCCTTCATTCGTGGGTGGTCTGTCCTATCCACCAAACTAGCAGCTGCAATCTTCTGGTATGGATCAACATCATCCCTTTCTCCCTGGGCAAGTCGTGCTCCTGGTCTTTTAGGTCCCCCCCCCAATTGGTGACCACATTGTAACTCTAGTCAACATGGATTGGCTCAATGTCCTCATCGCTAACATAGCTCCTTCATTTGCTGGGACTCACTTTGTGGAAGATTCAAACTGGTATTCGGACACCGGTGTTACCCACCGTATGACTGTTATGCCTCTACAGAATGCACAACCTCATAATGGCCCTCATAACGTGTTCATGGGTAATGGTGATTCCATGCCAATTTCCCACAACTGGTAACCTACCTCTTCCCTTGGGTTCCACCTCCTTTACTCTTAATAATGTCTTTCGTGTCTCTTCGTAAGAATCTCATATCTATTGCTCGTTTTACAAAGGACAATCTTGTTTTCTTTGTTTTTACTCCTGACTTCTATCAAATATATTGTTTACACACCGGTCTTTTGTGTTCCAGGGCCCATGTAAAGATGGGTTATATCCACTCTCATTTTCTACCGAGACACCGACTCCTCATGGTCTTGCATCTGCCCACTTATCCATCTGGCATAACCGTCTTGGCTATCCATCATCTTTCGTTCTTGCTAATCTTATATCAAGTCTTGGGTACAAAGTTTCTTTCAATTACTTTTGTAATCATTGTGCTCTTAGCAAGTCACATGCACTTCCTTTTCCATCTAATAATACATTTGCTTCTTCTTTTTTTGATATCATTCATAGCGATGTGTGGATGTCTCCTACCCTTTCTACTACCGATTACCGATACTATGTGTTGTTTATTGATGAATACTCTAACTATACTTGGTTATTAAGTTCTTACCCATTTTAAAACCCTTGTTGCCATGATTGGCAATATTTTTCATTACCGTATTAAATGTCTACAAAGTAATAATGGCACTGAATTTGTGAGTAATGATTTCTTAGCCTATTGTGCTTCTTTGGGTATTCTACAACGTTTTTCATGCCCTTATACCCCACAACAAAATGGCTTGGCGTAGAGGAAACATCGTCACATTGCAACCATGGCATGTACATTGCTTCTTACATCTGGGGCGCCTCATAACTTATGGGTTGAGGATGTTCTCACATCTATCTACATAATCAACCTCTTACCCACCCCACACTCAATTGGACTACTCCACACTCGCTTCTCTATGGCCACTCT
Organism: Arctium minus; assembly: GCA_954870635.1. Lineage (NCBI taxonomy): Eukaryota > Viridiplantae > Streptophyta > Magnoliopsida > Asterales > Asteraceae > Arctium > Arctium minus. The sequence continues at coordinate 68,899,275 of OX941092.1, read as the reverse complement.
CCATCATAATCCTCTCTTCGTGTTTTTGGTTATCTATGTTTTCCCTACCTTGATACTTTCCCTTCCCGTAAATTGTATCCTCAAAGTGTCGATTGTGTCTTCATAGGTTACTCTCCTCATCGCAAGGGATATCGTTGCCTTGACCATAAATCTGGTCGGGTTTATATATCTCGGAATGCTATTTTTAACGAAAATAATTTTCCATATAAGACTTTGTAGGTACCTTCCGAGACAAATTTGGTTGAGTTTGACTCCACTTTGTTAAATTCATCAAGCCCCGATGCATCTTTGCAAGCCTTTTTGCGAAACATTACCTCAACCTTACCTCCAACAACCATCACTTCAATGGACCAGACCCCAGTCTTACCTACTGCTGCCTCAAACTCCAAAATCATAGCATCTCCCTCACCCTCGAGTCTGTTGCAATATAGTCGACGTAGACATAATGTTGGTCCCGAAGGTGCTTAACAAGTTTGTAGAGGGGGGGGGGTTGAATACAAACACAAGTTTTGTAAAGTTTAATAAATTGTTTATTGATAAATCAAACACAATTTACAAGTTTGTTGCGGAATAAGATTAAGTAGAACTCAATCTAAACAAACTTAAGAAACACTAAGATGGTTGCATAAGAATATAGAGAATGGGAGATTGGAGAGTATAGAAAACAAGGGTTTCTATGTTTTCGAAAGATTAAGGCTTGGGGCTTCTTCTCATATGGAGAGATGATCTTTCTATTTATACCCTATGCATTAAATGCATGGCAGGGCACTTTACACGTGTCCTTCATTGATTGGCTGAGAGGGTCTGACTTTGGGGGACATGCTTTCGGCCGTATCATGAACACTGTAGTGGACAGAGTTGTTGTACGAATTATGACAGAGGTATGTTCATTCTGACACATCGTACTGGGTGTGCAAGGGAAAGACAAAAGAGACTTGAGGCATAAGCTAAGTGATCATCGATCGCTGAATATCTCTTCCTTCAGAGATACAAAGAAGTTCAGCTATCGCAGAAGCTTTTTCTTAGGTTTCTTTGCGTGTGTAGATTTGTCTTTGCTTCACTAATATCCGCATCAGGTCACTAGTAGACTTGTCTTTGTTCAGCAGCTTCGTCTTCGATTCAGCTATGAACATCTGTTGACGCGAAACTTGTCTTCAGGGATTACGTTTGACTGTTTACATCAGAAACTATCAGCGATACTGAACATACTCAGTATTTAACAGCTGATAGTGAAACACTAATACATATGAATGTTTACAAGAAAGATCATCAGTGATAATTGAACAAACTCAGTCTGATCGCTGATGATGAAACATTAATACATACTTATTAAACGTAATTTTCACTAAGTAGAAAAGGGTATTTATCAAATCACTGAGAGAGCATGGATCAACAATCTCCCCCTATTTGATAATGACAAAGTAACTGAATAAAATTACTTTTAATTCAAAACAAGGAATAATCAGGACTCATAACATACATGTCCCAATTACTATTTTGAGGGATCTTTTACAATAATGATAGGGTTAAGTATTTCACTAAAATTTTCATTAATTCAAAGAGAGAATTACAAGAGATGAAAATGTAAAGTACAAGTGAAGAATTAACTACTGTAAGTCTAACTAATAGATTACAAGAAGTAAGAGACCAATCTATCAGATATCTAGATAAGACTTTGGAATATTGATCATATAGTCTGGTATTTCTTCTCCTCTTTGCCTTCGATCTGATGATTCTTGACGAAGGATTAATTTGATCGAATCAGCTGATGGAGAGAAGTCACACCATAGACACAAAAGATCTTTGAGATGATTCAAAGGAAAGATAGGAATCTCAGAGACTCTTTGAAATCTGAGTACCCCTTCATCATCTCTGAAGAATATTCCATGAGGATTGTTCAGTACTTGCCCGGGAATATATGGCCCACCAGGAGACAGGGATAGGTGTAGAACTGAGAGATCAGGAGGAGGTCCGAATAATGCTTCCTTTGAAAATTTGATGGAGGTTTCGTTTCTGATAGGAGTGACATTTTCAGAGGAGGAAGAAGCATGCTTTCTTTTGATTTGCCTTGGCTTAGGAGGAAGAGCAGATGGCACGTTTAAGACTGCAGAGACTTTGTTGATGAGGGCGTCTAGGATACCTTCAACATGGCCTCTGTAGATTGACTTTGATTTTTTCAGCGCATCTTTGAACTCTAGCCATTCCATGTAGCAAAACTCTCAAGACTTGAAATGAACATTGCCTTTGAGCTTGCATCCTCTCTGGTTATCTCCATGGTCACAGAAATTCGGTCCTTCTTCTTTCTTCCAGAGATGACAACGTCTATTATTTTCAGTGGGTTGGAGCGATAGTCGACTTTTTGCTTACACCATTCGATTGAGTTATCGCTGACCGCTTGTTCTTTTAAGTGCTCCTTTTCAATTTCTTTTAAAAGAGCAGCTTGAACTTCCACTGGATTCTTCTTTAATCTTTTGTATTTGACCTGAGAAGATTGAACCTTAAGAGCAAGAGTTGCGTCTTGTTGGCATTCAACAATCAACTTCTTATCTCTGATGGATTCTTCTATCTCAGCTTCAGTAAGGAAGTCAATCTCATTTAATGATTGTTGAAGAGGGATTTTCAGCCGTTGACTCTCTAGATGAGAGATCATCTCTGTTCTTTTGTTCAGTTCTTCCTCTGACCAATGAGCTGGTCTAGAGGGCCTTCCTGGGTGGATCAGGGCTTCTTCTTCTTCTTGTTCATCAATCTCATTGAATGAGATTGGGATTATTTGTTCTTCAGCTGTAGAAGCTGGGATTATTTGTAGTTCGGTTCCCTTAAGCAGGGGAGAGAACTGTCTGGTCAAGAAGTGAAAAAGGAGTTAGTGTATATTTTTAGGAAAGAGAAAGATAAAGGCTTAGAAAGAGACAGGGGTATGGTTGGTATAGAAAGAGATGGGTACGATAGAAAGACATACCTGAGAAGGATTCTCCCCCTCAGATTGTGAGACAATGTTCAGGTTTCCCTCGACAGCTATACCCTTCTGCTTGCCTTGGGAATGAGTAACTGAAGATGTTTCACTTCTCCCCCCTGCTTCTGAAATGACAACTCCCTTGGAAGTTGTCGCTGATGATGTTTTGGTGGTTGAGAACCAAAAAGATTGGTCCTCTTCTTCATCATCATCATCAGCTGGAAGATCTTTCTCTTGATCATGAAGATCAAGGTCTTCATCATCTTCTTCGTCCTCCTCCTCTTCTTCATCAAGAATTTGAGCAAATACAGAAGATGGAGGGGCTTGGTCAGCAACCTTCTCCCCCTCAACATGAGAGGGAGGTTCTTCCGCCTAGACTTCGGCAGTAGCTTCCTCAGTATTTTCTTCATTAAGTTCTTTCTCCCCCTCTTTGTCATTATCAGCGAGGGAGAGTTCAGCGGTTCGAGGAACAACTTTTGTAGTAGCCAGAGACCGGACTTCAGCCTCTAAGCGCTCAAGACGGCCTTCGATGATAGAAATGTCTAAAGTAGCCAGATGAATGAATTCAACAACAACATTCAGAGATGTACGACCATTCTCTGTAAAAGAAGGTGTGGGCGTTGGAGCTGGAGCTGGTTCATTCAGCTTGGCGAGTACTTGCTGAAGGACCGTAGTGTAGGAGTCAACCTTACGGGAAAGGTCCCGAACATCAGTGTTAAGGGTGTTCTGCATAACCTGAATAAGTTGGACCTGTTGATGAGTTCCAACAAGGTCTTCCTTGATCTTGACAATGTCCTCCTGAACAACGTCATTTGAGAAGAGTCAGCTTTGGAGGAAGAGGCAACGGTCAACCTTGTCAGCTCTTCACCAACTTTATTCACAGCGCCGGTGCATTCATTGATAGAGGTGGTGAGACACTCCACCTTGTCAGCCAGTTTGTTGACATGAGCATCAACAGTCGCCAAATTAGGACCTGCAAGTAAAGTTAGTGGATGAGCACAATGTTTCTCAGGCTTATTTGGAGAGATGGGAGGTGTGTATAGGATTTTAGGAGTACCTGAATTATCAAACATGTTGAATAAGTGCAAATCTCCTTCAAAATTTTGATTATCAGGTCCTATAGATGTAACATGAGGTGGCTGCGAGATAGAGGGAGGGTTAGAGACCAAATAAATAGTAGGAGGAGTAATGGGGATAGAAGAAGTTTGGATAGTGGAAATTACCTCAGGTGGTTGTTGAAGAACTGAGGAGATGGGGGTCGTTATAGGGACAGTGTCAGCAATTGTTCCTGACACGGTTGTTGTAGTAGCTGCAGAGGTTGTGGAAGAGAGACCCACGAAGCCATCCAAAGTAGTTTGTTGAGAAACTACTTCAGGAACAGAACCCGAAGGGGAGATCTCCTTGGTCTTTCTGGCCTTCTTAGAGGGACCAGGAAGAGCAGTTGATGGTCATTTGAGAGCGGGGGTAGCGGCAGGGATATCAAGAGAAGGAACCCCCTGCGTGGCCGCTGAAGTCGAAGAATGTAGAGAGAGACAGGTGTGTAGACTTGAGAGACTTACCTCATTGGCAACCGTATTAAGCTCGAGTGATCGCTGACCCACTTTGGAAAAAGTACCATCGTGAGTAGTTGGGTACTTGTCAGCGTAGAGAAAGTGTAGGTATGTGCAGATAAAGCGTACATATGGGATCTTGGGATCCCTCTCTGTCTTCTCTATCTTTGATTTAAGGTCATCAAAGATAGCGCCAGCGTAGTTGAAATGTTTTCCAGCAATGACTAAATAGCCCATCTGTAGCTGAACATTGCTCGTCTAATCCAAGGAGCCAATCTTCCCACTCATGCTCTGAATTATGTGTGAGAAGATGTAGTTGAGTTGGGAAGGCATGTTGGCCTTTTAGATTTTGGTCAGACGCTTGTTGGGGATGGTGGAGCAAGGCTTGTTATCCCAGCAGTACTCCATGTCATCCAGGAATTGGATGAGTTCAGCAACAGTGGGGGGTGCATAAAATCCAACTTTGGTCTTCTCAGGGAATCGAAGTGCCTTCCTGAGACCAAAAGTAGTGAGGAGACCTGAACCCAGTTCAGTTGTGAAAGAGATGGCAGGGACCACTTCACCCTTTTTGTTGGTGATGGTGGTATCGTCAGTAGTGAACCAAAACTGTTGTAGAAGAGTCTTGGAAGGTTTTGGGTCCACAGTGAGAGCGAAGGACAAGCAAGACTGCTTCAGAAATGCAGCAGCTTCCACCAAGTGTGGGTATTTCTCAGCGTCGAAGTCCAATCTGGCGAGATGGTTGTTCTTAGGGACCTTGGATTCAGAGATGTTGAACTTGACGTTCTTGGAAGCAATGAGTGATGCTTGGGCCATTTCTAAATATAGAAAGAAAATAGATCGGAGAGAAAGGTTTAGAGTCCAAAAATAATAAAATTTTTATCAGTTTCTATATTTAGAAAGAAACATAGAAAAAACAAAATTAATTTTTAGAGTAAAACAGTGTTCTTTGTGAAGAAGAAAGAACATGTAGAAAACCAGAAGTTTTAGAGAAGATAAAATCAAAAGAAATGATTTTAGTGTTTAAGAAAATAGTTTAAAATCCATGATAATGAAACATGTAGGATTTTAAGAAGAAGTTAAGAATGAGATAAACAAAAACCTGTTGATCTTGAGAAGATGAAGATTCAAAGACTGGAATGGTTTTTGTTTGCTTGAATGCCTTGGGAGAGTTTTCTTGCTTTGAGAGTTTTGAAGAAAGTGTGAAAAAGATAAGAATGAAAAAGGTATTCTTTTTATATGAGGAGAGAGATAGAGGATGAATGTGTGAGGCGAGAAAACAAATGCTCATCATGACATGGAAATGTCCTGCGAAGGTGATTGGATAGAAGGGCAACAGACGAACGTGTTAGAAAAAGGCATGTCATGGATTGTCGGTTCAAATGACGTCATAGGAGAGAGAGAAAAAAATGTTTCATTTGTCCTTTTTGAAATCATCCCTGAAGAAAAGTCAGAGATAGGTTTTCTTTTTGAAAGATTCGCTGATAAAAATTCAGAGATCGGTTTTCATTTTAAAGGATCACTGATGAGAAATATCAGTGATAGATTTTGTTTATCAAAAAGCTTTTAATCGTTTGAAGAAAGATTAGTGATTAAAGTTTTGATTTTGAAAAATCGTCTTACTGGATGAATATTCAGTGATTGAGAGTGATAGAACATACCTGAGAGTCAGAGATATTTGTTTAGAGAGTAAGTGATGAAGGGGAACTTAGTATTATTGACATAATGCATGAAAGATGAAGAGTTACTCTTCAAGATTCAGCATTCCAAGCTCACTGATGAGAAAGTTGAATCTTGTCTCATCAAGAGGTTTGGTGAATAAATCAGCGAGCTGATAGTCAGTGGGGATAAAGTGAAGTTCAATATCACCATTCATCACATGATCTCTGATAAAATGATATCTGATCTATATGTGTTTATCTTTGAATGTAGCACTGGATTATTGGTTATAGCAATAGCACCAGTGCTGTCGCAATAGATTGGAATCTTTGATAGCTGAAGGTCATAGTCTAATAGTTGATGTCTCATCCATAAGACTTGAGCACAACAACTTCCAGCGGCTACGTATTCAGCTTCAGCTGTGGAAATGGACACCGAATTTTGATTTTTACTCGTCCAGCTTACTAGCTTTCCTCCTAGAAGTTGACATCCACCAGTGGTTCTCTTTCTATCAAGTTTACAACCTGCAAAATCACTATCTGAATATCCAATTAGACCGAACCCTGAATCTTTGGGATACCAAAGATCGAGGTTAGGAGTTCCTTTCAGATATCTGAAGATTCGCTTGACAACGATCAGATGAGATTCCTTGGGTTCAGACTGATAGCGTGCACACAGACATGTAGAGTACATGATGTCAGGTCGACTTGCTATGAGATACAGCAGGGAGCCTATCATTCCTCTATAGGCAGTGACATTAACAGTTTTCCAACTGGATCCTTGTTTAATGTCAGAGGAGGTGCCATAGGAGTTTTCATCACTGAAGTCTAAGTTAGATCAAACTTTTTCAGCATATCTTTAACATACTTACCTTGGTTGATAAAAGTACCTTTTTCAGTTTGTTTAATCTGAAGACCAAGAAAGTACGTTAGCTCACCCATCATACTCATTTTGTATTCTTTCTTCATTCTTTCAGTGAAACGACTACACAGAGATGGGTTAGTAGAAACAAATATTACGTCATCGACATATATTTGTACAAGAATAATATGACCTTTTATCTTTCTGAAAAACAAGGTATTATCAATTTTACCACGTTCAAAAATTTCAGAGATAAGAAAGGATGATAGAGTGTCATACCAAGCACGAGGGGCTTGTTTTAGACCATAGAGAGCCTTATCCAATTTATAAACATAATTTGGATGTTTAGTATCAGGGAACCCTGGGGGTTGTTCTACATAGACTTCTTCATTTAGCTTTCCATTTAGGAACTCTGATTTTACATCCATTTGATATACAATGAAGTCTTTGTAAACTGCATAAGCTAAGAAGAGTCGAATTGCTTCGAGCCTAGACACAGGGGCAAAGGTTTCATCATAGTCTATGCCTTCCTCTTGTCGGTATCCCTGAGCAACAAGTCTAGCCTTGTTGCGGGTTACAGTTCCATGTTCATCTAACTTGTTTCTAAACACCCATTTGGTGCCTATAACAGTTTTATCAGATGGTCTAGGAACGAGATTCCAAACTTTGTTACGAGTAAACTCAGTCAGCTCTTCTTGCATAGCGCTGACCCAGTTTGGATCTCTGAGGGCATCATCAGTCTTCTTTGGCTCTATTAAAGAAATAAAGTTGACAAAGAGGCATATATTACCTGAACTTCATCGAGTCTGAATACCTGAGTCGGGATCACCAAGAATTTGATCTATGGGGTGATCTCTGGTCCATCGCTGAGCAGGAGCATGATCGCTCACTTCAGGAGTTGGATCAACAATAGGAATGTTCAATGATGAAGAAGCCTGAGGTTCATCAGCTATTAATTGTTGAGTATTAGACAAACCATTGTTATCAGAGAGATTTTCAGACGAAGACGGATCTGATGGAGGGAGTGTGTTTAGAGGCTCAGCTGAAACCCATAAGGTGGATTCAACATTAGGAGGTATGATGTTTGGATCATCATCAGCAGCTGGAGAATCTGTGTGCTGATGGTTTGAGAAGAAAGGCTTTGTTTCTCTGTAATGAGAAAACATCCAAGCATTTAGCTCTTCATTGTCAGCGACTGGTTTAGAGTTTGCTGAGCGAGTTTCATCAAAGGTGACATGAATTGTTTCTTCTACATTTTGTCTTCTCTTATTGAAAACTCTGTAGGCTTTGGAGATAGAGGAATATCCAAGAAATATTTCGTCATCAACTTTTGGATCGAACTTTCCAAGTAGATCTTTGTTGTTTAGAATGAAGCACTGACAACTAAAGATATGAAGAAAACTGATAGAGGATTTTCTTCCATGAAATAGTTCATAAGTTGTCTTTCCAAATTGCTTTACTATCAGCGATCTGTTTTGAGTAAAGCATGCAGTGTTCACAGCTTCAGCCCAAAATTGAGTAGGGAGGTGAGAATCGCTGAGCATTGATCTAGAAGCTTCAATGATGGTTATGTTTATTCTTTCAGCGACTCCATTCTGCTGAGGCGTTCTTACTGAGGAGAAGTTGTGAGAAATTCCCTTGTTTTCAAAGAAATTGTTCAGAGAACTGTTTTTGAATTCAGTTCCATGATCACTTCTTATTGAACGAACAGTAAGATTATTCAGCACTTCCATGTTTTTAACAAAAGATATTAGTTCTTCTGGAGTATCACTCTTGCAGTGAAGAAAGATAACCAAGGTGTAGCAAGAGTATTCATCTATAATGACAAGTGTATATTTCTTTCCAGCAATGGATTGGATATTGACAGGGCCAAATAGATCCATATGAGGAAACTTGTTTAGATTTAAAACTAGCTTTTGTCTGTTTTCCTTTTTCACATGCTGAACATAGAGATTCCTTAGCATATGAGTGCTGCGGAAGACCAGAAACCAGTTCCTTAGTTGAGAGAGAATTCAGGGTTTTGAAGTTTAGATGAGAAAGCCTTTTATTCCATAGACAGTTGACATCAGAAGAGGCTTTAGAAAGAAAACATATGTTTTCAGTGGTAGTAGAGTCCATATCTATTACATAGACATTTTCCTTGCGATAACCACTGAGAGCAAGTTTTCCATTCTCATTTACCACTGAACATGCTTTCTTGGTAAAGCGTACTTCATAATCTTTGTCACATAGCTGACTGATGCTTAGAAGATTGTGCTTTAGTCCGTCTACGTAAGAGACTCTTCTGAAGGTAGTTGTCCCATTGCCGAGGACACCAAAACCTCGGGTATATCCTTTTCCATTTCCACCAAAGGTCACTGAGGGACCTTTCTCTTCCTTGTATTCAGTGAGTAGGTCTTTTTGTTCTGTCATGTGACGAGAGCATCCACTATCAAGATACCAGATGTCCTTTGATCCCTGCAAACATAAGGAAGATTAAGCTTTGTTTGGTACCCATTTTTCAATGGATCCTTTAGGGTTAGTGGAGATGGCAGGTTAAGCAATCTTCACAACTGATGAAGATTCAGCTTCAGTGGTAACCTTCACTTTGGTTAATTTGTTAACCTTAGTGGTATTTTTCACCTTGGTCGATTTCTCAGCTTTGGTGACCTTCTCAGCCTTAGAGGCATTCATCTTCACTTTAGCTGTTTTATCAGCTTTAGTGGCAGTTGGACATTTATTAGCAATATGGTCAGTAAACCCACAATGATATTATTTTCTATATTTGAAGGTGGTTTTAGGACCATGAGTAGTAGGATTTGAGAATTTGAGATGAGTAGGGCCAGCTCCAAGAATGCCTTTAGCATGAGATCTAGGAGGAACTTTCACTTCTTCAGATCTCTTAGGCTTAAGATCAATCTTCAACTTTGGAGGACAAATATCAAATATTTCTGTCACAGAGCTAGAAGATCGATTTACTGAAAGTTTAGAAGGAACTTTCAGTTTTGCTTTCTTGGAAGCCTTCTGAGGATGAGAAATGGATTTTCCTTTATCTGCAGGCTTAGAGTCTTTAGATATTTCCTCAGGGATGGGATTAGAAGATGATGAAGAAGAACATAGAGCATAAGAAGTGTCAGGGATAGAAGAGACAAACATTCCAAACTTAAGAATGGAGTTGTCTTCTTTAGGCTCATCCTGTGGTTTCCAAAAACCAAGACCAGTTCTATCACTGGCAGGGATCTGAGCACTTATAATCTCAGTGATCTTTGTTGAGGATTTACACCATCCATCAACAGTAGCCTTTCTGCTTTTAAAGCAGTGATGGCTTGTTCCCGTTCTATGCTGATGATTTCATTAACAATGACTTGATCTTTCAAACTTTCCTCTAAAAGAGTCAGTTCTCTGATCTTTTCATGACATTTCTCTAGCTGTTCAGTTAAATCAATGTTTTTGTTCTCAGCCTGAGTTTTGCCGTTTAGAGCATTGTATAGATCATTCGTCAACACATCAACAGCACGACTTCTCTCTGCTTCAGATAGAGATGGATTAGTAGATATAGATACCTGAGATGATATATAGCTCATGGAAGTTTCTGGAGATTCTTCCACTTCTTCTTTAATCTCGGCCATGAGACAGAGATTAGCGACTTCTTCATCAGAACTTGATTCTTCTGATTTAGCCCAGTCATGTTCTTCAGCGATGAGACCTTTACCTTTTCGCTTAAATTTTTTCAACTTTTGATATTTTTCTTTCAGTTTAAGGTATTTTTCATCGCTGGATCTTCTGGAGGTAGAAGGTTTGAATACTTTCTTCGATCTGCACTCACTTGCAAAGTGTCCAATCTTTTCGCAATTAAAGCAAGTAGCAGTAGCCTTATCAACAGGGGTTAATTTTGGCTTGTCCGTGAGAGAGAGAGAGAGGCTTATTTCTTCTGAAATTGCTCTTTCTTGCAAATCTCTTAAAAGAGTTTGTTAAGAGTGCTAAGGACTCATCAAACTCTGAAAGATCAGTGTCTGATAGTTTCTCAGATTCATAATCTAACTCAGTGATAGTGAGAGTAGATCGCTGAGATGGAATTATCTCTAAAGAGACTAAAGCAACAAGCGTGCTTTTGGAGTCTTTAGAATCTTTTACAAGATTATTTTTTAGGAGATTTGATTTCTCATAGTTGAGCAATATTCCATACAAGGTCCTGAGAGAAAGAGAATTTAAGTCTTTTGTCAGCTTTAGACATATTGAATAACTGTCCCAGCATTCAGGAAGACATTCTAAGAATTTAGTTAAGACCTCAGAATTAGAATAGGTCCTACCCACGGTTCTTGGATCAATGATTAAGCATTTAAACCTCTGGTGAACGTCAGAGAGAGATTCGTTCTTACCAGCGATAAAACTTTCATACTGTCTTACCAAGTTAATCTTTCGAGTTTCTTGAATTTTAGCGGTTCCTTCATATTGAACACATATAGTGTCCCACATTTCCTTAGACGTTTTAAGATGCATGATGGAATGGAAAGCTTCATCAGGCAGAGCCATAGAGATAACGTTTTTTGCCTTAGCATCTAGACCGACTTTCTTTTTGTCTTCATCACTCCACTGTCTTATCACCTTAAGAGCATAATGCTCAGGGACAGAAGGAGTGGTGGCAGTAGCGGGAATGGAAACTATGATAGAGAAAGGTTCATAGGGTCCATTTGCTACGTAATCAGGTATAGTAGGGTCTACACCTTCTAGAAATAACATCATTCGATTCTTCCAGAGAGCAAAGTTATCTCTGCTAAATCGAGGAGGTTTAGAGAGTGAACCATTATCATAGTAGTTTGTGATTGTGTTAAGTGCCATTTAGAATAGCAAAGAAGAGAATAAAGCAAGATCTTTTTTATTAAAATAAACAGTCCGCTCTGATACCACTTGTTGGTCCCGAAGGTGCTTAACAAGTTTGTAGAAGGGGGGGGGGTTGAATACAAACACAAGTTTTTTAAAGTTTAATAAATTGTTTATTGATAAATCAAACACAATTTACAAGTCTGTTGCGGAATAAGATTAAGTAGAACTCAATCTAAACAAACTTAAGAAACACTAAGATTGTTGCACAAGAATATAGAGAATGGGAGATTGGAGAGTATAGAAAACAAGGGTTTCTATATTTTAGAAAGATGAAGGCTTGGGGCTTCTTCTCAGATGGAGATATGATCTTTCTATTTATACCCTATGCATTAAATGCATGGCAGGGCACTTTACACATGTCCTTCATTGATTGGCTAAGAGGGTCTGACTTTGGGAGACATGCTTTCGGTCGTATCATGAATAGTGTAGTGGACAGAGTTGTTGTACGAATTATGACAGAGGTTTGTCCATTCTGACATATCGTACTGGGTGTGCAAGGGAAAGACAAAAGAGACTTGAGGCATAAGCTAAGTGATCATCGATCGCTGAATATCTCTTCCTTCAGAGATACAAAGAAGTTCAGCTATCGCTGAAGCTTTTCCTCAGGTTTCTTCGCGTGTGTAGATTTGTCTTTGCTTCACTGATATCCGCATCAGGTCACTAGTAGACTTGTCTTTGTTCAGCAGCTTCGTCTTTGATTCAGCTATGAACATCTGTTGACGCGAAACTTGTCTTCAGGGATTACGTTTGACTGTTTACATCAGAAACTATCAGCGATACTGAACATATTCAGTATTTAACAATTGATAGTGAAACACCAATACATATGAATGTTTACAAGAAAGATCATCAGTGATAACTGAACAGACTCAATCTGATCGCTGATGATGAAACACTAATACATATTTATTAAACGTAATTTTCACTACGTAGAAAAGGGTCTTTATCAAATCATTGAGAGAGCATGGATCAACACATAATCCTCCACCTATTGCACAAACTTCGACCCCAGCACCGCAAATCCCAGAACCGATAACCACCATAGATTCAATCCTAAACAATGTTTCTGTTAATGAATCCTTAACAGCAGTGCCACCACCTCAACACCCATCAACAACAATGGTATCAATGCACACACGTCTTCGTGATGGGATCGCTCAACCACACATTTAAACCAATGGAATTGTAAAGTACCCTCTCCCTAAGGCTCTTATTTCTATTATTGATTTCATGGAACCCACTTGTTATTCACAGGCCTGTAAAGAAACTTGTTGGAGAGATGCAATGACCGAAGAAATCAACTCTTTACTAAAGAATGGCACCTGGTCTTTAGTACCACCTTCTCCTTCATAACATCTAGTTGGTAACAAGTGGGTGTTTTGCATTAAACGAAAACGTGATGGTTCTGTGGAGCGCTATAAGGCGCTATTGATTGCCAAAGGCTTTCACCAACAACATGGAATCGATTATGGTGACACCTACAACCCAGTCATCAAACCTGCAACCATTCAAACAATTATGTCTATTGCAATGTCTCATCGATGGTCACTTCGGAAAATTGTTGTTAAGAACGCGTTCCTCGATGGATCTCTTCAGGAAGATATCTACATGACTTAACCCCGAGGATTTGTTGATCCTACAAAACCATCATATCGTTTGTAAGTTTCATAAAGCGTTGTATTGCTTAAAGCAGGCACCCCGTGCTTGGTTTCACCATATGAGCACTTTCCTTCTCTTATCCGGCTTCCGAATCAGTAAGGCAGATCCTTCTTTGTTTATATATCAACATTTTGGTTTTACTATCTACTTCTTACTATACGTTGATGATACTGTTGTTACGGGAAACAGTGACAAACTTCTCCAGAACTTCATTGATTATTTAAGACGTAGTTTTGGCATTAAAGATATAGGATCACTGAGTTATTTCCTCGGTCTTCAAGTCACTCCCATTTCAGGAGGCATCCATATCAATCAATTGAAGCAACCCCGAGACATTCTGGAAAAAACATGGTTTATTGCTTAGTCAACCGGTTAGCAAGGCAAAATTGTCGTCATCAGAAGGGAGTCTTCTTAATAATCCAACAACATTTCATGAAAAAGTCGAATCTCTTTAGTATTTGACAATAACTCAGCCATACATCAGCTTTGCAATTAACTCGTTGTCCCAATACATGTGCAAGCCCAGTTCCATGCACTTAATTGCTGCTAAGCGGATACTATGCTATGTCAAAGGAACTCTTGCTTACGACCTTCGATTCTTAGCACAACATCCACCTGTTCATGTCTCCACCTATTCAGACACTAATTGGGCATGTTGCCCTGAATCTAGGCGCTCAACATGTGGTTATCTCATTTACATTGGTGGGAACCTTGTGTCTTGGTGCTCCAAAAAGCAACCTACCGTCGCACGCTTAAGTACGGAATCTGAATATCGAGCTCTTTCTCACACCAGTGTAGAAAAAAACATGGTTAGCTTTCTTGTTAACCGAACTTGGTGCTCATATTGACTTCCTAATAACACTCTATTGTGACAACTTAAGTGCACTTACATGGCTTGCAATCTAGTGTTTCACGTCTGCACTAAAGATATTGAGCTTGATTATCACTTTGTGCGTGAAAAAGTGGCACTAGGAAGTCACCAGGTGCGTTTCATTCCATCGATCGACCAACCAGCGGATCTTCTCACCAAACCCCTGCACCACCAGCGTCACAATCTTCTTTGTCACAAACTAGTGCATCATATGCTGCCAGTTTGAAGAGGGGGGGGGGGGTGTTAGAGTGATTTTCTCTTCTCCTCAATCACATCCAGAATCTTCTAATATTGCCTCTTAGAGTGAGAATAATGTATATTACAATTACCTTAAATAGAACACTCATAGGTTGATCTTGTCGATCATGATTGCTTCATTTTTAAATATTTTTGATTTATTCTTAAATGTAAAGATACAATCGGAATACAATATAAGCATGTATTTTGTATAAGTGTGAATCAATGAAAATCCATTTCTACAAACATAGCCTGATATTACATACCGATATTATTCAGTGTAAAGCTCAAGTATTCCAGAGAAGATAAAGGCTTACACAATCGTAAATAACAATTTGTATGTAAGCAATAACAAGCATATGAAGAATTGGAGATATATATAATTACTTTTGTTGGTAGCAAATAGCAAATATCACCATTTTTAGCCAATTAGAATGTTCTTTTTTCGAGTGATTAACTTACCCATATCATTGATTCGAAGTGTCTTTATTTAATATTACAATTGTTGTTACTATATATGTTGCACCTTTTTCCTCGATGTTCTATAACATTTTAAAAGTAAGAATATCTGCAAGGAATTGAAGTGAATAAAATATTTTCTTTTTAATTTATTGATTCTCTGTAACATCCGTGATTTTGGAAAACCCTTAACCCATACTATCGTAACCGTACGACCATCATAATGGAGAATTAATATGGTTTTATTCCCCATTGTAGTGGAGCCGTCGAGGATTGAATTGGTCGAGAGAATCGGAAGGAAAATGGGGGAAAAGGAGCCTCGCGGCCTGGTGCGCAACCTTGGGTCGCGGCACTAGTCGTGCAAGTCGCTGTGGTTGACAAGGGGGACACGCACGGGATGCCCTGCGGTCTCAAGCCGCGGGAGTGGTCTGAGAGTTTAAGGTTCAATATTTTAGGGTTTTCTCTCATTTTTACCTCCCCTCTCCATTTTCTCTTCTTCTTGGAACGATTTTGGAAGCTCCAATGTCAGTTTTGGGAACATCTTGGAATGGATCTTCCCTAAAGAGTTCAAAGATTTGATGTTTGGAAGCTTTAGCTTGGAAAGTAGAAACATCCCATGGAATAGAGTTGGTTGAGAGGTTAAAGACTTTGATGTAGTAAGTTCTTGTATATTTCAAGCTCTTAAATGAGGATTTTTGCAGATTTAAAGAGTTTTACTTGTTGGTAGTCTATTTCTTTTAGATTTGGAGAAATGAGTTATTTGGAAACCCTAGCTCATTGTTGAAGATGACTTGTTGATGGTGAAAGCTTCATTCTTGGGGGCTAAGGATTTGGGCTTGAAATCTAGGTTTAAACTAACCTAGCGAGGTGAGTTCAAGTTGATTTTTGAAAACGTTGTACATGCCAAAAATGTCTATTTTGAGGTGATTATGTGTTTATATAACTTTGTTAAAAGTTGGAATATTTGAAGAGTTTTACTCATTTGGGTTATTTGGTTTTATAAATCTTGTGATATTTGGTTTTATAAATCTTGTGAAACACCCACATTTGGGATTGTTGGACATTTTGATAAATAAATTATGTTGATATATTTCCTTGGTGATTTAATATATAAATGGAGGTCATTTGATGTAAATATACTTTTAATGTTTTTGATCTTATAAACCGTTTGGAAAATGCATACGATTGTGTTATGAGGCATTTTGGAAATATAAGGACATGAGTTCATTTGGAAAATGGTTTGTCTCAACCAATGATGAGTTTTGGGTTAATCATACTTTTGGTCGTTGTGTTTGCATAACCGTAGGTCAAATGTGTTTTACTGTTTTCACTTATTTTTATTGTACGATAAAGTAAATTGTTGAGCTTTTGGCTCGCTTTTAACTAAGATGAGTCTTGGGGACATTTTTCTGGTTTTCATAGCCCGTTGTGGAGTTTTGAGTATGATTACGTTTATTACGCATCATTCGAAAATTACATGTTTTGAGTGTGTGTGACATTTATTCGAAGTTATGAAATGTTTTAGACCTGGTTGCTATGTATCCATGAGTGCTTGAATCATTACGTTTGATGATGGAATGCCAGTTTTCCACATCGAGGCACGGATAGGCATCAACTGTGGTATAATTCCTACTAGGCATCGGATGTGTGCTATAAGTCCTACGTGTTAGTACACGATATTGATAAGCATCAGATGTGGTATAAGTCCTAGCAGGCATCAGATGTGGTATAAGTCCTACGTGCTAGTACACGATATTGATAGGCATCGGACGTGGTATAAGTCCTACTAGGCATCAGATGTGGTATAAGTTTTACGTGCTAGTACATGATATTGATAGGCATCGGATGTGGTATAAGACCTACGCGCTAGTACACGATATTGGATGAGGAACTCAACGTAAGGACCATATGTGGTTGAAGTTGACTTTCCGTGGGAGTACGTTTAAAGTTACTGAGTCTGACATCCCTTGCGTTTATTTTACTATGTGTTCGACATTACTAACATAGTGTGTGGCTTACTTTGTGTCTGCCACATTATATGGAATCGGGTCTCCCCGTCACCGAAAGGTGTTGTTTTGGGTCTTGGATTTTAGTATTGATGTTTTTGGTGACGTGTTATTTGTGTGGATTATTGTCCATGATTTTATGTGTGGAGTATTGTGCCCCACCCGTATTTAGGTGTTTCGGGATATGAAGTGTTATTCATGTTGTGTTGTAATTCCGAAGTTCGATCTCTATTCACATTTTTAGTGAGTTTTGGGTTGCATCACCTGCCCCAAAGGATGCTTTCACATTGGGATATTCATCTTTAAAACATGCGTATTATTGAAAATGAGTCGTTTCATATTTAAAGTAAATCATTTTGAAAGATTATGTTTTAAATTGCATTCTTTCCTTTTACCGAAATACTACTCATGTTGAAAACTCTTGAACTCACTAGGCGTTAGCCTAACCTTTTTATTTGTCGGCATGTGCATCAGGTTCGGTTGGGGAATGGTACTAGTGATACTGTAAAGGGATGAGTACTTGTCATATGCACGAGAGAGAGTAGCCTGGTGAAGTCTTCCGCATTTTAGAGATAGCGACTGTTATTGGGTTTTAATAACACCCAACCTTAATTATTCTTTATGTAAGACTTTATTTATTTTGTTGATGGTTCAACCTAGAATTGTATTGCTAGTATGGACTTGTCGTAAGAGATTTTATTCTACATTTGAGGTATTGTTGAAAACTTTAAATTAGTCGCTCTTTCCAAATTTGAGAGTGTTACATTCTCCTACTCATCGTTGTATTGAATCAACATTGATGTTGTCAAGCGTTTTGATCCTACAGTCTTGACTCATTTAACTCAGTTTTATGCTATGCACAAGCTCAAGAAAATGGCTCTTAAGTTATGTACTTTCAACATTTTGTGGCTTAAAGTTGTGAATGTTCTTTTGTATTCCCCAAATCATCCGCTACAACAATATTGGATTTATAGGACGCCATATTTTTCAAGCATTCTAATAGATAACTTTATAGGACATAATTTATAGGACCAAAATATAAAGCGTCTTATCTAAAGGGGTTGTAATAAGTTTATAAGACGCTTTTGAGCGTCACAACAAGTTTTTTTGGACATTCTTTTTAATAAAAACGTCGTATTAACTATTTTATAGGACACTATTTGAAAAAATGTCTTATAAAAATAAGTGTCGTATAAAAAGATGGGTTTATAGGATATATTCTAAAAATGTCTTATAAAATATCTAATACGACACTTTGTATTAAAAGTGTGTTAAAAAACTTGTTAAGACATGCAAAAGCATCCTATACAGTTATTACAACGCTAACCACAAGGGTTGTGGCGTAGTGGTTAAGGCCCTGGGGGATGTGGTGGAATATCCCATCTGCCCAGGGTTCGAATCCAGACGTACACAACAATTATGGCCACTGAGGTTTAATCAGGGTTGATGTCTTACGGTCATAATTAGCCAAGGGATTAGTCTAGGCATTGCCTAGGACACCCTTCCCAAAAAACCTTATTACAACGCTATTAGATAAAATGCTTTATTTTTTGGTCCTATAAATTAAGTCTTATAAAACAGTCTATTAAGACACTTATAAATTGATGGTGTCATGTAAACCTATTTTGTTGTAGTGATCAATGCACATGAATTTCTCTAATGCACCAAAATGAGATTAAAATCCCATTGCAAAATTTTGAACCTCTTTTGGTGGCTATTGGTCATTACATTTAGAGAAGAAATTGGTGGGAATAAAGAAAATGCTCAAGACGATTAAGTGGAAAGTTGGGTTGTAGAGACTTCGTCATGATCTAAGGAGGTTGCAAGTATAACCCGTTTCCTGCCTAAATTTGTAAGTTAATAGTTACTTTATTGTGAAATATATGTTTAATATTGATAACTATTGACTAGGAAAAATTTGTTGTCAGAAAATGGGTTTAATCATTTAACTGGAAAGCAAGTTAGGGGTTGTTTGGTATTGGAGATAAATCCTCTCCTTAATTAGTTTTATTTGATTAGTCAAATTAGTTGTAATTTACCTTGTATAGTTCCTATAATTGCGTTGTATTTTTGTATTTATACTCGTTCCAATTGTCAATAATATTCAAGGGGAAAATTTATCTAAATCTAATATGGTATCAGCCTAATCTCGTTGCTCTCCTAACCATATTGCATCTATCGCCCTCCATCGATCGTTTTTTTCTTCATCTCCAATGGCCTCCTCCACCAATTCTTCTCTCCCCATGAACACTCTCATTCATATGCTCCCCATCAAATTAACCTCCTCCAACTATCTCCTCTGGCAAAATCATATTAACCCGCTACTGCTTCATCAAAATTGGATGTGTTTTGTTGATGGCTCGTATCCCGCTCCTCCAAAAACAATTCTGGTCAACGACAAAGAAACCCAAATTTCCGCCTATCTCTCTTGGGTTGAAATCGATCAGAAGGTGCTCCTTATCCTTCAATCTTCTCTGTCCGAAGAAGCAATGGCAGAAGTATTAGGTCTCTCTTCTTCTAGTGCTGTATGGCAGGCCTTAGAAGCGGCTTATAGCCATGATTCTATGGAGCGATCTCAGAATCTTAAAGACTCTCTGCGCCAATTAAAAAAGGGTAATCTCTTTGTCTCTGATTTTGCTAAACAGTTCAAGTCTATCTGTGATCAACTTGCAGCCATCGGCCAACCGGTTCCCGGCATGGACAAGAGCCATTGGTTCTTCTGTGGCTTAGGACCGCCATTTGAAACTTTTTCTACTGCACATAGAGCTGTGTAACCAAGACCTCCTTTTCGTGATCTTATTGCTCAAGCTGAGGGTCACGAGTTGTTTGTTTCGTCGCTACATAGTTCTGCTCCCTCTCCCATCGCTTTTACTGCTCGTCATTCTCAGTAGCCTTCTCTTGGAAAAGGCAGATCTGGACGGTCAAATTATCGGGGTACTTCTTCCTCTCGGGGTCGTGGTCGACGACAGCCTCATTGCCAGTTATGTCGGCATGAAGGTCACTATGCAACATCCTGTCTAGAATTGGGAAGTTATGCCCAAAAGTCTTCCAATTCGACTGCAAATTTGGCTCAGGCGTTTAATGCCGACTGCAAACTAAATGACTCTAGTCTGGATTGGTACGTGGACTTCGGTGCAACGGCCCATATGGCTCCATCCTCGGCTATTCTTGATTCATCCGTTCCTTATCTTGGAAATGAGAAGGTTTCTTTTGGCAATGGTAATGTGCTCCCCATCTCTCGTATTGGTACATTATCGGTTAACCCGAACTTGAAATTGCAGGATGTTCTCATAGTTCCAAATATCAAAAAGAAACTTCTTTCGGTCAGCAAATTGACTAATTATTATCCGGTTGACTTCTTATTTTCTCGATCTTACTTTGCTATCCAGGATTCGGTCAACAAAACAATCCTAGCCACAGGAACGCATAAGGATGGACTATATGTTTTGAACCCAGGTTTTAAAGCTCTTGCTGCATCGGTTATTTCTCCTACTAAAGCTTTGTTTGAACTATGGCATAAACGACTTGGCCATGTTGCCTTTGACGTTATCGCCATTCTCAATAAACATGGGTATTTGCATCTTACTTCTATTTTACCAAGACCAAATCTTTGTTCCTCTTGTGAACTTTCAAAGCAACATCGTTTGCCTTTTCAATTAAATGATAAGTGATCTTTGCATGTTCTTGACATGGTTCATTGTGATTTATGGGGAACCGCTCCCGTTACTTCAGTTGTTCGTTACTATGCTTTATTTGTTGATGATTACTCGAGATTTTCTTGGTTCTATCTTCTAAAAATAAAGTCTAGTTTTTTTGAGGTATTAGAAAACTTTTTAAAGTTTTCTCAAACACAATTCTCTTGTAAACTAAAGGTCTTTCAAAGTGACGGGGGCACCAAATTTCTAAACAATCGAGTTCGAAAATTGTTTCTTGATTATGGTACTCATCATCAAATGTCGTGTCCATACACTCCGCAACAAAATGGACGTGTAGAACGAAAGCATCGACATCTAACCGAAACCGGTCGTGCCATGTTATTTGGTGTGAATGCACCCGCAACTTTTTGGGTGCATGCTTTCTCTTCAGTAGTTCATATTATTAATCGTCTCCCTACTAAATTGTTGCTACACAAATCTCCATTTGAAGTCCTCTTTAATTCGGTACCAAACTACAACAATTTTAAGGTTTTTGGATGTCGGATGTTTCCTTACTTAAGGCCCTATTCGGAGCACAAACTCTCACCATGCAACATCGAATGTATTTTTGTTGGTTATTGCACACAATACAAAGGCTACAAATGCTTGGACCCCAACACCTATCGGTTCTTCATAACTCGTCATGCAAGATTCGATGAGACCTCATTTCCGTTTGCAAGGAAAATGACTCCCACTGATCTTGCCACTTTATTCTTATGCTTCTATTCAGATGATTTACTTCATCTCCCACGTGACCAAACATAACCTACATCTACAAACTTCAAACCATCCATCTCATCTCAACCTCACATGCATTGTCCCTCTTGTTTGCATGATATTCCTTCACCATCGACACCTCTTGAAATTGAGCCTAATACACCCATAACCACTCAACCAACTTCCCCACACTCCACTTCGCCATCCCACCAACCACCCCCTTCCCCGTCGCAACCTGATAACCAACCTGTTTCCACAGCTTCGGTTCCTTTACCAACTCAGGTTCATCCGATGACCACTAGGAGTAAAGCGGGCATTGTCAAACCTCGTCAATTTTTCGATCTCCTTGCTATTTCTCCTACCAATTTGCATGTTGCTTTGTTCACTGCCAAGGAACCCAAGGGATTTAAATCGGCTTCCAAACACCAACATTGGTGTCATGCCATGACTGAAGAAATTCAGGCACTTCATCAAAATAATACATGGAATCTTGTTCCACTTCCACCGAATGCAAATGTGGTAGGGTCAAAATGGGTATTTCGCACGAAATATCATGTCGATGGAACTATTGACCGACATAAAGAACGACTTATGGCGCAAGGTTTTACACAAATTCCGGGTTTCGATTTCTCTCATACCTTCAGCCCCGTTGTTAAAGCCACAACAGTTCGTATTGTTCTTTCTCTGGCGGTAACAAATCGATGTCATCTTCATCAACTTGATGTTAAGAATGCGTTTCTCAATGGAGATCTTCGTGAAACGGTATACATGGAGCAACCACAGGGATATGTTGATCAACGTCATCCAAACCATGTGTGTCGTCTAAACAAAGCTATTTATGGACTTCACCAAGCTCCAAGGGCTTGGTTTCAACGGCTAAGTTCGTTTTTGGTTAACCAATGCTTTAAATGTAGTCAAGCCGACACATCACTTTTTATTTTTCATCGTTGTACGTTGATGACATCATCCTAACCGGAAATCATGAGCCATCCATTGCACGCTTCATCACTAGTTTAAAACCTAAATTTGCTATTAAAGATTTAGGCAAATTAAGTTACTTCCTTGGCCTTGAAGTCTCGTATACATCAGATGGTTTGTTTCTCAACCAAAGTAAGTATGCTCATGATATTCTAAGTCGGGCTGGTCTTCTTGATTCAAAACCTGTTGGGACACCTCTTGCAAGTAACGATGTCTTCACCACCACCGTCAATCTCTTTCATGATCCTACTTTATACCGATCTTTTGTTGGAGCTCTTCAGTATTTGACTATAACGAGGCCAGATCTATCATACGCCGTTAATCAAGCAAGTCAATTTCTCCATTCTCCAACAGATCAACATTTTACATTGGTAAAAAGGATAATGAGATATGTCTAAGGTACCCTTACTCATGGTCTCCAATTCTTGTGTCCTAAGAGATCCATGCTCATTGGCTACTCTGATGCCGACTGGGCTCGCTGCATTGAAACCAGACGTTCCACCTACGGTTACTCAATCTTTTTTTGGTGGAAATATAGTGTCTTGGAGTGGAAAAAAGCAGCCAACAGTTTCCCGATCTAGCTGCGAGTCAGAATACCGGGCTATGGCTAACATCGCTGCAGAACTTATCTGGATTTCTCATTTATTGCTTGACTTAAATACATTACCATATGAACGTCCCACTTTATTGTGTGATAATTTAAGTGCTATTTTTCTTAGCCAAAATCCAGTAGCACACCGACGAGCTAAACATATTGATATTGATTATCACTTTGTTCGTGAGCTCATATTGTCTGGTAAACTGCACACAAAATTTGTTCCTACCAAGCTTCAGGTGGCCGACATTTTCACGAAGCCGTTACCAAGACCGCTCTTTGAGACGTTTCGTGATCAGTTACCAGTTCGTCCGCCCGTGCACTTGAGGGGGGTATTGGAGATAAATCCTCTCCTTAATTAGTTTTATTTGATTAGTCAAATTAGTTGTAATTTACCTTGTATAGTTCCTATAATTGTGTTGTATTTGTGTATTTATACTCGTTCCAATTGTCAATAATATTCAAGGGGAAATTTTATCTAAATCTAATATTTGGTATTTATTTAATCAGCTTAATGACATGTATGACTTTTTCGGTAAGCAATCCATGCATGTTCATGGCTTTTAATTTGATCATATAGTAGCTTATTCCCACAACGCATGACGTTAAGCTTTATCTATTCAACCATCACACTCCATTCCTAATCTTCTCTCAAAAAGACGCCCCCCCCCTCCAAAGAAATAAACTGTTAAGGAACTAAATAAATTAATTAAGAAAGTTGAAATCGGCAATAAGAAAAGACAAAATACATAAAAAACATAAAAACAAACCAACCTAAATAAGGATGATAATACATAAACTTTAAAATGTATTATTATTGCATCTAATGTAAATAAAACTCAAGCTTAAAGATTCCGAATGTTGGCATCGATACCATGTTCCACGTGAAGGACAATTACGGGAGTCGTCCCTAGCCAACTGATCACATGATCGGCACATTCTCTTCAACCTTTTCCCCTTGACCGACAATGACCTTCTCAGCAATACCAATAAGCCGCTTATCAGTTCCACACCCTTTGTTCTGAATCCCAATAAGAGGCAAAATGTTTACACATTCGTGTAGAAACACTAAAAAAACTATTGAATGGAATCAACTTTCCTTTGGGAACTTAACAGATAGGAAGATCAATATCAATGTCCGTATTCAATTCTCAAGTTGGAAAAAAACAACATCAAAGTCGCTTTGCCATTCCTCACTCGACCAATAATATGTTCAGCAAACGAATAAGTATTGCTCATCAACGTCTCCTTCTCAACATTGATCTCCCGATATCTTGCACGGGCCGGTAACCACTCAACGAGAACTAAACTATGTAACACCCCAAAACCTAAAATTTACCTCAATCATAAATAATCAACCGACATACAATCCATCAAGGATCCAATAATACAATTATCCAATATCTCTACGAAATCCGCAACAGAAACAAATAAATCTAGCTAAAGCTAAGGTTCTATCCGCAACAGACTATTTAAACCTCGAACTACCAAAAATAGTCAAAATGTGAAATTGGGTTACAAATTACGTCTCCAACTTCACATAATGTACTTATCTAGATTACATTCAATTTCATCTTTTAATAATACCTTAAGCGCATGACGAAATAAATCTCAGTTCGTACAAAGAAGTTACAATTGCAATCAATTGAACTGTTCGTCATTTTTTGTACCACCTAAAAAATATACAACACGAGATAAAGCAATTAATATGAAAAAGTATCACAAATAATTGAAACATAAAATAGGTAAAAAATCATAATGAATACTTACCTTTAACTTTCCTTTGTTTTTGTGACTAATAATATAACTTTACTTTCACCAACCTCAATGGAACCATCCCATCCAAAGAACCATACAACCTTCCTCAACTCCTTCTGAACTTCGAAAAATATCATTCATGTATAAACTTCGGATGCATTAGCTTCAATCTTGCAAGGCGACACCAAACAGGGAAAATTATTTCTCGCTATAACCTCAAGTTAACCATGCGTTTTCCTTTAGGATTCAATAGCATTGTCAAATGCATGAAGGAAAACTAGAAGATCGTGCAAAATGAGGCGTACACGTTAAAGAAATAATTAATACTCTCCGATCTAGACGTGGTCTTCATTAGACTAGACATAGGTATATCCTTTTAATAAACAGGTATCCAAAATTCCCTAATAGCATATATTTCATCAAACCATGAATCACCCCTTAATCTATATGAATCAATCATCTCATTCCATTTCATCTCAAATACATTGGGGTCTATGTGAACATTTTACAACAACTTGTTGATATAACTCAGAAATGAGGTACTATGCGCTAGATAAACACTTATCTAGAGAGGTGATAAGAATAAAATTAATTAAAGCATTTCAGTGCAAGAAAATTTCAACAATTAACAAATCAATTATGAGAAATCAACAAAACAATTATTTACATTAGGTGGACCTTTTTTTCATGATATGTCACATGCATAGACGATGTTTGGAATCAGTGAATGCAATAAATATAACTTGTTAGATGGAAGCACATTGATCAGTAATTACAAATCCTTGTTGATGACCATGACTTTCAAAAATTCCTTCAACAACCGGGTGAAATCCACAAGAGATTCTATATGAATCAATGAAGCTCCAACAACAGAATTTTTATGGTTATCATTAGCAACAAATGGTACAAAAAAACATCACGTGCCTATTAAAAAAATAACGAAAAGACTTTTAAGAACAATACCACATAAAAACTAAAAAAAACCGGTTTGTCCGAAAAGTAGCATTAAAAGATATTGCATCTTCAAACACTTTGTAGTTCAACAGGGCAGTTTCATCCGCCCAAAAGATAGCTATAACTTCTTTCTCATAACATTTATACTTAGGGGTGTGCATTGAGTTGGTCGAGCAGGTTCAGGTGGGCAAACCAAAAACCCGATCAGATTTCGGATATAAAAATCAAGACCCGAATATTAGGTAGAGGTGTACAGAAAACCGTTAAACCCGCCCAACCCAACCCAATTAAACCCAACCCGCCAAACCGGTAAACCACCAACCCGCCAAACCGTCAAACCACAAAGACAAAAACAACAATAAATTGTAAATCATAAGTACGGAAATAACAATAAATTGTACACCATCAAGATGAAAATCTTGAAAATATCAATTTTCAATAAAATATAGGGATGAAAAACATACTTTACTCTTAATTTTAAGAACCATGTACATTATACACTATGAAAAAGCAAAAGAACAATGAGATCAATAAAATTATCACAGATACATTCAGCTTTTGATTACTGTGGATGTCCGAACCAGCTTGCACACACCTTAACTAATCTCGTTAGACCTTGAAAAGACTTGAACCCTTTGACCAATATAGAGCAAACTTCCACCATGTATCAAGTCAAATACTCTACCAACTTTAAATCAAGTCATGCCTCACCTCATAGCAACACCAAAATCTCTGTAAACTTAATCATACCATCATCATTCTCACTGGAGAGAGTTGTAGAAAAGAATCAACACGACCGATACACCAATTATCACAGGAAACGCCGTCACCAAGTATAGTGCTCCGTATCCCTTCATCAAACAAACATAAAATTATCGTATAGTAGTGTTAGGGGCCGTTCACCAAACTCTTACAGGGTAAACGCTTACTGGCAAGAGTCACCACCCTCACCTTATCGGGTAACATTCTCTGTCATCTGAATGGATTGATGGTAAGCGTTTATCACCCGCTAAGCATTTACCGGGTAAGAGTCACCATCATCACTTACCGGATAAGATTATCGGTCCTTGCTACACTCACCCGGTAAGGTAATTGACCCGACATGCGCTTACCCGATAAGTGTTTGGTAAACGTCCCCTTACTGAAGATGGCAAAATAATGAATGAAAAATGCATAAATTGGTACCACGGCCGAAGGGACTTCATTTTGATCACCGACATCATCTTCCTCAATTTCTGCAGCTGAATCCCAGTCAATATTAAGCCTCTTCGCAGCCACTACAGGATCAACACCCGTGTCTGTAGCTTTCGCATATAACGATTTGCGTGGCCCCTTTTTTGTCGCTTCAACCTTTTTAACAATAGAATATATGAAGATGTAATCATATGGATGTCATTACTTGAGTGAGTAGAAACAAGGCCAAACTCCATGAAACTTCAAATCGCACTTTGGTCCGATTCCTAAGTTGTGTAACGTACATTCATTTCAGTCCGGTCACTATTCTGGGTAATGTATTTTTTTTTTGGGAAGGGTGTCTAGGCTATGCCTAGACTAATCCCTTGGGAAATTATGACTGTAAGACATCAGCCCTGATTAAACCTCAGTGGCCACAATTGTTGTGTACGCCTGGATTTGGATTCGAACCCTGGGCAGATGGGATATTCCACCACATCCCCAGGCCTTAACCAGTACGTCACAACCCTTGAGGTTCTATTATGGGTAATGTATTGTGTACTAAATATTTGAGATATCACATCTAAGGTACCAAAATGATGGTTATAGAAGTACGGTACCCAAAATGAATTTAGTTGGCTTCAATTGTTATCAACATTAAGCATATGATAAATCTACCTCTAAATTAGGCCATTGAACCATTTCCTCTGCCAGCATCTGAAGAGCAGCACGGTCTCGCGGAATTTTCCCTTCATTCACCTACACAAGGGAATACCGCTCGTTTTTAAAGCAGCATAACTCTATATTTAAATTTCTACTAGTAACACTAATAAAAATTTAGTATTATTGAAAAGCACGAGATGTTTATAAAGACAGTAAACCAAACCACACGAGCCTAGTATATCCCGTCTGGAAGTGGGGTGGGGGTGACCTCTACTCTAGATTCTTCTCCATGCAACAGAAGTTTACTGTATGCCAACGTTAGTTTTTTTACTGTTTGGCGGACGTATTATTCCTCCTGCTTTAGTAATTCGTTCATCGCATTATATACCTGTTGCTTTGCACACACTTTGCTGCTACTAACCACACTTGTTCCCTTTTTTTTTTTGTTTTGTAAGTCGGGGGGTCTTAACCCAAACAACCTCTCTATCTTTTAGTAGGACCAACAATGGGTAACACTAAACCGGTTACCCGTTATATTCCGACTCGTTGGATAAGGGTATGCATAAAGAGTTTTTATCCATTTTATCTATTTAGCAGTTACCCGTAACCTGTTTACCCAACATTTTAATGGGTAGGATATATATAAATATAAACAATATCATCGTGTGGCGGTAGACCTAGACCACATGGATTAGTGGTGCCTTCGAGTTGCCAATGCCACTTTCAAAAAAAACGAGCAGGTTCAGATTAAGCATCTAAAGCATTACTTGTGCAAAATCCAGGCATCATTGTACACTTTTGAACAAGTCAGATTCTTTTGTATATATATAACACTTTTGAGTTCAAACAAAGTATTGTTCAAATATAATATTGATATGGGCTTTGCTAGAAAGTTTAGACCAATATTTTGTTAGGGGCATTTGGTTTGATGGAATGGTTTTGAGGGATTTGGATATTGTGGAAGGATTTGGAATCTTTGATGTGTTAGGTTTGTAGGATTTGGAATAGAATTCTTTATAAATAATTAATAGAAACAAATTATAAATAATTATAAAAATAATTAAATTATCTTTTTATTAATCGATTATTACAAAACAAATGATTTAACATGACTTAACATTATTACATACAAATCATGTGAAATCCCGTAAAATACCAACCACCTCCTTGGGATTTCAAAATACTATGTTTCTGTGATTTTAATGAAATCCAAGGATTTCAAATGCAGGAAATCCTTTAAACCAAACATGGGATTGGATATGATTTGGAATGGAATTGAATTCCTTCTTGAAAAATGATCTATAAAAACAAATTCCTTTTTATTAATTGATTGTTACGAGACTATTTTATAACATTATACAAACTAATCCTGTGAAATGCCAACTACCCATGGGATTTCTAAATCCAATGTTTGTTGGATTTCAATGTCAAACTTTCCTTTAAACCAAACATGGATTGGAATTGAATCTAATTCCAAATCTCGCAAACCAAACGGGCCTTAGAACTTGTAATGTCTTATAAAATGTAGTTTTCAATTCTTTTTCTTGACAGATTAATAGACTGTTTGGTAGGTTTTCCATCAAGTCCTGTATGGATAAAGCTGTTTGTGTGGATTAATCTGTCTGTATAAATTGAGAAGGTTTTTGTTTGGGAGTGTTTTTTCATAAATGAAAGTAGCGTGTTTTTAATTGACAGGGACATGTTTGGAAAAAAACTTTGTTTTTTTTTTCTTCATAAAGCTCCCTCTTAAGGCCTACTGAATAAGTCAGTTTCTATATTATTAAACCACTATCAAACAGTTATATATAACTGACCGAATAAGTTGCGAGTCCTAGTAAGTGAACCTATATCAGTTTTCCAAGTGTTGAGTGGTTCTTGTGAGTTTGATAGAAAGAGAAGGGACTCACTTCTTCAAGAACAGCAGCCAAGTCATCTCTTGTTGGAGCATCAGCATCATCGATCCCAAGAAGTCTCTTTCGCTCAACTTCTCTAGGGTCCTCGATCATCACCGTCAATTTAACCTACGAATTCACATCATAAAATCAAGTGGTAAGCCATGTAATCTAACATTACACATATGAATCCTGATTGCCATTGTGCAATTCAACAAGTTTCGAAGAAAAGTTTGGTAAAATTGTGTAGCACCGTCAAGATTTACAACAAGGGTGTTCAAAAAAGCCGTTGGACCGTTCAAACTGGTTTAACCA
Source organism: Arctium minus (assembly GCA_954870635.1). Classification (NCBI taxonomy): domain Eukaryota; kingdom Viridiplantae; phylum Streptophyta; class Magnoliopsida; order Asterales; family Asteraceae; genus Arctium; species Arctium minus. The sequence goes on along the minus strand of OX941092.1, from coordinate 68,869,423 downwards.
AGTCAAACAGGACCGTTTTTTACGGTTTGATGATTCGGCCAGGTCTAAAAAATAGCCAAACCGTTCGGTATGTTCTGATATGTGGTTTGAATGTTACGTTTTCTTTAGCCGTCTGGACTGATCCAACCGCCAAAAATCGCCAAAAATACACATTTATTAATTATATTTAGTTTTTTTATGTTGTAGCCTCAACTTTCATGGCCCAATTAAAAAAAAATCGTCCAAGACATTATGTATGTAATTTTTACTTTCAAGTTATCTAATTAAAAAAAATTCGTCCAAGACATTATGTATGTAATTAAAAAAAAATCGTCCAAGTCATCTAAATCGGCAAAATTCTGAAATCCGTCAAAAAATCAAATTCAAAACTCCATATCGTCCTTCAACTTGTTCAATGTTTGTCAAAAATTCCAACCACGGTTGGTGGCTTGTTTAACTTTTTTTTTCAACTTGCTCAATGTTTTTTATTTATTTTAGAGATAGACGTTTCTTTTATAATTTTGTATACTATTTTTTAATTATGTTATATCAATAGAAATTTCATTTTTAATATAGTTTTTAGTTTAAAACCGTAAGAGGTCCAAACCACGCCTAAAAAGTCACGTTACACCGGCCTTTTACGGTCTTGTTTGGTCACTTGTTACCAAACCGCTCGATTTGAAAACTTTCCCAAACCGCCATTGTGGTTTGGTTCGTGGTTTGGGGGTTAAACCGCCTAAACCGGACAGCAAACTAATAAATACCGCAAATCATGGAAACTGTTTTCGTTTTCAGTAATTCAAATCTCAGACAAAATCATAAGCAAGTAATCAGAGGTTACCTCACTAAAGAGCATGTCTCTATTTTTCTTCAAAAGCTCCAAAACCTACGCATCCAACCATTATATATGAGGAAAAAAAAATACCCAAAATTCACAAAAAACCACAAATGGAACATAACCGAAACATGAATTTGAGGCAATTTGAGTAACGAAATCCAACCCTTTTGATTTGGGACACATATTCGAGGTCTTGCGGATCTGGGTCTTCTTCAAAATCATCATCATCATCACTTGTGGTTGCGATGGCAGATGCAGAATTGGTATCTGATTTATCAGCAACACCCAATTCAGTCTCGATATCTTCTTTGTTAGCACCAACAACAACAACCACCACACTGCTTCTACCTGTAATCCTGTGACGCAAGTAATGTTGTTTATGGTGGTGGGGGTGAGGAGGGATGGAGAGATTGTGGATGGATTTAGAGGAAGGGAAGGAGTAAAGGGGTAGTGGCAATTGAGATGGAAGTTTCAAGAGAGCCATTTCTAGTTATAGAATTTATTATTATTGGGATGATGAAAATTGAATTTGTTGTTAGATTGTTGCTAAAATTCGTGTATTTTGGTTGTGTTGTGTTGTGTTTATGATGATGGAGGATGAGATTGGTTGGTTCCCATTTGCGAAGAATGGGGGAACTTCTTCACTCACACCCTCTCGTTTATGTTAATGGCATAAACACCCCTTTTTAAACCATTTAAATATACGGATAACATTCAAATAAAAATCCTAAATATTGAAAAAAATCTGAAAAAATCTATTTTAGAGTACAATTGTGGTTGTGAACCAATATTAGAGATTATTCATATAGATTTATATATGTATCTTTAAATACTAACGAGTCGACTCAAACTATATGATACTCAACTCGATAAACTCAAAAGATACTCGAATATTTTTATTATATATTATATACTTTTTAAAAACTTATTAATAAATATAATTCAACTATTATTATTTTTTAATATAAAAATTGATAATAGTAGGTGACCCATAAAAAAATTATCATTATATGTATATATAGGGAGCGATCAAATGGAAGTCACTCTAATTTTGAAAACCGTGGAAATTCTCGATTTCATTGGTTAAGTTAATGAAATTGTTTCATGAAATTGTTTAATTCGATGAAATTGTTTCATATAATTCTTTTATTGATGAAATTATTGCATATATTTGTGTTTTTTATGTAAAAATGAAAAAGTTTCATCAGACTGCGAAAATACATGAAATAATTTCATCAGAATGAGAAAAATAGATGAAACTACATAAAAAATACAAATATATGAAACAATTTCATTAACAAAAGAATTATATGAAACAACTTGATCATATTAAACAACTTTATGAACCAATTTCATTAATTTAACCAATGAAATTGACGGTTTCCAAAGTTTCCAATCTAATATGGTTTCCAAACCACCTCTCTATATATAACTAAATGTTAAATAAATATGAATTGTATATGATTATTACAAAATTATAGATTAGATTTCTACTTTAAATAAAAAAAATAACAATAAAATTGGTTAAAAAATATGTTGGGACTGAAAATGTGTCAAGTATGGATAATGCTGCTAGGCTTAAAGATTAATGCTGCTGAAGACTTTAATACTGCTATTTGAAGATTACTACTGCTTGTAGAATTACTACTGCTAGAGGTATTAATACTGCTAGTAGTTAGTACTGCCTGAAGAATTACTACTGCAAGCATGGTTAGTACTGCTGAGGATGAAGTTAATGCTGCTCATGAAGATAAAGATGGATTGATTGCTTGATGCGAAAGACTAGGAGCTGGAGATAATATTGAAGATAATTATGAACTGGATGCTGAAGATCAATATTATTTTCATATTTATCTTATAATTTGTTTTGTATATATAGATACATAGAGTTTGATATAATATAAATAATACACAGATATATGTTTTTGTTTTAGAGAGAATTAGTCTCAAGGTTCTTTGTAGTCCTTTTAATAGAGAAATATTGAACGTCTGTTGAGCCTGTTCAACAGACTGAGGCTGTGATTGTAATCATTAAGTTAATTCAATATAACTTGTGATTTGATCCATACACTGTTCTATTGATTTACTGTTAAAGTGTTATTCCGCAAACTTCTTTAACAAAGTTTCTGAGTGTTAATTAAATTCTTGTTTAGAATTTCGATCTTGACAAGTGGTATCAGAGCCAAGGAACTCAGAAAGCTATAATCATCATGGACGGATCACATGACAGTGTTCTTGTTTCAAAGGTTCCCATGCTCAAACCCAATGAGTTTGACATGTGGAAAATCATGATCAGGCAATATATCCTTCTTACAGATTACTCAATGTGGGATATCATTGAGAATGGTCCCTCCAATGAAGGAGAGATTGGAGCAGATGACAAGAGACCTCCACCAAAGACTGATGGAGAAAGAAAGATGAGGCAAACTGAGATGAAAGCCTTGAGTACTCTGCTCTTGGCAATTCCTAATGAATACCAATATCAGTTTTGCAACTGTACTGATACCAGAATCTTGTGGAATGCGTTGGAGAAGAGATTTTCAGGTACTAAAAGCACTAAGAGAAATCAAAAAGCTATTCTCAAGCAACAATATGAAAACTTTATGTCTACAAAGAATGAAATGAGTCTATGACTCAAACTTTTGATAGATTCAACAAGTTGATTGGAGAATTGGCCACTGTTGGTGTCAAGATGGACCAGGATGATGTCAACAGAAAGTTTCTAAGATCTCTTGGTGAAGAATGGGTGATGTATACAGTATCATTTAGGCAGAATGATAATCTGGAGGACAAGGAACTTGATGATCTCTACAATGATCTCAGGGTGTTTGAAGCAGAGGTTGAATCTAAGAAGAAGCCATCTGGATACTCTCATAATGTTGCTCTCTTATCATCTACTACTGATTCTTCTGCTAATACAGAATCAGTTAGTACTGCTTATGGCACAAAACAGGATGGACTCAATGATTTTGTTTTGGAAGCCTTCTTTGCTAGTCATGCAAAATCCTCCCTTATTAATGATGATCTGGAGCAGATTAATGTTGATGACCTTGAAGAGATGGACATCAAATGGCAAATGGCAATGCTCACCATGAGAATCAAAAGATTCATTAAAAGGACTCGAAGAAACAACTTTGCCATAAAAATAGAAGATGGTGCTGGATTTGACAAATCCAAAGTGGAATGCTACAAGTGTCATAAATTAGGGCACTTTGCAAGAGAATGCAGAGGAGGAATCTCTCAACAGCATGTGAGCAACAATCAACAATCAAAGTCCACCAACAACTGGAACCCATCTCAAGCACTTGTCTCACAAGATGGAATGGGATTTGATTGGAGTGATCAAGCTGATGATGCAGTTCAGAATCAAGCACTGATGGCTGAAGTTTCAGAGTCTTCAAGCACTGCAATTCCCACAGAGGTAAAATCTAAACTCTGCTCTAAAACATGTCTTGAAACTGTTAAGAAGTACAGGGATCACAATCAGAGCATGTGTGATGACCTTAAAAGACTGGAGAAACATAGGAGAGAATCTAATTTGATCATTGTGAATTTTAAAGAACAAATTAAGGCATATCAGGCCAATGAACTTCAACATTCATATGATCAAAATTATTGAATGTGGGAGAAAAAGGAGTTGGATATTAAGCTAGAAAAGGCTAGAGAAGAATGTGAGAAAGTCAGAAGTGAATTTGAGAAGGCCAAACTAGACATTGAGAAATTTTGCAATGCCTCTAAAGCAATGGACACTTTACTCAAATCTCAAGTTCATGATAAACTGAAGAGAGGTATAGGATATAATAACACTCCTCCACCTTACAACAACAACTATATTCCACCCACTTCAGACCTCTTAGAAAGGCAGGATAAGAATGACTTACCTAAAGGAGCCACATAAGTAGATCCTTTAGACACTGTAGTGATTGAGGCAGAATTTGAAGAAGAGAACAAGGTAGACCAGAAAGAAGTTCCCCTAGAAAACCACATTATTACAAATGAGAGGGGAGGTAAACCATTTGTTAAGAGTGAGAAAGTAGAAAAGTTCAAGACTGGGGAAGAGACTGTTAAGAGTGAGAAAGCTGAGACCTCTAGGAAAGGGAAGAAAAAGGTACAGGGAGATAACTATATGCAAATTACTATTGTAAATCCCTGTACTTGTCAACAGAAAAAGCCCCATCAACATGATAAAATAAGGGGAAATCAGAGAAACAGAAATAACCAGTGGGCTAAAAAACAGGGAATTGATCTAAGTAAAGTCAATAGACCAAAGCCTTGTTTTATTTGTGGCAAATTGAATCATCTAGCCAAACACTGTTATTTCAATCCTATTAACCAAAGATTTACGTTTCAAAGACAACATCAAAATTCTGTTGGTTATAGGAAGCAATCAAAAAGATCAAGGAACCACATGGCTGAGAATGTGAGAACAGCACCAGTGAAAATTGGTACTGCAAAACCTCATATTCAGAATAAGTTTGTTAAAGCAAAAGAAAATACTCCAAGCAAATCAAGGAGTAATACAAAGAATAAGAAAGCAAACAAATGTGTCTTAATTTGGGTCCCAAAAGAAACTAAACCTGTTAGTACTGCTACCTCAAATAGTACTGCTAACAGAAATAGTGCTACTGATAGCAATACTACTGCTGACCAAGTTAGTACTGCTAATAAAGTTAGTACTGCTACCAGAGTTAGTACTGCTGACCAAATTAGTACTGCTAATGAGGTTAGTACTGCTGACCAAGTTAATACTGCTAACAAGGATAGTACTGCTACCAGTGTTAATACTGCCAATCCTATTATTAAGACAAAGTGTTACAGCCATGAGATTCCTGACTCTGATCAACTCATCAAGACTAAGTTTAATGAATTTGAGTATGTTGATGAGAAAGGGCAACCCAAGACCACTTTGGCTTGGGTTCCCTCAAGAAACTAACTGCTTTATTTTATATGCAGGGTAACCAACAACTCAAGGGGAAGAGCATTTGGCATGTAGACAGTGGTTGCTCTAGGCACATGACAGGTAACATGTCCTGCCTTCAAAATTTCAAAAGGTTTGATGGAGGACGTGTTGCTTTTGGTGACAATCCAGCAGGAGGTAAGATAAGTGTAAAAGGTATGGTTTCAAAAGGTAAGATGACCTTTGAAGATGTGTACTATGTTGAGCAATTGAGATACAACCTGTTAAGTGTATCACAGGTATGTGACAAGAAACATAGTATATTATTTAATGATACTGAATGTATTATCCTTGCTCCAGGATTCAAGGTAGTTGATGAAAATATGATACTACTTAGAACTCCTAGAAAGGACAATGTTTATTGTTTGGACCTAGAGAGTGTTTCATCTGATTCATCACTAAACTGTCTGTTTTCAAAAGCTTCTTTAGATGAATCATCTATTTGGCACAGAAGGATGTGTCACATGAATTTTAAAACTATGAACAATCTTGTGAAAAACAACCTTGTAAGAGGTTTGCCTCAAAAAGTGTTTTCATGTGATGATCATTGTGTTGCATGTCTTAAAGGCAAGCATCACAAAACTTCTCATAAGTCCAAAGAAATAAACACAATCTCTTCACCTCTTCAGTTATTGCATATGGATCTCTTTGGTCCTACAAATGTGATGAGTATTGGTAAGAAATCCTACTGCTTAGTTATTGTTGATGACTTCTCTAGATTCACTTGGGTAAATTTTCTGAGGACTAAGGATGAGACAAGTGAACTGATCAAATCCTTTGTCCTTAGGATTGAAAACCAAACAGATCTAAGAGTTAAAGTCATCAGATCTGATAATGGAACTGAATTTAAAAACAGTGACTTAAACAACTTTTGTGAGACTAAAGGTATTGAGAGACAATTCAGTGCTCCTAGAACTCCTCAACAGAATGGTGTTGCTGAGATGAGAAATAGGACATTGATTGAGGCTGTTAGATCTCTGTTGGCAGATTCAAAATTACCTATTACTTTTTGGGCAGAAGCAGTTAATACTGCTTGTTATGTCCAAAACAGAGTTCTAGTAGTCAAATCCTAAGGAAAAACACCTTATGAACTTTTCAAAAAGAAGAAACCTTTTATTGGATTTTTCAAACCTTTTGGGTGTCCTTACACAATCCTCAATACCAAATCTCATTTAGGCAATTTTGAAAGCAAAGATGAGGATGGATTCCTTGTTGGATACTCCTCTAAGAGTAAGGCATATAGAGTTTTCAATAGTTCTTCAAGGATTATAGAGGAAAGTGACAATGTCAAATGCAATGAGAACACACCAAATCCAATTGGTGCAGGTCCTGATTGGCTGTTTGACATTGATTCACTAACTAATTCTTTGGGTTTTAGTGATGTACAAATTGCAGGAACAAGTTCAGAAGAGAAACAAGCACATAAACCAGAGTTCGTGCTGTTTCCTATACCTACAGTTGATCCTGTTGAATTTTATCAACAAGAACAGAAGAATGATTTAGAAAAAGAGGAGTCTGAACCAGAACAGAATGAAGATGACAAAGGTGATGAAGAAAATAAGGGTGAGAAAGTGGATGCTCATCCTTCAGGAAACACAGGTCCTGAGATGCCCATACTGTCAGAAGATGATACTGATAAAGAAAATTCTTCAGTATTTGGTGGAAGCACTCCTGAGAAGAATGACTCTAATCTGGATGCAAATATCAATGAGGAGGCTGCACATCAAACAAGAACTCAGAAGAATCATCCTCCTCAGTTGGTGATTGGTGACATCAATTCTCCTAGGATCACAAGGCATCAAAGTAAGATAGGAGGATTGAAAGACTTGCAGTCAGGGTTGTTATCCTGTTTTCTATCTCAGATTGAACCCAAGAAGGCCTATGATGCAATGAAAGAACCAAGCTGGATAGAATCAATGCAAGAGGAGCTCCTGCAGTTTAAGCTGCAAGATGTGTGGGATCTAGTTGACCTTCTACCAGGACAACGGGCAATTGGTACTAAATGGGTTTTCAGGAACAAGAAAGATGAGAGAGGAATTGTAATAAAGAATAAAGCCAGGCTTGTGGCACAAGGGTATACACAATAAGAGGGGATAGATTATGAAGAAGTATTTGCACCAGTAGCCAGAATTGAGGCAATTAGGCTGTTTCTAGCCTATGCTTCTTTCATGCAGTTCAGAGTATTTCAGATGGATGTCAAGAGTGCATTTCTATATGGGACAATTGATGAAGAAGTGTATGTTTGTCAGCCTCTAGGGTTTGAGAATCCTACCTTTCCTGACAAAGTATATAAACTAAAGAAGGCACTCTATGGGCTACATCAACCACCAAGAGCATGGTATGACACTTTGTCTACCTATCTCCTGGAAAATGATTTTGAAAGGGGAATCATTGACAAGACTCTGTTCATTAAAAGGAAGAAGAAAGACATCCTACTTGTTCAAATCTATGTGGATGATATCATCTCTGGATCCACAAAAGATTATATGTGCAAGGAGTTTGAGGAGCTGATGCATAAAAGATTCAAGATGAGCTCTATGGGTGAACTTACATTCTTCCTTGGGCTACAGGTTAAACAGAAGAAAGATGGTATCTTCATCAGTCAATCCAAGTATGTGCAGGATATCCTTACAAAGTTTGGATTTTCAGATTCAAAGCCTGCAAGCACACCCATGGAAACACACAAAAAGATCACTGCAGATCTTGAGGGGGAGGATGTGGATGTTCATCATTATAGATCTATGATAGGCTCCCTCATGTATCTAACAGCTTCAAGGCCAGATATTATGTTTGCTGTCTGTGTGTGTGCCAGATTTCAAGTAAGACCTACGCAATCTCATTTTCAAGCAGTCAAGAGGATCTTCGGATATCTCAAAGGACAACCAAGGTTGGGTCTTTGGTATCCTCATGACTCACCATTTGATCTACTTGCATATTCTGATAGTGATTTGGGTGGTGCAAACTTGGATAGAAAGTCTACATCAGGAGGATGTCAGTTTTTGGGTGCAAGACTAGTTTCATGGCAGTGTAAAAAGCAAACCACAATGTCCACCTCTACAACAGAAGCAGAGTATATAGCTGCTGCAAGTTGCTGCTCTCAAGTTCTATGGATACAGAATCAGATGTTGGACTATGGTGTTACTTTTCTTCACACTCCAATCTTCATTGACAACAGTGCTATAAGCATTGTTAATAATCCAGTCAAGCACTCTAAAACCAATCATATAGAAATCAGGTACCATTTCATTAGAGATTGCAATGAAAAGAAGCTAATTCAGGTTTTGAAAGTACACACAAGTAACCAATTTGATGATCTATTCACCAAAGCTTTTGATGTGGGTAGATTCACATTCTTGGTCACAAGTGTAGGCATGATAAACACTGAATAAAGCCTCTTTTGATTTTCTTTATGTACCATTTCTGTATAGATTCCTTCATGCTTACTTTCTCATAATGTATTGTGCAAGGTGCTGCTAACTATGTGTGTTTAAGTGTTTTAGATTACTTTGCTGATTAGAAACTTGGTACTTTTAGTTAAGTTAATACTGCTCTCACTATTAATCCTGTTGCCAGTTCAAATATGATTAATTATGGTTACTACTGCTAGGTGGTTTATACTGCTAGTGCAAAGTTACTACTGCTTACCATATTTCTACTTCCAGACAGTGTTACTACTGCTGGTATGTGTTAATACTGCTAGTCTGTGTTAATGCTGCTAGTATGTGTTACTACTGCTAATCTGTGTTAATACTGCTAGTCTGGGTTAATGATGCTGGTATGTGTTACTACTGCTTATATGGGTTAGTACTGCGGGCTCGTTAATGCTGCTAGGGTACTTAGTACTGCTTTTAACTGAAACCCTCCACCTATAAATACCCTTCTGACCGCCAAAATCCAAACGGCTCTTTGAATTTCCTACGAGTGTTCATCTTCTCTCTCTCTCTCTCTCTCTCTCTCGAATTCTTGCTTCCCAGTGCGTACACCCTATTGTTGAGTTGAACCCAAGAACGATGGCAGGACTGGAATTTGTGGACGATCACAATGAACTCGCAATGCTGCAGAAACCCAAACAAGCTGAGGGTTTTGAAGAAATTGTGGATTTCCTGAAAGAATCCCACATTGCCTATGCACTCACAGTCAATCCCACCATCTATGTGGAGCACATGCGTCAGTTCTGGGCCAATGCCTCTATACAGACTATTGATGGCAATCAGGTCATCCAATCAAGGGTCTGTGATAAGCCTATCACAGTCTCAGAAGGCTTCATTCGCACTCATCTACGTCTAGATGATGCATCAGGTATATCTTCTCTTCTTAAGGATGATCTCTTCCAAGCAATTGGTAGAATGGGGTATGAAGGTCCCACTGAGGTTTACAAGTTCTTCAAGAGCAAATTTTCACCTCAGTGGAGATTCTTTGTTCATACCCTTCAGCATTGTATTTCCCGCAAAACAACTGGATGGAGTGAGTTCAGCAGTACCATAGCTTATGCTCTGGTCTGCTTAGCAACCTCCAGAAAGTTTAATTTTTCACAAATTGTTAGAGCATAAATCTGTTGGATACAAGATCAAGAAGACTGAAGGTCAAAGTTCAAGAAAGTCAAAGCTGAAGAAAGTCAAATCTTATCAAAGTCAAAGTCTTTTGTAATAAAAGTCAATGTATTGAATTTGTATTTGTTTTTCCTTGTTTTAGTTGTAGGTATAAATAGGTTTCTTTCCTTTGTAATTAGTAGTCAGAATAAAAAAGTATTATTCAGTTGTATTTTAGAGAGAGAAATCTGTTGAGAGAGAAAGAGTGTTTTAAGAGAGAAAGTTTGTAATCTTGAATTTGAAGTGAAATCAAACAGGTAATTTGATTGAAATCTTGTTTGTGTTTGATTATTGTGTTTAGAAACTAGATTCAGGGACACACAATTGGTATCAGAGCAGATCCAAATCGAAAAATCAAGAAAATCAGAATGTTCGACACTTTGTTCTTCATGTTCAGATCTGTTTTCGAGTTTTTGTGCGAATTTCGAGTTGTTTTTGATTAGATTCTGTTAGAACAGTGTAATCGATTGAGTTTGTATATAAAGATTTGTGAATTGTACTGTAATCAATTCGAATTTTCGAATTTTTGTAGTTTTTCTGTTCACGAGTTCTTGACACTGTATGTGTATCAAATTTGTATCGTTTGCGTATTTGATCGAATTTTTGTGTTAGTTTTGTGTTTGAATTAGTTAGACGAGTGAATTGTCGAAGTATAGTGTTGAAAGTCTAGGTCTAAATGAGTTTTTGGTGCGATTTTGTTCGATTTTAGAGGTTTGCGGGTGTTCATCAAAGTTTGCGTTTGATTCATCAAGGTTTGCGTTTCATTCATCGAGAAGTGAAGGTTTGTTTTTCCTTCAAGAATCGAGAAGTTCAGGTTTGCGTTTCATTCAAGAATCGAGAAGTTAAAGTTTGCGTTTTTTTGAGAAACGAGAAGTGGGTTTTGCCGGTTGAAAGACAAACGAAAAGTAAAAGTGGTTGAGCTCAGAGACAAGTAGTGATTTGCGTTTGCAACTAGAAACGCAAAGTGTATCTTGCGTTTGTAACGAGAAACGCAAAGTGTGATTTGCGTTTGCAACTAGAAACGCAAAGTGTATCTTGCGTTTGTAACGTGAAACGCAAAGTTCATCATTCATGACCTGCAAAGTTTGATTTGCGTTTGCTTCTAGTCAGTGTATTTTGGGCAAGTAAAGAGAAACGAAAGATAGAGGTTTGCGTTCCGTGTGACACGCAAAGTAAGGGTTTGCGTTTCCATACTGAACCACAAAGTAAGGTTTGCGTTTGTCACTTGAACCGCAAAGTAAGGGTTTGCGCTTCCCACATGAACCGCAAAGTAAGGTTTGCGTTTGTCACTTGAAACGCAAAGTAAAGGTTTGCGTTTGCCTCTTCAAACGCAAAGTAAAAGTTTGTGCATCGCACTTGAAGCGCAAAGTGTAGAGGACTTAGACAAATTTTTCAAAACTATAATATGCCCTTTAATAGTGAAATTTTTTTCTCTAGGGGCGCTGCCCCTCGACCCCGCAAGGGCGTTGCCCCTTGACCCCACTCGCTAACCAGGTAGCGGGACCCCCGTGCTAAGTCTGCGAAGGGGGACATATTTCTGGTTGTGATCAAAATTTCTGATTTTATATTTCAAGTTTTATGTATTTTCTTGATTGTTTCATTTGGACTAACGATCAGTTTCTAGTTTCTTATTGCATATATTTCTCAAACAGGTTTTATCAAAATGACTTCCAAAGATGCTCTTTCCATTGGCACTGAAGTCAAGCCTCCTGTTCTGTTAAAGGAGAGTACGAACAGTGGAAGGACAAATTCCTTGATTTTATAGACAGACATGAAAATGGAGAGAATATAATGGTGTCAATCACATAAGGTCCTATGGTACCAATCACGGTTCAGATACCTGATGATGAATCGTCTGATAGTGAAGATGGTACTGAGGAAAGAGATCAAAAGATGAAAACAGTGGCATTGGATATCTCTCCGTATTCTGAAGAACAGAAAAGCCGATACAAATCAGATAAACAAGCAAGATCTTTACTTCTTCAAAGTATCCCGAATGACATCTACATCAAAATAGACAACTACAAGGGAAATGCTAAGAAGATGTGGGATCAGTTGCAGAAAATGATGATGGGATCCAAAGTTGGCAATCAAATGAAAGTGGCTAACTGCATAAATAGCTACGAGGAATTCAAAGCAAAAGAAAATGAGAGCCTAGAGGAAACCTATGAGAGGTTTGTGCTTCTTCTAAACGAACTCTCAAAGAACAAAGTGAAGAAGAAGCAAATTGAAAACAACGTCAAGTTTTTAAGCATTCTGCAACCTGAATGGAAGAAGCATACACGTAGGATGAAGCAGATGAAGGATCTGAATGACATACCATTACATGAGGTATATGAGACTTTGAGGCAGAATGAAGAAGAAGTGGAAGAGAAAAGAGCTGAGAAAAAGAAGGCAGAAAAGGTTCCCGATCCTATTGCATTGGTAGCCGGAGAGAAAAAGAAAGAAAAGAAAGACAAGAAGAAAAAGAAGAAAGTGATAACAAGTTCTGAGTCTGAATCTGAATCAGATGGTGATGATGGAGAAAGCCTCAAACAGGATATGTTGCTATTGACCCGTGCATTCCAGAAAAAGTTTTACAAGAAGCCGGGATCTAACTCATAGAGGTACTCTTCATCAAGTTCCAAGAATCATGAGCACCGAGAAAGGGTGGAAGGAAGGAGATATGAAGAGAACAGATATGTTGAGAAGAAACCTGATGAAAGGAAGAAGTTCGTGAATGACTACACTGTTGTAGAAAAGCCGGCAAGTGATTCAGTCAAATGCTACAACTGTGGCAAGATTGGTCATTTTGCAAAAGATTGTAGAAAGCCAAAAGTTCGCAATTCTCAGTATTATCAGAACAAACTGCTTTTGGCAAAACAACAAGAAGCAGGAATAGCTTTAATGGCTGAGGATGAATTTTGGCTGGATCATTCAGAAGGTGAAGAGGAAGAGAAGGAAGAAACTACTCATCTCTGTCTTATGGGAAAAGAAGTGAAGTATGATGAGTCAGACGACGAGACAGCTGATGAGGTATTAAACTTAACTAAAAAAGATTTTGTAACCAAAATGGAAGCTATGATGGTTGAGCTTAATGATCTTCAAGTAAAACTGAAGAAAGAAAAAGACAGAGTTGCGAAAAGAAACAATAAGATATTTGAACTCAATAAGTCGGTTATTGGGAACAAAGATCTGATTGATTCTTTACGCAAGTCTGCTTCTGATTCTAAATCTCAAGTAGATTGTTTTGAAAAGAAGATTTCTGATTTTGATGTTAAAGTTTCTAAGTATGAATTTGAGAAGAAAGAATCTGCACTAACTGTTTATAAATTGCAGGTTGAAAACAAGCTTTTGAATAAGAAGGTAAATGGTCTGGAATCCAAACTTTACGCTAGAGGTCAAACAGATCAAACCATTTTTCTGAATGCACCTAACGAAGAGGCTGATGTTAAAGAAAAATGGGGACTTGGTTTTCAAAACCCCCATTACTTAAAGAAAGCCATCAGAAAACAACCGACACTTTATAACTTTGATTTTCTTTCATGTGCTGGTAAACATACTCATTTAAAACCCAAATTTGTTACCAAATTACCGGAAGAAGTTGAGGCCAAAGAAACTGAAAATAGAAAGAATGTAAAGAAAATGCAACTACCATTTAACTATGCAAAGTTAAATGATAGTTATCTTTTAGAAACACCAAAAGTTCTTTCAAATGATTATTTTGCTAGTTATTCTGTTTCTGAGATGAAGGCAAAACCTGCAATTGCAAAGGTTTATGTTCCTCCACTCATTCTTGAAAGCAAAATAGTTGAGTTGGAAAATGTTTTATCTGATGAAAAACTTTTGGTTGATATTCAACAAAGTGTATTTTCTACTGTATTAAAGAACACGATTTTTCAATCTACATCTACAAAGTGTTCTACAGTTTCTAAGGCACCTCAAACTTCATCTGATAATTTGGATGACTTATTTGAGTCTGCAAATGATTTTCTTAATTCTGATGGTGGGTGCATAGAAGAAATTGATATGTTTGACTTCAATGCTTCTCTTCCTGATCATTCTACTTGTCTTTTAAATAAAAAAATGTTACCAAGTGATGTTAATATTGCTGAATCATCAACTAAGTTTGGTGAATCAGTTTCTGTAACTGCTGATTACTATGCTCAAGGTAAGAAACATAAGAAACAGCGATTACAGAAACATAAACACACTGGTACACAAAAGAAAACTCAGTCTCAGAAATCTGCTTTTCCTAATAAATCTACATCTTGTGTTTCAGATATAAGCAAGAAAAGGTTGAAAGCTCGAACTGAATGGCGACCAAAAAGGAAGGATGATGAGATAGCTGGATCAGTTTCTGATAATTCTTGTACTAGATCAGTTAGTAGTGATAATGATGTAATTGATCAACTTGCTTCACATAAACAAAACCTTGTAACTTCTTACAAGCGATATTCAATAAAGCAATTGATTCAATTATCTCATATTTCTACTATATCTTATCATTATCAGAGAAATGGTTTTGCTTACTCTCATAATTCTTCTGATTGGTTTGAATCTTATCATGTTTATTCTTCAAGAACAAATATTTTTAAAGGTTTTCAAAAGAACAGAGGGTCCATTTTCAAATGGATACCAAAATCTTGTGCTAATCTGTTAGGACCCGTTTTTAAATGGGTACCTAAAGTTATTGTTTCCTGATTTCTCTTGCAGACCCGGCATATGTGGTACTTGGACAGTGGATGTTCCAAGCATATGACTGGGCAAAAAGCTTTATTGTCTAACTATACAGAGAAATTCAGTGGAAATGTCAGATTTGGAAACGATCAGCTTTCACCTATCTTAGGATATGGTGACATTATTCAAGACAACATAACGATCAGTAAAGTGAGTTATGTCGAAGGCTTGGGGCACAACTTATTCAGCATTGGTCAATTCTGTGATAAAGGGTTAGAGGTCAACTTCAAAGCTAAGAGATGTTCGGTTCGTACGGAAGATGGCAATGAACTCTTAGTCGGAAATCGAAAGACGAACCTCTATACCATCAATCTTTCAAAGGTACAGAATGACAATCAAGTTTGCTTGATGACAAAGGCTTCATTGCAGCAAAGTTGGCTCTGGCACAGACGTTTATCTCATTTGAACTTTCGTTATATCAATAAGCTGGTTAGTGGGAAATTGGTAAAAGGACTTCCTGAGCTGAAATACGAGAAAGAACACTTATGTGCTGCATGCGAGAAGGGTAAGATGAAGAGAGCTCCGCATAAACCTAAGCCTGAACCAAGCACTAGTTCTCCGTTAGAATTATTACATATGGATTTGTGTGGTCCAATGAGAACTCAGAGTTTGGGTGGAAAGAAATATGTGTTGGTTATTGTGGACGATTACTCAAGATATACATGGGTCAAATTTCTTCGATCAAAAGATGAGACGCCCGAAGTTCTCATTACTTTCTTAAAGACGACCCAGATGAAAATGCAGCGACAAGTCAAGTTTCTTCGAACGGACAATGGCACAGAGTTAAAAAACAAGATAGTTGAAGAATATATTGAATTGGTCGGGATATCACATCAGTACTCTGCTGCTCGAACGTCTGAACAAAATGGAGTAGTCAAAAGGCGAAATCGGACGCTAGTCGAGGCCGCTCGGACTATGCTTAGCCAATCGGACTTACCTCTATTCTTGTGGGCAGAAGCTGTGTCGACTGCATGCCATACTCAAAATCGATCCATAATACACCGCCGTTTTCAAAAGACTCCATATGAGCTAATCAACAATAGAACACCAATAATCAAGTATTTTCACATATTTGGGTGTAAATGTTTTGTGCTTAACGACAGAGAGAGTCTGAATAAATTCAGTGCTAAGGCGGACGAGGGTATCTTCATTGGTTATTCTTCAACATCGACAGCATATCGTGTTTATCTGAAGAAGTCAAAGACAGTCGTCGAGAGCGTTAATGTCACATTTGATGAAGAAATGGCTTCTGAACAACTCAGTTCAGAACCCGTGATCACTGGAGTATTAGCTTCTGGGCAGATCAGTCCAGAACCTGCTTCTACAGCCAATAATTCGAATAATGCTTCTATATCTATTTCACATTTAACTGATTTAGATTTGTTATTTGAATTTTTTTATGATGAGTTTCTAGGTTCTAATATACCTAAATCTGCTGTGACTGACAGGTCTGAAGACACAAGTTGCAATCATCCAGTCACTTCAGAAGTTATAACTGAACAAGCATCCCCTGTTCAGTCAGAAACTCACATTCCTACAATTACTTCTACAGTTGAAGATGTACAAGTAAATGCTGAGCCAGAAGTAACTGTTTCAGTTGGGTGTCATACTTTGTCTACTCAACAGCCAGATTCTGCTGTTCCAATTGATGCTTCTGCACCTGAAACTTCAACTGCAAACCCCCCCTCCTGTTATTCAAACTGAAGATTCTGATAGTGGATTTCTAGATGATGATCATGTTCAATCAGTATCTACTCCACTCCCTCATGAGCATCGCTGGACCAAAGATCATCCATTACATCAAGTAATTGGAGATCTCAACAAGCCTGTACAAACGAGGTCAGCGACTCTTAATCAATGTATGCATGACTCATTTCTCAGTAAGATTGAGCCAACACGAGTATCAGAGGCTCTTGCTGATTCGGACTGGGTATCTGCTATGCAAGAAGAGATCAATCTGTTTGAAGCCCTAAAGGTTTGGAGATTAGTTCCAAAACCAGAAGGTAAAACAGTGATAGGAACTAAATGGGTATTCAAGAATAAAAAGGATGAAGATGGTATCGTCATAAGGAACAAAGCTAGACTTGTTGCCAAAGGTTACCGGCAAGAGGAAGGCATAAACTACGATGAGACGTATACTCCAGTAGCGCGTATAGAAGCAATCCGCATGTTTCTAGCCTACGCAGCTCATAAGAATTTCACAGTCTTTCAGATGGATATGAAAACATCCTTTCTGAATGGCATTCTTAAAGAGGAAGTGTACGTGTCTCAACCAGAAGGGTTCATCAATCCAGAGAAGCCAGATCATGTTTACATCTTGGACAAAGCCCTGTATGGTTTAAAACAAGCCCCTCGAGCATGGTATGACGTTCTATCTAAATTCTTGGTCAAGTCCGGTTTTTCTAAAGGTAAGGTTGATACCACTTTATTCATCAAAAAGGAAAAAGCTGATATTATCCTTATTCAAATATATGTTGATGATATAATATTTGGCTCTACTAATCCTAAATATTGCAAAAACTTTTCTAACCTCATGGTGTCACGTTTTCAAATGAGTATGATGGGAGAGATGAATTTCTTTCTCGGATTACAAGTTAAACAGTTTTCAATGGGGATTTTCATTAAACAATCTAAGTACATTTTGGATATTCTTCGGAAGTACAAAATGGAAAATTGTAAACCTATTGGAACCCCGATGGCACCAGGTACTAAGATTAACACTGATCCTTCGGGTAAAAGTGTTGATGTTAGAACTTATAGAGGTATGATAGGATCGTTAATGTATCTTACATCAAGTAGGCCAGATATTATGTTTTCAACATGCTTATGTTCTAGATATCAGGATGCTCCCAAAGAATCCCATTTGGCTGCTGTCAAACGAATTTTTAGATATCTGAAGGGGACTGCAGACCTTGGTCTGTGGTATCCTAAGGATACTGGGTTTCAACTGACTGCCTACTCAGATGCAGATCATGCAGGTTGCATGTTGGACAAAAAGAGTACTTCTGGTCACGTTCAATTCCTTGGAGACAAGCTCGTAAGCTGGGCATCAAAGAAACAATTATGCGTTTCCACATCGACTGCTGAAGCAGAGTACGTAGCTGCTGCCAGTTGCTGCTCTCAAGTCTTGTGGATGCGAACATAGCTGCGAGACTATGGATTCAAGTTTGATAAAATTCCAATTTATTGTGACTCGAAGAGTGCAATCGCGATATCTACTAATTCTGTCCAGCATACGAAAACCAAACACATTGATGTCAGGTATCATTTTATAAAAGATAATGTAGAAAAAGGAACAATTGAACTTTATTTTGTAAAAACAGATTATCAACTTGCAGATTTATTTACCAAACCCTTAGATGAAAAGAGATTTAATTTTCTTGTCTCTAAGCTTGGTATGTTAAATCTTAAGACATAATCGGTTGTTACCTAATAAAGTTACGTATTGTTATTTTTCATCATTTTATTTATCTTTATGTCTGAAGGATATCTACACTTTAATTGTTTGCTCATGATCTCAGGGGGAGTAAGAGAAGATTTTAGATGATCTACATTCATTTGAGGGGGAGCATAACTAATTGTTGCATTTTACTTAAATGATTAATTTTTGTGATGCATGATTTTAGGGGGAGCTTATCAAAAGGAGTAAGACTATGATTTCTGATTATTTCTGATCAGAACTCGTTCTTTAATCGTTTTACTGTTTTATGTTCTTTTATTTTCGAATAAATTTTGTGAATAAATTTTGACTAGACTTTGAGACTTATGCAGGATGAGAGAGGATGACACGATCATATCATTTTTGACTTCAGCTGACTTTATGAGTATTAAGATTGAGCGAAAAGGTAAATTTCTTATCTTAATCTCAAATGTATCTGAAAGAAGGACAACTTTCAGATATAGAAAACATGTTCGTAAATGTTCAAACCACTTCTCGAATTTTAAACAGATTTTATAATTTGGAAGTGTGTTTTTAAATGTTTTCATTTTATTTTTGTGCTTAATTGATAAATAAACCGTGTGTTTCCAAAGATAAATACTTGCGTATTATCTTTTCTACATACTTTCAAGTATTCAGACACATCGATTTAATTTTTGATCAAATTGTTCTTACCATGTCTCTAAATTGAAACAATTTTTTTTTCGATGGTAAGACACCCTGCTTGTACTTCAAAGAATTTTGAGCGATATTTCATTTCGAAACATCATTTCAAGAATGTCTATATTTTGTTTCGTATGGACAGTATCCGTTATTCTTGACCATAAGCCTTGATTATTATATCATTCATTTCTGATCATTTTCATACAATGTCAGATTTTCAAACAAGTCTCTTGCATTCATGTTCATTCATTCAATTAACTTGTTTGAAATATCTTCAATGTTTTTAAATGCTCATACCTTCATGATTATATTTTATGAGCATATATTCATCTGACATTTGTATTTGAGCTTTAACTGATAAAGCTAAATCATTTGAACAACATTATGCTTTTATAGGAAATATGGGTTCTTTGTGCTAGGAATTACATGAACTTCTATGAAATCACGTTAACCAGTGATTTCTACCCAAGAAGTTAATCCATAGAGATTGAGTGTGAGGAGTCTAAAAGAAATGAGTGTGGGTGTGATGAGGTAAAATGGAAAAGAAAGTTTGGTTAGTCGTGAGCTTAATGATTAAAAGAAAGAGGGTGTGAGATCAGAGTAAAAGAATATCAAACTCTGCACCAACTACTTTCTGAGCCGGACAGCCACATTGCGTTTCACAACTCTTTGGTGAACGTTATTGAAACAGTCAAATAGCCCATGCCAACTCTTGTTAAAACCCCACCAACCACTCATTTTCTTCTCAAAAAGAAAATGTTTCACATTTTCAAGGGGACGCAACACATAATCTATCTGATTTTCATTTGGAAAATCTGGATATTGAAAAAAAAGGAAGTCTGCCCCACCTTCGCACTTCAATCATGCACATTGGGTCTGTGTTTATACTACTGTTGTCTCAGTGGTTTACACAATGTTGAGCCTTACTTAAAGCAATCATCGTGCTTAATTCTTTCTACACGTGCACGAACACACAAGGAATTTGTTTCTTTGTCATAACATTCATAGAAATTGCCTTTGTGGTGTTTCGATGATTGGATGGAAGCCCTGGGGGAGTGAACATCAAAAATCTCCTTTATATTGTGTATTCGTTACACATAGTGACTTTGTGTTACTGACAGGCATTTTAACTGATTCATCTGTTGATTCAGGAGTTACCTGTTCTTATTTTGTCTGGATTTGCAAAGATCTAGATGAATACTTGGCTATGGATCACAGAATCAGAGTCTCAGTTTGACAGATCAGAATGGTCAACCACATTTCTTGGGAGAAAAGTTTTGATGATATAGATGCTCAAATCATCAAAAAGGGGGAGATGATATCAAGAAATGATAAAAGTTTTGAGAGATGACTTTCATAAATGTCCAAGTCAGAAGTTTCAAAGTAAAGACTTGAAGAAGATAAAGAATTTCTGAAGATTTTAGGAAATTTTCTTTGAAGATTATTTGCTAAAGCAATTCGAGCTGATTCTGAAGATAATTTCTTTCCAAAATCTGAAAGTGTCTTGTGAAAGTTTTGGGGAGATTGTTAATCGTTTGAAGACAGTTTTTGGAAAGAATACAGTCAAAGAAAAAGGGGAGATTGTACTGACAGAGTTTAAAAAGTGAAGACTGAATTGCTAGATCTTTCAACAGTGATCTTGAATCCAAAGGGGGAGATTGTTAGAGCATAAATCTGTTGGATACAAGATCAAGAAGACTGAAGGTCAAAGTTCAAGAAAGTCAAATCTTATCAAAGTCAAAGTCTTTTGTAATAAAAGTCAATGTATTGAATTTGTATTTGTTTTTCCTTGTTTTAGTTGTAGGTATAAATAGGTTTCTTTTTTTTTGTAATTAGTAGTTAGAAGAAAAACGTATTATTCAGTTGTACTTTAGAGAGAGAAATCTGTTGAGAGAGAAAGAGTGTTTTAAGAGAGAAAGTTTGTAATCTTGAATTTGAAGTGAAATCAAACAGGTAATTTGATTGAAATCTTGTTTGTATTTAATTATTGTGTTTAGAAACTAGATTCAGGGACACACACAAATGCTTTTAAATGATTTATTGTCAAACCTGGATACCAAAACCAAAACCAAAACAAAGAGATTTTATATGTATCCAAGGTTTGTACAAGAAGTACTGAACAATGAATTGACGGATTTACCCTCTTTTCAAGAAGTGTATGTACCAAAACCTCCCAAAGGGAAGGTGTTTTCCAACATGAGAAGGCCTAGTAAGGACTTCTCTAGAACAAACACACCATTGTTCTCTACAATGATGGTTATGTCTCATTCCCATGGTGAGGCATCAGGGTCACAACCCACATCTGACCACCCAACTGATGACCTACCCACACCATTCATTTCAATTAATACTCCTCAGATCCCCGTTGTCAATCCAAAATCCCCCATCACACAAATATATATAAGGAAAAAGGTACAGAAGGTTCCTTCCCTTCCTGTATCTTCACCCAACAGCCTGCAAGCCCTCCAATGGAGCATACTCCATTAGAGAATATCTAAAGGGAAACCACAGGGGTGTCTCCCAACCCCAAGAAGGTGCTCTCTAAGGAGAAGGAAGAGCATGTGGGCAGCAAGGCTCACACTACTATTTCTGCACAAGGTGTAGGACAGGGCAGTGTGAACATACCTAAGACCTTCCCCACGACAACTTTAGATGAGAAATCATGTAAGGGTCCCAGGTGCCAAGAAACCACGGGGGTAGAAGGTGCTTCTGCTAGGCAGAAGGCCTCTACTAAAAGATCCAAGGATCCTTCAAGGGTGGTAAAAACACCTAAAGGAGGTGAGGACATATATACTTATGATGAATTGATGGATACTCTTGGTACAATAAGTCTAGAAGTTTACAATCAAGATTTGGAAATAAAAGAGATGAAAAAGATGATCACTTCTCAACAAGTGCAGATTACCAAACTCAAAAAGATGGTACTCACTTTGGTGCATAAAAAGAAGAAAAAACAATATGTCTTAAAGAGAAGGGGAAGTGTTCATGATGCTTCCAAAAAGGGGGAGACTCAAGCAACTGAAGTTGAGGAGAAGAAGCCAGTTGGTATGGAATTCCAGTTTTGAGGGGGAGGCTAGTGGTGAAGCTGGAAAGAAGGTTGCAGAAGAAACAATGAATGCAGCAGAAACTGAGAAAGAAGCAGAAACAGAACAAGCAGCAGAAACTTTTGTGAAAGCAGCAGTAACTGAGTCAGCAGCAGAAACTGTAGAACCAGCAGTAGAAACAGAGAAGGTAGCAGCAGAAACTGGTTTGTCTGTAGAGGAAATAGAAATTGCAGAAGTGAGGGCAAAGACTGACACTCCCAAAGCCACTCAAAAGGCTAAGGGAGTGGTGATCAATGAAGGAGGCTTAGAACAGAAAAAGAAGAAGGTCAGTGAGGCAGAGGTCAAAAAGAAAGGGAAAGAAAAAGTGATTGAACCTGTGAAACCATCAAAGAAATCCTCACAAATAGAACTGGATGAAGAGTTAGCTAAGAAGCTGCAAGAAGAAATTGAAAAGGAGGAAGGGATCCAAACAACTAAAGACAGACAGATTGCCTTAGATTTGTCTACAAAGCTAAATGAAGAATATCAGAAGAGTTTAAAGCTTGATACTAAGAAAGTTACCATGAAAGCATATAGGCAAAGGCAACCATCAAAGACAAGATAAAGACAACCTTCTAAGACCTTTCTGGCTGCACAGGAAAGGGGAAAGATGATAAACTTCCTGAAAGGGTCTATTGGAGTCCCTGAAGGGATGTTTACCAACATGCCTTTTAGTAGAATAGAAAAGTTGTACAAGAAGGAGATGGCCAAGCTTCAAGGAGACTTTAGTCAGAGGGTTGAGGTTGAAAGAAAAATGAAAGAAAGACTGAATATTCAACAGTCTTTCCCTGACAGTGAAGAAGGAACTCCTACAAAAGAAAAGACTGAAGTCAAGAAGGAAGAGTCTCTAGCACAGAAAATTGGAGCTATAAAAAGAAAGAAGACTATTGCTACCAAGAAAAAGGCAAAGAGGCCAAGAATTGAAGAAGTTGAGAAAGAAAAGGAAAGTAAAAGAAAGGAAGCTGAACCTACTGTTGTATCTCTTGCAGAGCATGTAGAAACTGAGCATAGTAAAGAACAGTCAAGCCAACAACATTCAGAACAGCCAAGACAGTCTGATGAGCAGTGTGATTTGTACATGACAGTAACTGATGAAGATCCTTTGAAATCTGATCCTATCTCAGTACAAGCCCCAGAAATCATTCATTGGGATATTCTGGTGGATCAAGGCAAAGAATACTTCAGGATTAAGAGAATGGGGGACAGGTATGAGGTCTACTCAACATGGGGAAAGATTATCAGAAGTTGTTCCAGATCTGATTTGGAAGAAATGTACAAAGTTGGGTTGAATTTGTATGATGAAGTGCTGAAAGGAGCAAGGATGAGCCTAATAAAGATAGCTATGGAATTCTTATCCATGATGTTTGATCCAGACAGAGTGAAGCATATTATCAAAGTCTTGAATCATGAAAATGGATTTAAAAAGATTGATCATTGGATGCTGTTTGAAAATTGTGGAGTCTTTGTGATAACCATTGATAAGAGCTATCATGAATACTACTTGGTGGATAAGGTATATGACCACAGCAAAGCAAAGCTGCAAGGGATGCTGAAAGCCAAGCTGGTATGTGCCAAAGGTTCAGAAATGGCCAGAATAGTGATCAGAAGAACTATCAATCAAAGTCTAGGTCTGGATCCTAATTTGGGAAATTGAGCTGGAGTTTTGGAATCATCATGAAGATCCTAATCTGAAGAACTTAACTTCCGGATGTCAAAAGTTAAGTTAGAGGGAGATTGTTGGGACTGAAAATGTGTCAAGTATGGATAATGCTGCTAGGCTTAAAGATTAATGCTGCTGAAGACTTTAATACTGCTATTTGAAGATTACTACTGCTTGTAGAATTACTACTGCTAGAGGTATTAATACTACTTGAAAGTTAATATTGCTAGTAGTTAGTACTGCATGAAGAATTACTACTGCAAGCATGGTTAGTACTGCTGAGGATGAAGTTAATGCTGCTCATGAAGATAAAGATGGATTGATTGCTTGATACGAAAGACTAGGAGCTGGAGATAATGTTGAAGATAATTATGAACTGGATGCTGAAGATCAATATTATTTTCATATTTATCTTGTAATTTGTTTTGTATATATAGATACATAGAGTTTGATAGAATATAAATAATACACAGATATATGTTTTTGTTTTAGAGAGAATTAGCCTCAAGGTTCTTTGTAGTCCTTTCAATAGAGAAGTATTGAACGTCTGTTGAGCCTGTTCAACAGATTGAGGCTGTGATTGTAATCATTAAGTTAATTCAATATAACTTGTGATTTGATCCATACACTGTTCTATTGATTTACTGTTAAAGTGTTATTCCGCAAACTTCTTTAACAAAGTTTCTAAGTGTTAATTAAATTCTTGTTTAGAATTTCGATCTTGACAAGATACAAAATACTCTATATAATAATAATGTTGTAGGATTATGTGCCATCATCAAAAGGAAGTGATTGATATAATATTTTCCTAGTATTAGAATTTTCCATAATGAGTGTTTCCTTTTCTTTGTAAACTTCTCCCTATTTAAAAGGCTTATGATTAATGAGAATTACATATTTCATTCTCTCTATTTACTGTTGTTCTATTCTGCTTTTCCTATAACACGTTATCAACACGTAGCTCGTTTGCCCTATCGCTCCCTCAGATCGTTTTCGCCGCTATTAAACAGTTGTTCTATTCGCAATCCGCTACCATTAGAAGATCTGTTTTTTACAATATTGCAATTCAAGTTAGTATCTCTACAAAAACTTACAATTTTTTGTCTATGAATTATGATTAATCACCGTATGTACTTGAAGTATGATTTGTATTTAGCTTTTATTAAATTGGTTTTATTTATTTATTTTATTAAATATTTATTATATTAATATATTGTATTGATATAAATTTAATCTTGGTATTAACATATATATATTAATTTTAATGCGGAATGATAGCTTCTATGTATATGATAGATTTATAATTTTAAATTTATTTTTATTTTTTTATTTATGATTATTCAATTAGTTTACAATATTAACATGTTTAGATGGTTAATTTCATTATATAATGTTATTTACTTATTTATGTCTACAATTTGATGATATCTTTTAAATTAGACTGATATATTATTGTGGGATATGCTAATTAATTATTATTTAGATATGATAGTTAATTTATTTATTTAACTTGGCTTGCCATTTTTAATTTAATTATACGGGGCAATAAATATTTATAAACTTGATTATGGATTTAGTATTTAATTGATTTTCCTACATAATATTTAAATGTTATATCTTAATTACATATCATAATCTTATAACTAATTTTTTGGAAGGTATACTTCCAATCCTCATATATTTTGGTTTTTTTTATACCAAAAGCTCCAAAAATATTAGTAATATGTTAAAATTTTGAATTTGAATTTGACTTTATGTCAAAACCAATATTTATTTGTCTAATGACAAAATCTTCTAAAATAATATGAAGGTATTAAAATACTAAATTTGGCTTCATATGCCAAACTAGTATTCATTTTGGCCTCATGCCGAAAGCTCTATAATTAATAATGTTATATTCAAATTAAATAAATCTCAAAATATCGATTGGATTTTGTCAAACGGGTGTAAATAGCCCCAAGGTTTGTAGGGACTTAAGAAATCCATGTGATTCCCCTACTACCTGTAAAACCAATAGATTGAGTGATTTGTTTTCGCAAACTGAAATATTGATGAAGTATTATCAACAAAATGTAAGCATACAAAAATCCAATATTGTTATGATAATGAAATTTCATAACCATAATCAATTTTCTTATCAAAAAGAAAATCATATATTATGTAAATGGTTGAAACAACTCATCCCAAAATCAACGTCGTGAACTCAAAAGAATCTTAGTATCATAAATGAGTATATAAACCTCATTTTGAAAAGGTATAAGAAAATACCTAAAGTCCATCAAGTCCCCAATTGACTCTAAAACCAACCTCTTGAAAATGTACAAGCAAATACCCTCATGTTTTCAGACGACATATAAATCCTAAAGTTCATAGGAATACCTTTACTAGAAACCCCTAAAGAAACGTGGGATGTCCCGAAAGGGATAATAGGGAGTATTCATGAATATGTACTTCCCGAACTAATCGTACAGTGGAATGAAACCCACTTACTCGATTACAAAAAGGTAACTGATTTCAACAAAGAAATGTTATATCCAAAACGCGTCTCAATCTCTGTGGCAAGGAACTCACAGAAGATGACATGATTCGTAACATTATTTCCATCTTTCATATATAAAAAATATTAATGAACTAATATAAGTTGGAAAATAACCTTTAGACAAACTCATCAACCTATTGCAAGTGGTTGAGAGACATAACAAGGTTCTTTTGAATAACAACACCACATATGTTGAGACAAAGAAAATTCTCGAGATCAATAATGAAGGCATTAAAGGTGGAAACAACTCCAAATAACAAAGAGTTAAAAACAATTTCACACATGTGACATTTATGCACTATGTGGACGAAACCCTAGAACGGGGTCAGGGTCTCGGTAAGAGTCGGGAATGATTTTTCAACATCTGGAGTAGAGATACAACTACCGCCCCAGATGAAAATGGACAGTCAAATAATAAATGCACTAAAGAGTGTTCCTGTCGAAAAGGGAACAGGTTAAAAATGAACTATATCATATTAATTTAAGAATGATAAAGTATAGTTTTCTTTGAAATTTATTTTATAGCATTTTAATAATTTTTTTTTCTCAAGTAAAATCGAATATGTAACCATTATAGATGTAAAGAAATACAACTAAATAAATAAATAACAAAACTATCAATATTCTGCGTTCCATATAGGAATGTATCGAGGAGAACTTGAGTCTTTGTAGAATATTCCACACAATCTAAAATGATAGGCAAATACTTATTTTATAATTCATTCAACCGAAATACTTAGACGATGAACTGTCCTTTTCTTGTTGGTACAAGATCAATAGGAACCTCGTAAAGATATTCATATCAAATGGAAATCATAATGAGCATATATACATAAGTTCTAATGAATTTGAAAGTAAACATATATCATGGAAACTATGTGTCAAACTAGCTAGTAGATTATTGAGTCATCGAAACATTTTTGTCACCAATAAAGAACTTTAGGGAAATGACACATATATGTTTCGACATGACCATGAGAGACACCATGGTTATGACATAGTGATCCGTGCATTGCAAAATACACATAGATACATTCTCTTTCGAGTGATAGGCAAAACGAGGCAAATTGCAACTGTTGACTTTTGCAGCATAAGAAATAACATTGCCATCATAATATTCCCTCTCGAATACCTAAAACGTTTGTATATACCCTAATCCTTAGCCAAGACAGGAATAAGATTATCCTAAAGCTAAGGACATAATACAAAAATATTCCATTGTTACAACAAATACAAGGTGATATTTATGGACATAAACATCCAGAATGCGGGTCATTAAACTTTATGGTTCTGGTTTTGACACGATGAACGCATGTCATATTATTGTCCACATGAAATACTGCACTCCTAGCACTAGTTATACGTTTAAGGGCTCACCACCCTGATTATTTCATCAAGTCTACATGACTTGGAATGCTAGAGAATTTACATCATAATGATTTGATGTTAATTGCATATGTACGAGGATCAATGTAGAGTTTCTTATACCCCATGTGTATATATAAAATGGTGTCATAAAAGTTGTTATCAAAAGAATATGATGACATCTAGGGTATTAGTAATGTGCACTAATTTACCCACATCTACCTGGGGTTATGCAATTATTATATGCAATTTTTTTTATTTTTAGACCGACTACTTGCTAACCAACCTCATGCGTACCAGTTGGTAACTGGGTATAAGCCTGATACTTTACATTTACGCATGTTTGATTATATGTGCCAATTGCGCCCCCACAGCGCATCGAAATGGGTCCTTAAAGACGATTAGATATATGTTGAATATGAATCCCCAACAATTATCCGCTAATCAGAATATTTGACTAGTGATCTCTTTACCGCTAGATCTGCGGGTTGTCACTTTCATGAGACTGTCTTCCCGTCGTTAGGGGGAGATAGGAAAAAGGATTTTCTATGGGAACGACAGGAAGTGTCATTGAATATTCTGACTCTGTCTCATTTTGATCCCCAAAACTTCACAACGTAATGTTGAAGTCAAACGAATCAGACTCGATACCTGATACGTTTAATGTTATTCCAGAAGTGAAAAAATCACATATACGAGCTGCAAATATACTTGCAAGGTTAAAGTCCCCAAACAAGGGCACAACGTCGCTGGAAAGTGCGTTGCAATCACACACGGTGGAGGTGTGGTTGAGGTCGTAGCTCCCAAACGGAAATGGGGGAAGCTACTTGGTTCGATAGATACTCATATAAAGGAAGAGAAGAGTAAGACACAACTATTTGTCATCAATACATAAACCTCTCATGAGATTGTCTCTGATTAAACTATGTCTATGAATCATCACTGGAGGACGCTCCAAAGTTAATATTGATTCCAGAGATTAAAGAAATCTCAAATGAATTATGAGAGTGCATATGAGTCGATGGACAAATCATACATACTCATTGATGATATATTTCGCATATATTGTTGCTTATGAGATGATAGAGCACATTGACATCGAACCATGCTCAGTTGAAAAATATCAACATAGAGCAAATTGACCTAAATAAGCAATCCAGGAGAATCATATAATTTGAAAAATGAACAGGTATTTGGTTTGGTAGTGCTAACCCACCAAGTGTAAAGCCTGTAAGACATAGATAAATCATTTGTCGTAAAGGTAATGAGAATAATTAAGTCATAATGTATGAGACTCTCCTTTGGCGCAAGGTTTCTCACAACGCCCTGGATTGACCATGAGAAGATTTACTCTCCCGTGATGGACGTTATAACGTTATTCTAAGTAATTAGCCTAGTAGTTTCCGAAGGACTGGAAATGCATCTCATAAATGTGGTTACCACATATCTCTACGGGGATCTAGATTTAGAGATATATAAAAGTGCTTGATGATATTACATTATCAAAATCAAGTAACTCTAAACCACGAAATGCGTTTGCAATAAAATTTAAACACCCACTTTATAGATTAAAGCAATTTAATCTATAAAGGATATATAAGAACTAATGGAATACTTGATTGAGAAAGGATATATAAGAACGATGAACTGTTCCCTTGCGTATTTATTATGGAAAACAAGTTCCAGATTTTCAAAGTAGCTCTATATGTCAATGTTATGAACATAATAGACACTCTTCATGAAATAAGAGGAACCACAAGCTACTTGAAATCTGATTTTGAGAGGAAAAATCTTGAGAAAACTTGGTTTTTGTCTAGATATTTGAGCTAGGACACCGAGTTTGTGAAATATTAATTCACCGATCGCATATGTCCAGAAAATAATCAGGCAATTTAATATGGACAAAGCACATCCGGTTAACACTCCCATGATCGGTCGAAGCGTCGGATATAAGCAATGTTCTAAAAAACTCGCCGCACAGCCGCCATGGCGTGCCATGGCACCAAGGCTTGTGTGTCACGACACGTTAAGCCCATGGCACGCCATGGCCTAATGCGCAGTTATCGTAATAAGATATTTGATTTTTCTTTACATTTTTAATGTCTTATTTGCAAGTTTTTAATATATAACCTAATTTAACTTGCTTATTACTATTGACTCATTGAGTAACACTACAAAACATACGTTTTTTATATATAATATTATATATGAATTAGAAATTTGACGCCATAAGTCACGCCTTGAAAACGCCATGTCTTCGTCGTGGCTTCTAAGGCTTGAGGCTTGGCCTCCCCGCCACGCCACGCCTCACGCCACGCCTCACGCCATTTAGAACCTTGGATATAAGGAAAGATCCATTTCGTCTAAAAGGATGGTGACGAAAAATGTTGGGAGTTGGAATTCCCTATCTAAGTACAATATGCGCATTATTGTACTTAGCACAATACACTTGACCGTATATTGTATTTCTCAGTGAATTTGTTAGCTAGATTTAGCTCAGCGCCAACGCAATGTCATTGGAATGATATCAAATTAATCTTTTGAAACCATTAACATAGGCTTATACTTTCCCTATAGAAAGAAAAATGGGATTGATAATGAAACTTCAATACCTACTTAGAATGTAAGCAGCAAAAGTACTAGCTTTTATAGAAAAACACCAAACAATGTCTTGGTATGTCTTTGCTGATATTAGGTATCTGTCTGACCCATACAAAGGTTGTTCCCAAACTGGATAAAGAATTACCACAAGGAACACACCAATTGCTTGGAAGTGAATTAAGCAATCATTTGTAACTACCCCCTTGAACTAATCCAAGAATATTACTCCCGATGATAATTAAATAATGTATATGATTAAGGACTATCATTGCATATAGTAGAAGATCTAGTAATTCTGGATTCAACCAGTATCCTACTTGCATATATGAAAATAATGCATCATGTATCGAAGAAATAAACATAAGATACAACAAATATTCTGCTTAAGTCTTATACAATCAGCAATAAGAAAACTCTCATCGAGATTCAATTAAATCAAGTAAGATGTCAGGAGAACATGACACATTTTACCAAATCATTACCTAAAACCATATAGTGGGAAACATGTAGAAAACAAGTGCAAATGTTTTCCAAACTCCCTTGATTAATGCACGAATCAGGGGGAGTAATAGACAAAAGGGGGAGTCTACTATATTTGTGATATTGGTATGTTGTGCTCTTTCCTTCAACCAAGTTTTTTTTTTCCTATTGGGTTTTGTTCCTTGGTGTAAGGTTTTAATGAGACAACTGTTTATATACCATCATGATTAATGTACGAATTTCAGAGAAAACTAGACTGAAGGAAAAGTCTATATATTGCAAAGAAACTGGTGCGTTGTACTCTTTCCTTCGTCCTATTTTTTTCCCACTGGGTTTTTATTTTGACGTAAGGTTTTAACGAGGCAACAATTGTGCACCATCACTCCTTTGACTCGGCAAAAGGGGGAGTGTTGTAGGATTATATGCCATCATCAAAAGGAAGTGATTGATATAATATTTTCCTAGTATTAGAATTTACCATAATGAATGTTTCATTTTCTTTGTAAACTTCTCCCTATTTAAAGGGCTTATGATTAATGAGAATTACATATTTCATTTTCTCTATTTACTGTTGTTCTATTCTGCTTTTCCTATAACAAATAATAATAAAAGACTACAAATTATTCGACATTGATTAAGAGTGTTTTACATCTTTACATAAGTTAAACCAAAAATAATCTATCCCACATCGATTGGGTAGTGTTTATTTGGACTCAACTAAGACTAATAAAATTTGAGCCAAAATTATTTGTTCCACATTGTCTTTATAATGTTGATTATGACTCAAAATGAGATTATTAAAGAATGTTAGGAGGCTCACCGTCAATATACAAGATAATAAGCCTCGTCCAAGGGAGCTAAGTGGCTTATTGGGCCAAAATTAGTCAAGTACAAATATTCGAACCCCCAAAGAGGTAAGGTTTGGGAACAATGAAATTTTACTCGGTCAACATTCTCAGTCAGATTCAAGTCGCATATTTACATCCCTAATTATAAAAACCTTCTTTTTTATAGAGTAAATTACATGTTTGGTCTCTATTGTATACTATATGTTATAACTAGGATTTCTTTAACGCATTAATTACATTGGTGGTCTATGGTATGCATTATGTTGCCAAATGAGTCCCTCGCCATAACGCACTAAAAAAGATTCTATTAACTAAGTTAACTTTGAAGAAAATTTGGTCTTTTTACCGTTTTAGTTTTTTTTTCTATTTCGTTTTATTAAATAAAGTATATCTTTTTGTCATTAATTCCTTCAACTCCCCTCCCCCCACCTCCCATCTCTTGATGCTACACCCTAATCGTTGGCCTCTATCTTCAGCCTCCTCGATGTCGACTTCCATCTTCTGCCTTCCCACCACGTTAACTGAATATTTTTAACTCCATTAGGGCGAGGGACTCATTTGGCAGCAAAATGCATACCACAAAGACCACCAATGTATTTAACGTGTTTAAGAGACCATGTGGTAACCATAGTGACCAAATATGTAATTTCTCATTCACTTTATAAGAAGTAAACTACAATTTTGTTCCTATGGTTTACACAAAAATACAAACAACTTTTATAACTTTCAATAAGTACAAATATGCTCACTACAGTTTGCACTTTGTTATGAAAGTGGCCCCTCTCACTAACTCCACTTAGACTGTGGTAAAGTGAGGGGGCATTTGTAACACCCTCAATTTGGAAAGAGCAACTAATCAAACTTTTCAATATTACGTCAAACAAAAGATAATTCTTCTTCCTATAAATCAAAACTTGATACATTTCCAAAATAAAGTTCTACATTTAACCTCATCAATCAAAACTCCAGTCTTATACAAGGACAGAAACCTAAGTCGGTGTTAATTAACCCCGAACATTAGTTACTCTTCTCAGACAGATGCGGAAGACTTCAACAAGCTAACCATACCTCGAGCACACAACTGGCTCTCCTCTCTTCAAAATGTCACTAGGACTATTCCCAACCAAACCTGTTGCATATGCCGACAAATAAAAAGGTTAGGCTAACGCCTAGTGAGCTCAAGAGTTTACAACATGAATAAATATATCGTTGAAAGGAAGGGATGCAATTTAAATCGTACTCTTTCAAAATGATATGCTCCATTATGAAAACGAATCATTGACCAATAATATGCATTTTAGGCAAAGGAACCACCAATATAAACGTTTTCCAATCCAAACTATTTTAAGGGCGAAGATCCCAATATGAAATGTTCTTTCGTAAATTAAATTTAACCCAAAAACTCACTCCAAATGAGAATAGAAATCAAACTCCCAAGAAATGAAAAGCGGATAAAACTTTATATCCTGAAACACCCAAAACACGGGTGGGGCGTAATACTCAATCTATAAATCATATATATAAAATCCGTAAATGTAAAACGTCACCGAAAACATGGATACTAAACACAATACCCAAAACAACACTTTTCAGTGATGGGGGAGACCCGATTCCATAAATCGTGACGGTACAAAACGTAAGCCCCATTTTATGTTGTTAAGACTAGTCATATAAACAAGCACACGCAAGGGATGTCAGGCTCGGTGGCTTTAAACTTACACCCACGGAATGTCAACTTCAACCGCGAAAGGTCCTTACGTTGAGTTCTTCATCCAATATCGTATATTAGCATGTAGGACTTACAGCCCAATCCGATGCCTAAACGTGCCTCAATGTGGAAAACTAGCGTTCCATCATTGGACATAATGATTCTAAGCGCAAAGGATATCAGGCTCGGTAGCTTTAAACGTACACCCACGGGATATCAACTTCAACCATAAAAGGTCCTTACGTTGAGTCCCTCATCCAATATCGCAACCAAAGCTCTAAGTCGATCTATCAAAAGTGGACAATTGTCCTAAAACCCAATCATAATAAAATACCAGGCCACAGGCTCAAACAACCAAATGACTCATTGTCAAAGGAAATAAAATGTAATAAAACGCACTAGACCAACATTTATGAAAATACGTGCTCCAAAGTACACGAACAACTCCAACACAACTTATGTTGGTCCCGGAGGTGCTTAACAAGTTTGTAGAAAGGGGGGGGGGGGTTGAATACAAACACAGAAATTAAAGTTTAATAAATTGTTTATTGATAAATCAAACACAATTTACAAGTTTGTTGCGGAATAAGATTAAGACAGACTCAATCTAAACAAACTTAAGAAACACAAAGATGGTTGCACAAGAATATAGAGAAAGGGGGTTTTAGAAGTATAGAAAACAAAGGTTTCTATCTTGGTTCAAGAATAGAGCACACCCTCAGATGGAGAGGTGATATTTCTATTTATACCCAATGCATTAAATGCATGGCAGGGTACTTTACACGTGTCATTCAGTGATTGGCTTTGGTAGTCTGACTTTTGGGAGACATGCTTTCGGCCGTATCATGAACAGTGTAGTTGACAGAGTTGTTGTACGATTTGTGGCAGAGATATGTCCGTTCTGACACATCGTACTGGTTGTGCAAGGTAAGACAAGAGGAAACTTGAGGCATAAGCTTTGTGATCGATTGATCGCTGAATATCTCTTTCTTCAGAGATATAAAGAGGTTCAGCTATCGCTGAAGCTTTTCCTCATGTTCCTTCGCGTATAAGTAGAGTTGTCTTTGCTTCACTGATATCCGCATCAGGTCACTAGTAGACTTCTCTTTGTTCAGTGGCTTCGTCTTCGATTCAGCTATGAACATATGTTGACGCGAGACTTGTCTTCAGGGATTACGTTACTGTTTGCATCAGAACTATCAGCGATAACTGAACAGACTCAGTCTGATCACTGATAGTGAAACACTAATACATATGAATGTTTTTAAGAAAGACTATCAGCGATAACTGAACAGACTCAGTCTGATTGCTGATGGTGAAACACTAATACATATTAAAACGTAATTTTCACTAAGTATAGAAAAGGGTCGTTATTAAATCACTGAGAGAGTTTGGATCAACAATCTCCCCCTATTTGATAATGACAAAGTAACTGAAGAAAATTACTTTTAAAGTTCAAAATAAGGAATAATCGGGACTCATAACATACATGTCCCAATTACTATTTTGAGGGATCTTTTACAGTACTGATGGAGTTAAGTACATCACTGAAATTTTCATTAATTCAGAGAAAGAATTACAAGATATGAAAATTATAAATACAAGTGAAGAACTAACTACTGTAAGTTTAACTAATAGATTACAAGAAATAGGAAACTAATCTATCAGCTATATAAAGAAGACTTAGGAGGATTTATCATATACTCAGGTATTTCTTCTACTTTTTGCCTTTGATCAGAAGATTCTTGAGATATGATTGCCTTGATCGGTTCAGCAGAGGGAGAGAAGTCACACCATAAGCACAAGAGATCCTTGAGATGGCTGGGGGACAGATAGGAATTTTAGAGACTCTCTGAAATCTGAGTTCTTCCTCATCATCTCTGAAGAAGATTCCAAAAGGTTCTTTGAGTACTTGTCCTGCAACATATGGTCCACTAGGGGGCAGAGATAGATCGAGAACTGAAAGATCAGGAGGAGGACCGAACAGAGCTTCTCTTGTGAACTTGATGGAGGTTTCATTTCTTATCACTGCGACATTTTCAGAGGAGGAGGAGACAGGCTTCCTTTTGAATTGCCTTGGTTTGGAAGGAAGAGCAGATGGTACTTTAAACACAGTGGAGACTTTGTTGATGAGGGATTCTAAGATGCCTTCGACATAACCTCTGCTGGTTGATTTGGATTTCTTCAACGCTTCTTTGAACTCTAGCCATTCCATATAACCGAAGGTTTCCAGCTTTGATACGAACATGGCCTTGCAACTTCCATCCTCTCTGGTAATCTACATAGTGACAGAAACTCGATCCTTCTTCTTTTTCCCAGAGATAGTAATAACTATGATCTTCATTGGGTCAGAGCGATAGTCGGTTTTTCTTTTACACCATTCGACTGAGCTATCGCTGACCCTTTGTTCTTTTGATCGCTCCTCTTCAATCTCTTTCAAAAGAGCAGCCTGAACTTCAACTGGTTTCTTCTTCAGCTTCTTGTCTTTGACTTGAGAGGACTGAATCTTGAGAGCAAGAGAGGCATCTCTTTGACAGTCAGTTATCAGCTTCTCAGCCCTGACAGATTCTTCGATTTCAGCTTCAGTCAGAAACTCTAGATCTGTTGATTGAGAGGGGATCTTCAGTCGTTGATTCTCTAGATGAGAAATCATCTCTGTTCGTCTCTTCATCTCTTCCTCTGACCAGTGAGATGGTTTAGAGGGCCTCCCTGGATGTTGTAGGGACTCTTCTTCCTCATCTTCTTCATCAATCTCTCTTACAGAGATTGGGATTATTTGTTCATCAACTACAGCGACTGGGATTATTTGAAGTTCTTTACCCTTAAGCAGGGGAGAGAACTATCTGGTCAGAAAATTAAAAGAAGGTTAGTTTATTTTTGGGGAAGAAGAGAGATAAAGGTTAGAAAGAGATAGGGGTGGGGTTTTATAGAAAGATATAGGAACAAGAGAAAGGCATACCTGAGAAGGAGTCTCCTCAGATAGTGAAATCGTCTTTAGGCTTCCCTCAGCAACTACACCCTTGGTTTTGCTTTGGGAAGGGGTTCCTGATGGTGTTTCATGACTCCCCCCCTGCTTGGAAAACTTCTTTCGAAGTTATCGCTGATGATGTGACGGCTGAAGAACGCCATAAAGACTGATCTTCTTCATCGTCATCATCATCATCTTGATGAGGTTGCTTTTCCTCTTGATCTTCAAGATCAAGAGCTTCATCTTCATCGTCCTCCTCTTCTTTATCATCGATTATATCTTTGAGAGAAGGAGGGGTTTTATCAACAACCATCTCCCCCTCAACATGAGAGGGAGTTTCTTTCTGTTGGACCTCAGCAGCAGCTTCTATCTCCATATTTTCTTCAGCTGCTTTCTCCCCCTCTTTGTCATTATCACGGATGGAGAGATCTTTGGAAGGAGATGAAGTGTTTGCAGCGGCCAACTTCAGAACTTCAGCCTCCAAACTCAGGAAGATCTGACGTAGCCTGATGAATGAACTCAATAGCAACGTTCAGAGAGGTGCGATCGTTCTCTGTGAAGGAGGGAGTAGGAGTCGAGCTGGTGCCTTCCGGTGGGTCAGGATTTGTTGAAGAAGAACTTAACAGGAATCAATCTTGGCAGACAAGACATCAAACTGTCGCTTGGAATCCTCCTTCACTTGGTCAATCGCGGCTTGAAGAACAGAGATTTGAGAGGATTCAAGTTTCATTGAACACGTAGATGTCAATGTCTTCAGCTCTTCACCAGCTGAATTGACAGCGCTGGTGGTATTGTTGAGAGAGGTAGTGAGAGAATCCACCTTTACGCCCAAACTGTTGACATTTGTGTCAACAGTCGCCAAACTAGGACCTGAAAGAAATGTTAGCTGCTGAGAAACAGGAGTAACAGGCTTAGATAGATAGGTGGGAGATGTATTTGGGGGTTTTGGTATACCTGAACGTTCAAACAGATTGAAAAATTGCATGTCTCTTTCAAACGTTTGAGCATCAGGTCCTATAAATGCAACATGAGGTTGCTGCATAATAGAGGAAGGGTTAGAGACCAAAGAAATAGAAGGATTAGAGATGGGGATAGAAGTAGGAATATGGGTAGTTACCTCAGTAGTTACCTCAGGTTGTTGATGAGCTGAGATGATGGGGGACGTCACTGTTGTTGTGACAGCGACCGAGATCGCTGACACGGTTGATGATGTGGGTGCGGAGGATGTGGAGGAGATGACCACAAAATCATCCAGGGAAGTTTGTTTAGAAACTTCCTCAGGCCTTGAACTAGCGGCGATGGTCTCCATAGTCACTTTGGCCTTCTTCGAAGGACCAAGGGAACTCACAGATGGTCGTTTGGAGGGGGTAGCGGCAGGGATAGCAGAAGAAGGAACCTCTTGCGTAGCCACTGAAGAAGAAGAAGTTTGGAGAGAGAGTCGAGAACGAAGGGTAAAAATACTTACCTCGTTTTCTAGCGATTTGACCTCCAGTGAATGCTGACCCACTTTGGCGAAGGAGCCATCAGCAGTAGTGGGGTAAGTGGCAGGGTAGAGGAACTTCAGGTACGTACAGATGAAGCGTACATAGGGGATCTTCGGATCCCTCTCCATCTTCTCTATCTTTGACCACAGATCGTCAAAGATAGCTGTGGCGTAGTCGAAGTTTCTTCCAGCGATTACGGAGTAGGCCATCTGGACCTGAATCTTGCTGGCCTGGTCCAGTGACCCACTCTTCCCACTCATACACTGAATGAAGTGAGAAAAGATGTAGTTAAGCTGAGAAGGCATGCTCGCATTCTTTATGAGAGTCAACTTCTTGTTGGGGATTGTCTTCCTCGACTTTGAGTCCCAACAGTATTCCATTGCATCCAGAAAGTGGATGAGTTCAGCGTCAGTAGGCAAGGCATCGAACCCATTCCTAGGTTTGTCAGGAAAATGCAGAGCTTTCCTTAATCCCAAGGCAGTCATCATCCCTGGTCCGAGATTAGTCCTGAAAGAAATAGCAGGAAACGGATCACCTTTTTTGTTGGTGACGGAGGTTTCTTCAGCGGTGAACCAGAATTGCTTGAGAAGAGTTTTTAAAGGCGTGGGATCCACAGTGATGGCGTAGGCAATGCAGAATTGCTTTAGAAACTTTGCAGCGTCCACCAGATGTGGGTATTTGACACCATCAAAATCTAGTCGTGCGAGATGGTTGTTTTTCGGAATCTCAGAGTCAGTTATGGCGAACTTGACATTCTTGTAAGCGATGAGAGCAAATTGAGCCATTCTGAATATGAAGAGAAAAAAAACAGAAGAGTAGAAGAAAAGGATTTAGTCTAAAAATAAAGAAGGTTTTATCAGTTTCCTTTTGAGGGAAGAAACATAGATAAACCAACATATTTGAAGATTAATGTGACGTTCTTAGAGGAAGATATAAGAACAGTAAGAAAAACCAAAAGATTTTGAATGAAGAAAATCAAAAACAGTGGTTTTGAAGGAATAAAATCAAAATAAAAATGATTTTATATGATAAAAATCATATAAAACCCATAATGGCAGTCCATAAATGGAGTTTTTGATTAAAAAGATTTAGAATGAGAGTAAGAAGAAGAAGATCAAAAATAACCTGTTGATCTTGAAAGATGAAGATGATGCAGATGCTTGAGAATGCGAGAATGCTTCGAGAGTTTTCTTGCTTTGAAAGTATTTTCAGAAAGCGTAAAACGATAATAATGGAAAAACATTATTTTTATACGCTTGAGAGTAAGAGAGAAAGAGAGAGAGGCGGGAATACAAATGTTCATCATGACATGGACACGTCCCACGAAGTTGATTGGATAGAAGGGAAACGGACGAACGTGTCGGAAAAAAGGCATGTCGTGGATTGTCGGTTCAAATGACGTCATAGAAGAGATAAAAAAAAACGTTTCATTTGTCCGTTTTGAATGTATCCCTGATGGTAAAGATAGGGATGGATTTTCTTTGAAGAAGAATCACTGACTAGAAATATCAGTGATAAATTTTTTCAAAAAGCTTTTAATCATTTGAAGAAAGTTCAGTGATTAAAGTTTATATTTTGAAAAACATCTTAACTGAATGAAGATTCAGTTATAGGGATGGAGAGAACTTACCTGAGAGTCAGAATGTTTATCAGAGATGGAATGATAAAGGGGAACTTATGATTACTGACATAATGCATGAACGCTGAAGAATTATTTTTCGAGATTCAGCATTCCAAACTCACTAATGAGAAAGTTGAACCTTGTCTCATCAAGAGGTTTGATGAATAAATCAGCAAGCTGAAAGTCAGTAGGGATGAAATGAAGTTCAATATCACCATTCATCACATGATCTCTGATAAAATGATATCTGATCTTTATGTGTTTTGTCTTTGAATGTAGTACTGGATTGTTTGCTATAGCGATAGCACTAGTGCTGTCACAATAGATTGGAATCTTTGATAGCTGAAGGTCATAGTCTAATAGTTGATTTCTCATCCATAAGACCTGAGCACAACAACTTCCAGCGGCTACATATTCAGCTTCAGCTGTGGAAGTGGACACTGAATTTTGCTTTTTGCTTGTCAAGCTTACCAGATTTCCTCCTAGGAGTTGACATCCACCAGTGGTGCTCTTTCTATCGAGTTTACAGCCTGCAAAGTCACTATCAGAATATCCAGTTAGACCGAACCCTGAATCTTTGGGATACCAAAGACCGAGATTAGGCGTTCCTTTCAGATATCTGAAAATTCGCTTAACAACGATCAGATGGGATTCCTTGGGTTCAGATTGATAGCGTGCACATAAACAAGTAGAGTACATAATGTCAGGTCGGCTCGCTGTAAGATACAGCAGGGAGCCTATCATTCCTCTATAGGCAGTGACATTAACAGGTTTTCCAGATGGATCTTTGTTAAGTGTCAGGGGAGGTGCCATAGGAGTTTTCATCGCTGAAGTTTGTGTAAGATCAAACTTCTTCAGCATATCTTTAACATTCTTATCTTGGCTGATAAAAGTACCCCTGTCAGATTGTTTGATCTGAAGACCAAGAAAATATGTCAGCTCACCCATCATACTCATTTTGTATTCTTTTTTCATTCTTTCAGCGAAGCGAGTACACAGAGATGGGTTAGTAGAACCAAATATTATGTCATCGACATATATTTGTACAAGAATAATATGACCTTTTATTTTTCTGAAAAATAGAGTATTGTCAATTTTGCCACGTTCAAAATTTTCAGAGATAAGAAAAGATGAGAGAGTGTCATACCAAGCACGAGGGGCTTGTTTGAGACCATAGAGAGCCTTATCCAATTTATAAACAAAATTTGGATGCTTAGGGTCATAGAACCCTGGAGGTTGTTCTACATAGATTTCTTCATTCAACTTTCCATTTAGGAACGCTGATTTTACATCCATTTGATAAACAATGAAGTCTTTATAGACTGCATAAGCTAAGAATAGTCAAATTGCTTCGAGCCTAGCCACAGGGGCAAAGGTTTCATCATAGTCTATGCCTTCCTCTTGTCTGTATCCCTAAGCAACAAGTCGAGCCTTGTTGCGGGTTACAGTTCCATGTTCATCTAACTTGTTTCTAAACACCCATTTGGTGCCTATTACAGTTTTGTCAGATGGTCTAGGAACGAGATTCCAAACTTTGTTGCAGGAGAACTCAGTCAACTCTTCTTGCATAGCGCTGACCCAGTTTGGATCTCTGTGGGCATCATCAACCTTCTTTGGCTCTATTAAAGAAATAAAGTTTACAAAGAGACAGATATTACCTGAACTTCGTCGTGTCTGAATACCTGCATCGGGATCACCAAGAATTTGATCTATAGGGTGATCTATAGACCATCGCTGAGCAGGAGCATGATCGCTTACTTCGGAGATTGGATCAACAATTGGAATGTTCACTGATGATGAAGCTTGAGGTTCATCAGCTATCAAGTGTTGAGTGTCAGACATACCATTGTTTTTTGAGAGGTGTTCAGATGAAGATGGTTCTGATGGAAGCAGTGTGTTTAGAGGCTCTGCTGAGATCCATGAGTTGGATTCAGCGTTAGGGGATATGATGTTTGGATCATCATCAGCATCCGGAGGATTTGAATGCTGATGGTTTGAGAAGAAAGGTTATGTTTCTCTGTAATAAGAGAACATCCAAGCATTTAATTCTTCATTGTCAGCGATTGGTTTAGAGTTCGCTGAGCGAGTTTCATCAAAAGTGACATGAATTTTTTCTTCCACAGATTGTCTTTGCTTGTTGAAAACTCTGTAGGCTTTGGAGATGGAGGAATATCCTAGAAATATTCCATCATCAACTTTTGGGTCGAACTTTCCAAGATGATATTTGTTGTTTAAGATAAAGCACTGACAACCAAAGATATGAAGAAAGCTGATAGAAGGCTTCCTTCCATGAAAGAGTTCATAAGCTGTCTTTCCAAATCGCTTTACTATCAGCGATCTGTTTTGAGAAAAACATGCGGTGTTTACATCTTCCGCCTAAAATTGAGTAGGGAGGTGAGAATCACTGAGCATTGATCTAGCAGCTTCAATGATCGTTCTGTTTCTTCTTTCAACGACTCCGTTTTGCTGAGGTGTTCTTACTGAGGAGAAGTTATGAGAAATTCCCTTGTTCTCAAAGAAATTGTTTAGAGAACTGTTTTTAAATTCAGTTCCATGATCACTTCTTATAGAGCGAACAGTAAGATTATTCAGCACTTCCATCTTTTTAACAAAAAGATATTAGTTTTTCTGGAGTATCACTCTTGCAGCGAAGAAAGATAACCCAGGTGTAGCGAGAGTATTCATCTACAATGACAAGCGTGTATTTCTTTCCATCTATTGATTGGATGTTGACAGGGCCAAACAAATCCATATATAAGAGCTGAAGAGGACTTGTCTGTTTTCCTTTTTCACATGCCGAACAGAGAGATTCTTTAGCATATGAGTGCTGAGGAAGACCAGAAACCAGTTCTTTAGAAGAGAGAGAATTTAGGGTTTTGAAATTTAGATGAGAGAGCATTTTGTGCCATAGCGAGTTGACATCAGAAGAGGCTTTAGAGAGAAAACATAAGTTTTCAGTGGTAGTAGAGTCCATATCTATTACATAGACATTTTCTCTACGATAACCACTGAGAGCAAGTTTTACTTTCTCATTCACCACTGAACATGATTTCTTAGAAAAGCGAACTTCGTAGTCTTTGTCACATAGCTGACTGATGCTCAGAAGGTTATGCTTCAGTTCATCTACATAAGCGACTCTACTGAAGGTAGTTGTCCCATTGCTGAGGACACCAAACCCTCGGGTATAGCCTTTTCCATTTCTACCAAAGGTCACAGAGGGACCTTTCTCTTCCTTGTATTCAGTGAGCAGGTCTTTTTGTCCAGTCATATGGCGAGAACATCCACTATCGAGATACCAGATGCCCTTTGATCCCTGCACACATAAGGAAGATTAAGCGTTGTTTGGTACCCACTTTTCAATGGGTCCTTTGGGGTTAGTGGAGATGGAAGGTTCAACAATCTTCACAGAAGATGATGATTCAACTTCAGTGGTAATCTTCACTTTGGTTAATTTCTTAACCTTAGTGGCATTTTTCACCTTGGTTGATTTTTCAGTTTTGGTGACCTTTTCAGTCTTAGAGGCATTTATCTTTACTTTAGCTGTTTTATCAGCTTTAGTGGCAGTTGGATATTTGCTTGCAATATGGTCAGTAAAACCACAGTGATAGCACTTTATATATTTGAAAGTGATTTTAGGACCGGTAGTAAAAGGTTTTGAGAATTTAAGATGAGTAGGGCCAGGTCCAAGAATGCTTTTAGCATGAGATCTGGGAGGAATTTTGATTTCTTCAGACCTTTTAGGCTTGAGATCAATCTTTAGCTTCGGAGGACAGAGATCGAAGATTTCTATCACAAAGCTAGAGGATTGATTCACTGAAGGTTTAGAGGGAACTTTCAGCTTTGCTTTCTTGGTAGCCTTCTGAGGACGAAGAATGGATTTTCCTTCATCCGCAGACTTAGAGCCTTTGGATTTTTCCTCAGGGATAGAACTAGAAGAAGAAGGATAAAACTGATTATAAGAAGTGTCAGAGATAGAAGTGACAAATGTTCCAAACTTAAGCGTGGAACAGTCTTCTTTAGGCTCATCCTGTGGTTTCCAAAAACCAAGATCGGTTTTATCACCACCCGTAGTTTGAGTATTTATTATCTCAGTGATCTTTGTTGAAGAATTACAACATTTTTCAACAGTAGCCTTTTCTGCTTTTAGAGCAGCGATGGCTTGTTCGCGTTCTATGCTGATGATTTTATTTACAACAACTTGATCTTTCAAACTTTCCTCTAAAAGAGTTAGTTCTTTGATCTTTTCATGGCATTTTTCCAGCTGTTCAGTTAAGTCATTGTTTTTGCTCTTAGCTAGAGTTTTGCCGTTTAAAGCATTGTAAAGATCAATCGTCAGCAATTCAACTGCGCGACTTCTCTCTGATTCAGGTAGAGAGGGATTAGTAGAGATAGATACCTGAGATGATATATAGCTCATAGAAGTTTCAGCTGGTTCTTCCACTTCTTCTTTAATCTCAGCCATG
The DNA here is from genome assembly GCA_954870635.1 of Arctium minus. Lineage (NCBI taxonomy): Eukaryota > Viridiplantae > Streptophyta > Magnoliopsida > Asterales > Asteraceae > Arctium > Arctium minus. Next base: position 68,825,419 of record OX941092.1, on the reverse strand, counting down.
AGGCAAAGATTAGCGACTTCTTCATCAGAACTTGATTCTTCTAATTCAGCCCAATCATGTTCTTCAGCAATGAGACCTTTACCTTTTTGCTTGTAGCTTTTCAGCTTTTGATATTTGTCTTTCAACTTTAGGTATTTGTCATCGCTGGATCTTCTTGAGGTAGAAGGTTTGAAGACTTTCTTTGACCTTCACTCACTTGCAAAGTGTCCAATCTTTTCACAGTTATAGCAAGTAGCAGAAGCCTTATCAACAGGGGTTGATTTTGACTTGTTAGTGATAGAGAGAGGCTTATTTCTTTTGAAATTGCTCTTTCTTGCAAATATCTTAAAAGAGTTTGTCAAGAGTGCTAAGGATTCATCAAACTCTAAAAGATCAGTGTCTGATATATCCTCAGATTCAGAATCTAACTCAGTGACAGTGAGAGTAGATCGCTGAGATGGAATTATTTCTGAAGAGACTAAAGCAACAGGAGTGCTTTTGGAGTCTTTAGAATCTTTTATAAGATTCTTCTTCAACAGGTTTGATTGCTCATAGTTAAGCAATATTCCATACAAGGTGCTGAGAGAAAGAGAATTTAAGTCTTTTGTCAGCTTGAGACAGATTGAATAACTGTCCCAGCATTCAGGAAGACATTCTAAGAATTTTGTTAGGACCTCAGAATTAGAGTAGGTCCTACCAACGGTTCTTAGTTCAATGATTAAGCAGTTACCCCGTTGATGAACGTTAGAGAGAGATTCATTCTTACCAGCGATGAAACTTTCATACAGTCTTACCAAGTTAATCTTTCGAGTCTCTTGGATTTCAGTGGTGCCTCCATATTGAACACATATGGTTTCTCACATTTCTTTAGAAGTTTTAAGATGCATGATGGAATGGAAAAATTCATCAGGCAGAGCCATAGAGATAATGGTCTTTGCCCTTGCATCGATACCAACTTTCTTTTTGTCCTCATCACTCCATTGTCTGATTTCCTTAGCAATATAGCGTTCAGGAATAAATGGAGTGGTGGCAGTAGCTGGAACGGCAGCTATGATTTGGACAGGTTCATAGGGTCCGTTTGCTACGTACTCAGGTATAGTGGGATCTGCACCTTCTAGAAATAGCATCATTCGATTTTTCTAGAGAGAGAATTTATCTCTGCTAAATCGAGGAGGTTTAGATAGTGAACCATTATCAAAATAATTTGTGTTTGTGTTTAGTGCCATATTAGAATAACAAGGAAGAGAATAAAGCAAGATCTTGTTTATCAGATTAAACAGTCCGCTCTGATACCACTTGTTGGTCCCGGAGGTGCTTAACAAGTTTGTAGAAGGGGGGGGGGGGTGAATACAAACACATAAATTAAAGTCTAATAAATTGTTTATTGATAAATCAAACACAATTTACAAGTTTGTTGCGGAATAAGATTAAGACAGACTCAATCTAAACAAACATAAGAAACACAAAGATGGTTGCACAAGAATATAGAGAAAAGGGGTTTTAGAAGTATAGAAAACAAAGGTTTCTATCTTGGTTCAAGAATAGAGCACACCCTTAGATGGAGAGGTGATCTTTCTATTTATACCCTATGCATTAAATGCATGGCAGGGTACTTTACACGTGTCATTCAGTGATTGGCTTTGGTAGTCTGACTTTTGGGAGACATGCTTTCGGCCGTATCATGCACATTGTAGTTGACAGAGTTGTACGATTCGTGTCAGAGATATGTCCGTTCTGACACATCGTACTGGTTTTGCAAGGTAAGACAAAAGGAAACTTGAGGCATAAGCTTTGTGATCGATTGATCGCTGAATATCTCTTTCTTCAGAGATATAAAGAGGTTCAGCTATCGCTGAAGTTTTTCCTCATGTTCCTTCGCGTATAAGTAGAGTTGTCTTTGCTTCAATGATATCCGCATAAGATCACTAGTAGACTTCTCTTTGTTCAGTGGCTTCGTCTTCGATTCAGCTATGAACATATGTTGACGCGAGACTTGTCTTCAGGGATTACGTTACTGTTTGCATCAGAACTATCAGCGATAACTGAACAGACTCAGTCTGATCACTGATAGTGAAAAACTAATACATATAAATGTTTGTAAGAAAGACTATCAGCGACAACTGAACAGACTTAGTCTAATCGCTGATGGTGAAACACTAATACATATTAAAACGTAATTTTCACTAAGTATAGAAAAGGGTCATTATCAAATCAATGAGAGAGTTTGGATCAACAACTTAAAATAAGATAGATCATTTCCCAACCAAGGTTATACCATAGACACGTGCTCAATTGTTCGGAATTTACTCTTTGAAATACTTAAAATGCATCTTTTCCCCAAAACAAGGTTTTGAAGTTTTCCAAAATTTTCACAAGGCTGGAAATGCCAAAACCCAAGGACTCGTCCAATGATGTTTTCAAACCACCAATAACACAAATTATGCATATTTCCGATCAACACAAAAATGCATTTTTAACAAATAATCTTCATGCATGCAATAAGTTAATAGCACACTTTCGTTTATGACTTATTTATCAAAATGCCCAAAAGTCCCAAATGTGGGTGTTTTATGAGTTTATAAACTTAAATACTTTCAAATAACCAAAACTTATCAAGTGATCAGCAGTTAACAATTTCATGTAAAACACAAAACACTTTAAAATGAACATTTTGGCATGTACAACGTTTTCACAAATCAACTTGAACCCACCTTGCTAGATTTAGACTAAATCTTGATTTTACCCCAAATTTGAGCTCCCTTGAAGAACTTGAATCTACAAGCAAAACCTTCCAAAACCTATATTCACAAGTTTCCAACCATGAATATATTCATTCAACCATTAAGAAACAATCCTCAAACATTTTACATTAAAATCTCCATTTTATCCAAAACCCTAATTTTGACCTAATTTCTCCAAAGTCATCAAACCTGAAATTTTAAGAGACCGGACACTAAGGAATCATCAAGAGAGCATTTATATCTTATATTATAGTTTAGAAATGGAAGGGATAAACTTACCACTTAGGTTTTGATGAAAACCTAGAAAACCCAAAAATGAAGATTGAGGTTGAAGATGACAATGGTGAACTCTTGACTCTAGTTTCCAATCTTCACCACTTGATGATGGAACACTTCTAGAACAAAAGGATTTGAATCAAAATAAGTTAGGGTTTGAGGGGAAGGAAGGGGAAACATTTTGAGAGAAAATGGAGGAAGTTTAGAGAAGTGAAAATGAGAAATAAGGCTGAAATTTACGACTTAACAGCAACCTAGGCCACTGGTACGACAATGACCAGCGACATTGCCCAGGGCAATGTCGCCAAGCTCCCCCTGGCCTCTGTTCCTTCTCTGCGACTTTAACAATGCGACTATGACACTGTCATAGTTGTCGAACATTGTAGCGGGACCTTTCTGGGGCCCCGAAACTCAACTTTTTGAATGCTGATAATGTCCCTGATTAACAAGTTCTTACTGATTCAAACAATTACAAACAGACAAGATGATTTTAACATATTAAATCTCAACCTGTTATTCAATTTCCAATCAAGATCTCGTACAAAAGACTTTCTCTCACTAACTAGCTTTCTCTCTCTAAAGCTCTGCAAAATGCTCTTTATTACAAGTGAGATTTTTCACACAATTACTTCTAACACCCTCGTCATATATCTAACAACAGAAAACTAACTACATGCTTACAAAAACTAAACAACTAAGACTTTGACTTTTGACATTTGACTTTGACTTCCACATGAGAGTTGACTTTCAGCTTTGACTTCCTTGAACTTTGACCTTTTGTCTTCTATGATCTTGCATCCAACATATTTATGCTCTAACATTCTCCCCCTTTGGATTCAAGATCATTTTCAAAAAGATTTTGTAATGCAATCTTCCACTTTGTAAGTCTTCAACAAATTTATCTCCCCCTTTGTGGATTTCTCTCAATTCAGATCATCTTAAACTTTGAAATACAATCTTCCCTTTCTTTAATAAACAAACAATATCTTCAAGACTTTCAGTAATCTTCCCAAAGATTGTTCTTCAAGTATAATAACATTCTCCCCAAGGTTATAAAAACCTCTTTCCAGACTTCAGAAAGAAATTATCTTCAGGTTCAGCTCGGTTTGCTTCAGCAAAATGTTTTCAAAGAAATTTTTTGTAAAATCAGCTCATCTTCATAATTCTTTGAACTTTATCTTTCAGCTTTCAATAAACTTTAACCAACAAGTCTTGAACACTTTCCAAATAACTTTCTTAATCTTCTCCCCATCTATAACATTTTTGAGTCATACATTTCTTGATACCTTCTCCCCCTTTTTGATGAATAAAGCATGAAATCATCAAAACTTTCACCAAGAAATGTCTCTGACATCTTTTTTGACCATTGATCTTTGATACTGAGCCTCTGACTATCTATCGATCCAACGAATATATTCATCTGAATCTTTTCAAATTCAGACAAAATAAGAGTGTAACACCTGAATCAACAAATGAATTAGTTAAGATGTCTGTCAGTAACACGAAGTCACTGTGTGTAACGAATACACATTGGAAATGAGCTTTTATGATGTTCACTCCCCCAGGGCTTCCATTCAATCATCGAAACACCACAAAGATATTTCTATGAATGTTATGACAAGAAAAACAAATTTTCTTGTGTGTTTGTGCAAGTGTTTGAAAGAATTAAGCACATGATGATTGCTTATATAAGGCTCAAAATTGTGTAAACCATTGAGACAACAATAGTATAACACAGACTCAATTGTGCATGATCGAAGTGCGAAGGTGGGGCAGACTTCCTTCTTTTTCAATATCCAGATTTTCCAAATGAAAATCAGATAGCATATGTGTTGCATCCCCTTGAAAATATGAAACATTTTCTTGTTGAGAAGAAAATGAGTAGCTGGTGGGGTTTTTATCAAGAGTTGGCATGAGCTAGTTGCCTATTTCAATAATGTTCATGAAGAATTGTGAAACACTAGTAATGTGACTGCCCGACTCAGAAAGTAGTTGGTGCAGAGTTTGTTATTGTTTTACTCTGATCTCTCACCCTCTTTCTTTTAATCATTGAGCTAGCTTCTAACCAAACTCTCTTTTACATTTTACCTCATCACACAACCCACACTCAGTTGTTTTGACTCCTCACACTCGATCACGAAAGGATTAACTTCTTGGGTAGGAAACACTAGTTAACATGAATCTATAGAAGTTTCAGTTAAGCTCTCACCCAATGAACCCATATTGTCCAAAAAGAACATGTTGCTCAACTGGTTTAACTTTGCAGTTAAAGCACAAAAGATACAAATTAGATATATGTATGCTCAATGAGATAATCATGAAGATTTGAGCATTTTGAACATTGAAGTTATTTCAAACAAGTATATTGAAAGAATGAAATGAAGACAAGAAACTTGTTTGAAAATCTGACATTGTATGAAAAAGATCAAATAGAATGATTTATCGATTAAGGCTTAGGTCAACAAAAATTGGATGTTGTCTATACGATTCAAGATATAGACATTCTTGAAAGAAACGTTGTGAAACGAAATCATGCTCAAACTTTGAATAGCAATTGGGGTGTCTTACCATCGAAAATATGTTTCAATATAGAGACATGGTATGAACAAATTCAACAAATATTAAACCGGTGTGTGTGAATACTTGAAAGTATATGGAAAAGATAATACACAAGTATTTATCTTTAAAAACACACGGTTTATTGACATTTAAGCACGTATAAAATGAAAACATTTAGTTGGCGTTTGTATTCTAAGAGGTGCTGAAGTCTGAAGTCTGATATCACTTCTGATTTTTAAGAGGTGGTTCTGAAGTCTGAAATCTGAATTAGTTAGACTGTTTGTTTTTGTCTGATGACAAACTTCTGACTATATGTAATTATATATTTTATCTCTCAGAATGTTGTTACTGTTTCAACGATTGTAAAGGTAACAATTAAAAACTTAAAACCCATTTGAATACGAACAAAATCGATCGAAAACCTGCAACTCTTTTCGAATTCTTGAAATCCTTAAAATTTTGAATCTTAGAGCAAGAAGAGGGCAAGCAACTGATAGCCATAATGTTCAAGAACCACCAACCACTAATTGTAGTTTAGAACCATCAAACATGACCATTACAATCACATGATTGTACAAATTTACCTTTGTTTCATCCACCTCAATCTAAGCAAGATTTTTTTTGAAAACCATCAATTTATTACCACCACAAACAAACCAAACTACAAAAAGCAGGGCCATTAGCCAGCCAACAAAACAGCAACCAGATTTGCAAGACACAAACTTGTTCAAACAAAAAACAACCAGTCATGAGCAACTGTCGAAATAAACACACTGTAACAAACTGATCCAAACAGTAACTACCAAAAGCAGAAACTCAGATACAAAGAGACGTCCATAACAAACATATGTTTCACTGTCTACTATCATTAAAAGTTTAAGGCCCCGTTTGTTTTCTGGGTGGAGAAGCAACAAGCAGAGAGATTACACAACAAAAAAAACTCGTAAAATTAAGTTTTTGCTACTGTTTTGTTGAGAGAAATCAAACTCCAGCAGTTGCTGTTAAAAAATCGAACTCCCAATTGTTTATGATAAAAGCTTTTGCTGTTAAAAAATGGAACTCCATCTGCTGGTAAAATTAAGCTTTTGCTACTATTTTGTTGAGAGAAATCGAACTCCAGTAGTTGATGTTAAAAAATCGAACTCCCAATCGTTTGTAATGTGCAACCCATCGATCAAGAACCCTATAATTAAAGGAACAAGGATGAAGGGAGTACCTGATCGTGATCGTTTGAAGAATCTTGATGGAGTCGATGGAGAAGGCTGGAGGCTGGAGTCGATGGAGAAGGTTGAATACAATGGAGTCGATTTAAAGGGGAAGGCGATGGGGATATCTGCATAAAATAGGAGATATCTCAATACCTCTAACCGATTTAGAGGTAATCCTCTTACTTTTTTATTTAGACATTATTTAGAGATAAGATCCTCTAAATATTAAAAATTAACAAACAATCTTAAATGAGGTGGGTCTTTCCGATTAAGATAAAAGGCACCATTAAGAGCTTTTTTTTGGAAAACAAACAGGGCCTTAAAATCACACTTCTATATTCATGAAATCGTTTAAGAATCAGAAGTGGTTTGAACATTTAAGAACATGTTTTCATATCTGAAAGTTATCCTTCTTTCAGATACGTATGAGATTAAGATTAGAAATAAACCTTTTCGTTTAGTCTTAAATCTCATGAAGTCAAGCTGTAAGTCATATAAGATATGATCTTGGAAGCTCACTCTCAAATCTTCAAAAAGTCATAAAGTCCGTCAAAGTGCAAAATTTATTCACAACTTTATTGAAAAATAAAATGACATAAAGCAGTAAAACTTTAAATGTACGAGTTATGAACTTAAGTAATCAGAAGTCATAATTCTTACTCCTTACTCTTATTCTTACTCTAACTCCCCCTGTATTTATACATCAGAAAAATTAATCAGTTAACAATTCAAAAATATATGAACTCCCCCTCAAATATATGTAGATCATCATTTCATCTTCTCTCACTCCCCCGGAAATCACGAATACCTTTCAGTATAGATATATTTTCAGAATAAAGATAAAGAAATGAAGAAAAAATAACAATAATTAAACTTTAGTAGGTAATCACAGATTATGTCTTGAGATTTAGCATACCAAGTTTTGAGACAAGAAAATTAAATCTCTTTTCGTTTAAAGGCTTGGTAAATAAATCTGCAAGCTGATAATCAGTGTTTACAAAATAAAGTTCTATTGTACCTTTTTCGACATTGTCTTTTATAAAATGATATCGTACGTCTATGTGTTTGGTCTTTATATGTTGAACATGATTTGCTGATATTGCAATGGCGCTCTTTGAGTCACAATATATCGAAATCTTGTCGAATTTGAAGCCATAATCTCGTAGTTGCGTCCTCATCCACAACACTTGAGAGCAGCAACTCGCCACAGCGACGTACTTCGCCTCAGCCGTTGATGTGGAAACACACAGTTGTTTCTTTGATGCCCAACTTACGAGTTTATCTCCAAGAAACTGAATATGACCCGATGTACTCTTCCTGTCCAACATGCAACCTGCATGATCTGCATCTGAGTAGGCCGTCAGTTCAAAACTAGTATCTTTAGGATACCACAAACCAAGATCTGCAATGCCCTTCAGATATCTAAATATGCGCTTAACTGCAGACATATGGGATTCTTTGGGATTGGCCTGATATCTAGCACATAAACATGTAGAAAACATAATATCTGGCCTACTTGAAGTTAAATACAACAAAGAACCAATCATTCCTCTGTAGGTTCTAACATCAACAGGTTTTCTGAAGGATCCATGCCAATCTTAATTCCTGGTGCCATCGGGGTTCCAATTGTTATACAATTTTCCATTTTCAATTTTCTAAGAATATCAAAAATGTACTTTGATTGATTTATGAAAATCCCCGTTGAAAATTGCTTGACTTGTAATCCGAGAAAGAAGTTCATTTCTCCCATCATACTCATTTGAAATCTATACAGCATGAGGTTTGAAAACTTCTTACAGTATTTTGGATTTGTTGAGCCAAATATTATATCATCCACATATATTTTAATAAGAATGATATCGGCTTTTTCCTTTTTAATAAACAAAGTAGTATCGATTTTATCTTTTGTGAATCCCGACTTGACCAAAAACTTTGATAATACCTCGTACTAGGCTCGAGGCGTTTGTTTAAGACCATAAAGTGCTTTATCCAAGATGTAGACATGATCCAGTTTATCTGGATTCACAAAGCCTTCAAGTTGTGAGATATAGACTTCCTCCTTAAGAATGCCGTTTAGAAAGGCAGTCTTCACGTCCATCTGGTAGACTGTGAAGTTTTTGTAAGCAGCATACGCAAGAAACATTCTGATCGCTTCAATGCGTGCCACTGGAGCGTAAGTCTCGTCATAATCAATGCCTTCCTCTCGCCGGTAGCCTTTTGCGACAAGTCGTGCTTTGTTTCTGATTACGATACCATCTTCGTCCTTTTTGTTTTTGAATACCCATTTTGTAACAATTACAGATTTACCTTTAGGTCTTGGTACAAGTCTCCAGACTTTTAATGCTTCGAACTGATTCAACTCCTCTTGCATGGCAGTCACCCAATCCGAGTCAGCTAGAGCTTCTGATATGCGTGTTGGCTCTATCTTACTCAGGAATGAGTCATGCATACACATGTTCAAAGTCGTAGACCTAGTTTGCACTGGTAAAGTTGGATCTCCAATTATCTGGCTTATCGGGTGCTCTTTGGTCCACTTGTCTTCGTGCGGGAGTGGATTGGATGTAGACTGATCATAATAATCGTCTAAGTATCCACTGTGTTCTTCATCTAGTTCAACATTTGTTGGGGGTGCAATTGAAGTTTCTTGTACAGAAGTTTCAGTTGGAACAACTTGTTCAGTTTGTTGATTATCCATAACAGTGCAACCAACTAAAGTAGTAACTTCTGGTTCAACATGTTCAGGTGCAACTTCAACTGAAGAAGTAATTGTTTGAACTGGAGTTTCTATTTGAATTGGGGGAACTAATTCAATAGATACGTCCGAAGTGGTTGGATGATTAGTCGTTGAATCTTCTGATCTGTCAACCACAACATATTTAGGCAGTTTAGATCCTAGAATTCATCATAGAAAAATTCAAACAATAAATCTAGTTCAGATAATTGAGATGTAGAAGTAGATGCTTTATCCGAATTAGTCTCATTAACCGCAGGTTCTAGACTGATCTGTCCAGAAGTTAAAACTCCTGTAAGCATGGGTTCTGAACTGCTTTGTTCAGAAGCCACCTCCTCGTCAAATGTAACATTAACCATTTCTATCACAGTCTTGGAATTCTTCAAATACACCCGGTATGCAATATATGTTTGAGAGTAACCAATGAAGATGCCTTCGTCAGCCTTTGGTCTAAACTTGTTCAAGTTCTCTCGATCATTAAGTACAAAGCACATGCATCCAAAAACATGAAAGTGTTTAATGCTACGTGTACGATTGTTTATCAATGCATAATATGTTTTACCAAACCGGCGATGTAGTATGGACCGATTATGTGTGTAGCATGCAGTCGAAACAACTTCTGCCCACAGAAACAGAGGTAGATCGGATTGACTCAGCATAGTATGAGCGGCCTCGACTAGCGTTCGATTATGTCTTTCTACTACTCCATTCTGTTCTGGCGTTCTAGCAGCAGAGAATTGATGTGTTATCCCAACCGATTCGAGATAATCTTCCACAGTTTTGTTCTTAAACTCTGTGCCGTTGTCTGTACGTAGAAGCTTGACTGGCTTTTGTAGATTTACTTGGGTTGTCTTTAAGAAACTGATGATGACTTCGGGCGTCTCATTCTTAGATCCCATAAATTTGACCCAAGTATATCGTGAATAATCGTCCACAATAACTAAGACATATTTCTTGCCGCTTATGCTTTGCGTTCTCATTGGACCACAGAGATCCATATGAACCAATCCCAGTGGATAACTTGTACTTTGTTCAGGCTTAGGCTTATGTGCGGCTCTCTTCATCTTTCCTTTCTTATATGTTGTGCATAGATGTTCTTTCTCGTATTTTAGCTGAGAAAGTCCTTTGACCAACTTACCCGTGACCAATTTATTGATATAACGAAAATTCAGGTGAGAAAGCCTTCGGTGCCATAACCAGCTTTGTTGCAGCGAGGCTTTTGACAATAGACAAACCTGATTGTCAGTCTGGACTTTTTACAGATTAATGGTGTAGAGGTTAGACTTTCGCGTGCCGACCAAGAGTTCCTTACCATCTTCAGTACGTACAGAATATCGCTTGGCTTTGAAATTTACCTCTAAATCTTTGTCACAGAACTGACCAATACTGAATAGGTTATGCCCTAATCCTTCCACGTAACTCACCTTCGTAATCGTCACATTATTTTGAATAACGTCACCGTAGCCTAGAATCGGTGAAAACTGGTCGTTGCCGAATCTCACATTCCCGCAAAATTTTTATGTATAATTAGACAATAAATCTTTTTGCCCGGTCATATGCTTGGAACAGTCGCTATTCAAGTACCACATATGACGGGTCTATATAAGAGAAATCATGAAATAACAACTTTAGGTACCTATTTAAAAGTGGGTCCTAACGGATTAGTACAAGATTTTGGCATCCATTTATATATGGATCCTCTGAACTTTTGAAAAACTTTTGATGTAAAAGAATTATAAGAACAAACATGATAATTTGCAAACCAATCATCAGAATATCGGTGAGAAACAAAATCATTCTGTCTATAATTAGATGGCTTAGTAGCAGACCGATATAATTGGAGTAATTGCTTTATTGTATATCTTTTGTAAGAAGTTACAAGGTTTTGTTTATCCGAAGCAACCGTACCAACTACATCAGAAGCATTACTAGTAGATCTATTACAAAAACTATCAGGAATAGATTCTGCTTTCTCATCAACCTTCTGTTTAGGTCGCTATTCTGTTCGTTCTTCAGACCTTTTCTTTTTTAAATCTGAAACAAAAGATTTAGATTTATTAGGAAAATCAGATTTCTGAGAATGTCTTTTGTTAAGCTTACCAGTGTTCTTCCGTTTCTGTGAGCGCTGTTTCTTTTGCTTCTTACCTTTTGCATAGTAATCAATACTCACAGAAATTGGTTCACCAACCTTAGTCGATGATTCACCAATTTCATTCACACTTGGTAAATTTAGACCATTTATAACAAAAGTAGAATGATCTGGAAGTTTAGCATTAAAGTCAAACATATCAATCTCATCAACACACCCTTCATCAGAATTTAAAAAAACATTTGCAGACGCAAATAAGTCATCAAGATCAACTTCTGAGGTTTGAGGTGCTTTAGAAGATTTAGAACACTTTTGAGATTCAACATTTAAAACTATGTTCTTTATAACAGTTGAAAATACATTTCGTTCGATATCAATCAAAATTCTTTCATCTAATAAAGTATTTTCAAGATCAACTATTTTGCTTTCTAGAATGAGTGGAGGAACATAAATTTTTGATTTAACAGGTTTTGCCTCCATCTCAGTAGAAGAATAACTAGCAAAATAATCGTTTGAAAGAAACTTTGGTTTTTCTGAAAGATAACTATCATTCAGTTTTTGATAATAGAATGGTAGTTGCATTTTCTTTAAATTCTTTCTTTTCTCATCTTCTTTTGTCTCAACCTCATCCGGTGATTTGGTAACAAATTTAGGTTTCAAATTAGGATATTTAGCAGCCACATATAGAAAATCAAAATTATATAAAGTTGGTTGTTTTCTGATAGCTTTCTTTAAGTAGTGGGGGTTATCATAGCCAAGTCCCCACTTCTTTTTAAAATCAGCTTCCTCATTGGGTGTATTTAGGAAAATAGTTTGATCTGTTTGGCCTCGTGCATACAGTTTAGCTTCCAAACCATTTAACTTTTTCTCTAAGTTCTTGTTCTCAATCTGCAATTTGTAAGCTTTTAGTACATATTCTTATTTTTCTAAATCATACTTTGAAAGCTTAGAAACATATTCAGAAATCTTACTTTCAAAACAATCTTTTTGCAATTTAAAATCAGAAACAAATTTGTTTAGAGAATCAAGCAGATCCTTGTTCCCAACAAGTTCCTAATTGAGTTCAAAAATCTTTTGATTCCTTTTGACAACTCTGCTCTTTTCCTTTTTCAATTTAGATTGAAGATCTTGACGTTCGACCATCATGGCTTCCATTTTGGTTAAGAAATCATATTTAGACATGTTTAGTACCTCATCGGATGTCTCTTCATCAGATTCATCATCTTTCACCTCTCTGCCCATCAAGCACATGTGTGTTGTCTCTTCTTGTTCGTCCTCGGAATGGTCTATCCAGAACTCGTCTTCCTCCATAAGGGCTTTCCCCGCTTCCTTTTGTGTAGCAAGCAACATCTTCTGCTTGTAATATTCAGCATTTCTGACAATTGGCTTTCGACAGTCCTTTGCAAAGTGGCCAACCTTCCCACAATTGTAGCACTTTATCAGCTCTTCATTCTTTTTCTCAGCACTTTATATCTTCTTCTCTTCGGGCTTTTTATCTCCAAATCTCTTCTCCTCGAATCTCCTACCTTCAACTCTTTCCCTGTGTTCGTAATTCTTTGATCCAGAATAAGAGTATCTCTGTGAGTTCGATCTCAGTTTCTTGTAAAACTTCTTCTGAAAGGCACAGGTCAATAGCAACATAGCTTGTTTAAGATTCTCTCCATCATCAGAATTAGAATTTGAATCAGCAGAATCATCAGAACTCGGGAGAACTATTTTCTTCTTCTTCTTCTTCTTTTCTTTCTTCTCCTTCTTCTTCTCCTTCTGATCAATTACCAAAGCAATGGGATCTGTAACCTTCTCAACTTTATTTTTCTTCTCACTTCTTTTCTATTCAACCTCCTCCTCATTTTTCCTTAAAATCTCATAAACTTCATGGAGGGGAATGTCACTCAGGTCTTTCATTTGCTTCATCCTTCAAGTGTGCTTTTTCCACTCGGGTTGCAGAACACTGAGGAATTTGACATTGTTTTCGATTTGCTTCTTTGTGACTTTGTTCTTTGAAAGTTCATTCAATAGAAGCACAAATCGTTCATAAGTATCCTCAAGGCTCTCATCTTCCTTAGCCTTTAACTCTTCGTAGCTGTTTATGCAGTTTGCTATCTTCATTTGATTCCCAATCTTTGATCCCATCATCATTTTCACAAGTTGATCCCACATTGTCTTGGTAGAGGCTTTGTAGCTGTCAACCTTGATATAGATTTCGTTCGGAATGCTCTGTAGAAGTAAAGATTTGGCTTGGTTGTCAGCTTTATATCGGATCTTCTGCTGTTCAGAAAGCTGATGAAATTCTTCCGGAACAGTCTTTGTTTTCTGAACTCCATCATCATCTGATCCAATATTCTCATCAGGAATTTCTACAGTAGGAATTTTCATAGGACCTTTTGTGATTGACACCAGAATGTTCTCTACGTTTGCGTGTCGGTCAAAAAAATCCAGGAACCTGTCTTTCCATTGCTCGTACTCCCCTTTGAACAGAACAAGGGGCTTGACATCCGTACCGATGGAAAGTGCATCCTTAGAAGTCATCCTGTTATTCAGAAATATTCAATAAGAAACTTGAAACTGATCGTTTGTCCAAGTGAAATCAGGCAATCCAGAGAAAACTTAGAAATAAAATTCAGAAATGAAATTTCAAAAATTCTCTAAGTATGGAATTCGCAGGCTACACAGAGATAAAAGGAATTCGCAAAAACACAGTGATACACACAGAATTCGTATATAAGATAAAATAACCAAGAATTCGCAGAAAATTAAACTTCAAAAATTTGCAAGCAATAACAAGTTAAAAATTCGCATGTACTTCAACGATTTCAGAAATCGAAGACAAAGCAAATAAGAATTCGCACACAAGATAAAAACAGAATTCGTAAGTAATCAAAATTCGTAAGAAGAATCTTTCATTTTTCGCATAAAGACACCTGCGAATTCTGAGTTTTCGTAAACTAGAGATCTGCGAATTCTGTCGATCCCAAATATGATGTTCTTAAGTTGATAAACTTTTCACTACACACAAACTAACAGATAAGACTGCGGAAGCGTTTTAGTATGTAGATAAAGTAGAACATGCAAGGTAGTAGACACACTAACAAACAATGAACAGTAACGTAAAATGTAACAAGATAATAACTGAAGAAACTGTTCCATTGATTTGCTTAAGAACACCAAGAAGACGTACTACTGTGTGATAAAAAGCTCTCAGGAAATACAAGGTGCTCTCAGAATTATGTGAGCTCGCATGATAAAAACAAAGGTGGTGCTCCTATAATATACAAGGAGGATGCACTCCGTAGTACAAGACAAAGGCTGACATTCCATAAACGAAATGCCACCTGGAAAGGTAAACAATCATGCCCCGCGTAAATGATCTGGAAAATCTTCGTACAGCAGGCTTCACGAGTTCTGCACGTGACCTTGTCTTGAACTATAGTCGAGATCTTCGAACTTTAATTCTCCAGAGGTTAGCCATCACAGAGGCTCTGTGAGTGATCACAAAGGCTCTATGATCTGAAAGTGCATACGTCCTTGGGTAGATAGTCGACAGAGTCTTCTGAGCTTATGGCTTCTGTAGTGAGCTTAGACGTTCTGAGCAGTCTTCAGCAGTTCCTATACTTAGCCTATTTTTCAATACTTCTATACATGTGAGTTGGAGCTAACAATCTCCCCTAAGTATTGAAAAATGAAGATTTGGAATGTTGAATATTTGTCTAAGTTAGAAACTAAAAGAGGTAAAAGGAACTCATCCTCTGAATACTAGTTTTCATTTAAAATAAAGGTGCCAGAAGGAAATTACATTAGAGTTCAAGAATGAAAACAAAAAATTATATGACATAAGAGCCTATATCTTAGCGTCTAGGAAATCATTGATTCTTCTTCCAAATCCTCCTTCCTTTTTCAGCTCTCTGTAGTAGAAAGCACATAAGTCTCTGAAGCCCAGAGTTGCACTTATATTTTCTAGAAGGACATCTGCAGCTTCAGCAGGAACAAGTGGTTTGCCTCTATGCTTGATGATTTTTTCTTGAATGTTCAGCAGAGACTAAGTTGAGTATTTTTGGCTTTCTATACCCATAAAGATCTTCTGTTCGCCTTTGGGATTGATGCATACAAAGCCAAATTTTGGGGCATTGGTGATGGAGTTTGGAAGGATGGTGGCAGAGGGAGGTAGGTTGTCCTCTGGTGAGGTAAGGTTGACTCTTTTTACTCCGAAATCAAGAGCCACATGAAAGTCCACTACACTGTAGTATAGCAGTTTTTCTCTCATTGTTTTCTTGATGATTGAGTGGGCTTCTTGATACTCTCTTTTCCAGCCATACCTCTCTTCTGTCCACTTGAAAAGTTTTGAGAGATCATGAGGATGGCGGTTTGGTAGATCAGTATCTGTGAATGTCCATATTTCTCCATCTTTTCTTTTCACGGCATAATCGCAGAACCAGAAATTTTTGCACTTAGTATGACCTAGCTTTATCCCCAGAAACTCTGAAATTTTAAACATGGAGAATACTTTGTATTTGGGCTGAGCCTTTTCTTTGTTGAATCTTCTCCTTTCCTCTGATATTATATCATCTGAGAGCTTGATAGTAGGATGATCATGAACTCCGCGGCTGTAGAGATATTTGTAGACCTGTTCTTCAATGTCCTTCTTTGGAGGGACAAGGAAGGGTCTTCTTAAGCTTTCAAAGCCTTGGATGACCTCTGTGACTCTATCCTTTGAGGGTTTGACGATCGGGTCTAGGATGGGAAGTTCTGAAAAGGTTTGTAAGTCAAATGCCCAATCCTCCTCCTCAGGTTTTATCCTTTTGATTGCCTCAAAAGAGCTCTTCATGAGTTTTTCGGTGTTGGGAGGAGGTGACCTTTTAGTCTTTAGAGGTTCTATGGCTATTGCTTTGCCCTTGTCTTTTGTCGATGGTTTTGGGGTTGTTTGGATTCTGGGAGGGGAAACACGTTTAGTGGTGGTTGTTTGGACTTCGGGAGGTGAAGCTGTAGAGGCCTTTTGTTGATTTAACTTCTGAGGTCTTGGCTCTGAGCTTATTGGAACTTCATTCAGGGGCTCTGCTTGGGTTGGTACATATTGAATATCCTTCTACAGAGTCTCCCTCTCATGAGGACCAGGGCCAGAGGCATCAGGATCTTGGTCCTCATGCCTTGCCCTCTTCTGTCCTGCTTGAGCTTGGCAGGTGGTAGGTGCCTTTCTCTTCCTTCACTTGTAGAGGTGATCTTCTATGTGTTTGGAAATCTTTTTCATGACATCCTCTGCGGCCAACGAGAGCTTGTTTACTTCTTTGTCTGATTTGAATTTCATCTTTGCAGTTGTGGACTTGAGCTCTGTGGCGACTGTCTTGCCTTCCTTGGTGATGTCATTGTAGAGGAGATTCAGGTTTCGCAGAAGCAATCGTTGCATAGCCTCAAAATCCTCTTTGGTGTCCAGAGCTTGCACATGCGTCTTAGAGGAGGCGGCTTCAGCTATGATTGGAACCATGACACTGCGAGTCATGTCCTTGATTTCATTCTTTAATTTCTTGAGCTCGGCCATCCCTGAGGATATAATCTCTGCAGCAGTCTTTCCCATTTCTTCCATGCAGATATCCCCAAGGACCTTGATACCGTCAGTCTGGATATTGATGGATTTGGTACAGTCATCAAAGTTGTTCTTTGTAGCAGAGGTCTCCTTGAGCTTTTGGATATTGGCTGAGTGTTGCTCTGAGGTTCTTTGAAGAGCTTTCAGAACCTCTATGTTGGCTCTCAGAGCCTCTACGAAGGCATTTGGATTCTGCGGTTGTTCTGGAGTGATTGAGCTATTCAACTCATCAAGTTTGTGGATTACCAAGTCAGCAAAGGCTTTAAACTCGCCCTTTGTGACATAGGAGTCTGTGGTAACCTCTGGAACAATACATGTTTCAGATTTGGCCAACGAGTCTTTGGCACCTTCAGAGCTTGTGAGAATTTTGAGCTCTGGAGGATTTCCTTGCAATCCTCGATGTTCCACAAAGGAATCATCTATGGAAGTT
This sequence comes from Arctium minus, assembly GCA_954870635.1. Taxonomy (NCBI): domain Eukaryota; kingdom Viridiplantae; phylum Streptophyta; class Magnoliopsida; order Asterales; family Asteraceae; genus Arctium; species Arctium minus. Next base: position 68,807,831 of record OX941092.1, on the reverse strand, counting down.
CTGTCAACAGGTTTCTGCGGGAGGGTTCAGAGGCTCCCTCAAGATTTCTGTTCAGTGAGTCATGTGGTTGTTCTAGAACCACAGAACTATTGTGATCTCACACCATCAACTCTGAAGTGGTTTGGGGGTCACTCATGTGTGTGACAGTGGCAACAAATGCTTCTGTGTGTGGTGGTGTCGTGTCCTTGGGCAATAGGACACTTATGTCTGTACCTTCATCCTTTTGAGAGGATGGGGTGGATTTGTGTTCCCCAGCTAAGTGTGGTACAGAGGATGAAGGAATATCCTCTGTCCGGTTGGTAGGGGTAGGGTTCGGACCGTATTGTCCTTTGTCAATACTTTGCTGCACTAAAACTACAGAAGTAGTGATGTGGGTTGCACAGAGAGTTTGGCTAGGTTGTGTGCTCAAGGAATCTTTTATACGACTCTCCTCCTTCGATTTTTCTTTTCCCTCTAACCCCTCATCTTCACTCTGGGACATACCCGTCACGACCTCGATCTCCATGTCGACCGTTTCACCTAGACCTCCTGAGTACCTCTGCGTAACCTCTTTAGCTATTTCAGTGGCTATTCGCAGAGGACTCTGAGGTCCTTCTTCTTGAGTATTTTCGAAGACCAAGGACCTTCGTCTTGTCCTCTGCAGAGGTTCTTCAGCAACCTCTGCAGGTTCATTCTCGACAATGAAAACCTCAGCCTTAGCTTCCTCGGTCTTGTCCTTATCTGCCAATCTTCCCAGTTTCTTCTTTTTCTTCTCAGAGGACTTAACCACCTCTGTGGTTTTTGTGACATGGGTTGTTTGTGTGGTGTCCTCTGCTACTGCCTTTTCCTTCCTTGACTTCTTTCTCTTTGGAACCTTTACCTTTGCGGTTCTCTTCTTGTGTTGTTTCTTTTTCTTCTTTTTATCACTCCCCACCCCTTCTCTATTTCTACTCTCTTCTCACTCACTATTTGTGCCTCTGCAGCCACATCCTCAGCTCCCTCAAGATTCTCATCCCTAAGGGGTTGTTTACCAAATTTTCTATTAAGTCCTGTATAGATAAATTTGTCTGTTTGGGTAAATTTGTCTGTCTGGATAAAAATGTATTGTTGTTTATTTTTGTTTCTGAATCAACGATTATAATGATAGAATTGACTATTTTACCCCTCAATGAACTAAACATTATTTAACAAATTGCATTTAACATTATGTTAATAGATTAGTCATCAAATTGCATTAACCATTATCCTCATCAAAATAGCAAAAAAAAAAATACTAAAAACCTGCAATTTTATCCCTAAAAATACTCAACATGAATACAAAAGAACTCTAAAAAATCTCTTCCCTCACGCCATTGATTCCATTTCCCTGTCATTATGATTTCTTCATAAGTATTAGCTTTTTCCATGTTTTTCTTGGGGTGGAATTGTTGTCCTATTGCTTGGTACTAAAAACGAAATCGAACATTAGAAACCAAAAACAAACTTCAGGAAAAAGATGGAATAATCGAAATCGAACTTCAAAATAGAAATCACTTCAGAAACTTCATATTCGAAAACGAAATCGAACTTCATATGACGCGTTTTTGCAAATCAGAGTTTTTGTTCTGGTCGCCTAAAGAGCTGAAATCGATACCGTGGAAAGGAGGCTCACCGGGAAGAAAGTCGAAAGAAGAAAGAAGAAAGAAGAAGAAAAGAAGGCTCGTCGTGGGAAGGAGACTTGCCATGGAAAGGAGGCTCGCTAGGGTTTTGAACCTGGAAAGAAGAAAGAAGAAAAGAGCAGGTCTTGAATCTGGAAGGAAGAAAGGACGCGTGTTTTAAAAAATTGAAGGGCATGGATGTCTTTTTTTTGGCTGAATGGGGACAACACAACAAAATCAACTGTGCGATTAAGTCACTTACTGTGCGAATAAGCCACAAGTAAACAACATGAAAGAGCTGTGCGAATAAGCCGGATAGACCATTAAGCCCTATTAAGTCACAAGTAAACACCCCCTAAGATATACTGCTATCTCTCCAACCTGAAATCCTACACGCGGGGGGGTTGCAGGACTAGGTTCAGGAGTCCTGTGCCCGCCAATGTAAGCCTGAATACCCTCTTCATTACCCACATACTACAGAAGTCGAGCTGGTAGAGGTCGGGCTGCTGGATATCTTGTCTTTAATGTGGTCGGCTTATGAGACTTGATCTCGTGGAGCTTGATGACCTTGTCCTCTACGGACTACGGGTAATTTTCCTTCACTAATCAGGTCATCCCCAAAAAGTAAAGCCAAAAATCTTCTGAAGACCAGGTTCTTTGGTTCTGTGCCCCTGTCTTGATCTTGTTGTTTAGCTATGACTGCATTCCTCATTTCTCGGAAGATCAATCCTGCATAGTCGAGTGGAAGATCATAGAAGATCCCATACATGATGGCCAGAATCGTATGGCTCGATTGGTCAGGACTGCCTACTTTGGAGGTTAGGCATCTGTTCAGTATGGAAAACAGAACGTTCCATAGAGGGGGAATGTTCTGTCTTCTGAAATCAGTCCTCTTGGAGTTTGGGATGGCATAGTCAATGAAGCGTAGAAATTCCAGGAGTTCTTCTTCTGTGGTTTCCTCAGAGATTTTCTTGAGGTTTAGATCATCTTTGGTGGGCAAATCAAAGATGTCAGATAACCTTCTTCTGTTGATCCCCAAATCCAGAATCTTCTCAGTTGATGGCTGGATTGCATAGCCCATGATGCAATACCTATATTCGTTCATTTTTACATGACGAGCACTCAACTAGAATTGTTGGATGTAGGACTCTGGGACATCGTTCCTTTTTAGGGTTAGGGCTTTAGTAAGGAAGTGATTCTTCAGAATATTGATCAATGGTTCAACTTCATTGGGAAATCCTTTTGGGTCGAGAGTGACAAAGTGGTTGTTGGGCTTAATGGTCATTTGGTTCAGATGATAGTCGTGCCTGGTGAAAGATAGCATTCGGCTAGTCAGTACTTGTTCTTGTCCAACGGAATGAGAATCAGCCTTTTGTGCTACGGAATGTTGAGAGTGGTTTGAGTCCATAGATCCTTGGGAGTTCTTGGATGAACCAGAAGAAGAATCCATTGTAGAAACTAGGAGAAAAGGAAAGAAGTTCTTGCTTTGAGGTTCTTGAGAGAAGTAGAATTGCAGGTAGAGGAAAATGGAAAAGATGAAAAAGAGGGGTTTATATACTGAGAAGGGTAAGTATTTAGGTGGTAAATAATGAGAATTTTAAATCCGTAATGAGTACAAACGGATAAGGAAACGTTTCTGAAAAACGACGGTACGGATATGGACCAATGAACTTTTTCCACGCCAGGATGGGCGGTGCACGATCGAGTATGTGCACCTCCCCGTATTCTCATGCGTGTGGCATTTACTATACCCACATGACAGTGACTTTCAAAAATAACCCGCATTGAATGACCATATGGTAAAAATATTCAAGAGATGAAAATGGCAGAAGCTCTGTGGGTTTAGAGCTTCTGAGGTCATGAGCAGGGTTCTGAACACCAAGATGACCTAGACAATTTTGAAAGAACTATGAGATGATCGATCACAAACCAAATTACATGCTCAATGGATGACAGACCCCTTTAGTGAGGTGCAGAGGCTCTGTGATAGGTCACAGAGACTCTGTGGATGACCTTAGAGCCTCTGAGATCCGAAATTTCTAATTAAGGAAAGATTTGAAAGTATTGATCACTCAAGGTTTTGAAAATACTTGAAGGGCATAGAGAGACATATTTGGAGTATAATGTCGAGCTCCCCCTTGAATTATCAAGGTCACCTATTTTAGCTCCCCCTTGATCTGTGCTCGGATCTTTAGAAATAGGCAGTGGACAAGACACAGAGCAAGAGAGCTTTGAAGAAATTTATAGGAAAGGAACTGTACAAATTGAAGAAAGAAAGAAAAAAAAGAAAAAGAACAACAAAAGTAAAGACAAAATATTTACAACAGAGGCTTTGTGCCAGGGTACAGAGGCTCTGTGATTAAACTTATGTTAAGCATACCAATATTGCCAACAAGAAAAGTGAATATTTTCTCATCCAAAGCCTTCATGAAAAGGTCAGCAAGCTGGTAATCTGTGGGAACAAAGTATATCTCTATGGTCCCATACTCTACATGATGTTTCAGAAAGTGGTACCTGATATCTATGTGTTTGGTTTTAGAGTGCTGAACAGGGTTGGTAGAGATCGCAATAGCGCTTTTGGAGTCACAGAGGATGGGGATTTTCTCAATGTCAAATCTATAGTCTCGGAGTTGGGTTCGCATCAACAGAACTTGTGAACAACAACTAGCGACAACTACGTATTCTGCTTCTGCCGTAGAAGTCGAAACACAGTTCGGTTTCTTAGAAGTCCAACTGACTAGTTTTCCTCCAAGGAATTGATAACTCCCAGAGGTGCTTTTTCTGTCTAGCTTGCATCCTCCGTAATCTGAATTTGTATAAGCCACAAGGTCAAATCCAGAGTTCTCTAGATACCAGAGACCAAGATTCTTGGTCCCTTTTAAGTATCTAAAGATCCTCTTGACAACATGAAGATGAGATTCTTTGTGGTTAGCTTGAAATCTTACACAGAGCCATGTGGCAAACATTATATCGGGTCTACTTGCAGTTAAGTACAACAGAGACCCTATCACACCTCTGTAGAGTTTAAATTCCACAGATTTTCCCTCTGGGTCTGCATAAAGCTTAGATCCAGTGGCCATAGGGGTTTTCATTGGTGAAGAGTCAGAGAGCTTGTATTTTTCAAGTATGTCAGGGACATATTTTGATTGGTTTAAGAAAACGCCCATTTCACATGCAAAGCATAGATGATCTCTGTCAAACTTAATACTTGGTAACCCTCTTACCAGGTCCAATTTCACAAGTTTGTCTAGAGAGTGAAAGTTTAAGTGACATAACTTGTTATGCCAGAGCCAAACTTCCTCATTCTTACTTGAGACCATACAAAGCTTTTCATCTTTGTTGATCGATTTGAAGTCCATGAGGTACAGATCACCTCATCTTTTGGCTCGCAGAAGTTCTGTGGACGTATCTTCCTTCAACAGTGAGCAATATTGCTTTTTAAACATCACATCTAGTCCATTATCACAGAGTTGGCTGACACTTAGTAGGTTGTGCTTAAGGCCATCCACATAAGCGACTCTATTGACATCGATGTCTCCATTTGCAATGACTCCATAGCCTTTGATTTGACCCTTCTTGTTGTCTCCGAAGGTTACAGAACCACCTCCATGTTTTTCTTTGTAAGAGGAGAGCAACCCTCTGTCGCAGTCATGTGCCTTAAACACCCTGAGTCTACGTACCAAATAGGCACATATTGTTTCTTCTGCGGATAAATCAAGAGGATTTAGGTACCCATTTCCAAATGGGTCCAAGTTTGTTAGGAGTCTTTAAAGAAGCCTTGACACCTTTGGTGTTGGATTTATCCTCTTTAACAGAGGTACCAGATTGTCCTTTCTCACCCTTAAATTTGGCATTCTTTGGCTTTGGGTGAGAAATAAGACAGGAAGGCCTTCAGAAATCTTGATTAAGAGTATGCATAAGATCAAAACATTTACAGTGAGAGATTCCAGAAGCAAACTTCTTAAACATTTCATTAAATTTGTCAAATGAGGGTACAGAGCATTATTTACAACAACCTATTTTAGATTTAGGTTTTATTTTCACAGAAAACTTTGTCTAATCTAGATTGAGTTTTGTCAAAAACTCCTCTTGGATGGCTCTTTGATTGTACTCTCCCTTGATGACCTCCCTTTCTTGCTTTCACTGCCACAGAAGCATCAACTTTATCAAATTTGGGCCATTTTCCCTTCTGTTGCCAAGTGAATTTTTCTTGAAATGGTTTTATGGGTTTTGGAGCTTTGGAAACTTGAGAGATCTTGATCTTTTCACCGTTTAATTTTTCAAGCTCAAGAGAAGTCTTTGCTTGCAGACACATGTCCAAAAAGTCAGGGCAGATGGGTATGCCTGTAGTTCTCCTTTTGGGAGCGATTATTCTGTTAAGAATACCAGAGGGAAGCTCATTTTTCTCTGGACCATAGGGGACTATCTCAAGATCCACAGAACTTATCTCAATATCGACATAGGAGGACTCAGACTCTGACTTAGAATCTGAATCGAGAAAGTCTCTGTGAATGAGAGCGTGACCTTCTGGAAGTGCATTGCTTTGTCCATTGGTAGTGTCCTTGGGAATGTTTAGATCTTTTGAAATGCATGGGATCACCATAGGAACACTTAGACAATTGAGAAGATCATGCTCAAATATTTCTCCTACTTCAGAGGCTACATCAGGATGACTAAGAAAGTGATTTTCATAGATTTTTCTCAAGTCACTTTCCAAAAATCTTTTGAACAACTTTTCTTCCACAGAGGCCGGAACAAACTTTTGTGCATCAGAGGACAGTTCCTTTTCAAGAATCATCATGCACATAAAATCCATTTGAGTTTGTGTTTCTGGATGACCAAGTCTGAAGACCCCTATCTGCTTTTGAGACATATATTTCTTTGGAGTAGATTTTCTCTTTGATGAGAGTGCAAATGGTAAATCATTGTTTTCATACCATACATTTTCCATCTGCAGAGGTTTCCTCAGATGTGGTCCTTCTGAGGTTCTGCGCCTCTTAAATGTGGATAATAGGTTTGGAAACTTGATTTTAGAAATTTTCTAGGGCAGAAGATGTTTGCTAAAGATTTGTTTCTTTTATTCCCAGTATAGGGGTCTGTGTCATCGAACCCTATACCTCTTCTACCAATCTGGGTATTAACTTTTTCATGAACAATTTGAGCATCCTGATATCTCTTAATCAGAAGATCTCTGTCGAGCAGATCTTGATGAAGTACTTCTCTTTCTTTTTGGAATTTTTTTTCAAAGAGATAGCGTTTAGGCGATCACTCTCACTGTTCTTTAACTCCTTAACCTTTTCTTTTAGAGCTTGATCAAGTTTGGAAATCTTCTCTTTTAAACTTTTCTTTTCTAAAATATGCTCAGACACAAGTGATTTTCTTTCAAGATAAAGTTTGTCCTTCTCTTGAGTGATAAGTTTTGTTTCTCTCTCAAAGAAGGCTAATTTATTTTCTAGCTCTGAGCATGTGTTTCTGTAAGCAAGAAACTTGTTTTGTAATTCAAGAACTTTGTGTTCAGAGTCTATATTAGATGAATCAGAAGTAGATACCTCACTATTGCCGTTAGAGGTGTGGACTTCTGCCATTCCACAGAAAAGTGCATTGTTGTCCCCTTCATCACAAGATTCATCGGTCACAAGATTTTCTTGTTCTGCCATCAGGGATCTTTGAGTGTAGTACTTTGCTTTCTTTTTATAGAAAGCATCATCTCTGACAGGTTTCTCTTTGATGGCACTTGACCTGCACTCTGCTGCAAAGTGGCCCGACTTCCTGCATTTGAAGCAACCTTCATTTTGTTAAGGGGCTTTGTCTGCACCTCTGCCGTCTATCTTTTGACCATTTCTTCTCTTTTCATGCCTCTGATCACCAAACTCTTCTCTCCCAAACTTTCTCATTTCACCATATCCTCTACCTCTGTCGTCTCTTTCTTCTCTTCCTCTGTATTCTGGCTTTTTCTTAAGACCTTTGTTGAATTGTCGGGTCATAAGATCAAGCGTTTTGGCCAGAGCAGCCATATCGATTTCCTCCTCTGAGATTTCTTCACTTTCACTCTCTTCCACCAATACCTTCTTCTTTTTCTTCTTCTTCTGTGCATCCTCTGTCACCTTCTCCTTTTCTTTGTCCTTTCCTTCTGTGGCGCTTCCCACCAGCGCCAGAGGTCTACCGACAGGGGTCACCAACTTTGAAATTCAGTTCTCTTGGCTAATTAATGTCCCAAAAAGGTCAGAGATAGACCAGACATCAAGATCTAGGGTTGCTTGCATGGACATTGCCAGATGAAGCCATTCGTCATTGAGGCTCTAAAGAAATCTAACATTGTTCTCCTCAGAGGTTATGTGGATGACATACCTCTTACACTTGTTGATCACGGAGTTGTATCAGTTTTAAGTGCTCTGAATGGATTCACCTGGCAGAGCCTTAAATGCCAAGTATTCGTTAATGCATAAAGCTCTGTTGTTCTTTAGGGTTTTAGCACCACCCTCGAGCTGTTTTTCAAGCTCCAACCACAGATCTTTTGATGTTTCACAAGAGTCAAGGGACTGAAAGATGTCATTTGGAATGGCCATTATGAGTATCCTTTTGGCTTTCTTTGCAAGTTCATGCAGGGCACTCTCTTGTTCAGTCCACTCATTAATAGGTTTGGGATGCTGGTATTCAGGTATTTCTGGAGTGTTTGCAGTAGTAGAAACACGAGGGACAGTGGTCATTGCAATGTAAGGAGTATTATGAAGAAACTCGATCAGTCCAGGATCCACACCTTCAAGAAAATGTACCATCCTGATTTTCCACTGAGGATATTCATCCTTCAGTATAGTGGGAGGTTTTGATTGAGATCCTGCACTGAAATAGTTGACAGTGTTCGCCATTTTCAGATGGAAAGTATAGGACAGAAAAACAGAGTATGAGATGAACTATAAAAGGGACAAGAGTATGCTCAACGATGATGAGTATTTGGTATGAGAGAATTAATAACCAACAAATAAGCTTTGAATCTGTCTTTAGCGGGTCAAGCACACTTGCCTTTGAATCTATATCAAACTGGTTGAAATAGTTCCAGAAAACAGAGTGTGTTTATGAATGGAGTTCAAAGTAAAGAACAGACTCAAACTACTACCTAGAACACATGAATCAAGTATAGAACAGGATCCTTTGATATTAAGAATCAAAGTTTGCTTTAATACCAATTATTGATCCCAAATATGATGTTCTTAACTTGATAAACTTTTCACTACACACAAACTAACAAATAAGAGTGCGGAAGCGTTTTAGTATGTAGAGAAAGTAGAACATGCAAGGTAGTAGACACACTAACAAACAATGAACAGTAACGTAAAATGTAACAAGATAATTACTGAAAAAACTGTTCCATTGATTTGCTTAAGAACACCAAGAACACGTACTACTGTGTGATAAAAAGCTCTCAGGAAATACAAGGTGCTCTCAGAATTATGTGAGCTTGCATGATAAAAACAAAGGTGGTGCTCCTATAATATACAAGGAGGATGCACCCCGTAGTACAAGACAAAGGCTGACATTCCATAAACGGAATGCACCTGGAAAGGTAAACAATCATGCGCCGCGTAAATGATCTAGAAAATCTTCGTACAACAGGCTTCACGAGTTCTGCACGTGACCTTGTCTTGAACTATAGTCGAGATCTTCGAACTTTAATTCTCCAGAGGTTAGCCATCACAGAGGCTCTATGAGTGATCACAGAGGCTCTGTGATATGAAAGTGCATACGTCCTCGGGCAGAAAGTCGACAGAGTCTTCTGAGCTTGTGGCTTCTGTGGTGAGCTTGGACCTTCTGAGCAGTCTTCAGCAGTTCCTATACTTAGCATATTTTTCAATACTTCTATACATGTGAGTTGGAGCTAACAAATTCTGTCCTTGAAGATTTTCTAAAATCACTTTTCGTACACCAAATCTGCGAATCCTTAGCTTTTCTCAAAACACACAAATGTGAATTCTATGAGATTCACATGAGACACGTATGCGAATCCTGTGGAATTCGCAAGAGAATACTATGCGAATTCTATACTTGAAAACTTTCAGAATCAAATTTATGCAAAGACTAATAAAAAAACTGCGAATTGTTCAATCAATCTGCGAATTCTACAAAATCTGCGAAAACAAAAGATCTGCGAAATCCATCAATTCTACGAATTCTTTCTGCGAGTTCTTCGTGTAATCCTGCGAGTTCTTGAGGGACTTGCGAGTTCTTCAGATCTCGAATAGAATTCACACTGATTCGCTGAAAAACTTATCTAAACTTCGAATTTTGAACTGGAACTTCGACAATTCACTCTCCTATACTTCTAGAATCGAAATCTAACAATGAATTTCAAAGAAATTCACACAAACATACACATTGATACATTTACAGTGCATTGAACTCGTGAATACAAAAACTTGAAAATTTTAAAAAATTCACAATGTAATTCGATACCAAACCTATACACAATCGTCCTGATACATTAAATGATACCAATCTAAACAATTACAACCATAAATTCAGTCAAGTACTCAGAATCCGACTCAAAAACTCAAGAACATAGTACGACTTCATTTTCTCGATCGATTTCACTTAGATCTGCTATGATACCAATTGATAATATCCCTGATTAACAAGTTCTTACTGATTCAAACAATTACAAACAAACAAGATGATTTTAACAGATTAAATCTCAACCTGTTATTCAATTTCCAATCAAGATCTCGTACAAAAGACTTTCTCTCACTAACTAGTTTTCTCTCTCTAAAGCTCTACAAAATGCTCTCTATTACAAGTGAGATTTTTCACACAATTACTTCTATCACCCTAGTCATATATCTAACAACAGAAAACTAACTACACGCTTACAAAAACTAAACAACTAAGACTTTGACTTTTGACATTTGACTTTGACTTCCACATGAGAGTTGACTTTCAACTTTGACTTTCTTGAACTTTGACCTTTTGTCTTCTATGATCTTGCATCCAACATATTTATGCTCTAACAAATGCCAACAGTCTCAATATTCCAAGGGACTTTAAATAATGATTTTCCAACAAAAGTTCCGCCACTTATAAGTTCCGAAAATGCCCGGGTGACCTTTATTTATCGAAAATTACAGGTGTTACAATCCTCCCAACCTTAGAATGTTTTCGTCCTCGAAATCTAGATTCCCATGAAACGTTGCCCACAAAATAGATTGTCTCTACTCCGCTTGTCTTAACTACCACCATATCCGTATCCTGGTCCTCACGATAAATGTCCCCTTGGACAAATCACACTTATATCTGAATGAACAATTATCTTGCTAATGTAGCCTTAACCATGAGACTACAATTCTCTCCCAACCTTGGGTGACACGTACTACCTCAAGGGTAGTTTGTGATCTCAACTCCCCACCGGCCAACTCACCTCAGATCCACACATTTCTGAACCCCAAACCCCTGATCGACGTCAAACCCCAAAGAATTTTCAAAATCCTTGACGATCCGTCCTTGAAATTGATAAGGTCGTCCTTCCAAAGGCGTACCAACACACTCTCCGGGTAGTTGGTAAATGCAAATCCGGCTATCACTCAATTCCATTCTACTCTCAACCTCAAAACACTCCCTCAATAAAGTCTTTACCACCTCGGGAAAAACTATACACATCAATACTTAATTACCAACATCTAACCTTCCTTTAAATTTCACCACCGAAAGGTCATTATTTCTCTTGATCTAACGGGGATACCTCCAAGCATTCCAAAATTCATTGACTTCGAGAAAACAAGTCGACGCCTAAAACCAAAATGGTGATATCGAAAACATGGACATCCCGCCCAATATTTCATTCCAGACGTATTTTCGCATTAAGGTTGACACCTGACAGAGGACTAATATTCCCAATCTTGCATCCCTAACGAACGGACCACAATGATTCCTTTATTCGCTAAAACCCATTAAGACGGTACCCCATCAACATATAACATGATGTCAAATAGACAAGCAACCCATCAAATCAAACCCAATCAGGCGCAGATAATCACATAAGACCTTATCCCGCAGGTTTACCGAAGCATAAGAATCATCCCTTAGTTAACTAGGAAGACTTAGATCTAATACCTCCATTACTCGTGCGTGCACGGATCAAAAAACTGAAACCCAAAATTCAAGACTGAACACCAGTCAGATCATCCGCCGCTTTAATTCCCAAGGACTTCTTTAGTCCCTAATTAGAGTTATTTTCCCAGACAGGGTTTTAAATCCATAGCCCTAATGAGTTTAATGTTTTTCAACTAATATATCAATTGAAATTTTATAAAACTTTCAAATACCCAACTTTATAACAATAAATTGTATGAGTAAAATCCACTACTGATTTCTCGATAGGTGTGCAAAATGGTCATCACAGACACACAGATAGCACCATTGCAAAATTACTTTGATCAATACATGTTAATAATGACGATAACAAAAGATGCGTAACAAAATTTTCAAATGGACTACTATGGTCCTAGCATGCATCAATATGTACTATTTATGTGAAATATAACTTTTTGTACTAAATCATATGCAGCAATGTCTGTACAGCTCCAAAAAGGAACCTTCACAATTTCACTTCAAAATTCTTTCCTTTAAATCACAAAACGCCGTGAAGTGAAATTTTCAATAGGGCTCACATACAACAGTTTATTTCCCAACCTCAGTAAAACGATGAGTGTGTGCGACTTGGTTACATGTAAATAAATTTTAAATCAAATTCGAACATTGGGTTGTGCAACTAAAAATGCACTTGTCCAAAAATAGTAACTACAACGACATGTATACCGATAACTCATTTAACGAATTGCGGAATTTATAACAGTAAAATCAACAACTGAAACACGTTCAAAGAGAAAGTTCAATACGAAACGACATAAATCTTTCATATGCTTACTCACACCAATAGTTTAAAACAACACGAATACTATATAGCATACAACGAATAACACTTGTATAAAACCCAAAAGAGAAATCACAAAATATTGAAACTTCCCAAAATAACATATGGGATAACATCTATTAACAAACTCTCAAGACGTCTCTTACGGTTTCGAAAATACCGGTGCAAAACTCGCATGAGACAAAATATTAAGCGAAAATTTATAAGTTAACGCACACAATAATGCAAATATACGCGTCCCAAAATTTTATCTACGCGACTCAAAATGTCGTAAAATAAAACGCCATAAAATTCAACTAAATTTCCATAAAACTCATCAACGCTAAAATCAAGCGGTGCCAAAATTTTCATTTCCCAACACAAAAGCATAAGACGACAATATGCCTAAAAATGTTAAAATTTAAGACCACAATGTAAGATAAAGTGGCACTATCCAACAAAACTTGCGGGAGACACGATGCCGAATAACTCGCAGATTTAGGCGCAACAAAATTTAAACTTACGCATTTTGAAGTTCACCCGCGCGTCGAAAAATGTCGCAAAACAATACTCTATGAAATTCAACACAACTCGTACAGACTAAAATTCCCAAGAAAACTCCGACTCAAGAACATGGGCTTAACTTTTCCTTTAAAACCTTAACATACGTGGAGGAGATCCAATGTCAAGGTTAAAATCTCATAGCTACTTGCCCAATACCCCAAATAACATTAAAACACAAATATTACAATATCCAAAAATAGTGTTAGACATGAAACGGGGATGAAGAGATTTTCAATAAAAATATTTGCAACCACGTGCAATAAAACAATTTCATGCATGCTTAAACTCAAGGTTTAAAATATGATGTGTGCTAAATGCTTTACCAAGACTTCATAACGTAACTCACTTTATGCTTTGAGAACATGAGAAACAATTGATGCAAACTTATTTTAGAAATAGAATTCATGCATAGATTTGGTCGGCACTCAACATCTTAGGACTACACTTCTCAATTTTCCTAGCCATACTATCAACATCCGGATGCATCAAACATCTCAAAGAAATAATCACGCTAATTTGATTAACTTACAATTTCTCCTTGAAATAAAGTCAATTTATCAAGCCTATGATTCTAATTCACCCAATAAATCCGACCCAAAGGGTCAACTTAGTGTACTCATCGTACTTAACCATCACTCCATGGTGACAATACTATAAGCACCAACTCTTTTATTGACTACACGCTTAGAAACTCATTTACTACCCCAACGGTCATCATACCTGTTAAAGCACATATTTATTGAATTCAAGATCATAATTATCTGAAGATGGAAAACTAAAGTCAAAGATGGAAAAGTCGTCTCAACAAATAGTCTAGGGTTCTTTTTGTAATAATAGTCAAAGTTTATTTTCCGTATTTTATTATTAGTCTTTTATTATTAAATTAGTTTAGTTTTAGCTGTTGGGCCTAAACCTTGTCAAGCCCATTAGGCTTAGTTAGCCTGAGTATAAATTAGCTTTGTTTATGCTAATTAGGTCAGAGAGGTTAAGGAAGGAGCTTAATTGCAAGATTAATTACTGAGTGAGAGGAGGCTGTATGTTGGTGTGGTGCGCCGTGAACATCAAGAGGAAGAGAGAAAGAGTTTGATCAAAAACCTTGTAATCCTTTGAATCAATTGAATACTCATATCAGGTTTGCATTATCGTTATTGTTTATTGATTTACTTGATTGAATGATTACTTATTGGGATACACAATACCAAGGCAATTCAAGTATACACATGTAATATGTAGGTTCACCATAACACTGGCCAGGTACCATTATGAATGTACCGTACGTGATCATCCTTGCTATCCTCGACAAGTTTCCCGTTTCTAGCGGCACTATCAACCCCAAAGTATTTTATCTTAAGGTACCTAATGGTGCAACTTCACTTTCGTTCACTTAAAGGATCACTAGTTTGAGTCTAGGCGCTAAAAATCAACACCTAATTCTCTCAAACTTAAGCTCTGATACCAACTTGTAACACACTAAATTTGGAACTAATCAAAATTTTCGATATTACGTCAAACAAAAGATAATTCTTCTTCCTATAAATCAAAACTTGATACATTTCCAAAATAAAATTCTACATTTAACCTCATCAATCAAAACTCCAGTCTTATACAAGGACAAAAACCTAAGTCGGTGTTACTTAACCCCGAACATTAGTTACTCTTCTCAGATAGATGCGGAAGACATCAACAAGTTAAGCACACCTTGAGCACACAAGTAGCTCTCCTCTCTTCAAAATGTCACTAGGACTATTCCCAACCGAACCTGTTACACATGCTGACAAATAAAAAGGTTAGACTAACGCCTAGTGAGCTCAAGAGTTTACATCACGAATAAATATATCGTTGAAAGGAAGGGATGCAATTTAAATTGTACTATTTCAAAATGATATGCTCCAATTATGAAAACGACTCGTTGACCAATAATATGCATTTTAGGCAAAGGAACCACCAATATAAACGTTTTCCAATCCAAACTATTTTAAGGGGGAAGATCCCAATATGAAACGTTCTTTCGTAAATTAAATTCAACCCAAAACTTACCCCAAATGAGAATAGAAATCAAACTCCCAAGAAATGAAAAACAGATAAAACTTTATATCCCGAAACACCCAAAACATGGGTGGGGGGTAATACTCAACGCATAAATCATATATATAAAATCCGTAAATGTAAAACGTCACCGAAAATATGGATACTAAACACAATACCCAAAACAACACTTTTTAGTGATAGGGGAGACCCGATTCCATAAAATGTGATGGTACACAAAGTAAACCCCATTTCAGTGGCTTTAAACTTACACCCACGGAATGTCAACTTCAACCGAGAAAGGTCCTTACATTGAGTTCCTCATCCAATATCGTGTACTATCATGTAGGACTTACAGCCCAATCCGATGCCTAAACGTGCCTCAATGTGGAAAACTAGCATTCCATCATTGGACATAATGATTCCAAGCGCAAAGGATGTCAGGCTCGGTAGCTTTAAACGTACACCCACAGGATATCAACTTCAATCATAAAAGGTCCTTACGTTGAGTCCCTCATCCAATATCGTAACCAAAGCTCTAAGTCGAGCTATCAAAACTGGACAATTGTCCTAAAACCCAATCATAATAAAATACCAGGCCACAGGCTCAAACAACCAAATGACTCATTGTCAAAGAAAATAAAATGTAATAAAACGCACTCGACCAACATTTATGAAAATACGTGCTCCAAAGTACATGAACAACTCCAACACAACTTAGAATAAGATAAATCATTTCTCAAACAAGGTAATACCATAGACACGTGCTCAATTGTTCAGAATTTATTCTTTGAAATACTAAAAATGCATCTTTTCCCCAAAACAAAGTTTTGAAGTTTTCCAAAATGTTCACAAGGCCGGAAATGCCAAAACCCAAGGTCTCATCCGATGATGTTTTCAAACCTCCAATAACACAAATTATGCATATTTCCGATCAACACAAAAATGCATTTTTTAACAAATAATCATCATGCATGCAATAAGTTAATTGCACACTTCCGTTTATGACTTATTTATCAAAATGCCTAAAAGTCCCTAATGTGGGTGTTTTATGAGTTTATAAAGTTAAACACTTCCAAATAACCAAAACTTATCAAATGATCAGCAGTTAACAATTTCATGTAAAACACAAAACACTTTAAAATGAACATTTTGGCATGTACAACGTTTTCACAAATCAACTTGAACCCACCTTGCTAGATTTAGACTAAATCTTGATTTTACCCCAAATTTGAGCTCCCTTGAAGAACTTGAATCTACAAGCAAAACCTTCCAAAACCTATATTCACAAGTTTCCAACCATGAATATATTCATTCAACCATTAAGAAACAATCCTCAAACATTTTACATTAAAATCTCCATTTTATCCAAAACCCTAATTTTGACCTAATTTCTCCAAAGTCATCAAACCTGAAATTTTAAGAGACCGGACACTAAGGAATCATCAAGAGAGCATTTATATCTTATATTAAGGTTTAGAAATGGAAGGGAAAAACTTACCTCTTAGGTTTTGATGAAAACCTAGAAAACCCAAAAATGAAGCTTGTCGTTGAAGAGATGACAATGGTGAACTCTTGACTCTAGCTTCCAATCTTCACCACTTGATGATGGAACACTTCCAGAACACAAGCATTGGAATCAAAATGATTTAGGTTTTGAGGGGAAGGAAGGGGAAACGTTTTGAGAGAGAATGGAGGAAGTTTAGAGAAGTGAAAATGAGAAATAAGGCTGAAATTCGCGACTTAACAGCAGCCTGGGCCACTGGTGCGACAATGACCAGCGACATTGCCCAGGGCAATGTCACCTGGAAATGTCGCCAAACTCCCCTTGGCCTCTATTTCTTCTCTGCTACTGTGACAGTGCAACTATGACAGTGCAACTATGACACTGTCATAGTCACCGGGCATTGTAGCGGGTCCTTTCCGGGGTCCCAAAACTCAACTTTTTCAATGCCAACACTCCCGATACTCCAAGGAACTTTAAATAATGATTTTCCAACAAAAGTCCACCACTTATAAGTTCCGAAAATGCCCGGGTGACCTTTACTTACCAAAAATTACGGGTGTTACAACATTTCCATCCTTTTACCATTTTTCTAATTTCCTTTTAAAAACTAAAAAACAATATATATATATATATATATATATATATATATATATATATATATTGTAACACCCGTAATTTTCTAAAGAACAGTTATGATCAACTAAGGAAATCAGTCAGCGATCGACCGAGAGAAACGATCGAAGAGCGGTCTAACATGAAAGATGAGAATGCGCACCAGAGACACGCGCGGCTTAGCCTGCGGCCTCAAAGCTGCGGCTAAACCCGCACAACTCACTGTGTGGTGCCATCTAAAGACACACGCGGATTGGTATTTAAATCCCATTTTTTTACGGTTTTCCTCATTATCACCTCCCTCTCCTTTTCTCTCCTCTTTAGTGCGATTTTGGGAACTAGGGTTTCGTATTTGGGAGCATCTATGGTGGATTTATCCAAACAAAACTCAAGGACTCGGTATTTGGAAGTTCGGGTTAAATATTTGATGGGTTGTTTGGATAGCTTTAGGTGGAAAGCCTCAATCTCTAATGTGGTAAGTTTCCTTGAGTAATCTAAGCTTTGGTATAAGGATCTTTATAGATCTGAAGATTTACTTGTTGATGTTTATGCTAGACTTGAAGGAATGGGTTGTTTGGAAACCCTAGCTTTTATTGGTGATGACTCAAAATAGAGGGATCTACTCTATTGGAGGCTAATGGTTGGGTTTAGAATCTAGGTTTAACTTAACCTAGAAAGTTGAGTTCAAGTTGATTTGTGAAAACGTTGTACATGCCAAAATGTTTATTTTAAAGCATTTATGTGTGTTACATGAAATTATCAACTATTAAGTTATTTGATAACTTTTGATTATTTGAGGGGTGTTTAGCTTATTAAACCTTGTAAAACACCACATTTGGAATTTTTGGATATTTTGATAAATGTGTCACAAAAGAATGTGTTTTGGTGATTTATTGCTTAAATAGGTATTTGGTCAAAAATGTAGTTTTAAGTATTTGTCGGGTTTTATGCATCATTCATGGAATGAGATATTTTGAAAAGTACAAAGGTGTGAGTCCTTTGGTTTTGGGTCATTCCCGACTTTGGGGAACATTTCAAAAATGGAAAATCTTTTGGGTTTTGGGCCGAAGGCCAATGGTGATTTTGAGAAACAAAGATAATTGGGAAAAGATGTATTTATGTTTATGTAACCATATTGGCTCTCGTATTTTAGCCAAACGTCTATTATGCCCTTTGGGGCTTGGTTTACACTCAGATGAGTTTTTGGAACACTTGTTCCATTTTGGTAGCTCGTTAAGGAGCCTTGGACGTATGGTGTACTTAGTTGCATCTTATTTGAGGGTTACATGTTTTGAATGCGTTAGTTCATTCGTTTGAGTCATGTAATGTTTTAGACTGTAATGCATTGGATCCATAGGCATATGAGTCGATCAGTTGGTTTAGTTGGGGACTTTATCCCCGTGTTGGGATTGGATATTGTTTATGGCTAGCGGGAGCTCGAGGTATAGATCGTGGGTGGTTGTACTCGATAATCGCGTAACCTCTATTGAAGGGCTCGAGGTAGAGATCGTGGGTGGTTGAACTCGATGCCCGTTTGTAATCCAGTCTGGCTACTGATCGTGGAATTTAGTGTCCGCGTTTGAAGTTTAGTGAGTGGTCCCCAAGTCATGTTTTTTATGTAAGCTTGCGGTGGTAGCTCGGTTTGGGTGCCGTATACGGAGCTAAGTCTTGCGGTGGTGCTCTTGGAGAGCCGGATACGGGGACTTGTGACTTTGTGGTGAGACTCATTAGAGGTCGAGTAGACACTAGGGTCATTTGGATATCTTGCGGTGGTAGCTCGGTTGGGAGCCATATATGGGGATCCATGGCTCTATATGAAGCTCGAGAACATTGATAAGTGGCCTAACTTTGTGTGCCCATCAATTCCGATGGAATTCGGGTATCCCCCGTCACCGAAAGGTGATGTTTTTGGGTATTGAGTCTTATTATCCAAGTTTTCGATGACGTTTTTTATATATGGATCTTATCCACGATTTATGGGTTGAGTATTATACCCCACCCGTGTTTTTGGGTGTTTCGGGATTTCAAGTTTTAACTGCAGTTTCATAAATGGAGAGTTCGATTTCTATTCACGTTTTGAGTGAGTTTAAGTTGAAATTAATTTACGAAAGGACGTTTTATATTGGGATCTTGTTCCCGCAGTAGTTGGACTTGAAAACGTTTATATTGGTGTTTTTGCCCAAAATGCATATTATTGGAAAACAAGTCGTTTTCATATTTAAAGTATATCATTTGAAAGATTATGATTTAAACTGCATTATCTATTTTCAAAGATATCTTCATTCATGTGGAAAACTCTTGAACTCACTAGGCGTTAGCCTACATTTTTATTTGTCAGCATGTGCAACAGGTTCCGGTTGGGTGTAGCTCTAGTGACACAGTGCAGAGAGGAGTGCTAGTTGTGTGCTCAAGAGGTGGATACTTTAGTGAAGTCTTCCGCACTGGTTCGGGATGAGCAGCTTATAGTTGGGATTAAGTAACACCGACTTTGGTCTAATCCTTGTTTAAGATTGGAATTTATATTTGTTGAGGTTGAATAGAAAGTTTTATTTTCAACATTTATCTTTTTACTTGATGTAATATCAAAATTTTAATTAGTTGCTCTTACCAAATTTGAGGGTGTTACATATATATATATATATAGGAGGATGTTCAAATAAGAAGGCTAAATATCGTGAGAAGATAAGAATGGAAGGTTAAAGGAACACTCATACACTCTATCAGTCCCAAATTAAGTATCCATATTTCTATTTTAATTTGTCTCAAAATAAGTGTCCAATTTCAAAAATAAGTTTTCATTTTGTTATTCTACCTTTAATTATGAGATAAAGATAGTTTATTTCTCTATGGGTTCTATTATTTACACCCTTTTAAGCAGTGGCGGATCCAAAAAAATTCTTGGTTGGGGGCACCCTTAACGGTGTCGAAAAATTTCTGAAACCGAATAATTTATCCGAACCAAAACCGTTCGGGTTATTCGTTTTTTCCTTACATGGTTCGTTAAATCAAATGAAGATAACTTATTCGGTTCAATTTTTAATTAATTTTTTTTACTATTTCGGTTAAACTGAGACATTATACTACTATTTTTATATTTTTATATCTCGATTCAACTTAAAACAAATTAACACATTACATATTAATACAAAATTCGACTGATTCATAATAAAATAGATAGCTAAAAAGAAAGGAATTAGGTGTTTATTTAATGGGTTGGGTGTTGATCAGTAACAAACATTTCAATTTCTTTAAAGACCTACAAAATCATCCAAAATACCAAATACCCAAATTGCAAATAACAAATACTAGGAAAATAAAACCAAATACCAAGTAAAGTTACTAACAATTCAACAAAATTATTTATCAAATATCAACTAAAGTCTAAAATCAAGAGTATAAATCAAATTAGGTTTTTAAATTTTACCCAAATCTGAAATCAGCTGATTGATCAGGGGACTGCAGTTGCAGACTTGCAGTTGCCGACTTGGTGTTGGTGCAGTGATTGAGCGAGAGAAAGAAGGAAGCGAGCGAGGCGAAGCGTCAAGAGAAATAGAGAATATCGAGCGAGAGAGAAGGGAGACGCAATTTCAGTTGCGTCTTGTCTTTCTAATTCTATATTTGGCGTATCAGTATTGATGTTTATGGGCTGCTAATGTCCGAGAAATTGAGCGAGAGAGAAGGTAGAACTAAGGTTAGAGAAATTGAGAAGAGTATTGTTGTATTGATGTTTATGGGCTGGAAAGTGGAAGGGGCCTCAAATAATTATTGTAGGGGGCCCATATGCTTAAACACTATAAAATATCAATAATTTTTTTTTATTGGATGTCATGTGGTGGGCTGGTAGGGGGCCTAGGACCCCTACCACCAAAGAGTCATGTGGTGGGCTGGTATGGTGCAACCCATGCAACCCTCTATCCACCACTCATTTTATTTTCACATTTGTTAATTAAAAAAGTGAAAATAAAATGAGTGGTGGATAGAGGGGTTGCATGGGGTTGCACCATGTAAAGGGGTTGCATTTGAACACCCCTCTCTCTGTATACATACATACATACATACATACATACATACATACATACATACATACATACATACATACATACATACATACATACATACATACATACATACATACATACATACATACATACATACATACATACATACATACATACATACATACATACATACATACATACATACATACATACATACATACATACATACATACATACATACATACATACACACACACATATCTATACTACTTTCATTTGTCCACCTCTCTCTTAAAAACAACTTTTTGAGCTTCATGTACTACTATTTAAAGCCATATTACTTAATTTTCAACTTTATAACTTCTTATAACTTTGGTACAATTTAATAAAGCATCTTGTTATCCATCCCGTTCAATTGAAACTCATTGCTTCAACTTCCAAGACCGCCTCTTCACGCTTTTTCCTTTCCCCCTAAAATCACACTCCCTAAGATCTTCAATGTTGTTTTGTATTGTGTTTCATCTCACTGCTCAAATTCTCGTAAAGATCGTCTCAGTGGTGGCTCTGGAGGAGTTTGCAGAGTTGTTCTTGATGGTGATGGTAGTGGATGAGGTGAGCAAAGACGGTGGGACTACATCTGGTTTAGATCTTTGTTTTCGTTTTACAAATGAACTTCAATATGTTGTTAGGGTTTTACATTTTCGCTGATTAAATTGGGTGAAAAAAAAATCTCCATCTCAAGGTTTTATTCTTGGTCTTGGTACCATCTCCATCTTTGATTTGCTGAAATTGTTCAATCTAGGGTTTTTTGTGTACTGAGGATTGCATTACCATCTCAGTTTTAAGTTGACATATGTGGTTGGTAAAATTTTGGGTTTTTAGGTTAGCTAATCGTTGTTATTTATTTAATTATAAAATGTTGATGGTCACTTATAGATTGTAGTTTAATTATAAAATGGCTTTTTGTTAGGGTGACTTATTTGTTAAATAGAAGTTCGGGTGTGAATTATAATTTATTGAAAGTTTGTTTGTTAATGGGCTTTTGGGACCATAAGGCTTGCATGCCTCATATTTAAAGTTTTCTTAACCTAGTTTCTAGGTTAATGGTCATTAGAAAAGTTTACCTAATCCTATTGAAATTCTCTCTGTAAACCTTAAACAACAGTTGTGTTTTAATCATTGCTTATTATTGATTACTTACATGTGATTGCACATTTGCACTGTTTATGGGATCTACAATTGGTATCAGAGAAAAAAGACAAGATTTTTGATCCAAAAGGTTTGTCTAAAACCCTTTTATCGACTTCTGCATTTTATTGTTTTATCAATTTCTCTGCCCGACATCACCTTACTGTGTTCATCATTATCGAATTCTTAGTTTAGCTTCTAGTTGTTTGGTCTATCAAATTAAAGTTGGGTTTGTTGATCTTTATGCTAAAATTTCTATTAACTTTGATTCTGGAAAGTGGTTATGTGTAAATTTCTGATTAATCGCCACCCACGGAATTAACCCAGATCGTTTGGTTCTTCTTGTTGTGTTCATCTTAGTTCATAAAATTGAAGTGATTAGTTTGTGCTCTTAGTGTTTTTTCCTTAAAATTAAATATGAGTTTGAGCCTTTTGAGTAAAATCGTTGATAAATCTGTGTGCTAAAGGTTATTTATGGTCGAATTTTGGGTTTATCATCGAATTCTTAGAAGAACTCGAACCCAAAATTCAACTCCCGGCCTCTTATCGCCTAGACCATTCACTCCTAGGAACCTACCTCTCCCGGGACCTTTGCTCTTCCGGGTCCGCGTGTACTGCCTCCCGGGTTCCTGTCGCCCGAGTCGTTGTATCCCGGTTTGCACTGCCAGTTCCTGCACTCCGGGTTGTGCTCCGGATTCCCACACTACCGGGGCCCTTACTCTCGGGTTCCTTGCACTCCTAGGGCACTATCGGGTTCTCTCACTCTCGGTTCCTTACTCCCGGGTTCCTGTAATCCCGGGGTGTCGTACTCCCGGGTTCTCATTCTTTCGGGACCCCGTCTCCCGGGTCCCCATCTTCTGGGTCCCCGTCTCTCGGGTCCTCGTCTCCCGGTTCGTTTCTAAGTTAGGTCTAATTTATTTTTGGATCAAACAATTTGTCTCATGATCAGTACAGTGCATTAAAGATGAATTCCAGAGACGCTCTAGCTATCGGGACTGATAATAAACCTCCTGTACTTTATCGGGGGAATATCAGCAATGGTACGTAGATTCATGATCTTCATTGAATCAAAGGATGCCTATCCTGAGATATACAAGCCCCTCACAGAAGGACCACCTACTGCCCTAATGACTGAAATACCCACAAATGAGGAGAATGGTACACTTGTTATTGTGAGACCAAAGATAGTCGCTCAAATGACGGTTCCAGAAAAGAAACTGTATGAAGGGGAACGTCTCACAAAAATGTACATTCTTCAAAGCTTGATAAACGATGTATACGCAAGCATAGACAACTACAAGGCCACATCAAAAGGAATGTGGGACCAGATTCGCAAAATGATGATGGTTAGTAGAATAAGCGATCAATTGAAAATCACCAGCTGCATTGCCCGATATGACAGTTTCAAGGCGAGAAAAGGAGAGACGCTCACTGAAACATACAAACGGTTCAACCACCTTCTAAACGAGCTGCACAAAAATAAAATCAGCAAAACCAACACTGAGAACAACATCAAGGTCATGAACAACCTCCAGCCGGAATGGAAGACGTTTGTTTCACATATCTGCCATACCCAAACCCTGGATAAACTTCCCCTGCATGAACTGTTTGAAATGCTTTTACAGGACGAAGATGAAGTTCTCGAACTGATGGGAAATCAAAAGTCAGACGTAAAGCAAGTGGTTGATCCCTTAACTCTCGTCTCAGACAAAAAAAGTCGTTCTTACAGTCGAGCCTCCGAAAAGGAACCAACAAAAAGTGATTCTGATACAAAAAACACTGATAGCGATTCAAATCCGGAATACACCCAGATCAAGGAAGCTGTGATGTTCCTATCTCAAGCCTTTCAGAAAAAGAAGTTCTACAAAAAACCATCATCAAACAGTCAGAGGTACTCCACTTCACCTCACAAGAGACATGATCCTAAGGAGAAGAATGAAGGAAAGAAACGATTCGATGAAGGAAAGAAGGTCGAGAAGAAGCATGATGAGAGAACCAAGGATGAGCTGATCAAATGCTACAACTGTGGTCGTCTGGGCCACTTTGCCAAAGAATGCCGAAAGCCAGTCGTTCGCAATTCCGAATACTACAAGGCCAAGATGTTGTTGGCCAAAGAAAAGGAAGCTGGTAAGGCTCTTATGGAAGAAGATGATTATTGGCTCAATCTATCTGATGAAGAGGAAGATGATGCAGAAGCTTACATGTGTTTCATGGGTAGGCACTCGACATAGTCTGATACAGACGACGATGATCGCGATTCCGCATTTCAGGTATATGCTCCTATCCATAAAACCTTAATTAATTATATGGAAATCACCATGGAAAAGTTAGACTCTTACAAGCGAACCTCAAAAGAAAAGTCTCACCAAATTTCCACCTTAGAAACACACGTGTCCAAACAGAAAAAGACCCTAGAGGATCTTCTCATAGAAAATGCTGGACAATTGTGTGAAATTTCAAGTCTAAGGGAACAATGTGAGGATTTTTCAAAAGAGTCCAAGGAATTAAAGATCAAAGTAGATGAACTTACAGATAAACTTCGTTTATCAGAAAATGAGAAAATTGAGATTGTCAGTCAACGTGTTTCATGTGAAAAGAAAATTAAAAACTTAACTGAAAAGGTAAAGGATATCGAACAGAAACTGTATAAAATTGGTCAATCTGAACGCGCCTAAAGAATTCCAGCATTATAATCAAGAGAAGGGTCTCGGTTAAGATAAACCGTATTATCTAAAAAAGGCCTTGTCCAAAGTGCCCACTTTATATGCTTTCAAAATTTTGGGTTTGGACAAGACTTATCCATAGTACAAAATAAGATGGACCGGGTCACTTGATGATGAGGATCCGGAACTGGAAACTTTAAGAAGGAAAAATACTGTCACTGTGCAACTTCCTTTTGTGTATGACTCATTGAATGCGTCATATGAAACCGATAAACCCACTTTTCTGTCAAATGACTATTTTCGAAGCTATTCTCAGGCTGAACTTGATTCAAAACCTGTTGAGGAGGAATCAATGGACCACAAAATCTATGTTCCACCTCTGATTTTAGAAAAGAAAATTGTTCAGCTAGAAGAGTCATTTGCACAGGAAAGACTCTCTTTTCAAAAAGAAAAACAAGAGTTATTATCTAAAATTGAGTGCCTCAATTCCGATCAAAAGGAATCTGGATATAGGGAGAAAAAGGAACATCTTCAAACAAAGATAAATAAGCTTACTTCACAACTGTCTGCCTTGGCAGCAGATCAGATGAAAGAGCAACTTCATAAAGCTGAGCTTCAAGCTGAGCCTGACATTCTCCAAGATGAGAAGATCAATCTGTCAAAAAATTCCTATCCACCCTCAGGCACCTCTTCCTGTAAATCTTCAGACAAGGGAAAAGAGCCTCAGTTAAAATATTTCCAAAAGGATCACCATTCTGATTTTCAAAATTCTTCCGCGTATGATCCTCAACAAAGCACAAATTCTTCCAGTTTCTTAAATCTTACAAGTGATAAGGTTACCTCTGATGAGGAAATGGAATTTTCAACATTTTTGAATTCTGAGGTGTATCCAGACAGTCAGTTAGAACAATTTGATTTCAATCCTTTACTTCCAAGTCATGTTGATTTTCTGAATTCAACTTGTGAGCCTCCGGTAAATTTTTACAAGGGCAAGAGTTCCAAATCAGCCCCTCTAAACACTTTTGTGAACAAATCCTCTAAATCTAAATTAAAAGGTCGTTCATAGAAGAAGAAAAAGACCGGACGCTCAAACAAGAGACAATCTTCAAAGTTAAAAAATTCTGACTATGAGTTTAATGGTATTTCAGATACTTTTGGTCGAAGGAAAGAAGTCAAATACGATTGGGTAGCTAAGAAGTCTAAGGAGAGCACGACAAAGACGGAATCAGTTAATCCATTTTTGAATTCTAGGATAAATAATAACAGTCATGATGTTTTTAGTTTTAAACCATTGGTTGAACGTAATGGATTGTTTCCTTTGAAAGTTTATTCCATTCAAAAATTACTTCAACTATCTCATGATTGTGTTTGTTGTTCCAACTGTGGATTTAATGATTTCATTGATCGTTGATATGCATTTGATTGGTTTGGTTCTTATCATGTCTTTAATTATCGTTCAAAGTCTGATGTACCTCGTCATAGAAACAAACCCAAGTTCAAACGGGATCCATGACGGGTGTACCCTCTAATCCCAAAGGACCCATTTACGAATGGGTACCTAAAAAGACTTAACCTGTTTTGCAAAATGGTCATGTGTGGTATTTAGATTCAGGATGCTCCAAACACATGACCGAAAGAAAGGAGCTTCTCAGAAACTTCACCGAGAATTTTGTGGGAATATACATTTTGGGAATGATCACTATTCTTCAATCTTGGTTACAGAGATATAATTAAGGAAAACCTCACCATCAAGAAGGTGTCCTACGTCGAAGGTCTTGGTCACAACTTATTCAACATCGGTGAATTCTGCGACAAGAATCTGGAGGCCAACTTCAAAGCTAAACGGTGCAGCGTCCGGACTGAAGTTGGAAAAGAATTACTTGCTAGAACGTGTCGCACAAATCTCTACACGATTGATCTCTTGTCTCTGAAAGCAGAAAAGGAAGTTTGTTTGATGTCCAAAGCTTCAACCGAACAAAATTGGTTATGGCATCGTAGACTCTCGCACCTGAACTTCAAGAACATCAACAAGTTGGTGCTTGGAGGCCACGTGAAAGGTATGCCAGACCTGAAGTTCCAAAAGGATCACTTTTGTGCCACTTGTGAAATGGGTAAGATGAAGAAGGCCTCTCACAAGCCTAAAGCCGCTCCGAGTACTTCACGGTCCCTCGAACTCATCCACATGGATCTGGGGGGACCGATGCGCGTTCAAAGTATCAACCACAAGAAGTACGTTCTAGTCATGGTCGATGATTTCTCTCGATACACGTGGGTAAAATTCCTTCGCTCTAAGGATGAGACTCCCGAATTGATCATCTCATATCTGCAGAGCGTTTAAGTCAATCTTAATCAATCAGTTCAGACCATCAGGACAGATAATGGGACAGAGTTAAGGAATCAAGAGCTTGATGGTTACCTAAATTCAGTGGGCATCACCCACAATTTCTCAGCTGCTCGTACTCCTTAGTAAAACGGGGTAGTAGAGCGCCGAAATCGAACTCTTGTCGAAGCCGCTCGTACGATGTTATCCCAGTCCAAGCTCCCGCTTTTCTTATGGACAAAGGCAGTTGTAACCGCATGCTACACTCAAAATCGTTCTATCATCAACAAGCTGTTCAACAAGACGCCATATGAGGTCATCACCAATCGCATCCTGAACATCAAGTATTTCTATGCATTCGGACGAACGTGTTTTGTATTGAACGACAAAAACGATCTCGGAAAGTTCAGCCCAAAGGCAGATGAAGGAGTATTCATCGGTTACTCATCCCAAGCCCAAGCCTACAGAGTCTACAACAAACGAACGAAGATCGTCGTTGAGAGTGTGAATGTGACTTTTGACGAGACCACTGATATGGCTTCTAAACACCTCAGTTCAGAACTCGATTTAACTGGTGTGTTAGCTTCTAGACAACTACGTCTAGGATCTATACAATCCTCAGTAAATTCAAATCAAACGTCTACGTCACAAGCCAATCTTTCAGATTTGGATTTACTTTTTCAGCATATTTATGATGAATATTTTAATCCTAAGCCTAATGATATATTGTGTAATAGGATTGCAGCTCAACCACAGGATGTGACAACTATCACTGGTCCATCCGCATAAAGTGAATCAACCTCGTCTAATGCTGCCACTCCTACTGTCACTGAATCAGAATCAACAAGCTCGTGTGATCCCCTCCGACCTCTTAAGCTACTACTGAAGCACCGACAACTGTAGCATCTCCTGAACCGACCCCTGTTGAAGATGTTCAAGAAGCTCCATCTCTGGCAATCCCGGAAACCGTCACAGATACATCACCTGCGGAGTCATCCTCTGCTACTCGTACGACTCCAGCACGGGAGCTTCCACTTCACAAGCCGTCGTCACTCGAAACAGTTCAAGATCTACCCCCAGGTGGCTATGTGGACCCCGATACCTCCCAACAGAGCTATACAAGTCTCATTCAATAACAAATGACTGTGACTTAATGATCCAATGCTTTATCTTTGGATGCTCAAGTAAACACTTATTGGTTATTGCATTCTACTCATCAAGTTCTGTACTAGTTTCAACACTTCTGTATTAATAAGTTAGATTTCGTTCGTTTCTATTTTTCATGTGTTTTCTTTATTTCTTCGTTTAGTTGTGTTTTATTTTAACTTTCAGTTCGTTACTTCAGTTGCTTACAGCTTTTGTCGTTTTAATAGCATTCACAGTTTGTTCTTGTGTTATGGGGGAGCCACATCGCGTGAAATTATGTAAGTTTTATCGTTCTCCGTTTGAGGGGGAGTAGGTAAGTTGTTACGAGTATTTCTCTATGTTAACACCTCTATTACCGCACAAGTCTAAGGGGAGCATTGGACTGATTTTTTAAAAATCATTTTTTTTAATCTATTAAGTCCTAGGGTACCGGGACCCAAGATACCGGACAACCCGGTTCATTCGGGCACCTGGACAATCCAGTTGGGCCTCCACTGCCTCGGGGCGATTTGGGTTTAAAACCCTCTGGGACACAACATAAGTCGGCCCCAGGTTTCCAAACTAACATCTCTCCTTCTAACTCTCCCTCATCTCCCGGTATCTCTCTCCCTTCTCTCATGCTCGATCGCTCTCTCTTTCTCTTTCTCTTTCGCTCTATCTCTCTGTTTCACACTCCATGTCGATCGACAACAGGTCTGAACCTCTCTCTCTATCGTTATAGGTTTAATCAATCTCCTCCCCTCCCTGTCATTTAGGGTTTCACGCGGCCGTCGCCGCCACCGACCAACGACTTTGTGTAAATGGCCGCCGCCCATCGATCCTGCGCCGCCGTCAACAACCCCTTCGTCGTCTTCGACTTCGGTCGATTAGGGTTTTGACCCGTCGCCGCCGATATTCTATCTTTCCAGGGTTGAGCATAGGGTTGCCGCCATAAAGGGCGCCCTGTCGAGTGTCTCCATCGCAGGGATTAATGGTTTGATCAATGATTTTTGGTTGGGATCCAAACTTTGTTGTTGAAATAGTTGAACGATTAATCGATTATGGATTTGTTTATTGTCTTGGTTAAGTTGTGGATTCGATGTTCTCTTTTTGTTAAATTGCTGTGTGAATTTTTTGGTTTTCGATTAGTGGTTTTGGGTATCATGTGAAAATTGGTTTTAGCAAAACAATTATGGGGTTCGTTGACACTCTATCTCCCGGATCGTAATCTCCCGGGACTACCCGGAACCATGTCCATCTGGTACCTACCGGTCCCAACCGGTACCTCAAGGTACCAACCGGTACCTCCTGGGGTATGTGAACTCACGGGACGTCTCCCGGTCCGTCCGGTTCCGGGTTCTCCACCGATCGACCTCAACTCTAAGGGTCGCGTCCCAGTGCACACGGACTCGGTCCCCGGGATCTTGAGTCCTCCCGGATCCCTTTTTTTTCAAAGTTGCCTACTCCCGGCCCCAAACCCCTGGAAGCTCTCGGTACCGACTCCGCCCGGGTCATGGCAGCCTCCCGGTCCGTCTCTTGGGCTGGGGCACCAATCTCCCGGTACATGCCGTCCCGGACGCTCCAGGGCCGTGGTTTTCCCTGTGCACTCAACTCCCAATTCGATTATTCTCGGTGCCATGTTTCCCGGGACGTACCAACTTCCGGACCACCTTCCCATGTTTCATCAGGGTCAAGTTTCTTTTTTTTCTTGTCCTTTGACTATGATTACATGTTTAAATCTTGTTAGACTAGGGATTGTTAATTTGATTTCACATAATGGTTAGATTCCCATTTGGTCTTAAATTCGTTATGGAACAAGTTTCGATTTGACATCAAGTTCAACCCAGAAACCGACTTCCTATAACGGGATTCTGTACTTTTAGTAGTACCAAAGTAATAGCATGTTTTATCTTTCATAGGAACGATGGCACAAAATCCGAACCCGGAAATTGATCTAATCGCCAATGCCGCAGTGATCCATCCAAATCAGTACCTCACACTCACTCCAAACAACTTCCATTTGGATTTCTCTCAGCCCCAAGGCCAACACCAAGTGATCCTTAAGATCCTCAGAGGTCACCCTGTCTCATTTGCTCTCACAGAAACTATAGATGTTCCTTAGTTGTATCTCCAGCAGTTTGGCAATCCCTCACGCATATCGACGAAGAAGATGGATTCCATCTGGAGGCCAGAATTGACACCACGCAGATACTTCTCACACGGGAGCTCTTTCGATAATTTCTTCGCCTACCTACCGTTGACTCCTTTCCGGGCAGAGACAGTTTCGACCCTATCGTCTCAGACTCCACATTGTGTGCAGATATCTACTCTCTGGGATATGCGGTGCCTCTACCTTTCCCATCTGCCTTCAACCGCCGGCACTTAACACCAATATGGTACACTCTCTTCACGTACCTCAATAGATGTTTATCTGCCATCACTAAGGGCATAGATCAGACTAGTGCCAACTTATTGCGCCTCTTTCATGGTGTTGCATTCCACCGACATGCTGACTACGCCGATATTCTATGGTTCGAGCTAGATCAAAAGGTCAGAGACAACGCAACAAAACGACGAAACTTCATCCCGTTTATGCGTTTTCTTCAGATCTTCATAAGGAACTACCTGCAAATACATCCCACGATAGCTCGATAATCCTTACAACTGGTATGTTCTCACCATCCCATTCATCGTCTTTCAACTCGAAATGAAATCACCAACATTGTCGATAGACGTACCCTGATGGGTTACTGGCCTACGTTAGTTCAACGACACTGAGTGTGATAGAATATAGACGCACACACGATATACATGCTCCTATGGTCCATCCAGAACCGAAAGGACCTCCCTAGGGAGCACAACCTGAGAGGCGTGAGGGTCCATGCACGAGAGGAGAAAGAGTCCGTAGAGTTAGGGCTCCCGGACCGGGTGTGTTGAGAGATAACATTGTAAGTGGAACTGAAGCAGAAAGTGTCGTTAGACCAAGCAACGACAACACTTCTCGCCGATCGCCTACCCCACCACAGGCAAATTCTCAGATTTTGGAAGAAGAAACCATGACAAAAACCGATCAGATCCATTCCTCTTCCCACACCGAATCCGAGGTTGCCGATGACCTGTCCACCACCCCATCTGAATCTCATACCGTGTCAATGGAACCAAGTGACGAGTCATTTGACTCTGATGGTGACGGTGACCAGCCCTCACCCGGAGACATAAGGAGAGCGGAGGGAGTTCAAGTCAAAAATGCAGAGATGAATAGAGAGAAATAAAGAAAGAGTAAACATAACTTTGAGCGTACACGAGTGATGAGGGAACCACCTCAGGTTGAACCTCCCCTAGCCACTATAAACCAGGTAGCCACATCTGCTACCCAGTCTCATGTGTTGAGACAGTGTATTGAAGAAGCCGTCGTAGACCTAGCGATACAATTGCACACCCCACCCAACCACTCTGACGTCTCTCAACAGATGTTAGTTTCAGTTTCTCATGGGGGATCAACACATACTCTACCTGTCTCTCATTTGGAGAGTTCTGGTATTGAAACCAGAGGACAACTGCCCCAGTCCTCGCCTTCTTTCAGTGCACAACATCTAGAGCTAATTGATGAAATTATCTCTTTGACTAGGACACGAGTACGTACTTCAGCTACTGCTGAACGTCTTAGTGACTCAGTCGAAACACCCCATAGTAACTCTACCTATTGGTGGATTACGAGGATTGGGTGGAAGTCCTACCACATCTATCATTATACCAATTATGAATGTAGGTGGTACGACTTCCACAGTCGTTACCAGAACTGGAAGTCTGAGTGACCCAGGCGTTAGTTTTCCCAAGTTTGTCTCAAGGGAGTTTCTGGACGGCGCCTTAAAGGCTGTCCATCTATCATGCGGTCAGAAATGAAGGAGGAGGTAGATGCTCTGAAGCGAATGATCAAAGGTAAATCCCCTATACCTGAGCCTGAAACACTACCTCCACCACCACCTCCACCCACCGATTTCTCCATAATATATCTTTTTGATTTCAATCTAGTTAGGCTCTGATACCAATTGATGTTCCCTGCGATTTAGTTTCTTATCACATTAAACATATAATCACAACAAGAGATTAACAAACCTGTTTTTGATTTCACAATAAAAGGATTACAAGTTCCTTCTTGAAGGATTTCTCTCTCTAAGCTCTCTCTCTCTAGAAACTTGTGCGGATGATAATTCTATTTTGGACACACACCTTGCACACACAACCCTAGCACCCTAAAATCCCATATAACTATTTAGGGAAAAACAAAAATACATAAAATAATTTTGACTTTTTATTACAAAATGACCTAGACTATTTGTTGAGAATTGACTTTGCAGCTTTGACTTCAGATTTCCGTCTTCAGTCTTGATGATCTTGAATCCAATAAATCTTTGATCTAACAATCTCCCTCTTTGGATCAAGATCATTAATAAAAAGATTTAGCAATCCAATCTTCTCTTTAAGCTCAGAAAAATGCAATCTCTTTCTTTTTCTTTAACACATCTTGTAATCTTCCCAAGAGTAGTAGAAGAACACTCTTTCAGATAATGGAAAGAAATTATCTCCAGATTCAGCTCAGAATGCTTTAGCAGAAAATTTTCAAAGAAAATTTCCTCAAAATTTGAACGTTCTGACTTGGACATTTCTTTAAAAATTGTATTCTCTCCATTTCTTTTTAAAAAACTGTATTCTCTCCATTTCTTTGTTAACTCTTCTGTTTTCAAACGTCTCTTGAAAAACAAAACTTGTAATAGACATTTCTTCAAACTTTCTCTTCTCCCCCTTTTTGATGAAAAATGCATCAATATCATCAAAACTTCCTCAAGAAATGTCATTGAAATTATTTTTGACCTCTGATCTTTGATAATGAGCCACTGATTCATTGCTAATTTGAACAATGTATTCATCTAGATCTTTTCAAATCCAGACAAAATAGGAATGTAACACCTGAATCAACAAATGAAACAATTAAGATGCCTGTCAGTAACACAAAGTTACTGTGTGTAACGAATACACATTGTAAAGGAGCTTTTGATGTTCATTCCCCAGGGCTTCCATCCAATCATCGAAACACCACAAAGGCAATTTCTATGAACGTTATGACAAAGAAACAAATTCTTTGTGTGTTTGTGCATATGATAGAAAGAATTAAGCACGAATGATTGCTTATAAAGGCTTAAAATTGTGTAAACCACTGACACAACAGTAAGTTCAACACAGACTCAATGTGCATGATTGAAGTGCGAAGGTGGGGTAGACTTCCTTCTTTTCAATATCCAGATTTTCCAAATGAAAATCAGATAGTAAATGTGCTTCTTCCCCTTTGAAAAATGAAACATTTTCTTGTTAAGAAGAAGAAAATGAGTGGCTGGTGGGGTTAATGTCAAGAGTTGGCATGGGCTAGTTGCCTGTTTCAATAATGTTCACCAAAGAATTGTGAAACATTAGTAATGTGGATGCCCGACTCAGAAAGTAGTTGGTGCAGAGTTTGATATTCTTTTACTCTGATCTCACACCCTCTTTCTTTTAATCATTAAGCTCACGTCTAACTAAACTCTCTCCATTTTACCTTAACGCACAACCCATACTCATTTCTTTTCGACTTCTCACACTCAATCACTAAGGATTAACTTCATGGGTAGGAAACACTGGTTAACGTGAATCCATAGAAGTTTCATGTAAGTCTTAGCACAAAGATACCATGTTTTCCAAGAAAGCATGTGTTGCTCAGAATGGTTTAACTTTAACAGTTAAAGCACAAATACAAGTCAGATGTTTGTATGCTCATAATATAATCATGAAGATTTGAGCATTTGAAACTTGAAGTATTTTCAAACAAGTAAATTGAATGAATGAACAAGAATGCAAAAGACTTGTTTGAAAATCTAACATTATATGAAAAATGATCAGTAAAGAATGATATAGCAATCAAGGCTTATGGTCAAGAATAATGGAAATTGTATATATGAAACAAGATATAGACATTCTTGAAATGATGTTTCGAAATGAAATAACGTTAAAAAATTCATTTGAAATACAAGCGGGGTGTATCACCATCGAAAACTTGATCAATATGAGACATGGTGATAACTTATTCAACAAAAGAATTAAACCGGTGTGTGTGAATACTTGAAAGTATATAGAGAAGATAATACGAAAGTATATATATCTTTAGAAACACACGGTATGTTAAACATTGAAGAACAAAATAGATCTTGAAAACATTTAAAATCACACTTCCAATTCATGAAATCTGTTTGAGAATCGGGAAGTGGTTTGAACATTTAAGAACATGTTTTCTATGGGTGAAAGTTGTCCTTCTTTCAACCATATATGAGATGAAGATAAAGAATTACACCTTTAGCGTGTAATCTTACATCTCATGAAGTCAAGCTTTAAGTCATAAAGATATGATCTTGTAAGAATCTCTCAAACTGCAAAAGTCTTAAAGTCATAGTCAAATCAACTTTATTCACATAAATTAAAAGACATAAAGCAGTAAAACAATTAAAGGTACGAGTTCTGATCTGAAGTAATCAGAAATCATTGCCATACTCCTTTGAAATTATGCATCAGAAAAATTATTAGTGTAAAATATAAGCAGTAACTCCCCCTCAAATGTTGACCATCATATCTGACGGATGCATAAAATTTCAGACAAATATGTACTCCCCCTTGATGGTTGATTTCCTCATTCAAGTATTGGAGTACACTTCTCATATCAGCACAAGAGTAAGGTCTTTTGATCACTGAAGTACGAGTCCTAAACTGTTGTGTTTAGAAGTAATAACTTCGTTGAAGTACGGGTCCTAAGCTGATTTACTTAGAAGCCTTGGTTCTCTTACTCCCCCTTGACAGAAGGTGCCTGCAACACAGATTCATCCCTTTTCTTTGGTACCCACTGGTATTTGGGTTCATGTTTGTTAGTTGCAGTTCTTATGGGAGTAACTGAGTAAGAACCATACCAAAAATGATCACTTGTTTTAGGAACAAGTTCATGTGTACGACAGTAAGAAAAATAGTATTGCTTACCTGACAACCCGATTAATTGATCTCTCGTGTAGATATGATCAAGTTTACCTTTACACACATTGTTCTTCTTGGCTTAATGTGTATGTACACATGACTTCTTTCCTTTCTCGTCTTTCTTCTCATCTTTCTTCTCCTTTTCAACTGGTTTCTTCTTCCATACCAGTTCTTATTCTTCGTATCTTCTTCTTCTTCTTTTGAATGTATCTGAACCATCTACATTTTCATCAAAGAAAATGTTAGTAGTACGAATCTGATCAAATGAATTGACTAGCCTTCTTGAAGTAACAGGTTTCCAATGTGAGCTTGAGGCTGTCTTTTTGAAGTCAGCTGAATTATTTCTAGGTGTGTGGATTTGTGACTCTGGAGTCGTTTGCTCAGTTACCACCACCTTGGAAACAATGTCTTCAAACTCTTTTATCTTTGAACATAAACTGTCTCTTTCTTCAATGAGCAGGTCAATCTTATTCTTGAATTCATACTTCGTTTTCTGCTCTTTAAGCACACTTTCTGATAGTTCAGATAGCTTTTCAGTAAGGTTCTTTATTTCTGTCTCAAACATGCTTCTTTCTTCTTCAAATCCCTTCTCAACATCATTTCTCTGGCCGAATATTTTTTTGAAGACACCGACATTCTTTTGTTCAATGGCCTTCTTTTCCATGGAAAACTTTTCTCTTTCCAGAATAATTACTTTCTCAAACTCAGAAACTTGCTGAGAAAGTTTTGTACATTTCAGCTCAACTGCCTTCTTTTCGTCTGCACATTTTCTTGAAAAATCTGAGAATTTCTTTACAAATGCTTTCTTTTCAATCTCAAAATCAGATCTTTCTTTGGCCATATTTTTCTCCAGATCAGATATTTTCTTTTGAAGCTCAGCATTTGCATCCTTAAAATCCTCAAATTTCTTCTCATTGTTCTCAACAGAATCTTGTGTCTGGACTTTAGCTTCCAAGGTAGAAATCTTTTCTTTTAGTTCAGAGTTCTAGTTCCCAAAAACTTAACTCTTGAAGACATCTTTGGTCCTGTCATCATCTTCTCAATTTGTTCCCACAATTGTTTTCCTGTGGCCTTTTTGCTTTCTAAACTTATAGAGATCTCTTTTGAAATCTTATCTGAAATTCCTTTCAATATAAAAGATTTGGCTAATCTGTCAGCGTTATATCTCTTTTTCTACTCATCTGTGTATCTATCAGGTGATACTGGAATCTCTTGACTCTTTCTTTCCCAACCATCATAAGTAATATGAGTCCATGTTGGAATTTTCATGTTTCCTTCTCTAAGAGATATTCTGATATGATCCCCTAATTCATGTCTGTCAATGAAATCCAGGAACTGATTTTTCCATTGTTCGTACTCTCCTCTGAAAATTACTGGTGGATTCTCATTCGTGCAAATTGAAGGAGTTTCGCTGGAAGTCATTCTGATTTTGATAATATGCAAAAAGAAACTTGAAAATGATCGTTAGTCCAGATAAAATCAAATGAATACAGAATAATACTAAAAATAAGAAATGAAAATAAGAGAATCTGGCGCAAAACACAGAATGCGCTAAGGATAGTAGCGCAAAAGACAGTTTGCGCTAAGCAAAGCTGGCGCATAAGAAAATTTTGCGCTAAGAGGATCTGGCGCAAAAGATAACTTGCGCTAAGAGGAGCTGGCGCAAAAGATAACTTGCGCTAAGAGGAGCTGGCGCAAAAGATAACTTGCGCAAAAAGTACTTCGAAACACTTGAATCTGGCGCAAAATGGATGAACTGGCGCAAACTCGAGAAAATACTTCTAATTTGATCCGATCTGCACAAAAACCTATCTAGACTTCGAATTTCAATTCGAAACTTTGACAATTCGATCGCCTAATCATCTAGAACAGATTACAACCAAATTATTTCAAAAACAAACACTTTAAGAAGACTCGATAATGTAACAGTGCACATGAACTCGTGAAAACCAAAAAAATCACCAAAATCATCAAAAAACCTATCGATTACAATGCAATGCTCGAATAAACCAATACAATACCAATCTAATATTGATTTCGACCTCCAATGAAATGATTACTAATCAAATTTCACACAAAAACTCAAGAACAGATCTGGATATTCGATGAAACAGTACTCGAACAATATATGTTTTTGATTTCAATCTGGTTGGGATCTGATACCAATTGATGTTCCCTGCGATTTAGTTTCTTATCACATTAAACATATAATCACAACAAGAGATTAACAAACCTGCTTTTGATTTCACAATAAAAGGATTACAAGTTCTCTCTTGAAGGATTTCTCTCTCTAAGCTCTCTCTCTCTAGAAACTTGTGCGGCTGATAATTCTATTTTGGACACACACCTTGCACACACAACCCTGGCACCCTAAAATCCCATATACCTATTTAGGGAAAAACAAAAATACATAAAATAACTTTGAATTTTTATTACAAAAATGACCTAGACTATTTGTTGAGAATTGACTTTCCAGCTTTGACTTCAGATTTCCGTCTTCAGTCTTGATGATCTTGAATCCAATAAATTTGTGATCTAACACGTAGGCGGTACGACTTCCACAATCGTTATCACAACTGGAAGTCTGAGTGACCCAGGCGTTAGTTTTCCCAAGTTTGTCTTAAGGGAGTTTCTAGACGGCGCCTTAAAGGTTGTCCATATATCATGCGGTCAGAAATGAAGGAGGAGGTAGATGCTCTGAAGTGAATGACCAAAGGTAAATCCCCTATACCTGAGCCTGAAACTCTACCTCCACCACCACCTCCACCCACCAATTTCTCCTTAGATGACCTCAAATCCATGCTCCTGGCCAAACTCTTATCCCAATCCCAAACTGAACCATCCCAAGATACAGACCTAATCTTACTTCTAAGATCTCAAGCATCAACCCCTAAACCTACACCCCCACCCACTATATCTCTTGAAGCCTTCCAGCACCAAACCGCCACTATTCAGTTTATGCAACAAACTATATCTGTGCTGACTGAAAGGGTGTCATCCTTTGAAGCAACCTGCCAAAGTCAGGCAGAAGGGCTCAAGCGCAAACATGATGACCAGGATGATCTTGATCACTATGAGGGGGAGAAGCACCAAAGCACATCTAAGCCCGAATCAGCACAAGCAGTGGTTATGGCACAGGGACAGACAGAGATGGGTTCAGGTATTCCAAACGAAGGACAGGGTCAGGCCCAGGATCAGGTAATGGATTTAGTGCCATGCGACATCAATCCAACCGTTGAAAAGCCCGAGGAATATGATAGAGGTTCATGTTACAATCCAGATAGTTGGATAATCATTGTTGATCCTTATTCAGATCTAGATCCGACCAAAGAACCGGTCAACACAGAAAAAGCTTTGGTAGTCTTTCAAGCCGAAATCGATGAGTTGTTAAATTTCGAAAATGTGGCTCAAGATCACCATTCAGCCGAACAATCTTCTGTCGGTATGCCCCTTTTGACTTTTTCATCAGTTCATTCTGATCTATCTTAGACAGATCACCCCAAACGATCTCCGCGAATCTCCCCAGTTCACGAAACAGAAAGTACTCAACCAACTCC
Source organism: Arctium minus (assembly GCA_954870635.1). Classification (NCBI taxonomy): domain Eukaryota; kingdom Viridiplantae; phylum Streptophyta; class Magnoliopsida; order Asterales; family Asteraceae; genus Arctium; species Arctium minus. The sequence continues at coordinate 68,768,712 of OX941092.1, read as the reverse complement.
TCCATTAAAATGGGAAAGAGTTAAAATTAATGTTCCTTTTCTTGAAGAAAGTCAAAAACATCTCTTTGCCTATTGGATCCGCCAATATGATGAGGTCGTCTTGCATGGTCTTCAGTAAATGATAAACAAAAAGAAGCAACACGAGCATGTTTTCATGTACAAAAGTCTCAGAAAAGGCATTGACAAGACAAAGCTCAAAATCAGATTTACTCTTGTCGCTTCATGAGTATACCGTATTCTTACTTTGAGGTGACCAGAGAAGATGGCAGGCAATGGAATTTTTCTGAAGCTGACTTTGCAAGCCTCGAGTTACCAGATCTTCTATTCCTGCTTCGAGACTTGAAGACCAGAACCATTCGACCAGGAGAAGTTACAGATGCACTATAAGCTGTCAAGAGATACATGAAATATGATATGAAACTTGCCTCCATTGAAGATTTCCAGATTGGGTTAGAAAGCAATCAAGCAAAGATAAATCTGCTCAAGCCTGATCTCATTCTTCCTTCAGATGCTTAGAATGTACCTGCTTTTATGGTGGTAAAATTTCCAAAACTCGGCATGACTTACTTAAATGGTAAAGGTGACATGCGATTCATCCAATTCAGTCAGATTGCACGGTTCTGTAATGGTACACTGATAATACTTCGAGACAAACTAAAGTGTTCCATAGATCAAGATAACAAAGGGATCCAGCCTTTGGGTTCGAATTACAAATTCCTTGTTTTCAAAGCTTTGGGCCAGATCAAAGAACGACTGGAGTACAGGACGTCAATGCGACATTTCGAGATTAGTTTCGGATTTCGGAAGACTCATGTTCCTAACTGGAGAGATTATGAACTTCAATTTAAAGAGGGGGATTGTTAGGGTGAATTATTTGTTAAATAGAAGTTTGGGGTGTGAATTGTAATTTATTGAAAGTTTGTTTGTTAATGGGCTTTATGGGCCCATAAGGCTTGCATGCCTCATATTTAAAGTTTTCTTAAACTAGTTTCTAGGTTAATGGTCATTAGAAAGGTTTACCTAATCCTATTGAAATTCTATCTGTAAACCTCAAACAACGGTTGTGGTTTAATCATTACTTATTATTGATTATTTACTTGTGATTGCACTGTTTCTGGGATCTACACTTTTGCAACCGAAAAAGGTTGGCAACTTCATTGGAGTTTGTCTTCCGGTTGATAAGGATGAGTAACCATTTATTATGGATTTGTGTATCGGTAGATATAGTCAATAAATTGGAAGCTCTTTGCCATCTTTTGATGTTGATGATACTATTGAAAAACTGCTAGCCCATGGGTAAGTTACTAGTATTTCAGTAAGTTAACATCTCATTTTGTCTTGTGGTTCAGGTTGGTGTGATGCTATTGATCCGGTCTTGTAACACCCGCAAATTTCCCAATATTGTTGTGGTTCACGCTTTAGACCCTTAACTCGTTTATGTTCAAATTTGGTGTTATGTGATCAATGTAAAAAGTGACCATAGTCCCCATTAAGCACACTCGAGAGCTGCGGTTGCACTCTAGAAGTTTTACGTGGCTCGGTACTTAGAGCGTGAGAGTGTCCGCGACAGTGCCAAGGGGCACAGTCGTGCGGGCACAATCACCGTGAGGGTATGGCTCTCTGTACAAGTCCGGCGAAAGTGACAGTGAGAGTGAAATGTGTCATAATCAGCGAGTCACAATCCCTCAGGGACCTCTCCATTCTCGGTACATTTTCTATGAGAGTGCCGACGAGAGTGCCCTTGGCACAATCGCCTGGCACAATCACCCGCGATCTGACGGTAATTGTTGGGTCTGAAATGTGCTAAGGATGGATACTACTGCTGATCTTGAAGATTAATACTGCTAGTTGAAGAATACTACTGCTAGTAGAATTACTACTGCTTGGAGAGTTAGTACTTCTAGTAGTTAGTACTGCTTAAAGATTTACTACTGCAAGCATGATTAATACTGCAAACATGGTTAGTACTGCTGAGAAGATTAATGCTGCTGGATGATTAATACTGCTTATGAGGATTGCGAAGATAAATAATACTTTGAACGAAAGAATAGGAGCTAGAGATAAAGATGAAGATAATTATGGAATGGATTATGAAGATCAATTTTGTTTTGATAATTATCTTGTAATTAGTTCTGCATATATAGTTTAGAAGTCTTTGATAGAATTAATAGAATTCATATAGAATACGTTTGCTTAGAGAATTAACCTCAAGGTTCTATGTAGTCCTTTCAATAGAGAAGTATTGAACGTCTGTTGAGCTTGTTCAACAGATTGAGGTTTTGTTTGTAATCATTAAGTTAATCAATATAACTTGTGATTTGAGTTTATACACTGTTTGATTGATTTACTGTTAAAGTGTTTTTCCGCGAATTCTTTAACATAGTTTCTGAGAGTTTAGTTTAAATTCTTGTTTAGAATTTCGATCATGACAAGTGGTATCAGAGCCTTCAACTCATAAATCAAAAATCATCATGGACGGATCTCATGACAGTGTTCTAGTTTCAAAAGTTCCCATGCTCAAACCCAATGAGTTTGACATGTGGAAAATCAGAATCAGGCAGTACATTCTTCTTACCGACTACTCAATGTGGGACATCATTGAGAATGGCCCCTCAGATGGAGGAAAGATGGGAGCAGATGGAAAGAGAACTCCACCAAAGACTGATGGAGAAAGAAAGATGAGGCAGACTGAGATGAAAGCCTTGAGCACTCAGCTCTTGGCAATTCCTAATGAATACCAACATCAATTCTGCAACTGTTCTGATGCTCAAATTCTGTGGAATGCATTGGAGAAGAGATTTTCAGGTACTAAGAGCACTAAGAGAAATCAGAAGGCTATTCTCAAACAACAGTATGAGAATTTTATGTCTACAAAGAATGAGTCCATGACTCAAACCTTTGGTAGATTTAACAAGTTGATTGGAGAGTTGGCCACTGTTGGTGTCAAGATGGACCAGGATGATGTCAACAGAAAATTTCTAAGATCTCTTGGTGAAGAATGGGTGATGTACACTGTATCCTTTAGACAGAATGATAATCTGGAGGATAAGGAGCTTGATGATCTCTACAATGATCTAAGGGTGTTTGAAGTAGAAGTTGAATCTAAGAAAAGGTCATCTGGATACTCTCATAATGTTGCCCTCCTATCATCCACTACTGATTCTACTGCTAATACAGAATCAGTTAGTACTTCTTATGGCTCAAAACAGGATGGGTCCAATGATTCTGTTTTGGAAGCATTCCTTGCTAGTCATGCTAAATCTGCTCTTATCAATGATGATCTGGAGAAGATCAATGTAGATGACCTTGAAGAGATGGATATCAAATGGCAGATGGCAATGCTCATCATGAGAGTCAAAAGATTCATCAAGAGAACAGGTAGAAACAATTTTTCCATGAGAAGAGAAGATGGTGCTGGCTTTGATAAATCCAAAGTAGAATGCTACAAATGCCATAATCTGGGACACTTTGCAAGAGAGTGCAGAGGAGGAACTGCTCAACCGCATGGAAGCAATAATCAACCATCAAAGTCCACTAACTATCACAGGAATTCATCTCAAGCTCTTGTTTCACAAGAAGGGATGGGCTTTGATTGGAGTGATCAAGCAGAGGAGGAAATACAGAACCAAGCATTGATGGCTGAAGTTTCAGAGTCATCAAGCACTGCAATCCCAACTGAGGTAAAATCTAACCTTTGCTCTAAAGCATGTCCTGAAACTGTTAAAAAGTACAGGGATCACAATCAGAGCATGTGTGATGACCTTAAAAGGTTAGAGAAAGATAGAAGAGAGTATGTTGTGATTGTTGAGAAATTTGAAGAACAAATAAAGGCATATCAAGCTAATGAACTTCAACATTCATATGATCTCAACTACTGGAAGTGGGAGAAGAATCAGTTAGAGATTGAGCTAGAAAAGTCTAGAGAGGAGTGTGAAAAGGTTAAGAGTGAATTTTAGAAGGCCAAACTAGATATTGAGAAATATTCCAATGCTTCTAAAGCAATGGACTATTTACTTAAATCTCAAATTCATGAAAAACTAAAGAGAGGAATAGGCTACAACAACACTCCTCCACCATACCACAATAACTATATTCCTCCCACCTCAGATCTCTTAGAAAGATAGGATAAGAATGACTTACCTGCAGGAGCCACAGAAGTAGATCCTTTAAACAAAGTAGTGATTGAGGCAGAGTCTGAAGAAGAGAACTCTGAGGGTAAGAATGAGGAAGACCATAAGGATATTACCTTAGAAAACCACATTCTTACAAATGAGAGAGGAGGTAAACCAGTTATCAAGAGTGATAAAGTGGAGATGACCAAGACAGTGAAAGAGACTGTTAAAAGTGAGAAAGCTGAGACCTCCAGGAAAGGAAAGGAAAAGATAAAGGGAGTTCACAACATGCAAACCTCTATTGTAAATCCCTGTACTTGTCAACAAAACAAGCCCCATAAACATGATAAAATAAGGGGAAATCAGAGAAAGAGAAATAATCAGTGGGCTCAAAAACAGGGAATTGATCTAAGCAAAATCAATAGACCAAAGCCCTGTTTTATCTGTGGCGAATTGAATCATCTAGCCAAACACTGTTATTTCAATCCTATTAACCAAAGATTTTCTTTTCAAAGACAAACACAAAATTCAGTTGGTTATAGGAAGCAATCAAGAAATCACATGGCTGCTAATATGAGAACAGTACCAATGAAAACTGGGACTGCAAAATCTCATATTCAGAATAAGTTTGCTGAATCAAAAAAAAAATACTCCAATCAAGTCAAGGAGTAACTCTCAGAACAAGAAAGAAAACACCTCTGTCAAGATTTTGGTTCCAAAAGTCAAGAAACCTGTTAGTACTGCTACCTCAGATAGTACTGCTAACAGAAATAGTGCTGCTGATAGCAATACTACTGCTGACCAAGTTAGTACAGCTAACCAAGTTAGTACTGCTAACCATGTTAGTACTGCTAACAAGGATAGTGCTGCTACCAGTGTTAATGCTGCCAAGCCCATAATTTTGACAAAGTATTCCAGCTATAAGATTCCTAAATCTGATCATCTCATTTAGACTAAGATTACTGATTATAAATATGTTGATGAGAAAGCCCAACCCAAGACAACTTTGGCTTGGGTTCCCTCTAAAAACTAACTGTTTTATCTTATGTGCAGGGCAACCAACAACTCAAGAAGAAGAGCATTTGGCATGTAGACAGTGGTTGCTCTAGGTACATGACAAGTAACATGGCCTGCCTTCAAAACTTCAAAAAGTTTGATGGAGGACATGTTGCTTTTGGTGACAATCCAGCAGGTGGTAAGATCAGTGGAAAAGGTATGCTATCAAAAGGTAAGATGTCCTTTGAAGATGTATACTATGTTGAGCAATTGAGATACAACCTGTTAAGTGTATCACAGGTCTGTGACAAGAAACATAGTATATTATTTACTGAGACTGAATGTATTATCCTTGCTCCAGGATTCAAGGTAGTTGATGAAAATATGATACTACTTAGAACTCCTAGGAAGGATAATGTTTATTGTTTGGACTTAGAGAACTCCTAGGAAGGATAATGTCTATTTTCAAAAGCTTCTGTAGATGAATCATCTCTTTGGCACAGAAGGATGTGTCACATGAATTTTAAAACAATGAACATTCTTGTGAAAAACAACCTTGTAAGAGGTTTACCTCAAAAAGTGTTTTCATGTGATGATCACTGTGTTGCTTGTCTTAAAGGCAAACAACACAAAACTTCTCATAAGTCCAAAGAAGTAAATACAATCTCTTCATCTCTTCAATTACTGCATATGGATCTCTTTGGTCCTACTAATTTGATGAGTATTGGAAAGAAATCCTATTGCTTAGTCATTGTTGATGATTTCTCTAGATTTACTTGGGTATATTTTCTGAGGACTAAGGATGAGACAAGTGGAATGATCAAATCCTTTGTTCTTAGGATTGAAAACCAAACAAATCTAAGGGTTAAAGTCACTAGATCTGATAATGGAACTGAATTTAAAAACAATGACTTAAACAGCTTTTGTGAGGCTAAAGGTATTGAGAAACAATACAGTGCTCCTAGAACTCCTCAACAAAATGGTGTAGCTGAGAGGAGAAATAGGACACTAATTGAGGCTGCTAGATCTCTGTTGGCAGATTCAAAGTTACCAATTACTTTCTGGGCAGAAGCAGTTAATACTGCCTGTTTTGTCCAAAATAGGGTTCTAGTAGTCAAATCTCAAGGCAAGACACCTTATGAACTTTTTAACAGGAAGAAACCTTTTATTGGCTTTTTCAAACCTTTTGGGTGTCCTTGCACTATTCTCAACACCAAATCCCACTTAGGCAAGTTTGAAAGCAAAGTTGAAGATGGATTTCTTGTTGGATACTCATCTCAGAGTAAGGCATATAGAGTTTTTAATAGTTCTTCAAGGATTATAGAGGAAAGTGACAATGCCAAATGCAATGAGAACACACCAAATCAAATTGGTAAAGGTCCTGATTGGTTGTTTAACATTGATTCACTAACTAATGCTTTGAGTTTTAGTAATGTGCAAACTGCAGGAACAACTTCAGAACAGGTACAAGCACAAAAACAAGAGTTTGTGCTGTTCCCCATACCTACTGTTGATCCTGTTGAATTTTGCCAGCAAGAAAAGAAAGATTTTTCAGAAGATTCTGATCCAGATGAAGAGGACAAAGGTGATGAAGAGAATAAGAGTGATAAAGAGGATGATCATAATCCATGACACACAGGACCTGAGATGCCCATACTGTCAGAGGATGACAGTGAAGATGAAAATTCTTCAGTGTATGGTGGAAGCACTCCAGAAAAGAATGACTCCAATCTAGAAGCAAATCTTAATGAGGAGGCTGTCAATCATACAAGAACTCAGAAGAATCATCCTCCTCAATTGGTGAGTGGTGACATCAATTCCCCAATGATCACAAAGCAACAAAGCAAGTTAGGGGGATTGAAAGACCTACAATCAGGCTTGTTATCTTTCTTTCTATCCCAGATTGAACCTAAAAAGGCTTATGATGTAATGAAAGACCCAAGCTGGATAGAGGCAATGCAAGAGGAGCTGCTGTAGTTTAAGCTGCAAGATGTATGGGATCTAGTTGAACTTCCACCAGGACAAAGGGCAATTGGTACTAAATGGGTTTTTAGGAACAAGAAAGATGAGAAAAGAATTGTAATAAAGAATAAGGCCAGACTTGTGGCACAAGGGTACACACAAGAAGAGGGAATAGACTATGAAGAAGTATGTGCTCCAGTAGCCAGAATTGAGGCAGATAGGTTGTTTCTAGCCTATGCTTCTTTCATGAAGTTCAAAGTTTATCAGATGGATGTCAAGAGTGCATTCCTATATGGGACAATTGATGAAGAAGTATATGTTCTTCAGCCACCAGGGTTTGAAAATCCTAACTTTCCTGACAGAGTATACAAATTAAAGAAGGCACTCTATGGGCTACATCAAGCACCAAGAGCATGGTATGACACTTTGTCTACCTATCTCTTTGAAAATGGTTTTGAAAGAGGAGTAATAGACAAGACTTTGTTCATCAAAAGAAAGAAGAAGGACATCCTGCTTGTGCAAATCTATGTGGATGACATCATCTTTGGATCCACAAAAGATTATTTGTGCGAAGAGTTTGAGGAGGTGATGCACAAAAGATTAAAGATGAGCTCCATGGGTGAACTTACATTCTTCCTTGGGCTACAGGTTAAACAGAAGAAAGATGGTATCTTCATCAGCCAATCCAAGTATGTGCAGGATATACTTACCAAATTTGGATTTTCAGCTTCAAAGCCTGCAAGCACACCTATGTAAACACACAAACAGATCACTGCAGATCTTGAGGGGGAGGATGTAGATGTTCATCACTATAGATCTATAATTGGCTCCCTCATGTATCTAACAACTTCAAGGCCAAATATTATGTTTGTTGTCTGTGTGTGTGCCAGATTTCAAGTAAGACCTAAGCAATCTCATTTTCAAGCAGTCAAGAGGATCTTCAGATATCTCAAAGGACAACCTAGGTTGGGTCTTTGGTATCCTCATGACTCACCATTTGATCTACTTGCATATTCTGATAGTGATTTGGGTGGTGCAAACTTGGATAGAAAGTCTACATCAGGAGGATGTCAGTTTCTGGGTGCAAGACTAGTTTCATGGCATTGTAAAAAGCAAACCACAGTGTCCACTTCTACAATAGAAGCAAAGTACATAGTTGCTGCTAGCTGCTGCTCACAAGTACTACGGATTCAAAATCAGATGCTGGACTATGGTGTTACCTTTCTGCACACTCCAATCTTCATAGACAACAACAGTGCCATAAGCATTGTTAATAATCCAGTCAAGCACTCTAAAACCAAGCATATAGAAATAAGGTACCATTTTATTAGAGATTGCAATCAAAAAGAAGCTAATTCAAGTTTTGAAGGTACACACAAGTAACCAATTTGCTGATCTATTCACCAAAGCTTTTGATGTTGGTAGATTCACATTCTTGGTCACAAGTGTGGGCATGATAAACACTGAGTAAGCATCTTTTGATTCTCTTTATGTACCATTTCTATATAAACTCCTTCATGTTTACTTTCTCATAATATATTGTGCATGGTGCTGCTAACTATGTGTGTTTAAGTGTTTCAGATTGCATTGCTAAATTGGGAACTTGGTACTTCTAGTTAAGTTAATACTGCTCTCACTATTAATCCTGCTGCCAGTTCAAAAATGGTTAAGTATGGTTACTACTGCTTGGTGGTTTATACTGCTAATGCAAAGTTACTACTGCTTACCTTATTTCTACTGCCAGACAATGTTACTACTGCTGGTATGTGTTAATACTGCTAGTCTATATTAATGCTTCTAGTGTGTGCTACTACTGCTAGTCTGTGTTAATACTGCTAGTCTGTGTTAATGCAGCTAGTATGTGTTACTACTACTAGTTTGTGTTAATACTGCTAGTCTGTGTTAATGCTGCTAGTATGTGTTACTACTGCTAATATGGGTTAGTACTGCAGGCTTGTTAATACTGCTAGGGTACTTAGTACTGCTTCTAACTGAAACCCTCCACCTATAAATACCTTCTTTGACCGCCAAAATCCAAACGGCTCTTTGAATTTCCTACGAGTGTTATTTCTCTCTCTTTCTCTCGACTCCTTCCTTACCAGTGCGTAACCCTAGTTTCGATCAAGAAGATGGCAGGACTGATGTTTATTGATGATCACAATGAGTTGGCAATGCTACAGAAACCCAAGAAAGCAGAAGGTTTTCATCAAATTGTGGATTTCCTAAAATACTCACACATCGCCTACGCATTAACTGTCAATCCCACAATCTATGTGGAGAACATGCGTCAGTTCTGGGCCAATGCCTCCATTCACACTGAAGATGGCAATCAGGTCATAAAATCAAGGGTCTGTGACAAACCTCTAACCATCACAGAAGGCTGTATTCGCATTCATCTACGACTAGATGATGCTTCAGGTATTACTTCTCTGTCCAAGGAAGATCTCTTCCAGTCTATTAGTCGTATGGGGTATGAAGGTCCCACTGAGGTTTACAAGTTCTTCAAGAGCAAATTTTCACCTCAGTAGAGATTCTTTGTTCATACCCTTTAGCATTGTATTTCTAGAAAAACAACTGGTTGGAGTGAGTTCAGCAGTACCTTAGCTTATGCTCTAGTCTGTTTAGCCACCTCTAGAAAGTTTAATTTTTCTCAAATGATTTTCAATGATTTAATGTCAAACCTGGATACCAAAACCAAAACCTTTTATATGTATCCTAGGTTTGTACAAGAGATTCTACTAAATGAATTGACGGATCTACCCTCTTTTCAAGAGGTGTATGTACCAAAACCTCCCAAAGGGAAGGTATTCTCAAACATGAAAAGACCAAGTAAGGACTTTTCTGGACAAGAGACACCATTATTCTCTACAATGATGGTTATGTCTCATTCCCATGGTGAGGCATCAGTGTCAAAGCCCACATCTAACCACCTAACTGATGACCTACCAACACCATTAAGTTCAATTGATACTCCTCAGATCCCTATTGTCAAGCCAACTTCCCCCATCACCAAAACATATCAAAGGAAAAAGTTACAGAAGGTTCCTTCTCTGTTTGTATCTTCACCCCAACAGCCTGCAAGCCCTCTAATGGAGCATTATTCATTAGAGAATATCCAAAGGGAAACTACAGGGGTGTCTCCCAACCCCAAGAAGGTGCTCTCTAAGGAGAAGGATGAGCATGTGGGCAGCAAGGCTCACACTACTGTTTCTGCACAAGGTGTAGGAAAGGACAGTGTGAACATCCCTAAGACCTTCCCCACGGCAACTTTAGATGAGCAATCATCTAAAGATCCCAGGGGCCAAGAAACCACGAGGGTAGAAGGTGATTCTGCTAGGCAGAAGACCTCTACTAAAAGATCCAAGGATCCTTCAAGGGTGGTAAAAACACCTAAAGGAGGTGAGGACAGATATACTTATGATGAATTGATGGATACTCTTGGTATAATAAGTCTGGAAGTTCATAATCAAAATTTGGAGATAAATGAGATGAAAAAGGTGATCAATTCTCAACAAGTGCAGATTACCAAACTCAAAAAGATGGTTCTAAGGCTGGTGCACAAAAAGAAGAAAACCAAGTTTGTTTTGAAGAAAAGGAGCATTGATCATGATGCTTCCAAAAAGGGGGAGACTCAAGCAACTAAAGATAAGGAGGAGAAACCAGTTGGAATGGAATTTTTGTTTGAGTGGGAGATGAATACTGAAGCAGAAAAGAAGGAAGAAGTAGTAACTGAAAAAGCAGCAGAAACTAAAACAGCAGTAGAAACAGATAAAGTTGCAGCTGAAACAGGTATGTCTGCAGAGGAAATAAAAATAGCAGAGACTCTAGTGAAGTAAAAGACTGACACTCCCAAGGCTACTCAAAAGGCCAAGGGAGTAGTAATCAAAGAAGTTGAAACAGAGAAGAAAAGAAAAGAGTTCAGTGTAGCTGAGGCCAAAAAGAAAGGAAAGGAGAAGATTATTGAGTCTGAAAAGCCATCAAAGAAGCAGACTTAAATAGAACTTGATGAAGAAATGGCCAAAAAGTTGCAAGAAGAGTTGGAAAAGGAGGAAGAGGCTCAATCTGCAAAAGACAGAGAAATTGCTTTAGATTTGTCTACTAAGCTTAATGAAGAATATCAAAGGAGGTTGAAGACTGCTGCTGCTGCAAAGAAAGTGACATTGAGAGCAACTAAACAAAGCCAAAGATAGCCTTCAAAGGCATTCCTGGCCAATCAAGAAAGAAGGAAAATGATAAAATTTCTGAAAGGAGCTATTGGAGTTCCTGAAGGAATGTTTACCAGCATGTCATTTGGAAGGATAGAAGAGCTATACAAGAAGGATATGTCCAAGCTGAAAGGGGATTTCACTCAAAGGGTAGAGGTTGAAAGAAAGATGAAAGAAAGGCATGACCTCAACATACAACAGCCCTTCCCTGACAGTGAAGAAGGCACTCCTACCAAAGACATGGCAAAAGTAAAGGAAGAAGAGACCTTAGCTCAGAAAATTGGAGCAATTAAAAGAAAGAAGTCCATTGCCACAAAACCAAAGGCAAAAGTAACTAGAACTGAAGAAGGAAAGACAGAGCTAGGAAGTGAACAAACAAAAGCAGAGGTTCAATCTCAAGAGCAAGGACCAGAGCAAACATGCCAACAATCTTCAGATCAGCCTAGACAATAAAATGAGCAGGTGAATTTGTACTTGACTGTGACCAATGAAGAACCTATGCAAGCTGACCCTATCTCAATGAAAGCACCAGAGATTATTCACTGGGATACTCTGAAGGATAATAGAAAAGAATATTTCAGAATCAAGAGAATGGGTGATCAGTTTGAGGTTTGTGCAACTTGGGGCAAAGTCATCAGAAGTTGTTCCAGAGCTGACTTGGAAGAAATGTGCAAAGTTGGACTAACTCTGTATGAAGATGTGCTGAAAGGGACATAGATGAGTTTAATCAAAATAGCCATGGAGTACTTATGCATAATGTTTAAACCTGAAAGAGTGAAGCATAGGATCAAAGATTTGCATCATGAATATGGATTTAAAAAGATTGATCATTGGATGGTGTTTGAAAATTGTGGAGTCTACATGATTACAATTGACAAAAGCTATCATGAGTACTTATTGGTGGACAAGGTGTATGACCACAACAAGGCAAAGCTGCAAGGAATGCTGAATGCAAAGTTGGTCTGCTCTAAAAATTCAGAAATGGCAAGGATTGTGGTTAGAAGAACAATTAATCAAAGTCTAGGACTGGATCCAAATCTTGGGAATTGAGCTGGAGTTTTGAAAGCATCATGAAGACCCTATGCTAAAGAACTTAACTTCTCAATTTTGAAAAGTTAAGTTAGGGGGAGATTGTTGGGTCAGAAATGTGCTAAGGATGGATACTACTGCTGAGCTTGAAGATTAATACTGCTAGTTGAAGAATACTACTGCTAGTAGAATTACTACTACTTGGAGAGTTATTACAACTAGTAGTTAGTACTGCTTAAAGATTTACTACTGCAAGCATGATTAATACTACAAACATGGTTAGTACTGCTGAGAAGATTAATGCTGCTGGATGATTAATACTGCTTATGACGATTGTGAAGATAAAGAAGACTTTGTACGAAAGAATAGGAGTTGGAGATAAAGATGAAGATAATTATGGAATGGATTATGAAGATCAATTTTGTTTTGATAATTATCTTGTAATTAGTTCTGTATATATAGTTTAGAAGTCTTTTATAGAATTAATAGAATTCATATAGAATACGTTTGTTTAGAGAATTAACCTCAAGGTTCTTTGTAGTCCTTTCAATAGAGAAGTATTGAACGTCTGTTGAGTTTGTTCAACAGATTGAGGTTTTGTTTGTAATCATTAAGTTAATCAATATAACTTGTGATTTGTGTTTATACACTGTTTGATTGATTTACTGTTAAAGTGTTTTTCTGCGACTTCTTTAACAAAGTTTCTGAGTGTTTAGTTGAAATTCTTGTTTAGAATTTTGATCCTGACAGTAATAATTGACTTATTTTCCACATCCTCCTAATTTAAATTCACCAAATCAGATTTTCTAGAGAGAGAAACCCTAGGAGGCAATTTTGGCTTAAATTTCACACCTCTCTCTCTTCATTCATTGCAAGCCTTAGATTGTTGGTAGTTGGGAAGAGATTCAAGGTTCCTTGGGCATTTATTGAAGTGTTTCAACAAGGATTTCAAGCCTTCAACTTCAAGTCTTCTTCACCTCATTACTTCTAGAATTCTCTAAGTTTTCTAGGATTTTATATAAACCTAGATTGTGAGTTTTCTCTTAAATATTTTTAAATGAGATACACCTCTTAACATGTTTCTTGTCATTATTCCATGTTTCCTTACATATGTTAATCATCTAATAAGTTTGTCTCATATTGCTATATATGGTAAATGCGCGGGGGGGGGGGGGGGGAGGGGGGGTTTGACTACTAATCACCATGTGGGTTTTAATGAGGATATTTCATTTATAAGAGTTAGTATATGATCATATGATGTTATGTGGTTGATGGATATTGTATGTGAACTTATATGATTTTAGGTTTTGACCTAAAGTGGGATTGAAATCATTGGGATCTTATACATGTGTTTTACGTGATGTAAAATGTGTATGATGATGGATTGGATATTGGATGAATCACGAGTAGGCATTAGGAGGATGTAGTCTTGAGGTGCCACCTTTTCGGTATGTGCCTAAATCTCCGCCATTTGGAGTAATGCCTTGGAGGTAGTCTTCAAATGTGTCGGGCCTTCGAGATGTTGCTCATGAGAGTGAACATCAAGGTACACCAACTCTTGAGGTAAAACTCGTTGGTGTTTTGAGTCTCCCCCATTGATTCCTTTATGGTTCATGTTGTTTATAAACTTTTAGATGTTATACTATGCTATTGTACAACTCACCAGGCTCGTTTGGCCTAACACTTGATTGGTTTCATGTGTATCTTAGGTTCTAGCGGTGCGACCGCCAAGAAGGTCTAGCAAGCCTTAGGTGAGAGCTTGGGGGAGCATTTTGGGACGCCAATAGAAGATGTTCATTTTGGGACTTAGATAACAACTTAATATAATCTCTTTTCTAGATAGGAGTTAGATTAAAGGGTTGTTATCCATCATTACTTTATTATTACATACTTGTAATTATAACAGACGTATGTGGTTCCCTTTTTGGGAAGAGCTCGTGCCTTGGCATTATTTTATATATCACATTTCCTTTTTCGGAAATTTTTGTTTGTCCCAATTTTTGGGGTGTTATAGGTGTTTCCTAATATATTTGTTGTTTCTTATGCTTATTTTTAACACAGGAATATGTTTCATGCCCATCCTGTGGAAGAACTCTAAGTGCAAAAATTAGTGAAGAATCATCACTTTGCCTGGTATTTCATTTTCTGAAACAAGGTTGGGTTATTCGATTAAAAAAGGAAGATGCATCATGCTGCATTGCGCTGGTAGACAGTTACTTATTAGTTTATTTATTGTGTCTCTACTATACGTATAACTTTTTTAGTCCTATCCGTATTTAGGATTTAATATCCTTACAGTCACCTAGGTTGTCGAGTTGAAGAAATATGTTTTCCACAACACCACTATGCTTTCTACCCATTTTTCACACCTACAAAAGAAGGACATGTGTTTTTTTTTGGTAAATATGTATTTGTACTCTTCAGACATATTTATTTCATTTGTATTCGTATTCTTAGATTGGAAAATCTTAGTAGTGTTGTGCTTTGTTTTTACAATCGATTTTGTGTTTATTTCCATTTTTCTATATTGAATTTTCTGAAATCGATTTTTGAATTGACCTAACATGTTTTGTGTTTTCTGCCATGGATGTTTCAGTCCTGCTAGTGTCTCTTTGTTATTTTTATATCAAGGGTATTAGTTGGTTTGTTCTATCAATTGCTTTCTTCAACGGGTTCGAAACCGATGAGAACCACACCCCTCTGTCTTCTCATACGATTCATATCACTCCTCTCGACGATTCACAGTTTAACAATTTCAGATAGATTTTTTGTTTACGGTTTCTACAATCTCGATTTCTCAAACGCTTCAAATCTCGATTTCTAATCTCCATTTGTCTTGGGCTTACTTTGCTGGATTTAGTCTCCCTTCTGATTTGTTTTAGGTTTCACCAACAAATGGCTTACTTTGTTGGATCTAATATCCCTTTCTGATTTGGTTTAGGTTTCTTCGATAGATGCTTGTGCTCTCATGTCCTAATGGTTTCTCTCATGTCCTATAGAATCATGTTAAAATTCTCCAAAATATTTTAGTATAAAGTGTTCATCTTGAAGTGATGTTTTAAACTAATGCATATTTCATACCAATTTTGAGAAGATTACCTATGGATTGAATTGTAGGTGCAGGTGCAGGAAAGATGGTGCATGAGCTATATATGAAAAGAAGAAAGAAGGCCTAGGACGAGGGTGATGATTTTGGCATATGGATCCTTTTTTTTCTTTTCTTTTTGATAGGTTGTAGATATATAGTGGCAATTTTGGAAAACTATGTTATATTTAAGCCTGGTGGTGATCTTCTATGTTGTATTCAAAATGATCATAGGTACACTATGCAATGCTATTTTGGTTTCAATTCAATATCTTTCATGGAAACCCTCTTTTTTGCTTTCAGTTGTCCATGGATTTATGGGTGAACATCACTTTTTGCTTCTGGTTCCTTTTTTCTTATTGTGATTCTACTCGATCCAGCCTTGGGAATGTTTTGAAGATGGATTATGGGTGAACATTGGATTCTGCCAGAAAGAAGGGGAGTTTTTGAAAACAAACACTGATTGTGTTTACTTCCTTTTATCTGCTAACTTGCAAAAAGGTACTCCTTTTTACATAATCTTGCTGTAGAAATCGTTAGGTTTTGTTTCTTCTTTATGATTAGATCTTTGATGTTTATT
The DNA here is from genome assembly GCA_954870635.1 of Arctium minus. Lineage (NCBI taxonomy): Eukaryota > Viridiplantae > Streptophyta > Magnoliopsida > Asterales > Asteraceae > Arctium > Arctium minus. Next base: position 68,752,743 of record OX941092.1, on the reverse strand, counting down.
TTTTCTTAATCTATTCTCAAAGTTGCTCAATTATTGTTTGAAGAGAAAATAACTATAATGATTCTAATATATGGTATGGTGCAACATGATCTTCCATACAACAATGATGAAGCAGAGAAAACTTGCCACATATAGGTGAGTTTGTGTACCCGATGATTTTATTCGTGTGCTCTTTTTTCGGTTTGTTTGTGTTCTTACCATTAGTTTCAATTTAAGTTTAGTTTTTTGTTTGGCAATATTATCTTCTACGCTATTTTATAATTATGTACCATGTCTCTTGCAAAATTTGTAATAGTTTATGGCTTGTAGTTTCAAACCCCATTTGGATTGTATATATAGGCTTGGGATGGTTTTGACACTCAAGAAACACATTTAAGTCGGTGGTGAAACTCAAGGAGCTCGACATCGACACAACTCATGATCATTTTTTAACGAAAATGTAGTTTCTTTTCACCCCTTTATTATGTTTTGTATGACTCTTTTTGTTTTAATGAGATTTTTATGGACATTGATGGCAAATTGATGGATGAGGTTTTTTATATTGTACCCAAATTAGGAATAACCTAGTAAGGTAAATTGTTAATTTGTTGATAAATGAACTTGCAAAGGCAAAAAAAATGAGATCACCAAATGTAGGCTCTTTTTTGAGTAAGAAATCCTTTAACCATTGTATGGAAGATAGATTATTTCTCTAATTATAATTTGTGTTTTTACAATGCTACTTCTATTTATTAATTTGTTTAATTGTTAATATATAAGCAACATAATTTATTTTACAACATATAAACCATCGAGAGATGAGAGAGAGTGCGAGAAAGAGGGGGAGTGTGTTCACCGGTGAGAGGTCCGGCGAGAGATTCAGGGGGGTAGGATAGTCACGTGGGTAGAACCGGTGTTCTGAAACTCGAATAGGTATAGTGATTCAATGCAGAACCGATGGAATTACGTCAATAAGAATCAAAATGAGGTATCCTTTATGTTTTACAACTTTCCAGCGAATTGGGAAGTTTCGCATTTGTGGAGAACTTTTAAGAGGTATGGGCTAGTGTCGGACATCTACATGGCTGGAAAGAGATTGAAGAATGGAGAAAATTTTGGTTTTTCTCAACTCAAATTAGTTGAGAACGAATTGGCACTGGAGAAAAAACTGAAAGACATATGGATAGGTACGTACAGACTAAGAATATTCTTAGCCAACAAAAATGGAAGAAGAGAGGGAGAAAGGAATCAGGCAGATGCAGGTAGGCAAGGGAGTGACATAATAAGGAATATTGGATCTAGTAAGCTGATAGATGAAACATTCGCGGAAGTGGTCAGACGAGGGATGACCGACGAGAAAAGAAAAACGGATCAAAACTCGTAGGAGATAGGATGCTGGAATGCAGACGAGAAAGCCTTGAAATATCTCCAAAAGTGTGCGATAGGATCTGTGATAGCAATGGACAACATCGAAGCAATACAGAACTTGTTAACATCGGAGAGTTTAGAAGGATGTGAGATCATAGTTATTGGGGGTCGGAACATTCTGATCAGTTTCAACTCAAGAGAGTCGATGGAAAATATAATCCAAAACAAGGTGCACGGGATTCATCATTGGGTAAGGGATTTGAGAAAATGGTCGGTCGGATTCAGACCATCCAACATAATAGTGTGGTTAAGAATTGAAATAGTGCCACTCCATATTTGGAAGGAGGAGATATTGAAGGAAGTTGCTAGTAAATGGGGAGAGGTCCTGAAACTTAGAAATTGCAAGATGGAGGAAAGTTCTAATCTTATGTGGGGAAAAGTTTTAATCTGTACCGGGTTGGTCTCAAAAATTAATAACATCTCAAGTATCAAAATTGGAAACTTGAATTATGTAATCAAAATAGAAGAAGAAGATAATGGCTTTCTAGATTCCAAATAGAAGAAGTGGACGCAAGGTATTCGAGGAAAGTGAGGAAGACGAAGAAGAGTCGACCATTCCGTCCGAATGGTCGGAAGGGGAAGACGAAAGCGACGAAGGGTGGATGGTTGAGGAAAGCGCTACCAATATGAGGTATCACACGGATGTAGCAAGAGAGCAGGAAAAAATGATCGATAGTGAAAAGTCTAAAGAAAATAAGTAAGAAACTCAACCGGAAGAAACTCAATCGGAGAAGGAAAGTCTAGTGACCGGAAGTAGACCGGATCTTTCAGGCGGCTTTAAAGGAAGGGAGACAAAATCATTTCTTCGGCCTCCAAGAATGAATCGTCCATTCCAGAGACACAATCTGATAAACGTGCAACTGATGTTTCAAAAGTATTATTTGAAGAAGAAAGCTAAAAGAGGAAGGAAGAGGGGAGGGCTTCACGTGTTGGGCCTGAAAAGAATATCGGAGGTGGGCCTTATGATCTTCATGAATTTGAAGAGAAAGGTGGTGCTATAAAAATGGGCCTGAAATTCAACTTATAATAGATAAGATAGATGGAATTAATGATGGTGGACCTAGCAGACAAAATGAAGGCAGTGTAGGTAAATTTAAAAATGGGCCTCGTTCTTATTTAAAACATGTTATGACAGAAAAAAGCCCAAATAGAAAGAGAAGGGAAATTAAAAAAGAAGACCCTTAGAGATCGAGAAGAGATCGACTGCCAAACACAGAAAAGAAAAAGAAATCAAAGTCTGTCAGTGAAGATCGACAAAATGGAAATAACACTTGGAGAGAAAAACAAAAATCCAAAAAATCGGATGGATGTGTATTTGGGAGAGGAAGGGTAAGCTTCCATTTTATCAAGCAGATGACTAGAAATAGCAATCAGGGGAAAATAAATCAGAAGAGGGCGTCAAAAATTGGAGGGTCGTCTAAGGAGAAACACAAAAAATTAAGTGGGGAAGGAACATCGAATTGAACTCAAGTAACAATTTCAAACGAACTGAAAATCGGAGAGGATTCGAAGGAGTTAAAGGAATTCGGGAGCAAAATTGTGGTGAATTGGGATAAAGGATCGGTTGATGGAGGCAGAGGGGAGGTGGAAGCCAGAAATCAGTAACTTGGTGGTGCCGGGTAAGGTTCGATTTAGTAATTGTTTTTGATGAAGATTATCTCGTTAAATGTAAGAGGTATTGGCTCGAAAATAAGAGAGAGTGGGTTAGAGAAATTAGTTAAAAAAACAACTCCAGTATGATTGGTTTACAGGAAACAAAAACCCATAGACTTTCAACTCCGCATGTGGTAAGTATGTGGGGTAGAAATGAAGTGGATTTTGCTCAAGTGGCAGCATTGGGAAGATCGGGGGATTGCTAATAATGTGGAATAGAAATATTTTCCAGTGCGAGTATGTGGTAGAAGAAGAAAGTTTTGTGGTTGTGTTAGGGAAGTGGGAAAAAACAGAAGGATTGGTCGGGTTTATAAACGTGTATGGACTGCGGGAGCAAAAAGAAAGGGTGGAAGTTTGGAATAAAATGGACGGACTTTGTACAAAGGAAGAGGTAAGATGGGCGGTATTTGGAGACTTTAATGAAGTTTGGGGGACACATGAAAGGTTGAACTCAGAAAAAAACATCGAAGGATCGGAACGAAGGAATTTATTGAATTTATTCGAAGAAACAATCTTATTGAAGTCCGTCTGGGGGCAGAAATTTACAAGAGTGAGTGATGATGTGAAAAAAATTCAGTAAATTGGATCGGTTCAAAATCACAAGTGAATTCGGGGAGGTTTGGAAAAATTTGGGATTGAAAGTTTTGGTAAGAAAATTGTCGGATCACGCCCCGATCATACTTAGCAATGAATGGGGGGATTTCGGACCGACTCCGTTTAAATTTTATGACGCTTGGTTACAAGAGGATAGCATAGAAAAGGTGGTTAAAGAGGCTTGGGCTAAGGAGGTAACTTCATGGAAAACGGATTGTAGGTTCCTAGACAAACTCAAGAACGTTAAAAATGCATTGAAGGAGTGGTGCAAAGGCAAAGGGGGAGAGGTAGATAGAGAGTTGGCGATCAAGAACGAAGAGGTGAAAAAATGGGAGGAAGAAGCCGGGAAAAGAGCATTAGGAGATGAAGATAGAAGGCGGTGGCTAGAGTCACGGAAGAAATGGCTAGAGTTGGAGGAAAAAAGTATGGCGATGGCGAGTCAAAAGCCTAAGATCAAATGGGCGAAGGAAGGGGATGAGAACTCCAAATTTTTTTCACTCGGTAATAAAAAATAGAGAAAGGAAAAATAAGATTCATGGACTAAATATCGATGCGGTATGGACCGAGGACCTAGAAAAGATAAAGAAATTCAAGTTTGATTTTTTTAAAGATAAATATGCTAGGAAATGGAATAATTGTCCAAAATTAAAGGTGGATCTTGATAGGTCCATTTGAGATCAGTGATTGGTTTGATTGAATGATAAACAAGGATGAAAAGGATAGAAATCTATATATTTATTCAAGACTGAAAAGTTAAGACTACAACTAATAGAGAGCAATTGTAATCATACGGCTACATTGTAAAATGAAGGTCAACCTAAACTAGGATACAAGATTACTATATATACCCCCCAAGACCTTGTATACATTTTAAGCCCAAACCCATATACAAGGCCCACTACATTGTAAACTGATTAATTTACTAAACTTCTAAAGTGAACATAAAATATGTTCTAACATTCTCCCCCTAAGTTTTGTAAAGTAATCATTCTCTGATCAGCTCCAGCTTCAACTCTTCTTCCCCTTGATTTCTTTAGAAAACTTAGTGTTGCATAAACATCAAAGCATCCTTAAATCACCCCCTAGAATGTAGCTCTTATCCTTGGAGTTTCAATTGAAATATCAGATCTGATGTAGACGACTGAGTGCACATAAAGACAACTTTTATCTCTAGTAAATCCAAAACATTTCTTAACGCCCACAAGAATGATATGTGCGGATTATGGAATGACAATCAAGTGCATCTTCAGTGTATAACATCTGATCTGTATTTGAACAATGAGTTGAAATTAGAATTCAACTTAAGAACTTCATCTTATAAGCTTACGGGCGGTAGCATCCAGTATTAACACTACAATGCAAAGGTTAGAAGGTAAGCAATTGTTCAACAACTGATAGAAGATACTCATAATGACTTCTCTCTAGAATACTGAATAATCAAATCCATAACTCCTTTCTTCACGAATCACCGGGATGATTATAAGCGCTCAGGATTCTGAATTACAACTCAAGCATCAGAACAATGATTGCAGTCGCTCAGACTACTGAGTGATCAGTTCAGAAGAATGATAAAGTGCTCTCAACGGTCTAACAACTCAAGAAGCTTTCCAGACTGATGATTGCAGATGCTCAGACAGCTAATTCAATCCAAGCACAGACCAAATCTGAAAATCCAGAATCTGAAAATCTTGCAAAGCATGAGCACTCGTATAAGAATAGATCAGTTGCTAATGATATGTGACAAGCATATGATAAGAGTGATGTCACATATGCATTCCGCGTAAAAAGCTCAGGAACAGGGCAAACTTGTATCAGAATGGGTTCAGAACAGTCAGAATTCTCAAAAACATCAAAATTCGCAGATCACTATTCACCATGATGCACAATTCGCAAGATGGACTAAGCCTAATATCACAATTCGCAAAGGCTTTCTGCGAATCCTCAACTTTCGCAAGCCTCATATATGCGAATTCCTCGCATTTCGCAGACTTCACACCAACGAATCCTCAGAATTCGCAATACACTAACCTACGAATCTTGGACTTTTTGCAACACTCTTGTCTGCGAATCCTTGACATAGAACATTTTTCAAATTGGAAGCCATTAGTGGCCTGCGAATTCTTAGAATTCGCACATAACTAATGCACAGTAGTCTGTGAGTCCTTTAACATTCGCACGTAACTACTTGCGAATTCCATACTTGTAAAATTTTGTTGTGTCCAAATGTTCTTTCTGTGAATTCTAACACCTGCGAATTCTTTAACATCTACGAGTTCTTCCTGAATCTTGCGAATTCTTGTAGATCTGGAACGATTTTCTAACTTTCTTTAAATCCAACCTCTATACATCGAATTTTGAGCTGATTCTTTGTATGCAAGTTCGAAAATAACTGTTGAGCACATTTGTAGTTGATCACCAACACTAATTACGACTCTAAGCAAAAAATCGATCCAACCACAGTGAATGAATATTTTCGAACAAAAGAACTATAAAATCGACCAATCTGACTTTCTGGAATGAAATTGGAACTTGTTATTGATTCAATAATGATAAACTATAACCATTGAATCAATTTAACATCAAAGAACAACCAATTTCACAACAAATCCAGAAATCAAAAAATTATCGACTGTTCTATTAAAAAACCAATCAGATCTCGATCGTGCAAAGAAAAGTTTCTCTGTTAAGCTCTGATACCACTTGATAGGTCCATTTGAGATCAATGATTGGTTTGATTGAATGATAAACAAGGATGAAAGGGATAGAAATTTGTATATTTATTCAAGACTGAAAAGTTAAGACTACAACTACTAGAGAGCAATTGTAATCATACGGCTACATTGTAAAATGATGGTTAACCTAAACTAGGATACATGATTCCTATATATACCCCCAAGCCCTTGTATACATTTTAAGCCCAAACCCATATACAAGGCCCAATACATTGTAAATTGATTACTTTACTAAACTTCTAAAGTGAACATAAAATATGTTCTAACAGATTTTAGGAAAAAACTTACGGAGGAGGAAACTATTTTTTTAGAAAGAAGGATATCGGAAGAGGAGGTATGGGACGTGGTAGCAATAAATCACTAGGACCGGACGGTTTTACAATGGGTTTCATGAAGAGATTTTGGGAAATATTAAAGGGGGATCTAATGGCAGTAATTGATTGGTTTTAGGAAGAGAAGAAAATTAGCGACGGATGCAACGCGTCCTTTTTGGCTCTTATACCTAAAAATACAAATCCGGTTGGCCTAAATGATTTTAGACCAATAAGCTTTATTGGAGTGCTCTACAAAGTCATCTCTAAAATTTTGGCGGAAAGAATGAATACGGTAATGGGGAGGCTTATTAGTAAGGAGCAAAGCGCCTTTCTACGTGGTAGGTCTATCTTGGATGGGATCCTTATAGCAAATGAGACAGTGGGCTTCTTGAGAAAAAATAAGAGGAAGGGTCTAATTTTTAAAGTAGACTTTGAGAAAGCATACGACTCGGTGGAATGGGCATTTCTTTTGGACAGATTGAAAGATATGGGATTTGGGGTAAAATGTAGAAAGTGGATTGAAGAATGTCTAAAGTCGGCAAAGATTTCGGTGTTGGTAAATGGGGCTCCTACAAAAGAATTCCGTATGGAAAGGGGGTTAAAGCAAGGGGATACTTTAGCGCCTTTCCTCCTTTTGGTCATTGCCGAAGGACTACATATCAAGATGAGGGAAGCAGTGGAAAAAGGCTTGTTCAAAGGCATAAGAGTGGGAAAGGAAAAGGTAGTGATTACTTACCTTCAATATGCGGATGGCGTTATATTCTTTGGAGAGTTGGAGTCATCCAATATCATCAATCTTATGAAAATTCTGAAATGCTTTTATATGGTCTCGGGGTTAAAGTTGAATCTAAGTAAAAGTAAAATTTATGGTGTGGGGGTACCGTCTAAAGAAGTTTATGCGTGGTCGAGTGGCTTGGGGTGTGGAAGTGGCACATTACCCTTTACATATCTTGGGTTATTGGTGGGTTCGTTTATGAGTAGGCTCTCGCATTGGAGGTGATTGAAAAAATGAAGAATAAACTTACGCCTTGGAAAACAAAAAGGATCACGTTCGGAGGAAGATGGACGCTGGTGAAATCGGTTCTTGGTAGTGTATCTCTATATTTTTTCTTGTTGTTTCGTTCCCCGATAAGTGTGATAAATTTTCTAAAGCGGGTGAGATGTCATTTTGGGGGGGGGGGTGGGAGAAGTGGTGAGGGTGACACTATGGGGAAGTGTCGGCCATGGGTTAAGTGGGAAAGGGTTTTGGGACCTTTTGAAAAGGGGGGGTTGGGAATTGGTGGTCTAAAGGAGGCAAATTGGGGATTGCTTGGCAAATGGTGGTAGAGGTTCCATAATGAAAAAGAGGCTCTTTGGGTAAAGATTATTAAGAGTATCTATGAGTGGGATGTGGGCTTTATTGAGGGAGGGACAAGGGTATTGGAAAGGAACTCAACTTGGTCAAATATTATTAAGGTTGGGAAAGCGATAGATAAAGAAGGGATACTCTTTTCGGGGTCTTTTGGAAAAAGTGGGAGATGGCTCGGATATTTGGTTTTGGGAGGATAAATAGGCGGAAAATGAGAGACTTAAAGAGATGTTTAATAGGTTATACCAACTCGAAACGAATTAGGAGGTGTTGGTAAGGGACCGAGGGGTACATCAAGGAGATCATTGGGAGTGGAAGTGGGGGTGGAGAAGGGAATCAAGGGGAAGGGAAATTAGGGAGTTAGAGGCTCTAAATAATGTGATTAGAGAATTTTGACCTAAGGAAGGAAGTGAGGATGGGGCTCTTTGGAGATTGGATACACTAGGAGGTTTTTTGGTAAAAAACACTACGAGATTTGATAGAGGTAAATCGAGTAGAAGTAGGTGGAAATGTTGAAAAAACTAAGTGGGTGAAATCAATTCTGAAGAAAGTTTGTATTCTTGTGTGGAGAGCAATCCTTGGGAGAATTCCTACAAGATCGGTCTTGGACAAGATGGGGTTTGATTTAGACTCCACTCTTTGTCCAAGATGTGGAAAAGAGGTTGAAACGGTGGACCACGCACTTGTTAATTGTGAGGAGATAAATACCATATGGAAACTTGTGGGGAGGTGGTGGAATCTAAATTTGGAGCCGGTGGGTACTTTGAATGAGGTTATGGGGATTGGGGGGATAATGGGAAACAATTCATAAGTAACAAAGAAGTGGATAGCTGTGGTATGGAGTGTGATTTACCTTATTTGGGCAAAATCGAAATAAATTGATTTTTGAAAAAGATTGTAAAGAGGTAGAGGACTTGTTCTTTGAGTTCCAATTAAAATCGTTTGAGTGGATCTCTAGGAGGGACAAAGAGTTGGCTTTGGACTGGATTTCGTGGTTGTCGAACCCTAGCGTTCCGTGATTTATGGGTTAGGAAAGGAAGAAGATGAGAGGAGATTTGAAAGATAGGAATAGATGTGTTCAGAAGATCGTAAAAGGAAAGGTCGACTACAGTATTATAGGGCAACAAGAAAGTAAAGTGATAGTGATAAGTTACTAGATAAGGACAAGGGGTAGCGACGTGACAACGGAAAGCAACTGGGTGATCGATGATATGCAGGTAGAATTTAGAAAGAGAGATCGAGGAGGTCAAGGAGGTTATGGCGCATCTGCGGTTTCAAAAGAAGTAGTTCAGCAACGAAAGGCCCATCGAAGCCTGTTTGCGATCGGCTTCTTGAGAGGTTTGCTGCTGTTGAAAATACTCCATCGAAGCCTGGTGATGGTAGTGGTTCTAGGGGGTGGCTTTATACCTGTGGTCGTGCAGGGGGATGAGGTCGAGGATGGGTTCGGGGCTGTCCGGGGATGATTATCGCAGCATCTTGAGTTCTGTTTTTTTTTACAGTAGTGGTTGTTTGCTCCTTGCAAACTCCGATTTCACAGTATTGTTTTTTGTTTTTCTATTTTTACAGATTGGTTTCTACCTGCTGTTTTTTCGTTGGTATGTTTGGTGCTGTGTTGTAAACTACTTTCTTGGTTGTTTGGTAATAAAGGTGATCTTGATGTTGTTCAAAAAAAATTACAACCCTTTACCAAGAATAGGAGTATTTGAACATTTTTATGGGTAGGGGTGTAAGCGAATCGAGCTTTTAACGATCTACTCGAGCTCGAACGCAAAATAATGCTCGTTTAGTTAAACAAGTCGAGCCCTGAAAAGCCAATGCTCGACTCGTTCGAGAACTCAATTAAATTTTTTGAGTCGAGTCGAGCCCTACGTATATACGAGCTATACATGTTTATAAATCATTAAATACAAAAAATATAATTGTTGTTTGAAAGACTTGAACCAATGACCTTAAGCATAGAGGCAATAAGTCTTACCAATACTCCAAGTTATCTTTTGTTTACCTTTTGGCTTGTAAAAAATATAACATATAAAATAAGCTATTAACTATTAAGCATTAAAAAAAATCAGGTGAGTAGGTACCATTGATTTTCTCAAAGCATTCATACATTCTTCAAGACGATGGGAACTGTAAGTGGCAAGTTAAATAAAATATTTCTCCTCATGTCCTCCACCTTTCATTTCACATACGATGACCACGATTCCATCCTACACCTCTCAATTCAGATAAGTTCATTCGACGAATTTCTCCATCCTCGATATCCTACTGTTCATTCGACGGATTTTCCCATATTAGATTTTGTCGTCGAGTTATCTTGGTAAGCTAATTGCTTATGTCTCTTATTCCATTTTTCTTTTTTGTTATAGAAAATTATAAGTTTGGATAATCAGTGTATATATTTGAAATCAAAGACAAGCACGCCAACTGTTTGATGTTATGTACGTTTGAAATCAACTGATATGTATTCACACAAATACTACATTTTGTTGGTTTAGTTTGGGTTTTATTGATAGTTGAAGTTTTTTTTTACTTTAGAAAAGTTGTATTTCATAATGATTAGAAATGTCGATGAAACTGAAGCCTATGTTTAGTTTGTGATAAATTCCATAATGATTTGAATTAGGAAAGTGAGATTTGATGTCTAAAGCAAATAGCACATTACTTGTTAAGGAACATAGTGAATGATAATAAACCAATGATCTTTGGTGGAAAAAATAATAATAAACTAAGGATCTTAAAAATTTCAGGTTGATGTGTTCTCAACCACTAGAATTCCATAATCATATTGCTAGCAAGTTTATTAGCCAACTATAGATTTAGAATGTATACCAGGCTTGTCAATGAAACTGAAGCGTGCATTAACCACAAAGCTTTTCAGCTTCAATGCTTCCAAAATAGTTATTACATATCACATATTTAGATACAACATGTGAAAGGGGAGCATCCAAGCCAACATGTTTGATGAAATTCAACAGATTTCTAACTAAACTATATATAAATTTACAAATGGTAGAGGAGTATCCAAGCCAACTTGTGAAAGGGGAGCATCCAAACTGTTAGTGTATATTTCTGTATAAGGCCCAGGCCCATGGGCCCATATAGTCTATGTATATAAAACCCTCGTATCTTCTAGTCTAGGTTAACTTTTCTCATTATTACTTTGTCATATTATAAGTTTATTCTCTCAATCAATATATCGAAGTCTCAAGCCTTCAGCATATTCATCGTCTCTTTCATCATCATCATCTTCTAACATGGTATCAGAGCTGTAGATTTTCTTTCATTCTCACCGTCATCATCGTTCCTCTCAATCATCCTAGCCACAGTCAACTGTCACCGTCTCTCGACCCTAGACGCAGTCGACCTCAAATAAACCCTCGCCGTCACCGCCTCTCTGTCTCTCGTCACCTTTGAATCAAGCCAAAATCGTACGGGTTCGTCCTCTCTGTTTCCCATCTTCGAATCAAACCGACAATCGAAACCCTAGCCGCAGATCGGAAGAACTCCGGTCGCAAACTCCATACCGGTCGATATCGGTCGACACACCAGAACACCGGTCGACACACCAGAACACCGGTCGACACACAGGTCCGGTCGGTCAGGACACCGGTCAATCAAGACACCGGTCGCTTTCTTTTGCACCATCAACCATTCACGCAACACTCCTTTTGCACGACTCGTCTCTCGCGCGAAACTTTTCTTTGCGCCACCTACTGTTAGCGCAAAACCTACTTTACGGGACCTGTTGTTCATGCAAGACTCCTTTTGCGCCACCCACTCTTCACGCAAATCAATATTTTACGCCACCTTCTAGTAGCGCAAAGTGTTACTTTGCTCCAGACACTGTTCGCGCGAACCATCTTTTTGCGCCAGCCACTCATAGCGCAAAACTGTAGTTTGCGCCAGACTTTCGTAGCGCAAATCTGAACTGTTTCTCGTCACATCCATGGCTGCCAATCTCAGTCACTCAAATCCCATTTCGGTTGTTTCCATTGGTAGCAACTACATCTTGTGGCATCACCATATGTCAATTCTGCTAAAATCTCATGGGCTTTACACCTATGTTACTAGTGCATCCAAACTTCCAGTTCAGGCAGCAACTGAGAATGCTGTTGATTTTGTAAAACGCATGAATGAGTGGGACATCAATAATGCTCGTATTCTGGGTTTCATTAATGCCTCCACTACTTCTGAGATCAACCAACAGTTTCTTGGCTATGTCACCGCCAAAATTCTCTGGGATTTTCTCGCCAAGCGATACACGTCATCGGGTCTATCTCATCAGTTGCAACTGTGGACCACCTTTTAGAACAAACATCAGCTTCCAGATCAATCCGTAAACTCTTATATCTCTGAAATTCAGTCTCTCAGAGATCATATAAGTCTTGGAGCACCACAAATTTTTGATGAAACGGCTCAACAGTTCACCGCCTACTTCAACCAGCTTCATTTGATCACCATTCTGATGGGTCTTACAGATAAATTTGAGAATGTTAGTGATTCTCTTCTTCATAGGAAGCCCCTACCCACTGTTGAAGAAGCCATATCAGAATTGTTAGGTGAAGAAACTCGTCTTCACATGCACTCACCGATGCCCACTACTGATAGCGTTCTCTTCACGTCTCATCCCAAGTCCAAAGGTAAATGGACCAACAACAACCATTCCAAATCTGTGGGAAAGACGAACACATCTGAGTGTGCCTTTTGCCATTCTACTGCTCATCTTCTCCTTGATTGGCCTATTCGCAAGTGCCGTAAGTGTGGCATCACTCATCCGCGCCATTATGAGTCTGACTGCCCTAAGAACTTAAAGCACACTGGCCCTCAGAACCGGACTCACGCTGTTGTTGGGTCTACTATCGCTGATAACGAGGTTTCTTCAGTCTTCTCACCTGACCTAATGGAACTGATGTGTCGCAATCAGGAACTCATGGAGCAGATCATGTCTTGTGCTATAGGTATGAATTCTCCACACTCAGCTGCATCAGGTAACTTATGGCTTTTTGACTCTGGGTGTTGCAATCATATGACACCCTGCACTGATGGTTTTGTTTCTAAGAAACCACCTCAGCATTTTACGTCAGTACGAACTGCTGACAACACTGGCCTACCGGTATCTTTTAGTTGAAATGTCTCCACTACTCATATACAATTACCGGATGTTCTAAATGTTCTGAAACTATCTCTGAGCTTAGTTTCGATTGCGCAACTTCTCGAATCTAATTTGATCATTTTATTCATTCTTCTGGTTGTGTTGTACAGGATCCAAAGACCAAGCAGATCCTTGGACTCGGCCGTAAAGTTGGACGGATGATTGAAGTGGTCTACCTTTGTCTTCCATTACCCTCTTCAAGTCTTGTTGCCTCAATTTCCAATACTTCTTCCTTTGACTTGTGGCATGCCCGACTAGGTCACTTATCTCTAGCCAGAATGTTGGATCAGTAATTGTATTCAACATTAAAGTTCAGGGTTCAAATTGTATTTATTTAATAGTTAAGTTGTAATTGGGCCCAAGCCCATTAGGCCTATACGGCTTAGATATAAATAGGTTTAATTAATTAGGTTTTAAGGTTAATCCTCTAAGAATCCTCATTATTACTTTTATAATCATATAGAGAGAGGTAGCCGTATTCTCTGTAATCGTATTCAAGGTATCAAGAACACACACAAGGTTTTCATTGTTTAATCAAGGGATCGTGGTATGTTATTCTGACCTGTTTATCTCTTGAGCTATATTATTGTGTGTGATTGTTAATCAACTAGTTATCTGGGTTTAACAAGTGGTATCAGAGCCTAAAGAATCAAGTTTTTGGATCAAACAATTATCTGTTCATCGATTTTACTGTTCATCGACTTTTCACTGTGCGATAATCAATTTCTTGAATTAATGTGTTTTTATGCTTGAAATCGATCTGATTAGATGAGTTTTATGTTATTAAATGTTATCTGACAGATTAATTGCACTTTAAACTCATAAATCGATTGAATCTTGATGATTTTTTGGATACTGGGCTCAACTGGTTCATGAATTGTCGATACTGTGTTCTTCAAGTTGAGTCATAAAAGTTGGTTTTTAATCATTAATGTTGATTGCATTCCAATCGATATATGTTTATGGGTAAGAAAGTCTGATTTTTGCATTTGAATTTGAGTTCTCGATTGGTTTTTGGGTTGATTATCGTTGTTCTGGGTCGAACTAAAGAACACCGGTCGTTATTCATCGTGGTCCGGTCCCGGTCGCTTCATACCAGTAAGTCGATACTGGGCGCACCATACCGGTCTCCTCACAACACCCCACCCTGGTCAGCATCCCGGTCGACACTCTGGTCCGATCGACACAGGTCCGGTCGACATCGATCCGGTCCCAGTCGAAGCACATTACCGATCGATGGCTAATACCGGTCGAAGGTCCTCTCCGGTCGTGCAACACACCGGTCAACCTCAAGACCCCGGTCGAGCAGGACCCCAGTCAAGCAAGACCCCGATCACTCTTTTGCGCCAACAGCTATTCGCGCAAACATTTGTTTTGCGCCACCCGCAGCTCGCGCATATATCCTTTCGCGCGACCCACGTCTAGCGCAAATTACACTTTTGTGCCATCCTTTACTCACGCAAAACTCTTCTTGCGCCACCCATTACTCGCGCAAATCTCACTTTTGCGCCACCCATTGATTGCGCAAAACGCCTGATCTTTTGCGTAAATTTTTTCTCTAGGGGCGCTGCCCCCATACCCACGCAAGGGCTAAGTCTGCGGAGGGGGACAAAGTTCTGTTCGTGATCAAAATTTTCTTATTTTCAGTATTACTCTGTATTTAATTGATTTTATCTACTGTTTGCGAATTCTGCATTTGATCATTTTTGGAAATTTATTTTTCTGAAAATTTTTTAGTGTAGTTTTTATCCAATTCTTGATTCTAAGATCTTACAAGTTGATTTAAGTGGTAAAGATATCATCATGCCTTACACAGAAGAGAAGGGAATTACATTACTGACCAAGAGAGACTATGCTTTAGCATATATGCCAGAGATTCCAGCACTTGAAGTTGCGAATGAAAATCTGAAGATTCGGAACTCATTCCTCCTTGATCAAATTAATAAGTTGCAAGATGATAAATGCCTAAAGAAAGATTTTGTTTGCTCATAATGCATTAACGATTCTAAAATTAATTTTGCAGGAATTATTGAGTCGAAAGAGAAAGTTATAATTCAAGCTCTACATGGTCAAAGAAGGAATTAATGCAAAGAGAGCTTGAGGAGCTTAGAAGGAGAGCAAGTGTTGCAAGTGATACTAGTAATGGACTGAGAAAGAAAAATTCTCAAGTCTTTGCGGAAAGAGATAAACTGAAAGATAAAGTCTTCAGTCTTGAGGTTGAAATTGATATGCTGAAAGAAAAGGCAACCCAAGACAAAGACAATACAAAAGTCCAAGATGAAATGTTGAAGATTCAGAAAGAAAGAAAAGAACTTGCTAAGAAATTCTCTGATTTCTCCAAAAAAGCCTTTGAAGAGAAGAAATCTTTAGAGCTTAAATGTGTTAAGCTTTCTCAACAAGTTTCAGACTTTGAGAAGGTTATCATTCTTGAGAGAGAAAAGGTTGAGAAAGAGAAAAAGATATCTGAGCTGAAGGATATAAATAAAGAATTTTCTAAAGAAAAGAAAGATCTAGAGACCGAGATAGCTAAGCTAACAGGAAAGTTATCTGAGTTGTCAACAAACATTCTGGAGGAAAAGAAGATGAAATCTGAATTGCAAAAGAAGTTTGATCTGATTGCACAGGAAAGAAACAGTTTGTCGTCAAAGATAAAGGAACTTGAAGAGACTGTATTCAAGGTGAAGTTAATTGAGCACAAGACGCCAGACTCAATAGCTCAATCACCGAAAGATGATCTAACTGCATGCGAAAGCTCATTCAATTCAGCATCAAGTTCAATGCTTAATGTTTCTAATAATCCTTTGTTTGATGTAACTGATAATCATACTTCTGAACATACAGATCAGATTCATCCTTCTAACCTTTTCTATGACAAAAATGTTGATGGTTCAGGTAACTTCAAGAAGAATAAGTCTCGGAAGAAAATGTTCTGGAGAAGGGAAGATAAAAAAAAAGATAGAGAAAATTGGATCTGGAGAGTTAAAGGATCTCCAGAGGAGAAGAACACCGATAAATCATTTGTGCATACATCAAATGCAAAATGGAACTATGCCTCAAAAGGTAAAACTTTTGGCAAACCTGATCTGGTTTACACTATCAATCAATTGATCAGGTTAGCACAAAAGAAAATTAGTTGTTCCTACTGTGGCTCAAATGATTTTGTAAGAAAAGATTATGTGAATAACTGGTATGGTTCTTATTTTATCTCTCCTACTAGAACTACAACTAACCCATTAGGACCCAACTACCAGTGGGTACCTAAAGCTAAATCTATGTTGCAGGCCCCAAAGTTTAAGGGGGAGAAAGAACAATGACTTCTGATTACTACAGATCAGGACTCTTGCCTCATTGTCAAAAAGATAACTTCTAAGTACAACAGCTTAGGACTCGGACTTCAATGTCAAAGAGTTTGATTTCTGAATTTACTCTAATCCTTGTAATTCAGAACTTGGTTTCATGATTAAGGATTATGCACATATTAAGGAGGAGCTTATATGCTTTATACTTTTACTGATGTGTTTTCTGATGTTTCAGGAAAAGATTAAATACTATTCTCACCGGAGAATATGTATAATGGCTCTTGAATAATTCAGTTCAAGACCTGTTCTTCAAGGATAAAGTAACTATGGCTTCTAATCGCATCTGATTAGAACCCGCACTTCAGTGCTTTATTTTTTCTGTTTTCTGTTTCTAAAAAAAAAATCTTAAGTTGAGGGGGAGCTTAACTGTCAAAGAGCTTAATTGTCAAACTCCTTTTAGTTTGAGGGGGAGAATTTCATTGTCAAACACACAAATGTTTTGAATTCACCAAATTTTTATTCTTCTTGTTTGTATTCCTTTGTGCTTTCATGTACAAAAGACTGTTGAACAACACGTTCTTTTAGAAAATACATGGGATTCAGTGTGTGAGCTTAACAGAACTTCCATGGATTCACGATAACCAGTGTTTCCTACCCAGGAAGTATTCCCTGAGTGACTGAGGGGAGAGGGGTCAAAAGATTGAGTGTTGGTGTGTGAAGAGGTAAAATGGAAAAGAGAGATTGGTTAGAAGTGAGATTTAACAGTTTAAAAGAAAGAGGGTGAGAGAATAGAGTAAAAGAATATCAAACTCTGCACCAAACTTCTTTATGAGTCGGGCAGCCACATTATCTGTTGTTTCACATTTCTTTGTGAATGACATTGAAAAAGGCACCTAGCCCATGCCATCTCTTGCATACAACCCCACCAGCTACTCATTCTTTTCTCAAAAAGAGAATGTTTCACATTTTCTGGGGAAGCAACACATACTCTTTTGGTTCCTCATTTGGAAGATATTAATATTGAAAAAAAAGGAAAGTTGCCCAACCTTCGAACCCTTTCTCATGCACATTGAGTCGTTGTATAATTTGTTGCGGTCTCAACAAGTTTATATACTTTGAGCCTACATTGAAAAACAATCATCAGTGCTTAATTCTTTCATACACATGCACGAACACACAGAAATCTGTTTTCTGCCAGAACGTTCATAGATAACCATGTGTTATTCGATGATTGAATGGAAGTCCTGGGGAGCCAACATCACAACCAGCTCCTTATATAGTAACTTCGTGTTACTCAGTAACTGTGTGTTACTGACAGGCATTTTAACTGAGTCATTTGTTAATTCAGGGTTACACCTATTAAACTGTTTGAATTTGAAAAGATTCAAATGGTTACTACTTGTTATTTGAATCTGCAAAGATTGAAATAATCACTCTTTCCATTTAGGGAGACTGCTCTTATTTCCACACAGGGATCTATACATGAAGACAGCGCTTAATTGATGACTATACAACAAGGAGAAGATTATTTTGCTATGTTTTGATGATGATGATTCTCACCATTCATCAAAAAGGGGGAGAATATAATATGAAGACTGCTGAAGATTTCAAAGAATTCAAAGTGTCTGAACTTATTTGATCTATCAAAAGTCTGATTGAAGATGATCGTCAGAAGGACACTTCATTTAAAGAAAGAGAAAGATGAAGACTATATCTGGAGTTTTCAAGAGAAGTGAAGACCCGAAGCAAATTGCCAATTTTTTTTTTAATCTTGAATCCAAAGGGGGAGATTGTTGGATCAGTAATTGTATTCAACATTAAAGTTCAGGGTTCAAATTGTATTTATTTAATAGTTAAGTTGTAATTGGGCCCAAGCCCATTAGGCTTATACGGCTTAGATATAAATAGGTTTAATTAATTAGGTTTTAAGGTTAATCCTCTAAGAATCCTCATTATTACTTTCATAATCATATAGAGAGAGGTAGTCGTATTCTCTGTAATCGTATTCAAGGTATCAAGAACGTACACAAGGTTTTCATTGTTTAATCAAGGGATCGTGGTATGTTATTCTAATCTGTTTATCTCTTGATCTATATTATTGTGTGTGATTGTTAATCAACTAGTTATCTGGGTTTAACACAAAATAAAATCATTAGCTAATTTAGGGGTGTTAGGAAATTGTGTATCACATGGATATATCTCATGAAACATCGTTCGGAACTACCTAAAATTTATATTATGTTTGCTCGGATGATTCTCACCCAATTCTCAAAATCTATAAAGATTCTTAGAGCTGACAATGTTATGGAATACAAAGAGTCCTCTCTTCTCTCCTTTCTTCAATCTCAGGGGACTCTCTCTCAGTACTCCTGTCCCGGCACATCTCCTCAAAATGGTTGTGCCGAACGCAAACACCATCATATTCTTGATACGGTTCGCACTTTTCTCATTTCTGTTAAATGTCCAAAACGTTTTTGGGGTGAAGCTTCTTTCACTGCAGTTTATACTATCAATCGTCATCCTACTCCCATCCTTAATAATAAGTCTCCTTATGAGGCTCTTCATGAGGTCACCCCTGCCTATGAACTTCTAAAAGTTTGGGGTAGTGCTTGTTTTGTTCAGTTACAATCTCATGAACATACCAAACTTGAACCTCGCTCCAGACTTTGTTGCTTCCTTGGATATGGTATTGAGCACAAGGGTTATCGCTGTTGGGATCCTATCTCCCAGCGTCTTCGTATATCTCATCACGTTACCTTCTAGGAACATGTTCCTTTTTCTTCTATATCCAAGTTTTGTGATTCCCCTGCCTTCACTGCTCCGTTCTTTACTGATGCTTTCGTCTCATTGGACTCACTCCAATCTGACATCATATCGTCTCCGCCTATTGTTCAAACATCTTCTGACTCTGCCTCTCCTTCAGAGTCTCCTGCTCCTACACCACCTGCATCTCATAGTTTTCCTGATCAACATCAATCATCTGCTTCATCCGCACAGTGAACATCTGAGCTGGCTGCTGAGTCTTTGGCTCCTGGAACGTGTCAATCTCTGAATGTTAGACGATCAGATCGGGTAAGACAAGTTCCTACTCATCTCCGTGATTATCATGTTTATGCTACTCTGTTGTCCAATCACGAACCTACTTCCTACAAGGAAGCCTCCTCTAATCTTGATTGGCAGAAAGCTATGGATGAGGAACTTCAGGCTCTTGACAAAGCTCAGACATGGGACTCTGTTCCTCTTCCACCAGGCAAGTCACCCATTGGTTCCAAATTAGTGTTCAAAATCAAGACAAAATCTGATGGCTCTATTGATCGATACAAAGCTCGCCTGGTGGCAAAGGGCTTCAATCAAGAGTACGGCATTGATTATGAGGAGACATTTGCACCTGTTGCTCGAGTCACTTCTGTTCGCAGTCTCCTAGCCATCGCAGCTACAAACATTGGCCTTTCTTTCAGATGGATGTTAAGAATGCCTTCTTGAACGGTGACTTATCTGAGGAAGTCTACATGACACCTCCTCCAGGCGTTCGACTTCCACAAGGTCATGTTTTTCGTCTTCGGAAGGCTCTTTATGGTCTCAAGCAAGCTCCGCGAGCTTGGTTTGAGAAGTTCAGTTCCACAGTCACCTCTCTGGGTTTCTCACCCAGCAACTATGATTCATGACTGTTTACTCGGACCACTGAGGCTGGCACAATCTTACTTCTTTTGTATATGGATGATATGATTATCACTGGCAGTGATTCTACAGGCATAGCTAATATCAAGACATCTCTCAGCTCCGGTTTTGAGATGAAGGATCTTGGTTTTTTACACTATTTTCTTGGTCTTGAGGTGCTCTCAGATCCATCGAAAATTTATCTTTGTCAAGCCAAATACACTTCAGATCTCTTGTCAAAAGATGGGATTACTGACAACAAAACTGCATCCACTCCTCTTGAGCACAAACTTCATTTGGCTCCGAATGCTGGACCTCCTCTGCGTGATCCTACTTTGTATCGACAGTTAGTGGGGTCACTTGTCTACCTGACAGTGACTCGACCTGACATTGCCTATGTTGTTCATACCGTCAGTCAGTTCATGTCTGCACCCTGTTCCGATCACTATGCTGTTGTCCTGCGCATCCTTCGATATCTAAAAGGGACCATGTTTCACGGTCTTCACTTTACATACACATCATCATTGACCTTGCGAGGTTTTTCTGATGCTGATTGGGACAGTGACATGACTGATCGTCGCTCCACTACCGGCTACTGTTTCTTTCTTGGAGACTCACTCATATCTTGGAGGAGCAAGAAACAATCTCTTACAGCTTGGTCTAGTACTGAAGCTGAGTATCGAGCACTAGATGACACAACTCAAGAACTTGTGTGGTTACGCTGTCTACTTTCTGACATGGGGGCTCCTCAACATTCTCCAACTCCATTGTGGTGCGACAACAACAATGCGATTCAGATCGCTCACAATGATGTCTTTCACGAGCGAACGAAGCATATTGAAATTGACTGTCACTTTGTTCGTCAACACGTGACTCGTCAGACTATCCAGCTTCTTCCTATTTCAACTATTGATCAACCGGCCGACATCTTCACTAAAGATCATCTACCAGGACGGTTTCGTGATCTAGTTTCCAAACTCCATCTGGGTTATTATTCTCCCGATTGAGTTTGAGGGGGGATGTTAGTGTATATCTGGGTATAAGGCCCAGGCCCATGGGCCCATATAGTCTCTGTATATAAAACCCTTGTATCTTGTAGTCTAGGTTAACTTTTCTCATTATTACTTTGTCATATTGTAAGTTTATTCTCTCAATCAATACATCGAAGTCTCAAGCCTTCAGCATATTCATCGTCTCTTTCATCATCATCATCTTCTAACACAAACCAACATGTAGAAGAGGAAAATCATGTTACTAAAAGAAAAGGAACTAAAAAAACTGTATCTGGAAACATATGATTGAGGTGGAGACAGATGAAGGAAGAAAAATACAATGTATACATTGCAAGGAGCATTTTTCTATCAGTTCTACGGCGACTACAACAATGTTCAAGAGACACTTACAAACTTGAAAATAGAAGAAAGTTGCAATGAATAACCAACGGTTGCTTAATTTTTTGTCCGTCTCTGATACAGGTGAGCAAGAAACTTTTCTTCCTATGCTTAGTAATGGTAGATATGATCCAGCTATTACTAGAGAGTTAATTTCTCATTGGGTTCTTATGCATGAACATCCTTTTTGTTAAGTCGAAATATTGTATCCAAGATTTAATAGGAAAGTCAACATTGTAAAAGTCAACATTGTCTAAGTCAAAGGTGTTTTAGTTTCCTTAGCCTCTAAGGCTTTGTAATAGTTAGGTGGTATATATAGGTTTGTCTTTGTAACTTCTAAAAAACGTTCTAGAGGATTATGCTTCATAGTAATATTCAGAAATTGTGGAATACAAGATCTACCTTCTCTCTCTAGACTTTCTCTCTCTAAATCTTGAGTAATTGCTTGTTGTGATTGGGATTTTATGATTAACAATTGGTATCAGAGTCGTACCAAACTTTTCAGGAATGATTAGATCATGATTTGAATTGAAATTTATGTGTTTTTGGATTGAAAATCTTATTTTCGATTTTTTTTTTCAAGAAACGAGTTTGCTACTGTTTCATCTGAATTTTTTGTGAAAATCGGTTTTTAATGCAAGAAAATGGATTCATTGTGTTCGATTTATGTTGGTGATTGATTGTTGTTTTGATTCCATCTCGAAATTCGAACAAAATCGGTTTCAATTTTTGATTTTTGATATTTTCGTGAAAACATGTTCGGTTTCTGTTCTTGATTGAAATTGTGCAAATTGGTGTTTTTAATCGAAAATTGATATTGAATTTGTGTTTAGAAGTGTTTGTTGTTGACGCTGATAAGTTTCTGAGATCAATTGTGCAGGTTACAATCGATTTGAGAAAGAATCTGACAAGAACACAGTTTGCGCTTCATTCATAACGCTTTGCGTTTCATTCATAATGCTTTGCGCCTCATTCATAGAAGTTTGCGCTTCATTCATATATTTTGCGTATAGTTCTTTGTGATCTAATTCGTGTGTTAGTGAATTTTTCAGCTTCCCGGATCATCAAGGACACGCAAAGTCAGTTTGCGTTTCCCACTACATACGCAAAACCAAGTTTGCGTTTCCTACTGCATACACAAAACCAGTTTGCGTTTCCCTCTACAAACACAAAACCTACTTTGCGTACCCCACTTCATACGCAAATCTTCAATTTGCGCGTCTCCCTGTCTTAGTTAAAAAAAAAGAGTTCGGAATTTTTTTTTTGTGTGTCATCTAAATTTTTTTTAAACTTTGTGTCATATCAAGTGTTTTTCAAATTTTCAATTTTTAATAATTTTTTTCGAAAATTTTCAATTCTATCTGATTGTTGTTTTTCTGATATATAGTTTGGGACGGTCATTCACATTAAGCTGATTACTTTTTCAAGATGTCAATTTTCTACAGATCTAATATATCTGGTATTGAAGCTGGAAAAATTGATCTGAAATTGAAAAATTCAGAATACCTCAAAAGGATTCAGGATTTGCAACTTAAATTGTTCACCTGTATTAAAACTCCTGAATGTATTCAGTGTACTAATAATCGTTCTAAATTTTCAGATATTCTCTATGAGAAAGAAAAAGAGATAAAAGAGAAAGAGAGAGAGATTATAACTCTACAAAGCCAACTGAACAGAAATCATCTGAGCCACAAGCAGAATCAGTTGAGCTTCAAAACGATTTGAAGGATTTCAAAGAGAAGACGAAGGAATTGGAATCTGAGAACTCTGAGCTTAAAAAGAATTTATCTGTTTTGGAAAAACAGCTTGTAGACAGTAAAACTGATTTTGAAAGTGAAAAGAAAAATTTTTCAAAGAAGTTCTCAGACTTTTCAAAGAAGTGTTTTGAGGAAAAGAAGTCAGTGGAGCTTAAATGCTTAAAACTTTCTCAACAAATCTCCGATTTTGAGAAAGTACTGATTTTAGAAAGAGAAAAAATTCGCTAAAGAGAAAAAGGCCATAGAACAGAAAAATGTAGGATTTTTTAAAGAATTATCTGGCCAGCGAAATGAGTCAGAGAAAGGATTTGAAGAAGAACGTTTAATCTTTGAATCTGAAATCAAGAAACTGACTTCCAAATTGTCTGAACTGTCTGCCAATGCGCTGAAAGAGCAAAGAACGAAGTCTGATTTCTCAAAGAAGATTGACCAGCTTGTGAAAGAAAGAGATAACTTTGCGTCAAAGATCAAAGAGCTTGAAAAGTCTGTTTCAAGTCAGAAAGTTGTCTCTTCACAAAGGCAAGTCAAATCATTTAATCAGATTCGCCACACTAACCTTTTATATGATGAATTTTTAGATGGTTCAGATACTTATCCGAGGAGAAAAAGTTTCAAGAAAAAGACACTGGTTTGGCAAAAGAAACCAGTCAAATATGATAAAGAAAAAGAGCTGAATGAGAAGAAATCATGTGTACCTGTACACAAAGCAAAGAAGAACAAAGCATCTAACAGTAAGAAATATTATTGTTCTATTGGTTGTACACATGATCATATCCATAAGACCAGTGATCATTTCTGGTATGGTTCTTACTTTGTTTCCCCCACAAGAACTGCAACTAACATTTCTGGAACCAAATACCAGTGAGTACCAAAGAAGAAAACTGATTCTATGTTGCAGGCATCTCAAGCCAAGGGGGAGTAAGAGAACAATGGCTCTTGAATAACACAGTTCAAGACCCGCACCTCAATGTCAAGAACATGGATTCTAAGTACATCAGCTTAGAACCCAGACTTCAAAGCAGTTTGACTTCTAAACACAACAGTTTAGGACTAGGACCTCAGCGATCAAAAAGACCTTACTCTTGTATGCTTGCATCCGATGGATATTGATGGTCTTCATCCCAAGAGAATTGATCTGATCTCTATCCTATACTTTTTCTTTGCTAGATTTTTCTGATATTGATGGTCTAACAATTCAAAAGGGAGTGTTTGATCTCTATCCTGTTTTACTTGTAATATTTCAGATGCTAAATTTAAGGGGGAGTAAAGGTGGTGGCTTCTGATCACATGACAGATCAGAACCCGTTCATCAATGATCAGAGACGGATATTGTGCTAATATCCAGGGGGAGCTTAAAAGATATAAATCATTTAATCATGATTTGAGTGGGACCTGAAAAGGTAAATACCTTCTGATCCTAGATCTCGGATTGTTTGAAAGAAGAACAACTTTTGAACATGAAAAACAGTTTCTTAAATGTTCAAACCACTTCTTATTCTCAAAAGATTTTATTAATTTAGAAGTTTGATTTTAAATGTTTTTCAAATTTTGAGCTTAATGTTTAACTGACCGTGTGTTTCCAAAGATCAATACTTGTGTATTATCTTGTCCATATACTGTCAAGTATTCATACACACCGGTTCAGTATTTTATTTGAAATTGTTATTACCATGTCTCAAATTCAAACAATTTTTCGATGGTCATACCCCCGTTTGAAATTCAAAGTTGTTGAGAATCATTCATTTTTTACATATTTGTGCTTTCATTGATAAATTGTTTATATTTGTTCATATAAACAAATATCCAATTTTTTGATACCCGAACCATTTGATTTGATCTGTTTGATTCATTGTCAGATTCTCAAAACAATTCTCTTGACTTCATTTCATTCATTCAATATTCTTGTTTTGAGAAATCTTCAAAGTTCAAAATGCTCAAATTTCATATCTGATTTTTGATGAGCATACATACACTGACATATGATTTCTTGTGCTTTACATGTCAAGAAAATCATTGATAAGCATGTACTTTTAGGAACATGGGATTCAGTGTGAGTGCTTAATAAATCTTCCATGGATTCACGATAACCGGTGTTTCCTACCCCGGAAGAAATCCTTTGAGTGATTGAGGGGAGAGGGGTCTAAAAGAATTGAGTGTGGGAGTGAGCAGAGGTAAAATGGAAATGAGAGATTGGTTAGATGTAAGCTTATATGTTTAAAAGAAAGAGGGTGTGAGAACAGAGTTAAAAGAATATCAAAACTCTGCACCAACCATCTTTCTGAGTCGGGCAGCCACATTACTGATTGGTTCACATTTCTTTGGTGACCATCATTAA
Organism: Arctium minus; assembly: GCA_954870635.1. NCBI lineage: Eukaryota > Viridiplantae > Streptophyta > Magnoliopsida > Asterales > Asteraceae > Arctium > Arctium minus. The sequence goes on along the minus strand of OX941092.1, from coordinate 68,727,104 downwards.
AATAGGCAAATAGCCCATGCCATCTCTTGTATACAACCCCACCAGCTGCTCATTTTTTTCTTAAAAAGAGAATGTTTCACATTTTCTGGGGAAGCAGCATATAATCTATCGGATCTTCTTTTGGAAGATATTGATATTGAAAAAGAAGGAAAGTTGCCCCACCTTCGACCCTTTCTCATGCACATTGAGTCCATGTATAATCATTGATGTCTCAGTGATTTACATACTTTGAGCCTTTATGAAACACAATCATTGTGCTAAAATTCTTTCATACACAAGCATGAGCACACAGAAAATCTGTGTTTCTGTCAGAACATTCATAGATAAACCTTGTGTTTTTCAATGATTGAATGGAAGTCCTAGGGAGTCATCATCAAACCAACTCCTTATATTGTACATTTGTTGTACACAGTAACTTGGTGTTACTGACAGGCATTCCTAACTGTTTCGTATGTTGAATCAGGGTTACACGCTCACTATGTCTGAATTTGAAAAGATTCGGATATATACAGTTCATGATTCGGCTCTTCAGATCAAAGTGCGGAAATTGTCAAAGGGGAGATTGTTAGTTGATCTCAAAGGGGAAAATCAAAGTCTGAGCTGAAATTGATGAAGTTTTGATGATAATGATGCTCACATCATCAAAAAGGGGGAGAATTATACAAAGTTCAATTTCAAGAGTTCTTGTTCAAAGTCCAAGTCAGAATTTCAAAATGCTTCCGAAATGCTTCCGCTGATTTAAAGTTCAAGTCTGATAAATAAATTCAAAGCCAAAAGATTCTGAAGGAAGAATGTTCAAAGTTTAATCGAGATGGTTTGTGAAAGTTTAAGTTGCTTCCGCTGATTTAAAGACAAAAGATTCTGAAAAGAAAATTCAAAGATTCAAGAAGGTTTGTTCTTCCAAAGACGGTTCAAAGATCAAGTGATGAAGATACAAGTTTTTCCAAGTTTTTTCAAAGCTGTTATCAAAGTTTAAAGTCAATGTTTCAATTTTGTTTCACTTTCAAGGCATGTTGATTTTTCAAAGCTTCAAAGTTTAAAAAGACTTTTCAAGATTCTTCAAAGGCCAAAAGACTGAAGACTGTTAAAGTCTCAAAGTTCATTGTTCAAGAGACAAAAGCTGAAGAATCAAGAGCTGAAGTTCTGCATCAAATTTTTATTAAATCTTGAATTCAAAGGGGGAGATTGTTAAGTCCAAATATTGTATCCAAGATTTAATAGGAAAGTCAACATTGTAAAAGTCAACACTGTCTAAGTCAAAGGTGTTTTAGTTTCCTTAGCCTTTAAGGCTTTGTAATAGTTAGGTGGTATATATAGGTTTGTCTTTTTAACTTGTAAAAAACGTTCTAGAGGATTATGCTTCATAGTAATATTCAGAAATTGTGGAATACAAGATCTACCTTCTCTCTCTAGACTTTCTCTCTCTAAATCTTGAGTAATTGCTTGTTGTGATTGGGATTTTATGATTAACACTTTTACTATTGTTGAAGAAGAAGGCTTAAATTTGGTTTTTAAAAGTTTGGCACCCAAGTTTGAAAAGACCGGTAGGAATACTGTTAAAAAGGATTGTTTGACCGTTGATGAGATTGAGAAGAAAAAATTAAAGAATTTGTTAGAAGGCATTGACAAAGTTAGTTTGACCACATATTTATGGAAATCTAAGAGTCAAAATATCGAGTATATGGTTATTACGGGTCATTTTGTCGACCCCGATTGGAAGTTTCAAAAAAGAGTTTTGAGTTTTGTTCATATTCCCCCTCCTAGGTGTGGTATAGAAATCGCTGATTGTCTATTGAAATGTCTAAGGGAATGGGAAATAGAAGACAAAATTATGACTATCTCTGTGGATAATGCTTCGACAAATGATTCTGCCATAAAATGTCTACGAGAACATTTTTCAAAGCTTGGGAAGTTGCATTGTGGAGGCAAATTTTTTTTTCATGTAAGGTGTTGTGCGCATATACTAAATCTTATGGTGCAAGATGGGCTATCTCAAATCAAGGATATAGTGGATAAGATTCGTAGTAGTGTGAATTTTGTAAAAGCAAGTGACTTGAGATTAATGACAATTTCTCAAGTTGCAAAACAACTTCATTTGCCTGATAGGAAGCTCATTTTAGATTGCAAGACTAGATGGAATTCTGCATTTAAAATGTTATCTACTGCAATCGTATTTAAAGATGCATTTTAATGTATGAAGTGAGGGATCCAACATATACCTCTTGTCCTACTAGTGATGATTGGGAAAAAGTTAAATACATATGTGATATTTTATAAGCTTTTGATTCTTGTACCAATATAATTTCTAGAAGTGACTATCCAACTTCCAATGTATTTTTTGGGGTGGTTTATTATATTAAACATATTTTGGATAAGCGATCAGAAGATCCTCGTGATTTTGTTAGACAAATGGTAGGAAGTATGAAGTTGAAGTTTGATAAATATTGGGGTGATTGTAACATGCTAATGTGTATTGCTAAATGCTAACATTTTGGATCCTCGTTGCAAGTTAGAAATGTTGAAGTACTACTTTCTGAAGATTTATGATGAGGTGAATACGAAAGAGAATATGTTGAAAGTGAAAAGTCTCTTGTATGATATCTATAAGGAGTATGATTCTTCATTGCGTGCAAGGCATGGAACCTCATCCATGGATTGTTTAATCCCTCCGAATCAAGAAGATGCAAATGAGTGTAATACTAAAAAAACGAGGATTTTCTGCATTTTATTCTCGTATGAAGCAAGTTGGAAGTTATCATTCACCGGTTCCATTTAATGTTCTTGATTGGTGGAAATCACATGAGACAAAATTTCGGGTTTTTCCACAGGTGGCAGCTAATGTTTTAGCTATTCCTATCATGACGGTGGCATCGGAAGCTACTTTTAGTGTCGGAGGTCGAGTGATTGATTCGTATCGAGCCTCGTTAAATCTAGAATCGGTACAAGCTTTGATCGGTGGAGGATATTGGGTTCGTAATCTTCATGGCGTTAAAAAGAAAAGCAAGGTGATGATTTAAATATGTTCAATTTTTTATCATTATTTAAATTATAAGTGAATTAATTTATTTCATTTGGATTCCAGATTAATAATCAAGTGATGGAGATATGCTTGGTTGATGTTTTTGGCACTTGAGTTGTGGATGTAGCATCAATATTGTCTTGGGGTTTTGCTAGGAAGAAATGAAGTTCATGGAGCTGGATGTTCTTTTTGATGGTTTTAAATGGTTGGACTATTTTTTTTGGGAACATGTTGATAATCTTGAATAGTTAGACCTGATGTTTTTTTTTCCCATTTTGGACCAACGATGTTTTTCATTTGATTTTAATAGTTATCTATTTTTGTGCATTCATTTGATTTTCCAATCTTTTTGATCCTGTATGCATGGTATTTTCTTAACTTGGGTGTAAATGTTTGAAAAAACATTTTCGAGCTCAAGCTCGAGTTGATCAAACTCGAGCAAAAAAACGAATTTAAGCTCATAAACGAGCATCGAGCTTGAGCTCAGACGTTGAAAAAATATTCGAGCTCGAGCTCAAGGCAGACATTGAAAATTTAATTGAGCTCGAGTCAAGCTCGAGCCTGGTATTATTTTATCGAGCCGAGCTCGAATAACATGCTACTCGACTCGACTCGTTTACACCCCTATTTGTGGGCACATTTACATCAAACCTATCTATATGTTTTGACATTTTCAAAGAATATGAGAATTCAAATAGAAATAGATGAAAACGGGATGTCCAGTTTACCAACTCAAATCATTTTATTGATGTTCTTGAAGTGGAAAGGAAGTCGCCTTGCTACCGTCGAAGATGAAATAATAAAATATTACAACCCACTGCTTTGCACGGATACACAACTAGTATATTGTATATATATATATATATATATATATATATATATAGAGAGAGAGAGAGAGAGAGAGAGAGAGAAAGAGAGTCAAGTTTTAGGAAAAACAACAAAAAATGAAAAACTAAGAAACACTCTAATAACCACCGATTACTTATAATCTAACGATTCTTAAAAAAAATAGCAATTTTAGCATTGTATTAATGGAAGGGGTAAAATGGTACACTTTATTAATGGATATCATTTTCATGTATTACAATCCCTTAAATAAAAGAAAGTTACCATAATTTATGGAAACCTCATTTATCATTTAAAAAAATGTAAAAAAAATATTCCACAATCTACAAAAAGATATTCCATAACTTATTACTTCATTCAATTTCTGTGTTGCATGTACGTGTGAATGAATCACCACATGTATCGTTTTTCGATTTATGGGCTGCATGCACTTATGAATGAATCTTTGTATTCATATCCTTCAATTTCAAGGTTGTATGCACATGCAAATGAGTCGTCATATTCACCCTTGTTCATTTTCTAGGTTGTATGTATATGTGAATGATTCTACGTATTTACCCTCCTTCATTTTTCTAGGTTTTATGCACGTGTGGATGAATCACGATAGTCAATGTCCTTCTATTTTCTAGGTTAATTGCACATGTGAATGAGACACCATATTCAATCAGTTTTTGGGTAGCATGAACATGTGAATGAGGCACAATATTCACCATATTTACATGTGCATAAAACCCAAAAACTAGAGTAGAGAGAGATAAAGATTAATGCTTGAACTCCTCCCGTGTATTCATGTGTGCAAAAACCAAAAAAGAAACATATTAAAAGGTTGTAATTGAATTCCTCCTTGTATTCACGTGTGGATAAACCCCATAACACAAATTTAAAAAGATGAAGAATTGAATCGAGTTTCAACATTGCACAAAATGAAGACGATCAACATGTGTTACATGTACATGTGCATACAACCGTGAACATTTTAATTCAGCATCCTCTTCATCATGAAACTCTAACTTCTTCCTTCACAATCCCCCTTCTCTAGCACCACCACCTCTGCTTCTTCTCCTACCTCCATCCCAACTAATGCCACTTGTAGAGCCAGATTTTCAGAAGTTTGATCAGAGAAGAAGTCATCCGAGAAATCTCTAAGTATCAAGAAGAGTAAGAGATCTGACTAAGGCAAGTGATATATTTGGACCAACGGAGTCAGAGTTTGATATAAGTGAGTTAGATTTTGACTCAAGACTAATCAGAGTTTGGTATAAGAAAAGCCAGAGTTCGATAGAAGTCTGGAGTATTTACCGAGACTTGGTGACCTAATGAAGATCCACAAGAAGATCTTATCAGTTCAGATCTTCTCTTCTACAAGCTTTGAAGAGTTTCAAGTTTCGAAGACTCAAGAAGATACTAGGATACGTAGCAACCTATTACTTGCTTGTTCTTTAACTACTTTTAACTATCATGTAATATTAGCTAGTCTTCTAAACTTGTAGTATATATAGTTTATAGATTCTAGATCTTATCAAAACTTTTGATATAATTCTCTTTGTACATTTGAGAAATTCTCTCTCTATAATCTTTCTCTCTCTCTCTATAGCTTGTAACTACCATTTGAAGATTAATGACAAATGACTTTCCTGCTCAATTTTACTGTCTTTGATTATTTTTATCATTGATTCTATATTGTTAATCGTGATTATTACATCTTTGGATCTCTAAAATTAACAATTGGTATCAGAGCAAACAAATCGATTTTTGAAAGAAATTGCAGTTCATTCTTGATTAATCTTGATCAAAAGTTCTTGATGGTTGTTGCAATCTGTCTTTGATCAATTTTGATCAAAATTCTTGAAGTTTCTGTTCCATTAGATTGAAGATCAAGATATGAAGATTTTGAATGAAGTTGTAATCATTTGATCTGTGACAAAACCACCTACTATATTCTATAATCATTAATGGAAAGTTCGAATGGTTCAATTTATTGACAATATTGATGAGGATTTGATGAAATCTATCATTGATGGTCTTTATGAAGCATACATCAACAAACCTATAGCAGAGTGTATAAATGGAACTCCAGAAATACCTATTTCTCCTATCAAGAAGGGTTAAGAAAGATTATACAGATACTGAGAAGAAGAAGGCAAATACAGATCGAAGAGCATTGACTCTTCTCACCATGACACTGCCAAATGAAATTTTCAACAGAGTAGACAGTTTGAAGTTTACCAAAGCAACGTGGGATTAGGTGGAGTCTCAAATGCAAGTAGGTGAAAAATCCATGTAGAATAAATTGAACAACTGCATTAGAGCATATGAGGCTTTCAGGCCAAGGAATCAGAGTCTTTGTATGAATCTTACCAAAGATTCAATGATATTTTGAACGATTTGAGAAGGAATGGAGTTCATAAGACCAATAATGAAATTAATATTAAGTTCTTGAGGAATCTGATAAGGATGTCGAACGACTAACGAATATGGTTTATATGATATGTCTCCTTTTTGTACTTGACCAACATATCGTCAATATAGGCTTCCATAGTTTCTCAATGGTGTTCTTTGAACATACAGTTCAAGAGTCGATGATAAGTTGATCCTTCATTCTTAAGACCAAAAGGCATTACTTTATAATGGTATATCCCTTTATTCGTCATAAAAGAAGTATTTTCTTGATCATTAGGATGCATGAGTATCTGGTTATAGCCAGAGTACACATCAATAAAGAATGAGTAGTTCATGGACAACTGTTGTATCGACCACAACATCGATGTGTGGCAAAGTTAATGGGTCGTTAGGGAAAGCTTTATTAAGATCCATGAAGTCTATGCAGGCCCTACTTTTGCCATTCTTATTTTGTAGGACCACGACTAGGGGTGTAAATGATACGAGTCAAGTTCGAGTATCAATATACTCAACTCGAACTCGATATCTTGTTATCAAGCTTGAACTTGACTCGAAAACTCACGAATAGAAAAAATACGAACGACTCGAACTCGGTAGCCGATTTTCAAGCTCGAATTCGACTCGAACTCGCTGGAAGCTCAAAGCTAAAAACTCAAGTAAAGTTCTGAGCACAAATTTTTCACTCCAAACTAAAAGTTAAACTCTTATTTTTTATACAACCAAATTTGACCAAAAAGCACAGTTGTGGTCTCACAAGAGCAACTCCTAGCTTCCTTTTATAAATTCACTCAATCTTCATCCTCCCTTTTATCAAGAGATGTGGGATAAGTGTGAGGTCATACAATCCTTACTCCCACCCTTTCTTTTAAAAACCCTCTCTAATCCCTTGCATATGTAATCAACCGATGTGGGACACAATCCACTAACAACCTTTTAAGTTTTTCATTAAAAAAATATAAATATCATTCTTATAATCTTATATCATCACTTTTTTGGTTAAAAGATAATAATTTAATTTATTAATAGTTTTTTACATTATATTATAAAACTAATTATATACAAAAATTTCGAGTATCTCACGAGCTTATCGAGTCGAGTATTGGGTAGCGACTCGACTCGTTAGGATGTCGAGTCGAGCTCGAGTTCGAGCCGAACTTACTCGAGTCAAGCATTTACCTAGTTTTGACCTTGCTGATCTCGAGTAACTCGTGAGTTGTCTCATCTCTTTTACATCCCTAACCACGACATTAGCTAACCAGTCGAGATATTTTACTTATTTGATCTTTCCTGTCTTCAGTAAGTTTTTAACTTCGCCGTTGATAACCTTATTCCTTTCTGAATCAAACTTCTGTCGCTTTTGCCTAACAGGTTTAAAAGAAGGTTAAATGTTGAGTTTGTCAAATATGACGTCTGGATCAATAGCGACCATATCTTCGTGCGTCCAAGCAAAGCAATCGAAGTTAGATCCTGGGGAATTTATAAGTTGTTCGTTTATAACACGATCTAGGGATGCCCCCACTAGCATAGTCTAATAAAGCTTACTCGGGTCAAGGATAACATCTTGCAATTGCAAGTCCTCAGCCTTATCCTGGTAGGCCAGCTGCTGTAATTGCTAGATGGCATTATTCCTATGTTTCATCATGGATTTATATCATTCCCTTGTTGTCTTCCTATAGCTTTTACTTTCCTAGACTCCCTAAGGAGTTGGAAACTTTATTTTTATGGTATATCTAGGGAAAGACTCTTATATCGTGTATCCAAGGTTGCGCAAGGATAACATTATAGGTTGATGTACAATCAACGACATTAAACTTAGTTGATCTGTTTTTTCCTTTTGCGAAAATTAGGATGATATTTTCCCCTACAGTGCTAATGATGTCGCCTTTAAATCCGACAAGGATTGTCGATCATTTAGTGATTTCGTTGTCAGAGATGCCCATGTTATGAAGAGTTTGAAGGAAAATAATGTTGGCAGAACTTCCTCCATCAATCAACACTCTTTCGTCGATAAATTCCCAATGGTTAACTGAATAATCAACCTATCGTGGAGTTTTTCCCACGATTTGTCTATATATTCGTTGTCGAACGATATTGTTATCGATTCACTTGTTGTGGTTATGTTTCTTTCTAAACACTATGTCATCCTCGACGTGCATACGAGCAAATAACCTAGCTCACACATCATTAAAAGTTTCTTCCGGTGTATTTGGTCAGATCCGAATACAATTTTGATTCTCTCTGTCTTGTTTTGTAGGCTTCAATTGTAGTTCTTATGTCGCAGTTGCGGATGATAATCATTTCATAGTTGAAACGATTGAAATAACTGCGAATGAATTCAACGTTCTTCTGAGTGATATAACATAGATCACTGGTCCGTTTCTCCATTTTACGACTACTCACAAATTCTAGGAAAAATTGTTTAACCGAATATGCAAAGGATTTTATCGATCGACGTTTCAGACTAATGAGCCATTGAAGTGCGGCTCTCTCAAGGAGACTCCAAAGCTTTTGCACATGCGTACCTCTTGATATTTTGCAAAATCAAAGTAGTCCATATCAACTACTTGTATTGAGCGACATGCTCATTAGGATAAGCGATTCCATAATACTGAGGATTGAATGCCGGAATGTTATACTTTTTGAGAATGTCGACCAAAGATATATGGTCGACGAAAGGTGAAGCTTGGAATCCTGTGGGAGGTTCCACGTCGACAAGTACAACTTCTCCTGGAAACTTAGGTAACATAGCCAAGACATTTACATTTTGTTCTTCCAGCATTATAAAATGCAGAGAAATTGCATCTTCTTTTGGTCGAGCGTATTCAAGCATATAGATCGACATTTATCGGCAGATTGAAACATGAACCTTGAGCACTAAGCCCAATGGTCGCATGAATCCCATTCCTTTGGGATGATCTAGAATCCCACCAGGGACGGAAAATGGGATAATTGGGACGGGGAACGATGTATTTGGTGTGGTTGTCATGGATATTGCGATAAACGGGGTAGTGGCTCGACGGAAGGTCATATCTGATGGGAATGGTGGAGGTGGATGTAGAACTTGAGAATGTCGAGTTGTAGTTGTGGTATTAGGAAATGGTGGTTCAATGTATGATAGCGCATTTAAATAATTTGGTGGGGAAGACTGGGAAAAATATGGTCCTACGACATTTATAGAAGTAGATGTTGTCCTTTGTAGGAGGTGTATCCTGAATGTCAATAGTTCGTGGCATGCAGTTGCGTTTACCATGGTGTCGGTATGAGGCAAGGGAAATGGATTTTTAGGGCAGGTATTATTAAGGTCTTTGAAGTCAATACATAATTGCCACTTCCCATTCTTCTTTTGCACGATGATGACGTTGGCTAATCAGTCGAGATATTTTACTTCTCTAATTTTAATTGTCTTCAATATATTATAGACCTCGTCGTTGATCACTTTGTTCCGCTCAGGGGCAAACTTACGACACTTTTACTTGAGAGTTTTAAACGTCGGATCAATGTTAAACTTGTGTCAGATAATGTCGGGATTAATACCGACCATGTCTACATACCTCAAAGTAAAACAGTCGACGTTCTGTTTCAAAAACTCGATCAACTCTTTCTTAATATCAGGGTCCAATGATGCTACCACGAACACCATTCGGTCAGGTTTACTCTGGTCGAGGACAACTTCTTGTAATTGGAAATCATCGACGGCTTAAGATTTTTCCTGGTCTTGTAATTGCTAGATGTTGTTTTTGCGTAGTTTCAATGTCGTTCTGTAAAAATCACATGATGTTTACTTTTCATTATTTTTCTCTTGAAACCCCTAAGGCGTCAGGAATTTGATCGTTTGATGATAGGTCGAGGGGACAACTTTCACGTCATTGATCCATGGTCGCCCAAGAATGACATTATAGGCCGAGGAACAGTCGATGGCATTGAACTTTGTTACTTTGTTGACTCCTTTCACATATACTGGGAGAGTTATTTCTCCGACGGTATTTTTGGTGTTTCCATCAACGCCGATTATATTATTGATCGTCGAATGATTTTATCGTCACTAATTCCAATAGCCCTGATTATGTTGAGGAATATGACATTCGCTGAACTTCATCTTTCGATCAAGACTCTTTTCAATGAACAATTACCGATCGTCGATTAAATGATCAACTCGTCGTTATGCTTTTGCCACTGTTTGCATAAGTTGTCCTGATTGAACGATATGGGCATCACCTCTAACTTTAGTTAAGCCTTTGACCTGTGTGACCTGAAAATAGGCAACTTGTCTGGTCGTTGACCAACGTGTCTTTTTGCTGCAGAATAGGTTAGTCCACAAATATCAGAACCACTTGTGATGTTGTTAGGTCATAAATGTCATAAGTTTAGAAAGTTTTATAGTCATTTTAATAGCTTGTATATGTATTTGGGCTTGGATGTATGGTCTTGGACTTTTGTTTGTATGGGCTAGTATTTGTTGGATTATAAATTGTATTCAAGATTAAAGTTAAAGTTAAGGGTTTAAATGGAAATTGTATAAAAGTTAATTAGAGGGTCTAATTAGTAATTAGTTGAAAGTCATTTGTAAATGGGCCCAAGCCCAATAGTCTTATACGCCTAAGTATTTATAGGTTTTGTTAATTAGGTTTTAGGTTTAACTTTGATAATTTTCTAATTAGTAGTCGAACGTTTTCTCTGTAATCGCATATCAAGGTATCAAGAACACACAAGGGTTTCATTGATAATTCAAGGGATTGGTATGTTATTCTGATCTATTTTTATCTCTTGATATATTATTGTGGGTGTTTAGTTTATCAACTAGATTAAACTGGGTTAACAATAATGTGTTGGAGCTGGTCATGTGTAAAGGTGAGAGAGAGAGAGAGAGAGAGCATAGTCAGAGAGCTTAGAGAGAGAGAGAGATCTAATATGAGGATGGCTAGAGGACTCTGTCCAAGATCTGATTTGAAGATTTGAGGCTAAATCGTGTTCTTTAATGCTAATTTGATTTTGTGTTCCTTTTTAAATCAATTGGAATCGATTACAATCACTTATTTCATGAAATTTGAAGAATTTTATCATCATTGTCATTTTTTATTATTCGAACTGTGTTCATCAAGTATTTGAGAAATTGTGCAAATTCAGAGTGTTTGATCCGTTTTGATTGCAAATGATTGGTCAAAAAGTATTTCTAATCATCTTACGATCATCAATCCATCATATTTTGAAAATTTGAAAGATTTCAAGATTTTGGATGGGTCTATGTTCATACCTTCTAAGATACCGCATGAGGATCTTCAAAGTCATCGCACAACATTTATCTTCAATTTTATAGCATGAAGTGTTTGCGATATAAGGACTTTGTCGCACCTGCCTTGACCGACATAATGGGTTATCACACGATAAAGGATGTAAACAGTAACTCTTCACAGAAATCCTGAGCAACATACACTATTCATTGCAGTTTGTTGCATGACAGGTGAGCGACAAGTTAAATTTATCGCATGTGCCTTGACCGAGAAAGTAAAGTTGTCGCACAACCTTTGTTCGATAAGTAAGGTTGTTGTACAACACTTATGCGGCGAAAGTTACTATTCATGAGATTTATTGCATGATGCGTGTGTTTATTTCTATTTTGCAACTGTCCATAGTTTAAAAGAGCTCAAGTTTGACAAGTTTTTCAGAATTTGGGTGATTAAATTCAGTATTTGATTGGAATGGTTAGAAGTTTGAGTATCTCCAATCGTTATTCTAATGTTTTACTTAAGATGTTAAACCTTTGAGTGCTCCTAATCATTTTTCTGACCTAATCAATCAGAATTTTGAGCGCTTGCAATCATTGTTCTAGATTTATGGTTGTGATTCAGAATTATCATTCATCTGAGCTAAGAAGATTGGAGACCTGGGTTTCTTCATTCAGTTTTCTGGAAAGTATTTTGGAAATGAGCATATTTCATATGGTTGTTGATTAGTAATAGGTGTTTTGATTGCTATGCTTCTTCTAACCCTTATCAATTGGTGTTTGTGACAAGTTTCTTCTTCCAATGAGCTTATTGGAACAAGTTCTTAAGCTGAAAGCATATTCAACTTGTGGTTCAAAGACAAATTCTTTATTATAAACTGAAGTTGCACTATGGAATGTCACGTAACTCACACATTAACTTTTTATGATGACCTTATCAGTTGTGTTGAGTTTCTACAGTTGAAAGTTGCTTGTTAGTGCATTCGCTCGGGATGATTGTACATTGAATCTAGTTTTTAAATTGAAACTATGAATAATAAAATCTTTCTTGAAGAGGGAGCTTGGATTGTCATGAAGATATGCAACACTAAACATTTTCAAAAATATCAAGGGGGAGAGGAGATCAGGATCTGTGATTTTTGAAGATTATGATTCCTTTATAAAACTTTAGGGGGAGAATGTTAGGTCATAAATGTCCTAAGTTTAGAAATTTTTATAATGTCATTTTAATAGCTTGTATTTTACGTTTTTGGGCTTTGGGCTTGGATACATGGGCTTGGACTTTTGTTTGTATGGGCTAGAATATAATGTGTTGGAGATTGTCATGTGTAAAGGTGTGTAGAAGAGTTAGAGAGACAGAGCATAGTCAGAGAGCTTAGAGAGAGAGAGAAAGAGAGAGAGATCTAATCTGAGGATGGCTAGAGGACTCTCTCCACTCCATTGTAATGAATAGAGATTGTGCTTCATTCTAAATATTCATCTCTATTCTATCTTTAATGGACTCATTCTTGAATTGTTGTTGAAATTGGGATTCAAAGATGCACATAACTACCTTCGTATGCACAGAAGATAGTGGTCGAGGGTCGTTATTTTTAACGACGTATTTTGTTATCAAGTCTTGCAGATGACCATTAGGAACTAACCCTGCTACTTTAAGGCCAAACAGTCGTTGGTTGTATGACCATAGTCTTCATGGAAATCACACCATTAAATGTGTCTTTTTTGTTCTCGAGCTTATCATATTTCTTTAGCCATCTTATTATCGATTGGACATTCTTTAGGGCATCGATCAAATCGTTTTGGGTCCCTTTAAACCAGAACTCTAAAATCTTATCTATTTCTTGACTTTCTCCCCAAAACTGTTACAAACTGTTCTCCATACAACATTTCTTGAAATTATTTCTCCCCCTTTTTGATGATATAGAGCATAGAAATCATCAAAACTGTCTCCAAGAAATGTCATGTACCCAATTTATGACCTCTTTCAGTATCTGATCTTTCCTCAACATTACCGAACCATTCGTCAATTCATCGAATGTATTCATCCGATTCTTTTCAAATTCAGACAAATAAGAAGTAACCCCGAATCAACAAATGAATCAGTTGAAATGCCTATAAGCAGTACAAAGCTACTTAGTACAACAAATGTACTGTACAAGGAGTTTTATTGATGTTCCCTCCTCAGGTCTTCCATTCAATCATTGAAAAACACAAGATAATTATATGAATGTTCCGACAGAAAAAACAAATTTTCTGTGTGTACATGCTTGTGTATGATAGAATTTAAACATGAATGTTTTATAAAGCTCAAAATTGTGTAAACCATTGAGACAACAATAGTAATACACAGACTCAATTGTACATGATCGAAGGTCGAAGGTGGGGCAGACTTCCTTCTATTTCAATATCCACATCATCCAAATGAAAATGAGATAGATTATTTGTTGTGTCCCCAATAAAAGTTGAAACATCTTTTTGTCAAGAAAAAGATGAGTAGCTGGTGGGGTATAAAACAAGATTTGGCATGGGCTCACTGCTTATTTCAATGATGTTCACGAAAGAATTGTGAAACAATCAGTAATGTGGTTTCCCGGCTCAGAAAAAGTTTGGTGCAGAGTTTTGATTTTCTTTTAACTCTGTTCTCACACCCTCTTTCTTTTTATCATTTAAGTTCGCTTCTAACCATCTCTCTTTTCATTTTACCTCATTACACACACCCACACTCTGATATTGACACCTCGCCTCTTGATCACTCAGGATAACTTCTTGGGAAGGAAACACTGGTTATCGTGAATCCATAGAAGTTCTATTAAGTCCTCACACTGATCCAATGAATTTGTCCTAAAAGCATGATGTTGCTCAATAGTTTAATTCAACAGTTAAAGCACAATACATATGTCAGATGTAGGTATGCTCAATAAGATAATCATGAAGATTTGAGCATTTTAAACATGAAAGATTTTCTCAAAAACAAATAGATTGAAAGAATGAAATGAATACAAAAGACTTGTTTGAGAATCTGACAATGTAAGGAAAAGATCAAATATGAATGATATATCAATAAAAGCTTAGGTCATGAAAAGTTGGATATTGTCTATACAAACCAAATATAGACATTCTTGAAAGAAACACTTTGAATGAATTAAAGCTCAAAAAACTTTGAATATCAAACGAGATGTCTTACCATCGAAAATTAGATTCAATTTTGAGACATGGTAAGAACATAGTCAATAAAAGTACTAAACTGGTGTGTGTGTGTGTGTGTGTGTGTGTGAATAATTGACAGTATATGAAAAAGATAATACACAAGTATTAATCTTTGGAAACACACGATTAGTTAAACAATAAAGCTCATGTATGAAAACATTTAAAATCACATTTCTAAATTCATGAAATCAGTTTAAGAATCGAGAAGTGGTTTGAACATTTAAAACATATTTTCATGTCTGAAAGTTGTCCATCATTCAAACACAATGAGATTAAGGTTAGAATTATCCTTACGCTCAACATTAATCACATAAAGTCAGCTCTAAAGTCATGATTGATATGATCATGTAAGCTTCTCCTCAAAATCTGCATCAGTCAAAAACTCGTCAAAGCAACAAAGTCTTATTGAAAAATAAAGACATAAAAGCAGTAAAACATTAAAGAACGAGTTCCGATCTGATGTAATTAAAAGTCATTTTCCTCACTCCCCCTAAACAAATGCATCACAAAATATGTCAGTGTAAAATATATGCAAAAATCTATAACTCCCCCTAGAATGTAGATCATCTAAACTTTGTCACACACTCCCCCTGAAACCATGAACAGAACCTTTCAGTGCAGATATCGTTCAGATTAAAACATAAAGAAAAGAAGAAAAATAACAAAAATAAATTGTACTAGGTAACTACAGATTATATCTTGAGATTCAACATGCCAAGTTTCGAAATGTGAAAAGTAAATCTCTTTTCATCCAACGGCTTGGTAAACAGATCAGTAAGTTGATAATCTGTGTTTACAAAGTAAAGTTCAATTGTACCTTTTTCGACATTATCTTTTATAAAATGATACCGCACATCTATGTGTTTGGTCTTTGTGTGTTGAACATGATTAGTTGATATGGCTATGGCACTCTTCAAATCACAATATATTGGAATCTTGTTGAACTTGAAGCCATAGTCTCGAAGCTGTGTCCGCATCCACCATACTTGAGAGCAGCAGCTTGCAGCACCTACATACTCTGCTTCAGCGGTAGATGTGGAAACACATAGTTATTTCTTTGATGCCCAACTAACGAGCTTGTCTCCAAGAAATTGAATGTGACCCGATGTGCTTTTCCTGTCTAGCATACAACCTGCGTGATTTGCTTCTGAATACGCTGTTATCTCAAAACCAATATATTTAGGATACCACAAACCAAGATCTGCGGTTCCCTTCAGATACCTAAATATCCACTTAACTGCTGAAAGATGGGATTCTTTGGGCGAAGCTTGATATCTAGCACATAAGCATGTAGAAAACATAATATCAGGCCGACTAGCTATCAAGTACATTAATGAACCTATCATAAGATCAACTCCGATTTTAGTACCTGGTGCCATCAGGGTTGAAATAGGAGTACAATTTGACATATTAAATTTCTATAAAATGTCAGCAATATACTTCGACTGATTTATAAAAATCCCCGTTGAAAATTGTCTTACTTGTAATCCGAGAAAGAAATTCATCTCTCCCATTATACTCATTTGAAAACATGACACCATGAGGGCAGAAAGATTCTTACAGTACTTTGGATTAGTAAAACCAAATATTATATTGTTTACATATATTTTAATTAAAATGATATCAACTTTTTCCCTTTTTATGAATAAGGTGGTGTCGATTTTACCTTTAGAGAAGCCAGACTTGACTAAAAACTTTGAAAGAACGTCATACCAGGCGCGAGGGGCTTGTTTTCAACTGTAAAGAGCTTTGTCATGGATATAAACATGATATGGTTTATCTGCTTGACAAAACCTTCAGGCTGCGAGACGTTGACCTCCTCCTTAAGAATTCCATTCAAGAAAGCAGTATTCACATCCATTTGATAGACTGTGAAGTTCTAGTGTGCAGCGTAGGCTAGAAACATCCTTATTGCCTCAATACGCGCAACTAGAGCATATGTCCCGTCATAATCTATGCCTTCCTCTTGCCGATATCCCTTATCAACAAGTCTTGCTTTGTTTCTTACAATGATACCATCCTCATCCTTCTTGTTCTTGAATTCCCATTTTGTGCTAATAATAGTTTTCCCTTCAGGTCGGGGCACGAGTAGCCAGACTTTAAGCGCTTCAAATTGGTTGAGCTCTTCTTGCATGGATGTAATCAAGTCCGGACCACGAAGATCTTCTAAATTTTTTTCGGTTCTATTCTACTCAAGAATGAATCAAACATGCACTCATTTGTTGTTGCAGACCTAGTTTGTACCGGCTTTGCTATTTGGTCCACTTATGTACATGAGGGAGTGAATTAGATGTTGATTGATCATGTTGATCATCTAAATATCCATTATCCTCTTCTTGTTTGGGATCAGTTGAAGTAAATTGTACAGAAGTCTCAGCTGGTTGGACATTGGATGTCTGTTGAGTAGGAATTAATGTGCATCCGCTTGAATGTGTAACTTATGTTTCTGCATTATCATATGCAACTTCAACTGATTAAGTAGGAATATGATCTGGAGTTTCTATCTGAACCGGGGGATCAGATTCAGTTGAGACATCTGAAGTGATTGGATGATGATTACTTGAATCTTCTGATATGTCAATCACAACAGGTTTAGTCACTTTTGAACCTAGAAACTCAGCATAGAAATGTTCAAGTCTCGACAAGCTATCGAACATGTCGAACATCTGCGACAATCATTCGATATCCTTAGAAAATACCATATGAAGCTCAATCCTACGAAATGTTCCTTTGGAGTTAGCGTCGGGAAATTTCCGGGATACATGGTTACTCGACGAGGCATCGAAGCCAATCTTGAGCAGATTAAATCCATAGTCGAGATCAAGTCACCAAGGAACTTCAAAGAGGTGCAATGTTTGACCGGTCGAGTAGCAGCCTTATACAGGTTCATATCTCGGTCGTCAGATAAATGTCACCTATTTTACTACGCCTTACGAAAAAACAAAGGCTTCCAATGGACGGACGATCATTAACGGGCACTGCAAAAATTAAAAGAATACATGGCGTCCCCTCCATTGCCATCAAAACCACAAGACAACGAAGTATTGCAACTATACTTAGCCGTCAGCTCTAACGTGGTAAGTGCAGTCTTGGTAAGAGAAGACGACAAACACCAACTGCCTATCTACTACGTAAGTAATTATTTACTCGATGCTGAAACCATGTACTAATCAATGGAAAAGCTCTTATTATCGCTAGTTACTGTTGCAAAAAAGTTACGAAATTACTTTTAATCACATCCTATAACTGTCCTTACTAACTTTCCGCTTAAGTCTGTCTTGAGAAAACCAGAATTGACAGGCCGACTAGCAAAATGGAGCATACACCTCAGCAGTTACGACATCGATTACCCAGGATCGCGATCAAATCGCATGTCCTAGCAGACTTTGTCGTCGACTTTAGTCCTGAACTAGAGAAAGAAGCACAAGATGAAGTTTGTTCTGTGGCGACCTACGACGACAAAAACTGGACTCTACATGTCGATAGATCGTCCAACGCTAGAGGTACAGGAATGGGCGTCATCTTAAAGTCGCCACATGTGGGAAAGATGGTGTACTCCATACGGTCCGATTTCAAGGCAACCAACAACGAAGCAAAGTATGAAGCCTTGATCGTAGGGATGAGTATGGCGCACGACTTGGGGGAAAAGGTTTGCACGTCAAAAGCGACTCTCTCCTTGTCATAAACCAAATGAATGGCGAATTCGCAGCTAAAGACTCAAAGATAACGTCATATCTCATAATAGCCAAGACAAAATCTAAAAAATTCAACTATTTCTCGATCGAACAAATTCCCAGAGACTTGAATACTCAAGCAGATGCTTTAGGCAATCTTGGATCGGCTCTTAACAAACCATTGTTTGACACGATACCCATGGTACATCTCACGACGTAGTCCATTAATCATGACGACGTTACCCAGATCGACATTGAAGAAGAAGATTGGTCGAGCAACATTATGAACTATTTGACACACGACCAACTTCCTGAAGACAGAATGGAAGCTCAAAAGATTAGATTCAAAGCATCCAGATATGTCATGATACAAGGCAAACTTTATCGACGATCATCTATAGGACTTAATTTGCGATGCATTACTAGCAAAACACGAGTCCAGAACATATTGCAGGATATGCACGACGGTGAGTGTGGTAATCACTTAGGTAGTCGTAGTCTAGCTAATCGAATATCATGACAAGGCTATTATTGGTCAACACTGCGACAAGATGCCATCAGCTATGTACAAAACTGCGACGCGTGCTAGCGGCACTCAGGTACAACACATAAACCTTTCGAACTCTTACACTAGACGTTGGTTCCCTGGCCATTCATTAGGTGGGGAATGGATATCGTTGGTAAGTTACCACCTGCCCCTGGGCAAAAGGTATTTTTACTTGTTCTTACAAATTATTTATCTAAATGGATAGAGGCAACCACTTTTTTCCAACTTCGGGACAAAGAGGTCATATCCTTTATCCAGTTCATCAGCTAGAGAACTCAACAATTTTGTGAGGATCGCAACATAAAACTCACGACTTCGATACCACGATATCCTCAGTCGAATGAACTTCCAGAATCGAGCAATTAGACGATCATAAACTCGATCAAGAAACGTTTGAAAGCAGCAAGGGGAAAATGGGTCGAAGAACTTCCTTCAGTCTTGTGGGCAAATCGTACGACTCCACGAACGTCCACAGGACAAACCCCTTTTTACTTAGTGTATGGATGCGAATCAGTTTTATGCATCGAGATCCAATTGCCAACATCGAGACATAACTCGATCAACCATAATTTAGTCGATTTAAGTTATGATCTCGACGCTCTTGAAGAAATTTGAAAATCGGCATTGATTCGAATGGCGTCCCAGAAGCAATTAGTCGAACGTCATTTCAACAAAAAACGTGAAGACTAAGTCTTCCAAGAAGGAGACCATGTCTTGCGTCGAGTATTTCAAAATACCCAAGAACCAAACACATGTAAGCTTTCCATTAAGTGGGAAGGTCCTTATCGCATATCTAAGGTCATGAGAAAAGGTGGTTATATGCTCCAAACTCTCGACAACCAAGATATCCCACGAAGTTGGAATGCAACACATCTGAAGAGGTATTTTTTCTAATCCCTTAACTATTTCATTATGATTATTTAACACGAACAAGTACTGAATTAAGCATCGTAGGGTCGTTGGTTAGCCAACGACCAACCTCTAACATTATTTCCTTGCAGGATCGCACGATATAATATTGCAAGTCAAGTCGCATGACTTGGTCTTACAATGTTCAATAGAAATGAGATTGCAGTTTTTGACTTAGAAAATTTTCTCACTGTGAATGAATGCCTTGGTCGCACGATCTCTTCAAATCGCCTAAGTTGCGAGTATACATAGATTATATTGATATTTCCTTTGGATTGAGTAATTTGGATCGTGTTTGGATTGTTTGATCGTTAGAATCTAAGTATTTTATAAATGTCGTGTATGTTATAATATAAAGTATTCGACATAATTGGAAAAACCACATATATTAAAGATCAAAATTTGTGGTTACACTTGTAAGGCTCAACCATGAACGGTCGACCTTAGAAAAAACAAAATAATGAACATAAAAAACTAAAAAACTCAGGACGAAGGAGCATCTTCTGTCGGCGCCGAAGTAGAGACGTCACCGGCCTGGGTCTCGTCCGCCTTGGCCTCCTCCGCATCAACCTCGATCACCTCTGCATCTTTCTCGTCCTCAAAATTCAGATCATCTTCATTCCCGACTTCCGCGAGGTAGACCTTCAAGTATTCAGCAGCGTTCGCCAAAAGGGTTCTTCCCCTCTAAGTGGCGTCTCATGATCACCGCCTTAGTCGTCCATCGAGTGAAAGCCTCGACGGCTTTCAACTCTTCCTCTAGATCTGTGATCTTGGCTTTCTGTTGGGCCTCCCTCTCCTTCACGACCTTGGTCTCTTTTTCATTCACGACCAAGGACATGTGAGCCCACTCCAGATCCGACCGGGTCCCCTCCAAGATTTCGCATGACACGTGAAGACGTGACTGCAAATCTGTGACTTGGTCATTGGCGACCTCTGCAATCTTGTTGGCCTCCTCAAGCCTCACAACGAGGGACTCCACGTAGGACCTGGCCTCCTTCTCCCTAGCCAAAGCAGCCTTCTCCTTTTCATGAGCCGCCTTCGACTTGTCGAGAGCAGCAGGCATGAAGCGCCAAATCCTGTTGATCTCCCCGTAGAGACCGAGGGAAGCCTGGAACGTCTGAAATAAACGACACTCGACTGTTAGTACACGATAAATAAAAACATGTATAAGAAAGATAACACCGACTCTTACGATGAAGGAGAGGCCTGAGATGTGTGATCCGACGTCGTCGATGGACATCTCCTTGAAATATCCTCGCCCGGTCGAGGACGTTATCCGCCATAAAGTTCGACGGCAACGTAAAGTTGACCGTCTGGACATCCGCAGGTCCCTTCCCCTTTTCGGACATAGGGATGGACCCCGAGGCCTCAGTTGCCTGATCACCCTCCGGGGGAGGCTGCTCGACGCCTAGCTCCACCATAAACTCTGTCAATGGAGGTGCCATGTTTATGGGGACAAGATGAATGGGGTCACCCATCTTCGACTTATCAGGGCTAGCGACACTCGACGTGTCGTCACCCCTCGATGACGGTTCCCTCGGGATCGTCATCCACATGCGCTTTGGCAGGCTTGATCCTGCAGCTGCGGCTGCCACCTTTCTTTTTTCCTTGCCCTTTCGGGCAAGCTTCAACTGAGCTTTTCTTAGGTCGGTCGATGCAGAACCACCTAGAAGCACAGAAAAACACATGACAACATTAGTATAAATAAAGACAAAATAAAAGAAGTCAATGAAGAGTCACGCAGTTTACCTACCATCTCTGCTTCTTTTTCTTCTTCTCTCTCTTCCTCGACCTCCTCTACTTAGACCTCTGAAGGCTCCACGATGGTCACCTCTTCGTAGTCGCCCGTCGAAGATAGCGATGAGTATGATCGATCGACCACACTATAACCCAAAAAACGGGTTATCTTATACACCAAATCGTTGTTCGGTTTTACCTCGTCGAATTTGATGGCTGCAAACAACAAAAGAAAACATTAGATGCAATATAAACAACAACAAGAACATACGACAAAAGATAAAAACTATAGCAAACTCACTCAACGTGTTCCAGTCGGGCTCGAGCCAATCACCGTCTGGACACAGTGAGGCCATATGCAGAAAGGCGTATCTCGACTTCCACCCGCGGTCATTGACCGCGGTGTTGAGGACCAAGGTACAGTGTCCCCGATACTTAGAGTGAAGGTTGTAGCGGTGAAAATCGTGAACCTTCACAGTGTAGGCAGTGAGGAGGTCGTTCACATCGAACGACGACGCCTAATCACTCGTCAATCGCTCAATAACTGTGACAACCCTTCAAAACTGGGGCATAAGTTGCCCCGACGCAAGATTGAAGGTGAACATGAAAAGCCTCGACAGGGGCGAATAGGGCTACTGAAACCCTATCTTAAAAGGATATTCGTAGATAACGAAATATCCCTCCGGACACATATCAGGTCAAGCCTGACCCGGTGAGTTTATGGCAATGACCGCTAGAATCTGCACTAAGCCCCTAAGACTATCAAAGTCATCTTGACTCTAGATCGAACTAGCAGGTTCACTAGACATGGCTAGCCTAGTAAGGTTGATTTTCAACTCGATCAGACCTAGTATATCCCAGTTTTTCCTAGGCTTCCTAGCACGAGTCTTAAAACGCATATAAGAATATTGAAAAAGATCATACTTTAAATAGTCTCTCTAAAACCTCGAAACTATGGTAAGGATCTCGCAGATTTTTGACAAAGGTTTGCAAAGAAGATCGAAAGGAATTCTCTCTAAAAATAGAATGAAAACGTAAAAGGAAACTATCCCTGGATATCTCATATTTATACACGAAATCCATATCGAGAGCAGTCGCTCGATGATTGACACGTGTCGATAGCCTTTTCGAGTGCACCGTCAGATATTCGACATCTGCTACTTACACCTGACACGCATGTTCCCCACGCCGCCATGACATCGTGCATGTCAGTTGGACCTTCAAAGGTCTAATTAGAATCGAACTGATTCGGTTCCACCGCAACGAGGGCCACTCCTCAATTGACACGTGGCAATTTTCAAAATTTTCCATTACAATTAAATTTTAAAATTCAAATTTGCCGCTTAATTTTAAATTTTGGGGGCAAACTGTTTAGGTCAAAAATACACAACCACGACGAAGATGCACTTTTCACATGACTTGTCTTGTATTAAGATAAGGTCCTGACGACCGAGCATAACCTCGATACTTGTCGTCGCTAACTCAAAGGTAGGTCGAACGTCGTGCATCGAACGAGAGGATTTACACTCGATCATACTAACGTACGACTCAACGTTCTTCTCTTGTTCATTTAATGCAGGTTTAATGCTCATAAGTACCAACGGTCATAACCGATCAACGCCATCAAAACCATTTATGTAAGATCAACCGTTACATAAGACATATTTATGAAGAATCAAAGCTATAAATACAGAAGATACATCTATCATTGGGACATATGATATCTAAATCACGAAGCTTAAGAACTCTACGAAGAACTATTACATTTTCGCTCTAGCAACACACATCAGCAGTACAATACACGTGACAGAAGTGTTTTTACACGCAATCTGTATTTGATCTTAGTTCATACACTTGTTCTTATTATTCATCGTGTAAAACATTGTAATATCTAAGGATGTCATCCCAATTTGGTGACCATAGTGAACAATAACTATCCTATGTCGTCCGCGGTTTTTTTCTCTTTGAGGTTTTTCCGCATCACCAATTCTCTTGTCTCTTTATTTTACTTATTATTGCGCATATTGTTGTCTGGTTACTTTCTTTAGTGGGATAAAGCTCCAAGTCAACCTTAAATTATCATATGGGTGATTTTTGGCATTAACAGATGACAATAACCAGAAAAGGAAATTTGTATAGGATGGCAAGCCCATAGAATTTAAAGGTATGGATTGAGGTTTAGCTGATGATCTTCGGTTTTCGAGAATCATACCTAGATTTTGTTGTCGCAAGTGAGAGATCTCTTGATTAGCTTTATGATTTTGCTCATTCAATCTGGCAATCTCCTGTCATGCATCGCCCAATTCAGCTCGCATTTGCCCGATGACGTTATGACTTGCTCTATGGTTGGTCATGATTCTTCAAATAGAAAATGCACTGTAGAAATTGTTACTAGCGTGTGTTTATTTCAAAGAAATTCTTTAGCTGGGGCCCCACGGTGGGTGCCAAACTTTTTATGACAAAAAATACATTTGAAATAATTTAAGGTTGGTTATGGAGCTTTGACAACTAAAGACTTTTTTTTCTTTGAAATAAACACGACAATCGATAGAAAATTAAGGAGACAGAGAAATTGGTGACGTGGAAACCTCCGTTGAGGGTAAAAACCACAGACGACCATAGAAGTCGTCGATGCACCATAAACGTCAATCAGGGATGTCGTCCTTTAGTAACAGTGTAACACTCTAGAATTTCAGAGTAAAATAAAACCTGGAAATATGGCAACGAGACATCCGTAAGGATATACTCTTCCCATAAAGGGGATCAGTCCTTAAGACTATACAAAACTCACACGGATATAGAATTTAACAACAATACTAATCTAAACATAACCGTCTAGACTACAACACTTGACAATCCAAAATTCACTAAAAGATAGGACTTAAACAATGCCCAACACCAAAATACTAGACATCTCAAAGTATGCCTCGAGTCCACGCTCGACTCTCAAAGACCCTGTGCAACCCACCGCCAAGGGAAACCTGTTATACACATCATTTGAGAAAAAGTGTTAGGCTTAAAGCCTAGTGAGAACATACAGTTTATTCAAAATCAGAGATATAAACATCAGTATCATAAAGAAATATTTTCATAAAGGTTTAGTTTATAAAAGATAACATTTCGCCTCAACCGGGCCTTTTCGGTCCAAAACTCATTATATGATGACAAAAGGACCATTTTACCAAGGATTGTGGTGTAACACAAAGTAGACCACAAATCCGTGTTATGAGCTAAACCATTGGAATCCGCGGATACGAACACAAAAGTCCGTGCTTCAACGTGAGATCAAGCCCCAAGCGCAAAACCAATGTATACTTCTTCGCTAGGATCACTATGAACCATGGCTAGTATCCGGCCTCACATAACCGTACCAAGTTGCCCCCGAGGAACATATGATCCCTAGCTACAAAATTGGGGAATATGACATCCCAATAATACAGTCGACTCAAAACCTAGGGATCCACTAGTAATGGTACATACTCGTCACAACAACATATGTCATTTCCAGTTCAACTTCTGGTAAGAATGAAAATCATTAAAAGGAGTTCATAAACATTCTTTTCACATATCCACATAATGTGCAAGTAAAACATCATTTTACTTTTAATAAGGCGGAACCAGTCATTTTAGTCAAAACTAATCAGGAACCCCGAAAATCACCAAAAACTTCATTTATATCAAAATGTAGAGAACATGAAATCATACCGTAGAAATACTTCGGATTTCGCAAATAAGAGTTTTGACATGTATAAAGTTTGTAAAATGGTAGTAGGAACTCACCAGTAGGTTTTTAAAATAAAACCCGGAAAACCAGATATCGATCACGACGAAGAGGTGAAGCTTAAAACACCGACCCCTTGCTAGAAACACCGAAAACTAGCAGCCAAACGAAACTTGAAGATCGAAAGAGAAAAAGAGAGAAAAGGAGGAGAGAGAACTGAGATCTTGAGATTAAATCAGAAGATCCAACAAAATGAGATATTTAGCAAAGCATCTCACGCTTCCCAACACAGCGCACGGCCCGTGCGATTTCAAAGAGAGATGGCGCACGGCCCGTGCGAAAGCCACTGCCGGACCCTGACCCTTGCGCACGACCCGTGCGGATTTCCTGAAGGAGACAGCCACAAGAGCCTCTTTTTCCTCTAAACAACCTCGCAAAACGGCTAAACGAAAATCGGGGTGTTACAATTCTCCCAACCTTAGAACGATTTCGTCCTCGAAATCTACTCTTCTCAACGGAACACTGTCCGCAGAGGAGATCGTCTCAAACCCAAAAGCCAGAATCATTAACGAAATCTTAATACCGACATCCACATTAGCTACCCTTCTTGGGCATAAATCACTCCTAACCGAGCGAACACTCAACACTTCAAAGTAACCTTTACTCCCAAGGTTACGGTTGCCTCCCTACCTTAGGTGACAATTACTATCTCCAGGAAATTAGCGACCTTAACTTTCCATCTACCAATTTCTTTCAAACTGCACGGTTCCGAACTCAAAGCCAACGGTCGACGCTAATCTTCCCAAAACTCTCAGACTTCACTGATCCATTCCTAATATTGATAAAAATATTCTTACAAGGCGCACTAATGCGTCTTTCTAGCAATCGGTTAACACAGATTATGCTATGACTCAACTCCGATCCGACCCCAAATCTGGAAATAACCCTTATTCAAATTTCTTAATACTTCCATAAATACTTCGTCTACAACTACATTATAAATATTAACATCTAAACATACCACCAATCTACACACTCGGACTATAAAGGACGGGCGCTAATAAAACCCACAACAGGAATTTGATGCACATGTAGATAAAATAAAAGGGTTTAAGCTTAACGCCTAGAGAGCTCAAGAGTTTTACATAAGTAAAAGCATTTAGATTGATGAACTTCTCTTTAAATCAGAACCTTTCAAATAATGAACTTTAAAACATGGAAACAACTCCTTTTCAAAGTCATGCACTTTCAAAGACGGATACTTCATTGCAAATACGTTTTATAAATTGACACAACTTGTATAACTCGAAGTATGAAATATTGGTAACACTATCCATATCGTACGTCTGAAAACATGGACACTAGGCCCAACACCCATACGACCAAAATACGAAAGAAAACTAAACATCAACACGCAGAAATAATACATTTCATTCAAACCTTAATATACGTGGGAAGAACCCAATATTAAAGCCATCATTTACCGTCGACTTCACATAACCAAAGTTGGTAAAAAATATAACATTAGTGTTTAAAATATCCCGGGTCTTCGACGGAGAGACCCGTATACAAAGAGAATAGAAGGACACACAAGTAGGCCGCCCATACAACTTCCTCGCATGACCTCTAAACGTTTCCATCTTAGGTGGCGAGAACACATGAATGGGGCCACCCGTGATGTTATTGGATTTCACCACACATCCCGGTCCTAGTTCCCATGTCATACCAGACATCACAATCCTCAGACCTATTATTGCCCCTTGCCATACTCCGACGAGTTCCACTCCAGGGTCTTACGAACATGGGTGCCTATCCAATCTAAACGAGTTTCAACTCAGCGGCTCGAGCAACTTATCGCCTACTCGCTAACAAACCCAAGCGGTTACCACAGTAACCAAAAACTTCGGCTTTCCAAAACAGACAGACTTACGTGCATATGGATCCAATACAACATTGTCAAAATTTACACGACTCCAAAAGAAGACCAAAGCTCCCAAAAAGAAAACATGTAACTCCCAATGGCATGAAGTAATCACCATCATACTCCAAAAATTCCACAACTGTTTTTAAACCGAACAAATGCCCTCAAGTCTCCATTTAGTTAAAACTGAGCCAATGACCCAACAGTGTACATAAATACCCAAATGAAAGTCGATATAAAATATGAAAACACATTTGACCAACTATTATGCAAATATGACCAAAAGTATAATTAACTCAAATCTCATCGTTGGTTGAAACAATCCGTTTTCCAAATGAACTCATACCCTTATGTTTTCAAAAGGCCTCATAACACAATAATATGCATTTTCTGAAAAAGGTTTATAAGATCAAATACACCAAATGACACTTACGTCAATTGAACTCCAATTATATATGTAAAATCATCAAAGAACACCTCAACATGATTTATTTACCAAAATAACCAGAGATCCCAAAATGGGTGTCTCAACATGTTCATAAAACTAAACATTTCAAAAATAACCAAAACTTATCAGCAGTTAACAATTTAATGTAAAACACAAACACTTTTAAAATAAACATTTTGGCATGTACACCGTTTTCACAATCAACTTTAACTCACCAAAAACACAATTAAACTCCATCATACTAAAATCTTTCAATACTGTAAGAACTTTTCTAACCTTATGGTGTCATGTTTTCAGATGAGTATGATGGGAGAGATGAATTTCTTTCTCGGATTACAAGTTAAGCAATTTTCAACGGGGATTTTTATAAATCAATCCAAGTACATTTTCGATATTCTAAGGAAATTCAATATGGAAAATTGTACAACAATTAGAACCCTGATGGCACCGGGAACTAAGATCGACATGGATCCTTCAGGAAAATCGGTCCATGTTAGAACCTATAGAGGAATGATTGGTTCTTTGATGTATTTAACTTCAAGTAGGCCAGATATTATGTTTTCTACATGTTTATGTGCTAGATATCAGGCCAATCCCAAAGAATCCCATTTGTCTGCGGTCAAACGGATCTTTCGATATCTGAAGGGAACTGCAGATCTTGGTCCGTGGTATCCTAAAGATACTAGTTTTGAACTTACGGCTTACTCAGATGTAGATCATGCAAGCTGTATGTTAGACAGGAAAAGTACATTGGGTCATATACAATTTCTTGGAGATAAACTCATTAGTTGGGCATCAAAGAAACAATTATGTGTTTCCACTTCAACGGCTGAAGCAGAGTATGTTGCTGCTGCAAGCTGCTGCTCTCAAGTCTTGTGGATGAGAACACAACTGCAAGATTATGGCTTCAAATTTGACAAAATCCCGATTTACTGTGACTCTAAGAGCACCATTGCAATATCAGCAAATCCTGTACAGCATACCAAGACCAAACACATAGATGTACGATATCATTTTATAAAAGACAATGTCGAAAAAGGTACAATAGAACTTTATTTTGTAAACACTGATTATCAACTTGCTGATTTGTTTACCAAGCCTTTCGATGAAAAGAGATTTAATTTTCTTATCTTGAAACTTGGTATGCTAAATCTTAAGAAATAATTGGTGATTACCTACTAAAGTTTTCTTATTGTTATTTTTATTCATATCTTTATTTTTTGATCTGAAAGATATCTGCACTTTAAGGTATGTTCATGATCTCAGGGGGAGTGAGAGAAGATGAAAAGTTGATCTACAATCATTTGAGGGGGAGTTCATATTTCTGCATATTCTTAATCACTAATGATTTTCTGATGCATAAATGCAAGGGGAGTATGAATAAGGAGTAAGAATTATGATTTCAGATTAATTCAGATCAGAACTCGTACTATCAAAGTTTTATTGCTTTATGTCATTTACATTTCAATAAAGTTTTTGTGAATAAAATTTTGTACTTTGACGACTTTGTGACTTTTGCAGAAATGAGAGTGAGCTTAAACGATCATATCTTTTATGACTTAGAGCTGACTTGATGAGAATTAAGATTGAGCTAACAGGTTAATTTCTAATCTTAATCTCATACGTATCTAAAAGAAGGACAATTTTCTGATATGAAAACATGTTCTTAAATGTTCAAACCGCTTCTTATTCATAAAATGATTTCAAGAATTTTAGTAGTGTGATTTTAAATGTTTTCATTTTATTTGTGCTTAAATGCCTATAAACCGTGTGTTTCCAAAGATTAATACTTGCGTATTATCTTTTCCATATACTTTCAAGTATTCACACACACTAGTTTAATATTTTTGTTGAATTTGTTCTTACCATGTCTCTAAATTGAAACCAATTTTCGATGGTAAGACACCCCGATTGAACTTCAAAGTTTGAGCGTGATTTCATTTCTAAACATTTCTTTCAAGATTGTCTATATATTGGTTCGTATAGACAACATCCAATTTTTGCTGACCTAAGCTTCAATTGCTATATCATTATATTTGATCTTTATCATACAAAGGCAGATTTTCAAACAAGTCTCTTGTATTCATTCTATTATTTCCATATACTTGTTTGAAAAGTCTTCAATGTTTCAAAATGCTCAAATCTTTATGATATTATCTATAAGCATACAGACATCTGACTTGTATATTTTGTGTTTTAACTGCAAAGTTAAACTGAGCAACATGTTCTTTTAGGATAACATGGGTTTCTTTTGTGAGGACTTAATTGAAACTTCTATGGATTCACGTTAATCAGTGTTTCCTACCCAAGAAGTTAATCCTTGAGTGATAGAATGTGTGAGGAGTCAAATACTGAGTGTGAGTTCAGTGAAGAGGTAAAATGTAAATGAGTGTTTGGTTAGATGTGATCTCAATGATTAAAAGAAAGAGGGTGAGAGAACAGAGTAAAAAAATATCAAACTCTGCACCAATTTTTTTCTGAGTCGGGCAACCACATTACTAGTGTTTCACAATTCTTCGTGAACATTATTGAAACAAAAAACTAGCCCATGCCAACTCTTGCTAACAACCCCACCAGCTACTCATTTTCTTCTTCAAAAGAAAATGTTTCATATTTTCAAGGGGACATAACACATAATCTATCTGATTTTCATTTGGAAAATCTGGATATTGAAAAAGAAGGAAGTCTGCCCCACATTCGCACTTCGATCATGAATAATCGAGTCTATGTTTAACTGTTGTTGTCTCAATGGTTTACACAATTTTGAGCCTGATATAAATAGCAATCATATGTGCTTAATTCTTTCTAACACTTGCACGAACACACAAGGAAATTTGTTTTTCTTGTCATAATGTTCATAGAAATTCCTTTGTGGTGTTTCGATGTTTGAACGGAAGCTCTGGAGGAGTGAACATCATAAAAGCTCCTTTCCAATGTTTATTCGTTACACACAGTGACTTTGTGTTACTGACAGGCACTTCTAACTGATTCATTTGTTGATTCAGGTGTTACACTCACACTTTGTCTGAATTTGCAAAGATTCATATGGATATATTTTTTGATCGACGACGAGTCAGAGGCTCTTGTCAAAGATCAATGGTCAAATACATTTCTTGCAAAGTTTTGATGATCTCAGTGTCTAATCATCAAAAAGGGGGAGAAGATAAAGTTTACGAAATGTCTGGAAATAAAAGTTTGTATCAGATATGGGGAGAAGATCAAGTAATGTTTGTAAAATGATCAAGAGTTGTTGGATGACAAAGAAAAGTTGGAGCTTAAAGAATAATTTTATGACAATTTGAAGAAAGATTGATGAAGATTTTTGAAAGTTGAAATTGAAAGTTCAAAGGATTATGAAAGAAAGCTGATTTTCCTGAAATTTTCTTTGAAGATAAGCTGCCAAAGCAAGCCGAGTTGAATTTTGAAGATAATTTCTTTCCAAGTATCTGAAAGAGGTTTATACCATCTTTGGAGGAGAATGTTATTACTTTTGAAGACAGAATTTGAATAAGATAAAGTTGATCAAAGGGGAGATTGTTCAAATTGAGCTTAAAGTGAGAAGATTAAATTGCAAAATCTTTTTAGAGATGATCTTGATCCAAAGGGAGAGATTGTTAGTGCACAGATTTGTTGGATGCAGGATCATAATCACTGAAGCTGAAAGTTAAAGAAAAATTAAAGCTCAAAAGTCAACTCTCAAGCAAAGTCAAAGTCAAGTGTAATAAAGTCAAAGTCAAAGGTCTTTGTAATTTGTTTTGTAAGTGTGTTTGTAAGCGTGTGTTTGTTTTCATTAAAAGATTGGTGGTTAGTAGTTGTGGAGAGAAGACTCGTAACAAGTAAGAGAGTTCGCAGAGAGTTAGAGAGAGAAAGAGATTTGTAGAGAGAGAAAACAGTCTACGAATTGTTTGTTATTGAATTGTGAAGTTTAATCAAAACACGTAGTTTAATAAATCTTGTTTGTGATTAAATTTAGTGATAAGAACTTGATCAAATTTGGGAATAATAATACCTCCTAATGCTGAACTCAGTGATAAGAACTTGATCAAACTTGTCTCTGAAAACAATGATCTGTCTGACACTCAACAATTAATAGATGATGAACTTTAGGCTTCTTCATCAGTGAACATTCCTATTGTTGATCCAACTCCTGAAGTGAGCGATCATGCTCCTGCTCAGTGATGGACAAGAGATCACCCCATATATCAAATTCTTGGTGATCCCTATGCAGGTATTCAAACTCGACAAAGTTCAGGTAATATTTGTCTCTTTCTCAACTTTATTTCTCTAATAGAGCCAAAGAAGACTGATGATTCCTTCAGAGATCCAAACTGGGTCAGTGCTATGCAAGAAGAGCTGACTGAGTTTACTCGAAACAAAGTTTGGAATCTCGTTCCTAGACCATCTGATAAAGCTGTTATAGGCACCAAATAGGTGTTCAGAAACAAATTAGATGAACATGGAACTGTAACCCGTAACAAGGATAGACTTGTTGCTCAGGGATACAGACAAGAGGAAGACACAGACTATGATGAAACCTTTGCCCCTGTGGCTAGGCTCGAAGCAATTCGACTCTTCTTAGCTTATGCAGTTTACAAAGACTTCATTGTATATCAAATGGATGTAAAATCAGCGTTCCTAAATGGAAAGCTGAATGAAGAAGTCTATGTAGAACAACCCCCAGGGTTCTATGACCCTAAGCATCCAAATTATGTTTATAAATTGGATAAGGCTCTCTATGGTCTAAATCAAGACCCTCGTGCTTGGTATGACATTCTCTCATCTTTTCTTATCTCTGAAAATTTTGAACGTGGTAAGATTGATAATACCTTGTTTTTCAGAAAGATAAAAGGTCATATTATTCTTGTGCAAATATATGTCGATGACATAATATTTGGTTCTACTACCCATCTCTATGTACTCGTTTCGCTGAAAGAATGAAGAAAAGAATACAAGATGAGTATGATGGGCGAACTAACGTACTTTGTTGGTCTTCAGATTAAACAATATGAAAAAGGTACTTTTATCAACCAAGGTAAGTATGTTAAAGATATGTTGAAGAACTTTGATTTAACTAAAACTTCAGCGATGAAAACTCATATGGCACCTCCTCTAACATTAAACAAGGATCCATCTGGAAAACCTGTAAATGTCACTTCCTATAGAGGAATGATAGGCTCCCTACTGTATCTTACAGCGAGCCGACCTGACATCATGTACTCTTCCTGTTTATGTGCACGCTATCAATCTAAACCCAAGGAATCTCATTTGGTCGTTGTCAAGCGAATTTTCAGATATCTGAAAGGAACTCTTAACTTAGGTTTTTGGTATCCCAAAGACTCAGGGTTCGTTCTAACTGGATATTCAGATAGTGATTTTGCAGGTTGTAAACTCGATAGAAAGAGCACCACTGGTGGATGTCAACTTCTAGGACGAAAGTTGGTAAGTTGGACAAGCAAAAAGCAAAATTCAGTGTCCACTTCCACCGCTGAAGCTGAATACGTAGCCGCTGGAAGTTGTTATGCTCAAGTCTTATGGATGAGAAATCAACTATTAGACTATGACCTTCAGCTATCAAAAACTCCAATCTATTGCGACAACACTAGTGTTATCGCTATAGCAAATAATCCAGTGCTACATTCAAAGACAAAACACATAAAGATCAGATATCATTTTATCAGAGATCATGTGATGAATGGTGATATTGAACTTCATTTTATACCCACTGACTATCAGCTAGCTGATTTATTCACCAAACCTCTTGATGAGACAAGGTTCAACTTTCTCATCAGTGAGCTTGGAATGCTGAATCTTGAAGAGTGATTCTTTATCTTTCACGCATTATGTCAGTGATTCTAAGTTCCCTTTTATCACTTAATCTCTGAACAAATCTCTGACTCTCAGGTATGTTCTCTCACTCTCAATCACTGAATGTTCATTCAGTAAGACATTTTTCAAAATCAAAACTTTAATCACTGATTATTTTTCAAAAGATTAAAAGTTTTTTGATAAACAAAATCTATCACTGACATTTCTCATCAGTGATCCTTTTGAAAAGAAAATCAATCTCTGACTTTTTTCAGATGTTCTTTCAAAAAGAAAACCTATCTCTGACTTTTCTTCAGAGATAATTTCAAAAAGGACAAATGAAACGTTTTTTTCTCCTATAACGTCATTTGAACTGACAATCCACGGCATGCCTTTTTCTCTGACACGTTCGTCCGTTGCCCTTCTATCCAATCAACTTCGTAAAACGTGTCCATGTCATGATGATCATTTGTTTTCCCGCCTCTCTCATTCTCTTTCATTCTCTCTCTCTCTCTCTCCTCATATAAAAAGAATGCCTTTTTCCATTCTTATCTTTTTACGCTTTCTAAAAACTTCTCAAGCAAGAAAAACTCTCTCAAGGCTTTCAAGCAAACAAAAAAACCCGTTCCAGTCTTTGCATCTTCATATCTTCAAGATCAACAGGTTTGTGTTCATTTCACTCTTAGATTTTGTTTCTCATATTCTTAACCTCTTCTTAAAGTCCTGCATATTTCTTTATCATGGATTTTACAAGTTTTCTCAACATTAAAATCATTTATTTTGATTTTATCTTGTTTGAAAAACTTTTGGTTTTCTCCATGTTCTTTCTTCTTCACAAAGAACATTGTTTTACTCTGAAAATAACTTGGTTTTTTTTCTATGTTTCTTTCTAAATATAGAAACTGGTAAAAAATCTTATTTATTTTTGGACTCTAAACCTTTCCATCTATTCTATTTTTCTTTCTATATTAAGAAATGGCCCAAGCTTCGCTTATTGCTTCAAAGAACGTCAAGTTCAACATCTCTGAATCTGTGGTCCCAAAGAACAACCATCTCGCAAGGTTGGACTTTGAAGCTGACAAATACCCACACTTGGTGGAAGCTGGTGCATTTCTGAAGCAGTCTTGCTTGGCCTACGCTCTCAATGTGGACCCAAAACCTTCCACAACTCTCCTGCAACAGTTTTGGTTCACAGCTAATGAAGCCACCATCACCAACAAGAGTGAAGTGGTTCCCGCTATCTCATTCACTACTGAACTAGGATCAGGCATGCTCACTGCCTATGGTCTCAGGAAGGCACCACGACTCCCTGAAAAGACAAAAGTTGGATTCGA
This sequence comes from Arctium minus, assembly GCA_954870635.1. Taxonomy (NCBI): domain Eukaryota; kingdom Viridiplantae; phylum Streptophyta; class Magnoliopsida; order Asterales; family Asteraceae; genus Arctium; species Arctium minus. Next base: position 68,692,315 of record OX941092.1, on the reverse strand, counting down.
TGCCCTCCCTACTGACGCTGAACTCATCCAGTTCTTGGATGACATGGAGTACTGCTAGGACAACAAGCCACACTCCACCATCCCCAACAAGCGCCTGACAAAGATCCAGAAGGCAAACATGCCTTCTCAACTGAACTACATCTTCTTACACATTATTTAAATCATGAGTGGGAAGATTGGCTCCCTGGATCAGGCGAGCAAAGTCCAGCTCCATATGGGATATTCAGTCATCGTTGGCAAACATTTCGACTACGCTGGCGCTATCTTTGATGACCTTAAGTCAAAGATAGAGAAGACGGAGAGGGATCCCTGCCGTTACCACCTCTCACAAACGACCATCAGCTAGTCTTCATGGTCCTTCTAAGAAGGCCAAAAAGACTAAGGAGACCACCACTACTAGTTTAATGCCTGAAGTAGTTTCTCAACAAACTACTTTGGATGCTTTTATGAGTATCTCCTCCACAACTTCAGCAGCCACCACATCATCCGTGCCATGACAATCGTTGCCACAACAACAGTGATGCCACCCATCACCTCGGTTCTTCAACAACCTCCTGAGGTAACTTCCACTATCCAAATTTCTTATATACCCATTACTCATCCTTCTATTTCTTTGGTCTCTAATCCTCCATCTCTTTCACAACAACCTCAGTTTGCACCAATAGGACCTGACAATCAAACGTTTGAAGATCAAGATCTTCATCATTGGTTCTCAGCGGCGAACGTCTCTTCAGCGACAACATCAAAAGGAGTTATCACAGCAGGGGGGAGAAGTGAAACTTCTTCAGGTACTCCTTCCCAAGGCAAGCAGAAGGGTATAGTTTCCGAAGGAAACCTGAACATAGTCTCACAATCTGAGGGGGAGAATCCTTCTCAGGTATGTCTTTCTATTGTACCCATATCATTCTATACCTATCATACCTCTGTCTCTTTCTAAGCCTTTATCTTTCTCTTCCCTAAATATACACTAACTCCTTTTTACTTCTTGATCAGACAGTTCTCTCCCCTGCTTAAGGGAACAGTACTCCAAATAATCCCAGCCTCTAGTGTTGAAGAACAAAGAATCCTAATCTCATTCAGTGAGATTGATGAACAAGAAGAAGAAGAAGAAGAAGAAGAAGCCCTGCTACACCCAGGAAGGCCCTCCAAACCAGCTCATTGGTCAGAGGAAGAACTGAACAGAAGAACAGAGATGATCTCTCATCTGGAGAGTCAACGACTAAAGATCCATCTTCAAACTCCATCTACAGATCTTGATTTCCTGACTGAAGCTGAAATTGAATAATCTGTCAGAGTTGAGAAACTGGTCGCTGAATGTCAAAAAGATGCAAATCTAGCTCTCAAGATTCAGTCCTTTTAGGTCAAAGACAAGAAACTAAAGAAAAATCCAGTGGAAGTTCAGGTTGCTCTACTCAAAGAAATTGAAGAGGAGCGCTCAAAAGAACAAGCGGTCAGCGATAACACTGTCGAATGGTGTAAGCATAAAGTCGACTATTGCTCCGACCCATTGAAGATAACAGCCGTTGTCATCTCTGGAAGAAAGAAGAAGGATCGAATTTCTATCACCATGGAGGTAATCAGAGAGGATGCAAGCTCAAAGGCTATGTTCGTTTCAAAGCTTGAAAGTTTTGGCTACATGGAATGTCTAGAGTTCAAAGATGTGCTGAAGAAATCCAAGTCAACCTACAGAGGCTATGTCAAAGGCATACTAGAATCCCTCATCAACAGAGTCTCAACAGTCTTAAACGTGCCATCTGCTCTTCCTTCTGAACTAATACAAATCAAAAGAAAGCCTGCTTCTTCCTCCTCTGAAAACGTCACTGCCATTAGAAACGACACCTCCATCAAATTCTCAAAGGAAGCATTGTTTGGTCCTCCTACTGATCTCTCAGTTCTAGATCTATCCCTGCCTTCTGGTGGACCATATATTCCTGGGCAAGTACTTAAAGATCCTTTTGGAATTTTCTTCAAGGATGATGAGGAACAACTCAGATTCCAAAGAGTCTCTGATATTCCAATCTGTCCTCTTAATCATCTCAAAGATATCTTGTGCTTATGGTGTACCTACTCTCCTCGAGCTGAACCGATCATAACAATAATCAGAAAAGAATCAATTGATCGAAGGCAAAAAGGAGAAGAAGTACCTGATTACATGATCAAGGTCCTGCAATCTCATCTATATAGCTGATAGATTAGTCTCTTAATTCTTGTAATCTATTAGTTAGACTTACAGTAGTTAGTTCTTCACTTGTACTTTATATTTTCACATCTTGTAATTCTTTCTTTGAATTAATGAAAATTTCAGTGAAGTACTTAACCTTATCAGTACTGTAAAAGATCCCTCAAAATAGTAATTGGGACATGTATGTTATGAGTCCTGATTATTCCTCATTTTGAATTAAAAAGTAATTTTCTTCAGTTACTTTGTCATTATCAAATAGGGGGAGATTGTTGATCCAAACTCTCTCAGTGATTTGATAAAGACCCTCTTTTATACTTAATGAAAATTACGTTTAAATAATATCTATTAGTGTTTCATCATTAGCGATCAGACTGAGTCTGTTCAGTTATCACTGATGAACATTCTTGTAAACATTCATATGTATTAGTTTTTCACTATCAACGATTCAATACTAAGTATGTTCAGTATCGCTGATAAATTCTTATGTAAACAGTTAGACGTAATCCCTGAAGACAAGTTTCACGTCAACAGATTTTCATAGATGAATCGAAGACGAAGCTGCTGAACAAAGACAAGTCTACTAGTAACCTGATGCGGATATCAGTGAAGCAAGACAAATCTACACACACGACGAAACCTGAGGAAAAGCTTCAGCGATAGCTAAACTCCTTTGTATCTCTGAAGGAAGAGATATTCAGCGATCGATGATCACTTAGCTTATGCCTCAAGTCTCTTTTGTCTTTCCCTTGCACACCCAGTACGATGTATCAGAACGGACATACCTCTGCCACAAATCGTACAACAACTCTGTCAACTACACTGTTCATGATACGGCCGAAAGCATGTCTCCCAAAGTCAGACCCTCTCTGTCAATCAATGAAGGACATGTGTAAAGTGCCCTGCCATGCATTTAATGCATAGGTTATAAATAGAAATATCACCTCTCCATCTGAATATTCTAAGCCTTCATCTTTCTAAGATATAGAAACCCTTGTTTTCAATACTTTCAAAATCTCCCATTCTCTATATTATTGTGCAACCATCTTAGTGTTTTCTTAAGTTTGTTTAGATTGAGTTCTACTTAATCTTATTCCGCAACAAACTTGTAAATTGTATTTGATTTATCAATAAACAATTTATTAAACTTTAAATTATATGTTTGTATTCATCCCCCCCCCCCCCCCGCCTTCTACAAACTTGTTAAGCACCTTAAGAAAGTGAAAGGCAGAGATTTACAATACAAATAATCTAAACAAAATACACTAACATTCTCCCCCTTTTAGATCAGTTTGTAGATCTTCACCTATCCCATCTTCCTGTACTGGTTCTCCTTATCCCCAAGAATGATTCAAACCTCCTGATGTCTTTTCTGAACTCAATTCTGTCATCAAGTGCTTCAAGAATCCTTTGCATCACAAGCTTTACCCTTCTTGGTAAGTTCTCACCGCCTTGCAATCTCTGCCTTTCACTTTTTTTGTACCTATCATTGAGTTGTAGCCTGATCAACTTAAGTGTTTCCATCAGAGAACTTTGCAATCTCAGAAACTCTGAAGAACTTCTTCTCATTCTCTCCATTTTTTGTAGACTATACTCAACTCTAGTTCTTCTAGCACAGTGAACACATCATATTTATCAATGTTAGAAAGAGTCAAATTTGGCTTTATCATGTTGACTTTCTTCTGATTAGTCTCTATGCCCAACTGGAAATCATAACAGTACGTGTGAAAGACGTGTCTCCTCATGAACCTTTTAAGCTCTTCAAAGGCAAAGACAATGTTTTCTCTTTTGTTAACCATGTTTCTGAAAAGATGGTACATGTACTCAAGATCATCAACGTTCAGAAAACAAAAATTAGCTTCAGTAAATCTACATTCATTTAGATCTCTTCTTTGAACATAGAACTCAGGATACCAAATATTCATGAACTTTTTCATCCTGACTTACTTGACGGCGACAATTCCAGACTTGTTCTTTTCAGACCATTCAGCATGTCTTAACCAGTTAATCATGTTGGCATATTATTCCTGATATTCTTTCGGCTGATTAGAAACACCCAACACCTTGAATTTATCCATAGGTCTGATCCTGTGAACAAATATTCTCTTCATCTGCTCTTCCAGAAAAAGGAACTCTAAGTGCATGTCTCATGTGTCTTATTTCAGCTTCGGAAGGAACTAGAGGGGCTTCAGGGGCATTCGAAGGGCCTGTTTCACCTTGATCTGGCATGATAGGAACGTGATCACTTTCATCTTCAAGTGGCTCATTCTGAACATCTTGAATAACAGGGCATTGAATATTTTGAACAACGCTTGGATGGCTAACAGAGCTTGAATGACTTGGAGGCATATCAGAGACATCAGGGAAGTTGAACTCTTTAAAAGCAGGGATCATAGGAACTTCATTGGAAGGCTCAGAAATATCATTGTGAATAGGACTGAGTTGAATTTCATCTGGAGTCCCAATAAGGTGCTAACACATTGGCTTCATCATCAGGAATGTCATCTCCTTCATCATCAGAATCGATTAAGTTCTTATTTTCTTCTTCTTTAACCTTCCAGAAGTTATCATACTTTTCATTGGATTCTTCTTCATCATCTGATGACAAATCTATCACATCCACTGTGTTCATTCATGTGACCAATAAATCTCAGCCCTAGTAGCAACCTTAGGCTTTGCAACCCTTGGTTCTACTTCTGGATTCACATACAATACAAGCTCTCTACATTCACCTTGATCATTCTGTTCATTCTGCATGTATGACTGATGTTGAGCATTTTTTTCTTCTTCCACATTTACTTACTAAATAATTGCATCAGAATCTCCAGCAGTTTTCTTTCTTTTACTCATCTCCCCCTCATGATCTTGATCAGAATCTGGATCATGTCTCTTTCTGGTAACTGCTTGAGATATGCAAGAAGACTGAACAACCTTTGTGGGCTCTTGAATAGACTTGATAACATCATCTTTGAAAGTTTGAAATTCTGCCACAGTCACTACACCTTCAGGAACTTGAGGAACAGTTGGTTCTGATTGTTGAGACCTTAAAAGACTTATCAAATCAACATCAAATTAATCTTCAGGTTCTTGAGAAAGTAACTTGGCATAATGCAATGGCTTCAGATCTTCCACAGACAAATCTACTAGTTGAACAGGTGGAGGTGGAGGTGGAGGTGGAGGTGGAGGTGGAGGTGGATCTTCAGTAACTGGATCCTTGCCTTTGAGCAATCTTTTTACTTCTCCAATCTCCTTCTGAAATCTTTCAATCAATCGATTTTCAACAGCCTTTAAGGCGTCGTCAAGAAATTCCTTTGACACAAAGTCTAGGATAGTAACTCCGGGGCTACTTAAGCTCTCTGTTGTCATAGCAGTCGACGAAGCAACTGTGTGTCCTGTGTTCAAAGCTGGTAAAGTGGTAGCAATGACAGGACTTCCATCCAATCCTCGTAGTTCAGGTTGTGAATCTACTATGGATGTTTCGATCGGGTCACGAAGACTTCCGATATTAGAAGTTTGTATTAGTGTCCTAGGAATAAAGATAGGAATTTCAAAGGGCACTAGACTCGATTGTGCAAGCAAAGAAGTTAAGAATTGGGGCTGATGTTCTCTGATTTCAATATCTAAACTCTCTGAGTGAGAGCTAGATAGAAGTTGTGCTACATCCTCTTGAATATCTTAGACTATCACTTGTTGTGAGGTGACAGAATGGCTAGCTTAGGTGTACAATTGCATAAGTGGGCTACTTATGGTTGTTTCAATACTAGAACTGAACACATGAGTTCCAGTAGTAGATGTGGTTGCCCTTATGGAATGGTAGGTTAGTTGCACACTCTCTCACCATATTCTTTTCCGTCCCTTTCTCTCAACCTCACATTTTCAGAATTTTCAACTATTTCTCCCTCGAGTCTCCTAATATCACAAACCACATTCAGAATAGTGGTTTCAACATCAATATCTATTGGATCATCATTGAGAAAGCTAAAACTGTGACCCATGTTATCATCATCATCATCATTGCTTTCATCATTTCTTGCATCTCTCTCTTCATCTGTACCAGGTGTAGTAGATGGTGTGCTTTCTTTAGAATTTGACGCATGATCTGACTCGGTTTTAGAATTCTGACCGTCATTGGCGTTCTCTTCCTGAGGGCCCAATTGATGTAAGATAGCCTGCTCAGGTTGAGATGTGGAACCCACTTGATGAGTGGCAATAATAGCCTGGGATTCCACAACCTCCAGTCGAGAAGACTGACACACTCTAGTTTCCCTCTCAATATTTTCCTACAGCTCTCCCCTTTCAATTACCCCCCTGGTAGATTGAACCCTCATTCACGTCGCTCGCCTAAGGTTTGAGTCTGGGGTAGGGGCAATTGGTTTTGGTCGTCCCGTAGACTCTCTATAAGCTTTAACACTCTCTGAGTTCGGATCGCGTATGCAAGTAATGCTTCTGGAATCGGCATAGAGTAGTTGAATGTTTGCTTCTGCTTCTATAGAGACCTCATGACAAACTCAAGTCCTACCTCATGATTATTTCTCTTTGGAATATCTCTGTTTGATCTAATCATGCTCCGGATAATAAGTTGCAGAAACCTCTGGTATGGAACAAAGATAGGCTTCATTGTTGTTCTCTTGGATTGAACTCTTTCGTACAACTCTGTCCAGAATGCTATAGAATAGTCCACGTGCAGATCGTACACAGTGGCACAGAATAATCTGAGCATGTATATACTGGTGTTGTCTATTCCGGTGTGCTTTGCAGTGAAACACATGTTGATGATAGAGAACATCTGATACCAGAAAGGTGGCAGATTTGTCTTCTTGAACTGACTAATCTTGGTAAGGTCACCAACATATCCTAAGGTTCGGATGCCTTCAAAAACTTCAGAATCTATTGGATATGAGTCAAAGCTGGTTTTTCCTTCTCTTGAGTTTTTCTCCGAAAGATCAAGAATGAGTCTCAGTCTTTGATAATTCAGAATTGATGTAAAGTGATCAATTCTAATCTCAAAGTGTATGTTTCTGATATTGTTGTCATTCACAAAAGTGATTGTCTTCCAGGCTTGTTGAAGGTAGATCAGAGGTACAGTAGCAGTAGAAGTCAGAGCATAATATAGAGGATGGTCTCTGAAGATATCCAGCACCAATGGACCAATGTTGAGATGATCAAAATCAACATAATGGTTGTTTTGGTACAGCAGCAAATAATCAGACGAATGGATCAGTGCAAGATCAGGATTTTCACCAATAGTAGATTGATAATGAGATCTTGATGATGGTATTAAGTGTCTCTTTGGAAACATTTGGGTCATTCCCATCCATTTGCACAATGGAATCAACTGAATTTTCACTGGCAATGATATAACCTGAAAAGTTTAAAAGTATTGAATATAGATCCAATATGTCAGTAAAATCCCAAAAATGATTTTTCAAAAAACTTTTTGAAATTTTTTCTAAGTCCAGAAGTCGCAGACTTAGGACTAGAAAAATTTTGTCTCAAAGTACTGAAACAAAGTACTTTTCGCATAAGGAATGAATGGCAACTTGTCGCAGATTACAAATGCAACAAAGACTTAGAAAAAAAAATTGATCAACAAAGAAGTCGCAAAACCTATTAACCAAGGAACTTATCGTGAAACTCATGTGTTCATCCCCAAGAACTCGCAAGATTCTTGTCAAGAACTCGTAGAGTTCTAACTTGGTAAAAATTTGAAATTTCAAAAATCTAAACCACTGTTAAACCCTTTAAACTTGATTAGCTTGGTTTATTTGAGTTCGATTTTACATTTAAAACCAATTTAGCACTTTAATTTTAACAAAATAACATTGTTAAGGTTTGATTTAAGTCCAAATCAGTCCTTTATGATATCGAACAATCCAAGAGTCCATGAATCCAAATCCAAAGTCAAGGTAATCGATTTGCAGTTCAATATTTGCAACAAAGTGATCGATTTCGAAATCCCAATAACAATATCAAGTTATATTTGGAGATTAAACACTAAATTCCAGTTCAAATATCCAAAGTTCAAAGGTTCGGTTCAAGTAGGGTTTAAGATAGATGAACAGTCACAATTGAAAAACCCTAAATCGAAGATTTTGGAACATGCAAACATGAATCAAATACAAGAAACATATACAAGATAATCATACAACAATGAAACAACCACAAAATACAATAGAAACCTACACTGAATCGATGGAAGTGAATGAAATATGAGAAGTCGTGAAAGCACAAGAAAATATCGAGAGAAAAGTCTAAGTGCAGAAGTCGCAAAGAGGATTTTGAGACAAGTGAGTTTATTTGAGGAACAACTCGTATATATACTCAAGATTAGGGTTGACACGTGGCAAGATCATATTGGACCTCCCACTTGTCACAAACCATTGAAGAATGGAACTTGTCACAAACAATGATAAGTTGTGTGTGAACTTGTCGCAAGGCTCGATTTGCGTCAAGTTGTGTTTTGGATAAAAGTCGCAAAGTATGGTGTATGAGTTCTTAGAAGTCGCAAGTCAAAGGATACGAATTCTTCACTCGTCGCAGTCTTTGTTTTGCGTCAAGTGACTTGTCGTAGACCATTGCTTGCGTCAAGTTTAGAATTCGCAGACAGTGGCTTGCGTCAAGTTACTTGTCGTAAACCAAAGGTTGCGTCAAGTAACTTGTCGCAAAGCACTACTTGCGAGTTCTATACTTAGAAAAAAATTTGAAAATTTTCCAAAAATGGAAACTTGACACTTTGATTTTTTGACTTTCCAAAAATAGCGACTTTGCAAAAATTCACTTTTAAAGCTCAAAATAACATCTCACACTTGACAATTTTTCAGATTTCAAAACTTTTGAACACACACTAACAGACTTTATCTGATACTCCCCCTTGAAGTGTACACAGATGTGTATACTCCCTCTAGAAGTATGCATTTAGTTCATCATACTACAGTATGAGTCCCGATCAGAAGTTGATCAGAAGTCAATGTCCATGAATATGATTTGACAATACTGCATGAAACTTTCATACCTACAAAACAGATGATGAACTTGGTCCTCACTGAACATGAGTCCACATTGGTTATATGTATCAAACTTAGAAAATATTATCCAACCAAAAACACTTACACAAACATAACAAGAACACACTCCCCCTCATAACAAGATAGGAAAATATTTTCATGCATTCAGATTTAACATTTCGAGTTTGCTGACTAAGAAATTGAATCTCTTTTCATCAAGAAGTTTTGTGAATAGGTCAGCAACCTCAAAATCAGTTGAAACAAAATGCATTTCAATACTACCTTTTTCTACGTGATCTTTGATAAAATGATACCTGATATCAATATGTTTAGTCTTGGAATGTTGCACCGGATTTGCCGCGATTGCTATTGCACTTTTAGAATCGCAGTAAATGGGAACATTGTTCAACTTATATCAGTAGTCTTTAAATTGTGTCTTCATCCACAATACTTACGAACAACAACTAGCAGCCGCCACATATTCTGCTTCGGCCATAGAAGTTTATACGCAATTCTGCTTCTTAGAGGACCAACTGACTAATTTTTCTCCCAAAAACAGACAGGCTCCAGACGTGCTTTTTCTGTCTAACTTATTTCCTGCATGATCTACGTATGTGTAGGCAATTAGTTCAAACCTAGAATCTTTCGGATACCAAAAGCCTAAATTTGGTATGCCTTTAAGGTACCGTAATATTCATTTAACAGCAGCAAGATGGGATTTCTTCGGATTCGCTTGATAACGAGCGCAAAAGTAAGTAGAAAACATAATATCTGGTCTACTTGATGTCAAATAAAGAAGTGATCCTATCATACTTTTGTAGATTCGTTGATCTACTAATTTTCCGGAAATATCAACATCCAACAAACTTCCAAATTGCATGGGAGTCTTCATGGGTGTTGAATCAGTCATATTAAATTTCTTTAGCATATCTTTAATATATTTTGACTGTTAATGAAAATCCCTTCTGGGTTTGTTTAACTTGTAAACCTAAGAAAAAATTCAACTCACCCATCAATGACATCTGAAGCCTACTCTTCATGATGTCTTGAAATTCATCACAAAGTTAAGGATTCATAGAGCCAAAAATAATATCGTTGACTTAAATTTTCACAAGAATCAAATCCTCACTTTTCTTTTTCAAAAACAAAATGGTGTCGATGGTACCTTTCTGAAATCCATACTCGGAAAGGTAAATTGTTAATGTCTCATACCATACGCGCGGTGCTTGTTTCAATCCATAAAGGGTTTTATCGAGCACATACACATGATCTGGATACTTTGGATCAATGAAGCCTTTCGGCTGACTTACATACACCTCTTCGTGTAGGATACCGTTCAGGAATGTTGATTTAACATCCATATTGCTTCAATCCTGGCAACGGGTGCATAAGTCTCATCATAATCTATGCATTCTTGCTGGTTATAGCCTTTAGCAACCAACCGTGCCTTATTTCTGACAATTATACTTGCCTCGTCCTTCTTGTTTCGAAAAACCCATTTAGTTCCGATAATGGTTTTATCCTTGGTCTTGGTACCAACCTCTACATTTCATTCCGTTTGAATTCATTCAGCTCGTCTTGCATAGCATTTATCCAGTCCGGATCTTTCAGTGCTTCAGACGGATTTTTAGGTTCCATGTTGCTTAGAAAGTTGACGAACATGCAATAATTCGTAAATGCAAATACAGATGTAGTAGACACTTTTGCATTCGGATCACCAATGATAATTTTTGGAGGGTGTGCCTTTGTCCATTTGTGTGTGCTTGGTAGATGATCAATATCAGTCTGATTGTTTGTCTCATCAAATTCATCTTGTACCGTAGGTAAGTCAATTTCATTTGCCTCTGGACTTTTTGCACTTGGTGCTGGAATTGCTTCTTCAGGTTGTGTTTCTGATGGAATGTCTCCAGACACAACTGATGGTAGAATCGGATCAAATGAGTTGTCTGGTGTAGCACTTTTAGAAACAACTTGTTCTTGACTAGCAGAAGCTTCACCAACTTCTTCAGACGATCCAGATATGTCTGTGCTTGTAGTAGGAGTGTTGATGTTCATTGATATGTCTTGCTTGTTATCATCTGCAATTATATCATTAAAAGCATCAAAGAATAACAAATCAAGATCTGATTCAAATAAGGTTTGAGATTTAGAAATCTTAGTTTGTTTTATCTCAGGTTCTACACTTGTTGATGTAGAAGTTATGTCACTAGATGCGAGACCTGAACTGGAATGTTCAGAAATCCTCGTTGAAGATTCGTCAAATGATACATTGATGCTTTCAATCATAGTCTTTGTTCTAAGATTGTAGACTCTGTATGCTTTGGATTGGAGAGAATAGCCAATAAAAACTCCTTCATCACCTTTCTTTTGAAACTTTGATAGATTCTCTATGTCATTTAACACATAGCACCTGCATTCAAACACACAAAAGAATTTAACCGTTGGTTTTTGACCATTTATAATCTCATAAGAAGTTTTATTAAAACGGTTATTAATAATGGTCCTGTTCTGTGTGAAACATGCAGTGGCTACTACTTCTGCCCATAGGAACGGAGGTAGATCTGAATAAGCAAGCATTGTGTGCATTGCTTCCACCAACGTCCTGTTCTTTCTTTCAACAACACCATTCTGTTGAGGTGTCATTGTTGCCGAGAAATTGTGTGAAATGCCAACAGAATCAAGATAACTCTGAAGAGTTGCATTCTTGAATTCAGTTCCATTGTCACTTCGCAACTGTTGTACTTGTCATTGAAGAAGATCTTGTATTCTTTTGATGAATTTGATAATCAGATCTGGAGCTTCTGACTTTTGCCTCAAGAACTCTAGCCAAGTATATCATGAGTATTCATCAATCATGACAAGGATATACTTTTTGCCATTGATGGATTGTGTCCTCATTGGCCCACAAAGATCCATATTAATAAGTTAAAGAGATCCAGTACAACTTATAACATTTTTAGCTTATGTGAACTCTTTTTCTCTTGCCCATTTCACATGCTGGACAGAGTGAATCTTTTTCCATCTTCAATTTTGGTAAACCAGTAACCAGATTCTGAGTTATGAGCTTGTTCAAATCTCAGAAGTTTTGATGAGATAATTTACGGTGCCATAACTAACTATCTTTTGTTGATGTTTTAGAGATTAGACAGACTGGTCTTGTAGCTTTCAGTGTTGGAAAGTGAACACCATAGAGTAATCCCATTATTCCTGCCTTTATCAACTGTGCTCCACTTTCATATTTGATGTAGCAATAATCTTCATCAAACTCAACTTTACACTTCTTCTCATTGAATTGACTGATTGAGAATAGATTATATGCCAATCCTTCCACATACAGAACCTTTGATATAGTAATCATATTGTTCTTGATAACACCGTATCCTCTGACGTATCCTTTCAAATCATTTCCAAAGTTGACTGAACGTGCATAATGCTCTAGATAGTCGAACAATCGGTGCTTATGTGTTGTCATGTGCCTTGATGCACCTGAATCTATGATCCACACATGACAAGCCTGCAAGAGACAGTCACTTCAACTAAGGTAGCCATATGAATATAGGTCCTTTCTTGTTAGTATCTGTAACTTTCTTTAAATCAGTTGACGACCCTTTGATTCTCTATTCAAATTTGGGTTCTTTCGATGAAACTTGTGCTTTATGTTCTGACTTTGGAATCCACTTCCACACAAATTTCACGTCAACTAATTGATTCATTTTCAAAACATTATTTTTCTTTCCAAAAGAATAAACTTCAGCTTTATTATTAACAGTGGATTGAGCAAAAGTTTTCTTGTTCACAAACTGAACCAGTTTTATTTTCTTAGAAAACGTAGGTTTCAAAGAGAACGAACTATCATGACAGTTTGAGCATCATAATTTAGTAGTATCTTGTATCAACAACTCATTTCTGGAAAGAGTTTTCGTTCTATTCAAACATTGTTGACAAGACTAAGTACAAACTCTTTCTACTCTATTACAAGCTTGACTGTCAGAAACATCCATCTTCTCTTCCACCTTCATCTTCCGTTTCTTCTTACCTCTTTTATTTACTTGCTAATCTGAAGAACAAACAAAGTTCGGTTCAAAAGGAGGATTAATGAAAGATTCAGATGTAGAAGATGTTTGGAAAACAGAATTAGTTCCCGATCATTAACCTTTTTCAGATATACTTAACTCCTTTTCTGAAGATGTTAAAATCTTCACAGATGTTTTCATTTGAGGAGTTTGAGTATTAATTGTTGAAGTGTCAGACTTCACATCAGCATTGATGTTTGTACTCTGATATATGGTTCTTTGTATTAGCTTAGTGATGATTAAACAGATCGGTGAGTCGAAGACAAACTGAAGTCAACATGAAGAAAGTCTACAATGCGGATTGAGATGAACTTCAAAGTGAACTAAGCCTGACCTGCCGATTTCTATTCGGCAGATCATTCCCTTGCCGATTCTTATTCGGCAGGCCTTCCACATGCCAATTTTCTATTCGGCATGTCCTTTCGTTGTTGCCGAATTACCCTTGTTCGGCACAGTCCTCCTCTGCCGAACTCTTTATTCGGCTGTTTCCTTTCTTACAGATTGCTTTTTTATTTGTAAGAACATTTTTTGTCAAACCCTCATGATTTGACATACTTCCTCATTCCCAATGATCTTATGACAATGGGAATGGAAGCTTCCTTCTTTGAGAAGATATACGCTTGGTCTAAATATGATTGAGACGTTTATTTTCTATTTGATCTCAAAAATATTTTCCCATGAATATTTTATAGAGATATTGTACTTTCATAGTACAAAAGTTACCTTTTGTATTGTGATAAGTCACATCAAATATCTTATAATTTATTGACAATATCTCAACCACCCATGCCTTTACTGCTCTATGTCCTTTGTACTCATTACATTGGATAGTATATAAAGGATGGATGTAGCACCTTGTTACTTACGCTTTTAGCCCAACATTTCACATTTGCAAGATTTCAAGCAGGTTTATAGCTTTCCTTTTCTCTCTAAGATTTAAATCTTTGTGTTCTTTAAATATCTTCTAAGTGTTAGATTGTTTAGAATAGTTCTTAACTATTCTTATTCCGCAACAGTCTTTATTTCTCTTTCTGTAACTATTGATAGTCATTATCAATAAAAGAATTAAAATTAAGTAATTTTGTGTGTATTGTATTCAACCCCCCCCCCCCCTTCTACAATACTTGTTTTACTTCTTTGGGACTAACAAGTGGTATTAGAGCGGTTGGTTTAATCGAATAAACCAGATCCGTAATGGCATCTCCTTCTACAAAACTTGAGTCTTCCTCTCAAAACTCTTTCTATTCTGACAATGGATCTACTGTCAAACTGCCTAAGTTCAATTCGAACAACTTCTCCTTATGGAAAAGTAGGATGACGCTCTTCTTGGAAGGAGCTAACAGTCGTTATCTAACCATTCTTAGTGAAGGTCCACTTATCCCAAAAGTTTGGGATAGATTTGTCAAAACTCCTAAGGATAAAGAAAAAGAAAAGGACGCTCTTTTTCAAGTTTTCGATGACTCGTCAGAGGAGGAAAGAACTTCTGCCAATGGTCGATATGTTTTGAAAAATACAAAAGAATTCAATGATGAAGATAGGCGCATTATTGGACTCGACACCAAAGTGCAAACCATCATTGCTCAATCACTTCCAGATGAAGTGTACCAATCTCTTGTCAGTCTTAAAACTGCAAAAGAGATGTGGTCAACCCTATGTGTTTTGTATGAAGGTACAAATGAAGTAAAGAAATCTAAGAAAATCTCTCTTGTTCGTAGATACGAATTCTTTTCTCATGAAAAAGGAGAATCTCTTCCCTCCTACTACAACCGTTTTAACAGTCTCTTAAACGAGTTAAAACTTGTTGGAAAACTTTATGACAATGAGGAAGTCGTATGCAAATTTATAGATGGTCTTCCAGATTTCTGGAATAACCTTTCCACTTGCATTAAGACTTCCAAGGACTTGGAAAGTCTTCCTCTTAGTTCTCTCTATGTTATGTTTCATAATCACGAACAAACCCATTTACAAAGGAAGACCATCTTCAAAGCGATAAGAGCCCCCTCTATGGCTCTTATAAGTGATGGCTCCAAGAAATCTGTGTGTGTTCCTCGTATAACCTATCCTTCTGATGATTCAGATAGAGAAAGTCATGAAAATCTGAATCACTCCTCGGAGGCTTATCTAAGTGAAGTTGATGATGAAGGAGAAGATTCCTCTGTCGATCATTTGACAGAGGAGATGAGTATGCTTGTAAATATCTCTAAGTTCCGAAAGAACTCTTCTAATAAATTTCAAAGCAATAGAAATTTTTCTTCTTCCTCTAAAAACTCCTTGAACAAATCCAAGGAGGATTCTTATGCATGTGGTAAGAAAGGCCATTTTGCATCTGAGTGTAGAAGCAATCCTTCTAGGATTTCTAAATCTAATTATTCTAACTCTTCTAAAAGAAGAAATATTCGATCTAATTCTACAAGTAGATCACATCCAAGAAAACCTTCTCCGTCCTCATCATTCAAGGAGCTTTTCGATAAAGCTGACAAATACAAAGCCAAATACAAAAGAGAGAAAGAAAGAAATTTCAACTCTCAAAGAAGAGGCAAAGGCTTAATGGCAAAAACTTTAAACTGGGTAGACGAACCTACTTCCGACAGCGAGAAGGAAGTATCCAGTAAATGCCTCATGGCGAAACTCGATGAAGAACCAAAAGACTCCTGCTCAAGAATGGATTTCACAGCTGAGTGCTCCTCTTCTTCTTCTTCTCAGGTACATCCCTTCTAATCTCTCTCTGATGAAGAGAAGATTGAGGCTTTTGACTTTTTAACTGTACTTTTTCACAATGAAAAAGATGCAAAGAAAAGAGCAAATGCTCAAGTCAAGTCTCTCTCCTCTCAACTCCATGTTTTTCTATCTTAGCTAAAACAGTTTGATAAACTAAAAGCTGAGTTAGAGGACTTAAAGACTTTAAACTATGTGCTAGCCAAGGAGAAGAACAAGCTTCTAAAGAATCTTTAGAAAGAACAAGAAACCTTAAACAAATGGAACACCTCTTCTAAAAATCTTGAGAAAAATTTTCAAGATCAAGTTGTTGGTGAAACTTATGGATTAGGTTACTGGAAAGAGAATGTTGTGTGTACTCCTTCTGAAAACATTTCTTCTCCTACTCATAATATTCCCCTGTCTTCTAAACTACCCTTATATTCTTCTGAATGGGATGATTCTAACTCAGAAGATTCTAACTCGGTTTACTCCATGGATCTTCGTGATTCAAGAAAGTTTAGTTACTTTGTGTCCGCCAAATCTTCCAAACCTCTTCTAACAGAAGATCAAGACTCTAATGAGTTGGTCAAGCCTGTAAATGATCTTCTTATGTCCTTAAAACTAAAAGAAGTTTCTTCTTCTTCTCATTCTTCTAAAAAGGCTCCTCTTCTATCTAAAGGAAAATCTGTTGATGTTGATCTTCCCATCAAAAGAAAGATTACACCTTCTTTAAAAGGTAAATCTCCCATGAACGCAACAGAATTTATCCCTAGAGCCTTAAAGATAAAGAAGTCCAAAGGTGTAAACCTATAGGGTCGCACACAAAGAATGCGTTTGTTTCCATTTGTAGAAACCCGGATTTAATGAAAATATGTGTTAAACTGTAATTATGATAATTACAGGGTGAAAACGTAATTATGTTAATTACGGGGAATTATCTGTAATTATATAATTATATTTTAAAGTTTAAAAGGATAATTATATATAATTATATTTTAAAGTTTAAAAGGATAATTATATATACTTATATATATTTGAATTTGATTTGAATATTACAGATAATAATTAAACCTTATTTAATTATTAGTTGAATTATAGTCTAACTATAATTCTTCTGATATAAATAAGGGGCTAGGCTAAACCATTTAGAAGACAATTGAGTTAGAAAAGCCTTTCGGAAAAATACAGAAAAAAACCCTTTTCTTTTCTGTAAAACACATATAGATCTAGGGTTATTGGGCTAGCACCCAGTGGAATTTCGCGTGTTCGTGTGTGGAAACCTAGATTGGTTTCTAAGTGCTCAACTAGTTCAACCACAACAGATCTGAAAGGTACATCTCTAAACACCCTATGGTGTGGATAAAAGTTTTAATTAAATACATCATTGGATCCGTTTGGGTTTTAATTGTTCAGAAAAGTTTTCTACGTTGTAACCAAAATTATTTTAATTTCCGCTGCGTATAACGGTTACAAATTGCATTAAAACCCTACAGTGGTATCAGAGCCACTTTGATGTTATTTAATTAAAAGGGGAACAATGTTATTATAATGGCAAAATTAAAATAAATATAATTGAACCAAGAAAATTAAAAAAAAAAAAAAAAGGAAAGGGATTTAGGGAACTGTCACGTGAGGCTTTTCTTTTTGTCAACCATTCATTTGAAAAGGATACAAAAAAAGTAAAACCCTAATTATAATCTCTCCTTTTTAAAAAAGAACAAGCAGCCTCCTAGCACCACCCATAGCCGGCCATTGCTATTATTTTTTTTCCCTTATCGACGCTTCCAAAGGGTTTGTTAACCCTGTGTTTTTTTTTCTCCATCGCATCAAAACCGCTAAGAGACTCTCTTTCCTGCGGCTGTTGCCGCCGGCTGTGACTTGCGGCGGTTGCCGCCGGCTATCCTTCCTTTCCATCGGCGGCATGGTCGATCGAAAAATCAATAGAGGATTGTTGTCCTCATCGTTTTTCCTCCATCGTCGGCCATCATCGGCTGGGGTCTCGATTGCACGCCGCTGTGTGGCCACCGCCGCTGGCTTTTGAGCCAAGCGGCAATTCTGTCTTTATCGCCGGTTGTTGCTGCCGCCGCCACTAGCCACTGCGCCTAGCGGCATGTCTGATTGTAATCTTTGTTTTGCAATTGTTTGGTCGACATCGTCACCAGAGAACAAACCAATGAGCCACCGTGGTTCATGCGGCTATTGCCGCTGTCTCTTCTGGCCGTTGGTCCACCAGGCCGCCACCCTTCAAGGGTGGTGGTGCTCGGTTGTTTTCTGTCTGATAGCCACTGCTAATTAACGTATACACACCAGACCGTGATCTTGATCTATTAACCAATCACCATGTCTCGGTAGACTGGTTGCATATTTTTTGGGTTACCGGAATGGGCTCGTTCCCTAGTTGGTTGGCTCGTGGGCCTAACCAAATAATCTATAGGTTGTTTTTGGTTTGAGTATAAGTTATATTCTTCCGGGCTGGTGAAGTTTTGTATCATGTTTTGTTAATATACAAAGTAAATTGGGTCAATTAAATTTTATTAATTTTTGCCATATGAAAATATTGTTCCACATAATTTGGTCACTTTATTTATGTTAAATTATATAGACCAAACTGTTTTATTTTATGTTTAAAATATTGCATAATATATGGATTGCCCCGAAAAGACCAGTGGTTGATTTATTTTGTTTTGGAAAATTAAAATGTACTAATTGCATGGGATGTAATTTTTAAATTTAATTTTCTAGATAGGGACAAATGTAAATAGATAGAATTTGTTGTATTTTTCTATTTTATACGAAGACGAAGTTTCAAGAAATCGAGACGGAGTCCCTGGAGTTCACCAAGATGGCGAGGCCAGTGGGAGTTTGAAGACGTCCTTAGAATTGACCGTGGTTGTTGTGTTGGCTCACAACACCACATTAGGGGCAAATCCATATATTATTATTGTTGTGATTGTTTAATTTTATGTTTGATTTTATTTATTGCTTTATTATTGTTATAATAATTGCAAAAGCTTAAAATAAAAATCAAACGCAAAACAAATTTTAAATCGGTAAATAAAATATGATATTTTAAAATTGATATGTTTATCAAAACCGATTTAATAAAATAAACTTTTAAAACAAGATTTTAGAGATAAATTCAAACGTTTTAAAAGAAAAAGGGTTATCTAAAACTTAAACCTTTCACAAATGTAAACTATGCGCCATCCATTTAAGATACTTGTTGAACTTACAAGAGTCCAGTATGGTCAGTGCTTAGCCAATCATATCGGATAATTGTAGTGTAAGACAAGGCGCCAGGATAACGAGATTTAAGTGGACAGTTGCTTGGCCATTCACTTAAATAGTCGTATTTTGGACGATTGACCCCAATAAACCCTAAGTTAAGACTTTAGGTGGGATCATGATATCTTGGTATGGTTAGTTTACTTGAAAATATCAAAGACAGTGCTTAGCCATCTATGAGTACTTTCAAGGCGTTGTAGTGGGATTAAACATGCTCTTTAACATATGATATATTAATAGAAATCCCACGATATCTAAGAGTTATGTTGAACATAACTGGATGATTCCTACCTAAATAACCTAGTTCCGTAAACAGTTGCTTGTTCATTTACGGAAATAGGTGACATATGGATCTTAGCTCAAATTAATTTTCTTTTGAAAGGTAATATTAATTAATTTGAGATTTTAAAAGAATTACTAAAATTGAACTTATTTTGTAGATGGCTGCTAACGCCCCTAACCAAACTGTCTGCACAAACGGCTTATCCCAATTTACATTACGATCAATCCTTGATAAGGACAAACTGAACGGTACGAACTTCGTGGACTGGTTTCGCTTCTTGAGGGTTGTCCTTAAGCACGAAAAGAAGTTGTACGTCCTCGAAAACCCCCCTCCAAACCCTCCTGCCAGAAATGCTTCAGCTGAGGTCAGGGCTGCTTATGATAAGCATCTCAATGACTCACTAGATGTTAGCTGTCTGATGCTAGCATCCATGACTCCCGAGCTACTGAGGGAACATGAAGACATGACTGCTTGGGATATGATATTCTCTTTAAAATCCATGTTTCAGTTACAAGCAAGGCAAGAAAGGTTTGATACAGTCAGGGCATTGCATGCCTGTATGATGACTGAAGGTTCATCAGTCAGTACCCATGTTTTAAGAATGAAAGGGTATATTGACCGATTGACCCGTCTTGGCTATCCACTGGGTCAAGAATTGGCAACCGACATGGTTCTCAATTCTTTATCCAAATCATATGACCAGTTCGTCTTGAACTACAATATGAATGGTTTGGAGAAAACTCTCACGGAGCTTCACGGCATGCTTAAAACCTCTGAGAGAAATATGAAATCCAAGTTGGATTTATCCAAACCAAAACAGGTGTTGATGATCAAACCTAAAGGTGGGATAAACAAGAAGAAAAGGGTGGTTACCAAGGGTAAAAGAAAAGTTGGAAGTTCCAACAAAGAAAAGGGCAAGGGAAAGATTCCTGAGGAAGCAGTTTGCTTCAACTGCAACCAGAAGGGACATTGGAAGAGAAACTGCTCTGCCCTATTGGCAGAAATGAAGAAGCAAAAGGCTAGTGGAGCCGGACCTTCAGGTATGTTTACCATTGATTTATTCACTTCTGACTCTGATTCCTGGGTATTGGATACTGGGTGTGGTACTCACATTTGTACTACTTTTCAGGGACTAAAAAGTGAAGAGAAAATGAAACCGGGCCAGATGGAGCTTCGAATGGGGAATGGAGCTAAGGTAGCTGCTATTGCTCAGGGGACTTATGACATGAAGCTACCAAATGGTCTTATTTTAGCACTTAGCAAGTGTTTATATGTACCTAGCATTACTAGGAATATCGTTTCTTTTTCTCGGTTGCAACAAACTGGATTTATGTTTACTTTCAATAATGATTCAATTTCAGCTTATCTTAACAATGTTTTGTATTTTGTGGCCAAACCACACAATGGTATTTATGAAATTGATATGCAAAAGGGTTGTAATTATGAATCAATGTATAATGTAAACAATAAACGAATTAAGCGAGGCTTAAACCAGACCTATTTGTGGCATTGTCGTCTTGGACACATAAACAAGAAATGCATAGCCAAACTCCAGGCGGACGGAGTGTTGGAATCATGTGATGATTCATATGATGTATGTGAATCTTGTTTAATGGGCAAGATGACAAAAGCGCCTTTTAAAGGCAAACCCGAAAGGGCAACAGAACTATTAGGGATTATACATACTGATGTGTGTGGACCCTTTAGTTCAACCACAAGAAATGGTCATCGCTACTTCATTACTTTTACTGATGACTTCAGTAGATACGGGTATGTTTACCTAATGAAAAACAAATCTGAAAGCTTTGAGTTTTTTAAAGAGTTTCAGAATGAAGTAGAGAATCAACTTGGCAAAAAGATAAAGACACTTCGATCGGACCGGGGTCGGGAATATCTAAGCCAAGAGTTTATTGACCATCTAAGAGATAACGGGATAGTATCCCAATTAACTCCTCCCGGAACACCGCAACATAACGGTGTGTCCGAAAGAAGGAATAGAACCTTTTTGGACATGGTTCGCTCTATGATGAGTCGTACCAATCTGCCTAAAAGTTTCTGGGGTTACGCCCTAGAAACAGCTGCCCGAATACTAAATAGTGCGCCAACCAAAAAGACCGATAAAACTCCTTTCGAACTATGGACTGGGAAGATCCCAAAACTGTCATATATGAGAATATGGGGTTGTGAAGCTTATGTTAAGCGGGAAGCTTCTGGGAAGCTTGATTCAAGGTCTGAGAAATGCATCTTTGTAGGATATCCAAAAGAGGCAGTTGGATATTACTTCTACAAACCCAGCGAGAACAAAGTTTTTGTTGCGCGCCGCGGTGAGTTCCTAGAAAATGATTTTCTATCGAAAACCATAACGGGGGATACAGTAGATCTTGAAGAAATTCAAGAACCACAAGATGAAACAATGGTTGATACTGACAATCAACATGATGTTGAGCCTCAACAAGTTGTTGAAGGTAATGACGAGATACAAACAATCCAAAGATCGAGTAGGAGTCGTCAAGAGCCTGAGAGATATGGATATCTCATTGGCAATGACGATACGGTTCATGATGAACCCGTAACCTACCAGGAAGCCGTATCAGGTTTAGAATCTGATAAATGGCAAGATGCCATGAAGGCTGAAATACAATCCATGTCAAATAACCAAGTTTGGAACTTGGTAGATGCACCTACCGGCTGCAAAGTCGTAGGGTGCAAGTGGGTATTCAAAAAGAAAACTGACATGGATGGGATTGTACATACTTATAAAGCTAGGTTGGTAGCTAGAGGTTTCACTCAGACTCATGGAGTAGATTATGATGAAACTTTGTCTCCAGTAGCCATGATTAAATCCATCAGGATACTTCTTGCCATAGCTGTATTTCATGATTATGAAATATGGCAAATGGATGTTAAAACCGCGTTCCTTAACGGAACTTTAAGCGAGGACGTGTACATGGTACAACCAGAAGGTTTTAAACATCCAAATTTTCCTGAAAAGGTATGTAAATTGCAAAAGTCCATTTATGAACTGAAGCAAGCATCTCGTAGTTGGAATCTTCGTTTTGATGAAAAGGTTAAAGAATTTGGTTTCTTAAAGAACGAAGATGAACCTTGTGTATACAAGAAAGTCAGTGGGAGCATAATAGTATTCCTGATCTTATATGTCGATGATATATTGATCAACGGAAATGACATCCCTACCCTTAAAGGTGTAAAAACCTGGTTAGGGAAGTGTTTCGCGATGAAGGATCTAGGAGAAGCAGCTTATATCCTTGGTATAAAGATCTATCGTGATAGATCGAAACGCTTAATTGGATTAAGCCAAAGTACATATATTGACAAGATCTTAAGACGCTTCAAGATGGAGGGTTCTAAGAGAGGAAACTTGTCAATGGTACATGGTGTACATCTGAGCAAAACTCAGAGTCCTATATCTAAAGATGACATAAACCGCATGAAGGGTGTTCCCTATGCTTCGGCCATCGGTTCAATTATGTATGCCATGTTATGTACTAGACCAGATGTCTCGTATGCCTTAAGCATGACGAGAAGGTATCAGTCAAACCCAGGTGATGCTCACTGGGTAGCAGTAAAGAATATTCTAAAGTATCTGAGAAGAACTAAAGAAATGTTCTTACTGTACGGCGGTCAAGAAAGAGATCTATGTATTCAAGGATACACAGATGCTAGTTTCCAAACCGACCGAGATGATTATAAATCACAGTCGGGATATGTGTTTGTGTTAAACGGGGCTGTTGTGAGCTGGAAGAGCTACAAACAAAGCACGATAGCAGATTCAACTACAGAATCGGAGTACATTGCAGCGTCGGACGCCGCAAAGGAAGCTGTTTGGATGAAGAAATTCATCACAGATCTGGGAGTAGTCCCTAGAATATGTGACCCTCTCGAAATATATTGCGACAATGAGGGTGCCATTGCTCAGGCAAAGGAACCAAGGTCACATCAGCGCTCCAAACATATCATGAGAAGATATCACCTAATTCGAGAGATTATTGAAAGAGGTGACATAAAGATATGTAAAGTTCGATCAGAAGACAATCCAGCAGATCCTCTAACCAAGCCTTTGAGTCAAAAAAAGCATGATGCTCACATTAGCTCAATAGGCCTGAGGTTTTGTAATAATTTAGTCTAATTTGTAAAATTTTAGTAATCTTTTACTTTGTGAACATTAAAACAGTTATGTTTTACAATTTATGGCATATTGGATATGAGTATTTAATTAAAACATCTCTGTGTTCGTTTTAGCATGTTTAAGTATCCTTAAATAAATATGATGATCATATTATTTAGAACTGTCCTTGATCACTTATTACCAGGGGACGAGTAATAAATCAAGATTATTGTGAAGTCTGGTCATAGTCCAAGTTGGAAGTGCACTAGGTTCAACCAGAGTCACATGCGTTTGTCGGAGTACAAGGCGTTGGACAAGACCCACGGTCAAGATCACCTCATAGATCGGCGTCATAAGGTGAGTCTTGAAATAGTACAACACTATTTATCCTCAGACCTGAGATGTACATTGGGATCTAATGCACAAGGAGTGTTATGCTTTGATATAGTCTAACGTTACCCTTAACCGGGTAATCATAAGGGTTATATTAGGTATAACATGAATTGTGTAGTTAGTCGTGTACATGCAATATGGGATTTGCTCCTCTCAAGATGAGAGAGAGATTTCTGGGCCCCTTGATTACATATTATGATTTACATGCATGACCAAGTGGATTAGTTGGACTAATGACACTTGTATAATCAAATATGTTGGGATCGAGAAACACAATCTTTGAACTATAAATGATGAGATAGATCTATGCCTTAAGTTCAAAATAAAATATCGTGAAGCAAAAGGATAATGAATGATTCTACTATATGATTGATTATATCAATCAAATTGCTCGAAGGTAAAAACACATTTACATAGCCTTGGGGGCGGTGACGTGTTGCTAGACGCTTACCATCGTCTGTGTTACTGTGTATCGTGTGTAAGTGGGAGAATGTAAGTTATTATATGCCCACGACACGTGTCACACAGAGATACTGCTGAGAAGTATGTAAACCTATAGGGTCGCACACAAAGAATGCGTTTGTTTCCATTTGTAGAAACCCGGATTTAATGAAAATATGTATTAAACTGTAATTATGATAATTACAGGGTGAAAACGTAATTATGTTAATTACGGGGAATTATCTGTAATTATATAATTATATTTTAAAGTTTAAAAGGATAATTATATATACTTATATAATTATATTTTAAAGTTTAAAAGGATAATTATATATATATATATATATATATATATTTGAATTTGATTTGAATATTACAGATAATAATTAAACCTTATTTAATTATTAGTTGAATTATAGTCTAACTATAATTCTTCTGATATAAATAAGGGGCTAGGCTAAACCATTTAGAAGACAATTGAGTTAGAAAAGCCTTTCGAAAAAATACAGAAAAGAAACCCTTTTCTTTTCTGTAAAACACATATAGATCTAGGGTTATTGGGCTAGCACCCGGTGGAATTTCGCGTGTTCATGTGTGGATACCGCTAGAGGAAACCTAGATTGGTTTCTAAGTGCTCAACTAGTTCAACCACAACAGATCTGAAAGGTACATCTCTAAACACCCTATGGTGTGGATTTAAGTTTTAATTAAATACATCATTGGATCCGTTTGGGTTTTAATTGTTCAGAAAAGTTTTCTAAATTTGTAACCAAAATTATTTTAATTTCCGCTGCGTATAACGGTTACAAATTGCATTAAAACCCTACAAAAGGAATCTCAATCAAGCCTTCTTCTTCTTTTGAAAAGGGAAAACCTCTTGGATCGGCTCCCCATAACCCTCACGTTCCGTACAGCTATCCCATTCCCTCTCACCCTTCCAAACCTTCTAAATTTAAACCTCAAGGAAAGGTAAAAGTTGCTTCTCTTGAACCAAAGAAAAGATTCATCTATCGAAAGTGTTACAACTGTGGTGACACTTTTCATTTGGCCAAAGAATGTCCAAAGGACCATATCGAAAGATATAGACAGATCAATCCTTCTTCTTCTTCTTCTAACCCTAAAGGACCCACCTCAAAACGGGTTCCAAAGGACTAATTTGTTCATGTCTGCAGGTCTATGGGCATCATCAAACATGGTATCTCGATAGTGGATGCTCACGACATATGACCGTGAACAAATCTCTTCTTCTAGACTTTGTGAAAGAAAAGGGACCAACTATAACTTTTGGTGATAACTCTCATGGTTCCATTAAAGGTTATGGAACTCTTTCTAACGGTTCCATTACTTTTAACAAAGTTACCTATGTGGAGGGACTGATGCATAATCTATTAAGCATTAGTCAACTATGTGACTTAGGATACTATGTGATTTTCAGAGAAAATGATTGCCTCATTACCGATAAAAGCTTTCATACTGTCCTTTCTGGCTTTAGAAAGGACAATGTATACGTCATCAATATGAGTGTCAAAACATCTTAAAATGAAAGCATTTGTTTCATCTCTGAAGACTCTGACAAGAAGAACTGGCTCTGGCATAAACGTCTTTCTCATCTTAACTTCAAAACATTTAATGCTCTCTCCAACAAAGAGCTTGTTGTCGGCTTGCCGAAAATCTCTTTCTCAAAAGAGAAGCTATGTGCAGCGTGTGAGAAAGGCAAACTGACAAAATCTTCTTTCAAATCAAAACAGTGTTTCTCTATCTCTACCCCTCTACATATGCTGCATATGGATCTTTGTGGGCCTGTCAGCACACCCAGCCTAGGTGGAAAAAGGTACATTCTTGTCATTATTGATGAATACACACGTTACACTTGGGTATTCTTTCTCAGGTACAAAAGTGATACATCTGAAGAAATCATCAATTTTCTCAAGAAATCTGCAGTTCTCAACGGTCAACTAGTCAGATCTATCAGAAGTGACAATGGGACCGAATTCAGAAATGCTACCTTAGATGCCTTTCTATGTGACAAAGGTATTTCTCAAAACTTTGCAGCAGTAAGAACTCTACAACAAAATGGTGTTGTGGAAAGGAAGAATCGTACGCTATGTGAAGCTGCAAGATCCATGTTAAGTGAATCAAATATGCCAACCTATTTTTGGGCTGAGGTTGTCAATACAGCTTGTTTCACTCAAAATCGGTCTATTATTGTGAAAAGACACAACAAGACTTCCTATGAAGTCTTTTATGGCCGAAAACCAAACATTGGTTTTCTTCATATTTTCGGTTGTCTGTGTTTTATCTTGAATAATCGAGAACATCTTGGGAAGTTTGATCCCAAGGCTGATGAAAGTATATTTGTGGGTTATTCTCTCTCTTCTAAAGCCTACAGAGTATACAATCTAAGGAGAAAATGTATTGATGAGTCAATACATGTGAAGTTCGATGATCACAAGACGTCTTCCTTATCTTGTGATGATACTGAACTTCATGAATGGATTATTTCTTGTGTTGGAGAAAAGTCTCCAAATATTCTTTCTTCAGGACCTCCATATGTTCCATTCTCGGTATCAGCTTCTTCCCTTCATCATGGTTCGGCAGATCCCTCTCCTGCTATCAAACCCATTGCTCCTACCGAACCCACCTTACATACTTCACCTATTCATCACACGCATCCTATACCCACCGATCCTTCACCTTCGAACACATTTCCTGCACCTATTCCCCCAGCTCTAATATGGACCAAAGATCATTCGATTAACCAAATTATCGGTGATCAGCAAGCAGGTGTCCAAACTAGAAGAGGTGTTGGAAACATTTGTCTCTATGTGAATTTTCTCTCTATTATCGAGCCCAAGAAAATTGAGGAAGCTTTAGCAGACTCTTGTTGGGTCACTGCCATGCAAGAAGAGTTGTCTTAATTTGAGATAAACAAAGTCTGGAGACTTATGCCATGACCTTTCGGTAAGACCATTATCGGTACTAAGTGGGTTTTCCAAAACAAGATGGATGAAGTCGGTACTGTTATCCGAAACAAAGCCAGACTTGTTGCTCAAAGATATAGGCAGGAGGAAGGTATTGATTATGATGAAACCTTTGCTCCTGTTGCTACACTTGAAGAAATAAGAATCTTTCTTGCTCATGCTGCTCACAAAAACTTCCGGGTCTTTCAAATGGATTTTAAGAGTGCATTTCTCAATGGATAACTTGCTGAAGAAGTCTATGTGAAACAACCGCCTGGTTTTGAAGATCTAGCTCATCCTTACCATGTGTTCAGACTTGACAAGGCTCTCTATGGTCTGAAACAAGCTCCTCATGCTTGGTATGACACCTTGTCTGACTTTCTTCTCTCCAACCGATATACCAGAGGTAAAATTGATAATACTCTTTTTCTCAAGAAAACTAAAGGTGATATCATTCTTGTTCAAATCTATGTGGATGATATCAATTTCGGTGCCACTGATGAAATTCTTTGTCAGGAGTTTGCCTCTCTCATGAAAAGTAAATATGAGATGAGCATGATGGGTGAGCTTACTTTCTTTCTTGGTCTTCAAATTAAACAATCTTCTGAAGGTATTTTCATAAGTCAAAGTAAATACATTCGTGATCTTTTGAAAAAGTTTGATTTTGAAAATTGCTCTTCCATGAAAACTCCAATGGCACCTCCTCTTAAGATTCATGTTGATTCAGCCGGCAAGTCGGTTGATATCATGAATTATAGAGGAATGATAGGGTCTCTTATTTATCTAACTGCTAGTAGACCTGATATCATGTATGCTACGTGTTTGTGTGCACGTTACCAAGCCAATCCCAAGGAATCTCACTTGGCGGTTGTGAAACGTATTTTTCGGTATCTAAAAGGTACTATGAATCTGGGTCTTTGGTATCCCAAGGACTCAGGTTTTGATCTAATTGGCTATTCAGATTCTGACTTTGCAGGGTCTAAAGTTGATAGAAAGAGTACAACTGGAAGTTGTCAATTACTAGGTGGAAACTTGGTCAGCTGGTCCAGTAAGAAGCAGAATTCGGTATCTACCTCTACCGCCGAAGCTGAATATGTTGCAGCTGGAAGTTGTTGTGCTCAAATCTTGTGGATGAAAAAACAACTACAAGATTATGACAAGTTCTATTCTCATGTACCGATTCTATGTGACAATTCCAGTGCCATATCCATTGCCAACAATCCAGTGTTGCATTCCAGATCTAAACATATTGACATTCGGTATCACTTTATAAGAGATCATATCTCTAAGGGTGATATTGAACTTCACTTCATTCCTACAGATCTTCAGCTTGCAGACCTCTTTACCAAACCACTGGATGAGGCACGATTCAACTTCCTTGTGTGTTCCTTAGGTATGTTAAATTTTAGTTAAGTAAAAAAAAACGAACTTCTTTCGGTATTCATCCTACCGAAGTAACCTTCCTATTTCGGTATTTCTAGTTTTCGGTATATATATCTTCTTTCGGTATACAGCATACCGATGTATCTCATCCTTCGATACTTCAATCTTTCGATATCTTCGGTGTACCGACTTCTCTACTACTTCGGTATACAAGAACCCTTTACCTACCGAACGATGCTTGCCGAAATTTCTCTCCTATTTTGGCACTTCTCCTTTTAGGCACCCTCTTACGTGTCATCCTTATCCTCTTTTCTCTACCGAATATCTTCAGCACCTTCTCTTTACCCTATGAACTTATGCCACGTGGCATTACAGGGTTCGTGCGTCAGTTGATGGAACGTCCATAACCTGACACTTAGCCGTTTTTCGTCCCTTACACTTCTCAATGACACACGTTTGCGTTGTACCATCATTACCATTATTTTTTTATTGACTTTTAAATTTCTCCCTTTCCCTCTAATTCCTTACATATATATATGTTTCATCGTCGACTTCTATTGTTCTTTACCATTCTCTTCTTCTTCAACAAACTTTTCATTTCTAAAACCTACAACTCTCTCTCCCTCTTCAATGGCATCTTCAAAATCCTCAAAAGCTTCAAAGCTTTCTACTCCTCTCACCAGGGAATCTCTTGTATTCCTGCAATGCAATCAGGTGGCTCGTCTCTCTGCGGATGCTGATCATCCCGAGTTCAACCAAGTCTCCATCTTCCTCCAAAGATCTCCATTATGCCATGCTCTCACTACTTCAACCAAGATGAGCAAAATGCTCCTTGGTAACTTCTGGATTACATGTAAGTATGACTCTGATACTCATCAGGTTTCTGCCTCCATTCTCTCTTCTGAAGAGCATCCCGATCTTTCATTTGGGGTGCATGACGTTCGCACGGTTCTCAATATTCCCGAGTTTAATGTGTATGCTCCGTTCCCTACTCATCAAGAACATGATGAGGTCATCGCAGCTCTCAACTATGTGCACGAGGGCAAATCTAAGGGTTCCGGCACTCTTCTTCGAAAGAATATGGGTGCACTTTGGAACTACTTCTTTTCTCACCTCATCTACTGTCTTTCTCACAAGACTTCGGGGTGGGATCAATCCCCGACTGCCATCACTCGTCTGGCCCATGCTCTAATCTTTATGAGCGGATCGATTTTGCTCAGGTATTTTTCGATTCTTGGTCACTGCCATCACACCTCCACGAACTCACAATGTGGCTCTCCCAAGGTTCATTTCTATGATCATCAACCATAAGCTATCCGCACAACTGCGTGTCGATACTGATTTTCCTGAACCGACGATCAAGTTTGACTTGCCCATTTCACAAATCAGCAAGCAAACTATCTTTAAACCTATCAAGCCTACCGACTCACTACTCACCTCAGGTATGCTTTCTTTTATCTCTTCTCCCAATCCGATTTGGGGAACGCTCGTCGAAGGTGAATCCGCAAGGTCTTCATCTTCTCCCAAGCCATCTAATTCGGTGGTCCCCTCTCCCCCAAAACCTTCCTGAGCTAAGTCAGTGGCTATTATAAAGAAAAAGGCCACCGGCAACGTCGCACTTGCTCTATTGACTCTGCCACCGACAAATCCTTCGGTGGCTACCCCGGTCATTACCCCTTCTGTTTCTATTAAGCGACGGGGCTCAAAATCCCCTCCAAAGTCTCGTTCTAAGAGACTTAGGAAACCTTGGGCCGAACCACACACTCCATCTACCGATTCTCAAAAATCGGCAGATGTTGATCTTCCCCCTCCAGGGCCAAGGGGATCTGCTAAAACCTCTCCCACCTCATCCAAACCTTCTCAACAAGGTTTGGTTGTACAAAAGGAGTTCCCTATTATTCCTTCTCCTCCTCCTCTTTATGTGGATGTTGAAGATGAGTCGGTCTCCTCTCTGGGCCGACATTCTGCTTCATCACAATACAGCCTATCACCCGGGGTCAATCCCAATGATGTTGCATAATCTGGGGTTTTATCCCAGGATATGTTCTGAAACCTCTTTACTCCCCCATCTTCACCAAAGGTTTCACCTCCCCCACAATCACCAAAACCCTCACCGAAGAAAACCCCCTCACCAAAACCCTCACCGAAGAAAACCCCCTCACCTAAACCATCGCCTAAGAAATCTCCCTCTCCTAAACCCTCTCCAAAGAAATCTCCATCACCAAAACCTTCCTCTGCCGAAAAAGTTGGGCCTTCTACCCAGGTGCCGATCACCATATCTGTCGAGTTTCTTGCCGAAATTGTTGACTCCAATCGGCAGGTACGGATGCTCGGTACTCAGTTTGAACAACTACGCAAATCCTTGCGTGAGCCAGAGCTCCTTCATTATCTGAACGCCAACAACATATCTCTGGCCGAACTTCTGCAGCTCGTCAAAGAGAAAAATTCCGAAGTTGTTGATCTTAATCGCGACATCTTTCGGTGCTTGGATGTGGTGCATAAACAGATTGATGGTCTCCAAATCCCTATCTCTACAGCTATGGAATCTGTTCTCAAGGAGGTGGTCAGGCTCAATGATCAAAATACCTCCTTGACCTTGTCAGTGGCCGCTCTCAAAGCCGCCTCTGATGCTCGGGATCAGGATCTCATCAGTCTAAGGCAGCAGGCTTCGACACAGGAATCTATTAATTCTCAGATTCTAAGTGCCTTACAAAATATTAATCGGCATCTTGATTCTATGCCTGTTGATGTTGCTCAATACTGTGCTCAATCTCTGGACATCGACATCACCGAGTCCGCTTTCACTCCAGATGATCGCACAGTGTTGGAGCGTATTGATCGCCGTGTTAGCCGTGTGTCGGCTAGGGCTGGTGTTTCTTCCCCGGCTCGTACTGAGGGGGAGAAACCAACTGAGGGGGAGCAACCTATTCAGGGGGAGCAAGTCTTCCCTTAAATCCATGTTGTCAGTACGAGTCAGGGACAACCTTCTACTGCTGCCGAACAATCTGCTGCAGCCGAACCCTCTACTGCCGAAGAGAAGGGCACCGAACACCCTTTGGTGGTCGAAGAGTCTGAAGGGGAGAAATTGCCCAAGAAAGATAAGGGCAAAGCAATTATGCCATAAGATGAAGTAGTTGCTGAAGAAAGGCTTCGTAAAGATGCTTTAATAAAGAAAGTTGCAGATGGTACTGGTCTTCATCTTCCTCCTCCAAAGACTACCTCTCCTGACTTGGGTTTATCTGAAGAGGAACTCAAAGTTGCAAAATTAGCCCAAATCGCTCGTGACAAAGATACCGAACTGGCTTTAAAAT
This sequence comes from Arctium minus, assembly GCA_954870635.1. NCBI lineage: Eukaryota > Viridiplantae > Streptophyta > Magnoliopsida > Asterales > Asteraceae > Arctium > Arctium minus. Next base: position 68,660,180 of record OX941092.1, on the reverse strand, counting down.
TGGCCAAGGAAGAAGCAGCAAAATCTCCTGTCGATGCAATCAAAGCTCAGTTTAGTGCTCTGGACGACTCGGCAAAGAAAAATGAAGAGATAAAATCTTTGTGTATCGATTGGTACCGCAAAGCTCTCACCAAAGGCCGATTCTCTGCAAAAATCACAGATGTTAAGATCATCAAACCATCTTCAAGTTGCAAAGTCATTCGGCTAAGGATTATAAGGGATGATGCTTCAAGTTCTTTGGACAGACTGGATTCTCTTGTTCGGTTCGGAGTATTGGAATGGATGGAAATTGGTATTTGTTTGAATAACAGCCGAAATGCTCTCAAGCCTAAGGTTGAAAATTTTCTTGCCGATCTCCAAACGAAGTTCAGAACATACCGAAAGACGTATAACATCGTTCACACTCTGGCCGAAGAGAAGATCATCGAAAGTCTAAGGTCTGATATTCCCCCTCCCAAATCAAAGCCGAGATCCCAAAAGGAAGATGTATTTGTTCAAATGGCTAGAGAAGGAAAGGTTCCGAAAACTTCAAATCTGGATTTATCCTTACCGACTCCGGTTCCTTTTCCCTCAACCACTGTGATTACAGAGCCTACTCATAGAATCTTTTTCAACGATGCATTTGGCATATCTCCTTCTTCAGATCAAGTCAAATCCCTATTGCCGACACCATCTTTCTCCATGGGATTATTTAAATAATTCCAATTTCGGCAAGGGATCTCTATGTGGCTACTACCGATGAACTTAAGAAGAGGGATGTTGAACCATATTTTTCTTTTGAATAAACTCGGTGTAGTTTTTATGTTTGTATTTATTTACTTTTCCTTTGTATTATAATCTTCTTTAAAAGATTAATACATTGTGTTTTTCTTGCTTATCGTAAATAGCTTGTACAAATCATTATTTCATTCTTTTATACTTGTAAATGTCGGATACTCTAAAAAAAATCCAAAAATAAACAAAAAGAATAGTCTATGTGAAAAAGAACCCAAAAGAGTATGAAAAAGGGTCAAAATGCATTATTCATTTCTTTATGTAATATGAGATGTTATCATCACATAAGGGGAGATTGTTGTGTCATCTAGGATTTAAAGATAACCTCTCCTTAGTCTTTATTGATGTTTGTACTCTGATCTATGGTTCTTTGTATTATCTTAGTTATGATTAAACAGATCGGTGAGTCGAAGACAAACTGAAGTCAACATGAAGAAAGTCTACAATGCGGATTGAGATGAACTTCAAAGTGAACTAAGCCTGATCTGCCGATTTCTATTCGGCAGATCATTCCCTTGCCGATTCCTATTCGGCAGGCCTTCCACATGCCGATTTTCTATTCGGCATGTCCTTTCATTGTTGCCGAATTACCCTTGTTCGGCACAGTCCTCCTCTGTCGAACTCTTTATTCGGCAGTTTCCTTTCTTACAGATTGATTCTTTATTTGTAAGAACATTTATGTCAAACCCTCATGATTTGACATACTTCCTCATTCCCAATGATCTTCTGACAATGGGAATGGAAGCTTCCTTCTTTGAGAAGATATACACCTGGTCTAAATATGATTGAGACGTTTATTTTCTATTTAATCTCAAAAAAAAATTCCCATGAATATTTTATAGAGATATTGTACTTTCATAGTACAAAAGTTACCTTTTGTATTGTGATAAGTCACATCAAATATCTTATAATTTATTGACAATATCTCAACCACCCATGCCTTTACTGCTCTATGTCCTTTGTACTCATTACATTGGATAGTATATAAGGATGGATGTAGCACCTTGCTACTTACGCTTTTAGCTCAACATTTCACATTTGCAAGATTTCAAGCAGGTTGATAGCTTTCCTGTTCTCTCTAAGATTTAAGTCTTTGTGTTCTTTAAATATCTTCTAAGTGTTAGATTGTTTAGAATAGTTCTTAACTATTCTAATTCCGCAACAGTCTTTATTTCTCTTTGTGTAATTCTTGATAGTCATTATCAATAAAATAATTAAAATTAAGTAATTTTGTGTGTATTGTATTCAACCCCCCCTCTACAATACTTGTTTTACTTCTTTAGGACTAACAATTTCATTAAAAGATGGAGAATTCTGATCAGGAAAAACTTCTTTACCTTTTGAAATTTTAAAAATTTGGGATTCTAAGTTTCTGATTTCTTGTTTTAAAATTTCATTTTGAATCAGACTTGAATCTAATTCCATCCCAAAGTTTTCATTAGCATCTTCCAATTCAACAATAAGAGTATTGAGAACTGAAACTTACCTTTCTAAATCAGAAATGGTTTTTAAAGCTGCCTGATAGTCAGAATCAGTAAAATTTGAAGTTTTAGCAGAAACAGACTTAGTTTTAGAATGAGAGTTTTCTTCCTTTTCTCCTTTGATAGAACAAGAGATGATAGTTTCAGTACAGAACTTGATTTAGATGTCTCATGAGAATTTGGAAAAAGATTTTCAAATTCGACGAAACTTTTCTTTTTATTTTTATAAGATAAATTTAAGTCGTCGTACTTGAAACCAACATTTTTAAAATCATGAGTATCTGAATCAGTATTAATCACTGATTTAACTTTCACTGGTTCTTCTGTTTTTACCTTAGGAGTCTCAGGTGTTAAACTCACAGACTTGATAAAATTTTCACGGATGTGAGGTATTAAAACAACTGGAGTGTCACCTGTTGATTTAAAATTATAAAGATTTTCAGGTGCTTTCTTAAAAATTTCAACATCCATAAGTCCCAGACCCATTTTAGGATTATAAAAACAAGTATCTTTTGGGTTGCTGGTCAAAATTTTCACAGTCTGTTCTGTTTGACCTCTTTTAAAATTAAGATCCTCCAACTCTTTAATCTTTGCGTATGCTTCAGTTCTGTCCTTCAAAACAATATTATACTTCAAAGTTAGATCTAAGTTTTTGTCTTTCAAAGAAATTAACTCTTTTTGCAATTCAAAATTTTTTCCTTGAAGGTTTACCTTATCCAGTTTAAGAACATTATTTTCTTCTTCTCTTTCCGTTGCTAAAGTCTTGTAAACCAAAGCTTGATCTTGATGTTCTTGAATGATAATCTGTTGTTTTTGAAAATTATCTTTTAACTTTTGAAACTCAGAGTTCATTAAAGTCAGTTGACACATCAAGTTCATGACTTCTTCATTTTCAGAACAGTTGTCAGAGTTATCAGAATTAGAATTTACCTCAGATTCCGAATTATCTTCATTCAAATGAGCCATGAGGTTGTAGCGAACTTGAGTCAGATTAACTTTGACTTCATCATCATCATCAGAAAACTCGAGCCAGATTTCTTCTTCAACTTTCAAGGCCTTCCCTTCCTCCAATTCCTTGGCTAACTGAGCTTTCTTAGCATAGTACTCATAGTCATTTACTCTCTTTTCCTTACAGTCTCTGACATAGTGACCAGATTTACCGCAGTTAAAGCATTTGTCACTCTTTTCTTTTTCTTTCTCTTCTTTCTTCTCTTCTTTCATTTCATCGTTTCTCTCCTCTTTCTTCTCAAACTTGTCTTTGTACTTATCAGCTCTATAATGATCAGATTTGGGCTTGTTGTAGAACTTCTTTCTTCCAAACCTCTTTTGAAATCTAGTAGTCAACAAAGCCAATTTCTCAGCAAACTCAGTGAGCTCTTTATCAAAATCCTCATCCTCTTCCTCAGAACTTTCAGATGACTCTACCACATCAGAAACAAAAGCTTTATGCTTCACGTATTTAGCTAACCCATAACTCCCTTTTATCATCTTTCCTTTACCTTGTGCACGCAAAGCCAGAGAATCTTCAACTTTCTTCTGTTTGTCTTTGATCTCAAGCAACTGTTTATTAAGAACAACTTCCTCTTTTACCTTGTCTTCATGTTGATGCAAAACACAAAACAGATCATTAAGCTTTTCCTCATCCATATCCTTATTCATTTGAAGTTGAATAGAATATGTATCCCATTCCGGTTGAAGGTTCTTGTTGAATTTAAAATTGATCTCAGACTCTGACTTTTGTACACCATTTCTCCGCAGATCATTCAGAATGATGTTATACCGGTTGTATGCATCCTTTAAATATTGACCTTCTTTGGCTTTGAACCCCTCATAAGCATTGATGCTTTGGTTCCTCTCTGTTTTCATGGATTATGAAGATCCTTGAAATTGTCTTTCCAATTCATCCCAAATCTCTTTAGCAGAGTCCCAAAAGTCAACTCTGTTAAAAATGTCATTTGGAATGGCCATAATCAAGACGGTTAAAGCTTGTGCATTCAACCTAACTAACTCTCGGTCTTTTTCACTGTACTGAGCCGGTTCTCTAGCTACAATTCTGTCAGGAATTTCCTGATTAGTCTAAGTTGTGGTCCATTTAAGATAGAATTCATAAGCTTCTTGTCCTGGTTATTCAGAAAGTTTATCATTCGCTTCTTCCATTGCGGATACTCATCTGCTTGTAGAACTGGGGGCTTGGATTTGGAACCCATACAGAGTAGATCTCTAAACATTTTGATTATTGAGAAGAAAGACTGATAGAATGCTTGAAAATGATCGTCCAAAGAATCCAGATACAATTTGACTCTGAAAGTCAACCTTGGTCAAACACAAAAAAACCTCAGAAAAATTCTAAGTGATGAAGTCGCAGATAACAGAACTAGAAGTCGCAGAGAGCAGAAACTTGTCACAAGCCTTTAGAAGTCGCAGATCAAAGGTTGTGAGTTCCTACTTGTCGCAGATAGAAGGTTGTGAGTTTTGAGAATTCGCAAACAGACTCTGCGAGTTCTATACTTAGCCAAATTCGAGAAAATCATGATCACTTGTCGCAATGCGCTTTCGAGTTCTTGCCTTAGAAAAAATTTCAGAAAATAACTTGTCGCATATAATGAACTTGTCGCTAAGAAGTTGTCGCAGATCAAACACAATTATCACCAAGAAGTTGCAGCAGTGTCTTGCGAGTTCTTACTTGTCGCAAAGGGCACCCTGCGAGTTCTATACTTAGAAAATTTTCTAAGTTTTAGAAAACAGATTCAAAAGGGGTCCTTGCAAGTTCTTGATCAAAAGTCGCAAACAACACAAAAACAAACAAATCCTTCAGCTTGCGAGTTCTTGAGTCTACAAGTTCTTGAGTCTGCGAGTTCTTCAGATGAATCTTCCGACAACTGAAAATCTTACGAGTCTTCTCCGAACTTGCAAATTTTGGCCATATTTGATTCAATTCCTTCAATTATGATTTGAAAATTGATAGGATTGATCGACTATTACAAGGAAACAAATCTTTAGTACAAAATTCTATCAAACAACAACAAAATCTATGATTTCGATTATAAATAGTGTTCGAAAAACTTTTTCAAGAAAATGAACAAAAGTCCAAAATTCACAAGGATACAATGCGAATTTGAATGAGTAATTCAAATAAGAAATGTTCCACTCAATGATGTGATCACTGTAGAATCAATTTCCTGCTCCAAAATCGAGCAATTGAACAAATTTGAATTCAACAGCTACTTTTCCAGTACGTTCTGTGAGTTCTTCCAAAAATGGAAGTTTTTCAATGATTTTTCACCAAAAATGATATCAATCTAGGTCTGAATTCGTTTGGTTTGCTCTGATACCAATTATTAGTCCAAGATTCAAGCAAAACACTCAATTAAGAACACTAAATTAAGCACATGATGAGAGGATTTCTAGAGAGAGAAAGTGTATGTCCTATATCTCACTTGAAGTCACAAGGTTACACACTCATATGCTTCACTCTCTCTAACATACATGAAAAACTTACTTGATTACAAGGAATAAAAGTTTATATATAGGTCAAACAAGCCTTGAACTCATATAAAGCAAAGCATAGAAAAAAACTTTTACAATACAAATGATCTAAACAAAATACACTAACATTATACCCCTTCTAGATCAGTTTGTACATCTTCACCTGTCCCATCTTCCTATACTGGTTCTCCTTATCCCCAAGAATGATTCAAACCTCATGATGCCTTTTCTGAACTTAATTCTGTCATCAAGTGCTTTAAGAATCCTTTACATCACATGTTTTACCCTTCTTGGTAAGTGCTCACCGCCTTGCAATCTCTGCCTTTCACTTTCTTTATACCTATCATTGAGTTGTAGCCTGATCACCTTAAGTGTTCCATCAGAGAACTTTGCAATCTCAGAAACTCCGAAGAACTTCTTCTAATTCTCTCCATTTTTGTAGACTACACCCAACTCTGGTTCTTCTAGCTCAGTGAACACATCATAGTAATCAATGTCAGAAAGAGTCAAATTTGGCTTTATCATGTTGACTTTCTTCTGATTGGTCTCTATGCCCAACTGGAAATCATAACAGTACGTGTGAAATATGTGTCTCCTCATGAACCTTTTAATCGCTTCCAAGGCAAAGACAATGTTTTCTCTTCTGTTAACCATGTTTCTGAAAAGATGGTACATGTACTCAAGATCATCAACGTTCAGAAAACAAAAATCAGCTTCAGTAAATATGCATTCACTTAGATCTCTTCTTTGAACATAAAACTCAGGATACCAAATATGCATAAACTTCTTCCGCCTGACTTCCTTGACGGTGACAATTCCAGACTTGTTCTTTACAGATCATTCAGTCTGTATTAACCAGTTAATCATGTTGGCATATTCTTCCTTATATTCTTTCAGCCATTAGAAACACCCAACACCTTGTATTTATCCATAGGTCTGATCCTGTGAACAAATATTCTCTTCATCTGCTCTTCCAGAAAAGGAACTCTGAGTGCATGTCTCATGTGTCTTATTTCAGCTTCGGAAGGAACTAGAGGTGCTTCAGGGGCATTCGAAGGGCCTGTTTCACCTTGATCTGGCATGATAGGAACATGAACACTTTCATCTTCAGGTGGCTCATTCTGAACATCTTGAATAACAGGGCTTTGTATATTTTGAACAGGGCTTGGATGACTAACAGCGCTTGAATGACTTGGAGGCATATCAGAGACATCAGGGAAGTTGAACTCTTTAAAAACAGGGATCATAGGAACTTCATTGGAAGGCTCAGGAGTATCATTGTGAACAGGACTGAGTTGAATGTCATCTGGAGTCCCCAATAAGGTGTCAAACACATTGGCTTTCATCATCAAGAATATCATCTCCTTCATCATCAGAATCCATTAAGTTCTTCTTTTCTTCTTCTTTAACCTTCCAGAACTTATCATACTTTTCATTGGATTCTTCTTCATTATCTGATGACAAATCTATCACATCCACTGCAGACATTCCTTTGACCAATAAGATTTCATCCCTAGTAGCAACCTTAGGCTTTGCAACCCTTGGTTCTACTTCTGGATTCACATACAATACAAGCTCTCTACATTCACCTTGATCATTGTCTAACTGATGTTGAGCATTTTCTTCTTCTTCCACATTTACAGACTAAATAATTGCATCAGAATCTCCAGCAGTTTTCTTTCTTTTACTCATTTCAAAAGCTTCTGTTTCGATCCTGACTCGTTGTTCTTATAAATGCAACATTCGCTTCTTAACCCATTCTTTCTTTTGCGGTTTCGAATTATTAGGATCTTCGAAAACTTCATTCATCTCATCACGAAAACGACTATTACCCCTTTCCCGTTCACCATCTTCACCGTCGTTTTCATGGTCATCGTCTTCACGGTCTGAATCATCATCGTCGTCATCGCCTCCGTCATTATCTTCTCCTTCATCGGAACTACGATTGTTCTCCTTCGAACATTGACCTACAACGGGCATTTCACGAACCTGCACAAGATCGAGTTCCGTGCAATTCGGAATCCTTTGACCGTTATGGTAAGCACACATTTCCGGATAAAACAAATGCTTCGAATTCAAGATTTTCTTCACATCTTCCTTCGTTTTAGCCGATAACCGCGACATCGACTCCATTAGAGACGGGTTCTCCACCACTCGACACGACGTCCCCCTTCCGAGCATATCATTCAATCACTTATACCGTTTATTAAAAATGTCCACCAACTAATCAATAAAAATCACCTAAAGTAACTTGTCTAAGGTTTCAACTTGATAGTCGTCTTGTGCTTCACTAGGAAGATTGGTTATGGGTTGATTGATTATCATACCTACAGTAAAATTTTGTTGTGTTTGGTTGGATAATATTGAAAAGTATGCACCAATTTTATATTCATTTATACTTATCAACTAATATAATAAAATGAAAAAATATATATGTATTTTGATGGGGACACATAGCCAATTTTATTGGAATAATTATCAAGTATGTATATATATTGCGTGTAGGCAACCCCCATCCACCTCTCGTTTGTCTATGTCTCTATCTCTATCTTGCAACTTTCAATTAACAAGGTTACGTGCGTTTTGTGCACTAGACCCGGTATTACGTCACTCGTTCTTGGCTGTTTTCCTAATTACTTTCCTTTGGATTTCTATTAGAAAATGGTTTTAATTGAAATTGGACGTTTTAAGAGCATCTATAACAACTTCTTTATTTTGGAGAAAATGGAGAAAATATGGATTTTGGGTCTAAATTGTGCTCCCACAGCTTCCTCAAAACTATCTCCAAAATGAATAAAGTATGAGAGAGAATGATTTTTTCTCCAAATATGAAGATTACCCCAAAAATGATTACCAAGTGAAAGAACCAATAGGAAATTTTGAAAATAAAGATGTAGACAGAGAAATAATATTTTAATAAATGAATGAAATATTTTAATATTATAATTACTGTTGGATTCTCGGAAATCGGTTGGAGATGTATGTAATTTTTTTTTTTTTTTTTGAGATTTTGACTTATGGTTCTCCATTTTTCGAGAAATTTTAGGAAAGTTATTGGAGATGCTCTAATGTAATACTTAATTAGAAATTGATTTTTATTACAAAATGGCTTTTTAAAATGCCTAATTGTGATTGGACGTTTTAATGTAATACTTAATTAGAAAATGTTTAGAAAAACCGAGAAAATATCCCCATTTTGAATAAATAAATTGTTCGGATATTCTCATTTTAATTGATGAAGTCCTTGAACATTTTTTTTAAATAGCTAAACCATTAAACTTTTATAAATTGGTTACCTATATTCTTTTAAAACCAAAAAAAAACTACTTGTAACCGGTTGCAGGGTTTAAAGAAAAACAAACTAAATCAGTTTTGTTAGATCACAGATTTATTGGATTCAAGATCATCCAATCTGAAGTTTGGAATCTGAAGCTAGAGCTGAAAAGTCGCTCTCAAGATTAGTCTAATGTTAAGTTTGTAATAATTGTCAAAGTTAATTATTGTCTTAATTATTGTATTTTGTATTATTCCTAAATATCTAATTAATAGATATTTTAGGATATTATTTAGTTTATATATTAGTTTAGATATAATATTTTTCTCTAGATATTATGTAGTTTTTGTGTGTTAAAGAAGCAACCAAGAAATCAGATCACATTACACACACACACACACTTTACTGTTCATCAGAGAGAAAGTCGAGAGCTTCAAGAACAAACATCAATCCTGTAATCTTTGTTATTAATCAAACAGATTGGTTAATCTTTTATGTGTTTGTGTCGATAAAAACTTGATTTATTGTGGACCGACAATTGGTATCAGAGCTTAAAATAGATTCAGATCAAGTTTTTCAAAGAACGACTCTGTGTTCTTCATTTCAAAATCATTTTCGAGTTTAAGTGTGTTTTTGGGTTTGAAATCGATCAGGTTGTGATAGAATAGGGTGCTAGATCGAGTTGTTATACTTTAATTTCAGTATAGCACTAATATCGATTCCCATTTTGTGATTTTTGAAGTCAACAGTACACAACTTCAAAGTCACTGTTCCATCGTTTTGTTTTTCAAAAAGTGGTTTTTATTGAGATCAAGTGTTTATAATCTGTTCTAGAAGTGTTAGTGGTCGATTTGCCAAAGTTGGGTCTGCTAAATCGAAGTCTAGATAGGGTTATTTGAGCAATCAGATCGAAATTTCGAAGAACAGGGACAAACTCGCGAGAAAAGAGTTTTGCGCCAACATCTTCAAGAACTCACAAAGTCACTTTTGCGCCATCAACGTCTCGCGCAAAAGTCCTTTCGCGCGACCAACTGCTAACGCAAAACTTGCTTTGTGCCATCAACACTTTGCGCAAACTTCAAATTCGGGCGACCTTCGACTCGCGCAAACCTCAGCTTGCGCCACCTTTGTCTCGTGCAAATATTTCGCGCAATTCTCAGATCTCAAGTTCGAAGTCACTTTTGCGCCAACACCTCATAACGTAAAGTTGATTTCTTCGCCAACTCCTTGTAGCGCAAACCATATTTTGTGCCAACCTCTTCTAGCGCAAGTGTTACTTCGCGCCACCTTCACCTCGGGCAAAACTTTTTTTGCGCCAGCTCCTTTTAGCGTAAACTTGTGCTTTTTACGCCAGTACCAGACTTAGTCTTTTTCAATCAGAATGACTTCAAGAGAAGCTCTAGCGATCGGAACTGACTCAAAGCCACCAGTACTCTTCAGGGGAGAGTATGAACAGTGGAAAGATCGGTTCATGGACTTCATTGAAAGACATGATTTGGGAGTATTCATCAGGAAATCAATAGAGGAGGGAATTATGGCACCAGTTTATGAGACTCGTACGGAGGGAACTGTGGCAACAGAGTTTCAACTTAAGTATGAAGAACTAGAAGGTAATAACCTAAAAAGAGCAAAAGGTGATTGATTAGCAAAGTCTTATATTCTTCAAGGCATTCCAAATGAAATATATGTGAAGATAGACAGCTATAAAGCCTCTGGCAAAGAGATGTGGGATCAGCTAGAGAAAATGATGCTAGGTTCAAAGGTTGGGAACCAACTCAAGATATCCAACTGCCTAAACAACTATGAAGAATTCAAAGGCAGAGTTGGAGAGTCTCTAGCAGGAACATATGACAGATTCGTGACCTTGCTGAATGAACTAAGCAAGAACAAGGTCAACAAATCACAAATAGAGCTGAATGTCAAATTCCTCAGCATTCTCCAGCCTGAATGGAAGAGGTTTGCCAGACAAATGAAGCAAATCAAGGATCTAAACGAGATTCCAAATTCTGACCTGAAAGAGAAGACTGAATTTCTAAATCATTTTAGTAATGATCTTGATCCAAAGGGGGAGATTGTTAGATCACAGATTTATTGGATTCAAGATCATCCAATCTGAAGTTTGGAATCTGAAGCTAGAGTTCAAAAGTCGCTCTCAAGATTAGTCTAATGTTAAGTTTGTAATAATTGTCAAAGTTAATTATTGTCTTAATTATTGTATTTTGTATTATTTCTAAATATCTAATTAATAGATATTTTAGGATATTATTTAGTTTAGATATTAGTTTAGATATAATATCTTTCTCTAGATATTATGTAGTTTTTGTGTGTTAAAGAAGCAACCAAGAAATCAGGTCACATTACACACACACACACACTTTACTGTTCATCAGAGAGAAAGTCGAGAGCTTCAAGAACAAACATCAATCCTGTAATCTTTGTTATTAATCAAACAGGTTGGTTAATCTTTTATGTGTTTGTGTCGATAAAAACTTGATTTATTGTGGACCGACAAGTTTTATCGTTCTCAGACTCTATATTATTCAAACCTTTTGCACCCAATGTCATTGCTCCCCCTGCCACTCCTCCCTGCCCATCATCGTCCGCTTTTCATACCACTCATCATCCCCGTTGGCCCCTGTCACCGATCTCCATTTTTTTATTTTTGTTTTTTGTTTTTAGGTTGATCTCCCTCCTTTTTGATCAATCTATACGTACACTATTAAATTGTTGTAATAGAGGGAGAATAAAAAAAACAAATAAAATAGATCAAAAAGAGGGAGATTGATGTAGGGGCCAACGATGGCGATAGGCAATATATGGTGAACGGACGACGATGGGGTGGCAAGGGGAGCGATGCCATTGGGTGCGAGGAGTTTGAATGGTGTAGGGTTTAGGAACGGTAAAACTTATTTAGGTTCTTTTTTTCTAATTTGAAAACTTTTTTAGCCGGTTATAGACAGTTTTTTGGGTTAAAATGATATCGATAACCAATTTATAATAGTTCTATAGTTTATCTATTTAGAAAAAAATTGTTTGGGAACTTAATCATTTAAATTGATAAAGTTTAATGGTTTATTCATTCCAAAAATATCAAGGGACTTAATCACTAAAAAAAATCGTTGTGTTTTTCTGGAATTTTCCCTACTTAGTTAGACTATAAGTTCATAGGATTTATAATTATGCATCATATACAATGATATTCAAAATAATTGGACAATATAATAGAATACAAATCAGTCTTTTTATAGGACATTTTTGGAAATATTCATAGAAAACAAAATTATAAAAAAAGAAGCTAAAATATCACTTTTCAAAAGCATCATTCGCAATAGCTAACAAGACAATTCACTTTTAAGTCATATTAGCTTGTCAAATGATTAGAGTCAACGTTAACCACTTCAGGGACTCGAAACTCTAGGACAAACTATGTTCGTCTCGTCTCCGTTGGACAGGGTGTATTGGAGTCGCATATCGGCTAATTTTGGATAGTTTTTTGTTTTTCCTTTTCTTATTATGGACCTTTTTAAAGAGTAATTTAACAAGGTTCATTATATTCTCACATGAAAATCTAACACAAGGTCTACCATTCTTGAGATACGATACTTTGGACATTCTCTGGTTGTCTAGCATTCATTGGAGAGGATGTGTTGAAGTCCCACATCGACTACATCTGAACCATTTCTTTTCGATACTCAATAGTCTTTTAAAGACTGATATAATAAAGTTTCACATACTCCCTCATGCTCTTTCACAAACTTCAGAAGATTTCGAATACCAAAGTGCATAATGTTGTTCACATGCATGTTCGAGAAAACGTTTATAAATTTGCTTTCACTACAAAACAAAAGGATTTCATTGACGAAAAATCCGGCGATAGTATGTCCGAAAAAGCCATAAAGGGCGGATCTCACATGCAGAAAAATTGTAGCCTAATCGTGATTACCGGCGGATTCACCGACGAAAAGAGCGTTCGGTAATTCGTGATCATGGTCAATCCACCGGTAATCCACCACAAACCCCCAAATAAAACCCCTTTATTTTGTAGTGTTAGAAACCCGTAAATTTCAAAGCTTCAAAAATCTAGAAAATCTAAGGTGCCGTTTGTTTTTTAAGAGGTCTAAATTCTGAAATCTTATTTTAGTTATCATTAATAAGAGGTGGTGTGTAAAAAGGTCTGAACGATTCAGACTTAAGAGTCATTAAGAGATTTTTTCTAAAAAACAAACAACCCCTAAGTATCGTACCAACTAAATGAAACTAATCAACCAACAAACAAATATATGCAACTGTAATTAAATAATTGTTTACATACAATACATGTTGATGTTACAACCACATATATATATATATATATATATATATATATATAAAATATACAAGAAACTGAAACCAAAACACCCAACAAAACATTTTGACTGTATTACAAAAGGGTGGGTGACCACCCCCACCCCCACCCCCACCCCCATTAAATAAAAAAGAAGGAAGAAAGAATAACAAATCTGTCCACAAAGCATCGATATCACACACAACAAATTAACCCCTGCCTCGGCTCGGCTGAGCTCCATCACATCAGCAAGCCTTTGGTGGCTCGGTCGGGGCTACCGCTACTTCCTCCGCCTTGGCCGCGGTGGTTTCCGGTGTTTTATCAACCTCTTCTTTCTTCACTTCCTCCACCACGATTTCCTTCTCTTTGCCGCTTGTTTCTTCCACTGGCGTTGCTTCTTCTGGTTCTGGTTCTGATACCGGTAGCGGTGTCTCCCCTTCTTTTTTCTCTTCAACCACTATGAATGTCGACACCTTCTCGAAAACGAAGAAAATGGGTCCTTCGACCAAGGTTGGTCCGTACTTGCAGCATGCTTCATGAGCTGGTTTCGATCCGGGAAATTCTAACACAATAAAAAAAAGTCTAATTAGTGGTCAACATGATAAAAGAAAATCCCATTAACGTCATGTTTGTTAGCAGCTTAATGAGCTTCATGGGAGTCGCAGCTTACTTAATCAGCTATATATAACTGTTTCGTAGTGAATTAATATATAGAAAGTGATTTATTAAAGAGAATTTTATGCAGAAAGTCAAGTTTTTTTTCCAAACACTACCCCTCCCAATTACAATTAATAAAAATCACTCACAAACAAAAATTTTCCCAACAGATTAATCAGACAACTCGTACAAGATTTAATGAAAACCAATCAAACAAAAAAGTTAAGCAATTTACCGATTTTAGAGAGTTCCTCAAGGAACTTATCAACACCAGTAGAGATCTTTTTCAAGGCGCCATCCTTGCGTTCCTTCACCAATTCCTGTTAATAAAGTTTTCATTCATTAAATCAATATAATATTTGAAATCAATAATTGAGTTTAATTATGACTGTCATAGTCATATTATAAAACAACCCATATTAGTTTTCTTGGATATCTTCATTTCTGATCTAATTCATTAATGAATAACGATCAGTTGCTAACCCTCTTCAATTTTTTGAATTTATTTGAAAAAATGAATGAAATTAATGAAGTAGACGACGACCTTGATTTCTGCAGCAGAAGCTTCATAGATTTCAATAACTTTAGCTTGGAGTTCACTCTTCTTCTCTTCAAACTCTTTGCTATAATCCTCCTGCATGTCAATATTATTGGTAAATATACATATATATATATATATATATATATTAAATAATCAGGCTGGCTATATGAGAACGGTAACTAAATAAGAGAACACAAACATGGCCTGTTTTACATGTGATTTATTACACCCTTGTGTTGACGGTATTTTGTAATCGCATGTAAAATCACATATATGTATAATTAAGATATACCTTAGCGTCATCGAACGACTTGCAAGCTTCGGCAGCACCGGCTTTCTTGAGGTTGTTCTTCTCGAACAACTTCTTGAACTTTGGCACCACTGTCGATTTCCAGTAACCCATGTTCTTCAATTACAACTCTACACCTAACCCACCAACCATAACCATATATTAAACATTTAAACCCATATTTAAATTAATCCATCATATCATACATGTTTAAACCCGTGGTTAAGGCTCCGGGGATGTGTGGAAATCTCATATTTCCATGGTTCAAATCCACATGCTGTCAAATCCCTTATGACCATAGACCTGCGATGACTTCAGGCCATTCGCGGTCGTTCGGGGATTAGTCAATTCACGGAAGTTGTCCCGAAAACCCATGGTTACAAAAAAAATGGATCGGATACCTTTCAAACCTCGTAGGTAGATTTTAACTCGATCGATCAACCACAAAAACGACTAATTATCAACTTAATTGGTTTAATAACATAACCCAATCATTACTAATTATAATATGAATTTGTGAAGATAAAAGAGAAATTAAAAGCTTTGGATGGATCCAATAGACAAAGAAAAAAAGAAAGAAGTGAAGATACCTTGGAGATGATGGAGGAAGTGTCTTGATTCTTGATGAAGAAGAATTTTGTAATTGAGTGGTAAGGGTTGTGATGGCAAGTTATATGAGATTTCCAAACTTATTTTAATTAGTCTTCTTATAAAACTACTAAACCATCCTTACCCCACCTCCTTAATTACAGTTATGCCCTCCAAATCATGTCATTTATCCCTTCCCTATTTCTTTATTATGTAATTGTATTTTTTTCTTTATTTTATTTCTAGTTAAATTTCTGTACTCCAATAGATGGGAGGTTGTTTTAACTTTGGACTTAATTTAATTTCAAGAGTAAATTACACTTTTTGTCCCTGTGGTTACCACCAATCAACAACTCTAGTTCTTGAACTTCATCTATTACATAGGTAGTATTATGGTTGTCAGTTTGTTACATCTTTTATCCGTCTTACTAACTACTATGAAAATATTCCATTAGCTCGATCATACGTATTTTGGTCTTTTCATCATCTTTTTTTTCTTTTATTAATATGATATATATATCATTTATAACACCCCAAAACATGAAAATTAGCAACTCACAAAACTTGGTATTCAAATATCAAAATACGAGCTTCAGCCCATAAAAAGGGGAATAAAGTTAGTTAATTAGAAGTGACATAAATGAGTTTAAGCTTAACAACCTCCTAATTTAATCCATACAAGAACTATATTACAACCATGTGTCACTAAACACCCCAAAAGCCGCTATCTCCGATACACACAAGGCATCCCAAAAATGTTATCAAGGATACATCTCTCCAACAATCATCGAGTCAACTCTTTCTAGTATCTTTGTCACTTGTAAGATGAGATACATGTTTACAAGGTAAGGTGTTAGGATTACAAGCCTATTGAGTTCAAGCATCTAAATCGACAACTATAAATAACACGTATAAAAGAATGCTACATAATATTTCAATTGTTTCTCCATAAGAATACATGTTACACCATTGAGGTTTCTTCTCCCAACACAACAACATGGGACTTAAGCATCTATTTAAACTTATGTATAAGGGGGAGACCAGTTCCATCGAACATGCCAGAATATAAAAGTAGGTCATGTAATCGATGTTGTCGAGTAGCACCTTAAGACCTCTGTCTTAATACCTACAGACCTTTGCTACCTCATCATTTAGGTTGATCTTAGAGCCTACCCCTCCGGATTTACAACTTTATTACCTATTATTTAGAGATTTCATTGTTAGAAGCTCCTTCCTTACGTCTTTCTACTGTAACAACTCTTTCAACAATGAGTTAGTACTATCAAATATACATAAATCATCATGACTTATACTTGGAAAATAGAAAATAACTTCATAGGCATTTAATCTCCACATATACATAACACATAGCAATGCCTCAAACGAGTTTGGCAACGTTATTTGATACCATTTCCTTCATATATAGTTCAATACCATCAAATAGTCAAACTCCATTTATAAAAAAACAAAGTTAATAAATCAAATGACATGTATTTTTCGTAGATATACAACAAGTATATACCAAATGCACAATTGACGAAATATACCATCAATACTTGCATATAGCTCCGTAAATGAACTATTAGCTCCAAAATGAACTACTAGCCATGCCCCAGGACACCATGTTGGCTCCAAATTCTCAATTGAATGATGACAATAGATTGAATAATAGTAGTGGAAACAAATTTATCACAATCTGTGGTCCAACAATACTATATCAAGTTCTTAGATTAACAACACAATAAGATTACCAACCTGTATTGATTATAACAAATGGTTACAAGGTTGATCGATTCAAGCTATTTGTGTTCTCTGTGTATTCTCTCTTTTACACCTTTAAGTGTGTGTTTGTATGTGTGAATTCTTATCTGATCTTGTTAGAGAGATTGAGAGATATCACAAAGATCTAATCTAACTAGTGTGTCTAACACACTTCCTATAATATCTAGATTTAATATCTAGATATTATTTCAAACTAAATAATATAATTAACTAAATAACTAGAAACTAACTAAGTTAACTAATATCTAACAAACTAGATATTAAGTTAACTATTACAATAACAAACAATTACATTGACATTTATTACAAACGACATAGACTTTAATATTGAGAGTCGACGTTTCGGCTTTAGCTTCAGATTGCGATCTTCAGTTTGGATGATCTTGAATCTAATGAGACTGTGTCTTAACAATCTCCCCCTTTGGATCAAGATCATTACGAAAATGATTTTAGCAATTCAATCTTCTTGTTCAGCTCAGAAGATGCAATCTCTTTCTCTAGCTCTTAAATCAGCATGTCTTCAGAATAGTTGCTTTTGAAGATTTCAATCTTTGACGTGATTCTTGAAACATGTGATCTTTGCCATTTCTTGTGTCGTCATTCTCCCCCTTTTTGATGTTAAGTGCAACGACTTCATCAAAATTATTTGTAAGAAATGTCAACCACTTGGAGCCTCTGATCCGTCAATTCAATAGATATTCATCCAGATCTTTGCAAATCCAGACAAAATAGTCGTGTAACACCTGAATCAACTAATGAATCAGTTAGAATGCCTGTCAGTAACACTAAGTCACTGTGTGTAACAAATACACATTGGAAAGGAGCTGTTTGATGTTGACTCCCCCAGGGCTTCCATTTAATCATCGAAACACCACAAAGGATATTTCTATAAATGTTATGATAAAGAAACTAATTCCTTGTGTGTTCGTGCTTGTGTTAGAAAGAATTAAGCACTGGATGATTGCTTATTTGGCTCAAAATTGTGTAAACCATTGAGACAATAGTAAGTTAAACACAGACTCAATGTGCATGTTTGAAGTGCGAAGGTGGGGCAGACTTCCTTCTTTTCAATATCCGGATTTTCCAAATGAAAATCAGATAGCAAATGTGCTGCATCCCCTTTGAAAATGTGAAACACTTTCTTGTTGAGAAGAAAATGAGTAGCTGGTGAGGTTTGATCAAGAGTTGGCATGGGCTAGTTGCCTGTTTCAATAATGTTCACCAAAGAATTGTGAAACATTAGAATGGTGGCTACCCGGCTCAGAAAAAGTTGGTTCAGAGTTGTGATATTCTTTTAACTTTGTTCTCACACGCTCTTTCTTTTAAACATTTTGCTTTCTCTAATCACACTCATTTCTTTTCGCTTTGCACACTCAATCACTAAGGATTTAACTTCTTGGGTAGAAATCACTGGTTAAGGTGATTCCATTGAAGTTGTGTTAATTCCTAGCACAATGAAATTGTTTTCCTATGATGCATGGATGCTCAGATTGGTTTAACTATTTCAGTTAAAGCACAATTTAGATCAAGAAAACATTTAAAATACACTCCCAAAATATAAAAGATGTTGAAAAATCGGGAAGTGATTTGAACATTTAAAAACAATGTTTTCAAATGATTGAAAGTTGTCCTTCTTTCAACCATATATGAGATGAAGATATAGAATTATACCTTTACGTACGATCTTCTATCTCATGAAGCTAAGCTTAAAGTCATAAACATATGAACTTGTAAGCATCTCTCAAAAATTCTGCAAAAGTCTTATGGCAAGTCAAAGTAAAATTTATTCACTTAAATTGAAAAGACAAAAAGCAGTAAAACTTTTTAAAGTACGAGTTCTGATAAAAAATAATCATAAGTCATATCCAAACTCCTTTGACTTGAAGAGCTCCCCCTAAAATCTTGCATTACAAAAATTTGACATGAAAGGTAAATGAAAAAATCTTATGAGCTCCCCCTCAAAATAAGATTGACGACTTGTCAATTTCTTCTCATTCTCCCCCTTGGATCATGAACAGAAAATAGAAGTGCAGATATCAATCAAAGTTAAGAATGAGGAAATGATGAAAAAGTATACAATTAGAAAACTTTGATAGGTAATTACTGATTAGATTTTAAGATTTAGCATACCAAGCTTAGAGACAAGAAAGTTGAACCTCTTTTCGTCTAAGGGTTTGGTGAACAAATCGGCAAGTTGATAATCAATTTTTACAAAGAAAAGTTCAATTGTTCCTTTTTCAACATGATCTTTAATAAAATGATACATGACGTCTATGTGCTTGGTTTTGGTGTGTTGAACAGGATTCATTGATATTGCGATGGCGCTCTTGGAGTCACAGTATATCGGGATCTTGTTGAAGTGGAAACCGTAGTCGCGCAATTGAGTTCTCATCCATAAGACCTGAGAACAGCAGCTAGAAGCAGCTACATATTCTGCTTCGGTCGTGGAGGTTGAAACACAAAGTTGCTTCTTCGATGCCCAACTTACTAGTTTGTCACCGAGGAACTGTACATGTCCCGACGTGCTCTTCATGTCTAACATACAACCTGCATGATCTACATCTGTGTAGGTTGTTAGTTCAAAACTAGTATCTTTAGGATACCACAGACCAAGATCTGCAGTCCCCTTTAGATACCTAAATATGCGCTTCACAACAGACATATGGATTTCTTTAGGATTGGCCTGATATCTTGCACATAAGCATGTTGAAAACATTATATCTGGCCTACTAGAAGTAAGATACATTAAAGAACCTATCATCCCTCGATAAGTCCTAACATCAACAGCCTTTCCCGAAGGATCGGTGCCAATCTTAGTACCTGGTGCCATTGGGATACCAATCGGTTTTTGGAACTTCCGAAGAATATCCCTAATGTATTTTGATTGATTGATAAAAATACCCGATGAAAATTGTTTTACTTGTAAACCGAGAAAGAAATTCATCTCTCCCATCAAATTCATCTGAAATCTAGACACCATAAGGTTTGCGAAATTCTTACAGTACTTAGTATTTGTAGAACCAAAGATAATATCATCTACATAGATTTGAATTAAAATGATATCACCTTTTTCCTTTTTGATAAACAAAGTGGTATCCACTGTTCCTTTTGAAAACCCAGACTTGACTAGAAAAGTGGAAAGGACATCATACCAGGCTCGAGGTGCTTGTTTCAGACCGTAGAGTGCTTTGTCGAGAATGTAAACGTGATTCGGCTTCTCTTGATTGACAAAACCTTCTGGCTGATAGACGTAGACTTCCTCCTTCAGAATTCCATTCAGGAATGCTGTCTTCACGTCCATTTGAAAGACCGTGAAGTTCTTGTGAGCTGCGTAGGCTAGAAATATTCTGATTGCCTCTAATCGCGCCACAGGAGCATATGTTTCGTCATAGTAGATTCCTTCCTCTTGTCTGTATCCTTTGGCTACTAGTCTTGCCTTGTTTCGGATAACGGTACCATCTTCGTCTTTCTTTATCTTGAAAACCTACTTCGTACCTATTATGGTTTTACCTTGAGGCTTTGGTACTAGTCTCCAGACTTGAAGTGCATCGAACTGATTCAGCTCTTCTTGCATTGAGATCACCCATTCTGGATCAGCAAGTGCTTCTGATACTCTTGTTGGCTCGAACTTGCTCAGAAAGGAGTCATGTATGCACATGTTCATTGATGCTGACCTAGTTTACACCGGTTTTGATGGATCGCCAATAATCTGGCTTAACGGGTGCTCTTTGGTCCATTTATGTTCATGAGGCAGTGGATTAGATGATTGTATGTCGGTTGTATCATCTACAAATCCACTTGTACCTTCTTCTGATTGTTCAGGAGGATTGATGATTGTAGTTGAAGTGATAGGTTCAGAAGGCTCAGCAGGTACAGCTTGATCTGGTTGTAGATTGATCTGAATAGTATCTGCTACTTTTTCAGCTACTTTTGTCTCTTTATCATTTGTCACTTCTTCAACTATTGGAGTCGGCATTTGAATTGTAATCTCTTGTTGAATCGGGGCGTTTGATTCAATAGGAACATCTGAACTGGTTGGATGAGTAGTCGTTAAGTCTTCCATCCTGTCAACCACAACATATTTCTTTACATTAGATCCAAGAAATTCATCATAAAACAATTCAAATAATAGATCTAAATCAGATAAATGGTTAGTAGAAGTTGATGGTTCATCTGATTTATTCTGTTGAGACGTAGGTCCTGGACTGAGTTGCCCAGAAGCTAGTATTCCTGTTATAACGGGTTCTGAACGTTGTTGTTCGGAAGCCATTTCTTCATCAAACGAGACGTTGATGCTTTGAATAACCGTCTTTGACTTCTTTAAATAAACACGGAATGCAGTTGATGTCGAGGAATAGCCAATGAAGATTCCTTCATCCTCCTTAGCACTGAACTTATTTAGACTCTCCCTATCGTTTAGAACGAAACACTTACACCCAAATATATGGAAGTATTTGATTGTCGGTGTTCGGTTGTTGATTAACGCATAAGGAGTCTGCTTGAATCTTCGATGTACCATGGAGCGATTCTGTGTGTAGCACGCGGTCGATACAGCTTCTGCCCACAAAAATAGAGGTAAGTCGGATTGACTTAGCATAGTACTAGCAGCCTCGACTAGCGTTCGATTTCTTCTTTTGACCACTCTATTTTGTTGAGGCGTACGAGCAGCAGAGTATTGATGTGAAATCTCGACAGATTCGAGATATTCTTCAACTTTATTGTTCTTAAACTCTGTGTCGTTGTTTGTTCGTAGAAACTTGACCGGTTTCTGCAGATTCACCTGGGTCGTCTTTAGGAATGTGATGAGAATATCAGGTGTCTCATCCTTTGAACGTAGAAACTTGACCCTTGTGTATCGTGAGTAATCATCCACGATCACGAGTATGTACTTCTTTCCGCCTAGACTCTGAGTTCGCATCGGACCGCATAAGTCCATATGCAATAACTCTAACGGAGCGCTTGTACTTGGTTCAGGCTTTGGTTTATAAGGTGCCCTCTTCATCTTGCCCTTTTCACAAGCTGCACAAAGATGTTCTCTTTCATATTTGAGTTCTGGAAGTCCTTTGACGAGCTTTCCACTGACCAGATTGTTGATGTACCTGAAGTTGAGGTGAGAGAGCCTTCGATGCCATAACCAACTTTGTTGCATCGAGGCTTTCTTTAGTAGACAAACTTGCTTGTCAGTCTGGACATTTGATAAATTGATTGTGTAGAGGTTTGATTCTCGAGTACCGACCAAGAGTTCTTCGCCTTCTTCATTGCGAACTGAACATCTCTTGGCTTTGAAGTTGACCTCTAAGTCTTTGTCACAGAACTGGCCTATGCTGAACAAGTTGTGTCGTAAGCCTTCTACATAGCTCACCTTCTTGATCGTGACATTGTCATGTTGTACATCACCATATCCCATGATTGAAGAAAATTGGTCGTTCCCGAATCTGACTGTTCCGCAATATTTGTCTTTAAAATTAGACAGTATCTCTTTTTGCCCTATCATGTGCTTAGAACATCCGCTTTCCAAGAACCATGTATGACTAGTCTGCATAAGAGAAATTACAAATTTAGATATTTATACGACAACATTGGAATATTCACTTTGATTATCGAAGTACGGGTCTTGAACTGATTTGTTCAAAAGCCTATTTTGACTTTGATGTTCGGGTTTTAAACTGCATTATCCAAAAACCTATTTTGACATTGAAGAACGAGTCCTGATCTGTACATAATCAGAAGTCGATTTCTCTTTAAGCTTTGTGTGCCTGCAACACAGATTTAGCCTTAGGTACCCACTGGAATTTGGGTCCTGCTGTGTTAGCACAAGATTTTGGTACCCATTTCAAATTGGGTCCTGTTTTCTTTTGAAAAGTATTGGAAGAATTAGTATGAGATGAATGCACATGAAAATTGCCAAACCAATCTCCAGAATCTTGACAAGAGATAGAAACATGTTTATCATAAATAGAAGACTTTCTAGCAGATAAAGATAACTGAAATAATTGCTTCATTGTATATTGTTTACGAGAAACAACAAGTTTTGAGTTTAAAAGAGCAACATCAGCAATTAAGACATCTTTACTAAGCGAAGTCTTACTACAATTAACACTACTAAACGATAAAACGGTCTTGTCAAGCTTCCGTTTGGGTTGCCATTGAGAATTTACTTCTGGCCTTTGCTTGCTCAGATCTAAAACATGTGAAACTGGTGAGTTAGACCTTTGAGCAACAAGCGATTGCTTCTTCTTCGGATTACCAGTAGTGTTCGGTTTCTGTGAATGTTGAGATATTTTCTTACCTTTAGCATTTTTAGCTTTCACAGAGACTGAGTTATCAACTTTCGTTGATTTTGCACTATTTACAGGCATACTGGTTTTGTTCAAAGATTTCTTAACAAAAGATGAATGGTTAGGAAGTTTTGCATTAAAATCAAATTGTTCAGAATAATCATCTAAACCACCGTTAGAGTTCAAAAAATCAAATCCTTTATTTGATGAACCAAACATATCCTTAGAGTTTGAAGCCTTAGAAATAACAGAATTTGAAAACACAGTTGAAAAAACTTTTTGCTCAATATTCATCAAAAGTCTTTCATCTGATAAAGAATTCTCGAGTTCAGAAATTTTACTTTCTAAAACGAGAGGAGGGACATATAGTTTACCTAGAATAGGCTTCGCCTCCATTTCTTTTTCAGTATAACTTTGAAAGAAATCACTTGAAAGAGTTTTCTTCTTTTGATACATTGGATTTTCATCATAACTATTATTCAATTTCGTATAATAAAATGGAAGATGAACTTTAGATGATTTCAAACGTTTTTCAGTTTCGTTGGCTTCATCCTTTTCAGATAGTTTAGTCCAGAAAGTTTTAAACTCAGGAATTCTGCGAGCTAATTGCATAGAAAGATGATCATAAAGTCCTGGCACTTCAGACATCCCTTTTTGTAGACAATAAGGATTCTTATAACCAATTCCCCATCTCTCTATTTCCACTTTGGGTTTATTCAGATGAATAGTCTGTTCAGTTTGACCCATTTTATATAACTTCTCTTCCAAGTCTTTTAATTTTCCAAGTAAAGAAAAGTTTTCTTTGATACATGAAGACTGCAATTCTTTAAGCTCATATAAATCAATCCCACTTTTTAGCAGTTGAGACTTGAGTTCAGAATTCTCTTTTAGAATTATTCTCTTTTCCTTAGCGTTGGTGTCATTATCTTTATGTAAAACCTCAACTAATACTTTCTTCTCAGCAATTTCATTGTTAAGTTTCTGTATCAATTGGTTTTTGTCAGTTATGACACCATTTTCTTGCTCAAGATTAGATTCTAACTCTTTTTATTTTAAACTCATTGCATGCATTTTATTCATGAAATCTGAATCTGATAAATTACATACCTCCTCGTCTTCATTATCTGAATCAGCGTCAGCATCTGATTCTATCTGTCCCATCAAACACATGTTGACGGCTTCATCTTTTTCTTCATCATCTGAGTGATCAAGCCAGTATTCATCCTCAGTCATCAGTGCTTTGCCGACCTCCTGTTTCTTTGCAAGAAGCATCTTGTTCTTGTAATAATCGGAGTTTCTGACTTTTGGCCTTCAGCAGTCTCTGGCATAGTGACCTGTTTTGCCACAGTTATAGCACGTTGGTGGTTCTGTCTGACTGGATCCTTCAGTTTTGAACTTTCTTTCTTCTGGTTTCCTCTCCTCTAATCTCTTCCCTTCAGACTGATATCTTCTCTCTTCAGGCTTCCTTTCCTCTGTTCTTTTCCCTTCAAATCTCTTTCCTTTATATCTGCTTCCTTCAACCCTTTCCTTGTGGATGTAGTTGTTCGGACCAGAAGAATATCTCTGACTGTTTGAACTTGGCTTTGTGTAGAACTTTTTCTGAAAAGAATTTGATAGCAGAATCATTGCTTGCTTCAGTTGTTCATTTTCCTCCATGTCAGAGTTTGCATAACCTTCATCTTCTTCTGATTCGTACACAATTGTCTTGTTCTTCTTCTTCCTGACAACAAGAGCAACTGTGTCTTCCACTGTCTTTCCTTTCTGTCTTTTCTCTTCTAGAATTTCATCCACCTCTTCTTCATTTTGTCGGAGGGTTTCATACACCTCGTGAAGTGGAATCTCATTCAAATCTTTGATCTGCTTCATTTGCCTAGCAAATCTTTTCCATTCCGGTTGAAGAATACTCAGGAATTTGACGTTCAGCTCAATTTGAGATTTGTGGACTTTGTTCTTGCTAAGTTCGTTCAGCAAAGTCACAAACCTGTCATAGGTTTCTTCTAAAGTTTCTCCCACCCTGCCTCTAAATTCTTCATAATTATTTAGGCAGTTGGAGATTTTCAGCTGATTCCCAACCTTCGAACCCAGCATCATCTTTTCAAGTTGATCCCACATTTCTTTGTCGGAGGCCTTGTAGCTGTCAATCTTTACATATATTTCGTTTGGAATTCCTTGAAAAATGTATGACTTAGCTAATCTGTCGCCTTTGGCTCTTCTGAGGTTATCATCTCCTAGCTCATGAAACTTAAGTTCAACTTCAGTCGGCATATTTCCAACCAAGCGAGTCGTCGTGACTGGTTTCATAACCCCTTCTTCTATAGATTTCCTGATAAATTCACCCAGCTCATGTCTGTCAATAAAGTTCAGAAACCGATCCTTCCACTGTTCGTATTCTCCTTTAAAGAGAACGGGTGGCTTGGTGTCAGTTCCTATTGCAAGGGCTTCTCTGGATGTCATTTTGAAGAAAATTCTAAGTCTGGATTGAAGCAGAGAGGTTTGCGTATCAAGGTTTGCGTGTCAAGCACAGTGCGCAAAGTGAGGTTTGAGGCGCAAAGTTGAGTTTGCGTTTCACGTGGGAGGCGCAAAGTTGAGTTTGCGTTTCACGTGAAGAGATTAACACGTGAACTGAGGTTTGATTTTCCTACTTGTTGTGAGAAGTGAGGTCGAGGTTTGCTTATGCTGATTGATCCGAGAAGTATGCTTTGCGTATGGCTTGAGATGCTTTGCGTTTGATGTTGGACGCGCAAAGTTGGACTTTGCGTTTGTTCGTCCTGCTTTGCGTTTGTTCGTCTGTACTTCGAGAATTGTCTTAAAAACTTGTTCCTGAAACGATTAGCAATACCAAACTCTACCCTTATGTCTAGAAACACTTCTAGAACTGAATGTGAGAACTCGATCTCAATAAAACACACTTTTTGAATAAAAATTTGATCGTACAGTACCTTTTTCCACTCGACTGTTCTCTCACTTAAATCACAAAATCGAACTCGATTAAAGCTCAAAAGTGAAATCAAACAACAACAACTCGATCTAGCATGCTAATCGATCACAACCTGATCGATTTTAACACCTAAACCACTTTAACACTCGAAATCAATTTTTCAAATAGAACACAGAGACGTTTTTGCAAAGAACTTGATTTTGATCTTAATCAGGCTCTGATACCAATTGTGGTCCAACAATACTATATCAAGTTCTTAGATTAACAACACAATAAGATTACCAACATGTATTGATTATAACAAATGGTTACAAGGTTGATCGATTCAAGCTATTTGTGTTCTCTGTGTATTCTCTCTTTTACACCTTTAAGTGTGTGTTTGTATGTGTGAATTCTTATCTGATCTTGTTAGAGAGATTGAGAGATATCACAAAGATCTAATCTAACTAGTGTGTCTAACACACTTCCTATAATATCTAGATTTAATATCTAGATATTATTTCTAACTAAATAATATAATTAACTAAATAACTAGAAACTAACTAAGTTAACTAATATCTAACAAACTAGATATTAAGTTAACTATTACAATAACAAACAATTACATTGACAATTATTACAAACGACATAGACTTTAATATTGAGAGTCAACGTTTCGGCTTTAGCTTCAGATTGCGATCTTCAGTTTGGATGATCTTGAATCCAATGAGACCGTGTCTTAACACAATCAATTAATACAACAAACAATATGAAGAACAATTAAGCTAGAAATAGAAAATCATATTGTTTTTTGAGTCACATATTTATTAAAGAGATTGGATTACAATTGTGAATAAAAGATTACATTAAAAAAATCACACAGTAAGCTCTACAAAAGGTATTGAAGTTGTAATGAAAAAAGTTCGTAAGAGGTTATAAATAAGGTATCCCAAGATCTATATTTATGAAAGGCAAAAGGGTCATGAAGGCATGCTCCAATAAGATGGAGACACATGTAAAGATAATTAATTGTTTTTTTTTAGGGGATCACCTCAAATATCTTTAATATACTTCAAGTGTTGAATCTTCTCTGACTAGTAGACGCAGATGGGGGTAGATGCTCTAGTTAGTCTACTCATATGAAAAAAGTTATGTTTATGTCTTCTGAATATCCTTCTGAGCTTGCTAGTAATTAGGCGACTCATAAGCCAACACTTAGCTTTTCTTCACAGTAAATAATTTCCTTACAATACTTTTACTAGATAAAGATTTGGGTTTTAAATCTATCACACCCTCTACATACCCCCAATGAGTTAGCGACCCTAGCCTCGACCCAAGTTGCATGAAAAAAATTTATTTTACCATTAACATATATTAATGCAGTCGTTTGAGGCTCCGTCTGAGGTACCTCGCTAGAAATAATGCGGTCGCCCATGGCACTGCCAACGCCTGAACCCCTCACTATATTTTCTCTCTGCACACCACGTCCGGAAGTCCCAACATTCCGGACATTCCCTCATCTTACAGGGGGACCCTCACATCACTCAGGTCTTGCTCCCTAGGTAGGTCGTGTTGGTTCTGGCCGGACTATAGTAGTGTTCACCCCTTGGATATTTCTATATGCTAAGACACTCGGTGCCGAGGGACAGGCATATGCTAGCAAGGAATATGGGATTTGCATCGGGTATATGCAAAGAATATCAATTATGTTGATTTAATGATGCATGCAGTGTTGAGGGCATACCTGATGTGTAGCCCTTCGTGGGATAGTAGAGTTGGCATTCATCATGTGTCTTATAGCTAGTTGGAGAAACCGCATGAATGGGAAGAAGTTTCTACTTTTGTACGTGTTGTTGTCTTGCACATTCTGAACCAAATCATTCCACAAGATGTCGGCGTAATCAACATGGCGATGAAAGGCCACATCATGGAATAAACGGAGAAAGTTGGCACTACACTGATTAATTCCCTTTGTCTTAGAGGACAGACATATGTTGAGTATTGTGAACATAGTGTACCACAGTGGTGTCAGATGCTTGCGGTTGAAAGTTGAGGGTCAGTTCAAATCGACCGTGTATTCAAGTGAGTGAATATCAGCACACATGTGGGGTTCCGAGTTCGGTGGATCGTAAGTCACCCTTCCTCGACCGTCTGTGGCAGCTGGGAGTTGAAGAAGTTTCATGAGGCTGTCTCTAGTCATAACGAATGGGGCCGTGTCGAGGAGGGCTTCAAGTCTTTCATTTCGATCCTCTGCCACGTAATGAATCGTGTGCCAGACTTGTTGCAAGTAGAGCATCAGAACAGTAGCATTTTCGATGATAGAAAAAGGAAGAGGATGTCCTCGTAAAATCTCCACAACGATTGGGTGTCGACAGTTGAAGGCTTCGGCATCTAAATAATAGTTGTTGGTTGCGATCTGCAAATAGTCATCAGGATGGATTAGAGCAGCATCGGCGTTGCGGTCAACTATCGTGTTTGGAGTCTCGTCACCAGAGTGGTGAGGTGATCTATTTTGGCCTTGGTTGGTCATGATTGTACTTGAAAAAAATAGAGCATTATCAAAACCTATCAATGAAATAGCATGAGATACCCGGACTGTGGGGTGCCCAGATGGGTTACCCGGATATACCCTACCTGGGTATGAAATTTTCGCAAAGGAAGGATTTTCCGGGTTGGAGACCATCAGGGTTTCACCTTACCCAGGTTTGGAGAATTTCCCGGAAGAAAACCGGGTAGTGGGTGTGTCCAGGTTTGAATCGCATCCGGATTGAAAATTACTTGGTATTAGGGAGTCTCCCGGGTTTTGTTATGACCGAGAGATAGGCATATAGCTCATCTAGAAAATGATTGACCGGGAAAATAGTATAACCAGAGTTGGTGGACCCGGGATTAAGTGCACCCGGTCATCTGGGTTTTAGCGCACCCGGGAGTTGATTACAGGAAGTCGATTGGGGACTGGATGTTTAGCGTATCCGGGAATCAGGAACCAGTGAAATCCAGTTCGTTTCGCATCAGATAATCGATAAACTCGAATAAGAGGATTTGACCAAGAATCGATGAATCTCGATCGGGCGTCGATTATCGATTCTAAACCATCAAGAAATAGCGACGTTCGAGTCCAAGACGAGGGGGATCAATTTGTATAAGTAACAAACGAGCGTCTATGATGGGTTTATCCCCAAACCCTAGAAGGCGGCAGCTATGGTGATCAATCCAATGGGACAGTCGGTCGAAGAATAAATTAGGAAAGCAATGACATCCCTGTGGTTGACGACGGCGATGAACAATGGAGTAGAACAGTGAATCGACCGATATTTTGGAGATCCTTAGAGAGAGAGAGAGAAATTGATCGTGTCACAAAGTTTGCGTCCGGTTTTTTAAACGCCACTTAGGCGTTTCGGGAATGGGAGACTATCCGGGTTCCGGATAAATGGGCAGACTATGTTGGTTCTGGGAATGGGCCAAGTAGCTAAGGCGGTCCGGGTTCTGGATATACCCACCAACTAAGTCGGTTCCCAGGACTTATATTTGGGTTTCCGTAATGTGGCGATATCCGGGTATCCGGGTTGTACCTGGTTTCCAGGTTTATCCGAATTTATGGTCATCCGGGTTTCATGGTACTAGGACTTAAAATATCCTGAAAAACTTTGTTGTCCGGGTATTGCTCCCCTTTAGTTTTTGCAAATAAAGCACGCAGAAGGATAAAGTTTGGAGAACAAACCTTCCCAAATACAGTAGTCAAGCAAAATCTCAATAAGGACATTAGAAGCGAAGAGTGATCTTGACACTCCCCCTCAACTAATGACTTTAACCATACTTACACACATCCACGCGAAGGTTCCCCCTGAACACATAAGCATATGTTAAACTCAAGATGACAAACTAAAAATCAGGGAATGATTGAGAACAAAGAAACACAAAGATAAGAAACGGAACTGTAAAACAAGAACACGAAAGAAATCTAGAATGAAAATACAGAAGTTTAAAAGAGTATGAGCTCGATACAATTAGGATGCAGTAAATAAGGAGTGTTACCTTGATCATCCATAGTGTAAATTCGGGATGATAAAGGAATAGTTTGTATTTACCGTACAGAAATTGTATCGACTTCGTCAAACTATTAAACTTTCAGATTTAGCATACCCAACTTGGACACAAGAAAATTAAACCATTTTTCGCCCAAGGGTTTTGTAAAAAGGTATCCTGACTGAAGTTCAGTATTTACAAAATAGAGTTCAATAGTACCTCGTTCTACGTGGTCTTTTATGAAATGATATCGAACGTCTATGTGTTTCATTTTCGTATGTTGGACTGGATTGTTGGTTATTGCAATGATGTTCTTCGAGTTACAGTAGATGGGGGTATCTTCGATTAGTGAAATCCATAGTCCTTGAGCTGAGTGCGCATCCATATCACTTGCGAGCGGCAACTGGCGGCAGTGACGTACTCCGCTTCAGCTGTGGAGGTGGACACGTAATTTTGCTTCTTTGACGCCCAACTGACGAGCTTATCACCAAGGAACTACACATGACCCGTTGTGCTTTTTCTGTCCAGCATGCATCCCGCATTATCCGCATCTGAATATGCAACTAACTTATACTCTGTGTCCTTAGGATACCATAGGCCAAGATTAGTAATACCTTTTAATTAACGAAAAATCCTTTTGACAACTATGAGATGAGACTCTTTAGGCTTGGACTGATACCTTGCACAAAGACATGTTGAAAACATAATATTTGGTCTATCAGTCGTCATGTACATCAATGACCCTATCATGCCTCTATAGGTCTTAGCATCCACATCCTTTCCGTCAAGATTGGAATGAAGCTTAAAACCTGATGCCATCGGAGTTTTCATGGGAGAACTATTTTCCAACTTATATTTCTTTAAAATGTTGGAAAGTTGTTTAACTTGAAAATCTAGGAAAAAATGTGTTTCTCCCATCTTACTCATTTGAAATTTAGACATCATTAGGGCAGAAAAGTTCTACAATACTGAGACTTGGTAGAGCCAAATATTATATCGTCTATATAAATTTGTATAAAAATTATATCGTCCTTTTCTTTCTTTATAAATAGAGTGGTATTGATCTTACCTTTGGAGAAGCCGGACCTGACTAAAAGTTGGGAAAGAACGTCATACCAGGCAGGAGGCGCTTGCTCGAGACCATACAAGGCTTTGTAAAGTTTGTATACATGATCGGGCTTGTCTACATCAACAAAGCCTTCTTGTTAGGAGACGTGGATGTCATTCAAGAACACCGTCTTCACATCCATTTGAAATACTGTGAAGTTCTTGTGAGCGGCATAGGCGAGAAACATCCTAATGGATTCAATTCTTGCAACTGGGGAAAACGTCTCGTTATACTCAACTTCCTTCTTGCTATATGTATGCCTTAGCCACTAGTCGTGCTTTTTTCCGAACCACAATGCCATCTTCATCTCTTTTGTTCTTGAACACCCATTTGGTACCTATGATTGTCTTGTTCCTTGGCCGGGGGACGATTCGCCAAACTTTGAGACTTTCAAATTGATTTAACCCTTCTTGCATTGCTATCACCCAGTCAGGATCATCAAGAGCTTTAGATACTGTCGATGGCTCGATCTTACTCAGGAATATTGAGAACAAGCAATCATTTGCGGACGCGGACCTTATGCGAACCGGATTTGATGGATCACCAATGATTTGGTGAAGTTGGTGGTCATTCTTCCAACGATGAGAGTGTGGAAGTAGTTGATAGTTGTTCTGATCTGGAGCACGATCGACATAGCTTCCTGAAGGGATGTCTTGAACAGATTACAGTGTTGGTTGTGAACCCGAGGGAACAGAGACAGGATTCACCGGGGGAAGTACTTCCTCTTGTGATGGAGATGGTTGTACCATTGAGGTATCTGTTGGTGATGTGATAGTGTGAACTTTAGGAGACTTGGAGTCGGGGGATTTATCAGTGGAGGATGAAGTCTCTGTACCATAGGAACCATCACTAGAGGAAGATGTGCCTTGATCATCTTCTTGAGGAGTTGCAGTAGTTAGAGAGCTTTCTGTTGTGGTCGTTCCTTGAGAGGTGGAAGGTCCTGAAAGAGACACATCGGCTTCCACTCTTGCGTCTCCGACCCTGTTAGGAATAGAAGATTGAGGCTTAGATGATCTGAAATATTCATCATAAAAATACTCAAATAATAAATCCAAATCATTCGAGATAGGTTTTGATGTAGAAGCATGATTTGGTGTGACCGGTTTTTGTACAGGTTCTGAACTAACTTGTTCAGAAGCTCATATACCAGTTAAATCGGGTTCGGAACTAAGGTGTTCAGAAGTCATATTAGCTAATTCATCAAAGGATACATTAACGCTTTCAGTCATAGATTTGGTTCTCTTGTTGTAAACTTGGTATGCAGCTGATTCTGAGGAGTAACCGATGAAGATAGCTTCATCTGCTTTGGGATTGAACTATCCAAGATCCTCCTTATCATTAAGTATAAAGCACTTGCATCCATAAGCATGAAAGAATTTAATGTCAGAGACGCGGTTATTTATAACTTCATATGGAGTTTTCCCAAACCATTTGTTGACGATAGACCGATTCTGAGTGAAACCGGCAGTGGCAACGACTTTGGCCCAAAGGAACAAGGGAAGCTTGTACTGGGTCAGCATTGTACGAGCAGCTTCGACAAAAGTTCGATTCCATATTTCTACGACTCCTCTGTTGAGGAGAGCGAGCTGCTGAATAGGTGTGGGTGATACGGATAGAGTCTAGATATGAACCCAAGACCTTGTTCTTGAAATCAGTGTCGTTCTCTGTCTGTATGGATTGTCCAGTCAACTGAAGATTGACCTAAACACTCTTAAGAAAATAGATAATAAGCTCGGGGGTCTCGTCTTTGGTTCGGAGAAACTTGACCCATGTGTATCGTGAGAAATCATCAACCTTGACAAGAACGTATTTCTTGCCGTTAATGCTCTGAATCCACATAGGGCCACATAAATCCATATGAATCAACTCGAGAGATATCGTCATGCTTGCAACTGCCTTCGGCTTATGCGATGCTTTCTTTATTTTTCCCATTTCACAGGCCGCAAACAGATATTTCTTTTTCGTACTTGAGTTCTGGCAATCCTTTGACTAACCCTCCGACAACCAACTTGTTGATGTTCTTGAAGTTTAGGTGGGAGAGTCGATGATGCCATAACCAATTCGGCTGCATTAACGCCTTTGACAGTAGACACACGACCTTTTTAGTCTTCAAGGATGCCAAATTAATGGTGTACAAATTTGACCATCGTATCCTAGCTAATAATTCCTTTCCATCCTCAGTTTAGACACTGCATCTTCTAGCTTTAAAGTTGACTTCAAAATTCTTGTCACAGATCTGGACGATGCTAAACAGATTGTGTCCTAAACCCTCTACATAAGAAACCTTCTTGATGGTGATATTCTCTAGCATTATGTCACCATACCCCATAATTGGTGAAAATTGATCGTTGCCGAAACGAACCATCCCACAGTATTTATCAGTGAAGTTCATGAGAAGCTCATTTCTTCCAGTCATGTGTTTGGAGCAACAAGAATCTAAATACCACACATGACTGGTCTGCAAAACAGATTAATGAGGTTTAGGTACCCATTCGTAAATGGGTCCTTTTGGGTTAGGTGAAACACCAAATTTAGGCACCCATTTATAAACAAGGCCTTTGTGTTTTGGTGGTGCGACAGAATTTGAATAATGATAAGAGTAATCATACATGCCAAACCACACGCAGAGCAACAAATATTATAATAGGAAAGATTAATAAAGTGATTAATGGAATTAACTTTGCAAGGAAATGGAAATCTTTGTCCAACAGTAGCAACCTTATTAAAAACACCATGACAAAATTTGTTTTTCCTAACACTAGATGTTGAATTAAATGACTCGTGCTTGTCTTTTAAAGTTTGCTTTGCTACCCAGACTTGCTTAACTCCTTTTTGATAGAAATGTTTATCTGAAAAATCAGTAAACCTTGGATCAGAAGAGTTGAACTGAGAGCTACGGGAATTGTGTGATTTACCAGTTTTTCTTCATTTCTGTGAGCGCCTTTTGGATTTAGTCTTTGACTGAGATGCGTTCACAGGAACGTGTTGAGAAACAGATTTAGAGTATGCGACCTCATAAAGTATATCTAACATCACTTTGTCCTTGCCTTTATCAAGAAACTTAACATGACTTGGTAGTTTAGGATCAAAGTCGAACTTGGTCACCTCTTCGTTTGAACATTCCTTAGAACTCATAGAATTCATTAGGGCAGAAAACTCAAGTTCTTCATCAGATTTCATGTCCTCGGCTGCGTTAGATGAGTCACAAGAGTTTTGAGGAACTTCAGAAGAGATATATGTTACTCCCAGAAATGCTTTGCATGAGGATGGTTCTGATTTCATAGAAAATGTTTCAGAATAGCTTACTTCTGGTTCAGAAGTATCTTTACACTTATTTGGGGTTTTAAATTTAAGTTCCTCTATTTTGGGAAATAGCAATCTTCTCCGTTCATCAAACGAACTCCTCGCTACTTAAAAACCATTTTCAAGCTGAACAATTTTCTTTTCTAAAATCAAAGGTGGAACATAGATTTTGGGTTCAACAGGTTTTGAATAAATCTCCTTATTTGAATAGCAATGAAAGTAATTGTTAGAAATAGTAAGCTCTCTCGTACGATAACTTGCATTGAGTTCGTTGTAGACAAAGGGAGGTTGCATTCTACAGTCTCACCTTCAGAATTTTTTTCAATTTAGCAGATAAATCAGATAATTGCTCTTTTAAGGACTCATTAGTTTTAGCAAGCTTGTTCTTTTCTTGTTGTAAACTCTTTGCCCAACTTAGATTATCAACACATTCACCATTCACTTGTAAAATAACTTTTTGATTGTTTTGTAAACGTGTTTCTAAGGTGGCAACAAGAGTTTGTTCAACTTTCAACCTATCCTTTAAGTCTTGTAGCTTCAGCATCATAGTGTGCATCTGATCAAGTAAAGCATTGTAAGTATAATTGACATACCTCAGAGCCAAATTTAGAGAAGTTGGACGCACGGTCGTCATTGTTTGAGTTGTAGGACATTTTATTCTTGTAGTACTTTAAGTTCATGACAACTGGTTTTCTACATTCTCTGGCAAAGTGACCTGTCTTGCCACAATTGTAGCATTTAACCGGCTCATCACTATCCTTGATTTCCAGCTTTGCTTCACTCAGCCTCTAGCTATCAAACATTTTCTTCCCTTCAAACTTGTCTTTGTACTCGAAATGCTTTCCCCCAGACGCATACCTCTGATTGTTGGAAGTGGGCTTCTTGTAGAATTTATTCTGAACGGCCTTAGTGAGTAACACTATGGCCTGTTTGATGTCTTGAAGTTCAGGATCTACATCATTGTCATTCTCTTCTCCTTCAGATTCACTAGTTTCCTCTTCTTTTCTGGAGGTCCGAGATGATGGCCTTTCTCTTCTTTTCACAACCAGGGAAAGGGGGTCTATAGGTTTTTTCAACTTTCCGCTTTGCTTCAACAAGTTCCATCACTTCTTCCTCATTCTGCTTCAAGATCTCATACACCTCATGCAGTCCAGTTTCAGCCAAGGCTTTGTTCTGCCTTATCTGAGAAGTAAATCATTTCCATTCTTGCTGCAGATTATTAAGAAACTTCACATTGTTCTCAAATAGTGTCTTGTTGATCTTGTTCTTGCTGAGCTCGTTTAGTAGAAGATAGAAGCGGTCATAAGTCTCTTCCAGGGATTCACCTTCTCTGGCCTTAAAGTCTTCATAATTGTTGATGCAGTTGGTAACCTTTAGCTGATTTCCAACCTCGGTTCCCATCATCATTTTCCATATTTGTTCCTACATACCTTTGGAGGTCTCCTTGTAGCTGTCAATGGTTGTGTAGATGTCGTTTGGAATACTTTGAAGAAGGTAAGACTTGGCAAGTTGATTACCTTCGATACGTCTCTTTTCCTCTTCAGAGTACATGTCCTTCCCTTTAATCTTTCTACCTGCTGGGACAGGTGGATCGACATTTGGTAGGGCAGGTGTTTCGGTGTAGAAGACAACATGCCCTTCTTTGAGTGAGGAAAGTATCTGTTAACGGTAATCGTGTCTCTAAACAAAGTCAAGAAACCTATCCCTCCATTGTGGGTATTCACCTCTGAACAGAACTGAAGGTCTCACGTCTGTAACCATAGCTAAAGCTTCTCGTGTAGACATTTTGTAAAACTTGTTTTGATTTGATCCAAAAAGGTAAGAAATTGACACTTAGAATTGACCAGAATGACTCTGAGAAAGAAAGGGAACAGTCCCGGATAGAAATTCGGTTAACAAACCCGGATATGGAAATTTCCTGAATGATGGGTTACCCGGATGAAAGAGTTTCCCGGGTGAAGGTTTCGGGTAGAGGTTTTCCCAGATGAACGGTTTTCCCGGATATTGAGCTTTCTTGGGTGAAGAAATACCCGGGTATGGCATTTCCCGACCGGGCGAGATTTCCCGGTTGGTGACCAGGTTGGGACATCCAAATTTTAGATTTAAGTTGTCGGTGATCCACCCGGGTATAGGAACTAGGTTTTGAGGTCCCGGAATAATTGACCGGATAAATTTAGATTCGGGAAAGAGAAATTATCGGGTTTATGTTGATCCGGGTACCAAGATCAATCGGGAAACACCCGAACCTGTTACCACGTGCTCTTCCGTCCGGATCCTGTTACTAGTACCACCCAAACCGACCACCGCATTCTCTGCAACTACCTCCGGCCGTCTGAGACTAGCATCCCTATCCTCCAACATTTTCAGGAATGCCTCTTGCTGCTTTTCCATAGCCAACGTCACCATCTGCATGACGTTGGCCATCATATTGGCTTAAGGGTTTGCCTCTCGAACGACCGGGTTTGATGACGCCAAATCCACTCTGGGTATGTGTTCTACCTCTCCGGTAAATATCGGTGGCATATTAGGGGGAACAACATTCGCTGCTCTAACCACCAGATTTGGATTTTACCTACTATCCTCATGAATTTCCCCCTCGACCAAAGGTCGACTTCGAGTATTCACCATGATTGAACAATGGCTGCCAAACAAGCACGAGAGAGAATAAGAGATTCGATCGAAATACAAAAGAAACGTACTAATACATTCATCAATCGTCATGTCATTAGTAACCAAACATGCTCACGTAAAAATATATTCATAATGGCATTAGCTACGTGCAATTATGAACACACTATACACAAGAATTCTTGTTACCATTGTCACAATTCTTAATTAATGCAATTCCGTTGACTCTAAGATCATCCTATCTTAGAAATTCTACCTAATCCTCACCAATCATAACTTATCAACTCCAGCTTAAGTTTAGACATCTTACGTTCATACTTAGTTCACTTAAACTAATGCTCTGATACCAACTTGTAACACCCTAAAATTTAATGGTTTCAAAATTCGAAATTTTTGCAATACGACATTTATAAAATGAAGGGGACATTAAACCTGGAACATTTTATAAAAAGTAAAGTTCACAAATGACATCATCCCGAAGTTAGGGGAGAGTATAAGCGTTTACAAAACCCAAAATTAATTGAATGAAAACCGACAACCTACTTAATCTAAAACACACTAGTTTAGATTACAATTGGGTGTCGTCATCAATTCCCAAAATCTATCGACAAGTAATAATGAACGCTCTATGTCTCGACAAATGCTATGTTCCCAAAAGTCGGCCAAACACTCCGCTCAAGGTTTAGCACCCCTCCACTAAGAAAACCTGATATAAACACCAAAGCAAACAAGTGTTAGGCTTGGAGCCTAGTGAGAACATCCAACAATATATAATGGCAAGAAAATAGTGTATTGGTGAACATTTAACAATAAACAGATTATTAATGAATAATGAATTCTCCAACAATTGAACCTTATGCGAAACGGGGGAGACCCGTTCCACCATAGGCTGAGACGGAACACGAGAGTAGGCCACAAACCATGTGGAGCACTTAGTTGAAATGGTTATTTACTAGCGTCAACTCTATCCATGAATCTTTAGCCGTTAGAACATCAACTCTATCCATGAATAAATAGTTCTATGTAAATCTAGTTTCAACTCAATCCGAGTCTTATCCCAAAGAGTCACCAAGTTAAACCCTATCCATGGATTTATACCTTGGGATCTCACCATTCCAAACTAACATGATTCACCAATATAACAACTTACATTTTGCTATAAATTCCATACACATGTATCCCATATAGCACCATGTTATTACAAGGTAAATCAAAATAGACATATTCCACATTCACGTTCATGTAGTCGTAATTCCATTTCACATGTTAAACATAATACCATAACATTTCATATACTTAAGAGTCAATGACATATTTAGACCATGGGCTCACCAACCTTCTTTTCAAGTCATGAACCCAACTACATATTTCACACATTTAGTTTCCAAATATTCCATAATACATAAATAACTCATATTTATCGTTTTCCCAAACCTTTTAGGTCATCACATTTCTTGATAATCCAAAAGTGTCAAAACCCTAGTTTGACCCAAGCAAGTTTCAAAGATATATTTTAAAAAGATGAAGTAAATAACTAAAATATCATAATAAGAGGTTTACATAGTGTATGTAAGTATTAAATGATAAAGATGGACTCACAAAATGGGTTTTGATAAAAACCCCAAACCTTAGCTTGATTTTCTTGAAGGAGGTGCTAATGGAGGTAGTGATTAATGTTCCTAGCTTGAATCCTTGGTTGAAACACTTTGATTTTAGCAATAAATGAAGGGAGTAGGACTTAGAGAAACCCTAGAATCTGTATTGGTGAAGAGAGAGCTTTTGAGAGAGTATTAAATGAGATGTGGGTGTAGTAAATGAGAAGAGGTGCTAAAATCCCGATTTTAATGTCTCAGGGGTTGTTGGCGATAGTGACTCGCGACTATGCCCCGGGCATAATCGTTGGGCATAGTCGCCCGCTTCAAGGCACTCACGGTACCACTTCCGCGAGATTGCCACCGCGATAGTGCCCATGGCATTCTCGTCGGGCACTATCGCCCCGCTTGTACCGTGGCTCATTTGAAGCTGGCGAGTGTGACATCAGCGACTATGACCATGTCACTATCGCATGGCACTGTCGCCCAGGGCTCACGGGCTTTGAATTTTCAACATTTTCGATCTCGAAATAAATCCCGACATATACGAACAACAAAAAGAATGCAAGATGTACATAAATAGCAAGTGAAGGCAAATTGGGGCAAAAGAAAGATGATAAAGCATACTGAAATTTTCTGGGCGTTACAAAAAGCTTCTCACCAGGACAAAATCTCACATGGACGAAACGCCGATGAAGCAACTATGAATCCATCTTCTCTATTACCCACCCCACCTGCAACCCAAACTCCGGCTAACTCAAACCCAGCGTCCAAAAAACACAGTGACTGGAAAAAAACCACCACCGCTTGAAACCCGATTTCGAAACTGATTGGATTTCTCTTTCTCTACAAACGACAATATACCTTCTCACCTTAAAACCCGATTCCAAAATCTTAAATCCCTCCCTACCACCGCCACCACCACTGCTTCTCGTTTTCCTCCGTCGAAATCCAGGTCGCTCAGGCCTCGATCCGGCGACGACTTGAAATTGGAAAGAATACCAGATGGGAAAAAGGGTTTGGAATCGCCTCCTTCTACCGAAAGTCCATATGACCAATCCGATGGAAACTGCAATGAGAGAAAAGGGTTTCGATGCAGATGGTAGACCACAAAATATAAACCCTCCCCACCTCCATATACATTCAATCTCACACAACCTCCTCACCACTGTGGTTTGGTTTCCTTTTCAGAATCATCACCTGCCGCTCGCCGGAATCATAATCCGCCATCAGAAACTGCTTTAACCGCCTCTTGTTAATTTCTCAAAATCTATCGATTTATACATATTTTTCTGAGGTCTGATTAACTGATTTTGGTTTTTTATGATCGATCATTTTTTTTGACAATACATTATATATGAAATCGAATTTGAAATTGAATACAAATCCACATGCTGAGATTTGTAAGCAAATGAAGTCGAAATTGAATTCGGTTGTTTGTGATGCTCTCCAAAGAAGGAAAAGAGTGTTCCG
Source organism: Arctium minus (assembly GCA_954870635.1). Classification (NCBI taxonomy): domain Eukaryota; kingdom Viridiplantae; phylum Streptophyta; class Magnoliopsida; order Asterales; family Asteraceae; genus Arctium; species Arctium minus. The sequence continues at coordinate 68,619,660 of OX941092.1, read as the reverse complement.
ATGAAACAAGGGAAGGAAACCCACCGACTGTCGTTATCATCATCTTGACGATGGTCCCTGTTTTATTCATATATACACATACATACATGCCATAGCTATATATACACATACATACCCCATATATATATATATATATATATAGAGAGAGAGAGAGAGAGAGGGAGCTTCTTTTGTAAACCCGTTTAATCTTGTGAACTATATAAGCCAATCTAGGTCATCCATTATTTTGATCGACGGTTGAAAAATTTCCGGATTTAAATTTATTCAAATAATAGGGAAAGGGAGGGAAAGGGTAGTTTAGGAATAGGTTTTAAATAATTTAAATTTTAAATTTTGAATTAATAACTAATTTGAATTTATCTAATTTTGGTTATATCATCTCCTTAATTTTCTCAATTATCTCCATATCTCCTTCCCTCTCTCTCCCTCTCTCTCATAAAATTCCGGTGCCCTCCTACCCCCGAATTCCGACGATTTCCTATCATGATCCATCCTCTCCATCCAATTCCGGCGTCCTCCCACTCCGGTGACCTCCCCCAATTCCGACGAGTTTTATAAACCGTTTTTTCGAAATTTGTAAGTTTTTTAAGTTTTATAAACTGTTTTTTTCGAAATTTTCAAATTTCATAAATGGTTTCATAATATGTTTGTTGGATTTTGAAGTTTCATATATTTTCTCTCATATGAATAATCAGAAAATTTCGAAATAATCATGTATTTTCGAATTTTCATTTATTTTATACCATATGAATAATCAGATTTTTAAGTTTCATATATTTTTCTCATATGAATAATCAGATTATGAAATGTGAAAATTTCGAAAAAACAGTTTATGAAAGTTAAAAAACTTGAAAATTTCGAAAAAAAAAGAGTTTATGAAAAAACAGTTTATTAAACTCGAACAGTTTATGAAATTCGCCGGAATTGGATGGAGGTTACCGGAGTCGGAGGACGTCGTCGTCAGGAACTGGATGGTGATGGTGGATCATGAGAGAGAGAGAGAGAGAGAGAGAGAGAGAGAGATGGAGATAAGTGAGAAAATTAAGGAAGTTGATTGTTCCTAAAAATATGAATTATTCTTGAAATTATGAATTTGGGAAAAAAGACCTAAATACCCTTGGTTTACAAGTTCACAGGATAAAGTGTGTTTAGAAAATAAGTGGACTACATATATATATAGAGAGAGGGTCTTTCAAGGGAGACTTACTATTTTGTGGTAACTATGAGATCCAATCTCATTCATCCATCTTAATAATCAATGGTTTAAAATAAATAAGAAAAATATTAATTAAAAACACAATTTCAGGCCACTAAAACAGGCAAAAAGGGTAAAAATATCAAAAAAAAGTTATGATTCAGTATGATCTAATTTGGGCGTGCTCCTATAATTATGGCATGAAATCAGATATAATAAACTACAACTTTGAATCACAAGTTGAAAAGGGTTTTGGAATCACATTTCAAAAAGGGTTTTATCAGGGATAAGAAACCCTAATTTCGACGAAATGGACGAAAACAACGAAGGAGGTAAGTCTTTTGAAAGGAAACTGGTTGTGTTATAGCAAAATTGGTGTGATACACTGTGATCATCTTACAAAATGGGTGTGATACAATGTGATCATCTTGCAAAATGGGTGTGATACACTGTGGACTGTGGTCCTACAATTTTAAAAGGAAACTGGTTGTGTTACAGCAAAATGAGTGTGATACATTGTGATCATCTTGCAAAACATGATCTCCTTCAAGATAGAATGATGGGAATATTGTTGCTAATTCTGTAGGTGGTGATACACTGTGATCAGTGCTCTCATTCACTACAAATTCCTTGTCTTATCTCTTCTTAATTAATCCATCTGTTGTTGATCACAGAATACCCAATGTACCACAGAATACCACAAAAAATAAAAATGACAAACCTATGATTGAATAAGCATCCACCTACTGTTGCATACAAATATGTATAAAAAACAAGTTGTTTTATGTAAGATACCATAAATTAATAAATGAATACCAATTTAAAAACATCAATAACATGCACTAGTATTGACTGTGTACACACACAAACATTTACTTGAACATGGACCTGCAAGCATGGGTTTAAAACAAATAACCTCACATTCTTAGGGTATCACATATTACCATAACAAGCACAAACAAGATTTAAAGAAAAGAAAAAAAAACAACCTCAAACATGTTTTCAATCGCCTCAACTATTTCAACAAGGAAACATAACACAATGTATCACACTATGTGACACTGTGTGACACCTATTTGCATCTCATTGAAAGCCAGAAAACAGAGAAGATGCAAGAACACAAACTTAATTCTGGAGCAAGGTTGGAGGATTCATACGACAACAATAATACATAAGTCATACGCATGAATCAAACTCAATTATGAATATTATCTCAAAATCAATTTGTTGAGATATTCAAGGAAACGTGATATTGGATTGATAATGGGTTGATTTTATCAGTTACAAAAAAATTTGTTATATTATTTAATTTATCAAATGACTAATATATCATCCCCTATTAATTAATTAAAAAAATTAATAAATTAAGATGGATGGATGGATGGATGAGATTATATCTCATGGTTACCACAAAATAGGAGGATCTCATATGATTAGGCCCTATATATATATATATATATATATATATATATATATATATATATATATAGGGATAATCATTTAGAAACCTTCTAAATGTTACAAACTATACAAACCCATCTAGGTCATCCAAATTTTTGATCAACGGTTGAGAAATTTTAGGACTTAAATTAATTTAAAAAATAGGGAGAAAATAGGGAAAGAGTAGTTTAGGAATAGTTTTAGTTATTTTAAATTTAAATTTAAATTTTATTAATTAATTTGAATTATCTAATTATGGTTACAAGATATCCTTAATTTTCTCCATATTTATCTCTCATTCTATCTAAAAAATAATCCGGCCACCACCACCATCATCTCCATCGTCATCACTACGCCGGCGACCGAGAACCACCGCGGTTCTCCACTACTCCATCCGACGACTGTCGTGCGCCGCCGCCATCCGCCAGGAGCCTCCTTCGCCACCCCACGTATCGTGACCTCCTCCCCCGAATCTCCGACGAGTTTATGAAATTTCAAGTTCATACAATGTTTGTTCGAGTTTCATAAATTGTTTTTTTGAAATTTTATAGTTTCATATATTTTCATAAACGGTTTCATATATTTTTCTCCATATGAATAATCATATTTTAAAGTTTCATATATTTTTCTCTCATATGAATATTCAGATTTTTTCAAAATAATCATATATTTTTTAAGTTTCATACATTTTTCTCCTATATGAATAATAAGATTTTTAACTTTCAAACATTTATCCAATATGAATGATCAGATGATTAGACGTGAAAATTTCAAAAAGAACATTTTATGAAACCAAAAAAACTTGAAACTTTCGAAAAAAACAGTTTATATATGAAAGTCGAAAAAATTATGAAACTTGCCGGAAATGGGGAGGTCACCGGAGTGGGAGGAGGTCACCGGAAGTGGGAGGATGTCACCGAAAGTGGATGGTGACGGTGGATCGTGAGAGTGTGTGTGTGTGTGTGTGTGTGTGAGAGAGAGAGAGAGAGATGGGGAGATAATTAAGGAAGAGATAATTAAAGAATTTAATTTTTTCCTAAAATTACGAAATTTATAAAAAGACATAAATGTCCTGCAAATGAAGGTGTCTCTCTCTCTCTCTCTCTCTCTCTATATATATATATATATATATATATGAGTTAATTACTTAATTGGTCCTTGTGTTTTAATTTTATTACAATTATAAGGGAAAACAAAAAAGATGTGCAAAAAGAGGACAAAAATATGGTTGGACGAATATACTCCTACCTCTAACGGAGTTAGTGGTCAAGTCCCACTTTCAAAGCAAAATCCAAACTATAAGGACCAAAACTTGAATTATGAAACCATAAATCCCTCTTTTAAAGAAATCAACAAACCTCATGGACCAAAATTAAAGTTTACTCTTGTTTAAATTTACAGAAAAATAACAAATTTATTTGTTAATCAATATCTATTATATTCTTTTTGTTTAATGGAGATTCCATATGTGTTGGTACACCAAAGCAACAATAATTACGGATATTGGAAGTTGATGATCCAACTAAAAATAAACAAACAAGTAAATGTTGTAGAACAATTAATATAAAAATAATCAAAAGTCGTAAATTTTCATTAACAACAAATCCTTTAAATAGGGATGAATTTACAATGAAAAGGAAATATACAATATGGTAACTCCTAACACTAATAAATTATTTCCTCAATCAATTCCTTTTTGATGAAGGCACAATATTCTTCAACACTCTCCCTTCGTGTCGATTCAAAGGGATGATGGTGCATAACTCTTGCCTCATTAAAACCTTACGTTGGGAAAACAAAACCCATTGGGAAAAATGAAAACCTTAGACGAAGGAAAGAGTACAAGACACCACTAAACAAATTCTTTAGTTTAGTATCATCCTTGATTCATACATCAATCAAAGAGGTTTAGAAAACAGGATGGTTTAAGACTGTTGTCTCACTAAAACCTTACACCAAGAAACAAAACCCAGTGGAAAAAATAAAACCTTGGGCAAAGGAAAGAGCACAACCCATCAATCGTACATGTGTAATAGACACCTTCTTTAGTCCATTACTCCCCCTGATTCATATATTAATCAAGGGAGTTTGGAAAGTCTCCGCAATCCAATGCTTTCCACATGTTTCTCAAATGTGGCCTTAGGCAGTGATTTGGTGAACAAATCAACCACATTCTCCTCAGATCTTATTTGATTCACTTGTATATTAAGGAGAGTCTATTGTTGTTGATTATTGAAAAACTTTGGCGATATATGCTTTGTATTATCTCCCTTAATATATCCTACTTTCATTTGTTCGATACAAGCTGCATTATCTTCATAAATGCATGTAGGATTTCCAGTGGTAGAACTTAAACCACTAGCCCCTCTGATATGTGTAATGATAGACCTTAGCCATATACATTCTCAAACCGCCTCATGTAGTGCAATAATCTCATAATGGTTCGATGAGGTAGCTACAAGGGTTTGCTTGGTTGATTTCCAAGAAATCGTCGTGTTCCCAATTGTAAAAACGTATCCTGTTTGGGAACGACCTTTGTGTGGGTCAGAGAGATATCCAACATCAGCAAAACCTACTAATATATCATTTGGGGTTTCACTATACGGGATAACATTTCTTTGTTAATATCTTGAACAGGTATTGTAAGTTTGTAACCCCAATTTTCTCTTTGTAAGAAAAGAATAAGCCCATGTCAATGATTCCTTTTAGATATCGAAATATATTCTTGATACCATTCCAATGACGTTGCGTTGGCGCCGAGCTAACTCTAGCTAACAAGTTCACTGAGAATGAAATATCTGGTCGAGTACATTGTGCTAAGTACAATAATGCGCCTATTGCACTTAGATAGGGAATTTCAGCTCCCAACACCTTCTCGTCATCATCCTTTGGACGAAATGGATCTTTCCTTGTATCCAAGCTTCGACCGATCATGGGAGTGATAGTCGGGTGCGCTTTATCCATATTAAATCGCCTGAGCATTTTTTGGATATAAGCGGATTGGTGGATAAGGATTCCACAAGCTCGATGTTCTAGTTCTATACCTGGACAAAATCGAGTTTTCCCAAGATCTTCTATCTCAAATTCAGATTGCAAATAGCTTGCAGTATCTCTTATTTCATCAAGAGTACATATTATGTTCATATCATCAACATACACAACTATGATTGAAAATCCAGTACTCGTCCTTTTTATAAAAACGCAAGGGCATAGTTCGTCGTTCTTATATCCCTTTCCAATCAAATATTTACTCAAACGGGTATACCACACCCGTCCAGGTTGTTTTAATCCGTAGAGTGAATGCTTTAGTTTAATTTCAAACGCACTTCGTGGTTTACTAGAATCGGGAAGTGGAAGGCCATTGGGTACTTTCATATATATCTGTGAATCTAGATCCCCATAGAGATATGCAGTAACCACATCCATAAGCTGTATTTCCATTCCTTCGAAAACTACTAGGCTAATTAGATAGCGGAACGTTATTACGTCCATTACAGGGGAGTATGTCTCCTCATAGTCAATCCCAGGGCGTTGTGAGAAACCTTGCGCCACAAGGTGAGCCTTATATATTATGACTTCATTATTCTCATTACGCTTTCTGACAAAGACCCATTTATGTCCTATAGGCTTTACACTTGGCGTAGTTAGCACTACTAGACCAAATACCTGTCTCTTTGCCAAAGAATGTAGTTCTTCCTGGATTGCTTCTTTCCATTTAGGTTAGTCTGCTCTTTGTTGACATTCTTCAACTGAGCGTGGTTCGATGTACCAACTGCAAAAGTGACAATATCACATATACCAGCTGCAAATATACCCGCAAGGTTAGAAGTCTCCAAACAAGGGCACAACACCGTTGGAAAGAGTGTTGCAACCACACATAGTGGAAGTGTGGTTGAGGCCATGGCTCCCAAAAGGAAAAGGGGGAGGCCACTTGGTTTGATAGATACTCATCCCAGGAAGAAAAATGAGAGTAAGGCACAATCTGATCCACTTATCATCAATAATATACACAATTTCTAACTCCCTTTTTTTTATATAGAGATGGTTGAAGCATGAAAAATACATAACATTCGATTTTATAAACATTGATTTTACAACAGAGAAAACCAAATAAATCAAAGGCATATAATTTTTTTTATTATTTTTTTAATAAAATTTAGTTGTCGATTAAAAAAAATCATGGAGATGGACATTTATATTCATATGTTGTTTTTCAAACTCTGGGAGTTATCATAGTAAAAAGAAACATCTAAAAATCTATATGCATATTAACAATATTTGTCGGTAAAAGAAACATATACATACAAAATTATGCTAAAGTAATGCTTACTTGATTCGTAGCAGGAAACAAAAAAATTCAGCAGCAGTAGAACAACAACAGTAGAACAACGTGTTGATAACGTGTTGTAGAACAATCAATATAGAGATGATCAAAAGTCGTAAATTCTCATTAACAACAAACCCTTTAAATAGGGATGACTTTACAATGAAAATGAAATATACAATATGGTAACTCCTAAAACTAATAAATTATTTCTTCAATCAATTCATTTTTGATGAAGGTACAATATTCTTCAACAGTAAAATGCTTTTATTATAAAAGTACGGTAATTGGATTTTTCTAAATTATTATATTACATTTTGTTGTCAATTTTTAATAAACGAGTCATATTTATACTATATTATAAATACTAAGTTGCTAAAAACTTTTTATAAAATTAATAAAAGGTCGTTTACTAAATGGTTACTCGTTAAGTGTTTACCGGATCATTTACCTTATCGGATGAACATGACAAGAAATAATAATTTTATCCGGTCTTACCTGGTAAGCGCTTACCGGGATAAATTATTGCATACGGTACAATTTTGATGGACTACAATTTTACCCAATAAAGTAAATTATAGTGTTGACTCTTATCAATAATTGTTTACCTGATAAGAACACACCTAAGTAGTATTTTTGTATAATTACTCATAATTGAAAATTATAAATTATTATTGTATATATACAACTTGTTAAAATTTTACTTTTGAATCGATTAAACCAACTAAATAGATATTCAAATGAATAATTGTAACTAATATTAATACACTAAATTATTCGTTAAAGTTTGGATTTTCTAATAAATAAATTAATTAATTTGTTATTTTTAATTTATAGTAAAAGTTTGTATCCCTCTCTTATATGGATACACAACTAAGGGGCTGTTTGGCAGTTGCTGAATGATTTGGTGCTGAATGATTAAGAGGCTCTTATGATATAGTGTGAAATAAAATATGTTTGTTTGCTAATTGTTAAAAATGAAATCAGGGCTCTGAATGGTTAAGACAAAGTCAAGATACAAAATCATTCAGAGGATTTTGGAACCATTAAGAGGCAGACATTTTGTTTGCCAAACATGATTTACATCTTAATGATTCAGATGTTGTCTCTTAATGGAACCATTAAGAGGTAAACAAACAGCCCCTAAGTATATTATTATAATAGTTATTTAATAAATTTTTTTATATATATTTTGCATTTAAGTAAAGAAAATAATGGTGTAAGCGAACAATGTATGGTTATTTTATTTTAGAGTAAATTACAAAATTGGTTTATGTGGTTTATCAAAAATAATATTTTTCATCCTTATATTTTTTAAATTACAAGACTGCCATCGTAGTTTATAAAACGTTTGGTTTTGGTATCTTCCTTTAACGACCTTAAAAAATTCCGTTAAATGTAAGACATTCACCTCATTTTATCGATTTTTGTCTTTTACCCAATCAAAATTGATTTTATGATTTTGGTCCCTGTGATTTTTGATTGGGTAAAAACATAAATCGATAAAGGATAAAAGATGTCCTCATTTAATGAGATTTTTTTAACGACCGTTAGAGGAAGAGATCGAATCTGAACGTTTTTGCAAATTACGATTACCCTCTTGTAATTTCAAAACTACAAGGATGATGGGCTCCAAAGTAAATTGAAAATGGGTTATAGAATCGACCAAAGGATGGATTTGAGTAATGACGGATTCCAGATTTGAATGGAAAATGGGTTTTGATCAATGGTGGTTTTAGATTTGACCAGATAATGGGTTCCAGATTTTCCGAAGAAGGGATTCTGAGCAACGATGGGTTCTAAATTTGAACGAAAAATGGTTTTGAGCAACGATGGTTTTAGATTTGATAGATAATGGGTTCTAGATTTATCGGAGAAGGGATTCTGACTAACTATGGGTTCCAAATTTGACAAGATAATGGATTGTTTTGAGCAAAAAAAAAAAGATTCTAATGTGTGTTCCCGTCTTTGATGGTCGACGGTCGGAGTTGAGTACTTGAGTTAGTGGTCAGAGAAGATAGACTATAGAAGGAGTAGATTGGGATTGGGTTCGGGTTTTTTGTGTAAATGTTTTCCCTAAATTCTTTAAAAGCTTGTACAAATAACATCTAAACTTGTACAATAAAAAGAGTTAGGGTACGTTTACAAAACGCTTACCCGATAAGCGCTTATCGAGGTATTTACCTTAGCGAATGAACATGACAAGAGCATAAAATCTTACTCGGTAAGAGCGAAAATAAGGAGAGAGAGTCTTACCCGGTAAATGAGAGTGACAACTCTTACCCGAGTAAATGCTTACAGGGTAAATTGTTGTATATGATACCATCGTGATGATTAATATCTTACACAGTAAAGTAACTTAGGGGACGTTTACCAAAATGCTTATCGGGTAAGCGCTTAACGACAATGACATTACCCTCACTTACCTTATCGTATAACATTCTAGACCATCAACATTGATTTTTGGTAAGTGTTTTAAACCTGGTAAGATCTTACCGGGTAAGAGTCATTTTTCTCACTTACCGGATAAGACTCTAGGTTCTTGTTATGACTCTTGCCGGGTAAGATTCTAGGTACTTTCCATGCCCAATAGGTAAGGAGCGTATGGCAAGTGATACCGATAAACATTTACCTGGTTAAGTATTTAGTAAACGGTCCCTTAATGTGTCGAGTTTTATTGGTAAGCGCTTATCGGGTAAACATTTGGGTAAACGACCTCTTACTATAAATAATAGCAAAATGACAAAAATTCCCTGAGGTGATGAACACATGAGTGATTTAACGAAGCTTAGTTTAACAGAGTTAGGTCAAGAGATCCAATCCACAATAAAATTGAAACCATGGTGATTACACATATAATTATTTGGTTTGAAAGATCCGATCCATAATTTTTATATAACAATAAGGACGATATTTGTAATTTAGTATTATTTATTTATATGATATGAAGAAAGAAAAGGTGTGATTGGAAAGAAGTGGAAGAAAGAGTTAGGTTGGGCAATAAATAAATAAATAAATATATTTAGGGGATTAAGATAAATGATTGAAGGTCAAGGGGTAAAATGGGCAAACGATGATTTGAAAGTTGGTGTTCACCGCAATGGGGGCCCAGTGGTGACCTGTGAAACCAACATCTTCTGACCTGTCCATCAAAAGATTATCTTCCCACGTGGCTTAGCTGGGGTGGGGTTAAGTTAACTAACAGCAATCACGCCGTTTATTTCACCCTCATTCAATCATGGGCAAATTGCACAAAATGTAATGTAATTTAGTTTCATTCCTATTTTGGGTAATGTATTTTAAAATTTTTTGTTTTGTGTAATGTACTTGAAAGCCCAAACTTTTAAGTACCTATTTTACCTGATGACATGGAAATGCTGATTAGGGTCAAGTTTTTTTTTACATAACATTTTTCATTTAATTTTTAAACGCCAACTTAGAAAATAAATTCCACGTCAGCATTTAAAAAAATTATAAAATTTATTTTTTCTAATTACGCAAAAAAGTTCTATTTATTATTTATTGAAAATTTTAAAATGGTTAAATTTTCTTAAAAACTAAGAAAATGAAATAAACGTAATTTTTAAAATAGTAAAATTTGTCAAAAAACTTTTGAAAAAAGACGGTAAAAGTAAAAAAAAAAATTAATGAATCTAATTTCAATAACAGTTTCAGGCCTAAATTTTACAAACATTTTTATCAACTAATAAACAAGATAAATTTGTTTAAACATTTAACGTACTAGTAAATATTCAAAGATTAATAAATAAATTACGGACGATAGTTAAACGTTCTTACAAAAATGCCTTAACTACTATCTCATATAATAATGAAATTTCACATGTCATAACACCGCTACCGGTTATAAACAAAAATGCCCGATACATCATTAATGATCAATCAAACTTAAAGTCTCAAATACATCATTAACGCTCAGTCGGTGTTACGTCAGGCATGCTCCATTTAGTCCTCTTAGATGGAGCTTCTTCCATTTCTCTTGCTTCAACTTCAAATAAGAAAAAAAAATCCACGTTAATTACCTAATGACTTTTAGGCAAATGTAATTAAAAACATATAAAATCATTAGGTTTACTTACCACAATCGGTGGAACTAGACCAACCACTTCCGTTTGAAGTCCAGCCTCTTGAACCCCTACTTGAAATCCTGCCTCTTGAACCCCTCCTTGAATTATTGCCTCTTGAACTACTACCTCTAGTCCTACCAACTGGATTACTTTGCTTAGATGATGCATCTCTTTTTTGGTTTTTACAACCTCTTGAATTATGTCCAACCTCCCAACAATTTTTTCAAGTCATTTGCCTCCCTTTTCTTCCTACCTCATCATGTCCAAAGTTGTTAGTTCTACTTCTACTACCACTTTCACATGCATCCTTTCGTCTCGATATTGAAGGTCTATCGGACATTCTTCTAAATTTTGGTGGCAATGGTTTAACAAAATTTGTGGTCGGCCAAAGCTTGACGCCATTCAATGGGTTGATCCTATGGTTGTATGTGTTTATGAAATATGATTTTGAAATAAAGTGAGAGACATACTTATCTGGGTCTCGGTTAATGAAATAGATAGTCGCGACTGCGTGAGCACATGGAATTCCCGAAACTTGCCAAATCCTACAAGTGCATGTCATTTTATCTGTGTCGACAACGTATCCATCAAGCCCCTTTTTCACTTCAAAGAGAGTCCCACCATTCGGGACAACATGCCAAAATCTAAGCAAATATTGTAATGAACATATTAAGTAAACAATTTATCGTATTTATGAAATAAATTAATGAAAAACATACCTCATTTGATCTTTGTTTCTCTCTATTTTCTTTTTTATTGCTGGACAAATGTCACTCTTCCATTTCCCTAATTTCATCATCTCCGTCGGATAAATGTTCTAAACTAGCAACATCATCTTCATCGACATCGAAAACCTATCATTTAACCAATCTTCATCCAAGTCTACTGGAACTCCAAGGTCATCATCACTACTAACAGACATGTCCTCATGTTCCCTGTTGGTGAAATAAAAGTGAGTAATGAAATTATAATATTCTTTGTGTTAATTAAATGTCCATTAAGTAAAACAGGGAGTAGCATTTTTAAACCGACTTTTAAACCGCCTTCGATAGCGATCTACGACTGTTCATGTAACAAAATGATCAAGAAATCAAACAACCCTAAGTATCCCCACATACCCTTTTGGAAAAAGGGGAATATTTATCCTTTTGTCCATAAACAACTAATATTCAATGTCAAAATCCATATTAAAAACTCCAAGAACTCTAGAATCTATTCCAACCTCCATTAAATAAACACAAATCCCACATGTAATCACACCTTTTTTCAAGAGTTTGATTACTAGTCAATTGTCTACAAAACCTTTTACAGAATATGAAAAATCTTGGAGACCCAATCAAACAAGATCAATGATTTATAAAGCCAAAAACCAAAAATACGTAATTAACATCGAAACAACAATCCTACATTTGAACTCAAACTCAACTTTGACCACATAGACACAAATACATTGACAAATGAAGTAAAAAAAAAGTCTGATTTTAAACAAGTGGGTAATCTGTAATCTGATTTACAATCAAAAGAAAACCATCATCATCATCCACAAAATCATACATTCTGTAAACCCCACAAAACCCTAGAAGTTAAAACAACATTCAAGAAACAAGAAAGTAGAAACACAAAACACAAATTGGTTATTTAAGTAAAACACAAAACACAAATTGCTTACAGAGAATTGGATTTGGAGATTGAGAGGTGTTGAAAATGGAAGAATGTGGGTAATTGTAGGGTGGTTTTTATAGGGAAGTGGGTGTGTTTTGGGGGGTTTTGATTAATCGAGAATCAATATTAATCGAGAAGCAAGATTAATCAAGAAACACGATTAATCAAGAAACCACAAAACCCTATAAACCACAAACCCTAGAAATCGCAAGATATGGGAGACGAAGTCGACTCACCTTGTACTCATTTGACGACGATAGAGTATTCGACGACGGATGTTGACGACGAGAAGAGCGATGGCTGTTGGAGACGATGGTTGTTCTCTGTTGGTTGCGTCGTTTCAAGTTTATAGAGAAGAGAGGAGAAAGGAGACGAATGTGTTCTATTGTTTTGTGGGGGAATTGATTTAGAAATAAAAAGTTTCCATGTCATCAATTCCATGTCATTTTTTAATTTCCATGTCATTATCAAAAAATTATATATTATATAAGATGACTGGTTACCTAATATGTAGGTTAACTAATCACTTAAAAGCTTGGGCTTTCAAGTACATTACCCAAAACGAAAATTTTTAAAGTAAATTACCCAAAATAAGAATGAAACTAAAGTACGTTACCTTTTAATGTAATTTGCCCTTCAATCATCACCTCACCTCTAAGCAAAGATCTAAATGGCGTGAGGCGTGACGTGGCGGCGAGGTCAAGCCTCAAGCCTTAGGAGCCACGGCGAGGCTATGATGTTTTAAAGGCATGACTTATGACGTCATTTTTCTAATTCATATATATCATTATATAGAAAAACATATGTTTTATAGTGTTACTCAATTAGTCAATAGTAATAAGCAAGTTAATTATGGTATATATTAAAAAACTTGCAAATAAGTCATTAAAAACGTAAAGAAAAATCAAATATTACATTACGAAATTGTACATTAGGCCATGGCGTGCCACGGGCTTAACGTAACGTGAGACACAAGCCTTGGTGCCATGGCGCGTGCGGCGAGTTTTTTTAGAACATTGCCTCTAAGCAATGTAAACGAGTCGGGTAATGCATTCCCGACCCTGACCACGTTCCTATTTTATGTCTTCCTTCGATCTAACCCCACCAAATCCCCGACGGACAGGTTCAGGGGAATTTCCAACGGATACAGAGAACTCGTTAGGTACCCGTTTAGAAAGAAAAACTAATTAATTTAAAATGAAAAGAAGAAGACGAGTTTCTTATTTTTAAAGCAAATAAATAAACCTCAAGTTTCAAAAATACATATTGATATAACCAACCATGTGTAATCTTATTCCAGGACAAATTTAAAAGTATAAACTTATCGAGGAACAGAAAACAAACTAATTAAATTATATTATTAATATATATATATATATATATATATATATATATATCGGGTATAATTAGGGCGGGTAATACCATCCCGTTCGGGTATGAAAAAAATATCTATATCCATCCCATCACCCGATGCGGATACCAACCCAACGGTTAAAATTTCCATCACTACTCACATCCATCACATGATTATAAGACAAGTTAGAGCGTGTTTTAAAGCTAATTGTATAAAATTATCTCCTACAGGTTATCCAAAATTTTCTCTAAAATGGATAATAGAATTTCAAGTACTCTAAAACAAAAATATCCAATAGATTCTTCATTTTGAAAATGAGAACATTGGTTATATTATTAAAATATTTCGTTTATCTAATAAAATGTTGTTTTTCTATTTAAATATTTTAATTTCAAAGTTCCTATTGATGAGAGTATATTAAAAAATATCTCTCTCATTGTAATCATTTTTAGGAAGTTTTTCAAATTTGAAGAATTTTACGCACTCTCTCAAATTTTCTCCATTTTAGAGAAAGGTTTTGCAGAATTTATTGGAGTAAAAACATACCGAAAATCCTCGAATCCTCGTTTTCTCTATTTTGGAGAATCTGTTGGAAATGCTTTAAAAGAATCTCCAACTGATTCTTTAAAATGTAAAACTAAAAGTCAAGATCTATATAAAAAAACACTTAGGTGCCGTTTGATTTTTAAGAGGTCTAAAGTCTGAAGTCTTATTTTAGTTATGATTAATAAGAGATGGTGTGTAAAAAAGTCTGTGAACGTTTCAGACTTAAGAGTCATTAAGAGGTTTTTAAAAAAAAACAAACAACCCCTTAGTTTTATCTCCTAAAACTTGGAGATCACAATATCAATTATATTATTAAAATATTTAATACAATTCATGAAGTATTACTTTTCTCTATTAATTTCAAGAATTCTTATTTTTTTTTTCAAAAGAAAAAAGAATTCTCATTGTTAGGAGAATAAAAAACAATTTTTTTTACCTAAATTTAGAGAATTCACCTCTCTTCTACTTTTTCCTAGGGGTGAACATGATACAATACTATTTTTTCATATATCGTGTAAAAACCAATTATAATTGGTACGATATTACATGGAACAAGACCTTTAATACCACATAGCAACCAAATTTAGATAGTTGGTACTGTACTACCAACCAACTAAATTGGTACGGTTGATTTATCTTGATACAAAACTGACACCCTTACTTTTTACATTTTAAAGAAGATTTTAAAAAATCTGTTAAAACAAAAATCTCTATTTTTTTAAGAATTTATTAAAAATACTTTTAATCGATAGTTTATTTTCAAAATTTATTAAAAAAAAGCTAGGTTACAGTCAACTAGAGTTAATAAACTAGTTTTTTTAATACTATGCAAAATGGTATTTTAAAAGATTTTTACAACTATTTTTTTCTCAAATATCTCCATTAGTGTTTTACCTATGACAACTATATATTTTATTAGAAAAACAAAAAAATCTTTTATTTGTTTTCATTGACTTTTGATTATCGTTAATTAGAACAATTGTTATAATAATTACAATTATTATTATTATTAAAAGAGTAAACTACATATTTGGTCCCCGTGCTTTCTCGAATTCCTCGGTTTTCATCCATACAGTTTATAAACTATAATTTAGCTATCGTGGTTTGCAAAATATTTCGAATTGGTCCATCCATCTAATGAAAGTTAAATTTTTGCCATTAAGTGAGGGTATTTTTTTTTTTGTCTTTTTTCTGTTAATTTTATTAAATTTTCATTAGCCTTTATAATTAATGACTCCACCGACCCCTTCCTCTAGTCGTGCTCGCACACACGTACCCATGTGTGCGCATGCACACACAAAATAAAATATTAGACCACAAAATCAAACCCAAATCCAAACTGAGATTGTCTCAAATAAAAAAACACCCACTTCGTGAAATTGTTTCTTAAAAAAAAAACTCATTTCAATGAAAATTCACATATTTAAAACAAAAATGGTGAAGGAGAAACAGTTGGTGGTTGAGATTAGGTGGTGGAGAGGGTAGATTAGAGTTGCTATCACAACGGTCGGAGATCCTTCATAGAAGACGAGTCCTCACATTTAGGAATCAGAGTGATTATAGTGTCGTTGAGTTGAGACCTTCCGGTAAAGTACCCTGTCGAAGCCAAGAGACACCCCCATTAAAAATCTCATCCCCGATAGTAGTCCAAAATTTTTGAAAAAATCACGGATTGAACTCATTTGGAAGAGGGCATGACGAAATTCTTCCTTTTGAAACGGGGCATTAGCCGGTTATTATTAGGGCCGTAAGTCTCAGCTCAAAAAAGTGGGTAACCATTTCGGGTGTTCCGTCACTAATAGAGAAGACGTTCACAAAATAACTCAAGGCAAGGTCACAAAAACCTCCATTATCCGAGATCCGTTGGCCCGAATTATCCCGAAGTTTGAGAATTCAATTCTTTTTGCGATGACCGTTGGCATAAGCATGGAAGAACTTGGTGTTTGAGTCCCCTTCTTTTAGCCAAAAAACTTTGGATCATTATCGTTAATGTTCTTCCTCTTTGAGAAGCGGAGATAGAAGTTTATTGTTGGCTTAACTATAAGCACGAACATAATCTGGGGCATTACTACTTCTTAACCAAGATAAGTCCTTATTACATTTCACAAGCTCCCTTCTATGCAAGACATTAAGATTTCGACCTCAATTGGATAAGCATTTTTCCATAACCGATAATTTGTTCCAAATGTTGTTGGTTGTTGTACCCGTCCAACAATCCTTAACCACGTCCTCTAGAGAAGCTTCCTCCAGACATTTATTTTCAAAACCAAAAGACGAATAAAAATCAAAAGTATGTTGTACCTTAGTTTGCAGAAAAATAGGAGAATGGTCTAAGACCAGGGTATGTGCGTCAGAAAAGGAACATTCCGGAACATCGATATCGATGTAATGTAATTGTTTTCCCTTTCTCAAAAGTGAGGTTATAATCACAAGATATACAATAAAAGATGGTCCATGGACCAATACAAAGAAGCTAACTATGGGCTGACTACAAAATACAAAATACAAATATATTCAACTAACATCCCCCCGCAGTTTGAACATCGGGATGTCGAATGTTCAAACTGGATTTAAAATCATGAAACAGATTGGTAGGTAACCCCTTTGTGAAGATGTCGACATATTGAGACGTTGAGGGAACGTGAAGGACTCGAATGTGGCCGATGGCCACTTTGTCCCGGACAAAGTGGATATCAATCTCTATATGTTTGGTGCATTGGTGCTGAACCGGATTGGTTGACATGTAAACCACACTCACATTATCACAGTATACGATGGTGGCTTTGGTGGGTGATTTACGGAGTTCGCAAAGTAGGTTTCAGATCCAACTTGTTTCAGCTACGACATTAGCGACTCCACGATACTCGGCTTCGGCACTAGAACGAGAGATGACACCTTGACGTTTGGATGACCAGGACACAAGGTTGTCACCTAGGAAAACGCAATATCCAGAAGTGGATCTGCGTGTGGCAGGACATCCCCCCCCCAATCAATATCAGAATAAGCTATAAGATCGGAAGAGGGGGAGACATGTAGCTGAAGACCGTGAGTCAAGGTCCCACGAATGTATCGTAGGATGCGCTTAAGAGCATGAAAATGGGGCTCTCGAGGGTCATGCATATAAAGACAAATCTGTTGTACCACAAACAAGATATCTGGTCTCGTGAAGGTGAGATACTGAAGTACCCCGACAAGGCTGCGATATAGTGAGGGATCAGCAACAGGTGGACCATGTGCATCTAATCTGTGAGCGGTTTCTGCCGGGGTGCGAGCGGGTTTACAATTGTGCATATGGGCACGATCTAGAATTTGAGCTGCGTATTTCTGCTGGGACAGAAACAGGCCAGTAGGTGATCGAGATGCCGATATGCCGAGAAAGTAATGAAGGTCACCCAGATCTGTCATGGAAAACTCATGGCTGAGATGAGAAATAATCTTCTGGAGAACGACTGTAGATGATGCTGTGAAAATGATGTCATCCACATATAGTAGAAGATAAGCAGTGGCCTGTGGTGAGTGGTAGATAAATAACGAAGTGTCAGTCCGACTATGCTGAAAACCAATCCGTAACGCATATTGATCGAATCTGTGGTACCCCGCCCGGGGGGCCTGTTTGAGACCATAGAGGGATCGCTGAAGGTGACAAACGTGGTCCGGATATCGAGGGTCGCGGAAACCCGGTAGCTGATGCATATACACAGTCTCCTGCAGGTGACCATGAAGAAAGGCGTTCTTCACGTCAAGCTGATGAATGGGCCAGTGCCGAGAGACGGCAATACTGAGGACAGTATGAATGGTGCCGGTTTAACGACCGGGCTGAAAGTCTCGTCGCAACGATTGTGACCAAGTCACTGACGTGTGGCACTGTCGCTCAGCTCCTCCCCGGCTTTAGAAATTCGATCTGTCAAGCTCACGACACTCTCGACTCTATCCACAACTCGAAGGGGAACATTTCATAAGTATTAGGTCTTAACAAATTAATTTAGGAGTGAAAAGAAGTGAATTATAACTTACCAAAAATTCCGGGTGTTACACATATAAAGTTCATTAGTGTACCTTACCACTAAGTGAAACTCATTTCATATGAGTCCATGAAATACAGGTACCGAAGAACAAATTTCATAAGTAAATCAACCTTGTACATGTTAAGACATGAAAATCATCCATATTACAAATGCTAATAACTAAAAAGTTACATTCAAAGTAATGGCACCAAAGTGGGAAACATGTGCCTGTTTCACGGGTGAACTAATTATATATTCCTTGTCCGCATCCAAACTTCACTAAGGACCGTTCATATTGATTCATATAATTAATGCAAAATGCTCAGTAAAAGAAAACAATACATGTTTTATACATTACGTGATTTCCTATTAGTATGTTCACAATGTACTACATGGTGTTCATAAATAGTAGGTTTAAATTGAGTTTTGTTGTTTTAGTTTGTGTTCACACTATGTTTATAAACTATACCAATTCTCGTAGATTTAGAGTGTGCTCACAAATTATAATAATATTTCTAATAAAGTGTTCACAATGTGTTTACCTTGTGTGCACATTCAATTGTGTGTGTCTGTGAATGTATGTTATAGAGAGAGGAAATGTAACATCCCAAATTCCGAGTAAATCCTCTCTTCAACTTTTATCCCTTAGAAGAAATTCGTGTGTCTAGACTTCTTTTACTTAACGTCATGGAATCCATGGTCTTCATGCAAATGTGATTATTTGTGATTGTGTAATCGTATATGAGTATATATATATATATATGCATACGTGTATGTGCATATAGTAGAAGTCTTGATAGATCAAGTTTGTGTGTGTGTGGTTGATCGAAATCTGAATGTTAGCGTTAACCTTTCATAATTGGGACTATCGGGACGAAAAACCAAATTTTGGAGGGCCATCAGGTGTTTGGCGACCATGCCAAGGGCATAGTCGTAGGGGTCATAATCGCTACCAACCGAAGTTGGAACTCGATCAGGCAGAAGGTGGGGGGGTCGAGGGCGACAATGCCCGGTGATAGTGTCGTGGCAAAGTCGCCGGTGGCACAATCGCCACATTGGTACCGAGAGGGGGTGTGGACGGGCGATAATGCCCGGCGATAATGTCGTGGCAAAGTCGTCGGGGCATAGTCGCTGGTGTGGGGACGGGGTCTGCACTTTTAATACCGATTTTAAGGTTCATTTGGGGGATTTTCTTACAAGAGTGACCTGCAGATTTCTCTCTCTCACTATAGGCGATTTTCATCCTCTCTCTCTTCTCCCTCCTCCATTAATGACTTAACCTAAAACTAGCATTTATTATACACAAGAAGGGTTGGTGGAAAGCTAAAAATTGATTCCTATTGTCTTTAAGAGCTTCAAGAGAAGAAGAGCAACTTTTCTCCCAACTTCATCTACTTCTAGGGTTTTCTCTTACAAACCCTAGTTGGTGAGTCTCTTCTCCTTAAACACTCTATCACTCACTTGTTACTTGCATTAAACCTTCATTTTTAAGTATGGGTTGTTCATTTGGGATTGTGACCTAAATTGTAGGGTTTCATTTTATAAACTCTAAATAGTGGGCTTTATTCACAATCTTTAATAATCTCATATTATATTAACTAAAGGAGTATGGAACTTTGACTACATGGTTGTGTGATTTGCATTTGAGGAAACCCTTATTTTTATGATTTGGATCTAACTGCTGATAACTTCCCGATAATACGGGATGAGCAATATCAACAATTAAGACTATGTGTATGTGATCATGGAGAATGCACTACATTGAAAAGAAAAGTTACATTGTTACTTTGAAGAAAATATTAAACTTATGGGCTAGAGTCTCATGCGGTGATTTAGGTGATTACATGTAGAAAAGAGGAATGTTCATGTCAATAAATGCTTATTCAAATTTGAATACTTGTTAATGATGTGAAGGTTACTCCTTGTGCACGAGGAAATAGCTATATGGTTGATTTGGACCTAATGTGTTGGTCGTTGTGGGTACTAGCGAGTAGGAAATAAGGGGGGGGGGGGTCGCGAACCCTTGAGGTGTAACTCGTCTAGAATTGGATAGGCAATAATGTCCCATAAGACCTTGAGGTGTAACACGACGGAGTAGGCAATAAAGGCAATGAGTATGGTTTGAGGTTGTGATGTCTCGATGACATGTGAACTAGGACCGGGACATGAGGTGTAATCCAATAACATTATGGGTGACTCCATTTCCGTGTATATGTCACCCCGATGGAAACGGGTCTCCCCCGTATTTTCAAGGGTTATCTCTTGTATGCTTATGTTCAGGTTCGAGAACATGATTGCGGGGAAATTGATTATTTGTGAGGCAAAGGAGTTCGGTAACACGATTATTGTTTTATAATATCTTGTTTGTGATTTATATACTTATGAGATCTCACTAGGCTTCGCCCTAACACTTGTTGTGGTTGTTTTTTCCTCACAGATCATTCTCGTGGTGGAAATTAGGTTGTCAGAGCTTATCAATCGGGCACGTAGGAGTTCTCGAAATTCCGGTCTTTTGGGGATTTTTGTGAAGAGAGTTTATAGCGAGATTGCAACACCCATTTTAATCTAGTTTGGAATTAATTCTAGATTAAGTAGGTTGTTGTAGCATTATTGTTCCATTGTTTTGCAAACTTTATGTCGCAAACCAACCCATCTCTATTGGGTTTTCAGTTGTCTATATTTTGGGTTCGTCTTGTTGAAAGTTTATTTTATTTTATTTTTAGAAAAAGGGGACGAAACCCCAGGAAAAACTTTATTGAAGGAAAAAGAAATTACAGAAAACTAAATGGGCATACCCATTTTAACAAGCAAAAAACACCTTCCTCATCACATACAGAAGTTGGAACACAATAGCCTCAAACCAAAAAAAAAAAAAAGATGAGTATCCAAATTCACATTCCACCAAGAAGCTCCAAACTTCATAAGCATTAGAACTATACTGTACCAACAATTTCAGAAAAAACAACCCACACAGAATCAATCAGCATTAACCACCCCCAGATTCCAAACAACAACAGCCCTTCTCACTTGTTCAGTGTTTCTCATTTTCAATCCCATCAGCCTCAACTTGATTACATCAATGATTTGCCTAGCCAGGCAAAAAGGAGATCGATGCTTATCAGAGTGCAATTCCACACAAGATAGACCACAGCAGCAAGCACAAGTCTATGGATCACACTCCATATTGAATTAGTACAAGGAGTTTCTGAAATCAAATTAATTAAACTAACCCATCCATTTGCAATTCCTCTCAAGTCTTGAATCATATTGTATATACCAGAGAAGCCTTCCAATGATCTCCAAACTTCTTGTACATAAGGGCAACCCACAAATAGGTGATCATGTGTTTCCTTGGCATCATGACATAAAAGGCAGATGTCATTTTCAGCAATTTTCCAACTTGCTAATCTATCCAATGTTCTCAGCCTTTCCCTTATTGCAAGCCACAAAAAGAAAGCATGCCTAGGGATACCCTGGCTAAACCATACTAACTTGAACCATGGAACAATTTCTACTTCAAAATACATGTCATTCCACATGGTAGCTACTTTAAAATCAACCAAGGATCCATTCTTGCATTTCCACCTCAACTTGTCTTTGACATTTTCCTTTAGGACAGGCATGAATAGTTTAAGAAGATCCCCATATTAACACCAAATTTCTATGGGTCACATCCATAAACCATCTGTTACCATTTCTTGAACCTTCGTATCCAGCTTCAGTTTGGCCATGTATATCTCCCTTTTTGAAATAAAATTACACAAAGGACCACATGGATGCCATGAATCAAACCAAAGAGAAGTATTTCTACCACTCCCTAATTCATGAACCATATGATTTCTAAGCATTCCTCTGAACCTGACAGCCTTTTTCCAAAACCAAGGAGCATCAGAAACTGCACCCACATCCCAAAAATTCCTTCCTTTTAGCCTGTACTCATGAATCCATTTAACCCAAAGTGAATCACCATGCTCTACAATCTTCCAAATTTGCTTAGCCATAAGCACTTTGTTCCAAATTTTCAGGTCTTTCACACCAAGTCCACCATTCTCTCTTGGCAAGCACACAAGTTTCCATGCTACTTTGGCTTTTCCTTTTATAGCATCCCCACCGCTCCATAGAAAACTCTTCAACAATTTCTCAATTTCCTTAACTACAGATACAGGCAATAGAAATAAAGAAGCCCAATACATACTGATAGAGGATAAAACTGAATTAATTAATTGAAGTCTTCCAGCAAAAGACAAACACTTATTCTTCCAATCACCAACCCTTTTTCTGATTTTGTCAATTAATCCCAGACAGTCCTTGTGAAATAATTTTGTAGATAGAAGAGGAACACCCAGATACTTTACTGGTAAAGAACCCAATTTAAAGGGTAAAATTTTTAAAATCTCATTTTTGTTAACACCTACCACATTTCCCAGATAAGAAGTGCTCTTTCCAAGACTGGGCTTTAATCCAGACACACCATTGAATTCCAACAAAGCATTCTTTAACAACAACACAGAATTAGGATCACCATAGCAAAACATGAGAAGATCATCTGCAAAACACAGATGTGTGATACCCAACTTTTCACATTTAGGATGAAATTTGAAATTCTCATCCTCCTTGATCCTTCTTTTCACCATTAAAGTAAGTACCTCCATAACCAATGTGAATAGATAAGGAGAAAGAGGATCGCCTTGTCTAATGCCCCTCATTCCAGGAAAAAAACCAAAATGGTCACCATTCACCCTAATTGTAAAAGAAGCTGTAGAGACACATTTTATTACCCAATGAACCATACAAGCATGAAAACCAAACTGTTGCAGAATATACTTCAGAAACTTCCAATTAACAGTGTCATATGCCTTATGTATGTCAACTTTAAATGCACATCTCTTTACACCTCTTTGCCTATGATAGCCTCTCATCAACTCCTGTGCTAAAAGTATATTGTCACTGATCTGCCTTCCAGGAATGAATGTTGATTGATTTGAATCCACAAGCACATTGAGAGCACACTTAATTCTATCCTCAAGAATTTTACTAATACATTTAAACAGCACATTACAACATGCTATTGGTCTGAAATCAACAACATTCTTGGGACATTGAACCTTTGGAACTAATGCAATGACTGTGGCATTTACTTCACTTAACAATTTCCCATTTTCAAAAAACTGTTGGACTGCCCAACAAACTTCTTTTCCAATAACATTCCATGCTTTTTTGAAGAAGTATGAAGTAAAACCATCAGGCCCTAGAGCTTTAGTATCCTCAATGTCAAAAATAGTCCTACGAATCTCTTCATCAGTCACCCTTCTAACCATAAAATCATCCTGCTGCTTTGAGAGCCGTTTCTGAAATAAAGAAGAAGGATCAACAATGTTTTCAACCTTATCTTCAGAACCCATAATAGATTTGAAATGTTTGATAAATTGTTCAGGAATGCTCTGTCCACTGAACTTTTGTCCTTCCATGTCTTCAATCTCATCAATCCTTCCCCTGTTAATCTTAGACTTAACCACCTTGTGAAAGTAGGCAGTGTTAGAGTCACCTTCCTTCAACCAGTGAACTTTTGCTTTTTGCCTTAGAAACTTCTCCTCTGCAATCATAGCATCCTTCAAAGCCTTAAGATACACAGCCCCTTCAAACTGCAATTCACTATCATCAGGGTTTACATCCACATCAGTCTGAACAGACTCCAATTCAGACCTGATCTTTTTCACATTTTCAAATACACTCCCAACCTTAGAATTCATCTTTCTCATTCCTTTCTTGATTTCCTTCATTTTAGACAATACAGAAAACATGTGACAACCCACAAACTGCCTCTCCCAACTTTTAGCCACCATTGAAATGAAATCAGGACAATCACCAAGATGATTCATAAATTTAAAGGGCCTGGCTTTAAACTTCCAAAGAGAAGGGATGGAAACAACAACTGGACTGTGATCAGAAATTCCATATGGCAAAAATCTTGAAGAAGCAGAAGGAAAGCATTGCATAAACTCAGAACTCCCTAAAACTCTGTCCAATTTTTTAAATAATCCCTTACAAGCACCAGCAGCCAAAGGTTTCTGAATCCATGTGTACTTCAATCCAGACTGATTAATATCTTCAATCTCAGCATTAAATACACAATCTCTGAAATCTTGCATACCCCTTGACACATAAGAAGAGCCATTAGAACTATCACTAGGATTAAGGCTCACATTGAAGTCACCCATCACCATCCAAGGCCTATCATTAACAGGAATAGCAAATTTGACAATACTGTCCCATAAAAGTCTTCTCTCACATACATCATTTGCAACATATACAAACGAAATATGGAGTAACTTCCCAGAATCATTATGATATAATTGACAGTGAACAACTTGATCAATCATATCAATGACATTGATTTTGTAACAAGAAGGATTCCAGCCCATAATAACCCTTGTTCTACCCTGACACACCTGATTATTTGATATCCAGCTCCATCCTCCAAAAACCTCATCACATAGTTTACTGAGATTCTTTTTGCTAACTTTAGATTCAACCACAGCACAAACTTCCAAATTATTTTCAACAATAAACCTTCTCACCTCTTTCCTTTTAGAAGTCACATTAAGACCTCTAATATTCCAAATTGCAATCTTGGCCATCATGAAGGATTTTTTGTCCCAGTCCACCAGCTCACATCTCTTCTCCACTCCTCTATACCCCCCTTCATACAATCAAATTTCATAAAATCGGGCACATAGTCATCAGGGAAGGTATCCTCTCTAAAATCAACCATCATGTAATAATCAACCTGACTTTTTGACCATTTTCTAAACACATTTTTAGGAGGATTGATACCCTTAGAAAGATAAGAATCAACTACCTCCTTTTCTAAAATCCATTTCTGCTCCTCATCATCAATCTCCATTTCATTTAGAATGTTAAAAGAATTTTTAAGAGGAACAACTTCTTGAACAAACTCAGTCTCCATGGAACTTTTGCTTTCATTTCCATTTACCATACCTTCAATCTTGGCCCTATTTTTCCCTGATTTCTGCCTTTGAGCTTCATTTTTACCTTCCTTCTGGTTCACTTGCTGAGCATTAGAGTTACGACCCCCTTTCTGACCATTCACCTGCTGAACACCCCCATTTGGACCATTCATCTGTTTAGCACCCCCTTTTTGACCATTCATCTGCTGAACACCCCTTTTCTGATCATTCCCGTGCTGTACAGTCCCACCATGAATATTCCCCTGTATAGAACCATCTTGATCACTTCCCACCATAGCATTACCCATCCAATTTAGGTTGTTGCCACTAGACTGCCCAAACTCTTTTCTGTTCTCACTTTGCCCAAACGTAAATTTCCCCTTATCAGACTTTAACTGCTCATCCTTAACTGGCTTTGCCTGCCACACCATTCTATATTTTACCTGTTGCCTTTGTTTGGCATTTCCAAAAGTGAACTTCACATTAGCTGTTTGCTGCCCTTGTTTACTGTTATCAGAATTAGAACTTTGATTTTGCCTACCAAACCTTTGGCCAGAAGACTGCTTTTGACCTGAAAATTTCTGATTGACCCAATCCTTTGTACTGATCTTTTGATTCACAACAGGTTTATTCTGATTCTGAATAGGCTTGTTCTTTTTACCCACAACTTGGAACCCATCATCATTAGAATTGTTCCTATGTGCTTCATCCTTCTTAAGCCTTGCAATTTTCTCATCCTCAGACAATGGTCTAGATACACATTCATTAAAAGAGTGACCAAATACTTTACAATGATTACATCTAGGGGGCTTCCATTTGTATTCTGCCTTTATCACAACTTCCTTTTCAGATAAGCCATCAAGAGATGGAACCAGACCAATAATGGAATCAGGAATACTTTTTTCTGCTGAAACTTCAATAAGCACCCTTGCAAAACCCACTCTACCAGCTTGAGTTAAACACCTTTCTTCAGTGGCTCTATCAAGAGTGAGAGGGACACCAATACCACTAGCCAACTCACTTAATCCTTGAACATTCCACACTTCTAATGGAACACCATATAGATTAACCCATAACGGCAAAGACTTAAGTTCAGGCTTCCCAAGACAAGATCCTACTTCCCATTTTCTGACAAATAAAGGGACCCCATTAATCATCCAGGGTCCATTTTCCAAAACAAACTTCATACCCTCCTCATTGTTAAACTTCAACATATAATGGCCCTGATAATTGGAAGCAACATTGATTAATCCATTTCTTCTCCACATCCTATTCAAATTATTGTTTACAACAAAGAAAGCCATATTAGTCCCCACAAAATGAGCTATTAGTAACATGGAGTTTGACTTTGCACCTTCAGCTACAACTTCTTTGGAAAATCTTATGGCCAATATTCCATCACTTAAAACAACAGGTGGTTTAAAGTTGAGAACCACCTTACTGTCAGTCTTACCCTTGATTTTATCAGCAAGCGTTACCCCTTTTGAATTCCATGCATTAGAAGGCTGTTTAAGCAAATTAGTTTTCATAGCATCAGACTGACTTTCCATTTTATCTTCCATATTCACATCAGAAACACCATTACCATCAGCACATGAGCTGTTATCAAAAGTACAATAATGTCCACCCTTTCCACTAGCACCAATCCTGTTGGGAACTGAAGATGTGACCAAGTCATTAATGCTGCTAGTTCAGAGTTAGTACTGCCAGAGGATCTCAAAGTTAATACTGCTAGGTATTACTACTTCTAGTAGAATTAATACTTCTAGTCAAAGTTAGTGCTGCTTGAACAAAGTTAGTACTGCTTAGCTAGTTAGTACTGCTAGTGGTTAGTGCTGCTTAGTAGTTAATACTGCCAAGACTCAGTTAATGCTTCCAAGGTGATTAATGCTGCTTCTGAGATAATTTGAAGATAATGTTGAAGAGATTGCGTCTGGAGATAAACATGGAAAGCTTGAAGATAATTATGAAGATTATTTTGAAGATCTTTTTATGTTTAGTAATTATCTTTTATTCTTCAATATATGTATAGATTTGTTTAGATCAGAAAAGTAATTTTTTTGTGAGAATAATTCTGAGTTTTTGTTCTAGAGAGAATCAACCTCAAGGCTTTGTTCCTAATTCTAGAGAAGTAGAATTCGTCTTGAAAGAGCCTGTTCTTCAAGATTGAGGTTGTGAGTGAAAAGCTTGTAACTTGAATCATTAAGTAAAGTTTGCAAGTTGTGATTCATACCGTTTTTCTGTTCATTGAATATTAAAGTGTTTTTCCGCAACTTCTTTAATATTGTTTCTGAGTGTTCATAATTCTTGTTGAGAATTCGATCCTGACAAGTGGTATCAGAGCCTGTTCTCTCAGAAACATTCATTCATTCATCATGGAAAACTTTGCAGAATCAAACAGTACTCTTGTCTCTAAGGTTCCAATGCTCAAACCCAATGAGTTTGACATGTGGAAGATCAGAATCAGGCAATACATTCTTATCACTGACTACTCAATGTGGGATATCATTGATAATGGCCCCTCTACTGAAGGTCAGATTGGACCAGATGGGAAAAGACCTCCACCAAAGACAGATGGTGAGAGGAAGATCAGGCAGACAGAGATGAAGGCCTTGAGCACTCTGCTCTTGGCCATCCCCAATGAATATCAGCATCAATTCTGCAACTGCACTGATGCTCAGATTCTCTAGAATGCTCTAGAGAAAATATTTGCTGGAACTAAGAGCACCAAAAGAAATCAAAGGGATGTTCTGAAGCAGCAGTATGAGAATTTCACTTCTTCAAAGAATGAGTCTATGACTCAAACTTTTGACAGGTTCAACAAGCTTATTGGTGAACTGGCTACTGTTGGAGTGAAGATGGAGCAAGATGATATCAACAGGAAGTTCCTCAGATCTCTTGGGGATGAATGGACAATGTACACTGTCTCATATAGACAGAGTGACAATCTGGAAGAGAAGGAACTAGATGATCTATATAATGATCTAAGAGTTTTTGAATCTGAGGTAGAAGCTAAGAAGAAGCCCACTGGGTATATTCATAATGCTGTACTTTTATCAGCATCCACTGATACTACTGCCAACCCTGAAGCAGTTAGTGCTGCTAGTGGAGTGAATTCAGAAAAAGGCACTAAAACTGTCTTTGAAGCTTTTTTGTCCAGTCACAGCAACAACTCCTTGATTAATGATGATCTGGAACAACTTCACCCTGATGATCTGGAGGAGATGGACATTAAATGGCAGATGGCCATGTTATCTATGAGGGTGAAGAAGTTTATTAAAAGAACTAGGAGGAACAACTTCTCTCAAAGAAGAGAAGATGGAGCTGGTTTTGACAAGACAAAGGTGGAATGCTATAAGTGCCACATGAAGGGACACTTTGCTAGAGAGTGCAGAAGTGGTGTGCCAAATAACAACCACCAACAAGATCAGAATTGAGGCTATAATCAAAACAAGAACTATGCTCAAGCCCTTGTTTCTCAACAAGGAATGGGGTTTGACTGGAGTGACCAAGCTGAGGAAGTCATTCAGAATCAAGCTCTTATGGCAGAGGTGTCTGATCTCCCCTCTGAGGTAATTTCTAATCTTTGTACTCAATCTTGCATAGACACTGTCAAAAGGTACAGGGATCACAACCAAAACATGTGTGATGACCTCAAAAGATTAGAAAAGGACAGAAGAGATTATGTGTTGATAGTTGAGAGGTTTGAAGAACAAATCAAAGGCTTCCAAGCCAATGAACTTCAACACTCTTATGACACAAACTACTGGAAGTGGGAAAAGAATGAGTTAGAGACCAAACTGTCTAAGTCCAAAGAAGAGAATGATAAGCTGAAAGAAGAACTAGCTAAGGTTAAACTTGATGTAGAAAAGTTTTCATATGCTTCAAAAGCAATGGATTCTCTTCTAAAGGCTCAGATCCATGATAAGATGAAGCCTGGTGTTGGATACAACAACACACCCCCTCCTTACAACAACAACTACATCCCTCCTACATCAGACTTGTTAGAGACCAAGGAGAAAAAGGACTTGTCTGAGGAAGCATTTAAGATAGATCCTTTGGATGAGGTGGTTGTTGAGGATATGACTGAGAAAGAAGCCAGTGAGAATAGGAACAATGCTGTGAGTAAAGAGATACCCTTAGAAAACAACATTGTTACCAATGAGGGTGGTGGAAGGATCTGGGTCAAGTCTAAAGAGATAGAGAAGACTAAAGGAAAGGCCAACAAGGTCCATTACAAACAGACCACTGTTGTGAATCCTGGCCCTTGTAAACAGTGTGCTTGCAATAAAACTGAGAGCCTAAATTCTGGTACAAAGAGAGGTAATCAAAGAAACTGGAATAATCAATGGGCTCAGAAACAAGGAGTTGTTCTGAGTAAAATAATCAGACCAAAACCTTGTTTCATATGTGGCAAGTTGAATCATTTGGCTAAGCACTGTTTCTTTAACCCTATTAACCAAAAGATGAACTTTCAAAGATTTGTGCAAAAACCTATTGGTTATAGGAAGGCTGGAAAGAAACATGTGGCTAAGAAATCTGTTGAAATCAAAGGCCACATGAAGAAAAAGGTTTTAAAAGAGAGTAATAAAATGTGGGTGCCTAAAGCATTAAAACTGTTAGTACTGCTACATCAAATAGTACTGCTGACAGGGATAGTGCTGCCAGAAGCAATACTGCTGCTACCAGTGTTAGTACTGCTGAGAATATTAATGCTTCTAACACTGTTAGTACTTCTTCAAAGGTTACTACTGCTAACACAGTTACTGCTGCTGACACAGTTACTACTTCTAACAAGGTTAGTACTGCTAAGCATGCAAGTGCTGCTAATGCAGTTAGTACTTCTAAAACTAGTACTGCTTCTAGCAAATGTGCATCCAAACCCATTATTGTGACAAAGTACTCCAGCAATGAGGAGTCAAAATTTAAAAATCTTGTCAAGAAGGAATGTAAATATTTTGATGAGAAAGGGGTACCCAAGACCACTTTGGCTTGGGTTCCTAATCAATACTAACTGATTTATCTTATGTGCAGGGCAACTAACAGCTTAAGGGGAAGAGCATCTGGCATGTTGATAGTGGTTGCTCTAGGAACATGACAGGCAACATGTCATGCCTTCAGGGTTTCAAACATATCAATGGAGGACATGTTGCATTTGGAGACAATCTTCCAGGTGGAAAAATTAGTGGAAAAGGTAATGTTACAAAAGGTAAGATGACATTTGAGGATGTCGACTATGTTGATCAGTTAAAGTACAACCTGTTAAGTGTATCACAGGTTTGTGACAAACAACATAGTATATTATTTACCAATACAGAATGTATGATCCTTGCTCCAGGATTCAAGGTAGTTGATGAAAGCATGATACTACTTAGAACTCCAAGAAAGAACAATGTTTATTGTCTCGATATGGACAATGTTTCAAGTGATTCATCCCTGAACTATCTTGTTTCAAAAGCTTCTGTGGATGAATCCTCTCTTTGGCACAGAAGGATGTGTCACATGAACTTCAAGACAATGAACAAACTTGTTAAAAACAACCTTGTAAGAGGTTTACCATCAAAAGTCTTTTCATGTGATGATCATTGTGTTGCTTGTCTTAAAGGCAAACAACACAAAACTTCTCATAAGTCCAAAGAGTTAAATACAATTTCTTCTTGTCTCCAGTTATTACATATGGATCTGTTTGGTCCTACAAATGTTATGAGTATAGGCAAGAAATCATACTGCTTAGTTATTGTTGATGATTACTCTAGATTTACTTGGGTATATTTTCTAAGGACTAAGGATGAGACAAGTGGACTGATCAAATCCTTTATCCTAAGAATTGAAAACCAAACAAATCAAAAAGTAAAAGTCATTAGATCAGACAATGGAATTGAATTTAAAAATCTTGATCTAAACACCTTTTGTGAAGAAAAAGGCATTGAGAGACAATATAGTGCCCCTAGGACTCCTCAACAGAATGGAGTTGCTGAGAGGAGGAATAGGACACTAATAGAGGCTGCTAGATCTCTGTTGGCTGATTCAAAACTGCCAATTACTTTCTGGGCTGAAGCAGTTAATACTGCTTGCTATGTCCAAAACAGAGTACTAGTAGTCAAGCCTAAAAACAAGACACCTTATGAGCTCTTAAATAAAAGAAAACCCTTTATTGGATTTTTTAAACCATTTGGGTGTCCTTGTACAATTCTCAATACCAAATCTCACTTAGGAAAGTTTGATAGCAAGGCAGATGATGGATTTCTTGTTGGTTACTCATCTCAGAGTAAGGCCTACAGAGTTTTTAATACTTCTTCTAGAATAATTGAGGAAAGTGACAATGTCAAATGCAATGAGAACACACCTAATCCTATTAGGTCTGGTCCTCAGTGGCTGTTTGACATTGATTCACTAACTAACTCTTTTGGTTTCAGTAGTGATGATTATGCAGGTTCAGGAAGTGGAGGATCAGGGGCTACACAAATTGAAGACAATATACCACAGTCTGTGATCTTTCCTATACCTATAAAAGAACATGTTGAAGACTGTGAAAAGGAGCCATCTACTGAACCAAATCAGAGTGAAGAAGAAAGAAGAGACGAGGAGAGTCAAGAAAATAAAGAACCAGAAGTAGCTGCTGAAATCACCTCAGTTGAGCTGAATGACTCCAATCTAGAGGTGGGACTCAATGAAGAACCTAGTCATCAAACAAGAACACAAAAGAATCATCCTCCTCAGCTGGTAATAGGAGATATCTCTTCTCCTATGATGACTAGAAATCAAAGCAGGCTACAAGATATGCAAGACCAACAGCATACAGTGCTTTCTTGCTTTCTATCCCAACTTGAGCCTAAGAAGGCTTATGATGCTATGAAAGATTCCAGTTGGATAGAAGCCATGCAAGAAGAGCTGCTACAATTCAAGCTGCAAGATGTTTGGGATCTAGTAGACCTTCCTAAAGGTCAAAGAGCAATAGGCACAAAATGGGTCTTCGAGAATAAGAGAGATGAGAGAGGAATAGTAATAAAGAACAAAGCAAGGTTGGTGGCACAAGGGTATATACAAGAAGAAGGAATAGATTATGAAGAAGTATTTACACCAGTGGCTAGGATAGAAGCAATTAGATTGTTCCAGGCCTATGCTTCTTATATGAAGTTCAAAGTATATCAAATGGATGTAAAAAGTGCATTTCTATATGGCTCAATTGAAGAAGAAGTATATGTCTGTCAACCACCAGGGTTTGAAAACCCAAGCTATCCAGATAGAGTATACAAACTGAAGAAAGCACTTTATGGACTGCATCAAGCACCAAGAGCATGGTATGACACTCTGTCATCCTATCTCTTGGAAAATGGCTTTGAAAGAGGAGTCATTGATAAGACTCTGTTCATCAAGAGAAAGAAGAAGGACATCTTGCTGGTCCAAATCTATTTGGATGATATCATCTTTGGATCCACAAGAGACAAAATGTGCAAGGAGTTTGAGGAACTAATGCATCAAAGGTTCAAAATGAGTTCCATGGGAGAACTTACTTTCTTCCTTGGACTCCAAGTCCAACAGAAGTCAGATGGTATATTTATCTGTCAGTCCAAGTATGTGCAGGACATTCTAACCAAGTTTGGTTTCTCAGACTCAAAGCCTGCCAGCACACCTATGGAGACACACAAGCAGATAACAGCAAATCTTGAGGGGGAGGATATGGATGTTCATCACTATAGATCCATGATTGGCTCTCTCATGTATCTTACAGCCTCTAGGCCAGATATAATGTTTCCAGTCTGTGTGTGTGCAAGATTTCAAGTTAGGCCAAAGCAATCACACTATCAAGTTGTTAAGAGGATATTCAGATATCTCAAAGGGCAACCTAGATTGGGACTTTGGTATCCTCATGACTCATCATTTGACCTAATTGCATACTCAGACAGTGACCTAGGTGGAGCAAACTTGGACAGAAAATCTACTTCTGGAGGATGCCAGTTTTTGGGTGCAAGACTAGTATCATGGCAGTGCAAGAAACAAACCACAGTGTCCACATCTACAACAGAAGCAGAGTACATAGAAGCTGCAAGTTGCTGTTCTCAAGTCTTATGGATTCAGAATCAAATGCTGGACTATGGGGTAACCTTTCTACACACTCCAATATTTATTGATAATAGCAGTGCTATTAGCATTGTTAATAATCTTGTCAAGCACTCAAAGACAAAGCACATTGAGATCAGGTATCACTTTATAAGAGACTGCAATGAAAAGAAGCTTATTCAAGTTGTAAAAGTTCATACTGATAACCAGTTTGCTGATCTATTCACCAAAGCCTTTGATGTGGGTAGATTCACTTTCTTGGTAACAAGTGTGGGAATGATCAACTCTGAATAAGCTCCTACTTAAAAAGTGGTTCAATACCTGTATATAGTTTATGCTTGGTGTTACTAATCTTCTTTCTCAGGAAATGTATAGCAGTACTCAGTTTATCACAAGCTTAAAAGTGTAAGTATGGTTAATACTGCCAGTACAGTTTTAGTACTGCCAGTACAATTTTACTACTGCCAGTGTTCAGTTAATACTGCCCTCAGTTAATACTGCCCTCAGTTAATACTGCTTTCAGTTAATACTGCTTTCAGTTAATACTGCTCTCAGTTAATACTGCCCTCAGTTAATACTGCCCTCAGTTAATACTGCCCTCAGTTAATACTGCTTTCAGTTAATACTGCTTTCAGTTAATACTGCTTTCAGTTAACACTGCTCTCAGTTAATACTGCTCACTGTTAATACTGCTTTCACTAAATTTTTAGGGTTAATACTGCTTATAATCCACAAGCTATAAATACCCTTTCCCCGCCTAAACGATCATAACGACTCTTTGTCTACTGTTCATCTTCTCTCTCACTCTTTTCTCTCAAGTATCCAGTGCTCGCTAGTCAAGAGTCCTTGCGTACAGATGGCTTCAATGGTGTTTATTGATGAGCACAACGAGATAGCCATGCTCCAAAAGCCAAAACAAGCTGAAGGTTTTTACCAGATAGTCGATTTTCTGAGGTCAAGCCACATCGCTCATGCTCTCACTGTGTCTCCTACCATCTACATAGAGCATCAAAGGCAATTCTGGACCAATGCCACTACTAGCACTGAAAACGGAGTGTCGTGCATCAAAACAAGGGTTTGTGACAAACCCTTGACAATTACTGAGGAGACCATTCGCATCTGTCTACGTCTAGACGATGCTTCAGGTATATCTTCTATTCCAAATGAGGATTTGTTTTCAAACCTCACCAGAATGGGGTATGAAGGCCAAATGGGGATTTTCAAGTTTTTCAAAGCTCAATTTACACCCCAATGGAGGTTCTTTGTTCATACCCTGATGCACTGTATTTCCAAGAAAACTACTGGCTGGAGCCAATTTAGCAGTCCCATTGCCTATGCTCTTGTATGCTTATCTACTGCTCGAAAATATAACTTTTCTCTAATGATCTTCAATGATCTTGTCTCAAACCTGGACAACAAGAAGAGTTTCTTCATGTATCCCAGGTTTGTACAGGCTGTTATAACAAATGAATTGACGGATATACCTCACTTTGATGAGGTATATGTACCTAAACCCCCTAAAGGCAAGGTCTTCTCAAACATGAGAAGATCTGCTAGGGACTCGGAAGGAGTTGACACCCCATTATTCTCAACAATGATGGTGGTGTCCCAACCACAAGAAGGTATGGCCTCAGGGTCAAGGCCCTCATTAGACCAACCCACTGAGAGCCAATCCCAACCTTCCCTCTCTCCAATTTTTCCTCAGTCCTTTGCTGCTAAACCCACTCCTATGATATCCAAGACCTATGTCAAGAGAAAGGTACACAAGGCTCCTTCCCTTGTTGTACCTACTATTAACCAAGAGCCTCAAATCCCTCTATTGGAGCATTCTCCAATAGAGAATATCCAAAGGGAAACCAGTAGGGTGTCTCCCAACCCTGAGGAGGTGCTCTATAAGGAGATGAATGAGCATATGGGTGAGAAGGCTGCCCCTACTTCTGCTAGCACAGAGAAGGACAGTGGTAACATCTCTAAGACCTTCCCCATGGCAACTTTGGGTGAGAAATCAACCAAAGGACCCCGACGCCAAGAAACCAAGGGGGTAGTTGGTGCTTCTGCTAGGCAGAAGGCCACTACTACAAGATCCAAGGATCCCTCAAGGATGGGCAAAACATCCAAAAAGGGTGAGGACAGAACTGAAACTGATGAATTGATGGCAAAAGATTCCAATGATCCTTCAAGGGTGGGTAAAACACCTAAAGAAGGTGAGGATAGCTATACTTACTTGGAATTGATGGAAACAATAGCCAACATCAATGTTGATGTGGTTAATCAGGGAAAGGAAATCAAGGCATTACAGCAAGTGGTCATCTCCCAAAAAGAGCAGATTTCAAAACTCAAGCAATTGGTGGGAAAACTCATTGCCAAGAAAAGAAGAAAGCAGTTTGTTCTAAGGAGGAGAAAGGGGGCAAACAAAAAGGAGGAGGAGAATGCTTCCAAAAAGGGGGAGAGTTCAAGCTCAGAACAGATGGATCAACAGATTGAGGGGGAGAATGTTGAAGTAAATAAGGCTGAAGCAGCAGAAACAACACCAGCAGCAGTAACAACCCCAGCAGTAGAAACTGTTACTACTGCTGAGCCAAAAGGAGCAGCAGAAACTGTTAGTGCTGCTGAAACTACACAAGCAGCAGTAACAGGGCTAACACCTGAAGAGGTTGAGGTAGCAGAGATGCTTGTAAAAGCAAAGAATGACACTCCCAAAGCAAAGGGAGTGGTCATAAATGAAGGAGGAGCAAAGAGAACAGAAAAGAAAGACATGGCTGCAGATGCAAAGAGAAAAGGGAAAGAAAAGATGATAGAATCTGATCACCCAACCAAAAAGCAAAAGATGGTTGAGTCAGATGAAGCATTAGCCAAGAAACTGCAAGAAGAGATAAATCAAGCAGAGAAAGAGCAGGTTGAGAAAGACAGAGAGATAGCCAGAGCACTAGCTAATGAATTAAATGAAGCATTTCAGAAAGGCTTGGAAACAGAGAAAGCAAAGCAAAGGGCAATAAGCATGAGAAAGGCTATGATGGCCAGATCAAGTGCAAAGAAGAGAAGGCCTTCACAAACTTACCTTGCAACTCAGGAAAGAAACAAGATGATAACTTTCTTGAGGAGTGCAATTGGTGTGAAGAAAGAAATGTTTATAAAGATGACTTTTGATCAAGTCAAGGGCTTATATGAGAAAGAAATGGGAAAACTGCAGAGTAATGAAGAGGCCAGAGTGGAGTTTGAAAGGAAAGCCAAGGAGAGGCATGATGTGAACATTAATCAACCCTTCCCTGAAAGTGAAGAGGGAACTCCAACAAAAGAAAAGGAAGAGATTAAGGAAGAAGAGACTTTAGCTCAGAAGATCAAGAAAATAAAAAGAGTTAAGTCTATTGCTTCTAAAGGTCCTAGATCAGAGGAAAGGATAAAGGAAGAAAAGAAGAAGGAAGCTACTATAGGGCAAAGTCAAAGGATTCTGAAGAGAACCAAGATGATGGCCAAAAGAAAGAAAATTGACAAGAAGCCTAGAGTAGAAGAAGAGAAAAAGGTTGCTGAAGAAGAAGAGGCACCTAAGAATGAAGAAAAGAGAGTTGAATCTCAGGAAATACCACAGAGTTCAGATGTAAATATGTACATGGTGGTAATGGATAAAATTCCAAAGCCTATCACAGCTGAACCTGTTGGATTCAAACCTCCTGAAGTCATCCATTGGGATACTATGAAGGTGGATGGTAAGGAGTATATCAGGCTGAAAAGAAAGGATGAGAAGTATTATGTGTTTTCAACATGGAATAAAATTGTCAGAGAATGTTCAAGATCTGATTTAGAAGAGATGTTTGAAGTTGGTATGAAATTACATGCAGATCAGTTGAAAGCTCCAGGGTTACCAATTGTGAAGCTGGTTATGGAGTATTTGTGTATGTTATTCAATCCAGAAGCAGTAAAGCATATAATTAGAGATGTGTTTAAAGCTGTTAGAGGATGGACTTTGTATGAAAGAAGTGGAGTCTATGAATTGGCTTTGGATACTTTTCACATGGAGTATTACTTGGTGGATAGGGTCTACAATCACACAAGTCTGAAGCTTCATGCCATGTTAAATAAGAAGCTAGGTTGTGCACCAAATTCAGAAATGGCAAAGTATCTAATTCAGAGAACTATCAATCAGAGTATGGGACTGGATCCTAACCTTGGAATGAATCAATGAAAGTTTTGGAAGCATCTGAAGAACTTGACTTCTCTTTCTAAAAGTCAAGTTAGGGGGAGATTGTTGGGAACTGAAGATGTGACCAAGTCATTAATGCTGCTAGTTCAGAGTTAGTACTGCCAGAGGATCTCAAAGTTAATACTGCTAGGTATTACTACTTCTAGTAGAATTAATACTGCTAGTCAAAGTTAGTGCTGCTTGAACAAAGTTAGTACTGCTTAGCTAGTTAGTATTGCTAGTGGTTAGTGCTGCTTAGTAGTTAATACTGCCAAGACTCAGTTAATGCTTCCAAGGTGATTAATGCTGCTTCTGAGATAATTTGAAGATAATGTTGAAGAGATTGCGTCTGGAGATAAACATGGAAAGCTTGAAGATAATTATGAAGATTATTTTGAAGATCTTTTTATGTTTAGTAATTATCTTTTATTCTTCAATATATGTATAGATTTGTTTAGAATAGAAAAGTAATTTTTTTGTGAGAATAATTCTGAGTTTTTATTCTAGAGAGAATCAACCTCAAGGCTTTGTTTCTAATTCTAGAGAAGTAGAATTCGTCTTGAAAGAGCCTGTTCTTCAAGATTGAGGTTGTGAGTGAAAAGCTTGTAACTTGAATCATTAAGTAAAGTTTGCAAGTTGTGATTCATACCGTTTTTCTGTTCATTGAATATTAAAGTGTTTTTCCGCAACTTCTTTAATATTGTTTATGAGTGTTCATAGTTCTTGTTGAGAATTCGATCCTGACAAATCCCTCCACCCTCCATGTTTAAACCAGATTCATTATCAATAGAATCATTCATCATAGAAATAATTGAAGGCTTAACATGTATAGAACCAGAATCAAACTTCACAGATCCACCAATTGGCTTTCGAACAGTACTAGCACCGGCAGAATTATTAACATTCCGATTCAAACTATTGTTAGATCTAGTTTCATACAAGTTAATGACCTTTTTGATATTAACAGGGTTCTTATTCAGAACATTTGCAGACTTATTCACATACGAAAAATCAGCTGGAGATGATTCACTAATCTTCGAATCTCTAGACAAATCAGAATTTACCACAGAATTGGAAGGCATATTTACCTCTGACTGATTAATTACATCTTCGATAATCATATCCTTCTTCGAATCAACAAATATTTCAGATCGGTCAACTTTTATTGCAAAATCAGACTTTACCAAATCAACCACAGCAGCTGTAACCTTATCATTAGTGATCGATTCTCTCCTCTCCTCTTTATATCTACAGGTTATTTGGATCTTCGTATTTTAGACGTTATATTGCCGAATTTTTGAGTTTTTATTTCGTCTAAATTGTTAGGGTGTTACATGAAAAGGAAAAGGAAGAGAGGAGAGAGATGAGATGAGAGAGAAGAGAAGAGAGGAGGGAGAGAGTTTTTTAAATTATAATTTTTAACTAATTTTTTATGGTCTAAATTGGATCATATGAATTAAATCTGTCAAAATACGGGGTTGGGTTTTGGTAAGAAATTGAGTTAACGTGAGAAACGTGAAAAGTGGTTATCAACCTTGGATGCACATTAGGATGAGATGCACCGGATCAATCCCCGTATTAAGTATGATTCATGGGTGGGAATGAGATAAAAATGATCAATGGTTCAGATCCACTTCTCACGTTAACTCAACTTCTTACATGATCCTTCGCCCAAAATACGAGCCCTATATGTTTAACATTTTTTTAGAAAGATTCAAAAAATATATATATATTCCAACAACCTCGTGGAAATGGATTTGATCCCGATGGCCATGTGAATGCTTCCTATAGTCCTATATTGTCATTTAATTGTCAACAGCCAAAGGACTATATATAAGCACTCAATTTGGTGCACAAGAAGCATATGACTAAACATCTACTTCCGAAAGAAATCGAATAATATCTTTGGAATCCTATCGGCTTTCTCATTACAAAACAACTGTTTGACACGACACGAAATCAACGCATTTTGAATGTATTGGGGTGCTTGGCTTGTGCAAGCATCTGCACCACCTCTCTCATCGTCGGTCTCTCCACGTTGTGCTCTTGCACGCACAACATGGCCACAAAGAACATCTGCTTTGCTTCATCCATCGGAACCTTCTTAAGCCGCTCATCCAAGATCTTCCCCACCCCTTCTTTCGTCCCATTTGTTTGCATTTTCGACCATCGAACAATATCCAATCCATCTTCCCCAAAATCCCCAACTGGCCTACGTCCCGTGATCAATTCCAACAGTACCACCCCATAACTATACACATCGCTCTTCTCATCGATCTTCAATGTATATGCATATTCTGTCACCACAAAACAATTAATTAATTTACATAATATTTTTAATTATTATGTAAATTAATTGATTAAAACAAATAGTAAACAAGTACCTGGAGCAATATAGCCATATGAGCCGGCGATAGCGGACATACACTCCGATGCTCCGCCTTCTTGCAAGAATTTTGCGAGCCCGAAATCCGCTACATGTGCCTCGAAATCGGAACTAAGTAAGATATTGTTCGACTTCACGTCTCGATGAATGATAAGAGGCGAACAATCGTGGTGCAAGTAACAAAGTCCCGTTGCAGCTTCGATAGCGATTTTAAGCCTCGTGTCCCATTTAAGTACACACCCACCTTTCTTTCCGTGAAGGAGTTCACCCAAGCTACCATTGGGCATGTACTCGTAAACGAGCAAGTTCGTCTCCTTGTTCGAACAAAGTGCCATTAGCCGAACTATATACCGATGCCTGATCCTTCCGAGTGTTTGGATCTCCGCCGATAGACCACTATCGTGTGAACAACCGTTATTATTACCTTTGCTTGTTCCTAGCTTCTTGATCGCCACTTGCTCTCCGTTCGGCATCGTTCCGCCGTAAACAACACCCGCGCCTCCTTGCCCGATGATGTTATTGTCCTTCAAGCATTCCAAAATGTCGTCACTACCAAACTCGAGCTTTTGAAACGCGGTGAGCTTCCACGTTGATTTCGAAAGGGACGTTGTTCGCATCTTTCGAGTCTTGATAACCGCCAATACAACGAATGCGAGAGAACAAACTAAAAGCCCCAAAGCGAAAACGAGCTTATATCTTCCCGGAACCTTTGTAGTAGTTTTGTTATCGAGTTCACCGTTTGTTTGTAGAGGCAAATCGGAAGACGAGTCGTTGCAAGGGTGGCTCGAGTTATAAGGTCTACAAAGGTTCGGGTTGCCTTCGTAGGAGGTCGATTTAAAGACCGAATATTGCCCGGTTTCAGGTATCGAACCGGAGAAGTTGTTGTAGGAGAAATCCGCAGACGTAAGGCTCTTCATCGAACCGAATTCGTCGGGTAGGCTTCGATTCAGATGATTCCACGACACATTCAAATAATTCAGGATTCGGAGCTGAGAAATTCGAGGAGGCATCGGACCCGCGAGCTGGTTTCGGCTAAGATCCAAGTACGTAAGCGACGAACAATAAGAAATCTCCGTCGGAATTCCACCAGAAAAACTGTTTCTACTCAAATCCAGCTTCAAAACACTCTTCAAACCTCCAATTTCCGGCGGAATTTTACCGGAGAGCTTGTTACCATTCAAGAGAAGAATCTTAACCCCAGAAAAGTTACCAATACAAGCAGGAAGAACACCAGATAACCGATTGTTTGCAAGATTCAACTGAGCCAATCTGCCATTAATATTAACCCCATTTGAGTTCGATCCTACTAACGGCCCACCCAAATAGTTATTCTGCAACTCAACCAGCGTCAACTCCGGCAAAAATAGAAACCCATCTGGCAGTGATCCACTCAAATAATTCTGACCCAATCTAACTCTTCCCAACGACCTGCATTTCCCAAGATCATCTGGTAAACTTCCGAACAGAAAATTGTTGAACAAAATCAAAGTTTCCAACTTCTGTCCAAAACACAGAGACTTTGGTATCATTCCGGTGAGCTTATTGGTCGAAAGATCGAGCTGTTTCAGTTTACCATTTTGTCCCAACATCGGAGGAATTGTTCCGGTGAAGTTATTATCCCAAAGATTAAGAACCTCCAAATTTGGTAGCTCTGCAACGAACATGGAGATATCTCCATGCAATCTGTTGATAAAAAGGTTCAAGATTTTCAGTTCTTTTAGAGAAGATAACTCCGGCGGAACCTCGCCGGCGATCTGATTGTTTGAAAGATCGAGATATTGTAAGTTAACCAAATTGCTGAGCTCAGAAGGAATCAAACCCACCAACCTATTTGTTTGCAAGAAGAGGGTATCTAAGTTGGTTAAGTTTCCCAATTCATTTGGAATCTTACCTTCTAATCCACAATTGGATAAATCAAGATGAACCAAGTTCACCAGCTTACCAAACTCCATGGGTATTCCACCATCAAATTGATTGAAATAGCCCAGGAGAAGCTGGTTTAGATTGGTCAGGTTCCCGAGCTCAGGAGGTACGAAACCCCGCAAGTCGTTACCGCCAAGATGAAGAAAGTTCAGCTGCGATAAACGACCGTAATCCGCCGGAATTCCGCCGGAAAAGTAGTTCCCGCCGAGGTTCAAGTGATTCAAACTACTTAACCTAGAGACACCAACAGGAAGCAGACCCGAAAAATTATTGTTGTACGCGTCGAGAACTCGAAGTTTCTTCATCGATGCGAAATCAAACTCGAGACCCCCTTCGAACATGTTGTT
The DNA here is from genome assembly GCA_954870635.1 of Arctium minus. Lineage (NCBI taxonomy): Eukaryota > Viridiplantae > Streptophyta > Magnoliopsida > Asterales > Asteraceae > Arctium > Arctium minus. Next base: position 68,577,188 of record OX941092.1, on the reverse strand, counting down.
CGATACGTTAAGAACCCGAAGAAACGACAACTCATGAACCCGTTTCGGGAATGCACCGGAGAAGGCGTTTCCGGCGATCGACACGTTTTCGAGGGACCGGAGTCGAGTTATCACAGGCGAGAGAGTACCGGAGAGGTTTAGATTCGACAAATCGAGAGAGACCACGGAGAAGGTGGTGTTGTCACATGTAATGCCACTCCAATTCGAACATAAGGAAGTGTAATACAAGTGATTCCAGGCATCTAAAGAAGGGTGATCGGTGACTCCAAATGATTGCTTCAAAGAAACCAGAATGGAGGCTTGTTTTCTGAGTGAGTTGAAATGGAAGTTGTTGATGGAATGGCAACTACAAGTGAAGAAGATAAATAATATTGTGATGAGAAATGGTAGTTTGATCATTTTGAAAGCAAATGAGAGTTGAGATGATCTTCAAAGGGTTATAGAATCAGGAGGTATCTATTGAAGCTGTTAAACTGCAGTGAGTATAGCAGTAGCATTCGGATGTTGTGTGTCGAGTGATGATAGCAACATCTCGCTTCTTATATTCGCATGCTTTCAAAGTGTCGAATCCTTGATATTATTGTCAGAAATGCGATGAATATATATATATATATATATTATAGTGGCAGGTTCAAACGAGAAGTTAAACATTTTACGAGAAGTTGAGAAGTGTTTAATCATATATGATACACAAGCTTAATCATATATGATTACACACATATTATATTGGTAATACATAGAGGTTTAATCACATATGATTAAACACACCAACAGGCCGTTTAATCATATATGATATCACGAGAAGATTAGGTTAGTTTGATTTGGTTCCGATGGATTTAAAATTAAATTCTATCTTCCAATCTCTTTGAAGGATTTCTTAATTTGAAATTACTGGATTCCATTGAAAAAATCCGCAAATATGGGATTTTAAAATCTGTGGTTAATATTTCATGGAATTTCGTAGAATTTGTAAGTAATAATGGTTTAAAGTATATTTATAGAGTAAATTAAGTTTTTTTGTTTTTGTGGTTTAGAAATTATAGTCTTCGTTCATATGGTTTGTAATTAATTGTTATTTTCGTTCTTATGATTTACAATTTATTGTTATTTCTGTCTTCGTGGTTTACAATTTTTTACCGTTTTAGTCCTTTATACTTAAATATATGAATTCGTCCACATACGAAAATCGCAATTTTTTAACCACGTGGACAAAAACCGAGATTATTAATAAACTACGAGGATGAATATCGTAATTTAGTCTCATTTATAACAAGAATTTCATTTCATTTCATTTCAAATCCTATGACCAAACACACCAAAAACTCTAAATCATTCCATGAAATGCGAACCCCTCAAGACCATACCGAACACCCGTTTCACTTTAGTTTGAATAATAGATTATTATCGGGGTTAATTGATTATAGGATGAAATACATTAAAATATATAACGGAATTTGACTTGGTTCCCATTTCATATCAATTCGTTTACCTGCTCATCTTGTAATATCTCATAACGTGAATGACAAGTTTAACGTACTGATACATCATAACTCTTTCGTTAACAAATATTTATCATTTATAAAATATAACAAGATCAAAGAAGTGCTAGCCTAGTGGTAAGGCCATGGGGGATAGTGCATGGTATGCCTATCTACCAGGGTTCGAATCCTGGGGGACGCACTTCGACGATTCCCAGACCTTGGGTCGGTCTTCGGGTCGGTTCGGGTCCAGGTTTACGGGCATACCAGTCTATGGGTATGCGGGTTCGGTCTTGACCGAACTTAGTCGTACCTAGGCGGGTCCAGTCAATTGAGGCTGGACCGGGTCGCCGCGGATTAGTCGGTGCTGCCCAATTGGATGCCCGGATACCGCGGGTGCGTGTGTGTGGGCATAGCCCAAGTTGCCGTAAAAAAAAAAAAAAAAAAAAAAACAGATTACCGGTTAAAGTGGAACATAATTATACAAAATCTGAAGGTTTAAAACTTTATTATAAAAGGAATAAGAACTAAATCAAAACTATTAATTTTAATAGGCTCAATTATATTAAAACTCAAAACATATATATAGTCCTAGTCCTACCCTTTTTATTTAATTTTTATGTCTCCTTATTGGATTTTGGATCATCTTTAACTTTATGAGGTAAAGCAAAAGCTATGTTTTTTTGATAAAGAAGATGCACTTCTCCACTGCCAATATACCCTTATCATTCTTCCTCCCTATCTTCACACTCAATAATTACCATTGTGCCCCCACCACATAACCTTTAGTACTCGTGTATGCCTAGGTCAGTTTTTGTATACCTCGATAAGTATCATGGAAACGTGAAGTTAACAGCCCAAAGACCTCCAATAATCCTCGTTAGACTTAAATCAGGAACCAATGATACAACAACAAAATTAGGTTTATAGGATGCTGAAAATGTCTAAGCATGAATATGATAGTTTATAGGAGTTAAGTTTATAGGACCCAAAATATAAAGTGTTACAATAGGTTTGCATAACGCTCTTGGGGGTTTCAACAAGTTTTGAAGACGCTTTTATGATAAAGTATCATAGTAGCTAATTTATAGGACCATTTTGAGAATGTCCTATAAACCCATCTTTTTATATGACACTTGTTTTTATAGAACGTTTTTTCAAATGGTATTATATATAATTTGGTCCTTTAAGTCCTATAAAGTATCTTATTAGGACATTTTTCCAAATAGTATTATATAATTTGGTCCTTTAAGTCCTATAAAGTATCTTATTAGGACATTTTTTTGTTTGGTCTTATAAACTTAATTCTTATAAAATATTCTATTAGACATTTTATGCATCCTATATAAACCTAATGTTGTAGTGTGAAAAGAACCTCAAAACCTGAACAGTTAAGATAGCGAAGGGAACTTGAAGAAACACACACGGCCTTTGGGGATTCTTCTCAGCAAAGACAGACCCATTTTTTTTTCAAGTGGTGACACTATTGGACTATAACCAACGAATACAAGGATATTTCTCATGAAATCATAATAGATCTGTTGTTGGTTAGTTCATTGTTTTTCATATGTGAGGTCATGTGTTCAAGTTTTTTATCGCAAATAAATTTCAGAAACACAATAAAATCTGAAACTAAAAGCTAAAATCTGAGAGAATAACACTAACGTGATTCAAACTCGAGTATGTGGTTGAAGAAAAGTCTTTTCACGTGCCACCACAAAACCCCCTTCGGTTCTAGTCATGCAAAACCATGGGGGATTTTCCTGGCTCGCTATTCTCTAAGGGCTCTGAGATTAATCGAGATACGAACAAACTGTGACGGACAGCCATGGTTAAAAGAAGCCCCGTGGGATTTCCGTGGCCGGCTACGCCAACCCATGCATGTAGTATATAAATGTTAAATGGGTACGTAGTTGTTTTTATAATATTAATTATTATGGCAGAGGGAAGAGATCTCTCGATCGGGCAGCCATTTTTTTTGGTGTTTGCATGAAAATAGCGATTACTATTATTAAATAAATAAATAATTGCATATAATAAAATTGAAAGAGAGGGCTTAATTAGATGGTGTTGCTTTAGTTTAGGTCACTCCCAAGAATAAGAATAAGAAAAAGCAAAAGCAAAAGTATAAGCATTGCTTTTATTATTTTACACTTTGTTGGGATTCATTAATTCCTTGGCTGGCATGGCCCTCTTGTCTGTCTGGTCAAAGGTTTGTGTGAAGCACCAAACAAGTAACAGAGGTTTGCAGATCCTCCATCGTCCACAAATATTCACTTGTGAATCGTTTTCATTTTATGGGGTCTAATTCACTTAAAGAACACTATATATATATATATATATATATATATATATATATGTGGACTGGACCCACAAGACGAAAGAAAGAAAACCCATAATGATGATGTGGAACCAAAATGTTGGAGAAATTGGAATAATAAGTATCAAGTACTAGTATGTTCAATGGCAAGACACACTTTTGAGCCCATCTCATGCACATTATCTATAATGTTCAATCATCATTCATCACATATATATATATATATACACACATATATATATCAGAGATGGAGGTTCACATGAGAACAACAACTAAATAAGAGAAGATATCGGTTAATTAGTTTATATATGAATCATATATGATTAAATATATGAATTAGTTTATATATGAATCACAAAGGTTCATATATATCTAATCGGGTTCGATTCCCCGCGACATCATGTGGCGATACCCAGACATAGCCGCAACTTTTGACCCGTCAAAGCTGCAATTGTTGACCAGTCAAAGACGCAATATTTAACCAGTCAAATCCGATTTTGACCGAATGAAATGTTAGGATTACTTCTCTATTTCTCATATATTTACTACCATTTCTCAAATGAACCTCTTCTATATATATATATATAGGGTCCGGTTCAGGGGAAACCTCAAAAAAACGAAAAACTAAGGAACACCCTGGTAGCCCTTCATCTGGACGGTATGCACTTGTGCATACAGGTAATTTGTAACATGCATTTGTGCATATGCACAAGTGCATAATGCACTTGTGCATAAAAACCAAAAAACAACATAATTTACATGTATGCACAAGTGCATACTATCCAGATGAAGGGTTACCAGAGTGTTCTTCAGTTTTCCGTTTTTTTGAGGTTTTCCCCTGAACCTCCGTCTATATATATATATATATATAGAGAGAGAGAGAGAGGGGTGTTCAAATGCAACTCATCCCATTTATATGGTGCAACCCCTTTATCCACCACACATTTTATGTAATTAAAAAAAAAGAAAAAAATGTAAAAGTAAAATGTGTGGTGAATAAAGGGGTTGCAAGGGTTGCATCATGTAAAAGGTTGCATAATAACTCACCCCTATATACCTATATATACCCCTATATACCTATATATACCTCTATATATATATATATATATATATATATATATATATATATAGGTAGTAATTAACAAAAGGACTTGAATTGGCTCAAACCATATGTTGGATGGATATCGTACTCTGGCAACCCCTATGCTGCAGTTTACAGATGATGCAGTGAGCACCAGATTTTTGTGTTTCTATGTCCACCAACTTCTGCGTAGAGAGGGGCAGGGGCTGCACTTAAGGCATCCGATTTATAAACTTGTTTACACGTTCTAGATTTTGCTACATCAGTTTTCTCTTTCTCGCACGTCAATTTTCTATTTCATATACATTTCATAAACTTTTGATCCCAAATTATGGATCCGTCCATGCTTTATATAAAATATATTTTTTCATAAAATAAAAAAAGTGTGACGATAATTAATTTTTAATTTATATTATACCAACATTTTATATGAAAAAAGCAAAAAAAAAAAATTAAATGGTGTAAATTTGGTAGGATCCTCTATTTCTACTCCAAGGACCGCTCCACAAAAATGGAGCGGTTCTCCGGTGTGGAAATGTTTCTCTCCGGCACTGCCTCATTCCCTTGAATTGGTTCATGAACCTAATTACTTTTACCATTGTGGATACTCTAAGGACCGGTTATGTCACCGGTTACTAAACTCCTGATATTTTCACCTGCTTAAGGGCTCAATCGGTTTGCCCATCTCAAGGTTGCACCACTTTTTTGGCTTGAACATTTCATAAAACCTAGTCAGTTTCTTGATTAGAGACAGACCCATAAATTTTTATAGTTGGTGGCACAATTTGACTATAAGAATAAATCTTTTGAAATATTTTACAATATATTTATAGATTGGTTGATTTGGTTCCACAAGAGACCCATGTTCAAGTCCAGACCATAATTTTTTTCTAAAAGAAACAAAAAACACCAACATTTAAGCTGAAAACTAAAAAATTAACATTGGTGGAACTCAAATTCGGGGTTTTTATACAAAACTTAGCAACATTTACCAACTCTGCCTTTAGAGACTTACACCAAAGCTTCAGTTTCAAAACTATATGGTGGCACCCAACAAAACAATACGGTGGTACCTTTGAAAACGTATTTTTATCTCTTACAACAGAACCATGAAGCGGTTGTTCGTGCCATCGTACGGGAACAGGATTATGTAGGTCCGCCCCTGCGTTACTAGTTCTGGTCCTAATACCTCACAAGTTGATGAGGAATATGCATCAAGTTTTTACACAAAAAGTAACTAAAAGGAGTTGTAACACCCCGATTTTTGGGCTGAAGAGAAGTTGATTATACCAGCAGTGTTCCGCACGGCTCTCCGAACGAGAAACTGTACGAGAATCTAATTGCTCGCGAGTCCAGAGGCCGGTGCGACTCTCCGCGCGGGACGAATCGTGCCACCGAAAGCGCAGGGCCCTTGTACGCTGATAAAAGGGGAAATCGGCCCCAACTTCATTCCTCACCTATTTTTTCCCCCTAAAAACTCTCTCGTCTTCCTCTTCCTTCATAAAATCCGGCCAAGGAACTTATTTCTTCCCCAATCTCAACCAACCTCAAGAATCTTCATCATTTGGTTGGGATTTGGAGGCTTGTACCAAAGGCATCTTCATCCCCTTTACCAAACTCTCTAGGGTTTCACCCCAACCTTTTCCCCTTTTTTGAAGATTAGGAGTTTGTGGCTTATTGTGGGAATCTAGAAGGGTGTGGTTGATGGTTTCAAACTATGGCAAAGGTAATCTTTCCTTTTCTACAACTATGGAAATTAGGGTTATTGGGATAAGGTTAGATCTTCATGTAAAATGTTGGGGAACGATTCTAAATGGTTAGATGTGTATATTTACGGTTAAAAACTTGTGGATCTAGGTTTTTGGAGATTTATGCTTAAAGATTCATGTCTCTTCAAAAGAAGCTCAAGTTGGGGAAAAATCTAGATCTAGCCTAAATATAGCAAGGTGAGTTCAAATTGATTTGTGAAAACGTTAGACATGCCAAAATGCTCATTTTAAAGTATTTATGTGTTTTACATGAAATTATCATTTGCTGAGTTATTTAGTGGGTTTTGATCATTTGAAGTGTTTGACTTTATAAACCTTGTAAAACCCCCATATTTGGGATATTTGGGCAATTTGATAAATAAGTCATAAATAAAAGTGTTTTGATGATTTATTACATAAATGGAAACTACTTGGTAAAAAGGCGCTTTTAGTATCTGTTTGGGGGAAAGGCTTGATTTTATTTTGAAAGAATAAAAAGTATAAATCCATTTGGAAAACCATTTGTCCCAATCTAAACTGTATTGGAGTCTATTCAAGTATTTTGGAGCATGTGTTGTATGACGTGGGTCGAGTGTGATTATTTGGGGATCGTTAATCGTTGGTCAAAAAGGATTTTGAGATCTTTAGCTCGGTGTTGACTTAAAAGAGTCTTGGGGACAATTGTCCGGTTTTAATGGCTCAATGTAGAGCCCGGTTACGATTTACATACTAATGCACCGTGTTGCATACTGAGGTTGATTACATGCTCGAGTGCGTTGGTCATTCCTGTGTAGTCATGTAATGTTAGACTGTGTTGCATTGGATCCATATGCACGTAAGTCAATCTATTTTAATGGTCAATTGGGTATTTCGGGGTTGGACTTTGGGACCCATGTTTTACGACCGTGAACTTTTCAAGTAGGCACTAGGAGGGTTGAGTCTGGAAGTGCAACCGGGGAGGTAGGCACTAGGACCTCCGCCGCTTAAATTAATGCCTTGGAGGTAGTCTTTAAGTGTGTCGAGCCTTCGGGGTGGAGTTCGTTGGAATGTTTACCAAGGTCAACTGTCTCTTGAGGTGAAACTTGTTAAGAAGTTGTAGGGACACTTGGGCTTTTATGCCGTGAGGTGTCATGCGATTAACGTTGCAAGGGTGACATACTTTTGTGTTCCTCCACTCTCAACGGATACGGGTCTCCCTCGTCGTCGGCCGACAGTATTTTAAATGTTAACGCCTTACTTTATTATTGTTGGATTTGTGTGGTCTACTGTAAATGATGGCCTTAATATTGGGTTCCCCCGCGTATATTAAGGTTTGAGTGAAACACGTCATTCCCATGTTTTGATATTTGGTTTCCTTCCATTTTATGGTCGCGTGAGTATTGGGTTAGTGTCCATGTTTTCGGTGACGTATCATATATGTGAATTATTAACCATGATATATGGGTTGAGTATTTTTCCCCATCCGTGCTTGGGTGTCTTGGGATACAACGTTTTATCCATAATTTCTTAAAATGGGAGTCAACTCATATTCTCGTTTCGAATAAGTTTTGGTTGCATCACTTTATAAAGAGTGCTTTGTAATGAAATGTTCATATTTGAAAATGCATGATATTGAAAAAGAGTCGTCTTCACGTTTTAAAGTAAATCATTTGAAAGATTATGATTTTAAGTGGAGTTCATTCCTTTTAAAGGTATATCTATCCATGTAAAACTCTTGAACACACTAGACGTTAACCTAATCTTTTTATTTGTCGGCATGTGCAACAGGTTCAAGGTTGGGAATAGTTCTAGTAACACAGTGAAGAGAGAAGTACTAGTTGTGCACCCGTGGAGTGAAAATCTTGATGAAGTCTTCCGCATTAGGTTGAAGAGAGCAACTGTATTTGAGGTTAAGTAACACCCGACTTCAATGTAGTCCTATTATAGAGTTTGTAATTGTTGAGGTTATTTATCGAATCATGTTTTGAGGCGTATTGAGTTTGGATATTGTAGGAATAGTTCTAGTGACACTATGAAGAGAGAAGTGCTAGTTGTGTGCTCGTGGATGTGGAGTCTTCCGCGTTGGTTTTGTGAAGAGCAACTTGTATTGGGATTATATAGCATCCGACTTCGGTTTAGACCTTGTATCTAATTGGAGTTTATAATTGTCGAGGTTAATTATTGAATTTTAACTCGAGGTATATTGAGTTTTGATTAGTAAGAGGAAGTCTTGTCCCTATTTTGATGTTATATCGAAATTTTAAATTAGCTGCTCTTACCAAATTCGAGGGTGTTACAGGAGCATCGTTGCAAGAATCGGATGCGGAGAATGACTCAAACGGATAGAATATACAAGGATGAATGAAAAAAGAAGAAAAATGTGCAATAAATGCATCATTCTTGCATAAACACAACAACTAAAGATTCAAAAGTTAGTGTTTCACCCAAGGGGTCCCAACATTAGTTTATTATAGGGGTGAGCATCGGAAGCGGATACCCGTCTTTGGAACAGAAACCGCTTCAGAACTGCCGGTTCTGGAACCGATGTGGTTCAGGGATGGACTGAGTATGGTGAATACGGTGGCACGTGCCACCGTATTATTTCTTCGATGAAGGGTAAAAAAAGTTAGGTTTGTAAAAGGTGCAACCGTATCATTTTGGAAGGTGCTACCGTATTATTTTGGAAACTTCAAGAGGTGCAACCGTACCTCATAATCAACCAAAAACCAAAAAAAAACTATCGAAATCAACCAAAAAAACCGAATAATCCCTCGAAATCGATAAAAAAAAACTTAAAAATTCCTAGAAATCAAGCAAACAGCAATACCTCGAAATTGTAGAATTAGTCTAAAAACACATCGGGCAATATTGAACGTCGGTATAAAGATGAAGACACGTTGATAAAAACCGCTTTTTTGTAATTATTTTTTGTCTGTATTATATGTTGCGACCGTATGAAAAAATTTATGGATCCTTCCATGATGTGGTCAGGACCGGTTCCGGTTCTCATTTTATTGGAACCGTTAGCTGGGTACCCGTCGGGACCGGTCCCGTTAGGTACCCAGAACCGGAACCGATGGGTACCGGCTATTTTTTTTTAATAAAATACTAGTTATATACCCGTGCACGATACAACGCTAAGCATCTCAAAATCGACCGAGAACTAGAAATGACAATCATATTTCATTTTTTGTTCTAATTGAATCTTAAGGACGATAACATCTAACCAAATGAAAGTATGTACAAGATCTTTGTTGAATTATTAAAAAATGAATAGACTCGGTCAACTTTAGTTAGAGTTCTATTTCTAGAAATTAAGAGTTTGTTATCTTATTTTGCTACATATATATAAATGTATATATACACACATGTGCATTATAAAATTAAGATATATGATTAGTAGAAAGACTTTCAGTGGTAAACATAACTTATTTCTAGACTGAACGCTTTCAATCAGAAACATGAAAATAATTAGATTTTTAACATGAGGGGGCCGAAAAGCATAAAGGCATTCAAAAGGATATGTGGGATTAATATCTCGTATAAATACTATATAGTCTGGTTGTTCTATCACTGATTAGTTAAATATGACATCTCATATGTACATAACTAAATATTCATATATATAGGCTTGGCTGATATGATCAAATACATTACACTATCGTAAGAAATTCATAGCGATTTTTATAGACAGACATGCTACTATTATTGCATTCTCTGTTAGGAAAAAACTTGTACTTTTTACTGCCTTCTTGTCATTACTATTTTACCCATGAACCAAGCAGTTGCACACGTATGAAAAATCAACATAAGTAATATACCGTGTGGCTATTTACAACACCATTCCCATTCCGAGTTAGTGACTCCTTTGCTTCAAGTGCAAGGGCTTCAAGATTAGGTGATGACCCAAAGGTAGGTGGTTGATGAATGTTGTCATAAAAGTTTATCATCACTTTAAAGTTGAAGATCCCAAAATCAATGACAAAAATGAACAAAGAACATCAAAAATGGACACACACATAATATATATATATATATATATATATATATATATATATTAGTATAAAGTTTATATACAAGTGTAAAAATATTAAACAAACATAAACCAAAGTAGTTCATGATCCACTAAACTAATATATAAAAACGTTGAATGCATTGAATCCAAAAGTTGCCTTCTTCAACACCAAAGTGGGCATGCTAATTCCGTCTTGATCCAATGGACATTAAAAGCACAAAAATTGCAAAGAATAGCATACCTTTACAAAAACAAAGACACACACATATATGTAACAAGCTAGCATTACTCGCCGTCGTGAACGACCGCATCGATTCCATACTCATCTACCACAACTCTCGTTATCAACCGTCACCATTGTTGCAAGATCGATATAGTTATTGATGTAAATAAAAAATAAAAAATAAAAACTCCAAAAGATCTTAAGGGTCTTTTACTAAACGTTTACTTGGTAAGTACTTACCGGAAATTACTTATCTTATCGAGAGTGCATGAAAAGTATCGAGAATCTTACCCGGTAATTAAGATCATAGCAATGACCGCATCTTACCCGGTAAGGCGCTTACCAAGTAAAACACACTTACCAACAATCCATTTTGATAGCCGAGAATGCCACCCAATAAGGTAAGTGAGAGTGGTAGCCTTTACCGGTAAGCGCTTACTCATTTGGTAAACGGCCCCTTAGCCTAAGTTAATTAACTTTAATAGAAAGAGTTGTAATGAGAAGAAAGCTTAGGAATGTCATATGTTGATGGCCAAGGAATTTAAAGTCTTGAGATGCACACAAAGTTGAGAGAAGTGACCTGTTGGTTTGACTATTGTAGGTGTACCTTTGTTGGAGTTCAAAATGGTGATGAGTCAAAGGCCTTGATATGGGATTCGTTGGAATCCCCTTTTTATAAAGGAGCATAAACTGTCTTCTTAAGGAGTAAAGTTGTCAGCTTCTGTGAACCAGACTTATATAACAAAACATGGCATAGAGGAGTGCAGTGTGCATGCCTCTCCAAAAGTGCCAGAGGATGAAACTAATCCCTCATGGTAATTAACTGGGCTTTGGTAAGATCTAGTTCTAACTTAAGCAAGTCACACAAAACTATAGTAGAACACATAACCATCACATTATTGAAAGGAGAAAACTTGTCATTTTACATTGATATCGAATCATACAGGCAACAGATAAGCACAAGAATCAAAGAAAGAAACACAAGGCTTTTGGCTGTTAATGTATATAGAGGGCTCAGGCCCATGTCAGTATAGGGCCCAAGCCCATTTAGTCTACGTATATATATGTTGTATATTGTAGTCTAGGTTAGATTATTTATTATTTACTTTTCATATTGTACGTTTTCTCTCAATCAATATATCGAGGTTTCAAACCTTTAGCATATTCATCGTCTCCTTCAGACATATTCATCTTCTAACATGGTATCAGAGCTATAGGTTTATTCTTCGACATCTCTGTTCATCACTGTTCATCGATTTTGAATCAATCGATTGCCATCGCCTTTGAATCGAGTTTTGTTTTCTAAATCGATTGCCGTCGCCTTCGAATCGATTTTGGGTTGAATCGATTTTGACTGATTTTGATCTGTGTGTTTATTTTCCGCCGCCGCTCTTCCTCTAAAACCCTTGCCGCAGAATCGAATCGAACGCCTCTTACCGGTCGAACGCCCCTTACCGGTCGAACGTCCCTTACCGGTCGAATACCGGTCGAATCTTTACCGGTCGAAACATTCTACCGGTCGAATCTCTTTACCGGTCGAACCTTTTACCGGTCGAAGTACTCTACCGGTCGAACCCTTTATCCGAACTATTTCTCACTCCCATGGCTACCAATCTCAGTCACTCAAATCCCATCTCAGTTGTTTTCAATGGTAGCAACTACATTCTTTGGCATCATCATATGACAATTTTGCTAAAATCCTATGGTCTTTACACCTATGTTACTGGTGCATCCAAAGTTCCAGTTCAAGAAGCAGCTGAGAACGCTGTTGACTTTTCAAAACGCATGAATGAGTGGGACATCAATAATGCTCGTATTCTGGGTTTTATTAATGCCTCCACTACTTCTGAGATCAACCAACAGTTTCTTGGTTATCTTACCACCAAAAGTCTTTGGGATTTCCTTGCCAAGCGGTACACATCATCAGGCCTGTCTCATCAGTATCAACTGTGGACCACTTTTCAGAGCAAACGCCAGCTTCCTGATCAATCCATAAACTCTTATATCTCTGAAATGCAGTCTCTCAGAGATCATATAAGTCTTGGAGCACCACAGATTTTTGATGAAACAGCTCAACAATTCACCGCCTATTTCAACCAGCTTCATTTGATCACCATTCTGATGGGCCTTACTGATAAACTTGAGAATATTCGTGCTTCTCTTCTTCATAGGCAGCCTTTACCTACTCTTGAAGAAGCAATATCAGAATTGCTAAGTGAAGAAACTCGTCTTCACATGCGCTCACCAATGACCGCTACTGACCGCTACTGATAGCGTTCTCTACACGTCTCATCCCAAGTCCAAAGGCAAATGGACCAATAACAATCATTCCAAATCTGTGGGAAAGATGAACACATCCGAGTGTGCCTTTTGCCATTCTCCTGCTCACCTTCTTCTTGATTGTCCTATCCGTAAGTGCCGTAGGTGTGGCATCACTCATCCACGTCATTATGAGTCTGACTGTCCAAAGAACTCAAAGCAGACTGATTCTCAGAACCGGACTCACGCTGTTGCTGGGCCTACCATTGTTGATACTGAGGTTTCTACAGCCTCCTCACCTGACCTAATGGAACTGATGCGTCGCAATCAGGAACTCATGGAGCAGATCATGTCTGGTGCTATGGGTATGAATTCTCCACACTCAGCTGCATCAGGTAACGTATGGCTTTTTGACTCTGGGTGTTGCAATCATATGACACCGTGCCCTGATGGTTTCGTCTCTAAGAAACCACCTCAACAAATTACGTCAGTAAGAACTGCTGATAACACTGGTCTACCGGTATCCTTTAGTGGAAATGTTTACACTCCTCATATTCAATTACCGGATGTTCTAAATGTTTCGAAGCTATCTCTGAGCTTAGTTTCGATTGCGCAACTTCTTGAATCTAATTTGATCATTTTATTTCATTCTTCTGGTTGTGTTGTACAGGATCCAAAGACCAAGCAGATCCTTGGACTCGGCCGTAAAGTTGGACGGATGATTGAAGTGGTTTATCTGCGTCTTCCATTACCCTCTTCAAGTCTTGTTGCCTCAGTTTCCAGCACTTCTTCTTTTGAGTTGTGGCATGCCCAGCTGGGTCACTTATCTCTAGCCAGAATAAAATCATTAGCTCATTTAGAGGTGTTAGGAAATTGTATATCAACTGACAATATTTCTTGTTTATCTTGCAAACTTGGCAAACATCATGCTTTACCTTTTGAAATGAATGAGTTTAATTCTACTTCTCCTTTTGATCTTATTCATTCTGATGTATGGGGACCAGCACCACATCCATCCATGGGGGGTGCTCGATATTTTGTGATTTTTATTGATGATCATACACGTTTCACATAGATATATCTCATGAAACATCGTTCGGAATTACCCCAAATCTATATTATGTTTTGCCCGGATGATTCACACCCAGTTCTCAAAATCTATAAAGATTTTTAGAGCTGACAATGCTATGGAATACAAAGAGTCATCTCTTCTCTCCTTTCTTCAATCTCAGGGGACTCTCTCTCTCAGTACTCCTGTCCCGGCACATCTCCTCAAAATGGTCGTGCCGAACGCAAACACAGTCATATTCTTGATACGGTTCGCACTCTTCTCATATCCGTTAAATGTCCAGAACGTTTTTGGGGTGAAGCTGCTTTCACTGCAGTTTATACTATCAATCGTCACCCTACTCCCATCCTTAATAATAAGTCTCCTTATGAGGCTCTTTATTAGGTCACTCCGGCCTATGAACTTCTAAAAGTTTGGGGTAGTGCTTGTTTTGTTCAACTACAATCTCATGAACATACCAAACTTGAACCTCGCTCCAGACTGTGCTGCTTCCTTGGATATGGTATTGAGCACAAGGGTTATCGCTGCTGGGATCCTATCTCCCAGCGTCTTCGTATATCTCGTCATGTTACCTTCTGGGAACATGTTTCTTTCTCTTCTATATCCAAGTTTCGTGAGTCTCCTAACCTCACCACTCCGTTTTTCACTGATGCTTCCGTCTCATTGGACTCACTCCAATCTGACATCATATCACCTCCACCTGTTGTTCCAACTCCTTATGAGCCTGCCTCTCCTAGTTTTCCTGATCAACATCAATCATCTGCTCCATCCGCACAACCAACATTTGAGGTGCCTGCTGAGTCTTTGGCTCCTGGAACTTCTCAATCTCAGAATGTCAGACGATCAGAACGGGTAAGGCAAGTTCCTTCTCATCTTCGTGATTATCATGTTTATGCTACTCTGCTGTCAAATCACGAACCTACTTCCTACAAGGAAGCCTCCTCTAACCCTGATTGGCAGAAAGCTATGGATGAGGAACTTCAGGCACTTGACAAAGCTCAGACATGGGAATCTGTCCCTCTTCCACCAGGCAAGTCACCCATTGGTTCCAAATGGGTGTTCAAAATCAAAACCAAATCTGATGGCTCTATTGATCGGTACAAAGCTCGTCTTGTGGCCAAGGGCTTCAATCAAGAGTATGGTATCGATTATGAGGAGACTTTTGCACCTGTTGCTCGAGTCACTTCTGTTCACAGTCTCCTTGCCATCGCAGCTACCAAACAATGGCCTCTCTTTCAGATGGATGTTAAGAATGCCTTTTTGAACGGTGACTTATCTGAGGAGGTCTACATGACACCTCCTCCAGGCGTTCGACTTCCACAAGGTCATGTTTGTCGTCTTCGGAAGGCTCTTTATGGCCTCAAGCAAGCTTCGCGAGCTTGGTTTGAGAAATTCAATTCCACAGTCACCTCTCTGGTCTTCTCACCCAGCAACTATGATTCAGGACTATTTACTCAGACCACTGAGGCTGGCACAATCTTACTTCTCCTGTATGTGGATGATATGATTATTACTGGCAGTGACTCTACAGGCATAGCTAATCTGAAGTCATCTCTCAGCTCCTGTTTTGAGATGAAGGATCTTGGTTCTTTACACTATTTTCTTGGTCTTGAGGTGCTCTCCGATTCATCGGGAATTTATCTGTGTCAAGCCAAATACACCTCAGATCTTTTGTCAAAAGTTGGGGTTACTGACAACAAAACATCATCCACTCCTCTTGAGCACAACCTTCATTTGACTCCAAATGCTGGACCTCCTCTGCGTGATCCTACTTTATATCACCAGTTAGTGGGGTCACTTGTCTATCTGACAGTGACTCGACCTGATATTGCCTATGTTGTTCATATTGTCAGTCAGTTCATGTCTGCACCCTGTTCTGATCACTACGCTGCTGTCCTGCGCATTCTTCGATATTTAAAAGGGACCATGTTTCATGGTCTTCATTTTCCATCCACCTCATCGTTGACTTTGAGAGGTTTTACTGATGCTGATTGGGACAGTGACATGACTGATCGTCGCTCCACTACTGGCTACTGTTTCTTTCTTGGCAACTCTCTTATATCCTGGCGAAGCAAGAAACAATCTCTCACAACTCGGTCCAGTACTGAAGCTGAGTATCGAGCACTTGTTGACACGGCTCAAGAACTTGTGTGGTTACGCTGGCTACTCTCTGACATGGGGGCTCCTCAACAGTCTCCAACTCCATTGTGGTGTGACAACAACAGTGCCATTCAGATTGCTCACAATGATGTCTTCCACGAGCGAACGAAGCATATTGAAATTGACTGTCACTTTGTTCGTCAACATGTGACTCGTAAGACTATTCAGCTTCTTCCTATTTCGACTCTTGATCAACCGGCTGATATTTTCACTAAAGCTCATTTACCAGGACGGTTTCGTGACCTAGTTTCCAAACTCCATCTGGTTCATTCTTCTCCCGATTGAGTTTGAGGGGGGATGTTAATGTATATAGAGGGCCCAGGCCCATGTCAGTATAGGGCCCAAGCCCATTTAGTCTACGTATATATATGTTGTATATTGTAGTCTAGGTTAGATTATTTATTATTTACTTTTCATATTGTACGTTTTCTCTCAATCAATATATCGAGGTTTCAAACCTTTAGCATATTCATCGTCTCCTTCAGACATATTCATCTTCTAACATTGGCCATTAAAACCAAAAGGCCATCTCGTAGTCAAATAGAATTAACCACTTGGCTACTTATATTAGAGGTCGTTCACCAACACAAGTTGGGTAAGAGTGTGATTTGGGTCAACATTAATCACTTACCAAGTACGAGTCCCTCCCTTAGCTTACCAGGTCAACATCATGGACCAGTAAGAGAGGTTGGGTTAATAGTAAAGACATTTCAAGGCATAACGTCCTAGAAGTGTAAGCCCTCAGTTAGCAGTTGTCAGCTGAATAGCTGGTTGCACAATAATCTACAGAAAGAAGTGAGGGTGCGATATAGCTGAACCCTGTAAATTCTCTTAACGAGATTTAGAAGGTTATATATAGTTCAGGCAGTTACATTAAGCCAAACTGGCATGCAGTTTTTGGTTAGATCCCCTTACTGTGTGCACTGAAAGCACCATAATGTGCCACAAAATGAGCAAACTCCCTTATCCTATCTCACTTTCAACTTCAGGCTTCTAAATCAAAGCAATATGCAACTAAAATACACACATTGAAAGGAAAGAAAAACTGCAAATTGCAGACAAACTCGCAGATGAACCAATCATATGTTGGATAAGGAACTGCCCAAAGGGTTACCTTTTAATAGTGATAATATATATAATTAAGAGAATTTACAAGAAAAAATATACATATAGCAAAACAATTACATAGTTCTTTTACTATGTATTATCATAGCAAAATAATTTGAGTCATACCATGGGAGGGAGGACTCATACTCGGCTGTTTTCGTCTCCGTTTCCCAATGCTTCCAGCTTCTCATCTATACATATACACATGCATCATTAATTAATTAATATGTGTCCATGTTGAAGCCAAGATAATACCATCGTCTATTGCTACTTGGTTCCTTACAGTATATTGTTTCAACTTTAATCCGTAGTCGTTTAATATAAAATATTTGATTATTGATCCTCAAACATCTAAGATGTCACTCAATAACGAAAAATAAAATGCTTTTATGTCCCACTTTATTTGTTGCAGTCAATACATGTGTGTGTTTGTGTGTGTGTGTTACCTTTGCTCTTCCTAAAGCCATGATGAGAATACAGTAAAGAACATGAGACACATCCAAAACGAAGATGAATATATGAAGTTGATGAACCCCATCATAAGACATAAACGACACTTGTCAACATAACCATGATCAATAATTAAACATTGTCATGATTAGTGGGTATGTGTTGGATTCTGGTAAGAAGTTGGGTTAACATGAGAAGTGATTATCAATAGTTGGATCCACATTAGGATGAGATGCACCGAGATAAGATGCACCAGATTAATTCCCGTATAAAGCGCGATTTGAGATTACAAGTGAACAAGGGTTCAAATTCACTTCTCAGACTTATTACATCAACTCAACTTCTCACACGATCCGTCGCGTGTTATTTAGAATTAGTTAATGAAGATGGAATAAGGAAAAAAAATACTATAACTAATACCGTACCTTTTCTGTGCATTTGTTGTCGCCGCTGGTTCCAGCCAAAATGTGACGGCTGCTGTCACCGGCCATCTTTGACCAAGTGAGGAGTCTCCACCAGTTCTCTATTTCTTCTTTATTTGAGTTTTCGATCTCATTCTACTTATTGCATGGATGCCATGTCGATGCCACGCTATCTGATATGCATATTTTTGTAATCGAAGTTGTTCCTACCGTCAATAGCAATGATATGAATCCCAGCAGCATAAGTTCTACCATAAACACCAAAAGATAAACAAAATCATATATTATTACAGATGCAAAAACGAATGTGAAAATCATCTCAAATTTTGTCAAATTCTAAGCTAAAATTGCAGTGATTTATGTATTCAAATCAGAATCAAACAAATAATATGTGTCCAATTGAATGCTAAAACTCAGTAGATGTTAGAATCCGATCAAATTATGTTAGCACCTGCTTTAATCTTTTCCAACAATTCATAGAGAGCTCTTTTATGTTTCTTCTTCAACCATTGGATGAAATAACAAGATATCAAACATATTTTAATCAGTATACACTAACAAAAATAATTTGGATCAAATTGCTAATTAACATAATTAGCTAAAACAGAAGCATCAAGATAATATAATTGAAACCCATGGCTAAGAACTCATTAAGGTTCCCACAGAGAGTTTGTTTATACCCATATCCACCCAAAAGAGTTTTCAATATAGAAACATACATCGAACATGTTGCCTTGCGCCATTGTGTAATTAGTAATCTAACCTCACCCAAAACAGCTAATGCTTTATAGACGTTACCTCAGGATGATTTCTGATTCCTCCCTTCATCGGCCCATGAGAATTATCATGTTGCACTCTGGATCTAGCATATGACACAAAAGTTCCATCATCCTTTGGGATCGTGCACTCCACCTGGTCGAAAATCCAAACATCACAATCAATATCATCAACAAAAACCAAAACAATCAATTTCATAACAAATTATTAATTCCACGCACCTTGAGTTCTCTAAACGGAATCAACAGTCTTCTCAAGTTTAGAATCTAGTCCAAGCAAAGGAGCAGCATGAAGAAAGTTCCGATTTGTTGCAGCAAGAACGTTCATGGTGATCATAACCCAAAATGCAGATACAAAGCTAAACATTCAACCACCAAACCAATCGATTTCTCTCGTGTAACCAAACCAATCGATTTATCCCCCTGATTCTTAGACTTGGTCTTATAGAACTTGAAGTCCCAACAATCATATAAGTCAGTTAACCACTAAACCACCAAATTTAACTTCATAATAAATGAAATGGGTCTGAATTAATGTATCTTCTATTTGTCAAATCTCAACATACCTGTTGAAAACTTGAAGAAAAGATGGAAGACAGAGACAAAATCGCAACTTTAACGAACCCTCATTTACCAAAACAAGAATTCAAATGAATTCAAGCAAATAGGTATCTTCTAAATGAAAAGAATGTAAAACATTGTAATGCAATAGATCAGTAACTCATGGTTCAAACTTTAAAAACCTTAGATTGTTCAATTGAGAAAGCAGAGAGAGAGAGAGACTTACGGCGTAAACCATGTGGAGCGTTTGATTGAGCAGAGAGGCTTGCGATTAGGGTGAGGAAGAAGAAAGGTGAAACGCCATTTCCCCTTGTCGATAGAGCTCTGTATGGACATTAGGAACAAAGCAACCATATTTTATTTTGCAGGTGGGGAGGTCGAGTGATTGCAGAGACTTGTGGTGTTTGGTTCACAAAATGGAATTTGATGGAGTCGGAATCCAAAAATTTTGACTTTGAAGGAATTGGAATGGAATTTAATGGAACTTAATAGAATTTGACCACGTGTTTTGTTGGTAGGAATTCAATTCCTTCACTCAAGCCAAGGAATAATGAATTCCTTAACTTGTGGAATTCAATGGAATTGAAAGGATTCAATTGTTTTCATTTTGTGAACCAAACATGGACTTAGAATTGGTCAATGGAATTGGTCATTACAATTATTTCAAATTCCTTCCAATTCCATGAATCAAACAACCCCTAAAGTGTTTGGTTTACATAATGGAATTTGATGGAATTGGAATTCATCGAAAGAATTTGACTTTGAAGGAATTGAAATGGATTTTGATCACACGTTTGGTTGTTAGGAATTCAATTTCTTCAATGAATGATGAATTCCTTAAGTTGTGGAATTCAATGGAATTAGAAGGATTCCATTGCTTTCATTCTGTGAACCAAACATGAGTTTGGAATTTAGTCAATGGATTTGGTCATTCCAATTCCGTCAAATTTCTTCCAATTCCATGAACCAAACAGCCCCTTAGAGTGAGTGATTGTAGGAAACTTGGGGGAGGAAGTATACGTCGTGGGGGAGAAAAAGTAGGCTTTCAAAACAACCGTTAAACTGTTTTAGAATTTTAATATAGTAGTATAGATATAGATATTTTATTTATTTATAAAAATTTAATAAACTACCTTTTAGGGAAGCACATTTTGTAGTATTTATTAGTATAAACTAATTTTAACGAAGTGAAGTGTTTTGGAAGCAACCTTTGTAATATTTATTTGTTTTGGAAGCACTGTTTGTAATATTTATTTGTTTTGTAAGCATCGTTTGTAATATTTATTAGGCATCGTTTGGCAAAAATAGCTCATAAGCTAGCTTATTTTTTGGATACATGTTTAGATTGACATAAGCTAACTTATAAACTAGCTTTTTGATAAGCTACTTGAAGTAGCTAATGAGTAGTTTTTTTGTGATTATTCCAATTATGCTCTTATTAATATTTATTATTATATATTAACTATTAATTATAAATAATTATTAGTTATTAAATATTATTATTATTAATTAATTAATATTAATTAATATTATCTGAAAATTATAACATAAATTTTAATTGTACATAGATATTAATTTTTAATTATTTAGAATTATTGATAATTATATCAAATTTTTTTAATATTGATAAATATATTTTATTTATCATTTATTATTATTTTTGTAATTATTATTTGATTATTTTTTCAATATTATATGTAAGGGTTATTTAAAATTATAAGTTAATGTAGATTTTTTTTAAATTTTGGTTTAAAAATCAAAATATATGATATATATATATATAATAAATTTTCAATTTTTTAATTAACGTATTTACTACCTTTTCTGTATTAATTAATATATTATATTACTATAAATTTGTTTTAATAATATTATTACATATTGTAATTGGTTATTTTTCCTATATGTCATTTTTGGTAATTTTACATGTTTATAAACTAGTTTTTACCAAACGTGACTTTTTTATCACCTAGCTTAGCTATCAGCTAGCTTATCAGTTATCAGCTAGTTTGCCATATATAGCCTTAGTTTTTATCGTATTAGTTTTCACGTTTGTGGTATTTATTTCTTTACGTTGGGACTTTGTAATATATTAATATTTATTTTTTATAATGAATGATGAAAAAAAATTTAAAAATTAGACATTGGGTACCCGGTATCAAAACCGGAACCGGCGGTTCCGAGACCGGTCCAGGAATTTTGAGCGGGTACCCCCTTCTCACCCCTAGTTTATTGGGTAAATCGTGAGTTCTGTAAGAAACTAATTTGTATATAACTTGGATTAAAACTTGAGATTATATGAACGCTTGCTTTTATTAAGTGATATTGCGATCCAAATCCGCGTGACTATCACGAAATACACTCGAAGATATTCTCAAATTTAAGCCCCAATTTTGGCGGAAATTGTTTTCTTTTAAAATTAGAGAATCACACTCGTTTCTATATTTATGCTGAGAATAACGATCAGAAAGGGATATAAACGACAAAAACGTCTAAAAAGAATAACAATAACTTCGTTGACCAATGTGAGAACCAAAAAATTAAATAAATATTGGTTGTAGACCGGTCTTTAACCATTCAAGCTTTAACCGATCTGTTAAACGGTTCAGTGTAAAAATGTTGTTACTTGTAGGGACTACCGGTCTCATCTGGTCCCTTTGTACTAGGGGTGCTCAAAAACCCTACCAACCCAATCAAACCTAACGCAACCCAACGCGAAATAACTCAACCCGAAGCAACCCGGTGTCTAGTCGAGTTGTAAAATCTTCAAACTGTAGGTATTGGGTTTGATATTTAGTTACTTTTATTCGAACTCAACTCAACTCGATAAACCCAATATTCTTTTATTTCTTGGATTTAATATGACTGTTGAGTCTATTAACATGCACATTAGACAATTACATCATCACGTACCTCTTCTCATATACGTATATTTTCAATATATTCTCCATCTCTATATAACTCATTTAAAATATATGTTCAATAATTGTATATAACACACACACACACATATATATAGGGGGTCATTCAAGAGAGAATTTGATTGTTTGTGATAATTGTGAGATCCAATGTGAGCCACATATTAAAGGATAAATTAGGAAATATTTAATTTTGGTAATTTTGATTGAAATTAAATTTAAAGGGCATTTTAGGTATTAAAAATATCCTCTCTCCGGTGTGAACCTTATTCCGACAGATACACGATGTGATACCTAAAAAAGAAACACCGTTAAAAAAAGGTACATACAAAAGATAATGATTGTGATACCCAAAATACATTGCGTTACACTGTGATTACCCATTGTGAGACATACAATGAACATTGTGATTACCATTGTGATAGACTCAAAATACATTGTGTTACACTGTGATTAACATTGTGTTACACTTTGATTACCATTGTGATACACTCAAAATACATTGTGTTACACTATGATTAACGTTGTGTTACACTTTGATTACCATTGTGATACACTCAAATTACATTGTGTTACACTGTGATTAACTAATAATATATTTTAAAAAATAGAATAAAATTAAACCAGCAACTTATTTTTAGGAAGCCATTTAAAACATTCCATTATTCAAAGATTCCTTAGTTATAAAAAATAAGATATTACCAATTTACCCTTCCATATTAATGAAAAAATAAAATTAATTACATTAAATATGTGACTCACATTAGATCTCACAGTTATCACAAACTAAACAGTTCTCATTTGATTAGACCCCTATATATATATATATATATATGTGTGTGTGCACACCGAGAAAATTAATTAAATGTGATATACTTAATTAATAAGTTATACCAAATGGTTGATATAAAAGAAATTATGAGTAGAGTAGAGAAAACAAGTTGGAAGAATACTTTGATGTACCAAAGTACAAACCCGATCAATTCATAGGAATTGGGTTGCACGTTATACAAGTTAACTTAAATCAAGCCCAATCAGTAATTAGTTAAGAAAGGGTGGAATAGGTAATAGTCATGTCCAACCAGTTAACCGAAATAATGGGATCTACACTAGGTTTGTTGGACCATAACCAAGGATATTACCGTTTTATATATAGTTGTCATATATAAATCACATTTTTTTAATATAACAAATAACGATGAAATAATGTAATTATAATGGATAGAGCTCGTGAGATAAGGTAAATTAGGATAGGGAGTGCTTTTTACTATTTTAGCTCCCTACATTAGTTAAAATGTAAATGTAGGTTCTCAAGACACAACCGCATATAAAAAACACCACATCAAAATGCCATAACCAAATATAAAATCCAACAAATATTAACTGTATATATAGTTACAAGGGGAATTCAATTGATGGATTGGTGGGTACCTACCATTTAATGAGTGACTTGGGATAAAGACTTATAGGTTGCCATCGGCAGAGTGCTCATCCCTCCCTCATTCTCAATTAACTAGTGAAATATTTCTAGAATTGGTAGAGCCATTCACCCAATATATCAATCAATCTGCAATCAAGATGATTCTTGATGTTTGGACTTTGTGTAACCCAGAGAAGTTAGCTTCTGAATCAGCTTCTTTTCCGCTTCTGCCTATAACCGCAACAGGATATGATTTACGACCAGAGAAAGAAATCATGATTACCAAAAATTGCTAAATTTGTGTCTAAGAGGCTGTGTGGTTGGTTTTCGATTAAGTCCTGTACTGTGTGGATTATTCTGTCTGTATGGATTGAGAGAGTTTTTCATAGATGAAAGGAGCGTGTTGTTTTAATTGGGAGGGGCAGGTTTGGAAAAACATGGTTTTCTGCATAAACCTCCCCCCTAAAAGCTTACCAACTTTCTATATCATTAAGTCACCACCAGGAAATCATGTATAGCGGACCGAATAAGCAGCGAGTCCCATTAAGCTTGTTAAGATGTTAACAAATAGGCCCTAAGGAAGAGAGAGAAAAACAGAGAGATTACCTCAAGCATGGGACTGTCCTTCGGAATGTTGCATGCCAACGTTACAGGAAGGCCAGTCTTCATAACTATGAAAAATGATGCATGTCAGACCTCAGACTAAATAAATGCATTTATTCATTTAATGATGCTAAGGCTATGTTTAGATACTAGCTGATGATAAACTAACTGGTAGCTGAAAAGCTAGTTGTTAGCGAAAAAACTAATCACGTATGGTAAAAACTAAAAACTAGTCGACAAGGTACGAGCATATCAAATGTAAAAATGACCTAAAAGAAAAATATAGCATTTATGTCAAATATATAACGGGTAAAATTGGAAAAAGAAAACCCAATGAGCTATCTGAATTAGCTTCAAAAAGGTAGCTTAACCAAACAAGGCTTTTTCAATACTAAGATAGCTTACGGTTGCCAAAATTACCCAAGTGTATAGAGGGCTTACCTATTCTACGGGCAATACCAGACCCTGTATTATCAGAGGTTCCACCAAGAAGCGAGCTTACACTAACCAAGTTGTTCTGCAGAAATAGTCACAGTATTATGATGATTGTAGTAAATGAGACATAATATAACATGTTCATAAGTGAATACTTACTGGTCTTGTGGTTGCAGCAGCATATAAATGTCCAAATTTAGCAGAGTTGCAACCAATCCATGCATATATCTACAAGAAATATGGCACATGAGCAAGACCACGATGCCAATTGTGATCATGATCAAAGCAATTAAAATTGTAATATTAAAAAAGATACATATCAAAGCAATTAAAATTGTAATATTAAAAAAGATACATGAGGCTGTTATGAACTGGGTTCCATTTCTGTAAGAACAGATAATGAAGATGAAACAGACTAATCAAATGATTACATAAAGGAAAAACAAGATAAACTCTAGCATCCGAGAGGCTAGAACTCTCCCATATAGAACCAGACTAATTTTCTCGATACCTATACTCTCCTACCAACCCCTATTTATACAAACAATTTATTCTAGAATATAACATTGGGCTTGGGCTTGGACCTGTATATCTCAATGCATGACAGAGGCCTAACAATTATTCCCAGATAGTCCATAAATACATTTAGGCTCCGTTTGGTTTGATGGAACGATTTGAGGGATTTGTATTTCATGGAAAGGATTTGGAATTTTTGGTGTATTTGGTTTGTAGGATTTGGAATGGAATTTAATTCCATTCTTTATAAACAATTTTAAAAAAATAATCATAAAAATAATTAAATTACTTTTTTATTAATTGATTATTACAAAACACATGTGTAACTTATTTTCAAATATTATTACATACAAATAAAATCCCGTGATATACCAACTATCCGTTTGAGATTTCAAAATCCTATGTTTGTGGGATTTCAATGAAATCCTGGGATTTTAAATCCAGGAAACCCTTCAAATATTGAAATTTGGTTATTATAAGATCTAAATAAATAAAGTAACGTCACTCGAATATTGAAATTGGGGCGTTACAACATACATGAACTCCTCTCGATGATTTCTATTCTAGTGAAACTCAGATGTAAATTTGGTGGATACAAATTTGTAAAGACGGAGGGCCATAAGATGAACAACAATCACTAATTTACTTGAGAATCCATGGTATTACAGCAGAGAGATGTAAAAAGATGAGGTTGACTAAGGTTCATCAAGTTGTGCTTGCTTGACTGAACCTACAGTTTCATCCTCATCTAGTGAGATTTACAAACCAACTTCTATTAGTCTTTATTAATTAGCTCATTGTGCTCAAATTCAGAAACATATATCCAAGTATATGGTTTGGCTCACATCGAGCTTTCTCAATAGATTCCAAAATAATTATAGGCAGATGCACATTCATCATATTGATAGAGAAATCAAAAGATTACACTCTCTATAGGTGGCTTACAATCAATTATCTGGCTTTCACGGGGTAGGTCTCTCCCAAAGGTTCTCACCTAATTGATTACAAAACAAAATGATCTTCCCTCTAACCCCCTTCCCTATTTATACTACCCCTTCTATCTCAGCTAACTATTAAGGCAAATGTAACAAAAATGAAAAATATAACCATGAAGTTAATAATTCACCCTTGGGGAACCCAAAGTCCATCTCCTTCACAGAACACCATCCTAGATTATCGTTACCTTAACAATATCACATACATTGTATTAACGACATACTTTTAGATTACCAAAAGCAAGACTTATAAAAAGGAAATAAAAAGAAAGCATTATTACAATCCATCATTTCCATAAAAGCTGCAACAATTTCAATCATGGATGTCCCATGAAGAATATAAGGTTAACAATTTCAGAAAGTGTTGCAACTTGCAACTTATAGTTACCTATTTACACACTGTAATCACCAGAAAAATGTTATGAATTGGGCTAAATCAACAGACTCCAAAAGTAGAGCTGAAATTACCAAATGACCGAAGGAATTTAACAGTGAAACTAAAGAGTTTTTTGGCTATTCAAGAGGCAAGAGCTCTCCTAAAAACACACTCTTACTATTTTTCTCGATACCTCTCTCACTACTACACACTCCCTATTTATTAACAAACATAACAGACTCTAGGGGGAAAATACCAGAACTACCCCTTCTAGAATATATATCTTACTTACGGACTTGGGTTTGGGTCAGTGCATAACAACAAACTACAAAAACTCAATGATATTGATTTGGGTTTACAATATTCCATTATCATTCTCATATTTGGTACATTTGTCAAACAGTCAAAGTTATTATACAAAACAATGTGGCCAATGATCCGTTGCAAATTTCGTGGTCCACAATTTCAGATGGTCTTCTTTTTTTAGTTCGCTCCAAGAGAAAGAGAATAGATTTCTATGAAGACTATAAACCGTGGCTTCATATTCCTAATTCGACCTAACATATCTTTAGCACCACATGGCCACTAACAAAATATCATCTAATATTAAAGGTAAATTTGTTAGTATAACGAAAACTTGAAAGTGGATGATCGAGAATGAATCTCTGAAGACAGAATCCAGCAAAAAGTAATAAATTGATTGGCGAAAGACCTGTTTGGGAAGACGAATGATCTGAAAATTAAGAGAAATGTCGTTGAAGACGTCAGAGAAGCAAGTGATCTGCATGCTACCTTCATCTTTGTCCGGAACCTTTGAGATCCCCAAATTCAGAAATTCATTCATAATATCAGCACCACCACCAGCTTTTGTCATTAACCCTGATGACATTGACTCTTCTGTTGGGCCGGTCTTACAGTTTTGGATGCCCAAAATGGAAAGCCAAAAAATGCCCCTAATATATAAACAAAAGCAGACAAAATATATTATTTTAAGAAATTTGGAACCTAATCAAGCTAGCCGACTCATTCCCACGCGAATTTTTATTAAATATAACAAAATGATACAACATGGAGGAGATAAACCAGAACCCCGAATAACTAAACATAAAATACATCACTGATTTTTAAGCAAAAATATCAAGTACCTTATCATAGTTAGCATTTGCTAAAAGCTTACTTTCAATATTTAAAATTGTTGACGCTTTCAATCTTTTTTGGCTCATCGTAGACCGCAAACATGACAACCAACGATATTATGAACTAATGAAAGTATGAAAGTTAACATAACACTAATGAAACAATTATCCAATTCTAAAATCATAGCCTATCAACCAAATGGAAGTCAAATAAACAAACCAGTTTCCACTATTCAAAATGAAAATGAAGTAAAATAAATAAATATATATTAAAGAAGCGTGACGCATGGACCATATATTAACATCATGATTTATAAGCAAAACCAAATTCGACTTAAGTGCTTGAGATTAAGATGTGAGTCTTGAGTACTAACTGTGCGATCATAAATTCATAAGCAATCCAATAATTCAAATATTCAATCACAAATTAGTATAACTTGAGTACTATCAAATAATGAAATATCAATTATAGAAGAAAACTTGAGAAATGTTGCCCACTTGCCACTGTCCAGATACGGCTATTCCAAATCCAACCAAAAGTTAGTGAATCACTAAATTAAACAAATAGATGATGAAAACCAACCAATAATTAAACTCTGGTGACTGCTAATCGCTTGATGAATGAATTAAATCAGGTGGAAATATTTAGAAGGTTAGGGTTCTTCAAATCGAATGGTTGAACTTGAACAACTTGGACAAATCGAGAGGTATCTCTTGAAATCAAATCAAGATTGGAGAGTTAGGGTGCGTTTGGTACAGAGAATGGAATTGCAGAGAATGGACAATCCCAGTAAAAAGGTTTATACAATGAACAATTGGTAAGGCTACTCTAGATGAACAATCCCAGTAAAAAGGTTTATACAATGAACAATTATACATGCAATTAACGCCAAATACATTCAATCGCACAAAACTGAAGCAATAATCATGTACCTTTGGATTACTGTAGAAAAAACCTAGGTTAGGAAAAAACTTTTGAAATTTATGAAGGAAAACAACATTATGAAGGAAGATACCTGCAGAAATGAAGGAAGATCGAAGGTAAGAGAAAGCGAGAGCGACGTGATAGAGCGAGAGCGGCGTTCACAGGGTCTCGACGTCTGCTGTTCGGAATCGCGACCTGAGAGAGAGCGCCGTGAGAGAGAGCTCGCCGGTGGAGAGGGAGAGCGACGGGAGGGAGAGAGAGAGAGAGCGACGTGAGTTTTTGAGGGAGGCGATGTGTTTTTTTCGTTGGAACAACTCTCCTAGTCTGTTTCAATTCCAAATTTTGAATTCTCACCTTTTCTTTTCACTTTGGGGAGAAATAAAAGTAGGGAAATGGAATTTGCTTATTTCTCATATTTTCAATTCCCTAACTTACCAAACAAAGGAATTTTGGTCCATTCCTATTTCTTTGTCTTCAATTCTTTGTACCAAACGCACCCTTAGAGAGTTCAAGCAGCAGAGAGTTGGAGATTTTAGAGTTTCCTTGAAATCGATGGAGGCAGATTGCGGGCGAAGTTATCGGGTTCGGGGGAGAGGAGAAGAAAACGGGTATCTGTAAACTGAAAGGATAAAAATAAAATGGGCCTACTTACTAATTTACTATAGGGAAAATTGTATTAAGGCTATGTTTGTCAAACTAGCTTATAAGCTAGCTTATGACTGATAAGTTAGTCGGTAGCTGATAAGCTAGCTGGTGACTGATAAGCTAGTTGTTAGCTGATGAAAAAGTCACATTTGCCAAACAATGCCTAAAATGGAACAAATTTACACTCGTTCCTATTTTAGGAACCAACTTTTAAAATTATTATTTAAGGGTCTCAAATAAACTTTTCGTTTATTTAAGGGTCTTGATAACCTGTTAAGCAGGTAATAGGTATCTAAAAAATGATGTGGCAAAAAAATTAAAAAAATTATATAATATCCACATCAATCTATACTATATTATAAAAATGATATAAAAAGCTCTTATTTACAATATTTTAAGCATAAAATACAACTAAATAAAGGCAATTACTTAATTTACAATTTCATAATGCCTTGGTACAACTTATCCAAGCACAGTATCTCACATCATCATCTATTTGTGAAATGGATACTCATTTATTAATATAAATATTTGTTTTTTATATTTAATGGACGATTTGATCAATATTATTTACTATTATCAATATCTATTTTTTATATTTATTGGACGATTTGATCAATATTACTATTATTAACTTTATTTTTTATTTTATGATTTGCTCTTAATATATCTATGTCTATATTAGTTATAATCTCATAACTAATATATATATATATATATACTATATTATAAAAGAATGCATTGATCTAATAAATATCTTTTAATAAAAAATAAAACAGATAGTTTATCTCATAGTGTTTGTCCTGTATTTAATATGTTTATTTGCAGTTAGTCATACAAATAAAAACATGAGACTTTAATGAGTTATAATTATGTTTTATTAACTTATAATTTTGAATTTTAACTAATATATTTATACTATATTATAAAGCATTTAAGCTAAACTCTTAAAAACTAATTTTTATGCATTAGATACCACTTATTAATGCATATTACTTAAAATCCAAAAGTACAAAATGATTAAAAATAAGTACAACTTATAAAAGTTCAATGTTTGAATTCGTGTAACTAACTGCAGATAAGCACTTATTTTTATTTTCTAAAATATCTAAATTTTTTAACTATTGATATAACTAACCGATAAATATAAGAAAATTCGAGATAAAACACCTTATTTTTATTTTTTTATTGAAGTATGTTATCTTTTTAATTTTAAATATAAAATATCTTAAATATAGTTATCATTTAAATTAAACATTTTTTGACCCGTAACAAAATATTTTATTATTATTTTTTATAAAAAAAACATAATTAAACTAAACTAAAATATATTTTTGTTTTAAATCTAGGTTTCTCAAAATCGTAAAATAAAATTAAAAAAAAACTAACAAAAAGTATGAATAATGATCGAGGGTTCGAGTTCTAGATTTTAGAAACTCGCTGCATTGCGAGGGTACATTTCTAGTTATAAGATAAAGAATACATGTTTTCTTTTTCATCTTCTTCATCAATAACAATCAAACCCTAGAACTCAAAATCATAATCAAACCTAAACTAGAAACAATTAATCAAACATTAAATCAACTTCTTCCATTATCTTATATTGAAACCACCAACGTAAATCAACCCTAAAAATCTATCGAACCCTCCCAATTGAAAACTTCATTTTCTCCAAATCAAATATGTTTTCATCGTGAAGTCGAAGAACTATTTGAGTTGAGAGCTACAGACACGATGTTCATGAGGCTGGGTTTCCAAGAGGTTTTCCAGTCACGGTTTTTCTGATCATGGTTTCCGGCCACGATAAAATCTAGGTTTTCAAGAGTCTCGATCTTCATGGAAGAAAGACACGATAGAGGAGAACAATATATGGGTTACAAAGGCGATGTAGGTGTCGGGGTTGGATGTGCAGAACGGGATTTGCAGACTCGTCGGAGTCGTGGATGATAAAGGGGGAGGGGACGAACACGATTCTCATTTGGGGAGGGGGCGCTGATTGCTAACAAGGTTGGGTTTTTTAATTTTTGGTTTTCTTAATCTGGTTCTATTTAGAGGGTAGGCTTTTGTTTTGTTTTGTTTTGTTTTGTTTTTTTGTTTGTTTGTTTAGATTAATATATTAATTTTGAAGTACTATAATTACGTGTATTTTAGTTTTAGAAACTTGTATATTTAAGAATTATTTTTCAGTTTTTTATAATTAAAAATATTAAAAAAGGGATAATTGAATAAATTTTTTGATTATTAATTATTTTTAATTATATCATATGTGAAATTTTAGTTTTTTTTTTAAATTTTAAATATGACATGGATCTTAGTTGGCAATTACATGGGCCATCTCATCATTATCAGGTTATCAAGACTCTTACATATATGAAAAGTTTGTTTGAAACCTTAAAATGATAATTTTAAAAGTTGGTTCCCTAAAATTGGAATTAGAGTAAAGTTGGTTCCATTTTGATACAATTTTCTCTTTACTATATGGACTTAATTTTGATGCCCTATTGTCATGTGTGGGCTTTGATGCCCACCCAAGGCTATTGCCCCGCTACCGCTAGCCTGGTTTAAAATGGGTCCCGGATCGAGTCGGGTTAGGTCTAAATCGGTCCCGATTCTAAACAGTGTTTTTGTAACAGGTCCCGACGTAATAGTTCTCGATCCCAACCAAAATACTTCGGTCCGGTTAAACTTTACAAGGCCCAGTTATGAGAACCATTCCTGGGCCTGTTCCTGGGTCGGGTCTAAATCAGTCTCATTTAATTTTTTTAATTGATTTTTAACTACAAAAAATATTTATTAAAGAATATGATCAATCAAATACATCAATCAAAACACTATAAAAATATGTTTTTGTTATAAAAAATTTGGTCAATCAAGTATATTTTAAAATATTTAATTGAGTCAATCGAATACACTAAAAAATACATTTTTAATACACTTAGTAAAAAATTTTGGTCTTCAATCAAATACAATTAAAAACACATTTAAAAATACATCTAAAAATAAATTTTAAACAAAATATTGGGTCATTTCCATAATTAATCACGGGTTGGGCCAGGCCGAGCCTTGTTTTTGGTGGAATATCGTAACCAGGCCAGGACCAGCGATCCCAAACTGTCCCCGTCCCCGTCCTCCGCCGGTCCCCGTCCCGACTAGCCTCTCCATGGGACGGGTCTGCAGTCTTCTTGTTGTTGTCTCGTGGAAGAAGGTGGTGGCGTACACATATTGCAATATATATCCAAGTTCATTGCTGTAAAAAAATTGAAGATTTGGAATATGAGGATATGTTACAGGTCGGACCACACCGATTGAAAGGGTTAAACGGACTACCCATTTACCATCCAAGTTGAAGGACTACCATATGTAGTGTTGATCCAAACTCTCTTAGTGATTTGATGATAACCCTTAGAAATACTTAATGAAAATTACATTTAACATCTGTATGTACTAGTGTTTCACCATCAACAATAACATACTGAGTCTGTTCTGTTAGGTCATCTAAGATTTGAAGATGATCTCTCCTTTAGTTTGTGTTTACTCTTCTGTAAATGATTGTACATCTTAGAATTAGTATGGTTCTTTATAATAGCTTAGTTATGCATAAACAGACCGGTAAGTCGAAGACCTACCGAAATCAACATGAAGGAAGTCTACTTTGCGGATTGAGATGAACTTCAAGAAGACTAAGCCTTGTCTACCAAAATCATATTTGACAGACTACCCATCTGCCGAACCCTCTTCTGTTCGGCATCCCCCTGCCACCTTTTCGGCAGATTCCATCTTTACCGATCCCTCTCGTGTCGGCAACACCTTTTATGTCAAACCCTCTCAATTTGACATACTTCCTCATTCCCAATGATCTTCTGACAATGGGAATAGAAGCTTCTATCTCTTAGAAGATATTCACTTGAGTTCTGATTTGATTGAGACGTTTATTTCTTAAAAGATCTCAAAAAGATTTGAATCAAGTATATTTTATTAAGATATTGTACTTTCATAGTACAAAAGTTACCTTTTGTGTTGTGATAAGTCACCTCAAATATCTTATAATTTATTAATAATATCTCAACCACCCTTGTATTAAATGATCAATGTCCTTTGCAATCATTGCCTTGGATAATATTTAAAGGGTGGAGTTAGTTCCTTGCATCTCACGCTTTCAACTTAAGATTTCTCCTTTGCAAGATTTCAAGCAGGTTGTTAGCTATTACTTTCTCTCTAAGATTTAGTCTTTGTGTTCTATAAGTCTTCTTTGTGTTAGATTGTTAGAGTAATTCTTAGCTATTCTATTCCGCAACAATCTTTTGTTTTCTTTGTGTAATTCTTGATATTTATATCAATAAAAGAATTAAAAATTAAGTAAAATTTGTGTATTGTATTTAACCCCCCATTCTACAATACTTGTTTTGCTAACTCGGGACCAACAAGTGGTATCAGAGCGGTAGATTTAACTTCATAAATCAGATCCGTAATGACATCCTTGTCAAAAGTTGATTTTTCTTCTATTTCTCAAAATTCTTCTCATACTGATAATGGCTCTATGGTCAAACCTCCTAAGTTCAATGCTAACAACTTTTCTCTCTGGAAAAGTCGAATGATGCTATTCTTAGAAGGTGCTGACAGTCGTTATCTGACCGTTCTTCGTGAAGGTCCTCCTATCCCTAAAGTATGGGACAAATTTATCAAAACCTCCAAAAAGAAAGATAAAGAAAAAGATCCTCTTTTCCACGTTTCCGATGACTCATCTAACGAGGAACGAAATTCTGCTACTGGTAGATATATTCTGAAGCTTGAAAAAGAATACACTGATGAAGATAGACGCACCATTGGACTTGATTCCAAAGTGCGAGCAATAATTGCTCAATCTCTTCCAGATGAAGTGTACCACTCTCTTGTGAACGTTTCTACTGCTAAAGAGATGTGGACGACTCTATGTGTTCTGTACGAAGGTACAGATGAAGTCAAAAAGTCCAGAAAAATTTCTCTCGTTCGCAAATACGAACTCTTCTCTCATTAAAAGGGAGAATCTCTTTCTAACTACTATAACCGTTTCAATAGTCTTTTAAACGATCATAAACTCCTTGGGAAGCTTTATGACAACGAGGAAATCTTATGTAAGTTTATGGATGGTCTTCCAGATTTCTGGGAGAACCTCAGCACTTGCATAAAGACAACCAAGGACTTGGAAAGCCTACCTCTTACTAATCTCTATGGAACTTTCTTCAATTACGAACAAACTCGTCTTGAAAGGAAGACCATTATCAAAGAGATAAAAGCCTCTTCTATGGCTCTTATCTGTGATGGATCCAAGAAATCTATGTGTATTCCTCGTATCACTTACCCTTCTGATGACTCAGAAAGAGAAAGTCATGATGACATAGATCACTCCTCGGAGGCTTATCTTAGTGAAGCCGATGATGAAGGAGAAGATATCTCTGTTGATCAAATGATGGAGGAAATGAGTATGCTTGCAAACTTTTCTAAGTATAGGAAAAACCCCTCCTCCAACCATTTTCGAGGCTACCGGAAATTTCCTACCTCTTCTTCTAAAAATTCTTTGAACAAATCCAAGGAGGATTCTGAGTGTAGAAACAATCCTCCTAGGATCTCTAAGTCCAACTTTTCTAATTCTTCTAAGAGGAGATCTCAGATCTGTTTCTACAGGTAGATCACATCCTTGAAAACCTTCTCCTTCTTCTTCCTTCAAAGATCTCTCTAACAAAGCCGACAAATAAAAAGCCAAGTATAAGAGAGAGAAGGAAATAAATTTCAACTCTCAACGAAGAGGAAAAGGTTTAATGGCGGAAACTCTTGACTGGGCTGATGAGCCTACCTCCGATAGTGAGAAAGAAGTGTCAAGTAAATGCCTTATGGCAAAACTTGATGAAGAAGCTAAAGACTCCTGCTCTAGGATGGACTTTACAGCTGAGTGTTCCTCCTCCTCTTCTTAGGTACATCCCTTCTACTCTCTATCTATTGAAGAAAAGATTGAGGCCTATGACTCTTTAACTGTATTTTTTCATAACGAAAAAGATGCAAAGAAAAGAGCCAATGATCAAATCAAATCTCTCTCTTCCCAACTCCGGGCTTCTCTATCTCATCTAAAACATTTTGATAAACTAAAAACTGAGTTGGAAGACTTGAAAATGATAAACTATATGTTGGCTAAAGAAAAGAACAAACTTCTCAAGCGTCTTCAAAAAGAACAAGAGATAGTAAGAAAATGGAACACTTCTTCCAAAAACCTTGAGAAAATTTTTAAAGACCATGTAGTTAGTGACGAAAAATTTAGGCTTGGCTACTTGAAAGAGGACGCTGACTATACTCCTTCTGAAGATGTCCCTTCCCTTCTCAAAATCCTCCTCTTTCATCTAAACTTCCCTCCTACTCTTCTGAATGTAATGATACCGATTCAGGAGATTCTAACTATGTTTATTCCATGAATCTTTGAGATTCAAGGAAGTTTGGTATCTTTGTGTCTGCCAAACCATCTAAACTCATTCTGAAAGAAGATCAAGATTCAAATGAGTTTGTCAAACCTGTTAATGATCTTCTTAAATCTTTGAAACTAAAAGAATGTTCTTCTTCTTCCTCTTCTTCTCCTTCTCCTAAGAAAGCTCCTTTTATTAACAAAGGAAAATATGTTGTTGTTGATCTCCCCAACAAAAGAAAGATTACACCTTCTTCCAAAGGTAAATCTCCCATGAACACAACAGAATTTATTCCTAGGGCTTTGAAAATAAAAAAGTCCAAAGGAATATCCATAGATCCTCCTTCCTCCTCTGAAAAAGGAATTCTTGGACCAGTGCCTCGAAACCCTCACATTCCTTATAACTATCCCATTCTTCCTCACTCTTCTAAATCCCTAAAGTCTAAATCCCAAGGAAAAGTGAAAGCCTCATCTCTTGAACCCAAGAAAAAGTTCATCTATAGAAAGTGCCACAACTGTGGTGATACTTTTCATCTAGCCAAGGATTGTCCGAAAGACCATATTGAATGATATGATCAAAATGATCCTGCTTCTTCTTCTTCTTCTTCTAACCCTAAAGGACCCACCTCAAAACGGGTTTCAAAGGACTAATTTGTTTGTGTCTGCAGGTCTATGGGCATCATCATACATGGTATCTTGATAGTGGGTGCTCACGACATATGACAGGAAATAAATCACTTCTCTTAAACTTTGTGAAAGAAAAGGGACCGAATGTAACTTTTGGTGACAACTCTCGTGGTTCCACTAAAGGTTATGAGACTCTTTCTAATGGATCCATTACTTTCAACAAATTCGCCTATGTGGAAGGACTAATGCATAATCTTCTGATCATTAGTCAACTGTGTGATTTAGGTTACTACGTGATTTTCAGAGAGCATGACTGTCTCATTACTGATAAACAATTTCACACTGTCCTATCTGGCTTTAGAAAGGACAATGTGCATGTCATCAATATGAGAGTCAAATCAACTGAAGACGAAATCATATGTTTCATTTTTGAAGACTCAGAAAAGAAGAACTGGCTCTGGCATAAATGTCTCTTTTATCTCAACTTCAAGACGTTAAATGCTCTCTCAAACAAAGAGCTAGTTGTCGGTTTGCCGAAAATCTCTTTCTCTTTCATATGGATCTTTGTGGGTCAGTTAGCACACCTAGTCTTAGTGGAAAAATGTACATTCTTGT
This sequence comes from Arctium minus, assembly GCA_954870635.1. Lineage (NCBI taxonomy): Eukaryota > Viridiplantae > Streptophyta > Magnoliopsida > Asterales > Asteraceae > Arctium > Arctium minus. The sequence continues at coordinate 68,539,902 of OX941092.1, read as the reverse complement.
CATCGTTGATGAATTCACACGTTACACTTGGGTATTCTTTCTCAGGTACAAAAGTGATACAACTGAAGAAATCATCAATTTCATCAAGAAATCTGAAGTTCTCAACGGTCAACTAGTCAGATCAGAAGTGACAACAGGACCGAATTCAGAAATACTACCTTAGATGCCTTTCAAAACTTTGCATCACTCAGTGACAAAGGTATCTCTCAAAACTTTGCATCACTCAGAACTCCGCAACAAAATGGTGTTGTGGAAAGAAAGAATCGTACACTATGTGAAGTTGCAAGGTCTATGCTAAGTGAATCAAACCTCCCTACCTACTTCTGCGCTGAGGCTATCAATACAACATGTTTTACTCAAAACCGATCTATCATTGTGAAAAGACACAACAAGACTTCCTATGAAGTCTTCTATGGCCGAAAACCAAACATCAGTTTTCTTCATGGTTTCAGCTGCTTGTGTTTCATTTTCAATGATCGAGAACATCTTGGGAAATTCGATCCCAAGGCTGATGAGGGTATCTTTATGGGCTATTATCTATCTTCTAAAGCCTATAGAGTCTACAATCTAAGGAGAAAATGTATTGATGAATCAATACATGTGAAGTTCGATGACCATAAGACATCTCCCTTATCTTGTGATGATAATGAACTTCATGAGTGGATCACTTCATGTGTTGGAGAAGATTCCCCAAATCTTTTGTCTGAAGGACCTCCCTATGTCCCATTCTCGGAAGCTTCCACTTCCTTTAACCATAGTTCGACATATTCCCTACCGACTGCCGAACCTATTGCCCCTACCGAACCAACCTTACATTCTTCTCCTCTTTATCATACTCATCCTATTCCTACCGATCCTTCACCCTCATATTCTCCTAGCCCATTTCCTGCACCTCTTCCTCCAGCTCTAAAATGGACCAATGATCATCCAATTGATCAGATTATTGGTGATCAACAAGCAGATGTCCAAACTAGAAGAGGTGCTGGAAACATTTGTCTCTATGTGAACTTTCTCTCCATAATAGAGCCCATGAAAATTGAAGAAGCTCTAGCAGATCCTTGTTAGATCACTTCCATGCAAGAAGAGTTGTCTCAATTCGAAAGAAACAAAATATGGAGACTTGTGCCTCGTCCATTCGGTAAGACTATTATCGGCACTAAGTGGGTCTTCCGAAATAAGATGGATGAAGTCGGCACTGTTATTCGGAACAAAGCCAGACTTGTTGCTTAAGGATATTGTAGATCCCAGATACAGTGCAATCACGAGATAATAATCAATGAAGAACAATGAATGAGCCACAACTTCTAGTCATATGATTAATACTCAATAAAGGTTTAGGTTTACAGAGAGAATATCTGATACGAGAATGTAAACCTATTGACTAGAATAATGACGTCTAACTTAATTATGAAACAAAACAACCTTTAAATATGGTGCGACTAAAGCCTAATGGGCGTGAGGCCCATTTACAAATAACTTTCTAATAATTACAATTTAAACCCTTATAAATGCGTTATACAACCTTTAACGCACTAGGACTTTCAGTCCTACCAATCTCCCCCAAAAGTTGAATAAGGCATTTTCATCTTGAAATCTTCAGGCATTGATCTTCTTTCCCTCTTGAATCTTTGAAGAACTTTGGTGTTGCTTGTCTTCATGTCTTTCCACGCTCCCCTTTGAATAAAGTTCTTGGTTTTCATAATTTCAACTTTGTAACCAGATTCAATGTACAATAGCCTCGACTGAACGCACTATTGAGAAACTTTCAACTGTAGAAACTCAACACATCGGATCAGCATACAAGAAATATAATGTGTGAGTTACGTGACATTCCTCATTGCAACTTCAGTTTAAAACAAAGAATCTGTCTCTGAACCACGAGTTGAATAAACTTTCAGCCTAAGAACTTGTTTCAATCAGCTCGTAGGAGGTATCAATGAGTAGCAAACACCATATGATAAGGATAGAAGAACCAATAAAATCTTTTCTACTCAGCTACAATCTTTGAATCCAAAGGCTTTTCAACCTCAGATTTAAGAAATTATGTTGCTCCCCCTCAGATTTTGCTAACTCCCCCTTAACATGATAATCTATGTCTTTGAATTTTGTGTTGTTCTCCCCCTCATGATGATTAGGATAATCCTGAGCATCATGTATCTTCAAAGACTAACCGGATGAGTAGCAAAAGATCAGATAAAGCGATTAGTAACCAAGGGTAACAGCTAACACAGAAACACAATAGTAACTGTTATCACAACAATTTAGATAATTGTGTGGCCTATTTTCAGAGTTGGCAACGATGTATCTCTGATAGGACTTCCAGTTATCACCGAAGTAAAATATTAAAAATTACTTCTCAAACTGTTCCGACAATATCACAAAGATATGCAAGAGGAATAATAAAGATTCGTGCGTGTGTGAAAGAAGTATAACTCATATTGATTAGGCTCAAAGATTTATTCAACCTGGGACGCAAGTTAGAAATCAATAGACTCAGTGAGATGAATATGAAGTTCGGAGACTGGAGCTGATGTCTTCCTTTTTCAATATCTAAGACCTCCGAGTGAGGAATAGATAGATTGTGTGCTAAATCTCCGTGCATATATGAAACAAGTATCTTTTGAGAGATACTTGAGTGGCTAGGTGGGGTGACACGAGTTATCGACATTGGGTCCATGTCTGTTTCAATATCCATCTCCAAAGAACGAGAATGAATAGATTATGTGGTAACCCGGATAACTGACTCGGTTTGGTAAGGACCAATAATTCTTTTAAGTCTTATCACATCCTCACCTTTTTTTTAGACACTCCAAACTCATCTACCAATCTAGAACCCTCACTGATATCTATGAATTGGATGTGTTTCTTGGGTAGGTCCTTCCGGTTCTGGATTGACCATAAAAACTTTATGAGCCCTAACACTCCTTTAACTCACCAAAATAGAACATTGAAGTACAAGTCAAAACATTGAAGTACGAGTCCTGAACTGAAGTGTTCAGAAGTCGATATGAAAATTTAAACAAAAAACATGGTACTCCCCCTCAAAAGTGGCATAACCCTTGATTGTAGTCATGTGACATGAATAATCTGAATTAAATCATACATGACATTCCTGCAAAACAGATTAAGAAGATTTTGGTTTTGGTATCCATGCTATGATGGATCCTTGTTGGTTAATTGCCTTGGCTTTGAAGCTACTAAATTAAGGATTGGGGATGCTATAAGTACCATACCAACTATTAACGTACCTTGGATGCACAAAGTCACTTTTTCCACAGTAAGTGCAACAAATCGTTTGCCGGCGCAGACTGATCAACTTTCCTATAGAATAGACATAAGTAGGTGAATCAGTCTTGGAAATAAATGACTTTATATCAACTACAGAAGAATCATGAGACTTGTTTCCATCACTCCTTTCTGTAGTTGGTTTCTTTCTCCAAACCATCTTGACTTTTCGAAACACTTGATTATTTGAATCATCAACGAGATAATTATAGAAAAGATTTGAAGAACGAATCCGATCTTTTGAAAATTCATATGATTTGACAAACTTCTTCGAAGAATTAGATGTAGAAGGTGAATTTGAAGAATAAGGAGATTGAACAACAATATCGCGACTGACTTGTTCAGATAAATCAACTTTAAGATTTATTTCTTCAAGTTTCTTGACTTTTGCAGATAAAACATTTCTTTCTTCTAGAATCAAGTCAAATTGTTTTTGTAATTCGGATTTTACCTTCTGTTCTTTCAAAATCTCTGTTGTTAATTCAGATAATTTCTTTGAAAGCTTATGAATCTCAGTTTCGAAAACCTTTCTTTCACTTTCAAAATCATTTTCTATATTGTTGCGTTTATCAGATATCTCTTTAAAAACTGCAACATTCTTCTTTTCAAGCATTTTCTTTTCTCTCTCAAAAACTTTTCGCTCTTTCTCAAAAGAATCTCTCTCAATTATCAAAACGTTTTCAAAATCAGAAATTTGTTTTGAAAGTTTCGCATTTTGAGCCTCAAAAACCTTTCTTTCATCGAAAAATTTCTTTGAAAGCTCGAGAATCTTTCTTTCAAGATTCTTCCTTTCATTTGAGAAATCGACTTTTTCTTGTTCAAAAACAACAAGTCGTTTCTTTAGGTCGAGATTTTTACTCTCCAACATGTTTCCTCTTTCTTTAAGCGCCAGGTTCTTCTCTTCTTTGACTTCAAAATCTGCAACTTTTCGTTCAAGTTCAGATATTTTCTTTGAATTTTCATGTAGATCCTTTTTCTTTATATCAACTTATCTTTCAAGATCTAAAATCGCTTGGTGAAAAGAATTTATTCGGGCATAAAACATAGAGTAATTTGAACTATAATCTACGATGTTTTCAAGTTCTTTAATCCTGCGCTTGAGCCGATCATTGTTGTCCTGTAACTGAGAAATTTGTTGATAATTCATTCTTACTTGGAAATCTTAAAGTCCAGGGACAGAACCTGACAAGAGATGAGACTCTAAAGTGCAAGGACTAAAAGCGACAACGAGTGAAACTTTGAAAGTTTAGGGGTCACAAATGACAAACGACCGAAACTTTGAAGTATGGGGGCTAAAAGTGACACAAGCTAAAACTTAAAACTGCAAGGACTAAAAGTGACATAAACTGAAACTTAAAACTAGTAGGACTAAAAATGACATATACTAAAACTACTAACTAGAGGGACTAAAAGTGTAAAATTTGAAACTTCTAACGGACTTAACTGGACACTAACTGAAAAAGGACTAAAAAATGAAATAAAACTAAACAAACTAACAAACTAACTGGACTAACGGAAACTTAACGGAAAAAGGACCAAAATGAAAAGAAATTAACCGTCACTTAACGGAAACTTAACGAAATTACTATTCATCGTCTTCTTAAATTAGACGCACCTGCAAAACTCGTAAACGGTTAGAAATAATCAATGAAAAACAATCGTTAAAGCTCCCTGATCAGTCCTCAAAAGATTAAAACTCAAACGGTCACCTCACGATCACAAACGAACCAACCGAAAGTTTATCGAAAAACGATCGACAACTTAAAAATTCAGTAAGGGTTAAACCTTTTCGACCAAAAACGATCGATTATGTTCCCTTAAGCTCCCCTCAACTGATTAGAACTCGAATGAATCTATCAAACTTACGAACGAAGCAACCGAAAGTTTTTCGGAGAACGAACGAGAACTTAAAAACTTGATATGAGATGAAAATTTTCGATAGAAATCGATCGTTTAGACTTTGTAAGCAACCCTTAACAATTTAAAATCGAAAAGGTTTGTTCACGATCACTACCGAATCAACCGAAATATTTTGAAAAACTAACGAAAATCTCTAAAACTTGCTGTTCACAGGGCTGATCTTTGGTTCGCTGGACACCGGAGAGGCCGGGAGACGAAGGGACCGGGCGGGGAAGGGACCGGTCGGGGAGAAACCGGTCGGGGAGGGACCGGGCGAGGTATCGGCCGGGGAGGCACCAGGCGTTAGCTTGACACCGGGCGCACACCGCACCGGTCGTCGACCATCAACAAAGATAACATCCGCCTTTAGAAGTTGAAATGGCTTTACTGAAAGATCGGCGGTATATATATATATGAATACGTATGCCTCCAAAGTTGACCAACAACAATAAACTTTGAGATGGCTAACACAAAATTATTATGCAGCGATATATAGTCAAAGGTGATGATAGAAAGTCAAAGTTGATGGCTAAATGGTTGGTACCGGGAGCTTGTACGACCCGGTCAAGCAACAACTCGGTCGACTTGTCGACAACAACCCGGTCAAGACAACAACCCGGTCGAATTCAACCCGGTCAAAGATACACGGTCCGGGAGAGGTTCTTCGATAAAAACGCGATAACCAGATAACTTTAATCAGATTAATCAACGAATCAAATCTTAAAGCAAGAACTTTAAGTTTCAGAAAATCGACTAACTCAAACACTTAACCCAGAAAATCAGGAAATCTATTAATCAGACTTAAAGAGATTCCCAGAAAATCGAATTCAAAGAAAATCGACAGATAAAGACTTAACTCAGATATTCATATAAACAGATGTTGAAGAAAATCGATATGACCACAACCTTCGATATGAGCCCAGAACTAGATATAAACCCAGAACACAGAAAATCGAATATAGCAAAATAAGCGATTAAAGGGTTTTAGACAAACCTTTTTGATCCTATCGAATAAAATTAATTCGATCCTGCTCTGATACCAAATGTAGATCCCAGATACAGTGCAATCACGAGATAATAATCAATGAAGAACAATGAATGAGCCACAACTTCTAGTCATATGATTAATACTCAATAAAGGTTTAGGTTTACAGAGAGAATATCTGATACGAGAATGTAAACCTATTGACTAGAATAATGACGTCTAACTTAATTATGAAACAAAACAACCTTTAAATATGGTGTGACTAAAGCCTAATGGGCTTGAGGCCCATTTACAAATAACTTTCTAATAATTACAATTTAAACCCTTATAAAAGCTGTCAATTACTAGGTGGAAATTTGGTCAGCTGGTCCAGTAAGAAACAAAATTCGGTATCTACCTCTATTGCTGAAGCTGAATATGTTGTAGCTGGCAGTTGTTGTGCATAGATCTTGTGGATGAAAAATCAGCTGCAAGACTATGACAAATTTTACTCTCATATACCTATCCTATGTGATAAATCCAATGCCATAGCAATTGCTAACAATCTGGTGCTGCACTCCAGATCTAAACACATTGATATTCGGTATCACTTTATAAGAGATCATATCTCTAAATGTGATATTGAACTTCATTTCATCTCTATAGATCTTCAGCTTGCCGACCTCATCACTTAACCACTGGATGAAGCCAGATTCAACTTTCTCGTTGGATCCTTAGGTATGTTAAATTTTGTTTAAGTTAAAAAAAATTAAGTTTTGGCATATCATTTTCTTACCGACTTTCTTAATTTCGGTAAACCTCTCGAATACCGAAATTTCTATCATGTCGGTAAATCCTTCCTTCATTTCGGTACACCTCTCGAATACCGAAACTTCCTTACTTCGTTACCTCTCACTGAAGTATCCCTTGCAGAAATCCTTCCAAAGTTTCGGTACCTCTTGTCGAAGTATCTCTCATATTTCAGTACATCACAACACTTCCATACCGATTTATTCTTTGCCGAAAATCGAATACCGAATTTTCCTTCACTCTATCTTCGGTATCAATGATAATGTGTCATCCTTATCCACATCTCTCTTGCTGATATCCTTTTCGGCACCTCTTCCTTTCCCTATCAGATCATGCCACGTGGCTTTACAGGGTTTGTGTTACGTCTCTGACAATTAGCCGTTTTCGGCTATTCCACTTCCCCATTTCGCACGATTACGCAGTACCATCATTACCAATTAATAATATTTAATTCATTTTGAAATCCAATCTTTCCCTCCAAGCTTCTCACCCTATATATTACTTCATCTTCTTCATTTTTTCACTTTTCACTCTCTCGATTTTCTATCTCATTCTCTAAACCTGCAACTCCATTTTCGAACCTCTCTTTCTTCAACAATGGCTTCTTCAAAAACTTTGAAGGCTTCCAAGACCACCACTCTCTCTCGGGAAACTCTTGCATTTCCCGCATGCAATCAGGTTGCCCGACTCTCTGCTGATGTGGACCACCCGGAGTTCAACCAAGTCTCCCTTTTCCTTCAGAAAACACCATTACAACATGCTCTCACGGTGTCTACCAAGATGAGCAAGATGCTACTTGGAAGTTTCTGGCATACCTGTAATTATGATTCTGACTCACACCAGGTATCTGCTTCCATCTTTTCTTCTGTAGAACACTCCGACCTTTCTTTTGGGGTCGATGATGTTCGATCGATTCTTCGGATTCTAGAGTTTGACGTCTACGCTCCGTTTCCCACTGGTTGGGAACATGAGGAGGTAGTTGCTACACTCAACTATGTGCATGAAGGGAAAACCAAGGGTTCTATCACTCTCCTTCGCAAGAACATGGGTGCTATTTGGAACTACTTCTTTTCTCACCTCATATACTGCATTTCCCACAAAACGTCTGGGTGGGATCAATCACCTACTGCTATCACCAGGTTGACACATGCCCTCATCTTTATGAGGCGCATTGACTTTGCCCAGGTGATTTTTGATTCACTAGTCACTGCCATCACGCCTCCAAGGACTCACAACGTGGCCCTTCCACGATTCATCTCTCTCATCATCAATGAGAAGCTTTCTGCACAGCTTCGTGCCGATGCAGGTCTATCTGAACCGATCATAGCATATGACTTGCCTATTTCTCAGATAAGCAAGCATACCATTTTTAAGCCGGTCAATCCTACCGACACTCCCATCACCACAGGTATGATCTCTTTCATTACTTCTCCCAATCCGATTTGGGGTACTCTTTTGTAGAGTGGTACCGAAAGGCCTCCACTTTCTCAAAGTGCTCCCCAATCGGTGGTCCCTTCTGCCCCTAAATCTACCCGAGCCAAATCGGTAGCCATTAAAAAGAAAAAGACCACCGGTAACGTCGCCCTTGCTTCTCTGACTATGCCACCTAAACAACCTTCGGTGGCTACCCCGGTCATTTCTTCTCCTTCTTCTAAGCGACGGGGCTCAAAATCCCCACCTAAGTCTCGTCCTAAGAGACTTAGGAAACCATTGGCCGAACCACACTCGCCTTCTACCGATTCTCAACAATCGGAGGAAGTTGAAATCCCCCATTTGGGCCACGGGGATCTGTTGAAACCTATCCTACCTCCTCCAAATCTTCTCCACAAGGTTTGGTTGTACAAACGGAGACCCATGTTATCCCTTATCCTCAATTTAAATTGAGAGATGAAAATGAGTTGGCTTCCTCTCCGGACCAACGACCCTCTTCCACACAACACAACCTATCACCCGGGGTCACACCCAAAGATTTTGCACATATCGGTAGAAATACCGTAGATATTTTTGATCTTCCATTTTCTGATACAGGGGACAATTTGCCATCTCCTACTGAAAATATACCCTCGCCGAAAATCTCCCTCTCCCCAAAACCATCTCCCTCTCCTAAACACTCACCCCCACCTTCACCAAAGCAAACTCCTTCCCCATCTCCCAAACACTCACCCTCTTCCTCAGATTCCTCTTCGGATGGCTTCTATCCAGATTGTATACTAAAGAGGCAATCTCCACCGAAGGAGCGCACTTTGCCTCATGATCCCCCTACTCCCACTGCAGCCAAGGTTGGCCCTTCGGCATCTTCTTCTTCAGCCCAACAGGTGCCGATGTCCCTGCCCGCCGACTTTATTACCGAAGTTCTTGATACCAATCGGCAGGTTAGGATGCTCGTTACTCAATATGAATTGATGCACAAATATTTGCGTGAGCCTGATCTGCTGACTTCTCTGGACATCAACAACACTTCACTAGTTGAGCTCTTGCAGCTAGTAAAAGAGCAGAATTCTGAATGTGTAGATCTGAATAGTGACATCTTTCGGTGCTTGGATGTTCTGCATCATGAAATCGATGGTCTTCATACCCCTCTCTCCAACACTCTTGATGCTGTTCTCAAGGAGGTTATCAAGCTAATTGATAACAATACCTCTTTGACTCTTTCTGTGGCCGCTCTCAAGGTCGCGTCCGATGCAAGGGATCAAGATCTTATCCGACTTCGGCAGCAGGCTTTGGATCAAACTTCTATCAACTCTCAGATTCTAGGTGCTCTACAGAGTATAAATCAATTCCTTGATTCGCTACCTGCCGAAGTGGCTAAGTACTGTGCTGGGTCACTTGATATAGATATCACAGAGTTGGCCTTTACTCTAGATGATAGAAGCACTCTTGATCGGATAGACCGACGTCTTGGCCGTGTGTCGGCTAAGGATGGTCTTTCTTCCCTGACACGTACTGAGGGGGAGAGACAGGTTGAGGGGGAGCAAATTACCCCTCAAATCATCATTACCAGTACGAGTCGGGGAGAACCTTCTACTGCTGCCACTCCTACCGAAACCGAAACTGCCAGAGTTTCGGCATCTGCCGATGGGGAGGGAACCAACCACCCTAAAGTGTTTGAAGAATCTGAGGGGGAGCTTTTTCCCAATAAAGATAAGGGCAAAAAGAAACTAACACCAGATGAAGTAGCTGCAGAAGAAAGGCGCCGTAAAGATGTTATGATAAAGAAAGTTGCCGACAGTGGTGGAATTTATCTTCCTCCCCCGAAGATTACTTCTCCAGGTTTGGGCGTGTCTGAAGAATAAATAAAGGCTGCAAAGCTATCTCAGATGGCTCCAGATGAAGATTCCGAGCTAGCCTTAAAGTTAGCAAAGGAAGAAGCCGAAATCACGAAATCTCCCGCCGATGCTATCAAGGCTCAGCTGAGTGCTCTGGAGGATTCGACAAAGAAAAATGATGAGATCAAATCTTTGTGTATCGATTGGTACCACAAAGTACTCACCAAACGCTGATCCTCCGCCAAAATCACAGATGTTAAAATCATCAAACCATCTTCTAGTTGCAAAGTCATTCGGCTGACGATTACAAGGGATGATGCGGCAAGATCAATTGACAGGCTGGATTCTCTTGTTAGGTTTGGGGTTTCGGAATGGATGGAAATTGGTATCTGCTTGGAGAACAGCAGAAATGCTCTCAAGCCTGATGTTGATAAATATCTTGCAGATCTCCAAACAAAATTCAGAACCTACCGTTAGACCTACAACATTGTCCACACTCCAGCCGAAGAAGAGCTCATCAAGAATCTAAAGTCTGGTCTTCCTCTTCCTAAATCGAAGCCAAGAGCTGAAAAGGAAGATGTGTTTATGCAAATGGTAAGGGAAGGAAAAGTTCTAGATGTTTCAAACCTCGATCTATCCTTACCGACTCTGGTTCCTCTTCCTTCCACCACTATGATAAATGAGCCTACTCAAGGGATCTTCTTCAACGACGCCTTTGGTCAGATTCGTTTCTTCAGAACAAGTCAGATCCCTCTTACCGATACTGTCTTTCTTCATGGGATTATTCAAATTATCCCACTTTCTGGAAAGGATCTCTATGTGGCTGCCACCGACGAACTCAAGAGAAGGGATGTCGATCCTCATCTACCTTTTGAATAGTTCTTTGTTGTTTAGTTTCTTGTACAAAATTTTCTTTTAACTTGTATTGTAATCTGCTCACAAGATTAATACAATGTGCTTTCCTAGTTTAACGTAAATAGCTTGTACAATTCATTATTTCATTCTTTTATACTTGTAAATGTCGGATACTCTAAAAAATCCAAAAAGAAACAAAAAGAATGGTCTATGTGAAAAAAAACCCAAAAGAATATTAACAAGGGACAAAATGCATTACTCATGTTTATCTTTTTAAATTGTAAGTATGAGATGTCATCATCAAGTAGGGGGAGATTGTTGGGTCATCTAAGATTTGAAGATGATCTCTCCTTTAGTTTGTGTTTACGCTTCTGTAAATGATTGTACATCTTAGAATTAGTATGGTTCTTTGTAATAGCTTAGTTATGCATAAACAGATCTGTAAGTCGAAGAGCTACCGAAATCAACATGAAGGAAGTCTACTTTGCGGATTGAGATGAACTTCAAGAAGACTAAGCCTTGTCTACCGAAATCATATTCGGCATACTACCCATCTTCCGAACCCTCTTCTGTTCGGCATCCCCCTGCCACCTTTTCGGCAGATTTCATCTTTACCGATCCCTCTCGTGTCGGCAACACCTTTTATGTCAAACCCTCTCGATTTGACATACTTCCTCATTCCCAATGATCTTCTGACAATGGGAATGGAAGCTTCCTTCTCTTAGAAGATATTCACTTGAGTTCTGATTTGATTGAGACGTTTATTTCTTAAAAGATCTCAAAAAGATTTAAATCAAGTATATTTTATTAAGATATTGTACTTTCATAGTACAAAAGTTACCTTTTGTGTTGTGATAGGTCACCTCAAATATCTTATAGTTTATTAACAATATCTCAACCACCCTTGCATTAAATGATCAATGTCCTTTGCACTCATTGCCTTGGATAGTATTTAAAGGGTGGAGTTAGCTCCTTGCATCTCACGCTTTCAACTCAACATTTCTCCTTTGCAAGATTTCAAGCAGGTTGTTAGCTATTAATTTCTTTCTAAGATTTAGTCTTTGTGTTCTATAAGTTTTCGTTGTGGTAGATTGTTATAGTAGTTCTTAGCTATTTTATGCCACAGCAATCTTTTGATTCCTTTATGTATTTCTTGATATTTATATTAATAAAAGAATTAAAAATTAAGTAAAATTTGTGTATTGTATTCAACCCCCCTTCTACAATACTTGTTTTGCTAACTCGGGACCAACATGTTCCGTATCGTTGATGATCTTTGATGAATCGTTAAATGTAATCTTGAAGACAAGCCTCACGCTCAAGGAAATCATCGCTGACTTCAAAGACTAAGCTGATGATGAAGACAAGTCTACTAATGATCTGAAGCAGCATTTAGTGAATCCAAGACAAGTCTAAAATGCGTGACAAATCAATATCAAGCCTCAACTATCGCCTTTCTACGTCAGTGATTCCTGATCACTGATCATCAGGTATAGTTGATCATGAAGCTTGCTTATCAAGATTTGCTTGTCTTATCATCTGTACAAAAAGCACGAAAGTACAAAAGCAAACTTGCTTTTGTTCATAATCATACAAACTGTTCATCTCCACTACACTGTTTAACATGTGGCCAAAAAACATGCAATTGGTAAAGTCAAAAAGCATGAGGATGAAAGACACGTGGATTGCACCCTCTGCCATGCATTTAATGCATAGGGTATAAATAGGAGTAAATCCTTCATTTCGAAGGAGTCCTCAATTTTCTTTGTAATCCTTTGCAGAAAGTCTCTTTTCTGCAAACTCTCTTCTCTCCTTCTATTACTCTTGTGTGCAAGAAAACTTAGTGTTTCTTAGATTGTTTAGATCAGGTTTTATGTTATCTTATTCCACAAAAATATATAAATTGTGTTTTTGATTTACTCAATAATCAATAAACAAATTTAAAAGTAAACTTTGTGTTTTTATTCACCCCCCCTTTCTACAAACTAACACCCTTGTAAAACCTTAATCGGGACCAGCAAGTGGTATAAGAGCAGATTTTTTAATCCATAAACAAGATCTTGCTTAACTCTCTTCTTGGCTATTCTCTAAAAATGGCATTGAACACAAACTCAAATTATTATGATAATGGTTCCCTTTCGAAACCTCCTCGATTCAGTAGAGACAACTTTGCTCTCTAGAAGAATCGAATGATGTTATTCCTAGAAGGTGTAGATCCCATTATACCTGAATATGTTGCAAATGGACCTTATGAACCATTTTTCATCATAGTTGCAGTCCCTGCCACTTTAACTACTGGCAGTTGTCCCTGAAAGACAAGTTGCCAAAGAAATAAGGCAATGGAGTGATGAGGACAAGAAGAAAGTGAGACTTGTTGCAAAAGCTAAAACCATTATCTTTGTGGCTTTACCTGATGAAGCTTTCCATTCCATCATGCATCTAAAAACATTCCAAAGAAATATGGGACACAATCTATGTTCAATATTAAGGTACCACTAAGATCCAAATCTTTATCTAATGTTCACCAACGATTTAATTGCTTAATCAGTAATCTAAGAACTATTGGTAGGACCTACTCTAACTCTGAGGTTCATACTAAATTCTTGGAATGTCTTCCTGAAAGTTGGGACATTTATTCAATGTGTCTCAAACAAAAGACTTAAATCACCTTTCTCTCAGTACCTTATATGGGTTCCAATCAACTGAAGAAGAATATTGTCAAAGATTCCAAAGACTCCAAAAGCACACTTGTTGCTTTAGTCTCTTCAGAGATTATCTCATCTCAGCGATCTACTCTTACTATCACTGAGTTAGATTCTGACTCAGAGGATCCATCATACACTGACTTTTCAAAGTTTGATGAATCTTTGGCACTCTTGACAAACTATTTTAAGAGATTTGCAAGAAAGAGCAATTTCAGAAGAAATAAGCCTCTCTCCATATCTGACAAGCCTAAGTCAACACCTGTTGATAAGGCAACTGCTACTTGCTATAACTGCGAGAAAGTTGGACATTTTGCCAGCGAATATAGGTCAAAGAAAGCCTTCAAACCTTCTTCATCCCAAAAATCCAGCGATGACAAATACCTAAAGCTGAAAGAAAAACATCAAAAGCTGAAAGGCTTCAAGCGAAAAGGTAAAGGTCTGATAGCTGAAAAACACGATTGGGCTGAATCAGAAGAGTCAAGTTTTGATGAAGAAGATGCAACTAATCTCTGTCTAATGGCTGAGATTAAAGAAGAAGTGAAAGAACCATCTGGAACCTCCATAAGCACTATCACCTCTCAGGTATTAATATCTACTGATTCAACTCTTACTGAAGCTGAGAGGCGTCGAGCTGTTGATGTGCTAATAATTGATTTATACAATGCCCTCAATAGCAAAACTCAAGCTGAAAACAAAAATAATGATTTACTAGAGCAACTTGAGAAATGTCATCTAAAGATCAAAGAACTGACTCATTTAGAGGAAAGTTTAAAAGATCAGGTCATTGTAAATGAAATTATCAACATTGAACGCGAACAATCTATCGTTGCTCTCAAGTCTGACAAATCTACAGTTGAAGGATGGTGTAGGTCCTCAGCTAAGATCACTGAGATCATAAGTGCTCAAATCCCTGCTCATGATAAAACAGGTATTGGTTACAAATCTGATAAGGAAGAATCTAGCAGAGATTGTTCCATGCTTAAGTTTGGAATGTTTGTCTGTTCCATTCATGACACTTCTACCTCTCAGTGCTCATTTTTATCTTCTGTTCCTATCCCTGAGGATTTATCAAAAAGTTCTAAACTTACTGATAAAGGGAAATCTGTTTTCCATCACCCTCAGAAGGCTACTAAAGCACCAAAACAAAAGAAGATTCCTCTCAAACCTTCAGCTAGTCAACCCTCTGGCTCTAGATCTAACATCGTGTTCTCGAGTTTTTTTTTTACGAAGGAAAGGAAGGGAAAGGGGAGGAAAGTAGGAGGGAAAGAAAAAATGTTATGTTCTCGAGTTTTTTTAAGGAGAGAAAGGAAAGGAAAGGGAAAGAAAATATTGCTTATTTTCCTCCCAAAACTTTCCTCCCAAATGTGGGAGGAAACGGAAGGAAAGGAAAGAAAGGAATTTAGAAAAAATTAAAAATATTTGTACAATTACATATATACCCATTAGTTACATTCCATTGTTAAATAAATAAGGGTATATTGGTAAAAATGACATCTTTCTTTTCCTTTCTCTCCTACTCGAGAACATGAAAATTTATTTTCTTTCCTTCCCTTTCCTTTCTTTTCCTTCTATCCCAAGAACACAAATACAAATATTTCTTTCTTTTCCTTCACTTCCTTTTCTTTTCTTTTCCTTCACTTTCTTTTCTTTTCTTTCCTTCCAAAACTTGAGAACACAACGTAAGATCACTGGTAAAACTCAGATATCTACTCCAAGCTGAAGATTGACATTTTGCATAAGAAATCCGATGAACTGAAAGTTCCTCCGAGATCAAATGTAAAGGGCATTCTTGGAGCTGTCCCGGCTCATCTAAAGTTTCCTAATACAAAGGCTCATGTTCTTAAGACCACCTTCAACTATATAAAATGATATCACTGTGGACTTACTGACCACATTGTCATTAAATGTCCCACTGCCACAATAACTAAAAAGTCAGCTAAAGTGAAGATGAATGCCTCAAAGGCAAAGAATGTCACCAAAGCTGAGAAACCTACCAAGGTGAAAAATACCACTAAAGTTAAGAAATTAACTAAAGTGAAGATTTCCTTTGACGTTGAATCATCAGATGCTATGAAGATTGTTGAACCTTCCATCTCCACTAACTCATCTAGACCCATTGTAAAGTGGGTACCAATCAAAAAATAATCTTCCTTTTGCATCCAGGACTCAAAAGGTATCTGGTATCTTCATAGTGGATGCTCTCGACACATGACTGGTCAAAAGAACTTGCTTGCTGACTACAAGGAAGAGAAAGGTCCCTCAGTGACCTTTGGTAGAAACGAAAAAGGCTATACCAGTGGGTTTGGTGTACTCCGCAATGGTACGACTACCTTCTGAAGAGTCGCTTACATAGAAGGACTGAAGCATAATCTCCCCAGTATCAGTTAGCTATGTAACAAAGATATTAAAGTATCCTTTACTAAGAAAGCATGTTCAATCTTGGACAAAGATGGACAAGTTGCTCTCAGAGCTTATCGTTTGGAAAATGTTTATATTATAAACATGGACTCAACAACCACTGAGAACATCTGTTTTCTATCCAAAGCATCATCTATATGTCAATTGGCTATGGCACAAGAGGCTCTTTCATCTCAACTTCAAGACACTGAACACTCTATCCTCAAAAGCACTAGTCTCCGGTCTACCTCAACACTCTTATGCAAAGGAATCTCTTTATTCAGTTTGTGAAAAAGGAAAGCAGACTAAATCTAGTTTCAAATCAAAGAAAGTATCATCAGTGACAAGCCCTCTTCAACTCTTGCATATGGATTTATTTGGCCCTGTCAATATACAGTCCATTGCTGGAAAGAAATATACTCTTGTCATAGTAGATGAATACTCTCGCTATACCTGGGTCATGTTTCTACGTTTTAAAAGTGACACCCCAAATGAACTCATCACTTTTGTTAGAAAGATGGAAGTGCTAAATAACATGACAGTTTGTTCAATAAGGAGTGATCATGGAACTGAATTTAAAAATAGTTCTCTTGATAACTTCTTTGAGAACAAGGGAATCTCTCACAATTTCTTTGTTGTGAGAACTCTTCAGCAAAATGTAGTCACTGAAAGAAGAAACAGAACGATCATCGAAGTTGCTCGATCGAAGCTCGACGATTCTCA
The DNA here is from genome assembly GCA_954870635.1 of Arctium minus. Lineage (NCBI taxonomy): Eukaryota > Viridiplantae > Streptophyta > Magnoliopsida > Asterales > Asteraceae > Arctium > Arctium minus. The sequence goes on along the minus strand of OX941092.1, from coordinate 68,522,998 downwards.
TATTCCAACTCAATTCTGGGCAGAAGCTGGTAATACTGCTTGTTTTACTTAAAACATGTCGCTAATTGTCAAAAGATTTAACAAGACTACCTATGAACTTTTCCATGGAAGAAATCATTCTATCTACTTTCTTCACATCTTTGGTTGGTAGTGCTTCATCTTAAACAACAGAGATACCCTTGGAAAATTTGATCCAAAGGCTGATGATGGAATTTTCCTCGGATATTCTTCAACATCCAAAGTCAACAGAGTTTTCAACAGAAAACAAATAGTAGAAGAAACCATTCACGTCACTTTTGATGAATCTAGATCTGCGAATTCAAAGACTATCGTTGATAATGATGAACTTAATGCCTAGATGTTCTCTGACTATGGAGAATCTGAACCTTTTTTTAACACACACCATCATGCAAATCCTACAAATGTTGATGATGATCCAGTCATTATTCCACCTAATACTGAATACACCTCTTGGGTTTCAGCTGTTCCCTTAAATACCTTACCACCCTCTGAACCTCTCAACTCTGAATCTCCTTTCATATCTGAAGAACTCTCAGTGAATGACGTTCAACCTGAACCCCAACAGTTGATTGCTAATGAACCTCAGGCTGAAGCTTCTTCCTCAGCAAAAATTTCCATTGTTGATCAAATATCAGACATAGATGCTCATGCCCCTGCTCAGAGATGGACTAAGAATCTCCCAATCGATCAAATTGTTGGTGATTCAGATGTAGGTATTCAGACTCAATAAAGTTCATGTAATATATGTCTCTTTGTAAACTTTCTCTCTCTTCTTGAGACAAAGAAGACCGATGATGCCCTCAGAGATCCAAATTGGGTTAGCGCTATGCAAGAAGAGCTGAATGAGTTTGAAAGAAACAAAGTTTGGTATCTTGTAGACCATCTGACAAAATTGTTATAGGCACCAAATGGGTGTATCGAAATAAGTTAGATGAAAATGAGACTGTGACCCACAACAAAGCTAGGCTTGTTGCTCAGGGATACAAACAAGAGGAAGATATAGATTATGATGAAACCTTTACCACTATGGCTAGGCTCGAAATAATTCGATTATTCTTAGCATATGCAGTTCACAAATACTTCAAAGTATATCAAATGGATGTCAAATCAACTTTTCTTAATGGAAAGCTGAGTGAAGAAGTCTATGTTAAACAACCCGCAGGGTTCTCTAAACCTAAACATCCACACTTTGTATATAAGTTGGATAAGACTCTCTATGTGTTAAAATAAGCACCTCGTGTTTGGTATGATACTCTATCTTCTTTTCTAATCTCTGAGAAATTTGAACGCGGAAAGATTGATAATAATCTATTTTTCAGAAAGATTAAAGGTCACATTATTCTTGTTCAAATATATGTTGATGACATTATATTTGGTTCTACTAACCCATCTCTATGTACTCGATTCGTTGAACGAATGAAGAAAGAATATAAAATGAGTATGATGGGCGAGCAACCTACTTCCTTGGACTTCAGATCAAGCAATCTGATAAAGGCACGTTTATTCATCAGGGTAAGTATGTTAAAGAAATGCTGATAAAGTTTGATCTTACTCAAATATCAGCGATGAAAACTTTTATGGCACTATCGCTGACATTAAACAAGGATCCCACTGAAAACCTGTTAATGTCACTGCCTATAGAGGAATGATAGGCTCCCTTCTGTATCTTAGAGCGAGCCGACCTGATATCATGTACTATACCTGTCTTTGTGCACGATATCAATCAGAACCCAAGGAGTCCCATCTGATCGCTGTCAAGCGAATTTTCCAATACCTGAAGGGAACTCTTAACCTAGGTCTTTGGTATCCTAAGGACCCACTGTTCGATCTAACTTCCTATTTAGAAAGTGATTTTGCAGGATGCAAACTAGATAGGAAAAGCACCACAAGTGGCTATCAGCTCGTAGGTGGAAAGCTGGTAAGCTAGACAAATAAAAAGAAAAACTCACACCTCCATCACTGAAGCTGAGTACGTAGTTGCTAGTAGTTGTTGTGCTCAAGTCTTATGGATGAGAAATCAGTTATTAGATTATGACCTTTAGCTATCAAAGATCCCCATCTATTGCGACAACACTAGTTCCATCGCTATAGCAAATAATCATGTGCTACATTCGAAGACCAAACACATCGAAATCAGATATCATTTTAATAGAGATCATGTGATGAATGGAGATATAGAACTTCATTTTATTCCAACTGACTATCAGCTCGCTGATCTTTTTACCAAACCTCTTGATGAGACAAGAATCAACGTTCTCATCAATGAGCTTGACATGCTGAATCTTGAAGAATAATTTCTTCAGTAATCATGTATTATGTCAACAATAAAGTCATATCTCTGATATTCATCCCCTAATCTCTGAGTTAATTTTCTCTAATATCCAGGTATGCTTCCTAACCTACCTCACTAAAGCTTTATTCAGCAAGACATTTTCAAAAATTCTCCAAACTTAATCACTCACTTTCTTCAAGTGATTAAAATCTTTTTGAAATAAACTTTATCACTGATTTCTTCCAGTGATTAAAAGCTTTGATAAAAGAAAAATCTATCGATGACGTTTTGTTCAGTGATACCTTCAAATTCAAAAGGCAAATCACTATTTTCTTAAAAGTGATTTTAATTTTTTTTAAAGACGTTTCATTTTATGATGTCATTCTTTTTGGATAACCGTTGGCACGCTTTTTCTGACAACGTCAGTTCCTATTCCTTACGCAATCATATACGAGCGACATGTCTCTGTTATGATGATTTTTCTCTCTCTATCATCATTATTTTTCTCTCTCCTTCTACTTATAAATACATCTCTTTGTCTCTCATTTGAACTTTACGCGCTCAAAACACTCTTAAAGCAAGAACTCTCTCTCAAGGCAAGAAAAACACCAAGAACACACGCTCCTATTTCTTTGTGATTCTCAGGTTCTTTCATCATTTACCTCTTATTTTTTTCTACAAAACATTATTTGATCTTATAAACCTTTTAGTAAGATCAAATAACTTGTTTTTCCTAAAAAAATCATCTCCTTCATGATTTTTTAAAAACCCTAAAAACAATGTTTTTAGAAGAACCTGTGTACTAAATTCCATCTTTTTCAGTTTTCTTTACACAGTCTGGTTCATAATTTTTCTATAGAAAATACAATGTATTTCCATATATACTTACATTTTCGTATAGTTTTTGTTTCCCAAAAACACAGAACACTATTTCTTTCTGAAATTAGAAACTGGTAATCTAACTTTTTGTCTCCCTTGTCTCTTTATCTTCTTTGTGATTCTCAGCAATGGCTTCTCAAGCTTCTACTCTCTCCAAGGCCTTAAATGTCAACTTTGACATTGAGAAGATCTCCTTCAAATCAAACAACCATCAAGGAATGCTCTCATTCCCTAAAAAGAAACCCTGAGTGCATCTCCTCCCTGCTGCTCAATTTCTAAGGACATTCCCTATCAGTTATGCACTAACCGTGTATCCTCCTGGCTGTCAATCGCTGCTCAAGAATTTCTGGTTCACTGCTGAAGTCACAACCAAAACTTTGGCAAATGGAAGGCAAGTACAAGTAATATCCTTCCAAACTGAACATGGCAAAGAAAGTTTTGGCCCCAACAAACTGAGGACCGCTCTCCAACTGCCAACTGCTGCCACCTATGCACCCACTCCTACTAACGAAGAGCTTATCCAGTTCCTTGATGCCATGAAATATGACTGGATACTAGAGAAGGGCACGCCTAAGAAATCACTGACGAAGGTCTTGAAAGCACGTATTCCCACAGAGCTTGGCTACATCTTTCCTTACTTCATTTAGAGCATGGGTGGGAAAGTAGGCAACATGGACCAAGAAAGCCGCATGGCTCTGGACATGGGATTCTCGGTCCTCACTGGTCGAAAGATTGATTATTCCAGAATAATCTTTGAAGACTTGGTCTCCAAAATCAACGTTTCCAAGAGGGAACCAATAGTTCCCTATGTACGCTTTATCAACGTCATTCTTCAAGATTTGCTTGGTGATCTCTACCCCACAACCGGTGATTACTCCCTGCCCAAGCTTGGGGCACGTCTCCTCGACCGAGAGCCTCACAACGAAGAGGTAAGTTTCTCAACTTATATCCAAACCCTCTTTTCTTCTCTTTCGATAGCTATGATTGGTAGTCAGCCACCCCAATCTAACCCGGCTGTCACTACCCCTTCAAAGAAAAGACACTTTGAAGCCCATCTTGGTCCCTCAAAGAAGGTCAAGAAAACACTAAAGGATAAAAACCCATCGTCAATGATGGCTCAATCATCACTTGACTCATTCGTTGATCGCTCTACAACAACTGCTGCCACCACTAAAACCACTTTAGCGATGTCCATTTCTGCTGAAGCACCGCTGGTCACTAACCTATCGACCTCAGTGGTTCAACCCACTATCGGTTCAGTTTTGGGCAATAACAGTACCCCTCCTCCACAACTCATTGCCATCTTCACAAGTGTTGTCTCCGCATCTCCTTCCTTGGTCAACACAACTACACCGTCGGTATCAATGCCTGTCCTCGCTGATACAAAAGGCGATTTTCTTCAAGAGTTGCTGTCTCACAACGTCTCAACTGGACCTGAGGGAGCTCCTCACGAGTCTTTTCAGCAACATGTCATGAATCTTTTCGATCATGATATGTATAACTACTTTGGTGGAAATCTCTTGGATTCCACCACTGACCCCTCACGTATTCAAACAACCCTACCCATTATTCTTTCTGTTACTCATCCCGAGCACTTTATTGCTCACTTCATCTATTCTTTTTCAGGTCCAAAATTGGAGGCAATTGATTCCTCCATCAAAGAGCTAAACACTGCGGTGTCAGATCTCACCACTATTGTCTCTTTAAACAGCAACGCCATCACAAGTGTTGATGCCTTCTTACAAGCTCTCACCACCTCCATATCCTCAAAGGCTTAAACCTCCCAAGTCTCTCCTCTCTTTAACAGGATGTTACTCAGCTCAAAAGTGATTTAGCAGCCAACACAACCACTTTCAATAGTCTCACCTTTGCTGTAAATGGTCTACATACCAAGGTAGATGCTCCAAACTCTCTGCTCACTGACATCCTCAACCAATTAAAGAGCCATCCTCCACCATCATTCACTAACAAGGATCACGAGAACTTCAAGTCTGTAAAGAAGTTCGCTTATAATGGTGGCAATCTTATTAGTGACACTGTGATCGCTTCTGCATCTTTCACAACCATTGATCGCACCACTCTACAAATAATTTAAGCGACAGTCTGTCTTCCCCTAGTGATGATGATAAAGAGGGGAGAAGGCAAGTACTGAGAGGGAGGAGGAAGATAAAGTTGGGGGAGATGGAAATGAACACTGATGATGATGCAGAGTTTGTGAAAGAACCAGCTCAGGTAAATGCTGAGGCTGAAGGACCCGTTAGGGTCGAGGAAGTCGTTGAGGAGGAAGACAATGAAGAAAACACTGTTGATGATGATATCGAAAATACTGGAAACGATATCGGAGGCACAAACAATGACAATGAGGAAGATGATGACGGCATTTACTTTATTCCTTTAACTTCCAGTGCTCCATCTAAAGGAGTGGTCATCAGGGAAACAGAGGGGAGGCCCTAAGAAACTAAGGCAAAGACCCCTCAACAAGGTAAACAGAAAAATCTTGCTGCTGAGGGGAATCTCAAAATTCTACAATCTGAGGGTGAGCTGAACAACTAGGTATGCCTTGACCTCCAACCCTACTCACCTCTGAACATTCAACCTCTTACAATGATTCCCTTATTTGAATCTTCATCTTCCTTTTACAGCCCATCCTATCCCCTTTGTGAGACTCCTGAATCATAAAGCACTGAAGACCCAATAATCCCAGTTGCTGAGACTGATGTTTCAAGGACAACCGCTATGATAGCTAAACTCGAACGTCACAGAATAAAAGTTCCTTCAAGCTCAACACAAAGCGAAGAAAACATTAACTTCCTCTCCAATGAAGAAATCGAAGAATCTCTAAGGTCTGAGCAACTACTGGAGGCATGCAAGAAAGATGTTATCGCTGCTAAAAGTTTTGTTGAAAGCTTAGTCAGTGATGATCGGCTTAAGGCTCATCCCATTGAAGTCCAAGAACAACTTCTCAAAGAGGCAAGAGAAGAAGCTGACAAAGATAACAGCATGAGAGATTCAGAGACTGAGTGGTGTAAGAAAAGATTGAAAAGAAAACTAGATCCAGAACCGATCACTGATATTACCATCGTAGGGAAATCAAAGAAAGGATCATACATGGTCACCATGACCATATTCAGAGCAGATGGGTCAGCAAAGACAATGTTCGCATCAAATCTAACCTCGTTTGGTTTTTCATAATGGATTGAGATCAGAAACGTACTGAAGAAATCAAGATATAATACAAGAACTATGTGGAGTCACTTCTACATGAGCTTATTGAAAGAGTCTCCACCATTTTGAACATACCAGTCCCTCCTCCAAAGTCTAACAAAAGGAGAAGACAACGAGCATCAACATCTGAAGAAGTGGCTCCCAACAAGAACGAAACTGACATTGAATTCTATAAAGATGCCATTCTTGGACCTCCTCCTGACTTATCAGGTCTTGACCTTTCACTTCCAAGAGAAGGCACTTTCTCTCCTAGACAAGTCCTTGGAGATCTCTATGGTATCATATTCTATGATCATGAAGAACAAGTTAGATTCCAAAGATTTCTCGAACTCCAGCTCTGCTCACTCTCTCATCTCAAGGATCTGCTCTATTGGTGTGATAAGACTCCTTATGGTCAAGGCTTCAAAACTGTAATCCTTCTTCAAGGCAAAGCCAGAAAAAGAAGAGGTGAAGAAGTCCCTAACTTCCTTTTGCCTAAAGAAGATCCTCTTGAAGATCTGGACGATGAAGACCCATAGCTGATAGATTCTCCGTTTTCTTCTCTTGTAATTTATCAGTTAATTATCTTTAGTATCTATTTTGTACTTCACTCGTACTTGTAAATTTTCAATTTCCCTTTGTAAACTTCTTACAAAATTAATGAAAATTTTCAGTGATGTACTTAACTTCATCGATACTAAAAAGATCCCTAAAACAGTAAATGGAACATGTATCTTATGACTCCTCTTTATCCATATGTTTTAAACTGAAGGAATTTTCTTTTGTTGCCTTGTCATCATCAAATAGAGGAGATTGTTGATCCAAACTCTCTCAGTGATTTGATGATGACCCTTAGTGTTGATCCAAACTCTCTCAGTGATTTGATAACGACCCTTTTCTATACTTAGTGAAAATTACGTTTTAATATGTATTAGTGTTTCACCATCAGCGATCAGACTGAGTATGTTCAGTTATCGCTGATAGTCTTCTTATAAACATCTAGTATGTATTAGTGTTTCACTATCAGTGATCAAACTGATCCTGTTCAGTATCGCTGATAGTTTCTGATGTAAACAGTAATGTAACCCCTGAAGACAAGTCTCACGTCAACAGATGTTCATAGCTGAATCGAAGACGAAGCTGCTGAACAAAGACAAGTCTACTAGTGACCTGATGCGGATATCAGTGAAGCAAAGACGAATCTACTTATACGCGAAGGAACATGAGGAAAAGCTTCAGCGATCGCTGAAATCTTGATATCTCTAAAGAAAGAGATACTCAGCGATCGAATGATCACTTGGCTTATGTCTCAAGTTTCCTTTTGTCTCTCCTTGCATAACTTAGTACTATATGTCAGAACGGACATGTCTCTGCCACAATTCATACAACACCTCTGTCATCTACACTGTTCATTGTCCGGCCGAAAGCATGTCTCTCAAAAGTCAGACTACCAAAGCCAATCAGTGAACGCCACGTGTAAAGTGCCCTGCCATGCATTTAATGCATAAGGTATAAATAGGAAGATCATCCCTTCATCTGAAGTGTGCTCAATCCTTGAACCCCATATAGAAACCCTTGTTTTCTATCTCTTAATCCCCCATTCTCTGAATTTCTTGTGCAGCCATCTTAGTGTTTCTTAAGTTTGTTTAGATTGAGTTTGTCTTAATCTTATTCCACAAACAAACTTGTAAATTGTATTTGATTTATCAATAAACAATTTATTAAACTTTAAATTCTTGTGTTTGTATTCAACCCCCCCCCCCCCCTTCTACAAACTTGTTAAGCACCTTAGGGACCAACAAGTGGTATCAGAGCGGTTTGTTTAATCTAATAAACAAGATCTTGCTTTATTCTCTTCTTTGCTGTTTTATATGGCACTTAACACAAACTACTATGATAATGGTTCACTTTCTAAACCTCCTCGATTTAGCAGAGATAACTTTTCTCTATGGAAAAATCGAATGATGCTATTTCTTGAAGGTGCGGATCCTACTATACCTGAATATATAGAAAATGGACCCTATGAACCTGTTAGAATTATAGCTGCTGTTCCTGCTACTGCCACCACTGAAGCTATCCCTGAACGATATGTCGTTAAGGAAATAAGAAAGTGGAGTGATGAAGATAAAAAGAAGGTAGGAATAGATGCAAGAGCAAAGACCATTATTTCAATGGCTCTGCCTGATGAAGTTTTCCATTCCATCATGCATCTGAAAACTTGTAAAGAAATGTGGGAAACCATATGTGTTCAATATGAGGGCACCACTGAAATCCAAGAAACTCGTAAGATTAACTTGGTAAGACAGTATGAAAGTTTCATCGCTGGTAAGAATGAATCTCTCTCTGACGTTCATCAGCGGTTTAACTGCTTAATCATTGACCTAAGAACTGTTGGTAGGACCTATTCTAATTCTGAGGTTCTAACAAAATTCTTAGAATGTCTTCCTGAAAGCTGGGACAGTTATTCAATATGTCTTAAGCTTACAAAAGACTTATATTCTCTTTCTCTCAGCACTTTATATGGAATATTGCTCAACTATGAGCAATCGAATCTCCTGAAGAAGAATCTTGTAAAAGATTCTAAAGACTCCAAAAGCACTCCTGTTGCTTTAGTCTCTTCAGAGATAATTCCATCTCAGCGATCTACTCTCACCATCACTGAGTTAGATTCTGAATCTGAGGATCTATCAGACCCTGATCTTTCAGAGTTTGATGAGTCCTTAGCACTCTTCACAAACTCTTTTAAGAGATTTGCAAGAAAGAGCAACTTCCGAAGAAGTAAGCCTCTCTCTCTTACTGAAAAGCCAAAATCAACACCTGTTGATAAGGCTACTGCTACTTGCTATAACTGTGAAAAGATTGGACACTTCGCTAGTGAGTGCAGGTCGAAAAAGGTCTTCAAACCTTCTACCTCAAGAAGATCCAATGATGACAAATACCTAAAGCTAAAGAACAAATATCAAAAGCTGAAAAGCTACAAGCGAAAAGGTAAAGGTCTCATCGCTGAAGAACATGACTGGGCTGAATCAGAAGAATCAAGTTCTGATGAAGAAGTCGCAAATTTTTGCCTCATGGCCGAGATTAAAGAAGAAGTAGAAGAACCATCTGAACCTTCTATGAGCTACATATCATCTCAGGTATCTATCTCCACAAATCCCTCTCTGCCTGAAGCTGAGAGAAGTCGCGCTGTTGATGTGCTGACGATTGACCTCTATAATGCTCTAAACGACAAAACTCAAGCTGAGAATAAAAATGTTCATTTAAGTCAAGAGCTAGAGAAATGTCATGAAAAGATCAGAGAACTAAATCTTTTAGAAGAAAAGTTGAAAGATCAAGTCATTATAAATGAAATCATCAGCATTGAACGCGAACAAGCCATCGCTGCTCTAAAAGCAGAAAAGGCTCATGTTGAAAAATGGTACAAATCATCAACAAAGATCTCTGAGATAATAAATGCTCAAACTCCTGAAAGTGATAGAACTGGTCTTGGCTTCTGGACACCTCAGGATAAGCCTAAAGAAGAAAGTTCCTCGCTTAAGTTTGGAACGTTTGTCACTTCTTTCTTTGACACTTCTTATAATCAATTCTATCCCTGTTCTTCTTCTAATTTTATTCCTGAGGAAATATCCAAAGACACTAAGTCTGCGGATAAAGGAAAATCCATTCTTCGTCCTCAGAAGGCTACCAGGAAAGCAAAGCTGAAAGTTCATTCTAAACCTTCAGCAAATCAATCTTCTAGCTCTATGATAGAAATCTTTGATCTCTGTCCTCCAAAGCTAAAGATTGATCTTAAATCCACGAGATCTAAAGAAATGAAAATTCCTCCCAAATCTCATGAGAAAAGCCTTCTCGGTCCTGGTCCTGCTCATCTTAAACTTGCAAAACCTTCTACTTCTAATCCTAAAACCGTTTTCAAATACAGAAAATGTTATCACTGTGGTTTAACTGACCATATTGCAAGCAAATGTCCAACTGTCACTAAAGCTGATAAAACAGCTAAAGTGAAGATAAATGCCTCTAAAGCTGAGAAGGTCACCAAAGTTGAAAAATCGACCAAGGTGAAGAATACCAACAAGGTTAAGAAATTAACCAAAGTAAAGATCACCATTGAAGCTGAATCTTCATCTGCTGTGAAGACTGCTGAAACTTCTTTATCCACTAACTCTAAAGGACCCATTGAAACGTGGGTACCAAACAACTCTTAATCTTTCTTATGTGTGCAGGGATCAAAGGGCATCTGGTATCTCGATAGTGGATGTTCTCGTCATATGACTGGACAAAAAGACCTGCTCACTGAATACAAGGAAGAGAAAGGTCCCTCTGTGACCTTCGGTGGAAATGGAAAAGGATATACCCGAGGGTTTGGTGTCCTCAACAATGGGACAACTACCTTTCGAAGAGTCGCTTATGTAGATGGACTGAAGCACAACCTTCTGAGCATCAGTCAGCTATGTGACAAAGACTACGAAGTTCGCTTTTCTAAGAAAGCATGTTCAGTGATGGATGAGAAAGGAAAAGTTGCTCTCAGTGGTTATCGCAGAGAAAATGTCTATGTAATAGATATGGACTCTACTATCACTAAAAACTTATGTTTTCTCTCTAAGGCCTCTTCTGATGTCAACTGGCTATGGAATAAAAGGCTCTCTTATCTAAACTTCAAAACCCTGAATTCTCTCTCATCTAAGGAACTGGTGTCTGGTCTTCCTCAGCACTCATATGCTAAAGAATCTCTCTGCTCAGCATGTGAAAAAGGAAAACAAACAAAAGCTAGTTTCAAGTCTAAACAAGTTTCCTCAGTGACAGGTCCTCTTCAGCTCTTGCATATGGATCTGTTCGGCCCTGTCAACATCCAATCAATAGCTGGAAAGAAATATACGCTTGTCATTGTAGATGAATTCTCTCGTTATACCTGGGTTATCTTTCTTCGCTGTAAGAGTGATACTCCAGAAGAACTAATATCTTTTGTTAAAAAGATGGAAGTGCTGAATAATCTTACTGTTCGTTCAATAAGAAGTGATCATGGAACTAAATTCAAAAACAGTTCCCTGAACAACTTCTTTGAGAACAAGGGAATCTCTCATAACTTCTCTTCAGTAAGAACACCTCAGCAAAATGGAGTCGCTGAAAGAAGAAACAGAACGATCATTGAAGCTGCTAGATCAATGCTCAGCGATTCTCATCTCCCTACTCAATTTTGGGCAGAAGCTGTAAACACTGCATGTTTTACTCAAAACAGATGGCTGATAGTAAAGCGATTTGGGAAGACAGCTTATGAACTTTTTCATGGAAGGAAACCTTCTATCAGTTTTCTTCATATCTTTGGTTGTCAGTGCTTTATCTTAAACAACAGAGATCAACTTGGAAAGTTCGACCCAAAAGCTGATGATGGAATATTTCTAGGATATTCCTCCATCTCCAAAGCCTACAGAGTTTTCAACAAAAGAAGACAATCTGTGGAAGAAACAATTCATGTCATATTCGATGAAACTCGCTCAGCGAACTCTAAACCAATCACTGACAATGAAGAGTTAAATGCTTGGATGTTCTCTCACTACAGAGAAACTGAACCTTTCTTCTCAAACCATCAGCATTCAGATCCTCCAGCCGCTGATGATGATCCAAACATTATACCTCCTAGCGCTGAATCCAACTCATGGGTTTCAACTGAACCTCTAAACACTTTGCTACCATCAGATCTACCTCTATCTGAAAACCTCTCTGATAACAACCGTCTGTCCACTACTCAACAGTTAATTGCTGATGAACCTCAAACATCCTCATCAATAAACATCCCAATTGTTGATTGTTAGGACTGAAATCTGAATTCTTTGGATTAGACAAAATCTTTCCGGAATATAAGATACATTGGACCACACCCACCGAGGAGGAAGAATTGGAAGATAAGTTGAGAAGAGCAAACTCTGTTCTTTCTAAAAGGACAGTTCCTTTTGTGTATGACTCATTAAATGCTACTTATAATACTGACAAACCCCGTTTCCTGTCATCCGATTTTTTCCATAGTTACTCTCAAGCTGAACTAGATTCTAAAACTGTTAAAACTGAGGAGGAACCTCTAGCTCCCAAAGTTTATGTTCCAACTCTGATTTTAGAAAAGAAACTTGTTCAGCTAGAAGAATCGTATGCACTAGAAAGGGGAGAAATTTTTCAAAGTTCAATTTCAAAGTTTTGAAGAAAGAAAGTTTGTTTGTCTGAAGACGGTCTAAAGATCAAAGAGATGAAGATATGAGTTTAATGCTATGCTAAATTTGTTTGTCTGAAGACAGTGAAGTTTTCAAAGTTTGTATTGATTCTTTCCCGTATCATGTGGTGTCTGCTACAAGTTTCTTCATTATTCCTCCTACGAGCTGATTGAAACAAGTTCTTAAGCTGAAAGTCTATTCAACTCGCGGTTCAAAGATAGATTTTTTGTTTTAAACTGAAGATGCACCGTGGAATGTCAAGTAACTCTCACATTATCTTTCTTGTATGCTGATCCGATGTGATTGAGTTTCTACAGTTAAAAGCTGCTTGATAGTGCGTTCAGTCGAGGCTACTGTACATTGAATCTGATTACAAAGTTGAAACTATGAAGACCAAGAGCTTTATTCAAGGGGGAGCGTGGAAAGTCATGAAGACATGCAACACCAAAGTTCTTCAAAGATTCAAGAGGGAAAGAAGATCAAGGCCTGAAGCTTATCAAGTTGTTAAATGATTTATTCAACTTTAGGGGGAGATTGTTAGGACTGAAAGTCCTATGTGTTGAAAGTGGAATAAAGTATTTATAAGGGTGCTTATTGTAATTACTTAATAGTTGTTTTAATTAGATGGGCCCAAGCCCATAAGCCCAATTGCTTGTAAAGCCTAAGTATATAAAGGCTTAATTATCTCATAATTAGGGTTGAACAGTTTAGAAAAGAGAAATTCATTATTCAGTTTTCTAGTCGTTAGGTTTACATAACCTTATCAGAAATTCTCTCTGTAAACCTTAACCCTTTGAAGTTATATCAATCATATGACTAGTTGCTGTGGCCTATTATCTGTTCATCATTGTTCATATTACTTGTGATTGCACTGCATTGGGATCTACAATTGGTATCAGAGCAGATAGGCAAAAGGTTTGATCCAGAAAAAGGTTTGTCTAAAACCCTATAATTTTTTTTTGTGTGTGTTAATCGCTTATATGTGCTTATCTGATTATCTTGTTATGTGTTTTATCGATAGAAGCTTATTTTCTGGATTTTTTTTGGTTTCGATCGAATCTGATAGTGTTCTGGAAAGTGAGTATTCGGTCTTAGTGGTTCTGGGTTTGTTCATATCCGATCATTGTTTCCTTCGATTTTAGAGAAATTAGTTTTTGCTTGATTTGTTTTAATTCCTTCGATCAAAGCATCGAAGGATCTGAGTTTGGGTTCGATCGAATCCCAGAAACTCTTCGAGTTCTTCGGTCGAATTCATCGTGTTCTTCGGTGTTAATCGATCTTATCGTTTGTTTTGTGGTTATCTGATTTTAGGCTTTCGACCTGAGTATTCGACCGAATAAGGGTGTTCCGGTCGTTTCATTAGACCGGATACGTGTTCCCCGGTCGTTTCATTAGACCGGATACGTGTTCCCCGGTCGTTTCATTAGACCGGATACGTGTTCCCCGGTCGTCTCATTAGACCGGATACGTGTTCCTCGGTCGTATCATTAGACCGGATACGTGTTCCCCGGTCGTCTCATTAGACCGGATACGTGTATCCCCGGTCGTATCATTCGACCGGATACGTGTATCCCCGGTCGTATCATTCGACCGGATAAGTGTATCCCCGGACGTGTCCTTCGACCGGATACCTGCTTCCTCCGGGCATACCTTCGACCGATATCTTGCATACTCCGGTCTTTGCTTAGACCGGTGTTCTAAAAAAAAAAAAAAAAAAAAAAAGGCTCACGATCATTTTGCAGTGCATTTATTTTAGCCCCCGTACTTCAAGGATTCAGCGTGTCATTTGTGACCCTAAACTTTCAAGTTTCACAAGTTGTCACTTTTGGTCCTTGCACTTTAGCGTACCATCTCTTTGAAAAGTTCAGTCCCTGTATATCAAAAGGAATGCCTTCAAGCGAAGCTCTTTCAATAAGTATGGATGAGATGCCACCGGTTCTTTACAGAGGAGAATATGACAAATGGAGGATTCAGTTCTTAGATTTCATTGATAAACATGACTTGGGTGATTATATCAGATTATCTCTGAGGGAAGGAAAAATGGAAACTCCGACAGATATTTGTCATTATATGGGAGAAAATGGAAGAACGGAACACTTAGTGTACACAATACCATTTAAGGATTACACAGATGAGCAAAGAAAGAGATTTGAAGCTGATAAATTATCTAAAGCTTTTATCTTGCAAGGAATTTCCGAGGAGATTTCAAAAGAGATTTCTGTAAGTTTAGACAGTAAAAAGGCTACAGGAAAACAACTGTGGGAACATCTTGAAAAGATAATGACAGGAACAAAGATGTCTTCAAGAGTAAAGTTTTTGGAAACTGAGAACTCTGAACTAAAAAGACAGATTTCTGATCTGGAAGTTCGAATTGTCCAAATCCAACAAGCAGCATCTGTTGAAAGTTCTGAGGAGCAGATTGAGCATCTGAAAGATACAAATGCTGAGCTTCAAAAGCAAATATCTGATTTGGAGCAAAAGCATGCTCAAGATAAATCCGAGTTTGAGAAATCGTTCGCAAAGAAGTTCTCAGAATTCTCGAGAAAATGTGCTGATGAGAAGAAAGAAGTTGAGTTGAAGTGCATAAAACTTTCTCAGCAAGTTTCTGATTTCCAGAAAGTAATCATTCTTGAAAGAGATAAGTTTGCAACAGAAAAGAAGGCCATTGAACAAAAGAATGTTAGCGTCTTCAAAGAAATATCCGGCCAAAGAAATGATGCTGAGAAGGGATTTGAAGAAGAACGAAGCTTGTTTGAGATGGAGATCAAAAGGCTTACTGCCAAGTTGTCTGAACTATCTGAGAAGGCACTAAAAGAGCAGAAAACGAAGTCAGAGTTCACGAAGAAGATTGACCTGCTTGTTCAAGAAAGAGACAACTTCGCTTCAACGATTAAAGTGCTTGAAAAGTCTGTATCAAGCTCAAATCAGAAATCTGTCTCTCCACAAAGGTCAGTTAAATCTTTTGATCGGTTTCGTAAAACTAACATTTTCTATGATAGCAATATAGATGGTTCAGGTACACATCAAAGAAGAAGGAGATACAAAGATGAGGAACTGGTCTGGAAGGAGAAACCAGTTGAAGATGAGCTGAAAGAAAAAGAATTATGTGTACATACGTCTAATGCCAAAAAGGACAAAATGCATAAAGGTAAACCTGATCATATCTACTCGAGAGATCAATTACTCAGGTTATCAGGTAAGAAATACCACTGTTCTTATTGTCATACACATGATCACATTCACAAAACCAGTGATCATTTCTGGTATGGTTCTTATTCTATATCCCCTACAAGAACTGCAACTAACATTCGAGGACCCAAATACCAGTGGGTACCAAAACCGAAAACTGATTCTGTGTTGCAGGCACCTACTGTCAAGGGGGAGTAGAAGAACGATGGCTTCTAAGTAAATCAGCTTAGAACCCGGACTTCAACGAAGTTTGGCTTCTGATTACATGACAGATCAGGACCCGTTCTTCAACGTTTAGACCTGGATATTTTGCAAATATCCAGGGGGAGCTTAATAGATCTATATCGTTCTATCATGATTTGAAGGGGAGCTTAAAAGGTAAATATCTTCTAATCCTAGATCTCTGATTGTTTGAAAGAAGAACAACTTTCAAGCATGAAAAATAGTTTCTGAAATGTTCAAACCACTTCTGATTCTCAAAAGGTTTCATGAATCTAGAAGTGTGAATTTAAATGTTTTTCAATTCTTGAGCTTTAAGGTTTAACTGACTGTGTGTTTCTAAAGATCAATACTTGCGTATTATCTTATCCTTATACTGTAACGTATTCACACACACATGTTCAGTACTTCATTTGTATTTGTTATTACCATGTCTCATAGCGAAACAATTTTTTCGATGGTAATACCCCCGCTTGAAATTCAATGTTGTTGAGCATCTATCATTATTTCTAAATTTGTGCTTTCATTGCTAAATTGTTTATATTTGTTCATATAAACAAAATATCCAATTCTTTGATACCCTATTCATTTTATGTGATCTGATTGATACACTGTCAGATTCTCAAAACAATGCTCTTGATTTCATTTCATTCATTCAATATATCTGTTTTGAGAAATCTTCAAATTTCAATTGCTCAAATCTTATGAGCATACATTTTGACAGTGTTATCATACATTCTGTGCTTAAATGTTCAAGTTAAACTGTTGAGTAACTATTTTTTAGGACTTACATGGGATTTGTGTGAGAACTTAAACAGTACTTCCATGGATTCATGTTAACCAGTGTTTCCTACCCCGGAAGTTATCCTAGAGTGATTTGATGGGTGAGGGGCCATAAATCAAAGAGTGGGGGAGATAACTCATCGGGTTGAGTTTTTCTCATTGTGTGGAGCGGAAAAATGGAAAAGAGAGTTTGGTTAGAAGTGAGCTTCAATGATAAAAAGAAAGAGGGTGTGAGAACTGAGTTAAAAGAATATGAAAACTCTGCACCAACCACTTTCTGAGCCGGGCAGCCACATATTCTGATTGGTTCACATTCTTTGGTGACCATCATTGAAAAAGGCACCTAGCCCATGCCAACTCTTGCTATTACCCCACCAACCACTCGTTTCTTTCTTAACAAAGAAATGTTTCATTTTCTTTGGGGACACAGCATATCTGCTATCTAGTCTTCACTCGGAAGATTTAGATATTGAAAAAGAAGGAAAATTGCCCCACCTTCGCACCTTTTTCATTCACATTGAGTCCGTGTAATATTTGTTGCTGTCTCAACAGTTTACATAATTTGAGCCTGATCAAGCTAAGTAGCTTCAATCATTTCTACACTTGCACGAGCACACAAGGAATAAGTTTTCTTGTCATAACATTCATAGAAAATTCCTTTGTGGTTTTTCGATGATTGAATGGAAGCCCTGGGGGAGTGAACATCACAAAAACTCCTTTCCAAAGTACATCCGTTGTACAAAGTGGCTCCGTGCTACTTACAGGCATACTAACTGTATCATTTGTTGATTCAGGTTTTCAATTCCTATTATATCTGAATTTGAAAAGATTCGGATATATATATTTCATGAATTGATGGATAATCAGATCAACGAGCGGAGAATGCCAAATTTTCATAGAGGGGAGATCAAAGAAAGTGCTGAAATTGAAGAGTTTTGAAGATCATGATGCTCACAATCATCAAAAAGGGGGAGAAATTTTTCAAAGTTCAATTTCAAAGTTTTTGAAGAAAGAAAGTTTGTTTGTCTGAAGACGGTCTAAAGATCAAAGAGATGAAGATATGAGTTTAATGCTATGCTAAATTTGTTTGTCTGAAGACAGTGAAGTTTTCAAAGTTTGTATTGATTCTTTCCCGTATCATGTGGTGTCTGCTACAAGTTTCTTCATTATTCCTCCTACGAGCTGATTGAAACAAGTTCTTAAGCTGAAAGTCTATTCAACTCGCGGTTCAAAGACAGATTTTTTGTTTTAAACTGAAGATGCACCGTGGAATGTCAAGTAACTCTCACATTATCTTTCTTGTATGCTGATCCGATGTGATTGAGTTTCTACAGTTAAAAGCTGCTTGATAGTGCGTTCAGTCGAGGCTACTGTACATTGAATCTGATTACAAAGTTGAAACTATGAAGACCAAGAGCTTTATTTAAGGGGGAGCGTGGAAAGTCATGAAGACATGCAACACCAAAGTTCTTCAAAGATTCAAGAGGGAAAGAAGATCAAGGCCTGAAGCTTATCAAGTTGTTAAATGCTTTATTCAACTTTAGGGGGAGATTGTTAGGACTGAAAGTCCTATGTGTTGAAAGTGGAATAAAGTATTTATAAGGGTGCTTATTGTAATTACTTAATAGTTGTTTTAATTAGATGGGCCCAAGCCCATAAGCCCAATTGCTTGTAAAGCCTAAGTATATAAAGGCTTAATTATCTCATAATTAGGGTTGAACAGTTTAGAAAAGAGAAATTCATTATTCAGTTTTCTAGTCGTTAGGTTTACATAACCTTATCAGAAATTCTCTCTGTAAACCTTAACCCTTTGAAGTTATATCAATCATATGACTAGTTGCTGTGGCCTATTATCTGTTCATCATTGTTCATATTACTTGTGATTGCACTGCATTGGGATCTACATTGATCCAACCTCTGAGTTAAGCGATCATGCTCCTGCTCAGCGATGGACCAGAGATCGCCCAATAGATCAAATTCTTGGTGATCCAGATGCAGGTATTCAGACACGACGAAGATCAGGTAATATCTGTCTCTTCGTCAACTTTATTTCTTTAATAGAACCAAAGAAGACTGATGATGCCCTCAGAGATCCAAACTGGGTCAGCGCTATGCAAGAAGAGCTGACTGAATTCTCTCGAAACAAAGTTTGGTATCTCGTTCCTAGACCATCTGATAAAACTGTTATAGGCACCAAATGGGTGTTTAGAAACAAGTTAGATGAACATGGAACTGTAACCCGCAACAAGGCTCGACTTGTTGCTCAGGGATACAGACAAGAGGAAGGTATAGACTATGATGAAACCTTTGCCCCTGTGGCTAGGCTCGAAGCAATTCGACTATTCTTAGCTTATGCAGTCTATAAAAACTTCATCGTCTATCAAATGGATGTAAAATCAGCGTTCCTAAATGGAAAGCTGAATGAAGAAGTCTATGTAGAACAACCTCCAGGGTTCTATGACCCTAAGTATCCAAATTATGTTTATAAATTGGATAAGGCTCTCTATGGTCTTAAACAAGCCCCTTGTGCTTAGTATGACACTCTCTCATCATTTCTTATCTCTGAAAATTTTGAACGTGGCAAGATTGATAATACGTTATTTTTCAGAAAGATAAAAGGTCATATAATTCTTGTACAAATATATGTCAATGACATCATATTTGGTTCTACTAACCCATCTCTGTGTACTCGATTCGCTGAAAGAATGAAGAAAGAATACAAAATGAGTATGATGGGTGAGCTGACATATTTTCTTGGTCTTCAGATTAAACAATCTGACAAAGGTACTTTTATCAGCCAAGATAAATATGTTAAAGATATGCTGAAGAAGTTTGATCTTACTCAAACTTCAACAATGAAAACTCCTATGGCACCACCCCTGACACTTAACAAAGATCCTTCTGGAAAACCTGTTGATGTCACTGCCTATAGAGGAATGATAGGCTCCCTGCTGTATCTTACAGCGAGCCGACCTGACATTATGTACTCTACTTGTTTATGTGCACGCTATCAATCTGAACCCAAGGAATCCCATCTGATCGCTGTTAAGCGAATCTTCAGATATCTGAAGGGAACTCCTAACCTTGGTCTTTAGTATCCCAAAGACTCAGGGTTCGATCTAACTGGTTATTCTGATAGTGATTTTGCAGGCTGTAAACTTGACAGAAAGAGTACCACTGGTGGATGTCAACTCTTGGGAGGAAAGCTGGTAAGTTGGACAAGCAAAAAGCAAAATTCAGTGTCCACTTCCACAGCTGAAGCTGAATACGTAGCCGCTGGAAGCTGTTGTTCTCAGATCTTATGGATGATAAATCAACTATTAGATTATGACCTTCAGCTATCAAAGATTCCTATCTATTGCGACAGCACTAGTGCTATCGCTATAGCAAATAATCCAGTGCTACATTCAAAGACGAAACACATAGAGATCATATATCACTTTATCAGAGATCATGTGATGAATGGTGATATTGAACTTCACTTTATCCCTATTGACTTTCAGCTTGCTGATTTATTCACCAAACCTCTTGATGAGACAAGGTTCAACTTTCTCATCAGTGAGCTTGGAATGCTGAATCTTGAAGAATAAATCTTCAGCGTTCATGTATTGTGTCAGTAATCATAAGTTCCCCTTTTATCATCTCTCTGATAAACAATCTGACTCTCAGGTATGTTTTCTCAATTCCTACAACTGAATCTTCATTCAGTTAAGATGTTTTTCAAAATATAAACTTTAATCACTGAAACTTTCTTCAAATGATTAAAAGCTTTTTGAAAAATAAATTTATCACTGATATTTCTAGTCAGTGATCCTTTTAAAAAGAAAATCTATCCCTGTCTTTTCCATCAGGGATACTTTCAAAAAGAAAAATCTATCGCTGACTTTTCTTCAACGATAATTTCAAATGGACAAATGAACAGTCTTTCTCTTCTATGACGTCATTTGAACCGACAATCCACGACATGTTTTTTTTCTGACACGTTCGTCTGTTGCTCTTCTATCCAATCAACTTCGTGGGACGTGTCCATATCATGATGAGCATTTGCTTTCCCGCCTCTCACATTCTCTCTCCTTTCTCACACGTATAAAAGGAATGTTTTTCCATTCTTATCATTTTACACTTTCTGGAAATACTTTCAAAGCAAGAATACTTTCTCAAGCATTTGCATCATCTTCTTCAAAGATCAACAGGTTATTCTTGATCTTTTTATAATTTTTATCTTAAATCTTTTTACATAAACCTCCATTTATGGGTTTATAAGATACTAATCACATAAAATCATTTTCATTTTTGATTTTATTCTTTAAAAACCATGTTATTTTGATTAATCTTCATTCGAAATCTTTGGTTTTTCTTCTTGTTCTTGTATCTTATATTAAGAACACCTTTTTAATCTTCAAATTTGTTGATTTTCTATGTTTCTTTTCTCAAATAGAAACTAGAAAATCTTCTTTATTTTTAGACTAAAATCTTTTCTTCTACTCTTGTATCTACTCATATTCAGAATGGCTCAATCTGCACTTGTCGCCTCTAAGAACGTCAAGTTCGCCATCACTGAATCAGAGCTTCCGAAGAACAACCATCACGCTCGCCTTGATTTTGACGGTGTTAAGTATCCACATCTGAAGGAAGCTCCAATATTTCTCAAGCAATCCTGCATTGCTTATGCTATCACTGTGGATCTCACACCCTCCAAAGCTCTTCTCCAGCAATTCTGGTTTACTGCTGATGAAACCTCTATCACCAACAAAAAGGGTGAACAGGTTCCTGCTATCTTCTTCAGCACTCAACTTGGCTCAGGGATGATGACTGCCCTAGGCCTGAGGAAAGCTCTGCGTTTTTCTGACAAACCCAGGAATGGATTCGACGCCCTGCCAACTGACGCTGAACTCATCCAATTTCTGGATGCCATGGAATATGCTTGGGAACCCAAACCAAGGACGACTATTCCAAACAAGAAGTTGACTCTTGTGAAGAAGGCAATGATGCCTTCCCAGCTAAACTACATCTTCTCACACTTCATTCAGTGCATGAGTGGGAAGAGTGGGTCACTGGACCAAGCCAGCAAGGTTCAGGTCCAGATGGCTTACTCAGTGATAGTTGGACGAAACTTCGACTATGCAACAACCATATTTGACGACCTGAAGTCAAAGATAGAGAAGACCGAGAAGGATCCCAAAGTCCCCTACGTACGCTTTATCTGCGCGTACCTGAAGTTTCTCTACCCTACTACTTACCCCACCAACTCGGATGCCTCTTTTCCGAAAGTGGGTCAGCGCTCTCTGGAAGTCAAGCCGCTCCCCAACGAGGTAAGTATCTCTGAACTTCGCTCTCGAATCTCTCTCCTCACTTCTTCTACTTCAGCGGCCACGTAGGAGGTTCCTTCTTCTGCTATCCCTGCCGCCACCCCTTCCAAACGACCATAAACTGGCTCCCTTGGTCCTTCGAAGAAGGCTAAGGTGACCAAGGAGAAAGCTACTTCTAGCTCTATACCTAAGGATGTTTCTCTAAAAACTTCCTTGGATGCTTTCGTGGGTCTCTCCTCCACATCCTCAGCAACAACCACTTCAACCGTGCCAGCGATCTCGGTCGCTGTCACAACAACAGTGACGCAACCCACAATCTCAGTTCAACAACCTGAGGTAACTACACCTATCCCTACATCTTCTATCCCCATCTCTAGTCCTTCTATTGCTTTGATCTCTAACCCTCCATCTATCTCTACTCCATAGTTTGGACCCATAGGACCTGAACATCAATCTTTTGAGGAATCTTTACAATTCTACAAAATGTTTGATAATTCAGGTATCCCTATAACCTTAAACACTTCTCCCAACTCACCATATAAGCCTGTTTCTCAAAAACTAACTTATATTTCAGGTCCTACTTTGGCGACTGTTGACACCAATGTCAACAATCTGAGTGCAAAGGTGGAATCTATGACTGCCTCTCTCAACAACACCACCAACGCTGTTCAATCAGCTGGTGAAGCAATGAAGACGCTGACTGCCACCTGCGCCTCCCAAGCTGACGTTTCTCACATCGCTACTCTCCAAGAAGCGATTGACAAAGTCAGGGAAGACTCACAGCAACAGTTTGCAGCTCTGACTACAAAGGTTGATGCCTGTGAACTTCTACTTCAGCAAATCCTGACTCACCTGAAGGCCCCAGCTCTAACTCCTACTCCCTCATTCACAGAGAACGATAGAACATCGCTGAACATTGACGTGGAATTTATTCATCAGGTAACGTCTGATCTTCCTGCATTTGAAGGCCGTCTGGACTGTTTGGAGGCTGAAGTTCAGCTGTTGGCCGCTGCAAAAGCTTCATCTCCTTCCAAAGATCTCTCCCTTAATGATAATGACAAAGAGGGGGAGAAAGCAGCTGAAGAAAATACGGAGTTTGAAGTAGCTGCTGAGGTCCAACAGAAGGAAACTCCCTCTCAGGTTGAGGGGGAGATAGCTGCTGACAAAGCCCCTCCTTCCATTGCTGATCTAGTCGATGATGAAGAGGAAGAAGACGATGATGATGAAGACCTTGATCTTGAAGATCAAGAGGATGATTCTCATCAAGATGATGATGATGACGATGAATATCAATCTCTATGGTGTTCTTCAGTTGTCACTTCATCAGCGATAGCTTCGAAAGAAGTTATCAAAGCAGGGGGGAGTCAAGAGACACCTTCAGGAACCCCTTCCCAAAGCAAAGGTGCAACTGCTGAGGGAACCCTGAAGATGATTTCACTACCTGAGGAGAATCCTTCTCAGGTATGCTTTACTCTTGTTCCTTTATCCTTCTATAAAAATCCCACCTCTGTTTCTTTCTAGCCTTTATATCTCTCCTTCCCTAAATAAATCTAACCTTTTTCTTTTTCTGACCAGACAGTTCTCTCCCCTTCTTAAGGGTAAAGAGCTCCAAATAATCCCAGCTGCTGAAGCTGATGACCAAATAATCCCAATCTCTGTCCGAGAGATTGATGAAGAGGATGAAGAAGAAGAAGAGTCCCTGCAACATCATGGAAGGCCCTCTAGACCATCTCACTGGTCAGAGGAAGAGAGAAAGAAAAGAACAAAGATGATCTCTCATCTGGAGAGTCAACGACGAAAGGTCCCCTCTCAATCATCAGATCTGGAGTTCCTGACTGAAGCTGAAATTGAAGAATCCGTCAGGGCTGAGAAGCTGATTGCTGACTGTCAAAGAGATGCCTCTTTGGCTCTCAAAATTTAGTCTTCTCAAGTAAAAGACAAGAAGCTGAAAAGCAAACCAGTGGAAGTTCAGGCAGCTCTTTTGAAAGAGATTGAAGAGGGAACGCTCCAAAGATAAAGCGGTCAGCGATAATTCTATCGATTGGTGCAAACACAAAATCGACTATCGCTCTGACCCACTGAAGATCGTAGCGGTTGCTATCTCTGGAAGAAAGAAGAAGGATAAACTCTCCATCACCATGGAGATTACCAGAGAGGATGGAAGCTGCAAGGCTATGTTCATTTCAAAGCTGGAAGATCTTGGCTACATGGAGTGGCTTGAGTTCAAAGATGCGCTGAAGAAATCAAAGTCTACATACAGAGGCTATGTTGAAAGGGTAAATGATGCCCTCATCAATAGAGTCGCTGCTATACTAAAAGTGCCATCCACTCTTCCTCCAAAGTCCAAGCAAATCAAGAGAAAGCCTATCTCCTCCTCATCTGATAATGTCGTAGTGATCAGGAATGAAACCTCCATCAAATTCTCAAGAGAAGCTCTGTTTGGTCCTCCTCCTGATCTTTCAGTTATGGATCTATTTCTACCTCCTGGCGGACCATATGCTGCGGGACAAGTACTCAAAGAACCTTTTGGAATCTTCTTCAGAGATGACGAGGAACAACTCAGATTTCAAAGGGTCTCTGAAATCCCTATCTGTCCCCTCGCTCTTCTCAAGGATCTCATGTGCTTATGGTGTACTCTCTCTCCTGCTGCTGAGCCAATCATAGCGATCATCTGCAAAGAATCTTTAGAGCGAAGGCAAAAAGGAGAAGAAATACCTGAGTACTTGATCAATCCTCCTAAACCCTCTTTAGATAGCTGATAGATTAGTTTCTTTTCTTGTAATCTATTAGTTTAACTTACAGTAGTTAGTACATCACTTGTACTTGTAATTTTCATTCCTTGTAATTCTTTTCTTGGATTAATGAGAATTTCAGTGAAGTACTTAACTCTATCAGTACTGTAAAAGATCCCTCAAAATAGTAATTGGGACATGTATGTTATGAGTCCTGATTATTCCATCATTTTGAACTATAAAGTAATTTTCTTCAGTTACTTTGTCATTATCAAATAGGGGGAGATTGTTGATCCAAACTCTCTCAGTGATTTGATAACGACCCTTTTCTATACTTAGTGAAAATTACGTTTTAATATGTATTAGTGTTTCACCATCAGCGATCAGACTGAGTCTGTTTAGTTATCGCTGATAGTCTTCTTATAAATATCTAGTATGTATTAGTGTTTCACTATCAGTGATCAAACTGATCCTGTTCAGTATCGCTGATAGTTTCTGATGTAAACAGTAATGTAACCCCTGAAGACAAGTCTCGCGTCAACAGATGTTCATAGCTGAATCGAAGACGAAGCTGCTGAACAAAGACAAGTCTACTAGTGACCTGATGCGGATATCAGTGAAGCAAAGACGAATCTACTTATACGCGAAGGAACATGAGGAAAAGCTTCAGCGATCGCTAAAATCTTGATATCTCTGAAGAAAGAGATACTCAGCGATTGAATGATCACTTGGCTTATGTCTCAAGTTTTCTTTTGTCTCTCCTTGCACAACTTAGTACGATATGTCATAACGGACATGTCTCTGCCACAATTTGTACAACACCTCTGTCATCTACACTGTTCATTGTCCGGCTGAAAGCATGTCTCCCAAAAGCCAGACTACCAAAGCCAATCAGTGAACGCCACGTGTAAAGTGCCCTGCCATGCATTTAATGCATAGGGTATAAATAGGAAGATCATCCCTTCATCTGAAGTGTGCTCAATCCTTGAACCCCATATAGAAACCCTTGTTTTCTATCTCTTAATCCCCCATTCTCTGAATTTCTTATGCAACCATCTTAGTGTTTCTTAAGTTTGTTTAGATTGAGTCTGTCTTAATCTTATTCCGCAAACAAACTTGTAAATTGTATTTGATTTATCAATAAACAATTTATTAAACTTTAAATTCTTGTGTTTGTATTCAACCCCCCCTTCTACAAACTTGTTAAGCACCTTAGGGACCAACACTTAGAAATACTAACTGAAATTACATTTAACATCTGTATGTATTAGTGTTTCACCATCAACGATAACATACTGAGTCTATTCAGTATCACTGATGATCTCTGATGAATCGTTAAATGTAATCTCTGAAGACAAGCCTCACGCTCAAGAAAATCATCGCTGACATCAAAAACTAAGCTGATGAAGACTGTTAGACTGATACTGTATTCAAGATTAAAAGTGAGGGTCTAGTTTGTTATAGTTTGTTAGTGTGAGGATTTGGTTGTAAAGTCAATGTGAATTGACTTAGTATAAATAGTTTTGGTTTCTTGTAATCTTGTAGACACGCACGCACACATTACACTTTCAGAGAGAATTTGGTAAGAACACATAGTGAACGTGAGATCTGTGACTTTGTGTAAGATTTGTGACTAATTGAATAATATGATTTGATCTTTATAATTGTGTTCTAAATCTAAAAATGTATGTTTATATGCTAGTATCTGGGTCACAATTCGTATGAGAGCCTGATCAGAAAAGAAGAAAAATCAAATTTTGTTGTCATTGTTTCATCGACTCTGAAAAGAAACAATTTCTATTTCTAAATTCTAATTCTTTGAACTTTTTTTGGAGTCCGTCCGCGATCTATAGGACATACACGAACACATACCTCACAAGAAATGCATTTATCAAATTGTGTTTCAATTAAGATTTCGATTGAAGGTTGTTTTGGATGTCAATTTGAGTTCATAGTGATCGATTAGAGAAGTGGAACATTTCTTGTCTTGGTTGGTTAATCAATTAATCAACAGATTGGTGTAATTTGATCAATCTTTCTTGTTTTTGAAAGTTTTTATTGCGAACTGACATCGATCGATTCCTACTTTAAGAGTTATTTTTAGAGAAATTCCTTACGTAGGGTTGTTCACGATGTTAAAGTGATCAATCGTACAAAGTTTCAGAGTCAAATTCAGAGTTTTGGATGAAATTCAGTGAATTTTTGTGAAAAATATATCGAGATCTATAGAATTCGCAGAGATGATGAAGAACTCGCAAGAAGAATTCGCTTCTAAGGACAAAATTCGCAGAGTTCTAAGAATTCGCATAAGAGTTATTTTTGAGAAGTAAAGAATTCGCAGAGGGTATCATACGAAAAGTCAAGAATTCGTAGTTGTGTCTATTACGAATTCTGAGGAATTCGTATCTGTGTCTTGAGCGAAAAGCTAAGAATTCGCATAGGTCTTCTTGCGAAAAGCTCACAATTCGTATCCTTCACTATATCCTTTTTGCGAATTGCTTTCATACAAATTATATACTCGTGATTTTTCTGTGTGTGTGCTTTGTGAATTGTGTCATACGAATTCCGTACTTAGCATATTTTTTCAAATTTTTCTGATTTTCTGATTAAAGATCATTTCTAGCATATTTTTTTTTTATATCAAGCTGGCTTATATCAAACTGCCTTATGTGTGTGCTTAGCGGGACCCCCGTGCTAAGTCTGCGTAGGGTACATATTTCTTAGTGTGATTAAAGTTTCTGATTGTATAGTATTTTTTTTCCAGATATCATCATGCCTTATACTGAGAAAAAGGAAATCTGGTGCTAACTAACAGAGATTGTGCTTTAACATATATGCCAGAGATTCCGGCTATGGAAGCTGAAATCAAGAATCTGAAGATTCAAAATTCATCTCTTCTTAATCAGATTACTAATTTGAAAGATTCTAGAGATTCAAAGAAAGATGTTATTTGCTCAGACTGTGTAGCTAACTCTAAAATTAATTTTGCAGGGATTATTGAATCAAAGGAAAAAGAGATTTCTGCTCTGTAAACAAAGCTGAAAAAGTTTGAAGGTCTAAATGTAGATACTACATGGTCAAAGAAGGAGCAAATGCTAAAAGAGATTGATGTTCTTAGAAGGAGATCAAACATTGCCTGTGAGACATCCGATGGGCTGAGAGAAATGAATTCTCAAATTTTTGCTGAAAGAGGTAAATTGAAAGACAAAGTGTTCAGTCTTGAGGTTGAGATCAACATGATGAAAGAAAAAGAAACCCAAGAGAGAGACAACATTAAAGCCCAAGATGAAATGAAGAAGGTTGAGAAGAAGAGAAAGGAATTAGAGAAAGATAATGCTGAGCTGAGAAAGAAAGTTTCTGAACTGGAAGATCAAATGAAGAATGAGAAGAAAGAAAAAGTTGATTTTGAGAAAGAAAGAAAAGCTTTTGCTCAAAAGTTTTCAGAATTTTCAAGAAAAGCTTTTGAAGAGAAGAAATCCATGGAAGTGAAGTGCATAAAGCTTTCTCAACAAGTTTCAGACTTCGAGAAAGTAATCATCATGGAGAGAGATAAATTTGGAAAGGAGAAGAAGAAAGTTGAACAGAAAAATATTGGTATATTCAATGAGATTTCTGGACAGAGAAACAATGTTGAAAAATATTTTGAAGAAGAAAGGAAAGTATTTGAGTCTGAGATTGCAAAGCTTAACAAGAAACTATCTGAGTTGTCAACAAACATTCAGAAGGAGAAGAATGCAAAATCTGAGTTGCATAAGAAGTTTGATATACTGTCAAAGGAAAGAAACTGTTTGTTTACAAAGATCAAAGAACTTGAGGAGATCATGTTCAAGGTGAAGCTGACTGAGCACAAGACGCCAGAATCAATTGCTCAATCACCAAGAGATGATCCAGCTGCATCCGAATGCTCATTCAAATCAGCAACAAGTTCAATTTTCACTAATGTTTCTAATAATCCTTTGTTTGTTGCTAATGATAATCATACTTCTAAACTTAAAAAACAAATTCGTCCTTCTAACCTTTTCTATGACAAATCTATTGATGGTTCAGGTAATATCAAGATGGACAAATATCAACAAAAGATAAGGTGGAGAAGAAAAGATGAGAAAGAAAAATAAAAGTGGACATGGAGAGTGAAAGTCTACTAATGATCTGAAGTTGCATTCAGTGAAACCAAGACAATTCTACAACGCATGACAAATCGAGATCAAGCCTCAGCTATCGCCTTTCTACGTCAGTGATTCCTGATCACTGATCATCAGGTATAGTTGATCATGAGGCTTGCTTATCAAGATTTTTTTGTCTTATCCTCTGCACAAAAAGTATGAAAGTACAAAAGCAAACTTGCTTTTGTTCATAATCGTACAAACTGCTCCTCTCCACTACATTGTTCAACATGCGACCAAACCCATGCAATTGGTAAAGTCAAAAAGCATGAATCTAATGGATGAAAGACACGTGG
Source organism: Arctium minus (assembly GCA_954870635.1). Classification (NCBI taxonomy): domain Eukaryota; kingdom Viridiplantae; phylum Streptophyta; class Magnoliopsida; order Asterales; family Asteraceae; genus Arctium; species Arctium minus. The sequence goes on along the minus strand of OX941092.1, from coordinate 68,493,731 downwards.
ATTGTATCCTCTGTCATGCATTTAATGCATAGGGTACAAATAGGAGTAAAGCCTTCATTTCGAAGGAGTCCTCAATCTTCTTTGTGGTCCTTTGCAGAAACTCTCTTTTCTGCAAACTCTCTTTTCTCCTTCTATTACTCTTGTGTGCAAGAAAGCTTAGTGTTTCTTAGATTGTTTAGATTAGGTTTTACCTTATCTTATTCCGCAAGAATATGTAAATTGTGTTTTTGATTTACTCAATAATCAATAAACAAATTTAAAAGTAAACTTTGGTTTGTATTTAATCCCCCCTCTTTTTACAAACTAACATCCTTGTAGAACCTTAATCGAGACCAAGATGTAGGAAGGCATTATCTCATCAGAGTTTCTCATTGACTATTAATTCTGTTTGCTTTTATTTCTTTTCAATTAATATGCACCGTATATTTACCTTCCCAAACCTTCTATTACAAATGAAGGAATAGGATGTAATTTTTTTTCTAAATGAATGGTTTAGTGAGGCTAGAGATGCTAAGCTATTAGCAGAAATTTCTCAAATTCTTCTACCTATTTCTTCTTCTTCTTCTTCTCTAGAAATCTATACATCTGTTTCTCTCAATTAAGAAACCCTATCATAATATTTGGATAACTAAGGTTATTTATGCTTTCTGAAGTCTCATTCCACAATACTTTTCATTATTTCTATAGTGAATTTCATTTTCGCCCTTGTGGTTTACCAAAAATCTGGTTCTCATCCCTCAACTTTACTAATTACATCATAGCCTTGTGGTTGACTTTTGCATTGGTTTGGGTCCCTAGGTCTAACAACATTTAGTTGTTGTCGTTAAATGGGGTCATGTGTAAGTCATTTTAGTCATTTTAACTTTTTTCTACAAACTTTAAAAAATAAACCTTAAAGGGTTGTTTCTGGTAATATTCTTAAAATGAATAACTTTAAGGGTAAATTGCATGAAAAGGTAATGTACTTTGCCTTAATTCCTGTTTTGGGTAACGTACTTTCAAAACATCCGTTTTGGTATCTAAGATGTGAACTTTCAAACATTTAAGTACCTGAGTAATTGATTTAAGCATTAACCAGTTACCATGTTGATATGGCGAGTGATGTGACCTCCAACTCAATATTATTTGTTGATGTGGATAGCGAAATGGAATTTTAATCTAATATTAGTTTTAAATTTATCCTTAATCTTGACATTTCAATTTTGTAAATATATAATTTACAAATAATTATAATATATACATTTATAAAATTATTAAATTTAAAAGTAATTTTAGATTAAAAATCCATGTTAGTAACCACGTAAGCAAATAATATTGAGTTGCATGCCACAACACTCGCCACATCAACATGGTATGCTTAAACCGGTTACTCAGGTACTTAAATGTTTGAAACTTTACATCATAGGTACCAAAACGGATGTTTTAAAAGTATGTTACCCAAAACAGGAATTAAGGCAAAGTACGTTACCTTTTCATGCAATTTTCCCTAACTTTAACTACCCAAGTGTTCCCTCTATTCACCTTTATCTTCAAATTCCAATCCCACCACCCAACACCTCCTCTCCTATCCCTTTGTTTCTGCAGCCCCAAAACCTCAAAGAAAAACCTAACATATATATCATAAGAGTTTTATGCGTGTAACAACCGTAATTTTCGGTAAGTAAAATTCACCCATGCGTTTTGTGGTTTCTAAGTTGTGGTTTTGAGTAAGGATTTAAGCTTTTAGATCCTAATAGAATCGAGAGGTTCTGTGTGAGAAAATTCGAGTTTCGGGGATTGGTATAGGCCCGACGACTATGCCAAACGACTATAACAGTGTCACTGTCGCCTGGCAAAGTCGCAGGATGGGGGATACCCTCAGTTACTCCATGCGACAAAGCCTTGCGACTTTGACACTGTCATTGTCACATGGCAATGTCGCCCACGGGTTCCACGGGCTGGTTAAATCTCGATTTTCAGCCATTTCTCTCATTTCTCACTTCTAATCTCTTCCCTTTCTCTCCCAAATCGTTTCCCCTTCTTCCTTCATGAACCTTAACTAATTTTGGGGCTTTTCCAAGGATATTAAAGTGTTCCTTCTCCATCATATACTAATGGTTTCATCTATTAATGCAAGATCAAGTTTTCATCTCCAACACTAGAGATTTTTGGGGTTTATTAAGTTTTGCTCAAAACATAAGTGGTGAGTTTATCCCTCTCTTTTCTAACACTTTAATCAAGTTATAAATTCTCCATTTATGACTTCCTAGTGTTTTATTTCTCAAGTTTTTGGTTTAGATGATTTTGGGAAAGTTAGGTCAAAACTAGGGTTTTGGTCAAAATGAAGATTTTTGATGAAAGGTGCTTGGAGTATGATTCTAAGTACTTAGATTGTTTGTTTTATGTGTGGGAACTTTATGAAAACTATGTACATGCCAAAATGTGTATTTTGAAGTAATAATGTGTTTACTTGGTATTTATCAATAGGTTGAGTATTTGACAAAGTTTTCACATTTGTTAAATTTGGGTTGATAAATCTTGTAAAATGCCTATCTTTGGGTTTTTGAATGTTTAGACAAGTAAACCTCAAGAATGTGTTCTTTTGGTGATTTGTTGTACAAATGGAGTTGTTTGATGATTAATACATTTTTGGTGTATTTGTTTTATAAACCGTTTAGAAAATGCACGTTATTGTGTTATGAGGTATTTTGGAAATATATGAGTATGATTTCATTTGGAAAATGGTTTGTTCCAATCAGTGAAGCGTGTTTTAGTTAATCATGTTCTTTTTTGGAGCATGTGTTTGCATAAACGTAGGTCAATTGCGTTTTATTGCACTTTATGACTTTTAACAAATGGTCAATTGATTTATGGAGCTTTTGGCTCGGTGGTGACTCAAAGGAGTCTTGGGGACATTTACCCAGTTTTATTAGCTCAATGAGAAGCTTTTGACATATGATGCATTTAATTGCATTTTGATAGAAATTACATGTTTGAGTGTGTTAGTCATTCATTTTAGTCATGTAATGTTTTAGATTGTAATGCATTGGATCCATAGGCATAGGAGTCTGTTTATTCAACGTGGAGTTTTGATGTCCATGATTGAGTATAGTGATTGGTCCCCAAGTCATGTTTTATTTAAAGCTTGCGGTGGTGCTCATGGGAGTCGTATACGGAGATAAGTCTTGCGGTGGTGTCCATAGTGAGCCGGATAAGGGGACTTGTGACTTTTGTGGTGAGACTCTTCTAGAGGTTGAGTAGACAATAGGGTCTTTTGGGTATCTTGCGGTGGTTGCTTAGAGGAGCCGTATACGGGTTCCATAACCCTAAGTGAATCTCAAGAACGTTGATAAGTGGCTTAACTTTGTGTATCCACCACATTCGATGGAATCGACTCTCCCCCATCACTGAAAAGTGTTGTTTTGGGTATTGTTTACTATCCATGTTTCCGGTGACGTTTTGAGTATGGATTTCTATCCATGATTTTTGGGTTTTCAGTATTAAACCTTATCCATATTTTTAGATGTTTTGGATAATAGAGTTTATCCACGTTTCCGATATTTAAATGTTAAACCTTTATTCACGTCTTGAGTATGTATTGGGTTTCGAATTCATCTTTGAAAGAATGTTATGTATCAGGGTTTCCTTCACGAAAATGGTGAGTTTTGGGAAATATGTCGCTTCCATGTTTAATACATTTCATTTTGGAAATTGGTGATTTAAATAACATTCTTTCAGTTTACTGTTTTATTTAACTGATGAAAACTCTTGAACTTACTAGGTGTCAAGCCTAACTTTTTTCATTTGTCACATGTGCATCAGGTCCTTGTTGGGGAATGATTTCCAGCGACACCGTGAAGATTTGAGTACTAGTTAGACGCACAAGATGGATATAACTAATGATTGATGTCTGTAACACCCGGAATTTCGGTAAAAGCCTTGAATACCACCTTAATGTTCATGTCTGGATTTTATCTCTTAGAAAAGTCTTAACATGAGCCCTAAGGTGAACCGGGTGCCTTCCGTGTGAAAAAAGCCAAGTTTCGGGGCCCGAGAGGTGTTGGGCGACTATGACGGGCGACTATGACACAGTCACTGTCGTCGTGTCACAATCGCACCAAAAAAACAGAAAGGGATGTGCCTGGTGCGACATTGCCCTGCGACTGTGACACTGTCACTGTCGCATGGGCATAGTCGTCGAACCCCTGCAGGTATATATTGCTCAGCTTCGAAAATTAGGTCATTTGGCATATATTTTGGATAGTTGGGAGCTCGTTTTCTCTGCAGTTTTTGGGTAAGAAATCACCATCCATCATCTCTCTTATTTAATTCTCTCAACAACCTCATTCATATTTTATTTATGGTGGTTGTTTAGGTGGATATAAGCTTTCCTTGTGAATATTTCTCATCCTCAAGTGCTAGTGTCATCCTCTCCATTCTAGAGTTTTGCTAGGGTTTTGATAAAACCCATACTGTTGAAATTTATTTTGACCCAACTTTACATTTTGGAGATTTTAGGGTTTTCTTACCCTTTTGAAAATGTGATTGTGAATCTTATGTTTGAACTATAAAAGTGATGTGTTCTACACATTTATGGTTAAATATCTACATAAGTGCTTCTAGCTCTATTTATGGTTTCCATATATCATGGGATATTTCTTGAATAAAAATATTTTGGGAAAAATGAAATCATATGGGTGGTTGAAAGGCTACAATGGTGATTATTGTTACGTTGGTAAAAGTTAGAAAAATCTATTTTTGTGAAAGTAAACAAAATATTTTGGGGATTGTTCACATGAGCTATATGTTTGATTATAGTTGGTCACAAATGAAATTGTGACAAGTCTAGATTATTACTAATGGATCCATAGGTATAGATTCGGCTAAACTTTGGGGTTAAATCCCGTTTGTAGCTAGTTGAGACATTGGACCCTAGGGTGGCAACTTGGTACGGTTATGTGGGACCGGATACTAGGTGTGGTTCGTAAATGTAAATCCTAGCGAAGGAGCATTATTAGGATCATTGGGTTCCCTCCCCCACATCTGAGTACGAGTCAGCGAGCTTGTGGCCTTGATCCTAGTTTGGTTAGCTCAATACCTTGGAAAGTGGCCTACTTTTGTGTTCCGCCACAATCCTTGGAAAATCGGGTCTCCCCCGTCATCGCAAGATGTATTTTGGACCGTAAGGTCACTATGTGGATATCATTACTTATCTAAACCCATTGTATTTGAAAAGTTACTTATTGTTGACCTTAAATTATTTCCAAATCATTTATATAAATTGTATGTTCTCAGTAGGCCTTAAGCCTAACACTTTTTCTCAAATGACGTGTATAACAGGTTCCCTTAGTAGTGGGATGTTGAAGGTTTAAGTGACGAGCGTGGGCTTTTGAGGCATTTTTTAGATGATAGATACTTGGGGTCTTGGTGTATAAACAATTACTTCATTTTGGGAATTTGGGTTGACAACGGATGTAATTTAGATAGAACTTATTTAGATTAGTTTGTTGTTGATTTCATATTCTTTCACATGTTTTGTAAACGCTATCATACTTTTACCGATTTTGGGTGGTATACTTCAAATACAAACGTCATATTGCCGAATTTTCAAATTTTAAACTTACTCTAATTTTTAGGGTGTTACAATGTTTTCCTCAGATTTGTAGATAGCAATGGTTGATAGGTTTAGTAACACCCGACCTTTAATTAGTCTTTATATAAGACTTGATTTATTTTTGTTGAGGTTAAATCTAGAATTCCATTTGAGGTATTTCAAGTATTGCCTTGTAGAAAGAGATTTTATCCTTTATTTGATGTATTATTGAAAATTTTAATTAGTTGTTCTTTCCAAATTTCGTGGTATTACAATGAGGACTAAAACACATTCAAAATCAAAATCAAAATACATTGCTTGACATTGTGTTCAATCAAGATAAAGATGAAGGTTGTTGGTGTGAAGATGAAGGTTGTTGATGGGTTTTTTTACCCATCATATTTGTTGACATCGATGGCGAGGTGGGTGTTAATGGATACGTCATGCAAAAAATCTCATGGTTATAACTTTTCTTACATCAACACTTTGCAAAACACACATACACTCTCTTGCTATCAGTATCTCTCTCTACAACAAACACTACAAACCCAGAGGCCAGATCGATTGTTCATGGAGGTGGGCCACCGGAGATGAGGGACAAAGAGGGTGATGGTGAAAGTGTGGGTTGCTAGCATTCAACTATGCAGAATAGATGAACACACCGATCTGGAGGAAGTGATGATGGCCGAGGTGAGTGACGGAAGTGAGGGTCACCGAATATTGGTGGTGGTTGTTTTTCGACAGAATTATAGATGGTCATGGGGTAGAGGATGAAGATGGATGGGGTAAGGGAGATGAAAATGCAGCGGTGGCGTGAAGAAGATGAAGATATTTTGTTATTTTTTCTTTTCTAAATGATTTTTGGTTTTCTTATTTTAATTCTATTTTTGGTTTTCCTTTACCTTTTTTGAAATTTACATTTTTAATACACATACTTGTACTTTATGCAAAACACTTGTACACTAAATATTTTTTATTAAAAATATGTAAAATGACCAAACTACCCTCACGTGACTTGCACGTGAGAGGCAGTTAATAGCAACAACTAACGATCTAGACGCAGGGACCCAAACCAATGCAAACCACAAGGGATAGGATGTAATTAGTGAAGTTAAGGGACGAGAACTAGATTTTTGGTAAACCACAGGGACGAAAAAGGTAATTCGCTCCTTTTTTTATTAGGGGTGTTTACTGTCTGGTTTGGCCGATTTAACCCCTTCAGACCCCAAATTAAACCGTAATGGCGGGTTATAAAATTTTTTAAACCAAGTAATTTGGTTACAAGTGACCAAACAGGACCATAAAAAAGCGATTTAGTCTGACCGATTTAGACTGTTTGAGCCTATTATGGGCTTTAAACTAAAGAAAACATAAAATCTATCACAAAAAATGAAATTTCTACTGATATACCATTATTAATATATATATATATATATATATATATATATTATATCGAATTATAAAAGAAATTTATCTAACATTGAGCAAGATGAAAAAAAGTTAAACAGGTCCACCAACAATATTTGGAATTTTTTGGACAAATATTGAGCAAGTCGAAAGGCGATTTGGAATTTTCGATTTTAATTTTTGACAGATTTTGGAATTTTTCCAATATTGGGAACATGGATAATTGAGATGTGAAAAACTAAAAACTTAATGTCTTGGGTGATTTTTTTTAACTGGACCATAAAAGTTGAGGCTATAACATGAAAACTAAATATAATTAATACATTGGTATTTTGGCGGTTGATTCGGTCCAAATCGCTCGAAAAAGACGTTCAAACCGCAAACCAAACTCGACCAAGTAGTCCAACTATTTTCAGACTGGACCGAACCACCAAACCGCCAAAAAAGGTCTGCATTAAATTGGTTTGACAGTTTGAGCGGTTCGGCGGTTTTTTTAACTCCCCTAATTGTTATTAAATAGTCATATATTTTAGGATAATTTTTTTATCTAGGTTTCATAATAGGTGTACACATGGGTTGGGCTGGTCGGGTTGGAAGCGATTGAATAACCAATCCAACTACTTCAGTTTAGAATATCCCAACCCATTCAAAAACTTTTTTAAAGTATAAGCGTATAACCCAACCCCTTCGAGTTGGGTTGGTCATAGTTTTTGAATGGTATATATTTTATTAGGATCTACAAATGGCAGCTGAATCTAGCCCTTGTCAAAAGGTTTAGGTATATATGGAAAGTTAGTCTATTGATAAAAATCCTCATTTAGAGCCGTTAACTATCAGTAGGCACTAAGGTATTCTTTATACGCTACACTTCAGTGTGGGATTTCGTAATGCACCTTATGTCCCATTGATGTCTTTTGATAAGGATCTCCCACTTAGTCGTGAGGAGGGATCAATGATGAAGTGTCGTGTAGATCGACGGTTCATTTAAGTTCTCGAACACGTAGTTTGGGTGGGGTGGGAAGTTATCCTTTGTTGGAAAGAGCTTTCTCTCTCGTTACACTTGATGTATTAATAGTGAGAGCATCTTATAAAAGAAAAAAAAAAGGGTTGATATCCCAATTTGAGGATAAAGTGATTGGGAATGGTTGTTTATGGTATTTAAATTTTGGCACGACAGGATGATTGGTAGAATTTCGTTTTTGTTAGGAACGTTTTGAGGCCCTGTAAGATCTTGATTTTCTTAAACTAAGAAGTGTTTCCGAGTCTAGATTCCGAGGAAGAAATCATTTGCAAGGAGGATTGTATCACCCACGATTTTGAGGTGTCCATTTATGTTTAAGCACCCCATCACGTGGCTTTCAAAATAGTAAAATATGGAGGTTTTTAATAGTTATTATAATGGAACACTTTGAGGATCGAATCGGACACAAAAAACGAAAAAGGGGGAGTGAAAAAAGTGGCTTACAAGACGTAGGGTCATACTGTGAGTCGTGCAGGTCTCTGTGTAAGACGTGGTTTGGGCGACGCGAGCGACTTGCTCCGTGACCTAGGATTGCGGGCATGGTCGCATAAGAGGTCTGTAGACCTAAAAAAATCTGATTTTGGGGGATTTTTCCTCATTTCTTCCCACCATTGTTCTCCTCCACAATTTTCTCTCATCTTGGAGCAATTTTGAGGCTTAGGATCCAAGTTTTAGGGTCTTTGAAGAGCATTATTCTTGGTGGATTCAAGATTATTTGGTAAGGTAACCTTCTCATAAAAGCTAGGGTTTGGAGTGTTCTTCATCCCCTCTCCTCTCCTTCCATCCTTGTTGTCTCTTGAGGTGGAAAAGATCTTTTGGGAGTATTGGAACTGAGTTTTGGAAGACTTTCTAGTATATTTCAAGTCTTCACCAAAGAAAACTCAAGACTTGGGGTAAAAACATAGATATAACATAAATCTAGCAAGGTGAATTCTAGTTACTTTGCAAAACTACATCTATTTTGACTTTTAATTACATCTTGATGGGTTTGTTCAATATTTGATGATGTTGCAATTTTTGTGCACTTGGATATATTTTGAGTCTCAAAATCTTGGAAGAACTTTTATAATGTGTTATTTGTTATTTTGAGACATAAACTGCCAAATTGGTTTTAAATGACAAGTATTTCATCAAATAAGGTTTCTTGAGTATTTGGGTGATTTAGGGGCAACATATTGTTTGATGCTTGGAAAAAATGAGGTTTTGGCATTTTACCTAACTTATGAATTTTAATAGCGGCACTTGAGCCCTTTTGGTTATGAATGTGCAGATCTTTGACACCCGCCTATTATTGGCTTTGTGATGATTTTGAAAATATAAACCATATGGTTTAGACCTTTTGCTATTATGATTCAATAAGGTAATGGTTTATGGGCCTACTCATGTTATAGGTGTCATGTATTTATTAAATGTTGGAAATTATGCCTTTCTGATTTATGCGGTTTACATTGACTTATTTAAATTAGTCAAGTGTCATATAGGAACTTTTGGCCTTGGTTTTAACTGAGTGAGTTTTGGGGACTTTTGTCCGATTTTAATATCTCAATGTGGAGCTTTGGACATATAATGCATTTATTACATATTTGTTGGATATTACATGTTTTGAATGTAACACCCTCAAATTTGATAAGAGCAACTAATTTAAAATTTCGGTATAACATCAAGTGAGGAACAAAAATACCTACTACAAGTCAAAGCTCAAATACCTTAAGGTAAAATTATGTAATTAAACTCAACAATTATAAACTCCATTTACATACAAGGACTAAACCGGAGTTGGGTATTACTTAACCCAATTACAAATTGCTCTCCCCAAAACAAAAGCGGAAGACTTCACCAAGCTATACACTCCTCGATCACACAACTAACACTTCTCTCTTCATAGTGTTACTAGGACTATTCCCGACCGAAACCTGTTGCACATGCCGACAAATAAAAAGGTTAGGCTAACGCCTAGTGAGTTCAAGAGTTTTACACGAATGAACATATTATAAAAAAAAGAATAAACTCCTCTTAAAATCATAACCTTTCAAAAGATTTACTTTAAACCCAGAGACGACTCTTTTCTAATATCATCTGTTTTCAAAGATGAACACCTCATTACAAAACATTCTTTATAAAATGATGCAACCCCAAACTCACTTGGAACGAGGGCGAAGATTGACTCCCAATTTAAGAAATGTGGATAAAACGTTGTATCCCAAAGCACCTAGGCATGGGTGGGGTAAAACACTCAACCCATAAATCATAGTTAATAACTCACCAATACGATACGTTACTGAAAAACATGCACGCAACCATAAAATGGAAGGAAACCAAATACCAAAACTTGGTGGAGGAACACACAAGTAAGTCGCCCATACGACGTTACTCGCATGACACCTCAACATTTCCATCTTGGGTGACTAGAATACGTGAATGGGGTCACCCGTGATGTTATTGGATTTCAAGAATATCCCCGTTCTAGTTCCCATGCCATAACAGACATCACAATCCTCAAACCGTTTATGCCTCTAGTGTTTACTCCGTCGAGTTACACCTCAAGGTCTTACAGACAGGGGTGCCTATCCAATCTAGACGAGTTACACATCAAGGGCTTGCGCCCCTATTGCCTACTCGCTAGTGACCCAAACAGTCGACAGTTAAAACCAAATATACCTTGCCCTCCAAAACAGACTGACTTACGTGCCTATGGATCCATTGCAACACAGTCTAACATTACATGGCTATACCGAAATGACCAACACACTCGAGCATGTAATCAACCTCAACATGTAACACAGTGTATTTGTATGTAAACCATAATTGGGCTCTACATTGAGCCAGTAAAATCGGATAAGTGTCCTCAAGACTCTTTTAAGTCAATACCGAGGTAAAATGCTCAAAACCCTTTTTGACCAACGATTAACAATCCCCAATTACATAACGCAATCGACTCACGTCATGCAAACACACTCCAAAATACATGGGTAGACTCCAACACAGTTTAGATTGGGACAAATAGTTTTCCAAATGGATTTATACTCTTTATTCTTTCAAAACGTCCCATAACACAAAATCAAAAGTGGGTGTTTTGCAAGGTTTATAAAGTCAAATACTTCAAATAATCAACTCACCAAATATTCCAACAAATGATAATTTCATGCAAAACATAATAACACTTTAAAATGAACATTTTGGCATGTACAACGTTTTCACAAATCAACTTGAACTCACCTTGCTAGATTTATGCGAAATCTAGATTTTTACCCTAACTTGAGCTTCCTTGAAGAAATCTGAAACCTCAAGCCAAAACTTTCAAAAACCTAGATCCACAAGTTTCCAACCATAAATATTCATATTCAACCATTTAGAATCGTTCCCGAAACATTTTATATCAAAACCCTCATTTAGGCCCAAACCCTAATTTTGACCTAAATTCTCCCAAATTATCACATCCGAAATTTGAGAAACAAGAACACTAGGAAAGCATCAATGGAGAATTTATAACTTATAGCAAAGTTTAGAAACTAGAAGGATGAACTCACCACTTAGTTTTTGGTGAAAACCTAGAAAACCCCAAATTCCTTGAAGATAGAGGTGATGATGATGAGCTCTTGACCTTTGCTTCCAATCCTTGAAAAGCTCTCAAAGACGAAACCATAGCATTTTTGTGTGTCCCAATAAGCAATCATTCAATCAAGTAAACATATATTCAACACAATAAAGCAAACCTGATATTGATTAACCAAACGATTCAACAGGTTACAAGCTTGAAATCGATATCTCTCTTTCTCTCTGTCTTGTTCACGGCGCACCACCAGTCAATACAGCCTCCTCTCCAATAATTAATTTTCTCTATTAAGCTTCCTTGACCTAATTACCACTAAATTAAGATAATTTATACTTAGGCCATATAGCCTAATGGGCTTTGCAAGGCTTGGCCCAACTACTAAAACAAAACAATTAACTAAAATATAAAGCCTAATAAATAAAATACGGAAACATACTTTTGACTAATTATTACAAAAGGACCCTAGACTATTTGTTGAGACGACTTTATCAGCTTTAACTTCAGATTTCCATCTTCAGATAATTATGATCTTGAATCCAACAAAACAGTGTTTTAACAATCTCCCCCTTTGGATCAAGATCATTCTTTAATCCCAGAAAAATCAATCTTCCTCTTTTTCTTCAGAAAGTAGCAATCTTACCAATCGATGAGAGATGAGAATATCTCTTGGAAAGAAATTATCTCCAGTTTCAGCTCGGAATGCTTTAGCAAATCATCTTCAAAGAAAATTTCTTCAAAGCAGCATATCTTCAGAAATTCTTTCAAAAGCTTTTTATCTCCGCATTTCTTGATTGACGCTTCTCCCCCTTTTTGATGAAAATAGCAAAGAGGTCATCAAAACTTTTCTTCAAGAAATGTCTTCCATCACTGATCTTGCAAATAGAACCACTGATTATCTGTCAATTCATAAAGATGTGCATCCAGATCTTTGCAAATCTAGACAAAATAGAAAATGAAGTGTAACACCTGAATCAACAAATGAATCAGTTAAAATTGTCTGTCAGTAACACAAAGTCACTGTGTGTAACGAATACACAATATAAAGGAGCTTTTATGATGTTCACTCCCCCAGGGCTTCCATTCAATCATCGAAACACCACAAAGGCAATTTCTATGAACGTTATGACAAAGAAACAAATTCTTTGTGTGTTCGTGCAGTTATAGAATAAATTAAGCATATGATGATTGCTTATAAGGCTCAAAAAGTGTAAACCACTGAGACAAGTAGTTAAACACAGACTCAATGTGCATGATTGAAATGTGAAGGTGGGGAAGACTTCCTTCTTTTCAATATCCAGATTTTCCAAATGAAAATAGCATATGTGCTGCGTCCCCTTTGAAAATGAAACATTTTCTTGTTGAGAGGAAAATGAGTGGCTGGTGCAGTAATGTCAAGAGTTGGCATGGGCTAGTTGCCTATTTCAATAATGTTCACCAAGAATTGTGAAGGATTAGAAATGTGGCTGCCCGGCTCAGAAAGTAGTTGGTGTAAAGTTTAAAAATTCTTTTACTCTGATCTATCATCCTCTTTCTTTTAATCTTTAAGCTCACAGCTAACCGAACTCTCTTTTACAATATCTCTCATCACACATCACACATCCCATACTCATTTCTTTTTGAACTCCTCACATTCAACCACTACAGGATTAACTTCTTGGGTAGGAAACACTGGTTAATGTGAATCTATAGAAGTTTCTTTTAAGTTCTAGCACACTGATCCCATATTTTTCTATGAAGCACATGATGCTCAGATAGTTTAACTTTATCAGTTAAAGCTCAAAGATGAATCAGAAAACATTTAAAATCACACTTCGAAATCAAGAAATTTGTTTGAGAATCGGGAAGTGGTTTGAACATTTAAGAACATGTTTTCTTATGATTGAAAGTTGTCCTTCTTTCAACCATAGATGAGATGAAGATAAGAAATTATACCTTTTAGAATGCAGTCTTATATCTCACGAAGTCAAGCTGAAAGTCATATAGATATGATCTTTAAAGTATCTCTCAACCTACAAAAGTCTTAAGGTCTAGTCAAAGTAACTTTATTCACAGAAATTGAAATGACAGAAAGCAGTAAAACACTTAGTGTACGAGTTCTGATCAGAAATAATCAGAAGTCATCGCCATACTCCTTTGACTTGAACGCTCCCCCTATAATCATGCATTACTAACAACTTGATCAGTAAGTACAATGCATTCAGTATTGGTCCCCCTCAAACTAACATTGACCATCTATAAGATACTTCTCACACTCCCCCTGAGATCATGAACAAACTATTAAAGAGCAGGTATCATGCGGAAATAATGATAAAGAAATGATGAAAAGATACAATAGGAAACTTTAATAGGTAACCACTGATTAGGTCTTAAGATTTAGCATACCAAGCCTAGAGACAAGAAAATTGAATATCTTTTCGTCTAAAGGTTTGGTGAACAAATCTGCAAGCTGAAAATCAGTTTTTATAAAGTAAAGTTCAATTGTTCCCTTTTCCACATTATCTTTTATAAAGTGATACCTGACATCTATGTGTTTGGTCTTAGTATGTTGAACAGGGTTAGCAGTAATCGCAATAGCGCTCTTCGAGTCACAATAGATCGGGATTCTATTATACTTAAACCCATAGTCTCGTAGTTGTGTTCTCGTCGACAAGACCTGAGAACAGCAGCTAGCAGCAGCTACATATTCTGCTTCGGCCGTTGATGTGGAGACACATAATTGCTTCTTTGATGCCCAACTGACGAGTTTATCTCCGAGGAATTGTATATGACCCGGGGTGCTCTTCCTGTCTAACATGCAACCAGCATGATCTGCGTCTGAATAAGATGTTAGTTCAAAGCTTGTATCCTTAGGATACCACAGACCAAGATCTGCGGTCCCCTTTAGATACCTAAAAATCCGCTTAACAGCAGACAAATGGGATTCTTTAGGATTGGCCTGATATCTAGCACATAAGCATGTAGAAAACATTATATTTGGCCTACTAGAAGTAAGATACATTAAGGAACCTATCATCCCTCTATAAGTTCTAACATCAACAGCCTTTCCCGAAAGATCGGTGCCAATCTTAGTACCAGGTGCCATTGGGGTACCAATCGGTTTACAATTTTCCATTTTGAATTTCCGAAGAATATCCAGAATGTATTTAGATTGATTGATAAAAATCCCCGTTGAAAATTGTTTGACTTGCAAGCCGAGAAAGAAGTTCATCTCTCCCATCATGCTCATCTGAAAACGTGACACCATGAGGTTTGCAAAGTTCTTACAGTACTTAGGATTTGTAGAACCAAAAATAATATCATCCACATATATTTGAATAAGAATGATATCGCCTTTATCCTTTTTAATGAAAAGAGTGGTATCAACCGTACCTTTTGTAAAACCTGACCTGACCAAGAACTAAGATAGAATATCATACCAGGCACGAGGAGCTTGTTTCAGTCCATAAAGAGCTTTATCCAAGATGTAAACGTGATTAGGCTTATCTGGATTCACAAACCCTTCTGGCTGTGAGACGTAGACTTCCTCCTTGAGTACTCCATTCAGAAAAGCTGTCTTCACGTCCATTTGATAGACGGTGAAGTTCTTGTAAGTTGTGTAGGCTAAGAACATCCGAATTGCCTCTATACGCGCCACTGGAGCATAAGTTTCATCGTAGTCTATCCCTTCCTCTTGCCTATATCCCTTGGCAACAAGTCGTGCTTTGTTTCGGATAACGGTACCATCTTCATCTTTCTTGTTTTTGAACACCCATTTCGTACCAATGATGGTTTTACCTTGCGGTTTGGGTACGAGTCTCGAGACTTTCAGTGATTCAAACTGATTCAGCTCATCATGCATCGCAGTTACCCAATCTGAATCAGCAAGGGCCTCAGATATGCGAGTAGGCTCGATCTTGCTCAGAAAGGATTCATACATACATAGATTTGATGTTGCAGACCTAGTTTGTACCGGTGCAGATGGATCTCCAATAATTTGATGTAACGGGTGCTCTTTGGTCCACTTATGTTCATGAGGGAATGGGTTAGATGTATATTGAGCATTGTCCGCATCTAGGAATCCACTGGTATCTCCTTCAGATGGTTCAGAATTAACGGGGGTTGCAGTTGAAGTAGTCGTTGCAGAAGTTGCAGTAGGTACAACTTGGTCAATTTGTTGATCAGTCCTTACAGTACATCCTACTGAGTCAGCTACTTCTGTCTCGGCGTTGTTGGTCACAACTTCAACTGTCGGAGTAGGCTTTTGAACTGGAACTTCTTGCCGAATCGGGGAATTTGATTCAGTAGAGATATCAGAAGTGGTCGGATGAGTAGTCATCGAGTCTTCTATCCTGTCAACCACAACAGAGTTAGGCAACTTAGATCTAAGAAATTCATCATAGAACAGTTAAAATAATAAATCCAAATCAGATAAATTAGAAGTAGACGAAGAAGCGTCATTTGATTTGTTCTCATGAGGTGCAGGTGCTGGATTGGTTGGCACAGAAGCTAATACTTCTGTTATTACGGGTTCTGAACTGACGTGCTCAGAAGCCATGTCCTCATCAAATGTAACATTGACGCTCTCTATCACAGTCTTCGACTTCTTCAAATAAACACGATATGCAGACGATGAAGATGAATAACCAACGAAGATGCCTTCATCCGCCTTAGCACTGAACTTGTTCAGATTCTCTCGGTCGTTTAGAACATAACATGTACAACCAAAAACATGAAAATATTTAATGGTTGGTGTTCGGTTGTTGATCAACGCATACGGAGTCTTCTGAAATCTGCGATGTATCATGGAGCGATTCTGAGTGTGACACGCAGTCGATACAGCTTCAGCCCACAAAAATAAAGGTAAGCCAGATTGGCTGAGCATTATCCGAGCGGCCTCGATAAGTGTACGATTTATCCTTTCTACGACTCCGTTCTGTTGAGGCGTGCGAGCAACAGAGTATTGATGTGATATCCCGACCGATTCGAGATATTCTTCAACTATCTTGTTCTTGAACTCTGTGCCGTTGTCAGTCCTGAGAATCTTGACTTGTTTTTGCAGATTGACTTGGGTCGTCTTCAGAAACGTAATGAGAACATCGGGAGTCTCATCTTTAGACCGTAGAAACTTAACCCAAGTGTATCGCGTACAGTCGTGCACGATAACTAGCACATACTTCTTTCCTCCTAAGCTTTGCGTTCGCATAGGACCGCACAAGTCCATATGCAACAACTCTAAAGGAGAGCTGGTACTCGGTTCAGGCTTTGGTTTGTGTGGGGCTCTCTTCATCTTTCCCTTTTCACAAGTTGCACATAGATGTTCTCTTTCATACTTCAGTTCTGGAAGTCCTTTCACTAGCTTGCCACTGACCAGCTTGTTGATGTACCGAAAATTGAGGTGAGAAATCCGTCGATACCATAACCAGATTTGTTGCATCGAGGCCTTTGATAGTAGACAGACCTGATTGTCAGCCTGGACCTTTGACAAGTTGATGGTGTAGAGGTTTGACTTGCGAGTGCCGACCAAGAGTTCTTTTCCTTCTTCAGTGCGTACTGAACATGTCTTGGCCTTGAAATTAACCTCTAAGTCTTTGTCGCAGAATTGGCCAATGCTGAATAGGTTATGCCCTAAGCCTTCAACATAACTCACCTTCTTGATCGTAAGATTTTCATGTACAACATCACCATATCCTAGAATACGTGAAAACTGATCATTCCTAAAATGAACTGTGCCGCAGTATTTGTCTGTATAATTAGACAACATACTCTTCTGCCCGGTCATATGCTTGGAACACCCGCTATCAAAGTACCACATATGATGGGTCTGCACAGCACAAATCAAGAAAGAAGAGGTTTAGGAACCCATTTAAAAATGGGACCTCCACTGTTAGTACTTGATTTTGGCACCCATTTAAATTTTGGTCCGCTTTTTCTTTGAAAACCAGAAGCATGATAAGACGTACGATAATGATAAGATGAAACATTATATGAACCATACCAAACATCAGAAAATTTACGAGAAGCATAATCACATTCACCACAATTGAAAAACTTTTTATTAGATGGTGCTAACTGGAATAATTGCTTTATAGAGTACTTCTTGCGAGAATCAACAAGATTAGATTTAAAAGTAGCAACATTCACAATCATATCATCTTTACTAGAAGTCTTTTTATTCAAAATAAAACTAGAACTAGATTTAGCTTTCTCATCTATCTTCTGTTTCGGTATCCATGCAGTCTTAACTCCAACCCTTTGCTTTCTCAAATCTGAAACATTTGAAACTTTAGAGTTAGAATGATGAGAATTAAGAGAATGCTTCTTCTTTGGCTTACCAGTGAGGATCGGTTTCTGTGAAAGCTGAGATTTTTGTTTCTTACCTTTTGCTTTCTTCGATTTCACATAAACTGATTTATCAACTTTCGTTGATGTTTCACCTTTGTCAAAAACACTGGGTAATCCAAAGGAATTAACAACACAAGATGAATGATCAGGAAGTTTAGAAGAAAAATCAAACTGAGGAACACAATCATTTAAAACACCTTCAGAGTTTAAGAAATTAAGCTCATTATCAAATGAACCAGATCTGTCATCCGAATTTAAAGCCTTGGAGATTTTAGGAAAATTAGAAGTTTTGAATATTGTTGAAAATACTGTTTGTTCTAAGTCCATCAAAATTCTTTCTTCTATAAGAGTATTCTCGAGTTCAGAAATTTTACTTTCCAAAACTAGAGGAGGGACGTAAAGCTTACCTTCAATGGGTTTAGACTCCAACTCTTTTACAGAATAACTCTCAAAATAATCATTTGAAAGAAATTTTGATTTACTAGATCTATAACTGTTATTCAACTTCTCATAGCGAAATGGAAGTTGAACTTTAGCTGTGTTCTTTCTTTTATCATATTCCTTGGCTTTATCTTTTTTCGACAGACTAGTCCAAAAAGGTTTGAGTTCCGGATGTTGAGGAGCCAATAACATAAACCCAAAGTCATAAAGTGCAGGCACTTCAGATATAACCTTTTTGAGATGATGTGGGTTTTTGTAACCAAGACCCCAAGTATCAGGTTTCTCTTTAGGTTTATTCAAATGAATAGTGTGTTCAGTTTGACCAATAGTATGTAATTTTTCTTCCAAAGCGTTCACCTTTTCTATTAAAGATATATTCTCTTTTGAAGTAGAAAAGTATCTTTTAGCAAGCTCTATAGACTTAAACTCACATTCTTTGTACTTTGAAACAGCTTCAGATAACTCTTTATGAATTATAGTCTTTTTTTAGCGCTGATGTCTATATTTTTGTGCAAAGTTTCAATCAATACATTTTTCTCAGCAATATCATTACTAAGTTTATGTATAGATTGATTTTTCTCATTTGTGACACCTTTCTCACGCTTTAGTTTAGACTCTAATTCTTGGAGTTTAGACATCATGGTATGCATTCGGTTCAAAAAATCAGATACAGTTAAGTCACATACCTCATCATTATCTCCATCATCAGAATCAGCTTCAGCTTCTGACTGGTTCTTTCCCATCAAGCACAGATGTGCTGTCTCGTCCTTCTCTCCTTCTTCAGATTCTTCATCCGAATGGTCGATCCAGTATTCATCCTCGACCATTAATGCTTTTCCAGCCTCTTGTTGCTTGGCTAGAAGCATCTTATTCTTGTAATAGTCGGAGTTTCGGACTTTTGATTTGCGGCAGTCCTTGGCAAAATGACCGAGTCTGCCACAGTTGTAGCATTTTATCGGTTCTTCCTTCTTGAACTCATCAGCTCCATCCTTCTTCTTGTCTTCTGGTCTCTTTTCTTCAACTTTCTCCTTATGCTTGTAGTTATTCGGACCAGACGAGTACCTCTGACTGTTGGAGTTTGGCTTTTTATAGAACTTCTTTTGGAAAGCCTTGGTTAACATTAGCATGGCTTCCTTCAGTTGTTCACAATCGTCAGAGTCAGACTTTGCCTCGCTATCAGCCTCTTCTGATTCAGATTCTATCACCTTCTTCTTCTTAGACTTCTTCTTTACCACACGAGCAACTGGATCAACAACTGCTTTGTCAGCCTTTTTCATCTCAGCCTTGATCTCTTCCACCTCTTCCTCATTCCGTCCGAGGATTTCATACACTTCATGAAGTGGAATGTCGTTCAGATCTTTCAACTGCCTCATTTGTCTGGTGAATCTCTTCCACTCAGGCTGAAGGTTGCTGAGAAATTTCACATTCAGCTCAACTTGAGATTTGTTGATCTTGTTCTTGCTGAGCTCGTTCAGCAATGTGACAAATCTGTCATAAGTGGCTTCGAGTGATTCTCCAGCTTTGGCTTTAAATTCTTCATAATTATTCAAGCAGTTGGAAACTTTGAGTTGATTGCCGACTTTAGATCCGATCATCATCTTCTCCAACTGATCCCACATTTGCTTGCCGGTAGCATTGTAGCTATCAATCTTGACGTATATTTCATTTGGTATGCCTTGGATAATAAATGATCTTGCCATCTTGTCACCCTTGTGTCTCTGCAGCTGATCTTCAGAATATTCACCAATCGGTAATTTATACTCTGTCTCTTCTTCTTCACCATTTTCTCCGGCTACAGTGAGAACCTTAGTCGGAGGTGTCATGATTCCTTCTTTCAGAGATTTTCTGATATCATCTCCCAAATCATGTCGATCGATGAAGTCCAAAAATCTGTCGTTCCATTATTCGTACTCCCCCTTGAAGAGTACTGGTGGCTTCACATCTGTTCCAATAGCTAGAGCTTCCCGAGATGACATCCTTACTAATATGATTAGTAATCAAACTTATCTGATATTGAATCAAGCAACTGGATGAGATCGTTAGAAATCAAGATAAAATCACACAATACTGAAAATCTTAGAATGAAATTCAGAAAAAACTGATCACGAACAGAACTTTGTCCCCCTTCGCAGACTTAGCATGGGGCAGCGCCCCTAGAAAAAAAAATACGCAAAAGTGAACAGTGAACGGTACTTGCGCAAAGTGAGGTTTGCGCGTCACTTGGGTTGCGCAAAGTGGAGGTTTGCGCGTCAAGGCCGTTGCGCAAAGTGAATTTTGCGCGTCAAGGCTGTTGCGTAAAGTGAAGTTTGCGCGTCAAGGCCGTTGCGCAAACCGTGGTTCTCGTGAGTAGCGTGTTACGCAAAGCAGAAGTCGACCGGAACTTGCTTCGACCAGTATGATGTTCGACCGGTAACTTGTAAAGACCGGTATAACGTTCGACCGGGAACTTGTAAAGACCGGTATAACGTGCTTAGGCTGGGGTGTGCTTTGACCGATAGAATGCTTAGACCGGGGTGTGCTTAGACCGATAGTGTGATGTTCAACCGATAGATTATGGACCGGTATTGGCTTCAACCGGTATAAGGTTTCGATCGGTATAGACTTTGACTGATAATAGCTTGGACCGATAGAGGTCTTCGACCGATATTGTTCGACCGATATAGGCTTAGACCGATATGTTCTTGATACTTATCGACCCAGAAACCAAAATCAACCCAGAAAACACTCGATTTCTCAAATTAAACAACCAAACTTTTCCAATACGTTCAAATTACCAACTAGAACAGATTGCAATCAGTTAATTTCAACAAAAACCATTAACAATGAATTTTGATATATGAAACAGTGGCTTCACGAGAACGAACCCAGAATTTCCAAAAACACCAAATTGATAATCAAAATCGATGTAATATTCAAATCAACCAATACCCAATCACGATAATATGCTAAACAAACACAATCCAATCAATAACAACTTGAATGAATAATCACACAATAAAAATTATGAATCTTTGAAAGAAAATAGATCCGAAAAAAAAAATTCAATTCAATCTGTAATGTGCTCTGATACCAATTGTGTGTCCCAATAAGCAATCATTCAATCAAGTAAACATATATTCAACACAATAAAGCAAACCTGATATTGATTAACCAAACGATTCAACAGGTTACAAGCTTGAAATCGATATCTCTCTTTCTCTCTGTCTTGTTCACGGTGCACCACCAGTCAATACAGCCTCCTCTCCAATAATTAATTTTCTCTATTAAGCTCCCTTGACCTAATTACCACTAAATTAAGATAATTTATACTTAGGCCATATAGCCTAATGGGCTTTGCAAGGCTTGGCCCAACTACTAAAACAAAACAATTAACTAAAATATAAAGCCTTATAAATAAAATACGGAAACATGCTTTTGACTAATTATTAAAAAAGGACCCTAGACTATTTGTTGCGACGACTTTATCAGCTTTAACTTCATATTTCCATCTTCAGATAATTATGATCTTGAATCCAACAAAACAGTGTTTTAACAATTTTGAATCGCCAAAAACGGAGTAGAAATGAGCAAGATATGACCAAATGAAGAAAATCCCGATTTTATGTACTGCAGGTCTGGCGCGACCCTTCCATGCGACAGTGCCATCTGTCACTATAGCGGGCACTGTCGCCAACGATGTACCGAGGCCCCCTTGCCTCTTGCGACCCTACTATGCTACAGTGCCATCTGTCACTGTAGCGGGCACTGTCGCCCGGGATGTACTGAGGGTTTTTTCGACGGCTTTCCCGATCGTTTTCCCAGACGTTCCTCGACCGTTCTCCCGGACATTCCTCGTCCTCTCTCCTGGCTATTCCTTGACCGTTCTCTCAAAACATTTGATGCTATTATGCCAGTTATAGTGCCATTGCCATAATTTCATGGTACAATCGTTAGGACGACCAAACACTCGGTAGCGCCGGTGCTATTGTGACATATGTCACAACTGCATGACACTATAGTCGGGACTACCACACTTTCAGTACCATTGGTGCTATTGTGACAGATGTCACAACCACATGTCATTATAGCCGAGACGACCATAGTCTTAGTACCATTGGGGCTACTGTGACAAGTGTCACAACTATAAGGCACTATAGTCATACTCCATATGTAGTTCTTCCTTTACCGATTCACCCAGTTCAACATTTTTTTCTTTTTCAATTGGGATAAAAATCAGGACGTTACAATCCTCCCAATCTTAAAAGAGATTTCGTCCTCGAAATTTAGTTCTTACACCAAGCATTTCATTACCACCCTCGGCACTCATTGGATTTCCTCGGTCCCCAAAAGAAAACAAAGTAATCATAGACCTCAATATTGTCATCCTCGCAAAACGATCATCTCCCTTCCCAAGGGATTGTCTCTAACCCATTTCATCCTTGAGCTAAAACTCAATGACTTCCTGACGTAATTGCCATACTGATTTTCGTGAATTCTCTCACATCCCATATCCGCCTTCAACGTTACACTCATACTATAGTGAACATCAAACCTTACTGGAGTAATTCTAGCCATACGATCTCGGTTGCCTCCCAACCTTAGGTGACACGTACTACCACAAGGTAGCTTGTGACCTCAACTCCTTGTTGGTCCCAAAGGTGCTTAACAAGTTTGTAGAAGGGGGGTGAATATAAACACAAAATTTAAAGTTTAATAAATTATTTATTGATGAATCAAAATACAATTTACAAGTTTGTTGCGGACTAAGATTAAGTAAGAACCTAATCTAAATAAACTTAAGAAACACTAAGATGGTTGCACAAGAATTAGAGAATAAAGATTAAGAGAATATAGAAAGCAAGGGTTTCTATATGTTAGAAGGATTGAAGGCTGAAGGCTTCGGGGCACTCTCAGATAGAGTCATGATCTTTCTATTTATACCCTATGCGTTAAATGAATGACAGGGTACTTTATATGTGTCATTCTCTGGTTGGTTGCATGACTCTAACTTTTGGAAACATGCTTTTGGTCGTATGATGAACAGTGTAGATATCAAAGTGGTTGTACGAAATGTTGTAGAGGTATGTCTTTTCTAACACTCATACTATGTGTGCATAGATAATACAAAAGAGATTTGAGGTATAAGCAATGTGATTATCGATCGCTGAATATATCTTCCTTCTCAGAGATAGAAAGAAGTTCAACTATCACTAAAGCTTTTCTCAAACTTCTTCGTGTATGAGTAGACTTGTCTTGTTTTCGATGATATCCACATCAAGTCATGAGTAGACTTGTCCTTTGTTCAGGAGCTTTGTCTTTGATTCAGCAATGAACATCTTTTGTCGCGAAACTTGTCTTCAGGGATTACGTCTAACTGCTTACATAAGAAATCATCAGCGATACTGAACATACTCAGTATTTGATCGCTGATAGTGAAACACTTATACATACAGAGTTTAAACGTAATTTTCACTAAGTATAACAAAGGGTCATTATCAAATCACTGAGAGAGTTGGACCAACAATATCCCCCTATTTGATGATGACAAAGTAACTATGAAGAAAATTACTTAAGTCAAAATAAAAAGATAATCATGACTTATAACATACATGTCCCATTACTATTTTGTGGGATCTTTTACAGTATTGCTTCACTGAAATTTTCATTAATTCAAAGAAAAAGAATTACAAGAAGAGATATGAAAATTATAAGTACAAGTGAATTTCTAAACTACTGTAAGTCTAACTCACATATTACAAGGAAAAAGAGAATCTATCAGCTATCTAGATAAGACTTCAGGACCTTGATCATATAATCTGGTACTTCCTCTCCTTTTTGTCTTCGATCAGTTGATTCTTGTCGAATGGGAGTCTTGATTGGTTCAACCGAGGGAGAGTAGGTACACCATAAGCATAGAAGGTCCTTGAGATGATTTAGAGGTCAGAGAGGGATTTCATAGACTCTTTGGAACCTGAGCTGACCTTCATCATCTCTGAAAAAGATTCCAAAAGGTTTCTTCAAAACTTGACCTGGGATGAACGGTCCACCAGGAGGCAGAGATAGATCAAGAACTGAGAGATCAGGAGGAGGCCTGGACAACGCTTCTTTTGAAAACTTGATGGAGGTGTCGTTTTTATCACTGCGACATTTTTAGAGGAGGAGGAGGCAAGCTTTCTTTAGATTCTCTTTGGCTTTGGTGGAAGAGCAGAGGGAACTTTCAATATAGTAGCGACTTTGTTGATGAGAGCTCCAACGAGTCCTTCAACATAGCCTTTATACGTTGATTTCGATTTTTTCAGTATTTCCTTGAACTCTAACCACTCAACGTAACCAAAGTGTTCAAGTCTTGATATGAACATAACTTTTAAGCTTCCATCCTCTCTGGTTATCTCCATAGTAACCGATGTTCGGTCCTTCTTCTTTCTTCTAGAGATAGTAACAGTAACGATCTTCATTGGGTCAGAGCGATAGTCCATCTTTTGTTTACACCATTCTAGACTTTCATCGCTGACCCCTTTTTCTTTTAAGCACTCCTCTTCAATCTCTTTCAGAATTACAACTTGAACTACAGTTGCACTTTCCTTCATCTTGTCATCTTCAAAAATGGGCGCATGTACCTTGAGAGCTAGAATGACATCTTTTTGGCACTCAACGAACAATCTTTCAGTTCTGACAGATTCTTCATATTCAGCTTCAGAGAGGAAATTGAGTTCTTCTGGCAGAGACTGAGGAGGGATCTTTAGTCGCTGACTCTCCAGATGAGAGATCATCTCAACTTTTCTATAAACATCATCCTATGACCTTTGAAGTGGTAGGGAGGGCCTTCCTGGATGATCCAGGGATTCATTTTCTTCTTCCTCTTCTTCATCAACCTCATTGAAGGAGGTTGGGATTATTTGTTCATCAGCTATGATAATTGGGATTATTTGCATAGATTGAGTTCCCTTAAGCAAGGGAAAGAACTGTCTGAGCAAAAAGAACAAGGAGTTAGTGTATATGTTTAGGAAGAGAAATATAAAGGTTTAGAAAGACAAGGGTGATGGGTAGGAATAGAATGAGAGAGGGACAATAGAGAGGCATACCTGAGAAGGTTTCTCCCCCTCAGATGGTGATAGTAGCTTTGGATTCCCTTCGGCAGCGATCCCTTCTGCTTGCCTTGAGAGAAGGAATCTAGAGCACTATCCTTCTGTCTCCCCCCTACTTCATTTATGACAACGCCGTTTGTCGAAGGCACTGATGATGCATTGATTGCTGAAAACCAGAGAGAAGGGTCTTCACCCTCATCATCATTATCAGCAGTAGTGGCGGCATCATCATCTTCTTGATCTTGAAGATCAAGGTCTTCCTCATCTTCTTCTTCTTCAAATACTTGAGAAGAAGAAGGAGGGACCTGATCTTCAATGGCTGAAACATCAGCAGTCTTCTACCCCTCAGCCTGAGAGGGAGGTTCTTCTGCAGCTACCTGGGCCTCAGCCGATGTATTTTCTTCAGTATTCATCTCCCCCTCTTTGTCATCATCATGGGGGAGGTCAGCGTTTGTATCAGCAACAACATCAGCAACAGGCGTCCGGCGAGCATCAGCCTCCAGCTTGTCTAACCGTCCTTCAATTTCAGGAATAACTGAAGTTGCTAGATGAATAAAATCAACAACAAATGTCAGTGACATTCGATTGTCAGTAGTAAAGGAATGAGTGGGAGCAGAAGTTGGTTCATTCATTTTTGCTTGCAGCTGAGAGAGCAGCTGATTGGCAAACTCGATCTTGCCGCTGAGAGCCCGGATTTCGCTTGTCAAGTGATCAACATGGCCGGTGAGGAATTGGAGTTGATTTGTATTGTGGGCTATGTTGTCCTTCAGCTGGTTTACCTCGATTTGAAGGGAGCTGAGATGAGAAGCCTCAACTTTGGTTGTAGTGGATGATGATTAAATTCTTCAGCTTTTCTCCTGCCTGATTAATGGCAGTGGTGGTGTTGAAAGAGGTAGCAAGATTTTCCACCTTCTCAGCGAGCTTGTTGACGATGGCGTCAACGGTTCCCAAAGTAGGACCTGTAAAAGAAGTTAGAATTTGAGCAAAATTATGCTCAGACTTATTTATAGAGGTGGGAGAGGTGTATATGGTTTTGGGTTTACCTGAAGTGTCAAACATGTTGAAAAAATTCAAGTCCCCATCAAATTGAGAGAAGGGCTGAGATGTTTGAACCACAACAGGTCCTACATTAGCAGCGATAGGAGTTGGCTGCAGTAAAGTGTGAAGGTTAGTGAACAAAGAAGTAGAAGGAGAAGTAATGGGGATAGAAGGAAGAACACTGGTGATTATAGTAATTACCACAACTGTTTGAGAGACTAGAGGGGTTGGGTTGATCACTGGTGGTGTATCAGCGATTGATGTCACTGGTACGGTTGTTGATGGCTGAGCAGTAGTGGCGGAGCGAGCCAGGAAATCATCTAAGGTAGTCTGTTGAGAGACCACCCCAGGTTCCTTAAACGAAGGGGTTGACTTCTTAGTCTTCTTAGACTTTTTAGAAAGTCCAGGAAGAGCTGATGATTGTCGCTTGAGAGGGGTGGTAGTGGCAGGGATAGCGGAGGAAAAAACCATTTGCATGGTCACTGAAGTAAAAGAAGTAGAGAAGAGACGTAAGCGTAAGGTCTGAAGACTAACCTCGTTGTCAGTGGGCTTCACCTCGAGGACTCGTGGACCAACTTTGGAGAAGTTACAGTCACCTTCAGTAGGGTACTTCTTTCCGAGAAATAAATGGAGAATTGCAGAGATGAACCAGACATAGGGAATCTTTGTGTCTCGTTCAGGCTTCTCAATCTTTGACGTGTGATCGTCAAATATTGCTCCGGCATAGTCAAAATGTTTGCCAGCGAGCAGTGAGTATCCCATCTGAAGTTGAACCTTGCTGGCTTGGTCCAGAGATCCAATCTTTACACTCATACTTTGGATGATATGAGTGAAGATGTAGTTCAGCTCTGAAGGCATGTTCACCTTCAGGATCTTCGTCAGTTTCTTGTTGGGAATGGTGGTGCGAGGCTTTTTGTCCCATTGATACTCCGTCTGATCCAGAAACTGAAAAAGTTCAGCATCAGTGGGTAGAGGGTCGAAACCTTGAGCAGTTTTGCAGGGATGGATTCACCTTTCTTGTTGGTCACTGCACTCTTGTCAGCTGTGAACCAGAATTTCTGAAGAAGAGCCTTGCTTGGCTTAGGGTCAACTTGCAGGGCATACGATAAGCAAGATCACTTTAGAAAGTTAGCTGCTTCCACGAGGTGAGGGAACTCTGCAGCGTCAAAAGCCAAATGTGCCAGATGGTTGTTCTTTGGAATTTCAGAGTCAGCGAGGGTGAACTTGACATTTTTGGAGGCAACAAGAGTAGCTTGGGCTATTTCTGGAATAGAGAAAAAGAATAATAGAATAGAATGTTTAGAGTCTAAAAACAATATAAAATAATTTACCAGTTTACCTTTTATGGAAAGAAACTTGAAAAATAAGTTTTTTTAGAGTAAAACAGTGTTCTAATGAAAGGAAGTAAGAATAACAGTCTTAAAAACCAAAGGTTTTTGTATACAATAAAATCATAAAGAAAATGAGTGTGTTTTGAAGAAAAATATGAAGAACAAAAACCTGTAAATCTTGAAGAATTGAAGATTAAGGTGATTTATTTGTTTGCTTGAATGCCTTGAGTACTTTTCTTGCCTTGGAAATTTTTGAGAGCGTAAAAGGCAAAAATGTAAATGGCATTCCTTTTATATGAGGAGAGAGAAGGAATTTGGAGCGGGAAAATAAGGTCATCATTGTTGGGAACTGAAGAAAAACTCAAGTATGGTTAATGCTGCTGGTTCAGAGTTAATACTGCTAGAAGACTTTAAGGTTAATACTGCTGAGTATTACTACTGCTAGTGGTTAATACTGCTAGTCAAAGTTAGTGCTGCTTGAACAAAGTTAGTACTGCTTAGCTAGTTAGTACTGCTAGTAGTTAGTGTTGCTTAGTAGTTAATGCTGCTAGAAGAAGTTAATGCTGCTGATCATGGTTAGTATTGCTTAAGAGATTCGGATGGAAAGAATGACAGCTGGATAATCTGAAGATTATGGAAGCTTTGAGATATACATGGAAGATATACTGAAGATTTGTTTAATTATTGTAATTATCTTTTGACTAGTATATGTATAGAATGTATAGAATAGATAGAAGATAGAACTTTGGTTTTTCATTCTTTTAGAGAGAAAATCAACCTCAAGGCATAGGTCCTAATTCTAGAGAAGTAGAATTCGTATTGATGAGCCTGTTCATCAATATTGAGGTTGAGTGTGTAATCTTGTAACTTCAAATCATTCAATACAAGTTTACAGTTTGTTGATCATATTCTATTTTGATTTTCTGTTTGATTAAATATCTAAGTGTTATTCCGCAAACTTCTTTGATATTATTTCTGAGAATTAATTCTTGTTGAGAATTCGATCCTGACAAGTGGTATCAGAGCCAAACTCTCTCAGAAACAGTTATTCCTCATGGAAAATCTTACAGAATCAAGCAGTACTTTGGTTTCTAAGGTTCCAATGCTCAAACCAAGTGAGTTTGACATGTGGAAGATAAGAATCAGACAATATATTCTTCTCACTGACTACTCAATGTGGGATATCATTGAGAATGGTCCTTCTGAAGCTGGAAGGATAGGACCAGATGGGAAAAGACCTCCACCAAAGACAGATGGTGAGAGGAAGATCAGACAAACAGAGATGAAGGCCTTGAGCACTCTGCTCTTGGCCATTCCCAATGAATACCAACATCAATTTTGCAACTGCACTGATGCTCAGATTCTCTGGAATGCTCTAGAGAAAAGATTTGCTGGAACTAAGAGCATTAAAAGAAATCAAAGAGATGTTCTAAAGCAGCAGTATGAGAACTTCACTTCCACAAAGAATGAGTCTATGACTCAAACTTTTGATAGGTTCAACAAACTCATAGGTGAACTGGCTACTGTAGGAGTGAAGATGGAACAAGAAGATATCAACAGAAAGTTCCTCAGATCTCTTGGGGATGAATGGACTATGTACACTGTCTCATATAGACAGAGTGACAATCTGGAAGAGAAAGAACTTGATGATCTATACAATGATCTAAGAGTTTTTGAAACTGAGGTAGAAATCAAGAAGAAACCCTCTGGTTATATTCACAATGCTGCACTTCTTTCAGCATCCACTGATACTACTGCCAACCCTGAAGCAGTTAGTACTGCCAGTGGAATAAGTTCAGTAAAAGGCACTGAAACTATCTTTGAAGCCTTTTTGTCCAGTCATAGCAGCAATTCTTTAATTAATGATGATCTGGATCAAATTCACCCTGATGATCTGGAGGAGATGGATATTAAATGGCAGATGGCCATGTTATCCATGAGGGTGAAAAAGTTCATTAAAAGAACTGGAAGAAATAACTTCTCTCAAAGAAGAGAAGATGGAGCTGGTTTTGACAAAACCAAGGTGGAATGTTATAAGTGTCACAAGAAAGGACACTTTGCTAGAGAATGCAGGAGTGATGTTCCAAACAACAACCATCAACAAGCTCAGAATGGAGGATACAATCTGAACAAGAATCCTGCTCAAGCCCTTGTTACTCAACAAGGAATGGGATTTGACTGGAGTGATCAAGCTGAGGAAGCCATTCAGAACCAAGCTCTCATGGCAGAAGTGTCTGATCTCCCCACTGAGGTAAGTTCTAATCTTTGCACTAAATCTTGCATTGACACTGTTACAAGATACAGGGATCACAATCAAAGTATGTGTGATGACCTCAAAAGATTAGAAAAGGACAGAAGAGATTATGTGTTAATAGTAGAGAGATTTGAAGAGCAAATCAAAGGCTTTCAAGCTAATGAACTTCAACACTCTTATGACACAAACTATTGGAAGTGGGAAAAGAATGAGTTAGAAACCAAACTGTCTAAGTCATTAGAAGAGAATGATAGGCTAAAAGAGGAACTGTCAAAAGTTAAGCTTGACATAGAAAAGTTTTCTTATGCTTCAAAAGCAATGGATTCTCTTCTAAAGGCTCAGATACATGATAAGATGAAGCCTGGTATTGGATACAACAATACACCCCCTCTTTACAATAACAACTATATTTCTCCTACATTAGACTTGTTAGAAACTAAGGAGAAAAAGGACTTGTCTGAAGAAGCTTTTAAGATAGATCCTTTGGATGAGGTAGTAGTTAAGGATTTGACTGAGAAAGAAGCCAGTGAGAACAAGGATAATACTGTGAGTAAAAAGATACCATTAGAAAACAATATTATCACCAATGAGGGATGTGAAAAAATCTGGGTCAAGTCCAAGGAGATAGAGAAGACTAAAGGAAAGAATAACAAGGTCCATTACAAACAAACCACAGTTGTGAATCCTGGATCTTGTAAACAGTGTGATTGCAATAAAGCCAAGAGCCTAAATTCTGGTTTAAAAAGAGGAAATCAAAGAAACTGGAATAATCAATGGGCTCAGAAACAAGGAGTTGATCTGAATAAAATCAATAGACCAAAACCTTGTTTTATATGTGGCAAGTTGAATCATTTGGCTAAGTATTGTTACTTTAACCCTATTAACCAACAGATGAACTTTCAAAGATTTGTGCAAAAACCTGTTGGTTATAGGAAGGCTGGAAAGAAACATGTGATAAAAAATCTGTTGAAAGTAAAGGCACTTTAAAGAAAAAGATTTTAAAAGAAAGTGTCAAAATGTGGGTACCTAGAAGTACTAACAGTGTTAGTACTGCTACCAATATTAGTACTGCTAACACAGTTACTACTAACTGTGTTAGTACTGCTGAAAACATTAATACTGCTAATACTGTTAATACCTCTTCAAAGGTTAATACTGCCAACACAGTTACTGCTGCTAACACAGTTACTACTGCTAACAAGGTTAGTACGGCTAAGCATGCAAGTGCTGCCAAGGCAGTTAGTACTTCTAAAACCAGTATTGATTCTAGCAAAAATATTTCCAAGCCTATTATTGTAACAAAGTATCCAAGAATGAGGAGTTAAAGTTCAAAAATCTTGTCAAGAAAGAATGCAAGTATTTTGATGAGAAAGGGGTACCCAAGACCACTTTGGCTTGGGTTCCTAACTCATACTAATTGATTTATCTAATGTGCAGGGCAACCAACAGCTCAAGGGAAAGAGCATTTGGCATGTTGATAGTGGTTGCTCTAGGCACATGACAGGCAACATGTCATGCCTTCAGGATTTCAAGCATATCAATGGAGGACATGTTGCATTTGGAGATAATCTTACTGGTGGTAAGATAAGTGGAAAAGGTAATGTCACCAAAGGTAAGATGACATTTGAGGATGTCTACTATGTTGATCAATTAAAGTACAACCTGTTAAGTGTATCACAGATTTGTGACAAACAACATAGTATATTATTTACTAATAATGAGTGTTTGATCCTTGCTCCAGGGTTCAAGGTAGTTGATGAAAGCATGATATTACTTAGAACTCCAAGAAAGGAAAATGTTTACTGTCTGGATTTGGACAATGTTGATAGTGATTCATCTCTAAATTGTCTTGTTTCAAAAGCTTCTGTAGATGAATCCTCTCTATGGCACAGAAGGATGTGTCACATGAATTTCAAGACTATGAACAATCTTGTTAAAAACAACCTTGTAAGAGGTTTACCTTCAAAAGTCTTTTCATGTGATGATCATTGTGTTGCTTGTCTTAAAGGCAAACAGCACAAAACTTCTCATAAGACCAAAGAGTTAAATTCTGTTTCTTCTTGTCTCCAGTTACTGCATATGGATCTGTTTGGTCCTACAAATGTTATGAGTATAGGCAAGAAATCTTACTGCTTAGTTATTGTTGATGATTACTCCATATTTACTTGGGTATATTTTCTAAGGACTAAGGATGAAACAAGTGGTCTTATCAAATCCTTTATTCTAAGAATTGAAAACCAAACTAATCAAAGAGTAAAAGTCATTAGATCAGATAATGGAACTGAGTTTAAAAATCATGATCTAAACACCTTTTGTGAAGAAAAAGGTATTGAGAGGCAATATAGTGCTCCTAGGACTCCTCAACAGAATGGTGTTGCTGAAAGGAGAAATAGAACACTAATAGAGGCTGCTAGATCTCTGTTGGCTGATTCAAAATTGCCAATTACCTTCTGGGCTGAAGCAGTTAATACTGCTTGTTATGTCCAAAACAGAGTTCTAGTGGTCAAGCAAAAGAACAAGACTCCATATGAGCTTTTAAATCAAAGAAAACCCTTCATTGGTTTCTTCAAACCTTTTGGGTGTCCTTGTACAATTCTCAATACCAAATCTCACTTAGGTAAGTTTGATAGCAAAGCAGATGATGGATTTCTTGTTGGATATTCATCTCAGAGTAAGGCTTACAGAGTTTTTAACTCTTCTTCTAGAATAATTGAAGAAAGTGACAATGTCAAATGCAATGAGAACACACCAAATCCTGTTGGGTCTGGACCTCAGTGGCTATTTGACATTGATTCACTAACTAACTCTTTTGGTTTCAGTAATGAGTATACAGGAACAGGAAATGGAGGATCAGGGATCACACAAGTTCAAGAAAGTATATCTAAATCAGTGATTTTTCCCATACCCACAGTAAATTCTGTTGAAGACTGTGAAAAGGAATCATTTACTGGACCAAGTCAGAGTGAAGAAGAAACTAGAGAAGAGGAGACTCAAGAAAATAATGAAGTGGCATCTGAAAACACTTCAGTTGAGTTGCATGAATCTAATCTTGAGGCTAGACTGAATGAAGAACCTAGTCATAACACCAGAGTTCAAAAGAATCATCCTCCACAGCTGGTAATAGGAGATATCTCTTCTCCTATGATGACTAGACATCAAAGCAGGCTTCAGGAAATGCAAAATCAACAGCATACAGTGCTTTCTTGTTTTCTATCCCAGCTTGAGCCTAAAAAGGCACATGATGCTATGAAAGAATCTAGCTGGATAGAAGCAATGTAAGAAGAACTGTTACAGTTCAAGCTACAAGATGTATGGGATCTAGTAGACCTTCCTAAAGGTCACAGAACAATTGGCACAAAATGGATTTTCAGAAACAAGAGAGATGAAAGAGGTATTGTCATAAGGAACAAAGCAAGGCTGGTGGCTCAAGGATATACTCAAGAAGAGGGTATAGATTATGAAGAAGTTTTTGCACCTGTGGCTAGGATAGAAGCAATCAGACTATTCCTAGCCTATGCTTCTTACATGAATTTCAAAGTCTATCAAATGGATGTAAAAAGTGCTTTTCTCTATGGCTTAATTGAAGAAGAAGTATATGTCTGTCAACCACCAGGGTTTGAAAACCCAAGCTATCCAGACAGGGTATACAAATTAAAGAAAGCACTTTATGGACTACATCAAGCTCCAAGAGCATGGTATGACACTCTGTCATCCTATCTCTTGGAGAATGACTTTGAAAGAGGAGTCATTGATAAGACTCTATTTATCAAGAGAAAGAAGAAGGATATCTTGCTGGTCCAAATCTATGTTGATGACATTATCTTTGGATCTACAAGAAACAACATGTGCAAGGAGTTTGAGGATCTAATGCATCAAAGGTTCAAAATGAGTTCCATGGGGGAACTTACTTTCTTCCTTGGACTCCAAGTTCAACAGAAGTCAGATGGAATCTTCATCTGTCAATCCAAGTATGTGCAGGACATTCTAACCAAGTTTGGTTTCTCAGAGTCAAAACCTGCCAGCACACCTATGGAAACACACAAGCAAATAACAGCAGATCTTGAGGGTGAGGATATGGATGTGCATCATTATAGATCCATGATTGGCTCTCTC
Source organism: Arctium minus (assembly GCA_954870635.1). Lineage (NCBI taxonomy): Eukaryota > Viridiplantae > Streptophyta > Magnoliopsida > Asterales > Asteraceae > Arctium > Arctium minus. Next base: position 68,459,616 of record OX941092.1, on the reverse strand, counting down.
ATGTATCTCACAGCATCAAGGCCAAATATAATGTTTCCAGTCTGTGTATGTGCAAGATTCCAAGTTAGGCCAAAGCAATCTCACTTTCAAGCTGTTAAGAGGATATTCAGATATCTCAAAGGGCAACCCAGATTGGGACTTTGGTATCCTCATGACTCACCCTTTGACCTAATAGCATACTCAGATAGTGATCTAGGTGGGGCAAACTTGGACAGAAAATCTACTTCGGAGGATGTCAGTTTTTGGGTGCTAGACTAGTCTCATGGCAGTGCAAGAAACAAACCACAATATCCACATCTACAACTGAGGCAGAGTACATAGCAGCTGCAAGTTGCTGTTCTCAAGTCTTATGGATTCAGAATCAAATGTTGGATTATGGGGTAACCTTTCTACACACTCCTATTTTTATTGACAACAGCAATGCTATTAGCATTGTGAATAATCCAGTCAAGCACTCAAAGACAAAGCACATTGAGATCAGGTATCACTTTATAAGAGATTGTAATGAAAAGAAACTTATTCAAGTTGTCAAAGTTCACACTGATAATCAGTTTGCTGATCTATTCACTAAAGCTTTTGATGTGGGTAGATTCACTTTCTTGGTAACAAGTGTGGGAATGATCAACTCTGAATAATCCCCTTCTCCAAAAGTGGTTTTATACCTGTATATTATTTAGTCTTGGAGTTACTAATCTTCTTTTTCAGGATATGCATAGCAGTACTCAGTGTTTAACAAGTTTAAAGGAGTAAGTTAGTTAATACTGCTAGTGGTTAATACTGCTTTCAGTTAATACTGCTAGTAGTTAATACTGCTTTCAGTTAATCCTGCTAGTAGTTAATACTGCTTTCAGTTAATACTGCTAGTGGTTAATACTGCTTTCAGTTAATACTGCTAGTGGTTAATACTGCTTTCAGTTAATACTGCTTTCAGTTAATCCTGCTTTCAGTTAATACTGCTTTCAGTTAATACTGCTAGTGGTTAATACTGCTTTCAGTTAATACTGCTAGTGGTTAATACTGCTTTCAGTTAATACTGCTAGTGGTTAATACTGCTTTCAGTTAATACTGCTAGTGGTTAATACTGCTAGTAAGTTAATACTGCTAGTAGTTAATACTGCTCTAGGTTAATACTGCTTATGTTCTGAATACTATAAATACTCTTTGCCCGCCTAAAAGTTCATAACGACTCTTTGCATACTGTTCTCTTGCGCTCAAAACCTTTTCTCTCTCAAGTTCGAAGTTTTCAGGCAAGCTTTTCACTAAGATCAATGGCATCCATGACTTTCATCGACGAGCACAATGAGATTGCGATGCTACAAAAGCCAAAGCAAGCTGCAGGATTTCATCAGATTGTGGATTTCCTCAAGTCAAGCCACATTGCTCATGCTCTTATTGTAGCTCCTACAATCTATATCGAGCATCAAAGGCAGTTCTGGGCTAATGCAACCATTGTTGTTGAGAATGGTGTGCAAATGATCAAGACAAGAATCTGTGATCAATCACTAACAATTACTGAAGAGGTTATTCGCATCAGTCTACGTCTAGACGATGCCTCTGGTATAACTTCTATCCCAAACGATGAACTGTTTTCAAATCTTACAAGAATGGGGTATGGAGGCCCATTGGGTGTTTTCAAATTCTCTAAAGCCAAATTTTCACCCCAATGGCGTTTCTTTGTCCATACTCTTATGCATTGTATCTCCAAAAAGACTACTGGATGGAGTGAGTTCAGCAGCACTATTGCTTATGCTTTGGTGTGCTTGGCCACTGCCAGAAAGTATAATTTTTCTAAAATGATTTTCAGTGATCTTGTCTCAAACATGGGAAACAAAAAGAGCTTCTTTATGTATCCCAGGTTTGTTCAAGAAGTTATTACTCATGAATTGACGGATATACCTCAACCTGTTGGGGTATATGTACCCAAACACCCCAAAGGCAAGGTTTTCTCAAATATGAGAAGATCTGCTGGGGACTCTGAAGGAGTTGACACCCCATTGTTCTCTACAATGATGGTGGTGTCCCAACCCAATGAAGGTATGGTAGCAGGGTCAAGGCCCCCATTAGACCAACCCACTGCTAGCCAATCCCAACCTTCCCTCTCAAAATCTATTCCCCAGTCCCTTCTTGAAAAACCAACCTCTCCTATCACCCAAACTTACAAGAGAAAACGGGTAAAGAAGGCTCCTTCCCTTCTTGTACCATCATCCCCCAAGCCTTTAAGCCCTCTATTGGAGCATTCTCCAGTAGAGAATATTCAAAGGGAATCCACAAGGGTGTCTCCCAACCCAAAGGAGGTGCTCTCTAAGGAGGAGGTAGAGCATATGGGTGATGAGGCTGCCACTACTCCTGCTAGCACAGAGGAGGAAAGTGGTAACATCAATAAGACCTCCCCCATGGCAACTTTGAATGAGCAATCATTTGAAGGTTCCTGGTGCCAAGAAACCACAGGGGTGGACAGTGCTTCTGCTAGGCAGAAGACTTCCACTAATAAAAGATCCCATGATCCTTCAATAGGGGGTAACACTCCTGGAGAAGGTGAGGACATATATAACTATGATGAATTGATGGAGACAATGGGTAACATCAACCTAGATGTTCTGAAACAAGGAAAAGAAATAGAGGAGATGAAGCTGGTGATCCTGTCACAACAAGTCCAGATTGCAAAACTAAAGAAGATGGTGACAAGGCTGATTCAAAAGAAGAAAAGGAAACAATTTGTGCTAAAGAGAAGGGAACCAGTGTCTGATGCTCCCAAAAAGGGGGAGTCAGAGGCTGAAGTAAACCTGAATGAGGAAAAAGAAAAAGTTGAGGGGGAGCATGATGGGGAGAAGAACAGTATTGAGGGGGAGTTAGAAGCAGAAACTGTTAGTGCTGCTGAAACTTCACAAGCAGTAGTAACAAAGTTATCTCCAACTGAAATTGAAGTAGCTGAAATGCTCATCAAAGCAAAGAATGACACTCCCAAAACAAAGAGAGTGGTCATAAATGAAGGGGGAGAAAAAGGAGAAGTGAGCAAGAAAGATAACAGTAAGAAGCCAATGAACAAAGACAAAGGAAAAGCAAAGATGGTGGAATCTGATCAACCAGTCAAGAAGCAAAGGTTGGTTGAATCAGATGAAGCTCTAGCCAGGAAGATGCAGGAGGATATTGAAAAAGAAGAAAGAGTTCAGGTTGAAAAAGACAGGGAGATGGCAAAGGCTCTAGCTGCTGAATTAAATGAAGCTTATCAGAAAGGGCTTGAAACAGAGAAAGCTAAGCAAAGGGCAATAAGCTTGAGAAAGGCCATGATAGTCAAATCAAGTGCAAAGAAAAGAAGACCTTCACAAACTTACCTTGCCACTCAGGAAAGAAACAAAATGATAACTTTCTTGAGGAGTGCAATTGGGGTAAAGAAAGAAATGTTTGTGAAGATGACTTTTGATCAAATCAGGGATCTTTATGACAAAGAAATGAGGAAGCTGAAAAATAATGAAAAGGATAGAGTGGAGTTTGAAAAGAAGGCAAAGGAGAGACATGATGTGAATATGCATCAACCATTCCCTGAAAGTGAAGAGGGAACTCCTATCAAAGAAAAGGCAGAGAACAAGGAAGAAAAGAAGAAGGAAGCTACTTTAGTGCAGGTTCAAAAGACTCTGAAAAGAACCAAAATGATGGCTAAAAGAAAGAAAGGTGTAAAGAAGCCTAGAGTAGAAGAAGAGCAAAAGGTTACTGAAGAAGAAGAGGCACCTCAGAATGAAGCTAAAACTCAGGAAGAAATACCACAGAGTTCAGATGTAAACATGTACATGGTGGTAATGGATAAAATTCCAAAGCCTATTTCAGTTGAACCTGTTGGATTTAAACCTCCTGAAGTTATCCATTGGGATATTATGGAGGTGGATGGCAAAGAATACATCAGATTGAAAAGAAATGATGAGAAGTATGAAGTATACAACACCTGGAACAAAATTGTCAGAGAGTGTTCAAGATCTGATTTGGAAGAAATGTTTGAAGTGGGGATGAAAATTTATGCAGATCAGTTGAAAGCTCCAGGGTTACCTATAGTGAAGCTGGTCATGGAATACTTGTGTATGTTATTCAATCCAGAAGTAGTGAAGCACTTAATCAGAGATGTGTTCAAAACTGTTAGAGGATGGACTCTCTATGAAAGGAGTAGAGTCTATGAACTAGCATTGGATACTTTCCACATGGAGTACTACTTGGTGGATAGGGTCTACAAGCATACAAATCTTAAGCTTCATGCCATGTTGAATAAGAAGTTGGGTTGTGCACCAAATTCAGAAATGGCCAAGTATCTAATTCAGAGGACTATCAATCAGAGTATGGGACTGGATCCTAATATTGGAGTAGATCAATGAAGATTTTGGGAGCATCTGAAGAACTTGACTTCTTTTCCTAAAAGTCAAGTTAGGGGGAGATTGTTGGGAACTGAAGAAAAACTCAAGTATGGTTAATGCTGTTGGTTCAGAGTTAATACTGCTAGAAGACTTTAAGGTTAATACTGCTGAGTATTACTACTGCTAGTGGTTAATACTGCTAGTCAAAGTTAGTGCTGCTTGAACAAAGTTAGTACTGCTTAGCTAGTTAGTACTGCTAGTAGTTAGTGCTGCTTAGTAGTTAATGCTGCTAGAAGAAGTTAATGCTGCTGATCATGGTTAGTATTGCTTAAGAGATTCGGATGGAAAGAATGACAGCTGGATAATCTGAAGATTATGGAAGCTTTGAGATATACATGGAAGATATACTGAAGATTTGTTTAATTATTGTAATTATCTTTTGACTAGTATATGTATAGAATGTATAGAATAGATAGAAGATAGAACTTTGGTTTTTCATTCTTTTAGAGAGAAAATCAACCTCAAGGCATAGGTCCTAATTCTAGAGAAGTAGAATTCGTATTGATGAGCCTGTTCATCAATATTGAGGTTGAGTGTGTAATCTTGTAACTTCAAATCATTCAATACAAGTTTACAGTTTGTTGATCATATTCTATTTTGATTTTCTGTTTGATTAAATATCTAAGTGTTATTCCGCAAACTTCTTTGATATTATTTCTGAGAATTAATTCTTGTTGAGAATTCGATCCTGACAATCATGACATGGACACGTCCCACGAAGTTGATTGGACATGAAGTGCAACGGACGAACGTGTCAGAAAAAGGTGTGCCATGGATTATCGGTTAGAATGATGTCATAGGAGAGAGAAAATGTTTCGTTTTTAGAAAGTATCACTAATAAAAACTCAGAGACAATTTTTCTTTTCAAAGGATCACTGACGAGAAATATCAGTGATAAGATTTGTTTATCAAAAAGCTTTTAACCACTTGAAGAAATTCAGTGATTGAAGTTTTAATTTTTGAAAATGTCTTATTGAATAAGATTCAGCGAGAGAGAATGAGAAAACATACCTGAGAGTTTAGAAATATTTAGTCAGAGATTATATGATGAAGTGGAACATATTATCACTAACATAATGCATAAAAGTTGAAAAGTTAATCTTCAAGATTCAACATTCCAAGCTCACTGATGAAAAAGTTAAACCTTGTCTCATCAAGAGGTTTGGTAAAAAGATCAGCGAGCTGATAGTCAGTCGGGATAAAGTGAAGTTCAATATCACCATTCATCACATGATCTCTGATAAATTGATATCTGATCTCTATGTGTTTCGTCTTTGAGTGTAGTACTGGATTGTTTGCTATAGCGATGGCACTAGTGCTATCGCAATAGATTGGGATCTTGGATAGCTAAAGGTCATAGTCTAATAGTTGATTTCTCATCCATAAGACCTGAGCACAACAACTTCCAGCTACTACATACTCAGCTTCAGTTGTGGAAGTGGATACTGAATTTTGCTTTTTACTTGTCCAACTTACCAGCTTTCCTCCTAGAAGTTGACATCCTCCAGTGGTGCTTTTTCTATCAAGTTTGCAACCTGCAAAATCACTATCTGAATAACCAATGATATCGAACCCTGAATCTTTGAGATACCAAAGACCGAGGTTAGGAGTTCCCTTAAGATATCTGAAGATCCGCTTTACAAATATCAGATGGGATTCCTTGGGTTCTGATTGATAGTGTGCACAGAGATATGTAGAGTACATGATGTCAGGTCGGCTCGCTGTAAGATATAGCAGGGAGCCTATCATTCCTCTATAGGCAGTGCATTTACAGTTTCCCAGTTGGATCCTTCTTTAATGTCAGTGGAGGTGCCATAGGAGTTTTCATAGCTAAAGTTTGAGTAAGATCAAACTTCTTCAGCATATCTTTAACATACTTTCCTTGATTAATAAATGTACCTTTGTCAGTTTGCTTGATCTGAAGTCCAATGAAGTAAGTTAGTTCACCCATCATACCCATTTTATATTCTTTCTTCATTCTTTCAGCGAACCAAATACACAGAGAGGGGTTAGTAGAACCAAATATAATGTCATCAATATATATTTGTACAAGAATAATATGACCTTTTATCTTTCTAAAAAACAAAGTGTTATCAATTTTACCACGTTCAAATTTTTCAGAGATAAGAAAAGAAGAGAGAGTGTCATACCAAGCACGAGGAGCTTGTTTTAGACCATAGAGAGCCTTATCCAACTTATATACATAATTTGGATGCTTAGGGTCGGAGAACCCTGGGGGTTGTTCAACATAGACTTCTTCATTCAGCTTTCCATTTAGGAATGCTGATTTGACATCGATTTGATATACTTTGAAGTCTTTGTAAACTACATAAGCTAAGAAGATTCAAATTGCTTCGAGCTTAGCCACAGGGGCAAAGAATTCATCATAGTCTATGCCTTCCTCTTGTCTGTATCCCTTAGCAACTAGTCTAGCTTTGTTGCGGGTTACAGTCCCATGTTCATCTAATTTATTTCTCAACACCCATTTAGTGCCTATAACAGATTTATCAGATGGTCGGAGAACGAGATTCCAAACTTGGTTTCTAGCAAACTCGGTCAGCTCTTCTTGCATGGCGCTGACCCGGTTTGGATCTCTGAGGGAATCATCAATCTTATTTGGCTCTGTAAGAGAAAGAAAGTTAACAAAGACATAGATGTTACCTGAACTTCGTCGTGTCTGAATACCTGTATCAGGATCACCAAGAATTTGATCTATGGGGTGATCTATGGTCCATCGCTGAGCTGGGGCATGATTGCTTATCTCAGGAGTTGGATCATCAATAGGAATGTTCACTGATGAATAAACTTGAGATTCTTCAACTATCAGTTGTTGAGTGTCAGATAAACCATTATTTACTGGGAGGTTTTCAGAAGAGGGAAGTTATGATGGAGGAAGTGTGTTTAGAGGAACAACTGAAATCCAAGAGGTGGATTCATCGTTAGGAGGTATGATGTTTGGATCTTCATCAGCATTAGGAGAGTTTGTATGCTGGTGAGTGTTGAAGAGAGGTTCTGTTTCTTTATAATGAGAGAACATCCAAGCATTCAGTTCATCATTGTCAGTGATAGGTTTAGAGTTCGCTGATCTGGATTCATCGAAGGTGACATGAATTGTTTCTTCTACAGTTTGTCTTCTCTTATTGAAGACTCTGTAGGCTTTGGAAATTAAGGAATAACCAAGAAATATTCCATCATCAGCTTTTGGGTCAAACTTTCCAAGAGCATCTTTGTTGTTTAAAATGAAACATTGACAACCAAAGATGTGAAGAAAGCTGATAGAAGGTTTTCTTCCATGAAAGAGTTTGTAGGTTGTCTTGCTGAAACGTTTTACTATCAGAGGCCTGTTTTGAGTAAAACAAGCAGTGTTGACAGCTTCTGCCCAAAACTGAGTTAGAAGATGAGAATCGCTGAGCATTGATCTTGCAGCTTCAATGATCGTTCAACTTCTTCTTTCACCGACACCGTTTTGGTAAGGAGTTCTTATAGAAGAGAAATTGTGAGAGATTCCCTTACTCTCAAAAAAAGTTATTCAGAGAATTATTTTTAAATTCAGTTCCATGATCACTTCTTATTGAGCGAACAGTTAGATTATTCAGCACTTCCATCTTTCTAACAAAATATATCAGTTCTTCTGGAGTGTCACTTTTACAACGAAGAAAGATTACCCATGTGTAACGAGAATATTTATCTACAATGACAAGTGTATATTTCTTTCCAGCTATGGATTGGATATTTCTTTCCATGATCACTCCTTATTGAACGAACTGTCATGTTATTTAGCACTTCCATCTTTCTAACAAAAGTGAAGAGTTCATTTGGGGTGTCACTTTTAAAGCGTAGAAACATGACCAAGGTATAGCGAGAGTATTCATCTACTATGACAAGAGTATATTTCTTTCCAGCAATGGACTGTATATTGACAGGGCCAAATAAATCCGTATGCAAGAGTTGAAGAGGACTTGTCACTGAGGAAACTTGTTTTGATTTTAAACTAGCTTTAGTCTGCTTTCCCTTTTCATATGCTGAACAAAGAGATTCCTTGGCATATGAGTCCTGAGGTAGACCAGAGACTAGTTCCTTTGAGGAGAGAGAATTCAGTGTTCTGAAGTTTAGATGAGATATCCTTTTGTGCCATAACCAATTGACATCTGAAGAGGCCTTGAAGAGAAAACAAACATTTCCACCAAAGGTCACTGAGGGACCTTTCTCTTCCTTATAATCAGTAAGCAGGTCTTTTTGCCCAGTCATGTGTTGAGAGCATCCGCTATCTAGATACCAGATACCCTTTAATCCCTGCAAACATAAGGAAGATTAATTTTTGATTGGTACCCACTTTCCAATGGGTCCAGCAGAGTTAGTGAAGATGGAAGGTTCAACAATCTTCACAGTATTTGAAGATTCAGCTTCAGTGGTAACCTTCACTTTGGTTATTTGATTAACCTTAGCGGTATTTTTCACCTTAGCAGATTTCTCAGCTTTAGTCACCTTCTTATCCTTGGAGGCAATCATCTTCACTTTAGCTGTCTTTTCAACTTTTGTGGCAGTAAGACATTTACTTGCAATATGGTCAGTAAGTCCATAGTGATAACATTTTCTATAGACGAAATTTGCCATGTGACTATGAGCAGTTGAGTTAGAAAACTTGAGATGAGCAAGGCCAGCTCTAAGAATGCCCTTGTCATAAGATCTAGGAGGAACTTTTAGTTCTTCAGATTTCTTAGGCTTAATATCAATTTTCAGCTTTGGAGTTGATCTCTGAGAGATATCAGTGATTTTAGTTCCAGAACTGGAAGATTGACTTACTGAAGGTTTGGAAATAACTTTCAATTTTGCTTTCTTGGTAGCCTTCTGAGGGTGAGAAATGGATTTCCCTTTATCAGCGAGCTTAGAGCTCTTTGATAAGTCCTCAGGAATAGGATTGGAAGACGAAGAACAATGAGTAGAAGAAGTGTCAGGGATAGAAGAGACAAACATTCCAAACTTGAGCATGGAACAGTCTCTGCTTGATTCATCATTTCTAGGATGATAACCGAGACCAGTTTTGTCATTAGCAGGGATTTGAGCCCTGATGATTTCAGTGATCTTGGTTGAAGATTTATACCATCCCTCAACAGTTGCCTTTTCTATTTTTAAAGTAGCGATGGCTTGTTCACGTTCAATGCTGATAATTTCATTGACAATGACTTGATCTTTTAAACTTTCCTCTAGAAGAGTTAGTTCTTTGATCCTTTCATTACATTTTTCTAACTGTTCACTTATATCAATGTTTTTGTTTTCATCTAGAGTTTTGCCACAAGAGCATTGTACAAGTCTATTGTCAGCACATCTACTACGCGGCTTCTCTCAACTTAAGAAAGAGAGGGATTAGTATAAATTGATACCTGAGAGGAGATATAACTCATCGAAGTTTTTGTTGGTTCTTCCACTTCTTCTTTAATCTCAACCATAAGACAGAGATTAGCAACTTCTTTTTCATCAGAACTTGATTCTTCTGATTCAACCCCCAATCATGCTCTTCAGCGATAAGACCTTTACCTTTCCGCTTAAAGCCTTTCAGTCTTTGATCTTTTAGCTTGAGGTATTTGTTACCGCTGGTTTTCCTGGATGTGGAAGGTCTGAAGACTTTCTTTGACCTGCATTCGCTAGCAAAATGCCCAACTTTTTCACAGTTAAAGCAAGTAGCAGTAGCCTTATCAACAGGGGTTGATTTTGGCTTGTCAGTTATAGAGAGGGGCTGATTTCTTATGAAATTGCTCTTTCTTGCAAATCTTTTGAAAGAGTTTTTCAAGAGAGTTAAGGATTCATCAAACTCTGAAAGATCAGTGTCTGATAACTCCTTAGAGTCATAATCTAACTTAGTGATAGTGAGAGTAGATCGCTGAGGTGGAATGATCTCTGAAGAGACTAAATCAACAGGAGTGCTTTTGGAGTCTTTAGAATCTTTTACAAGAATCTTCTTCAGAAGATTTGATTGCTCATAGTTGATCAATATTCCATATAAGGTGCTAAGAGAAAGAGAATTTAAGTCTTTTGTCAGCTTAAGACAAATTGAGTAACTGTCCCAGCTTTCAGGAAGACATTCCAAGAATTTAGTTAAGACCTCAGAGTTAGAGTAGGTCCTTCCAACAGTCCTGTTGGGAAATTCAGAATTTCACAAGTACAGTTAATGCTGCTAGAAGAACTTGGTTAATACTTCTGAGGTTAATGCTGCTAAGTGAAGTTAATGCTGCTGATACAACTTAATGCTGCTCATCAAGATTAATACTGCTAGAGGAGATTACTACTGCTAAGCAATTTTAGTACTGCTAGTAGTTAGTACTGCTGAATGTTAATACTGCTCAAAGTATTAATACTGCTGAAGACTTAGTGCTGCTTATGAGAATACTGCTGAAGACTTAGTGCTGCTTATGAGATAATCAAGATTCGTGCAGATCAAGTTTGAAGATTAAGGAAAGCTTGAAGTTAAAGATAGAAGATTATTTTGAAGATCTTTTATCATTTGTAATTATCTTTTATCTTCTGTATATATAGAATTAGTCAGAATAGTTTAGAATTCTGAATTTTTGTTTTTATAGAGAGAATCAACCTCAAGGTTTGTAATCCTAATTCTAGAGAAGTAGAATTCGTATTGGTGAGTCTGTTCATCAATATTGAGGTTGTGTATTGAATCTTGTAACTTTATAATCATTCAATAAAGTTTGCAAGTTCTTATTCTGATTTACTGTGTTCCATTAATTATTGAATATCAAAGTGTTATTCCGCAAACTCCTTTGATATTGTTTATGAGTGTTTATTCTAGTTGAGAATTAAGATCCTGACAAGTGGTATCAGAGCTAGTATAACTTAAAAATCAACATCATCATGGCTAAAGGATCAGAGTCTTCAAGCACAGAAATTCCCACAGAGGTAACAGCTAATCTTTGCTCTAAATCCTGTATTGAAACTGTTAAAAGGTACAGGGATCACAACCAGAAGATGAGTGATGACCTTAAGAGGTTAGAGAAAGATATAAAAGACTATGTGAGAATTGTTGAGAGGTTTGAGGAACAAATTAGAGGTTTTCAAGCCAATGAAACTCAACACATGTATGACACAAATTACTGGAAGTGGGAGAAAAATCAATTAGAGTTTCAACTTAAAAAGAAAGAAGAGGAGTGTGAGAAGATAAAAAGTGATTATGAGAAAGCTAAGCTTGATATTGAGAAGTACTCATATGCTTCTAAAACCATGGATTCAATTCTAAAGGTCCAAATCCATGATAAGCTTAAACCAGGCATTGGGTACAATACTACACCACCACCATATAACAACAACTACATCCTTCCTACATCAGACTTGCTAGAGACCAAGGATAGGAAGGACTTGCCTGGGGGAGCCACTAAGGTAGATCCTGTAGACAAAGTGGTGGTTGAAACAGACTCTGAAGAAGAGAACTCTAATGATAAGAGTAAGGAGAACACTGTGAGTGGTGAGATTCCTCTAGAAAATCACATTATCACCAATGAGGGATGTGGAAAGATTTGGGTCAAATCTAAGGACATAGAGAAGACTGAGAGAAAGTCTGAGAAGGTCCATTATAAGCAGACCACAGTTGTGAATCCTGTCCCTTGCAAACAGTGTGCCTGCAATAAATCTGAGCCCCAAAAACATGATAAACCAAGGGGAAATCAGAGAAATTGGAATAATCAGTGGGCACAAAAACAAAGGGTTGATCTGAGTAAAATCAATAGACCAAAACCTTGTTTTATATGTGGCAAATTGAATCATCTTGCCAAATACTGTTATTTCAATCCTATTAACCAAAGAGTCTCTTTTCAAAGACAAATACAAAACTCTTTTGGTTATAGGAAGCAATTTAGAAATCATATGGCTGAGAACAGAGCACCTATAAAGTCTCATGCTCAGAATGAGTTTGCTAAACCAAAGAAAAATACTCCAAATAAGCCAAGGAGTAAGTTAAAGACAAAGAAAGCAAACAACTTTGTTCAAGTTTGGGTTTCAATAGTAAAGAAACCTGTTAGTACTGCTATCCCAGATAGTACTGCTAACAAAAATAGTGCTGCCGCATCCAATACTACTGCTAACAAGGCTAGTGCTGCTTCTAGTAGTAATGCTGCAAAGCCTATAATCTTGACAACGTATTCCAGCCATGAGATTCCTAAACAACTCATCCAGACCAAACTGACAGATTATATAAATGAGAAAGGACAACCCAAGACCACTTTGGCTTGGGTTCCCTCCAAAACTAACTGATTTATCAAGTGTGCAGGGCAACCAATAGCTCAAGAGGAAGAGCATTTGGCATGTTGATAATGGTTGCTCTTGGCACATAACATGTAACATGGACTGCCTTCAAAACTTCAAGATTTGATGGAGGACATGTTGCTCTTTTTGTGATACTCCAGATGGAGGTAAGATCAGTGATAAGAGATGTCGTAAAAGGATGGTGGCACATGGAGAGAAGGAATACCAGAGTGAGTTAAAAAGGAAGTTTATTACCTTGCTCAGAGTACCTCAAGCTTCAAAAAGTGTAAGTATAGTTAATGCTGCCAGTGCAGTCTTAATACTGCTAGTGGTTAATACTGCTCTCAGTTAATACTGCTAGTTAGTTAATACTGCTAGTGGTTAATACTGCTCTCAGTTAATACTGCTAGTTAGTTAATATTGCTAGGTGTTAATACTGCTTATGTCCCAAATCGTATAAATACACTCTTTGCCCGCCCAAAAGCTCATAACGACTCTTTGAATACTGTTCACCTTCTCTCTAACCCTTTTCTTTCAAAGCACCTAGTGATTTTCAGTCCAGAATATTCAAGCTCAATGGGGTCTATGGCATTTATTGACGAGCACAATGAAATCGCGATGCTACAAAAGCCAAAGCAAGCTGCAGGATTTCATCAGATAGTGGATTTTCTGAAGTCTAGCCATATCGCCTATGCTCTGACAGTGTCTCCATCAATCTATATCGAGCACCAACAACAATTTTGGGCTAATGCCACCATTGTTACTGAGAATGGTGTGCAAGTGATCAAGACAAGGGTGTGTGGCAAACCTTTGACAGTTACTGAAGAGGTAATTCGCATCAGTCTACGTCTAGACGATGCCTCTGGTATCTCATCTATCTCTAATGATGAACTATTTTCCACTCTTACAAGAATGGGGTATGGAGGCCCATTGGGTGTTTTCAAGTTCTCAAAAGCTAAATTTTCACCCCAATGGCGTTTCCTTGTCCATACCCTTATGCATTGTATTTCCAAAAAGACTACTGGCTGGAGTGAGTTCAGTAGCACCATTGCTTATGCTTTTGTGTGCTTGGCCACTGCCAAAAAGTACAATTTTTCTAGAATGATTTTCAGTGATCTTGTCTCAAACTTGGGAAGCAAAAAGAGCTTTTATATGTACCCCAGGTTTGTACAAGAAGTTATAACCCACGAATTGACGGATATGCCTCACTTTGATGAGGTATATGTACCAAAAATTCCCAAAGGTAAGGTCTTTTCAAACATGAAGAGATCCCCATTGGACTCGGAAGGAGTTGACACCCCATTATTCTCTACAATGATGGTGGTGTCCCACACTGAAGAAGGTATGGCAGCAGGGTCAAGGCCCTCATTAGACCATCCCACTGCTAGCCAATCCCAGCCTTCCCACTCTATATCAATCCCCCAGTCTCTACTTCAAAAGCCAACCTCTCCAATTACCCAAACTTATATAAGGAAAAAGGTAAATAAGGCTCCTTCCCTTCTTGTACCATCACCCACAGAGCCTTTAAGCCCTCTAAGGGAGAATTCTCCTTTAGAGAATATCTACAGGGAAACCACAGGTGTGTCTCCCAACCCCAAGGAGGTGCTCACTAAGGAGATGGTTGAGCATATGGGTGAGCAGTCTGCCACTACTCCTGCTAACACAGAGGAGGACAGTGGTAACATAAATAAGACCTCCCCCATGGCAACTTTGAATGAGCAATCATCCAAAGGTTCCAGGTGCCAAGAAACCAAGGGGGTGGATAGTGCTTCTGCTAGGCAGAAGACTTCCACTACTAAAAGATCCAATGATCCTTCAAAAGGGGGTAACACTCCTGGAGAAGGTGAGGACAGATATGACTATAATGAATTGATGGAAACAATGGGCAACATCAACCTGGATGTTATTCAACAAAGAAAAGAGATAGATGAAATGAAAATGGTGATTCTGTCACAACAAGTACAGATTGCAAAATTGAAGAAAATGGTGACAAGGTTGGTGCAAAAGAAGAGGAGAAAGCAGTTTGTGTTGAAGAAGAGGTCAAATGATAAAGATGCTTCCAACAAGGGGGAGAAAGAGGCTGAAACAGAGAAAGAAAGTACTACTGAGAGGGCATTTGAGGTTGAGGGGGAGCAAGAGGCAGAAATAGAGAAAGTAACAGAATCAATAGCAGCAGAAAAGGAAACAGAATTTGCTCAAGCAGCAGAAACTGTTAATGCTGCTGAAGCAGCAGAAACAGTTAATACTGCTGAAGCAGTAACAGGGCTTTCTGTTGAAGAAATGGAAATTGCAGAAACATTGGTAAAAGCAAAGAATGACACTCCTAAGGCTTCTCAAAAGGCCAAGGGAGTGGTCATTACAGAAGGAGTCCTTGAAAGGAAAAGAAAAGAGATAAATGAGACAGGTTTAAAAGATGCAAAGCGAAAAGCAAAGATGGTTGAACATGAACAACTTTTAAAGAAGAAAAGTCAGATTGAGTTGGATGAAGAAATGGCAAAGCTACTTCAGGCTGAGATGGAAAAGGAAGAACAACTTCAATCAGAGAAGGATAGAGAGCTTGCAAAGATAATGGCCAGAAAACTCAATGTTGAGTATCAAGAGAGTTTAAAAGAAGCAGCTGAAGCCAAGAAAAGCTCTGTGAAAGTTTCTAAGCAAAGAATGTCAGTTATGAAGCAGAAAAGGCAACCTTCCAAGACCTTTTTGGCCAATCAGGAAAGGAGAAAAATGATAAATTTCCTGAAAGGCTCAATTGGTGTCAAAGGAGAGATGTTCACCAACATGGCATACAGCAAGGTTGAGGAGTTGTATAAGAAAGAAATGGCTAAGCTTCAAGGGGACTCCTCACAAAGGGAAGAGGTTGAAAGAAGAATGAAAGAGAGGCATGATCTCAACATTCAACAACCATTTCCTGAGGAAGGCACGCCTACAAAGGAAGAGCCAGAAAATGTTGGTATGGAAGTTAAATCTGCAAAAAGGGTGAAGTCTGTAGCGTCCAAAAGGCCAAGAGGTGAAGAAAGAGCAGAAACTGAAGCAAAACCTCATGTGACTCCTTCAGCAGAATCTGTTCAGAACCCAGAACAGTCCAATAAGCAATCTAATGTGCATCTGGAGCTTTATATGACTATAACAGATGATGAACCAGTTCAAGCTGATCCCATTTCTATGAAAGCACCAGAAGTCATCTTTTGGGATATTCTGGAAGATCAAAGAAAGAAATACTTCAGGCTTAGGAGAATGGGAGATATATATGAAGTGTACTCTACTTGGGGTAGACTCATCAGAAACTGTTCAAGATCATATTTAGAAGAGATGTTTAAAGTTGGATTGAGTCTATATGAAAAGGAGCTGACAGGAGAAGGAATGAGCTTAATCAGATTAGCCATGGAGTACTTGTGCATGATGTTTGATCCTAGCAAAGTTCAACATGTGATCAGAGATTTGCATCTACAGAATAAATTCCAAAGAATAGAAAACTGGATGATATTTGAAAGGTGTGGAGTCTATGTCATCACTGTAGACAGAGCTTATCATGAGTACTACTTGGTTGATAAAATCTATGATCACAGCAAGGGTAAACTGCAAGCAATGTTTAATGCCAAGCTTACATGTTCAAAAGATTCAGAAATGGCAAAGATTGTGGTAAGCAGAACAATAAATCAAAGTTTGGGTCTGGATCCGAATTTGGGCAACTAAGATGCAGTGTTGAAAGCATCTTGAAAATAATTATTGAAGAACTTGACTTCTCTTCCTAAAAGTCAAGTTAGGGGGAGATTGTTGGGAAATTCAGAATTTCACAAGTACAGTTAATGCTGCTAGAAGAACTTGGTTAATACTTCTGAGGTTAATGCTGCTAAGTGAAGTTAATGCTGCTGATACAACTTAATGCTGCTCATCAAGATTAATACTGCTAGAGGAGATTACTACTGCTAAGCAATTTTAGTACTGCTAGTAGTTAGTACTGCTGAATGTTAATACTGCTCAAAGTATTAATACTGCTGAAGACTTAGTGCTGCTTATGAGAATACTGCTCAAAGTATTAATACTGCTGAAGACTTAGTGCTGCTTATGAGATAATCAAGATTCGTGCAGATCAAGTTTGAAGATTAAGAAAAGCTTGAAGTTAAAGATAGAATATTATTTTGAAGATCTTTTATCATTTGTAATTATCTTTTATCTTCAGTATATATAGAATTAGTCAGAATAGTTTAGAATTTAATTTTAGAATTCTGAATTTTTGTTTTTATAGAGAGAATCAACCTCAAGGTTTGTAATCCTAATTCTAGAGAAGTAGAATTCGTATTGGTGAGCCTGTTCATCAATATTGAGGTTGTGTGTTGAATCTTGTAACTTTATAATCATTCAATAAAGTTTACAAGTTCTTATTCTGATTTACTGTGTTCCATTAATTATTGAATATCAAAGTGTTATTCCGCAAACTCCTTTGATATTGTTTCTGAGTGTTTATTCTTGTTGAGAATTAAGATCCTGACAAGTCCTTAGATCAATGATTAGACAGTTAAATCTCTGGTGAACATCAGATAGGGATTCATTCTTACCACAGATAAAACTTTCATGTTGTCTTACCATATTAATCTTTCTGGTTTCTTGGATTTCGGTGGTACCTTCATATTGAACATATATAGTGTCCCACATTTCTTTAGTAGTTTTTAGATGCATGATGGAATGAAAGGCTTCATCAGGCAGAGCCATAGGGATAATGGTCTTTGCCTTTGCATCTAAATCAACCTTCTTTTTATCTTCATCACTCCATTGTCTTATTTCCTTAATAGCATATCGTTCAGGGACAACAGGAGTGGTGGCAGTAGTTGGAACTGCAGCTATGATTGTGAAGGGTTCATAAGGGCCATTAGCTACATATTCAGGTATAGTGGGATCTACACCTTATAGAAATAGCATAATTCGATTTTCCAGAGAGCAAAGTTATCTCTGTTAAATTGAGGAGGTTTTGAGAGAGAACCATTATCATAGTAGTTAGTGTTTGTGTTTAGTGCCATATTGAGAATAGCGAGGAAAAGAGTAAAGCAAGATCTTGTTTAGGAGATTAAACAATCTGCTCTGATACCACTTGTTGGTCCCGAAGGTGCTTAACAAGTTTGTAGAAGGGGGGGGGGGGTTGAATACAAACACAAAATTAAAGTTTAATAAATTGTTTATTGATGAATAAAAATACAATTTACAAGTTTGTTGCGGAATAAGATTAAGTAAGAACCTAATCTAAACAAACTTAAGAAACATTAAGATGGTTGCACAAGAATTAGAGAATAGAGATTAAGAAAATACAGAAAGCAAGGGTTTCTATATGTTAGAAGGATTGAAGGATGAAGGCTTCGGAGCACTCTCAGATAAAGTCGCAATCTTTCTATTTATACCCTATGCATTAAATGCATGGCAGGGTACTTTACACGTGTCCTTCTCTTGTTGGTTGTTTGAGTCTGACTTTTGGAGACATGCTTTTGGCCGTATGATGAACAGTGTAGATATCAGAGTTGTTGTACGAAATGTTGCAGAGGTATGTCTTTTCTGACACTCGTACTATGTGTGCGTAGATAATACAAAAGAGACTTGAGGTATAAGCAATGTGATTATCGATCGCTGAATATCTCTTCCTTCTCAGAGATAGAAAGAAGTTCAGTTATCGCTAAAGCTTTTCCTCAGACTTCTTCGCGTATGAGTAGACTTGTCTTGTTTTTGCTGATATCCGCATCAGGTTATGAGTAGACTTGTCCTTTGTTCAGCAACTTTGTCTTTGATTCAACAGTGAACATCTTTTGTCGTGAAACTTGTCTTCGGGGATTACATCTAACTGTTTACATAAGAAATCATCAGAGGTTAAACATTTATACACGTATACATACAGAGGTTAAACGTAATTTTCACTAAGTATAACAGAGGGTCATTATCAAATCACTGAGAGAGTTGGATCAACACTCCTCACTAATTAATTCGTCCTAGCTCAACACGATTCTGAATCCGTAATCCAATGTTCGACACCAAACCCGAAGAATCCCCAAAATTCCTTAATACTTTATCCATGATATTGGTAGAGCCTGTCTCCCAAGAACGTGCCAGTTCACTTTCCAGGGTGTTGGTTCATTCATATTGGACTATTGCATAACATCTAAACTATACTCAACATCAAATACCCAGTCGATAAAATATTTACCATATAAAGACAATATTACAGTACGGTACTTAATTAACAACGTCTAATCCCTTAGAGTTCCACCGCTGTGAGGCAGACACTTCTTATGATCCAACGAAAGTACTTCCAACATTCCAAAGATTCAATGACCTCAAACGAACAAGTCAACACCTAAAATCAAATGACCATATCGAAAACATGGGTATGCCAAGAAGCATTTCCTCCTTGGTTGCAATGTGTCGATTCCTAATAAAGGCTTAAGGTTGACACCTGATATGGGAATAAAACCCCAATTCTTACAGTCTTAGCAGATGAACTATCACATTTCATTTATTCACAAATGCTTAAAAGATGGTACACCATCAACACATAACATGCTGTCAAACATCAGGCCATCAATTCAGAACCAACCATACGCAAACGACCGCACAAAGCTCTAACCCGACGATTTACCGAAAGGGAGAGATCACCACTTACACAACTGAGATAATAACATAAATCTACTACCTTAATTATTCATACATGAATAGACTTCTCTGGTCCTTTCCATTCCCAAACACTTCTCTGGTTCTTAATTAAATATCCTTTCACAAAAAGGGGGTTTAAATCTATAGCTTTATGAGTTCAAGGTTTTTCAAACCAATATGCCAATTTGAAATTTTATAAAACTTTCAGACGCAATACCTTTATAACAATTACTCATATGGGTAAAACTCCACTACCATTTACTCAATAGTTGTGCAAAGTGGTCACAAACGCCATACATATAAAACCATTTTGAAAACCATTTGGTTATTACTCAAGATAATAATGACCACCACGAAATATGTTCAACAAACCTTCCAAAGGAACCACTATGGTCCCAACATGAATTTGTTTGCGCCATGTATGAAGAAAAATTTCATGTACTAAAACAGTTTGTAACAAAGCGTTTGTACAAAACTCAAAGAAGGGGAAATTCACGTAATAAAGTTCCAAAATTTCTCGTTTAACCATATAATGACATGGAAGAAAACTTGCCAACGAGACCCTCATGCATGGGTTCCTTTCTTAAAACTTAGCAAAACAAAATGTGTATGTGATTGGTCGAAACGTAAAATAATTTAGATTGACTTCAAACTTTAAGTCGCACGAACAAAATGTTTTTTGTTCTAAAATAGTGGCTACAATGCCATGCATACAAATAAATTAATATAACGTAGTTGTGTGAACCAATAACAGTAAAATCAACTACCGAAAAATGTTCAAAGTAAAACTTCAACACGAACCATCATAGATCCTTCATATACTCACACCGAAAACATAAATCCATTCAAAAACTAAGAAGTGTGCAATGAAATATACTCGTATAAAACTCAAAAATGCAATTTATGCAATATTGCATATCTCAAAACACCTTTGGCGGTTGCGAAAAGACATGTGTAAAACTCGCATGAGACATGATGCTCAATAAAACTTATAAATATTACATGCACCATAATTAAAGCCTACGCATTTCAATGTTCACTCACGCGCCGAAAACGTCGCAAAATAATACTCCATAAAATTCAAAAAAACTCGTACAAACTAAAATTCCCAAGAAAACTCCGACGCAAGAACATGGGAATAACTTTTTCCTTTAAAATCTTATCATACGTGGAAGAGATCCAATGTTAAGATTAAAATTTCACAGTTACCTGCCCAATACCCCACATAACATCAAAACACGATTATTACAACATACGAAATTAGCGTTAGACATGAAACAGGGATGAAGAGATTTTCAATAAAAATTTGCAACCACGTGCAACAAAAACAATTTTCATGCATGCTTAAACTCACGGTTTAAAATTTGATGAATGTTAAATGTTTTACCAAGACTTCATAACATAAATCACTTTATACTTTGAAAGCATGAGGAACAATTAATGCAAGCTTATTTTAGAAATAAATTTCGTGCATGGATTTGGTCGGCACTCAACATCCCGAAGTCATGTTCCTCAATTTTCCGTCATACTATTGTCATCCGGATACTCAACGTCTTAAAGCAATCATCGAAGATTTCATCGGTTCGACCTACAATTTCTCCTCGAATAATGTTGATTCCAAATGTCTACGGTCCTAACCCAACCAATCATTTCAACTCGAAAAGTTCCACTTAATGCAATCACCACGCTTACTATCACTCCAAGTGACGGATGCTAAAATAATCAACTCCTTCTAATGGTTACCCATTGAGAAATTTCTTCACTACCCCAACGGTCATCATACCAAGGCAGTTCAAGCATACACATGTAACATGTTAGGTTCACCATAACACTGGTCAGGTGCAATTTTGAACGTACTGTACATGATCATCCTTGATACTCTCGATGAGTTTCCCGTTTCTAGCAACTCTATCAACCTCCATATATCCTATCTTAAAGTGTCTATTAGTGAAATCTCACTTCCACATACTTAAAGAATGCTAGTTTGAGTCTAGGTATCCGAAAACTTAAGCTCTGATACCAACTTGTAACACCCTCAAATTTGATAAGAGCAACTAATTTAAAATTTCGGTATAACATCAAGTGAGGAACAAAAATACCTACTACAAGTCAAAGCTCAAATACCTCAAGGTAAAATTTTGTAATTAACCTCAACAATTATAAACTCCATTTACATACAAGGACTAAACCGGAGTCGGGTGTTACTTGACCCGATTACAAATTCCTCTCCCCAAAACAAAAGAGAAGACTTCACCAAGCTATACACTCCTCGAGCACACAACTAACACTTCTCTCTTCATAGTGTTACTAGGATGATTCCCGACCGAAACCTGTTGCACATGCCGACAAAAAAAAAAGGTTAGGCAAACGCCTAGTGAGTTCAAGAGTTTTACATGAATGAACATATTTTAAAAAAAGAATAAACTCCTCTTAAAATCATAATCTTTCAAAAGATTTACTTTAAACCCGGAAACGACTCGTTCTAATATCATGCGTTTTCAAAGATGAACACCTCATTACAAAACATTCTTTACAAAATGATGCAACCCCAAACTCTCTCGGAACGAGAGCGAAGATTGACTCCCAATTTAAGAAATTTGGATAAAACGTTGTATCCTAAAGCACCCAGGCATGGGTGGGGTAAAACACTCAACCTATAAATCATAGTTAATAACTTACCAATACGATACGTTACCGAAAAACATGGACACTAGGCCCAATACTCACACAACCATAAAATTGAAGGAAACCAAATACCAAAACTTGGAAATGATGTATTTCATTCAAATCTTATTATACGCGGGGGAAACCCAATATTAAGGTCATCATTTACCGTCGATCACACAAATCCAATGATAATAAGACACGGCGTTAACATTAAAAATACTAATGGCCGACGACGGGGGAGACCCATATACATTGAGGGTGGAGGAACACACAAGTAAGTCGCCCATACGACGTTACTCGCATGACACCTCAACGTTTCCATCTTGGGTGACGAGAACACATGAATGGGGTCCCCCATGATGTTATTGAATTTCACCACATATCCCGGTTCTAGTTCCCATGCCATAACAGACATCACAATCCTCAAACCGTTTATGCCTCTAGTGCTTACTCCATCGAGTTACACCTCAAGGTCTTACAGACATGGGTGCCTATCCAATCTAGACGAATTACACCTCAAGGGCTTGTGCCCCCTATTGCCTACTCGCTAGTGACCCAAACGGTCGACAGTTAAAACCAAATATCCCTTGCCCTCCAAAACAGACTGACTTACGTGCCTATGGATTCATTGCAACACAGTCTAACATTACATTACTATATCGAAATGACCAACGCACTCGAGCGTGTAATCAACCTCAACATGTAACACGGTGTATTTGTATGTAAACCATAATCGGGCTCTACATTGAGCCAGTAAAACCGGACAAGTGTCCTCAAGACTCTTTTAAGTCAACACCGAGGTAAAATGCTCAAAACCCTTTTTGACCAACGATTAACAATCCCCAATTACATAACGCAATTAACTCTCGTCATGCAAACACACTCCAAAATACATGGGTAGACTCTAACACAGTTTAGATTGGGACAAATAGTTTTCCAAATGGATTTATACTCTTTATTCTTTCAAAACGTCCCATAACACAAAATCAAACCTTTTACCCAGACAAACACTAAAAGTGTATTTTCACCAAACGATTTCCATTTATACATTACACCATCAAAATACTTTAAAATGACTTATTTATCAAGACACCCAAAGAATCCCAAAAGTGGGTGTTTTGCAAGGTTTATAAAGTCAAATACTTCAAATAATCAACACACCAAATATTCCAACAAATGATAATTTCATGCAAAACATAATAACACTTTAAAATGAACATTTTGGCATGTACAACGTTTTCACAAATCAACTTAAACTCACCTTGCTAGATTTATGCTAAATCTAGATTTTTACCCCAACTTGAGTTTCCTTGAAGAAATCTGAATCCTCAAGCCAAAACTTCCAAAAAACTAGATCCATAAGTTTCAAACCATAAATATTCATATTCAACCATTTAGAATCGTTCCCTAAACATTTTATATCAAAACCCTCATTTAGGTCAAAACCCCAATTTTGACCTAAATTCTCCAAAATTTGAGAAACAAGAACACTAGGAAATCATCAATGGATAATTTATAACTTATAGCAAAGTTTAGAAACAAGAAGGATGAACTTACCACTTAGGTTTTGGTGAAAACCTAGAAAACCCCAAATTCCTTGAAGATGGAGGTGATGATGATGAGCTATTGACCTTTGCTTCCAATCCACCACAAAATCTATTGAATCTTCCCAAAACTAACAATCTAACCTTGAAAAGCTCTCAAATATACAAAACCATAGCATTTAGAATCGCCCAAAACGGAGTAGAAATGAGCAAGATATGACTAAATGAATAAAATCTCGATTTTATGCAATGCAGGTCTGGCGCGACCTTGCCATGCGACAGTGCCATCTGTCACTATAGCGGGCATTATCGCCCATGATGTACCGAGGCCCCCTTGCCTCTTGCGACCCTGCCATGCTATAGTGTCATTGCCATAATTTCATGGCACAATCGTTGGGACGACCGAATACTCGATAACGTCGGTGCTATTGTGACATATGTCACAACTGCATGGCACTATAGTTGGGACTACCACACTTTCAGTACCATTGGTGCTATTGTGACAGATGTCACAACCATATGTCACTATAGCCGAGACGACCATACTCTTAGTACCATTGGTGCTACTGTGACAAGTGTCACAACTATAAAGCGCTATAGCCATACCCCATATGTGATTCTTCCTTTACCGATTCACCCAGTTCAACATTTTTTTTCTTTTCAATTGGGATAAAAATCAGGATGTTACATTGAGTGTGTTAGTCATTCAACTTGTGTCATGTAATTCTAGACTGTAATATATTGGATCCATAGCCATGGGAGTCTGTCTTATTGTTACGCATGGAATTTTGATGTTCACACTTAAGTCTAGTGAGTGCTCCCCAAGTCATGGTTTGAGAGCTTGCGGTGGTACCCTTTTGGGTCATATACGGAGCTAGTAATATGTGGTGGTACTCTATTAAGTCGTATACGAGGGGGCTAAGTCTTGCGGTGGTACTTGTTAGAGACACATACGGAGACCGTTGACATTTATGGTGAAACTCATCTAGAGGTCGAGTAGACACTACGGTCATTTTAGGAATCTTGCAATGGTACTCAATGGAGTCATCTCGAGAACGTTGATAAGTGGTTTACTTTTGTGTTCTTGCCATATTCGATGGAATCAAGTCTCCCCCATTACTGAAAGGTATTATTTTTTAGTATTTTGTTACCTATGCTCTCGACGTTTTGAATATAGAGTAATATCTATATATTTATTGTTTTGGAGTATGCGTCTTGCGCTGTTTTGGGTGAGTTTGGGTATCGGTTGTCAGTCTAAAACGGGTATTTAATAGGGAAATAACGTGCTTTGGGAAGATGCTCCTTTATGATTTATGTTTTAAATAAAGGAGTGATTATTTAGGGAGACTATCCGATTTAACCGTTTTATGTTTTATATGATAAAATTGTTTTAACTCACTATGCTAAGCCTAACACTTTTTCTTATCGACATGTATATCAAGTGTGAGTGAGATCTAAAATGCGTTTGGAGTTATGTAGAGGTTTCGTCAGGGTGGCTTTAGAGATGTCATCTGATTTGAAGATAGCATATTTAGTGTTTTATTATTACTAATTCTAATTCGGTTTGAGAATTAGATGGTTCAATTTAGAACTCTGATACATATCTTGTTCTCCTTCTTATATAACTTTAAATGTTTTGATATTAAGTTGTTTTATTTTTCAATTTTGTTGATTGTGGGCATCCTCTTTCTCTTTGTTTGTTGCTAGGCAGAATGGTTTTGTTGTTGAATTTTTTTCCCTTTTTTGTCTGGTCTGTTCCTTGCAGACGTCGTAGTGTTTTCATTTTGTGGTGTTGTTGGAGACTTCTTTTTCTTCTCTTTATCTTGGTAAATAAATTCTTGTTGCATTTCAAAAAAAATTGATTTGTAAAACTTTTTAACCAAATTGTTTAATTGAGATATCTTTTACCGTTTAGAATTTTGTTTCAAACTATCACTTTAGTCTGTACGTAATCTAATTGTATATCATATATGAAAATAAAAAAAAAGGCATGGTTTTATATACTACAATGGGCTTATTCCCCCATAAGCCCAAATTCTCAAAACTTGTTATTTTCATTTTCATTACCTTGTCTGAACCAAACACCCTTTAGTGAATGATTACTTTCAAACGGTTCGCCTAATTGAAAAGTAGACGTAAGAGTAGATGAATGGTATTATGTAATTTCTCTAAGACATGATTTTCCGTGCATTTGTTTTTTAAACCTTTTCACCCCTAATATTCTATATGGAATGAGATTTTTATGTAATGGTATGATTAACAATGTTAAAAGTACTTGAATTTCAACCGATGTTCCATATTCATGGCAAAAACATTTTCTTCCTATTTTACAGTTAGATTTTACATCCCGCCTCATTAAGCACCGGATTAAGCAGGTATACAACTAGTCAGATTAATACAAAAGAGCATCTTTAATAGATTTTCAATCATTTCTCTAATATAGAGAACCAACAGTCAAAATCTCTAAAATGAATTACATTTAACTCCAACAGATTCTCTATTTTAGAGATTTCAACATTTATTAGAGCATCTCCAACAAATTCTCTAGAGTAAACTCCAATTTTGGTCCCTGAGGTTTGTTGATTTCTTTGAAAGAGGGACTTGTGGTTTCATAATTCAAGTTTTGGTCCTCATGGTTTGGATTTTACTCTGAAAGAGGGACCTGGCCACTAACTCCGTTAAAATTGGTCGTTAGATCCAGGGACAATTTCGTCCAATCATGTTTTCTTCCGTTTTTTGCAATTCCTTTATGTTTTTTTCTTATATTTGTAAATACAAACAAACCTTAGGACCTATTCAGAAACGTCATTCCTTTTCATGGTTAAGGCCTTGACGAGGAAGTGGTTTTGTAGGATTTTGATGAGGGGTTCAGCTTCAGCAGGGAATCCAGAGGGATTTAAGGTGACGAAGTGGTTGTTGGGTTTGTTGTTCATTTGGGTCAGATGATAGTCGTGCCTAGTGAAGGATAGCATTCTGCTCGTGAGGACTTGTTCTTGACTAACAGAGTGTAAATCAGCCTTTTGTGCTGCTGAGTGTTGAGAGGAGTTAGAGTTCTTAGAGTTGTGGGAGTTTTTGGATGAACTGGAATGAGAAGCCATTGTTGAAGCAGCGAAGGTTTCTTGCAAAGGAATTCTTGAGAGTAAAAGTTGCAGGTAAAAAGATGAGGAGAGACAAAGAAGGGTTTATATACTGTGAGAGGTGAAAAATTAGGCGGTAAAAAATAAAAAATTTGAAATTCGTAATGAGTGTAAATGGATAAGAAGCCGTTTTCAAAAAGCGGCGGTACATATACGAACCAATAGGAATGTGCCACGTCAGGATGGGCGGTGCACGATCGAGTACGTGTGCCTCCCTCTATTCTCACACGCGTGGCATTTACTATTCCCACATGACAGTGATTTTAAAAAATAACCCGCATTGAATGACCAAGAGGTAAAAAAATTTAAGTGAAAAAATGGCAGAAGCTCTGTGGGTCTTAGAGCTTCTGAGGTCATTAGGATGGTTCAGAACACTGAGAAGACCTAGACATTCGAAAGAACTTATGAGATGATCGAGCACATACCTAACTTTATGTTTAATGGACAAGAAACCCCTTTCGTGAGGTACAGAGGCTCTGTGATAGGTCACAGAGGCTCTGTAAAGGACCTCAAAGGCTCTGAGATCCAAAATTTCTAATTTAGGAAATAATTTGGGTGGTGATCACTCAAAAGTTGTGAAAGCATTTTGAGGGGCAGAGAGACATATTTGAAGAATGATGTCGAGCTCCCCCTTGAATTGTCAAGGTCTCCTATTTCAGCTCCCCCTTGATTTGTGCTTGGATTCTTTTTAAAATAGACGTTAAACAAGACACAGAGCGAGAGAGCCATTTAAAAAAACAGGTTACGAGAAAAAGAGACTGTACACATAAAAGAGAGAAAACAATATGTACAATGGATATAAAGGATGTACTGTAGAGGCTTTGTGCAAGGGTATAGAGGCTCTGTGAATCAACCCATGTTCAGCATACCAATCTTGCCAACAAGAAAAGTGAATCTTTTCTCATCTAATGCCTTTGTGAAAAGGTTGGCAAGCTGGTAATCTGTGGGGACAAAGTACATTTCTATGGTCCCATGATCCACATGATGTTTCAGAAAGTGGTACTTGATATCGATGTGTTTTGTCTTAGAGTGTTGAACAGGATTGGCAGAGATCGCAATGGCGCTTTTGGAGTCACAGAGGATGAGGATTTTCTCGATGTCAAATCCATAGTCTCTGAGTTGGGTTCTCATCCACAGAACCTGTGAGCAATAACTAGCTGCAGCAACGTATTCTGCTTCTGCCGTAGAGGTCGAGACACAATTCTGCTTCTTAGAAGTCCAACTCACTAGTTTCCCTCCAAGGAATTGACAACTCCCAGAGGTACTCTTTCTGTCTAGCTTACATCCTCCGTAATCTGAATCTGTATAGGCCACAAGATCAAAGCCAGAGTTCTCCGGATACCAAAGCCCAAGATTCTTGGTCCCTTTTAGGTATCTAAAGATCCTCTTAACAGCATGAAGATGAGATTCTTTGGGGTTAGATTGAAATCTTGCACAGAGGCATATGGCGAACATTATATCGGGTTGTCTTGCGGTTAAGTACAACAGAGACCCTATCATACCTCTATAGAGTTTACACTCCACAGATTTTCCCTCTGGGTCTACATGAAGCTTAGATCCAGTGGCCATAAGGGTTTTCATTGGTGAAGAGTCAGAGAGCTTGTATTTTTCAAGTATGTCAGAGACATATTTAGATTGGTTTAGGAAAATACTCTCTTTGGTTTGTTTCACTTGCAATCCTAGAAAGAAGTTAAGTTCTCCCATCATGCTCATCTCAAACTCACTCTTCATCAATGACTCAAACTTTTTACAATATGATTCATTTGTGGACCCAAAAATAATGTCGTCAACATAAATCTGTACAAGCAGAATCTCACCTTTTCTCTTTTAATAAAATAAAGTTGTATCAGTTGTACCTCTTTCGAAACCATTTGCAAGAAGAAAATTTGAAAGTCTGTCGTACCAGGCTCTGGGGGCTTGCTAGAGTCCGTACAAAGCCTTGTCCAAGAAGTACACGTGATTCGGGTACTTGGAGCTTTCAAACCCTGGTGGCTGTTGGACGTATACTTCTTCTGGAATTTGTCCATTCAGAAAGGCTGACTTCACATCCATTTGAAATACTTTAAAACCTCTGTGGGCTGCGAAGGCAAGAAATATTCTTATAGCTTCGAGCCTTGCCACAGGGACAAAAGTTTCTTCATAGTCAATCCCTTATTCTTGGCTATATCCCTTGGCCACCAGTCTTGTTTTGTTCCTGATCACCACACCGTCCTCGTCCTTTTTGTTCCTGAAGACCCATTTGGTCCCTATTGCAGTTTTGCCTTTTGGCAGAGGCACTAGGGTCCATACTTCGTTTCTTTCAAACTGCAGAAGCTCTTCTTGCATAGCTTCTACCCAGTTTGGGTCTTCAAGAGCTTCAGAGATCTTTTTGGGCTCGATAATACTCACAAAATTTGTATAGTAACAAAAGTTTGCAGTACTAGATCGAGTCTGGACTCTGTCAGAGGGGTCACCTATGATTTGGCTATGTGGGTGACTTCTGGTCCATTTTGTCATTCGTGGTAGGTGATCATTGGAACCTTCTGACATCACTTTTGGAGCATGTTCTGTCTCTTGATGTTGATCACCCTCTGTATAAGGGAGATCATTTGTACTTGTCACGGGACTTGATTAATCATTCTGAGTTGATGTTATGAGCTCTGTGGTGCCTTGTTCAGAGTTCTCTGATTGTTCTGGTTTTGACCCTTCAGAGATATCTTGAAGATGACCATGATCTTGATTAAGCTTGGAGCCTTGTTTAGTGTTACCTCTGAGTGCCCCCCCTCGACATTTGCACCTGCAAAAGTGGTGGAAGAGGGTGAAGTATTGCTAGGACCTGACAGAGACGTACCTGTTTGGTCGGCAGAGGCTTCGGCTCCAGAGGCTCTGTGATCATCCTCTAAGGGTCCATCATCGTTGAACATCTCTTCAAACAGATGATGAAGTTCATTTGCTCTAGATAAGTCACCAGATTCTTTATCCTGGAGTTTGAGTCCTGAGCTGATTTTCTCAGAAGTCACCTAAAACGAGTCATCAAAAGAAACATTAATACTTTCAAGTATATGTTTTGATTTGAGCACATAGACTCGGTATTCCTTGGAGTTTGATGAGTAGCCAACAAATTTGGCTTCATCAGCTTTGGGACTGAATTTCCCGATTTGCTCTCTGTCGTTCAACACAAAGCATAATACTTGATATTTGGCTTTCTTTGGTTGATCAGGTGGTAAGGGGTCTTTGCATGCCTTTTTACTACCAAAGATCTATTTTGGGTAAAACATGTCGTGGAGACGGCTTCTACCCAAAAGGAAATTGGAAGTCCTGAGGCAAATATCATAGTTCTTGTGGCCTCCACTAGTGTTCGATTTTTGCGTTCAACAACTCCATTTTGTTGTGGGGTCCTTGCAGCAGAGAAGTTCTGTGAGATGCCCTCTGTCGTAAGATAGGCTTCGATTGTTGAGTTTTTGAACTTTGTCCCGTTGTCACTTCGAGAAGATTGATTAGTACCTCAAGAACATCTGATTTCTCTTAAGAAGATTGATTAGTACCTCAAGAACATCTGATTTCTTTCGAACAAACTCCACCCAAGTATATCTCGAGAATTCATCTATGAGTACAAGAATGTACTTTTTTCCGCCTAGACTCTGCACAAATATGGGACCACAGAGGTCTACATGTAGCATCAGCAGAGGTCTAGTGCAAGATATGTTTGTTTTGGTCTTATGGGCAGCCCTTTTAAGTTTGTCCATCTCACATGCAGAGCATAGATGATCTCTATCAAATCTAATCAATGTTCTAAAAAACTCGCCGCACAGCCACCATGGCGCGCCATGGCACCAAGGCTTGTGTGTCACGCCACGTTAAGCCCATGGCACGCCATGGCCTAATGCGCAGTTATCGTAATGAGATATTTGATTTTTCTTTACGTTTTAATGTCTTATTTGCAAGTTTTTAATATATAATCTAATTTAACTTGCTTATTACTATTGACTCATTGAGTAACACTACAAAACATACGTTTTTATATATATAATATTATATATGAATTAGAAATTTGACGCCATAAGTCATGCCTTGAAAAGGCCATGTCTTCGCCGTGGCTCATAAGGCTTGAGGCTTGGCCTCACCGCCACGCCACGCCTCATGCCGTTTAGAACCTTGAATCTAATACTTGGTAATCCCTTAACCAGGTCCAGTTTCACAAGTTTGTCTAGAGAGTGAAGGTTTAAGTGACAGAACCTGTTGTGCCAGAGCCAAGCTTCCTCGTTCTTACTTGAGACCAGACAAAGCTTTTCGTCTTTGTTGATCAACTTGAAGTCCATGAGGTATAGATCACCTCGTCTCTTGGCACGCAGAAGCTCTATAGTTGTGTCTTCCTTGAACATAGAACAATATTGCTTCTTAAACATCACATCCAGTCCATTGTTACAGAGTTGTCTAACACTTAGCAGGTTGTGCTTAAGGCCATCCACATAAACCACTCTGTTGACATCGATGTCTCCATTGGCAATGACTCCATAGCCTTTGATTTGACCCTTCTTGTTGTCTCTGAAGGTTACAGAACCACCTCCATGTTTCTCTTTATAAGCGGAGAGCAACCCTCTATCGCCAGTCATGTGCCTTGAACACCCGGAGTCTAGGTACCAAATAGGCACATGTTGTTTCTTCTGCGGAAAGATTAAGAAGATTTAGGTACCTATTTCCAAATGGGTCCCGGCTTGTTAGGGGTCTTTAAAGATGCCTTAACACCTTTGATTTTGGTTTTATCCTCCTTGATAGAGGTACCATTTTGTCCTTTCTCACCCTTGAATTTGGCATTCTTGGGCTTCGGGTGAGATATAAGACAGGAGGGCTTTGAGAAGTGTTGATTTAGAGCATGCACAAGATCAAAACATTTGCAATGAGGAACTTCAGAAGCAAATGTAACACCCCGAATTTCGTTATGTAACCTTGGTATTCTAGTGTTAAGCTTTTGTCGTTAACACCGCGTTTGGTTCCAAGTTTGGGTTTTACTTTTGGTGGGTTGGACAAACCACAGTGAACTACGCGAGTTGCACCGCGACTTGAGGTCGCGGCACAACCCGCGAAACCCTCTGGATGGGTTTGGTTTTGTGTAAGCGGGCGAGTTATGCCGCGAGTTGAGGTCGCGGCATAACCCGTGAAAGTCCCTGGACCGACTTAAGGGTTTCAGTTTCCAAATATCTCTTTAGATCTCATTTCTCTCAATCTCTAAACTCTCTCCTCTCTCTCTCTCTAAATCGTTTCTCTCTCTCTCTCTCTCTAGAGTTTGGTGGTTAAAATCTAGTGTTTGATCTGAGGTTTCGGTGTAGAAAGCTTCGTCTTATCAAGGGGGTCGATATCTGGTTCTTCGGGTTTTCGTATAAACCTATTGGGTGAGTTCCTACTATCATTTTAAACTGTATACATATCAAAAGATACCTTTTGGAACTCCTATATATCTCCATGGTTTCAGATCTAAGTTTTCTACGTATTTGATATAACTTGAGTTTTGGGAGATTTTAGGGTTCCCGATCATTTTTAACTAAAATGATGGAATCCATCTTATTTGAAGTAAAAGGATGTTTTACTTGCACATTATGTGGGATATGTGAAAGAATGTTTATGAACTCATTTTTATGATTTTCATACTTACCAGAAGTTGAACTTGAAAAAGCATTTTGTTTATAAAATGTTTTATACCATATGGCTATCTATGGTTGTTTACAAAGTTATTGGGATGTCTATTCCCCATCAAAGAAAAGGCATTTTGTTTATAAAATGTTTTTATACCATATGACTATTTATGGTTGGTCACACTGTTGTTGTGACAGGTCTGTACCATTACTAGTGGATCCCTAGGTTTTGAGTTGACTGATATTATTTGGTGGTTACCTAGTAAAGAAAATATAGAGCTACATGTGCATTAAATTGTGAGGCTCTGGCCGTTAACAAATAAGAACTACATGTGCATTAAATTGTGAGGTTCTGGCCGTTAACGACTTATTTTTGGGATGTCACATTCCCCATTGTAGCTATGGATGCATATGATCCTCGGGGGCAACTTGGTACGGTTATGTGAGGCCGGATACTAGCCATGGTTCATAGTGATCCTAGTGAAGGAGTATACATTGGTTTTGCTTGGGGCTAGATCTCACGTTGTAGCACGGACTTATGTGTTCGTATCCTTGGATTCCAATTGTTTAGCTCATAACTTGGATTTGTGGTCTACTTTGTGTTACACCACAAACCTTGGTAAAATGGTTCTTTTGTCATCGTATGATGAGTTTTGGACCGAAAAGGCCCGGTTATGGCGAAATGTTATCTTTTATAAATTAAACCTTTATGAAAAGATTTCCTGATAATATTGATGTTTATATCTCTGATTTTGTATAAACTGTATGTTCTCACTAGGCTTTAAGCCTAACACTTTTTCCCAAATGATATGTATATCAGGTTCTCGTTAGCGGCAGGTTGCTAAGGGCTTGTGTGCCGGGATTGATCTCGAGGGTTTTTGAGATTGTGTAGTATTGGATTGTTGGGCGTTATTAAGTCCCACATTTTTGGATGACTCTGGATCAACAACTTATGTAATCTAGATAGTATATGTTTAGATTAGTTTGTTGATGAATTCTATATCCGTTCAGATTTTGTATAGTCTTAAGGACTGGTCCCCTTTATGGGAAGTTTATATCAATACGGATGTCTTGTTGCCATATTTCCAGGTTGTAATTTACTCTGAATTTTAGAGTGTTACAGCAAACTTCTTAAATATTTCATTAAAATTGTCAAAGGAGGGTACATAGCAACTTTTACAACAACCCATTTTAGATTTGGGTTTCTTTTTACAGAAAACTTTGTCTAATCTAGGTTGTCTTTTGTCAAAAACTCCTCTTGGATGGCTATCTAAGTGTACTCTCCCTTGACGACCTTCCTTTCAAGCATTCACTGCCACATAAGCATTAATTTTGTCAATTTTGGGCCATTTTGCCTTCTGTTGCCAGGTGAGATTTTCTTGAAAAGGTTTTATAAGTTTGACAAGTTTTGGATCTTTGGAAGTTTGAGTGATCTTGATCCTTTCATTTTTTAATTTTTCAAGCTCAAGAGAAGTCTTTGCTTGAAGACACATATCCAAAAAATCAGGGCAGATGGGTATTCCTGTAGTTCTCCTTTTAGGAGCAACTATTCTATTAAGAATACCATAGGGTAGCTTACTTTCCTCTGGACCACAAGTGACCATCTCAAGTTCCACAGAACTTGTCTCATCACTGATAGAGGAGGACTCAGACTCTGATTCAGAGTCTGTATCGAGAAAGTCCTTGTGAATGAGAGCATGACTTTCTGGAAGTATGTAGCTTTGTCCATTTGTAGTGTCCTTGGGAGCATTTAGATCTTTTGAAATACATGGAATAACCATAGGAACACTAAGACAATTTAGAAGATCTTGCTCAAAATTTCTTCTACTTCAGAGATTAGATCAGGATGGTTGAGAAGGTGATTTTCATAGGTCTTTCTCAAGTCACTTTCCAAAAACCTTTTGAAGAGTTTTTCTTCCACAGAGGCCGTAACAAACTCAGGTGCATCAGAGGATAGTTCCTTTTGAAGAACCTCTGTGGTCCTTCAGAGGTTCTGCGCCTCTTGAATGTGGATAATAGGTTTAGAAGACTTGGTTTTAGAAATTGTCCAGGACAGAAGATATTTGCTAAAGATTTGTTCCTTTTATTTCCAGTGTAGGGGTCAATATCATCGAACCCTATACCTCTTCTGCCAATCTGGGTATTGACTTTTTCATGGACCTTTTGAGCATCCTGATATCTCTTAATTAGGAGATCTCTGTCGAACAGATCTTGATGAAGAACTTCTCTTTCTTTTTGAAAAAAGTTTTTCAAAGAAATAGCGTTTAAGCGATCACTCTCACTGTTCTTTAGCTCTTTGACCTTGTCTTTCAGAGCTTGATCAAGTTTGAAAACCTTTTCCTTTAACCCTTTCTTTTCAATGATATGCTCAGAGACAAGAGGTTTTCTTTCAAGATAAAGCTTGTCCTTTTCTTGAGTGAGAAGCCTTGTTTCTCTCTCAAAGAAGGCCAATTTCTTTTCTAGCTCTGAGCACATGTTTTTATAGGCAAGAAATGTGTTTTGTAATTCAAGAAGTTTGTTTTCAGAGTCAGAATTATATGAGTCAGAAGTAGATACCTCACTCTTGTCGTCAGAAGGGTGGACTTCTACCATTCCACAGAAGAGTGCATTGTTGTCTCCTTCATCAGAGGATGCATCAGTCACAAGGTTCTCTTGTTTTGCCATTAGGGATCTCTGAGCGTAGTACTCTGCTTTCTTTTTGTAGAAAGCAGCGTCTCTTGTGGGTTTCCCTTTAATGGCAGAGGACCTGCACTCTGCTGTAAAGTGTTCCGGCTTCCCACACTTCAAGCAGCCTTCAGTTTGTTTGGGGGCTTTATCACCACTTCTGTCGTCTGTCCTCTGTCCACTCCTTTTTTCTTGCCTCTGATCCTCGAATTCTTCTCTTCCATACTTTCTCACTTCACCATACCCTCTGCTTCTGTCGTCTCTCACCTCTCGTCCTCTGTACTCTGGCCTTTTCTTAAGACCCCTATTGAATTGTCGGGTCATAAGTGCAAGTGTCTTGGCCAGAGCAGCCATATCGATTTCCTCTTCAGATCCTTCCTCACTTTCACTCTCTGCCACTAGAACCTTCTTCTTCTTTTTCTTCTACGCATCCTCAGCAGTCTTTTCCTTCTTACCCTTGTCCTGTGCTTCTGTGGCATTACCCACCAGTGCCAGAGGACCACCGACAGGGGTCATCAACTTCGATATCCTGTTCTCTTGACTGATTAATGTCCCAAAAGGTCTGCAATGGACCAAACATCAAGATCCAGTGTAGCTTGCATGGACATGGTTAGATGAAGCCATTTGTCATTCAGGCTCTGAAGGAATCTGACATTGTTTTCCTCAGAGGTTCTGTGGATGCCATATCTCTTGCACTTGTTTATCAAGGAATTGTATCTGTTGTATGTGCTTTGGATAGATTCACCTGGCAGAGCCTTAAATGCAAAGTATTCATTAATGCATAGAGCTCTGTTGTTCTTGAGGGTTTTAGCACCACCCTCAAGCTGTTTCTCTAGGTCCAACCATAGGTCCTTTGATGTTTCACAGGAATCAAGGGACTGAAAGATGTCGTTTGGGATAGCCATGATGAGTAGTCTTTTGGCTTTCTTTGCAAGTTCATGCATGGCACTTTCTTGTTCAGTCCATTCATTTAAGGGTTTGGGATGCTGATATTCAGGAACTTCAGGGGTATTTGCGGTGGCTGGAACACGAGGAACTGTGGTCATTGGAATGTAAGGAGGGTTGTGAAGAAACTCAACCAAACCAGGATCCACACCTTCGAGAAAGTGCACCATCCTGATTTTCCACTGAGGATATTCATCCCTCAGTAGAGTAGGAGGTTTTGACTGAGATCCTGCACTGAAATAGTTGACTGGGTTCGCCATTTTCAGATAAAGAGAGAAAACAGAGTGTGAAATGTTCTTTAGAAAAGATCAAGAATGTGCTCAGCGAGGATGAGTATTCGGTATGAGAAAGATAACAACCAACAAATAAGCTTTGAATCTGTCTTTAGCGGTTCAAACACACTTGCTTTTGAATCTACGTCAAACAGGTTGAAGTAGCTCCAGAAAACAGAGTATGTTTATGAGTGGGGATCAAGGCAAAGAAACAGACTCAAACTACTACCTAGAACGTGGGAATCAAGTATAGAATAGGATCCTTTGATATTAAGAATCAAAGTCTGCTCTGATACCAATTGTTGATCCCAAAAATGATTTTCTTTACTTGATGGACTTTTTACTACACACAGATTGATAAATATGAGTGCGGAAGCGTTTCTAATATGTAGAAAAAGTAGAACATGCAAGGTAGTAGACACACAATCAACAAACAGAATCGTAAGATATAACAAGAATTTTAATCAAGACACTGTTTAATTGATTTACTCTTAGAACACCAAGAACACGCACTGGTGTGTGCAAATATTCTCAAGGAAATACAATCTCTTAATCAGACTTGTGTGTGTGCTCGCATGCAAAAACTCAAGGTGGTGCTCCTATAATATACAAGAAAGATGCACCCTGTAGTACAAGACAAAGGCTGACATTCCATAAAAGGAATGCCACCTGGAAAGTAAAACAATCGTGCGTCGCGGAAAATGATCTGGAAATCTTCGTACAACAGGCTTCACGTGTTCTGCACGTGACCTTGTCTTGAACTGAGTTCGCCAAAGTCTTCGAACTGTCTCCAGAGGTTAGCCATCACAGAGGCTCTGTGGGTCATCACAGAGGCTCTGTGGGTGATCACAGAGGCTCTGTGATCTGAAGATCATTATCAGGTTACGAAACCTCTGGCAGAGTGTCGACAGAATCCTCTGAGCTTTGTCTTCTGTGGAGACTTGGTCGTTCATGAGCAGATAACAACAGTTTCTATACTTGGCCTATTTTTCAATACTTCTATACATTGAAGTTGGAGCTAACAGTAATACATAAAACTTTAATGGTTGTTTTTAAGAGATTTTAAGTAATTAACATTAAATAACGGTACATTAAGCTTTAGCAATTGTTTTTAAGAGTTTTTTATAAATGTTTTATAATATAGTATAGATATTAGATATAATCTTATTTAGTACCTAAACTTTGATATACTTTACAAATATAAGAAAAAACATAAAGGAATTGCACAAAGGGGAAGAAAACATTATTGGACGAAATTGCCCCTGGCTCTAACGGCCAATTTTAACAGAGTTAGTGGTCAGGTCTCTCTTTCAGAGTAAAATCCAAACATGGGGACCAAAACTTGAATTATGAGACCATAGGTCCCTCTTTCAAAGAAATCAACAAACTTCAAAGACCAAAATTGGAGTTTACTCAATTCTCTATAATTTTTCTAAAATAGATAATCAAAAGACAAAATTTCTAAAATAAATTACATTCAACTCCAACAGATTCTCTATTGTAGAGACATCATTAATTATATTATTTAAATACTTTATAATTTTATGATCCCAATACGCTTTTATATAAAATAATACTCCCTCAGTCCCAGTCCCAGTCCCAATATAAGTGTCCACATTTTTATTTATGTTTGTCCAAAATAAGTGTCCAGTTTCAAAAATAGAAAACTAAATTCTCGAATTTACCCTTAGTTAATGTATAAATATTTAAGAGTTTTGAAAAGAGATAGAAATTAAATAAGGGTAAAGATGCCATTTAATTAACAAAAAAATGTGATAATTATATATGTCTAAAATTGTATGTCATTTCAATTATGGACACTTATATGGGGACCGAGGGAGTGTAAATTCAATCTCATTAGTAGAATGAATTAAAAGAACTCATTGTTCTTCTATTTTAGAGCATCTCCAACATATTCTTTATAATTTTTCTAAAATAAAGAATCAAAGTAAAAATTTCTAAAATGAATTACATTCGACTCCAACACATTCTCTATTTTAGATATTTCATCATCAAATATATTATTTAAAAATTCTATAATACTATGATCCCAATACATTTAAAAAAACAAACTTTATATAAAATGATACTAATTTAATCCTTATTGATAGAATGAATAAAAAACTAATTTATCTTCCGTCTGTATAGTGAGAGTTTTCTCCATCATTCTCTATTTTATAGAATAAGATAGAGACTTTTGTTGTACAACAAACAAAAAGTTGATTTTCTCTATTTTAGATGACAAGATAGAGAATTTGTTGGAGTTACAAAAACTCGATTTTCTCTATTTTAGAGAATATGACGGAGAGGCTTAATATTATATATAGGTGAATTATATCCATTACCCCTCCTATAGGGGTATGTGAGTGAGGTAGGAAGGGATATGTGAATGGCAAGGGGTAGGGATAACAACACCTGTATAAATTTATCATCCCAATACATTTTAAAAATTATAAATACAAAATGATAATAATTCAATGTCATCGAAGGGCCAACTCGATCCTCTTCCTTAGGTATCCCTGTTAAGGAAACCCTAGGAGATCTTACGATCCATATTTAAATCTAACGAACTGTCCATCCTACCTCCTCTACGTTCTTACAGCCCATCTTTAGTAGAGTCTTTTAAAGTATATTTATGTTTGAAAACAGATCGATTTTGTTGGAAAATGTAGAAGAAATGAATTAAAAATATCTTTCTCACACTTCAAGTCTGAGAGACTTCTCGTCACATCTTACTGTTGTCACTTTCACAACCAAGAACCCAAACAATATCAACAAGCAAACCAACACCTCATAAACAAATAGTTAGAAATCCATTTCATCCAACAAATTTTATTTTACCAAACTCAAGACATCGTCCAACAAAAAACCCATTTCAGTAACAATGCTTTAAGCATGTTATATTATCGGGATTAATAAGTTTGACCTCAAAACTTGGACCGAATCAGTGGGCTCGAGCCACATACGCCACAGAAACAGCAGCGGCTAAAAGCGTGGTTGCAGATGACACCATTGTCCAAAAGCTCTTCCCTTTATGGGCTTCAGCAGCTGAGTTTTTAAGCAACTCAAGTTGCATCTTCATATCTTCTATTCTACTCACTTTATCCTTGAAAGCTCCCTTGATTGCTTCAAGATCTGTTACATGATCTTTCATCTCTTCTTCGATACCGTTTTCTTGATCTAAATCAGTGGTTTCATCACTGTTCGACACTGTTTTCTTCAAGATATTCAAAACCCTGTTCGATTTAGCTTCCGCTAATCCTAATTTACCCTTTGTAACATCAAATTCCATTCGGGTTTCTGCAAGTTTTGCCTCTAATGAAGCTACTTGGTTCACCAACGATGCACAACGATTCTCCAACTCGTTTTTCTCTTCTAAATGTTTCCCATTTGCCGTTGTCATCTTGCCTAATTCTTCGTTCAGATCTTCGATTCCCTTTTCAAAACCTGTAATCTTCTGTTTGTACCCTGTTGTGATGGTTTTTTCTACTTCAAGACCCTTTTGAGCTTCATCTCTCTCTATCTTAACTTGATCAAATGAAGCTTTGTAGCGGCTAACTTCAACCTCCAACTGCTTAAGTTTTTCATTTTGATCCAATTTAGAATTTTCGAGTGACGAAATTGTTTCCTGAAACTCGATCAATTGTTCCTTCATCTTTGAGATTTCATTCTCCCCTCGAATATTGGCATCCTCGATTTCGGTTTTCTTCTGAACTATCTGCTCAATTGTAACCTTCTGGTGCTCTAACTCTTTCATGGCGTCCTCCAAATTTTTCATCACCAAACTCTTCTCGTTAACCAAACTTCCAATTCGTTCTTTGGTTTCTTTCTTTTCTTCAACGAGTCTATCGATTTCCATCTTCATGTCCGTCTCTTTGTTGGAACTTTCAGCATATCTCTTCTCCAAATCAGCAACTTTCACAAGCAATTCTTCCTCCTTGATTCTCATACTCTGTACCAAATCATCGAGTTTTCCTAATGAAAATTGCAACTCATCATTCTTTGTTTCTTGTTTATTCTTCTCATCTTCAATGGCCGTTTTCTGTTCAAGTAGCTCGGCCATTTTTTGCTTCGAATCATCAACCACCAAATTCAACTCGACCAAATTCATTTGAATCGACTCCTTTTCAGCCATTATCGATTCAATTCGCCTCTCGGTTGCTGTGTTTTCCTCAACTAATCTATCATAGTTCGCCTTTAATTCTGTAAATTTCTTTAAAATCTTGGATTCCCTTTTGTCTGCTTGAGTCACCTTCAATTGCAACTCATTCACCTCTTGAATTCGAGCATCCAATTGAACCCTAATATCATCCATTTCATCACAAACACGAGATAATTCAAGCTTCTCGTTGTCGATCTCAACCGTAAGTTGTTCTAATCGTCTGTTCAAATCCCCAATCTCTGATTCTTTCTCGCTCTTCGATTTCTCGATCTTACTCTTCTCCTCCAAAACCCTTTTCATATCGCTCTCCAAACCCTCGATTCTCGCCTCCATTATAACCTTTTCTCTAGAAAACACATCCATCTCTCTCCCAACAACCTCCGACAGTTGATTCACATGTGAATTCACAAATATCGACACCAATCCCTTCTCAATCTCCAACATCAACGCTCGTTCAGCCAACGCATCCATCTGCAACTGCAACGAAGCGTTATCCATTGCAGACCGATTCAACTCAGATTCCAAATAGCCGTTTGATTGAACCAATGAATCAACCTGTTGACGGCGCTCAACGGTCTCTTTAAGCAACATTGCGTTGAGTGATTTCAAAATATCAAACTGAGAATTCTCAGAAGCAGGGTCCGCCATGGTGTGATGATTTTGATGGATTTTGTCTTGGGGTTTGTGGGGCTTGATGTCGGTTTGGGTTTCTGCTTTCTTTTTTGCCATGAATTCGAGGTTTTAGTGTT
Source organism: Arctium minus (assembly GCA_954870635.1). NCBI lineage: Eukaryota > Viridiplantae > Streptophyta > Magnoliopsida > Asterales > Asteraceae > Arctium > Arctium minus. Next base: position 68,418,596 of record OX941092.1, on the reverse strand, counting down.
TTGTTTGTGGTATTGAGATGAGATGAGGGTTTGAGATTGAAGATGAAAGGTTTAGAAATTTTGTTAGGGTTTTGCAATTTTCTGTGGTGGAATGGAGGATAAGAAATATATATGAGAATTGTGATTTTAGGGTTTCGTTTCGTTTTCCAATTGTGAATTCAAAATTTATTGGCCCGGGAATCGAAAAGTACGCGCACTAAATAAAAGAGTAAACTACAAGTTTGGTCCTTGTTGTTTGTCAAAAATAACATCTTTCGATCATAGAGTGCGAAATTACAAGATCGTCATTGTGGTTTGTAAGAATATCATCAGGACTTGATCATTCTCTATAGCGGTCGTTAAAATTTTATCTTAAATGAGGAGCATTTTTTTCATATTATTGAATTCTTCGTCTTTTACCCACTGTTCTAAGAAACTCATCGTAAAGTCGTCATGGTGTGCCATGGCTCATGCCACGTTAAGCTCGTGACACGCCATGGCCTGATGTGCAGTTTTCGTATTATGATATTTGATTTTCCTTTACGTTTTTAATGTCTTATGTGCTAGTTTTTAATATGTAACGTGATTTAACTTACTTATCACTATTGACTCATTGAGTAATACTACAAAACATATGTTTTTATATATAATATTATATACGAATTAGAAATTTGACGCAATAAGTCACGCCTTGAAAACGTCATGGCTTCGCCGTGACTCCTAATGCTTGTGGCTTGGCCTCGCCACCACGCCACGCTTCACGCCATTTAGAACCTTGCTTTTACCCAATCAAAAATCACAAAAACGATTTTGATGTGGTAAAAGACCCAAAAAATCGATAAAAGGAAGAAAATTTCTCATATTAAACGGAAATTTTAACATCTGTTAATAGATATGACCAAATTCAAACATTTTTGCAAACCACAATGGCATTTTTGTAAATTTCAAAATTACAAGGATGAAATATGTTATTTTCAACAACCCATAAATAAAGAGTAAATCATACTTTTGGTCCGATCCATGTGGTTAGGGCTGTAAACGGACCGAACGTTCAACGAATCATTCGTGAACCGTTGGTCGGAAAGTTCGTTTATGTTCGTTTATTTAACAAACGAACGAATATGAACAAGTTTTTTCGTTCGTTTAGTTAAACGAACGAACATAAACAAACTTCTCGTTCGTTCATTTATGTTCGTGAATGTTCGTTCATTTATGTTCGTTTAACGTTCATTCATTTATGTTCGTTAACGTTCATTTACGTTCAATAATAAGTTTACATTTAAATTTTTTTACCACAAGAATTGAATAATAATAAGTATTATTATTATTAACAATAATAATAATTAATAAAGAGTTAACCTTTTCAAAAAAATATAATTATAATTATAAGAAAGATTTACTGATTTTAATTTCTCTTAGGGGTTGTTTGTTTTTTAAAAAAAACCTCTTAATGTCTCTTAAGTCTGAATCGTTCAGACCTTTTTACACACCACCTCTTATTAATCATAACTAAAATAAGACTTCAGACTTTAGACCTCTTAAAAAACAAACGGCACCTTAGTCATAACTTTATATAATAGGGTGGCTTTATAAATTGTTTACTCTTTCGATGTGGGATGGCTTTATAGAGCCCCAAATCCATATTGTCTAATGTAGGGGTGTAAAGGAGCCGAGTTGAGTCGAGTAGTAGGTTAATCGAGCCGGGCTCAAAAAATTAATACTGGGATCGAGCTCGACTCGAGCTCGATTAACTTTTCAATGTTGGACTCGAGCTCGAGCTCAAATATTTTTTGAGTAATTGAGCTCGATGCTCGTTTATGGGTTCGAGCACGCGATCGATTAACTTGTTTATCAGTTTGAGCTCGATATTTTTTATATTTTTATTGTATGATTAATAAATATATGAGCATGTTTGGCTCGAAAAAGAGTATATGCTCGAATGGCTCGGCTCGGCTCGGCTCGAAAAATTGAATTGAGTTTTCGAACGAGCCGAGTCGAACATTGGTGTTATAAAGTTCGGCTCGATAAATTAAACGAGTTCTATTTTCTGTTTTAGATCGGCTCGAGCTCGAGAATAATTAAGCTCGAGCTCGAGTAGCTCGTGAAAAGCTCGACTCGTTTACACCCCTAGTCCTATGTAAAGCACCACCTGATTTATGTGAGTGAAGATATCATCCCACATCGGTGGTTTAATGTTTCTTTTGCTTTTCTCTCTAGTATATATATAGTGGTGTAGCACCCTTCACGATTTAGTTTTAATACCACTCACTAGTAGTTAGAGCCTATTGGCTTGAGCCTAGTAACCTTCTATTGGTGTGGAGCACCCTACATAATTGGGTGCACCTTCAGTTCGTTTAAGTACTGTCATTTGTGTTCGTTTAACACTTAAACGAACAAACATGAATGAACATGAACATGACTAATTTTTAAACGAACAAGCCTTTGTTCGTGTTCGTTCGGTTCGTTTACAGGTCTACATGTGGTTGACACTTGACACAATGTAAGTCTCGTTCTTATTTTAAAATAATTATAATTTCTTTTCACTATGGTTAGTTGGTTACCACTTTGTTATACTTTTGGTCTCTATGATTAGTTGTCATTAAAAATGTTAGTTAACTCAACGGTAGTTTTGGGAATTTTCTTATCATTCTTTATATTCCTATTTTAAAATTAAAAGAATATATATCATATTATATTACTATTATTTATTTATTAACATGTATATATTTTTATATTATATATTAATTTATGTAAAAACAAATCTTCTTCCTAAATTAACCCTTTCTGACACCTTTTCTTCGAACTATTCCATTCACTCCTTTCGCCCTCACCACCACCAGCACAACTCCATCACCATCACCATCACCATCACAGCTCACCAACCCCCTTCATGTGTCGCAAACGTTTGCTCGATGGTTTCAACCAATATCTCAGCACTTGTCCAACACCTATTTAGTAGGTTAGGTTTATGATTGGGTATGTGTGATACAATAACTTACCTTTGTACGTTCTGATTGTAACATGGTTGCAACATTTATTTAATTTTTTTTGAATAAATCCAACTTATATTTGCTTTTGATTTGATTTGTACAAAACACTTGGTTTCAAGATCTTATAAGTATTTTCGGTATATCTCTAATATTCCCAATATCTGCTCTTGATAGGATACACAGATTGGGGGGTGTCGAATCATATGGGAGGAAGGAGAAACAATGATAGAGGTTTGTCTCCTTTGATTTTCAAAGAAAAAGAGGAAGAAATGGAGTCTATGTGATTCGTCGTGAAGAAGGTGGTCACCATGAGCCCCTCCCCTCCCCTCACAGACCTAGACCCCTGATCTAAGACCTTCTCTGTCTACTTCTATCGCCCTTGCCTTTTTCTCTCGGTCTCAGCATCCTTGTGAACTACCATATATCATAGTTTGGTTCTTCGAGGGGAATGGGGATGGTAAAGGCTATCGTCAGAGAAGAAGGGGTGGCCAAAGGTAAACGTCGTCGTTGGAGAAGAAGGGGTGCCCGGGGGTGGTGTTCCAAGTTCCGACGGGTTGGTCTAAGGGGAAGAAAAGAGGAAGGGCGTTTATGTGTGCATAACTTTCATCCCATGCCCTCCTTACTATTTAATCCATATCTACATAATTTGTGGGTTTTAGACATCATTTTTTGTTTTTCAATTTTGATTTGGTTTCATTTGTTGGCTAGAGAATAAAGAATATGCATCTGGGCGAAGAAGATGATTGGGGTTGGAGGATATAATTTTTTTAATCAAATAAAATAGGGAAAAGAAAAAAAAGGATTAAACAGACCAAAATACCCTTTAGTTAAACGGACTTATTTGACAGAAGTTAGTCAAATGGACCAAAAGTGTAACAAAATATCAACCATAATGACCAAAAGTGTAATTAGTTCAAAATAGGAATGAGAGTTAATAGTGAGTGGCAATCACAGGGACTAAAAGGGTAATTTACTCTATATTACATTAATATTATATATATATATATATATATATATATTATTTGTATATGACACCTCTATCTCAGACATTGTCGGAGTCCTTCCCCAGCCACTTCCTCCGGCCACCTCTTCTGACCACCTCTTTCGATCACCACCTGCACGTCTTCATGTGGCTAAATCCGTCAACCACTTCCCCTCTCTCGTAGCGACCTGCCTCCATGAACCCTCCCCCTTAACCCTTTCTTCGGACAAATCCCTTCCCCGTCTTCATTCCAAGACCGCCACCACCGATCTGAGCCACCTATGATTACTGCATCTTATCCCAAATATCCAGGTTTCACTCGTCTGAAAGCATGGTTCAAAATGGCATGAAGTGTGGCGGCGCGGCGAGATCAAGCCTCACGCCTTACACGCTACGCGATGACGCGACATTTTTCAAGGCTTGATATAAAACTGCAAATTATTATATGTCACATATAGAATTATATATATATATATATACACACACACGTATATGTTTTCTATATATTATCTAATCAGATAATGATATTAAAAAATGTACATTCATATTAGAAGAAAAAATCATATAGACTATATTACAAAAATAGTTTTTGATGGAATATTTAAAATAGAACTTAGAAATGTAATTTTACAACATCGTTTTAACTGTAAGTCCATAGCATTTATTAATTCGTGAAACTAGTAGTGGTGTAATTATATAAATCTATAAAAGTGTAAGATCTAAAGTTGAAAGTGTAAAAACACAAAAGATACAAAAAAACTTAAAAAAACATTTTTTTTGAAAAAAGTCATGTCTTACAAAAATATGTGCACTACGACACACCATAACATGCCTCACGGCGTCATGGTGTGAGCCACGCCTTACATAAACGCTATGGGTCATTATTTCATAACGGTGGAGACGCGTCTTACGCCATGGCCGCCATGGCGCAACTTTTTAAACATTGTCTGAAAGCCCACCACTTGCGCCTAAATGTTGGATCTTAAATTCTTAATTCCCGAATCATTTTCTTCACATACACATACCCATACTCATAACACATACACTTACACTGTCAACACATACACACAGTAGGGACGAGATTGAGCTCCTTTTTCACCTCCTCAAATCGCTCAAACCACAACCCCAATGATTAATCCCCCTCCCTTACCTTTCTTCTTTATTTCGTCACTGTAATGGTTCATCACCCACCCTTGCATTTGTTTTTGATTTTGTCCTTGCGATGGTTTTGATTTTGATTTTGGAATTTGGATTTTGATTTAGAGTCTGAGGTTGATTTAGGGTTTGATTTAAATATTTGATTTAGCTTTGTTTATTTGGATTTGAATTAGGGTTTTAATATCATCAAAAACCAATTTCACACCTCTCCACTTCAGACATACCCACTCCGAAAGAAATGGGGCACAATTTGGTATTTTTTATCCATGAAAACCGCTAAGAACATTGTATCCAAGAAACGTCTCTTCAAATGAGCAATGTCTATTATAATGACACGACGCAAATTTACCATAAAAAAACCAAATCTACAAAATTAGGTGGTTTACGTATGTAAAAATTATAATTATAATATGTAAAAATTAAAATCTATAGTAGTGCAAAATATATATATATTAAAATTATGTGTACCGCTCAACCAGGGGCGATGAAACACATCTCAAAACATCCCATTTCATCTGTCTTTATTGTGGTGATGATACCATGATTATGGAGCTCCAAATTATATGGAGCTCCAAATTATAGAAAAACATAGAGAGTCAGGTAAACGAATTCTCCGAGCTACCCCTCAACATGTTTAGTGCATGACATTTCGCATGCCAAGTTTGCGTATACGTAATATCAATTTGGAACTGATCGTCTATATCGTGGACGATGTTATGTCCCCGAAATATCTTGCTAGTATCTTGAAATTTACCTTTTAGCATATGACCCAATATTTTTTTGTTTTCTTGACGGTGACTGGGATACATTTGGGTCTCTGAACAAGTGTGTACGTCAACCAACTTTCGTACATGAAACATTTTGCTTCTTTTATAAATATCGCCATGATACGCTAATTACATTTTTCTTGCACACATTGTGCCTTGTATCCGGTTTTTAAAGATCTCAAGACTTTAAACTCAAAACCCTCTTCAAGAAACTTCAATCCGAGGGCTAGTAACATTTCTTCTTTTTTTGTGAATATCTGAGCCAAACTTATTCTTCCACTATGCTGATAAGATATTGGTTGGTTGTGTGTGGTAATGGGCTCCAGTGTTGGAAGCGGATGAGACATACCAAAAAAATCATTTATCCCACCAAATGATTTAACAAAACGAGTTTATGCTTTTGCTTGTTCTTCTATGCGTTCTTCATCTTCATCTGTTTCTTCTTCACCTTCTTCTCAATCAATATAATATAAACCCAATTTTCATCTTCATCAACTTGTCCCGTCTCCAGAATAGTTATTAAGACCATATATATGCTTCGAAACATACTCGGGGTTATATTCACTAAGAACATATGCATGCTCGTATTGAGATTCAAACTAAGTTACATAAGGAGATTGATTCTACTGAGGAACATACACATGTTGAGATTGATATTGATCATGAGTTTGGGAGTAGTCATACATTCCTGTATTAAAACAAAATCCTTGATTAGAACTACCTACGATATCGGTTCTAGTGTTGGAACTACCCCCGACATTGCTTCCACAACATGTCGAATGATCAATATATGCATAAAGTGTAGGAGGTTATTTGACCCAACAACAAATTCCATGAAAGCGAAAACATAGTCATTGTCACCTAACTCAAATATTGAACCACTATACTTGTACGATAACCTAATCATGCCAATCAGAAAACGGTTTAAACCAATTTTATTCTTAATATACCTAACCAAGCTCGGATTTGTAATGTTTGGGGCCAATATTATGGCATGGTGCATTGTTTCAGCAGAAACATACCCCCACTCATCATTAACTTTCATCCATGAATCACCAACACGAAAATGTAACATAATTTTTTCGGTTCCAGAATTCATTTTGAAATAAATGTTGGACCAAATGTACAACTATAGAGGAAAGAAATATGAAAATTTGATGTAGAAATGTTGTTTCAATAACTGAAATCAAAAAGATTTGTTCTAAAATCTTTCTTCCATTAAAGATCAATTTACTATACAATTGTACCAAACAACGATCCATCAATATACTGACAAAATTGTACGATTCCTCTAAAGATGGAATCAAAATAAATTTATTGTTGAAAAAAATAGTGCATATATATGCAATTAAAACATATTTGAAAATGTGGGAAATGGGTGTTTTTAGCCAAAATTGTGAATGGAACATGGTCAAAATTGGGGATGGGGTTCAAAGATGTATGGGATTAGGGTTTTAACCCTATGCTGACATGTGGCACTTCCACAAGTTGCGAACCTGCCACTTGTGGAATCCGCTCAGATTTTTTTAAAATTTTTTTTGCCCCTCTGCAAGTTGCGACCCAGATACTTGCGGATGTAGCGATTTTCTTGATAATGTGGGAGATGAATGATTAGAAGATGAATTTTTTCGGTCAAAATGGCTATTCGTGCCATTTTCTCTATTATATACTAGCTACATACCCACACGCGATACGACGCGAAGCATCTTGATCCCTATTTTCTTATCTCCAACCGTGATAGCCTCAATGCTACAAATATGAACGGGGTCAATTATCTAGTGACTTCCTTAGCTAAGATAACAAAAAAAGTATAGGTTTTTTTTATGTAGAGGCAAAAGAAATGCAATTATGGAAATCATCATTCTCCTGCCATATGAAGTGGGAATATAATTCTCATTTGCATTCCCTATAAAATTTGGAAATTTAGAAAGAAAAAGAGCAGCAAGAAATATCGTTCATCTATAGTTAGGTTTAACTGCTATGCTACATCAAGAAGGTAGTACTTTTACAATAGATCTATCTTCCACCAATCACATAATAATTTCAATATACAAAACACAAATGATTAGGCACACAATATCAAACATAAATTAAGTAAAATATTATAGCACAAAACCTTGGTGCAACATATCAAATTCCTAATTTCTCAAAACTTTGAGAAGAGAAAACTAAAGAAACTTGAAACGAAATTTATTCCGAACTTCACAAACTATTTTCAAATCACAAAAGCTAAATCTTATATGAAGATATGCTATATCTTCGATTTTAAATAATTGTACACAAAGCCCTAATAGGATAGAGATAATGAGTTGACATCATCCAAAATCATGAAATCGAAAATTTGGCAAAGATGTGTATCTGCTCGCGAATCATCTCGAAATCAAAATGACAACCATATTTCATGTTAAGTTTGTAATATTCGTCATTATTGATACTTAGTCTATGAAGACATGGTGTTTGAGTCGTTTGGTGCACATATATGTGAATCATGCATCGACTTTGAGTTATTTTGGTATACATTTTCATCTATTATGTGTACATCATCCAGAAGATACTCTATAATACTACTAAATCAAGAAATACTAAAAAATAAGCTTATTTTAAAAATATTGACGACCAAATAATAATGGTTTAACTTATAATAAGAATAAAACATGTTTTTAATATATTTTAGTTGGTCTACGATTATGTATATTTAATATGCTAAAGATGAAAAAAAAAGGGTAAGGATATAAAACAATCTAATTCGTAAAAATTAATGCTAAAACAATCTAATTCGTAAAAATTAATGCTAAAACAATCTAATTTGTAGATATTCAATATTTGGCTCGTTTTGAAGGTATTGACGAGACGATTATAATGATATAATTTGTAAAAAAAAAGAAACGTAATATACGATTTTTTTTTGTACGGCAACTTGGGCTATTCCCACACACACACACACCCGCGGTATCCGGGCATCCAATTGGGCAGCACCGACTAATCCGCGGCGACCTGGCCCAGCCAAATCGACTGGACCCGCCTAGGTACGACTAAGCCCGATCAAGACCGAACCCGCATACCCATAGACTGTATGCCCTTAAACCTGGACCCGAACCGACCCGAAGGCCGACCCAAGGTCTGGGTATCGCCAAAGTGCATCCCCCAGGATTCGAACCCTGGTAGATAGGCATACCATGCACTATCCCCCTAGGGCCTTACCACTAGGCTAACACCTCTTTGATGTAATATACGATTATTTGTGTTAACATGATAAGAGCATAAAATGAAAAAAGCAAATGATATAACGTAAATTAAATAACTAATTGTAAGGTTGTTAAATGTAACATTGAATCTTGAAAATAACCGTTTTATAATTTTAATATAATAGTATATATATATATATAGTATATATATAATGCTACACATTTATACTATTTTAAAATATTATAAAACCCATAAAAATATTGAATAACTAGTTTATTTTAAATTATTGGCGAAAAAATTATAATGATACAATTTATAATAAGAATGAAACGTATATTTAATATATTTTAATTGATCTATGATTATGTATTTTTAATATGCTAATGGTGAAAAAAATGTATGGATAGAAAACAAATTAATTCGTAGATATTCATGATATTTAATAGTACGGTTAAATTAAAAGATATTCAATATTTGGCTCGTTTTGAAAATATTGACGAGACGATTATAATGGTATAAATTGTAAAAAACACGTATTTTTTCATTGCATTTTTAGTTCATATACAATTATCAGTGTTAACATGATAAGGGTGTAAAATAAAAAATGAAAAAGCAAGGGATATGAAGTAAATTAAATAACTAATTGTAAGGGTGTTAAATGTAACCTTGAATCTTAGATAGTATATATAATGCTACACATTTATGTCATTTTAAAATATTATAAAATCCATAAAAATATTGAATAATTAATTTATATTAAAATTATTGATGAAAAAATTATAATTATATAATTTATAATAAGAATGAAACGTATTTTTAATATATTTTAGTTGATCTACGATTATGTATATTTAATATGCTAACAGTGAAAAAAAAATAGTATGTATGGATAGAAAACAAATTAATTCGTAGATATTTATGATATTTAATAGTACGGTTAAATTAAAAAATATTCAATATTGGGCTCGTTTAAAGGTATTGACGAGGCGATTATAATGCTATAATTTGTAAAAAAAGAAACGTATTTTTTCATTGCATTTTTATCCATGTACAATTATTTGTGTTAACATGATAAGGGTTTAAAATGAAAAATGAAAAAACAAGGGATATAAACTAAATTAAGTAACTAATTGTAAATGTGGTAAATGTAACATTGTAAATAGAACGTGGGGAGGAAAAAATGGCTTTCCAAGAAACTGAAAAACTGTATTACAATTTTAATAATATAGTAGAGATAAAATAAATGAAATTGAACTTCTATTAACTACGTGTGACACTGCGCGTTGCGTGGTGAAGAAATCTTATGATCAAAATTACAAAGTAAAATTAGATATGTTGTGAAAGTATAATTCATTTAGTTGTACAGTTTACCCGGTTCTAGAGTCAATGACGCTGAGTGTGTAGAGCATTGTATGAAATATAATTTCGATGTTGAACTTGACAAAAAGCAACAATAAATACTGTGATTTGTTTCAAGAAACATGAAAAAGGACCGAGTATTTATAAAATCAATATGTAAAGCAGATCCAACATGATAGGTGATGTATCTCCTCACTGCAAGTACAACTCTAACCAAATTAGCCGGTGCATAATAGTAATTCTTCAACTTCATTATGTATACAAAAAAGTAGTATGTAAGAAGTGTTGTTTTACCAAAGATAGTTTCATACCTGAAAAATAACTAGGAAACTATTATTGTGTTAATAATTCTAATAAATAGTTTTTTTTTTCACTTTTTATTGTTATTGCAGTTCTATAGGTAAAGTGGTAGTTATTAAATAAATAATAGGTGTGATGATATGTAAAGGGAGGTTAAACAGTAATATAAGATATTTAATATAAACGACGATAAATATATACAATAATTAAATGAATGTAATTAGATTTATTGTTTCATTGTACGAAGGAACAATATTGTCAAAAACTTCATGGTACACAATGTTTTTAACCAAGTTATGATCATCGATCTCATCATCAGCGTTAAGTATAGTTAAACCTTCACGCGATGTCTCTCGAGAGATAGCAACATATAATTGGTCATGTAAAAAACCTATTAGACCATAAAATTAATAATATACTTAAAATATTTTTAAATGTAATATTATATAAAGGAAGTAAAAGGGTAAGTATTGTACTTGTTTTGGGAGAAAGAGTCCGACATGTTTTAGTGATTGGCTTTGGCTTTTGTTGATAGTCATTGCGAAGCAAGGTGCCAAAGGTAATTGGCGACGATTAAACTTAAAAGGCCACTTCGAATCATTTGGAGCCATTTTGATTCGTGGAATAGTAACATTCTTTCCCTTATTATTTCCAGAAATTATGTCTCCACAAACATACCACGTTCCAAGTAGCATGATAATCAATCTCGTTCCATTGCACAATCCTTCAGTTTGATTGATATTTCGTAGAGGATAAACAGAGAACCAATCTATAGATGAATATCATGATTCGGTATGCCACTTAATTTCAAGCTATTCAAGAACTCTGTTGGGTAAAGAAGGTCTTCATCATTTGACTGCATATTTCCTTTGCATACATTGTCTGAACTTTTTTTCCTTCTCGAGGTATGATATCCATGATAACTTCATTGAGTTATTGCACCATATCATTTTTTGGTGTGAGAATTGCTCTTTCAGTAAAGTATAAAAGCTTTTGTGGTTATCCAAAAGTGAAGGATACACTGCATCAATCATGGACTTCATTCGAAAGGCAGATTGTTCTAAACAAATGTCTTGAGGAATTTGGAGTAACTCATCATGGGGATGATCATAGAATGAGCCATCACCAATTTGTAACATCCAATTATCAAAAGCTTCAATCTTAACGACCTCTGATTTATAAATACTTTTGGACATAAGTCTCATGTTTTGATTGAGCTCATATACTTTGAAGAATGGCCACAAATAACAAGAATTAATTGATGCATTGACAATATCAGGCCGAGTTCCTTTTGGAATAACTGGCAAGATTTGTCGAAAATCATCACCGCATACAACTATAAGACCGCCAAATGGTTTGTTTGCGCTGTCTTCGTATCACAAACTTAATATGTCTCGTAAACTTTTATCCAAAGCCTCAAAGCAATACTTATGGGCCATGGGAGCTTCATCCCAAATGATCAATGAAGTCTTTTGGAGCAATTCTGTTACTTGAGTTCCATGTCGAATTTCACATGTTGATTCATTCGTTAGATCAAAGGGAATGCGAAATCTTGAATGAGTCGTTCTTCCGTTTGGTAATAATAGAGATGCAATACCAGAAGAGGTAATTGGTAATACTATTTTACCATCTGATCTAATCTTAGAAATGATGGTATTCCACAAGGATGTTTTCTCGGTTCCTCCACGACCGTCGCTCATCATTAACAAAGTTCATAATAGTTATGTACGCCTGCTTTTAACATTGGTTGAGTGAGAAGAACAAACCTTCATGAAGAACCTTCAATTCGTTAGATTCATAGTCAAGTTCCTCATTCACCAATCTATTTTGTAATTGACGTAACAAATCTTGATTTGGCAGTGACATTTCATCAATATCTTTCAAACTTTTTCCCACCTTTAACATGAAAGACTTGATTTCAAACAATGTGTAAGCCTCGGTTTGTGAATCTGATAGGTGTAGGTTGTTAACCTTGTACTTTCTGTTGACTGTAGAGTCAATGGTTGTGTGCATATTAAAGTTCTTTGGGAAACTTTTTATGCACTTACCTTTGACCATACATGGGGATGATGGATAATGAGTTCCTGTTGTTCCAGTTCCTAACTCAGTAGATCACACACAATTAATGTAGGAAACGTTATTTTATTGATTTCTCAATGATTACAACATCTCCATAGATTCATATACCTATTTCTTGCTTATCTCTCTAAAGCTCTGTGTGTGTGTGTGTGTGTGTGTGTGTTTTCAACAGTATGTTCCAATTTGTATTATGTGCGTACGTACAATGACAAAGACATTGACCCACTATATATATATGGTCAACATGACCAAGTAGCCTAACTAAGAAGAAGGTCAAATTCATTGACTTTACAACACAATTACAATACACCACTTAAACTATTACAACATTTACACAATTGACCCTCTTTTAATCTTGAAAACAATATTGGTTTAACAATCTCCCCCTTTGGATTCAAGATTAAAAAAAATTGGCACTAGTCTTCAGGTCTTCTTTCTTTTTGAAAAATCTTCAACAAAGAATCTTTAACATCTTCAAATCTTGAATAGTTTTGACAACCTTTGCAATCTTTTGAAATCTTCAGAACTTTAAAATCTTCAAAACTTTGACACTCTCTTCAATCTCCCTCTTTGATTACAAAAATGCAATTTCAGATAATCTCATCATCAAACTTTACTTTGATTTGAAACTCAAATTCCTTCAGCTTTACAACTTTCACTTGACTTTGAAATCTTGAAATATCTCCCCTTTTTTGATGAATTATAAGAATCAGAATCATCAAAACATTTCAACGTCGCTCTGTCTTTGAAATATCTCCCCCAATTCAGCAAAATAAGCACAATCTTCATGACTTTGGAAAAATATGAACAATCTCCGCCAAAGAAAGTATAAACTCCTTCTAATCTGATTTGAAATTATGCCGTCAATTCATAAGAGTATTATCCAAATCTTTTCAAATTCAGACAAATTGTGAGTGGTAATCCTAAATCAACAGATGAATCAGTTATCATGTCTGTCAGTAGCACGGAGCCACTGTGTGTAACGGATACACATGGGAAAGGAGCTTTTTGATGTTCACTCCCCTAGGGCTTCCATTCAATCATTGAAAAACCACAAAGGAATTTTCTATGAATGTTATGACAAGAAAACTTAGTCCTTTTGTGCTCGTGAAAGTGTAGCAATGATTGAAGCAATTAAAGATTTTTAAGAGGCTCAAAGTATGTAAATCGTTGAGACAACAACAGATATTACACAGACTCAATGTGCATGAGAAAGGGTCGAAGGTGGGGCAACTTTCCTTCTTTTTCAATATCCGAATTATCTGAATGAAGATCAGATAGATAATGTGCTGCTTCCCCTTTAAAAATATGAAAAATTCTTTTGTTGAGAAAAGAATGAGTAGCTGGTGGGGTTTAATGCAAGAGTTAGCATGGGCTAGTTGCCTTTTTCAATGATGGTCAACAAAGAATGTGAACCGATCAGTAATGTCGCTGCGCGACTCAGAAAGTAGTTGGTGTAGACTTTTCAATTCTTTTAACTCTGATGTAACACCCTAAAAATAGGGATAACAAAAATCCGAAAACGGACATGTGGTATAATAAATTGCCTTAGAAAGAGCCTCCCAAAAATGGGGAAATATACAAACCTGTTTAATTATAGTTGTAATTTAACGGACAATAAATAACAACCAGCTAATCTAAATTCTATAACTAGAAAAGAGATTACAAAAGGGTTGTCAACTATAAACCCAAATAGTTCTTCTACCAAAAGTATGTCCAATTGTAAGTAATCCCCAAGCTCTCACCCAAGCAACTATGCCAGCTTAGAACCGGCGCCGCTAGAACCTGAGATACACATCGACACCAAACAAGTGTTAGGCCAAAAAGCCTTGTGAGTTGAACAATAATAAGCATGCATGAACAGTTACAATTCTTATCAGCAGTTAACCAAAATTCAACAATGTGGAGTCAATAGGGGAGACTCATAGCACCAATCAAGTTTCACCTAAAGAGTCGATATACCTTGATTCCATCTACTAAGAGACACCCGAAAGGCCCGACACATCCGAGGACTACAACTAAGCAAATTCCCCGAATGGCGGAGGTCTAGGCACATACCATCACGGTGGCGCCCAAGACTACATCCTCCTAATGTCTACTGACTTGGTTCGTCCAACATAATGCATATAGGAGGTCTTGAGGTATATTTCATCCCAAACATATATTAATACCAACCATGGGTATAATGTTACCATCCAATGCCATATAAAGTCTAACATAAGACCCAAATATCAACATACCCAAAATGTAGGTACAATATCACCAAGGTATATCGACCGTAAACGCTTCTACCTGGGGTTCCCGTACTAGGGTTCGAATCCGGGGGAAGACATGATATCTTTTTCGGTGCAGGCTTATAGAGGTAGGGCCTGTAGGGTCCACAAAAGTGGGCCACGGGGCCTTGGGTCCCCGCCAATAAACCTTTTTTTTAATATCACCAAGAAGGGGTTCCATGTAGAGTTCATCATATGCCAAGACATGTATACATTAATCATATCCAATTACTCATAGTATGTACACATATGGAAAAATCCCAGATACTTGACCAAAGAGAGTAAATCATGGCATGACACTTACAACCATATTCCACCATATTTTCATAAAGGAAACATTAAATACATGAACATGTAAAGATGGATATTTTGAACAAATACACAATAATAACAACAAATAAGGGATTATGATGTGTATCTAGTTTTAACAAAGGTTTAGTAAACTCACTATCTAGGTTTTGATCCAAAACGTAGAAAAGATGATAACCCTAGAAATAGGAGGTGAGACTTGAAGATGAAAGGTTGCCTTGAAGAAACCCCAGAATCTTCTTGGATGATAATAAATGCTAGTAGGGAAGATCCAACCACCAAATAGAGGTTGTATTTATGTGAGTTAGGGTTTTTGGTTAAGAAGAAACTGATTTGTAGGCTCCAAAATCGCCAAGGAGAAAAGAGAGAATGAGAGAAATGAGCTCAAAATCTGCCAAAGGACTCATTTAAGTCACAGTGCCCGCTCGCGACAGTGCCCGGCGACAGTAACATTGTCACTGTCGCGTGTCACAATCGCGCGAAACACACAACCTACGGTACATCTTTCGCGACAGTGACACCGCGACAGTGACATTGTCACAATCGCGTGTCAAGGTCGCGCCAGCCCAAACACTTACGGTACAACTACCGCGACAGTGACCGGCGACAGTGACATTGTCACTGTCGCGTGCCACTATCGCGCCACACTCCAGACCGCCCGAAAACTTGACCAAAATCGATATCTAGCGCAAGGTTTAAGCATTTGTAAAGATTATACTAACCAAATAACATCATAGCATTATAATAATGATCATATGCATATAAAGGTTCATATTTTCAAATAATCACAATTAACTGAGTAAGAGAAACTATTGCTTACCTTATAAGTTTACGGGTGTTACATCTGATCTCTCACCCTCTTTCTTTAAATCATTTGAGCTCACTTCTAACCAACCTCTCTTTTCCATTTTACCTCAGCACACACCCACTCTCAATTCTTTTGACCCCTCTCCCCTCAATCACTCATAGGATTACTTCCGGGGTAGGAAACACTGGTTAACGTGAAACCATGGAAGTCTTTTAAGCACTTACACTGAATCCCATGTATTTTGTCCTAAAAAGAATATGTTGTTCAACAGTTATCTTGACAGATAAGCACAAGAAATCATTATCAGAAAATGTCTGCTCATTAAAGATAAGAATGAAATTTTAGCAATTAGAACATTTAAGATTTCTCAAAACAATGAAATTGAATGAATGAAACGAATTCAAGCGAAGTGTTTTGAGCATCTAACAATGATTTGATCAGATCAAATATCATGAAGAAAAATATTTTGGGATATCAAAGACCGAATATTTGTTTATATGAACAAATATAAACATATTATCAATGAATGCACAATTAGTAAGAAATGACGTCTGATTTCAAACAAGAATGAATTTCAAACGGGAGTATTACCATCGAAAGATTTATCTTTTGAGACATGGTAAGAACAAAGTCAATAAAAGTACTGAACCAATGTGTGTAAGAATACTTGACAATATAAAGATAAGATAATACACAAGTATTAATCTTTTGGAAACACACGGTCAGTTGATCATGAAAGCACTGATATGAAAAACATTTAAAATCACACTTCGAAATTCATAATATCTTTTTGAGAACACGAAGTGGTTTGAACGTTTAAGAAAACATATTTTTCACATCTGAAAGTATTTAATATTTCAAAATATGATAGAGTTTAAGATTCAGAATGATATACCTTCAAAGTAAAAATCTTAACTCCCCCTAAAATTAATATTTATCTTTTAGTCTCCCTTTGACAAAACACCAGATACTCCTCCTCTGTATCTATAAAAGTCAAATCATTAGTGGAGAAAAATATGAATATAACAATTAATCTCATTTCTCTTTTCTACTATCTCCCCCATAAAAAAATATGACAGTGAAAATTTAAACAAACTCCCCCTCAAACAAATAGTAAAAACTTCTTAAAAAGATGTATCATTTCAACATCCTTAAGAAGAAAAACACGTAAGAGCGGGTTCTGAACAGAAGTATTCAGAAGCCATAGTCACAAAGTATTACCTGCAAAACAATAAAGATTTTGGTAATCATTATAAAAATGATTCCTCCTTTGTCAGTAGTGAAGAATATAAGCAACTGTTCTTACTTCCCTTAGACACATTCAAATAGGCAATTAATAAGAACCAACTCCCCCTCCGATTAGACCTGACAAACGTGTCATGTCGGGTCGGGTTCGTGTCGGGTTCACGGGTTAAACGGGTTGAGAACACCTAACCCGAACACGACACGTTTAATAAACGGGTCAAAAAATTTGAACCTGAACACGACCTGATTTTACCCGCCTAACCCGACACGACACGATTAACCCGTTTATCCTTTTAACCCATTAAACCCGCTAACCCGTTTAACCCGCTTAACCGCTAACCCGTTTAACCCGCTAACCCGTTTAACCCGCTAACCCGTTTAACCCGATCACCCGTTTAGCCTCTTTAATTTTTATAGAAATATAATTCAAATTTCAAAGTTCCAACTTATAGAAATCCAAATCCAAATCCAAAGCATTAGAAAAACAAAACATTGAAAATAAAAAGCATAAAAACATTACAACCCCCAAAAAAATTTAAGTTCTAACTTTAAAGTTCTAATCAAAACATAGCTCCTCTTCATCCGGATTGTTGAGTTTGAAGACTTTGATTCTTTGATTCTTCCCGATCATCATCATCCTTTAATGTTAAAAGCCAATTGCATAGCTCCTCTTCATCCGGTTGCATTGATGCTAAGATTAAGTAAAAGAACGTTAAAATTGAGTAAGTTAACGAATGCTTAAAGTAAAAAATTAAATGTATACCTTCATTAAAAACCCAGTCTCTAAGACAAACCAATGATTCAACAGTTTGTGGTTTCAAAGAATTCCTATACGCATCAATAACTCGTCCTCCAATACTGAAAACCGATTCAGAAGCAACGGTAGATATTGGGATGGCCAAAACATCCCTAGCCATTTGAGACACAATGGGATATCGTCCTTGAAGAGGTTTCCAATACTCCAACACATCGAAATCATCCATGCGAGGTAATTTCGGCTCCTCTAAGTAAGATTGCAACTCAGATTTACCATCGGTGGTGAACTCACAACTAGAGAACTCATCAAAATCCTAATAAAAAAGCAAAACTTAGCCAAGGTACAAACAACAAATTAAATTCACAAAATTAATTAAGGAGAGTTTATTACTGTCATATATGTGTCAGTGTCGGGCATAGTATCAGTGGCAACACGAGATGAACTTTGATTGCCGGTGGATGTGGTACAAAATGCATACTCATCAAAAAAGGAAAATAATTTTTCCTTAAACAAATCCAACTCAATATTGGAAGAAGACCCATATATTTTTTTGAAAGCCCAATCAATAATTTGAAACTTGTAACGAGGATCAAAAACAACGACAATACCCATGATGGTACTAAACTCACACCAATATTTGTCAAACTTCAAGCTCATCTTGTTAGCCATGTCCTTCAAAAATCTATCATTACTTTCCATCTCGTCTTTCAAAAGCAATCTTATTTTGAAAACATTAGGAAAGTAAAGATTGGAGGATGGATACTTAGAACCCGAAAAATTCATTGTCACTTCATGGAAAACTTGCAAAAACTTACAAATTTTTTCAATCTTCATCCACTCATCTGAAGTTGGGCAATGAACAAAATTAGCATCGGTCTTTGCTAGATGGAGAAGTGCTTTTTTGTAAAATAATGCACTATCTAACATGTGAAATGTAGAATTCCAACGGGTAGGCACATCTTGCTTTAACCCTCTAGTGGACTCAATACCAACATGTTGAACACAATGCCTAAATCTTTGCTTTCGACTCTGAGAACCTTTGCAATACTTGACACACTCTCTCACCTTCAAAATGGCTCCATCTAATTCTTTTAAACCATCTTGCACTATCATATTAAGAATGTGGGCGCAACAACGAACATGGAAATAATCACCGTGAGACATTAAATCCAAATCAAATTTCAGTCCATCAACCATAGAATCATTATTAGATGCATTGTCTAAGGTTATGGACATGATTTTCTTATCAATTCCCCATTCTTTCAACAAACCACAAACTTTTTCATCCAAGGCAGCACCCGTATGGGGAGGAGGCATGCAAGTAAAAGCTAAAATTCTTTTTTGCAAGCACCAATTTTTATCAACAAAGTGAGCAGTCAATGAAATATATCCATCAGTGGTCAAAGAAGTCCAACAATCAGATGTTAAAGCTATTCTACCAGGAACATATTGCAACAAATTAAGAAGCTTAGATTTCTCCATTGAATACATTTTGAGTATGTCATTTTTTGTGGTTTGTCTTGAAAAAAACTTCACTTCAGGATTCAAGTAAGCAAAACAACTCCTAATACCTTCATATTCAACTAATTGAAGAGGGAGATTGTGTCTAGCAATAGCAATTGCAACCAATTCCCGAAATTCATCTTGGTTAAACCTAGGAGATTTACTTTCCAATGAACCATTCAATTTAGACTGTAAAATAAGTTGCCCAATATCTCTATAATTTTTTCCCTTGCAAGACTTAAGATGCCTACGCATATTCCCCGTCCCATGACTACTTTCAGCAATATATTTAACCCCACATCTCTTGCATTTGCATTGAATATTTCCATTAAGATCTAATTCATCAATCATTTCAAAATCATCCCAAACAGTAGAAGTAAGCTTACGTTGGCGTTTAATAGGCTTACCAGATAATATGGGTTTAAGCTTACTTGTTTCTTCGCCCTTCTTCGAAGTTGCTGCTAGAACTTCTGGCCTATCTGCACTCGCACTACCGACCTCTTCATCCACTTCATCAGCAGACAAGTTAATAGGACCCATAACCAATTTAGAAGCTGTACCATACAGATTAGAAAGCATACATTAGGGTGAATTCTAGCCGAATTAGAAACCATACAGAGAAGGTAATCTAAATGAAAAATCAACCAAACAACCTACATATAATTTTCGTTACTGTTAAAGAAAATAATTGTATATTCTGAATCACCACAAAAAGAATAATCTTTACAGAGAAGGTAATCTCAATATTCTGAATCGAATAATTGTATACATCACCAATTTAATAATTGTATTCTCCACATAATTTAACAAGTTTAATATTCTCAATATTCTGACATGCATGAGATTGTTAATCTATCATTTTTGTAATAAACTAATACTAATTTTATCTAATAAACTAATCCAACGACACTCATCCATTGAGTAGTGCACATTTAATTGTTTAAGCAAATTTAGCATCTACACCAAGTAAGAAAGAATAAACATACAAAAACTAGGCTTTTGATGACAAGAAATGATTGAAATTGAGTGTTAATTTTAGTGGAGGAGTTGCCTAAAGGCCTTTAGCTTCTTTCTCCCCTGCTGCTATTATTTCACATTTGAAAAATGAAGATAACAGAAACAGAAACAGAAAAATGGCGTACGAAGTGCAGATAAATAAAACATCATCAATTTCCAGCCAACAAAATAAAACGAAGTGCAGATAACAGAAAAATGGCGTACGAAGGGTGGGACTAATTCTGACAGTGCGGAACTAATTCTGAGTCTTACGCAAGAATAAGAACAAATAAATTGAAAACTAAATGAGTATTTGAAAACCAAAAAATGAGAAAAGAAGAGGAGAATAAACATACCTGGAGAAATCTGAGAAACAAATCAAGATTATCGATCATGACTATATGAATATTTGTGTTGGAAATCATCCAATAAAATCGAATCGTCGCTTCAAAATCCAGATTCAACGATTCGACTTTCCATCGTTTCTTGTGTGTTTGACTGTTTGTGGATAAGCACAATCTGATAATTGTGCGGTAAGCCTAAAATCCAAAGTAGATGCCCTAAAAGCCATATAATTATATCCAGTTTAATATTAAAAGCCCAAATGTGAGCCCAGATGATTAATGAAGCCCATAATTTTATAGTTAAAAGAAGGCCCTAATATAAATTATAAAATTATTTAAAAAATATATATATATTATATAATAATAATAAACAGGTTACTCGGGTCATTTTCGAGTTGAAAATTTTGACCTTGACCTTACCCGTTTAATTTTCGTGTCGGGTCGTGTCAACCCGTTTACTTAAACGGGTTGGAATGTGTTACCCAAACCCGTTTATTTCGTGTCGAGTTCGTGTCGGGTTAGCGTGTCGTGTCATTTTTTGCCAGGTCTACCTCCGATCATGGATAAAAATTCAAGCAGACATATTCAACATACCTAGTTTTCTGATCAGGAAATTAAAGCGTTTTTAATAGACGGTTTCGTGAAGAGATCAACCAATTGATAGTCTGTTTGAATGAAGTGCATTTCAATATCGCCTTTCTCCATATGATCTTTGATGAAATGGTAACGCACGTCGATATGCTTAGTCTTTGAGTGTTGAACGGGATTAGCAGTTATCGCAATTGCGCTCTTGGAATCACAATAAATAGGGACTCGCTTGTAAGAATATCCAAAGTCCTTCAATTGTGTTTTCATCCAGAGGACTTGTGAACAGCAGCTTGCAGCAGTTACGTATTCTGCCTCAGCAGTGGATGTAGACACGCAATTCTGCTTTTTGGATGTCCAACTTATAAGTTTATCTTCTAAGAATTGACACGATCTAGAGGTGCTCTTTCGATAAAGTTTACTACCTGCATGATCAGCATCAATAAAAGCAATTAGATCAAAACCAGAATCCCTAGGATACCAAAAGCGTAACTCGGGAGTGCCTTTCAAGCATCTAAGAATTCTTTTGGCAGCTATATGGTGAGATTCCTTCGGGTTAGCTTGATATCTTGCATAGAAGCAGGTAACAAACATTATATCAGGTCTACTTGCTGTGAGATACATCTTGTTCCAGTTTCTAGCTAATGATTAACACATAATTTATCAAGAACAATCCTTTTTATTAATCACACAATCTACAAAGATTCATATCCCTATTTAGTGCATACGACAATCAAGCTCTATGTGTATGTGTTTTACAGTGTGATCTTACTCTGAGATGCGCGTGTGTATTATGACAAACTACACTATGACTTGCTATTTATATGGTCAACATGACCTTAGAAAATTGGTCAACCCTTTATAACATTTACCATAAACACCTACACACTTTACAAATTTACATTTAAGACCCTCCTTTTAATCTTGAATACAATTTAGCTCTAACAATCTCCCCCTTTGGATTCAAGATTAATTTTTTTTGACAATAATCTTCAGGTCTCCTTTTCTCAGAAAAATCTTCATCAAATAGTCTTTCACAGTTTTAACATCTTCAAATCTTAGTCACTTTACTTGATCTTTGATGGCGCTTGAAATGAATCTCCCCTTTGAATTTTCTAGCAACTTTAGCACTTTCTTCATTCTCCCCCTTTGATTACAAAATGCAATAAGCTTTTTCAGAAAGTCTCTTTAACACAACAATCTTTTCTTCAACTTTTCAACTTTCTTTAATCACCACTTTGACAAATTTCTCTTTTTATCACTTGACTTTGCTTTCTCATCCTTGTATTCTCCCCCTTGTAACCAATCAATCATCTGACTTTGAAATCTTGAATTTTCTCCCCCTTTTTGATGAATTTTGAGAATCAGAATCATCAAAACATTTCGAGGTCTTTTTGAAGTATCTCCCTAGTATGATCAAATAAGCACTGTCTTCATGATGAACAGAAACAATCTCCCCCATTGGTAAGATGTGAACAATCTCCCCCATGTAGGAAAATAATCAATCTCCCCAAAGAATAAGATGAACAAACTCCGTCTGATCTGATAATTTTCCGTCAATTCATGAATGTATTCATCCGAATCTTTTCAAATTCAAACAAATTAAGAATGGTAACCCTGAATCAACATATGAAACAGTTAAAGTACCTGTAAGTAACACAAAGTTACTGAGTACAACAGATGTACTATATAAGGAGCTTGTGTGATGTTCACTCCCCAAGACTTCCATTCAATCATTGAAAAACACAAGGTTAATCTATGAATGTTCTGACAGAAAAATGGATTTTCTGTATGTATATGCTTGTGTATAAAAGAATTAAGCATAAGTTGCTTTTAATAAGGCTCAAATATGTAAACTATTGAGACAACAACAGTTATACATAGACTCAATGTGCATGAGAAAGGGTCGAAGGTGGGGCAACTTTCCTTCTTTTTCAATATCTGAATCATCCAAATGAAGATCAGATAGAGTATGTGCTACTTCCCCAGAAAATATGAAACATTCTTTTATTGAGAAAAGAATGAGTGGCAGGCGGGGTTATAAGCAAGAGTTGGCATGTGCTAGTTCCTTTTTCAATGAAGGTCACGAAGAAATGTGAACAAACAGATTTTGCAGCTGCCCGGCTCAGGAAAAGTTTGGTGCAGAGTTTATTATTCTTTTACTCTGATCTCTCACCCTCTTTCTTTTAAACATTTGAACCCACTTCTAACCAAAATCTCTTTTACATTTTACCTCACCACACTCCCACACTCAATTCTTTTGTCCCCTCTCCCCTCAATCACTCTAGGATTACTTTCGGGGTAGGAAACATTGGTTAACGTGAATCCATGGAAGTCTTTTAAGCACTCACATTGAATCCCATGTATTTTTATCCTAAAAGGAATGTATTGCTCAACAATTATCTTGACAGATAAGCACAAGAAATCATAGTCGGTGTATGTATGCTCAGTAAAGATAAGAATGAAATTTGAGCAATTTGAACATTTAATATCTTTCAAAACTTTGAACATTTATGATCATTTGATTTCATTGTTTTGAGAATCTGACAATGATTTAATCAGATCAAATATCATGAAGAAAAATGTAATGAGATATCAAAGAACGAAAGTTGTTTATATGAACGAGATATAAACAATTTAGCAATGAAAGCACAAATATAAAGAAATGACGCCTGATTTCAGACAACATTGAATAGCAAACGGGAGTATTACCATCGAAAGATTTATCTTTTGAGACATGGTAATAACAAAGTCAGGAAAAATGTACTGAACCGATGTGTTTAAGAATACTTGACAGTATATAGACAAGATAATACACAATTATTGATCTTTTGAAAACACACGGTCAAATAATCATCAAAGTATCCAAAAACATTTAAAATCACACTTCGAAATTCATAAAACATTTTGAGAACACAAAGTGGTTTGAACATTTAAGAAAATGATTTTCACAAGCGAAAGTTGTATTCTTTCAACAAGTGATAGAGTTTAAGAATTTAGAAATATAACCTTTAGCGTAGAAATTCTCAACTCCCCCTAAAATGAATAAATTTCTAAGCATCCTTGACAAAAACTTCAGATACTCCCCCTTGGTATCTGTAAAAAATAAACTCATTAGAAAAATATGACAGTTAAAGTATAAGTAACTTTTCTTATCTCCCCCTTAAAGATATAACAGTGAAATCTTATAAACTCCCCCTCAAAGTAAAAACTCCTTTAAAAAGATGCTATCTATTAAGCATCCTTTAGAAGAAAAACTTTTGAGTACGAGTTCTGAACTGAGTTATGCAGAAGCCATAGTCACTTGAAATAACCTGCAAAACAAAAGATATTGGTAATCATTATAGAAATGATTATGCCTTAGTAAGTATTTGTTGAATAACAACAACTGTTCATAATTTCCAAAGACACATATAAGTAAGTTCAAGTAAGATTCACCCCCTCAGATCATGGATAAGTATTCAAACAAACATATTCAACATACCTAATTTGCTGATTAAAAATTTGAATCGCTTTTCATCTAACGACTTAGTGAAAAGATCATCTAACTGGTAGTCGGTTTGAACAAAGTGCATTTCAACATCTTCTTTCTCCACATGATCTTTGATAAAGTGGTAGCGTACATCAATAAGCTTTGTTTTCGAGTGTTGAACTGGATAAGCAGTTATAGCAATTGCGATCTTAGAGTCACAATAAATGGCAACACGCTTGTAGGAATATCCAAAATCCTTCAACTGAGTCTTCATCCAGAGGACTTGCGAATAGCAGCTAGCCACAACTACGTATTCTGCCTCGGCGGTGGATGTAGAAACAGAGTTTTGTTTCTTGGATGTCCAACTAACAAGTTTAACTCCCAAGAATTGGCATGAAACAGAAATGCTCTTTCTATCCAGTTTGCAACCTGCATGATCATCATCAGTATATGCAGTTAATTCAAAATTAGAATCCTTAAGATACCAAAGGCCTAACTCGGGAGTGCCTTTGAGGTATCTAAGTATTCTTTTAACAGCGATAAGGTGAGATTCCTTAGGATTTGCTTGATATATAGCACAGAAGCATGTAGCAAACATTATATCAGGTCTGCTAGCTGTTAGATACAGTAATGATCCAATCATACTTCGGTACACTTTCTGATCAACAGATTTTCCGGATAAATCTGCGTCTAAAAGTGTTCCGGTAGCCATAGGTGTTTTCATTACCGAACTATCAGTCATATTGAATTTTTTCAAGATGTCTCGAATGTATTTTGATTGGTTTATGAAAATGCCTTCGGGTGACTGTTTAACTTGAAGTCCAACAAAAAATGTTAACTCACCCATCATTGACATTTCAAACCGAGACTCCATGATTTTAGAAAAGTTCTTGCAAAATTTTAGATTAGTAGACCCAAATATAATATCGTCTACATAAATCTGTATTAGAATTAAATCATCACCTAGCTTTTTAAGGAACAGGGTTGTATCAATTGTACCCTTTTTGAAACCAGAGGCGAGTAAGAATTGAGTAAGAGTTTCATACCAAGCTCGTGGTGCCTGTTTTAAACCATAAAGCGCTTTGTCTAGTACGTAGACAAGATCATGGTGATTAGGATCAATGAAACCTTTAGGTTGAGCCACATAGACTTCCTCATGCAGAATACCATTCAGGAATGCTGACTTTACGTCCATTTGATAGACATTAAAGTTCTTATGTGCTGTATAAGATAAGAAAATTCTGATGGCTTCGATCCAGACTGTTAGATCCCATTTTAGACAAACAATTGAAGATACTCCATAGAAAAGTAGAGAGAAGATGAAAATTAAGAACATAATAATCAAGAACTCATCTCATATGCTTTGATTTCATAAATGGAGGGGAAAATGGGAAGAACGCCACATTAAACATGTAAACGACTCTCATTAGTCTGTGTGTGTGAAAAGTGTTCGCTCTAAACCTAATGAGAAAAAGATCCATGGGAACCTATAAATAGGGCCCATTTACAAAGAAAAGGCTCAAACCCATACAACTAGTTATAAAGACCAAAATACAATTTCTTTATAAAACATTCAATTAAATTGGGGGCTAATTTAAGCTAACAATCTCCCCCTAATGTTTTATAAAGAAAGCATCATCATATAGTCTCCCCCTTGCTTTCTTTAGAATCTTTGATGTTCCATTCCTCGAGTCTTCAAAGCATCACAAGCTCCCCCCCAAATGTAGGCCCATCTTCTTGAAAGATTTAGACGAATTACCCCATTTTGTCCAACTTTCATGTCTCAACTTCACTGCTATTTTTGACCATCAAGGACTCTGATTAAGAGAAAACATAAAACATGAACATTGAACTTAAGCCTCTTAGATTTTTAACAAGCTTTGATTCATCCATTTTGGACGAAAATTGAGTGAGTTGTACAAGTTTTCCCTCGGCTGTGCAGAACGGTCGTCTAAACAGAAAATTTGACTCTTAAGATCTCGTTGAGTAAGCATTCAACACCGAGCCTTAAACAATAACAGAGGAGGGAGTGACAATCAATGTGTCACATATGTAGATTGAAACCATGAAAAGCCGACGATAGAACACCGTTCTTGAAAGCGGAAAGAGCATGAGTGAAATGCAATGCTTTCGGTCCAGCACCCTAACGCAGACTTTGAAATAGATTCTGGCATATCAACTCACGGAATTTGAGAAAACTCAAAACATCAAATTCGTACTTCTGTGATCTAGAAATCCAACGCAACTAGACTCATGTAAATTGGAGCTTCGAGTAAAAAATTTTGCGCATGTTTCTGAAACAGCGCAATGCTGTCAGAAAATTCGAAAAATTCGGGCTTCGGGCTCTTGTCTCATTGCGACCTCTGGATCATCGACCTCTGATGTTTGTGTTAAGGTCTACCTCTGGTCCTCCCCTCTGATCGCTTCTCTTCAGTTTTTTTGGCCCGCCATTTTCATTACTTAGTCAAAATATATTTTAGATATTTTAAAGAAATACAAGTTGGAAAACAATTCTACCATGAAAACTCCTATGGCACCAGAGTCTAAGCTACACTCCGATCCTGACGGAAAGGAAGTAGATGGTACGACCTATAGAGGCATGATAGATCTTTAATGTATTTAACAGCCAGTATACCAGATATTATGTTTTCAACATGTCTGTGTGCGCGATATCAGTCTAAGCCTAAAGAGTCTCATCTCATAGAAGTTAAAAGAATTTTTCGGTACTTGAAAGGTACTACTGATCTTGGTCTCTGGTATCCCAAGGATACTGGGTACGAGCTTGTTGCCTTTTCTTATGCAGATCACGCAGGTTGCATGTTGGACAAAAAGATTACTATGGGTCACGTGCAGTTCCTTGGAGACAAACTCGTAAGTTGGGGGTTAAAGAAGCAAAACTGTGTGTCCACCTCCACAGCTGAAGCGGAATACGTTGTTGCCGCAAGCTGCTGCTCTCAAGTGATTTGGATGCGCACACAACTGAAGGATTACGGGTTTCACTACTCCAAGATCCCTATTTACTGTGACTCGAAGAGCGCCATCGCCATCACAAGTAATCCTGTCCAGCACACCAAGACGAAGCACATAGATGTTCGGTACCATTTTATTAGAGATCACGTCGAACGAGGTACGATCGAACTCTACTTTGTGAATACATACCTTCAGTTAGCAGACCTTTTTACTAAACCCTTGGACGAAAAACACTTCAATTTTCTTGTGTCCAAGCTTGGAATGCTAAATCTGAAAGTTTAAGGAGTTTTTGTGCGTTTGATACAAGTTCTATATAATAAACATGGACTGTATCCTTTTACATCCCGAATCACCCTCCGGATGGTCAAGGCAACACTCCCTGTTCATTATATCCTACTTGTATCACGTACAAAATAGTTTAAACTTATGTATTTTTAGTTTAGATTTCGTTTTCGTTCTCAGTCTACGTGTTTCTGTTTTATCTGTGTGTTTTTCGTTCCGTTTTAATTAGTCAATGTGTTAGTATTTAAGGCTTAACAAGTTTCTCATAAGTATAGGGGGAGTTTCAACACTGGAAAATAGATAAGTTGTTCTCTTATTAGTCTCAGTTCGAGGGGGAGTACAAAGTTCGATTGCATATCGTTTGGTATTTCGCAAAAGTCAAGGGGGAGTAATTTTTTCCTCGAAAGAAGATTTTCGGTTGAGGGGGAGAAACAAAGTTTCTTTTTCTGAGGGGGAGTCCTTTCATTTTCTTATTAAGTTCTTTTTAAGTTTTTTAAACTTAATTCTAATTTATTTCTTTAAAAAAATATCAAAAACAAAATAATTTTTTAATTAGTTAAGTTTTAGATATATTAAAAGTTTATATTTATTTTTTAACTTTAAAAACAAAAAAAAATGTTTTAATTTTAAGTTTATGAACGGGTCACCCGAAACCTGGCCAGTGCACCGACAACACGGGCCCGACCCATGTCGACCCACAACCTCACACGGTCAGGATTTCACTTGGCCTCACCCGGGTCTCACATACCTCACTCCCGTTTATCTTTCTATTGATCTCAATCCCTGGCTGTTCTCTCGACCCCTGACTATCTTCTCTCTCTCGACCGCTTTCTCTCGGCTCAATCTCTCTCTCTCGCTCACGACTCTCCCCTCTTGTCGTCCCTCAGGTTAGTCTATCTCTTTCTCTCTTTCTGTTTCACAATCACACACGACCACCGCGGCCTCCACCACCCTGCGTCCCACCCAACCCCGATCGATTTGGGGTTTAGGGTTTGGAACTCGCACACACCCATCTCCATGGTCGACGGCCAAACCTCCACCGGCGACATCTCTATCGCTGGTACCCTATCGATGTCGTGCTCCATTGGGTTAACTGTGTGATTTTTTTCTTCTACTTTTGATTCAATTGTGTTAATCGATTGAGGTTTTGGTTTCCTTTAGGGTAGTTAGATTGTGGTCTGGTATATCGACTTTGGATTCACAATCAACCTGATTGTGTTTTGGTTCAATCACCGTCTTAGTCATGTTATCTGTTTCGATTTAACTCATCTTGAGAAATTGCTATATGGTTATTGATTGAGATTTGGTTGAGTTATGTAATCAGTTCAAGTTAGTAGATTAACTCTATTTCAATGGTTTGCTATGTTTGGGTTTACTATGAGGGAATTAAGCTAAATTTTTATTTGGTAGATTTGGATAAATTTTCGATCTTGATTTCAATAGTTAAGGTTTGGGGTGATCTTTGCTAATATCTGAATCAAGTACTCGATTTAGCACCAATTCTATTTTGGGTTTAGTGTTCCAATCTGTTTGGGGTTTACTGCTTATATTGGTGCTTATATGATCCTCGTATGTTTGATTTCGATTGTGGGTTAGCTTCGATTAATTTGATTTAGGCTAAATAGCAAATTGGTTTGGTACTTATTATGTGCTTGGTTCATTCGATTTCTTGAATTTGATTAATCTGCATATAATTAATTTGGGTTTCGATTATTGTCTGATGTTGATTTATGGTTTGTTTGATCTGTGTTTGGGGTTATCTGCTTAAACTGGGCGTCTTTCTTTCAATCGATTGGGTTCCAAACTCAATCGATTTGGGTTTAATCGACTTAATTGCAATTGTGGTTGTTTTGAATATTCATATGGAACTTCGATTGCCATGTTTTAGGTACTTCTCTTTTTAGCTGTCCTAATTTGGTGATATGTTTCGAGAAAGGGATCACAACCGGGTTTCGGCATTTTATGCCACACCGGGTCTCGGCTTGGAAGGGTACCAAATGGCGCAAAATCCGAACGACCCAGTGGCCGATCCGATCAATCTCGTCGTTGATGTTGCTCTTATCAGCCCCGACTCTTACCTGTCGTTGACTCCAAACAACTACAATATCGACTTCAACAAATTCCGCTGTAAACACCAGATCGTGCTTGAAGTCCTCAGTCGCCATCCTCTCTGCCGTGCTCTCACCACTACTGTCGAAGTCCCAGAGCTCTATCTGTAGCAGGTTTGGCACACCATTCGATACATCTCCGACGAGTGGAACAATATTGAAAAACTAGAGGCCTTCGTAGATACAATCCCGTTGGTACTCACTCCCAACAGTCTCCGACTGCTTCTCAACCTTCCAGATGCTATCCTTCACGGTCGCGCAACCTTTGCTCCAGAAATACCTGATGACCAACTGCTCAGAAAGGTCTATGCACTCGACTACGATGGTTCACTCACCAAAGTCACGACATTCAATTGCAGACATCTCCACCCAATCTGGTTCACGTTTTTCACCATTCTCAACTGATGCCTCTCGTCAAACACAAAATGTATCAATCAGTGTAGCACCACCTTCCTACGCATCTTCCACGGTGTCGCCTATCATCGACAGGTCGACTACGTCGGTCTTCTCTGGAAAGGGCTGGTTCAAATTGTTTAAGACAAGAACACTGGAAACCGACGAAATTTCATTCCTTACATGAGGTTTCTACAACTTTCCATCGCTCGATTGATGTCCAGCAACTCACGCATTCCACGACGGAGGTCTCATTAGGTATGCACTCATCACACTATGCGCCTTATTGTCAACGAGCCAACTCCCGATATTGACCCGATGCGTATACCCAATGCCTTACTAGAATATGCTCGTCCCGCGACACCTAGTATGTTCGATTATAGGGCCATACTCGACCAAGAAGCTCCGATGGTCCAGCCAGCACCTGCAGGACCTACCCAAGGAGCACAACCCGAGCGACGTCAGGGTCCCCGAGTGAGACTTCCAAAAGTCCGGAACGTAGGGACCTCCGGACAGGTTGTGAAGAGAGTAAAAATAGTGAGGGGATCTGTCATGGGAGGTGCCATGGATGATCAAGCTATTGCTAGTAGGGTAAGACAAACTGAACCTGATACTACATCTACACTCCATGATGTACCGGTCACCAGCGACCCAACCTTAACCGGTATTGAGAGTAACGCATCACTGGGTCATAACCCATCGGGCTCTTCCTCTTCCTCCACCCAATCAGACATCGACCGAAACGAATTTCGTTTTGCATCTATCGGTCCTGTACCATCACCTATTTCATCCACTCAACCCTCCCCCAACCCAACTCACAATCCCAGTCCTCTGCCCAATCCTAACCTGCATCACCTACTCCATCTCACCAGCCTTCACATTCACCCACCTCACATTACCCCACCTCACCTACACCATAACATCATTCTAACCCCATACATTCCCCTTCCCAAACCGATTGTAGAGAGATAAGGTGAGCGGAGGGAGTTTTAGTCGAAAATGAAAATGAAAGTGAGAGTAACTGTGTGAAGGAAAGGCAAAGTAAGAGAAATCATGAGCTTTCGAGCATCACAACCAAATCAAGACGGGTAGCCACATCTACTTTCAACTCCCATGTGTTGGAACGAGGCATTGAAGACCGTAGACCTAGCGGCGCAAGCACAAATCGTACCCGACCACTCAACCATCTCACAACAGATGGTTGTTTCAGATATACACGGGGACGTAGCACATATGCTACCGAGCTCTCACTTGGAGAGTCAAGGTATTAAAAAAGATAGGCCCCAACCCTGACCATCGACTTGTATTGAGAACTCATTGAGTCTAGAGCCTATACACAATAGGACACATACAAAGTCTATAGTTACGAGCCCGTGTGGCCCAATCGGAACGACTATAGTGACACCCACAAGCGGTGCTCCACGAGGATTGGCCGGAAGTCCTACCACATCTATCATCACGCCAGTTGTGAACGTTGGCGGTACGACTTCAACAGTCGCTACTACAACTGGAAGTCTATATGACCCATGTGTTAGCTTACTCTCTTTTATTACACCGGAACTGTTGCAGTAGGCTTTGTAGGCTGTCGATGGCTCCATCTCACGCCAAATTGATCAACAACGCCGATCAGCTGAGGAGTTCCAACAAACGGTTCTCCGAATGCTGAGAGGCAAGTCCCCAACAGTAGAAGCTCCTCTTTCTGCACCAACACCGCCACGATATCCACTATTTCAGCAGCGACCTTCAACCTCCGAGCTCAAATCAATGCTTCTAGCCAATCTTCTGTATAATGGTACCACTGAAGATGCAGGTCTGATTGTCCTTCTTTTCCAAAAATATGAGACCCGTGATTTCCAAGATGAAGTCAGAGAAGGTTTTCGAGATTTCCTGCAAAGATGGATTCCAATTCTACCGTTTTCCAGTCTTCGATATCTGCCCTCTCTAACAGGGTTAAGGTACTCGAGGATACTTGGTGCACTCAAGACGATTCTTCCAAACGTTCACGTGACTACCGTGATGATCCCGATCGTCATGAGGGGGAGAAACGCCAGCGCCTAAATGACACAACAGCAAGAACAGAGACCTCTCAGATAGATATTCAGCCTGAAACTGCACAGGAAAGACAACCAGAAGGGGCTAAGGACGCCGAATAAGTACAGGATACAGAGCTCGACAATGCACAGATAGAGATTATTTCACAGTTGAGTAACCATGAGGCAGACTGCTCAGTCACATAATTAATCGATTGTGAAGCAGGTACAGACTGACCCGATGAGGTCGGTAATTATGATATAACTGATCAATTTGCAGATATTGGTGAGTCAGCTGAACTGGTATCAGAAATAGCTTTAGTCGTGTTTCAAGAATGAGTCAATGAATTGTGTACATTCGACGATGCAGAATGTATGCAACAAGGATACTATGATTGCTTATTTGAGGAAATGCAACTAGAGTTTCAGCCTACTGAGGCACTTTCCGGCGTCATCCCTCTACTATCAATTCCTTCCGTACCACTAGATCTCCCCGATAAAAATACGTCAAAATCTCCAGTTCGTGAATCCGTGAATGTTCGACCTGCTCCTCCGCTGAAATGGGAAGAAGTAAGGATAAATGTTCCATTTCTTAAAGAGTCTTACACACGAATCTTTGCTCACTGGATCATAACATATGATAAGGCTTTCATCTATGATATTGGGCCATTTGACAAACGAAAACAGTTTGCATATTGTTTTCTAAGAGAGAACCACAAAAGAGCATGCAGAGGCAGAACAAAGCTTAGAATCAAATATGTTGATAAGATTGATACTGATCGTTCCGAAGAAAAAATATGGTATCCAACTTTCCTTATCACGAGAGAAGATGGTAAGCAATGGTTTTTTTACAGAGTTTGACTTTGAAGATCTAGAGCTACGAGATTTTCTGATTTTGCTACGTGACTTGAAGACACGAACCATACGTCCTGGTGTAATTTAGGATGCTTTGGCTGCCGTAAAATGTTTCATGAAGACCACAATGAAGTTAGTGTGTCTTGAAGACTTACAGATCGGTATTGAAAGTCATCAAACCAAGATCAATCTCTTCAAACCTGATCGGAGACTACCAAATAACTTCAAAGATGATTCAGCTTACAGAGTGACTCGAACTACGGAACTGGGCATGACATAACCTAACAGGAAGGGTAACATGCGCTACTTCAGATTCAACCAGATTTCCAGATTCTGTGACGGTACTCTGTACATTATGAGAAACAAACTTCATGCCATGCTGTCCTAACACGACAAAGGCCAGAATTTGTTGGACCCTGATTACCGAGAACTTGTGTCTGAAGCCTTGAAGCTGATTCTCAAAAGGTTGGAGTACAGAAATATGATAAGGATCTTCGAGATGCACTTTGGACTCCGGAAGAAGCACGTACCGAACTGGAGAGACTACGAACTTCAATTCAAAGGGGGAGATTGTTAGGTGTATTTTATATGTTGAATTGAAGTAGAGGGGTGTAAAGTGTAATTCTTTAATTCTCTTATTGGGCTTTCCTTGTAAACGGGTCGTGGGCCTTTAGGTCTAGGCCTGTGTATATAAGGTTTAGTTTAAACTTTTTTCCAGGTTAATGGTCAGTTTAGGTTTACACATATTTCACTAAATTCTCTCTATAAACCTTTTGAGCTTTATCAGTTAATGCAATCATATGGCCATTACTTGTGACAATCTTTGATCGTTCTTCATTGATTAATTCGATACACTTGCACTCTGGGATTCACAATGACCAATTAGTCTAACTAAGCACAAGGTCAAATACATTGACTTTACAACACAATTACAATACACCACTTAAACTATTACAACATTTACACAATTGACCCTCATTTAATCTTGAACCCAATATTGGTCTAACAGTTCCGCATGGACCATGTAGCATAAACTTTTTAACTTCATTATAACCATCTGGATCGGTAGCTTCACTTGGAATCTCGACACTAATAACTCTATCAATCTCCTCTGATGATGGGTTTTTATATTGTTACCCTAGAAATAGTAGTATATGTGCACGTGGAAGTCCTCTCTTTTGAAACTCGATGGTATAAAGACCTAAGAAAATGTGATTGATATCAATTTCCCACATATATCTTATGAATGAAAAAATGACTTTGAAAGTGTTGAAATTATTGTACTTTGTAATTTATAATGATGTGTTTGTTATACTTACATGCGAAAACTGCTTCAAATGGCTTCTCCGTTAAAATTGTTATGGATTAAATTATAAGAAGTTTTTTAAATAAAAAATGAATCTTGATTTCAAAAACTTTACATACTATGTCAACTGTGTTTGGATCATCCTCTTGTTGAATCATGCGTAGCATCTCATTTATCTCTGGCCATTTTGGATTGCAAGTACATGTCATAAATATATTCGGATATCCAACCCATTTGAACAAAGCCATTGCATATTGGTAATTTTGAACTCTGTAGCGTGGTCCAGCGGTATAAAATTATGGTAAAATAACAGCTTTGTCGACACTTTTACCATTTGTATCCCCACGATGGACAACATCCATCAATCCCGAGAACAAATCTGACCTTAGTTGTTGTTGATTATTTCGAATCCACCTGAACCTACCCTCTTCAATTGCCATGTATGCGTCCACCATGTATTGTTGAAGCAATCTTGCCGACTGTAGTAATGTGTGTCCCTCATGTAATAGTTGTTGAAAACGAAAACAATAATATTGTCTCATCGTTAAAGATTCCCGTTTATTGGAACAACCCTCTATAGTTTGCAGTTTAGTGTCTTCTCTAAATCCGTTTTTGCCGTAAGGGTGGGTCAAAGGATATGACATAGAAATGAAACTCGGATGTAGGTCAGTAATTCGTTGAAGGCCATTTATACGATGCTCGACAATGACATCACATTCAAAATTACTTTCAATAAGGTCACCAACTATCAAACCAGCAACCTCGTCAACGTTGGGCATATTGTAAAGACGCTCATCTGTATGACGATTTTTTATGATCCTTAGACGAAAATAAGTATCAGGATTGGAATGGTACCTGTCTCTTGCCATGCGAAAAGAATTTACTAAAATGTTGTGTTCCTCCAACATTTCAGAAAGTTCTTGGGTAATTTGTAAATCAATGTCGTCTTTGCCAAATTGCCTTTGAATAACATCCAACCTATTAGCAATCTCATTCTCTGTATCATAGATGTAGAGTTGTGCAAATTGTGGTTTCTTTCCCCTTCCGGGCAACGAAGAACCAATTCCGTGATAATTTTGGCCACTAACTCTGTAAACATATGGTCCTTTGCCATGATTAATTGAGGAATCGATGTGTGCTCCGAGAGATTAGCCAAAGTCGATTAGCCAAAGTTTTTGAAGGATGCTAAAGTAACGGTAGTTGCACACGTCCTTCTGAACAACAAAACATGAATTTTGGCGTTGCAGTGTTTTTTTTCTTTTGGGTTCGTTTTTCATACCACATAATGGCATGACAATACTGGCAAGTATGAGTTGGTTGTCCAATGGTCCATCGTACCATTCGTGATGCTGCTAAATGTTGGGGAGGGTGCAAAAAATCGAGGGAGACAAAGAGAGATTTGAACTCGGATAAAGAATATGAGATTGCGTGAGAGTTATCTTTCCTTAAGTGATATTTCGACCCTATTATGCCTGGATATCACGAAATTCACTCGAGGATAATCTCAATTCGCCGATATCGATTTAGGCAGAAATCGATTCTATTTAAACACATAGAGAACCATAACCGACCTCGTATTAACAATGATAATAATTTCCTCATTGAATGATATTGATTGTTGGACATTAATAGTGGCGGCTACAAAATTTTACATCATTTAAAAAATTGACGAAGTCGCACGACCCGTGCCAATTTCAAGAAGAAAAACGAACGGGTTGTGAAAAATCTTCTTATGACAACGCATGACCCATGTCATTTTCAAGAGAAAAAAACGCACGAGTTGTGCAAAACCTTCAGTCGACAAATGCACGACCCGTGCTCCTTTTATGAACAAAACCGCACGGGTCATTCCATTTACAAGAGGAAAAACGCACGGGTAGTGCATAACCATTTTCCACTTAGTAACTTGCAAACATAACCATCCAACGATCCTAGATTCTAGTTAGCTTACACGAGTGTGCACTCCACACCTCCTAGCTCATGTTATAGCTTAGCTACCATCCCCATTATTATCTTGTGAATCCAATTACCTAAAATGAACCGATGATTGCACTAAAATCACCAATATTCCTCCCCCATTTTAGTGCAATCCTTGATTCACAAACAAAAGTTAATATAGAAAAACAAACTCATGCATAAATGAAAATATCTAGAAGATTGAATTTTCATCTTAGTAAATTATACATTTCAAATACTCAAGAATTCGGGTGTTCTATGGATTGAACCCTTCAACCCATTTGAGTACCAGAAAATAACATACACATGAATTTAAACAATTCTCTAAAGTTTAAACTTGACACTATAACAGGCCATGTGTCCTTATCAATTCGTGAGTGCATATAAAGCCAAGTCCAAACTTCTTGAAGTGGCCACACTTCACACTCATATAGGTTGTTCCTTTCATCATGCACCTGCACATGCACTTTTACAAAAGAACTATTACCTCCTTCACTTGTAGTACCGAGCACATACCTTGGGATGATTATCTTGTGCTCCAATCCCTTAGAGTGAGCTTTCCCATTGAATTC
The DNA here is from genome assembly GCA_954870635.1 of Arctium minus. Taxonomy (NCBI): domain Eukaryota; kingdom Viridiplantae; phylum Streptophyta; class Magnoliopsida; order Asterales; family Asteraceae; genus Arctium; species Arctium minus. The sequence continues at coordinate 68,381,032 of OX941092.1, read as the reverse complement.
AACTTCTAACGTTGTATTAGAAGGGAATTAGGTATCTCACCGTTAGATATTTATATGGAGTTTAATCCCATCTCTATCACCGACTTGTGAACCAAGTCCTACTTAACCCCTTCGTCAAATGGTCCGCTAGATTTTGTTGTGACCGAACAAATTAAACCGAAATCACCCCATTCGTGATTAGCTCATGAATCATGCTATGTCTAACACCTTAGCGTCTAGACTTGCCATTATATACTTGACTATAAGCTTTAGCCAAAGTAGTCGCACTATCACAACAGATAGAAATGAGTGATATTGGTTTTGGCCATAACGGAATTTCATGGACTAAATTCCTTAGCCACTCCGCCTCTTTACCGGCAGCAGCTAATGCCACAAATTCCGACTCCATAGTCGAACTCGTGATGCAAGTTTGCTTCTTGGAAGCCCATAAGATGGCACCTCCTCCAAGAAAGTACACCCAACCACTCGTAGAAAAGTGATCTTCTAAGTTGGTAATCCAACTTGCATTCGAATATCCCTCTAATATCAAAGGAAACCCAACATATGAAAAACCATAATCAATGGTTTTCTTCAAGTATTTAAACACTCGTCTTATCACCTGCCAAGATGAATACTAGGATTACTAGTAAACCTACTCAACTTTCCTATGGCAAAAGCGATATCCGACCTAGTGCTTGTCATGGCATACATCAAGCATCCAATAGCCTTTGAGTACTCGAGTTGTGACACCGCTTTACCCGAGTTGGGCATAAGCTTACACTCGAATCAAGTAGAGGACTCACCGGAGAACAATCAAAGCAATTAAATATCTTTAAACTTTCTTAATGTAATGAGATTGCGTAATTGCAATCCCTTTGTTCTCACACCTGATACTTATTCCATGGATCACTTCCACCTCTCCCATATCTTTCATGGAGAAACTCGATGACAAAACCTCTTTGGTTTTTTTAACTTGATTTTGGTCGATGCCAAAGATCAACATGTGATCAACGTATAAGCAAACGATTACTCCATTACCAGATGTGTCAAATTTGCTATATACGCCCTTGTCCGCTTTGTTTAACATAAAACGTTGGACAAGACAACCTCATCAAATTTTTGATGCCATTGTTTGGGTGCTTGTTTCAGCCCATACAATGATTTTACAAGTTTACACACCTTATGCTCCATCCCGGGTGTGATCCCAAAATCTAGCTTTCTAAATCAAACACAAATTTAACAAGAAGCCATTTTCATTAAAGCCATATGATTACAACGAAGTCATATATCTCACAATGTACAAATCTCTCTCATGCGAGTTCTCAGACTTCTCTCTAAATGAATGTGTGTGTTTTCAGTGTGTGCGAGTTTTCTTACCAACTCTGATTGTATCTATGCGTGTGTCTACAAGATTACAACAAAACAACTATTTATACTAAGTCAAACTAAGTTGACTTTACAACTCAAAACCTCACACTATCAAACTATTACAACTTTGAACCTCGATTTAATATTGAATACAATATACATCCAACAATCTCCCCCTTTGGTTTCAAGATTAAAAAAAATTTGACGATTATCTTCAGGTCTTCGTATCTTCAAAAATATCTTCAGCAAACAATCTTTATCAACTTTGAAAACTTCAAATCTTTGACACTTTGAATGAACTTTGTCTTTGATTTGACATTGATGACGTTTTCAGATTAATCTCCATCTTTGAAACAACTTTGAATAGTCACCATTATCTTCATTCTCCCCTTTTGTTTTCAAAAGAATCAAACTTTGAAACTTCGAACTTTGCTTTTTATTTAAGAATTTATCTTTGAAAACTCTCCCCCTTTCTGATACAATCAACCAATTCTGGAATCTGACTTTGAAACTTCAAACTTTCTTTTTTTTTTCTCAGTTTTTGCAACAATTTGACCTCTTTCAGATACACTTAACTTGCAACTGACTTGAACTTTGAATATTCTCCCCCTTTTTGATGAATATGAGAATCAGAATCATCAAAACTTCTTCAAGGCAGTGTTGTCTTTGAACTTTCTCCCCCAAAGAAACAGTATAAGTACAGTCTTCATGAATAATCTCCCCTTCTTGGTAAGATATGAACATTCTCCCCCAACTGATCTGATAATGAGCCTGCCGTCAATTCATGAATGTATTTATCTGAATCTTTTCAAATTCAGACAAAATATTAGTTGTAACACTGAATCAATAGATGAAACAGTTAGGAATGTCTGTCAGTAACACAAAGTTACTGTGTACAATGAATGTATAATAGAAGCAACTTGAGATGATGTTCACTCCCCAGAACTTCCATTCAATCATTGAAAAACACAAGGTATTTTTTATGAATGTTCTAACAGAAAAACAAATTTTCTGTATGCTCGTGCTTGTGTTATGAAAGAATTAGCGCAATGATTGTTGTTTAGGCTCAAAATTATGTAAACCAATGAGACAACAATGGTTATACATAGACTCAATGTGCAGGATAAAGGGTCGAAGGTGGGGCAACTTTCCTTATTTTTCAATATCAGTATCTTTCGAATGAAGAACCAGTAGATTATGTGCTGATTCCCCAGAAAATATGAAACATTCTCTTTTTAAGAAAATAATGGGTAGCTGGTGGGGTTGTATGCAAGAGATGGCATGGGCTAGGTGCCTGTTTCAATGTCGTTCACGAAGAATTGTGAAACAATAGTTTATGTGGTTGCCCGACTCAAAAAGAAGTTTGGTGCAAAGTTTAATATTCTTTTACTCTGTTCTTTCACCCTCTTTCTTTTATCATTTTAGCTCACTTCTAACCAATCTCTCATTTCCATTTTACCTCTTCGCACACCAACACTCAAATCTTTTTGACCCCTCTCCCCTCAATCACTCAAAGGATAACTTCCTGGATAGGAAACACTGGTTATCGTGAATCCATGGAAGTTCTGTTAAGCTCACACATTGAATCTCATGTATTTGATCCTAGAAAGAATGTGTTGCTCAAAGAGTTTCTTGTCATTAAAGCACAAGAAATCAATGTCAGTGTATGCATGCTCAAGAATAATAATAGTGAAAATTTGAGTAATTGAAGCATTTAAGATTTCTCAAAAAAGTTTGAATGAATGAATATCATAAAATAAATAGAAATGTTTTGAGAATCTGACAATGATTTAAATCAGATCAAATATTTCATGTAGAAAAATAATAAGGAATATAAAAAACGGAAGATGTTTATATGAACAAAATATAAACATATTTTCAATGAAAGCACATGTATAATGATGAAATGTCGTCTGATCTCAAACAATGTAGAGTACAAACGAGAGTATTACCATAGAAAGAGTAAACTTTTGATACATGGTAATAAAAAATTCAAGAAATATACTGAACCGATGTGTGTATGAATAATTGACAAAGTATATGAAAAGAAAATACACAAGTATTTTTCTTTAAGAACACACGGTCAGATAATCATTAAAGTATCCAAAAATCATTTAAAATCGTACTTCTCAATACATGAAAACATTTTAAGAATGTGAAGTGATTTGAACATTTAATCCAAAAATGATTTTCACAGGTGAAAGTTGTTCATCTTTCAACAAGTGATAAAGATTGAGGTAAAGAAAATATACCTGTAAGCTCCCTCTAAAATGAATATCATCGTTTAAGCTTCCTCGAAATTTGTAACAATTCAAATTATAAGAAAAATATAACAATGAAAGTACAACTAGCTTTTATCGCCTCCCCCTAAAAGATATAGTAGTGTAATATAGTAACTCCCCCTCAAATAAAAAAACTTCTTGAAAATATGTTTTCTTGAAAGCATCCGTCAGAAGAAAAACTTTTTGAGATAGGGTTCTGAACTGAGTATTCAGAAGCCATAATTACTTATTCTTCGCTGAGAATAGTAATGTTCAATTTTACCAATGAAGACCGGGTTCTGATTTGATGTAACCAGAAACCATAGTCAATTGAAACATTGAGGAACGGGTCTTGAACTGTTATATTCATGAGCCATGGTTCTTTCTCCCCCTTAAACCTTGGGTGCCTGCAACACAGATTTAGCTTTTGGTACACACTGGTATTTGGGTCCTGATTTGTTAGTTGCATTTCTATTAGGAGAGATATAATAAGAACCATACCAGTTATTCACATCATCTTTTTTTACAAAAAACATTTGTACCACAATAGAAACAACTAATCTTCTTTTGAGCTAACCTGATCAGTTGATTGATAGTGTAAACCAAATCAGGTTTGCCAAAAGTTTTACCTTTAGGAGCATTATTCCTTTTAGCATTTGCTGTATGCACAAATGATTCTTCTTTCTTCTTCTCCTCTGAAGATCCTTTAATTCTCCAAATCCAATTTTCTTTATCTTTCTCATCTTTCCTTCTCCTGAACCTTTTCTTCTGAGATTCATTCTTCTTGATGTTACCTGAACCATCAACATTTTTGTCATAGAAAAGATTAGAAGGACGGATTTGATCTTTAGATTTAGAAGTATGACTATCATCAGAATCAAATAAAGGATTGTTAGAAACATTTGTAAAACGTGAACTTGAAGCTGTTTTGAATGAGCATTCTGAATCAGGTTGATCATCTCTTGGTGATTGGACAATTGATTTTGGCGTCTTTGACTCAGTTATCTTCACCTTGAACATGATCTCTTCAAGTTCCTTTATCTTTGAAGACAAACCGTTTCTTTCCTTTAACATCAGATCAAACTTCTTATGCAACTTAGATTTTGCATTCTTCTCCTTCAAGATGTTTGTTGACAACTCAGATAATTTCTTGTTCAGCTTGTCTATCTTCTTCTCAAACACTTTTCTTTCTTTTTCAAAGTCTTTTTCTACATTATTTCTCTGTTCATAAATCTCCTTGAATACACCAACATTCTTTTGTTCAATCTTCTTCTTCTCCGTCTCAAATTTATCTCTCTCCAGAATGATAACTTTCTCAAAGTCTGAAACTTGTTGAGAAAGCTTTATGCATTTCAGCTCCACTGATTTCTTCTCTTCAAAAGCTGTTCTGGAAAATTCAGAAAACCTCTTAGCAAATTCTTTTCTTTCTTTCTCATTCTTCTTTTCATCCTGAGAGATCTTTTCTTTCAGTTCATTTATCTTCTTATGAAGCTCAGCATTATCTTTCTCCAATTCCTTTCTTTCTTCTCAACCTTCTTCACCTCATCTTGGGCTTTTGTATTGTCTTTCTCTTGGGTTGCTTTTTCTTTCATCATGTTGATTTCAACCTGAAGACTGAAAACTTTATCTTTCAAAGAATCTCTTTCAGCAAAAATTTGTGTATTTGTCTTTCTCAGCCTTTCACTGGCCATATTTGCTCTTCTTCTGAGATCTTCAATCTCTCTTTGCATCAAATCCTTCTTTGACCATGTAGAATTTGCATTTAGACCTTCAAACTTTTTCAGCCTTTCACAAGTTTCACTTGAGATGTTTTCTCTTCTTCTCAGTTCATCTAGATCTCTTTGCATTGATTCCTTCTTGGACCAGCTTGAGCTAGAATTAATACTTTCAGATCTTTTCCGTTTAGCTTGCAGACTTGAAATCTCCTTCTCTTTTGACTCAATAATTCCTGCAAAATTAATCTTTGAGTTAGAGATACATTCTGAGCAAACAAAATCTTTCTTTAAATCTTTATCATCTTTCAATCTATTAATTTGATCAAGAAGAGATAAGTTCTGAATCTTCAGATTTTTGTTCTCAGCTTCGAGTGCAGGAATCTCTAGCATGTACGCTAAAGCACAGTCTCTCTTTGTTAGAAATGTATTTCCCTTCTCGTCAATATATGGCATCTTGATATCTGCAAAAATATAAGCTTGAAATAATCGTTAACAAGAATCAGAAACCTTGATCACACTTAAAAATATGTACCCCTCTGCAGACTTAGCACGGGGGTCCTGCTACCCGGTTAACGGGTGGGGTCAAGGGGCAACGCCGTTGCGGGGTCGAGGGGTAGCTCCCCTAGAGAAAAATTTTTGACAATTAAATCTCATATTGCAGCTTGATATCAAATTTTTTTTGCTACAAATGATCGTTAATCAGAAAATCAGAAAAACCAACAGGAAAAATCACAGAAAATCACTCAAAAGTTATAACAAGTATAGAATTCGTATGTAAGAATTCGTATGACACTCTAAAAGAACAATTCACAAGAAAGAATTTGTATAAGGAACACAATTTGCATGAAAAGGATATAACAAGGATACAAATTCTAATCTTTTCGCATATAACTGTGAGCTTTTCGCAGATAGCAGTGTGCGAATTCTACGAAATTCATATGAGACTCAGATACGAATTCCTTGAAATTCGTATGTCTCTCAGATGCGAATTCTGCACAATTCGTACATGTATCTTCTGCGAATTCTTTGAACCCTACGAATTCTAACCTTAACAATTTTTTTTCTCAGTGATGTGAGAATTCCTTCAGTTCTGCGAGTTCATCGTGCGAATTCTTCGTGGTTCGTGTGAATTCTTTGAATCTCAAGAATATTTTCACAAAAATCTACCAATTTCCGCTCAAATCTTGAAATTAGGCTCTGAAAATTTGTACAAATGATCTCTATATCATCGTGAACAACCCTGTGGAATGAATTTCTCTAATAACAACCATAGATGTGTGAATCGAATCTTGACAGTCCTCGATGAAAAACTTTCTGAAACTTGACAGATTGGTCAAATTCTTCGAATCTATTGATCAAATGAGTTTCTAACCAAAACAAGAAATATTCTACTACTAAGTACGATTACAATGAACTCAAATTTACATCAAAATAACCACTAAATCAAAATCTTGATTCCAATGCAACAGTAATGATGAACAATGACTTTTCTTGGAAAAAAAATCGATCTTTCTGATTAGTCTGATCTAGCTCTGATACCAAATGTGATCCCAAAATCTAGCTTTCTAAATCAAACACAGATTAAACAAGAAACCATTTTCATTAAAGTTATTTGATTACAACGAAGTCATATATCTCACAATGTACAAATCTCTCTCATGCGAGTTCTCTGACTTCTCTCTAAATGAATGTGTGTGTTTTCAGTATGTGCGAGTTTTCTTACCAACTCTGATTGTATCTATGCGTGTGTCTACAAGATTACAACAAAACAACTATTTATACTAAGTCAAACTAAGTTGACTTTACAACTAAAAACCTCACACTGTCAAACTATTACAACTTTAACCTTCTATTTAATCTTGAATACAATATACATCCAACACCGGGCATAAGAAAACCTTCTGGTTGTGTAGGAACTAGTAATTCACAATTTAATCAATGTAAAGAAGATTTACATGAGATAGATTGGGAAGGAAAAGTTGTTTATTCACAACCTAGAGAGAGAAAAAGTCTCTCTCTAGAAACACTTACAAATCATACGACTACATTTTGAAATGAAATTCATACAAACAAACTACAACAAATTCCTTTTTATACCCCAATCAACTCATGTACACATTTTAGCCCAAACCCAAATATGCTAAGACAAAACTTTCCAAATATGGACATTTAATGTCCTAACAGGTTGTTTCATGTAAACTTTCTCCTCCAAGTCACCATTCAAGAATGTCGTTTTGACATCCATTTGGTGAATCACTAAATTGTGAATAACTCATAAGGATATCAACAATCTAATTATGGAGATCCTTGCAACCGGGGGATAGGTATCAAAATAATCGATGCCTTCCAGTTGCCTAAAACCTTGGATTACTAACCGAGCTTTGGACTTGTCAATTGATCCAACAGTTTTCATCTTCCTTTTGAAGACCCACTTGCATACGTATCACTAGAATTAGCCCCAAAGGTTTCCTTGTTTTAATCATCACTGTAACAATCATCACCTTGCCATTTTGAGACACTTCTTTAACTACAGACTTGTTCAATGAGGAAATTGAACCCTTCTAAGTTTGGGGGTGAGAGAATTTGTCTTATACAATTCTCATCTCAAAAAGGCAATTTTCCTTATACACATTCCCCACACTCAAACACAGTGAATGCATACCTTTCAAGTGCTTAAAAATTCAAAAAAAATATATGCAATTCAAGCACATACACTTCAAAGAGAAAAAACTCATTTGTTGTTGGTATTTGGAAGTGTAAAAGACACACACAAGAGGCCAAAGTGCCCAACACATACCTCCATAGGAGATGATGGCAGAAAAATTGTGCCATAACCCAAAAGAGAGAAAATATGAAATGAGAAGAATGCATATGAGTGAAAAAGCCACATACACTTCATACACAACCTTTAACAGTGATGATACTTTTTGCAAGGAACTGAAAGGCCAACTTATGGTTTGAGGCATAATTAGAATTAAGTTGAGATTGACAGAATGTGAATGACTATGTGCATCATACTTCTTAGGAGTTGAAAACCCTCTATGTGTAAATTTGAGTTGTGCATTCCATGGTTATTATGATTATTGGCTCAATTTTTTTATTCATTTTAGAATCTTTTTCTTATCTTTTTGTTGCTTGAGGACAAGCAACCATTCAAGTTTGGGGGTGTGATAGGGTTAATTCTTTAACCCTATTTACATCACATTTCTCACCTTTCGAATGTCCTTTTAGCACCCATTTGAGCCTTTTTGCTCTCTTTTTAGTCATTTCATTAATTCAATAGAGTTTATAGGTTGTTGTTAAAAATTCATGAAGTATTTGGATTAAAATGTATAAAATCTTGCCACTTATGAACTTCCTACATATTACTGTAGATTCCTACAAGAAGCTGGAGGAAGTTGGAGTATTTTTGAGATAGACATTTTGGACCGTGGGCTTGCATCTTGGATGACAACTTGGACATCTCTTGGACAGTTTTTGGGCTGACAATTTGGGCCATTTGATTTGGGTTGATGATAAACAATGATATTGGGCTTTGCTACTTTATTTTGGGCTTTTTAGTTAGAAATGTTTTGGGCTTTAGTTTATTTGATATTTTTGGCCCATGACCCATAATTAACATTATAAATTAGGATGCTTGGCTATAGTTTTAATACACCTTCACATAACCATTTCACCACACTTTGGGGAATGGTTAGTGTTAATACCAAAAATTACTCGATGAATAACTTAAGGTTGACGTGGAGCTTTATCTAACTAAAGAAAGTAGCCGATAAACAATATGCGCGATAAATTATAAAATAAAGAGACAAGGGATTTGGTGACGCGAAAAAACCTCAACGAGGAAAAAACCACGGAAGACATAGAGATGTCATCGTGCACTATGATCACCGATCAGGGGTGATATCCTTCGATGTTACAATGTATTACACGATCTATACAGGAAACAGGTGTATAATTGTAAAATAAGTGTGTGTCGTGTGTGAAAACACTATAGTCGTGTGTAAATTGATGATGTCATGTGAATGTAGGATTGCAGATATTCTTCGGAGAGCTTATAGACATATACTTGGAGTATTATGCCTCTGTTGTCCCAATGAAGTGTTGATCTTGAGTATTTATAGTCTTGATTCCCCATAAATGTGTCTTTTGTAACTGTCGCGCTTCATAAATGATCTTGATGGTGTTGAGCCGTTATGACCGTTGGTATTTATGGGCATTGAACGTGCATTAAATAATCAAGAAAGAAACGTTGAGTCATACGTTAGTAAGGTCAAGGTCGAGTATAAGTCTCGACGACGGTCATAGATCGCTCGACCGACCCTCAAATTAGTCTTGATGGAGATTAGGGTTCTGCTCGGTCGATAGGACCTTATCTTAATCCAAGACTAGTGGTGTGAAATATGCATTAAATGTCTCTTCGTCGAGATCGTGTATTTTTTACCCAAACAGTTTGCCCCAAAAATTTAAACTTTTTCCTTGGCAGGAATTTTAATTTTTTGTCGAGTGTCACATATCGCTTGGGGAAAGGTCTCCGTTGCTTCAGAACCGAATTTATTTGATTCTAACTAGTGGCTCTAACACGTGTGATGTCATGGTGGTCTGGGGAACACGCATGACAACCATGCGTTGACAGGTGTCGATCATCCAGACGAGCTCCTGAAGAGTTGATCGACATGTGTCGACCATCAAGCGCACCTGCTTGATTCGACCCTTGCGTATAAATAGGAGGAGTTAAGGGATAGTTTCTTTTTACGCTTTCAAGTTATTTTAGAGAGAGATTGCCTTGAGTTTTTTGTGCGATCCTAAGTTCAGACGATCTTCACTTGATTTAGATTTCCTTTGAGGTTTAGAGCGTCCATTTAAGGTACGATCTCTTTCATCCTTTCACACGTTTTAGTGCGGCATTTTTTAGAGAAACTAGGTTTTGAGAGATGTCGAGCGAGCCGGTTAGTACGATCCAGAGTCAAGCCGACCTGGACAATCTTAGGCGCTTAGCGCAGATTCCGGCAGAAATCACCATTGATGCCCCTGGTCAGGACAATCCTGACATGTGTCCGGAGGGATATTTTGTCATCTACGAATATCCCTTCAAAATAGGGTTTAGGTGGCCTTATTCACCTCTATCAAGGTCTTTCATGCTCACCTTCAACCTTACGCCGGGACAACTTATGCCCCAATTCTGGCGATTCGTTCTTGTCATTGAACGGTTAACGAAGGATTGGTGAGGTTTGTTTAACGTAAATGACCTCCTCACGGTGTACACGGTGAAGGCTGACGGTTTTCACCGTTATAGCCTTCATTCCAAGTATCAGAGGGATTACACCTAGGTTCTCAACACCACGGTTAATGACCGCGGGTGGAAGTCGAGATATGATTTTGTGCGTATGGCCACATTGGGTCCAAACAGTGACTGGCTCGAGCCTGACTGGAATAAGTCGAGTGAGTCTATTTTTGTTTTCATCATTTGTCGTATGTTTCTTCGTCGTTTATGTTCTAATGTCTTGTTATTTTGTCAGCCATCAGGTTTAACGACGTGAAACCGAACAGTGATTCAGTGTACAAGATAACCCGATTCTTGGGTTATAGTGCAGCTGACCGGTCGTATTCTCTACTACCGTCGACAGGCGACGATGACGAAGTAACCATCCTCGAGCCTCTTCAGGTCAAGGTTGAGGAGGTCGAAGAAGAGAGAGAGGAAGAAAGAGAAGAAAAAAGAGAAGAAGAAAGAGAAGAAAAAAGAGAAGAAGAAAGAGAAGTAGAGATGGCAGGTAACTCACGCGACTCTGCGTTGCATCTTTATGTTTCTCTTTTCCTGTTTTCTTTTGTATTAACTTGTTGTGTGATTTCAGGTGGTTCAAACGACCGGAGAAAGGCTCATCTCGAGCTTTCTCGAAAGGGCAAAAGAAAAGAGACAAGCGGCCACAACGGCTGCAGGGTCGGGACTGCGAAGAGGCCGAGGACGATGATCTTGAGGGAACTGTCATTGAGGGGCGGTGACGTGTCGAGCGTCGCTAGTCACGAGAAGGCGAAGATGGATGACCCTATTCTAGTGGTCCCCATTAACTTTGCGCTTCCAGTAACGGAGTCTCCGAAGGAGCCCCATGTCGAGCGTACGGCTTCGGAGGAGGTTCAGGCGACTGAGGCCTCTAGGTCTATCCCTCCATCGAGTGACAAAGGGAAGGGACCTACAGATGTTCAGATGGTTAACTTCACGTTACCGTCGGACTTCATGGCAGACGATGTCCTTGATTGTGCAAGGATATTTCTGCACTTATTGAAATATTTGCTCCCGCAGTTCAAGGACAAGTTCAAAACGATGAGAATCGATGACGTTGGATCTCATGTCTCTAGACTAGCCTTCATGGTAAGGGTTGATACTTACCTCTCTGATTTTTCCTTATTTTGTTTGTTGTATTAATTTTGTATAGTGTTGTTTTACAGACGTTTTAGGATTCCCTTGGTCTCTATGGGGACATGGAGCAACTTCGCCAGGCTATGTCGCGTGCTCTCGACAGGGAAAAGGCGGTTCTCGACAGGGAACAAGTTGCGCTTGCCCGAGAGAAGGAATCCAGGTCTGAAGTGGAGTCCCTTGACGCGAAGCTTGCGGAGACCGACAGGGTAGCAGCAGTCGCCAATGACCAAGTGGAGGACCTGCAGTCGCGCCTTCACACATCATGTGTGGTCCTGGAAGGGACTCAGGAGGAGCTGGACCGAGCTCGTGTGTCTCTGGTCGCGAATGAAAAAGAGACCAAGGATACCAAGGAGAGGGAGGCCAAGCAAAAGGACAGGATCGAGGAGCTGGAAGAGGAGGTGAAAGCGATAGAGGTCTTTACCCGCTGGACGACTAAGGCGACGATCATGAGACGCCACTTAGCGGCGAAAAATCCTCTGGCAAACGCTGATGAAGACCTGAAGATCTATCTTGCGCATGTCAAGAATGAGGACGATCTCAATTCCGAAGATGAGAAGGATATGGAAGAGGTCGAGGTCGACACAGAGGAGGCCAAGACGGACGAGACCCTTGCTGGTGATGCTTCTACCTCAATGACGACAGAAGACGCTCCTCCGTCCTGAGTCTTTTACCTTTTTGTCTTTATTTGCTTGTATTTAGGCCAAACATTGGTGGTCAAGCCTTCCACTTGTAACCACCGACTTTCGGATATAAATGAATTTTTTGCTATATTGTCGAGTGTTTTTATATAATGCAACAATATTCATGTCATCGAACATAGATACTTGCGACTAAAGCAATTCAAGCGGTTTAGAACTTTTTCGAGCTTTAAAGATCACACGACCAAACAAGTAATATGCAAAACAACCACAAAACGCGAATAATTCTAAAGATACTTGCGACTGAGGCATGTCATTATATTTCAATCAAAGATACTTGCGTCTGAGGTAATTCATCCACTATGAAAATACTTCTGAGTTTAGATTATACACCTTTCAGTGCTTTGTGAGGTTAAATCGTGCAAAAGACTTATATCTCCTGTCGTGCGATCCTGTGAGAAAACAACGTCAGAGATTGGTCGTCGGCTAAGAAACGACCCTCTGATGCTTAAGTTAGTAAATGGTCGAGAAGAATAATTGTACTGAAATAGTTTAAGGTTTAGAAGAAATGCCTTTTTAGATGTGTTGCATTCCATCTAAGTGGGATTTCCTGATCGTCGAGAGTCTGGAGCCTATAGGCACCTTTTCCCACGACCTGAGATATACGATAAGGACCTTCCCATTTAATGGAAAGTTTACCTGCGTTTGGTTCTTGAGTGTTCTGAAACACTCGATGCAAGACGTGGTCGCCAACTTGGAAGACCCTAGTCTTTACGTTTTTGTTGAAGTGACGTTCGATGGTTTGTCTTTGGGATGCCATTCAAATCAATGTTGATTCCCTTAGTTCTTCGAGAGCATCGAGATCGTAGCTCATGTCGACCAAGTTATGGTCGACTGACATGTGTCTCGACATAGGTAGCTGTACCTCAACAGGTAAAACTGCTTTACAATCATAGACTAAGGAATAGGGAGTTTGTCCAGTGGACGTACATGGAGTCGTACGATTTACCCACAGGACCGAAGGAACTTCTTCGACCCATCTTCCTTTTGCTGTTTTCAGACGTTTCTTGATCGAGTTTATGATTGTCTTGTTACTCGACTCAGCAAGTCCGTTCGACTGAGGGTATTATGGTGTCGACGACGTGAGTTTTATGTTATAATCCTCACAAAACTGTTGGGTCCTTTCGCTGATGAATTGTGACCCGTTGTCACAGACGATCTCAGATGGTATTCCAAACCTGCATATAATGTTAGTCTGGATAAAGGATATCACCTCTTTATCCCGAACTTGGGAAAAAGCGGTTGCCTCTACCCATTTGGAAAAATAATCTGTAAAGACGAGTAGAAATACCTTTTGCCCAGGGGCAGGTGGTAACTTACCGACGATGTACATTCCCCATTTCATGAAGGACCATGGAACTATTGTCGAATGTAAGGGTTCAGAGGGTTTGTGCGTCGAACCTGAGTGTCGCTGACAAGCGTCACAATTCTGTACATACTTGATCGCGTCTTGTCGTAGCGTCGGCCAATAGTAGCCTTGTCAAGACACTCGATTGGATAAGCTACGACCACCTGAGTGATTACCACACTCGCCGTCGTGCATTTCTTGTAAGATATTTTGGACTTGCGTTCTGCTCGTGACACATCGTAGATTAAGTCCAGTAGACGATCGTCGATAGAGTTTTCCTTGTATCACGACATACCGTGATGCTTTGAATCTTATCTTTCGAGCCTCTACCTTATCTTCTGGGAGTTGGTCGCGTGTTACATAGTTCATGATGTCACTCGAACAGTCTTTTTTATTGCTATCAATTTGTCTGACATCGTCGTGACCAATAGATGACATCGTCAGATGTACCATAGGAATCACGTCGAATAGCGGTTTGCTTAGTGTCGACCCAAGATTGGCTAAAGCATTTGCTTGATTATTTAGATCTCTTGGGATTTGTTCGATCGAAAAAGGTTCGAATTTTGCTGATTTTGCGTTTGCTACTTTAAGATATGTTGTCATCTTCGAATCTTTAGCCGCAAATTCATCATTCATTTGGTTTACGATAGGAGAGAGTCACTCTTGACGTGTAACCCTTTTGCCCCCAAGTCGTGCGCCATATTTATCCCGACGATCAAGGCTTCATACTCTGCTTCGTTGTTGGTTGCTTTGAAATCACATCGTATGGAGTACACCATCTTGCCCCCCTGTGGCGACTTTAAGACAACGCCTAGTCCTGTGCCTCTAGCATTAGACGAGTCGTCGACATGTAGAGTCCAGGGTTTGTCTTCATGAGTCGCCATAGAACAAACTTTGTTTTGTGCTTCTTTTTCTAGTTCAGGACTAAAATCGACGACAAAATCTGCTAGGACTTGCAATTTGATCGCGGTCCTGGGTTTGAAGTCGATGTCATAACTACTGAGGTATATGCTCCATTTCGCTAGTCGACCTGTCAATTCTGGCTTTCTCAAGACAGAATTGATTGGAAAGTTAGTAACGACAATTATAGGATGTGATTTAAAGTAATGTCGTAGCTTTTTTGCAGCTGTGACTAGCGATAGTATAAGTTTTTCCATTGAGGAATACCTGGTTTCGGCATCGAGTAAAGACTTACTTACATAATACATAGACAATTGTTACTTGTCGTCTTCTCTTACCAGGACTGCACTTACCGCGTGAGAACTGACGGCTAAGTAGAGCTGTAAGACCTCGTCGTCTTGTGGTTTTGATAACAGTGGATGTGATGCCATGTACTCTTTCAATTTTGCAATGCTTTCTCATGGTCGTCCGTCCAATGGAAGCCTTTGTTCTTTCGCAATACGTTATATAACAAATGAAATTTGTCTGACGATCAGGATATGAATCTGTTCAGGGTTGCTACTCGACCGGTTAGACGTTTTACTTCTTTGAAATTTCTTGGCGATTTGATCTCGACGATTGCCATGATTTGGTCGGGGTTAGCTTCGATGCCTCGTCGAGTCACCATGTTTCCTAGAAATTTCCCGGCACTGACTCCGAAGGAACATTTCGTTGGATTGAGCTTCATGTGGTATTGTCGAAGTACGTCGAATACTTGTCTTAAATGCTCAACATGATCGACGGCTTGTCGAGATTTGACCAACATGTCGTCAATATATACTTCCATAACCCAGTTGGTCTTTGAACATTTTGTTGACCAGTCGCTGATATGTGGAACCTGCATTTTTCAAAGCAAAAGGCATAACCTTGTAGCAATAGATACCTCGATCCGTCATGAAGGCTGTTTTTTCTTGATCATCGACGTACATAAGTATTTTATTGTGGCCTGAATATGCGTCCATGAACGTTAAGAGTTCATGTCCAGCAGTGGCGTTGACCAATGCTTCAATGTGTGGTAAAGGAAATGGATTCTTTGGGCACACCTTGTTTAAATCTATGAATTCTATGCAGAGCCTCCATTTGCCATTTTTCTTTTGTACGACCACGACGTTGGCTAACCAGTCGGGGTACTTCACTTCTTGTATCTTTCCAGTTTTGAGGAGGTTGTCGACTTCATCGTTGATCACCTTGTTCCGCTTTGGAGCGAATTTTCGACGTTTTTGATTTATTGGTTTGAACGATGGATCCACATTCAATTTATGTGAGATGACGTCAGGGTCTATGCCAACGATGTCCTCGTGCGTCCAAGCGAAACAGTCGGCATGATCCTGCAAAAAAGAAATTAGTTCCTTTTTAATAGAAGGGTCGAGTGACGAACCTATGGAGACGACTTGATCTGGCTTGTCATGATCCAGGATAACTTCCTCCAAACGATAGTCATCGACAGTATCGGGAGCATCCTGGCTCTGTAATTACTAGATGGACTGCTTCCTAGGCTTCATCGTTATCTTGTAGCAATCCAGAGCGATTTTCGACTCACTTTTGATCTCCTGGATTCCCCATGGAGTTGGGAACTTTATCGTCTGGTGGTAGGTCGAGGGGACTGCCTTCATTTCATGGATCCAGGGTCGACCGAGAATGACATTGTATATTGAGGACCAGTCTATGACGCTGAATCTTGTTTGCTTATTGATCCCCTTAGCATAGACTGGTAGGACGATTTCTCCATAGGTGCTCGTCGCATCTCCATTAAAGCCGACCAAAGTGGTCGAACGTCGGACGATCTCTGACTTGTCGAGACCCATAGCTTTAATGGTGTCGAGGAAGATGATGTCTGTTGAGCTTCCTCCGTCAACCAACACTCTACGGGTCAGATAATTGTCGATCTTGAGCTGGACGATCAACCCATCGTGATGTTTCTGATGTAGGTCGCCCAAGTCATCTTGATCAAATGTTATCTTCATGGACTCGAGCTCTTGTTCTTCTCTCGATCGAGAGGATCGAGGGATCGGTAAATTGCTTGCACTCTGAGACGCATGCCTTTTTGCTGCTGAATAGGTTAGACCACATACGTCTGACCCACCAGTCACGCAGTTTACGACTTTATCATGATCGGGGGACGGTGGTCGAATGTTTCTGTCGGGTATCGCCTGTCCATTGAGGATACCCTTGAGATTTCCCTTTGGGACTTGCCAAGCGAGTTCCTTCTTGAGTGCTATACAGTCATTGGTGGTGTGACCGTGATCGTCGTGGAAATCACACCACTTGGACTTGTCTTTCTTATCGTTGGCCTTATCACTTTTCTTTGGTCAACGAATAGTTTCTTGCGCGGTCTTCAATGCGTTGACCAAATCCTTGGAAGTACCCTGAAATCCATATGATGAGATTTTAGGATACTGAGGGAACTTGGTCATGGTCGAGACCTTTTTCTTGTCGATCCGGACGTTTGAGAGTTGCCTCGACGGCTCACCTTTAACTGCCGATCTGGCTTTGAATTCGGATTTCTTCATGCTCAACGGCTTCTTGTCGCTAGAATGCTTACGACGAAAAGTTGCGTCATCTTCGATCGGCCCTCATGTAAGCTAAAGTTCTTGCGCGCACATCTTTGAAGTTCTCTGGGGGGTATTTTGTCAGGTCGGTGTAAAGACCTGAACTTTCGTCTAGACCGCGTTTATAAGCTTCGATCACGGTCTTGATGTCACAATTGCGAACACTGATCATTTCTGCGTTAAACCTGTTGAAGTAACCACGAATGGATTCTCCTGCCTTCTATACGACATAATATAGGTCGCTAGTTTGCTTCTCCATCTTGCGACTGCGGGCGAACGATTGAGAGAATTGATTCACCAACTCGAAAAATGACCCAATTGATTTTGTCTTGAGAGTGATTAACCATTGCAAAGCTTCACCTGTGAGAGTCTCCCCAAAGCTTTTACACATACACACCTCTTGGTACTGGTGAGGAATCAAGACTGTCCACATTAGTTGCTTGTACTGAGCGACATGTTCAGTTGGATCCATGACACCAGAGTATTTCGGTGTGAACGTTGGGATACTGTACTTATTTGGAACATCGACCATCGCGATCTCGTCAACGAAAGGTGACGCCTGAAACCCCATACGAGGTTCGACGTCGACCAGTACCGCTGCTCCTGGAAGTTTGGCAAGTAGCGATAGAACACGCTCGTTTTTCTCTTCCAGCATCATCAACCTTTGGGCGACGGGGTCGTCCAGAACATTTCTTTGAGAACCTGACGGGATATGTCCTAAGTTCTGAAACGCATTCCGCTGGGACGAATCAGAAGCATATCCGTTGAATCGGTGTCGTCGAATGAAAAAACGGTGGACATGTAGTCACCGATGGCATCGAGAGAATTGCAGTTGTCGAGGGGAAGAATGGTGGCGGCGTTGGTGACAACATTGGCATAGGCTGACTAGCAAAACCAGGGAAAACGGGCCCAGGATAATTGGGAAGTGGAGGTCCCGTCCAGGGCATGCTGAATCCACCTTGACTATGCGACGACGCTGCTGCATTGATTGCATTTCGATTCCTTAGGGATTCAATCTCCTCCACTGTTTGTTTATGCTAATTTGTCAAAACATCAATTCAGGCACGAGCTGCATTCAACTCCATGTTCATTTGATCCATGATTTGTTCCTGAGTTCCTTGAGCTGTCATTATCCTGTGAAATACAAAAACACTCGAGGAAATTGTTAGTTCAGCGCACTATCGTCTAGGATTTTCTTTAGATAGGGCCCCACGGTGGCGCCAAAATGTTAGTGCCAAAAATTATTCGATGAATAACTTAAGGTCGACGTGGAGCTTTATCCAACTAAAGAAAGTAGCCGATAAACAATATGTGCGATAAACTGTAAAATAAAGAGAGAAGGGATTTGGTGACACGGAAAAACCTCAACGAGGAAAAAACCGCGGAGGAAAGATAGATGTCGTCGTGCACTATGATCACCAATCAGGGGTGATACCTTTGATGTTACGACGTATTACACGATCTATACAGGGAACAGGTGTATAATTGTAAAATAAGTGTGCGTCGTGTGTGAAAACGCTATAGTCGTGTGTAAATTGATATTGTCGTGTGAATGTAGGATTGCAGATATTCTTCAGAGAGCTTGTAGACGTATACTTGGAGTATTATGCCTCTGTTGTCCCAATGAAGTGTTGATCTTGCGTATTTATAGTCTTGATTCCCCATAAATGTGTCTTTTGTAACTGTTGCGCTTCATAAATGATCTTGATGGTGTTGAGCCGTTATGACCGTTGGTATTTATGGGCATTGAACCTACATTAAATGATCAAGAAAGAAATGTTGAGTCATACGTTAGTAAGGTCGAGGTCAAGTATAAGTCTCGACGACGGTCGTACGTCGCTCGACCGGCCCTCGAATTAGTCTCGACGGAGGTTAGGGTTCTGCTCGGTCGATAGGACCTTATCTTAATCCAAGACTAGCCGTGTGAAATATGCATTAAATGTCACTTCGTCGAGATAGTGTCTTTTTTACCCAAACAGTTAGTTTCTCTCATTTCCTTGCTAGTTTTCGGTTTATGTTGGGAGCACTCGGCCCCCTTTTAAGCTTACATATTCGGTTCTTGTTTTTATCTTTTGGTTTCAATATTAATTCCATGTCTTTGTTAAGTTAATCGTTGCAAGTTACCTCATCTCTTTATTTTTGTTTCTCATTATCTTTGTGATTTTATACAATTGTGGTTTATAATTGGATCCAAAAATCCACTTAGAACCCGAAACAATTGTGCAAAGTGCAAATGATGTTGCCATGCAATTGTTACTTGTTTAAATCATTGCTTCGAGCTCAAGTTTCCCTTCCCTTTCTTTTCCTTTTTCTTTAATCTTTTATCTTACGTATTTATATTATTGAAATTTAGTTTCCGCACTTTATTTTCTCGCATTTCACTTTCTTGCAATTTAAATTTCCGTCTTTTACTTTCTCGCAATTTAATTTATCGCATTCTATTTCTTGCCTTTCTAGTTATTCTTATTTGCTTTCCATTGCAAGTAAATTTTACTTTTTCTCCAAGAAAGTCGATTACTTGCATGACATTTTCCTTTCTTAATTTTTAATGCTTATAATTTCTTTAATACATTTTCCATCTCCGTTATTTAAGTTTCAAGTTTTTTTATCTTTTATAAAAAGAAACCAAGTTATGACAGTCTGACAACCTTAGCTTAGGGTGTAAAATCGAGTTAAGATTTAAATCGGTAAAAACGTAAATAGGTGTATTCATATGGTCTTGTCGTTATTTAAATTAGGTTATAAATATTTCATTGAAGATTACAATCAATTAATTGACAACTAATTAATTGTATGAAAATGTGTTAGCCTTTCAAGAGGTTACTTAAATATTAAATATGAGATAACGTAAGTTTGTTATAATATATTTTTACCGGATTGCTTGTTTTTATCTTAACAAAAATTTACACCCTTTGCTTCTTTTTATAATCGATTTTCTGTATTTGTTAATCAAAACACCCAACCAAAAGATTTCTTCGAATTCGCTATTTGAAGCCGATTTTAGAGACTGTACTTTTGAGAAACTGTTGCAAGCCTTTCCCTGTGGGATCGATATCCGGTACTTGCACCGTTATTACTTGTTTGAAAACGACAATAGGTTAAGATGTATACTTGCTTCATGATCTATTTGCACGCTCAATTCACGCTGGTTTGACATATGAAGATCCTCATTCTCATCTGAGGTCTTTCATGGAAATCACATAATCTTTTCTAATTCCTGGACAATGCTCTGAAACTTAAACTTTTTCCATACTCATTAAGAGACAGATAAAGGTCTTGGTACAACTCTTTGCAACATGATTCTGTGACTTCATGGAACCAAGTGACAGAAAAGTTTTTGAAAAATTATTTTCCACCCACGAGGAATGCTAAGTCCAGGAATGAGGCAGTTCCTGATGCATGCGATAGGTACAAAGAGCTGATAAGAAAATTCCCACACCATGGCATTCCATACTGCATACGGCTAGAGACGTTTTACAATGGTTTAAACACTGTTGCAAAACAAATTCTTGACACTACTGTAGGAGGTTCTTTTAAAGCTAGTACCTACAATGAAGGTTATGAGATACTTGAAAATATTTCCAACAACAATGGACAATGGTTCGAACTACGTGCAACTGTACCTAGGAAAATAGCAGGGGCACATGAGGTTGATGTTTACAGAACTTTGACTGCATAGCATGCTAACACGACCTCTTTACTGTAACACCCTGATTTTTATCTCAATTGAAAAAAAAATGTTGAACTGGATGAATCGGTAAAGGAAGAACCAAGTATGGAGTATAGGTATAGTGCCATGTGGTTGTGACACTGGTCACAATAGAATCAATGATACCAGGAGTATAGTCATCTCGACTATAGTGACATGTGGTTGTGACATCTGTCACAATAGCACCGGCGTTACCGAGTGTTCGGTTGTCTCAGTGAATGTGCCATGAAATTATGAAAATGGCACGATAATCAGCATAATAGCATAAAATGTTCCAAGAGAACGGTCGAGGAACTGTCAGGAAATCCGTAGAGAAACCGGTCAAAGAACGGTCGAAAACTCGCGGTACGGGCCAGGCTATAGTACCTGGCGACTGTGCCAGTGGCACTATAGCATGTCAAGGTTGCAAGGGGGTAAAATGACTTTCGATACACTTTGGACGACCTTGCCATGCGATTGTGACATGGCACAGTCACATGTCACAATCGCCCATGTCACAATCGCGGTCGGGGTGCAGTGCATAAAATCGATTTTCAGCCTCTTTATACATTTGGTCATATCTTTCTCATCTTAACTCCAATTTTGGCGATTCTTTTTGCTATGGTTTCATATTTGAGATATTTTCAAGGATAGATTGTTAGTTGTGGGAATATGCAAGAGTTTTTGGTGGTGAAGTGGAAGCAAAGGTCAAGAGCTCATCATCATCACCTCTATCTTCAAGAAATTTGGAGTTTTCTAGGTTTTCACCAAAACCTAAGTGGTGAGTTCATCATCCTAGTTTCTAAACTTTATTATGAGTCATAAATTCTCCATTGATGACTTCCTAGTGTTTATGTTTCTCAAATTTCGGTTTGGAGGATTTTAGGAAAGTTAGGTCAAAAATAGGGTTTTGGTCAAAATGGAGATTTTGATATAAGATGTTTGGGGAATGATTCTAAGTGCTTGGATATGTGTATTTATGGTTGGAAACTTATGGATCTTTGTTTTTGAAAGATTTGGTGTTAGGACTGAAAGTCCTAGTGCGTGGAAAGTTGTATAACGCATTTATAAAGTTTAATTGTTTTATTATTTAATGCGTTGTAATAAGCCTTAATTGTTAATTGGGCTTAGTCTTGTTTAATGGGCTTGGGCCTTAGGGTTTAAGCCTTGGTATAAATAGGTTATGTTGCTAGGGTTTTGGTAATATTTGGTCATTAAAAAGGTTTACTAATCCTTATTGAAATTCTCTCTGTAAACCTTAAACCCTTTACTGATATATCTAATCATATGACCAGCAGTTGTGATTGAATATTTATTGTTTATTGATTATTACGATGGTTGTACTGTTTCTGGGATCTACAATTGGTATCAGAGCGGGATCGAATTAATTTTTATTCGATACGATCAAATGGTTTGTCTAATTCCTCTTTATCGACTTTTGTTTAATTGGCCGCTTTTTCTGTGTTCCTCAAATCTACAAGTTTTTGTGTGAGTTTAATTGTGAGTTCATCAAATTCAATCTGAGTTTGTGATTACTAAGGAACATCGTTTGATTAATTCTGATTTAAAAGGTTTGATTTGGTCGAGAAATCTGAGGTTTGATTTAAAAGGTTATTCGGTTCTTTTGTATATGGCCGCTTCCTGAGTTCTTAGAATATCAAGGAATTAGTTTGAGTTTTAGTGTTATCTCTGTTAAATTAAATCTGGGTTTGAAGTTGCTAAGAAAAAAACTTTGGTAAATTTGTGATTTAAAAGGTTTGTTTTGTCGAGATCTGGGTATTGTGGCCGACTTTATCGAAGAAGAGGAAGAAAAACCCAAATTTTTGAAACTCCCGGGTCTAGTTTCCCGGTCCCCTTCCACCCGTTACTTGGTTTTCCCGGTACTTGGGTTTCCCGGTACCTAGGTTTCCCGGTTGTTTGTTTTTCCCGGACCCCAACACTTCTCCTGGGTCTAAGGTTTCCCAGGTCTCTGCATCTCCCGGTACCGCCCTCTCCGGGTACCAAGAGTTTCCCGGTACCCACCTCTCCCGGTACCAAAGTTTATCGGTACCTCCCACTTTCCCGATACCATATCTTTTCCCGGGACCCTGCTAACTCCCCGGTTGGTAGCAACTCCCAGGACCATAACATTTTTTTGTAAAACTTGCAATCGGTGGAATTGATTCTGTAATCGGCAACTGTCTTCAATTTAATCTTGCATCCTGGACTTAAAGCTGCCATCCATATTTTTTAAGTTCAATTGTGATTGGTTATTAAAACCATAGTGAGACGGTGGAACCAATAGTCAACGAGGTTGATTTCAATTGTTTCGGTCTAATTTTTGATCCGGGAACTATTTCGTCCGTGAATCAATCTTGTCGCCAGATAAAAATTCAAAGTGATCGTCGGTCAAACAATAAAATTTGGTAGTCAAGGATGTATGAAGTCTAGTCAAATATGGAGGATACTTTCTTTGTTAATCACTGTGTTTGGCATTGATTTGTGTTGACTGAATTTGGTTCTCATCTACTGTTACATCATTCCATCGCAATTCTCCATGTCAAGTTTCGATCGATTCTCGAAATGTTTATCGGTTGATTCAGTAGTTATCGCGGACAAAGTTTTTGGATTTTAAAGTGTTTAGGAGTGCTTGCGAAGCCTAAACGATCGTTTTTGGTCGAAAGTTTTAACCCATAACGAGTTTTTGAGTTGTCGCTCGTTTTTTGATTAACTTTCGGTTGTTTCGTTCGAGAGTTTGAGAGATTGTTTCGGGTTCTAATCAGTTGAGGGAACTTAAGGGAACATAAACGATTATTTTTGGTTCAAAAGTTTTAACCCATACCGAGTTTTTGAGTTTTTGATCGTTTTCCGAAAAAGTTTTCGGTTGGTTCGTTTGTGATCGTGGTTTGACCGTTTGAGTTTTAATCAGTTGATAAGTGATCAGGGAACTCTAACGATCGTTTTGCATTGAATATTTCTAACTGGTTCGAAGTTTTGCAGGTTGGGTCAACGAAGGAGATGATGAATAGTAATTTCGTTAAGTTGCCGTTAATTTCTTTACATTCTGGTCCTTTTTCCGTTAGTTCAGTTAGTTTGTTAATTTAGTTAAGTTTTATTTCATTTTTAGTCCGTTTTCAGTTAGAGTCCAGTTAAGTCCGTTAGAAGTTTTAATTTTTACACTTTTAGTCCCTCTAGTTAGTAGTTTCATTTTATGTCATTTTTTTGTCCTTCTACCTTTAAGTTTCACTTTCTATCATTTTTAGTCCCTCTAGTTTTAAGTTTCAATTAGTGTCACTTTTAGTCCCCGTACTTCAAAAGTTTCAAAGTTTGACAAGTTTAATCCCTAAACTTTCAAGTTTCACTCGTTGTCACTTTTGGTCCTTACACTTTGAAACTCTCATATATTGACAAGTTTTGTCCCTGGACTTCAAGCTTTGCAAGTAACAATGCCTTATGCACCCATGTTTGAACACAAAGCAATGATTGAAGCTCTCGAAAAGAAATTGGGAAACATGTTAGAGTTCGTGAACACACTGATGGAAGAGAAAACTTTTCTTCAATTAGATTTGGACAATCTGAGATCAGAAAGCCAGACGTATAAAGAGATGTGTGCCTTATAGATAAGCAATGACTGGCTCAGGGATTGGAATTCTCACTTGAAAGGGCAGCAGAAAATAGTTCATATCATAGTATGTTTAATGACCAAATAAATTCTCTTAAAAGAAAGATTTTAGATCTTGAAAGCGAAGTTTACATGAAGAAAATTGATCCGACAAGTGTTGAAAGGTCAAAGAAAATATCTGAACTTGAAAGAAAAGTTGCAGATTTGAAGCCAAATAAGAGAAGAACCCGACGCTTGAAGAAAGAGGAAACGTGTTGGAGAGTGAAAATCTCGACCTAAAGAAAAGACTTGCTGTTTTTGAAAAAGAAAAAGTCGATTTGTCAAATGAAAGGAAGAATCTTGAAAGAAAGATTGTCGAGCTTTCAAAGAAAATTTTCGATGAAAGAAAGGTTTTTGAGGCTCAAAATGCGAAACTTTCAAAACAGATTTCTGATTTTGAAAATGTTTTGATAATTGAGAGAGATTATTTTGAGAAAGAGCGAAAAGATTTTGAGAATGAAAAGAAAATGCTTGAAAAGAAGAATGTTGCGGTTTTCAAAGAGATATTTGATAAACGCAACAGTATAGAAAAGGATTTTGAGAGTGAAAGAAATATTTTCGAAACTGAGATTCATAAGCTTTCAAAGAAATTATCTGGATTAGTAACAGAGATTTTGAAAGAACATAAGGTAAAATCCGATTTATAAAAACAATTTGACTTGATTCTAGAAGAAAGAAATGTTTTATTTGCAAAAGTCAAGAAACTTGAAGAAATACATCCTAAAGTTGATTTATCTGAACAAGCCAGTCCCGATACTGTTGTCAAATCAAATAAATTTTGAAAAGATCAGACTCGTCCTTCAAATCTGTTCTATAATTCTCTTGTTGATGATTCAAATAATCAAGTGTTTCGAAAAGTCAAGATGGTTTAGAGAAAGTAACCAACTACAGAAAGTACTGATGGAAACAAGCCTCATGATTCTCCTGTAGTTGATACAAATTCATTTATTTCCAAGACTGATTCACCTACTTATGTTTATTCTATAGGAAAGTTAATCAGTCTGCACCGACAAACGATCTTTTGCACATCACAAAAGCTCCTTTATATTGTGTATTCGTTATACACAGTGACTTTGTGTTACTGACAGGCCATTTTAACTGGTTCATTCATTGATTCAGGTGTTACCTTATCTATCTATCTTGTCTGTATTTTCAAAGATCTGGATACACATATCTATGAATTGACGGATAATCAGTGGTTCTGTTTGCAAGATCAGTATTAGACGACATTTCTTGACGTGAAGTTTTGATGAACTTCTCTTTCCTTTCATCAAAAAGGGGGGAGAAGCGTCAATCAAGAAATGGAGAGAAGATTGGAAGTTTTGAAATAATTTCTGAAGATTTAATTTCTAAAGACTTGCTGAATTGAAGAAATTTTCTGAAGATGATTTGCTAAAGCATTATGAGCTAAAACTGGAGATAATTTCTTTCCAAGAGATTTCAACTATTGGGGAGATTGCTACATTCTGAAGACAAAGAAGGAGGTTACATTTTCTGAGCTTAAAAGAGAAGGATTGAATTGTTGAATTTGTTTAGTAATGATTTTGATCCAAAGGGGGAGATTGTTAAAGCACAATTTTATTGGATTCAAGATCATCAAATACTGAAGATGGAAATCTGAAGTCAAAGCTGGAAAAGTCGTCTCAACAAATAGTCTAGGGTCCTTTTGTAATAAATAGTGAAAGTATGTTTACGTATTTTATTTATTAGTCTTTATAATTTAGTTATTTTAATAAGTTTTAGTTGTTGGGCCTAAGCCTTGTCAAGCCCATTAGGTTCTTAAGCCTATGTTTAAATAGGTTTAATTTAGTGGTAATTAGGTTTAGGAGCTTAATTGCAAAATTAATCATTGATTAAGAGAGGCTGGTGTGGTGGTGGTGGTGGTGCGCCGTGAACAAGAAAGAATACAGAGAGAGAAGTCGATTTCAGTTATTTAAGCTTGTAATTCATTGAATCATTTGTTTATTCAATATCAGGTTTGCATTACTGTGTTAATTATATGTTTTCTTGATTGAATGATTCATTATTGGGACACACAATTGGTATCAGAGCTAAACAGATTGAATTGAATAAGTTTTTGTTCGGTTCTATTTTTCTGTCAAAGATTCATAATTTTTACTGTGTAATCGTTCATTCAAGTTGTTAGTGGTTGAATTATTGTTTTGTCTATTATAGTGTTTGGGTATTGGTTGATTTGAATATTGCATCGTTTTTGATTATCAAAGTGATGATTTTTGTTTTCTGGGTTTGTTCACGAGTTTGACACTGCTTCAGAAATCGAATCCTTCATAAAGTGTTTATTATTGAAATTAATTGTTGCAATCTGTTCTAGTTGTTCAATCTATCGAATTGGCAAAGTTTGGTAGTGTAATCTTGAGTTTTCGTTTGCTTTCTGGACTGAATTTTGGTTTTTGGGTCGAAGAACTTCAAGAACATACCGGTCGCCCGACATTCATATTGACTATATCGGTCGACTTGGTTTGCATAACACACTTTACCGGTCTTTGATTCATATCGGTCGATTATCTCTATCGGTCCTTTCCATATTGGTCTTCCACTTCCGGTCGAATACTTTCTATCTGTCCATAGCATTCGACCGGTACACTCTCGTTCAATTCCGGTCTAAGACCTTTTTCCGGTCAAAGACAATACCGGTCGAAGGTATATCGGTCCTTTGCATTATATCGGTCGAAGGTATATCGGTCCTTTGCATTATATCGGTCTTCGCTCTCTTTCGGTCTAAGCATCATACCGGTCTTTGCACTTCCCCGGTCGAACAAGTGTCCGGTCGAACAAGTGTCCACTTTGCGCAACGGCCTTGATACGCAAACCTCCACTTTGCGCAACGGCCTTGACCCGTAAACCTTACTTTGCGCAACGGCCTTGATACGCAAACCTCCACTTTGCGTAACGGCCTTGATACGCAAACCTTCTCTTTGCGCAAGTACTGTTCACACTATTCACTGTTCACTTTTGCGATTTTTGTTCCAGGTTTGCACAGTTCGATTTTTCAGTATTATTTGTGCTTTATACTGTGTTCGAGGACTGCATTTAATTATTTTTGGAAATTTATTTTTCTGAAAATTTTTTAGTGTGGTTTTTATCTTGATTTCTAACGATCTCATCCAGTTGATTGTCTCAATATCAGATAAGTTTGATTACTAATCATATTAGTAAGGATGTCATATCGGGAAGCTCTAGCTATTGGAACAGATGTGAAGCCACAAGTACTCTTCAAGGGGGAGTACGAACAATGGAAGGACAGATTTTTGGACTTCATCGATCGACATGATTTGGGAGATTATATCAGAAAATCTCTGAAAGAAGGAATCATGACACCTCCGACTAAGGTTCTCACTGTAGCTGGAGAAAATGGTGAAGAAGAAGAGACAGAGTATAAATTACCTATTGGTGAATATTCTGAAGATTAGCTGAAGAGACACAAGGGTAACAAGCTGGCAAGACCATTTATTCTCCAAGGCATACCGAATGAAATATATGTCAAGATTGACAGCTACAATGCCACCGGCAAGCAAATGTGGGATCAGTTGGAGAAGATGATGATCGGATCTAAAGTCGGCAATCAACTCAAAGTTTCCAACTGCTTGAATAATTATGAAGAATTTAAAGCCAAAGCTGGAGAATCACTCGAAGCCACTTATGAAAGATTTGTCACATTGCTGAATGAGCTCAGCAAGAACAAGATCAACAAATCTCAAGTTGAGCTGAATGTGAAATTTCTCAGCAACCTTCAGCCTGAGTGGAAGAGATTCACCAGACAAATGAGGCAGTTGAAAGATCTGAACGACATTCCACTACATGAAGTGTATGAAATCCTCAGACAGAATGAGGAAGAGGTGGAAGAGATCAAGGCTGAGATGAAAAAGGCTGACAAAGCAGTTGCTGATCCAGTTGCTCTTGTGGTAAAGAAGAAGTCTAAGAAGAAGAAGGTGATAGAATATGAATCAGAAAAGGCTGATAGCAAGGCAAAGTCTGACTCTGCCGATTGTGAACAACTGAAGGAAGCCATGCTAATGTTAACCAAGGCTTTCCAAAAGAAGTTCTATAAAAAGACAAACTCCAACAGTCAGAGGTACTCGTCTGGTCCGAATAACTACAAGCATAAGGAGAAAGTTGAAGAAAAGAGACCAAAAGAAAAGAAGAAGGATGGAGCCTAAGAGCCCAAGAAGGAAGAACCGATGAAGTGCTACAACTGTGGCAGATTCGGTCATTTTGCCAAGGACTGCCGAAAACCTAAAGTCCGAAACTCCGAATATTACAAGAATAAGATGCTTCTAGCCAAGCAACAAGATTATGGAAAAGCATTAATGGCAGAGGATGAATACTGGATCGACCATTCGGATCAAGAGTCTGAAGAAGGAGAGAAGGATGAGACAGCACATCTGTGCTTGATGGGGAAGAACCAGTCAGAAGTTGAAGCTGATTCTGATGATGGAGACAATGATGAGGTATGTAACTTAACTGAATCTGATTTTCTGAACCAAATGCATGCCATGATGTCTAAACTCTAAGAATTAGAGTCTAAATTGAAGCGTGAGAAAGGTGTCATAAATGAGAAAAATCAATCTAAACATAAACTTAGTAAAGATATTGCTGAGAAAATTGTATTAATTGAAACTTTGCATAAAAATATAGACACCTGCGCTAAAGAAAAGACTATAATTCATAAAGAGTTGTCTGAAACTGTTTCTAAGTATAGAGAACGTGAGTTTAAGTCTATAGAGATTTCTAAAAGGTATTTTTCTACTTCAAAAGAAAAGAATTCTTTAATAGACAAGGTGAATGCTTTGGAAGAGAAATTACATTCTTTAGGTCAAACTGAACACACTATTCATTTGAACAAACCTAAAGAGAAACCTGATACTTGGGGACTTGGTTACAAGAACCCACATCATCTCAAAAAGGGTATATCTGAAGTGCCTGCACTTTATGACTTTGGGTTTATGTTATTGGCTCCTCAACATCATGAACTCAAACCCTTTTGGACTAGTCTGTCTGAAAAAGATAAAGCCAAGGAATATGATAAAAGAAAGAACACAACTAAAGTTCAACTTCCATTTCACTATGAAAAGTTGAATAACAATTATAGTTCTAATAAATCAAAATTTCTTTCAAATGATTATTTTGAGAGCAATTCTGTAAAAGAGTTGGAGGCTAAACCCATCGAAGGTAAGCTTTACGTACCTCCTCTAGTTTTGGAAAGTAAAATTTCTGAACTCGAGAATACTCTTACAGAAGAAAGAATTTTGATGGACTTCGAACAAACTGTATTTTCAACAGTGTTCAAAAATACTATTTTTCCTAAATTCTCCAAGGCTTTAAATTCGAATGACAGGTTTGGTTCACTTGAGAATGATCTTAATTTCTTAAACTCTGATGGTATTTTGAAAGATTGTGTTGCTCAATTTGATTTTACTTCTAAACTTCCTGATCATTCATCTTGTGTTGTTAATTCTTTTGGATTACCCAGTGTGTTTGAAAAAGGTGAAACATCAACGAAAGTTGATAAATCAGTTTCTGTGAAATCTAAGAATGCGAAAGGTAAGAAAAGAAAATCTCAGCATTCACAGAAACCGATAACCACGGGTAAGCCAAAGAAGAAGCATTCTTTTAATTCTCATTATTCTAACTCTAAAGTTTCAAATGTTTCAGATATAAGAAAGCAAAGGGTTGGAGTTAAGACTGCATGGATACCGAAACAGCAGATAGACGAGAAAGCTAAATCTAGTTCTAGTTTTATTTTGAATAAAAAGACTTCTAGTAAAGATGATGTGATTGTAAATGTTGCTACTTTTAAATCTGATCTTGTTGATTCTCGCAAGAAGTACTCTATAAAGCAATTATTCCAGTTAGCTCCATCTAATAAAAAGTTTTTAAAATATGGTGAATGTGATTATGCTTCTCGTAAATATTCTGATGTTTGGTATGGTTCATATAATGTTTCATCTTATCATTATCATTCGTCTTATTATGATTCTAGTTTTCAAAGAAAAAGTGGACCCCAATTTAAATGGGTGCCAAAATCAAGTACTAACAGTGGAGGTCCCATTTTTAAATGGGTTCCTAAACCTCTTCTTTCTTGATTTGTGTTGTGCAGAACCATCATATGTGGTACTTGGATAACGGGTGTTCCAAGCATATGACCGGGCAGAAGAGTATGTTGTCTAATTATACAGACAAATACTGCGGCACAGTTCGTTTTGGAAACGATCAGTTTTCACCAATTCTGGGATATGGTGATGTTGTACATGAAAATCTTACGATCAAGAAGGTGAGTTACGTTGAAGGCTTAGGGCATAACCTATTCAGCATTGGCCAATTCTGCGACAAAGACTTAGAGGTTAATTTCAAGGCCAAGACATGTTCAGTACGCACTGAAGAAGGAAAAGAACTCTTGGTCGGCACTCGCAAGTCAAACCTCTACACCATCAACTTGTCAAAGGTCCAGGCTGACAATCAGGTCTGTCTACTATCAAAGGCGTCGATGCAACAAAGCTGGTTATGGCATCGACGACTTTCTCACCTCAACTTTCGGTACATCAACAAGCTGGTCAGTGGAAAGCTAGTGAAAGGACTTCCAGAGCTGCAATATGAAAGAGAACATCTATGTACAGCGTGTGAAAAGGGAAAGATGAAGAGAGCCCCACACAAACCAAATCCTGAACTGAGTACCATCTCTCCATTAGAGTTATTGCATATGGACTTGTGCGGTCCTATGTGAACGCAAAGCTTAGGAGGAAAGAAGTATGTGCTAGTTATCGTGGACGACTATACGCGATACACTTGGGTCAAGTTTGTACGGTCTAAAGATGAGACACCCGATGTTCTCATTACATTTCTGAAGACGACCCAAGTCAATCTGCAAAAACAAGTCAAGATTCTCAGAACTGACAACGGCACAGAGTTCAAGAACAAGATCGTTGAAGAATATCTCGAATCCGTCGGGATATCACATCAATACTCTGCTGCTCGCACGCCTCAACAGAACGGATTCGTCGAAAGGCGAAATCGTACACTTGTCGAGGCCGCTCGGACAATGCTCAGCCAATCTGACTTACCTTTATTTTTGTGGGCTGAAGCTGTATCGACTGCGTGTCACACTCAGAATCGCTCCATGATACACCGCCGATTTCAGAAGACTCCGTATGCGTTGATCAACAACCGAACACCAACCATTAAATATTTTCATGTTTTTGGTTGTACGTGTTATGTTCTAAATGACAGAGAGAATCTGAACAAGTTCAGTGCTAAGGCGGATGAAGGAATCTTCGTTGGTTATTCCTCTACATCGTCTGCATATCATGTTTATTTGAAGAAGTCGAAGACAGTGATCGAGAGTGTCAATGTTACATTTGATGAGGATATGGCTTCTGAGCACGTCAGTTTAGAACCCGTAATTACCGAAGTTTTAGCTTCTGGACTAACCAGTCCAGGACCTGCACCTCAACAGAACAAATCAGATGGCGCTTCATCGTCTACTTCTAAATTATATGATTTGGATTTATTATTTGAACTGTTTTATGATGAATTTCTTGGCTCTAAAGTGCCTAAATCTGTTGTGGTTGACAGGATGGACGACTCAATGACTACTCATCCGACACTTCCGATATCTCTACTGAATCAATTTCCCCGATTCGGCAAGAAGTTACAGTTCAAAAGCCTACTCCGATAGTTGAAGTTGTGATCAACAACGCCGAGACAGAAGTTGCTGACTCAGTAGGATGTACTGTAAGGATTGATCAACAGACTGCCCAAGCTGTACCTACTACAACTTCTGCAACGACTACTTCAACTGAAACCCCCGTTAATTCTGAGCCATCTGAAGGAGATAACAGTGGATTTCTAGATGCTGAAAATGTTCAATCTACATCTAATCCACTCCCTCATGAATATAAGTAGACCAAAGAGCATCCGGTACATCAAATTATTGAAGATCCTTCTGCACCGGTGCAAACTAGGTCTGCAACATCAAATCTATGTATGTATGAATCCTTTCTGAGCAATATCGAGCCTACTCGTGTATCTGAGGCCCTTGCCGATTCAGATTGGGTAACTGCGATGCAAGATGAGCTGAATCAATTTGAAGCACTGAAGGTCTGGAGACTCGTACCCAAACCGTAAGGTAAAACCATCATTGGTACGAAATGGGTGTTCAAAAACAAGAAAGATGAAGATGGTACCGTTATCCGAAACAAAGCACGACTTGTTTCCAAGGGATATAGGCAAGAGGAAGGGATAGACTACGATGAGACTTATGCTCCAGTGGCACATATAGAGGCGATTCAGATGTTCTTAGCCTACGCAGCCCACAAGAACTTCACCGTCTATCAAATGGATGTGAAGACAACTTTTCTGAATGGAGTACTCAAGGAGGAAGTCTACGTCTCACAGCCAGAAGGGTTTGTGAATCCAGATAAGCCTAATCACGTTTACATCTTGGATAAAGCTCTTTATGGACTGAAACAAGCTCCTCGCGCCTGGTATGATATCTTATCTCAATTCTTGGTCAAGTCAGGTTTTACTAAAGGTACGGTCGATACCACTCTTTTCATTAAAAAGGATAAAGGCGATATCATTCTTATTCAAATATATGTGGATGATATTATTTTTGGTTCTACAAATCCTAAGTACTGTAAGAACTTTGCAAACCTCATGGTGTCACGTTTTCAGATGAGCATGATGGGAGAGATGAACTTCTTTATCGGATTGCAAGTCAAACAATTTTCAACGGGGATTTTTATCAATCAATCTAAATACATTCTGGATATTCTTCGGAAATTCAAAATGGAAAATTGTAAACCGATTGGTACCCCAATGGCACCTGGTACTAAGTTTGGCACCGATCTTTCGGGAAAGGCTGTTGATGTTAGAACTTATAGAGGGATGATAGGTTCCTTAATGTATCTTACTTCTAGTAGGCCGGATATAATGTTTTCTACATGCTTATGTGCTAGATATCAGGCCAATCCTAAAGAATCCCATTTGTCTGCTGTTAAGCGGATCTTTAGGTATCTGAAGGGGACTGCAGATCTTGGTCTGTGGTATCCTAAGGATACAAGCTTTGAACTAACATCTTATTCAGACGCAGATCACGCTGGTTGCATGTTAGACAGGAAGAGCACCTCAGGTCATATACAAATCCTCGGAGATAAACTCGTCAGTTGGGCTTCGAAGAAGCAATTATGTGTTTCCACATCAACGGTCGAAGCAGAATATGTCGCTGCTGCTAGCTGCTGTTCTCAGGTCTTGTGGATGAGAACACAACTGCGAGACTATGGATTTCATTTCAATAGAATACCGATCTATTGTGATTCGAAGAGCGCTATTGCGATTACCGCTAACCCTGTTCAGTATACTAAGACCAAACACATAGATGCTTGGTATCATTTTATAAAAGATAATGTAGAAAAGGGAACAATTGAACTTTACTTTGTAAAAACCGATTATCAGCTTGCAAATTTGTTTACCAAACCTTTAGACGAAAAGAGATTTAATTTTCTTGTCTCAAGACTTGGTATGCTAAATCTTAAGACCTAATCCGTGGTTACCTATTAAAGTTTCTTATTGTGTCTCTTTATCATTTCTTTATTATTACTTCCGCATGATACCTGCTTTTTAATAGTTTGTTCATGATCTCAGGGGGAGTGTGAGAAGTATCTTATGGATGGTCAATGTTATTTTGAGGGGGAGTCAAGCTCCATGCATTATACTTACTGATATTTTGTTAAGTAATGCATGATTTTAGGGGGAGCATAAAGTAAAGAGTATGGCTATGACTTCTGATTACTTCTTATCAGAACTCGTACTTTAATTGTTTTACTGCTTTATGTCATTTTAATTTCAGTGAATAAAGTTACTTTGACTAGACTTTTAGACTTTTGTCGGTTGAGAGATGCTTCAAAGATCATATCTTTATGACTTTAAGCTTGACTTCGTGAGGTGTAAGATTGCACTAAAAAGGTATAATTTCTTATCTTCATCTCATCTATGGTTGAAAGAAGGACAACTTTCAATCATAATAAAACATGTTCTTAAATGTTCAAACCACTTCCCGATTCTCAAACAGATTTCTTGAATTGGAAGTGTGATTTTAAATGTTTTCTGATTCATCTTTGAGCTTTAACTGACAAAGTTAAACCATCTGAGCATCATATGCTTCATAGGAAAACATGGAATCAGTGTGCTAGGACTTAAAAGAAACTTCTATGGATTCACGTTAACCAGTGTTTCCTACCCAAGAAGTTAATCCTTTAGTGATTGAATGTGAGGAGTCAAAAGAAATGAGTGTGGGATGTGTGATGAGATAAATTGAAAAAGAGAGCTTGGTTAGATGCGAGCTTACTGTTTAAAAGAAAGAGGGTGTGAGAACAAAATCAAAAGAATATCAAACTCTGCACCAACTACTTTCTGAGTCGGGCAGCCACATTTCTAATGCTTCATATTTCTTTGGTGAACATTATTGAAACAGACAACTAGCCCATGCCAACTCTTGCAATTACCCCACCTATCACTCATTTTCTTCTCAATAAGAAAATGTTTCATTTTCAAAGGGGACGCATCACTTATGCTATCTGATTTTCATTTGGAAAATCTGGATATTGAAAAGAAGGAAGTCTGCCCCACCTTCACACTTCACTCATGCACATTGAGTCTGTATTTAACTACTTGTCTCAGTGGTTTACACTTTTTGAGCCTTATAAGCAATCATCATATGCTTAATTTATTCTATCACTTGCACGAACACACAAAGAATTTGTTTCTTTTTCATAACGTTCATAGAAATTGCCTTTGTGGTGTTTCGATGATTGAATGGAAGCCCTGGGGGAGTGAACATCACAAAAGCTCCTTTATATTGTGTATTCGTTACACACAGTGACTTTGTGTTACTGACAGGAAATTTTAACTGGTTCATTCGTTGATTCAGGTGTTACCTTATCTATCTATCTTGTCTGGATTTTCAAAGATCTGGATACACATATCTATGAATTGACGGATAATCAGTGGTTCTGTTTGCAAGATCAGTATTAGACGACATTTCTTGACGTGAAGTTTTGATGAACTTCTCGTTCCTTTCATCAAAAAGGGGGAGAAGCGTCAATCAAGAAATGGAGAGAAGATTGGAAGTTTTGAAATAATTTCTGAAGATTTAATTTCTGTAGACTTGCTGAATTGAAGAAATTTTCTGAAGATGATTTGCTAAAGCATTATGAGCTAAAACTGGAGATAATTTCTTTCCAAGAGATTTCAACTATTGGGGATATTGCTACATTCTAAAGACAAAGAAGGAGGTTACATTTTCTGAGCTTAAAATAGAAGGATTGAATTGTTGAATTTGTTTAGTAATGATCTTGATCCAAAGGGGGAGACTGTTAAAGCACAGTTTTATTGGATTCAAGATCATCAAATACTGAAGATGGAAATCTGAAGTCAAAGCTGTAAAAGTCGTCTCAACAAATAGTCTAGGGTCCTTTTGTAATAAATAGTGAAAATCTGTTTACGTATTTTATTTATTAGTCTTTATAATTTAGTTATTTTAATAGGTTTTAGTTGTTGGGCCTAAGCCTTGTCAAGCCCATTAGGTTCTTAAGCCTATGTTTAAATAGGTTTAATTTAGTGGTAATTAGGTTAAGGAGCTTAATTGCAAAATTAATCATTGATTAAGAGAGGCTGGTGTGGTGGTGGTGGTGGTGCACCGTGAACAAGAAAGAATACAGAGAGAGAAGTCGATTTCAGTTATTCAAGCTTGTAGTTCGTTGAATCATTTGTTTATTTAATATCAGGTTTGCATTACTGTGTTAATTATATGTTTTCTTGATTGAATGATTCATTATTGGGACACACAAATCTATTTTGCAAGAATGTCATGTGTGATTTAATTCAGATTATTCATGACACATGACTACAGTCAAGGGTTATGCCATCTTTTAAGGGGGAGTACCATGGTGTTTATTATTCATATCGACTTCTGAACACTTCAGCTCAGGACTTGTACTTCAATGTTTTGACTTGTACTTCAATGTTCTATTTTGGCGAGTTAAAGGAGTGTTAGGGCTTTTACTGTTTCTATGGTCAATCCAGAACCAGAAGGACCTACCCAAGAAACACATCCCATTCATAGATATCAGTGAGGAGTCTAGCTTGATAGATGAGTTCGGAGTGAAAAGAATATGGTGAGGATGTGACAGGACTTAAAAGAATTATTGGTCCTTACCAAATCGAGTCAGTTATCCAGTTTACCACATAATCTATTCATTCTCATTCTTTGGAGATGGATATTGAAACAAACATGGACCTAGTGTCGATAACTCGTGTCACCCTGTAACACCCCAATTTTCAGTTCAAGTTTATGCGAAAACCGATATATTAAGGAAAAATAAGATATTTTATTTTGGATTTGAATCCTAGATTTTATAGTCTTGATGGATAAAGGATTCAATTACGAGTCCAACGGTTCTTTCCGAAGCGAAATCGGAGCTATAACGAAGAAGTTATGACTGAATCGGTATTTAACCAAATAAGAAGAAGAAGCAGGTTGTTGGGCTGGGTGGGGCGCACGGGCCGTGCGCCCTCCTTCACTAAAAACGCACGGGTCGTGCGTGAGGGGCAGAAGCCCAGATTCGGGGTTAAATGAGTTTTTCCCAAATCTCATTCATTTCTCATTTTATTCATTTCAAGCATTCTCTCCCAAACCCTCCCTCTTCACCTACTTCTTCTAAGGTTCTTTCAACCACTAAATCATCACCATTCATTGCTAGAGTTAAGAACATCATCCAAGGTTTCGGTTTGGAAGATTCATCACCATCCCCATCTTCATCTTCTTCAAGTGTCTAAAAGCTTGATTTTGGGGTTTCCATCTCCTACCTTATATTTTCTAGATTTTGGGTTGATAAGAGTATGAAATCATCATAGAAGGTTCTTCCAAGTGATTTCATTGAAGCATCCTTCAAGATCTTCACCTTCCCTAAGTGTTCAAGTCTAAGTTTTTGGGTTTTCTTCTAAAAACCTACTTGGTGAGTTCCTACTATCATTTTACAAACTTTATACATATCAAAAGTTACATTTTGAACTCCTATATATCTCCATGGTTTTGGATCTAAGTTTATGGCATTTTGACCTAACTTGAGTTTTTGGGGATATTTTAGGGTTCCTAATCATTTTCGTGAAATGTAAAGGGTTTGATCTTATTGAAAGTAAAATGGAGATTTACTTGCACATTTATGTGATTAACCGGAATGAATGTATATAAATCTCATTTTGTGGTTTCATTCTTATCAGCAGTTAAACTTGAAAAAAGGCATTTTGGTTGTAAATGTTTTTGGAAGCTATACGTTTAGCTTTGGTTAGTCACACATGTTATTGTGACAAGTTTAGACTATTACTAGTGGATCCCTAGGTTTTGAGTCGACTTATATTACATTATTGGAGGTTACCAAGTAATGTAAATGAAGAACTACATGTGCATTAAATTGTGAGGTTCTGGCCGTTAACAAAATATGGAACTACATGTGCATTAAATTGTGAGGTTCCGGCCGTTAACAAAATATGGAACTACATGTGCATTAAATTGTGAGGTTCCGGCCGTTAACAAAATATGGAACTACATGTGCATTAAATTGTGAGGTTCCGGCCGTTACCAAAATATAGAACTACATGTGCATTAAATTGTGAGGTTCTGGCCGTTAACAAGATATAGAACTACATGTGCATTAAATTGTGAGGTTCTATATGGTAACCAAAACGAAGAACTACATGTGCATTAAATTGTGAGGTTTTGGAAAGAAGGTTTATGAACTTATTTTAATGAATTTTATTCTTATCAACAGTTAACTTGGGAATGCCTATTTGAAAGGTTTCCGTTTGAATGAAATTGTTTATATCTCCTGAAATTTATAAATTGTATGTTCTCACTAGGCTTTAAGCCTAACACTTTTTCGAAAATGATGTGTATAACAGGTTCCCTTAGCGGTGGGTCGTCAAGGGGGTTGAGTGAAGAGTTTGGTCTCTTGAGGAAATTTCTGGATGTTAGTTGATTTGGAGACATGGTGTTTGAACCAATTTATTTATTATAGTATTGGGTTGACAACCTATGTAATCTAGATAGACTTGGTTTGGTTTTGGCTTGGATTGGTTTGTTGTCATTTTCCGCACGTATTGGCAGGTTTTGTGAAGGTTCACGCCTTGCCCATTATTATTGGATGGTTTGTCCTACTTATAGACGTTATATTGCCGAATTTTCAATTTTTAAATTACCCCAATTTTTAGAGCGTTACACACCCCACCCAGCCACTCAAGTATCTCACAAAAGATACTTGTTTCATATATGCACGAAGATTTTAACACATAATCTATCTATTCCTCACTCGAAGATCTTAGATATTGAAAAAGGAAGACATCAGCTCCGATCACCGAACTTCATATTCATCTCACTGTGTCTGTTGATTTCTAACCTGCGTCCTAGGTTGAATCAATATTTGAGCCTAATCGATATGATTTATACTTCGTTCACACACGCACGAATCTTTGTAATTCCCCTCACATATCTTTGTGATATTGTCGGAACAGTTTGAGAAGTAAATTTTTAATATTTTACTTCGTTGGCTCGGTTTTAACTAAATGGAGTTTTGAGGAAATTGGTCCGGTTTAAAAACAGTGGTATTGTTTCCCTTTGAGTTTAGTGGGAGCAGTTCAGTTGCACATATCATGTATGCATATTTTATTGGAAATTTCCGTCATGGTATTTCAGCCAATATTTTAGAACGATGAGAGCATGTTTATATTTGTCTTTGAACTCGAAACCGACATAAATTATTTCATGTTTTAACCAGGTGCATTCGCATATCAATCTACTAGCTTTGTGAAATAAACGGTTGCATGCAAGTTTTGTTGTGTAATCTTATTTCGTACCGCATTGTGAATAAAAGAGAGAAAACTTTAAGAGTTCGATATTATGAGCATATTGTCTTGGGTTTTGGAAACATTTTATTTATACAGTTTGGAATTAAACTAAATTACTCTTGCAATTGCTCAAATAGCATGCATATGTCTTTACTAAATTTTGGGAAATTATCGGACGTATATAGGTCTTGTTGGAAATTTTATCTTCCGACGTTGGGTGTTAAAGTGAAAGATTTTAAAGTTGAAATTGTGAAACCCTTTTTTGGGAGTTGTACAAACTTTTATTGCACATGTTATAGGACGGAAAGTTATTTTCAATTGCAGGGCATAAATTGATGCATACTAAGACCCTGGTAGTCCGTTTGAAATTTTTGTTACGCATCTTTCGTTATCGTTTTATTAGCGTAAGCACTGATCAAATGAGTTTTGAAAATGGTTTTATATGCGTGGCATTGGTGATCAAATTTGAAACCTATCAAATGCACGATAGTGTATTTTCACCGCACGTTTAATTGTTGTGAAACTTATGTATTTGAGAGTTTTATAAATTTCAAATTGGCATAGTAGTGTGAAAAACCTTGAACTCATTGGGGTATAGGTGTAGGCCCCCTCATGTTAGAAGTCGATATTAAGGATTAAAAGAGTCCTCGGAGTTTGAGGCGTTAGTCATGTGCTTTCTCCCAGTTAGTTAAGTAAAGATCTTTATACTTCGTTAAACCTACGGATTAAAATCATGTTCGGTTGTTTGGGTATGGTTGGTTTTGGATTTGTGGGATTTTGGTACGACGACATGCTATGTGACGGTAGTGTACTACATGGTTGGGTATTTGTGAGTTATGATGATGTTATGGTTGACTGGTAAGGATGTTGGATTTGGGTGATTACTTCCAAGAGTAGGTGTCAACTTTGATTCAACATTGTTAATCGGGAATGAAATGTTTGGTAGTATACCCACATTTGCAGAATGGTCATTCCGAGGTTAGGTGTCGACACTCTATTTTGAGGACAATGATTGTTGGTGTGCTTCAGTGTACTTCCGTTAGATATAGTGTGTCTGCAGATCAAGCGGTAACATTAAGGAAATTAGATGTGGTTGATTAAGAATCAATCATTGGTGTGTTGATAGTTGTCAAGACTTTCGTTGATTTGGCAATCGATGCTTGAGCGCATGGCGGGAGTTGTGTAACCTAGGAGTTTGGGGTTAAGCGGCTATCGGAAGAGCGCAATGGTATGTTTCAGGTGGAAATACCATGTTTGGGTCTATGGAAGTGTGGGAGCTCTTGCAGACTTTGTGTCTGGGTCAGTTTTGAAGAACGAAATTTGAGGTTGCGATGGTGCGGACCAACTATTCGTTAGGAAATTTCGTCAAAGGACAATAGCTATTTGGTAGTTATGTTTATTGGTGACATTTGGTGAGAATGTCGAAGTAGACTTTAAAGTATAAATCAATTATTGAAGAGACCTTGATGCGTCGTATTTAGAGGTATCGAAGGGAATTGTTGGCCTTGGAGTATTTTCGGTGGAAAGGACTAGATAAGATCGTAAATTTCTTTCGGAATATCATGAGCAATCTAAGGTTGGGAGACAACCGAGATTTAGCGATTAAGAAGATGATTAATCAATAGTTGGATCGTTTCTGCAGAATTTGCTGTGTTAGTAAAAAAAAAGAGCAAGAAAACAGTGTAATGTGTTTCAATGAAGGGCTATTAGAGGTGTGTAAGGTCAATTTCACTCTGGTGTACCATTGGTAAGAGTGGTTAGCTCAGAGTCGTAAGTTATCTTGAGGTGTTATGTTCGATTTAAGGTTGGAAGGCAACTGAAAATTTATTGATGGGGAAAATGAATTGATAAGGACTCGATGCTCTTTACGTAATCGTAAAGGTGCATGAGTTCATTGTGGCTTGTTATATGGAATTCTGTGGCAACGCCAACGAGATGTAATTGGGATCGAATATGAGGAGAAGTTTAGTGAAAGTATTCCTTTTGGGATAGGAAACCAATCAATCTTTACAAGTATGATGTTGGGTGCTTGATGGTTCCAGATTTCGTGGACGAAATCTCTTTTAAGGTTGGGAGGATTGTAACACCCCGATTTTCAGTTCAAGTTTATGCGAAAACCGATATATTAAGGAAAAATAAGATATTTTATTTTGGAATTGAATCCTAGATTTTATAGTCTTGATGGATAAAGGATTCAATTACGAGTCCAACAGTTCTTTCCGAAGCGAAATCGGAGCTATAACGAAGAAGTTAAGACCGAATCGGTATTTAACCAAATAAGAAGAAGAAGCGGGTTGTTAGGCTCCTTCACTAAAAACGTACAGGTCGTGCGTGAGGGGCAGAAGCCCAGATTCGGGGTTAAATGAGTTTTTCCCAAATCTCATTCATTTCTCATCTTATTCATTTCAAGCATTCTCTCCCAAACCCTCCCTCTTCACCTACTTCTTCTAAGGTTCTTTCAACCACTAAATCATCACCATTCATTGCTAGAGTTAAGAACATCATCCAAGGTTTCGGTTTGGAAGATTCATCACCATCCCCATCTTCATCTTCTTCAAGTGTCTAAAAGCTTGATTTTGGGGTTTTCGTCTCCTACCTTATATTTTCTAGATTTTGGGTTGATAAGAGTATGAAATCATCATAGATGGTTCTTTAAAGTGATTTCATTGAAGCATCCTTCAAGATCTTCATCTTCCCCAAGTGTTCAAGTCTAAGTTTTTGGGTTTTCTTCTAAAAACCTACTTGGTGAGTTCCTACTATCATTTTACAAACTTTATACATATCAAAGGTTACATTTTGAACTCCTATATATCTCCATGGTTTTAAATCTAAGTTTATGGCATTTTGACCTAACTTGAGTTTTTGGGGATATTTTAGGGTTCCTAATCATTTTCGTGAAATGTAAAGGGTTTGATCTTATTGAAAGTAAAATGGAGATTTACTTGCACATTTATGTGATTTACCGGAATGAATGTATATAAATCTCATTTTGTGGTTTCATTCTTATCAACAGTTAAACTTGAAAAAGGCATTTTGGTTGTAAATGTTTTTGGAAGCTATACGTTTAGCTTTGGTTAGTCACACATGTTATTGTGACAAGTTTAGACTATTACTAGTGGATCCCTAGGTTTTGAGTCGACTTATATTACATTATTGGAGGTTACCAAGTAATGTAAATGAAGAACTATATGTGCATTAAATTGTGAGGTTCTGGCCGTTAACAAAATATGGAACTACATGTGCATTAAATTGTGAGGTTCCGGCCGTTAACAAAATATGGAACTACATGTGCATTAAATTGTGAGGTTCCGGCCGTTAACAAAATATGGAACTACATGTGCATTAATTTGTGAGGTTTTGGCCGTTAACAAAATATAGAACTACATGTGCATTAAATTGTGAGGTTCTGGCCGTTAACAAGATATAGAACTACATGTGCATTAAATTGTGAGGTTCTATATGGTAACCAAAACGAAGAACTACATGTGAATTAAATTGTGAGGTTCTGGAAAGAAGGTTTATGACCTTATTTTAATGAATTTTATTCTTATCAACAGTTAACTTGGGAATGCCTATTTGAAAGGTTTCCGTTTGAATGAAATTGTTTATATCTCCTGAAATTTATAAACTGTATGTTCTCACTAGGCTTTAAGCCTAACACTTTTTCGAAAATGATGTGTACAAAAGGTTCCCTTAGCGGTGGGTCGTTAAGGGGGTTGAGTGAAGAGTTTGGTCTCTTGAGGAAATTTCTGGATATTAGTTGATTTGGAGACTTGGTGTTTAAACCAATTTATTTATTATAGTATTGGGTTGACAACCTATGTAATCTAGATAGACTTGGTTTGGTTTTGGCTTGGATTGGTTTGTTGTCATTTTCCGCACGTATTGGCAGGTTTTGTGAAGGTTCACGCCTTGCCCATTATTATTGGATGGTTTGTCCTATTTATAGACGTTATATTGCCGAAATTTCAATTTTTAAATTACCCCAATTTTTAGGGCGTTACACACCCCACCCAGCCACTCAAGTATCTCACAAAAGATACTTGTTTCATATATGCACGAAGATTTTAACACATAATCTATCTATTCCTCACTCGAAGATCTTAGATATTGAAAAAGGAAGACATCAGCTCCGATCACCGAACTTCATATTCATCTCACTGTGTCTGTTGATTTCTAACCTGCATCCTAGGTTGAATCAATATTTGAGCCTAATCGATATGATTTATACTTCGTTCACACACGCACGAATCTTTGTAATTCCCCTCACATATCTTTGTGATATTGTCGGAACAGTTTGAGAAGTAAATTTTTAATATTTTACTTCGGTGATAAATCAGAGATATCCCATTGCCAACTCTGAAAATAGGCCACACAATTATTTTTAATTGTTGTGATAACAGTGACTAATGTGTCTCTTTGTTAGGTATTACCTGTGGTTACTGATTTATTTTTTTTGGTATTTTTCTAGTCATCCATTTAGTCTTTGAAGATACATGATGTTAAGGATTCTCCTAATCATCATGAGGGGGAGAACAACACAAAATTCAAAGACACAGATTATCGTGTTAAGGGGAGTTAGCAAAATCTGAGGGAGAGTAACAGAATTTCTTAAATCTGAGGTTGGAAAGCCATTGGATTTCAAGATTTCATTTCTTCTATCCCTTATCAAGTGGTGTTTATGACAAGTCATTTCCTCCTAAGGGCTGATTGAAACAAGTTCTTAAGCTGAAAGTCAATTCAACTCGCGGTTCAGAGACAGATTCTTTGTTTTAAACTGAAGTTGCACTGTGGAATGTCATGTAACTCGCACATTATGTTTCTTGTGTGCTGATCCGATGTGTTGAGTTTCTACTGTTTAAAGCTGCTCAATAGTGCATTCAGTCGAGGCTACTATACATTGAATCTAGTTACAAAGTTGAAATATGAAGACCAAGAGCTTTGTTCAAGGGAGAGCTTGGAAAGAAGATTTCAAGATGATAAATGTCTTATTCAAATTTAGGGGGATATTGTTAGGACTGAAAGTCCTAATGCGTGGAAAGTTGTATAATGTATTTATAGAGTTTAATTGTTTTATTATTTAATGCATTGTAATAAGCCTTAATTGTTAATGGGGCTTAGTCTTGTTTAATGGGCTAGGGCCTTAGGGTTTAAGCCTTGGTATAAATATGGTATATTGCTAGGGTTTTGGTAAGATTTGGTCATTAGAAAGGTTTACTAATCCTTATTGAAATTCTCTCTGTAAACCTTAAACCCTTTACTGATAAATCTAATCATATGACCAGCAGTTGTGATTAAATATCTATTGTTTATTGATTATTATTACTG
Organism: Arctium minus; assembly: GCA_954870635.1. Classification (NCBI taxonomy): domain Eukaryota; kingdom Viridiplantae; phylum Streptophyta; class Magnoliopsida; order Asterales; family Asteraceae; genus Arctium; species Arctium minus. The sequence goes on along the minus strand of OX941092.1, from coordinate 68,336,188 downwards.
TGATTGCACTATTTCTAGGATCTACATTTGGCTTGAGGATTCAATTTCTTCAAATGAGCTCAAGTTGGGGAAAAATCTAGATTTAGCATAAATCTAGAAAGGTGAGTTCAAGTTGATTTGTGAAAACGGTGTACATGCCAAAATGTCCATTTTAAAATGTTTATATGTCTTACATGAAATTATCAACTGTTGAGTTATTTGGATAATTTTGATTATTTGAAGAATTTGACTTTATAACCTTTGTAAAACACCCATATTTGGGATCTTGGAAATTTTGATAAATAAATCATGAGTATATGTATTTTATGAATGGAAATATTTTGGTATAAGTTCACTTTAGTATGTGTTTTGGAGAAATACTTGTTCTTGAGTTATGGGACATTTTGAAAAAATAAATGGTAAAAATGATTTTGGAAAATGATTTGTCCCAGTCTAAAATGGTGTTTTGGGTTTTTCACGTCTTGGAGCATGTGGTTGCATAATCTTGGGTCATTTACGTTTTGTTGCTATTTATAACTTTTAACACTTGGTCTTTTGATTTGTTGAGCTTATGGCTTATTACTGACCTTGTTGGGTCTTGGGGACAATTGTCCGATTTTGGTAGCTCAACATAGAGCATTTGGTTATGATTTGTATTTACTGCATCTTATTTGAGAATTACATGTTTTGAATGTGCTAGTTCATTCGTTTGGAGTCATGTAATGTCTTTGACTTTTGCAATGGATCCATAGGCACTTGAGTCTTTACGTTCAATGATGGGACGCTAGTTTCCCTCATTATAGCACGAAATAGGCATCGGGTCTCATGGTAAGTAAGATGTTAACTTGTATAGTCGTGCATTGTCCCATGAGCAGTAAGGTGTAATTTCAATATGCGAATAGGCATCGAGCCTCATGGTAAGTAAGATGTGGACCCGTATGGTCGGACATTGTCCTATGAGCAGTAAGGTGTAATTCAAGTGTGCTTGTATGTTTTCCTTGAATTTGGATATCTCAACGTATAGACCTAGAATGGTTGAAACTGAGAATCCACGAGCAATAGACTTAGAGGAGTTGAGTTTGATATATTATATGATTATAATCCAAGTGTTTGATTTATTTAACTTAGATATGTGATCTACTTTTGTGTTCCGTCACATTCTATGTAATCAGGTCTCCCCCGTCTCCGAAAGGTGTTGTTTTGGGTATTGTGTTTTAGTATCCATGTTTTCAGTGACGTTATATATATATATATATATATATATATATATATATATATATATATATATGGATTGTTATTATCCATGATTTATGGGTTGAGTATTATGCCCCGCCCGTGTTTTGGGTGTTTCGGGATAAAAAGTTTTTATCTAGGTTTTCATAAATTGGGAGTTTGATTTCTATTCACGTTTTGAATGAGTTTTGGGTTACATCACTTTATGAAGAATGTTTTGTATCAGGGCGTTCATCTTTAAAAATTTATGTTATTGGAAAACGAGACGTTTCCATATTTAAAGTAAATCATTTTTAAAGATTATGATTTGAATTGCATTCATTCCTTTTTACAATATATTTATACATGTCAAAAACTCTTGAACTCACTAGGCGTTAGCCTAAACTTTTTATTTATCAGCATGTGCATCAGGTCCCGGTTGGGGAATGGTACTAGCGACACTGTGAAGAGATGAGTGATAGTTTTATGCACGAGGGTGAGTAGCTGGGTGAAGTCTTTCGCATTTACTTTGGGAATAGTAACTTGTATTTGGGTTAAGTAACACCCGATCCTATTTAGTCTTAGTATGTGACTTAAGTTACTGAATGTTGGTGTTAATTTTAAGTTTTAAAGTAGAAGTCCACAGATGGATTTGTAGAAAGGATTTATCCTTTATGTTGGTTGTTTATCGAAGTTTTTGTTTAGTTGCTCTTTCCAACTTTGAGGGTGTTAGATTTACTTAAAAATCTAACTTTCAAGCAAGCTGTATAATCAAATACCATTCCCTCTATCCCTACTTCCAACTCTGTACAATGTTCCTACTGTGGTAAGGGTCATTCTTTTGAACATTTTCCCAGAAATCCGGAACAAGTAAGCTATGTCAGTACCAACAAGAGTGGACCTTTTTCTCAAACTTACAATCCAAGATGGAGAAATCATCCTAATTTTTCATCGAATAGTCCAGCTCTTAACCACCATTGCCTAAACTTTAAGGGCAATCAAACCATAAATCATAACAGCACAGACAACCCCATTTTCATCCACAATCACACCACAACTCTCAAACCAACCAACAGGCAAATTTTCAAAATCACCAACCTTCTTTCCAGCATAAACCCAACCAGCATGTTGAATCATCTCATTCTTTAGAAGCCATGATGAAATTGTTTATGACCTAAACTCTGGCTTCTATCAAGAATCTTGAGACACAAATGGGTCAAATGGCCTTGGAAATTAGGAAAAGGCCAACAGGGTCTCTACCCAGTGACACAAAGATACCTCATAGGGCCGGATGTTAGTCCCAAAGAAGTAAAACAAGTATTGTAGAAGGGAGGTTGAATACAATAACACAAAATTACTTACTTTTTAATTCTTTTATTGATAATGAATATCAAGAATTACACAAAGAGAAATAAAGACTGTTGCGGAAAAAGAATAGTTAAGAAATACTCTAAACAATCTAACACTTAGAAGATATTAAGAACACAAAGACTTAATGTTAGAGAAACAAGGAAAGCTATCAACCTACTTGAAATCTTGTGAGTATGAAATCTTGAGCTAAAAGCATGAGTAGCAAGGTGCTACCTCCATCCTTTATATACTATCCAATTTAATGAGTGCAAAGGACATGTAGGAGTAAAGGCATGGGTGGTTGAGATATTGTCAATAAATTATAAGATATTTGATGTGACATGTCATGACACAAAAAGGTAGCTTTTGTGCTATGAAAGTACAATATCTATTATAAAATATTCATCAGACAATCTTTTTGAGATCAAATAGAAAATATACGTCTCAATCAAATTAAGACCAAGTGTGTATCTTCTCAAAGAAGAAAGAAGTTTCCATTCCCATTGTCAGAAGATCATTGGGAATGAGGAAGTATGTCAAATCATGAGGGTTTAACATAAATGCTCTTACAAAATAAAGAAGCAATCTGTAAGAGGAAGACTACCGAAAAAGGAATTCGGTAGATGAGGTATGTGTCGAACATAGGTAGTTCGGCATCAAAGAGAAGATATGCCGAACATGAAATCGGCAAGGGTATGATCTGCCAAATAGGAATCGGCAAACTAGGCTTTGTTCACTTTTGAAGTTCATCTCAATCCGCACTGTAGACTTCCTTCATGTTGATTTTGGTTTGTCTTCGACTCACCGATCTGTTTACCCAACTAAGCTATTACAAAGAACCATAAATCAAATTACAAGGTTCAAACATCAATAAAGACTAAGGAGATGTTATCTTTAAAATCTTAGATGACCCAACAATCTCCCCCTATTTTATGATAACATCTCATATCACATAAAGTAAATGAATAATGCATTTTGACCCTTTCTCATACTCTTTTGGGTTCTTTTTCACATAGACCATTCTTTTTGTTTCTTTCTGGATTTTTTTGAGTATCCGAAATTTACAAGTATAAAAGAATGAAATCATGATATGTACAAACTATTTACGATAAACAAGAACTACTCAATGTATTAATCTTTTTAAGAAGATTACAATACAGAGGAAAAGTAAATAGATACAAACATAAAAACTACATCGAGTTTATTCAAAAGAAAAATGCGGTTCAGCATCCCTCTTCTTTAGTTCATTGGTTGTAGCCACATAGAGATCTCTTGCCGAGATTGGAATTAATTGAATAATCCCATGGAGAAAGATGGTATCGGCAATAGGGATTTGACTTGATCTGAAGAAGGAGATCTGCCCAAATGCATCGTTGAAGAAGATTCCATGAGTAGGCTCTGTAATCACAGTGGTTGAAGGAAAAGGAACCGGAGTAGGTAAGGATAAATCCAGATTTGAAAAATTCGGAACCTTTCCTTCTCTAGCCATTTGAACAAACACATCTTCCTTTTTGGATCTCGGCTTTGATTTGGGAGGCGGAAGATCAGACCTTAGAATTTCGATGATATTCTCTTCGGCAGGAGTGTGAACGATGTTATACGTCTTTCGGTATGATCTGAACTTCGTTTGGAGATCTGCAAGAAATTTGTCAACCTCAGGATTGAGAGCATTTCGGCTGTTATTCAAACAGATACCAATTTCCATCCATTCCGATACTCCAAACCGAACAAGAGAATGCAGTCTGTCCATAGAACTTGAAGCATCATCCCTTATAATCCCTAGCCTAATGACATTGCAACTTGAAGATGGTTTGACAATTTTGACATCTATGATTTTTGCAGAGGACCGACGTCTATTTAGAGCTTTGCGGTACCAATCGATACACAAAGACTTTTGTTAGAGCACATAATTGTTGGATTCAAGATCATAAAGATTGAAGACAAAAGTTCAAGAAGTCAAAGCTGGAAAGTCAACTCTCATTAAAAGTCAAAGTCTTTGTAAGAAAATGTCAAAGTCAATATCTTTGTATTTGTTTGTCTCTTTGTAATTGTATGGAGATATAAATACCTTGTTTCCTTTTTAAGTAAGTAAGTAAGTCATTTGTGAGAGTGAGAGCTGATTAGAGAAGAAGACATTGAATATTATTCTAGAGAGAGAGTATAGAGAGGGAAAGTGAGTTTGTAATTGTTTGAGATTTAATCAAAGACTTGTGATTACGATTCTCATCTTGATTGTTTGTAGCAATTAGAACTTGAATATTGGGAATAACAATTGGTATCAGAGTAGATCCAACTATGAAATCAGATCAAGAAATGTTCGACACTGTGTTCATCAAAGTCCAGATTGATTTCTGAGTTTTAGTGTGATTTAAAAGTTGTAATCGATCAGGTTTTGTGTGATTAGTGATTTCGATCGAGTCTGTATGGTTTAATTTCAGTATTGCACTGTAATAGATTTGTAATTTTGGATTTTGTTGAAGTTTTTGTTCACGAGTTCATACGCACTGTATCATCGATCGTTTTGTATTTTGAGTGTTTGTTTTTGAAATTCTTGCATTGTAACCTGTACTTGTGTTGAATTCGAGGATGTCTGCAAAGTTTTGGGATTGTTAATCAATAAATCCCAAACATATCAAGCAATTACTTAAAATATGATCATTTAGGAACAAGAACTAGAGAGAGAATCTAGAGAGAGAAAGTAATCTTCATTAGTCACACGTCTGATATTACAATATGAGCTCTCATGTTACAAGCTTACAACACCAACAACCTATATAAACCACCTAACTAACAAGACTTAACAACTAAGGAAATGCTAAACTAGCTTTGACTATTGAAAGACTTTGACAATGTTGACTTTTACAACTTTGACTTTCCTATTAAATCTTGGATACAATATTTAGACTTAACAATCTCCCCCTTTGTATTCAAGATTTAATGAAAATTTGATACTGATCTTCAGCTCTTGATTCTTCACCTATTATCTCTGGCAGCTTTGAAACTTTCACAGTCTTCACACTTTCAGCTTTTTGAAGAATCTTGAAAAGTCTTTTTAATCTTTGAAGCTTTGAAAGTCAACATGTCTTGAACAGGAAACAAATTTCTTGAATCTTCGGAAACAGATTTCTTGAATCTTCGGAAACAGATTTCTTGAATCTTCTAAAAAACTTTGACAACTTTGAAACAAACTTTGAAACTTCTGAAAATTCTTTGAAACAACTTGATTCTGTATCTTTATCTCTTTGATCTCTGGACCATCTTTGGAAGAACAAACTTTCACAAATCTTCTTGAATTAACTTTGAACAATCTTCTTCAGATACATTTATCTTTGTAACAGCGGAAGCATTTTGAACTTTCAGAATTTCTTCATCAGACTTTGAAGATCTTGATCCAAACAAACTTTCGTCAGACTTGAACTTTGAAATTGATCTTTGTATAATTCTCCCCCTTTTGGTTGATTGGGAGCATCATAATCATCAAAATTTCTTCAATTTCAGCATAAACTTTGATCACCCCTTTTGTAACCAAATAACAATCTCCCCTTTGACAATAGGCGCACTTTGATCTGAAGAGCCGAATCATGAACAGTATATATCCGAATCTTTTCAAATTCAGACATAATGGACGTGGTAACCCTGATTCAACAAATGAAACAGTTAGAAATGCCTGTCAGTAACACAAAGTTACCGTGTACAACGAATGTACAATTTAAGGAGTTGGTTTGATGTTGACTCCCCAGGACTTCCATTCAATCATTGAAAAACACAAGGTAATTCTATGAATGTTCTGACAGAAAAACAAATTCTCTGTGTGCTCGTGCTTGTGTTTGAAAGAATTAGCACAATGATTGTGTTTCATAAGGCTCGAAGTATGTAAATCACTGAGACAGCAATGATTGTACATGGACTCAATGTGCATGATAAAGGGTCGAAGGTGGGGCAACTTTCCTTCTTTTTCAATATCAGTATCTTCCAAGAGAAGAACCAATAGATATGTGTTGTTTCCCCAGAAAATGTGAAACATTCTCTTTTTAAGAAAAGAATGAGTAGGTGGTGGGGTTAATGCAAGAGATGGCATGGGCTATTTGCCTATTTCAATGATGGTCACCAAAGAAATGTGAACCAATCAGTAAAGTGGTTTCCCGGCTCAGAAAGATGTTTGGTGCAGAGCTGATATTCTTTTAACTCTGTTCTCACACCCTCTTTCTTTTAAACATATAAGCTCACATCTAACCAATCTCTCATTTCCATTTTACCTCAAAACACTCGCACACTAAATTCTTTTAGACCTCTCTCCCCTCAATCACTCAAAGGATTTCTTCCGGGGTAGGAAACACTGGTTATCGTGAATCCATGGAAGATCTATTAAGCACTCACACTGAATCCCATGTTCCTAAAAGTACATGCTGGTCAATGATTTTCTTGAAATGTAAAGCACAAGAAATCATATGTCATTGTATGTATGCTCATCAAAAATCAGAAATGAAATTTGAGGATTTTTTAACATTTAAGATTTCTCAAAATTTATATGAATGAATAATCAAGAAAGAATAGAAATGTTTTGAGAATCTGACAATGATTAAAATCAGATCAAATGAAATAGCTAGGGTATCAAAGAACTGGATATTTTGTTTATATGAACAAATATAAACAATTTAGTAATAAAGGCACAAACTTGAAAAAGATGAATGATGCTCAACAACTTTGAAAGCAAACGGGGGTATTACCATCGAAAAATTGGTTCGAATTTGAGACATGGTAATAACAATTTCAAATAAAATACTGAACCGGTGTGTGTGAATACTTAACAGTATATGGACAAGATAATACACAAGTATTGATCTTTGGAAACACACGGTCAGTTAAACATTAAACTCAAAAATGAAAAACATTTAAAATCACACTTCTAAATTCATAAAAACTTTTGAGAATAAGAAGTGGTTTGAACATTTAAGAAATTGTTTTTCATGCTTGAAAGTTGTTCTTCTTTCAAACAATCAGAGATTTAGATTAGAAGATATTTTACCTTTTCAGCTCCCCCTCAAATCCTGATTAAATGATTTATGTCTTTTGATCTCCCCCTGGATATTAGCAGAATATTCTTCTTTTAGACTGATAACTTCTGCAAAATAATCTCTAGATTTTTGCGTGTTGAACTTGATTAAATGATTGATTTTTGCAAAAGTTCGAACTCGTTATTTCAAGAAAATTCAAAAAAATCGAAAATTGAAACTGATTTTGTTCGAATTACGAGATGTAATCCAAACAAGAAACAATCCTAAGCACAATTCGCATCCAATGAATCCATTTTCTTGCAACAAAAACGATTTTTCACAAGAAATTCATATGAACAGTACCAAAACACGTTTTCTTGAAAAATTTTCGAAAATATTGATTTTCGATCCAAAAATACTCCAGATTTCAATTCAAATCATGATAAAATCATTCTTGAAAAGTTTGGTTCAGCTTTGATACCAATTGTTAATCAATAAATCCCAATCCAATCAAGCAATTCTCAAGATTAAGCAATATAGATCAAGAACTAGAGAGATAATCTAGAGAGAGAAAGTAGATCTCGTATTCATGAGTCTGAATGAAACAATATGAGCTTCGTTGTTACAAGCTTACAACACCAACAACCTATATAAACCACCTAACTAACAAGACTTAACAACTAAGGAAATGCTAAACTAGCTTTGACTATTGAAATACTTTGACAATGTTGACTTTTACAACTTTGACTTTCCTATTAAATCTTGGATACAATATTTAGACTTAACAGGGACAATTGAAGAAGATTTGAGTAGAAATTCGAGGAAAAAGTGAAGTTTTGATCGACTTTCTGAAGAAGGCGCTAGATCTGTGAAACGCGCAAGTTCTTCGATAGAACGCGCAAGCTGAAGAATCTCATTTTTGGAAAAAACGCGCAAGGCGTTATTAGCGAGTTCTAGAAACTCGCTGGTTGAAGTCTGCGAGTTTGGAGATTTGGGAAAATTTTCTAAGTGTTGGAACGCGCAAGCCATGGTTAGCGAGTTTGCTCAAACACGCAAGTAGTGCCTAGCGAGTTTTGGGAACGCGCACATCTCTATTAGCGCGTTTCAACGTGAATAGTTACTTGCGTGTTTAGGCATTAGCGAGTTTCATCGAGAACAGTATCTTGCAAGTTTCAACGATTAGCGAGTTTCAGCAACTAGCGAGTTTATTAAAACACGCAAGTCTTTGCGTGCGAGTTTCACAAACACGCAAGTTGAAGCCTGCGAGTTTTTCTGTGAATAGTGTTTTGCGAGTTTAGGCGTCTGCAAGTTTCCATACTTAGTATATTTTCTGAGAAATTTTCAAAACTGTAATATGGCCTTTAATAGTGAATTTTTTTTCTCTAGGGGCGTTGCCCCTTGACCCCACCCGCTAACCGGGTAGTGGGACCCCCGTGCTAAGTCTACGGAGGGGGACATAGTTTTTTTTTTGTGATCAAAATCTCTGAATTTTTTATTTCAAGATTTTCTGTATTTTTGAGATTTCATTTGGATTAACGATCAAGTTCAAGTTCTTTTTGTAACAGACAATTCAAGATGGGATATTTTTCTGATGATGATGAAAAGAAGATTGAAAAGCTCAAATTAGAGAACAAAAATCTTGCTTCCTCAGTTGACTACTACTCAAAGAGATCAAAGAAATACAATGATGAAAGGAAGATACTGAGAGAAGAAGCTAGTGCTTTAAAGACTATTAATGAAGATCTTCTGAAACAGACTTCTGGGCTTAATGAAGAAAATGTCTTGTTTTTGGAAGCTGAAAACACTGAGTTAAAGAACAAGATCTCAGAATTAAAAGATCACATTGTCAAGTTTCAGCAAACTGGGTGTTCTAATGAAAGGAAGATCTTTGAATTAGAATTGCAAATTGTTGAAGAAAGATCAGTTTTTGAGAAAGAAAAGAAAGAATTTGCTAAGAAATTCTCAGAGTTTTCAAGAAAATGTGCTGATGAGAAGAAGACGGTTGAGCTTAAATGCATTAAGCTTTCTCAACAAGTTTCTGATTTTGAGAAAGTGATCATTATTGAAAGAGAAAAGTTTGCAAAGGATAAAAAGGAAATTGAACAGAAGAACGTTGGATTTTTTAAAGAGATATCTGATGGACGAAAGAATGTGGAAAAAGATTTTGAAGAAGAAAGAAATACATTTGAGGAAGAAATCAAGAAGCTTACTAAGAAGTTATCTGAACTGTCTGAGAGTGTACTGAAAGAGTACATTACGAAGTCTGAATTCAAGAAGAAAATTGACCTACTTATTGAAGAAAGAGACAGTTTATCTTTAAAGATAAAAGAGATTGAAAAGATTGTTTCAAAGGTGGTGGTGACTGAGCATACGACTCCAGAGTCCAAAATCCACTCACCTAGAAATAGTTCAGTTGGTTCTTTCAAGACAGCTGCAAGCTCACATCAGAAAACTGTTTCTTCAAGAAGGTTAGTTAATTCATTTGATCAGATTCGTACAACTAACATTTTCTATGATTGGAAAATAGATGGTTCAGGTACACATAGAAGGAGAAGAAAAATATATGAAAAAGAGAAGCTGGTTTGGAAGGTAAAACCAATTAAAGATGAGAAGAATGATGAGAAGAAGGAAGAAAAGAAAGGAAAGAAGGAAGAGAAGACAGGTAACAAATCATTTGTATCTGCCTCAAATGAAAAGAAGAACAAAGTGCTGAAAGGTAAACCTGATCTTGCTTATTCGAGAGAACAATTGATCAGGTTATCTAAAAAGAGGTATTGTTCTTATTGTCATACTTATGATTTTGTTCATAAAGCTAGTGATCATTACTGGTATGGTTCTTATTCCGTTACTCCCATAAGAACTGCAACTAACACACATGGACCCAAATACCAGTGGGTACCAAAGCCGAAAGCTGATTTTGTGTTGCAGGCACCTATTGTCAAGGGGGAGTAAGAGAACCAAGGCTTCTAAGTAAATCAGCTTAGGACCCGTACTTTAACGGAGTTTGACTTCTAAACACAACAGTTTAGAACTCGTACTTCAAAGATGAAAAAGAGATGCTACTCCCGGGATTATAAGAAAGTGTACTCAGATACTCAGAAGAGGAAATCAACCTTCAAGGGGGAGTACATAAATTTTTCTGGAAATATGTATTCGGAAGATATGATGAACTACACTTCAAATGGAGTTGTAGATCTCTATCATGTGCCTTTTACTGATAAATTTCAGATGCATATTTTCAGGGGGAGTAAAGAATTATGATTTCTGATTATTTCAGATCAGAACTCGTACTTTAATCGTTTTACTGCTTTATGTCTTTTATTTTTCAAATAAATTTGTGAATAAATTTGCTTTGACTAGACTTTGAGACTTGTGCAGAATGAGAGAAGCTATCAAGATCATATCTTAATGACTACAACTGACTTTATGAGATCTAAGATTGCACGGAAAGGTTAATTTCTTATCTTAATCTCATATATGGTTGAAAGAAGGACAACTTTCAATCATAGAAAACATGTTCTTAAAATGTTCAAACCACTTCCCGATTCTTAAACAAATTTCATGAATTGGAAGTGTGATTTTAAATGTTTTCATTTTTCATTTTGAGCTTCAATAATTAATAAACCCTGTGTTTCCAAAGATAAATACTTGCGTATTGTCTTTTCTTTATACTTTCAAGTATTCACACACACCGGTTTGACTTTTTGTTCACATTTTTCTTACCATGTCTCATATTGAAACATATTTTCGATGGTAAGACACCCCGCTTGTACTTCAATGAATTTTGAGCGTCATTTCATTTCAAGAATGTCTATATTTTTGTTTCATATAGACTATATCCGTTATTCTTGACCATAAGCCTAAATTGATATATCATTTCATTTCTGATCATTTTCATACAATGTCAGATTTTCAAAAAAGTCTTTTGCATTCATATCTATTCTTTCAATATACTTGTTTAAAAATACTTCAATGTTTAAAAATGCTCATATCTTCATGATTATATCATCTGAGCATTCACTTTATCTAACATTTGTATATGAGTTTTAACTGATATAGTTAAACCATTTGAGCAACACATGCTTTCTAGGATTATATGGGTTCTTTGTGCTAGGACTTAATTGAACTTCTATGGAATCATGTTAACCAGTGATTTCTACCTAAGAAGTTAAATCTTTAGTGATTGAGTGTGAAGTGTCTAAAAGAAATGAGTGTGGGATGTGCGTTGAGGTAAAACGGAAATGAGAGTTTGGTTAGATGTGAGCTTAATGATTAAAAAGAAAGAGGGTGTGAGATCAGAGTAAAAGAATATCAAACTCTGCACCAACTACTTTCTGAGCTGGGCAGCCACATTACTAATGTTTCACAATTCTTGGTCAACATTATTGAAATAGGCAATTAGCCCATGCCAACTCATGTTAAAAACCCAACCAGCCACTCATTTTCTTCTCAAAAAGAAGGTGTTTCATATTTTCTGGGGACGCAGCACATAATCTATCTGATTTTAATTTGGAAAATCTAGATATTGAAAAAGAAGGAAGTCTGCCCCACCTTCGCACTTCAATCTTGCACATTGAGTCTGTGTTTATCTATTGTTGTCTTAGTGGTTTACACTATGTTGAGCCTTAAAAAGCAATTATTCATGCTTAATTCTTTCTACACATGCACGAACACACAAGGAAATTTGTTTTTCTTGTCATAACGTTCATAGAAATTGCCTTTGTGGTGTTTCGATGATTGGATGGAAGCCCTGGGGGAGTGAACATCAAAAAGCTCCTTTATATTGTGTATTTGTTACACACAGTGACTTCGTGTTATTGACAGGCATATTAACTGATTCATTTGTTGATTCAGGTGTTACACGATTATTTTGTCTAGATTTGAAAAGATCTGGATGAATACATTGTTCGGATTGATGGTGAATCAGAGGCTAAGTTTGAAAGATCAGTGGTCAGAAAGTTTTCAAAGACATTTCTTGGAGAAAGTTTTGATGATATCGATGCTCAAATCATCAAAAAGGGGGAGAAGAGTTCAAGAAATGTTTGAAAGAGTTTGAATGAAAAAGAAATGTCTGAATCAAGAGTTTGTGTTAAAGCTGGGTGAAAATATTCAAGATTTTTGAAAGATGAAAGCAATAGAATTGTTGAAGATAATTTTTGCTGGAGCAAAGTGTGGTATGTCTAAAAGAGGTTTGGTTACAACCTTTGGGAGATAATGTTACTATTTTTGAAGATCAGACGTTGGGAAGATTGCTGAATGTTTTTGAAGAACAAAGCTTATCAAAGAAGAATTTCATTGTGTTAAGGGGGAGTTTGTAAATCATATATGTATAAAAGGGGAGATTACAAGAGAAGATAAAGGTTGATCAAAGGGGGAGCTTAATCAAATCGAGCTTAAAAGAGAAGACTGAATTGCTAAATCTTTTATTAATGATAATGATCCAAAGGGGGAGATTGTTAGAGCACATAATTGTTGGATTCAAGATCATAAAGATTGAAGACAAAAGTTCAAGAAGTCAAAGCTGGAAAAGTCAACTCTCATTAAAAGTCAAAGTCTTTGTAATAAAATGTCAAAGTCAATGTCTTTGTAATTGTATGGAGGTATAAATACCTTGTTTCCTTTGTAAGTAAGTAAGTCATTTGTGAGAGTGAGAGCTGATTAGAGAAGAGGACATTGAATATTATTCTAGATAGAGAGTATAGAGAGAGAAAGTGAGTTTGTAATTGTTTGAGATTTAATCAAAGACTTGTGATTACGATTCTCATCTTGATTGTTTGTAGCAGTTAGAACTTGAATATTGGGAATAACAACTTTATTTCTTCATTTTTCTTCGCTGAGTCCTCTAGAGCACTCACTTGAGCTTTGATTGTGTCGGTAGGATCTTCTTCGGCAGCCAACTTCAAAGCTAGGTCGGTATCTCTGTCACGAGCAATCTCGGCAAGCTTTGCAGCTTTCAGTTCTTCTTCGGATAAGCCCAAATCAGGAGAGGTAGTCTTTGGGGGAGGGAGGTGAAGACCAGCACCATCTGCAACTTTCTTTATTGAAGCATCTTTACGACGCTTTTCTTCAGCAGCTACTTCATCTGGTGACATAATAGCTTTGCCCTTATCCTTTTTGGGCTTTTTCTCCCCTCAGACTCTTCAATCACCAAGGGGTGATCGGTTCCCTTCTCTTCGGTAGCAGAAGGTTCGGCAGCATCAGCAGCTGTGGGTTCGGTAGAAGCAGTAGGTTTTCCCTGACTCGTACTGACTATATGAACCTGAGGAAAGAGTTGCTCCCCCTGAATTGGTTGTTCCCCCTCAGTTGGTTTCTCTCCCTCAGTACGAGACGGGGAAGAAATACCAGCTTTAGCCGACACACGGCCAAGACGGCGATCAATACGCTCCAACACTATGCGATCATCTGGAGTGAAGGCAGATTCGGTGATGTCAATGTCCAGAGACTGTGCACAGTATTGAGCAACATCAGCAGGCATAGAGTCAAGACTCCTATTTAAGTTCTGCAAGGCACTGAGAATTTGAGAATTAAAGACTCTTGAGCCAAAGCCTGCTGCCGTAGACTAAGAAGATCTTGATCCCGAGCATCAGAGGCGGCCTTGAGAGCAGCCACTGACAAAGTCAAGGAGGTATTTTGATTATTAAACCTGATCACCTCCTTGAGAATAGATTCCATAGCTGCGGATAGAGGGGCACGGAGACCATCAATTTGCTGATGCATGACATCCAAACACCAAAAGATGTCGTGATTAAGATCGACAACCTCAGAATTTTGCTCTTTGACGAGTTGCAGAAGTTCGGCGAGAGAAATGTTGTTTGCATCCAGAGAATGAAGGAGCTCCGGTTCACGCAATGACTTGCGGAGTTGTTCAAACTGAGTACCTAGAATCCGTACCTGCCAATTGGAGTCAACAATTTCGGCAAGAAACTCGGCAGGTATGGTAATCGGTACCTGTGTAAAAGTCCCACCCTTTTCGGCATAGGAGGGTTTCGGTGAGGGAGATTTCCGAGGGGAGGATTTAGGAGAGGGGGTTTGCTTTGGTGAAGGTTTTGGTGAGGAGGTCTTCTTCGGTGTAAGGATAGGAGAACCTGTCAGTGAAGAGGGGGAGTGAACAGGTTTCGTAACATTTCCTGGGTTAAAATCCCAGATTGTGCAATATCAACGGGAGTGACCCCGGGTGATAGGTTGTGTTGTGAGGAAGCAGAACGTCGGTCCGGAGAGGAGACGGACTCATCTTCAACCTCCACAGAAGGAGGAGGATAAGGAATATGACGGGACTCCGTTTGTACAACCAAATCTTGTGGAGAAGGTTTGGAGGAGGTGGTAGAGGTTTTAGCAGATCCCCTCGGCCCGGGAGGGGGAAGATCAACATCTGCCGATTTTTTAGAATAGGTAGATGGACTGTGAGGTTCGCCCAAAGGTTTCCTAAGTTTCTTAGAACGAGACTTAGGAGGGGATTTTGAGCCCTGTCGCTTAACAGAAACAGAAGGTGTAATGACTTGGGTAGCCACCGACGGATTTGTCAGTGGCAGAGTCATAAGAGCAAGTGCGACGTTGCCGGTGGCCTTTTTCTTTTTAATAGCCACCGACTTAGCTCGGGAAGGTTTTGTGGAAGAGGGGACCACCGATTTGGATGGCTTGGGAGAAGATGAAGGCCTTTCGGATTCACCTTTGGCAAGCGTTCCCCAAATCGGATTGGGAGAAGAGATGAAAGAAAGCATACCTGAGGTGAGCGAAGAGTCGGTTGGCTTCACTGGTTTGAAAATAGTTTGCTTGCTAATTTGAGAAATGGGCAAGTCAAACTTGATCATTGGCTCGGGGAGAGCAGGATCGGCACTCAGTTGTGCAGATAGCTTGTGGTTGATGATGAGAGAGATTAAGCGGGGAAGAGCCACATTGTGATTCCTGGGAGGAGAGATGGCGGTGATCAAGGAGTCGAAGAATACCTGATCAAAGTTGATCCGCCTCATAAAAATGAGAGCATGAGCCAGACGAGTAATGGACGTCGGAGATTGATCCCACCCCGAAGTCTTGTGGGAAAGACAATAAATGAGGTGAGAAAAGAAGTAGTTCCATAGTGCACCCATATTCTTTGGAGAGTGCCGGAACCCTTTGATTTTCCTTCGTGCACATACTGAAGAGCGGCAACGACCTCATCATGCTCTTGATGAGTAGGGAATGGAGCATACATATGGAATTCTGGAATTCTGAGAACCGCACGAATGTCATCCACCCCAATGGAAAGATCGTGGTGCTCTTTAGAAGAAAGAATGGAGGCAGACACCTGATGAGTAGTAGAGTCATACTTACAGGTTAACCAAAAGTTACCAAGGAGCATTTTGCTCATCTTGGTTGAGGCATTGAGAGCATGGCATAGTGGAGATCTTTGGAGGAATATGGAGACTTGGTTGAACTCCGGATGATCAGCATCCGCAGATAGACGAGCAACCTGGTTGCAAGGAGGGAAAATAAGAGATTCCCGAGAAAGAGGAATGACCTTGGAAGCCTTTGTCGATTTTGAGGACGCCATCGAAGAAAGAAAGAGTTGCAGGTTGTATAAAATAAAAGAGGAAGAAGATGAAAACGAAGGTAAAGAAAGAAAAGAAAGCTAAGTTCGTATATATAGGTTTAGAAAAGACAAGGGAATGATGGGAATTCAAAAGCCAAAAAAATATTGTAATGATGGTATGACGCAAACATGCGTAATTGGGTAGTGGAACAGCCGAAAAACGGCTAAATGTCAGGTCGTGGACGTCCCATCAACTGACGCACGAACCCTGTAATGCCACGAGGCATGAATTCATAGGATAAAGAGAAGGTACCGAAAGAATTCGGTATGTAAGATGTGGATAAGGATGACACATCAGACACTATACCGAAAATAGAGGTACCGAAATATGAGAGATATTTCGGTAAATGAATTCGGTATATAGAGATACCGAAATATGAAGAGACTTCAGAGGAAGAATTTGGTATGCAAAGAGACCTAAATTTGAAGAGACTTCGGTAAGGTCTTTGTTACCGAAATAGAAGATTTACCGAACGGTGGTAAGACCAAAATATGAGAGACACTTCGGTAAGGTATGTACCGAAGATATATACCAAACGGTATTGACCGAAGAAATTCGGTATTGAAACAATTCCTTCCCAAAATGTTAAAGGAGGTACCGTCAATTATTGGGCAATTTTTTTTAACAAATATTTAACATACCTAAGGATCCCACAAGAAAGTTGAAACGTGCCTCATCTAGTGGTTTGGTAAAGAGGTCTGGAAGCTTAAGATCTGTAGGAATGAAGTGAAGTTCAATATCACCCTTAGAGATATGATCTCTAATAAAATGATACCGAATGTCAATATGTTTAGATCTGGAATGCAGCTCCGGATTGTTGGCAATGGCTATGGCACTGGAATTGTCACATAAAATCGGTACATTAGAATAGAACTTGTCATAATCTTGTAGTTGGTTTTTCATCCACAAGATTTGAGCACAAAACTTCCAGCTGCAACATATTCAGCTTCAGCAGTGGAGGTGGATACCGAATTTTGCTTCTTACTGGACCAGCTGACCAAGTTTCCACCTAGTAATTGACAGCTGTCAGTTGTACTCTTTCTATCAACCTTAGACCCTGCAAAGTCAGAATCTAAATAGCCAATTAGATCAAAACCTGAGTCCTTGGGATACCAAAGACCCAGATTCATAGTACCTTTTAGGTACCGAAAAATACGTTTCACAGCCGCCAAGTGAGATTCCTTGGGATTGGCTTGATAACGCGCACACAGACACGTAGCATACATTATATCAGGCCTACTAGCAGTTAGATATAGAAGAGACCCTATCATTCCTCTATAATTCGTGATATCAACAGACTTGCCAGCTGAATCAGCATGAATCTTAAGAGGAGGTGCCAATGGAGTTTTCATGGAAGAGCAATTTTCAAAATCAAACTTTTTCAAAAGATCACGAATATATTTATTTTGACTAATGAAAATACCTTCAGAAGATTGTTTAATTTGAAGACCAAGAAAGAAAGTAAGCTCACCCATCATGCTCATCTTATATTTACTTTTAATGAGAGAGGCAAACTCCTGACAAAGATTTTCATCAGTGGCACCGAAAATGATATCATCCACATAGATTTGAACAATAATGATATTACCTTTAGTTTTCTTGAGAAAAAGAGTATTATCAATTTTACCTCTGGTAAATCGGTTGGAGAGAAGAAAGTCAGACAAGGTGTCATACCACGCACGAGGAGCTTGTTTCAGACCATAGAGAGCCTTGTCAAGTCTGAACACATGGTAAGGATGAGTTGGATCTTCAAAACCAGGTGGTTGTTTCACATAGACTTCTTCAGCAAGTTCTCCATTGAGAAATGCACTCTTAACATCCATTTGAAAGACCCGGAAGTTTTTGTGAGCAACATGAGCAAGAAAGATTCTTATTGCTTCAAGTCTAGAGACAGGAGCAAAGGTTTCATCATAATCAATACCTTCCTCCTGCCTATATCCTTGAGCAAAAAGTCTGGCTTTATTCCGGATTACAGTACCGACTTCGTCCATCTTGTTTCGAAAAACCCACTTAGTACCTATAATGGTCTTATCGAAAGGTCGTGGCACAAGTCTCCAAACTTTGTTTCTCTCAAATTGAGACAACTCTTCTTGCATGGCAGTGACCCAACAAGAATCTGCTAGAGCTTCCTCAATTTTCTTGGGCTCGAAAATAGAGAGAAAATTCACATAGAGACAGATGTTTCCAACACCTCTTGTAGTTTGGACACCTGCAAGCTGATCACCGATAATTTGATTAATCAGATGATCTTTGGTCCATTTTTGATCTGGAGGAAAAGGTGCAGGAAATGTGTTTGGAGGTGAAGGATCGGTGGGTATAGGATGCATGTGATGAATAGGTGAAGTATGTAAGGTAGGTTCGGTGAGAGATGTGGGTTCGGTAGGAGCAATGGGTTCGGTAGCCGAAGAGGGAAGAAGAAGATACCGAGAATGGAACATATGGAGGTCCTGAAGATAGAATATTTGGAGACTCTTCTCCAACACAAGAAATAATCCATTCATGAAGTTCAGTATCATCACAAGATAAGGAAGATGTCTTGTGATCATCGAACTTCACATGTATTGATTCATCAATACATTTTCTCCATAGATTGTATACTCTGTAGACTTTAGAAGAGAGAGAATACCCCACAAATATACCTTCATCAGCTTTGGGATCAAATTTCCCAAGATGCTCTCGATCATTCAAGATAAAACACAGACAGCCGAAAACATGAAGAAAACCAATGTTTGGTTTTCGGCCATAAAAGACTTCATAGGAACTCTTATTGTGTCTTTTCACAATGATAGATCGATTTTGAGTGAAACAAGCTGTATTGACAGCCTCAACCCAAAAATAGGTTGGAAGATTTGATTCACTTAGCATAGATCTTGCAGCTTCACATAGCGTACGATTCTTCCTTTCCACAACACCATTTTGTTGTGGAGATCTTACTGCTGCAAAGTTTTGAGAAATACCTTTGTCACATAGAAAGGCATCCAAGGTAGCATTTCTGAATTCGGTCCCATTGTCACTTCTGATAGATCTGACTAATTGACCGTTGAGAACTTCAGATTTCTTGATAAAGTTTATGATTTCTTCAGGTGTATCACTTTTGTACCTGAGAAAGAATATCCAAGTGTAACGTGTGTATTCATGAATAATTACAAGAATGTACCTTTTTCCACCTAGGCTGGGTGTGCTGATAGGCCCACAAAGATCCATATGCAGCATCTGTAAAGGGGTAGAGATAGAAAAACACTTTTTTGATTTGAAAGAAGATTTTGTCAGTTTGCCTTTCTCACAAGCTGCACAAAGCTTCTCTTTTGAAAAAGAGATTTTCGGCAAGCCGACAACAAGCTCTTTGTTGGAGAGAGCATTTAACGTCTTGAAGTTGAGATGAGAAAGACGTTTATTCCAGAGCCAGTTCTTCTTTTCAGATTCTTCAGAAATAAAGCAGATGCTTTCTTCTTCAGTTGACTTGTTATTCATATTGATGACGTACACATTGTCCTTTATAAAGCCAGATAGGACAGTGTGAAACCGTTTATCAGTGATGAGACAATAAATTTCTCTGAAAATCACATAGTAACCTAAATCACATAGTTGACTAATGCTTAATAGATTATGCATCAGTCCCTCCACGTAGGCAACTTTGTTAAAAGTAATGGAACCATTAGAAAGAGTTCCATAACCTTTAGTGGAACCACGAGAGTTATCACCAAAAGTTACAGTTGGTCCCTTTTCTTTCACAAAGTTTAGAAGAAGAGATTTGTTCCCGGTCATATGTCGTGAACATCCACTATCGAGATACCATGTTTGATGATTCCCATAGACCTGCAGATATGAACAAATTAGTCCTTTGGAGCCCATTTTGAGGTGGGTTCTTTAGGGTTAGAGGAAGAAGAAGAAGGATTGTTCTGACTATATCTTTCGATATGGTCCTTTGGACAGTATTTGGCCAAATGAAAAGTGTCACCGCAGTTGTAACACTTTCGGTAGATGAATCTTTTCTTTGGTTCAAGAGAAACAACTTTTACCTTTCCTTGAGGTTTGGATTTAGAAGATTTGGAAGGGTGAGAGGAAATGGGATAGCTGTACGAAACGTGAGGGTTATGGGGAGCCGGTCCAAGGATTCCCTTTTCAAAAGAAGAAGAAGGAATGATTGAGATTCTTTTGGACTTCTTTACTTTTAAGGCTCTAGGAATGAAGTACATTGTGGTCATGGGAGATTTACCTTTTGAAGAAGGTGTAATCTTTCTTTTGTTGGAAAGATCAACAACAACGGATTTTCCTTTAGAGAGGAGAGGAGCCTCTTTAAGAGTATGGGAAGACGAAGACGAAGAAGAAGAATAAACTTCTTTTAGTTTTAAGGACATAAGAAGATCATTTACAGGCTTGACTAACTCATTTGAGTCTTGATCTTCTGTTAGAAGAGGCTTGGAAGATTTGGCTGACACAAAATAACCAAACTTTCTTGAATCACGAAGATCCATGGAGTAAACCGAGTTCGAATCTTCTGAGTTAGAATCATCCCAGTCAGAAGAATATGAGGGTAGTTTAGAAGACAGAGGAATATTATGATTAGGAAAGGGAATGTTTTCAGAAGGAGTACACACAACATTCTCTTTCCAGTAACCTAAACCATATGTTTCACCAACAACTTGATCTTGAAAAATTTTCTCAAGATTTTTAGAAGAAGTGTTCCATTTGTTTACTGTTTCTTGTTCTTTCTGAAGCTTCTTTAGAAGCTTGTTCTTCTCCTTGGCAAGCACATAGTTTAAAGTCTTCAAGTCCTCTAACTCAGTTTTTAGTTTATCAAACTGTTTTCGCTGAGATAGAGAAACTTGGAGTTGAGAGGAGAGAGACTTGACTTGAGCATTTGCTCTTTTCTTTGCATCTTTTTCATTGTGAAAAAGTACAGTTATAGAGTCAAAAGCCTCAATCTTCTCTTCATTAGTGAGAGAGTGGAAGGGATGTACCTGAGAAGAAGAAGAAGAAGAGCACTCAGCTATAAAGTCCATCCTTGATCAGAAGTCTTTTGGTTCTTCATCGAGTTTAGCCATAAGGCATTTACTCGACACTTCCTTCTCACTGTCGGAAGTAGGTTCGTCTGCCCAGTCTAAGGTTTCTGCCATTAATCCTTTGCCTCTTCTTTGAGAGTTGAAATTTCTTTCTTTTTCTCTTTTGTATTTGGCTTTGTATTTGTCAGCTTTGTCAGAAAGCTCTTTGAATGAAGAATACGGAGAAGGTTTTCTTGGATGCGATCTACCTGTAGAATTAGATCGAAGATTTGTTCTTTTAGAAGAGTTAGAAGAATTAGACTTAGAAATCCTAGAAGGATTGCTTCTACACTCAGATGCAAAGTGGCCTTTCTTACCACATGCATAGCAATCCTCCTTGGATTTGTTCAAGGAGTTTTTAGAGGAAGAAGAAAATTTTTTGTTGCTTTGAAATTTATTAGAAGAGTTCTTTCGGAACTTAGAGAAATTTGAAAGCATACTCATTTCCTCTGTCAAATGATCGACAGAGGGATCTTCTCCTTCATCATCAGCTTCACTTAGATAAGCCTCCGAGGAGTGATTCAGGTTTTCATGACTTTCTCTATCTGAATCATCAGAAGGATAGGTTATACGAGGAACACACACAGATTTCTTGGAGCCATCACTTATAAGAGCCATAGAGGGGGCTCTTATTTCTTTGAAGATGGTCTTCCTTTGTAGAAAGGTTTGTTCGTGATTATGAAACATACCATAAAGAGAAGTAAAGGGAAGACTTTCCAAGTCCTTGGAAGTCTTAATGCAAGTGGAAAGGTTATTCGAGAAATCTGGAAGACCATCCATAAATTTGCATACGACTTCCTCGTTGTCATAAAGTTTTCCAACAAGTTTTAACTCATTTAAGAGACTGTTAAAACGGTTGTAGTAGGAGGGAAGAGATTCTCCTTTTTCATGAGAAAAGAATTCGTATCTACGAATAAGAGAGATTTTCTTAGATTTCTTTACTTCATTTGTACCTTCATACAAAACACATAGGGTTGACCACATCTCTTTTGCAGTTTTAAGACTGACAAGAGATTGGTACACTTCATCAGGAAGTGATTGAGCAATGATGGTTCGCACTTTGGAGTCAAGTCCAATAATGAGCCTATCTTCATCATTGAATTCTTTTGTCGTTTTCAAAATATATCGACCAGTGGCAGAAGTTCTTTCCTCCTCTGACGAGTCATCGGAAACTTGAAAAAGATCGTCCTTTTTCTTTTCTTTATCCTTAGGAGTTTTGACAAATCTATCCCAGACTTTTGGGATAAGAGGACCTTCACTAAGAATGGTTAGATAACGACTGTCAGCTCCTTCCAAGAAGAGCATCATCCTACTTTTCCATAAGGAGAAGTTGTTCGAATTGAACTTAGGAGGTTTGACAGTAGATCCATTGTCAGAGTAGAAAGAGTTTTGAGAAGAAGACTCAGGTTTTGTAGAAGGAGATGCCATTACGGATCTGGTTTATTAGATTAAACCAACCGCTCTGATACCACTTGTTAGTCCCAAAGAAGTAAAACAAGTATTGTAGAAGGGGGGGTTGAATACAATAACACAAAATTACTTACTTTTTAATTCTTTTATTGATAATGAATATCAAGAATTACACAAAGAGAAATAAAGATTGTTGCGGAAAAAGAATAGTTAAGAACTACTCTAAACAATCTAACACTTAGAAGATATTAAGAACACAAAGACTTAATCTTAGAGAGACAAGGAAAGCTATCAACCTGCTTGAAATCTTGTGAGTATGAAATCTTGAGCTGAAAGCATGAGTAGCAAGGTGTTACCTACATCCTTTATATACTATCCAATGTAATGAGTGCAAAGGACATGCAGGAGTAAAGGCATGGGTGGTTGAGATATTGTCAATAAATTATAAGATATTTGATATGACATGTCATGTCATGACACAAAAAGGTAACTTTTGTGCTATGAAAGTACAATATCTATTATAAAATATTCATGAGACAATATTTTTGAGATCAAATAGAAAATATACATCTCAATCAAATTAAGACCAAGTGTGTATCTTCTCAAAGAAGAAAGAAGTTTCCATTCCCATTGTCAGAAGATCATTGGGAATGAGGAAGTATGTCAAATCATGAGGGTTTGACATAAATGCTCTTACAAAATAAAGAAGCAATCTGTAATAGGAAGACTACCGAAAAAGGAATTCGGTAGATGAGGTATGTGTCGAACATAGGTAGTTCGGCATCAAAGAGAAGATATGTCGAACATGAAATCGGCAAGGGTATGATCTGTCGAATAGGAATCGGCAGACTAGGCTTTGTTCACTTTTGAAGTTCATCTCAATCCGCACTGTAGACTTCCTTCATGTTGATTTTGGTTTGTCTTCGACTCACCGATCTGTTTACCCAACTAAGCTATTACAAAGAACCATAAATCAAATTACAAAGTTCAAACATCAATAAAGACTAAGGAGATGTTATCTTTAAAATCTTAGATGACCCAACAATCTCCCCCTATTTTATGATAACATCTCATATCACATAAAGTAAATGAATAATGCATTTTGACCCTTTCTCATACTCTTTTGGGTTCTTTTTCACATAGACCATTCTTTTTGTTTCTTTCTGGATTTTTTTGAGTATCCGAAATTTACAAGTATAAAAGAATGAAATCATGATATGTACAAACTATTTACGATAAACAAGAACTACTCAATGTATTAATCTTTTTAAGAAGATTACAATACAGAGGAAAAGTAAATAGATACAAACATAAAAACTACATCGAGTTTATTCAAAAGAAAAATGCGGTTCAGCATCCCTCTTCTTTAGTTCATTGGTTGTAGCCACATAGAGATCTCTTGCCGAGATTGGAATTAATTGAATAATCCCATGGAGAAAGATGGTATCGGCAATAGGGATTTGACTTGATCTGAAGAAGGAGATCTGCCCAAATGCATCGTTGAAGAAGATTCCATGAGTAGGCTCTGTAATCACAGTGGTTGAAGGAAAAGGAACCGGAGTAGGTAAGGATAAATCCAGATTTGAAAAATTCGGAACCTTTCCTTCTCTAGCCATTTGAACAAACACATCTTCCTTTTTGGATCTCGGCTTTGATTTGGGAGGCGGAAGATCAGACCTTAGAATTTCGATGATATTCTCTTCGGCAGGAGTGTGAACGATGTTATACGTCTTTCGGTATGATCTGAACTTCGTTTGGAGATCTGCAAGAAATTTGTCAACCTCAGGATTGAGAGCATTTCGGCTGTTATTCAAACAGATACCAATTTCCAATAGGCCTAAAAGCAAAGTTGGGCAATTGATACCGCACCCATTCTAAAGAGGTCAGACTTTCCAACATTGTTTCCAAATGAACCCAAGGAAATCCAGAAGCCTAAGGAAAGAACTGTTGTGGATGCGTCACAACCTGGTGACAGTCCCAAGTTCCTTGTTGCACCAAACCTCTAGAACCAGTTAAGATCACACCATCCACTGATAGAGAACCAATTTTGCAACAACTTCCTTCACATACTCTTTAAAATACTACACCTCCTACTCCAATCCCTCCCTATATTCCTTACCCCCTGAGATTAAGGAATCAAAGGAAGGAATTACATTTTAAAAGTTTGTGGATGTTTTTAAACAGTTGCATATAAATATACCTTTGGTGGAAGCCATTGAAAAAATGCCAAGTTATGTAAAGTTTTTCGAAGACATTCTGAGCAAAAAGAAAAAGTTGACTAAGTATGAGACTGTAGCCTTCACTGAAGGTTGTAGTGCTTTGTTGTCTAGTAAGATCCCTCCTAAGTTGAAAGATCCAGGAAGTTTTACAATCCCATTTCAATAGGAGGGAAGGAAATAGGAAAGGCCTTATGTAACTTAGGTGTTAGCATTAACCTTATGCCTTTATCTGTTTTTAACACTTTAGGCATAGGTGAAGCTAGAACCACCATTTTTACTTTCCAAATAGCAGATAAGTCCATAACCTACCCCAAAGGAAAGATTGAGGATGTCTTGGTTCAGGTTGATAAGTTTATCTTTCTAGCAGACTTTATCATCTTAGACTTTGAAGTTGATAAAGACATTCCCATCATTTTAGACAGACCTTTCCTAGCTACTGGAAGGACTCTGATATATGTCCAACAGGGAGAACTAACCTTGAGAGTCCAGGACCAAGAAGTGACTTTTAATGTGTTTAATTCCCTTAAGTATCTTGAAGAGAAAGAAGAGTGTTCTACACCGACCTTAATCGAATCATGGTGTCAAGAAAAAAGTTTGGGGGAGATTTTGGGAATAGGTGAGTCTGATAGTGAGGAGGATGATGCAAATTTTGAGGATTTGGAATAACTACAGGAAACTGCTGCTTTTGAGATTTTAGAAAATAAGGGATAGGAAAACCCTTGTTCCCTCCTTAGAATGTGCTCCAGACTTAGAATTGAAACAACTTCCCTCACATCTGAAGTATGCCTTTTTAGGAGATCCGGGGAAGTTGCCATTCATTATTTCAGCATCATTAGAATCTGACCAAGAGGAAAAGTTGGTCAACATGTTGAAACTTCACACAAAAGCGATAGGATGGACCATTGCAGATTTTAATGGCATAAGTCCTACTATTTGTCAACATAAGATCATCTTCGAAGATAAAGATTTCACCTTTGTTAAGCCTTAAAGAAGACTCAATCCTGTGTTGAAAGAGGTTGTCAAAAAGGAAATCTTAAAATGGCTTGATGATGGCATAATTTATCCTATTGCAAGTAGTATAGGCGTCAACCCTGTACAATGTGTACCCAAGAAGGGAGGAGTTACTGTGGTAACTAATGAGAAGAATGAACTTATACCTACTAGGATAGTATCAGGTTGGAGGATATGCATGGACTACAATAGGCTTAACAAAGCTACACAAAAAGACCATTTCCCATTACCCTTCATTGACCAGATGCTAGACAGGTTCGCAAGGAAATAGTTTTATTGTTTCTTGGATGGTTACTCTGGGTACAACCAAAATGCCATTGCACTGGATGACCAAGAAAAAACCACTTTCATCTATCCATATGGAACTTTTGCCTTTAGAATGATGCCTTTTGGACTTTGTAATGCCCCTGCCACTTTTCAAAGATGTATGATGTCTATTTTTTCTGACAGGTTGGAACACTCCATGGAAATTTTCATGGATGATTTTTCTGTATATGGGACATCATATGACCTGTGTTTGCAAAACCTTGAAAAAAGTATTCAAAGATGCGAAGAAAACATATTTGGTTTTAAACTGGGAAAGGTGCTACTTTATGGTTAAAGAGGGCATAGTGATAGGACATCTCATTTCCAAAAAAGGCATTGAAGTTGTCAAAACAAAGTTGGAAGTAATTGAAAAATTACCTGAACCAACAACAGTAAAAGAAATCAGAAGCTTTCTAGGACATGCAGGTTTTTATAGGAGGTTAATCAAAGATTTCTCAAAAATTTCAAAACCTCTCTGTATGCTACTAGAACAGGTAATGTCTTTAATTTTAATAAAAAATGTAGAAATGTTTTTCTGAAAAAGGCATTGGTCACTGCCCCTGTAGCAGTTACACCTAATTGGTCTCAACCTTTTGAGATAATCTGTGATGCCAGTGACTGGGCTGTAGGAGCTGTTTTGGGTCAAATAAGAAATAAAACATTCCACACTATTTACTATGCTAGTAAAACTTTCAATGAAGCCCAAATCAATTACACCACCACTGAAAAGGAATTATTAGTTGTGGTTTTTGCTTTTGAAAAATTCAGGTCATATTTGATGGTAACCAAAGTAGTTGTTCATACTGATCATGCTGCCATCAATTATCTCATTTCTAAAAAAGATGCAAAACCTAGGCTAATAATGTGGGTCTTGTTGCTACAAGAGTTTGATTTGGAGATAATTGATAGGAAGGGTGTGTATAATAAGGTAGCTAACCATTTATCTAGGCTAGAAAAGCAACACAAACTAGAGCACAACAGTGACATCTATGAAGTATTTGTAGATGAAAGAATTTTGACTCTCCAACATTCTATCACACCCCGGTTTGCAGATCTTGTAAATTATTTAGCTTGTGGGATCATTCCTAAGGAGCTAAATAAACATCAGAGAAAAAAGCAGATTTTTTATTCCAAAAAGATCAGATGATCAGAAGATGCATACCAGGAAAGGAAGTAACATCCGTTTTACATCATTGCCATTTAGGTCCTTGTGGAGGACATTTTGGAGGAAGTAGGACAGCTGCCAAGATTTTACAATCAAGGTTGTATTGGCCTACTTTAAACAATGATGTTCATGACTTTGCAAGAAGTTGCAATGAGTGTCAAACAAGTGGAAATATCTCTCATAGAAATGAGATGCCCCTAAATGGAATTCTAGAAGTAGGATTATTTGATGTCTAGGGAATAGACTTTATGGGACCTTTTCCACTCTCCAATAATGGTGCCTACATACTGGTTGTTGTGGACTATGTGTCCAAATGGGTGAAAGTTATGGCTTGCCATTCCAATGATGCTAGGACAGTTGTTAAATTCCTACACAAGCATATTTTCACAAGATTTGGTACACCACGTAGCTTGATAAGTGATGAAGGCTCACACTTCATAAACAACATGTTGCAATAAGTCCTGGATAAATATGACATCAAGCATAGGGTAGCTACAACCTACCTGCCCAGACCAATGGGTTAGTTAAGATATCAAACAGTGAGATAAAAGGGATTTTATCCAAAGTGGTCAAACCACACTGGAAGGATTGGGCCTCCAAATTGGATGATGCCCTCTGGGCCTACCGGACTGCCTACAAGACCCCTATTGGCATGTCTCCCTACAAGTTGGTCTTCGGGAAAGTTTGTCATTTACCCTTGGAATTAGAGCACAAAGCCTACTGGGCTATCAAGAAACTTAATTTGAATCTAGATTATGCGGGAAAGAAAAGGTTGTTACAACCTAGAGAATTAGAAGAACATAGGAATCTTTCCTATGAAAATGTCAAACTGTACAAAGAAAATACAAAAAAATGGCATGATAAAAAAATCATTTCAAAAGAGTTCACTGAGGGGAAACAAGTCCTACTATTCAATTCTAGGCTTAAATTGTTTCCAGGTAAGTTAAATTCTAGGTGAATAAGACCATATAGCAAATGTGTACCCTTATGGTGTCATAGAACTGGTAGATTCTGAAAAAGGGACAAACTTTAAGGTAAATGGACAAAGGGTGAAACCATTTTATGACCCAAAAATGCAACCACAACAACCTCTTAAGGTTGTTAACTTCATGAAATGATTAAGCTTACAAAAAGTTGTTGGACTCTTCAAAAGTCTAAAAATCTTGTGTGTTGGGTCTGAAATATGCCAAGGATGGTTACTACTTCTAGTTCAACATGGTTAATACTTCTGAAGTTAATATTCAACATGGTTACTACTTCTAGTTCAACATGGTTAATACTTCTGAAGTTAATATTCAACACGGTTACTACTTCTGTGGTTAATGTTGCTAGTTGTAGTTAATGCTGCTAGAAGAAAACAGTTAATACTTCTAGTTGTTAATACTTCTAGTTAGTACTTCTGATATTAATGCTTCTAGTTAATGCTGCTAGAAGAAAACAGTTAATACTTCTAGTTGTTAATACTTCTAGTTAGTACTTCTAGTTATTAATGCTGCTAGTTGATGGTTAATGTTGCTCAACAAGATTAGTACTGCTAGTTCAAAGTTAGTACTGCTTGAAGAGATTAATGCTGCTGAGCATGGTTAGTACTGCTAGAGTTAATACTGCTCAGAGTATTAATGCTGCTTATGATTAATACTGCTTATAAGATGGAGATCTGCATGAAAGGATAACAGCTGGATAATTTGAAGATATACATGGAAGCTTAGAGATATACATGGAAGCTTAGAGATATACATGGAAGCTTAGAGATATACATGGAAGCTTGAAGATAATGATGGAAGATATACTGAAGATATTTTAGTTATTGTAATTATCTTTTTATTCAGTATATGTATAGATTTGATAGAATAGTTTAGATAGAGATTAATTTTTCATTCTAAGTTTTTCTTTTAGAGAGAAAAACAACCTCAAGGCATAGATCCTAATTCTAGAGAAGTAGAATTCGTATTGGTGAGCCTGTTCATCAATATTGAGGTTGAGTGAGTAATCTTGTAACTTCAAAGCATCAAATAAAAGCTTACAGTTTGTTATTCATATTTACTGTGTTGATTTACTGTTTCATTGAATATCAAAGTGTTATTCCGCAAACTTCTTTGATATTGTTTCTGAGAATTAATTCTTGTTGAGAATTCGATCCTGACAAGTGGTATCAGAGCAAGTATTCTCAGAAACCTGCAATCATCATTCTTCCTTGAAATCATAAATCATCAATGGCTAAAGTTTCAGATTCTTCAAGCACAGAAATCCCCACAGAGGTAATGTCTAATCTTTGCTCTAAAACTTGTTTGGAAACTGTTAAAAGGTACAGGGATCACAACCAGACAATGTGTGATGACCTTAAAAGATTAAAGAGAGATATAAAAGACTATGTAAGAATTGTTGAGAGGTTTGAGGAACAAATCAAGAGTTTCCAAGCCAATGAACTTCAACATTCTTATGATACAAATTACTGGAAGTGGGAGAAGAATGACCTAGAACTTCAGCTGAAAAAGTCTAAAGAGGAGAATGAGAAGATAAAGAGTGAGTTTGAGAAAGCCAAGCTGGATATTGAGAAATTTTCCAATGCTTCTAAAGCAATGGACTCTTTGCTCCAAACTCAAATCCATGATAAACTTAGAAGAGGAATAGGCTATAACACCACACCACCACCATACAACAACAATTACATCCCTCCTATATCAGACTTGCTAGAGACCAAGAATAGGAAGGAATTGCCTGTTGGAGCCACTAAGGTAGATCCTTTAGACAAAGTGGTGGTTAAAACAGACTCTGAAGAAGAGAACTCTAGTGAAAAGAGTAAGGAGAACACTGGGAGTGGTGAGATTCCTCTAGAAAATAACATTATCACCAATGAGGGATGTGGAAAGGCTTGGGTCAAATCTAAGGACATAGAAAAGACAGAGGGAAAGTCTGGTAAGGTCCACTACAAACAGACAACAGTTGTGAATCCTGTCCCTTGCAAACAGTGTACTTGCAATAAATCTGAGCCCCAAAAACATGATAAAAGGAGGGGAAATCAAAGAAACTGGAATAATCAGTGGGCACAAAAACAAGGGGTTGATCTGAGTAAAATCAATAGACCAAAACCTTGTTTTATCTGTGGCAAATTGAATCATCTTGCCAAACACTGTTATTTCAACCCTATCAACCAAAGAGTCACTTTTCAAAGAAAGCCACAAAACTCTTTTGGTTATAGGAATAAAAGAAGGAATCAATTGGCTGAGAAAAGAGCACCTTTAAAGTCTCATGCTCAGAACAAGTTTGCTAATACAAAGAAAAATGCTCCAGATAAGCCAAGGAGTAATTTAAAGACAAAGAAAGCAAACAACTTTGTTCAAGTTTGGGTTCCAATTGTAAAGAAACCTGTTAGTACTGCTATCCCAGATAGTACTGCTAACAGAAATAGTGTTGCTGCAACCAATACTAGTGCTAACAAGGATAGTGCTTCTACTAGTATTAATGTTGCAAAGCCTATAATCTTGACAAAGTATTCCAGCCATGAGATTCCTAAACAACTCATTCAGACCAAACTGACAGATTATATAAATGAGAAAGGACAACCCAAGACCACTTTGGCTTGGGTTCTCTCAAAGACTAACTGATTTATCAAGTGTGTAGGGCAATCAAAAGCTCAAGAGGAAGAGCATTTTGAAATGAAGATAATGATTGCTCTTGGCACATAACAAGGAACATGGATTGCCTTCAAATTCTTTAAAAAGATTTGATGGAGGACATGTTACTTTTGATCCAGCAGAAGGTAAGAAAAGTGAAAAAGGTATAGTTTCAAAAGAAAAAGTAACTTTTGAAAATTTTATGGTATATGGTACTACTAACCTTGTGTCTGTAAGTGTTTCAGGTTGCTAATACTGAAAGGTAGTTAGTACTTCTAGCTCAATGAATACTGTCAGACTGTGTTAATGCTGCTGGTATGTGTTACTACTGCCAGTCTGTGTTAATGCTGCTGATAAGTGTTACTACTGCTAATGTAAGTTTTCTATACCTAAAAATGATCTTCAATGATTTAATGTCAAACCTGGATATCAATCAAAAAGCTTTTATCTGTATCCAAGGTTTGTACAAGAAGTACTTAATAATGAATTGACGGACATACCTCACTTTGATGAGGTATATGTACCTAAACCCCCTAAAGGCAAGGTTTTCTCAAACATGAGAAGATCTGCTAGGGACTCTGAAGGAGTTGACACCCCATTGTTCTCAACAATGATGGTGGTGTCCCACAATCAAGAAGGTAAGGCATCAGGGTCAAAGCCCTCATTAGACCAACCCACTGATGACCTATCCACACCTTCCACTACCAAGCATAAATCTTCAGATTCCTTTTGTCAAACCAACATTCCCCATTACTATATTATATAAGAAAAGATACTGAAGGTTCCTTCCCTTCTTGTATCCTCAACCTCAAAACCTACAAGCCCTCTGATGGAGCATTTTTCATCAGAGAATATCCAAAGGGAAACCATAGAGGTGTCTCCCAACCTCAAGAAGGTGCTCAATAAGGAGATGCAAGAGCATATGGGTTGTAAGGCTCACACTACTGACTTTGCACAAAGTGCATGACAGGACAGTGTGAACATATCTAAGACCTTCCCCATGGCAACTTTAGATGAGTAATTATCTAAAGGTCCCAGGTGCCAAGAAACCAAGGGAGTAGAAGGTGCTTCTGCTAGGCAGAAGATCTCTACTAAAAGATCCAAGGATCCTTCAAAGGTGGTAAACACATCTAAAGGAGGTGAGGACAGTTTAACTACAAAGAATTGATGGAGACACTTGGTACAATTAGTCTGAAAGTTCACAATCAAATTATGGAGATAAAAGAGATAAAAAGGAGCACAGATCATGATTATTTCAAAAAGGGGGAGACTTAAACAACTGAACTTGAGAAGACATGAGAAGGAGAATCAAGTTGATATGAAATCTTATTTTGAGGGGGAGATAAGTGAAGAAGCTGAAATAAAGCATTAACTACAGCAGAAACAGAAAAGAAGATAACAGCAGAAACTGAATCAAGAAGAACTAGAAGTTGCAGAAAGTTTTGAAATTATCATAAAGACCCTATGTTGAAGAACTTAACTTCTCAGTTTTGAAAAGTTAAGTTAGGGGGAGATTGTTGGGTCTGAAATATGCCAAGGATGGTTACTACTTCTAGTTCAACATGGTTAATACTTCTGAAGTTAATATTCAACATGGTTACTACTTCTAGTTCAACATGGTTAATACTTCTGAAGTTAATATTCAACACGGTTACTACTTCTGTGGTTAATGTTGCTAGTTGTAGTTAATGCTGCTAGAAGAAAACAGTTAATACTTCTAGTTGTTAATACTTCTAGTTAGTACTTCTGATATTAATGCTTCTAGTTAATGCTGCTAGAAGAAAACAGTTAATACTTCTAGTTGTTAATACTTCTAGTTAGTACTTCTAGTTATTAATGCTGCTAGTTGATGGTTAATGTTGCTCAACAAGATTAGTACTGCTAGTTCAAAGTTAGTACTGCTTGAAGAGATTAATGCTGCTGAGCATGGTTAGTACTGCTAGAGTTAATACTGCTCAGAGTATTAATGCTGCTTATGATTAATACTGCTTATAAGATGGAGATCTGCATGAAAGGAAGCTTAGAGATATACATGGAAGCTTAGAGATATACATGGAAGCTTAGAGATATACATGGAAGCTTGAAGATAATGATGGAAGATATACTGAAGATATTTTAGTTATTGTAATTATCTTTTTATTCAGTATATGTATAGATTTGATAGAATAGTTTAGATAGAGATTAATTTTTCATTCTAAGTTTTTCTTTTAGAGAGAAAAACAACCTCAAGGCATAGATCCTAATTGTAGAGAAGTAGAATTCGTATTGGTGAGCCTGTTCATCAATATTGAGGTTGAGTGAGTAATCTTGTAACTTCAAAGAATCAAATAAAAGCTTACAGTTTGTTATTCATATTTACTGTGTTGATTTACTGTTTCATTGAATATCAAAGTGTTATTCCGCAAACTTCTTTGATATTGTTTCTGAGAATTAATTCTTGTTGAGAATTCGATCCTGACATTGTGTAACACCCTAAAAATAGGGATAACAAAATTCCGGAAAAATGGACATATGGTATATAGATTTGCCAAAGCAAGAGCCTCCCAAAAAAGGGAATATATATAAGACCTGTTTAATCACAGTTTTTAATTCAACGGGAATAAACAACAACCATCTAATCTAATTTCTATAACAGAAATAAGATTACAAAAAGGGTGTCGCCTATAGACCCAAAGGAGTCTTTCACAAAAGATGCGCCCCAATGCACATCCCCAAACTCACACGGAAGTGCACCTAAACCTTCTTAAGCGTGGCGCCACTAGAACTTAAGATACACATAGACACCAAACAAGCGTTAGGCCAAAAATCCTAGTGAGCTGTACAAATAATAATGGGCCAACAATTGCAATACATGAATGGCATTTAATATGAAATTTACAAATGTGGAGTCAATGGGGGAGACCCATAGCACCAATCAAGTTCCACCCAAAGAGTCGATACACCTTGATGCCAACTACCATAAGTGACATCCGAAAGTCCCGGCACATCCGAGGACTACAACCATGACATTACCTCGAATGGCGGAGGTCTAGGTACATACCATTACGGTGGCACCCAAGACTATATCCTCCTAGTGTTTACCGACTTGGTTCGTCCAACAATGTCTTTCGTAGGCCTCAAGCACTAAAATTTTTATACAATAATCTCGATACCAAATATGGCTATCACATTTAGATTTATTGTTCAACCAATTCAGGCATAATCTCTATATATGCTTTATAACTCATTTATTCCCGTCCACATGATCATATTTCCACATAATGAATTACCAACTAATACAATGCAAGTTCTATAATTCTTTATCCATGGGAACTTAATAAAATCATTACCATCGCAGAGACTCCAAATAGATCATTGAATCAAGATTAGGTCAAAGGCTTTCATATAACTAGAAGTTCCCATAGTGTATAGTATATATAATCCATGTATAAAGAAATGACAACAATAAATAACATATTATAATGTGTATCTAGTTTTGATAAGGTTTAGGAACTCACAATCTAGTTTTTTGGTTAAAACATAGAAAATAGTAAACCCTAGAAGTTGATAGTGGAAGACTTGGTTGAGAGGAGTAGAAATCTGGCTAAGAACACTTCAATAAATGCCTTGGAGTTGCCTTGAAGACCAATAAATTGGATAATCAGATAATTTTTGCCATGTCAGCACAACATTAAATGTTACTCGTCGTTGTTTTGAAGAGGTGGCGGGTAGTAAGGATATAGCATGCAGAGGAAAAGACTTTTTGAAACTCAATATATCAACTCTTAGACTTTCACACCCTCTACGCTCTATGCTACCACCGCCGACAATCTTCAAAATCGTACCCTGACCTTTCTGATCATCGTACCACCAGTCCCTACCTACCATATTCAGGCGAAAACTTTTTCCCTCTACGATTCGAGCAAGTACGAGGATAGACTTCTCTAGCCGAGGCCCTAGTATGCACACCCTCGTTCTCCTATCAAAACCCAAAAATCTTCTCCTATGTGTTTTCCCTCGATATGAATATAAGGCGGCAGTCACAGGCCCGTGGTGGAAGGATCACTCGGAGTCAAGCAAGACTCAAAACAAAACCCATGACATCCGAAGAAGGTTCGACCATTGTGCTCTCTAAGAACCCCTCGTCCAACTCATCCAAATCAAGTAGACAATAGGTCTACAGAAATGTGGATCACCTGCGCACTTTGGTTGAAGTTGTAAAATCAATAGGTAATTCAACTTCTTCGCCAACCACACGAGGTTCCAATGTCCATGAGTCATCAACTTCTCAAGGTAAGAAGCGCCCACTCATTCCTGAACTCAATATTCCGCTTTGTGAACCACCACAAGAACCTAGAGTCGGTATTGGTGCCACATTGCACCATGTAACCCCCTAAAAATAGGGATAACAAAAAATTCCAGAAAATAGAAATATGGTATATAAAACTTGCCAAAGCAATCGAGCCTCCCAAAAATGGGGAAAGAATAATCATCTGTTTAAGTACAAGTTACAAATCTAATGATGGGAAAATAACAACCTAATAATCTAATTTCATTCGAAATAAGATTACAATTCGGGTGTTATCTGAATTTCCCCAAAATGAAGTCTTCTATTGTTGGGAACTGAAGATGTGTCTAAGTGATTAATACTGCCAGGCTTTCAGGATTACTACTGTTAGTTGAATTAGTACTGCTTGGAGAGTTAGTACTGCTAGTAGTTAGTACTGCTGAAGATTAATGCTGCTCAAAAGGTTAATGCTCCTGGTGAAGATTAGTACTGCTCAGAGTATTAATGCTGTTATGACTTAATACTGCTTATTTGATAATCAAGATACGCGCAGATCAAGGCTGAAGATAATCATGGAAGGTTGAAGATAATTATGGAAGAATATACTGAAGATCTTTTATGTTTTGTAATTATCTTGTATTCAATCTTGGTTTATACAGTATAGAATAGTTTGATAGATAAGTAATTCAATTCTGAGTTTTTGTTTTAGAAGAGAGAATTAACCTCAAGGTTTACAATCCTAATTCTAGAGAAGTAGAATTCGTCTTGGTGAGCCTGTTCATCAAGATCGAGGTTTTGTTTGAAAGCTTGTAACTTTAATCATTCAATAAAGTTTACAAGTTGTGATTCATTCTTTACTGTTACATTGATATTTTGAATATTAAAGTGTTATTCCGCAACTTCTTTAATATTGTTTCTGAGTTTTATTATTCTTGTTAAGAATCAGATCCTGACAAGTGGTATCAGAGCCAAGTATTTTCAAAACCCTTCATTCATCATGGACAACACAATTGAATCAACCAGTACTCTTGTTTCAAAGGTTCCCATGCTCAAACCGAATGAGTTTGACATGTGGAAAATTAGGATCAAGCAGTACATCTTCCTTACAAACTTTTCTATGTGGGACATTGTTGAGAATGGTCCCTCTGCTGAAGGTAAAATTGGACAAGATGGAAGAAGACCACCTCCAAAAACTGATGCTGAGAAGAAAGTGAGACAATTGGAGATGAAAGCCTTAAGCACCCTGCTTTTGGCCATTCCTAATGAGTATCAACATCAGTTTCATCACTGCACTGATGCTCAGATTCTATGGAATGCTTTAGAGAAGAGATTTTCTGGCACCAAGAGCACTAAGAGGAATCAAAGGGATATTCTCAAGCAGCAATATGAGAATTTTACATCTTCAAAAAATGAGTCTATGACTCAAACTATTGACAGATTCAATAAGTTAATTGGTGAGTTGGATACTGTTGGAGTTCAGATGGAATAAGATGATCTCAACCGAAAGTTCCTCAGATCTCTTGGAGATGAGTGGACCATGTACACTGTCTCATTCAGACCGAATGACATGTTGGAAGAAAAGGAACTGGATGATCTGTACAATGATCTGAGAGTGTTTGAATCTGAAGTGGAAGCAAAGAAGAAGCCTACTGGATATGTTCATAATGTTGCACTCCTATCAGCATCAACTGATTCTACTGCTAACCCTGAATCAGTTAATGCTGCCAGTGGAATAAATCAAGAAAAAGGCAATGAATCTGTTTTTGAAGCCTTTCTTTCCAGCCATGGTAACTCTTCTTTAATCAATGATGACTTGGAACAGATTCATCCTGATGATCTTGAAGAGATGGATATTAAATGGCAGATGGCCATGCTTTCTATGAGGGTGAAGAAGTTCATTAAAAGGACTGGGAGGAACAACTTCTCCCAAAGAAGAGAAGATGGAGCAGGCTTTGATAAGTCAAAGGTAGAGTGCTACAAGTGTCACATGAAGGGAAACTTTGCCAGGGAATGCAGAAATGGAATGTCTCAAAACAACCACCAACAAGCTCAGACTGGAAGCTTCAACCAGAACAGAAACTCTGCTCAAGCTCTTGTTTCTCAACAAGGAATGGGGTTTGACTGGAGTGATCAAGCAGAAGAGGCCATTCAAAATCAAGCTCTCATGGTAGAGGTATATGATCTCCCAACTGAGGTACTTTCTAATCTCTGTTCTCAAACTTGCATAGACACTGTGAAAAGGTACAGGGATCACAACCAGAGTATGAGTGATGACCTTAAGAGATTAGAAAAGGATAGAAAAGACTATGTGAAAATTGTTGAGAGGTTTGAGGAACAAATTAAAGGTTTCGAAGACAATGAACTTCAACACACATATGATACAAATTACTGGAAGTGGGAGAAAAATGATCTAGAAATCCAACTGACAAAGTCTAGAGAGGAGAATGAAAAGTTGAGAGGAGAGCTAGCCAAGGTTAAGCTGGATGTGGAAAAGTTTTCATATGCTTCTAAAGCCATGGATTCAATTCTAAAGGTCCAAATCCATGATAAGCTTAAACCAGGAATTGGGTACAATACCACACCACCACCATACAACAACAACTACATCCCTCCTAAATCAGACTTGCTAGAGACCGAGGATAAGAAGGACTTGCATGAGGGAGCCACTAAGATAGATCCTTTAGATGAAGTAGTTGTTGAGGACAAGACTGAGAAAGAAGCTGGTAAGAGTAAGGATAACACTGTGAGTGGTGAGATTCCCTTAGAAAATAACATTCTTACCAATGAGGGTGGTGGAAGGGATTGGGTCAAATCTGATGGTGTAGAGAAGACTGAGGGAAAGTCCAAAAAGGTCCATTACAAGCAGACTACAGTTGTGAATCATGTTCCTTGCAAACAGTGTGCAGGTAATAAATATGAGCCCCTAAAACATGATAAAAGGAGGGGAAATCAAAGAAATTGGAATAATCAGTGGGCTCAGAAACAAGGAGTTGATCTGAGTAGAATCATCAGACCAAAACCTTGTTTCATATGTGGCAAATTGAACCATCTTGCCAAGCACTGTTATTTTAATCCTATGAACCAAAGGATAAATTTTCAAAGATCTGTGCAAAAACCCTTTGGTTATAGGAAGAATGAAAGGAACCATGTGGCTAAGAAACATGTTAAATCTAAAAGCCACATGAAGAAAAAGACTGTAAAAGAGAGTGTCAAGATCTGGGTTCCCAAAAGCACTAAAACTGTTAGTACTGCTACCACAAATAGTACTGCTGACAAAGATAGTGCTTCTAGAAGCAATACTACTGCTATCAATGTTAGTGCTGCTGAGAGTATTAGTACTTCTAAAACTAACATTGTTAGTACTTCTTCAAATGTTAATGCTGCTAACTCTGTTAGTACTTCTAAAATTAGTACTGCTTCTAGTGTTTGTGCTTCAAGACCAATCATCTTGACAAAGTACTCCAGTAAAGAGTTTTCTGAATTTAAAAATCTCATCAAAAAGGAGTGCAAGTACTTTGATGAGAAAGGGAGGCCCAAGACCACTTTGGCTTGGGTTCCCAGTCAATACTAATTGATTTATCTTATGTGCAGGGCAACCAGCAGCTAAAGGGAAAGAGCATTTGGCATGTTGATAGTGGTTGCTCTAGGCATATGATAGGGAACATGGCTTGCCTCAAGAATTTCAAGAAAATTGATGGAGGGCATGTTGCCTTTGGTAATACTCCAGATGGAGGTAAGATTAGTGGTAAGGGTGATGTAACAAAAGGTAGGATGACATTTGAAGATGTCTTCTATGTTGAGCAGTTAAGATACAACCTGTTAAGTGTATCACAGGTTTGTGACAAAAAGCGTAGTATATTATTCACTTATTCTGAATGCATTATCCTTGCTCCTGGATTCAAGGTAGTTGATGAAAAGATGATACTACTGAGAACTCCTAGAAAGGATAATGTCTATTGTTTGGATATGGAAAATGTTTCAAATGATTCATCCCTAAACTGTCTTGTTTCAAAAGCCTCTTTGGATGAATCATCACTTTGGCACAGAAGGATGTGTCACATGAACTTTAAAACAATGAATAAACTTGTTAAAAACAACCTTGTAAGAGGTCTGCCTTCAAAAGTCTTTTCATGTGATGATCATTGTGTTGCTTGTCTCAAAGGCAAACAACATAAAACTTCTCATAAGTCCAAAG
This sequence comes from Arctium minus, assembly GCA_954870635.1. Taxonomy (NCBI): domain Eukaryota; kingdom Viridiplantae; phylum Streptophyta; class Magnoliopsida; order Asterales; family Asteraceae; genus Arctium; species Arctium minus. The sequence goes on along the minus strand of OX941092.1, from coordinate 68,296,857 downwards.
AGTGGAACACAATTTCTTCTTCTCTTCAGTTGTTGCATATGGATCTGTTTGGTCCTACAAATGTTATGAGTATAGGTAAGAAATCATACTGCTTAGTTATTGTTGATGATTACTCTAGATTTACTTGGGTGTATTTTCTAAGGACTAAGGATGAGACAAGTGGACTGATCAAATCCTTTATTCTAAGAATTGAAAACCAAACAAATCAAAAGGTAAAAGTCATTAGGTCAGATAATGGTACTGAATTTAAAAATCTTGACCTAAACACCTTTTGTGAGGAAAAAGGAATTGAAAGGCAATAAGTGCTCCTAAGACTCCACAACAAAATGGTGTTGCTGAGAGAAGAAATAGGACACTGATTGAGGCTGCTAGATCTCTATTTGTTGATTCAAAACTTCCAATTACTTTCTGGGCTGAGGCAGTTAATACTGCTTGCTATGTCCAAAACAGAGTTCTAGTAGTCAAGCCTAAAAACAAGACACCATATGAGCTTTTAAATACAAGAAAACCATTTATTGGATTTTTCAAACCTTTTGGGTGTCCTTGTACCATTCTCAATACCAAAACTCACTTAGGAAAGTTTGATAGCAAAGCAGATGATGGTTTTCTTGTTGGTTACTCATCTCAGAGTAAGGCCTACAGAGTGTTTAATTCTTCTTCTAGAATAATTGAGGAAAGTGACAATGTCAAATGCAATGAGAACACACAAAATCCTATTGGTTCAGGTTCTCAGTGGTTATTTAACATTGATTCACTAACTAACTCTTTAGGTTTCAGTAGTGATTATCATGCAGAATCAGGAAGTAGAGGATCGGGGGAAGAACAAGTACAAAATATTATTCCTCAGTCTGTGATCTTTCCAATTCCTACAATGGACCCTGTTGAAATCTGTGAAAGGGAGAATGTTACTGAACCAAGTCAGAGTGAAGAAGAAAGAAGAGATGAGGAGAATTTAGAGCATGAAGAGCCAGAAGCAGCTGATGAGATTCCCTCAGCTAACTTAAATGATTCCAATTTAGATGTGGGAATTAATGAAGAACCTAGTCTTCAGTCAAGAACTCAGAAGAATCATCCTCCTGAGCTGGTAATAGGAGACATCACTTCTCCTATGATGACTAGGAATCAAAGCAGACTTCAAGATCTGCAGGATCAGCAGCATATAGTACTCTCTTGCTTTCTATCTCAGATTGAGCCTAAGAAGGCTTATGAGGCAATGAAAGATTCAAGTTGTATAGAAGCCATGCAAGAAGAGTTGCTACAGTTTAAATTGCTAGATTTTTGGGACTTGGTGGACCTTCCAAAAGGTCATAGAGCAATTGGCACCAAGTGGATTTTCAGAAATAAAAAGGATGAGAGAGGAATAGTAATCAGGAACAAAGCAAGGCTAATGGCACAAGGGTACACTCAGGAAGAAGGCATAGACTATGAGGAAGTTTTTGCTCCAGTTGCACGGGTAGAGGCAATTAGGCTGTTTCTAGCCTATGCCTCAGATATGTAGTTCAAGGTATATCAGATGGATGTGAAGAGTGCCTTTCTATATGGAACAATTGATGAAGAAGTATATGTTTGTCAGCCCCCTGGATTTGAGAATCCATCATATCCTGACAGAGTATACAAACTGAAGAAAGCTCTCTATGGTCTACATCAAGCCCCAAGAGCATGGTATGATACTCTGTCTACCTATCTCTTGGAAAATGGGTTTGAATGAGGAATAATTGACAAAACCCTTTTCATTAGAAGAAGTAATAAGGACATCCTACTTGTTAAGATCTATGTGGATGACATCATATTTGGATCCACAAAAGATCAAATGTGTAGAGACTTTGAAGAGTTGATGCACAAGAGCTTCAAAATGAGTTCAATGGGTGAACTCACCTTCTTCCTTGGGCTTCAAGTGAAACAGCAGAAAGATGGGATTTTCATAAGTCAATCAAAGTATGTGAAAGACATCCTAGATAAGTATGGTTTATCAGACTCAAAGCCAGCAAGCACACCAATGGAAACACACAAACAGATCACTGCTGATCTTGAGGGGGAGGATGTTGATGTCCATGTTTATAGATCAATGATTGGATCTCTCATGTATCTCACAGCCTCAAGACCAGATATCATGTTTCCAGTGTGTGTGTGTGCCAGATTCCAAGTCAAGCCAAAGCAGTCACATCTTCAAGCTGTTAAGAGGATTTTCAGATACTTAAGAGGGCAACCTAGATTAGGTCTTTGGTATCCTTATGAATCTACTTTTGATTTGATTACATATTCAGACAGTGACTTGGGTGGTGCTAATATGGATAGAAAGTCTACTTCAGGAGGATGTCAGCTTTTGGGTGCAAGACTAGTATCTTGGCAGTGTAAGAAGCAAACCACAGTGTCCTTATCCACAACAGAAGCTGAGTACATTGCTGCTGCAAGTTGCTGCTCTCAGGTTCTATGGACTCAGAATCAAATGCTGGACTATGGGGTAAACTTCCTTCACACTCCAATCTTCATTGACAATAGCAGTGCTATTAGCATTGTTAACAATCCAGTCAAGCACTCCAAAACAAAGCACATTGAAATCAGGTATCACTTTATTAGAGACTGCAATGAAAAGAAGCTTATTCAAGTTGCTAAAGTTCACACTGACAACCAGTTTGCTGATCTATTCACTAAAGCTTTTGATGTGGGTAGATTCACTTTCTTGGTCACAAGTGTGGGCATGATCAACTCTGAATGAGCTCATGTTTAAAAAGTGTTTGTATACCTGTTATTTGTTTATTTTGTTTGGTGCTACTAATCATCTTTCTCAGGAAGTTTATTGCCCTGCTCAGACTAACACAAGCTTCAACAGTGTAAGTATAGTTAATGCTGCCAGTGCAGTTTTAATGCTGCCAGTGCAGTTTTAATGCTGCCAGTGCAAAGTTACTACTGCAGGTTCATTATTACTACTGCTAGTCTGAGTTACTACTTCAGGTATGTGTTAATACTGCTAGTAGTTAATACTACTAGAAGTTAATACTGCTAGTTAGTTAATACTGCTAGTAGTTAATACTGCTAGTTCGTTAATACTGCTAGTTAGTTACTACTGCTCTCAGTTAATACTGCGAGTGGTTAGTACTGCTTTAACGGAAAATAGGGTTAATACTGCTTCTTTCCCGAATCATATAAATACCCTCTTTGCCCGCCTAAAAGCTCACAACGACTCTTTGAATACTGTTCATCTTCTATCTAACTCCTTTCTCTCAAGTAATCAGTATGTTTCAGTCAAGAATCCTCAAGAACGATGGCATTCATGGCGTTTATTGATGAACACAATGAGATCGCAATGCTTCAAAAGCCGAAGCAGGCTGATGGATTCCATCAAATAGTCGATTTTCTCAAGACCGGTCATATAGCGTATGCTCTTACTGTGTCACCACCAATCTTCATCGAGCACCAGAAGCAATTTTGGGCCAATGCCACCACTGTTACTGAAAACGGTGTGCAGATTATCAAGACAAGGGTGTGTGACAAACCCTTGATAGTTACTGAATAGGTCATTCGCATTAGTCTACGTCTAGACGATGCCTCAGGTATTACCTTTATCCCTAATGAGGAGCTGTTTTCCCATATCACAAGAATGGGGTATGAAGGCCAACAGGGTGTTTTCAAATTTTACAAAGCTAATTTTTCTTCCCAATGGCAGTTCTTTGTTCATACCCTTATGCACTGTATATCTAGAAAAACTACTGGATGGAGTCAGTTCAGCAGTACCATTGCTTATGCTTTGGTCTGCTTGTCTACTGCGAGAAAGTATAATTTCTCAAAAATGATTTTCAATGACCTTGTGTCAAACTTGGATAATAAAAAGAGTTTCTATATGTATCCAAGATTTGTCCAGGCAGTTATAACCTCTGAATTGACGAATATACCTCAGTTTAATGAGGTATATGTACCTAAAATCCCTAAGGGCAAGGTCTTTTCAAATATGAAAAGATCTGCCAAGGACTCGGAAGGAGTTGACACCCCATTGTTCTCTACAATGATGGTGGTGTCCCACAACCAAGAAGGTATGGCATCAGGGTCAAGGCCCTCACTAGACCATCCCACTGAGAGCCAAACCCAACCTTCAACCACTATATTACTTCCTCAGTCTCTTGTTCATAAGTCAACACCTGTGTTAACCAAAACTTATGCTAAGAGAAAGGTACACAAGGCTCCTTCCCTTGTTGTACCTCCTACAAACCCAGAACCTCAAAGCCCTCTAATGGAGCATTCTCCATTAGAGAATATCAATAGGGAAACCACTGGGCTGTCTCCCAACTCCAAGGAGGTGCTTACTGAGGAGATGTATGAGCATATGGGTGAGAAGGTTGCCACTACTCCTACTAGCACAGAGGAGGCCAGTGGTAACATCACTAAGACCTTCCCCATGGCAACTTTGGGTGAGCAATCATCCAAAGGTCCCAGGTGCCAAGAAACCAAGGGGGTGGATGGTGCTTCTGCTAGGCAGAAGACCTCCACTACTAAATGTTCCAATGATCCATCAAAAGGGGTTAACACTCCTGGAGAAGGTGAGGATAGATATGACTACCATGAATTGATTTCTGCCATGTCCAAAATGGCAACTGAACTGGATGCTCAAAATAAGGTTGTCAATGAACTCAAGAAATTCATCATCAACCAACAGGAAGAGATCAGCAGCTTAAAGAAGTTGGTTCAGAAGGTGGTTCAAAAGAAGAAGAAGAAAAGGTTTGTGCTCAGAAGAAGAAACCCAGTGGATGATGCTCCCAAAAAGGGGGAGTCAGAAGCTGAGGTCAACTTGGAGAGGGAGATACATGGAGTTGAGGGGGAGTTTGATGTACAAACAGAAACAGGGCTTGTGTTTGAAGAAGCAGCAGTAACAGATAGAGCAGCAGAAACAGTTAATGCTGCTGAAATAAATGAAGCAGCAGAAATTGTTAAAGAGATATTAACTGACCTCATTAGCAGAAATTTGGAAGAATTTGAAATAGCTGAAGCTCTAATCAAGGCTAAACATGATACTCCCAAGGTCACTTCAAAGGCCAAAGGAGTTGTCATCAAAGAAAAGGGTGAGGTTATCAAGAAAGCAAGTGTTGAGAAGGTAGCAAGCAAGGATAAAGGCAAAGCCAAGATAGTGGAATCTGACCAACCACTTAAAAAGCAAAAGTTGATTGAGTCAGATGAAGCTTTGGCTAGGAAGATTCAAGCAGAACTTGAGCAAGCTGAAACAGTTCAAGTGAAGAAAGATAGGGAGATGGCAAAAGCTCTAGCTGCAGAGCTTAATGAAGTATATCAACAGAGCATGGAAACAGAGATAGCACAGAAGAAAGCTGCAACTCTAAAGAAGCCTGTGATGATCAAAATGGCTGCTAAGAAGAGGCAACCTTCAAAGACCTACCTTGGCACTCAAGAGAGAAAGAAGATGATCACTTTCCTCAAAGGTGTTGTGGGAGTTAAAAAGGAGACGTTCTCAAAGATGTCTTTTGATCAAATCAAAGGGTTGTATGATGCAGAGATGAATAAGCTTCAAGAAAATGACAGAGCCAGAGTTGAAGTGGAAAAGAGGATGAAAGAGAGTAATGACTTTCTAATAGAAAAACCTTTTCCTGATGATCAAGAAACTCCAAAGAAAGAAGCTACTCTAGGTGAAAGTTTGAAAACTTTGAAAAGAACTAAAATGAGGGCAAGAAGAAAACTTGTTAAGAAACCTAGAGTGGCTGAGGAAGTAGCTGAACAAAAGGTAGCTGAAGAAGAAGGGGCACCTAAGTCTGAAGAAAAGAAAGCTCAATCTCAGGAAGAACCATCAAGTACTTATGATGTAAATATGTACATGGTGGTGATGGAGAAAGTTCCTGAGCCTATAACTGCTGAACCAGTTGGTGTCAAGCCTTCTGAGATTGTTCCCTGGGATACTATGGAAGTAGATGGAAAAGAGTATATTAGGCTGAAAAGGAAAGATGAAAAGTTTGAAGTGTATCCTACTTGGGCCAAGATAGTAAGAGTATGCTCCAGATCTGATTTAGAGGAAATGTTTGAAGTGGGGATGAAACTATATGCTGACAAACTGAAAGCTCCAGGGATACCAGTTACAAAACTTGTGATGGAATATCTGTGTATGTTATTCAAGCCAGAGGAAGTTCAGCATGTTATCAGAAATGTTTTCAAAACTATCAACAACTGGACTTTGTATGAAAGAAGTGGAGTATATGCACTGGCTATGGATACAAGTCACTTTGAATACTTCTTACTGGATAGAATCTACAACCATAGCAGGTTAAAGTTGCATGCTATGTTGAAGAAGAAGCTTGGTTGTGCACCTGATTCTGAAATGGCAAGATATTTGATCCAGAGAATTATCAATCAAAGTTTGGGGCTTAATCCTGATATAGGTGTATGAAAAATAGAGTTTTGGGAGCATCTGAAGAACTTGACTTCTTTTCTCTAAAAGTCAAGTTAGGGGGATATTGTTGGGAACTGAATATGTGTCTAAGTGATTAATACTGCCAGGCTTTCAAGATTACTACTGTTAGTTGAATTAGTACTGCTAGTAGTTAGTACTGCTGAATATTAATGTTGCTCAAAGGGTTAATGCTGCTGGTGAAGATTAGTACTGCTCAGAGTATTAATGCTGCTATGACTTAATACTGCTTATTTGATAATCAAGATACACGCAGATCAAGGCTGAAGATAATCATGGAAGGTTGAAGATAATTATGGAAGAATATACTGAAGATCTTTTATGTTTTGTAATTATCTTGTATTCAATCCTGGTTTATATAGTATAGAATAGTTTGATAGATGAGTAATTCAATTCTGAGTTTTTGTTTTAGAAGAGAGAATTAACCTCAAGGTTTACAATCCTAATTCTAGAGAAGTAGAATTCGTCTTGGTGAGCCTGTTCATCAAGATTGAGGTTTTGTTTGAAAGCTTGTAACTTTAATCATTCAATAAAGATTGAGGTTTTGTTTGAGAATTAATCTTCTATAGAACGGTGTCCCAAGATTTTTCTCAAGCTCACTCTAATCCGGCTAGACCTTCTTATCACCGGCACCGCTAGAACCTGAGATACACATCGACACCAAACAAGTGTTAGTCCAGAAATCCTAGTGAGTTATACAAGCAATAATATTTCAATCAATAGCAATGAAACTTATCAACATTTAACAAGAAGTTTCTCATATGGGGAGTCAATGGGGAATGACCCATAGCACCAATCAAGTTCCAGTCAAAGAGTCGATATACCTTGATGCCAACTACCATGAGTTATATCCAAAATGCCCGGCACATCCGAGGACTACAACCATGGCATTACCTCGAATGACGGAGGTCTAGGCATATACCATTACGGTGGCACCCAAGACTGTATCTTCCTAGTGTTTACCGACTTGGTTCGTCCAACATTATTGATAGTAAGCCTCAAGGCACATAATTTCTATGAATGTTCACAATGCCAACCATGGGCAATGCAATAGATCATATAATCCACACATAGTGTATAGTCTCTCTATAAGATGTTCATATACTTGACATGAGCAACATAACCATAAATTTTCACCTTGTGTGCACAAATAATATTTCCCCAAAATTTTATACCACATTATCCATCTAGGATCTCATTAAAACTTCCCTCATTGCATAAGCACCAAATATCCCACTTACCAAAAATTAGGTCAACTACCAATGTAACCATCATTTGAGAATACAACATGTAGGCATGTTTCCAACATTTTGGGAAGCTAAGAGGTTCCAAATACACATCTAAATAATTCCTATTTATGTAGAACATAAATACTTATACCCACATATGCATAAAATTCACAAGTGTCAAGATAAATTTCACATCAGAAGCAATGATGACATAAAAAACATATAAGGATATGTATATAGTTTCACAAGGTTTAAGAACTCACAATCTAGGTTTTGGTCAAAACCTAGAAAATATCAAGCCCTAGATGTTGGTGGAGAAGATGAGATCTTGAGTTTCCAAAGCTTGAATGCAAGTCTGTAATACTTCCTAGCTAGGTCTTGAAGAGTATTAATGGCACCTACCAAAGTCTTAAAGCATTTAATGAGGAGAATGATGGAAAATGGAAGAAAATATCCCCTCTTAGCTCTAGGACCAAACCCTAACTGATTATGTTAGAAAATGAGGAGGAAAGTCGGTTTTCCCCCTTTTTTAAACGCACAGGGGTCGCGCACGGATCGTGGCGCGGTTGAACTCGCGCGGAGAGGTGTGCCGGCCTCTGGGGTTGAGAGAAAACAGAGCTCTGCACGGTTCTTGGCGCGGCTCCACTCGCGTGGCCATCCGCGCGGGCCACTGGTCACACTCCTTTCCTTTGTTCAAAAATTTGGGAATTACAAGCCATGATGCAAGTATAAATGGTAGGCTGATTACTAACTATTATAAAATCATTCTAGATATATTAAAGGCAACTTACTTATTAAAAGAGACATGGGTGTTACAATCCTCCCCACCTAATAGGGATTTCGTCCCCGAAATCGAGCTCTAAACAAATGAGCGTACCTCTTCCTCATGTCCTCTTCAGACTCCCAGGTGACATTAGCACCTCGATGGTGCCTGCATTGAACTTTAACCATAATCACCTCTTTATGGCGCAATTTATTTACCTTCGACTTCAATATCGCCTCCGGCTCCTCTACGCAACGATTCCCGCTATCCACCCGGATCTCTGTCAAATGAATCACACTCTCCTCTTCGGCTAGGCATTTGCGGAGGTAACACACACGGAGGGTAGGATGTATTCCATCCATTTCCGGTGGTAGGTCTAACCGGTAAGCTTGCAACCTAATCTTATCCAAAATGACGAAGGGCCCAAGGAAATGGGGGCTAAGCTTCTCACGCTTCCCAAACCGGATAATCCCCTTCCATGGAGATACTTTCAACATAACGCGATCGCCCACTTGAAACTCGACCAGTCTTCTTTTCTTATCTGTGTAGCTTTTCTGTCGGTCTTGAGCCGCCTTCACTCTCTCCCGGATTTCTTTAACTTTGTTCGCCGACTCTTGGACGATTTCTGGTCCAGTAAATTGTTTCTCGCCCGCTTCAAGCCAACAAACTGGGGTCCTACACTTCCAGCCATACAAAGCCTCAAAGGGTGCCATTCCAATACTAGAGTGGTAACTTTTATTGTATGCGAATTCTACCAAGGGTAAGCCGTGCTTAGATTTAATCTAGTGCCCAACTCCTTCTGTAGGCTAATCCAAAAATTTGACGTGAACTAACTATCCCTATCTGACACAATGAATTGTGAGACTCCATGTCTCGACACCACTTCATCAATATAAAGCTTGGCTAATTTCTCCAGAGGCAAGGTCTCCCGCATTGCAAGGAAATGCGCGCTCTTGGTTAGACGGTCAACAATCACCCAAATAGTATCGTGACCCTGTAAGGTCTTTGGTAGCTTTGTCATGAAATCCATAGTAATGTTATCCCACTTCCACTCAGGAATGGACAATGGTTGTAAACTCCCGTATGGCCTTTGATGTTCTGCCTTGACTTGAAGACATGTGACACACCTTTCCACATAGTTGGCCACGTCAAGTTTCATCACCGGTCACCAATAGTTTAACTTTAAATCTCTATACATCTTGGTGCTACCGGGATGAATCGAATATTTTGACTTATACGCCTCCTCAAGAAGTAAATCCTGATTCCCACCAAGCTTCGGCACCCAGATTCGTCCTTGAAAGAGTTTAAGTCCATGACCATCTTCCGTCAATAGGCCACTTTGTTTCACCATAACCTCGGATTTGAGATTTTCTTCTTTTAGTGCCTCCGCTTGACATGTCTTGATGCTCTCCAACAAACTTGATACCACATCGATCCTAGTGAGGGATAAATTGACACCGCCCTCATAGCTCCTTCGACTTAACGTATCCGCCACTACGTTGGCCTTACCGGGATGGTAGAGCAACTCACAATTGTAGTCCTTTAGCAGCTCAGGCCATCTTCTTTGCCGCATGTTGTGTTCTTTTTGATCGAAGATGTACTTAAGGCTTTTGTGATCGGTAAAAAGGGTACACTTCGACCCATACAAATAGTTTCTCCATAACTTCAACGCAATCATGAGTTGGGTAGTTCTTCTCATGGTTCTTTAGTTGTTGTGACGCATAGGCGATCGTCTTTCCCCGTTGCATTAGCAGACACCCGAGGACCATCTTGGAAGCATCTCTATACACCACAAAGTCATCCGACCCCTCGGGTAGGGATAGGATGGGAGCCTCACACAATTTCTTCTTGAGAGTTTGAAAGGCTTGATCTTGAGTCTCGGTCCAAAGATATTTGACATTCTTTCTCGTGAGGGAGGTGAGTGGCGAAGCTATTTTGGAGAAGTCTTGAATGAATCGTTTGTAGTAACCCGCCAATCCCAAGAAACTTCAGATCTCCGTCGGATTCGTTGACGGTTCCTAACTCATCATCGCCTCTATCTTTGTTGGGTCTACCTTTACTCCGTCTTTAGACACCACGTGGCCCAAGAATTGCACCTCTTGAAGCCAAAACTCGCACTTCGAGAACTTTACGAACAAATTTTATTTTCTGAGAACCTTTAACACTTCCCGCAAATGTTTCCCATGCTCGGCCTCGTCCTTTGAGTAGATCAAGATATCATCGATGAAGACAATCATGGATTTGTCCAAGAAAGGGCGACACACGTGGTTCATCAAGTCCATGAATACGGCCGGAGCGTTGGTCAAGCCAAAGGGCATCATCAAAAATTCGTAGTGAATATATCTCGTTCGGAACGCCGTCTTCAGAATGTCCTCCTTATTCACTCTAACTTAATGGTATCCAGACTGAAGGTCGATTTTCAAAAAACATCTTGCGCCTTGGATTTGATCAAAAAGGTCATCGATGTGAGGTAAGGGATACTTGTTCTTCACCGTGACTTTATTCAACTCTCGATAGTCAATGCACATCCGCATGGACCCATCCTTCATCTTCACGAATAAAATCGAGGCTCCCCAAGGATATGAGCTTGGTCGAATGAATCCCTTCTCTAAGAGCTCTTGGAGTTGCATCATCATCTCTCGCATTTCTGTCGGAGCCAAACGGTAGGGAGCATGGGCTATTGGAGCCCCTCCCGGAGTAAGGTCAATTTGGAACTCCACTTGATGTTCCGGCGGTAGTCCGGGTAAGTCCTTCGGGAAGACGTCCGGGTATTCTTGCACGATCTCCACGTCCTCTACAGACTTCTTCTCTTTCTCCGCATCCACCACATAAGCCAGATACGAAGGGTAGCCCTTAGCTAGGAACTTACGGGCCTTAAGAGAGGAGATGATAGGATTGTATCTCTTCCCTTTCTCTCCATAGATGGTGACTACACCATCTCCTGACAAAGGCACTTGGATCATCTTCTTGGAACAAAGGATGTCGGCCTTTTATCTCGACAACCAATCCATGCCTATGACCACATCGAATCCACCTATAGTCATAGGTAACAAATCTAACCCAAAGAAGTTCCCATCGATCTCTAGAGTACAATCACTGAAACATTCACGAATGATCACTTGATCCCCATTAGCCACCTCTACTACTAAGGCATCGGGAAGAATACTACTAGGAGTGACGAATTGCTTACAGAAAATATTTGACACAAAAGAACATGTAGCACCCGAATCAAACAACACACGAGCGAGCAAGGAGTTTACTAGGAACGTACCCGAGACGACATCGGCGGTCTCCTTAGGCACCTCGGTGGTCATCCGGAATGCTCGGCTTGGTGCTCTCGAAGCTTGCTCGACTCTTGCTGTTGACCAAAAAGAATTTCCAAGGACGCCCCCCACTAACTTCGGGCAATCCTTCTTCATGTGACTCAGTTCCCGACATTCACAACATACCGGCCCCCGGATGGGGCAATCTCGAATGGCATGTCCCTTCTTCCCACGATTGGCACACCCGACGAGACCTGAGTGGGGTCTTGGATTGCATGGGCCATAGTGCTTGGTCTTGCACTTTGGAACCATTCTCACCTCTCGACGGTTGTCCCCAAATCTTTCGGCCATAAATAGTTTATTTTGACGAACGTGCCTCGACGGTCCTTCCGCTTCCTCTTCTCTGCAACTTGACCATTCTCTTCTCTTCCTTGTGCAATGTCGTCCTACACAAGGAACGACTCTTCAATTACCTCCTCAATTGTCGATACTTTGGCGTTCCTTACCGCCGTCTTCATCTCGGCCGGTAATCCCAACAAATAGGCTTTGATCCTTGTTTTCTCGTCAGGAGCCAGATGCTCCACTAAGCTCCGATTTTCCAGAAACTGCTTTGCGTAGTCGGCAATAGACATGCTCCCCTTTCTCATATTACGGAACTCGAGCTCGATTTTGTCCAAGGCTCTATCGCTACAGTACTTGTTGAGGATCTTCTTCTTAAATGTTGTCCACAAGAGTTTGGACAACACTTTGGGGGTAAGAGACGACCGGGTGAGATTCCACCAAGTCAGGGCTTCGGCCTTAAGTAAATGGGAAGCAAACTTGACTATCTGAGATTCATCACATTCGCTTGCTTCGAACGCCATCTCTATCTCTCGGATCTAATATATGCAACTGACAGGATCCGTAGTACCTGCAAATTCGGGTGGCTTGCACCCTAGACAAGCCTTGTACGTGCATCCTGTCTCCTTCCTTTTCTTACGAACAATAGCATGTTCTTCCGTTCCCACGACAGCCGGTCCACCGTTCGATCCGATCGCGGCATTATCCCCCACCATTTTGGGTCGTCGATGGCTGGCGTCACGGTCCTCTAGAAGTTTCATAAAGAATTCTTGTTGTTTTTCCATGGCCGAGTTCATGGATAGCATCATGTTGTCCTTGATTCTCGTCTCAAGCGTCACCTCTTCAATGATCGGGTTGTTATCGGCAAGGTTCACATGTGGGATATGTTCAGGTCCCCCACCCAAGATGGTGGGTATGGGAGGTCCCACAGAGGTCTCGACCAAAGGAGGTTGGTCAGCAGTAGATTCGAATTCCACGCGACCCTCTTGCGGGTTTGGTAGTCTGCTCATTTACCATGGTTATTTGCCACACACGCACGAGAAAGAGGTTGAGAAAAGACTAAGTGAGTTGAAATCATGGTACGTACTGATACATTTATCAATCATCATAATAATAGCAATTCAAGCATGCTCACATAAGAGCACATTCATAATAACATTAGCTACGTGATATTATGATTGCGTTATACACAAGGATCTGTCGTTACTGTCATCACAATTCTCGATCAATGTAATTCCGTAGGTCCTAACGCTCTCCCCACCTATGACTTTTACCCCCAAGGTGATCAACCTATTATCTAGATATGCTAAGTCAATACCTAGTTCACTTAAACTAAAGTTCTGATACCGACTTGTAACACCTTAAAAATAGGGATTACAAAAATTTCCGGAAAATGGAAATATGGTATATAAAACTTGCCAAAGCAATCGAGCCTCCCAAAAATGGGGAAAGAATAATCACCTGTTTAAGTACACGTTACAAATCTAATGATGGAAAAATAACAACCTAATAATTTAATTTCATTCGAAATAAGATTACAATTCGGGTGTTATCCGAATTTCCCCAAAATGAAGTCTTCTATAGAACGGTGTCCCAAAAGTTTTCCCCAAGCTCACTCTAATCAGGCTAGACCTTCTTATCACCGGTACTGCTAGAACCTCAGATACACATCAACACCAAACAAGTGTTAGGCCAGAAAGCTTAGTGAGTTGTACAAGCCATAATATTCCAATCAATAGCAATGAAACTTATCAGCAGTTAACAAGAAGTTTCTCATATGTGGAGTCAATGGGGGACACCCATGGCACCAATCAAGATCCAGCCAAAGAGTCGATATACCTTGATGCCAACTACCATGAGTGACATCCAAAAGGCTCGGCACATCCGAGGACTACAACCATGGCATTACTTCGAATAGTGGAGGTCTAGGCACATACCATTACGGTGGCACCCAAGACTATATCCTCCTAGTGTCTACCGGCTTGGTTCGTCCAACATTATTGATAGTAAGCCTCAAGGCACATAATTTCAATGAATGTTCACAATGCTAACCATGGGAAAGTGTTAAGACACAGTCTCATTGGATTCAAGATCATCCAATCTGAATATCGCAATCTGAAGCTAAAGCCGGAACGTCGACTCTCGATATTAAAGTCTATGTCTATTTGTAATAAATGTCAAAGTAATCAATGTATTTGTTTATTATTGTAAAAGTTAACTTAATATCTAGTATGTTAGATATTAGTTGACTTAGTTAACTTAGTTAGTATAGTTAGTTATAATATTAGTTAGATAGATATAATATCTAATATTTAGATATTATTTAGTTTTATTGTTTTATATTACAACATGTTGTTGCAAGTTGTAGAAAGTGTGTTCAACACACTAAGTTAGATATTAGTGTATCTCTAGTAAATCTCTCATAGATCAGATCAAGAATAAACACATATAAACACACACTTAAAGGTGTAAAAGAGAGAAAACAGAGAACACATTCAAACCTTGAATCTGATCAACCTTGTAACCGTTGTTATATATCAATACAGGTTGGTAATCGATTAATGTGTTGTTTCTAAGAACTTGATATTAGTATTGCTGTGGACCGACAATTGGTATCAGAGCCTGATAAAGATCAAAATCAAGTTTTTGTGAAAAACGTCTCTGTGTTCTGTGTTCAAAATCGATTTCGAGATTTAAATTGTTTTAGGTGTTAGAATCGATCAGGTTGTGATCGAAATACATGCTAGATCGAGTTGTGTGTGATTAATTTCAGTATTAAGCTTAAATCGAGTTCCTTTTTGGTGATTTAGTGAGAAAACAGTCGAAGTGGGTAAGTTACTGTACGATCAATTTATTTTCGAAAAAGTGTGTTTTATTGAGATCGAGTGCTTACATTAAGTTCTAGAAGTGTTTCTAGACATATTGGTAGTGTTTTGGTACTGCTAATCGTTCCAGGATCAAGTTCTAGTCGATTTTCGAAGTTTAAGGACGAACATACGCAAAGCAGAAGAAGAACACACGCAAAGTCCCACTTTGCGCGTCCCAAGTGAAACGCAAAGTCCCACTTTGCGCGTCTCAAGTGAAACGCAAAGTCCCACTTTGCGCGTCTCAAGTGAAACGCAAAGCCCACTTTGCGCTCCTCAAAGCAAACGCAAAGCATCTCAAAACTCCACTTCTCGGATCCAAAGGCAAACGCAAACCATACTTTGCGCTTCCAACTAGACCCGCAAACCTCAACTTTGCGCGTCCCATTAGAAACGCAAACCTCACTTTGCGCACTGTGCTTGACACGCAAACCTTGATACGCAATCCAGACTTAGAATATTTTTTCCTGAGAATTTTTTCGAAACTGTAATAGGGTCTTTAATTGTCATAAATTTTTTCTCTAGGGGGACAAAAATTTCTTCTTGGAACTACACCATCTCCTGACTTAGCGGGACCCCCGTGCTAAGTCTGCCTAGGGGGACAAAAATTTCTTGTGTGATCAAATTTTATCTGGATTAACGATTATATCAATACAGTTTTTCTCAATAGAGAATGACATCCAGAGAATCTCTTGCAATAGGAACTGACACCAAGCCACCAGTTCTCTTTAAAGGAGAATACGAACAGTGGAAGGATCGGTTTCTGAACTTTATTGACAGACATGAGCTGGGTGATTTCATCAGAACATCTATTGAAGAAGGGGTATGAAACCAGTCATAACGACTCATGTAGTTGGAAATGTGCCGACTGAAGTTGAACTTAAGTTTCATGAGCTACAAGATGATAACCTTAGAAGAGCCAAAGGCGACAGATTAGCTAAGTCATACATCTTACAAGGAATCCCAAATGAAATATACGTAAAGATTGACAGCTACAAGGCCTCCGGCAAAGAAATGTGGGATCAGCTTGAAAAGATGATGATGGGTTCAAAAGTTGGAAATCAGCTGAAAATCTCCAACTGCCTAAATAACTATGAAGAATTTAGAGGCAGAGTGGGAGAAACTTTAGAAGAAACCTATGACAACTTTGTGACTTTGCTGAACGAACTTAGCAAGAACAAAGTCCACAAATCTCACATTGAGCTGAACGTCAAGTTCCTGAGCATTCTTCAACCAGAATGGAAAAGATTTGCAAGACAGATGAAGCAGATCAAAGACTTGAATGAGATTCCACTTCACGAGGTGTATGAAACCCTCCGTCAGAATGAAGAAGAGGTGGATGAAATTCTAGCTGAGAATAGACAGAGAGGAAAGACAGTTGATGACACAGTCGCTCTTGTTGTTAGGAAGAAGAAGAATAAGACGATTGTGTACGAATCAGATGAAGATGAAGCTTATGCAAACTCTGACACAGATGAAAATGATCAGCTGAAGCAAGCAATGATGATGCTGACAAATGCTTTTCAGAAAAGATTCTACAAAAAGCCAACATCAAACAGTCAGAGGTACTCATCTGGTCCTAACAACTACATCCACAAGGAAAGGGTTGAAGGAAGCAGATATGAAGGAAAGAGATTTGAAGGGAAGAGAACAGAGGAAAGGAAGCCTGAAGAAAGAAGGTATCAGCCTGAAGGGAAGAGATTAGAGGAGAGGAAACCAGAAGAGAGAAAGTTCAAAGCTGAAGGATCCAGTCAACAGAGCCACCAACGTGCTACAACTGTGGCGAAACAGGTCATTATGCCAGAGACTGTCGAAGGCCAAAAGTCAGAAACTCCGACTACTACAAGAACAAGATGCTTCTTGCAAAGCAACAGGAGGCTGGCAAAGCACTGATGGCTGAAGATGAATACTGGCTTGATCACTCAGATGATGAAGAAGAGGATGAAGAAAAGGATGAAGCCGTCAACATGTGCTTGATGGGACAGATAGAATCAGATGTTGAAGCTGATTCAGACAATGAAGAAGAGGAGGTATGTAATCTATCAGATTTAGATTTCATGAATAAAATGCATGCCATGAGTTTAAAACAAAAAGAGTTAGAATCTAATCTTAAGCAAGAAAATGGTGTCATAACTGACAACAACCAATTGATACAGAAATTTAGCAATGAAATTGCTGAGCAGAAAGTATTAGTTGAGATTCTTCATAGAGATAATGACACCAACGCTAAGAAAAAGACAATAATTCTTAAAGAGAATTCTGATCTTAAGTCTAAACTGCTAAAAAGTGAGATAGATATTTATGAGCTTACAAAATTGCATGCTTCTTGTACCAAAGAAAACTTTTCTTTACTGGGAAAATTAAAAAGTTTGGAAGAGAAGTTATATAAAATGGGTCAAACTGAACAGACTATTTTTCTAAACAAACCCAAAGAGGAAATAGAGAGATGGGGAATCGGTTATAAGAATCCTCACTGTCTACAAAAGGGGATGTCTGAAGTGCCAGGACTTTATGATCATCTTAATATGCAATTAGCTCGCAGAATCCCCGCGTTTAAAACTTTCTGGACTAAACTGTCAAAAGAGGATGAAGCCAATGAAACGGAAAAACGGATGAAATCAGCTAAAGTTCATCTTCCATTTTATTATGCGAAATTGAATAATAGTTATGATGAAACCCCAATATATCAAAAGAAGAAAACTCTTTCAAGTGATTTCTTTCCAAGTTATTCTGAAAAAGAAATGGAGGCGAAGCCTATTAAAGGTAAACTATATGTCCCTCCTCTCGTTTTAGAACGTAAAATTTCTGAACTCGAGAATTCTTTATCAGATGCAAGACTTTTGATAAATATTGAGCAAAACGTTTTTTCAACCGTTTTTTCAAATTATGTTCTTTCAAAAGCTTCAAACTCTAAGGATTTGTTTGGTTCATCAAATAAAGGATTTGAATTTTTGAACTCTAACGGTGGTTTAGATGATGGTTCTAATCTTTTTGACTTTAATGCAAAACTTCCCAACCTTTCAACTTTTATTAAGAAAACATTGAGAAAAACTAGTAAGCCTGTGAGCAGTGCAAAATCAACGAAAGCTTTCGTTGATAAATCAGTCTCTGTGAACGCTAAGAGTGCTAAAGGTAAGAATTTATCTCAGCATTCACAGAAACCGACCACTACTGGTAATTCCAAAAAGAAGCATTCGTTTGTTGCTCCAAGGTCTAACTCACCAGCTTTACATGTTTCAGATCTGAGCAATCAAAGGCCAGAAGCAAATTCTCTGTGGCAACCAAAACGGAACCTTGACAAGACCGTTTTATCGTTTAGTAGTGTTAATTGTAATAAGACTTCGCTTAGTAAAGATGTTGTAATTGTTGATATTGCTGTTTTGAACCCAAAACTTGTTGTTTCTCGTAAACAATATACAATGAAGCAATTATTTCATTTATCTTTATCTGTTGGAAAGTCTTCTTTTTATGATAAACATATTCCTATCTCTTGTCAAGATTCTGGAGATTGGTTTAGAAATTACCATGTGCATTCATCTCATACCAATTCTTCACATGCATTTCAAAAGAAAATAGGACCCAATTTGAAATGGGTACCAAAATCTTGTGCTAACACAGAAGGACCCAAATTCCAATGGGTACCTAAAGCTAAATCTGTGTTGCAGGCACACAAAGCTTAGAGAAAACGCGACTTCTGATTATGTACAGATCAGGACTCGTTCTTCAATGTCAAATGATAAAGAGACAAAAGTAGTTGCAACAGTAGGAGATTCTGTACAGATCAATCTACAGCCAGATCAAGCTGTACCTCCTGAGCTTTCTGAACCTGCCACTTCAACTGAAACCATCATTCCTCCTGAACAATCAGAAGAAGGTACAAGTGGATTTGTAGATGATACCACTGACATACAATCATCTAATCCACTACCTCATGAACATAAATGGACCAAAGAGCATCCGATAAGCCAGATAATTGGCGATCCATCAAAACCGGTGCAAACTAGGTCAGCATCAATGAACATGTGCATGCATGACTCCTTTCTGAGCAAGTTCGAGCCATCAAGCGTATCGGAAGCACTTGCTGATCCAGAATGGGTGATCTCAATGCAAGAAGATCTAAATCAGTTCGACGCACTTCAAGTCTGGAGACTCGTACCAAAGCCTAAAGGTAAAACCATTATAGGTACGAAGTGGATTTTCAAGATAAAGAAAGACGAAGATGGTACCGTTATCCGAAACAAGGCAAGACTAGTAGCCAAAGGATACAGACAAGAGGAAGGAATCGACTATGACGAGACATATGCTCCTGTGGCGCGATTAGAGGCAATCAGAATGTTTCTAGCCTACGCAGCCCACAAGAACTTCACGGTCTTTCAAATGGACGTGAAGACAGCATTCCTAAATGGAATTCTGAAGGAGGAAGTCTACGTCTCTCAGCCAGAGGGTTTTGTCAATCAAGAGAAGCCAAATCACGTTTACATTCTCGACAAAGCACTCTACGGTCTAAAACAAGCACCTCGAGCCTGGTATGATGTCATTTCCACTTTTCTAGTCAAATCTGGGTTTTCAAAAGGTACGGTGGATACCACTTTGTTTATCAAAAAGAAAAAAGGCGATATCATTTTAATTCAAATCTATGTAGATGATATTATCTTTGGTTCTACAAATACTAAGTACTGTAAGAAATTTGCAAACCTTATGGTGTCTAGATTTCAGATGAACTTGATGGGAGAGATGAATTTCTTTCTCGGTTTACAAGTAAAACAATTTTCATCGGGTATTTTTATCAATCAATCAAAATACATTAGGGATATTCTTCGGAAGTTCCAAATGGAAAATTCAAAACCGATTGGTACCCCAATGGCACCAGGTACTAAAATTGGCACCGATCCTTCGGGAAAGGCTGTTGATGTTAGGACTTATCGAGGGATGATAGGTTCTTTAATGTATCTTACTTCTAGTAGGCCAGATATAATGTCAGGATCGAATTCTCAACAAGAATTAATTCTCAGAAACAATATCAAAGAAGTTTGCGGAATAACACTTTGATATTTAATCAAACAGAAAATCAACACAGTAGATATGAAGAACAAACTGTAAACTTATATTGAATGCTTTGAATTTACAAGATTACACTCTCAACCTCAATATTGATGAACAAACTCACCAATACGAATTCTACTTCTCTAGAATTAGGATCTATGCCTTGAGGTTGATTTTCTCTCTAGAACTAAAACTTAGAATTAATTCATCTAAAACTTTTTTTTTCTATCTTCTATACATATACTATATATATATACTGAAGATAAAAGATAATTACAATTAATAAAATATCTTCAGAATATCTTCCATCATTATCTCCAAGCTTTCCATAATCTTCAGTTTATCCAGCTATCATCCTTTCCATACAGATCTCCATCTTATAAGCAGTATTAATCATAAGCAGCAAATTAATTCTCAGAAACAATATCAAAGAAGTTTGCGGAATAACACTTTGATATTTAATCAAACAGAAAATCAACACAGTAGATATGAAGAACAAACTGTAAACTTATATTGAATGCTTTGAATTTACAAGATTACACACTCAACCTCAATATTGATGAACAAACTCACCAATACGAATTCTACTTCTCTAGAATTAGGATCTATGCCTTGAGGTTGATTTTCTCTCTAGAACTAAAACTTAGAATTAATTCATCTAAAACTTTTTTTTTCTATCTTCTATACATATACTATACATATATACTGAAGATAAAAGATAATTACAATTAATAAAATATCTTCAGAATATCTTCCATCATTATCTCCAAGCTTTCCATAATCTTCAGTTTATCCAGCTGTCATCCTTTCCATACAGATCTCCATCTTATAAGCAGTATTAATCATAAGCAGCATTAATACTTTGAGCAGTATTAACTCTAGCAGTACTAACCATGCTCAGCAGCATTAATCTCTTCAAGCAGTACTAACTTTGAACTAGCAGTACTAATCTTGTTGAGCAACATTAACCATCAACTAGCAGCATTAATAACAGAAGTACTAACTAGA
Organism: Arctium minus; assembly: GCA_954870635.1. Lineage (NCBI taxonomy): Eukaryota > Viridiplantae > Streptophyta > Magnoliopsida > Asterales > Asteraceae > Arctium > Arctium minus. The sequence goes on along the minus strand of OX941092.1, from coordinate 68,275,948 downwards.
AGTATTAATTATTTTCTTCTAGCAGCATTAACTAGAAGTATTAACTAGAAGTATTAACTGTTTTCTTCTAGCAACATTAACTTTGTTCCAGCAGCATTAACTACAACTAGCAACATTAACCACAGAAGTAGTAACCATGATGAACTAGAAGTAGTAACCATGTTGAACTAGAAGTAGTAACCATGTTGAACCATCCTTGGAATATTTCAGACCCAACAATCTCCCCCTAACTTAACTTTTCTAAACTGAGAAGTTAAGTTCTTCAGCATAGGGTCTTTATGATAATTTCAAAACTTTCTGCAATTACTAGTTCTTCTTGATTCAGTTTCTGCTGTTATCTTCTTTTCTGTTTCTGCTGTAGTTGCTGCTTTGTTTCAGCTTCTTCACTTATCTCCCCCTCAAAATAAGATTTCATATCAATACAAACTTTAATTTTCTTCTTTTTCAGTACCAACTTCTTGATATGATCTATCTGCTAGTGATAAGAAGTGATCACCTTTTCATCTCTTTTACCTCCATAATTTGATTGTGAACTTTCAGACTAATTGTACCAAGTGTATCCATCAATTCTTTGTAGTTAAACTGTCCTCACCTCCTTTAGATGTTTTACCACCCTTGAAGGATCCTTGGATCTTTTAGTAGAGATCTTCTGCCTAGCAGAAGCACCTTCTACTCCCTTGGTTTCTTGGCACCTGGGACCTTTAGATAATTACTCATCTAAAGTTGCCATGGGGAAGGTCTTAGTAATGTTCACACTGTCCTGTCCTGCACTTTGTGCAAAGTCAGTAGTGTGAGCCTTACAACCCATATGCTCTTGCATCTCCTTATTGAGCACCTTCTTGAGGTTGGGAGACACCTCTATGGTTTCCCTTTGGATATTCTCTAAAGGAGAATCCTCCCTTAGAGGGCTTAAAGGCTTAGTGGGTGAAGGTACAAGAAGGGAAGGAGCCTTCTTTACCTGTTTTCTTTATCTGTTTTATTGGTGAGCTTGGCTTATGAAGTAGAGACTGTGGGATAGATATAGAGTGGGAAGGTTGGGATTGGCTAGCAGTGGGAATGTCTAATGAGGGCCTTGACCCTGCTGCCATACCTTCTTCAGTGTGGGACACCACCATCATTGTAGAGAACAATGGGGTGTCAACTCCTTCAGAGTCCCTAGCAGATCTTCTCATGTTTGAGAAAACCTTGCCTTTAGGGGGTTTAGGTACATATACCTCATCAAAGTGAAGTATGTCCGTCAATTCATTATTAAGTACTTCTTGTACAAACTTTGGATACAGATAAAAGCTTTTTGATTGATATCCAGGTTTGACATAAAATCAATGAAGATCATTTTTAGGTATAGAAAACTTACATTAGCAGTAGTAACACTTATCAGCAGCATTAACACAGACTGGCAGTAGTAACACATACCAGCAGCATTAACACAGTCTGACAGTATTCACTGAACTAGAAGTACTAACTACCTTTCAGTATTAGCAACCTGAAACACTTACAGACACAAGGTTAGTAGTACCATATACCATAAAATTTTCAAAAGTTACTTTTTCTTTTGAAACTATACCTTTTTCACTTTTCTTACCTTCTACTGGATCAAAAGTAACATGTCCTCCATCAAATCTTTTAAAGAATTTGAAGGCAGTCCATGTTCCTTGTTATGTGCCAAGAGCAACCATTATCTTCATTCCAAATGCTCTTCTTCTTGAGCTTTTGGTTGCCCTGCACACTTGATAAATCAGTTAGTCTTTGATGGAACCCAGGCCAAAGTGGTCTTGGGTTGACCTTTCTCATTAATATAATCTGTCAGTTTGGTCTGGATGAGTTGTTTAGGAATCTCATGACTTGAGTACTTTGTCAAGATTATAGGCTTGGCTGCATTACTACTAGAAGCAGCACTAGCCTTGTTAGCAGTACTAACTTGGTTAGCAGTACTAATCAAGTTAGCAGCACTATTCTTGTTAGCAATACTATCTGGGATAGCAGTACTAACAGGTTTCTTTGCAATTGGAACCCAAACTTGAGCAAAGTTGTTTGCTTTCTTTGTCTTTAAGTTACTCCTTTGTTTATTTGAAGTATTTTTCTTAGTTTTAGCAAACTTGTTTTGAACATGAGACTTTTTAGGTGCTCTGTTCTCAGCCATTTGATTCCTTCCTTGCTTCCTATAACCAAAGGAGTTTTGATTTTGTCTTTGAAAATTAACTCTTTGGTTGATAGGATTGAAATAACAGTATTTGGCAACATGATTAAGCTTTCCACAGATAAAACAAGGTTTTGGTCTATTGATTTTACTCAGATCAACCCCTTGTTTTTGTGCCCACTGATTATTCCAATTTCTCTGATTTCCCCTCCTTTTATCATGTTTTTGGGGCTCAGATTTATTGCAAGTACACTGTTTGCAAGGGACAGGATTCACAACTGTTGTCTGTTTGTAGTGGACCTTACCAGACTTTCCCTCTGTCTTTTCTATGTCCTTAGATTTGACCCAAGTCTTTCCACATCCCTCATTGGTGATAATGTGATTTTCTAGGGGAATCTCACCACTCACAGTGTTCTCCTTACTCTTATTATTAGAGTACTCTCCTTCAGAGTCTGTTTCAACCACCACTTTGTCTAATGGATCTACCTTAGTGGCTTCATCAGACAATTCCTTCCTATTCTTGGTCTCTAGCAAGTCTGATATAGGAGGGATGTAATTGTTGTTGTATGGTGGTGGTGTGGTGTTATAACCTATTCCTCTTCTAAGTTTGTCATGGATTTGAGTTTGGAGCAAAGAGTCCATTGCTTTAGAAGCATTGGAAAATTTCTCAATATCCAGCTTTGTTTTCTCAAACTCACTCTTTATCTTCTCATTCTCCTCTTCTTTCTGTTTAAGCTTAGACTCATACTGATCTTTCTCCCACTTCCAGTAGTTTGAGTCATAAGAGTGTTGAAGCTCATTGGCTTGGAAACTCTTGATTTGTTCCTCAAAACTCTCAACAATTCTTACATAGTCTTTTATATCTCTCTCTAATCTTTTAAGGTCATCACTCATTGTATGGTTGTGATCCCGGTACCTTTTAACAGTTTCCATACAAGTTTTAGAGCAAAGATTAGACATTACCTCTGTGGGGATTTCTGTGCTTGAAGAATCTGAAACTTTAGCCATTGATGATTTCTGATTTCAAGGAAGAATGATGATTGCAGGTTTCTGAGAATACTTGCTCTGATACCACTTGTCAGGATCGAATTCTCAACAAGAATTAATTCTCAGAAACAATATCAAAGAAGTTTGCGGAATAACACTTTGATATTTAATCAAACAGAAAATCAACACAGTAGATATGAAGAACAAACTGTAAACTTATATTGAATGCTTTGAATTTACAAGATTACACACTCAACCTCAATATTGATGAACAAACTCACCAATACGAATTCTACTTCTCTAGAATTAGGATCTATGCCTTGAGGTTGATTTTCTCTCTAGAACTAAAACTTAGAATTAATTCATCTAAAACTTTTTTTTTCTATCTTCTATACATATACTATATATATATACTGAAGATAAAAGATAATTACAATTAATAAAATATCTTCAGAATATCTTCCATCATTATCTCCAAGCTTTCCATAATCTTCAGTTTATCCAGCTGTCATCCTTTCCATACAGATCTCCATCTTATAAGCAGTATTAATCATAAGCATCATTAATACTTTGAGCAGTATTAACTCTAGCAGTACTAACCATGCTCAGCAGCATTAATCTCTTCAAGCAGTACTAACTTTGAACTAGCAGTACTAATCTTGTTGAGCAACATTAACCATCAACTAGAAGCATTAATAACAGAAGTACTAACTAGAAGTATTAATTGTTTTCTTCTAGAAGCATTAACTAGAAGTATTAACTGTTTTCTTCTAGCAGCATTAACTTTGTTCCAGCAGCATTAACTACAACTAGCAACATTAACCACAGAAGTAGTAACCATGATGAACTAGAAGTAGTAACCATGTTGAACTAGAAGTAGTAACCATGTTGAACCATCCTTGGCATATTTCAGACCCAACATATAATGTTTTCAACATGATTATGTGCACGATATCAGGCCAATCCTAAAGAAATCCATTTGTCTGCTGTGAAGCGCATTTTTAGGTATCAGAAGGGCACTGCAGATCTTGGTCTGTGGTATCCTAAAGATACTAGTTTTGAACTAACAGCCTACACAGATGCAGATCATGCAGGTTGTATGTTAGACAGGAAGAGCACGTCAGGACACGTACAGTTCCTCGGTGACAAACTAGTAAGTTGGGCATCGAAGAAGCAACTTTGTGTTTCAACGTCCACGGCCGAAGCAGAATATGTAGCTGCTGCTAGCTGCTGTTCTCAGGTCTTATGGATGCGAACTCAATTACGTGACTACGGTTTCCACTTCAACAAAATCCCGATATACTATGACTCCAAGAGCGCCATCGCAATATCAGCGAATCCTGTTCAACACACAAAGACCAAGCACATTGATGTCAGGTATCACTTTATTAAAGATCATGTTGAAAAAGAAACAATTGAACTTTTCTTTGTAAAAACTGATTATCAACTTGCCGATTTGTTCACCAAACCCTTAGACGAAAAGAGGTTTAACTTTCTTATCTCTAAGCTTGGTATGCTAAATCTTAAGATATAATCAGTAGTTACCTAACAAAGTTTTCTAAATTGTATACTTTTTCATCATTTCTTCATTCTTAACTCTGATTGATATCTGCACTTCTATCAAATGTTCATGATCCAAGGGGGAGAATGAGAAGAAATTGACATCTGGTCAATATTACTTCAAGGGGGAGCTCATAAAATTTGTGCATGTACTTTTTAATGTCAAATTTATTTTGTAATGCAAGATTTTAGGGGGAGCTCTTCAAGTCAAAAAGGGAGTACGGATATGACTTCTGATTATTTCTGATCAGAACTCGTACTTTAAAAGTTTTACTGCTTTTTGTCTTTTCAATTTAAGTAAATAAATTTTACTTTGACTTGACATTAGACTTTTGCAAAATTTTTGAGAGAAGCTTACAAGTTCATATCTTTATGACTTTAAGCATTAGCTTCATGAGATGTAAGATCAAACGTTAAGGTATAATCCTTTATCTTAATCTCATATATGGTTGAAAGAAGGACAACTTTCAATCCTAGAAAACATTGTTTTTAATGTTCAAACCACTTCCTGATTTTTCAACAGATTTTATATTTTGGGAGTGTATTTTAAATGTTTTCATGATCTAAATTGTGATTTAACTGAAATAGTTAAACCAATCTGAGCATCACATGCATCATAGGAAAACAAGAATCATTGTGCTAGTAATTAACACAACTTCTATGGAATTACCTTAACCAGTAATTTCTACACAAGAAGTTAATGCTTAGTGATTGAGTGTGCAAATAGAAAAGAAATGAGTGTGATTAGAGAAAGCTTAATGTTTAAAAGAAAGAGCGTATGACAACAGAGTTAAAAGAATATCACAACTCTGCACCAACTTTTTCTGAGCCGGGTAGCCACATTACTAGTGTTTCACAATTCTTTGGTGAACATTATTGAAATGGGCAACTAACCCATGCCAACTCTTGATCAAACCTCACCATCTACTCATTTTCTTCTTCACAAGAAAGTGTTTCACATTTTCAAAGGGGATGAAACACATTTGCTATCTGATTTTCGTTTGGAAAATCTGGATATTGAAAAGAAGGAAGTCTGCCCCACCTTCGCACTTCAATCGTGCACATTGAGTCTGTGTTTAACTTACTGTTGTCTCAGTGGTTTACACAATTTTGAGCCTATAAGCAATCATCATGTGCTTAATTCTTTCTATCACAAGCACGAACACACAAGGAATTAGTTTCTTTGTCATAACGTTTATAGAAATTACCTTTGTGGTGTTTCGATGATTAAATGGAAGCCCTGGGGGAGTCAACATCAAACAGCTCCTTTCCCATGTGTATATGTTACACACAGTGACTTAGTGTTACTGACAGGCATGTTAACTGATTCATTAGTTGATTCAGGTGTTACACGACTATTTTGTCTGGATTTGAAAAGATCTGGATGAATATCTTTTGAATTGACGGATCAGGGGCTCTAACTGCAAGATAGACATTTCTTACAAATAATTTTGATGAAGTCGTTGCACTTAACATCAAAAAGGGGGAGAATGACTACACAAGAAATAGCAAAGATCACATGTTTCAAGAATCACGTCCACTCTTCAAAGGGGGAGATTATTAGATTGAAGACATGTTGATTTCAGAGCTAGAGAAAGAGATTGCATCTTCTGAGCTGAACAAGAAGACTGAATTGCTAAAATCATTTTCGTAATGATCTTGATCCAAAGGGGGAGATTGTTAAGACACAGTCTCATTGGATTCAAGATCATCCAATCTGAAGATCGTAATCTGAAGCTAAAGCCGGAACGTCGACTCTCGATATTAAAGTCTATGTCTATTTGTAATAAATGTCAAAGTAATCAATGTATTTGTTTATTATTGTAAAAGTTAACTTAATATCTAGTATGTTAGATATTAGTTGACTTAGTTAACTTAGTTAGTATAGTTAGTTATAATATTAGTTAGATAGATATAATATCTAATATTTAGATATTATTTAGTTTTATTGTTTTATATTACAACTTGTTGTTGCAAGTTGTAGAAAGTGTGTTCAACACACTAAGTTAGATATTAGTGTATCTCTAGTAAATCTCTCATAGATCAGATCAAGAATAAACACATACAAACACACACTTAAAGGTGTAAAAGAGAGAAAACAGAGAACACATTCAAACCTTGAATCTGATCAACCTTGTAACCGTTGTTAGGAAGAAGAAGAATAAGACGATTGTGTACGAATCAGATGAAGATGAAGCTTATGCAAACTCTGACACAGATGAAAATGATCAGCTGAAGCAAGCAATGATGATGCTGACAAATGCTTTTCAGAAAAGATTCTACAAAAAGCCAACATCAAACAGTCAGAGGTACTCATCTGGTCCTAACAACTACATCCACAAGGAAAGGGTTGAAGGAAGCAGATATGAAGGAAAGAGATTTGAAGGGAAGAGAACAGAGGAAAGGAAGCCTGAAGAAAGAAGGTATCAGCCTGAAGGGAAGAGATTAGAGGAGAGGAAACCAGAAGAGAGAAAGTTCAAAGCTGAAGGATCCAGTCAACAGAGCCACCAACGTGCTACAACTGTGGCGAAACAGGTCATTATGCCAGAGACTGTCGAAGGCCAAAAGTCAGAAACTCCGACTACTACAAGAACAAGATGCTTCTTGCAAAGCAACAGGAGGCTGGCAAAGCACTGATGGCTGAAGATGAATACTGGCTTGATCACTCAGATGATGAAGAAGAGGATGAAGAAAAGGATGAAGCCGTCAACATGTGCTTGATGGGACAGATAGAATCAGATGTTGAAGCTGATTCAGACAATGAAGAAGAGGAGGTATGTAATCTATCAGATTTAGATTTCATGAATAAAATGCATGCCATGAGTTTAAAACAAAAAGAGTTAGAATCTAATCTTAAGCAAGAAAATGGTGTCATAACTGACAACAACCAATTGATACAGAAATTTAGCAATGAAATTGCTGAGCAGAAAGTATTAGTTGAGATTCTTCATAGAGATAATGACACCAACGCTAAGAAAAAGACAATAATTCTTAAAGAGAATTCTGATCTTAAGTCTAAACTGCTAAAAAGTGAGATAGATATTTATGAGCTTACAAAATTGCATGCTTCTTGTACCAAAGAAAACTTTTCTTTACTGGGAAAATTAAAAAGTTTGGAAGAGAAGTTATATAAAATGGGTCAAACTGAACAGACTATTTTTCTAAACAAACCCAAAGAGGAAATAGAGAGATGGGGAATCGGTTATAAGAATCCTCACTGTCTACAAAAGGGGATGTCTGAAGTGCCAGGACTTTATGATCATCTTAATATGCAATTAGCTCGCAGAATCCCCGCGTTTAAAACTTTCTGGACTAAACTGTCAAAAGAGGATGAAGCCAATGAAACGGAAAAACGGATGAAATCAGCTAAAGTTCATCTTCCATTTTATTATGCGAAATTGAATAATAGTTATGATGAAACCCCAATATATCAAAAGAAGAAAACTCTTTCAAGTGATTTCTTTCCAAGTTATTCTGAAAAAGAAATGGAGGCGAAGCCTATTAAAGGTAAACTATATGTCCCTCCTCTCGTTTTAGAACGTAAAATTTCTGAACTCGAGAATTCTTTATCAGATGCAAGACTTTTGATAAATATTGAGCAAAACGTTTTTTCAACCGTTTTTTCAAATTATGTTCTTTCAAAAGCTTCAAACTCTAAGGATTTGTTTGGTTCATCAAATAAAGGATTTGAATTTTTGAACTCTAACGGTGGTTTAGATGATGGTTCTAATCTTTTTGACTTTAATGCAAAACTTCCCAACCTTTCAACTTTTATTAAGAAAACATTGAGAAAAACTAGTAAGCCTGTGAGCAGTGCAAAATCAACGAAAGCTTTCGTTGATAAATCAGTCTCTGTGAACGCTAAGAGTGCTAAAGGTAAGAATTTATCTCAGCATTCACAGAAACCGACCACTACTGGTAATTCCAAAAAGAAGCATTCGTTTGTTGCTCCAAGGTCTAACTCACCAGCTTTACATGTTTCAGATCTGAGCAATCAAAGGCCAGAAGCAAATTCTCTGTGGCAACCAAAACGGAACCTTGACAAGACCGTTTTATCGTTTAGTAGTGTTAATTGTAATAAGACTTCGCTTAGTAAAGATGTTGTAATTGTTGATATTGCTGTTTTGAACCCAAAACTTGTTGTTTCTCGTAAACAATATACAATGAAGCAATTATTTCATTTATCTTTATCTGTTGGAAAGTCTTCTTTTTATGATAAACATATTCCTATCTCTTGTCAAGATTCTGGAGATTGGTTTAGAAATTACCATGTGCATTCATCTCATACCAATTCTTCACATGCATTTCAAAAGAAAATAGGACCCAATTTGAAATGGGTACCAAAATCTTGTGCTAACACAGAAGGACCCAAATTCCAATGGGTACCTAAAGCTAAATCTGTGTTGCAGGCACACAAAGCTTAGAGAAAACGCGACTTCTGATTATGTACAGATCAGGACTCGTTCTTCAATGTCAAATGATAAAGAGACAAAAGTAGTTGCAACAGTAGGAGATTCTGTACAGATCAATCTACAGCCAGATCAAGCTGTACCTCCTGAGCTTTCTGAACCTGCCACTTCAACTGAAACCATCATTCCTCCTGAACAATCAGAAGAAGGTACAAGTGGATTTGTAGATGATACCACTGACATACAATCATCTAATCCACTACCTCATGAACATAAATGGACCAAAGAGCATCCGATAAGCCAGATAATTGGCGATCCATCAAAACCGGTGCAAACTAGGTCAGCATCAATGAACATGTGCATGCATGACTCCTTTCTGAGCAAGTTCGAGCCATCAAGCGTATCGGAAGCACTTGCTGATCCAGAATGGGTGATCTCAATGCAAGAAGATCTAAATCAGTTCGACGCACTTCAAGTCTGGAGACTCGTACCAAAGCCTAAAGGTAAAACCATTATAGGTACGAAGTGGATTTTCAAGATAAAGAAAGACGAAGATGGTACCGTTATCCGAAACAAGGCAAGACTAGTAGCCAAAGGATACAGACAAGAGGAAGGAATCGACTATGACGAGACATATGCTCCTGTGGCGCGATTAGAGGCAATCAGAATGTTTCTAGCCTACGCAGCCCACAAGAACTTCACGGTCTTTCAAATGGACGTGAAGACAGCATTCCTAAATGGAATTCTGAAGGAGGAAGTCTACGTCTCTCAGCCAGAGGGTTTTGTCAATCAAGAGAAGCCAAATCACGTTTACATTCTCGACAAAGCACTCTACGGTCTAAAACAAGCACCTCGAGCCTGGTATGATGTCATTTCCACTTTTCTAGTCAAATCTGGGTTTTCAAAAGGTACGGTGGATACCACTTTGTTTATCAAAAAGAAAAAAGGCGATATCATTTTAATTCAAATCTATGTAGATGATATTATCTTTGGTTCTACAAATACTAAGTACTGTAAGAAATTTGCAAACCTTATGGTGTCTAGTTTTGAGATGAACTTGATGGGAGAGATGAATTTCTTTCTCGGTTTACAAGTAAAACAATTTTCATCGGGTATTTTTATCAATCAATCAAAATACATTAGGGATATTCTTCGGAAGTTCCAAATGGAAAATTCAAAACCGATTGGTACCCCAATGGCACCAGGTACTAAAATTGGCACCGATCCTTCGGGAAAGGCTGTTGATGTTAGGACTTATCGAGGGATGATAGGTTCTTTAATGTATCTTACTTTTAGTAGGCCAGATATAATGTCAGGATCGAATTCTCAACAAGAATTAATTCTCAGAAACAATATCAAAGAAGTTTGCGGAATAACACTTTGATATTTAATCAAACAGAAAATCAACACAGTAGATATGAAGAACAAACTGTAAACTTATATTGAATGCTTTGAATTTACAAGATTACACTCTCAACCTCAATATTGATGAACAAACTCACCAATACGAATTCTACTTCTCTAGAATTAGGATCTATGCCTTGAGGTTGATTTTCTCTCTAGAACTAAAACTTAGAATTAATTCATCTAAAACTTTTTTTTTCTATCTTCTATACATATACTATATATATATACTGAAGATAAAAGATAATTACAATTAATAAAATATCTTCAGAATATCTTCCATCATTATCTCCAAGCTTTCCATAATCTTCAGTTTATCCAGCTATCATCCTTTCCATACAGATCTCCATCTTATAAGCAGTATTAATCATAAGCAGCAAATTAATTCTCAGAAACAATATCAAAGAAGTTTGCGGAATAACACTTTGATATTTAATCAAACAGAAAATCAACACAGTAGATATGAAGAACAAACTGTAAACTTATATTGAATGCTTTGAATTTACAAGATTACACACTCAACCTCAATATTGATGAACAAACTCACCAATACGAATTCTACTTCTCTAGAATTAGGATCTATGCCTTGAGGTTGATTTTCTCTCTAGAACTAAAACTTAGAATTAATTCATCTAAAACTTTTTTTTTCTATCTTCTATACATATACTATATATATATACTGAAGATAAAAGATAATTACAATTAATAAAATATCTTCAGAATATCTTCCATCATTATCTCCAAGCTTTCCATAATCTTCAGTTTATCCAGCTGTCATCCTTTCCATACAGATCTCCATCTTATAAGCAGTATTAATCATAAGCAGCATTAATACTTTGAGCAGTATTAACTCTAGCAGTACTAACCATGCTCAGCAGCATTAATCTCTTCAAGCAGTACTAACTTTGAACTAGCAGTACTAATCTTGTTGAGCAACATTAACCATCAACTAGCAGCATTAATAACAGAAGTACTAACTAGAAGTATTAATTATTTTCTTCTAGCAGCATTAACTAGAAGTATTAACTAGAAGTATTAACTGTTTTCTTCTAGCAACATTAACTTTGTTCCAGCAGCATTAACTACAACTAGCAACATTAACCACAGAAGTAGTAACCATGATGAACTAGAAGTAGTAACCATGTTGAACTAGAAGTAGTAACCATGTTGAACCATCCTTGGAATATTTCAGACCCAACAATCTCCCCCTAACTTAACTTTTCTAAACTGAGAAGTTAAGTTCTTCAGCATAGGGTCTTTATGATAATTTCAAAACTTTCTGCAATTACTAGTTCTTCTTGATTCAGTTTCTGCTGTTATCTTCTTTTCTGTTTCTGCTGTAGTTGCTGCTTTGTTTCAGCTTCTTCACTTATCTCCCCCTCAAAATAAGATTTCATATCAATACAAACTTTAATTTTCTTCTTTTTCAGTACCAACTTCTTGATATGATCTATCTGCTAGTGATAAGAAGTGATCACCTTTTCATCTCTTTTACCTCCATAATTTGATTGTGAACTTTCAGACTAATTGTACCAAGTGTATCCATCAATTCTTTGTAGTTAAACTGTCCTCACCTCCTTTAGATGTTTTACCACCCTTGAAGGATCCTTGGATCTTTTAGTAGAGATCTTCTGCCTAGCAGAAGCACCTTCTACTCCCTTGGTTTCTTGGCACCTGGGACCTTTAGATAATTACTCATCTAAAGTTGCCATGGGGAAGGTCTTAGTAATGTTCACACTGTCCTGTCCTGCACTTTGTGCAAAGTCAGTAGTGTGAGCCTTACAACCCATATGCTCTTGCATCTCCTTATTGAGCACCTTCTTGAGGTTGGGAGACACCTCTATGGTTTCCCTTTGGATATTCTCTAAAGGAGAATCCTCCCTTAGAGGGCTTAAAGGCTTAGTGGGTGAAGGTACAAGAAGGGAAGGAGCCTTCTTTACCTGTTTTCTTTATCTGTTTTATTGGTGAGCTTGGCTTATGAAGTAGAGACTGTGGGATAGATATAGAGTGGGAAGGTTGGGATTGGCTAGCAGTGGGAATGTCTAATGAGGGCCTTGACCCTGCTGCCATACCTTCTTCAGTGTGGGACACCACCATCATTGTAGAGAACAATGGGGTGTCAACTCCTTCAGAGTCCCTAGCAGATCTTCTCATGTTTGAGAAAACCTTGCCTTTAGGGGGTTTAGGTACATATACCTCATCAAAGTGAAGTATGTCCGTCAATTCATTATTAAGTACTTCTTGTACAAACTTTGGATACAGATAAAAGCTTTTTGATTGATATCCAGGTTTGACATAAAATCAATGAAGATCATTTTTAGGTATAGAAAACTTACATTAGCAGTAGTAACACTTATCAGCAGCATTAACACAGACTGGCAGTAGTAACACATACCAGCAGCATTAACACAGTCTGACAGTATTCACTGAACTAGAAGTACTAACTACCTTTCAGTATTAGCAACCTGAAACACTTACAGACACAAGGTTAGTAGTACCATATACCATAAAATTTTCAAAAGTTACTTTTTCTTTTGAAACTATACCTTTTTCACTTTTCTTACCTTCTGCTGGATCAAAAGTAACATGTCCTCCATCAAATCTTTTAAAGAATTTGAAGGCAGTCCATGTTCCTTGTTATGTGCCAAGAGCAACCATTATCTTCATTCCAAATGCTCTTCTTCTTGAGCTTTTGGTTGCCCTGCACACTTGATAAATCAGTTAGTCTTTGATGGAACCCAGGCCAAAGTGGTCTTGGGTTGACCTTTCTCATTAATATAATCTGTCAGTTTGGTCTGGATGAGTTGTTTAGGAATCTCATGACTTGAGTACTTTGTCAAGATTATAGGCTTGGCTGCATTACTACTAGAAGCAGCACTAGCCTTGTTAGCAGTACTAACTTGGTTAGCAGTACTAATCAAGTTAGCAGCACTATTCTTGTTAGCAATACTATCTGGGATAGCAGTACTAACAGGTTTCTTTGCAATTGGAACCCAAACTTGAGCAAAGTTGTTTGCTTTCTTTGTCTTTAAGTTACTCCTTTGTTTATTTGAAGTATTTTTCTTAGTTTTAGCAAACTTGTTTTGAACATGAGACTTTTTAGGTGCTCTGTTCTCAGCCATTTGATTCCTTCCTTGCTTCCTATAACCAAAGGAGTTTTGATTTTGTCTTTGAAAATTAACTCTTTGGTTGATAGGATTGAAATAACAGTATTTGGCAACATGATTAAGCTTTCCACAGATAAAACAAGGTTTTGGTCTATTGATTTTACTCAGATCAACCCCTTGTTTTTGTGCCCACTGATTATTCCAATTTCTCTGATTTCCCCTCCTTTTATCATGTTTTTGGGGCTCAGATTTATTGCAAGTACACTGTTTGCAAGGGACAGGATTCACAACTGTTGTCTGTTTGTAGTGGACCTTACCAGACTTTCCCTCTGTCTTTTCTATGTCCTTAGATTTGACCCAAGTCTTTCCACATCCCTCATTGGTGATAATGTGATTTTCTAGGGGAATCTCACCACTCACAGTGTTCTCCTTACTCTTATTATTAGAGTACTCTCCTTCAGAGTCTGTTTCAACCACCACTTTGTCTAATGGATCTACCTTAGTGGCTTCATCAGACAATTCCTTCCTATTCTTGGTCTCTAGCAAGTCTGATATAGGAGGGATGTAATTGTTGTTGTATGGTGGTGGTGTGGTGTTATAACCTATTCCTCTTCTAAGTTTGTCATGGATTTGAGTTTGGAGCAAAGAGTCCATTGCTTTAGAAGCATTGGAAAATTTCTCAATATCCAGCTTTGTTTTCTCAAACTCACTCTTTATCTTCTCATTCTCCTCTTCTTTCTGTTTAAGCTTAGACTCATACTGATCTTTCTCCCACTTCCAGTAGTTTGAGTCATAAGAGTGTTGAAGCTCATTGGCTTGGAAACTCTTGATCTGTTCCTCAAAACTCTCAACAATTCTTACATAGTCTTTTATATCTCTCTCTAATCTTTTAAGGTCATCACTCATTGTATGGTTGTGATCCCTGTACCTTTTAACAGTTTCCATACAAGTTTTAGAGCAAAGATTAGACATTACCTCTGTGGGGATTTCTGTGCTTGAAGAATCTGAAACTTTAGCCATTGATGATTTCTGATTTCAAGGAAGAATGATGATTGCAGGTTTCTGAGAATACTTGCTCTGATACCACTTGTCAGGATCGAATTCTCAACAAGAATTAATTCTCAGAAACAATATCAAAGAAGTTTGCGGAATAACACTTTGATATTTAATCAAACAGAAAATCAACACAGTAGATATGAAGAACAAACTGTAAACTTATATTGAATGCTTTGAATTTACAAGATTACACACTCAACCTCAATATTGATGAACAAACTCACCAATACGAATTCTACTTCTCTAGAATTAGGATCTATGCCTTGAGGTTGATTTTCTCTCTAGAACTAAAACTTAGAATTAATTCATCTAAAACTTTTTTTTTTCTATCTTCTATACATATACTATATATATATACTGAAGATAAAAGATAATTACAATTAATAAAATATCTTCAGAATATCTTCCATCATTATCTCCAAGCTTTCCATAATCTTCAGTTTATCCAGCTGTCATCCTTTCCATACAGATCTCCATCTTATAAGCAGTATTAATCATAAGCATCATTAATACTTTGAGCAGTATTAACTCTAGCAGTACTAACCATGCTCAGCAGCATTAATCTCTTCAAGCAGTACTAACTTTGAACTAGCAGTACTAATCTTGTTGAGCAACATTAACCATCAACTAGCAGCATTAATAACAGAAGTACTAACTAGAAGTATTAATTGTTTTCTTCTAGCAGCATTAACTAGAAGTATTAACTGTTTTCTTCTAGCAGCATTAACTTTGTTCCAGCAGCATTAACTACAACTAGCAACATTAACCACAGAAGTAGTAACCATGATGAACTAGAAGTAGTAACCATGTTGAACTAGAAGTAGTAACCATGTTGAACCATCCTTGGCATATTTCAGACCCAACATATAATGTTTTCAACATGATTATGTGCACGATATCAGGCCAATCCTAAAGAAATCCATTTGTCTGCTGTGAAGCGCATTTTTAGGTATCAGAAGGGCACTGCAGATCTTGGTCTGTGGTATCCTAAAGATACTAGTTTTGAACTAACAGCCTACACAGATGCAGATCATGCAGGTTGTATGTTAGACAGGAAGAGCACGTCAGGACACGTACAGTTCCTCGGTGACAAACTAGTAAGTTGGGCATCGAAGAAGCAACTTTGTGTTTCAACGTCCACGGCCGAAGCAGAATATGTAGCTGCTGCTAGCTGCTGTTCTCAGGTCTTATGGATGCGAACTCAATTACGTGACTACGGTTTCCACTTCAACAAAATCCCGATATACTATGACTCCAAGAGCGCCATCGCAATATCAGCGAATCCTGTTCAACACACAAAGACCAAGCACATTGATGTCAGGTATCACTTTATTAAAGATCATGTTGAAAAAGAAACAATTGAACTTTTCTTTGTAAAAACTGATTATCAACTTGCCGATTTGTTCACCAAACCCTTAGACGAAAAGAGGTTTAACTTTCTTATCTCTAAGCTTGGTATGCTAAATCTTAAGATATAATCAGTAGTTACCTAACAAAGTTTTCTAAATTGTATACTTTTTCATCATTTCTTCATTCTTAACTCTGATTGATATCTGCACTTCTATCAAATGTTCATGATCCAAGGGGGAGAATGAGAAGAAATTGACATCTGGTCAATATTACTTCAAGGGGGAGCTCATAAAATTTGTGCATGTACTTTTTAATGTCAAATTTATTTTGTAATGCAAGATTTTAGGGGGAGCTCTTCAAGTCAAAAAGGGAGTATGGATATGACTTCTGATTATTTCTGATCAGAACTCGTACTTTAAAAGTTTTACTGCTTTTTGTCTTTTCAATTTAAGTAAATAAATTTTACTTTGACTTGACATTAGACTTTTGCAAAATTTTTGAGAGAAGCTTACAAGTTCATATCTTTATGACTTTAAGCATTAGCTTCATGAGATGTAAGATCAAACGTTAAGGTATAATCCTTTATCTTAATCTCATATATGGTTGAAAGAAGGACAACTTTCAATCCTAGAAAACATTGTTTTTAATGTTTAAACCACTTCCTGATTTTTCAACAGATTTTATATTTTGGGAGTGTATTTTAAATGTTTTCATGATCTAAATTGTGATTTAACTGAAATAGTTAAACCAATCTGAGCATCACATGCATCATAGGAAAACAAGAATCATTGTGCTAGTAATTAACACAACTTCTATGGAATTACCTTAACCAGTAATTTCTACACAAGAAGTTAATGCTTAGTGATTGAGTGTGCAAATAGAAAAGAAATGAGTGTGATTAGAGAAAGCTTAATGTTTAAAAGAAAGAGCGTATGAGAACAGAGTTAAAAGAATATCACAACTCTGCACCAACTTTTTCTGAGTCGGGTAGCCACATTACTAGTGTTTCACAATTCTTTGGTGAACATTATTGAAATGGGCAACTAACCCATGCCAACTCTTGATCAAACCTCACCATCTACTCATTTTCTTCTTCACAAGAAAGTGTTTCACATTTTCAAAGGGGATGAAACACATTTGCTATCTGATTTTCGTTTGGAAAATCTGGATATTGAAAAGAAGGAAGTCTGCCCCACCTTCGCACTTCAATCATGCACATTGAGTCTGTGTTTAACTTACTGTTGTCTCAGTGGTTTACACAATTTTGAGCCTATAAGCAATCATCATGTGCTTAATTCTTTCTATCACAAGCACGAACACACAAGTAATTAGTTTCTTTGTCATAACGTTTATAGAAATTACCTTTGTGGTGTTTCGATGATTAAATGGAAGCCCTGGGGGAGTCAACATCAAACAGCTCCTTTCCCATGTGTATATGTTACACACAGTGACTTAGTGTTACTGACAGGCATGTTAACTGATTCATTAGTTGATTCAGGTGTTACACGACTATTTTGTCTGGATTTGAAAAGATCTGGATGAATATCTTTTGAATTGACGGATCAGGGGCTCTAACTGCAAGATAGACATTTCTTACAAATAATTTTGATGAAGTCGTTGCACTTAACATCAAAAAGGGGGAGAATGACTACACAAGAAATAGCAAAGATCACATGTTTCAAGAATCACGTCCACTCTTCAAAGGGGGAGATTATTAGATTGAAGACATGTTGATTTCAGAGCTAGAGAAAGAGATTGCATCTTCTGAGCTGAACAAGAAGACTGAATTGCTAAAATCATTTTCGTAATGATCTTGATCCAAAGGGGGAGATTGTTAAGACACAGTCTCATTGGATTCAAGATCATCCAATCTGAAGATCGTAATCTGAAGCTAAAGCCGGAACGTCGACTCTCGATATTAAAGTCTATGTCTATTTGTAATAAATGTCAAAGTAATCAATGTATTTGTTTATTATTGTAAAAGTTAACTTAATATCTAGTATGTTAGATATTAGTTGACTTAGTTAACTTAGTTAGTATAGTTAGTTATAATATTAGTTAGATAGATATAATATCTAATATTTAGATATTATTTAGTTTTATTGTTTTATATTACAACTTGTTGTTGCAAGTTGTAGAAAGTGTGTTCAACACACTAAGTTAGATATTAGTGTATCTCTAGTAAATCTCTCATAGATCAGATCAAGAATAAACACATACAAACACACACTTAAAGGTGTAAAAGAGAGAAAACAGAGAACACATTCAAACCTTGAATCTGATCAACCTTGTAACCGTTGTTATATATCAATACAGGTTGGTAATCGATTAATGTGTTGTTTCTAAGAACTTGATATTAGTATTGTTGTGGACCGACAGAAAGGCAATAGATTATATAATCCACACATTGTGTATAGTCTCTATATAAGATGTTCATATACTTGACGTGAGCAACATAACCATAAAATTTCACCTTGTGTGCACAAATAATATTTCCCCAAATTTTATACCAAATTTTCCATCTAGGATCTCATTAAAACCGCCCTCATTGCATAAGCACCAAATATCCCACTTACCAAAAATTAGGTCAACTATCAATGTAACCATCATTTGAAAATACAACATGTAGGCATGTTTCCAACATTTTGGGAAGCTAAGAGGTTAATAAACATCTAAAGAATCCCTATTTATGTAGAACATAAATACTTATACCCACATATGCATAAACTTCACAAGTGTCAAGATAGATTTCACATAAAGAAGCAATGATGACATAAAGAAACATATATGGATGTGTATCTAGTTTTACAAGGTTTAAGAACTCACCTCTAGGTTTTGGTCAAAAACCTAGAAAATATCAAACCCTAGATGTTGGTGGAGAAGATGAGATCTTGAGTTTCCAAAGGTTGAATGCAAGTATTTAATGCTTCCAAGCTAGGTCTTGAAGAGTATTAATGGCACCCACCAAAGTCTTAAAGCATTTAATGAGGAGGAGGATGGGAAATGGAAGAAAATCGCCCTTCTTAGCTCTAGGACCAAACCCTAACTGATTATGTTAGAAAATGAGGAGGAAAGTCGGTTTTCCCCCTTTTTTAAACGCACAGGGGTCGCGCGCAGATCGTGGCGCGGTTGAACTCGCACGGAGAGGCGTGTCAGCCTCTGGGGTTGAGAGAAAACAGAGCTCTACGCGGTTCTTGGCGTGGCTCCACTCGCACGACCATCCGCACGGACCACTGGTCACACTCCTTTCCTTTGTTCAAAAATTGGGGAATTACAAGCCATGATGTAAGTATAAATGGTAGGCTGATTACTAATGATTATAAAATCATTCTAGATATATTAAAGGCAACTTACCTTATTAAAAGAGACATGGGTGTTACTGTGAGTCCGTGTGATTGAACACGATCGTTACCAGATAATCAAACAACACAAAGAGATGATAAACCAACCTGTTTCGATAAATAAACGATGGATTACAGATTGATGTTCTTGAAGCTCTTTTCTCTCTAGATCTTATGAATAGTGTAGTGTGAATATTATGTGTGTAATAGATTATGAGATCTGATATCTCTCTTAGCTTTTCTAACACACTATCACCAACCACTTGCAAAACAACTTGCAATAATAAGAATATTAAACTAAACTAATATCTAACGAATATAATAACTTAAACTAATATCTAAATATCTATTTATAAGATATTTAGAATATAGATAAAATACAACAAACAACTTTGACAATTATTACAAACTGACATTAGACTTATATTAACGAGAGCGACTTTTCGGGCATTAGCTTCAGATTGCAAACTTACGATTGGATGATCTTGAATCCAATAAATCTGTGATCTAACAATCTCCCCCTTTGGATCAAGATCATTCTAAAAAGATTTATCCAATAGATCTGTTTAATTCAATCTTCTCTTATAGCTGAGAAGATGCAATCTCTTTCTCTAGCTCAGAATGCTTTAGCAAAGTATCTTCAAAGAAAATTTATCTGAAATCAGCATGTCTTCAGAATACTTTGATCTCCCATTTGTTGGAATGGACATTTCTTCAAGCTTTAGGTTCTCCCCCTTTTTGATGAACAGAGCAACTCTTTCATCAAAACTTGTAGTAAGAAATGTATGTCAGTTGGAGCCTCTGATCCGTTAATTCAAAAGATATTTATCCAGATCTTTGCAAATCCAGACAAAATAATCATGTAACACCCGAATCAACTAATGAATCAGTTAACATGCCTGTCAGTAACACTAAGTCACTGTGTGTAACAAATACACATTGGAAAGGAGCTGTTTGATGTTGACTCCCCCAGGGCTTCCATTTAATCATCGAAACACCACAAAGGTAATTTCTATAAACGTTATGACAAAGAAACAAATTCCTTGTGTGTTCGTGCTTGTGATAGAAAGAATTAAGCACATGATGATTGCTTATAGGCTCAAAATTGTGTAAACCACTGAGACAACAGTAAGTTAAACACAGACTCAATGTGCATGATTGAAGTGCGAAGGTGGGGCAGACTTCCTTCTATTCAATATCCAGATTTTCCAAATGAAAATCAGATAGCAAATGTACTGCTTCCCCTTTGAAAATGTGAAACACTTTCTTGTTAAGAAGAAAAATGAGTAGATAGTGAGGTTTGATCAAGAGTTGGCATGGGCTAGTTGCCTGTTTCAATAATGTTCACCAAAGAATTGTGAAACACTAGAATTGTGGTTGCCCGACTCAGAAAAAGTTGGTGCAGAGTTCTGATATTCTTTTAACTCTGTTCTCACACCCTCTTTCTTTTAAACATTTAGCTTACTCTAACCAAACGCTCTTTTTCATTATAATCATCACTCAATTCTTTTCGACTTCTCACACTCAATCACTATGGATTAACTTCTTGGGTAAAAATCACTGGTTAAGGTGATTCCATAGAAGTTGTGTTAAGTCTTAGCACAATGAAATCATGTTTTCCTAGAAATCATGTTATGCTCAAATTGGTTTAACTATATCAGTTAAAGCACAAAGTAGATCTTGAAAACATATAAAGTCACACTTCCAAATCATGAATTCGATTTGAGAATCGGGAAGTGGTTTGAACTTTTAAGAACATGTTTTCTATGATTGAAAGTTGTCCTTCTTTCAACCATATATGAGATGAAGATAAGGACTATACCTTTTGAGTGCAATTTTACATCTCATAAAGTTAAGCTATCAAGTCATAAAGATATGATCTTTTAAGCATCTCTCAAAAATTCTGCAAAAGTCTTATGTCAAGTCAAAGAAAATTTTATTCACTTAAATTGAAAAGACAAAAAGCAGTAAAACTATTAAAGTACGAGTTCTGATCAGAAATAATCAGAAGTCATATCCATACTCCTTTGATTTGAAGAGCTCCCCCTAAAATCATGCATTACAAAAATTTGACATAAAAGGTAAATGCAGAAATTATATAAGTTCCCCCTCAAAATAATATGGACCATCTGTCAATTTTTCTCATACTCCCCCTTGGATCATGAACGGATTGTTTGAAGTACAGATATCAATTAGAAATAAGAATGAAGAAATGATGAAAAGGTATACAATTAGAAAACTTTGATAGGTAACTATTGATTAGATCTTAAGATTTAGCATACCAAGCTTAGAGACAAGAAAGGTGAACCTCTTTTCGTCTAAAGGTTTGGTAAACAAATCTGCAAGCTGATAATCAGTTTTTACAAAGAAAAGTTCAATTTTCCTTTTTCGACATTATCTTTAATAAAATGATACCTGACATCTATGTGTTTGGTCTTGGTGTGCTGAACAGGATTCGCTGTTATCGCGATGGATCTCTTGGAGTCACAGTAGATCGGGATTTTGTTGAAGTGAAAACCGTAGTCGCGCAATTGTGTTCTCATCCATAGGACCTGAGAAAAGCAGCTAGCAGCAGCTACATATTCTGCTTCGGCCGTTGAAGTTGAAACACAAAGTTGCTTCTTCGATGCCCAACTTACGAGTTTATCACCGAGGAACTGTATATGTCCTGACGTGCTCTTCCTGTCTAGCATACAACCAGCATGATCTGCATCTGTATACGCTGTTAGTTCAAAACTAGTATCTTTAGGATACCACAGACCAAGATCCGCAGTCCCCTTCAGATACCTAAATATGCGCTTAACTGCAGACATATGGATTTCTTTGGGATTGGCCTGATATCTTGCACATAAGCATGTTGAAAACATTATATCTGGCCTACCAGAAGTAAGATACATTAAAGAACCTATCATCCCTCTATAAGTCCTAACATCAACAGCCTTTCCAGAAGGATCGGTGCCAATCTTAGTACCTGGCGCCATTGGGGTACCAATTGGTTTTGAATTTTCCATTTTGAACTTCCGAAGAATTTCAAGAATGTATTTTGATTGATTAATAAAAATCCCCGATAAAAATTGTTTGACTTGTAATCCGAGAAAGAAATACATCTCTCCCATCATATTCATCTGAAATCTTGACACCATAAGGTTTGAAAAATTCTTACAGTACTTAGGATTTGTAGAGCCAAAAATAATATCATCCACATAGATTTGAATAAGAATGATATCGGATTTTTCATTTTTGATAAACAAAGTGGTATCTACCGTACCTTTTGAAAAACTAGACTTGACTAGAAATTGTGAAAGGACATCATATCAGGCGCGAGGAGCTTGTTTCAGTCCATAGAGTGCTTTGTCGAGAATGTAGACGTGATTCGGCTTCTCTTGATTGACAAAACCTTCTGGCTGAGAGACGTAGACTTCCTCCTTTAGAATGCCATTCAGAATGGCAGTCTTCACGTCCATTTGAAAGACCGTGAAGTTCTTGTGGGCAGCGTAGGCTAGAAACATTCGAATTGCCTCTAAACGCGCCACAGGAGCATAAGTCTCATCGTAGTCTATTCCTTCCTCTTGCCTATATCCCTTGGCTACAAGTCTTGCCTTGTTTTTGATAACGGTACCATCTTCGTCTTTCTTGATCTTGAAAACCCATTTCATACCTATAATGGTTTTACCTTGAGGTTTTGGTACGAGTCTCTAGACTTGAAGTGCGTCGAACTAATTCAACTCTTCTTGCATTGAAATCACCCATTCTGGATCAGCAAGTGCCTCTGATACGCGAGTTGGCTCGAACTTGCTCAGAAAGGAGTCATGCATACACATATTCATTGACGCTGACCTAGTTTGCACCGGTTTTGTTGGATCGCCAATGATCTGGCTTATCGGGTGATCTTTGGTCCATTTGTGTTCATGAGGTAGTGGATTATATGAATATATGTCAATATTATCATCTATAAATCCACTTGTACCTTCTTCAGTTTGTTCAGGAGGAATGATGATTGCAGTTAAAGTGGTAGGTGAAGAAGTCTCAGTAGGTTCAGCTTGTTCAGCAACTTCTGTCTCTTCATTATTGACCACAGCTTCAACTGTTGGAGTCGGCATTTGAACTGGAATTTCAATAGAGATATCTGAACTGGTTGGATGAGTAGTCGTTGAGTCTTCCATCCTGTCAACCACAACAGGTTTCTTTACATTAGATCCAAGAAATTCATCATAAAATAGTTCAAATAATAAATCTAAATCAGATAAATTATTAGTAGACGTTGATGCTTCATCTGATTTTTTTCTGTTGAGACGCAGGTTCTGGACTAATTTGCCCAGAAGCTAATACTCCGGTTATCATGGGTTCTGAATTGTGTTGTTCGGAAGCCATTTCTTCATCAAACGAAACATTGACGCTTTCAATAACGGTCTTTGACTTCTTCAGATATACACGGTAGCAGTTGATGTAGAGGAATAACCAATGAAGATGCCTTCGTCCGCCTTGGCACTGAACTTGTTCAGACTCTCTCTATCGTTTAGAATGAAACACTTACACCCAAATATATGGAAATATTTGATTGTCGGTGTTCGGTTGTTGATTAACGCATAAGGAGTCTTCTTGAATCTACGGTGTATCATGGATCGATTTTGAGTGTAGCACGCAGTCGATACAGCTTCAGCCCACAGAAATAGAGGTAAGTCAGATTGACTTAGCATAGTACGAGCAGCCTCGACTAGCATACGATTTCTTCTTTCGACCACTCCATTCTGTTGAGGCGTACGAGCAGCAGAGTATTGATGTGATATCCTGACAGATTCGAGATATTCTTCAACCTTTTTGTTCTTGAACTCTATGTTGTTGTCTGTTCTTAGAAGCTTGACCGATTTCTGCAGATTCACCTGGGTCGTCTTCAGGAATGTAATGAGAACATCTGGTGTCTCATCTTTTGAACGTAGAAACTTGACCCAAGAGTATCGCGAGTAATCGTCCACGATAACTAGTATGTACTTCTTTCCGCCTAGACTTTGCGTTCGCATCGGACCACAGAGATCCATATGCAACAACTCTAACGGAGAGCTTGTACTCGGTTCAGGCTTTGGTTTATGTGGATCCCTATTCATCTTTCCCTTTTCACATGCTGCACAAAGATGTTCTTTTTCATACTTCAGCTCTGGAAGTCCTTTGACTAGTTTTCCACTGACCAGCTTGTTGATGTACCTGAAGTTGAGGTGAGAAAGTCGTCGATGCCATAGCTAGCTTTGTTGCATCGTGGCTTTCGTCAGTAGACAAACCTGTTTGTCAGTCTAGACGTTTGACAAGTTAATTGTGTAGAGGTCTGACTTTCTCGTGCCGACCAAGAGTTCGTCGTCTTCTTCAGTTCAAACTGAACACCTCTTGGCTTTGAAATTGACCTCTAAGCCTTTGTCACAGAATTAGCCGATACTGAACAGGTTGCGTCTTAAGCCTTCAACATAGCTCACCTTCTTGATCGTGACATTGTCATGTACCACATCATCATATCCCATTATTGGTGAAAACTGGTCGTTGCCGAATCTAACTCTTCCGCAATACTTCTCTGTAAAGTTGGACAACATCTCTTTTTGTCTAATCATATGCTTGGAACATCCGCTATCCAAGTACCACATATGACGGGTCTGCACAAGAGAAATAACGAAACAAGAGATTTAGATATTCTTAAAACAAAGTTGGAGTTAAGACTTTTGAGCATTTGAAGAGCGGGTCTTGAACTGATTTGTTCAAAAGCCTAATTGACATTGATGTCCGGGTCTTGAGCTGATTTACTCAAGAACCATTTCTTTACATTTAAGACCGGGTTTTGAACTGTTTTGTTCAAAAACCTAATTGACATTGATGTCCGGGTCTTGAGTTGATTTACTCAAGAACCATTTCTTTACATTTAAGACCGGCTTTTGAACTATTTTGTTCAAAAACCTAATTGCTATGCTCCCTCTTAAACGTTGGGTGCCTGCAACACAGATTTAACTTTTGGTACCAATTGAAATTTGGGTCCAACTGTGTTAGCACAAGATTTTGGTACCCATTTGAAATTGGGTCCGCTTTTCATTTGAAGCATTATAATGATAAGAGTGCACAAGATAATTTCCAAACCGAACCTCAGAATCTTGACAAGAAATAGAAACATGTTTATCATAAAAAAAAGACTTCCTAGCAGATAAAGATAACTGGAATAATTGCTTAAAAGAATATTGCTTGCGAGAAACAACAAGTTTTGGTTTCAAAATAGTACCAACATTCACATTCAAAACATCTTTACTAGGCATAGTCTTATTACAATTAACACTACAAAACGATTTATCAGTCTTGTCAAGCTTCTGTTTCGGTTGCCATTGAGATTTAACTTCTGCCATTTGCTTGCTCAGATCTGAAACATTTGAAACTCGTGAGTTAGACTTTTGAGCAACAAACGAATGCTTCTTCTTCGGCTTACCAGTAGTGTTCGGTTTATGTGAATACTTAGATTTAATCTTACCTTTAGCATTCTTAGTTTTCACAGAGACTGACTTATCAACTTTCGTTGATTTTGCACTGTTTACAGACGTATTGGTTTTTCCCAATGATTTCATAATAAAAGATGAATGGTTAGGAAGTTTCGCATTAAAGTCAAATTGTTCAAAACAATCATCTAAAACACCATCGGAGTTAAGAAAATCAAACCCTCCGTTTGTTAAACCAAACATGTCATCAAATTTTGAAGCCTTTGAAATAACAACACATTTCAGCACAGTTGAAAAAACTTTTTGTTCAATCTCAATCAAAAGTCTTTCATCTGTTAAAGAGTTCTCGAGTTCAGAAATTTTACTTTCTAAAACGAGAGGAGGGACATAAAGTTTACCTTTAATAGGCTTCGCTTCCATTTCTTTGACAGAATGACTTTGAAAAAAGTCATTTGAAAGAGATTTCTTGTGATAAATTGGATCATCATTATAACTATTATTCAACTTCGCATAATAAAATGGAAGGTGAACTTTAGATGATTTCCTCCGTTTTTCAGTTTCCTTGGCTTCATCTTCTTTTGATAGTCCAGTATTGAAAACTTGAAGTTTAGGGTATCGGTGAGAAAGATTCATAAAGGTAAAATCATAAAGTGCAGGCACTTCAGATATACCCTTTTGAAGGCAGTGAGGATTCTCATAACCAATTCCCCAATTGTCTTTATTCTCTTTCGGTTTGTTTAGATGAATGGTTTGCTCAGATTGACCTAATGAGTATAACTTCTTTTCCAAAACATCTAATTTTGCAAGTAATGTTTTGTTTTCTTCAGTACCTGAAGAATGCATTTTCATAAGATCTTTTAAATCAAACTCACTCTTTCTCAAATTAGACTTTATTTCAGAATTCTCTTTAAGAATTGTTGTCTTTTCTTTGGCGCTGGTGTCATTGTTTCTATGTAAAACCTCAATCAAAACTTCCTTCTCAGCAATTTCATTGCTAAATTTCTGTATCGATTGGTTTTTGTCAGTAATAACACCCTTTTCACGCTTGAGTTTCGACTCTAATTCTTGGAGTTTTATATTCATGGCACGCATTTGATTTAAGAAATCGGAATAAGATAAATCACATACCTCATTTTCCTCATCCTCGGAGTCAGCTTCAGCTTCAATTTCTTGCTTTCCCATCAAGCACATGTTTGCTGCCTCATCCTTCTCTTCAATCTCATCTTCCTGGTCTGAATGATCAAGCCAATACTCATCTTCAGCCATCAATGCCTTACCCGCCTCCTGTTGCTTTGCAAGAAGCATTTTGTTCTTGTAGTAGTCAGAGTTTCTGACTTTGGGTCTTCGGCAGTCTTTGGCAAAGTGACCTATTTGCCACAGTTGTAGCACGTTGGTGGTTCTGACTGACTGGATCCTTCAGCTTTAAACCTTCTTTCTTTAGGCTTCCTCTCCTCTAATCTCTTTCCTTCAAACTTTTTTCCTTCAACCCTCTCCTTATGAACATAGTTGTTAGGACCAGAAGAATACCTCTGACTGTTTGAACTTGGCTTCTTGTATAACTTCTTCTAAAAAGCTTTAGTCAGCATAAGCATTGCTGTCTTCAGTTGTTCACAGTCATCCGAGTCAGAGTTGGCTTCAGCTTCAATTTCTTCTGATTCATACACAATCGTCTTGTTCTTCTTCTTTTTGACAACAAGAACAACTGTGTCATCAACTGTCTTCACTGTCTGCCTCTTTTCATCTAGAATTTCATCCACCTCTTCTTCATTTTGTTTGAGGGTTTCATACACCTCATGAAGTGGAATCTCATTTAGATCCTTGATCTGCTTCATTTGTCTGGCAAACCTCTTCCATTCCGGCTGTAGAATGCTTAGGAATTTGACATTCAGCTCGATTTGTGATTTGTTGACCTTGTTCTTGCTTAGTTCATTTAGCAAGGTCACGAATCTGTCATAAGTTCCTTCTAGAGACTCTCCAACTCTGCCTGTAAATTCTTCATAATTGTTTAGGTAGTTGGAAATTTTGAGCTGGTTCCCAACCTTTGAACCCAGCATCATCTTCTCTAGCTGATCCCACATCTGTTTGCCAGAGGCTTTATAGTTGTCTATCTTCACATATATTTCATTTGGAATTCCTTGAAGAATATAAGACTTAGCTAATCGATCTCCTTTTGCGCTTTTCTGGTTCTCACCTTCTAGATCTTCAAACTTAAGTTGAATTATTTCCTCATCAGTTCCCTCTGGAGGTGTCCTCCAAACAGGTTCCATAAGTCCTTCTTCTAAGGATTTCCTGATATAATTACCCAAATATTGTCTTTCAATAAAGTTCAGGAACCGATCTTTCCACTGCTCGTACTCTCCCCTGAAGAGTACTGGTGGTTTGGTGTCAGTTCCGATTGCTAGGGCTTCTCTAGATGTCATTCTGATTGAAAAAGTTTTAAGTCTGGTATTGGAGAAAAAGGAAAACTTTGCGCTTTGAGAAGGTGGCGCAAAAGAGTTTTGCACTAATGGTGGTTGGCGCGAAAGATGGTTTGCGTGAAGTGAGGGTCGTGCGAATTGAGTTTTGCGCTAGACTTGAGTGGCACGAAACTGAGGTTTGTACGAGTAATGGTTGGCGCAAAAAGACACTTTGCGTGAGTAATGGGTCGCGCGTATAGAGGTTTGCGCGATTCGGAGTTCTTGCAGAGTGGAACCGTGCAGTACCAGACACGAGATAGATCTTCCAAAGAACAAGGCCTTTTTCGAATAAGCCAATTCATTTGGGACCCTGCAGATCCACTCTTTTTCCTATTCAAAGCTCAGACCTTTGTCTCTGTGTTTTCACATCAAGAAGTCAAAGGGGCTTTAAGCAACCTTCGCATTTCCTGTTGAGATCCCAAGTCTCCAAGTAGGCCCTCTTGGCCACCCACGACCTTGGCTTTTTAGAGAATCCCGCTCCTGTCTCGTAGGACTTGTAGCTCGGCAGTCCACCGGGTGGGTTTGTTTATCCTTCCAGTTTCGAGTGTATTCTTGGATAGTTATAGCGGCGGTCGTGCAAAGTAGAGGTTTGCATGACACGTTTATGGCGCAAAAGTGAGTCGACCGGTAAGATGTTGTGACCGGAGAGATGTTCGACCGGGATCCTACTTGACCGGTATTATGTATCGAACGGAGCTTTGATTGACCAGAATTATGCTTCGACCGATGTTACCTTCGACCGGATGATCAACCGGTATTGAAATGTGACCGGTAAGATGGTAAGTGATCGACCGGGGTAAAATAGATGTGACCGGTATGAACAGTATGACCGATTCCTTGTAAGGACCGGGATTGAAGTGTGAACCGGGGAAGTGTCGACCGGTAAAATGCGTAGGACCGGTAATTAGGCGACCGGTATTGAGACTTGCGACCGGGACCGGAATGAACAGTTCACCGGTGTAGAGAGGACCGATATTGTAGTTCGACCGGGAGAGCAGTGAAACCGTGAACAGTGTCGACCGGATTAATAGTTGGTGAGTGTGACCAGTATTCAGGTGATCGGATGAGTACAGTATGGACCGGTATCTTGCTTTGCGACCGATAGATGTTATCGATAAGATGCTTGGACCGATAGATGATATGAAACCTTCGACCGAGACTGGGTGTTGATATCGGTCGACCGGTATAGAGGTGGTTTTATGAGGACCGGTATTGGTTAAAGCTGTTCGACCGGTGTGTACACTTTGTCGATAAAACGGGTCTGTAAATCCCAAATACACCCAACTAGAAAACGAATTACAGTACCAAACTTTGACACAACGATCGACTAAACAACTACAACAACACACAACCTTTTGATTTCGAAAAGAACCATAAATTGAAGATTTTGATTGATAGCACAGTGTTCTTGAAGAATGAAGAACACAGAGACTTTAATTGTTTGATTTTCATCTGGTATTCAGCTCTGATACCAATTGTGAGTCTGTGTGATTGAACACGATCGTTACCAGATAATCAAACAACACAAAGAGATGATAAACCAACCTGTTTCGATAAATAAACGATGGATTACAGATTGATGTTCTTGAAGCTCTTTCTCTCTTTTCTCTCTAGATCTTGTGAATAGTGTAGTGTGAGTATTATGTGTGTAATAGATTATGAGATCTGATATCTCTCTTAGATTTTCTAACACACTATCACCAACCACTTGCAAAACAACTTGCAATAATAAGAATTTTAAACTAAACTAATATCTAACTAATATAATAACTTAAACTAATATCTAAATATCTATTTATATGATATTTAGAATATAGATAAAATACAATAAACAACTTTGACAATTATTACAAACTGACATTAGACTTATATTAACGAGAGCGACTTTTCGGGCATTAGCTTCAGATTGCAAACTTCAGATTGGATGATCTTGAATCCAATAAATCTGTGATCTAACAGTTACACACCACACTATAAATCAAGCTTTGAGTGGCACCCAAGAAATCCTGGGCATTCCCACTTCTATACTTGTGTCCAACCTCACTCCACTAGGATACCTACAACCACAGTTCAAATCCTTTGGGGACCTCACCACTCCCAGCATGATTATCCTAAATCCACGAGGTGAAGCCATCATCAGACCCACTCAAGAAAAGGTTCCTTATCCCCATTTCCAGAAGTTAAAAGGAAGGTTCAGGCCTCTTCAGATGCTACCCCCTAATACTCACAGTCCCCATATCACAATCCCAGTTTCACAAGCACCTCCTACTTCCTGTGTGCACCCACAATAGTCCTCCCATTTTAATAGCATGCCTTCAAGCTCCTAAAATCCTGGGAATGTCAGGATCACTTACTCAAGACAAAAATCAATCACTCAAAGGCAAGAAAGGCCCTCCAAGATGGTGAGACTCTCGGATTTAATGAAGGCTTGCCCCATATTGGTCCATGTAGAGTCACCAAGAGGAGAACCGGATGGAGAAAGCCAAGGATTGCACCACAAGTTGCGGTTAGCCCATCCCAACCTCAGGGACATCGAACTACAGCTGACAATGCCATCACTGATCAGGTACCACATTCTGCTCTTTTCAGTACTAAGGATGCCCAAGAGAGTCATTCCTGGTGTGTCAAAAGATTGGGACACACCCCAAAATTCTTCCATACACAGACCATAGCCACATTTCCAGCCATTGGAGATGTTATCAACAAAATGGGATGGGAGATACTGTATGAAATTCCCCTTGCATTAACCTGGATTGGATACGAGATTTCTATACAGAAGTCTCTCTAACCAATAAGGTTGACATAGAGGTTAGGAAGACAAAAATCAACTATTCCCCAACCCCTATTAACCAATTTCTGGGACTGCCTAAGCTTAACCATACAAGGCTTGATCAGCTGATGGCTAAGGTCAATGACACATAGTTAGAGGATATCTTGAACACAATTATAAAGCCAGACTCTGAGTGGTTGTTCAAAGGAAAGACACGACATCTTAGGACCAAATCTATTACCCTAGAAGCCAATGTTTGGTCCTACTTTGTTAGGCATACCCTCTTCCCAACAAGCCATGACACAGACTTGTGCATGGATAGAGTGTTCCTAGTTTATTGTATTGTCAAAGGGTATATCTTTGATGTTGGAAGACTCATTTCTCTCAATATCAAAACTATCTCAGAAAGATCCAATGGGAGGCTGTTGTACCCTACCATCATTCACAAACTTCTAGCAGCTTCCCATGTGGTACACCTTCCTAGTGACAACTTCTCAACTTAGAAGATGGTCATGGATAGGAGAAACATAGAAAGACTATTGAGGAATAAGAGCACTGATCACACCTCACTCACTGATGATGAAAGTTCTAGTGCACAACCTCCCTCATTTCACAAGGAATTCAAAACCCATGTTAAGGCACAGGTAAAAGTACAATGAGAGTTGCTTAGGCAGATTCAAGAACTGTAGAGTAAATTAAGGAGGATAAGAAAAGAAAGATATGAATGACTGAGGTATGAGGAAGCCAGAGATCAGGTCATAAGGAATGCATGGAGAATGCAGGATGATAGGTTGTTGAAGGATCTTCCCCAATTTCCAAGTCAGAAGGGCAAGATGCAAATGGATACTTTACCTACGCATTCATGAGTAGGACAGGTTCTATCACCTATAACTCCTATTTTCTTTTCTTTATCTTTATTTGTTGTTTTTAGAACATAGCATTAGCTTGAGTCAGTTTACGTACACTTTGAGCAATCAATCATACACCATTTTTTGTGCACAAGACAGTTTGCAAATATGACATTTGATGTACCTTGGATTTGAGTACATAGTCTAAACAGTTTGCTGATATCTTTTAAGACTTCATACGCATCACTAGAACTAGCCCCAGGTTTCCTTGTTGTAATCATCACTGTTACAATCATCACCTTACCATTTTGAGACACTTCTTTCACTACAAACTTGTTCAATGAGGACATTGAACTCTTCTAAGTTTGGGGGTGAGAGAAGTTGTCTTACACACTTCTCATCTCAAAAAGGTAATTTACCTTATACACATTCCCCACACTCAAACACAGTGAATGCATACCATTCAAGTGCTTAAAAATTCAAAAAAAAATATGCAATTCAAACACATACACTTCAAAGAGCAAAATCTCATTTGTTGTTTGCATATGCAAGTGTCAAAGACACACACAAGAGGCCAGGTGCCCAAATATACCTTCATAGGAGATGATGGCAGAAAAATTGTGCCATAACCTAAAAGAGAGAAAATATGAAATGAGAAGAATGCATATGAGTGAAAAACCACATACACTTCATACACAACCTTTAATAGTGGTTTGAGGCATAATTAGAATTAAGTTGAGATTGACAGAATGTGAATGACTATGTGCATCATGCTTCTTAGGGGTTGAAAAACCCTCTATGTGTAAATTTGACTTGTGCATTCCATGGTTATTATGATTTTTGGCTCAATTTTTTTCTTCTTTTTAGAGTTCTTTTCTTATCTTTTTGTTGCTTAAAGACAAGCAACCATTCAAGTTTGGAGGTGTGATAGGGTTAATTCTTTAACCCTATTTACATCACATTTCTCACATTATAAATGTCCTTTTAGCACCCATTTGAGCCTTTCTGCTATCTTTTTAGTCATTTCATTGGTTCAATAGAGTTTATAGGTTGTTGTGAACATTCATGAAGTTTGTGGATTAAAATGTGTAAAATCTTGCCATTTATGAACTTCCTACATATTACTGTAGATTCCTACAGGAAGCTGGAGGAAGTTGGAGTATTTTTGAGCTAGACATTTTGGACTGTGGGCTTGCAACTTGGATGACATCTTGGACTTATCTTGGACAGTTTTTGGGCCGGCCATTTGGCCATTTGATTTGGGTTGATGATAAACAATGATATTGGGCTTTGCTGCTTTATTTTGGGCTTTTTGGTTAGAAATGTTTTGGGCTTTAGTTTATTTGATATTTTTGGCCCATGACCCATATTTAACATTATAAATTAGGATGCTTGGCTTTAGTTTTAAGACACCTTCACATAACCATTTCACCACACTTTGGTGAATGGTTAGTTTCTCTCATTTCCTTGCTAGTTTTCGGTTTATGTTGGGAGCAATCGGCCCCCTTTGAAGCTTACACATTCGGTTCTTGTTTTTATCTTTTGGTTTCAATATTAATTCCAAGTCTTTATTAAGTTAATCGTTGCAAGTTACCTCATCTCTTTATTTTTATTACTCATTGTCTTTGTGATTTTATACAATTATGGTTTATAATTGGATCCAAAAATTCACTTAGAAACCGAAACAATGTGCAAAGTGCAAATGATGTTGCCATGCAATTGTTACTTCTTTGGATCATTGCTTCAAGCTCAAGTTTCCCTTCCCTTTCTTTTCCTCTTTCTCTAATCTTTTATCTTACGCATTTATATTATTGCAATTTAGTTTATGCGCTTTATTTTCTCGCATTTCACTTTCTCGCAATTTAAATTTCCGTCTTTTACTTTCTCGCAATTTAATTTATCGCATTCTATTTCTTGTCTTTCTAGTTATTCTTATTTGCTTTCCATTACAAGTAAATTTTACTTTTTCCCCAAGAAAGTCGATTACTTGCATGGCAAGTTTCCTTTCTTAATTTTTAATGCTTATAATTTCTTTAATACATTTTCCATCTCTGTTATTTAATTTTCAAGTTTTTGTATCTTTTATAAAAAGAAACCAAGCTATGACAGGCTGACAACCTTAGCTTGGGGTGTAAAATCGAGTTAAGATTTAAACCGGTAAAAACGTAAAGAGGTGTATTAATATAGTCATGTCCTTATTTAAATCATGTTATAAATATTTCATTGGAGATTACAATCAATTAATTATATTCTTGGTCCCGGAGGTGCTTAACAAGTTTGTAGAAGGGGGGGTGAATACAAACACAGAATTTAAAGTTTAATAAATTGTTTATTGATAAATCAAACACAATTTACAAGTTTGTTGCGGAATAAGATTAAGACAGACTCAATCTAAACAAACTTAAGAAACACTAAGATGGTTGCACAAGAATATAGAGAATGGGGGATTGAGAGTATAGAAAACAAGGGTTTCTATAATGTAGAAAGATGAAGGCCAGAGGTGAGCACACCTTCAGATGGAGAGGTAATCTTTCTATTTATACCCTATGCATTAAATGCATGGCAGGGCACTTTACATGTGGCGTTCAGTGATTGGCTGAGAGAGTCTGACTTTGGAAGACATGCTTTCGGCCGTATCATGAACAGTGTAGTTGACAGAGTTGTTGTACGAATTATGGCAGAGGTATGTCCGTTCTGACACATCGTACTGGTTGTGCAAGGTAAGACAAAAGGAGACTTGAGGCATAAGCTTCGTGATCGTTTGATCGTTGAATATCTCTTCCTTCATAGATATAAAGAGGTTCAGCTATCGCTAAAGCTTTTCCTCATGTTCCTTCGCGTATAAGTAGATTCGTCTTTGCTTCAGTGATATCCGCATCAGGTCACTAGTAGACTTGTCTTTGTTCAGCAGCTTTGTCTTCGATTCAACTATGAACATCTGTTGACGCGAAACTTGTCTTCAGGGATTACGTTACTGTTTACATCAGAAACTATCAGCGATAACTGAACAGACTCAGTCTGATCACTGATAGTGAAACACTAATACATATAAATGTTTGTAAGAAAGACTATCAGCGATAATTGAACAGACTCAGTCTGATCGCTAATGGTGAAACACTAATACATATTAAACGTAATTTTCACTAAGTATAAAAGAGGGTCTTTATCAAATCACTGAGAGAGTTTGGATCAACAATCTCCCCCTATTTGATAATGACAATGTAACTGAAGAAAATTACTTTATAGTTCAAAATAAGGAATAATCAGGACTCATAACATACATGTCCCAATTACTATTTTGAGGGATCTTTTACAGTATTGATAGAGTTAAGTACTTCACTGAAATTTTCACTAATTCAAAGATAGAATTACAAGGTATGAAAATTACAAGTACAAGTGAGGAACTAACTACTGTAAGTTTTACTAATAGATTACAAGAAATAGGAAGCTAATCTATCAGCTATCTAAAGAAGATTTAGGAGGATTGATCATATACTCAGGTATTTCTTCTCCTTTTTGCTTTCGATCTGAAGATTCTTGAGAGATTATTGCATTGATCGGTTCAGCAGAAGAAGAGAAGTAACACTATAAGCACAAGAGATTCTTGAGATGACTGAGGGGACATATAGGAATTTCAGATACTCTTTGAAATCTGAGCTCTTCCTCATCATCTCTGAAGAAGATTCCAAAAGGTTCTTTGAGTACTTGCCCTGCAACATATGGTCCACCAGCGGACAGAGATAGATCGAGAACTGAGAGATCAGGTGGGGGACCGAACAGAGCTTCTCTTGAGAACTTGATGGAGGTTTCATTTCTAATCACCGCAACATTTTCAGACGAGGAGGAGATAGGCTTTCTTTTGAATTGCTTTGACTTAGAAGGAAGAGCAGATGGCACTTTTAGGACTGCAGCGACTCTGTTGATGAGAGCATCATTTTTCCCTTCAACATAGACTCTGTAGATTGACTTTGATTTCTTCAGCGCATGTTTGAACTCAAGACATTCCATGTAGCCGAAGATTTCCATCTTTGAAACGTACATAGCCTTGCAGCTTCCATCCTCTCTGGTAATCTCCATAGTGACAGAAACTTTGTCCTTATTTTTTCTCCCAGAGATGACAACTGCTACGATCTTCATTGGGTCAGAACGATGATCGATTTTATGTTTGCACCATTCGACTGAGCTATCGCTGACCGCTAGTTCTTTTGAGCGCTCCTCTTCAATCTCTTTCAATAGAGCAGCCTGGACTTCAACTGGTTTCTTCTTCAGCTTTTTGTCTTTGACTTGAGAGGACTTAATCTTGAGAGCAAGAGAGGCATCTCTTTGACAATCAGCTATCAGCTTCTCAGCCCTGAC
This sequence comes from Arctium minus, assembly GCA_954870635.1. Taxonomy (NCBI): domain Eukaryota; kingdom Viridiplantae; phylum Streptophyta; class Magnoliopsida; order Asterales; family Asteraceae; genus Arctium; species Arctium minus. The sequence continues at coordinate 68,239,709 of OX941092.1, read as the reverse complement.
AGATTCTTTGATTTCAGCTTCAGTCAGGAACTCTAGATCTGTTGATTGAGAGGGGATCTTCAGTCGTTGTTTCTCTAGATGAGAAATCATCTCTGTTCGTCTCTTCATCTCTTCCTCTGACCAGTGAGATGGTCTAGAGGGCCTTCCTGGATGTTGTAGGGACTCTTCTTCTTCCTCGTCTTCTTCATCAATCTCTCTTATAGAGATTGGGATTATTTGTTCATCAGCTACAACGGCTAGGATTATTTGAAGTTCTTTACCCTTAAGCAGGGGAGAGAACTATCTGGACAGAAAATGGAAAGAAAGGAATTAGTGTATGTTTTGGAAAGAGAGAAGATAAAGTCTAGAAAGATATAGAGGGTTTGTAGAAAGAAACAGGGACAAGTGAGAGGCATACCTGAGAAGGATTCTCCTCAGATAGTGAAACTGTCTTCAGGTTTGCCTCAGCAACCGCACCTTTGGGTTTGCTTTGGGAAGGGGTTCCTGAGGATGTTCCATGACTCCCCCCTGCTGTGACAACTTCTTTCGAAGTTATCACTGAAGATGTGATGGCTGCAGAACACCATAAGGACTGGTCTTCTTCATCGTCATCATCATCATCTTCTTGATGGGGTTGCTCTTCCTCTTGATCTTCAAGATCAAGATCTCCATCTTCTTCACCGTCCTCCTCTTCATCTTCTACTAAGACTTCGAAGGAAGGAGGAGCTTTGTCAGCAACCTTCTCCCCCTCAACATGAGAGGGAGTATCTTTCTGTTGAACCTCAGCTTCAGTAGTATTAACTCCAGCAGCTTCGTCCCTATTTTCTTCAGCCGCCTTCTCCCCCTCTTTGTCATTATCAGGGAGGGAGGGAACTTTAGGTAGAGAGGAAGGCTGGGCAGAGGCCAACTTCCGGACTTCAGCCTCCAGACTCTCCAGACGTCTTTCAATGACAGAGATATCTGAAGTAGCTTGATGAATAAATTCAACAGCTACGTTCAGAGATGTGCGGTCATCCGATGTGAAGGAAGGGGAAGGAGTCGGAGCTGGTGCATTCAGCTTGTCGAGTACTTGCTGAAGAAGAGCGGTGCAAGCATCAACCTTTGAGGACAGAGTGTCAAACTGTCGCTGAGTATTCTCCTTGACTTTGACAATCTGTGCTTGAAGAGCAGATATTTGAGAAGTTTCAGCTTTGGAGGAGCAGGCAGCTGTTAAAGTCTTCAGTTCTTCACCAGCGGTATTGAGTGCGCTAGTGGTTTCGTTGACAGCGGCAGTGAGAGAAACCACCTTTTCACCCAAACTGTTGACATTCGCGTCAATAGTTGCCAAACTAGGACCTGGAAGAAAAGTTAGCTTCTGAGTAACAGGCTTAGATGGGGAGAAGGAAGGTGTATTGGTGGGTTTAGGTATACCTGATCGTTCAGACATGTTGAAAAATTGCATATCTCTTTCAAACATTTGAGAATCAGGTCCTAAAAATGCAACATGAGGTTGCTGCATGAGAGGAGGGTCAGAGACCAAAGAAATAGAGGGATTAGAGATGGGGATAGAAGAAGTTTGGGGTTGAGAAGGTACCTCAGTTGATTGAAGAACTGAGAGTTCAGGTTGAGTTACTGTTGTTGTGACAACGACCAAGGTCGCTGGCACGGTTGATGTTATTAAAGCAGCAGATGTGGAGGAGAGGACCACGAAATCATCCAAGGAAGTTTGTCGAGAAACTTCCTCAGGCCTTGAACTAGTGGATGGCGTCTCCTTAGTAACTTTGGCCTTTTTCGAAGAGCCAAAGGAACTAACAGATGGTCGTTTGGAACCAGTGGTAGCGGCAGGGTTAGCAGAAGAATGAACCTCCTGCGTGGCCGCTGAAGTAGAAGAATAGAGAGAGAGGCGAGAGCGTAGGGTAGAGATACTTACCTAGTTGTCCAGCGGTTTGACTTCTAGAGAACGCTGACCCACTTTGGCGAAGGAGCCATCAGCAGTAGTGGGATAAGCGTTGGCGTAGAGGAACTTCAGGTATGCACAGATGAACCGTACATATGGGATCTTGGGATCCCTCTCCGTCTTCTCTATCTTTGACCTTAGATCGTCAAAGATAGCAGTGGCAAAGTCAAAGTTTTTGCCAGCGATTACCGAGTAGGACATCTGGAGCTGTAGCTTGCTGGCCTGATCAAGGGAACCACTTTTCCCACTCATACACTGAATGAAGTGAGAGAAGATAAAGTTCAGCTGAGAAGGCATGTTCGCCTTCTTGATGAGAGTCAGCTTCTTGGAGGAAACAAGTGTTGACTGTGCCATTGCTGAATAAGGAAAGAAATAAAGAATAGAAGGGAAGGATTAAAGTCTAAAAATAAAGAAGTTTTTACCAGATAAAAACAAAAAAATTTGAAGATTAAGACATTGTTCTTAGTTTAAGAAGGAAGAACAATGAAAAAACCAAAGGTTTTGAAAGAATAAAATCAAAAAGAATGATTTTAGTGAGTAGAAATCTTATAAAAATCCATAATGATAGAACATAAATGGATTTTAATAACAAGATTGAAATGGAAACAAGATTAAAGATTAAAATAACCTGGTAATCTTGAATGAAGATGATGTAGAAGCTTGAGAGTGAATTTCTTGCTCAAAAAGTTGTTCAGAAAGCGTAAAAGATAAGAATGAAAAGAAACATTCCTTTTATACGTAGAGAGTAGGAGAGAGAAAGAGGCGGGAATACAAACATTCATCATGACATGGACACGTCCCACGAAGTTGAATGGATATAAGGGCAACGGACGAACGTGTCAGAAAAAGGCATGTCGTGGATTGTCGGTTCAAATGACGTCATAGGAGAGAGAAAAACGTTTCATTTGTCCTTTTTGAAATTATCTCTGAAGAAATATCAGAGAGAGGTTTTTCCTTTGAAAGAATCCCTGATAAAAATTCAGAGATTGATTTTTATTTTAGAAGGATCACTGAAGAAAAAACTCAGTGATTGATTTTGTTTTTCAAAAAGCTTTTAATCATTTGAAGAAAAACTTCAGTGATCAAAGTTTTATTTAAAACGAGTCTTACTGACTGAAGATTCAGTGATTGAATGTAAAAGATCATACCTGAGAGTCAGAGTTTTAATCAGAGATTGAATGATAATGGGGAACTTATAATCACTGACTTAATGCATGAACGCTAAAGATTTACTCTTCGAGATTCAGCATTCCAAGCTCACTGATGAGAAAGTTGAACCTTGTCTCATCAAGAGGTTTGGTGAATAAATCATCAATCTGATAGTCAGTAGGGATGAAATGAAGTTCAATATCACCATTCATCACATGATCTCTGATAAAACAATATCTGATCTCTATGTGTTTAGTCTTTGAATGTAGCACTCGATTGTTTGCTATAGCGATAGCACTAGTGCTGTCGCAATAGATTAGAATCTTTGATAGCTGAAGGTCATAGTCTAATAGTTGATTTCTCATCCATAAGACCTGAGCACAACAACTTCCACCGGCTACGTATTCAGCTTCAGCTGTGGAAGTGGACACTGAATTTTGCTTTTTGCTTGTCCAGCTTACCAGCTTTCCTCCTAGGAGTTGACATCCACCCGTGGTGCTCTTTGTATCGAGTTTACAACCTGCAAAATCACTATCAGAATATCCAGTTAGATCGAACCCTGAGTCTTTGGGATACCAAAGACCGAGATTAGGAGTCCCTTTTAGATATCTGAAAATTCGCTTAACAACGATCAGATGAGATTCCTTGGGTTCAGATTGATAGTGTAAACATAAACAAGTAGAGTACATGATGTCAGGTCGGCTCGCTGTAAGGTACAGCAGGGAGCCTATCATTCCTCTATAGGCAGTGACATTAACAGGTTTTCCAGATGGATCTTTGTTAAGTGTCAGAGGAGGTGCCATAGGAGTCTTCATTGCTGAAGTTTGTGTTAAATCAAACTTCTTCAGCATGTCTTTAACATACTTACCTTGGCTGATAAAAGTACCTTTGTCAGATTGTTTGATCTGAAGACCAAGAAAATATGTCAGCTCACCCATCATACTCATTTTGTATTCTTTCTTCATTCTTTCAGCGAATCGAGTACACAGCGATGGGTTAGTAGAACCAAATATGATGTCATCGACATATATTTGTACAAGAATAATATGACCTTTTATCTTTCTGAAAAATAAAGTATTATCAATTTTGCCACGTTCAAAATTTTCAGAGATAAGAAAGGATGAGAGAGTGTCATACCAAGCACGAGGGGCTTGTTTGAGACCATAGAGAGCCTTATCCAATTTATAAACATAATTTGGATACTTAGGGTCATAGAACCCTGGAGGTTGTTCTACATAGACTTCTTCATTCATCTTTCCATTTAGGAATGCTGATTTTACATCCATTTGATACACAATGAAGTCTTTATAGACTGCATAGGCTAAGAATAGTCGAATTGCTTCTAGCCTAGCCACAGGGGCAAAGGTTTCATCATAGTCTATGCCTTCCTCTTGTTTGTATCCCTGAGCAACAAGTCGAGCCTTGTTGCGGGTTACAGTTCCATGTTCATCTAACTTGTTTCTAAACACCCATTTGGTGCCTATAACAGTTTTGTCAGACGGTCTAGGAACGAGATTCCAAACTTTGTTACGAGTAAACTCAGTCAACTCTTCTTGCATAGCGCTGACCCAGTTTGGATCTCTGAGGGAATCATCAACCTTCTTTGGCTCTATTAAAGAAATAAAGTTAACAAAGAGACAGATATTACCCGAACTTCGTCGTATCTGAATACCTGCATCGGGATCACCAAGGATTTGATCAATGGGGTGATCTCTGGTCCATCGCTGAGCAGGAGCATGATCGCTTACTTCGGAGATTGGATCAACAACAACTAATTAATTGTATGAAAATGTGTTATCCTTTCAAGAGGTGACTTAAATATTAAATATGAGATAACGTAAGTTTGCTATAATATCTTTTTACCGGATTGTTTGTTTTTATCTTAAGAAAACCTTACATCCTTTGCTTCTTTTTATAATTGATTTTTCTGTAGTTGTTAATCAAAACACCCAACCAAAAGATTTCTTCGAATTCTCCATCTGAAGCTGATTTTTAGAGACTGGACAGAAATTGTTGCAAGCCTTTCCCTATGGGATCGATATCCGGTACTTGTACCGTTATTACTTGTTTAAAAACTACAATAGGTTTATATGTATACTTGCATCATGATCTATTTGCACGCTCAATTTAGGGTTGCATAAACTTGACAAAACATCCCAAAGGTTTACAACCCGGTGGTAAGTCCGAGAATACCTAAGTATTATTCCCCACGATGGAGTCCATCTTATCGTTTATTGCTTCTTTCCAGAAAGCAACATCTTAAGACTTCATAGCCTCATCAAATGATTTTATATCCTTCTCAATACTATAATAGTAAGAGAATTGTGGCCCAGTCTCATCTTCTGATCCCTCTACCAAGTATAATTGAAAATCGGGACCAAAGGATTTTTCAATCCTTCCTCTTTTGCTCCTTCGAAGCATCAGAGATTCGGTTGGAACAATTGTTTGTTCTTCAACCTCACTAGTTCCACTAGTACTTGGAACTATGTCCTTCAGTCTAGGTATTGAAGAGAATCTAGTCTCATCAAATAATGCATCACTTGATTCTATGACAGTGTGAATTTCTATAGAATCATTAGGTTCAATAACATAGAACCTATAGGCTTTGGAATGCTCGGCATATCCAACAAAGATGCAATCAGTACCTACCTTACCTAAGGTTTTCCTTTTGGGTTCGGGTAGTCGCACAACCGCCTGACAACCCCAAACTCGAATATAACTCAAGTTAGGCCTTTTCTTGAACCAAAGTTCATAGGGCGTAATCTTGTTCCTTTTATTGGGAACTCAATTTAATAAGTAACAAGACATTAACATGACTTCACCCCAAAATTCATCACTCAATCCCGAGTAGGATAACATAGAGTTCACCATTTCTTTGAGAACTCTATTTTTCCGTTATGCCACACCATTTTGTTGTGGTGTATAAGGCGCTGTAGTCTCATGAATGATTCCTACATATTGGAAAAACATAGGGTCGTAATACTCCCCTCCACGATCGGTGCGTAAACATTTTATAAAACAATTCATTTGCAATTCAACCTCCGTTTTGTAAATTTTAAATTTGTCCAACGCTTCATCTTTTGAGTGTAACAAAAATACGTAGCAGGACCATGAAGTGTAGTCAATAAAAGTAGCAACATACCTTTTAGCCAAAGAAGGAGTTGAATGCAAATGAGAAAGATCACTATGAATTAACTCAAGCACCGACGGGTCTGGGTCTTAGGAATGAGGGCTTGCCCACATTAACATTCTTTGGTCGAGTTGAGGATAAGTCCAATAAGCAAGAAGAGTCCCTTTTCACATTAGGAAAAGGTTGCCTAGTGATCTTTGTTAACATGCAAGTTTTACATTTTTCAGTTTTAATGTCAAAGGATAGAATAAGACCGTCTTTTCACATTTCAACCATTCTTTTAAAATTCACATGACCAAGCCTTGCATGCCATAAACTAAAATCAACAAAGTTTTAATTTGCATCATAAACATAATTTGAAACAAAACTCTTTTTATTTAAATTCAACATAAACATTCCATTCATCAAATAGACGAATCCTACAAAAGAGCCACCTTTTGACAAGAGAAACTTGTCGGACTCAAATACTTGCCTATATCCTAACTTATTCAAGACACTACCGGAAACCAAATTCTTTCGAATTTGGGGTACAAACAAAATGTCTAAAAGTTCAATTATTTTGCTAGAACTAAACTCTAGCCTAACTAAGTCGAGTATAAGAATGGGAGCACTCAACTCGTTCCCCCATATGTAGCATGGATCCGTCTTCAACCGGTTCCAAAGAAGTGAGCCAACGTCGATCCTTGCACACATGACTCGTGGCACCCGAGTCGATCCACCAAGCAACATCATCATCCTACACATAAAATGATTCATATATTAGTGGTACATAATTTAAATTCGAATTAAAACCAAAGTCAAGAAATTGACGTTGTCGTGGGTTTTGATCCTTGGATCCTTGACCACCACCACTTGTGCTTGTTCCACTCTTGTTCTTGACAACCTGACAATCACGCTTCATATCGCCGGTCCTACCACATGTCCAACACGTTAATTTAACCTTTTTGTTGGGCCCTTTCTTGGCTTCATTGAACTTGCGTTTTCCCTTGAATTTATTGGATTTTCCTTTTTTCCACCATGTTCACAGAAGGGGCAGAAACCTCTTTTGTCTTGGGTTTCCCAGCCTTTTGCGCCCAAAGAGATTCCTCTTTGCGCAAGCGACTACCGAGTTGTACAAGGGACGACTCTTCCTTTGTGTGTTTCAACATGTGCTTGAATTCTTTCCAAGAGGGGGGAAATTTATCAATTATGCTCGATACAGAGATGGATTCGTCCATCTTCATATTATGTTGAGCATATTGGCCTAGAATGCATATGAGCTCATTGTATTGCTCCATCACAGGCCTTGAGTCCACCATCTTGTAATTATTAAAATTACTAACGAGGAACTTCTTACTAGAAACATCCTCCGCCATGTATTTGGACTCTAGAGAGTCTCATAGGTCTTTGGCAGACTCAACATTTTGATAAATGTCAAAGAGGGAGTCACACATACCGTTCTCCCATTTGCCACGACGCCGAGTCATCTCCAACGTTTCCATCACCTCCGGCATCGGAGTGGTCAGCACGTACACGACCTTCAACGTGGTCAACAAGAAGTGCATCTTCTTCTGCCATTTTCGAAAATCAACTCCTTCGAACTTCTCAAGTTTAGTGAACTTGGTCGTCATATCTCTCATGGATTGATCATTCGCCTCTCTCTCATGTAGAACGGATATCACTTAAAATTGTTGGGGAGGGTGCAGAAAATCGAGGAAGACAAAGAGATATTAGAACTCGGATAAAGAATATGAGATTAGCTACCAACCCCATTATTATCTTGTGAATCCACACCTCCTAGCTCATGTTATAGCTTAGCTACCAACCCTATTATTATCTTGTGAATTCAATTACCTAAAATGAACCGATGATTTCACTAAAATCACCAACACTAAACAGAAAACATATGTACTTTATAATTAGCTCTTAATAGTATAGTGGTTACGACTTCTATAACAAAGCATTGTAAGAAAGTTAACTTGGATGCGGTTTTTCTAGCATGAACATATCGGTTTAGATTGTCGCCAATTGAACTTGTGCCTACCTCATCTGGTTTGTAAAAACTATATGATATTAATTTATTTGTAAAAGGAAAAGATAAAGTTCAAAGAAGTTAATTGGTGGAGTAACATAATTATTGCATGTGTTGTAGAGATTGGGCCTTGATCCAAATTCGAAGCAAGTTCATGAATTTGGGTCTCACCAATTGAGGGAAGTCTGATATCATCTGATTGTGTATAATATAAAACAAATTATATTGTTTTTAGTATATAAAAAACCCTAAAAGTATGTATTATTAACCAGACTTATGAATAGTTAAAATGTTATGTATTAACAGGGTCAAATATATACTCCTTCCGTCCCAAAATAAATGTCCACAATGAAAATGACACACAGTTTTATGAATGTGCAATTATTACACTTTTTAAATAACCAAATGATACTTTTACCCTTGATAATAAAGAGATAAGCTCTATTTAAAATGGAAAATTGAAAACTTACTTTTGAAAGTGGACATTTATTTTGGGACAAACTAAAATAGTAATGTAGACACTTAATTTGAGATAGAGGGAGTACCATTTAAATTCCATTGTGCAGAAATGTTGAGAGGGAACAAATGTACACATCAAAGTTTCATGATGATTGCAAGTTTCCTTCGCAACCTCTTACGTTTGCGAATCTGCTTTTTAAAAACGTTCAATGCATGGATAGTCTGTTCAACACCATGTTTGAATTTCAATTTCTGTCATCGTTCATATCATGCCATATATGCCAATCGTTTTTGAACATCGTACACTTTGTCCAATAATACCATTGTACCTTTTGAAAGTCTATAGTGAGATAAGTTATACACATAATACACAGTTATATATGTATAATTATGATCAACAATTATATATTATAATAGTATAATTCAAGTTTTTTAGAATCGTTCGAATGTATACATATTTAGATTAATAAAAGTAAACATATAAAATAATGAATACCAATAAATTTGATCAAAAAGGGGCACTGCATCAATGTTGAGTTGTTGCAATGTGGATGAAAACAGTAGTAACAACATGAATTTTCTTGTTGGCCAATGCTTGAAGTGTAGAAAGATCAGACATGTAGGTTATGGAAAACATTTGTAGACATATTTATCTAATACGTAGGTGTTACACTGCATGTTGCGCGGTGGTGAAGTCTTATGGTCAAAATTACATAGTGAAGTTGCACATGTTGTGAATTTATAATTCTTTTAGTTGTATAGTGTGGGTCCACAATACTTATCAAGTTTTATAGATTAACAACACATAAACGATTACCAACCTGTATTGATTAATAGAAATGGTTACAAGGTTCGGTATTGATCAATTGAAGCTTTTCTCTATGTGTTCTCTCTTTTTACACATTGAGTGTGTGTGTTCTATGTGTTCTGTGTTAGAGAGAGTTGTTGAGATCTGATTATAGATCTTAGCTTCTTCAACACACTACCTAAACAACTACTTGCAACAACAAGTTGCAATATTAAACAATATAAACCAAATAATATCTAATCTAACTTAGATATTATAAAGCTAACTAAACTAGCTAATTAAACTAATAACAATAAACATTACTTCCTTTGACATTTATTACAAATAAACATTAGACTTTAATATCCAGAGTCGACGTTTCTGCTTTAGCTTCAGATTGGATCTTCAGATTGGATGATCTTGAATCCAATGAGACTGTGGTCTAACAATCTCCCCCTTTGGATCAAGATCATTACTAAAAAGATTTTAGCAATTCAGTCTTCTTGTTCAGCTCAGAAGATGCAATCTCTTTCTCTTTCTCTAGTTCAGAATGCTTTAGCAAAGTATCTTCAAAGAAAATTTATCTAAAATCAGCATGTCTTCAGAATACTTTGATCTCGCAGTTCTTTGTTAGCTTTTCTCTTCTTTCATCTTGTGATGTAATGGAAATTTCTTCATGTTTTAGATTCTCCCCCTTTTTGATGAAAAGTGCAACGACTTCATCAAAACTTTGAGTAAGAAATGTCTTTCACATGGAGCCTTTGATCCGTCAATTCAAAAGATATTCATCCAGATCTTTTCAAATCTAGAAAAAATTGTCGTGTAACACCTGAATCAACTAATGAATCAATTAACGTGCCTGTCAGTAACACTAAGTCACTGTGTGTAACAAATACACATTGTAAAGGAGCTGTTTGATGTTGACTCCCCTAGGGCTTCCATTTAATCATCGAAACACCACAAAGGTAATTTCTATAAACGTTATGACAAAGAAACAAATTCCTTGTGTGTTCGTGCTTGTGATAGAAAGAATTAAGCACTTGATGATTGCTTATAAGCTCAAAATTTGTGTAAACCACTGAGACAACAGTAAGTTAAACACAGACTCAATGTGCATGATTGAAGTGCGAAGGTGGGGCAGACTTCCTTCTTTTCAATATCCAGATTTTCCAAATGAAAATCAGATAGCAAATGTGTTGCTTCCCCTTTGAAAAAGTGAAACACTTTCTTGTTAAGAAGAAAATGAGTAGTTGGTGAGGTTTGACCAAGAGTTGGCATGGGCTAGTTGCCTGTTTCAATAATGATCACCAAAGAATTGTGAAACATTAGAATTGTGGCTGCCCGGCTCAGAAAAAGTTGGTGCAGAGTTGTGATATTCTTTTAACTTTGTTCTCACACGCTCTTTCTTTTAAACATTTTGCTCAATCTAATCACACTCATTTCTTTTCGACTTCTTACACTCAATCACTATGGATTAACTTCTTGGGTAGAAATCACTGGTTAACGTGATTCCATAGAAGTTTCTTGTAAGTCCTAGCACACTGATCTCGTATATCCTATAAAGAATATGTTGCTCAAATTGGTTTAGCTTATCATGTAAGCTCATGTAAAACATTTAAAGTACACTCCCAAAATATATAAAATCTGATGAAAATCAGGAAGTGATTTGAACATTTAAGAACATGTTTTCAAATGATTGAAAGTTATCCTTCTTTCAACCATTTATGAGAGTAAGATAAAGGATTGTACCTTAACGTGCGATCTTATGTCTCATGAAGCTAAGCTTAAAGTCATAAACATATGAACTTGTAAGCATCTCTCAAAAATTCTGCAAAAGTCTTATGTCAAGTCAAAGTAAAATTTATTCACTTAAATTGAAAAGACAAAAAGCAGTAAAACTGGTAAAGTACGAGTTCTGATCAGAAATAATCAGAAGTCATATCCAAACTCCTTTGACTTGAAGAGCTCCCCCTAAAATCTTGCATTACAAAAAAACAATTTGACATTAAAAGGTACATGCAAAATTTTATGAGCTCCCCCTCGAAGTAATATTGACCACTTGTCAATTTCTTCTCATACTCCCCCTTGGATCATGAACAGAATATGGAAGTGCAGATATCAACCAGAGTTAAGAATGAAGAAATGATGAAAAAGTATACAATTAGAAAAACTTTGATAGGTAACTACTGATTAGATTTTGAGATTTAGCATACCAAGCTTAGAGACAAGAAAGGTAAACCTCTTTTCGTCTAAAGGTTTGGTAAACAAATCGGCAAGCTGATAATCAGTTTTTACAAAGAAAAGTTCAATTGTTCATTTTTCAACATGATCTTTAATGAAATGATACCTGACGTCTATGTGCTTGGTCTTGGTGTGTTGAACAGGATTCGCTGTTATTGCGATGGCGCTCTTGGAGTCACAGTATATCGGTATTTTGTTGAAGTGGAAACCGTAGTCGCGCAATTGAGTTCTCATCCATAAGACCTGAGAACAGCAGCTAGCAGCAGCTACATATTCTGCTTCGGCCGTGGGAGTTGAAACACAAAGTTGCTTCTTCGATGCCCAACTTACGAGCTTATCACCGAGGAACTGTACATGTCCTGACGTGCTCTTCCAGTCTAACATACAACCAACATGATCTGCATCTGTGTAAGCTGTTAGTTCGAAACTAGTATCTTTAGGATACCACAGACCAAGATCTGCAGTGCCCTTCAGATACCTAAATATGCGCTTTACAGCAGACATATGGATTTCTTTAGGATTGGCCAATACAAGTTTTAAGAAAAATCGATCAGGTTTTAAGAAATCAAGTTTTGTGCAACCAACGTGATACCAATTGTGGGTCCACAATACTTATCAAGTTTTATAGATTAACAACACATAAACGATTACCAACCTGTATTGATTAATAGAAATGGTTACAAGGTTCGGTATTGATCGATTGAAGCTTTTCTCTATGTGTTCTCTCTTTTTACACCTTGAGTGTGTGTGTTCTATGTGTTCTGTGTGTTCTGTGTTAGAGAGAGTTGTTGAGATCTGATTAAAGATCTTAGCTTCTTCAATACACTACCTAAACAACTACTTGCAACAACAAGTTGCAATATTAAACAATATAAACCAAATAATATCTAATCTAACTTAGATATTATAAAGCTAACTAAACTAACTAACTAAACTAATAACAATAAACATTAATTCCTTTGACATTTATTACAAATAAACATTAGACTTTAATATCCAGAGTCAACGTTTCTGCTTTAGCTTCAGATTGGATCTTCAGATTGGATGATCTTGAATCCAATGAGACTGTGGTCTAACATATAGTTTACCTGATTTTATGGTCAGTGACGAAGGGTACATGAACTTGGGTGAAATATATAATTTCACACATTTAAATTTTAATATTTTTTTGTAAATGAATTGTAAATCAACAACGGTTTTTTTCTTAGCATTTGTTATGATTAGATGAGGCAAGCAATTATTACATAAGAATTAAATTAAGAACTTACAGAGAGCAAATTAATATTTTAAATTTTGAACAAAAGTTAATACAATTCTTTGTGGAAAAGAGTTTTGAAGATGATTAACGGAGGTTGATTAAGTCATAGACAAAATTCCCCATTCTCACAAAATGAAGTCATAGTCACTTTACGCACACAAAATGACTATTACTCCTAAAAGAAATCCAAATAACATGAATTTTAGGTCTAACTAAACTAAAAGAATAACGCTCGATGGAATCATCATGTTTACTTACTATTGGGTAAAGAGATTAAGTGTGTACTTTATGCATCTCTATTTGCACCAACACCAAAACTATTTTATGATTAGTAAGATAAAAATAAGTGTCTCAGGGTAATCCAACTAAGGTTTAGTAGATTTCATGTAGAAATATCATTATGAGGATGAACAATCATATATGTTTAGTTAAACTAATCAATGTAAGGATCTTAATGGGTAACTGAGGGAAGAAAACAACCTTCCTATTTAAAAAAGTGACAACGTATTTCAACAATTCATTGATTTGGCTTCTGTCTTTGTTTATTACTTCGTTTTGTTTGAATTTTAGTAGACAATATTATATGTAGTTTTTTGGTTTAAATTGTCATATAAATATGTGATTTTCCATATTATGTGCTTCATAACAAAGTATTAAGAACTCAAGTATTATGAACAGATAATTATAGAATCCCATAAGTTCTCAAGTATGCAAGAGCTCTAGCAATACATGTTAATAATCATAAACATTTTAGTCATGACATTTCAAATGTTTTAACATGCCAGAGTAAAGGGATATGACTTGCATTGGTTGATAACTATTGCTATAATTTAGAATATCTCTTATTATTGTTATCCTTTCCATATTTGTTGTAAACTCTTGTATTATATATACTCAATGAATTATCACTTAAAGCATGGTGAATTTTATGAAACTCTACATGGTATCAGCCTAACCCTACGATACTAATCCCATTGTCGTCGTCTCCCTCTTCCCCTATGGCTGCCAAAGACACATCCGATTACCCCCTCCCTCTCTCAACCCTTCTTCACATTCTTAACATCAAGCTTTCTTCATCTAACTATCTCCTATGGTGCAACCAGATCCTCCCTCTTCTTTCTTATCAGAAACTGATATGTTACATTGATGGTTCGATTTCCCCACCTCCACCCACCATTACCGCTGATGATAAATCTTCTCCCAACCCTGCGTTTTCTTCCTGGCATGAAAACGTTCAACGTGTTTTATTCTTCAGTCCTCTCTCTTTGAGGAATCCATGGCTAAAACTCTCGTTCTACACATCGCCCGTGATGTATGGTGTGCCCTTGAGAGTGCCTACAGTCACGATTCTGTTAAGCGAATGCAAAACCATCATGATTATCCGCGCCAACTTCACAAAGGCACCATGACCATCTCTGATTATGGCCGTCAATTCAAATCCCTTTGCGACCAACTTAGCGCGATTGGACAACCTGTTAATGGTCTTGATAAAACCCACTGGTTCTTGTGTAGTCTTGGTCCCTCCTTTGAAACATTCTCCACCGCCCAACGCGCGATTAAACCATGTTCTTCATTCCGCGATCTCCTCTCTGAAGCCGAAGGATATGATTTGTTCCTTAAATCGATGCATAAATTAACAGTTCCATAAGCCGCCTTTGTTGGTCACCGAAATTGTGGCCCCGGTCATTCCTCTAATCGTGGTTCCAATTCCGGCGGACGTGGCCGTAACGTTAACATCCGTGGTGGCTTTTCGGGAGGTCGTGGTCGTGGTCGTCGGCCACCTCATTGCCAATTATGCCGCAAGAATGGTCATTACGCCAATCAATGTCCGGATCTTGCCTCTTTTGCCACTTGGACTCCATATCTTGATGCCAATATTGAAACTACTTTTCACTCCCAATGTCACATCACCAACGACTCTCCGACTGTTATGTTGACTCTAGGGCCACTGCGCATATGACCCCTTTCACCTCTACTCTTGATTCGGCTAAACCGTATTCCGGTAAAGATCATGTCGCCTTTGGTAACGGTAATACTTTTCCTATATCTCATATTGGTCATTCTTCTTTTTCAAATAATCTTCATCTTCGTGATGTTCTAGTCATTCCACATATCACAAAAAATCTTCTTTCCATTAGTAAATTGACCAAAGATCATCCGGTTGACATTCTCTTTTCTGATTCCTTTTTTATTATTCAGAACCGTCTCACCAAAAACACTCTAGCTCGGGGTCGGGTTGATCGTGGTCTTTATATTCTCGAGCAAGGACAAAAGGCGTTTTTGGCAAACCTCTCATCCAGTCGACTTCAAGCCTCTTTTGAGCTTTGGCACTCTCGTTTGGGACATGTTTTGTTTGATGTTATTTCCTTTTTAGCTAAATTAGGACATTTTTCGGTTACTTCACTTTTACTGAAGCCTCATCTTTGTTCTCCATGTCAGCTATCTAAAAGTAAATGTTTTCCACTTGAATTAAATTCTAAACGTTCTTTACGTGTTATGGATCTCATTCATTGTGATTTACGGGGGCCTTCTCCTGTTATGTCTACTGATGGTTACCGTTATTACATTATTTTCATTGATGATTTTTCCCGTTTTACTTGGTTTTACCCACTCAAAACCAAATCGGAAGTTGCTACCGTTTTATTGACTTTCTTGAATTTTGTCCAAACTCAATTTTCTTGTAAATTCAAAGCCTTCCAAAGCGATAGTGGTACGTAGTTTCTCAATAACAAAATACGTACACACTTTATGGAAAACGGGACTCACTACCATATCTCATTCCCGTATATGCCTCAACAAAATGGACGAGTTGAAAGTAAACACCTCCATATAACCAAAACGGGTCTTTCCATGCTCCTTAACGCCCATGCTCCGACCTCTTTTTGGGTTGATGCATTCACAACCGCCACTTATATTGTGAATCACTTACCCTCCAAAGTTCTTCAACACAAAAGCCCGTTCGACATGTTGTTTGGCTCTTCACCTAATTATGACACCTTTCGCACGTTCAGGTGTCGGGTGTTTCCTTACCTCTGGGATTATTCACCACATAAGCTAACACCACAAAGTTTCTCTTGTATCTTTATTGGTTACAATACTCATTACAAAGGCTACCGGTGTTTGGATCCATCTACCTCTCCTATGTATACGACTCACCATGCTATTTTTGACAAGACAACGTTTCCCTTTAAGGGACAAACAAATAAGGTGGATCCAGCCTCCTTGGTTTTTTCCAGCTACTGTGAGCCATATGTGTCCACAGCCCCGTCAACCGACTCACCACCATGTAGCACCACCATGCCACCACCGACTGTTTCATCGCCTGCCACGCCATGCCCGATCTGCAACCAGCAGCCCCTCCATGTTGCTAACCTACCTTCTCCATAGCCTCCCTTGCCCACCGCCGAGAAGCCTATTTCCATTGCTCCCTCACTGCCACCCGCGATCCACGAGGCACCACCGCCAACTCCTTCCGGTCATCCCATGACTATTCGTGCGAAAGCGGGTATTTTGAAGCCTCGTTACATCACTGATGTTACTAAACTTCAATCCAATCCACTTCACTAAGCTCTTTTTTCCAGCAAAGAGTCGAAGGGTTTCAAGTCTGTTGCCAAAAACCCTGGGTGGCTCGCGGCTATGAATGAAGAAATGCAGGTTTTGCAATCAAACAACACTTAGGTTCTTGTTCCTTGCCCCGCATCATCGAATGTTGTCGGTTCCAAATGGGTTTTCCGGACAAAATATCATTCCAATGGCACCATTGATCGATTAGAGGCACGCCTTGTTGCTCAAGTCTTCACTCAAATTCCTGGCCTTGATTACTCTCTAAACTTTAGTCTAGTTGTCAAAGCCTCTATGGTTCAGATTGTTCTCTCCCTTGCTTTTCTAAACAAGTGGCCTTGACATCAGCTGGACGTTAAAAACGCCTTTCTAAACCACTGGGATTCATTGATTCTCCTTTTCCCGATCATTTGTGTCAACTAAAGAAGGCCCTATATGGGTTAAAGCAAGCCTCACAGGCTTGGGTTCAACAGCTTAGCACCTTTCTCATCCGTTTGGGATTTGTTTGTAGCCGAGCCGACACCTCGCTTTTTGTTTTTCAATGTGGGTCATGCATTCTTTACCTGCTCGTATATGTTGATGATATCATTATCACAAGTAACCATTTGGAGACTATACAACGTTTTATTGCTTCGCTAAGGAGTTTGCCATTAAAGACTTGAGTCGTCTAAGTTATTTCCTTGGCCTAGAAGTAACATATGTTGATGGAGGCTTATTTTTTAGCCAAGCGAAATATGTGACTGATGTTCTTACACGTGATCGCTTACTTGAAGTCAAGCTTGTGGCCACACCTCTCTCTCCCACCGATTCTCTTTACAGTCAGGGAGTTCCTTTTGATGACCCTACCACATATCGTTCGCTTATTGGTGCACTTCAATATCTCACCATTACAAGACGAGACATGTCATATGTCGTTAACCAAGTGAGTCAATTTCTTCATGCTCCTACAAATGATCACTTTCAAACAGTAAAAAGGATTCTTCATTACGTAAAAGGCACGGTCTCATATGGTCTTTCCTTTCGGCACTCACCCTCTCCATCTCTACTCGGCTATTCTGATGCTGACTGGGCTCACTGCCTCGAGGCTAGATGGTCCACATATGCGTATTTTATTTTTCTTGGAGGTAACCTTATTTCCTAGAGTGCAAAGAAACAACCTACGGTTTCCCGATCGAGTTGTGAATCAGAATATCATGCCATGGCCAACACTGCCGTAGAAATTGTATGGGTCATTCATCTTCATGAGCTTCATGTTCTACCTCCGAATCTCCCTACTATTCTCAGCAACAACTGTAGTGCTCTCTTTCTTAGCCAGAATCCTATATCTCATAAACGGGCTAAGCATATTGACCTAGATTATCACTTTGTCCATGAGCTCGTTACGTCTGGCAAGCTTTACACTCGCTTTGTTCCTACCAAGCTTCAACCGACGGATATCTTCACAAAGAGCCTTCCATGACCACTTTTCGAGCATTTTCGCTCAAAACTATGTGTCGGTCCTCTGCCAATTCGCTTGGGGGAGGGGTTATTAAGGATATCTCATAAATTATGAAGAGATATTCTATTGCTATAGTTTAGGATAATCGCATATTATTTATGAAATATTCTATTGCTATAGTTTAGAATATCTCTTATTATTGTTATCCTTTCCATATTTGTTGTAAACTCTTGTATTATATATACTCAATGAATTATCACCCAAAACATGGTGAATTTTATGAAACTCTACAAAATAACAGTTATTTGCATTAAGAGTATAGACAATGATACCGATAAATTTCTATGGGTATAAGAAATATATAAAACAAAAATCAACAAATAAGTCATACCTCCTTTAGAATTCAGAAATCGTTTGCGTAATGAGTTATGGTCTTTAATAACAACAAAAGTTTGGTGTAGTATGGCTTTGAGATGTTGCTATGTGCAACCTTATGTCTTTGTTGATTTTTTTGGTTTTATTTGAATTTTAGTAGAAAAATTTATATGAGTTTTGGGGCTTAAATTGTCATATAATGACTATTAATGAATGATTTGAATTTAAATAGACGAATTTATATGCAATCATTGTATTGTAAATTGTCATTTAATTATGAATTTATAATGAGTATTATGGGTGAATCAATTGTATAGTTGTGGTTTTTTCACTCCTTGGTCTTCATTAATTTGCTTGGTCTTGTTTGAATTTTAGGGTTTAGTGCACAATTTTATATGAAGTTTTTTGGTTTAAATTGCCATATAATGACTATTAATGTATGATTTAAATTTAATTAGAAGAATTTATATGCATTCGTTGTATTTTAAATTGTCATTTAATTATGAATTTTGTAATAAGCATTTTGGATGGATCAATTTCCGTTATGCATTTTCGATGGATCAAAAACACTTATTGTCACTTCAAAGTTTTTCATATGATATTATAGACTTCATAACAAAGTAGCAAGGTTGAAGCAAAACAAAAATCTCTAAATTCGCAAGTAAATGAAGTAAAATATTTGTGCTAAATTAGATCAAATGTCAAATCGTTATAATCGGCAAAATGAAACAACTACATAAAACACCAATGAAAATGTGGTCGAGATCGATATGAAGAGCCTCCTCATCCCTTACTTGTCTTCGTCTTCATCGTGCATCACAATTCTTTTTCTTTTTTTATCCGTGGCTTTCGAGGGTTGACTTCCAATATTATCACCAACATCATCAACCAATGAATTGTCAATTTGTTAAATTTAGAAAATCATTAAACATATTTGTTAATTATATACCTTGGTTGCATTTCCTATGCAATGACTGCTACTTGTTGCATTGTTGTTTGTATTGGTAATATAAACTTATCAAGAAAATATTGAACAACTAAGGCATAAAATCAAGAGTATAAATAAACATATCTTCACCGACATCATAAATTTATACTTCTCCAAACTATCAGTTGGCTCAAACACATTATATACAGAGAAAACATCACTACCACGTTTAAGGTTATAATCAGTCAGTTGCAGCTTAAAGATTAACTTTTTCCCACAAAGATTTGCGATTTCTTTTGGAAAGTCATCACTATTTGAATCATATTTGTTGAACAACTTCAATGCCGAAGAATCTATCACCCGTTCTGCAAGCCAGTGTAATACTACACATGTGGTTACACCGGTTTCATCCAGCACGATCAAATTGAATTTGACCTAAAATTATATTAAAGTTAAAATAATGTACAATTTGTAATAGTAAACATCAATCACTTTTAATATTTTAAACATTACAATGTTAATGGAGTGTCTGATTGAATGTTGTAGCTATCGCATGTGTAGACACCTTTAATAGGATAAATCTTCCTACAACAACCTTTGCATCCCAAATAATACCATTCATACTGCGTATCAATGTCATCAATAACACCCATAATAGTAATGGCATATCCCTGCAATAGAACATATTGATCAATTAAATGTGTAAAACATTGTAATATAATTGTTCGATAATAAAAGACCTAACAGATTAACCTTTGATTCATTAAGCCAGTCGGCTCTCATAAACTGCTCTATAGTCATTTGGTTTTCATACATTTCATCTTCCACTGTTTTCCGAATAACACCGATGGATTCCAAAAACTTCACCCAAGGACAAACACGGGAAAAACTTCCAATTAAAGATGACACGTAAGGATGCTCGAGATTAACATACACTTTGGTCGCACTTCTTGTTGCGAAATTCACAACACCTTCGTGTAATTTCAAAAGGATACATTAGAACACAATCAAAACATCCAAATGAATAGAAGAAACTTACATATTAATTATTATATAAAAAATAAAAGGAATCATACAACAAAGTATATGATTATTAATTAATTACCTAGATATTTTTTGATTCTCATGGAAGTAAAAATAATAATCAAAGGGCCTTTCCCTTGATCAATTTTGTGTTCATCTATAAATCGTTCTCTATTTCTCCCTACAATGTTACTTTGCACGTCACTGAGTTGCATTTAAATACAACAAAATGAAAAAAAACGGTCATCCATGTATACTATTTAAAGAATTAAAACTTTTCAAATTGTATTGTTGATTGCTTACTAATCCGATATGATTTCTAGATCCCTTTTCCTAAAACCGTCGGACACAGTTTCAACGTCACCCACTTGAGTCAAGCAACCAACAATGTCTAGATACATAAAATATTATTTAAATAGAATTAGAAACAAAAATCACGTAATTGTATGTCCAATGAGCTGATAAATCAAATGGTTGTACTTGTAAGGATGCTATCATTTTCGAGTCGACTGTTAATCACCTTTTCATCCACAAACTAAAAACTATTCATCGGAATGACAGGGATGTTATTCATCTTCTTCACGGTTGTTAAAAGAGTGAACAACATTTTGAGCTTTGAATCAACAACTCTATAGTTTCCTGAATTTGCAACAACTTTGAAGTTACTTATGTTGTACACAACACCTTCTTTTAACAAATGTTGGAATTTCGTCACCAAGTTTCTTTTTATTGTTCCAGCTATCAATGTATCCTAAGCTCATGTGATAAAAGAATCATTAATAAAAAAAAACAATATTAATATACAACAAAAAAATGTAAATTTGTGATGTAATAACATAATATTGCCTGCTCATCAACCAAAACCATATCCAAGCTTATTAATTCCCCAATTTTTTATGGTATTAATCGACTCCCACATTCGACATAGTCTAACTGTAACAGACCAACACTCGTTTTCGGTTCCCAAATCTTTCAACCCTACAGAATTCATTATACCGAGAACATGTTATAGTTTATATGGATTTAACAAACAAATCTAAAGTTGAATATATGCATTTAGGATCATGTATATAAATAGTGCAAATATATCACATTAACACATTTATTACCTAGTATGTTACATAAAGAGACACCATAAATTTATTGACAGACATTTATTTAGATTAAATTTGTAATTAATCATTATAATGTTATAGTAGCATTTGTATATATCCATTTAATCCTCCACAACACTCGATCATACCACATTAGATTTTGCTCTTTTAATCCTACCTATATAAATTTGTAATTTACAACATATTTTGTAAGACTCAATTTTAAAACGTGTATTTATTCTTACCCGAATTGAATCATAATTAAAAATGACAACCAAAGATAGTTAAGGGTTAAAACTGTCAATTGTCCAAACTTTTTATAATTATAAAAAAAAAGAAAAATTATATAAAACAAAACCAAATCCATTCAATGCATCGTCTACTTCATTCTAAGATCACCATCACCGCCATCATTTTTATTTTATTTTTCTCTCTCTCTAAATCTTTCACTTTGTTTCTAAAATTACTTCCAAATCGTTGAAGTAATCGAAGAAACAATTACATATTCGGAATCTACGCTTCGAATCCTTCCTAGAGGTATAAATTTCTTCTTAAGTTATTTAAGTTGGTATGTTAGGGTAGTTGAAGTTGGTTGGTAGATTATGTTGTGTTATTGCAAAGTTATGATCAAATACATTCTTAGGAATGTTTGTTTTGGTCAAATTACAAAAGGGTAAAATTTAGAATCAAAACGGTGATATTTATATCTAGATGTTTAACCACACACCAAGTGTTCGGTTTAATGCCTAAGAGAATAAAGTTTCGTGATTAAGCTTAGGATAATAACCATTGAGTTCTATGTTATGCGAGTAATAATAATTCGTGGTTTAAATAGGCAATCGAACGAATTAAACTTCGTCCTGAGTCTCGGTTGATCGTGTGATACGTCTCAATTTGGTTATGGTATGGATTTCATTTCTTTTGAATCGTGGACAACTATTTTTTGTAGTTGACCCTTCCTAAAGGTGGTTCACCACCTTGTGATTGATCACCTGAACGTGATCAACAAATGTGAAATTATACACACACATACACATTGATTTTGGTTTATTGAATCAATTGTTTGAACATTTTGACGTTTTATTAAAAAATGTGTCTCGTATGGAATTGTTTATGAAACTTGTGAAGTATATTGACTTTGATTTTTATGAACGCCATTTGGGTAAGTGGCATATGTTTAGTTTTCATTATTTTTTTAGAACATCCCAATAAATGGGCACATTATTTGGGATGTCTTCTATGGCGCCTTTGTTGTCATGGCGTCCGACAGGTGAATTCGGTCCACGAGGTTAAGCCCATTAGTGGCTTACGTGAACCCACTCTGGAGACTAGGACGACTTTGTTGGCTCTAGGGCGGATGGATCAATCCTAGAACTTTTACCCACATAATATGTGACGGTGGTTAAATTCACGGGGGATTCATGTGTGTGTACCCACACGCCGACCCAATAGTTCGTGTGGTTGATCACCCTACGAACACAACAGGAATTGATGGACTTTATTTATATTACGTTTTGAAGTTAAAGTGTGAACCGTTCTTGAGATTATTGGTTTTTTGAATATTTTTGAACGTTTTCTTTTGAATTAAATGAACTATGAACTTGAGTTTCATGAACTTTCTTCAAATTGAATTTTTAAGTCTTCCGCTTTGTCATTGATGCGTTTATTGTTATTTCCGAACTTATATTATAATCCATTCACTGAGCTTTGTGCTCAGCCGTGTTTTATTTTTTGACACGGCAAGTTCGAAGTGACGCTTACGGGGACGGGACTTGAGATCAAGCGTGAAATTTTGGAGTTCTTAAACTCACCTTATCATATACGTTCTAAGTTTATGAACACTTTTTGAAGTGTGATATTTAGATTGTAAAATATGTTTTAGAAGTCTGTAATATATGTTTATAGTTTATTAATAGCTCTAAATTAGTTGTGTATTTGTGTTAAGTCTCGTTCATGA
Source organism: Arctium minus (assembly GCA_954870635.1). Classification (NCBI taxonomy): domain Eukaryota; kingdom Viridiplantae; phylum Streptophyta; class Magnoliopsida; order Asterales; family Asteraceae; genus Arctium; species Arctium minus. Next base: position 68,216,383 of record OX941092.1, on the reverse strand, counting down.
CATCACCCATTCCGGACCATGGGGACGGGGGATGTTACAAATGTGGTATCAAAGCATAGGTATCGACTTGTAGATTAACCAGGTTTTGACCTGTGAGGATTGGGTAGACATTAGAATGGGTAGACTATAATTTAATTCTATTTAGTAATTTTCAATCTGTAACTATTTTGAATTCTGATTTTGATATTGTTCTGTGTTAGAATGTCGAGACGTGGTCGCCCACGCAAATCCAGATCTCAACCTAAGGGCAAACCTCAACCCAGTGGGGGGTACAAGTGAACCAAACATTGTTGATGTAGTCCGTCAGACCATGTCAAGTATGATGCCTACATATGTTGAGTAGGCCATCCAGGCTATGCGACAGACAGCACAAAATCTTCCTATAAACCCAAATCCTGGTCCTACACCAAATACTGGAAATCTTGAATCAAGTTCGGGTAATCCAACGGGAGAAATGCATACATGGCTGGAGAGGTTTAATAAAAAAAACTCAATCTTTCTCAATGGTCGTAGATTCAGTAGACGCCGAACACTGGATTTGGCACATCGAAAAGATTTTTAATGTTTTAGATACTTCAGATCAGTACAGTGTCTGCTTGGCTACTTATAAGTTTAAGAAAGAAGTCAACAACTAGTGGGAAGCTTGCGTCCAAACTGACCCATCTATTAAGAACTTATCTTGGGATAACTTCAAAGAATTTTTCTTCAATCAATATTTTACAGCGGCAGATCGCGGTGCTTATATGCGAGAATATTCAATGATCCAACAAGGCGAGGAAGAAACCATTGCCAACTACATGGCTCATTTTCTTAAGTTTTCTCATTTTGCAGGAAATACCGCAGGCACTCAAGCACAACAAACCAACAAGTTTAAATGGACACTCAACTCGAAGTATAAGGATCGTCTCTTGAATCATCTTTTTAATACCGTTACTGAGGTGGCCGACGCAGCAAAGAATATTGATCGGTCACAACAACAACAATTAGCTTCACGCGTTGACAATAAGAAACGTGGACATGAATCTTTCCAAAGCAACCCTCGTTTCGTAAAGTCAAAGTCAAGCATTGACCCACATAAAAGTTCAAGTCAATTCACGCCACGACTTCCAGTGTTTTCTAGCAGTGGGATTCAAAATGTTTCTAGCCCAATTAATATTTGTGATCGTTGCAATCTTCGACATCGGCCGGGTCCATGTCTAAAGATGACCGGTTTTTGTTTTAATTGTCGAGAACAAGGGCATATGGCCAAAGATTGTCCTAAAGCTCATACTACAACTGGAAAAGGAAAAGAAAAACAAACAACTAGCAGTGGTCGAGTCTTTGCATAACCTGGCGACAACTCTCAAGCGAGTATGATTTCAGGCCATGTTAACTTAATTGATTTATCTGTTTATGCCTTGTTTGATATCGCGGCAACACAATATGTTGTTTCTAAACAATTAGAATCCGCTTAAAACCTTATGAACAAACTACCGAATTTCTAGTTGTGATATCTACCCCTATGGGTGATTCAATCTGTGTTAACTCGATTTTCAAACTGTCCGTTATTTATTGGAGATCGTATACGGGATGTCACTCTACTTCCAATGGATATGTCCCACTTTCAATTAATGTTGGGTATAGACTGGTTGTCATACCACCGTGCAACTATAGATTGTAATGCCAAACAAATATTGTTTGGGGATATTGACAAACCAGAGGCAATATTCCTAGGAGGTACTCCAAATGAAGATGTTAGCATTTTAACCTCTATTACTGTAAAGCAGTATACTTGGCAAAGTAACGAAGGTTTTTTGTCCTCGTTACAAGATTCCGAACAGGTATTCCCTACTTCTGCACCCATACTTGTTGTTTCCGAATATCTTGATGTGTTTCCCAACGATCTACCAGGTATACCACCAGTTAGGGAAGTCGAATTTACCATCGATCTAGTCCCGAGAGCTTATCCTACTTCCAAGGCTCCCTATCGAATGGCTCCAACTAAAATGAAGGAACTCAAGACTCAACTCGATGATCTATTGAAGAAATGTTTCATTCGATCCAGTGTCTCACCCTGGGGAGCTCCGGTTCTCTTTGTCAAAAAGAAAGATGGTACGATGCGTCTTTGTGTTGATTACCGGGAGCTTAATAAAATAACGATTTGTAACAAGTATCCGTTGCCGAGAATCGACGATATTTTTGATCAATTACAAGGGGCACGATACTTTTCCAAAATTGATCTTCGATCCGGGTACCATCAACTTCGTATCCGAGATTGTGATATTCCGAAAATCGCATTCAGAACTCGTTATGGGCACTACGAATTCTTAGTAATGCCCTTCGAGTTAACTAATGCTCCAGCGGTCTTTATGGATCTTATGAATCGGGTTTTCAAGGATTATCTCGACGAATTTGTTATCGTATTTATTGATGACATCTTGATATACTCAAAGTCAAGAGAGCAACATGATCAACATCTTCACATCATTTTGGAAACTCTTCGAACGAAAAAGTTATACGCAAAACGTTCCAAATGTGAATTCTGGCTTGATCAAGTATCTTTTCTCGGACACGTAATCTTTGCAGAAGGTGTCAAAGTCGATCCAACGAAAATTGAAACCGTCACTAAATGGCCTCGACCTACGAACGTATCTGAAGTTCGTGGTTTTCTAGGTTTGGCCGGTTATTACAGACTATTCGTTGAAGGATTCTCTAAATATCTCTACCGTTAACTTGATTACTCCGAAAAGGAGTCAAATTTAATTGGGGTTCCGAACAAGAATCTAATTTCGAGGAACTAAAGCATCGATTGGTTACCGCGCCTATTCTTGTATTACCGTCTCGCATCGGCGGGTTTCAAATTTACAGTGATGCTTTAAAGAAAGGTCTCGGTTGTGTTCTTATGCAAAATGGTAGAGTGCTCGCATATGCGTCACGTCATTTAAAGCCTTATGAGGTCAATTATCCGACTCACAATCTCGAATTGGTTGTGGTTATCTTCGCACTCAAGATTTGGCGTCATTATTTGTACGATGAGACATGTGAAGTTTTTACCGATCACAAGATCCTTAAATATATTTACTCAAAAAGAGTTAAATATGCGTTAGCGGAGGTGGCTCGAACTTCTAAAGGATTGCGATGTTACAGTATCATCCGGGTAAGGTTAATGTAGTCGTCGACGCCTTAAGTCGTAAAGACGTGGAACATGTTTCTTCTTTACTTGTTCCTACAGAGTTGGCTTTAGAGATCGAACGGTTCAGACTGGAAATCTATCTGAGTTCGAAAACGGAAATTCTATCGAATCTAATGGTAGAACCGACTCTAATCTCTCGGATCAAAGAAGCCCAACAAGACAATAGTTGTGGGCAAACTTTTAACAGACACAAGAGAATGTTAATTCAGAGTTCAGAATCGATGATAATCATGTGTTGTGGTTTCGAGATCGTCTTTGTGTCCCAAATAACTCAGAACTTAAAGATCAGATTCTGATCGAAGCTTATAACTATATGTTTGTTGTTCACCCGGGTACAACGAAATTGTATCGCGACTTAAAGAACCATTATTGGTGGGTTGGAATGAAGCGAGACATCGCTGACTTTGTAGCTCGTTGTCTCACTTGTCAACAAGTTAAAAGTAAGCATCAACGTTTGGGTGGTCTTCTACAATCGTTGAACATCCCGGTATGGAAATGGGAAAACGTAACTATGGATTTCGTAGTCGGACTACCCCGCACGACCTTGAAACACGATGCAATTTGGGTAGTGGTTGACTGACTGAAGAAATCGGCTCATTTTCTTCCTATCCGACAAACATGGTCAATTGATAGATTGACAGAAGTATTCCAACGTGAGATTGTACATCTCTATGGCACTCCTGTATCGATTACCTCCGATCGAGACCCACGTTTTACATCTAGTTTTTGGGAAAGTTTACGTAAATCTTGGGGCACACGTTTGAATTTTAGTACAGCCTTTCACCCGTAAACTGATGGGCAATCTGAACGTACGATTCAAACATTGGAGGATATGCTCTGAGCATGGCGTTAGAATGGAACGGGAGTTGGATAATTACTTGTACCTAATAGATTTCTCCTATAATAATAGTTGGCAGTCGAGTATCGGCATGGCCCCATATAAAACACTTTATGGCCGAAAATGTCGAACACCGACTTGTTGGAATGAAGTCAGAGAGTAAAACCAAGGTCGACATGGATGAACTGAATTTTGAAATGAGGGGTGCACTTCACACACTTGTTACACAACAAACCTCAAACCTAAATCTTGTCTTGGACGATTGAACACTCTTAGCCTTGATCAAAGGGATCCTCTTTATAATGCAACCATTGACATTTTTGGCCACACAAAATTATTAAGAGAGACATGGTTGATGTTTGATGATCTATCCAGAAATGGATGTATTAAAACAAAGGATTTCGAGGAGGGCAAAAAGATTGGGATTCGTGGAGTAATTTTTGGAATTTGCAAGAAGTTGTTATTTGGTTATGTGTTTTGTATTTGAACATGTTATTTGGTTTATATTTTTGTATTTGAACAAGTTGTTATTTGGTTTATATGTTTCATAATTGACTATGTAGAACATGTTATTTGGTAATACATTTGATATTGAACAAGATTTTATTTATAATTTTATTTATGCTTTTAACATGTTCATCATAGATGATAATCAAAAAGCTATACTTGTCATTGTTATGTTCTTGTAAATGTTCTACTTGCGATAAATGTGTAACACCCTCAAATTTTGGAAAGAGCAACTAATTTAAACTTGCGAGATCACGTCAAATAATGGATACAATCCTGTTATACAAATCAGTACATGAAAATACCTCGATTTAAATTTTAAGTTCAACCTCAACAATTATTAACTCAAGTCTTATGTCGAGACTAAATAAAGGTCGGGTGTTACTAAACCCATAAAAGTTGCTATTCCCAAGTGCGGGAGGCTTCATCCAACAACTACTCTCTTCTCGTGCAACTAACTAGCACTCATCTCTTCATAGTGTAGCTAGTACCAAACCCCAACTGAAACCTGATGCACATGCCGACAAATAAAAAGGTTAGACTAAAACCTAGTGAGTTTAAGAGTTTTCTTCACCATATAATCAATAAAACGGAAAGAATATAATTTAAATCATGATTCCCATTATGCAAAACGTTTAGAATAAATAGTGATGTATTTCCCAAAAATCTCATTTTACGTGTTAAAGCGCTTAAATAGAAATACTCTGAAAATATGGAACTAAACCCTTTACTCAAGCGAAACATAAATAGGATAAAATTCAAATATCAAAGCATGACAATAGTTACTTCATGCAACCTTAATATATATGGAGGGGGTCCAATATTAAAGTCATCAATCACAATTATTCGCACATGACCAAACGATATTAAACCACAGATATTACAATATCCGAAATAATGTTTGATAACGACGGGGGAGACTCGTATGCCACTCGTAGACCATTAATCGCATGACACTTCGCGACATAAAGCCCAAGTGTCCCTACGACTCCTTAACAAGTTTCACCCAAAGAGTCAGCTGACCTTAGTGTCTATTACCATGAACTTCACCGAAAATCCCGACATATTCGAGGGTTACAACCATGGCATTGCCCCAAAATGGCAGAGGTCCTTATGGCCACCCACATGGTAGCACCTCCGGACTCAACCCTCCTAGTGTCTACTTGAAAGGTTAAGGTCATGAGATATAGGTCCCGGAAACATACCCAATCGACCATCAACAAAAGACTGACTTACTTGCCTATGGATCCAATGCAACACAGTCTAAAATTACATGACTCCAAATGAATGACTAATGCACTCAAACAAGTAATTCTCAAACAAGATGCAATAACTACAAATCATAAACGGAGATCTACATCAAACTATTAAAATAGGACAAATGTCCTTAAGACTATTTTAAGTCAGAACCGAGCCAAAATTCTCACAACTCTGTAAATGTATTTTGTTTAGATCAATTATTTGACTTTTGTATGTTTGACTTTGACCTTGTCAAGTCTTTGAGAGTTTCATGTCTTTGAGTGTTTTAGCTTTGTCAGAGTTTTGTAGCCCATATATAATCCTTGTAATGTTGTGAGAGAAGTGAGACTTTGTGTATTGAGAGTTCATTGTAATCATTTGACTAAGTGAGATATACGACTTCTAAATTCTCTCTCTAGATTCTCTCTACATTTTATATTGCTTTGATTGAATTGTTCATCATGGCTTGAAATCTGGACTTACATTTGGTATCAGAGCCTACCCATAATTATTCTGAATGAATTGTATCACTTGGATTGGATCGAAATTCTTGAATTTTCAAGAACACGCAGAACGTATCCTATTTTCACTGTTGGATCGAATTCTCTTTGGATTGTTGTTTTTTGATTGTAAAAATGGTTCCATAGGATTCTTTTAATGTAATAGATTCATTCTTGTTCACATAGATTCACGAATTAATCACAGTATCAGATCGAATTTTGGATTTGTTTGGTTTTTCTTGAAAAACAACTCGAACACTGTAAATTTGTGAATTGCACTGTATTTTGATGTTTTTCTAGTCATGTTTTTTTATTAGAAAGTGTTAGAAATCCATTTCAATCATATTGGTTTCATTTGTTAAGCAATTTGTAGGTCAACAAAGTTTTTGGATTGAATCCGTGAGTCTAAGGAATAAACGAACTAGATCTACACTTCTCGCTAAGGAAGAACACACATGTCCTGAAGAACACGCACGATGAAGGACATTCTTAGTTCTGCGAGTTTTTGTGTGGTCCGCGCATAGAGTTGTGTACGAGAAGTGGAAACACGCAAATCTCTTGGTGTGAGTTCATTGGATTATTCTGCGAGTTCTCTGTTCTGCGAGAAGTTATTGCTTGCGAGTTCACGTTTAGCGAGTTTCATTTTTCTCAAAATTTGTCTAAGTATGAAACTCGCACAGGTTGATTGACCTGCGAGTTTGCATTTGCTTGCGAGAATTGATTGTGTGAAAATTTTTCTAAGTACAAAACTTGTACGTTGTGGTTTGCGAGAAGTCAAAACGTGCTCATCGTTGTCTGTGAGTTTTGAGGAACGCGCACATAGTTATCTGCGAGAAGTAACTACGTTCACAAAGCTATCTGCGAGAAGTTCAGTGAACAGTTGTTTGCGAGTTTTGTGGTCTGCGTGTTTCTGTGGTCTGCGAGTTTTGGAGTTAGGAAATTTTTTGTTCTGTATCAAGTGGTGATCCAATTTTGACTCTACTAGTCAACTTTTTCTGGATATTTTGGGAACGATCATTTCAAGCTAATTTTTTCATTCAAGATGCCTACTACTGATGAAAAAGGGAATTTTGTATTGTCAGTAAGAGATGTTGTTGTCTTATACATACCTAAAATACCCGCAATAGAGGTTGAACGTGATAAACTGAATAATCAGAATTCAGCACTTCTAAATCAAATTCAAGAGTTCAAAAATAAATTGTTAAAATCTGATAAAACTCCTGATTGTGCAAAATGTGCTAATAATTCCAAATCTGGTTTTGCAGGTATTCTCAGCACTAAAGAGAAAGAAATTAAACTGAGAGAAAGAGAGATAAATATTTTTCAAACCAAACTAAAGATAACTGAGAAGAATTCTTCAGAAATTAAAGATGAATCAGTTGGTCTACTCAGCAAGTTGAAAGAGTTTGAAGAGAAGATTTCTGCCTTGGAAGCAAAGAATGTTGATCTGTTAAAAAGTCTTCCAGCAGAAAAAGAAAAAGCTAATCTGGAGAAAATTTACAACCAAAAATTGTCTGATTTTTCCAAGAAAGCTCTCCAAGAAAAGAAAGATTTAGAGCATAGATGTCTAAAACTCTCAAAGCAAGTGTATGAATTTGAAAAAATCTTAGTTACTGAAAGAGAGATATTCGCAAAGGAGAGAAAAGTTCTTGATGAAAAATTACTGAATTTCCCAAACAGATCTTTATTTTACAAGACTTACTTGAGAAAGAAAAGAAAGTTTTTCAAGAAAATAAGAAGTCTTTTGAAATTGAAAAGAAAAAATCTGAAAAGATAAATGTCGGGATATTCAAGGAAATTTCTGCAAAGAATAAGAACTTGGAAACGGATTTTGAGCTAGAACGTCAAAATTTTGAAAATGAAATTTCTAAGCTCTCTAAAAGACTAATTGTTTTATTATCAGACATATTAAATGAACATAAGGTCAGATCTGATTTACAGATGAAATTTGATACAGTTCTTGAAGAAAAAAGAATCTTTTATCTAAAAAGATAAAAGATCTGGAAGTTGCAAACGTTGAGTTGTCAGAAAAGATTTCTGCAGAAGTGATTGATCAATCACCTCTTGACAAGTCAACTGAATCAGTTTGTTCTTTTAAAACTGCTTCCAGTTTTATAAATGAAAAGGTTTCAAGAAAGAACAGTGTCAAAACAAAAGTTGTTGATACAAATCATATTCGTCCTACCAATCTATTTTATAATCATTCTGTTGATGGAACAGCTAGATCTAAAAATAAATTTCTTGGAAAGCAATCAAGGACAAATAAGATGGTTTGGGTTGTTAAAGGCTCGTCAGATGGCAAAGCTGTTCAGAAATCATTTGCATCCACATCTAAAGCTAAGAAGAACAGAGCACGTAAAGGTAAATCTTTTGCTTCACCTGATATGTATTATCAGGTTAGCTGAAAAGAGGATATGTTGTTCTTATTGTGGTGAGAATGATTTTGTGCAAAAATAATTTGCTCACAACTGGTATGGTACTTACCGAATAACTTCTCAGATTAATGTAGTTAAAAGGCCTAAATCTATTGAGAAGTGGATTCGTAAATCTGACAAACCAGGACCCAAGTATCAATGGGTACCAAAACCTATGAAAACTGTTTTGCAGGATGCACAGGTTTAGGGGGAGCATGCAATATGACTTCTGAGTAAATCAGCTCAAAACTCAGACTTCAGAGTCAATGAGTATGGTTTCTGATTATATCAGATCAGAACCCAGACTTCAATGTCAAGAATTTGACTTCTGATCAAGTCAGATTAGGACTCGTACTTCAGTATGCTGAGCAGAATGCATAATCCAAGGGGGAGTAAACAGATCAATGCACACTTCAAGGGGGAGCATATTTGCAAAGTCTGTAAGTGTATGTGTGTAAGTTTGTGTTTTAAAAGATTTTTGGAAATCTGAAAGAATTTTAAGAGAAAAGAAAGATTTTTGTGCTTAAAGGTGATTTTAAATGAACTTGCTATTTTTAGAAAGCGGGACAAATTATTTTTGGAAAGTTTCCATTTTTGGAAAATTTTTAAAATTTTTCTAAGTATAAAATGCGCACATAGTGTTTTGCGAGTTTGTGGTTCGCGCACATCATTGCATGCACAAAGTGTAGAACGCGCACATTGTGTCGTGCGAGTTCTCACTTCGCGCATAGCATAGGATGTGCGAAGCTCGAAACATGCACACAGTGTCGTGCGAGTTCCTACTTCACGCATGACCCTGCATGCGAGTTTTTCATGTCTACACCACTTCGCGCACATTGCTTCATGCGCGAAGTGCACACACCTCCTTGCCTTTGTTGTGCGGCAAGTGACCTTTGGTCTGCACGAATTGAGAACCAAATCAAATCGTGCCACGTGTCTGCGAGTATTCAGGGTATAAATTTCATGGTCTCTCGATTCACAACTCACTTCCCTCAGATTTTTCTTGCGAGTTTATCACTTAGAACTTTTCTCTCAAAATTTCATTCTTGCGACTTTCAGTTTCCTTGATCTTCCAACATCAAATCAGTGTAGGTTTTCTTATTTTGTCGATTGTTTGTTGTTTTATTGTTATTCTTGTGTATTTTCTTTGTGTTTACACCAACATGCCCTCATAAATCCTACTGAGTATCTGTTACTGTCCCCAAACAACCACCACGTGGACTTTGACGTTCTAAATGTCAATCCACTGGTCATAGAGATTCTGAAAGTTCATCCTCTGAATAAAGCTCTGACAGATACAGCAAATGTCCCATTGATATATCTGCAGTAAGCCTGGAAGACCATAAAGTATGTGGTGGAGAGCAACACTGTCAGGTATTTCATAATCAGAATTGAAAACTTCACTTCTATTCTGACATATCAGAGACTCAGACTCATATTGGATCTACGAGAAGCAAATGCTAGAGAGGGGAGAACTTCTTTTGACTCATACCCTGTGGATTCTGAAGTCTTTAAAGGCATTCGAGCCTTAGGGTATGTAGGTGACTTAACCAAGATCAGTGAGTTCAAGAAGACGAATCTACCGCCATTCTATTACCAGATGTTCTCAGTCATCAATCGTTGTAAGACTTCAAGGCACTCAGGCCTCGACAAAACCAACATGCACACCTTGAGACTATTCCATGCTATCATGTACGATTTGCACGTAGACTACTCAGTGGCATTTTGGACAGAACTTTATGAAAAAATCATCAGCAAGAGAACTTCCAAGAAACCTCTATATGTGCCTTATTAGAGATTCCTGCAACTCATTGTCCGGAGTATGATCCGCTCAAACAGGGATATTCCGAAAAGATCCCATCATCAAGTAGCTCCAGAATGTGAGATGAGATATCTTCAGAAGCAGAAGAAAACATTCAGCTACTCAATGCCTATTCCAGCAGCTCTACTGGATTATGTTAATCCGAACTCAGAGTGCGTTAGGGATTACAGAGAGTCTATTGGATTGCCAGAACTGGATATCCCTATCCAAGACTCCAACCTTAGATGAGTGGAGTCGGTGAGGGTTCCTGAGACTACGAGAGTCCAGGAACGTGAAGAGCAGAGAGAAAATGTTGTGAGGGGTATTGGAGGGGGTCAGGATTCTGAACCTGAAGTTGTGGAAACTCAGGCACTTGATGCCACTCATCTTGAAGTTTCCACATCTCGACCTGAGAGAGCTACTACTCATCCTTTAAGCCCTCAGGTGTAACACCCCAGATCCGTTATGTAATCTTGTTATTCTTGTGTTTAAGCGTTGTCGTTAGCACCGCGTTTGGTTTGGAGTTTGAGGTTAGTTTTTGGTGGTTTTGTGCAAAACACAGTGAACTGCGCGAGTTGCACCGCGACTTCAGGTCGCGGCACAACCCGCGAAACCCTCTGTATGGGTTTGGTTTCTGTAAGCGGGCGAGTTATGTCGCGACTTGAGGTCGCGGCATAACCCGCGAGGTCCCCTGGCCGACATAGGGGTGTTCAACCCAAAATATCTTCATTTGGGTTTTCTCAAAATATCTCAAGATCTCTCTCTCTCTCTCTTTAGATCTCGTTGGTACCTCATTATTTGCTAGCATTAAGTGCATCTAGCAAGGGTTCGGTATAGAAAGCTTCGTCTTCTCTCGGTGGTCGATATCTGGTTTTTTGGGTTTTTGTCTAAAACCTATTTTGTGAGTTCCTACTACCTTTTACAAACTTTATACATGTCAAAACTTACATTTTGAACTTCTATATATTTCCATGGTTTCAGATCTAAGTTTACTACATTTTTTACATAACTTGAGTTTTGGGAGATTTTAGGGTTCCCGATCATTTTCGACCATAATGATGGGTTCCATCTTATTTGAAGTAAAAGGATGTTTTACTTGCACATTTATGTGGGTTACTTGAAGGAATGTGTAAAGTTCATTTTTGATGATTTTCATTCTTACCAGAAGTTAAACTTGAAAATGCATTTTGTTTATAAATGTTATTTTATACCATATGTCTATCTATGGTTGGTCACATATGTTGTTGTGACGAGTCTGTACCATTACTAGTGGATCCCTAAGTATTGAGTCGACTTATATTTGGGATGTCTTTTCCCCTCTTTGTAAATGGATGTATATGATCCTTGAGGGCCATTTGGTACGGTTTTGCAAGACCGGTTACTAGCCATGGATCATATTTTCCCTTATTTATAGCTATGGATGCATATGATCCTCGGGGGTAATTTGGTACGATTATGTGAGATCGGTTACTAGCTAAGGGTCATATGGTAGTCCTAGTGAACGAGTATGACTTGGTTTCCTCGAGGGCCCTCCCTCACATCGTAGTACGGACCTTTGTAGTTCGTGGCCATGGATTCCAAGTGTTTCGACTCATAACTCGGATTGTGACCTACTTTGTGTTACGCTACAATCCTTGGTAAAAACCGGTTATCGTTGTCATCGTATGATGAGTTTACATTTTAAAGGCCCGGTTGTGGCAAAGGTTTCATTTGAAAATTAAATCTTATTGAAAATATTTCCTTATGATACAATTGTTTATATCTCTTGAAATTTATAAACTGTATGTTCTCACTAGGCTTTAAGCCTAACACTTTTTCTCAAATGATGTGTATAACAGGTTCCCGTTAGCGGTGGGTTGCTAAGGGCTTGAGTGACGAGCTTGGTCTCGGGGATTTTTGAGATGACTAGTATTGATGTTGGGCAATTGTTTAAGTCCCATTCTTTTGGTGATATTGGATTAACAACCGATGTAATCTAGATAGGTTATGTTTAGATTAGTTTGTTGTTGAGTTCAATATCAGTATTCAGGTTTGTAAAGATTAAGTACTTATCCCCTTTTTGGGAGGTTTATACCAAGTGTTGATGTTGTTTTGTCCAGTTTCCGCATTTTAAATTCACTAGTTTTTAGGGTGTTACAAGTTGGTATCAGAGCTCTAGTTTAAGTGATCTAGGCATGAATGTAAGATGTCTAGACTTAGACTGAGTATGTTAAGCATCGATTCGTGAGTTTGGGTAGAATTTCTAAGATTGGTTGGTCTTAGAGTCGACGGAATTATAGTTATCAAACGTGTAGAGATGGTATTAAGAACCTTTATGTATTATATGTTCATAATTTCACTTAGCTAATGTTATTATAAGAATATTTATACGTGATTGTGCTTAATGTACCGTTACTATGACAATTGGTAATGTGGTATTTGTTCTTTCGTGTTTGTTCTGTTGTTCTGTCTCTTATTCCTTTCGTGCTTATGTGGCAACCATTACTTAGGTATGGTGAACACACGTGGTCGTCCATCAGGCGGCGGAGATCTTCGCGATGTCAGTTCGCGTGAGCTGAACCCTGTGGTTAGAGTGTCAGCAGTTGTTCCTCCGGGCATGCCACCGATATTTACTGGGGAAGTGGAGTTGGGGCCAAGAGTAGATTTGGCATCCACCAACCCCGTTGTTCAAGTGGCAAACCCTCAAGCTGATATGATGGCCAGCGTCATGCAGATGGTGACGTCGGCCATGGAGAAACGACAAGAGGTTTTTCAGAAGATGTTGGAGGACCGGGACACGAGCCACATGAGGCATGAGGCAGTGGAGGAGAATGTGTTGGTTGGCTCTGGGGGCACTGGGAACAGAGACAGGACTGAGGAGCACAGAGTTGTCGGTGCTCCGAAAACTGGGAAGAGTTGTTCCTACAAGTTTTTTCTGGGTTGTGGACCACCAGAGTTCTCTGGTTCCGAAGACGCAGTTGCGTGTGTTAAGTGGATCCGAGCTATCGAACAGGCCTTCGGTTCATCCGAGTGTGGGGATGACCAGAGGGTAAGATTCGGTACCCAACTGCTCAGGGATACGGCACTGACGTGGTGGAATGTTATCCAGTCCACCCTCTCTCCTACTCTTTTGGCCCAACTGACTTGGGGCGATTTCAAGGTAAAACTGTTGGAAGAATACTGCAATGAGAGGGCTATGGATCGGATCGAGGCAGAGTTTCGAGCGCTGGAGAAAGGGAATTTGACGGTGAGAGAGTATACCCGTCAATTCATGGAAAAGCTGGGGTTAGTGGGGCATGTGGCCTCAACTGAGAAGGAGAAGATTAAGGCCTATCTGAAGGTTCTACCGTCGGACATGATGACTATGGTCTGAAACTCGAAGGCTTCTAACCTTCGGGAGACTATTGAAGAGGCACAGTTTATGGAGGAGGTTTACGCGAGAGGTAAACCGGAGAAGGTTGTAGCAGTTGTTGAGAAGAGGAAATGGGAGAGCAGTTCAGTACCTCCCAAGAGAACCCGACCTTCTGTCGGAAACCGAAGTTTCAGCAGTTATCAAGAAGCTAGGTGGTGCCAGAAGTGCAGAACCAAGCACCACGGTAAATGTGGCACCACTCCTCAATCTTGCTACAAGTGTGGTAAATCTGATCACATCGCTCGTGATTGTCCGATCAGAGGTCTTGTTTGTTATGAGTGCAAGACATCGGGGCACATGAAGAGAGATTTCCCGAAGCTCATGTCGGGTAGCGTGCCAGTAAAGAAAGAGAATCCACCTAGGGTTCCGGGTCGAGCGTTCCAGATGATGGCCGATGAGGCCAAAGCATCAGCTGATGTGGTATCGGGTACATTTCTTATAAACTCAGTACCTGCTCGTGTTTTATTTGATACGGGTGCCAGTTTCTCTTTTATATTTGAGTTGTTCCGTCAAAATATTGTTTTGCCCACTACTAGTCTTGAGGATGCGTTAGTGGTTGAGATAGCAGATGGTAGTCAAGTTCTGATCTGCAATGTTCTGAAGAAGTGTACTCTCGGAATCGAAGGGAGAGATTTCCCTATCGATTTGTTGCCGATGTTAATCGGGGATTTCGATGTTGTGGTCGGCATAGATTGGTTAGCGAACAATCATGTCGAGTTCGTGTGTTCCAAGAAATTAATTCGACTTCCCAATCCTAGTGGCGAAGTTGTTGTGATTTATGGAGATAAGAGGAAGGGAGATGTGGCAATAATCACCATGACTAAAGCACGCAAGTGTTTGGTGAAAGGATGATCGTCTTTCCTAGCCTACGTGATCGACGCCAAGCTAGAGAAGTTAAAGCTTAAAGATGTGAAGATTGTGCGTGAGTTTCCATACGTCTTTTCGGATGACTTGCCCGGGTTACCACCCGATTGTCAAGTGGATTTTCGGATTGATCTCGTACCGGGAGCGGCTCCTGTTGCTAGAGCCCCTTACCGGTTAGCGCCAGCAGAGATGCAGGAGATGATGGCTCAACTCCAAGAGCTTTTGGAGAAGGGTTTCGTAAGACCGAGCTCGTCGCCTTGGGGAGCTCCGGTCTTGTTTGTTAAGAAGAAAGATGGCACAATGAGAATGTGCATCGATTATCGTGAGTTGAACAAAGCTACAGTGAAGAACAAGTATCCGCTTCCAAGAATTGACGACTTATTCGATCAACTCCAAGGAGCGGGGTGTTTTTCCAAGATCGACTTACGTTCGGGTTACCACCAAGTGAAGGTAAGAGAAGAAGACGTTCCGAAGACAGCTTTCAGAACACGTTACGGCCATTATGAGTTTCTTGTAATGCCTTTTGGCCTAACGAACGCACCAACGGTATTTATGGATTTGATGAATAGGGTGTGCCGACCATTCCTCGACAAATCAGTCATCGTATTCATTGATGATATACTCGTATACTCTAAGAGCGAGTTAGAGCACGAGCAACACCTACGCGAAGTTCTCGATGTGTTGAGAAAAGAAAGATTGTACGCCAAGTTTTCCAAGTGTGACTTTTGGCTCGAAGAAGTGCAATTCTTGGGTCACGTTGTCACTCGAGATGGAGTGAAAGTGGTTCCCTCCAAGATTGAAGCTATGTTGAATTGGGAGCCTCCCAAGAGTCCGTCAGAGATCCGCAGTTTCTTGGGTCTGGCGAGGTACTACCAGAGATTTATTCAAGACTTTTCGAAGATCGCTTCTTCCTTGACAGTTTTAACTCGGAAGAATGTGAAATTCGATTGGACCGAAACGCAAGAGAAGGCGTTCCGGATTCTACAAAATAAGTTATGTGAAGCTGCAATCTTATCGTTACCTGAAGGGTCGGAAGACTTCGTGGTCTATAGCGACGCTTCGAAAATGGGTTTGGGTTGTGTGTTAATGCAAAGAGGCAAAGTAATCGCTTACGCCTCGAGGCAACTTAAGATACACGAGAAGAACTATCCTACCCACGATTTGGAGTTAGCAGCGGTGGTGTTCGCCTTAAAGCTTTGGCGACATTACCTTTATGGAACAAAATATACGCTCTACACAGATCATAAGAGTTTGAAGTACGTCTTTGATCAAAAGGAGTTGAACATGAGGCAACGGCGGTGGCTCGAGTTGCTCAAGGATTACGATTGTGAATTGCTTTACCATCCCGGTAAGGCTAACGTTGTAGCCGATGCGTTAAGTCGGAAGGACTATAGCGGAAGTATTCGAGCTACCCATTCGAGAATCAAGTTAGTGTCTAGCCTCGTTGAAAAGATCAAGACATCGCAGGTTGAAGCTTTGTTGGAAGAAAATCTCAAAGAAGAAGTCATGACGAAGCAGCGTTCGCTCTTAACGGAAGATAGTCGTGGGGTAAAACTGTTTAGCGGTCGTGTGTGGGTGCCCAAAGTTGGGGGTAACCGTGATCTATTGCTTGAGGATGCTCACAAGTCTAAATATTCCATTCATCCGGGAAGTACAAAGATGTACAGGGACTTGAAGTTGCATTATTGGTGGCCAGTAATGAAGCTTGATGTGGCGCGTTATGTGGAGCGTTGTGTGACGTGCTCGCAAGTTAAGGCCGAACATCAACGTCCGTATGGGAGTCTACAGTCCTTAGAGATTCCCGATTGGAAGTGGGAACATATTACCATGGACTTCGTGACGAAGTTGCCTAAAACTCTTCGAGGTCACGATACCATCTGGGTAATAGTCGATAGATTGACAAAAAGCGCTCACTTCTTGGCTATACGCGAGACTTTACCGATGGACAGGTTAGCAAAACTTTATATCGATGAAGTGGTCTCGAGGCATTGAATACCCTAGTCAATCGTGTCGGATCGCGACAGTCGGTTCACTTCGAACTTTTGGGATGGGTTTCAGAAAGAGCTTGGTACGCGAGTTAAGTTAAGTACGGCTTACCATCCACAAACCGACGGGCAAAGCGAGAGAATGATCCAAACGCTGGAAGACATGTTGAGGTCTTGTGTCATCGATTTCGGGGGTAG
Source organism: Arctium minus (assembly GCA_954870635.1). Taxonomy (NCBI): domain Eukaryota; kingdom Viridiplantae; phylum Streptophyta; class Magnoliopsida; order Asterales; family Asteraceae; genus Arctium; species Arctium minus. Next base: position 68,199,474 of record OX941092.1, on the reverse strand, counting down.
TTGGGACTCTCACCTACCTTTGGTGGAGTTTGCTTACAACAATAGCTACCACTCGAGTATTGGAATGGCACCTTTTGAGGCGTTGTACGGGCGAAAGTGCCGAACTCCCGTATGTTGGCTTGAAGCGGGAGAGAAGCAATTCGTCGGACCTGAAATCGTGCAAGAGACGGCCGATAAGGTCAAGTGCATTCGTGAAAGATTGAAAGCGGCTCAGGATCGGCAGAAGAGATATGCCGATAAGAAGAGGCGACCGATGGGGTTTCAGGTGGGCGACCGTGTGTTGCTTAAGGTATCTCCTTGGAAGGGCATTATCAGGTTCGGAAAACGTGGGAAGTTGAGTCCCCATTTCCTTGGACCTTTCAAGGTGCTTAAGCGGGTGGGTTTGCAAGCCTACCAATTGGAACTGCCGCCAGAGTTGAGCAGAATCCACAACACGTTCCATATTTGTTACCTTCGGAAGTGTTTGGCGAAGGAAGACAGCATCATTCCCCTCTCAGAGTTGAGAGTGGACGAGGGTAACCGTTGTGTAGAAGAGTCTGACGCTATTTTAGAGAGAAAGTCTAAGAAGTTACGTCACAAAGAGGTCACTATGGTCAAGGTGCAGTGGAAGCATCATCGGGGAGCCAACGTGACGTGGGAAGCTGAGGAGGATATGAAACGAAGATATCCTCATATTTTCGAGTAGTTGGATTTCGGGGACGAAATCATTCCCAAGTTGGGGAGGATTGTAACACCCCGGATTTCCGTTATGTAATCTTGTTATTCTTGTGTTTAAGCGTTGTCGTTAGCACCGCGTTTGGTTTGGAGTTTGAGGTTGGTTTTTGGTGGTTTTGTGCAAAACACAGTGAACTGCGAGAGTTGCACCGCGACTTGAGGTCGCGGCACAACCTGCGAAACCCTCTGTATGGGTTTGGTTTCTGTAAGCGGGCGAGTTATGCCGCGACTTGAGGTCGCGGCATAACCCGCGAGGTCCCCTGGCCAACATAGGGGTGTTCAACCCAAAATATCTTCATTTGGGTTTTCTCAAAATATCTCAAGATCTCTCTCTATCTCTCTCTCTCTCTCTCTATCTTTAGATCTCGTTGGTACCTCATTATTTGCTAGCATTAAGTGCATCTAGCAAGGGTTCGGTATAAAAGCTTCGTCTTCTCTCGGTGGTCGATATCTGGTTTTTCGGGTTTTTGTCTAAAACCTATTTGGTGAGTTACTACTACCTTTTACAAACTTTATACATGTCAAAACTTACATTTTGAACTTCTATATATCTCCATGGTTTCAGATCTAAGTTTATTACATTTTTGACATAACTTGAGTTTTGGGAGATTTTAGGGTTCCCGATCATTTTCGACCATAATGATGGGTTCCATCTTATTTGAAGTAAAAGGATGTTTTACTTGCACATTTATGTGGGTTACTTGAAGGAATGTGTAAAGTTCATTTTTGATGATTTTCATTCTTACCAGAAGTTAAACTTGAAAATGCATTTTGTTTATAAATGTTATTTTATACCATATGTCTATCTATGGTTGGTCACATATGTTGTTGTGACGAGTCTGTACCATTACTAGTGGATCCCTAGGTATTGAGTCGACTTATATTTGGGATGTCTTTTCCCCTCTTTGTAAATGGATGTATATGATCCTCGAGGGTCATTTGGTACGGTTTTGCAAGACCGGTTACTAACCATGGATCATATTTTCCCTTATTTGTAGCTATGGATGCATATGATCCTCGGGGGCAATTTGGTACGATTATGTGAGATTGGTTACTAGCTAAGGGTCATATGGTAGTCCTAGTGAACGAGTATGACTTGGTTTCCTCGAGGGCCCTCCCTCACATCGTAGTACGGACCTTTGTAGTTCGTGGCCATGGATTCCAAGTGTTTCGACTCATAACTCGGATTGTGACCTACTTTGTGTTACGCTACAATCCTTGGTAAAAACCGGTTATCGTTGTCATCGTATGATGAGTTTACATTTTAAAGGCCCGGTTGTGGCAAAGGTTTCATTTGAAAATTAAATCTTATTGAAAATATTTCCTTATGATACAATTGTTTATATCTCTTGAAATTTATAAACTGTATGTTCTCACTAGGCTTTAAGCCTAACACTTTTTCTCAAATGATGTGTATAACAGGTTCCCGTTAGCGGTGGGTTGCTAAGGGCTTGAGTGACGAGCTTGGTCTCGGGGATTTTTGAGATGACTAGTATTGATGTTGGGCAATTGTTTAAGTCCCATTCTTTTGGTGATACTGGATTAACAACCGATGTAACTTAGATAGGTAATGTTTAGATTAGTTTGTTGTTGAGTTCAATATCAGTATTCAGGTTTGTAAAGATTAAGTACTTATCCCCTTTTTGGGAGGTTTATACCAAGTGTTGATGTTGTTTTGTCCAGTTTCCGCGTTTTAAATTCACTCTGGTTTTTAGGGTGTTACATCAGGAAAGGATTGTTGATGATGGTCAGGATTCTGAAACAGAGTTGAATCAGCATGCCAGTTCAACAGATTATGTACATTCTGCAACTTCAGGACCACATGAAGGACAAGAAAATGATGAGGTAAACAATGATGAATTAGGACATAGTTTTGGTTTCCTGGATGATATCTCTTTACACCATGATGATATGGAACTAGATACAGTTGGTACTAACATACAGAATGTTTTGGAAGATATAAGGATGGATGAGGGAGTTCAGGTTGAAAATTCAGAAAATGTGAGGCAAAGAGTGATTGAAGAAAAAGAACATGGGGAGAGTGTGTGTTACCATTACCTATCGTTCAAAAAGGGCAACCACATCTAATACTCCGTTGTATGTGTTGTGTTCGGGTATTCAAGACATAAGTAGCCCACTTATGCACATGCACACCTCAGCCACCCATTTTATTGCCTCTCAACAGGCTTTAGTCTCAAGTTTGCATGGGGATTTAGCACATACTCTATCCAGCTTTCATTTGAAAAGTTTGGGTATTGAAAATACTGCTCGGCTGCCCCAGAGCTCAATTTCATTCTATGCACAATCGATTCTAGAACCCTTTGAACTAACAACTTCTATTCCTCGGACACTTGTACAATTCTGCTACCATCTGACGTCTAAGTGACCTGATCGGAACATCAGTAGTAGAACCGCAATCTGGTCTACTAGGATGAGATAGAAGTCCTGTCATTGCTTACACCATGCCAGCTTTGAACATAGGCCACACGGTTGAATCTTCAACTGTTGTGTTAACGGGAAGTCTAAGTGACCCCGGTGTTAGCTTACCAGACTTCGTGTCGAAGCAATTTCTCAACGGCACCTTAAAGGTTGTTGAAGATCATTTGTCCGCAAAGGTTGAGGAGGAGTTAGGGAAGGTGAAGAGTTTGTTAAAGGGAAAAGGACCAGATGTGGATATGCATGTTCAGTTACCTCCACCACCACCAGTACAGCAAGCTGATCTATCTGTGGAGGAGCTGAAATCTCTATTGTATGCAAAGTTATTATCCCAGGCTCCAGCTGACGATACGGATGCAGATTTAGTTGGTTTGCTCAGATCTCAACATGCTACAGTTCCTTCAGAAACAGTATCAGTTTCAGAATTCAACGCTTTCAAGTCTAAAGTAGTACAAAACATTCAGGAACTCACCAGAGCAGTTCAGGAATCTTGTAAAGCTCAAGAAGTTACCAAAAGAAGACATGATCATGATTCTGATCAAGATCATGAGGGGGAGATGACTAAGAGACAAAGAACTGCCATTGAATCTGAACTTGCTCAGGGTGGTACTCAAGAAGGAGAAGATGTGGTGATGCCTGATGTGAGAAGTGATGAGCCAGTTGATGATAAGGAAAGAACTGAGATTGTGTTATATGTTAATGAGGAGGTAGAACCGAAGGTTGCAAAGCCTAAGGTTGCTACAAGGGAGGAGATCATGATGCTAACTGGGATGCAAAACATTAATATAGTTAATCTTTCATCTGATGAAAAAGATACAGCCAATGAGAAATATGAAAACTTTTGGAAGTTGAAGGAGGAAGAAAGAGATAGGCTGATAGGATCAGATGAAGAAGGAAATGAGAACATCCTAGATATCCTTACGGGCACTCCAGATGATATTCAACTGAGTCCTGTGCAACATGAACTTTCAGAAACTACCAGAACCCCACCAGAAATACCATCCTTCACAGAAATAAACCTCTCTGAACCTACCGAACAACCACTAAACATTCCTAGCCCAATTAACCAACCTATTCATAGCCCAAACAGAATCCCTAGCCCTTTAAACCTTCCTAGCCCAAACAGAATACCAAGCCCAATACCTGATAACCAACCTGAAACCAATCCTGAAACCAATCCTGAAGCCGAACCTGAAACCTATTTTCCTTCTAACCCAGTTGAAGCCCAAGCTAACCCATCAGACCTACCTGAAGCACCTCTTATACCTATTGATGCCCAAATTAGACATATGAGGAATGTTCTGAGAGCACCTTTCCTGGAAGAAGAGAAGAAAAATATTTTCATGCACAGGATCAGAGTGTTGGATATTCATAAGGTTCTGGGTGTTTCTCATTTACCTTTAGAGATACAGGAGGAGTATGCCAGGTTTATAAGCTGGGAGAGAAAAGCGCAGAAGTATGTGAAGAACAAATCAGGGATTGTAACTGTTTAAGAAGTCAGAATGAGGAAGTTTCATAGAAAGATCTGGTATCCAGTATTTTATGTGCAAAGAAGGGATCTAACTCACTGTGAATTTACAAAAGCTGGTTTTCAACACCTGGATGTGGATGACATTGAATACCTCTACCACTTATTCAGAAACATGACCATTCGTCCAGAGAACATTATATTTGCCTTAGAAACTGTCAAGAGGTTCATGAGGAGACATGTTAATTACACTTACTGTTATGATTTCCAGCTTGCTATTGAAACAAATCAGAAGAGAGTGAACATGACAAAGCCTAATTTGGAGTTAGAAGATTTGGAGAACTATGATCTATTCACAGTCATTGATTAACCAAAGCTTGGAGTGGTATACAAGAATGGGGAGAACAAGAAAAGATTTCTGAGGATATCTGAGATAGCCAAGTTTTCAGATGGAACACTGAAGGTTGTCAGACTCCAGCTGAATCAGAGATCTAAAGAAAATGAAGAGAAAGTGCAAAGAGGAGAGAAAGGACTTGGAAAGTTTGAAAGACTTGCTTTGATCCGAGTATTGGATGCTTTAGATGATAGACTTCATTTCAGACAGGGAATAAGGATTTTTGAATTGCTACTCGGGATCAAACAAGGAAGCTACTCAAGATGGGGAAGATAGAGCTTTTGCTGAATTGATCTAAAAGGGGGAGATTGTAAATGTATTTTGTTTAGATCAATTATTTGACTTTTGTATGTTTGACTTTGACCTTGTCAAGTGTTTGAGAGTTTCTTATCTTTGAGTGTTTTAGTTTTGTGAGAGTTTTGTAGCTCATATATAAGCCTTGTTATGTTGTGAGAGAAGTGAGACTTTGTGATTTAAACATTCATTGTAATCATTCAGCACTAAGTGAGATATACGACTTCTAAATTCTCTCTCTAGATTGTCTCTACATTTTATATTGATTTGATTGAATTGTTCATCATGGCTGAAATCTGGACTTACAAACTCAATTGAACATTAAATAAAGGTCCTCAAATAATAAAACGCATTTAACCGACGTTTATGCAAACACATACCTCAAGATATGATTAACCCAAAACTCATCATTGATTGGGACAAACGATTTTCCAAGTGAACTTATACCCTTATATTTCCAAAATCCATCATAACCCGATAACGTGCTTTTTACAAATTGTTTATAAAATCATATACACCAAAAATGCATAAATCATCAAATAAACTTAATTTGTACAATAAATCATCAAAGGAACACATTTATGATATTTACTCGTCAAAATATCCAAAAACCCAAATATAGGCATTTCATGAGATTTATCAACCCAATTTTACCAAATATGAAAACTTTGTCAAATGTCAACACATTGATAATTACCAAGTAAAACACATTTTTACTTCAAAATACACATTTTTGCATGTACATAGTTTTCACAAATCAACTTGAACTCACCTTGCTAGATTTAGGCTAAATCTAGGTTTTACCCAAAATCTTGATCAGCTTCCTTGGTGAAGGCTTTAGATCCACAAACATCCATCACTAGAAACCTTTTATAGGTCACAAACAAATCTAAAACACACCAAGAGTAACTCCCAAAATCAGATCCATACAAATCTTTGTCAAAATCTCAAATCTCCCAAAATACCCAAAAACAGGTCAAAACTCATAATGTGAGAGATACATCAATAGGAGGGTAAAATGAAAGGTTTTGACAATAATAAAAGTTTAGAATCCTTCATGTCTAGCCCAGTGATTTGGTAACATCCTTGGGGGGTCAGTGGATGGTATCCCTGACTACCCGGGTTCGAACCCCGTGGAAAACATGTTGTGATATCCAGATCATGGGCCTGCCACTTAGTGGTACCCTTAATTGGGTTAGATCGTGGTCGACGGGGATTAGTCGGGTGGCACCCTTAAGTGGGAGCCCAGATACCCCGGGAACGTGTGCGTATGTTAGCTTGTCGTTCAAAAAATAATAATAATAAAAGTTTAGAAGGTTATAATGAACTTACAAATGGGTTTTTAAGAAAACCCTAAAATGAAGTCAACAATGGAGGAAAAGATGGTTGGAGAAGATGGAGGTCTTGAAGCTTTAAGCACTTAACACTTGAATCTTAGCTCCAACTCTTGAATTTACTTGAAGAATCCAATTTGGTGTAGTAAATTTGTTTGTACCATAGTTAGATGGAAGATGGTTGGTTGGTGGGATAAAAACACAATAACCAATAGTAATAGAGAGAAAGGAAGAAGTTTAGAGAAATTAAATGAAGGATGAAAGAAATGGATGTGTTTGAGGTTTGGTCATAAAGTGACGGTGATAAAGAAAGAGAGATAGTTGTCAAAATAAATAAATAAATAAGAATGAGGGGGAAACCTATTCCATGGTGGTCAACAAAAGAAATAAGATGAAAATAGTGATAAGGGGGGGGGGGGGGGGGGAAGATATGTATAATAGGGGGTTGTTGGCTACTCATGGGAAAAAGGGAGAAGGCAAAAGAAATTAAATGAAATCAAAGTCAATCATTTTGGGTGGTCAACAAAGTGAGGTGGTCAATAAAACAATGGGATTAAACCATCAATTTTATTGTTTAAGCATTTTAACAACTTAATAGATAACTACCTAAATAAATAAATAAAACACTCACGAAATCAAGTCTTGAAATTCAATTGCTTAAAAATTTTCGGGTGTTACACAATGCGTTTGAAAAGGAAAAGAGATAATACGCCTGTAATGACTGGACATCAATTTCCGGATGAGCTACTTAAAAGTAACGATCAGCAATGTATTGATTTGATAGGAATGTCACGTGATGCTTTCGTTCAACTATGTGATCACTTTAAAGCAAAAAGGTTGTTTAACGAATAACAAACATATATTGGTCGAAGAAAAGATAGAGTGCTGAAAAACAGGTTCCAACACTCAAACAAACTATGTTGAAAATAATGGTACTGTTTTCACTTGAGGTTCAAAGAGACATTATTACATGTTTTGCGGTTCACGAATTCATAAAAAAGGAAGGCTTAAGTGATAGGTTGTTTTCTGAATATGATCAAACCAATGAGAAAGGGGACGATGGCGAGGATGAAGCTGAAGAGGTTCAATCGCATGGGTGTACCACCGACCAAACATATATGGCTAGTTTAAGAGAATAAATTGCAACACGATTAATGCAAAATGAAGATTAATTTTAGTTGATATGAGACTTTGCTCATGTTTTCTATTGTATTTGAATCAACTGACGTATTTCAGTTAAATTTTTGAATGTGTTAAAAACGGATGGTAGTATATGTAGCACCCTCATTTTTTATATGAGAAATGTTACGTAATCTGAAACAATTCCTCTAAAGATACTCCAAAATTACGATTAAATTAAAATTTTTGACCGTTTACAGCGGAAGACTTTAAATCAATAAATATGTAACTTAAATGCTAACCCGTCCCATACCGAGTTTCGTTACAGTATTTATTCGTAATGGATGCCTGAACATAAATATTGAACTTAGATGAGGCAAGTCTCTATGTGTGCTCTTTTCCTTTGTCCAACCTGAAACCTTTTGTCCCTGAGATGCATACTATAGTCAGCTTATAAAGCTCAGTGAAATCATGGTTTGCGTGAGTGAAATCATATCTTGACACATATCAAACATGCAAACTTCATATAAAATAATATTCATTTTATGAAACATGCAACACCAAAAGAAACGAGACCTCATAACTCTCTCCTCGAGTAAGGATTGATAAGTTGCAAGCATTCCTTGGGTGTGTACGGCTCACCTATAGCCAATAACCCATTACGGGGTCGTGTTTCCATGTCACATGCATTCCCTGTGATGTACGGCTCACACAGAGTCAGTCACCCATTTCGGGGTCGTGCCTCCCCTAAACCAAATTAACATCCTATACTTCAAACCATATACCATTTGTACAATATAAACCAACCAAAAACCCAAACATGTTAAATATGTTTTAAAGAAACCGGAAAACAATTAGCATGCATGCATGCTCCACATAACTCCACATACATGTAAACATATACCGATGACATGTATTTAAATCATTATCATGCATAATATTAATCACCACAAAATCGTATAATGCTCGAAAATAAATCTGTACATAGGTATGCATCCCAGTGTAAGTCTCATGAAGACTCACATGTCCATGTAGATCGATTGCCGATAGTTCCTGAATGAAGATCTACACATTCCATTGCCCATATCCAATTAATGACTTAATTTCTCTAAAAGTCAACAAAAGTTAACTACGATCACACTTGACCTGACCTTAAGGCAAACTCGAAACCCGAGTCTTTACATCTATCTCAAATATCTCCATTTGATCTTCTCGCAAAAAATCTTTGTGGGTTAAACGAGGTAAAAGTCAACCCTTAGTCAACTTGGTCAACCTCAACTAATTTTAGTCAAACCCCAACTCTAAAACTCGACGACGTCCCAAAACATCAACATAATCATTTTATAAACTTTTAAATCCATCTCTCTAAATTAAAGCGTCCCAATAAATATTTAACTCAAATTACGACGCTTTAATCCCATTATTAACTCATCAAAAATAATTTAATAAACCTCCAAGTTTTACGCTTGATAACGACTCTTAACATCGATGTATCCTTATAATAACTTTAGGAATCATATGTTCTACATTAAAGCGTATCGATAATATTTAACCAAAATACGACGCTTCAAATCCGTCATTTAAATGTAATTAAATAATTTCATAAACACCTTATTAGGAAATAATTAATTAATTAATATTCTAAAATAAATTAATATATTAATTAAATAACAATATAAATTGATACATTAAATATTTTAAAAACTAAATTAATTAATATAATCCAAATAATTATACCTTAATCAACTTAAGCCCAAATAGATTAAATATTCAATATAAATATTGTGGGTCCACAATACTTATCAAGTTTATAGAAACAACAACACAATATGATTACCAACCTGTATTGATATATAACAAAGGTTACAAGGTTGATCGATTCAAGCTCTAGAATGGGTTCTCTGTTTTTCTCTCTTTTTACACCTTTTAGTGTGTGTTTTGTGTTCTTGATAATATCTGATTTTGAGAGTTGTTGAGATACACAATATCTAATCTACCTAATAACTAAATATCTAGATACTTTAATATCTAGATATTATCCTAGATAATATATATTACAAAGATATTAAATAACTAACTAAACTAATAACTAACTAACTAGATTAATTACTTAAACAATACAATAACAAACAATTACTTTGACATTTATTACAAACAAACATAGACTTTAATATTGAGAGTCGACGTTCCGGCTTTAGCTTCAGATTGCGATCTTCAGATTGGATGATCTTGAATCCAATAGATATGTGATCTAACAATCTCCCCCTTTGGATCAAGATCATTACTAAAAAGATTTTAGCAATTCAGTCTTCTTGTTCAGCTCAGAAGATGCAATCTCTTTCTCTAGCTCTGAAATCAGCATGTCTTCAGAATACTTGCTTTTGAAGAGTTCAATCTTGGACATGATTCTTGAAACATGTGATCTTTGTCATTTCTTGTGTAGTCATTCTCCCCCTTTTTGATGATAAGTGCAACGACTTCATCAAAACTTTTTGTAAGAAATGTCCTTCAGTTAGAGCCTCTGATTCGTCAATTCATAAGATATTCATCTAGATCTTTGCAAATCCAGACAAATTAGTCGTGTAACACCTGAATCGACTAATGAATCAGTTAACATGTCTGTCAGTAACACTAAGTCACTGTGTGTAACAAATACATATTGGAAAGGAGCTGTTTGATGTTGACTCCCCTAGGGCTTCCATTTAATCATCGAAACACCACAAAGGTAATTTCTATAAACGTTATGACAAAGAAACTAATTCCTTGTGTGTTCGTGCTTGTATTAGAAAGAATTAAGCACTTGATGATTGCTTATTTGGCTCAAAATTGTGTAAACCACTGAGACAACAGTAAGTTAAACACAGACTCAATGTGCATGATTGAAGTGCGAAGGTGGGGCAGACTTCCTTCTTTTCAATATCCAGATTTTCCAAATGAAAATCAAATAGCAAATGTGCTGCTTCCCCTTTGAAAATGTGAAACACTTTCTTGTTAAGAAGAAAATGAGTAGTTGGTGAGGTTTGATTAAGAGTTGGCATGGGCTAGTTGCCTGTTTCAATAATGATCACCAAAGAATTGTGAAACATTAGAAATGTGGTTGCCCGGCTTAGAAAACGTTGGTGCAGAGTTGTGATATTCTTTTAACTCTATTCTCACACGCTCTTTCTTTTAAACATTAAGCTCACTCTAATCAAACTTTCTTTTCTTTTCGACTTCTCACACTCAATCACAATAGATTAACTTCTTGGGTAGAAATCACTGGTTAAGGTGATTCCATAGAAGTTGTGTTAATTCCTAGCACAAAGAAATCATGTTTTCCTATTATACAGATGATGCTCAATTTGGTTTAACTATTTCAGTTAAAGCACAAATAGATCTTGAAAACATTTAAATTCACACTTCCAATTCATGAAATCGGTTTAAGATTCGGGAAGTGGTTTGAACATTGAAAACAATGTTTTCTATGATTGAAAGTTGTCCTTCTTTCAACCATATATGAGATGAAGATATAGAATTATACCTTTACGTACGATCTTCCATCTCATGAAGCTAAGCATAAAGTCATAAACATATGAACTTGTAAGCATCTCTCAAAAATTCTGCAAAAGTCTTATGTCAAGTCAAAGCAAATTTATTCACTTAAATTGAAAAGACAAAAAGTAGTAAAACTTTTCAAGTACGAGTTCTGATCAGAAATAATCAGAAGTCATCACCTTTACTCCCCCTGAAATTATGCATCAGAACATTATCAGTGTTAAAGATATGCATAAAATTTTAGACAACTATGTACTCCCCCTTGAAGGTTGATTTCCTCATTTGAGTATTGGAGTACACTCTTCATATCAGCACTGGAGTAAGGTCTTTTGATCTTTGAAGAACGAGTCCTGATCTGTACATAATCAGAAGTCGTCATTCTTTGAAGTTCGGGTTCTAAGCTGATTTACTTAGAAGCCATTATTTTCTTTGATGTCCGGGTCTTGAACTGTTGTGTTCAAAAGCCTTTTCTCTCCTACTCCCCCTAGACAGTAGGTACCTGCAACACATAATCATTCCTTTTCTTTGGTATCCATTTCCAATTGGATCCAACTGTGTTAGCAAATGATTTTGGCACCCACTAAAATTTGGGTCCGCTTTGCTTTTTAGAATCAAATGAAGAATTTGAATTATAAGAGGGAACATGATATGTTCCAAAACAAATGTCAGAGTCTTGACAAGAAGCATAATCATGTCTATCATAATTTGAAAACTTTCTAGCAGACAAAGATAACTGGAATAATTGCTGTTTTGAAAATTTCTTGCGAGAATCAACAAGTTTTGGTTTAGAAAAAGCAACATCCACAGTTATATCATCTTTACTAGTAGTAATCTTATTACAGTCAGCACTAGAGCATGATATAGCAGTCTCGTCAAACTCCTGTTTCGGTTGCCATTTAGATTTAACTTCAAGTCTTTTCTTGTTCATTGCTGAAACATTTGAAACTTGTGAGTTAGACTTTTGAGCAACAAATGAATGCACCTTCTTCGGCTTACCAGTAGTGATTGGTTTCTGTGAATGCTGAGATTTAATCTTACCTTTAGCATTTTTAGCTTTCACAGAGACTGATTTATCAACTGTCGTTGATTTTGCACTGTTAACAGACGTACTGGTTTTTGGAAGTTTGGTATTAAAGTCAAATTGTTCAAAACACTCATCTGAAACACCATCAGAGTTTAGACCTAACATATCTTTAGAGTTTGAAGCGTTAGAAAGAACAACATTTTTAAGCACAGTTGAAAAAACTTTTTGTTCAATATTCATCAAAAGTCTTTCATATGTTAAAGAATTCTCGAGTTCAGAAATTTTACTTTCCAAAACGAGAGGAGGGACATATAGTTTACCTTGTATAGGCTTCGCCTCCATTTCCTTTTCAGAATAACTTTGAAAGAAGTCATTTGAAAGAGATTTCTTCTTTTGATATATTGGATTTTCATTATAACTATTATTCATCTTCGCATAATAAAATGGAAGGTGAACTTTAGATGATTTCAAACGTTTTTCAGTTTCGTTGGCTTCATCTTCTTCTGATCGTTTAGTCCAGAAAGTTTTAAACTCAGGGATTCGTCGAGCTAATTTCATAGAAAGATGATCATAAAGTGCAGGCACTTCTGACATTCCTTTTTGAAGACAGTGAGGATTCTTATAACTGATTCCCCATCTCTCTATTTCCTCTTTGGGTTTGTTCAGATGAATAGTCTGTTCAATTTGACCCATTTTGTATAACTTCTCTTCCAAACTTTTTAATTTACCAAGTAAAGAAAAGTTTTCTTTGGAAGTTGAAGATTGCAAATTCGTAAGCTCATATAAATCAAGCTCACTTTTTAGCAGTTTAGACTTGAGTTCAGAATTCTCTTTAAGAATTATAGTCTGTTCTTTCGCGCTGGTGTCATTGTTTCTATGTAAAACCTCAACCAATACTTTCTTCTCAGCAATTTCATCGCTAAGTTTCTGTATCGATTGGTTTTTGTCAGTAATAACACCATTTTCACGCTTAAGAATCGACTCTAAATCTTGGAGTTTTAACTTCATGGCATGCATTTGATCATATACCTCGTTATTAGAATCAACTTCGGTTTTTATCTTCATCTGACTCATCAAGCACAAGAGTGCTGTCTCTTTCTTCTCTCCTTCTGCTTCCAAGTCAGAAATCCTTCCTTTGTAAAGTACAGGTGTATTCTCATCCATATTGATTGAATTAGCTTCGCTGGAATTCATTCTGTTTCTGATTAATGAGCAATAAGAACTTGTACTTGACCGTTAGTCCAGATAAAATTTGATCACACAAGAAATTTTGTCCCCCTAGGCAGACTTAGCATGGGGTCAAGGGGCAACGCCCTTGCGGGGGTATAGGGGCAACGCCCCTAGAGAAAAAATTTATGACAATTAAAGACCCTATTACAGTTTTCAAAATTTTGTCTAAGTGTGAAATTGGCGCAAAATTCAGGTTTGCGTTTGAAGAAGGTCACGCAAAGTAGAGGTTTGCGTATTACGTGGGTCGCGCAAACTGGGGTTTGCGTTTCACTTGAGTGGCGCAAAGTGTGGTTTGCGTGACGAGTGGGTTGCGCAAACTGAGGTTTGCGTTTCCTTGTTGTTGCGAGAAGTGAAGTTCGAGTAAGCCTTTGGTCACGAGAAGTGGACTTTGCGTGTTGCTTGAGTTGCGCAAAGTAAACTTTGCGTGTCCTGTTGGTTGCGCAAAGTGGATTACGCAAAGTAAGCTTTGCGTGAGTTCGTCTTCTGGTTTGCGCAAGTTCGTCTGTACTTCGATAAATTCGACTTTTCAACCTGTTTTTCCAAGATTTACAGACCCAAACTCTACCAAAATGACTACAAACACTTCTAGAATATATTGTGACCACTTGATCTCGATAAAAATCACTTTTGGAAAATTAATTTGATGGCATAGTAACTTTTGAAACTCGAACTCAGACCACTAAAATCACCAAAATGGAACTCGATTAAAGCTTTATACTGAAATTAATCACTCACAACTCGATCTAGCATGTATATCGATCACAACCTGATCGATTTTAACACCTAAAACACTCTAAATCTAGAAATCGATTTTCAAATATGAACACAGAGTCGTTTTTCTTAAAACTTGATTTTGATCTTAAATCAGGCTCTGATACCAATTGTCGGTCCAACAATACTTTCAAGTTTTATAGAAAACAACAACAATATGATTACCAACCTGTATTGATATATAACAAAGGTTACAAGGTTGATCGATTCAAGCTCTAGAATGTGTTCTCTGTTTTCTCTCTGATTTACACCTTTAAGTGTGTGTTTTTGTGTTCTTGATAATATCTGATCTAGAAAGTTGTTGAGATACACAATATCTAATCTACCTAATAACTAAATATCTAGATACTTTAATATCTAGATATTATCCTAGATAATATCTATTACAAAGATATTAAATAACTAACTATAATAAACTAACTAAACTAATAACTAACTAACTAGATTAATTACTTAAACAATACAATAACAAACAATTACTTTGACATTTATTACAAACGAACATAGACTTTAATATCGAGAGTTGACGTTCCGGCTTTAGCTTCAGATTGCGATCTTCAGATTGGATGATCTTGAATCCAATAGATATGTGATCTAACAAATACTTAATCTCAAAATAAAGTTCTTAAGACATTAATGATTTCTTTAAACCAAAAATTTGAGGCCATTTCAAAATAAATCTTAAGTTAAGGGCTTGATTTACAAATAACACTCTTTTGGCTAAACATAACATTCTAACAAGTTAACGGGTTGAAACTGTTAAACTTCCAACTTTGATAAAACAACCCTACGTAACAAATCTGAGGCAGTCGTTGAGATTATTTCGACGACAATTCGCTGGAATTTGAAAACGGTCGTACGACTTTATTTCTTGAGCGTTTTCTTTGATTCCTTTTGAAAAACTCTAGAAAATCATTTTCCTCAACCATATGAACAAGAATCAACAAAAACCATCAAGTATTGAGTCCCATTTTCTCATTTAAATTTTCGGTTTTTACATAACTCGAAAATCTTAAAGAAAACTCAAAATCAGTCATTATAAACTAAAATATGAGACATAAGACTACCTGAAAGTCACAGTTCCAAGCTCATACAATCACACACAATTATGTAGGAATCAATCTTTTATTGATAGAACAATTAGTACATTAATTCCATAAACTCATATACCTATTTCTTGCATTTCTCTCTCAAGAATCCGTATGACAATATTCTCTCTGTTTTCTGTGTATTGTGTGTGTGTGTTCTGTTCTCTCTAGATGCATTGTTCTCTCTAAAATTGCACATTTACAAATACAAAGACAGAAACTATTTATATGGTCAACATGACCTCACACTAAGCTTAAGTCAAACATACTAGCTTTGACTTTCAACACAACCCTTACACTTTACAAATATTACACATTGACCCCTCATTTAATCTTGAATACAATATTGACTTAACAATCTCCCCCTTTGGATTCAAGATTAAAATTTTTTTGACAATAATCTTCAGGTCATCTTCTTGTTGCAAAATCTTCAAAATGAAATCTTTAACAACTCTAAATCTTTAATAATCTTCACAAACTTGAAAACTTCTTCAAAACTTGAACTCTTTAAAATCTCCCCTTTTGATAGATAACACTTGAAATCTCTTTCAAACTTTGAAATTCTCACTCTGACTTTCACTTTGAATTCTCTCCACTTTACGACTTTCACTTGACTTGATTTTCTTCTGAAATTGAACTTTGAAAAACTTATCCTTTTTGATGAATGATGAGAAATCAGAATCATCAAAACATTTCAATGTCAGCACTGTCTTTGAAATATCTCCCCCAAATATCAAGATAAGCACAGTTTTCATGAGATAGAGATAATCTCCCTTTCAAGAAAATATACAATCTCCCCCAAGGAGAATATGAACTCCATCTGATCTGATATTAAAATTATGCCGTCAATTCATAAGATGTATTCATCCGAATCTTTTCAAATTCAGACAAATTAAGATTGGTAACCCTGAATCAACATATGATCAGTTATCATGCCTGTCAGTAGCACAAAACCACTTGTACAACGAATGTACATTGAAAAAAAAACTTTTTGATGTTCACTCCCTCAGGGCTTCCATTCAATCATTGAAAACCCACAAAGGAATTTTCTATGAATTTTAAGACAAGAAAACTTATTCCTTGTGTGCTCGTGCAAGTGTAGCAATGATTGAAGCAATTAAAGCTTTATATAGGCTCAAAGTATGTAAACCATTGAGACAACAACAGTATTACATAGAGTCAATGTGCATGAGAAAGGGTCAAAGGTGGGGCAACTTTCTTTCTTTTTCAATATCAACATCTTCCAAATGAAGATGTGATAGACTATGTGCTGCTTCCCCTTTAAAATTTGAATCATCCTTTTGTTAAAAAAATAATGAGTAGCTGGTGGGGTTTTAATGCAAGAGTTGGCATGGGCTAGTTGTCTGTTTCAATGAAGTTCACGAAAGAATTGTGAAACAACAGTAATGTGGTTGCCTGGCTCAGAAAAAGTTTGGTGCAAAGTTTGATATTCTTTTACTCTGATCTCTCACCCTCTTTCTTTTAAACATTTGAGCTCGCTTCTAACCAATCTCTCTTTTCCATTTTACCTCAGCACACACCCACTCTCTATTCTTTTGACCCCTCTCCCCTCAATCACGCAAGGATTACTTCCGGGGTAGGAAACACTGGTTAGCGTGAATCCATGGAAGTCTTTTAAGCACACACACTGAATCCCATGTATTTTGTCCTAAAAGGTAATGTGTTGCTCAATAGATTATCTTGACAAAAAAGCACAAGATATCATTATTAGAAAATGTATGCTCATCAAAAATAAGAATGAGGTTTGAGCATTTTGAACGTTTAATATCTCTCAAAACAATGAAATTGAATGAATTAAACGAATTCAAGTGAAGTGTTTTGAGAATCTGACAATGATTTGATCAGATCAAATATCATGAAGAAAAATATGTTGAGATATCAATGAATGAATATTTATTTATATGAACAAGATATAAACAATTTTGACAACGAAAGCACAATTATTAAGATATGACGTCTGATTTCAATCAACTTAGAATACAAATAGGAGTATTACCATCGAAAGATTTATCTTTTGAGACATGGTAATAACAAAGTCAATAAAAGTGTTGAACCGATGTGTGTAAGAATGTTTGACAGTATAAAGACAAGATAATACACAAGTATTTATCTTTAAGAACACGGTCAGTTGATCATGAAAGTATCAATATGAAAAACATTTAAAATCACACTTCGAAATTCATAAAAATTTTGAGAACACGAAGTAGTTTGAACATTTAAGAAAACATTTTTCACATCCGAAAGTCGTTCTTCTTTCAAATATGATATAGATTAAGATTCAGAATGACATACCTTCAGTACAGAAATCTTAACTCCCCCTAAAATGAATATTTATCTTTAAGCTTCCTTTGACAAAAACATCAGATACTCCCCCTCTGTATCTGTAAAAAGTCAAATATTAGACAAAAACAATATGAATATGACAATGAAACATATTTGTCTTTTCTCTTCTTCCTCTTAAACATATGACAGTGAAAGTGTAACTCCCCCTCAAACAAATAATAAAACTTCCTGATAAGATGTATCTTTTCCGCTCCAGTACGAATGAAAACACTTAAGTACGAGTTCTGAAGAGAATTATCCAGAAGCCAACATCACATATTCTCCGGTGAGAATAGTAACTCCCCATCTTTATCATTAAAGACCGGATCTTAAACTGCTTTGTTCAAAAGCCCATGCTCTTACTCCCCCTAAACATATGGTACCTGTAAAACAGATTTGATAGGTTTTGGTACCCACTGGTATTTGGGTTCAGATTGGTTAGACTTTAGAATCCACTTCTCATTAGGTTCAAACCTTTTATGTTCATTTTGCTGAGAAGTGATTCTGTAAGTTCCATACCAATTTTGAGCATAATATTTATTAACAAAATCATCAGTTCCACAGTAAGAACAACAAAGTTTCTTTTGTGCAAGTCTGATTAAATGATTTACATAATATGAAAAATCAAACTTACCAAAAGATTTACCTTTCGAAGCATTGTTCTTTTTGTTCACTTGAGGTGTAGGAACAAATGACTTTGAATTGTCTTTCTCATATTTCCTTCTCCAAACCATTTTCTGTTGAGACTTATTCCTTTTGATGTTACCTGAACCATCAATAAATTTGACATAGAAAAGGTTAGTAGGACGAATATGATCTTTATGATGAGATACAATATCATCTGAATCAATAAATAAAGGATTGTTAGAAACATTTGCGAAAAGTGAACTTGTAGCTAATTTGAAAGAACACTATGAAGCAGCTGAATCATTCATGGGTGATTGAGCAATTATATCTGGACTTCTTTGTGCTCTCAAATCCACCTTGAAAATGATTCCTTCAAGTTCTGTGATCTTGTTTGACAAATTGTTTCTTTCTTCAGACAATATATCAATCTTCTTTTGTAATTCAGACTTCGTCTTTTGTTCTTTCAATGCATTTGCTGATAGTTCAGATATCTTCTTTGAAAGCTTGTTGATTTCTGTCTCAAATACCTTTCTTTCTTCTTCAAAATCTTTTTCAACACTTTTTCTTTTATCAGAAATTTCTCTGAATAATCCAACATTCTTTTGTTCAGTTAACTTCTTCTCTTTCTCATACTTATCTCTTTCCATAATGATGACTTTCTTAAAATCTAACACTTGTTGAGAAAGTTTTGTACATTTGAGCTCCACTGTTTTCATCTCTTCAAATGATTTTCTTGAAAACTCAGAAAATTTCTGTACAAATTCTTTTCTTTCACTCTCAAAGTCAGTTTTTTTCTTCTCAAATTCTTTCCTGTTTTTGACAATTTGTGCTTCCAAATTAGAAATCTTCTTCTGAAGCTTAGCATTTTCCATTTCAAAATCATTTCTTTTTCTTTCAACTTTTTGCATCTCCTCTTGAGCTCTTGAATTTCCTTTCTCTTGTGAGACTTTCTTTTTTAACATATTTATCTCAACCTCAAGACTAAACACTTTGTCTCTTAATTTTTCTCTTTCAGAGAAAATTTGTGAATGCATCTATTTCAGTCCATCACATGTTTCTCCAGCAATGTTTGCTCGGGCTCTGAGATCTTCAATCTCTCGTTGCATCAATTCCTTCTTGGACCATGTAGTGTTTGAACTATTTGCTTTCCATCTTATTGATTCCTCTTTAAATTTCTTTAGTTTAATTTGAAGATTAGAGTTAGAAATACAATCTGAGCAAATAAAATTTTTCTCTACAACTTTAGAATTTTCTTTCAGTTTAATAATTTGATCCTGAAGAGATGAATTCTGAATTTTCAGATTCTCATTTTCAGCTTCAAGTGATGGAATCTCTGGCATATAAGCGATAGTGCAATCTCTTTTTGTCAAAACAATATTTCCCTTCTCATCAATGTAAGGCATCTTGAATTCTGTAAAATATAAGAGCTCAGAATGATCGTTAGTTCGAAAGATCAACAATTAACAAGTCAGAAAAATCTTCCACAAATTTTATAAGGTAGAAACTCTCACACCATTGTAGCTATCAGAATCCGCACACAACAAGAAAACCTTCACAAAATTCGCAGATCAAGGAATTCACACACCAAATGAACCACAATTCGCACAACCCAAGAAATTCGCACGTAACCTTATGCGAGTTCTAACAATTCGCATACAATGAGATGCGAGTTCTGGAAATTCGCACATTTCAGGATGCGAGTTGTTTACTTAACCAAATCTTGAAACTTTTCGCACGACTTCCTTATGCGAATTCCATACTTAACCAAAAATTTGATCTCAAACTTCTCGTATCGATACGAACTCCTCACTTAGAAAAAAATTTGAACTTTCTATGCGAAATCCCTTAAAATTCGTATGAAGGTTGATGTGAATCCACGAAATTCGTATACTTTGCGATGCGAATTCCAAACTTTTCATATGAAAGTCGATGCGAATTCTTCCCTTAACTCACTTCTCGTATCAAATGTTATGAGAATTCTTCAACTTCTCGCACGTCACACTATGCGAAATTCATACTTTTCGTATACTGACACATGCGAATTTCAACTTCTCGTATATAGCGTCCTGCGAATTTCTCACTTAGCCTTTTCAACAAATCAAGTGAGATGTGAATTAATCATCATCATGCGAGAAATTCAGATCTTGCGAGTTCTTGATGCAAGTTCTTCACAGTTCGACAAAAAAATCTTCAAATCGATCAAAACCCATCAAAACTTCGAATTTGATTCTGTAATTTCACCAATTTGATCACGTACACTGCTAGAACCAATTACAAACAATGAATTTCAGATAAATCGACTCAAGCACACATTTCATTCGAGATACAGTGTATAAACTTTGACTTTTCAAAATTTCACAAAAACTTCAAATTGAGTGAAAGATACAGTGCAAATGTGTTCAAATCCTATACAAAATGAATCTAGAACATCAATCGATCATCAAACAAACAAATTGACAAACAATTACAATCCAAAAATGAAAAATCGATCAAGATCAGAATACAGGGTACGAGTTCTTCATTTTGTTGATTTCTCCGAATTCAACTCTGATACCAATTGAAAGTCACAGTTCCAAGCTCATACAATCACACAAAAATATGTAGGAATCGATCTTTTATTGATAGAACAATTAGTACATCAATTCCATAAACTCATATACCTATTTCTTGCATTTCTCTCTCAATAATCCGTATGACAATATTCTCTCTGTTTTCTGTGTATTGTGCGTGTGTTTTGTTCTTATTAAATGCGTTGTTCTCTTTAAAATTGCACACTTACAAATACAAAAATAGAAACTATTTATATGGTCAACATGACCTCACACTAAGCTTAAGTCAAACATACTAGCTTTGACTTTCAACACAACCCTTACACTTTACAAATATTACACATTGACCCCTCATTTAATCTTGAATACAATATTGACTTAACACTATCAAGGTCTGATAGAGGACTTAAAAACGATGCTAACTAGGGGTGTTCATCGGTTGACATCCAATGGATGTGAGCCCAACCGAACCGATCCAATCATCCATTGGATGTTGGATTTTTCCAACCGAACCGATCCAATCATCCATTGGATCCTGGATTTTTTCAATCCAATGGATGATTGGATCGGTTCGGTTCCATCCAGTGGATATTTTATTGGATGTCCATTGGATCGAATTGGATCCAACCAATGGATGATCGGATTGGATCCATCCGACATCCGATGGATGATCAGATTGTATCCATCCGACATCCGATGGATGATTGGATGAGATCCATCCAATGTTTTAAGTCCAATCTACAACAATTCATATATATAAATATAATATAATATTCCATAATTTTTAAATTCATCCGTTAAATAATTAGTACTAAAATACAAAAACATACAATCACCAAGTTTCACCCATACATATTGCCTATTGGAATTGGAAAGTGGAAAGTGGAAACATTAAGCAAGCAAGAAGACAAAATAAACGTTGTCCGCAACCGCAAGTCCGCAACCGCAATACTGCAACATCTCAATCCATTCTTATTTCTCCATCTCCAACCAACATTTCTACAAAATTAAAAAATATAAAACAAAATTATTATATTAATAATTTAATATCGCATGACTAAACACTTATAAAATAATATATACGCACACATATTTACTTACCGGCTTCCAATGCCTCAATTTCTTCATTTGTAATTGTGGCATCAAAATCAAAGGATATTTTATGGCGGATCCAATTTTGGGTACAAATTAATGCTTGTACCGTTTTAGGATTCAAACAACTCATATATGGATCGATAACACGACCACCGGTAGAAAAGGCCGACTCTGATGCAACTGTCGATATGGGAATAGCAAATACATCTTGAGCAATCATGGAAAGAACCATAAACCTACTTGCATTCTTTTTCCACCACTTCAACACATCAAAATCATGCTACATACAAGTATACAAAACAAAATTAAAACAAAAAATAAAACACTACTAAAAACATATTAGAAATGCAAGAAATGAAAACAAATATGCAAACCTGATCGGTATTTTCACAGGCTTCAATGAAATATTTGTCAACTTCGGTTTTGTTTTCCGAGGAATCAACAACCTTCAACTTTTTTTTGCGAAGTTGGTCAAATAAGGCATACTCATCCACATCATCTTCAACGTCTCTACCATCATCGTCAACATTAATAGAAGTCGTGCACATGCCATCACTCGATTCCAATTGACTATACTCTTTGTACATGGCATCCAAAGTCGTTCTAACATTTTTACAATGATTTGTAGCATCATCTTTGTTACCACACATCAACTCAAAACACACATTCAAAAAAGGTTCTTTATATCTAGGATCAAGCAAAATCGCCACAAGTAGAAATGGGTTTAAATCTTCAATTTTTCCCCAATACTTGTCATACTTTTTCCTCATTGAATTGGCCATTTCCCTCAACTTCTTATCAAGTCTAGTCCCGCTCCAAAATTCCAAACGACTTTGAATAAAAGAAACCCGGTCTAAAAATTGATTAGATGTGACAAACTTAGACCCGGAAAATCTTAAAGTGCAATCATAAAAAATCTTCAAAAACTTCACAAATAACCTAGCAACTTCCCAATCACTTTCATTTGGACATTTTTTCACCTCACCGGTGCAAAACTCTTTGACATAACCTACATCATGCATCTCCATCCTCTCAAATGCCTTTTGATATTTTTCGGCAACTTCCAACATCATATATGTCGAATTCCAACGAGTTGCAACATCTAAGCAAACTGTTTTTTTACTTGTTATTTTTGCTTGTTCGGCACACTCTTTCAATTTTTGCAATCTAGTTGAAGAACCTCGCACATATCTCACCACATCTCTAATTTTCCCAATACTTGCATCATAATCACGTAACCCATCTTGCACAATCAAGTTAAGAATATGTGAAGCACATCTTAAATGCATGTGTTGACCTCCCAAAATTGCACCACCCCATTCATTAACAGTATTCATGACTTATTGAACCGACACATTATTCGATGATGCATTATCTACGGTAATGGTAAACACCCTTTCAAGTCCCCATTCAAGTAAACATTGTTCAATAGCCTTACCAAGTGTATCCCCCTTACCGTTAGGAACAACACAATAATTCAATATTTTTTTATGCAAAACCCACGAATCATCAACAAAATGAGCAGTTAAACACATGTAATGTAAATTCTGGCAAGACTTCCATGTATCGGTTGTAAGACAAACTCTTTATTTTTTCTTCACAAACATGTCTCTTAAGATCTTTTTCTCTTTAAGATAAAGGTTCATTATATCCCTTGTAATTGTAGTGCGAGAAGGGATGTGAAACCTAGGCTCTGCTTGGCCCAACAATTCTCTAAACCCTTCATTCTCTACAAAAGAAAATGGGAGTTCATCTTTCACAATCATCCTACCAACATATTCTCTAAGTTTTTCGGGATCATACTTATGTGTTACCAAGTTTGCCCCCTCCCCTTTCAACTTCTCAAAACACACTTTTGTTTGCTTCTTGTCACCTCTTCTGGGAAAATTTTTACATTGGACATTGATGTGATTTAACAAATTACTTGTACCATTCTTCTTACTACCACATGCATATTGACTACTGCAATAGTTGCATTTTGCTTTTTCGGTACCTTTAGCATCACTTACCTTTGTAAAGTGGTTCCAAACCATAGAAGTCGCACGAGTTGACCTTGGCTTTTGAGTTCCTTGGGTGTCATCGGTAGGCATATTGGATGGTCGTGTTGCACTTTCATCAACATGAGTGGTCACATTTTCTTCGTTACGTGCATTCTCAATGTCGGGATCTTCTTCATCAACGAGAGATATAGGTTTAACAACGTTCGCAGTGGAAGCCATCTGTTAATACAATAAACATTAGCTCCAATTACAAAGAATATCAAGTAAGTAAATAAGTAAATAACCATATATGAATATGAACCATAAATGCAAGTAAAAAACATTTAAATGTTAGATTTTTTTGCAAGTAAATGTTAGTTTACAATTTACAAATATAAACTTTATTGTTAGACAAATCCAAAAGACAAAGTTACCAAAATGAACCACAAAATTCAACAGAATGAACCACAAAATTCAGCTTTCATTACTTTGATAAATTTACTCTTTTTACAATATACATTTGATAATTATATAATAAAAAAAGGGACAAATGATAAGAACCGGTCCAAACCAGTCCCCACCAAAAACAAGTAAAGAAAAGAAGCATAGTAAACTCGTTGATTCTTTCTCTCTCTCTCCAACACACACACATATATAAATATAATTATATATATATGTATATCAAGTATCAACCATCTATACTTCTATAATATTAGATGACACATTCAAAAGTAAGATGAAGAGCTATGCTACTATATATATATATATATATATGTATATCAACCATCTATATATATTCTAAACAATAAAAGTAGCACACTTACTGAGCTTGAAGTAGAAGTCGTTTTAAAGAGTTGTTATACGAAAGGAGAGAGTAGAAAGCCGGTGGCGGTGTTGCTGCGGTGGCGGTGGCGGTGTTGTTTTCCGGTGGCGGTGTTGCTGCGGTTACTGAGCTTGCTGTGGTGGCGGTGGCGGTGTTGCTTTGAGGAAGAAGATAGAGAGACGTGAGAAGATGAGAGTTATTAGGGTTTCAACTTTCAACTTTTCTAATTTCTATTTGCTTTCTTTTCTTCTACTTACTGTTATTGCCACCGAAAAATACATTTGAATTTTGAATTGTTTTAGTTTTTACTTTTTAGATGTGGACAGTACATGTGGTCACGTGATCAAGGTACTTTCTACTTTTTTCTTTTGTAAATTTATATTCAATATAATTTTATAAATGTAATATATTATTAATTATTAATTCAATTGGATGAATTGTTGGATGGTTCGGTTGGTCGATTCGGTTGGTTGGTAATCGGTTCGGTTCGGTTCCGGTCGGTTTTGGATTGTCATCCAAGAACCGAACCGATCCAATTGGATGTCGAAATTTTCAATTCGGTCCGATCCAATTACAATTGGATATCCGATCATTGTCGGTCGGTTGTAATTGGATCGGTTGACTTTCTGCACACCCCTAATGCTAACCATATAAAGAACTCGATGTTTGGCTAAGTATTTTACCTCCAATCATCGATAAACGGAGTTTTCGGGTAGGGACTTTTGAGCTCCAATTTTTCCTTCAAAACTCAGTAATATTCTAAGTTTCTTGAACCAAAATGTTCATAGGATAGCCCTCTACATTTATCTCCAAAACTTTTGGCATATTATTTGACTAAATAAGCCAATAAAGAGCTTCAAAAATCGTCCGTCATTTTCAAATCTGAAAAACTACAGGTTTGATATATTTACAAAACAGGTCCCTTTGCTTTGGACCTGTTGACGTCTGACATCGCCCCTTAACTTTCAGAAAATGACATTTGACCCCCTGACTTCAATACTTTGGCCAACTTTACACTTTTCATCCCAATAAGACATTTTATTTTTCATTTTTAGCCCAAATGCATATAAACCCCTTTATTCAGTTATCACTTTCATTAAATGGCATAATTAAGCCCCTTTTCACGTATTTCTTCACATTCTTGGTCCAATAAAGTAAAATCTAATTCTATTTTATTCTTTTTTTTTCTTTTTCATATTTATTTATTTACACATTTTGGGGTGTCACGGTATAATCTAATTAAAATGAATTGACGTTTTTATAAATTCAACAGTATAACATTTTGATGGATAAAATAGACAATTATACGTATTCAAACGTTTTTTAGTATACAAAAATAATCAGTCTTATTGATGGATTTCAGATTTTAACACCACCTCTTATCAATCATAAGTGAAATCAGACTTTAGACTTTAGTACCTCTTAAAAAACAAATACAACCTAAGTTTTTCAACATGTTCTTTTTCGTCATTTTACATTTTTCAATTAGCTTATCAACTAGTTTTTGTCAAACGTAATTGGTTCATCGACTAGCTTATTAGCCATAGGTAAGTTATCAACTAGTTTGCCAAACGTAATCTTAGCTATTAGCCATAGCTAAGTTATCAGCTAGTTTGTCAAAAGTGATTTAAGGTGCGTTTGATATCAAGACAGGGTATGGCAGAACAGGACAAAGCAAAATAGAACAAAACAAGACAAACAATTGTTCAACGTTTTGTTGGACAAAACTGAACATGACAACAGATAAAATGATCAATTTAGTAGTTTATATATTTTGATTAATTTATGTAATTTATTAAATTATAATAAAATAAGTATTTTTTATAAGAAAATATATCATTAGAATTTTTTTCATCAAAAATAAATTACAATAGATAAAAATTAATAAATAAATATAATATAAAGAGTGAGGCGTATTTGCACTGTGTTCTCGAGTTTTTTACGAAGGAAAAGAAGGTAAAGGAAAGAAAAGTAGGAGGAAAAGAAAAAATGTTGTGTCCTCAAGTTTTTTTAAGGAGGGAAAGGAAAGGAAGGGGAAGGAAAATATTGTTGATTTTCCTCCCAAATGTGAGAGGAAACGAAAGAAAAGAAAATAAATGAATTTAAAAAGAATTAAAATATTTATAAAATTACGCATATACCCATTAATTATATTTTACTACGAAATAAATAAGGGTATATTGGTAAAACTAACATCTTTCCCTTCATTTCTCTCCTACTCGAGAACATGGAAAATTATTTTCTTTCCTAGTTCCTTCAATTTCAAGAACACAAATACAAATATTTCTTTCTTTCCGTTCCCTTTCTTTTCTTTTATTTCATTCAAAAACTCGAGAACACAACGTTGATGTTTTAGAAGAGAATTATGTTTTATTTTAAAGTTATATTGATAAAATATAAGTCTCTTCCACCTAGTTCCATGTAGTGGCGGTGAAACAATTATGTTCCTGTTTATTCCACATAAAAGTGTTGTCAAACATAAAAACAAGAGTAAATTACACCGTTGGTCCTGTGGTTTGCTCATAATCTAGATATGGTCCCTATTTTGAAATAATTACACCAGGGGTCCCTGTGGTTTGCATTTTGTTTCGACCTGGGTCCCTCACACTAACTCTGTTAAGTCCAATCCGTTAATTCAAGGGCAAATTGGTCAATTTACCAGTTTATCTATTTTTCTTAAAAACTAAAAAGATTAAATATTATATTAATATATTTATTGTTTATATATATATATATATGTATGTATATTTAAAATACAGGGACCACCGTCGTCCTCGTTACCATCGCCACCCACCTTATCTGATGAAGCACACCACCACCCCTTTCTTCCCTTTTCATTGCTTCACCATGAGAGATCTCCACTGTGATTTGGTCCCTGGGATTTGGTCCCTCATCGTCTCCCTCGCCGTCGACCACAGACATCTGTGGTCATCGGCTCCCTCACCGTCGACCACAAACATCTACGATCATCTTCAGCATATCACCCTCACCACCATAGCCCCTCTTTTCTTGAACTCTCCCACAACCTTTCAACACCAATCTCATCCTCAGCGTTAGCGATTAACAGTTCAACAGCTCTCAAAATAGACCTACAAACCATCAGTTGTATGTGTTATGTGTTTGTGTGTGTTGTGTAAGATAAAACAACTTCAGTTGAACTCAGTTATATGTTTTCTATGTGTTATGTGTATGCATGTGTTGTGCAGGTTGAAGCCATATTTATCTTACAACTCTCCAATGAAACCCATTGAAACCTATGTGTGTGTATATAAATCGTAGTGTGTGTGTGTATATTTACACACACACACACACACATATATATATATATATATATATCCATACATATATATCCAAGTTGCAGGTGAGTTTATAAGATAGTATACATGAGAGAACCAAGTTGCAGGTGGGCTTGTATAGGTCTGTTCAGGTGTGTGTATATATATAATTATAGCCAACTATCCAATGAAACCCATGTGTTTATATAAACCGTCGTGTGTGTGTATATTTACACACACACACACACACACACACACATATATATATATATATATATATATATATTCATACATATTAAACCCACATATATCTCTAAGTTTCTGCTTAAAGTTGCATGTGGTTTTTTTTTTCTTTTCATATGTTGTGTGTGTGTGTGATGTATATATATATGTATGTTGAGTGTGTATACGATCTGTGTATACTGAAAAGTTTGGAAGTTGCACCTGCAACTCTCATCCCTCATAAGAGAGAGAGAGAGAGAGAGAGAGATACACACACACACACATATACACACCTATATATACACACACCTGCAACTCTCTATCCCAAAAAATACATCTCTCTCTCTCACACACCCCATATATATATATACACACATACGGATCATACACACCACATATGTGTGTGTGCGTGTGAAAGAAATGGTGGTTTGTGTTCTATATGTGTATGTTGGTGTGGGTGTGGTTGTAGATAGTGATCGAGGAGTTTCTAGAGATGGAGATGAGGTAGAATATTGTATCTCTTGTTTGTGTGCGTACATAAGTGTGCGTGTATATATATATATATAATATAACATTAATTGCAGGTGAATGAAGAGTGTGGGGGTAAGGAAGAGTAGGTTGGGGGAAGGAAGAGAAATAGTCAAAGGGAGGGAAGGGTAAGGTAAGAGAAGAGAGGAGACACATGACATCATTTGATTGGCTTATTAATAGGTTTTTCTAACTAATAGATAGAATGACTATAATACCCCTTGAATTAACGGATTGGAGTTAACAGAGTTAGTGTGAGGGACCCAGGTCGAAACAAAATGCAAACCACAAGGACTCTGGTGTAATTATTTCAAAATAGAGACCATATCCAGATTCTAAACAAACCACATAGACCAACGGTGTAATTTACTCTAAAAACAATTATCTTTCTTTCGATCCGACCCAATTTGATCGGTGACCCGACCCACTCAACCGGCCCCAATTTTTCTACCCGTTAAATCCCTCCGCCATGGTTGGATCTCTTCCGAGTTATTTAGGGCATTGTATCGTCAAACAATCACCATAACCATACAATGGGAAGATTCAGCAGGTCTGGCCGAAGCAGAAGTTACAGTCCTCGCCGCAGTCTAACACCACCGCCACCATCGCGCCGTCGTTACGATGACCCTCGAGACCGTCGTTATGATGACTTTCGAGACCGTCGTTCTAACCCTCACCGCCGACGGTCCCCTGCTCCATCCGGCCTGCTCGTGCGCAATATATCTCTCGATTCTAGGTAAACTTATCTTTCCATTTACCTTGCCTGAATTTATGACCGCAACTAATTTAAGCTTTTCAGATTAGGTTATATGGTCGTCGTAGAGCAACCGGTAAGGGTTATCAGGGTGTGACCTTGTTCGAGAAACGTATTTGCAAAATGCAATGGAATTTCTTACAAGAATTTTTTCCTAATCCTATTGGTGCCATGGTATCGCAATATTTCGTTTTAGAGATACTATGCATTCTCGAACAATTTGATTTTGCTATCCTACTTTTTTGATAAAATAAAATATGTGCAGAACTTGCTGTTTCTGAAATCGGGCATTGCAAAAAGATGTAATGAAAATGATAAGAACACACAACAACGAGCATTATCCTGCCACACCAGTTATGGTAGGCCATAAATGAAACCCATGGAGAAAGTTGCACAGGGAACCCTAAAGAGGGCCTTCACAATATTTATGAGATTCAACTAGTTCATATGCCTTTTACTTCTTAATGTTCTGTTTTTCACCCACAACCACAAGCATGTATGTTCTCTGCTCATCTCTTGTCTCTGGTACTACTCTGACATGTTGACTAGTTTGGTATGATTAATTGTTAAAGAATGGGGGGGATGGCCATTTGCTAGGTGATGACTTCAGTTACCGAAGTTAAAGGTCTTATTTAGTGTTTGGAATGCAGTGATGGAAGACAAAATGGAATGCATCATTATGATGAAATGAAAATAACATGTATTTCTCATGTAGAGATAGGAATCAACCATTCCTCAAGAATTGTGATTCTTTGCATTTTTGTTGAGTTTTTTTTTCTTAGAGCATTTTTATTTTATTTTCTTATGGAATGGAATGAAAAATTACATTGTAGTCCATGTTTTTTTTTCCTGTAATATTTATATTTAATAATACTAATTCATTTAAAGAATATAAAACTTCAATTAATTTTTATTCAAAATAAGAAACTTATTTCTTTTAATTATAATCTTATTTGAAAATTTATTGTTCTTTTATTCTATTTTTCTATTTACCTATTCAATTCAATTCAATTGTCTTTTTATGCATATCAAACAAAATGCTTGAATGATTTCTTTCATTCTTACATGTCAACCTAACATGATAACAAAATGTAATGACTCATTCCATGATCTTGCTCATTTCGTTCTTTTGTCATTCCATTTCATCCTACCAAACAGACTCTTATAGTACTGCTTTAAGGGTTTTTGTTGTGAGCGGCTTATTTGAAACTTAAATAATTTTTTTTTGCTGTATGGCAGTGATTTCTTTAGGTGGATTAACCGAGGGGATGTTTAGGTTACCTATTTTCTATGAGAAGTTGTTTATTATGAAAAAGTTCAACATTCCATTCCATCAAAATACCACCTATATGCCATGGAATGTTTAAATCCTTCATTTGTGGAATTTGGTGGCTTTTAGAGATTCCTTTCCTGAAAAAGAGTGAACCAAACAAGGAATGGAATTTGGTCAAAGCAATTCAACATTCCAATTCCATCAGATTCCTTGCGAACCAAACGTCACCTTAGGGTTTTTGTTGTGTGCGGCTTATTTGAAACTTATATAAATTTTTTTGCTGTGTAGCAGTGATTTCGTTGGCAGGATTAACCGAGGGGATGGTTAGGTTACCTATTTTCTATGAGAAGTTGTTTGGTAGAAAAATATCTTAATTGACTACAATTTCTGCCCTGGGGGGGTGCTTTTGTACGTGTTTTCTTGCCAATCCATTGCACAGCACCCTGTTTTAGATGATCTGGGTAGTCCAAACTCCAAACTCCAAAGGTTGCTTAGTTTTGTGGCATGTTGTTATAAAATGGTTGTTGTCCACATCATTTGGCACAGAGGCAAGTTAGTTGATTTTATCTCTCAAGTTTCTTCTTGGTTAACTAGGCAAAACCCAGTAAAACTTAAATGCTTCTTCCTTGTCAATTTCACAATCTTCGGGGGTGCTTTTGTACGTGTTTTCTTGCCAATCCATTGCACAGCACCCTGTTTTAGATGATCTGGGTAGTCCAAACTCCAAACTCCAAAGGTTGCTTAGTTTTGTGGCATGTTGTTATAAAATGGTTGTTGTCCACATCATTTGGCACAGAGGCAAGTTAGTTGATTTTATCTCTCAAGTTTCTTTTTGGTTAACTAGGCAAAACCCAGTAAAACTTAAATGCTTCTTCCTTGTCAATTTCACAATCTTCGGCTGGCAAATGTTACTGTTTCTTGAAGTTTATTGCAGACCTTGGAAACTCATTAATCAGAAGGTTGTTGAATTATGAGTGGGGCATTGACTAGTTAAGAAATTTGGAACCCAAATTTGATCGATTGCTGTATGCTTAGGCAGTTAGGCATGAACTGGTTTATTTTACTTGGTCTATTTCACCATAAAACTATGATTTGCTATTCCAATTTTTATTTATGACCATCGCTATTTTGTATATTATACCTTAAGCAGGAGGTGTGATCGAGCATTCTTATAGATTGTTGATTTGGAAATATGGTATGTTAACTATATCTGTCTGTGCAGGCCAGAAGATCTTAGGATCCCTTTTGAACGTTTTGGACCGGTGAAGGATGTCTATCTTCCCAAGAACTACTATACTGGGTATGATTTCTAATAGTCAAATTGCCTGTTTTTCTCTTTTTCCCTTCTAATAGATATTAAAAATTACATCTTCTTTCATTGGCTTGATGGTTTATGTTATTATTTTGATGTGTTTCATAGCGCTTTGCTTGGCATTTGTATGGTGTAGCATGGGTTTCAATTTATATTTGCATAGTCAATGAATACTAAATACAATTTGACTGTAGTTTGGAAGAGCTAAAGATTCAAGATTTCTCCAATGGAATTTTACACTTCGTGATAGGATGCTTTACAAATTGCTCTACCATGATCAAACTGACAACTTAACTTTGCTCGACCACAAGTCTGTCTGATGCATACTAGCCTGTCTGGTTCTTGTTTTATGTTTTTGGTAGTTTGCTAGAGCATTCAACCGGTTTTGAGTGCACACTTTGAACAAACCTTCTGCTGTCCTACTCTAAAATTTCTTTCAACTAATAAAGTAGAATCTTTTTTGGCAGGGAGGCAGTAAAATAAACATCTGCTAATTCCTCGAAAGTTCTACCTGTGACACCATTTGTATTTTGACTAAAAGCCATAACGTATTGGCTAACCTTTGTTATCTACAGATTAAGAATGTTCAAATTTGAAATCTTTCATAAACTGCAATGGTTATCCTAAAGTTCGCTGGCTTTTTTGGTCACACTCGTAAACTATTAATACGTCAAAATATAGACATGTACGTTCCATTTATCAGAAGCTGCTGGTACCACCTAAGATGTGTAGAGCAAAGTTCTTGGATTTCAGACTAAAACATCTAAAATACAGTGGCATAGGTTTATGTAACCGAGACAGTTTCTAAAGCCTTAAAATGGAATCCACTTCTAGTATAATAATTCCACCATGACATTATGTGATATTTGGTTGACATGGTTCGGTAGAGTATATTTTTTTTGATCTGATCATATGGATGGGGGAGTTCTTGATCTGGAAATATGTGACATAGTCTCCATGTGGTCAGATACTACTGTTAAATTCCAGAGCTGCATTTTTCAGCTATCTGTCGAGATTTTGTCTATGTAGATTGATGAAGGTATAGGATTATTATAATTCACTTGCTTGCTGCCTTCTCTATCTGTGTTTCATTTCTCTGGTACATGGTTGCTGGCTGCTCATCATTGACAGCCAACAGTGGGTCATATTTCTAAGTTGGAGCATGTGGGAATATGCATAAACTTAAAGCACATAGAACGGAGAAATTCTAAGACAATTGGATGGCATGAAGTTGACAGTTTCTTTTATGTTCTTTCTTCTTATGTGTCGGAATGTCAGTATATGTTTGTCATGCATTTAGTTTGAGTACTTCATTGTTGCAAGAATTGATATTTAAAGCCGAATGTAGAATCATCTGTCGTTTTAGATGTAACATTCTAACTCTGTCTTGGTTGCTGTTGTTTAACAATATTTTTACTGTGGCTGTCTTTTACTTGATCTGTTAGTCAGTGTTTCACCCTGCTCATCTTCCCCCATTCTATGATAAATGACACACTTCAAAAAGAAAGAAAGACCTGCAAGTAGTTATTAGAGCTACTATTATATATTATGTTCTTGATAATCGCAGTGAGCCACGTGGCTTTGGATTTGTGAAGTTTCGTAATGCTGAAGATGCAGCTGAAGCTAAACATCAGTTAAATCATTGTGTCATTGGCGGCCGTGAGATAGCCATTGTTTATGCTGAAGAAAATAGAAAAACACCTCGGGAAATGCGGACAACTAGTCAAACAAGGTTATACTACTCACTGCACCAATCTTTTTCTCTTGGTTGAGCTCTATTTAATGACCTGATCTGAACACATGTTTCTCTTTCAGTGTGCGTCATGGAGGAGGCTCTAGTAGGCGGAGCCCGCCTAGGTTTTCTAGACGTCGCTGTTAGTTTCACTTCAAAACTTTTGTCATTGATACTACATTCCATTTAGAGAAAATTAGTTTTATAGTTGGACATCACAATTTTTTGGGGATGCCTTTTTCCTTGTGTAGTCCAGGACTCTAAAGTTACATGATCTTACTTTGCTAACTTCTCTTTTTTCATTGCCTAATTTTGCTGATTTTCTCTGTTCTTGATATATTTTCTTTCTTTCTTCTAAAACAGCATATTCACGCTCTGTATCACCTGCCAGACGTGAGTTCAGGTCAGGATCGTGTTTTTAATCTTCCCAACTCTTTTTCCAATGTGTATCCTTTTGGTGATTTCTTAGCTTGTTATTTATTAAAAGCTTAGAATGTAGAATTCGGAATGCTTTCTTTAAATATGTTCTCCATTGTAGTTGTTAAAAGCGCGCCTCAGGCACCTAGGGTCTGAGGCTCATAAGGCCTCTAGGTCTTGGGTTTTTTAAAGTCGAGGCGAGGCGTATTTACAAGGTTCACTAAGGCTCTGCTCCTTGGTTGAGGCGCCTTGTGGCCTAGGCGTGCCTCATAAAGAGTTATTAAATACCTAGTCATACCCTAATATTAAACAAGTTCTCTCATCTTCTCATCTCCTAGACTTCTTAAGAAAAAGAGTTATTAAATAGATGACATAAGTTAAATCTCAATATTAAATATCCAGCCTTAGAACTTAAAGCCTCTTTCTCTAATTAAATACTTGGACCTTGAACTTCTCCCTCACGGTTCACGCTTTAAACCTTTCTCTCTTCTGCTTCTATTGAAGTACTGCTGGTTGCTGCATTGGAGGCTTGTACTTGTTGCATATTTGAGTTGTGTGTAACTGTGTGTATGTATATATTTACAAGATACGCCTCACATTCCTGAGGCCCAGGCCAGCGCTTAGGCCCCAGGACCCCTTTGCGCCTTTAACTTTTAACCACTTTGTTCTCCATATTTGCACTCTTTTATTGCATAGTGATTTCATGTCTGTCAATGGGGTGATAAGTTCCATGAGAGGAGTCGGTTTTAACATGGGAAGCTAAAGATAAAAGGTTAACTTCAACTTAAGTTCTTGCATCTCCTTCATCTGAAAAAGAGTTCCTACTTGAAACTGAAATATGTGCGGATAGTCAACAATATCTCAGATTAACTCATTTTGCATGTCATTTATCGTTTAATTAAGCAGCTTTGACTTCATTCATTTTGATAGAGGTCTACCCCATGCCTGTTAAATGTACCATGCAAAGGTAAATTGGAGCAATAGTTGAAAAAAGTTATGTAGGAAACTGTAGTCCTTTATCATGTAGGATTCTGTGCACGGAAACTACTTCAGCTCGGTGGCTATTGATTCGTAACTGAGTAAGATGTATGATACCACTTGTTTCTAGCAGAAGTGTTGTATTATCATCAAGGGAGATATGCATGTATAAGATGGGCCCATGGGCAGAGACATAAATAAACAAGATATGTTAGATAATATTTCCTCCAACTCTTGATTAGAGTTATTTTTTGTTTTAAAATTCGGGCATACTGTTTTTCAAATCCGAGATTGCCATTTATGATTTTGCGTGGTGCAAAATGTTTTGTTATGAAAGCAGTTATCAGTTCTTGCTCTATGGACAAGACGTTCTTATCGATGTGTTGAAAACTAATCCATTTGACTCTTAAAAGTAGAAGCTGCAGTCTCTAAGTTTGTGGTACTACTATATCAAGCAGTCCTAAGCTGAAGTGTACTTATTTATTATGCTCAACATGCCACATATAAAATTAGTCGGACCGTGCATCACCAGTAATATATTGTGGCCTGTTTATAGAAGACCCGGGGTTTTGCAATGTGCTCCGGAGTAGGTGTCTTCAGGGCTTTGTTGGGTTGGAGAGTCCTGATGATCTTCTTTAGAGGTGCTTTAGGTGTTTGTTCGTCTTGCACTCTTGTGTTGTATAATGTTGTATGCTTGTTGTTTGATTATTGCAATTCATAACAATGTAATTTCGGTTTCAAACTTAAAGAAAGCAGTTCTATCCTCTATAGCATTCCCTCACCATCAGATTGTTTTTTTAAATGTATTCCCCAACTGGATAATGTTCTTAGCTGCTGGATACACTTGAGATGTAGGCTTCTTGCAAATTTTGCAGTCTTGAAATCTGTCAATATAAACGTAGTGCTCCAATAAAATCTTAGCCTTCAGCTGGAATCTCTATCTTGTCTCTACAGATCATCCCCCAATTACACTTGAACAATAAAAAACACAAAATGAAATATGTACAATAGTCAATAAACATGTACATACACCGGGAAAGGGGAGACTGGGTTTCCATGATCATTATTTGCCATTTGGAGATTAGGGAATTGGTGATAAAAAGCCATAAAAATTAAAAAGCAAAGAGTAAAAAGCACTAGTGTGGAGAAGAAAACGGGAGGGTAAAAATGGCAAGTAAGTCGGGCCTTCCCAAGTTTGAAAAATAAAAAACACAAAATAAAATATGTACTATAGTCAATAAACATTTCAGACACTGGGAAAGGGAGACTGGGTTTCCATTATCATTGTTTGCCATATGGAGATTAGGAATTCGTGATAAAAAGCCATAAAAATTAAAAAGCAAAGAGAAAAAAGCACTAGTGTGGAGAAGAAAACGAGGGGTAAAAACGGCAAGTAAGTCGGGCCTTCCCAAGTTTGATCATTACAAATAAACTCTCAATGCATTGGTGTCAAATCTCTTGTACATCAACATGAACTACTGAAGGATGGGAAATTAGGCCACATGAGGATGTTTGAGATTGTCAAGACAATGGAAGTCGATGGTTCGTCAAGGAGCAGGAGAGAGAGAGAGAGATGTAAATAGAGCACAAGCCAGGGGGCTTGATGTTCATTTTTATCTGAACCAGACAATTATCATTACAAGCCACATTCCATATTAGTGTATCTAAGCCATACCACTTCCTTCTCTTTTATGCATGATAAACAATTGTGAATGTATACATAAGTTGTCTGCTGGTTCTTGTACTCATGGCATCTTTTTGTGCAACCCTTATAAAGCATTTTATGCAAACGGAGCATCCTATAGCTTATGAAAGCTATAGTGGTATTAAGTTTATGTTTTCTCTTTTAGAAGGCATCAATTGTTCAATGTCAGGTGGATTGGACAAGACTTAAAAGTCTATAATTGAAAAGGTAACAGAAGGGGAGGGATCGCTGTTTTTTATAACTGAGGGCAAGCAGCTTTTGCCAAAAAGAAGACAGCAACAATCTAGCTCCTCATACTACTTCTCTCAGTAAATACCGTTCTCTTACTCAGTTCACATAAGATTTGTCGTGAAGAGGATGCTACAAACCCAACCTAAATGTGATACTTGTGAGATTATGTGGATCTTGCAGAAGTCTGTAACTTTGAGTTGACATGGTTTATGAGGCGAGGACATCAATTGGTCCCATTGATCTTTAACTTGATTTTGGTTTTGTCTGTGGGGTACAGGCTAAGTAGGCAAAGTGCACTTATAAGTTATAATTTTTAAGAAATGCTTTAAAGATCGATAAAAAAACTTTCTAACCTGATCACCTGAGATAAGACACTGGTCTCTGGTAAGTTGGGTCTGGATGTTGTAGAGCCAAAAGAACCAAAGTTGAAACAGAAACAAAAGATAAGTAGCCATATCTGATATGATATGACGGTTATAAGGTCCCTGGGGCTGGGGAGGATAGCTAGCAAGTACCATGGTCTAAGGTCTTAAAATAGGGGCCAAATATAACGTTTAAGTTGGTTAATGGCATGTTTGGTCAAATTTGCAGTAATTTTCAATTAGGCTTGGCAACAGATTCACCTTCATTTATTTGGGCTTAACTTACTTATTGGTATATGGATATTAGTGATCCAAAAGCCCAAACTATGATAAGTTAGAGGGCTACTACACTATGACCTTACCTAACATTTTAACTTTCATATAATTCAAAGTACTTCTCTTCTTTCTTACAATTCTAGCTAAACTCATGCTTAGTGAAAATATCACACAAAGTAATTCCTGATTTTCTTTCTATGGTTGGTACAGAAAAGATTCCACCAACCGTTTGATACAACATATAGCAAGGTTATGACAGTATGATGCTAATAGTTAGCCATATTACCCGATTTTATTAGGTTGCTAATGAATAATGTGTGGTGATTCGGATGTCGGTGTCATAATTGAGAGGAAATAGCAACAAATGCATGTATTAGAAAGATAATATAGAAAGAATACCATGGAGTTCTCAGCTTCTTGTACCTTATATATCTTGAATTATACGACTTAAATATATAGTTGCATTAAATTTTGATAGCCTTTGGGCTCTAGAATTTACGGACTCCCGTTGGAGAATGGACTATCTTGGTTTTCGCAATTGTACTGTGAGATTCCATATGTTAGCAACACGTCCATACTTCTTATTCAGTGCCATTTTCTTATTTTTTATGATGTTCATTTTAAAGTTTAATATATTGCTTTGCATACCAACAGTCGAGAAAGAATCTAAAGATTAAAGTTGGGCCCAAGGGAATGGAAGTTTATCGGTCATGTATTGCTAAAGATAGAAGGGTCTGCTTGACCGGATATCAATATTATTCATCAGTCCCCACCACATAAAAGTAATGTTCGGAATCTAGAGAGATGATACAGCAAAAGCTTTGCAGTTTATTGAAGCTGACAAATTGGTTGTAAAGCATAAGTCAAACTGCTTTTGGAACAAAAGTTAATCTATAATGATCGATTTTTTTTGCAACTGGTCAGGTAAAGGTTCTCCCGCACAATATTTGTCTGTGATTTATGCCGAACCACTTTACCTGCACGTAGAGTTTCTTTTTGATGATGTTGTTTCTTTCAGCTGTTCTTCCAAGTACATTAGCTTTCTAACTTCAGCTTGCAATTAGTGAAAATTTTGTTCTTTATATCATGCTTTGGTTAGTGAAGCTAAGTCAATGATGTGGCACTACATGCAGCGATCGGGATCATAAACCCAGGGATCACTTTCTACCATCACGCTCAAGATCTATTTCACGTTCTCGATCACCTCATGATGCTAGAACGTACAAATCTAGACATTACTCTAGAAGTCCTGTGAGAAATGGCAGGGGCCCGATGGATCCGAGGGATGGTAATTCCCGTTTTCAGGAAAGCAAGCGTAGTCCTCATGATAAACGAGACACAGTGGACTGGAAGTCTGCAGTTGCAAATGAGGATGCTGGGCCTTCATCAAGATCCTTATCTCCGTCCCCACCTTATCAGTCAGGAGCCCGTACTCGATCATGATCTTTCAGGTATTTTATTTCTTTCGAGTAGTTTAACAAATCGAATGTTATAAACTTCTTTATAATGTTTGCTTTCTTTTGCTCTTTTTTACATGCTACACTATTATGTCTTGCTAAATACTAGTCTGTCTATTCATAAGAAAATTAACTCCTTTTGGCCCATCTTCTTCGTAACCAGACACATTATTTTCTGTTTTGCTGCCCATCACTAAAAACCAAACCAAATGAACCTTATCCGGTATATCCAACACAAGGTAGGGTCTGTGGGTAGGATGTACGCAAACCTTGATTCTACCCAAAGGGTAGAGAGGTGGTTTCTATAATTCTATGGAGACCTCCAGCTTGCAAAACAAAGATACAAAGAGACGAGCAGAAAAGTAGCATAAAAACATGAGTGTGTGTGCAAACATGCAACAACACAAAAGGATGGACAGACACAAAGATGAAACAAACAGTAAGAAAAACAAAGACCGACATTCAGTAAGAGCAGGAAAAACTAAGGGGCAGTTTACAAACAGAAACTGGGTAATCGCTTATTAAGAGTCATCACCCTCACTTACCTTATTGGGTAAGATTCTCGATCATCAAAATAGCA
Source organism: Arctium minus (assembly GCA_954870635.1). NCBI lineage: Eukaryota > Viridiplantae > Streptophyta > Magnoliopsida > Asterales > Asteraceae > Arctium > Arctium minus. The sequence continues at coordinate 68,159,550 of OX941092.1, read as the reverse complement.
GAGTATAATCGTCTCTTACTCGGTAAGCGTTAACCAGCTAAGAGTCACTACCGTCACAAGGTAAGATTTTCGGTTAGCAAATTGACTGAGTAAGATTGATGGTAAAGGCCATGTCTTACCGGGTAAGGGTCTCTTACCCAATAAGAGGCAATAAGTGGCTAGTTACCCTGTAAGAGGGTCCATACTTTTTGTTACTTCGTTAAGCTATATATATATATATAGAGAGAGAGAGAGAGAGGGAGGGAGGGAGGTTGAAACGAGAACGCTAAGTACTTAAGAAAACAAAATAACAACAAATCATGTGCAAAATCATATATGATTTGGCATTACGGCCAAAAAAATGGACGCTAACGACTTTGCCCGCGATTTAAGTCACAACAAAGTCGCGTGAATCATGTGTGTTTTTGTACGTGAATCATATATGATTTTGTATGAAGTCGGCCGTTTTTGTGTTTTCTTAAATAGATACTGTTCTCGTATGAACCCACCTCTCTCTATATATAGGCTAAGAATCGTGTGAGAAGTTGAGGTTAACGTGAGAAGCGTGAGAAGTGGATCTGAACCATTGATCACTTTTAATCAAATGCCCTCCCATGAATTGCGGCTTATAAGGGAATTGATCCAGTACATCTCGGTGCAACTCATTCTAATGTGCATCCGTTTCTCATCCAACGGTTGATAACCATTTCTCACGCTTCTCATGTTAACCTCAACTTCTCACTGGAAGCTAACCCTCTCTCTCTATATATATATTTGTCTCAACCCCGAATAATGGAGGAGGGAGTGCCACCCAACTTTGTGATCTAGGCGTGCATATGCTAGTCTAGACATTTCCATGAAAATGGAAGATGGTGATGACTGTAGGCAAAAGGTTTGTTATATTTGCAAGGGTCCGGGAGGCAATTATGAGTGAATTGAACTCATTCTTTTAGTCACATAGTACCTTAACTATTCCTCCATGACTCGTTCTTGTATCATTAAAACGAAACAAAAAGAAACTCTGGGAATGGATCTTAGAGATGCACCTCAGTGTAGTGAGTCATATCGACCCATTTTGGTACATCAAAATATTCTCATACGTTTCTTACCTTGAATATGAAGAGGGTGATGGTCTAACAGTCTAATTTACATGTTAATGAGGGACTTAACAATCATAGTAAATCCAAGAAATAAGGGTATTGGGTTAATCTGGATGGGTTGGGTTGACCATAACTCAATTTCCAACCCAATACTTACAGTTTAAAATTTTTACAACTCGATTAGGCATTGGGTGGTTTCTGGTTTGGTTGGGTTGGGTTGGTCGGGTTTTTGTGCACCCCTACTAATGAGCATGGATTGGTTTTTACCCCTTTTGATAATTGTTTCATTAGACATCTTGTCAGTGTTACTTATGTTGAAATTTAAAATTTTACGTAACCATTTTGTATAATTTTGTCAAAATTGACATTTTACATGATTTTCTTGTCGACCACCAGTGATCTGGTGTTGCATATGACGACACTTTTTTTGGTTGATAACCTTGGGTGTCTAGGCCAGCTTGCGCATGCCTCAACTAATCACGTAGGACACCGAAGTTAACAGCCACACAAACCTCTGTTGTCCCTGAGGGGATTTGAACCGGTGACTACCGGGGAGCAAATCTAAGGGCGCATTTGGTTTGCGGGATTGGAATGAATTTGGATTTCAAATCTATTCCAATCTTGTGTTTGGTTTGCAGAAATGGAATTTGTTGACCGGATTTGAAATCCTTTGACCTTTTTAAAATCCTTTACTTGATGGATTTGGAATTCCTTTGCAATGGGTCGAGATTTCAAATCCAAATCCAAATCCCCCAAATCCAAATCCCTCCAAATCCAAATCCTTACTTTAAATCCAATCCATTCCAATCCGGCAAACCAAACGTGCCCTAAGGTTTCACCGGTTGAGCTACCTAAAAAGTTATGACCACACATTTTACAGGACCAGTTGAATTTAGTTGTTTTGCAACTAGGGCCGTGACTAAATTTATTCCGAGTGTGGATTCTGATAATTTCTTTCACTTCCGTTTGCAGCTGAATGGCGGGGGTGCGCTTTTGATCAAATTTTCCCATTCGATGGTCATGGTTTAAGTCCTGGTCTGGTCTGGTCTTTTGATACAATCAAAACGTCTATATGCTTTGAAATTGTAATGTTACGACCTCCTGTGTTACTTTTGCTATTTTTGCTTATATGGCCACTAGGGAAAAAGCTAGTTTTCAAGTTCATGCCCATTGAATGCACCCTAGATTAAACCTCTAATACTGGTCACAACTAACCTCATTTTTTTCGTTCGAGTAAATTATGTTTTTCTCGTGCCAGTGGTTTGATAAAAATTATGATATTTGTCCCTGTGGTTTAGAAATTATGGTTTTTGGCCTTATGGTTTGTAATTTATTGCTACTTTTTGTCCTTATGATTACAATTTATTGTTGTTTCGGTCCCTGTGGCATACAATTTTTTACCTTTTTAGTCCTTTATACTTAAAAAAGTTAGTCCAGGGATGAAAGTAGCAATAAATTGAAAATCATAGTGATGAAAATCGCAATTTTCTAACCACAAGAACGAAAATCAAAAATTTTAAACCACAAGGACGAGAAACCGAAACTATTAACCAAGCCATGGATGCGAATTGTAATATACACTTTTTTTTAATTATGGGATAAAAGCAAAAGATCGTGTGAGAAGTTGAGTTAACGGTGAGAAGCGTGAGGAGTGGATCTGAACCGTTGATCTTTTTTAATCTCAAGTCCTCCCATGAATTGCGACTTAGAACTTGGAAAGGAATTGATCTGGTGCATCTCATACTAATGTGCGTTCATTTCTCATCCAACGGTTGATAACTACTTTTCACGTTAATCTCAACTTCTCACTGGAATCTAATCCTATAAATTACATTAAAATGAAGCCAATTGTTTTAGTTTTTAGAGTGTTAATTTTGGTGGAAAACTTTAAAAGTAGGAACTAACATTTTATAAGTCTGGAAAGATTTGCATTTTACTTTGAAGATTAGTACAAACCGAATAGATACCTCGGATACAGATAAACTTATCAACAGATTCTCTATCCTCTCTTTTCCCATTTCAATTTCAATATTTATGTTCGTTTTCATTATAGATAACAAGATGATTAGAAATCCTTTACTTTTTTTTCAACCCAATCGCTCTTTTGATTTTGGAATTTTTTTTATCAATATACTGTTTTTTATACACACACATCTCCATTATGGATTGGAGAATGGTAATATTTAGGGATTTGCACCTACTCTGTTAGTTGAGGAACATTTCTTTCATTTTTGTCTTTTTTTTTTAAATATTAAAAGACGTGATATACAAGGGCAATTAACATTTGAAACAAAACAATAACTTTTTACTCTTACCCCCTCTCCCCCCCTTTTTCCTAACGTCTTTGGCCACCCTCTCTCTTCAATCTTCTGCCATGTCCTTCGCTTTTAACAATCATCATCAATAATTTCATCAATGGCTAGAAAATGAAGAATCTTTCAGAAAGTCGGTCTAAACCCAAAACTCAAGTAAAAGAACTCCAAAATCAAATCTAAAACAAAACTTCCTCTATGTTTTTGTTGTATGTGTGAACATACGCTCTTAAGAAAACTCAATTACAAAGAGGGTGAAACTTTTTTAGAAGAACAGGGCCATGTCAAGTTGTCGTTGGAATTTCGTTGTCATCATTTTTATTCGTTCATGGATTGATGGGAAGGTATATCAATAGTGTGGTAGCACATGAGTTTGATGGTCTTGGCATATAGAATATTGTCTTGAACAATCTTGTCAGCCTTGGCATATGCGATGTTTGTTGATGGGTTTTTTCTGATTTGATTTTGACTAAAACCTAAATCAAAATCAAATCTTAGGTGGGCAATGGTTCTGAATCTAATACGGGTTTGAGGAGGGAGTAGCCATTGAAGAACCTTCGTGGTTGCCAAAGGGGTAGGGGCATGGAGTGTCGGACACCAAAAGTTCATTCCATTCATCAACAAATTTGAAATCTAGAAGCTCATTCATTTGTATCAATATAGGGGGGGAGGGGGAAGGATTATCATTGAAGGGAGGCGGGGAAAGGAAAGTTGGAGAACAATGGCTGGATAATGGTGGCCGACATGACGAAAAGAAAGGGCTGGAGGTTTGGGGTGTGCAAAACCCGAATGGTTTGAAAACTTGAACTGAAAATGGGGTGTTTATGCAAAACCCAAATGCCCCAAAATCCGAAAAGCCAAAACCCGAATTTTGGTGGGATATTTAGGTTCGGTTTAGGTTTGACTTTTGCCGCCTGACCAATCCGAAAACCTGAAATAAATATATATAGGGTCCGATTATTTACAAACCAGTGAAATCTAAGAAACCGTACAAATCACATTCAACCAATCATATTTTTTTTTCACTTTTTCTTAATTATGTGGGTTGATTAGTCAAGAATATATGAAACAATTTTATCAAGAATATATGAGGGTTGATTAATCAAGAATATATGAAACAAATTTCATCAAAATGAGAAATACATGAAACAATTTCATTATTACATATAAACAAAAATATATGAAACAATTTCATCAAGAAAAGAAATATATGAAACATTCATCATATTATAATAACATTGGCCTTACCTGGGTGGTAAAGCAATTCACAGTCATAATCTTTGAGCAGTTCCAACCATCTCTGCTGCCTTATGTTCAATTCTTTCTGATCGAATATATACTTTAGACTCTTGTGGTCGGTATAGAGAGTGCATTTAGTACCGTAGAGATATCATCATCACAATTTCAAGGCAAACACCACAGCTGCCAACTCTAAATCACGAGTATGGTAGTTTTGTTCGTGTTCCTTGAGTTGCCTTGACACATAGGCGATCACTTTACCCCGTTGCATCAAAACACAACCCAACCCATTTTAGACGTGTCTCTTAAAACCACAAAATCTTCGGATCCTTCTGAAAAGGACATAATCGGCTCTTCACACAACTTTTTGTGGAGAATCCGGAATGCTTTCTCTTGGGTCTCAGTCCATACAAACTTCACATTCTTCCGAGGACCGTCAAGGAAGAAGCGATATTGGAGAAATCTTGGATGAACCTCCGATAGTATCCGGACAAACCCAAGAAGTTTCGGATTTCAGATGGACTCTTGGGCGGTTCCCAAATCATCATAGCTTATCTAGGAGGGTCCATTTTCACTCTATCTCGAGTGACCACGTGAGCCTAGAATTGAACCTATTCCAACCAGAAATTGCACTTAGAGTTTGGCATAAAGCCTCTCTTTTGTGAGCACCTCTAAGACTTCTCGAAGGTGTTGTTCATATTTCATCTCGTCCATTAAATAGACTAGAATGTCATCAATGAACACTCTCACGGATTTGTCGAGGAACGTCCTACATACTCGATTCATCAAATCCATAAACACCGTCGGTGCGTTAGTCAACCCAAACGACATTACCAGAAACTTGTAATGACTGTAACGCATCCTAAAGGTCGTCTTTGGGATGTTATCGTACTTCATTGTTACTTGACGATACCCCGAACGAAGATCAATTTTCGAGAAGAAACCCGTCCCTTGAAGTTGATCAAAGAAGTAGTCGATCTGAGGGAGTGAATACTTATTCTTCACCTTTGTTGAATTCTTGATAACCAATGCACATCCTCATTGTCCCATCCTTCTTCTTCACAAACAAGACCGGAGCTCCCCAAGGTAACGAGCTTGGTCTCACAAATCCCATCTCGAGGAGGTCTTGTAGTTGTGCCATTACCTTGCGTCTCTAATGGATATAATTGGTAAGGCGCTCTAGCAATCAGATTTACCCCCGAAATGATATTGATCCGAGATTCTACTTGCCCGTTGGGTGGCAAATCGGGCAAGTCATTGGGGAATACATCAGGGAATTTACGAACGACTCTTACATTCTCGACCTTCTTTTTCTCTAGCTTGGAATCTATAACATATGCCAAGTAAGAGAAGCATCCTTTCACCATGCAGGTACGTGCTTTCATCATCGAAATGACAACAATGTATCCCTTTCTTTCCTCCCCGTAGATTAGCATAGCATCTCTGCTTGACACTAGAACTCGAATCAACTTTTTGAAACATAAAATCTCGGTCTAGTTCTCTGCCAACCAGTCCATCCCGATCACTACGTCAAATTTGCCAATGACCATCGACAATAGATTGACAGGAAATTCCTTCCATTCGATTTCAATGACACACTTCTTCATAATATTACAAACTATGACCTGACTACCATTATTTATTTCCACATTAAGGCATCCTTTAAAATGCTAGCAGGCGTAGATAAGCTTTGGCAAAAAATAATCCAACAGAAAAGAGTAACTTGCGTCAGAGTTAAATAGATACCAACAGTTACAAAGTTAACAAGGAATGTATTAGAAACCACATCCGTTGATGCCTTAGCCTCTTCGGTAGTCATCTTAAATTCTCAAGTTTGAACCATTGGAGAGTTCTCTTTCTTTCCTGAATTCCACCCGTCTTCAACCTCGGGCAGTTGCTTCTGAAATGACTCGCTTCCTTGCACTCGAAGCAGATTAACCCTTTACCGGAAAATTCTTCAGAGCATGATCGGACTTCCTACACTTATAACAACTTCCTGAACTTAAACTGCAAGGGCCGTAATGCTTGCTTCAGCACTTAAGACACCATCTAGCTTCATGCCTAGAGTCATTCCCATGGTTACTGTTGAATGATCTTGGCCTCTTGAAATACCACAAATGGCCTTCCCATCTTCTCTTATCCCCAACCACAACTTTCTCTTCCTTGCCTTGAGCAATGTCATTTTCCATCAATGGAGCTTTATCTATTGCTTCTTGAAGGATGGAAACCTTGGTGTTTCGGTCCATTGATTTCATCTCTCCTGGTAAGCCCTTCAGATACGGTTTGATCTTTGTCCTATCATTTGTGGCCAAATGACACGCCAAGTCTAACTTTTCCATAAAGTGACTGGAATAGTCAATTATGGAGTTGTTCCCCTTCTTGAGTGCCTAGATTTCATCATCTATCTGGTCTTAAGCTCTCTCATTACTATATTGATCCATCATCTTTCCCTTGAAGAAATCCTAGGTGAGTAGAGGAATAACTGCAGCTCCAAGAGTGGATCTCATATCATTCCACCATCTCAGAGCCTTGTCATTAGCATTTGGGACGCGAATTTGAATTTCTATCCCTCCTTGAATTCACCGGATTTGAATCTTTCTCGATTGCTTGAATCCAATTCATGCATACGATCGGATCTGTAGCTCCTACGAACTATAGTGGCTTGCTACATAAGAAGGTCTTGTATGGACAAGTCTTCTCCCCTCGTCTTGTGTCGACAACCACAACTCTTCCGTGCCGAAAACATTACCGACTCCCCTGGAACCACCAATGGCATTTTTTCAACGAGTTTCTCATGCCTCCGGTCTATGGCGTCTCTATCCTCTAACAACTTGACGAATAATTCTTGTTGCTTCTCCATGGCCAAATTCATCATCTGCGTGACACTGGCTAACATCTCTGTCTAAGGGTTTACTTCTTGAATGATCGGGTTGGAGGAGGCCAATGTCACCCTTGGTACATGATCAACTCTACCGCCAAACAATGACGGAAAGGGAGGAGGTAGTGCATTGTTGGATTTTTCTCTCTGATCCGGAGTTGCCACACTCGCTTCTTGGCCAACGGTCTACTCCACGTATTTACCATTTCAGACTGCCAGGCAAGATAATGAACACACGAGATTAAACCAATACAAGATTAACAATTGAAGTGTACTACTACATTCATCAATCAACACAACAATAGTAGGGTCAAGCACGCTCAAGTAACATTATATTTATAATAGCATTAGCTACATGGAATTTGAATATATTATACACAAGAATTCTTGTTACCATTATCACAACTCCTAATTAGTGCATTTCCATAGACTTTATAGCTCTCCTATCTTAAGAATTCTACCCACACCTCTCAAATCATCACTTAAAGTCTCAACTTAAGTCTAGGCATCTTAAGTTCATACCTAGTTCACTTAAACTAGAGCTTTAATACCAATTTGTAACACCTCTAATATAGGAGTAAAGTTAAGCCGTAAAAACAAATACGAAATAGTTACTTAAATATTAAAGACCACTCAAAACGGGGAAATTTAAAGTGTTTACATCATGAAGTATGGATGGTAGATAAGAAACTACTAATCTAAACCAAAACTAGGTGAAGATTAACATTGGATATCACTACGATCTCCAAAAGAATTCTATTCAATGCCTGACGCTAAATATCTTCAAAAGTAATATCACCAAAAATGCCCCTATCGACAATCATCCCTTCACTCAAGCATTAGTGGATCCGCCACCTACAGATCCTAAATAAAGTTAGTAATCATAAAACCTGAAATATAAAGCTTAAACGAGCAAAAGGTTTGAGCAATTCCAACATAAGGACTATAAAGTTAACAATACGTCTTACGACGATAGAGGAGACCTGATTTCCATTGATCGTGGGGGAATTTAAAAGTAGGCCACGAATCTATGTTATAGAGCTTCTATTACGGAACATTGATCATTGAGTTCAACCACCCACAGTCTATAGTTTGAGTCTTCTAATGAACTAAGATATGCTTATTTATAAAAGTTAAATCATTACGGGTCACACGGTCATCAAGTTCAACCACCCACGATTTATAGCTTGAGTCCTCCGGTGATTCTATATTCGTATCTAGCTATTTCATGGGAACAACTATCCCATATTATATGCATAAATCGACTTTTATGCCTATGTATTCATTTGCATTATAGTCTAAGCATACCGTTGCTTTAAAATATTTAACTATGACCAAACACATAGATTCCATCACATAATCGAATCCAAGAGTGGCTAAAAGGGCTCAATGCCACATATTCCTCAAATCAACTAACTCCTTTTTCCAAACCAAAATTAAAGTCATTTTTGTTCCCAAAAGTTTCAAGACTCGAAATGATAGCCTTCAAGTGTTGATATCTCACTTTTTCCAAAACATGGCATTTCTCACAAAAATCTAGTTAACCATGCAAAATCCCAAATCATGGGTTCCATACATCAAAATATCACTTATATGCCAATAATCCATTTTTATCAAATGTTTGAAACCAATACTTGATTTTGTAAAAAGGGTGAAAACCCCCAAGTCTCCAAACTACCAAAAAATTGGTCAAATCTAAACATATGTAAAACACATCAAGAAGGATGTTTAGGAGACTAAAATATAGCATTTTTACATGTATAGAAGTTTAGAAAATGTTAGAATTAACTCATAATACTAGGTTTTGAGGAAAATGTAAAAAACAAGTACAATGGTGAGAAGGAAGAGTAGATCTTGAATCCCTAGATCCAATACTCAAATCTTGATGATGGATGCTCTTAAATGCCTTTTTAATGCTCAAAAAATCGAACCTATGGCTTACCAAACTGAAGTGAATGAAGAGAGAGGGAGGGAGAGTTAAGAAAATTCCCAAAAACCTTAAAAAAACACTGATTTTATCATCCCTGCTGTTCCATGCAACCACGCCCGCGACCTAGGGTCGTGGCATGGGTCGCCCGAGTCACACATACAGGTCATACACACTAGGCACAAGGTCGCGCGTCTAAATGTCGTGACATAATTCGTGTAATATATGGTGTAAGCTAGTGTTTCCGGTTGCCACTCTGATCCATGCGACGTATGCCATGACCTGAAGTCACGCGTCAAGTCGCGGTAGCCACTGTTTCAGCCTCCTTCCTCTTTTTTCCAAAATTTGACTTGCACTCCTAAACATTCCAACCATCAAATAAATTTAGTACATGATAATTTAAGGTCCAAAACGAATTGAAAATCTCAATTTAGTATGATCCAAAGTTTCGAGTGTTACATGACAATGCCATTGATCTTATAAGGGATGTAGAAGATGAGGTTGTGAGTGATTGATGAACATCAAAAACACGCTGAGATTGCACACACAAAAGCTGATTTGAGAATCTTGAGAGGGTGAAAGTGTTGTTGAGGTTAGAGTTTAGTAATTATTAAAGAAAATCTGAGAGAGGAAGAAGAGAGAGAAGGATAATCATGATTTTCATAGGATTAGGATGAATTTGGCGGTTGATTGGACATTTTTATCTTGGAAACCGCAGACCATGTCTAAACTTTAAAATCTGTCATGATTAGCTCTATAAAACGATAAAAAACCTTGGGTTTTGTATAATGGATAAAAGCCATTGGATTATGGTTTCTTTGGGAAAAGGAAATAAAAAATCGGATGTGGGAGGATTTCAGCTTGGGTTTGAGAGCTCGAGAACCAATTCGGATTGGTGAAAATATCGAAATGAATCCTGAATTAGATGGGTATGAGAAGTCTTATTGTGTCAAAGCTATTCGGATAATGATCACTTCAGATGATGCATCTGATGAGTCTTGATGATCTTTATGATAATGAAATCTGATGGAAAAGTGTATGAGTATGTGCATATCGGATCATATGTGTATCAAATGGGAGAGGGTGATTGGATGATTAATCTGGTGGATTTGAAGGAATCAAATCGGATGAGAGGATAATCCGATAGATACCACAAATGGTGATCTGATGGAATGGAAGATGAAATTCTTAATCGAATCGAAAGAGGTGATTTAGATTAAGAATGTGAGTAGAGATTAGAGTTTAATACCTGACATTTGATGATCTATCTTGAGTGCTTCATATTGCCTGGATTATGAACATAAAATGATATAAAACTTATTTTATTTTGAGTAAATTACAGATTTGGTCCCTAAGGTGTGTCAATTTTTATGGATTTGGTTCTTTATCTTCATTTATTACAAAAGAAACCTCCACATATACAATTCTTTTTATGGATTTGGTTCCTGAGGCAAACGATTTTTTATGGATTTGGTCCTTCACACTAACAACCGTCTATTTTCTTTGTTAAGTAAAAGGGCAAAATGGTCATTTTGTTATTTTACTCAATTTTAGCTCTTTTTTTAATTAATTGTTTGTCCTTTACTTCCATCTTCATCTTCTTCAACCATATCCCAAATCATCAAGAACATGAACATGAAGAACAGACAAGAACAATCTTCATCTTCTTATTTTCTATGAATCTTCATCTCTTTTACCATTTTATATCGAATATTCAAAGTATATGCAATGTAACCCCAAAAATCTAAATCAACCATTAACTTAAAATGAAAACCCTAAAATCTAAATCAAACCATTTAGTAAAACCTAAATTGAACTCTAAGTTAAAAGATCTAATTGAAACCCTAATCAAAAAACAAAACAAACAATGGACCATATCCAGATCCAAAAACATAAATCCCAGGGCCATAAATTGGATTGATGGAGTTACATGTATGAGAGATAAGTGTTGGACACCGGAGACACATGAACAAACCACAATTTAGGTGTTCTTCTTCCAAATCTGTGTCACAAACCACATGGACGAACCACAGGGGCGAAGGCGTTAGGGCGTTCTTCCATATATGTGTCACAAACAACATAGATGAACCACAAGGACGAAGGCGTTTGGGTGTTCTTCTTCCAAATCTGTGTCACAAACCACAAGGATGAACCACAGGGACGATGGCGGTTTCCAGCAATGGAGGGTAGCGCCATAATAAAGGCTAGCGCTAGTGATGGAGGTGGTGCCAGTGATCTCCGCCCTCACCCTCTCTTTCTCTATTCCGACCATTTCCCCTCACTCTTTTTGGATTTTTCTCGATAATGGACATCTCCCCCTCACTCTCTCCGTCTCTTTTCTTCCAGATCTAACCATGAAGCAGACGAAGCAGATCTGGCAATCGCACACACATATATGAAGCATATATGCAAAAATCGCACACAGAGGTCTATAGGTAGGGATGTGTTACATAAGTGTAACACCCCCTCGTCTCTCTGTATCATCAAACCCATGGATTAAAGCGTTTCCCTGCTTGGAACTTCTATTTTTTTAGGGTTGATTTATGGTTTTTGATTTGTATATCGGTTTAGGTTTTAGGGGTTTGTTCATGTTCTTGATGAAAAAAATGAAGTTCATAATAAGAAAAATAAATAATTAAAAAATGTTAAAATTGAGAAAAATAACAAAATGGCCATTTTGCTCTTACTTAACGGAACTAATGGACGACCGTTTACCTCAAGGACCAAATCCATAAAAAGCTGCATAATGATGGGGTTTTCTTTGTAATAAATGAAGATAAATGACCAAATCTATAAAAATTGACAATACCGTAGGAACCAAATCCATCATTTACTCTTTTATTTATTTGGACTATAGAATGAAATATATTGAAGTTTACAATTTATATTGATATGGTAAGTTAACATACAATTTTATCATACAATTTAACTTAACTTTCAACATTTAGCATCCCCAATTCACCGATTAAAAACTTAAATCTTGATTCATCAAGAAGTTTGTAAATAAATATATTTATTGATGATATGTTGGAATTAAGTGTAGTTCTACATCATCTTCTATCCCATGGTATCAGATGAATTGATATATGATAACATTGTGCTTTGACCGAGAGTGTATGACAGAATTATTGGCAATTGCTATGGCACTAGAGTTATCACAAAGAATATGTATAGTTGGAAATTCTATGTCATAATCAGCAAGTTGATTTTTCATCCACATAATTTGAGTAGCATAACTTCCAGCAACCACATATTCTGTCCCTGTAGTGGAAGTTGAGACTGAATTCTCTTTCTTGCTTGACCAACTATAAGTTTATCACCAAGGAGTTTACAACTTTCGGTAGTACTTATCCTGAATAATTGACGTCAGGAATATCAAAATCTAAATACCCAATTAGTTCAAATCCAGAGTCTTTGGGGTACCAAAGACCTAGGTTGGGAGTACCTTTTAGGTATCTGAAGATTTGTTTAATAGCAGTCAAATGTGATTCTTTCTTATTTGCTTGATATCTACCACAAAGACATGTAGAGAACATAATATTTTGGCTACTTGTAGTGAGATATAAAAGAAAACCAATAAGTCCTCTATAATTAGTTACATCAATGGATTTTCCATTCGGATCCGCATGTGACTTGAGAGGAGGAGCCATTGGTGTTTTCATAGGTAAACATCGATCAAAATCAAATTTCTCTAAACCTTCACATATTTGCTTTGGTTTATAAGAATTCCATCATTTCATTGTTTAACTTGTAAACCTAATAAAAATTTTAATTCACCCATCATGCTTATTTCACATTTGTTCTGAAATGAGTTCTGAAAACTTCTCACATAGTGAAATTTTGTCGCCAAAAATGATATCATCCATATAGATTTGCAATAGAATGCCATTACCTTTGTATTCTCGGAGAAAGAGGGTGTTGTCAATCTTACCACGTGAAAAATCATTTTCAAGAATAAATGAAGACATAATGTCATAATATGCTTGTGGAGCCTGTTTGAGACCATACAATGCTTTGTTAAGTTTGTATACATACTTCAGATTCTTTGAATCTTCAAAGCCTGGGGGCTGTTTCACCTAGATTTTTTCTAAAAGTTTTCATTGAAGAATGCAATTTTCACATGCATCTAGTAGACCTTGAATCCTTATAAGCAACATAAGCTAGAAAGATTTGGATAGCTTCAAGTCTGGACACCAGAGCAAGTGTCTCATTGTAATCAATGTCTTCTTCTTGCCTATATCCTTGAGCAACAAGTCTGGATTTATTACGAATAACTATACCATCTTCATCCATCTTATTTCTAAAAATCCATTTAGTGCAAATAATGGTTTTATTTAAAGGACGAGGAACGAGTTTCCAAACTTTGTTACGTTTAAACTATACTAGCTCCTCTTGCATGGCACTGATCCAACTTAGATCTTCAATAGCATCTTCTACTCCTTTTCGTTCGAGTAAGGATAAAAAGTTAACTACATGCACATATTTGTTGATTTTCTGGTTTTGACTCCCGTATGATGATCTCTCGATGATTTGATCAATCGGATGACTTTTTGTCCATTTTGTGGCAACAGGAAGAGGTAGATGAGATGATGATGTATTGTTGATGGGTTCAAGGTATTATTTCTAGAGGATGAAACATTTTTAGAATATTCCTAAGAGTGAATAGATATTTGAGACGAGCTTGAGGAAGGTTCCAAAACAATAGGATCGACTTAAAATTTGGACAATTTCAGTACACGTTGATGTACTTGGTTGTTCAGTAGGTAAAACTGTCCTTGGAGGAAGATTAGGAGCTAATATCTGATAGATATGTGGAAGAGCACTTTGAAAAGATTCCATCAGATGTGAGGAAAGCCATTCATATAATTCAACTTCATTGAATGTGTTTGTAGAGGAAGAAGAAGCATGACTACATTCATCAAAGTGAACATGTATAATTTCATATGCACTAACTACGTCAATTGAAGACCTCATAAGCTTTAGACTAAAGAATATCTGAGAAAAATTGCTTCATCAGATTTTAGGTCGAATTTTCCAAGATGATCTATATTATTCATAATGTAGCAGATGCATCCAAAGATGTGAAAGGAACCAATGTTTGGCTTTCTTCCATGGAAAAGTTCATAAGGTGTCTTCAAGTGCCTTTTTACGATTATAGATTTGTTCTAGGTAAAGCATGGAGCATTAACAACTTCATTCCAAAAGTATGTGGGAAGACTTCACTTATCATGGATCCGGATACCTCACAAAGAGTTCGATTTCTTCTTTCAATAACAACATTCTGTTGAGAAGTTCTAGTAGCATAGAAGTTATGAGAGATCCCTTTTTCTGAACAGAAGTCTTCTAGAACACTGTTCTTGAATTCAATTTCATTATCACCTCTTAAGTATCGAATTGTCTCGCTATTAAAAACTTAGATTCTTTTGATGAAGTTGATGATTACTTAGATACATCACATTTTTATGAAGAAAGAATACCTAGGTATACCTAGAAAATTTGTCGACAACCCTAAAGTGTATATCTTTCCACCTAGACTTTAGACATTTACTGGACCACAAAGATCTATGTGAAGAAGATGAAGAGGAGTGATGATGGATAAATAGGTATTCGAATTGAAACTAGACTTTGCATGTTTTCCTTTTTCACAAGCTCCACAAAGCTTTTCTTTTGAAAAAGACAAAAACAAGAAGACCACTCACCAATCCTTTTAATGACAGGTTTTTGATAATTTTGAAATTCAAGTAAGAGTTTTTATGCCAAAGCTAGTTTTGTTCAGAGGTAGATTTAGATATAAGACATATATTTGAAAAAATATAAGAACATGCAGAGTACATGTAGATCACATAAAAGTTTTTCTATGAAACCCAGAGAGAACTTCCTTGTTATTAGTCGATAGAATGGTCATTTTCCTTCAACAAACTTAACCATAAAGCCTTGTCACACATTTGAATTTTGCTCAAAACACTATGCTTAAGTCCTTCAACGTACGCCACTTTGTTAAAAGTTACTGACCTATTTTTCTGAACACCATATACTCCAGTTTATCCTCTAGAATTATCTAAAATAATAATTGATGGTCTTTTTTCTGACACATAGTCTTTGAGCAGGGAAATACAACTAGTCATATGTCTTGAACACCCACTGTCCAAATACCATATTTGAGTTGGACATGGTCCTTGTAGCTAAAAAGGAATCAATTCTTAGGTACCCATTTCTAAATAGGTCCTTTAATCTTAGTAAAAACATATATTTCAATCCCGTCATGAAGAAAATCCTTAGCATAATGAAATGGATCTCAACAGTTGTATCATTTTCTAGAAGAGGAATATTTAGAAAATGAGAACTTATTTTGTTTTCTTCAGAATCTCGAGTTCCTTTTCGGAGAAAGGGATATGTCACAAGAGGGTTTTGAACTTCATATCCTTTATTTAGAAGAATTAGGAGGAATGAATGATCTAAAAACATTTGTGACTTTTGAAGAAATGTTGTGAACATGATTTGTTGAGGATCATACATATTCATAATTATTATTATCTAGCATACAATTAGCCAATCTTTTGATGAGAGGCTTGAATGAAGACATCGAGAAGATCATTAGTAATCATGGGAGATAAGGAATTTTGAGAAGATTCATAGGAATGATGTTTTAAAAAGGAGGTTTTTCCAGAGTATGTAAAATCATTTGACATGTTGTCAGAATCTTTTAAGGACGAGGAAAAGCCTAAACCATGACCACATTCATCAATTTGAAAATTTACAATTTTTCTGTGATCAAAAGAGGCTTGGTTCCTGTTATTATTAACTGCCTTTTCTTTAGCAAGATCACGTGCAATAATGCGTTTTTCATCTTACAGAAATTTGTGGGTAATCTTTTGATCCTCTAATTCGTTTTGAATTTTGTTAAAATCTTTTAACTTATCAAAACATTCCTGAAGTTTAGAAGTGAGTGCTTCTATTTTGGTTTCAACATTTCTTTTAGATTCTAAAGCATTTCACATATCTACATACATGTGATCATAAGAGAATGATGGGATGTGTACCTTTATTTCCATATTAGGAAGGTTGGACGACTCAATCTTGGGAGACGATGTTGATCCTACAATATTTTTTTAACACCCGTGATTTCGGCAAGTTAATCTAATACCTTTGCACTCTTGTGGTTTGTCTTGACATAGAATTTTGTTTAGGGTTTGTACTATTTGGATTCTAGTTATTTAACCCGACTTGTTCTCGCGCGAAAAAGTCAACTTTCGGAGCTCGGGAGGCCTAGAGTGACAATGACAATGAATGTGACAAGTGTCACTGTCGTCGGGGGTCATAGTCACAGGGATGGGGTAACCCGCGGTACAATCCAAGTGATTTTGCCCATAATTGTGCCATAGGGAACTCTCGTTCCCGAGGACCCCCTCTCGGTACATTGTGGGCGACAATGCCCGCGATAGTGACAATGTCACTGTCGCGTGGCACTATCGCAGTCGGGCAGGGACTGGGTATTTAATGTCTGGTTCAATTCTTTCAGCCATTTATCACAGAATTAAAGTTGGAACTGATCTCTTTTTGTTGTTGGGCGATTTCCTCACCAACCAAACTTCCCTCCTCATTAATTTCAAGTCAAGGTTCTCAAGATTCTCCATAGGTTATCATCTAAGGTTCATTATCATCTCAAGAGAAGAAGCCAAAGCCTTTGGTCAAGTTATTTTGTCATCTCTTCACTAGGGTTGAAGGTTTCAAGGTTTTAGCCAAAACCTAGTATTGTGAGTCATTCTACAAATCCTTCTTTATATACATGTTATAATGTCATAAAAACACTTATCTCAAGGTCTTAATTTATTTTCTTCTCACTTGGTGGTTTTGGAAATCTAGATAAAAAACTAGGGTTTTGGCCAAACTTGGTATTTTGATGTAATGTTGTGAAGGATGGTTTTGTTTATATAAATGATAGTCTCTTTTTGATTTTGATGGAATTTGGTGAGCAAAAGCAAAATGGTCATATTTGTGATTATTGACAAAGTAAGGAATTACCCTCATTGGGGAATTCAATATTTGCAAAATGTCTACATGTTAGATATGTTGTGAGTAGTTTTGCAAGTATCGTTGTGTTGGACTATAGTGTAATGGATCCATACGCACTAGTCGTTTTATGTGGATTATGTGGTGGTACTTTAATTGGCTCGATATGGGGTTTTGATACTTGGGAGCTCGTGCTATAGACCATGGGTGGTTGAATACGATAACCTTGTACTCCATAATATCTACATTCTAGCGAGTGGGTCCTTCTTAGACCATTGGGAGCTTGAACTATAGATCGCGGGTGGTTGAACTCGATAACCTTTGGTGCTATAATAGAAGCTCCATAACATTGATATGTGACCTACTTTTGTGTTCCGTCACCTCAATGGTAACCCGGGTCTCCCCCGTTACTTGGTGGAACCTTACTTCCTCCCAAGGGAGCATAAGGTTTGAATCCATAAAGAAATTTGGTAAAACCTTGCATTGGTAACAATTGTTTCATTTGTCATTATATATATATATATGTTTGAACTCATTAGGTGTAAGACTAACACTTGTGTTCTTAAATGACATGTATGCACAGGTTCCCTTAGTAGCGGGAATCGTAAGGATTGAGTGTCTTGGGTCGAGCGGATAGCGGAGACTTTTGGAAGTAAACTTTTTAGGGATTGGCGTACAGATTGGGATAGATTCTTCTGGGATATTTGGTGATAATTGTTTAATCTAGATAATTACGGCCTAGATTAGCGATTGTCATTTGTAATTTCCAATTATAGATGTTGTATACGCTTTAACTACTCTCTCCCTTTTTAAGCGATCTCCATTTATTTAAGCTTGCTATTTCGTAAGATTTGAGTTTTTAATTTACCCCTATTTTTAGGGTGTTACAAGTTGGTATCAGAGAAATAGTTTAAGTGAACTAGGTATGAATGTAAGATGCCTAGACTTAAGCTGAATTGATTAAGCTATGACTGGTGAGATTGGGTAGAAATCTTAAGATAGGATAGAGTTAGTGTCGACGGAATTGCATTAATTGAGAATTATGATGATGGTGACGAGAGTTCTTATGTGTGATGTGTTCATAATTTCACTTAGGTAATGCTATTATGAATATATTATTACGTGAGCATGCTTGATTTGCTACTGTCATGATGATTGGTGAATGTAGTAGTACGTTTCTTTGTATCTCTTTAGTGTTCTTACTCTCTTTCTCGTGTGTGTGACAGTCTCTAATGGTTAACACACGGAGTCGACGACGAATGAGGCGGATGGCCAAGAAGCTAGTGTATCCAATCCGAATGAAGCAGATAGAGTTGTTAATGTTATTCCCCCAAACTTGCTGCCATTGGTCGGTGGGAGAGTAGAACACATTCCACGGGTGACTTTGGCTTCCTCCAACCCCGTCATTCAAGAAGTAAACCCACATACGGAGATGATGACCCATGTAATGCAGATGGTCACGTCTGCCATAGTAAAGCAACATGAAGAATTTCTAAAGATGATAGAAGACCAGGATGCCAGCCTTCGAAGGCATGAGACCGTCGTCGAGAACGTAGTGGCGGGTTCCGGAGGTACCGGGAAGGTTGTCAGAACTGAGGAGCAAGTGGTCGCCGATGCTAGGCGGGGTGGAAGGGTTTGTTCCTACAAGACCTTTCTTTGCAGTAACCCACCAGAGTTTTCTGGGTCTGATGGTCTGGTCGTCTGTATGAACTGGCTCCATGAGACTGAATATGCATTCGACTTTAGTTAATGTGATGAGGGCCAGAAGCTACGGTTCGCCTCCCAAATGTTGAAGAGCTCTACTCTTAGGTGGTGGAACATCACCAAGTCTACTTTAGACGCCACTATCCTAACTCAACTGTCATGGGCTATGTTCAAAAAGAAGATTATGGAAGAATACTGTAATGAGCGGTCAATTGACCTCATCGAGAGGGAGTTCCGAGCTCTCAAAAAGGGCAACAAGACAGTGAGAGAACACACTCGCCTCTTCATCGAGAAACTTGACTTGGTGGGGAATGTGGCCCCAAGTGAGAAGTAGAAAATCAAGGCCTACCTTAAAGTCCTATTGACCGATATGATGGCCATGGTTCAAAACTACAAGGCATCCACTCTCCGTGAGACCATCGAGGAGGTCAAACTCATGGAGGATGTTTATGCCCGCAAGAAGGAAGAAGAGGCATTGGTTGGTGAAAAGAGAAAGTGGGAGGGAAATTACGGATCCTTCAAATGACCAAGACCGTTCAACAACAATAGAAGCAACGACGCAAGGAGGGAGGCTAGGTGGTGCCCAAAGAGTAGGAGCAAACATTTGGGCCCGTGCCACTCGAAGCCCGACTCTTGTTACAAATGTGGTAAACTTAGCCACACTCAAAAAGACTGTCTGGTTAGAGGGCCAATTTGCTTCAAATGTAAAGAATCGGGTCACTTTCGAAATGAGTGTCCGAAGCTCAAGTCAGGAGGAAATCCCGGGAGGAAGGAGAGCACACCAAGGGTGTCGGGGAGGGCCTTGATGACAGCTGAAGAGGCAAAGGCATCGATAGATATGGTGTCGGATACGTTCCTTGTAAACTCCGTACTTATGCATATTATTTTCAATTCTAGTGCAAGTTATTCCTTCGTATCTATTTCCTTCCTATCAAAATTACTTACGACCGCTAGTACATTAGAAGATGCTCTAGTGGTGGAAATACCAAATGGTAGTCGTGTCATGGTTAGCCAAGTTTATGACAATTGCGTGTTGGAAATCGAAGGGAAGAAGTTTCCGATAAAACTATTTCCAATGTCTATTGGTGGATTTGATTTGATTGTCGAAATGGATTGGTTGGGGGAGAACCAAGCCGAAATCCTGTGCTCGAGGAAGTTGACCCGCATTCCGTTAGTGGGAGAAGACGTGGTACTTGTGTACGGGGAGAAAAGAAAAGGAGATGTAGTAGTCATTTCCATGGCCAAAGCGCGCAAGTATTTGGTGAAGGGGTGTACACCCTACTTGGCATATGTAATGGATGCCAAATTGGAAAAGAAGACGCTAGAGGACGTCAAGGTTGTTCGTGAATTTTCGGATGTGTTTCCCGAATATTTGCCTGGATTTCCACCCGACCGGCAAGTCGAATTTCGAATAGACTTAATTTTGGGGGCCACTCTAATCTCTAGAGTGCCTTACCGATTGGCACCCTCTGAAATGCAAGAGATAATGTCACAGTTACAAGACCTCTTGGAGAAGGGATTTGTGTGACCGAGCTCGTCACCTTGGGGAGCTACGGTCTTATTTTTGATGAAGAAGGATGACACAATGAGAATATGCATAGACTACCGACAACTAAACAAGGTAACTGTGAAGAACAAACACCCACTCCCGAGGATCGATGACCTGTTCGATCAACTTCAAGGGTTGGGGTGCTTCTCAAAGATCGACCTTCGTTCGGGGTACCACCACGTGAAGGTGAGAGATGAGGATGTGGCAAAGACTGCCTTTAGAACTCGATATGGTCATTATGAATTTTTAGTGATGCCATTCGGGTTAACAAACGCATTGACGGTGATCATGGATTTGATGAATCGGGTGTGTCAATCGTTCCTCGACAGATTTTTGATCATGTTCATTGATGATATTCTTGTGTACTCCAAAGACGAGACGCAACATGAGCAACACCTTCGGGAAGTTTTGGAGGTTTTGAGGCGGGAGAAGTTGTACGCAAAATTCTCAAAGTGTGACTTTTGGCTCGAAGAAGTTCAAATTTTAGGCCATGTAGTCAACCACGACGGAGTGAAGGTAGACCCGTCCAAGATTGAGGCGATGATGAATTAGGAGCCACCGACGAGACCGCCTAAAATCCGAAGTTTCTTGGGTTTAGCAGGCTATTATAGGAGGTTCATCCAAGATTTCTCCAAAATCGCTTCCTTTTTTATGACCTTAACCCGAAAAAATGTGAAGTTCGTGTGGGCGGAAGTTCAGGAGAAAGCCTTTTGAACTCTTCAAAGGAACTGTGTGAAGCTCCAATCCTTTCGTTGTCGGAGGGATCTGAAGATTTCGTGGTCTACAGCGATGCATCCAAGATGGGTTTGGGTTGCGTTTTGATGCAACGAGGCAAAGTGACCTATGCGTCAAGACAACTCAAGAAGCACGAGAAGAATTATCCGACCCACGACTTAGAGTTAGCAGCCGTGGTGTTCACTTTAAAGTTATGGTGACACTACCTATACGACACCAAATGCCCATTGTTCACGGACCACAAGAGTTTGAAATATGTGTTTGATCAGAAGGAGCTAAATATGAGACTGCAGTGTTGGTTGGAACTACCGAAAGATTATGACTGTGAGCTACTCTATCACCTGGGAAAGGCGAATGTATTGGCTGACGCTTTAAGCCGGAAAGAGTATAGCGGTGGAATTCGAGCTACGCTTGCAAGAATAGATGTGGTGTCCAACCTGATTGATCAGATAAAGACGTCTCAAAGAGAGGCCTTACGCGAAGAAAACCTCAAAGGGAGAGGTAATGATGAAGCAACAATCACTATTGACCGAAGACGGTCATGGTTTGAAATTTTACCAAGGTCGTATTTGGGTGTCCAAGATTGGAGATAACCGAGAATTGATTTTGGAGGATGCGCACAAATCCAAGTACTCCATCCATTCGGGAAGCACCAAGATGTACAGAGACTTGAAATTGACATATTGGTGGCTCATCATGAAGTTGGATGTGGCAAACTATGTGGAAAGGTGCGTGACATGCTTGCAGGTGAAAGCGGAGCATCAACGATCCTACGGGAGCCTCCAATCCTTGGAGATTCCGGAGTGGAAGTGGGAACACATAAAGATGGATTTCATGACCAAATTGCTAAGGACACTGAAAGGACACGATACAATATGGGTGGTGGTGGACCGTTTGACGAAGAGCGCCCACTTTCTAGTGATGCGAGAGACACTGCCTACGAATAAACTAGCCAAGTTGTACATCGACGAAATCATTTCGAGATATAGAGTTTCGTTATCAATTGTATCCGATCGAGACAACCGTTTCACCTCCAAGTTCTGGGACGACTTGCAAAAATAATTGGATACGACAGTAAAATTGAGTATGGCATATTATCCCCAAACTGATAGCCAAAGCGAATGGGCGATTCAGACACTAGAGGACATGTTGAGATCGTGTGTCATTGATTTCGGTGGTAGTTGGCACTCACACCTACCTTTTATGGAGTTCGCCTACAATAATAGTTATCACTCTAGTATCGGTATGGCACCATTTGAAGATCTGTATGGTCGAAAATGTCGAACTCCGGTGTGTTGGCTCGAAGCCAGGGAGAAACAGTTTGTCGGTCCTGAGATTGTCCAAGAGACCGCCGACAAGGTGAAAGGAATCCGCGAACGGTTGAAGGAAACTCATGACTGACAAAAGAGTTACGCCGATAAGAAAAGGAGTCCAATAGAATTCCAGGTGGGTGACCGTGTCTTGTTAAAGGTGTCACCTTGGAAAGACATCATATGTTTCGGAAAACGCGGGAAGTTAAGTCCCCGTTTCCTTAGACCGTTCACCATTTTGGAAAAAGTGGGACTCCAAGCCTATAAACTGGAGTTACCATCGGAGATGGCCGAGATTCATCACACCTTCCATGTGTGTTACCTACGCAAGTGTTTGGCGGAGGAGGAGAGCGTGATACCCCTCTCGGAGATAAGAGTGGACGAGAATAACCGTTGTGTGGAAGAACCCGATGCAATCTTGGAGTGAAAATCAAAGAAGCTTCGCCACAAAGAGGTCATGATAGTCAAGGTGCAATGGAAGCACCATCGTGGGGCCAACGTGACTTGGGAAGCCGAAGAAGATATGAAGAGAAGATATCCAAATCTATTCTCATGAATTAGGATTTCGAGGATGAAATCATTTCCAAGTTGGGGAGGATTGTAACACCTGTGATTTCGATAAGTTAATCTGACACCCTTGCACTCTTATGGTTTGTCTTGACATAGAATTTTGTTTAGGGTTTGTACTATTTGGATGCTAGTTATTTAACCCGACTTGTTCTCGCACGGAAAAGTCAACTTTCGGAGCTCGGGAGGCCTAGAGCGACAATGCAGTGACTGTGACAAGTGTCACTGTCGCCGGGGGTCATAGTCGTAGGGACGAGGTAACCCACGGTACAATCCAAGCGATTATGCATGCGATTGTGCCATAGGGCACTCTCGTGCCCAGGGACCCCCTCTCGGTACATTGTGGCCGACAATGCCCACGATAGTGACAATGTCACTGTCGCGTGGCACTGTCGCGGTCGGGCATGGACTGGGTATTTAATGTCTGGTTCGATTGTTTTAGCCATTTATCACAAAATTAAAGTTGGAACTGATCTCTCTCTGCTGTTGAGCAATTTCCTCACCAACCAAACATCCGTCCTCATTAAATTCAAGTCAAGGTTCTCAAGATTCTCCACAGGTTCGCATCTAGGGTTCATTATTATTTCAAGAGAAGAAGCCAAAGCCTTTGGTCAAGTTATTGTGTCATCTCTTCACTAGGGTTGAAGGTTTCTAGGTTTTAGCCAAAACCTAGTATTGTGAGTCATTCTACAAACCCTCCTTTATATACATGTTATAATGTCATAACAACACTTATCTCAAGGTTTTACTTTATTTTCTTCTCACTTGGTGGTTTTGGAAATCGAGATAAAAAACTAGGATTTGGCTAAACTTGGTATTTTAATGAAATGTTGTGAAGGATGGTTTTGTTTATATAAATGGTAGTCTATTTTTGATTTTGATGGAATTTGGTGAGCAAAAGCAAAATGGTCATATTTGTGATTATTGACAAAGTAAGGAATTACCCTCATTGGGGAGTTCAATATTTGCAAAATGTCTACATGTTGGATATATTGTGAGTAGTTTTGCAAGTATCATTGTGTTGGACTATACTGTAATGGATCCATAGGCACTTGTTGATTTATGTGGATTATGTGGCGGTACTTTAATTGGCTAGATATGGGGTTTTGATACTTGGGAGCTCGTGCTATAGACCGTGGGTGGTTGAATACGATAACCTTGTACTCCATAATATCTACATTCTAGCGAGTGAGTCCTTATTAGACCATTGGGAGCTCGAACTCTAGACCGTGGGTGGTTTAACTCGATGACCTTTGGTGCTGTAATTGAAGCTACATAACATTGATATGTGACCTACTTTTGTGTTCCGTCACCTTAATGGTAACGCGGGTCTCCCATGTCACTTGGTGGAAACTTACTTCCTCCCAAGGGAGTATAAGGTTTGAATCCATAAAGAAATTTGGTAAAACCTTGCATTGGTAACAGTTGTTTCATTTGTCATTATATATATATATATATATATATATATGTTTGAACTCATTAGGTGTAAGCCTAACACTTGTTTTCTTAAATGACATGTATGCACAGGTTCCCTTAGTGGCGGGGATCGTAAGGATTGAGTGTCTTGGGTCGAGTGGATAGAGGAGACTTTTGGAAGTAAACTTTTGAGGGATTGGCGTACAGATTGGGATAGATTCTTTTGGGAGATTTGGTGACAATTGTTTAATCTAGATAATTGCGGCCTAGATTAGCGAGTTTTCATTTGTAATTTCTAATTATAGATGTTGTATACGCTTTTACTACTCTCCCCTTTTTGGGCGATCTCCGTTTATTTAAGCTTGCTATTTCGTAAGATTTGAGTTTTTAATTTACCCCTATTTTTAGGGTGTTACATTTTTTCTCTGAATCATAAGTTTAGTGATTTGAGCCATAGAACATAGGTTTGCTTTATCGTCTTCTTCATCATTGGACGAATATGAATTTGATTCTGTCTAGTCATATTCTTCAACCATCATTTCTTTACTTTTCTATGATAGTTTATTGGTTTTTCACTTATGTTTTTTTTCCTTTTTCCTTTTGCCTTTCATCCCTTGATCCTTTATTAGAGTGTTGTTTGGTTTATGTAACCTTAGACATTCACTTAAAATAGAGCTCAGGGCAAGTATACACCTTGTACTACTATCGTCTCTTAACAAGTAATAGTGGTACAAAGTACCGAATATCGATCCTCAGGGAAGGCTTGTGAAAGTTTATCAGCAAAGTCCAGTCTTTAAAAACTGATTTCAGAAGGCAAATTCGAAGAAATATTTATGGGGGGGGGGGGGTGTTTGAGTTATCAACTAAAAATCAGACTAGAGAAGAAGCAAAGGGTACAAAACTTTATTAAGACAAAAACAAGTGATCTAGTAAAAAGATGTTATAGCATCTGGGCAGTCCTACAGTACCAAGAACTGGTGCTATAATACAGCCACATTATCAACTATCGGGTCAGATGGCCTCCCAAGAGTACACAGGCTTACGTGCTATCGATACGATATCATTTATGTTAGACGTCGTGAATCCTAGCACATCACAGTATTACCATCCTACACCGTAAGTGTATAGCACTTGTCAGGTGCTAAAGCTATTTATAGCCTTCTCCTATAAAGTTAATGCATTTTCATACATGAAACTAGTTGTCGATTAATTAAATGTAATCTTCAATGAAACATTAATCACCTGAAATAAATAATTAGATAACCATGTTATATTTAAAACACCTTGTTACTTTCACACCGACTTCGGTCTCAACTTCACCTTACACCCCAAGCTAAGGCTTTTAGCCCATCATTGCTTGGATTCTTCTTTTGAATGATATAAGGACTGAAATTGTAAATAACAGAAACGAAAAATACTAAAAGTAAATTACCGAATTGGAAATAACAAAAAAGTAAATTGCAGGAATGCAAATAACAGGACTGGAAAAGACAGTAATGTAACTTACAAGAAAATAAATGACTATAAAATAAAATTACAGAATTAAAGTACAAAAAAGTAAATAACAGTAAAGTAAATTTGCAGAAAGTAAATGGCAGAAAGGAAAATGACAATAAATTAAACTTCAAGACAAGAAAAAAATAGTAAAGTAAATGAGAAGCTTGGTGATTTCTAGGAAATAAAAAGAGAGAGAGTGATGTGAAAGTGAGGTTGTACTTGATAACTTGAGTGCCAAGTTATGGAACTTGCCACACAAGTTATGCTAACCAAAAGAAAACTTGCTTGCAATTGAAGGAAACTTGGAGAACTTGGAAAGCATGGAAATCACCATCGATAGAGCTTAATCTTGAATCACAAGAAGATTATAAAACCTAAGATTGTGCCTCGTAATTAAGATTAAATGCACAACGTAACAGAAAGTTGATGTAACTTGAAACATAGATTAAGAGAGTAAGAGAATGATTTTTCAAACAACAAACTTAGATTAAACTTGCAATCTGAAATTAAGACAAATAGTTCGAATCTTTAGAATATACAAATGAGAACTAGGAAACTGAAAGCAACCGAAAGTAACAACCCAAAAGCTTAAAGTATTTAATTGTTCCACTTGAAATGAAATACTTAAACTTAGATGAACAAAAGATCTAGATGAGATGGTAAGATGTTGGTATGAGACATTGTTTTAATTAGCCAAGCATACATATTTATACTAGATTAAGGCTTGGACTCTAAGCAACTAATGAGATGATGTAAGCCCTGGTGGACTTCAAAAAGTTCCAACTCCAGTCCGTGTGTCTTCTCAAATAAGCTACCGAGCTTGGCCCAAAAAGTTGAACAAAAAGAACCTGTACGGTCCTCCAGCACTCCTGCAGCATTCCTTCAGGATCCTCTAGTACCTGCTACCGACCATCATCCTGTTTAAGTCCAATAAAGGCCTAATTTAGCTCCAATTTGCAATAAAACAAAAGTAACTCACAACTAAACTAAAAATACTAAAATGAATATAAAAGAAGACTCAAGAGTTACTTTGGGCAAATAAAACAAAGGAGAAAAACACTAAAAAATGATGTAATATGGTTAAGAAATTAACACCTATCATAGAGGATCGTAAGATTGGAGAAGATTTGGAGGAGAAATAAGGGGTATACTTTTTGTTTTTCTACAATCGCCAGTGAAGTGACCTTTTTTCCAAAGTTGTAACATTCATCTTTAGATTTTTCATGGGAGAGTATGTTTTGATTGATATATGGTAGCCGTATAAAAAATCTGCCTTTTTGACCTACCTTTACGACCACTTTTTTCTAGCAACTCTGTTAAAATTATAAGCAACTAAGGATAAAGAGTCCATAATTTTGGATAATAAAGTTGTATCCGAATTTCGGTATTTGAGCATTAATCATTATTCAGTTTTGGGTGAGTATTGGATTTGGGTGAGTATTGGATTTCAAGTTCATATTTACAGGGATGTTTTGTATTGAGGTTTTCATCAGGAAAATGGTGGGTTTAGGGAAAGATGTTGCTTCCATAGTATATATATATATATATATATATATATCATTTTAAAATCGTGATTGAGATAGCATTCTTTTAGTTTACCGTTTTTTTATAAATGATGAAAACTCTTGAACTCACTAGGCGTTAAGCCTTACCCTTTTTATTTGTTGGCATGTGCATTAGGTCATTGGTGAGAATGGTATTAGCGACATTGTGAGGAGTTGAGTGCTAGTTAGATGCACAAGAAGGTTATAGATATTCGGTGATGTATTCCGAACCTTGGAGATAGCGACAATCATTGGGTTTTAGTAACACCCATCTCTGATATAGTCTTTGTGTAGGTTTTGGATTATTATTTGAGGATGTGAATCTTAGATTTCCATCATAGTTAATCAAGTGTTGATGTGTAGAAATAAGTTATTTCTTATTAGATGAAATGAAAATTCTAAATTAGTCGTTCCGTCCAAGTTTGTGGGTGTTACATGCTAATATACTGTTAGGTGGCGTATGTTTTTTAAGAGGTGTTGAAGTCTGAAGTCTGATTTCACTTCTGATTTTTAAGAGGTGGTGCTGAAGTCTAAAATCTGAATCAATTAGACTGTTTGTTTTTGTAAACTGACAAATGTCTGAATATGTATATTTGTTTATTTTATTCCTCAAAATGTTATATTCATTTTAATTAAATTATAACACAGTCATTCACGTTTTCATAATCTTCTATAATTTTCCAATCGATCCCATCTTTTTTCAATGCCAATAGTTTTCTTCCATAAATCTTCAAACTCCCTATAATTCCATTTCCTAAAAAGAACAATCCATAACCATCTTTCAAATTGAACATAATCACAAACCCAATGGAAATTTGGCCTACAACCATTGCATAATCAAACCCAAACAACACCAAAACCAACTAAGGGGAAATTGAGCAAAATGTGAAGAATAAGTAGACATAGTAACAATCGAATTTTTGCATCAAACTTAATTTCAACGAAATTGCTGACAATTTGTAGCGTTTGGTACGCAGACATGATTGGATGGGTCTGGACAGGACATAACCGGACATGACATAGCCGGACAGGACATGACAGGACTGGACTGGACTGGAGAGGACTGGACAAGACAAATGTATGTCTTGTGTTTGGTACGACTAGGACTGGATAGGATAGTACTAGACAAATTTCCCTAAAAGTTGTTTGATGGTTTTAGGTCATATAATAGTTATAAATGATACAAATAAAATACATCTTTAAATAATTTAATTAAAAACAATATTATTTTTTTTACACAATTTTCATACATATAAATATATACAAAACAACGGTACGAAATTTGAATTTAGAATCTGAAATAATTGATAGTAGTTTGAAAAACCCGATACATACAAATGAAAATATAATATTTGATTCAATTTGGAAGATCTTTATGAATTGGAGGAGGCATAGTTCAGCGACAGGTAAAGATAAAGGCGATGGGTGGTTGGTGAACGACAGTAATTGTGAAGGACGTGAAAGATAGTGGATAGTGGTGGTGCAGGAGATAGTTGTGGTTGATGTGGCGGAGGTATAGGTGGTCGACGATGGTAGTGGTGGTGGCGGTGGACAATAGCAAAAGAGGTTGTAGTGGAGGAAGAGGTGGAGGTGGCTGGCGGTGGTTGGTGGTAAGCGTCGGTGGTAGCGGCAATGGGTGGTAGTGATCGATGGAGGTGGCGATGGGCGGTGGTTGTAGAGGTGGAGGAAGTTGTTGTAGTGGAGGAAGAGGTGGAAGTGGTCGACGATGGTTGGCGGTGGCTACCGGTGGTCGTCGATGGTGGTGGCGGCCATGGGTGGTGGTGATCGATGTTAGTGGAGGTGGTCAAAGATGGTAGTGGTGGTGGCGATGGCCAATGGTTGTGGAGGTGGTGGAGGAGGTTGTTATAGTGGATGAATAGGTAGAGGTAGCCGACGGTGGTTGGCGGTGGCTATTGGTGGTCGTCGATGGTGGTGGTGGTGGTGGCGACGATGGGTAGTGGTGACCCTTAAGATTAATACCATATTAGGATTATATATCAAATGGCGGTAGATCAGTAATTTTTAGTTTCTGTCTCAGTTTTGTCCCATGTTGTTCCACCTATTTTGGAGGAACAAGAAAATACCCTTTTTGTCCCATCTTGTCCCACCCTGTCCAGTCCCTGTCCCATGTCGCGCCAAACGTGGGACAGTGAATTTTTGTCCCGTCCCACCAGTCTGCATACCAAACGCACCCTCAAGAAACAAGTGCATCAGCCTAGTCCATCAAAAGATAGTCCGTAAATCAAACAACATTTCGTTGGTGAATTCACATAACTTTAACAACAAAATATGGAAATTTTGAACCAAATTAGCTTTCAATAGCTACACATAATCTATACCATATATATATATATATATATGTAGCTAACATGAGTCACTAGCTATATATTTATATATATCTACACATAATCTATTCATATACATATATTTATATATATACATATAATCAACACATCAATCGTTTTCCCAAAATCATTCTCACTTTTCTCATTTCATCCACCACCATCGCCACCACCTCTTATACTTCTTCCTTAATCGCAAACTCCGCATTTTGCATCAAACCCTCCATCTCAATCCCCAATTTGTCCATCAAAGCTTCCCAATATGTGTCTGGTTTAAGAGAGAAGATGAATGAAAGATAGATATACCGAGTGAATCTCGTAAAGTCTGAATTTTTGCAGATGGGCAGCAACAAGAAGCTATCATTTACCAACAACAGCAACAAGAAGCTGCCATTATTAGTTGAACACAATAGCAGCAAGAAGTTGCCATGGCCGACAACAGAGAAACGAGAAACCATGGCTTCCAAGAAAAGAGAAACCATTGTTGGATCTCGTCTCCATGGCCGACGATGTAAGGATTTTAGGGAAAAAAGGAAAACAATAAATTAGACTACTAGGGCCAAACCTGATGTGGAGATCGACGGGAATGGATGCGATGATGAAGATATCGGTGATGGAGATGAGAGACAACAGATCGATGAAGTATGGAGGAGGAGGCATAGGTCTAAGAGAATTAGATGTTAGGGCACCGCTTATGTAACACCCTCAAATTTGGAAAGAGCAACTAATTTAAAATTTTCAATATTGCCTCAAAGAAAGATAAAATCTCTTACAACAAGTCCATTCTTGAAATACTATTCTAGATTTAACCATCAACAAAACAGATAGAATCTTACATAAATACTAATAAAAAGGTCGGGTGTCATTAAACCCAAATACATGTTGCTATTCCCAAGATAATTGTGGAACACTTCACCAAGCTACTCACCCTCGTGCATATAACTAGTACCCATCTCTTCACAGTGTCGATAGTACCCTTCCCCAACCGGAACCAGATGTACATGCCGACAAATAAAAAGGTTAGGCTAACGCCTAGTGAGTTCAAGAGTTTTCAACACGAATAAATATATTGTTAAGAGGGAAGAATGCAATTTAAATCATAATCTTTCAAAATGAATTACCTTAAATATGGAAATGACTCGTTTTCCAATAACATGCATTTTTAAAGATGAATACCCCAATACAAAACAATCTTCATAAAGTGATACAACCCAAAATTCACTCAAAATGTGAATAGAAATTGAACTCCCAATTTATAAAAACGCGGATAAAACTTTATATCCCAAAACACCCAAGACACGGGTGAGGCATAATACTCAACCCATAAATCATGGATAAAAATTCATATATATATATATATATATATATATATATATATATATAAAACGTCACCGAAAACATTGATACTAAAACTCAATACCCAAAACAACACCTTTCGGTGACGGGGGAGACCCGATTCCATATAATGTGGTGGAACACAAAGTAAGCCACATACTATGTTATTAAGACCAAGTCATATATAAAGATACACGCATTGGATGTCGAGCTTGGTAGCTTTAAATGTACACCCACATAAAGTCAACTTCAACCACATAGGGTCCTTAATTGAGTTATCCTCATCCAATGACGCTTACTAGCACGTAGGACGTATACCATACCATCGATGCCTAACCGTGCCTCAATGTGGAAAACTAGCGTTCCATCATCGGATGTAATGATTCTATTAGCATGAGGGACTTACACCATACCGTCGATGCCGATCCGTGCCTCAATGGAGAAAACTAGCGTTCCACCATTGGACGTAATGATTTCAAATGAATGACACACGCACTCGAAACACGTAAATCTCGAATAGATGTAAATCATGACCAAAGCTCTACGCTGAGCTATCAAAACTGGACAAATGACCCCAAAATCCAACATAATCAAATACCGAGCCACAAGCTCTGTTAACCAAAAGGTTATTTGTTAAAAGCAATAAAACGCAATCGACCAACGTTTATGCAAACACATGCTCCAAAATACATGAATAAACTCCAACACAACTTAGATTGAGACAGGTCATTTTCCAAACAAGTTTATACCATTGAGTTTTTCAAAACGTCTCATAACACAAGGTTTCACATTTCTCCAAAACACACACTAAAAGTGCATTTACCCCAAAGGATTTACACTCGTAAAATAAATCGTTAAAATGTCAATACCTAATATTTACTCATCGAAATACATGAAATACATCTTTTCCCAAAACCAAAAAGATTTACAATTTCCGAAATGTTCACAAGATCGGGAATGACCAAAACCCAATGACCCACACGTTTGTACTTTCAAAACATACCATAACACAACCAAGGACGGATCCAAAGAGGTTTATACGGTGGCACGTGCCACCGTATTATTTCTCCGCCGAAAGGTTAAAATTTTTACGTTTATGAAAGGTGCAACCGTATCGGTTTAGAAGGTGCCATCGTATGATATTTAAAAGTTAAGAAGGTGCAACCGTACCTCGTAATCAACCAAAAAAAGCTCTTGAAATCAACCAAAAAACCAAAAAAACTCTTGAAATCCACCAAAATACCGAAAAAATCCCTCAAAATCAATAAAAAAACATAAAAGTTCCTCGAAATCAAGCAAAAAACTTTAAAAATACCTCGAAGTGGTGAAATTAAGCTATAAACACATCGGACGATATTTAACGTTGGTAAAAAGATGAAAACACGTTGATAACAAAAGGGTCTTTTATAATTATTTTTTTTACTATATTACATGGTGCCACTGCATTAAAATAATTCTGGATCCATCCCTGAATACAACCATGCATATTTCCAACAAACTCTAAAATTCATTTTTACCAAATAACCTCCATTTACACAATAAATCACCAAAACACTTTCTTTCATGATTTATTTATCAAATCGTCCAAAAATCCCAATTGTGGGTGTTTTACAAGGTTTATAAAGTGAAACACTTCAAATAAATAAAACTCACCAAATAACCCAACAATTGATAATCTCATTTGATAGTCCAAGATCACTAAATCCTAGAGAGAGAAAGTAGAGAGAGAGCAATGTAAGCACAAATCTTAGATTGTAATGAATGTGTCGTGAATCTTCTTACAAGGAACCAAGACCAAAGGGACTTAAATACCCTTGGTCAATACAACACAATATTTGACTCTAAACACAGTATTTGACCAAGCCTATAAATACAATGATTACTATAAAATCAGACCTAACAATCTCCCCCTTAGTAATCATTGGCGCTTTGGTCTTCAAAAATCATCTTCTAAATCAGCACGGACCATAAAAGCGACTTTATGAAGCAATCTGCCTTTTAAAAGAAAAATTCTTCTCAGCATCTTTCAGTTTGATTTGTCTTTGTTGCCTTTGACAAGTCTGGACCAGTAGCTTGTGCTCTAAACGACACACCTCTTTTGAAAGACCTTGAATGAACTGTGGTGGTCGGAGCAGGAACATCAAAAGAATTAAAATGGCTGAGAGAATAGAATCTTTGAGCGAATCTTGATCAGCAGATAAACGTTTGAGCTCTTTGTCTCTTTAACTTCTCCTTGACTTCTATGATTTCTCCCCCTCATGACCTTGATGATCGGGGTCAACTAGGTCATGCAAATATTGGAGACGAGACAGCGTAAGATCTGCAAAATCAAAGAAACAGAGAAAAGAAGGTTTGCGCTACAAGTTGGTTGCGCAAAGTTAGGTTTGCGCTAACAGAAGGAAGCGCAAAGTGATATTTGCGCGACATGCAGGAAACGCAAAACATGCTTTGCGCTAGAAGCTGTTGGCGCAAATTAAGCTTTTCTCTACCAACTGGTGACGCAAATCTGACTTGGAGTCTGAAAATTTTTACCTGATTAGCTCTTTGATCCCCCCTACACAAATGCACTAAATTTGACAATTCAAGTTAGCATTCATATAGAAAATCAGATACTCCCCCTCAAAAACAAATATGATCTTTAAGAAAAATTCTCCTTTTTCACTCCCCCTTAAATAATGCTCAAATCCATTAAGATATAAATGAAAACACAATGATTGAAACATCAATGTAGAAAGAAAAATATACTGAATATGTATTTTGAAATGACTAAATATATAAAAATTTAAACAAAAACAAATAAAATTCTACTTAGTAAAATATCACAATAAAATCCATCAGATGAAATCAAATGTATGTATTTGGATATAGAAACAAGTTTTATTGCATATCAAGTGAAAACATGTTCAGTTTCAAATACTTTCATCAATTTATTCAGTGTGCTCGCATGTGAACTTCGATTAACTTCAAGAAAATGCAATTCTAAAAATAGAATAGAGAACTTTGCAAATAATCACACTAATCCATCAAAAATTCAGACTTTCACAAATTTATAGGTTTATTACAACTCAAACATATTACCAAGTATCATGAGATGTGTGCTCAATAGCATCATTTAGCAATGTGCACTATGGCATCTTTACATGAGTGTGCTCTTTGGCATCTTTTAAGCTTGTGCACTTTGGCATCTTTTAAGCTTGTGCACTTTGGCATCTTTTAATCAAAAAGTTTATTAAGTAAAGAACATGCCGTAAACGTAACTTTCTATCTGACCCTATTGCAGGATTTGGGTCAGCCGCTCCCAGACCAGTTGGCCTTAGGGACTAGGTGTCAATCACCCCTTGGAACTTACTCTCCCAGATCAGAAAGGCTACATCGATACATCCTAAACCCATTCATACCAGTAGAACATGGCTTTCGATCTGATTTTATAGAAGGATTTGGGTTCGATCACTCCCAGATCAAATGACCTTAGGGGACCAGATGACAAGCATCCCATAGAACTTACTTTCCCAAACCAGAAAGGTCACAGGTACAAACTTTTAAACTTAGAGATTTCTGATTTATAAGAATTTAATAATCATCTCAAACACAAGGTTTTACATCTAAGTGCTTAGCCCATATTTTCATTACGATCCAAAATTTCGACTTTTTAGGTTTTCTAAGCATTGTAAACTATAAATATTCCGAATCACACAACTTTAAAGCAATATCAAAAGTTACAAACATGTTGCTGACTTTTCGACTTTTGTTAGACTTGAAAGATGAACATATAAAACTTCAATATAAACAAAGCAACTTGAAAATTTATCCTATACACACATTTTATTCAAAAGAAAGAAAATTGTAAAAAATTTACTTTATAGAATAAAATTTGTGAAGGTTTAAACTTTTAAATTCAACATGCCGAGATTTGAAAATTGAAACATTTGATCGACAGGTTTATATTCAGTTGAAACAAAATAGAATTCAATAATATCATCTTCCACATTAAGAATAAAGAAATTGTGACTCATTTGAAAAAAAATTGGGTTGAACAAATTCAGGGTTTGAATAAGATTGATCAAATTCTTTAAAACATTTGAGAAAACTGGAACAACATCATTAACAGAGATAGATGCAGCGGAATTAAGTAGATCTACTCACAGTTTCTCATTAGTCAGAAGTTAAAACTTTGAAGAACGAGTTCTAGACTGACATGTCTAGAAGTCATAGTCTTTGAAGCACGGGTTCTGAGCTGAATCAGAAGCCAAAATGTTGACAATGAAGTCCGGGTCTTGAGCTGAGTTACTCAAGAGCCATTGTCTTGACATTGAAGTCCGGGTTTTGAACTGCTGTGTTCAAAAGCCATTGTCTTGACATTGAGGTGCGGGTCTTGAACTGTGTTATTCAAGAGCCATTTTTCTCTACTTTGAGGTGCGGGTCTTGAACTGTGATATTCAAGAGCCATTGTTTCTCTTACTCCCCCTTGACATGAGATGTCTGCAACTTTAAATCAGATTGATATTTGGGTACCCACTTGAATTTGGGCCCGTGTTTGTTAGTTGCAGTTCTTATGGGGAAAAATTTGTTAGATTTAACACGATAAGCATAAGAGAGATGATCACAAGAATGATAAACACAATCATCAGAAGAATACAAAGCATAATCATCTGAACTAGAATCAGAAGAAGAATATGAGACATTTTTGGAAATTTGAAACATTTGCTTTATAGAATATTTTGAAATTTTATTACAATAAGCAAATGAATCACTTTTATAATGTTTGTCTACATATCGAACTTCATCAGTCTGAGAATCAGTAGATGTCCGCTTTGCTTTCCATATTTGCCTTGATCGAGCGCTCAAAGTCCTATCTGTAAGAATTGAATCGGAAGAATTAGAACTGTCAGAAAGAACTGTATCTTGTTTCTTCGACTTCTTTGACCTTCTTGTTTTACGCTTAGGTTTATAATATTAATCATTGAGTGTAAAAGAATCATCAAGAATTTTAGACTCAATATTTAAATCAGAAGAAATAATTTTATCTAAGCAACCAATCTGATCAACTAATAAATCTGAATTTACCTCGGAGTCGGAATTATTTTGAGAAAAGATTTTAAAATTGGAAACTTTCTTTTTGTTTTCCTTAAAATCAAAAGAAAGGTTAGAAATAGAATCTGGTTTTTCAGAAAATAAATTTTCTTCAAGACTAGAAGTCATGAAAGAAAGAAAAATATCATATTCAATTTCCTTTAAAATATTTTGATCTTCTATCTTATCTTCAAGATCGATGATTTTGCTTTCTAATACTAACGGAGGAGTATATTTCTTAGAATCATAAATGATTGGAGAAATATTTTCCTTATTAGAATTAGGAGCATAATGATCAACAAAATCATCAAACATTGAAGATTTAACAGGAGATATATCATTTAAAACTTTTCTGCCTCTTCTTGATTTATCAGGAAAATATTTGGCATTTTCAAACGTGTAAACAAAAGGAATTTTCTTCTTCTTATTATTCGTTCTTTTCTCATTTTCGATATCTAACACTTGCTTTTCACTCATCCAATCAATTTTAAATTGAGGAGCATATTTAGCAAGAGTTAGATAATCGTATTTATATAAAGTTGAGGGTTTTTCAATCGCATTGTTTAAACAATGTGAATTTTTAAAACCAAGTCCCCATTTTTCTTTTAAAGCTTCTTCACTCCTTGGTTTGTTCATAAAAATTGTTTGTTCAGATTGGTTCCTCCGATATAACTTTTCTTCTAATTTATTTATTTTATCTGAAAATTCATCTTTTAAAGTAGTCATAGCAGTCAAAGACTCAATATAAGTCTTACTTGAATTTTCCAAATCATCCAATTTCTTTTGAAAGATTTCTTTAGTATTTTCTAAAATAGATTTTTCATCTTTCAAAGAAATTTTCAGTTTGTCAATCAAATCTGACTTTTCTGTATTTAAATTCTTTTCAGATAAAAGCTTCGAGCGAAGATCAGATAAAGCAGATATAATTATGTTCATTTGAGAGGTAATGAAATTGTAATCAAACTCTGAATATACCTCATCTTCATCAGATTCAGAATCATCTGACTGATCATCTCCAACCAAGCACATCTGAGCGATCTCGACATTTGCAGCTTCATCGTCGGAATGATCCAGCCAGAATTCCTCTTCTACAAGTAAAGCAGTTACGTTCTCTCTTTTCTCGACCAGCTCCAATTTCTTTCGATAGTAGGCTGAGTCCCTAACCTTCTTTGCTCGACACTCCTTTGAAATATGCCCCGACTTTCCATGGTTGTAGCAAGCAACAGTCTTTGGCTCGGGTACTTTGACTTTAGAACCGGAAGTGAAGCGAAGATTGTTGGAACTCGATCTTGGTTGGAACTTTTTCTGGTAATGTTGTGAGAGAAGGATCATTGCTTTCTGCAGTGCCTCACCATCGTCATCAGTTGACCCGTCGTAAGCACTATCAGACAATGCTTGATTAGCCAGATGGCTCGTGAGGAGAGCAACCGGGTCCACTGACTTCTTGTTCTTTTTCTCCAGTTTGGCCTTCTTCTCTATCACAATGCACTCATCAGTCAGCAAGATCTCAAACATCTCTTGGATCTGCATTGTGGATATTCTGACATCATTCCACAGTCTGTGGCAAGATTTGTTCCACTCTGGTTGAAGTGCATTGAGGAATTTCAGATTTGTTTCAAGCTCAGTCTTTTCTACTTTGATTTTCCTCAGATCATTAATCACGGCACAAAATCGGTCATACACAGTCTTTAGTGGCTCCCCGTCCTTGGCTTTGAATTCTTCAAAATTATTCATGTAACACGTATGCCTGAGTTGAGTTGCAACTGAAGAACCAAGCATAATCTTCTCAAGTTGTTGCCACATCAGATTAGGATAAGTTTTGAAACAATCAATCCTGTTGTATATAGAGTTTGGCAAGGCTAGCATCAAATTTGCTTTAATATCACGATCAGCTTGATATGCCGACAACTCTTCAGGTGAATATTCTTTAGTGGGCTTATATAATCCAGAAGCCAATTTGGGTTTTTCAAACGGTCCTTCAGATAGAATGATCAACATGTCGTTACCATTCTTTTGACGTTCAATGAAGTTCAGGAACCGATCTTGCCACTGTGTAAATTCATTTTCATCAATCAGCACTGGTGGACGATTTTCAGTACCCAAAGACATCATAAGATCACTTTTGTAGAACTGGGCTTGATAAGCAAATTTGTCAAAATCCATATTTCAGAGAATCCAGAAAAATTCTAAGTCTGAGACTGGCGCAAAGTTGATCTTTTCGTGAGACGCTGGAGACGCAAACGGTTCTTTGCGTGAACAAGAAGTGGCGCAAAGAAGCTTTGCGTGATGCACTAGAAACACAAATGTTACTTTGCGTGAGCAGAGGAGACGCAAAACGAACTTTGCGTAAGTCGTTGAAGACGCAAACCAAGCTTTGCGTGATGCGAAGGATACGCAAACTGAACTTTGCGTAAGTAACTTGAAACGCAAACTGAAGTTCTCTTTAGCCGAGGAATGCGTAAACTTTACTTCTCGTGAGCTGTTGGAGACACAAACCAAGCTTTGCGTGAGTAGCGGGAGACGCGAAGTTTACTTTTCTTGATGCACGGGAGACGCAAAGTTACACTTTGCGTGATAGGAGGAAGACGAGAACTTCACTTCGTGTAATGCTTGGAAGGCGTAAAGATAGCTTTGCGTGAATAACTTGTAACGCAAACTGAGCTTTGCGTGATACAGATGAAGCGAAAATCTGTAACAAACTGAAACAAAATTAGGAAGATCAAGCATACAACTGAAGAACTTGCGCAAACCGAATGATGAACTCGCGCAAAGTACTATGAACTGACGCAAAGTAGAGATCTAGCGCAAACCGAATAAAATCAAGAAAAACTCGCAAAACTTGATTATAGCCATGAAATTTATACAACCAATACACACAAAATTTATCGAAAACAAGATTCTAACACTTTTCAATCAACAAAATCGATTAAAAACAACAAAATCAAGATTTTGTGAATAGCACAGTACGTGAAAAACGAATTTTCAAAATCTCCAAAAATCTCAAAATCGACAATCAAAAACAGGTTTTCTTGAAATTTGATGTGAATCAAAAATGTTTAACATGTAAAAACGGATCCAACAAACCAAATTTCAACGAATTTCAAACACAAACAGGGCCGAATTTGATGAAAAATCTAAAAACGAGATTTTCTTGAAAAATTCAAGAAAATCGATCAAATTTTCAGATTATTTCACAAATTCAGATACTAAAAACGATTCTCTCAATTCTCTCAAGATCTAGAATGACTCTGATACCAATTGATAGTCCAAGATCACTAAATCCTAGAGAGAGAAAGTAGAGAGAGAGAGAGCAATGTAAGCGCAAATCTTAGATTGTAATGAATGTGTCGTGAATCTTCTTACAAGGATCCAAGACCAAAGGGACTTAAATACCCTTGGTCAATACAACATAGTATTAGACTCTAAAAACAATATTTGACCAAGCCTATAAATACAATGATTACTATAAAATCAGACCTAACATCATTTAAAACATATAAACATTTAAAAATTGACATTTTGGCATGTACACCGTTTTCACAAATTAACTTGAACTCATCTTGCTAGATTTAGGCTAAATCTAGATTTCACCCCCAACTTAAGTTTCCATGAAGGAACTTGAATCCACAAGCAAATCCTTCCAAAAACCTAGATCCACAAGTTTCCAACCATAAATATTAATATTCAATCATTTAGAATCGTATTCATATCCATAAATATTCATATTCAAACGAGAAGACCAGTAGAGTTCCAAGTGGGGGATCGTGTAATGTTAAAGGTGTCTCCATGGAAAGGCTTGATCAGGTTTTGGAAGCGTGGGAAGCTAAGCCCCCGTTTCCTTGGGCCGTTTACTATTCTTGAGTGCATCGAACTCCAAGCTTACAAGTTGGACTTACCGCTGTAGATGGACGGGATTCATCCCACTTTCCACGTGTGTTATCTACGAAAGTGCTTAGCGGAAGAAAAAAGTGTTATTCGTTTGTCCGAGATTCGAGTAGATGATAATTGTTGCATGGAAGACCCCAATGCCATTTTGGAAAGAGTAATCAAGAAGCTACGACACAAAGAGGTAGCAATGGTAAAGGTTCAATGGAAGCACCACCGTGGCACCAATGTGACTTGGGAGGCAGAAGAAGACATGAGGCGTAGATACCTCATTTATTTAGCTAGTTGGATTTCGGGGACGAAATCATTCCCAAGTTGTGGAGGATTGTAACACCCCGAATTTACATTGTATTGATTCTATCGTTCAGACTCCTAGTCTTTTGTACTTTAATCTTAGTTATTGCACGTTATCCTATTCGTGGGAATCGCGTGTTCCTAGCCAAGTTCATGTGTCAAGTCCTGATTTTTGGATGAAGGGGACAGTGGATCACGCGACTTAACTCGCGGCTTGGAGTCGTGGCACTAGACGCGTAGTCCACTGTTTGTCTAACTTCTCAGGGACACGGGCGACTTATGCCTCGACTTAAGGCCGCGGCATAACCCGCGGAACTCCTCTGGACGCCCAAATACGGGTTTCTTCCCCATTTTTCTCATTTATTGCAAGTGT
Organism: Arctium minus; assembly: GCA_954870635.1. Lineage (NCBI taxonomy): Eukaryota > Viridiplantae > Streptophyta > Magnoliopsida > Asterales > Asteraceae > Arctium > Arctium minus. Next base: position 68,118,484 of record OX941092.1, on the reverse strand, counting down.
GGACTAAGGATAGCAATTTTGGAACCCTAGGTAAGTCTTCTCTCATCTTGTCTCATTTATTGATCTATCACAAGCATTTATGGAGGTTTAATGCTTGGTTAGGGTGAACTTTAGGTGAACCTAGCTTGTATCGTCATCTCAAGTCTTCAACTCTCCATCTACCATTTCTAGGGTTTGGTTCCTTTTGGGAAAACTACCAAGGTGAGCTCATACACTCTTTACAAAACTTTATACATGTCAAAGGTAGATTTTGAATACCTAAATATCTCCCCTTTCATATATTTGATTCATGGAATTTGTGCTAATACTAACTTTTGGAGATATTAGAGTTCATGGTAATTTTTGGGAAATGTAGATTTATGAACCTCAATAATGTTCTTTTAGCTTGCTTGTACTCGGGACATGCTTTTAAATGAATGGAATTTACTATGTAAAATTTATGGATTTGAGAATATTGAACTTGTGGTTAACTGCGGATAAGTTTGCATATTGGTTTACAACATGTTTTGGGATTTGAGACATAAAAAGGGGCATTTATATTTTGACTAGTGATCTTTTGGTAAATAATGGAAATGGCTTTGGTGGAAATCACTCTTCATGTCATTTATGCATATCATCAATTGTTGGGAATATTCGTTGGGCCTTATGAGCATTATTTGGCCTATTTGTTGCATTTGGGAGTCATGACCCCGTAAGTTGTTATATTGTTATTCCGGCGTTGGGACGACTAGTTTCCCACATCGAGGCACGTTTAGGCATTGGATTGGGTTGCAAGTCCTACGTGCTCAAGTATTACGATATTGGATGAGGAGCTCGACGTAAGGACCCTTTGGGGTTGAACTTGAGTGTCCGTGGGTGTAAGTTTAAAGTCACTGAGCCTGACATCCCTTGCGTGTACTTTATTTGTGTATTGGCTTTACTGACTCATCAAATGGATTACTTTTGTGTTCCGTCATTTGTGTTAGTAAGCGGGTCTCCCCCGTTAACCCAAGAAGTACTTGTTACATTTAAGAACATTATTATTATTGTCATTATCACAAATGGGTTTCTTTACTTACTTTTACGTTCGATTATTTTAACTGCAAACGTTTGATCTCACTAGGCTTTAGCCTAACACTTTTTCTTAAAATGACACGTATAACAGGTCAGGTTTCCGGTGGGGTTCGTCGGGACTGAGTGGATGGCCTTGGGGTCGAGAGTGGTCTTTTTGGGAGATGTCTAGACCGGTATTTTGATAGCGGACACATTTTTGGAAAAATAGCAACACCCGATACTAATCTTTCTTTTTTTTAAGTTAGATTATTAGGTTGTTAAGTGTATTCTTCAATTGATCAATTGTAAAGGTCATAACTTGTTTCCCCGTTTTATCGGGATGATACTTTGGGATTGTTTATATCATGTTTTATATCCCCAGGTTTACCAATTTATAGCCAGCATATTGCAAAATCTTCGAATTTTAATTTCTCTAAAATTTAGGGTGTTACAGAGAGTTATAAAGAAATGAAGAATGAGGCTGAAAATCACGACTTTATGCACACTGGTACCTCCATGCGATTGTGCCATGTTATAGTGACAATATCACAATCGCGGGAATAATCGCTCAGATTGTACCGAACGTTTTTAGCCTTCAGCGATTGTGACAGGCTATAGTGACAATGTCACAATCGCTGGAACTATAGCCAAACATGTACCGAACATTGTTTGGGCCATAACTTCTTCGTTTTTGCTCCGATTTAGCTCCGGAAAGAACCGTTGGACTCGTAATTGAATTCTTCATATAGGAAGATGTAACACCCTAAAAATAGGAATAATAAAAATCCGAAAAACGGACATGTGGTATACGAAAATTGCCATAGCGAGAGCCTCCTAAAAATGGGGAAATATTTAAACCTGTTTAATTACAGTTGTAATTTAACGGAAATAGACAACAACCAACTAATCTAATTCCTATAATAGAAAGGAGATTACAAAAAGGGTGTCGTCTAATAATCCAATCAATGCCTTCACCAAAAAGTACGCCCCAATGCACCTTCCCCAAGCTCTCACCAAGGACCGACTAAGCTTGCTTAGAAGCGGCGCCACTAGAACCTGAGATACACATCGACACCAAACAAGTGTTAGGCCAAAAGAGCCTAGTGAGTTGTATAAGCATTAATAATCCAAACAATAGCATAATACTTATCAGCAGTTAAGGAGAAGTTTCTCATATGTGGAGTCAATGGGGGAGACCCATAGCACCAATCAAGTTCCACCCAAAGAATCGATACACCTTGATGCCAACAACCATGAGTGACATCCGAAAGGCCCGGCACACCCGAGGACTACAACCATGGCATTACCCCGAATGATGGAGGTTTAGGCGCATACCTTAAGGTGGCACCAGAGACTGTATCCTCCTAGTGTCTACCGACTTGGTTCGTCCAACAACATCATTAGTAGGTCTCAAGGCATATAATGTGCATGAATAATCACAATACCAACCATGGGTAAAATATTAGACCATAACTTTCTCACATTGTATATAGTCTATAACAAGGTTAGTATGAATGAATTAGCATAAACATAATCGTAACTCCACTTCATAGTGACTCAAATATTATATCATCCCAATCCCATAGTATATACTTCATCAAGCAATAACAAGCAACTTATCATGGAGTAATTATCAAATAATCCCAACAACCCAAAAGTTAGGTCAAACCACCCATATAGACCATTGTCCAAGATTAACCCATACAAATATGTTTCCCATTTATTTAAGGTCAAAGAGTCTCATTACCACTTTAGAAAAGCTCATCTATGTTTAAAATGGTAGCTTAGACTTACACATAAGAAATCCACAAGAAACCAAGTATTATGAGTGAATAGTTCAAATACTGATAAATGCCAATAATAGGAAATGAAATATGATGTGTATCTAGTTTTGACAAAGGTTTAGAAACTCACAATCTAGGTTTTGGGTTAAAACCTAGAAAATAGCAAACCCTAGAAGAAGATGAAGTGGAGACTTGAAATTTTGAGATTCTTGGTGAAAACTTGCACTAGATTTCTTGATCAACCCTCTTGAGTTCAATAAATGCTTCCAAGTCAAAAGTTAGGTGTGTATTAAAGAAGGAAGAGGTTTGGGGTTGAAAATCGCCCCTAAGAAGCTCTCAAAATCGCTGGAACAAAGAGAGAAATGAGAACCTTAGCTAAAATCCTGTTTGGTCAAGTTTTTATACCCACAGAGGCAGGGTGCGACATTGCCCTGGGCATTGTCGCTGGGGCATTGTCGCTGGACAACCCAAGCCTTCTGTCTCCCCCGGGCGACTATGCCACTGCGACAAGAGACGTTAAACCTTAAAATGAGGGTAACTAGAGTACTATTAAGCGAGATAGTTTACCAAGGATTTTCCGGATATTACAATCCTCTCCAACTTATTTGGATTTCGTCCCCGAAATCCCTTCCTAAGGGAACAACTAAGGGTATCGTTTCTTCATATCATCTTTGGACTCCCAAGTGACTTTAGCACCCCAATGGTGCTTCCATTGTACTTTGACCATGACCACGTCTTTATGTCGTAACTTCTTCACCTTTGATTCCAGTATTGCCTCCGGTTCTTCTACGCAACGATTCTCGTTGTCTACCCGAATTTTCGTCAAAGGAATCACACTATCTTCTTCGGCCAAGCACTTACGAAGGTAACATACGTGGAAGGTAGGGTGGATTCCGTCCATCTCTGGCGGTAGGTCTAAACGGTAAGCTTGAAGTCCAACCTTCTATAGAATGGCGGACCGAGGAAACGGGGGCTAAGCTTCCTACGTTTTCCGAACCGGATGATCCCTTTCCATGGGGATACCTTTAACATGACGCGATCGCCCACTTGAAACTCGACCGACCTTCTCTTCTTGTCCGTGTAACTCTTCTGTCGGTCTTGAGCCACCTTCAACCTTTCTCTAATCTCTTTCACTTTGTCCGTCGTCTCTTGAACTATTTCCGGTCCGGCGAATTGCTTCTCGCCCGCTTCTAGCCAACAAACCGGAGTTCTACACTTCCGTCCATACAACGCCTCGAACGGTGCCATTCCAATACTAGAATGGTAACTGTTATTATAAGTGAACCCTACCAACGGTAGATGTGAGTACCAGCTCCCACCAAAGTCAATAACGCACGACCTCTACATGTCCTCGAGTGTCTGAATTGTCCTCTCGCTTTGACCATCTATTTGAGGATGGTAAGCCGTGCTCAGATTTAATCTTGTGCCCAACTCTTTCTGTAGACTAGCCCAAAAGTTTGAAGTGAACCGACTGTCCCTATCCGACACAATGGACTGTGGAACTCCATGTCTCGACACCACCTCATCAATATATAGATTGGCTAATTTCTCTATTGGCAACGTCTCTCACATAGAAAGGAAGTGTGCGCTATTGGTTAGACGGTCAACAATCACCCAAATAGTGTCATGGCCTCGCAAGGTCTTCGGTATCTTTGTTACGAAATCCATGGTGATGTTGTCCCACTTCCACTCGGGAATGGACAATGGTTGCAAACTCCCGTACGGCCTTTGATGCTCCGCTTTGACTTGAAGGTGCGTGACACACCTCTCCACATAGTTAGCCACGTCAAGTTTCATCACCGGCCACCAATAGTTTAACTTTAAATCTCTATACATCTTGGTGCTACCGGGATGTATAGAATACTTCGACTTATGTGCCTCTTCTAGGAGTAGTTCTCGATTTCCACCAAGCTTTGGCACCCAGATTCGGCCTTGAAAAAGTTTAAGCCCACAACTATCTTCCGTCAATAACCCACTTTGCTTCACCATAACTTCATATTTGAGTTTTTCTTCTTTCAGTGCTTCTGTTTGACACGTCTTGATGTTCTCTAGTAAACTTGATACCACGTCAATCCTAGTGAGGGATAACTTAACACCACCTTCATAACTCCTCCGACTCAACGCATCTATCACTACGTTGGTCTTGCCGGGATGGTAGAGCAATTCACAATCATAGTCCTTTAGTAACTCAAGCCACCTTCTTTGCTGCATGTTGAGCTCTTTTTGATCGAAAATGTACTTAAGACTTTTGTGATCGGTAAAAAAGGTACATTTCGTCCCGTACAAATAGTGCCGCCATAACTTCAAGGAAAAGACCACCGCCGCCAACTCCAAGTCATGAGTCAGATAGTTCTTCTCATGGTCCTTTAGTTGTCGTGACACATAGGCTATCACCTTTCCCCATTGCATCAACACACACCCGAGACCCATCTTGGAAGCATCACTATATACCACGAAGTCATCTGATCCCTCGGGTAGGGATAGAGTGGGAGCTTCGCACAACTTCTTCTTGAGCGTTTGAAAGGCTTGATCATGTGCGTCAGTCCAAAGGAATTTGACATTCTTCCTCGTGAGGGAGGTGATTGGTGAAGCTATTTTGGAGAAGTCTTGAATAAATCGTCTGTAGTAACCCGCCAATCCTAAGAAACTTCGGATCTCCGTCGGACTCGTTGGCAGTTCCCAGCTCATCATCGCCTCGATCTTTGTCGGGTCTACCTTTACTCCGTCTTTAGATACCACATGGCCCAAGAATTGTACCTCTTGAAGCCAAAACTCACACTTCGAGAACTTTGCGAACAATCTTTCTTTTCGGAGAACTTCTAACACTTCTCGCAAATGTTTCCCATGCTCGGACTCATCCTTTGAGTAGATCAAAATGCTGTCGATGAAAACGATCACGGATTTGTCCAAGAAAGGGCGACACACGCGATTCATTAAATCCATGAATACGGCCGGAGTGTTGGTCAAACCAAAGGGCATCACCAAAAACTCGTAGTGGCCGTATCTCGTTCGGAAAGTCGTCATCGGAATGTCCTCGATCTTCACTCCAACTTGATGGTATCCGGACCGAAGGTCGATCTTTGAAAAACATCCCACACCTTGAAGTTGATCGAAGAGGTCGTCAATGCGAAGTAAAGGGTACTTGTTCTTTACCGTGACTTTATTCAGCTCTCAATAGTCGATGCACATCCGCATAGATCCATCTTTCTTCTTCACGAACAAAATCGGAGCTCCCCAAGGCGACGAGCTCAGTTGAATGAATCCTTTCTCTAGGATCTCTTGGAGTTGCGTCATCATCTCTTGCATCTTGGTCGGGGCCAAACGGTAGGGTGCACGGGCTATCGGGGTCGCTCCCGGAGTAAGGTCGATTTGAAACTCCACTTGACGTTTCGGCGGTAACCCGGGTAAATCTTTTGGAAAGACGTCCGGGAAGTCTTGCACGATCTTCACGTCCTCTACCAACTTCTTTTCTTTCTTTGCATCCACCACATAAGCTAGATACGAAGGGTAACCCTTCGTTAGGAATTTTCGGGCTTTAAGAGAGGAGATGATGGGATTGCATCTCTTCCCTTTTTCTCCATAGACGGTGACCACGCCACCTTCCGGCAAAGGCACACGGATAATTTTCTTGGATCAAATAATGTCGGCCTTATGCCTCGACAACCAATCCATGCCTAAGACCACATCGAAACCGCCTATAGTCATAGGTAATAAATCTATTCCAAAAAGAGTTCCCATCGATCTCTAGAGCACAACCCATGAAGCATTCTCGAATAATCACTTGGTCTCCATTAGCTACCTCTAGTATTAGAGCATCGGGGAGAATACTACTAGGGGTGATGAATTGCTTACAGATTGTATCCGACACAAAAGAACACGTAGCACCCGAATCAAATAACACACGAGCAGGCAAGGAGTTTACTAGGAACGTACCCGAAACAACATCGACGGTCTCCTTTGCCTCCTCGGTAGTCATCTGGAATGCTCGACTTGGCGCTCTCGACGGTTGCTCGACTCTTGCCGTCGACCCAAAAGAGCTCCCACGGTTGCCACCCACTAGCTTCGGACAATCTTTCTTCATGTGACCCGGTTCCCGACTTTCAAAACATACCGGCCCCCGGATGGGGCATTCTCGGATAGTATGTCCTTTCTTCCCACACTTGATATACTCGGTGGGCCCCGAGTGAGGTCTTGGATTGCATGGGCCAAAGTTCTTGGTCTTACACTTGTGGCACCATCTCTTTTCGTGACGGTTGTCTCCAAAGCTTCCACTTGCAAATGGTTTAGATTGACGAACGGGCCCAGATGTTCCTTCCCATTTCCGATTTTCCCCAACTTGACCTTTCTCTTCCTTCTCCGTAGCCATGTCGTCCTCCACAAACAATGACTCTTCAATAACCTCTTGTAGTGTTGATCCCTTAGCATTCCTCACAGCCGTCCTCATCTCGGCCGGTAACCCATGTTGGTAAGCTTTGATCTTTGACCTTTCATCAGGGACCAGATGTCTCACCAAGTTTAACTTCTCCAAAAAGAGCTTGGAGTAATCGGTGACAGACAAAACTCCTTTTTTCAAGCCTCTGAACTCTTCCTCCAGTTTGTCCAACGATCTCTCGCTGCAATATTTCTCCATGATTTTCTTCTTGAAAACCAGTCAAGTTAACTTACCCAAAACTTCGGGAGTGAGGGCAGATCGGGTGAGATTCCACCAAATCAAAGCCTCGCCTCGAAGCATTTGGGAAGCGAACTTAACCCGTTGCGAGTCATCACACTCACTAGATTCGAAGGCCATTTCCACCTCCTTGAGCCAATACATGCAAGTGACTGGATTGGCGGAACCTGAAAACTCTTTTGGGTTGCACCCCATAAAAGCTTTGTAGGTACATCCCTTGAACCTTCCCTTGCTCCTGATCACTATCTGTTCTTCAGTTACTACAACGGTCGGTCCACCACCCGACCCATTCACGATATTCTCCGCCATCGTCTCAGGTTGTCGGTGACTAGCATCTCGATCCTCCAGTAGCTTCATAAAGAACTCGTGTTGTTGTGCCATGGCCGAATTCATGGCTTGCATCATGCTATCTCTTATCCTTGTTTCCATAGTCACTTCCTCCATGATTTGATTAGCAGGTTCAAGATTGCGTCGTGGTACGTGTTCGGGTCCTCCGTCCAGGACATTGGCTGCGGGTGGCCCTTCAGTAGCCACGACCAAAGCAGGTTGGTCGGATGTAGATTCGTGTTCAACATGCCCATCCGGCGGGTTCTGCAGTCTGTTTCGTGTGTTTACCATGGTTATCTGTCACACACGTACGAGAAAGGAGGTTGAGAAAAGACTGAGTGAGTTGACTCGCGGCACGTACTAATACATTTATCAATTATCGTAACAATAGTAATTCAAGCATGCTTACGTAAGGCACATTCATAATAGCATTAGCTACGTGATATTATGATTGTGTTATACACAAGGATCCATAATACTTATCAGTAGTTAACGAGAAGTTTCTCATATGTGGAGTCAATGGGGGAGACCAATAGCACTAATCAAGTTCCACCCAAAGAGTCGATATACCTTGATGCCAACTACCATGAGTGACAGCTGAAAGGCTCGGCACACCCGAGGACTACAACCATGGCATTACCCCGAATGGCGGAGGTCTAGGCACATACCTTAAGGTGGCACCCAAGACTGTATCCTCCTAGTGTCTACCGACTTGGTTCGTCCAACAACATCATTAGTAGGTCTCAAGGCACATAATGCGCATGAATAATCACAGTACCAACCATGGGTAAAATATTAGACCATAACTTCCTCACATTGCATATAGTCTATAACAAAGTTAGTATGAATGAATTAGCATAAACATAATCGTAAATCCACTTCATAGTGACTCAAATATAATAGCATCCCAATCCCATAGTATATATTTCATCAAGCAATAACAAACAACTTATCATGGAGTAATTATCAAATAATCCCAACAACCCAAAAGTTAGGTCAAACCACCCATATAGACTATTGTCCAAGATTAACCCATACAAATATGTTTCCCATTTATTTAAGGTCAAAGAGTCCCATTACCACTTTAGAAAAGCTCATCTATGTTTAAAATGATAGCTTAGACTTACACATAAGAAATCCACAAGAAACCAAGTATTATGAGTGAATAGTTCAAATACTGATAAATGCCAATAATAGGAAATGAAATATGATGTGTATCTAGTTTTGACAAAGGTTTAGAAACTCACAATCTAGGTTTTGGGTTAAAACCTAGAAAATAGCAAACCCTAGAAGAAGATAAAGTGGAGACTTGAAATCTTAATATTCTTGGTGACAACTTGCACTAGATGTCTTGATCAACCCTCTTGAGTTCAATAAATGCTTCCAAGTCAAAAGTTAGGTGTGTATTAAAGAGGGAAGAGGTTTGGGGTTGAAAATCACCCCTCAGAAGCTCTCAAAATCGCTGGAACAAAGAGAGAAATGAGAACCCTAGCTAAATCCCGTTTGGTCAAGTTTTTATACCCACAAAGGGAGGGTGCGACATTGCCCAACGACTTTGCCCTGGGCATTGTCGCTGGGGCATTGTCGCTGGACAACCCCAGCCTTCTGTCTCCCCCGGGCGACTATGCCACTGTGTCATAGTCGCTGGTCAATGTCGCTGGTCACCAACAAGCTACTGGAAATTTGGAATTTCTTGCCAAATGGATCAGAAAATAAGTAGGGATTCCCGGGAGGTTATTCTAACTCAAAAATAGAGACGTTAAACCTTAAAATGAGGGTAACTAGAGTACTATTAAGCGAGATAGTTTACCAAGGATTTTCTGGATGTTACAGAAGACCATTAAATCTAACATTTAATCCCAAATCCCGTTTCCTCCATTTCTCTTAAAAGATCGATTTCTACACTAACTTGAAATAGTACTTACCCAAAATTACGGGTGTTGCACCATTGTCATAATTACATGACACATTCGTTGGGATGACCAACCACTTGGTAATCGTCGTTGCTATTGTGACATATGTCACAATTGCATGACACTATAGCCGGTACTACCACACTTTCAATACCATTGGTGCTATTGTGACAAATGTCACAACCATATGGCACTATAGCTGAGACGACCATATGTGGTTCTACCTTTACCGATTCACCGAGTTCAACACTTTTCTTCAATTGGGATGAAAATTCAGGGTGTTACAGCTTATTTGTTTAGATCTTATTTAGATATAAGAGGCTCTGAAACTTAAAAGAAAACAAACAATCTGAAATTCAAAAGGTTTGGTCGATTCAAACAAAAGTGCCAAATAAGTGCTGAAAACCCAAAAACAAACAAGCCCTTAAAATTTCCTAGCAGGGAAGAAACTTCTTGGTTGATTGATTCCAATACCATACGGATATTCACCACTAGCACCAGGGAAGAAACTACCTAGTTGATTGATTTCGACAGCACCATATGGATACCTAGTTGATTCATTACGACACTTGGTTGATCTCCACCATTACTACCATAGTCGACAATAAAGAGTGTCAATAGTTGCGGTATAATTTGATAGACAACGGTTTCAAACATTGTCACATCATTGTCGTCACCTAGCTCAAATATCTCCCTACTTAGAGGATTTTTAGAAATTAACCTAAACCTAACATTTTCGCCACACACTTAACCAAGACAGAATGTGTTGCTAGTGACGGCACATATAATATATGATTGTGCGCTCCTAACGACATATACTTTATAACACTATTAACCGTCTACAACAAACCACTATTTTAAATATATATGTTAACACTATCACTACGACGTGATTTCATATATGTTTAAGGAATTGTGATTGGGGATTGTGTTAGAGATTTAGGTTCTTTTTAGTAAACAACAAAAGCACAATTTAAAGACAAATAAAATCAGATTTGTAAAAAATCGAATCATATATTTTAGATGAGACAAGACGTGGGAATATTGCAGAAATAGGCAAAAAATGGCCAACCACCCAATTTATGGCGGTTAAACACATGTCGAACAACGATTGGTCGGTGATTTCAGAAAATCGCTACCAACCTCATTTCTGATGATTTGTTTTGCTTTTTGACGATTTTCTACAAAATTCACATATTTTCTCCTCTTTTTAGACATGTGGGTCCACTTCTTACAAAAAGCACAAATCGTTATTGGCAATTTTCTAGATCATTTTGTTCCGACATGAAAAAGTTGGTCATTTTGTAACAATCGTTACGTAAATAGGTCATCTTGTGAGATTCGTGAGATCCAATATAAACCACAAAATCATATTAAATTAGGAAATTAGATGGGAATTTCGATACTTGTTGTTGATACTTTATAAATATTGATGTTTCATTTAGGAGATGAGTTTTGATTTCAAATTAGTAGATAATTATAGAATGTTTGTTAAATTTATGTAAGAGTAAAGTTCACTTTTGGTCCCTAATGTTTGTCATTTTCAACATATATCGTCTCTATACTATCGAAACTCGGATTTAGTCCCTCACATTTGTCATTTTACTTTGGTTTTGGTCCCTCCTCCTAACGCCTGTTAACCTTTTTCGTTAACTCCAATTAAATGAGGGGTGATTTAGTCATTTTTGGTATTTTATATATATATATATATATATATATATATATAAATATAAAGGAATACTAAAACTTAACCTAACCCCACCATCAATCTCAACCGACTATTTCTCTTTTCTTTTTCGATGACACCCCACCGGCCACCACCTTCTTGATTCACCTCTCCTAGATTTTCCGATGAAACCACATCGACTACAACTACCAACACAACCACCATCAGAAAACAACAATCAATAACACAAAAAAAAAACATATGAATGTAGACAACATTTTTATAGAGAAAATTTTGTGATACAAACCTAAAATCAAAATCCTAAAACCATAAATCAAGCTCTAAAATAAAAAAACCTAAATCAAAGATGATGGAAACAAGTAATTGAAACTGAAACCAGAGATGATTAAAATTGTTGCTTTGTTGCTCCTTTTTGCATCTGCTTAGTCACTCACCTTGTTCCTTAACCTCCTGCTCATTTGTTTCACCATTGCCAGAGCCACGATTTTTCACGTGGAGTTGTTGGAACTAGAGGAAAACAAGACCGGAGGACGGAAATCATCCTAACCATCGTCCTCCTCTTTGATGCAGAAGAACTCCTTGAGAGGGTTAAGGTTTTTAATCTATTCCAAATCAAACCCTCCTCTTTTCTCCCTGAAACCACCAAACAAGATGCATATGAGAAAAAAAGAGGTATTCAAAATCTTCATTGAAACAGTCATTCAAACTCAAAAATCTTAATAAAACCTAAAATATCCTTAAAAAGATAGAAAATATAAACTAAAATCAATTCCATAAAACCTTAAACCTAAATTAACCCCAAATCAAAACCCAAAAAACCTAAATCAAACAAAAACTAAATCAAATGAAACTGGAGATGAAGATGAGATGGAAGTTCTCTATGTTCTCCTGATTCATCCTCCTTCTTCATTAATGTTGGTGATTCTTTATAGATGAAAGCTAATAAGAAGATAGCTGGCAGGGGCGGTGAATCAGTTCTTGTTGCTAGTGGTTGCAGGTATAGGGATGGCAGAGAAGGCGATGGTGGTGTTGAGTAGCTTGGCAGCAATCAAGGAAGGGAGGAGGGAGGTGGTGGAAGAGAGGACTATGTGGAATTGCAACTTTGGTCCCTCTGTATCTATTATATATAGGGTTGGGTTCCGATGAGAAGTGCCAAGTTTAGTGAAAAGCGTGAGAAGTGGTTATCAACCGTTGGATGAGAAATGGACGAACATCATGATGAGATGCACCGAGATGCACCAGATCAATTCCCTTTAAAGGTGCAATTCATGGGAGGGTATTTGATTATAAGTGATCAACAGCTTAAAAGCACTTCTCACCAAAAATGACACTTCTCACATGATCCCATGCCTATATATATAGAGAGAGAGGTAAATTATTATGCAACCTCTTTATATGGTACAACCCATGCAACCCCTCTATCCACCACTTATTTTATTTTCAACTTTTTTTCTTTTTTCTTAAATATAAAAGTGAATAAAATGAGTGGTGGATAGAGGGGTTGCACGGGTTGCATCATGTAAAGGGGTTGCATTTGAACGCGCCTCTCTCTCTCTCTCTCTCTCTCTCTATATATATATATATATATATACATCCTAATATATTTAAGTTTAGTAAAAAGGTAATATGACCATAATACCTTGACCCGTCAAAAACTGACATGTCACGCTAACCTGACACGAACTCGGCACGAAATAAAACGGGTTTGGCTAATACATTTCAACCCGTTTAAGTAAATGGGTTGACACGACACGAAAATTAAATGGGTAAAGTCAGAGTCAAAAATTTCAAATCGAAAATGACCTGAATAACCCAATTTATATATATATATATATATATATATATATATATATTATAAGTTTTCTTTTTAATGCTTTGGATTTTTAATGTTTTAGATTTGGTTATAACTTATAAGTGTAAACTATAAAATTTGGATTTCTAATGCTTTCATTTGAATTTTGGATTTCTACTTTTTGGTGATCGTTTTTAATTTTTAGTTATATAAATGTTAAACGGGTTAGGCGGGTCGTGTCGGATTAGGCGGGTCGGGTTAGAGTTGGGATTTTCTGACCCGTTTATTAAACGGGTCGGGTTTGGGTTAGACACTCTAGCCCGTTTAACTTTGAACCTGACACGACACGTTTGCCACGTGTAATAATACCCCTCATTTAATTAGAGTTAACGGAAAAAGTTAACAGACGTTAGGAGGAGGGACCAAAATCAAAGTGAAATGACAAACGTGAGGGACCAAATTCGAGTTTCAATCATTTAGGGACGATATTCGTTGAAAATGACAACATTAGAGACCAAAAATGAACTTTACTCTTTATGTAAGGGTCCTATTATTTACACCCTTTTAAGGGTGTAAATTGGATGGGAAATTGTGTCAAGCAAAAGTCAAACATAGAAAAAGTAAAAAAGATGCAGGATTTCAACTCTTTTCTCGGATGTCATATAACCAATCAGATTTCATGCAAGATTTCATAAAAATTAACAACTTTTTTCTTTTTCTTTTTTTAAGAAAAAAACTCATTTATAAAAAATCATTTCTTTTTCAATACAATCTCATTTTTCCAAATTAAATTTAATGTATATTATATAATTAAATTAAAAATCATTTTAAACTTCTTTTTTAGATTCTTCAAAATAAAAATTATAAAACTTCAAGTTTTAATAAAAAATAAACATTTAGTTCAGATAAAACTATATTTTAGATGAGTCTCATTATTTACACCTTTCTAAGGATGTAAACTCATTTTTTTTATATCTCATTTTTTACAAATCTCGTTTTTATATAATTTTCGTTTCTATACAAATCTCGTTTTTATATACATCTCGTTTCTATACAAATATCGTTTTTTACGAATATCATTTTTTTATAACGTATATATTTATTAACTACCAACACTATTTCATCTATATAAATTGACTATCTCTCCCCAATCTACTATCATACCACAATCATCAAACATTCTTATCTCTCTCTCCTTTATACATTTTTCAATACTTGAAATGACAAGTTGGAAAGAAGACTTGCAATGGGATGATGATTCAAGCGATGAAAATACAGAATCGAAGTTCTCAACCGACATGGTATGCACTAAATATTCATTATCTTATAAGTTGCATATATATATATATATAGGCCGATAATCAATATTTTAAATCTAAGCATTTGGTGAAAATATATGATGTAAAAAAATATTTTTATATCTGTTCTCACATGTTTGTAACATATTTATGGTTCTCATTTGATTTAGCCCATATATATACGGAGGTTCAAGGGAAAACCTCAAAAAAACGGAAAACTGAAGAACACTCCGGTAGTCTTCCATCTGAACAGTATGCACTTGTGCATACAGGTAAATTATGTTGTTTTTTGGTTTTCATGCACAAGTGCATTATGCACTTGTGCATATGCACGTGTGCAAGTGCATAATGCACTTGTGCATGAAAACCAAAAAACAACATAATTTACCTGTATGCACAAGTGCATACCGTTCAGATGGAAGACTACCAGAGTGTTCTTTAGTTTTCCGTTTTTTGAGGTTTTCCCCTGAACCTGACCCTATATATATATATATATATATATATATATATATATATATATATTTCAAGTGATGACAATAAATATTTTTTTACATTTTTCAAACGACATGTTATGAACTAAATATTTTTTTATCTCTGTCCCGTTTCTTAATTTTTAGGTGTTTAACTCTCGTCAAGATCTAATAGATTGGGTTCATGACATAGGAAATCCACTTGGTTACGTTATTGTTACTAAAAGATCTAAGACTTCTACAATTGTATTTCAATGTGACCGTGGTGGTACATACAAAAGTAAAAAATCTCCACCAGAAAAATACAGGCACCAAAAAAATAAATTGTCCATTCGAATAAGAAGGGAAACGTTCGACAATGGAAGATTCTTGGACATTAAGGGTGATATGTGAAGTGCATAATCATGAACCTGCGTTACATTTGGAAGGTCATCCATATCCACGACGATTGTCAGATAATGAAGCTCGATTGGTGGAAGATTTATCAAGAAAAAACGTGAAGCCACGAGATATCTTATCAATACTCAAGCAAGACCCAAATAACGTGTCTACTATCTCAACGGTGTACAATGCACGAAGTAAAATTCGGATGCTAGAGAAAGCGGGTAGAACACAAATACAAGTTCTTATGTCATTTTTACACGAGAACTATACATGGGCTCTAAGTTGTTTCAAATCGTTAATGGGCGACTGTATTCTTCCACGTGTTATCGTGACAGATAGAGATTTGGCTCTAATGAAAGCATGCAATGTTGTATTCTCGGATGCTAAAAAGTTACTCTGCACATGGCATATCTATAATAATATCTTGAAGAAGGGTAAAGCATCCATACGATCAAAAAGTAATTGGAATTCTTTCAACAAGGCATGGAGTACATTAGTTGCATCTCGAACGGAAGACGCATATAGGTTCAATTTGGCACAACTTGAAGCAAATTTACTCGATTATCTAGGTATTTTTATATACATATATTTATATTTGAAAATATTGATATGCTTATAAATCACGTAATGAAATTGAAATAAGTGTATCAAATGTTTCAGGTTTTTTTACTTATCTAAATTGGACCGACAAATTTCTTAATTTTGGAAATCACACAACTAACAGAGTTGAGAGTCAACACGCCAAGTTAAAACAATTCTTGGACTCATCATAAATAAGATTTGGAGAAGACAATAAAGCGTATACATCAAGTCATTCAGTCTCAAGTCACGTCTATCAAAGCAAGTATTGAACAGAACAAGATCGGGTTTCGACATCGCCTCAGCATACCGCACTTCGAGGAATTGCGTGGTTTCGTTTCAAGCCATGCACTTGACATAATCTTCAAAGAATATGAGTGGGCAAAAGTTGTTGGGTTATTGGCTGAAAATTGTGGATGTCAATTGTGTACAAGTCATGGGTTACCATGTGCGCATGAACAAGCCATGTACTTGAATAAACGTCAACCAATCCCACTTGATTCGCTCGATCTATTTTGGAGGAAACTTGATTTATCTCCTTGCATGTCTATGAAAGATGATGATATTGGTTGTGAAGTAGAGCTTGAAATGTTGAATGCGCAATTCAAAAAGCAGTCGAGATCTGGTAAACTTAGTTTACTAAGAAAGTTCAAGGAGATAATTGCACCGTCAACAACTTTGGTTCGTGAACCTGCTACTCACACCGCTACTCGTAGGCGTCCTTCCTTAAAAACGCAATCTTTCAGGAAAAACACCTGTTGAGCTACCTCTACAACCTCAAGAACGTCGTAGACGTAGTTGTTCATCTACACCAAAAGTTGACGAGTACAAGGAACCGATAAGATATAGTTGTTACTCATCGGAACCAGCAAGACATAGTTACTATTTACATCCATACATGAACCAGTTTCCAGATATTCCAGATATGTTTTATCCTTACATCAAGCATGTGCAAGATGTAGCATCTGATGGAAATTGTGGTTTTCGAGCGATAGCTGCCTGTCTCAACCTTCACGAAGATGAATGGCCATCTATTCGATATAATTTAATGGAGGAGTTGGACATGTACAAGACATAATATATTGAGATGTTTGGTATTGAAAGATGGTGTCAGGTTTACAACTCTTTGAACTTTTTTGAGCTAGACAAATTTGCACCCTACGAGAAGTGGATTGATATGCCTGAAACGGGTGTATTAGTTGCTTCAAGGTATAATGTGATACTACATTCTTTAACAACTGCAGGTAACATGACATTCTTACCACTTCGATCTAGTCCGCTACCATGGTTTGAACATGTCGCTATTGCAATCAGGCACGTTAATTGTAATCATTATGTTAAAATATCACTGGCCGAAGGGTACCCGATGCCTCGTATCATGCAACAATGGTCCCGTTTCAAATATGATTGCGCAACCGCATGGGCTACTCATTACATGAGTCGAATAAATATGTATGAGCAACTGTTATCTAGTAATCGTACTCCGGATTTTATTTCACTTGATTGAGTTGTAATAATTTTAGTTTTTTAGTAATTTTTTGTTACTTTATCAATTATGTTATTTTGATATTAAATTATTTTATCTTTGTAGGTTTAAAAATAATATATAATTAAATAATTATTGTTAAAAATAAAATACTCATAAAATAAAACATAATTACATTAAACTAAAATATAACTAAAATTAAAATAATGAATAAATAATTCATAATTATATTAAAATTAAAAAATAAATAAGGAATGATTATAATTATTTTAAAATTAAAAATAAACAAGTAATTATTATGTAATGATTATAATTATATTAATAAAAAAATAAGTAATGATTATATTAATAATTATAATGGGTAGGGTGGGTATGGATGTGGGGTGGGGTGTACATAAGATTAAAAGAGTGCCAATAAGTTTCCCCTTATGTAATTGTAAACAGTTAAATCTCTTAAATTATTTGATAAAGAGATAAAAAAAAATATTTAATAAATTAAGTAATCCCAGCTTTTGACAAAAGATCGGAGGTGTATTTAGCTTGACAAAGATAAATTCCCGATGGATCTGAGAGCACTTCAAGACCAAGAAAATAGTGTAAAGAACCAAGATCCTTCATCTCAAAACAGGAGTTGAGAGATGTCTTAAGATTAGTTATGCCTGTAGAGTCACTGCCAGTAATAATCATATCATCCACATACAGGAGGAGTAAGATTGTACCAGCCTCAGTGGTCCGAGTAAACAGTCCTGAATCATAGTTACTGGGTGAAAATCCCAGAGAGGTGACTGTAGAACTGAATTTCTCAAACCAAACTCGCGGAGCTTGCTTGAGTCCATAAAGGGCCTTCCGAAGACGACAAACATGACCTTGTGGAAGTCGAACGCCTGGAGGAGGTGTCATGTAGACTTCCTCATATAAATCACCGTTGAAGAAGGCATTCTTAACATCCATCTGAAAGAGAGGCCATTACTTGGTAGTTGCGATGGCTAGAAGACTGCGAACAGAGGTGACACGAGCAACAGGTGCAAATGTCTCCTCATAATCAATGCCGTACTCTTGATTGAAGCCCTTGGCTACAAGACGAGCTTTGTACCGATCAATAGAGCCATCAGATTTGGTCTTGATTTTGAACACCCATTTGGAACCAATGGGTGACTTGCCCGATGGAAGAGGGACAGATTCCCATGTCTGAGCTTTGTCAAGAGCTTGAAGTTCCTCATCCATAGCTTTCTGCCAACCAGGATTAGAGGAGGCTTCCTTGTAGGAAGTAGGTTCGTGATTGGACAACAGAGTAGCATAAACATGATAATCATGAAGATGAGAAGGAACATGTCTTACCCGATCAGATCGTCGAACATTCTGAGATTGAGACGTTCCAGGAGCCAAAGACTCAGCAGGCAGCTCAGATGTTGGCGATGCGGAAGGAACAGATGATTGAGGTGGATCAGGAACACTAGAAGAGGTAGGTTGTGTAGAGGCAGGAGACTCTGAAGTAGATGCAAATTCGGAAGGGGTTTGAACAATAGGCGGAGACAAAGTGATGTCAAAGTGGAATGAGTCCAATGAGACAGAGGCATCTGTAAAGAATGGAGCGGTGAAGGTAGGGGACTCACGAAACTTGGATATGGAGGAAAAAGGAACATGTTCCCAGAAAGTAACGTGTCGAGATATACGAAAACGCTGGGAGATAGGATCCCAGCAGCGATAACCCTTGTGTTCAATGCCATATCCAAGAAAGCAACAAAGTCTGGAGTGAGGTTCAAGTTTGGTATGTTCATGAGATTGTAACTGAACAAAACAAGCACTACCCCAGACTTTTAGAAGTTCATAGGCAGGGGAAATCTCATAAAGAGCCTCGTAAGGAGACTTATTCTTAAGAATAGGAGTAGGATGGCGATTGATAGTATAAACTGCAGTGAAGGCAGCTTCCCCCCAAAACCGTTCTGGACATTTAGCATAAACGAGAAGGGTGCGAACGGTATCAAGGATATGACGGTGTTTGCGTTCGGCACGACCATTTTGAGAAGATGTGCCAGGACAGGAGTACTGAGAGAGTGTCCCCTGGGATTGAAGAAATGAGAGAAGAGAGGACTCTTTGTATTCCATAGCATTATCAGCTCTGAGAATCTTTATAGATTTCGAGAATTGAGTGTTAATCATCTGAGCAAACATCATATAAATTTTGGGTAGCTCAGAACGATGTTTCATGAGATATATCCATGTGAAACGAGTATGACCATCAATAAAAATAACAAAATATCGAGCACCACCCATAGATGAATATGGTGATGGTCCCCATAAATCAGAATGAATAAGATCAAAGGAAGAATGAGAATTAAAATCATTTGATTCAAACGATAAAGCATGATGTTTTCCCAGTTTGCAAGATAAATAAGAAATACTATCAGACGACACACATTTTCCTAACATCCCTAAACTAGCTAACGATTTTATTCTGGCTAGAGACAGATGACCTAGCCGGGCATGCCACAAATCAAAAGAAGAAGTGCTGGAAACTGAGGCAACAAGACTTGAAGAGGGTAATGGAAGACGAAGGTAGACCACTTCAATCATCCGTCCAACTTTACGGCCGAGTCCAAGGATCTACTTGGTCTTTGGATCCTGTACAACACAACCAGAAGAATGAAATAAGATGATCAAATTAGATTCAAGAAGTTGTGCAATCGAAACTAAGCTCAGAGATAGTTTTGGGACGCATCAGTTCCATTAGATCAGGTAAGGAGACTGAAGAGGGAGCCTCATTATCAGTGATAGTAGAACCAGTAACAGCGTGCGCTCGGTTCTGAGAGCCAGTGTGCTTTGAGTTCTTAGGACAGTCAGACTCATAATGGCGCAGATGAGTGATACCACACCTACGGCATTTGCGAACAGGACAATCAAGGAGAAGATGAGCAGTAGAGTGGCAAAAAGCACATTCGGATGGATTTTTCTTTCCCACAGATTTAGACTGGTTGCTGTTGGTCCATCTACCCTTGGACTTGGGATGAGACGTGTAAAGAACGCTATCAGTAGCAGGCACCGGTGAGCGTATGTGAAGACGAGTTTCTTCACTGGGCAATTCTGAGATGGCTTCTTCAAGAGTGGGTAGGGGTTGCCTATGAAGAAGCGAAGCACGAACATTCTCAAATTTGTCTGTAAGCCCCATCAAAATGGTGATCAAATGTAGCTGGTTGAAGTAAGCTGTGAACTGTTGAGTCGTTTCATCAAAGATCTGTGGTGCTCCAAGACTGATATGATCTCTGAGAGACTGCATTTCAGAGATATAAGAGTTTATGGATTGATCAGGAAGCTGGCGTTTGTTCTGAAAAGTGGTCCACAGTTGATACTGATGAGACAGACCCGATGATGTGTATCTCTTGGCAAGGAAATCCCAGAGACTTTTGGCGGTGACATAGCCAAGAAATTGTTGGTTGATTTCGGGAGTAGTGGAGGCATTAATAAAGCCCAGAATACGAGCATTATTGATGTCCCACTCATTCATGCGTTTGGCAAAGTCAACAGCATTTTCATTTGCTTCCTGAACTGGAGCTTTGGATGCACCAGTAACATAGGTGTAAAGGCCATGAGATTTTAACAGAATTGTCATATGATGATGTCAGAGAATGTAGTTGCTACCATTGAAAATAACTGAGATGGGATTTGAGTGACTGAGATTGGCAGCCATGGGAGTGAGAAACAGTTCAGATATGGACCGGGAGATTCGACCGGTATATACCGGGAAAAAAAATTCGACCGGTAGAATGTTTCGACCGGTAAAATGCTTCAACCGGTAGACTTCCGGTCTGCGGATAATTTGTAAATTAATTATTTGTAAATTAATTCCACTCACACTTCATATTAATTTGCAAATCTCTAAGTGGAAAACTCTTAAGGAAGAGTGGTGTGAGTGCCACATGCAAATCTCTAAGTGGAAAGAGTGGTGTTTGACCGGGAAAGAAGGTTTGACCGGAAGTGTTAACAAATGACCGATATAGAATTTGTAGGAAATGGGTTTGACCGGAAGTGTGAATGTTTGACCGATACCAAGTGTGAAGGTTTGACCGGGATTTGGCAATGACCGGAAGTGTGGTTTTGACCGAAGAGATAGGACCGGGAACAAAGAGGGATTTGACCGATAAAATAAAATGGGGTAGTTCGACCGGTAAAGAGATACGACCGGTATACTTCCGGTCTGCGACTAGGGTAAGACAGGAACGATTCGACAGGCAACGACGACCGCTTATTGAAATCGATTATCAAACAACAATCGATTATTGAAATCGATTATCAAACAACAATCGATTAAAGCAACAACGGCGAGAGGCGACGGCGGCGAGAGGCGACGGCGGCGAGAGGCAATGAACAGTGCGATGAATAATGAATCGGATGAACAGTACGGTGAATAGTGAAATCGATGAATAAACCTACAACTCTGATACCATGTTAGAAGATGAATATGATTGAAGAACACGATGAATATGCTGAAGGTTTGAAACCTCGATATTGATTGAGAGAAAACGTACAATACAAAAGGTAAAATTATGAGAGTAATTATGACCTAGCCTACAATATACAAAGTATTTATACATAGACAAAATGGGCTTGGGCCTTATATTGACACAGGCCTGGGCCCTCTATACATATACATTAACAAAATGAATGAATTGTCATTCTATTACAAAATTACCAAATCACCCATTCGGTCGTTAACTAAACCATAAACACAAATGATTAAACCCAACTTGGAAATGAGTTGGATTCCGGTGAGAAATTAAGGTTAACATGAGAATTGTGAAAAGTGATTATTGGATAAGAAATGTATGTACATTAGAATGAGATACACCAGATCAATTCATCAGATGAAACGAGATTAAAAGTGATCAATAGTTCAAATCCACTTCTCAAACCTCTGACGCTAAACTCCACATCTTATACGATCCTCGTCTCTTGGAAATACCCTGTAAATAATAATTGGTTGGCGAGGGTGACTGTATTGATGTATCGAGGGAGGTCCTGGGAAAACCTAAAAAAACATAAAGTTGAAGAACACTATGGTAGTCATTCGTGTATGCATTTGTGCATACAAGTAAATTATGTTGTTTTTTTGGATTTTATGCACAAATACATGTACATGTTACAAATTACTTGTATCAGGATAAAAAGATATAAAGTGGGTTTTGTACTGAAACTGTGTTATTACTGTTGAATAAAAAGCAAGACAGAAGTTTTCCGGGAAGAGGAGGAACAGCATTTTCTTATCCTCCGCTCAAATAAATAGCCACTTCTGTTCTGTCTCCGACCAACTCCGGCAACTACCATGCATACCGCCTGCAACCACCACCTCCTTTCTTCTTCTTTCATTCTCCATTTGCCTTCTAAATTCTCAAAACATTCCACTTTCACTTTTCTCACACCACCCACCACAAAAAAGACTTACAACCCAATTTTCGGAGCCATCGACCCACCAAAGAAAACCACTCGCAGGAAGAAGTCATCTTACGGAAGCTCCAGGAAGTCAGTTCTGAGGAAAACTTTCAAACAAGAACAGGTCACCTTCACTGCTCCCATATCTGATGACCCCGTTGTTGCCATCGTTGGCGGTGGAATGTCTGGTCTTCTGTGTGCTCTCCAGCTGGAGAAGAGGGGAATTCGGTCCACGGTTTTCGATACGGTATGTCAAATTCTTTCGTGTTCTATGTTATGTATTTATTTAATGCTACAGTAGTGTTAGTGTGTGAAAGTCTTAAAGCTAAAGGGTAACTTTGTATTGCTTCTTTTTATGAGTTTTACAATTACAACTTGATGAGGCATTTTATCGAGCAGTTGGTGTGCGTAGCAATTGTAAATTTGGAATAGTTTACTATGCTAATCTTTCTTATCTAGGAGTTTGATAAGACTTGATTGGCCGCTGGGAAAACTAGTTATGCATGTTAGGTTTATCAAGTGCAGGGGGTTAGATTAGTTTCATGGAAATCTTTTGTCCATTATAGGTTTTTTAGTATTGTGCCTGGAAATAAGAATTTGCAGGATGGTTTCAAGAAAATGGCCAATTAAGCATGACAATTGGTTTGATTTGAAGAACTAAGCTCCCTAGTGGCTTAGGGATATTTCTGAAAGGTTTTGAGCAAACCTACTACCACATGATATAGGCAACGGAAGCATATTTAAAAATATCATGTGTAGCAATACAAACTAACAACTTTTCAGGAAACATATGTTCTAGATAATTAACTACAAAAGAATGAATCAAGATTACTTACTTGTTGATTGTGATTGTCGAAAACCACAATGATAAATCAAACCTTTGATCTCGCTTCTTGGATGTTAAGGACCAATAGTATGAATCCCTCTAGTGGCTCACACTTAAGAACACCAAATACCAACAATCAAGAAGAGACTTAAACCCTAAACCCTTATTAGGGTTCACGATTTTGGGAGAGAGGGAGAGGGGATCGACGGCTACTAGAGAGAAGGAGAGAAAAACCTATTAGGTTTTGACCCCTAGCAGTTTATTTATACTCCTCTCCTGCTTCTATATTTTACACTTAACCCCCTTGAACAGATAAGCTCATTAAAATTATTTTAACCAATTATCGTTTATCCCTTTATATAATTAATCTAATTAATTATATTTTTGCTTACTATTAATTTATCATTAAATGATAAATTAATAAACCAAATGTTTCCCTTTATCCTTCCGATTGTTTATTTGGGTCTTAAGGGCAACCCAAAAGGACCCTGCTATTATTAGAAGTATTACCAATAGTTAATGACCTTGGACACTATATCCAACAGTCTCCCACTTGGACAAGTTATTAACTCTATTTGGTTCAACACTTTCAAATAATCAGCAGAGAGCAAACCATCCAATGCAGCTGCCGAACTCTAATAAAGATTCGGTCCTAAAATAAGTGATATGTTCCTTTGTTTACAAGATATCATATGAACCTGAGACATGGATGAATGTCTATCTCATGGATCAAGATTATGTTTCCCGATTTCTGATATGTGTTGAATTCATCAGACTACTCAATCAAACACATCAATTCTAGTCAGGGTTTGGCCAAACACTTAATGTCAACACCAAATCATCGAGGGGCCCATGGATATCGCTTCTCCTGTTTAGGCAGAAGGAACAAATAAACTTTGACTACACAGTTCATTTCTACTCATCATATTATACATGGACATACCCTGTATAGCTGCCAATTACGGTCAATGTTGGAGCAAACCAAAGAATAACAGAATCCTAGAGCAAAACTCTATGTATCTCCGTTTGAAGAACATAAAATATTATTATCTCAAAATTACTCTAACTTAATCCATGAAGTAAACTTTTGAGTGCGGGTTGTTCCAATACTCAAATCACTATTAAGTACTCATGAGTGTTAGTTGCATTCTCTATGTTTCTAACACTCCATGACAGTCTTGAATCACTACTTACTTCCAGGAGTATGACTGACTGTGGAGGTTTAAGTAAATTAATACTCAGGAAGTTGGTTCTAAACATGCAAAACGAAACACGATAATAAATTAAATGTAAATGGACGCAATCCAGCATATATTATTATCTCCATATAATAATCTCCAAATCAAATACAATTTATTATGTTTTCAATACATCAAACTAACAACTAAAACATTCAAGGTATATTGATAATTCTAACACCTATGGCTTCAGTATGATACTTATGTTTGGGTCGAGTTAATGCTTTCGTGAAAGGATCCGCCGGATTCTCTTCAGTCGGCACTGTACTCACCACGATCTGATTCACAGGTGGAGTCAGCCACCGTGTCCTATTTGGAACTTTTCCAAAGTCACAGCCCCACCATTCAACAAGAACACCCATCCTGACTGCGAGCAGGAATCATCCCGATCTGTCTGGAAACTCGCATCAGTATAACCTGTTACTCGTAATTCATCATTTCCACCGTAGACCAAGAACATGTCTTTAGTCCTTCGAAGATACTTAAGAATGTTCTTTACGGCCGTCCAATGACTTTCGCCTGGGTTCCCTTGATATCTACTCACCATGCTTAAAGCAAATGAGACATCAGGTCTAGTACATGTCATGGCATACATGATCGATCCTATAGCAGATGCATATGGAATTCGACTCATCCTGTCCAGTTCTTCACTAGAGTTGGGACATTGATCTTTACTCAATCTTATGCCATGTTGCATGGGCAAATACCCTTTCTTGGATTCACTCATATTGAATTTCTTCAATATCTTATCCAAGTATGTACTTTGGCTAAGTCCAATTAAACGCTTGGTTCTATCTCGATAAATTCTTATTCCAAGTATGTATGCTGCATTTCCCAGATCTTTCATAGCGAAACATTTCCCGAGCCAGACCTTTACATCTTGCAACATCGGAATATCGTTTCCTATGAGTAGTATGTCATCAACATACAAGACTAGAAATACAACATTACTCCCACTAGCCTTAACATATACGCAGGACTCATCTTCGCTTTGAGAAAATCCAAACTTCTTGACCTTTTCATGAAAACAAAGATTCCAGCTACGAGACGCTTGTTTAAGTCCATAAATGGATCTTTCAAGCTTACACACCTTATCTGGATACTCGGTATGTACAAAACCTTCAGGTTGTGCCATATACACATCCTCGTCAAGTTTCCCATTAAGGAAGGCGGTTTTTACATCCATTTGCCATACAGCTATGGCAAGTAATATCCTGATAGACTTAATCTTTGCCACTGGTGAGAAGGTTTCATCATAATCAATCCCTTGAGTTTGAGTGTAACCTTTCGCAACCAGTCTAGCCTTGAATGTGTGCACATTCCCATCCATGTCGGTCTTCTTTTTGAAGATCCATTTACACCCAACTGTCTTGCGACCTGGTGTATGATCAACCAATTTCCAAACTTGGTTATCGTACATAGATTGAATCTCGCTCTCCATGGCCTCTTTCCATTTGGTAGCCTCAGGGCCTGCCATCGCTTCCTTGTAGTTGGATGGCTCATCCGCACTATCAAATGTTTTATCATCGACTAGTGTATCTCCTTCCTTTGTAATATGAAAACCATAATAAAACTCAGGAGGTCGATTAACTCTACTAACTCTACTAGTTCTGCGAAGAGGTGGTGGAGGTATGTTAGTTTCGTCAACAGGTGGTTCAACCTCAACCTCATGTTGAGGGCTAGTGTCAACTATAGGTTCATCATTGGTTGTTTCTTGAATTTCTTCAAGATCAATACTGCTCCCACTATCCTCTTTGGAAATGAGCTCCTTTTCTTGGAAGACTCCCCTTCTAGCTACAAATACTTTGTTCTCAGAAGGTTTGTAAAATATATATCCAAAGGATTTGTAGGGATAACCAATGAACCGACACTTCTCTGCTCTAGGTTCTAGCTTGTCGTTAGTTTCGCGCCGAACGAAGACTTCACAACCCCAGACCTTTATATGTGCTAACGAGGGACGAGTCCCGGTCCACATTTCAGAGGGCGTCTTTGCAACCTTCTTAGTTGGAACGAGGTTTAAGATATGAGCTGTAGTTTCTAAGGCATAGCCCCAGAATGATATTGGTAGTGTAGCACGGCTCATCATGGACCGAACCATATCAAGTAGCGTTCGATTTCTTCTCTCAGCTACACCATTGAGTTGTGGTGTTCTGGGAGGAGATAATTGTGAAACTATTCCACAATCCCTTAGTCGTAGAATTCATGACTCAAGTATTCTCCACCCCTGTCGGACCGGAGCATCTTGATCTTCTTGCCCAATTGGTTTTCTACTTCGTTTTTGAATCCTTTGAACACTTCAAAGGTGTCCGATTTATTTTTCATCAAATAGATAAATCCATATCTACTGAAATCGTCAGTAAAGGTAACAAAGTATCTCTCACCGTTTCTCGTGGCAGATCTGAACGGTCCACATACATCTGTGTGGATTAAGTCCAACAGATCCTTACCCCTTTCCATTTGTCCTTTGAAAGGTGCTTTTGTCATTTTGCCAAGTAAGCAAGACTCGCATTCTTCATCCGACTTTAAGTCAAATGATTCCAAGATCCCGTCCAATTGGAGCTTGGCGATGCGTTTCTTGTTTATGTGGCCAAGACGATGATGCCATAACGACGATTTATCCAATTCACTTTTGGAGGAACCAACATTTAGAGTTAAGTTATTATTATTTCTACCAACACAGATCACGCTTTCATACACACCATTACAAGGAGAGGCTTTAAAATAAAAACAACCATGTTTATAAACCAAAATGCAACCATTATCAAATTGAAATTCAAAACCATCCTTGTACAATGCATGAAAAGAAATAATGTTTTGAGTCATTTCCGGCGAGTAGCAACAATCTAATAACTTTATTGAAAAACCACTACTAAGCACGAGCTCAAAATCTCCAATCTTGGTAACAGCGGCAGTCATCCTGTTTCCCATGATCAGATTTAGCTCCCCATGTTTCAATGTCCTACTTCCCTTTAGTCCCTGAAAATTAGAGCAAATGTGTGTACCACATCCCGTATCAAGGACCCAAGAGTTAGAAATTGAAGTACTATGAAGTTCAATCATAAAAATACCTGAGGTGCCACACCCTTTGACCTTGTTCTTTTTCAAGTCCTCCAGATATTTTGGGTAGCTTCTCTTCCAATGGCCCTTTTCTTGACAGTAAAAGCATACGACCTCTTTAGGGTCACTTATGGGTGGTATGTCAGAAGAATCAGCTTTTCTCTTAAGGCCTTGGTTGCGAGGAACAACTTTAGCCTTTCCCTTCCCTTTGGGATGAGAAACTTTCTTCTTCTTACATCCACCTTCCCTAATGGCCAGGACGGGAGCAGTTGAGTGAGCACTTTGGGTCTTACCCATACTTGCTTCCACATATCTCAACATGCCATGGAGCTCCATCAAGGTCTTGTCCATATTGTTCATATTGAAGTTCACCATGAACTGTTTATATGCCCCATTAAGAGAGTTCAGCACCATGTCTATAGCGAGTTCTCTTGGGAAATCGACACCTAGATTGCCCAACCTGTCAATGTACGCTTTCATCTTTTGCACATGCGCACATACAGGGGCACCGTCCTGTTGCTTACATTCCACAAGCGATTTTACGACTTGGAACCTTTCTTGCCTCGCTTGCTCCTGAAACATTTCACGAAGCTGCTCTTTCAGTTCAAACGCCCCCATGTTCTCGAAACTCTTTTGAAGTTCCGGGGACATGGACGCCAACATGAGACATGCGACTTTTGTGGATTCCGCGAATTGCTTGTTATATTGAGTTACCGCTTCAGGGCTTGCATCATCATTAAGTATAGGAAGATCCTCGTCGAGCAAATACTCTTTGTCTTCGTACCTCAAGGCAATTCTCAAGGCACGAATCCAATCCAAGTAGTTTGGCCCAGTCAGCTTATCTTTAATTAGGATAGAGAGTAACGTAAGGTTGGATGTTGAGTGAGTAGGAGGAGGAGGAGGAGGAGGAAGATTTTCAGCCATCTTTAGATATAGTTTTAGTTAGTTTGATTTTATTTACCCGAAAATATTTAACAAGGGTTAGGATCCATATTTTACTCTATGATGCGAAAAGGGATGCCGTAATCACATCACAAAGTTATTTAGGTAAACAAATGCTATTTGTTAATTTCATTCACTATGAAACTCCTAGGTCTTTTGAGATTCATTGACTTATGTCAATGGCATGTTAATCTCGATTATGCTTATCTTCTATTTGTGACTGGGATGCCGAGGATCACAAACTAGATGGTGAATCGACCATGCAAAAAACACATGGACCCCTCGGCTCAAGTACGCTTGAGAATCACGAGCGCCACATCATTTTCGATTATAGTTTCACATTAACGTGCCGGCAAACCGCGCACGCTCCGTTAACAAACTATAAGAATATGTGTGTTCTTTTCATGGGTAGCATAAGATGGGATTTTAGTTTTATACTTTATAGTTAATACTTTTAACTTGTCATATTGACCTATCAAACCTTTTCGGTAATTCCACTAGTCCACACAAGAGGCAGTGAGTATGGTAACGCATGGCGTTTTAAAAACCATTGACTCATTCGGCAACCATATTATAGGCAACCTCCTTAAACCCCCTTAGAGTGCTTATAGTGAGTACGCCTAGTCTCGGTTTGACTATCAATGTATAGTTTAATTTTATATATATAATTAAGGTCTATTAATTCTAATTAACCATGTGATGGCACATTTAATAATTAATATAATAGTTTCCATAATTAATTCCAATTAAACATGTAAGGATACATGTTAATAATTAATGTAGATATTTAAAATTATGATTATCTAATTAATTCTAATTAAACATGTGATGACACATTTAATAATTAATATAATCGTTTAAAATTATGATTATCCAATTAATTCTAATTAACCATGTGATAACACATTTAATAATTAATATAATCGTTTAAAATTATGATTATCCAATTAATTATAATTAACCATGTGATAACACATTTAATAATTAATATAATCGTTTAAAATTATGATTATCCAATTAATTCTAATTAACCATGTGATGACACATTTAATAATTGATATAATCGTTTAAAATTATGATTATCCATAATTAATGTAAATATTTGACATACAAATTATATTCACTATATAAATAATGTTAATATTTATCTTACAATATTATTCAAACTTAAATATATATGTAAGATTATCTATTCAATATTTGCTAAAACTCAAATTTGTGTATTTAAGGCAAGTTAGGAAACTAGCCAAAAACAATTAGGGTGGTTTAACATTGCATAAAAACGGCTACCCTTTACCCTTTAGGGATTTCGATAAACATATAGGATTTAAATAAAAATATAATCGCTAATAATACAAACCTTTTATGCAAGTTTTAAAAAAAACTTAGTTTCTAAAAAATAGGTTTTTCTATTTTTCGAAAACTTTAAACCAACACAAATAGTTTTGCAAATCAAATTGAAACTACTTTTGAGCAAATATCTAAGAACTATGACTCTGATACCACTGAAAGGTTCTGAGCAAACCTACTACCACATGATATAGGCAACGGAAGTATATTTAAAAATATCATGTGTAGCAATACAAACTAACAACTTTTCAGGAAACATATGTTCTAGATAATTAACTACAAAAGAATGAACCAAGATTACTTACTTGTTGATTGTGATTGTCGAAAACCACAATGATAAATCAAACCTTTGATCTCGCTTCTTGGATGTTAAGTACCAATAGTATGAATCCCTCTAGTGGCTCACACTTAAGAACACCAAATACTAACAATCAAGAAGAGGCTTAAACCCTAAACCCTTATTAGGGTTCACGATTTTGGGAGAGAGGAAGAGGGGATCGACGGCTACTAGAGAGAAGGAGAGAAAAACCTATTAGGTTTTGACCCCTAGCAGTTTATTTATACTCCTCTCCTGCTTCTATATTTTACACTTAACCCCCTTGAACAGATAAGCTCATTAAAACTATTTTAACCAATTATCGTTTATCCCTTTATATAATTAATCTAATTAATTATATTTTTGCTTACTATTAATTTATCATTAAATGATAAATTAATAAACCAAATGTTTCCCTTTATCCTTCCGATTGTTTATTTGGGTCTTAAGGGCAACCCAAAAGGACCCTGCTATTATTAGAAGTATTACCAATAGTTAATGACCTTGGACACTATATCCAACAATTTCATGATACCACTTAGACTGCTCATACCCGAATCTTATGTGACGTCATGTAGGGGATGTTTGGTTGGTTTTCCGTTCATGTATGAATAAAGCTGTCATAGTGGATTAATGTCTGTGTATAGATCAGGAAGGTTTTGGTTTGGGAGGATTGTTGCATTGATGGAAGGAGCGTGTTTTTTAATTGGGAGGGGTAGGTTTGGAAAAAAACTTGGCATTCTGCATAAAGCTCCCCCTAGAGCTTACTGAATAAGCCACTTTTTATTTCACTAAGCCACAACCAAAAAGTCATGTATAACTGACCGAATAAGCTACGAGTCCCATTAAGCTCATTAAGCTGCTAAGAAATAGGCCCTTACCCTGCCAACCAATAAAAAATTAGTTAAAGATTCCCACAACTTGCCTCCCAAAGTCACCACAAAGAATTTTTTTTCATAGTACTTCATATTATACTAATTTCAACCATCTCATGCGCTTGTCGTGAAATCCCACTCCTAAAGTAAGGATAACTCTTATCTCTAACACTTCTTACTTCCAGGCTTTTGGTAACGTGCAATTAAATATAAGTCTAGTGTGATTAGGCTTAAATAATAACAATGTTAGATTTCTTATACCTTTCACTCATTGTTCTGTTACTTTAGGGAATTCATGGACTTGGTGGAAGAATGGGCACTAGAACTATTGATCCGTCTATGATATTTGATCATGCAGCCCAATTCTTTACAGTAAGTAACCCTCTGTTTTCCGAGTTGGTTGATGAATGGTCCCGGAAAGGTTATGTTCGGCAGTCACTAGGTGTCATCGGAGAGCTTGAAGCTGGTGGTGATTTCTTCCCATTTCCTTCTTCCCCTCCCAGATATATAGCTGTCAATGGAATGCGGACCCTTGCAGATTCACTGCTTTCTCAGGTACATAATTTTGTACTATGCCATTTATTCTTTTGTCACTATGAATCTTTCTTTATCGTCATCATCTCTAGAGGATTGAGCATTATGACGTACAATAGCATTAATCAAATTACTATTTGTTATTTAATAGACTTATGAATATGTGCGCATATGTTTGTGGGCAAGTATGGAAATGGTGGTGGTGTTGTGATTGTTTCCCAGATAGGTTGGTGGTGATATGGGTTTCAAACTGTTCTTTTTCTTAGATAAATATGTACTTTTTGATCTCAAATATTTCAAAATAAACTTTTGGTTTAGCCCTTACATTATGGAGTAAAATAAGTGTTCCCACTGTAGGCTCTGATATCATAAAGTTACTAACCTTAAAGAGAATTTTATGAAAGCCTGATTTGTCTTTTGACAAGACTAAGCCCTATATATACATTGTTGTACAAGAAATTAGGAAACATAATATCTCTTTCCCAATTTACAGGGGTTACAATCTCTATCCTAGTTTTCAAGGATATGCAATCTTTATCCTAGAAAATAAATCCGCATTAATGGTAGGAAGCATGATTCCTATTATTTCTTAGAATTTATTGAATTTTCAATGATAGTTTATATCAAGTTAGCATTTAGCAACTTATAATATTACCATAATTTATATAGAAAATGGTCAAACATAAATTACATTGATCAATTGTTAAAATTTAGGAAATCTCAGTGACCAAAAGTACGAGGTAACAACTTCAAGAAAAAAAATTGAAAGTCAAAAAGCTTTGCCGCGTGATGTGGTGTTCTATGTTGGAGTCTGGTTGACATTTCTGTTAATCATTTTACAGAATATAATGCTGATGACAACATTGTCAAGGTAATCAAATTGTTGAAACTAAAAGCATAGTTATCAATTTGTTAAAGTAGTTCCACAATGACGGGAATATAAGTTTTCATTACTATTATGCAACAACTACCTTTAAACTGGAATATGTATGGTACTCGTTTTGTCATTACCTCTTTTCCCTTTGTTATTCTCATGTAATGTTCTTCATGGCTTAGCTGGAAACTTAACTCGTCTTTCAGAGTTCCTTGGTTAACGTGGTACGGCCTTGCTGGATAAGCTCTCTTGAACCATACAATGGGATGTGGCACTTGAGTGAGAACGGAAAACATCGTGGGCAGTTTGATGCGATTGTTATTGCTCATAATGGTGACATTTATGTTACATGTTATCAGGAAACAATTTTTATATTTGATACCTTTTCATCGTGCCTTATGCAGATTATTTATGAATATTTTGTCTATTCCTTTTGTCATTGATGAAATCAACTATTCGGGTAATAACTAAATTCCTAATAAAATCAGATATACCAACCTAAATACTAGATGCCAAAGTAACCCATTACTATCACTGAATAATCAGATGCATATTCTTTAGATGGTCAATACATATTTTGCAATTAATAGATATTTAGAATTTCCATTAACGGTCTTGTATTCCCCATCATATTGCCTTCCTAGCTCCTTCTCATGTTTTCCAGTGATGTAGCATGAGAAGGGAGAAATGATGAATCATCCTCAAACTAGTTGCATGTCCACTTAGTCAATTATTCTCTAGGTAATTTGAAAAAAACGAAGAACTTCAAAGGTATTTTAAATTCAAATGGGCCATTTGGAAAAAGGAAAACTACTTTCTTGGGCTTGGCTATCTCTTCGGTGCTAATTTGTGATTGAATTTTATTGTTCTTCATCCCCCCAGTCTTCGTCTCAAATTCAACTTGTCAATATGCAGTTTTAGTTCTTTATGGACTTCAATGAATTCATTTTCTAGTTCTGTAGTTGTAGCTTTATTGCCATTGGTTGTTCGCTCTTTTATTGTTATATGACTTGTATCCACCTTGAGTTCATCCATAGGAGTATGAATCATCCATCATTGTTCCAGAAAGTTCAAATATCAGCTACTTGTATTTTGATATTGCGCTTGAATATCAGCTTGGGCATAAAGTCTCTTTGGTAAACTGACACAACCACTTTGATTACCATGATTGTTCTCTTTTTCCTTGGAATGAACTGTTCTCCGAATAGTGGTGAAAATTATCATGAATACTGACATGAACTGTAACTTTGGTTTCTGATATTGGAAAACCATATCATATCATTACTCTTCATGACTTAATGAATAACTATTTTACCCTTTATTCATGACCAATTCATCCGTCTTGGCTTTCTCACTCCCTATCATGCTGACCTGTGTGATGGTTTCACATGCCCCTTTCCAGTCTCACAGTGATCTAAATCAGAAGAGAGAAGAGGTCTCTCTTCTCCTTTCTTTGTTTCTTTTATTTTTATCTTCGCCTGCTCTATTTCCAAATCATCTCAAGAATTCAGTTCAGTTGTCAATTGGTTTGTAATTTTGTTTGTGTTGAAAGACTAAGCAAGTCGAACCAAGAAAATTCTGTTATTGAGTTATTTTAATAATTGGAAACAGCCTTGACCTTCAAAACAATTATGTTTAAGGCTATTTTACCATCATAACAATAGTTAACACTTTTGAGATGAATTAGTTAACAAGAAAGGACACACAAGCTTTATTGAGAATCGTCTGCAGAGGATTCTCTTTGTGGCCATGGATTATTTCAGATCCTTCGAGTCTTCATAGAATATTGACCACCAATTTTTAGTTGTGGAGCGGATTATTTGTGTGTTTGAAATGGTTAAGGTGGGAATAAATAAACATATAGATAGCTCTTCACTATAGGATATATGTGCTTTTACATTTCTTTACAACACACTTACAATCACTGATGTCATTTTTTTATTTTCTTATTTTTTTTATTTTTGGGGAAGGGTGTCCTAGGCTATGCCTAGACTAATCCCTTGGCAAATTATGACTGTAAGGTAGCGTTTGGTACGTAAACATGATTGGATGGGACAGGACAGAACAAAAGGATAGGACTGGACGAGACTGGACAGGACAAGACAAATGTCTGTCTTGTGTTTGGTACGACTAGGACCGGATAGGACAGGACTGGACAAAATTCCCTAAAAGTTGTTTGATGATTTTATATGTCATATAATAGTTATAAATAACACAAATAAAGTATATCTTTAAATAATTTAATTAAAAAACATTTTTATTTTTTTAAACGATTTTCATACATATAAATACATACAAAAACAATGGTAGGAAGTTTGAATGAATAATATGAAATAATTGATGGTAGTTTGAAAAATCCGATTCATATAAAGAAAATATAATATTTGATTCAATTTGGAAGATCTTAATGAATTGACGGATGCATAGTTGCAGCGACAGGTAAAGATAAATGCGATGGGTGGCCCGTGAAGGACGGTAGTTGTGAAGAACGTGAAAGATAGTGGATGGTGGTGATGCAGGAGGTTGTTATGGTTGATGTGGTGGAGGTATAGGTGGCCGATGATGGTAGTGGTCGTGGCGGTGGACAGGGGTAATAGAGGTTACTGTAGTGGAGGAAGAGGCGGAGGTCACCGACGGTGGTTGGCGGTGAGCGTCGGTGGTGGCGGCGGCAATGGGTGTTGGTGATCGGTGGATGTGGCGATAGGCAGTGGTTGTGGATGTGGTGGAGGAAGTTGTAGTAGTGGAGGAAGAGGTGGAAGTGGTCGACGATGGTTGATGGTGGCTACCGATGGCCGTTAATGGTGGTGGCGGCCAAAGGTGGTGGTGATTGGTGTTAGTGGAGGTGGTCGACGATGGTAGTGGTGGTGGTGATTGGTGTTAGTGGAGGTGGTCGACGATGGTAGTGGTGGTGGCGATGGCCGATGGTTGTGGAGGTGGTTGTTATGGTGGAGAAATAGGTAGAGGTGGCCGACGGTGGCTACTGGTGGCCGTCGATGGTGGTAGTGGCGGCGATGGGTAGTGGTGACCCTTAAGACTAATACCATATTAGGATTATACATCAAATGGCGGTAGATCAATGATTTTTAGTTTATGTCTTACTTTTGTCCCATGTTTTTCCACCTATTTTGGTGGAACAAGAAAATACCATTTTTGTCCCATCTTGTCCCACTTTGTCCAGTCTTTGTCCCTGTCCCATGTCGTGCCAAACGTGGGACAACGAATTTTTGTCCTGTCCCATGTCATGCCAAACATGGGACAATGAGTTTTTGTCCTGTCCCGTCCCATCCGGTCTGCAAACCAAACGCACCCTAAGACTTCAGCCCTGATTAAACCTCAGTGGCCACAATTGTTGTCTACGCCTGGGTTCGAACCCTGGGCATATGGGATATTTCACCACATCCCCCAGGGCCTTAACCAGTACGCCACAACCCTTGTGGTTCACTTACATACATGGTACAATATGACTTACATTGTTAGTGGGCAACTTGAACTACTATGGTGTCTCCCATTTAATTCGTATCCCCTTACCGTTCTATTTCTATTTGAACCGGAAGAGTCATGAACTTTCAGGATTACGAAGGAAAGTGGAATTTGTTAGTTAAGAGTACGTAATATACGTCATCAAAAGTTGCTATGAGACTCAAATACGCTTCAAATGTGTTTTTCATGCAAGACACATGTGCTTGTTTTAACGATTGATTTAAACAGATGCTGAGAGAGCGACCACAAATGTATTAGTTTTTATGTTGAGGGAAATATAGAGGCCTAATTTGAAGGTTAGCCTTAAATTCAGGGACTTTATGTACGATTTTCGAATTTATATGTATGTATGCTGCTGTTCTTGGAATAATGGCAGTGATGAGAACTCGATAATGCAAAGTATGGATGCTATATAATGAATCAACCACAATTATTGTTTCGGGAAACTACAGGAAATCTGTGTTCTTATGAATTCCACCTGCGCTACTTTAGATGTTACGCATCCATACGAAAAAAAGTGGAATCATAAGATTGTAATGAATTATTTTGATTGAGATTTAACACCGTTTCAGTTATAGCGTAATCTTTAAATATGATTCCGATGTTCAGCTACTCGTCTAAAATAGGTCATGATAATTTTGCACCCTAATTTCTTTTTCGTTCTTATCTATTTTCTTATCCATGGTTGATTTCCTCCATTTCACTCTTGAAGAAGCCATTGATGGCTTGGCCTTGCCATGATAATGATAGTTAACTCCAAAAGTATTTCCTAGAGAGTACAAAAGTAGAAATCCAACTGAACATGTTAATTACTTCACTTTTTCTCTGGTTGCATATGATATAAACAAGAAACTGCAACAGTGCAATCTACACATCCATTATTAGCTTCGGACAAAACATAAATTGATTTGAATTTGGATTCTAGCCCTGTCTTCTTTACTTGTTTGTTTTTTCCTTTCTGTTTGGTATGGATTCTAGTTTACATTTTTGTCTTCTCTATAACAGCAACTACATTTGTTTAATGGATGATTTTTCTACTAAGCTAAAGGTTAAGGGTGCTCCATTAGGAACGTGGGAAAATAACCATATGTTACTTTTCACTGGATAGTTTAGTTTTTATCATAGATCTATGAAATAAATTTCTTATGGTATTGTTCTATCATCAGGAAAATGTGCAAACCGATTGCTTTCTTCATCAGGATTACCACTTGTTGCAAGACAAATGAAGGTCTATTTGAATATTACTTTGTAGTTTTCCACAACCTTTTTTCTTATCTGAGAGATGTCCATTATCTATTTTCTGTATTATTCTTGGTCGATGTTGATGGCTATTTGGGATATTTATAGAGACTGGAACTTTCTTCTATATGGGCTCTTCTTGCTGCATTTGAAGATCCTCTTCCTTTGCCTGCCAAAGCAGTTGCAGTTCCATTTGAAGGGGCTTTTGTGAAAGGGATAGACTCTGTATCATGGATGGGAAACAACACACAAAAGCTACTTAGTTCTCAGAATGGGGGACCTCATTGTTGGACGGTGTTCAGCACGGCGTCCTTTGGAAAACGGCATAAAGTTCCACAGGTTTGTATAGCATAAATAAGATACCCCCTGTGCAAATTAAGTGTCCACATTTGGCTTTTGACCGTCCAGTGTGTTGCTTTTAACTTCGTAGCTGATAAACACTGTTTTACTAGGCTAACTACTTTGAAAATACTTATGCAATGCTTTTTACCTAAAAAACAAGAAACATGTATGTCAATTCTAAGTTTGTGAAATTCCAGGTCTGAGTTTCCAAAATTGAAAGTGGGTTTTATTTTGGGTGGGGTGAGCATATTTAATGTAGACACCCTCACACCGAGACAATGAGAGAACATAAGATGAACTAACGTTTTTTCCCCATTGGATACCACCTTGAGCTGGTGTCAGATTTTGGTGTAAGCAGATTC
Source organism: Arctium minus (assembly GCA_954870635.1). Taxonomy (NCBI): domain Eukaryota; kingdom Viridiplantae; phylum Streptophyta; class Magnoliopsida; order Asterales; family Asteraceae; genus Arctium; species Arctium minus. The sequence goes on along the minus strand of OX941092.1, from coordinate 68,080,204 downwards.
AACTTATCATCTTTGAATGAACCACCAGAACATCAGTCTTTAATCAAAGAACTTGATGATTGCCTCAACGGAATCATTATTATTTGTTGAAATATAAATTACAAACTTAAGGGCATTATTATAATTTACGTGATTAGTTACATTAATTACTTGGTAATTACTTGATTACTCCACATAAATAATTTACTTGATGACTGCTTTACGAGGATCTAGTATTTGATTTCTGCAAGGTAAACAATCCGTGACTCAATACTACAACACCCTTGTTCATCATTAGCAACATTTGGACGTGTTGGAGATATTCCCATAGAAATGCACGGATTATGATGTGTGTTATATAAGTTAGTAGTAGAACAAAAGGGGACAGTTAAATTTCTTCTAGGGTTAGACAAGGACCTAGATTTTGTATGTGGTCGTATTATAGGGACTAAGCATCTACCTAGCCTTCAGGAAGCCTTCTCCGAAACCAGACGCAAAGAAAGTTGGAAAAGAGTGATGATGCAATCAATGGATTGATCACACTGAACCATCTGCCCTTGCTGTCTGTAGGAACAACCATGTAGAAGAAGGCGGAAATCGCTCATGAAAGGACTGACCATGGTGTGAGCATTGTCACAAACTTGTCCACTACAAATAAACATGCTGGAAATTACACGGGAAACCTGCCGATTGGAAGCCAAATAAGAGGTCTGGTCATCACCTCATCGGGGAATTTGGGAAAAACCAACCGGTCACACTCACTCACCAAGGACCAAATGAATGCGCAACAGCAATGGGTTGATAGGACCTCCACTATTTCTAGTATAAGGAGCACTTTTGTGGCATGACAAGAGCCTCATTATGCCCTTACTGCCAACATAACTCCCAACAAGTCATGGATTGTTGACACTAGAGCATCATTTGGCCACATGACATTTGACTTATCCTTGGTGCAAAATTTTCAAACTAGGATCTCTCATTCGTTGGCAATTTTGATCGATGAGTCCTGTTCTGAAATTGTTAGGACCGCTGTGAAAAACTCACCAAGGAGTTAAAACTTCCATTTGTTGTGTATGTTCCAAATTTGGACTGCAATTTACTCTCTATTAGAAAATTGACTCAAGGCTCAATTGCGTGACCAAGTTTTATCCAAATTCATGTATTTTTTACGAATTGAGCTGGGGTAGGTTGATCGACAGTGTTTGACTGTGTTGTGGATTTTATCTCCTCAAAAGTGATCAAGCCTCAAAGTGTCAAAAGCAAGTTGTGATCTGTCTTGTGGTTTTCCTTTAAATGAAGTCTTTCCTGTTCAAGTGTCGGTAAGATGATGATATTTACTTGTTACATGGGTCATCCAAGTTTTTTGTTCTCTCAAAATGTTTTTCCAAATTGTGTACCAATAAAAATCCTTATCATTTTCTTGTGATGTCTGTCAATTTGCTAAAACACCCAAAAGGAAAACTCATGGTTGGATGTAAGTGGATTTTTTACAGCCAAATATAAGGCAGAGAGGAACATCGAGACACTCAAGGCCCGGTTGGTAGCAGAAGGATATACACGATCCTGTGGGATTGATTATCAAGAGACCTTGCTCGTTTAGCAATGCTCAACACTATCAGGGTATTACTCTCCTTGGCAGTTAATATGGACTCGAATTTGAAACTACTCAACTTCAAGAATGTTTTCCTGAATGGAGATTTTGAGGAAGATAAGGATATACCGACAAGACTTGACAATGATCACAGAAGGAATCCAGTTTGCACCCTTATGAAGTCTCTTGGATGGACTCAAACAATCACAATGAGCATGGTTTGAAAAGTTTGCTAATGTTGTATCGGGACTTGGCTATACTCGATGTCAGCCACTCCGTTCACCTCCCATGTAGTATAAGGAGAGAGAAAAAGTAACAGCTTTTTCTGACTCACTTATACTAGCTACAGGGTATGGAGCCATGTTGGTTGTTTGGCATAGTCAGTAGCTAGATATGCATAAGGGGGCATGGCATACATATAGTGAGCTACAACAATGGTTAAGGAGCCTAACATTGCTAGGTTAAGAGATAATGAGCATGCCATGACGTTGTTAGGATCTCATATACGCCTTTATGGCCCTGATTGTAACAAATCAACAGCATCTGAAGTTGCATCTTTAATAGTAAAAGTGGATGATATCATACTTTCAGGAAATGATGAAATTGAATTGCAGTGGTTGAAGGATCATTCGGTTAAATAATTTGAAGTCAAGGACGTAGAGAAGTTAAAATAACTTTCTTTGTATGAAGGTAGTTGGATCTTAAAAAGCGTATTTTTGATTTATTATTTAAGACATGGATGTTGGGTTGTCAACGTTGGGTTGTCAACGTTGGGTTATCAACCTGTAGATACACCCATGGATCCATTCAAGAAGATTGGCTCTGAGAAAAATAATTTTCTTGTAGACTGGGGGAGATATGAGGAACGGGTGGGGAGACTAATCTGTTTATTACGTACTCGTCTATAACATCTGTAATTAGTGTGGTAAGTCAGTTCAGGCATAACCCTATTGAACACCACATGAAAGCTGTCCAACGTATACTAAGATACTTGAAGATTGACTCCGAGAAGAAAACTATTAAGAAGTCTGACAAATGAGATATTGAAGTGTATTCAGACGTTCACTGTGCCGGAGATACCAATGACTGGAGATCAACTTCAACTTATTGTACATTTGTCTGTAGGAATATGAAACAATATGTTGTTGCAAGAAGTAGCATAAAAGCCAAGTCCAGAGCCTTAACCCATGGAATATGTGAAGGAATTTGGTTAAAAAGACTTTAGTGAACTTGAATAGACTATTCATATGCTATTTAGACGATGAAGTGATAATCAAGTGGTAATGAACATCGCAAAGAAGATCATTCGCCACGACTAGACGAAACACATAGATACCGATAGATATTTCATACCCGAGAAAGTCACATCTGGAAGGTTCAACTAAATTATCTGAAAGTCACATTTTGCAGATATCATTACTAAGCATCTATCTCGACCCAACTTTGAAGATCTTCAGCTGAGATTGTATGATATGCATACTTTAACTAGAGTGGGTGGGAGTGTTGAAACATAGATTACAAAGTTTGGAGCATTATTGTTATTTACTCGTTTAGTTAGAATAATTAGGAGATCCTACATGATCTGTTTTCGTTTTGTTTCCTTATTCCAACGGAGAGAATCAATTGTTGCTATGTTTCTCTCCCATACTATTTAGTATAAATACAATGTAAAACTCTGAAAAATAAATCAACATGTTGACAGCTAGAAATCAAATTAGAAAGGATTTGATTGTATACCCTTTCCTTCTTGGAGGCTTAGAATTGATTGTATATATTTTCCTTATCTTCTCTCCCTAGTCGTGCGTATAGTTTCATATGGTATTATAGTAGCCCTTCTGATCAGTCTCATTGTCACCGACATCTTCATCGCTCCCATATGCAGTTAGCACCTTCAGGCGATCCTCGTCCTCTTCCAATCATTGATTTCAAATTTTGTTTCCAACAAAATCGTTTCTTTTCAATTGATTTACGTTTAGCGTCCTGTCCCAGTCCAGCCCTAGTTCCACGACTCCACTTTATCTCCAATCAACTACTTCAACAATGACCGCTAGTGATGAAGCCTTCTCTCTGGCAAAAAGGGACTGTTGGCCCAAATCAGTCAAGTAACTCCATTGGGTCACTCTACAGGCTTGGCAATGGTTATTTGCAAATCACAACACAAGCTTGAGGGCAGAAATTATTTGCAGTGGGCACAGTCCGTCAAAATAGTCATCTGTGGCCGTGGAAAGCTTGGATATATTGCGATGAGCTCCCTAAACCTCCTTCAACAGATCCTCACCATAAGGTATGGCAAGCCGAGAAATCTTTTCTTCTTGCTTGGCTTATTATCTCATAACCACACACCTTTATGCACTGATTGCGAGACGACGACTTGAAATGGAATGAGTCTTTGAGTTCTTGACTGGGTTGAACAACAATCTTGATGAATTAAGAGGACGTTTGGTTTGTTGTGAAGAAGCACGTTGTCAGGTCATGCTTGCTTCAAGGTATGGTCCTCTTGTTCTGATTTCAAACAAGTCTAATCCTGGTTATCGACCAAACAACAATGATGAGAGGCCCTGGTGCGATCACTATCAACGACATGGCCAATCTCGAACCACTTGTTGGGAACTTAATGGAAAACCAGCCAACTGGGCTCAGTGATGCGCCAATGAAAGAAATGCCTACCAAACTCAAGGAAGTAGCAACACATGTACATCAAACCTCACCCTCATTGAATAAGAAACAAATTGAGCATTGTATACACTTTTGAATGCATCATCTATGATGAACACATAAATCTGTCCCCATGTATCTTTCTATCTTCCTTCCATTCCAATAAAGACTCGTTCTGTCAATCGGGGAAGGTTTTTGGTGACAAGACCTGGAGATATCAGAAGTGAGAATGCTGACATGAGTAACGATAAATCCTGTGAAAAACACGATCGCCTGCCAGTGGAAGGTTTTCTGCATTCAGTCAATCTACGCAGAGTGAATCGGTCCCTAAGGAACCCCCAAAAGGGCTGCCGTTCGATGGGTACATGCTCTTTGTTTTTGTTTTTTTTATCTGTTTTAATAATGAAATTCCAATTTCCAAATTACCAATTTACCATTGCTATTAGCTTAATGCTCTTACTTCAGTACCAGAAACAATCACTAAACTTCTTAATCATAACACACTGCCAAAATTGGAAGCAGTAATAGAAAAAATGGAGGTTAAATCCTCAGATTTTGTTTTGATGTTGAAATTAGATGATATGCTATGTTATATTTACATACATATATACAATTTAATTGTCCGCCTTACCATCCCGATAACCGCTATGTTAAATCACAGGCCTGACGTGATTTTCTATTTTGACCGCTATAACAGCATAAGCTAGAAGCAAACAAGGTATTTCTGTATCTCAAAGAAGGTACACTCTTGATCTCCTAAAGGAAACTGAAATGCTTGGTTGTAAACCCAACAAAACCACATTGAATTCGGAGAAAAAGCAAAAATGTTGAAGGGAGATACCTTGCTATTGGTAGGAAAAGTTATATATCTCTCACACACCAAACCCGTTATTGCCTTTGTCGTAAGTCTAGTAAGTCAGTATATGCATAATCCCTGTCAAGGGCACCTCAATGTTGTGTATAGAATCTTGAGGTATCTAAAGCAAACTCCAGGGAAAGGTTTCAAGAAATCAAATGAACGAAAGGTTGAAGTATTTACAGATGTTGACTGGGCTGGATCAATTGATGATGTAAGATCTACATCTTGTTACTATACTTTAGTGTGGGGGAACTTGGTAACCTGGCGAAGCAAAAAGCAATATGTTGTTTCAAGAAGCAGAATACAGAGCCATGACCCATGGAATATGTGAAGCAATTTGTATAAAACAGTTGCTGGAAGAATTAAAGATTGAATATCAAGCTCCTCTACAACTCTACTGTGATAACCAGTCCGCGGTCAAGATAGCACATAACGTCATACATCATGATCAAACAAAGAATGTAGAATTGGATCGAAGTGGATCGCCATTTTATGACAGAAAAGATTGATGTATAAATAATCAAGATTGAATTTGTCCCGAGTGCCCAACAATTGGCTGATAATCTTACTAAGGGGTTATCTGAACGAGTATTTGATTTCTTTTCATGCAAGCTTGGACTCATCAACATCTATAGTCAAGCTTGAGGGGGAGTGATGACGGCTGGAAATCAAATTAGTATTAAACCAAAGCATAAACGGATTTGATTGTAGGCACTTTCCTTCTTATAGGATTAGAAGTGATTGTATATATTTTCCTTATATTGTCTAGTCTTGTTGTATAAATAGGGCTAATTTGTTATTCAAATAATATAAGAAATTATTTTCTTCCATTCCTACGTATAGTTTCATAGTTTCCCAAGAAATAGCTACAACAATGTACAAAACTAATTTGATTAAAAATAGTAAAAATGGAAAACATATGACCGTAATGGAATAAAATGAATCTAAATAGTCGTCAATATTACGTAGATGAGCAAAATAGATCCAAGTAAAACAAAATGGAAACAAAAGGTCTATATGTAACCTAACTTCAACTAACCTTGAAAGACCTAGATGAACCAAAACCGATTGAAAACAACCATAATTGACCTAGTATGATCTGATTCCACCAAAAGACTGTATTCATCTAGATGGAGCTGGAGTAATGCAAATAAACTTTTGTTAGCCTAAAAAAATCTAAACAGATCTGTGCAATACTTTTTGCTACTATGCACAAGTCCTGTTTGGTTGTCTTAGGCTTATGAGTGTTTTTTTCAACCTGCAGAAAGTCTTACCTGGTCTATTATGCTCGTGGACCATCTTCTTTTTTCTTTCTATTTTCATTATACCTTTTTACCCTTTTTTTTCCATGCTATTCTTATGGAAGACTTGCTTCTTGTTCTGTGATGTATTATCAGGAGAATATTCCTAACGCCACAGCAGAGAAGGTGAAAGAATTGATGCTTGCAGGTGTTGAGAATGCCCTAGGATTACTGACCGGTTCACTTAAGAGACCAATATATACCCGGGTACAATTATGGTATGAATTTCAGGTGTAGTCAGCAATTCATGATTTTAATTTACATGGGAGTGACATCCAGTATGTGCAATTTCATGATGATGATTATGGTATTAATGGTGGGATATAGGATTAAGTGGGAATAGGTATACATTTTACTTGATGATTGAGAACCATTGAAAGATTTGGAGTTACACCTGGAAGCACAAGCTAATGTGGGGAAGTGTGCTTTAATTTATCTTGTATGGATTTAGCTCTGGATTACTCTGAGCTTTGAAGAGGCAGGGGGGGGGGGTGTATTTTCCATCATGAAGTCTACTTGCCCAACGGTTCGTGGACGATAAGCAATTTGAAGTAATGATGCCTTTCTAGGAAAAAAAACATCAAGACATGACATTCATGCTCAAATTGGTGCATGGATGTTAGCTGGCCTATTCAATGCCCCCACTCAATATAATCCCTTTGCTTTTCTCTAGGATGTTAGTTGACCTATTCAACGCCCCCAATCCATCGTAACTTCACCAAAGCCATTTCAAACAATATTTGAACCTTCTTCCTTCCCTCCCCCCCCCCCCCCCCCCCTCCTCCACCCATATACCCTCGTGGGCCTCCTATTTCTGTAACCTATTTGACTTTTTTTTGGTATTAGCATGTTATGGCTCATCTTTCCTTGGTATGCAGGGGTGCAGCTCTTCCTACAAATACTCCTGGTATTCCCTGCATCTTTGATCCTCTTGGAAGAGCTGGCATTTGTGGTGATTGGCTACTTGGTTCAAGTTTAGAGGCTGCAGCCCTAAGTGGAATATCCCTAGCAGATCATGTAAGGTTCTTCATTTATCATGCTCAATGTACTTATGATTTTGAGCTTCAAACTTAAACTGTATTCTCTGTGCTGATTTACTAGTGTTGACGGCACCAGTTGTCCTGCTATGTGTTCCTTTTAAATGTTATATTATTCAATATTATATGGAGATTGAAAATAACGGGTCTCCATATACAGACTGCAGATTATCTAAAAAGCGGTGGGTCACGACCAGATGAGTTTGCTGTTGGGTTGCACAACGATTTCCAACCTCTGCAGGGACATGATATTGGACAATTCCCGGGATTAGAGTCCAATAAGGATATATGTGAAGCTCAAGTTCAACTTGGAGCTTAAATATTCATGGGGACATAATCGTTCCTTGCAGCGTAAGTTCTTCTCTCTTTCCTTGCATAACACCTTCTTGTTTTATGGATGTTCTGCTGTACTAGACTACTAGTAAACCTAGGGACCTAATTTACATTAAGAGGTTTATGTAAGTTGATTCTTTACTTGTTCCCATATACAAGGTACTGAGGTTCTAATGTTAAATTTGAACTGACGCTAGTGTTCATTTGTGAAAGCCAATAGCCTTACTGAGCTTCATTTTCTCTTGCTGATTTGATGATCAATTGGTGACTAACAATTTCAAAGGATGTGGTATTTGTCCAAATGGGCTTATTGACTGAAGCAGCGAGTCACTAACTGAAAAGTGCTTGTCAAATTAAGAATAAGTAACCACATTTAAATTAATCTGAACAAAGTTAGATGGACTACGACTATTACTTATCCATGCCAATGGTGTTCTAGCATGATCATGAAAGAACAACTACATATGTCAATTTCATTAGATTATATTGACTTTTGGAATGAATAGAATGACAAATGGTGGTTAAATGACATAATACAAAATTAAGTTTCATCCCGACATTACCGTTTGATGTTTAGATAGACGTCAACAAACTTTATGGAGTTATTAGTGATTAGCGTTTAGCAGCAAGAGCAATAAGTATCACGACGGAGTCATTTTTGGCTACTGGAATAAGGTCTCATCATAAGATAACTATTGCACTGAAACTTCATGGTAAACACCCATTTGCAACCTACGTAGCATTTTCCAGTACCTAAGTTTCATTTGTCTGAAGTGCATCCTTCTCCTGCATGGCTTTGTACACACCTGAATTCCCAAGTGTTTTTGTAGCTTTCTTGGGAATATATGATAATTTTCTACGACAATGGGGAAGCAAAATATGTGGCTGAAAGGGAAATGTAGGCCGTATCTTCTTTTGAATCAGATATTAGTGCTAGTATGGATACCCTTGCTCATGGCAATAGGTGTAAGAGGCGCATTAGGTGGATCCTGCTGAGTATGAAAATAAATATTTTGTTTCTCATCCTGGTACCGACTAGTTTTAGGTTGTGTGTCAGGCTGCTTATATGGCTATAAATGAGCATTCAAGAACACTATATTTGTGACATAGCTTATAAGGTGTTAGGGATGGTCTGATAGGATGTTGATGTTGCTAGTTGTATAACCTGGTGAACGGAAATGGAGGTGTAGTTGAAATGCTTGAACCAAAACCTTATGAGGATCTTGGATACATTGGGCACCCAACTAAAGAGATATGGAGACTTAAGAAGAAAAGTAACTTTGACATTAGAGATATGGCAACTTTTTTTGATGGGCTAGGATTTCGTTATCAAAGCCTCTGCTCTCATAGCATGTAACTAGGGCTGCACACGGGTGGGTTGGCGGTTTGAAAAATCTCAACCTAACTCAAACAAGAGGTCAAGAGTACAACCCAACCCAACCCAAACCGTGCGGGTTGGGCATGGTTTGGGTCGGGTTGGGTTGGTCGGGTTGAAACTTTGTTACATCATTTTACAATCTGGCTAAGCGATTATGTTTAGACGAAGTTAAATCAAAATGAGAAATACAAATAAGGCTAACAAACTCAATGAAGAAAGTTGAAGGTTCATGCAAATAAGAAAGTAAAATTGCGGTTGAAATTGTGATAGTAATTATGAATAGAGCTAATTACGGGTTGGTCTAATATCTAATATCTAATGTACATATATTAGATAACAACTTAATACTCATATTAAATCCATGGTATGGTTCAAATGGCCCTAACCCAATTCCAAATACCTACGACTCAAAGATTTTTCAACTCGATTAACAGGTTTGGTTGGGTTATTTCGGGTTGGATTGGTCAGGTTAGTCGGGTTTTTGTACACCCCTATATGTAACCCATGGCTCAGAGGATAACATCTATCGCTGAGGGTAAAAACCTTGATTTTGTGAGCCCATGGGCCTTTAAGAAATAAACATGGAAACCATAATACTGGTAGTATTAGAATTCTCATTTGTTTTTTCAAATTCATTTTCCATTATGACCTTGCTTGCAGGTTTGGAGTCTATTACCATCGCTTCCTACTGCCATATCAAGAAGCCCCTTCTGGTGTAACTAATGCTTACTAAGGACCTAATCATAATATCGCCAGAGTGTTGATACCCTTGGTGCCCAGGTACCACAAATCTCATCTTTTTAGTTTTTATAACATTTCATTGGTGCCCCAGCCCTGGGTTCGGAATATGTAGGGCCCTTGTCTTGTGTTCTATTTTTTGTAATTCAACATACTAATGAATGGCATAATTTTAGGGGGTGTTTGGGATTGCTTATTTAAAACAACTTATGCTTTTTTTCAAAAGTGTTTATCAACTTATGTGGTGATAAAAAGGAGTTTTACAAAAAGTATTTGAATTAGTTTATTGTGGTACCAAAACATAATAAGCTAATAAGTTGTTATTTAGGTGTTTGGGATTGCTTATATATGTAAAATAACCATAAAAGTCATAAGTTGTTTCAAATAAGTTGATAAGTCAGAATGGTTTAACTTATCAAAAACTCCTTATTAGCGGTGTGGAAAAGCTATAAGCACTTTTCTTTTTTTCCAACCCAAACACTAAAAATAGCTTATTAGCGGTGAGGAAAAGCTATAAGTCAATAAGGGGTTTAAATAAGCAATCATAAACACTAGAAAGAAGACATTTGTTGCAGGATACTCTTTTTGTCCCATGAAAATATCGTAGTGCATGACTAGGCACATCGCTTTGGGGAAGTATTTGGCTATTTGTCAAATGTCTAAAATATGTTGACATAAAAATCAAATCAATAACGTGGGTTTTCTTGTAATAATGACTATAGACTAAATAGGTATTCTAACTTGAAAAGTTGGAATTTGGAGGTTTTGCAATTCTCATGGACATCCCACCCAAAACTGATATTTGGGCAAAAAGTTGATTATCGACAACCCCAATCGGTCCCACACGGAACTCACATCCATGGATACCAATGTGGAGGGCATTTTTTGGCTCACTCAGCAACTAAGGCTAGCGGGGGACTTAGGATCGAACCCAGGACCTGTCTTGTATTTGGGCAAAATCACCCCGTCCCTTTGCCAACTGATCTACACATCAGGCCCCAAAATGATATTATTGCAATTTTCATCTAATTCCATGAATACAACGCAATTTGTTTTTTGAGATGTGCAAATAGTAAGATTACCTTTTATAGGAATTTTCCAAGTTAAAATTATCTATTTTCCCATCATCATCATCATAAATAAATTGATGGCATTGATCAAAGTCCAAAAAAACTGTTTTATTATCTTTATTAGTGGGAAGTTTAGGTATTTAACAAATAGTCAATCACTTTCCTTAAACTTCGATAGAATCGGATCTCTGTTGCCGAAAGGTGTTGTTTTGGTATTGAGTATTATCCATGTTTTCGCTGACGTTTTGAGTATGAATTGTTATCCATGATTTATGGTTTTGGGTATTGAACCTTATCCATGTTTCTTTTTGGATGCTTTAGATAATAGAGTTATATCCATGTATTTAAATATTAAACCTTATTCTCATTTTGGGTGAGTATTGGGTTTTGGTCTCGGATAAATGGGTGTTTTGGTTAATGATATTTCATCACGAAAAATGGCGGGTTTTTGGGAAAGAAATTACTTTTATATTTAATACATTTCATTTTAGAAATTGTGATTTAAATAGAATTTTTTCAGTTTTACCATTTTACATTAAAGATGAAAACTTTTGAATTCACTAGGCGTTAAGTCTAACCCTTTTTATTTGTCATCATGTACATCAGGTCCTTGTTGAGGTTTGGTTCTAGCGACACCATGGTTACGTCTTCCGCATTTGGAGATAGCGACTGTTATTGGGTTTTAGTAACACATGCACCTAATATAGACTCTGTGTAAGGTTTGAATTATTAATTGTTGATGTTAAATTTTAAATAGCCTTTATAAGTAATCAAGTATGGACAATTAGAAATGAGTTCATTCCCCATTTGATGTATTATTGTAAATTTTAAATTAGTCGTTCTTTCCAAATTTTATGGTGTTACAGTTTATCACTAGCACACCGCTCATATGGTTGTTATTTTAGATTCTACCTTGGTTTAGTGGGAGTTTTCTATGTTCGTTTCATGTATTCTACTTAGGGTATTGAACTATTCAGTTTTCTGCAGACTAAAATTGGAGGGGTTTTTTTATTATATTTCTGAATTTGTTAATGTGTAATGTTTACATTACAAGTATGGATTGATCTCTCTTAAGAATAAAGAATCGGTTGGAAATATGCATGTGCGAGATCAGGTTTCATGCAATTTTCTTACTACTCATCCATATTTAATCTATGTCGTTAAGTGCGTTAGTATAGTGATCATCATTGTTTAGTCATGCTTGTAATGTGATAAAAGTTACGGGGGTTCCATTGCTAGTACACAAAAAGAACCAGATTGGTTTAGGAAAACCTAAAGATTGAAGATAAATAGCATATCGAAGAACGACTAAGGAAGTAGTAATATAATTTCCAGCATATGAATCCCAAGTGAGAGATTGTTAGATCATTTCCTAATAATTTATGTGGGTTTTTATGTTGTAATTGTGTAAGTTATTTAAACGGGTTATTGTATTAATCTAATTAATAGGCTGTAACACCCTCAAATTTGGTAAGAGAAACTAATTAAAATTTCGATATAAAATCAATACAAATCAAAGGTTCTTCATACCTCAAATATAAATTTCTACAATTAACCTCAAGACAATGGTAAACCTCAAAATCCGTTAAGGGTTATACCGAAGTCGGGTGCTAACGTAACCCCCAAAGCTAGCTGCTCATCACAACCAAAGCGGAAACTTCACCAATGCTAAACACATCACGAGCACACTACTAGCACTCCTCTCTTCATAGTGTTACTAGGACCATTCCCAACCAGAATCTGATACACATGCCGACAAATAAAAAGGTTAGGCTAATACCTAGTGAGTTCAAGAGTTTTCCTTAGATATATATAAAGCAATAAATTTAATGATGTTATTTAAATCGTGATTTCCAAAATTAATACATTAATCTGCAAACAATTTCTTTTTCAACATTATCCCTTTTTGTGAATTAAAACCGTAGAACAAAACGCTCCTTCGAATATAAATCCAAACCCAAAACTCGCGTAATACAAAACTGACACTTTACAAATCAAGTACTGAAAACGTGGATAACTCTATCATCCAAAATACTCCAAAGACATGGATCAAGTTCAGTTTGCAAAACCCAAAAACATGGATAGCAATCCATACTCAAAACGTCACCGAAAACATGGTTTATAAAACTCCATGACCAAAACAACACCTTACGATGACGGGGGAGACCCGATTACATAGTATGTGATGGAACACAAAAGTAGGTCACATAACTATGTAGGAAACCAAAACATAGGGGTTATACCCATAAAACATACCGAGTTCAACTCCTCTAAGTTTATCGCTCGAAAACATCAAGTCAACCACTCTAGGTCTATTCTTGAGAGTTCCAAAACAGGGGAACCCAGTTCCAAAACGGGAACTTATGCACAAAGGAATTACACCTTACTGTCCATGGGACGCTGCCCGACCGTATAGGTCCATACCTTACTTACCATGGTGACTCGATGTCTATTCCGTGCCAAAGTGGTGAACTCGTCCAAAACGGGACAAAAGAACATCGTGCCTATGGATTCATTGCACTAACTAAACATTACATGACTCAAAACGAATGAACTAACGCATTCAAAACATGTAACTCTCAAATATGATGCAGTAAATGCAAATCATAACCAAACGCTCTACAATGAGCTATTAAAATCGGACAAGTGTCCCCAAGGCCCAACAAAATCCAAACCGAGCCATAAACCCAACAAATCCAATACCCAACATTGAAAATCATAAAGTGAAATCAAACGTAAACGACCCACATTATGTAAACTCATACTCCAAAATATATAAACAACTCCAACGTAGTTTAGATTGGGACAAATCGTTTTCCAAGCGGTTTATATCATTTACTCTTTCACAAACATCCCATAACCCAAAATCAACACTTATCTAAAACACACCATAAAATGTCTTTATGCTCAAACTCTATTCCATGAAGTAAACCAATAAAATACCAATGTGTATGTTTTATTTGTCACAATGCTCAAAACCCCAAACGTAGGCGTTTTACAAAATTTATAGAACCAAACCCTTCTAATAATCAAGATTTATCAAATAATCCAACAGTTAATAATTTCATGTAACATATGCAAACATTTTGAAATAAGCATTTTGGCATGTACACCGTTTTCACAAATCAACTTGAACTCACCTTGCTAGATTTAGTTAAACCTAGGTTCCAAACCCAAATCCTTAGCCTCCAAGGATGAAGCTTTCACCATCAACAAGTCATCTTCAACATTGAGCTAGGGTTTCCAACTAACCCATTTCTCCAAATCTAAAAAAGATGGACCACCAACAAATAGAACCTTTAGGTCTACAAAGATCCTTACATTAAAGCTTGGATTAAACAAGAGATTTATCTTACCCGAAACTTGAAGTCATCCAACCACCTTTCCAACGAAATCCTTCATTGCTTCGATAGTTAAGCCTCAAATCACCCAATCCTTGATGTTTTATTGTAGATCCATACCATAACAAGCTCCCAGAGCTGATACATAGTTTCCCAAAATCGACCTAAGGAATAGAAAAATGGAGAGGGGAGGTAACAATGAGATAAAACCCTAAAACTTGGGTTTAAATTCGATCAGACAGCTCCCGCGGCCTTGGCCGCGGCCTCAAGTCGCGGGCCAAGCCGCGTGTGTCCCTGAGTCGTGGACAACAGTGGGTTACACGGGTTTAGCCGCGACTTTGAAGCCGCGGGCTAAGCCACGCGTATCACCTGATGCATCTTCTCACCCTTCGTTTTAAACCATTCGCTGACCGTTTCTATCGGCCGATTGCTGATTGTTTTCCTTGCATGATCATAACTGTTCATTAGGAATTTACGGATGTTACATAGGCCTATAGGTTTTGATATTAAGAGACACAATCAGGGTTTAATAGGAACCCTAATTACATGACAATAAAATGGTCATGGTCCCCAATATACCAAAGTACAAGAAACGATTTATGATCGCAATCTATTAGAAATCGCCTATTAGGTAAAGAACATTGAGGGATTTGGTTGAGGAAGACAATCAAACCTGCTCGATTCGTACATCGTAAAGGTTTCTGGTAAAGAAGACGATTACTCAATGGATTCAGATACGACGGTCGTTTCTTAATAATTCAATAGTCTGGTCTGGTCTTTAGGACTAATTTTGGGTAAATTTCTAACAAATATAATATGGAATGAATATAATGTCCAACAAACAAAACAATTGTAAATATTTTTATTTTTGTTACTAATTTTAATATGATGAAATGAATTATTAATTTGTTTTAAATATATTACTTAATGTTAGAAATGAATATTTTTTTAACACGTACTCTTAAGTAATTTTACGTAGGGGTGCTCAAAAATTCGACCATCCCTACCAATCCAACCTAACCCGAAGCTACCAAATGTCTAATCGAGTTGCAAAATTTTCAAATCATAGATAGGGCTGGAATTGAGTTGGGATTATTTAAACCCAACCCAATTCGATGAAGCCTATACCCTTCTATTCCTTTGATTTAACATGATTGTTAAGTCCTTTATTAATATGTACATTAAACCATTGGACCATCTGTTGGGGTTTTGAGCACCACAAATGTCCCACAAACAAATAAGTAATGAACTTTATTTAACTACAATCAAATATGTGATGTCAAACAACAACTAATGCGAAAAACAAAGTAGGATCGAAAGTACATCGAACAGTCAACCAAAAAATTGCGAAAAACATACAAAACATAGAAGATTTCCGTAGTTCCACTACTGGTATGGTGATGTACATCCATAGGAAAGATGATGAACTTTATTGATGAAGAACACTCAAACACCAAAGAGAAATTACAAAACGAGACACTAAATTGGGTATAATCTCTCCCAATCTTTTCTCAACTCAAGCTAGGTTTCTGAGCTCTCAATTTCGTGCTTTATCTGATAGGAACTCAATAGGTTGTTTATACTAATCCATATGTGGAATCCCAATTTGACCCCAATGTCAAAAGCTAGGAAAATCATAATTATCTCACACACGGTCTGGCTTAATTATAAGGTGTGATAGTGTCAGAACACCAAAACTTTATGTTTTGCAACGTAACATTACACACACATTTAACCACAAGGGTTGTGACGTACTGGTTAAGGCCCTGGGGGATGTGGTGAAATATCCCATTTGCCCAGGGTTCGAATCCAGGCATACACAACAATTGTAGCCACTGAGGTTTAATCAGGGTTGATGTCTTACAGTCATAATTTGCCAAGGGATTAGTCTAGGCATAGCCTAGGACACCCTTTCCCAAAACAAAACGTTACACACGTGCTTGAATATAAGGTGCGGTCGTGCCAAAAACTTTAGAACTTTCTGTTTTACATATCGTTGTTTCATAACACAATTTTTAACACCATCATCCTCTTCATATACCTGTACGCTAAATCTTTTCTCCATCTCTATATAAATTGTGCATATGTTTCCATATATATATAGAGAGAGAGAGAGAGTAAATGTGATCATTTATAAGCAAATCAAGAATACAGTTGAATTTGATCCACTTAAGAAGAAATATGAATATGTTTTATCAATTGATTGATAATGAATAAATGAATTATGCATAGAGAAAGCACCATATTCATTTCAAGGTAACAAACATACGTGAATATTTTGATGTACCAAAGTTTTAACCCGTAATTTTCGGTATGTAATTGTCACCGGGTCGTTTCTGTGACTGGTAAACAGTGGGGTTTTGTTGGTAAATGTTTTTTTTAAAGTCCCTTAGAGTATCGGGGTTGTTAGCGTTGGAAAAGTCGGGTTTCGGGGCTCCAGAAAGGTCCCGCGACAATGCCCGACGACTATGACACCGGCGACAATGACAGTGTCATAGTCGCACTGTCACAGTCGCATGCAATGTACCGTGGCCAGAGGGGAGTTGGCGACATTGCCATGCGACAATGCCCTGGGCATTGTCGCTGGTCAATGTCGCACCAGGGCAACCAACTGCTGTTAAGTTCGAGTTTCAGCCTCTTTTCTCATTCTTCACTTCCCATTTTCTTCCCAACTCTCTCTAAACTCTCTCAAGACCTCCCCAACCCATCCAAGGTGGTTTTGATCCATCAAATGTCTCCATCCTCAAGTATTGAAGTGTCATCAAAGGGTAGAAGCTAGACACCAAGAACCTTCATCTTCATCTTTAACCTCAAACTCCATTTTTGGGTTTTCTAGGTTTTCGTCAAAACCTAAGTGGTAAGTGTATCTCTTCCATTTCTAAACCTTGAAATAAGTTATAAATGCTCCATGGATGGTTTCCTAGTGTTTGATTTCTCTAATCTCGGTTTGGAAGATTTTGGGAGTTTTGGGTCAAAATTAGGGTTTCGCCCAAAATAGAGATTTTGGTGAAGCATGTTTGGAGAATGTTTCTATTTGGTTGGATATGGTTATTTACGGTTGAAATGTGTGGATCTAGGTTTTGGAAGCTTGGGTTGAAGAGTTGGAATGGGTGTCCTCAGACAGTCTCATCACTCAAAATGGTTTTGGAAGTCCTCGGCTTGAGGATTCAAGTGGCCTTCAAAAGAGCTCGTTGGGTGAAACCTAGATTTAGCCTAAATCTAGCAAGGTGAGTTCAAGTTGATTTGTGAAAACGGTGTACATGCCAAAATATTTATTTTAAAGTGTTTTACATGAAATGGTTAACTGCTGATAAGTTTTGAGTATTTAGAATAAAATATGTTTTACTTGGTTATTTGTCAAAATGTGAGTTGTAACACCCTAATAATTAGCGGAATAAAATTCGATGTTTCTGCAATATGACGGCTATAAATTGATAAACCTGGGTATATAAAACCTGTTGAAACAACCCCAAGTATCATCCCGATTGAACGGGGAAACAATGCTATAAACATTACAATAAATCAGATGAAGAATACACTAACAACCTAATAATCTAACTTAAATAAGAAAGATTAATATCGGGTGTTGCTATTCTTCCAAAAGTATGTCCGCTATCCAAAATACCGGTCTATACATATCCCAAAAAGACCGCTCTTGACCTCAAGCCATCCACTCAGTCCCGACGAACCCCACCGGAAACCTGACCTGTTATACATGTCATTTTAAGAAAAAGTGTTAGGCTAAAGCCTAGTGAGATCAAGCATTTGAAGTTTAAGAATCAAACATAAAAGTGAGTAAAAGAGTTTCTTTTTATACAACAACAATAATGGTAATAATAGCGATAATGCTCTTTGAAATATAACAAATACCTCTTGGGTTAACGGGGGAGACCCGCTTACTAACACGAATGACGGAACACAAAAGTAAGCCATTCGATGAGTCAGTAAAGCCAATAAACAAATAAAGTACACGCAAGGGATGTCAGGCTCAGTGGCTTTAAACGTACACCCACAGAAACTCAAGTTCAACCCCGAAGGATCCTTACGTCGAGCTCCTCATCCAATATCGTCATACTTTATCACGAAGGACTTATTACCCAATCCGATGCCTAACGTGCCTCGACGGGGAAACTAGTCGTCCCAACGCCGGAACAATAATAAACCAAATACGGGGTCATGACTCCCAAATGCATCAATTAAGCCAAATAGTGCGCATAAGGCCCAACAAATTATTCCAACAATGGTCAAAATGCATGCGTGACATGAAGTGTGATTTCCACCAAAACCAATTCCATTGTTCACCCAAAATATCACTGGTAAAAATATACTTGATCCTTCCTATATTTCAAACCCCCAAAATATGGCATTAGCTAATATGCAACTTATCAGCAGTTAACCACAAAATCAATCTTCTCAAAACCATGAGTTTTACATAGTAAATGTCATCCATTTGAGTGAA
Organism: Arctium minus; assembly: GCA_954870635.1. Classification (NCBI taxonomy): domain Eukaryota; kingdom Viridiplantae; phylum Streptophyta; class Magnoliopsida; order Asterales; family Asteraceae; genus Arctium; species Arctium minus. The sequence goes on along the minus strand of OX941092.1, from coordinate 68,061,463 downwards.
ATCCCAAGTATTTGTAAGCTATTAGAACATTAATAACACATATGAATCTCCATTTCTCCAAATCATCATAAACCCTAAAATCCCCAGAAGTTAAGTTTGGTACAAAGTCTCATAAATCAAATATATGAAAGGGGAGATATTTAGGTATTCAAAATCCACCTTTGACATGTATAAAGTTTATAAAAGAGCAAGAACTCACCTTGTAGGGTTGTATCTGAAACCCTAGAACTCAAAAGCTTATGGGGAAGGAACTTCACAATGAGAGTTATATAACCTAGGTAATACCAACAACAAGCTTAGGACTTCATTTATTGAGATTAAATGAAGAGAGAGAGAGAAGGAGTACTCACCTAGGGCACCCAAAATCGCACCAAGTTCACCTACTAGCTCCACACTTGAATAAAATGAAAGAAATGAGGGAGAAACCTGTATTTAGGCGTCCAGAGTAGCTCCGCGGGTTATGCCGCGGCCTCAAGTCGCGACATAAGTCGCCCGTGTCCATGAGAAGCTAGACCAACAGTGAGCTACGCGGCTAGTGCATCGACTTCAAGTCGCGATGCAAGTCGCGAGATCCACTGTTTCCTCATCCAAAATTCAAGACTTGACACACAACTAGGCTAGGAACACGCGGTACTCACTAACGAGATAACGCTCAAAGACTATGATTAAAATACGGAAGACTAGGAGTCTGAACGATCGAATCATTACAATGAAAATTTCGGGATGTTACATGAGTATTTTGATAGGTCTTCATATTTAGTAAACTTGGGTTGTGTTAACCTCTTAAAATGCTTATTTTGGAGTTTTGAACGTTCAACAACTAAATAACATGGATTACGTATTCTTGGTGATTTTGTACAAGTAAGATCTATTTTATGAGTTATACATCTTTGACGATTTTGTACAAATGAAGTCTATTTCATGTTATATGCATTTTGGTGTATTTACATTCATAAACCCTTTGGAAACCCTTTGGTAACATTATGCGTCGAGTTTTGGGTTAATCTCGTCTTTGGGGTATGTGTCTTCGTAAACGTTGTTTAAAGACATTTTACTATTTGGGGGACCGGTAATTATTGGTCAAATGGATTTTGAGCATTTTAGCTCGGTATTGGCTTAAAAGAGTCTTGAGGGCATTTGTCCGGCTTTAATGGCTCGATGTAGAGTCCAATTTGTGATGTACATCTTAATGCATTTTATTGTATATTATCGATAGTTACAGATTCGAGTGTTGTAGTCATTCATGAGTAGTCGTGTAACTTTAGACTGTGTTGCATTGGATCTATAGGCACATAAGTCAGTCTTATTTGATGGTCAATTGGGTGGTACGGGGTTGGACTCCGGGACTCATGGTTTACGACCTTGTCTTTGCAAGTAGGCACTAGGAGGGCTGAGCCCGGTTGAGCTATTATGACTGTGGGGAGTCCTCTGATGGGCGTTTGGGGCCTTCGCCGCGTGGGGCAATGCCTTTGTTGTATCCCCCGTGGGTCGAGCCTTTGGCGATAATTTCGGTGGTATTCGCTAAGGTCAGTTGTCTCTTGGGTGAAACTTGTCAAGGAGTCGTAGGGGCACTTGGGCTAGCGTGTCGTGAAGTGTCATACGATCAACGTTGTTGAGTGGCATACTTTTGTGTTCCTACGCTCTCAACGGATACGGGTATCCCCCGTTGTCGGCCCGCTGTATTTTGGATATTTAACTGTCCATGCTTTAATACTTGGATTTCATCCCATTTTATGGTCGCGTGAGTATTAAGCTTCAGTTTCATCTTTCAATGGCGTGTCATATTTTATGGGTTGTTTTCCGTTATTTAAGGGTCGAGTATTATGCCCCACCCGAGTTTTGGGTGTTTTTGGGATATGAAGTATTACTTACATTTTAGCACATTTGAGTATCGAACTATGACCTCGCTTTGGGTGAGTTACGGGTTGCATCATCTTACAAGAAACGTGTGTTTGGGAGCTTTGTCTTTAAAAGTGCATATTATGGGAAATTGTGTCGTTTCTATTTTGATGTATAATATTTCGAAAGACCTTGCTTTAAACTGCATTCTTTCCTTTAAAGATATATTTATTCATGTTAAAACTCTTGAGCTCACTAGGCGGTAAGCCTAACCCTTTTTATTTGTCGGCATGTGCATCAGGTTTCAAGGTTGGGAGTTGGTTCTAGCAATTCTGTGAAGAGTAGAGCCTTAGCTAGATCCGAAAGTAAGTATTCGGTGAAGTCTTCCGCAGTATGGAGATAGTGACTATGCATGGGTATTGGTAGCACCCGTCCTTTATAGTCCATATATATAAGATGGAATATGTGGATTGTAGTTGAATCTAAATTTGTGGTTGTAGATGATTCATTTATTGTTGTATTTAGAAAATTTTAAATAAGTTGCTATTTGTAGTTTTGAGGATTGATCGAGTCGCTAGAAACAGGAAACTTGTCGAGGGTCGCAAGGGTGACTATGTACTGTACGTTCATAATGACACCTGGCTAGTGTCATGGTGAACTACGTGCTACATATGTATGCTTGAACTACCTTGGCATGATGACCGCTGGGGTAGCGAGAAAGTTTCTAAGCAAGTGATCTAAGGAAAGGTTGTTGTGTGTAGCAATGTCACTTGAGAATGATAGGTAAGTGCGATGAGTGCATTAAGTTGACCATCTTGGGTCAGGGTTATTGTTTGGAGTAGAACTATAAGTTGTTGAACCAATTATATTTCGAGAAGATATTGTAAGTTAACCGAACTAGTGAGTTTGTTGCTCTAAGATGTTCGATGCATCCGAATGACAATAATATGAATTGAGAAGCACAGTCCTAAGATGTTGCATGCCGACTAAATCTATGCACAAGACTTATTTCTAAATAAGTTTGCATAAATTGTTTCTCATGTTTTCAAAACATAAAGTAAGTTATGTTGCAAGGTTTTGGTAAAACATTTAGCACTCATCAGATTTTGAACCGTGAGCTTAAGCATGCATGAAACGGTTTTGTTGCATGTGATTGCAAATTTATATTGAAAATCTCTCCGTCTCTGTTTGGTGTTTAACGCTATTTTTGGTACTTCATAAGATCCGTGTCTTAATGCCATATGGGGCATTGGGCAAGTAACTGTAGAATTTTTAACTTTGACATTGGATCTCCTCCACGTATGTCAATGGTTTTAAAGGAAAAGTTAATCCCATGTTTTGAGTCGGAATTTCTTGAGAATTTTAGTTCGTACGAGTTTTGCTAGATTTCATGGTGTATTGTTTTGCAATGTCTTTTGATGCGTGGGTTTCACTTTTGCTTCGTCTAAACTGGCGAGTTTGTTCGGCGTCGTGCCCAATGTAAATTTTGTTGAAAAGTATCACCTTATCTTCCATTGCCGTAAAAAGGGAGGAAACTCTTAGAAGTTTAACATTTTAGACATATTGTCCTTTTATGCTCTTTGTTGAGAAATGAAAATTTTGATACCACATGATCTTAGCATTAATGAGTTCTACGAAAATTCAGTTGGGTTTATGGTGTCTCATTTTACATCATTTTGCGCCACGTAAATAGTTTTGGGAGCATGTGCATATGCATTATGGGGTGCGTTATTTTATGATTATGTTAATCGATATCATTCCACATGTTGTTTTGGGAAATTTCATTATCATGTGAGTGTACTTTGCGATGTGTGAGTTTTAACTTTATTGCGTGTAGATTTACGAGCTTTTTGGGCGTCGTGTCTCATGAGAGTTTTGTTAAAAAGAGTCACTTTATCGTACGTTATGATCTTGGAGTTTTAACCCTCCCAGACTTATTGTTTTCTTATGTTCATGTTGGCAAATGGAAATTTTGGCACCGCTTGGTTTTAGCATTTACTAGTTTTATGAAAATTCAGTGGGGTTTCATAGTATCACATCGTACAACTTTTACATCGCGTGAGTAAATTTTGGAATTTGTGTACCTGCATTGTTGCATGCATTAACTTAAGAGTTTTGCTAAAGATGTCACCTCCCATGTTGTTTTGAGAAATGTCAGATGTTAATCTTACTAGTAGAAATTATGCGATTTATCTTTGGGCTTTATACAAATGTTAGTTGTGTATGCTAATTGCATTTGGATTAAATTATGTCGTTGGAGTGAGTAAACATCTAAAAGGTTTATGTTGTTTCAGATAAAACTTTTGTTCTGAGCATATTTCAGTTATTGATTTTACTACTAGGAATTTTCAGCAATGCACATAAATGAGTTATCAGCATTCATGTTGTCATAGTTACTATTTCGGTCAAATGTGTTTTATCTGTGCGGCCCAAAGTTTTAAATTCGATTTGAGGATTTATTTGCGTTCCCATCGTTCTACCGAGCTTTGGGGAATAAACTGATACAAAAGGGGTTAGTTGATAATTTTATGCCACAACGTCTTTGGTTAAAGGAGGAAAAGTTAAAAGTTAAAAGTTGTGAATTTCTCTGTTGGAGTTGTACAAACATTTATTTCCCGTGTTGGGGTGCAAGAACCTGTTTTAACGTTTATAGTGTAAACTGTTGCGCATGTTTTATTATTGTCTTTATTAGCATAAGCATTGAACAAAGGAGTTTTGGAAATGGTTTCACATGAGCTGTGTTGACAATCAACTTTGAAACATATCGAATGAACGGTAGTGCATTTTTATCGCACGTTTAATCGTTAAAAAGCTTATGTATTTGAGAGTTTTATAAATTTCAAAATGGCATGCTGATTGAAAAACCTTGAACTCATTAGGCATATAGGTTTAACCATGTTGTGAAGGGAGTTGTGATTAAGGAACTAAGGAGTCATTGGGATTTGAAGCGCCGTATGATCCGACTTGTGGCCAATCTTGCATTTGAGTTTCAATTTTGATTCGGGTCGCGCTTGAATAGCGGAGGTATTAGGTTTGGTTCTCCAGTTAATTATTAGAGGATCGCTATGCTTCGGTGAACCTGCGGGATAAGGCCTTGTATGATTATCTACGCATGGTTGGGTTCTAATTAATGGGTTGTTTGTCGGTCCGACATCATGACGTATGTTGAAGGTGTACCGTCTTAACGGATGCCGTAATTAAGGAATTTTGTGGTCCGTCTGTTAGGGGCGTAGGATTTGGGAATATTAGTCCTCTGTTAAGTGTCACCCTTAATGCGACAATACTTTGGGAATGCAGTTTTGGACGGGATGTCCACGTTCTTGAGGTCACCGTTTAGTCCTAGGCGTCGACTTGTTTTCTTGGAGTAAATGGATCTAGGAATGTTTGGGATGTATCCCGATTGGATCGTGGGAAATATTGACCTTTCGGTGATGATTAAGTACCGATATGTATAAGCTTTTCCATGGTGATAAAGGTTGTATTAGAGGGTTATTGTGAGGTTGGGATTGGATCGGAGTTGAGTGTTAACCGAATCTGGTTTAACCAGTTGCCTGAAGGACGCATTGGTGCGCTTTAGGAAGTCAACTTTATCAACATTAGGAATGGGTCAGTTGAAATATGAGGATTTTGGAAGTTTGGTTATGATCGTTGATGTTGGGTTCGGAACCGTATAGATCAGAAGGAAATTGGTCGGTGAGAAGTTGGAGTCACAAATTACTTGGAGGTGGTAATTATCATCCGAGGTTGGGAGACGACCGTAACCTTGTGGTTAAAGGTTACTTCAGAGAGCTAAGTGTTCGCTCGGTTATGGGGGTAATGTGCCCCAGAGGGACGGCTGTCGTGAGTATTCGTATAAGGGTCATGGGAATGGTTCTGGCATGTGGATTAAAGACAATCTATGCGGTGGGCAGTGTTCCTTCGAGTGGGATTGATTTCGAGGACGAAATCATTCTAAGGTTGGGAGGATTGTAACACCCGTAATTTTCGGTATGTAATTGTCACCGGGTCATTTCTGTGACTGGTAAACAGTGGGGTTTTGTTGGGAAATGTTTTGTTTAAAGTCCCTTAGAGTATCGGGGTTGTTGGCGTTGGAAAAGTCGGGTTTCGGGGCTCCGGAAAGGTCCCGCGACAATGCCCGACGACTATGACAGTGTCATAGTCGCACTGTCACAGTCGCATGCAATGTACCGTGGCTAGAGGGGAGTTGGCGACATTGCCATGCGACAATGCCCTGGGCATTGTCGCTGGTCAATGTCGCACCAGGGCAACCAACTGCTGTTAAGTTCGAGTTTCAGCCTATTTTCTCATTCTTCACTTCCCATTTTCTTCCCAACTCTCTCTAAACTCTCTCAAGACCTCCCAAACCCATCTAAGGTGGTTTTGATCCATCAAATGCCTCCATCCTCAAGTATTGAAGTGTCATCAAAGGGTAGAAGCTAGACACCAAGAACCTTCATCTTCATCTTTAACCTCAAACTCCATTTTTGGATTTTCTAGGTTTTCGTCAAAACCTAAGTGGTAAGTGTATCTCTTCCATTTCTAAACCTTGAAATAAGTTATAAATGCTCCATTGATGGTTTCCTAGTGTTTGATTTCTCTAATCTCGGTTTGGAAGATTTTGGGAGTTTTGGGTTAAAATTAGGGTTTCGCCCAAAATAGAGATTTTGGTGTAGCATGTTTGGAGAATGTTTCTATTTGGTTGGATATGGTTATTTACGGTTGAAATGTGTGGATCTAGGTTTTGGAAGCTTGGGTTGAAGAGTTGGAATGAGTGTCCTCGGAAAGTCTCATCACTCAAAATGGTTTTGGAAGTCCTCGGCTTGAGGATTCAAGTGACCTTCAAAAGAGCTCGTTGGGTGAAACCTACATTTAGCCTAAATCTAGCAAGGCGAGTTCAAGTTGATTTGTGAAAACGGTGTACATGCCAAAATGTTTATTTTAAAGTGTTTTACATGAAATGGTTAACTGCTGATAAGTTTTGAGTATTTAGAATAAAATATGTTTTACTTGGTTATTTGTCAAAATGTGAGTATTTTGATAGGACTTCATATTTAGTAAACTTGGGTTGTGTTAACCTCTTAAAATGCTTATTTTGGGGTTTTGAACGTTCAACAACTAAATAACATGGATTACGTATTCTTGGTGATTTTGTACATGTAAGATCTATTTTATGAGTTATACATCTTTGACGATTTTGTACAAATGAAGTCTATTTCATGTTATATGCATTTCGGTGTATTTGCATTCATAAACCATTTGGAAAACCTTTGGTCACATTATGCGTCGAGTTTTGGGTTAATCTCGTCTTTGGGGTATGTGTCTTCGTAAACGTTGTTTAAAGACATTTTATTATTTGGGGGACCGGTAATTATTGGTCAAATGGATTTTGAGCATTTTAGCTCGGTATTGGCTTAAAAGAGTCTTGAGGGCATTTGTCCGACTTTAATGGCTCGATGTAGAGTCCAATTTGTGATGTACATCTTAATGCATTTTATTGTATATTATCGATAGTTACAGATTCGAGTGTTGTAATCATTCATGAGTAGTCGTGTAACTTTAGACTGTGTTGCATTGGATCCATAGGCACATAAGTCAGTCTTATTTGATGGTCAATTGGGTGGTACGGGGTTGGACTCCGGGACTCATGGTTTACGACTTTGTTTTTGCAAGTAGGCACTAGGAGGGCTGAGCCCGGTCGAGCTATTATGACTGTGGGGAGTCCTCTGATGGGCGTTTGGGGCCTTCGTCGCGTGGGGCAATGCCTTTGTTGTATCCCCAGTGGGTCGAGCCTTTGGCGATAATTTCGGTGGTATTCGCTAAGGTCAACTGTCTCTTGGGTGAAACTTGTCAAGGAGTCGTAGGGGCACTTGGGCTAGCGTGTCGTGAAGTGTCATACGATCAACGTTGTTGAGTGGCATACTTTTGTGTTCCTCCGCTCTCAACGGATACGGGTATCCCCCGTTGTCGGCCCGCTGTATTTTGGATATTTAACTGCCCATGCTTTAATACTTGAATTTCATCCCATTTTATGGTCGCGTGAGTATTAAGCTTCAGTTTCATCTTTCAATGGCGTGTCATATTTTATGGGTTGTTTTCCGTTATTTAAGGGTCGAGTATTATGCCCCACCCGAGTTTTGGGTGTTTTTGGGATATGAAGTATTACTTACATTTGAGCACATTTGAGTATCGAACTATGACCCCGCTTTGGGTGAGTTACGGGTTGCATCATCTTACAAGAAACGTGTGTTTGGGAGCTTTGTCTTTAAAAGTGCATATTATGGGAAATTGTGTCGTTTCTATTTTGATGTATAATATTTCGAAAGACCTTGCTTTAAACTGCATTCTTTCCTTTAAAGATATATTCATTCATGTTAAAACTCTTGAGCTCACTAGGCGTTAAGCCTAACCCTTTTTATTTGTCGGCATGTGCATCAGGTTTCAAGGTTGGGAGTTGGTTCTAGCAATTCTGTGAAGAGTAGAGCCTTAGCTAGATCCGAAAGTAAGTATTCGGTGAAGTCTTCCGCAGTATAGAGATAGTGACTATGCATGGGTATTGGTAGCACCCGTCCTTTATAGTCCATATATATAAGATGGAATATGTGTATTGTAGTTGAATCTAAATTTGTGGTTGTAGATGATTCATTTATTGGTGTATTTATAAAATTTTAAATAAGTTGCTATTTGTAGTTTTGAGGGTGTCACATTCATGTATTTGGTCATTCCATCACATTTGAGAAGGAATTCAATTCCTTTCCATCTCATTTTCTCAAAAAGACAAAACTATCCCCATTTATATAAATCTATATGAACCTCCGCCGACCACCACCGATCGGAACCACCACCAACCACCGTTCTGAACCACCGCTGACCACCACCAATCGGAACCACCGTCGACCACCATTCTGAGCCACCGTCGACCACCACCGATCGGAACCACCGTTGACAACCGTTCTGAACCGCCGACCACCACCGATCGGAACCACCATTCTGAACCACCGCCGACCACCACCGATCGGAACCACCGTCTCCCACCGTTCTGAACCACCACCGATCGGAACCACCGTCGGCCACTGTTCTGAACCACCGCCGACCACCACCGATCGGAACCACCGTTGACCACCGTTCTGAACCACCACCGATCGAAACCACCGCCGACCACCGTTCTGAACCATAGCTGACCACCGTTCTGAACCATCACCGACCACCATCGATCGAAACCACCGTCGACCACCGTTCTGAACCACCACCGCCGACCACCATCGATCAGAACCACCGCCGACCACTACTCTGAACCACCATTGACCACCACCGATCAAAACCACCGCCCGACCATTCTGAACCAAAGTCAACCACCACCAATCTGAACCATCGCCAGCCACAACCAATCCGAACAACCGCCATCCACAACCGATCTGGACAACCGTCAACCACCACCGCCGACCACTGATCTGAATCACCGTTGACCACCAATCTAAACCACCACCGACCTAAACAGTGTTAGTTGGATTTTGGTTTCAAATTTTTCAAAAAGGTATTTTGGTCATTTACTAATATTTCATTCAAATTCCAAAGTTACACTATGTGAATCAAACAGACAGATTCTAATTCTTTTAACAAATTCCATTCCAATGTTTGTCAACCAAACAAGTGGTGAAACCTGATGACATTCCATTCCAATTTCTTCAAAGTCAAATTTATTTGACAGATTTCATTCATTCCAAAAACATTATACGGAAAAGTTTCTGGATTGCATGATTTTTTCGGATCGGGCTAGAGGTAGACTTGAATTAGTGGGCTGGCCCATTCCTCATATCGGCGACTTGGTCGGGGGGCCTTGTAAATGCGTGTAAAATAAAGGTTCGTGTTCTACAAGTCTAAGGGATTCTTTCGATCAGTCTCTCTCTCATTCTCCGGACGATGTCTACTGAATCTAGTTCTGCTATTCTAAGGAATCAGGTAGCTATCCTTGTTGTTTTTCCTCAGAGAGTCATTCTCTCTGATCCTTGATTGTTTGTTTTATCAAATGCATATGTAAATTTGATGATATTTTTGATGTTTGAATAGGTGGATTTACTCGATTTCATAGACTGGACAGGAGTTGAATGCCTCAATCAAAATACCAGTCACCCTTTCACCAATGCTGTCAAACAGGTTTAGTTTGATTTCAATAGTTTTGTGACTAATGTTTGATTTTACTGATGGATTGTCTCTTTTTGTGTGTTAATACTCCGTTTCTCGTAATCCTGCAGTTTATTTTAAAGATTTAAGACTAGTATTATTCAGATTTGCTATAGAAATTTTATAGTTGGACCTTCCACTTGATTCTATAATATTTTATAAATTCTAACAATTAGTTGTTTCTAGAGAAAACAGATTTAGTCGTCAACTTTGGAGTTCAAAGTAGTTTATTTGATGCCCAAAGTCATATTTGGGAATTTTTTGGATCAAGCCATCAAGGTGGTATTTTTCGTTCTTTTTTTTTTTTTGGGGGGGGGGGGGGGGGGGGGGGGTAAGGGGAGGGTTAGGTTTAAAAGGTAGATGCTCTTGTGATGTTGTCAGAATTGGTACTCTGCAGTGGACTTGTGTTTTGTTCGTTGTTTACAATTCTGATCCTGTTATAATGGGGTGATTCCTTTTTTTTTTCTTTCTTCTTTTGATTCTTTTCAATTTGGTGAGAGGCCCTAGGTGGAAGGAATACTTGAAGAAGTGACTTTAAATGTTAATTGTGTGGCTAGTTGATTGGGGAAGATCCTCTTGGTATAGAAGGTGCTTATCATAAATGTCTAGTTATTTTCTATCTCCTAAAACTGAATACCTTTTGCGTGTAGCTATTGTTGACTTCAGGATTGTCATTGGTCTAGAATTTGTTGCATGTATACCAAATTCACAATTATGTGATGCTATTACCTTGATAAAGGTGACATCATGCAACTTTAACGCCATTTTAGAGATGTTATAATTTTGACCGTTAGTTCGCAGAGCAGGCTCACATTATAAACCGACATGTTGAAAATTATATCCATGTGAATATGTGTTGATTACAGTGCAAAATAATCATGCTAAGAAATCCTTAAATGCAGCAAGTTCAGACTCAAGCACTTGATAAAAACAAATTTTTACCACATACAAGATCAAAATACAATAAAAGATACAAGCGTAAATAGAATTGAGGCAGCACAATTACAACATACACTTCAGAACCAAATAAACGATGATGATAAGAATAACTTCCCGGAAAAGCTTAACATAAACACTTATATGCCAATAAAGTTTCTCACTTCTAGAGCATGGCATGACTGCATGATTGATCTCTGCCATCTCTCTCTATAAAGACTTAGACTTTGAAGTATTGTAGGAGATAGGCCATGGTTGGATGCATCTGGAAGTTGTGTGACACAAATTTCTGTCAATGGAGTAGCAAATCTTTTGGTCACTTAGGAAAGCATGAATCTGGAAAGTAGTTCCTCGAGTTAATGTGACAATGTTAATATGGTGTATTGGGTGGGAAGAAGAGGTTTTCTTTGTGGCATTATTGGAAATGTTTCATGTTGAGCATGGTGCTTTGTTGCCTTCACAACTATTAATATGAGTGTTGGTGAATATTCTCCTGTACTTGTACTTGACATAGTCTTTTGTCCCAAACATGCAAGTCCATGTCTGTAATAGAAAAACATAAAAGAGAATCCTACTTTAATTTTGTACAACTAAAGTTGCATGTATCATTAGTAAGTGTATATGAAATAAATATATACACTTTAGGGAGCATAAAGTAAGTCTTATGAAACCCTCCTAAGGGGCCAATTGGTTATTGTTCTAGTGCCTTAACAGGGAGACGCGAGTTCGAATCCCAAATTGGTCATTGTCCTAGTGCCTTAACAGGGAGGCACAAGTTCGAATCCCGGGAGGAGCACTCTCTGGGCATGGGCCATGTCCGACTAAAGGAAGGGAGGAGATCTGCCCGATAATGTGGAGGGATGAACATAAACCCTGCGGATTAGGTGGGACGCATGGTGTCGATACCACATGACAAAAAAAAGTTAGTCTTATGATTAGGGCATTAGGCACCATATGTGTCCACTCTATTTTTAGAGTGATTATTTTTTTGTCCTAGTGCGCTCTTATTTATCCCTTTTTGTGATCTTTTAGCTCTAATAGTTTGAATGTTTTTATTTCTGGAACAGGGTTATAGAGAAGATGAGGGTCTAAATTTGGAGAGTGATGCAGATGAGCAACTTTTGATTTACATACCATTTACCCAAGTTATCAAACTGCATTCTATCGTGATTAAAGGACCTGAGGAGGAAGGTAAATGACCAAATTCTCTTGCCTCTTGTGACTGTTTTTTTCTTTCTCAGTTCTCTTTTTAATCATAATCAATACAAATACAACATGATTAGTTGTATTGTGTACCTCTCTAGTTCAATAAAATTAGAATACAAACATTCCTTTATATGAAAGGTAGTGTGTCTGGCTTTCTGCCTAGGCATTGCCACTGCTTTATTGTATTTTAGTCAAAGAAGACTGAAAATCGTGGCTAGCTGCTAATCTTACATGTTAGCAGATAGAACTAAAATCTAAGTTTTGTCCCATTCAAAGGGAAAAAAAGAAGAAAATTTCGTTGGTTTTGGTTAGTTTTTGTTATGTTTATGAGACTTGGCCAACCATCTTATCTACTATATTATTTACATTTCCCCCTTAGTTACAATGGTATCAGAACCAAAATATTGATAAGCACAAACAAGCCCTTAACTCATCCACCACAACTGCTGCAAAAAGGTTTCTCCATGTTGCTGTTGGCATCTTGCGGTTGACAAATTGCTTTATTTTCTTGTTTTACATACATCTTGTGTTTCTGTCCTATTTTGGTTCATTCATAAGCTCCATTCCCTTTTTAAGCCTCAATCTCATAATGCGACCGATAATACCTCATTGTGCCTTTGTGAGCCTCAGAGCTTCACGTGCTTGTTTGACCCTCCAACAGCAGTTGACAGCTTTTGCTGTGTTTCTGGACTCTTTGATAGAAGCTTTCTCGACCTTTTTTTTTGGTAGCCGTGGGTACAATTTAAGCTCACCGATTAATCCCCGGGGCGACCATGAATGGCCTGGAGTTTTTGCAGGTGAACCTTGGCAGCGTCTTGATTCAACCCTGGGGAAGATGAGATTTCCACTACAAGCTTCATGGATCTTTATTGCGATCTTTGGCGACTTCCATCCGGTCACCCGACTGGTCCCTTGAGCATCATCGATAACTGTCATAGCGCTCTATGTACGATGACGGCCTCCTATGACCTTACTGGAACTATTTTTGACCCAAACCCTTGCTCTTGTTTGAACTTTGAATTTACTTGCTCATTCCGTGTGCTAATTGCTCTTTGTGGGTTTCACCATTGCTGCCTCTTACTGCGTCCTTCACTGTGCATTTGAAGTTTCTGGCTTGTTGCTATCAGATCTGGCCTCATAATATTTTATCCACCTTGTGGTTCATATAGGGGTATTTGCGGTACGATCCGGTTCGGTTTTGGATCAAAATCACTGCGCATATGAGGTTTTATCATTTTCCTAAACCGCAAATTGCGGTGCATGTGCCTCAAACTGCAAGAAACCACACTGCAAATTGCTGTGCGGTACGATAGGGGTGTTCATCTAAACGGCCAAACCGCCCACACCGTGCAGTTTGCATGTTTATCGAACCACACTTTGTGGTGCCATTTGCAATTTTGAGTTATGAAACCATGGTCCAAACCGTACTAGACATTATATAAATATTAATATATTTAATGCATCATTCATTACCTTTTCTTTTACCTTTAAGATTTTGTTTAGACTTTTATGATTTGTTTTGTCATTTGTGCCCTAGCCATCACTTTCGGCTCCCTTCTGCAACTCTTTACTGCTGTTGCCCGAATTCAGCCTTGCTTCTCTCAATTCAACTGCGTTTAAGTTTGCATGTGCTAAAATGATCGTTCTAGATGAATTATTCTTTAGGTTTGTGAAATAAGAAGGTTTTAAGTTATTTTGTAGTGTTACATGCCTAAGTTTCTTATACCATCACACATCACACATCACAATTCCTAGGGACATTATGTAGTTGTATTACAATGAGAATACAAAATTTGAAGGATTACTTTGAATAAACACACAAAATGAGTTCCCTTGTATCACTGACTCATGATCTTCCATTCAAAATGCTTGTTATATGATGCTGACATAACATTGTATAGGTCATGAGTGGAATACGCAAAAAGAGATTTTGAATTTCTGTCAAATTCTTAACCACAAAGGACACACAATAAGCAAAGCAATTGAAGCATGTTTAAAAGATCGGGGGGGGGGGGTATGGAAAGGGTCTTTGCCATTAACTAACTAGGGTATTGATGTTCTAATTCTACTTCTACCATCTCCTCCTTTTTCTATTTTCCCTTTTTTCTTAATACGTACTTGTCTTCCACGTTTGTTTCTTTTACTAGCCATGTCGTCTCCTCCCTCCTTTGTCTTTCTGTTTCTTGTTTTGTTTTTCTCAATATTTCTAGGATTCTTATGTAGGTTTTGTAGGATACAACATAGGGCTTGATAGCAAATACATTAATTATTTTGGTATGAGCTTGTATATTTTGATAATTTAATTTTCAAGCTTCATCATATTCTATGTATATACATGTGGGCTATGTGCAGATTTGATGTTATGAAATTGCCGTACCCAATGAGACATTTTGCACCTAATACACATTAAAATGAACATGTTCAGGAACTCCTTATATATGACACTTCAATCTATATGCGATTACTATCCCCTTCATGATGAGGAAAATGTCCATCTTGGCGACTTTTTATAGCTATGGTTAGAGATGGGCATAAGGACCAGACCATTCGGTCTGAACTGGACCATGACGTCATCAGGCTGGACCAAACCAGAGTGCTAAATCGGTTCAAATTTTCTTGAGACAGACCAGTTTTTTTTAAGACCAGACTTGGATCGGTCCAGTTTTTTTTTGGACTGGTTTGACCAGACCGTTGATCAGACCAAACATATTTGGACGAGTTCCAGACCAGTCCGTGCCCATCTCTACTGATGGTTACTTAGTGTCTCTCACTTTTTCTAAATGAAGCGTTCATAACCATCAAATCATAAGCTATTGAGAAATTTAACAGTTATTCTTCTAGATAATCCTTTTCACAAACTGTACACGAGTTCTTTCAGAGCCTGTACTGTTTTTAATCTTCATGAACACAAGGATCTTATACAATTACAAGGTTCTCAGTAATCAACATTTCCCAAATGATCCCTTCCTGGTCTTCCTAAAATTGACTTCCACAGATCTGTCAATCATATCAAGAATTGGGATCACAACTATGTGTAGTGGAAAGGTTTGGATATTTGTAGATGGTAGGGCTTCTGTATTGTTGTTTCAAAGTTTTAGTCCAAATACTTCATCAAGTGTAGAAAGTTACAATACTTCATATAATATCTTTTGCTAGAAAAATGTAATATAACCTTCTCCCATCATCTTGTCAAAGTCTTGTGATCTATTGTTCCATTGTGTGATTTGGTCAATTCATTAAGCCGACGACATGGGTCCCATTGACAAATCATAATCCAGTCCAAGTCACTATAAATAATCACCCTTGCACTGGTGAATCCTCCTTGTATCAGCGTATGACACTAAACATATTTGGCCAAGTTACTTTAAAATATGTTACAAGTTATTTTTGTAGACTTGTTACCCAATACTTGATAATTGCCACATGATTTGTTTTGAAATGCTATTTGGTGAAGTCACAAAAAGAATGACTGATTGGACAAGACAACATTGTTACTAGTACCAAAATTAGCTTTGTGCTATAAATGGTTTAAAGAGGTGTTCAAAACTCGAGATTGTTCTTTTACTTCTGTTATTGTCATATACTTCTCTTATTTCTTTGTGGAGCTTCTACTTGTGTTATGACTGTAATTTGTTTTCTTTGGTTGAGTTTATGCTTGACAATGGAGCTATGCAAATTGATTACATTTCATGAACTTATGACTAGAATTAATTAATTTGGTTGACGTTTTCAAGACTTATAACTAGTAGTTTAATGACTCATGTATTTCATAGTTTGGTTATGTGATATGGAAATATGGAATTATGTTTTTTTTTTGCCAAGGGTTCTGAATTTATGAATTTTGCCTTATTTTTGGGTCTTATGCCTCGGACCGCCTCTAGGCTTATGCCTCACGTACCTAACGGGAAAACGCCTCGAGGCTCGTTTCTGTTCCCTTAACCTTGACTATATATCTATACCTATTACACAAACTACTTTTACAAATTTGGTTCATGATTCATGAAATTAGTATTATACTATTATGGTTCTAGAATTAGTTTTCTTAGTATTGACTCCATAGTTGTTAAAAGCGCGCCTCAGGCTTTTTTGAGGTCGAGGCTAGACATATTCACAAGGATCACTAAGGCCCTGCGCCTTGGTTGAGGCGCCTTGTGGGCCTAGGCGTGCCTCATAAAGAGTTACTAAATACCTAGTCAAACCCTAATATTAAATAAGTTTCATCTTCTCATCTCCTGACTTCTTACAAAAAGAGTTATTAAATAGACGACCTAACTCAAACCATACCCGGTCATTAGAACTTCAAGCTTCCTTCTCTATAAATACCTAGAGTCCTAACTTCTCCATCAAGGCTGACGTTTTAAACCCTTCTCATCAATGTATTGTTGGTTTCTACATTGGAACTTGTTGCATATTTGACTTGTGCATAACTCTGTGTGTGTGTGTGTGTATTGTATCTTGATAAGATGTGCCCCGCATTTCTGAGGCCTGCGCCTCACGCCTAGGCCCCAAGACCCCTTTGAGCCTAAGTGCGCCTTGAGCCTTTAACAACTTTGATTGACTCTCATTCTATCATGAATCACCTGAACTAACTTCATAAGAATCCTATATGCAACTGCATTCTAGTTTTGCCTCCACACCTTTAACGATTTATGCAAATTAGCAAAGATAGAGGGAAGGGTAATTATGGACCTACTTTACATCAAAATGTATCTGCATCCAAAAACTTCTAGACAAAGTCGAGTTTAGAAAAAGATGGAGAGGGACGCGAAGCAGAGTGTAAGTGTAAAAAAAGTTCTTCAGGAATTAGTTAGATACCAGTTTGGTTCTTCATGTCAAAAAATATGGTGAGAACTTATTTAATATCTTGTTTGAGATCATTATTTTGGTTTAATAGTGTCATGATAGTAGTTGCTTAAGGCGTCGTAGCTTCATGTATATATATGCTACTCCCTCCATCTCAAAGAGAATGTATCGTTTGACATGGTACATAGCTTAATATATAAAGTTTGCGACTGTAAATTAAGTACCTAATTACCCCGTAATAAGACTAAACTTAGAAAACTTGTGGTTCGCTATCATTCTCACCAATATCTTGTAATAATTGTTAATGCCAAAGATGTAACTTTGGAAACGTATCTTTCCAAAAATGAAAGCATAGCCAATCTTTTGTGACAACCCAAAATAGAAAGTGTTTCATTTTTTATCCTGTCAAAGGGAATGTTGAACAAGTCGAACCTTACATGTGCAAACTGTATGATTGTAATAGAGATGTATGCACAAACAAAATTTTGATATGCTAAAAGTCCATAAACAATAACAGTTAATTAACATTAATAGTGTATACTCCCTCTGTCCTAAAATAAGTGTCGACAATAGAATTGGGCAAATGGCACGCAGTTTTAAACATGCAAATTATTACACTTTTTAGTTACCTAAATGACAACTTTACCCTTAATTAATTTCTCTCTCCTCACAACTCTTAAATATTTGTGCAATAATGAAGTTTAGATTTGAGAATTTAGTTATCTATTTTTAAAACTGGACACTTATTTTAGGACAAGTATAAATAGAAATATGGACACTTATTTTGGGACGGAGGGAGTAACTTTTTTTGATTAAGAAACTCTTCTAGTCTATAGGTTAAAGCTTAGTATTTTAATTCTCCAAAATCAGAAATGAGGAATAGGATGGTGCTAGAGATGGCAATAAAAGCGAAACACACAATAAAAATTGATAAAAGAGGCGATGAAGAATACGGAAGGTAAAAAATGAGACTGGAGAGAAGATGGTGATAAAATATGAAAATTACAGACAACTTGAAACCTGGGATCATGAGTTTTACAAAATAACTCAAGGCCTAGGGACCCACTTTATATAGTCTTAGATACTTGTTCCAAGGTGTTTGAGACTAGATAAATTCTCAATACTTTTTGTAGACCCTTCTTAAATTTCACTGTGGTTGTAATTGATGCTAGCAAACTGTAATTAACCCACTCTGTGGCTAATGTGGTTCCTTGTAGAACTGAAAAGGACATTTATTTCAATCCAGCTGAAGTTGTGTTACCACCGAGCCTAAGGTTGTGTTACCACCAAGTCTTGTGGGAAAAATGTGCATTCAGCAAATTATGGACACTAAAAAAGTCGTATGGAGTTGGTTTCAACTTTCAATGTGGGAATGCATGCCCAAAAATCCGAGTTTAGAACTTTTTATTTGTTCAATGAGGCAGAGCATGCGTCCAACAGTTGGATTAGGATATTTAGTGTTCATATTAGGGGTATTCTAATTCAAATTTGAACTTCACAGATTGAGATACGGATTACTTTAGGCCGATGTTAGGTTGTAAGCGTTAGAATGGTTTTGAGGGATTTGGATTTCATGGAAGGATTTGAATTTGGAATATTTGGTTTGTAGGATTTGGAATGGAATTGAATTCCATTCTTTATAAATAATTTATAAAAACAGATTATAATAAAATAATAAAAATAATTAAATTACCTTTTTATTAATTGATTATTACAAAACAAATGTTCTTTAACATATTTTAAAACATTATTATATACAAATCCTATGAAATCCCGTGAAATACCAACTATCCCTGTAGGATTTCAAAATGTGGATTTCAAATCCAGGAAATGCTTCAAACCAAACATGGGATCGGAAGGGAATTCAATTCCAAATCCAATCCTTTAAACCAAAAGAGACCTTAACAGTATTTGTGTTTCCAATTGTTTCTAAGTGTTGTGGTTGCTTGTTGGATGTTATGGATGTGACTTTTATAATTATTTTGCAGGTCCTCAAACTGTAAAGCTTTATACAAATAAGGAACATATGGGATTCAGGTAAGTTCATAGTACAATAATGTTATCTTGTTTTGTATTATTGTTATACAAGGAGTTTGTGATTGGCATATGTGTATATGTGCAGTAATGTTAGCGACTTCCCTCCTAGTGACACACTTGTTTTATCCCCTGAGAATCTCAAGGTAGACTTGTAATCTCAACTGTTTTTTTTTTTGTGTGTGTGTGTAACAATCCTTCCCAAATATATATATATAAATTGAGCTCCTTATAAGTTTCAACATTGTGGGCTACCAATAACTTCCACCATGATTTTAAGTTGATTTGGAGGTTATTGGCCAGTCTGTTGCTTTGGGCTTGTGGGGCGTTACAATTGTCTTCATTCCCCATCCCTTCTCCTACATTTTCTGCATTTTGGGTTTATTTTACATTTTTGGTTTTCTGTCCTTTTTAGGGAAAGCCTATCATCTTGAAGTATGTTAAGTTTCAAAATGTTCGCAGGTAATTCCCATATATATATATATATATATACTATATAGGTGGAGATTCAAACGAGAACTATTGCACTTGTGAGAACACCCTTATCACATGTATGATAATTCACATGTGGGACCCGGTGGTGTGCGGACGACTTGGCACGCGACCTAGGTTGAGTAAAAGGTCGTCCGCGTCTCTGATTTAGTATCATATGTGATGGATTATGTTTCACATCGAGAACACCCTTGTCATATGTGATTATTACACTTGCGAGGGACTAGTGATGTGTGGGAGACTTGGCCCGCAACCTAGGTCTCGCTAAAGGTCGTCCGTTTCTCTTAATTAGTATCACATGTGATGAACTATAGTATCATTTGTGATTGACTATAGTGAAAAGGTGTTCTCATTTTTTCGTAAGATGAAGGTGCTCTCACCTTTCCCATATATATATATATATATATTGACAAGTAATGAGTTTTAGTAAAAGATAAGGCTAACAAAAGTTTATTTGAATCAGCTTGACGATATTTATCGAGGACAATCAGTCTGGTTCTGATATTACAAAAGTCCAAAAGATGATTCTGCAGGGAACAACGTGAGTTTCTAATGCCCGCTTCCTTGTCTACAGTAGCTACTAGTAATTTTTGTTAAAAATTTGTTACCTTAGGGGCCGTTTACCAAATGCTTATCGGGTAAGTTTTTACTTACAAGAGTCACCGCCTCACCTTATCGAGTAACATTCTCGGCTATCAAAATGGATTGTTGGTAATTGTCTTTAACCCGACAAACGCTTATCGGGTACGATCTCGGTTATTGTCATCCTCATCCATCAAGGTAAGTGACACCCAAACCACAAGGGCTGTGGTGTGGTGGTAAAGGCTTGGGGAGTTCATAGCGCTCAACCCGGGTTCGAGCCCCACTAGCAGCATTTGTGGCCACTGAGGATAAACTCAGGGTTGCATGCTTTAGCAGCTGGGCCAAAGGCCCTAATTGCCAGGGATTAGTTTGGGTCATAGGCCCAGGATACCCTTTCCAAAAAAGGTAAGTGACACCCGATAAGCGCTAACCTGGTAAGCGTTTAGTAAACGACCCCTTAGTTTCAAGAAACTTCCTATCAGAAGTCATTATAAAAATTAAATTAAAATTTGGTAATTGTTGTTTTATCGAAATGATGCAGAGTGGAAACAACGGATATGAAGGGGTTGAAGAAGATTGAGGATCACTAATAAAAGAGACATCGAGAATATGTACTCGCTCATTATCGAACCTTTCAACTTGTTTAACTGTTGTAATACAACAGAGGTCGTAGGTTCGGATTTCGCCAATTAAAACAAATGTATGATGTCCATCGTAACTCTTGTTTGTTGGATATGCATTGCATCATTAAGACTAAGGGCCTGTTTGTTTTTTGATATTCAGCTCTTAATGAGCTCTTTTCACTGAATCGGTCAGACAAAACCCAACTCAGTGCGTTTGTTTTTTCTCTTCTTACAGAGGCACTTAAATCTGAAAATCCTCTGATAAAAAAAGTGGTAACCCAAACACTTAATTCCTCTTATTATCTTATGTCCGCCTCCAAGAATCCAGATTTCATGGCGTCTTCCCATCTCCAAATCTGTCGACCCAAATCAAGATCAAGGCTAGTCGATCTACCCTCCAATTTTCGTTTTGCTTTTGTCGATCTCCCCTCTATTTTCACTTATGTGTTGATTTCGACCCAAATCGAGACCCAAATCCGTGTTTACATCGTCCTTGTGGTTCGACCAAATTGATTTCGTCCCTGGTTCGTCCTTATGGTTTCACCCTATGTTGATTTTGACCCAAATCGAGACCAGATCGGTGTTGGCTTCGTCCTTGTGGTTCGACCAAATTGATTTCGTCCTTGGTTTTCTTGAAATGTGTACAGTTTTCTCGAGGTTTCTAGAAACGGGGTTTCAGGTTTGTGAGTAAAGATGATGATGGCATGGAGGGGAAATCAGGAAGGTTTCTAGAAAAGGGTTTCAGGTTTATGTATGGAAGATGATGAGTAGATGAGTTTACAGTAACCCTTATGATTTTTTTTTCATCTCTCTTTTACATTGGTAAAAGTAAACAAATATTTTAAATTCAACATTAAAAAAATATAAATTCAACATTAAAAAAATATTTTAAAGGATAGAATAGACAATTATTCAGATTCAGACATTACTAGTTTAGAAATACAAACAGTCTTATTATTCAGATTTCAGACTTCAGTCCCACCTCTTATTAATCAGAAGTGAAATCAGAATTCAGACTTCAGCACCTCTTAAAAAACAAACGCCACCTAAGTTGTTTTTATGTTTTCGTAGGTGATTGAGTCGGTTTGTGTCCACCTCGACTAATTGTATGGGGTTGGGGTATTGAAGTTAGAAAGAAAACCTCAGGGCTCAAACGGGTGAATGAATTTAAGTTCTTACTAGTTGTACTATTATTGGTACATGTTATCGGTTATGTACCAACATTGCAAAAGTTGAAGCTACGATGTTCAAAGTTAAATGGTTAAAAAGAGAGTTGATGTTACAAAGTTTAATAGTTAATACTTCAAAAATTGAAGGCTTGAAGTTATAATGTTTAATAGTTAATACTTCAAAAATTAGTATAGACATTCAAATAAAACAAACAAAAAATAATTACTCATGTGTCTAATATCAAAAGTAAAGGTCTATTTTCTCATTTTATCCTTAATTATATGAAAAACAAATTTCTCGATCTATAATTGTAGATAAAATTGTTCTTTAGTTAATTAAAAATTGTAATAATCGCACATTTCTAAAATCATGTCTTTTTCATTATGGACATTTGTTTTAGGACGGAGGGAGTACCGGATAAATATTCAGAACCAATGAAAAAATCGATGTATGAACTATTTACATAAAGGCATTGTTTGGCAAAACTCGGCTACCTGATAAGCTAGCTTATTTTCTTGGTACATGTTTGGATGACAATAAGCTAGCTTATCAGCTAGCTTTTTGAAAAGCTACTTGGAGTAGCTTTTGAGGAGCTTTTTGTGATTATTTCAATTATGCCCCTCATTAATATTCATAATTATATATTAACTTTTAATTATAAATAAATAATTAATGTCTTTTTTGGTAATTTAAATGCTTATAAGCTAGTTTTTACCAAACGTGACTTTTTCATCAGCTAGCTTATCAGTCACCAGCTAGCTTTTCAGCTAGTTTGCCAAACATAGCCAAAAGCTATTTGACACAACATAGTAGAAGGTTTAGGAGAAAACGCTAAATAAATGGAAAACCGGAAAACCATGAAAAAAATGGATGAAAAAATATATGAATATTGATGTCAAATTAACAAGAAAAATATGAATGTTTTTTTGGTGTAATTCGTTGCATTCGAATTTCGATCATATTTCGTATTTTTTCGATTTAAAAAATAGGGGGTGAGAGATTTTCTAATTTAAAATTGAAATTGTAACCGTCTCTGTAATCAGGGATCAATTTATCTGACAAATGATAGAGTGTTTTTTGGTTTTTCATTTATTTAGGGTTTTCTTCTAAATCTTCCTCTAACATTCTTTTACCTCTACCCCGATGAACATCAATATTTTGATTGTTATTTTACATCTAAGCTACTCAAAGCTCTTCAATACTACTGGTATTGTCCTTTCTACTTGCAACAAATTATATATATACCGACATCGTCCTTCTAGAGATTAATTACGACAAACATCACAAGAATAGATGAAAATTTCTGATTGTTCGCATGGATACCGTGAATGCAGCAAATTACATTCATTGGGTTAATTTGATTCAAATACGACCTCAAGGTTGATGCTCGTTGGGGTAGAATTTCAAAACACTCATCCTACCCCATTTCGTATGGTAAAATTAAGCATTTATATAGATTTGCGTGTTTTTACGATTTCAGCTTATAATGAGACATTTGAGTTGTTGGTTTTGTTCACGAATTCATGAGAGATAAATGGTTACATTCTCGACCATCGTCCACGTTCCTAACGGGACTTACATGGATGTCTCCTTTAGATTTAAACTTGTCCAAAGTGAAGAATAAAAACCATAGGACTGATAACAAATTAGGGGGTGTTTGGGATTGCTTATTTAAAACAACTTATGCTTATTTTAAAAAATCAACTTATGCGGTGCGGAGTTTTTAAAAAAATGTTTGGATTAGTTTATTGTGGTATCAAAACGTAATAAGCTAATAAGTTGTTATTTAAAGGTGTTTGGGATTGCTTATACATATAAGATAACCAAACAAATCATAAGCACTTTTCAAATAAGTTGATAAGTTAAAACCAAATGACTTATCAAAAAGTGCTTTTCAGTGGTTTGACACCGCTATAAGCTATTTTAATTTTTCCTCGTCCAAACACTCAAAAGTGCTTATCTCCGGTGCCAAATCGCAATAAGCTAAAAAACACCTCAAATAAGCAATCCCAAACACCCCTTAATCCTCAGAGGGCACCAATTCGAGTCCCTCTATAGCCTCACTGGAGATTTTCCTATATGTTCTCCGATGTCCTAGTCCGGCGACACCCATGATTAATAAAAACATAAACAATATTTGGGGTTTATATAACATGTGAATTTGTAAGTGCTAACGACTAAATTTACCAAACGAATGAGGTGCAAATGGTTATGTAAGGTTACATCTTAATTAAAACTGAACCAGTTGTGTCGAATCGTACATGTTCTTACTATTTCAACCAAGTTTCAGCACTGTTTTAGGTAGGTACGTACGTGCTTACAGATAGATCACTTGTTCTTAGAATATGTATATATAACTTCCAGTTACGCATTTAAGATGTCTAACACAACGTAGTATGCAACCAGCACAGGTATGGACAAAAGTGTGCCAAAGATGACCCTGAAAGGATAGAGAAAAATTAAATGAATAGAGTTGTATTTTGTTAGTTTTTTTTTGAACGGCATCAACACACACACGTTCCCGGGGTATCCAGACTCCCACTTAAGGGTACCACCCGACTAATCCCCGGCGACCATGGGCCGACCCAATTAAGGGAACACGGGCCCAGATCTGAATATCGCCACATGCTTGCCACGGGGTTCGAACCCTGGTAGTCAGGGATACCATCCACTAACCCCCAAGGATGTTACCTTACCACTGGACCAAACATGCTTTGATGTAATTTGTTAGTTATTGCCAAATTTGGAAGAAAAAAACACAGATTGTACAACCAAATATGTCTCCTAAAACATTCACCTAATATAGTATTTTGCATGACTTTGAAGATTATAGGATTAACAACAAGGGGATAATATGATACTTTTTAATAGTGTCATGTAAAAAGAATAATTTACCGATTTAAATTTTGAGTAATCTTAAATTGTCCAACTTTATCGATAGAACATGTTAGGTCGTTTAAATTCATCTTAACAACTTATTGGAACATCATTTAATAGGACGTATTGTTATTAATCCTATAAATTTTAAAATTTATCAAGTACTTTTGGCGTCTTAAAATGCCTATTTTATTATAGTGAGACTTTTAAAAAGGTAGGAACTCAAGAAAAAAATATTTATGGACTGTTTACCAAACGCTTATTAGTTAAGTGCTTATTGGCAAAAGTCACCAATCTTATTTACTTTATAGGGTAATATTCCTTGCCATCAAAATGGATTGATGGTAAATGTTTATAACTCAGTAAGTGCTTACCGGGTAAGATTCATCACCCTCACTCACCGGAAAAACTCTCGATCCTTGCCTTCCTCTTACCGGGTAAGATTCTCGATGATTGTTATGTAACTATGTTCACTCAGTAAGGTAATTAAACCGATAAGCGCTTACCAAGGTAAGGGGTTGTTTGTTTTTAAAAAAAAAGCTATTAATGTCTCTTAAGTCTGAATCGTTCAGACCTTTTAAGATTTAGACTGTTTTTTTTTCCGAGTTTTCAGAACCTCTTAACTCTTAAATAAGTCTGAAATAAGAAGTGGTGACCTAACTTCTTAAAACCTCTTATCGCCACCTCGGTTCATATGCTCTTCTTTATCTCAAGACACCTCCGGACATTACAGAAACATACAGTTTTGTTGATTTAGATTTAATACTTCAGCACCATCTCTTATTAATCAGAAGTAAAATAAGACTTCATACTTCAGACCTCTTAAAAAACAAACAACACCTAAGTGTTTTAATAAACGTTATGTTAGTCCTATCTACTTTGTTTAATTCTCATCTATCTATCTATCTATCTATCTATCTATCTATCTTTATGGTCTCGGATATTATATCGTCGAGAGCGGTTTGTTGGGTATTTCAAAAACATTTTCATTTTATGGATATCTTTCATATGATGCAATCATGTGGCATTGTAACAAAATTGAGTTTATAGTATGTCTAAAGTGTTTAAGCGTTTTAATAAAGTGTCTTATAGAACTTGAGTTTATAGGAACAAAAAATAAAGTGTCATATCTAAAAGTGTTACAATAACTTTATAGGATGTTTTTGAGCGTCGTAACAAGTTTTTTAGGATATCTTTAAAAATAAAATGTTGTATTAACTATTTTATATGACATTATTTGAAAAATTGTCCAACAAGTGTGTCCCATAAAAAGATGGGCTTAAAGGACATTTCTCAAAAGTGTCCTATAAAATAATTAATATCACACTTTATTTTTGAAAAGCCTTAAAAAACTTGTTACGATGCCAAAATTTTAGAATTATAAAGCGTTTAATAAAATTATTATAGTACTCGTAAATATGACCCTTTATTATTTGATACTATAAACTTAAATCTTATAAATCAATCTATTAAAGCATTTACGCACTTTAAACGTCTTATTATTCCCATTTTGTTGTATTATGGATCAAGTGTGACAATCACAAAATGAAGAATAAAGATCCAAAAAATATTTATAAACAGAGTTAACATTTTGATCTTTTAACACATTGATGTCAAGTTTATATCGCATTTGTTTCTATAATCTTTTCGTAAACGGATATCTACTATACGACATCTATTACAAGATCATCATGTTATTAATAAAAGTGATATAAAATATAAAAAAAAATTATGAAACTTTATTACATTGATTTAGAAGAAAACAAATTATATTTTGCATTAAATATAAATTTAAAAAAATCGTTGATAAATTTTTGCGTAAACAAAAAACTTACGCAGTGCTAAGCACGTTTGCATGGAGATCATATTCCTTGGCATATACAAAAGCCGTAATCGCTTGCGGTAGTGCAGCCTGTGTGCCAAAGACACAATTGACACAAAAACACCCAACGTCACAATAATAATATATGAAATCGGTTGGGATCGCTGGTAATCAACTTTTTGTTCAAATAATGTGTTTAAAGCTAGTAGCTAGAAATTAACAGTCAAAATATGGTCATAAAGTTATAATTTAAACAAGAGCATTTTATGTTTTTTGTCCATGTGGTCTATTGAAAATTTCTATTTTTGTTATTATATTTTGGAATTACGGTTTTCATCTCTGTGGCTTACAATTTGTTGTATATTTCACCCTGGTGGTTTACAAATCATTGTTGTTTGCTTTCCTTATACTAAACGGAAAAACACTAACGTAGTTAGTCCTAGGGACGAAAGCAACACTGAATTGCAAATCACATGAACGAACACCGTAGTTTTAAAAGCAAAAGAATGAAAGTCATGACATGTTTTTAACAAAGCAAATGGACGAAAATCGTAGTTTAATATTTAACCAATGTTGACATATACACATTCAAACGAATATATCAAATACATTATTTTATAAGACTAAAGTTTATAGCGCTAAACATTAAAATTTAAAACATCATATCTAAATTTATTACAATAAGTTTACAGAACACTCTTGGGCATTTTAACCGGTTGTTTTGAACATTTTTAAAAGAGTGAATTGTGGGTTTGGTCCCCATGTTTTTATACTTTCTTTGACTAGGGTCCCTATGGTATGTTTATTGTGGATTTGGTCCTTGTGGTATTCAATTTGTCTTGGTCATGGTCACTCTCAATAACGCCTTTGTTAACTCCGTTAAATCAAAGACCATTTTAGCCATTTTGCCTAATTTTTTTCTTTTTATTATAAGAAAGATAAAAACAATATTTTTATACACACATATATATATAGTGGAAGGATATTTTGCAACCCACATCTTAACCGTTGGATTCATGATCGACGGTTATTTTATTTTTATTTTTCTGTTTTTTTAATTAAAAATATTGGGTCCCATATCTATTGTAACCGCCGATCATGAATCCGACGGTTAAGATGTGGGTTGCAAGATTTGCAACCTTTTTAAGGGTTGTAAATAAAACAACCCCTACATATATATATATATATACATATATATATATATATATATATATATATATATATGACGATATCAAAATAAATAAAATAGGATGTTATTGTATGATTTGATTGTTTAAATTTTTAAAAAAATTTAATTATATTAAACACGATTTAATTTTATTATTTTATTGTAATGGCGGAAAGAGATATAGTTTTGTTGTTTTGATGTAATTAAAATTTTATTTCAAACAAATCAGATCATAAAACTATATTTTATTTTATTTAGAGTGAATAAAATAAGATACGGTTTTATGATTTGATTTATTAAATTAAAATTTTAATTATGTTAAAGACGATTTAATTTTATCGTTTTTTTACTATCATTGCAATAAACAATTTTATTATCGATATTTTAATACCAAAATTATTGAAAACCATTGAGAAATGAATTCCAATTTTATCATTCTAAAATTAAAGGTCCCAATTTTCATGTTTTCACTCAAAAACTCAAAATCAACTATTTAGATTTTAACAAAATAAAAATTACATACATAATATAATATCCGTAACTTAAAATTGGACAAATTGTTTTTATAAACTCCAACCATGTTTTCATACCAAAATAGACAAAAGTACTAGAACAATATAATTAAATCATATTTAGTATGATTAATTTTTTAATTTAAACAAATCAAATTATAAAATAATATCTTATTTTTATTTATTTTGAACTTATATATATACATATATATACACACACATATATTTGTGTGGATAAAAATATTGTTTATATTTTTATAAGAAAAAGATAAGAATATGCAAAAATACTAAAATAGCCCTTGATTTAACGGAGTTAATGGACGTTAGTCAGAGGAACCATATCAAAACAAATTGAATACCACAAGGACCAAATCCATAATAAAATACTATAAGGATCCTAGTCACAAATAATATCAAAATGCAGGGACCAAATCCACAATTCACTCTTTTTAAAATAAAATGTTGGATCAACTATTTTATAGTACATTAATCGAAAATGTGTCATATAAAAAATGTGTTTATAGGACACTTTATATAAAATAAGTAAATAACTACTACAACACTTTATTTTAAAAATATTCTAGAAAAGTTCTTAAAATACTCAAAAGCACTCTATAAACCTATCGCAACATTTTTAGATTAGACATTTTATTGTTTGATCATGTAAAACAGTCTATTAGGACACTTAGAAATGCTATAAATCTAATTTCATTATAGTGATGTGATATAATCGTAGTGATTAGAAATCGACATCAGTAAAATTCTTTTATAGTTTTGTATTTTGGTTTTCGCTATGCTATAATTGAGATGTTTCAATTTTAAGTTTATTGGGCTAGTCTCTTGCTTTTGGTCATGGGACTAGTATCAAAGGAAGGGTTGAGTTTCGGTGAGAAGCGTGAGAAGTGGTTATCAACCGTTGGATGAGAAATGAGCGTACATTAGGATGAGATGTACCGAGATAAGATGTGCCAGATCAATTCCCTTCTAAGGCGCAATTCATGGAGGGCTTGAGATTAAAAGAGATCAACGGTTCAGATCCACTTTTCACGTTTCTCACCGTTAACTCAACTTCTCACACGATCATTCGCCATCAAATAATAGTGTCTCGCTGCCTGGGGTATTTGATTTTGGGTGTGTAATCCTAATAAGGACATCAATAATTTGAGTCGTGGAGTTTGTGAGAACAATCCCACATCGTATAAGATACACATCGTATAAGTTCCGTTTGGTTTGGAGGATTGAAGTGGATTTGAAAATATTGCAATTAAAATGTGTTGGAGAAATTTTCAAAATAAGTTAGAGTCTAAAATATTTTGGGTTAAGTCTTAGGAAGAGTGAATTTTTTGTCCTTATAATTAACGGTCCGTTAATTTTTCCGTTAACTCCGTTAGTTAGTTAATTCGGTTATTTTTGGAGGGAAGTTGAATCATTGCACCTCTTCATGAAAGGTTGCACCTCTTCATGAAATGTTGCACCTTTTCATTTTTTCCTCTATATATATCCTCCTCTAGACACCGAAATGGGACAACTTTTTCATATACCAGATTGCTAGAGTTTGTGTTGCTATAGAAACATAAATTTCTAGTTTCTAGAAATCCTTAAAACTCAATAGTTCAACCGGATTATCACCACAAAGTGCGGTGTTGATAATTGCTCTACATACGTTGCTTCATTGTATCTTGAGAAGTAATTCGCCACAAACCCATAGCACTATGTTCTATCGAACGGTGGGGGCGAAATTGCTTTAAGGATAGAGAGACCACTTGCCTTGAAAGCAACAAGTAGTAGAATTCCTTGGTATTCTATTTCTTTAGTTTTAGAACCCCAAGAACAACAATCTTAAAGCAATTTCCGAAGAAAGATGGCAACCAAGAATCTTCAACAAATGTCTTGTGACATCGTCAAGTTGGAACGATTTGACGGTGGAGGCTTCAAAAGGTGGCAAAAGAAAATGCAATTCTTGTTGGCCACTCTAAACGTCTCCTACGTCCTCACCAAACCATACCCGGAACAACAAGATGACGAGACACTTGCTTCGGCACGAGAAAGGCTCAAGTTTGAGAACGACGATTTCATATGTCGCGGTCACATCCTCAACGCTATGTCTGACCCTCTATTGGATGTTTATCAAAACATCGAAATGGCGAAGGAACTTTGGAACGCTCTCGAACAAAAGTACTTCACGGAAGACGCAACAAGTAAGAAATTTATCGTTTCCAAATTTAATTATTACAAAATGATAGATTCACGTCCTATTATGAATCAAATGTATGAAATTGAGCACATTCTTAGTATGTTCACACAACACGACATGAAAATGGATGAATCGATCCAAGTGGCATCGATCATCGACAAACTCCCTCCCTCTTGGAAAGATGTTAAGAAAAATCTTAAACATCGTAAGGACAATATGTCCTTAAAAGAACTTGGAAAACATCTTCTCATTGAAGAACAATATCGATTGGAAAATAAATCCAACGACGATGCTTCCAAAGTTCATGTAGTCGAGGAAAAGGGAGAGACTTCCAAAGCCGGTGGTAAGAAAAGGAAACACTACGAGGAAAATGGTAAAAAGAAAAGGAATATGAAGCACGTGGTTTGTTTCAATAGCAACAAGCCCGGACATTACAAACGTAATTGTCAACTTCTCAAAAGAAGAAGGGGAAATGGTAGTGACAACACCAAGGATGAAAACTTCAAAAGCAACAACTTTGTTGCTATGATTTCCGAAGTGTTCTCATTTGAGGAAAACAAATGTTGATGGGTGGATTTGGGGGCTACCCGACATGTGTGCAATAACATGGACATGTTCAAAACGTACGAAGCTTCTAACTTTGTACTTTACATGGGAAATCACTCTACCGCTCAAGTCAAGGGAAAAGGGAAATTTACTTTGGAATTCACATCCGGGAACACTTTGACCCTAAATGATGTTCTCCATGTTCCCGATGTCCGAAAGAACTTGGTTTCCGGATCAATCCTCAACAAACATGACTTCAAACTCGTCTTCGAATCTGACAAGGTTATATTCTCTAAAGGCGGAAGATTCGTCGACAAAGGCTATCTCACCGGAGGAATGTTTAAACTAAACATAAATGATGTTGTGAATAATAGTGTGAATGATGTAAATATGATTGACATAAGAAACGCAAATAATGCGGTTGCTCCCGATGTACATATGATTGATGCTAATAATACTACTACTAGTTCTGCTTACTTTGATTCTTCCTTACTATTGTGGCATGGTCGATTAGGTCACGTACACTTTAAACGTTTGAAAAATATGGCAAAAAGTGATTTAATTCCAAAGTTAGATGATAAAAATCATAAGTGTCTTACTTGTATGCATACTAAAATTACTAGACAACCGTTCCCTCAAGTCCAAAGATCATCTAAAATCTTAGACTTAGTGCATAGTGACATATGTGACTTACATGCTACACCCTCTCTTGGTGGCAAAAAGTACTTTTCCACTTTTATCGATGATTACTCTCGATATTGCTATGTATATCTTTTACATTCAAAAGATGAAGTCCTTGAAAAGTTTAAGATCTACAAAAATGAAGTAGAACTTAAATGTGACACAAAAATAAAATGTTTAAGAACGGATAGGGGTGGTAAATATTATAACCCTAGATATTTTGAATCTACGGGAATTATTCACCAAGTGACGGCTCCGTATACACCACAACAAAATGGTATTGCGGAAAGAAAAAACCGTACCTTGATGGAAATGGTAAATTCCATGATGTCATATTCCGGATTAAGTTCTAGATTTTGGGGAGAAGCATTACTTACATCTTGCTACATACTCAATAGAGTACTAAGCAAGAGAAGTCTAAAGACCCCTTATGAGTTATGGAATCAACGGACACCTAAACTAGATTACCTTCGGATTTGGGGATGTCGAGCAATTGTGAGACTTCCCGAATCCAAGAAGAGAAAGTTAGGAGACAAAGGTATTGAATGTATATTTTTGGGATATGCCCAAAATAGCAAAGCTTATAGATTTATGGTGGTTGAATCAAATGATCACATTTCTATTAACACCATCATAGAATCTAGAGATGCTCATTTTGACGAACAAAGGTTCAAAAGCATTCCAAAGGCACATGAGGTTTCTAAGGAAACCGTGTCTACCAAGATTCCCATAGATAATGAAAGGGAAGATGATGATTCCCCGAATCATCAAGTGATTGAACCTAGAAGAAGCAAACGTCAAAGAAGAGCAAGAAACTTTGGGCCTGACTTTGAAATGTACCTAGTTGAAGGTGATCGACATGGTTCAGTGAAAGAATATCCAATAATTTACAACTTGGATGAAGAATCACGTACATATGCGGAAGTTATGAAATCTCATGATGCATCTTTTTGGAAAGAAGCAATCAACGATGAAATGGATTCCATCAAAGGTAATAATACTTGGATCCTAGTCGACCTACCCCCTAGTTCAAAGGCCATCAAGAATAAATGGATTTTCAAAAGAAAATTAAGAGTTGATGGCAGTATTGAAAAGTTTAAAGCCCGATTAGTAGCTAAGGGCTTTACACAGAAAGAAGGACTAGACTATTTTGACACATATGCCCCTGTAGCATGAACATCAACCATTCGAATTTTGATTGCCTTAGCTTCCATTTATAAACTCGTAATTCACCAAATGGATGTCAAAACCGCATTCTTGAACGGTGAATTAGAAAAGGAAGTATATATGGAACAACCAGAAGGTTTCATAGTTCAAGGACAAGAAAAAAAAGTTTGTAAACTTATTAAATCCTTGTATGGCCTGAAACAGGCTCCCAAACAGTGGCATCAAAAATTCGACCAAATCATTCTATCGAATGGTTTCAGAATTAATGAATCTGACAAATGTGTTTACAGTCGATTTATTAATGGTCGAGGGGTTATCATCTGCTTGTACGTGGATGATATGTTGATTTTTGGAACCGACTTAGAACAAGTGCAAATGACTAAGAAACTCTTATCTGAAAATTTTGATATGAAGGATCTGGGAGAAGCTGATGTTATTCTAGGAATAAAGATTCTTAGAAATGACAATAAACTAATGCTATCCCAGTCTCACTATATTGAAAAGATATTAAAACGTTTTAATAAATTTGATTGTTTTCCTGTAAGCACTCCGTTCGAAGTAGGTTCTAGATTGACGACTAATACCGGTAGGGTATTAGCTCAAAATGAATATGCTAAAGTTATTGGTAGTTTAATGTATGCTATGACTTGTACTAGACCTGATATCGCCTATGATGTAGGAAGATTAAGTAGACATACTAGTAAGCCTGGAAAAGCACATTGGGATGCTGTAAATCGGGTACTCAAGTATTTAAAGAAAACCATGGATTATGGTTTGGAGTATAGTGGATATCCTTCAGTATTGGAAGGATACACCGATGCAAGTTGGATAAATGATCAAGAAGACTATGCATCTACAAGTGGATGGATTTTCACACTTGGCGGAGGTGCAGTGTCTTGGGGATCAAAGAAACAAAGTTGCATAACAAATTCTACCATGGCATCGGAATTTGTTGCTTTAGCTTCTTGTTGTAAAGAAGCAGAATGGTTAAGGGACTTGTTGATTAACATACCCTTATGGCCAAATCCAATGCCGCCAATTTCTATACACTGTGATAGTGCGGCTACACTATCAAGGGCATACAATCAAGTGTATAATGGTAAGGCCAGACATATTGGACTTAGACATAGGCAAGTAAATCAATTAATAAATGATGGGGTGATCACCATTAGTTTCTTACGATCAAGTAAGAATTTAGCAGATCCTTTTACAAAAGGATTACCAAGAAAATTGATTGAAAGCACTTCAAAAGGGATGGGTCTCAAGCCCACCTATAGATAGTCACCCATGATGGAACCTTGTCTTGACACTTGGTATTTCACCAAGTCTCAAGATTAAGTTAAAGTACATCATTTGAATGTGACTGGAAGTTCTGCAATATTTAAAAACCATCCCAAAGGTCAGCAGAACTTGGAACCGTAATGTGAAGAAAGGTTGAATCTAGTTCTTAATGGACTTGTAACACAGTATGTGTTGGAGTGTTCAAGTTATGGGAACACTCTTGACAAGGTCCACCTATCTGAATGTGGAAGTGAGGCCGCTTCCTATGAGCTAAAGGGCTTGGCTCTAGAACATTCTGAGAAATCAAGATATAGACCCATGGCCAATTAACGGGTCGACTTATAGTGGTTGAATGAATGAGAGGAAGGATATGCGTGAGGTGTTTCCGTCTAACATATAAAGGAAGATGGTTCAATGACTTTGGTTCAACCATTCTTACCTTAGTTAGATTTGAGCACTTTCACTATGTAAAGGTTCAAGGTGCAAGACTCCACCTTTACTTATGCATAACACCCCCAAGGATTTCGGAATCTGGTTAGGTCATGTCGTGTCAGTCTTTTCAAATTCGAGTCTATTTTGAAAATGGTGGGGGTTTGTTGGAGAAATTTTCAAAATAAGTTAGAGTCTAAAATATTTTGGGTTAAGTCTTAGGAAGAGTGAATTTTTTGTCCTTATAATTAACGGTCTGTTAATTTTTCCGTTAACTCCTAGTTAGTTAATTCGGTTATTTTTGGAGGGAAGTTGAATCATTGCACCTCTTCATGAAAGGTTGCACCTCTTCATGAAAGGTTGCACATTTTAATTTTTTCCTCTATATATATCCTCCTCTAGACACCGAAATGGGACAACCTTTTCATATACCAGATTGCTAGAGTTTGTGTTGCTATAGAAACATAAATTTCTAGTTTCTAGAAATCCTTAAAACTCAATAGTTCAACCGGATTATCACCACAAAGTGCGGTGTTGATAATTGCTCTACGTACGTTGCTTCATTGTATCTTGAGAAGTAATTCGCCACAAACCCATAACACTATGTTCTATCGAACGGTGGGGGCGAAATTGCTTTAAGGATAGAGAGATCACTCGCCTTGAAAGCAACAAGTAGTAGAATTCCTTTTAAAATATGTTAAAATATTTTGTTTTGTAATAATCAATTAATGAGAAGGTAATTTAATTATTTTTATAATTATTTATAATTCGTTTTTATAAATTATTTATTTATAATGAATGTAATTCAATTCTATTCTAAATCCTACAAACCAAACACATCGGAGATTCCAAATCCTTTCAAATTCAAATCCCTCTAGTTCCCAATTCTTCCACGAAATTCAAATCCCTCAAAATCATTCCATCAAATCAAACGCCTTCTAAGGGCCTGTTTGTTAACCGCAAAATGAACTTAGGGACTGTTTGGCAGTTGTTGAATGATTTGGTACAGAATGATTAAGAGGTTCTTATGATATAGTGCAAAATGAATACGGTTGTTTGCTAATTGTTCAGAATGAAATTAGGGCTCTGAATGGTTAAGGGAGGGTCAAAATACAAAATCATTCAGAGAGTTTTGGGACCATTAAGAGGCAGACAATTTTTTTTATGCCAAACAAGATTTACCTCTTAGCGATTCAGAGGTTGCCTCTTAATGGAACCATTAAGAGGTAAACAAACAGCCCCTTAATGGGACTCACAACTTATTCGGTCAACTGTTTGGTAGTTGCTTAATGATATAAAAAGTGACATATTCGTTAAGCTTCTAGCCTCTAGGGGAGCCTTATGTAGAAAGTCTAGTTTTCTCCAAAGCTACCACCCCCAAATTAAAAAACCAGGTTCCTTTCATATATGAAAAAATCTTCATAATTTATACAGACAGACATACAGATTAATAGAAGAATTTTTGAAAACAAATAAAATATGGTAAATTAGCAATTAAGTGTTACCTGAATGATGGCAACAGAAAGGACATCCCCTTTCAAACCCACAACAAGAGAACCAACAGCCATTGTTGCTGGTGCTGCCACAAACCTCAGTACCATACCAAAAACAGCTAGTGTCACACCACACTCTATTATCTTATCTTGCAATGCCATAAACAGTCCTGCATCATGCATGCCCAAATTTTAGCAATTAGTATTATAAAAATTGGGTTTATAGGACGTCTGAAATGTCTAAAACGTCATTCTATTATATATGAACAAAAAAAAAAAAAACGTCATATCTAAAAGTGTTACTTATGTAACGCTTTTGGGCATTTTATCAAGTTCTTTATGACATTTTTAAAATAGTGTGTTGTAGTATGACACTGTTGAAAAAAATGTCCTACAAACACTAATATCCTACAAAAAGATGGGTTTATAGGACAATTTTCAAAAGTGTCATATAAAATAGCTAATACGTCATTTTATATTAAAAATGTCCTAAAATTTTGTTAAAAACTTAAAAGCGTTCTACAAACCTATTGTAATACTTTTAAATTTGACAATTGTTTGGTCAAATAAAACATTCTATTAAGACACTTATACATTTTAAGCGTTCTATAAACCCTATTTTGTTAGACAGTTTTATAAAACATAAGTTTATAGGACCGAACAATTGTGCATCCTACGTAAAAGTGTTACTATAAGTTCATATGACGTTTTTGAGCATAAGAACCGATAATCTTACCCGCTAAAAATCATAAAATTGATTGAGAATCTTACACGATACGTGGCAGAGACGGCTCTTACCGAGTAAGAGATGTTGTACAATCTATTATAATTGCCGATAATATTACCCCATAACATAAGTCAGAGTGATAACTCTACTTATAAATGACCCATTAAATCTTTTTTATGTCCCATAAAGCCTTATTGTTGTAGTGTCCTTTATCCGACTAGTTTATGTAAATTCATGTAAAATGAGTAAACAAATGGGTTATTTATCAAATAGTTATTTAAAGTAGTGTTTAATATAGATTAAGAGAAAAATAGTCATTCGATATGAATACGGTTTATTCAGCATAATAATCGAACGTCAATGATCTTAAATCATACCGACAAATTAATAAAGCCATAAAACAACAGTTTAATCCATACAAATCAAGTTTAATGGAAAAACAACCGAACAAATCAAGTTTAATGGAAAGGCAATCGAACAACCCCTTTGGTACACAATTTGGAAATAGATAGTACCAAAATGTATGATCATTTCAAGAAGACATTAAGTGTTGACACTAAGGGGTTTGGTTTTAAAAAAAGCCTATTAATGGCTCTTAAGTCTCTTAAGTCTGAATCGTTCAGGCATTTTTACACACCACCTCTTATTAATCATAACTAAAATAAGACTTCAGACTTTAGACCTCTTAAAAAACAAACGGCACCTAAGTGAATCAAGTATTAGTAACTCTTGATTAAGCTCTTCGGCATGTAGCTCAGTTGGCAAATGAGCGGGGTGACTTTGCCTAAATACGAGACAGATCAAGGGTTCAACTCTCCCCCCCCCCCCCCCCCCCCCCGCCCCCTCCCCTGGCTAGTCTCGGTCATTGAGCGAGCTAAAAAATCCCCCCCCCCCCCCCCCACCCACCACCACCATATTGGTGTGCTTGAAAGCAGATTTTGCGTGGAACCGATTGGGGTTGTAGATAATCAACCTTTTTTCCCAAAAAATGACTCTTGATTAAGACAATAAGTGAAAATTCTCACCCATGCAAAACATGGCCACACCAGAACCAGCTCTAGACATGATCAATACCGATCCCTCCAAGATGCTCGGCAATTTCAAGTTCCACCTGAAGCCCGACATGAATACATAGGAACTCTTTATAAAACTCACACCGCAACAAAATCGGTTTTATAAGACGTCAGATATGTTTAATGTCTTGATAAAATGATTCATAGGGCTTAAATTTATAGGACCAAATAATTGTACGTCATATATAAAAGTATTATAATAAGTTGGTAGGATGCTTTTGCACATCCTATCAACTTTATTAAGACAGTTTTAAAACAAAGTATCATGTTAGTTTTTTTTATAGGACATCTTGAGCGTTATCCTATGAAGATATTATTTATAAGACACAATAATTTTAAATAATGTCGTATAAAAAGACTAATATACCACTTAATTAATTAATTTCAAAAATATCCTAAAAAACTTCCAAAAACGTCGTATCCGCTTATCGTAAGTAGTACAAATGTTTAATCCTCTTAATTAAGTCTTAAAAAATGGTTAATTAGAACACATTTAAAAGTATTTGGCGTCCTATAAAGCTGTTTTATTGTAATGACGTGAGAAATAATTAACTTACACGTAGCAAGCTTGATATATACATTGTATTTTAGTAGCATATATACCTGTTAGATACGAGAGCCCACGTAAGCCCGAGGATGCATGCATACGAATTGGGGTTCTTAGCAAGCTTTAACCCGACAATCTTGGTTAAAATCAGTGATGAAGTCGAAGGTCCGGTAGTATTGTTTTCAAGATCAACATCGAAACGCAACCTTTTATTCGCACTTTGGAACTCGTACATCAACAACAAGAGTATAATCCAGAACAAAAACTGCAAAATTGAGGATTGGATTGCAAGGTTCTCTCCAAGAGATCCATACATTGCTCTCATAAGGGGTACACCTACAATGAGAGTATTATTCAAGGTAGACAAAGAGAAGGTGGTGATTGACCAAGGGTAGTTTCCTTTGATACTGAATTTAGCCCATAACGATAT
Organism: Arctium minus; assembly: GCA_954870635.1. Classification (NCBI taxonomy): domain Eukaryota; kingdom Viridiplantae; phylum Streptophyta; class Magnoliopsida; order Asterales; family Asteraceae; genus Arctium; species Arctium minus. Next base: position 68,022,653 of record OX941092.1, on the reverse strand, counting down.
TACGAACAAAATAATCGCTTTGGAGATAGCATCGGCAGCTGCAAAACGATAATTGAGTTTACAAGGATCGATGCGGATTGTGAAGTCGAATGTGAAAAAAGGCATGATGAAGTAGCAATTGAGCCTGTTTATTGAATCACAATGGTCAGGCTTGAACATGTGCCACCATGTCACTGAGCCATAGCCTAAGATTAGTGCTACATAGAGTGGAAACATTGCAACTAATACATTGTAAATGTCATCCCACCCTATCATTTTTAGGAATGTGTAGTATGTGGCTTGTTTTTTCAACTATATAAGAGTTATTTGTATCAAAAGAAAATGATAAGAGTATATATAGTGCAACTAATTAAGCTTTGTAGGACAACATGACAATTTAAGAGAGTTTGCTTGTTAACATTTTAATAGGATTTACATCTTATTCGGTCAAATATACATGACTTTTTGGTTTGGTACTGACTTGATAATATAGAAAATAGCTTATTCGATAAGCTTCTAGGGGAGCTTTATATAAAAAGTCAAGTTTTTTTTCCTCGAAACTTGTTCCTACCATTTAAAAAATCGGTCATTCCATCTATGAAAAAACCCTCACAATCTATACAAACAAATTAATTCATGCAGTCAGCTTTATCCATATAGAACTTAATGAAAAACCAACCAAATATATTGTTTTATTTTTATAGGACTTATGTTTATAAGATCAAACACGTGTACATCCTATATAAATGTATTACACTATGTTTATAGGACGTTTTTGGACGTCTAGTTAACATGTTTTTTAGGACAATTTTGAAATAAAGCGTCTTATTAATCTTTTTATATGACATTATTTGACTAAATGTCTTATAATAGTGTTAGATAAAAAATATGTTCGTAGGACACTTTATTTCAGAAATTACTTAAAATGTCGTTAAGACGTCAAAAACCGTTTATTAAACTTATTGCAACACTTTTAATGTGACAAGTTTTAGAATGTAAGTCCATATACAAATTAAGATGTCATTTTCATACACAAAAATGTTACTAAATTTGCTAAAAGGTTATACTTTTAATAAAATTTCTTCAAGGTTATTAGACCATACACTACGGCAATTTTTATCTCCAACAACTATGCTAAAATAGAAAAAAATGAGATTTTAGCAATTTTTTGCTCCAACAACTATGCTATATCATATGCTAAAATAGAGAAAAGATGAGAGAGAAGGTAAAAATCTCTAAATTTGGAGAAATCTCTAAAACCCCATATTGAAGAGAGAGAAATAATATTTAATTCTTTTCCACCAATAGGAGACATTGAAGTTGTATGTTTAGGAGAGATAAATAATATTTTATTAATATAATTGATGATAGAATTGTTAAAATAGAGTAGCTGTTAGAGTTGGTTGTAATTTTTTTAGAGATTTCAACTTTTTATACTCTATTTTAGAAAAATTATAGCATAACTGTTGGAGATGCTCTTAACGATTTCTTATTGACACGTAGGATTTCTTAATGAAAAATTATGGTGGTTGTGGGTATGATTTTTTAATAAGAAAACGATATTGATGTAATGTTTTTTTCCTTTGTATTTTAATTTAATGTTTCAACATTTAATAAATGCCAATGTTTTAAATCAATGTTTTAACATTTAATATAATTTTTCGTTTTTTATTAATAAATTAAATATAAGTAAATAGATTAAAACTATGACGAAATATTAAAAAAAATTCTAATATATAATTATAAACATGTATTTATTGAATCAAAAATATTTTATAAATTAAAATAAAACATTTTATTTAATTACTTTATTTTACTTTATAGTAATTGTTTAATTAATAAACTATTTGGTATTAAATTATATTAAAGATTATTCAATTTTTTTTATTATTTAATTAAAATATAGTTTTTTTATGATGAGTTATTATTTAAGAAATTAGTAAAAAAATATTGTTATGGAAGATAAATATTTTTCTATAATTTCTAGATAATTTCTAAAGCTAACGTAATACTTAAAAAAATTATATTAAAATTTGTATTATTTTGAATGATTTTAACAAAATAGTTCCAAGTTCACATCAACTCATGACCTAAAACTGTCTAATTATGACAAATATGAAAAATTTAAAGAAAATGCAAGAATAATTTAGAGCTTTATCTCAGTTTACTATAGGCTTGCACGACTCACGATCAATAATGAATTTGGAGGAATATGAATCATTTTCCATTCAAGTGTTTGGGCTTGGGTGGGTGGCTACTTCCAATCAAAACCCACTACTCAATTTTTTCTTTTTCTTTTTTTTTTGAACGGCAAAATTTTATATAACTAGCAAGAAGCTAGAGAAAAAAAACAATTACTACCCAATTAATTAATCTAATTGATTAGTGTTTTTGTGAGAATATATATATGGAATCATATTAATTTACTTTTTAAAAGATTCATTGAAAATGAAAACAAGGTTCTATATAGAGGAGATATAGTCCAAGTCACTGTTTGTTTTTTTTTTTTTTAAAAACCTTTTACTGACTCTTAAGTCTGAATAGGTCAGACCTTTTTACACTCAGATATTTTTGTTTTTTTTTCCAGTTTTCAGAACTTCTTAACTTTTAAATACATCTAAAATAAGAAGTGGTGACCTTACTTCTTAGAACATCTTATCGCCGCCTAATGTCATATGCACTCCTTTCTTTCAAGACGCCTCTAGACGTTACAACAACAAACAGTCTTATTGATTCAGATTTCAGACTTCAGCACCACCTCTTATTAATCAGGAGTGAAATAAGACTTCAGACTTCAGACCTCTTAAAAAGCAAATGCCACATAAGTCTAACTGATGTAGGACTCTAACACGTCCACTCTAACGGAGGCTAGATGGGCACAAATTATCCCGAATTGTCGTGAGGGGGCTAGGCGGGTACAGAGTGTTCCAGAGTGTCGAGTATTTAGACTGGTAGATCTTGGCTTTAGTACCATGTGAGAATATGTGAAATCTTATTAAATTACTCTTCAAAAGAACCATTGAGGAAAAAAGAAGATTTCATCATATATAAAGAAGAAATGGTACAAGTCTAGAGTCGATATGGGACTCTAATAGTTTCTTGAGATAGAGAAATAAATATTTGAAATGCTTATACCCAAGTCTTATGGCTAAATTAGGAGTGGAACTATTATACATATATGAACATCTGTGAACATAATATCATCACTATTAGACTGCAAATTCCCTCGTATGAACGCTAAAAACAGGGGAAAAGAAACTTCACACATGTTAACCCCAAACAATGCAAACAATGAACCCTAGTGAAAATCGATGAAACAGATAGTCAAATACACTACTATTTTAAGGGGGTGTAGGGTTTTTACCAGGCGCCTTTTTCGGTTTTACATCTCGAGATGGAATCTTGATCTTTACCCTCATATTAACATCATCATCTTTCTTTTGTTCCATCTCCATTGCTTCATCATCGACATCAACAGGATTATCCATTGTATTTTTGAAATTCGAGAATGATGTACGCACTGCAATTCTTGCACTCTTTCTCCTTGCTGAAACATGAAGTCTTATGATGTTATATACTTTTGTTTTTGAAGAAAAAAAGAAACCTTAGTTTATGGAAAGGATTACGTCTTGGCCAGTTAGCATACTCTGCCCTCAAATCCTCCATTGCTAAGAAAAAACGATATTATCACCGGATTTCACGTCCGATGATCTGCTATTCCTTCAGAGAAGATCGACTTGCCGGAGTTGTGACGTCGGTTACAGAATCAGGATTGATACTCATCCGTTTCTATTTTAGTGTAATAAATTCTTAGTAAAGTGTTTCATAGGGTTTAAGAAATTGAGTTTTTCCCCAAATTACCCTTGTCCAGTCATGTTCACTTATAAATGTAATAAATGAAACGTTTTTATTAAAAAAAATATACAATTAATCTCAACCATCCAATATCTAGATAGATGGCTTAGATTAGTTCATATAGTTAACAAGAAAAGTAAGGTTAACAAAAGATCTCAACCCTATATATATATAGCCCTTAGGTTCATTTGAGAAATGGTAAATATATGAGAAATAGAAAAGTAATCCTAGCCATTCATATGGTCAAGATCGGCTTTGACCGGTCAAAAGTTGCGGCTATTTCAAAAATAGAAGGACACTTTTGTAATTTTTACAAAATACACGGGTTGTGTTCATATATGAATATGTATAATTCACATATGAACTATATGTTCATATATGAATCAGTGTAATTCACATCTGAACTCTTTTAACTGATTCATATATGAACCTTTGTGTTTCATATATGAACTAATTAACTGATTCACATATGAACTAATTAACTGTAAGTTCATATATGAATCAGTTGAACTAAATAACAAATTCATATATGAACTAATTAACTGATTCATATATGAACGTATAGTTCATATGTGAATCATATAGGTTAATATATGAACTCATTCTGCGTATTTTACGAAACTACTCCTCTACCTTCTATAGACCATGCAAGGAATTATCCGGTGCTTCGCGGTCAAAGCCGCAAATGTTGACCAGATGAATGACTAAGATTATTTCTCTATTTCTCATACATTTACTATTAAGTCCAAATATTGTATCCAAGATTTAATTAGGAAAGTCAATGTTAGAAGTCAACATTGTCAATGTATTAGAAAAGTCAAAGTTGTTTTAGTTTTCTTAATGGTTAAGTCTTTGTAATAGGTTGGTAGTATAAATAGGTTTTTGGTTTCTAAATCTTGTAAGAACTTTCATTGTAAAATCAGATACATGAGATATATGACTTGAAGATTCAAGATCTACTTTCTCTCTCTACTCTCTCTCTCTACACTTTAATGTTGATTTTATGAGAATTGCTTGATTGTATTAGGATTTTATCATTCACAATTGGTATCAGAGTCGTACCAAACAATTTTCAGAAAATATTTGCACAAAAAGATGGATTGAAAAACTGGATTTTTGGATTAATTCTCAAGAATTTTCTGAAAATTCTCAAGAACGCGAAGTTACTGTTCATCCGATTTTTTTTTTTAAAAATCGATTTTGATGCAAGAATTTGGTTCCATTAGATTCAATTTGTGTTTTGAATTGTTTCTTGTATTGATTACATCTCAAAATTCGAATTAATTTGATGTCGTTTTCTGAAATTTTGGTTTCTTGAAATTTTTTGTTACATCATTGTTCTTGATCAATTTTTTTGTGATTTGTGGTTTTTAATCTGAAATTGATTGTAGTCTTATGTTTAGTCTTGTTTTTCGATTGTACTGATATGTTTTTGAGTTTCAATTTGCAGGTTTGAATAGATTTGAATCAATTTGATGAAACAGAACTGGTTTACAATGTTTGCGTCAGTTCGAAATTGATTTGCATAAGTTCATGATTGTGAAGTGAAATCATTTTTTAATTGGATGAATCAGTCATGGGTCAGTGAATTCAATTTCAATTCGATGAAAAACAATTACAAATCGGTGATGCAGTGTTTGACAGATCCAAGATTTCATTCGGTGGAGGTTGAATTCTGAAATTACATCTCTCTCACATACCAATCTTGCGCTTGTAACCATTCAAGAAAACGTGAGGTTTGCGTTATAGCCTTCACACGCAAAGTGTTCTTTGCGCATCTCTCACCTCACGCAAACAACAGTGGGTCGGTTGATCGGTGTTGCAAACCACAGGTTTGCGTTTCAGCTACCTTACGCAAACCATACTTTGCGCAAGCCATACCTTACGCAAACCAAATTTTTCGCAAGTCATACCTTACGCAAACCACAGGTTCTCGGATTGAAACTCTTACGCAAACCACATGCTTCTCACGAAAACTTCATCGTTCAAAGTCATGAAGTGGGTCTTCGTATAAGGTGTTTTTGATCGCTCTAAATGGTCCTAAATTGTTCTACTTGTCACAAGGATTCCAGAACAAGTTTCGGATTCGATTTTCGTTAAGAAACGAGTGAGATACAAGTGATTGAAGTTTCGCCGGAAAAACGTTTTTCGCCGGATTTAATTTTCAGATGATGTTTTCGATATTTTAACTCCTTCATCGTGTTCCTTTATTGATTTCTTGTGTTTTTCAGGTGTTTAAAAGGACGAAAACCGGTCGCCAAAAAATTCATTTCGCCGGAGTTTTTCACCTCGAGATACAGAGCAACACTCACAACATGTTCGAATATTTTTCGTTGGAATCGATTTTGGAGTGAACAAGGAGTATTTTCCAACTTGTTTTATCGAATTTCGTCGAGAAACGAAGAAGATATCGTCGATTGAAGTTCACAGTTCGTTTGATTTTGGAGAAGATGAACTGTAAACTAACGGACAGCCGTTATCTCCATTAGTTTCGTTAGTTTTATGACATTTTGGTCCTAAAGTGTTAGTTTCGTTAGTTTTCTTTACTTTTTTAGTCCATTTCTCAGTTAGTAGTGTTAGTCTTGTTAGTATCTTTTAAAGTTTGTCTTTTTCGGTCCCTATAGTTAACTTTGTTAGTTTTTCTGTTAAATGTGTTATATTTTTAGTCCTTTTACGTTAGATTTGTTAGTTTTGTTAACTAGTTTTTTAGTTTTGGCAGATTTAGTCCCTGTAGTGTTAGTTTAGGGGTTTGACAAATCTGGTCCCTCAAGTTCTAACTTTGACAAGTTGTCACCTTTAGCCCCTGTAGTTTTTATCTTTTAGGTTTTTTTTTCATTTTTAGTCCTTCTAGTTTTATAAGTTGTGTGTTTTTACGTTTTTAGCCCCTAGATTTTATATTTTGTGTTTTTGTCATTTTGAGTTCTCGTTTTTCGTTGAGTCTTAGTATTTTTTTTTTTAATTTTAGTCCTCGTTTTTTTATATTAGTTTCGTATTTTGTCGTTGTTAGTCTCTATTTTCATTTTTTTTTTCTTTTTTAGTTCGTTTTATGAAGTTTTTGAGCTTATCTGATATTATTTTTTTGTGACTAATCCTGTTAATCTGAGAATTTCAAGATTCATTTGGTTTGTGAATTTCAGTTCTGTGTTTTGAGAAGTTTTAGTGATTTGAAGAAGTTCAAGAAATTGAATTTTTCTGAGATTATTTTTTTTCTGATCTAATTTTGACTTTCAGTCAAAATTTCTGAATTGTTTGGGAACGATCATTAATATCAAGCTACTCATTCAAAATGGGAATTTTTACAGATCTTGAAGAGAAGAATAGAAAGCTGGAATTAGAGAAAGTTAATCTGGGTCATGCTGTTGACTTTCATCCTCAAAAGTCAAAAGAGTATTTTGCTGAAATCATCTCATTGAAAGAAGAAATCAGTGCTTTAAAGACTCTCAATGAAGATCTTCTGGGTTGAATGATGAGAAGATTCTGAAATTGGAATCTGAGAACGCGGAGCTTAGAAAGAATTTATCTGACTTTGAAAAACAACTTTCTGAAAATAAAGATGATTTTGATTCTGAAAAGAAAGTTTTTTCAAAGAAGTTCTCAGATTTTTGAAAGAAGTGTTTTGAAGAGAAGAAGTCGATTGAGCTTAAATGCATTAAACTTTCTCAACAAATATCTGATTTTGAGAAAGTACTTATTTTGGAAAGAGAGAAGTTTGCTCAAGAAAAGAAGGCCATAGAACAGAAGAATGTGGGATTCTTTAAGGAATTATCTGGCCAGAAAAATGATTCAGAGAAAGGGTTTGAAGAAGAACGATCAATCTTTGAGACTGAAATCAAAAGACTTACTTCAAAGTTATCTGAACTATCTGCTACTGCACTTAAAGAGCAGAAAACGAAGTCTGAGTTCTCAAAGAAGATTGACCAGCTTGTGAAAGAAAGAGATAACTTTGCTTCAAAGATCAAAGAACTTGAAAAGACTATCTCAAGTTCAAATCAGAAATCTGTCTCTTTACAAAGGTCAGTTAAATTTATTGATCAGATTCGTCGAACTAACATCTTCTATGATGGATATTTAGATAGTTCAGGTACTTCTCCAAGAAGAAGAAGTTACAAGAAAGAGAAACTGGTGTGGCAGAAGAAACTTGTTAAAGATGAGATGTCAAATGAGCTGAAAGGAAAAACATCATGTGTACATTTTCACAAAGCAAAGAAGAACAAAGAGCATAAAGGTAAACCTGAATATTTATACTCAAAAGATCAATTACTCAGGTTTTCAGGTAATAAATTTTATTGTTCTTACTGCTGTACACATGATCATATCCACAAGACCAGTGATCATTTCTGGTATGGTTCTTACTCCATTTCCCCCACACGAACTGCAACTAACATTTCTGGACCCAAATACCAGTGGGTACCAAAGCCGAAAAATGATTCTGTGTTGCAGGCACCTCAAGTCAAGGGGGAGTAAGAGAACAATGGCTTTTGAACACAACAGTTCAAAACCCGAACTTCAAAGCTGAAAGATTATGGCTTCTAAGCACATCAGTTTAGGACCCGTACTTCAACGGAGTTTGACTTCTAAACACAACAGTTTAGGACTCGGACCTCAGCGATCAAAAAGACCTTACTCATGTGTTTTTGCATCCGATGGATATGATGGTCTACATCCCAAGAGAATTGATCTGATCTCTATCCTATACTGTTTTACTGATAGATCTTTCTGAAATGATGGTCTACAATTCAAAAGGGAGTGTCTGATCTCTATCCTGTTTTAACTGATATATCTCAGATGCCTAATTTAAGGGGGGGGGGGGGAGTAAAGGTGACGACTTCTGATTATTTCATATCAGAACTCATACTATAAAAACGTTTTACTGCTTTCTTTTATTTTTTTGTTAAATGTTATGAATAAAGTGGCTTCTGATCACATGACAGATCAGGACCCATTTTTCAACGATCAAAGAAGGATATTTTGCTAATATCCAGGGGGAGCTTAAAAGATATAAATCATTATATCATGATTTGAGGGGGAGCTAAAAAGGTAAATATCTTCTGTCCTAGATCTCTGATTGTTTGAAAGAAGAACAACTTTCAAGCATGAAAAACAGTTTCTTAAATGTTCAAACCACTTCTGATTCTTAAAAGATTTCATGAATTAAGAAGTGTGATTTTAAATGTTTTTCATTTTTGAGCTTAATGTTTAACTGAACGTGTGTTTCTAAAGATCAATACTTGTGTATTATCTTATCCATATACTGTAAAGTATTCACACACACAGGTTCAATACTTCATTTGAATTTGTTATTACCATGTCTCATAAAGAACAAATTTTTCGATGGTAATACCCTCGTTTGCTTTCATTGTTGTTGAGCATCAATTATCATTTCATTCATTGCGCGTTTATTGCTAAATTGTTTATATTCGTTCATATAAACAAAATATCCAGTTCTTTGATACCCTACCCATTTCATTTGATCTGATTGATACATTGTCAGATTCTCAAAACAATTCTCTTGATTTCATTTCATTCATTCAATATCTTTGTTTTGAGAAATCTTCAAAGTTCAATTGCTCAAATCTGATGAGCATACATTTTTGACAGCGTTATTATACACTTTGTACTTAATTTCAGTTAAACTGTTGAGCAACTATTCTTTATAGGATTTACATGGGATTCGTGTGTGAGCTTAAACAGAACTTCCATGGATTCACGTAGCCAGTGTTTCCTACCCAGGTAGTTATCTTTGAGTGATTGAGGGGTGAGGGGTCATAAATCAAAGAGTGGGGGAGATAACTCATCCGGTTGAGTTTTTTCTCATAGTGTGGAGCAGTAAAATGGAAAAGAGAGTTTGGTTAGAAGTGAGCATAATGATAAAAGGAAAGAGGGTGTGAGAACAGAGTTAAAAGAATATCATAACTCTGCACCAACCACTTTCTGAGCCGGCAGCCACATCTTCTGATTGGTTCACATTCTTTGGTGACCATCATTGAAACAGGCAGTGAGCCCATGCCAACTCTTGCAAATACCCCACCAACCACTCATTTCTTTCCCGAAAAAGAAATGTTTCATTTTCATTGGGGACGCAACATATCTGCTATCTAGTATTCACTCGGAAGATTTAGATATTGAAAAAGAAGGAAAGTTGCCCCACCTTCGCATCTCCTTCATGCACATTGAGTCCGTGTAATACATGTTGCTGTCTCAACAATTTACACAATTTGAGCCTTATGAAACACAGTCATTGTGCTAAAATTCTTTCATACACAAGCACGAGCACACAGAAAATTTGTTTTTCTGTAAGAACGTTCATAGATAAACCTTGTGTTTTTCAATGATTGAATGGAAGTGTTAAGACACAATCTAACTGGATTCAAGATCATCCAAACTGAAGATCGCAATCTGAAGCTAAAGCCGAAACGTCGACTCTCGATATTAAAGTCTATATCGTTTGTAATAAATGTCAATGTAATTGTTTGTTATTGTAATAGTTAAGTTAATATCTAGTTAGTTAGTTATTAGTTTGGTTAGTTTATTATAGTTAGTTATTAGTTATATATAATATCTATTTGTTAGATATTATTTAGATATAATAGTTTTATATTGCAACTTGTTGTTGCAAGTTGTTGGTTGATAGAGTGTCTTAGAAGCTAGAGATATTATCTGATATCTCAACAACTCTCTCAGATTAGACAAGATCAGATCACATACAAACACACACTAAAAAGGTGTAAAAGAGAGAAAACACAGAGAACACAAATAGCTTGAATCGATCAACCTTGTAACCTTTTGTTATAATCAATACAGGTTGGTAATCTTTATGTGTTGTTTAATCTAAGAACTTGATATAAACATTGTGTGGACCAACAATTGGTATCAGAGCCTGATTAAGATCAAAATCAAGTTTTTACAAAAACGTCTCTGTGTTCTATTTGAAAAATTGATTTCGAGTGTTAAAGTGTTTTAGGTGTTAAAATCGATCAGGTTGTGATCGATTAGCATGCTAGATCGAGTTGTTGTTGTTTGATTTCACTTTTAAGCTTTAATTGAGTTCCATTTTGTGATTTTAGTGGTCTGAGTTCGTTTTTGAAAAAGGTATTGTGCGATCAATTTTTTCTTCAAAAAGTGTGTTTTATTGAGATCGAGTGCTCACATTCAGTTCTAGAAGTGTTTCTAGACATAGGGGTAGAGTTTGGTGTTGCTAATCGTTTCAATACAGTTTTTAGACAATTTTCGAAGTACAGGACGAACTTGCGCAAACCAGAAGACGAACACACGCAAAACCCAACTTTGCGCATCCAACCTGAAACGCAAACCCAACTTTGCGCAACCCTACTAATACGCAAAGCTCGGTTTTCGCAACTCACTCAACACGCAAACCTCAGTTCACTTGATCACACTCTTCACGAAAAGCCAAGTCAAGTTTGCGCAACCCTCTCGAAACGCAAAACTCAACTTTGCGCATCCCACGTGAAACGCAAACTCAACTTTGCGCATCCCACGTGAAACTCAAACTCAACTTTGCGCATCCCACGTGAAACGCAAACTCCATTTTGCGCACGCAAACCTTGATACGCAAACCTCTCTGCTCCAATCCAGACTTAGAATTTTCTTCAAAATGACATCCAGAGAAGCCCTTGAAATAGGAACTGACACTAAGCCACCAGTTCTCTTTAAAGGAGAATACGAACAGTGGAAAGATAGGTTCCTGAACTTTGTTGACAGACATGAGCTGGGTGATTTCATCAGAAAATCTATAGAAGAAGGGGTTATGAAACCAGTTAAGACGACTCGCTTGGTTGGAAATGTGCCGACTGAGGTTGATCTTAAGTTTCATGAGCTAGAAGATGATAATCTCAGAAGAGCTAAAGGCGACAGATTAGCTAAGTCATACATTTTACAAGGAATTCCAAACGAAATATATGTAAAGATTGACAGCTACAAGGCCTCCGACAAAGAAATGTGGGATCAACTTGAAAAGATGATGCTGGGTTCGAAGGTTGGGAATCAGCTGAAAATCTCCAACTGCCTAAATAATTATGAAGAATTTAGAGGCAGAGTGGGAGAAACTTTAGAAGAAACCTATGACAGGTTTGTGACTTTGCTGAACGAACTTAGCAAGAACAAAGTCCACAAATCTCAAATTGAGCTGAACGTCAAATTCCTGAGTATTCTTCAACTGGAATGGAAAAGATTTGCTGGGCAGATAAAGCAGATCAAAGATCTGAATGAGATTCCACTTCATGAGGTGTATGAAACCCTCAGACAAAATGAAGAAGAGGTGGATGAAATTCTAGATGAAAAGAGACAGAAAGGAAAGACAGTTGAAGACACAGTTGCTCTTGTTGTCAGGAAGAAAAAGAACAAGACAATTGTGTACGAATCAGAAGAAGATGAAGGTTATGCAAACTCTGACATGGATAAAAATGAACAACTGAAGCAAGCAATGATTCTGCTGTCAAATGCTTTTCAGAAAAAGTTCTACACGAAGCCAAGATCAAACAGTCAGAGATATTCTTCTAGTCCGAACAACTACATCCACAAGGAAAGAGTTGAAGGAAGCATATATGAAGGAAAGAGATTTGAAGGGAAAAGAACAGAGGAAAGGAAGCCTGAAGAGAGAAGATATCAGTCTGAAGGGAAGAGATTAGAGGAGAGGAAACCAGAAGAAAGAAAGTTCAAAGCTGAAGGATCCAGTCAGACAGAACCACCAACGTGCTACAATTGTGGCAAAACAGGTCACTATGCCAGAGACTGCCGAAGACCAAAAGTCAGAAACTCCGATTATTACAAGAACAAGATGCTTCTTGCAAAGCAAAAGGAGGCTGGCAAAGTACTGATGGCTGAGGATGAATACTGGCTTGATCACTCAGATGATGAAGAAGAGGATGAAGAGAAAGATGAAGCCGTCAACATGTGTTTGATGGGACAGATAGAATCAGATGCTGAAGCTGATTCAGATAATGAAGAAGAGGAGGTATGTAATTTATCAGATTCAGATTTCATGAATAAAATGCATGCCATGAGTTTAAAACAAAAAGAGTTAGAATCTAATATTGAGCAAGAAAATGGTGTCATAACTGACAAAAACCAATTGATACAGAAACTTAGCAATGAAATTGCTGAGAATAAAGTATTGGTTGAGGTTTTACATAAAGATAATGACACCAACGCTAAGGAAAAGACAATGATTCTAAAAGAGAATTCTGAACTCAAGTCTCAACTGCTAAAAAGTGGGATTGATTTATATGAGCTTAAAGAATTTCATTCTTCATGTATCAAAGAAAACTTTTCTTTACTTGGAAAATTAAAAAGTTTGGAAGAGAAGTTATATAAAATGGGTCAAACTGAACAGACAATTCATCTGAACAAACCCAAAGAGAAAATAGAGAGATGGGGAATCGGTTATAAGAATCCTCACTGTCTACAAAAAGGGATGTCTGAAGTGCCAACACTTTATGACCATCTTTCTATGAAATTAGCTCGCAGAATCCCTGAGTTTAAAACTTTCTGGACTAAACTGTCGGAAGAGGATGAAGCCAACGAAACTGAAAAACGTTTGAAATCATCTAAAGTTCATCTTCCATTTTATTATGCGAAGATGAATAATAGTTATAATGAAAATCCAATATATCAAAAGAAGAAAACTCTTTCAAGTGATTTCTTTCAAAGTTATTCTGAAAAAGAAATGGAGGCGAAGCCTAGTCAAGGTAAACTACATGTCCCTCCTCTCGTTTTAGAAAGTAAAATTTCTGAACTCGAGAATTTTTTATCAGATGAAAGATTTTTGATGAATATTGAACAAAAGGTTTTTTCAATAGTGTTCAAAAATGTTATAATTTCTAAGGCTTCAAACTCTGAGGATATGTTTGGTTCATCAAATAAAGGATTTGATTTTTTGAACTAATATGGTGGTTTAGATGATTGTTCTGAACAATTTGACTTTAATGCAAAACTTCCTAACCATTCATATTTTGTTAAGAAATCTTTGAGAAAAACCAGTATGCCTGTAAACAGTGCAAAATCAACGAAAGTTGATAACTCAGTCTCTGTGAAAGCTAAACATGCTAAAGGTAAGAAAATATCTCAGCATTCACAGAAACTGAACACTACTGGTAATTCTAAGAAAAAGCAATCGCTTGTTGCTCAAAGGTCTAACACACCAGTTTCACATGTTTCAGATCTGAGCAAGCAAAGGCCAGAAGTAAATTCTCAATGGCAACCCAAACGGAAGCTTGACAAGACTGTTAAATCGTTTAGTAGTGTTAATTGTAGTAAGACTTCGCCTAGTAAAGATGTCTTAATTGCTGATGTTGTTCTTTTGAACTCTAAACTTGTTGTTTCTCGTAAACAATATACAATGAAGCAATTATTTCAGTTATCTTTATCTGCTAGAAAGTCTTCTATTTATGATAAACATGTTTCTATCTCTTGTCAAGATTCTGAAGATTGGTTTGGCAATTACCATGTGCATTCATCTCATACTAATTCTTCCAATGCATTTAAAAAAAAAGAGGACCCAATTTGAAATGGGTACCAAAATCTTGTGCTAACACAGCAGGACCCAAATTCCAGTGGGTACCTAAGGCTAAATCTGTGTTACAGGCACACAAAGCTTGAAGAGAATTCGACTTCTGATTATGTACAGATCAGGACTCGTTCTTCAATGTCAAAATAGATTTTTGGATAATGCAGTTCAAAACCCGAACATCAAAGTAAAAAAAGGCTCTTGAATAATACAGTTCAAGACCCGGACATCAAAGAACGATGGTTCTTGAGTAAATTAGCTCAAGACCCGGACATCAATGTCAAAAGATGGCTTCTAAGTAAATCAGCTTAGAACCCGTACTTCAACGAAGAATGACTTCTAAACACAACAGTTTAGGACTCGCACTTCAAAGATCAAAAGACCTTACTCCGTGCTGAAAAAGAGATTGTACTCCAATACTCAAATGAGGAAATCAACCATCAAGGGGGAGTACATACATATTTGTCTGAAATGTTATGCATATTTTTTCAATGATAATTTTTCAAATGCATAATTTCAGGGGGAGTAAAAAGATATGACTTCTGATTATTTCTGATCAGAACTCGTACATTAATAGTTTTACTGCTTTTTGTCTTTTCAATTTAAGTGAATAAATTTTACTTTGACTTGACATAAGACTTTTGCAGAATTTTTGAGAGATGCTTACAAGTTCATATGTTTATGACTTTAAGCTTAGCTTCATGAGATGTAAGATCGCACGTAAAGGTACAATCCTTTATCTTAATCTCATATATGGTTGAAAGAAGGACAACTTTCAATCGTCGAAAAACATCGTTCTTAAAAGTTCAAACCACTTCCCGATTTTTTCAACAGATTTTATATTTTGGGAGTGTATTTTAAATGTTTTCATGATCTAAATTGAGCTTTAACTGCAATAGTTAAACCAATCTGAGCATCACGTGCATCATAGGAAAACAAGAATCTTTGTGCTAGGAATTAACACAACTTCTATGGAATCACCTTGACCAGTGATTTCTACCCAAGAAGTTAATCCTTAGTGTTTGAGTGTGCAAAGCGAAAAGAAATGAGTGTGATTAGAGAAAGCAAAACGTTTAAAATAAAGAGCGTGTGAGAACAGAGTTAAAAGAATATCACAACTCTGCACCAACTTTTTCTGAGCCGGGTAGCCACATTACTAGTGTTTCACAATTCTTTGGTGAACATTATTGAAACAGGCAACTAACCCATGCCAACTCTTGATCAAACCTCACCATCTACTCATTTTCTTCTCAAATAGAAAGTGTTTCACATTTTCTAAGGGGATGCAGCACATTTGCTATCTGATTTTCATTTGGAAAATCTGGATATTGAAAAGAAGGAAGTCTGCCCACCTTCGCACTTCAATCATGCACATTGAGTATGTGTTTAACTTACTGTTGTCTCAGTGGTTTACACAATTTTGAGCCTATAAGCGATCATCAAGTGCTTAATTCTTTCTATCACAAGCACAAACACACAAGGAATTTGTTTCTTTGTCATAACGTTTATAGAAATAACCTTTGTGGTGTTTCGATGACTAAATGGAAGCCCTGGGGGAGTCAACATCAAACACCTCCTTTCCAATGTGTATTCGTTACACACAGTGACTTAGTGTTACTGACAGACATGTTAACTGATTCATTAGTTGATTCAGGTGTTACATGACTATTTTGTCTAGATTTGCAAAGATCTAGATAAATATCTTATGAATTGACGGATCAGGGGCTCTAACCGCAAGATAGACATTTCTTACAAATAATTTTGATGAAGTCGTTGCACTTAACATCAAAAAGGGGGAGAATGACTACACAAGAAATGGCAAAGATCACATGTTTCAAGAATCAAGTCCAAGATTGAAATCTTCAAAAGCAAGTATCTGAAGACATGCTGATTTCAGAGCTAGAGAAAGAGATTGCATCTTCTGAGCTGAACAAGAAGACTGAATTGCTAAAATCATTTTCGTAATGATCTTGATCCAAAGGGGGAGATTGTTAAGACACAGTCTCATTGGATTCAAGATCATCCAAACTGAAGATCGCAATCTGAAGCTAAAGCCGAAACGTCGACTCTCGATATTAAAGTCTATGTCGTTTGTAATAAATGTCAATGTAATTGTTTGTTATTGTAATAGTTAAGTTAATATCTAGTTAGTTAGTTATTAGTTTGGTTAGTTTATTATAGTTAGTTATTAGTTAGATATAATATCTATTTGTTAGATATTATTTAGATATAATAGTTTTATATTGCAACTTGTTGTTGCAAGTTGTTGGTTGATAGAGTGTCTTAGAAGCTAGAGATATTATCTGATATCTCAACAACTCTCTCAGATTAGACAAGATCAGATCACATACAAACACACACTAAAAAGGTGTAAAAGAGAGAAAACACAGAGAACACAAATAACTTGAATCGATCAACCTTGTAACCTTTTGTTATAATCAATACAGGTTGGTAATCTTTTTGTGTTGTTTAATCTAAGAACTTGATATAAACATTGTGTGGACCGACAGGAAGTCCTGGGGAGTCATCATCAAACCAGCTCCTTAAATTGTACATTCGTTTTACACAGTAACTTTGTGTTACTGACAGACATTTCTAACCGTTTCATTTGTTGAATCAGGGTTACCACGTTCATTATATCTGAATTTGAAAAGATTCGGGTATATACAGTTCATGATTCAGTTATTCAGACCAAAGGGAGGCAACTATCAAATTTTCATTGAAAGGGGAGATTGTTATTCAAATACAAAGGGGGTGATCAAAGACTGTGTTGAAATTGAAGATGTTTTGATGATCATGATGCTCACAATCATCAAAAAGGGGGAGACATTTACAAAGATTCAATTTCAATGTCATGAAGAGTTGTCAAAGTTAAAAGAATTGTGGAGAATTTTAAAAAAGTTCTGAAAGAGGATTCAAAGTTAAATCAGACAATTGATTCGTGAAAGTTTGTTTTTTCCAAAGACGGTCAAGAGATCACAAGAGATGAAGATATTTGTTTGTCAAAGATTTCTCAAAGTTCCAAAGTTTTTCAAAGATGTTTCAAAGATTGAAAGTTTCAAAAGTTGCAAGATTTCCGATTCGCGTTCAAGACATGTTGACTTTCAATGCTTCAAAGTGTAAAAGACTTTTCAAGATTCTTCAAAGGCTGAAAGATTAAAGGTTGTTATAGCATCAAAGTTCAAAGTTGCCAGAGACAAAAGCTAAAGAATCAAGTGCTGAAGACTAGTGTCAAATTTTTATTAAATCTTGAATACAAAGGGGGAGATTGTTAAGTCCAAATATTGTATCCAAGATTTAATTAGGAAAGTCAATGTTAGAAGTCAATATTGTCAATGTATTAGAAAAGTCAAAGTTGTTTTAGTTTTCTTAATGGTTAAGTCTTTGTAATAGGTTGGTAGTATAAATAGGTTTTTGGTTTCTAAATCTTGTAAGAACTTTCATTGTAAAATCAGATACGTGAGATATATGACTTGAAGATTCAAGATCTACTTTCTCTCTCTACTCTCTCTCTAGACTTTAATGTTGATTTTATGAGAATTGCTTGATTGTATTGGGATTTTATCATTCACATTTACCATTTCTCAAATGAAGCTCTCCCTATATATATATATATATATATATATATATATATATATATATATATATATATAGAAGAAAGTTAAAATTAAAACTCATATTTCATTGTGCACGTGAGGACAAATCTCAACCACTCCATCTCTTTTGATTCAACAACTCATATTAAATAGAGTTTTTAATTTTAAGATGTTTAGGGGTAAAAATGGAAGATAACTTAAAGTCACGCCTACCATATTTGACTTTTTATTTTCTTTTTTAATTAAAACTTTTACCCAATTAAAGTTTAAAATAGATTATTGTTGCGGCCTTTTCGTGTTCACACCTTTTTAAAATGCAAGAAAATAGATCTCGACGCAAGTATACATCTCGATCTACTGCCGTTTTTAACAAGTAATAATGGTACAAAGTACCGAATATCGATCCCACAGGGAAGCGTGGAAAAGTTTCTCTCGAAAGTCGGGTCTGTAAAAGCGAGTCTCAGATGGCGAATTCGAAAACAATATTTTGGTTGGAGGTTTTGAGTAACAACTACTGAGAGATTAATTTTAAAAAGAAGTGCAGGGTATAAAGATCCGTTTAGACGAATTTAATAATTAAATAAAAGATGAGGCCGCATTCCATTGTTATGTCAGAGTCGATATTTTATGTAACTTAAAGAAGTCGTCACACAACGAACCAGTTGTCAGTTGATCAGTTGCATTTCGACATAAAATATAACTCTGATTTAAATAACTTTAGACAATTATGCGATACGATACACCTTTTATTTCTTTATCGATCTCGGTCCCAACTTCACTTTTTACCCCGAACTAAAACGGTTAGCCCATCATAATTTTAAATCCTAATTTTAAAGATTGTAAAAGCAATTAAAGAAAATGGGAATTACGACAACTACTTGTTAATTGATTTTAAAATAAATGAATTATCAACTACTTCTTGTAACTAAAATCCTTACCTTAACTAAAATAGTTAACTTTCTTGAGAATGATTTTTGAGATTAAACTACAAACACTATAATTGTAAGAAACTAATTTAATTAATCCAACGACGTTAAAATAAAGTGAGAATTATAGAGCCATGATTTACCAACTAAATTGCCACTAATTAAGGGAAGTCTTGCTTCAAATATGTCTTTGGTCCTTTAATTATTTTGAGAGTCCTTAAAATTCATCAACACAAATTACGTAAAGAGCGGGATGGTTTTTAAGATTTTGGAAACACAAAGCGAGTTTAATACAATCACAAACCGTGAACCAAACGAGGTTAGGAATCCGAAAATGAATGATCGGACTTCCGGTTTGTGATGGAACTAAAATCGCAAATGGAAACCACTTAAAAACTACAAGTGTCAAATCACAAGAAGGAGATGAAAGTTGCGGAAAATTAATGCGATGACAATACTTGTAACGAGAAAGTGACTAACATTAATATTGACCAAAAGGGGAGAAGTTTGAATTATGAGCCAAGCCTTTAAACAACCAAGCAAGCTAATGGCTCACTAACCTTCAAACCACCCAAATTACTAGTGTTTGTATTATGCTACTACAAGTTACTCCATACTACACATGAGAGCATAGTATGAGCAAGGAAGGGATTTTTCTAGCAACTAGCAACTAAGAGAAAAGGGATGCCTCAAATAAGCACCCAAACACTTCTCTATATAGTGCAAAAAGTCTTGGGCGTCAAGTAAAGCTATGGGGGCCCATGAGGAATTAGCCTAAAGATCATCCAAAAATAGCCCACAAAAGATGTGTCATCCAACAAGTAGTCTTTGGCCCAAGAGTGTAGCATCCGAGCCCAACAAAAAAATTCGGTCCATCATCGATATAAAACGCGACCCAAAATAGAAGTCCATGCCTTTTTCCTCATCTTGGTTATGTTGGACTTCTCACGACTTCTTCATCGAGACTACAACATGCAAAGATAAAGAAATGAGACTTTTTTTTTCGCACTTTTTATGCAAAAAGATTTATTTAAAACCGAAAGCGATAAACATTACTGTAAACAATAAAGTCATAAAAATAAACTAAAAGACGCAATGGAAAAACGAAAATTAGCTCAAAATTGTAAAAAGAGGGCTTAAAAATAGGGTGAATAAAATAACCCTATCACATCCCCAAATTCGAACTGTTGCTCGTCCTCGAGCAACTTTTATTGAAGAAAAGAGAAAAATTTTGAGCTAAACTTTATTCAAAAAGAGCTTTGTCTCCATACAACCATCAAATGCACAATTACCATTCAACTTAATTTGTTAAAAACAATTGGTAATCGCCATTCCTAAACTTATCATTTCCAACATGAATTATCAAAAAAAATTGTACCAACCATAGGCTAGTCAACCAACTCCATGGTGAAATGAGATCGTCAATACAACAAAACACGGGCATTTAAACTTTTTATTTTGCTTCCTTGTTTCACTATGAAGGTTTCACTTTGAACACACGATTTTTCGCTGTTTTTTTTTGGGTGTCTATGACACCTTTCTTTTGGAATGCTATGAAAACACGAATGAAGCTTTGCTTCTTTTTGTGAACGGTTTCATAAGGGTGCATTCTTCTCCTTTTTTTTTCTTTTTTTTGTGTGAAGCTTTGCTTCATTTTGGAAGTGTGTATGAACTATGGATGACATGGTTTTGAATAGACTTTGAGATACCATTCCATCACCTCCCCAAAACTTGGAAATGTTTGATGTCCTCATCGAACGAGAGCATCAAAAAATGGGGGTGAAAATGGAGAAGTGGTGTAAGTGTAATGATCTCACAAAAATTGAGTGCACCAAGAGTTGAAAAGCTAGTTCTAGTGGTACATAAAAGAAAACTCATGAGGAAATTCCAAGTATATTATGACCGTCACCATTGTGAACCCAAATCAATAGAACAGAAAATTATGCAAGCGACCGTGTATGGACAAAAAAACTCTTCAAAAACGACCCAAACTTCCCGACTCATGCAACAAACTTAAAGTAGCAAAAGCAAATGGGATAGTAGTGGAACCTGTCCTACTCGTGGTGAGTAGGATCTCTTTCCGCCGATTGCCAAAGCAAATGTATTGGAAATGGCGGGAGCCCTTCAATCATTTCCGGATCCACCCTCGTCCAAATCGACCGAACCACATCATCACGAGATTTTTCATATCTCCACCAAGTGATTAGACTGTCCTTAATTTCCCGCAGCTCCTTTCGTACCCCTTTAAACTGATCAGTTCGCTCTACTGTCTGTCTTCTAGCCCGTGGTTGCTGCATTGGTTGATGGTGAAATTGCGCGTGTCGCCTCCACTTCAGTTGAGCTTCCTTAACTATTTACCGGCCCCATTGACCCGAATCCGATAAATACCGAGAATCTACGTTTTTTCGGAGGAGGAGAAGGTTCCACAACAATCCGTTTGCCCTTGCGGTTGTAGTGTTCCAAAGGTGTTAGAGGTTCGTTTTGGGGGTTCATAGTGGGTTGGTTAGGGTTAGGTGTAGGGTGGTTGTGAGTTAGTTTTTTGGACGATGCTCCTTGGGACTGCCGTGGGCGCCACCGGTGGGTAACGGTTGTTCACGACCTGAGGTAGCGGGGGTCGTATCGGTGACTGGTACATGTGAAATGCCGATTGGGTTTGGTAGTTAGGGGTGTATGTGGGTATTCCAGAGTGGTTCAAAACAACAGCCTGCTGCTGTGATACCGAAGGCCGGAAAGGAGGGTGGGGTGGTGGTCTGAAATGAAGGGGATAGTTCTGGTTAGGATACGGGGGAGGTGGGTTTTGGTCTTGTCGAGAAGAAGACACAGAGGAGTTATTGTACCTGCTTAAGAAATCAACGGTCGACAAATATGTTCGATCGAAATTTCTGCAAAGGGTGGGTGGGTGTGCTGCCAACGCACAATCGGGCAGGTTCAAATTCAGGCTAGTTGGTCCGTCGATAACTCCCATCGCTACTGCAGAGTTATGTTGAGTGATCGAAATTGGCGTGGTGGGTGCAGTAGGTTTAGGTGCCGCGGATGTGGTGGTCAGGGGAGTAGTCATCGGGGATGAAGGTTCCACTTTGATGGATGAGAGGGTGTGGAGTTCAGCAACCTGGGCAAGGGTTTGAAGGGGTGTGAGGGATGTTGTGTGATCGACAGGGGTGCTGTCGGTGCGGGCGGCACGAGCGCCGCACGGTGGAGCACGGGGCGCGGCTTGGGCGGTGCCGACGACCTGACCGACGGCGTGGTTCTCGGCTCGATCAGCACACGACGCAGGTGCGATGGTGGCATAGTGCACGGTGCGGTGCACGGTGTGGTCGTCGCTCGGTGGGGCACAGAGCGCGAAGCAGGCGGGCTGAGCGACGGCATGGTCCGCGCATAGTATAGAGGGGTCGGCGGCATGGAGAAGCGCATGGTGGGTCTGGTGATGTTGCCTCAGGTCTGTGGATGGTGCGAAAAGGGGATTTCTTAATGGTGTTGCAATGGTGAAAGGGGGTAGTCTTGATGGTGTTGCAATGGTGAAAGGGGGTTGTCTCGATGGTGGAGCAGTGGTGTGGTCGACTAAAGCGCCGACGGCTTGATGAACAGTAGTGCCGCCGGTTTCCTTTTCGATCTTGAATCTGTCGGGAGATGGTCGTGAAGAGGACGATGAAGCGAGAGGTCTTGAAGGGAGGAGGGTTGCTTTCTCCATTTTTGATGTTTAGCAGGTGTAGAGAAAGGCAAGAACTTCAAATGGGTTGTATTTTTAAGTTCCATCGGTTGGGTTTTAAGAAGGATTTTTGAGATTGTGGAGATGACAAGTTGCAGAAGGGAAAGAAAAATGAAGGATTGATACCGGTCAGTGTCGTCTCGGTGATGGGAGGGAGGTACGCCGGAGATGGTGATGGGTGGCCGACGGCTGTTCAGTTAGAGAAGAAGCTTCTCCTGTAGTACGATGATATCTCCTCCACAACAATTTTCAGACGTAGTACCTATTCTCTGTGTATTTGTATTTCCAAGGTTAAGATAAAAACAAACAGATTAATCTAACCCAACTCTCTTATCTGGTTCCATTTGGACAATCTAGTTGGACCCCCCACGCCTTTTTTTTTTTCTTCTTTTTTTTTCTTTTTTTTGAAAAGATATTTACACATTCTTGGATTTAATTAAAATCCCAAGAACTCACACAACTCTTTATTCGCGAAGTTGCACAACCTCAACAGGTTGTTGCGTGAGTACTGTTGGTTCGAAAAAAGGCTTTATTCTTTGTCCGTTCACTTTGAAAGTGTTACCCCTATCTGGATCAATTAATTCGATTACGCCATAAGGGTGTACTTTAAAAACCGTGTAAGGCCCGGTCCATCGAGAGTTCACCTTACCAGGGAACAACCTGAGTCTGGAATTAAAAAGCAGACCTGCTGACCTTCGGTGAATTCTTTTGGTATAATTTTCTTATCATGCCATTTCTTCGTGTTTTCTTTATATAATTTAGCATTTTCATAAGAAAAATTTCTGTGTTCCTCCAATTCACACAACTGAAAAGATCTTTTATTTCCTGCGTCGTCCAGACTCATATTAAGTTCCTTGATAGCCCAATAGGCTTTGTGCTCTAACTCAAGAGGTAAGTGACAAGCTTTTCCAAAAACTAGCTTGTAAGGAGACATGCCGATAGGAGTTTTGTAAGCAGTCCGGTAGGCCCACAAGGCATCATCCAATTTAGAGGCCCAGTCTTTTCTGTGTGGCTTGACCACCTTAGTTAAGATTCCCTTGATTTCCCTATTGGACAATTCAGCCAAACCATTTGTTTGCGGGTGATAAGCAGTTGCCACCCGATGCTGAATGTTGTATTTCTCCAATACTTCCTCTAATACCCTGTTTATGAAGTGAGTGCCTTCATCACTAATCAAGGCACGAGGTGTCCCAAATCTAGTGAATACATGCTTTTGTAAGAATTTAACAACTGTCTTAGCATCATTTGAGTGGCAGGCCATAGCCTCCACCCATTTGGACACGTAGTCAACAACAACTAAGATGTAGTTGCAGTTATTTGAGAGTGGAAATGGTCCCATGAAGTCAATACCCCAAACGTCAAATAATTCCACTTCTAAAATTCCGTTTAAAGGCATTTCATTCCTCTGAGAGATATTTCCACTCCGCTGACACTCATTGCAACTTTTTGCAAAGTAATGAGCGTCATTGTTTAGAGTAGGCCAGTAGAATCATGATTGTAAAACTTTTGCTGCTGTCCTATCTCCTCCAAAGTGTCCACCACATGGTCCTGTGTGACAATGATGTAAGACAGATGCTACTTCTTCTTTTGGAATACACCTTCTTATTACCTGATCTGCACAGATTTTAAAGAGAAGTGGATCATCCCACATAAACTTTTTAGAGTCAAAAATGAGTTTCTTTCTTTGATGTTTGTTAAATTCCTTGGGAATGATCTCGCATGCCAAATAATTAACAATATCTGCAAACCAAGGTGTAGCAGCTTGTATGGCCAAAATTCTTTCATCGGGAAAAACCTCACAGATGTCATCACTAGGCATTTTCTCATCTTGTTTTTCCAGTCTTGACAAGTGGTCAGCCACTTGATTATTTATACCCTTCCTGTCAATGATTTCCAAATCAAATTCTTGCAAGAGAAAGACCCACCTTATTAGCCTAGGTTTTGCGTCCTTTTTGGAAATAAGATACTTGATGGCGGCGTGATCTATGTGCACAATTACTTTGGCACCCATCAAGTATGATCTGAATTTTTCAAAAGCAAAAACCACAGCTAATAATTCCTTTTCGGTGGTAGTGTAATTGATTTGGGCTTCATTGAGGGTTTTACTAGCATAGTAAATGGAATGAAAAACTTTATCTTTTCTTTGTCCCAGAACTGCACCAACTTCCCAGTCACTTGCATCACTCATTATTTCAAAAGGTAAGGACCAATCAGGTGTCTCTATTACAGGCGCAGTGACCAATGTATCTTTCAAGATTTTAAAAGCCTTTTTACAATCCTCATCAAAATTAACGGCATGGTCATTCTGTAATAGTGAACACAGAGGTTTGGATATTTTTGAAAAATCTTTTATAAACCTCCGGTAAAAACCTGCATGTCCGAGAAAACTTCTGATTCCTTTTACAGTGGTTGGTTCAGGAAATTTTGCAATTACTTCTAACTTTGCCTTATCAACCTTAATGCCTCTACTGGAGATGAGATGCCCTAACACTATGCCCTCTTTAACCATAAAGTGAAATTTTTCCCAGTTCAAAACCAAATCTGTTTCTTCACATCTTTTAAGACTTTTTTCAAGGTTTTGTAAACACAGATCATATGATGTCCCGTATACAGAAAAATCATCCATGAAGATTTCCATGGATTGTTCAAACATGTCAGAAAAAATGGACATCATACATCTTTGGAAAGTGGCAGGGGCATTACAAAGTCCAAAGGGCATTCTCCTAAATGCAAAGGTCCCATAAGGACAAGTGAAGGTTGTTTTCTCCTGATCTTCTAGTGCAATGGCAATTTGATTGTAACCAGAGTAACCATCCAAGAAACAATAAAATTCTTTCCCTGCTAGTCTATCCAACATTTGGTCAATGAAGGGTAATGGGAAATGGTCTTTTTGGGTAGCTTGGTTAAGCTTTCGGTAGTCCATACATATCCTCCAACCTGATACAATCCTAGTGGGTATTAATTCATTTTTCTCATTGGTTATCACAGTAACTCCACCTTTCTTGGGTATACATTGCACAGGACTGGCACATGTACTACTGGCAATAGGATAGATTATGCCAGCATCAAGCCATTTCAAAATTTCCTTTTTAACCACTTCTTTCATCATTGGATTGAGTCTTCTTTGAGGCTCAACAGAGGTGAAGTCTTTGTTTTCCAAAATGATTTTATGTTGACAAATGGTTGGGCTTATGCCTTTTAAATCGGCAATTGTCCATCCTATGGCCTTGGTGTGTAGTTTCAACATGGCAATCAACTTTTCTTCCTGATCAGACTCTAATGATGATGAAATAATGACTGGCAACTTCCCTGGTTCTCCTAAAAAGGCATATTTCAGATGTGAGGGAAGTTGTTTCAGTTCTAATTCTGGAGAACATTCTATGGAAGGGACAAGAGTTTTCCTATCCTCGCTATGTAAAATTTCAATAGCAGAGGTAACCTGAATGTCTTCTAATTCCTCAAACTCTATTGTGTATTCTTCACTATCAGATTCCTCCATTCCCAAGACCTCCCCAAAACTTTGTTCTTGACATCAAGATTCAATCAAACTTAAGGTAGAACATTCTTCCCTTTCTTCAGGAAATTTGAGGGAGTCCAAAACATTAAAGGTCACTTGTTGGTCTTGAACTCTCATGGTGAGTTCGCCTTTTTGGACATCTATCAGAGTTCTGCCTGTTGCTAGGAATGGTCTTCCTAAGATAATGGGAATGTCTTTGTCGGCTTCAAAATCTAAGATGATAAAGTCTGCAAGAAAAATAAATTTATCAACCTGGACAAGGACATCCTCAATTTTACCCTTAGGCCAAGCTATGGACTTATCTGCTAACAACAGTGAAACGGTGGTAGGTCTAGCCTCTCCTATGCCTAAAGTGTTAAAAACAGATAAAGGCATAAGATTGATGCTAGCTCCTAAGTCACATAGAGCTTTCCCTACTTCTTTCCCTCCTATGGAACAGGGGATAGTGAAGGTTCCAGGGTCTTTCAATTTTGGAGGGATTTTGCTAGACAACATGGCACTTCACTCTTCAGTCAGAGCTACAGTCTCATACTCATTCGACTTTTTCTTTTTGCTCAAAATATCTTTCAAAAACTTTGCATAATTTGGCATTTGTTCAATGGCTTCCACCGAAGGTATGTTGATATGCAACTGTTTGAAAACGTCTAAAAACTTTTTGAATTGCAGTTCATCTCTTTGATTTCTTAACCTCTGGGGGTAAGGAATATACAAAGGAACTGGAGTAGGAGATGTAGTCTTTTGAGGAGTAGGTGCTGGGACAGTCAGTGAGATCTTGTCTACCTTAGTGGATGGTGTAACCTTAACTGGTTCTACAGGTCTGTTCTCACAAGGAATTTTGGGACTGTCACCAGATTGTGACACATCCAAAACAGTCTGTTCATTTGCCTTTTGATCTTTCTTGGTTTCATTCGGGAACAATGTTGGAAAATCTGATTTCCTTGGAATGGGTGGAGTTTCAATGGGCCCTACAGTGTTTCCAGGCCCAATGCTCACACTGGGTTGAGCAGAATCTATAACTGTGTTTTTCTTTTCAGGTTTTGCCTTGTTTGTCTTTTTTAATTCTTTTTGAATGTTTTCTGGCAAATCTTGTCCAGTTCTCAATGTCACAGTTTTCACATGTTCTTTTCCAGTTCTCTGAGGTATTTCCGTGTCACTAGGGAGAGAACCTGAAGGTCTTTTCCTCAGTTCCAAAGCCATTTGACCCACATGGGTCTCCAGATTTTTTATTGATGCCTGAGTTTGGGTCATGAACCCTTTCATCATTGCTTCCAAAGAAGTAGATGAGTCGGCATGTTGGTTTGACTTTTGTTGATAACCAGATTGATTATTCTGAAAATTCCCATGTTGGTTATTTTGAGGTCTGTGATGAGACTGCTGATGAAAATTTGGTTGTCCTTGCAATTTTGGTGGTGGTGGATTTTGAGCACGACTGTGCCACGAAAAGTTCGGATGGTTTCTGCACTCAGGATTGTAAGTTTGAGAAAATGGTCCACCCTTGTTATTACTGCTGACATAATTGACTCTTTTAGGGTTTCCAGGACAATGTTCAAAGTGATGACCCTCTCCACAGTAGGTACACTGTATAGATTGTACAGTAGGGGTAGGTGCCACAGTATTAACTTGCACAGTATTAAGATTTTTAATTAAAGATGCCATGTCGGCCAGCTGTGAAGATAATAATGCGTAAGCATCTGTGTCTTGTACCCCTGCTGCCTTTCTAGGTAAAGCACGTGGATCAGCCCATTGACCATTGTTGTTTGAAATTCTTTCAAGGATTTCATATCCTTCATTGTAGTTACAAGCTGTGAAAGCTCCGTGTGCAGTAACATCGAGCATTTGTTTAGCAGCAGTATTTAAACCACTGTAAAACGTCTCTAGCTGAATGCAGTACGGAATGCCATGATGAGGGAATTTTCTCAGTAGCTCCTTGTACCTATCCCATGCATCAGGAACTGCTTCATCATCCATTTGTCTAAAAGTGCAGATTTCATTTCTGGACTTAGCATTCCTCGTGGGTGGAAAATATTTTTTTAAAAACTTTTCTGCCATTTGGGTCCATGTAATTATAGAATCTGGTTTCAACGAGTTGTACCAAGACCTTGCTTTATCTCTAAGAGAGTATGGAAAAAGTTTTAATTTTAGAGCATCGTCTTGTACACCAGGCAGTTTAAAAGAATCTGTAATTTCCATGAAAGACCGGAGGTGAGAATGAGGATCTTCAGCGGGCAAACCAGCGTACTGGCCGTTAGTCTGCAACATCTGAAACATTATCGGTTTTAATTCAAAATGGTGGGTTTGCAAAGTTGGTT
The DNA here is from genome assembly GCA_954870635.1 of Arctium minus. Taxonomy (NCBI): domain Eukaryota; kingdom Viridiplantae; phylum Streptophyta; class Magnoliopsida; order Asterales; family Asteraceae; genus Arctium; species Arctium minus. Next base: position 67,994,243 of record OX941092.1, on the reverse strand, counting down.
TAAGAATTCCTGTATGTAACTGGGTTAAAACAGGAACAACGTAAGACATAATGCCACCATTTTTGGAATTTGCTAGCCGAAAAATGTGTTGTTCCTCATTATAATTATTTATATTCTCTTCATTTGGTTCTTCGCGATCATGGAAATCTTCGCGGTCATTAGGAATTTCCCTATCACGATTTCTTCGGTTATTATTATTTTCTCGATCATTATTATATCCATTTAGATTCACCTCGGGGATTGGTTCCTCATCCGTCATATATTCAGGTTCAGACATTTCGGAAGAATTTAAGACTAAATTAGCTTTTTGGATTCTTCTTCGTTGTCTAAATGTTCGTTCAATATCGGGATCAAATTGAAAAAAAATCACCGTGAGGCAATCTTGGCATGCATTTTTTTTATATAAATATTTTTCTACTTTTTTTTTCTTTTCAAAATAGATGGAAGAAAAACTCACTTTTAAAAACCTTACTTAAAAAGAAAAACTTCTAGCGTGCTTCCCCGGCAACGGCGCCAAAAACTTGTTGCGGCCTTTTCGTGTTCACACCTTTTTAAAATGCAAGAAAATAGATCTCGACGCAAGTATACATCTCGATCTACTGCCGTTTTTAACAAGTAATAATGGAACAAAGTACCAATATCGATCCCACAGGGAAGCGTGGAAAAGTTTCTCTCGAAAGTCGGGTCTGTAAAAGCGAGTCTCAGATGGCAAATTCGAAAACAATATTTTGGTTGGAGGTTTTGAGTAACAACTACTGAGAGATTAATTTTAAAAAGAAGTACAGGGTATAAAGATCCGTTTAGGCGAATTTAATAATTAAATAAAAGATGAGGCCGCATTCCATTGTTATCTCAGAGTCGATATTTTATGTAACTTAAAGAAGCCGTCACACAACGAACCAATTGTCAGTTGATCAGTTGTATTTCGACATAAAATATAACTCTTATTTAAATAACTTTGGACAATTATGCGATACGATACACCTTTTATTTCTTTATCGATCTCGGTCCCAACTTCACTTTTTACCCCGAACTAAAACAGTTAGTCCATCATCATTTTAAATCCTAATTTTAAAGATTGTAAAAGCAATTAAAGAAAATGGGAATTACGACAACTACTTGTTAATTGATTTTAAAATAAATGAATTATCAACTACTTCTTGTAACTAAAATCCTTACCTTAACTAAAATAGTTAACTTTCTTGAGAATGATTTTTGAGATTAAACTACAAACACTATAATTGTAAGAAACTAATTTAATTAATCTAACGACGTTAAAATAAAGTGAGAATTATAGAGCCATGATTTACCAACTAAATTGCCACTAATTAAGGGAAGTCTTGCTTCAAATATGTTTTTGGTCCTTTAATTATTTTGAGAGTCCTTAAAATTCATCAACACAAATTACGTAAAGAGCGGGATGGTTTTTAAGATTTTGGAAACACAAAGCGAGTTTAATACAATCACAAACCGTGAACCAAACGAGGTTGGGAATCCGAAAATGAATGATCGGACTTCCGGTTTGTGATGGAACTAAAATCGCAAATGAAAACCACTTAAAAACTACAAGTGTCGAATCACAAGAAGGAGATGAAAGTTGCGGAAAATTAATGCGATGACAATACTTGTAACGAGAAAGTGACTAACATTAATATTGACCAAAAGGGGAGAAGTTTGAATTATGAGCCAAGCCTCTAAACAACCAAGCAAGCTAATGGCTCACTAACCTTCAAACCACCCAAATTACTAGTGTTTGTATTATGCTACTACAAGTTACTCCATACTACACATGAGAGCATAGCATGAGCAAGGAAGGGATTTTTCTAGCAACTAGCAACTAAGAGAAAAGGGATTCCTCAAATAAGCACCCAAGCACTTCTATATATAGTGCAAAAAGTCTTGGGCGTCATGTAAAGCTATGGGGGCCCATGAGGAATTAGCCCAAAGATCATCCAAAAATAGCCCACAAAAGATGTGTCATCCAACAAGTAGTCTTTGGCCCAAGAGTGTAGCATCCAAGCCCAACAAAAAAAATCGGTCCATCATCGATATAAAACGCGGCCCAAAATAGAAGTCCATGCCTTTTTCCGCATCTTGGTTATGTTGGACTTCTCACGGCTTCTTCATCGAGACTACAACATGCAAAGATAAAGAAATGAGACTTTTTTTTTCGCACTTTTTATGCAAAAAGATTTATTTAAAACCGAAAGCGATAAACATTACTGTAAACAATAAAGTCATAAAAATAAACTAAAAGACGCAATGGGAAAACGAAAATTAGCTCAAAATTGTAAAAAGAGGGCTAAAAAATAGGGTGAATAAAATAACCCTATCAATTATCTTAAAAATTACTAATATTTTAATCAAACAAATTATATCAAAAAAACGAGAATTTCGTGCTCTTCGATATGATATCCATCTCGATATAGTTTTTTTTTTTTCGTTTTAACCGTTTTTACGTGAAATGCTATAAATGTGTTATATTCATTATGAATATTTATATACGTTCAAGTTTGTACAATACCTCGACACCGTAAGTATGTAACTCGACATCACCTTCTTCAACACTTTCTTCAACGTCGTAAGACATCGCGTTTCTTCACCACCGTAACCCAACACCCATCAAGACGAATCGAGAACCTATCGAGTAATTATGTTGTGAACCGGGGAACAAAATAGAGCGTGTCACGTCTCCACATCTTGACAAGTCATTCATGTATTATTCATCATGAATAATGTATCATTCAGGATGAATAATACAACATTCAGGGTGAATAATTCATGATTCATGAATTATTCATCATGAATGTTGTGTAATTCATCCTTATTCATCATGAATAATGAATGAACGTTCACATTTGTTATTCATACTGAATGTGGGACATCCAAGGATGCGCATACATATTCATAATGAATTAAACCAAATTTCTGTTGTAAATTGGAAACAAAAAAGGGTGCGGCATGTGTCTATACCTTCACGGGACATTCTGTTACACCCTCAAATTTGGAAATAGCGACTAACTTAAAATTCCAACAATATCATACAGTATCAGAAAATCTCTTACTACAAAACCATAATTGAAGATACATTTCTAGGTTGGACCACCATCAAATAATTAAAGTCTTACATAAAGACTAATTGAAGTCGGGGGTTACTAACAAAATCACTAACTTTCGCTATCTCCAATATAAATGCGGAAGTCTTCACCAAGCTAATCACCTCTTCGAGCACACGACTAGCACTCATCTCCCACAGAGACGCTAGAACTAATCCCGAAATGGAACATGATGCACATGCCGACAAATGAAAAGGTTAGGCTAATGCCTAGTGAGTTCAAGAGTTTTATATCATGATCATAAAGGAAATCGTAAAACGGAAATATTGTAACTTAAAATCATGATCCTTTAAAATGAATTACTTTAAAATAAGAGAACGACTCATTTACCAATAATATGCATTTTATAGATGGACGCCTCAATGCCAATACATTCTTTTGTGATTTAATGCAACCCAACGCTTACACAAAATGCGAGTAACGATGAATGCTCAAATATTGAAATTTCAATAGAATTTATAAATCAAACGTTTGAAATGTGAGTGAACCCAAACCCCAAAATTTTAGCAATTGGAGAATAACACAAACTCAACACGTCACCAAAAACAAGGATAAAACTAAATACCACAAAACAACACCTCTCAGTGACGGGGGAGTCTTGAATTCCAAGGCTAGTGGCGGAACACAAAAGTAGGCCACATTTCAAGTTACTGAGCTCACTATACTAGGACCCATGGCCACGAGCACGCCGACTCCTACTAAGATGTGGGGGAGGGTAACCCAATGATCCTAATCATACTCATTCGCTAGGATTACATTTACGGCCCATGGCTAGTAACCGGTCTCACATAACCGTACCAAATTGCCCCCGAGGACCCAATGTCTCAACTAGCTACAAATGGGAAATAACTATCCCATAAAAACAGGCTCAAAAATTACATCACGGATACAAGTCCGGGTATTGGACTCCACGAGCCCTCACCGTATTGTCCTCGAAATCCCATGACTAATTCTGGTGCCAACATACAAATAACAAAGACCGACTCATATGCCTATAGATCCACTACATTACAGTCTAAAACATTACATGACTCCAATCGAATGACCAACACACTCAAAACATGTAATTATCAAATGATACGCATTAAGAGAAATCATACTCACAACTCCACGACGGGCTATTAAACCGGACAATTGTCCCCAAGACTCATTTTAGTCAAACCGAGCCAGAAGTCAACAAAAAATTGTTTTATCGTACAATAAATGTCGGTGTAAACAATAAAACATTTTTAACCAACGGTCATGCAACTCAACGACTAAAAGTTTGATTAACCCAAAACACAAAGTTGGTTGAGGCAAACCATTTTCCAAATGAACTCATATCCTTATATTTCAAAAATGCCTCATGACACAATGATATGCATTTTCCCAAACGGGTATATAAAATCAAGTACTCAAAAATGACAATTACGTCAAATGAACTCCATTTATATAAAATTGTCAAGGACACATGTCAACATGATTTATTTATCAAAATGCCCAAGAATGTATGTTATATAAGTTTATAAAGTTAAACATTTCCAAATAACCAAAACTTATCAGCAGTTAACAAATTTCATGTAAAACACAAAACACTTTAAAATAAACATTTTGGCATGTACACCGTTTTCACAAATCGACTTGAACTCACATCGCTAGATTTAGGCTAAATCTAGATTTTACCCCACTTTGAGCTCCTTTGAAGAAATTTGAATCTTCAAGGTCGAAACCTCCATAAACCTATATACACAAATTTCACCCATAAATGATCACATTCAACCATTTAGAATCAATCCCCAAACACATGACATCAAAATCTTCATTTTGGTCAAAACCCTAATTTTGACCCCAAACCTTCCAAAATCTTACAAACCGAAACGGAAGGAATCAACCACTAGAAAATAATCAATGAAGCATTTACATCACCTATTAAGGTTTAGAAAAGGAGGGGATAAACTTACCACTTAGGTTTTGGTGAAAACCTAGAAAACCCTAAAATTTAGCTTGAGGTTGAAGATGAAGATGGATATGGTGAATCCTTGACCAAAGCTTCCAATCTTACCACTTGATGGTGTTTTACCTCCATAAAATCCAAGGATTTGAGCCAAAAATGAGTTAGGGTTTGAAGGGGAAAGAAGGAAAACGATTTGGGAGAGAATGGAGGGAGTTTGGATGAGAGAAAATGAGAAAAAGGCTGAAAAGTTTGACTTAACAGCAGCCTGGTCCCTCTTGGCGACATTGCCAAGCGACTATGCCCAGGGCAATGTCTCCAGCATGCCCATGCCTTTGCTTCCTTTCTGCGACTGTGCCATGTGCGACTGTGACTCGTCATAGTCGCCGGGTATTGTAGCGGGACCTTTCCGGAGCCCCGAAACTCGACTTTTTCATTGCCAACACTCCCGATACTCCAAGGGACTTTAAACAATGCTTTTCCCAACAAAACCCCGCTGTTTACAAGTCACATAAACGCCCGGGTGACATTTACTTACCGAAAATTACGGGTGTTACAATCCTCCCAACTTTAAAAGAGATTTCGTCCTCGAAATCTAGATTTCAATGAAATGTTGCCCGCATGATAGATTGTCCCTAATCCATTTTCCAGAACCACTGCCATAACCCTTATGCTGATACTCACGACAACAACCCCCATGGGCACATTACACTTATATCCGAGTGAACACTTAACTCGCTAAAGCAGTCTTTACCCACAAGACTACGGTTGTCTCCCAACCTTGGGTGACACTTACTACCTCAAGAGTAGTTTGTGACCTCAATTTCTCATTGAACAATACCCCTCAGCTCAACATACTTCTAAACCCAAACCAAAGTTCGACCTCAACCAAAGTGTTTTTCGATTATTCATTTATTTAGAGAGATAGATAGAGAGAGAGAGAGAGAGAGAGACGAAGGGTCGTATGAGAAAAAAAAGTTACGGTGAGACGCGTAAGAACTAAGAAGGGATCTGGACTGTGATCACTTTTTAATATTACACCCTCCCATGAATTGTGCTTATCACGAGAATTAATCTGGTGCATCTCATTAGTGTTGATCTTCAATTAGGATAGATCCAAGGGTCCACATCCCTTCTTATGCTTTTGATCGTAATTTCTTTTCTCACCGAAACTCAACCGTGTATATATATATATATATAGAGAGAGAGAGAGAGAGAGAGAGAGAGAAAAGGGGGAGGGGGAGTTTCAAATATAAAGCATCTAATTAGTATAAACCATACAAACTAATCAAATGAGATATTTATGAAAATAATAAGAGTTTATTTGTCATAATACTAATATTCATGGAAGATGATTATAGTCCACTCATTATGATTCATGTTTTAAATAAGGAAACAAATGAGATATTTATAAAACCAAATATTAATTATACTAGATGAACAATTGAAATTGGTTTGTATATGTTGTAATAATTAGAGGGTTTATATTTGGAACTCTCTATATATATAACTCAAGGGCGGACCTACCTTCACCAAGGAGGGGGGGGGGGTTCCCGTGCACCCGCTCAAGTTCGTTTCGTAAAGGCGAATTTTTTTTCCCGGTACATAAAGTGCACCCGCTCAACTACAGGGGGTGCTCCGGGATATATACGTTTTCGAGGAGTGAAAGGTGCACAACTCCCAAACTTTAGTTATATTATCTCTTTTGAGTTTCTTAGAGCATCTCCAATTGATCGTCATACACCCATTTTTCCGGTTAAAATCCATCACAATCGGCCGCTAAAATGAAAAGAAAACTTTCGGCCTCTAATTTTGACCTGCAAATATGCAGTGTCAAATTCACACGACAAATTTTTTATGGCCCACTGATAGGTGTTGATTTATTAAACATAAAACACCACCTTTTGTGTCGTTTATAAATATTTTATTTTCCCAATTTAGTGAATTCCGTCTTTATTTATCTTATTTTATACAATTTTAGTTTAGTATTAGGTTTTATTTATTTACTATTTGCTAAATTTTAGTTTAATTTAGTCAAGTTTCTTATGTTTATTTTTATCTTTAAATTTCAGATTTGTCGGGATTCCGGAGAAGCCGTGAAGAATGGAATTTGGGCTTAACGTGGGCTTGCTCTCAGATTTTTGTTGGATAAACGCAATTGGGTCGAAGCTTTTGGACTCCTTCTTTGGGCCATTTATTTGGGCTTCACCTTTGGCTCACTTTTGGGCCAACCTTGTAACACCCTCTGTTAGAGCATAAATATGTTGGATACAAGATCAAGAAGACAAAAGTCAAAAGTTCAAGAAGTCAAAGCTGAGAAAGTCAAATCTCATCAAAGTCAAAGTCTTTTGTAATAAAAGTCAATGTATTGTATTTGTATTTGTTTTTCTTTGTAATTAGTTGTTGGTATAAATAGGTTTCCTTGCTTTGTAATCTGTAGCAACAAACAAAAGTGGAGTTCAATTGTATTTTAGAGAGAGAATACATTTAGAGAGAGAAAGAGAGTTCTAGAGAGAGAAAGTTGTATTCTTGAATTTGAAAGTGAAATCAAACAGGTAATTGGATCAATCTTGTTTGTTTTTATTAATTGTTTGTGATTAGAAACTAGATTCAGGGAATAACAATTGGTATCAGAGCAGATCCAAATCGAAAAATCAAGAAATCAGAATGTTCGACACTGTGTTCTTCATGTTCAGATCTGTTTTCGAGTTTTTGTGCGAATTTCGAGTTGTTTTTTATTAGATTTTGTTAGAACAGTGTAATCGATTGAGTTTGTATAGAAAGATTTGTGAACCTGTAATCAATTCAAATTTTCGAATTTTTGTAGTTTTTCTGTTCACGAGTTCTTGACATTGTGTTTGTATCAAATTTGTATCTTTTGTGTTTTTGATCAAAATTCAATGTCAGTTTTGTGTTCTAGTTGTTTAGACGAGTAAATTGTCGAAGTTTAGTGTTGAATTTCTAGGTCTAGATGAGATTTTGGTGTGATTTTGGTCGATTTTAGAGGTTTGCGGGTGTTCATCAAGGTTTGCGTCTCATTCATAGAGGTTTGCGTTTCATTCAGAGGTTTGCGTTTTTCTTCGAGAATCGAGAAGTTAAAGTTTGCGTTTCCTTCAAGTATTGAGAAGTTAAGGTTCGCGTTTCCTTCGAGAATCGAGAAGTTAAAGTTTGCGTTTCCTTCAAGTATCGAGAAGTAAAGGTTTGCGTGTTAAACCATATCCGCAAAGTGAGAAAGTTCATATTGTTACTTCGAGAAACGAGAAGTGGGTTTTGCGGGTTTAATGACAAACGCAAAGTAGAAGTGTGTGGGCTCAGAGACAAGTAGTGATTTGCGTTTGCAACTAGAAACGCAAAGTGTATCTTGCGTTTGTAACGAGAAACGCAAAGTGTGATTTGCGTTTGCAACTAGAAACACAAAGTGTATCTTGCGTTTGTAACGAGAAACGCAAAGTGTGGTTTGCGCTTGCAACTAGAAACGCGAAGTGTATCTTGCGTCTGCAACGTGAAACGCAAAGTAGAAGTTTGTGATTCCTGTGTGAAGCGCAAAGCGTGAAAGACTTAGAATTTTTTCTGAGAAATTTTCAAAATAGTAATATGACCTTTAATAGTGACCCCCGTGCTAAGTCTGCGGAGGGGGACATAATTCTGATTGTGATCAAAATTTCTGAATTTTTATTTCAAGTTTTTCTGTATTCTTGAGATTGTTTCATTTGGACTAACGATCATTTTCTAGTTTCTTATTGCATATATTTTTCAAACAGGTTTAAACAAGATGACTTCCAAAGATGCTCTTTCCATTGGCACTGATGTAAAGCCTCCTGTTCTGTTCAAAGGAGAGTACGAACAGTGGAAAGACAGATTCCTTGATTTTATAGACAGACATGCAAATGGAGAGAATATTATGCTGTCAATCACAGAAGGTCCTATGGTACCAATCACGGTTCAGATACCTGATGATGACTCGTCTGATAGTGAAGATGGTACTGAGGAAAGAGATCAAAAGATGAAAACAGTGGCATTGGATATCTCTCAGTATTCTGAATAACAGAAAAGCCGATACAAAGCAGATAAACAAGCAAGATCCTTACTTCTTCAAAGTATCCCGAATGACATCTACATCAAAATAGACAGCTACAAGGGAAATGCTAAGAAGATGTGGGATCAGTTGCAGAAAATGATGATGGGATCCAAGGTCGGGAATCAGATGAAAGTGGCTAATTGCATCAACAGTTATGAGGAATTCAAAGCCAAAGAGAATGAAAGCTTAGAAGATACTTATGAACGGTTTGTCTTGCTTCTAAATGAGTTGTCCAAGAATAAGGTGAAAAAGAAGCAACTTGAGAACAATGTCAAATTCTTGAGCATCCTACAACCAGAATGGAAGAAGCATACACGTAGGATGAAACAGATGAAGGATCTGAATGACATACCGTTACATGAGGTATATGAGACTCTGAGGCAAAATGAGGAAGAAGTGGAAGAGAAAAGAGCTGAGAAAAAGAAGGCTGAAAAGGTTCCTGATCCGATTGCATTGGTAGCCGGAGAGAAAAAGAAAGAAAAGAAAGAGAAGAAGAAAAAGAAGAAAGTGATTACAAGTTCTGAGTCTGAATCTGAATCAGATGGTGATGATGGAGAAAGCCTCAAACAGGCTATGTTGCTATTGACCCGTGCATTCCAGAAAAAGTTTTACAAGAAGCCGGGATCTAACTCACAGAGGTACTCTTCATCAAGTTCAAAGAATCATGAGCACCGAGAAATGGTGGAAGGAAGGAGATATGAAGAGAACATATATGTTGAGAAGAAACCTGATGACAGGAAGAAGTATGTGAATGACTACACTGTTGTAGAAAAGCCAGCAAGTGATTCAGTCAAATGCTACAACTGTGGCAAGATTGGTCATTTTGCAAAAGATTGTAGAAAGCCAAAAGTTCGTAATTCTCAATACTATCAGAACAAACTACTCTTGGCCAAACAACAAGAAGCAAGCATCGCTTTAATGGCAGAGGACGAATTTTGGCTGGATCATTCAGAAGGTGAAGAAGAAGAGAAGGAAGAAACTGCTAATCTCTGTCTTATGGGAAAAGAAGTGAAGTATGATGAATCAGATGACGAGACAGCTGATGAGGTATTAAACTTAACTGAAAAAGATTTTATAACCAAAATGGAAGCTATGATGGTTGAGCTTAATGATCTTCAAGTAAAACTGAAGAAAGAAAAAGACAGAGTTGCTAAAAGAAACAATAAGATCTTTGAACTCAATAAGTCTGTTATTAGGAACAAAGATCTGATTGATTCTTTACGCAAGTCTGCTTCTGATTCTAAATCTCAAGTAGATTGTTTTAAAAAGAAGATTTCTGATTTTGAAGTTAAAGTTTCTAAATATGAGTTTGAGAAGAAAGAATCTACACTAACTGTTCATAAACTGCAGGTTGAGAACAAGCTTTTAAATAAGAAGGTAAATGGTCTGGAAGCCAAACTCTATGCAAGAGGCCGAACAGATCAAACCATTTTTCTGAATGCACCTAACGAAGAGGCTGATATTAAGGAAAAATGGGGACTTGGTTTTCAAAATCCCCATTACTTAAAGAAAGCTATCAGAAAACAACCGACACTTTATAATTTTGATTTTCTTGCATGAGCTGGTAAACATACTCATTTAAAACCCAAATTTGTTACCAAATTACCGGAAGAAGTTGAGATCAAAGAAACTGAAAATAGAAAGAATGTAAAGAAAATGCAACTACCATTTAACTATGCAAAGTTAAATGATCGTTATCTTTTAGAAACACCAAAAGTTCTTTCAAATGATTATTTTGCTAGTTATTCTGTTTCTGAGATGAAGGCAAAACCTGCAATTGCAAAGGTTTATGTTCCTCCACTCATTCTTGAAAGCAAAATAGTTGAGTTGGAAAATGTTTTATCTGATGAAAAACTTTTGGTTGATATTCAACAAAGTGTATTTTCTACTGTATTAAAGAACACGATTTTTCAATCTACATCTACAAAGTGTTCTAAAGTTTCTAAGGCACCTCAAACTTCGTCTGATAATTTTGATGACTTATTTGAGTCTGCAAATGATTTTCTTAATTCTGATGATGGGTGCATAGAAGAAATTGATATGTTTGACTTCAATGCTTCTCTTCCTGATCATTCTACTTGTCTTACAAATGAAAAAGTGTTACCAAGTGTTCTTAAAACTGTTAAATCATTAACTAAGGTTGATGAATCAGTTTCTGTAACTGCTGATTATTATTCTCAAGGTAAGAAACATAAGAAACAGCGATTACAGAAACAGAAACACACTGGTATACAAAAGAAAATTCAGTCTCAGAAATATGTTTTTCCTAATAAATCTACATCTTGTGTTTCAGATATAAGCAAGAAAAGGTCGAAAGCTCAAACAGAATGGCGACCAAAAAAAAAGGATGATGAGATAGCTGGATCAGTTTCTGATAATTCTTGTACTAGATCAGTTAGTAGTGATAATGATGTAATTGATCAACTTGCTTCACATAAACAAAACCTTGTAACTTCTTACAAGCGATATTCAATAAAGCAATTGATTCAATTATCTCCTATTTCTACTACATCTTATCATTATCGGAGAAATGATTTTGCTTACTCTCATAATTCTTCTGATTGGTTCGGATCTTATCATGTTTATTCTTCAAAAACAAATATTTTTAAAGGTTTTCAAAAGAACAGAGGGTCCATTTTCAAATGGATACCAAAATCTTGTGCTAATTTGTTAGGACCCGTTTTTAAATGGGTACCTAAAGTTATTGTTTCCTGATTTCTCTTGCAGACCCGACATATGTGGTACTTGGACAGTGGATGTTCCAAGCATATGACTGGGCAAAAAGCTTTATTGTCTAACTATACAGAGAAATTCAGTGGAAATGTCAGATTTGGAAACGATCAGCTTTCACCTATCTTAGGATATGGTGACATTGTTCAAGACAACTTAACGATCAGTAAAGTGAGTTATGTTGAAGGCTTGGGGCACAACTTATTCAGCATTGGTCAATTATGTGATAAAGGGTTAGAGGTCAACTTCAAAGCTAAGAGATGTTCGGTTCGTACGGAAGATGACAATGAACTCTTAGTCGGAAATCGAAAGACGAACCTCTATACCATCAATCTTTCAAAGGTACAGAATGACAATCAAGTGTGCTTGATGACAAAGGCTTCATTGCAGCAAAGTTGGCTCTAGCATAGACGTTTATCTCACTTGAACTTTCGTTATATCAATAAGCTGGTTAGTGGGAAATTGGTAAAAGGACTTCCTGAGTTGAAATATGAGAAAGAACACTTATGTGCTGCATGTGAGAAGGATAAGATGAAGAGAGCTCCGCATAAACCGAAGCCTGAAACAAGCACTAGTTCTCCATTAGAATTGTTACATATGGATTTGTGTGGTCCAATGAGAACTCAGAGTTTGGGTGGAAAGAAATACGTGTTGGTTATTGTGGACGATTACTCAAGATATACATGGGTCAAATTTCTTCGATCAAAAGATAAGACGCCCGAAGTTCTCATTACTTTCTTAAAGACGACCCAGGTGAAAATGCAGCGACAAGTCAAGTTTCTTCGAACGGACAACGACACAGAGTTCAAAAACAAGATAGTTGAAGAATATCTCGAATTGGTCGGGATATCACATCAGTATTCTGCTGCTCGTACGCCTGAACAGAATGGAGTAGTCGAAAGGCGAAATCGGACGCTAGTCGAGGCCGCTCGAACTATGCTTAGCCAATCGGACTTACCTCTATTCTTGTGGGCAGAAGCTGTGTCGACTGCATGCCATACTCAAAATCGATCCATGATACACCGCCGTTTTCAAAAGACTCCATATGAGCTGATCAACAACAGAACACCAACAATCAAGTATTTTCACATATTTGGGTGTAAATGTTTTGTGCTTAACGACAGAGAGAGTCTGAATAAATTCAGTGCTAAGGCGGACGAGGGTATCTTCATTGGTTATTCTTCAACATCGGCAGCATATCGTGTTTATCTGAAGAAGTCAAAGACAGTTGTCGAAAGTGTTAATGTAACATTCGATGAAGATATGGCTTCTGAACAACTCAGTTCAGAACCCGTGATCACTGGAGTATTAGCTTCTAGGCAGATCAGTCCAGAACCTGCTTCTACAGCCAATAATTCGAATAATGCTTCTACATCTATTTCACATTTAACTGATTTAGATTTGTTATTTGAATTCTTTTATGATGAGTTTCTAGGTTCTAATGTATCTAAATTTGCTGTGACTGACAGGTCTGAAGACACAAGTTGCAATCATCCAGTCACTTCAGAAGTCATAACTGAACAAGAATCCCCTGTTCAGTCAGAAGTTCACATTCCTACAATTACTCCTACAGTTGAAGATATACAAGAAACTGCTGAGCCAGAAGTAACTGTTTTAGTTGGGTGTCATACATTGTCTACTCAACAGCCAGATTCTGCTGTTCCAACTGATGCTTCTGCACCTGAAACTTCAACTGCAAACCCCCCCTCCTGTTATTCAAACTGAAGACTCTGATAGTGGATTTCTAGATGATGATCATGTTCAATCAGTATCTACTCCACTCCCTCATGAGCATCGCTGGACCAAAGAGCATCCTTTAAATCAAGTAATTGGAGATCTCAACAAGCCTGTACAAACTAGGTCAGCGACTCTTAATCAATGTATGCATGACTCATTTCTTAGTAAGATTGAGCCAACGCGAGTATCAGAGGCTCTTGCTGATTCGGACTGGGTGTCTGCTATGCAAGAAGAAATCAATCAGTTTGAAGCCCTAAAGGTTTGGAGATTAGTTCCAAAACCAGAAGGTAAAACAGTGATAGGAACTAAATGGGTATTCAAGAATAAAAAGGATGAAGATGGTATCGTCATAAGGAACAAAGATAGACTTGTTGCCAAAGGTTACCGGCAAGAGGAAGGCATAGACTACAATGAGACGTATGCTCCAGTAGCGCGTATAGAAGTAATCCACATGTTTCTAGCCTACGCAGCTCATAAGAATTTCACAGTCTTTCAGATGGATGTGAAAACAGCCTTTCTGAATGGCATTCTTAAAGAGGAAGTGTACGTGTCTCAACCAGAAGGGTTCGTCAATCCAGAGAAGCCAAATCATGTTTATATCTTGGACAAAGCCCTCTATGGTTTAAGACAATCCCCTCGAGCATGGTATGACGTTTTATCTAAATTCTTGGTCAAGTCTGGTTTTTCTAAAGGTAAGGTTGATACCACTTTATTCATCAAAAAGGAAAAATCTGATATTATCCTTATTCAAATATATGTTGATGATATAATATTTGGCTCTACTAATCCTAAATTTTGCAAAAACTTTTCTAACCTCATGGTGTCACGTTTTCAAATGAGTCTGATGGGAGAGATGAATTTCTTTCTCGGATTACAAGTAAAACAGTTTTCAACGGGGATTTTCATTAACCAATCTAAGTACATTTTGGATATTCTTCGGAAGTACAAAATGGAAAATTGCAAACCAATTGGAACCCCGATGGCACCAGGTACTAAAATTAGCACTGATCCTTCGGGTAAAAGTGTTGATGTTAGAACTTATAGAGGTATGATAGGATCGTTAATGTATCTTACATCTATTAGACCAGATATTATGTTTTCAACATGTTTATGTTCTAGATATCAGGCTGCTCCTAAAGAATCCCATTTGGCTGCTGTCAAACGGATCTTTAGATATCTGAAGGGGACTGCAGACCTTGGTCTGTGGTATCCTAAGGATACTGGGTTTCAACTGACTGCCTATTCAGATGCAGATCATGCAGGTTGCATGTTGGACAGAAAGAGTACTTCAGGTCACGTTCAATTTCTTGGAGACAAGCTAGTTAGCTGGGCATCAAAGAAACAATTATGCGTTTCCACATCGACTGCTGAAGCAGAGTATGTAGCTGCTACCAGTTGCTGCTCTCAAGTTCTGTGGATGCAAACACAGCTGCGAGACTATGGATTCAAGTTTGATAAAATTCCAATATATTGTGACTCGAAGAGTGCAATCGCGATATCTGCTAATCCTGTCCAACATACAAAAACCAAACACATTGATGTCAGGTATCATTTTATTAAAGATAATGTAGAAAAAGGAACAATTGAACTTTATTTTGTAAAAACAGATTATCAACTTGCAGATTTATTTACCAAACCCTTAGATGAAAAGAGATTTAATTTTCTTGTCTCTAAGCTTGGTATGTTAAATCCTCAAACATAATCGGTTGTTACCTAATAAAGTTACGTATTGTTATTTTTCATAATTTTTCTTTATCTTTATGTCTGAAGGATATCTGCACTTTAATTGTTTGCTCATGATCTCAGGGGGAGTAAGAGAAGATTTTAGATGATCTACATTCATTTGAGGGGGAGCATAACTAATTTCTGCATTTTACTTAAATGATTAATTTTTGTGATGCATGATTTTAGGGGGAGCATATAAGCCAAGTCAAAAGGAGTAAGACTATGGTTTCTGATTATCTCATATCAGAACTCGTACAATCAACGTTTTATTGCTTTATGTCTTTTATTTTTCAAATAAATTTTGTGAATAAATTTTGACTAGACTTTGAGACTTATGCAGGATGAGAGAAGCTGACAAGATCATATCTAAATGACTTCAGCTTGACTTCATGAGATTTAAGATTGCGCGAAAAGGTAAATTTCTTATCTTAATCTCAAATATATCTGAAAGAAGGACAACTATTAGATATAGAAAACATGTTCTGAAATGTTCAAACCACTTCCCGATTCGTAAACAGATTTTATAATTTGGAAGTGTGATTTTAAATGTTTTCATTTTATTTTTGTGCTTAATTGATAAATAAACCGTGTGTTTCCAAAGATAAATACTTGTGTATTGTCTTTTCTACATACTTTCAAGTATTCACACACATCGGTTTAATTTTTGATCAAATTGTTCTTACCATGTCTCTAAATTGAAATAGTTTTTTCTTCGATGGTAAGACACCCCGCTTGTACTTCAAAGAATTTTGAGCGATATTTCATTTCGAAACGTTATTTCAAGAATGTCTATATTTTTGTTTCGTATAGACAATATCCATTATTCTTGACCTTAAGCTTTGATTGTTATATCATTCATTTCTGATCATTTTCATACAATGTCAGATTTTCAAACAAGGCTTTTGCATTCATATTCATTCATTCAATATACTTGTTTGAAAATACTTCAATGCTTAAAAATGCTCTTATCTTCATAATTATTTTCTGAGCATATTCACATCTGACATTTGTATATGAGATTTAACTGCTATAGTTAAACCATTTGAGCAACATTATGCTTTCATAGGATTATATGGGTTCTTTGTGCTAGGACTTAACCGAACTTCTATGAAATCACGTTAACCAGTGATTTCTACCCACGAAGTTAATCCATAGAGATTGAGTGTGAGGAGTCTAAAAGAAATGAGTGTGAGATGTGTGATGAGGTAAAATGTAAAAGAGAGTTTGGTTAGATGTGCGTTTATTGATTAAAAGAAAGAGGGTGTGAGATCAGAGTAAAAGAATATCAAACTCTGCACCAACTACTTTCTGAGTCGGGGAACCACATTACTAATGTTTCACAATTCTTTCATGAACATTATTGAAACAGGCAACTAGCCCATGCCAACTCTTGAAAATACCCCACCAGCCACTCATTTTCTTCTCAAAAAGAAAATGTTTCATATTTTCTGGGGACGCAGCACATAATCTATCTGATTTTCATTTGGAAAATCTGGATATTGAAAAAGAAGGAAGTCTGCCCCACCTTCGCACTTTAATCATGCACATTGAGTCTGTGTTTATCTACTGTTGTCTCAGTGGTTTACACTATGTTGTGCCTTTATAAAAGCAATCATCGTGCTTAATTCTTTCTACACATGCACGAACACACAAGGAATTTGTTTCTTTGTCATAACATTCATAGAAATTGCCTTTGTGGTATTTCGATGATTGGATGGAAGCCCTGGGGGAGTGAACATCAAAAAGCTCCTTTATATTGTGTATTCGTTACACACAGTGACTTTGTGTTACTGACAGGCATTTTAACTGATTCATTTGTTGATTCAGGGGTTACATGTTCTTATTTTGTCTGGATTTGAAAAGATATGGATGATTACTTGGTTATGGATCACAGAATCAGAGGCTCTTGGACAGATCAGAATGGTCAAAGACATTTCTTGGGAGAAAAGTTTTGATGATATAGATGCTCAAATCATCAAAAAGGGGGAGATGATATCAAGAAATGTTAAAGTTTTGTAGTTTGGAGGAGATGGTATCAAGAAATGATAAAGTTTTGAGAGAAGATTTTCCGAAATGTCTTAGTCAGAAGATTCAAAGTAAAGATTCGAAGAAGATCAAAGAATTTCTGAAGATTTGAGGAAATTTGCTTTGAAGATTATTTGCTAAAGCAATCCGAGCTGATTCTGTAGATAATTTCTTTCCAAAATCTGAAAGTGTGTTGTGAATGTTTTGGGGAGATTGTTAATCGTTTGAAGACAGTTTTGGAAAGAATACCTTCAAAGAAAAAAGGGAGATTGTACTGACAGAGCTTAAAGTGAAGACTGAATTGCTAGATCTTTCAACAGTGATCTTGAATCCAAAGGGGGAGATTGTTAGAGCATAAATATGTTGGATACAAGATCAAGAAGACAAAAGTCAAAAGTTCAAGAAGTCAAAGCTGAGAAAGTCAAATCTCATCAAAGTCAAAGTCTTTTGTAATAAAAGTCAATGTATTGTATTTGTATTTGTTTTTCTTTGTAATTAGTTGTTGGTATAAATAGGTTTCCTTCCTTTGTAATTTGTAGCAACAAACAGAAGTGGAGTTCAGTTGTATTTTAGAGAGAGAATACATTTAGAGAGAGAAAGAGAGTTATAGAGAGAGAAAGTTGTATTCTTGAATTTGAAAGTGAAATCAAACAGGTAATTGGATCAATCTTGTTTGTTTTTATTAATTGTTTGTGATTAGAAACTAGATTCAGGGAATAACACCCTCAAATTTGGTAAAAACAAGTAATTAAAATTTCGATATAACATCAAGTAAGGAACAAAACTTCCTCCTACAAATAAAAACTTAATATACCTCAAGTTGAAATTCTATAATTAACCTCAAATAATTTAAACTTCAATAACATACAAGGACTAAACCGGAGTCGGGTGTTACTTAACCCAAATACAAATTGTTCTTCCAAAAAAAAATGCGGAAGACTTCACCAAGCTATTCACTACTCGAGCACACAACTAGCACTCCTCTCTTCACAATGTTAATAGAACTACTCCCAACGGGAACCTGTTGCACATGCCGACAAATAAAAGGTTAGGCTAACGCCTAGTGAGTTCAAGAGTTTTACATGCATAAATATATCTTTAAAATGAATGAACTCCACTTAAAATCATAATATTTCAAATGATTTACTTTAAACTTGGAGACGACTATTTTCCAATATCATGCATTTTCAAAGATGAACACCTCATTACAAGGCATTCTTTATAAAATGATGCAACCCAAAATTCACTTGCAACGAGTACAGGAATTGTCTCCCAATTTAAGAAACGTGGATAAAACGTTGTGTCCAAAAACACCCAAGCACGAGTGGGGCAGAATACTCAACCCATGAATCATGGTTAAAAGAAAACCCGCATATACAATATGTCACCGAAAACATGGACACTAGGCCCAACACTCACGCAACCATAAGATGGAAGGAATCCAAATATCAAAACATGGGAATGACATATTTCACTCAAACCTTAATATACGTGGAGGGAAATCCAATATTAAAGTCATCATTTTTAGTCAACCACACAAGCCCAATGATAATAAAGTAAGGCGTTAATAATTACAATTTTATTGGCCGACGACGGGGGAGACCCGTATCTGTTGAGAGTGGAGGAACACAAAAGTATGCCACTCTTGTAATGTTAATCGCATGACACCTCACGACATAAAAGCCCAAGTGTCCCTACGACTTCTTAACAAGTTTCACCTCAAGAGTCGGTTGACCTTGGTGAACATTACAATGAACTCCACCCCGAAGGTCCGACACACTTAAAGACTACCTCAAAGGCATTACTTCAGCGTCGGAGGTCCTAGTGCCTACCTCCCAAGTAGCACTTCCAGACTCAATCCTCCTAGTGCCTACTTGGAAAGTTTATGATCATAAAACATGGGTCCCAGAGTCCAACCCCGTGATACCTAGTTGACCATCAAAACAGACTGACTTACGTGCCTATGGATCCAATGCAACACGGTCTAACATTACATGACTACATAGGAATGACCAAAGCACTCGAGCATGTAATTAACATTAATATGCAACAAGGTGCATTAGTATGTAAATCATAACTAGGCTCTACACTGAGCCATTAAAACCGGACAATTGTCCCCAATACTTTTTTAAGTCAACACAGAACTAAAGTGCTCAAAACCCTTTTTGACCAACAAATAACGGTCCCCAAATAATACAACGCAAACGACCCACGTCATGCAAACACACGCTCCAAAATACATGTATAGACTCCAATACAGTTTAGATTGGAACAAATGATTTTCCAAATGTATTTACACCCTTATTCTTTCAACAACGTCCCCATAACACAAAATTAAGCCTTTCTCCCAAACAGACCCTAAAAGTGCCTTTTTACCAAAAAAAATTCCATTTATGCAATAAATCATCAAAACACTTTCAATTATGACTTATTAATCAAAATTCCCAAATAACTCAACAAATGATAATTTCATGTAAAGCACATAAACACTTTAAAAATGAACATTTTGGCATGTACAACGTTTTCACAAATCAACTTGAACTCACCTTGGTGGATTTAGGCTAAATCTAAATTTTCCGAACTTGAGCTCCTTTGAAGAGACACGAATCCTCAAGCATAAACCTCCAAAAACCTAGATCCACGAGTTTCCAACCATAAACATTCATATTCAACCATATAAAATTGTTCCCCAAACATTTTACATGAATATCTCATCTTAACCCAAAACCTTAATTTCCATAGTTGAAAAGAAGATAAGATTACCTTTGCCATAGCTTGAACCCATCAACAATACTCCTCTAGATTCCAAAATAAACCACAAACTCCCAATCTTCAAAATGGTGAAAATGGTTAGATGAAACCCTAAGAAAATTGGTGAGGAAGATGAAGATGAAAGGGGCATAGTTCTAGCTTCCAAAACTTACTGATGATGAAGAATCATTTGGTTTTAGGAGGAAAACCCCAAAAATATGTTAGGGTTCAAGGGAGAGGGTAGAAAATCAATTTGGGAGAGAAAATAGGAAGAGTTTTGAGGTTTAGATGAGAAATGGGGTTTGAAGGTCGGTTTTTCCTTTTATCAGTGCATAGTGCTCGCACACGAGCATTGGCGTGGCCCGGCTCACGTGGAGCACTGGACAGGGTCTCGTACGGATCACGACACGGTTCGAACCGCACGGGTAGTCACACGGAGCACTGCTGATGTTTTTCTGTTTTCTTTTCGGCCGAAGATTTCGGGGTGTTATCAACCTTAACCTTGAAGATTTGAAGTGGAAGACCTAGCTCATGGATTTATTACTTGCATTTTTTTACCTAACTTGGTGGCTAAGTGATCTTTTGTTATAAATAGGTTACAAGTTTTGGTTTAAAAATACATCTCATCTCATGATCTTATGACCTTAGAATCTCATCATCTTACTTTTGCAAACCTTAAGTAGTTTTCCTTATTTTGCTAGTAGAATTTCGGTAATTGTTGTTGCAAGTGCTCTACATATTTAACTACTTTTGTTCATGGTTCTTTGAAGCAATACAAAGTAATTTAGTTTCGATTACATCTTTTTTTTTTTTGGAGAGGGTATCCCAGACCACATTGGGCCCAGACTAATCCCTGGCAATATGGGCCGAAGCCCGACTGCTAAAGCATGCAGCCCGGGGTCGAAGCCCCCGTACCTCCAGGATGCGTCCCCCAGGGTTCGAACATGAGACCGCTACTAGCTAGTCCACATGCCTTACCACTAGGCTAACACGCTTTTGGTTCGATTACATCTTTTGCTACAAGTGTTTACCGTTTGCTACTTAGTTCTTGGAATTGCTTCTTGATTTCTAAAAAAATCGATTTTGCTCCAAAAATCATCCTAAGGCCCTGGCCTTTCTTGTGATCTCCCAAAGTGATTTTTGAAGTGTTCGATTACCTTAGTTTTGATAATGATTGGTTATGTAAGAATTATTGCTTGGTCCATTTTGTTTTCTCGATTAATCTAGTCTTTTAAAATCGTGGTTATACATTGAATTTAATTCCTTTGTGACTTGTAGCTAGTATTAATTTGTTGAAAGCATTTTTCCAAATTATTCAAGGTCCTTTTGCTTTATTTCTTTTGGTAACTTTTGATTTCACTTGTAGAACTAAACCGTCATACTTGGTATTCTTTTGGATTAAAATCCTTCTGTGCCAAGCGGTGAATTTTCTAATTAGTTGAAATCATTGTTTCCAATTTTTATTTGTAAGTGTTCTAGTTTTCAAACAAAACTTCCTGCGCAAATTACTAAATCTGGCAGCACTCACAACGCATTTAATTACTGCAATTTACCGCTTTCTTTACATTTCTCGCATTTACATTCCAGTCATTTAATTTCCAGCAATTTACTATCTAGTTATTTACATTTTCTGCAATTTAATTTATGTATTCACTTTAGATTTTAATAACCTGTGCGACAAGTTTTCTTTCTAAACTTTAATACTTGCACTTTGTTTTCACGTTTTCCATCTCTGTTATTTAGTTTCCAGTATTTGAATCTTTTGTAAGAAAATCCAAGCGATGATAGCTTAAAACCTTAGCTTGGGGGTGTAAAGCAGAGTTAGGACCGAGACGATGAAAAAGTAAAAATGTGTTAAAAATATAGTTTAAAGTCTCGTTGAACTATCTCAGGTAATTAAAGATTACAAATAATTAACTAACAACTAATTAAATGTATGAAAATGTGTAACCTCTAAAAAGGTTATATTAAATGTTAATTCTGAGATAAACGAGACTGCTATAATATCTTTTTACTGGACCATTTATTTTTGTCCTAATGAACCTTTGCACCATTTGCCCTTTCTTACGACTGAACTTTTCTTAGTGATAACTTAGACTCATTAAAAGATTTTTCCTCGAATTCGCCATCTGAAACTGACTTTTAAATATTGGACTTTTCTGATAGAACTTTCACAGTCTTCCTTGATGATCAATATTCGGTACTTTGTACCACTATTACTTGTTAAGAGACGATAGTAGGACAAGGTGTATACTTACACTGAGTTTTATTTAAGTGAATCTCAAAAAGTATTGCATAAATCTGACAACATCCACCCTTATTTAATATTAAATAATACTTTTTATACATATGAGTTAGTTTTAAATATAATTATTTAGTTTTTCTATATCAATTATATAATTTAATATATGTTATATATTTATAAAACATATTAAAATTTTTGTTGGGAATTTAAGTTTTGTTCAAGTATGGTTAATGCTGCTAGTATATCATGATTACTACTGCTAGTAGATTTAATACTGCTTGAAAAGTTAGTACTGCTACTTCAATAGTTATTACTGCTTGGAGAGTTAGTACTGCTAGTAGTTAGTACTGCTAAGGGATTACTACTGTCAACATGATTAATGCTGCTGAGGTGTTTAATGCTACTGAACATGGTTAATACTTCTGAAGAAGGTTAGTGTTGCTTATGAGATGAAGACTCAGTATGGAAGGAAGACAGCTGTATAGAAGACTTGCTAAAGTAAAGAAGATAATTATGGATTGAAGATCAATTGTATTTTGATAATTATCTTGTAATATGTCTTGTATAAATAGTATAGTTGTCTTTGATAGAATTAACTTTTGATTAATACGTTTTAGAGAGAATTAACCTCAAGGTTTATAATCCTAGTTCTAGAGAAGTAGAATTCGTCTTGGTGAGTCTGTTCATCAAGATTGAGGTTTTGTTTGAAATCTTGTAACTTTAATCATTCAATAAAGTTTACAAGTTGTGATTTCTGATTCACTGTTTCATTGATAGTTGAATATTAAAGTGTTATTCCGCAACTCCTTTAATATTGTTTCTGAGTTCATCATTCTTGTTAAGAATTAGATCCTGACAAGTGGTATCAGAGCTAGTTTTCTCAGAAACATTCATTCATCATGGACAACACAGGTGAATCAAACAGTACTTTTGTCTCAAAGGTTCCCATGCTCAAACCTAATGAGTTTGACATGTGGAAAATTCGGATCAAGCAGTACATCCTCCTTACAGACTGTTCTATGTGGGACATTGTTGAGAATGGTCCCTCTGCTGAAGGTAAAATTGGTCAAGATGGAAGAAGACCACCTCCAAAAACTGATGGTGAGAAGAAAGTCAGACAGTTGGAGATGAAAGCCTTAAGCACCCTGCTTTTGGCCATTCCCAATGAGTATCAACATCAGTTTCAACACTGCACTGATGCTCAGATTCTATGGAATGCCCTAGAGAAGAGATTTGCTGGCACCAAGAGCACCAAGAGGAATCAAAGGGATATTCTCAAGCAGCAATATGAGAATTTTACATCCTCAAAGAATGAGTCTATGACTCAAACTTTTGACAGATTCAATAAGTTGATTGGTGAGTTGGCTACAGTTGGAGTCCAGATGGAACAAGATGATGTCAATCGAAAGTTCCTCAGATCTCTTGGAGATGAATGGACCATGTACACTGTTTCATTCAGACAGAATGACTTATTGGAAGAAAAGGAACTGGATGATCTGTACAATGATCTAAGAGTGTTTGAATCTGAGGTGGAAGCAAAGAAGAAGCCTACTGGATATGTTCATAATGCTGCACTCCTATCAGCATCAATTGATTCTACTGCTAACCCTGAATTAGTTAATTCTGCTAATGGAGTAAATCAAGAAAAAGGCAATGAATCTGTGTTTGAAGCCTTTCTTTCCAGCCATGGTACCTCTTCTTTAATCAATGATGACTTGGAACAACTTCATCCTGATGATCTTGAAGAGATGGATATTAAATGGCAGATGGCCATGCTTTCTATGAGGGTGAAGAAGTTCATCAAGAGGACTGGGAGGAACAACTTTTCTCAAAGAAGAGAAGATGGAGCAGGCTTTGATAAGTCAAAGGTGGAGTGCTATAAGTGTCATCTGAAGGGACACTTTGCTAGGGAATGCAGAAGTGGATTGTATCACACAAATCACCAACAAGCTCAGACTGGAAGCTTCAATCAGAACAGAAACTCTGCTCAAGCCCTTGTTTCTCAACAATGAATGGGGTTTGACTGGAGTGATCAAGCAGAAGATGCCATTCAAAATCAAGCTCTCATGGCAGAAGTATCTGATCTCCCAACTGAGGTACTTTCTAAACTCTGTTCTCAAACTTGCATAGACACTGTTAAAAGGTACAGGGATCACAACCAGAGTATGTGTGATGACCTTAAGAGGTTAGAAAAAGATAGAAAAGACTATGTGAGAATTGTTGAGAGGTTTGAGGAACAGATTAAAGGTTTCCAAGCCAATGAACTTCAACACACATATGATACCAATTACTGGAAGTAGGAGAAGAATGATCTAGAAATCCAACTGACAAAGTCCAAGGAGGAGAATGAAAAGTTGAGAGGAGAACTAGACAAGGTTAAGCTAGATGTGGAAAAGTTTTCATATGCTTCTAAAGCAATGGATTCAATCCTAAAGGTTCAAATCCATGATAAGCTTAAACCAGGAATTGGGTACAATACCACACCACCACCATACAACAACAACTACATCCCTCCTACATCAGACTTGCTAGAGACCAAGGATAGGAAGGACTTGCATGAGGGAGCCACTAAGATATATCCTTTAGATGAAGTAGTTGTTGAGGACAAGACTGAGAAAGAGGCTAGTAAGAGTAAGGACAATACTATGAGTGGTGAGATTCCCTTAGAGAATAACATTATCACCAATGAGGATTGTGGAAGGGCTTGGATCAAATCCAATGACATAGAGAAGACTGAGGGAAAGTCCAAAAAGGTTCATTACAAGCAGACTACAGTTGTGAATCCTGTTCCTTGCAAACAGTGTGCATGTAATAAATCTGAGCCCCTAAAACAGGATAAAAGGAGGGGAAATCAAAGAAATTGGAATAATCAGTGGGCTCAGAAACAAGGAGTTGATCTGAGTAGAATCATCAGACCAAAACCTTGTTTCATATGTGGCAAATTGAATCATCTTGCCAAGCACTGTTATTTCAATCCAATTAACCAAAGGATAAATTTTCAAAGATCTATGCAAAAACCCTTTGGTTATAGGAAGAATGAAAGGAACCATGTGGCTAAGAAACATGTTAAATCTAAAAGCCATATGAAGAAAAAGACTGTAAAAGAGAGTGTCAAGATGTGGGTTCCCAAAAGCACTAAAACTGTTAGTACTGCTATCACAAATAGTGCTGCTGACAAAGATAGTGCTGCTAGAAGCAATACTACTACAATCAATGTTAGTGCTGCTAACATTGTTAGTACTTCTTCAAATGTTAATACTACCAACTCTGTTAGTGCTTCTAACAAGGTTAGTACTAAGTCTGTTAGTACTGCTAACTCTGTTAGTACTTCTAAAATTAGTACTGCTTCTAGTGTTTGTGCTGCTAGACCTATTATGTTGACAAAGTACTCCAGTAAAGAATGCTCTGATTTTAAAAATCTCATCAAAAAGGAATGTAAATACTTTGATGAGAAAGGGAGACCCAAGACCACTTTGGATTGGGTTCCCAATCAATACTAATTGTTTTATCTTATGTGCAGGGCAACCAGCAGCTCAAAGGAAAGAGCATCTGGCATGTTGATAGTGGTTGCTCTAGGCACATGACAAGGAACATGGCTTGCCTCAAGAATTTCAAGAAAATTGATGGAGGACATGTTGCCTTTGGTAATACTCCAGATGGAGGTAAGATCAGTGGTAAGGGAGATGTAACAAAAGGTAAGATGACCTTTGAAGATGTTTTCTATGTTGAGCAGTTAAGGTACAACCTGTTAAGTGTATCACAGGTTTGTGACAAAAAGCATAGTATATTATTCACTAATTCTGAATGCATTATCCTTGCTCCTAGATTCAAGGTAGTTGATGAAAAGATGATACTACTAATAACTCCCAGAAAGGATAATGTCTATTGTTTGGATATGGAAAATGTTTCAACTGATTCATCCCTAAACTGTCTTGTTTCAAAAGCATCTTTGGATGAATCATCACTTTGGCACAGAAGGATGTGTCACATGAACTTTAAAACAATGAATAAACTTGTTAAAAACAACCTTGTAAGAGGTTTGCCTTCAAAAGTCTTTTCATGTGATGATCATTGTGTTGCTTGTCTCAAAGGCAAACAACACAAAACTTCTCATAAGTCCAAAGAAGTGAACACAATTTCTTCTTCTCTTCAGTTGTTGCATATGGATCTGTTTGGTCCTACAAATGTTATGAGTATAGGTAAGAAATCATACTGCTTAGTTATTGTTGATGATTACTCTAGATTTACTTGGGTATATTTTCTAAGGACTAAGGACGAGACAAGTGGACTGATCAAATCCTTTATTCTAAGAATTGAAAACCAGACAAATCAAAAGGTAAAAGTCATTAGGTCAGACAATGGTACTGAATTTAAAAATCTTGACCTAAACACCTTTTGTGAGGAAAAAGGAATTGAGAGGCAATACAGTGCTCCTAGTACTCCACAACAAAATGGTGTTGATGAGAGAAGGAATAGGACACTGATTGAGGCTGCTAGATCTCTGTTAGCTGATTCAAAACTTTCTATTACTTTCTGGGCTGAAGCAGTTAATACTGCTTGCTATGTCCAAAACAGAGTTCTAGTAGTCAAGCCTAAGAACAAGACACCATATGAGCTTTTAAATAAAAGAAAACCATTTATTGGAATTTTCAAACCTTTTGGGTGTCCTTGTACCATTCTCAATACCAAAACTCACTTAGGAAAGTTTGATAGCAAAGCAGATGATGGTTTTCTTGTTGGTTACTCATCTCAGAGTAAGGCCTACAGAGTGTTTAATTCTTCTTCTAGAATAATTGAGAAAAGTGACAATGTCAAATGCAATGAGAACACACCAAATCCTATTGGTTTAGGTCCTTAGTGGCTTTTTGACATTGATTCACTAACTAACTCTTTTGGTTTCAGTAGTGATGATTATGCAGGATCAGGTAGTAGAGGATCAGGGGATGAAGAAGTACAAAAGATTATTCCACAGTCTGTGATCTTTCCCATACCTACAATGGACCCTGTTGAAATATGTGAAAAGGAGACTATTACTGAACCAATTCAGAGGGAAGAAGAAAGAAGAGATGAGTAGAATCAAGAGCATGATGAGCCAGAAGTAGCTGATGAGACCCCCTCAGCTGACTTAAATGATTCCAATCTAGATGTTGGAATTAATGAAGAACCTAGTCATCAGACAAGAACTCAAAAGAATCATCCTCCAGAGCTGGTAATAGGAGACATCTCTTCTCCTATGGTAACTAGGAATCTAAGTAGACTTCAAGAGATGCAGGATCAACAACACACAGTACTCTCTTGCTTTCTATCTCAGATTGAGCCTAAGAAGGCCTATGATGCAATGAAAGATTCAAGTTGGATAGAAGCCATGCAAGAAGAGTTGCTACAGTTTAAGTTGCAAGATTTTGGGACTTGGTGGACCTTCCAAAAGGTCATAGAGCTATTGGAACCAAGTGGATTTTCAGAAATAAAAAGGATGAGAGAGGAATAGTAATCAGGAACAAAGCAAGGCTAGTGGCACAAGGGTACACTCAGGAAGAAGGCATAAACTATGAGGAAGTTTTTGCTCCAGTTGTAAGGGTAGAGGCAATTAGGTTGTTTCTAGCCTATGCTTCATTTATGCAGTTCAAGGTATATCAAATGGATGTGAAGAGTGCCTTTCTCTATGGAACAATTGATGAAGAAGTATATGTCTGTCAGCCCCCTGGATTTGAAAATCCATCATATCCTGACAGAGTGTACAAACTTAAGAAAACACTCTATGGTCTACATCAAGCCCCAAGAGCATGGTATGATACTCTGTCTACCTATCTCTTGGAAAATGGGTTTGAAAGAGGAATAATTGACAAAACCCTTTTCATCAAAAGAAGAAAGAAGGACATCCTAATTGTTCAGGTCTATGTGGATGACATCATCTTTGGGTCCACAAAAGATCAGATGTGTAGAGACTTTGAAGTGTTGATGCACAAGAGCTTTAAAATGAGTTCAATGGGTGAACTTACTTTCTTCCTTGGGCTTCAAGTGAAACAGTAGAAAGATGGGATCTTCATAAGTCAATCAAAGTATGTGAAAGACATCCTGGACAAATATGGTTTATCAGACTCAAAGCCAGCAAGCACAACTATGGAAACACACAAACAGATCACTGCTGATCTTGAGGGGGAGGATGTTGATGTCCATCTTTATAGATCAATGATTGGATCTCTCATGTATCTCACAGCCTCAAGACCAGCTATCATGTTTCCAGTGTGTGTTTGTACCAGATTCCAAGTCAAGCCAAAGCAGTCACATCTTCAAGCAGTTAAAAGGATTTTTAGATACTTAAGAGGGCAACCTAGATTAGGTCTTTGGTATCCTTATGAATCCAACTTTGACTTGATTGCATATTCAGACAGTGACTTGGGTGGTGCTAATATGGATAGAAAGTCTACTTCAGGGGGATGTCAGCTTTTGGGTGCAAGACTAGTATCTTGGCAGTGTAAGAAACAAACCACAATGTCCCTATCCACAACAGAAGCTGAGTACATTGTTGCTGCAAGTTGCTGCTCTCAGGTTCTATGGATTCAGAATCAAATGCTGGACTATGGGGTAACCTTTCTGCACACTCCAATCTTCATTGACAATAGCAGTGCTATTAGCATTGTTAACAATCCTGTCAAGCACTCCAAAACAAAGCATATTGAAATCAGGTATTACTTTATTAGAGACTGCAATGAAAAGAAGCTTATTCAAGTTGCTAAAGTTCATACTGACAACCAGTTTGCTGATCTATTCACTAAAGCTTTTGATGTGGGTAGATTCACTTTCCTGGTCACAAGTGTGGGCATGATCAACTCTGAATAATCTCATGTTTAAAAAGTGGTTGTATACCTGTTATTTGTTTGTTTTTTGGTGCTCCTAATCATCTTTCTCAGGAAGTGTATTGCCTTGTTCAGACCAACACAAGCTTCAAGAGTGTAAGTATAGTTAATGCTGCCAGTGCAGTTTTAATACTGCCAGTGCAAAGTTACTACTTCAGGTATCAGTTAATAATGCTAGTTGGTTAATACTGCTAGTTAGTTAATACTGCTCTCAGTTAATACTGCTAGTGGTTAATACTGCTCTCAGTTAATACTGCTAGTTAGTTAATACTGCTAGTGGTTAATACTGCTTCTTTACCGAATCATATAAATATCCTTTTTGCCCGCCTAAAATCTTAACGACTCTTTGAATACTATTCATCTTCTCTCTAACCTTTTTTTCTCTCAAGCACCTACTATGTTTCAGTCCAGAATCCTCAAGCTCGATGGCATCAATGGCGTTTATTGATGAACACAATGAGATCGCGATGCTTCAAAAGCCTAAGCAGGCTGATGGATTTCATCAAATAGTCGATTTTCTCAAGTCCAGCCATATCGCGTATGCTCTTACAGTGTCACCATTCATCTACATCGAGTACCAGAAGCAATTTTGGGCCAATGCCACCACTGTTACTGAAAATGGTGTGCAGGTTATCAAGACAAGGGTTTGTGATAAACCCTTGACAGTTTCTGAAGAGGTAATTCTCATCAGTCTGCGACTAGACGATGCCTCAGGTATCTCCTCTATCTCTAATGATGATCTGTTTTCCACTCTCACTAGAATGGGGTATGGAGGCCCATTGGGTGTTTTCAAGTTCTCCAAAGCTAAATTTTCTCCCCAATGGCGTTTCTTTGTCCATACCCTTATGCATTGCATTTCTAGAAAAACTACTAGATGGAGTGAGTTCAGTAGTACCATTGCTTATGCTTTGGTCTGCTTGGCCACTGCCAGAAAGTATAATTTCTCAAAAATGATTTTCAATGACCTTGTGTCAAACCTGGGGAATAAAAAGAATTTCTTTATGTATCCAAGGTTTGTCCAGGCAGTTATCACAACTGAATTGACGGATATACCTCAATTTGATGACGTATATGTACCTAAAATCCCCAAGGGCAAGGTCTTTTCAAATATGAAGAGATCTCCCATGGACTCGGAAGGAGTTGACACCCCATTGTTCTCTACAATGATGGTGGTGTCCCACAATCAAGAAGGTATGGCTTCAGGGTCAAGGCCCTCATTAGACCATCCCACTGAGAGACAATCCCAACCTTCAACCACTATATCAATCCCTCAGTCCCTTCTTCAAAAACCAACTTCACCCATCACCAATACTTACATAAGGAAAAAGGTAAAGAAGGCTCATTCCCTTCTTGTACCTTCACCCACACAGCCTTTAAGTCCTCTAATGGAGAATTCTCCATTAGAGAATATCTATAGGGAAACCACAGGGGTGTCTCCTAACCCCAAGGAGGTGCTCACTGAGGAGATGCATGAGCATATGGGTGAGAAGGCTGCCACTACTCCTGCTAGCACAGAGGAGGACAGTGGTAACATCAATAAGACCTCCCCCATGGCAACTTTGAATGAGCAATCATTCAAAGGTCCCAGGTGCCAAGAAACCAAGGGGGTGGAGGGTGCTTCTGCTAGGCAGAAGACTCCCACTACTAAATGTTCCAATGATCCTTCAAAAGGGGGTAACACTCCTGGAGTAGGTGAGGATAGATATAACTACCAAGAATTGATGGATACAATGGGCAACATTAATCTGGATGTTATCAAACAGGGAGCAGACATAGAGGAGATGAAAATGGTGATTCTGTCTCAACAAGTACAGATTACCAAATTGAAGAAGATGGTGAGGAGATTGGTGCAGAAAAAGAAGAGAAAGAAATATGTTCTGAAGAAAAGGAAAGATGCTTTCAACAAGGGGGAGAAACAAAGTGAAGGGAAGAAACAAAGTCCCATTGGTATGGAAGCACAGTTTGAGGGGGAGCAGAACAGGGAAACAGTAACCAAAGAAGCAGAAACTGTTAACCTAGCAGCAAAAAGTAGTAAGGCAGCAGTAACTGAAAAGGTAGCAGCAGTAACAGGGCTATCTGTTGAAGAGCTAGAGATTGCAGAAACATTGATCAAAGCCAAGAATGACACTCCTAAGGCTACTAAAAAGGCCAAGGGAGTGGTCATTAAAGAAGGAGGTCTTGAGCAGAAAACCAGCAAAGAGATCAGTGAGGCAGATTTGAAGAAGAAAGGAAAGGCTAAGATGGTTGAACCTGAGCAACTTTTAAAGAAGAAGACTCAGATAGAGTTAGATGCAGAAGTGGCAAAACAGCTTCAAGCAGAGATGGAAAAGGAGGAACAACTTCAATCAGAAAAAGACAGAGAGCTTGCACTGGACATGGCTAAAAAGCTCAATGAAGAGTATCAAAAGAGCATGCAAACTGCAGCTGAGGCCAAGAAAAGTATAGTAAAAGAAACCAAGCAAAGAATTCCAGTCAAGAAGCAGAAAAGACAACCTTCCAAGACCTTTTTGGCCAATCAAGAAAAGAGAAAAATGATCAACTTTCTGAAAGGCTCAATTGGTGTAAAAGGAGAGATGTTTACCAACATGGCATGCAGCAAAGTTGAGGAGCTATATAAGAAGGAAATGGCAAAGCTTCAAGGGGATTCCTCTCAAAGGGAAGAAGCATAAAGGAGGATGAAAGAAAGGTATGATCTCAACATCAAACAACCCTTTCTTGAGAAAACCACTCCTTCAACCACTCCTTCAAAGGAGAAAGCTGAAGAAAAGAAGGAAGAGCAAGTTGATGTAGAAGCCAAATCTGCAAAGAGAGTAAAGACCATAGCTTCCAAGAAACAGTCCAAAAGGCCAAGGATTGAAGAAGCAGAAAAGGAGGCAGAACCATCTGTTGCAGATCATACAGAGCATACAAGTCAAAGTGAACAACAACCAACTCAATCAGATGAGCATGTTGGCCTTTACATGACTTTAATAGAACCAGTACAAGTTGTTCCCATTTCTGTGAAGGCACCAGAAGTCATCTTTTGGGATATTCTGAGAGACAACAGAAAAGAGTACTTCAGACTCAAAAGAGTTGGTGATATATTTGAAGTATATGCAACTTGAGGGAAAGTGATCAGAAGTTGTTCCAGGGTTGACTTAGAAGAAATGCATAAGGTGGGAATAAACCTATATGAGCCTGTGATGAAAAGAACTGAAGAAAGTCTACTCAAGATTGTAATGGAATACTTGTGTATGATGTTTGAACCAGAAAAAGTATTGTACAGGATCAAGGATTTGCATCATGAGTATGGGTTCAAAAGGATTGATAAGTGGATACTCTTTGAAAATTGTGGTGTCTATATGATCACCATAGATAATTGCTATCATGAGTATTTTCTGGTGTACAAAGTGTATGATCATAGCAAGGAGAAGCTGGGAGGAATGCTGAAAGCCAAGCTAGTGTGTGCAAAAGGATCTGAAATGGCCAGAATTGTGATTAGAAGAACAAAAAATCAAAGTCTGGGACTGGATCCAAATTTGGGCAACTAAGCTGAAGTGTTGAAAGCATCTTGAAGACAATATCTGAAGAACTTGACTTCTCTTCCTAAAAGTCAAGTTAGGGGGAGATTGTTGGGAATTTAAGTTTTGTTCAAGTATGGTTAATGCTGCTAGTATATCATGATTACTACTGCTAGTAGATTTAATACTGCTTGAAAAGTTAGTACTGCTACTTCAACAGTTAGTACTGCTTGGAGAGTTAGTACCGTTAAGGGATTACTACTGTTAACATGATTAATGCTGCTGAGGTGTTTAATGCTGCTGAACATGGTTAATACTTCTGAAGAAGGTTAGTGTTGCTTATGAGATGAAGACTCAGTATGGAAGGAAGACAGCTGTATAGAAGACTTGCTAAAGTAAAGAAGATAATTATGGATTGAAGATTAATTGTATTTTGATAATTATCTTGTAATATGTCTTATATAAATAGTATAGATGTCTTTGATAGAATTAACTTTTGATTAATACGTTTTAGAGAGAATTAACCTCAAGGTTTATAATCCTAGTTCTAGATAAGTAGAATTCGTCTTGGTGAGTCTGTTCATCAAGATTGAGGTTTTGTTTGAAATCTTGTAACTTTAATCATTCAATAAAGTTTACAAGTTGTGATTTCTGATTCACTGTTTCATTGATAGTTGAATATTAAAGTGTTATTCCGCAACTCCTTTAATATTGTTTCTGAGTTCATCATTCTTGTTAAGAATTAGATCCTGACAATTTGTATTAACAAAAAACTAATAAAATGAAAATTCATAACAAAATTAAACATACATGTGTATTTACAAATGATAATTATTGTTATTAAAAATAGTTTAATGGTAAATAAAATATGTTATTTTAATATGGGATCCACAGGTTTAGTGTTTTTTTAGAGTACGGTTGTAGTTGAGTTTTTTTAGATGTTAATGGGCCCACCAAAATTGATGTTGTTGGTTTGTTTTTTAGTGTAAAGGTTGGAGATGTTCTTATTCATTTGCACGATGGGCTGGGGACCCCACACCATCTAAAAAAATAAAAAAATATAATTCCTTTATTTGTTTTGTTAAAGTCAAATGTGTCATTCTGTGTGCGGGTAATAGAAAGCAAAAAAACAAACAGAAGAAGAAGACCTGAGCTCACGACCCTCTCTTCTGTCTCACTGTTTGCTCGGACGGATGAACCACCCCTAGGCGTGGTTTTGTGTTTCTTGCCGTTGTCGGCCGCCCTCAGACCACCCACCACCGTGGTTGTTGACTTCTTTCTCTCTTTGAGACTTTTTCAAGTTCTTTTTTATCTTTTTTTTTCCAAATTCTAACTTTGCCATTTTAACCTAAATTTGCTATTAGTTGATTTCCCTAAATTTGATATTAGTTTACATGTTTATTGAATATTTATTAGTGTTTATATTTGTCATTTTGCCCTAAATTTGCTATTAGTTTATTTCATTATTTGTCATTCTGCCCTAAATTTACTATCAGTTAATTTTGCCCTAAATTTATTTAATTGTTTGCCCTAAATTACTTGATTATTTAATTTATTTGCTTAAGTGATCATTGTTTGCCATAGATTTGATATTAGATTATTAGTTGATTACCCTAAATTTGATTTTAGTTTTTTCCCTAAATTTGATATTAGTCGATAGCCCTAAATTTGATTGCATTGATTTGTTTACATGATTTATTTTTTTTGTTTTGAGTTATTATATTAGTCTTTACCCAAAAAACCAAAATTTTACTCTCGAAATCAACCAAAAAATCTCTTGAAATCAATAAAAAAACCCAAAAAATCCTCTCGAATCAACACAAAGAAACCAAAAAAGCCTATCGAATAAACACAAAAACTTAAAAAAATTCCTCGAAATCAACCAAAAAACTCAAAAAAAAAATCTCTTGAAATTAACCAAAAACATAAAAATTCCTCCAATGGGAGAATTCGGCTAAAAACATATCGACAACAATTTCTTAAGCTTTTCGTTTATGCATTCACTCACCTAAAATCTAGGGTCCGCAACTGTAACACCCAGATTTTTGGTAAGTGTTCATGTGCACTTTTCTATTGCACCTTAAGAATTTGAGTATTGAGTTGGGAACGTTTCGTTTTAACCATTGGACCAACCCCGAGCAGTTCAGGCCAGAAAACCCCAAAGGTTTGGGCTTGGTACACCTTAAGCGACAATGTCCGACGATAGTACCAAGGGCATAGCCGCGTGGCATGATCGCGGCCCGTGTACCACCCGCGGTACGAGTTGGGCGAAAGTGCCGGCTATTGGGACATATGTCACTCTCGCCGGGCAAGGTCGCAGACGTTCCCCTGGGCTTTAAAAGGTTGGCAAATGCGATTTCTTTACTTTTATCTGATTTTGGAACCTCATAACTCGTTTCTCTCTACTAATTTCTTTTGAGTTTTTCTTCTCAACCCTCTTACTTCATTTACACCTCAATCCAGCATTAATGTGTTCATTTATTGCTTCCTCCTAGGTGTAGACTTTAAGTGTAAAGGCTCAAGTAATCATTTGGTAGGGTTTGTGTCAGGATCTGATTCTTAACAAGAATGATTAAACTCTGAAACAATATTAAAGAAGTTGCGGAAAAAACACTTTAATATTCAAACTATCAATGTAACAGTAAAATATAAATCACAACTTGTAAACTTTATTGAATGGTTTAAGTTACAAGCTTTCACACAAAACCTCAATCTTGATAAACAGGCTCACCAAGACGAATTCTACTTCTCTAGAACTAGGATTGTAAACCTTGAGGTTAATTCTCTCTCTAAACAAAAACTTAGAATGATCGTCTATTAAAACTATTCTGAACACATCTATACATATACTGAAAACAAAAGATAATTACAAAACTTAAAAGATCTTCAGTATATTCTTCTATAATTATCTTCAGCTTTCCATGATTATCTTCAATCCTTGATCTGCGCGTATCTTGATTATCATATAAGCAGTATTAAATCATAGCAACATTAATACTCTTAGCAGTATTAATCTTCAGCAGTACTAACCATCTTCAGCAGCATTAACCAATCAGCAGTACTAACTCTCCAAGCAGTACTAACTATTCAAGTAGCAGTACTAACTTTTTAAGTAGTATTAATTCTACTAGCAGCAGTAATCTTGATAGCCTGGCAGTAGTAATCACTTAGACAAATCTTCAGTTCCCAACAATCTCCCCCTAACTTGACTTTTAGAGAAGAGAAGTCAAGTTCTTTAGATGCTCCCAAAACTTTATTGCTCATAAACCTATATCAGGATTCAGCCCCAAACTTTGATTAATAGTTCTCTGAATCAAGTATCTTGCCATTGCAGAATCTGGTGCACAACCTAGCTTTTTCTTCAACATAGCATGCAGCTTTAACCTGCTATGGTTGTAAACTTTATCTACTAGGAAGTATTCAAAGTGACTTGTATCCATAGCCAGTGCATATACTCCACTTCTTTCATATAGAGTCCAGTTGTTGATGGTTTTGAAAACATTTCTGATAACATGCTGAACTTCCTCTGGTTTGAACAACATGCATAGATATTCCATCACAAGTTTTGTAACAGGTATCCCTGGAGCTTTCAGCTTATCAACATATAGTTTCATCCCCACTTCAAACATTTCCTCTAAATCAGATATGGAGCATACTCTTACAATCTTGGCCCAAGTAGGATACACTTCAAACTTGTCATCTTTCCTCTTCAGCCTGATATACTCCTTTCCATCTACTTTCATGGTATCCCAGTGAATAATCTCAGGTGGCTTGACACCAACTTGTTCAGCTGTTATAGGCTCAGGCACTTTCTTTATCACCACCATGTACATGCTCACATCAGAAGTACTGGATGGTTCTTCCTGAGATTGAGCTTTCTTTTCATCAGACTTAGGTTCCCCTTCTTCTTCAGCTACCTTCTGTTCTTTCTCAGCTTCTTCCTCATCCACTCTAGGTTTCTTAGCAGATTTCCTTCTAGCCATCATTTTAGTTCTTTTCAGAGTCCTCAAACTTTCACCTAGAGTAGCTTCCTTCCTTGGTGATTCTTGATCATCAGGAAAGGGTTTTTGAATTAGAAAATCATGACTCTCTTTCATCCTCTTTTCCACTTCAACTCTGGCTTTGTCATTTCCTTGAAGCTTAGTCATCTCTACATCATACAACCCTTTGATTTGATCAAATGACATTTTTGTAAACATTTCCTTTTTAACTCCCAAAGCACCTTTGAGAAAACTAATCATCTTATTTCTCTCTTGATTGCCAAGGTAGGTCTTTGAAGGTTGTCTCTTCCTTGCACCCAATTTGATCAGTACAGGCTTCTTTAGAGTTGCAGATTTCTTCTGTGCTATCTCTGTTGCCAAACTCTGTTGATATACTTCATGAAGCTCTGTAGATAGATCTCTTGCCATCTTCCTATCTTTCTTCATTTGATCTGTTTCTGCTTGCTCAAGTTCTGCTTGAATCTTCTTAGCTAAAGCTTCATCTGACTCAATCAACTTTTGCTTTTTAAGTGGTTGGTCAGATTCCACTATCTTGTTTTTGCCTTTGTCCTTGCTTGTTAGCTTATCAACACTAGCTTTCTTGATAACCTCAGCATTGTCTTTGATGAGAATTCCTTTAGACTTTGAAGTGACCTTAGGAGTATCATGTTTAGCTTTGATTAATGCTTCAGCTACCTCAATTTCTTCCAAATTGCTGCTAAGGAGATCTGTTAATATCTCTTTAACAATTTCTGCTGCTTCATTTATTTCAGCAACATTAACTGTTTCTGTTGTTGTTTCTGCTGCTTTGCTTGCTTTATCCCCATTACCACCAGC
This sequence comes from Arctium minus, assembly GCA_954870635.1. NCBI lineage: Eukaryota > Viridiplantae > Streptophyta > Magnoliopsida > Asterales > Asteraceae > Arctium > Arctium minus. The sequence continues at coordinate 67,956,732 of OX941092.1, read as the reverse complement.
AAACTCCCCCTCATCTCCATGATTCTCCCCCTTAGTGGTTACATTCTCCATGTTGACCTCAGCTTCTGACTCCCCCTTTTTGGGAGCATCATCCACTGGGTTCCTTCTTCTGAGAACAAATCTTTGCTTCTTCTTCTTTTGAACCACCTTCTGAACCAACTTCTTTAAGCTGCTGATCTCTTCTTGTTGGTTGATGATGACTTTCTTGAGTTCATTGACAACCTTCTTTTGAGCATCCAGTTCAGTTGCCATTTTGGACATGGCAGAAATCAATTCATGGTAGTCATATCTATCCTCACCTTCTCCAGGAGTGTTAACCCCTTTTGAGGGATCATTGGAATGTTTAATAGGGATCTCCAGCCATGCTGAAGCACTACCTATTCCCTTGGTTTCTTGGCACCCGGGACCTTTGGATGATTGCTTACCCAAAGTTGCCATGGGGAAGGTCTTAGTGATGTTACCACTGGCCTCCTCTGTGCTAGCAGGAGTAGTGGCAGCCTTCTCACCCACATGCTCATGCATCTCCTCAGTGAGCACCTTCTTGGGGTTGGGAGACACCCCAGTGGTTTCCCTATTGATATTCTCTAATGGAGAATGCTCCATTAGAGGGATTTGAGGTTCTGGGTTTGTAGGAGGTACAACAAGTGAAGGAGCCTTGTGTACCTTTCTCTTAATATACATTTTTGGATATTGTTGGTGTTGGCTTAAGAACAAGAGACTGAGGAAGTGATATAGTGGTTGAAGGTTGGGTTTGGCTCTCTGTGGGATGGTCTAGTGAGGGCCTTGACCCTGATGCCATACCTTCTAGGTTGTGGGACACCACCATCATTGTAGAGAACAATGGGGTGTCAACTCCTTCCGAGTCCTTGACAGATCTTTTCATATTTGAAAAGACCTTGCCCTTAGGGATTTTAGGTACATATACCTCATTAAACTGAGGTATATCCGTCAATTCAGAGGTTATAACTTCCTGGACAAATCTTGGATACATATAGAAACTCTTTTTATTTTCCAAGTTTGACACAAGGTCATTGAAAATCATTTTTGAGAAATTATACTTTCTGGCAGTGGACAAGCAGACCAAAGCAAAAGCAATGGTACTACTAAACTGACTCCATCCAGTAGTTTTTCTACAAATACAGTGCATAAGAATATGAACAAAGAAACGCCATTGGGGAGAAAAGTTAGCTTTGTAAAATTTGAAAACACCCATTTGGCTTTCATACCCCATTCTTGTGAGATTGGAAAACAAATCTTCATTTGGGATAGAGGTAATACCTGAGGCATCGTCTAGACGTAGACTGATGCGAATGACCTTTTCAGTGACTATCAAGGGTTTGTCACACACCCTTGTCTTGATAAACTACACACCGTTTTCAGTAACAGCGGTGGGATTGGACCAAAATTGCTTCTGGTGCTCAATGAAGATTGGTGGTGACACAGTAAGAGCATACGCTATATGACTGGTCTTGAGAAAATCAACTATTTGATGGAATCCATCAGCCTGCTTCGGCTTTTGAAGCATTGCGATCTCATTGTGTTCATCAATAAATGCCATGGATGCCATCGGTCTTGAGGATTCTTGACTGAAACATACTGGTTAACTTGAGAGAAAAGAGTTAGAGAGAAGATGAACAGTATTCAAAGAGTCGTTGTGAGCTTTTAGACGGGCAAAGAGGGTATTTATATGATTCGGGAAAGAAGCAGTATTAACCCTATTTTCAGTTAAAGCAGTACTAACCACTCGCAGTATTAACTAAGAGCAGTAGTAACTAACTAGCAGTATTAACTAACTAGCAGTATTAACGAACTAGCAACATTAACTTTGCACTGGCAGCATTAAAACTGCACTGGCAGCATTAACTATACTTACACTGTTGAAGCTTGTGTTAGTCTGAGCAGGGCAATAAACTTCCTGAGAAAGATGATTAGTAGCACCAAACAAATAAAGAAATAACAGGTATACACACACTTATTAAACATGAGCTCATTCAGAGTTGATCATGACCACACTTGTGAACAAGAAAGTGAATCTACCCACATCAAAAGCTTTAGTGAATAGATCAGCAAACTGATTATCAGTATGAACTTTAGCAACTTGAATAAGCTTCTTTTCATTGCAATCTCTAATAAAGTGATACCTGATTTCAATGTGCTTTGTTTTGGAGTGATTGACTGGATTGTTAACAATGCTAATAGCACTGCTATTGTCAATGAAGATTGGATTGTGAAGAAAGGTTACCCCATAGTCCAACATTTGATTTTGAATCCATAGAACCTGCGAGCAGCAACTTGCAGCAGCAATGTACTCAGCTTCTGTTGTGGATAAGGACACTGTGGTTTGCTTCTTACACTGCCAAGATACTAGTCTTGCACCCAAAAGTTGACATCCCCCTGAAGTAGACTTTCTATCCATATTAGCACCACCCAAGTCACTGTCTGAATATGCAATCAAATCAAAAGTAGATTCATAAGGATACCAAAGACCTAATCTAGGTTGCCCTCTTAAGTATCTGAAAATCCTCTTAACAGCTTGAAGATGTGACTGCTTTGGCTTGACTTGGAATCTGGCACACACACACACTGGAAACATGATATCTGGTCTTGAGGCTATGAGATACATGAGAGATCCAATCATTGATCTATAAAGATGGACATCAACATCCTCCCCCTCAAGATCAACAGTGATCTGTTTGTGTGTTTCCATTGGTGTGCTTGATGGCTTTGAGTCTGATAAACCATACTTATCTAGGATGTCTTTCACATACTTTGATTGACTTATGAAAATCCCATCTGTCAGGATCTGATTCTTAACAAGAATGATTAAACTCAGAAACAATATTAAAGAAGTTGCGGAAAAACACTTTAATATTCAAACTATCAATGTAACAGTAAAATATAAATCACAACTTGTAAACTTTATTGAATGATTAAAGTTACAAGCTTTCACACAAAACCTCAATCTTGATAAACAGGCTCACCAAGACGAATTCTACTTCTCTAGAACTAGGATTGTAAACCTTGAGGTTAATTCTCTCTCTAAACAAAAACTTAGAATGATCGTCTATTAAAACTATTCTGAACACATCTATACATATACTGAAAACAAAAGATAATTACAAAACTTAAAAGATCTTCAGTATATTCTTCTATAATTATCTTCAGCCTTCCATGATTATCTTCAATCCTTGATCTGCGCGTATCATGATTATCATATAAGCAGTATTAAATCATAGCAACATTAATACTCTTAGAAATATTAATCTTCAGCAGTACTAACCATCTTCAGCAGCATTAACCAATCAGCAGTACTAACTCTCCAAGCAGTACTAACTATTCAAGTAGCAGCACTAACTTTTTAAGCAATATTAATTCTACTAGCAGTAGTAATCTTGATAGCCTGGCAGTAGTAATCACTTAGACAAATCTTCAGTTCCCAACAGTTTGAGTTTGTATAAACCTCTAAGGTGAGTTCATGCACTTTTAACTTCATTCATGTGCAAATCCTTATATCTTGGTAACTTTTACATACTTTTAAACTTATGTGTGAGAGTTTACTAAATCTTAACCTAAAACCTATTTTGGGGTTTTAGGGTTTGCTTTCATTAAATGTGTTTTGAATGAAGTGAAAATGGGATTTATTTATATTGATGTTTCTCACCACATTATTTCTACCATTTTTTGTATATATGGGGTTTTGATGAACATAAACCGAATTTTAGGGTTTTGAAGGGATCTAACATGTTGGGTCGAAATTGTACATTAAGGTTTTATTATTGAGTGCAAGATTCAAGACAAATATTTAATGAGTCTTGGTGCTAAAAGATGTCTCCACTGAGATGGTTGGAAGTCAAGGTACCAATGTCATATGTTGATTTTGAGGGTAACGTGATATCAATTTATTATACATGATTTAGAATGGGTGTATATGATTGAGTTTTGGTTTTGGTTTTAGTGTAATGGATCCGTAAGCACGATGGTCTCGATGTCTTGGTTTTAGACATTAGGTCCACCATTTTGGCATAGAATAGACATTGGGTCACCATGGTAAGTAAGGTGTGGATCTATATGGTCGAGCAGCGTCCCATGGGCAATAAGATGTAATTCTATTGTGCATAAGTTCCTGTTTTGTAACTTCTCAAGAATAGACCTAGAGGGTTTAACTTGATGATTTTAAGTAATAGACTTAGAGGAGTTGAGCTCACAAAGGTAATTGATGTTGGATTATAATGTGGTTTAATTACTAATGGTTTACCTACTTGTTTTGATTAAGCTTCCGGTTATATCCAATGGTACATTTTCAAATGGATTTATAATTACCGCTTTTTAATGTTTGTTCTCACTAGGCGTTAGCCTAACTCTTGTTTTCTTGAATGTCATGTATGACAGGTCATCTTAACGGCGGGAATTAGCAGGGTTGAGAGACGGCCAAGTGGTTGAGAGTTATCATTTTTGGGGAAATATAGACCGGCGTGGTTTGTTTTGTTAGACATCATTTTGGAAGGATATCGACACCCGACTGTAATCTGAATTAGTTTGATTTAGATTAATAGGTTGTCAATTTATATCCTTTATTTCATTTGGGTTTGTAAATGTTGTACTATTTCCCCTATTATAGGGTGACACACTTTATCTATAAGATGTCTTTTCCGCATATATTCAGATTTAAATTGATCCTTATTTTTAGGGTGTTACAAGTTGGTATCAGCGTCGTAGTTTAAGTGAACTAGGTATAAATGTAAGATGCCTAGACTGAAGTTGTGAACGATTAAGAAATGAATTGTGAGATTGGGTAGAACTTTTAAGATAGGATGGTCGGAATTGCACGAATTGAGAGTGATGACGGTGGTTACGAGAATTCTTATATGTAATATGTTCATAATTTCAATCAGTTACTGCTATTATGAATGTATTGTTATGTGAGCATGCTTAGTTTACTGTTGTTATGATGATTAACGAATGTAGTAGTACGTTTCTTTATGTTTTATTCTCATAGACTATTTCTCACCTCTATTTTCGAACGTGTGGCAGATTGTAATGGTTACTACTCGTAATAGGTCGGATGGACACGAAGCGACGACATCCACGATCGATCAACCACAAATAACTGCGGCGGAAGAACCTCCATCTTTGGTCAATGTATCGGGTGGAGAGATCTAGCACATACCTCAACGCCGTCCAGAAACATCGGAACCTATCTTGGATGAGGTAATGGCGAAGACGAGGATGATGGATCGGATGATGACAGTCATCAATAAAGTCATGGCCCAACAGCAAGAATTATTTATGAAACTATTGGAAGTTGGAGACAACCACAACCGTAGGCATGAGACGGTTGCTGAGAACATTGTAGCGGCGGGATCCGGGGGTACCGAAAATGAAATTCCCACTGATAGCTTGGTGACTTTGGACACGAGGAAAGAAATGAAAACTTGTTCCCTCAAGACCTTTCTCAGTTGCCGACCACCCGAGTTCAAAGGTGCGGATGACCCGATTATCTGCATGAACTGGATTCGAGAAATGGAGCAAGCTTTCCAGACTTGCGAGTGCCGTGAGAGTCAGAAAGCAAAGTTTGGATCCCAAATGCTTAGAGAGGCAGCCCTCACATGGTGGAATGTCTACTCCACTTCTCTAGAGGCTGCAGTTTTGGCTAAGTTGAGTTGGGCGACTTTCTAGAAGAAAGTGTTGGAAGAATACTGCAATTAGAGGTCAATGGACCGGATAGAGGAAGAATTCTGGAACTTGAATAAGGGTAATTTGTCGGTGAAAGAGTACAACCGACAATTTATGGATAAATTGGGGTTGGTGGGACATTTGGTCCCGACTGAGAAAGAGAAGATTAAGGCTTACATCAATGGCCTTTCGTCGGATATGATATCTATGGTCCGAGTGTCAAAGGTCTCAACTCTCTACGAGGTAGTTGAAGAATCCCAACTTATGGAAGAAGCCTACAATCAAGGTAAGGAGGAAGTTCGTCGTCAGGTTGAGAAAAGAAAGTGGGACGGAAGCTCCGTGTCCTCAAAGAGACCAAGACTCTTCAACAACAACCAACAAGGAATTGATCCTAGGTGCGATGCTAGGTGGTGTTCCAAGTGGCGGAGTAAACATTTTGGACCATGCAACTTCATGCCCGGAAATTGCTATAAGTGCGGCAAGACCAGTCATGCTTTCAGATATTGTCTCATCAAGGGACAAATATGCTTCGAATGTAAAAAGTTAGGGCATTTTAGGGCGGAGTGCCCAAAATTGAAGATGGGGGGTGTAACAACCCGAACTTTAATTACATCAAAATGTAATTATCCATACAAAAATAAACGATGGCCCCAAGCCTACAATTCAAACAAGGTTTGTAAATACAACCTATTACACAACTGAGTCTATAAGGAAACTACTACAAGGAGTCTTCTAGCTCCTGGAAATAGCTCACATCTTCTCCTTACCCTTACCGATACCTGCTACCTTGTGATAACCTGAAAAAGGGTTATAGTTTTGAAAGAGCGAGGGTTAGACCGATGGTCTAGTGAGTCCCCTCCAAGCGCTACTGCAACAATTCAAATATTATTTAAAACATTTAAACAAAACTTTACGCCTCGCGAGCGTAACTGACACTACTGACCAACACTGCCGTCAAAGACGGTATGTCTGTCTCGTACTGCCTTATTTTGGGGACACACCCCAATGGCATAAACGGGCTACCCTGCTACGCTCCCCGGTACGATCAGGCGGGCCACACTCCCCGACTTAGGTCAAAACTTCCGAATTAAATGCATACACACATTTAATTCCCAAATAATATATAAAGCGCGTTTATATAAACATAACATGAACATGCCAACATAATTAAATCAACGTTTAATTAAACCTTCAAAGACTTTTGATAATAAAGCGTGCAGTTCTGCAAACTCACAAATATTAAATAGCTTTCGAAATCATAAATAGATTTAGTTTGAAAGACTCACCTCAGATCCTTCCTACTTAAAGTCCGCTTTCTAACAATTTGCTACCTACGACAACACCGATAAAAATGGTAAGCTACTTCGCAGATAACACACTCTTTCCCTCTCTAAACCTAAAACACAACACACAATGTGCCACCCCGATCGAGACCACCCCGGGCGACACACCCCAGTCGACACACCGGTCTCCCCGAATCTGGTCGACACCGGTCACCCCGGTCCGGTCACCACACCGGTCGGCACCGGTCTCCTCGGTCCGATCCGGTCGATATTCATAACTCACCCAGGGCGATTCTAGATCTCAAACAAAACCCACATAACTCTCAAATCTCGAGATTAAACGGTTAAAAAGCTTAACAACGAGATCATATACCGTCTACAACACTACAAAGGGAGTATTAGACCAGAATCATACCTTGATTTGAAGAAAACGATCGATCCTTCAAAACCCTCTTTCTCTCCTGCTCCTTCCTTCAGCCGTCCTCAACAAATATCAGGAATGAATATGAGAAATATCTTTAGGGTTAAAACCTTTATATACAACCCAAATTTCGTTTGACCCCCCCTGAACTTTGGAACTTGCTTAACTTTTCACCCAACTCCCAAAATAATAAAATTTTTGAACCCGGATATTACAGGGGGAGGCGGTGGAAAGAAAGTGGATCCGCCGAGAGCACCGGGTCGAGCTTTTCAGATGTCGACCGAAGAGGCCGAGGCATCGACCGACGTAGTATCGGGTACGTTTCTTCTAAACTTTGTACCTACGTGTGTGTTGTTTGACTCGGGTGCTAGTTTCTCTTTTGTGTAGGACACATTTTGCAGAAAACTCTCCATGCCCACTACTAGCTTAGGCGATGCATTAGTAGTAGAGATAGCGAATGGGGGCAAGGTGTTAATCTATGATGTAATGAAGGGTCGCACCTTAGGAATTGAAGAGGGAAGTAATTTTCGATCAACTTGATGCCCATACAGATTGGTGGGTTCGACATAGTGGTCGAATGGACTGGCTAGCGGAGAACCGAGCCGAGATTGTATGCTCCAAGAAATTGATCCGACTCCCCATTTCGAACGAGGAAGTGGTTATTATTTATGGCGAGAAGAGGAAAGGGGATATGGCTATTATCTCCATGGCGAAGGCACGTAAATGCCTAATGAAGGGATGTTTGTCTTACTTGGCTTATGTGATCGATGCTAAACTCGAGAAGAGAAAAATGGAAGATGTAAGGGTGGTAAATGAATTCCCCGACGTGTTTCCGAACGATTTACCGGGTTTGCCACCTGATCGCTGTAACACCCCGAAAATCTTGGAATAATTTCTTTGATCCTTCCGTATATTGTCCGTAGAGTATAGGCTTGTCTAGTTCTCGTGTTAAGGTTCGATTAATCGTATCTCGTGCCTTTCGTGCCTAATTTAATATTTTAACCGCGCGTATACATCTTATTATATTAGTTGTATTCATAGTCGTGATATTACCTATATATAAATATGCATACAACTATTCTTGGGCAAGGGTGTCGAATACTTGGGATTTGGGGTTTATGCATATGAATGCAACATGCACTTGTGCATGTTGAAACATTCTGTGATGGTGTTTAAGTCTAAGCCTCTCTCATCGTCAACCAATCTATGGTTAGGTTGTAAGTCGAGAGAGAAACCGTGATGTTAACCTCTAAACCTTTTGGCACCATCGTCCATCCATGGCACGTTGGGGGCGACTTTGCCCGGTGACTTTGCCAAGGGCAATGTCGCAGAAGAGAGTGAGGGTTCTGGGTTTGAGCATTTTTGGTAGTGAGCAGGTAGCTATCGGCGACTATGCCCGGAGACATTGCCATGGGCATAGTCGCCCGGTCAATGTCGCCCGCAGGGAGAGATTTTTTCAACCATTTAATCGACCAAACATCCCCAAATCATATTCGTTTTCTCATTTATTGTTCTTCAGCCGAACTCTCTCTCAAGGTATCGATTTTTCTCCCTTCTATCCTCCTTTGTCCTTTCATTTAATGATCTTGGTGAAGACATTTATTGGTGGTTGGTGACTCTTAGGGGGTGTTTGGTTCGCAGAATGATTTCTGATGGAATGGAATCTGTCAATGGAATTGGAATCTGGAAGGAATTTGAATAGAATGTTTTCAGGTTTGACCAACTGTTTGGTTGGCAGGAATGGAATGTAATCAGTCAAATGAATTGGAATATGTCTGTTTGGTTTACAAAGGAATTGGAATGGAATTCTGAAAAATGACAAAAATACCCTTTCTTTTATTTTTATTTATTGTTTTATTTTTTTTAAATGTCGAGAGAGAAAGAGAGAGGAGAGAGAGAGAGGAGAGAGAGAGAGGAGAGAGAGGAGAGAGAGGAGAGGAGAGAGAGAAAGAGGAGAGAGAGAGAGGAGAGGAGAGAGAGAGAGAGAGGAGAGAGAGAGAGGAGAGGAGAGAGAAAGGAGAGAGAGGAGATAGAGAATGGAATTCTTGTTAGAAAAGGTTTGGAGGGTATTTTTGTCTGTTTGAAAAACCATGATGGAATGGAATTCAATTCCATCCATTTTCAAATGGAATGACCAATTCCTTAATCTAAGGATTTCATGGAATTCAATTCCATTTCCTTGGCAACCAAACAGCACGACGGAATTTGGTCAATGGAATTGACCATTCCAATTCCACCAGATTCCGGCGGAATCCAACGAACCAAACGCCCCCTTAGTTGCAAGTAGAGGTCTCATTTACTAACCAAGCTTTGTCATTCAAGTCTCCTTCAACCACATTTATCTCTAGGGTTTCTACATTACAAACTAAAATTGTGAGTTTATACCTCCCTTTATGTCCTATTATTCAGTTGTCAAATGCAATACCCATTCATATTACATTCATGTTTAGTCACTTGAGATGTGTGACCTAATTTATAGAATTTCAATGTTAAACCCTAAGTGGGTGAGTATGCTTAGTAGACCTTATTAATCTATTATATGACAACTAAATGAGTAGGATTTTATGTCTACATGCTTGTTTGATGAGTTCATATGGAAATCGGGGTTGTTATAGTTTTGACCTAACTGCTGATAAATTTATGAGGACTAGTATGAGTAAAACGAACCTTGGTGACTATATGTTTGAGATCTTGAAAAATGTGATACCTTGAGAAATAAAGATAAACTGATATTAGCATGAAGATAAATAAAGTGTATATGTGATTATAAATGTTTATCTAATATTGATCACCTGATAAGAATGTGAATGCTACTCCTTGTGCACGAGGAGGTAGTTGTATATTATTTGGATCTTGTGTTGACCGCTATGGTTTACTAGCGAGTAGGCAATAAGGGGTCATGGACCCTTGAGGTGTAACTCGTCTAGATATGTATAGGCAATAATGTTCCATAAGACCTTGAGGTGTAACTCGACGGAGTAGGCAATAAAGGTAATAAATATGGTATGAGGTTGTGATGTCGTTATGGCATGGGAACTAAGATCGGGGCATGAGGTGTAATCCATTAACATCGTGGGGGACTCCACTTTAGTGTAAATGTCACCCCGATAGAAATGGGCCTCCCCCGTACTTCAAAGGTTATTCTTTGTATATTCACGTACAGGTACGAGATTATGGTTGTGGTGGAAACAATAAATTGTGAGACGATGGCGTTCGGTAACCCAATTCTCGTTTATTTAAAATATGATACTATTGTCTATAGATTATGCAACTTTGAAACCTCACTAGGCTTTGTCCTAACACTTGTTGTGGTTTTTGTTCCCTTACAAATTCTACTCGTGGAGGAAATTAGGAAGTGGGCTTGTCTCCGGGCAAGTAGGGGTTCTCGAAGTGCCGGTCTTTTGGGGAATTTTGTGAAGCGAGTATATAGTGAATTAGCAACACCCATTTTAATCTAGATTTGAATCAAACCTAGATTAAGTAGGTTGTTGTTATATTGATGTCCCATTATTTAATGCAAACCTCATGATGCAAACTAACCCGATTTTTGTGGGTTCTAGTTGTTTTGAATATTGGGTTTCGTTCTTTTGGAAGTTTATAATTACAGGGTGTTTGGACCTTCGTATTTTAGACGTCTTATTGCCGAATTTTCGATTTTTTTTATTCGTAAAATTTTTAGAGTGTTACAATCGCCAAGTGGGGTTCAAAATAGACTCGGTACCGGGTGTGGATCCCATTGCTAGAACTACCTATCATCTAGCCCCATCTGAGATGCAAGAAATTATGGCACAACTTCAAGACCTTTTAGAAAAGGTGTTTGTTAGACCGAGCTCGTCGCCTTGGGGAGCACCGGTGTTATTTGTGAAGAAGAAGGACGACACGATGAGGATGTGTATTGACTATAGAGAACTTAACAAGGCAACCGTGAAAATAAATACCCCCTTCCGAGGATCGACGACATGTTTGACCAACTCCAAGGGGCGGGGTGTTTTTCTAAGATCGATCTACGCTCGGGCTATCATCAAGTGAATGTGAATTAAGGTGACATTCCAAAGACGGCTTTCAGAATGAGGTATGACCATTATGAATTCTTGGTAATGCCATTTGGATTGACTAACGCACCGACGGTGTTTATGGACTTGATGAACCGAGTATGTCGACCATTCATCGACAAGTCGGTAATAGTGTCCATTGATGACATACTCGTGTACTCCAAGGACGAGATGGATCACGAGCAACACCTCCGAGAAGTCCTAGAGGTGTTGAGACGGGAGAAGTTGTATGCCAAATTTTCAAAGTGTGACTTCTGACTTCAAGAAGTCTAATTTTTGGGTCATATGGTCACCAAGGAGGGAGTGAAGGTGGATCCCTCAAAGATCGAGGCCATGATGAACTGGGAACCTCCCAAGAGCCCGTCGGAAATCCGAAGCTTTCTAGGATTGGCAGGATACTACCGGAGATTTATTCTTGATTTCTCCACGATAGCCTCATCCTTGACGACCCTAACACGAAAGAATGTGAAGTTCATGTGGACTGAAAAACAAGAAGAGGCGTTCCGAACCCTACAGAAGAAACTTTGCGAGGCTCCAATCTTATCTCTAACCAAAGGATCGGAGTATTTCATAGTGTTTAGTGACGCTTCAAAGATGGGCTTAGGATGTGTATTGATGCAAAGGGGCAAGGTGATCGCCTACGCGTCAAGATAACTTAAAGTTCACAAAATTAACTATCCCACCCATGATCTAGAGTTGGCGGCGGTAGTGTTTGCCTTGAAATTATGGTGGCACTACCTCTACGGCATGAAGTGTACACTCTATACGGACCACAAGAGCTTGAAGCACATCTTCGATCAGAAGGAGTTGAATATGAGACAAAGAAGATGGTTAGAACTGCTAAAGGATTACGAGTGTGAGTTGATCTACCATCCGGGTAAAGCAAACGTAGTGGCCAATGCGTTGAGTCGAAAAGACTACGAGGGAAGATCCCGGACCACTTTTTCAAGAATTGAGTTGGCATCGATCCTTGTTGAGAGGATTAAAGCATCACAAGCCGAAGCTTTATTGGAAGGGAATCTCAAGGAAGAAGTCATGATGAAACAACATTTACTCTTGATGGAAGATAGTCGTGGGGTAAAATTATTCAATGGGCGAGTATAGGTACCCAATGTTAGGGGCAATCGTGAACTACTCCTTGAAGACGCCCATAAGTCCAATTATTCCATTCACCCAGAGAGTACAAAGATGTATCGAGACTTAAAGCTATACTATTGGTGGCCGGTTATGAAGCTTGACGTGGAGTGCTATGTAGAGTGGTGTGTGACTTGCTTACAAGTAAAAACCGAGCATCAACGACCCTATGAAAGTCTTCAATCCCTAGAAATTCCCGAGTGGAAATGGGAGCACATCACCATGGACTTCGTGACAAAGTTGCCAAAGACCTTAAGGGGTCATGATACAATTTGGGTGATCGTTGACCGGTTGACCAAGAGCGCCCATTTCTTGGTTATGCGGGAAACCTTGCCAATGGACAAGTTAGCAAAATTGTACATTGATGAAGTGGTATCTAGGCATGGTGTGTCTTTGTCCATTGTCTCGGATTGCGACAGTCGGTTTACATCAAACTTTTGGGATGGCTTACAAAAGGAATTGGGTACAAGGGTGAAATTGAGTACGACCTACCATCCCCAAACTGACGGCCAAAGCAAGAGAACGATTCAGACGCTTGAAGACATGTTGAGGTCTTGTGTGATTGACTTCGGGGGTAATTACGACTCACACCTACCTCTGGTGGAGTTTACGTACAACAATAGCTACCACTCGAGTATTGGAATAGCTCTGTTTGAAGCCTTATATGGGCGGAAGTGCAGAACTATGGTATGTTGGCTTGAAGCGGGCGAAAATCAGTTTACTGGGCTCGAAATAGTTCAAGAGACGGCTGACAAGGTTAAGAGCATTCGAGAACGATTGAAGGTGGTGCAAGATCGGCAAAAGAGCTACGACAACAAGAAAAGGCGACTAATGGAATTTCAAGTAGGGGATCGTGTGATGCTGAAAGTGTCCCCATGGAAAGAAATTATATGGTTTGGGAAGCGTGGGAAGCTAAGTCCCTGTTTCCTTGGACCGTTCACCATGATTAAGCGCATGGGGCTCCAAGCCTACCAATTGGAACTCCCTCAGGAGATGAGTGGAATTCATAATACATTCCACATTTGTTACCTTCGTAAGTGCCTAGAAGAAGAGGAAAGCGTCATCCCACTCTCGGAGATTAGAGTGGATGAGGGAAATCATTGTATGGAGGAACCCGACACGATTTTAGAGAAAAAGACGAAGAAACTCCATCATAAAGAAGTCACATTGTTCAAGGTTCAATGAAAGCACCATCGTAGGACCAACGTGACTTGGGAAGCCGAAGAGGACATGAAGCGAAGATATCCTCACCTCTTCACCTAGCGAAGATTTTGAGGACGAAATCGCTTTCAAGTTGGGGAGGATTGTAACACCCGAATTTTTGGTAAGTGTTCATGTCCACTTTTCTATATTTCACCTTAAGAATTTAAGTATTGAGTTAGGAACGTTTTGTTTTAACCATTGGACTGACCCGAGCAGTTCAGGCCAGTAGGCGACTATGCCCGGCGATAGTGCCAGGAGCATAGCCCCGTGGCATGATCGCGACCCGTGGACCACCCACGGTACGAGTGGGGCAGAAGTGCCGACAATTGTGACATATGTCACTCTCGCTTGGCACTCTCGCGGGATTGGTATCGAGGTCCTCCCAACCCGGGCGAATATGTCGACAATTGTGACATATGTCACTCTCGTCGAGCAAGGTCGCAGACGTGCCCCTGGGCTTTAAAAGGTTGGCATACGCGATTTCTTCACTTTTATCTGATTTTGGAACCTCATAACTCATTTCTCTCTACTAATTTCTGGTGAGTTCTTCTTCCTGACCCTCTTACTTCATTTACACCTCAATTCAACATTAATGTGTTCATTTATTGCTTCCTCCAAGGTGTAAGTGTGAAGGATCCCTGGTCTCAAGGATCATTCTCAAGTAATCATTTGGTACGTTTTAGTTTCTATAAACCTCCAAGGTGAGTTCATGCACTTTTAACTTCATTCATGTACAAATCCTTATATCTTGGTAATTTTTACATACCTTTAAACTTATGTGTGAGAGTTTACTAAATCTTAACCTAAAACCTAGTTTTGGGGTTTTAGGGTTTTAGGGTCTGCTTTCATTAAATGTGTTTGGAATGAAATGAAAATGGGATTTATGGATATTGATGTTTCTCACCACATCATTGCTACCATTTTTTATTTATGAGGTTTTGATTAACATAAACCGAATTTTAGGGTTTTGAAGGGATCTAACATTTTGGGTCGAAATTGTACATTATGGCTTTATTATTGAGTGCAAGATTCAAGACAAATATTTATTAAGTCTTGGTGCTAAAAGATATCTCCACTGAGATGGTTGGAAGTCAAGGTACCAATGCCATATGTTGATTTTTAGGGTAACGTGATGTCAATTTATTATACATGATTTAGTATGGGTGTATATGATTGAGTTTTGGTTTTGGTCTTAGTGCAATGGACCCATAGGCACGGTGGTCTCGATGTCTTGGTTGTAGACATTGAGTCCACCATTTTGGCACATAATAGGCATTGGATTACCATGGTAAGTAAGGTGTGGACCTATATGGTGGGGCAGCGTCCCATGGATAATAAGATGTAATTCCATTGTGCATAAGTTCCCATTTTGGAACTTCTCAAGAATAGACCTAGAGGTGTTGACTTGATGGTTTTGAGCAATAGATTTAGAGGAGTTGAGCTCACAAAGGTAATTGATGTTGGATTATAATGTGGTTTGATTACTAGTGGTTTACCTACTTGTTTTGATTAAGCTTCCGGTTATCTAAAATGGTACATTTTCAAATGGCTTTATAATTACCGCTTTTAAATGTTTGTTCTCACTAGGCATTAGCTTAACACTTGTTTTCTTGAATGTCATGTATGACAGGTCATATTAGCGGCGGGAATTAGCGGGGTTGAGAGACGGCCAAGTGGTTGAGAGTTATCATTTTTGGAGAAATATAGACCGACGTGATTTATTTTGTTGGACATCATTTTGGAAGAATAGCGACACCCGACTGTAATCTGAATTAGCCTGATTTAGATTAATAAGTTGTCGATTTATATCATTTATTTCATTTGGGTTTGTAAACGCTGTACTATTTCCCCGATTATAGGGTGACACGCTTAATCTAATAAGATGTCTTTTTTGCATATATTCAGGTTTAAATTGGCCCTTATTTTTAGGGTGTTACAGCCACTGTATATAACAAATAGCAGAGGCGGATTAAGTTATTTTAAAGGATAACAACACCATTTAAACATAAAACTAAAAGCTATAAAAAGAATCATATAAACATGGAAGAGTAGTTGGTTGGTCCCTCACTTTTACATGAGAAGGTCAAGGGTTTGACCCTTTTTTCCTTGCTTCTGTCCACCAATGTTTTTACAAAATATATACAAACATAAAATTTAAAGCTAAAACATCTGGAAATATGCTAAAAGGAATACTTGAACCCACATACTCTCAAGCAAGAAACCTTTATTCAGCTACTCGATCTTTAAAACTTGGTTTAGTTTAATTTTAAGAAACATAAGGGCACATAACAAGGGTGGACCTATTTATGTTCGAGCAGGATCCTATACACATACCCATCTGAATTTCACGATTAAATTTTTTTGGGTATTAAAGGTGCACCCGTTAAACTTTGAATGGTGCTTCGAGGATATTAGAAAATACAAGGAACACCAAGAAAAAAACCCGAAAAAGTCCCTCTAAATCAACCAAAAATCCAAAAAGAATTTCTCTACATCAACAAAAAAAACCGAAAAAGTCCATTGGAACCAACAAAAAAAACTAAAAAATATCTTAAAACGGTGGAATTTGGCTAAAAACACATCAGGCGACTTTTGTGTACCTTTGGGTCACTTTTAAGTGCACCCACTCGGCAAAAATAGTCGGGTGTCGCTATTCTTCCAAAATGGTAAGTCATCCAAATCATATGTGACGATCAACAAATCTTCAAAAGGACCGCTCTCGACCACTTGGTCGCCTACTCAATCACGACGAGCCCCACCGCTAAGATGACCTGTCATACATGACAACCAAAGAAACAAGTGTTAGGCTAAAGCCTAGTAAGAACAAATAAATTAGAGATGGAAATCAAAAACCCATTTGTAGTTATACGATGCATATAGCCGTGAGCTAGATAAAAGCAAACAAGTAAACCATTAGTGATCATAACATGGTACAAATAAACACCAATCACTTATGGAGCTCAACTCCTCTAAGTCTATTGCTCGAAAACATCAAGTCAACCCCTCTAGCGTTATTCTTGAGAATCCCAAAACGGGAACTCATGCACAATGGAAATTACATCTTACTGCACATGGGACGTTGCCCGACCATATAGGTCTACACCTTACTTACCATGGTGAACCAAATGTCCAAAACGAGACATTTGGAACACCGTGCCCATGGATCCATTGCACTAAAACCAAGACTAACACAAACTAAAATTCATCAATCTCATACCAATAATTATACATAAGCAATTTATCAATATAATGTGAGGAAACCCACATAATCAATTCAACCATTTGTAGATACAAGGTTTATCTTCAATAATCAAGTCACAATTTATATTTTTAAATCAAAAATTCAAACCTTCTCAAAACCCTAGTTTTACTTGGATCTATTCAAGATTCCATAAACAAAGATGTAACACCCGTAATTTCGGGTTATCTCACGTTACCTTAAATTATGTTGAGCATTCAATAACTTGCATTAGTGTATCTTTGTTTGGAAATCTATGTTGCTCTGGCCAACTTTCCTCGTCGAAAAATCGGATTAGTTCGGGTCGAAGTCGCGCCCAAAGGACCTGGGGCGACTATGCCCGGCGACTATGCCACCTGGGCATAGTCGCGTGTCAATGTCGCAGGTAAGGAGGGGTTTTCTGGATAGAAGTCAGTGAGGGGGGTCTCGGCGGAGACAATGCCCCACAACTATGACCAGGGCAATATCATCGGTCATAGTCGCCGACGGGGCCAAGCCTCTTAAAAACTCAGATTTCGGGATTTTCAGTTTAGTGGATTTTTGGAAGCAGATTTGGAGGGTTTTCAGCTGCGATTTTGGTAAGCCCCAAACCCTAGTTTCACCTTCTTAATTTATGGTTATACAAGGTGCATTAATGAGGATTTAATGCTTCTCTAGGGTTGGCCCTTGTGAAGAGTACTTTTGCATCAATCTCCCAAGCTTTCATCTCTCCATTTCCTCTCCTAGGGTTTTGGTTTCTTTTAAGAAATCACCAAAGTGAGTGTACTTTGACTCTTCTACTCATATATGTGCTCAATAATGTACTAATAACTACCTTTACTATCTTTTATTTATTGAATGGATTAGGGGAAGTTTAACCTAAAATCCCATTTTGGGTGATGTCTCAAATGATGAGTAAAGTTGGAGGGAATACTTGAACTTGGCTTATGTTAAGTCGTATATGTAAGGGTAGGACATATATTGGTCCATTTGACATTTTGAAAATAGGCTAAAGACCCGGTTTGGGTTGATGTCACAAATAGGCTAAAGACCCGGTTTGGGTTAATGTCACAAGTGGGCTAAAGACCCGGTTTGGGTTGATGTCACAAGTGATGTCACAAGTAGGCTAAAGACCCGGTTTTGGTTGATGTCACAAGTAGGCTAAAGACCCTGTTTGGGTTGATGTCACAAGTAGGCTAAAGACCCGGTTTGGGTTGATGTCACAAATAGGCTAAAGACCCGGTTTGGGTTGATGTCTCAAATGGCTAAAAATCCAGTCTGGGTTGATGCTATTAAACTAATTAGCTTGGTCTGAAATATAAATGTGATTACGAAAGAATATTGTAACTCATGCTTAATGACAGGTGTTGTGGCTTGGCTGGGAATTATAAATACTTGGATAGACACATGTCGTAATTACGTTTATTAATTAACTGGAAGTTATATGTTCTCACTAGGCTCTCGCCTAACACTTGTTTCTTTGGTTGTCATGCATGACAGGGCATCCTAGTGGCGGGAACCTTCGGGAATGAGTGATCGATCACGTGATCGAGAGTGGTCGATCGCGTGATCGAGATCGGTCCTTTTGGGAGATCTAGAGATTGATATATATACGCTTGATAGTTACACATTTTTGGAAGGATATCGACACCCGACCGTAATCTAATTAACAATTTAGATTATTAGGTTGTCGTATTCATATTCTTCATTCTTTTGAGTTGTATAGACTATACTATATTCCCCGTTTCGGGACGATACTTTGGGATCTATTTGACAGGTTATTGTTTAACCAGGTTTCGCTCAATTTATAGCCGTCATATTGCCGAAATTTCGAATTTTATTTCCTCTGATTTTTAGGGTGTTACAAGTTGGTATCAAAGCATTAGTTTAAGTGAACTAGGTATGAATGTAGAATACCTAGACTTAAGTTGTGAATTTAAGTTATGATTGAGTGAGATTGGGTAGAACTCTTAAGATAGGATGGTCTTAGAGTCGACGGAAACTACACAAATTGAAAGTTATGGTAATGGTGATGAAAATTCTTATGTATTGCATGTTCATAATTTCGCTTAGCTAACGTTATTATGAGGAATGTGTTACAGATTCCAGAGGTAACAAACGTGGAATGTGTTATAGATTCCAGTCATTTTCGGAGGGAGTTCCAATTGGTAGGTTTGAAGTCCTACACATTTAATCACGGTGTATGGCCCAAGGAAACGGGGACTCAACTTCCCACGCTTTCCAAACCTGATTATTCCCTTCCAAGGGGACACTTTTAGCATAACATGGTCCCCCACTTGGAACTCTATCGGTTACCTCTTCTTGTCGGCATAGCTCTTCTGTCGATCTTGAGCCGCCTTCAAGTGCTCGCAGATACCTTTAATTATAGCGAAATTAAGAATTTTCGGAGGTAACAAACATGGAATGTGTTATAGATTCCACTCATTTTCGGAGGGATTTCCAATTGGTAGGTTTGAAGTCCTACACATTTAATCACAGTGTATGGCCCAAGGAAACGGGGACTCAACTTCCCACGCTTTCCAAACCTGATTATTCCCTTCCAAGGGGACACTTTTAGAATAACACGGTCCCCCACTTGAAACTCTATCGTTCGCCTCTTCTTGTCGGCATAGCTCTTTTGTCGATCTTGAGCCGCCTTCAAGTGCTCGCGGATACCTTTAACCTTGTCCTCCATCTCTTGAACGATTTCGGGCCCGACGAACTGCTTCTCTCTCGTCTCAAGCCAACATACGGGAGTTTGGCACTTTCGTCCATACAATGCTTCAAATGGTGCCATCTTAATACTCGAGTGGTAGATATTTTTGTATGTGAACTCCACCAAAGGTAGGTACGAGTCCCAACTACCCCCGAAGTCGATCACACAAGATCTCAGCATGTCTTCAAATGTCTGAATTATCCTCTCACTCTGGCCATTGATTTGGAGATAATAGGCCGTACTCAACTTCACGCGCGTGCCAAACTTCTTTTGCAAACCATCCCAAAAATGTGACGTGAACCGACTATCACAATTCGAGACAACAGATAGTGGCACGCCATGGCGAGATATCACTTCATCAATGTACAACTTGGCTAGCTTGTCCATAGGTAGAGTTTCACGCATGGCCAAGAAATGGGCGTTTTTGGTCAAGTGATCCACTATCACCCAGATTGTGTCATGACCCCTTAAGGTCTTTGGCAATTTCGTCACGAAGTCCATAGTGATATGATCCCATTTCCCTTCTGGAATCTCCAAAGACTGTAAACTCCCATAAGGTCGTTGGTTCTCGTCCTTCACTTGCAGACAAGTCACACATCGCTCTACATAGCGCGCCACATCAAGCTTCATGACTGGCCACCAATAGTGTAATTTCAAATCTCGGTACATCTTCGTGCTTCCCGGATAGATAGAATATTTTGACTTGTGGGCATCCTCAAGAAGAAGTTCCCGATTTCCCCCGATCTTGGGCACCCAAACACGCCCGTTGAATAGCTTTACTCCTCGACTTTGTTCCATCAAAAGTAAATGTTGTTTTGACATAACTTCCTCCTTGAGGTTCTCCTCTATCAAGGCTTCGGCTTGCGATGATTTGATTCGGTCAATGAGTGTTGACACCAACTCGATTCGTGAAAAGGTAGCTCGAGAACTTCCCCCATAGCCTTTCCGACTCAAAGCATCGGCGACGACGTTTTCCTTACTCGGATGGTGAAACAACTCGCAATCGTAATCCTGTAGTAACTCCAACCACCTCCTTTGCCTCATATTCAGTTCCCTTTGATCAAATATATGCTTCAAACTCTTGTGGTCCGTGTAGAGAGTGAATTTTGTACCGTAGAGGTAGTGTCGCCAATACTTCAAAGCAAACACCACTGTCGCCAATTCCAAATCGTAAGTAGGGTAGTTGATTTCATGCACCTTGAGTTGCCTTGATGCGTAGGCAATCACCTTTCCTCTTTGCATTAGAATACAACCCAAACCCATCTTCGACGCATCACTATATACTACAAAATCTTCCGATCCTTCGGGCAATGATAAGATTGGAGCTTCACAAAGCCTCTTTTGTAAAGTTCGAAACGCCTTATCTTAACTCTTGGTCCACACGAACTTCACGTTCTTTTGGGTTAGGGCCGTCAACGATGAAGCTTTCTTGTAAAAATCTTAGATGAATCTCCGGTAATATCCCGCCAAACCCAGAAAACTTCGGATCTCCGACGGGCTCTTGGGAGGTTCCTAATTCATCATGGCCTCGATCTTTATGGGGTCCACCTTTACCCCTTCTTTGGTGACTACATGCCCCAAAAACTGCACTTCCCGAAGCCAAAAGTCGCACTTTGAAAACTTTACATAGAGCTTCTCCCGTCTTAACACTTCTAGGACTTTTCAGAGATGTTGCTCATAATCCGCCTCATCTTTGGAGTACACTAGAATGTCGTCAATGAACACAATTACCGACTTGTCAAAGAATGGTCGGCACACTCGGTTCATCAAGTCCATAAATATCGTTGGTGCGTTGGTTAGGCTAAACGACATTACTAGGAACTCGTAATGGCCGTATCGCATCCTAAATGTCGTCTTCGGAACGTCGTCCTTCTTCACCTTCACTTGATGGTATCTCAATCGAAGATCGATCTTCTAGAAACAACTCTCGCCTTGAAGTTGGTCAAACAAGTCATCGATCCTTGGAAGTGGATACTTGTTCTTCACCGTCACCTTGTTCAATTCTCTGTAGTCGATACACATCCGCATCGTGTCGTCTTTCTTCTTAACGAACAACATCGGAGCTCCCCAAGGAGACGATCTCAGTCTTATGAAATGCTTCTCAAGAAGTTCTTGGAGTTGAGTCATCATCTCTTGCATCTCAGAGGGAGCTAACCTATAAGGAGCTCGAGCAATCGGAGCCGCCCTCGAAACAAGGTCAATCCATAACTCCACTTGGCTATTGGGTGGCAAGGTGGGAAAGTCATCCGGGAAAACATCGGAGAACTCATGCACCACTCTTACATCTTCAATCTTTCTCTTCTCGGGTTTGGTATCTATCGCGTAAGCCAAGAAGGATGAACATCCTTTTGCTAAACACTTCCGCACCTTAGCGATAGAAATGACTACCACTTCGCCTTTCCTTCTTTCACCATAGATTACTACCGCCTCGCCATCCGACATGGGTAATCGGATCAACTTCTTGGAGCACACGATCTTGGCTTGGTTCTCCGCTAGCCAGTCCATCCCAACCACCACATCAAACCCGCCAATCAACATGGGCAATAAGTTGATGAAAAACTTCTTCCCTTCAATCTCAAGGGTGCAATTCTTCAAAACCTCAAGAATTACTACTTGGCTACCATTCGTTATTTCTACCATTATAGCATCTTCTAAACTACCAATGTGCATGACAAGCTTTTGATAAAATGCAACGGATATGAAAGAGAAGTTGGCACCCGAGTCAAATAACACACGCGTAGGTACGGAGTCTAGGAGAAACGTACCCGATACCACATCGGTGGATGTCTTGGCTTCATTCGCTGTCATCTGAAAGGCTCTTCCGGGCGCTCTCAGAGGATCCACTTTCTTCACACCAGCTCCTCCGACTCTTTGCATTCGAAGCACATCTGTCCTTTGACCGAACAATCCCTAAAATCATTTCCCAGCTTTCCATACTTATAGCAAGTTCCGGGAACAAAATTGCATAGGCCGAAGTGTTTGCTTCGGCACTTGGAACACCACCTAGCATCACGCCTAGGATCGGCCCCTCGGTGGTTGTTGTTGCTAAATGGTCTTGGTTTCTTGGAGGTCATAGAATTTACCTCCAACTTTCTCTTCTCCACTAAGCGGCTACCCTCTTCCTTACCTCGGTTGTAGGCGTCTTCCATCAATTGAGCTTCTTCAATCGCCTCACGAAGAGTGGAGGCCTTTAACACTCGGACCATTGACATCATATCTGAGGGAAAGCCCTTGATGTAAGCTTTAATCTTTTCCTTCTCGGTTGGGACTAGGTGTCCCACCAATCCCAGTTTATCCATGAATTGTCGGTTATACTCTTTCATCGACAAGTTGCTTTTTTTCAA
Source organism: Arctium minus (assembly GCA_954870635.1). Lineage (NCBI taxonomy): Eukaryota > Viridiplantae > Streptophyta > Magnoliopsida > Asterales > Asteraceae > Arctium > Arctium minus. Next base: position 67,933,689 of record OX941092.1, on the reverse strand, counting down.
TTTCCAGAAATCCTCTTCAATCCGGTTCATTGATCTTTCATTGCAATATTCCTCTAACAGTTTCTTCTTGAACGTCTTCCATGACAACCTCTTCAGAACAGTGGCCTCAATAGAAGTGGAATAGACATTCCACCAAGTGAGGGTCGCCCCTCTCAACATTTAGGATCCAAACTTAGCTTTTTGGTTCTCACCGTATTCACTAGTCCGGAAGTCTTACTCCATTTCCCGGACCCAATTCATGCACAAGATCGGATCATCAGCGCCTTTGAATTTGGGTGGTCAACAACTCATAAAAGTTTTGTAGGAACAGGTCTTCCCTTCTGGTCTTGTATCCAAGGTCACGGGACCTTCCGTAGGGATCTCGTTTCCTGTACCCCCGGATCCCGCCATTATAACATTATCGGAAACGGTCTCATGTCTACGGTTTTTGGTGTCCCTGTCCTCCAATAGCTTTAAGAATAATTCTTGTTGTTGTGTCATGGCCTTGTTCATGGACAACATCATTCGATCCATCATTCGAGTTTCTGCCGTCACCTCTTCCATGATAGGTTCCGACGTCTCTAGATTGCGTCGGGGAATGCGCTCGATTCTTCCACCTAACACCTCATTTAGACGGGGAGGTTCTTCCGCCCCAGTCACCCATGGTTGGTCGGCCATAGATGTTGTTGCTTTGGGGCCCTCCGGTCTATTCCGGGTATTAACCATTTCAGTCTGCCATTTACATGCGAGAATTGGGGTGAGAAACAGGCTATAAGAATTTTAACATAAGGAAATATACTACTACATTCATCATTTGTTATAACAACAGTAGATCAAGCATACTTACGTAAAACATCTTCATAATAACGTTAGCTAAGTGAAATTATGAACATATGATACGTAAGAATTCTCGTTACCATCACTACAACTCTTAATTAGCGTAATTTTCGTCGACTCTAAGACCATCCTATCTTAAGAGTTCTGCCCAATCTCACAAGTCATAGCTTACAACTTCAGCTTAAGTCTAGGCAGCTTACATTCATACCTAGTTCACTTAAACTAGAGCTCTGTTACCAACTTGTAACATCCTAAAATTTAGGGTCAATTTAAAATTTGAAAATTCGGCAATATGACGTCTATAACTGGAGGAAACATGCACACCCTATCATAGGGTCAATTAAAACATGAATAATACTGTAATGACATTTAAAAACTAAAGTGTATCACCCTAAAACGGGGAATTAAAGTGCGGCGTATACAAGCCCAATGGAATGAAGAATAATAATCAACAACCTAATAATCTAAGTTTATCAAAATAGATTATAGTCGGGTGTCGCTATTCTTCCAAAATGGTAAGTCCTTAAAATCATATGTGTCGGTCAACAAATCTTCAAAAGGACCGCACTCGACCACTTGGTCACCCACTCAATCCCGACGAGCCCCACCGCTAAGATGACCTGTCATACATGACAACCAAAGAAACAAGTTCTAGGCTAAAGCATAGTGAGAACAAATAAATTAGAGATGGAAATCAAAAACCCATTTGTAGTTGTACGGTGGATATAGCCGTGAGCTAGATCAAAGCAAACAAGTAAACCATTAGTGATCATAACATGGTACAAATAAACACCAATCACTTACTGAGCTCAACTCCTCTAAGTCTATTGCTCAAAAACATCAAGTCAACCCCTCTAGGTCTATTCTTGAGAATTCCAAAACGGGAACTCATGCACAATGGAAATTACATCTTACTACCCATGGGACGTTGCCCGACCATATAGGTCCATACCTTACTTACCATGGTGACCCGATGCCTATTATGTGCTAAAGTGGTGAACCTAATGTCCAAAACGAGACATTGGAAACACCGTGCCCATGGATCCATTGCACTAAAACCAAGATTAACACAAACTAAAACAACAACATGGTTTTAAGTTGATCAATCTCATACCAATAATTGTACATAAGCAATTTATCAATATAAAGTGAGGAAACCCACATAATCAATTCCACCATGTGTAGATACAAGGTTTGTCTTCAATAATCAAGTCATAATTCATATTTTTAAATCAAAAATCCAAACCTTCTCAAAACCCTAGTTTTACTTGGATCTATTCAAGATTCCATAAACAAATATAATGATGTTAGAACATGTAAATACATTTAACATCCTTAAATCATAGGCCAAATACCTTTCTAAATACTTTCATCCACAATCAAAGCCCCAAAATCTCTTAAAATCGACTTTTCGGTCAAGAGTTTGCCAAATCCCAAAACTCCATGGTTTGTAAGTATGTAAAAGTTCAAATATTAGAAGATTACTATGTAGGAAGTGTAAAACATGTATGTACTCACCTTGTTGGGAAATATGAACAAACCCTAGATGAGATCTTGAGAGAAGAATATGGTAGGAGACTTGAAACTTCAAGCACTAACTCTTAACCACAAAGACCAACTTAAATCAAACCCATAAATGCATATAAGATACCCATTTGGTAGCATTGAATGAAGATAGAGTGAAACCCTACCTTTAGACCCTTCCAAAATCGCATCCAAGAAGCTCCAAAATGAATAAATGAGATAAAAATCGGTTTGAGAAGCATTTAAGAGCCTGGAGGCCGACCGCGACAGTGCCTCGCAACAATGACATGGTCATTCTCGCTTGGCATTATCGCCCGAGTTCAGTACCTCTCGGTACACTCTCGGCAAATTTGCCCTACGAGAGTGACACATGTCGTTCTTGCGGTCATTGTCGCCCCCGTCCCCTCTTTCACGGTACATTCCATGCGATGGTGTCCCACGAGAGTGACCCCTGTCACAATCGCGGGCACAGTCGCCCCGGGTGTACGGAAGCCCGTTTTCTCCTGTTTTCGACTTGATGAACTTTCGATCTCAACCCTAGTTCCGTAATTAAGAATTATGAACGGATTAGAGATTACACTAAATAAAGAGATACTCGATAAGGACGTACCAAAATCACGAGTGTTACACATGACAAATAGTTGTCAATATCGATCAAGATGGAAACAGGGTTGTTATTAACGAGCTAGATAAAGAGCTTTCAAGATATGCTTTATGTCTTATCTCTTGAGGAAATATGGAGAATTTTCAGTTCCACGCTCTCTCATATCCATCTTCATGCAATGACTTTGCAACTCTACCTCTCGAATAAACAGTTTGTAAGGTTTTCAGATAATGATATAATGACAGATTGTTGATAGAGAAAGCGAGAAAGATAAGAGAATAATGTTAATTGCCTTTTTCAAAGGAATAGAGTAGATACGAGTACAAGATATTATTTGTATAAAGATTTTCCAAAATTTTATACATGGAATACAAGTTCACGCCAAGGGAATCATCAGAAACAAAAATCAATAAGAGGACGATTGATTGTTGCTTATCCGGTTGAAGAATAGTGGTTCTATCTATGTCAAAAAAAATCATATTAGTGGACCTACATGCTTTGAAGATCTTTATACAATCAACAAGTTATTACACCCAACATTTCGAAAAGAGGATCTAGAGAGGGTTAATAGAGACCGATGATAATCTATCTCCATGTCTTGCGAAGGCCTCCGTATTTCAATTTCCCAACGCTCTTAGAAGGGTATTCATGACAATATTGATTTATTATGAACCGTGAGATGTTTACAAGTTATGAAATGAATATTGTGATTCACTTTTTGAAGATTACATGTGGAGATATGATAGTGTTTACTAGATATGGTCCTCACATACATCATGATCTTTCTACAGTCGATGTGTAAGAATCAGAATGATGTTGATCTTCCAAGGGTAAATACAAATGTCAATTTACAAGACAAAGGTTTTCGTGGGGTATAAGAAGAGTACTCCATTGTTGTTGAAAATGAACACTTGCGAGAAATAGACTATCTGAATTTAGACCAGAAATCCGCTTTATGAGGCATGTTGAGAATGACTTTTCGGGTATGTTCTTCCTAGATGGTTCTGGTGGAACTGGAAAAACTTATTTGTACAAAGCTTTGTTCGTTCTCGGGGTCTTATTGTACTTGCGACAACTTTATCGGGCGTTGCGGCTAATAACATGCACGGGAGGAGAACTGCATACCCTCGATTCAAGATTCCCCTCAATTTGTATAATAGCTTAGTATACAACATAAAATAACATAGTGGACTTGTCAACTAATTTGGGATGCAAGATTAATCATTTGGGACGAAACTTCGATAGCTAAGTGGTAGGCGGTGGATGCACTCGATAGAACAATGCAAGAAACTCATAGGAAACAAGTTTCCATTTAGTGGAAAGATAATGGTAATGGGAGGTGATTTTAGACAAGTGGTGTTGGTCATCCGTCATAGTAACCGAGAAGAAATTGTAGACTCCATGTAACACCCATTTATTTTTTTTCATAAGTGTTACTTAATCTAAAACAATTCTCCAAATTACTCCAAAATAACGGCTAAATTAAAACCGTTTACAGCGGAAGACTTTAAAATAATAAATATGTAACTTAACTGCTAATCCGTCCCATACTGGATTGCGTTACAAATTTATCTACCATAGATGTCGCAACATATATATTGAACTTAAATAGGCTAGGCGAGTCTCTATGTGTGCCATTTTTCCCTCGTCCAACCTGAAACCTTCAATCCCTGAGATGCATACTATAGTCAGCTTATAAAGCTCAGTGATTTCATGGTTTGCGTGAGTGAAATCACATCTTGTCACACATATCAAACATGCAAACTTTGCATAAAATAATATTCATTTTCTAAAAAATGCAACACCAAAAGAAATGAGACCTCATAACCGTCTCCTCGAGTAAGGACTGATATGTTGCAAGCATTCCCTGGTGTGTACGGCTCACCTATAGCCCATAACCCATTACGGGGTCGTGCTGCCGGAAAACCCTCCAGTGTGACAAACCAAACCAACATCCCACATTCTGTACCATGCACCATTTGTACGATGTAAACCAACTGAAAATCCAAGCATGCTAAATACGTTTAAAAACCGGAAAACAATTAGCATGCATGCTCCACAAAACTCCACATACATGTAAACATATACCAATGACATTATTTACATCATTATCATGCATAACATTCACCATATAAATCATATAATGCTCAAAATACATTTGTACGTATGTATGCATCCCAGTGTAAGTCTCATGAAGACTCACCGATTGCGTAGATCAACTATCGATAGCTTCTGACGGAAGACCTACACATTTTATACCACAATATCTAATCAATGACTAAATTATCCAAAAGTCAATTTATGGTCCAACTCGACCCGACCTAAAGTCAAACTCAATTTTTGAGTCTCCAAACCTGTTCCAAATAGCTCAATACGACCACATCATTGAAATCCATGTGGGTCATATGAGTTAAAATTCAACCCTCGGGTCAACTCAGTCAACCCTCGGGTCAACTCAGTCAACCCCGATCAACTATAATCAAAACCCAAGTCTATAACTCGACGACGTCTTAAAACGTTAATTTAACCCTTCTAAAATTTTATAAATCTACATTCCGAATTAAAGTGTCCCAATAATTATTTTAATCCGATAACGACACTTTAATCTTATAATTAAAGTCATCTAAACAATTAAACGACTTATTATAAACACATCTCCCAAGTAGATATATAATTTATTTAAACCTCCTATTTTTCCAAATTTAAATGTTCGATAATAACTATCCTTTATACGACGCCAAAAATATTATTCTAAAAATCACCTAAATAAATAAATGATTTCTTGTAACTTTCCCAAAAATAATTCATTAAAATACCAAATCCCAAAACTTGAGGTCATTTCAAAAAAAATTATAAAGTAAATACATAAAGTATTGCTAAAATACTGATTCCCTAGTTGTAAAGGCATTTTGGTAACTTTATAAGTCCCAATAAATAAAAGCGAGCCAAGATTTACATTTTGTAAATCCATCAAAACTTTTTAAATTTCCAGAAAAATTATGATACTAAAATGAAATATGTAGAACTCAAGGGGTTGTAGGATAATTTTGTTAAAACTTAAATCATTACTTGTGATATATTAATTGGATTTCCGTACACCAAAGTAAACAAAGAAACTCTTTAACCCATTCGTCAACACGTGGGTTGTATGTTATGAAGGTTCTAGGTTCAAGCCATGCTACACTCTTTTTGTTTCTTTTTTTTTATAAATAAATAAAAGAAAAACAAAATAACCCAGCAGCCATCAAATACAATTTTTAAAACTTTTAAACTCAAAATTGATCATTTCTTGTCTATTTTTCTTCGTTATTTTCGCACCAAACTCTTGGTAACATTTTACCAACATTTTGACATAAATGATACAAAATTTTTCATCAAGAAATGAGTTCCATTTTCTCATTTAAAGTTGAGGTCTGAAAACTAAACTCAACAACTTTGGACACTAATTTAAACCATAAAAACACAAATCTGAGACAAAAGACTACTAGAGTTCAATAGACCTCTTAAAAACAAAGCCATAGATCTAAATATCATAAGATTTAGTTAAGTATTTTACCTCAAATGTGGAGAAAATAGAACCAAAACTTATCCATGCTTTCCTTCGAGAGCTTTCGTTTATAAAGGAAAATGGAGGTATGAACCAGGAATTATAGCAACTTACATACATATATTAAAATTTGGTGGAAAAAAAGTCAAAATAAATAGTACATCCTTACACCTGCACATTGCATTGACCACATTGAATAGTACATCACCAAATGAGATTTTCTAATTTTATTACAACACAAGTCCCTCAAATTTGGACCATTTATTGTTTTGCCCCTTGCAACTTACTACAAATTACAGTTTACCCCCTATTGACAAATAACTTTAACATTTTCCATGTAAATGAATATAAACTCTTTCATTCATTTATCACTTTTATTAAATGGCATACATGACCCATTTCAACTATTTCTTCTTCTTCATTATATATATATATATATATATATATATATATATATATTTGGTTCAATAAAATAAAATTCAATTTATTTTATTTTCCTTTCCTTTTTCCTTTCATATTTATTTGTTTACCTCATTTTGGGGTGTCAAAAATCTTCCCTCCTTTAAGAAATTTCGTCCTCGGAATTATAGTGGTTAGACTGTTGAGGATTTTTTTAGGCCTTGTCTAATATTCGGCTACCATGTCATTTCTGAATCTCAAGGATTCCAATTTCATTAACACTGTCAGTAGTACCAAATGTGTACTCTTGTTCCCTTAATCGTTACGTTTTCTTTACTAACACTTCGACTGTCTCCTTTATATAAGTGAGTGGGTTGTTAACGTCGACACTTTCCAGATTAATGATATCTGACTCATCATCTAAACGTTTCCTTGAATTCGACACATGAAAAGTGTCGATAATTTAACTTGTAACTTTATGGCCGACTTGGTTGATGGACTACTTTATCAACTCTTCCAACTAAATCTTCAGTCCAACATACTTTGAAGTTTATTTACCTTACTCACCACATATGACTATGCACTTTCAAAGCGATGACTTTAAATCGTTTAGCCCCTTGCCTGAAACTCTAGGGTCTACATCACTCATTACCATAACTTTTCATGTACCATGTATTTCTAATATACCCATGTCGTTACTTTACTCATTACTGGTAACATGCTTGACTATTGCACTTTTATGCATATGAACTTGCTTTGTCTCGTTGCATCATTACTAAGTCTAACTCGGACTTCGAGGTATCACTTGAAAACTACAAGGTTTTCTAGTACTTCTGGCAACCATCAAATTTACACATAACTTCACCTTTGCTTTCAATACTGAAAGACCTGATGTTTTTTACCCCAATCTAATTTATTGTGCCTATATGTCAATGCTCACACAAAATCTGTAACTTAGAGAACTCTGGATGAATCCTTAACAATGATCTAGAACCAACATAAACTTTTATCCCAGTTACTAATATTGGCTGATTTAAATCTACAGAACCTTTGAGTTTGTTGCATTTTACTTAGATGTCTTTCTTGTCAACTACATGACCAAGAAAACGGAGACTTTGCATCTATAACTCACACCCTTTTTTTTTCATCTTATATTCTTTCACGGTTGTGGGACCAACTTTTATTGTTATACATGTTTAGCCTTATTTCTTGAATAATTGAGTGCACTGCAACTAACGATGATAACAACTTCTCCAAACGTGGTATACACACTACGTTCACTAGGTCCATAACGCTACTGTTGCGTTTCTCAACCCAGATGGCATTACTGAAAACCCATGGTTTTGAACTAAAAGTTATATGAGCAAATGTTACTCCAAAACACATAACATATAAGTCAATCTGAACTACTGAATTTGATGTCTAAAAGCCTCTGAACATATTGTATTTAAGCGAAATACAAATCTAGACACTTTCGAGATCTTAACTCTCTTAGAGTAGTGTGGGCGCCATCTATCCATATGGACCAACCACGTATAATGATAATAGTATGCACTAGTTACATAGGTAAGTTAAACAAACATGTGGTTATATAGGTATCCTTCCAGTACGTGTACCATTTATGCATTTTCGCAGTGACATACTTGAATTACTGGTATCTCGGTACATAACCCTTCACACACATGCCCAATCTTAACATGCATAACTAAAGCTAACTGATATATGAAATCATTCAAGTTCTAACCAAGACTGTTGGTGCTATCAAATAGGTTTTTCTTTTACGTTTCTAAATATGAAGGTTATTAAAGTCAGATTTTATAGTAATCATTGTATTTATAATCTTGTAGCTAATACTGTGTACTGAGCGCTTTTCTATCTTGTTTTGGCCAAGGGTATTTAAGGCCCTTGTGTCTTGTCTTGTTGAATAACTTCTGCGCTGATATTGAATATACAGTACTTTTGCGTCTCATACTTTCTCTCTCTACTTTCTCTCTCTATAGATTTAGATCGATCTTGGATTATCAATTGGTATCAGAGCCAATCTAATTCTGAGAGATTTGAGAGAAACAATTTTCAATCTAAATTTGTTATTAATTCAGAGAATTTGATCGATTTTCTTGATCTCGATCAAGAAAATCTCATTTTCTGAATTTTTTACAAATTTTTACTGAAATTTGATCGAATTTTCTTGTAAATTGATTCGTTGGATTCGTATTCACTGTTAGATCAATTTTGTTTCACATCGATTCGCAAGAAAATCGGTTTTTGGAGGTCAATTTCAAGGTTTACGAGATATTAGTTTGTTCAACGTCAGGCTACTGTTCGTTCATTGAGTTCTTTATTTTTACTGTTTATGCTTGAAATTGGTTGTACATTTTGATTAGAAAAGTGTAATCGATCATATATGAGTGGTTAAAAACCATTAGATTTGAGTTTGTGTTCAGATTTAGAAGGTTTTATCTCAATTTGCGCTAGATCCATCTTTTGCGCCAGTTCTTCCTAGTTTGCGCCATCTTCATCTTCTTGAAGATTGTCTTATTCGACTAAGTCTTCAAGAGGTTTGCGCCAGATCATCGATTTTTGCGCCAGTTCTTCAAGGTTTTCGCCAACATCAATCAGTTCATCAGGGGTTAAGTTTCTAGTGCAAAAGTCAGAATCTCGCCACCTTAAGTAGCGCAAATCTCAACTTAGCGCCACTTCATATAGCGCAAATCTCAAACTTGTGCCAGCCTCTCTCTGCTTCCAGACTTAGCATTTTCTTAGTTTACTGACTTTATGGAGATTTCAAAAGTTTCTCTTCAAGCTCAGATTTACAAGAACGACATCATGATGTCGTTGGGAACGGACACTCGTCCTCCAGTTTTGGTCAACGAGAATGAGTTCCCTCAATGGCAAGATCGGTTCATTAATTTCATCGAGCGTCAAGCAAACGAAGAAAACATGATGAAGTCACTCACTCAAAGACCTTTCGAAAATCCCTTGAAAGAGATTCCTGCGACTGCAAATACACCGGCTGCTATGATTTTGAAGCCTACCGACGAGTACACAGCCGAAAAGACTTTGCGATATAAAGTCGATCGTGAGATAAAGTCTAATCTGATCCTAGCCTTGCCAAATTCTATCTACAACCGGATTGAATGTTACAAGAACAATCCAATGCTGATGTGGACACAGTTAGAGAAGATTATGCTTGGATCAGCGGTTGCAACACAACTCCGGCAAACGTGCTACATGAACAACTTTGAGGAGTTCAAAGCCAAGGACGGTGAGTCTCTGAAGAATGTCTTCGACAAGTTCTAGGAGTGCTGAACGATATGCACAAGATCAAAGTGACCAAGACTGAGTTAGAGACTAATATGAAGTTCCTCAACGCTCTTCAGCCAGAATGGAACAAATCATGCCACCGATTGAGGAACGATGTCCGGGTCTCTACCATGCAAATCCAAGAGCTTTATGAGATTTTGATGACATATGAGAGCATCGTCAAGGAGAAGAAAACCAAGCTTGATAAGAAGAACAAGCCGAAGACAGTGGACCCGATTGCACTCCTTGCGAGCCAATTGGCTGAACAAGCATTGTCTAAGAATGCTTATGACGGGGCCACTGATGATGATGATGGCGAGGCGCTAGAGAAAGCGATGATTCTTCTCTCCGAGCACTACAACAAGAAGTTCCAGCATCGTTCGGGTTCCAACAACCTTCGCTTCACTTCGGGGTCTAAAAAGTACGAGCCTGCCAAAGTGCCCGAGCCTAAGATAGCTACTGTGTGCTTCAACTGTGGAAAGTCGGGTCACATCGCAAAGAAGTGTCGAGTAAAGGTGGTTCGGGATTTGGCGTATTACCGGAAGAAGATGGAACTTGCTGAAAAGAGAGAGATCGGAACCATCTTGCTAGCTGAAGAAGAGCATTGGCTATATCACTCCGAGAACGAAGTTGAAAATGAGGAAACTGTTGCCACGTGCTTCATAGGAGCTGATCAAAGCGATGATGATGATGATGATGAAGATTCTTCAACTGATGAATCTGAGGTACCTTCAGAATTTGATTACAAATTTATTTCATCTCAAATGAACGTCATTATCACTACCTTACATGACTTACGTTCAAAGTTTTTATATGAAAAGCATATTAATCAAGAAAAGTCTATCTTGATTGAAAAATTGCAAATTTCTTTGAAAGATGAAAAATTTATTTTGACGGATACAAAAGAGAAATTTCAAAAGAAATTGGATGACTTAGAAATTTCAAATCAGACTTATCTTGATTCTTTGACGGAAATGACCAAATTAAACCAAAATTTTACGGATAAAATAATTGAATTAGAGGAAAAATTATATCTGCGAGATCAAACTGAGCAAACCATTTATATGAATAAACCAAGGAGTTATGATTCAATAAAAGAAAAATGGGGACTTGGTTTTGAAAATCCGCATTTTTTAAATCAAGCTATAGAAAAAGTCCCCACTTTATATAAATTCGATTATTTAAGACTTGCTCGATATGCTCCTCAATTTAAAATTGATTGGAGAAATGAAAAGCAAATCTTAGAAATCGAAAATGAGAAAATAATGAATAACACTAAAATGGAACTTCCGTTTGTTTATACTCGCGAAAATGCAAAATATTTTCCTGAAAAATCAAAGAAGTCCAGAAGATCTAAAAATGTTTTAAATGTCATATCTTCTATTAAATCTTCATTACCAAACGATTATTTCGATATATATGCCATTAATGCTAATAAGGAAAATATATCTCCGGTTTCTTACGATACTAAGAGATATATTCCCCCATTAGTGGTAGAGGGCAAAATCGTTGATCTTGAAGTTAAAATGGAAGAACAAAGTCTTCAAAACGAATTTGAAAACGATTTACTTCTTTTTATTATGAAATCAAGTTTTGAAGACAATTTAATTTCTCAAAAACAAGATTTTGATGACAAAATTAATTCTGGATTTTCTACTGATTCTAAGGAAAATACGCAAGAAGTTCCAAATTTTGCAAAATTGCGCCACCCATTGGTAACGCAAACTGACTGTTTGCGCCATCCTCTGGTAGCACAAAACCAGTTTTGCGCCACTAATGAGTCGCGCAAATCTCCTCCAGACTTATGTTTTTCTAAAAATTATAACTCCGAGGCTAGTTCAAAAACGATGAATGATCAGTTTGGTTTCTTAGATAAAATCTCTTCTTCAAATTCAAATATTGAATCGGAAATTATTGATGACTCTTTTACGGTAAATGTTGATTATTATAAACCAAAGCGTAAAAGAAGAAGGTCAAGGAAATCAAAGAAGCAAACTAATGTCATTTCTGAAAGTTCTAATTCTTTTGATTCTAATGTTTTAGATAGGACTTTGAGGACTTCTACAAGGCAGATATGGAGGGTCAAGCAGAAATCTGATGAATCTGCGACTGTTGAGGATCGATATGTAGACAAAATTTGTAGTAGTGATTCATTTGCTGTTTGTAATAAAAAATTTAAACATTCAATAAAGCAAATGATTCAAATTGCAAAAGATGTCTCATATTCTTTCTCTGGTTCTAGATCAGATGATTATGCTTCGTCCTCTACTGATGATTATGTTCATTCCTCTGATAATTTTACTCATGCTTTGTTTGTCAAATCTAACAACTTTTCTCGTTTTAGAAATGCAACTAACAAACCTGGATCCAAATTTCAGTGGATTCCAAAAGCTAAATTTGTGTTGCAGGCATCCAAAACTTAAAGGGAAATCAGAACTTTGACTTCTAAACATATCTGTTTAGGACTCGTTCTTCAAATGTTAATGACTGTCACACCCCGCTAAAGCGGAAACACGGAACATGACAGTTCGATAGACATAGCTTTAGGATACAGAAAGAAATACCACCATACATTCAACCATTGTTTACAATATGTTCCAAAAGTTTACAATCCTATTACATCATCAAAAGTTGAAGTACAAAAATCTCTATTATAAAAGTATTGCATGCGGTTTACACAAGAGATAAACTTTAATCGTTTCCATGTACCTTCTTGTTCCCTGAAAAGCATGTTCAAAATATGGTCAACTACGAGAGTTGGTGAGTTCACAGGTTTTTAAATATGCACAAGTCAAGTTTATATGCAAGCTGTCTTTGAAAATCATACGCATAATCCAAACTTCAATCCATTGATTCATGAGTATCATAATTTAGCTTATATGACAAATGGTATGCATTGATATAACCACGTTGAGCCACTACTAAACCTTTCCGGACCAAATCAACGCCCCATGATCTACCTCAGAGGTGGGCTTTAACCACATGTGTAGTCATATTTCTCTAGTACAGTGCACCCTTACTCGTCAGTATAAGGTGGGCTTGTCAGACCAAATAGCGCTATCCACTAATACTATAGGCCCATTTCTGGGTTAACTAGTAGTGTACCCGGGGACTTAACTATTTTTAAAACTCAACATATCATTGGCATACATGTCATATAACTTCTACACCAACCGCTTTACAACAAAGCCTCATAAATTTCAATACGTAACGCTTTATATCAAAGCCTCAAGAATCTTTCAATATTCAATTTTAACATGCTTTTCACCCCAAGTTCAATCAAAACAATAAAAGTGGGGCTGTGAATACTCACCTCGATTAATAACGCAAGATACGCAATACAATTTCCCCTAGCCCAGAGCTTCTAAATTCCTATAGAGAAATTATGCACAAAGAGTGCTAAATGTCAAATCCAACCCTTAAGCCTAACTAACCAATCCCACGTCTTATAAAATGCCAATGTATGTATTTTTATTGTCAAAATAAGAATTGATGATCATTATAACATTCTTATACCAAAATACATAAATTTGAGGTTTTTAGAACCATCTTTCTAGATTTCAGCATTTGCTGTCCAGAAATTGTAACCACATAATGGCTTTCAAAATACAACCTCCCAATTGACAATCCTAACCATTTTTTTATAAGAGCTAAAATACTGAATTAAGAACTCTAAGGTAAAATTTCATGAATTTTGGAAGTGTTTTGATGCCCCAAATAATTTCTACAAAACAGTAGGTTACTGATTTTTGAATCAGTTGCGCACTTCTGTTGTGGCATGATTTTGGAGGATCAAAACTCAACATAATTCAGTGATCCATATATGTATGCAAAGATAACTCAAAAATATACTATATGAAAAAGAATTCACCTCATTTAGATGATTTATGAGGGAGTTATGGTCGTTAGAAGTAGGGTGTACAAATCTGTCAGCTCGGGACAGATTGCACAATTTTCTTCTAAAATACATTTGAATGACCAAAACCTCATAATTTTTAGTGATTCTTGATTCATTTGAAAACTAACTCATCAAATTAGTGTATGAAAGCAAAAAGCCCAAATTTCATGGAGTAAATATTGAGATACACAGCTTGGAAGTGGAAATTCTATTCTTGACAGCAAGCTGTGTAGACCAAGGTTTTTGTATTAAGCAATAAGGGGTCCATTTTCCATAGTTTCTTGTGAAACCAATTGGATTTAAACCCTTTTTCACTAAATAATGATCTATGAATGAAAACATACACCTTGGACACATTTATAACTACAAAATTTAATCCAAAGTGAGTTGCATGGGACAAAGAATACCAAATAAGTGATTTTTCATCACTTATTAATTTTCAAGACTCTTAATCACACAAGATTGAATAATCTTATCATAAGAGTTTGTTTAAACTTGAAATTACTACTAAAATGTTGATTATAAACCAACTAAAACATCAAAATTTTCGTACACAAAGTTGCACCCATGATAACATTGACATAATCAACAAGAGACTCAAATATTTCACTTTTTAACTTGGTTTTTCATGGAAGATCATCTTATGGCATCATTTTATGAATGTTTTATTCATAAATGATGTCCATTTCACTTCTAAACCATAAATAAAATATTTCTATACATGCATGAAGATTTTATAAAGTTCAAAACAACAAGCTTGAATAAAACTTGAAGAAATGAAGAAATAGGGTTTGTACCTTGTGTGGATGATGAAATAAACTTGAAATCTTCAATAATCTTGATGTTTTGATCTTAAACAAATCCTTATTTTGCTGGAAATTTTGTGTTCTTGGAGGTGTTTGATGAAGAAATCGAAAATGAGAGAGAGAGAGAATGAGGAGATGAAAAGTTGATATCCAAATGAAAATGAACTTTCAAATGAAAAGAAAAAAAATTTAAAAAGAGAGGGGGAGGGAGGAGGGCCGGCCTTGGCCTCTTCCAAGCCCATTTCAATTATATTTTTTTTTAAATGAATTACAACATAAATTCTCAAAAAAAACAGATAAATTGAGATCCGACAATTTATAAATTCTCAATTCTCTCTAAATTGAGTAAATTTTAACAAATAAATATATTTTTACCTAAATAATATAAACCTCATTATTTTTGGTATTCTAGACATGTGACATAATATTTGGCATTTTATGGGACGTTTTAGTCAGTTACTGATCCGAACCGGGCTTTCTAAACGACTACTGAAATATTTCGAGAAAAATTATAATCTAACCAATCTAATTAAATTCTAGAGAAGTAAATTCTATGAACTATTCTCTAATATCTTAAAGGATTCTAACCTTGAAGATTTTAATTTCTGACGGATGTCACAGTTTCCCCCCGTTTAAGGAATTTCGTCCCGAAATTCACATTTTGCTTTCCTCAGATGAATTCTTTACAAGCAGTTGAGGATACTTATTTCTCATAAAATCCTCTCGCTCCCAAGTGTATTCTGGACCGTGCCTCGAGTTCCATCGAACTTTCACAATTGGAATTTTGCATCTTCTTAATTGTTTGACATCTCGATCTAGTATTTCGATCGGTTTTTCCCTGAAACACAAACGTTCATCAATTTTGACTTCTTCCGGTGATACGACTACAAATTCGACACGTGGAAGGTGTCGTGGATAGCACTCAACTCCTGAGGTAACTTGAGTTTGTATGCGACTGATCCAATTCTTTCCAACACTTCAAATGGACCAATATACCTTGGACTCAGTTTACCTTGCTTCCCAAAACGTATTATTCCCTTCCAGGGTGATACTTTTAAAAGTACCTTGTCACCCACTTGAAATTCTAATGGCTTCATTCGATTATCAGCATAACTCTTCTGACGATCTCTTGCTGTCTTGAGTCTATCCCGAATGGTTGATATCTTATCCGTGGTCTCCTGAACGATGTCCGGCCCGATCAATTGATTATCTCCCACTTCTATCCATCCAAGTGGTGACCTACACTTACGTCCATATAAAGCTTCGAATGGAGCACATCGAATACTGGCGTGATAGCTATTGTTGTACGAAAATTCGACTAACGGTAAGTGCTTATCCCAACTACCGCCAAAGTCTATTGCGCATGCGCGCAACATATCTTCCAACGTTTGAATAGTTCTCTCCGTCTGCCCATCTGTTTGTGGATGATAAGTTGTGCTTAAATCCAGCCTAGTGCCCAAAGCCTTCTGAAGTGACTGCCAAAATCTGGAGGTGAAACGGCTATCTCTATCGGAGATGATAGAAACGGGTACTCCGTGTCGGGAAACGATCTCATCAATATACATCTGTGCTAATCTTTCCATCTTATAATCTTCTCGAATTGGTAGGAAATGTGCGGACTTTGTGAGTCGATCTACAATGACCCAGATTGCATCATGACCTTTTCTAGTCCTGGGTAACTTGGTTATAAAGTCCATTGATATTTTCTCCCATTTCCATTGGGGTATTTCAGGTTGTTGAAGAAGTCCTGAAGGTTTCTGATGCTCCGCTTTGACTTTTGCACCAGTCAAACACTTGCTTACGTACAAGGCAACGTCCCGCTTCATTCCTGGCCACCAATAATGCTCTTTTAAATCTTGATACATCTTGTCTGCTCCTGGGTGAATCGAGTACCTTGATTTGTGCGCTTCTTCCATAATTGTGGACCGCAGGTTGTCAACCTTTGGTATCCAAACCTTATTCTTAAAATAACACACTCCATCAGATCTTATTTCAAATTCCTTTTCCAGATGGTGTAAAGTTTCGCCAATCAAATTTTCCGCCTTTAATGCTTCTTTTTGAGCTTTGAGAATTTGCGTCTTAAGGCTTGTCTGGACTATTACTCCCATAGCTCGTGTCCTTACGGGCTTTATTCTTTCTTTTCTGCTCAACGCATCCGCTACCACATTAGCTTTTCCTGGGTGGTACTTTATCTCACAGTCATAGTCGTTGAGCAACTCGACCCATCTTCGTTGCCTCATATTGAGCATTTTCTGATCAAGAATGTGCTGAAGACTTTTGTGATCGGTGAAGATTGTACATTTTGTGCCGTAAAGATAATGTCTCCAGATTTTTAGAGCAAAAATTACAGCTCCCAACTCCAAATCATGAGTGGTGTAATTTCTCTCGTGGGTTTTAAGTTGTCTGGACGCATATGCGATGACTTTATCCTTCTGCATTAATACGCATCCCAAGCCTTGATGTGATGCATCGCAATAGACCACGAAGTTTTCAATTCCCTCTGGCAAAGCTAAAACTGGTGCATTGCAAAGCTTATGCTTGAGTAACTGAAATGCTTCCTCCTGTTTCTCTCCCCAAGTGAACTTCTCATCTTTTCGTGTCAGAGTTGTTAGAGGTTGCGCAATCTTGGAAAAATTGGCGATAAATCGTCGATAATATCCTGCTAAGCCGAGAAATTGACGAATTTCAGTTGGTGTTTTTGGAGTTTCCCACTTTTTAATGGCCTCGACCTTCACCGGGTCAACATGAATTCCCTTCTCGTTGACCACATGACCAAGAAAATGTACTTCACGAATCCAAAATTCACGTTTAGAAAATTTGGCGTACAATTTCTGGTCCTTGAGCAATTCTAGTATCAACTTTAGATGTTGCTCATGATCTTCTTTGTTTCAGGAGTATATCAATATATCATCAATGAATACGATTACAAACTTGTCCAAGTATGGTCTGCAAACTCTATTCATCAAATCCATGAAAACCGTTGGTGCATTTGTCAGTCCAAAGGGCATAACTAGAAACTCATAGTGTCCATATCGAGTTCTAAATGCCGTTTTGTGAACATCTTCTTCAGAGACTCTCATCTGATGGTATCCGGATCGGAGATCGATCTTTGAAAAATACGTTGCTCCTTGTAATTGATCAAACAAATCATCAATTCGGGGTAGTGGATATCGATTCTTGAGAGTTAGTTTATTAAGCTCTCTATAATCGATACACATTCGAAAGGTTCCATCCTTCTTTTTGACAAAGAGAACTGGAGCTCCCCATGGCGATGAACTAGGTCTGATGAATCCCTTGTCGAGAAGTTCTTGAAGTTGTTCGGACAATTCCTGCATTTCCGACGGTGCTAAACGGTATGGTGCTTTAGCTACTGGTGCAGCTCCAGGAATTAAAACAATGTGGAATTCAACCTGCCTCGGTGGGGGTAATCCTGGTAAATCATCTGGGAATACTTCTGGAAAATCTCGAACTATTGGAATGTCCTGAATGCGCTTCCCTTTGATCTTCTTATTTACCACATGAGCCAGAAACGCAACACACTCCTTCCTCAAATATTTCCGCATTTTTATGCACGACACCATTTTTAAATTTCTCCTTGACTTTTCTCCTTGTACTAGAAGTATCCCTCCTTCCGGTAATGGAATTCGGAGAATTTTCTCGGAGCAACAAATTTCTGCTCGGTTTACAGATAACCAATCCATGCCCACTACTATGTCAAAGCTTCCTAATCTGATTGGAATTAGATCTATATTGAATTCCCTTTCAGCCAATTCTAAAGTACAGTTTGAAATTACGTCCTTGGCCCTAACCTCTTGCCCATTAGCAAATTGGACAACATAGTCTTCTTTTAGTTTTTGAGACTTTAGGCAAATTTTAGTCCTGAAGTCTAACGATATAAAACTCCTATCTGCTCCAGAATCAAACAATACAGATGCATAATGCTTGTTCAAGAGAAACGTACCTGTAATCACATCCGGGTTCTGCCTTGCTTCTTCTGCCCCGATCTCAAACACTCGCCCTCGTGCTGGTCTCCCTGGATTCCCTTGATTAACTGGTCGGCCTTGATTAGCATTCACCCTCTTATTAAATCTAGGACAAGAGCTCCTTACGTGATCCGGGCTTCCACATTCGTAACACACTCTTCTTGGTGCCTCCTTGCAATCCCTTGCAAAATGTCCTCCTTTGTTGCATTTATAACATATGACGCATCGCCCCTGATGATAGTAGTTGCACTTGTCACATTTAGGGCGTACCTCCTTCCCCTTACCCACATTCTGTGCCTGGATTCCATAATTACCCGCCACTCTTTGCTCCTTACCCTTCCTCCCATCAAAATGTCTTCTCATGGGTTCCTCCATCCTTCTCTTGCCCTTGGCTTTGTCATTTAAAAACAACCCTGAACGGTTTGCATTGTCAGTAAGTTTGGTTACTAAACTCACTGCTTCCTGCATCGTTTTTGGATTTCCCGAAGTCACATCTCCCCGTATTTCGGAAACTAAACCCCAAATGTACTTGTCAATTCTGTTTTCCTCCGGTGTCACTAAATGGGGTACTAACTTTGCCAACTCATGAAATCGGGCAGTGTAAGAGTCTATATCATTTCCCTTCATCTCATGATTCCACAATTCTGCTTGAAGTTTCTGAATCTCATTCCTCGGGCAGTACTCCTCCTTAAGCATCTCTTTGAACTCGTCCCACGTGAGTCTACTAACTGCTTCCCTTCCTCGCGTTTGTACTTGAGTATTCCACCAGGTTAACGCTCGCCCTTGCAGTAAACAGGCTGCAAACTCCACCTTGTTTGCTTCTGTACACTTACTAATATGCAGGACGGACTCCATTCCTTCTAACCAAGTCAATAATCCAACGGCTCCCTCGGTACCATTGAACTCTTTCGGGTTGCAAGATCTAAAAGTCTTATACGTACATTCTCTGTTCTCATTCACACCGACTCTAGGATTGTTAGTTTGGTTAGCATTCAGGCCTGCTGCTACCTGACTAACTATATTGGGGAGGGCAGCAAGAATTTGCTCGGACATTAATCGTGCAATTTCTGGGTCTTCCCTTCTTGGAGGCATAACTCCACTACAAAATTTCCAAATCAGAATCTAATTATTTGTCTGAACCAACAATCTATTTATGCATCGCGCATCATATAATACTTATCTAATAATTAAACATACATTCAACATACCGTACAATGATATCATATTTTTCAATTATATAAAACGTTAAATATTGCAGCTCAAATTTCATCATAACTACCAAACTTAATAATTTCAAAATATCAACCATTAATTTCATAAGTTTACCATCAAGCATAACATATTTTCAAATTCATGGGCTATATGCCCCAAAAGAAACAAGTTTTAAAGTTCCCAAAATATCATCGGATAACCAACACCTAACGCATGAGGTACAAGATAAACCATCCCATAACAACTACCATCGCTCCCAACATCAAGGCTAAACCTATGTATAGCCTCTGAACCTCCCTTCTAGTGTTCGCAAGCATAGCCAAGACTCCGCTCATGGTCTGATCGTGTGTGCTCAAAATCCCCATCAACCCGTCGAGAGACTGACCAAAATGGTCTAGTCTAGCCCTAAACATCTCCGCATCATGGGACAAACCTGTGACCCATAAACTCTCAAGTGATGTCATACCAGTCGGCTGTCCTGCCGGCTCCTCAACCTGTGGTGGTGGCATAACTCGTCTAACCCTCAGTCGGGAGGGCCCCGCCTCATTCCTAGGTGGAATGATGAAGGTCTCCCTGACCGGCATCGGAACACTGATCCGCGTTGTTGCCCGGACTCTAGGTCGGGGCACCGACTGCAGTGAGGGCACAGACATGGGAGTAGACGACCTAGCTGGTGAATGTCCGGACCCCGAGTAACTATGCTCGGATGGGTCGTAGTCTTCACTAACACGTGCCCTCCTAGGTCGGCCTGTGATATATCCGGACTCATCTGGGGACGACTCAGAGTGTGACGACGAATGAGACATGATATTTGCGGTAAATAATAAGTTTTTAAACATTAGTATGCTAGATAAACGTTGAAATCACAAAATACTTATGCAAACTCACATACTGACTCATGCTCTTCATTTTTGAACAAAAAGTTTCTATTTTTAGTAATTCTTAATATAACCATTTAGAGTCTCTTCTTATGCATACTAAATTAGACATAGGTGATCAGGCTTTGCCTAATTGTAATATGCTAAGCCGACACCCATCTTAGTTATACTAGTAATATGTTCAAACTCGAAACTTTTTTTTTTTTTTTTTTTTTTACAAAAGTAATTTTGAAAATAGTGGTTATAGTGTATGGTTTTATAGTAAAACCAGTATTCTCTATAACCTATGGCTCTGATACCAAATCTGTCACACCCCGCTAAAGCGGAAACACGGAACATGACAGTTCGATAGACATAGCTTTAGGATACAGAAAGAAATACCACCATACATTCAACCATTGTTTACAATATGTTCCAAAAGTTTACAATCCTATTACATCATCAAAAGTTGAAGTACAAAAATCTCTATTATAAAAGTATTGCATGCGGTTTACACAAGAGATAAACTTTAATCGTTTCCATGTACCTTCTTGTTCCCTGAAAAGCATGTTCAAAATATGGTCAACTACGAGAGTTGGTGAGTTCACAGGTTTTTAAATATGCACAAGTCAAGTTTATATGCAAGCTGTCTTTGAAAATCATACGCATAATCCAAACTTCAATCCATTGATTCATGAGTATCATAATTTAGCTTATATGACAAATGGTATGCATTGATATAACCATGTTGAGCCACTACTAAACCTTTCCGGACCAAATCAACGCCCCATGATCTACCTCAGAGGTGGGCTTTAACCACATGTGTAGTCATATTTCTCTAGTACAGTGCACCCTTACTCGTCAGTATAAGGTGGGCTTGTCAGACCAAATAGCGCTATCCACTAATACTATAGGCCCATTTCTGGGTTAACTAGTAGTGTACCCGGGGACTTAACTATTTTTAAAACTCAACATATCATTGGCATACATGTCATATAACTTCTACACCAACCGCTTTACAACAAAGCCTCATAAATTTCAATACGTAACGCTTTATATCAAAGCCTCAAGAATCTCTCAATATTCAATTTTAACATGCTTTTCACCCCAAGTTCAATCAAAACAATAAAAGTGGGGCTGTGAATACTCACCTCGATTAATAACGCAAGATACGCAATACAATTTCCCCTAGCCCAGAGCTTCTAAATTCCTATAGAGAAATTATGCACAAAGAGTGTTAAATGTCAAATCCAGCCCTTAAGCCTAACTAACCAATCCCACGTCTTATAAAATGCCAATGTATGTATTTTTATTGTCAAAATAAGAATTGATGATCATTATAACATTCTTATACCAAAATACATAAATTTGAGGTTTTTAGAACCATCTTTCTAGATTTCAGCATTTGCTGTCCAGAAATTGTAACCACATAATGGCTTTCAAAATACAACCTCCCAATTGACAATCCTAACCATTTTTTTATAAGAGCTAAAATACTGAATTAAGAACTCTAAGGTAAAATTTCATGAATTTTGGAAGTGTTTTGATGCCCCAAATAATTTCTACAAAACAGTAGGTTACTGATTTTTGAATCAGTTGCGCACTTCTGTTGTGGCATGATTTTGGAGGATCAAAACTCAACATAATTCAGTGATCCATATATGTATGCAAAGATAACTCAAAAATATACTATATGAAAAAGAATTCACCTCATTTAGATGATTTATGAGGGAGTTATGGTCGTTAGAAGTAGGGTGTACAAATCTGTCAGCTCGGGACAGATTGCACAATTTTCTTCTAAAATACATTTGAATGACCAAAACCTCATAATTTTTAGTGATTCTTGATTCATTTGAAAACTAACTCATCAAATTAGTGTATGAAAGCAAAAAGCCCAAATTTCATGGAGTAAATATTGAGATACACAGCTTGGAAGTGGAAATTCTATTCTTGACAGCAAGCTGTGTAGACCAAGGTTTTTGTATTAAGCAATAAGGGGTCCATTTTCCATAGTTTCTTGTGAAACCAATTGGATTTAAACCCTTTTTCACTAAATAATGATCTATGAATGAAAACATACACCTTGGACACATTTATAACTACAAAATTTAATCCAAAGTGAGTTGCATGGGACAAAGAATACCAAATAAGTGATTTTTCATCACTTATTAATTTTCAAGACTCTTAATCACACAAGATTGAATAATCTTATCATAAGAGTTTGTTTAAACTTGAAATTACTACTAAAATGTTGATTATAAACCAACTAAAACATCAAAATTTTCGTACACAAAGTTGCACCCATGATAACATTGACATAATCAACAAGAGACTCAAATATTTCACTTTTTAACTTGGTTTTTCATGGAAGATCATCTTATGGCATCATTTTATGAATGTTTTATTCATAAATGATGTCCATTTCACTTCTAAACCATAAATAAAATATTTCTATACATGCATGAAGATTTTATAAAGTTCAAAACAACAAGCTTGAATAAAACTTGAAGAAATGAAGAAATAGGGTTTGTACCTTGTGTGGATGATGAAATAAACTTGAAATCTTCAATAATCTTGATGTTTTGATCTTAAACAAATCCTTATTTTGCTGGAAATTTTGTGTTCTTGGAGGTATTTGATGAAGAAATCGAAAATGAGAGAGAGAGAGAATGAGGAGATGAAAAGTTGATATCCAAATGAAAATGAACTTTCAAATGAAAAGAAAAAAAATTTAAAAAGAGAGGGGGAGGGAGGAGGGTCGGCCTTGGCCTCTTCCAAGCCCATTTCAATTATATATTTTTTTTTAAATGAATTACAACATAAATTCTCAAATAAAACAGATAAATTGAGATCCGACAATTTATAAATTCTCAATTCTCTCTAAATTGAGTAAATTTTAACAAATAAATATATTTTTATCTAAATAATATAAACCTCATTATTTTTGGTATTCTAGACATGTGACATAATATTTGGCATTTTATGGGACGTTTTAGTCAGTTACTGATCCGAACCGGGCTTTCTAAACGACTACTGAAATATTTCGAGAAAAATTATAATCTAACCAATCTAATTAAATTCTAGAGAAGTAAATTCTATGAACTATTCTCTAATATCTTAAAGGATTCTAACCTTGAAGATTTTAATTTCTGACGGATGTCACAATGACTTCTGAGTAAAGCAGCTCAGGACTCGCCCTTCAATGTGTTTAGCTTCTGGACATATGAGAAATTGTGAGCGCATCTACTTCAAATTCCGCTACACCTATCTCTGACAATGATTCTATTCCAGTTACATCAAGCTATTGAAGAATCTGAGCTAGTTGGATCAGAACATGAATAAGTGCAAACCAAACACATTGATATGAGATACCACTTCATTAAACATCATGTGGAAAAAGGTACTATTGAATTATATTTTGTTCCAATTGAATATCAACTTGTCGATATTTTTACAAAAGCCTTAGATGAAAAACGATTTAATTTTCTGCTTTCAAAACTCGGCATGTTGAATTTAAAAGTTTAAACCTACATAAATTTTATTCTATAAAGTAAAATTTTTACAATTTTTCTTTCTTTTGCATAAAATGTGTGTCTAGGATAAATTTTCAAGTTGCTTTGTTTATATCTAAGTTTTATATGTTCAAATTTCAAGTCTTACAAAAATCGAAAGGTCAGCAAAACATGTTTGAAATTTTTTAGAATGCTTTAAAGTTGTGTCATTCGGAATATTTATAGTTTACAATGCTTAGAAAACCTAAAAAGTCAGAATTATGGATCGTAATGAAAATATAGGCTAAGCACTTAGACGTAAAACCAAGTTATTGAGATGAAATTTAAATATATAAAATACAGAAATCACTAAGTTTAAAAGTTTGTACTTGTGACCTTTCTGGTTTGGAAAAGTAAGTTCCGTGGGATGCTTGTCATCTGGTCCCCTTCGGTCAATTGGTCTGGGAGTGATCGAACCCAAATCCTTCTATAGAACCAGATCGAAAGTCATGTTCTACTGGTATAAATGGGTTTAGGATGTGTCGATGTAGCCTTTCTGATCTGGGAGAGTAAGTTCCAAGGGGTTCTTGACACCTAGTCCCCTAAGGCCAACTGGTCTAGGAGCGGCTGACCCAAATCCTGCAATAGGATCAGATAGAAAGTTACGTTTACGACATGTTTTTTACTTACAAAACTTCTTGATTAAAAAATGCCAATGTGCACAAATTTTAAAAGATGCCAAAGAGCACAATAATGTGAAGATGCCTGATATGCATTGAGAATTCAATGCATAAGAACACCTTTTCTTTCTTTTTAGATAGATCATTTTGTTTAATCCCAACTTTGAGTCCATTTTTCTTATCTTATTTTCCCTTTTCTGTTATATGGAGCTAAGTTTATGATTTTCCTGTCTTTTACTACTTATGGAAGCTAACATATGTTTTACGCTGATTTCATTACTGCCAGTCAATGCTACAACATCCTGATCTGCTTGTTGGAAGAGCCATGGACGAATTTGATGAAGATGGCCAACGAAATTAATCCAAATCCAACCTTTTGTTACAATGGAACCAGATATTTTTGGCAATAATAGAAGTAGTAGTTGGCTGGAGTTGGAGTGTTGGCATCACTTGGAGTGTAACTTTGGAAAAAACTTTAGTTGTTGTACTTTTATTATTATTTTAAGTTTTTTATTTACATCTTTGTCATCCTTGTTTGATATAAATAGGGGTGATGGCTTTGTGTTTCTAAGAGATAATAAATCAGTTTTAGAACTGATATTGTGACTCTCTCTCTAGAACTTTTAATATCAAGTCCTTAATCTTTTAGAATTCTTGTTCTTACACATGGGTTGCTATAGCATTGCATGACAGATTCTTCTATTTTAATTTATTGTTTTATGTCATTTACTTTATGTTCTTTACTTTCAGTCATTTATATTTAGTAATTTATATTCTATCATTTATTTTCCTTCATTTAATTACCGCCATTTACATTATGTCTTTACTCTATGTTATTTACATTTCTTGCAATTTAATTTACGTAATGAGTAGCTAATTTTATAGTTTGGGTGTGAGACAAAAAGGGAGGTTGTAAACCAAAAACTAGTGGACTTTGTTCTTCAATAACATTGTTCCACTATGTCATTTCAAGTTTTATAAATCCAAACGCACTTCTTGACGAATTGATCACTTCTTAAAGTGTAAAAGTGCCATGGACTTAGGAATAAGCCATGAAAAAGCACGTCAGTTTGAATGATACGGGAAGTATACTTGGAAGAGTTGCTAGCAAGGGAACTTGCTATCTTTGTTATTCAAACCGATTGATTCTTGACGGGTTGATCACTAGTCAAAGTGTTAAAGTGTAGTGGACTCAGGAATGAGCCATTAAGAACACGTCAACTTGAATGATATGGGAATCGACTCGGAAGGGTGATTTTTAAACAAAGGCATTTGTTTTTCCATATACTTTAAAAAAACCATTTGACACTCACACTGGTCCGGACATTTGCATAGGCATATGTTGATGGAAGGCTAAACAACAGTGCAATGGTAGATATTCGGAAGGATACTCTTTAAAGTACATGGTGGAACTTGTTGTTGTTGAACTAGTGCTATAGCATTTCTATAGCATTGGCCTCTAGAATTTGTATTTACTCCTCACTTTAAGTCTTGCACCCATTCTATCTTTATATATCTTGTTAATCATATCACTGTTAACCAACTCAAACAAAGTCTTCAAACTCGCCATCTGAAGTTAGTTTTTCATCTCGAGATCTAGCAACATAAGATACCTATCCTTGTGGAATACGATACTTGGTTCTTACCATTTTATTACTTTAAAAGACGATATTGGATCCCGTTGTATACTTGCTATGAGATTCAATTATCACATGTCTTAGAGGTGTGCAAACATCCGTATCAAGTTTTTGGCGCCGTTGCCGGGGATAGGCGTAAATCTATTGTTGTTTAGAGATTGAGTTTTGTTAAGCTAATTTTTCTACCATCTTTGTTGATCGTCATACGTCTCCATGTATGTTCGAGTAACAAATCTTTGAGTTTTTCTTTCTGTGAATATGGATTCCATGGGACATTCGTTTGGGTCGTATGAAACTGTTTTCTGTGACTATTGTGGTGGAAATCATTTCTCGTACAATTGTCCTTCGAACCCCAAACCCCATTATTTCATGGGAGATAGTAATTGGGATACCTCACACTTCAATGGTTACAATCAATCATGGGAGGATCATCCTAATTTGTTTTTAAATAGTCAAGATCATGGCACTTTCACATCACCATTACCTCCCTACCAAGATTGGAGTAACACTTATTCAAATACTTTTGACCAATCTTGGGAGGAAGAAGTTGATTTTTCTGGGAGTTTTCAAGGGGATGATTTTAGCAACTCATTTTTACCCCCTACACACTCTTTAGAACAAACTGAAAAATTTGAATCTCTTGAAACTTTGATGAATGATTTCTTACAGAACATAAATGGAGTTGTTATTAACATAACGACCTGTGTTGGAGAGATCATTAGTGAGCGTAATAGACAAAACCAAATTCCTATACCAACTGAGATTGAAAAATTTGAGTGTGTTGGTAAGGATGAGGGTGAAACAAATACCTTGGAAAATAGTCAAGAGATAGAGAGTTCCGAGGAAGCATCTAAGCATTTGAGCAACCCCTCTTCACTTCAAAATAGTGAAGAGGTGCAACAAAATGCCAAGATTGTCACTAACCCATGCTTTGAATCTGTGCAGAACAACCATATTCTTGCAGATGTTGCAGCATCTTTGCAGCAAAGCTGTGCAGAAGGTCTTCAAGTTGTTTTGAAAAGGGGACGTGACGATCAATCTAAGGGCTCGGGAAGCTTCAAAAAATCAAGTTCTATTATTGGTGAGGTGGTGTGGAAAAATCATGATGGGATGAAATACTCCCCCATATGTGCCATAGAAGTCTTGTTCCATGATCAAGGAGTGAAGGAAGTGATAAGGGAAGTATGTAAGCATAAGTGGAAAGAGAAACACCAAAATGAGTTGGTGAGGATCATTCAGGCTAAGGAGCATACTGATGTGCTCCAACAAATTCCACCATTCCTCAAGAAGTTGTCAACAAGTTATCCATCAGCTGAAGAAGGAGAGCACCAAAAAAAAATGCAGAGTTTGGTACCGCAACATGCAACATCAGCAACAGAGGCTTCACAGCCTACTCCTAAGGAGTAGGACATGTTCAAATCACCTCACTTAGTCTCCATATTTTTTTATGTTATTTCTTTTGTTTTGTGTCTGGGATTAATTTGTTGATTTATAGATTTATTTTCATGTTAAGATCATCACATGTTACTTGCATATCTTTTGAATTCATAGCCTAAATAATTTTTTGGAACACATCATTGCACCTAGTCTATGTATGCATTAGAGCTAGCTTTCACTTTCTTGGGACACCTTGGAAATGAACAATCTTTTTGGGACATGATCTAGGCCATCTTTCACTCACCATAAACCACTTGTAACCATTATACACCAAAGCACATTGTTTCCTCACAATGAGGACATTGTGAATTTCAAAGTTTGAGGTTGTAAAGTTTGGGGATAGGAAAGTTGCATAATGGAAAAACAAGGCTTGAACATAAATACAAAAGAGCATAGCTCTAACTTGATGCCTTAACAAAACATCCAAAAATACCCCATAGGGGTAAGGTGCACACAAATGTCCCATAGGGGCAAGGTGCACAAAAACAGAAAAAAGAGCACAAAAGTGCCAAAATTGAAAAAAAATTCACAAAAATGTTAGGAATTTGTGTGGAAAAAGGCTAGGTAAGACAAAAATTGCCAAAAATGAGTGACCCTACCAAAGCCCTTTTGATCCTAAATTTGATTGTGGTAAGTTGAGAAAGAAGAAAATGGATACTAGCTTATGAATCATGCACATACCTAGGCTAGTAATGGATTACTAGGAATTTATGAAAGGCTATGGATTTTATGTGGTATCTTTTCACAATGTGTGTGCACTTAATGCCATGATCTTGCATATCTTTTAATTGAGACATTTTCTTTCTTTTATTTTATTTGCTTGGGGACAAGCAAAATTTCAAGTTTGAGGTTGTGATATGCATTGAGAATTCAATGCATAAGAACACCTTTTTCTTTCTTTTTAGATAGATCATTTTGTTTAATCCTAACTTTGAGTCCATTTTTCTTATCTTATTTTCCCTTTTATGTTATATGGAGCTAAGTTTATGATTTTCCTGTCTTTTACTACTTATGGAAGTTAACATATGTTTTACGCTGATTTCATTACTGCCAGTCAATGCTACAGCATCCCGATCTGCTTGTTGGAAGAGCCATGGACGAATTTGATGAAGATGGACAACGAAATTAATCCAAATCCAACCTTTTGTTACAATGGAACCAGATATTTTTGGCAATAATAGAAGTAGTAGTTGGCTGGAGTTGGAGTGTTGGCATCACTTGGAGTGTAACTTTGGAAAAAACTTTAGTTGTTGTACTTTTATTATTATTTTAAGCTTTTTATCTACATCTTTGTCATCCTTGTTTGGTATAAATAGGGGTGATGGCTTTGTGTTTCTAAGAGATAATAAATCAGTTTTAGAATTGATATTGTGACTCTCTCTTTCTAGAACTTTTAATATCAAGTCTTTAATCTTTTAGAATTCTTGTTCTTACACATGGGTTGCTATAGCATTGCATGACAGATTCTTCTATTTTAATTTATTGTTTTATGTCATTTACTTTATGCTCTTTACTTTCAGTCATTTATATTTAGTAATTTATATTCTGTCATTTATTTTCCTTCATTTAATTACCGCCATTTACATTATGTCTTTACTCTATGTTATTTACATTTCTTGCAATTTAATTTACGTAATGAGTAGCTAATTTTATAGTTTGGGTGTGAGACAAAAAGGGAGGTTGTAAACCAAAAACTAGTGGACTTTGTTCTTCAATAACATTGTTCCACTATGTCATTTCAAGTTTTATAAATCCAAACGCACTTCTTGACGAATTGATCACTTCTTAAAGTGTAAAAGTGCCATGGACTTAGGAATAAGCCATGAAAAAGCACGTCAGTTTGAATGATACGGGAAGTATACTTGGAAGAGTTGCTAGCAAGGGAACTTGCTATCTTTGTTATTCAAACCGATTGATTCTTGACGGGTTGATCACTAGTCAAAGTGTTAAAGTGTAGTGGACTCAGGAATGAGCCATTAAGAACACGTCAACTTGAATGATATGGGAATCGACTCGGAAGGGTGATTTTTAAACAAAGGCATTTGTTTTTCCATATACTTTAAAAAAACCATTTGACACTCACACTGGTCCGGAAATTTGCATAGGCATATGTTGATGGAAGGCTAAACAACAGTGCAATGGTAGATATTCGGAAGGATACTCTTTAAAGTACATGGTGGAACTTGTTGTTGCTGAACTAGTGCTATAGCATTTCTATAGCATTGGCCTCTAGAATTTGTATTTACTCCTCACTTTAAGTCTTGCACCCATTCTATCTTTATATATCTTTTTAATCATATCACTGTTAACCAACTCAAACAAAGTCTTCAAACTCGCCATCAGAAGTTAGTTTTTCATCTCGAGATCTAGCAACATAAGATACCTATCCCTGTGGAATACGATACTTGGTTCTTACCATTTTATTACTTGAAAAGACGATATTGGATCCCGTTGTATACTTGCTATGAGATTCAATTATCACATGTCTTAGAGGTGTGCAAACATCCGTATCAATGCCAATGTGTTCATATTATAGAAAGATGCCAATGAGCACACATCTCATGATACTTGGTGATATTTTTAAGTTGCGATAAACCTATAAATTTGTGAAAGTATTAATTCTTGACAGCTTAGTGTGAGTAAAGGCAAAGTTTTCTATTATATTTTTAGAATTTCATTTACTTGAAGTTAATCAAAGTTCGCATGCTAGCACACTTAATAGATTGATGAAAGTTTTTGAAACTGAACATGTATTAACTTGATATGCAATGAAACTTGTATCTGTAACCAAAAACACACAATTAATTTCAACTGATGGATTAATCTGTGATATTTTACTGAGTAGAATTTAATTGGTATAGTGTTTAAAACGTTTATATATTTAGTTGTTTCAAAATCTATATTCAGTATATTTTTCTTTATACATTGATGTTTCTATGCTTGTGTTCTCATATCTGTGTAAGTGGGTCTGTGCATATTTCGAGGGGGAGTGAATAAGGAGAAAATTCTGAAAGAACATCTGATCATATCTCATTTCGAGGGGGAGTACATAAAGTGAATACAGTGGACAGTGCATTTGTGTAGGGGGAGTAAAAGAGCTCAACAGGTGAATCATTTCAAGTCTCAAGTCAGATTTACGCTTCCTATAGATTTCTTGCTAGCTTCTTCGACTCAGTCTTGCAGATCTGAAGTTGTCTCGTCTCCAGCGTATACATGACCAAGATGATTCAGATCATCAAGGTCATGAGGGGGAGAAGTTAAAGAGACAAAGAGTTTAAAGTTTATCTGCTCAAGATTCTATTTCTTTAGCTATACTAGTCCTTCTGCTATTCCAGCTCCGACCACCACAGCTCCTTCGAGTACATTTGAAAGAGGTGCGTCGTCTAGAGCACAAGCTGATGTTCCTGTTCCTGAACTGATTGTTCCTCCAAGCTTATTACAAACTGGTCCAGTCTTGTCAAGGAAGCAAAGGCAACATAGACTGAAAGATACTGAGAAGAAATTTTTTTTAGTCAAGAAGCTACGCTAAGACGCTTAGAAGGTCTGAGTTGAGTTCGAAGATGGGTGTAACAGCCTACATTGAAGACCGGAGCGCCAATGATTACTAAGGGGGAGATTGTTAAAGTCAGATTTTATAGTAATCATTGTATTTATAATCTTGTAGCTAATATTGTGTACTGAGCGCTTTTCTATCTTGTTTTGGCCAAGGGTATTTAAGGCCCTTGTGTCTTGTCTTGTTGAATAACTTCTGCGCTGATATTGAATATACAATACTTTTGCATCTCATACTTTCTCTCTCTACTTTATCTCTCTATAGATTTAGATCGATCTTGGATTATCAAAGGTTTACATGTTTTATTTTCGGGCCTAGGCCCATACTAGTTGCCTTTCCACACTTTGCACAAGTTAATTCTCAGCACCCTACGTGCATTCTGAACACCAATCATCTCTATAAGAAAGAAATTAGATCAATTATAACTACACTCCAACCTTCTGCATTTTCGCAAAATGTTGTGTTGTACTTACGTTGTGTTGTATCTAAAACTCAGACTTTATTCTCACACCTAACAGTTCAAGCTTAGGCTAAAATCATAACCTATTTCTCTTGAACTACTGCTCTGATACAAACTTATTACACCCATTTTTTTTCATAAGTGTTACTTAATCTAAAACAATTCTCCAAATTACTCCAAAATAACGGCTAAATTAAAACCGTTTATAGCGGAAGACTTTAAAATAATAAATATGTAACTTAACTGCTAATCCGTCCCATACCGGATTGCGTTACAAATTTATCTACCATAGATGCCGCAACATATATATTGAACTTAAATAGGCTAGGCGAGTCTCTATGTGTGCCATTTTTCCCTCGTCCAACCTGAAACCTTCAATCCCTGAGATGCATACTATAGTCAGCTTATAAAGCTCAGTGAGTTCATGGTTTGCGTGAGTGAAATCACATCTTGTCACACATATCAAACATGCAAACTTCGCATAAAAACAATATTCATTTTCTAAGACATGCAACACCAAAAGAAACGAGACCTCATGACTGTCTCCTCGAGTAAGGATTGATAAGTTGCAAGCATTCCCTGGGTGTGTACGGCTCACCTATAGCCCATAACCCATTACGGGGTCGTGTTGCCGTGTCACACGCATTCCCTGGTGTGTACGACTCACACAGAGCCAGTCACCCATTTCGGGTCGTGCCTCCCCTTAAGTGTGACAAACCAAACTAACATCCATGCTCCTAACCATGCACCATTTGTACAATATAAACCAACTGAAAATCCAAGCATGCTAAATACGTTTAAAAAACCGGAAAACAATTAGCATGCATGCACTACATAACACCACATACATGTAAACATATACCGATGACATGTATTTAAATCATTATCATGCATAATATTCACTACCACAAAATCGTACAATGCTCGAAAATAAATTTGTACATAGGTATGCATCGCAGTGTAAGTCTCATGAAGACTCACCTGATTGCGTAGATCGACTACCGATAGCTCCTGACGGAAGACCTACACATTTTATACCACAATATGTAATTAATGACTTAATTCTCCAAAAGTCAACTCATTGTCTAACCCGACTCGACCTAAAGTCAAACTCTAAATTTGTTCTAAATAGCTCAAAACGACCCCATCAATAAAAGTCCATATGGGTCAAACGATTCAAAGTCAACCCTTAGTCAACTCGGTCAAACCCGACAAATCCTAGTCAAAGCTTAAGTGTATTACTCGATGACGTCCCAAAACGTCAATTTAACCCTTTTTTATAAATCTCCATTCCGAATTAAAGTGGCCCAATAATTATTTTAATCCGATAACGACACTTTAATCATATAATTAAAGTCATCTAAACAATTAAACGACTTATTATAAACACATCTCCCAAGTAGATATATAATTTATTTAAACCTCCTATTTTTTCAAATTTAAATGTTCGATAATGACTATCCTTTATACGACACCAAAAATATTATTTTAAAAATCACCTAAATAAATAAATGATTTCTTGTAACTTTCCCAAAAATAATTCATTAAAATACCAAATCCCAAAACTTGAGGTCATTTCAAAAAAAATTATAAAGTAAATACATAAAGTATTGCTAAAATACTGATTCCCTAGTTGTAAAGGCATTTTGGTAACTTTATAAGTCCCAATAAATAAAAGCGAGTCAAGATTTACATTTTGTAAATCCATCAAAACTTTTTAAATTTCCAGAAAAGTTATGATACTAAAATGAAATATATAGAACTCAAGGGGTTGTAGGATAATTTTGTTAAAACTTAAATCATTACTTGCGATATATTAATTGGATTTTCGTACACCAAAGTAAACAAAGAAACTCTTTAACCCATTGGTCAACATGTGGGTTGTATGTTATGAAGGTTCTAGGTTCAAGCCATGCTACACTCTTTTTGTTTCTTTTTTTTATAAATAAATAAAAGAAAAACAAAATAACCCAGCAGCCATCAAATACGATTTTTAAAGCTTTTAAACTCGAAATTGATCATTTCTTGTCTATTTTTCTTCGTTATTTTCGCACCAAACTCTTGTTAACATTTTACCAACATTTTGACATAAAGGATACAAAATTTTTCATCAAGAAATGAGTTTCATTTTCTCATTTAAAGTTGAGGTCTGAAAACTAAACTCAACAGCTTTGGACACTAATTTAAACCATAAAAACACAAATATGAGACAAAAGACTACTAGAGTTCGATAGACCTCTTAAAAACAAAGCCATAGATTTAAATATCATAAGATTTAGTGAAGTATTTTATCTCAAATGTGGAAAAAATAGAACCAAAAACTTATCCATGCTTTCCTTCGAGAGCTTTCGTTTATAAAGGAAAATGGAGGTATGAACCAGGAATTATAGCAACTTACATACATATATTAAAATTTGGTGGAAAAAAAAGTCAAAAGAAATAGTACATCCTTACACCTGCACATTACATTGACTGCCACATTGAATAGTACATCACCAAATGAGATTTTCTAATTTTATTACAACACAAGTCCCTCAAATTTGGACCATTTATTGTTTTGCCCATTGCAACTTACTAAAAATTACAATTTACCCCCTATTGACAAATAACTTTAACATTTTCCATCTAAATGAATATAAACTCTTTCATTCACTTATCACTTTTATTAAATGGCATACATGACCCATTTCAACTATTTCTTCTTCTTCTTCTTTATATATATATATATATATATATATATATGTGTGTGTGTGTGTGTGTGTGGTTCAATAAAATAAAATAAAATTTATTTTATTTTCCTTTCCTTTCCTTTTTCCTTTCATATTTATTTGTTTACCTCATTTTGGGGTGTCACACTCCAGACTACGAATGTCATTTCTAAGGTCTTCGATTAAAAAGATACAATTAACTACTAATATGATAGCGTGACTGAATCATGGTTTTTAGAAGTCCTTTTACGAGGTTGATGATGGAAACGAGGAAACATCGGATGAGACTTTTATTCTTATACCTAATGACATGACATTTCCCTACAATGATACATTAGTCGAGGGATGCTTTGGTTGATGTAATATTTCCATCTTTGCAAATCAACAAAGTTGCATCAAATTATATCATTTACAGCACGATAGTATCAACTAAAAATGAGAATGTCGATGAAATTAATGATCAGTTGATCGAAAAATTTTGCGGAGTAGAAAAGATTTAGTACAATTTCGACGAAGCATAAGACGATAAGAACAACTTCTATCCAATGAATTCTTGAACTCGTTAACTGTTAGTGGTTTGCCTCCTCATTATCTTCGACTAAAAATTGGATGTTCAATAATATTATTACGAAATATTTACGAATGGATTATGTAATGACACGATATTGATATGTAGAGGTTTTCAACAAAAAAAGCATCATCGATGTAGAAATAGCGTTGGTCAACATGTTGGCAAGATGGTATTATTGCCGAGAATTCCCTTATGTCCATCCGAATATGGCATGTTCCCATTTAAAATAAAACAAAAACAATTTCCTGTTTGTCTGAGCTTCTCTATGACAAGCAATAAAACTCAAAGACACACGATTCCGAACGTAAGAGTTTATCTACCATAAATTAGTATACTCGCATGACCAACTTTATGTGGCATTATCTAGAGGTATATCACGAGGAACTACAAAGGTATTGGTGAAACCTGGCAAAAAATTCAATCGTCGTGGAGTTTATACATCAAACGTGGTGTAACAAGAAGTTTTGCATGATTAATAAGGCACAATCAACTATCAATTATTAAAAATTTCTTACATGATGTGTATATATAATCACCAGGTATATATTTATAATAATTATGTATCTCTTGCAAGACATGTCTCCATGACTCCATATGGAGGTTTTGAGCAAAATTTTAATGGATTCCATACAAATGATTTTATTTTCCAGTTTTTTCAAACATATATTTTAGATTTTATTTTGTAAATTACAAGTTGCAAAAAAAAAGACACACAAACAAACCAATAATGCTTATGTTGCTCTTTAAAATATAAGAATAACAAATGTTACAGCATTGAGAACCCCACTATCCATCAATTCCAAACATATTAACCTTGAATTTATATACCACGTAAAACCATAAAATTAACATCGTCGGTATTGAGAAATAGAAAAAATATGAAACAAGATTTCCATTTTGAGTTTTTAGCTTCAAAATCGATATGTTTCGCAGAGCAGCGTGTTCCAATACATAACTAGTAACTACAAAACTTAACAAAAACATAAAAAGTCCCTAAATGGGGGAATTCAGCTAAAAACACATTGACAACAATTTCTTAAACTTTTTGTTTGTGCATCCGCTCACCTAAAATCCTGGGTCCGCCACTGTATATAACAAATAGCAAAGGCGGATTTTTTTTAAGGATAACAACACCATTTAAACATAAAACTGAAAGTTATTAAAAAAAGAGTAAAGTTCACTTTTGGTCCTTAACGTTTCACCATTTCATCGGTTTTTGTCCCTAAAGTTTATTTTAACACTTTATCCCCTCACGTTTTGACAGCTTGCAACAGATTTCGTCCCTCCTTCTAACGACCGTTATCTTTTTCTGTTAAATTCTATTTTATGAAGGATATTTTAGTCTTTTACCTATTTCTTAGTCATTAAAACCACAAGGACTGAAAATGTAATTCACTCTATTTTTTATTAAAACCACAGACCAAGAATGTAATTTACTCTATCATAGCCATTTCTTCATCTTTATCAATGTAAACCACATGTCTTCATCTTCATCAATGGCCCTGTGGCTTCCAATCTCACCATCATCCACGAAAATCCATTACTACCGTAACCATCGAAACCCGTCACAATTGTAACCCGCGAAAACCCAAACCAAACTTGCAACTCCGGTCATGAATACATCATGACCAGTCACGAATACATAGTGACCATTGAAAACCTATGAAAACCCATCACTACTGTAACCCATGAAAACCTAAACCAAACCTGCAACTCCGACCATCAAACCTGTAACAACCCAAACTTTCAAACATTAAAGCATAATCAACATTACCAAATTCATGCCAAACATGGCCCAAGACAACAATAAAATCTTAAGGTTTGCGAAGAAGCAACCTATTACACAACTGAGATCTAACAGAAATACTAGAAAGGAGTCTTCTATTAATGGATGTTGCTTAAACATTCTCCTTCCCTATACCCGATCCACCAGCCTCGCGCCCACCTGAAAAGGTTTTTAAGTTTTGAAAGAGCGAGGGTTAGACCAACAGTCTAGTGAGTCCCCTCTAAAATCCGCTTCAATCCAAGATAAATTCAAAGAATTTAATAATAAATAAACCATTTTCAGCTTCAAGGAAATTCTTTAACTTTCAACAAACTTCTCAGCTCACACTACCGCCACCCTAAGGTGACAGCGTGTCTGTGACTCACACTGCCTTTGTTGGGACACACCCCCAACGGCATAAACGGAACACACACCCCGATAAGAGCACAGGCGGGCCACACCCCCCGACTTTGAGCCTACACACTTAGAACCATGTATGCATACATTTCCACTTTGACAACAAAAATAAGAACATCTTTAACATTTAATTAAATCTCGCAGGTAAATATTAAAGCAACATCATTTCCACGCTTGCATATAAATTCACATACATAAAACATAACTTAATCGAAATAAGAGACTTTAGTTCAGAAAATTCACCTGGCCCTTGCGAAACTTCCTCCCTAAACGTCTTAATATCGAACCTATAACAACAATAAAAGGAAATCACTTAAAATTTATAGGTCTCAAGCTCCTGGACTAAAATCCTACTACGACCGGTGTGACCCCGACCGGTGCCGCTCCCCGACCAGTGTCGCGCCCGAATCCACCCCCGGTCCCTGGCTCCATCCGGTCACGGCCCGGGGCCCTAATCCTTATACCTAGGGGTCTCATATCTCGGTGTCAAGTGGACCGGGGTCCCCCTCGATCACCGGTGTATCTGTCGCCCAGATCAAGGCGATCGCCCGGATGGTAAAATCCAATCATCGACGAACTCTAAATCCCCCCACCATACACACAGATTACCAAATACTCTAATGTACCCAGAAATTATTAAGGTCATTAACCCAATTAAACTTTTCCAAATCATCTAAAACCATTAACATGATTAACAAGAAGAAATGGGGATTTCCCAACCATTTCATACATCAGACCTCTACAAGAACATTAGAGATTAAATCCTAACATTCCTATAGAAAGACATGAAACAAAGATTGAGATGTTACCTTGAATGAGAAGATTAACCACCTAGAACTCCCAATGCTTCTCCATGATTCCTTCTACCAAGTCGCCCAGATCCTTTTCTTTCTCTCCTTATACGTAAAAATGGAAGCCGCCAAGATGATATGATAGGGGTCTAGGGTTAACACCCTCTTTTACCAAAGTTTCACTTAGACCCCTCCCACTTAATAAAATTGATAAAACTCCACCAAACTTCCATTTTCGCTCATTTTTAATGCGGTCATTACAATACTCCCCCCTCAACAGGATTCCGTCCCCGGAATACCATTGCTGAATAAAGTGGGGTATTGAAATTTCATATCCTCTTCTACCTCCCAAGTTGCCTATTGGCCTTTGTGAAACTTCCACTGTACCTTTACAAGATGGATTTCCTTATTCCTCAGCTTTCTCACTTTTCGGTCCAAAATGGCCACCGGTTCTTCCACATAACTTAGTCTCTCATCTACTCGAATATCTTCCAAAGGCACCACTACATCTACTTCAGCTAAACAGTTTTTCAGGTAGATCTAATTTGTAAGCCACTTCCCCGATACGCTCCACAATGGCGAATGGTCCAACAAATTTTGGTCTTAGTTTACCCTTCTTTCCGAAGCGTACCACTCCCTTCCACAACGAAAC
This sequence comes from Arctium minus, assembly GCA_954870635.1. Lineage (NCBI taxonomy): Eukaryota > Viridiplantae > Streptophyta > Magnoliopsida > Asterales > Asteraceae > Arctium > Arctium minus. Next base: position 67,894,578 of record OX941092.1, on the reverse strand, counting down.
CTTTAACATGACTAAGTCTCCCACTTGGAATTCAATTGGCTTACGCCGTTTATCAGCGTACATTTTCTGACGGTCTTGGGCTTTCTTCAACCTTTCTCGAATCTGGCCAATCTTGTCGGTCGTCGCTTGCACAAATTCCGACAAATGCTCTCTCAATGAGAAACGAGAAACACAATCCAAGACTCCAAAATCCCCATCGAACACGTCCAGATCATACTCTATCTCTCCTACTCTTTCCTTAATGTCAACAGACTCTAAAACGTAGCCCAACACTAGCTTTCTCTTGAATGCACCGCTTCATTCCATGGGGTGGACTTCCCCATCAAGCTGCACCATCTCAACTTACGATTCACAAGAATTACGTTCTTTCAACCATATCCACTTATCCTCACTCAGTTGTCCAAAACGTGCTGACCCAAAACCAAAGTCGTGCCCCCTGATCAACCAACTGTAGCATACCATCTATAACTTCTCAAGATTTAATATTTCAAAACCTTCTAGCCAACCGTACCAAATATTGCCCGTTTTGTCCACGCACTCGAACTCACGGTTTAAAACGCGTCCCCTTAAGTTTTTCACATACAACTTTACTTCTTAAGATGAATGAACTCTACCAGAGATTGCGCCACCACGACAGGTACCCTGATTAAGATGATAACCCCTTAACTCGCCAACTTAACACGATGTCAACCTTAGGCATCACCATGAATCCACCGCTATGAATTTCTTCAGTATGTACTCTGCCATAGAAAAAATATCTTCCCTGAACACTACATACACCTAATGCCAAAAGAACACCTTCTTTTTCGAACCATAATGGTCACAACTCAACAGTGTTGCACAATTCATACGCGTTATACATATGTCGCCCCAAACACCATCACCTCAAATTCTCACATACAGAAAAGAAACTTCCACAACTCAATGCTTTCATAGCACACATGCTCCAACTGACAGAATTATAAAGAGTCCTACTTCATCTTCTTCTTGCATCCCCCCAACCGTCCAACCAAAATTGTAATAATTTCAAACTTCACTCGATCAGCATGGTGTGACCATGCTTACCACAATTACTCCAAATCGCCTAACACTGGAAACAAGCTTATCTGGAACCCTTTCCGCGTAAAACCAAGTCTAACTCACTCCGAGCACTACATTCCACCACTCTTTCCACTTTCTTCTCGAAACAACAAGCATGACTCCAAAAATTTGACTCACTACTGGGTGCAAACCTTAGACCAAAATCACCATTTAGATTTCTCAACACCATAACCATAACCTACACCCCAATCTCCTTCTCGCACCCTCATTAGGGTTCCTATCTCTCTATGGCAAATCTGAAACCTAGATTCCCATTTTTGCGTCTCCTGTCAAACTTCTCACTCTCAGCTTAGCCACTTCTTCTACAATCCCAAATATGCTGAAAACACATTTTCATTAATATACTTAGCCAAACGGCTACCCACGGTTCTCGTTCGAGTTCTTCACCCAAGCCCTTCCAAACCATCCCCAATGCTCGAAGGCGTCACGTATCTCTCGTTCTCCAAACATAATTGACCTGTCCGCTAGGATTCCTTCCCACTTAAGGACTACTTCGACAACCCCACAGATCTTCTTACCAACTACAAAACTTCATGAACTAAAATATCCTACATTTCCTTCAATATTCTTGTGGTAAACGATAAACCCTTCTATAACATACCTCAAACCATGGCACATAGTTCCTCTCCTAGGTAGCCACCCACTATCGCCCGAACATTATTATCAACTTAGTACCACCACGATGCCAACCATACACCTACACCTCTTAGCATCATACTTGCCACTTTTGAAAAAGGCTCCTCAGAGATACCCGAGCAAAGATTCTCATTCACACTATACCCATAACAACAACACCAAACACCACTTAATCTCAAAGAAACTCCTTACCACCAATGACTTGCCCGACCGCTTTGACATAAAACTTACACTGCTCCTCTTCATGTTGAACATAACACTAATACTTGAATTAAAATCATTTCACGACCTTGTCTTCCTCGAATCCGAACAACCACAAAACATGCTCAATAAAACCTTTCATCCAGATCTCGCTCCTTGTCACGATCTGTCAAGAATCAAATCAGGCAGTCTGTAAGATTAATCGCACTACTTCACAGACAACAATGCCCGTAACTCAACCACTTCTGAACAACTTCACGACAACCACATCACATTTACTCCTTCATACGCACTATAACCATTTAGACTTCTACAGTCCTCAAAGGCACCAGACTTACTTGATACCAAATCTAATCACAAGACTACTCCAGACCTTGGTTCTCGCCGATACCATTTCACCAGAACACCACATATTTTATTCTTTAACCAGTTACCTTTAGAAGCATCAAAACAACTTCAAACTTCCACTTACCGGCACCCACCTCTCAAGTTACCGAACCAAATATAATCTACCCTAAGACATCGAAGATCGAGACTTCCGCCATTCACTTTCATTATTCACATTCCTTCCCTAAGGGATACCAGGGTCATGAATCGACCACCAACGGTTCGAACGCCACCCTTATACTCTCAAACTTTCCCTCGTCCTTAATTGCCACATCTCTTACGACCTAGAGAGTTCATAGCCTTCATGCCATACGACACAGTAATTTAAACAACTGCCATTCGAAATTTCAAAAAATATTACATTATAAAACAAGTTTGAGTATACATGATACTGCACTGGCATAATGGATTAGCCATACGCAACGATCTCGAGGATCGCTTCGCCTCAACTCCAAAATAAAATAAGTCTCACTCGACCAAAATCGATGTTGACACAATCAAAAACATTTTTCAACAACTTTACTCGTGCGATTTATAAAATACAGCAAAATTGCTTAAATTGAACGATTCGAACGACTCTCGCTTTCCTAGGTATGACAACATATGTCTGTAACAACTTCACTTACAAAATTATGCGATCAGATGTTGTCATGATTTCCACAACTGGGGTTAACTCATTTAAAAATGAAATAGGTTTCCACTCTGGTACAATAAAAAAAATAAACTTGTCTCTTTAATTCAAGCATGCGTTTGTGTGTGTGTCAACTCATTTTCAAAAACAGAACTCTGAAGGTGCACACCCATACATATGCAAATTACGACATAAGGGACTCCTGTAACCTGTTCGAAAACGCAATGCATGATACTCAAATTACATGAAGGCTATTCATTCTAGCAAGGTCAACCGTTGCACTCACCACAATTCTCATCGACTACTTATCTTCGACCAACCTATCAAAGTCTTCACATTTGCCACAACTTTAGATACCGATGCTTCCCAACCTACTTATATGACCAACTATCAGGTACCACCACGACTAATGATTCGCAATTCGTGCATCTACACTTTGTCCCCAGAAGTCTTACCAACAATAGTTCGTCACCATCCTTTCCTTACTCTAAATATCAACCAACACTTCTATTATCCCCAACCTCTTTCACCACTCTTCAAATAACTACATATTCAAAAGGCTCACTTCCCCTATTAAATTCATGGCTTGATACCCTCTCGATCCTCCATTGATCGACATAGCAACTACCATAAAAGAGACAAACTTGAAGCGAACAGTTCACCTCCAAAGATTCTTCCCGCTGGACTCACGAAGTTCTTCCTCAACCGAAATATCTATACCCTGACCAAAACACACCCTAAAAGGTGCTAATCTTAGTAACATAACGAGATCACAAAACATACCAAAATCAACGTTATCACTTCCAAGATAGGTCTCACTACCTATACTACCCCCATCGATCTTCCCAACGATAGTAATCGAGTGTACCCATGCACCTGTAAATTCATAATGGCATTGGCCAGATGAAATTTTGAATTTACCTTACATGAGAGTCCTCACTACCGTTGACATAACTCCCGATGAACAAGATTTCCTTAAGAGCTTCCTATATCTCAGTTGTGTTCCCCTACCCCACAGTTTAAGTTTAGGCCCATCCGGTCACCTAAATCCCTTAAACTATGGCTCTGATGCCAATTGTAACAACCCAAACTTTCAAACATTAAAGCATAATCAACATTACCAAATTCATGCCAAACATGGCCCAAGACAACAATAAAATCTTAAGGTTTGCGAAGAAGCAACCTATTACACAACTGAGATCTAACAGAAATACTAGAAAGGAGTCTTCTATTAATGGATGCTGCTTAAACATTCTCCTTCCCTATACCCGATCCACCAGCCTCGCGCCCACCTGAAAAGGTTTTTAAGTTTTGAAAGAGCGAGGGTTAGACCAACGGTCTAGTTATTCCCCTCTAAAATCCGCTTCAATCCAAGATAAATTCAAAGAATTTAATAATAAATAAACCATTTTCAGCTTCAAGGAAATTCTTTAACTTTCAGCAAACTTCTCAGCTCACACTACTGCCACCCTAAGGTGACAGCATGTTTGTGACTCACACTGCCTTTGTTGGGACACACCCCCAACGGCATAAACGGAACACACCCCCGGTATGAGTACAGACGGGCCACACCCCCCGACTTTGAGCCTACACACTTAGAACCATGTATGCATACATTTCCTCTTTGACAACAAAAATAAGAACATCTTTAACATTTAATTAAATCTCGCAGGTAAATATTAAAACAACATCATTTCCATGCTTGCATATAAATTGACATACATAAAACATAACTTAATCGAAATAAGAGACTTTAGTTCAGAAAACTCACCTGGCCCTTGCGAAACTTCCCCCCTAAACGTCTTAATATTGAACCTATAACAACAATAAAAGGAAATCACTTAAAATTTATAAGTCTCAAGCTCCTGGACTAAAATCCTACTGCGACCGGTGTGACCCCGACCAGTGTCGCTCCCCGACCGGTGTCGTGCCCGGATCTACCCCCAGTCCCCGGCTCCCCCCGGTCCCCGGCTCCCCCCGGTCCCTGGCTCCACTCGGTCCCCGGCTCCATCCGGTCACGACCCGGGGCCCTAATCCTTATACACCGGGGTCTCATTTCTCGGTGTCAAGTGAACCGGGGTCCCCCCCGAACACCGATGTATTTGTCGCCCAGATCAAGGCGATCGCCCAGATGGTAAAACCCAATCATCGATGAACTCTAAATCCCCCCACCATACACACAGATTACCAAATACTCTAATGTACCCAGAAATTATTAAGGTCATTAACCCAATTAAACTTTTCCAAATCATGTAAAACCATTAACATGATTAACAAGAAGAAATGGGGATTTCCCAACCATTTCATACATCAGACCTCCACAACAACATTAGAGATTAAATCCTAACATTCCTATAGAAAGATATGAAACAGAGATTGAGATCTTACCTTGAATGAGAAGATTAACCACCTAGAACTCCCAATGCTTCTCCATGATTCCTTCTACCAAGTCGCCCAGATCCTTTTCTTTCTCTCCTTATGCATAAAAATGGAAGCCGCCAAGATGATATGATAGGGGTCTAGGGTTAACACCCTCTTTTACCAAAGTTTCACTTAGACCCCTCCCACTTAATAAAATTGATAAAACCCCACCAAACTTCCATTTTCGCTCATTTTTAATGCGGTCATTACAAAACCCAAACCTGTAAGTTACAACATCATGCATAAAACCACATTCTTTCAAATGGGTAATTAGAAAAAACGTACTCTTGGGTTTTCTTTCCAAGTGGTGTAAGGTTTTAGTGAGTGTATATCTATCAAACATATGGTGGGCATGGTCAATTGAATTATTACTAATGTTTTTGTGGGGAAATGGGTTGTTTTCATCTGAACTAGAATCCGAAACGTCGGAGAAATTTAACTGGGCAGGTGATGAAATTGAACTAAATCGGATAATAAGGTCGTGTTTGCCCAAATTACGGCTAGAAACTGACGTGATTAAAAGAACCCACATGGAAGTAAAATGAAGATGGCATTTGTCGGCAACGGTTGAAGGTTTGGTGGAGCAATGACAGGGTTTAAATGAATAACCAATATATATTGAAACCTACACCCAAACCTAAACCCCACCCCTCTCTTGACCTCTTCCTCTCCTAGATAACTCACCACCATGAGACTTCCTTCCTCAACCAAAACTGGGACCAAGAATCGAACCCCATCTACTCGGAAACTCAAGGACCTAATCGCTGGCAAGGATCAAATCGTCGTAGATGGCTAATACAGAAGCAGAGTGAATCCATGGTGTTCGTATGACATGGAATCAGTCTCACTTCTCGATCAGTCTCTCTTCTCGATCGTCGGAGATGGAATGGAGGAACAAGGGGTGAAGGAGGGGTGGCAGGCGGTGGCCCGTGGTGGGGTGTGGAAGGGATGGGGCGGTGAGGTCGTGATATGTTGGGGAAGAAGATCCCTGTGTATATACATATATACACACATACATACACACACACACACACACACACACACACACATATATATATATATATATATATATATAAATTATAGATAATTACACAATAGGTCCCTAAAGTTTGATTTTTTAGGTAAAAAACAAGAATATTAAGAAAACAAATAAAATGACCAAAATACCCTTCATTTAATGGATTCAACAGAAAAAGTTAACGGCCGTTAAGAGGAGGTACGAAAATCGTTGCGAACTGTCAAACATGAGGGGCTAAAATGAGAAAATAAACTTTAGGGACGAAAATCGTTGAAATAGTGAAACGTTCAGGACCAAGAAATAGGTAAAAGACTAAAATATCCTTCATTAAATTGAATTTAACATAAAAAGATAACAGTCGTTAGAAGGAGGGACGAAATCTGTTGCAAGCTGTCAGACGTGAGGGGTTAAAGTGTAAAAATAAACTTTAGAGACGAAAACCGTTGAACTGGTGAAACGTTAAAGACCAAAAGTGAACTTTACTCTAAAAAATCATATAAACATGGAAGAGTAGTTGGTTGGTCACTCACATGAGAAGGTCAACGGTTTGACCCTTTTTTCCTTGCTTCTCTCCACAAATGTTTTTATAAAATATATACAAACAAAAAATTTAAAGCTAAAAAATCTAGAAATATGCTAAAAGGAATACTTGAACCCACACACTCTCAAGCAAGAAACCTTTATTCAGCTACTCGATCTTTAAAATTTGGGTTAGTTTAATTTTAAGAAACATAAGGGTGTGTTTGATATGCAGACAAAATAGAACATGACAGGACGGAACATGACAGAATAGAACAGGACAGAAGAGCTGTTCAGCGCTTGGTAAAACAGAACTAGACAAAATAGAACAGATAACATGACCAATTTACCCCAAATAAGTTGTTTATATATTATATACTAGATTCGCCCCCGTGTATTACACGGGGTATTTTTAAAAAATAAATTATGCCAAAAAACTTATCTTACAGATATGAATGATTATCGAAAGTACGATACTATTTTTCCAAGTTTTTTTTTTTTTGCAGTTGGTTACAAAATGTTCTTGTTTTAGTAAGTTTTCACAACTGATGTTTTGCAAAAAATTTATAAAAAATATGAATAAATATTAAGAATTTATAATAGAACGTAAATGAAATTATGAAAAAATGCATAGTTAAAATATTAATAAAATAAGAATCACGTATCATAAATTACCAAATACTTCTATATATACAACATTCTTTGTTCTGTTGCTAATTATACTTTCATCATCTATAACTAATATTTTTAAAGTTAAAATATCATAATGTCAAGAAAATAAAATAAAAAATATTATTTTATAAAACTTCATGATAAAAATCAAAATTCTTATATAAAAATTTAAAGAGGATGAGATTTTATAAAAAAAAACTCTTGAAGTAAAAATTGATATGAAATAGGCAAAAGAAAATTAAAACAATTTAGTGATTATTTGTATCAAATCTCATATTAATCAATACACATTAATTCATATATATTTATGATATTTAATAATATAATTAAATCAAAAAATATTCAATATTGGACTCATTTCGAAGGTATTGACGAAACGATTACAATGGTATAATTTGTAAAAAATAAAAAATGTTTTTAATGCATTTTAGTTCATATACATTATTTATGTTTATATGATAAAAGTCTAAAATGAAAAATAAAAAAGTAAGAGATTAAAAGTAAACTACATACCTAATTATAAGAGTAGTAAATGTAAGGTATAAATTAAAAAAAATTGAATTAAGGAAAGATTTAAGGAGGAATGAATGTAGATGTGTTAAATGAATTTATAATGTAAAATGAGTCCAGATACATGTTTAGGTGGGAAAATGAAAAAATGAGCTCACCAGAAGGCGACATGTGTCCTTCTAGTTACTTATTTATTATATGTATAGATTTTTTTGATTAATTATGTAATTTATTAAATTATGACGGAATGAATATTTTTTATAACAAAATATAGTATTAGAAAGTTTTCTTCAAAATATATTAAAGTGACACCAAAATAAAAAAATTATATATTTCCAATTTTTATTTTTTAACCTTTTATATATTTTTTACTATTAGTATATTAATAATTTAAATAAATTAATCAAAACATAGTAACTATATAAAAATAATATTTAAGGACAATACAGTGAATTTAAAAAACATAAAAAATAAATAAAATTATAAATAATGAATAAGATAAAAAAAAAAGGCATATTTAATATTTTAGAAGAGAATTAGATTTTATTTTGATGTTATATTGGTAAAACGTAACTTTGTTCATGTTTGTTCCACCTAACAGTCCTGCTAAACGTGGGACAATGATCCATGTTTTGTTATGTCATTTCATGTTCAGTGTAAAAAATTAGTAAATGAGAAAAATGGGACCTATTTATAAATTATGGACCATTTTAGGGATTTTAGTTGTCTAGTTTTATATCCAAAAAGGGTGTTCGGTTTATTTAACTAATTTAAGGGGGCTGAGTGAAAGTTACCTTAGTGAAGACCGGAGTAAGAGCATCTCTAACAACTTCTCTAAAATGAGGATTTTGGAGGGGTTTTTTTTGCTTCAACATATTTCCAAAACCTCCTTCAAAATGGAGAAAATATGTGACAGATGATGAAAATCATCAAATTTGGAGATATCTCCAAAAATAATTATTTATAAGAGATAAATAGTTTTTTATTTCTTTTACCAAAAAAATTGCTTTAAATTAAATGTTTATGAGAGAGAAATTATATTTTATGAATTATATTAAATACTTTAATAATATAATTAATTGTGTAATATCCAAAATAAAAAATAGAGTAAATTACACCAGGGTCCCTGTGGTTTACTCATAATCTGGACATGGTCCCTATTTTGAAATAATTACACTAGGGATCTCTGTGGTATGCATTTTGTCACACTCCGAATCCCTACGCTAACGCCGTCTATAACCTCGTCGTTACCCTTCACACGTGCCTTGCACGAGAGGGGTAAATTAGTCTTTTCAGGAACAGGGACCGAGGGTGGAATTTAATCTTCTAATTTTAATACCCGCTACCCAACGGATCTATTGTCTCCTTCCTCCCTCTTCTTCATTTTTTTCTCTCGGTTTACTCATCAAAGGTCGATGATGGTGTATTGTGGGTGTGGGGCTCCTGCGATCGTTCGTACATCATGGACATCAAATAATCCAGGTCGAAGATTATATGCTTGCTCAAAAATGGTACGGAGCATGTGAAAGTAATACTTCAACTGCTCAAAAATGGTGTTTTTGCCCTAACTGTTCTTCTTCTACTTCAACGATCAGGGATTAAAATGTGGATTCATTTGTTGGGTTAATTTACCAACTGGTGATGGATCTAGGTACACTATAGTTGGTTTATTGAAGTCAAAGAAAGAACTTGAAGCTACTCACGAAGCAGATAGAAAGTTGATCCATAGATTGAAAATTGTGTTGCGGATTACTTGGTTGTCAATTGTAATATACTTAATCTTTAGTTGAGTCATGTATTAGGGTTTAGGTAATGCTTTTGTAAACTGTTCATCTATTTTAGTTATGTAATATCTTATTTTGGAATTAATGGAAGTGGCTAAATAATTGATATTGTTGAAATACTTCCTTTATGAGCAAAAGCAGAGTGATTGAAGCAAAAGTGTACCATTACAGTGACCATAGCATTCATCAACATCAAACATGTTTAATACACAATAATTGAACCAAAAGTGTACCATGACAGTGAGTATAGCATTCATCAACATAAAACATATTCCACACAAATTGTACCAAAAGAGTACCATGAACCAACCATATCATTCACAACCATCAACTTGTTCTTTACACAAAAATTTAACCAACAAAGTGTTGAACTGTACCATACATTCACCATAATACTTTGGCATCCAAAAACAAAAAGGTGAACCAAATGTATACTTAACAGTTTACATACCAAAAGTGACCCAAAAGACTAAGTTAAGAGTTAATATGTTCATCCAAAAGAAAGCATCTGCATGCACTTTGTTCTACTGTCCCTTGCAAGTATGTTTGTTGTGACCTTCTTTACCACAACTTACACACGTCACTATCTTCCCAACCCTTCGAATCTTTTTTCCATCTTGAGTCACCTCTTCTATAGACTTCCTTTGTCTTTTCCTTGGTCTACCAGCTTGTGTATGATGAGTTGGTGGTGTAAGCTTTGTTAGGCAATCAACCATTTCCCACAGTTGCCTTCCATTAATTGGATGAATTTTGAAGGCATACATTTATTTCCAAGTTCACAACCAATAGCACCGGTGCACCCATTTCTCAAGGATGTCCACGTCCATCTCATTGCTTTGCATATCCCATATGGTTGCACAAGCATGTTTGCATGGGATTCCTGTTAATTCCCATTGCCTACAAGAACACACCTTTTGTTGCATGTCAACAATACACTGGTCTGACCATGGGCCACTAACCTTATAACACCCTAAAAATTTAAAGTAACTTAAATATTCGAAAATTTGGCAAAATGACGTTTGTATTTGGAGTAACCACCCAAAAGGGGGTAAATGTATAAAGCATTTACAAAACCTGCGTATGGAAATGGAAATTGACAACAAACTAATCTAAACATATTCTATCTATATTACATCGGTTGTCAAACCAAATCACCAAAAATAGGGAACTAATCAAATGCCCAACGTCCAATACTAATCATCTCAAAAATTGCCTCGAGTCCACGCTCGACACTCAACCCCTCGGCACCCCGCTTCTAAAGGAACCTGTTATACATAACATTTGAGAAAAAGTGTTAGACTTAAAGCATAGTGAGAACATACAGTTTATAATTTCAAGAAAATAAAGACAAATGTAACAAAAGGAAGTATTTTCTAGGAAGTTTAGTTTACAATTGAAAATATTTAACACATAAGGACAATGGATAACACATAAGGACAATGGATAAATATTTATCTCCTCCATAAACTGAGCTTCTTCGATGTACTCACGGAGGTTGGAGGCTTTTGAATTGTGGACCATGGATAACATGTCCGCCGGTAAGCCATTGAGATAGGCCTTCATCTTTTCTTTCTCTGTTGGGGCCACGTGCCCCACCAAACCCAACTTCTCCATGAATTGACGGGTGTACTCCCTCACCGTCAAGTTCCCTTTTACTAGGGACCGAAACTCCGCTTCGATTCAATCCATAGCTCTTTCACTGCAATATTCTTCCAAAATCTTATTCTTGAACTCGGCCCACGATAACTGAGCCAATACGGTAGGAGAGAGGGTGGATTGAGTGACATTCCACCACGAAAGTGTTGTATCTCGGAGCAATTGGGTACCAAACCGAACTCTCTGATCCTCTCCACACTCAGACGAGCCGAAAGCTTGCTCGACAACTTGTATCCACCTCACACACACTATTGGATCATCAGAACCGGAGAACTCCGGTGGTCCATAGCCTAGGAAGGATTTGTAGGAGCAACTCTTCCCACTTCTCTGAGCACCCACAACCCTGTGCTCTTCAGTTCTAATCCCATTGCCAGTGCCACCGGAACCAACTACAACGTTCTCTGCGACCGCCTCATTTCTCTTGAGGCTAGCGTCGCGATCCTCCAACAACTTCATGAACGTCTCTTGCTGCTTTTCCATAGCCGTCGATACCATTTGCATGATGCTGGCCATCATGTCAGCTTGAGGATTCGCCTCTCGATCCACCGGGTTCGTGGATGCCAACTCCACCCTTGGCACTTGCTCCACTTCTCCCGTAAATATAGGCGGTATGCCCGGAGGAATGACGGTCGCCGCCCTAGCTATTGAATTCCGCTCGGGTGAGCTATCTTCTCGTACATTCCCGTCGGCTAACGGTCGACTGCGCGTGTTCACCATTCTAGAGTAATGGCTGCCACACAAGCACGAGAAAGGGGTAAGAAAGAGATTAACTGAAACAAGAACGAAAGAAACGTACTACCATGCCTACCAATTATCATAACATTAGTAACTAAGTACACTTACGTATAATATGCTCATAATAACATTAGCTAAGTGAGATTATGAACATATAACACATAAGGGTTCTTGTTACCATCATCACAATGCTTGATGAACATAACTTCCGCCGACTCCAAGACTAAACCATCTTAGAAGTTCTACCCAACTCACAATCATTGCCTAACATAATCAGTCTAAGTCTAGACATCTTACGACCATGCCTAGTTCGCTTAAACTAGAGCTCTGATACCAACTTATAACACCCTAAAAATTTAAAGTAACTTAAATATTCGAAAATTTGGCAAAATGACGTTTGTATTTGGAGTAACCACCCAAAAGGGGGTAAATGTATAAAGCATTTACAAAACCTGCGTATGGAAATGAAAATTGACAACAAACTAATCTAAACATATTCTATCTAGATTACATCGGTTGTCAAACCAAATCACCAAAAATAGGGAACTAATCAAATGCCCAACGTCCAATACTAATCATCTCAAAAATTGCCTCGAGTCCGCGCTCGACACTCAACCCCTCGGCACCCCGCCGCTAAAGGAACCTGTTATACATAACATTTGAGAAAAAGTGTTAGGCTTAAATCCTAGTGAGAACATACAATTTATAATTTCAAGAAAATAAAGACAAATGTAACAAAAGGAAGTCTTTTCTAGGAAGTTTAGTTTACAATTGAAAATATTTAACACATAAGGACAATCGGTCCAAAAGTTCATCTTGCGATGACGGGGGATACCCGATTTACCAAGGATTGTAGCGGAACACAAAAGTAGGCCACAATCCGAGTTGTGAGCTAAATACTTGGAATCCATGGCCACGAACAACGCCAGTCCGTACTAAGATGTGGGGGAGGGCACCCGAGGAAACCAAGTCATACTCGTTCACTAGGACTACATTATGACCCATGGCTAGTAATCGGTCCCACATAACCGTACCAAAGGCACTCGAGGATCAAATGCATCCATAGCTACAAGGGAAAAACATCCCAAAAGATAAGTAGACTCAATACATAGGGATCCACTAGTAATGATCCAGACTTGTCACAATTTCATTTGTGACTAACCAAAGTTAAACATATAGCCTTCAACAACATTTATATCCCAAAATGCATTTTCAAGTTTAACTGCTGATAAGAATGAAAATCATAAAAATGATAGTATATACATTTCTTCAAGTAACTCACATAAATGTAAGTAAACCTCCCTTTTACCTCATTTAAGATGGAACCATTTATTTTAGTTGAAAATGAATGGGAAACCCTAAAATCTCCTAAAACTCAAGTTAGGTCAAAATGTAATAAACTTTAATCCAAAACTAAGGAGATATATAGGTGTTCAAAATGTAGTTTCAATATGTATAAGGTTTTAGAAAAATGATAGTAGGAACTCACCAAGTGGGTTTTTGGAGAAAACCCAAACCCTAGATTGAACCTTGGAGAAGACAACAATGGAGGTGGAGACTTCAATGCTCAAACTTGAAACCTTGATTTCTATACTCCACTTCTAACAATAAATGATGCTAATTTAGGTTGGTAAAACCCTAGCTAGATTCGGATGAGGAGAGTTATGAGGGTTTAGAGAGAGAAGGAATAAGGTAGATGAGAACATAAATGAGAAAATGAGGAAGGAACCCGTATTTGGGCGATCTAGGGATCTCGCGGGTTATGCCGCGACCTTAAGTCGCGGCATAAGTCGCCCGTGTTCCTGAAATGGAAACAGACAGTCGATTACGCGGCTTGTGCCGCGACTTGCAAGTCGCGGTGTAACTCGCGTAAGTCCCTGTGACTTACCAACACTACCAAAACCCAAATACTCGAACTCGCTACAAAACACGGTGCTAACGACAAAAGCTAAACACAAGAATACCAGATTAAACGATAACCAATATTAGAAATCTAAACGCTAGAATTTACGTACCGAAAATTCGGGGTGTTACAAACCTGATATTTGTTCTATCCATCCCAAAGTATATTGTAATGTACTGCTTCTTTTTTTATCGCTTCCAACATTTTGGTTGCGGTAGGTGTAAGAGGTCCATCAACTTCAGCAATGACCTTCTGAACAGTAATTATCCTCTTCATCAAGTATTGATGTATATACTCCGGTGCTGTCACTATTGGTATGTCCCTCCCTTCCACAAGTTGCCTATTGAACACCTCACAAATGTTGTTTAATAACACATTTGTGTGACTTATGCCTGGAAAGATGCATAACAATGTAAACACAGTGACCATGTTGAAAAAACAGTGACCATCATGGAAAAACAGTTATATCTTTGACACAAACACAGTGCCATATTGAAAAAACAGTGACCATAACCATTATATATATCTGTGAAATATGCTTCGGTGCAGTGTTTTGAGGGGATCTGATTTAGCCAAGTAAATGCTTCAACACTCACCCCCTTATCTTGATCCATTGCCCTCTTGAAGTGTTGTGGTGTAGTTGTTGCTGCACACTTCCATAGTAGGTCCTTGTATTGCTTTCCCCCCCATTGTAGTTTCATGTTTTCATGAACATGTCTCAAACAGAATTTGTGCTCTGCACATGGGAACACCTTTGATATTGCAGGAATTACACCCTGTGCCATCAAGTAAATGTTAGTTCTAATGTGAAATTGGATAAATAAATCAACTACATCATGAATACCTTTTGTCTACAGTTATAAATGTGAAGTTGGATATAGCATCCAAATCCAAGTCATCCCCCAAGAAATCTAAAAACCATGACCATTAAGATGTGGTCTCAGCCTCAACTATTGCATAAGCAACAGGGTATATCCTATTGTTGGGATCAATCCCAACTGCAGACAAGATTTGACCTGGATAAGGTCCCTTCATAAAAGCACCATCAAGTCCAATGAATTCCCTCATACCAGCTTTAAAACCCCTCTTTAATGCCCCTAGACAAAAGTATATACGCTTGAATCTCCTTGTATCACTTGCAGGGTCACTTGCAGATTCAACCTCTAATTTCACAGTGGTATCTGGATTAGTTCTTTGCACCTCACATATGTAATCCCTCAGATGGTTGTATTGATCTGCATAATCTCCACGTAGCATATTCATTGCTAATGTCTTTGCTCTGAAAGATTTCATCTTTGACACATTCAACTCATATTTTCTCTGCATATCCACTTGGATAACTCTAACAGGAACATCTGGATTAGTCACCAATGTTTGTGAGATCTGTTGGGACAAGAAGCTTGCTATACAAGCTCTGATTGTTCTAGATTGCATGCATTTATGAGTATCCACATAAGTTTTCACCATCCAGGATGCATCATTCTTCCCTTTGGATATGTGTAGAACCCAAGGACAAGACTTCCTACCTTCACTAGGTTCAACACCCTCATTATTAATTTCTAGCAAAGATCCCTTGCATACATCCCTAATTCTCACTTTGTCATTTTTAACTAGCACCACCTGTCTTCTAGTCATGATTGCATGTGTGTCTATCATTTGTTTGATACCTTCTTTTGTCCCAAATGTCTTCCCAACATAGAATTGTGGAACAGGCTCATTACTATCAGTAGGTGCATTATCCCTTCTCAACTGCCTCAATACTCTTTTCATGTCCTTCTCTAAGTCAGAGTCATCTGTATTACTTTCAAAATCATCCATGTCAACTGTAAAATCACTTACTTCTGCGTTAAGATCAATGTTTAAATCAATGCCTTCCATATCCACTTCAAACTCAGGATGTATGTTGCCTTCATCAACTATAGTATCATCCCCATCTTCATCACTAGTCTCAACTCCCTCACTATTCTTAGCTTCAGCACCACCCTGAACCTTTGACCCTACTTCTTGTGCATGATCTTCCTCAAACATGGGTTTATGGAAACACCCATCAAAAGGATCAAAACCATCAAAAAATTCATCTGGATTGATATCAGGCATGTTTAGATCTTTGACACCTTCACCCTGATCATTCCCTTTACCCTGATTTTGATCAATCTCTTCAAAAAGGTTGTTCATATCAATCCCCTCAACCTGATCATTCCCTTACCCTCATTTTGATCAACACCTTCAGTCCCCTTGTCTTGATCAACTGCATATATTCCCCTATGATCAACCACTTCAGCTTCATCTACCCATTCTAGGCATAGTTTCTTTTTTGCCTTCACATGTTGTTGAGCTGGTACTACCTTTTTCTTACACCGATTCATTTCTGGTGAGTTGTCTTCTAGTAGTTCTTCTAGTACTACCTTACTACTAGCCCTAGGACTTCTTAAATAGGTACCCACAGTTGGTTTCCAGTGTTCTATATATATTTCGAATACTTTGCTAGTACCAACATATTTCAATAAACTTCTAACATCATCATCATTACCTAGAGCTTTTAAACCATAATCTAAGCTTAAACCAGGAACATTGAAATGATAAAAGGTAGGGATAGATGTTGGATACCCTAATGTTTCCACCATTGATTCCAACTCAAGAACTGAGAACTCATCTGTATCAACCAAGTCGACGTAGTGCATTTTACCTTGAATATACTCCCTGCCAGGTGACTTTGTGAAAAACCCTCCATGATATAGCTTCAATGTAACCAGGGTTGGATAGATATCTGTAAAAAATGTTTTTAATAAAGATCAAATCAAATATATTATGAATGTTTGAAAACATTTTCATTCAACATTTGATTCACTTACCATAAATTTCAAGATAATCAATCGTATCCGTGCTGGTACGAACTTACCACTGTCCTCCCACCATTAAACCTCAGTCGTAAAGTTCTTTGTCCGGTTTGAATGGTTTGATTAAGAAGCTCGGAGTCGATAAGGACGGAGATTGAAGAAGAAGCTTAAGGGACGTAAGGTGAAAGAAACATCGACGCATGATGACTTATGGCAGGTACAAAAGAGAGGAAAAGGCAAAAAGACTAATTTACCCCTCTTGTGCAAGGCACGTGTGAGGTGTAACGGCGAGGTTATGGACGGCGTTAGCGATAGGGACCCAAAGTGTGACAAAATACATACCACAGAGATCTCCGGTGTAATTATTTCAAAATAGGGACCAGATTGTGACTAAACCACGTGAGCCTGCCGGGTGTAATTTCCTCTAGAAAATATGTAGGAGACTATATCTTTTGAGATTTTGACTTTTTTTTTTACATATAAATTCCAGGTTGAGAGCATAATTTTCGAACACTCTGGATCTCCTCCACATTTTGGATTCCAGGATTATCTCCAATGGCGAATTCCAGTTCTCCAAAGAAGGTCTTGATGTTATGTGGCGATTACATGGAAGACGCTGAGGTTTCTTTTGCTTATTTTGTTTCTTAACACTCACTTTTGCTACTAAATCTCTATACGGAATATAATTTTGTGATTGAATTGACTCGGTTTTGCAGGCGATGGTTCCGTTTCAGGCATTGCAAGCTTTCGGATTGTCTGTCGATGCTGTTTGCCCCGGTAAAAAATCGGGCGATATTTGTCGCACTGCTATCCATCAACGTTCTTCTCATCAGGTCCTCTTCTCAGTTAATCTGTACACACTTTTAAAATTCTATACAAGTTGGTAATACTCCTTTAGGTTTCAAAGGATTCAACATTTTTCAAGCGACATAGTGATTGCACTCTTCAGTTTTCTGTTTGGCAGAATCTTTGTCATTTACAGATTATTGATGATGTGGATTTAGGTACCCTAGTTCTGTTGTGGAATGCATTTAAGCCTTTTTAACTAATACTAACATTCTTCTATTAAGGTAAGTGCAGAGTTGCAATCCAGAGACGGACCCAAATTTTTTTAATAAGGTGGCACCGTATAATAATATAATATAGACAAAAAATAATTACAAAAAACATTTTTTTATCGACGTGTCTGTGTTTATAGCCTAATTCCACCGCTTCGAGGGATTTTTAAAAGTTTTTTGCTTGATTTCGAGAAATTTTTACATTTTTTTATCGATTTCGAATGATTTTTTTGGTTGATTTCAAGAGTTATTGTCGGCTTTTTGGTTGATTTCAAGAGTTTTTTTTCAGTTTTTTGGTTGATTTCAAAAGTTTTTTTTTGGTTTTTTGGTTGATTACGAGGTACGGTTGCATCTTCTTGAACTTTTGAATATCATACGGTGGCACCTTCTAAACCGATACGGTTGCACCTTTCATAAACGTAAAAATTTTAACCTTTTGGCGGAGAAATAATACGGTGGCACGTGCCACCGTATGCCCTTCTTTGGGTCCGTCCTTGGTGCAGACACAAATGTTGCAATTTTAAGGGCATATCAAAATTGTAAATAGAAGTATTGAGTTTGTGAACTCTTCGTGTAAGAACTACGTAAGAAACCCGTAAGTAGGTTTGTGGTTACCAAGAAGATCCGTATATCGATTTATATGAAATTAATGATTTAAACAAAGTGGCTTAAAAAGAATCAAGTCAAGTGGTTGATGTGTTTTGATACAGTCCCTAACACAAATGTAGTTGTAGACGCACTTGGGCTCTTTGATTTGGAGACCAAAAGTTAGGTTGTTGAAATGTGCGACCTTCCATTGTCGGTGTGAGTCGCAAGGGAAAGGTCCTTATGAAGTTAGAGAGGCTACGGTACAAAAATAATGAACCTACACTTATCATTCCAAATCTGTTGTATAGGCCAAGCCATACAACAATCCAATAGCAGCCTTATCACTTCATTTCCAAAGGAAATCAATATAGACACAGGACTGCATCAACCTCTTTTTCCCGGATTGAATAGAACACATAAACAGGAGTCAAAAAACAACTTGACCTACAACACCTTATACCTCCAAATTAGATAACCAATCTTATATGTAATGGTATAAGACCAAATACATGCTTCTGCCATTTACTGTAACACCATGATATTGCAGTATACAAGTAGAAATACAATACACGGTGGCCATTTCATCAATTACCCCCAAATACACATTTGAAAAAAGAACATTACAGTTTACATAAAAAGAAAACAGTGTATAGTAAACATAGTACACTCTACGTGCAATCACCATCCATAATTCTTTATTTCAAAACTTGTCACCCATATCAATACAATGATACTAATCATTGTTGCACATAGTAGTATCATCTTTATAATCCCAAACCAAAGGGTGGGCTCGGATTTTGGTTTGGGTAAAAGTAACAAGAAGTTAGAAACAATTATACCCACAAAAAGATAGCAAAATAGTTTGCGGTGGGTCTTTTAAGGGAACCCATCTCCCCGTGAAAGTGCATATTGAAATGGTATAATTCTTTCACGGGGAGATGGGTTCCCTTTGAAGACCCATCGCAAACTATTTTGGTCCATTCAATATATTTTTGTAGGTATAATTGTTTCTAGCTTGTTGTTACTTTTAACTCAAACCAAAATCCCAGCTCACCCTTTGCCCCTTTGGTTTGGGATTATAAAGATGATATTACTGTGGGCAACAATGATTAGTATCATTGTACTGATATGGTGGTGACAGGTTTTGAAATAAAGAATTCTAGATGGTGATTGTATGTAGAGTGTACTATGCTTAGTATACATTGTTTTCTTTTTCTGTAAACTGTAATGTTCTTTTTTCAAATGTGTGTTTGGGGATAATTGATGAAATGGCCACCGTGTATTGTATTTCTACTTGTATACTGCAATATCTTGGTGTTACAGTAAATAGTGGAAGCATGTATTTGGCCTTTGACCATTACATATAAGATTGGTTATCTAATTTGGAAGTATAAGGTATTGTGGATCAAGTTGTTTTTTGACTCCTGTTTATGTGTTCTATTCAGTCTTGGAAATGGAGGTTGATGCAGTCCTACATCTATATTGATTTCCTTTAGAAATGTAGTGATAAGGCTGCTATTGGATTCTTTGATGTTTGACCAGGCCTATACAACATATTTGGATTGATAAGTGCAGGTTCATTATTAAGTACTTGTTCTTCTTGCTTTCAAGGTTGCACTCTTATGAGAACTTAACATCCCATGCTTATAGGATAAGAGAATCTTGACACCTCATGCTTCTTAGGCTTGCCTTGTCATCTAGGTTTCTTTGATTTCTCATGCTTTGCCTTGTAAGCCACTTGTCATTGAGTATATGATTATTTAATAGATGCTACAGTTGTTGGAAACTTTTGTGTACTTAATTAAATCATAACTCTTGTATTTAAGACTTAAGATGTTGAAATTTGACTAATATAGAAGTAGGGTGTTACAAATAATGGTATTGGATAGTTTGTATGTGCTTTTGGGGCAACTTGTCAAGGGTGAAACAAAGGTTGGTGTTATAGCTCGAAGAGCTTAGATGCGGCACGATTGTGGCATCTTTGGTTGGGTAATACGTTGGGGAAGAATCTTGAATACCTTCATACAAGAAAGTTGATCATGACCAACAAGTTGAATTGACTCTAGTTTTGCTCGGAGGGTGTACAAGCAAGCAGACAAAGGTGTCGTTCGGCACAGGTAAGCACACCACTCAAGATGTGTTTGACTATGTGCATACCGATGTTTGGGGCGAGAGAGAATTATGTCACTTGGCGGTGGCCATTACGTCGTCTCTTTCATTGACGACTTCTTGAGGAAGTATTGGGTGCATGTGTTGAAGCATAAGTTGGAGATGTTCGACAATTGTATTTCTGTTACTTCCTTGATGAACTAAGCTGGGATTCCCCACTTTGAAAACACCAAGTTTCACAACCAAGCATTTTTCAAGATATTGGAATCCTAGTTTCGCTGCTCAAATCTCAATGTTACAAGTTATTTTTAGTTTTGCTAGAACAACCTACTTCTGGTAGTAAATTGTTTCCTCTTGAATAGAAACTAGTCCATGTTCAGGCTTGATCGCACCAATGCAAACAAAATGTTAGTGTATAGTTCCGTACGTTTTCCAAAAGCCAAGCTCTCTTCTGCCCCAATTAGATATAGAAGCAGTAAAATGACGAAAAAAGAATGGGAAAATACAACAAAGTTTCAAACTAATTTGCACATGCATATAAAGACTAATCTAATGGATAAAATATGGACTATAAGGTGAAGTATGTTTCAAGTCCAAGTACAAAGTAAGTCACTTTGTTACTACAACTAGTGTAATTTATTCCCTTTCCACACCATGATCCTGGCGCATGATCCAAGACGTGGCGTGTTCGAGCACCAAGTTTGTCCTAGTAATGATCTCTATTTAGTTGACCAGGTGAAAGAAGACATGGTAGCAGAAAAGGGGACGATAATCCAAATAAAATCTTCATGTGCTCAAATCTGAGAAAAAAACTGAAGTTATCAATAAAATCAGCTTGAAACTGCATGATTTGATGTTTTCTTTTGTGATATGATCTAGAAAACATCCTCAGGCTTACCGTGGTGTGTTTGTGGTACAAGAATATGCAGAGGGGGTGTGAAATTGTTGATCAAGGGTTTGGGTATATAGGAGGGCAAATTTTTGACTAACCTAAAGAAAAGAGTTGAAAAGGGGAAATTAGAAATTAGAAACATGGGCCAAATACAACTTGCTTCTAAGGGAGATAGGAAGAGATGGAGATAGTGACTAGAGATGGGAGGTGACTATGAAGTGAGAGAGGAGCATGTTATGTTTTCCCTCATGCGATTTGCAAATTGTTCTTTGGCATTTCAATTGATATATGTGTTTTACACATTAATGATGCTTATTATTAGTATGAGTGAAATTATAAATTATTCATTTATTCTTTATTTTCATTCTCAATTATGTAAATGTAATATGTACAAGTTGCAGAAGTCAAGGTTGCTACATTGTTATTACGCAATTTGCAAATAGTTCTGCTTCTTGCATATTTGCCAGTGTTATTATGCTTTACTATATTTTAGCAGACTTATTCCGAGCGCCGTGGTCACAACTTCATTCTCAATGCAACATTTGATGAGATTGATTCAAGCACATATAGTGGCTTGATTATACAAGGAGGACGTGCTCCAGAATATCTTGCGATGAATGAATCCGTCCTAGACCTGGTGAAACATTTTGCCAAATCTGGGAAACCTATTGCTTCCATCTGTCATGGACAACTTATCTTGGCTGCTGCTGATGTAGTGAAAGATCGAAAATGTACAGCATATCCTGCTGTGGGACCTGTGCTTGTTGCTGCTGGTGCTCATTGGGTAGAACCCGAGACATTGGCATCATGCACTGTTGATGCTAATATGATCACTGCAGCTACTTACTATGGGCACGCTGAGTATATCCGTCATTTCATCGAGGCATTAGGAGGTACCGTAACTGGGTCCAACAAGCGGATTTTATTCCTTTGTGGGGTAAGTTATAATTCCTGGCTTGATAATCAAAAACAGAGCTGACATGCAAAGTTGTTGTTGTTGTTGTTGTTGTTGTTTTTTAATCATAATGGAAGCTTATCACTTTTTTTATTTAGTCATATGAGTTTTTAGTCATCCATATCTGATTAAATCCTAGATAAGGTGAAGTTGGTTGCTGTTTGATGTGTTATCCCTAACTTACGAGGTTTTAGCAGGGACTATGTATTAAATTATTCGTAAGCTTAATAGTACTCCATCCATCCCAAAATAAGTGTTCACAATTGAAATGGCACACAGTTTTGGACATGTATAATTATTACACTTTTTTGTTTACCAAATGACATCTTTACCCTTATTTAATTTCTCTCTCTTCACAACTCTTTAATATTTGTGCATTCAAATTTGATAATTTAGTTATCTACTTTTGAAAGTGGACACTGATTTTGGGACAAACATAAATAGAAATGTGGACACTTCTTTTGGGACGAAGGGAGTATCTTATTTCATCTAAATTAGTATCCTATACACCAGTGCCCACCTCATGCTTGTGATAACAAAGAAAAAACTTTACACTGCTGAAGGGAACCATAACTCTAGGGGGTTGTTTGTTTTTTTAAAAAACCTCTTAATGGCTCTTAAATCTGAATCGTTCAGACATTTTTACACACCACCTCTTATTAATCATAACTAAAATAAGACTTCAGACTTTAGACCTCTTAAAAAACAAACGGCACCTAAGAGTATATGAGTGCAGATGCCTGCCTGATATTCATTTCAAATTCTGGGAAGGATTTAATTTTTTTTAAGTTTGAACAAGGAAAAGGCTATCGATTTGCGACATGATTAGCAATCGTCTCTTTTTGCTACTTGTGCAGGATTACATGGAAGACTATGAGGTATTTGTTCCTTTTCAGTCCCTTCAAGCTCTTGGATGCCATGTAGATGCCGTTTGCCCCAACAAAAAAGCGGGTGATAAGTGTCCTACCGCTGTCCATGATTTTGAGGGGGATCAGACATACAGTGAAAAACCCGGCCATGATTTTGAACTGACGGCTAACTTCAAGGATTTAGATGCTTCGAGTTATGACGCTCTTGTCATCCCTGGAGGTCGAGCTCCTGAATACCTCGCACTAGACCATGAAGTTATTAAACTGGCAAAATATTTTATGGAAGCTGGAAAGCCGATAGCATCCATCTGCCATGGGCAACAGATTCTGTCTGCTGCTGGTGTTCTGAAGGTACCATTTTTGTCTTTTGAAATTTAAATATCTATACCATATTATAAAGCATTTAGGTAAAAGTCTTAAAAACAACTTATTGAACATTATGTGCTATGCATGATCCCTTAAATTTCAAGTTTACAAGTAATTACATACATACAATTTCTTAAAGCTATTTGAACTCCATAAACACATTCATGTGGTCAAGGTTCATGGTGGACTGATGCCTACAGTTGGAAACAAAACTAAAAACAGTTGAAACTTAGAGTGTGATCTGACATTTCTTTTACCATCCTGACATTTTTTCTATGAACAACCAGCGTACTTGTTCAACTGCCATAGAGATGCACCACTGCTTAATGTAAATTGGCCTATTTGTCATTGACTAAACAAGAAGGTTTGATATAAAATAAAATGTAAAATCAAAAATTAAAGTTAATATTTAAATTCTTTGCAGAAGCAGAGTACCCCACAATCCTAACTTTAAAGGGCAAGAACATTCTTTTTTGTCATTTTCATCCTTCACCAGGCTTGCTCTGCCACCAAAGTTCCATAATTGTGGCCAACCTAACCACATACACAACATAAGAACCACAACTAAGCCATTAACCACACTCGTTCCCTGCTTCCAAGGTACCACCACCATTGTGCACTCATGCCCCCATCGAACTATTGTCACCACCATCGGAGCACACATTAATATCAACATCCAAACACCATTTTTTTTGGAGTATATAATATTTATATACGGCAAATGCTCATGCACACTCCTCATCTTTGAGGTTTGAACCCTTGACCATCCTAGAGGTTGAGCTCTAATGCTAACCTGGGTACCGCTGGGCCAATGACCCTTTGGTCCCAAACACAAGATTTTCGTATTTGTCATTAGCTACAAACGGACAAAGTAATTAACTTTTTATTCACAAGAACATGAAGGAGTTGTCCTACGTTAAAAGTTTTATTTTTCTTGTTTTTTCGTAGAAGAGCATCATTATCTAGATGTGGTATTACTATTATTCAAGTTTGTGACTGCTTTGTGCCCTCCCGTTTTCCCTTTTCTAGTTTGGTGCTTACTTGACCTATGTGAATACTGATGTGCATTTCACTAGTTGGTGGGGTTATGAACCTTAAGATTTTGAAATGCTATGGATCCATGTTTTATTGATAAATGTAATTATTTTGAATAAATTTGAATAATGGTGGCATGCACTTATTTCTGCAAGCGTTTTACGATCCAAAGTGTAATAATTTAATAGGGTAAGCTTTTAAGTAGTAACACAAGTTATCTATGACTTTAAATTGGTTTTGCCTTTGACTAGGCACAAAGTATGAAAACAACTCGTCTTCTGCTAACGGGTGTTGGCAGTTTATGGCAGAGAGCCTTGGGGGAGAGTATAACTCCTACTTGCTCTTTGCATGCCTTTGTTGTTTCATGCGTTGTCTAGTTTTTAACGGGCCCAATTTTGTTAACTTCATCTTTATGCATGTTGCATATTCTTCTTCTGTTACTACAATTTTAATTTCCGTTTCTTTTCTAAATTATTTATTCTAGTTTCTTTAATGATAAATAGATCCCCTCATGTTAAAAATCAAAAAATTGTTATTTTAGGCAACTGGAGTGTTGAATGTGTTGGAGTCCCACATCAGCTAGACTTCAATCATTTCTCCTCGATATATTTGGACCTCCTTTCTCTCCTCGAAGGCTCTTTTGGAGATAATCTAATGGGGTTCCACATGTTTTCACATTATATCAGAGTCGAAGTCTTAACACTCTAGGAACTCGACACTTGATATGTGCACATCTAGCCTCCTCTCAATACTCAGGGACAATTTGTGTCCGTCTACCTCTGTTGAAGGGGATGTGTTGAAGTCCCACATCGGCTAGACTTGGACCATTTCTCCTCAATATATGTTGGAACCTCGCTTCTCTACTTAAGGACTCTTTTAAAGAGTAAACTAATGAGGTTCCACATTCTCACATAAATGAAAAATCAGTAGCAGCAAAGGATATTATGCAAGTTTAGAATCCTGTGATATATCGTGAATTGTTATGTTCTAACTTCTCTTGTTTGGGTGAAAAATCTAAATGTCAACCAACCCCTTGCACCAATTGTTATGTTGAATATAGGTAATAACTCACTTGCACCAATTTCAACTTTTTTGGCTTGCTTAATAATACCAGTTCTGATACATGAATATATGAGTAATTGATTATACCAAGTTACCAACAGGCCCTTGGGGTAATGCTATGAAATGAGAACCCTTAGGGGGTGTTTAGTTTGATGGAATAGTTTAAGATTGAATTGGATTTCGTGGAAGGATTTGGAATCAGAGGGATTTGGATTTGGAAGGATTTGAAATGTTTAGCGTGTTTGGTTTTGGAATTGAATTCCATTCTTTATAAGTAATTTGTAAAAACAAATTACAAATAATTAAATTACCTTATTATTAATTGATTATTGGAAAACAAACGTTTTTAACATATTGTAGACCATTATTATATGCAAATTCTTAGATATTCCTTGAAATCCCAATCACCCCCACAAGATTTCAAAATCCTATGTTTGAGGGATTTCAAAGAAATCCTAGGATTTCAAATCCGGACAATCCTGCGAACCAAACGGTATTGGAATGGATTTGAAATCCAAATCCCCCCAAATCCATTCCATTCCTGCAAACCAAACGGACCCGTAGGTCCCGTTTGGATTGCATGATTGGATTGGATTTGGAATTGAATTCCATTTCATTCCCATGTTTAGTTTGAAGAATTTCCTGGATTTAAAATCTCGGGATTTCATTGAAATCCTACAAAATAGGATTTTGAAATCCCAGGGGAGTGGTTGCTATTTCACGGGATTTCGTAGGATTTGTATGTAATTATAGTTTAGAATATGTTAAAAACATTTATTTGTATTGATGAATTGATAGAAAAGTAATCTAATTATTTTTTTAATTATTTATAACTTACTTTTATAAATTATTTATAAAGAATGAAATTTACAAACCAACACACACCAAAGATTCCAAATCCCTTGAAACCATTCCATCAAACCAAACGGACCTGTAGGTTACGGGTTTGAGCCTCCTTGGAGACGAGTTATTTAGGGAACAACTTTCTAACAATATTTTTTTTTTTAAATGCATGACCTTCTGCCAGATTTTTAGGCATTCTTATGTTAGGAAAATGAATTGCATTTAGAATCAGGTGATCTTTTGTTTCATGCAAGAATCAGTAAATTAGTTGTGTTCTAACCCATGTTTCTTATTTACTGTATTTACTAGGGCAAGAAATGTACTGCATATCCTGCTGTTAAACTTAATGTGGTATTGGGTGGTGCAACCTGGTTAGAACCCGACCCAATAGATCGTTGCTTTACTGATGGAAATCTAGTAACAGGAGCAGCGTGGCCAGGCCACCCTCAGTTCATCGCTCAATTCATGTCATTGCTTGGTGTACGGGTATGTTTCTAGTATCTTTCGATGTATTTATACAAAAATAAAATAAAAAATACATCCAGGTATGCTTGTTCCTGTAAGCATTAAACCATATTGAAAAGGACATCCAAAACAGAAGACATGTTTATCCAACTATCTTCGAGAACATTATCATCTTTTTCTGAAGACCCAACTTACGTGCACCTCGACTAATTGCTTAGGTCCGGTTTGGTTTGCGGGATTGATCCGTTTGGTTTGAAGGATTTTCTGGATTTGAAATCCTAGGATACCTGATTATAAATGACAACATATGTGATCTCTAAACAATTGGATGAATTGAATGTGAAATGAGAGATTAATGTATAGAACAATAAAATTTGTAAAGATGACGTCTATATAGTCGAATGATTAAATATTACAATCCAAGACTAAGGGCCTGTTTGTTTGCAGCTTAATGACCTTAATGAGACTCACAGCTTATTCAGTCAGTTATATATGACTGTTTGGTAGTGGCTTAATGATATAGAAAGTGTCTTATTCAGTAAGATTTCAAGGGGAAGCTTTATGCAGAAAGCCAAGTTTTTTCCAAACTAGTCTCTCTCATTAAAAAACACGTTCCTTCCATCTATGAAAAAACTCTCTCAAATAAAAATCTTCTAAATCTATACAGACAGATTAATCCACACAGACAACTTTATCCATACAGAACTTAATAGAAAACCAACTAAACAACCCGTAAATGGGGTTGTTTAGAGATGGGGGTGTTTGTAAAGCTACTCACATTCACATATACCCTTAATAAAAAACTTAAATATTGGGGTCTCCAAACAATGATCGATGGAGTATGAGAGAAACCGGTTCATATATGGTAATCAAATGAGATAATTAAATAAAGTGATGAAAAGGTTAAAAATATTAACTATATGTATTTTGAATAGTTACTTGATCTACTGTTGTGATTGGTGTGTATTAAAAGATAGGTTTGTAAAGGATAGAGAATCTATATATAGAGGGGTAGGTTCAAAATGAAAACCATATTTTCATTGTGAACATGAGGACCAATTTTGACTATTAATCAAAATTTAGAAAACTAATTGAGAAGTAATTAGGGGCAAAAATGAAAGTTTTAATACAAGTATGCCATATTTGACATTTTATTTTTTTTTTTAATAAAAAAAAATTTACCTCCTTAATTTTCAAACTAAATTATCTTAAAAATAACTAATATTTTAATCAAACAAATTACATAAAAAAATGAGCATTCATTCTCTTCGATCTGATATTCATCTCGATATAGTTTTTTTACCGTTTTTACGTGAAATGGTATATCTTTGTGATATTCATCAATGAATATTTATGTACGTTCATATGTTTACAACAACTTGTTAATATTCATACATTGATATGATATATTCATCATAAATATACAATTTAGTATAACATTCATCATGAATATTTATGTATTTTCACGTATATTCAACAAATCTTCAATATTCATACATTACTATGACATTCATCATTAATATACATTTTCATTATAACATTCATCATGAATATACATGCTATTCATCATGATTATATATATTATTAATTTATCATAAATATTTATATATGTTCACGTGTATACAACAATTTTTCAACATTCATAGATTAGTATGATATTCATTATGAATATGCATTTTCACAATAACTTCATCATCAATATACACATTATTCATCATGAATATTTATGAATGATCACGTATATACAATAACCCTCTAGTTTTTATGTTAATATGATATTTATCATAAATATTAATTTTCACCAAAACATTCATCATGCATATACATATTATTCATCATGAATATACAACAGTTTCAACTCTACATACTATAGTTTTTCTTTATTTTGTTTATTGGGTTCTCGATGATCTCGATGAGTTCCCAATTCATGTCGATAAATTTCTCAATCCATCTCGATAAAAGTTAAAAGTGGTAGGTTATGGTTTTACACAAAAAACACACAATAAATTAATCAATAAGTTCTCAATCGGTCTCGATGAAAAATGAAGGTGTTATGTTATGATTTTAAGACAACCACAAACCAAGTCAATGGATGAGTTTTTGAGTAGTTTCGATTGGTGTTGATCGGTCCCGATTGGTTGGCAATCGATCTCGATGTGTTGTTGATTGGTCTCGATGGGTTCTCGATCCGTCTCGATAAAAGCTGAAAGTGGTAGTATATGGTTTTACACACACAAACATATAATACATCAATCAATAGGTTCTCGATGGAAAATAAAGGTGATAGGTTATGGTTTAACACACATAAAAGCACAAGTCAATGAATGGATTCTCGATCTTTCCCAATAGGTTCTCGATGGGTTCTCAATTGGTCTCGATGAGTATTGGGTTACGGCAATGAAGAACGATATGCCTTACAATGTTGAAGAAAGTGATGTCAAGTTACGGACTTATGATGTTGATGTGTTGTACACAATTGAACCTAACATTTCCCGTAAAAAAAATTAAAACGAAGAAAAAAAATATCAAGATGGACGTCATATCGAAGAGCATGAAATTTTCGTTTTTCTGATGTAATTTGTTTGATTAAAATATTATTAATTTTTTAAGATAATTTATTTTAAACTTTAAGGGGCTAAAACTTTTTAATGGAAAAAAGAAAATAAAAGGTCAAAAAAGGTAGGCGTGAGATTGTTATAACTTCCTTTTTTACTCCTAATCATTTTAATTAATAATTTTAATTGGAAATTTTATTTAATGTGAGTTGTTTGATCAATAGAGGTGTATGACCATGATCATTCATCATGTTCATAATGAAAAATGAGTTTGCAAATGAATTTCTCTCTCTCTTTAGGTTCAAATGAAAACCACATTTTCATTGTGAACATGAAGATCAATCTTTGTCATTGATCAAAATTTAGAAATCAGTCATCATGTTCACAATGAAAATTGGAAGTTTAATTAAACACCTACTTTATTTTATTTTTTTATTAAAAAAATTTACCTTCTTAAAGTTTAAAATAAATTATCTTAAAATTTACAAATATTTTAAGCAAACAAATTACATCAGAAAAACGATAATTTTGTTTTCTTCGCTATAACATACATCTCGATGTAGTTTTTTTTCTTTCTTTTTAACCATTTTACGCAAAATGTTATATATATATATTATATTCATTATGAATATTTATGCATGTTCATATGTTTACAACAACTCTTTAATATTTATCAATTACTATGATATTCATCATAAATATACAACTTAGTATAGCATTAATCATGAACAATTACATATTTTCATATGTATTCAACAAATCTTCAGTATTCATACATCACTATGAGATTCATCATTAATATATATTTTTACTGTATTCATCATGAATATATATATATATATATATATATATATATATTATTCATCAAGAATATTTATATATGTTTACGTGTATACAACAACATTTCAATATCCATACATATAACACCCTCAGTTCAGAAAATAGCAACTTCTTTAAATATTCTAAATACAACAATAATTGATTCGTCTATAATCACAATTTAAGAATTAACCTCAATACTAAGGCTCAACTCTTCATAGCACTGCTAGATCCGAAACCCCCAACTGGAACCTGATGCACATGCCGACAAATAAAAAGGTTAGACTTAACGCCTAGTGAGCTCAAGAGTTTTAGCATGAATGTATATATCTTTAAAAGAAAGGAATTAAGTTCAAATTAAGATCCTTAAAAATGGTTTACTTTAAAATGAAAACGACACATTTTACCATAATATGCACTTTTAAAGACAATGCTCCCAGACACACATTCTTTATAAAACGATGCAACCCATAACTTACCCAATTTACGTGAATAACTCTTCATATCCTAAAACACTCAAAACACGGGTGGGGCATAATACTCGACCCTTAAATAAAGGAAAACAATCCATAAATATATGGTACGTCATCGAAAACATGTAACTCGAAATAATACTCACACGACCATGAATTAGAATGAAATCCCAATATTAAAACATGGCCGATTAAATATCCAAAATACCGCGGGATGACAACGGGGGATACACGTATCCGTTGGGAGCGGAGGAATACAAAAGTATGCCACTCAACAACGTTGATCGTATGACACTTCACGACACGCTAGCCCAAGTGCCCCTACGACCTCTTGACAAGTTCACCAAAAGAGACAGTTGACCTTGGTGACCGTTACAAAGAACTCCACCCCAAAAGGGCTGGCACACCGGGGACTACAACTAAGGAAATTCCCCAAAAGGCTCGGCACACCGGGGACTACAACTAAGGAAATTCCCCATATGGCGGAGGTCACAGTACCTACCTTCCAGGCAGCACTATCCAGACTTAACCCTCCTAGTGCTTCCTTGTCAAGTTTCGGTCATAAAACATGAGTCCCGGAGTCCAACCCCGTACCACCCAACTGACCATCAAATAAGACTGACTTACGTGCCTATGGATCTAATGCAACACAGTCTAAGATTACATGACTACACATGAATGACTAAAGCACTCGAGCCTGTAATTATCAATAATATGCAATAAAATGCATTAAGATGTAAATCGTAATTTGGACTCTAAATCGAGCCATTAAAACCGGACAAATGTCCTCAATACTCTTTAAGTCGACACCGAGAGCTAAAATGCTCAAAATCCATTTGACCGACAATTAACGTTCCCCAAATAATGAAATGTCTTTAAACAACGTTTATGAAGACACATACCTCAAAGACGTGATTAACCCAAAACTCAACATGTATTGGGACCAAAGAGTTTCCAAAGGGTTTATGAATGCAAATACACCCAAAATGCATATAATGTGAAATAGACTTCATTTGTACAAAAACCATCAAAGATGCATAAATCATAAAAATAGATTTTACTTGTACAAAACCACCAAGAACACGTAAATCATGCTATTTAGTTGTTGAAATATACAAAACCCAATTTGAGCATTTGAGGAGGTTAAAACAACCCAAGTTTACCAAATATGAAAACTTATCAAAATACTCACACATTGACAAATACCAAGTAAAACATACTTTTACTTCAAAATACCCATTTTGGCACGTACACCGTTTTAACAAATCAACTTGAACTCACTTTGCTAGATTTAGGTTAAATCTAGATTCTACCCCGCTTTGAGCTCCTTTGAAGAAACTTGAATCTTCAAGCAAAACTTCCAAAACCTAGATCCATAAGTTTCCAACCATCAAAACGTATAATCAATCACTTAAAAACATTCCCCAAACATAATATACCAAAATCCCAAACGAGATCAAAACCCTAATTTCTCCAAAACCAACAAATCCGAGATTTGAGAAACCAAACACTAAGAAACCATCAATGGAGCATTTATAACTTATTACAAGGTTTAGAAATGGAAGGGATAAACTTACCACTTAGGTTTTGATGAAAACCTAGAAAACCCAAAAATAAGCTTGAGGTTGAAGATGGAGATGAAGATGATGAAACCTTGACCATAGCTTTCCATTTACCACTTGATGGTGTTTCATCTTCAATAAAACACAAGGATTTGAGCCAAAATAAGTTAGGGTTTGAAGGGGAAAGAAGGAAAACTGTTTGGGAGAGAGTAGAAGAAGTTAGGATGAGAAAAAATGAGGAAAATGGCTAAAATCGCAACATTTAACCCACTGATACACGTAGGCTATAGTGCCAGGCGATTGTGCCAGTGGCACAATCGCTGGCACAATCGCCAGACATGTACCGTGAGCTTCTCAGCTTCTGCGATAGTGCCAGGCTATTGTGCCCTCTGGCACAATCGCTGGCATGGTCGCCCTGGTGCCCCCAAACTCCAAAAATCCGACTTTTTCAACGCCCGTACTCTCGATACTCCGAGGGACTTTAAAAAATACATTTCCCAATAAAACCCCACTTTTTACAAGTCACCGAAACGTCTGGGTGACATATACTTACTGAAAATTACGAGTGTTACAATACATCAGTATAATATTTATCATAAATATTTATATATGTTCATGTGTATACAACAAAATTTCAACATCCATACATCAGTATGATATTCGTCATAAATATTTATATATGCTCACTTGTATACAATAACATTTCAACATCCATACATCACTTTGATATTCGTTATGAATATATATATATATATATATATATATATTTTCACTATAACATTCATCATGAATATATATACTATTCCTCATTAATATACATATTATTCATCTTGAATATTTATGTATGATCACGTGTATACAATAATCCTCTAGAGATGGTTTGTTGGATAAATTTGATTTTGAATCATATGAAACATGTGAAGCATGTTTACTTGGAAAAATGACAAAAACTCCCTTTGTTGGACAAAATGAGAGAGCTACGGATTTATTGGGAATCATACATAGTAATGTATGTGATCCAATGAACGTACAAGTTAGAGGTGGTTATAGGTACTTCATTACATTCACTGATGATTTTAGTAAATTCGGCTATGTGTATTTGATGCGACTTAAGTCAGAATCGTTTGAAATGTTCAAAGAATATCATAATGAAGTAGAAAACCAACTTGGCAAAAGTATTAGGATTCTTCAATCGGAACGAGGTGGTGAATACTTAGACCATGCATTCCTTGATCATCTTAGAGATTGTGGTATTGTAGCACAACTCTCTCCACCCGAAACACCACATTGGAATGTGTGTCCGGAGGATGAATCGTACACTATTAGACATTGTACGATCTATGATGAGTCAAGTTGGCCTTCCGATATCCTTTTAGGGTTATGCTCTAGAGACGACAACTTTCACATTAAACCAAGTTCCATCCAAGTCTGGTGAAAAGACACCATATGAGATATGGACCGGGAAGAATCTCATATTATATTTTATGAAAATTTGGGGTTGTGATAGTTATGTATGACGTTTAATCACAACTAAGTTAGAACCCAAGTAAGACAAATGCATATTTGTAGGATATCCTAAGGAAATTATGGGATATTATTTCTATCACCCTCACGATAACAAAGTGTTTGTTGGTCGGGCTGCGTTTTCATGAAAAAAGAATTTATTTCCAAAGGGGCCAATGGGAGGAGTATAAACCTTGAAGTTGTTTAAGAACCGAATATGCCAATAGAGATGGAACAAGCACAAACATCACATGGGCTTATGGAAAAACGGTATGTTGCAGTATCACAAACTGTTCGCCGATCTGGTAGATCACGACATGAGCCCGAGAGGTATGGACTTCTCGTCACTCAGACCGGTGATTTGTTACTCATGGATGATGAGCCAATTAACTACCAAGATGCAATGGCGAGCACCAACTCTTAGAAATGTCTAGATGTTATGAGCATTGAGATGGACTCCATGTATGAAAACCACGTTTGGAACTTGGTGGAACCACCCAATGAGGTACGACCTATAGGGTGCAAATGGTCTTCACAAAGAATACCGACATGGATGTTAATGTGATTACCTATAAAGCTCGATTGGTTGCGAAAGGCATCAAGAAAATTCAAGGAGTTGATTATGATGAATAGGAATGGCAACGGGGCGGGTTCGGGGCGGGTTTGCCGTCCCCCGTCCCCGAAACCGAAACCCATCTCCGTCCCCGCCCCGTTCCCCGTCGGGTTTTTATTCGGGGCGCCCCGTCGGGGATTTTTTATGCCCCGTCCCCGAACCCGACCCGATGGGGAATCCCCGATCCCCGAACCCGACCCGATAATTTAATATTTTATTTATATAATTATATATATAATTTCATAATATATATAATTTTATATAATATATATATATATAATTTTATTTTTAATAATATAAATATATATATCGGGGCGGGGCGGGGATACCTTGCCCCGTCCCCGAACCCGATAAAATCCCCGAAAAAATCCCCGTTACCCGACCCGACCCGAACTTAGTCGGGTTTCGGGTTTCCCCGTCGGGTTCGGGGGTTTCTGCCATCCCTAATGATGAAACCTTCTCACCAGTCGCAATGATAAAGTTCATTAGAATTCTACTAGCCATTGTTGCATATCACGATTATGAAATCTGGCAAATGGATGTCAAAATGGCCTTCCTTAACGGAAAACTAAATGAGGATGTGTATATGATACAACCCGAAGGTTTTGTCAATCCTAAGGATTCTCGTAAGGTATGTAAGTTGCACGATCCATTTATAGATTGAAGCAAGATTCCAGGAGTTGGAATCATCGTTTTGATAGAGCAATCACAGAGTTTGGTTTCTTGAAAAACGAAGATGAACATTGTGTCTACAAGAAGGTTAGTGGGAGCATAGTATCATTCATATTATTGTATATATATGACATACTACTAATTGGGAATGATATCCTAACGCTGGAGTCTGTAAAGGCTTGGCTATGTAATTGATTTTTTATGAAAGACTTAGGTGAAACAACCTATGTGTTAGGCATCTAGATCTATAGAGATAGATCATGAAAATTGCTTGGCTTAAGCTAGAGTACATCTATAAACAAAGTACTAAAATGGTTCAACATGTTAGAAAGAAAGAAGGGGTTCTTGTTGATGTATCATGGCATATCACTTTCTAAAGCGCAATGTCTCATTATTGTGCAAGAAAGTGAACGAATGAGTAAAATCTTGTATGTTTCGGCAATTAGATCCATCATGTATGCCATGATATGTAATCGACCTCATGTCTCGTATGCTTTGAGTATGACAAGTAGATACCAAATCCGCAAGATTGTCATTGGGTTGTCGTGAAGAATATCCTAAAGTACTTACGAAGGACTAAGAATTCATTCTTGGTATACGGTGGTGAGGAAAATTTGAGTGTAAAAGGTTACACTGATGCAAACTTCCAAACTAGGCCTGTAAACGAACCGAACAAACACGAACAAAGGCTTGTTCATGTTCGTTCATTTAACTTAACTGAACAAATGAACGAACATGAACAATAAATGAACAAAAAATTTGGTATTCATGTTCATTCGTTTAGAAAAAGATTGTGTTCGTGTTCGTTCATTAAAATGCTAAATGAACGTAAACAAACAAAATGTTCACCCACTTTCGTGAGCTACTCAAAAAAAACATTTGTACTCAAGCCAAATGGCTCAGGCCAAAAGGCTCAAGCCAAAGTGCTCAACTCACAACTAAGTGGTAAATGAATGAAAAGTAAATGATGAGCTTACATATAGATAGTAGAGATATCAGCATAGGAATGTAAATCCCACCTATGTGGGATGGGAAGGAAATCAGATTTGTAGGTGCAAAGAGGAAAGACATTTGAGGAAAGGATGGGCTATCCCATTGTCCCGCATCGAAAACTTTCAAAAAGCAAAGACACCTAAGCTATTATATATGGGAGTCGATGGGAACCTAAATCCATCAATTTTCATTGTTTATTTTGAAGAAATAATATCTCTTTATTATATTAATAATTATTAAATTATTAAATATAATTATAATTATAATTATATTTGGTTGTTAATTTATTTTCATTAGTAAACGAACATAAACAAACGTAAACGAACATAAATAAACGAATGTTAACGAACATAAATGAATGAACAAAATCTTTGTTCATGTTCGTTCGTTTAACTAAACGAACAAAAAAACTTGTTCATGTTCATTCATTTATTAAATAAACGAACTTCTCGCCGAACGGTTCGCTGAACGTTTGGTTCATTTATAGTCCTGTTCCAAACTGATAGAGATGATTTTAGATCGCAATCTGGTTTTGCGTTTTGCTTAAATGGTGGTGTTGTAAGCTGGAAAAGTTCCAAGAAAGAGACAGTAGTTGATTCGACTATGGAAGTTGAGTACATCACAACATTGGATATAGCTAAGGAAGCAGTTTGGATAAAGAAACTTGTTTACTTGGTGTGGTTCCGAGTAGTGACAGTCCTATGGATTTGTTGTGCGACAACAACAGAGATATAACACAAGCAAAGAAACCAAGATCTCACCAACGATCCAAACATACTCTCAGATGATATCATCTTATTCGAGAGATTATCGAGAGAGGAGATGTTACTATATGCAGAGTACCTACGGAAGCAAACGTTTCTGATCCACTAACAAAACCCTTAACACAACATAAGCATGATGTCCATTGTAGATCTATGGGTATTCGATACATGATAGAATAGCTTTAGTGCAAGTGGGAGACTATTAGTGTGTATGACCAAAAGCCAATCATTAGATGATTCTGTTTGGACATTGTGTCATGATATTAATTAATGAAAGACATTGCCCAATTATTATGTTTATAGAATATTGTGTTATATATAAAAATAATAATAATCTTAGAATAATGTATTTTAAAATGTCCCTAGTCAAGTATTAATTTGGGTTTAGGTTGAATTAATACGCTATAACTATTATATGCAAGGATTCATATAGAGATACAAAATCCACATATGGGTATGTTGTCAATTTTACTCAACCTCAAAGTACATGCAAAATAGATCTTAACACAAGTATACATCTTGATCTACTGTCGTCGCTTTAAAAAGTAATAACGGTACAAGTACCAGATATCGATCCACAAGGAAATGTGTAAAAGTCTCTCTTAAAATCCACTATTTAAAAATTAGTTTCAGATGGTGAGTTTGAAGAAAATATTTTGGTCGGGGTTTAATTTATCAACTACCAAAAATCAATTGTAAAAAGAAATAGAGGGTGTAAAACTTGGCTAAGATAAAAACAGATAATCCGGTAAAAAGATATTATAGTGAACTTATGTTATCTCAAATTTAATATTTAAGTTCTGGAAAGTTAACACATTTTCATACAAATAATTAGTTGTCAATTAATTAAATGTAATCTTCAATGAAATATTTGATAATCTAATTTAAATAACGATAAGACTAGATTTGATATACCTTTTTACCGTTTTTCATCCTAACCTTGTTTTACACCCCAAGCTAAGGTTGTTAGCCTATCATTGCTCAATTTCTTTTAACAAAAGATATAATTACCTGAAGTACAAATAATGGAGATGAAAATTGAATAAAATGGTTTGCAAGTGCTAAAATTTAACGAAGGAAACTTGGTGCACAAGTATCGAATTTAAGGGATGACAAAAAGTAAAGTACATGTTATTCATTGGTAACTTGTGCCTTAAGATTCATTTTGTAAAGGTTAGACTTTCTTAAATCGCTTGAGAAAACCATGTTTTAGCCTTAATACTCACAAGGTATTTTGATTTATAATAGTTTGTACGCATTAGATATAAATTTGTTCCCTTTATGAATATGAAAGAAAACACAAAATTTATTGATGAGAAATGGGTAATTAGGGGAAGAAAAGAGATGTTGATGAAGAAAGTATGACTTCTTGTATTTGATACCCAATAGGATTCGACCCTCTTATTGAAATCGATCCTAAAGCTAAGCAAACTAAGATATTTCTACTGAGTTGTTTTCTCCAAGTGATAGAAACAACTAATCAAAAATATGGTGTGTAACATCCCAGGCTAACCGTACTAGATATTGTCCTCTTTGTCCATACACATGGACTCACGGTTTTAAAACGCATCTGGTAGAGGAGGTATCTAGTCCATTATAAGGAAACTTCCATTCCCCTCTCTAACCAATGTGGGATCTTACAATCCACCCCCTTGGCAGCCCAGCGTCCTCGCTGGCACACTAGTCCGGCTCCCGGCTTTGATACCATCTGTAACATCCCATGCTAACCGTACCAGATATTGTCCGCTTTGTCCACACACTTGGACTCGCGGTTTTAAAACGCGTCTGGTAGAGGAGGTATCCAGTCCCTTATAAGACAACTTTCGTTCCCCTCTCCAACCAATGTGGGATCTTACAATCCACCCCCTTGGGAGCCCAGCGTCCTCCCTGTCACACTAGTCCGGCTCCCGGCTCTGATACCATCTGTAACATCCCAGGATAACCGTACTATATAATATTCGCTTTGTCCACACACC
Source organism: Arctium minus (assembly GCA_954870635.1). Lineage (NCBI taxonomy): Eukaryota > Viridiplantae > Streptophyta > Magnoliopsida > Asterales > Asteraceae > Arctium > Arctium minus. The sequence continues at coordinate 67,855,395 of OX941092.1, read as the reverse complement.
TGGACTCACGGTTTTAAAACGCGTCTGGTAGATGAGGTATCCAGTCCCTTATAAGGCAACTTTCATTCCCCTCCCCAACCAATGTGGGATCTTACATGGTGGATGCTCCAATCTTCAAAGCTAGCATACATATATATATATATATATATATATATATATATATATATATATATATATATAGGGAGGATAGGGGCTTAGGACCCAAATCCATAACACCAAAAATAAAAAATAAGGTAATAAAGTGTAGCCCAAATTACAAATTAATAGCTCAAAATGTGTTTGTGATATTCGGCCCTTGTTATCGGCCCAAGAGTTTTTAAATCAAACACCAACATCCGCCCAAGTCTTTCCATTCAAATGCCAAAATCGTCCCAAGAGGTTGATGAATCCACAAAAATCTCTACAAGCTATCTTCATAAATCATTCTCTACATGATTCATCCAAAAATCTGAAAATGTCCATCACATTCCTACATAGAAAATTCGTAGAGTAAATAAGGTTCAAATACCAATTTTCATCCAAATTCTTATTCACATACCAAAACTAAAAAAAAGAACTAAAAATACAAGGAAAAGAATAAAAGACTCAATAAATATAATGGATTTTTATACTAAAAACACACAAAAGTATTGAAAATGAGGTTATTAAAATAACCTCATCAGGGTACGTGACCCGCTATGAGAACGTTTCATTGGATGTCATATGAGTGTCATAGATGTTTCTCATGTGGTCATTGTACAGTTAGTCCTTTGACTTGACATCATGGAATTTGCTTTGTGTGAGTGGTGTACTTTGATAACTGATTCTAATCATTCTGTAATTGGTGGCAGAATGGTTGTTGGCTATATCACGTATCACTTAGTAGTACTAGCATGGATCAGTATAGGATTTGTTCCTATTGTATGACGAGAGTGATATCCTTGGGCCCCTCGATTAAATAGTACTGAGAGAGCGCATGCATGCTCATATCATCAGAATAGGTTATTGATAATTATTATAGGATTCTGATAATCAGTATGGATACTAAATCAGCATAGGATATTGATATATGTCTTATCAGTATATTTCAGAATCGAGAAACTAAGGATCGGACGTAACGAGGACGACACATCGATGCCTCATGTTTGATATGTATTTTTGAACAAATGGACATAAACATGTACACTGATAATGATCACATAGTTTGTTGATTAGCTGAATCACCAAACTTTATCATTTGGGTAACGATGGTGTATTTCTAGATGTTGCTATTCGTTTGTAATTATAAATACAATTTATAATTATTTTTAATGTGATAAAGTCCCAATGGGTCACACACATTAAATGTATATTTGAATAAGGAGAATAAATAATTAAATAAAGTATTTAATTATTATATATATATATATATATCCGATTTATTGAGAATAAAATCAGATTATATATGTCTAACTTTGTTGGAAAACCATGGGATATATATATATATATATATATATATATATATATATATATATATATATATATATATGACAAGTAGTGACTTGTCAAATAATTACTTTATATAGTGTAAGGGACAAGAAAGCTTTTTAAGAGATATGAGATCTCCTAAAGCCTTGAACCACTCTCGTTGCAATATTACCTATGAAATAGGTATTATCATCACACTCACTTATATATATATATATATATATATATATATATATATATATAAGTGAGTGTGATGAGAGAGAGAGACCATTGTGAGTATATGTATATATATATATAGAGAGAGAGAGACCATTGTAAGTATGGTTCCAAGGCATCGGATGAGAACCTTCTGAAAGACTAATAATTGTTCAAAAGGATTCCCTCTCTACATCCCAACAAAGGTTTCTTCTTCCTTCTCCTCCAAAGAGTTGGAGAACCGTACCTAGCATCCAGGAAGGCAAGTGTAACACCCAAAATTTTAGAGTACCTCTTTTATGGGAATGCAGGAGTCGTTTGACTCTTGGAACGTAATTATAGAAATCAGGTAAGTTTTATGGCAGAACCTTCGAGAATTAAATCAGGCGCGAAAAACACTAGAAAAGGGAACTTTGGGAGTTCCACAAGTTGGTGCGCGACCCAGGCCCGCGGCCCAGGCCACGTAAGTTGCTGGATAGGGGTCAAGGGAAGCGCGTGACTTACCCCGCGACTTCCAAGTTGCGGTCAAGGCCGCGGGAACCCATCTGGTCATTTAAGGTTGATTTTTGGGGATCTAACTTCATTCTATCATATCTTCCTTCTCCTAAATCCAAGTCCACTCATGGAACTACCCTTACCTCATTACTATCATGGGATGCTTTCAAGAGGAAGGTGATGAATGAATATTGTAATGAAAGGGCAATTGATCAGATAGAGGAGGAATTCCGAGCCCTCAAAAAAGGAAACATGTCAGTAAGAGAATACTCCAACCTCTTTATGGAGAAACTGGATTTAGTGGGGCATGTCGTCCCGAGTGAAAAGGACAGAGTCAAGGCTTATTTGAAAGGGCTGCCAACCGATATGAAGGCGATGGTCTGATGTTCTAAGGCTTCCACCCTTCAAGAAGCAATTGAAGAATCGTAATTCATGGAAGACGTTTATGCTCGGGGTGAGGAAGAAGAGGTAGAGATTACGGAAAAGAGGAAACGGGAGGACCGGTGGAGTCCACCCCAAGGATACAAGGACTGTGGTGACAAGGAAAGAGTTGGCCATCGTAGGAAGTCAAAGTGGTGTCGGGAGTGTCGGGCCAAACATGCGGGAAGGTGCAATCATGTGTCTCAAATGTGGTATGTTGGGCCACTCCCACCGAGATTGTTTCATCAATGGCACAATTTGCTTTGTGTATAAAGAACCAGACCATGTTAAGAAGGATTGCCCTCGTGCAGGGATCGGTGAAGGATCGGGAAACAGACACAGTATGCCAAGGTTGGGGTGGCATGCCGGTAACGACAGGTACGTCCCCCATTTGTTGCGTTCCAAAAGATAGTTATGTTGTTTGTGTTCGAGTCATTATTAGTATTGGTACCCGCTATCTCGATTGATGGTTTAGTTCCACCAGCTTCTGGTACCCGATGCTAGATACCGATGTTATTAGTGTTTCTAGGAGTCCTAGAGAACCGGTAAGGGGCTTTGGGATTTAAGTCGTGTGATCAAAGCTTGAATTGATGATAGGCAGAGTGGAGGTTTTAAGAGGTAAGCGTCGGGGTTTGGCGACTGATCGATGTTTTTCGTTGAGCTTGAGAGTTCCACATAAGAATTGTAAATCAAAGACTTTGTAATCACAATTATAGAGTATTGGTGTGTCTTAAAGGAGGTTTTCTTGAGACGAATCGAATGTCAGTTTTTCTTAGAGAGGCCAAGGGATTGTTTTCACCCGTACCTGTAGGAAGAATTGTAAGGATTATGGTGTTAGGTGTTGTTAGCACACCCTAACTGTTGCAAGCGACCTCTAAGAGAATTGTGATACTTTCCAAAGGTGATAGTGAGGAAAGTGGTAGATGATAGTTAGTTGTGCCATGCGAGGAAGATCTGTTTGATGTTTGGAAGATTCCATTGAATGAGACCTTTAAGAATATAATAACGCCTATGAACTGGACGACTCGAGTGTATTGTGAATTTGCAGATCCAACCAAATCCTAAACTTAAGATTTTGGTGTACTGAAAGAAAAGACACCCTCAAACGTGATACGTTCAAATCAAATCTTAAGTGGTATCGATGCTCGGGCGGGTGTGAACAAGTAGTAGGGTTGGAGTACAGCCAACTAGGAGCCTAGTGAGACCTTCTAGGCAAGAGTTTGGAACTAGGATTGTAGATGTCGTAAGGATGGTGGTGAAGAAATAGAGGATTTTCGACCCTAAGAAAGTTGGAGAGCCTTAATGATTTGGTTGATAATTCATGTTAAGTACCTTGCCTTGAGTTTGAAACTAAGGTTCTTTTTATGATAGTGTGGTAGGATTTCGCGCTGCTAATTAGAGCGAGAGTTAGGTTGGAATCAGTGGTTGTGCTAAGAATGATCTTAGAGAAGTGGGAGATATCTCTATGTTGGGGACTAGCTAGAGAGTCTTGTAGCCAAGGCTATCCTTAGCGTCGTTCTTAACTATGGTATTTTAGTTGGAAGGTCCTAAGGGGATCTACCTGGAGGTGTGAAATCGATGGTGCACTTAGCGGATATTCTAGGATCGGTAGGACGACGACACTCCATGGAACCTTGAAGAATAAAGGAATAGTCAAGTTTTGACGGATAAGTAATTCACCTGACCTTTTCAGTGGAAGGCTGTGGAAATTGAGTACCACCTATGGAGGTGATGGATTCCCTTCTCGTAACCCTTGTCGGAATGATTATGAGGGTACCTTGTGGTACCCCTAAAATCGATGATCGCTTGTTTGGGGAGGAATATCAATGACAAAGAGCCTAATGTTATTTAGCTAAGAAGTCCAATTAGGGTATGGAAAGCTATTGGTGGTTACATGATTCGTTGGAAATGCTCCATGCCTCGGGAAGTTCAGCAGATCACATTCAAGTTGTATATCCGGATCAAGATTTCAAGGACGAAATCATTTTCAAGGTGGGGAGGATTGTAACACCCGCAATTTCAGAGTTGCTCTTTTATGGGAATGTGGGAGTCGTTTGAATCTTGGAATGTAATTATATTAAGAAATAAGGTAAGTTTTATGGCGAAACCTTCGAGAATCGAATCAGGCGCGAAAAACACGAGAAACGGGAACTTTGGGAGTTCCACGAGTTGGTGAGCGACCCTGGGCCGCGCCCAGGCTGCGTAAGTTTCTGGATGGGGGTCATAGGAAGCACACGACTTTCCCCGTGACTTCCAAGTCGCGATCAAGGCCGCGGGGACCCATCTGGTCATTTAAGGTTGATTTTTGGGGTTCTAACTTCATTCTATCATATCTTCCTCCTCCTAAATCCGATTTTGGTGATTCTTGAACCTAGAATCTCATCTTTTGAAGCTTTTCAAGTAGAAATAGAACGGGATTGATGATATTGGGTGGATCCAAGGGTTTATGATCAAGGTAACCTACTTATCTTTTCATCTAAAAAGTTAGGGTTTGATGTTCTTCATCTTCTTTTTGTATCCTTAGGGTTTGCTATAACTTTGTGAATGTTGTAGTAAGGAAACCTTTTAGAAGCTTGGAGATAGTGGAAGGATCCAAGATCTCATCAAAGTAACTCAAGTTTGTGGGTAAAACCTAGATTTAGTCTAAATCTAGCAAGGTGAGTTCTAGTTGCTTTGAAAAACTATATACATGTCAAAATGCACATATTTTGGGGTTTTGAAAGTATATCCATGACTTTACTTCACTTTGATAAGCTTTGTGAACATTTGTACACTTACACCTATTTGTGTTAGAAATATTTGAAAATGGTTTACAATATTATATGAGGTGTTTTAGTCACCAAAAAGGGGATTTTGATCCACCATACATGTTTCTTGAACATTTGAAGAATTTGGGTATTGTGTTGCTTTGGTTCCTAATATGAAACGATTTGGAGTGCAATGGTTTTAAATGGAATTATAGTGTGAGTTGGGGGTTTTAAGAACGTGGGACTTTACTCAACCTACGAGTTTTTACATTTGAAAACTTTAAGTCCTTTGACTTTAAAAGTGTGAGTTGTTGGAAACGGGCATCCTTTAATTTGGGAATATTTGGAAAAGTGTGGACCTTACGGTTCGGGCCTTTGGCCAATTATAATTGGAGAAAATTCTAATTTTGGGAAAATTGTACCTGGGCTTATGTATCCATATTGGCTCTATTTTAGTGTCAAATGCTTTATGATGCCTTATGGCTTGAATTATACTCTAACGAGTTTTGGGACGTTGTCCGGTTTAAATGGCTCATTATGGAGCGTTTTATGGAAATGCAATTATTGCACAAATGTTGGTTATTACATGTTTTGGATGCATTAGTTCATTCATATGGAGTCATGTAATGTTTAGACTGTAATGTGACGGATCCATAGGCATAGGAGTTGGGTTGTTCATCATAGAGCTTTAACGTCCATGTTTGAGTCTAGTGAGTGGTCCATAAGTTATGTTTTTATGTAAGCTTGTGATGGTGCTCTGCAGATCCGTATACGGAGCTAAGTCTTGCGGTGGTGCCCATGGTGATCCGGATACGGGGACTTGTGACTTTTGTGGTGACACTCATCTAGAGGTCGAGTAGACGCTAGGGTCATTTAGGTATCTTGCGGTGGTTGCTCAGAGGAGCCGTATACAAGGATCCATTGTAACATCCTAAAATTCCGAGAAAAATAAAATTCGAAATTTCGGCAATATAACGTTTGAAAATAGAGAAACTCGTCACCTTAAAGTAGGGGATAATTTGAACCTGAATAGTAAAGGTAAAACAATTCAAACCCAAGAGTATCATCCCAAAACGGGGTATATGGTAAGGCATTTACAATCCCAAATGATGAAGCATAAAACGACAACCTACTAATCTAAATTTGGTTAATTAGATTATAGTCGGGTGTCGCAATCCTTCCAAAATGTATATCTTCAAAATCAAGGCATTTTGGTCACTATGTCTCTCAAAAAGACCACTCACGACCCCAAGGTCGTTCCCTCAGTCCCGATGTGCCCCACCGCTAAGGTGACATGTCAAACATGACAACCAAAGAACAAATGTTAGGTCGATGCCTAGTGAGAACAAGTCAAATAAGAATGGAAGTACTAAATCCATTTGAAGTCACGCGGATGATATTGCCGTGAGCTAAAACCAATAAATCAAATAAACCATTAGTGATTAAATATGGTACAATTAACACCAATCACATAATGAGCTTAACTCCTTTAAGTCTATTACTCGAAAACATCAAGTCAACCCCTCTAGGTCTATTCTTGAGAGATCCAAAACAGGGAACTCTAGCACAAGAGAATTACATCTTACTGCCCATGGGACGCTACCCGACCATATAGGTCCACACCTTACTTACCATGGTGACCCGATGCCTATTCCGTGCCAAAGTTGTGACCCTAGTGTCCAAAACGGGACATAGGGACACAGTGCCTATGGATCCATTGCACTAAATCTAAACACAAAATCTTGCTAGCACATTCATTATAAAACATGTATGTAAACCAAACATATGTATAAGTCATTCACATGAAATCTTGACTCTCATTATGTAGAAGACTTTAACAATATAACCCATCAACAATAATACCACATATACTATTTTTTTAAGGTCATAGTTATGATTAAATATTCCAACACTTGCCTTTCCCCCAACCCTAATTCTCACGTTAGGTTCACCAAACTCCCATTAGGTGAGGGCTGGTGTTCTCATAAATAGAGGACATAGGAAACCATTAATTCTAGTTTGAAGTACATTTCTCAATCCACTTATCTAGGGTATAAACCCTAATATTTCCAAATCTCATGTTTAGGTCAAATACCAAAACCCAATATATGATTAGGAGTCAAGATGAGAATTAGAACACATAACCCTAGGGAATATATATATATAACATGAATAGAAACTCACCTTGAAGAGGTTGTAGAAAACCCTAGTTAATGAATGAAGGAAAGAAGAGAGTGGAAGATGAACTTGACACTTAGACTTCTAGAATCTCACAATAAATGCCCAAGATCCTACACCAACCATAAAAATCATTTCCTCTTAAATCTTTATGAATATTAAATGAGGAGGGAAGGAACTTACCCCTTTTTCTTCTCCAAAATCGGTTCCAAGCAAGAAAGAATGAGAAAATTGAGGAATAAGGGTTAATTTTAAGTTTTTAAGAGGCCAGGCCCTGACGGTGACCTTGCCTCACGAGAATGACATGTTCATTCTCGCTTGGCACTATCGCCCGAGATAAGTACCCTGCGGTACAATCTCAGCAATTGTGCCTCGCGAGAATGACACTTGTCACTCTCGCTTGGCACTCTCGCACCCCCTCCCCGACTCTCGATACACCCTCCGCGGTTGTGCCCCGCGAGAGTGACCTCTGTCACAATCGCGGGCACAATTGCCCCAAATGTATCGAAGTCCAATTTTGTCCGTTTTCGACCCGATAGCTCCCGATCTCAATACTAAGCTCGATAATAAGGAAAAAGGCCAAGTTAGGGACGTACCGAAAACACGGGTGTTACATCCATGGCCTTATGTGAATCTCGAGAACGTTGATAAGTGGCTTAACTTTGTGTGTCCGCCTCATTCGATGGAATCGGGTCTCCCCCTCACCGAAAGGTGTTATTTTGGGTATTCCCATACCCATGATTTCGGTGTTGAAACGTACCATTTATTTACACAAATAATATTTTAGTGAAATACCATGTAGGTGGGTTTCGAGGAAAGTCGGTAGTGAATAATTATTTAAAATGGGTGTTTGGCATTGGAAGTAACATGATTTGCAATTAAAGCCCTTTTTATAACAAATGTTCGGGAATGGTCGTATCCAGAGTAAATTGTTCGTTTTAAACGTTTTATGATTTATATGATGAAAACTGCTTTAACTCACTAGGCGTTAAGCCTGACACTTTTTCTTATCGACATGTATATCAGGTCTTAGATGGAACTGAGTGGCGAGTGAGGCTTGGTAGAAGTTCCGGTGGATTGGCATTAAAGACGTCAATCGGTTTTGAGAATATAGCAGATTTGGTGGTTTTAGTAACACCCGACAGACTTGTCCCCGTTTATGGGATTAGACAGTTCCGTTAGAACTCTGATTCTCATTGTAGTGTTTCTTCTTTTTGTAAACTTTAGATATTTGTTATTTCGAGTTATGTATTTAAGGGAGCTTTGGGAAGTTTTAATTTGTCTGCTATTTTCGAATTTTAGGGGTGTTACAGCAATGAGATCTCCTCTCTTGACATGGGACAATAAGAGGATTCAGAGCATTTGCATGGATACTGTGGAGGCAACGAGCTGAGTTTCGTTTATGAGATTCAGATACAACATCAAAGGGTTGTTGCTGGTACTGGTAAAAATTTGAAACACCCATCCTACCCTGTTTCGTATGGATTCTTAGAGGAATACGGTTAATTTTTTCTGAGTGTATGGCTCCCGTATTCCAACACATTTGTGGTTCATTACTAGTCTTGAGGAAATGGTTGGTTGGAAACCCTAGATCCTTGTTGGAAATGACTTGAAGATGGTGGAATCTTCACTAATGGAAGCTAGAGTTGGATTTGGAATCGAGGTTTAACCTAACCTAGCAATGTGAGCCTAAGTTGTTTTGTGAAAACCATGTATATGCCAAAAATATCCATTTTGGACTCTTAAAGCTAGGGTGTGTGAGTTTTTTTGTTGCATTTTCTGTATATAAAAATTATATACTTCAAAAAAAATTGTTTTCTTGATATTTATCAAATATGTTGATTATGTGATGAGGTTTATATCATTGGTACATTTAATATGTAAATCTTGTGAAATGTTCATATTTGCGATTTTGGACATTTTAATAAATAAATAATAAGAGTGTGTCATTTTCATGTTTTATTGTATAAATAGAGATTATTTGACGATCACTCTTAGTGTATTTGGTCTTATAAACCATGTGGAAAATGCACATTATTTTGTTATAAGGCATTTTGGAGATATAAATGGTATGATCTCATTTGGAAAATGCAAATGATGAGTTTTTGAGTTAATTATACTTTTGGAGCATGTTTTTGCATAAACATTGATTAAATGTGTTTTCATTGCTTTTGTTGACTTTTATTTGAGTAGTCAATAAGTGTGGAGTTATTGGCTTTATTTTGGCCCATTGAGTTTTAGGGACATTTGCCCGATTTAAATTTCTCATTTTTAAGCTTGGGAATGATTTGCATTTATTGCATCTTTATTTGAGAATTGCATGTTTTGAGTATGTTGGTCATTCAATTTGGGGTCATGTAACTTTAGATTGTAATGTTGGATCCATAGGCATGTGAGTCATTCATTTGATGAGTCAGGAGTTTTGATGTTCTGACTCTGAGATCAATGCTCGAGTAAGCATGGTGGTCGTGTCGATACTGCGAAGAGGGACTCGTATGTGGTTGGACTCTGCGACCGTGGGTATTGCTTAGAGTCGGACTCTAGGACCAATAGGTCAATGTTTACTGTTTTATATGAGAAGTTTTGATGTTCTCACTATAATTTCTAGTGAGTGGTCGCGAATTCATGGTTTTGAAAGCTTGTAGTGGTACCTTATTGGGTCGTATACGGAGCGAGTAGCCTGCGGTGGTACTCTATTGAGTCATATACGAAGATAGGTCTTGCGGTGGTGCTCGTTGGATCCGTAAACATGGACCGGTGAATTTTTAGGTGAAATTCATCTAGAGGACAAGTGGGAATCTTGGTTACACTCGCAATTTGCGGTGGTACTCATTGGAGTCATATACAGAGCTTGGGTCTTGCGGTGGTAGTCAGTAGAGTCGTATATGGAGCCTAATAACCTTGAGTGAAATCGGTAACATTGTTGAATGACTTACTTTGTGTTTTGCCACGATCGATGAAAACGGGTCTTTCCTGTCACCGAAAGGTGTTGTTTTTTGTAACACCCCCAAATTTGGAAAGATCAACTAATTTAAATATATCAACTAATTTGATTTGATTAGTTGTTGAACAAAAATTACAACTTTGTTTACAATCGTGAAAAATATAATAAAAAACTAATAATATAAACATAAACACTTTGTTTCAAAATAATGATCACAACCAAAATCAAGAAAAATGTTCACAGCTATGACATGTCTCAAACGTGTTACGTTGTAATGAGTACTTTACCGTCTCTCATTTGGTACTTATATGTTGTCTCAAATGCTTCAGTATAGATATATGTGCAGGTTCGTTAAAATTGATTGGAATCCTGCAATCGTCCACAGCTCGGCACGTATAGTAACATATTCATCAGAAATGTGTAATTCATGATGAATATCACTTTCATATTCATCATGAATGTGTTATTCATAATAAATATTTATCCTAAAGAAGAGGAACTTTAATATCATATTTTAATTGGTAGGGATGTGAGAACATGTTTAGTGTCTAGGTTGTAGTTAGAGGAACTTTAATATCATAAACTATAATATTTTGGAAACTGTTATTGGGTAAGCGTTTATCAGCTGTCACTTATGGGTTGTCTAAACAAGCAGAGGAATGAAAATAAAAATAATAAGGAATGAAAGAGAATGAATTTTTAGTCCCTTCAGTTTAACTTGGAATAAATTTAGGGTGCCTTTAGTTTGCGGGATTGGAATGGATTTGGAGGGATTTGGAGGGATTTGGATTTCAAATTCATTCCAATCCTGTGTTTGGTTTGCAAGAATATAATTTGTTGACCGGATTTGAAATTCTTTGACCTCTTTAAAATCATTTACTTGATGGATTTGGAATTCCTTTGCAATGGGTCGGGATTTCAAATCCCCCCAAATCCAAATCCTTACTCGAAATCCAATCTATTTCATTCCAATCCCGCAAACCAAACGCGCCCTTAGGCTTACGGGGGAATGAACCCGTTATATTATATAAAACCAAACAATTTATTTCATTATTAACTTAATTAATTACTGCTTAATACTTATAACCAAACACCCTTTTACTTTACTGGATAAGCATGACAATAATCGAGAATCTTACCTGATATATATTGCTCAAATATATATCTATATATGTTTGTAGGGTTGGGTTGGGTTCATGTGAGACCAACCTGTTTTCATGAGACCCGTGAGACCATGATTTTACACGTGAAACTTCACAGCAAAAACTGTGAAGGTAAAAAAATCCGAACCTTCACAGTGTTTTGGTGTGAAGGTTTTTACCTTTACAGTGTTTTGCTGTGAAGTTTCAAGTGTAAAAATGTGGTCTCACGGGTCTCACGAAAACAGGTTGGTCTCACGTGATCCCAAGTCTATATGTGTTGTAATAAAAAGGGAAAAAAAGATTAAAAAGGGTAACTTAAAGATGTTTTCACGTGTAAGTCTTAGGTGGCGTTTGTTTTTTAAGAGGTGATGAAGTCTGTAGTCTGATTTCACTTCTAATTTTTTAGAGTTGGTGCTGAAGTCTGAAATCTGAATCAATAAGACTGTTTGCTTTTGTAAACTGACAATCGTCTGAATACGTATAATTGTCTATTTTATTCCTCAAAAATTCGACTTAAATACGTCAGTTGAAGTGGGCATCAAGGATCGAAGGACAGAAAGAAACAAAAGAAGGATGTTGGCAAATTTGTGAGGCTATGGAGTTTTAATCATTTCTCATACACTGAAACCCCAATTTAAGCGATTCAAGATGTCCTGGAAATCCAACACATAGATCTACAATCTTCACGTTTTGTGTTTTTGCAAATTCAGAGTGCATCTGGGCTAAAACCGACGTTGAAACCGAAAGAATTGTGTTGGACGGAAATAAGAGGTAATAAGTGGTTAGGTTATCACTTAATTTATCAAAGGACATTAAGGGTTAAAAGGCTTTAAAAAGGGAGAAAAACAAACGGTATGATTTGTCTTATGTCTGACCGAATCAGACATAAGTGACAAATAAGAGCTTTTTTAAAAAAAACAAACACCACCTTAAAGAGTTCTAACCCATTTAATCCATTAAAGGCATATGATATTTTTTTATTATTATTACGGTGTATTAAGTTAGGTCATTGGAGGGAACTCGGCACCCCCTACTCCCACCGCTACTGTCCGGTTATTATTCATCAGGTAAATTATTGTATATGATGCAGTTTTAATGAACTAGAATTTTACCTGACAAGATAAGTAACAATGTTGACTCTAAGCTTTACCAGGTAAACACTTGGATAAACGATCCCTTAATTTAACATTTAAATAGATAAAAGTTCATAAAGGATGGACTAAAATTGTAAATAGTGTATAATGTAGGGAGCATCCATGTAATTTAGTTCTTTCTACAAAATATCTCATGGTGGGTCCACATGCCACCGTACACGGCACAAACAAACGACCTCTTTTATGGATGCGAATATTCACTTTTAGGTTTTTTAATTTAAGACCTTGGTCCCTCCTCATGGGCGGCTTTCCAATTTGTTGTAAAAAATTTCATATCATCTTTTTTTATAATTTTTTAATGATATTTGATAAATAAAATAAAATAAAAATAATAGATTTTCAAGTTTTCTAAGGGCGTGTTTGGTTTGCGAAAATGGATTGGATTTCAAGTAAAGATTTGGATTTGGAGAGATTTGAATTTGGGGAATTTGAAATCCTGGCCCATTGCAAAGGAATTCCAAATCCATCGGGTTAAGAGTTTTAACAAGGTCAAAGGATTTCAAATCCAGTCAACAAATTCCATTCTTGCAAACCAAACACAGGATTTGAATGAATTTGAAATCCAAATCCCGCCAAATCCATTACAATCCCACAAATCAAACGCACCCTAAAGGATTTGTTATAGCAGTCGTTGTGGTGCGTCATGCCTTGAGGCTCCTTTTTAACACCATGTTAAACAACACCCTGTTAGACATGTTGTATGTCATGATTCGATAATGATTTTTATAAGATATTATTTGATTTTTATACCTTTTAGTATATTACTTTTTAGTTTTGGTAAGGTATTATTTTTTATTTTTATATTTTTTTGAGCTTGATATATTTGATATAAATGGTTCTTCTTTATTTGTTAGTTGTATGTTGCCTTAGGACACAGGTTGAAAAACGTCGTGACGTCGCCTTAACTCGTAAGGATTGAGGCTTGACCTCGTTGCCACGTTACGTCTCACGTCATTTAGATCCTAGATATAATTATATATTGCTTAATTTCACACATTTGTATGCATAACTTCATTCAATTGTTTTGTTGCTATTTGTTATACCAAACAAGAATGAGGCTAAATCTAGGTAAATATAAATATAAATAAGATTTTATCAAAGTTATATATTAGTGGTCGGTTGGGTTGGAGAGCATTAGGTCTAACCCAATTTCAACCCTACTAATTAACATGTTGGCTTTGGATTGTTTGGAGCCTGAGTGGGTTGACGATTTTTTATACATCTCTAAGGTGTCGTTTGTTTTTTAAGAGGTCTAAATTCTGAAGTCTTATTTTAGTTATGATTAATAAGAGATGGTGTGTAAAAAGGTCTGAACGATTCAGATTTAAGAGTCATTAAGAGGTTTTTAAAAAAAATCAAACAACCCCTAAGTAGAACACCAAATTTAGTGTTACACTATCGGCCAACACAATTGATGTTGGGTTGAAGTGAATAGGTGTATAAATCAATGTTTTAAAACCCGGGTTGACCCGGCCGGTTCAACCGGTTGAGCCGGGAACCGGTGAAGAGACCGGGTCAATTACAACCGGTTTTTTGGAAAATTATGGCCCGGATTGAACCGCCGGTTTTTTGATAGAATCGGTTGAACCGATCTAATTGAACCGGTAAAAACCCGGGTTGACCCGGTTAAAAAAATCAATTTCTTATATTTGTGTTTTTTTATGTTTTTTGATTGATGTAAAACTTGTTGTTATGTGTTTTTTTTAATGTTTTTGAATTGATGTAAAACTTTTTGTTATGTGTATTTTTAATGTTTTAACGTGTGGACATCAAATTCTTGGTTTTATATATATATATATATATATATATATGCAAAAAAATGAAAAATACATAAAATTTCTTAAAATCGGGTCAACCACCCGGTTGAACCGTGACCCGGTCACCACACCGGGTCAACCAAAAAACCGGTTTTTAAAACATTGGTATAAATAGGATTGGTGTTAGGTTGTATAAATTTGTTCTAACAATCAATTTTGGTATAGTACATAAATGAATTGATAGGTTATATGGAATGTAACAACTTATTTCAGTTCATTTAACAAATTTGAGTTCATTTCATGTGAATCAAATACATGGTTAAACTTGATTCAGCATAACAAGATTTGAATCCAAGACCTCTAATATAGAAAGAGGTGAACCTACCACCACACTATTGACATTTTTTATTAACTTATGTCCTTGATTTATTTTTATTACATCCTACCTAATTTATCCTATTTTAGAACTACTTCTTTTTTTGTCTTCTTTTATTACAATATATATTTATCTTAAATAAGATAAATAAAAATAATCACATTAGAGCTTCATGATCATACTTGAAAACTTATTATTTTTACTTCCTGTATAATTTCGTCAATATTTTTATACAATAAATTGATAAGTTATACTTTATTGTTATATATAGGGGGTGTTTGGGTTTGCTTATTTAAAACAACTTATGTTTTTTATTATTATATAAAATTGCTTATCAACTGATGTTGAGTCAAATCAGAATTTTATAAAAAGTGTTTATATTAGCTTACGGGGGTACCCAAATGTAATAAGTTGATAAGTTGTTTCAAATAAGTTAACAAGTTAGAAATGAATAACTTATCAAAAAAATTCTTATTACCGATGCCAAACCGGTATAAGTATTTTTTTTTCCCATCCAAACACTAAAAACTTCTTATTACCAGTACCGCACTAGAATAAGTTAATAAACATTTTAGGTAAGCAATCCCAAACACCCCCATAGTGCACATTTATGCTCTAGTTTTTTAACAAATTATATGAATTTGCTACTGAATGACTTTTTCTAAACCATATTTGGGAACTGAGCACATCATTATATAATCAAGTTACTATACAAACAATGAATATATAATGTTGTTTGTTTTAACATAAACACATGTCAAGTTTTACTATATACGAAATTTAGTTTATTTTCAATTTATTTTGAATGGTTATGGTTACCTTGCATTTACATGAAGTGTTAAGAATTAGAAGCCATTGAACAAAAGTTGTTATTTTATCCCTAGCGAAATGTACATTGTAAGTGAAGTTGTTGCTCGGTAACATCATTTTAACGTTGTTACAAACAACATATAAGCTAGTTTTTTTTTAATTAGGGGCATTTCTTATTGTTTTCGCCCAGGGCCAATGTTTTAAAACCTGGGTTGACCCGGCCGGTTGAACCGGGAACCGGTGAAGAGACCGGGTCAATTACGACCGATTTTTTTGGGAAATTACGGCCCGGATCGAACCGCCGATTTTTTGATAGAACCGGTTGAACCGGTCTTATTGAATCGGTAAAAACCCGGGTTGACCCGATTAAAAAATCAATTTCGTATAACTGTAAGGTAGCGGCTAGGGTTAAAAAATCAATTTCACAAATCATCGACTCCACGCTCGATTCCATCAGTCCACGCTCGATTCCACACTCAAACGCAAGGTGACATTTTTTTTATTTCTATATATATTAATTTGGTGGTGTTAGTTTATTATTAGCTTTTTACGTGACATTAATATTTTTTTTATTTGATATTGTAGAAAGTGACCATGTTGTTGATGACCATGAAGTTGAGAGTGAATTTCAATTACTAAGTGATCGTGAGCTTGATGCATTTAGCACTCCAATGTTTCAAGATCCATGATTTGGTTTGAACGTTATGTTTCGTTTTGATGTATTTGGATTGATGAAAAACTTATGCTTATATGTGTGTTTTTTATGTTTTTTGATTGATGTAAAACTTGTTGTTATGTGTTTTTTTAATGTTTTAACTTGTGGACATCAAATTCTTGGTTTTATATATATATATATATATATATATATATATATATATATATATATATATATATCCTTAGGTTCATTTGAGAAATGGTAAATATATGAGAAATAGAGAAGTAATCCTAGCCATTCATATGATCAAGATCGGATTTGACTAGTCAAAAGTTGCGGCTTTGACTGATCAAAAGTTGCGGCTTTGACTGATCAAAAGTTGCGGCTATTCCAAAAATAGGACACTTTCGTAATTTTTACAAAATACAAGGGTTGTGTTCATATATGAACATGTATAATTCACATATGAACTATATGTTCATATATGAATCAGTGTAATTCACATCTGAACTCTTTTAACTGATTCATATATGAATCTTTGTGATTCATATATGAACTAATTAACTGATTCACATATGAACTAATTAATTGTAAGTTCATATATGAATCAGTTGAACTAATTAACAGATTCATATATGAACTTTTATGATTCATATATGAACTAATTAACTGATTTATATATGAACGTATAGTTCATATGTGAATCATATAGGTTCATATATGAACTCATCCCGTGTATTTTACGAAACTACCCATCTACCTTCTATAGACCATGCAAGGAATTATCCGGTGTTTCACGGTCAAAGCCGCAAATGTTGACCAGATGAATGACTAAGATTACTTTTCTATTTCTCATACATTACCATTTCTCAAATGAACCTCTCCCTATATATATATATATATATATTGGTTCATTTGAGAAATGATAAATATATGAGAAATAGAGAAGTAATCTTAGCCATTCATATGATCAAGATCGGATTTGACTAGTCAAATATTGCGGCTTTGGCCGGTCAAAAGTTGCGGCTTTGACTGGTCAAAAGTTACGGCTATCCCAAAAATAGAAGAACAATTTCGTAAATTTTACAAAACACACGGGTTGTGTTCATATATGAACATGTATAATTCACATATGAACTATATGTTCATATATGAACCAGTGCAATTCACAACTGAACTCTTTTAACTGATTCATATATGAACCTTTGTGATTCATATATGAATCTGTATGAATCACAAAGATTCATATATGAATCAGTTGAACTAATTAACAGATTCATATATGAATCTTTGTGATTCATACAGATTCATATATGAACTCATCCCGTGTATTTTACGAAATTACCCCTCTACCTTCTATAGACCACACAAGGAATTATCCGGTGCTTCGCGGTCAAAGCCGCAAATGTTGACCAGATGAATCGCTAAGATTACTTCTCTATTTCTCATATATTTACCATTTCTCAAATGAACCTCTCCCTATATATATATATATATGCGGAAAAATGAAAAATACATAAAATTTCTTGAAACCGGGTCAACTACCCTGTTGGGTCACCGGGTCAACCAAAAAAACGGGTTTTAAAACATTGCCCAGGGCACCAAATATCTCAGGACCGACCCTGCTTTGATACATTTTATTCATTTAAAAACATTATACAAACTAAACACCCATAATATTATTGAAACATATTGAGTTTTTATTTAGTATAACTTTTAGAATTTTATTTTATATAATAGAATTTGTTAAATTGTCAAACTCCTCCCAAACAAATTATTACGATATATTTATATAAAACACACAATTTTTAATCATATAAACTTTAAAATCTTACATTATTTCATAAAAACGATTACGTAGATCTTAACTTGTGGGGTTAGCTCAACCGATAATAAGATTTGAGTATTCGGGAATTTTCCTCAGAGGTCACAAGTTTGAGTTTTGTAAGACTAATAGAAATTTTTTTGGCTGTTCTTTAAGGTAGCGTTTGGTACGCAGACAAGATTGAACGGGACATGACAGAACAGAACAGGACGGAACTGGACTGGACAGGACAGGACTGGATAGGACAGGACTGGACAAGACAAATGGTTGTCTTGTGTTTGGTACGACTAGAACTCGATAGGACAGGACTGAACAAGTTTCCCTAAAAGTTGTTTGATAATTTTATATATCATATAATAGTTATAAATAACACAAATAAAGTATATCTTTAAATAATTTAATTAAAAAACATTATTAATTTTTTTACACAATTTTCATACATATAAATACATACAAAAACAATAGTAGGATATTTGAATGAAGAATCTGAAATAATTGATGGTAGTTCGAAAAAATCCGATTCATATAAAAAACATAATAGTTGATTCAATTTGGAAGATCTTAATGAATTGGTGGATACATAGTTGCAGCGACGAGTAAAGATAAAAGACGATGGGTGGCCGGTGAAAGATGATAGTTGTGAAGAAGGTGAAAGATAGTAATAGAGGTAGTGGTGGTGGCGGTGCACAGTGGTAATAGAGGTTATTGTAGTGGAGGAAGAGACGAAGGTTACCAACGATGGTTGGCGGTGAGCGTCGGTGACGGCGACGACAATGGGTGGTGGTGATTGGTGGAGGTGGCGATGGGCGGTGGTTGTGGAGGTGGTGGAGGAAGTTGTTGTAGTAGTGAAGGAAGAGGTGGAAGTGGTCGACGATGGTTGGTGGTAGCTACCGGTGGTCGTCGATGGTGGTGGCGACAATAGGTGGTGGTGATCGGTGTTAGTGGAGGTGGTCGAGATGGTAGTGGTGGTGGCGATGACCGATGGTTGTAGAGGTGGTGGAGGAGGTTGTTATGGTGGAGAAATAGGTAGAGGTGGCCGACGGTGGTTGGCGGTGGCTACTAGTGGCCGCCGATGGTGGTAGTAGCGACGATGGGTAGTGGTGACCCTTAAGACTAATACCATATTATGATTATATATCAAATGGCGGTAAATCAGTGATTTTTAGTTTCCGTCTCATTTCTGTCCCATGTTGTTCCACCTATTTTGGTGGAACAAGAAAATACCCCTTTTTGTCCCATCTTGTCCCACCCTGTCCAGTCTTTGTCCCTGTCCCATGTCGCGCCAAACATGGAACAGTTAACTTTTGTCCTGTCCCATGTCACGCCAAACATGGGACAGTGAATTTTTGTCCCTTCCTGTCCCACCCAGTCTGCAAACCAAACACACACTAAGGGTGCGTTTGGTATGCAGAACATAGTGGAACAGGACAAAACAGAACAGACTTGTCCCATGTTTAGCATGACCATATGTGGGACACACTAGAACTAAGTGGAACAAGCATGGGACACACTTGTCCCACTCCAACCCCCTGGAACTAAGTAAAACAGTAATATTTTGACTAATATACATTTGTTAAAAACATAAAACATGTCTTCTCATCATCCACGCCTCCAAGCTAGGGGTGTGCAAAACCCGAATAGTCCGAAATCCGAATTCACATCCGAACAATCCGAAACCCGACATTTGGGAGGATATCGGGGTTCGGATTGGGGTTGATTGTTGGCCACCCAACTCGTCCGAAAACCCGAAATAACATAAATCTATATTTTAAATACTATATATATATATATATATATATATATATATATATATTTATCTAATTATTTTTTGAAAATATTTATTTATCGAACCCGACCGACATCAATCCGAAGCCCGGTCAACCCAAACCCGAAACAACCTAAAATCTGAAACTTAAAATTTGGGTTTTGATTTCCATATCGAAAATCCAATCGTGATAAATTAGCTTTATGTTTTTGATAATCCATTGCACTATGTATTAGTGATGTAAATTAGTTTTATGTGATGTAATCTATGATTTTTTATCAGGGGTAAATTCGTCATTTAACCAGTCTAGTCATGTTCTGTCTAGGTCTGTCATGTCTTGCCAAACGTTGGACAACTGTGATGTTCTGTTCCGTCCTGTCATGTTTCATCTTGTCCTGTCTGCGTACCAAACACACCCTAAAATCCATGGAATTAGTGGAGGCCACACCTCGACATACACGGTTAACAAATGTCATTTTCGTTTGTAATTCGCCATTCCACTTGGACACTTGGAATTTGTCATATTAATATTCTCTTATTGTCGACTATATTAATCTTTTTTGGGTCTTTTTATTAATTTTAACTTAGTCAAATTGAGTCCGCTTGACCTAAAATGTATTTTTATTTATTTTCTTTAAATTTTATAAAAATAAATAACAATTTATTTTTAATAAAACAATTTAAAATGTGATATCTATTTAAATATATGTTAACACTTTTTTACGTATGTAACCTAAGTTCATTTTAACTAAGTTTTGAATTATCTGTTTGATTCGTTAAACATAAATTATTACGAAAAATTGTCATCTCTAATTATTATCTCATTTCTAGAAGAAAAATTTACATTATAGTCACTGAGGATTTTTCTGACTGTTATCCAGTGTCTTTAGAATTAATCGAAGTGCACCCAAACTAACTTGGACAACCACAGTTAACAAAAAAAAGTTTAACAGTTAATTTCGTTTACTATCCTTTTAAAATATGTTACTCTTTTATACAGTTTTTTTTTTTAATTTGTCAATCAACAACTATTATTTTCACTCTCAAATTTTGTATCAATATGCCATTTATTAATTATTTTTTCAAATATATAAAAGGATAAAATAAAATATAACACTTTTCTATTTTACTTTTTTCCTTTACTAATATATTGTTTTCTGTCCTTCATGTTGTAACCCAGTGGTTTGGTAACATCCTGGGGGATCAGTGGATGGTATCCCTGACTACTTGGGTTCGAACCCGGTGGTGAGCATGTTGTGATATCCAGATCATGGGTCTGCCACTTAGTGGTACCCTTAATTGGGCTGGGTCGTGGTCGACGAGGATTAGTCGGGTGACACCCTTAAGTGGGAGTCCGGATACCTCGGGAACATGTGTGTGTGTTAACTTGTCGTTAAAATATATATATATATATATATATATATTGTTTTCTTTTTTCAAAAGACCCATTACAAAATATAAACAATCACTTGTTGATCATTCATGAGTCAAACTTGCCATACCTTTCATTCACATATTCACTCGATTGAGTCGGACTCAATCACTCTTTTAGTTTGGACGATCATTCCTTCTTCACTCGATCTCTTGCACTAACTTCTTTTCTACCGGTTGAGATAAAATCACGTACGACGAAAAAAAAACCCTCAGTCTAATCTTGAAATACTCCATTACTGGGACTACTAAAGCGTTATTTCACTCGAAGACGGCGGTAGTCGTAACAAAGCGAAATTTTCTTCTTCATTGTCTTACTTTACAAGCAGAGCAGGTGTCTGGATCTCCAGCCCCATCTACATATGAGTTATATGGTTAGAAGAACCCTATGGTCGACATAATTCTCATCTTACTAAAGTATGAAAGAATTATATGTTTTGTGGTTCGATTTTTAAATGGATCTCTTTTTTTCCTAAAGAATTAAGGAAACCTTCCTCTGTGATTGCGTTCTTATAATGCTTTGGCCTCCTAGTATTGACATTCGTTAATGATAGGATATTTTAGTTTTTTTTAAAGTTAATATTAGATATCTAAATCATTATAAAAACACAACCATAAAACATAGTTCGTTAATTAATATATATATATATATATATAAAAACGTCATATCTCATGAACAAAAAATGTAATTCACTCCAATAATATCTTAGATTTAGCTTGTTAAGTCGCTTTTTTATATTAAAAAATGAGGGCTCTAATAAACATACCCCCTATAAAAATTCATACCCCCGCCCTACTCCATATTCTCTCACACACACATAAATTCAGTAGGGCCAAACTCATAGTTTTTAAATTTTAATTCACATCTTATACCCTTATAGTTAGTTTTTTAATTTACTTTATAACCTTTACTCTTTTATATTTTTTATTTCAAACACATATCATATTAATATACACAATTGTATATTAACTCAAATATGTTCAATATTGATTGTTTTTGGATTTAATCATATTATTATATACTAGAAGCGTACTCGTGCAATGCAGCGAGATACATCACGATTTTAATGTTTCATTTTATTTTTTTTGTCGATTTAAAGTACGATTTTGGATGATTTTGAGAAAGTGATAATATTTTTTTATAATTTTGTTTAATTTAGGCTTAATAATATAATGTTTTTTGTATAAAAAAATTAAGTATTTTGTTAGAATTCAATGATTATCTTATATATTTTAATGACATCTAGAAAAAATAACCAATTACATATTTAATAATATAATTAAAACAAATTTATAGTAATATAATATATTAATTAATAGTGATACATGGAAATGTCTGCATAAAAGGAAGATTCTGCACATACCAAATTGGTGGGTGTTAGAAGTCTCCAGTAGTAATATGTATCTTGTGCTTTGATACTTGTAAATTAAGAGATTTTTAAAATTTTGCATAAAATGATGGTACCTTGTGCCTAATAATTTGTATTTAAGAGTTTTTAATCCCTGCTTTATAATATAGTATAGATAAAATGAATACTACAAAATTGTTTTTAATATTTACACTTTATACCCTTATATTTATTTATTTAATTTTTTTATATTTTATATTTTTTTCATTTTACACTTTATACCCTAATGAACCCAACCAACATCAATCGATTTGATACTTCCATCCAATCAATCATCTTCAGACAATTAAACCAATTGATTCCAAACCGATATAACATCAATTTCTTCCACAATCATCTTATATGATATCAACTCCTTCGAGCTCGGAGTTCCCACACATCATATCACGAAGCAATAATTGGTGGATTGTCGATCCTAGTATCCACTTATTTAGCTTTGACTTCTTTCTACACCTAAACAATCTTCAAAGATGTTTATCCCTCTAATAATAAACGACAATGATTGAGTTTGGCCAAAGATGAAGACGACAACGTGGGCTAGGGGAGACGTTTTAATGGTTGCGACGACAACAACGGTTGGAGGGAAACGACAACAGTTAGAGATGGGCCGATTTGGGCATATGATGTGGAAATAGAATGAGATGATTAAGTATATGTTTTCTTTTAATTCTGATTTTTATTTGTTATACTGATTACCGATTATCATTCTTGGTTATAAGGACTTATTTATTAGGTTTCAAAATATCCAAGTATTTATTTCTTTAAAAAAATTGTCCAATAATTTAATCACTCAAAATACAAAAGTTCGTTGGGTTTTTCGAGACTTTTTCCCGAATAATTATCATAAAAGTTATTTTTTTATTCTGTTTTAACCTTCAAAGTACAATTAAACTAATACAGTCTTAATAAATAATAAACATAAAGGCCATTTTTAATTTGTTTTAACTTTTAACCTTAAAAATATAATTATATTAATACAATTTTAACAAACTAGTAATCGGTTATTGTTAATTTGTTTTGACCTTAACAATATAATTAAATTAATATTTTTTAATAAAATAATAATCATAAAAGTTATTTTTAACAAATTTATATTTTAATTAATATATTATTAATTTTAATTATTATGATTAGAGTATATCTATACTATATTATAAAACATTTGACAAAAACTCTTAAAAACAAATTTTTATGCATCAAATACTGTTTATTGATTTATATTACTTAAAATTCAAGATTACAATTAAATGATGCATAAGTACAACTTTTTAAAGTTGAATGTTTGAATCCATAACTAATTAATAAACATAATCAAATACATGATAAACCTCTCCTTTTAAATATAAATATTCTAAAATATAATTTGGATAATTATTGAACTATAACAGAATACTTAATTATTTATTTTATAAAAAACGTTACATTATTAAAACTAAAATAAATTACATCATTATTAAACTTAAATCGACAAAACCGTATTATAAAATTGACAAAGACAAAAACTAAAACGAAACATTAAAATCGAGATGTCTCGCGCTACATTGCTCGAGTACACTTCTAGTAAATATATATTTAAAGGGTTAAAAGTAATAATTCAACTTTTTTGTTTCTAGTAGACTTCGTAAGGGTTCTGTTTCTTGGGACATGTGGTCTACTTCACCCCAATTTTTGTCTACTCTCGGCTAATCGCTTCTAGCTCCGTCAAGTGCCCCTTCCTAGCTTGGGGGGGGGGGGGGGGGGGATCTTTGCTATCTTCTTTTTTGTTTTCTGTTGTTTCTTTACTGCTCATCGCAGTTCTATTCGTGTTGGACCTTTGCCTTTTGGCTTTGTATTTCCTGTTCGGGTGTTTTGCAATAAATTGTTGTCTTAAAAAAAAGTAATAATTCAAAGAAATATAAAGTTTAAAGCGAAATATATGAAAATGACTAAAATTTAAATTTAAATTACATCGTTTTTAGCGTTTATTTGGATTTTAGTGTAGGGATATGGAAAATTGTATAGGTTTTTGTAAGAGGGGGTATAAATTGTATAGGATTTTAGTGTGGGGGGGTCTTTGCTTTCTTCTTTTTTGTTTTCTCTTGTTTATTTACTTCTCATTGCAGTTCTATTCGTGTTGGATCTTTGCCTTTTTTTTTTGAACGACAGATAACACACACACGTTCCCGGAGTATCCGGTCTCCCACTTAAGGGTGCCATCCGACTAATCCCCGTCGACCACGGCCCGACCCAATTAAGGGTACACTAGGCCCATGGCCTGGATATCGCCACATGCTCATCACGGGGTTCGAACCCTGGTAGTCAGAGATACCATCAATTGACCCTCCAAGGATATTACCTTACTACTGGACTAGACATGTTTTAACTTTTGGCTTTGTATTTCCTGTTTGGGTGTTTTACAATAAATTGTTGTCAGCAAAATATATGGAAATGACTAAAATTGAAATTTAAATTACATTGTTTTTAGCGTTGATTTGGATTTTAGTGTAGGGATATATAGAAAATTGTATAGATTTTTGTAGCATGGTATGAATAGAATTTACCTAAAATTTATATATAATAAATATTATATATTTTTTAAATTCAATAAAATATCAAGCACGTTCGTGAAAGGAAGAGATTGCAATACATCGACGTGGGTGAGTTGGAAAATGGCATATTTTTAAAATATGAATTCAATTTGCAATTTGCATCAAATATTTTGCGGAAGTTGTTAACATTAGGAGTAAATTATATATTTCGTTAATATTTTTTTTTAAATCCATTAAAAAATCATACCATATAGACAAAAAAAATGTAACTGACTCTAATAATATCTTAGGGGACGTTTGGTTCATTTTAAGGAATATGAATGAAAATGAAAATGGAAATGAAGTGGAATGGGAATAAGAATGAGCATTTGATTGATGTTGTTTGGTTAAACCAATATAAACAATAAAAAATTATTTTATATAATTTTTTTAATACAAATATGTGCCGTCCAACACGAAAATAAAAAATATGTTTCATTAAACATCGAGGGATGAAGGGCGTACGAGAAAACATGACTGAGCGGGAATAAGATTTTCATTCCCCCCAATTTGGTTAGGAATGAAAATTAATGGGTTTAGGGTAATGGACTCATTATATTATGTCAAACAAAACAACATTTTTTATTCTCATTCTCATTCCAATCCCCTCAATACCTCCAACCAAACACCCCCTTAGATTTTGATGGTTAAATTGCTTTTTTTATATTACAATATCTATACTATATTATAAAAGAGACATAAAAAACTCTTAAAAACAACCCATTAAGCATTATGTACTATTATTTAGTGTTAATCTACTTAAAATCTCTTAAAAAACAACTAATGAAGCAATATGTACTACTTTTAAATGTTTTTAACTCTAATTAATAAATTTCATCCTTATCCCCCAAAATCCTTATCTCTAATCCCAAACCCTAAAATTATGAAATTTGAATTCTGATAAACATAATCAAAACAGGATAAACATCTCAATTTAAATATAAAAAATTTAAAATGTATAAGATAATTAATGAATTTTAACAAACTACTTAATTTTTTTTATATAAAAAACATTCTATTATTAAGTCTAAATTAAACAAATTTATAAAAAAAATTATCACTCTCTAAAAATCATCCAAAATCGTACTGTAAATCGATAAAAAAATAAAAAATAAAAAAAAACATTAAAATCATGATGTATCTCGCTGCATTGCACGAGTACGCTTCTAATATATAATAAATATTATATGTTTTTTCAATCAATAAAATATTAAGTACGTTCGTGAAATGGAGAAATTACAATACGTCAACATGAGTGCATTGGAAAGTGACATTTAAAAAAAAATATGAACTCAATTTGCAATTTGCATCAAATATTTTGGGAAAGTTGTTAACAACTTAATATTACTAGTAAATTACATGTTTCATCCCTATATTTAGGTGTTTTTAACTATTATCGTTCTTTTTTTGAAAATTAAAATGGTACCTGTTTTTGTGGTTGTGTTTTTAATGAGCTACATCTCTGTAATTGTATTTTTTTAATGAGTTAGGAGCTTGTGGTTGCATTTATTTAATGAATTTGGTCCCTAAATAAATCAACAATCTGTATTGTAAAAATACAACTACGGGGACACGATCCGTTGTTCAAAAAAGGGACAAGGACCGTTAAAAACATATAATCACACAGACGAAAAATATAATTTACTCTAACATTACAGAGTAAACTACGGATCTAGTTTATGTGGTTATATGAAAATTATGGATTGGATCCCCTAAACGAATTGACAATAAAGATCATCATTGTGGTTTCAATTTTGTTGCGGTTTTAGTCCCTTGACCTAACTTTGTTTATAGATCAAACATATGAATATTGGGGAAGGATAATTTATCACTAATCACTATCAATTATTCAATAAGAACAAAATGAAGAAGATCTCACCAGGAATTCACGTCATATGTATTGATTCAAATATGAGGATTACAATATGCTTGAGAGAGAAGAATTACAATCACTTATTCTTCACAATTAACTATCAGAAGTTTTTCTATCATGCAACACCCTCATTTTCATCATGAATCGTGTCATGTCAATCTCATTAAATAACAATAAATAACACAAAACAAAACGGCTAATAAAGCCATCTCACAGTGGAAGTCTTACTAAATTTAAATATCATTAATAACTCAACGTTAACCTGTCCCATACCAGGTTACGTTACAAAATGAGTTCAAACATAAACTCTAAACATCCAAAATCTATCAGTATCTAGGCTAGAACCTTGCCCTTGTGCATCATTGAATCTCTTGCTCCTGAGATGCATACTAATAGTCAGCTTTACAAAGCTCAGTGAGTTTATGGTTTTCGTGCACAAATCATACATGTCCCATCATGCATAATAACAAACAAACACCCAAATAAAAATGATTTGCATATTTGTTTCAAAAAAACCTTTAAATAATAATGAGATCTCTTAAATTGAACCGTCGAGTTAAGGTCTTACTGTCGTCGGCATTTTCCCCGGGTTATACAACTCTTCCTTGTCCGATCACCCATTCCTTGAAAATGCCATCCCTTACGATGTATCGACCCATTCCCATACCTGATTGAAACTCATAGCCCATTTATAACATGACAATTAATGTTTAAAACACATAAACAAATAACATACAACCCATAATAATAATTCACATACATGTATCAAACCCATAAACACGAATATCAAAATAGCATAATGCTCAAATAATTTGTATGTAAGCATACATCCCAGTTTAAGTCTCATGAAGACTTACCTGACTGCGTGGGTTGTCCAATGATCATCCTGACTGATAACCTACAGTTAATAAACCATAATAGCCGATTAATGATTAGGTTTCTCCACGAATCAACCCAAAAGTTATCACTATGTTAATAAGGTCAAACCTAGTGACTTTGGTCAATAGTTATCCCATAGTAAATTCGTTCAACATTCGTCGAATATAGTTAAACCCAAGTCTTAAGGTTTACAAAGTCCTATGACGTCAATTCGACATTTTATAACATTATCTGCTCCAAATTATAAAGTTCTCCAATCATTACTAACTTCAATTGACACTTTATTCCCATTATAAAATTCCAACAACGTCGGTTTACCCTTTATAGCTAGGTAACTTCGTAATTCGATTTAAAGTGTAGTCATCATCCCCTTTTACAACACTTAATCTATTTGTTAAATTATTTAATTTAAATTAAGTAATTTATTAAAACCGCCCTTCTTAGATCAAACAATTAGTTTCTACTTTTACCCAACACCGCAACCGTATCTAAATTTGTGCTCACGATGTGGTGTCATTTTTAAAAACCCGGACATTATACACGCCCATATGACTCTTCGTCCCGGCCGATACACAGTCACGTTCGACCTACGTACATCCCTTGTTTTATGTTTTCGAACCGTTACGACTTCAAATATAATTGGTTTTTACCGTAACATACAGTCTCCATTTTAAAACGAAAGATCGTCCCTTATCCGGCTACTAATCGACTCAATAAATATATATACAAACTTCAAATCAATAGTGTAATATCGAACTAAGAATTATAGCGATCTCTTCTCGTTTCTCGTTCTATGCCATCTCTTCCTTTTAGATTTGCGTCTCTCTCGAGATTTCTCTTTGACAACGTACAACCGAGATGAAAATGGCAGCCACTATGGCCACTAATCTACTTCATGGGCGCTTCCCACCCGTGTATTTGTCGGCACTCACAAGACCCTAAATTATGACTTACTAAATTTCACTCCTCAATTTGCTCCTCCTCTTTTATATTTGTCAGAGTAAATCCATGGCTTAGTTTTTTTTTTGATTTACACATAAATTGAATAAGGATCACCTCCTATATATAATTACATCAAATTGGTCATTTTCCTTATTTATATACAAGATTTAAATTGAAGAAATAAAACCCCTTTTTATTTATATTTTATTTCTCTATATTTAATAATTGACATAAATAATATTTAGTTTTTTAAAAAAACTTGACACTATAAATCCCTCCTCATAATTGATAATGTTACAGAACAATCAATATAAAGAGAATAACAATAAGACAGAGAGAGAAAGTCTATAATTCTCATTAATCATAAGCCCTTTAAATAAGGAGGAGTTTACAAAGAAAATGAAACATTCATTATGGTAATCTAATACTAAGAAAATATTCTGTCAATCACTTCCTTTTGATGATGGCACATAATCCTTCAACACTCCCCCTTGTGCCGAGTCAAATGAGTGATGGTGCATAGTTCTTGCCTCATTAAAACCTTACGCTAAAGAAACAAAACCCAATGGGAAAAATAAAAACTTTGGACGAAGGAAAGAGTACAAGGCACCAATAAACAATTTCTTTAGTTTATTATATTTCTTGATTTGTACATCAATCAAGGGTTTATAAACAAGATGATTTATAAATTGTTGTCTCACTAAAACCTTGCACCGAGGAACAAAACCCAGTGGGAAAAATAAAATATTGGGTGAAAGAAAGAGCACAACATACCAATGTCACATGTATAGTAGACTCCCCCTTTTGTCTACTACTCCCCCTGATTCGTACATTAATCACGGGAGTTTGGAAAACATTTGCATTTTAATACTTTCTATATGTTTCCAAAATATGGTTTTAGGTATGATTTGGTAAAATATGTCATATTCTCCTTACATCTTACTTGATTCTCTTGAATCTAGAGAAAAGTTTGTTACTACTGATTGTATAGAAACTTAAGCAAAATATGCTTTGTGTTATCACCCTTGATGTATCTTACTTTCATTTATTCGATACATGATGCATTATTTCCATATATGGATGTAGGATAGTGGTTGAATTCAAAATTACTAGCTCCTCTAATATGTGTAATGATAGTCCTTAATCATATACATTTCTTGAACAGTCTCATGGAGAGTAATATTCTTGGAATCGTTCAAGGAGGTAGTTACAAGGGTTAACTTAGCTTACTTCTAAGCAATTGGAGTGTTCCCCATGGTAATTCCTTATCCAGTTTGAGAACAACCTTTGTATGGATCATCACATACCTAATATCAGCAAAGACATAACAAGATATTGTTTGGTGTTTTTCTATAAGAGCTAGTACTTTTGTTGCTTACATTCTAAGTAGGTATTGAAGTTTCATTATCAATCCCATTTTTTCTTTCTATAGGGAAAGTATAAGCCTATGTCAATGGTTTCAAAAGATTAATTTGATATCATTCCAATGACGTTGCGTTGGGGCTGAGCTAAATCTAGCTAACAAGTTAACTGAGAAATACAATATATGGTTAAGTGTATTATGTTAAGTACAATAATTCTCATATTGTACTTCGGTAGGGAATTCCAGTTCCCAACACTTTTTCGTCATCATCCTTTAGAGAAAATGATCTTTCCTTATATCTGACACTTTGACCGATCATGGGAGTGCTAACTTGATGCGCTTTGTCCATATTAAATTGCCTGATTATTTTATAGACATATGTGATCGGTGAATTAATATTTCACAAACTCGCTGTCCTAGCTCAAATAGCTAGACAAAACTAAGTTTTCCCAAGATTTTCCATCTCAAATTTAGATTTCAAGTAACGCGTGACTACTCTTATTTCATCAAGAGTGCCTATTATGTTCATAACATTGACATATAAAGCTACTTTGAAAATCTGGAACTTGTTTTCCTAAATAAATACGCAAAGGCACAGTTCATCGTTCTTATATATCCTTTCCCAATCAAGTATTCACTTAGGCGGGTATAACACACCGCATATATTGCTTTAATTTATAAAGTGAGTGTTTTAATTTTATTGCAAACGCATTTCGTGGTTTAGAGTTACTTGATTTTGGTAATGTAATATCATCAAACACTTTTTATATATCTCTGAATTTAGATCCCCGTTGAGATATGTGGTAACCACATTCATGAGCTGCATTTCCCGTCCTTTGGAAACTACTAGGCTAATTAATTAGCAGAACGTTATAACGTTCATCACGGGAGAGTAAGTCTTCTCGTGGTCAATCCAGGGCGTTGTGAGAAACCTTGCGCCAAAGGAGAGCCTCATACATTATGACTTAATTATTCTCATTACACTTTATGACAAATGATTTATCTATGTCGTACAGGCTTTACACTTGGTGGGTTAGCACTACCAAACCAAATACCTGTTCATTTATCAAATAATATGATTCTCCTGGATTGCTTATTTAGGCTAACTTGCTCTTTGTTGATATTTTTCAACTGGGCATGGTTCGATGTCAATGTGCTCTATCATCTCATAAGCAACATTATATGCGAAATATATCATCAATGAGTATGTATGATCTGTCCATCGACTCATATGCACTCTCATAATTCATTTGAGATTTCTTTGATCTCTGGAATAAATATTAACTTCGGAGCGTCCTCCAGTAATGATTCATAGACATAGTTTAATCAGAGACAATCTCATGAGAGGTTTATGTATTGATGACAAATAGTTATGCCTTACTCTTCTCTTCCTTTAGATGAGTATCTATCGAACCAAGTAGCTTCCCCCATTTCCGTTTGGGAGCTACGACCTCAACCACACCTCCACCATGTGTGATTGCAACACACTTTCCAACGACGTTGTGCCCTTGTTTGGGGACTTTAACCTTGCGAGTATATTTGCAGCTCGTATATGTGATCTTGTCACATCTGGAATAACATTAAATGTATCAGGTATCGAGTCTGATTCGTTTGACTTCAACTTTACATTATGAAGTTTGGGGATCAACATGAGACAGGGTGGGAATATTCAATGACACTTCCTGTCGTTCCTACGGAAAATCCTTTTTCCTATCTCCCCCTAACGACGGGAAGACTGTTTCATCAAAGTGATAATCCGCAAATCTAGCGGTAAAAAGATCACCCGTCAAGGATTCTAATTAGCGGAAAATATTTGAAGATTCATATCCAAAAATATACTTAATCATTTTAAAGACCCATTTTGGTGCGTTGTGGGGGCGCAATTAGCACATATACTACACAACCAAACATGCGTAAATGTAAAATATCAGGCTTATATCCAGTTAACAACTGGTACACATGAGACTGGTTAGCTAGTAATAGGTCTCAAAATGAAGAAGTAAAGTTGCGTATAGTATTACATAACCCCAGACACATGTAGGTAAATTGGTGCGCATAAAAAATGTCTTGGCTACCATCTATATTCATTTGATGACAACTTCTACGAGACCATTTTATATATACATATGGGGTATAGGAAACTCTACATTGATTCCAATACATATGCAATAATCATCAAATCCTTATGATGTAAATTCTCTAGCATTCTGAGTCATGTAGACTTGATAAGATAATCAGGGTGGTGAGCCCTTAAATATATAACTAGTGCTAGGAGTGCAGCATTTTGTGTGGACAATAATACGACATGCGTTCATCGTGTCGAAACCAGAACCATAAAGTACTTAAATGGTCCGTATTCTGGATGTTTATGTCCATAAATATCATCTTGTATTCGTTGTAAGAATGGAATATTTTTGTATTATGTCATTGGCTTTAGGATGGTCTCATTCCTGTCTTGGTTAAGGATCAGGGTATACAAAAGTTTTAGGTATTCGAGAGGGCATATTATGATAATGGTGTTGCTTCTTATGCTGCAGAAGTCAACAATTGCAATTTGCCTTATTTTTGCCTTTGACTTGAAAGAGAATGTGTCTATGTGTATTTTGAAAACACGGATCACCATGTCATGACAATGGTGTCCCATGTGATCATGTCGAAACATGCATGTGTCATTGTCTAAAAATTCTTTATTGGTGACAAAATATGATTTAGTGACGTAGATAATCCACTAATTTGACACATTAATTTCTCTAATATATGTTCCTTTTATATCATTAGAGTTGATGTACATATACTCAATTCCATTCTTATAATATGATTTCAAGTTGATATAAATATCTTAACAAAGTTTTCATTAAAATAGTGCTTTAGTGACTATTAATCTTGTACCGACAAGAAAATGACAGTACATCGTCTAAGTATTTTGGTTGGATAAATTATAAAATAAATATTAGTCAATCTCTTTAGATTGTGTGAAATGTTCTACAAAAACTCAAGTTCTCCTCGATACATTCCTACATGGAACGGAGAATATCGAGAGTTTTGTATTTGTTTTTAATGTATTTCTTTACATCTATAATGGTTATCGATTTGAGTGTGCATATTTATTTTATGCTTAATATAAATTTCAAGGAAACATATGCTCAATCAATCTTAAATTAATATGATATAGTTTATTTTCAATTTGTTCTTTTTTCGAAATAACTAGTGATTAATGTATTTCTTCTTTGACTATCCAATATCAATTGGGCGGTAGTTGCATCTCTGCTCCAAGGATTGGAAAATCCTTCTAACTACTGTTATGACCCTGACCCTTTCCACGTTCCACGTGGTACATAGATGCCACGTGTGAGAAATGGTCTTTCACTCACTATTCTTTGGAGTTGTTTCCACCTCTAACACTTTCATTATTGATCCCGGGAATTTTCTTTGTCCCAACATATCTTGTGTTGTTATTTAAAATAACCTTGTTGTGTCTCTCAACCACTTGCAGTAGGTTGATGAGCTTTTCTAAAGGTTGTATTCCAACTTATATTGGTTCATTAATATTTACTGATATATGAAGGTGGAAATAATGTTATAAATCATGTCATTTTCTGTGAGTTCCTTGCCACAGGGATTGAGACGCATTTTGGATATAACATTTCTTTGTTGAGACCAGTTACCTTTTTATAATCGAGTAAGTGGGTTTCATTCCACTGTACGATTAGTTCTGGGAGTACATATTCATGAGTACTCCTGATTATCCCTTTCAGGGTATCCCACAGTTCTTTGGGGGTTTCTAGTAAAGGTATTCCTATGAAAGTTAATATTTATATGTTGTCTCAAAACATGATGGTTTTGTTTGTACTTTTTAGAAGGTTGGTTTTAGGGTCAATAAGGAGTCGATGGACTTTAGGTATATTCTTGTACCTTTCTGACAAAAGTAGTTTTTACATTTGGATATTCATATTTGTACTCAAGGTCTTTTGAGTCTAGGACATTGAATCACGTACGAGTCGTTTCAACTATTTAAGTAAATGATGGATAATATATGAACTTTTTTTTCATAAGACAATATATTATGATGCATGTGAAATTTCATTATAAAGAGAATAACAATAAGACAGAGAGAGAAAGTCTATAATTCTCATTAATCATAAACCCTTTAAATAGGGAGGAGTTTACAAAGAAAAAGAAACATTCATTATGGTAATCTAATATTAAGAAAATATTATGTCAATCACTTCCTTTTGATGATGGCACATAATCCTTCAACATATAATACAAATTGCCCATAAAAAAAACTGTTTTGAGGGATCTTTTTCAGTACTGACGGAGTAAAGTACCTCACTGAAATTTTCATTAGTTCGTAAAGAGATTACATAGGGACTATGAAAATTACAAGTACAGTGAGTAACTAACTACTGAAAGTACATAACTGATAAAAACAAGATATAGAGGGAATCTATCAGCTAGGATTGTTCATTCTCCAAAAGGTAGTCAGGGACTGGTTTTCCTTCTTTCTTTAACGTCTTCAGTCGTCTGAGAATGAGAATTTTAATCATTGATCCGAAGCGCGTAAGATCACACCAATGGAGAAGGTGTATTAAGTGAGGAATTGGGCAAAGATGAAGTTCAAAGAATCGCTGAAATCTGGCAGCGCCTTCATGATCCAGGAACACAATTCCATAGGGTTCGCCGATTACATCACCAGGGCTGTAACAACTAGGTCCTGGAAATGACAGGTTCAGTGCTGAAAGATCTGGTGGGGGACCAAGGATTACTTATCTTGAAAATTCTATACCAGTTTCATTACAATGAGAAGGTCCTTCTTCAGTGGCAGGGATAGATTTTCTTCTTTGGCTTGGCTTATGAGGTAGTGGAGGGATATCGACTATCTGATAGATTCGATCGAATAACTTATTTAGATGACTTTCCATATATTCTTTAAACTTAGACTTGGATTTTTGAATGACATCTCTAATCTCCAACCATTCATAGAATCCATAGTCGCTGAGCCTTAAAGAGCAATATGTGAGGGCGCTGAAGTCGTCCCTGAAGATGTTTAGATCTACCACGACAACAGTCTTTATGTTCCTCCCTAGGATTGTGACATGAGTTATTTTGCGCTGATTTCGACGTTTTTCAACCTTGTCTCTACACCATTTCTGTAACACCCGGAAATTTATAAGGTAAGTAATTTCCCCTCTTATTTCATTAAATTATGATTATTTGAGAATATGAGTCTTTTATATGAGCATGATGATCATTATATGTTGAAGTGTTGTATAAACTGATTTATCATCTTATTTGTTTAAACCTCGCGCTCGTATTCATTTTTTTAGACTGCATTTTTGGGCTGTGGGGAGAGTGGCGCGAGAGTGCCACGCGATAGTGACATTGTCACTATCGCGGGAGACTTACCGAGAGTGGGGTGGTCGTCGCGATTGTTACACGCGATAGTGACACTGTCACTATCGCCGGGCACTCTCGCAGGGTTTGTACCGCGGGTGCCTAAGTGGCTCGCGATAGTGCCCTTGGCACTATCGTCGGGCACTATCGCCGACGGGGTGCAGTGTCTTAAATGAGTTTTATCAAATTTCAACTTCATTTTTCTCTCAACCCTCTCTTCTCTTTGGCGATTTTGGAGCCTATAATCTGATTTCTCCCTCACCAAACCCTAACCCTCATAAATACAAGCCCTCTTGGTGGTTGGATCTTGGTCACTTGCATTAACTTCTCTCAAAGGATCATTTGCTAGGGTTTCTCAAGTCTAAAACCTTTCTCATCTCCAAGTCTCATCTTCTCAAAGCTAGGGTTTTATATTTTCTAGGTTTTGGTTCAAAAACCTAGATTGTGAGTTTACTAAACCTTTGTTAAAACTAGATACACATCATAATCCCTTATTTGTCATTATCATTGTATATTTGCTCAAAATGTTCATCTTTACATGTTCAAGTATTTGATGACGTCTTTATGAAAATATGGTGGAAATCTGTTTATAAATCTCATACCATGATTTACTCTCTTTGGTAAAGTATTTGGGACTTTCCTCATGTATTCATACTATGAGTATTTTGACATGATTAATGTATACATGTCTTGGTATATGATGTTTTCTGTTTGGAATACATTCTTGGTGATATTGTATCTACATATTGGTTATGTTGACATTTGGGTCTTATGTTGGACCTATGTGGTTTAGGATGGTAACATTGTACCCATGGTTGGTATCGAAATATGTTTGGTTGAAATATACCTTAAGACCTCCTATGTGCATTATGTTGGATGAACCAAGTCAGTAGATACTAGGAGGATGTAGTCTTGGGCGCCACCGTGATGGTATGTGTTAAACCCAGATTACTAGTTGATAGACAATCACACACAATAAAGATCAAGAGATAATAAATCAGAATAACATACCACGATCCCTTGATTAATCAATGAATATCAGTGTGTGTTCTTGGTACCTTGTGATGCGATTACAGAAAATACGGCTACCTCCCTTTGATAATTATGCGGATTATGAGAGGTTCCACCTAAAACCTAATTAATAAAATCTATTTATACATTAAGCCATATGGGCCTAATGCCTAATGGGCTTGAGGCCCACCAACAAACTAACTATTAAATAAACTCAAATACCCCCTAGAGTATTAAATACTCTTACAATTTAGACCCCCTTATTAACTTTAATCTTGAATACAATTATTTGATCCAACAATCTCCCCCTTTGGATTCATGATTAAAATTTTTTTGCAATACTCTTCGGGTCTTCACTTCTCTTGAAAGCTTGTTAACAACTTCAGATCTTGTAGCGTTACACAGCCTTCAAATTCCTCTTTTGAATGCAAGTGTCCTTCTGACGATCATCTTCAATCAGACTTTTGATAAATCAAATAAGCTCAGACACTTTGAATTCTTTGAAATCTTCAGCAGTCTTCAGATTACATTCTCCCCCTTTTTGATGAGTGGTGAGAATCATCATCATCAAAACATAGCAAAACAATCTTCTCCTTGTTGTATTGAAATCAATTACGCACTGTCTTCATGTATAGATCCCTGTGTCGATATAAGAACAGTCTCTCCAAATGGAGAAAGTGATTATTTCAATCTTTGCAGATTCAAATAAGTATAAACGGTAACCCTGAATCAACAAATGACTCAGTTAAAATGCCTGTCAATAACACAAAGTTACTGAGTAACACAAAGTTACTATATAAGGAGCTGGTTTTGATGTTGGCTCCCCAGGACTTCCATTCAATCATCGAATAACACATGGTTATCTATGAACGTTCTGACATAAAACTAATTTCTGTGTGCTCGTGCATGTGTATGAACGAATTAAGCACCGATGATTGCTTTTCAATTTAGGCTCAAAGTATGTAAACTTGTTGAGACAGCAACAAATTATACAAAGACTCAATGTGCATGAGAAAGGGTTCGAAGGTGGGGCAACTTTCCTTTTTTTTCAATATTAGTATTTTCCAAATGAAGAACCAATAACATATGTGCTGCTTCCTCAGAAAATGTGAAACATTCTCTTTTTGAGAAAAGAATGAGTAGCTGGTGAGGTTGTATGCAAGAGATGTCATGGGCTAGGTGCCTTTTTCAATGATGGTCACCAAAGAATGTGAACCAATCAGATTATGTGGCTGCCCGACTCAGAAAGAAGTTTGGTGCAGAGTCTGATATTCTTTTACTCTGTTCTCTCACCCTCTTTCTTTTAATTCTCACTTCTAACCAATCTCTCTTTTCCATTTTACCTCTTCACACACCAACACTCAATCTTTTGACCCCTCTCCCCTCAATCACTCAGGGAATACTTCCTGGGTAGGAAACACTGGTTATCGTGAATCCATGGAAGTTCTGTTAAGCTCACACACTGAATCCCATGTATTTTCCTAAAATAACGTGTTGTTCAACAGTCTTTTGTACATGAAAGCACAAAGGAATACAAACAAGAAGAATAAAAATTTGGAGAAGTCAAAACATTTGTGTGTTTGACAATGCAATTCTCCCCCTCAAACTAAAAGAGTATGACAATTAAGCTTATAGACGATTAAGCCCCCCCTCAACTGAAGGATCTTTTTAAAATCAGATAAAAAGAACACAAAACACTGAAGTGCGGGTTCTAATCAGATGTGATTAGAAGCCATTATTACTTTATCCTTGAAGAACGGGTCTTGAACTGAATTATTCAAGAGCCATTATACATATTCTCCGGTGAGAATAGTATTTAATCTTTTCCTGAAACATCATAAAACACATCAGTAAAAGTATAAAGAATATAAGCTCCCCCTTAATATGTGCATAATCCTTAATCATGAAACCAAGTTCTAAATTACTAGGATTAGAGTAAATTCAGAAATCAAACTCTTTGACATTGAAGTCCGAGTCCTAAGCTGTTGTACTTAGAAGTCATCTTTTTGGCAATGAGGCAAGAGGTCTGATCTGTAGTAATCAGAAGTCATTGTTCTTTCTCCCCCTTAAACTTTGTGTGCCTGCAACACAGATTTAGCTTTTGGTACCCACTGGTAGTTGGGTCCTAATGGGTTAGTTGCAGTTCTAGTGGGAGATATAAAATAAGAATCATACCAGTTATTCACATAATCTTTTCTTACAAAATCATTTGAGCCACAGTAGGAACAACTAATTCTCTTTTGTGCTAACCTGATCAATTGATTGATTGTGTTAACCAGATCAGGTTTGCCAAAAGTTTTACCTTTTGAGGCATAGTTCCATTTTGGATTTGATGTATGCACAAATGATTTATCGGTGTTCTTCTCCTCTGGACATCCTTTAACTCTCCAGATCCAATTTCCTCTATCTTTCTCATCATCCCTTCTCCAGAAGCTTTTCTTTCGATACTTAGTCTTCTTTAAGTTACCTGAACCATCAACATTTTTATCAAAGAAAAGGTTAGAAGGACGAATCTGATTAGTAGATTTAGAAGTAAGACCATCATCTAAATCACAGAAAGGATTATAGAAAACATTTGAAAAATGTGAACTCGAAGCCTTTTTGAGTGAACAATCTGAATCAGTTTGATCATCTCTCGGTGATTGAGCTATTGACTCTGGCGTCTTGTGCTCAGTTAGCTTCACCTTGAATACGATCTCTTCAAGTTCCTTTTTCTTTGAAGACAAACTGTTTCTTTCCTTTTCAATCACATCAAACTTCTTTTACAATTCAGAATTCGTCTTCTTTTCCTTCAGAATGATTGTTGATAGCTCAGATAGCTCTCTTGTTAGCTTAGCTATCTCAGTTTCAAATACTTTCTTTTCTTCAGAAAAGTCTATATTTACTTTCTTCTGCTCAGATATCTTTTTCTCTTTCTCAATCTTTTCTCTCTCAAGAATGATAACCTTCTCAAAGTCTGAAACTTGTTGAGAAAGCTTAACACATTTAAGCTCTAAAGATTTCTTCTCTTCAAAGGCTTTTCTGGAGAAATCAGAGAATTTCTTAGCAAATTCTTTTCTTTCTTTCTCAATCTTCAACATTTCATCTTGGACTTTTGTATTGTCTTTGTCTTGGGTTGCCTTTTCTTTCAGCATATCAATCTCAACCTCAAGACTAAATACTTTATCTTTCAGTTTATCTCTTTCCGCAAAGACTTGAGAATTTATCTTTCTCAGTCCATTACTAGTATCACTTGCAACACTTGCTCTCCTTCTAAGCTCCTCAAGCTCTCTTTGCATTGAATCCTTTTTTGACCATGTAGAGCTTGAGTTAAGACTTTTTACTTTAGCTTGAAGATTTAAGATTTCTTTCTCTTTCGACTCAATAATTCCTGCAAAATTAATTTTAGAATTATTAGTGCATTCTGAGCAAACAAAATCTTTCTCTAATTCCTTATCATTTTTCAATCTGTCAATCTATTCTAGAAGAGATAAGTTCTGAATCTTTAAATCTTTATTCTCAGCTTTAAGAGGTAATATCTCGGATTTGAGCTTTTTATTCTCTTTTTCACAATCAAAATCCATGCTTGTATATCTTGACAACTGTCCAGCAAGACGTTTAACATTTGCTTTTGCTTCAAAAAAAGTCATCTTGTCAAAATCATAGCTATAACCTTCAGACATCTTTAGCAGTATGGTTAGACATCAAACTTATCTGTACCAAGAGAATCAACTAGATGAGATCTTTAGAATCAAGAATTGGATAAAAGCTACACTCAAAATTTTCAGAAAAATAAATTTCCAAAAATAATCAAATGCAGATATCGCAAACAGTAGATAAAATTAATTAAATACAGAGTAATACTGAAAATAAGAAAATTTTGATCACGAACAAAACTTTGTCCCCCTCCGCAGACTTAGCACGGGGGTCCCGCTAAGAGAAGTTAACTCGCGCTAAGAGAAGTTGGCGCGAAAACTGAGTTTTGCGCGAGTAATGGGTCGCGCAAAGTGAGATTTGCACGAGAAGGCAGTGGCGCAAAAGGGTGTTTTGCGTGAGCAATGGGTGGCTCAAAAGTGAAATTGCGCTAGAGGTGGGTCGCGCGAAACGGATTTTGCGCGACTAGAAGGTGGCACAAAAGTGGGATTTGCGTGAGCTGCGGGTGGCGCAAAACAAATGTTTGCGCGAATAGCTGTTGGCGCAAAAGAGTGACCAGGGTCTTGCTTGACCGGGGTCCTGCTCAACCGGGGTATTATTCCCTGTTTTTCTAGTTTCTAATCACAAACAAATCAACAAACAAGATTCAATCAAACTACCTGTTTGATTCAAACTCCAAATCTCAAGATTACAAACTTTCTCTCTCTAGAACTCTCTCTCTCTCTACAAATCTCTCTCTGTCAAAACGTACAACTGAATACCACACCTAAAAACAGAAATACAAAGTTATTTATACCTATAAGAAATACAAAGAAATTAAAACCAAAATACAAATGTTGACATTGACTTTTATTACAAATAGACTTTGACTTTCACTTGAGAGTTGACTTTATCAGCTTTGACTTTCTTGAATTTTGACTTTTTACTTCTTGATCTTGTATCCAACATATTTATGCTCTAACAATCTCCCCCTTTGGATTCAAGATCACTGTTGAAAGATCTAGCAATTCAGTCTTCACTTTTAAGCTCTGTCAGTACAATCTCCTCTTTTCTTTAACGGTATTCTTTCCAAAACTGTCTTCAAATGATTAACAATCTCCCCAAAACTTTCACAATAATACTTTCAGACTTTGGAAAGAAATTATCTTCAGAATCAAATCGAATTGCTTTAGCAAATAATCTTCAAAGAAAATTTCCTCAAATCTTCAGAAATTCTTTGATCTTCTTCAAATCTTACTTTGAATCTTCTGACAAGGACATTTATGTAAGAACATCTCTCAAAACTTTATCATTTCTTAATACCATCTCCCCCTTTTTGATGATTTGAGCATCTATACCATCAAGACTTTTCTCCCAAGAAATGTCATTGACCAAACTGATCTATCAAACTGAGCCTCTGATTCTGTGATCCATAGCCAGGTATTTATCCAGATCTTTTCAAATCTAGACAAAATAAGAACATGTAACTCTTGAATCAACAAATGAATCGGTTAAAATGCCTGTCAGTAACACAAAGTCACTGTGTGTAACGAATACACAATATAAAGGAGCTTTTTGATGTTCACTCCCCCAGGGCTTCCATCCAATCATCGAAACACCACAAAGGCAATTTCTATGAATGCTATGACAAAGAAACAAATTCTTTGTATGTTCGTGCATGTTTAAAAAGAATTAAGCACGAATAGTTGCTTTTATAAAGGCTCAACATAGTGTAAACCACTGAGACAACAATAGATAAACACAGACTCAATGTGCATGATTGAAGTGCGAAGGTGGGGCAGACTTCCTTCTTTTTCAATATCCAGATTTTCCAAATGAAAACCAGATAGCATATATGCTGCGTCCCCTTGAAAATGTGAAACATTTTCTTTTTGAGAAGAAAATGAGTGGCTGGTGGGGTTTTAGCAAGAGTTGGCATGGGCTAGTTGCCTGTTTCAATAACGTTCACCAAAGAATTGTGAAACATTAGTAATGTGGCTGCCCGACTCAGAAAGTAGTTGGTGCAGAGTTTGATATTCTTTTACTCTGATCTCACACCCTCTTTCTTTTAATCATTAAGTTCACATCTAACCAAGCTCTCTTTTCCATTTTACCTCATCACACCCACACTCATTTCTTTTAGACTCCTCACACTCAATCTCTATGGATTAACTTCTTGGGTAGAAATCACTGGTTAACGTGATTTTATAGAAGTTCATGTAAGTCCTAGCACAAAGAACCCATATAATCCTATGAAAGCAGAATGTTGCTCAAATGGTTTAACTTTATTAGTTAAAGCTCATATACAAATATCAGATGTATGCTTATAAAATATAATCATGAAGATATGAACATTTTTAAACATTGAAGTATTTTCAAACAAGTATATTGAATGAATGAACATGAATGCAAAAGGCTTGTTTGAAAATCTGACATTGTATGAAAATGATCAGAAATGAATGATATAACAATCAAAGCTTAAGGTCAAAAATAATGGATATTATCTATACGAAACAAAAATATAGACATTCTTGAAATGACGTTTCGAAATGAAATATCGCTCAAAATTCTTTAAAGTATAAGCGGGGTGTCTTACCATCGAAAATATGTTTCAATATGAGACATGGTAAGAACAATGTGAACAAAAAGTCAAACCGGTGTGTGTGAATACTTGAAAGTATATGGAAAAGACAATACACAAGTATTTATCTTTGGAAACACACGGTTTGTAAAAACATTTAAGCCCAAATAAAATGAAAACATTTAAAATCACACTTCCAATTCATGAAAACTGTTTAAGAATCGGGAAGTGGTTTGAACATTTAAGAATATGTTTTCTATGATTGAAAGTTGTCATTCTTTCAACCATATATGAGATTAAGATAAGAAATTAACCTTTTCTCACAATCTTAAATTTGAAGTCATAAAGATATGATCTTTTCAGCTTCTCTCATCCTGCATAAGTCTCAAAGTCTAGTCAAAACAAATTTATTCGAAAAATAAAAGACATAAAGCAGTAAAACGATTAAAGTACGAGTTCTGATTTGAAATAATCAGAAATCATAGTCTTACTCCTTTTGACTTGGCTTATATGCTCCCCCTAAAATC
The DNA here is from genome assembly GCA_954870635.1 of Arctium minus. Lineage (NCBI taxonomy): Eukaryota > Viridiplantae > Streptophyta > Magnoliopsida > Asterales > Asteraceae > Arctium > Arctium minus. The sequence continues at coordinate 67,811,897 of OX941092.1, read as the reverse complement.
ATGCATTACAAAAATTTTGTCAGTGAAATAAAATGCAGAAATTAGTTATGCTCCCCCTCAAAATAATGTAGATCATCTTTAATCTTCTCTTACTCCCCCTGAGATCATAAGCAAACAATTAAAGTGCAGATATCCTTCAGACATAAAGATAAAGAAAATGATGAAAAATAACAATTCGTAACTTTAGTAGGTAACAACCGATTACGTCTTAAGATTTAACATACCAAGCTTAGAGACAAGAAAATTAAATCTCTTTTCATCTAAGGGTTTGGTAAATAAATCTGCAAGTTGATAATCTGTTGTTACAAAATAAAGTTCAATTGTTCCTTTTTCTACATTATCCTTAATAAAATGACACCTTACATCAATGTGTTTGGTTTTCGTATGTTGGACAAGATTAGCAGATATTGCAATCGCACTCTTCGAGTCACAATAGATTGGAATTTTGTCGAACTTGAATCCATAGTCTCGTAGCTGTGTTCGCATCCACAGGACTTGAGAGCAGCAACTGGCAGCAGCTACGTACTCTGCTTCAGCAGTCGATGTGGAAACACATAATTGTTTCTTTGATGCCCAGCTAACGAGCTTGTCTCCAAGAAATTGAATGTGACCTGAAGTACTCTTTCTGTCCAACATGCAACCTGCATGATCTGCATCTGAATAAGCAGTCAGTTGAAACCCAGTATCCTTCGGATACCACAGACCAAGATCTGCAGTCCCCTTCAGATATCTAAAAATCCGTTTGACAGCAGCCAAATGGGATTCTTTTGGAGCAGCCTGATATCTAGAACATAAGCATGTTGAAAACATAATATCTGGTCTACTCGATGTAAGATACATTAACGATCCTATCATACCTCTATAAGTCCTAACATCAACACTTTTACCCGAAGGATCAGTGCTAATCTTAGTACCTGGTGCCATCGGGGTTCCAATTGGTTTACAATTTTCCATATTGAACTTCCGAAGAATATCCAAAATGTACTTAGATTGATTAATGAAAATCCCCGTTGAAAACTGTTTAACTTGTAATCCGAGAAAGAAATTCATCTCTCCCATCATACTCATTTGAAAACGTGACACCATGAGGTTAGAAAAGTTTTTGCAATATTTAGGATTTGTAGAGCCAAATATTATATCATCAACATATATTTGAATAAGGATGATATCAGCTTTTTCCTTTTTGATGAACAAAGTGGTATCAACCTTACCTTTGGAAAAACCGGACTTGACCAAGAATTTAGATAGAACATCATACCATGCTCGAGGGGCTTGTTTTAAACCATACAGGGCTTTGTCCAAGATGTAGACATGATCTGGCTTATCTTGATTGATGAACCCTTCTGGTTGAGACACGTATACTTCCTCCTTAAGAATACCATTCAGAAAGGCTGTTTTCACATCCATCTGAAAGACTGTGAAATTCTTATGAGCTGCGTAGGCTAGAAACATGCGGATTGTTTCTATACGCGCTACTGGAGCATACGTCTCATCGTAGTCTATGCCTTCCTCTTGCCGGTAACCTTTGGCAACAAGTCTAGCTTTGTTCTTTATGACGATACCATCTTCATCCTTTTTATTCTTGAATACCCATTTAGTTCCTATCACTGTTTTACCTTCTGGTTTTGGAACTAGTTTCCAAACCTTTAGGGCTTCAAACTGATTTAACTCATCTTGCATGGCAGATACCCAGTCCGAATCAGCAAGAGCCTCTGATACTCGCGTTGGCTCAATCTTACTGAGGAATGAGTCATGCATACATTGATTAAGAGTCGCTGACCTCGTTTGTACAGACTTGTTAAGATCTCCAATTACTTGATGTAAAGGATGGTCTTTGGTCCAGTGATGCTCATGAGGGAGTGGAGTAGATACTGATTGAACATGATCATCATCTAGAAATCCACTGTCAAACTCTTCAGTTTGATTAACAGGAAGGAGATTTGCAGTTGAAGTTTCAGGTGCAGAAGTATCAGTTTGAACAGCAGAATCTGGCTGTTGAGTAGACAATGTATGACACCCAACAGAAACAATTACTTCTGGCTCAGCAGTTTCTTGTATATCTTCAACTGTAGGAGTAATTGTAGGAATGTGAGCTTCTAACTGAACGGGGAATTCTTGTTCAGTTATGACTTCTGAAGTGACTGGATGATTACAACTTGTGTCTTCAGACCTGTCAGTCACAACAGATTTAGGTATATTAGATCCTAGAAACTCATCATAAAAGAATTCAAATAACAAATCTAAATCAGTTAAATGTGAAATAGAAGTAGAAGCGTTATTCGAATTATTGGCTGTAGAAACAGGTTCTGGACTGATCTTCCCAGAAGCTAATACGCCAGTTATCACGGGTTCTGAACTGAATTGTTCAGAAGCCATTTCTTCATCAAATGTAACATTAACGCTCTCGACAACTATCGTTGACTTCTTCAGATAAACACGATATGCTGCAGATGTTGAAGAATAACCAATGAAGATACCCTCGTCCGCCTTAGCACTGAATTTATTCAGACTTTCTCTGTGGTTAAGCACGAAACATTTACACCCAAATATGTGAAAATACTTGATTGTTGGTGTTCTGTTGTTGATCAGCTCATATGGAGTCTTTTGAAAACGGCGGTGTATTATGGACCGATTTTGAGTATGACATGCAGTTGACACAACTTCTGCCCACAAGAATAGAGGTAGATCGGATTGGTTGAGCATAGTACGAGCGGCCTCGACTAGCGTCCGATTTCACCTTTCGACTACTCCATTTTGTTCAGGCGTACGAGCAACAGAGTACTGATGTGATATCTCGACCGATTCGAGATATTCTTCAATTATCTTGTTTTTGAGCTCTGTGCCGTTGTCCGTTCGAAGAAACTTGACTTGTCGCTGCCTTTTGTTGGATCATAAATTGTATTCAAGATTAAAGTTAAAGTTAAGGGTTTAAACTGCAATTGTGCTAAAGTTAATTAGAGGGTTTATTATGTAATAAGTTAATAGTTATTAAGCTATTGGGCCCAAGCCCATTAGAAAGCCCATTAAGGTTAAAGCCCATATGGCCTGGGTATTTAAAGTTTTGATTAGTTTAGTTTTAGGTTAACCTTGAAAGAACTCTGATAATTTTCTAAATAGTCGCTGTAAGTTTTCTCTGTATTCAAAGGGTATCAAGAACACTCAAGGGTTTCATTGTTTATTCAAGGGATTGGTACGTTATTATTAATCTTTATATCTCTTGATTATTATTGTGTTGCTTGATTACTTAATTGATTGTTTACCAACTAGATTAAATCTGGGATAACACCTTTCACCTGGGTCGTCTTTAAGAAAGTAATGAGAACTTCAGGCGTCTCATCTTTTGATCGAAGAAATTTGACTCACGTGTATCTTGAGTAATCGTCCACAATAACCAACACGTATTTCTTTCCACCTAAGCTTTGTGTTCTCATCGGACCACATAAATCCATATGCAGTAACTCTAGTGGAGAACTGGTGCTTGGTTCAGGCTTCGGTTTATGTACGGCTCTCTTCATCTTACCCTTCTCACATGCAACACATAAGTGTTCTTTCTCGTATTTGAGCTCAGAAAGTCCTTTTACCAATTTTCCACTAACCAGCTTGTTGATATAACGAAAATTCAGATGTGATAGTCTTCGGTGCCAGAGCCAACTTTGCTGCATCGAAGCTTTTGACAATAAGCAAACATGGCTGTCATTCTGTACCTTTGAAAGATTGATGGTATAGAGGTTTGTCTTTCGATTTCCGACTAAGAGTTCATTGCCGTCTTCAGTACGAACCGAACATCTCTTAGCTTTGAAATTGACCTCTAACCCTTTATCACAGAATTGACCGATGCTAAACAAGTTGTGTCCTAAACCTTCGACATAACTCACCTTCTTAATCGTTATGTTGTCTTGAATGATGTCACCATATCCTAAGATTGGTGAAAGCTGATCGTTTCCAAATCTGACATTTCCACTGAATTTCTCTGTATAATTAGACAATAAAGCTTTTTGCCCAGTCATATGCTTGGAACATCCACTGTCCAAGTACCACATATGCCGGGTCTGCAAGAGAAATCAGGAAACAATAGATTTAGGTACCCATTTAAAAACGGGTTCTAACAGATTAGTACAAGATTTTGGTATCCATTTAAATATGAACCCTCCTTTTCTTTGAAAACTTTTAAAAACATTTGATCTTGAAGAATAAACATGATAAGATCCAAACCAATCAGAAGAATTATGAGGATAAGCAAAATCATTTCTCCGATAATGATAAGATTTAGTAGTAATAAGAGATAATTGAATCAATTGCTTTATTGAATAATGCTTGTAAGAAGTTACAAGGTTTTGTTTATGAGAAGCATATTGACCAACTACATCAGAATCACTACTATCAGATCTAATACAAGAATTATCAGAAACTGATTCAGTTATCTCATCATCCTTCCTTTTTGGTCGCCTTTCGGTTCGAGCTTTCAACCTTTTCTTGCTTATATCTGAAACACAAAATGTAGATTTATTAGGAAAAATAGATTTCTGAGACTGAGTTTTCTTTTGTGTACCATTGTATTTCTGTTTCTGTAATCGCTGTTTCTTATGTTTCTTACCTTGAGCATAATAATCAGCAGTTACAGAAACTGATTCACTAACCTTAGTTGATGATTCATCAATATTAACACCGCTTGATAACACTTTTTCATTTGTAAGACAAGTAGAATGATCAGGAAGAATAGCATTAAAGTCAAACATATCAATTTCGTCTATACACCCATCATCAGAATTAAGAAAATCATTTGCAGACTCAAATAAGTCATCAAAATTATCAGACGAAGTTTGAGGTGCCTTAGAAACTTTAGAACACTTTGTAGATGTAGATTGAAAAATCGTGTTCTTTAATACAGTAGAAAATACACTTTGTTGAATATCAACCAAAAGTTTTTCATCAGATAAAACATTTTCCAACTCAACTATTTTGCTTTCAAGAATGAGTGGAGGAACATAAACCTTTGCAACTGCAGGTTTTGCCTTCATCTCAGAAACAGAATAACTAGCAAAATAATCGTTTGAAAGAACTTTTGGTGTTTCTGAAAGATAACTATCATTTAACTTTGCATAGTTAAATGGTAGTTGCATTTTCTTTACATTCTTTCTATTTTCAGTTTCTTTGGCCTCAACTTCTTCTGGTAATTTGGTAACAAATTTGGGTTTTAAATGAGTATGTTTACCAGCACAAGCAAGAAAATCAAAATTATAAAGTGCTGGTTGTTTTCTGATGGCTTTCTTTAAGTAATGGGGATTTTGAAAACCAAGACCCCATTTTCTTTAACATCAGCCTCTTCGTTAGGTGCATTAAGAAAAATAGTTTGATCTGTTTGTCCTCTTGCATAAAGTTTGGCTTCCAGACCATTTACCTTCTTATTCAAAAGCTTGTTCTCAACCTGCAATTTATGAACAGTTAGTGCAGATTCTCTTTTCTCAAACTCATACTTAGAAATTTTAACTTCAAAATCAGAAATCATCTTTTCAAAACAATCTACTTGAAGTTTAGAATCAGAAGCAGACTTGCGTCAAGAATCAATTAGATCTTTGTTCCCAATAACAGACTTATTAAGCTCAAAGATCTTATTGTTTCTTTTAACAACTCTTTCTTTTTCTTTCTTCAGTTTTACTTGAAGATCATTAAGCTCAACCATCATAGCTTCCATTTTGGTTATGAAATCTTTTTGAGTTAAGTTTATTACCTCATCAGCCGTCTCGTCATCTGATTCATCATACTTGACCTCTTTTCCCATAAGACAGAGATGAGCAGTTTCTTCCTTCTTTTCCTCTTCACCTTCTGAATGATCCAGCCAAAATTCGTCCTCAGCCATTAAAGCTATGCCCGCTTCTTGCTGTTTGGCCAATAGCAGTTTGTTCTGATAGTACTGAGAATTACGAACTTTTGGCTTTCTACAATCTTTTGCAAAATGTCCAATCTTGCCATAGTTGTAGCATTTGACTGGATCACTTGCTGGCTTTACAACAACTGTGTAATCATTCACGAACTTCTTCCTTTCATCAGGTTTCTTCTCAACATATCTGTTTTCTTCATATCTCTTTCCTTCCACCCTCTCTCGGTGCTCATGATTCTTTGAACTTGATGAAGAATACCTTTGAGAATTTGATCTCGGCTTCTTATAGAATTTCTTTTGAAAGGCACGGGTCAGTAACATCATAGCTTGTTTCAGACTTTCTCCATCATCACCATCTGATTCAGATTCTGACTCAGAACTCGTAAGCATTTTCTTCTTTTTCTTCTTCTCTGCCTTTTCTTTCTTTTCTTTCTTCTTCTCTCCAACAACCAAAGCAATCGGATCAGGAACCTTTTCAGCCTTCTTCTTTTCAGCTCTTTTCTCCTCAACCTCTTCTTCATTCTGTCGTAAAGTCTCATAGACTTCGTGAAGAGGTATGTCATTCAAGTCTTTCATCTGCTTCATCCTACGTGTATGTTTCTTCCATTCAGGTCGTAGGATACTCAGGAATTTGACATTGTTTTCCAGCTGCTTCTTTGTCACTTTGTTCTTCGTCAGTTCATTCATAAGCAAAGTAAACCGTTCATAAGTATCTTCCAAACTCTCATTCTCTTTAGCTTTGAATTCCTCGTAGATATTGATGCAGTTAGCCACTTTCATCTGATTCCCGACCTTGGATCCCATCATCATCTTTTGCAATTGATCCCACATCTTCTTAGCATCATCCTTGTAGCTATCAATCTTGATGTAAATCTCATTAGGAATGCTTTGAAGTAGAAGAGATCTTGCTTGCTTGTCTGCTTTATATCGACTTTTCTGTTTTTCAGAGTACTGAGATAAATCCACTTTAACTGGTTTTGTCTTTTGTTCTCTTTCTTCATCACCATGTCCACTATCAGATGAATCATCATCAGCAGGTACTTGAACTATGATTGGTGCCATAGGACCTTCTGTAATTGATGGAAGAATATTCTCTCCATTTGTGTGCTGGTCCACGAAATCAAGGAATATGTCCTTCCATTGTTCATACTCTCTTTTAAACAATACAGGAGGCTTGACATCAGTGCCAATGGATAGTGCATCTTTGGAAGTCATCTTGATAAAACCTGTTTTGAAAAATATTTGCAATAAGAAACTAGAACTGATCGTTAGTCCAAAATATGAAATCACAAAAATACAAGAAATCTTGAAATAGAAATTCAGGAATTTTGATCACAATCAGAATTTTGTCCCCCTCCGCAGACTTAGCACGGGGGTCCCGCTACCCGGTTAGCGGGTGGGGTCAAGGGGCAGCGCCCCAGAGAAAAAAATTTCACTATTAAAAGCCATATTACAGTTTTGAAAATTTCTCAGAAAATATTCTAAGTATGGAACTCGCAAAGCACTATTAAAATATGAAACTCGCAGACGCTGAAACTCGCAAACAACTGTTTTCTGAGAAACTCGCAGGCTTAAGCTTGCACGTTTGTGAAACTCGCACGCAAAGACTTGCGTGTTCTGAGAAACTCGCTAGTCAATGAAACTCGCTAGACGTAGAAACTCGCAAGAGACTATTCACTGGTGAACTCGCAGATAAAGGCGTGCGTGTTTGAAAAACTCGCTAGTCGCTACTAGCGCGTTTTGACCAAACTCGCAGATCAACCAAACTCGCAGATCACTATTCCGGCTCAAACTCGCACCCTTCGATTAGCACGTTTGTAGAACTCGCTAATCACTATGTGCGCGTTCTGGTCCTTTGAAAATTTTCCAACTTTTCCAAACTCGCAGACTTCGATCAGCGAGTTTCTAGAACTCGCTAACAATGCCTTGCGCGTTTTGACCAACACTGATGTTCTTCAGCTTGTGCGTTCTAACGAAGAACTTGCGTGTTTTGCAGATCTAGCGCGTTCTTCAGAAATCCGTGCGAGTTCTTCACTTTTTCACCGAAGTTCGATCTAAACTTTGAATTTTCGCACCAAACTTTGAGAATTTACTCACATATTCATCGAGAACACAAATCAATCAACTAATTTCGATCTAAAACACAAATCTATACAAATCGACTCGATTACAGTGTTTAGAACTCATGAACAAAAACTTCAACAAAATACAAAATTACAAGAAAATTACAGTGCAATTGACAAATCAAATCATACAAACATGATCGATTATACTATATGAACAAACTCTGATCGATTTCAACACCTAATTTGCAATTAAAACTCGAAATTCGATTAGAACTTCGATGAACAGTGACGATGAACAGTAACAACAAACTTTTCTTGATTTCTTGATTTGATTTCGATTTGGATCTGCTCTGATACCAATTGTTATTCCCTGTTTTTCTAGTTTCTAATCACAAACAAATCAACAAACAAGATTCAATCAAATTACCTATTTGATTCAAACTCCAAATCTCAAGATTACAAACTTTCTCTCTCTAGAACTCTCTCTCTCTCTACAGATCTCTCTCTGTCAAAACGTACAACTGAATACCACACCTAAAAACAGAAATACAAAGTTATTTATACCTACAAGAAATACAAAGAAATTAAAAACAAAATACAAATGTTGACATTGACTTTTATTACAAATAGACTTTGACTTTCACTTGAGAGTTGCCTTTATCAGCTTTGACTTTCTTGAATTTTGACTTTTGACTTCTTGATCTTGTATCCAACATATTTATGCTCTAACACGGGGTCTTGAGGTCGACCGGTGTGTTGCATGACCGGAGAGGACCTTCGACCGGTATCAGCCTTTGACCGGTAACGTGCTTCGACCGATATTGTGTTGAGCAGACCAGTATATTGACCGGTATGCGACCGGGACCGGACCGATGTGTCGACCAGTGCCCTGTGACTGGAATTAATGTGAGGAGACTGACCGGTATGGTGCAACCGATAATCCGTCGTCTTGAATATCGACCGGTATGATCTTGAAGGTTCGACCCATAATTCGATAAGTAACCAGAAACCACGAATGAGCTGGGCCTTTCGGATGAGCTGGGCCTTAGTTGTAGTCCTCGGATGAGTTGGGCCTTTCGGATGCCTCTTGTTAGTTGGCATCAAGGTACATCGACTCTTTGGATGGAACTTGATTGGTGCTATGGGTCTCCCCTATTGACTCCACATTTGTTGAACTTTGGTTAACTGCTGATAAGAATTATAACTGTTCTTGCATGCTTTTATTGTTCAACTCACTAGGCTTTCTGGCCTAACACTTGTCTGGTGTCGATGTGTATCTCAGGTTCTAGCGGCGCCGGTCCTAAACAGGCATAGTTGCTTCGGGTGAGAGCTTGGGGTTTTGCACCTGGACATATATATATTTTGGAGAAGATGTTTGGGTCTATAGATGACACCCCTTTTGTAATCTCTTTTCTAGTTATAGAAATTAGATTAGTTGGTTGTTATTTATTGTCCGTTAAATTACAACTGTAATTAAACAGGTTTGTATATTTCCCCATTTTTGGGAGGCTCTTGCTATGACAATTTATATACCTCATGTCCGTTTTTCGGATTTTTGTTATCCCTATTTTTAGGGTGTTACAAGTTGGTATCAGAGCTTTAGTTTAAGTGAACTAGGTATTGTTTTAGCATATCTAGACTTAAGCTTTAGACTTTATAGTTTCACTTTCTACTTGGGGTAGCAATCCTAGGTGGGGAGAGCGTTAGGATTTACGGAATTACACTAATTAAGAGTTGTGATGATAGTGGCAAGAATCCTTGTGTATGATTCATTCATAATTTCACTTAGCTACTGCTATTATGAATGTGTTGTTACGTAAGTGTACTTGATTTGCTATTATTATGATAATTGATAAAGGTATTAGTACATACAAAGAGTTCAACTCGCTTAGTCTATTTTCAATCCCTTTTCTCGTGCATGTGTGGCAGATTTCAATGGTAAACACTCGGAGCAGGTTACCGAATACGCCAGAGGGCCACTTGGAAGTGGAATCTACAGCTGACTGACCTCAATTAGTCACAAACCCCAAGGGACCTCCCATACCCAATATCTTGAGAAGAGGACCCGAACAGATTCCATGCATGAACCTTGTGGCTAACAATGCCATCTTAGAGGAGGTAACTATGGAGACCAGGATCAGAGACAGTATGATGTTGGCCATGAACTCGGCCTTGGCCCAACAACAAGAGTTTTTCATGAAGCTCCTGGAAGATTGAGACGCCAGTCACCGACAACCAGAGACGATGGCGGAAAACATCGTTATGGGATCGAGTGGTGGACCGACTGTTGTGTCTATTGAAGACCCGACGGTTATCGGGGACAAGGTAAAGGCCAAGGGGTGTACCTACAAGACTTTTCTGGGGTGCAACCCGAAAGAGTTTGCAGGTTCCGATAATCCGGTTGCTTGCATGTACTGGCTCAAAGAAGTGGAGATGGCTTTCGAGTGACATCTCTCAACGGGTCAAGTACGCTTCTCAACTACTTTGGGGAGAGGCTTTAATTTGGTGGAATCTCACCCGATCCACTCTCACTCCCGAGGTTTTAGCCAAGTTGACTTGGCCGATTTTCAAAGAAAAGATTATGGATAAATACTGCAGTGAAAGGTCGTTGGACAAATTGGAACGGGAGTTCAGGGATTTGAGGCAGGGTACTCTGTCTACTGCCGGATACTCCAAACTATTTTTGGAGAAATTGAATTTGGTGGGACATCTGGTCTCCGATGAGAAGTCAAAGATTAAGGCTTACCAGCAAGGGTTACCGGCCGAGATGAGGACGGCGGTGAGAAATACTAGAGGGTCGACATTAGAAGAGGTCATCGAAGAGTCCTTGCTTATTGAGGACGACATGCTTGCGGAGAAGGAAAAGAAGAAGCAGTTTGGGGAGAAACGAAAGTGAGAAGGGCCATCTGGGCCAGTTCGTCAATCAAGGTCGTTTGTAAGCGGGAGAACGGGTGACCATCGCCGAGAGGATTGGTGGTGCCACAAATGCAAGACCAAGTACTCGGGACCATGTGTTACAAGGACCTACTCGGGTCCGGTAGGATGTGCCAAGTGTGGCAAAAAGGGTCACACAACTCGGGAGTGTCCTATCCGGGGGCCGGTGTGTTTTGAGTGCCGAGAGCCGGGGCACATGAGGAAGGATTGCCCAAATTTAGTAGGAGGCAATGGTGGAAATTATGTGGGTTCGACGGCTAGAGTAGAGCAACCGCCAAGGGTGCCAAGCAGAGCTTTCCGGATGACTACCGAGGAGGCAAAGGAGACCGCCGATGTCGTTTCGGGTAAGTTCCTAGTAAACTCCTTGCCCGCTCGTGTTTTGTTTGATTCGGGGGCTACGTGTTCCTTCGTATCGGACTTTTTCTGTAAACAGTTTGTCACTCCCATTAGTGTCCTTCCTGATGCGTTAATAGTAGAAATAGCTAATGGAGATCAAGTAATCATTCGAGACCGGTTTTGTGATTGCACTTTAGAGATTGATGGGAATTCTTTCGGAGTAGATTTACTACCTATGGCTATAGGAGGGTTCGATGTGTTTATAGGCATGGATTGGTTAGTGAGGCATGAGACTGACATCTTTTGCTCCAAAAAGATAATCCAAGTGTCGTTGCCGGAAAATGGTTTGGTCACCATCTACGGGGAGAAAGGAAAGAGGAGTAATCCTATCATTTCCTCTCTTAAGACACGCAAGTTTCTAGCGAAGGGTTACCCTTCGTACCTGGCTTATGTGGTGGACGCGAAGAAGGAGAAGAAGTCGGTAGAAGATGTGAAGGTCGTGCAAGATTATTCGGACGTATTTCCGGAAGACTTACCCGGATTACCGCCGGAACGGCAAGTGGAGCTTCAAATCGACCTCACTTCGGGAGCGGCTCCGATAGATCGTGCTCCCTATCGATTGGCCCCGACGGAGATGAAAGAGATGATGACGCAACTGCAAGAGTTGTTGGAGAAGGGTTTCATTCGACCGAGTTCGTCACCTTAGGGAGCACCGGTTTTGTTCGTGAAGAAGAAGGATGGATCCATGCGGATATGCATCGACTACCGAGAGTTAAACAAACTCACGGTGAAGAACAAGTATCCTCTAACTCGCATCGACGATCTTTTCGATCAACTCCAAGGCGCGGGATGCTTCTCAAAGATTGATCTTCGGTCCAAATACCATCAAGTGAGAGTGAAGAAGGAAAATATCCCGAAAACGGCTTTCCAAACACGATACGGTCACTATGAGTTCTTGGTGATGCCTTTTGGTTTAACCAACGCTCCGGCTATATTCATGGATTTGATGAACCGCGTGTGTCGCTCGTTCTTGGATAAATCTGTGATCGTCTTCATCGACGATATTCTAATCTATTCAAAGGACGAGTCCGAGCACGGAAAACATTTACGGGAAGTGTTGGAGGTCCTAAGAAGGGAAAAGTTGTTTGCAAAGTTCTCGAAGTGCGAGTTCTGGCTCCAAGAGGTGCAATTCTTGGGGCATGTGGTGTCTAAAGATGGAGTGAAGGTAGATCCAACAAAGATCGAGACGATGATGAGTTGGGAGCCGCCAACGAGTCCGACGGAGATTCGAAGTTTCTTGGTTTTGGCGGGCTATTATCGACGGTTCATTCAAGATTTCTCCAAGATAGCTACGCCACTCACCTCACTGACAAGGAAGAACGTCAAGTTTCTTTGGACCGATGTGCAAGATCGGGCTTTCCAAACGCTCAAGAAAAGATTGTGCGAAGCCCCGATCTAATCCTTACCCGAGGGATCGGAAGACTTCGTAGTGTATAGTGATGCTTCCAAGATGGGGCTTGGATGTGTACTAATGCAACGGGGGAAAGTAATAGCTTATGCATCGCGACAACTAAAGGATCATGAGAAGAACTATCCGACTCATGACTTGGAATTGGCGGCGGTGGTGTTTGCTTTGAAGTTGTGGCGACACTACTTATATGGGACAAAGTGCACTCTTTTCACCGATCACAAGAGTCTTAAGTACATATTCGACCAAAAGGAACTCAACATGCGGCAAAGAAGGTGGCTTGAGCTTCTGAAGGATTATGATTGTGACTTACTCTATCATCCCGGTAAGGCCAATGTGGTGGCGGATGGATTGAGTCGAAGAAGCTATGATGGTGGTGTCAAGATGTCCCTTACAAGAATCGATGTGGTATCAAGTTTGTTGGAAAGCATAAAGGCGAGTCAAGTGGAAGCACTTAAAGAGGAGAACCTCAAATTCGAAGTCATGATGAAGCAAAGGGAACTCTTAACGGAAGACGGTCGTGGAATCAAGCTCTTTCAAGGGCGAATTTGGGTGTCGAAGGTTGGGGGAAACCGTGATCTACTTCTCGAAGAAGCGCACAAATCAAAGTATTCTATTCATCCCGGTAGCACCAAGATGTATAGGGACTTGAAATTGAATTATTGGTGGCCGGTGATGAAATTGGACGTGGCCAATTATGTGGAAAGGTGCGTCACGTGCCTCCAAGTCAAGGCGGAACATCAAAGACCGTATGGGAGATTGCAATCGTTGTCCATCCCCGAGTGGAAATGGGACAACATCAACATGGATTTCATGACGAATCTACCAAAGACTTTGCGAGGTCATGACACCATTTGGGTAATTGTGGATCGGCTAACCAAGAACGCGCATTTCCTTGCAATGCGGGAGACTTTGCCAATGGAGAAATTGGCCAAGATTTATATTGATGAGGTGGTTTCAAGACACGGAGTTCCGCAATCTATCGTATCGTATCGGGATAGTCGCTTCACATCGAACTTTTGGGCGAGCTTACAGAAAGAGTTGGGGACTAGAATGAATCTGAGCACGGCGTATCATCCTCAGACGGATGGTCAAAGCGAGAGGACAATCCAGACGCTAGAGGATATGTTGAGATCGTGTGTAATAGATTTCGGAGGAAGTTGGGACTCGCATCTACCTTTGGTAGAGTTCGCGTACAACAACAATTACCATTCTAGTATCGGAATGGTGCCGTTCGAGGCATTATACGGACGGAAGTGTAGAACCCCGGTTTGTTGGCTAGAAGCGGGCGATAAGCAATTCTTCAGGCCGGAAATAGTTCAAGAGACGGCGGACAAGGTGAAGCAAATTCGTGAGAGGCTAAAGGCGGCGCAAGACCGACAGAAGAGTTATGCGGATAAGAAGAGAAGACCTGTCGAGTTTCAAGTGGGAGACCGTGTCATGTTGAAGGTATCTCCATGGAAGGGGATTATCCGTTTTGGGAAGCGCGGGAAGCTTAGCACTCGTTTCCTTGGACCCTTCGTCATTTTGGAGATAGTTGGTTTACAAGCCTACCGGTTGGACTTACCACCGGAAATGGATGGAATACATCCTACGTTCCACGTGTGTTACCTTCAGAAGTGTCTAGCCGAGGAGGAAAGCGTGATTCCTTTGACAGAGATTCAGGTGGATAATAGGAATCGTTGTGTGGAAGAACCGGAGGTGATCTTAGAATCAAAAGTGAAAAAGTTACGGCATAAAGACGTAGTCATGGTGAAGGTTCAATAGAAGCACCATCGGGGTGCTAACATTACTTGGGAGTCCGAAGATGATATGAAGAAGCGTTACCCTCACTTGTTTAATATTTTGGATGAGATTTCGGGGATGAAATCCCAATTAGGTGGGGAGGATTGTAACACCCGGAAATTTACAAGGTAAGTAATTTTCCCTCTTATTTCATTAAATTATGATTATTTGAGAATATGAGTCTTTTATATGAGCATGATGATCATTATATGTTGAAGTGTTGTATAAACTGATTTATCATCTTATTTGTTTAAACCTCGCGCTCGTATTCATTTTTTTAGACTGCATTTTTGGGTTGTGGGGAGAGTGGCGCGAGAGTGCCACGCGATAGTGACATTGTCACTATCGCCGGTCACTCTCACGGGAGATCTACCGAGAGTGGGGTGGTCGTCGCGATTGTGACAGGCGATAGTGACACTGTCACTATCGTCGGACACTCTCGCGGGGTTTGTACCGCGGGTGCCTAAGTGGCTCGCGATTGTGACTCGCGATAGTGCCCTTGGCACTATCGCCGACGGGGTGCAGTGTCTTAAATGAGTTTTATCAGATTTCAACTTCATTTTTCTCTCAACCCTCTCTTCTCTTTGGCGATTTTGGAGCCTATAATTTGATTTCTCACTCACCAAACCCTAACCCTTATAAATAGAAGCCCTCTTGGTGGTTGGATCTTGGTGACTTGCATTAACTTCTCTCAAAGGATCATTTGCTAGGGTTTCTCAAGTCTACAACCTTTCTCATCTCCAAGTCTCATCTCCTTAAAGGTAGGGTTTTATATTTTCTAGGTTTTGGTTCAAAAACCTAGATTGTGAGTTTACTAAACCTTTGTTAAAATTAGATACACATCATAATCCCTTATTTGTCATTATCATTGTATATTTGCTCAAAATGTTCATCTTTACATGTTCAAGTATTTGATGACTTGTTTATGAAAATATGGTGGAAATATGTTTATAAATCTCATACCATGATTTACTCTCTTTGGTCAAGTATTTGGGACTTTCCTCATGTATTCATACTATGAGTATTTTGACATGATTAATGTATACATGTCTTGGTATATGATGTTTTCTACTTGGAATACCTTCTTGGTGATATTGTATCTACATATTGGTTATGTTGACATTTGGGTCTTATGCTGGACCTATGTGGTTTAGGATGGTAACATTGTACCTATGGTTGGTATCGAAATATGTTTGGTTGAAATATACTTTAAGACCTCCTATGTGCATTATGTTGGACGAACCAAGTCAGTAGACACTAGGAGGATGTAGTCTAGGGCGCCACCGTGATGGTATGTGCCTAGACCTCCGCCATTCTGGGAATTTCCTTAGTTGTAGTCCTCGGATGAGCTGGGCCTTTCGGGTGCCTCTTGTTAGTTGGCATAAAGGTACATCGACTTTTTGGGTGGAACTTGATTGGTGCTATGGGTCTCCCCTATTGACTCCACATTTGTTGAACTCTGGTTAACTGCTGATAAGAATTATAACTGTTCTTGCATGCTTTTATTGTTCAACTCACTAGGCTTTCTGGCCTAACACTTGTTTGGTGTCGATGTATATCTCAGGTTCTAGCAGCGTCGGTCCTAAACATGCATAGTTGCTTCGGGTGAGAGCTTGGGGTTTTACACATGGACATATATATATATATATATATATATATATTTTGGAGAAGATGTTTAGGTCTATAGATGACACCCCTTTTGTAATCTCTTTTCTTGTTATAGAAATTAGATTAGTTGGTTGTTATTTATTGTCCGTTAAATTACAACTATAATTAAATAGGTTTGTATATTTCCCCATTTTTGGGAGGCTCTTGCTATGGCAATTTATATACCTCATGTCCGTTTTTCGGATTTTTGTTATCCCTATTTTTAGGGTGTTACAATTTCAGCTCACAATCTTCTTTTGCTTGGATCTTCTTGTTTTCTTCTTCTGCTTTCTTCAGTAAGTGAGCTTGAATCCTGACTAGATTTGTTTTGAGATTGGCTTCAGAGTTAGTCTGTTGAGCGAAACTGATAACCATTTTGATGTTTCGCTTGTGGGCTTCAAGGGCTTGTTCAACTCTGATGGACTCTTTTCTTTCAGCTTGTGTCAAAAATTCAAGCTCATCCTGAGAAGTGTTAGCTCGAGAAGAAATTTTTTTTCTTGATTGATCTGAGAGATCAACGCTGCCATTCTTTTTGATTCTTCAACTTCAGACCTTCAGATCAGACTTGAAGGTCTATTGGGATGGATCAGCATGTCTTCCTCTTGTTCATCAGTATCTTGAACAGAGACCGGGATTATTAACTCTTTAGCAGTGCTGGGCTTATTATGTCTTCAGCTTCTGAATCAGCTAGAATAAGAGGGTTATGAAGGGGAGATGATGGGCTAGAAGCAGGAGGAGAGATAGGTAAGTCCATATAGTATGGAAGCTGGGAATATAGGGATAAGGTATTTGAGGAGTTACTGAATGTGGGTAGAAAGGTGTAGGGTTCTATAGAGAGACATACCTCTGAAGGATGGTTCAGCTCCCCTTAAGAAGTTTGTATTATTTTCAGATTATCCTCAGTAGCTAATCCTTTTTGCTTGCCATGCGGAGGGTTCGTCGTCTTTTTCTCAGTCTATGAGACCCTCTCCCCAAGTTCATTTATTGAAATTCCCTTGGTGGGAATACTTACGGTGTTGGGGACAAAGAAACTTCCATCTTCATCATCGTCATCATCTCCGATTTCCTTACCATCATCATCGATGTTCAGCGGTTCATCGTCGTCTTCTTCTTCATCCCCCACCACTGATTCATCTTCAGCCTTAGTGATAATCTGAGCTGGTTCAGTTCTTGGTGTGGTTGTAATGGGGATGAAGGTGGATTCATCTTCCTCATTAGTGAGGACGAGCCCTTCAACTTTCTCTTTCTCCCCCCATCTTGATGGGGGTTTTCAGTTTCAGCCTTCTTCTTCCCCTCTTTGTCCTAATCAATCTGGGAGGGAGTAGAGGTAGAGGCCATTGCCAGGCCAGCTACTTGGACCTCAAGGTCCTCTATAGGGACACCAGTGAGGACCCCGAACTCAACGACCATCTGTAAGGTGTGTCGGTTCTCCGCTGCGAATGAAGGAGATGGCTGAGAATGAGTCTTCAGCTGTGCAAGGATCTTTATCAGCAGACTGTTCTGGACGTCGACCTTTGAAAAAAGGTCTGTGACAGATGTGAAGAGTCCTGCAACTGTGCTCTGAAGATAAGTGATGGTGGTGGTGTTTGCAGCAACATCTAGGTGTAGTTTATCCATAGCTTGTTGAAGGTCGTAGATTTGTTCATTATCGGCGTTGGATGTCAGGACGATAGTCAGGTCTTTCAGAACCTGAGAGTGATTCTGTAATGTCGTTGTGTTATTGGCACCTTCTTAATGGATTGAAGAGAGGATGTGTCCAATGCCTTCAAGTGTAGTATTGATGGCATCCAACTTAGGACCTGAACCAAAGTTAGAAGATATTTGAGCATAAGAGTGCTCAAGATTAGTCACTGAATAGAGTACCTGAGGGATCAAAGACAAAATCCGACTGATTTTTACCAAATATTTCATCCATATCTCGGTCGAAAGGACTCGAGAATGGTTTTGATTGATTATCTCCGTGAGGGAGATCCCCAGGTCCTGTGCCTTGGTTGCCAGTCCGAAGACTTTCAATCAATTCGATATCAACTTCAGATGAGACAAAACCTGAAGCGTCATTTATCTGTGTAGAGACGAAAGGAGGAGAAGTAATAAATGATGTTGAGAAGGGTCCGTGATGTGAGACGGATGAGCACTGGCGTTTCTCAAAACTTCAGTAGTAGTGAGTTAAGTCACTGAGCTGGGTGGGGTAGTTACCAGTGTTTCTTCAGCATTTACCAGAATCGCTGAAGTGGTTGCAGTGGTTGTTGCGGATGTTGTTGAGCGTACAAAGAACTTGTCAAGTGAGGACTATTGGGATTCCATCATTGAAATAGTAAGGAGTTTCTCCTTTTTGTTTTTCTTGGTCTTCTTAGAAGAACCAAGATTGGCTTAAGATGGTTTTCGCTTTGAGGCAGTGGGTTTGGTGACCGGGGTAGATTGTGGGGGCTAGGAAATAGTCATGGTCACCACTGAAGATGAATAAATGGAGGAGAAGTTTGATAAAAATGTAGAAAAACTTACATCACGAGCGTCAGGTTGTCGGTCGAGGAGGCACTTACCCAATTTTGGTAGGGCAAAGTCACCTTGAGTGGGGTATAGCGGACCCAAGAAGTGCTGAAGGAGAGCACTGAGATATCTGACATAGGGAACGGTTGGTTCCCTCTCCTTGGTTGAGAGTCAGTGGAGGAGGTCTTCAAAGATGATATTGGCATAATCGATCTCACGCCCAGTGAGCACTGAGAAACCGATGTTCAGTGCTATTCTGATAGCTTTCTCCATGCCGCCAGTTTTTCCGCCCATGCTCTGAATGAAGTGAGAGAATAGGTATCCCATGACCATCGACATTTGGTTTTTCACAATCTTTGTCAGGGACTTCTTGGGTTGTCCCTTCAGTATTTCCCAGTCATACCTCATTGCATCAAGGAATGCAATGATGTCAGCATCTGTTGGTAGAGAGTCGAATACCTTGGCAGATGGAAAGTTGATGGATTTCCTTATCGCTGATAGGCCATTATCACCCTGACCATGTTCAATGCTGAAGTGGATGACAAGTACTTGCTTTCCAGATTGCAGGGTTTTGGTTGTGGCTTCAGCAGTTAGCTAAAATTGCTGAAGGAGAGACTTACAGGCCAGAGGGTAGAGGATTAGTGCGTATTGAATTGGGCTTTGCTTAAGGAACTCAACAGCTTCAGTCAGATATAGGGATGATTTGCCTTTGGGAATGCGAGGAGAGCCTGATGGTTGTTCGATTTGAAGTCAATCTCAGAGAGTTTCGACTTCATGTTGGATGCAACGATCAAGTTCAATTCCATTTCTGCGATCATTTTTGAAGGTGTTAAAAGAAAAAGATTCTTTTGGAAACTTTGGTAAAATTTTAAGGTTTTTACCAGTTTCCAGAAGAAGAAAGCAAATGAAAAAATGTAGAAGAAATGTAGAATAGAAATAAGTATTTGAATTAAAACATATGTTTCCAATCACTGGAAATAATGTTTATGAAATACTTTGAAGATTTCTAAGAGTTTTGAAAACTTACCATGAAGAAGATGATAGTTTTTGAGGAAAAAGGTTCGTTTGATATTTATTTAGCAAAGATTGATGAGTCAAACATGTTTCTGTTTAGAGAAAGAACAAAGAAAAGTAACACAAACCTGTTTTGAAGAAAAGAAGAGGTATCGAAACAAGTGTGTTTTTGGTGTTGTTCTTGCTTTGAGAGACTTTTTGCCTTTGAGAGTATTTTATGCGCATAAAATTTGAATTGGGCCAAGAACTTGGTATTTATGTGGGAAGAGGAGAGAGAAGATAATAATGACATAGACACGTCGCACGAATGTGATTGGGCACGAAATTGTAACGGGCGTCGTGTATCAGAGAAATGCGTGCCATGAATTATCTAAGAAAATGACGTCATAAAAGAAACGTCTTTTTATTTTCTTAAAGCAGTATTGATTTAAAAATCAGTCATAGTTGGAGAAATCTATCACTGATGGAAATGTCAGTGATGAGAAGATGTTTTAAAAAAGCTTGTAATCACTTGAAGAAATAGGTGATTGTTTTTTCTTTTAAGAAGCTTCTCGCTGAAGAGATCTTCAGTGATAAAAATATTGATAATCATACCTGCTTGTCAAAAATCATTTGAGTTAGAGATTATGGGATGAGTGAGAAACATTGAAAGTCATCGCTGATGTAATGCCTAATATTTGAAGAACTAGTCTTCAAGATTTAGCATTCCAAGCTCGCTGATGAGAAAGTTAAATCTTGTCTCATCAAGAGGTTTGGTAAAATTATCAACGAGTTGATAATTAGTAGGTATGAAATGAAGTTCAATGTCTCCATTCATCACACGATCTCTGATAAAATGATATCTGATTTCAATGTATTTGGCCTTTGAGTGTAACCCAGGATAATTTGCAATTGCAATGGCACTAGTGCTGTCACAATAGATAGGAATCCTTGAT
Source organism: Arctium minus (assembly GCA_954870635.1). NCBI lineage: Eukaryota > Viridiplantae > Streptophyta > Magnoliopsida > Asterales > Asteraceae > Arctium > Arctium minus. Next base: position 67,791,347 of record OX941092.1, on the reverse strand, counting down.
AGCTGAAGGTCATAGTCTATAAGTTGATTTCTCATCCATAAGACATGAACACAATAACTACCAGCGGCTACATACTCAACTTCAGCTGTTGATGTGGACACTGAGTTTTGTTTCTTGCTTGTCCAACTTACCAATTTTCCACCTAGAAGTTGACAGCCTCCAGTAGTACTCTTTCTATCTAGTTTACAACCTGTAAAATCACTATCTGAATAGGCAGTTAGATCGAACCCTAAGTCTTTGGGATACGAAAGACCTAGGTTGGGAGTACCCTTCAGATATCTGAGATTCGCTTGACAGTGATCAGATGGAATTCTTTTGTTTTAGATTGATATCGTGTACATAAGCAAGTAGAGTACATGATATCAAGTCGACTTGCTGTAAAATATAACTGAGAGCCGATCATTCCTCTATAGGATGTGACATTAACAGGTTTCCCATTTGGGTCTTTGTTTAGTGTCAGAGGAGGGACCATAGGAGTTTTCATAGCTGAGCTTTAAATAAGATCAAACTTTTTCAGCATATCTTTAGCATACTTACCTCGGTGTATGAATGTACCTTTTATCAGTTAGTTTGCTTAATCTAAAGACCAAGAAAATATGTTAGTTCACCCATCATACTAATTTTATATTCTTTCTTCATGCGTTCAACGAATCAAATAGACAAGGATGGGTTAGTGGATCCAAATATAATGTCATCGACATATATCTGAACAAGTATGATATGACCCTTAACTTTTCTGACAAATAAAATGTTATCAATCTTTCCACGTTCAAATTTTTCAGTGATAAGATAAGAAGATAATGTATCATACCAAGCACGAGGGCCTTGTTTTAACCCATAGAGAGCCTTATCCAGTTTATAAACATAATCTGGATGCTTAGGGTCTGAGAACCCTGGTAGTTGTTCAACAAAAACTTCCTCATTTAGCTTTCCATTTAGGAATGCTGACTTGACATCCATTTGATATAATTTGAAGTCTTTGTGAACTGCATAGGCTAGGAATAATCAAATTGCTTCGAGCTTGGCCACATGGTCGAAGGTTTCATCATATACCTTCCTATTGTCTGTATCCCTGAGCAACAAGTTTAGCATTGTTACGGGTTACAGTCCCATGTTCATCTAACTTGTTTCGATACACCCATTTGGTGCCAATGACAGTCTTGTCAGATGGTTTGGGAACGAGATTCCAAACTTTGTTTTTTTTTCATACTCAGCCAGCTCTTATTGCATAGCGCTGACCCAATTTGGATCTCTAAGGGCATAATCAGTTCTTTTAGGTTCAACAAGAGAGATTAAATTTACAAAGGGACAGATATTACCTGAACCACGTCGAGTCTAAATACTTGAGTTTGGATCACCAAGTATTTGTTCTATTGGTTGAGTTATTGTCTATCTCTGTAACATTCGGAAAAATTAAGGTAAGTATTTACTCCTCGCACTCTATTAATTGTGGTAAATTACAAATCTGAAACCCTTTATGCATATAAGTCTATTTTCTTAATTCTAGTTAAGGTGCACCATAGTCGAAATGTCTGACCTTGCCCTCGTTATCGAATCGGGTCAAGGTTTGGGGCTTCAGGAGTGTGGCGCGATAGTGCCATGCGATAGTGCCAACGGTACAGTCGCGGGTCACTATCGCCATGTTTGTACCGAGAGTCTCGGAGCTGGTGCGATTGTGACATCGTGATAGTGACATTGGCACAATCGCCGGTCACTATCGCGGAAGTTGTACCGAGAGTGTGAGAGGGGGGCGCGATTGTGACTCGCGATAGTTCCCATGGCACTGTCGCCGGGAACTATCGCCGGCGGGGTCTGATTGTTTAAATAGAGTCCTTGACCGATTTTGACTTCATTTTTCCACTCCTCTCGTTTTCTTTGGCGATTTCTAAGACCTCAAGATTGATTTCTTCTTCTCAAAACCCTAACCCTCATTAATACCAACCTAGTTGTTGTTGGGGTTTTGGGATTTGCATTCATTACACATCAAGGGAGCTTTTATTGGAGATTCTCAAGTCCAACAACCTTCATCTTCAAGTTTCAATCTCTTCAACCTAGGGTTCCCTATTTTCTAGGTTTTTAACTAAAAACCTATATTGTGAGTGTTCTAAACCTTTACAAATGAGATACATATATCTACTTTCATATTTGTTAATATCTCCATCAAATGAAAGCTAGGGTTTCCTTATATATTTTGTTTATTTGACCCAATGATACTTGGGGTATGAAATGAGAACTTGAATAGTGGAAATGTGTAGATGTTGGTAATATGGACAAGTGAAGAAGGATATCTTTATTGGCACAAATGTATGATATTGCTACTCGTGTGTTGAGGAATATTCTCACTATGTGTGCATCATCTTTATGATTAAATATATGTTTGAGCATGGTAGAAATGATATCATGTTTCTTTGCATTTAGTTGTTGTTGGGTAAAATATTTGGGACAAATGATTTGCGTTGGTGTTGAATACACATTGTAAGAAGTAAGATATTCCTTGGGCATACATGAGAGGTATGGATGAACCAAGTCAAATGGTCACTAGGAGGACATAGTCTTGGGCGCCATCGTGTTGGTATGTGCCTAGATCCCCGCCATTTGGGGCAATGCCTTCGTTGTACCCCCGAATGTGCCAGGCCTTGGGGTGTCGCTTATGGAGCTTGGCACTAGGGTATATCGTCTCTTGGGTGGAATTTGATTGGTGTTATGGGTCTCCCCCATTAATTCCAGTTATGGAACCCATCTTTGGCATATAAATGTTGGAATAAGTTCTCATGCATAAATTAATTGTCATATCACTCACTAGGCTTTTTGGCCTAACACTTGCTTGGTGTATATGTGTATCTCAGGTTCTAACGCCGCCGCTTCTAAGAAGGCTTAGGCGAGACCATGTGAACTTGGGGAGATCAAAGAGTCATTTTTGTGAAGACTGTCTTTGGACTATAGACGACACCCTTTTGTAATCTTGTTTCCGTGGAGATATTAGATTAATCGGTTGTCGTTTTATTTTCCCTTATAATTACAACTGTAATTAAACAGGTATTCTTATTTCCCCATTTTTGGGAGGCTCATGCTATGGCATTTAAATACCACATTTCCAGTTTTCGGAAATTTTTGTTAGCCCGTTTTTAGGGTGTTACAATCTCTTAGCAGGATTTGAGATTCCAACTCTAAGGGTATAATAGGAGATGCTGAGGATGAGGCTTCAACAATTGTATCATCAGGTATTAGTTGCTGAGGTTCAGAAGGAACTTCATCTACTAATTGTTGAACAGAGGTTGATAGGTTTTCAAAATTTGAAGGTTCAGATGGTGGTATTGTGTTGATGGAAGTAGCTGAAATCCATGACAAGGATTCAACCCCACTTGTCTGCATGCTGGGAATGACAACAGAGTCATTGACAACCAAAGATGTGAAGAAAACTGAGAGTTGGCTTTCTTCCATGGAAGAGTTCGTATGCTATGTTCTTGAATCTTTTGACGATCAGTGATCGATTTTATGTAAAACATGCAATGTTGACAACTTCTGCCCATAATTGAGTAGGTAGATGTGACTCGCTGAGCATAGATCGAGCAGCCTCAATGATTGTTCGATTTCTTCTTTTAGCGACTCCATTTTGCTGTGGTGTTCTTATAGCTGAGAAGTTCTGAGATATACCCTTACTTTCAAAGAAGTTATCAAGAGAACTGTTTTTGAATTCATTTCCATGATCACTCCTCATTGAACGAACTGTCATGTCGTTGAGAACTTCCATTTTTTTAACAAATGAAATTATCTCATCTGGAGTGTCACTCTTAGATCTGAGAAACATTACCCAGGTGTAACATGAGTACTCATCTACAATGACTAGAGTGTACTTCTTTTCAACGGTGGATTGTATATTAACAAGGACAAATAAATCCATATGGAGTAGATAAAGAGGAGTTGTTACTGATGAAACTTGCTTTGACTTGAAGCTAGCTTTGGTTTGCTTTCCTTTTTCACATGCTGAATAGAGAGATTCCTTAGCGTATGAGTGTTATGGTAAGCCAGTGACTACCTCATTCTTTGAGAGATTGTTCAGTGTCTTGAAGTTGAGATGAGAGAGCCTCTTATGCCATAACCAGTTGATATCTGAAGAGGCTTTTGATAGAAAACAAATGTTCTCAGTGTTTGAGGAATCCATGTTTATAACATAGGCATTATCCATGCAATAACCGCTGAGAGAAAGTTTTCCTTCTTTCTCAGTAACAGAACATGCTTTATTGGTAAATCATACTTCATAGTCTTTATCACATAACTGACTGATGCTAAGAAGATTGTGCTTCAGTCCTTCTACGTAAGCGACTTTTCTGAAGGTAGTTGTACCATTTGTGAGTACACCAAACCCTCTGTTATAGCCTTTTCCGTTTCCACCAAAGGTCGCTGAAGGACCGTTCTGTTCCTTGTATTCAGAGAGCAGGTTCTTTTGACCAGTCATGTGTCGAGATCATCCACTATCAAGATACCAGATACCCTTCGAGTCCTGAGAAGTAGTAGAGGAGGAAGAAGTGTCAACGACTTTTTCTTTTACTTCTGAGATATTGGCCATCAAACATAGGTTGGCAACATCTTCTTCATTAGAATCTGATTCTTCTTCATATTCAGGACAATCATATTCTTCAGCGATTAGACCTTTACCTTTTCACTTGTAGTTTTTCACCTTTTGGTATTTTTCTTTCAGCTTCAGGTATTTGTCATCTATGGGTTTAGATGATGAAGAAGGCTTGAAGACTTTCTTTGACCTGCATTCACTGGCAAAATGTCCTTTCTTTTCATAGTTATAGCCAATGGCAGTTGCCTTGTCAACATGAGTTGATTTTGTCTTGTCAGTGATAGCAAGAGGTTTATTTCTTCTGAAATTACTCTTTATTGCAAATCTCCTAAAGGAGTTTGTCAAGAGTGCTAGAGACTCATCAAACTCTGAAAGATCAGTGTCTGATAAGTCATCTGAGTCAGATTCCAACTCAGTGATAGTGATAGAGGTTTGCTGAGATGGAATGATATCAGAAGATACTAAAGCAACATGTGTGCTTTTGAAATCTTTTGAATCTTTGACAAGATCTTTTTAAGTTCACAAGATTGTTCATTATTGAGCAAAATGCCATAAAGAGTGCTTAAGGAAAGATCCTTTATATTCTTTGATAGCTTGAGACACATTGAATAACTGTCCCAACTTTCAGGAAGAGATTCCAAGAATTTTGTCAGAGTCTCAGAGTTAGAGTATGTCCTATTAACACTCCTTAAATCAATTAATAAGCAATTAAAGCGTTGGTGTACTTCAGACAAAGATTCATTCTTACCACAAATGAAACTTTCATATTGTCCTACCAGATTTATCTTTCTGGATCCTTGTACTTCAGATGCAACTTCATATTGAACACATATAGTGTCCCACATGGCTTTAGAAGTTTTAAGGTTCATAACAGAGTGATAAACCTCATCAGGAAGTGCCATAGAGATTATGGTTCCGACTTTAACATCTATAGCCATTTTCTTTCTGTCTTCATCAGTCCACTGATGTGGTTGCTTGGGCACTTCTCTTTCAGGGATTGTTGCGGTTGTCGCAGTGGCAGGAACAACAACAAAAATGACGGATGGAACAAAAGGTCAATTTTCAACGTAGTGAGGTATAGTGGGGTCTACACCTTCTTGGAAAAGAATCATTCGATTTTTCCAAAGAGCAAAGTTATCTTTCTGGAATTGAGGAGCTTTTGTAAGAGAACCATTATCATAATAGTTTGTATTGAGTGCCATGAATAGAATAACAAAGAAGAGAGATATAAGCAAGTTCTTATTTATAAGATTAAACAATCTGCTCTGATACCATTTGTTGGTCCTAAAGGGGGTTCTACAAGGGTTAAGTTTGTAGAGAGGGGGGGTTGAATACACACACAAGTTTTATATTTTTTAAATTTGTTTATTGATTATTGAGAAAATCAAAAACAAATTTACAGTTTGTTGCGGAAATAGATAAGGTAAACCTAATATAAACAAACTAAGAATCACTAAGATAATCTTGCACTTAGAAAGTAGAGATAAGAGAGTTTGCAGAAGAGAGTTTATGCAAAGAAGCACTAAGGAGAAAAAGGGATGGAGATAGATAGATATAGATGTGGATAGATCCTTCGAAATGAAGGGTTTCACTTCTATTTATACATTTATGCATTTAATGCATGCCAGAAGGTATAATCCACGTGTCCATTTGCTATAGGCTTCATGATATTGAATTTATCCTTTCCATGTTTTTAGCCATAACTATGAGCAGTAGTGACAGAGAGTGTGTGTACAACTATGAACAAAAAGCAGGTTTGCTTTTGTACCTTCGTACGAATTGTGCAGAGGATAAGACAAACAAATCTTGCTTCCCAAACTTCATGATTAATTATTGCTGATGGTTAACAATCAACTATCGCTGAAGCTTGAACTTGATTTGTCACGCGTTGTAGACTTGTCTTGGTTTCACTGAGTACCGCTTCAGATCATGAGTAGACTCGTCTTTATCATCAGCTTGATCTTTGACTTCCGTTGATGAGTTTCTTTTATCGTGAGGCTTTGTCTTTAGGGATTACATATAACAGTTTCCATATGATGTACTCAGCGATCACTGAACAAACTTAGTGGCTTATCGCTGATGCTAAAATAACTATACTTGTTAATGTAATTTTCACTAAGTATAGGGGTCATCATCAAATCACTGAGAGAGCTTGGATCAACACACACATTAGAGGTTCTTGAAGGCATTAAAGAGCTTTAAGTGTAAGGATTCGAGTTGTGGGTGTTGGAGCTTCAAGATTTCATCTTCTCCAACTAGGGTTTCTTGGTTTCTATATTTTTACCAAAACCAAGCTTTATGAGTTCATTCTACTTCTTTTCTAAACTTTATATATGTCAAAATGATGCATCTTAATCTCCTATACATCTCTTTACATATATTTCATGTATCTATGGATTTTGGCATATTTGAGTAATTCGGGAGATTTGGGGTTTTTTGCCGTCTTACAAGTAAATGTTTGTGCATCATGATTATGTTATAAAAATGGGATTTTATTACACATATGACTCTTTGAGGCTTGAATCTTAATGATTTAGGTTATATTTGGTTTTACATTCTTGGTAGAGTTCAATGTAAATTTGTCATATTTGTCCAAATGCATAAAAGAAACCCTAATTCAGGCATCAAACAACAACAAACAATGATCTATACGATGGTCAATTGAAACCCAATTCAAAACACATTAAACAATGATATAAAGAAGCATATATATTACCAAAAACTCATTCAAAACTGTAACCTGAAACAACGAAGGAGGAGAATCATAGATGGAGGAACAACGACTGTGGAGTGAAGGAAGGAAGCAGAGTATTTCTTCATCGGTCGTCTGTAACCTTGGAAGTCAATAGCCACATTGATACGTGAGTAGGTTAAACTGAAAAGATAAACTGTCTTAGGAAAGGGAAGAGCATCTTGGGAGCCGAACATACTAATATCGGGAGCATAAATAGCATCGTGAAATTGTACCTTGTGCTTCTTACCCAATAATTAATTAGAAGATTTAAGATTTTATGCATGAATTTGTTGTACTGAGTGCACTAAAAGTTATTTTTAAGATTTTAAGACCAAATGAATAAAAGAGTAATACTTGATTCTTAAAAACTTGTTTTTAAGATTTTGCCAAATATACTTTATAAGGTAGTATAGATATAGATAAAGATAATTCAAACAAAAAATGTTATAAATTACACTTTACGGTATGAATGGGAATTATCATAATGTAAGGGGGTAGTTCTGCTAATCTATATAAATTTAGGTGTCTAAATGAAAATATCTATAAACCTGACGTGTTTAATTTGTCCGCCTTATAATGTTTTCGGTGGCCAAGTCGGTGGGGTTCATCTTCTTCGTCATATCTATTCAAGCCTTATAAATTACACGATCTTTCCCTAGGGGAATTTGATAGATAGAGATTTGAGAGAGAGAAAGCATTATTTGATTGATCGATCGATCTATCGATCTATGCTATCGACGAACATTCGCCGTTGCCGGTTTGATTTTCTCCGTCCGACTTAGATTATGAGCTGGTTTGACAAACTCCGGGGTTCTAATTTTAGCCGCTTTATTGCCGGCCTTTTGATTTTTATTCTCTATCATTCTTTTCAGTTAGTCTCTAATTTCCCTAATCCTATACACCCTTCAATTTCGATTTAAACTTGTATCCCATCTCTTGTAATCCGTTCCCTTCCTCAATTCGTTGCGCTTTGGTGTTTCTTCCTCGATCTTTTTTATTTATTTATTGAATTAGTTCTTGATGGAGCTCAAAGATTCGATTTCTGGTAAATCTCATGTCCTCAATTGCTTAGATTCTTGGTTATGTGTGTATATATGCATGTGTGAAAAATCTATGGGGTAATATTAAGACATTTTTAATTCTTGATGAATTTGTTATTTGATTCATACGCTGAATTGAGCGCAATCATCGCAGAATCCGTATGTGCATTAGAATTTTATTTGTAAATTATTGGGAATTTAATCATGTATTGATATTTGAAAGTGATCTACAGTGGATGTAATTTATGTTCTTTTTTAACTCTGATGGGAGTTCACAATAAATGTAGAATGGTGGCTTGACAAAATTTAATTATGCTCAAGAAGAATGATAGGGAATTGCTTACTTAGAAATGAAGAATGTGTGTAGCTCATGAAATTCTTGGTGAATAAGTTCTGTACAATTTTAAACATTTATGATGCTTGCTGTTGTGTGATTTTAGACACATTATTTCTCAAAATGTTTTTCTACCAAAAAGTAGTATGTATTTCAAATATTAGATTGATAAAAGAAATGCAAAAAAAAATAAAATAATATTCCCTTTGTTATGGTTGTGATTGTAGGTAAATAGTAAAAAATCTATAAGCATTTATGTCAAATTTTGATTATATACAACACTAGTTTGAATTTTTAAAGTCAAATGAGGACCTTAATCGTGGGCCTGAGGGATTAACTAAATGCACTGAAGTTATGATATGTCGTAGGACAATAAAATATTTTCTATACAGCTTGTAGATTTGCTTGTTTTAGATTATAATCTATATCATCATTCAATTATTTGATGGCTAATTATAGTTTGTTAATATGCCATTTTATAACTAGGTAATGATTAATGAACTGTATTTGCTGTGAAACAAATATTCTCATTATTCTGTAGCCACAAAATCAAATTTTGGATGTTTGGGATTTTTTTAATTGCTGTATCCAAGCTTGCATTTCTTTTTCTTAATACTTGAACTTGAAATATGATCAGTCATTCTTTTTGCAACAATTTTTGTTAACCATGCTAACTATTTAATGTATTTAAAAACATCTAAAGTTCTACCAAATTTGTGGTTGTATTTCTCACACAAGCACTTGGTTCCTTATGCCAGCTTGCTATGCACCAATGATGCCAATATGGACAAGATATGTCTGCATGACACAACCAATTCCTAAAAAAATCTAACTCTACAGCTTGAACACGGTGGATTTTACACAACATATATTTATTTATATTGTTATTTTATTACAAAAAAGGGAAGGGATTGGTAAGGATTCCTTAAAATGAGAGAGTGAAGTGTTTGTGTGAGGACATGGGGTGAAGTAAATATAGGAGTTTGGACTCTGGAGGATCGTGAAACAGAGGATGACAAGCCCTCATACATATTTTCCTCTTACACAAATTTAATTGAAAAAGTAAGATATTGGCATGCCATTCAAATTTACAATGCCAAAGTTAGTCCCTTACGATTCTTGAAGTAGGGATGTGTATAGTGTAAAGGCTATGTTGGCAACCATCTGATGTGTCCGTGATATGTAGTTGATTTTTCTTCTCTGGGAAACTCAATTCTTTTGCTAATCAATAGCTTCTCTTCTTTCTAGACGCTTTTGCATCGTGTATCGAGAGGCAACAGAGTTCAAAACCTTCTGTCATCGTGATAGGAAGTGGTATTTCGGGGATAGCCGCTGCTCATATACTCAATAATGCTGATTTTGAGGTGATCTTATTATGAAGCTCAAGATTTCTAGGGCATTGGCTTACGTTCTTTTTCCTTTCTTTTTCTTGCTATTAATGTGGTGTACAATACAGGTAGTGTTATTGGAATCACGGGATAGAATTGGTGGCCGCATTCACACAAATTACTCATTTGGTTGCCCAGTGGATATGGGAGCATCATGGCAAGTTGCTAGTGTCCTTTTCTTTACTTGATTCCATGCTTTTCTTAATCCCCAATCAAATACGTTCTCTTTTTGCAGCTTAGTTTTAAAAAGTATGCTTTCAATGAGTAACCTTCATCACAATTTTCTCTACGTTTTAAAATTCACTATGATAATGCAGGCCGTAGCTTACCATTGTGACAGGTGGTGATATCACATGAGTTCTATTTGTAGGTTCCAAAATGCTTATTGGAACCACTTATAATAATGGCTCATGAAATAGGGTCCATCCACTCCACTATTTTCTCATTGGCACCAGCAAAAGTTGATAAAACCTGCACTCTAAAATTTGATCAATCGTAAGTTTCTGGTGTCAAATAATCTTTCTAGCCATTTTGCGAAGCTTGTGTAGGCTTTGTCTTGACATTTATAGGAACTTGTGGCTTGTCATAAGAAGAGGTTAAGTATTTGACATTTATAGGAACTTGTAGCATGTAGCTTGTCCAATTCAACAAAGATTTTGCAGGATGACAGCCCTAGGTTCTTTCTTCAGATGACACATTTTTACCATTAATGCTTTGCATGTTTTCTGCTGCCTACGTTACAACATAAACATTTATGAATTTGTGTACACATTTTGTAAGGTGCGATGTGAATCATTTTTCAGGTTACATGGTGTCTGCAATGAAAATCCTTTGGCCCCACTGATACGTCATTTAGGCCTTGCGTTATATCGTACAAGTGGTGACAACTCGGTGCTATATGACCATGATTTGGAGAGGTAATTTCTGCCCTGTTAGTCATACTCTCTATAACCCTTCTGCATTTCTGTTTTCAGAAAATTTCTTCTATAGACAAGGACATTTATTCCCTACGAAGAGTTTTTATCTTTCTTAGGACTAAAAGAACCAATTTAGTAGTTTATTTGTCTTTCTTTTTTTCTATGGTAAGCAATCATTTTCGTTCTTCCATCTTGAGCTCTCAAAATGCAACACGTATGTCATTACTGAATCAGAATATATTCTAGAACTTTAGCTGGCAACCACTCGTCTTTTTAATTGATGTACTTTGAGTAGAATGTTTAAAATGTTATCTTGTCATGATCTTGAGTAGGGTAGCACTTGAACCATTAGCAAGTTCTTATGGGGATGGTCAATTTGTTGAGGTTTTTGAAGGCTTCATACACAACCTGCAATGAAGATTTTTTTCGAATGTGGTTAGCTAAATCAGATAATAATATGATGATTTTATTTGTCCAGCTACATGCTTTTTGATAAGGAAGGTCATCAGGTTCCTCAACAGATAGTCATTGAAGTTGGAGAAGCATTCAAGAAAATCCTCAAGGAGGTAGGTATTTTGGTTTGAAAATCTCATGTGGATTTCACCTTGTCTTTGTGCTGTTTCTGATGAAGTTACTCTATTGATAGACTGAAAAGGTGAGGGATGAAAATCATCATGATCTTTCCGTTCTTCAGGCAATATCAGTTGTATTGGAAAGGCATCAAGAATTAAGGTATATTCAACATCGTATAAAATACAATTCAAATCAATGCTTAACAGGTGATATGCAAGTTAATATCTCATACCTCTTGCAGGCAAGAGGGACTTGCTTATGAAGTGTTGCAGTGGTACATATGTAGAATGGAAGCTTGGTTTGCTGCAGACTTAGATATGATATCTCTAAAGAACTGGGATGAGGTGAGTCATATATGGATTAATTGTTCAGCCATCCTGAATTCTTTTTTCCTCAACAAGAATTATAGTAAAAAAACATGTTTATAGTGATTTTTTTATAATGCACTTGTGGCACACCACCACCAGAATAAAAGGAATGAATGTCTGAAAATTTGAGGACTTTTGATGTTGGCTGTTGGGAGGCTTGAGTGGTATAGCAAATAAAATAAATAAAATAATCACAACCATAAAGCATGTATATTACCTAGTTATGAGTTATGCCTCTCCAAGTGTTGCTCTACTTATTATTACATGTCAACTATGTAAATGAATACAATTGTATATATCTGGAAAAAGGTAACAGCTATGTTTTCTCACATGATTTATATATGCAGTCATGTTTAGTTTTTTACAGAAGCATTTGTTACACTTCAGTTTTGAGAGTTCACCTGATTGAGGTTTGACTTTTAGTTAGTTTTCACAATAGGAGGGTGGGCAATAAAACCTAGGAAGTACAAAATTACAGACATGGGGTAAGTAAAACTGACTTACACAGGAAATTCCAGAATAAAGTATTTTAATATCCTGACACACAGTAAACAACATAGCCCACTTCAATTCACTTATCTGAAAGCCAGGTTCCTTGAATTGTCAGTGTAGGGGTCATGAAACGACTGGCTGTCACCCAGTGGTCTCACCATTCCTAGCTAGCCATCGTATGAAGCACGTAAGTGCTAGCTGTCTCCTGGCCACCATGCTTGGCATCTTATCATTCTTTGTGTTTTGCATCATCTGTCTTGACTAGACTATGTTGAACATTGTTGAAGAATGAAGGCATGCCACATTGCTCGTATTTCATGCAATGTTTATGATCTATTGCTATTTAAATCACATCTTACTATCCACATCTACATTAAGGAATTAACCCATATTATTATGCTTGATTACCAAAAGCATATGCTGAAGACTGTAGTTTGAATAGTTAACTTTTGCGTGAACAAGGAGATCAAAGTCTTTCGTGGTTCGTGGTTTTACGTGACAATACTTTGTTGAGAGTAGAACTAGTGTTGTTTTTGGCCAAAAGTGTGTTTTCATAAAATTGTTTGTTGAACCACAATTTTGACTCGGTATCTGGACATACTGTGTATACAAAAATACCTTATATCAAAATTTTGTAATATCTCATGTCATTAGGAAGCAGGAGACAAAAATTCTTTATTAGCCTCCTTTGTGAAGTGTATGATATCCCATATGGGCTGGATGAATTCGATAGTAAATGTTTTGTATTTTAATGATTATGAATTGTTGAAACTAGAAAAGTATACATTTTACTTATATTAAATATACATTTTTATTATACTATCTGGGCATTGTATTGTTACGTATGTGCACAACTGGATTGCCATTGAATGTGTTGAGTTGAAGCACATTTGCAACTCACATTATATATATATATATATATATATATATATATATATATATGGGTCAATGCTGTGAGATGCCCATCATATTTTCAGATGAAAAGGTAAAGATTTATGTCAATCTTCTGCACTAACTGATGAATGATTAGGGACTAATGGCAATCTTCAATGTGCAGGAAAATGTTCTCACTGGTGGGCATGGACTTATGGTTGAGGGTTATTATCCTGTTCTTAAGGCCCTGTCAAAGGACATTGATATCCGTTTAAATCACAGGTTTGTTTCCAAACTACGTGCTTGATATATAATCTACTAATGTTACAGTCTTACTTGGACAAAGTATATTAAGCCTGGCAAAGACTGTGATGGCAACTAGTCACTTTAGGAATATTTTATAGATACAATAATGGACAAATACTACCTACCCCCTCCAGATGAAAATCACAAAAAACTACCCCCTCCAGATGAAAATCACAAAAAAACCTTTTCACATGCAATAGTTGTGCTTTTCTAAGTAATATTCATTTTCTTCAGATACATCTTGTTAAAATGTTGTTCCAAACTCAAAAATATGTACTCGAATTAAATCTTGTATTTTTTTCATGGACAAAAATAGTAACAATTGCAATTTGCATGGGATGGAGGACCAATAATACTAACATTAAAATATCAGCCTTCTACTTAATTAACTTGCCAGTTATTGTATAAAAATATGAAATATTAGCATCACCTGTAACAGTTTGATTATATACAGCTTTCTTAATCCAATGTTATCAAATTCATCCTTCTTTCTGTAAATCATGAAAAAATTCATTTCTACTCTTTATGGATGCATTCACAAAGTGATTGGTTGAAATAAACGAATTTGGTGAGATCTTAAGGAATAAATATATAGAAGTAAGGATACCTTCTTTTTTGGATTAGTTTTGGGAAGGATTTGTATATTCTTGAAGTTGAAATTTAACAATATGTTCTGGAATTATAAGCCAATATATAACAAGCCTTTGATATAGAACTGCAAGTGTTACTTTGGCTATGCGATTTGAAATTGATATTCTTTACATTAATTAGGGTTACAAGGATATCGAATGGGCCTAACGAGGTGATGGTTACAGTAGAGGGTGGGAGAAATTTTGTTGCAGATGCTGCCATTATTACCGTTCCTATTGGGGTATTAAAGGCCAACTTAATTGAGTTTGAGCCTAAGTTACCGGAGTGGAAAGTTTCTGCTATATCCGATCTTGGCATGGGCAATGAAAATAAGATTGCTTTACGCTTTGATAGCGTGTTTTGGCCAAACGTTGAATTGTTGGGCACAGTTGCTCCAACGTCATATTCTTGTGGCTATTTCCTAAATCTACACAAGGCAACAGGCCATCCTGTCCTTGTCTATATGGCTGCTGGAAGATTTGCTTATGACCTTGAGAAGCTATCTGAGGAAGCCGCTGCTAACTTTGCAATGTTGCAGCTCAAAAAAATGTTTCCAGAAGCTACCGAGCCTGTAAGTCTATCTTTTTGTTGATAAATAATTTCGTAATTGGAGTTATAGTTCACAAAACTAAGGGGCCATTTACAAAAACAAACTGGGTAAGCCCTTTCTTTGTAAGATTTTCGATCATCAAAATAGCATGGTATAAGCGTCACTTATATGCGTTAAACGGTGTCACCACCCTCATCTCTGACCGGTCAGCAAAATGGCACAATAAGATTGTTGGTAGAGACCATCAGCTCTGACCGGCAATAAGTGTTCAGTTACCTGGTAAGAGACACTAGGGGGCGTTTACCCAAACGCTTACCAGTAAAGGTCAAACACTCACTTACCTTACTAGGTAAGATTCTAATCCATTAAAACGGCATCGTATGCAACAATTTATTCGGTAACCGCTAATCGGGTAAGAGTCGTCACCCTCACATAGTGGGTAAGACTCTCGGCCTTTGCCATCGCTCTTACTGGCTCACTCCTTACCATGTTCATTTGGTAAGGTAAAGTGACCTTGTAAGCGCTTACTTGGTAAGCGCTTACTTGGTAAGCGCTTACTTGGTAAGCGCTTAGTAAATGGCCTCCAAGTGTTTAGTAAACATCTTAGAGTATTTGTGTTTATGGTCATTTTGTCAAGGGGAAACATGCATCAAAATGCAACTAAGTTTGTCTTCATTCCTATTTAGTTTAACAAATATTCATTTTCTCCATTATTGTAGCCAAGTTTCAAAGGTCTCTATTTAATGTAACGAAGTTTCAAAAATTTTCACCTTTTTACTCATTTTGATTAGTAATGTGTCGATCTTGTAACATTTGACAACATGTGACAACATGGATGTCAAGTTTATCGTCCACTTTGCCCTAACTCTTTTGTAAGCATTTCTTAAACCTATTGTAAACGGATATCCATATCATTAGATGTTACAAGATCAACATATTGGTCAAGTGGGTACAAATTTCCTAATTTTGAAACTTTGTTACATTGATCGAGAAAAAAATTTCTTCGTTGCATTAAATAGGAACTAAACCAATTCTTTGTTGCTTTTTGATGCATTTTGTTCTATTAATCTGAAATCTTCATGTCACCTCCGATGATGACACATTTTCTTCGCTATATATAAGCGACACTCAAAACTGAAGAGTTTTTGTCAAGAATTAAAGGATAGATGAACCAGATAATCAACTTTGGTATGATATTATACCAAAGGGCAAATTGCATGAAAATGCTATCAGATGCGATGCCTCAAACTTTTAAGACCAAGTATGTTAACATAATATAGGAATTAAATC
Organism: Arctium minus; assembly: GCA_954870635.1. Classification (NCBI taxonomy): domain Eukaryota; kingdom Viridiplantae; phylum Streptophyta; class Magnoliopsida; order Asterales; family Asteraceae; genus Arctium; species Arctium minus. The sequence goes on along the minus strand of OX941092.1, from coordinate 67,775,282 downwards.
AAAGTACATTGCATTTTTATGCATTCTCAGATGTAAATCACGTATATAAATGAATGTTTTGGAAGTACGTTACACAAAGTAGGAATTAGACCAAAATACGTTGTACTTTATGAAACAATTCGAAGTTTTTAACATTCGTGAATAATTGTTACAGGTTCAGTATCTTGTATCGAGATGGGGAACAGACCCCGATTCCCTTGGATGCTACTCGTATGATGTGGTAGGAAAGCCAACGGATATATACGATAGGCTTCGTGCTCCTTTGGGAAATCTATTCTTTGGAGGTGAAGCTGTTAGCATGGAGAACCAAGGATCTGTGCATGGAGCTTACTCATCTGGAGTTACGGCTGCAGAAAAATGTCGCAAGCTTCTTATGGAGAAACGTGGGTTCCTGGAGAAGTTCCAAATTCTGTCTTTTAGCGATGATACGATTCTTGAAGCTGCGTTTCCGCTCCAAATCTCAAGGATGTGAGGACCCGGACGAATTAAATAACGTGAAAAAATAACGCTGGTTGTATCAATGCCTGGATTTTAGTTTTGGTGTGGGTTAAGTTCAGCCTTGATGCCAAAAACTTCTGCATTTCGTTCTTCTCTATGTACTTGAAAATTTTATTTATAAAGTCTGCAGATCCTTGCAGATTTGATTGGGTTGATTTTGTTTCAAGCTGAAAATTGGCTTTTTGTTTCGGGAAAATACATAAAAGAATTAACGAAACAACCATTATTCTTATAAATTGATGTTAACAATAAATATGACTAGGAAGTAATTGAATAAATGGTGTGAATTTTTGTAGCAAATGGGAACAATGTCACTTTACAAGCGATGCTTGATATGAAGCTCACTTATTGGTAACACTTTTGTTCCTTGCCTTGTCTCTTACTGGGTAAGATTATCAGCTCTTGTCATGATAGAGTGAGTGACCCAGTAAGTGTTGACCCGGTAAACGTTTTGTAAACAACCCTTAGGGGCCGTTTACCTAACGCTTACCCGGTAAGTACTTATCAAGTCACGTTATCTTATCGATGAACATGGCAAGGACCATGAATCTTACCCGGTAAGTGATGGTTACGACTCTTACCTGGATAGCGCTTACAGGATGAATTATTGCGTACGATGTCGTTTTTCATGAACTAAAATCTTAACGGGTAAGGTAAGTGATAGTTTTGAATTTACCGGTAGGTGATTGGGTAAACGGCCCCTTAGCCTCACTAAATGATCAATAGTTGTATCACGAAGTATCAAATCATATGGCAAGAGGTTCGGTTTAACAAAAAAAAAAGTCAAATAGTTGAATCGTGAATGTAATAAATAAAAAGCTATAATAATGTGCCATGTTGACAAGACATTGTTTGGCAAAAATAAGATAGTTATTTTTTAAGTAAATGTTTGAATGTAAGCAAGCTAGTTATTAGAGTAGCTTTTTGGAAGTCTTTTTTTGTTATTTTTTCCAATTGTAACCCTAATTAATATTAATTGAAAATTATTAATTAATTTTAATTATACACTAAGGTGCCGTTTGTTTTTTAAGAGGTCTAAAGTCTGAAGTCTTATTTTAGTTATAATTAATAAGAGGTAGTGTGTAAAAATGTCTGAACGATTCAGACTTAAAAGCCATTAAGAGGTTTTTTTAAAAAAACAAACAACCCCTAATATTAATTATTTAGAATTACTGTTAATCATATCAATTATTTTTATGTTATTATAATTTTGATTATCATTTAATATATTTAGTTATCAAAAATAAATGTACTTTCTTTCATAGATAATAAGGCTTAGCTAAATGATTTCAATAAAATCTTTAATTTAATTATTAATTATATTTTTTGAAAATTTGTTAATTGATTAGGATACGTGAGATTGACCAATTTATTTTTATTCACATTATATATAATAGTTATTTAAAATCATACATTAATGTAGATTTTTTAAAAAAATTGTTTTAACAAATTTAAATTGATTAATTCAAAATTTATAGTGTATATATAATAATCATTTTTAAGTTCTTTTAAATAACATATTTATTTAATTGTTCTTTACTATCTTGTTTGTATTAATTAATATATTATATTATTAGATATTTATTTTAATTATATTATTAAAAAATTGTTTATATTATGAAATATAGTAGTTGATTATTTTTTTAAGATGCTCTTTTTAATCATTTACATGCTTATCAGCTAGTTTTTGACATACATGATTTGTTCATTAGCTAGCTTGCCAAACATAGCCTAAATTGTTCGGTTTCGGTGTAAACAAATTCCATTTTAACTAATTACTAATTAATTCTAGTTTGAACAAAATAGTTAGAATTATTAACATACAACTTGTTTTAGGTTCCTTGATTATGCGAGAATTACATACTTCAAAAGGGATTTTGTTAATTCACGATTAGATTGTAATTGTTCAAGATCCAGACACAATTGAATTTAGAATTTTGCGTTTTGATATGGTTGCTGTTGGAATTTATGGGGCAAATAAACTCTCAAGTAAAATTCAGCACAGGGGTTCTCAAAAACCTGATCAACTCAACCCAACTCAATGCGAGGTAATTTAACCCGAAGCAACCCGATATTTAATAGAGTTGTAAAATCTTCAAACCATAAGTATTGGGTTAATTTTATTTGAACCCAACCCAACCCGATGAACCCAATATCATTTTATTTCTTCGATTTAATATGATTGTTTAGTCTCTATTAATATGTACGTTAGACAATTACTAAGGGTGTTCACGGTTCGGTTCGGCTCGGTTAGTAAGAAAAATGTGAACCAAACCGCATGAGGCGGATACCTGGTTACCCGTACTGAAACCGAACCGTGGGATGAACCAAACCGAACCGAACCGAAATTAGTCGGTTACCCGTGGTTCGGTTCACGGTTACCCGAATTTATAGGAAAATATTATTTTCAATATAAAATTAATACCAAAATAGAAAATTTAAACCAATTATATAACAAATACATAAAATAATCCAAGAAAAATAAATTGAAATAAGTTTTATTGTTTGAAATATCAACTATTTAGTTGATGATTATTTAAAAATTAAATAGTTAATATTAAATATAATATTATTAATTGTTCTATATATACCGTTTCGGATCGGTTACCCACGGATAACAACAATTTAAAATCGAAACCGACCCGTGAATACCCGGTTCTTCGGTTTTTCCGGTATTCGGTTTCGGATCAAACGGTTCGGCTCGGTTTTCCCGTTTTTTTGAATGTCGGATCAATAATTGTATTCAAGATTAAAGTTAATAAGGGGTCTAGTTTATAATAGTGTTTAATACTCTAGGGGGTATTTTAGCTATTAGGTAATACTGATTAGGTAATGTTAACCTAAGTATAAATATGATTTATTCTCTAGTTTTAGGTTAAGTCTTGTATGTATCGAAATTAAGGAGAAAAGAAGAGGCCGTATATTCTCTGTATTCTACACGCCCAAGGTACCAAGAACACACACACACATACACGTATTCATTGATTAATCAAGAGATCGTTGGTATGTTAATCTGATTTATCTATCTCTTGTTCTTATTGTGTTGTGTGATTGTTTATCAACTAGTAATCTGGGGTTTAACAAGTGGTATCAGAGCCTGAGAATCAAGAATTTTTTTTTATAAAACAGTGTTTTCGAAGACTTCACTATGCAAAAATCGATTTCAAAGATTTGTGTGTTTTTGAAGTTAAAAATCACTGGAATAGGTGCATATACTGTTTTTAAACATCATTAGATTGCCTATTCACTGTTAAAATCACAAATCGATTGTTTTTATTTATTTATCGAAGTCACTGTTCATAAGAAAGTCGAACACTGTTCCATCGATTTACAAGCTGAAAAGTTGATTTTGAGCATTGATTTTGAGTGGGTTTTGTTGCTAATATGTTTGTGGTTGATCTGCATGAGTTTTACACTGTTCTTTAATCGTTTTGATGTGTTTTTGGACTGAAAATCAAGCACAGGGACGTATATGTTGGTCCCGAAGGTGCTTAACAAGTTTGTAGAAGGGGGGGGTTGAATACAAACACAGAAATTAAAGTTTAATAAATTGTTTATTGATAAATCAAAATACAATTTACAAGTTTGTTGCGGAATAAGATTAAGACAGACTCAATCTAAACAAACTTAAGAAACACTAAGATGGTTGCACAAGAAATTCAGAGAATGGGGGATTTTTAGAGAGATAGAAAACAAGGGTTTCTATTTTGGAGTTCAAGGATTGAGCACACCTTCAGATGAAGGAGTGAGCTTCCTATTTATACCCTATGCATTAAATGCATGGCAGGGTACTTTACACGTGGCATTCATAGATTGGCTTTGGTAGTCTCACTTTTGGAGACATGCTTTTGGCCACTTTATGAACAGTGTAGTTGACAGAGTTGGTGTACGATTTGTGGCAGAGACTTGTCCGTTCTGACACATCGTACTGGTTGTGCAAGGTAAGACAAAAGAAAACTTGAGGCATAAGCTTTGTGATCGTTGATCGCTGAGTATCTCTTCTTCCAGAGATAAAGAAGTTCAGCTATCGCTGAAGCTTTTCCTCAGGCTTCTTCGCGTAAGTAGATTTGTCTGGTCTTCGCTGATATCCGCATCAGGTCACTAGTAGACTTATCTATTGTTCAGTGGCTTCGTCTTCGATTCAGCTATGAACTATGTTGACGCGAGACTTGTCTTCAGGGATTACGTTAACTGTGTTACATAGGAAACTATCAGTGATAACTGAACAGACTCAGTTTGATCGCTGAAAGTGAAACACTAATACATATTAAATGTTTACAGAAAGGTCATCAGCGATAACTGAACAGACTCAGTCTGATCGCTGATGATGAAACACTAATACATATAATAACGTAATTTTCACTAAGTATAAAAGAGGGTCGTTATCAAATCACTGAGAGAGTTTGGATCAACAATCTCCCCCTATTTGATAATGACAAAGTAACAAAAGAAAATTACTTTATGATTCAAAATATAGGAATAAAAAGGACTCATAGAATGCATGTCCCAATTACTATTTTGAGGGATCTTTTACAGTACTGATAGGGTTAAGTACATCACTGCAATTTTCATTTAATTCAGGGATAGAATTACAAGATATGAAAATCATAAGTACAAGTGACTAACTAACTACTGTAAGTATAACTAACAGATTACAGATAAGAAAACTAATCTATCAGCTATAAGAAGATTTGGGAGGATTGATCATATACTCAGGTATTTCTTCTCCTTTCTGTCTTCGTTCCAAAGATTCTTGACTGATAATTTCTTTAATTTTTTCAGCGGCAGGGAAGAAGTCACACCATAAGCATAAGAGATCCTTGAGATGATTCAGAGGACAGATAGGAATCTCAGAGATTCTTTGAAATCTGAGTTCCTCATCATCATCTCTGAAGAATATTCCATAAGGCTTGTCGATTACTTGACCAGCTTGGAAGGGACCACCAGGAGGCAGAGATAAGTCCAGAACTGAAAGATCAGGAGGAGGACCAAACAGTGCATCTCTTGAAAATTTGATAGAAGTTTCATTCCTGATGATGGCGACATCTTCAGAGGAGGAGGACCCAATTTTTCTCTTGAGTTTCAAAGATTTGGGAGGAAGAAGAGATGGCAGCTTTAGTACAGAAACGACTCTATTTATGAGGGCTTCAAGGAGTCCTTCAACGTAGCCTCTGTATGTAGATTTGGATTTCTTCAGCGCATCCCAGAACTCTAACCATTCCGTAAATCCGAAGCTTTCAAGTTTTGATACGTACATTGCTTTTTGGGTTCCATCCTCTCTGGTAATCTCCATGGTCACTGAGAGTTGATCTTTCTTCTTGCGACCAGAGATAGTCACGGCTGATATTGGAAGAAGATCAGAACGATAATCCATCTTTTGTTTGCACCATTCGATAGACTTATCGTTGATCTCTTGTTCTTTGAAGCGTTCCTCTTCAATTTCTTTCAGTAGTGCAGCTTGAACTTCCACAGGTTTGCTTTTCAGCTTTTTGTCCTTGACTTGAGAAGATTGAATCTTTAAAGCGAGTTGGGCATCTCGTTTGCATTCAGCGATCAGCTTCTCAGCTTTGGCAGATTCTTCTCTTTCAGCTTCAGTAAGGAAGTCGAGCTCTGTGGATATTTGAAGAGGGATTTTCGGCCGTTGACTTTCTAGTTGAGCGATCATTTCAACTCTTTTCTTCAGCACTTCCTCTGACCAATGAGATGGTCGAGAGGGCCTTCCTGGATGGACCAGGGAATCTTCTTCTTCTTCATCAATCTCAGCGATAGAGATTGGGATTATTTCTTCAGTGATAGTCGCTGGTATTATTTGTAGTTCAGAACCCTTAAGCAGGGGTGAGAACTGTCTGGTTAGAAAAAGAAGGAAAGAAGGGATAAGTGTATTTTTAGAACGAGAGAGATAAAGGCTAGAAAGACATAGGGGTTTGGAAAGAGTAGAAAAGTGGTACAATTGAAAGACATACCTGAGAAGGATGCTCCCCCTCAGATTGTGATCCAGTCCTCAAGCATTCTTCAGCGATTGGTTGCTTGTCTTTGCTTTGCGAAGGAACACTTGAAGATGTATCACCTCTCACCCCTGTTTTGACAACCTCTTGCGAAGTTGTCCCTGATACGACGTTCGGCTTAGAGAACCACATAGATTGGTCTTCATCGTCGTCGTCGTCATCGGAGGGCTGATCCTTTTCTTGATCAACAAGATCTAGATCATCTTCCTCTTCATCGTCTTCTTCCTCATCCTCTTCAAAGAGAATGGAGTGAATCGATGAGGATTCTTTTGCCTTCTCCCCCTCAGATTGAGAGGGAGGTTCCTTAGCTTCCCCAGCAGCAATAGAGGTTTCTTCAGTTTTCTCCCCCACTTTGTCATTATCAGCGGTAGGGGATTGTTCAGCTGCTGGAGTAGCTGTTGAAGCTTTTAGCACTTGAACGTCAGCCTCCAGACGCTTAACTCGGTCTTCAACCGCAGGTATGTCGCATGTGGCATCATGAATGAATTCCACAGCGATGTTGAGGTTGGTACGATCATCTTCAGTGAAGGAGGGAGGCAGCGCTGGAGCTGGTTCATTTACTTTCTGGAGAACTTGCTGAAGAAGGGACGTGCAGAGGTCAACCTTGGAAGAGAGACCCTGAACGTCAGCTGTAAGAGACTCAAATCGTCCTTGAAAGAGTCGAGAGGACTCTCTGAGTTGGACGACTTGTTCTTCAAGAGCTGAAAGTTGAGAGTTCTCAGCTTTGGATGAGCAAGTGGCGGTCAACTTCTTCAGCTCCTCACCAGCCTGATTGACGGCGTTGGTGGTTTCATTGATGGTGTTGGTGAGAGCATCCACCTTTTCTCCTAGACTGTTGACATGCGTGTCAACAGTCGCCAAGCTAGGACCTGAAAATAATGTTAGTTCAGATATGGGCTTATTTGGAGAGGGGGGGAGAGAAGTGTTTAGGATTATAGGTGTACCTGACGTATCAAACATTTTGTAGAACTGCATAGATTCCTCAAAAGTTTGATGCTCAGGTCCTATAGGGAAAGAAGAGGTGGCAGGTTCAGAGACCAAATGAGGAGAGAAGGGAAGAGTTTTGGGGATAGAAGTAGGGATGGGGTTAATCTCAGGGAATGAGATAGTAGGTGGGGTTACTGATGATGTGACAGCGAGTGAGATCGCTGACACGGCAGTATGAGTGACTGCTGAAGTTGTGGAGGAAAGACCCACAAAAGCATCTAAGGTAGCTTGTTGAGAAGCTCCCTCAGGTATAGTACTAGAAGGTGTACTTTCCTTAGTCTTTTTGGCCTTTTTGGAAGGACCAATTGGACTAGCTGATGGTCTTTTAGAAGTAGTGGTAGCGACAGGGATAGCAGACGAAGGAACCGTCTGCGTGGTCGCTGAAGATGAAGAAGAATGGAGAGAGAGACGAGAGCGAAGGAGAGAGATACTTACCTCGTCGGCGAGTGGCTTGACCTCCAGTGATCGTTGACCAACCCTGGCAAAGGTGCCATCATCTTTGGTGGGATAGGTGTTGGGATAGAGGAACTTGATGTACGTACATATGAAACGTACGTACGAGATCTTGGGATCTCGTTCAGGCTTCTCTAATCTCGACCTCAGATCTTCAAAGATGGCTGTGGCGTAGTCAAAGTTTTGACCAGCGATAACGGAGTATGCCATCTGCAGTTGTGTTTTGCTGGCTTGATCCAGCGAACCACTCTTCCCACTCATGCACTGAATTATGTGCGAGAAGATAAAGTTCAGTTGTGATGGCATCTGAGCTTTAAGAATCTTGGTGAGCTTCTTGTTAGGAATAGACGATCTTGGTTTGTTTTCCCAACAATAGCCCATTGCGTCCAGGAAGAATATCAGCTCATCATCAGTGGGGAGTGCGTCGAATCCACTCTTTGGTTTGTCAGGGAATCGTAAAGATTTCCTGAGGCTAAGAGCGGTCATGCTCCCTGGCCCTAATTCCGTGCTGAACGAGATAGCAGGGACTCGTTCGCCTTTCCTGTTTGTAAGTTCAGTTGCATCAGCAGTGAACCAGAACTGCTGAAGTAGAGTCTTGGAGGGCTTAGGATCCACAGTGATCGCGTAAGCTATGCATGACTGTTTGAGGAATTCAGCAGCTTCCACCAGATGTGGGTATTTGTCAGCTTTGAAGTCGAGTCTGGCCAAATGATTACATTTAGTAATCTCAACTTCAGTGAGAGCGAATCGTACATGCTTGGAAGCAACGATTGAAGACTGTGTCATTTCTGTTATGGAAAGAGGCATAATAGAAGAAATGATTTAGATTAAAAATAATATGATTACCAGTTTCCATAGAAGAAGGGAAACTGGAAAATTATCAAGTTATTTTTAAGAGAAAAAAATAGTGTTCTGGGTAGAAAGAAGGAAGAACACTTTAAAACCAAAAGGTTTTTATTTAAAAACATAAAATCAGAAGGAATGATCTTTAGTTTTTACACAAAAGGCGTTTTATAAAATCCATAGAAAGCGAGTAGGATTTTAAAAAGAATAAAAAGCATATGAACAAAGCATATAAACATGAAATAAACCTGTGTATCTTGAAGAAAAAGAGTTGCAGATTCAATATTCTGGGTTTACTTGCTTGAGTGTTCTTGAGAGAATGTTTCTTGCTTTGAAAGTTTTGAAAGCGTAAACCGTATAAAGGAGAGAAGAATTCCTTTTATACGAAGAGAGAGAAGAGAGATAAGAGAGAGAATGAAGCGGGAAAAGAAATCATCATGACATTGACACGTTCCACGAAGTTGATTGGATAGGAGGGCAACGGACGAACGTGTCAGAAAAGGCATGTCGTGGATTGTCGGTTCAAATGACGTCATAGAGGAGAGAGACTGTTCATTTGTCCGTTCAAATGATCACTGAAGAAAAGTCAGTGATAGATTTTCCTTTTTAAAAGTATCCCTGATTGTAAAGATAGGGATAGATTTTCCTTTTAAAAGATCACTGATTGGAAATATCAGTGATTAATGTATTTTAAAAAAAAACTTTTAATCATTTGAAGAAAATTCAGTGATTAAAGTTTATATTTTGAAGAAAAACATCTTTGAGGGAGAGAGATCATACCTGAGAGTCAGAATGTTTATCAGAGAGAATGATGAGGGGAACTTTTGATTACTGACACAATACATGAACGCTGAAGAATTATTCTTCGAGGTTCAGCATTCCAAGCTCACTGATGAGAAAGTTGAACCTTGTCTCATCAAGAGGTTTGGTGAAAATATCAGCAAGCTGAAAGTCAGTAGGGATAAAGTGAAGTTCAATATCACCATTCATCACATGATCTCTGATAAAATGATATCTGATCTCTATGTGTTTTGTCTTTGAATGTAGCACTGGATTATTTGCTATAGCGATAGCACTAGTGCTGTCGCAATAGATAGGAATCTTTGACAGCTGAAGATCATAATCTAATAGTTGATTTCTCATCCATAGGATTTGTGAACAACAGCTTCCAGCGGCTACGTATTCAGCTTCAGCTGTGGAAGTGGACACAGAATTTTGCTTCTTGCTTGTCCAGCTTACTAGCTTTCCTCCCAAGAGTTGACATCCACCAGAGGTACTTTTTCTGTCAAGTTTACAGCCTGCAAAATCACTATCAGAATAACCAGTTAGATCGAACCCTGAGTCTTTGGGATACCAAAGACCGAGGTTAGGAGTTCCTTTCAGATATCTGAAAATTCGCTTTACAGCGATCAGATGGGATTCCTTGGGTTCAGATTGATAGCGTGCACATAAACAAGTAGAGTACATGATGTCAGGTCGGCTTGCTGTAAGATACAACAATGAGCCTATCATTCCTCTATAGGCAGTGACATTAACAGGTTTTCCAGATGGATCCTTGTTAAGTGTCAGTGGTGGTGCCATAGGAGTTTTCATCGCTGAAGTTTGTGTTAAATCAAACTTCTTCAGCATGTCTTTAACATACTTACCTTGGCAGATAAAAGTACCTTTGTCAGATTGTTTAATCTGAAGACCAAGAAAATATGTCAGCTCACCCATCATACTCATTTTATATTCTTTCTTCATTCTTTCAGCGAAGCGAGTACATAGAGATGGGTTAGTAGAACCAAATATTATGTCATCGACATATATTTGTACAAGAATTATATGACCTTTTATCTTCCTGAGCTTCGTCGTGTCTGAATACCTGCATCTGGATTACCAAGAATTTGATCTATGGGGTGATCTCTGGTCCATCGCTGAGCAGGAGCAAGATTGCTTATTTCAGCGATAGGATCAACAATAGGAGCAGTCACTGATGAAGATGCTTGAGGTTCATCAGCTAGTAATTGTTGAACATTAGATACACCAATACTTTCAGAAGGGTTTTCAGACGTAGATGGATTTGATGGTAGAAGTGTGTTTAGAGGTTCAGCTGAAATCCATGAGTTGGATTCAGCGGTGGGAGGTATGATACTTGGTTCTTCATCAGCAGCTGGAGTTTCAGTGTGCTGTTGGTTTGAGAAGAAAGGTTCAGTTTCTCTATAGTGAGAGATCATCCAAGTATTCAGTTCTTCATTGTCAGCGATTGGTTTAGAGTTCGCTGAGCGCGTTTCATCAAACGTGACATGAATGGTTTCTTCTACGGTTTGTCTTCTTTTGTTGAAAACTCTGTAGGCTTTTGAGATGGAGGAATATCCTAAAAATATTCCATCATCGGCTTTTGGGTCGAACTTTCCAAGTTGATCTTTGTTGTTTAAGATAAAGCACTGACAACCAAAGATATGAAGAAAACTGATAGAAGGCTTCCTTCCAAGAAAGAGTTCATAAGCTGTCTTCCCAAATCGCTTTATTATCAGCGATCTGTTTTGAGTAAAACATGCAGTGTTTACAGCTTCTGCCCAAAATTGAGTAGGGAGGTGAGAATCGCTGAGCATTGATCTAGCAGCTTCTATGATCGTTCTGTTTCTTCTTTCAGCGACTCCATTTTGCTGAGGTGTTCTTACTGAAGAGAAGTTGTGAGAGATTCCCTTGTTCTCAAAGAAATTGTTCAGGGAACTATTTTTGAATTCAGTTCCATGATCACTCCTTATTGATCGAACAGTAAGATTATTCAGCACTTCCATCTTTTTGACAAAAGATATTAGTTCTTCTGGAGTATCATTCTTGCAGCGAAGAAAAATAACCCAGGTGTAGCGAGAATATTCATCTACAATGACAAGCGTATATTTCTTTCCAGCTATTGATTGGATATTGACAGGGCCAAATAGATCCATATGCAAGAGCTGAAGAGGACTTGTTACTGAGGAAACTTGTTTCGACTTGAAACTAGCTCTTGTTTGTTTTCCTTTTTCACATGCTGAGCAGAGAGATTCTTTAGCATATGAGTGCTGAGGAAGACCAGAAACCAGTTCCTTAGATGAGAGAGAATTCAGGGTTTTGAAGTTTAGATGAGAGAGCCTTTTATGCCATAGCCAGTTGACATCAGAAGAGGCCTTAGAGAGAAAACATAAGTTATCAGTGATAGTAGAGTCCATATCTATTACATAGACATTTTCTCTTCTATAACCACTGAGAGCAAGTTTTCCTTTTTCATCTACCACTGAACATGCTTTCTTAGAAAAGCGAACTTCGTAGTCTTTGTCACATAGCTGACTGATGCTTAGAAGATTGTGCTTCAGTCCATCTACATAAGCGACTCTTCGAAAGGTAGTTGTCCCATTGCTGAGGACACCAAACCCTTGGGTAAATCCTTTTCCATTTCCACCAAAGGTCACAGAGGGACCTTTCTCTTCCTTGTATTCAGTGAGCAGGTCTCTTTGTCCAGTCATATGACGAGAACATCCGCTATCGAGATACCAGATGCCCTTTGATCCCTGCATACATAAGGAAGATTAAGCTTTGTTTGGTACCCACTTTTCAATGGGTCCTTCAGAGTTAGTGGATAAGGAAGATTCAGCAGTCTTCACCGCTGATGAAGATTCAGCTTCAGTGGTAATCTTCACTTTGGTTAATTTCTTAACCTTAGTGGTATTTTTCTTCACTTTGGCTGTTTTATCAGCTTCGGTGGTATTTGGACACTTACTCGCAATATGGTCAGTGAATCCACAGTGATAACATTTTCTATATCTGATGGTGGATTTATAACCAAAAGGTTTTGAAAACTTAAGATGAGCAGGTCCAGCTCCAAGAATGCCTTTAGCACGAGATCTGGGAGGAATTTTTATTTCTTCAGATTTCACGGGCTTTAGATCAACCTTCAGCTTTGGAGGACAGATATCAAAGATTTCTGTCACTGAGCTAAAAGGTTTATCCACTGAAGGTTTGGAGGGAACTTTCAGTTTGGTTTTCTTGGAAGCCTTCTGAGGAGGGAGAATAGACTTTCCTTTATCTACAGACTTAGATCTTGCAGATATCTCCTCAGGGATGGGATTAGAAGAAGAACAGGGATAGAATTGATTATAAGAAGTGTCAAAGAAAGATGTGACAAAAGTTCCAAACTTAAGCGAGGAACTTTCTTCTTTAGGATCATCCTGTGGTGACCAAAAACCAAGACCAGTTTTATCACTTTCAGGAGTTTGAGCATTTATTATCTCAGAGATCTTTGTTGATGATTTGCACCATTTTTCAACATGAGCCTTTTCTGCTTTTAGAGCAGCGATGGCTTGTTCGCGTTCAATGCTGATGATTTCATTTATAATGACTTGATCTTTTAGCTTTTCTTCTAAAAGATTTAGTTCACTGATCTTTTCATGACATTTCTCTAGCTCTTGTGTTAAATAAACATTTTTATTTTCAGCTTGAGTTTTGTCGTTTAGAGCATTATAAAGGTCAATCGTCAGCACATCAACAGCGCGACTTCTCTCAGCTTCAGGCAGAGAGGGATTTGTAGAGATGGATACCTGAGATGATATGTAGCTCATAGAAGGTTCAGATGGTTCTTCTACTTCTTCTTTAATCTCAGCCATGAGGCAAAGATTAGCGACTTCTTCTTCATCAGAAGATGATTCTTCTGATTCAGCCCAGTCATGTTCTTCAGCGATGAGACCTTTACCTTTTTGCTGATAGCTTTTCAGCTTTTGATATTTGTTTTTCAGCTTATGGTATTTGTCATCACTGGATCTTCTTGAGGTAGAAGGTTTGAAGACCTTTTTAGACCTGCACTCACTAGCAAAATGTCCAATTTTTTCGCAGTTATAGCAAGTGGCTGTAGCCTTATCAACCGGAGTTGATTTTGGCTTTTCAGTAAGAGAGAGAGGTTTACTTCTTCGGAAGTTACTCTTTCTTGCAAATCTCTTAAAAGAGTTTGTCAAGAGTGCTAAGGACTCATTAAACTCTGAAAGATCAGGGTCTGATAAATCCTCAGATTCAGAATCTAACTCAGTGATGGTGAGAGTAGATCGCTGGGATGGAATTATCTCCGATGAGACTAAAGCAACAGCAGTGCTTTTGAAGTCTTTAGAATCTTTTACAAGATTCTTCTTCAGGAGATTAGATTGCTCATAGTTGAGCAATATTCCATACAGAGTGCTTAGAGAGAGAGTATGTAAGTCCTTTGTCAGCTTAAGACATATTGAATAACTGTCCCAGCTTTCAGGAAGACTTTCCAAGAATTTTGTTAGGACCTCAGAATTAGAATAGGTCCTTCCAACAGTTCTTAGGTCAATGATCAGGCAGTTAAACCGCTGATGAATGTCAGAAAGAGATTCATTCTTACCAGCGATAAAACTTTCATACTGTCTTACCAAGTTAATCTTTCGGGTCTCTTGGATTTCAGTGGTGCCCTCATATTGAACACATATGGTTTCCCACATTTCTTTAGAAGTTTTTAGATGCATGATGGAATGGAAAACTTCATCAGGCAGAGCCATTGATATAATGGTCTTTGCTCTTGCATCTATGCCTACCTTCTTTTTATCTTCATCACTCCACTGTCTTATTTCCTTAACGACATATCGTTCAGGGACAGCTTCAGTGGTGGCAGTAGCAGGAACAGCAGCTATAATTCTAACAGGTTCATAGGGTCCGTTTTCTATATATTCAGGTATAGTAGGATCCGCACCTTCAAGAAATAGCATCATTCGATTTTTCCATAGAGAAAAGTTATCTCTGCTAAATCGAGGAGGTTTAGAAAGTGAACCATTATCATAGTAATTTGTGTTTGTGTTTAGTGCCATTTTAGAATAGCAAGGAAGAGTATACAGCAAGATCTTGTTTATTAGATTAAACAAACTGCTCTGATACCACTTGTTGGTCCCGAAGGTGCTTAACAAGTTTGTAGAAGGGGGGGGGGGGGTTGAATACAAACACAGAAATTAAAGTTTAATAAATTGTTTATTGATAAATCAAAATACAATTTACAAGTTTGTTGCGGAATAAGATTAAGACAGACTCAATCTAAACAAACTTAAGAAACACTAAGATGGTTGCACAAGAAATTCAGAGAATGGGGGATTTTTAGAGAGATAGAAAACAAGGGTTTCTATTTTGGAGTTCAAGGATTGAGCACACCTTCAGATGAAGGAGTGAGCTTCCTATTTATACCCTATGCATTAAATGCATGGCAGGGTACTTTACACGTGGCATTCATAGATTGGCTTTGGTAGTCTCACTTTTGGAGACATGCTTTTGGCCACTTTATGAACAGTGTAGTTGACAGAGTTGGTGTACGATTTGTGGCAGAGACTTGTCCGTTCTGACACATCGTACTGGTTGTGCAAGGTAAGACAAAAGAAAACTTGAGGCATAAGCTTTGTGATCGTTGATCGCTGAGTATCTCTTCTTCCAGAGATAAAGAAGTTCAGCTATCGCTGAAGCTTTTCCTCAGGCTTCTTCGCGTAAGTAGATTTGTCTGGTCTTCGCTGATATCCGCATCAGGTCACTAGTAGACTTATCTATTGTTCAGTGGCTTCGTCTTCGATTCAGCTATGAACTATGTTGACGCGAGACTTGTCTTCAGGGATTACGTTAACTGTGTTACATAGGAAACTATCAGTGATAACTGAACAGACTCAGTTTGATCGCTGAAAGTGAAACACTAATACATATTAAATGTTTACAGAAAGGTCATCAGCGATAACTGAACAGACTCAGTCTGATCGCTGATGATGAAACACTAATACATATAATAACGTAATTTTCACTAAGTATAAAAGAGGGTCGTTATCAAATCACTGAGAGAGTTTGGATCAACAGTATACTGTGAAGAACTCGCAGGTTCCATGATGAAATCGCAAGAACTATAACTTTCGCAGAGTGTTGAATGTGGTCAAGTATAGAATTCACTAGTTTCTTACATACGAAAGCATAAGTCTCGCAAGTTGTTATTTTCTTTAAGTATAAGATCCGCAGGTACTTGTGTAGCGAAATCTATAGGATTCGCTACTTCCCTGTTTACGAAAGCCAAGTTCCGCAAGTGTTTGGCTAGCGCAAACCTCAAGCTTTCGCTAGCTTTGACTCGCGCAAACCTCAAAACTCGCTAGGTTGCTATTTACGAAAGTTCAGGATTCGCAGGATTCGTAATAGTTGAAAATTTTGACTAAGTGTAAGTTTCGTAGAATTCTTGTCTGCGAATTCTGAAGAACTCGCAGATCTTTGGCTTGCGAATTCCCCAAGTTTCGTGAGTAGTGTTTGAGAATCCTTGTCCATCTTTAATCTAAAATTTTTCACCAAGTATAGAATTCGCAGGTTTCCAAAAGTTATCTTTCACTCAGATTGCGAAAGCTGTTTGCGAAAGTTGAAGTGAAAAGTTCAAAACATTCTGAGTCTAGGATTTGTGAATTAATTGTTTGCGAATTCTTGCATACGAATTCTTTGTTTTGCGAAAGTTAAGTGCTCGTAAATTCTTTAAGTCTAAAACTCGCTAATCTATATACTGCGAATTCTACTTGCGAAAATATTTTTTCCTAAATTTTTTTTCTAAGGACAGGATTTGCTAGGTGCTCCCTTACGAATGCTTAAGGTTTCGTAGGCTAATTGGTTGCGAATTTCTAAGTTTCGCAGACTGTGTTTTTGCGAATTCCAGGTTTCTTAACTCTTTAATCTGATGTTTTCTGCTTGCGAATTTTGAGCACTTTCTTTGTGTTTGCGATCTCTTTCTGTGTTTCTTATTGTTTGCGAATTCCTTTGTGATTTATACTGTTTGAGAATTCTGCACTTGATTATTTTTGGAAATTTATTTTTTCTGAAATTTTTTAGTGTAGTTTTTATCCAATTCTTGATTCTAAAGATCTTATTAGTTGATTCTCTTGGTACAGATAAGTTTGCTTTCTAACCATACAACTAAAGATGTCGAACCAACTTCTCTCAATGGGCTCTCAGTCCAAACCTCCTGTCCTCATGGCTAATGAGTATCAACAATGGAAGCAGAGAATGATTCAGTTTCTGAATCACAAGAACAGAGAATACATGGAATCAATCACTTCTGGTCCAGTAAATCCAATGATCAGAGTACCTGGTCAAGCATAAACTGAAACCTCTCCAGAAATCCCTAACAGGTTTGTTCCTAAACTGTATCAGTACTTCAGTGAAAAGGAGAAAGATCTGTACAAGATAGATGAAGAAGCTCTCATTTACCTTACGATGGCCATCCCAAATGACATCTACAATCGGGTAGACAGTCGAAATTCAGCTAAAGAAGTCTGGGATGAACTAGCAAGACAATTTGAGGGAAGTGAAGCTTCAATTCAGGCCAAGCAAAATATGTGCATTAATGCCTATGAGGGATTTCAGGGATTTCATGCAAGGGAAGGAGAGACACTGTTTGATACCTATAACAGATACAACATCATTCTGAATGACCTGAGGAGGAACAATATCTCTAATTCTGCTTCAGAGATAAACTATAAGTTCATCAAGAACTTGAATCCTGAATGGAAGAACTTTGCCATCAACCTCCAGATGTCAAAGAACATGGCTCAAGAGAACGTAACTGACATTTTCTCTACTCTTTCTCAGCATGAAGAAGAGGTGACAACTATCAATAATGAGTCCAAAAATCTGAAGGACTCTGTGGCTCTCATAGCTGGCAAAGGAAAGAGTCCAAGTTCTGTTCCTGTATCTTCTGCAAGGTCAAAGAAGAAAGTGTCTAAAGCTTTGGTTACGGAGGTTACTGAGTCCGACTCTGCTTCAAGTGATGAAGAACTGGAGATTGATTCTGATGATGATATACAAAAGTTCTCTGAGAACTTGTCCATGATAACTCGTCAATTCAAGAAGAGCTTTGGCAAGAAGAAGTACTATTCAAAGCCAAAGTACGAAGGATACAAGAAAGAGAAGTCTGAAATGAGATACAAGCCAAGGTATGGAAGGAGAGAGGAAAGACGAGAAGACAGGAAAGATGAAAGGAAGGAGGATAGAAGGGAAGAAAAGAGAGAGGAGAAGAAAGAAAAGATGAACCGGGCAGATGCTATAACTGTGGCAAATTTGGACACTTCTCCAGAGATTGCAAGTTCAAGAAAGTAAAGAACTCAGAATACTATGCAAGGAAGTCACTCATTGCCAAGAAAGTTGAAGAAGGAAAGGTGCTTATGGCTGAAGAAGAAAACTGGCTGTTCCAAAGTTCTGATGACAAGGAGCAAGCACACTTCACCCAAGTATCCTACATGGCAAAACTGGATGGTGACGATGAAGCTTCTGAGGCACATTCCGAAGATGCAAACTCTGAGGTAAACGATAATTCTGAACTTATTGAATCTCTGATGGTCCAAATTCACAATATGACAGATGAGTTTAAATTGTTGAAAGGTAAACTTAACTCAGAACATCAATCAATCTTGAGTTTTCGTGATGAAAACGCTTTACAGAAAGTTGTTGTGGAAGAAAAAGAAAAAGAAAAGGATGGTTTAAAAGATGAAAAAGAATCTTTAAAAAGAAAATATCTGGCTTAGAAAAGGATCTTGTGAATCTCAATGCTGAAAAAGGTGAATTCAAAATTAAATTCGAAGTATGTTTTTGTAACACCCTAAAAATAGGGATAACAAAATCCGAAAAATGGACATGCGGTATATGAATTGCCAAAACAAAAGCCTCCCAAAAATGGTGAAATAGTACAAACTTGTTTAATCACAATTGTAATTTAAACGGACAATAGATTAACAACCAACTAATCTAATTTCTACATCTAGAAAAGAGATTACAAAAGGGTTGTCATCTATAAACTCGACGGTTCATTTCCAAAAGTAATAAGCGTCCAAGTGCAAAATCCCCAAGCTCTCACCCCAAAGCATCTAAACTTGCTTAGGAGCGGCGCCGCTAGAACCTGAGATACACATCGACACCAAACAAGTGTTAGGCCAAAAAGCCTAGTGAGTTGAACAATAATAAGCATGCATGATCAGTTACAATTCTTATCAGCAGTTAACCAGAGTTCAATATATGTGGAGTCAATAGGGGAGACCCATAGCACCAATCAAGTTCCACCCAAAGAGTCGATATAACTTGATGCCATCTACCAAGAGACACCCGAAAGGCCCAGCACACCCGAGGACTACACCAAAGGAAATTCCTCGAATGGCGGAGGTCTAGGCACATACCATCACAGTGGCGCCCAAGACTACATCCTCCTAGTGTCTACTGACTTGGTTCGTCCAACATAATTTATAGGAGGTCTTGAGGTATATTTTAACCAATACATTTCGATACCAACCAAGGGTACAATGTTACCATCCTAACACATAAGTATATCATGAGACCCAAAAGATAATCATGCTCATCATTACATATACATATTCCACCAAAAGGGATTTCAACTAATAATCATCTCAATACCGAGACATGTATACATTTATCATATCAAAGTGCACCTAATATGTATTCAAGAGAAGAACCCCAAATACTTGTACATTTTAGAGAAAAACATGGCATTTCACACAAAATCATATTTCCAACCTTTCCTCATAATCAAAACCCAAATACTTGAGCCTATAGAGATAAATAATAACAAATAGAAGAATATGATGTGTATCTAGTTTTAACAAAGGTTAGTAAACTCACAATCTAGGTTTTGAACCAAAACCTAGAAAATATGGAAACCCTAAAAGTTGCCCAAAGGAGACTTGATGAAGGAGAGGAGTAGCTTGGTAAGGATCTTCAATAAATGCACTTGGTTGAGGTTTGAAGAACAAGGAATCACCTCAACAACCCAAAACCCTAGCAATAAATGTGTATGTGTTTGAAACCCCCAAAAATCGCCCAATTAAGAGTTCTCCCGTTTTTTGTAAAGTGAAAATGAGAAATGGGGTATTAATTCTATAAAATAGCAGACTGGACCACTCGGGCGATAGTGCCAAGGGCACTATCGTGATTCACAATCGCGAGGCCATCCCCGCTCACGGTACCAATTCGGCGATAGTGCCAAGGCACAATCGCTGGCATCCCCCAGCCCACAGTACGTCCTTGGCGATAGTGCCTCCGGCGATAGTGCCAATGGCACAATCGCGCGAACCCCAAAACAACCCGAAACTTAACCAAATTCGATAACGAGTGCGAGGTTTGAACGATTAAAAATGGTAATTCAGTTATATGACATTTTGACATAATAATGATCATAAAGATGTGCACAAAGACACGTATTCTCACATAAGCGCAATTAATGTATTAAGGGAGACAAAATACTTACCTTATGAATTTACAGGTGTTACAATTTTCAAGAACGAAATGAAGCTTACACCAAGATCAAGCAATTGGAGGATATTAATATGAAACGAGGTCAGACTGAGCAGACATTGAATCTGTTAACCAATAAACTCCAAGATGAAAGGTTCTATAAACTTAAACCAGGTTTGGGTTTGCCAGTTAACGATGTTTTGAAAAAGGCACCGGAGCACTTGTATAATTTTGATAAACTTGGCTCCACAATCAGACCCATTCCTAACATTCGTGCAACCTTTGTTGAAGCAAGTACTTCTAAACCTTTTATAGAGACCAAAGGTAAAGAAGAAATGGGAGAAAGCAAGTCTTGTGACACTGATTCTCAAAATTCTTTTAAATCAGTTGGTTTTAAATATAGTGATTTCAACAAAAGCTATGAGACTCGAAAGATCGAATTGGCCGAGTTTGATTCACTATTTACCACATCTTCAAATGAATCTGTCAGCAATGACACGGTTCCACTTGAGACTGCATGCAAATATGATGAGTATGAATCGGAAATCCTC
The DNA here is from genome assembly GCA_954870635.1 of Arctium minus. Classification (NCBI taxonomy): domain Eukaryota; kingdom Viridiplantae; phylum Streptophyta; class Magnoliopsida; order Asterales; family Asteraceae; genus Arctium; species Arctium minus. The sequence continues at coordinate 67,754,683 of OX941092.1, read as the reverse complement.
CCCACCTAAATGGGATTTCGTCCCCGAAATCCTACCCTAAGCAAACAAGTGACGATAACGCTTCTTAATATCATCTTCGGACTCCCAAGTAATGTTAGCACCCCGATGATGCTTCCATTGGACTTTAACCATGACCACGTCCTTATGTCTCAACTTCTTCACTTTCGATTCTAAAATCGACTCCGGCTCTTCCGCACTTCGATTTCCATTGTCTACTCGAATCTCCGATAAAGGGATCACGCTTTCTTCTTCGGCTAGACACTTCCGAAGGTAACATACGTGAAACGTAGGATGTATTCCATTCATCTCCGGTGGTAAATCCAACTGGTAGGCTTGTAAACCAATTTTCTCCAAGACGACGAAAGGTCCAAGGAAACGAGGACTAAGCTTCCCACGCTTCCCGAACCGAATAATTCCTTTCCATGGTGATACTTTCAACATGACACGGTCGCCCACTTGAAACTCGACCGGTCTCCTTTTCTTGTCCGCATAACTCTTTTGTCGGTCTTGCACCGCCTTTAGTCTCTCACGAATCTCTTTCATCTTGTCGGCCGTCTCTTGAACAATTTCCGGCCCGGCGAATTGCTTCTTGCCCGCTTCAAGCCAACAAACCGGGTTCCTGCATTTCCGCCCATACAATGCCTCGAACGGTGCCATTCCGATACTAGAATGGTAACTATTATTGTAGGCGAACTCTACCAACGGTAGATGTGAATCCCAACTTCCCCCAAAATATATTACACACGACCTCAACATATCCTCTAGCGTCTGGATCGTCCTCTTGCTTTGACCATCCGTTTGAGGATGATACGCCGTACTCAAATTCAGTCTAGTACCCAATTCCTTTTGTAAGCTACCCCAAAAATTCGATGTAAAGCGACTATCGCGATCCGACACGATAGACTGCGGAACTCCGTGCCTCGATACCACTTCATCAATATAGAGTTTGACCAATTTATCCATTGGCAACGTTTCCCGCATTGCAAGGAAATGTGCACTCTTGGTTAACCGGTCAACGATTACCCAAATGGTGTCGTGCCCACGCAAGGTCTTCGGAAACTTTGTTACGAAATCCATAGTGACGTTGTCCCATTTCCACTCGGGAATGGACAATGGTTGCAAACTTCCATACGGTCTTTGATGTTCCACCTTGACTTGGAGACAAGTGACACAGTTTTCCACATAGCTAGCCACATCTAGCTTCATCACCGACCACCAATAATTTAACTTCCAATCTCTATACATCTTAGTGCTACCGGGATGTATAGAATATTTTGACTTGTGCGCTTCTTCAAGAAGTAATTCCCGATTTCCTCCTAACTTCGGCACCCAAATCCGTCCTTGAAAGAGTTTGAGCCCACGACCGTCTTCCGTTAAGAGTTCCTTTTGCTTCACCATGATCTCGGCTTTGAGGTTCTCTTCTTTAAGTGCTTCCACTTGACTTGCCTTAACACTTTCCAACAAACTTGACACCATATCGATCCTTGTAAGGGACATTTTGACACCACCACCATGACTCCTTCGGCTCAATGCATCCGCCACCACATTGGCCTTACCGGGATGATAGAGTAGGTCACAATCGTAATCCTTCAAAAGCTCTAGCCATCTCCTTTGTCGCATGTTGAGTTCCTTTTGGTCGAAGATGTACTTAAGACTCTTGTGATCCGTGAAAAGAGTACACTTGGTCCCATACAAGTAGTGTCGCCACAACTTTAACGCGAAAACTACCACCGCCAACTCCAAATCATGAGTAGGATAATTCTTCTCATGATCCTTTAATTGTCGCGACGCGTAGGCAATTACTTTCCCCCTTTGCATTAGGACACACCCAAGTCCCATCTTGGAAGCGTCACTAAACACAACAAAATCTTCCGATCCCTCGGGTAAGGACAAGATCGGGGCTTCGCACAACTTCCTCTTGAGCGTCTGAAACGCTTGCTCTTGTGCATCGGTCCAAAGAAACTTGACGTTCTTCCTTGTAAGGTAAGTGAGCGGTGTAGCTATCTTTGAGAAATATTGAATGAAACGTCGGTAGTAACCCGCCAAACCCAAGAAACTTCGGATCTCCGTCGGACTTGTTGGAGGCTCCCAACTCATCATTGCCTCGATCTTTGCCGGATCCACCTTTACCCCGTCCTTTGATACCACATGCCTCAAGAATTGTACCTCTTGGAGCCAAAATTCGCACTTCGAGAACTTCGCAAACAGTTTCTCCCTTCTTAGAACTTCCAATACTTCCCGTAAGTGTTTTCCATGCTCGGACTCATCCTTTGAATATATTAAAATATCGTCGATGAAGACGATCACATATTTATCCAAGAACGGGCGACACACACGGTTCATCAAATCCATAAATACGGCTGGAGCGTTGGTTAAGCCGAAAGGCATCACCAAAAACTCATAATGACCGTATCGCGTTCGGAAAGCCGTCTTCGGAATGTCCTCCTTCTTCACTCTTACTTGATGATAACCAGACCGAAGATCAATTTTCGAGAAACATCCCGCGCCTTGAAGTTGATAAAAAAGATCGTCGATGCGAGGTAGAGGATACTTATTCTTCACCGTGACTTTGTTAAGCTCTCGGTAGTCGATACACATCCGCATGGATCCGTCCTTCTTCTTCACGAACAAAACCGGTGCTCCCCAAGGTGACGAACTTGGTCGAATGAAGCCCTTCTCCAACAACTCTTCAAGTTGCATCATCATCTCCTTCATTTCTGTCGGTGCTAAACGATATGGAGCACGAGCTATCGGAGCCGCTCCCGGTGTGAGGTCAATCTGAAACTCCACTTGCCGCTCCGGCGGTAATCCGGGTAAATCTTCCGGAAAGACGTCCGGATAATCTTGCACCACCTCCACATCTTCTACCGACTTCTTTTCTTTCTTCTCGTCCAGAACGTAGGCCAAGTACGAAGGGTAACCTTTCGCTAAAAACTTGCGAGCCTTAAGAGATGAGATAATAGGATTATTCCTCTTTCCTTTCTCCCCATAAATGGTAGTCACACCATTTTCCGGCAATGGCACTTGGATCATCTTTTTGGAACAAAAGATGTCCGCCTTATGCCTTACTAACCAATCCATACCTATGACTACATCAAACCCTCCTATAGCCATAGGTAATAAATCCACTCCGAAAGAATTCCCATCGATCTCTAGAGTGCAATCACAAAAACGGTCACGAATGATCACTTGATCCCCATTAGCTATTTCTACTATTAACGTATCGGGAAGGACACTAATAGGAGTGGTGAATTGTTTACAGAAAGTATCCGACACAAAGGAACATGTAGCACCCGAATCAAACAAAACACGAGCAGGCAATGAGTTTACTAGAAACGTACCCGAAACAACATCCGCGGTTTCCTTTGCCTCCTCGGTAGTCATCCGGAAAACTCGACTTGGCACCTTTGGTGGTTGTTCGACTCTAGTCGTCGAACCCACCGAATTTACACCATTACCTCCCATTAGCTTTGGGCAATCCATTTTCATATGCCCCGGTTCTCTGCACTCATAGCATACCGGCCCCCGGATGGGACACTCTCGAGTCGCGTGGTCCTTCTTACCACACTTGGCACACCCCGTTGGACCGGAGTAAGTTCTTACAACACATGACCCCAAGTGCTTTGACTTGCACTTGTGGCACCACCGGTCTTCATGATGATGATCACCCGCTCTCCCGCTTACAAAGGGTCTTGATTGACGAACGAGCCCAGATGGCCCTTCCCACTTCCGTTTCTCACCAACATCCCTCTTCTCTTCTCTTTCAGCATTGATGTCGTCCTCAACGAGCAAGGACTCTTCGATAACCTCTTGTAAAGTCGAACACTTAGCATTTCTTACCGCCGTTCGCATCTCTGCCGGTAACCCTTGATGATAGGACTTAATCTTTGACTTTTCATCGGGGACCAGATGTCCCACCAAGTTCAGTTTCTCCAAAAAGAGTTTGGAGTAGCCAACAATAGACAGATTCCCCTTCTTCAGATCTCGGAACTCCCACTCCAACTTGTCCATCGAACGCTCACTACAATACTTGTCCATAATCTTCTCTTTGAACACCGACCAAGTTAACTTAGCCAGAACTTCAGGAGTGAGGACCGATCGAGTGAGATTCCACCAAATCAAAGCCTCCCCCCGAAGTAGTTGAGAAGCAAACTTGACCCGTTGAGAGGGATCACACTCACTTGACTCAAAGGCCATCTCTATCTCCTTGAGCTAATACATACAAGCAACCGGGTTATCTGAACCCGCAAACTCTTTAGGATGGCACCCCAGAAACGCCTTGAAGGTGCACCCCTTAGTCTTCGTCCTGATCCCATCATCTGTTGGTTCTTCAACAGATGCCACCACTGGTCCACCCGACCTCATAACAATGTTTTCTGCCATTGTTTCGGGTTGTCGGTTACTAGCGTCTCGATATTCTAAGAGTTTCATGAAGAACTCTTGTTGTTGGGCCATGGCGGAGTTCATGACCAACATCATGCTATCCCGAATTCGGGTCTCCATGGTCACCTCTTCCATGATAGCATTATTCGTGTTGAGGTTCCGGCGAGGAATATGTTCAGGTCCGCCTCCCAAGATTCTGGGTACGGGAATTCCATCGGAGGTTGCCCCCACCGGGGGTCGTACAGCTGCAGATTCCACTTCTGGTTGACCCTCTGGCATGTCCGGTAATCTACTTCGAGTGTTTACCATCACGATCTGCCATACACGCACGAGAAATAGATTGAGAAAAGACTAAACGAGTTGAACTCATTGTATGTACTAATACCTTCATCAATTATCATAATAATAGTAAACCAAGTATGCTCACGTAACAATGCATTCATAATAGCATTAGCTAAGTGAAATTATGAACGAACCATACACAAGAATTCTTGTCACCATCATCACAACTTTCAATTAAAGTAATTCCGTAATCTTAACGCTCTCCCCACCTACGATTCCTACCCCAAGTGGACAGTGAATCTATAAAGTCTAAATCTTAAGTCTAGATATGCTAAAACAATACCTAGTTCACTTAAACTAAAGCTCTCACCCCAAAGCATCTAAACCTGCTTAGGAGCGGCGCCGCTAGAACCTGAGATACACATCGACACCAAACAAGTGTTAGGCCAAAAAGCCTAGTGAGTTGAACAATAATAAGCATGCATGATCAGTTACAATTCTTATCAGCAGTTAACCAGAGTTCAATATATATGGAGTCAATAGGGGAGACCCATAGCACCAATCAAGTTCCACCCAAAGAGTCGATATACCTTGATGCCATCTACCAAGATACACCCGAAAGGTCCGACACACCCGAGGACTACACCAAAGGAAATTCCTCGAATGACGGAGGTCTAGGCACATACCATCACAGTGGCGCCCAAGACTACATCCTCCTAGTGTCTACTGACTTGGTTCGTCCAACATAGTTTATAGGAGGTCTTGAGGTATATTTCAACCAATACATTTCGATACCAACCAAGGGTACAATGTTACCATCCTAACACATAAGTATATCATGAGACCCAAAAGATAATCATGCTCATCATTACATATACATATTCCACCAAAAGGGATTTCAACTAATAATCATCTCAATACCAAGACATGTATACATTTATCATATCAAAGTGCACCTAATATGTATTCAAGAGAAGAACCCCAAATACTTGTACATTTTAGAGCAAAACATGGCATTTCACACATAATCATATTTCCAACCTTTCCTCATAATCAAAACCCAAATACTTTAACCTATAGAGATAAATAATAACAAATAGAAGAATATGATGTGTATCTAGTTTTAACAAAGGTTAGTAAACTCACAATCTAGGTTTTGAACCAAAACCTAGAAAATATGGAAACCCTAAAAGTTGCCCAAAGGAGACTTGATGAAGGAGAGGAGTAGCTTGTTAAGGATCTTCAATAAATGCACTTGGTTGAGGTTTGAAGAACAAGGAATCACCTCAACAACCCAAAACCCTAACAATAAATGTGTATGTGTTTGAAACCCCCAAAAATCGCCCAAATAAGAGTTCTCCCATTTTTTGTAAAGTGAAAATGAGAAATGGGGTATTAATTCTATAAAATAGCAGACTGGACCACGCGGGCGATAGTGCCAAGGGCATTATCGCGAGTCACAATCGCGAGGCCTTCCCCGCTCACGGTACCAATTCGGCGATAGTGCCTTCGGCGATAGTGCCAAGGCACAATCGCGTGGCACAATCGCTGGCATCCCCCAGCCCACGGCACGTCCTTGGCGATAGTGCCAATGGCACAATCGCTAGGCACAATCGCGCCAACCCCAAAACAGCCCGAAACTTAACCAAATTCGATAACGAGTGCGAGGTTTGAACGATTAAAAATGGTAATTCAATTATATGACATTTCGACATAATAATGATCATAAAGATGTGCACAAAGACACGTATTCTCACATAAGCGCAATTAATGTATTAAGGGAGACAAAATACTTACCTTATGAATTTACAGGTGTTACAATTTTCAAGAACGAAATGAAGCTTACACCAAGATCAAGCAATTGGAGGATATTAATATGAAACGAGGTCAGACTGAGCAGACATTGAATCTGTTAACCAATAAACTCCAAGATGAAAGGTTCTATAAACTTAAATCAGGTTTGGGTTTGCCAGTTAACGATGTTTTGAAAAAGGCACCGGAGCACTTGTATAATTTTGATAAACTTGGCTCCACAATCAGACCCATTCCTAATATTCGTGCAACCTTTGTTGAAGCAAGTACTTCTAAACCTTTTATAGAGACCAAAGGTAAAGAAGAAATGGGAGAAAGCAAGTCTTGTGACACTGATTCTCAAAATTCTTTTAAATCAGTTGGTTTTAAATATAGTGATTTGAACAAAAGTTATGAGACTCGAAAGATCGAATTGGCTGAGTGATAATCCCTGTTCTAGTTTCTAATCATAATCAATTAAGCAACAAACAAGATTTAATCCAATTACCTGTTTTGATTCACTTTCAATTTCAACGAATACAAATTTCTCTCTCTAGAACTCTCTCTCTCTTTCTACAAAACTCTCTCTAGTTCTTGATACGTTCAACTAATCAACTTCTCAAGTTACAACTACTAAAAACATAAAAAACAAGGTATTTATACCTACAAGAATTACAAAGAAAACACAATACAAATACAAGGAAACTTTGACTTTTTATTACAACAAGACTTTGACTTTTAATGAGAGTTGACTTTCTCAACTTTGACTTCTTGTACTTTGACCTTCAGTCTTCTTGATCTTGTATCCAACATATTTATGCTCTAACAATCTCCCCCTTTGGATTCAAGATCACTGTTGAACGGTCCTGCAATACAGTCTTCTCTTTTAAGCTCTGTCAGAAGCAATCTCTCCCTTTAACATTGTAATCTTTCCAAGTCTGTCTTGGAAAAAATATAACAATCTCCCCAAATATGATAAACAAGGTCTTCAACAATCTCCTCAAACTTTCACAAATCTCTTTCAGACTTCAGAAAGAAATTATCTTCAGATTCAGCTCAGATTGCTTTAGCAAATAATCTTCAAAGAAAATTTCTTCAAAATCAGCACATCTTCAGAAATTCTTTGATCTTCCTTAAATCTTTACTTTGAATTTTTCTGACTTGGACATTTCTGTAAATCATCTCCCAAAACTTTAACATTTCTTGATACCATCTCCCCCTTTTTGATGATTTAAGCATCAATATCATCAAAACTTTCACCAAGAAATGTCTTTGACCATTCTGATCTGTCTAAGAGCCTCTGATTCTGTGATCCATAACCATGTATTCATCTAGATCTTTTCAAATCCAGACAAATTAAGAAATGTAACACCTGAATCAACAAATGAATCAGTTAAAATGTCTGTCAGTAACACAAAGTCACTATGTGTAACAAATACACATTTGAAAGGAGCTTTTTGATGTTCACTCCCCCAAGGCTTCCATTCAATCATCGAAATACCACAAAGGAAATTTCTATGAATGTTATGACAAGAAAACAAATTTCTTGTGTGTTCGTGCTTATGATAGAAAGAATTAAGTCATAAAGTGATTAAAACAGCTCAAAATTGTGTAAACCACTGAGACAATAGTAGAATAAACACAGACTCAATGTGCATGATTGAAGTGCGAAAGTGGGGCATACTTCCTTCTTTTTCAATATCCAGATTTTCCAAATGAAAATCAGATAGATTATATGTTGCGTCCCCTTGAAAATATGAAACACTTTCTTTTTAAGAACAAAATGAGTAGCTAGTGGGGTATTGTCAAGAGTTGGCATGGGCTAGTTGCCTGTTTCAATAATGTTCACCAAGAATTGTGAAACATTAGTAATGTGGCTACCCGACTCAGAAAGTAGTTGGTGCAGAGCTTTAATATTCTTTTAACTCTGATCTCACACCCTCTTTCTTTTAATTCAATAAGCTCACATCTAACCAAACTCTCTTTTCCATTTTACCTCAACGCACAACCCACACTCATTTCTTTTAGATTCCTCACACTCAATCACTATGGATTAACTTCTTGGGTAGGAGACACTGGTTATCGTGAATCCATAGAAGTTCAGTTAAGTCCTAGCACAAAGAACCCAAGTAATCCTATAAAGCATAATGTTGCTCAATATGGTGTAACTTTATCAGTTAAAGCTCGAATACAATTCAGATATGTGTATGCTCAAAATATAATCATGAAGATATGATCATTTTAATCATTGAACAAACAAGTATATTGAATGAATGAACATGAATGCAAAAGACTTGTTTGAAAATCTGACATTGTATGAAAATGATCAGAAATGAATGATATAGCAATTAAGGCTTATGGTCAAGAATAAATGATATTGTCTATATGAACCAAGATATAGACATTCTTGAAATGACGTTTCGAAATGAAATATCGCTCAAAATTCATTGAATACAATCGGGGTGTCTTACCATCGAAAAAATATGTTTCAAATTTGAGAGATGGTAAGAACTTTTTTTTAACAATAAGTCAAACCGGTGTGTGTGAATACTTGAAAGTATATAGAAAAGACAATACGCAAGTATATATCTTTGGAAACACACAGTTTGTAATCATGTAAGCACAAAATAAAAATGAAAACATTTAAAATCACACTTCCAATTCATGAAACCTGTTTAAGAATCGGGAAGTGGTTTGAACATTTAAGAACATGTTTTCATATGATTGAAAATTGTCCTTCTTTCAACCATATCTGAGATTAAGATATGAAATTAACCTTTTCGCTTCATCTTAAATCTCATGAAGTCAGCTGAAGTTATAAAGATATGATCTTGATAGATTCTCTCATTCTGCATAAGTCTCAAAGTCTAGTCAAAGCAAATTTTATTCACAAAAATTTATTGAAAAGAAAATGACATAAAGCAGTAAAACAATTAAAGTACGAGTTCTGATCAGAAGTAATCAGAAATCATAGTCTTACTCCTTTGACTTGTACACTCCCCCTAAATTCATGCATCACAAAAATTTGTCAGTTAAGTAAAATGCAGAAATTAGATAAACTCCCCCTAAAAAAAATAATAACCATCTTTAATCTTCTCTTACTCACTCCCCCTGAGAACAACAACAACATGTTAAAGTGCAGGTATCCTTTCAAAATTAATGATAAAGAAATGATAAATTTTTTTTGGTATACAAGTACCACATATGCCGGGTCTGCAAGAGAAATCAGGAAACAACAATTTTAGGTACCCATTTAAAAATGGGTCCTAACAGATTAGAACATGATTTTGGTATACATTTTAATATGGATCCTCTTTTCCTTTGAAATTTTTTTGAAAAATTAGATTTAGAAGAATAAACATGATAATATCCAAACCAATCATTAGAAGTATGATGATAAGCAAAATCATTTCTCCGATAATGAAAAGATTTATTAGTAGTAGGAGATAACTGAATCAATTGCTTTATTGAATAACGCTTGTAAGAAGTTACAAGGTTTTGTTTAGGAGAAGCAAGTTGACCAACTACACCAATATCACTACTATCAGATCTATTACATGAGTTATCAGAAATTGATTCAGCTGTCTCATCATTCTTCCTTTTTGGTCGCCATTCAGTTCTTGCTTCCGACCGTTTCTTTCTTAAATCTGAAACAAAAGATTTAGATTGATTAGAAAAATCAGATTTCTGAGATTGATTTTTCTTTTGTTTACCAGTGTTGATCCGTTTCTGTGATTGATGTCTCTTATGTTTCTTACCCTTAGAATAATAATCAGCAGTCACAGAAACTGGTTCACCAACCTTAGTTGATGATTCACCAGTTTTAAAAACACTTGGTAACACTTTTCCATTTATAAGAAAAGTAGAATGATCTGGAAGGGAAGCATTAAAATCAAACATATCAATTTCCTTTATACACCCATCATCAGAATTGAGAAAATCATTTGCAGACGCAAATAATTCATCAAAGTTATCAGTTGAAGTTTGAGGTGCCTTTGAAACTTTAGAACACTTTGTTGATTTAGATTGAAAAACCGTGTTCTTTAAAACAGTAGAAAATACACTTTGTTCAATATCTACCAAAAGTCTTTCATCAGATAAAACATTTTCAAGTTCAACTATTTTGCTTTCAAGAATGAGTGGAGGAACATAAACTTTTGCAATTGTAGGTTTTGCCTCCATCTCAGAAACAAAATAACTAGCAAAATAGTCATTTGAAAGAACTTTTGCTGTTTCAGAAAGATAATTATCATTTAACTTTTCATAGTTAAACGGTAGTTGCATTTTCTTAACATTCTTTCTCTTTTCAGTTTCCTTGGCCTCAACTTCTTCTGGTAATTTGGTAACAAATTTGGGTTTTAAATGAGTATATTTACCAGCAACAACAAGAAAATCAAAATTATATAATGTTGGTTGTTTTCTGATGGATTTCTTTAAGTAATTAGAGTTTTCATAACCAAGACCCCATTTTTCCTTAACATCAACCTCATCATTAGGTGCATTAAGAAAAATAGTTTGATCTGTTTGACCTCTTGCATAAAGTTTGGCTTCCAGACCATTTACCTTCTTATTTAAGAGCTTGTTTTCAACCTGCAATTTATAAACAGTTAGTGCAGATTCTTTCTTCTCTAAATCAGACTTAAAAATTTTAGCTTCAAAATCAGAAATCTTCTTTTCAAAACAATCTACTTGAAGTTTAGAATCAGAAGCAGATTTGCGTAAAGAATCAATTAGATCTTTGTTCCCAATAACGGACTTATTAAGCTCAAAGATCTTGTTGTTTCTTTTCGCAACTCTGTCTTTTTCCTTTTTCAGTTTTGTTTGTAAGTCTTGAATCTCAACCATCATGGCTTCCATTTTGGTTATGAAATCTTTTTCAGTTAAGTGCATTACCTCATCAACTGCTTCATCATCTGAATTATCATATTTCACCTCTTTACCCATTAAGCATAGATGAGCAGCTTCTTCTCTCTCTTCCTCATCAGAATGGTTTAACCAATATTCATCTTCAGCCATTAATGCCCTGCCAGCTTCTTGTTGCTTGGCCAAGAGCAATTTGTTCTGATAATACTCTGAGTTGCGAACCTTTGGCTTACAACATTCTTTTGCATAATGTCCGAATTTGCCACAGTTGTAGCATTTGATCAGATCATTAGCCGTCTTCTTTTCAGTACTGGTGTAGTCATTCACAAACTTCTTCTTTTCTTCCGGTTTCTTCTCTACAAATTTGTTTCCTTCTACCCTTTCTCTGTGCTCATGGTTCTTGGAGCTGGACGAAGAGTATCTCTGAGAATTGGATCCCGGCTTCTTGTAAATTTTCTTTTGGAATGCTCGGGTCAGTAATAGCATTGCTTGCTTGAGACTTTCTCCGTCATCTCCATCAGATTCGGATTCTGATTCAGAACTTGAAACCACTATCTTCTTCTTTTTCTTATTCTCTTTCTTTTCTTTCTTCTACTCTCCGGCTACCAATGCTATGGGATCAGGAACTTTCTCTGTCTTCTTTTTCTCAACTCTTTTCTCTTCCACCTCCTCTTCATTCTGCCGCAACGTTTCATAAACCTCATGTAATGGAATGTCATTTAGATCCTTCATCTATTTCATCCTACGCGTAATCTTCTTCCATTCACGTTGTAGGATGCTCAGGAACTTGACATTGTTCTCAATCTGCTTCTTTTTCACTTTATTCTTAGACAGTTCATTCAGAAGCAGGACAAACCGTTCATAAGTGTCTTCTAAGCTCTCATATTCTTTGCTTTGAATTCCTCGTAGCTATTAATTCAGTTAGCCACTTTCATCTGATTGCCGACTTTGAAACCCATCATCATCTTTTGTAATTGATCCCACATTTTCTTAGCATTTGCCTTGTAGCTATCTATTTTGATGTAAATCTCATTCGGAATGCTCTGAAGTAGAAGAGATCTTGCTTGCTTATCTACTTTAAACCGACTTTTCTGTTCCTCAGAATACTGTGCAAAATCCATTGGAACTGTTCTCATCTTTTGTACTCTTTCCTCATCTCCATCCTCATTGTCTGAGGATTCACCATCAGGGATTTGAACAGTAGGTGGAATCATTGGACCTTCTGTAATTGAAAGTAGTATGTTCTCCCCATTCGCATGTCTATCCACAAAATCCAAAAATTTGTCTTTCCATCGTTCATATTCTCCTTTGAACAATACTGGAGGCTTGACATCAGTACCAATTGAAAGCGCGTCTTTGGAAGTCATCTTGTATGAACCTGTTTTGTAAAGATATGCAATAAGAAACTAGAAACTGATCGTTAGTCCAAATATGAAATCACAAGAATATAGAAAATTCAGAAACTCAGAAATTTTGACTAAGTGTTAAAACTCGCAAGGCACTATTTACTGAAAAACTCGCAGGCTTAAGCTTGCGTGTTTGAGAAACTCGCACGCAAAGGGTTGCGTGTTTTGACAAACTCGCAGATCACTGTAACTCGTAGATCGTTGAAACTCACAAGTGACTAATCACTATGAAACGCGCTAATAGAGACGTGCGCTTTTACAGAACTCGCAATACACTACTTGCGCGTTAGAGCAAACTCGCTAACCATGGCTTGCGCAAAACTTTGAAACTCGCTAATCACTGTTCGTGCAAAGTATGAAACTCGCTAACTGAAGTTCGCGCAAAGTTTGAAACGCGCTAGATGAAGGTGGCGCGAAATATGAAACGCGCTAGACGTTGGTTGCGCGAAACCCAAACTCGCAAGACGAAGGTAGCACGAAAGAATGAAACGCACTAATTGAAGCTCGCGCAAACTTAGAACTCGCAGGTGTTGCGCGTTCCATCACTTGGAAAATATTTTGAGAATTTTAAACTCGCAAGGGTTTGCGCGTTTGTCAGATCGCGTAAAGCACTATTTGCGCGTTTGCCTGTTAGCGCGTTCTTCAGATGAACTAACGCGAAACTTGGATCTTGCGCGTTCTTGGACTTTTTGTTGCGTGTTCTTGATCTGATCGACCAAAAATCACGTAAACTTGATTTATGGACCTGTTATTTGCACAATTTCTTCACCACATCATACGAAACACTATTACAACACAAAAATTTGACTAACAAACACAAATTGAACCATTTTGATTCACTTACAGTGCGTATGAACTCGTGACATAAAACTCAATAAAATCCAAAAATTTTAGAAAATTATAATGCGATTTACGAATTCAACTATGTAAACTCGATTGATTATACTCAACATATTTATGCTCTAACACTGAGTTTGATTTCCTGTTTACCACATCTTCAAAAGAATTAGTCAGCAATGACACGGTTCCACCTGAGACTGCATGCAAATATGATGAGTATGAATCGGATGTTGATCCATCAACTATACCATCAGTCTCAAATCCCATTGCTCCTAAACCTTTACTTGTTGAAGAGGTTGAAGAAGAAACTGTCATCACGAATGGACTTGTTTGAAAAATGGCAAAATGGAGTTTATTGAGAACATGACTGAAGAAAGGTTTTCTAAAATGATGAATGCTTCAGACTCTAATCCAGTTTCTACTTTAAAGGATTCAAATTCTGTGAGTGATCATACATCTGAATTGATGAAACAAATTGATATGTTGCAACAGTCTCTTGATGAGGTTGAAGATGAAAACTTTGATCTCAAATTTAAACTTGAAAAATCTTTGAAAGAAAATCAAGAGCTTTGCACAGAGATCAATGATTTGAAAATCTCTTTGTTTAAGAATGTTTCAAATGATAAACAGATGTTCAATGATCCAAGCTGGAAAGTAAGAACTAATCTAGAATCTGATGCTCCTGCAAAACCTTCAGATATTTACTCTGATTGTCCTAAATATCCACCTAGTATTTTTGAGAAGGGTGAGACTTCAAGTAACTCTAGAAAAGAATCACCTTCTAAGATAGAGAATAACAAGATTCATGTTTCTGTTTCAGATATAAAAGGAAATGGAGTGGAGGAGTAAGAAGAATAAAGATTATAGTTTGAATAAAAATGCTAGTTTGACTTTTTCTGTTGCAAACAGTTGTCCTACAGACAATGATATTTTGAAAAGTAATTCTTTTGATGGACATGAATGTCAGATTTGTTCCAATAAATCTAAATTTATTACTTTTGCTCGAAAGAATCTATACTGCAAACACTGCTGGGATAATTCTTTCAAATACTACTCCACTCCTAAGTCCAAAAAGAGTAAAAGAAAAGCTAAACTTAATCTTAATTCCAATATTTCCTCACAACCCAAAGTGTTTCGTGCTAAGGTTACCAATCCTAGATCTAAAAAGCATTTTCAGGAATTAAATGTTAAAATGGTTTGGAAATGGGTTCCAAAACCCCGATATGAATGGAATGTGAAAGTTAAACCTGCTGATATTCCTGAGTTGATTGAAGCTAACAGTGAAGGACCCATTTTGATATGGGTACCTTAACAAAACTAATTGTTTCTTGTGCAGGCCTATCGAGTGTGGGTGATAGATTCCGGCTGTTCACGCCACATGACAGGATTCAAGCACCTCCTATATAACTATGTGGAGGAGCCTGCTGAAGCAGTTAGGTTTGCAAATTCAGAAGTAGAAGGAAAGGTCAAAGGATACGGAATGCTGGATAATGGAGTTGTGAAGATACAGAGGGTGTTATATGTTGAGGGTCTTGATCATAATTTGTTCAGCACTAGTCACTTCTGTGACATGAAATATCAAGTTCGCTTCACAACATCTCATTGCTATCTAGAGGATCCAGATGGTTACGAAGTCTTCAGAGCTGAACGCCATGGAAATCTATATTATGTAGATTTTCCGACACTGTTTGCCACACGTCCAGTATGCCTATTAGCCAAAGCAACTAAAGCACAATCGTGGACATGGCATCACCGCTTGTCTCATCAGAATTTCAGATCAATAGCCAAGCTACAGAGATAAGGTCTGGTCAAAGGTCTACCAGAAATGAGGTTTGAGAAAGACTCACTATGTTCTGCATGTGAGTTGGGCAAAATGAAGCGAAGCTCATTCAAGTCCAAAACTGAATCATCAACCTCATCTGCACTAGAACTTATTCATATGGACCTTTGTGGCCCAATGAGAACATCGTCTATCAACGACAAGAAATACGTCTTAGTAATGATAAATGACTATTCAAGGTATACATGGATCGAGTTTCTTCGCAACAAGTCAGATGTGCCAGAATTGATTATCGCTTTTATTAAGCGCATTCAAGTACGTCTTCAATTGCCAGTCCAAACTCTTCATAGTGACAACGGCACGGAGTTCAAGAATGACACTTTGGAGAGTTATCTTATCTCTGTGGGAATCTCACATAACTTCTCCGCAGCCTACACTCCACAGCAGAATGGCATTGTTGAACGGAAGAACCGCACTCTTGTTGAAGCTGCTCGTACTATGCTTGCATATTCTGATCTACCCATGTATCTTTGGGCTGAGGCAGTCGCGACAACTTGCTTTACTCAGAATCGTACCATTGTGGTCAAACGTTTTGATAAAACAGCATATGAGTTGATCAACAATCGTAAACCTAATATCAAATTCCTTCGTGTTTTTGGTTGCAGGTGTTACATTCTACGAGAACGTCAAGGTTTATCAAAATTTGATAAGAAAGCGGATGAAGGATATCTCGTTGGATACTCCCTGACATCCAAAGCTTATCGAATCTACATTATTCGAACCAAGACGATTGTTGAAAGCATGAATGTCTCTTTTGATGAGAATTCTACTCGGACTTCTGGACACAACGGTTCAGAACTCGGACTCAAAAACAAAGATTCTATTCACTCCAGAATAGAACCAGCGTCTAAAGAATCTACTTCTTCTAACTCTAACTCTACTTCACCTGAGTTAGATTTGCTGTTTATTGATGCCTTTGATGATATTTGTGCAGATTTTGACAAAGGCATATCAACATCAACACCAAGCTCGGAGGTCCCTACTATTTCTGAAGACATGTCTGGACCGTCCGAAGATATCACTGAAACTGCATCTCCATCAGGTACAACTAAACCGTTAGTTTCTGACTCTACTAATGTTGAATCTGTCTCTGCATATATTCCTTCTGGACATGAAGTCACAAGTACTTCAACCGCTATTCCAAAAACTTCAGTATCAGAAACACCAGTACAAGATGTCCCGAGTACATCTGTGGATCTACGTGCTGTGCATGATGAATATAATGCATCAAATACGCAACAAACAGTTGAATCCTTACCAAGCACACATCGTGGGACTAAGGATCATCCCCTGCATAACGTTATAGGTGACGTACAAGCTGGTGTCACGACACGGTCAGCGTCAGCTAATTTCTGCATTTTTTCAAGCTTCCTTAGTTCCCTAGAACCAAAGAAAGCATCAGAAGCTCTACGTGATCCCTTCTGGATTTCTGCTATGCAAGACGAGCTTCTGCAATTCGAACGGAACAAGGTTTGGCGATTGATCCCACCACCTAAAGGTAAAACTGTTATTGGAACTAAGTGGGTATTCAAAAACAAGAAAGACGAGGCAGGAGTAGTTGTGAGAAACAAAGCTCGATTGGTTGTAAAAGGGTACTGTCAACAGGGTATTGACTATGATGAAACATTCGCCCCTATTGCAAGGATCGAAGCCATCAGAATCTTCTTAGCATATGCAGCGCACAAAAACTTTACAGTCTATCAAATGGACATAAAGTCAGCTTTCCTAAATGACGTTCTGCATGAGGAGGTCTACGTGGCACAACTTGAAGGTTTCATTGATCCTCATCACCCTGATCATGTCTACGTGTTAGACAAAGCACTGTATGGTCTCAAACAAGCACCAAGAGCCTGGTATGAAACTCTAACTAAATTTCTCCTAGCTTCTGCTTTCAAGAAATGTACGGTTGACACCACCTTATTTCTCAAAAGGCAAGGTAAGGACTTGATTCTCATTCAGATTTATGTTGACGACATAATATTTGGGTCGACAAATCAGAAATTTTGCAAGAACTTTTCTAAAATCATGGAAACAAAGTTTGAAATGTCGATGATAGGTGAGTTAAATTTCTTTCTTGGCTTACAAGTAAAGCAATTATCCGAAGGCATTTTCATCAATCAAGCTAAATATATAAAAGACATGTTAAGAAAGTTCAATATGTCAGATAGTTCAGTCATGAAAACACCAATGGCTACTGGTACACTCTTAGATGCAGATCCCTCTAGTAAACCTGCAGATCAAAAGGTGTATCGTAGTATGATTGGTTCTTTACTTTATCTGACTGCAGTTGCCCAGATATAATGTTTGCCACATGTTTTTGTGCGAGATATCAGTCTAATCCTAAAGATTCGCACTTTAATGCTGTTAAGCGAATCCTTAGATATCTCAAAGGCACTCCTAATTTAGGCCTTTGGTATCCAAAGGATTCTCGTTTTGATCTAACTGCCTTTATAGATGCTGACCATGCAGGATGTAAGCTAGACCGGAAAAGCACCTCTAGATCATGTCAATTTATAGGTGACAAACTTGTGAGTTGGACCTCAAAGAAACAAAACTGTGTTTCAACATCAACGGTTGAAGCTGAATATGTAGCTGCTGCTAGCTGCTGTTCACAAGTCCTCTGGATGAAGACACAGTTAAGTGACTTTGGGTACAACTACAAGCGTGTTCCTATTTATTGTGATTCCAAGAGCGCAATCGCCATAACAGCTAACCCGGTTTAGTATTCAAAGACCAAGCATATAGATGTACGCTATCACTTCATCAAAGATCATGTAGAAAAATGTGATATCGAAATGCACTTTGTTCAAACTGACTTCCAGTTAGCTGATCTTTTCACCAAGCCGTTGGATGAAAAGAGGTTCCAGTTTCTAATCAGCAAACTTGGTATGTTGAACATGTCTTCTTAGACCTTACTCATGATTCGAGGGGGAATATTCTAAATCTAATCTTGTTATTCATATATTTATTCTTCAACTGTTGCTAACAATAGAGGAATCATTTTCACAAATGATTACCATAATTTTTTTATGTGCAGGATAGTTCAAGTGACAATGGCTTCTAATCACATCTGATTAGAACCCACACTTCAGTGCTTTGTTTTTCTATTCATTAAAAAAAACAGTCTTCAAGTTGAGGGGGAGCTTAATTGTCAAAGAGCTAAATTGACAATACAATCTCTTTTAGTTTGAGAGGGAGAATAGCATTGTCTAACACCTTATGTTTTGACTGCTCCAAATTTTTATTCTTCATGTGTAACTGTATTCCTTTGTGTTTACATGTACAAAAGGCTGTTGAACAACACATTCTTTTAGGAAATTACATGGGATTTAATGTGTGAGCTTAACTGAACTTCCATGGATTCATGATAACCAGTGTTTCCTACCCAGGAAGTATTCCCTAAGTGATTGAGGGGAGAGGGGTCAAAAGAATTGAGTGTTGGTGTGTGAAGAGGTAAAATGGAAAAGAGAGATTGGTTAGAAGTGAGATTTAAAAGATTAAAAGAAAGAGGGTGAGAGAACATAGTAAAAGAATATCCGACTCTGCACCAAACTTCTTTCTGAGTCGGGCAGCCACATTATATGTTGTTTCACATTTCTTCATGAACGACATTGAAAAAGGCAACTAGCCCATGCCATCTCTTGCATATAACCCCACCAGCTACTCATTCTTTTCTCAAAAAGAGAATGTTTCACATTTTCTGGGGACGCAACACATACACTATTGGTTCTTCACTTGGAAGTTACCCATATTGAACAAGAAGGAAAGTTGCCCCACCTTCAACCCTTTCTCATGCACATTGAGTCTTGTATAATTTGTTGCTGTCTCAACAAGTTTACAAACTTTGAGCCTAAATTGAAAAGAAATCATCGGTGCTTAATTCTTTCATACACATGCACGAGCACACAGAAATTTGTTTTCTGTCAGAACGTTCATAGATAACTATGTGTTATTCGATGATTGAATGGAAGTCCTGGGGAGCCAACATCAAAACCAACTCCTTATATAGTAACTTTGTGTTACTCAATAACTGTGTGTTACTGACAGGCATTCCAAACTGAATCATTTGTTGATTCAGGGTTACCATATTTTTTCTCATTTGAATCTGAAAAGATTGAAATAATCACTATTTCCATTTGGAGAGACAACTCTTATTTCCACACAGGGATATCTACATGAAGACTAAGCTTAACCGTTGAATTGGGGGAGAAAATTCCTACCTTGTTTTGCTAAGTTTTGATGATGCTGATTCTCACCATTCATCAAAAAGGGGGAGAATTCAAAGAGAAAGAAGATACAAGAATTTTCAAGATTTTTACTGAAGACTGCTAAAGAATTCAAAGATATCAAAGTGTCTGAGCTTATTTGATCATCTGAAGGACACTTCATTTAAAAGAAAGAGGAAGATGAAGACTGTATCTGAAGTTTTCAAGAGAAGTGAAGACCCGAAGACTATTGACAATTTTTTTTAATCTTGAATCTAAAGGGGGAGATTGTTGGATCAATAATTGTATTCAAGATTAAAGTTAATAAGGGATCTAGTTTATAATAGTGTTTAATACTCTAGGGGTATTTTAGCTATTAGGTAATACTGATTAGGTAATGTTAACCTAAGTATAAATAGGATTTATTCTCTAGTTTTAGGTTAAGTCTTGTATGTATCGAAATTAAGGAGAAAAGAAGAGGTCGTATATTCTCTGTATTCTACACGCCCAAGGTACCAAGAACACACACACGTATTCATTGATTAATCAAGAGATCGTTGGTATGTTAATCTGATTTATCTATCTCTTGTTCTTATTGTGTTGTGTGATTGTTTATCAACTAGTAATATGGGGTTTAACATTGAACGCCCAATTACTCCACCCTCTTTATATACGTATATTTTTCAATCTATTCTCCATCTCTAAATAACTTATTTGTATATATGCTAAATAAATGTGAAAACACACAAATTGAGAAAATTAATTGATTTAAGATTTATGAAGTATGGATAAATTATACCTAATGGTTGATGATGAAAAAGAAAATGAGTAGGCTAGAGAAAGAAGTTAGGAGAATATTATGATGTACCGAAATATCAACCTGACCAACCCGACTAACCCGACCAACCCGCACTGTTTGGGTTGAGTTGGGTTGCACTTTGTTTGAGTTGGGTTGGGTTGTGATTTTTCAAACCGCAAACATTAGATTATGTTGTTCAAATGTCTTCAACCCAATCAACCCAACCAGTGAATACCCCTACTTATAATCCTTCATGCAATATTGTGAAACAAAAAGCGTCAATTTCTTAATATACACTCAAATGACTGATATATATGGCCGCAAGGCGCCAACAATGTTTTTTTTTTGGAAAAAAAGCCGTAAACGATGTTCTTAGCAAATAGATTAAAAAAACAACCTCTGAAGTTTTAGCGACTAGAGGAATAAATGAAGCATAAAAACCAACTCTCAGGAGACTTGTAAAGAACAAAAACATGAAACAAAATCAAAATCAAAAAATATTTAACAAAAAGATCAAGAAAAAATATTTACCAAATGAATAGGCACCAGTGTCTCAATTTTTCTGAATGTATTATTATACTCGTATTTGTATTAAAACTATAGATCATTTGAAATTAGTAACAAAATATAAAATTTCGCATCATATTAAAAACATTATATAGGTCTTCATTGAGGTGGGTTCATAGGTTGGGTTATATGGGTCCCAAACACAAGTAAAATTAGGTCTCAAAATTTTGAGGTCCTTGTTCAAAAACCAAGATTTAACATGCTAATAGAGGGTCATGTGAATAGGCGATAGCATTTTTGAAAGAAAATATAGTAACCAACCTGATTAGCATACAATAGAAATCGAATCAACTTATAGGGAAATCTAACAACATGTACTTCTATGTTAGGGAAGCATTGTTCTTGTTAAATTAGAATTCGAGCCACAAAAAAACGAGGATCTTGGCCATGAATGAGAAAAATCTTTTGTAGTAGATAAATCAATCAATATCAATATACATGGATCGTGTTAGAAGAAGAGTAAATGAGAAGGTAAGAAGGGATCTTAAACATTGACACTGTTACTCTCAAATCAACCCATGAATCACGCTTGATACAAAAAATTCTCGGTCCATCTCATTTTGGTGCATCTCATCCTAAGGTGGGATCCATTCTCATCCTTCTCACCATAACTTTCATTCTCACCGGAACCCAACCATATATATATATATATATATAGAGAGAGAGAGAGAGAGAGAGTCAGGCACCACGTAAAAAATCACATGTGATTCACACGACTTTGCCCTGTGACTTGAAGATGTGGACAAAGTTGCCCGCACACCTTTTTTCGACCATTAATGTAAAATCACATGTGATTTGGCTGTTTTCGTATCCTCTTAAATAGTTATGAAGAAATTTATGAGAAGATAAATGAAATGAATTCAACTGGAACAAACCAAGGCTTTTATAGCCACAACCTAAAGAAGGAAAAACAACTAATAATTACAAGAGATCACAAAGGATTTCAAAGCAACTAAAAAAATACTAGGAGCCATCCCTTATCAGCAACAATAGCCAGAGGTACGAGTAAGAAGCAACACTGAGTAGGGAAAAGATATGGACCATACTGAGTAGTGGAAATAGATCTGGACCATACTGCTACAATAGTAGAGAACTTACTATAGCAGTATGAATCTTAACACTCCCCTTCAAGCTGGATCAAGGGAGTTAGTTGATCCAAGCTTGGAAAGAAGTCTTTCAATATTGAGTGGAAGCAAGAGATTTAGTAAATAAATCTACAAGTTGGTCACTAGACCTTGTAAAGGCAGTCTCGATAAGCTTTGACTGAACTTGATCTCTGATAAAATGACAGTCCACTTCAATATCTTTGGTTCTTTCATGAAACACCGGATTTGCTGCAATATGCATAGCAACTTGATTGTCAAAGTGAAGAGTGATGGGAGCATTGCTTGTGATACCTGGATCTTTTAACAAAGCCTTCAAAAAGATTAACTCACAAGCAGTTAAGGCCATGGCTCTGTATTCTGCTTCGGCACTTGATCTTGCAACAATAGTTTTTTTTTTTACTTTTCCAGTAACAAGGTTTCCACTTATGAACGTACAATAACCTGTAGTAGATTTTCTATTTAGATGATTTCCTGCCCAATCTGAATCACAATATCCTTCCAATTTAAAGTGACCTTGCTTCTTCATGATAATGCCCTAACTAATAGTTCCCTTGAGATAACGAAGGAGCCTCTTCACAATGTAAAGATGATGATTTGTTGGTGAATGCATAAATTGACTAACCAAACTAACAGTAGAGGTGATTTCCGGTCAAGTTATTGTGAGGTAAATGAGTTTACCCACAAGACGTTGGTACTGTAACACCCCAAAATCTTGGCAAACACTCTAGTCTTGTTCCTCCCAACTTGTTAGTTAAAGACACCCTTTATGTTGTTTATAATAGTTTATTTGTTGGTTTAATCGATCCATGATTGAATTTTTGGAATAATTGGCCGATCAGTGCAAGTTGGTGACTGTGACCGACAAAAATGCCAGGGTCACAGTCGCAGTGTCATCGTCACCCGCGTCTAACCTTATATGGTACATATTTCGTGAGTATATCGTCGGGCCACACTCACACTGTCAAGGTCATGGAGAAGGGGAGGGCCATGGTACCATCCAAGCGACAATGCCCTGCGATTGTGCCATGGCATAGTCGTTGGGGAATTGTCGCAAGCGGCCAGACAGGATTTAAAGCTCATATCAGATTTTTTAGAAATGGAGCATTCATTTTAGACTTGTTATTTTGGGGCGATTTTCTCTCTTCTATTGGGCGATTTTCACTCCTACTCATCTCTCTCTCTTAATTAATTACTAAGTAAAGATCCAAGACGTAAATGCTCTTCTTCTAGAGTTCTAGTGTTCTCCAAATTAAGGAAAAGCTTAAAGTGTTTGGCAAGCTTCAAGTCACCAACTCTATTGCTAGGGTCTCAACATCTTTATAGGGTTTCACCATTTTTAGTTTTCCCTTACAAACCTACTAGGTGAGTTCATTTCGTATGTATCTCTATCACTATACTTATTTCATGAGGTTATTAATTAATATGTGATTTTAACTTGAGGTTTTGACCTAAAATCATAATTATGGGCTTTGGGGGTATATTTGACCTAAAATGGTTTCCAATATTTGAGTATGGTAAAGACTAGCATATTTAGGTGTTTGATGCATGTGATAAATCTATGATGTTATGGAGTAAATTTGGTGGGTTTATCTTGTTAACTAAATTTGGGTCATCTGGGTATTAAATGCATATTAAGATAATAAGAAATATCTATGTGTTATGAAATCTTGGTATGTTCTAACCATGTACATATGAGTATATGAGTATGTTGTAACCGAATCCTTATGCATGAGGATTTGATGAGTTATATGATGATATTGAGAATGCCCATTGTTTGGGCACTAGAGAGTAGACACTAAAGGACTGTTTGGGTTCTTGAGGTGAAACTTGTCTAGAGTAGGCACTAAGGTTCAACAATCCTTGAGTTGTAACTCTTTGGAGTAGACATTAATGGTGATGAGAGGGTTTGAGGTGATGCCAAAGAGGTATGTGCATTAAAACCAGAACCTGAGGTGTAGTCCGAGTAATATCAATAAGTGACCTCACTCACGTGTTCCCGTCACCTTGATGGAAACGGGTCTCCCCCGTCATCGAAAGATGAAGCTTGTGTATATATTCAGGTGTGGCACATCGTGTAGACATGTGGTTCATGGTAATACGCTACCATTGCATAACGGATAACATTAAATTATGTAGTACTGTTTTCATAATTATATACTTGTGTATGATCTCACTAGGCTTCTAGTCCAATACTTGTTCTTTGTGTACATGGTATACAGGTCACACTAGTGGCGGATCTAGGACTGTTTGAGATGTCGATCGGTGCCGTTAGGAGCATCTAAGGCGTGAGCTTTTGGGAAGCTTATGAGAGAAGGATTCTTTTGGAGACATAGTGACACCCATAATAATATAGTCTTCTAGCAACTAGATTAATTAGGTTATTATTTATATGTCTCATTTGTATTGATGGTAATTTATGTACAAACTTTCCCATCTTGGGTTTAAGTTGTCTATAACATTGAAAGCTTTATGTCGCTTACATTAGTATTACCCTATTTACGTCGTTTAAAAATTTATGGTGTTACAAGTTGGTATCATAGCTCTAGTATAAGTGAACTAGGTATGAAAGTAGGATACCTAGACTTAAGTTGAGACATTAAATTATGATTTGTGAGAATTGGGTAGAAACTCTAAGAAAGGGAGAGTATAGAGTCGACGGAAAATGCACTAATTGAAAGTTGTAATGAATATAACGAGGATTCTTATGTATAATATGTTCATACTCTCACTTAGCTAATATTATTATGAATGTGTCAATACGTGAGCATAGTTGGCTTCACTATTATTGCAATAATTGATGAATGTAGTAGTACATTTCATATTGTATTCATATATGTTTGATCTCTCATCCTCATTCTCGTATGTGGCAGACTAAGATGGTAAACATGCGAGGTAGATCAGAAGCACAAGTAGATGGTCATGAGGCGAGTGCATCTACGACCGATCAGATAGAAAGAGTTGAGGCAACTGTGATCCCACCTATAACAACATTGCTGGGCAGAGGGCCTGAGCATGTACCAAGGGTCAACCTAGTCTCATTTAATCCGGTTATGCAAAAAGTGAATCAGCAAACTGAAGTGTTAGCCAGCGTAGTGAAAGTGGTAAACACGACAATGGAGAAACAACAAAAAGTGTTCATGAAGATGCTGGAGAACCGGGATACCAGTAATTGAATGCATGAGACCATAACCGAGAATATCGTGGCGGATTCCGGGGTACTAGAAATGTTATCAAGATCGAAGACCAAATTAACAACGATATTAGAAGGGGTGAAAGAACCTGCTCCTATAAGACATTTCTGTCCAGCAAGCCGCGAAAATTCACGAGAGTCGACGATCCAATTTCATGCATGAATTGGTTACAAGAGATCGAGCAGGCCTTTGATTCTAGCGAGCATGGGGAGGGGCAAGAGGTGAAATTTGCCTCTCAATTGCTGAGGAGTTCGACTCTTAGGTGGTGAAAATTCACAAGGAACCGCTATTGTTCAACTGTTGACTTAGGAAATCTTCAAGAAAAGGATTATGGACGAGTATTGCAATGAGAGGGCCATTTGACCGAATTAAAGATGGATTCCAGGCACTAAAGAAAGGGAACATGTCAGTAACGGAATAATCCAAATCATTCGTGGAGAAACTAGACTTGGTGGGGCATGTGGCCCAGAATGAAAAGAGAGAGTCAAGGCCTATCTCAAGGGCTTACCTACGGACCTGAAGGAAATGGTCCGAATCTTGAAGGCCTCCACACTTCAAGAAACGATTGAAGAGGTGCAACTTTTGGAAGATGCCTACGCTCAAGCAAACAAGGAGCAAGTAGCAATGGGGGAGAAAAGAAAGTGGAAAAGCCCACATAGTTAGTTCAAAAGACCAAAGTGGTCCCTAGCGAAAAGGGATGGATACACGGAGAGAAGTAAAATGGTGTCCAAAATGTAAGAGCAAACATTTCGGCTCTTGTAATTCTAGTCCGATTGTATGCTTAAAATGTGGGAACATGGGACACACCGGTCATGTTTGCTCCATTAAGGGGACAGTTTTCTATGAATGCAAGGATATAGGTCACATGAGGAAGGAGTATCCTAAGTTGAGGGACAACTCGAGGGGATAAAGTACGGGAAATAAAATAAGGAAGGAAGCTACTCCGAGAGTGCAAGGAAAGGATTTTCAGATGACAACCGAAGAAGAGAAAGAGACCACCGATGTGGTGTCGAGTACGTTCTTACTTAACTCCATACCTGCTAGAGTACTTTTTGATCACGATGCAAACCTCTCTTTTGTGGCAACCTCCTTTCGCAAATCTATGAATATGCCTCCTTGTTCTCTTAGTGATGCCTTAGTAATAGAAGTAGTGAATGGTGAGCAAGTCATTTTACGTGAAGTTCTTGAAGGTTGCCATTTGGATATTGGAGGCGAGCGCTTTCCGATAGATTTTCTCCCAATGGCTATCAGCGGTTTCGATGTAGTGATAGGAATGGATTGGTTGGTAAAGAACCATGCCGAGATTCTTTGCTCAAAGAAACTCATCATAGTACCCATAGTAAATGAGGATTTTGTTCTTTCCTACGGGGAGAAGAGAAAAGGTGAAGTGACTCCTCTATTAAGGCACAAAACTACCTATCAAATAAGTGCTCCTCATTTCTAGCCTATGTGGTAGACGCCAAGGCAGAAAATAAGAAAGTATGGGGTGAAGATTGTCAAAGAATTTCAAGAAGTTTTTCCTGATGATCTACCTGGATTACCGCCCGATCGACAAGTGGAGTTCCACATCGACTTAGTTCCGAGAGCGGCACTGTTAACTCGTGCACCGTATCGTCTTGCAATGACAAAAATGCAAGAGATGATGAACCCGTTACAAGAGTTTCTAGAGAAAGGTTTTATGTGGCCAAGTTCATCACCATAGGGAGCTCCAATACTATTCGTCAAGAAAAAGACGACACAATGCGAATGTGCATCGACTACTATGAGCTGAATAAGGTGACCGTGAAGAAAAAATACCCACTTCCGCGGATCAATGACTTATTTTATCAATTGCAAGGAGCAGGATGTTTTTCCAAGATAGATCTTCGTTCGGTGTATCACCAAGTGAAAATGAGGGAAGAAGATGTCTCGAAGACAACATTTAGAACGCGGTATGGACATTATGAGTTTTTGGTTATGCCGTTTGGTCTAACCAATGCACCATCCGTATTTATGGACTTGATGAATCTAGTTTCTCATCCCTTCTTGGATAAATCCATCATAGTGTTTATCGATTATATTCTTGTCTACTTTAAGGATGAAATGGAGCATAAACAACACCTATGAGAGGTGTTGGAAATACTAATAAAAGAGGAGCTCTACGCTAAATTCTTGTTGGGTCTGAAAAATGCTAAGTCTGGTTAGTACTGCTAAGCATTGAAGATTACTACTGTTGAAGATATTAGTGCTGCTATCTGAAGATTTTAGTACTGCTAGAAGTATTACTACTGCTTAAAGGTATTACTACTGCTAGTAGTTAGTACTACTTAAAGAGTTATTACTGCAAGTTAGAAATTACTACTGCAAGCATGTTAGTACTGCTGAGAATGAAGATATTGCTGAAGATTAATGCTGCTTATGATGATAAAGATGGATTGGTTGCTTAAAGCGTAAGACAAGGAGATTGAAGTTAATCATGGAATGTATTATGAAGATTATTGTTTCTTTTGAGATTATCTTGTAAATCTGTTTTGTATATATAGATACATAGATATACAGAGATATACGTTTTTGTTCTAGAGAGAATTAGCCTCAAGATTCTTAGTAGTCCTTTCTTTAGAGAAGTATTGAACGCTGTTGAGCTTGTTCAACAGATTGAGGCTTTGGTTGTAATCATTAAGTTAATTCAATATAACTTGTGATTTGCTCCATATACTGTTTCTTTGATTTATTGTTAAAGTGTTATTCTGCAACTTCTTTAACAAAGTTTCTAAGTGTTTAATTAAATTCTTGTTTAGAATTTCGATCCTGACAAGTGGTATCAGAGCCAAGGAACCCAGAAAGCAATAATCATCATGGATGGATCACATGAAAGTGTTCTTGTTTCAAAGGTTCCCATGCTCAAACCTAGTGAGTTTGACATGTGGAAAATCAGGATCAAGCAGTATATCCTTCTTAAAGATTACTCAATGTGGGATATCATTGAGAATGGTCCCTCCAATGAAGGAGAGATGGGAGCAGATGGAAAGAGACCTCCACCAAAGACTGATGGAGAAAGAAAAATGAGGCAGACTGAGATGAAAGCCTTGAGCACTCTGCTCTTGGCAATTCCTAATGAATACCAACATCAGTTTTGCAACTATGCTGATGCCAGAATCTTGTGGAATGCTCTGGAGAATAGGTTTTCAGGTACCAAAAGCACTAAGAGAAATCAGAAAGCTATTCTCAAGCAACAATATGAAAACTTCATGTCAACAAAGAATGAGTCTATGACTCAAACCTTTGATAGGTTCAACAAGCTGAGTGGAGAATTGGCCACTGTTGGTGTCAAGATGAACCAGGATGATGTCAACAGAAAGTTTCTAAGATCTCTTGGTGAAGGAGGTTTCTTGGTCCTTGTTGTGGATCCAAAAAAACTTCCACGTCCACCACCCACAAGTTTCGAACACTTTCTCTTATTGTATCCCGGTTCTCGGCATTCGAAGCATACCGGACCCCGAATAGGGCAATCTCGGATCGCATGGCCTTTCCTACGGCACTTCGCACACTCAACGGAACCCGACTGAGGTCTCGGGTTTCATGGGCCGTAATGTTTGGTCTTGCACTTATGGCACCACCTTGCTTCGTGTCAGGAGTCTCCAAACCTCCCACCCACAAATGGTCTTAAGTGACGAATTAACCCAGATGGCCCTTCCCACTTCCTCTTGTCTCCGATCTGACTCCTCTCCTCCTTCCCTTGAGCAATGTCATCCTCTACGAAGAATGACTCTTCAATTGCTTCCTCTAGCATCGATACCTTGGCGTTCCTCACCGCCGTCTTCATCTCGGCCGGAAATCCCAACTGGTAGGCCTTAATCTTCATCTTTTCATCGGGAGCCAGATGCTCCACCAAGCTCAACTTCTCCAAGAATTGCTTCGAGTAATAAAAAATGGTCATACTTCCCTTCTTCAGATTACGGAATTCCAGCTCGATCTTGTCTAAACTCTCTCACTGCAATACTTGTCTAAGATTTTCTTCTTGAATGTTGGCCACGAGAGTTTGGCCAACACTTCGGAAGTAAGAGAAGATCGGGTGAGATTCCACCAAGTTAGGGACTCGCTCTTTAGCAAGTGAGAGGCGAATTTGACCCTTTGAAAGAAATCGCACTCGCTAGCCTCAAAGGCCATCTCTATCTCACGGATCCAGTACATGCAACTGACGGGATCGGTGGTACCTGCAAATTCTAGCTGTTTGCAACCCAGAAAAGTCTTGTATGTGCATCCCGTCTTTCTTTCTTTGTCTCGGTTTATAACGTGTTCCTCAGTACCAACGACATTCACTCCACATTTCGACCCAATCACGGCATTTTCCGCCACCGTTTCGGGTCGTCGGTGGCTAGCGTCACGGTCCTCCAAAAGCTTTATGAAGAATTCATGTTGTTGTGCCATAGCCGAGTTCATGGCTTGCATTATGCTATCCCTTATTCGGGTTTCGAGGGTCACCTCCTCTATGATTGGGTTGGCGGAGGCAATGTTTACTCGCGGGATTTGTTCGACTCCTCCGCCCAAAATAGTGGGTATGGGAGGACCCACGGCGGTCACGACCAAGGGAGGTTGGTCGGCGGTAGATTCGTCCTCCACATTACCCTCTCGTAGGGTTGGTAACCTGCTGCGGGTATTTACCATGATTATCTGCCACACACACAAGAATGAGGTGGAGAAAAAGTGAGTTTAAACTCAAAGGTATGTACTTATACATTCGTTAATTATCATAACAACAGTCAATCAAGTAGGCTTACGTAACGATACATTCATAATAACATTAGATAAGTGAAATAATGAACGGAATATACACAAGGATTCTTACCACCATCATCACAACTCTTAATTAGCGTAGTTCCGTAGATCCTAATACTCTCCCCACCTATGACTTTTACCCTAAGGTGGACAACCTATTATTAACGCTTACAACTTAAGTCTAGATACTCTAAGGTCGATACCTAGTTCACTTAAACTAAAGCTCTGATACCAACTTGTAACATCCCAAAAATTGGAATAATAAAATTTTCGGAAAAGTAGAAATATGGTATATTGAAATTGTCAAAGCATCGAGCCTCCCAAAAAGGGGAATGAATAATCACCTGTTTAGACAGGTTAAAATTCAATGTAATGGAAATGACAACCTACTAATCTAATTTCACATGGAACGAGATTACAACTCTGGTGTCACCCAATACTTCCAAAAGAATTAAAATCTTTTACGTGTCGGTGTCCCAAAATAATTCCTCCCCAAACTCACTCTAATCCTCTGCTAAACCTTCTTAACATCGGCCCCGCTTGATCCTGAGATACACATCGACTCCAAACAAGTGTAAAGCCAAAAAGCCTAGTGAATTTGAACAATTAATCGCAATTCCATAATGAATATAAGCATATGACACTTAGCATTAAAGTCCCACTTTGTGGAGTCAATGGGGGAGACCCATAGCACCAATCAAGTTCCACCCAAAGAGTCGATACACCTTGATATCGACTAACATGAGCGACATCCAAAAGTCTTGACACATCCGAGGACTACAACCATGGCATTACCTCGAATGGCGGAGATCAAGGTACATACCCACACGGTGGCACCCAAGACTATATTCTCTTAGTGTCTACTGACTTGGTTCGTCCAACAATACCATTAATAGGCCTCAAAGTACTTTGGTCCACCATAAATGTACATAATACCAATCATAGGTAATCATATTAGACCATAAGTTCAACTCATCATGTAAATTCTACATATAGGGTTTGTACACATCCCCCCCCCCTAATATACTCATATTCATATGTAAGGTGTAAACAAGTATAAGGCTACTAATTTTTATTCTTTATAGTTAAGTGAATAACTACCAAGGAAACCCCTTATCATTTAGGCACCACATAAATCACCTACTCAAGTTAGGTCAAATCCTTCACATAACCATTTCTTCAAGATTTGTCAAAATGAAGGAGTTTCCACCAATATGAATGACTAAAGAAATCCCCAAGCAATCATTCAATACAACTTTCCATACATACATGGATTCATAAATTTCATACCCATGTAAACCTAAGACTTGCAATTAGAGAGTAATATATGAAAATGCAATGGTAGCAACAAGAAGCATAAAATGATGTCCATCTAGTTTAATAAAAGGGTTTAGAAACTCACTAACTAGGTTTTTAAAAAAAAACCTAAAAATCTTACAAACCCTAGAAAAGAAGATGTTGGAAGAGGAAGATGCTTAAGAGGCTTGAAATCGTGGTTGGAACCTTTGGTTGGTGACACTTGATTATTGCATTAAATGTAGTGAAGGTAATCTTGAGTGCTCTAGGTCTAATATGGAAAGGTATTTAG
This sequence comes from Arctium minus, assembly GCA_954870635.1. NCBI lineage: Eukaryota > Viridiplantae > Streptophyta > Magnoliopsida > Asterales > Asteraceae > Arctium > Arctium minus. The sequence continues at coordinate 67,723,067 of OX941092.1, read as the reverse complement.
TGAGGAGAGAGTTTGTATGAGAGTAGATGAGAAAATAAATAAAGAGTATGGTTGAATCCCCTTTTAAGTCGCACAGGGGTCGTGCACGAGCAGCTGCGCGGGTGGACTCGCGCAGAGAGGCGTGCTAGTCTCTGGATTCGTGAGAGGACTAAACCTCGCATGGTTCATGGCGCGGCTCCACTCGCGCGGCCATCCGCGCGGGACACTGTTCACTTCACTCTTCCTTGGTAGAATCGGGTGTTACAATATGTTCCAAAGTATTCATCATAAAAATGTTAAAATAATAAATCCAAATCATTAGGATGAGATTTTGATGTAGAAGCATGATTTGGATTAGTTGGTTTTTGTACAGGTCATGAACTGACTTGTTCAGAAGCTAACACACCAGATAAAACGGGTTCTGAACCGACATGTTGAGAAGCCAAATCAGCTAATTCTTCAAAAGATACGTTTATGCTTTTGACAACATATTTTGTTTGTTTATTGTATACTCTGTATGCGGCTGATTCAGACGAGTATCCGATGAAGACTACTTCATCCGCTTTGGGGTTGAACTTTCTTAGATCTTCTTTATCATTAAGAACATAGCACCAGCATCCTAAAGTATGAATGAATTTGATATTACGGATGCGGATATTTATGACTTCATATGGAGTTTTAACAAAATCGTTTGTCGACGATTGGACGGTTCTGAGTGGAACATACGGTGGCTACAACTTCGGACCATAGAAACAATGGAAGCTTCGATTAAGTGAGCATTGTACGTGCAACTTCCACCAATTTTTGATTTCGTCTTTCAACCACTCCTTTTTGCTGAGGAGTTCGAGCCGCTGAATAGGTGTAGGTAATACCTAGAATCTAAGTATGTACCCAATACCTTGTTCTAGAATTCAGTGTGTTTTCAGTAGGGGTGTTCATCCAAACCGCCAAACCGCACAAACCGCCCACACCGCAAAACGCGGTTTAGAACTTTCGCGGTGCAGTTTGCGGTTTGCATTTTTACCAAACCGCACTATGCGATGCGGTTTGCGGTTTTGAGTTTTCAAACCGCGGTTCAAACCGCACCGCACCTTTTATATTACTTTTAAAATTTTAATTTTAAACATATATATATATATATAATAATTTGATTTAATGTTTATATAATTGGGCTTGTGTTTTTAAATTTTAATTATGGACTTTAAGTATTTATAAACCTTCTTAAAAGTTTAAGGCCCAACAAATGAAAAAAAATTGGGCATTGGCAATTGGGAGTCAAGATGAAGACGAAAGAAAAAGTTGAAGACGTCACTTTATCCGTTTATCGTATTGAAACAATTTATTTTTTAGACTATTTCTTTGACTATTTTTAATTATGCATTTTGGAGTTGGATGTATTCAAACTTTTTATTTTTTTGGACTACGGTCATTAAATCGTTGATTTTCTAATGTATTTTAAACTTATAATTTTTAGGATTGTACGCATAAAGTGCGATAGGGACAAACCGCATAAACCGCACCGCATTTCGCGGTACGGTTTAGTGCGGTTTGAGGTATATGCGGTGCGGTTTGCGGTTTGGGAAAATGCTCAAACCGCACATGCGGTGCGGTTTGCGGTTTTGCCCCAAACCGCACCAAACCGCATCGCGAACACCCCTAGTTTTCAGTTCGGATAGACTGAACTGACTGTTGTAAGTTGACCTGGATACTCTTGAGAAAAGATATAATTAGCTTCGAATCTCATTCTTGGTTCGGAGGAATTTGACCCAAGTATATCGGGAGAAGTCGTCAACCATGATAAGACATACTTATTGCCATTGATGCTTTGAATCCGCATTGGCCAACATAGATCCATATGAATCAGTTCAAGAGATCTCGTTGTGCTATGAACAACCTTTGGCTTGTGAGGAGCTTTCTTCATCTTTCCTATTTCACATGCCGCACACAGATGCTCCTGTTTCAAATTTGAGCTCAGCTCAGGCATACCTTTGACTAACCCTCCAGTTACTAGCTTGTTGATGTTCTTAAAAATTAGGTGGGAGAGTCGCCTATGCCACAACCAATTATGTTGCATTGAAGCTTTGGATAGTAAACACACAACCTTTTCAGTCTTCAGATTTGCCAAGTCGATGGTGTCGTGTCTCGGCTAGAAGTTCCTTACCGTCTTCAGTCCGAACGCTGCATCTTCGAGACTTGAAATTCACCTCTAGATTCTTGTCACAAAATTTTCCAATACTGAACAAGTTGTGTCCTAAGCCCTCAACGTACGATACCTTCTTAATTGTGATGTTATCTTGCACAATATCACCATAGCACATGATTGGAGAGAAATGATCATTACCAAACCGTACACTCCCACCATACTTATCTATGTAATTGGTGAGAAGCTCCTTTCTTCCAGTTATGTGTTTGGAGCAACCAGAATCTAAATACCACACATGACTGGTCTACAAAACAGATTAAGAAGATTTAGGTACCCATTTGGGTTAGGTGAGACACCAGATTTTGGCACCCATTTAAAAATGGGTCCTTTGCGTTTTGGTGGTGCAAATCAATTTGCATATGGATAAGAAGCATGATACATGCCAAACCAATCATATGCAACATGTTTATCAACAAAGTCATTCATTCCACATGCAGAACAACAAATATTATCATGATCAAGATTAATAAAGTGCTGAATTGATTTAACTTTGCAAGGAAAGGGAAATATTTGTCCATTGGTAGTAACCTTATTAAACAAACCATGATAAAATTTAGTTTTCCTATCATTTGAAACAGAATTAAATGACTTTGTTGTGTCTCTCAATGATCGTTTTTCTACCCATACTTGCTTAACTCCTTTGCGTTGGAAACGATTATCTGAAAAATCAATAAACTCACAATCATAAGAGCTGAATTGAGAAATACGCGGTTTGTGAGAGTTACCAGCCTTTCTTCGTTTCTGTGAATACCTTTTAGATTTATTCTTTGAATGGGAGGTATTCACATGAATGTTATGTGAAACAGATTTGGAACATTCTCCCTTATAAAACTTGGTTGGTTTTTCCTTTTCCTTACCTTTGTCAATAAAGTCAACATGACTTGGAAGTTTAGTAGCAAAATCAAACTTGTTCAATTCTTCATTTAAGCAAACCTTAGAATCCATAATGGCAGAAAATTCAAGCTCTTCATCCGATTTCATGTCACCAACTGAAGTGGGTGAGTGACAGGATTTTTTAGGAACTTTCATGAAATCATAAAACTTCTTGTCACATTCTTTCTCAAAATTAGCTTTTTCAATGTCCTTTAGATCACAGTCCAAAGAAATATTTGTGTCCCTTAAGAAAGCTATGCAAGAGGATGCTTTTGAATTAGTGGAAAAGGTTTCAGATAAGCTCACTTCTGGTTCAAAAGTATCTTCAAGCTTAAATGGGGTTTTAAACTTAAGTTCCTCAATTTTAGATAAAAGCAAATTCCTTTCCTATCAAAAGAACTCTTAACTACTTCAAATTCCTTTTCAAGATGAATAATTTTCTTTTCTAAAACCAAAGGTGGAACATAAATCTTGTACTCAGCAGGTTTTGTATAAATCTCTTCATTCTAGTAGCTATGAAAGTAATCGTTAGACATAGTAGGCTCTCACATACGATAACCAACATTTAGTTCTTCATATGCAAAAGGAAGTTTTTATTTGTTCTAGTTCTATTAAAATATTCTTGTTCCTCAACCTCCTTAGGTGATTTCATAAACTGAATTTGATATTTTGGACCAAGATCTAGAAAATAAATTTATATAAAGTTGGAGTATCTAAAAGAGCTTTTGCAAGGTGCTATGGCCTGGATTGTATTAGCACAAATCAGGCAGACAATGATAAATGAATAGTACTGGAAGTATACACCTCTAGACACTATCGTTGTTCACAAGTAATAAAATGTTAAGAACCAAGAATCGATCTACATGGAAAGTAACTCATAAATCTTAGAAAGTCAAATCAGAAAAGTCAACGTCAGATGATGAATTTTGGAAGAAAATATTTGTCAGAGTGAGTTGCAGTTAAAAGTAAATGAAAGCAATAAATGAATAGTAAACATGAATAAGACAATGCTAGGGTGTGAAGTTCAGTTGAGGGTTCCAACAAACAAGGAAGTGAACGTGTGCTGTAGCATATTTCAATTAAAGGTGATGCTGAAGCATAGATCCAGTAGCTTAGAAAATAAGTGTTAGCATCCGACCATCAACTAATAGTCACTCAGATCAAGGTTTTGACAAGCACTGCTCCACATATCTCAAGTGTCACGCTTGTTATATGGGCCAAATTGTCGGTCATCTCCTCTTAGGTTGCATGGTATAAGAACATATATCCATTTTTAGTATCTTTTAAGAAAAGATTACTTCCATGTCATTGAAGTGGGGTGTGTCTAATGGCTCGGGGTCTCAAGTCCATCACACTTTAACACTTATAGCAAGTGGCCACTTGTTAAGAAGATGTTTGATCAATATAAACTTGAATGAAAAATCGAAGTAAACATCAATTCATGAACAATATCCACTTTGTATTTGTTTTTAGACCTCAACTTCCCATTACATCCAAGCTAAGGGATTAGCCTATCATCGCTTGGTTGTCTTGCATTTTGAAAGGAAACATTTGAACACAATACTCAAAGAAAACAATACTTGAGAAAAGTACTTTGTAGAAATTAATTCAACAAAAGCACTAGATGAAAAGAAAGTCACTAAGAATATATTTTGAGAAATCAAACTAGAGATTAGTGGATAAAAACATAAAAGAGTTCAATAACTTCACATCCACGTTCAATTTAACTTGATTAAAAGCTTGAACAAGAGAAGTTATGAGAAACTTAGTGCCAAAGCAACTAAGAACTAGAGAGATTTAAGTAACCAAACAAGCAAGTAGTAATCAAAGACAACAAAAGAGTTCAACAACTTTACATCCACGTTTAATTTAACTTGATTAAAAGCTTGAATAAGAGAATTTGTGAGAAACTTGGTGCATAAGCAACTAAGAACTTAGAAATTTGTAAGTAACAAAACACTTGAACAATTTGCAATAAGCTTCAATAAGCAATGAGAGTAATTCGGTTAACCACCGATTAGAGCATACAAGAGGACAATTAAAAGGTAGTAAGGTGTCTTAAAACCCTAGCCAATGCTTCCTTTAAATACTAGAGGAAGAGGCTTACAAAAGGTATTTAAAGTGTACTTTCATTTGACTAAGTACAGGCCTAGTAATACTAATCTTGGAGCCAAAGTAACATGACATTTTCCAGAAATCTTCTAATTCCAGCTGGATGAAACTTGGAAATTAAGTGATCTTCAAAAGAATTTCCATTGCCAAAATATTTCTTCAAAAATCCATCAGCTCTCGGCACATATGCTGCAGCAGTCCATTTTTCCTTCATTTTTTAGTCATAAATCTGCTACAACATGGTGATTCTGCAAAAAAAGCATAAAATGGGCCATCGGGCTCAATAAACCATACTAAACCAATAAGAAGCATAATAACCAAAAGACTCAAGATTTGGGCTTTGAACAACAAAAACTATGAAAATCAGTTGGAAATGTGATGTCACAGCAATACAAATTGTACACACATCATAAGGTATCTATCTAGGATTATCGAATCCTAAACCCTTTTTTAGGTTATAAAACTTGAATTCTTTAGGGTTGTTTAAGTGATTTATTTGATCAGTTTGACTTACTTTGTAAAGCTTTAGTTCAAGATCCTTTAACTTCTCAAGAAAATCATTTTTCTGTGTATGAACAAATTCATATTTATTCACATACTCTTGTTTTTCACTATTTGATTTTGTCAATTTAGCTGAGATATCAGATAATTGCTTTTTCAAAAAATCATTTGTTTTAACAAGCTTTTCTTTTTCCTTTGGTAAAAAATTTTCCCAACTTAGATTGTTAGCATTCTTACCATTTACTTGTAAAAGCACCGTATGATTATTTTCCAATCTTGCTTCTAAAGTAGTGACAAGATTTTGTTTTGTTTCCAATATATCTTGTAAGTATTGTATCTCATTATCATGGTTTGCATCTGATAAAGAAAAGCATTATAAGTAGAGTGACTTACCTCAGAAGCAGATTCAGAGAAGCAAGAGGCACGATCATCAATGTCTGAGTTGTATTCCTCAGTGTCATCAGCCATAAAGCATATGTGAGCATGTGCATCTTCATCTTCATTAGAGAGATTCAACCAATGATCATCTTCTGGCATCTACGCTTTGCCTACTTCTTTCTGTTTGGCCAATAGCCTCTTGTTCTTGTAGTAGTAGTCTGAGGTTCTAACTACTGGCTTCCTGCAATCACTAGCGAAATTCCATGTCTTTCCACAGTTGTAGCATTTGATTGGCTCGTCACTTTCTTTATCATCTTGCTTTACTCCAACTGCTTTTTTGCTTTCAAACCTTTTCTTTCTCTCGGAATTATCCTTGTAGTCGTAGTGCTTAGTTTCAGAAAAGTATCTCATATTGTTAGAAGAAGGCTTGTTGTTGAATTTATCATGAACAACCTTAGTAAGAAAAGTTATGGCTTGCTTAATATCTTGAAGCTCTGAGTCTGATTCACTGTCATTCTCTTATGCTCCTTCAGATTCTCTTTTCTCCCTCTCTTTGCTTGAATTGGAAGAAGGATATCTCTCTCTCTCTCTCTCTCTCTCTCTCTCTCTCTCTCTCTCTCTCTCTCTCTCTCTCTCTCTCTCTCTCTCTCTCTCTCTCTCTCTCTCTCTCTCTCTCTCTCTGTTAGGACATTATTGTATTCAAGATGTATTGTAAGTCAATGTAATTGGAAAGTCAAGAATTGTCTAAGTCATGTAAAGTCAAAGTCAATATTGTAAAGTCAAAGCTAGTCAAAATGTTGTTTAGTTAGAAAGTCAAACTAGCTTAGAGTTTAGTTGTTTGTAATTAGGAGGTTTGAATAGTGTTTGCTTAGTCATTAAGCTTTAGGGTTTTTAGATAGATCAATCTTGTAACAACTTTCTAGAGAGAGAAAGTTGAGAATTCTTTTGAGAGAAAGCTTCAAATCATGCAATTCTTCAAAGATCAATGAGATTCAATGTCATTTACCTAATAGATCTGGATTTTACAATTGGTATCAGAGCTTTGGGAGATTAAAGTGCACAAATTCGTTCAAGATTTGAGAATATTTGAAGAAAAATTGAAGAAATCTCCATTTTTTAAGATTTGAAGAACACAAATGGGTTATGAATTTTTAGTTCGTTTTTGGATTTGATTTTGATTGCAATGTGTTTCTCTATCATTTTATAATTGTTTTGCATCAAAATCTTTACAAAATCACTTCAAGATTCAAGGAATTTGAAGGATTTGAAAATTTTTGTGTTCTTGAGAAAATGGAGTCTGTGAAATTTTTGGTTTGTGATTTTGCAATTTGTTATTGATTTGATTCATGTTTGTGCAAATTTTTGTTCAAAAAGTGTTTCTAGACATGAATGTATCAAAGATTTCAAGTTTCAATGTCTAAATTTCAGTTTCGAAAATTTTGATTTTTTTTTTGAAGTGTTCTTGAGTGTTCATAATTTTTTTTTTTTCAAAATCTGACTTTTTGATCTGAAAATGTTGATGAAATGTTTCAAATATGTGTTTTTGAGTGATTTTGATCCATAATTTCTTATCTTAACATTTGTTTTAGTATATTTGTTGTTTTGCAGGAAAGTTCATTCATCAAATGATGAACTCGTGAGATTCATATGTTCATGTGAAGAATTCACAAGAATTATACCAAGAACAGGAGAACTTTGCAGGCGAGTATTCTGAGTTTTTGTGATTTAAACCAAACAGAAGAAATGTTCAATTTGTAGGCATCAGATGAACTCGCATGGTTTTTACTAGAACTCGTAAGGGGTTGTTTGTTTTTTTCGACTCTTTAAGTCTGATTCGTTAAAACCTTTTTACACATCACCTTTATTAATCATAACTAAAAAAAGACTTAAGACTTTATACCTCTTAGAAAACAAACAACACCTAAGTATCATAAGTCAACTCAAGAATTCGTAAGCATCTTACTAGAAGTCGCAAGCACCATGCAGAAATCGTAAGTTATATTTGTTCAGTTTTCTTAAGTTTCATATCAGTTCTAGTGTCCTCATCGTTGCATCAACTGAAATTTTTGTGAGCATTATCAAGAGAACTCGTAATTAACTAACGCTCACAAAAATTTCAACAGAGATAACTTACCAGTCGTAAGCATCTTACAAGATCACTCAAGCTTCAACAGAGAAACTCGCAAGGTTCAAACCATGAACTCGTAAGCTTCAAACATGAAGAACTCCTAAGGTTCTCAAACCACTTCTCGTAAGCAGCCTTTACGTCAACCAAGCTTATCATAAGTTGTCTTTTGCGTCATCTGGATTTCTCGTTCACTGTATCTTACGACAACTATGGAACTCGTAAGGCTTTATTTGTGACACCCTCACTTTGAAACTGAACTTCTCGTTTAACAACATATATATACGTCATCCTACTTCTCGTGTGTTTCTCTTTACGACACCCTCACAACTCGCATCTCACATGAACATAAGTCGTAAACTAGAACTCGTATGGCACTTTGCGATACTCTCCCTTAGTTTTTTTTTTTTTTTTTTTTTTTGTTCCTAAACTTCTCGTTAACTTGCGACTTTCAGACTTAGATTTTTTTTCAGTCGTGATCTCAAGTGGGTTTTGATTTTAACATTCGTTCTAATCATGTTTAATCTCTTTGTTTAGTGTTTTAGAGCATGTATCAAGTTTCAGATTCAATTTTGGTTGAGAAATCAGTGAGATATAAGTGTTTGAAGGTTCGCCGGAGTCTCGCCGGAGATTTGTCGGAAAAACGGGTTCGACGGAATTCGATTATAACTGTCCGTTTCGATGCTTTAATCTCACAATCATCTTGATCTTGTGATTATCATCAATTTTCAGATCATCACAGTTCATTTCTGATCAAAAGAAAGGTCGCCGGAAATTCGAATCTTGCCGGAAATGTTCTCGTTAATATTCAGTCCGCAACGCATTGCATGATCTCGAAATTTTAGTTGTAATCGATTGTGTAACATTCAAGGATCATTTAGCAACAGATTTCATCGATTTTGGTCGATAATTGAAGGAGATATCAAAGCATGAAGTTCACAGTTCGTATATTGATGATGATGAACAGTAAACTAACGGAACTCCGTTAGTTCCATTAGTTTTCTAACATTTTTGGTCCTATCCGTTAGTTCTGTTAACTTTATTACATTTTTGGTCCATTTCGTTAGAGTTCGTTAGTTTCAGTTAATTGTCATTTAGAAATTAGCAGTTGGTCCCTCTAGTTTAGGTTTTAGTGTCTGACAGTTTTAGCCCTTGTAGTTTCAATTTTTAGTTTTTGGCAGATTTAGTCCTTGCAGTTTATATCTTTTAGGATTTTACATTTTTAGTCCCTATAGTTGTTAGTTTTACATTTTGTCATTTTTGGTCCTTATAGTTTCTAGGTTTATTTTTTTACACTTCGAGTCCCTAGACTTCTTAGTTGTGTGTTTTTGTCGTCTTTAGTCCTTATTTTTGTCAAGTCTTAGTATTTTTCATTTTTAGTCCTCGTTTTTAGTCTTAGTTTTATATTTTGTTGGTTTTAGTCCCTAATTTGTATTTTTTTCATTTTTAATCAATTTTTGTTCGTTTTTAGTATTTTTTTTAATTTTCATTTGTGTCGTGTTTAGTCCTTGTTTTTCATTTTTAGTCATTTCAGTGTCGGTTTTTGCTGTTTTACCTGCATTTGAGCATATCTGATATATTTTTATGTATTTTTGCAGGATTGAAGATTACAAGTCAATTTTCCACGCTGATTTTTCAGAATTAATTTTTGGAAGACAAATTTACACTTTGTTTTTTAGATTTTAATTTTCTGATATTATTTCTGACTTTAATCTTTTTGTTCATATATTTTTAAGAGAGTGCACATAGCTCAACTTCTAATCAAAGTTTCTTTTGACGGTCACTCTATTAGGTAGTATTTTTTTATATTTTGTTATGATTTCTGTGTTTCATATTTTTCGGTATATCTTCAAGCATATTAAGATGGCAACTGTATTATCAATGAGAGATTGTGCTATAGCTTATATGCCAGAAATACCTGTAATTGAGGTTGAATGAGACAAATTGAAGGTTCATAATGCACTGCTTCAAGATCAGAATAAAATGCTGGAAGACAAAGCAATATCTGGTAAGATCAATATTGAATGCTCAAACTGCATTGCTAACTCTAAATTTGATTTTGCAGGTATCATTAAATCAAGAGAGAGAGAGAGAGAGAGAGAGATTACAACTCTTCAAAGCAAATTAAAGACTACTGAAAAGAAATCAACAGAGCTTAAAACTGAAGCAGTTGATATTCAACAAAAGTTTAAAGCTTTTGAAGAAAAAATGTTTGCACTGGAATCAATGAATGTTGATCTAATGAAGAAGCTTCAAGCAGATAAATATAAAATTGATCTGGAGAAAACCTACTCCCAAAAACTGTCTGATCTTTCTAAGAAAGCATCTCAAGAGAAGAAAGATCTTGAGCTTAGGTGCATGAAACTCTCAAAGCAAGTCTCTGAATTCGAAAAGATTTTAATCATTGAAAGAGACATGTTTGCCAAAGAAAGAAAAGTTCTTGAAGAAAAATCCATTGATCTTCCCAAGCAGATTTGTACTTCACAAGATTTACTTGAAAAAGAAAGAAAGCTTTTTCAAGAAAAGAAAAATTCTTTTGAAGCTGAAAAGAAAAACTCTGAAAAGAAAAATGTTGGGATTTTGAAGGAGATTTCTCTTAAGAACAAGGACTTGGAAAAAGACTGTGAGCAAGAAAGACAAGTTTTTGAAAGTGAAATATCTAAGCTCACTAAAAGGTTATATGTTCTATCATCAGATATTCTAAAAGAACAGTTGGTCAAGTTTGACTTGAAAAAGAAGTTTGACACAATCTTTAAAGAAAGAAACATTTTAACTAAAAAGGTAAAACAACTGGAAGTTGCAAATGTTGAGTTATCTGATAAGATTTCCGCTGATGTGATTAATCAATCACCATATGGTAATTCAACTGAATCTTTTGTTCTTTGAAAATTGCTTCTAGTTCTATACATGAACATGTTTCTCAAAAGAATAGTGTCCAATCAAAGATTGCCAAATCAAATCAGATTCGTCCTTCTAATCTGTTTTATATTAAATCTATTGATGGTTCAAATAGCTATTATGTTAAATCTTTTGGAAAACATGCTTCTAAGAAAGAACATTTGGTCTGGAGAGTGAAGGGTTCTTCTTATGAAAAGAAGATTGATAAATCATCTGCATCCACATCAAACGCCAAGAAGAACAATGTACATAAAGGTAAATCTTTTGGCAAACCTGATACAATTTATTCTGCTAATCATCTTATCAGGTTAGCTCAAAAGAAGATTTGTTGTTCTTACTGTGGAGCAAATGATTTTGTAAGTAAAAATTTTGTTAGTTACTGGTATGGTTCATACTATATTACTTCTAAAAGAACTGCAATTAACATATCTGGACCCAAATACCAATGGGTACCAAAAGCGACTGAATCTGTTTTGCAGGCATCTCAAGTATAAGGAGGAGTAAGAGCATTAGTTTCGGATTACAACATATCAGAACCTTGTCTTTAAAGGATTTTGACTTATGATCACAACAGATCAGGTTTCGTACTTTAATGTCAAAGAATTATGGCTTTTAAATATAACAGTTTAGAACCTGTACTTCAAAGAAGAGTTTGTTCAAATAAGGATATTATGAAAATATCAAGGGGGAGATTATCTGAATCTAACTCAGTTTATCATGATTTGAGGGGGAGCTTAAATCATTTGTAAGTATCTTCTGATCTAGATCTCTGATTGTTTGAAAGAAGAACAACTTTCGAACATGAAAAATGTTTTCTTAAATGTTCAAACCACTTCTCTATTCTCAACAAGATTTTATTAATTTAAAAGTGTGATTTTAAATGTTTTCATGTCGATCTCGGATTACATCATTTCTGACCGTGTGTTTCTAAAAAGATAAGTAATTGTGTATTATCTTGTCTATATACTTTCAAGTATTCATACACACCGGTTCAACTTCATTTGAATTAGTTATTACCATGTCTCTGAACGAAACATTTTTCGATGGTAATACCCTCGTTTGATTTCACTGTTGTTGAGCATCAGTCATCATTTCAATCTTTGTGCATTCATTGCTAAATTGTCTATATTCGTTCATATAAACAAACTATCAAGTTCTTTGATACCCCAACCATTTCATGTCCATATTCATGATATTTGATCTGATTGATACATTGTCAGATTCTCAAAACAATTCTCTTGATTTCATTTCATTCATTCATGTTAGAGCTGAATTGTATTCAAGATTAAAAGGAGGGTCTAAATTGTAAAGTTTGTAAAGTGTAGGTATTATTTGTAATTGTGATGTAGTGTTGACTATTTGCTAAAGGTCATGTTGACCATATAAATAGCAATGTCAAAGAGTTTAGATATAGAACACACGCACAAATACTTGAGATTGTAAAGAGAGAAATTGTGCATATAGAGAGAGAATAATCATTGTATGAATGGTAAATCTGTGAGATCAATGAATATGGCATTTGGATTAATTGTTTGTGTCTATTAAGAGCTTGAAAATGGGATTACAATTGGTATTAGAGCAGACAAATTTCAGAAAGATTGATTTTCATTCAGAAATTGAAGAACTCGCAGAGCAATTTGTAATTGAATTGAAATCTTGATTTTGGACTGTTTTTGTTGATTTTTTGCTTGTATTGTAATCATATGATGTTTTAGAATGATTTTCGTTCAGATCGTACAGGCTAAATCAGTGTAATTCATATTTAATTTCTCGAATTTGTAAGTTTTAGAGTTCGACATTTTGGCTACTGTAACACCCTCAAACTTAAAAATAGCAACTAATTTAAAATTTTCTAAAATTCAACGATAAATAATTTATCTACAAACACAATATGGGATTTAACCTCAATAAACACACTTATTCTCTACATACAGTCTATAATAAGGACGGTTGCTACTAAAACCCAATAATAGTCAGTATCTCCAACTGCAGAAGACTTCATCAATCTACTTACTCTCGTGTAAGTCTATAGCTCAACTCCTCAAAGCACTGCTAGAACCAAACCCCAACTGGAACCTGATGCACATGCCGACAAATAAAAGGTTAGGCTTAACGCCTAGTGAGCTTAAGAGTTTTCGTTAGAGATAAATAAAGCGATAACTTTAGGAATGTTATTTAAAATCATGATTTCCCAAAATGCAATACAACTAATTTGGAAACAACTAGAAAAGAAATACCTTAAATCTTAAAACAATCTCCTTTCATCATTCACCCCCTTTCGTGATTAAAATCATAAAACACACGCCTCTTTAAATAAAGCCAAAACCCAACGCGCGCGTAAAACATAAATGATATTATAATGATCAAACGTTGAAAACATAGATAACTCAAACTTCCAAGACATCCCAATAACTCGAATGAGTTTCAATAACCGAAATCTTAAAACATAGATAAATACTTATACTCAAACGTCTCCGAAAACATGGATTATAAAACTCCATATCCAAAACCACACCTAGTGGTGACGGGGAAAACCCGGTTACATGGTACGTGACGGACACAAAGTATGTCACATAATTATGTAAGAAATCAAAACATGTGGGTTACACATAAAACACCCACCGAGCTCAACTCCTCTGAGTCTATCACTCGAAAACATCAAGTCAACCCCTCTAGGTCTATTCTTGAGAGTTCCAAAACGGGGAACTCTAGCACAAGGGAATTACACCTTACTGCCCATGAGACGTTGCCCGACCGTATAGGTCTACACCTTACTTATCATGGTGACCCGATGCCTATTCCGTGCCAAGTGGCGAACCTAATGTCCAAAGCGGGGACATAGGAACACCGTGCCTATGGATCCATTGCACTAACTAAACCATTACATGACTCAAAACGAATGAACTAACGCTTTTAAAGTATGTAACTCTCAAATAAGATGCAATAAATGCAAATCATAACCAAACGCTCTACAATGAGCTATTAAAACGGACAAGTGTCCTCAAAACCCAACAAAATCCAAACCGAGCCATAAGCTCGACAAACCCAAAGACCCAACGTTGAAAATCATAAATGAAATCAAATATAAAAACCCGTACTTATATAAACCCATGCTCCAAAACATATGATTAATTCCAACGTAGTTTAGATTGGGACAATTCATTTTCCAAGTGAGTTTGCAACATTTATTCTTTCAAAACGTCCCATAACATAAAACCATGCATTTCTCCAAAACACAAATTGAAACGCATTTATACTCAAAATCTACTTCCATAAAATAAATCATTAAAATACCGAAATACATGATTTATTTATCATAATGCCCAAAATCCCAAAGATGTGTGCTAAATGAGTTTATAAAGTCAAATACCTTTAAAATAACCAACTTATCAGCAGTTAACAAAACTTATTAGCAGTTAGCAAAACTTATCAACAGTTAACAATTTCGTGTAAGGCACAAAACCCTTTAAAACAAACATTTTGGCATGTACACCGTTTTCACAAATCAACTTGAACTCACCTTGCTAGATTTAGGCTAAATCTAGATTTCCCCCCAACTAGAGCTCCTTTGAAGAACACTTGGATTCTCAAGACAAAACTTCCAAAACCTAAATCCATACATATTCAACCATAAATAAACATAATCAACCACAAAGAATCGTTTCCTAAACCATGAGCATGAATACCTCAACTAAAACCGAAACCCTAACTTCCATAACCTAAGAGAATAGAAGGTTACCTTAACCCAAGCTTGAATCCATCAACCAAAACACTTCTATTTCACCAAAATGACCACAAATCTCCAATCTATGAAAGGAAGCACAAAGGGTGGATGAAACCCTAGAAAACTTGGTGAAGAAGATGAAATGGGAGAGATGAGGAGCTTAACACCACAAAATACTCTAGTATACTCCAATATATTTCCAATATATTTCCATATCCTTAAAAATCTCTCAAAAACGAAACTGTAGCAACTTGAATCGCCCAAATCGGAGTTGAAATGAGAGAGTTATGAAGAAATGAAGTTTGGGGCTGAAAATCGCAATTTTAACACCCTGAAACACCCAGGCGATTGTGCCAGGCTATAGTGACAATGTCATAATCGCCGGGCACAATCGCTGAGATTGTACCGAGCGTTTCTGGGCTCCGGCGACCTTGACAGGCGATTGTGACACTGTCACAATCGCCGGGCATTATAGCCTAGCGCGTACCAAAACTGTTTTGGCCATAACTTCTTCGTTATAGCTCCATTTTCGCTCCGGAAAGAACCGTTGGACTCGTAATTGAATCCTTCATCCATATAGACTATAAAATCTAGGATTCAAGTCCAAAATCAAAAATCTTATTTTTCCTTGATATATCGGTTTCTGTATTAACTTGAATTGATACCTCACGAAACTCGGGGTGTTACAGCTACTGTATTCGAATCAAGATCTTTGATTCATTGTTGTTTTGGTGAAATTGGTGCCAAAGGTTTGTTCAGAACATAATCGTGATCTATACTGTGAAGTTTGACATCAATTGATTGAAGTTTGGATCAGATATGGTGAATTTTTGAAAATTCGAATCTTACTCTGAAAAACTCGCACGAAGAACTCGCAAGATCTGAGTAATTCGCATGGGTCTAGCAAGAATTCACATAGAACTTGAATTTTGAAAAAGTTAAGTCAAGAATTCGCATAGGCCTATATACGAAAAGTTCAGAATTCGTATAAGCCTGTGTGCGAAAAGTGCAGAATTCGCATATAAGAGTGATACGAATTGCCAAGAATTCACATACAACAGCGTGTGAATTTCATAGAATCCGCATCTCAAGTTGTGTGAATTCCTCGTGGTGTGCGAATTCTAGTGTGTGTACGAAAAGTTCTTCATCCTGCGAAATCTATACTTAGTCAAATTTTTGCAAGTGGTCCCCTCGACCCCGCAAGGGCGTTGCCCCTTGAACCCACCCGCTAACCGGGTAGCGAGACCCCCGTGCTAAGTCTGTGTAGGGGTACATATTTCTGATTGTGATTAAAGTTTCTGATTTTTGTTAACGATCATTTCAAGCTTATATTTTTACAGATTTCAAGATGCCTTACATTGACGAGAAAGGAAATACAATTCTAACCAAGACAGACTGTGCTTTAGCTTATATGCCAGAGATTCCAGCACTTGAAGCTAAGAATAAAAATCTGAAAATTCAGAATTCATCTCTTCTTGATAAGCTCAATAAACTGAAAGGAGATTCTAAAGTTCTAGAAAAGGATTTCATTTGCTCATATTGCATGTCTAATTCTAAAATTAATTTTGCAGAGATAATTGATTCTAAAGAGAAAGAGATATCAAATCTTCAAACCAAGCTGAAGAAGTCTGAAAGTCTTAATTCAAATTCTACATGGTCAAAGAAAGAGTTGATGCAAAAAGAGATTGATGACTTTAGAAGAAGAGCAAACATTGCTGGAGATACTTGTGATAGGCTGAAAAAGATAAATTCTCAAATCTTTGCTGAAAGAGATCACTTGAAAGATAAAGTTTTCAGTCTTGAGGTTGAAATCAACATGATGAAAGAAAAGTACAACTCAAGAGATAAAGAGGAGACAAAGAAGATTGAGAAGAAAAGAAAGGATTTCAAAAGAAGATTGATGAACTGAAAGAACATATCTCTCATGATGAAAAGAAGTTAAAGAAAGAAAAGCCTTTTCACAGAAATTTTCTGAGTTCTCAAGAAAGGCATTTGAAGAAAAAAAATCCATTGAACTGAAATGTCTTAAACTTTCTCAACAAGTGTCAGACTTTGAGAAAGTTATCATCATGGAGAGAGATAAGTTTGAAAAAGAAAGAAGAAAATTGAACAGAAGAATGTTGGTATATTTAAAGAAATATCTGGTCAAAGAAAGTCTGTAGAGAAAGACTTTGAGGAAGAAAGAAGAGTGTTTGAAGATGAGATAAAGAAGCTGACTGGAAAACTATCTGAACTGTCATCAACTGTTATGAAGGAGAAGAAGACAAAGTCTGAATTGCACAAGAAGTATGACATACTTTCAAAGGAAAGAAACAATTTGTCATCAAAGATCAAAGAACTTGAAGAGATTATGTTCAAGGTGAAGTTGACTGAGCAAAAGACGCCAGAATCAATTGTTCAATCACCAAGAGATGATCCAGCTGCATCAGAATGTTCATTTAAATCAGCTGCATGTTCAATTTTTACAAATGCTTCTAATAATCCTTTGTTTGTTAATACAGATGATAATCATACTTCTAAACATAAAGAACAGATTCGTCCTTCTAACCTTTTCTATGACAAATATATTGATGGTTCAGTTAACATAAAAAAGAACAAGTCTCAGCAGAAAATGTTTTGGAGAAGGAAATATGAGAAAGAAAAAGAAAAGTGAATTTGGAGGGTGAAAGGATCTTCAGATGAGAAGAAGGAACATAAATCATTTATGCATACACCGATTGCAAAGAAGAACATTGCTCCTAAAGGTAAAACTTTTGGCAAACCTGATCTTGTTTACACTGTCAATCAATTGATCAGGTTAGTACAAAAAAAAATTAATTGTTCTTACAGAGGTGCAAATGATTTTGTTTGCAAAAATTATGTGGATAACTGGTATGGTTCTTACTACATTTCTCCTAATAAAACTGCAACTAACAAATCAGGACCCAAATACCAGTGGGTACCAAAAGCTAAACCTGTGTTGCAGGCATCTAAAGTCTAAGGGGAGTAAGAACAATGACTTCTCGATAAAGCTGTCTAGGACTCGTACCTCAGAGATCAAAGAATGGCTTCTAAACACTATAGTTTAGGACCCGATTCTCAATGTGAAAGAATGATGACTTCTAAACACATCAGTTTAGGACTCGTTCTTCAATGATAAAGATGGAGCGTTTGACTTCTGAATTCACTTCAATCCTAGTAATTCAGAACTCGATTTAATGATTAAGGATTATGCATATGTTAAGGAGGAACTTACATGTTTTATATTTTTACTGATATATTTTCTAATTTTTCAGGGGGAGATTAAATGATAAATTCATTGTTACATTTTAGACGGAATTACTATTCTCGCCGGAGAATTTGTAACAATGACTTATGGATAACTCAGTTTAGAACCCATACTCAAAAAATTTTCTTCTAAAGAATGCTGATTAGATAACATCTTTCTAAAGGAGTTTTTATATTGAGGGGGAGTTAATGAGAATTTCACTGTCATATCTTTTAGGGGGAAAAGATAAAAGTTACTTATACTTTAACTGTCATATTTTTCTGATGAATTGACTTTTTACAGATATCGAGGGGGAGCATATCTGAAGTTTTTGTCAAGGATGCTTAAAAAGATAATATTCATTTTAGGGGAGTTGAGAATTTCTATGCTATATGTATATATTTCTAAATTCTTAAACTCTATCACTTGTTGAAAGAAGAACACTTTCGCTTGTGAAAATAGTTTTCTTAAATGTTCAAACCATTTCTTATTCTTAAAATGTTTTCATGAATTGAGAAGTGTACTTTTAAATGTTTTTGGATACTTTCATGTTTATCTGACCGTGTGTGTAACACCCTTAAATCCGAAGATAGCAACTTATAAAAAAAATTCTAAATACATTAATAATTACTTTGACTATAGACACAATTTGAGAATTAACCTCAATACACACATTCACCCTATACATACCATCTATGAAAAGAACGGGTGTTACTAAACCCAATAACAATTACTATCTCCAACCTTCGGAAGACATCACCAGCTACTTACTCTTGTATAAAGCTAAGGCTCAACTCCTCACAACACTTGCTAGAACCGAACCCCCGACAGGAACCTGATGCACATGCCGCCAAATAAAAAGGTTAGGCTTAACGCCTAGTGAGCTCAAGAATTTTAACATGAATGCATATATCTTTACAAGAAAGGAATTCGGTTTAAAGCAAGATCCTTCGAAATATTATACTTCAAAATGGAAACGACACATTTTCCCATAATATGCACTTTTAAAGACAATGCTCCCAGACACACATTTCTTATAAAACGATGCAACCCGTAACTCACCCAAAACGGGGTCATATTTCGATACTCAAATTTTTGGAAATGTAAATAATACTTCATATCCCAAAAACACCGAAAACTCGGGTGGGACATAATACTCGACCCTTAAATAACGGAAAACATCCATATAAATATGATACGCCATTAAAACATGGAACTGAAACTTAATACCCACGCGACCATAAAATGGAATGAAATCCAAATATTAAAACATGGACAATTAAATATCCAAAATACAGCGGGCCGACAACGGGGGATACCTGTATCCGTTGAGAGCTGAGGAACACAAAAGTATGCCACTCAAACAACGTTGATCGTATGACACCTCACGACACGCTAGCCCAAGTGCCCCTACGACCTCTTGACAAGTTCACCAAAAGAGACAGTTGACCTTGGTGGTCGTTACGAAGAACTCCACTCCAAAAGACTCAGCACACCGGGGACTACAACTAAGGAAAATCCCCAAATGGCGGAGGTCACAGTACTCACCTCCCAGGAAGCACTATCCAGACCCAACCCTCCTAGTGCCTCCTTCTCAAGTTTTGGTCATAAAACATGAGTCCCGGGGTCCAACCCTGTACCACCCAATTGACCATCGAATAAGACTGACTTACTTGCCTATGGATCCAATACAACACAGTCTAAGATTACATGACTACTCATGAATGACTAAAGCACTCGAGCCTGTAATTATCAATAATATGCAATAAAATGCATTAAGACATAAATCACAATTTGGAATCTAAATCGAGCCATTAAAATCGGACAAATGTCCTCAGTACTCTTTTACGTCAACACCGAGCTAAAATGCCCAAAATCCATTTGACCAACAAATAACGGTCCCCGAAATAATGAAATGTCTTTAAACGACGTTTATGCAGACACATACCTCAAAGATGTGATTTACCCAACCCGACACGCTGTTGGGACCAAGAATCATCCAAATAGTTTATAAACCCGAATATCCCAAAATGTCATACGTCATAAATTAGACTTCGCTTGTACAAAATCACCGAAGATGCATAAGTCATGAAATGGACTCTATTTGTACAAAATCGCTAAGAATATGTAAAACATGCTATTTATTTGTTAAAATAGTAAAACTCAAATATGAGCATTTTATGAAGTTAAGCAACCCAAGTTTACCAACTATGAGAACTTATCAAAATACTCACACTTTGACAAATATCAAGTAAAACACATTTTTTACTTCAAAATACACATTTTGGCATGTACACCGTTTTAACAAATCAACTTAAACTCACCTCGCTAGATTTAGGCTAAATCTATATTTCACCCAACTTGAGCTCCTTTGAAGGGCACTTAAATCCTCAAGCCGAAAACTTCCAAAACCTAGATCCATACATTCCAAACCATAAATACCCATATTTAACCATTTAGAAACATTCCCCAAACATTATTTACTAAAATCCCCAACGAGATCAAAACCCTAGTTTCTCCAAAACTATCAAATCCGAGATTTGATAAACCAAACACTAGGGAAACATTAATGGAGCATTTATAACATTAAATCAAGGAAGCTTACCATTTTAGATGATGAGACTTTCCGAGGACACCCATTCCAACTCTTCAACCCGAGCCCCCACACGTTGAACTTGATGAGGAAGATGAAGGTGGAGGTTTTGTGGTTCAAGATCCCACTAGCTAGGTGATTAAGAATCATGTGGTTCAAGGGGGGAAAACCTTCAAAATAGGTTAGGGTTCGTTTTTGAGGTTGGGAGAGAAAAGATGGAATTTGAGAAGTGATAAATGAGAAAAGGGGCTAGAAAATGCGACTTAACAGGTCACTGCACCCCAGGTGCGACATTGATCAGCGACAATGCCCTGGGCATTGTCGCATGGCAATGTCGCCAACTTCCCTCAGGCCACAGTACCTTCTATGCGACTGTGACAGTGCGACTATGACGGGCATTGTCGCGGGACCTTTCCAGAGCCCCGAAACCCAACTTTTTCAACGCCAACAACCCCGTACTCTAAGGGACTTTAAACAAAACATTTCCTAACAAAACCCCATTTTTATAAGTCACAGAAACGTTCGGTTGACATTTACTTACCAAAACTTGTGGGTGTTACAATCCTCCCAACCTTAGAAGGATTTCGTCCTCGAAATTTACTCTTCTCACTGGAACGTTGCTCGCAGAATAGGTTGTCCTAAATCCATTTGCTAGCACCACTATCCTGACCCTTATACTGATACTCATGACAGCCGCCCCTCATGGGCACATTACACTCATAATTGAGCGAACACTTAACTCACCAAAATAGCCTTGACCCACAAGGTTACGGTCGTCTCCCAACCTTGGATGACACTTACTACATCCAGGCAATTTGTGACCTCAACTTCTCGCCAACCAATTCCCTTCGGATCTACACGGTTCCGAACCCAAAGTCAAAGATAGCAACCAAACTCCCACGAATCCTCAGATTCCTACTGATCCATTCCTAATAATGAACAAGATGTCTTTCCAAGGCGCCTCAATGCGTCTTTCAGGTAACTGGTTAACACAGATTCAGCTATCACCCAAATCCGTTCCAACCCTGGCCCCACAACATTCTCTATAATAAAATCCTTATCACCGCGGGAAAGCCTACACATACAGGTATACGATCAACAATACCTAACCTTCTTTTAGATTCCACCACCGAAAGGTTAATATGTTCCATAATCTAACCGGGATACATCCCGAACATGCCCAAATCCATTGGCTCCAAGAAAACAAGTCGACGCCTAGGTCTAAATGGTGATCTCGAAAACGTGGACATCCCGCCCAAAATTCCATTCCAGACGGATTGTCACACTAAAGTTGACACCTAACAGAATGCTAAAATTTTAAATCTTACATTTCTAACAAATGGACCACCATAATTTCCTTTGATCGCGGAACGCACTAAGACGATACACCATCGGCACATACCATAATGTCACACCGACGAGCAACCCACCAAATCAAACCTAATTCGAGCATAGATAACCACGTGAGACCTTATCCCGCATGATTACCGAAGTATAAAATCACTCCCTAATTAACTGAGAATACTTAAATCTCCTACCTCCATAATACAAGCGCGCACAGAATCGCAACTAAAACCCAAAATTCAAGACTGACCGCAAGTCAGATCATCCGTCCCTTCAACTCCTAAGGACTCCCTTAGTCCCTAATTACAACTCATTTCACGACGGGGTTTAAATCTATAGCCTCGCTTGAGTTCAAGGTTTATCAAACTAATATGTCAATTTGAAATTTTATAAAACTTTTAAATGCAAAAGATTTATAACAATTAGTCGTACGAATAAAAATTCACTGTCGTTCTCTCGGTAAGTGTACATAGTAGTCACAAACGTCACACACATAAAACCATTTCGAAAAGCATTTGATCAATGTTTACGTCAGTAAAACGGTAACACAAGATGCGCAACAAAATTTTCAAACGGACTGCCATGGTCTTAGCATGCATCGATTTACATTATGCATATGAAAATAATTTTTTGCACTATAACATGTGCAATAAAAGTTGGTACAACTCCCAAAGGAATATTTCACAGCTTCAACTTTAAAATCTTTTTCCTTTTTAAAAACGCAAAACATCGGAGGATAAAATCTCCAACAAGGCTCATATACGTCTGTCAATTTTCCCCGAATTTAACAACACGGTAGGAACGCAAATAAAATTTTAAATCGAGTTCAAATGTTGGGCCGCACAGGTAAGACGCACATGCCCAAAGCAGTAACTATGACGTCATAGAAACCGATAATTCATTTAATACATTGCAGAAAATTTATAACAGTAAAATCAATAACTGAAATAACATAAATCCTTCGTATGCTTACTCACACCAACAACACTACTTAATCCAAATGCAAATAGTGTATAACGAGTAGCAGTTGTGTAAAATCCGAAAGAGAAAAACACAAGATTTTGAAACCTCCCAAGATAGCACATGGGATGACATTTATTAGCAAAACCCATAAATTAATGCACGCAATGATGTATGTACACATGTTCCAAAATTTATCCACGCGACGCAAAAGTCGTACGATAAGACACCATAAAACCCAAATGAAATTTCATAAAACTCATTAACGCTAAAATCAAGCGGTGTCAAAATTTTCATTTCCCAAAATAAAATATAAAACGAAAACAAGTCCAAAAATGTTAAAATTCTAAAACCACTACGTACGATAAAGTGACCCTTTTCAACAAAACTATTATGAGACACGACGCTCAATAAGCCCGTAAATTTATACTCAATAAAATTTTAAACACACGCAATCCGAAGTACACTCACGCGCCCAAAACGTCGTAAAACAATATTCCATAAAATTCAACGTGACTCATACAGACCCAAAATCCCCAAGAAGTTCAGACTCAAAACATGGGAACAACTCTTCCTTTAAAACCTGAACATACGTGGAGGAGATCCAATGTAAAGGTTAAAAATTCCACAGTTACTTGCCCAATGCCCCATATGGCATTAAAACACGGATATTATGATGAACCAAAAATAGCGTTAAACACAAAGTAGGGACAGAGAGATTTTCTATATAAATTTGCAATCACATGTAACAAAACCACTCCATGCATGTTTAAGCTCACGGTTTAAAATCTGATGAGTGTTAAATGTTTTACCGAAACTTTGTGAAGTAACTCACTTTATGCCTTGAGAACATGAGAAACAATTTATGCAAACTTATTTAGAAATAAATTTCATGCATGGATTTGGTCGGCACGCAACATCTTAGGACTAAGCTTCTCAATTCATACTATTGCCATCCGGATGCATCGAACATCTTAGAGCAACAATCCCACTAATTTAGTTAATTTACATTTTCTACTCGAAATAGAATTGGTTTAACAACTTATAGTTCTAATCCAACCAATAATTCTGACTCAAGATGGTCAACTTAATGTATTCACCGCACTTAATTATCACTCCAAAGTGACATTACTATAAACATCAACCCTTCCTTAGACTACTCACTTAGAAACTTTCTCACTACCCCAACGGTCATCATACCCAGTGTAACAACTTGAACCTTTATATATACAGTAAAATAACATTTCTGTCTAAAAACTGCCCAGCCTTACATTTTAGAGTACAAGGTTTACAACTATCATCTATTACACAACTGAGTCAAAAAGTAAACTATTGCAGGAAGTCTTCTAGCTCCTGAAAATAGCTCACATCTTTTCTTTACCCTTATCTATACCTGCTACCTTTCGATAACCTGAAATAGGATTATAATTTTGAAAGAGCAAGGGTTAGACCAATGGTCTAGTGAGTCCCCTCCAATCACTACTACAACAGTTTAAATATTATTTAAAACATTTAAACTAAGCTTGATATCTCAAAAACATAACTTGCTCTTTTAATCAAACATTAAAATAATTTTATGCTTCGCAAGCATAACTCAATCTACTGGCCATCACTGACCACTTTTTACGCTTCGCAAGCGTACCTTAAGCAACTGACCAACACTACCGTCAAAGACGGTATGTCTGTCTCGTACTACCTTATTTTAGGGACACACCCTAATGGCATAAACGGGTCACACTCCCCGGTACGAGCAGGCGGGTCACACTTCCCGACTTAGGTCAGACTTCTGACTCAAATGTATGCATACACTTAGTCCTGACTATATATAAAACAAGTTTATATAAACTGAACATAAACATGCCAAACTGATTAAATCAACCTTTTTCAATTAATCTGCATAACTTTCAATACTATAAACGTGCCATATTTATCAAATAACTGTCAAAATCATAAAAGATTTAATTTGAAAGACTCACATCTGATTCTTCTTGCTTAAACTCTGCCTTCTAACGATTAACACCACCTACGATGGTATCAAAATACAAAGGTAAGCTAACTTGCGACTAAAATCTTTCCTTCTCTAAATAATTCAACACACTGTGCGACCCGGTCAAAACCACTTCGGTCAACACCATGACCGGTTAACATAATACCGGTCGATACATACACCGGTCGCACCAATTATACCGGTCACTACATCTTACCGGTCGACTATGATACCGGTCGACATAACATATCGGTCGACGAGATATACCGGTCGCCTTGGGTTCCGGTCGATAGCTATACCGGTCGACCTTTACCGGTCAACAACTCTACTGGTCAATACCTTCGTTCCGGTCGACATTCAAACAGAGTCGGTGACTCAAACCCAGAGAAACTCAGATGATTAAATCGATCAAATATACGGTTAAAAGCTTGAATAACAAGACTATTTACCGACTATAACATGCAGATAGAAGTATTAAGCTAGAATCATACCTCTATTTGACCAAAAACGGATCGATTCCTCAAAACTTCTTTCTCTTTCTCTCTGCCTTCTTCGCTCTGCTCTCTAAGTCGGTTTCTCAAAAATTCAGACTTTGTGTTATGAGAATATTTACAAATGGTTAAAGGTTTTTATATAACCAAAGTTTCAAATAACCCCCTGAACTTTGGTTCTCGCTTAACTTTTCACCCAACTTCCAAAATTAATAAAAATTTCGGATCCGGATATTACAATCTTCCCCCCTTAAGAGAATTCCGTCCCCGGAATTCCATCGCTAAATAAATGGGGATACTGCGATCTCATGTCCGTCTCAACTTCCTAGGTTGACTCTTGTCCTTTGTGAAATTTCAACTGGACTTTCACTAATCGAATCTCCTTGTTTCTCAACTTCTTTACTTTGAGGTCCGAAATTGCTACGGGCTCCTCAATATAACTTAATTTTTCATCTACTTGAATGTCTTCTAAGGGAACTACTACATCTGTTTATGCCAAACACTTCTTCAAGTTTGACACATTAAATGTGGGATGAATCCCACGCAAACTTTCTGGTAGATCAAGTTCGTAGGCCACTTCACCAACACGTCCCGTGATGATAAATGGTCCAACAAACCTTGGTCTCAATTTTCCTTTTTTTCCAAATCTGACTACCCCTTTCCAGGGCGAAACTTTCAACATTACCTTGTCTCCTATCTGAAACTCTATCGGTTTCCTTCGTTTATCTGCATACATTTTCTGACGATCTTGAGCAATCTTTAATCTTGCTTGAATCTGATTGACCTTATCAGCTGTCACCTGTACGATTTTCGGTCCCACTAGCTGTCTTTCACCCACCTCATTCCAACATAAAGGTGTTCTACATTTACGACCATACAATGCTTCGAACGGGGCCGCTTGTATGCTAGCATGATAACTATTGTTGTAGGAAAATTCAATCAACGGCAAATGAATTTCCCACGAACCTTTGAAATCAATAACACATGCACGAAGCATATCTTCCAATGTTTGAATGGTTCTCTCACTCTGGCCATCAGTTTGCGGATGATAGGCCGTACTCAGCTTAAGTTCCTTGCCTAGTTCCCTTTGCAAACTTCTCCAGAAAGCTGATGTAAAACGAGCATCCCTGTCTGACACAATTGACGACGTTACTCCATGTCTGGTTACTATCTCGCCGATATACAATCGAGCCAATTTCTCTAGTGAGTACGTCTCCTTGATCGGTAGAAAGTGAGCTGATTTGTTGAGTCTATCTACTATCACCCAAATGGCATCATGCCCCTTAGGTGATCGCGGTAACCCAGTAACAAGATCCAGCGTAATCTCGTCCCACTTCCAAACTGGAATTTCTAACGATTGAAACTCCCCATAAGGTCTCTGATGCTCAGCTTTAACTTTCAAACATGTCAGACATCGTTCAACGAAGTGAGCAATATATTTCTTTAAACCTGGCCACCAATATCTTTGTTTCAGATCTCTATACATCTTGTTGGTTCCCGGATGTACTGAGTAACAGGATTTATGCGCTTCTTCTAATACTTTCTGCCGCAGTTCTCCTGCTTTTGGAATCCATACTCTCTTATTAAAGCACTTTACTCCGCGATTGTCAACAACTAAAGAGTTAACAATTCCAACTATTCTTTCACTTTTCCAATTTTCCTTTGACATTGCTTCTTCTTGATACTTTATAACTTCTTCTAAGAAATTAGAAACAACATCAACTCGATATGACACTACTTTTGTTATTTCTCCATGCTCCTTACGACTTAGAGCATCCGCTACCACATTGGCCTTGCCTGGATGGTACAGAATATCACAATCATAATCACTTAACAGCTCTATCCACCTACGCTGCCTCATATTAAGCTCCTTCTGATTGAAAAGATATTGAAGGCTCTTGTGATCCGTATAAATCTGACACTTGATCCCATACAGGTAATGCCTCCAAATTTTCAAAGCAAAGACTACCGCTGCTAATTCTAAATCATGAGTTGGGTAATTCTTTTCATGTTCTTTCAACTGACGAGATGCATAAGCAATTACCTTGCCTTCTTGCATTAACACACATCCCAGACCCAACTTTGAAGCATCACTATAAATTACGAATCCTTCAGTTTTGTTGGGTAGAGACAAGACAGGAGCACTACTTAGACTCTCTTTTAATTTACTGAACGCTTCCTTCTGAGCTTCCGTCCATACAAACTTGACATTCTTTCTAGTTAACGATGTTAATGGCGTAGCTATCCTTGAAAAGTCCTGGATAAACTTTCTATAATAAACCGCCAATCCTAAAAAACTTCTTACTTCTCATGGAGTTTTCAGCGCTTCCCACCCTATAATGGCTTCAATCTTAGCCGGATCAACCTTAATTCCATCATTCGACACCACATGACCTAGAAACTGAACTTCTTTCAGCCAAAATTCACATTTTGAGAACTTGGCGTACAATTTCTCGCGTTTAAGCAATTCTAAAATCGCTCGCAAATGAGTTTCATGATCTTCTTTGGACCGTGAATAAATCAGTATATCATCTATAAAGACTATGACATACTTATCTAAAAACGGACTACACACTCTATTCATCAAGTCCATGAAAGCTGCTGGCGCATTAGTCAGACCAAATGGCATAACTAGAAACTCATAATGTCCGTACCTCATATGAAATGCAGTCTTAGATACGTCCTCCTCCCTCACCTTCAATTGGTGATAACCAGATCGTAGATCTATTTTCGAAAAAATAGCTCGCTCCTTAAAGTTGATCAAAAAGATCGTCAATTCTGGGAAGCGGATACTTATTTTTAACAGTCAACTTATTGAGCTCCTAGTAGTCTATGCACATTCTCATAGACCCGTCTTTCTTCTTAACAAACAATACTGGCGCTCCCTATGGTGAGGTACTAGGGCGAATAAACCCTTTGTCTAACAACTCCTGCAGTTGAGTCATCATTTCTTTCATTTCTGCCGGTGCCAGTCTATACGGTGCTCTTGCAATCGACGTTGCTCCGGGTACTAAATCAATACTAAATTCCACTTGCCGATCAGGAGGCAGAGTGGTTAAATCTTCCGGAAATACTTCTGGATATTCACTTACTATCGGAACTGAATCTAATCCCTTCTTTTCCTTCTTAGCATCTATTACATAAGCTAAGAACCCACACACCCATTTACTAAACACCTCTTAGCCTTAATCATTGAAATCAAACACGACTTTCTATCCCTCCGATCTCCAAACACTATTATCTCTTCTTTACCTGGTTGTGCTATACGAATTAATTTCTTATTGCATACTATATGAGCATCATTAGACGCCAACAGTCCATTCCCACAATGACATCAAATTCTCCCATACCCATCGGGTACAGTCGAAGTGGAAATGAATGCTCATCGATGACAATACTACACCCATCATACACCTCCTCCACTAAGATTTGACTATTATCGGCCACTTCTACTTTCAATTCATGCCTAAGCTTCTTAGGTTTCTCATTCAATTTATGCACAAAATTTGGAGACACAAATGAACGATTTGCGCCTGAATCAAACAATACTTTTGCATAATTCGAATCTATAAAGAAAGTACCTGTCACTACATCAGGTATCTCCGTCGCTTCTTCTGCTGTCATATTGAAAACTCTAGCCCTCGCTTTAGCTGGCTCCACCTTTTTCTCACCTCCCTTTTCTACATATCCTCCGACCGATCCCTTTTTCAATTGTGGACAATTAGTCCTGATATGATCAGGAGATCTACACTGATAACAAGACCTCGAACTCTGGCAATCCCGAGCCAAATGCCCAATCTTCCCACATTTATAACAACCCTCTTGATCAATCTTACATTCTCCTTTATGCCTTCGGTTACACTTGCTACAGGGATTACTTTCAAACTTATTAACAGAGCGCTGATCAAACTTTGCAGACTTGAACGGTTTGGAATCACGAACTGTTCCATCCCATTTTCTTTTATCTCCACTTCTTTTAGTAACTTGCCTATTCTTTTCTTTCTCTCTCATTCCAGTTGCATTTACTGCCACTTGAAAAGTAGACGGTTCCTTGTTCGAGACAAATTCTCGAATATCACTTCTCAATCCAAAGACGAAACGTTCTACTCGTCTTTCTTCATTAAGCACATAAATTCCTGCAAATCGAGACTTCTCAATAAACTTTGTGGTATATTCTCGAACTGACATCCCCTTATGCTCTAAACTCATAAACTCTTCTTCCAACTTTTTAACTGCCGCCAAAGGGCAAAACTGTGCTTTAAATCTTTTCACAAACTCACCCCAAGACATTTCTTTGGCTACCGCCGAACTTTGACCTCCGACTTCAACATCCCACCACATTACTGCTTCATCTTTCAACATTGACAAAGCATAAACTACTTTATCTTCATCGGCACACTTACTAGTATCAAATGCTAGCTCCATACCTTTTACCCATCTTAACGCTATCACTGGATCACATTCCCCTTTATAAGTAGGAGGTTTGCAAGCAGCAAACTTCTTAAAACTACATCCTCTCCCCACTACTGCTTTAGTGGTCATAATGGGGTTTGACTGAGGGTGGCTACCTCCTACAGTTACTGGTGATTCTGCTACCTCTGTCTCCACTTTTTCTTCACTCTTTTCTTTGCTTGACGAAACCTCATTATTGCGCTGAACCAATAAAGCGTTCAACGTTTCTTGTAATTTTCCCATTTCTGCAATGAAGGTTTCTTGGGTAACAAAACCTTGCGTTCTACCTCCACCACGGTTTCCTGTCTGCTTTCGACCCCTCACAGAAGCCGAAGTTTCTTGATGAGAAGTTTCTTGCTCAAATCTTACCTCTACACTTTCATCTTGACGAATACCACGAGTCGTCTTCCCGCCTCGAGTTCCCACAGTGGAAACCCTTGCCTGAGTAGTTGCTTTCTGAACTGTCTTACCTCTAGGTCGACCACGACTTTTTCCTTGGATAGCAGTCGGGTTGACAGCAGTCGTTCGCTCTTCGGCAATGACTTCATTATCTGGCTCAATTTCAGGATTCAGCATAGACCTACTCCTTGTCACTCGCTCAGACATACTTCTGATAAGAAGAAACATAAGACATTCAATCTAACATGCTACACATTACGCCAGTTTAAGCACAAGCATGTATTTGTAAATTCACAATTACACTGGCCAGATGGAATTCCAAATTTACCTTACATGCTAGTCCTTACTACCCTAATGTTATCTTCCTACGACCTTCCTACTTCTCAGTTGTGCTTCTACTATCTCAGTTTAAGTCTAGGCCCATCCGGTCACCTAGATCCCTTAAACTAATGCTCTGATACCAATTGTAACAACCTGAACCTTTATATATACAGTAAAATAACATTTCTGTCTAAAAACTTCCCAGGCTTACATTTCAGAGTACAAGGTTTACAACTATCATCTATTACACAACTGAGTCAAAAAGTAAACTATTGCAGGAAGTCTTCTAGCTCCTGAAAATAGCTCACTTCTTCTCTTTACCCTTATCTGTACCTGCTACCTTTCGATAACCTGAAATAGGATTATAATTTTGAAAGAGCGAGGGTTAGACCAATGGTCTAGTGAGTCCCCTCCAATCACTACTACAACAGTTCAAATATTATTTAAAACATTTAAACTAAGCTTGATATCTCAAAAACATAACTTGCTCTTTTAATCAAACATTAAAATAATTTTATGCTTCGCAAGCATAACTCAATCTACTGGCCATCATTGACCACTTTTTACGCTTCGCAAGTGTACCTTAAGCTACTGACCAACACTGTCGTCAAAGATGGTATGTCTGTCTTGTATTGCCTTATCTTAGGGACACACCCTAATGGCATAAACGGGCCACACTCCCCGGTACGAGCAGGCGGGTCACACTTCCCGACTTAGGTCAGACTTCTGACTCAAATGTATGCATACACTTAGTCCTGACTATATATAAAACAAGTTTATATAAACTGAACATAAACATGCCAAACTGATTAAATCAACCTTTTTCAATTAATCTGCATAACTTTCAATACTATAAACGTGAAGTTTATAAAACCCACATTTATCAAATAACTGTCAAAATCATAAAAGATTTAATTTGAAAGACTCACCTCTGATTCTTCTTGCTTAAACTCTGCCTTCTAACGATTAACACCACCTACGATGGTATCAAAATACAAAGGTAAGCTAACTTGCGACTAAAATCTTTCCTTCTCTAAATAATTCAACACACTGTGCGACCCGGTCAAAACCACTTCGGTCAACACCACGACCGGTTAACATAATACCGGTCGATACATACACCGGTCGCACCAATTATACCGGTCACTACATCTTACCGGTCGACTATGATACCGCTCGACATAACATATCGGTCGACGAGATATACCTGTCGCCTTGGGTTCCGGTCGATAGCTATACCGGTCGACCTTTATCGGTCAACAACTCTACCGGTCAATACCTTCGTTCCGGTCGACATTCAAACAGAGTCGGTGAATCAAACCCAGAAAAACTCAGATGATTAAATCGATCAAATATACGGTTAAAAGCTTGAATAACAAGACTATTTACCGACTATAACATGCAGATAGAAGTATTAAGCTAGAATCATACCTCTATTTGACCAAAAACGGATCGATTCCTCAAAACTTCTTTCTCTTTCTCTCTGCCTTCTTCGCTCTGCTCTCTAAGTCGGTTTCTCAAAAATTCAGACTTTGTGTTATGAGAATATTTACAAATGGTTAAAGGTTTTTATATAACCAAAGTTTCAAATAACCCCCTGAACTTTGGTTCTCGCTTAACTTTTCACCCAACTTCCAAAATTAATAAAAATTTCGGATCCGGATATTACAATCTTCCCCCCTTAAGAGAATTCCGTCCCCGGAATTCCATCGCTAAACAAATGGGGATACTGTGATCTCATGTCCGTCTCAACTTCCTAGGTTGACTCTTGTCCTTTGTGAAATTTCAACTGGACTTTCACTAATCGAATCTCCTTGTTTCTCAACTTCTTTACTTTGAGGTCCGAAATTGCTACGGGCTCCTCAATATAACTTAATTTTTCATCTACTTGAATGTCTTCTAAGGGAACTACTACATCTGTTTCTGCCAAACACTTCTTCAAGTTTGACACATGAAATGTGGGATGAATCCCACGCAAACTTTCTGGTAGATCAAGTTCGTAGGCCACTTCACCAATACGTCCCGTGATGATAAATGGTCCAACAAACCTTGGTTATTTACAAATGGTTAAAGGTTTTTATATAACCAAAGTTTCAAATAACCCCCTGAACTTTGGTTCTCGCTTAACTTTTCACCCAACTTCCAAAATTAATAAAAATTTCGGATCCGGATATTACACCCAGGTAGTTCAAGTATACACATGTAGCATGTAGGTTCACCATAACATTGGTCAGGTGCCATTATGAACGTACCGAACATGATCATCCTTGCGACTCTCGACAAGTTTCCCGTTTCTATCGACTTGCTCAACCTCAAAATATCTTATCTTAAGGTACCTAATATGCAACTTCGCTTACAATCACTTATAAGAACGCTAGTTCGAGTCTAGGCATCCAAAATTTAATACCTAATTCTCTCAAACTTAAGCTTTGATACCAACTTGTAACACCTTTAAATCCGAAGATAGCAACTTATAAAAAAATTCTAAATACATCAATAATTAATTTGACTATAGACAGAACTTGAGAATTAACCTCAATACACACATTCACCCTATACATACCATCTATGAAAAGGACGGGTGTTACTAAACCCGATAACATTTAAAATTTGGAGATAGCAACTTATTTAAAATTTTCTAAATACATCAATAAATGAATCATCTACAACCATGAATTCATATTTAGCTACAATACACGTATACCATCTTATATATATACAGACTATAAGGGACGGGTGCTACTAATACCCATGCATAGTCACTATCTCCATAGCGCGGAAGACTTCACCGAATACTTACTTTCGGATCTCGCTAAGGCTTTACTCTTCACAGAATTGCTAGAACCAACTCTCAACCTTGAAACCTGATGCACATGCCGACAAATAAAAAGGTTAGGCTTAACACCTAGTGAGCTCAAGAGTTTTACATAAGTAAACACATTTAAGATAATGAACTTTACTTAAAATCATGACCTTTCCATCGATGCACTTTAAAACGTGGAAACAACTCTTTTCCAATGTCATGCACTTTAAAAGATGAACACTTCATTTCAAAGCATGCTTTATAAATTGATGTAACTCAATTAACTTGAAACATGACTCATCTTCCAACCATGTACATCGTACGTCCGAAAATGTGGACACTAGGTCCAATACTCACGCGACTGAAAAGACCCAATGACAATAAAATAAGACATCCTTTTTATTTGAAATACAGATAGCCAACAACGGGGGAGACCCGTATCCGTTGAGAGTGGAAGAAACACCAAAGTATACCACCCATTCAACGTTAATCGCATGACACCTCATGACATCGCAGCCCAAGTGTCCCTACGACTTCTTTACCAAGTGTCACCCCAAGTCAGTTGACCTTGATGGATCATTCCGATGAACTCCATCCCGAAGGCCCGACACACTTAAAGACTACCTCCCAGGCATTACTTCAAGCGGCGGAGGTCCTAGCGCTCACTCCCCGATAGCACTACAGACTCAACCCTCCTAGCGATCACCTGTAAAGTTTCCGGTCATAAAACATGGGTACCGAAGTTCAACCCCGCAATACCCAATTGACCATCTAAAACGGACTGACTCACATGCCTATGGATCCATTACACACTGTCTAACGTTACCGGACTACACACGAATGACCAAAGCACTCGAGCCCATAACCAAACTCAATACGCAACACAGCGTATTAGTACGTACGTCATAACCGGACTCTATATTGAGCCATATAAAACCCGGACAAGTGTCCTCGAGACTCCTTTAAAACGACATCGAGCCAAAATGCTCAAAACCTCTTTTGACCAAAGATTATGTTTTGCAGGTAATAAACTCACTCAACCCATACCATGAAATCACATGCTCTAAAATACTCGAATGAACTCCAACCCAGTTTAAGTTGGGTCAAAAGGTTTTCCAAACAGATTTAGGCTCCTTATCCTTTCAAAACGTTCCATACACAAAATTGAACCTTTTACCCCAAACAACACTAAAATGCCTTTTAACCAAATAATCTCATGTATGCAATAAGTTACTAAACACACCCATTTATGACTCATTTATCAAAATGCCCAAAATCACAATAATGTGTGTTATACAGGTTTATAAAGTTAAATACTTTCGAAATAACCAAACTGATCAGCAGTTAACAATTTCATGTAAAATGTAAAATACTTTAAAATAACCATTTTGGCATGTACACCGTTTTCACAAATTAACTTGAACTCACCTTGCTAGATTTAGGCTAAATCTAGATAGTTCCCCCAACCAGAGCTCCTTTGAAGAACACATGGATTCTCAAGTCAAAACTTCCAAAAACCTAAATCCATACATATTCAACCATAAATAAACATAATCAACCACAAAGAATCGTTTCCCAAACCATAGACATGAATACCCCAACTAATACCGAAACCCTAACTTCCATAACTAAGGAAAATAGAAGATTACCTTAAACCAAGCTTGAATCCACCAACCAAAACACTTCTAGTTCACCAAAATGGTTACAAACCTCCAATCTATGAAAGGAAACACAAAGGGTGGGTGAAATCCTAGAAAACTTGGTGAAGAAGATGAAATGGAAGAGATGAGAAGCTTACCACCACAAAATACTCTTGTATACTCCAATATACCTCCAATATCTTGCTAGATCCTTGAATATCTCTCAAAAACGAAACCGTGGCACTTTGAATCACCCAAATCGGAGTTGTGGATCAAAAGTTATGAGGAAATGAAGTTTAGTGGCTGAAAGTCGGGTTTTTAGATCGACCACGGGGTTTCGCGGGTTATGCCGCGACCTTAAGTCGCGGCATAAGTCGCCCTTGTTCTCCTAAGTCGCGAGATTGCCCCTAAGTCGTGGCACAACTCGCGTAACACACTGTTTGTTCTGTTTTCATTCTCGTTCACTGTTTTGGCCATAACTTCTTCGTTATAGCTCCGTTTTCGCTCCGGAAAGAACCGTTGGACTCGTAATTGAACCCTTTATCCATATAGAATATAAAATCTAGGATTAAAGTCCAAAATAAAATATCTTATTTTTCCTTTATATATCGGTTTCTGTATTAACTTGAATTGATACCTCTCGAAACTCGGGGTGTTACAGTGAACATTACTCAAGCTCCTTATAAAGTACATCTGTTGTACTAAGTAACTCCGTGTTACTTACAGGCACTTTAACTGTTTCATTTGTTGATTCCGGGTTACCATTCATAATTTTTCTGAATTTGAAAAGATTCGGATAAATACATTTTATGAATTGATGGCAATAACTTTTTATCAGATCAATTTGGGGGAGATTGATTATTTTCATGCATGGGGGAGATAGTTCACACTTACCAAAAAAGGGAGATTGTTATTCATGGAGATTGTGCTTATCTGATTATTTGGAGGAAATCATTCCAAAAAAGGGCTGACCTTGAAAAGTTTTGATGATTATGATTCTCAAAATTCATCAAAAAGGGGGAGAATTTCAAGATTTCAAAGTCAGATTAAAGTTAATCTTATCAGAATTGGGGAGATTGTTCGAGATTTCAAAGTTTGATTTATTTCAATGTGAAAGTCAAGGGAGATGATTCAAAGAAGGGATTAAAGTCAAGAAATGTTGAGCTTATCTGGAGCGGTATTTTTACTCAAAGTGTATGTATTATTTGTAATTGTGATGTAGTGTTGACTATTTGCTAAAGGTCATATTGACCATATAAATAGCAATGTCAAAGAGTTTAGATATAGAACACACACACACAAATACTTGACATTGTAGAGAGAGAAATTGTGCATACAGAGAGAATATTCATTGTATGAATTATAAATCTGTGAGATCAATGGATATGGCATTTGGATAAATTGTTTGTGTCTATTAAGAGCTTGAAACTGGGATTACAATTCATTATCCTTGTTTTGAGAGATATTCAAAGTTCAAATGCTCAAATTTCATTCATATTCTTGATGAGCATACATTCATGTGACAATGTTATCATATTTTGAGCTTCATTGTTCAAGTTAAATTGTTGAGTAACACGTCTTTTTAGGACAAAATTTCATGGGATCAATGTGAGAGCTTAAAGAACTTCTATGGATTCACGTTACCCAGTGTTTCCTACCCAAGAAGTTATCCTCAAGTGATTAAGGGGTGAGGGGTCTTAAATCAAAGAGTGGGGGAGATAACTCATCCGGTTGAGTTTTTCTCTTTGTGCTGAGTGGAAAAATGAAAAAGAGTATTTGGTTAGAAGTGAGCATAATGATAAAAAGAAAGAGGGTGTGAGAACAGAGTTAAAAGATTATGAGAACTCTGCACCAACTACTTTCTGAGTCGGGCAACCATATCTACTAATTGGTTCACATTCTTTGGTGACCATCATTGAAACAGGCAGCGAGCCTATGCCAACTCTTTCTATAACCCCACCAGCTACTTGTTTCTTTCTCAACAAAGAAATGTTTCAATTTTTCTTGGGGACGTAGCACATACTCTATCTAATCTTCACTCGGAAATTTTGGATATTGAAAAATAAGGAAGTTTGCCCCATCTTTGCACTTCAATCATGCACATTGAGTTCGTGGAAAACTTGTTGTTGTCTTAACAGTTTACACTTTTTGAGCCTAAGTAACTTCAATCATTCTACACTTGCACGTACACACAAGGAATATGTTTTCTTGTCATAATGTTCAGAGAAATTCCTTTGTGTCTTTCGATGATTGAATGGAAGCCCTGGGGGAGTGAACATCAAAAGCTTCTTTCCAATGTACATCCGTTGTATAAAGTGGCTCCATGCTACTTACAGGCATACTAACTGTATCATTTGTTGATTCAGGGTTACAATTCTTATTTTGTCTGAATTTGAAAAGATTCGGATGAATACATTTTTTGAATTGACGGATACTCAGATCAAAAAGGCAGAAGTTGCTATTTTATCATAAAGGGGGATATTGGTTTTCAAAGACAATGGTGAAATTTAAAGGTTTTGATGATCATGATGCTCACAATCATCATAAAGGGGGAGAAATAGAATACAAAAGAAAAAGGGAGATAATTCAATTTCAAAGTGAAAAGATTTGTCAAAGTCAAGAAATTTGTTCCGAGAAGATTGGAGATCATTCGTTGTTCAAAGACAAACAATTCATAGATCAAAGAGATGAAGATACAAGCATTGAAAGATTCCTCAAAGTTCAAAGTTGCAAAGATCAAAGTTTCAAGTTCAAGACTTGATGACACTTCAAAGTTTTAGAGAATGACTTTTCAAAGAGAAAGTGAATGACTTTTCAAGTTTATCTGAAGATTCTTCAAAAGTTGAATATTTGAAGATTGTCAAAGCTTCAAAGTTTAAAGTTGTCAGAGTTAATGTTTTGAAGAATCAAGAGTTGAAGACTGTTGTCATTTTTTTAAATCTTGAATCCAAAGGGGGAGAATGTTAGGACATTATTGTATTCAAGATTTATCGTGAGTCAATGTAATTGGAAAGTCAATAATTGTCTAAGTCATGGTCAAAGTCAATATTGTAAAGTCAAAGCTAGTCAAAATGTTGTTTAGTTAGAAAGTCAAACCAGCTTAGAGTTTAGTTGTTTGTTATTAGGAGGTTTGAATAGTGTTTGCTTAGTTATTAAGCTTTAGGGATTTTAGATAGATCAATCTTGTAACAACTTTTTAGAGAGAGAAAGTTGAGAATTCTTTTGAGAGAAAGCTTCAAATCACGTAGTTCTTCAAAGATCAATGAGATTCAATGTCATTTACCTAATAGATCTGGAGTTTACACTCTCCTTTCAACAACCAAAGCATGTGGATCTGCAAGCTTCTCAACTTTATTTTTAGTTTCCACTAGCTCCATTACCTCTTCTTCATTTTGCTTCAGTATCTCATATACATCATGAAGACTAATTTCAGCTAAGGCCTTGTTTTGTCTTATCTGTGCAGTAAACCTCTTCCATTCCGATTGCAGATTGTTGAGGAACTTCACATTATTCACAATCAGTGACTTATTGATCTTGTTCTTGCTCAAGTCATTTTGAAGAAGACAAGAACGACCATAAGTTTCTTGAAGAGATTCTCCTTCTTTGGCCTTGAGGTCTTCATAACTGTTTATGCAGTTAGTCACCTTGAGCTGATTTCCAACCTTCGTGCCCATCATCATTTTCTCTATCTGTTCCCACATACCATTGGCAGTCTCCTTGTAGTTATCAATGATAGTGTATATGTCATTGGGCAAACTTTGATGAAGATATGACTTTGCAAGATGATCACCTCTGGCTCTTTTCTTTTCATCTTCATTGTATTTGTCCTTTTCTTTAATCTTTCTTTCGGCTAGAACAAATGGGTCATTATTGGGCCTAGCTGGTGTATCGGTATAGAATACTGCAGGACCATATTTTAGTGAGGCAAGGATGTGGTCACTATATTCATGTCTTTCTATGAAATCCAAAAACCTGTCTCTTTATTGTGGATATTCTCCTCTAAACAGTATAGGAGGTCTAAAACCAATTTGTATTGCTAAAGTTTCTCTAGAAGACATTGTTACTAACACTTGAACGATCTTAAGACCATTAACTGATTTAATCCCAAAGGTCAGACTGTGAAGAACTCTAACAAAAGACAAATTATCGCTGATAACTGGAATATCGCAGAGAGTATTGTGCGATAAAAGTAACTATCACATGCAATATTGTGTGATATCTTAAACTATCACAAACTTCACATGTTCTAACTCAAATATAACACCCATTATCATGCGATATCTTAAACTATCGCACACTATATCATGCGATAAAACCAAATATCGCACAAGAGTTATGCGATAAAATCAAATATCGCAGGCAATGGTGTGCGATATACTTAAATATCGCAGATGTGATGTGCGATAAGTAGTTTTGTGCGATAGACTTTAAGAATGCAAATCTTCTTAATGTGAAATGGAATTGAAGAACATGCGATAAATAGAGTTGTTACGTGCAGTACCAAATTTGCCGAAATTGATGAGCAAAATCAAAAGCAATTCAGAAATAAACCAGAACAAAGTTGATTTAATACATATGTTGAATCAAATAGAGTACTTATCGAACTTCAATTCTTCAAATTGTGCTTTCTTGATCGTTGAACAATGTCCCATAACACAAACAGCGTCGTTTTTCTGCAATATCTGCCAATGAGTTATCGAAAATTGAACTTCTTAGATCAAATCGATTATCTCTCTGCTCTGATACCAATTGTGAATCCTAGATTGAACAACTGTATAACAATAATCAATAAAGAACAAAAACAATGAATCAATCAGTGGGTCATATGATTACTTTGCATATTGATAGAGAGTTTACACGTGAGGCGCAAGCAATAATGATCAACTCAAAAACCTAGAAAACATAAAGTATTTATACCTCATGGGTATTTACACATTTAATCCCTCAACTTGAATACATCAGTAATATGGCCTAACATAGAATGAAACTTGAAGAGATTCAAGAAACACCTAATGATGTACAGGTTGATACTGTTATTGATCACCTCAACAAAATGTTAAGGAAAACAATGAGAGGCAGACTGTATGGAGGTCGAGGAGGATTCATCAAGAGCCAGATAGGTACCAAGGGTTTCTAATTGGTTGTAATGACATGGTTTATGATGAACCATTGCCTTACCAGCAGGTTATGTCATGTACAAAATCTGATAAATGGCATGATGTTATGAAAGCTAAAATTTAATCCATGTCAGATAACCAGGTCTGGGGTCTAGTAGATACACCCAAAGGTTGCAAAGTCGTTGGGAACAAGTGAATTTTCAAGAAGAAAACTGACATGGATGGGATCATGCATACATTCAAGGCTAGGTTGGTAGCGAAGAGTTTCACTCAGACACACGAAGTTGATTATGATAAAACCTTCTCTCCAGTAGCCATGATTAAATCCATTAGGATATTTCTTGCTAGCGCTGCATATCACAATTATGAGATATGGCAAATGATGTCAAAACCGCATTCCTTAATAGAACTTTAAGTAAGGACGTGTACATGGTACAACCATAAGGTTTTGAACATCCCAAGCATCCTAATAGAGTATAAAAGCTGTAAAGGTCCATTTATGCACTAAAGCAAGCATCTCGAGTTGTAATCATCGGTTTGGTGAGAAAATTAAAGAATTTGGTTTCATCAAAAACGAAGATGAGCTTTATGCATACAAGAAGGCCAGTGGGAGCATTGTTGTCTCCTAATATTATATGCCAATGACATACTAATCATCAAAAACGATATCTCGATACTAGAATATGTAAAAGTTTGGCTAGGGAAATGTTTCGCGATGAAAGATTTGGGAGAGGCTACATATATCCTGATCAAATCTCTTAATTGGATTAAGCCAGAATACGTACATTGACAAGGTCTTGAAACACTTCAAGATGAAGGATTCCAAGAAGGGTAGCTTGCCAATGGTGCATGGCGTACATTTGAGCAAGTCTCAGTGTCCTTCATCCAAGGAAGATATGGATCGCATGAAGGGTGTTCCCTATGCTTCGGCAGTTGGATCCATAATATATGCCATGATATATACTAGAATTGACATATCATATGCTTTAATCATGACAAGCAAATATTATTCAAACTTAAGTGAAGCTCACTAGGTGGTAGTAAATAGT
The DNA here is from genome assembly GCA_954870635.1 of Arctium minus. Lineage (NCBI taxonomy): Eukaryota > Viridiplantae > Streptophyta > Magnoliopsida > Asterales > Asteraceae > Arctium > Arctium minus. Next base: position 67,681,871 of record OX941092.1, on the reverse strand, counting down.
ATCCTCAAGTACTTGAGAAGGACTAAGGACATGTTCCTGCTATATGGTGGCACCAAAGAAGATACATGTATTCAAGGATACTCAGATCCTAGCTTTCAAACCGACCGTGATGACTTCAGGTCAATATCGTGTTTTGTGTTTACATTGAATGGTGATGTAGTGAGTTGGAAGAGCTTCAAGCAGAGCACAATTGCAGATTTTACTACAGAGTCCGAATACCTGGAAACTTCAGATGTTAGGAAGGAGGCCGTATGTATGAAGATGTTTATCACAGACCTTGGTATAGTTCCTAATATTAATGGCCCTATCGAGATCTAATGCGATAATGAGGGAGCCATAGCATAGGCGAAAGAACCAAGGTCTTACCAGCGGTCCAAGCACATTCTAAGGAAATACCACATCATTAGAGAGATGATCAATCGAGAGGGATGAAGATTTGAAAAGTTCATTCGAAAGATAATCCAGCAGATCCGTTCACTAAACCTATGAGTCAGAGCAAGCATGATGATCACTCTAGCTCTATAAGTTAAAAATTTCTAAATATTTGAACTGATCTGTAAACTGATCTGTAATTTTAGTATACCTTTGGAACATTAAGCAATGAAAATTCTATATGTCTTAACATACTGGGTATGAGTTATTACATTGATTTCATTGTGTTCTATATTAGCATGTTTAAATCCATAAACAATATGATATTATTCAAAACTATCCATGATAAGTTGTTACCGGGTAATGGTAACGAACTAAAATCACTGTGAAGTCTGGTCATGGTCAAGTTGGACCAGCATGGTGTATGTACAGCCAAAGTCACATGCACTTGTGGGTACAAGTGTTGGACAGACCCGTTTTCAAGATTAATTCATAGATCGACATCATAAAGTGAATCTTGAAATGGTAGATATTCATTTATCCTTAGACTTGAGATACGCATTGGGATCTCAAGCATAATGAGTGTTTTTTTTATTTGATGCCTAATGTTTCCTTTTACTGGGTGATCATAAGGGTTGTATTAGGCATAATATAAATTATGTACGAGTCGTACACATGCAATATCGAATTTGCTCCTCTCATGATGAGAGAGAAATCTCTAGGGCCTTCGATACTATAAATTGAGAAATGTGTGGCCACATACAAGTAGATTGGTTGAACCAATAGTACTTGTACTTAATAATTATCAGGATCGAGAGACATAATAATTGAACATACAAGGATGAGCCTGATTTATGCCTTGAGTTCAAAATGAGAGTTCGTGTGGTAAAGGGATAAGGAAAAATATATCCATGTCATTTATTATATCGGTGGAATGCTTGAAAAACACATATTCATTTGTCTTTGGAGGCGGTGGCGCGTTGCTAGATACATAACCATTATCTGTGTTTATGTGTTGTGTTGGGAATTTAAGATTTGTTCAAGTATGGTTAATGCTGCTAGTATATCATGATTACTACAACTAGTAGATTTAATATTGCTTGAAAAGTTAGTCCTGCTACTTAAATAGTTAATACTGCTTGGAGAGTTAGTACTGCTAGTAGTTAGTACTACTAAGGGATTACTACTGCCAACATGATTAATACTGCTGAGGAGTTCAATGCTGCTGAAAATGGTTAATACTTCTGAAGAAGGTTAGTGCTGCTTATGAGATGAAGACTCAGTATGGAATGAAGACAGCTGTATAGAAGTCTTGCTAAAGTAAAGGAGATAATTATGGAATGAAGATCAATTGTATTTTGATAATTATCTTGTAATATGTCTTGTATAAATAGTATAGAAGTCTTTGATAGAATTAACTTTTGATTGATAAGTTTTTAGAGAGAGAATTAACCTCAAAGTTTATAATCCTAGTTCTAGAGAAGTAGAATTCGTCTTGGTGAGCCTGTTCATCAAGATTGAGGTTTTGTGTGAAAGCTTGTAACTTTAATCATTCAATAAAGTTTACAAGTTGTGATTTCTATTTTACTGTTCCATTGATAGTTGAATATTAAAGTGTTTTTCGGCAACTTCTTTAATATTGTTTCTGAGTGTTATTATTCTTGTTAAGAATTAGATCCTGACAAGTGGTATCAGAGCCAAGTATTCTCAGAAACCTTCATTCATCATGGACAACACAGGTGAATCAAACAGTACTTTTGTCTCAAAGGTTCCCATGCTCAAACCTAATGAGTTTGACATGTGGAAAATTCGAATCAAGCAGTACATCCTCCTTACAGACTGTTCTATGTGGGACATTGTTGAGAATGGTCCCTCTGCTGAAGGTAAAATTGGACAAGATGGCAGAAGACCACCTCCAAAAACTGATGGTGAGAAGAAAGTCAGACAGTTGGAGATGAAAGCCTTAAGCACCCTGCTTTTGGCCATTCCTAATGAGTATCAACATCACTTTCAACACTGCACAGATGCTCAGATTCTATGGAATGCTTTAGAGAAGAGATTTGTTGGCACCAAAAGCACTAAGAGGAATCAAAGGGATATTCTCAAGCAGCAATATGAAATTTTTACATCTTCAAAGAATGAGTCTATGACTCAAACTTTTGACAGATTCAATAAGTTGATTGGTGAGTTGGCCACAGTTGGAGTCCAGATGGAACAAGATGATGTCAACCGAAAGTTCCTCAGATATTTTGGAGATGAATGGACCATGTACACTGTTTCATTCAGACAGAATGACTTATTAGAAGAAAAGGAATTGGATGATCTGTACAATGATCTAAGAGTGTTTGAATCTGAGGTGGAAGCAAAGAAGAAGCCTACTGGATATGTTCATAATGTTGCACTCCTATCAGCATCAACTGATTCTACTGTTAACCCTGAATCAGTTAATGCTGCTAATGGAGTAAATCAAGAAAAAGGCAATGAATCTGTTTTTGAAGCCTTTCTCTCCAGCCATGGTAATTCCTTTTTAATCAATGATGACTTGGAACAGCTTCATCTTGATGATCTTGAAGAGATGGACATTAAATGGCAGATGGTCATGCTTTCTATGAGGGTGAAGAAGTTCATTAAGAAAACTGGGAGGAACAACTTCTCTCAAAGAAGAGAAGATGGAGCAGGCTTTGATAAGTCAAAGGTGGAGTGCTATAAGTGTCATATGAAGGGACACTTTGCCAGGGAATGCAAAAGTGGAATATCTCACAACAACCACCAACAAGCACAGACTGGAAACTTCAACCAAAACAGAAACTCTGCTCAAGCTCTTGTTTCTCAACAAGGAATGGGGTTTGACTGGAGTGATCAAGCAGAAGAGGCCATTCAAAATCAAGCTCTCATGGCAGAGGTATCTGATCTCCCAACTGAGGTACTTTCTAATCTCTGTTCTCAAACTTGCATAGACACTGTTAAAAGGTACAGGGATCACAACCAGAATATGAGTGATGACCTTAAGAGGTTAGAAAAGGATAGAAAAGACTATGTGAGAATTGTTGAGAGGTTTGAGGAACAAATCAAAGGTTTCCAAGCCAATGAACTTCAACACACATATGATACAAATTACTGGAAGTGGGAGAAGAATGATCTAGAAATCCAACTAACAAAGTCCAAGGAGGAGAATGAAAAGTTGAGAGGAGAACTAGACAAGGTTAAGCTAGATGTGGAAAAGTTTTCTTATGCCTCTAAAGCCATGGATTCAATTCTAAAGGTCCAAATCCATGATAAACTTAAACCAGGAATTGGGTACAATACCACACCACCACCATACAACAACAACTACATCCCTCCTAAATCAGACTTGCTAGAGACCAAGGATAGAAAGGACTTGCATGTGGGAGCCACTAAGATAGATCCTTTAGATGAAGTAGTTGTTAAGGACAAGACTGAGAAAGAAGTTGGAAAGGGTAAGGATAACAATGTGAATGTTGTGATTCCCTTAGAAAATAACATTCTTACCAATGAGGGTGGTGGAAGGGATTGGGTCAAATCTGATGGTGTAGAGAAGACTGAGGAAAGTCCAAAAAGGTTCATTACAAGCAGACTACAGTTGTGAATCCTGTTCCCTGCAAACAGTGTGCATGTAATAAGTCTGAGTCTCTAAAACATGATAAAAGGAGGGGCAATCAAAGAAATTGGAATAATCAGTGGGCTAAGAAACAAGAAGTTGATCTGAGTAGAATCATCAGACCAAAACCTTGTTTCATATGTGGCAAATTGAATTATCTTGCTAAGCACTGTTATTTTAATCCTATGAACCAAAGGATAAATTTTCAAAGATCTGTGCAAAAACCCTTTGGTTATAGGAAGAATGAAAAGAACCATGTGGCTAAGAAAACTGTTAAATCTAAAAGCCACATGAAGAAAAAGACTGTAAGAGAGAATGTCAAGATGTGGATTCCCAAAAGCACTAAAACTGTTAGTATTGCTACCACAAATAGTGTTGTTGACAAAGATAGTGCTGCCAGAAGCAATACTACTGCTACCAATGTTAGTACTGCTGAGAGTATTAGTACTTCTAAAACTAACATTGTTAGTACCTCTTCAAATGTTAATACTGCTAACTCTGTTAGTGCTTCTAACAAGGTTAGTACTGCTAAACCTGTTAGTGCTGCTAACTCTGTTAGTACTTCTAAAATTAATACTGCGTCTAGTGTTTGTGCTGCTAGATCTATCATCTTGACAAAGTACTCCAGTAAAGAGTGCTCTGATTTTAAAAATCTCATCAAAAAGGAATGTAAATACTTTGATGAGAAAGGGAGGCCCAAGACCACTTTGGCTTGGGTTCCCAGTCAATACTAATTGATTTATCTAATGTGCAGGGCAACCAACAACTCAAGGGAAAGAGCATTTGGCATGTTGATAGTGGTAGCTCTAGGCACATGATAGGGAACATGGATTGCCTCAAGAATTTCAAGAAAATTGATGGAGGGCATGTTGCCTTTGGTAATACTCCAGATGGAGGTAAGATTAGTGGTAAGGGTGATGTAACAAAAGGTAAGATGGCCTTTGAGGATGTTTTCTATGTTGAGCAGTTAAGGTACAACCTGTTAAGTGTATCACAGGTTTGTGACAAAAAGCATAGTATATTATTCACTGATTCAGAATGCATTATCCTTGCTCCTGGATTCAAGGTAGTTGATGAAAAGATGATACTACTAAGAACTCCCAGAAAGGATAATGTCTATTGTTTGGATATGGAAAATGTTTCAACTGATTCATCCCTAAACTGTCTTGTTTCAAAAGCATCTTTGGATGAATCATCACTATGGCACAGAAGGATGTGTCACATGAACTTTAAAACAATGAATAAACTTGTTAAAAACAACCTTGTAAGAGGTTTGCCTTCAAAAGTCTTTTCATGTGATGATCATTGTGTTGCTTGTCTCAAAGGCAAACAACACAAAACTTCTCATAAGTCCAAAGAGTTGAACACAATTTCTTCTTCTCTTCAGTTGTTGCATATGGATCTGTTTGGTCCTACAAATGTTATGAGTATAGGTAAAAAATCATACTGCTTAGTGATAGTTGATGATTACTCTAGATTTACTTGGGTATATTTTCTAAGGACTAAGGATGATACAAGTGGACTGATCAAATCCTTTATTCTAAGAATTGAAAACCAAACAAATCAAAAGGTAAAAGTCATTAGGTCAGAAAATGGTACCGAATTTAAAAATCTTGACCTAAACACCTTTTGTGAGGAAAAAGGAATTGAGAGGCAATACAGTGCTCCTAGGACTCCACAACAAAATGGTGTTGCTGAGAGAAGGAATAGGACACTGATTGAAGTTGCTAGATCTCTGTTAGCTGATTCAAAACTTCCAATTACTTTCTGGGCTGAAACAGTTAATACTGCTTGCTATGTTCAAAATAGAGTTCTAGTAGTCAAGCCTAAAAACAAGACACCATATGAGCTTTTAAATAAAAGAAAACCATTTATTGGATTTTTCAAACCTTTTGGGTGTCCTTGTACCATTCTCAATACCAAAACTCACTTAGGAAAGTTTGATAGCAAAGCAGATGATGATTTTCTTGTTGGTTACTCATCTCAGAGTAAGGCCTACAGAGTATATAATTCTTCTTCTAGAATAATTGAGGAAAGTGACAATGTCAAATGCAATGAGAACACACCAAATCCTATTGGTTCAGGTCCTCAGTGGTTATTTGACATTGATTCACTAACTAACTCTTTGGGTTTCAGTAGTGATGATCATGCAGGATTAGGAAGTAGAGGATCAGGGGAAGAACAAGTACAACATATTATTCCTCAGTCTGTGATCTTTCCATTACCTACAATAGACCCTGTTGACATCTATGAAAAGGAGAATGTTGCTGAACCAATTCAGAGTGAAGAAGAAAGAAGAGATGAGGAGAATTCAGAGAATGAAGAGCCAGAAGCAGCTGATGTGATTCCCTCAGCTGACTTAAATGATTCCAATTTAGATGTGGGAATTAATGAAGAACCTAGTCTTCAGACAAGAACTCAGAAGAATCATCCTCCTGAGCTGGTAATAGGAGATATCTCCTCTCCTATGATGACTAGGAATCAAAGCAGACTTCAAGATTTGCAGGATCAGCAGCATACAGTACTCTCTTGCTTTCTATCCCAGATTGAGCCTAAGAAGGTTTATGAAGCAATGAAAGATTCAAGTTGGATAGAATCCATGCAAGAAGAGTTTCTACAGTTCAAATTGCAAGATGTTTGGGACTTGGTGGACCTTCCTAAAGGTCATAGAGCAATTGGCACCAAGTGGATTTTCAGAAATAAAAAGGATGAGAGAGGAATAGTAATCAGGAACAAAGCAAGGCTAATGGTACAAGGGTACACTCAGGAAGAAGGCATAGACTATGAGGAAGTATTTGCTCCTGTTGCAAGGGTAGAGGCAATTAGGCTGTTTTTAGCCTATGCTTCATACATGAAGTTCAAGGTATATCAGATGGATGTGAAGAGTGCCTTTCTATATGGAACAATTGATGAAGAAGTATATGTCTGTCAGCCCCCTGGATTTGAGAATCCATCATATCCTGACAGAGTATACAAACTGAAGAAAGCTCTCTATGGTCTACATCAAGCCCCAAGAGCATGGTATGATACTCTGTCTACCTATCTCTTGGAAAATGGGTTTGAAAGAGGAATAATTGGCAAAACCCTTTTCATTAGAAGAAGTAAGAAGGACATCCTACTTGTTCAGATCTATGTGGATGACATCATCTTTGGATCCACAAAAGATCAGATGTGTAGAGACTTTGAAGAGTTGATGCACAAGAGCTTCAAAATGAGTTCAATGGGTGAACTTACTTTCTTCCTTGGGCTTCAAGTGTAACAGCAGAAAGATGGAATTTTCATAAGCCAATCAAAGTATGTGAAAGACATCCTTGATAAGTATGGTTTATCAAACTCAAAGCCAGCCAGCACACCTATGGAAACACACAAACAGATCACTGCTGATCATGAGGGGGAGGATGTTGATGTCCATCTTTATAGATCAATGATTGGATCTCTCATGTATCTCACAGCCTCAAGACCAGATATCATGTTTCCAGTGTGTGTGTTCCAAATTCCAAGTCAAGCCAAAGCAGTCACATCTTCAAGCTGTTAAGAGGATTTTCAGATACTTAAGAGGGCAACCTAGATTAGGTCTTTGGTATCCCTATGAATATACTTTTGACTTGATTGCATATTCAGACAGTGACTTGGGTGGTGCTAATATGGATAGAAAGTCTACTTCAGGGGGATGTCAGCTTTTGGGTGCAAGACTAGTATCTTGGCAGTGTAAGAAGCAAACCACAGTGTCCTTATCTACAATAGAAGTTGAGTACATTGCTGCTGCAAGTTGCTGCTCTTAGGTTCTATGGATTCAGAATCAAATGCTGGACTATGGGGTAACCTTTCTTCACACTCCAATCTTCATTGACAATAGCAGTGCTATTAGCACTGTTAACAATCCAGTCAAACACTCCAAAACAAAGCACATTGAAATCAGGTATCACTTTATTAGAGACTGCAATGAAAAGAAGCTTATTCAAGTTGCTAAAGTACATACTGATAACCAGTTTGCTGATCTATTCACTAAAGCTTTTGATGTGGGTAGATTCACTTTCTTGGTCACAAGTGTGGGCATGATCAACTCTGAATGAGCTCATGTTTAAAAAGTGATTGTATACCTGTTATTTGTTTATATTTGGGGCTACTAATCATCTTTCTCAGGAAGTGTATTGCCTTGGTCAGACTAACTCAAGCTTCAATAGTGTAAGTATGGTTAATACTGCTCTCAGTTAATACTGCTAGTTCGTTAATACTGCTAGTGGTTAATACTGATCTCAGTTAATACTGCTAGTTCGTTAATACTGCTAGTTAGTTAATACTGCTAGTGGTTAATACTACTCTCAGTTAATACTGCTAGTGGTTAATACTGCTCTCAGTTAATACTGCTAGTTAGTTAATACTGCTAGTTAGTTAATACTGCTAATTAGTTAATACTGCTAGATGGTTAATATTGCTTCTTTCCCGAATCATATAAATACCCTTTTTGCCCGCCTAAAAGCTCATAACGACTCTTTGAATACTGTTCATCTTTTCTCTAACCTTTTTCTCTCAAGCAACCAGTGTGTTTTAGTCAAGACTTCTCAAGCTCGATGGCATCAATGGCGTTTATTGATTAATACAATGAGATCGCAATGCTTCAAAAGCCTAAGCAGGCTGCTGGATTTCATCAAATAGTCAATTTTCTCAAGTACAGCCATATAGCTCATGCTCTTACAGTGTCACCATCCATCTACATAGAGCACCAGAAGCAATTTTGGGCCAATGCCACCGCTTTTACTGAAAATGGTGTGCAGGTTATCAAGACAAGGGTGTGTGACAAACCCTTGACAGTTTCTGAAGAGGTCATTCGCATCAGTCTACGACTAGACGATGCCTCAGGTATTACATCTATCTCTAATGATGATCTGTTTTCCAATCTTACAAGAATGGGGTATGGAGGTCCATTGGGTGTTTTCAAGTTCTCCAAAGCCAAATTTTCTCCCCAATGGCGTTTTCTTGTTCATACCCTTATGCACTGTATTTCTAGAAAAACTACTGGATGGAGTGAGTTCAGTAGTACCATTGCTTATGCTTTGGTCTGCTTGTCCACTGCCAGAAAGTATAATTTCTCGCAAATGATTTTCAAAGACCTTGTGTCAAACCTGGACAATAAAAAGAGTTTCTATATGTATCCAAGATTTGTCCAGGAAGTTATCACCACTGAATTGACGGATATGCCTCAATTTGATGAGGTATATGTACCTAAAATCCCCAAGGGTAAGGTCTTTTCAAATATGAAGAGATCTGCCATGGACTCGGAAGGAGTTGACACCCCATTGTTCTCTACAATGATGGTGGTGTCCCAAAATCAAGAAGGTATGGCATCAGGGTCAGGGACCTCACTAGACCATCCCACTGAGAGCCAATCTCAACCTTCAATCACTATATCAATCCCTCAGTCCCTTCTTCAAAAACCAACTTCACCCATCACCCATACTTACATAAGGAAAAAGGTAAAGAAGGCTCCTTCTCTTCTTGTATCTTCACCCACAAAGCCTTTAAGCCCTCTAATGGAGAATTCTACATTAGAGAATATCTATAGGGAAACAACAGGGGTGTCTCCCAACCCCAAGGAGGTGCTCACTGAGGAGATGCATGAGCATATGGGTGAGAAGGCTGCCACTACTCCTGCTAGCACAGAGGAGGTCAGTGGTAACATCAATAAGACCTTCCCCATGGCAACTTTGAATGAGCAATCATTCAAAGGTCCCAGGTGCCAAGAACCCAAGGGGGTAGCAGGTGCTTCTGTCAGGCAGAAGACCTCTACTACTAAAAGATCCAAGGATCCTTCTAGGGTGGTAAACACACCCAAAGGAGGTGAGGACAGATATAACTACCAAGAATTGATGGATACAATGGGCAACATTAATCTAGATGTCATCAAACAGGGAGCAGATATAGAGGAGATGAAATTGGTACTTCTGTCTCAACAAGTGCAGATTACCAAATTGAAAAAGCTGGTGATGAGGTTGGTACAGAAAAAGAAGAAAAAGCAGTTTATCTTGAAGAAGAGGGGAGATGCTTTCAAAAGGGGGAGAAACAGGATGAAAAGGAGAAGCTCAGTACTAGTGGTATGGAAGCTCAATTTGAGGGGGAGCAGAATAGGGAAACAGAAAACAAAGAAACAGAAACTAGTAAAGAGGCAGAAACTATTAAACAAGCAACAGTAACTGAAAAAGCTCAAGCAACAGTAACAGGGCTATCTGTTGAAGAATTAGAGATTGCAGAAACATTGGTAAAAGCTAAGAATGACACTCCCAAGGCTGCTCAAAAGGCCAAGGGAGTGGTCATTAAAGAAGAAGGTCTTAAGCAGAAAAGCAAAGAAATCAGTGAGGCAGAATTGAAGAAGAAAGGAAAGGCTAAGATGGTTGAACCTGAACAACCTTTAAAGCAACAGAAATAGATAGAGCTAGATGAAGAAGTGGCAAAACAGCTTCAAGCAGAGATGGAAAAGGAGGAACAAATTCAATCAGAAAAGGACAGAGAGCTTGCACTGAATATGGCTAAAAAGCTCAATGAAGAATATCAAAAGAGTCTGAAAACTGCAGCTAAGGCCAAGAAAAGTATAGTAAAAGCAACCAAGCACAAACTGCCTTCAAAGATTCAGAAAAGACAACCCTCTAAGACCTATCTGGCTAATCAAGAAAGGAGAAAGATGATAAACTTCCTGAAAGGAGCTCTTGGAGTTCCTGAAGGAATGTTTACTAACATGGCCTATGGTAGGATAGAGGAGTTGTATTCAAAGGAGATGGCTAAGCTTCAAGGGGATTCTACTCAAATGGAAGAACCTGAAAGAAGGATGAAAGAGAGGCATGATCTCAACATCCAACAACCCTTTCCTGAGGAAACCACTCCTTCAAAGGAAAAGAATGAAGAAAAGAAGGAAGAGTCTGTTGCTGTGGAAGTTAAATCTGCAAAGAGAGTGAAAACTCTAGCTTCCAAGAAACAGTCCAAAAAGCCAAGAATTGAAGAAGCAGAAAAGGAGGCAGAACCATATGTTGCAGATCATACAGAGTAAACAAGTCAAAGTGCACAACAACCAAATCAATCTGATGAGCATGTTGGTCTTTACATGACTTTAATAGAACCAGTACAGGTTGTTCCCATTTCTGTGAAGGCACCAGAAATCATCTTTTGGGATATTCTGAGGGACAACAGAAAGGATTACTTCAGACTAAAAAGAATTGGTGACTTGTTTGAAGTATATACAACTTGGGGCAAAGTGATCAGAAGTTTTTCTAGGGCTGACTTAGAAGAAATGCATAAGGTGGGAATAAAGCTATATGAGCCTGTTATGAAAGGAACTGAAGAAAGTCTACTAAAAGTTGCTATGGAATACTTGTATATGATGTTTGAACCAGAAAAAGTGGTGTACAGGATCAAGGATTTGCATCATGAGTATGGGTTCAAAAGGATTGATCAGTGGATGCTCTTTGAAAACTGTGGTGTCTACATGATCATAATAGATAACTGCTATCATGAGTATTTTCTAGTGGACAAAGTGTATGATCATAGCAAGGAGAAGCTGAAAGGAATACTGAAAGCCAAGCTAGTGTGTGCAAAAGGATCTGAAATGGCCAGAATTGTGATAAGAAGGACAATCAATCAAAGTCTGGGACTGGATCCAAATTTGGGCAACTAAGCTGAAGTTTTGAAAGCATCTTGAAGACCATATCTGAAGAACTTGACTTCTCTTCTTAAAAGTCAAGTTAGGGGGAGATTGTTGGGAATTTAAGATTTGTTCAAGTATGGTTAATGCTGCTAGTATATCATGATTACTACTGCTAGTAGATTTAATACTGCTTGAAAAGTTAGTGCTGCTACTTAAATAGTTAGTACTGCTTGGAGAGTTAGTACTGCTAGTAGTTAGTACTGCTAAGGGATTACTACTGCCAACATGATTAATACTGCTAAGGAGTTTAATGCTGCTGAAAATGGTTAATACTTCTGAAGAAGGTTAGTGCTGCTTATGAGATGAAGACTCAGTATGGAATAAAGACAGCTGTATAGAAGTCTTGCTAAAGTAAAGGAGATAATTATGGAATGAAGATCAATTGTATTTTGATAATTATCTTGTAATATGTCTTGTATAAATAGTATAGAAGTCTTTGATAGAATTAACTTTTGATTGATAAGTTTTTAGAGAGAGAATTAACCTCAAGGTTTATAATCCTAGTTCTAGAGAAGTAGAATTCGTCTTGGTGAGCTTGTTCATCAAGATTGAGGTTTTTTGTGAAAGCTTGTAACTTTAATCATTCAATAAAGTTTACAAGTTGTGATTTCTATTTTACTGTTCCATTGATAGTTGAATATTAAAGTGTTTTTCCGCAACTTCTTTAATATTGTTTCTGAGTGTTATTATTCTTGTTAAGAATTAGATCCTGACATGTTGTGTGCAAGTGGAAGACTGTAGGTTTCAGTATGCGCATGTCACATATAAACACGACTGAGGTCAAATGAACCTATGAGGGTCGCACACATAGAGTATATATGTCCTGAACTTGATCATGATGATCATGAACCGTATATGATTACATTACATGTTGTAATAAATAAAAGATAACTATTGTTCTAGTAGAGTAATAATTATAAAGTTGTGTGTGTAAATTGTAATTATGATAATTACGTCATTTGGGATTAATGAAGAAAATTAATTATTAATTAGGTCTTAAAGCCCAAGATTGGAAAACAATGATTTACTTGAGCCCAATAATTAATTAATTATTGAGTTAATAATTAATTAAATTATTAAAAGGTTTAAAAGCCAAAACTTGTTTAAGTTAAAAGGGTCAGTTCCATATAAGGAAAGGATGAAGTATATAAACCTAATTATGATTAGGTTTAGGGTTAAAGAAAAATCACTTTGTCTCCTCCCTCCCTATCCTCTCTTGGCGTTGACTTCACGCACACTTACACTAGAGAAAATTTTCTCTAGTATGATTTTGGTTCTACGGGCTAGCAACTGGTTCGGGATTGAAGCATCTCAGGTGTGGATAGCGCTAGAGGAGATCTACGTTGATCTCTTGTGCTTTGGATTTCAATTATAACATTTTGAGGTAGTTTTATTTAAAATAACCCCTATGGTTATGTTATTTTTGTTCTTATTACATATGCTTTGGATCCAGGCCAAAAGGGTTTCACAATTTATATGCATGTATTGTTATGTTTATTATTTATGTTGCATTTTGTGATCCCGTTGAAACCTTACAGGTTTAATATTCCAAGTATAAAAAATATGGATAAAACTCAAGTATCCAAAGCAACAAAATATGAAGAATATACGACATTTTCGAAACTTCAAATCATGGGTACATTCCTTACCCAAGAACAACACCAAAAATATGGATAAAAATATCATATCCAAAACGAACAAGGGAGACTCGATTCCATTGAATGTCATGGAACACAAAGTAAGCCACATATCTATGTTAATGAGCTTTACTGCGAAACAATCTGTCTTTGTCTATTCCTTGCATTAGGAACCCTGATGATCCTAGATATGCTCGTTCACTAGATATTACACCATATGGTCAATGGCTGACTTGAGCCAACACCACAATGACGCCCAATGACCCTAATACCTATTTTTAGCTACAACACGGGAATAACCATCCCATTTTAAAACAACAAACTGACTCTTATGCCTATGGATCCATTACATTACACTCTAAATTACATGACTCCAAATTGAATGAGGATACACTCAAAACATGTAATTTCCAAATAAATATGCAGTAACGCGTCTGAAGCTCAACATTGAGCAATTTAAACCGGACAAATGTCCCCAAAACTCATATGAGTCAAAAGCAAACCAATAGCTCAACAACTCATTTGATTATTCAATAAAACTCTATATAAACCAATGAAATACAAATACCCAATGTTTATACAACTTATGCCTCAAAATACGAGTGTTATAATGCAAATGGTTACATAATTGTCTATGGTGGTCTAAAGGACTATTTGAAGCATCTAGTCTATAAGCGGATAGGATATTATGAAGATGACGATGGGTCTTCTTTGTTGTGCTACTGTCTATGAATAGTTGTGCGACTAGATAAAGATTTTAGTAGATATTTGGTTAGATTTACTTTAGCAAATATGGTCAATTCAATGGATAATTTCATTGGCATGTGTTGCTCTTTGTTTTCACCTAATGTGGCTGTATAAGCTTCTATTTCATTTTTGATGATATGATCAAGTAGTCTTATTCTAAAAATGAGTTTGTTGCTGGAAATTTCTATCATTTTTTTCGTTAATATCTTGCTGTTGTGGAGCTACTTCTGGTTTGTGTTGGGTATGTATACGACCAATTGAGAGTTGGCGGCTTCGACACTTTTAGTGGATGACTATTTCTTAAAAACAAAATTAGAAGGTATCGAACAGTATAAGGATTTCTAATTGTTGTTACTTTCACCATCTTTTGAACTCAATTATATTTGTTATTTAAATGTTAGGGGGTTCATTTTTCACCGCATGTAAAATAGAAAAAGAATGATGATAGTATTTCAACACATGATAAATTTTTATTGCAAATGAATTTGGAAATGAAAAATTTTTATTCAAAAAATAAAGTATAAACTTAATCTTTTGGAAAAAGAAACTCCAAATATTGTCATAAGAACCATCAACTACCACTAACCAACATTAAGTTGTCGTTTGTTTTTTAAGAGGTCTAAAGTTTGAAGTCTTATTTTAGTTATGATTAATAAGAGGTGGTGTGTAAAAAGGTCTGAACGATTCAGACTTAAAAGCCATTAAGAGGTTTTTAAAAAAAACAAACAACCCCTAAGACTACTACTAACCATTGTCATAAATCCAAGCACCAAATTTCTCAAATTTATTAAACCAAATACAAATTCAAAAACAGTATCATTAGACCAAAATCAAACACAAAGCACAAAAAATAAAAATAAAAAACAACAAGCACATCAGAAACAACTAGACACTTGATTATTAATTAAAAAAAACCATTTAAGCAAAAATCTATGTAATTCTTTGTACTTCATCATCCAGAACATATGACGAACCTTAAAATAGAAATCTAGGAACAACATTAACAAAAAAAGGTATTGGAATAAGCTAGATACATGCAAAAGAAGAACCCATAAATGGAGATGTGATTAAGAACTAATCTTTATGGTACAACACCAGATTCATCAAGAATCTCCATAACCCTAAATAGAAATAAAAAGTACTAAAAAACATAACCCACAAATCAAGATCAAGATCTTCTCGTGTTCTTGACATCTCCATTTGCGTAAAGAACTTTAAAAAAAGAAACGGTTTTATGCAAATGTTTAAAGTATTTGCATAAACTCTTATTAAAATGAGAAGTCGGTTCTAAAAATGGCTAAAAAATGAATTTGGTAAGGGAGATTGACTATTTTGGTCAATTTCCCTACTGTTTAAGGGAATTTTTAGGGTTTATTTTTTCTTTAATTAGAAAAGAATTATAAAATGATTAAATTACCCTCACGTAATGGGCATATGAATAGGGTAAAGGACTTTAAGTTAACTTGAGTGATCATGGGTGTTACGAGGATGCAAAGTTAAGGGCCATCGTTGTCGATAAGTGCATTTGAGGGACGATATCCGGACTTTAAACAAACCATACGGACCACAAATGTAAAATTTCACTTTAAAATAAAAAAAGGAAAGAAGATTTTGAAATTAGGCAGCCTTTACCTTTCTCGCAGCGCAAGAAAACAGGAACAAAAAGGAGAGAAAGAAGCCTTTTGTTTGTTGTCTTTCTTCATTTTTGCGCCACTTTTTTCTCTATATCGACCAACTGCAAACTTGTTACGTCTCTTAAACCCACCGACGATCTTCTCAATATGGCAACCACCGGTCACAACAATCTCAATGCAAAATTGGTAAATTTTGAACTCCGGTATCTTCGTCGCTGTTGCTTTGTTTCAATTTCTGAATTCCATTTCCAGTTGTTTTGGTTTTGCTTCAAGTTTTGAGTTGTGATGAATTTCTTAGGTTTTGCTCGGAGACATGGGAGCTGGTAAATCCAGTCTCGTTTTACGGTTCGTCAAAGGCCAATTTCTGGAATTCCAGGTACGATTTTCGTTTATTGACTTTCTCTTTTTGACTTTGACTTTCTAGGGTTAGAATTTGGTTATTGATTTCATCTGTATGATCTTGTGGTTAAAGGAATCGACCATCGGTGCGGCGTTTTTTTCTCAAACTTTGGCGGTAAACGACGCAACGGTGAAATTTGAGATCTGGGATACGGCGGGTCAGGAAAGATATCATAGTTTAGCTCCTATGTACTACAGAGGCGCTGCTGCTGCTATTATTGTCTATGATATCACTAGCACGGTACTATTTTCATTGCTAGTCTCTTCTCCTTGTATTTTAGTTGAATTGCTACAATCTCCTTTGTTGTTGGTTTGGATTTTACGGTATTGGACTGGAAAGTTGCTGCGGAACTTGGGAATTGAGTAGTGTAATGTCTCGCTGGATATGTTGGGCTTGGAGCAGCTGTAGTTGGTACATGATATAATTGATGATTGAGAAGTTTTCAATAATCCTAATGTGCTGGAGTAGATTTGATATTCTCTTGATCTTTTAGTACTACGGAGTTAGTTAATGTAGGTTCATGTTTGAGTTGGTTAATTGGGACGTGACTACTAATTATTGGTTCTCTGAACATGGCCCATTACTCAGTCTTGATTTGAATGTGCACCTGTCCTGTGAGGACATTCATTGAATTTTTCAGTTTCCACTTTTCTCTAAACGTGCAGTTGTAGGTGCATTGCATGATTCTACTTGTCTGGGAATGTTTTTGGAGGTTTTTGCTATCACTCTCACACTTTGATGGGTCAATTCTAATTACACATGACTTCTGATTTTCTCTCCATCAAATATTTTCTTCATCTGTTTCAGTTTTTTTATCTAAATCTTAGTGGATGACGAGGGATGTCTTAATGAGAATAACATATGTTATTTTATTTTGGATGAATGTAATAAAGTATGATGTTTTTCTTTTCATTGTATTTCCCAGTCCAATTGAGCTTGCTCAAGTAGTCTATGCATTTTTGCTTTGATTCTTATAAAATTGCATTATGCATTTCTTATACCAACTCCAGTTGCAAGCTCATTCGTGGTATCAGAAATTGTTGGCTCAGTCTGTTCAATGCTTGCTGAACTTATTACTGTAACTTCTATTTGCTTCGAATTTTCTTTTCTTTCTGATGTAATTTTAGTTGAATTTATTTTCTGTTTATTTGAGTTGCTATAGGATTCGTTTACACGGGCCAAAAAGTGGGTGCAAGAACTTCAAAAACAAGGTGAGTTGATGTTATCTAATTTGTTTCACAGAACACTAGAGTAAATGAGTAATGTTAGAAAAAGGCAAAAATCGTCCTCAACTCTTAAATAAATTATTTCCAATGCAAGAACTACGAATCCCTTGGTTGGTTTGTCTAGAAATTAGTTGTCGTTATTCTTATTTATCCTTTATATTTTTCATCTGAACTAAGTGAAGCTTGATGGTCTGGTTGTTGAAGGTAATCCTAACATGGTTATGGCACTTGCTGGGAATAAAGCTGATCTGGAAGAAAAGAGGAATGTGATGGCTGAAGTATGTATCATCTATCCTTTCTAGAATTCTTGTGAAATTCACCGCATATTGAATTAGAATAATGTCATTCGAAGTTCATTTTGGTGGCAACTTTTAATGTTAATAAAAGAATATTACATAACCGGGGCATCTTATTTTCTTTCTTTTGCTCAAATACTTTAGGACATTGACGGTAAATACTTATTTTTGCATTCCACTTCATTGTCGCGCCAATATGCCATTGTATGCACACATGTGCTTGATCATACACACCTGTATGCATTAAATGAAATTATGGCTTCTTATGACATGAGTGATGAATCTTGATTGACTTCACCTGTGAATGCATGTATGGTACTGTTCACCAGGAAGCCGTCATCACATTCTTCATATATATTATAGTTAAGTAGTTAACATCAGCTCACCTGGATTTTTCGTGAATGTCAGGCATGAGTACTTTTTTTTATGACTGGTTCTGTCATAGTTTACGTAATGGTTTGAAAATGTGAGACATCAATTCTTAATATTAAGATAACAGACAGAAACTCTTAATGGGCTCTTGTGTAAATGCTTGAATTAACACAACCCCCCGGATCATGAATTCAGATATAGGAATTTTTATCAGGAAGCAGTATAGCTTTCATATATGCATTAGTTATGATTTATCAGTGTGTTATATTTGATTGTATATGATCATGAAAAGTTGCACTGGAAATGTTTTGTAGTCTACTTTTTTCATACTAAAATTTATCTTAAAAATAAGGCTTTGACTATTAGCCAATCAATGAGAATTGGGTGACTGACTGTGTGCTGAGTTTAAGGAATAAACCTATTTGTATAACTTTGGTTCCTTAAGCATCAGCTCCTCTTTTTATTATAAAGATTTCATGTTGTGATCTTTCATGATTACTGTAATAGGATGAAGTTAGCACATGGTTGCAATCAGAAAATGGCCTGTTCACCAGTTTAGGAAAGTGATTGTGAATCAGCTGGTGATAAAGGGCTTGCTAATGGTGACTATGGGTGCCTTCCATGTAATATTGATTGATTGGATTTTGTTGACTTGTGGATGTCAAGTTGTCAACAGACTTTATTGTTTTTCCTGTGTATTTTTTTCTTGTTAAATTTACTGTTTAGTGCCAATGTCCATAATATATCTTCGCATCACTTGGATTAATCATGCGATACAGTTGAGACTTATCTGCTATTTTTCCACTTTTTAATACATGGTTTAATCGTGACAATTGTCACCTATAACTAGGCTAAGCTGTCCCTAGATTTGAGACGTGGTGTTACTTTCACACGGAAATGGACAGTCACTAACCCTCATGTCTACAATATTGCATAAGGAAGAACTTCATTCCTGATGAAGTATAAAGGCTATGTGACATGCAATGTCTTCCAGGAAACTAATGGGGAACTGATAAAAGGAAAAGGAAAAGGACGTACTTGCCTTCCAAAGTGAGATTTCTCAGTCTTGTTGCACAGATGTTTAACCCAATTGCCCTGTGGTGTCCCAAAGAACTTAGAAAAGTCAATGGTTTGATTCACTACATCAAAGGTTTTTCCCATGGCAAAAATGCTACCTACATAAGATTGAAGGTGATGGTTCATGTATTATAAGAGAAATAGTTAGAACATGTTCAGCTGATAAAAAATTGAAGGTTGACCTTTTAAATTTCCTGCTGGTGGTTTCCATGGAGTAAATTTTGTTGCCTTACATGATGACTCGAACTTTAAACAAGTAATTGTTTGTACTTGCCCTTGCAAAAATGAATGTTGGCTTTCTAAGCTTTGTGCTGATGGTTCTCTTGCAGTGAGTTTTCTAACCAATCATATTGACTCAAATTTTAATGAAACAGTCTTCTTTTGGTTGCACTTGTGAACATTTAATTCCTTTCCTGTGGGTGCATGATAAAAACATACCTATACATATACCTTAAAAATATATACCGGAGTTATAGATGTCATGCAATTCACATGTTTGCTTGACCATTTCAGGAGGCACGTGTTTATGCTGAAGAGAATGGTCTTTTTTTCATGGAGACATCTGCGAAAACTGCTACCAATGTTAATGATATATTTTATGAGATAGGTATCCATCTTCTTCTTTCAGGAACATTTGAAATTTCACTGGAGCTGTATGATTGCACCTTTACTTCTGTTTCTATTTTAGCTCTATGCTTTTAAACCCTATTTCAGTTGTCATAATGTTTTTATTTTTCAATCTTTCTTCATTGCTGATCTTTCGCTATTATCTCATTGTTAGCATAATTCATAAGTTGACATTTTAACATTGGTGCCATAGCAAAGCAATGAGGTGCTGACCAATGAGGGAATCCAATATGATCTTTGGTACTGGTGTAGAGCTGTTAATAAATATTATTTTTTCCATTTTGGAGACGTTAAAATGTTCCAGCAGGCAATCAGAAATGATTAAACATAAAATGTTGATAATGGTTCCTTTACTTGAACTTCTCATATGTTGCTGCTACTACCGAGTACTATAATTGTGATGAAATTTAAACCATTCTCGTCTTTGGGAGAGTAGTAGAGATTCTTTTTTCCTTGTAAAATGAAATTAATAGAGGGACTTCATGCATGAGCCTCTCAATTTCCAATGGTGATATTTTGAGCATCAAACAGTGTAATAGATCTGTAAGATCAAGTATCATATACCAATTAGTTGTTGCTTAGCCGATATAGGAATTGCTCCTCAGCAGATTTTTTGGTTTCTTGAATATACCTGCCAGAAACATCAAACACTAGAGTTGGGTGGTTCTAGCTTTGAATGAAAATGTGAAACTAGGATGTTCTATTTCTAGATTTTGGTAACCCTATTGATCTTGGGTTGGAAGTTTTCCTTGCACACAACACAAAAAATGGACTACAAAAATTTGCATCTCATCTCCTTAAAGAGAAAGGGAAAACACTTGTGGGTTTTTATGGAATTTTCTCTCTTTGTTACACTTGTTTATCATTGTACACATATGTTTCTTATTTGAGGCTCTTCATCAGGTGAGTTGGTGAGTTTAGTAACAAGTTGAGAATTGTTTCTTGATCCAAGAACTGCTTTGCATTAGGGGATAAATATGCCCTATATACTTCTTAAAGAGAACTTCCTATTTTCACTTCTTGGTGGTGACAAGGTATGCAAGCTTGAGGACAAGTTGCACATGGAACATTGATTATTAGCCCCTGTTAAGTGCACGGCCTAGTTTTTGGACAAACTGAAAGACTTGTTTCAAATTATGTTTTACCTTCAGTCAAAAGTTAGAGAACAGGTCATAGTTGTAAGGAGCTAATTGTTGCTGAACACCAAGGTAGAAAATGATGGCATTGTCTATCTTTCTAGGACATGACAGTAAGTGAAGAAAACGTTTGCTTTTGTATTGTGGAACAAGGAAGGTGTTGTGTTTGTATATTGCAAGCAGTCATATGCAATATGCATTTGGGCTGGGAGAAAGTAGTAGGAGAATGATTAGGCTTCACAATTTAAACATGCACAGACTAGTTTGGTGTTGTGTTTCTGTATGATGAGATGACATTAAATAATGGCATTTCTACATGCTAAATCATCGGCATCCCTTTCCCTTTTTGTTCTCCCCTTTCATTCTGCAATCCTTTTTGTTTCCTTACCATTGTTTTTCGTCCGAGTATGGAGATATAGATTTCAGATTCATCCATATCTAAAATCTAGTTAACTGGGATACATATTATTGAATGAAGAGCAGCATGTGGTGATGATGACGGGTCACTAGTATCTTGGTTTTCACAATGGTTACAGGGTTGTGGTGATGAAGGGCGGTGGTGGATGTGATTGCAATGGTGCATTATTTGAAGAATGGTAGTGGGTTGATCTGTAGTGGAGTTTGCATAAGGAGAGTTATGGGCTACTGAACTTGAGGATGCATGCCCACACTCTAACAAACATGTTATAGAAATGTTTCTGATATTGACATTTAACTGATGACCGTGGAAGGAGATAGGGCAGTTTATGCTTTATTCTATGACCATGTGGCTAGACTATGATCAAGTAAAAATCCTTTCTCAAAATTCCTTTCAATCAACTTCATTTTTGATTTAGGTGTAGCTGGCGCTAGTATGTAAAGGCCATCTAGATGGACGGGCCATGGGTGCAGGCCTGCCCTGGATATGAGCCATGAGAAACTAGACCATGACCTACATGATGTGGACATGGAATTCTATTGTGGTCATGGCCTAGAGGAGTTCTCGTACTGTCGTACATATGAACTAGATTGTTGAAAGCCTGATGTTTAATGTTCTTGAGCATTGCCATTGATCCATATTTTAATTTTGAAATGCTTTTACCATTTCTATTCTCGTAGTTTGTATTTTACTTATAAATAGAACAGTTGATTCATATGGACCCTTGCATAGCCTTGGCCACGAACTGTTTGGTCCTTGTCTATATGGGGTCCACTTGCCTCGGCTGGCATATGGTCTTTACTAAGTAGTTAAGTTTTTCTGGCTATGTCAAGATTGTGGGTTTCCATGCCACTGAAGTCGATGTTTAGGCCAAATGTTCCTATTGTCCGTGCTGATCTATCCCAACGGTAGAGGTGTGGGTGTAATTCATATGTGTGAGGTCCTGGGTTCAAGCTTGGGCACCGCTCCTCTGCCAATGGGATGCATGGCGCTGATTTACCTCCCCCATGATGACCGTGGGACGTTCGGTGGGGACGCCTCAGAAGGTGGCGTCTAACCTTTTTTTTAATGATTATATCATTATGATTTTGTCTGGTTGGTATGTGCTCAAACAGCTTAGTTATGTTAGCATGGGATAGGGTGGCATGTTCTGGCATGTTTTTTTAGCAAACCTCAAGGTGATTCAAGTTGTCCAGACAACATGATCAGTTGGCATGTCACTCGTATGATCCATTGGCTGGTGGAGGGAACCTTAACGGGTAGCTCAATACCTTGGGTTTGCTCCGTAGAGGGTGTCGGTTCAAGCCCCCTTAGGTCCCCATGGGATTAGTCGAGGTGTGAGTAAGCTGGCCCAAACACCCACGGTTACAAAAAAAAAATGGATGCATCAACTTTACCATGAATATGTGGTACCGAAAATTTTGGAAGTGTCAAAAAGGAAGTCCTTTATCCAATTTGAATTTGTATGTACTGGCCATGAATCCCTGATGTCAAAGGTTGACTGGTATTTTGGGGAGGGAGTACTAATATTCTAACCATATGCTGCATTTTCTTTGCTTTACGTTTCCTTTACTCCTACATGAAAAGCTATTGCGTTTCTTATAGGGTACATTGCATGAAAATGCAACATACTTTGGTCTTACTTGTATTTTGTGTACATATTTCTAAATTTTAATTTTGGTTGGTACCTTGGGTTCGTTTGGTTTGCAGCAATGGAATGGATTTGGGGGGATTTGGATTTCAAATCCATTCCAATCCCATGTTTGGTTTGCAGGATTGTCCAGATTTGAAATCCTAGGATATCCTCAAACATAGGATTTTGAAATCCTGTGGGGGTGGTAGGGATTTCAAGGGATTGAAGGTTTTGCTTATAATAATGTTTTAAAATATGTTAAAAACGTTTGTTTTTCAATACTCAATTAATAATAAGGTAATTTAATTATTTGAAATTTGTTTTTACAAATTATTCATAAAGAATGGAATTCAATTCCATTCCACCAAAGATTTCAAATCCTTCCAATTCCAAATCCTCCACGAAATCCAAATCCCTCAAAACCATTCCATCAAACCAAACGCCCCCTTAGATTATATCTCAAACCTTTTGACCACAGTATGTTACATAAAATAGGAATCGGACCAAAGTACGTTGCATTTTCATGCATTCTCAAATGTAAATCAAATATTTAAATGTTTGACATGTCACATATGTGGTACCAAAACAAAGGTTTTGAAAGTACAATTATACCAAAGTACGTTGTATTTTCATGTAATTTGCTTTTTCTTATGTCATGATCTAATATGGTTATCATGTATGACACAGCTAAGAGACTGCCTAGAGCTCAGCCCACTCAGAACCCGGCTGGGATGGTTCTCGTTGACAGACCAACTCAAGGAGCCCGTGCTGCGACATGCTGTTCATAAGTAATGTCCTGAATCCTATGTTCTTTTTCATAGCTGATCAGTGTGTGCACATCTGTCTACTGAATCACTATCAATAAAGGCTTAAATAACCAATTATCTGTTCTCGTCACCGTTTGCTACCCTGACAATCTATATACCTTTTGGGACCGTTGCAATTTACACAAATTTCTTCTGTTTGATCCCGGCCAAGACATAATCATGGCCCTGGCTTTGAAGATCTTTCTTTAAATGTATGACCTTCCAACATATTTAACAGAAGAATGCCTCAACATCTGTTCGGAAAATCATTATGCATTTAAAAAAAACTCAAGAGTAGGTTATTTTCCAAAGTAATCCTTTTGTTTGATCCCGGGCCAGACGGAAACATGGCCCTGTCTTTGAAGATTTCTTTTAAATGCATGACCTTTTGACAGATTTAAGATCGCCTTTGCCTAACAGAAGAATGTCTCTTCCGGATACAAGAATGACTCAAAATCTGTTGGAAGGTTATGCATTTATCAGAAGGTTATTCTCCAAAATATTTCTTGTGGAATGTAAATGTTTTGATTCAATTATGGCGTTTAATATGTTTTGATTCAATTATGGCAGGTACGCACGGGTTTTAGCTGTAATTAAGATACGCAACGTGGAAGCTACCTTCTGCAAAAGCCGTTTGTTGAATGTGTCGATTTGCCTGTTCGAAACTAGTAATGCCCAAGTTAGATTTCATGTTGTGATGTATATGTAAGCTGTGGGGGGATGTGTTGACATATGCAATTCATTACTGTGATGGATATGAATTTAGTGCTGCTTCTGTTATTTGCTTCAAAAAGGTGTTCTGATCTGCTTTGCAAGTGATTTTATGAAATGGTACTGGTTTAAAAGACCAGTTTTTAAAAGACGTTGAAGAAGTAATCATTTTCTTTATGAAAGACCAGTAATAATATTGTTGAAGAAGTAATAATTGATTTTATGAAATGGTACCGGAAGTAATATATATATATATATATATATATATTGCAAGGATATTTTGCAACCCTTAAAAAGGTTGCAAGGGTCACATCTTAACCGTTGGATTCATGATCGACGGTTATTTTATTTTTATTTTTCTGTTTTTTTTAATTAAAAATATTGGGCCCCATATCTCTTGTAACCGCCGATCATGAATCCGCCGATTAAGATGTGAGTTGCAAGGTTTGCAATATTTTTAAGGGTTGCAAATTAAACAACCCATATATATATATAGACGGAGGTTTAGGGGAAAACCTCAAAAAAACGGAAAACTGAACAAGTAATAATTGATCATAACAGAAAAACACATGTTTGGCAAAATTATGACATGACAATATATTGTTGAGTGGAAAAAGAAATAAAAAACAAGGCAAAAAATATGATGTGCTCATGCTGTGGACGAAATTTAATGTTACGTGGAAAAGTCTTCCATGCAACGAAAAAAAAAGAAGCCGTA
This sequence comes from Arctium minus, assembly GCA_954870635.1. NCBI lineage: Eukaryota > Viridiplantae > Streptophyta > Magnoliopsida > Asterales > Asteraceae > Arctium > Arctium minus. The sequence goes on along the minus strand of OX941092.1, from coordinate 67,656,749 downwards.
ACGTATTCGATTCAAACGCAGAAAAGAAATAAGTTGGAATTATGGTGCCGATCTATTGATATGAAGTTGGCGAGGGCCGCCCTGTTACACTCGTATTAAAACTATATATCATTTGAAACGAGTAATTAACAAAATAAATTATAAATTTATTACTAGATTAAAAAATCTTACAATACAAATCAACAAAAATGTTTAAATTACAAAGTGAGAAAAAATGTCAAAGTGATATGCAAATTCTGAAATTAATTTTGATTTTGAAAGAAATTAAATTGGTTTTCATCAAGGTGGGTTCACAAATTGGGCTTTTGTTAAAAAAATCAAGAATTAACATACTAATAGATGACCCTGAAGTTGGTGATCCGAGAGGGTTGTCGTTTAGATGTTATGATAACCCACGGATTTTGAGGTGGAACTAACATTCGCTTTAACCAGAACATCGACATTTAGTCGTTTTACACTTAAAAGAGACATTTAAATGATGAGAAACACCTTGAAATTTAAGACTTATTTTCAAACTTGGTAACTTATGTCACTTTAACTTGTGACATTTTGTTAGATCCCAAAACTAGACAACAATTGAAGAAACTCCATATAAATTAGAGAAGTGATAGCATGAAGAACAATCGTATTGAAAAACTCATCTCATATGCTTTGATTTCAATGGAGGGGAAATAGAGAAATTACTACACTAGGAATTGATGGACTCTCATAAGCTCTCCTTGTGTGTGTGTGTAATCTCCAAAATCTCACAAGACAAATGAACCCTAACACCTTATAGGATCCATCTACAAATAATAATCCTACGCACATTAACCTCTCAAAAGCCCAAAATACAATTACTTTATAAAACTTTCTTCTAATTAGGGTTAATTAGGTCTAACAATCTCCCCCTAAAGTTTTATAAAGAAAACATCTTCGGATAAACTCCCCCTTGATTTCTTTAGAAACTTTGGTGTGCCACTCTTCTAGTCTTCAAGGCATTACAAACTCCCCCTCAAATGTAGGATCATGATCTTGAAAAGCTGAGACATTTAGACTTTCTGTCCAGCTTTCATGTGTCAACTTCATCACTATTTTTGACCATCAAACAACTTCTTTGAGAGAAAACACAAAGCATACACATTGTACTCCAACCTCTTAGCTTTTCAACAAGCTTGAATTCTTCCATTTTGAATGAAAATTGAGTGAGTTGTGCACGTTTTCCCATGGCTGCACAAAACGGTCGTTAAAACAAAAAATTGTCTTTGCAATCCGAGTTGAATAAACTTCTTAACTCCAAGATTGAATCTTTAAGATTAGAGGAGGTAGTGACGTATAATATGTCGAAATCGTAGCTTGAATCCATGTGTTAGATCTGGAAGTTGGTCATAATTGACTAAGTGTTCATCTCTGATTACCTTGATCAGAGCTCTGACACTGAAGGCTCAGAGTTAGAGATGATGTATATTGGCTAAGTACTTATTCTGAAGTATGTGATCAGAGATCTGAAGAAGAGAGCTCAGAATTATGATATGGAGAATTGGCTAAGTATGAACTTTGGAGAAGTACACTCAGAGATCTGAAGAAGACTTATCAGAGTTCGGCTACAAATTCTGAACACCTCATTTAGACTTTGATACTTGAATATTTCATTAATGAAGACATTCTTTGTTTGTAGAACGTTCCATAGGATGTTAGAACACGTGTTATTCATTCATTTTTCGTTCATGTAACTGTACAATAGCTTTAGTCTTTCTTTATTGAATAAATAGAAGCTTGTTAGAAGCTTGTAGTTAACTGGAAATATTCATACACTCCTCAAGTTGTAATAGTTCTCTCTCAAGATCAATACATACGACTTGTGGCTCCAATCTATTAATGTTCTTTACTTTGTGTTCTGAATCTTGCTAATTGATTGATTATGGGATTCTACAATTGGTATCAGAGCAAACGACATCAAATTCAAGAAAGTTTGCTTTCAATTTCGTCGACAATTTAAAGATAAGTGATTTCTTTACTAATCAATCTTTTCTTGATTCAATTCTTGATCAAATTCAATTGATCTGCTGCATTTCTACTTCTGTTTGGATCTTGATCAAGATTTTGTGAAAGTTAACTAAATTTGTGTTGAAAGATTCATTAATCAATCATTCAAGATGTGTCTAAAGAACTTTTGAGCATTGGATCTGAGACAAAGCTTCCTGTTTTGGTGCTGGGAGAATATCCTCAATGGAGGTTGAGGATGACACAATTCTTGGACAACATTGATGAAGATTTGATGAAATTTATCATTGAAGGTCCCATTGAAGTGTATATACAAATTCCTGGTGTTCTAGCAACTGATGACACTCCAGAAATTCCTGCAACCCAGATAAAGAAGGACTTACATTATTACAGTGAAGCGCCAAAGAAAAGGCACAATTTGGATAGAAGGGCATTGACTCTGTTAACCATGGCAATTCCAAATGAATTGTATAACAAAACTGATAGTAGGAAGTCTACAAAAGCCAAGTGGGATGAATTGGAAAAACAAATTCAAGGATTTACCAGATCTTTGTAAACAAAACTCAATCAATGCATTAGTGCATATGAAGGGTTTAAAGCAAAAGAATCAGAAACTCTGTCTGACACTTATAATAGATATAATGCAATTTTGAATGATCTCAGGAGAAACGGTTTGCAGAAAACAGTGTTAGAAATCAAGTACAAGTTTATGAAGAATCTTAAACCAGAATGGGACACATATGCAATGAATTTGCAGGTGAACAAGAATATATGTGAAGAAGATATTCATGACTTGTTCTGCATATTGAGTCTGCATGAAGACAAGTTAAAGAAATTATGAATGAACAGAAAGCTATGGATGATTCATTGGGTTTGTTGTCTGACAGGAAGGTTAGGTCAAAGAATGATGGAACGAAGAAGTTCAGATCCTCATTGATCTCAGAAGTACCAGAGTTGATGAATAACTCTGATAAAGAAAGTGGAAATTTTGATAGTGATGAAGACTTGAAAAGGATAGCTGGAAGTCTTGCTTTGTTGACAAACTCTTTCAACAAAAGATTTAGCAAGAAGAAATTCAATCTAAGCCTGATTACTATAAAGCTGACAAGTATATAGGAAACTATGATGACAATACAAGTCAGAGAAGAAGAGTTTTGAGAAAGAGGAGAGAAAAGATAATGGTAGAGAAGAAAGTAATGATGAAAAAGACAATAAATGCTTTGATTGTGGTAAACCTGGTCATTTTGATAGGGACTGTAGGTTCAAGAAAGAGAAGAACTCTGACTATTATACCAAGAAAACTTAATTGATGAAAAGTCAAGAGAGTGGTAAAGTGTTGATGGTTGAAGAAGAAAATTGGTTGGATGACACTTCAGATGAAGATGAGGATGATCATTTTACTAAAATTCATTACAACTTCATGGCTACCATGTCAAACAATTCAGAAGCCACCACATCAGAGAATGAGTCAGAGGTACATTCCTCTCTAGAATATGATGTAATGTGTAAATTAAAAAACATGAATGATGAATTTGTTGAACTAAAAATAAAAATTAAAGGTGAAAGGATTTTAGTCAACAAGTTCAGACAAGAAAAAGAACTTTACAAAGTTATGTTTGAAGACTCAGCGAAAGAGAAACTAGAAGTTAAATCTGTGAAAAAAATTCTTGATGAAAAGATTTCTATTTTGGAAAAGGATTTAAAGAAAATAGAAGATGAGAAAGTTGATCTTCAATTTAAGTTTGATATGAGTTTAAATGAAAGAAAAGACCTTTACAAAAGGATCAAACAGTTGGAGGACTTCAATTATAAAAGAGGTCAAACTTAACAGACTTTGAATATTTTGACAAACAATCCCAAAGATACTAGATTTTATAATCCAAAGATGGTTTTAGGATTGAATGAAAATACTGTTTTGAAAAAGGCTCCAGTATCTTTATATGATTTTTCTGAACTTGGTGCCTACAAAGAAAAGATTCCAGAAATACTTGAAGTTTTTGTTAAGTTTGATAGTTCTTCTACCAACTTTGAGGAAAGATCTGGTGACAGTGAAAAATCATAGACTTGTAATTTTAAATCCGTGGGATTTAAATAAATGATGATTTAAACTCAAGTTACAAAAACAAAAAAAGCCTTAATTTTCTTACACTGAGTATGAGTCTCTATTTCCCACTGAAAGAAATATTATAAAACCCAAGTCTGATGAAAAGACAGTTTCTGAGTCTAAGTGCTCAAACTCTGAACAGTTTGTTCAAAACTCTGATAACTTAGTTCAGAATTCTGATAACAATACTGAGAAGTCGGATGACACTGTGAAATCATCTTCAGAGTTAAATGATAATCTTTCTGCATTAACAAATGAACTATCATCTTTGAAAAAAAGTCTTGAAGAATTGGAAGATGAGAATTTTGATATTCAATTTAAACTTGAGAGAAGTTCAATTGAAAATGAAGAACTTTGCAAGAAAATCTCAGAATTTGAAGTGTTGGACTTTAAGAGAAAATAATTTGATTCAAAATCTGAGAAGAAAGATTTTAATCAAAAGGATTGAATTGTACATTCAAATCCAGAGTTTGTGCTACATTTCAAGTCTAAAACTGTTGTTGATCAGATTTCTGATGAAAGTCCAAGCACATATGAAATAGGAGAATCATCTGGAACTAAATTTCATGTTTGTTCTGAAGATTCTTCTATACATAAAGGTTCTTCTTTCAAATCATCTATTGATTCAAATATTTTTTCTTCTACAGAAAACAAAAGAGGCAAGAATTTAATATGGGGAAGGAAAGATTTTTCACAGAAGGAAAATGGAGGTTCTAGAAATAGTACTTCTGATGTAACTGATAGCAAATGCAGTGGTAGTACAAAGATTTGTAAAACTTGTGGATGTAGATTGAATGAAGAATTGAATAAAAGAAATATTTTGGTTCTTTCAGAGTTATTATCTCAAGCTCGGAAATATCTTCATTGCATTCATTGTGGTCATAATTCCTTCAAATTGAATTCTAAGCCTCCAAAGAAAAAAAGTTTTCAAGAAAGTTTCATAGATTAAGCATAACTCTGTAAAAGTGTTCTCTGTTGAAAAGAAAGTTTTTTCAAAGAAAAATAAAGTGAAGGATGTAGATGTCAAATTTGTTTGGTAATGGATTCCAAAAGAAAAGAAAAAGCCTAAATATATAATGGTGAGTTAAAGGTACTTCATCTGACATGAAAAAGGTATTCAATGCTAACAAGAGAGGACCCATACTGATATAGGTACCTAAATCAAATTAATTATTTTTGCAGGCATGTCATGTGTGGTATATTGATTCTGGATACCCAAGACACATGACAAGATTTAAGCATTTGTTGAAGGATATGTGATATGCATTAATTATTTAGTGCATATCAAGTCCTTTTCATATTAGCTTAGATATTTTTACCTTCTATATCCCACAAATTGAGTCATTTTATTTACTTATTTTCCACTTTCTTGTTCATCGGAATGGCTAATTTTATATCTATTTTATTTAATTATTTTCCACTTTCTTGTTCATTGGAGCTAGAGTGTTGAATGACTTGTTTTATGACTTAGAATGACTAATTTTATATCTATTTTGGGCAGATTTAATAGTGCAGACCTATGCTGCAACATTCATGAAGCAGTAGGCTAGGGATAACTTAATTTATCAAGACAAGGGAGATTATTTTGGAAAGACAAAGGATGATCTTTTGGACTAACTTGGGAAGCTTCTAGATCCATATAAAGGCTGTATTTTTTTACTTGTTACCTTTTTGACCAATATGGAACAATGTTCCTTATGTCATCTTTTGGTACTATTATTATTATATTGTAGTAAAAGGACATTTGTACCCCTCTCCCTCCTAGTATTTAAAGGGAGTATGGGATGGTGTTTGGTATGACTTTTTGAACTTGAAAATTCAGATTTAAGAGATTTGACAACCTCTTGGGTTTGGTTATTTAAGAGAAGAAATCAAAGTATTTGTAGTTTTATTCATTCTTGCAATTTACCTTTCCGTTATTTACTTTTACCGCACTTTTACTTTTCTGTCATTTACCTTTACGTCATTTACATTCCCGCATTTACTTTATGTCATTTACTTTATGTATTTATTTTCCGTATGAGTAGCTAATCTTATTAGTTCGGGTGTGAGACGGAAATGTGGGAATTTTAAACCAAAGAAAGGTGGACATTGTTTCGCAATAACAATGTTCCATCATTTCATTCAAGTTTTATAAAATTCAATGACACTTCTTGACGAATTGATCACTTGCTAAAGTGTTAAAGTGCCGTGGACTTAGAGATAAGCCATGAAAAGCACGCCAGTTTAAATGATATGGGAAATAGACTTGAGAGAGTTACTGATAAGGAAAGTTATCATCTATATTTTAAAACTGATTTATTCTCGACAAGTTGATCACTAATCAAAAGTGTTAAAGTATAGAGGACTTAGAGATAAGCCCCTTCGAATACGTCAACTTGAATGATATGGGAATCAACTCAAGAGAGCGGTTTTTATGCAAAGAGATTTGTACATCCATATATTTTGAGGACTCTATTATACACTATAAATAGCTGGAGACTACACATAGATGTGTTTAGTCGAATCTAAAAAGTAGTGTGAATATTGAAGTCCGAGAGGAATATCCTCAAAATAGATGGTAGATCTAGTTGTGGCTAACTCATGCTGCAACATCCCTGCAGCACAGTCTGCTGGAATTTGTGTTTAAATCCCACCTGGAAGTTTTACACCCGTGCTTGTTTTATTCTTTGTTAACTTAATCAAAGTGATAACTCAAACAAATCAAAGTCTTCAAATCGCCATCTGAAGTCATTTCTTCTTCTACTTTTTATTTAACTTTTATTACAATCTCTGTGGACGATATCTGGTATCTTACCATTTTATTATTTGAAAGACGATATTACATCTCATTGTATACTTGCTTTGAGGTGTAATTATCACAAGTATGTAGGTGTGTAAAAAGCACTATCAAGTTTTTGGCGCCGTTGCCGGGGATTGGCAAGCTAAAAGTTATAAAAAGTTTTATAAAGATTTGATTTTTCTACCACCGTTCAAATTTCATTGTGAGTGTAGTGTATGCCAAGAATACCATGAGGGGAATTTTTTGAGTTAGATCCCGACATAGAAAGTACCTTTCGTTATAGAAGGTGAATACAAAGAACAACAAATACCATAAATTCTCACAATATGGATGCACCACCTGGTTTTGAAAATAGACAACAAAGACCACTGGGAATAAATATAAGACCACCTCCGCTAGAAAATCAAATGAGACCTCCACTTTTGGAAAATCGAAGAGTACCACAATTTTTTGGAAATCAACCACCAAATTTTCCACAAGTTCCCGTTTTTCAACAAAATCAACAAGAAGTTAATGAAAATGATGATGAAGAATCTCATGATGACAATGAATGGAATGAATCAATGAACATAATTAATCTTGCAAATTCCAAAGAGGGAAAAATCATGGACTATGATATCCCGACTTTGAGTAATTGAATTCTGGGATAATTAGACCCCATATGACTGCCCTCCATTTTGAGCTTAAACCCATACTGTTCCATATGTTACAGACAAATGGCCAATTTGTCGGAATGCCATCGGAGGATCCCCATTCTCATTTAAAATATTTTATGGAGATCATCGATGCATTCCTGATCCCTGGAGTATCTAACGATGCTCTAAGACTTACTTTATTTCATTTTCTTTAAGGGATCGAGCAAAATCATGGTTTAATTCTTTGGCACATGGTTTTGTACCATCATGGAGCAATATGGCTGAGAAAGTTTTGAGAAAATATTTTCCACCTAACCGAAATGCTAAGTCCAGAAACGAAATTTGTATGTTTAAAGAAATGGACGATGAAGCAATTCTTGATGCTTGGGAAAGGTTTAAGGAATTATTAAGGAAATGCCCACACCATGGCATTCCCTACTGTATTCAACTCGAGACGTTTTACAATGGGTTAAACCCCATGGCTAAACAAATGCTCGATGCGACATCAGGAGGGGCCTTTACTTCCAACACCTACAATATCGGGTACAAAATTCTTAAAAAAATTCAACAAACAATGGACATTGGGCTGATCCAAGGGCTCAACCTCAAAGGAAGACTTCTGGAACAGATGATGTAGATTCATATACTTCATTGAAAATCCAACTTGCTTCCATGACCAATATGCTTAAAAACATAACTTCTGGTCAATGAGCACAACCGACTGTCACTACACCTACTCCAGCAGTCCTTTCAGTGCAGTGTATTTGTTGTAGTGGCCTAGTGGGGAACACTCTTTTGAGCATTGTCCTTATAATTCTGAATCTGTAAACTTTGTTCAAAATACATCTGGTTACCACTCTAACAATTATAATGCCAGTTGGAAGCATCACCCAAATTTTTAATGGAACAATCCTTGTTTAAATCCACCTTCATCAAAGCAACAAGGGAACTCAAATTTTCAAAATCAAGCAAGTAGTTCCCAAAATCATCATCAAGGGAATAATGACCAAGGAAATTATCATCAAAACAATCAAAATCAAGGTTTTCAGTATCATCAACCACATTTTCAAAACAATCCACCTCCACAAACTGACTCATCATCTTTTTTGGAAGCAATGATGAAAGGGTTTATGACCCAAACTCAAACTTAACTGAGAAATCTTGAAACCCAGATCAGTCAGCTCACCCTTAACCAAAACAACAGGACCACCGGGACTTTGCCAAGTAACATAGAAGTCCCAGGATCTGTAGGAAAGGAACATGTAAAATCTTTGACATTCAGAAGTGGAAAAGACATAAATGCAACCCTAGACAAAGAGTTTGGAACAATGACCAAAACTGATTTTGAAAAGAGCTCAATGTCTAAGACCAATGCTGCAACATTAGCTACTATTGTTGAGGAACCATCCGAACCTTTGGAGGGATTAGAGCCAACCATGACCTCTAAGGAAAAGAAAATTGGAAGTGAAGTCATCGATCCTAAGTCCAGTTCTAAGTGTCCCATTAAAGAGGGCACAACCAAAGGCACCAAAGATCAATCTTGCTCAACACAAACAAAAAAGGCCATAATTGAACCAATTCCTCCTTATGTTCCTTATCACCAAAGGTTAAAGAATCAAAAGGAAGAATTGCAGTGTAACACCCTAAAAATTTGAGTAAATTAAAATTTGAAAATTCGGCAATATGACGTTTGTATTTGAAGTAAACCTCCCAAAATGGGTAAAAGTAAGATAGCGTTTACAAAACCTGTGAACGAATATGAAATCAACAACAAACTAATCTAAATAATTTCTATCTAGATTACATCGGTTGTCAACCCAAATTCCCAAAATGAAGTAATTGTTTATACGCCAAGACTCCAAGTATCTATCATCTAAAAATGCCTCAAAAGCCTACGCTCGTCACTCAAATCTTTGACATCCCACCACTAAGGGAACCTGTTATACACGTCCTTTGGGAAAAAAGTGTTAGGCTTAACGCCTAGTGAGAACATACAATTTATATAAATGATTTGGAAATAATTAAAGGTCAACAATAAGTAACTTTTCAAAGACAATGGGTTTAGATAAGTAATGATATCCACATAGTGACCTTGCGGTCCAAAATATATCTTGCGATGACGGGGGAGACCCGATTTTCCAAGGATTGTGGCGGAACACAAAAGTAGGTGTCATGATCGAAATTCAAAATAAGAATTTAAATAAACACTCAGAAACTTTGTTAAACAAGTTGCGGAATAACAGTTTAACAATAAATCAATGAAACAGTGTATGAAATCAAATCACAAGTTATATTGAATTAACTTGATGATTACAACCAAAGCCTCAATCTGTTGAACATGCTCAACAGACGTTTAAAACTTCTCTAATGAAAGGATTACTAATAATCTTGAGGCTAATTCTCTCTAAAACAAAAATACTTATCACCTAATAATCTAAGACTTCTAGACTATATATACAAAACAGATTACAAGATAATTACGAAAGTAAAGTTAATCTTCAACATCCATTCCATAATTATCTTCAACTCCTTATCTTTCGCTTCAAGTCATCTTTATCAACATTAGCAGCATTAATCTTCTAGCAGTATCTTCTTCTTCAGTAGTACTAACATACTAGCAGTAGTTTCCATCTTGCAGTACTAACTCTCCAAGCAGTACTAACTATTCTTCTAGCAGTACTAACTCTTCAAGCAGTATTAATACTACTAGCAGTAGTAATTCTTCAAGTAGCAGTACTAATGTCTTCAGCAGTAGTAATCTTCAATACTCAGCAGCACTATCCAGACTTCGCATTTTTCAGACCCAACAATCTCCCCCTAACTTAACTTTTGAAAAACAAGAAGTTAAGTTCTTCAGAATACGGTCTTCATGATGCTTTCAAAATTACTGCTCAGATTCCTAGATCAGGATTCAATCCCATACTTTGATTGATGGTTCTTTTAATCACAATCATTGCCATCTCTGAACATTTATTGCAGACCAATTTAGCTTTCAGCATCCCTTGCAACTTTTCTTTGCTGTGGTCATACACCTTATCAACCAGATAGTACTCATGAAAGCTTTTATCAATGGTTATGACATAGACTCCAGATCTTTCAAAAAGCATCCAATGATCAATACTTTTAAATCCATCTCTGTGATGCAAGTCTTTGATAAGATATTTAACTCTATCAGGGTCAAACATCATGCACAAAAACTCCAAAGCCATCTTTGTTAGGCTCATCCGTGCTCCTTTAAACAAGTCACCATACAGTTTAAATCCAACCTTGTACATTTCTTCCAAATCAACTCTGGTACAACTTCTGATTATCTTACCCCAAGTTGAATAGACCTCATACTTGTCACCCATTCTCTTGATTCTGAAGTATTCTGTTCTTTTATCCATCAGAGTATCCCAATGAATAATTTCTGGAGCTTTCACTGAGATAGGATCAACTTTCAATGGTTCTTCATTTGTCACTGTCATATACAAATCAAACTGCTCATCAGGTTGTCTTGGCTGTTCTGAAGATTGTTGACTAGATTGCTCTTGACTGTGCTCTTTAGTTTCAACATGCTTTGCTTGTTTCTTCTTCTCTACAGGAGGTGCAACAGTAGGTCTTGATGATTCAACTTCCATTCTTCCACTGTCCTGCTCTTTCTCACCTTCCTCAGTTCTTGGCCTTTTTGCCTTTTTCTTTGAAGCAATTGACTTCATTCTTTTAATAGCTCCAATCTTCTGAGCTAAAGTCTCTTTCTTCTTGACTTCTATCTTTTCTTTAGTAGGAGTGCCTTCTTCAATGTTAGGGAAAGGCTGTTGAATGTTCAGATCATGTCTTTTTTTCATCTTTCTTTCAAATTAAACCCTCTGATTGAAGTCTCCTTTCAGCTTGGCCATCTCCTTGTTGTATAAGTCTTCTATCCTACTAAAAGACATTTTTGTAAACATCGCTTCAGGAACTCCAACAGATCCTTTCAAGAAGTTTATCATTTTTCTTCTTTCTTGTGTAGCTAGAAAGGTCTTTGAAGGCTTCCTTTGTCTTGTTTCTTTCATAGTAACCCTCTTTGCAGCAGTTTTCAAGCTCTTCTGGTATTCTTCATTGAGCCTTTTTGCCAGATCTAAGGCAAGCTTTATGTCTTTAGCTTTTTGGATTTCATTCTCCTTTTCAAGTTCCTTCTCAAACTGTACATTTAACTCCTTTGCCAATTCTGCATCCAAATCTATTTGTTTCTGCTTCTTTAAAGGCTTTACAGGCTCAACCATCTTCTCTTTCCCTTTCCTATTCTTGGCTTCTGACATACTGACCTCTTTCTTTTTCTTGTCTGATCCTCCTTTAATCACCACTCCCTTAGCCTTTTGAGTGGCCTTAGGAGTGTCATTCTTCGCCTTCACCAGAGTCCCTGCAATCTCTATTTCTTCTATAGACATTCCAGTTTCTGCTGCTGATTTCTCTGTTTCTACTGCTTTGGCAGTTTCTACTTCTGGTTCAGTAGTTACTGCTGCTTTCACATTTTGATCTTCCTCAACCTTCTTTTTAGTTTCACCACTGATCTCCCCCTCAAATTTGAATTCCATTCCAACTGAGCTTTCCTTCTCAACTTCAGTTTGATTCTCCCCCTTTTTGGAAGCATCATAAGCACTTCCCCTTTTCTTCAAGACATATTGCTTTCTCTTCTTTTTGTGCACCAAACTGAGTACCATCTTCTTGTGTTTATTTATCTGCACTTGTTGAGAAGTGATCACCTTTTTCAACGCCTTTATCTTTGAAGCCTGATTGAGTACATCCAGGTTCACATTACCAATGGTTTCCATCAATTCATCATAGTTATATCTGTCCTCACCTCCTTTAGGTGTGTTTACCACCCGTGAAGGATCATGGGATCTTTTAGTAGAGGCCTTCTGCCTCGCAGAAGCACCTACTACCCCCTTGGTTTCTTGGCACCTGGGTCCCTTAGATGATTTCTCATCCAAAGTTGCCGTGGGGAAGGTCTTAGCCATGTTCACACTGTCCTGACCCACACCTTGTGCAGAATTAGTAGTGTGAGCCTTGCATCCCACATGCTCATCCTTCTCCTTAGAGAGCACCTTCTTGGGGTTGGGAGACACCCCTGTGGATTCCATTTGGATATTCTCTGATGGAGAATGCTCCATCAGAGGGCTTGTAGGCTTTTGGGGTGTAGGTACATGAAGGGAAGAAACCTTTTATACCTTTTTCCTTACATAGGTTTGAGTGATTGGGGGAATTGGCTTATCAACAAGGATCTGAGGAGGATCATTTGAAATGAATGGTGTGGGTAGGTCATCAGTGGGTTGGTCAGATATGGGCTGTGACCCTTATGCCTCACCATGGGAATGAGACACAACCATCATTGTAGAGAACAATGGTGTGTCTTTTCCAGAAAAGTCCTTACTAGGCCTTCTCATGATGGAAAATACCTTCCCTTTGGGAGGTTTAGGTACATACATCTATTCAAAAGAGGGTAAATCCGTCAATTCCTTATTTAGTACCTCTTGCACAAACCTTGGATATATATAGAATCTTTTGGTTTTGGTATCCAAGTTTGACATCAAATCATTGAAAATCATTTGAAAAAAATTGAACTTTCTGGAGGTAGCTAGGCATACAAGAGCATAAGCTATTGTACTGCTAAACTCACTCCATCCAGTTGTTTTTCGAGATAAACAATTTTGAAGAGTATGAACAAAGAATCTCCACTGAGGTGAAAATTTGCTTTTGAAAAACTTGTAGACCTCAGTAGGACCTTCATACCCCAATCGACCAATTTCTAGAAAGAGGTCGTCCTTGGAGAGAGTAGAAATACCTGAGACATCATCTAGATGAAGATGAGTGCGTATGCATCTTTCTGTGATTTTGATAGATTTATCACAGACCCGTGATTGAATGAGCTGAGTTCCATCAATGGTCTGAATGGATGCCTTTGCCCATAACTGTCGCATGTGTTCCACATAGATGGTGGGATTGACTGTGAGTGCATATGCAATGTGTGATGCTTTCAGGAAATCCACAATTTCATGAAAACCCTCAGCTTGTTAGGGTTTCTGCAGCATTGCAAGTTCATTGTGATCATCAACGAAATCCAGTCCTGCCATTGTGATCGAATCTTGGGTTCGAATCAACACTAGGGTTTACGCACTGGGAAGCAAGAATTCTAGAGAGAGAGAGGATGAAAACTCAATGGAAATACTAAGAGCCGTTAAGGTTTTTGGCGGTCAAAGAGGGTATTTATAGGGTAAGGGATTCGGTTAAAAGCAGTAGTAAGTACCCTGGCAGCATTAACACATACCCGTAGTAGTAACCCATATAAGCAGTTGTAAGGAATAGCAGTAGAAACACATACCTGAGGTATTAACACTTGCTAGAAATATTAACACAGACTAGCAGTATTAACACTTTCTGGCAGTAGTAACACATAGCAGTAGAAACACATACCAGTGATATTAACACTTACTAGCAGTATTAACACTTACGAGCAGTAGAAATAAAGAAAGCAATAGTAACATTGCACTGGAAGTATATATCACCTAGCAGTAGTAACCAAACTTAACCATAGTTTGACCTGTCCGCAGCAGTAGTAGTGAGAGTAGTATTAACTTGTCCAGAAGTATCAAGTATCTAGTCACCAAAACAATCTGAAACACTTAAGCACACATGGTTAGCAGCACCATGCACAATAAAATCTGAGAAAGTAAACATTAAAGAAGCTATACAGAATTGGTACATGAAGAAAATGAAAAGAGGCTTATTCAGTGTTTATCATGCCTACACTTGTGACCAAGAAAGTGAATCTACCCACATCAAAAGCTTTGGTGAATAGATCAGCAAATTGGTTACTAGCGTGTACCTTCAAAACCTGAATTAACTTCTTTTCATTGCAATCTCTAATAAAATGGTACCTGATTTCTATATGCTTGGTTCTTGAGTGCTTCACTGGAGTATGAACAATGTTTATAGCACTGTTGTTATCAATGAAGATGGGAGTGTAAAGAAAAGTAATACCATAGTCCAACATCTGATTCTGAATCCATAGCACTTGTGAGCAGCAGCTTGCAGCAGCTATATACTCTGCTTCTGTTGTAGAGGTGGACACTGTGGTTTGCTTTTTACACTGCCATGAAACTAGTCTTGCACCCAAAAACTGACATCCTCCTGATGTAGACTTTCTATCCAAGTTTGCACCACCCAAATCACTATCAGAATATGCAAGCAGATCAAATGGTGAGTCATGAGGATACCAAAGACCCAACCTTGGTTGTCCTTTGAGATATATGAAGATCCTTTTGACTGCTTGAAAGTGAGATTGCTTAGGCCTCACTTGAAATCTGGCACACACAGAGACAACAAACATAATGTCTGGTCTTGAACCTGTTAGATACATGAGGGAGCCTATCATAGATCTATAATGATGAACATCCACATCCTCCCCCTCAAGATCTGCAATAATCTGTTTGTGTGTTTCCATAGGTGTGCTTGCAGGCTTTGCTTATGAAAATCCAAACTTTGTAAGTATATCCTGCACTTACTTGGATTGACTTATGAAAATGCCATCTTTCTTTTGTTTAACCTGTAGCCCAAGGAAGAATGTGAGTTCACCCATAAAGCTCATCTTGAATCTTTTGTGCATCAGCTCCTCAAACTCTTTGCACATATGATCTTTTGTGGATCCAAATATGATATCATCCACATAGATTTGTACAAGCAGGATGTCCTTCTTCTTCCTTTGAATGAAAAGGGTCTTGTAAATGATTCCCCTTTCAAAACCATTTTCCAAGAGATAGGTAGACAGAGTGTCATACCATGCTCTTGGTGCTTGATGTAGCCCATAGAGTGCCTTCTTTAATTTGTATACTCTGGCAGGAAAGTTAGGGTTCTCAAATCCTGGAGGCTGACAAACATACACTTCTTCTTCAATTTTCCCATATAGGAATACACTCTTAACATCCATCTGATATACTCTGAACTTCATGAAATGAGTGTGGAAGAGTGATGAGATATCATGAAAAAGAGAGTTTGGTTAGAGTGAGATTAATGTTTAAAAGAAAGAGGGTGTGAGAACCGAGTTAAAAGAATATCACAACTCTGCACCAACTTCTTCTGAGCCGGGCAACCACATTTCTAGTGATTCACAACTCTTTGGTGATCATTATTGAAACAGGCAACTAGCCCATGCCAACTCTTGATCAAACCTCACCATCTACTCATTTTCTTCTAAAAAAGAAAGTGTTTCACTTTTTCAAAGGGCAAGCAACACATTTGCTATCTGATTTTCATTTGGAAAATCTGGCTATTGAAAAGAAGGAAGTCTGGCCCACCTTCGCACTTCACTCATGCACATTGAGTCTGTGTTTAACTTACTGTTGTCTCAGTGGTTTACACAATTTCGAGCCTATAAGCAATCATCAAGTGCTTAATTCTTTCTAACACAAGCACGAACACACAAGGAATTTGTTTCTTTCTCATAACGTTTATAGAAATAACCTTTGTGGTGTTTCGATGATTAAATGGAAGCCCCGGGGGAGTCAACATCAAACAGCTCCTTTCCATTGTGTATTCGTTACACACAGTGACTTAGTGTTACTGACAGGCGTTTCTAACTGATTTGTTTATTTCCACAGGTGTTATATAACTATTTTGTCTAGATTTGCAAAGATCTAGATAAATATCTATTACATTGACGAATCAGAGGCTCCTTATGATCAACATTTCTTGTCATCAAGTTTTGATGAAATTGTTACACTTCTCATCAAAAAGGGGGAGAAGATCTACCCAAGAAATGGAGAAGTGCTAACCAAGAAATCACATGTTTCAAGAATCACGTCCAAGATTGGATTCTTCAAAGAGCAAGTATTCTGAAGATATGCTGATTCGTGAGAAATTTTCTTTGAAGATACTTTGCTGAAGAATTTCGAGCTGAAACTAGAGATAATTTCTTCCCATGAACTGAAAGAGAGAAAAACTATATCTTTTTGGGGAGTTTACTATATCTTGAAGACTAAGAGAGATATTGCATCTTCTGTGCTGAAAGAGAAGATTGTATTGCTAAATCATTTTCGTAATGATCTTGATCCAAAGGGGGAGATTGTTAGGACATAGTCTCATTGGATTCAAGATCATACAATACGAAGATCGCAATCTGAAGCTAAATCAGAAAAGTCGTCTCATTAATATTAGTCTAAGTCGTTTGTAAAAAAATAGTCAAAGTTAGTTGTTATTGTATTTTATTGTTATTAAGTAATTAGTTAGTTTAGTTATAATATCTAGATATTATATTCTAGATATTATATTGTTAGTTGTTAGATAATATCTTTGTTAAGATATTATGTTGGTTGAAGCAAGTGTGTAAGAAACACCAAGATATCAGATCATATATACACACACACATACTTAAGGTGTAAAAACAGAGAGAACACGCAGAAAAGCTTCAATCGATCAACCTTGTAACCTTTGTTATTAATCAAACAGGTTGGTAATCGTTTATGTGTTTATTTCGATAAAACTTGATAAGTATTGTGGACCGACAATTGGTATCAGAGCCTGATAAGAGATTCAAATCAAGTTTTTCAAAACTCGACTCTGTGTTCTTCTCTTTCAAAATCATTTTCGAGTTTTAGGGTGTTTTAGGTGTTGAAATCGATCAGGCAGTGATCGATAGGTGTTTTAGAACGATTTGGTGGTGATTAATTTCAGTTTATCACATCAATCGAGTCCCAATTTGTGAAAATTGTGTCTGAGTTCACGTTTTATAAAACTCAATGTTTCATCGATCAATTTTCCAAAAAGTGATGTGTATTGCGATCGAGTGTTTTTAATCTGTTATAGAACTATTAGTGGTCATTTTATTACAACTTGGGACTACTAATCGGTGCCAAACAGGTCGATTTATCGAAATCAGATCGATTTTTCGAAAACACGGACGAACTCGCGCAAACAGGGACCAACATCGACGAACTCGCACAAAGTGTGTTTTGCGCCAACCTCAAGTAGCGAGAGCTTCAATTTTGCGTCAGCCATTCGTTACGCAAAGTCTTGTTTTGCGCCAGCAACGCTTCGCACGAGTATCTGTTTTGCGCCAGACTTGTGTAGCGCAAAGTCTTGTTTTGCGCCAGCTGCTTCTCGCGCAAAAGTTTGTTTTGCGCCACCACCTTCTCGCGCAAAGTTGTGTTGTGCGCCAGCCTCATCTCGCGCAAATTCTATTTTGCGCCAGCTTCACACTTCCATACTTAGAATATTTTTTTCTGAGAATTTTTCAAAACTGTAAAAGGGACCCCCGTGATAAGTCTACCTAGGGGGACAAAATTTCTTGTGTGATCAAATTTTATCTGGACTAACGGTCAAATCTAAGTTGTTATTGTACATTTATATTTAAACAGGATGACTTCAAAAGACGCTCTTTCCATTGGCATGGATGTCAAACCCCCAGTTCTGTTTAAAGGGGATTACGAACAATGGAAAGACAAATTTCTTGACTTTGTGGATCGACAATTAAACGGAGATAACATTCGTTTATCAATAAAAGAAGGTCCCATGGCACCACTTTCTGTCCAAGTACCTGATGATGATGTTGAAGATGATTCTTCTGACAGTGAGGATGGTAACGTGGAAAGAGAACAGAAGATGAAAACTGTTACAGTAGAGTATGCCCAATTTTCTGAAGAACAAAAGAACCGTTTCAAAGCTGATAAGCAAGCAGGATCTTTACTTCTTCAAAGTATTCCGAATGATATTTACATCAAAATAGACAGTTACAAAGCTACTGCTAAGAAGATGTGGGATCAACTTCAAAAGATGATGATGGGATCTATGGTTGGGAACTAGATGAAAGTCGCAAACTGTATAAACAGTTATGAAGAATTCAAAGCCTTTGAGGATGAAAGCCTAGCGGACACTTATGAATGATATGTTCTGCTTCTGAATGAACTGTCAAAGAATAAAGTTAAAAAGAAACAGATTGAGAACAACGTCAAGTTTCTCAGTGTCCTTCAACCAGAATGGAAAAATCATACACGAAGAATGAAACAGATGAAAGATCTGAGTGACATTCCACTCCACGAGGTATATGAGACACTAAGGCAGAACGAAGAAGAAGTAGAAGAGAAAAGGAGTGGAAAGAAAAAGGAAGTTCAGAAAGTTCCTGATTCCATTGCACTTGTTGTCAAAGATAAGAAGAAAAAGAAGAAAGTAATTACCAGTTTTGAATCAGAAACTGAATCTGATGGAGATGATGAAGAAAATCTCAAGCAAGCACTGCAATTACTGACCCGTGCATTCCAAAAGAAATTCTACAAGAAACCGGGATCAAATTCACAGAGATACTCTTCATCAACCTCAAAGAACCATGAGCATAGAGAAAGAGTAGAAGGAAGTAGATTTCTTGAGAAGAAACCAAAAGAAAGGAAGCAATTTGTGAATGACTACACCAGTACAGACAAGAAAGCTAATGTCCCAAACAAATGCTACAACTGTGGCATGATTGGACATTACACCTCAAACTGTCGAAAGCCAAAGATTCGCAATTCAGAGTATTACCAGAACAAACTAATGTTAGCCAAGCAACAGGAAGCTGACAAAGCGTTAATGGCTGAAGACGAATTCTGGTTAGATCATTCTGATTCGGAAGAAGAAGAGAATGAAGAAGCTGCTAATATGTGCTTGATGGTCAATCATGCAAAGTATGATGATTCAGATGATGAAGCAGCTGAAGAGGTAATGAACTTAACCGAAAATAATTTTATGATCAAAATGGATGCGATGATGGTCGAACTTCAAGACCTTCAGTCGAAACTGAAAAGGGAAAAAGTCAGAGTTGCTAAGCGTAATCAAAAGATCTTTGAGCTAAATAAGTCATTTATTGGGAACAAAGATCTCATGGATTCCCTACGCAAATCTACTTCTGATTTTAATCTTAAAAACGATTGC
Organism: Arctium minus; assembly: GCA_954870635.1. Classification (NCBI taxonomy): domain Eukaryota; kingdom Viridiplantae; phylum Streptophyta; class Magnoliopsida; order Asterales; family Asteraceae; genus Arctium; species Arctium minus. The sequence continues at coordinate 67,637,329 of OX941092.1, read as the reverse complement.
TTAGAAAAGAAGATTTCTGATTTTGTTTCTCAAATTTCTAAGTCTGATTTAGAAAAGAAACAAACTACCTTAATTATTTATAAGCTGCAGTTTGAGAACAAGAATCTAAATAAGAAGGTAAATGGTCTGGAAACCAAACTTTTCTCAATAGGCCAAACAAATCAAACTATTTTCATGAATACACCGAATGAAGAGGCTGATTTTAAAGCAAAATGGGGATTAGGTTGTAATAATCCTCATTACCTGAAACATGTTATCAGAAAACAACCTGGTTTATATAATGCAGATTATATGTATGCTGCTGGTAAACATTCTCATTTGAAACCCAAATTTGTTACCAAAGCATCAGAAGAAGTTGAGGCAAAAGAAGATACAAATAGAAAAAATTTGAAGAAAATTCAACTACCATTCTGTTATGGAAGACTGAATGATAGTTATCTTTCGGAAAAACCAAAAGTTCTTTCGAAAGAATATTTTGCTACATATTCTTCTACTGAAATGGAGGCAAAACCTGTTCGAGCTAAAACTTATCTACCTACACTCGTATTAGAAAGCAAAATAATTGAGTTAGAAAATGTCTTATCTGACGAAAGAATTTTAGTGAATATAGAACAAAATGTGTTTTCTACTGTTTTAAAGAACACTGTTTTTTATTCTAAATCTACAAAGTGTTCTACAGTTTCAAAAGCACCTCACACTTCTACTGATTTCTTTGATGACTTATTTGAGTCTGCAAATGATTTTTTAAATTCTAAAGAAGGGTGTATAGAAGGAGTAGATATGGTTGATTTCAATGCTTCACTTCCAGATCATTCTATTTTTCTTGTAAAAGGAAAGGCTTTACCAAGTGTTTATAAAAATCAGCGTTCACAGAAACAGAACACCTCTGGTAAACGCAAGAAAAGCCAATCTCAGAAATCTGATTTTCCTAATAAATCTAAACCTTAAAATCAGACTCGTACTACTAACCTTCCTTCTTACAGAAAGTTAGATGGTTCAGGTTCACTTCAGATAAAAGGGAGCTACAAGGAAGAAAATATTTTCTGGAAGAAGAAACCAGTTAAAGATGAAACCTCATGTGTACATACGCATAATGAAACGAAGAACAATGCGCTGAAAAGTAAATCTGCTTTCATGTTTACACGAGAGATCAAATGATCAGGTTATCAGGTAAGGAAAATTCTTGTTCTTATTGTCGTACACATGATCCTGTTCATAAAACGAGTGACCATTACTGGTATGGTTCTTACTCAATAACCCCCATACGAACTGCAACTAACACATATGGACCCAAATACCAGTGGGTACCAAAGAAAACTAAACTTGTGTTGCAGGCACCTACTGTCAAGGGGGAGTAGGAGAAGAATGGTTCTTGAGTAAATCAGCTCAAGACCCGGACATCAATGTCAACGGTGGCTTCTGATTACAATAGACCAGAACCCGTACCTCAATGGAGAACAGTGGTTTCTAAGTAAATCAGCTTAGAACCCGTGCTTCAAAGAAGAATGGCTCTTGAATACAACAGTTCAAGACCCACACTTCAATGATGAAAAGACCTTACTCCAATGCTGATATGAGAGATTGTACCCCGATACTACAACGAGGAAATCAACCTTCAAGGGGGAGTATATATTTATTTCTGAAATTATTTGCATCCGATAGATATGACGATCTACAATTCACAAGTGAATAATAGATCTCTATCATGTGATTTATAACTAACATATGTTAGATGCATAATTTCAGGGGGAGTAAGAGAATTTCTTTGTTTTACTGCTTTTTGTCTTTTCAATATTAGTGAATAAAGTTTCTAGACTTTTGCAGAATTTTTTGAGAAGAGCTTACACGATCATATGTTTATGACTTTAAGCTAAGCTTCATGAGATGTAAGATCGCACTTAAAGGTATATTCCTTTATCTTAATCTCATATGTGATTGAAAGAAGGACAACTTTCAATCATTGAAAACATATTCATAAACGTTCAAACCACTTCCCGATTTTTCATAAGATTTTATATTTTGGGAGTGTACTTTAAATGTTCTACATGAGCTTACATGATTATAAATCATTTTGAGCAACATATTCTTTATAGGATATACGGGATCAGTGTGCTAGGACTTAACACAACTTCTATGGAATCACATTAACCAGTGATTTCTACCCATGAAGTTAATCCATAGTGCTTGGGTGTGAGGAGTCAAAAGAAATGAGTGTGGAAGAGTGATGAGATATCATGAAAAAGAGAGTTTGGTTAGAGTGAGCTTAATGTTTAAAAGAAAGAGGGTGTGAGAACAGAGTTAAAAGAATATCACAACTCTGCACCAACTTTTTCTGAGCCGGGCAACCACATTTCTAGTGATTCACAACTATTTGGTGATCATTATTGAAACAGGCAACTAGCCCATGCCAACTCTTGATCAAACCTCACCATCTACTCATTTTCTTCTCAAAAAGAAAGTGTTTCACTTTTTCAAAGGGGAAGCAGCACATTTGCTATCTGATTTTCATTTGGAAAATCTGGCTATTGAAAAGAAGGAAGTCTGCCCCACCTTCGCACTTCACTCATGCACATTGAGTCTGTGTTTAACTTACTGTTGTCTCAGTGGTTTACACAATTTTGAGCCTATAAGCAATCATCAAGTGCTTAATTCTTTCTAACACAAGCACGAACACACAAGGAATTTGTTTCTTTGTCATAACGTTTATAGAAATAACCTTTGTGGTGTTTCGATGATTAAATGGAAGCCCCGGGGGAGTCAACATCAAACAGCTCCTTTCCATTGTGTATTCGTTACACACAGTGACTTAGTGTTACTGACAGGCGTTTCTAACTGATTTGTTTATTTCCACAGGTGTTACATAACTATTTTGTCTAGATTTGCAAAGATATGGATAAATATCTATTGCATTGACGAATCAGAGGCTCCTTATGATCAAAATTTCTTGTCATCAAGTTTTGATGAAATCGTTACACTTCTCATCAAAAAGAGGGAGAAGATCTACCCAAGAAATGGAGAAGTGCTAACCAAGAAATCACATGTTTCAAGAATCACGTCCAAGATTGGATTCTTCAAAGAGCAAGTATTCTGAAGATATGTTGATTCGTGAGAAATTTTCTTTGAAGATACTTTGCTGAAGAATTTCGAGCTGAAACTAGAGATAATTTCTTCCCATGAACTGAAAGAGAGAAAAACTATATCTTTTGGGGAGTTTAATATATCTTGAAGACTAAGAGAGAGATTGCATCTTCTGTGCTGAAAGAGAAGATCATATTGCTAAATCATTTTCGTAATGATCTTGATCCAAAGGGGGAGATTGTTAGGACACAGTCTCATTGGATTCAAGATCATACAATACGAAGATCGTAATCTGAAGCCAAAGCAGAAAAGTCGTCTCATTAATATTAGTCTAAGTCGTTTGTAAAAAAATAGTCAAAGTTAGTTGTTATTGTATTTTATTGTTATTAAGTAATTAGTTAGTTTAGTTATGATATCTAGATATTATATTCTAGATATTATATTGTTAGTTGTTAGATAATATCTTTGTTAAGATATTATGTTGGTTAAAGCAAGTGTGTAAGACACTCCAAGATATCAGATCATATATACACACACACACACACTTAAGGTGTAAAAACAGAGAGAACACGCAGAAAAGCTTCAATCGATCAACCTTGTAACCTTTGTTATTAATCAAACAGGTTGGTAATCGTTTATGTGTTTGTATCGATAAAACTTGATAAGTATTGTGGACCGACATAGTTGTAGGTATAAATACCTTGTATTTTCTGTTTTAGTGTAAGAAGTCTAATTTGAGAAATACGATTCAGAGAGAGAGAGAGAATTATAGAGAGAGAAAGAGAGTTATAGAGAGAGAAGATTGTAATCGTTGAAATTTGGAATTGAATCAATCAGGTAGTTAATTTATTCTTGTTTGTTTGATTAATTGCAATAGGAATATTGAATTTAAGGACACACAATTGGTATCAGAGAAGATTCCATTTGAAATCAAATCAAGAAAAGAGTTTGTATCTGTGTTCGTCGAAGTCAGTTTCGATTTTCGAGTTTTAATGCGAATTAGGAATTGAAATCGATTAGGTTTTGCATACTAAGTGAAATCGATCGAGTATGTATAGAATGTTTTGTTAATTGCACTGTAATTTTCTCGAATTTGTGGATTTTTTTGAGGTTTTGGTTCATGAGTTGAGCGCACTGTATGTGGTCCATTTTGTATCGATTTGTGTTTTTAATCGAAATTCTTTGCTAGAATTGTGTTCTAGATGGTTTGACGATCGAATTGACAAAGTTTAGAGTTGAAATTCAAAGTCTAAAGTGGTTTTTGGTTCGAATTTGATCGATTTTAGAGGTTTGCGCGAGTTCATCACGGTTTGCGCCAGTTCATCGAGAGATTCATCAAGTGATTGTTCTAAGGTTTGCGTCATCAACAGGAAACGCAATTTGATCTTTGCGTAATCAACCAGAAACGCAAAGTGACCTTTGCGTCAGAGTCTATTAGAGCAAACTGTAGTTTGTGTCAAGCTCACATAACGCAAAGTTAAAATTTGAGTGTGTGATTTTCAGGAAGAGAAGTGTACTTTGCGCCAACAACTCTTAATGCAAAGTTGGTGTTTGCGTGATCATTGGTTAATGAGAAATTGTATCTTGCGTCATATACTCGTCGCGCAAAGTTTGTCTTGCGAGTAACTTGTAACGAAAAGTTCTTTTGCGCCTTCTTCACGTCACGCAAAGTTAGGTTTACGCTAGTAACGTGTAACGCAAAGTTAGCTTTGCGCCAACAACGAGTCACGCAAAGTTTGTGTTTGCGTTATTCTCTTGTAGCGCAAAGTTTGTTTGCGTCATTCACTGAGAGCTTTTGTGACTTTTGCGTTTCAGTCCTTAGAGAATTTCTGTGTTTTACATAATTTTCATGAATTCAGTATTTTCTTGATTGTTTCATTTGGACTAACGATCAGTTTCTAGTTTCTTATTGCATATATTTTTCAATCAGGTTCATACAAGATGACTTCCAAAGATGCTATTTCTATTGGCACTGATGTCAAGCCTCCAGTACTGTTCAAAGGAGAATATGAACAGTGGAAAGACAGATTTCTGGATTTTGTGGATAGGAATGCGAATGGGGAAAACATACTACTGTCAATTACAGAAGGTCCAATGATTCCACCTACTGTTCAAATCCCTGATGATGAATCCTCAGACAGTGAGGATGGAGATAATGAAAGAGGGCAAAGGATGAGAACTGTTCCAATGGATTTTGCCCAGTATTATGAGGAGCAGAAAAGCCGATTTAAAGCAGATAAACAAGCAAGGTCCTTACTTCTTAAAATCATTCCGAATGAGATATACATCAAGATTGATAGTTACAAGGCAAATGCTAAGAAGATGTGGGATCAACTGCAAAAGATGATGATGGGATCCAAGGTCGGGAATCAGATGAAAGTGGCTAACTGCATTAACAGTTATGAAGAATTTAAAGCCAAAGAGAATGAAAGATTGGAAGAAACTTATGAACGTTTTGTCTTGCTTCTGAATGAGTTGTCAAAGAATAAGGTGAAAAAGAAGCAGCTTGAAAACAATGTCAAGTTTCTGAGCATACTACGACCCGAGTGGAAAAAGCATACTCGTCGCATGAAACAAATGAAGGATCTAAATGACATACCTTTGCATGAGGTGTACGAGACTTTACGAAAGAATGAAGAAGAAGTTGAAGAGAAAAGAAGTGAGAAGAAGAAAACAGAAAAAGTTGTAGATCCCATTGCATTAGTAGCTGGAGAGAAAGAGAAGAAGAAAGAAAAGACAGAGAAGAAGAAAAAGAAGAAAGTGATTACCAGTTCTGAATCTGAATCTGATAGAGATGACGGAGAAAGTCTCAAGCAAGCAAAGCTATTACTGACCCGAGCATTCCAAAAGAAATTCTACAAGAAGCCGAGATCAAATTCTCAGAGATACTCTTCGTCCAGCTCCAAGAACCATGAGCATAGAGAAAGGGTAGAAGGAAATAGATCTGTGGAAAGGAAGCCAGAAGAAAATAAGAGGTTTGTGAATGATTACAACGGTACTAAAAAGAAGACTGCTAATGATCTGATCAAATGTTACAACTGTGGAAAGTTCGGACATTATGAAAAGAATGTCGGAAGCCAAAGGTTCGCAACTCAGAGTATTATCAGAACAAATTGCTCTTGGCCAAGCAACAAGAGGCTGGCAGGGCATTAATGGCTGAAGATGAATACTGGTTGGATCATTCTGATCAAGAGGAAGAAAATGAGAAGGAAGAAACTGCTCATCTCTGCTTAATGGGAAAAGAGGTCAAATATGATGATTTAGATGATGAAGCGGCTGATGAGGTAATAAACTTAACTGAAAAATATTTCATAACCAAAATGGAAGCCATGATGGTTGAGCTTAATGACCTTCAAACAAAACTGAAAAAGGAAAAAGACAGATTTGCTAAAAGAAACAACAAGATCTTTGAACTTAATAAGTCCGTTATTGGGAACAAAGATCTAATTGATTCTTTACGCAAGTCTGCTTCTGATTCTAAACTACAAGTAGATTGTTTTGAAAAGAAGATTTCTGATTTTGAAATTCAAATTTCTAAGTCTGATTTAGAAAAGAAAGAATCTGCGCTAACTGTTTATAAATTGCAGGTTGAAAACAAGCTCTTAAATAAGAAGGTAAATGGTCTGGAAGCCAAACTTTATGCAAGAGGCCAAACAGATCAAACTATTTTTCTAAATGCACCTAACGAAGAGGCTGATGTTAAAGAGAAATGGGGACTTGGTTTTGAAAACTCCCATTATTTAAAGAAAGCCATCAGAAAACAACCAGTACTTTATAATTTTGATTTTTCTTGCTTGTGCTGGTAAACATACTCATTTAAAACCCAAATTTGTTACCAAATTACCAGAAGAAGTTGAGGCCAAAGAAACTGAAAATAGAAAGAATATTAAGAAAATGAAACTACCATTTAACTATGCAAAGTTAATTGATAGTTATCTTTCTGAAACACCAAAAGTTCTTTCAAACGATTATTTTGCTAGTTATTCTGTTTCTGAGATGGAGGCAAAACCTTCTATTGCAAAAGTTTATGTTCCTCCACTCATTCTTGAAAGCAAAATAGTTAAGCTTGAAAATGTTTTATCTGATGAAAGACTTTTGGTAGATATTGAACAAAGTGTATTTTGTACAGTATTAAAGAACACAGTTTTTCAATCTAAATCTACAAAGTGTTCTAAAGTTTCTAAGGCACCTCAAACTTCGACTGATAATTTTGATGACTTATTTGCGTCTGCAAATGATTTTCTAAATTCTGATGATGGGTGCATAAATGAAATTGATATGTTTGACTTTAATTCTCCACTTCCGGATCATTCTACTTTTCTTATAAATGGAGAAGTTTTACCAAGTGTTCATGAAATTGGTGAATCATCAATTAAGGTTGGTGAATCAGTTTCTGTAAATGCTGATTACTATGCTAAAGGTAAGAAACATAAGAAACAGCGTTTACAGAAACGGAACAACACTGGTAAACAAAAGAAAAGTCAATTTCAGAAATATGATTTTCCTAATAAATCTAAATCTTCTGTTTTAGATTTAAGAAAGAAAAGGTCGAAAGCAAGATCTGAATGGAGACCAAAAAGAAAGAATGTTGAGACTGCTGAATCAATTTCTGATAATTCATGTAATAGATCTGATAGTAGTGATAGCGCTGTAGTTAGTCAACTTGCTTCTCCTAAACAAAACCTTGTAACCTCTTACAAGCGTTATTCAATAAAGCAATTGATCCAATTATCTTCTACTACTGCTAAATCTTATCATTATCGGATAAATGATTTTGTTTCTCATCATAATTCTAGTAATTGGTTTGGATCTTATCATGTTTATTCTTCAAGATCAAATGTTTTGAGGTTTTCAAAAGAACAGAGGGTCCATTTTCAAATGGATACCAAAATCTTGTGCTAATCTGTTAGGACCCGTTTTTAAATGGGTACCTAAAGTTGTTGTTTCCTGATTTCTCTTGCAGACCCGACATATGTGGTACTTGGATAGCGGCTGTTCCAAACATATGACCAGGCAGAAAGCTTTATTGTCTATTTATACAGAGAAATTCAGCGGAAATGTCAGATTTGGGAACGACCAATTTTCACCTATCTTAGGATATGGTGACATCATTCAAGACAAGATAACGATTAAGAAGGTGAGCTATGTCGAAGGCTTAGGGCACAACTTGTTTAACATCGGTCAATTCTATGATAAAGGGTTAGAGGTCAATTTCAAAGCTAAGAGATGTTCGGTTCATACTGAAGACGACAATGAACTCTTAGTCGGCAATCGAAAGACAAATCTCTACACCATCAATCTTTCAAAGGTTCAGAATGACAGTCACGTTTGCTTATTGACAAAAGCTTCGATGCAACAAAGTTGGCTTTGGCACCGACGACTATCACACCTGAATTTTCGTTATATCAACAAGTTGGTCAAAGATAAGTTGGTAAAAGGACTTCCTGAGCTGAGATATGAGAAAGAGCACTTGTGTGCTGCATGTGAAAAGGGTAAGATGAAGAGAGCCGCGCATAAACCGAAGCCTGAACCAAGCACCAGTTCTCCACTAGAGTTGTTGCATATGGATTTATGCGGTCCGATGAGAACACAAAGCTTAGGCGGTAAGAAATATGTGTTGGTTATTGTGGACGATTATTCAAGATACACGTGGGTCAAATTTCTACGATCAAAATATGAGACGCCCGAAGTTCTCATTACCTTCTTAAAGACGATCCAGGTGAATATGCAGAGACAAGTAAAGCTTCTTCGAATTGACAATGGCACAGAGTTAAAAAACAAAACAGTTGAAGAATATCTCAAATCGGTCGGGATATCACATCAATACTCTACTGCACGTACACCTGAACAAAATGGAGTAGTCTAAAGGTGAAATCTAACGCTAGTCTAGGCCGCTCGTACTATGCTTAGCCAATCGGACTTACCTCTATTTCTGTGGGCAGAAGCTGTGTCAACTGCATGTCATACTCAGAATCGATCCATGATACACCACCGTTTTCAAAAGACTCTATATGAGCTGATCAACAACAGAACACCGACAATCAAGTATTTTCATATATTTGGGTGTAAGTGTTTCGTGCTTAACGACAGAGAGAATCTGAACAAATTCAGTGCTAAGGCGGACGAAGGCATTTTCATTGGCTACTCTTCAACATCTACAACATACCGTGTTTATCTGAATAAGTCAAAGACAGTCATTGAAAGCGTAAATGTTACATTTAATGAAGAAATGGCTTCTGAACAACTCAGTTCAGAACCCGTGATCACTGGAGTATTAGCTTCTGGGCAGATCAATCCAGAACTTGTTTCTACAGAGAACAATTCGGATAACGCTTCTACTTCACTTTCACATTTATCTGATTTAGATTTGTTATTTGAATTCTTTTATGATGAGTTTCTAGGATCTAATTTGCCTAAATCTGCTGTGACTGACAGGTCTGAAGGCACAAGTTGCAATCATCCAGTCACTTCAGAAGTTATAACTGAACTTGTATCCCCCGTTCAGTCAGAAAATCACATTCCAACATCTACTCCTACAGTTGAAGATATTCAAGTAACTGCTGAGCCAGAAGTAACTTTATCAGTTGGGTGTGATATATTGTCTACTCAAAAGCCAGTGTCTGCTGTTCCAACTGATGCTTCTGCAGCTGAAATTTCAACTGCAAACCCCCTCCAACTATTCAAACTGAAGAGCCTGATAGTGGATTTCAAGATGATAATCATGATCAATCAACATCTATTCCACTTCTTCATGAGCATCGCTGGACCAAAGAGCACCCTTTACACCAAGTAATTGGAGATCTAAACAAACCGGTGCAAACTAGGTCAGCGACTTTGAATCAATGTATGCATGACTCATTCCTAAGAAAGATAGAGCCTACGCGTGTATCAGAGGCTTTAGCCGATTTGAATTAGGTATCTGCTATGCAAGAAGAATTAAATCGGTTTGAAGCCCTGAAGGTCTGGAGATTAGTTCCAAAACCGGAAGGAAAATCCGTAATTGGCACTAAATGGGTATTCAAGAATAAAAAGGATGAAGATGGTATTATCATAAGGAATAAAGCAATACTTGTTGCCAAAGGTTACCGGCAAGAGGAAGGCATAGACTATGATGAGACATATGCTCCAGTAGCGCGTATAGAGGCAATCCACATGTTTTTAGCCTACGCAGCTCACAATAATTTCACAGTCTATCAAATGGACATGAAACGGCCTTTCTGAATGGCATTCTTAAGGAGGAAGTCTACGTGTCTAAACCAGAAGGGTTCGTGAATCAAGATAATCCAGATCATGTATATATCTTGAACAAAGCCCTGTATGGTTTGAAACAAGCCCCTCGAGTATGGTATGATGTTCTATCTAAATTTTTGGTCAAGTCAGGTTTTTCCAAAGGTAAAGTTGATACCATTTTGTTCATCAAAAAGGAAAAAGCCGATATCATCCTTATTCAAATATATGTTGATGATATAATATTTGGCTCTACTAATCCTAAATATTGCAAAAACTTTTCTAACCTCATGGTGTCACGCTTTCAAATGAGTATGATGGGAGAGATGAATTTCTTTCTCGGATTACAAGTTAAACAGTTTTCAACGGGGATTTTCATTAACCAATCTAAGTACATTTTGGATATTCTTCGGAAGTTTAAAATGGAAAGTTGTAAACCAATTGGAACCCCGATGGCACCAAGTACTAAGATTAGCACTGATCCTTCGGGTAAAAGTGTTGATGTTAGAACTTATAGAGGTATGATAGGATCATTAATGTATCTTACTTCAAGTAGGCCAGATATTATGTTTTCAACATGCTTATGTTCTAGATATCAGGCTACTCCTAAAGAATCCCATTTGGCTGCTGTCAAACGGATTTTTAGGTATCTGAAGGGGACTGCAGATCTTGGTCTGTGGTATCCTAAAGATACTGGGTTTCAACTGACTGCCTATTCAGATGCAGATCATGCAGGTTGCATGTTGGACAGAAAGAGCACTTCAGGTCACATTCAATTTCTTGGAGATAAGCTCGTTAGCTGGGCATCAAAGACACAATTATGCGTTTCCACATCGACTGCTGAAGTAGAGTATGTAGCTGCTGCCAATTGCTGCTCTCGAGTCCTGTGGATGCGAACACAGCTGCCATACCGATCTATTGTGATTCGAAGAGTGCAATCGCGATATCTGCTAATCCTGTCCAGCATACGAAAACCAAACACATTGACGTCAGGTATCATTTTATCAAAGACAATGTAGAAAAAGGAACAATTGAACTTTATTTTGTAAAGACTGATTATCAACTTGCGGATTTGTTTACCAAAGATTTATATGGGAAGAGATTTAATTTTCTTGTCTCTAAGCTTGGTATGCTAAATCTTAAGACATAATCGGTTGTTATTTTTCATCATCTTCTTTATCATTAATTCTGAAAAGATATCTGCACTTTAACATGTTGTTCATGATCTCAGGGGGAGTAAGAGAAGTTTTAAGATGATCATTATTCTTTTGAGGGGGAGCATATCTAATTTCTGCATTTTACTTAACTGATAAATTTTTGTGATGCATGATTTTAGGGGGAGCATATAAGTCATGTCAAAAGGAGCAAGACTATGATTTCTGATTACTTCTGATCAAAACTCGTACTTTAATCGTTTTACTGCTTTATGTCTTTTACATTTGAATAAATTTTTGTGAATAAAAGTTACTTTGACTAGACTTTGAGACTTGTGCAGAATGAGAGAAGCTATCAAGATTATATCTTTATGACTTCTGCTGACTTCATGAGATCTAAGATTGCACAGACATGTTAAAACTTTTATCTTAATCTCATATATGGTTGAAAGAAGGACAACTTTCAATCATAGAAAACATGTTCTCAAAAATGTTCAAACCACTTCCCGATTGTTAACCAGATTTTATAATTTGGAAGTGTGATTTTAAATGTTTTCATTTTATGTTGTGCTTCACTGATAAACAAACCGTATGTTTCCAAAGATAAATACTTGCGTATTGTATTTTCTACATACTTTCAAGTATTCACACACATCGGTTTAATTTTTTTTCAAATTGTTCTTACCATGTCTCATATTGAAACTCAATTTCGATGGTAAGACACCTCGCTTGTATTCAAAGAAATTTGAGCGTCATTTCTTTTTGAAACGTTCATTTCAAGAATGTCTGTATTTTGATTCATATAGACAATATCCATTATTCTTGACCATAAGTCTTGATTGTTATATCATTTCGTTTCTGATCATTTTCATACAATGTCAGTTTTTCAAACAAGTTTCTTGCATTCATGTTCATTTTTTCATTATACTTGTTTGAAAATACTTTAATGTTTCAAATGCTCAAATCTTCATGATTATATTTTATGAGCATACATTCATCTGACATTTTTATATGAGCTTTAACTGATAAAGTTAAATCATTATGAGCAACACGTTCTTTTAGGATCATACATGGGTTCTTTGTGCTAGGACTTAACTAAACTTCTATGAAATCACGTTAACCAGTGATTTCTACCTAAGAAGTTAATCCTTAGTGATTGAGTGTGAGGAGTCTAAAAGATATGAGTGTGGGTTGTGTGTTGAGGGAAAATGGAAATGAGAGTTTGGTTAGAAGTGAGCATGTTGATTAAAAAGAAAGAGGGTGTGAGATCAGAGTAAAAGAATATTAAACTCTGTACCAACTACTTTCAGAGCCGGGCAGCCACATTACTAGCGTTTCACAAACTCTTTGGTGAACGTTATTGAAACAGGCAACTAGCCCATGCCAACTCTTGTTAAAAACCCCACCAGCCACTCATTTTCTTCTCAAAAAGAAAATGTTTCACATTTTCAAGGGGACGCAACACATATGCTATCAGGTTTTCATTTGGAAAATCTGGATATTGAAAAAGAAGGAAGTCTGCCCCACCTTCGCACTTCAATCATGCACTTAGAGTCTGTGTTTATCTACTGTTGTCTCAGTGGTTTACACTATGTTGAGCCTTTATAAAAGCAATTATTCGTGCTTAATTCTTTCTACACTTGCACGAACACACAAGAAATTTGTTTTCTTGTCATAACATTCATAGAAATTGCCTTTGTGGTGTTTCGATGATTGGATGGAAGCCCTGGGGGAGTGAACATCATAAAGTTCCTTTATATTGTGTATTCGTTACACACAGTGACTTTGTGTTACTGACAACCATTTTAACTGTTTCATTTGTTGATTCAGGTGTTACATTCCTATTTTCTCTAGATTTGAAAAGATCTTGATGAATACATTGTTCGAATTGGAAAACAATCAGAGGCTTGTAAATAGATCAGTTATCAGAATGGATACAGACATTTCTTACTAAAAGTTTTGATGATATTGATGCTCATTTCATCAAAAAGTGGGAGATGAATTTTAAAGAAATGTTCATGTCAAAAGATTCAATGTAAAGATTTGAAGAAGTTCAAAGAATTTCTGAAGATGTGCGGATTTCACTGAAATTTTCTTTGGAGATTATTTGCTGAAGCAAGTTGAGATGATTCTGAAGATAATTTCTTTCCAAAGTCTGAAAGAATTTTTTTGTGAAAGTTTTTGGGGATATTGTTATTAGTTTGAAGACAGTTTTGGAAAGAATTCCGTCAAAGAAAAAGGGGAGATTGTACTGACAGAGCTTAAAAGAGAAGACTGGTTTGATAAATCTTTCAACAGTGATATTGAATCCAAAGGGAGAGATTGTTAGAGCATGAAATATGTTGGATACAAGATCAAGAAGACCAAAAGTCAAAGTTCAAGAAGTCAAAGATGAGAAAGTCAACTTTCATTAAAGTCAAAGTCTATTTGTAATAAATGTCAAAGTCATTTGTATTTGTATTTTGTATTTCTTTGTATTTTAGTTGTAGGTATAAATACCTTGTATTTTCTGTTTTAGTGTAAGAAGTCTAATTTGAGAAATATGATTCAGAGAGAGAGAGAGAGAATTGTAGAGAGAGAAATAGAGTTCTAGAGAGAGAAGATTGTAATCGTTGAAATTTGGAATTGAATCAATCAGTTAGTTAATTCATTCTTGTTTATTTGATTAATTGCAATAGGAATATTGAATTTAGGACACATAGGGTCTTTGCAAAATAGGGTGGGGGAGGAAGTTTAGGGGGATGAACAACCTCATAGTGTTGAGAGGGAAAATGAAACTAAGAGAATGAGTAGTGGTGAGTATATTGAAAAGCAGCCATAGGATATATCACCAGAGTAAGAAAATAAAGAGAACTCTGTACCAACCATTATAATCCGAACACCCACATCCACTATTGGTCCACAATTTTTGGTGGCCAATATTAAAACATGCAGTGAGCCCATGCCACATTTTGACATTACCCCACCCATCCACTCAACTTCTTCTCAATAAGAAGTTGCTTCATTTTTAAAAGGGGAAGCATCACACAATCTACCTAGTACTTGTTAGTGTATTATATTTAGATAGTTTTGTAAAGTTATCCATATTGTAATAGGCCTTGTCATTAGCATATGGGTTGGGCTAAAATATGTAACATGGGTGATTGGGGTATAAATAGGAAAGTGTTTGTTGTTTGTTTGGAATCTTTACATTCAAAATGTAGTCTCATGGTGTACTAAGTGTTTCTAGAGAGAGAAACTCTTTCTCTCTCTAGGTTGTGAATAATTAACATTTCCTATCCCAATCTATCTTTTGTTTAATCTTCTATCATTGATTAATTGTGAATTTGGGACCTAACAGATTCAGCTGACTCTGAATGTTTATTCAATACTGCTTCAAGTTCACATCATACAACTGTTTTTTCACAAAGGTTAATCCAACCTAATGACTAGATTCGTACTTCTAATATCTTATATAATCATTCTGTTGATGTTTCAGGTAACATTCCAGTCTTTACATCTGTCAAGATGGTATGGAGGGTAAAAGGATCTTCACCTGAAAGGATGTTCCAAAGCCATTTGTTCACAAACCAAATGTCAATAATAACAAAGCCTTTTATGCAAATTCTTTTGTTAAACATGATGTCATTTATTCCACAAATCATTTTCTTAGGTTAGCTCGAAAGAAAATTTGTTGTTTTTACTGTGAGACAAATGAACTTGTAAACAGATATCAAGTTCAGAATTGGTATGGTACTTCTCGTGTTTCTTCAAATGTATCTGGATTTAACAAACCAGGACCCAATTGAAGAAAAGTACCAGTGCTTTCAATGTTTCATCTACAATTGAACTTTATACATATTTTCAGCGGAAGAGATTCAAATTTTTGGATTTTATCTGTGCTTATTGATGAATATTTTGATTATGCATATTTGCAGCAGGAGTAAGAGATGTTTCAAACTTTTAAACAAAAGTAGTTCAGGACTCATTCTTCAATGCTTCAGACTTCTAGACAACTCAGTCTAGGACTCAATCTTTCAAAGATTTTGGTTTCTGATCATTTCAGATCAGGACTCGTTCTTCAACGGTCATGATATATAAATTTACTTTTCATTCCTAGTAATTCAGAACTCGTTTTACTGTTTAAGGATATTTTTATCTAAGTCTTGTCATATGTGCAGATTTTATACAGATAAAGATATTTTGCACATGTTAAGGGGAGCTTATATGATTTTAAATCAATTTCTCATAATTTGAAGGGGAGTTTTGAGAATTATGCTGAATGTAAGTATCTACTAATCTCAAACTCATATTACATAAACGATATACAACTTTTAAATATAAAAACTATTTTCTGAAATGTCCGAACCACTTCTCTATTCTCAAACATATTTCATGAATTTAGAAGTTGGATCTAAATGTTTTCATATCTGAGCTTTACTGATTTACTAACCTTGTGTTTCCAGAGATTAATACTTGTGTATTATCTTTTCTATATTTTCAAGTATTCATACACACCGATTCAACTTCTTATTGATCTTTGTTATTACCATGTCTCAAAATGAAACATTTTTCGATGGTAATACTCCTGTTTGTTTTCCAAGTTTGTTGAGCACCATAAATTCTTTCAACTTAAGCGATTCCTTCATGATTGTTTATATATAGACAAAATTCCAATTTTTTCATGACCTAAGCCTTTCATGCTTATTATTCATAATATTTGATCTTTCTGATACATTGTTAGATTCTCAAACAAGTCTTTCAAATTCATTTCATTCATTCAATATTCTTGTTGTGAGAAATCTTCAAAGTTCAAATGCTCAAATAATAATGATATCTTTGCGGAGCATGCATTCATTTGACAATGTCATTCATATTTTGAGATTTATAATTGTTCAAGTTAAACTGTTGAACAACATTATTCTTTTAGGAAAAAATTCATGGGATCAGTGTAAGAGCTTAAACATACTTTTATAGATTCACGTCAACCAGTGTTTCCTGCCCAAGAAGTTATCCTTGAGTGATTGAGGGATGAAGGGTCTATATCAAAGAGCGGGGAAGAAGTTCATCCGGTTGAACAACCTCATTGTGCTGAGCGGAAAATGAAAAAGAGAGTTTGGTTTGAAGTGAGAAAATTGAAAACAGATAGAGGGTGTAAGAACAGAGTTAAAAGAATAAGAGAACTTTGCGCCAACTGCTTCTTAGCCGGGCATCCACATTACTGATTGGTTCACATATCCTTGGTGAATATCATTGAACAAGGCAGTGAGCCCATGTTAACTCTTGATTTTAACCCTACCAGTTACTCATTTCCTTTTTAACAAGGAAATGTTTTAATTTTTCATGGGCCCGTAACACATTTGCAATCTAATCTTCATTAGGAAGATTTGGATATTGAAAAAAGGAAGTTTACCCCACATTCACACTTCAATCATGCACATTGAGTATGTGGAAAACTTGTTGTATCTCAACAGTTTACACAATTTCAGCCTGATAAAACACAATATGCTTAAATTCTTTCATACACAAGCATATACACACAAAGAATATGCTATTTCTGTCATAAAGTTCATAAAAATTCCTTGTGTTTTTCAATGATTGAATGGAAGCCCTAGGGGAGTGAACATCAATAAAACTCCTTTCCAAAGTACATTAGTTGTACTAAGTGGCTTTGTGCTACTTACAGACAATTTAACTATTTCATTCGTTGACTCAAGGTACAACTCGTTTATGAATTTGAAAAGATTCGGAATTATATTTTTGGAATTGACGAATGGTTCTTATGTTCAAAAAAAGAAAGATCAGATGTTCATTCAAAGGTGAGTTTTGCTGATCAGAAATTGAAAGCAGTTATTGTTGTGAAGTTTGATGATCATGATGCTCACAATCATCAAAAAGGGGAGACACATAAATAAGAGGAGATGATTCTGATTGTCTCAGTTTCTATAGACGATGAGAAGTCAAAGTTCAAGAAGAGATTATACAAAGTTTGTTGAAAAACATTTTTGATGAAGACAAGACTTGTGATAAAGATTAAGGATGTCAAAGAGAAGGATTCTAAATTTTTTCATTAGATGATTTCAAGCTGAAGATGTCAATCTGAAGATGATGCTTGCTGAAGAGAAGATTGTGTGCCTAGTTGATAAAGATTTGTTAACTTCAAGAGAAAAGTTCGTTAAAGCTTAAATTCGTTTGAAGAGTGATCTCGAATAAAAAGAGGGAGATTGTTAGGGTCAAATATAATTGTAACTTTGGTCATTGAATGAAGATTCTACACTGATGGTCAAAGTCAAAGTATAAGGTCAATGTTATTAAAAGAAAGTCAAAGTCAAGCTTGTTATGTTTACAAAAGTCAGTGTTCTTAGTTTTAATGCTTGTAATAGACGGTAGGTATAAATAGTATGTCCTTGTAACATTGTAAGTAGGATTTCATTCATACATTGATACGTTCATAGAGTTCTTATTAAATAGAGATTTCTAGAAAGAGAAAGTAGAGAGAGAAAGTATATCTAACTCTTAATCTTGTAACTTTCTCTAATTAAGATCAATAAAAAAAGATTTGCACATCATTGTTACTTGATCTCAAAGGGAATAACAAATACCAGACTCTGGGGGCTTGTTTAAGACCATACGGAGCCTTGTCTAGGAGATAGACAGGATCTGGATATGTTGAGCTCTCAAGCCCAGGAAGTTGTTGGATATATACTTCCTCTTGTATCTTACCATGTCAGGATCTGAATTCTTAACAAGAATAAACACTCAGAAACAATATTAAAGGAGTTTGCGGAATAACACTTTAATTTTCAAAGATCAATGAAACAGTGAATCAGAATAACAACTTGTAAACTTTATTGAATGGTTATAAAGCTACAAGATTTCACACACAACCTCAATATTGATGAACAGGCTCACCAATACGAATTCTACTTCTCTAGAACTAGGATTATAAACCTTGAGGTTGATTCTCTCTATGAAAACAAAAAAAACTCAGAATTAATTCTCTCTAAAATTGATACAAACTATTCTATACATATACTGAAGATAAAAGATAATTACAAAGAATAAAAGATCTTCAGTATAATCTTCCAAAGTTATCTCCAAGCTTTCTATGAATATCTCCATTCAGTACAGCTGTCATCCTTGCCATACGAAGTCTTCATCTCATAAGCAGTATTAAGTCTTCAGCAACATTAATACTTTGAGCAGTATTAAGTTCAGCAGTACTAACTACTAGCAGTACTAAAATTTCTTAGCAGTAGTAACTTCTTCTAGCAGTATTAATCTTGACTAGCAGCATTAACCTGTATCAGCAGCATTAACTTCAGAAGTAGTAACCAAGTTGTGCTAGCAGCATTAACCGTACTTAAGCAAATCTTTCAGTTCCCAACATACCATTTAGAAAGGAAGACTTCACATCCATCTGGTAAACCTTGAAACCTTTGTGAGCATCAAAGGCTAAGAATATTCTTATGGTCTCAAGCCTTGCCACAGGTGCAAAGGTCTCATCATAGTCAATACTTTCTTCTTGAAAGTATCCATTTGCATCTAACATCGATTTATTTATGATCATAATTCCATCCTCACCTTCTTGTTTCTGAACTCCCACTTGGTTCCTATAACAATTTTATCTATAGTTAAAGGAACCAAAGACTATACCTTATTTCTTTCAAATTGTACTAGTTCTTCTTGCATAGCATTAATCCAACTTAGGTCTTGGAGTGCTTCAGAAATCTTCTTAGGTTCTTCCATGCTTAGAAAGTTCATGAAAAAAATTCATTAGCACTGACAGATTTTGTTTTTACACCATTTAAAGGATTACCATATTATTTGTTGTGAGGGATGGTTATTTGTCAATCTTGCCATAGGAGCTTGGGGCTCTGGAGCAGTTTGTGCTTCTTCATTTAAACAAGGTATGTTTATAGTTGAGCTATCTATTGGTGATGGGGTTTGTTCTGGACCTGTTGATACAGATGTAGAAGGAGGTGAAGCATTAGAAGGACCGGAAATAGATATACTTGGTGATTGTGGTCCCTCTATGACATGGCCAATGGTATCTCTGGTTCCTAAAAAGGTAAATTGAGTTCTAACTTTCTGGACTTGGAGGAATCATAAGTCTCTTGATTAAGCTTGAGTCCTGAGCAGGTGTACTTAGAAGTCACTTTTTCCTTATCATCAAAGGAAACATTGATGCTTTCTAGAACCATCTTTGTTTTAAGGTTGAAGACTCCGAAGGCTTTGGAATTTAGAGAGTAACCAATAAATTTGCCTTCATCTTCCTTTATTTCAAAATTTCCCAAATGATCCTTGTCGTTCAGAATGAAACATCTGCAACCAAATACATGAAAATATTTAACATTAGGCTTTCTTTGGTTAATGAGTTCATAGAGAGTCTTTTGAAATCTTTTAACAATGGACAAATTTGTTTTGTGTAAAACAGACAGTTGAGACTGCTTCTGCCTAGAAATAGAAGGGAAGATCAGATGCAACAAGCATTGTTCTGGAAGCTTCAACTAAAGTTCTATTTCTTCTCTCAACAACTCGATTTTGTTGAGGGGTTCTGCCTGCAGAGAAGTTTTGTGAGATGCCCTTACTGACAAATTATTTATTCAGTTTTGTATTCTTGAATTAAGTACCATTTTTACTTATCAACTTCTGAATCTTGCCTACTAACAACACCTGAATCTTCTTCATTAAATTGATTAGTATATATGGGAGTTCTGACTTTTTTCTAATGAACTCAATCCAAATATATCTAGAATATTAATCAATAAGTACTTGAATAAACTTCTTACCACACATGATTTGCATAGAGATAGGACCACAAAGGTCTACATGAAGCATATGCAGAGGTCTAGAACAAGAAATGTCATTCCTTGCCTTCTGTGAAGCTCTTTTGAGCTTGCCCATTTCACAAGCAGGACACATATGATCCTTATCACATTTCAGACTTGGTAACCCACTTACCAAATTGTACTTTATTAGTTTGCCAAGATTAGATAAATTAAGGTGTGAGAACCTGTTATGCCAGAGCCAGACTTCTATTCTTCTTAGAGACAAGAAAGAAGGTCTCTGTTCCATCTATAGAATAAAAGTTCATCATGTGCAAGTTTCCTTTTCGATCAGCTCTTAGCAGTTCTTGTCGTGTATTGGTTAGTAAAGTAAAATATTTTCTCTAAAACTTAACATCAAAACCATTGTCAAAAAGTTGACTTAAGTTGAGCAAATTGTGCTTTAGCCTATCTACATAAGCAACTTTTGACACAAATATAACACCTTTGGAAAGTACCCCACATCCCCTAATCTATCCTTGTCTGTTTCCACCAAAAGTCACAGAGCCTTCAATCTTGTCTTTGAATGAGAATAGTAACCTTTTGTCTCCAGTCATCTGCCTTGAGCATCCAGAATACAGATACCACACATTCATATGCTTCTTCTGTAAGACATATTAAAGAGTTTTAGGTAGTCATTCCATAATTGGTCCTTTCTTGTTAGGCTTTTGTACTTTCTCTAGGTCCTCTGGTTTCCAGTCTTTGTTGGTTTACCAGCTTTAGCCTTCTTCTGGGTCTTAGGTTTGTCACTCTTATGCTTGGACCCAGAGAGATTGCAATGAGGACCATAGAAGTGTTTCTTTAATTAGAACAAAAGATCTAAGCATTTGCAAGAGTGATCACACTGAGATGATTGCTTAAAACTCTGTTTGAATTAACAAAACTAGAAACATTAGACTTCTTTTTACTATCAGTCCTAGCATCACAACTCTATTGAGCTTCCTATCTAGTCTAGACTTGTTAGTTTTAAAACTAGTTTTCTTCTCTTGATGGGCTCCTTTTTCTACCTATTGACCCTTTCTTCTTGGATCATTCACTATTTCAGAAAAAAGAAGATTTATCATTTATTATCCATTTTCCTTTCTGTTCAAGTGTGAACTTGAAAGGTTTGTAAGGATAAGGTCAAGAAGATATTGTCACACTCTTTGTCTTAGGCTTTTCTTGCATTTCTTTCTCCAATTCAAGAGACGACTTTGCTTTTAAGCACATATCCACGAATTCAGGACAAATAGGGATCTTAGAGCATTGCTTTTGAATGGGAACAAGTTTGTTCAAGATCCCAGAGTCAAGTTTAGACTCTTTTGTCCCTACTGCTACTACCTCTAATTGTAAATTTGAAGACTCTTTTTCTGATCCCAGAGTTAAGGAATGCCTTTTTGGGTTTTTCGGAGATGGGCTCAGTTGGATAGATGTCATAACCATTTTTATCTCTTCGAAGAGTTTGATATAAATATTTAACATTGCAAGGAACAATTTCAGTTTCAGAGGACAAGTTCTACTAAAAAACACTTATGAAGTCTTTTTTCAAAAGTCCTTTATACAACGTTTTCTGTGGTCATGGGCACAAATTCGATTGCCTCTAGGTTTAGCATGCTCTGGGCTTTGGAACCAGAGGTACTTGGCTCAGAGTAAACACAGAGAACATTGTTTTTGGATCATGTTTTTGGACTTTCTATGGATACTTAATTAAGGAGTTAGAGCTTGATTTAGCTTTGAGCAAAGAATCAGAAGAAAGACTCCTTGATCTCTGGTTTTGAAACCTTTTTTATGTCAAAAAACGTCATATGTGTAACACCTATAATTTTCGGTAAGTGAAAGTCAGCCCGTATGTTGTTACAACTTGTAAGTCCCTAAGAGTTTCGGGAGTGTTGGCATATAAAAAGTCGAGTTTCGGAGCTTGGTACGGGTCCGACTACAATGCCCGACGACTATGACAGTGTTATAGTCGCACTTGCAAAGTAGCAGCCAAGGGGGAGCATTTTGGAAAACTTGTGCGACTATGCCATGCCACAATGCCATGGAAAAGTCGCATGGCAATGTAACACAACGGTACCAGACAGCTTAAAAGTCGGATTTTCAACCTCATTTTTCATTTCTTCATAACTCCCTCATTTCTACTCCGTTTTTGGTGATTCAAAGTTCTATGGTTTCGTTTTCGAGATATTTTCAATGACAGATTGTTAGTTTTGGGAAGATCCAATAGTATTTGGTGATGGAGTGGAAGCAAAGATCAAGAGCTCATCATCATCACCTCCATCTTCAAGAAATTTAGGGTTTTCTAAGTTTTCACCAAAACTAAAGTGGTGAGTTAATCCTCCTAGTTTCTAAAATTTATTTTGAGTTATAAATTCTCCATTGGTGACTTCCTAGTGTTTATGTTTCTCAAATTTCGGTTTCGAGGATTTTGGAGAAATTAGGTCAAAACTAGGGTTTTGGTCAAAATGGAGATTTTGATATAAGATGTTTAGCGAATGATTCTAAGTGTTTGGATATGTATATTTATGTTTGGAGAACTTGTGAATCTAGGGTTTGGAGGAATTGCTTGTGGATATATGTTTCTTCAAGGAGCTAATTTTGGGGTAAAATCTAGATTTAGCCTAAATCTAGCAAGGTAAGTTTAAGTTGATTTGCAAAAACGTTGTACATGCCAAAATGTCCATTTTAGAGATTTTATGTGTTTTACTTGATTATTATCAAATGTTGAAATTTTCGATGAGTTTTGCTATTTGAACTAATAAGATTTTATAAACCTTGTGAAACATCATATTTGGGATTTTGGGACACTTTGACAAATAAGTCATAAATGAATATGTTTTGATGATTTATCTTATATATAGGGAGTAATTGGTAGAAATGCACTCTTAACGTATGTTTTGGAAATATGAATATATTATGTAAGTGTAAATGGTGTGAGTTTCTTTGGAAAAAGGGTTTGTCCCAAACCAATGTTGTGTTTTGGGTTATTCATGAGTTTAAGTATGTGTTTGCACAAACGTAGGTTGTTTACGTTTTATCACATACTATGTCTTTTAACATATGGTCATTTGATTGATTGAGCTTAAGGCTCGGTTTTTGTCTTTATCTGGTCTTGGAGACATTTATCCGGTTTTAATAGCTTAATGTGGAGCTTTGGGGTGTGAGTTGCATTTATTGCACTTTATTTGGAGAATACATGTTTTGAGTGCATGTGTCATCCATTTGGAGTCATGTATTTTAGACTATAATGCATTGAATCCACAGGTACAGGAGTCAATCTTTATTATTTTAAACGGGACAGTTGTTTTCATGTTGGGACCAAGATTAGTCATGGGGTCATCGAGGGCCTTATGGTGCGGGCTCTTCGAGTCAAACATTTTCCATTGACCCCATGATGTAATTTATGATTCAGTTTTTATGGGATAGTTATTTCCCATTTGTAACTAGTTGAGACATTGGGTCCTCGGAGGCAACTTGGTACGGTTATGTGGAGTTGGATACTAGCCATGGGTCGTAAATGTAATCCTAGTGAATGAATATGATTAGGATCCTCGGGTGCCCTCATCCACATCTTAGTACGATTAGGCAAGCTCGTGGCCATGGGTCCTAGTATGATGAGCTCAATAACTTGGAAAGTGGACTACTTTTGTGTTCCGCCACTAACCATTGAAATCGGGTGTCCCCCATCACCGAAAGGTGTTGTTTTGGGTATTTAGTTTTGTCCATGTTTTTCGGTGACGTTTTGAGTATGGGGTGTTCTCCATAAGTTATAATTATGGGGCTTGAGTCTTTCTCATATTTCGGTAGTTTGGATAATAACATTTTATCCGAGTTTAAATATTTGAGCATTTATCGTTATTCACATTTTGTGTGAGTATTGGGTTTTGAATTCATATTTGAATAAATGTTTTGTATTGGTGTTTTCATCACAAAAATAGTGGGTTTTGGGAAAGGTGTTACTTTTATATATTTTACATCTTTTTTTTTTAGAAATTGTGATTTAAAAAGCATTATTCAGTTCACCGTTTCATATAAATGTTGAAAACTCTTGAAGTCACTATGCGTTAAGCCTAACCCTTTTGATTTGTCGGCATGTGTATCAGGCCATTGTTGGAGTGGTACTAGCGACACCATGAAGAGTTGAGTGCTAGTTGGATTGGGTGAGGTCATCCGCACATTTGGAGATAGCAATTGTTGATGGCTTTAGTAACACCCGACCTTTATTTAGTCTCTATATTAGACTTGATTTATTATTTGTTGAGATTAAATGTAGAATTCCATTTGAGGTATTTTATGTATTGATCTATAGAAAGAGATTTTATCCTCCATTTGATGTATTATTAAATATTTTAAATTAGTTGTTGTTTCCAAATTTGAGGATGTTACAGTATGTAAGATAGAGGTTGAGAGGTTATAGAAAACAAGGGTTTCTATATGTGGTTCACTAAGATAGAAGAGATAGAAGGCAACACTTCAGAGTGAAACTCAACCTTTCTATTTATACCCTTTGCATTAATTGCATGGCAGAGGTACTTTACACGTGTCACTATTTGGTTGGTTGCATGCCTCTGACTTTTGGGGACATGCTTTTGGCCGAATGGTGAACAATATAGTCTTTAGAGTCGTTGTACGATTTACAACAGAGGTATGTCTCTTCTGACAGTTGTACTTTTTGTGGAAAGATAAGACAAAAGAAACTTGGAGAGGAAGCTTTGTGATCATCAATCGCTGAGGGATTCTTTTCTTCAGGGGGTCTGAATTAAGGTCAGCGATCGCTGAAGCTTTTCTTCGCATTTCTTCACATTTTGTGGACTTGTCTTGGTTTCACTGATATCCGCATCAGATCATGAGTAGACTTGTCACTTGTTCATCAGTTTTGTCTTCGATGTCAGCGATGAACGTCTTTGTCACAAAACTTGTCTTCAGGGATTTCATTTAACATAATACATTAGAAATCATCATCGATACTGAACAAACTTAGTATGTAATCGTTGATGGTGAAACACTCATACATACAGATGTTAAACATAATTTTCACCAAGTATTTTAAATGGTCATCATCAAATCACTGAGAGAGTTTGGATCAATAATGTCCCCCTATTTGATGATGACAAAGCAATAGGATAATATTACTCTATTTCAAAACATAAGGATAATAAGGACTCATAACATACATGTCCCAATTACTATTTTGAGGGATATTTTATAGTATTGATGGAGTAAAATACTTCACTGGCATTTTCATTAATTCGTAAATAAGTATTACAAGGGAAATGAAAATTACAAGTACAAGTGAAGTCCTATACTAGTACTGCAAGCCTAACTAATAGATTACAAGACAAAATATAACCTATTAGCTAAGGTGATTCTTCCTTGACACATAACTCTTCTACTACAATCATATGATCAGGTACCTCTTCTCCTCTCTGTCTTCGAATAACTACTTCCTTTCGAATAAGAGTCTTGATAAGGGTCCCTGATGTTGAATTGTCGCACCGTATATAGAGAAGATCCTTTAGGTGTACAAGAGGGAAGAGAGGGATATATGAGGCTCTTTAAAACCTGATGATTTCATCATCATCATGGAAGAATACACCAAGGGGTGTACTTATCACCTGTCCAGCAATAAATGGTCCACCAGGGGGCAGGGATAGGTTGAGAGCTGAAAGGTCTGGAGAGGGACCAACTACTGCATCTCTGGAGAACTTGATACTGGTTTCATTCCTGATCACAACATCCTTGGTTTTTGTGGTAGAGCTGAGGGCACACTCATTCTAGCGGCGTCCTTGCTGATGAGAGCTTCGAGCAATGCTTCGACATGGCCCCTGTGAATTGATCTTGATTTCTTCAGTGCTTCCTTGAAATCCAACCACTTATAAAAACCGAAGTGTTCCAGTTTCAATAGAAACATAACTTTAGAGCTACCATCACTTTTGACAATCTCCATCATAACAGAGAGTTGATTCTTTTTGCCTTTACATGAGAGTGTCACTGCTGAGATTTTTGATGGGTCAGATCGATGATCAAACTTCTTTTTGCACCAAGCTAGATCATGATCGCTGACCTCTTTTTCTTTTCTGTTCTCCTCCTCTATTTCCTTCAAAAGCGCTGCTTGAAGTTTCACCGGATTCTTTTTCAGCTTTTTGTCCTTGACCAAGGTTGATTTAACTTTACGGGCTAAAGAAGCGTCCTTTTGGAATTCAACATAAAGTCGTTCAGCCCTGATCGATTCTTCAATTTTTTCGGGTGACAAGAAAACAAGCTCTTCAGAGGAAGCTTGAGGAGGGATCTTCTGCGTTTGACTCTCGAGATGAAGAATCATCTCTGACCGCCTTTCGATTTCATCCTTTGATGTTTTGATAAGTCGAGAGGGTCTTCTTGGTTGGGTGGCCCAGTGATTCCTCTTCTTCATCTTCTTCATCAGTCTCTTTGACAGAGAGTGGGATTATTTGTTCTTCAGCCGAGGTAGCTGGGATTATTTGTGAAGAAGCACCCTTAAGCAGGGGAGAGAACTAACCGAGCAAAAAGTAAAGGAAAGTCAGTGTATAGTTTTTATGAAGGAGAAAGATAAAGGCTAGAAATGAGATAGGGGTTTTAGGTGAGAAAAGAAAGAAAGGGGAAAAATAGAGAGACAAACCTGAGAAGGTAGCTCCCCCTCAGAAGGTGACAAAAGTTTTAGATTTCCCTCGACAGCAATCCCCTTTTGCTTGCCTTGGTTAGAGGGTTCTGAACTTGTCTCTTTTCTCCCCCTGCTTCTTGAATGATGACTCCTTTCAGTGTTGGGGTAGGAACATTGATGGAGGCAGGAGTGAACGAAAGAGAAGGATCATCCTCATCATCGTTATCGTCAGCGACATCATCTTTAGAGCCTTGGTCTTCTAGATCAATCTTTTCATCATCTTCCTCTTCTTTTTCCTCCTCTTCATCATTATTATCTTCTGCATCAATCATTGGGGAGGATGGAGGTTCTTGTTGTTCAGCTATCTTCTCCCCCTCAACATGAGGAGGAGGTTCTTCCATGACAACCTTTGCGTCGTCTGCTGCATCTTCATTATTCTTCTCCCCTCATTATCATCATCATCGGGGGAGGTCTCATCAAGAGAAACATCAGCAGCAGCTGTGGTCTTGCGAGATTGAGGTTCATACGATCATCCGTTGTGAAAGATGGAGTGGGCGTTGAAAATGGTTCCTTTAATTTCTCAAGAATGTCACTTAGAAGTTTATTGGTGTCATCCGCTTTGGTACTAAGGGTCATCACTGCCCAGTCAACTTGTCGATGTGGCCACTTAAAAATTGCAGTTGTGTGGTGTTGGAGGCCACGTCAGTCTTCAAGGAATTTACCTCCTATTGTGGTGCTGATAGCTGAGATGCTTCAGCTTTGGAGAAGATGGAGGATGAGAGCTTCTTCAATTCCTCACCAGCGATGTTAACTGCTGATGTGTTGGAGCTGATGGTGGTTGAGAGAGATCCCACCCACTTGGTAACCTCGCTGAGGGAGGCATCGACAGTAGCCAAACTAGGACCTGTAAAACACGTTAATGTTTGAGCAAAAGATTTCTTATGCTTATTTAGGTAAGGAATTGTGTTTGCGCTTTGAGGAATACCTGATATATCAAATAGGTTGTAGAAGGTCATGTCCTATTCCAAAGAAGATTGGGACACATGTATTTGTTGTGAACCTTCGAGAGGGAGGTCATCAGGTCCTAGTAAAACATTGGTGGTCTCTGGCAGCTGGAAAACAGTAGGATTAGAGACAAAAGACGATGAAGAAGAAGGAATGGATGAGAATAAAGAAAGAGCACTGGTGATGCTCGAAATTACCTTAGCAGTGCTTGAAGGCACTGAGAGTATGAGGGTAGACACCAGTATTGATTCAGTGAAAAGAGGTACTGAAACAACTTGGGTTTCTGTTGTGGAGGAGCGACCCACGAAGGCGTCCAGGGTGGTCTGTTGAGAGACAAACCCTGTTGATAATGGTTGAGAGGCTGGCTCTGTATTCTTTGTAATAACCGGGTTCAAAGTTAGTTAATTCTAAAGTTTGGGAGGAAAATGGTCAAAGCCTAAAATTTTGGGGGGCTAAGTGTAAATTGGTATTAAAAAGGGTTTTAGCCTAGGGATTCTCTCATTCATCCTGTTGGCGGCCGGAGAAGATTGAGAGAAAGGGCAGAGCAGGTTGCTATTGAAGAAGAGAAGGATTTTGAAGTTTGGATATTTTCAGCTTCTTCCAAGGTAAGATTCTAGTCCATATATTGTTTCTCTATTAAAATGATAGACTATTTAAGACCTTTTGGGTGGGGAGGAGTCTGATTTATTGTTAGACTTAATTAGAATGAACTGGAAACCCTAACATTGTTCCTTATGATCGTTTAATCATTCTAAGATGTTAGGGGTTTGATCTTTATCGATTAGGGTTCTGATCCTTTGAAATTTGTTAATTTAATCTCATGAGATTAGGAGTTTTGCGGTTTTGGTTCGAGGTTCAGGATCGCCTCTAGGGTTTGCCGCCGAGTCGCCCGATGTGAAGTCCGGGTGGGTTGGTACCGGGGGTTGATCCTGGGGTTTTGTTATCTTGGGTCGTGACCCCAGAAGACGGGTGAGCCCAGGAGAGGATAGACATCCCGGGCCATGACCCCGGGAGACGGGGGATCCCGGGGGTGGGGGAATCCGGGCGGTGACCTCGGGAAAGGGAAATCCCAGGGTGGTGCGGTCGGGGCGTCTCGGGGGGGGGGGTCTTGTTATTTTAGAAACTAGGCTCCAGCAGTTCTGTCGCTAGTTGAGACCTAGAGTGAGAGAGATATCTTATCTAAGGGGGAGTGACTTATCGACTTATTGTTGTTGTCGTAGGTTGAGAAATCGCTAGTGCGCAAATTTTTAAGCAAGGACCAAAGGTGAGTCTTTTGAACTAAACTCTCATATGATTTTTGAAAGCTATTGAATGCATGTGAGTTTCTAGCTAAATGCTTGTGGTTTTAAAGCGGTTAATGCATGCGGAAGTTACTTTACAGCATATCTTTATTTACGTAAGCTTTATACATACGAGCATTCCTTTAAACATGATATACAATTTTACTATTGGTTAAATGTATGCATACATGTTGTGAGCTGTATGGACAAAGTCAGGGGTGTGGGATGCCTGTGTTCGTACCGGGATGTGTGTCCCATTTATGCTAATTGGGAGGTGTGACCCAGATAAGGCAGTACGAGCCAGACACGCCGTTTCCTTCAGGCAACGGTAGTGTGTGCCGGACGCGAGTTTTCCTTAAAGTGTTATATTTGCAAAACTGAATGGGTTGAGTTGTTTTATAAACTTGTATGTACTATGAATTTTGAACTGTATTTTGAGGGAACTCACTAGACCATCGGTCTGACCCTCGCTCTTTCAAAAAACTAAAAACCTTTTCAGGTCGCCGTGAGGTAGGAGGCTCCAGCAAGGGTAAGGAGAAGGTGTGAGCTGGTGCAAGTATAGAAGACTTCCTTTTAGTAGATTATTTCCTTTCATTCTTAGTTGTAATAGGGTGACTATCCGCAAACTTATAAGAAGTTAATTGTTGTTTTGGGGCCGTTTTTGGCATAAATTTCTTATTATAATGGTATGCTTTGTAGTTTTGGTTTGGGTTGTTACATTCTTCTTGGTCCTTTTAGAGGAGCCATGAAAAGCTGAAGACTTGCGTTTTGGAGTGGTGGTAGCAGCAGGGATAACCAATGAAGGAACCGCCGGCGTAGCTTCTGAATCCGAAGAAGTTGAGTAGAGGAGAGTATGTAGAGTAAGAATACTTACCTCGTTTGCAGCGCATTCAACATCGAGAATTCTGCTACCAACCCTGGAGAGCTGGAAGTCAACTTCTTTGGGGTAGAGGTTGTTCAGCACGAACTTGAGTAGTGCTGAGATGAACCTGGCGTAGGGAATTTTGATCTCCCTCTCAGTCTTCTCGACCTTTGACATCAAGTCGTCAAAGATATGGGCAGCGCAATCGATGTTTCCCCAACGATTACGGAGAAACCCATCTGGAGTTGAACCTTGCTGGCTTGATCCAGCGACCCCATTTTCCTGCTCATGCACTGAATTATGTGGGAAAATACATAGTTCAGCTTAGACGACATCTTTGCTTTCAAAATTTTGGTTAACCTCTTGTCAGGGACGGTGGTTCTGGGCTTTAAGTCCCATTGGTACTTCATTAGGTCTAGGAACCTGATTAGCCCCTCATCAGTAGGGAGTGCTTCAAAACCTTCAGAGGTCTTGGAGGGGAACCGAAGAGCGGTGCGAATAACAAGTGGTGTGATGGCCCCTGCACCATGTTGTGTTTGGAAAGTTATAGTTGTTAGCCCCAATTCTAAATGTAAAAGTTTTGAAAATATTCTAAGTCCTTTCCAGAGGACTTCCAGAGATAGCTACCAGAGACAAAAAGCCCCCTCTGAAGTCATTTCGGAGATAGAATACTCAGCGCAGAAGACATCAGAGATAGCTTCATGAGAGGCACAACATCAGAGCTCTGAAGACATTCTCTCTGAAGTTAATGTTGAGATTTTACAAGTATTGGTGCAAGCTTAGAAGACACGTCATCTAATGACAAGATTTACCTTTTAGGTAGATTACTGTTCACGCATGTCTTCTTTGTCAGGAAAGTACACTATTCACTTTTTAGTTCTATAATAGGACGTGCACATCATTGTGTAAAAGTGTGCTTTCCCTTACCTGCTTGTATAACGAAATACTTTTCTGTACGGTGAATTGTACAAGAAGATTATTTAAGATTTAAACCACCTTTATGGTGTTCTTGATAATCTACATTATTATCTAGTGAATATTTGGCTTGTTCATTATTTATACTTTGGATATATCTTCTTTACTGTGAGTACGAATAAAAAAGTATGGTTTAAACTATCTTTGCTTCCGCTATAATTTCATATGTTTGTTTGTTTAAATCATTAAGCAAAAATCTGGGATCCAACAATTGGTATCAGTGCTTCTTTGTTTTTCTTAAAACAAATAAGATCAAATCTGGTTTACTCGGATTGATTCTTGTATTGTGATTCAGTTTTCATTTCTGTGCATGTTCATTTAAACTACTGTTCACTCAAGAACATTATATGTTCCAGGTTTGAAAAACTACTCATAGTATTCTATCTTGTTGAAACCTAAAGAACTTTTTCTTCAAGATCTCAATCTTTATCTTCTCAAAATGGCAAACTCAAGTATTAGTGCCATTTATACTGTTGGATCTTTAACAAAACCTACTACTCTTCTGAGAGATGAATATCCTCAATGGAAGATTAGATGGTCAATTTTCTTGAAGGAATGGACAAATATCTTATGAGATCTGTCACTCATGGACCTTTTAAACCAATGGTTTTGGTTCCAAGAGTTCCTGCTACAACAACAACTGCAGAAATCCCTGCATACATTGTAAAAAGACAATTCGGTTTACTGATGAAGAACTGACAAAAATGGAGAATGACTCAAAAGCTGTTAGACTTTTAATCATGGCCATACGAAATGACATCTTTCAAGAACTTCACTCATCTGTCATTGCAAAAGAAATTTGGGACCAGTTGTGAAATCAACTTGAAGGAGGCATTAAAAACCAAAAGAATAGAAGGACACAGTGCATTAATGAGTATCATGACTTTAAAGCTCTACCTGAAGAAACTTTACAACAAACATATACCAGGTTTAACGTCTTGATCAATAAATGCAGAAAATGTGGGGTCATAAGATCCAAAGAGGAAAATAATGTACTTATCTTGAAAAGCTTAAATGATGAATGGTTGCAGCTGTCTATGTCACTTCAAGCAAATCAAAATCTTGAATCATGGACACTTACAGACATTTATGGCACACTTGTGGCTCAGGAAAATGAGGTTGTTAAGAAAAAGAGTAAAACTTCCTTGGGTGGACCTCTTGCTTTAATGTCCAAAGACAAAAGTGTTTCAGAAGAAAATCCCAATGATGGCAAAACCAAACGATCAAAAGGATCAATAGAAAAGTTTTCTAAAAGATATTCAAAGAGGAAGTAAAAAACAACCATGATTGCAGATGAACCCAAAGAATCTGAATCAGATGATGAAGAAGATGAAGACATCAATGCTTTTGCTCAATCTCTTGCCTTAATCGCTCATCAGTATAACAAGAGATTTGGCAAGAAAGTATTTGAGAAGAGAAGAGATGAAGGAGATAGCAGAGGAGATAGAAGATGATTTCAAAAGGAAGGACACCATGTAGAACCAAGATCAACACATTTCAATGATCAGAAGGCCATTCAGTACTCATACCAAGAGCCTGTTCAATATTAGAGACAACTGCAACAATATCATCAACCACAAAGATACTTTCAACAACCATCTCAGAAACCAGAAGGTACTGGTCTTCCTACTAACCAAAATGATGGAAGATGTTTTAGGTGTGGAAAGCCAAGTCATTTCGCTGCCAACTGCAAAGATAGACTGATCAAAGATCAAGACTACTACAAAAACAAGCACTAGTACAATGTGAAGGAAAGGGTACTTGTAGCAGATATAGAAGATTGGATCTCTAACTCAACCTCTGATGGAGAATCAGATCCATCCAATCTCTGTGGAATGGCAGTAGTAGATGATGATCAATCTGATGGATCATCTCATGACATTTTTGAAAAGAAACAACATATGCCCATTTGGTATCTTGATTCTGGATGATCAAGGCATATGACTGGGGATAAAAGGTTACTATCCTCATTTAAAGAAAAACTTGGAGGAGCAGTAACTTTTGGGGATGACAAGCAAGGATAGATCAGAGGATATGGGGAGTTAGCAAGAGGAAATGTTTTAGTTTCAAAGGTTGTTTATGTTAATGGACTAAAGCACAACTTACTCAACATAAGTCAACTATGTGATCATGGTTTTGATGTAAAATTTCAAAAGAAGTATTGTTGTCTGTTACATTCAAACACAGGTCATGAAATGCTCAGAGCTAACATAAAAGGTAATCTATATCGCATGAACTTCACGAAGCACACATACACTAATTCAAAGAAACTCTGTTTAGTATCTCTAAACAATGAAGATGTCTGGCTCTGGCAAAAGAAGTTCTCACATCTGAACTTTTCATCACTTGATAAGTTGGTAAAACTAAATTTGGTTAAAGGACTACCATCTCTGAAGTTTGACAAAGATCATATTTGTTATGGTTGTGAGATGGGAAAGTTAAAAAGAGCATCTCACAGAACCAAAAGTGATAATAATTGTCCCAGACCTCTGCAAATGATACATGTTGACCTCTGTGGTCCAATCTCTGTACAAAGTCTATCTTGAAATAAGTATATTCTTGTACTCGTTGATGAATGTTCAAGATATACATGGATTAAGTTTATCAGATCAATATCTGATGTTCAAGAAATTCTAATAAATTTGTTGAAAAGATTACAGGTCCTGTTTAACTGCAAAGTTTAAAAGTTGAGAAGTGTAATGGAATAAAATTCAGAAATGCAAAGATCAATTCTTACCTTTCAGAATAAGGCATTTCACCAAACTTCTCTACAGCCAGGACACCTCAACAAAATGGTATTGTTGAGAGAAAGAACAGAACATTGGTTGAAGCTACAAGAACAATGCTAGCAAGATCAGATCTACCAACAAATTTTTGGGCTGAAGTAGTGTCAACAACCTGCTTTACTCGAAACAGAGCAACTATTGTCAAAAGATTCAAAAAGACTGCATATGAACTTCTTAACAATAGAAGGCCAAATGTCAAATACTTTCATGTTTTTGGAAGCAGATGCTTTATCTTGAATGACATAGATCAACTTGGAAATTTTGACAAGAAGGTTGATGAAGGAAGATTCATTGGTTATTCCTTAACCTCCAAAGATTTCAGAGTGTTCAATCTTAGAATAACAACCATTCAAGAATTCATAAATGTTTCTTTTGATGAAAAAGAATCCATAAACTCTGACATTCAAAATTATCAATCCAAGACCAAAGAAGCCTTTGACTCTTCAAAACTTAGAGAGTCAGAACTAAACAAAATATTGGAAGACTTTTATTATGATGAAGACAACTCTGAATTTATATTCAGAGATAATCAAAGAGAACAATCAGAAGAACCTCAGACCTCAGGTATAACTTTTTCTGGTCCTTCTGATAATACATCTTCTACTTCAAACACTGGAGGTCCAAGTGATGCAACAAGACCAAATTCTGAATAAGAACAACAAGAGTCTTCTAAAGAAGAAGGAGAACCAGAAACACCTATGGAATAGACTCCAGAGTCATTTTCACCATCTATGGAAAATTCCATAGAACCTGTACACAACACAATAGAGACCCCTCACAATATCTTCTCTGAAGCTCAAACACCTCCACATGTTCATGCTCCTATCACAAGATGGACAAAGGATCATCCTCATGATCAAATCATAAGTTCTCCCTCGGATGATGTAAAGACAAGATCTGCAACAATCAATGAATGTTTCTTTGCTAATTTCTTAAGCATCATTGAACCAAAGAAGGTAAATGAAGCTCTTTGCAGATCCAAATTGGATTAGTGCTATGCAAGAAGAGCTTCAAGAATTTGAAAGGAACAAAGTCTGGACCCTGGTTCCCCTTCCCAAAGGAAAATTTGCAATTGGAACCAAATGGGTGTTTAGAAATAAAAAGGATGAAGATGGAATCATAATCAGAAACAAAGCTATATTGGTTGCTAAAGGATATTTCCAGGAAGAAGGTATTGATTACGATGAAACTTTTGCACCTGTTGCAAGGCTAGAAGCTACCATAATCTTCTTAGCCTATGATGCACACAAAGAGTTCAAAGTATATCAAATGGATGTTAAATCTGCCTTTCTTAATGGCAAACTCCATGAAGAAGTATATGTCCAGCAACCACCTGGATTTGAAAGTTTAGAGTTCCCAAACCATGTCTATTACCTTGATAAAGCTCTGTATTGCCATAAACAAGACTGGTAAGCAACTCTATCAAACTTTCTAATTGAAAATGATTTTGAAAAAGGAACTGTGTGTTAAGTCTAATTTTGTAGTAATCATTGTATCTATTTTGTAAAGGCTTAGGGTATTTAAGTCCCCTTAGAGCCTTTGTTTTGTAACTTTGGCAATTACATTTCAATACATCTTTGAACTTTGCGCTTCAATATTTTCTCTCTCTACTTTCT
Organism: Arctium minus; assembly: GCA_954870635.1. NCBI lineage: Eukaryota > Viridiplantae > Streptophyta > Magnoliopsida > Asterales > Asteraceae > Arctium > Arctium minus. The sequence goes on along the minus strand of OX941092.1, from coordinate 67,601,944 downwards.
CTCTCTAAAGAATCAGTGATCTTGGACTCTCAACTGGTATCATAGTAGTCTGAATCTTGAGAGGATTGGGAGATTGTTAAGTCTAATTTTGTAGTAATCATTGTATCTATTTTGTAAAGGATTGGGGTATTTAAGTCCCCTTAGAGCCTTTGTTTTGTAACTTTGGCAATTACATTTCAATACATCTTTGAACTTTGCGCTTCAATATTTTCTCTCTCTACTTTCTCTCTCTAAAGAATCAGTGATCTTGGACTCTCACTGTGGATACCACTCTGTTCATCAAAAGGTACAAAAATAAGCTAATTTTGGTAAAGATTTATGTTTATGATATTATTTTTGGGTCTACTAACCAAAAGTATTGTGAAAAGTTCTCAGAGTTGATGAAAAGTGAATTTGAAATAAGTCTTATGGGAGAACTAACCTTCTTCTTAGGACTTCAACTAAAACAAATTTCAGAGGGCACATTCATAAATCAAGCTAAATATATCTCTAATATTTTGAAAAAGAACAAATTGAATGATTCAACTCCTATGAAAACTCCTATTGCCACTAGAGTTAAACTTGACTCTGATCCTTCTGGTAAACCTGTGGATGCCAAGAACTACAGATACATGATAGGGTCACTATTATACTTAACAGCTAGCAAACCTGATATAATGTTTGCAACCTATCTCTGTGCTAGATATCAAGCTAATCCTAAGGAATCGCATGTATCTGTTGTCAAAAGGGTGTTTAGATATCTCAGAGGCACACCATCTCTTGGCCTCTGGTATCCAAAGTACTCTTATTTTGAATTAACTGCCTACACCGATGTAGATCATGCAGGATGCGAATTAGACAGGAAAAGTACCTCTCGATGTTGTTAACTTCTGGTAAATAAGTTAGTGAGTTGGTCATCCAAGAAGCAAAACTGTGTGTCAACCTCTACAGCAGAAGCAGAATATGTTGTTGCTGCTAGTTGTTGTTCACAAGTCATATGGATGAAAATTCAACTCAAATACTATGGTCTTGAGTTTGACTAAATTCCCATCTTATGTGACTCCATAAGTGCAATTGCCATCTCTGCTAATCCAGTGCAACATTCCAAGACAAAACATATTCATGTCAGATATCACTTCCTTAAGGATCATGTTGAAAAAGACACAATTGAGATGTATTTTGTCCCAACTGATTACCAACTTACTGATATCTTCACAAAATCCTTAGATGAACGTAGGTTCAACTTCTTGATTAGCAAGTTGGGCATGCTAAATATGTCTACTTGATTTAAACATAGATCAGAGCTCTGATACCTCACTTTAGAGCCTCTGATATCTTGAAGTAGCATATTCTGAATAATCTTCAGAGCCTCTAAAACATCCATCATAGTCTTTGTCTTTTTTTTTTCAAAGCATGTTTTCGCTACAAAATCACATCTCATTTTTCAAATCCTTAGCATAATGTGAGGGGGAGAAACAAAAGATTTATTCATTTGTTGAGGGGGAGCTAACAACAACGGAAAGGCACTAGATTGAGATCAGAGCCTCTGACATCAACTTCAGAGCCTCTGTTATCTCATCAGAGGGTCTTCTGCCTAATCACAAGGTAAGGTAAGTACTTCATTGCTATTCCAAACTTATCCTTTCGAAATAAAACCAAATTTGATTCCAAACTTTTGAATAAACTCCAGAGTCTATTATTTAGTCTCTGATACTGATCTCTAGAGCCTCTGCACTGTTATGCTCTTAAAGTCTATCAGAGCACTTGATATTTAGTGTTCTTATGTTTTATTTCTTCAAAATCAAAATTTGAATTTTTTAAAAAGTTTTTTATCTATCAAAAGAAGATTGAACGTTTGAAGCATAATTGTCAAAAATTTCAGAAGCTAAGACTGTTCATTTCTTTCTCTGAAAAGTTTTTACACTTGTAAATATTTCTAAAACTGACTTGTGCGGGTTATTTGACTTGGGTGACTGTCATGTTTCAATAACAACCCCAAGATGACAGTTGTCTAACGTATGCTTCCTTTCAAACGGCGTCCTCTCCATGTGTCACTATATGAATAGATCGATGATGGAACATTTCTAACATGGATACTCACAAACGCCATTTTCATAACCTAATACACACGCCTCACACCCATAAAAACCTATTTCAAATCATCATTTTTCCTTTATGCTCTCAGATTTTCCCTCTCTACTTCATCTTCTTTCTAAGCATTCCAAAGCTCAAAGAACTCCAAAACCTGCAACAATGGCACGACCCTAAAATGGTTCAGATGATTCAAGTCGAATAGTACCAAACCAAGCCCCTGCTCAATTAAATATACTTGTTAAAGGAAACAACTTTCATTTGGACCTAACTCCCACCAAGTTTGATGAACAATATCGATCCATGCTGAAATTTTTTCGGAACTGTGAACTACACGACACCATTACCAACTTCGATGCTAAAGTACCACTTAACTTTGTTCAACAATGGTGGTACACTAGTGAATACAATGTAGAGGCCAAAGGGATCGTAGGTCATATTGACGCAGGACATGCAGATGGTGTTTCCATCAGAATTTCGCCAATAACCCTTCATCGTCGTCTCTTTCTTCTAAAAACATCTGACCTAGGGATTGCAAAGTTCGAGAAAACTCCTACCCAAGAAACCCTTCTTCAAATTCTTATTCATTTGGGCTATAACAAGGAGCTCTCAAGACTGAGTGAGTTTAGAAGACAACACCTTCCATCAGTGTGGAATTTCATGTTTAGTGTGCTCAATCACACACTAACCAGCAAAATCAGCAGTCAAGATCAAGCAAACCCTACCATGCTCGCCATAATGTCAATGTATGCCATGTTCTTTAATAGAAACATTGACATGGCCAACCTCTTCTACTCTGAACTTTTCACTGTTGTGGAAAGGAAGAACAAAGCTTTGGCCAAAGGGAAACCACCAGTCTCCGTACTTTTTCCCAGGTTTATTTCGTTGGTCATGAGGGGAGCCATGACCAAAATTTGAGCTCTAAAAATAAGGACCTAAAACACCACTCTTTGTGATGAACAACTTCAAACCCACAACTATGCCTCCTTACCCATACGAAAGGAGATTTCCTCAGAGCATGCAAAGGTACATTCCAGAGAACCACCCAACCCTTCTCATTCTTAGTCGTGTTGCCCAATCACCAGAACCGATGATGGGATCTCCAAAACATTTAGGATCTGAACCAGAGCCTGAGTCAGATAGTGAGGACTCCGAGGCCACTTTGGATGAGCGCAGAGGGCAACCAGAGGGTGCCTCTGAAGAGGAAGAATCAGAGAGTAATTATGCATCTGATGAAGAGATTATCTCTATCAGAGCAGAAAGCGATGAGAGAGAGAATTCTAAAGCCTTAAGAGACAAGGGAAGTAAGGTAGCAAAAGATGCCCCCAGAGGCACACAAGTGTATTTCCTAACCCCAACCCCAGTGCAAGCATACAATCTGTCCTAGGTCCAGCACCAAGAGGACATTGAAACAGAGGTGCACAACTCGAACCCAACCCAAGCAAATCGCACAAAGGCATTTGTTTCTGCCTCTGATGCTCACAACCAAAAGGAAGCCACACTTCTAGATTTGTCCTCTTAAAAGGACTTATCTATTGAAAAGACAAGTACCCAATCACCCCGGGGTACGCCACCACAATCCACACATAATGATGCCTCTATGGCTCATTCTTTAGAGGACCGTTCCCTAGCACCAGAGATCTTCAGGATCTCACGTAGGGACTGCCTAACTCAAGGGCAGTGGGAAAACCTAGTCGCACAAGGGTTGACTTATCTGGATAACAAGTATTCCCATCACATCAGGTTCTCTTCCTATGAATCTGAGTTAGAGGAAGCTGAACAGATCAGAACACGGGTAAAGAAATTCCCTCAAAAGGACTCTCGAGGATCTGGTGGAAGTCCATCCAGAGGTAACATCCCATCCCTTTTGAAGAAGGGCACCTCTGAACTCGAGGTTGACTTGGACCCATGTGTTGGGTCCAAGGTTTCCCTCTCTTCTTTTGTCACTAAAGAAGAGTTCAAAATCTTTGGTGATGATATCAGGGGATTTTTGAATGATCTAAAACTTACAATAGAGAAGACCTCAGAGGCCTCTGCCTCCAACTCTGAAGTTCAAAAACTTACTTCAGAGGTCTCTAAGTTGAAGACCCAACTGGCGGCCAACAACAACAAAATGGAAGCTCTGGAACAACTCATCAACAGTCTCTCTGATATAACAGAGGATCTTAGTTTTTCCAAAGATGAAATTCTACAAGCTATTCCAGAGTTACCTTCTGCAGCACCACCCACAGTTACCCCTACTAATCTGGAAAAGTTCAAGACAAAGATGAAGCAGATGATCTCTGACGCTATTGCAGCCCTTCCAGTCTTTGCAGCTCCTCCAGCTCAAGTCCAACCTCCAAGGACTGCCGAGGACTTGGTCACTAAGTCTGACCTCCAAGACTTTTGCAAACAGGTCACTAGTCGCATGCTTACTGTATCAAGCAAGTTTGTGGCCAAATATGGAGAAACCATGAAGGGTGTCAAAGTCTTACTTGAAGAGGCCTTACTTAAAGAGCCTATAAAGTCTGATGAGGAAAAAGAGACTGCTAACAAACTCATGAGGAAAGTTTATGAGACTTCATGTGCGGCTGAAGCTTCTAAGAAGGCCAAGTTTGAGAATTCTGAAGACCAAGATGATGATAACATACCTGAAGGGTCTTCAGACTCTCAAAAGGGGGAGAACAAAGCTTCAAACATCATAACAGAGGAAGCCAATGCCTCTTCTCACTCCTCTTCTGCTGTAAATAAAGAACAACCTGTGCCATCAGAGGATGCTCAGAAGACCTCTGCTGAAGATCAATCTTCCACATTGTTACAATCACCAGCTCTAGTGATTCGTCTTGCTACAACAAATCTAGAGCTCTCATTCGTACCAGTTATCCCTGCAATCCCAGAGACCATCATCTCTAAACCTCCTGCTGCTGTGGAAAACGATAATGACACTTAGTTAGTGGACTACTCCAGCACCGCCTCAGAGGATGCATTTTTCTCCCCTGAAAGACCTACAATTATCATGAGGGATGCATTTGGAGATGAACCAGAATATGGTGAGTATGTGTATCAACATGCTCAACCTCACTGACATACATACATATCAGAGGCTAGCAACACATCTGAGCAACAGAAAAAAATCAAGAGCATATTGATGCCATGATAGCCTCTGCTACAAATGAAACTCCACCAACATCTCCCAAAGTCCAATGCACTGAACCAGAGACAACTCAACACCAGCTGTTTGATGATGACATCACGATGATTGAATCTGGCCAAGTATCTCCACAACATGAAGCTGAAAAGACAACTACAGAGGTACCTCTTCAGAGAACAATCATCGTCATACCATCATCCCCTACTTTCTTACAACCTCAAGAGTTTCTACCAAATGAAGCAAGAGTATCTATGGAAGACACTTATCGATACCTCTACTGTGAGTTCAACACAGAAGATAGGCTTTTTTACCCTATGAATCCACGACTACAGCCTGGAATGACTGAGATACATATAAGATTTAACGGAGATAAGACAAGCAGTCGCAGGGATGTCTTCTCAAATGAGCCAATCATTGAAGTCAACAGGATATCAGAGAGAAAATTCAGCTATGACAAGCTTATATATCGACATTATGACGTTATCCGAGCAGACAACAAAGTGTACCAATTCAATGACAATGATTTGGTAAATCTGAATCCGTATGACTTGAATCATTTATGTGTATACTGCTCAGCAAAGTCAGAGAGAGGAAGAGTCTATAGAATGGGAGAGTACGAAGTGAAAATGGCCATGGAAGCACACATAAAGCTCATAGCTAAGATAAATTTCTAGATTGCCCTAAATCTTGGAGTAGACAAGCTAGGTGTTACTGCTACAGTTGAAGTCATAGAGTATTTGAACAAGTACAAGACTAGGTCAATCATGGCAGAGCCTTTGGGATTTGTGTACATGTTATTCAATGAAAATAAAATCTTCCTGGCTTCTGAAGTAGCAAAATACTCAGATGAGACTCTCAAAAGAATGATGAGGACGATGAATATCAAGAAAGACAAGTGTCCGACAGATTTGTCTGAACTTCTGTATTCAGAGATCATTTCTATGATCCTGTTCAGAGAGTTGATCATGAAGTTCCACAACATCTGCTCTAGAAATAGAATGTAATTTGTTTTTGTTGTTTTTTATTTGATACCTTCTCTTGTAATGTAATTCAAATATCCAGTATGAGAAGTATCATTTAACAGAGGATGAGTTTCTCCTCTTTGCTTTCTAGATTAATGTCTCTACTTCTTTGTAATTTTTTATTTTCAATACTTAGGGGGAGATTGTTAGCCCCACTTCTGAATGTAAAAGTATAGAAAATATTCTAAGTCCTTTCCAGAGGACTTACAGAGATAGCTACCAGAGACAGCAAGCCCCCTCTGAAGTCATTTCATAGATAGAATACTCATCGTAGAAGACATCAGAGATAGCTTCATCAGAGGCACTACATCAGAGCTCTGAAGACATTCTCTTTGAAGTTAATTGTTATTCCCATATTCTAGTTCCTATTCACAATCAAACAAACACAAACAAGATGTCAATCAAATTACCTGTTTGATTAATCTTTCAAATCCAACGATTACACTTTCTCTCTCTAGAACTCTCTCTCTCTCTCTATCTAACGTATTCTCTCTCTGAATATATCTCTCAGATTCTCAATAAGACTTGTTACTACTAAAAACAGAATTACAAGGTATTTATACCTACAACTAAAATACAAAGAAACTAAAATACAAATACAAATACTTTGACTTTTATTACAAATAGACTTTGACTTTGATGAGTGTTGACTTTCTCAGCTTTGACTTCTTACACTTTGACCTTCAGTCTTCTTGATCTTGTATCCAACATATTTATGCTCTAACAATCTCCCCCTTTGGATTCAAGATCACTATTGAAATATATAGCAATTCAGTCTTCACTTTAAAGCTCTGTCAGTACAATCTCCCATTTTTCTTTGACGGTATTCTTTCCAAATTATCTTCAGAATCATCTCGGATTGCTTTAGCAAATAATCTTCAAAGAAAATTTCCTCAAAAATCAGCATATCTTCAGAAATTCTTTGATCTTATTCAAATCTTTACTTTGAATCTTCTGACTTGAACATTTAAATTCTTTGATATTCTTCAAATCTTTACTTTGAATCTTCTGACTTGAACATTTCTGAAAATCATCTCTCAAAACTTTATCATTTCTTGATACCATCTCCCCCTTTTTGATGATTTTAGCATCTATATCATCAAAACTTTTCTTCCAAGAAATGTCTTTGACCATTCTGATTTATCAAACTGAGCCTCTGATTCTGTGATCCATAACCAAGTATTCATCTAGATCTTTGCAAATCCAGACAAAATAAGAACATGTAACCCCTGAATCAACAAATGAATCAGTTAAAATGCCTGTCAGTAACACAAAGTCACTGAGTGTAATGAATACACAATATAAAGAAGCTTTTTGATGTTCACTCCCCCAGGGATTCCATCCAATCATCGAAATACCACAAAGGCAATTTCTATGAATGTTATGACAAAGAAACAAATTCTTTGTGTGTTCGTGCATGTGTAGAAAGAATTAAGCACGAATAATTGCTTTTTAAAAAGGCTCAACATAGTGTAAACCACTGAGACAACAGTAGATAAACACAGACTTAATGTGCATGATTGAAGTGCGAAGGTGGGGCAGACTTCCTTCTTTTTCAATATCTAGATTTTCCAAATGAAAACCAGATAGATAATATGCTGCAGCCCCTTGAAAATGTGAAACATTTTCTTTTTGAGAAGAAAATGAGTGGTTGGTGGGGTATTAAGCAAGAGTTGGCATGGGCTATTTGCCTGTTTCAATAACGTTCACCAAAGAATTGTGAAACGCTAGTAATGTGGCTGCCCGGCTCAAAAAGTAGTTGGTGCAGAGTTTAATATTCTTTTACTCTGTTCTCACACCCTCTTTCTTTTGATCAATAATCTCACTACTAACCAATCTCTCCTTTACATTTTACCTCATCACACCCACACTCATTTCTTTTAGACTCCTCACACTCAATCTCTATGGATTAACTTCTTCGGTAGAAATCACTGGTTAACGTGATTTCATAGAAGTTCAGTTAATTCCTAGCACAAAGAACCCATGTATGATCCTAAAAGAATGTTTTGCTCAGATGATTTAACTTTAGCAGTTAAAGCTCATATACAAATGTCAGATGTAAATATGCTCAGAAAATAATCATGAAGATTTGAGCATTTTTAGACATTGAAGTATTTTCAAACAAGTATACTGAATGAATGAACATGAATGCAAAAGACTTGTTTGAAAATCTGACATTGTATGAAAATGATCAGAAATGAAATGATATAGCAATTAAGGCTTATGATAAAAAATAACGGATATTGTCTATACGAAACAAAAATATAGACATTCTTGAAATGACGTTTCGAAATGAAATATCACTCAAAATTCTTTAAAATACAAGCGGGGTGTCTTACCATCGAAAAATTGTTTCAATTTAGAGACATGGTAAGAACAATTTGATCAAAAATTAAACCGATGTGTGTGAATACTTGAAAGTATATAGAAAAGACAATACGCAAGTATTTATCTTTGGAAACATACAGTTTATTTAACAATTAAGCACAAAAAATAAAATGAAAACATTTAAAATCACACTTCGAAATTATAAAATCTGTTTAAGAATCGGGAAGTGGTTTGAACATTTCAGAACATGTTTTCTATATCTGAAAGTTGTCCTTCTTTCAGATATATTTGAGATTAAGATAAGAAATTTACCTTTTCATGCAATCTTAAATCTCATGAAGTCAAGCTAAAGTCATTAAGATATGATCTTGTCAGCTTCTCTCATCCTGCAAAAATCTCAAAGTCTAGTCAAAGCAACTTTATTCACAAAATTATTCGAATGTAAAAGACATAAAGCAGTAAAACGATTAAAGTACTAGTTCTGATCTGAAATAATCAGAAATCATAGTTCTTTACTCCTTTTGGTATGACATATAAGCTCCCCGTAAAATCATGCATTACAAAAATTTTGTCATTTAATTAAAATGCAGAAATTAGTTATGCTCCCCCTCAAAATAATGTAGATCATCTAAAATCTTCTCTTACTCCCCTGAGATCATGAGCAAACAATTAAAGTGCAGATATCCTACAAACATAATGATAAAGAAAATGATGAAAAATAACAATACGTAACTTTATGAGGTAACAACCGATTATGTCTTAAGATTTAACATACCAAGCTTAGAGATAAGAAAATTAAATCTCTTTTCATCTAAGGGTTTAGTAAATAAATCTGCAAGTTGATAATCTGTTTTTACAAAATAAAGTTCAATTGTTCCTTTTTCTACATTATCTTTTATAAAATGATACCTAACATCAATGTGTTTGGTTTTCGTATGCTGGACAGGATTAGCAGATATCGCGATTGCACTCTTCGAGTCACAATATATCGGTATTTTCTCAAACTTGAATCCATAGTCTCGCAGCTGTGTTCGCATCCACAGGACTTGAGAGCAGCAACTGGCAGCAGCTACATATTCTGCTTCAGCAGTCGATGTGGAAACGCATAATTGTTTCTTTGATGCCCAGCTAACGAGCTTGTCTCCAAAGAATTGAATGTGACCTGAAGTGCTCTTTCTGTCCAACATGCAACTTGCATGATCTGCATCTGAATAGGCAGTCAGTTGAAAATCAGTATCCTTAGGATACCACAGACCAAGATCTGCAGTCCCCTTAAGATACCTAAAAATCCTTTTGACAGCAGCCAAATGGGATTCTTTAGGAGCAGCCTGATATCTAGAACATAAGCATGTTGAAAACATAATATCTGGCCTACTTGAAGTAAGATACATTAACAATCCTATCATACCTCTATAAGTTCTAACATCAACACTTTTACCCGAAGGATCAGTGCTAATTTTAGTACCTGGTGCCATCGGGGTTCCAATTGGTTTACAATTTTCCATTTTGTACTTCCGAAGAATATCCAAAATGTACTTAGATTGGTTAATGAAAATCCCCGTTGAAAACTGTTTAACTTGTAATTCGAGAAAGAAATTCATCTCTCCCATCATACTCATTTGAAAACGTGACACCATGAGGTTAGAAAAGTTTTTGCGAAATTTAGGATTAGTAGAACCAAATATTATATCATAAACATATATTTGAATAAGGATGATATCGGCTTTTTCCTTTTTGATGAACAAAATGGTATCAACTTTACCTTTGGAAAAACCGGACTTGACCAAGAATTTTGATAGAACATCATACCATGCTCGAGGGGCTTGTTTTAAACCATACAGGGCTTTGTCCAAGATGTAGACATGATCTGGTTTATCTGGATTGACGAACCCTTCTGGTTGAGACACGTATACTTCCTTTTTAAGAATACCATTCAGAAAGGTTATTTTCACATCCATCTGAAAGACTGGGAAATTCTTATGAGCTGGTAGGCTAGAAACATGCGGATTGCTTCTATGCGCGCTATTGGAGCATACGTCTCATCGTAGTCTATGCCTTCCTCTTGCCGGTAACCTTTTTCAACAAGTCTAGCTTAGTTCCTAATGACGATACCATCTTCATCCTTTTTATTCTTGAATACCCATTTAGTGCCAATCACGGATTTACCTTCCGGTTTTGGAACTAATCTCCAGGCCTTCAGGGCTTCAAAATGATTTAATTCTTCTTGCATAGCAGATACCCAATCTGAATCAGCTAAAGCCTCTGATACTCGCGTGGGCTCTATCTTGCTGAGGAATGAGTCATGCATACATTGATTAAGAGTCGCTGACCTAGTTTGTACAAGCTTGTTGAGATCTCCAATTACTTGATGTAAAGGATTCTCTTTGGTCCAGCGATGCTCGTGAGGGAGAGGAATAGATACTGATTGAACATGATCATCATCTTGAAATCCACTATCAGACTCTTCAGTTTGAATAATAGGAAGGGGGTTTGCAGTTGAAGTTTCAGGTGCAGAAGTATCAGTTGGAATAGCATAATCTGGCTGTTGAGTAGACAATGTATGACACCCAACTGAAATAGTTACTTCTGGATCAGAAGTTTCTTGTATATCTTCAACTGTAGAAGTAATTGTAGGAATGTGAGTTTCTGACTGAACGGAGGATTCTTGTTCAATTATGACTTCTGAAGTGACTGGATGATTGCAACTTGTGTCTTCAGACCTGTCAGTCACATTAGATTTAGATACATTAGAACCTAGAAACTCTTCATAAAAGAATTCAAATAACAAATCTAAATCAGATAAATATGAAATAGAAGTAGAAGCGTTATTCGAATTATTGGCTGTAGAAACAGGTTCTGGACTGATCTGCCTAGAAGCTAATACTCCAGTGATAACGGATTCTGAACTGAGTTGTTCAGAAGCCATATCTTCATCAAATGTTACATTAACGCTCTCGACGACTGTCTTTGACTTCTTCAGATAAACACGATATGCTGCAGATGTTGAAGAATAGGCAATGAAGATGCCTTCGTTCGCCTTAGCACTGAATTTATTCAGACTCTCTCTGTCGTTAAGCACAAAACATTTACACCCAAATATGTGAAAATACTTGATTGTTGGTGTTCTGTTGTTGATCAGCTCATATGGAGTCTTTTGAAAACGGTGGTGTATCATGGATCGATTTTGAGTATGACATGCAGTTGACACAGCTTCTGTGCACAGAAATAGAGGTAAGTCCGATTGGCTAAGCATAGTGCGAGCGGCCTCGACTAGCATTCGATTTCGCCTTTCGACTACTCCATTTTGTTCAGGCGTACGAGCAGCAGAGTACTGATGTGATATCCCGACCGATTCGAGATATTCTTCAACTATCTTGTTTTTGAACTCTGTGCCGTTGTCCGTTCGAAGAAACTTGACTTGTCTTTGTATATTCACCTGGGTCGTCTTTAAGAAAGTAATGAGAACTTCGGGCGTCTCATCTTTTGATCGAAGAAATTTGACCCACGTGTATCTTGAGTAATCGTCCACAATAACCAACACGTATTTCTTTCCACCCAAGCTCTGAGTTCTCATTAGACCACACAAATCCATATGCAATAATTCTAACGGAGAACTAGTGCTTGGTTCAGGCTTCGGTTTATACGGAGCTCTCTTCATCTTACCCTTCTCACATGCAGCACATAAGTGTTCTTTCTCGTATTTCAACTCAGGAAGTCCTTTTACCAATTTTCCACTAACCAGCTTGTTGATATAACGAAAATTCAGATGTGATAGTCGTCGGTGCCAAAGCCAACTTTGCTGCATCGAAGCTTTTGACAATAAGCAAACATGACTGTCATTCTGTACCTTTGAAAGATTGATGGTATAGAGGTTCGTCTTTCGATTTCCGACTAAGATTTCATTGCCGTCTTCAGAACGAACAGAACACCTCTTAGCTTTGAAGTTGACCTCTAACCCTTTGTCGCAGAATTTACCGATGCTAAACAAGTTGTGCCCTAAACCTTCGACATAACTCACCTTCCTAATCGTTATGTTGTCTTGAATGATATCACCATATCCTAAGATTGGTGAAACTTGGTCGTTCCCAAATCGAACATTGCCGCTGAATTTCTCTGTATAATTAGACAATAAAGCTTTCTGCCCGGTCATATGCTTGGAACAGCCGCTATCCAAGTACCACATATGTCGGGTCTGCAAGAGAAATCAGGAAACAACAATTTTAGGTACCCATTTAAAAACGGGTCCTAACCGATTAGCACAAGATTTTGGTATCCATTTGAATATGGATCCTCTTTTCTTTTGAAAACCTCTAAAAACATTTGATCTTGAAGAATAAACATGATAAGATCCAAACCAATCATTAGAATTATGATGATAAGCAAAATCATTTCTCCGATAATGATAAGATTTAGTAGTAGTAGTAGGAGATAATTGAATCAATTGCTTTATTGAATAACGCTTGTAAGAAGTTACAAGGTTTTGTTTATGAGAAGCAAGTTGACCAACTACAACACTATCACTACTATCAGATCTATTACATGAATTATCAGAAATTGATTCAGTATACTCATCATTCTTCCTTTTTGGTCGCCATTCGGTTCTTGCTTTCGACCTTTTCTTTCTTAAATCTGAAACAAAAGATTTTGATTTATTAGGAAAGTCAGATTTCTGAGATTGATTTTTCTTGCGTTTACCAGTGTTATTCTTGTTCTGTGAATGTTGTTTCTTATGTTTCTTACCATTAGCATAGTATTCAGCATTCCCAAAAACTGATTCACCAACCTTAGTTGATGATTCACCTTTCTCATGTACACTTGGTAAAACTTTTCGATTTATGATAAAAGTAGAATGATTTGGAAGTTGAGCAGTAAAGTCAAACATATCAATTTCCTCGATACACCCTTCATCAGAATTCTAAATAAAAAAAAGCGGCTGGGCGAGAACAAGAAGTCCGAATGTTGAGCCTCTTTTCAGACCGGCAAGTTGAGCTTGAGCTTTCAGATGAGATTGCCTTACTCCTCAATAGCTCATATGAATCTTGAAAATCATTTGCAGACTCAAATAGATCATCAAAATCAGTCTTAGAAGTTTGAGGTACTTTTGAAAATGTAGAACACACTTTAGATTTGCAAATAAAATATGTGTTCTTTTGTATAATGTCCGAACTTGCCACAGTTGTAGCATTTGATCAGATCATTAGCCGTCTTCTTTTCAGTACTTGTGTAATCATTTACATACTTCTTCTATTCTTCTGGCTTTTTCTCAATCATTCTATATCCTTCCACTCTTTCTCTATGCTCGTGGTTCTTTGAGCTTGATGAAGAATATCTCTGAGAATTGGATCCCGGCTTCTTGTAGAACTTCTTTTGGAAAGCACGGGTTAACAGTAGCATAACCTGCTTGAGACTTTCTCCATCATCTCCATCAGATTCAGACTCTGATTCAGAACTAAATACCACTGTCTTCTTCTTATTCTTCTTCTCTTTCTTTTCTTTCTCTTTCTCTCCAGCCACTAATGCTATAGGATCAACAGCTTTCTCAACTTTCTTTTTCTCAGCTCTTTTCTCTTCTACCTCTTCTTCATTCTGTCGCAGAGTCTCGTAGACTTCATGTAGAGGTATTTCGCTCAAATCCTTCATTTGTTTCATCCTTTGCGTGTGCTCTTTCCATTCAGGTTGCAATATGCTGAGAAACTTTACATTGTTCTCAATCTGTTGCTTGTTGACCTTGTTCTTGGAAAGCTCATTCAGAAGCAGCACAAACCTATCATAGGTTTCCTCCAAGCTTTCATTTTCTTTTGCTCTAAATTCTTCGTAGTTGTGTATGCAGTTAGCTACCTTCATTTGGTTTCCAACTCTAGAACCCAACATTATTTTTCTTAATTGATCCCACATTGATTTGGCAGTTTCATTGTAGCTATCTATTTTCACATATATCTCATTTGTCATGCTTTGTAAAAGCAAAGATCTGGCTTGTTTATCAGCATCAAACCTTTTCTTCTGTTCATCAGAAAAACTAGCATACTTTTTATCCACTCTCCTTGTTCTCGGAGCTCCATCTGAATCATTACCACCAGCAGGAATCTCCTCAGTAGGTTTCTTCATTGGGCCTTCTATGATAGATTTCAGAATGTTCTCTCCATTTGATTGTCTATCAACAAAGTCCAAAAATCTATCTTTCCATTGTTCATTTTCTCCTTTGAACAACACCGGAGGCTTGACATCAGTTCCAATTGAGAGAGCGTCTCTGGAAGTCATCCTGTATGTACCTCTTTGAACAAATATGCAATAAGAATCTAGAAACTGATCGTTAGTCCAATTATGAAATCACAAGAATATAGAAATGACTCTGAAAATAAAATTCAGAAATTTTGATCACAATCAGAATTTTGTCCCCCTCCGCAGACTTAGCACGGAGGTCCCGTTAAGTATGGAAACTCGCTAATCACTGTAACTCGCAGATCGTTGAAACTCGCAAGTGACTATTCACTATGAAACTCGCAGACGCCTAAAACTCGCAGATCACTATTCATAGATAAACTAGCAGGCTGAGGTGTGCGCGTTTAAGAAACTCGCAAGCAAAAGGTTGCACGTTTTAACAAACTCGCAAATCGAAAGAACTCGCAGGTTACTATTCCCGAAGAAACTCGCTAATACCTAAAACTTGCAAGTAACTATTCACTTTGAAACGCGCTAATAGACACGTGCACGTTTCCAAAACTCGCTAGACACTACTTGCGCGTTTGAGTAAACTCGCTAACCACGGCTTACGCTTTCCAACACTTAGAAAATTTTCTTAGATTTTCAAACTCGAACGACGAACAAACTCGCAGAACCCTGTTCCTGATAAAACTCGCAGACTTCAACCTGCGAGTTTCTAGAACTCGCTAATAACGCCTTGCGCGTTTGAAACCAAAAACAACCCTTCGACTTGCGCGTTCTTCCAGATGAGTCTTGCACGTTTGTCCGATGAACTTGCACGTTTTTAAGATCTTGCGCGTTCTTGAAGTTTTTCGAACAAAATCTTGATTTTCACTTCAAATTCGATTCAAATCTCCACCAAATGATCTGAAACTTTGCAGATTTCCTCTAAATCATGATTCGAACCGATTACAATGCAAAGATTACAAACCAAAACAACAAAAGTACAAGATTGAACTATGTAACAGTGCTCTAAAAACTCGTGACATAAAACTTAATAAAATCCAAAAATTCGTGAAAATTACAGTGCATTTCGTGAAATTATCTATACAAACTCAATCTATTACATTCATCGATCACTAATAAACCAATTACAACTCAAAATTCACACTAAAACTCAAAAACGAATCTGATTTTGAATAACACAGTGTCGAACCAAACTTTTTCTAATTCTTGATCTGATTTCACTTTTGGATCTGCTCTGATACCAATTGTTATTCCCAGATTCTAGTTCCTATTCACAATCAAACAAACACAAACAAGATGTCAATCAAATTACCTGTTTGATTAATCTTTCAAATCCAACGATTACACTTTCTCTCTCTAGAACTCTCTCTCTATCTAACGTATTCTCTCTCTGAATATATCTCTCAAATTCTCAATAAGACTTGTTACTACTAAAAACAGAAATACAAGGTATTTATACCTACAACTAAAATACAAAGAAACTAAAATACAAATACAAATACTTTGACTTTTATTACAAATAGACTTTGACTTTGATGAGTGTTGACTTTCTCAGCTTTGATTTCTTACACTTTGACCTTCAGTCTTCTTGATCTTGTATCCAACATATTTATGCTCTAACATTAATCCTGAGATTTTACAAGTATTGGTGCAAGCTTAGAAGACACCTCATCTAATGATAAGATTTACCTTTTATGTAGATTACTGTTCACACATGTATTCTTTGTCAAGAAAGTACATTGTTCACTTTTTAGTTCTATAAATAGGGCATGCACCTCATTGTGTAAAAGTGTGATTTCCATTACCTGCTTGTATAAAGAAATACTTTTCTGTACGGAGAATGGTACAAGAAGATTGTGTAAGATTTAAACCACCTTTATGGTATTCTTGATAATCTACATTATTATCCAGTGAATATTTGGCTTGTTCATTATTTATACTTTGGATATATCTTCTTTACTGTGAGTACGAATCAAACAATATGGTTTAAACTATCTTTGCTTCCGCTATAATTTCATATGTTTGTTTGTTTAAATCATTAAGCAAGAATCTGGGATCAAACAATAGTAGTAATGGGTTTTCCTTGTTTGTTCTGGACATAACCCTTCTTAGTAGTAAACCAGAACTGCTGCAGTAGAACTTTGGAGGGAGGTGGAGCAACAGTTAGAGCATAAGCCAAGAGAGAGGCTTTCAGGAAATCAGCAGCGTATTGGAGATGGGGGGAAGATTTCTTCTTTGGGAATTCTAGCAGCGCCAAGTAGTTGTTCCTTGAAAGTTGAGAGGCAGTGAGGTCGAACTTGATATTCTTGGATTTGATGAGTGTTGTTTGAGATACCATTTCTGAAATAGCAAATAGAATAATAGAACAAAGGTTTTAGAAAGAAATGAATATTGAAAGTTTTACTAGTTTCCTTTTTAAGAAGGAAACTTGTAAAAGAAGTTCTCCAATATTTTTGAAGAGGAAAAGAAAATGTCCAGTTTCCTTTTTAAGAAAGAAACATGAACAGTCTTAAGAAAATGTTTAAATCTTAAAAACCAAAAGGTTTTTGGGTTAAAATCATGAAAAGATTATTTTAGAGTGAGAAACAAGTTTTGATCAATAAAAAGAGGTTTTAAAGATAAAAAAAAATGGTTGTAAGAAGAAATAAGGATGAAAATGAACCTGTTCTTGAAGTTTTGAAGAAGATGAAACTTGGTGTTCTTGAGTTATTAGAATGCTCGAATGAAGAAAGTTGTTTTTGCCTTTTAGAGAATTATGTGCGCGTAAAAGGTAAAATTATGAATGTGTGAGATTTATATATGAGAGAGTGAGGAGAGAGAAGGAATGTTGAGCGGGAAAAGGCACTCATCATGACACGGACACTTCCCTTGAATTTGATTGGTCAAGAAGTGCGACGGACGAACATGTCAAAAAGAAAAATGTGCCATGGATTTTCGTACAAATGACGTCACACTAGAAAGTGTCTTTTAATTTTTAAGAGTATCTCGGATAGAAATTCAGGGATAGCTTTTATTTTTGAAGAATCACTGATGGGAAATATCAGTGATGAGTTTTATTTTCAAAAAAACTTAAATCACTTGAAGAAAGTCAGTGATTGAGTTTTGAAAAACTTATTCGCTGAATAAGATTCATTGAGGAGAGGTTAGATAATTCATACCTGAATATCAGAGGTACTTCATTCAGAGATGACGAAATGAACATTATAGAATTTTATTGCTGACTTAATGCATGAACGCTGAAGAATTAATCTTCAAGATTCAGTATTCCAAGCTTGCTGATGAGAAAGTTGAATCTTATCTCATCAAGAGGTTTGGTAAAGAGATCAACTAGCTGATAGTCAGTTGGAATAAAATGTTGTTCTACGTCATCATTCATCACATGATCTCTGATAAAATGATAACGAATTTCGATGTGTTTCGTCTTTGAGTGTAGCACTAGAATGTTTGCTATAGCAATGGCACTAGTGTTGTCGCAATAGATTGGAATTTTGGATAGCTAAAGGTCATAGTCTAATAGCTGATTTCTCAACCATAGGACCTAATCACAACAACTTCCAGCGGCTACATACTCAGCTTCAGCTATGGAAGTGGACACGGAGTTCTGCTTTTTTCTTGTCCAACTTACCAGCTTTCCACCTAGGAGTTGACATCCTCTAGTGGTGCTTTTTCTATCCAGTTTGTAACCTGCAAAATCACTGAGCGGGGTCGTGAGCATCTATGTTCGATATTGGATCAGCAATGGGATATTCACTGAAGATGATGTTTCACCCTGCGGTTCATCAGTTATGATTGTTCCAGATCCAAGCTATCAATCCATACACAAGAATGTAGAAATCATCTTTATATTGATTGAACAACGGATTACAATGATTTCATAAACTATATACCTATTTCTCACAGTAAGCTCACTTTCTCTCTCTCCCTATGTGTATTCTTTCTCTCTCAAATTTATCTCTCTCTAATCTGTGTCTAAACTCTTTTGAATATTAACAAGGAATCTCCTATTTATATGGTCAATAATGTTGACCTTATAACACAATCTAGAATTTCAAAGTCAAATACTTTGACTTAAAAGAATTATAAAAAATCACAACTATTAACACTTTAAAACTTTGACCCTCCTTTTAATCTTGAATACAATCTTGACTTAACAATCTCCCCTTTGGATTCAAGATTAAAAATTTTTTTGACACTAATCTTCAGGTCTTCTTTCAGTTGTAAAATCTTCAACCTTGCAGCTTTTTCAACATGAAACATTCAACTCTTTATCACTTTGAACAAACTTTCTCATAACTTTGAACGAATCTTCCCCTTTGGATTTCTTTTTAACAAAGTTGCTTTATATCTCTTCACAAACTTTGACACTTCAAAACTTGAACTCTTTTCAATCCTCCCTTTTTGAACAAAGATGTTTATCTATCTCTCAGAAATTATCTTCACATTTTTTTTGAACTTTGAACTTTCTTAATCAGATGTCTTGCTTTGACACTTTGACTTTGAAATCTCTCCCTTTACTTGAAATTGATCTTTGAAAATTTTCCCCCCTTTTTGATGAATTATGAGACATCAGAATCATCAAAACATCATCAATTTCAGCATCGTCTTTGATAAAATCTCCCCCATATATCAACATAAGCATAGTCTTCATGATAATCAGAAACAATCTCCCCCATTCAATATGATAAACAATCTCCCCATAAGAGAATAATTTATCCCACTGATCTGATATGAACATGTAACCGTCAATTTATGAATGTATTTATCCGAACTTTTTCAAATTCAGACAAATTATGAATGGTAAATCTGAATCAACAAATGATACAGTTATACTGCCTGTGAGTAGCACGAAGCAACTTTGTACAACAGATGCATATTGGAAAGGAGCTTTTTGATGTTCACTCCCCCAAGGCTTCCATTCAATCATTGAAAAAACCACAAAGGAATTTTCTATGAATGTTAAGACAAGAAAACTTATTCCTTGTGTGCTCGTGCATGTGTAGAATGATTGAAGCAATTAAATCTTGAACAGGCTCAAAATATGTAAACCATTGAGACAACAACAATATTACATAGACTCAATGTGCATGAATGAAGGTCGAAGGTGGGGCAACTTTCCTTCTGTTTCAATATCCAA
The DNA here is from genome assembly GCA_954870635.1 of Arctium minus. Classification (NCBI taxonomy): domain Eukaryota; kingdom Viridiplantae; phylum Streptophyta; class Magnoliopsida; order Asterales; family Asteraceae; genus Arctium; species Arctium minus. The sequence goes on along the minus strand of OX941092.1, from coordinate 67,582,092 downwards.
ATCTTCTAAATGATGATTAGATAGTAGATGTGTTGCATCACCAAAGAAATATGAAACATCTTTTTGTTAAGAAAAAGATGAGTTGTTCAGGTGGGGTTTATGCAAGAGTTGGCATGGGCTAGTACTTGTTTCAATGAAGTTCATGAAAGAATTGTGAAACAACAGATTATGTGGCTGCCCGACTCATAAAAGATTTGGTGCAGAGTGTGATATTCTTTTACTCTGATCTCTCACCCTCTTTCTTTTGAACATATAAGCTCGCTTCTAACCCAACTCTCCTTCACATTTTACCTCAGCACACACCTAATTTCTATTCTTTTGACCCCTCTCCCGTCAATCACTCATGATAACTTCTTAGGTAGGAAACACAGGATAACGTGAATCCATGGAATTTCTGATGAGCTCTCACACTCCCATGTATTTGTCCTAAAAGAAATGTTGCTCAACAATTTAACATAGACAGTTAAGCACAAAATATGATGTACATATGTCAGATATATGTAAGCTCAAAAGAAAATAACATTCAATGTGTGAGGTTTTAAACAATGAAGATCTCTCAAAACAAATAAATTGAATGAATGAAATAAAGTCAAGTTAAGTGTTTTGAGAATCTGGCAATGTAAGAATCAGATCAGTTTTCATGAAAATATAGCTTGGGTATCAAAGAAATAGAAGGATATTTATATGAACAAATATATACATATTAACAATGAAAGCACAAGTAATGAAAATGATGTCTGATACTCAAACAACAGTTAGATTCAAATGGGAGTATTACCATCGAAAGATTTGTCGTTTAGAGACATGGTAATAACAAAGTCAATAAAAGTACACATCCGATGTGTGTAAGAATACTTGATAGTATTTGATAAGATAATACTTGATAGTATTTGATAAGATAGTACACAAGTATTAATCTTTAGAAACACACGGTCAGTTAAGCATTAAAGCACGAATATGAAAAACATTTAAAATCACACTTCTAAATTCATGAAATCATTTAAAGAATAAGAAGTGGTTTGAACATTTAGGAAATCGTTTTTCACATTTGAAAGTCATTCTTCTTTCAAAATGTGATAGAGATTAAGATTTAGAATTATATACCTTCAACGTAGAAACCTTAACTCCCCCTAATATCTGTAAAAAGTCAAACATTAGCAGAGAACAATATGAATATAACAATTAACAGTAGTTCTCTATTCTCCCCCTGAAAAATATAACAGTGAAAAATCAATCTATTTACGTTTCTAACTGTCTCCCCCTTAAACAAACAACAAATACTTCCTGAAAGATGTAGCAATTTACTCAAGCATCAAGAATGGAAAACATTGAAGAACGAGTTATGAACAGAATTATCCAGAAGCTAATGTCACATACTCTCCGTTGAGAATAGTAACTCCCCCTAAAAATAACAATCATAATCTCCCCTGAAAAATCATAAAATATATCAGTAAAAATATAAAACATATAAGATCCCCCTTAACATTTGCATAATCCCTAATCATTAAACCGAGTTCTGAAATACTAGGATTAAAGTAAATTCAGAAGTCAAACTCCCCCTGAAAATTTGTAATCACAAATTTATCAGAAGAAATAATAAGTACTCCCCCTTACAGATTGATCATCTTTTATGTGTCGGAGTACAATCCTTTGACATTGAAGTCCAAGTCCTGAGTTGCTTTACTCATAAGTCATACTTGATCTTTGAGATACGGGTTCTAAACTGTAGTGTTTAGAAGTCATTCTTCGCTGAAGTACGAGTTCTAAATTGTTGTGTTCAGAAGTCTATATTCTTTATCATTGAAGACCGGGTCTCGAACTGCTTTGTTCAATAGCCAATATCACTAGTACAAAAATGATTATTGGTGACGGTTAAAAACCGTTACCATAGATATAAGGTAACGATTTTCATGAACATAAAATTCGTTACCTAATCTGCCGTCACTTTTGATATACTTTTGGTTACGTTTAAAAAATGTTACCAAATCATATCAAAAACTGTTACCATAGACTAAAAACCGTCACTTTATGTGTGTAGAAAAAGCAGTTTTTTTTCCTAAACCGTCACTATAGTATGACATATATTGACGTTTATTTTTAAAACCATCACCCTATCATGACATACGATGATGTTTGTTTTTTAAACTCGTTACCATAGCATGACATATGGTGATGTTAATTTTTCAAAATCGTCACCGTAGCATGACATACGGTGACGCTTGTTTTCCCAAAATCGTCGCATAGCATAACATACGATAACATTTATTTTTCGAAACTGTTACTGTAGCATTACAAACAGTGACTTATATTTGTCAAAACCATCACAATTGCCTTACATACAGTGACTTTTATTTTTCAAAATCGTCACTGTAGCATGACATGATATGACGTTTATTAGTCAAAATCATCACCGTAACATGATATACGGTAACGTTTAGTTTTCAAAATTGTCACCGTACCATGACATATGTTGACATTTATTTTTCAAAACTGTCACGATATCATGAGATATGGTGATGCTTATTTGTCAAAACCGTCACTATAATATGATATAAGGTGACGTCTAGTTGTCAAAATCGTCATGGTAGCATGACCTACGGTGACGTCTATTTTTCAAAATCGTCATTGTAGCATGTCATACGGTGACGTTTATTTGTCAAAACCGTCACCATAGCATAAAGTACGGTGATGTTTATTTGTCAAATTTGTCACTGTAACATGACATATAGTTATGTTTATTTGTCAAAATTGTCACTATAACATAGCATATGGTGACGTATACCTTTTCAAAGTCGTAACGGTAACATGGCATACGGTAACGTTTATTTATCAAAAACGTCTTTGTACCATGACAAACATTGACATTTATTTTTCAAAACCATCACAATAGAGTAACATAAGGTGACGTTTACATTTTACAACCATCACGGAAACATGACATACAGTAACGTTTATTTTTCTAAATTTTCACGGTAAAATCACTTGCGGTAATATTTATTCATAAAACCGTCACCATAGCATGACATACGGTGACGTTTTTTTTCAAATTGTTACCTTTACATTACATATGATGACGTTTAATTTCAAAATCGTTATTGTAGGATGACATATGGTGACTTTTTTTTCAAAACCGTCACTACAACATGATATACGTTGATGTTTTTATTCAAAACCGTCACCAAACGGTGACATACGGTAATGTTTATTTTTAAACCCGTCATTGTAGAATGAGATATGGTGACATTAAATTATCAAAAAAATGTTGCCGTAAGCCATTTTTTGGTGACGGTTTTTATTTTTTATGGGTGAAATGAAAAATAAATTTAAAAAACTCAAAATATGAATTAAATTATTAAGATTACATATAAGAACATTGAATTAATAATATGCATTAATTATATGAATAATGTATGAGAACACCAGTAACACAATAACAAAAATATTAAATATCTAAAACAAATTTTCTTAGTTGTATAATTGTTTCACTCCTCGTTTGCTTTAATCTCTGCACCATCCTGTTCATAGTTGTATAATTGTTTCACTTCGTATGCTTTAGTTTATTGTCATTATGAGTAGAAGTTGTTCGAGGTACCTGCAAGAAGATAAATTCCAATAGATAGGAAAACAACAACCGATGAATACAACAAATCAAGAAAGGGTGACGGAGTTTTAACATACGACTAAAAGAAACATAAGAGAAAATAAGTTCAAACTTATAAACACTAAAGTCAAAACTCTAGGAAAGAACAATAACTTGTTCCTAACAAGAAACATAGAAACATAGACCAGAAATACAAAAGTAAACAAACACAATGTATTTGTTATACAATTAGAGTAGTTGATATGGTTGTCCTAATCAAACATTATTTGGTAGAAGAAAGAAGTCACAAAAAATAAATTGACCAAAGCTTACAACTTGATAGAATCCTATAGAAATCAACTGGAAAACAATCACGTTAAATTCAATATCATGAATGAATTAAGACTTCAACTTCTGTTTCTATACTTCTGCCACGCTATTTCAAATGTATAATTTTGGTTTTGAATTATGGGTAATCGAACACAGGAATACATTGAGCAGGTTTATAAAGTGAACTCATCAAAAATGTAGTACTGGATCTAAAGTTTTAAGAAATAACAAGTGCTAGTCTCAAAAATGCATTATATGGTTACGTTTGAAAAGTCGAATAAAACCCAATAAAAATAATTAATAGAACTCCAGGCATTCTGTTTGATGTTGCAACAGTTTAAATAACACCCAAAATTAGTGACATTCTCAGTGAAATTCAAGTAATGCCCACCCAAAAAACATGATTCAAGAAGGGAATCTGCATTTACTCTAGTGGCTTTCAACCTAAGTTTCTATATTTTGCCATCAGAGGGTATAACAACAAGTAACAATATGAAATGGAACCAATTAACCAACCATTCAATTGGACACCTTATGTTCATTGTTTTTTGTCTTTATATTATATATTACCACCATTCCATTGCTAAAGAGTATTAAGTCCGTCAGCATTTGTATTGTCCTAATCTTTTGCCCAAGCCTTTGTGATACATAAAATTGTTCTTTTCTGTAAAGAAAAGAAAGCTTGCAATAAATGGAAAGATAGTAGATCAATGGCAGCAACTTAACTAATTGAGGCTCAAAATATCACTTGGAAAGAGATCATTAAACCGTGCCTTGCATCCAATTTATCATACACAATACATATCCATAGTTCCATATGAAAATTATCTAATTCCACCACAAGTTACTATTGAGGCCTATAACATGCAGTTATTAAATAGCTAAAAACAATAACGTCAAAAGAGAAATTCATTTGTGAATTATAATGAATGTTTACCTTTATGATAAAGCTTGACCCGTACCTCCAGCACTTCTGTATATCAAATATATGACAATGATGGTTTGATGTATACCTTCCTAAATTCAATAAAGAAGGTCAATATAAAAGAACTTTGCACAATAATCATCACCATTTTCATAACCAAGAAAAATGTATTTTACTGTTCAACCTAGTACGACAGAATCATTAATTGAAGGTATTTAGGTGCCGTTTACCAAACTCTTGCCCGGGTAAATGCTTAACAAGCTTACCAAGTTATATTACCTTAACCAACGAATATGGCAATAACCAATACTCTTACCCGGTAAGAGCGAAAGCAATGGTCGAGAGTATTACCCGGTAAGTGAGGGCGATGGCTCTTACCCGGTTAGCGCTTACCGGATAAATTTTTGCCTACGATACCGTTTTAATAGACTAAAATCTTACCTGATAAGGTAAGTGATAGCATTGACCGGTAGGTGCTTATCGGGTAAGTGTTTGGGTAAACGGCCTCTTAGTCTAACCAATGACAACTGAAACTGTTAGTGTGTTTGAAAAAGTTCCAACAGTCCTGTAGAAGCAATCCAACATATAAAGAGGCTCCACTATTCATTATGGATACAAGAAGATATATATGTGCAATTTATCATTCAATTCGCAATATATTTGCAATTAGAAGAAACTAGGCTGAGGACAGATTTCAGAGAGCTGTCTACCAGGAGACGACTCCGCCATAAGTATTATTTTGAATTCTAGAAGAATCTGCCAACGAAGTTGTTCATTCCAAAGAGCAGCAACAACAAAAATCTACAACCTCGTATTTTACAAGTGGAATATAGGGAAGAGAAGCGGGTGATGGCAATAATCAGGTTAATTATGAAGTTATGGATTATGCTATATGATGACCTCAATAAATAAGATGCTTTGCAATACACATGTTTCTGATCAGACAATAAAGGCTCTTGTCAATAATAAGATACTTTGTAATACACTTGTTTCTCGTCAGATCATGGAACTTTAAGTCATTAAAAAATGTGTATAGATGAACTTGGCTTCTTGAATAGAACCTCGTATACAAGAACAAAAAATTTCAGGTTGAATCATTAAATCTATTCCAAACCAATATGGAGCCTTAAAGGGCAATGCAATAAACTAGCCCAATAACCTTCAATTCAACTAAAGTGTGATGGAAGGTAACTAGTTGATTACTAAGGACCTGCAAGGACATTTTTACAAATTACATCACAACCTATGTAGGACACAGTTGTTACTAAGGACTTCACACCATGGTTTTAGCTGATTTAAGAGTTACTAGATCAATTTGCTACTTTATACTTGGGGCTTTACATTTCCTTCAGACTTTTGAAAAGTAAACAACAAATGAAGATTAAATAAAAAGTTAATCTCTTGTAAGCCTTGTTTACTTTTTCTGCGAGGAGGCCTAAGTAAAAGGTGTATTTTATTTTTCTTCAGATAAAAAGTATCAATTTGGAAAGAAAACTCAGATTTCAGGAATCAAAAGGAACAATATATGATGCTATTTCAATCAACTAAAAGATCAAGTTCTATTTATTTTGGACAGAGCTAGTACCCTGTCGTTGCAAAAAGAATCACAAGCTACATAGTTTGATATGTAAGGCCATTTTAATCATTAGTTCATGAGGATGTATATCGATCATGAATTTGTAAAATAACATCCTTTTCGCAACAGTTTGAATCCTTTTATTTGATATAAATAAAAGCTATATGTTATGTCCAATGAATAAACTATCTTAGACTATTCATACAAATAATTTAAGTGACTGGATAAAGAATATGTAGCTATTGATTATGATACTTATAGAACAGCAATGCATAATCAACCAAACAAGGCTGGTTGTCACAATAACGAAAATGAAATTGAACATAACAAAAAACAAAGGACTCACCATATTGCGCATCACCAAGCTTCACCGTATTGCAGGGAGGTTCAGATCGTAGAGGGTCGAGGGATCGATTGAAGGTTCGAGCGATTTAGATAGAGATTGAGGGATCATGCGATTTAGAGAGATTGAGGTCGGAGCGATTGAAGGGATTTAGGTTAAAATTGATTAATTTTGGCAGGAGCGATTGAAGGGATTTAGGTTAAAATTGATTAATTTTGGCAAGAGCAATTCAAGGGAATCAAGAGATCGATTAGGCTTGGAGTATTTTGAAATACTATATTACTAATAACTTTTTTATATATACTCTTAATAATTAAACCATGTCGATAATACATAAAAGTTTTTATTTGCCTTCCTTTAAAAAAAATTGTGGCTAAATATTTCATTTAAAAATGTTTGTTGCAAACTTTTATATATATATATATATATATATATTATTGGGTTCCGGTGAGATGTTGAGTTAACAGTGACTGATAAATGGTTATCAAACATTGGATGAGAAATGGACGCACATTAGGATGAGATGCACCGAGATATGATGCACCAGATCAATTCTCTTCTAAGCCGCAATTCATGAGAGGGTTTGAGATTAAAAGAGATCAACGTTTCACATCCACTCCTCACCATTAACTCAACTTCTCACATGATCATTCGTCTATATATAAAGATGGGGGGGGGGAAGGTTCAAACGAGAGGGAAGAGGCGGGATAGGGATGAGGCCGACGGGAGGGAGGAGGCGACGAACTTCTTATTCTTTGGGGGAATGAATACTGATTTTGGGTAAATTTGTAGATATTTTATTATATAAATATATATGGTAAGTTTTCAAAAAAAAAAAAAATTGTATCAAGTATACTAGAAAAAATACCAATATAATTCAATGTATTTAAAAGCTTTTTATCCGTGTTTTATAATATAGTATAGATTTGTTAAATTTTAAAAAAATACCTTGTTAAATTTTCTAATAAAAATTTATTTTTATTTAAACAAGTAATAATAAATACTCGATTAACACTACGAGATAAAACACTTGTATGTTTTCTTCTAAAATTTTAAAACTCTTCTTAAATATAGTTATAATTTTTGGATTTGGTTGCAGTGAGAAGTGAGTTAATGATGAGAAATGTGAGAAATGGTTATCGGCCTTTCGATGAAAAATGGACGTACATTCGGATGAGATGCATCGTGATAAAATGCACCGAGATGCACCAGATCAATTCTCTTATAATAAAATTTAAATCACATAAATTAAATAAATTAAAACAGAAAAATAAAATTTTAAAATCTTTAGTTTGAACCCCATATTGATATATTTTTAAGATAAAATAATATCCAACCCATATCTTAAAAAATTGTAGTGGCCCAATGAAACTCAATAAAGCTCAATAGCACCCCTTAAATCCCGATAGATCCATTAAGGCCCAATGAAACCATTTAAAGCACAATAAAATTTTTTAAAGCCCGATAGATCCATTAAGGGTCAATGAAACACTTTAAAACTCAATAGAATCCCTTAAAGCCCGATAGATCCATTAAGGCCCAATGAAACCATTTAAAGCACAATAGAATTCTTTAAAGCCTGATAGATCCATTAAGAGCCAATGAAACCCTTTAAAGCTCAATAGAATCCCTTAAAGACCGATAGATCCATTAAGGCCCAATGAAACCATTTAAAGTACAATAGAACTCTTTAAAGCCCTATAGATCCATTAAGGCCCAATTAAACCCTTTAAACCTCAATAGAACCCCTTAAAGCCCGATAGATCCATTAAAGCCCAATGAAACCATTTAAAGCACAATAGAACTCTTTAAAGACGATAGATCCATTAACGCCCAATGAAACCCTTTAAAGCTCAATAGAACCCCTTAAAGCCCGATAGATCCATTAAGGCCCAATGAAACCATTTAAAGCACAATAGAACTCTTTAAATACGATAGATCCATTAAGACCCAATGAAACCCTTTAAAGCTCAATAGAACCCCTTAAAGCCCGATAGATCCATTAAAGCCCAATGAAACCATTTAAAGCACAATATAACTCTTTAAAGCCCTATATATCCATTAAGGCCCAATGAAACCCTTTAAAGCTCAATAGAACCCCTTAAAACCCGATAGATCCATTAAGGCCCAATGAAACCATTTAAAACACAATAGAACTCTTTAAAGCCCGATAGATCCATTAAGGGCCAATGAAACCATTTAAAGCACAATAGAACTCTTTAAAGCCCGATAGATTCATTAAGGGCCAATGAAACCATTTAAAGCACAATAGAACCCCTTAAAGCCCGATAGATCCATTAAGTCCCAATGAAACCTTTTAAAGCACAATAGAATTCTTTAAAACCCGATAGATCCATTAAGGGCCAATGAAACCCTTTAAAGCTCAATAAAACCCCTTAGGGCCCGATAGATACATTAAGGCCCAATGAAACCATTTAAAGCACAATAGAACTCTTTAAAGCCCTATAGATCCATTAAGGCCCAATGAAACCCTTTAAAGTTCAATAGAACCCCTTAAAGCCCGATAGATCCATTGAGGCCCAATGAAACCATTTAAAGCACAATAGAACTCTTTAAAGCCCTATATATCCATTAAGGCCCAATGAAACCCTTTAAAGCTCAATAGAACCCCTTAAAACCCGATAGATCCATTAAGGCCCAATGAAACCATTTAAAACACAATAGAACTCTTTAAAGCCCGATAGATCCATTAAGGGCCAATGAAACCATTTAAAGCACAATAGAACTCTTTAAAGCCCGATAGATTCATTAAGGGCCAATGAAACCATTTAAAGCACAATAGAACCCCTTAAAGCCCGATAGATCCATTAAGTCCCAATGAAACCTTTTAAAGCACAATAGAATTCTTTAAAACCCGATAGATCCATTAAGGGCCAATGAAACCCTTTAAAGCTCAATAAAACCCCTTAGGGCCCGATAGATACATTAAGGCCCAATGAAACCATTTAAAGCACAATAGAACTCTTTAAAGCCCTATATATCCATTAAGGCCCAATGAAACCCTTTAAAGCTCAATAGAACCCCTTAAAACCCGATAGATCCATTAAGGCCCAATGAAACCATTTAAAGCACAATAGAACTCTTTAAAGCCCGATAGATCCATTAAGGGCCAATGAAACCATTTAAAGCACAATAGAACCCTTTAAAGCCCGATAATCCATTAAGGCCCAATGAAACCATTTAAAGCACAATAGAACTCTTTAAAGCCCGATAGATCCATTAAGGGCCAATGAAACCATTTAAAGCACAATAGAACCCTTTAAAGCCCGATAATCCATTAAGGCCCAATGAAACCATTTAAAGCACAATAGAACTCTTTAAAGCCCGATAGATCCATTAAGGGCCAATGAAACCCTTTAAAGCTCAATAAAACCCCTTAGGGCCCGATAGATACATTAAGGCCCAATGAAACCATTTAAAGCACAATAGAACTCTTTAAAGCCCTATATATCCATTAAGGCCCAATGAAACCCTTTAAAGCTCAATAGAACCCCTTAAAGCCCGATAGATCCATTAAGGGCCAATGAAACCATTTAAAGCACAATAGAACTCTTTAAAGCCCGATAGATCCATTAAGGGCCAATGAAACCCTTTAAAGCTCAATAGAACCCCTTAGGGCCCGATAGATACATTAAGGCCCAATGAAACCATTTAAAGCACAATAGAACTCTTTAAAGCCCTATATATCCATTAAGGCCCAATGAAACCCTTTAAAGCTCAATAGAACCCCTTAAAACCCGATAGATCCATTAAGGCCCAATGAAACCATTTAAAGCACAATAGAACTCTTTAAAGCCCGATAGATCCATTAATGGCCAATGAAACCATTTAAAGCACAATAGAACCCCTTAAAGCCCGATAATCCATTAAGGCCCAATGAAACCATTTAAAGCACAATATAACTCTTTAAAGCCCGATAGATCCATTAAGGGCCAATGAATCCCTTTAAAGCTCAATACAACCCCTTAAAGCCCGATAATCCATTAAAGCCCAATGAAACCATTTAAAGCACAATAGAACTCTTTAAAGCCCTATAGATCCATTAAGGGCCAATGAAACCATTTAAAGCACAATAGAACCTATTAAAGCCCGATAATCCATTAAGGCCCAATGAAACCCATTAAAGTTCAATAGAACTCCTTAAAGCCTGATAGATCCATTGAGGCCCAATGAAACCATTTAAAGCACAATATAACTCTTTAAAGCCCTATATATCCATTAAGGCCCAATGAAACCCTTTAAAGCTCAATAGAACCCCTTAAAACCCGATAGATCCATTAAGGCCCAATGAAACCATTTAAAGCACAATAGAACTCTTTAAAGCCCGATAGATCCATTAAGGGCCAATGAAACCATTTAAAGCACAATAGAACTCTTTAAAGCCCGATAGATCCATTAAGGGCCAATGAAACCCTTTAAAGCTCAATAGAACCCCTTAGGGCCCGATAGATACATTAAGGCCCAATGAAACCATTTAAAGCACAATAGAACTCTTTAAAGCCCTATATATCCATTAAGGCCCAATGAAACCCTTTAAAGCTCAACAGAACCCCATAAAACCCGATAGATCCATTAAGGCCCAATGAAACCATTTAAAGCACAATAGAACTCTTTAAAGCCCGATAGATCCATTAAGGGCCAATGAAACCATTTAAAGCACAATAGAACCCCTTAAAGCCCGATAATCCATTAAGGCCCAATGAAACCATTTAAAGCACAATAGAACTCTTTAAAGCCCGATAGATCCATTAAGGGCCAATGAATCCCTTTAAAGCTCAATACAACCCCTTATAGCCCGATAATCCATTAAAGCCCAATGAAACCATTTAAAGCACAATAGAACTCTTTAAAGCCCTATAGATCCATTAAGGGCCAATGAAACCATTTAAAGCACAATAGAACCTATTAAAGCCCGATAATCCATTAAGGCCCAATGAAACCCTTTAAAGTTCAATAGAACCCCTTAAAGCCTGATAGATCCATTGAGGCCCAATGAAACCATTTAAAGCACAATATAACTCTTTAAAGCCCTATATATCCATTAAGGCCCAATGAAACCCTTTAAAGCTCAATAGAACCCCTTAAAACCCGATAAATCCATTAAGGCCCAATGAAACCATTTAAAGCACAATAGAACTCTTTAAAGCCCGATAGATCCATTAAGGGCCAATGAAACCATTTAAAGCACAATAGAACTCTTTAAAGCCCGATAGATTCATTAAGGGCCAATGAAACCATTTAAAGCACAATAGAACCCCTTAAAGCCCGATAATCCATTAAGGCCCAATGAAACCATTTAAAGCACAATAGAACTCTTTAAAGCCCGATAGATCCATTAAGGGCCAATGAATCCCTTTAAAGCTCAATAGAACCCCTTAAAGCCCGATAATCCATTAAATCCCAATGAAACCATTTAAAGCACAATAGAACTCTTTAAAGCCCTATAGATCCATTAAGGGCCAATGAAACCATTTAAAGCACAATAGAACCTATTAAAGCCCGATAATCCATTAAGGCCCAATGAAACCCTTTAAAGTTCAATAGAACCCCTTAAAGCCTGATAGATCCATTGAGGCCCAATGAAACCATTTAAAGCACAATATAACTCTTTAAAGCCCTATATATCCATTAAGGCCCAATGAAACCCTTTAAAGCTCAATAGAACCCCTTAAAACCCGATAGATCCATTAAGGCCCAATGAAACCATTTAAAACACAATATAACTCTTTAAAGACCGATAGATCCATTAAGGGCCAATGAAACCATTTAAAGCACAATAGAACTCTTTAAAGCCCTATAGATCCATTAAGGGCCAATGAAACCATTTAAAGCACAATAGAACCTATTAAAGCCCGATAATCCATTAAGGCCCAATGAAACCCTTTAAAGTTCAATAGAACCCCTTAAAGCCTGATAGATCCATTGAGGCCCAATGAAACCATTTAAAGCACAATATAACTCTTTAAAGCCCTATATATCCATTAAGGCCCAATGAAACCCTTTAAAGCTCAATAGAACCCCTTAAAACCCGATAGATCCATTAAGGCCCAATGAAACCATTTAAAACACAATAGAACTCTTTAAAGCCCGATAGATCCATTAAGGGCCAATGAAACCATTTAAAGCACAATAGAACTCTTTAAAGCCCGATAGATCCATTAAGGGCCAATGAAACCCTTTAAAGCTCAATAGAACCCCTTAGGGCCCGATAGATACATTAAGGCCCAATGAAACCATTTAAAGCACAATAGAACTCTTTAAAGCCTTATATATCCATTAAGGCCCAATGAAACCCTTTAAAGCTCAATAGAACCCCTTAAAGCACGATAATCCATTAAAGCCCAATGAAACCATTTAAAGCACAATAGAACTCTTTAAAGCCCTATAGATCTATTAAGGGCCAATGAAACCATTTAAAGCACAATAGAACCTATTAAATCCCGATAATCCATTAAGGCCCAATGAAACCCTTTAAAGCTCAATAGAACCCCTTAAAGCCTGATAGATCCATTGAGGCCCAATGAAACCATTTAAAGCACAATATAACTCTTTAAAGCCCTATATATCCATTAAGGCCCAATGAAACCCTTTAAAGCTCAATAGAACCCCTTAAAACCCGATAGATCCATTAAGGCCCAATGAAACCATTTAAAGCACAATAGAACTCTTTAAAGCCCGATAGATCCATTAAGGGCCAATGAAACCATTTAAAGCACAATAGAACTCTTTAAAGCCCGATAGATTCATTAAGGGCCAATGAAACCATTTAAAGCACAATAGAACCCCTTAAAGCCCGATAATCCATTAAGGCCCAATGAAACCATTTAAAGCACAATAGAACTCTTTAAAGCCCGATAGATCCATTAAGGGCCAATGAATCCCTTTAAAGCTCAATAGAACCCCTTAAAGCCCGATAATCCATTAAAGCCCAATGAAACAGTTTTAAGCACAATAGAACTCTTTAAAGCCCTATAGATCCATTAAGGGCCAATGAAACCATTTAAAGCACAATAAAACCTATTAAAGCCCGATAATCCATTAAGGCCCAATGAAACCCTTTAAAGTTCAATAGAACCCCTTAAAGCCTGATAGATCCATTGAGGCCCAATGAAACCATTTAAAGCACAATATAACTCTTTAAATCCCTATATATCCATTAAGGCCCAATGAAACCCTTTAAAGCTCAATAGAACCCCTTAAAACCCGATAGATCCATTAAGGCCCAATGAAACTATTTAAAACACAATATAACTCTTTAAAGACCGATAGATCCATTAAGGGCCAATGAAACCATTTAAAGCACAATAGAACTCTTTAAAGCCCGATAGATTCATTAAGGGCCAATGAAACCATTTAAAGCACAATAGAACCCCTTAAAGCCCGATAGATCCATTAAGTCCCAATGAAACCTTTTAAAGCACAATAGAATTCTTTAAAGCCCGATAGATCCATTAAGGGCCAATGAATCCCTTTAAAGCTCAATAGAACCCCTTAAAGCCCGATAATCCATTAAAGCCCAATGAAACCATTTAAAGCACAATAGAACCTATTAAAGCCCGATAATCCATTAAGGCCCAATGAAACCCTTTAAAGTTCAATAGAACCCCTTAAAGCCTGATAGATCCATTGAGGCCCAATGAAACCATTTAAAGCACAATATAACTCTTTAAAGCCCTATATATCCACTAAGGCCCAATGAAACCCTTTAAAGCTCAATAGAACCCCTTAAAACCGGATAGATCCATTAAGGCCCAATGAAACCATTTAAAACACAATATAACTCTTTAAAGACCGATAGATCCATTAAGGGCCAATGAAACCATTTAAAGCACAATAGAACTCTTTAAAGCCCGATAGATTCATTAAGGGCCAATGAAACCATTTAAAGCACAATAGAACCCCTTAAAGCCCGATAGATCCATTAAGTCCCAATGAAACCTTTTAAAGCACAATAGAATTCTTTAAAGCCCGATAGATCCATTAAGGGCCAATGAAACCCTTTAAAGCTCAATAGAATCTCTTAGGGCCCGATAGATACATTAAGGCCCAATGAAATCATTTAAAGCACAATAGAACTCTTTAAAGCCCTATATATCCATTAAGGCCCAATGAAACCCTTTAAAGCTCAATAGAACACCTTAAAACCCGATAGATCCATTAAGGCCCAATGAAACCATTTAAAGCACAATAGAACTCTTTAAAGCCCTATATATCCATTAAGGCCCAATGAAACCCTTTAAAGCTCAATAGAACCCCTTAAAACCCGATAGATCCATTAAGGCCCAATGAAACCATTTAAAGCACAATAGAACTCTTTAAAGCCCGATAGATCCATTAAGGGCCAATGAAACCATTTAAAGTACAATAGAACTCCTTAAGGCCCGATAGATTCATTAAGGGCCAATGAAACCATTTAAAACACAATAGAACCCCTTAAAGCCCGATAATCCATTAAGGCCCAATGAAACCATTTAAAGCACAATAGAACTCTTTAAAGCCCGATAGATCCATTAAGGGCCAATGAATCCCTTTAAAGCTCAATAGAACCCCTTAAAGCCCGATAATCCATTAAAGCCCAATGAAACCATTTAAAGCACAATAGAACTCTTTAAAGCCCTATAGATCCATTAAGGGCCAATGAAACCATTTAAAGCACAATAGAACCTATTAAATCCCGATAATCCATTAAGGCCCAATGAAACCCTTTAAAGCTCAATAGAACCCCTTAAAGCCTGATAGATCCATTGAGGCCCAATGAAACCATTTAAAGCACAATATAACTCTTTAAAGCCCTATATATCCATTAAGGCCCAATGAAACCCTTTAAAGCTCAATAGAACCCCTTAAAACCCGATAGATCCATTAAGGCCCAATGAAACCATTTAAAGCACAATAGAACTCTTTAAAGCCCGATAGATCCATTAAGGGCCAATGAAACCATTTAAAGCACAATAGAACTCTTTAAAGCCCGATAGATTCATTAAGGGCCAATGAAACCATTTAAAGCACAATAGAACCCCTTAAAGCCCGATAATCCATTAAGGCCCAATGAAACCATTTAAAGCACAATAGAACTCTTTAAAGCCCGATAGATCCATTAAGGGCCAATGAATCCCTTTAAAGCTCAATAGAACCCCTTAAAGCCCGATAATCCATTAAAGCCCAATGAAACAGTTTTAAGCACAATAGAACTCTTTAAAGCCCTATAGATCCATTAAGGGCCAATGAAACCATTTAAAGCACAATAAAACCTATTAAAGCCCGATAATCCATTAAGGCCCAATGAAACCCTTTAAAGTTCAATAGAACCCCTTAAAGCCTGATAGATCCATTGAGGCCCAATGAAACCATTTAAAGCACAATATAACTCTTTAAATCCCTATATATCCATTAAGGCCCAATGAAACCCTTTAAAGCTCAATAGAACCCCTTAAAACCCGATAGATCCATTAAGGCCCAATGAAACTATTTAAAACACAATATAACTCTTTAAAGACCGATAGATCCATTAAGGGCCAATGAAACCATTTAAAGCACAATAGAACTCTTTAAAGCCCGATAGATTCATTAAGGGCCAATGAAACCATTTAAAGCACAATAGAACCCCTTAAAGCCCGATAGATCCATTAAGTCCCAATGAAACCTTTTAAAGCACAATAGAATTCTTTAAAGCCCGATAGATCCATTAAGGGCCAATGAATCCCTTTAAAGCTCAATAGAACCCCTTAAAGCCCGATAATCCATTAAAGCCCAATGAAACCATTTAAAGCACAATAGAACTCTTTAAAGCCCTATAGATCCATTAAGGGCCAATGAAACCATTTAAAGCACAATAGAACCTATTAAAGCCCGATAATCCATTAAGGCCCAATGAAACCCTTTAAAGTTCAATAGAACCCCTTAAAGCCTGATAGATCCATTGAGGCCCAATGAAACCATTTAAAGCACAATATAACTCTTTAAAGCCCTATATATCCACTAAGGCCCAATGAAACCCTTTAAAGCTCAATAGAACCCCTTAAAACCGGATAGATCCATTAAGGCCCAATGAAACCATTTAAAACACAATATAACTCTTTAAAGACCGATAGATCCATTAAGGGCCAATGAAACCATTTAAAGCACAATAGAACTCTTTAAAGCCCGATAGATTCATTAAGGGCCAATGAAACCATTTAAAGCACAATAGAACCCCTTAAAGCCCGATAGATCCATTAAGTCCCAATGAAACCTTTTAAAGCACAATAGAATTCTTTAAAGCCCGATAGATCCATTAAGGGCCAATGAAACCCTTTAAAGCTCAATAGAATCTCTTAGGGCCCGATAGATACATTAAGGCCCAATGAAATCATTTAAAGCACAATAGAACTCTTTAAAGCCCTATATATCCATTAAGGCCCAATGAAACCCTTTAAAGCTCAATAGAACACCTTAAAACCCGATAGATCCATTAAGGCCCAATGAAACCATTTAAAGCACAATAGAACTCTTTAAAGCCCTATATATCCATTAAGGCCCAATGAAACCCTTTAAAGCTCAATAGAACCCCTTAAAACCCGATAGATCCATTAAGGCCCAATGAAACCATTTAAAGCACAATAGAACTCTTTAAAGCCCGATAGATCCATTAAGGGCCAATGAAACCATTTAAAGTACAATAGAACTCCTTAAGGCCCGATAGATTCATTAAGGGCCAATGAAACCATTTAAAACACAATAGAACCCCTTAAAGCCCGATAATCCATTAAGGCCCAATGAAACCATTTAAAGCACAATAGAACTCTTTAAAGCCCGATAGATCCATTAAGGGCCAATGAATCCCTTTAAAGCTCAATAGAACCCCTTAAAGCCCGATAATCCATTAAAGCCCAATGAAACCATTTAAAGCACAATAGAACTCTTTAAAGCCCTATAGATCCATTAAGGGCCAATGAAACCATTTAAAGCACAATAGAACCTATTAAAGCCCGATAATCTATTAAGGCCCAATGAAACCCATTAAAGTTCAATAGAACCCCTTAAAGCCTGATAGATCCATTGAGGCCCAATGAAACCATTTAAAGCACAATATAACTCTTTAAAGCCCTATATATCCATTAAGGCCCAATGAAACCCTTTAAAGCTCAATAGAACGCCTTAAAACCCGATAGATCCATTAAGGCCCAATGAAACCATTTAAAGCACAATAGAACTCTTTAAAGCCCGATAGATCCATTAAGGGCCAATGAAACCATTTATAGTACAATAGAACTCCTTAAGGCCCGATAGATTCATTAAGGGCCAATGAAACCATTTAAAACACAATAGAACCCCTTAAAGCCCGATAATCCATTAAGGCCCAATGAAACCATTTAAAGCACAATAGAACTCTTTAAAGCCCGATAGATCCATTAAGGGCCAATGAATCCCTTTAAAGCTCAATAGAACCCCTTAAAGCCCGATAATCCATTAAAGCCCAATGAAACCATTTAAAGCACAATAGAACTCTTTAAAGCCCTATAGATCCATTAAGGGCCAATGAAACCATTTAAAGCACAATAGAACCTATTAAAGCCCGATAATCTATTAAGGCCCAATGAAACCCATTAAAGTTCAATAGAACCCCTTAAAGCCTGATAGATCCATTGAGGCCCAATGAAACCATTTAAAGCACAATATAACTCTTTAAAGCCCTATATATCCATTAAGGCCCAATGAAACCCTTTAAAGCTCAATAGAACCCCTTAAAACCCGATAGATCCATTAAGGCCCAATGAAACCATTTAAAGCACAATAGAACTCTTTAAAGCCCGATAGATCCATTAAGGGCCAATGAAACCATTTAAAGTACAATTGAACTCCTTAAGGCCCGATAGATTCATTAAGGGCCAATGAAACCATTTAAAGCACAATAGAACCCCTTAAAGCCCGATAATCCATTAAGGCCCAATGAAACCATTTAAAGCACAATAGAACTCTTTAAAGCCCGATAGATCCATTAAGGGCCAATGAATCCCTTTAAAGCTCAATAGAACCCCTTAAAGCCCGATAATCCATTAAAGCCCAATGAAACCATTTAAAGCACAATAGAACTCTTTAAAGCCCTATAGATCCATTAAGGGCCAATGAAACCATTTAAAGCACAATAGAACCTATTAAAGCCCGATAATCCATTAAGGCCCAATGAAATCCTTTAAAGTTCAATAGAACCCCTTAAAGCCTGATAGATCCATTGAGGCCCAATGAAACCATTTAAAGCACAATATAACTCTTTAAAGCCCTATATATCCATTAAGGCCCAATGAAACCCTTTAAAGCTCAATAGAACCCCTTAAAACCCGATAGATCCATTAAGGCCCAATGAAACCATTTAAAGCACAATAGAACTCTTTAAAGCCCGATAGATCCATTAAGGGCCAATGAAACCATTTAAAGCACAATAGAACTCTTTAAAGCCCGATAGATTCATTAAGGGCCAATGAAACCATTTAAAGCACAATAGAACCCCTTAAAGCCCGATAATCCATTAAGGCCCAATGAAACCATTTAAAGCACAATAGAACTCTTTAAAGCCCGATAGATCCATTAAGGGCCAATGAAACCATTTAAAGCACAATAGAACTCTTTAAAGCCCGATAGATCCATTAAGGGCCAATGAAACCATTTAAAGCACAATAGAACCCCTTAAAGCCCGATAATCCATTAAGGCCCAATGAAACCATTTAAAGCACAATAGAACTCTTTAAAGCCCGATAGATCCATTAAGGGCCAATGAATCCCTTTAAAGCTCAATAGAACCCCTTAAAGCCCGATAATCCATTAAAGCCCAATGAAACCATTTAAAGCACAATAGAACTCTTTAAAGCCCTATAGATCCATTAAGGGCCAATGAAACCATTTAAAGCACAATAGAACCTATTAAAGCCCGATATTCCATTAAGGCCCAATGAAACCCTTTAAAGTTCAATAGAACCCCTTAAAGCCTGATAGATCCATTGAGGCCCAATGAAACCATTTAAAGCACAATATAACTCTTTAAAGCCCTATATATCCATTAAGGCCCAATGAAACCCTTTAAAGCTCAATAGAACCCCTTAAAACCCGATAGATCCATTAAGGCCCAATGAAACCATTTAAAGCACAATAGAACTCTTTAAAGCCCGATAGATCCATTAAGGGCCAATGAAACCATTTAAAGCACAATAGAACTCTTTAAAGCCCGATAGATTCATTAAGGGCCAATGAAACCATTTAAAGCACAATAGAACCCCTTAAAGCCCGATAATCCATTAAGGCCCAATGAAACCATTTAAAGCACAATAGAACTCTTTAAAGCCCGATAGATCCATTAAGGGCCAATGAATCCCTTTAAAGCTCAATAGAACCCCTTAAAGCCCGATAATCCATTAAAGCCCAATGAAACCATTTAAAGCACAATAGAACTCTTTAAAGCCCTATAGATCCATTAAGGGCCAATGAAACCATTTAAAGCACAATAGAACCTATTAAAGCCCGATAATCCATTAAGGCCCAATGAAACCCTTTAAAGTTCAATAGAACCCCTTAAAGCCTGATAGATCCATTGAGGCCCAATGAAACCATTTAAAGCACAATATAACTCTTTAAAGCCCTATATATCCATTAAGGCCCAATGAAACCCTTTAAAGCTCAATAGAACCCCTTAAAACCCGATAGATCCATTAAGGCCCAATGAAACCATTTAAAACACAATATAACTCTTTAAAGACCGATAGATCCATTAAGGGCCAATGAAACCATTTAAAGCACAATAGAACTCCTTAAAGCCCTATAGATCCATTAAGGGCCAATGAAACCATTTAAAGCACAATAGAACCTATTAAAGCCCGATAATCCATTAAGGCCCAATGAAACCCTTTAAAGTTCAATAGAACCCCTTAAAGCCTGATAGATCCATTGAGGCCCAATGAAACCATTTAAAGCACAATATAACTCTTTAAAGCCCTATATATCCATTAAGGCCCAATGAAACCCTTTAAAGCTCAATAGAACCCCTTAAAACCCGATAGATCCATTAAGGCCCAATGAAAACATTTAAAACACAATAGAACTCTTTAAAGCCCGATAGATCCATTAAGGGCCAATGAAACCATTTAAAGCACAATAGAACTCTTTAAAGCCCGATAGATCCATTAAGGGCCAATGAAACCCTTTAAAGCTCAATAGAACCCCTTAGGGCCCGATAGATACATTAAGGCCCAATGAAACCATTTAAAGCACAATAGAACTCTTTAAAGCCCTATATATCCATTAAGGCCCAATGAAACCCTTTAAAGCTCAATAGAACCCCTTAAAGCACGATAATCCATTAAAGCCCAATGAAACCATTTAAAGCACAATAGAACTCTTTAAAGCCCTATAGATCTATTAAGGGCCAATGAAACCATTTAAAGCACAATAGAACCTATTAAAGCCCGATAATCCATTAAGGCCCAATGAAACCCTTTAAAGCTCAATAGAACCCCTTAAAGCCTGATAGATCCATTGAGGCCCAATGAAACCATTTAAAGCACAATATAACTCTTTAAAGCCCTATATATCCATTAAGGCCCAATGAAACCCTTTAAAGCTCAATAGAACCCCTTAAAACCCGATAGATCCATTAAGGCCCAATGAAACCATTTAAAGCACAATAGAACTCTTTAAAGCCCGATAGATCCATTAAGGGCCAATGAAACCATTTAAAGCACAATAGAACTCTTTAAAGCCCGATAGATTCATTAAGGGCCAATGAAACCATTTAAAGCACAATAGAACCCCTTAAAGCCCGATAATCCATTAAGGCCCAATGAAACCATTTAAAGCACAATAGAACTCTTTAAAGCACGATAGATCCATTAAGGGCCAATGAATCCCTTTAAAGCTCAATAGAACCCCTTAAAGCCCGATAATCCATTAAAGCCCAATGAAACCATTTAAAGCACAATAGAACTCTTTAAAGCCCTATAGATCCATTAAGGGCCAATGAAACCATTTAAAGCACAATAGAACCTATTAAAGCCCGATAATCCATTAAGGCCCAATGAAACCCTTTAAAGCTCAATAGAACCCCTTAAAGCCCGATAATCCATTAAAGCCCAATGAAACCATTTAAAGCACAATAGAACTCTTTAAAGCCCTATAGATCCATTAAGGGCCAATGAAACCATTTAAAGCACAATAGAACCTATTAAAGCCCGATAATCCATTAAGGCCCAATGAAACCCTTTAAAGTTCAATAGAACCCCTTAAAGCCTGATAGATCCATTGAGGCCCAATGAAACCATTTAAAGCACAATATAACTCTTTAAAGCCCTATATATCCATTAAGGCCCAATGAAACCCTTTAAAGCTCAATAGAACCCCTTAAAACCCGATAGATCCATTAAGGCCCAATGAAACCATTTAAAACACAATAGAACTCTTTAAAGCCCGATAGATCCATTAAGGGCCAATGAAACCATTTAAAGCACAATAGAACTCTTTAAAGCCCGATAGATCCATTAAGGGCCAATGAAACCCTTTAAAGCTCAATAGAACCCCTTAGGGCCCGATAGATACATTAAGGCCCAATGAAACCATTTAAAGCACAATAGAACTCTTTAAAGCCCTATATATCCATTAAGGCCCAATGAAACCCTTTAAAGCTCAATAGAACCCCTTAAAACCCGATAGATCCATTAAGGCCCAATGAAACCATTTAAAGCACAATAGAACTCTTTAAAGCCCGATAGATCTATTAAGGGCCAATGAAACCATTTAAAGCACAATAGAACCCCTTAAAGCTCGATAATCCATTAAGGCCCAATGAAACCATTTAAAGCACAATAGAACTCTTTAAAGCCCGATAGATCCATTAAGGGCCAATGAATCCCTTTAAAGCTCAATAGAACCCCTTAAAGCCCGATAATCCATTAAAGCCCAATGAAACCATTTAAAGCACAATAGAACTCTTTAAAGCCCTATAGATCCATTAAGGGCCAATGAAACCATTTAAAGCACAATAGAACCTATTAAAGCCCGATAATCCATTAAGGCCCAATGAAACCCTTTAAAGTTCAATAGAACCCCTTAAAGCCTGATAGATCCATTGAGGCCCAATGAAACCATTTAAAGCACAATATAACTCTTTAAAGCCCTATATATCCATTAAGGCCCAATGAAACCCTTTAAAGCTCAATAGAACCCCTTAAAACCCGATAGATCCATTAAGGCCAATTGAAACCATTTAAAACACAATATAACTCTTTAAAGACCGATAGATCCATTAAGGGCCAATGAAACCATTTAAAGCACAATAGAACTCCTTAAAGCCCTATAGATCCATTAAGGGCCAATGAAACCATTTAAAGCACAATAGAACCTATTAAAGCCTGATAATCCATTAAGGCCCAATGAAACCCTTTAAAGTTCAATAGAACCCCTTAAAGCCTGATAGATCCATTGAGGCCCAATGAAACCATTTAAAGCACAATATAACTCTTTAAGTCCCTATATATCCATTAAGGCCCAATGAAACCCTTTAAAGCTCAATAGAACCCCTTAAAACCCGATAGATCCATTAAGGCCCAATGAAACCATTTAAAACACAATAGAACTCTTTAAAGCCCGATAGATCCATTAAGGGCCAATGAAACCATTTAAAGCACAATAGAACTCTTTAAAGCCCGATAGATCCATTAAGGGCCAATGAAACCCTTTAAAGCTCAATAGAACCCCTTAGGGCCCGATAGATACATTAAGGCCCAATGAAACCATTTAAAGCACAATAGAACTCTTTAAAGCCCTATATATCCATTAAGGCCCAATGAAACCCTTTAAAGCTCAATAGAACCCCTTAAAGCACGATAATCCATTAAAGCCCAATGAAACCATTTAAAGCACAATAGAACTCTTTAAAGCCCTATAGATCTATTAAGGGCCAATGAAACCATTTAAAGCACAATAGAACCTATTAAAGCCCGATAATCCATTAAGGCCCAATGAAACCCTTTAAAGCTCAATAGAACCCCTTAAAGCCTGATAGATCCATTGAGGCCCAATGAAACCATTTAAAGCACAATATAACTCTTTAAAGCCCTATATATCCATTAAGGCCCAATGAAACCCTTTAAAGCTCAATAGAACCCCTTAAAACCCGATAGATCCATTAAGGCCCAATGAAACCATTTAAAGCACAATAGAACTCTTTAAAGCCCGATAGATCCATTAAGGGCCAATGAAACCATTTAAAGCACAATAGAACTCTTTAAAGCCCGATAGATTCATTAAGGGCCAATGAAACCATTTAAAGCACAATAGAACCCCTTAAAGCCCGATAATCCATTAAGGCCCAATGAAACCATTTAAAGCACAATAGAACTCTTTAAAGCACGATAGATCCATTAAGGGCCAATGAATCCCTTTAAAGCTCAATAGAACCCCTTAAAGCCCGATAATCCATTAAAGCCCAATGAAACCATTTAAAGCACAATAGAACTCTTTAAAGCCCTATAGATCCATTAAGGGCCAATGAAACCATTTAAAGCACAATAGAACCTATTAAAGCCCGATAATCCATTAAGGCCCAATGAAACCCTTTAAAGTTCAATAGAACCCCTTAAAGCCTGATAGATCCATTGAGGCCCAATGAAACCATTTAAAGCACAATATAACTCTTTAAATCCCTATATATCCATTAAGGCCCAATGAAACCCTTTAAAGCTCAATAGAACCCCTTAAAACCCGATAGATCCATTAAGGCCCAATGAAACCATTTAAAACACAATATAACTCTTTAAAGACCGATAGATCCATTAAGGGCCAATGAAACCATTTAAAGCACAATAGAACTCTTTAAAGCCCGATAGATTCATTAAGGGCCAATGAAACCATTTAAAGCACAATAGAACCCCTTAAAGCCCGATAGATCCATTAAGTCCCAATGAAACCTTTTAAAGCACAATAGAATTCTTTAAAGCCCGATAGATCCATTAAGGGCCAATGAAACCCTTTAAAGCTCAATAGAATCTCTTAGGGCCCGATAGATACATTAAGGCCCAATGAAATCATTTAAAGCACAATAGAACTCTTTAAAGCCCTATATATCCATTAAGGCCCAATGAAACCCTTTAAAGCTCAATAGAACCCCTTAAAACCCGATAGATCCATTAAGGCCCAATGAAACCATTTAAAGCACAATGCAACTCTTTAAAGCCCGATAGATCCATTAAGGGCCAATGAAACCATTTAAAGCAAAATAGAACCCCTTAAAGCCCGATAATCCATTAAGGCCCAATGAAACCATTTAAAGCACAATAGAACTCTTTAAAGCCCAATAGATCCATTAAGGGCCAATGAATCCCTTTAAAGCTCAATAGAACCCCTTAAAGCCCGATAATCCATTAAAGCCCAATGAAACCATTTAAAGCACAATAGAACTCTTTAAAGCCCTATAGATCCATTAAGGGCCAATGAAACCGTTTAAAGCACAATAGAACCTATTAAAGCCCGATAATCCATTAAGGCCCAATGAAACCCTTTAAAGTTCAATAGAACCCCTTAAAGCCTGATAGATCCATTGAGGCCCAATGAAACCATTTAAAGCACAATATAACTCTTTAAAGCCCTATATATCCATTAAGGCCCAATGAAACCCTTTAAAGCTCAATAGAACCCCTTAAAACCCGATAGATCCATTAAGGACCAATGAAACCATTTAAAGCACAATAGAACTCTTTAAAGCCCGATAGATCCATTAAGGGCCAATGAAACCATTTAAAGCACAATAGAACTCTTTAAAGCCCGATAGATTCATTAAGGGCCAATGAAACCATTTAAAGCACAATAGAACCCCTTAAAGCCCGATAGATCCATTAAGTCCCAATGAAACCTTTTAAAGCACAATAGAATTCTTTAAAGCCCGATAGATCCATTAAGGGCCAATGAAACCCTTTAAAGCTCAATAGAACCCCTTAGGGCCCGATAGATACATTAAGGCCCAATGAAACCATTTAAAGCACAATAGAACTCTTTAAAGCCCGATAGATCAATTAAGGGCCAATGAATCCCTTTAAAGCTCAATAGAACCCCTTAAAGCCCGATAATCCATTAAAGCCCAATGAAACCATTTAAAGCACAATAGAACTCTTTAAAGCCCTATAGATCCATTAAGGGCCAATGAAACCATTTAAAGCACAATAGAACCTATTAAAGCCCGATAATCCATTAAGGCCCAATGAAACCCTTTAAAGTTCAATAGAACCCCTTAAAGCCTGATAGATCCATTGAGGCCCAATGAAACCATTTAAAGCACAATATAACTCTTTAAAGCCCTATATATCCATTAAGGCCCAATGAAACCCTTTAAAGCTCAATAGAACCCCTTAAAACCCGATAGATCCATTAAGGCCCAATGAAACCATTTAAAGCACAATAGAACTCTTTAAAGCCCGATAGATCCATTAAGGGCCAATGAAACCATTTAAAGCACAATAGAACTCTTTAAAGCCCGATAGATTCATTAAGGGCCAATGAAACCATTTAAAGCACAATAGAACCCCTTAAAGCCCGATAGATCCATTAAGTCCCAATGAAACCTTTTAAAGCACAATAGAATTCTTTAAAGCCCGATAGATCCATTAAGGGCCAATGAAACCCTTTAAAGCTCAATAGAACCCCTTAGGGCCCGATAGATACATTAAGGCCCAATGAAACCATTTAAAGCACAATAGAACTCTTTAAAGCCCGATAGATCAATTAAGGGCCAATGAATCCCTTTAAAGCTCAATAGAACCCCTTAAAGCCCGATAATCCATTAAAGCCCAATGAAACCATTTAAAGCACAATAGAACTCTTTAAAGCCCTATAGATCCATTAAGGGCCAATGAAACCATTTAAAGCACAATAGAACCTATTAAAGCCCGATAATCCATTAAGGCCCAATGAAACCCTTTAAAGTTCAATAGAACCCCTTAAAGCCTGATAGATCCATTGAGGCCCAATGAAACCATTTAAAGCACAATATAACTCTTTAAAGCCCTATATATCCATTAAGGCCCAATGAAACCCTTTAAAGCTCAATAGAACCCCTTAAAACCCGATAGATCCATTAAGGCCCAATGAAACCATTTAAAGCACAATAGAACTCTTTAAAGCCCGATAGATCCATTAAGGGCCAATGAAACCATTTAAAGCACGATAGAACTCTTTAAAGCCCGATAGATTCATTAAGGGCCAATGAAACCATTTAAAGCACAATAGAACCCCTTAAAGCCCGATAATCCATTAAGGCCCAATGAAACCATTTAAAGCACAATAGAACTCTTTAAAGCCCGATAAATCCATTAAGGGCCAATGAATCCCTTTAAAGCTCAATAGAACCCCTTAAAGCCCGATAATCCATTAAAGCCCAATGAAACCATTTAAAACACAATAGAACTCTTTAAAGCCCTATAGATCCATTAAGGGCCAATGAAACCATTTAAAGCACAATAGAACCTATTAAAGCCCGATAATCCATTAAGGCCCAATGAAACCCTTTAAAGTTCAATAGAACCCCTTAAAGCCTGATAGATCCATTGAGGCCCAATGAAACCATTTAAAGCACAATATAACTCTTTAAAGCCCTATATATCCATTAAGGCCCAATGAAACCCTTTAAAGCTCAATAGAACCCCTTAAAACCCGATAGATCCATTAAGGCCCAATGAAACCATTTAAAGCACAATAGAACTCTTTAAAGCCCGATAGATCCATTAAGGGCCAATGAAACCATTTAAAGCACAATAGAACTCTTTAAAGCCCGATAGATTCATTAAGGGCCAATGAAACCATTTAAAGCACAATAGAACCCCTTAAAGCCCGATAGATCCATTAAGTCCCAATGAAACCTTTTAAAGCACAATAGAATTCTTTAAAGCCCGATAGATCCATTAAGGGCCAATGAAACCCTTTAAAGCTCAATAGAACCCCTTAGGGCCCGATAGATACATTAAGGCCCAATGAAACCATTTAAAGCACAATAGAACTCTTTAAAGCCCGATAGATCAATTAAGGGCCAATGAATCCCTTTAAAGCTCAATAGAACCCCTTAAAGCCCGATAATCCATTAAAGCCCAATGAAACCATTTAAAGCACAATAGAACTCTTTAAAGCCCTATAGATCCATTAAGGGCCAATGAAACCATTTAAAGCACAATATAACCTATTAAAGCCCGATAATCCATTAAGGCCCAATGAAACCCTTTAAAGTTCAATAGAACCCCTTAAAGCCTGATAGATCCATTGAGGCCCAATGAAACCATTTAAAGCACAATATAATTCTTTAAAGCCCTATATATCCATTAAGGCCCAATGAAACCCTTTAAAGCTCAATAGAACCCCTTAAAACCCGATAGATCCATTAAGGCCCAATGAAACCATTTAAAGCACAATAGAACTCTTTAAAGCCCGATAGATCCATTAAGGGCCAATGAAACCATTTAAAGCACAATAGAACTCTTTAAAGCCCGATAGATTCATTAAGGGCCAATGAAACCATTTAAAGCACAATAGAACCCCTTAAAGCCCGATAATCCATTAAGGCCCAATGAAACCATTTAAAGCACAATAGAACTCTTTAAAGCCCGATAGATCCATTAAGGGCCAATGAATCCCTTTAAAGCTCAATAGAACCCCTTAAAGCCCGATAATCCATTAAAGCCCAATGAAACCATTTAAAACACAATAGAACTCTTTAAAGTCCTATAGATCCATTAAGGGCCAATGAAACCATTTAAAGCACAATAGAACCTATTAAAGCCCGATAATCCATTAAGGCCCAATGAAACCCTTTAAAGTTCAATAGAACCCTTTAAAGCCTGATAGATCCATTGAGGCCCAATGAAACCATTTAAAGCACAATATAACTCTTTAAAGCCCTATATATCCATTAAGGCCCAATGAAACCCTTTAAAGCTCAATAGAACCCCTTAAAACCCGATAGATCCATTAAGGCCCAATGAAACCATTTAAAACACAATAGAACTCTTTAAAGCCCGATAGATCCATTAAAGGCCAATGAAACCATTTAAAGCACAATAGAACTCTTTAAAGCCCGATAGCTTCATTAAGGGCCAATGAAACCATTTAAAGCACAATAGAACCCCTTAAAGCCCGATAGATCCATTAAGTCCCAATGAAACCTTTTAAAGCACAATAGATTCTTTAAAGCCCGATAGATCCATTAAGGGCCAATGAAACCCTTTAAAGCTCAATAGAATCCCTTAGGGCCCGATAGATACTTTAAGGCCCAATGAAATCATTTAAAGCACAATAGAACTCTTTAAAGCCCTATATATCCATTAAGGCCCTATGAAACCCTTTAAAGCTCAATAGAACCCCTTAAAACCCGATAGATCCATTAAGGCCCAATGAAACCATTTAAAGCACAATAGAACTCTTTAAAGCCCGATAGATCCATTAAGGGCCAATGAAACCATTTAAAGCACAATAGAACCCCTTAAAGCCCGATAATCCATTAAGGCCCAATGAAACCATTTAAAGCACAATAGAACTCTTTAAAGCCCGATAGATCCATTAAGGGCCAATGAATCCCTTTAAAGCTCAATAGAACCCCTTAAAGCCCGATAATCCATTAAAGCCCAATGAAACCATTTAAAGCACAATAGAACTCTTTAAAGCCCTATAGATCCATTAAGGGCCAATGAAACCATTTAAAGCACAATAGAACCTATTAAAGCCCGATAATCCATTAAGGCCCAATGAAATCCTTTAAAGTTCAATAGAACCCCTTAAATCCTGATAGATCCATTGAGGCCCAATGAAACCATTTAAAGCACAATATAACTCTTTAAAGCCCTATATATCCATTAAGGCCCAATGAAACCCTTTAAAGCTCAATAGAACCCCTTAAAACCCGATAGATCCATTAAGGCCCAATGAAACCATTTAAAGCACAATAGAACTCTTTAAAGCCCGATAGATCCATTAAGGGCCAATGAAACCATTTAAAGCACAATAGAACTCTTTAAAGCCCGATAGATTCATTAAGGGCCAATGAAACCATTTAAAGCACAATAGAACCCCTTAAAGCCCGATAGATCCATTAAGTCCCAATGAAACCTTTTAAAGCACAATAGAATTCTTTAAAACCCGATAGATCCATTAAGGGCCAATGAAACCCTTTAAAGCTCAATAGAACCCCTTAGGGCCCGATAGATACATTAAGGCCCAATGAAACCATTTAAAGCACAATAGAACTCTTTAAAGCCCTATATATCCATTAAGGCCCAATGAAACCCTTTAAAGCTCAATAGAACCCCTTAAAACCCGATAGATCCATTAAGTCCCAATGAAACCATTTAAAGCACAATAGAACCCCTTAAAGCCCGATAGATCCATTAAGTCCCAATGAAACCCTTTAAAGCTCAATAGAACCCCTTAAAACCCGATAGATCCATCAAGTCCCAATGAAACCAATTAAAGCACAATAGAACCCCTTAGGGCCCGATAGATACATTAAGGCCCAATGAAACCATTTAAAGCTCAATAGAACCCCTTAAAACCCGATAGATCCATTAAGGCCCAATGAAACCATTTAAAGCAGACTAGAACTCTTTAAAGCCCTATAGATCCATTAAGGCCCAATGAAACCCTTTAAAGTTCAATAGAACCCCTTAAAGCCCGATAGATCCATTGAGGCCCAATGAAACCATTTAAAGCACAATAGAACTCTTTAAAGACCTATATATCCATTAAGGCCCAATGAAACCCTTTAAAGCTCAATAAAACCCCTTAAAACCCGATAGATCTATCAAGGCCCAATGAAACCATTTAAAGCACAATAAAACTCTTTAAAGCCCGATAGATCCACTAAGGGCCAATGAAACCCTTTAAAGCTCAATAGAACCTCTTAGAACCCGATAGATCCATTAAGGCCCAATGAAACCATTTAAAGCACAATAGAACTCTTTAAAGCCCGATAGATCCATTAAGGGCCAATGAAACCATTTAAAGCACAATAGAACCTATTAAAGCCCGATAATCCATTAAAGCCCAATGAAACCATTTAAAGCACAATAGAACTCTTTAAATCCCGATAGATCCATTAAGGGCCAATGAAACCCTTTAAAGCTCAATAGAACCCCTTAGGGCTCGATAGATCCATTAAGGCCCAATGAAACCATTTAAAGCACAATAGAACTCTTTAAAGCCCTATATATCCATTAAGGCCCAATGAAACCCTTTAAAGCTCAATAGAACCCCTTAAAACCCGATAGATCCATTAAGGCCCAATGAAACCATTTAAAACACAATAGAACTCTTTAAAGCCCTATAGATCCATTAAGGCCCAATGAAACCCTTTAAAGCACAATAGAACCCCTTAAAGCCCGATAATCCATTAAGGCCCAATGAAACCATTTAAAGCACAATAGAACTCTTTAAAGGCCGATAGATCCATTAAGGGCCAATGAAACCCTTTAAAGCTCAATAGAACCCCTTAAAACCCGATAGATCCATTAAGGCCCAATGAAACCATTTAAAGCACAATAGAACTCTTTAAAGCCCGATAGATCCATTAAGGGCCAATGAAACCATTTAAAGCACAATAGAACCCCTTAAAGCCCGATAATCTATTAAGGCCCAATGAAACCATTTAAAGCACAATAGAACTCTTTAAAGCCCGATAGATCCATTAAGGGCCAATGAATCCCTTTAAAGCTCAATAGAACCCCTTAAAGCCCGATAATCCATTAAAGCCCAATGAAACCATTTAAAGCACAATAGAACTCTTTAAAGCCCTATAGATCCATTAAGGGCCAATGAAACCATTTAAAGCACAATAGAACCTATTAAAGCCCGATAATCCATTAAGGCCCAATGAAACCCTTTAAAGTTCAATAGAAACCCCTTAAAGCCTGATAGATCCATTAAGGCCCAATGAAACCATTTAAAGCACAATATAACTCTTTAAAGCCCTATATATCCATTAAGGCCTAATGAAACCCTTTAAAGCTCAATAGAACCCCTTAAAACCCGATAGATCCATTAAGGCCCAATGAAACCATTTAAAGCACAATAGAACTCTTTAAAGCCCGATAGATCCATTAAGGGCCAATGAAACCATTTAAAGCACAATAGAACTCTTTAAAGCCCGATAGATTCATTAAGGGCCAATGAAACCATTTAAAGCACAATAGAACCCCTTAAAGCCCGATAGATCCATTAAGTCCCAATGAAACCTTTTAAAGCACAATAGAATTCTTTAAATCCCGATAGATCCATTAAGGGCCAATGAAACCCTTTAAAGCTCAATAGAACCGCTTAGGGCCCGATAGATACATTAAGGCCCAATGAAACCATTTAAAGCACAATAGAACTCTTTAAATCCCTATATATCCATTAAGGCCCAATGAAACCCTTTAAAGCTCAATAGAACCCCTTAAAACCCGATAGATCCATTAAGTCCCAATGAAACCATTTAAAGCACAATAGAACTCTTTAAAGCCCTATATATCCGTTAAGGCCCAATGAAACCCTTTAAAGCTCAATAGAACCCCTTAAAACCCGATAGATCCATTAAGTCCCAATGAAACCATTTAAAGCACAATAGAACTCTTTAAGCCCGATAGATCCATTAAGGGCCAATGAAACCCTTTAAAGCTCAATAGAACCCCTTAAAACCCGATAGATCCATTAAGGCCCAATGAAACCATTTAAAGCAGACTAGAACTCTTTAAAGCCCTATAGATCCATTAAGGCCCAATGAAACCCTTTAAAGTTCAATAGAACCCCTTAAAGCCCGATAGATCCATTGAGGCCCAATGAAACCATTTAAAGCACAATAGAACTCTTTAAAGCCCTATATATCCATTAAGGCCCAATGAAACCCTTTAAAGCTCAATAGAACCCCTTAAAACCCGATAGATCTATCAAGGCCCAATGAAACCATTTAAAGCACAATAGAACTCTTTAAAGCCCGATAGATCCACTAAGGGCCAATGAAACCCTTTAAAGCTCAATAGAACCTCTTAAAACTCGATAGATCCATTAAGGCCCAATGAAACCATTTAAAGCACAATAGAACTCTTTAAAGCCCGATAGATCCATTAAGGGCCAATGAAACCATTTAAAGCCCGATAGATCCATTAAGGGCACAATAGAACCCCTTAAAGCCCGATAATCCATTATAGCCCAATGAAACCATTTAAAGCACAATAAAACTCTTTAAATCCCGATAGATCTATTAAGGGCCAATGAAACCCTTTAAAGCTCAATAGAACCCCTTAGGGCTCGATAGATCCATTAAGGCCCAATGAAACCATTTAAAGCACAATAGAACTCTTTCAAGCCCTATAGATCCATTAAGGCCCAATGAAACCCTTTAAAGTTCAAAAGAACCCCTTAAAGCCCGATAGATCAATTGAGGCCCAATGAAACCATTTAAAGCACAATAGAACTCTTTAAAGCCCTATATATCTATTAAGGCCCAATGAAACCCTTTAAAGCTCAATAGAACCCCTTAAAACCCGAGAGATCCATTAAGGCCCAATGAAACTATTTAAAGCATAATAGAACTCTTTAAAGCCCGATAGATCCATTAAGGGCCAATGAAACCCTTTAAAGCTCAATAGAACCTCTTAAAACTCGATAGATCCATTAAGGCCCAATGAAACCATTTAAAGCACAATAGAACTCTTTAAAGCCCGATAGATCCATTAAGGGCCAATGAAACCATTTAAAGCACAATAGAACCTATTAAAGCCCGATAATCCATTAAAGCCCAATGAAACCATTTAAAGCACAATAGAACTCTTTAAATCCCGATAGATCCATTAAGGGCCAATGAAACCCTTTAAAACTCAATAGAACCCCTTAGGGCTCGATAGATCCATTAAGGCCCAATGAAACCATTTAAAGCACAATAGAACTCTTTAAAGCCCTATATATCCATTAAGGCCCAATGAAACCCTTTAAAGCTCAATAGAACCCCTTAAAACCCGATAGATCCATTAAGGCCCAATGAAACCATTTAAAGCACAATAAAACTTTTTAAATCCCGATAGATCTATTAAGGCCCAATGAAACCATTTAAAGCACAATAGAACTCTTTAAAGCCCGATAGATCCATTAAGGGCCAATGAATCCCTTTAAAGCTCAATAGAACCCCTTAAAGCCCGATAATCCATTAAAGCCCAATGAAACCATATAAAGCACAATAGAACTCTTTAAAGCCCTATAGATCCATTAAGGGCCAATGAAACCATTTAAAGCACAATATAACCTATTAAAGCCCGATAATCCATTAAGGCCCAATGAAACCCTTTAAAGTTCAATAGAACCCCTTAAAGCCTGATAGATCCATTGAGGCCCAATGAAACCATTTAAAGCACAATATAACTCTTTAAAGCCCTATATATCCATTAAGGCCCAATGAAACCCTTTAAAGCTCAATAGAACCCCTTAAAACCCGATAGATCCATTAAGGCCCAATGAAACCATTTAAAGCACAATAGAACTCTTTAAAGCCCGATAGATCCATTAAGGGCCAATGAAACCATTTAAAGCACAATAGAACTCTTTAAAGCCCGATAGATTCATTAAGGGCCAATGAAACCATTTAAAGCACAATAGAACCCCTTAAAGCCCGATAGATCCATTAAGTCCCAATGAAACCTTTTAAAGCACAATAGAATTCTTTAAAGCCCGATAGATCCATTAAGGGCCAATGAAACCCTTTAAAGCTCAATAGAACCCCTTAGGGCCCGATAGATACATTAAGGCCCAATGAAACCATTTAAAGCACAATAGAACTCTTTAAAGCCCTATATATCCATTAAGGCCCAATGAAACCCTTTAAAGCTCAATAGAACCCCTTGAAACCCGATAGATCCATTAAGTCCCAATGAAACCATTTAAAGCACAATAGAACTCTTTAAAGCCTTATATATCCGTTAAGTCCCAATGAAACCCTTTAAAGCTCAATAGAACCCCTTAAAACCCGATAGATCCATTAAGTCCCAATGAAACCATTTAAAGCACAATAGAACTCTTTAAGGCCAATAGATCCATTAAGGGCCAATGAAACCCTTTAAAGCTCAATAGAACCCCTTAAAACCCGATAGATCCATTAAGGCCCAATGAAACCATTTAAAGAACAATAGAACTCTTTAAAGCCCTATATATCCATTAAGGCCCAATGAAACCCTTTAAAGCTCAATAGAACCCCTTAGGGTCCGATAGATCCATTAACGCCCGATAGATCCATTAAGGCCCAATGAAACCATTTAAAGCACACTAGAACTCTTTAAAGCCCTATAGATCCATTAAGGCCCAATGAAACCCTTTAAAGTTCAATAGAACCCCTTAAAGCCCGATAGATCCATTGAGGCCCAATGAAACCATTTAAAGCACAATAGAACTCTTTAAAGCCCTATATATCCATTAAGGCCCAATGAACCCTTTAAAGCTCAATAGAACCCCTTAAAACCCGATAGATCCATTAAGGCCCAATGAAACCATTTAAAGCACAATAGAACTCTTTAAAGCCCGATAGATCCATTAAGGGCCAATGAAACCATTTAAAGCACAATAGAACCCCTTAAAGCCCGATAATCCATTAAGGCCCAATGAAACCATTTAAAGCACAATAGAACTCTTTAAAGCCCGATAGATCCATTAAGGGCCAATGAATCCCTTTAAAGCTCAATAGAACCCCTTAAAGCCCGATAATCCATTAAAGCCCAATGAAACCATTTAAAGCACAATAGAACTCTTTAAAGCCCTATAGATCCATTAAGGGCCAATGAAACCATTTAAAGCACAATAGAACCTATTAAAGCCCGATAATCCATTAAGGCCCAATGAAACCCTTTAAAGTTCAATAGAACCCCTTAAAGCCTGATAGATCCATTGAGGCCCAATGAAACCATTTAAAGCACAATATAACTCTTTAATGCCCTATATATCCATTAAGGGCCAATGAAACCATTTAAAGCACAATAGAACATATTAAAGCCCGATAATCCATTAAAGCCCAATGAAACCATTTAAAGCACAATAGAACTCTTTAAATCCCGATAGATCTATTAAGGGCCAATGAAACCCTTTAAAGCTCAATAGAACCCCTTAGGGCTCGATAGATCCATTAAGGCCCAATGAAACCATTTAAAGCACAATAGAACTCTTTAAAGCCCTATAGATCCATTAAGGCCCAATGAAACCCTTTAAAGTTCAAAAGAACCCCTTAAAGCCCGATAGATCAATTGAGGCCCAATGAAACCATTTAAAGCACAATAGAACTCTTTAAAGCCCTATATATCCATTAAGGCCCAATGAAACACTTTAAAGCTCAATAGAACCCCTTAAAACCTGAGAGATCCATTAAGGCCCAATGAAACTATTTAAAGCATAATAGAACTCTTTAAAGCCCGATAGATCCATTAAGGGCCAATGAAACCCTTTAAAGCTCAATAGAACCTCTTAAAACTCGATAGATCCATTAAGGCCCAATGAAACCATTTAAAGCACAATAGAACTCTTTAAAGCCCGATAGATCCATTAAGGGCCAATGAAACCATTTAAAGCACAATAGAACCTATTAAAGCCCGATAATCCATTAAAGCCCAATGAAACCATTTAAAGCACAATAGAACTCTTTAAATCCCGATAGATCCATTAAGGGCCAATGAAACCCTTTAAAGCTCAATAGAACCCCTTAGGGCTCGATAGATCCATTAAGGACCAATGAAACCATTTAAAGCACAATAGAACTCTTTAAAGCCCTATAAATCCATTAAGGCCCAATGAAACCCTTTAAAGCTCAATAGAACCCCTTAAAACCCGATAGATCCATTAAGGCCCAATGAAACCATTTAAAGCACAATAGAACTCTTTAAAGCCCGATAGATCCATTAAAGGCCAATGAAACCCTTTAAAGCTCAATAGAACCCCTTAAAACCCGATAGATCCATTAAGGCCCAATGAAACCATTTAAAGCACAATAGAACTCTTTAAAGCCCTATATATCCATTAAGGCCCAATGAAACCCTTTAAAGCACAATAGAACCCCTTAAAACCCGATAGATCCATTAAGGCCCAATAAAACTATTTAAAGCATAATAGAACTCTTTAAAGCCCGATAGATCCATTAAGGGCCAATGAAACCCTTTAAAGCTCAATAGAACCCCTTAAAGCACGATAGATCCATTAAAGCCCAATGAAACCATTTAAAGCATAATAGAACTCTTTAAAGCCCGATAGATCCATTAAGGGCCAATGAAACCCTTTAAAGCTCAATAGAACCCCTTAGGGCCCGATAGATCCATTAAGGCCCAATGAAACCATTTAAAGCACAATAGAACTCTTTAAATCCCGATAGATCTATTAAGGCCCAATGAAACCATTTAAAGCACAATAGAACTCTTTAAAGTCGATAGATCCATTAACGCCCAATGAAACCCTTTAAAGCTCAATAAAATCCCTTAAAGCCCGATAGATCCATTAAGACCCAATGAAACCATTTAAAGCACAATAGAACTCTTTAAATACGATAGATCCATTAAGCCCCAATGAAACCCTTTAAAGCTCAATAGAACCCCTTAAAGCCCGATAGATCCATTAAAGCCCAATGAAACCATTTAAAGCACAATAGAACTCTTTAAAGCCTGATAGATCCACTAAGGGCCAATGAAACCCTTTAAAGCTCAATAGAACCCGTTAAGGCCCGATAGATGCATTAAGGCCCAATGAAACCATTTAAAGCACAATAGAACTCTTTAAATCCCGATAGATCTATTAAGGCCCAATGAAACCATTTAAAGCACAATAGAACCCCTTAAAGCCCGATAATCCATTAAAGCCCAATGAAACCATTTAAAGTACAATAGAACTCTTTAAAGCCCGATAGATCCATTAAGGGCCAATGAAACCCTTTAAAGTTCAATAGAACCCCTTAAAACCCGATAGATCCATTAAGGCCCAATGAAACCATTTAAAGCACAATAGAACTCTTTAAAGCCCGATAGATCCATTAAGGGCCAATGAAACCATTTAAAGCACAATAGAACCCCTTAAAGCCCGATAATCCATTAAAGCCCAATGAAACCATTTAAAGCACAATAGAACTCTTTAAAGCCCGATAGATCCATTAAGGGCCAATGAAACCCTTTAAAGCTCAATAGAACCCCTTAGGGTCCGATAGATCCATTAAGGCCCGGTAGATCCATTAAGGCCCAATGAAACCATTTAAAGCACAATAGAACTCTTTAAAGCCCTATAGATCCATTAAGGCCCAATAAAACCCTTTAAAGTTCAATAGAACCCCTTAAAACCCGATAGATCCATTAAGGCCCAATGAAACCATTTAAAGCACAATAGAACTCTTTAAAACCCTATATATCCATTAAGGCCCATTGAAACCCTTTAAAGCTTAATAGAACTCTTTAAAGCCCTGTATATCCATTAAGGCCCAATGAAACCCTTTAAAGCTCAATAGAACCCCTTAAAACCCGATAGATCCATTAAGGCCCAATGAAACCATTTAAAGCACAATAGAACTCTTTAAAGCCCTATATATCCATTAAGGCCCAATGAAACCCTTTAAAGCTCAATAGAACCCCTTAAAACCTGAGAGATCCATTAAGGCCCAATGAAACTATTTAAAGCATAATAGAACTCTTTAAAGCCCGATAGATCCATTAAGGGCCAATGAAACCCTGTAAAGCTCAATAGAACCCCTTAAAGCCCGATAGATCCATTAAAGCCCAATGAAACCATTTAAAGCATAATAGAACTCTTTAAAGCCCGATAGATCCATTAAGGGCCAATGAAACCCTTTAAAGCTCAATAGAACCCCTTAGGGCCCGATAGATCCATTAAGGCCCAATGAAACCATTTAAAGCACAATAGAACTCTTTAAATCTCAATAGATCTATTAAGACCCAATGAAACCATTTAAAGCACAATAGAACTCTTTAAAGTCGATAGATCCATTAACGCCCATTGAAACCGTTTAAAGCTCAATAAAATCCCTTAAAGCCTGATAGATCCATTAAGGCCCAATGAAACCATTTAAAGCACAATAGAACTCTTTAAATACGATAGATCCATAAAGACCCAATGAAACCCTTTAAAGCTCAATAGAACCCCTTAAAGCCCGATTGATCAATTAAAGCCCAATGAAACCATTTAAAGCACAATAGAACTCTTTAAAGCTAGATAGATCCATTAAGGGCCAATGAAACCCTTTAAAGCTCAATAGAACCCCTTAAAGCCCGATAGATCCATTAAGGCCCAATGAAACCATTTAAAGCACAATAGAACTCTTTAAATCCCGATAGATCTAATAAGGCGCAATGAAACCATTTAAAGCACAATAGAACCCCTTAAAACCCGATAATCCATTAAAGCCCAATGAAACCATTTAAAGCACAATAGAACTCTTTAAAGCCCGATAGATCCATTAAGGGCCAATGAAACCCTTTAAAGTTCAATAGAACCCCTTAAAACCCGATAGATCCATTAAGGCCCAATGAAACCATTTAAAGCACAATAGAACTCTTTAAAGCCCGATAGATCCATTAAGGGCCAATGAAACCATTTAAAGCACAATAGAACCCCTTAAAGCCCGATAATCCATTAAAGCCCAATGAAACCATTTAAAGCACAATAGAACTCTTTAAAGCCCGATAGATCCATTAAGGGCCAATGAAACCCTTTAAAGCTCAATAGAACCCCTTAGGGTCCGATAGATCCATTAAGGCCCGATAGATCCATTAAGGCCCAATGAAACCATTTAAAGCACAATAGAACTCTTTATAGCCCTATAGATCCATTAAGGCCCAATAAAACCCTTTAAAGTTCAATAGAACCCCTTAAATCCCGATAGATCCATTGAGGCCCAATGAAACTATTAAAAGCACAATATAACTCCTTAAAGCCCTATATATCCATTAAGGCCCAATGAAACCCTTTAAAACTCAATAAAACCCCTTAAAACCCGATAGATCCGTTAAGGCCCAATGAAACCATTTAAAGCACAAAAGAACTCTTTAAAGCCCGATAGATCCATTAAGGGCCAATGAAACCCTTTAAAGCTCAATAGAACCTCTTAAAACCCGATAGATCCATTAAGGCCCAATGAAACCATTTAAAGCACAATAGAACTCTTTGAAGCCCGATAGATCCATTAAGGGCCAATGAAACCGTTTAAAGGACAATAGAACTCTTTAAAGCCCGATAGATCCATTAAGGGCCAATGAAACCCTTTAAAGCTCAATAAAACCCCTTAGGGTCCGATAGATCGATTAAGGCCCGATAGATCCATTAAGGCCCAATGAAACCATTTAAAGCACAATAGAACTCTTTAAAGCCCTATAGATCCATTAAGGCCCAATAAAACCCTTTAAAGTTCAACAGAACCCCTTAAAACCCGATAGATCCATTAAGGCCCAATGAAACCATTTAAAGCACAATAGAACTCTTTAAAGCCCGATAGATCCATTAAGGGCCAATGAAACCATTTAAAGCACAATAGAACTCCTTAAAGCCCGATAGATTCATTAAGGGCCAATGAAACCATTTAAAGCACAATAGAACCCCTTAAAGCCCGATAATCCATTAAGGCCCAATGAAACCATTTAAAGCACAATAGAACTCTTTAAAGCCCGATAGATCCATTAAGGGCCAATGAATCCCTTTAAAGCTCAATAGAACCCCTTAAAGCCCGATAATCCATTAAAGCCCAATGAAACCATTTAAAGCACAATAGAACTCTTTAAAGCCCGATAGATCCATTAAGGACCAATGAAACCCTTTAAAGCTCAATAGAACCCCTTAGGGTCCGATAGATCCATTAAGGCCCGATAGATCGATTAAGGCCCAATGAAACCATTTAAAGCAGACTAGAACTCTTTAAAGCCCTATAGATCCATTAAGGCCCAATGAAACCCTTTAAAGCTCATTAGAACCCTTTAAAACCCGATAGATCCATTAAGGCCCAATGAAACCATTTAAAGCACAATAGAACCCCTTAAAGCCCGATAGATCCATTAAGTCCCAATGAAACCTTTTAAAGCACAATAGAATTCTTTAAAGCCCGATAGATCCATTAAGGGCCAATGAAACCATTTAAAGCACAATAGAACCTATTAAAGCCCGATAATCCATTAAAGCCCAATGAAACCATTTAAAGCACAATAGAACTCTTTAAATCCCGATAGATCCATTAAGGGCCAATGAAACCCTTTAAAGCTCAATAGAACCCCTTAGGGCTCGATAGATCCATTAAGGCCCAATGAAACCATTTAAAGCACAATAGAACTCTTTAAAGCCCTATAGATCCATTAAGGCCCAATGAAACCCTTTAAAGTTCAAAAGAACCCCTTAAAGCCCGATAGATCCATTGAGGACCAATGAAACCATTTAAAGCACAATAGAACTCTTTAAAGCCCTATAAATCCATTAAGACCCAATGAAACCCTTTAAAGCTCAATAGAACCCCTTAAAACCCGATAGATCCATTAAGGCCCAATGAAACCATTTAAAGCACAATAGAACTCTTTAAAGCCCGATAGATCCATTAAAGGCCAATGAAACCCTTTAAAGCTCAATAGAACCCCTTAAAACCCGATAGATCCATTAAGGCCCAATGAAACCATTTAAAGCACAATAGAACTCTTTAAAGCCCTATATATCCATTAAGGCCCAATGAAACCCTTTAAAGCACAATAGAACCCCTTAAAACCAGATAGATCCATTAAGGCCCAATAAAACTATTTAAAGCATAATAGAACTCTTTAAAGCCCGATAGATCCATTAAGGGCCAATGAAACCCTTTAAAGCTCAATAGAACCCCTTAAAGCCCGATAGATCCATTAAAGCCCAATGAAACCATTTAAAGCATAATAGAACTCTTTAAAGCCCGATAGATCCATTAAGGGCCAATGAAACCCTTTAAAGCTCAATAGAACCCCTTAGGGCCCGATAGATCCATTAAGGCCCAATGAAACCATTTAAAGCACATTAGAACTCTTTAAATCCCGATAGATCTATTAAGGCCCAATGAAACCATTTAAAGCACAATAGAACTCTTTAAAGTCGATAGATCCATTAACGCCCAATGAAACCCTTTAAAGCTCAATAAAATCCCTTAAAGCCCGATAGATCCATTAAGACCCAATGAAACCATTTAAAGCACAATAGAACTCTTTAAATACGATAGATCCATTAAGCCCCAATGAAACCCTT
The DNA here is from genome assembly GCA_954870635.1 of Arctium minus. Classification (NCBI taxonomy): domain Eukaryota; kingdom Viridiplantae; phylum Streptophyta; class Magnoliopsida; order Asterales; family Asteraceae; genus Arctium; species Arctium minus. The sequence continues at coordinate 67,540,091 of OX941092.1, read as the reverse complement.
TAAAGCTCAATAGAACCCCTTAAAGCCCGATAGATCCATTAAAGCCCAATGAAACCATTTAAAGCACAATAGAACTCTTTAAAGCCTGATAGATCCACTAAGGGCCAATGAAACCCTTTAAAGCTCAATAGAACCCGTTAAGGCCCGATAGATGCATTAAGGCCCAATGAAACCATTTAAAGCACAATAGAACTCTTTAAATCCCGATAGATCTATTAAGGCCCAATGAAACCATTTAAAGCACAATAGAACCCCTTAAAGCCCGATAATCCATTAAAGCCCAATGAAACCATTTAAAGTACAATAGAACTCTTTAAAGCCCGATAGATCCATTAAGGGCCAATGAAACCCTTTAAAGTTCAATAGAACCCCTTAAAACCCGATAGATCCATTAAGGCCCAATGAAACCATTTAAAGCACAATAGAACTCTTTAAAGCCCGATAGATCCATTAAGGGCCAATGAAACCATTTAAAGCACAATAGAACCCCTTAAAGCCCGATAATCCATTAAAGCCCAATGAAACCATTTAAAGCACAATAGAACTCTTTAAATCCCGATAGATCCATTAAGGGCCAATGAAACCCTTTAAAGCTCAATAGAACCCCTTAGGGTCCGATAGATCCATTAAGGCCCGATAGATCCATTAAGGCCCAATGAAACCATTTAAAGCACAATAGAACTCTTTAAAGCCCTATAGATCCATTAAGGCCCAATAAAACCCTTTAAAGTTCAATAGAACCCCTTAAAACCCGATAGATCCATTAAGGCCCAATGAAACCATTTAAAGCACAATAGAACTCTTTAAAACCCTATATATCCATTAAGGCCCATTGAAACTCTTTAAAGCTCAATAGAACTCTTTAAAGCCCTATATATCCATTAAGGCCTAATGAAACCCTTTAAAGCTCAATAGAACCCCTTAAAACCCGATAGATCCATTAAGGCCCAATGAAACCATTTAAAGCACAATAGAACTCTTTAAAGCCCTATATATCCATTAAGGCCCAATGAAACCCTTTAAAGCTCAATAGAACCCCTTAAAACCTGAGAGATCCATTAAGGCCCAATGAAACTATTTAAAGCATAATAGAACTCTTTAAAGCCCGATAGATCCATTAAGGGCCAATGAAACCCTTTAAAGCTCAATAGAACCCCTTAAAGCCCGATAGATCCATTAAAGCCTAATGAAACCATTTAAAGCATAATAGAACTCTTTAAAGCCCGATAGATCCATTAAGGGCCAATGAAACCCTTTAAAGCTCAATAGAACCCCTTAGGGCCCGATAGATCCATTAAGGCCCAATGAAACCATTTAAAGCACAATAGAACTCTTTAAATCTCAATAGATCTATTAAGACCCAATGAAACCATTTAAAGCACAATAGAACTCTTTAAAGTCGATAGATCCATTAACGCCCATTGAAACCGTTTAAAGCTCAATAAAATCCCTTAAAGCCCGATAGATCCATTAAGGCCCAATGAAACCATTTAAAGCACAATAGAACTCTTTAAATACGATAGATCCATAAAGACCCAATGAAACCCTTTAAAGCTCAATAGAACCCCTTAAAGCCCGATTGATCCATTAAAGCCCAATGAAACCATTTAAAGCACAATAGAACTCTTTAAAGCCAGATAGATCCATTAAGGGCCAATGAAACCCTTTAAAGCTCAATAGAACCCCTTAAAGCCCGATAGATTCATTAAGGCCCAATGAAACCATTTAAAGCACAATAGAACTCTTTAAATCCCGATAGATCTAATAAGGCCCAATGAAACCATTTAAAGCACAATAGAACCCCTTAAAACCCGATAATCCATTAAAGCCCAATGAAACCATTTAAAGCACAATAGAACTCTTTAAAGCCCGATAGATCCATTAAGGGCCAATGAAACCCTTTAAAGTTCAATAGAACCCCTTAAAACCCGATAGATCCATTAAGGCCCAATGAAACCATTTAGAGCACAATAGAACTCTTTAAAGCCCGATAGATCCATTAAGGGCCAATGAAACCATTTAAAGCACAATAGAACCCCTTAAAGCCCGATAATCCATTAAAGCCCAATGAAACCATTTAAAGCACAATAGAACTCTTTAAAGCCCGATAGATCCATTAAGGGCCAATGAAACCCTTTAAAGCTCAATAGAACCCCTTAGGGTCCGATAGATCCATTAAGGCCCGATAGATCCATTAAGGCCCAATGAAACCATTTAAAGCACAATAGAACTCTTTATAGCCCTATAGATCCATTAAGGCCCAATAAAACCCTTTAAAGTTCAATAGAACCCCTTAAATCCCGATAGATCCATTGAGGCCCAATGAAACTATTTAAAGCACAGTATAACTCCTTAAAGCCCTATATATCCATTAAGGCCCAATGAAACCCTTTAAAACTCAATAAAACCCCTTAAAACCCGATAGATCCGTTAAGGCCCAATGAAACCATTTAAAGCACAAAAGAACTCTTTAAAGCCCGATAGATCCATTAAGGGCCAATGAAACCCTTTGAAGCTCAATAGAACCTCTTAAAACCCGATAGATCCATTAAGGCCCAATGAAACCATTTAAAGCACAATAGAACTCTTTAAAGCCCGATAGATCCATTAAGGGCCAATGAAACCGTTTAAAGGACAATAGAACTCTTTAAAGCCCGATAGATCCATTAAGGGCCATTGAAACCCTTTAAAGCTCAATAAAACCCCTTAGGGTCCGATAGATCGATTAAGGCCGGATAGATCCATTAAGGCCCAATGAAACCATTTAAAGCACAATAGAACTCTTTAAAGCCCTATAGATCCATTAAGGCCCAATAAAACCCTTTAAAGTTCAATAGAACCCCTTAAAACCCGATAGATCCATTAAGGCCCAATGAAACCATTTAAAGTACAATAGAACTCTTTAAAGCCCGATAGATCCATTAAGGGCCAATGAAACCATTTAAAGCACAATAGAACTCCTTAAAGCCCGATAGATTCATTAAGGGCCAATGAAACCATTTAAAGCACAATAGAACCCCTTAAAGCCCGATAATCCATTAAGGCCCAATGAAACCATTTAAAGCACAATAGAACTCTTTAAAGCCCGATAGATCCATTAAGGGCCAATGAATCCCTTTAAAGCTCAATAGAACCCCTTAAAGCCCGATAATCCATTAAAGCCCAATGAAACCATTTAAAGCACAATAGAACTCTTTAAAGCCCGATAGATCCATTAAGGACCAATGAAACCCTTTAAAGCTCAATAGAACCCCTTAGGGTCCGATAGATCCATTAAGGCCCGATAGATCCATTAAGGCCCAATGAAACCATTTAAAGCACAATAGAACTCTTTAAAGCCCTATAGATCCATTAAGGCCCAATAAAACCCTTTAAAGTTCAATAGAACCCCTTATAACCCGATAGATCCATTAAGGCCCAATGAAACCATTTAAAGCACAATAGAACTCTTTAAAGCCCTATATATCCATTAAGGCCCAATGAAACCCTTTAAAGCTCAATAGAACCCCTTAGGGTCCGATAGATCCATTAAGGCCCGATAGATCCATTAAGGCCCAATGAAACCATTTAAAGCAGACTAGAACTCTTTAAAGCCCTATAGATCCATTAAGGCCCAATGAAACCCTTTAAAGCTCATTAGAACCCTTTAAAACCCGATAGATCCATTAAGGCCCAATGAAACCATTTAAAGCACAATAGAACTCTTTAAAGCCCGATAGATCCATTAAGGCCCAATGAAACCATTTAAAGAACAATAGAACTCTTTAAAGCCCGATAGATCCATTAAGGGCCAATGAAACCCTTTAAAGCTCAATAGAACCCCTTTGGGTCCGATAGATCCATTAAGGCCCGATAGATCCATTAAGGCCCAATGAAACCATTTAAAGCACAATAGAACTATTTATAGCCCTATAGATCCATTAAGGCCCAATAAAATCCTTTAAAGTTCAATAGAACCCCTTAAATCCCGATAGATCCATTGAGGCCCAATGAAACCATTTAAAGCATAATAGAACTCCTTAAAGCCCTATATATCCATTAAGGCCCAATGAAACCCTTTAAAACTCAATAAAACCCCTTAAAACCCGATAGATCCGTTAAGGCCCAATGAAACCATTTAAAGCACAATAGAACTCTTTAAAGCCCGATAGATCCATTAAGGGCCAATGAAACCCTTTAAAGCTCAATAGAACCTCTTAAAACCCGATAGATCCATTAAGGCCCAATGAAACCATTTAAAGCACAATAGAACTCTTTAAAGCCCTATATATCCATTAAGGCCCAATAAAACCATTTAAAGCATAATAGAACTCTTTAAAGCCCAATAGATCCATTAAGGCCCAATGAAACCCTTTAAAGCTCATTAGAACCCTTTAAAACCCGATAGATCCATTAAGGCCCAATGAAACCATTTAAAGCACAATAGAACTCTTTAAAGCCCGATAGATCCATTAAGGCCCAATGAAACCATTTAAAGCACAATAGAACTCTTTAAAGCCCGATAGATCCATTAAGGACCAATGAAACCCTTTAAAGCTCAATAGAACCCCTTAGGGTCCGATAGATCCATTAAGGCCCGATAGATCCATTAAGGCCCAATGAAACCATTTAAAGCACAATAGAACTCTTTAAAGCCCTATAGATCCATTAAGGCCCAATAAAACCCTTTAAAGTTCAATAGAACCCCTTATAACCCGATAGATCCATTAAGGCCCAATGAAACCATTTAAAGCACAATAGAACTCTTTAAAGCCCTATATATCCATTAAGGCCCAATGAAACCCTTTAAAGCTCAATAGAACCCCTTAGGGTCCGATAGATCCATTAAGGCCCGATAGATCCATTAAGGCCCAATGAAACCATTTAAAGCAGACTAGAACTCTTTAAAGCCCTATAGATCCATTAAGGCCCAATGAAACCCTTTAAAGCTCATTAGAACCCTTTAAAACCCGATAGATCCATTAAGGCCCAATGAAACCATTTAAAGCACAATAGAACTCTTTAAAGCCCGATAGATCCATTAAGGCCCAATGAAACCATTTAAAGCATAATAGAACTCTTTAAAGCCCGATAGATCCATTAAGGGCCAATGAAACCCTTTAAAGCTCAATAGAACCCCTTAGGGTCCGATAGATCCATTAAGGCCCGATAGATCCATTAAGGCCCAATGAAACCATTTAAAGCACAATAGAACTCTTTATAGCCCTATAGATCCATTAAGGCCCAATAAAATCCTTTAAACTTCAATAGAACCCCTTAAATCCCGATAGATCCATTGAGGCCCAATGAAACCATTTAAAGCACAATAGAACTCCTTAAAGCCCTATATATCCATTAAGGCCCAATGAAACCCTTTAAAACTCAATAAAACCCCTTAAAACCCGATAGATCCGTTAAGGCCCAATGAAACCATTTAAAGCACAATAGAACTCTTTAAAGCCCGATAGATCCATTAAGGGCCAATGAAACCCTTTAAAGCTCAATAGAACCTCTTAAAACCCGATAGATCCATTAAGGCCCAATGAAACCATTTAAAGCACAATAGAACTCTTTAAAGCCCTATGTATCCATTAAGGCCCAATAAAACCATTTAAAGCATAATAGAACTCTTTAAAGCCCAATAGATCCATTAAGGCCCAATGAAACCCTTTAAAGCTCATTAGAACCCTTTAAAACCCGATAGATCCATTAAGGCCCAATGAAACCATTTAAAGCACAATAGAACTCTTTAAAGCCCGATAGATCCATTAAGGCCCAATGAAACCATTTAAAGCACAATAGAACTCTTTAAAGCCCGATAGATCCATTAAGGACCAATGAAACCCTTTAAAGCTCAATAGAACCCCTTAGGGTCCGATAGATCCATTAAGGCCCGATAGATCCATTAAGGCCCAATGAAACCATTTAAAGCACAATAAAACTCTTTAAAGCCCTATAGATCCATTAAGGCCCAATAAAACCCTTTAAAGTTCAATAGAACCCCTTATAACCCGATAGATCCATTAAGGCCCAATGAAACCATTTAAAGCACAATAGAACTCTTTAAAGCCCTATATATCCATTAAGGCCCAATGAAACCCTTTAAAGCTCAATAGAACCCCTTAGGGTCCGATAGATCCATTAAGGCCCGATAGATCCATTAAGGCCCAATGAAACCATTTAAAGCAGACTAGAACTCTTTAAAGCCCTATAGATCCATTAAGGCCCAATGAAACCCTTTAAAGCTCATTAGAACCCTTTAAAACCCGATAGATCCATTAAGGCCCAATGAAACCATTTAAAGCACAATAGAACTCTTTAAAGCCCGATAGATCCATTAAGGCCCAATGAAACCATTTAAAGCACAATAGAACTCTTTAAAGCCCGATAGATCCATTAAGGGCCAATGAAACCCTTTAAAGCTCAATAGAACCCCTTAGGGTCCGATAGATCCATTAAGGCCCGATAGATCCATTAAGGCCCAATGAAACCATTTAAAGCACAATAGAACTCTTTATAGCCCTATAGATCCATTAAGGCCCAATAAAATCCTTTAAAGTTCAATAGAACCCCTTAAATCCCGATAGATCCATTGAGGCCCAATGAAACCATTTAAAGCACAATAGAACTCCTTAAAGCCCTATATATCCATTAAGGCCCAATGAAACCCTTTAAAACTCAATAAAACCCCTTAAAACCCGATTGATCCGTTAAGGCCCAATGAAACCATTTAAAGCACAATAGAACTCTTTAAAGCCCGATAGATCCATTAAGGGCCAATGAAACCCTTTAAAGCTCAATAGAACCTCTTAAAACCCGATAGATCCATTAAGGCCCAATGAAACCATTTAAAGCACAATAGAACTCTTTAAAGCCCTATATATCCATTAAGGCCCAATAAAACCATTTAAAGCATAATAGAACTCTTTAAAGCCCAATAGATCCATTAAGGCCCAATGAAACCCTTTAAAGCTCATTAGAACCCTTTAAAACCCGATAGATCCATTAAGGCCCAATGAAACCATTTAAAGCACAATAGAACTCTTTAAAGCCCGATAGATCCATTAAGGGCCAATGAAACCGTTTAAAGGACAATAGAACTCTTTAAAGCCCGATAGATCCATTAAGGGCCAATGAAACCATTTAAAGCACAATAGAACTCTTTAAACCCCTATAGATCCATTAAGGCCTAATAAAACCCTTTAAAGTTCAATAGAACCCCTTAAAACCCGATAGATCCATTAAGGCCCAATGAAACCATTTAAAGCTCAATAGAACTCTTTAAAGCCCTATATATCCATTAAGGCCCAATGAAACCCTTTAAAGCTCAATAGAACCCCTTAAAACCCGATAGATCCATTAAGGCCCCATGAAACCATTTAAAGCACAATAGAACTCTTTAAAGCCCGATAGATCCATTAAGGGCCAATGAAACCCTTTAAAGCTCAATAGAACCTCTTAAAACCTGATAGATCCATTAAGGCCCAATGAAACCATTTAAAGCACAATAGAACTCTTTAAAGCCCGATAGATCCATTAAGGGCCAATGAAACCATTTAAAGCACAATAGAACCCCTTAAAGCCCGATAATCCATTAAAGCCCAATGAAACCATTTAAAGGACAATAGAACTCTTTAAAGCCCGATAGATCCATTAAGGGCCAATGAAACCCTTTAAAGCTCAATAGAACCCCTTAGGGTCCGATAGATCCATTAAGGCCCGATAGATCCATTAAGGCCCAATGAAACCATTTAAAGCACAATAGAACTCTTTAAAGCCCTATAGATCCATTAAGGCCCAATAAAACCCTTTAAAGTTCAATAGAACCCCTTAAAGCCCGATAGATCCATTGAGGCCCAATGAAACCATTTAAAGCACAATAGAACGCTTTATAGCCCTATAGATCCATTAAGGCCCAATAAAACCCTTTAAAGTTCAATAGAACCCCTTAAAGCCCGATAATCCATTAAAGCCCAATGAAACCATTTAAAGCACAATAGAACTCTTTAAAGCCCGATAGATCCATTAAGGGCCAATGAAACCCTTTAAAGCTCAATAGAACCCCTTAGGGTCCGATAGATCCATTAAGGCCCGATAGATCCATTAAGGCCCAATGAAACCATTTAAAGCACAATAGAACTCTTTATAGCCCTATAGATCCATTAAGGCCCAATAAAATCCTTTAAAGTTCAATAGAACCCCTTAAATCCCGATAGATCCATTGAGGCCCAATGAAACCATTTAAAGCACAATAGAACTCCTTAAAGCCCTATATATCCATTAAGGCCCAATGAAACCCTTTAAAACTCAATAAAACCCCTTAAAACCCGATAGATCCGTTAAGGCCCAATGAAACCATTTAAAGCACAATAGAACTCTTTAAAGCCCGATAGATCCATTAAGGGCCAATGAAACCCTTTAAAGCTCAATAGAACCTCTTAAAACCCGATAGATCCATTAAGGCCCAATGAAACCATTTAAAGCACAATAGAACTCTTTAAAGCCCTATATATCCATTAAGGCCCAATAAAACCATTTAAAGCATAATAGAACTCTTTAAAGCCCAATAGATCCATTAAGGCCCAATGAAACCCTTTAAAGCTCATTAGAACCCTTTAAAACCCGATAGATCCATTAAGGCCCAATGAAACCATTTAAAGCACAATAGAACTCTTTAAAGCCCGATAGATCCATTAAGGGCCAATGAAACCGTTTAAAGGACAATAGAACTCTTTAAAGCCCGATAGATCCATTAAGGGCCAACGAAACCATTTAAAGCACAATAGAACTCTTTAAACCCCTATAGATCCATTAAGGCCTAATAAAACCCTTTAAAGTTCAATAGAACCCCTTAAAACCCGATAGATCCATTAAGGCCCAATGAAACCATTTAAAGCACAATAGAACTCTTTAAAGCCCTATATATCCATTAAGGCCCAATGAAACCCTTTAAAGCTCAATAGAACCCCTTAAAACCCGATAGATCCATTAAGGCCCCATGAAACCATTTAAAGCACAATAGAACTCTTTAAAGCCCGATAGATCCATTAAGGGCCAATGAAACCCTTTAAAGCTCAATAGAACCTCTTAAACCTGATAGATCCATTAAGGCCCAATGAAACCATTTAAAGCACAATAGAACTCTTTAAAGCCCGATAGATCCATTAAGGGCCAATGAAACCATTTAAAGCACAATAGAACCCCTTAAAGCCCGATAATCCATTAAAGCCCAATGAAACCATTTAAAGCACAATAGAACTCTTTAAAGCCCGATAGATCCATTAAGGGCCAATGAAACCCTTTAAAGCTCAATAGAACCCCTTAGGGTCCGATAGATCCATTAAGGCCCGATAGATCCATTAAGGCCCAATGAAACCATTTAAAGCACAATAGAACTCTTTAAAGCCCTATAGATCCATTAAGGCCCAATAAAACCCATTAAAGTTCAATAGAACCCCTTAAAGCCCGATAGATCCATTGAGGCCCAATGAAACCATTTAAAGCACAATAGAACGCTTTATAGCCCTATAGATCCATTAAGGCCCAATAAAACCCTTTAAAGTTCAATAGAACCCCTTAAAGCTCGATAGATCCATTGAGGCCCAATGAAACCATTTAAAGCACAATAGAACTCTTTAAAGCCCTATATATCCATTAAGGCCCAATGAAACCCTTTAAAACTCAATACAACCCCTTAAAACCCGATAGATCCATTAAGGCCCAATGAAACCATTTAAAGCACAATAGAACTCTTTAAAGCCCGATAGATCCATTAAGGGCCAATGAAACCCTTTAAAGCTCAATAGAACCTCTTAAAACCCGATAGATCCATTAAGGCCCAATGAAACCATTTAAAGCACAATAGAACTCTTTAAAGCCCTATATACCCATTAAGGCCCAATAAAACCATTTAAAGCATAATAGAACTCTTTAAAGCCCAATAGATCCATTAAGGCCCAATGAAACCCTTTAAAGCTCATTAGAACCCTTTAAAACCCGACAGATCCATTAAGGCCCAATGAAACCATTTAAAGCACAATAGAACTCTTTAAAGCCCGATAGATCCATTAAGGCCCAATGAAACCATTTAAAGCACAATAGAACTCTTTAAAGCCCGATAGATCCATTAAGGACCAATGAAACCCTTTAAAGCTCAATAGAACCCCTTAGGGTCCGATAGATCCATTAAGGCCCGATACATCCATTAAGGCCCAATGAAACCATTTAAAGCACAATAGAACTCTTTAAAGCCCTATAGATCCATTAAGGCCCAATAAAACCCTTTAAAGTTCAATAGAACCCCTTAAAACCCGATAGATCCATTAAGGCCCAATGAAACCATTTAAAGCACAATAGAACTCTTTAAAGCCCTATATATCCATTAAGGCCCAATGAAACCCTTTAAAGCTCAATAGAACCCCTTAATACCCGATAGATCCATTAAGGCCAATGAAACCATTTAAAGCACAATAGAACTCTTTAAAGCCCGATAGATCCATTAAGGGCCAATGAAACCCTTTAAAGCTCAATAGAACCTCTTAAAACCCGATAGATCCATTAAGGCCCAATGAAACCATTTAAAGCACAATAGAACTCTTTAAAGCCCGATAGATCCATTAAGGGCCAATGAAACCCTTTAAAGCTCAATAGAACCTCTTAAAACCCGATAGATCCATTAAGGCCCAATGAAACCATTTAAAGCACAATAGAACTCTTTAAAGCCCTATATATCCATTAAGGCCCAATAAAACCATTTAAAGCATAATAGAACTCTTTAAAGCCCAATAGATCCATTAAGGCCCAATGAAACCCTTTAAAGCTCATTAGAACCCTTTAAAACCCGATAGATCCATTAAGGCCCAATGAAACCATTTAAAGCACAATAGAACTCTTTAAAGCCCGATAGATCCATTAAGGGCCAATGAAACCGTTTAAAGGACAATAGAACTCTTTAAAGCCCGATAGATCCATTAAGGGCCAATGAAACCATTTAAAGCACAATAGAACTCTTTAAACCCCTATAGATCCATTAAGGCCTAATAAAACCCTTTAAAGTTCAATAGAACCCCTTAAAACCCGATAGATCCATTAAGGCCCAATGAAACCATTTAAAGCACAATAGAACTCTTTAAAGCCCTATATATCCATTAAGGCCCAATGAAACCCTTTAAAGCTCAATAGAACCCCTTAAAACCCGATAGATCCATTGAGGCCCCATGAAACCATTTAAAGCACAATAGAACTCTTTAAAGCCCGATAGATCCATTAAGGGCCAATGAAACCCTTTAAAGCTCAATAGAACCTCTTAAAACCCGATAGATCCATTAAGGTCCAATGAAACCATTTAAAGCACAATAGAACTCTTTAAAGCCCGATAGATCCATTAAGGGCCAATGAAACCGTTTAAAGCACAATAGAACCCCTTAAAGCCCGATAATCCATTAAAGCCCAATGAAACCATTTAAAGCACAATAGAACTCTTTAAAGCCGGATAGATCCATTAAGGGCCAATGAAACCCTTTAAAGCTCAATAGAACCCCTTAGGGTCCGATAGATCCATTAAGGCCCGATAGATCCATTAAGGCCCAATGAAACCATTTAAAGCACAATAGAACTCTTTAAAGCCCTATAGATCCATTAAGGCCCAATAAAACCCTTTAAAGTTCAATAGAACCCCTTAAAGCCCGATAGATCCATTGAGGCCCAATGAAACCATTTAAAGCACAATAGAACTCTTTATAGCCCTATAGATCCATTAAGGCCCAATAAAACCCTTTAAAGTTCAATAGAACCCCTTAAAGCCCGATAGATCCATTGAGGCCCAATGAAACCATTTAAAGCACAATAGAACTCTTTAAAGCCCTATATATCCATTAAGGCCCAATGAAACCCTTTAAAACTCAATAGAACCCCTTAAAACCCGATAGATCCATTAAGGCCCAATGAAACCATTTAAAGCACAATAGAACTCTTTAAAGCCCGATAGATCCATTAAGGGCCAATGAAACCCTTTAAAGCTCAATAGAACCTCTTAAAACCCGATAGATCCATTAAGGCCCAATGAAACCATTTAAAGCACAATAGAACTCTTTAAAGCCCTATATATCCATTAAGGCCCAATAAAACCATTTAAAGCATAATAGAACTCTTTAAAGCCCAATAGATCCATTAAGGCCCAATGAAACCCTTTAAAGCTCATTAGAACCCTTTAAAACCCGATAGATCCATTAAGGCCCAATGAAACCATTTAAAGCACAATAGAACTCTTTAAATCCCGATAGATCCATTAAGGGCCAATGAAACCGTTTAAAGGACAATAGAACTCTTTAAAGCCCGATAGATCCATTAAGGGCCAATGAAACCATTTAAAGCACAATAGAACTCTTTAAACCCCTATAGATCCATTAAGGCCTAATAAAACCCTTTAAAGTTCAATAGAACCCCTTAAAACCCGATAGATCCATTAAGGCCCAATGAAACCATTTAAAGCACAATAGAACTCTTTAAAGCCCTATATATCCATTAAGGCCCAATGAAACCCTTTAAAGCTCAATAGAACCCCTTAAAACCCGATAGATCCATTAAGGCCCCATGAAACCATTTAAAGCACAATAGAACTCTTTAAAGCCCGATAGATCCATTAAGGGCCAATGAAACCCTTTAAAGCTCAATAGAACCTCTTAAAACCCGATAGATCCATTAAGGTCCAATGAAACCATTTAAAGCACAATAGAACTCTTTAAAGCCCGATAGATCCATTAAGGGCCAATGAAACCGTTTAAAGCACAATAGAACCCCTTAAAGCCCGATAATCCATTAAAGCCCAATGAAACCATTTAAAGCACAATAGAACTCTTTAAAGCCGGATAGATCCATTAAGGGCCAATGAAACCCTTTAAAGCTCAATAGAACCCCTTAGGGTCCGATAGATCCATTAAGGCCCGATAGATCCATTAAGGCCCAATGAAACCATTTAAAGCACAATAGAACTCTTTAAAGCCCTATAGATCCATTAAGGCCCAATAAAACCCTTTAAAGTTCAATAGAACCCCTTAAAGCCCGATAGATCCATTGAGGCCCAATGAAACCATTTAAAGCACAATAGAACTCTTTATAGCCCTATAGATCCATTAAGGCCCAATAAAACCCTTTAAAGTTCAATAGAACCCCTTAAAGCCCGATAGATCCATTGAGGCCCAATGAAACCATTTAAAGCACAATAGAACTCTTTAAAGCCCTATATATCCATTAAGGCCCAATGAAACCCTTTAAAACTCAATAGAACCCCTTAAAACCCGATAGATCCATTAAGGCCCAATGAAACCATTTAAAGCACAATAGAACTCTTTAAAGCCCGATAGATCCATTAAGGGCCAATGAAACCCTTTAAAGCTCAATAGAACCTCTTAAAACCCGATAGATCCATTAAGGCCCAATGAAACCATTTAAAGCACAATAGAACTCTTTAAAGCCCTATATATCCATTAAGGCCCAATAAAACCATTTAAAGCATAATAGAACTCTTTAAAGCCCAATAGATCCATTAAGGCCCAATGAAACCCTTTAAAGCTCATTAGAACCCTTTAAAACCCGATAGATCCATTAAGGCCCAATGAAACCATTTAAAGCACAATAGAACTCTTTGAAGCCCGATAGATCCATTAAGGCCCAATGAAACCATTTAAAGCACAATAGAACTCTTTAAAGCCCGATAGATCCATTAAGGACCAATGAAACCCTTTAAAGCTCAATAGAACCCCTTAGGGTCCGATAGATCCATTAAGGCCCGATAGATCCATTAAGGCCCAATGAAACCATTTAAAGCACAATAGAACTCTTTAAAGCCCTATAGATCCATTAAGGCCCAATAAAACCCTTTAAAGTTCAATAGAACCCCTTAAAACCCGATAGATCCATTAAGGCCCAATGAAACCATTTAAAGCACAATAGAACTCTTTAAAGCCCTATATATCCATTAAGGCCCAATGAAACCCTTTAAAGCTCAATAGAACCCCTTAATACCCGATAGATCCATTAAGGCCAATGAAACCATTTAAAGCACAATAGAACTCTTTAAAGCCCGATAGATCCATTAAGGGCCAATGAAACCCTTTAAAGCTCAATAGAACCTCTTAAAACCCGATAGATCCATTAAGGCCCAATGAAACCATTTAAAGCACAATAGAACTCTTTAAAGCCCGATAGATCCATTAAGGGCCAATGAAACCAATTAAAGCACAATAGAACCCCTTAAAGCCCGATAATCCATTAAAGCCCAATGAAACCATTTAAAGCACAATAGAACTCTTTAAATCCCGATAGATCCATTAAGGGCCAATGAAACCCTTTAAAGCTCAATAGAACCCCTTAGGGCCCGATAGATCCATTAAGGCCCAATGAAACCATTTAAAGCACAATAGAACTCTTTAAATCCCGATAGATCTATTAAGGCCCAATGAAACCATTTAAAGCACAATAGAACTCTTTAAAGTCGATAGATCCATTAAGGGCCAATGAAACCATTTAAAGCACAATAGAACCCATTAAAGCACGATAATCCATTTAAAGCCCAATGAAACCATTTAAAGCACAATAGAACTCTTTAAATCCCGATAGATCCATTAAGGGCCAATGAAACCCTTTAAAGCTCAATAGAACCCCTTAGGGCCCGATAGATCCATTAAGGCCCAATGAAACCATTTAAAGCACAATAGAACTCTTTAAAGCCCTATATATCCATTAAGGGCCAATGAAACCCTTTAAAGCTCAATAGAACCCATTAAAACCCGATAGATCCATTAAGGCCCAATGAAACCATTTAAAGCACAATAGAACTCTTTCAAGCCCGATAGATCCATTAAGGGCCAATGAAACCCTTTAAAGCTCAATAGAACCTCTTAAAACCCGATAGATCCATTAAGGCCCAATGAAACCATTTAAAGCACAATATAACTCTTTAAAGCCCTATATATCCATTAAGGCCCAATAAAACCATTTAAAGCATAATAGAACTCTTTAAAGCCCAATAGATCCATTAAGGCCCAATGAAACCCTTTAAAGCTCAATAGAACCCCTTAAAACCCGATAGATCCATTAAGGCCCAATGAAACCATTTAAAGCACAATAGAACTCTTTAAAGCCCGATAGATCCATTAAGGGCCAATGAAAGCATTTAAAGCACAATAGAACTCTTTAAAGCCCGATAGATTCATTAATGGCCAATGAAACCATTTAAAGCACAATAGAACCCCTTAAAGCCCGATAGATCCTTTAAGGCCCAATGAAACCATTTAAAGCACAATAGAACTCTTTAAAGCCCGATAGATCCATTAAGAGCCAATAAAACCCTTTAAAGCTCAATAGAACCCCTTAGGGCCCGATAGATACATTGAGGCCCAATGAAACCATTTAAAGCACAATAGAACTCTTTAAAGCCCGATAGATCCATTAAGGCCCAATGAAACCCTTTAAAGCTCATTAGAACCCTTTAAAACTCGATAGATCCATTCAGGCCCAATGAAACCATTTAAAGCACAATAGAACTCTTTAAAGCCCGATAATCCATTAAAGCCCAATGAAAGCATTTAAAGCACAATAGAACTCTTTAAAGCCCGATAGATCCATTAAGGGCCAATGAAACCCTTTAAAGCTCAATAGAACCCCTTAGGGTCCGATAGATCCATTAAGGCCCGATAGATCCATTAAGGCCCAATAAAACCATTTAAAGCACAATAGAATTCTTTATAGCCCTATAGATCCATTAAGGCCCAATAAAACCCTTTAAAGTTCAATAGAATCCCTTAAAGCCCGATAGATCCATTGAGGCCCAATGAAACCATTTTGTTGGGAACTGAAGATTCTACTAAGTGTAGTTACTACTGCTAGTATAAATGTAGTTACTACTGCCAGAACAAGTTGAAGATTAATACTGCTAAGTGTTACTACTGCTAGTAGAATTACTACTGCTAGTTAAAGTTAGTACTGCTTGAACAAAGTTAGTACTGCTTAGCTAGTTAGTACTGCTAGTGGTTAGTACTGCTTGCAGTTAATGCTGCTAGATGAAGTTAATGCTGCTGAGCATTATTAGTGCTGCTAAAGAGATCCGGATGGAAAATACTACAGCTGGATATACTGAAGATATACTTAGAAGATATACATGGAAGATATACTGAAGATTTGTTTATTCTTTGTAATTATCTTTTTTATTAGTATATGTATAGAATGTTTAGAATAGATAGAAAGAACTTTTGATAATTATTTTTCAAGAGAGAAATCAACCTCAAGGCATAGATCCTAATTCTAGAGAAGTAGAATTCGTATTGGTGAGCCTGTTCATCAATATTGAGGTTGAGTGTGTAATTCTGTAACTTCAAAGCATTCAATACAAGTTTACAGTTTGTTCCTCATATTTTCTGTATTGATTTACTATTTCATTGAATATCAAAGTGTTATTCCGCAAACTTCTTTGATATTGTTTCTGAGAATTAATTCTTGTTGAGAATTCGATCCTGACAAGTGGTATCAAAGCTAAATTCTCTCAGAAACAGTTATTCATCATGGAAAATCTTACAGAATCAAGCAGTACTTTGGTCTCAAAAGTTCCAATGCTCAGATCCAATGAATTTGACATGTGGAAAATCAGAATCAAGCAATATATTCTCCTCACAGATTACTCCATGTGGGACATCATTGAGAATGGCCCATCTGATGGAGGAAAGATTGATGAAGATGGCAAAAGAACTCCTCCAAAGACAGATACAGACAGGAAATCAAGACAGACAGAGATGAAAGCCTTGAGCACACTGCTCTTGGCCATTCCAAATGAGTATCAACACCAATTCTGCAATTGTACTGATGCACAGATGCTCTGGAATGCTCTAGAGAAGAGATTCTCAGGTACTAAAAGTACCAAGAGAAATCAAAAGGCAATCTTAAAACAACAGTATGAAAACTTCATCTCAACTAAGAATGAGTCCATGACTCAAACTTTTGACAGGTTTAATAAACTAATTGGTGAACTAGCTACTATGGGAGTACAGATTGATCAAGATGATGTGAACAGAAAGTTCTTAAGGTCCCTTGGAGATGAATGGACCATGTACACTGTGTCATTCAGACAGAATGATCAGTTGGAAGACAAAGAACTTGATGATCTGTACAATGATCTCAGAGTATTTGAAGCTGAGGTGGAGGCAAAGAAGAAGCCTTCTGGATATGTTCATAATGCTGCACTCCTATCAGCATCAATTGATTCTACTGCTAACCCTGAATCAGTTAATGCTGCTAATGGATCAAATTTAGATAAAGGCACTGATTATGTATTTGAAGCTCTTCTTTCTAATCATGGAAATTCTTCTCTGATCAATGATGACTTAGATCAACTTCATCCTGATGATCTGGAAGAGATGGATATTAAATGGCAGATGGCCATGCTCTCCATGAGGGTTAAAAAGTTTATTAAGAGGACTGGAAGAAACAACTTCTCACAAAGAAGAGAAGATGGAGCAGGGTTTGATAAATCAAAGGTAGAATGCTACAAATGCCATCTGAAGGGACATTTTGCTAGAGAATGCAGAAGTGGAATGTCTCACAACAACAACCATCAACAAGCTCAATCTGGAAGCTTCAATAACAACAGAAACTCTGCTCAAGCCCTTGTTTCTCAACAAGGAATGGGGTTTGATTGGAGTGATCAAGCAGAAGAAGCTATTCAGAATCAAGCTCTTATGGCTAAAGTATCTGATCTCCCATCTGAGGTAAGTTCTAATCTCTGCTCTAAAACTTGCATAGACACTGTTAAAAGGTACAGGGATCACAATCAGAAGATGAGTGATGACCTGAAGAGACTAGAAAAGGATATAAAAGACTATGTGAGGATAGTAGAGAGATTTGAAGATCAAATCAAAGGTTTTCAAGCCAATGAACTACAACACTCATATGACACTAATTACTGGAAGTGGGAGAAAAAGGATTTAGAACTTAAACTGACCAAATCTAAAGAGGAGAGTGAAAAACTGAAAGAGGAGTTAACCAAGGTTAAGCTTGATGTAGAAAAGTTTTCCAATGCTTCTAAAGAAATGGACTCCTTACTGCAAAATCAGATTCATGATAAATTAAGAAGAGGAATTGGGTATAATGCCACACCTCCACCATATAACAACAATTACATTCCTCCTACTTCAGACCTGTTAGACACCAAAGATAGGAAGGACTTGCCTGAGGGAGCCACTGAAATAGATCCCTTAGATGAGGTAATTGTTGAGGATAAGACTAAGAAAGAGGTTGGCAAGAGTAAGAAGAACAAGGTGAGTGGTGAGACTTCTATAGAAAACAACATTATCACCAATGAGGATTGTGGAAGGGCTTGGATCAAATCCAAGAACATAGAGAAGACAGAGGAAAAGTCTGGTAAGGTCCATTATAAACAGACCACAGTTGTGAATCCAGGTCCTTGCAAACAGTGTACTTGTAAGAAGAATGAGCCCCAAAAACAGGACAAAAAGAGAGGAAATCAAAGAAACTGGAATAATCAATGGGCACATAAACAAGGGATTGATCTGAGTAAAATCAATAGACCAAAACCTTGCTTTATCTGTGGCAAATTGAATCATCTTGCAAAATTATGTTATTTCAATCCTATGAATCAAAGAATGAATTTCCAAAGATCCATGCAAAAACCCTTTGGTTATAAGAAAATTGAAAAGAACCATGTGGCTAAGAAAACTGTTAAAACTAAAAGCCATATGAAGAAAAAGTATTCTGTTAAAGAAAGTGTCAATATGTGGATTCCTAAAAGCACTAAAACTGTTAGTACTGCTATCACAAATAGTGCTGCTGACAATGATAGTGCTGCTAGAAGTAATACTACTGCTAAACCTGTTAGTACTGCTACACCTGTTAGTACTGCTACACCTGTTAGTACTGCTAACTCTGTTAGTACTTCTAAGGTTAGTACTGCTTCCAGTGTTGATTCTGCTAAGCCAATCATATTGACAAAGTACTCTAATAAAGAGTGCTCTGAGTTTAAAAACCTCATTAAAAAGGAATGTAAATACTTTGATGAGAAAGGAAGACCCAAGATCACTTTGGCTTGGGTCCCCAATCATACTAATTGATTTATTTAATGTGCAGGGCAACCAACAGCTCAAGGGAAAGAGCATATGGCATGTTGATAGTGGTTGCTCTAGGCACATGACTGGCAACATGTCATGCCTTCAGG
Source organism: Arctium minus (assembly GCA_954870635.1). Classification (NCBI taxonomy): domain Eukaryota; kingdom Viridiplantae; phylum Streptophyta; class Magnoliopsida; order Asterales; family Asteraceae; genus Arctium; species Arctium minus. The sequence goes on along the minus strand of OX941092.1, from coordinate 67,520,893 downwards.
ATTTCAAGCAAATTAATGGAGGACATGTTGCATTTGGAGACAATCTTACTGGTGGTAAGATAAGTGGAAAAGGTAATGTCACCAAAGGTAAGATGACATTTGAGGATGTCTACTATGTTGATCAATTAAAGTACAACCTGTTAAGTGTATCACAGGTTTGTGACAAACAACATAGTATATTATTTACTAATTCTGAGTGTATGATTCTTGCTCCAGGGTTCAAGGTAGTTGATGAAAGCATGATACTACTTAGAACTCCAAGGAAGGACAATGTTTACTGTCTTGATTTGGACAATGTTGATAGTGATTCATCTTTAAATTGTCTTGTTTCAAAAGCTTCTATAGATGAATCCTCCCTTTGGCACAGAAGGATGTGTCACATGAATTTCAAGACTATGAACAATCTTGTTAAAAATAACCTTGTAAGAGGTTTACCTTCAAAAGTCTTTTCATGTGATGATCATTGTGTTGCTTGTCTTAAAGGCAAACAACACAAAACTTTTCATAAGACCAAAGAGTTAAATTCTGTTTCTTCTTGTCTCCAGTTATTGCATATGGATCTGTTTGGTCCTACAAATGTTATGAGTATAGGCAAGAAATCTTACTGCTTGGTTATTGTTGATGATTACTCCAGATTTACTTGGGTATATTTTCTAAGGACTAAGGATGAAACAAGTGGTCTTATCAAATCCTTTATTCTAAGAATTGAAAACCAAACTAATCAAAGAGTAAAAGTCATTAGATCAGATAATGGAACTGAATTTAAAAATCATGATTTAAACACTTTTTGTGAAGGAAAAGGTATTGAGAGACAATATAGTGCTCCTAGGACTCCTCAACAGAATGGTGTTGCTGAAAGGAGAAATAGGACACTAATAGAGGCTGCTAGATCTCTGTTGGCTGATTCAAAATTGCCAATTACATTCTGGGCTGAAGCAGTTAATACTGCCTGTTATGTCCAAAACAGAGTTCTAGTGGTCAAGCAAAAGAACAAGACCCCATATGAGCTTTTAAATCAAAGAAAACCTTTTATTGGTTTCTTCAAATCTTTTGGGTGTCCTTGTACAATTCTAAATACCAAATCTCACTTAGGTAAGTTTGATAGCAAAGCAGATGATGGATTTCTTGTTGGATATTCATCTCAGAGTAAGGCCTACAGAGTTTTTAACTCTTCTTCTAGAATAATTGAAGAAAGTGACAATGTCAAATGCAATGAGAACACACCAAATCCTGTTGGGTCTGGACCTCAGTGGCTATTTGACATTGATTCACTAACTAACTCTTTTGGATTTAGTAATGAGTATACAGGAACAGGTGGTGGAGAATCAGAGATCACACAAGTTCAAGAAAGTATATCTAAATCTGTGATTTTTCCCATACCCACAGTAATTGAAGACTGTGAAAAGGAATCATTTACTGAACCAAGTCAGAGTGAAGAAGACACTAGAGATGAGGAGACTCAAGAATCAGAAGTGACATCTGAAGACACTTCAGTTGAATTGCATGACTCTAATCTAGAGGATGGACTGAATGTAGAACCTAGTCATAACACAAGAGTTCAAAAGAATCATCCTCCACAGTTGATAATAGGTGATGTCTCTTCTCCCATGATGACTAGACATCAAAGCAGGCTTCAGGAAATGCAAGATCAACAGCATACAGTGCTCTCATGTTTTCTATCCCAGCTTGAGCCTAAAAAGGCACATGATGCTATGAAAGAATCTAGCTGGATAGAAGCAATGCAAGAAGAATTGTTACAGTTCAAGCTACAAGATGTGTGGGATCTAGTAGACCTTCCTAAAGGTCACAGAGCAATTGGCACAAAATGGATCTTCAGAAATAACAGAGATGAAAGAGGTATTGTTATAAGAAACAAAGCAAGGCTGGTAGCTCAAGGCTACACTCAAGAAGAGGGCATAGATTATGAAGAAGTTTTTGCACCTGTAGCTAGGATAGAAGCAATCAGACTATTCCTAGCCTATGCTTCTTACATGAACTTCAAAGTCTACCAAATGGATGTAAAAAGTGCTTTTCTCTATGGGTCAATTGAAGAAGAAGTATATGTCTGTCAACCACCAGGGTTTGAAAACCCAAGCTATCCAGACAGAGTATACAAATTAAAGAAAGCACTTTATGGACTACATCAAGCCCCAAGAGCATGGTATGACACCCTGTCATCCTATCTCTTGGAAAATGACTTTGAAAGAGGAGTTATTGATAAGACTCTATTTATCAAAAGAAAGAAGAAGGATATCTTGCTGGTCCAAATCTATGTTGATGACATTATTTTTGGGTCTACAAGAAACAACATGTGCAAGGAGTTTGAGGATTTAATGCATCAAAGGTTCAAAATGAGTTCCATGGGGGAACTTACTTTCTTCCTTGGACTCCAAGTTCAACAGAAGTCAGATGGCATTTTTATATGTCAATCCAAGTATGTGCAGGATATTCTAACCAAGTTTGGTTTCTCAGAATCAAAACCTGCCAGCACACCTATGGAAACACACAAGCAGATCACAGCAGATCTTGAGGGGGAGGATATGGATGTGCATCTTTATAGATCCATGATTGGCTCTCTCATGTATCTCACAGCATCAAGGCCAGATATTATGTTTCCAGTCTTTGTATGTGCAAGATTTCAAGTTAGGCCAAAGCAATCTCACTTTCAAGCTGTTAAGAGGATATTCAGATATCTCAAAGGGCAACCCAGATTGGGACTTTGGTATCCTCATAACTCACCTTTTGACCTAATAGCATACTCAGACAGTGATCTAGGTGGGGCAAACTTGGACAGAAAATCTACTTCTGGAGGATGTCAGTTTTTGGGTGCTAGACTAGTCTCATGGCAGTGCAAGAAACAAACCACAGTATCCACATCTACAACAGAGGCAGAGTACATAGCAGCTGCAAGTTGCTGTTCTCAAGTCTTATGGATTCAGAATCAAATGCTGGATTATGGGGTAACCTTTCTACACACTCCAATCTTTATTGACAACAGCAGTGCTATTAGCATTGTAAATAATCCAGTCAAGCACTCAAAGACAAAGCACATTGAAATCAGGTATCACTTTATAAGAGATTGTAATGAAAAGAAACTTATTCAAGTTGTCAAAGTTCACACTGATAATCAGTTTGCTGATCTATTCACTAAAGCTTTTGATGTGGGTAGATTCACTTTCTTGGTAACAAGTGTGGGAATGATAAACTCTGAATAATCTTCTTCTCAAAAAGTGGTTTTATACCTGTATATTTTTATTCTTGGTGTTACTAATCTTCTTTTCAGGATATGCATAGCAGTACTCAGTATTTAGCAAGTTTAAAAGGAGTAAGTATAGTTAATACTGCTAGTTCAGTTAATACTGCTCGCGGTTAATACTGCTAGTTAGTTAATACTGCTAGTAGTTAATACTGCTAGTTCAGTTAATACTGCTCGCGGTTAATACTGCTAGTTAGTTAATACTGCTAGTAGTTAATACTGCTAGTTCAGTTAATACTGCTCGTGGTTAATACTGCTCGCGGTTAATACTGCTAGTTAGTTAATACTGCTCTAGGTTAATACTGCTTATATTCCGAATACTATAAATACTTTTTGCCCGCCTAAAAGTTCATAACGACTCTTTGCATACTGTTCTCTTGCGCTCAAAACCTTTTCTCTCTCAAGTTCGAAGTTTTCAGGCAAGTGTTCACTAAGATCAATGGCATCCATGACATTCATCGACGAGCACAACGAGATTGCGATGCTACAAAAGCCAAAGCAAGCTTCAGGATTTCATCAGATTGTGGATTTCCTCAAGTCAAGTCACATTGCTCATGCTCTTACTGTATCACCTACAATCTACATTGAGCACCAAAGGCAGTTCTGGGCTAATGCCACCATTGTTGTGGAAAATGGTGTGCAAATGATCAAGACAAGAATCTGTGATCACTCACTTACAGTTACTGAAGAAGTCATTCGCATCAGTCTACGTCTAGACGATGCCTCTGGTATAATGTCTATCTCTAATGATGAACTGTTTTCTAATCTTACTAGAATGGGGTATGGAGGCCCATTGGGTGTTTTCAAATTCTCAAAAGCAAAGTTTTCACCCCAATGGCGTTTTCTTGTTCATACCCTGATGCATTGCATCTCCAAAAAGACCACTGGATGGAGTGAGTTCAGCAGTCCAATTGCATATGCTTTGGTATGCTTGGCTACATCCAGAAGGTACAATTTCTCAAAGATGATTTTCAGTGATCTTGTATCAAATATGGGAAACAAAAAGAGTTTCTTTATGTATCCCAGATTTGTTCAGTAAGTAATTAACCATGAATTGACGGATATACCTCAACCTGTTGGGGTGTATGTACCTAAACCCCCAAAAGGCAAGGTTTTCTCAAATATGAGAAGATCTGCTGGGGACTCGGAAGGAGTTGACACCCCATTGTTCTCTACAATGATGGTGGTGTCCCAAAACACTGAAGGTATGGCAGCAGGGTCAAGGCCCTCATTAGACCATCCCACTGCTAGCCAAGCCCAACCTTCTCACTCAAAAACAATTCCCCAGTCCATTCTTACAAAACCAACCTCTCCAATTACCCAAACTTATCAAAGAAAACAGGTAAAGAAGGCTCCTTCCCTTCTTGTACCATCACCCACACAGCCTTTAAGCCCTCTAAGGGAGAATTCTCCCCTAGAGAATATCCAAAGGGAAACCACAAGGGTGTCTCCCAACCCAAAGGAGGTGCTCTCTGAGGAGGAGATAGAGCATATGGGTGATGAGGCTGCCACTACTCCTGCTAACACAGAGGAGGACAGTGGTAACATCAATAAGACCTCCCCCATGGCAACTTTGAATGAGCAATCATTTGAAGGTCCCTGGTGCCAAGAAACCACAGGGGTGGATAGTGCTTCTACTAGGCAGAAGACTTCCACTACTAAAAGATCCAATGATCCTTCAATAGGGGGTAACACTCCTGGAGAAGGTGAGGACAGATATAACTATGATGAATTGATGGAGGCAATGGGCAACATCAACATGGATGTACTCAAACAGGGCAAAGATATAGAAGAGCTAAAACTCATTGTACTGTCACAACAAGAACAAATCATCAAGTTGAAACAAATGGTAAGGAAACTGATTCTGCAAAAGAAGAAGAAACAATTTGTGCTCAGAAGGAGGCAACCAGTGACTGATGCTCCCAAAAAGGGGGAGATCAACATGGAAGAAGCATCAAGGGAAGGGGAGATTGATAAAGAAAGAGTTGAAGTTGAGGGGGAGAAGGAAGCAGAAACTGTTAATGCTGCTGAAACCTCACAAGCAGCAGTAACAGAGTTAACACCAACAGAAATTGAAGTAGCTGAAGTGCTAATCAAAGCTAAGAATGACACTCCCAAAGCAAAGGGAGTGGTCATAAATGAAGGGAGAGACAGAAAATCAGAACAGAAAGACAAAGCTGCAGAATCAAAGAATAAGGGAAAAGAAAAGATAGTGGAATCTGATCAACCAATCAAGAAGCAAAGGTTGGTTGAATCAGATGAAGCTTTAGCAAGGAAAATGCAGAAGGAGATGGAAAAAGAAGAAAGAGCTCAGGTGGAGAAGGACAGGGAAATGGCAAAGGCTTTAGCTGCTGAGCTAAATAAAGCTTATCAAAAGGGGCTTGAAACTGAAAAGGCTAAACAAAGGGCTATAAGTCTGAGAAAGGCTATGATGGCTAATACAAGTCTAAAGAAAAGAAGACCTTCACAAACTTACCTTGCCACTCAGGAAAGAAACAAAATGATAACTTTCTTGAGGAGTGCAATTGGGGTAAAGAAAGAAATGTTTGTGAAGATGAGTTTTGATCAAATCAGAGAGCTCTATGAAAAGGAAATGGGGAATCTGAAGAGCAATGAAAAGAAAAGAGTAGAGTTTGAAAAGAAGGCCAAGGAGAGTAATGATATAGATATGAATCAACCATTTCCTGAAAGTGAAGAGGGAACTCCTATCAAAGAAATGGCAAAGGAAAAGGAAGAAAAGAAGAAGGAAGCTACTCTAGTACAGGTTCAAAAGACTTTGAAAAGAACCAAGATGATGGCCAAAAGAAAGAAAGATAAGAAGTCTAGAGTAGAAGAAGAACAAAATGTTGCTGAAGAAGAAGTGGCACCTGAGTCATCAAGCCAGCAAGGGTCATCAATCAAAGATGATGTAAGCTTATATATGGTAGTGATGGACAAAGTGCCTGAACCAATTTCTGCAGAACCTGTTGGAGTTAAGCCACCTGAGATCATTCACTGGGATGTACTGACAATGGATGGGAAAGATTACATCAGACTCAAGAGGAAGGGTGATAAGTATGAAGTATTCAACACTTGGGTCAAGATTGTCAGAACATGCTCTAGATCTGATATAGAAGAGATGTTTGACATAGGAATTAAGCTGTATGCAGATCATCTGAATACTCCAGGAATTTCTCTTACAAAACTGGTGATGGAGTATCTATGCATGATGTTCAAACCTGAAGAAGTGGACCAGGTCATCAAGAGTGTGTTTAAAGAAGTCACAAGTTGGACTCTATATGAAACTAGTGGAGTATATGCAGTGACTTTGGATAGAAATCACACAGAATACTTCCTAGTGGATAGAGTATATAATCACACCAGACTGAAGGTTCATGCAATGCTAAAGAAGAAGTTGGGTTGTGCACCAAACTCAGAAATGGCCAAGTATCTCATTCAGAGGATAATCAATCAGAGTTTGGGACTGAATCCAGACTTAGCAGCGTGATCTTGGAAGTTTTGGGAGCATTAAAAAGAGAATCTGGAAGAATATCTGAAGAACTTGACTTCTCTTCTAAAAGTCAAGTTAGGGGGAGATTGTTGGGAACTGAAGATTCTACTAAGTGTAGTTACTACTGCTAGTATAAATGTAGTTACTACTGCCAGAACAAGTTGAAGATTAATACTGCTAAGTGTTACTACTGCTAGTAGAATTACTACTGCTAGTTAAAGTTAGTACTGCTTGAACAAAGTTAGTACTGCTTAGCTAGTTAGTACTGCTAGTGGTTAGTACTGCTTGCAGTTAATGCTGCTAGATGAAGTTAATGCTGCTGAGCATTATTAGTGCTGCTAAAGAGATCCGGATGGAAAATACTACAGCTGGATATACTGAAGATATACTTAGAAGATATACATGGAAGATATACTGAAGATTTGTTTATTCTTTGTAATTATCTTTTTTATTAGTATATGTATAGAATGTTTAGAATAGATAGAAAGAACTTTTGATAATTATTTTTCAAGAGAGAAATCAACCTCAAGGCATAGATCCTAATTCTAGAGAAGTAGAATTCGTATTGGTGAGCCTGTTCATCAATATTGAGGTTGAGTGTGTAATTCTGTAACTTCAAAGCATTCAATACAAGTTTACAGTTTGTTCCTCATATTTTCTGTATTGATTTACTATTTCATTGAATATCAAAGTGTTATTCCGCAAACTTCTTTGATATTGTTTCTGAGAATTAATTCTTGTTGAGAATTCGATCCTGACACATTTAAAGCACAATAGAACTCTTTAAAGCCCTATATATCCATTAAGGCCCAATGAAACCCTTTAAAACTCAATAGAACCCCTTAAAACCCGATAGATCCATTAAGGCCCAATTAAACCATTTAAAGCACAATAGAACTCTTTAAAGCCCGATAGATCCATTAAGGGCCAATGAAACCCTTTAAAGCTCAATAGAACCTCTTAAAACCCGATAGATCCATTAAGGCCCAATGAAACCATTTAAAGCACAATAGAACTCTTTAAAGCCCGATAGATCCATTAAGGGCCAATGAAACCAATTAAAGCACAATAGAACCCCTTAAAGCCCGATAATCCATTAAAGCCCAATGAAACCATTTAAAGCACAATAGAACTCTTTAAATCCCGATAGATCCATTAAGGGCCAATGAAACCCTTTAAAGCTCAATAGAACCCCTTAGGGCCCGATAGATCCATTAAGGCCCAATGAAACCATTTAAAGCACAATAGAACTCTTTAAATCCCGATAGATCTATTAAGGCCCAATGAAACCATTTAAAGCACAATAGAACTCTTTAAAGTCGATAGATCCATTAAGGGCCAATGAAACCATTTAAAGCACAATAGAACCCCTTAAAGCCCGATAATCCATTTAAAGCCCAATGAAACCATTTAAAGCACAATAGAACTCTTTAAATCCTGATAGATCCATTAAGGGCCAATGAAACCCTTTAAAGCTCAATAGAACCCCTTAGGGCCCGATAGATCCATTAAGGCCCAATGAAACCATTTAAAGCACAATAGAACTCTTTAAAGCCCGATAGATCCATTAAGGGCCAATGAAACCAATTAAAGCACAATAGAACCCCTTAAAGCCCGATAATCCATTAAAGCCCAATGAAACCATTTAAAGCACAATAGAACTCTTTAAATCCCGATAGATCCATTAAGGGCCAAAGAAACCCTTTAAAGCTCAATAGAACCCCTTAGGGCCCGATAGATCCATTAAGGCCCAATGAATCCATTTAAAGCACAATAGAACTCTTTAAATCCCGATAGATCTATTAAGGCCCAATGAAACCATTTAAAGCACAATAGAACTCTTTAAAGTCGATAGATCCATTAAGGGCCAATGAAACCGTTTAAAGGACAATAGAACTCTTTAAAGCTCGATAGATCCATTAAGGGCCAATGAAACCCTTTAAAGCTCAATAAAACCCCTTAGGGTCCGATAGATCGATTAAGGCCCGATAGATCCATTAAGGCCCAATGAAACCATTTAAAGCACAATAGAACTCTTTAAAGCCCTATAGATCCATTAAGGCCCAATAAAACCCTTTAAAGTTCAATAGAACCCCTTAAAACCCGATAGATCCATTAAGGCCCAATGAAACCATTTAAAGCACAATAGAACTCTTTAAAGCCCTATATATCCATTAAGGCCCAATGAAACCCTTTAAAGCTCAATAGAACCCCTTAAAACCCGATAGATCCATTAAGGCCCAATGAAACCATTTAAAGCACAATAGAACTCTTTAAAGCCCGATAGATCCATTAAGGGCCAATGAAACCCTTTAAAGCTCAAAAGAACCTCTTAAAACCCGATAGATCCATTAAGGCCCAATGAAACCATTTAAAGCACAATAGAACTCTTTAAAGCCCGATAGATCCATTAAGGGCCAATGAAACCATTTAAAGCACAATAGAACCCCTTAAAGCCCGATAATCCATTAAAGCCCAATGAAACCATTTAAAGCACAATATAACTCTTTAAAGCCCGATAGATCCATTAAGGGCCAATGAAACCCTTTAAAGCTCAATAGAACCCCTTAGGGTCCGATAGATCCATTAAGGCCCGATAGATCCATTAAGGCCCAATGAAACCATTTAAAGCACAATAGAACTCTTTATAGCCCTATAGATCCATTAAGGCCCAATAAAACCCTTTAAAGTTCAATAGAACCCCTTAAAGCCCGATAGATCCATTGAGGCCCAATGAAACCATTTAAAGCACAATAGAACTCTTTAAAGCCCAATAGATCCATTAAGGCCCAATGAAACCCTTTAAAGCTCAATAGAACCCCTTAAAACCCGATAGATCCATTAAGGCCCAATGAAACCATTTAAAGCACAATAGAACTCTTTAAAGCCCGATAGATCCATTATGGGCCAATGAAAGCATTTAAAGCACAATAGAACTCTTTATAGCCCGATAGATTCATTAATGGCCAATGAAACCATTTAAAGCACAATAGAACCCCTTAAAGCCCGATAGATCCTTTAAGGCCCAATGAAACCATTTAAAGCACAATAGAACTCTTTAAAGCCCGATAGATCCATTAAGGGCCAATGAAACCCTTTAAAGCTCAATAGAACCCCTTAGGGCCCGATAGATACATTGAGGCCCAATGAAACCATTTAAAGCACAATAGAACTCTTTAAAGCCCGATAGATCCATTAAGGCCCAATGAAACCCTTTAAAGCTCATTAGAACCCTTTAAAACCCGATAGATCCATTCAGGCCCAATGAAACCATTTAAAGCACAATAGAACTCTTTAAAGCCCGATAATCCATTAAAGCCCAATGAAAGCATTTAAAGCACAATAGAACTCTTTAAAGCCCTATAGATCCATTAAGGCCCAATAAAACCCTTTAAAGTTCAATAGAACCCCTTAAAACCCGATAGATCCATTAAGGCCCAATGAAACCATTTAAAGCACAATAGAACTCTTTAAAGCCCTATATATCCATTAAGGCCCAACGAAACCCTTTAAAGCTCAATAGAACCCCTTAAAACCCGATAGATCCATTAAGTCCCAATGAAACCATTTAAAGCACAATAGAACTCTTTAAAGCCCGATAGATCCATTAAGGGCCAATGAAACCCTTTAAAGCTCAAAAGAACCTCTTAAAACCCGATAGATCCATTAAGGCCCAATGAAACCATTTAAAGCACAATAGAACTCTTTAAAGCCCGATAGATCCATTAAGGGCCAATGAAACCATTTAAAGCACAATAGAACCCCTTAAAGCCCGATAATCCATTAAGGCCCAATGAAACCATTTAAAGCACAATATAACTCTTTAAAGCCCGATAGATCCATTAAGGGCCAATGAAACCCTTTAAAGCTCAATAGAACCCCTTAGGGTCCGATAGATCCATTAAGGCCCGATAGATCCATTAAGGCCCAATGAAACCATTTAAAGCACAATAGAACTCTTTATAGCCCTATAGATCCATTAAGGCCCAATAAAACCCTTTAAAGTTCAATAGAACCCCTTAAAGCCCGATAGATCCATTGAGGCCCAATGAAACCATTTAAAGCACAATAGAACTCTTTAAAGCCCAATAGATCCATTAAGGCCCAATGAAACCCTTTAAAGCTCAATAGAACCCCTTAAAACCCGATAGATCCATTAAGGCCCAATGAAACCATTTAAAGCACAATAGAACTCTTTAAAGCCCGATAGATCCATTAAGGGCCAATGAAAGCATTTAAAGCACAATAGAACTCTTTAAAGCCCGATAGATTCATTAATGGCCAATGAAACCATTTAAAGCACAATAGAACCCCTTAAAGCCCGATAGATCCTTTAAGGCCCAATGAAACCATTTAAAGCACAATAGAACTCTTTAAAGCCCGATAGATCCATTAAGAGCCAATGAAACCCTTTAAAACTCAATAGAACCCCTTAGGGCCCGATAGATACATTGAGGCCCAATGAAACCATTTAAAGCACAATAGAACTCTTTAAAGCCCGATAGATCCATTAAGGCCCAATGAAACCCTTTAAAGCTCATTAGAACCCTTTAAAACCCGATAAATCCATTCAGGCCCAATGAAACCATTTAAAGCACAATAGAACTCTTTAAAGCCCGATAATCCATTAAAGCCCAATGAAAGCATTTAAAGCACAATAGAACTCTTTAAAGCCCGATAGATCCATTAAGGGCCAATGAAACCCTTTAAAGCTCAATAGAACCCCTTAGGGTCCGATAGATCCATTAAGGCCCGATAGATCCATTAAGGCCCAATAAAACCATTTAAAGCACAATAGAACTCTTTATAGCCCTATAGATCCATTAAGGCCCAATAAAACCCTTTAAAGTTCAATAGAACCCCTTAAAGCCCGATAGATCCATTGAGGCCCAATGAAACCATTTAAAGCACAATAGAACTCTTTAAAGCCCTATATATCCATTAAGGCCCAATGAAACCCTTTAAAACTCAATAGAACCCCTTAAAACCCGATAGATCCATTAAGGCCCAATTAAACCATTTAAAGCACAATAGAACTCTTTAAAGCCCGATAGATCCATTAAGGGCCAATGAAACCCTTTAAAGCTCAATAGAACCTCTTAAAACCCGATAGATCCATTAAGGCCCAATGAAACCATTTAAAGCACAATAGAACTCTTTAAAGCCCGATAATCCATTAAGGGCCAATGAAACCCTTTAAAGCTCAATAGAACCCCTTAGGGTCCGATAGATCCATTAAGGCCCGATAGATCCATTAAGGCCCAATGAAACCATTTAAAGCACAATAGAACTCTTTATAGCCCTATAGATCCATTAAGGCCCAATAAAACCCTTTAAAGTTCAATAGAACCCCTTAAAGCCCGATAGATCCATTGAGGCCCAATGAAACCATTTAAAGCACAATAGAACTCTTTAAAGCCCAATAGATCCATTAAGGCCCAATGAAACCCTTTAAAGCTCAATAGAACCCCTTAAAACCCGATAGATCCATTAAGGCCCAATGAAACCATTTAAAGCACAATAGAACTCTTTAAAGCCCGATAGATCCATTAAGGGCCAATGAAAGCATTTAAAGCACAATAGAACTCTTTAAAGCCCGATAGATTCATTAATGGCCAATGAAACCATTTAAAGCACAATAGAACCCCTTAAAGCCCGATAGATCCTTTAAGGCCCAATGAAACCATTTAAAGCACAATAGAACTCTTTAAAGCCCGATAGATCCATTAAGGGCCAATGAAACCCTTTAAAGCTCAATAGAACCCCTTAGGGCCCGATAGATACATTGAGGCCCAATGAAACCATTTAAAGCACAATAGAACTCTTTAAAGCCCGATAGATCCATTAAGGCCCAATAAAACCCTTTAAAGCTCATTAGAACCCTTTAAAACCCGATAGATCCATTCAGGCCCAATGAAACCATTTAAAGCACAATAGAACTCTTTAAAGCCCGATAATCCATTAAAGCCCAATGAAAGCATTTAAAGCACAATAGAACTCTTTAAAGCCCTATAGATCCATTAAGGCCCAATAAAACCCTTTAAAGTTCAATAGAACCCCTTAAAACCCGATAGATCCATTAAGGCCCAATGAAACCATTTAAAGCACAATAGAACTCTTTAAAGCCCTATATATCCATTAAGGCCCAATGAAACCCTTTAAAGCTCAATAGAACCCCTTAAAACCCGATAGATCCATTAAGGCCCAATGAAACCATTTAAAGCACAATAGAACTCTTTAAAGCCCGATAGATCCATTAAGGGCCAATGAAACCCTTTAAAGCTCAAAAGAACCTCTTAAAACCCGATAGATCCATTAAGGCCCAATGAAACCATTTAAAGCACAATAGAACTCTTTAAAGCCCGATAGATCCATTAAGGGCCAATGAAACCATTTAAAGCACAATAGAACCCCTTAAAGCCCGATAATCCATTAAGGCCCAATGAAACCATTTAAAGCACAATATAACTCTTTAAAGCCCGATAGATCCATTAAGGGCCAATGAAACCCTTTAAAGCTCAATAGAACCCCTTAGGGTCCGATAGATCCATTAAGGCCCGATAGATCCATTAAGGCCCAATGAAACCATTTAAAGCACAATAGAACTCTTTATAGCCCTATAGATCCATTAAGGCCCAATAAAACCCTTTAAAGTTCATTAGAACCCCTTAAAGCCCGATAGATCCATTGAGGCCCAATGAAACCATTTAAAGCACAATAGAACTCTTTAAAGCCCAATAGATCCATTAAGGCCCAATGAAACCCTTTAAAGCTCAATAGATCCCCTTAAAACCCGATAGATCCATTAAGGCCCAATGAAACCATTTAAAGCACAATAGAACTCTTTAAAGCCCGATAGATCCATTAAGGGCCAATGAAAGCATTTAAAGCACAATAGAACTCTTTAAAGCCCGATAGATTCATTAATGGCCAATGAAACCATTTAAAGCACAATAGAACCCCTTAAAGCCCGATAGATCCTTTAAGGCCCAATGAAACCATTTAAAGCACAATAGAACTCTTTAAAGCCCGATAGATCCATTAAGAGCCAATGAAACCCTTTAAAGCTCAATAGAACCCCTTAGGGCCCGATAGATACATTGAGGCCCAATGAAACCATTTAAAGCACAATAGAACTCTTTAAAGCCCGATAGATCCATTAAGGCCCAATGAAACCCTTTAAAGCTCATTAGAACCCTTTAAAACCCGATAGATCCATTCAGGCCCAATGAAACCATTTAAAGCACAATAGAACTCTTTAAAGCCCGATAATCCATTAAAGCCCAATGAAAGCATTTAAAGCACAATAGAACTCTTTAAAGCCCGATAGATCCATTAAGGGCCATTGAAACCCTTTAAAGCTCAATAGAACCCCTTAGGGTCCGATAGATCCATTAAGGCCCGATAGATCCATTAAGGCCCAATAAAACCATTTAAAGCACAATAGAACTCTTTATAGCCCTATAGATCCATTAAGGCCCAATAAAACCCTTTAAAGTTCATTAGAACCCCTTAAAGCCCGATAGATCCATTGAGGCCCAATGAAACCATTTAAAGCACAATAGAACTCTTTAAAGCCCAATAGATCCATTAAGGCCCAATGAAACCCTTTAAAGCTCAATAGATCCCCTTAAAACCCGATAGATCCATTAAGGCCCAATGAAACCATTTAAAGCACAATAGAACTCTTTAAAGCCCGATAGATCCATTAAGGGCCAATGAAAGCATTTAAAGCACAATAGAACTCTTTAAAGCCCGATAGATTCATTAATGGCCAATGAAACCATTTAAAGCACAATAGAACCCCTTAAAGCCCGATAGATCCTTTAAGGCCCAATGAAACCATTTAAAGCACAATAGAACTCTTTAAAGCCCGATAGATCCATTAAGAGCCAATGAAACCCTTTAAAGCTCAATAGAACCCCTTAGGGCCCGATAGATACATTGAGGCCCAATGAAACCATTTAAAGCACAATAGAACTCTTTAAAGCCCGATAGATCCATTAAGGCCCAATGAAACCCTTTAAAGCTCATTAGAACCCTTTAAAACCCGATAGATCCATTCAGGCCCAATGAAACCATTTAAAGCACAATAGAACTCTTTAAAGCCCGATAATCCATTAAAGCCCAATGAAAGCATTTAAAGCACAATAGAACTCTTTAAAGCCCGATAGATCCATTAAGGGCCATTGAAACCCTTTAAAGCTCAATAGAACCCCTTAGGGTCCGATAGATCCATTAAGGCCCGATAGATCCATTAAGGCCCAATAAAACCATTTAAAGCACAATAGAACTCTTTATAGCCCTATAGATCCATTAAGGCCCAATAAAACCCTTTAAAGTTCAATAGAACCCCTTAAAGCCCGATAGATCCATTGAGGCGCAATGAAACCATTTAAAGCACAATAGAACTCTTTAAAGCCCTATATATCCATTAAGGCCCAATGAAACCCTTTAAAACTCAATAGAACCCCTTAAAACCCGATAGATCCATTAAGGCCCAATTAAACCATTTAAAGCACAATAGAACTCTTTAAAGCCCGATAGATCCATTAAGGGCCAATGAAACCCTTTAAAGCTCAATAGAACCTCTTAAAACCCGATAGATCCATTAAGGCCCAATGAAACCATTTAAAGCACAATAGAACTCTTTAAAGCCCGATAGATCCATTAAGGGCCAATGAAACCAATTAAAGCACAATAGAACCCCTTAAAGCCCGATAATCCATTAAAGCCCAATGAAACCATTTAAAGCACAATAGAACTCTTTAAATCCCGATAGATCCATTAAGGGCCAATGAAACCCTTTAAAGCTCAATAGAACCCCTTAGGGCCCGATAGATCCATTAAGGCCCAATGAAACCATTTAAAGCACAATAGAACTCTTTAAATCCCGATAGATCTATTAAGGCCCAATGAAACCATTTAAAGCACAATAGAACTCTTTAAAGTCGATAGATCCATTAAAGGCCAATGAAACCATTTAAAGCACAATAGAACCCCTTAAAGCCCGATAATCCATTTAAAGCCCAATGAAACCATTTAAAGCACAATAGAACTCTTTAAAGCCCTATAGATCCATTAAGGCCCAATGAAACCCTTTAAAGTTCAATAGAACCCCTTAAAGCCCGATAGATCCATTGAGGCCCAATGAAACCATTTAAAGCACAATAGAACTCTTTAAAGCCCTATATATCCATTAAGGCCCAATGAAACCCTTTAAAGCTCAATAGAACCCCTTAAAACCCGATAGATCCATTAAGGCCCAATGAAACCATTGAAAGCACAATAGAACTCTTTAAAGCCCGATAGATCCATTAAGGGCCAATGAAACCCTTTAAAGCTCAAAAGAACCTCTTAAAACCCGATAGATCCATTAAGGCCCAATGAAACCATTTAAAGCACAATAGAACTCTTTAAAGCCCGATAGATCCATTAAGGGCCAATGAAACCATTTAAAGCACAATAGAACCCCTTAAAGCCCGATAATCCATTAAAGCCCAATGAAACCATTTAAAGCACAATATAACTCTTTAAAGCCCGATAGATCCATTAAGGGCCAATGAAACCCTTTAAAGCTCAATAGAACCCCTTAGGGTCCGATAGATCCATTAAGGCCCGATAGATCCATTAAGGCCCAATGAAACCATTTAAAGCACAATAGAACTCTTTATAGCCCTATAGATCCATTAAGGCCCAATAAAACCCTTTAAAGTTCAATAGAACCCCTTAAAGCCCGATAGATCCATTAAGGCGCAATGAAACCATTTAAAGCACAATAGAACTCTTTAAAGCCCTATATATCCATTAAGGCCCAATGAAACCCTTTAAAGCTCAATAGAACCCCTTAAAACCCGATAGATCCATTAAGGCCCAATGAAACCATTTAAAGCACAATAGAACTCTTTAAAGCCCGATAGATCCATTAAGGGCCAATGAAACCCTTTAAAGCTCAAAAGAACCTCTTAAAACCCGATAGATCCATTAAGGCCCAATGAAACCATTTAAAGCACAATAGAACTCTTTAAAGCCCGATAGATCCATTAAGGGCCAATGAAACCATTTAAAGCACAATAGAACCCCTTAAAGCCCGATAATCCATTAAAGCCCAATGAAACCATTTAAAGCACAATATAACTCTTTAAAGCCCGATAGATCCATTAAGGGCCAATGAAACCCTTTAAAGCTCAATAGAACCCCTTAGGGTCCGATAGATCCATTAAGGCCCGATAGATCCATTAAGGCCCAATGAAACCATTTAAAGCACAATAGAACTCTTTATAGCCCTATAGATCCATTAAGGCCCAATAAAACCCTTTAAAGTTCAATAGAACCCCTTAAAGCCCGATAGATCCATTGAGGCCCAATGAAACCATTTAAAGCACAATAGAACTCTTTAAAGCCCAATAGATCCATTAAGGCCCAATGAAACCCTTTAAAGCTCAATAGAACCCCTTAAAACCCGATAGATCCATTAAGGCCCAATGAAACCATTTAAAGCACAATAGAACTCTTTAAAGCCCGATAGATCCATTAAGGGCCAATGAAAGCATTTAAAGCACAATAGAACTCTTTAAAGCCCGATAGATTCATTAATGGCCAATGAAACCATTTAAAGCACAATAGAACCCCTTAAAGCCCGATAGATCCTTTAAGGCCCAATGAAACCATTTAAAGCACAATAGAACTCTTTAAAGCCCGATAGATCCATTAAGGGCCAATGAAACCCTTTAAAGCTCAATAGAACCCCTTAGGGCCCGATAGATACATTGAGGCCCAATGAAACCATTTAAAGCACAATAGAACTCTTTAAAGCCCGATAGATCCATTAAGGCCCAATGAAACCCTTTAAAGCTCATTAGAACCCTTTAAAACCCGATAGATCCATTCAGGCCCAATGAAACCATTTACAGCACAATAGAACTCTTTAAAGCCCGATAATCCATTAAAGCCCAATGAAAGCATTTAAAGCACAATAGAACTCTTTAAAGCCCGATAGATCCATTAAGGGCCAATGAAACCCTTTAAAGCTCAATAGAACCCCTTAGGGTCCGATAGATCCATTAAGGCCCGATAGATCCATTAAGGCCCAATAAAACCATTTAAAGCACAATAGAACTCTTTATAGCCCTATAGATCCATTAAGGCCCAATAAAACCCTTTAAAGTTCAATAGAACCCCTTAAAGCCCGATAGATCCATTGAGGCCCAATGAAACCATTTAAAGCACAATAGAACTCTTTAAAGCCCTATATATCCATTAAGGCCCAATGAAACCCTTTAAAACTCAATAGAACCCCTTAAAACCCGATAGATCCATTAAGGCCCAATGAAACCATTTAAAGCACAATAGAACTCTTTAAAGCCCGATAGATCCATTAAGGGCCAATGAAACCCTTTAAAGCTCAATAGAACCTCTTAAAACCCGATAGATCCATTAAGGCCCAATGAAACCATTTAAAGCACAATAGAACTCTTTAAAGCCCGATAGATCCATTAAGGGCCAATGAAACCATTTAAAGCACAATAGAACCCCTTAAAGCCCGATAATCCATTAAAGCCCAATGAAACCATTTAAAGCACAATATAACTCTTTAAAGCCCGATAGATCCATTAAGGGCCAATGAAACCCTTTAAAGCTCAATAGAACCCCTTAGGGTCCGATAGATCCATTAAGGCCCGATAGATCCATTAAGGCCCAATGAAACCATTTAAAGCACAATAGAACTCTTTATAGCCCTATAGATCCATTAAGGCCCAATAAAACCCTTTAAAGTTCAATAGAACCCCTTAAAGCCCGATAGATCCATTAAGGCCCAATGAAACCATTTAAAGCACAATAGAACTCTTTAAAGCCCTATATATCCATTAAGGCCCAATGAAACCCTTTAAAGCTCAATAGAACCCCTTAAAACCCGATAGATCCATTAAGGCCCAATGAAACCATTTAAAGCACAATAGAACTCTTTAAAGCCCGATAGATCCATTAAGGGCCAATGAAACCCTTTAAAGCTCAAAAGAACCTCTTAAAACCCGATAGATCCATTAAGGCCCAATGAAACCATTTAAAGCACAATAGAACTCTTTAAAGCCCGATAGATCCATTAAGGGCCAATGAAACCATTTAAAGCACAATAGAACCCCTTAAAGCCCGATAATCCATTAAAGCCCAATGAAACCATTTAAAGCACAATATAACTCTTTAAAGCCCGATAGATCCATTAAGGGCCAATGAAACCCTTTAAAGCTCAATAGAACCCCTTAGGGTCCGATAGATCCATTAAGGCCCGATAGATCCATTAAGGGCCAATGAAACCATTTAAAGCACAATAGAACTCTTTATAGCCCTATAGATCCATTAAGGCCCAATAAAACCCTTTAAAGTTCAATAGAACCCCTTAAAGCCCGATAGATCCATTGAGGCCCAATGAAACCATTTAAAGCACAATAGAACTCTTTAAAGCCCAATAGATCCATTAAGGCCCAATGAAACCCTTTAAAGCTCAATAGAACCCCTTAAAACCCGATAGATCCATTAAGGCCCAATGAAACCATTTAAAGCACAATAGAACTCTTTAAAGCCCGATAGATCCATTAAGGGCCAATGAAAGCATTGAAAGCACAATAGAACTCTTTAAAGCCCGATAGATTCATTAATGGCCAATGAAACCATTTAAAGCACAATAGAACCCCTTAAAGCCCGATAGATCCTTTAAGGCCCAATGAAACCATTTAAAGCACAATAGAACTCTTTAAAGCCCGATAGATCCATTAAGGGCCAATGAAACCCTTTAAAGCTCAATAGAACCCCTTAGGGCCCGATAGATACATTGAGGCCCAATGAAACCATTTAAAGCACAATAGAACTCTTTAAAGCCCGATAGATCCATTAAGGCCCAATGAAACCCTTTAAAGCTCATTAGAACCCTTTAAAACCCGATAGATCCATTCAGGCCCAATGAAACCATTTACAGCACAATAGAACTCCTTAAAGCCCGATAATCCATTAAAGCCCAATGAAAGCATTTAAAGCACAATAGAACTCTTTAAAGCCCGATAGATCCATTAAGGGCCAATGAAACCCTTTAAAGCTCAATAGAACCCCTTAGGGTCCGATAGATCCATTAAGGCCCGATAGATCCATTAAGGCCCAATAAAACCATTTAAAGCACAATAGAACTCTTTATAGCCCTATAGATCCATTAAGGCCCAATAAAACCCTTTAAAGTTCAATAGAACCCCTTAAAGCCCGATAGATCCATTGAGGCCCAATGAAACCATTTAAAGCACAATAGAACTCTTTAAAGCCCTATATATCCATTAAGGCCCAATGAAACCCTTTAAAACTCAATAGAACCCCTTAAAACCCGATAGATCCATTAAGGCCCAATGAAAGCATTTAAAGCACAATAGAACTCTTTAAAGCCCGATAGATCCATTAAGGGCCAATGAAACCCTTTAAAGCTCAATAGAACCCCTTAGGGTCCGATAGATCCATTAAGGCCCGATAGATCCATTAAGGCCCAATAAAACCATTTAAAGCACAATAGAACTCTTTATAGCCCTATAGATCCATTAAGGCCCAATAAAACCCTTTAAAGTTCAATAGAACCCCTTAAAGCCCGATAGATCCATTGAGGCCCAATGAAACCATTTAAAGCACAATAGAACTCTTTAAAGCCCTATATATCCATTAAGGCCCAATGAAACCCTTTAAAACTCAATAGAACCCCTTAAAACCCGATAGATCCATTAAGGCCCAATGAAACCATTTAAAGCACAATAGAACTCTTTAAAGCCCGATAGATCCATTAAGGGCCAATGAAACCCTTTAAAGCTCAATAGAACCTCTTAAAACCCGATAGATCCATTAAGGCCCAATGAAACCATTTAAAGCACAATAGAACTCTTTAAAGCCCGATAGATCCATTAAGGGCCAATGAAACCATTTAAAGCACAATAGAACCCCTTAAAGCCCGATAATCCATTAAAGCCCAATGAAACCATTTAAAGCACAATATAACTCTTTAAAGCCCGATAGATCCATTAAGGGCCAATGAAACCCTTTAAAGCTCAATAGAACCCCTTAGGGTCCGATAGATCCATTAAGGCCCGATAGATCCATTAAGGCCCAATGAAACCATTTAAAGCACAATAGAACTCTTTATAGCCCTATAGATCCATTAAGGCCCAATAAAACCCTTTAAAGTTCAATAGAACCCCTTAAAGCCCGATAGATCCATTAAGGCCCAATGAAACCATTTAAAGCACAATAGAACTCTTTAAAGCCCTATATATCCATTAAGGCCCAATGAAACCCTTTAAAGCTCAATAGAACCCCTTAAAACCCGATAGATCCATTAAGGCCCAATGAAACCATTTAAAGCACAATAGAACTCTTTAAAGCCCGATAGATCCATTAAGGGCCAATGAAACCCTTTAAAGCTCAAAAGAACCTCTTAAAACCCGATAGATCCATTAAGGCCCAATGAAACCATTTAAAGCACAATAGAACTCTTTAAAGCCCGATAGATCCATTAAGGGCCAATGAAACCATTTAAAGCACAATAGAACCCCTTAAAGCCCGATAATCCATTAAAGCCCAATGAAACCATTTAAAGCACAATATAACTCTTTAAAGCCCGATAGATCCATTAAGGGCCAATGAAACCCTTTAAAGCTCAATAGAACCCCTTAGGGTCCGATAGATCCATTAAGGCCCGATAGATCCATTAAGGGCCAATGAAACCATTTAAAGCACAATAGAACTCTTTATAGCCCTATAGATCCATTAAGGCCCAATAAAACCCTTTAAAGTTCAATAGAACCCCTTAAAGCCCGATAGATCCATTGAGGCCCAATGAAACCATTTAAAGCACAATAGAACTCTTTAAAGCCCAATAGATCCATTAAGGCCCAATGAAACCCTTTAAAGCTCAATAGAACCCCTTAAAACCCGATAGATCCATTAAGGCCCAATGAAACCATTTAAAGCACAATAGAACTCTTTAAAGCCCGATAGATCCATTAAGGGCCAATGAAAGCATTGAAAGCACAATAGAACTCTTTAAAGCCCGATAGATTCATTAATGGCCAATGAAACCATTTAAAGCACAATAGAACCCCTTAAAGCCCGATAGATCCTTTAAGGCCCAATGAAACCATTTAAAGCACAATAGAACTCTTTAAAGCCCGATAGATCCATTAAGGGCCAATGAAACCCTTTAAAGCTCAATAGAACCCTTAGGGCCCGATAGATACATTGAGGCCCAATGAAACCATTTAAAGCACAATAGAACTCTTTAAAGCCCGATAGATCCATTAAGGCCCAATGAAACCCTTTAAAGCTCATTAGAACCCTTTAAAACCCGATAGATCCATTCAGGCCCAATGAAACCATTTACAGCACAATAGAACTCCTTAAAGCCCGATAATCCATTAAAGCCCAATGAAAGCATTTAAAGCACAATAGAACTCTTTAAAGCCCGATAGATCCATTAAGGGCCAATGAAACCCTTTAAAGCTCAATAGAACCCCTTAGGGTCCGATAGATCCATTAAGGCCCGATAGATCCATTAAGGCCCAATAAAACCATTTAAAGCACAATAGAACTCTTTATAGCCCTATAGATCCATTAAGGCCCAATAAAACCCTTTAAAGTTCAATAGAACCCCTTAAAGCCCGATAGATCCATTGAGGCCCAATGAAACCATTTAAAGCACAATAGAACTCTTTAAAGCCCTATATATCCATTAAGGCCCAATGAAACCCTTTAAAACTCAATAGAACCCCTTAAAACCCGATAGATCCATTAAGGCCCAATGAAACCATTTAAAGCACAATAGAACTCTTTAAAGCCCGATAGATCCATTAAGGGCCAATGAAACCCTTTAAATCTCAATAGAACCTCTTAAAACCCGATAGATCCATTAAGGCCCAATGAAACCATTTAAAGCACAATAGAACTCTTTAAAGCCCGATAGATCCATTAAGGGCCAATGAAACCAATTAAAGCACAATAGAACCCCTTAAAGCCCGATAATCCATTAAAGCCCAATGAAACCATTTAAAGCACAATAGAACTCTTTAAATCCCGATAGATCCATTAAGGGCCAATGAAACCCTTTAAAGCTCAATAGAACCCCTTAGGGCCCGATAGATCCATTAAGGCCCAATGAAACCATTTAAAGCACAATAGAACTCTTTAAATCCCGATAGATCTATTAAGGCCCAATGAAACCATTTAAAGCACAATAGAACTCTTTAAAGTCGATAGATCCATTAAGGGCCAATGAAACCATTTAAAGCACAATAGAACCCCTTAAAGCCCGATAATCCATTTAAAGCCCAATGAAACCATTTAAAGCACAATAGAACTCTTTAAATCCTGATAGATCCATTAAGGGCCAATGAAACCCTTTAAAGCTCAATAGAACCCCTTAGGGCCCGATAGATCCATTAAGGCCCAATGAAACCATTTAAAGCACAATAGAACTCTTTAAAGCCCGATAGATCCATTAAGGGCCAATGAAACCAATTAAAGAACAATAGAACCCCTTAAAGCCCGATAATACATTAAAGCCCAATGAAACCATTTAAAGCACAATAGAACTCTTTAAATCCCGATAGATCCATTAAGGGCCAAAGAAACCCTTTAAAGCTCAATAGAACCCCTTAGGGCCCGATAGATCCATTAAGGCCCAATGAATCCATTTAAAGCACAATAGAACTCTTTAAATCCCGATAGATCTATTAAGGCCCAATGAAACCATTTAAAGCACAATAGAACTCTTTAAAGTCGATAGATCCATTAAGGGCCAATGAAACCGTTTAAAGGACAATAGAACTCTTTAAAGCCCGATAGATCCATTAAGGGCCAATGAAACCCTTTAAAGCTCAATAAAACCCCTTAGGGTCCGATAGATCGATTAAGGCCCGATAGATCCATTAAGGCCCAATGAAAGCATTTAAAGCACAATAGAACTCTTTAAAGCCCTATAGATCCATTAAGGCCCAATAAAACCCTTTAAAGTTCAATAGAACCCCTTAAAACCCGATAGATCCATTAAGGCCCAATGAAACCATTTAAAGCACAATAGAACTCTTTAAAGCCCGATAATCCATTAAAGCCCAATGAAAGCATTTAAAGCACAATAGAACTCTTTAAAGCCCGATAGATCCATTAAGGGCCAATGAAACCCTTTAAAGCTCAATAGAACCCCTTAGGGTCCGATAGATCCATTAAGGCCCGATAGATCCATTAAGGCCCAATAAAACCATTTAAAGCACAATAGAACTCTTTATAGCCCTATAGATCCATTAAGGCCCAATAAAACCCTTTAAAGTTCAATAGAACCCCTTAAAGCCCGATAGATCCATTGAGGCCCAATGAAACCATTTAAAGCACAATAGAACTCTTTAAAGCCCTATATATCCATTAAGGCCCAATGAAACCCTTTAAAACTCAATAGAACCCCTTAAAACCCGATAGATCCATTAAGGCCCAATGAAACCATTTAAAGCACAATAGAACTCTTTAAAGCCCGATAGATCCATTAAGGGCCAATGAAACCCTTTAAATCTCAATAGAACCTCTTAAAACCCGATAGATCCATTAAGGCCCAATGAAACCATTTAAAGCACAATAGAACTCTTTAAAGCCCGATAGATCCATTAAGGGCCAATGAAACCAATTAAAGCACAATAGAACCCCTTAAAGCCCGATAATCCATTAAAGCCCAATGAAACCATTTAAAGCACAATAGAACTCTTTAAATCCCGATAGATCCATTAAGGGCCAATGAAACCCTTTAAAGCTCAATAGAACCCCTTAGGGCCCGATAGATCCATTAAGGCCCAATGAAACCATTTAAAGCACAATAGAACTCTTTAAATCCCGATAGATCTATTAAGGCCCAATGAAACCATTTAAAGCACAATAGAACTCTTTAAAGTCGATAGATCCATTAAGGGCCAATGAAACCATTTAAAGCACAATAGAACCCCTTAAAGCCCGATAATCCATTTAAAGCCCAATGAAACCATTTAAAGCACAATAGAACTCTTTAAATCCAGATAGATCCATTAAGGGCCAATGAAACCCTTTAAAGCTCAATAGAACCCCTTAGGGCCCGATAGATCCATTAAGGCCCAATGAAACCATTTAAAGCACAATAGAACTCTTTAAAGCCCGATAGATCCATTAAGGGCCAATGAAACCAATTAAAGCACAATAGAACCCCTTAAAGCCCGATAATACATTAAAGCCCAATGAAACCATTTAAAGCACAATAGAACTCTTTAAATCCCGATAGATCCATTAAGGGCCAAAGAAACCCTTTAAAGCTCAATAAAACCCCTTAGGGCCCGATAGATCCATTAAGGCCCAATGAATCCATTTAAAGCACAATAGAACTCTTTAAATCCCGATAGATCTATTAAGGCCCAATGAAACCATTTAAAGCACAATAGAACTCTTTAAAGTCGATAGATCCATTAAGGGCCAATGAAACCGTTTAAAGGACAATAGAACTCTTTAAAGCCCGATAGATCCATTAAGGGCCAATGAAACCCTTTAAAGCTCAATAAAACCCCTTAGGGTCCGATAGATCGATTAAGGCCCGATAGATCCATTAAGGCCCAATGAAAGCATTTAAAGCACAATAGAACTCTTTAAAGCCCTATAGATCCATTAAGGCCCAATGAAACCCTTTAAAGTTCAATAGAACCCCTTAAAACCCGATAGATCCATTAAGGCCCAATGAAACCATTTAAAGCACAATAGAACTCTTTAAAGCCCGATAATCCATTAAAGCCCAATGAAAGCATTTAAAGCACAATAGAACTCTTTAAAGCCCGATAGATCCATTAAGGGCCAATGAAACCCTTTAAAGCTCAATAGAACCCCTTAGGGTCCGATAGATCCATTAAGGCCCGATAGATCCATTAAGGCCCAATAAAACCATTTAAAGCACAATAGAACTCTTTATAGCCCTATAGATCCATTAAGGCCCAATAAAACCCTTTAAAGTTCAATAGAACCCCTTAAAGCCCGATAGATCCATTGAGGCCCAATGAAACCATTTAAAGCACAATAGAACTCTTTAAAGCCCTATATATCCATTAAGGCCCAATGAAACCCTTTAAAACTCAATAGAACCCCTTAAAACCCGATAGATCCATTAAGGCCCAATGAAACCATTTAAAGCACAATAGAACTCTTTAAAGCCCGATAGATCCATTAAGGGCCAATGAAACCCTTTAAATCTCAATAGAACCTCTTAAAACCCGATAGATCCATTAAGGCCCAATGAAACCATTTAAAGCACAATAGAACTCTTTAAAGCCCGATAGATCCATTAAGGGCCAATGAAACCAATTAAAGCACAATAGAACCCCTTAAAGCCCGATAATACATTAAAGCCCAATGAAACCATTTAAAGCACAATAGAACTCTTTAAATCCCGATAGATCCATTAAGGGCCAATGAAACCCTTTAAAGCTCAATAGAACCCCTTAGGGCCCGATAGATCCATTAAGGCCCAATGAAACCATTTAAAGCACAATAGAACTCTTTAAATCCCGATAGATCTATTAAGGCCCAATGAAACCATTTAAAGCACAATAGAACTCTTTAAAGTCGATAGATCCATTAAGGGCCAATGAAACCATTTAAAGCACAATAGAACCCCTTAAAGCCCGATAATCCATTTAAAGCCCAATGAAACCATTTAAAGCACAATAGAACTCTTTAAATCCAGATAGATCCATTAAGGGCCAATGAAACCCTTTAAAGCTCAATAGAACCCCTTAGGGCCCGATAGATCCATTAAGGCCCAATGAAACCATTTAAAGCACAATAGAACTCTTTAAAGCCCGATAGATCCATTAAGGGCCAATGAAACCAATTAAAGCACAATAGAACCCCTTAAAGCCCGATAATACATTAAAGCCCAATGAAACCATTTAAAGCACAATAGAACTCTTTAAATCCCGATAGATCCATTAAGGGCCAAAGAAACCCTTTAAAGCTCAATAAAACCCCTTAGGGCCCGATAGATCCATTAAGGCCCAATGAATCCATTTAAAGCACAATAGAACTCTTTAAATCCCGATATATCTATTAAGGCCCAATGAAACCATTTAAAGCACAATAGAACTCTTTAAAGTCGATAGATCCATTAAGGGCCAATGAAACCGTTTAAAGGACAATAGAACTCTTTAAAGCCCGATAGATCCATTAAGGGCCAATGAAACCCTTTAAAGCTCAATAAAACCCCTTAGGGTCCGATAGATCGATTAAGGCCCGATAGATCCATTAAGGCCCAATGAAAGCATTTAAAGCACAATAGAACTCTTTAAAGCCCTATAGATCCATTAAGGCCCAATAAAACCCTTTAAAGTTCAATAGAACCCCTTAAAACCCGATAGATCCATTAAGGCCCAATGAAACCATTTAAAGCACAATAGAACTCTTTAAAGCCCGATAATCCATTAAAGCCCAATGAAAGCATTTAAAGCACAATAGAACTCTTTAAAGCCCGATAGATCCATTAAGGGCCAATGAAACCCTTTAAAGCTCAATAGAACCCCTTAGGGTCCGATAGATCCATTAAGGCCCGATAGATCCATTAAGGCCCAATAAAACCATTTAAAGCACAATAGAACTCTTTATAGCCCTATAGATCCATTAAGGCCCAATAAAACCCTTTAAAGTTCAATAGAACCCCTTAAAGCCCGATAGATCCATTGAGGCCCAATGAAACCATTTAAAGCACAATAGAACTCTTTAAAGCCCTATATATCCATTAAGGCCCAATGAAACCCTTTAAAACTCAATAGAACCCCTTAAAACCCGATAGATCCATTAAGGCCCAATGAAACCATTTAAAGCACAATAGAACTCTTTAAAGCCCGATAGATCCATTAAGGGCCAATGAAACCCTTTAAATCTCAATAGAACCTCTTAAAACCCGATAGATCCATTAAGGCCCAATGAAACCATTTAAAGCACAATAGAACTCTTTAAAGCCCGATAGATCCATTAAGGGCCAATGAAACCAATTAAAGCACAATAGAACCCCTTAAAGCCCGATAATCCATTAAAGCCCAATGAAACCATTTAAAGCACAATAGAACTCTTTAAATCCCGATAGATCCATTAAGGGCCAATGAAACCCTTTAAAGCTCAATAGAACCCCTTAGGGCCCGATAGATCCATTAAGGCCCAATGAAACCATTTAAAGCACAATAGAACTCTTTAAATCCCGATAGATCTATTAAGGCCCACTGAAACCATTTAAAGCACAATAGAACTCTTTAAAGTCGATAGATCCATTAAGGGCCAATGAAACCATTTAAAGCACAATAGAACCCCTTAAAGCCCGATAATCCATTTAAAGCCCAATGAAACCATTTAAAGCACAATAGAACTCTTTAAATCCTGATAGATCCATTAAGGGCCAATGAAACCCTTTAAAGCTCAATAGAACCCCTTAGGGCCCGATAGATCCATTAAGGCCCAATGAAACCATTTAAAGCACAATAGAACTCTTTAAAGCCCGATAGATCCATTAAGGGCCAATGAAACCAATTAAAGCACAATAGAACCCCTTAAAGCCCGATAATCCATTAAAGCCCAATGAAACCATTTAAAGCACAATAGAACTCTTTAAATCCCGATAGATCCATTAAGGGCCAAAGAAACCCTTTAAAGCTCAATAGAACCCCTTAGGGCCCGATAGATCCATTAAGGCCCAATGAATCCATTTAAAGCACAATAAAACTCTTTAAATCCCGATAGATCTATTAAGGCCCAATGAAACCATTTAAAGCACAATAGAACTCTTTAAAGTCGATAGATCCATTAAGGGCCAATGAAACCGTTTAAAGGACAATAGAACTCTTTAAAGCCCGATAGATCCATTAAGGG
The DNA here is from genome assembly GCA_954870635.1 of Arctium minus. Taxonomy (NCBI): domain Eukaryota; kingdom Viridiplantae; phylum Streptophyta; class Magnoliopsida; order Asterales; family Asteraceae; genus Arctium; species Arctium minus. Next base: position 67,492,217 of record OX941092.1, on the reverse strand, counting down.
CCAATGAAACCCTTTAAAGCTCAATAAAACCCCTTAGGGTCCGATAGATCGATTAAGGCCCGATAGATCCATTAAGGCCCAATGAAAGCATTTAAAGCACAATAGAACTCTTTAAAGCCCTATAGATCCATTAAGGGTCAATGAAACACTTTAAAGCTCAATAAAACCCCTTAGGGTCCGATAGATCGATTAAGGCCCGATTGATCCATTAAGGCCCAATGAAACCATTTAAAGCACAATAGAACTCTTTAAAGCCCTATAGATCCATTAAGGCCCAATAAAACCCTTTAAAGTTCAATAGAACCCCTTAAAGCCCGATAGATCCATTGAGGCCCAATGAAACCATTTAAAGCACAATAGAACTCTTTAAAGCCCGATAGATCCATTAAGGGCCAATGAAACCAATTAAAGCACAATAGAACCCCTTAAAGCCCGATAATCCATTAAAGCCCAATGAAACCATTTAAAGCACAATAGAACTCTTTAAATCCCGATAGATCCATTAAGGGCCAAAGAAACCCTTTAAAGCTCAATAGAACCCCTTAGGGCCCGATAGATCCATTAAGGCCCAATGAATCCATTTAAAGCACAATAGAACTCTTTAAATCCCGATAGATCTATTAAGGCCCAATGAAACCATTTAAAGCACAATAGAACTCTTTAAAGTCGATAGATCCATTAAGGGCCAATGAAACCGTTTAAAGGACAATAGAACTCTTTAAAGCCCGATAGATCCATTAAGGGCCAATGAAACCCTTTAAAGCTCAATAAAACCCCTTAGGGTCCGATAGATCGATTAAGGCCCGATAGATCCATTAAGGCCCAATGAAAGCATTTAAAGCACAATAGAACTCTTTAAAGCCCTATAGATCCATTAAGGCCCAATAAAACCCTTTAAAGTTCAATAGAACCCCTTAAAACCCGATAGATCCATTAAGGCCCAATGAAACCATTTAAAGCACAATAGAACTCTTTAAAGCCCTATATATCCATTAAGGCCCAATGAAACCCTTTAAAACTCAATAGAACCCCTTAAAACCCGATAGATCCATTAAGGCCCAATGAAACCATTTAAAGCACAATAGAACTCTTTAAAGCCCGATAGATCCATTAAGGGCCAATGAAACCCTTTAAAGCTCAAAAGAACCTCTTAAAACCCGATAGATCCATTAAGGCCCAATGAAACCATTTAAAGCACAATAGAACTCTTTAAAGCCCGATAGATCCAATAAGGGCCAATGAAACCATTTAAAGCACAATAGAACCCCTTAAAGCCCGATAATCCATTAAAGCCCAATGAAACCATTTAAAGCACAATATAACTCTTTAAAGCCCGATAGATCCATTAAGGGCCAATGAAACCCTTTAAAGCTCAATAGAACCCCTTAGGGTCCGATAGATCCATTAAGGCCCGATAGATCCATTAAGGCCCAATGAAACCATTTAAAGCACAATAGAACTCTTTATAGCCCTATAGATCCATTAAGGCCCAATAAAACCCTTTAAAGTTCAATAGAACCCCTTAAAGCCCGATAGATCCATTGAGGCCCAATGAAACCATTTAAAGCACAATAGAACTCTTTAAAGCACGATAGATTCATTAATGGCCAATGAAACCATTTAAAGCACAATAGAACCCCTTAAAGCCCGATAGATCCTTTAAGGCCCAATGAAACCATTTAAAGCACAATAGAACTCTTTAAAGCCCGATAGATCCATTAAGGGCCAATGAAACCCTTTAAAGCTCAATAGAACCCCTTAGGGGCCGATAGATACATTGAGGCCCAATGAAACCATTTAAAGCACAATAGAACTCTTTAAAGCCCGATAGATCCATTAAGGCCCAATGAAACCCTTTAAAGCTCATTAGAACCCTTTAAAACCCGATAGATCCATTCAGGCCCAATGAAACCATTTAAAGCACAATAGAACTCTTTAAAGCCCGATAATCCATTAAGGGCCAAAGAAACCCTTTAAAGCTCAATAGAACCCCTTAGGGCCCGATAGATCCATTAAGGCCCAATGAATCCATTTAAAGCACAATAGAACTCTTTAAATCCCGATAGATCTATTAAGGCCCAATGAAACCATTTAAAGCACAATAGAACTCTTTAAAGTCGATAGATCCATTAAGGGCCAATGAAACCGTTTAAAGGACAATAGAACTCTTTAAAGCCCGATAGATCCATTAAGGGCCAATGAAACCCTTTAAAGCTCAATAAAACCCCTTAGGGTCCGATAGATCGATTAAGGCCCGATAGATCCATTAAGGCCCAATGAAAGCATTTAAAGCACAATAGAACTCTTTAAAGCCCTATAGATCCATTAAGGCCCAATAAAACCCTTTAAAGTTCAATAGAACCCCTTAAAACCCGATAGATCCATTAAGGCCCAATGAAACCATTTAAAGCACAATAGAACTCTTTAAAGCCCTATATATCCATTAAGGCCCAATGAAACCCTTTAAAACTCAATAGAACCCCTTAAAACCCGATAGATCCATTAAGGCCCAATGAAACCATTTAAAGCACAATAGAACTCTTTAAAGCCCGATAGATCCATTAAGGGCCAATGAAACCCTTTAAAGCTCAAAAAAACCTCTTAAAACCCGATAGATCCATTAAGGCCCAATGAAACCATTTAAAGCACAATAGAACTCTTTAAAGCCCGATAGATCCAATAAGGGCCAATGAAACCATTTAAAGCACAATAGAACCCCTTAAAGCCCGATAATCCATTAAAGCCCAATGAAACCATTTAAAGCACAATATAACTCTTTAAAGCCCGATAGATCCATTAAGGGCCAATGAAACCCTTTAAAGCTCAATAGAACCCCTTAGGGTCCGATAGATCCATTAAGGCCCGATAGATCCATTAAGGCCCAATGAAACCATTTAAAGCACAATAGAACTCTTTATAGCCCTATAGATCCATTAAGGCCCAATAAAACCCTTTAAAGTTCAATAGAACCCCTTAAAGCCCGATAGATCCATTGAGGCCCAATGAAACCATTTAAAGCACAATAGAACTCTTTAAAGCACGATAGATTCATTAATGGCCAATGAAACCATTTAAAGCACAATAGAACCCCTTAAAGCCCGATAGATCCTTTAAGGCCCAATGAAACCATTTAAAGCACAATAGAACTCTTTAAAGCCCGATAGATCCATTAAGGGCCAATGAAACCCTTTAAAGCTCAATAGAACCCCTTAGGGGCCGATAGATACATTGAGGCCCAATGAAACCATTTAAAGCACAATAGAACTCTTTAAAGCCCGATAGATCCATTAAGGCCCAATGAAACCCTTTAAAGCTCATTAGAACCCTTTAAAACCCGATAGATCCATTCAGGCCCAATGAAACCATTTAAAGCACAATAGAACTCTTTAAAGTCGATAGATCCATTAAGGGCCAATGAAACCGTTTAAAGGACAATAGAACTCTTTAAAGCCCGATAGATCCATTAAGGGCCAATGAAACCCTTTAAAGCTCAATAGAACCCCTTAGGGTCCGATAGATCCATTAAGGCCCGATAGATCCATTAAGGCCCAATAAAACCATTTAAAGCACAATAGAACTCTTTATAGCCCTATAGATCCATTAAGGCCCAATAAAACCCTTTAAAGTTCAATAGAACCCCTTAAAGCCCGATAGATCCATTGAGGCCCAATGAAACCATTTAAAGCACAATAGAACTCTTTAAAGCCCTATATATCCATTAAGGCCCAATGAAACCCTTTAAAACTCAATAGAACCCCTTAAAACCCGATAGATCCATTAAGGCCCAATGAAACCATTTAAAGCACAATAGAACTCTTTAAAGCCCGATAGATCCATTAAGGGCCAATGAAACCCTTTAAATCTCAATAGAACCTCTTAAAACCCGATAGATCCATTAAGGCCCAATGAAACCATTTAAAGCACAATAGAACTCTTTAAAGCCCGATAGATCCATTAAGGGCCAATGAAACCAATTAAAGCACAATAGAACCCCTTAAAGCCCGATAATCCATTAAAGCCCAATGAAACCATTTAAAGCACAATAGAACTCTTTAAATCCCGATAGATCCATTAAGGGCCAATGAAACCCTTTAAAGCTCAATAGAACCCCTTAGGGCCCGATAGATCCATTAAGGCCCAATGAAACCATTTAAAGCACAATAGAACTCTTTAAATCCCGATAGATCTATTAAGGCCCAATGAAACCATTTAAAGCACAATAGAACTCTTTAAAGTCGATAGATCCATTAAGGGCCAATGAAACCATTTAAAGCACAATAGAACCCCTTAAAGCCCGATAATCCATTTAAAGCCCAATGAAACCATTTAAAGCACAATAGAACTCTTTAAATCCTGATAGATCCATTAAGGGCCAATGAAACCCTTTAAAGCTCAATAGAACCCCTTAGGGCCCGATAGATCCATTAAGGCCCAATGAAACCATTTAAAGCACAATAGAACTCTTTAAAGCCCGATAGATCCATTAAGGGCCAATGAAACCAATTAAAGCACAATAGAACCCCTTAAAGCCCGATAATCCATTAAAGCCCAATGAAACCATTTAAAGCACAATAGAACTCTTTAAATCCCGATAGATCCATTAAGGGCCAAAGAAACCCTTTAAAGCTCAATAGAACCCCTTAGGGCCCGATAGATCCATTAAGGCCCAATGAAACCATTTAAAGCACAATAGAACTCTTTAAATCCCGATAGATCTATTAAGGCCCAATGAAACCATTTAAAGCACAATAGAACTCTTTAAAGTCGATAGATCCATTAAGGGCCAATGAAACCGTTTAAAGGACAATAGAACTCTTTAAAGCCCGATAGATCCATTAAGGGTCAATGAAACCCTTTAAAGCTCAATAAAACCCCTTAGGGTCCGATAGATCGATTAAGGCCCGATAGATCCATTAAGGCCCAATGAAACCATTTAAAGCACAATAGAACTCTTTAAAGCCCTATAGATCCATTAAGGCCCAATAAAACCCTTTAAAGTTCAATAGAACCCCTTAAAACCCGATAGATCCATTAAGGCCCAATGAAACCATTTAAAGCACAATAGAACTCTTTAAAGCCCTACATATCCATTAAGGCCCAATGAAACCCTTTAAAGCTCAATAGAACCCCTTAAAACCCGATACATCCATTAAGGCCCAATGAAACCATTTAAAGCACAATAGAACTCTTTAAAGCCCGATAGATCCATTAAGGGCCAATGAAACCCTTTAAAGCTCAAAAGGACCTCTTAAAACCCGATAGATCCATTAAGTCCCAATGAAACCATTTAAAGCACAATAGAACTCTTTAAAGCCCGATAGATCCATTAAGGGCCAATGAAACCATTTAAAGCACAATAGAACCCCTTAAAGCCCGATAATCCATTAAAGCCCAATGAAACCATTTAAAGCACAATATAACTCTTTAAAGCCCGATAGATCCATTAAGGGCCAATGAAACCCTTTAAAGCTCAATAGAACCCCTTAGGGTCCGATAGATCCATTAAGGCCCGATAGATCCATTAAGGCCCAATGAAACCATTTAAAGCACAATAGAACTCTTTATAGCCCTATAGATCCATTAAGGCCCAATAAAACCCTTTAAAGTTCAATAGAACCCCTTAAAGCCCGATAGATCCATTGAGGCCCAATGAAACCATTTAAAGCACAATAGAACTCTTTAAAGCCCTATATATCCATTAAGACCCAATGAAACCCTTTAAAACTCAATAGAACCCCTTAAAACCCGATAGATCCATTAAGGCCCAATGAAACCATTTAAAGCACAATAGAACTCTTTAAAGCCCGATAGATCCATTAAGGGCCAATGAAACCCTTTAAAGCTCAATAGAACCTCTTAAAACCCGATAGATCCATTAAGGCCCAATGAAACCATTTAAAGCACAATAGAACTCTTTAAAGCCCTATATATCCATTAAGGCCCAATAAAACCATTTAAAGCATAATAGAACTCTTTAAAGCCCAATAGATCCATTACGGCCCAATGAAACCCTTTAAAGCTCATTAGAACCCTTTAAAACCCGATAGATCCATTAAGGACCAATGAAACCATTTAAAGCACAATAGAACTCTTTAAATCCCGATAGATCCATTAAGGGCCAATGAAACCCTTTAAAGCTCAATAGAACCTCTTAAAACCCGATAGATCCATTAAGGCCCAATGAAACCATTTAAAGCACAATAGAACTCTTTAAAGCCCTATATATCCATTAAGGCCCAATAAAACCATTTAAAGCATAATAGAACTCTTTAAAGCCCAATAGATCCATTAAGGCCCAATGAAACCCTTTAAAGCTCATTAGAACCCTTTAAAACCCGATAGATCCATTAAGGCCCAATGAAACCATTTAAAGCACAATAGAACTTTTTAAAGCCCGATAGATCCATTAAGGCCCAATGAAACCATTTAAAGCACAATAGAAATCTTTAAAGCCCGATAGATCCATTAAGGACCAATGAAACCCTTTAAAGCTCAATAGAACCCCTTAGGGTCCGATAGATCCATTAAGGCCCGATAGATCCATTAAAGCCCAATGAAACCATTTAAAGCACAATAGAACTCTTTAAAGCCCTATAGATCCATTAAGGCCCAATAAAACCCTTTAAAGTTCAATAGAACCCCTTAAAACCCGATAGATCCATTAAGGCCCAATGAAACCATTTAAAGCACAATAGAACTCTTTAAAGCCCTATATATCCATTAAGGCCTAATGAAACCCTTTAAAGCTCAATAGAACCCCTTAATACCCGATAGATCCATTAAGGCCCAATGAAACCATTTAAAGCACAATAGAACTCTTTAAAGCCCGATAGATCCATTAAGGGCCAATGAAACCCTTTAAAGCTCAATAGAACCTCTTAAAACCCGATAGATCCATTAAGGCCCAATGAAACCAGTTAAAGCACAATAGAACTCTTTAAAGCCCGATAGATCCATTAAGGGCCAATGAAACCAATTAAAGCACAATAGATCCCCTTAAAGCCCGATAATCCATTAAAGCCCAATGAAACCATTTAAAGCACAATAGAACTCTTTAAATCCCGATAGATCCATTAAGGGCCAATGAAACCCTTTAAAGCTCAATAGAACCCCTTAGGGCCCGATAGATCCATTAAGGCCCAATGAAACCATTTAAAGCACAATAGAACTCTTTAAATCCCGATAGATCTATTAAGGCCCAATGAAACCATTTAAAGCACAATAGAACTCTTTAAAGTCGATAGATCCATTAAGGGCCAATGAAACCATTTAAATCACAATAGAACCCCTTAAAGCCCGATAATCCATTTAAAGCCCAATGAAACCATTTAAAGCACAATAGAACTCTTTAAATCCCTATATATCCATTAAGGCCCAATGAAACCCTTTAAAGCTCAATAGAACCCCTTAGGGCCCGATAGATCCATTAAGGCCCAATGAAACCATTTAAAGCACAATAGAACTCTTTAAAGCCCTATATATCCATTATGGGCCAATGAAACCCTTTAAAGCTCAATAGAACCCATTAAAACCCGATAGATCCATTAAGGCCCAATGAAACCATTTAAAGCACAATAGAACTCTTTAAAAGCCGATAGATCCATTAAGGGCCAATGAAACCCTTTAAAGCTCAATAGAACCTCTTAAAACCCGATAGATCCATTAAGGCCCAATGAAACCATTTAAAGCACAATATAACTTTTTAAAGCCCTATATATCCATTAAGGCCCAATAAAACCATTTAAAGCATAATAGAACTCTTTAAAGCCCAATAGATCCATTAAAGCCCAATGAAACCCTTTAAAGCTCAATAGAACCCCTTAAAACCCGATAGATCCATTAAGGTCCAATGAAACCATTTAAAGCACAATAGAACTCTTTAAAGCCCGATAGATCCATTAAGGGCCAATGAAAACATTTAAAGCACAATAGAACTCTTTAAAGCCCGATAGATTCATTAATGGCCAATGAAACCATTTAAAGCAAAATAGAACCCCTTAAAGCCCGATAGATCCTTTAAGGCCCAATGAAACCATTTAAAGCACAATAGAACTCTTTAAAGCCCGATAGATCCATTAAGGGCCAATGAAACCCTTTAAAGCTCAATAGAACCCCTTAGGGCCCGATAGATACATTGAGGCCCAATGAAACCATTTAAAGCACAATAGAACTCTTTAAAGCCCGATAGATCCATTAAGGCCCAATGAAACCCTTTAAAGCTCATTAGAACCCTTTAAAACCCGATAGATCCATTAAGGCCCAATGAAACCATTTAAAGCACAATAGAACTCTTTAAAGCCCGATAATCCATTAAAGCCCAATGAAACCATTTAAAGCACAATAGAACTCTTTAAAGCCCGATAGATCCATTAAGGGCCAATGAAACCCTTTAAAGCTCAATAGAACCCCTTAGGGTCCGATAGATCCATTAAGGCCCGATAGATCCATTAAGGCCTAATAAAACCATTTAAAGCACAATAGAACTCTTTATAGCCCTATAGATCCTTTAAGGCCCAATAAAACCCTTTAAAGTTCAATAGAACCCCTTAAAGCCCGATAGATCCATTGAGGCCCAATGAAACCATTTAAAGCACAATAGAACTCTTTAAAGCCCTATATATCCATTAAGGCCCAATGAAACCCTTTAAAACTCAATAGAACCCCTTAAAACCCGATAGATCCATTAAGGCCCAATGAAACCATTTAAAGCACAATAGAACTCTTTAAAGCCCGATAGATCCATTAAGGGCCAATGAAACCCTTTAAAGCTCAATAGAACCTCTTAAAACCCGATAGATCCATTAAGGCCCAATGAAACCATTTAAAGCACAATAGAACTCTTTAAAGCCCGATAGATCCATTAAGGGCCAATGAAACCAATTAAAGCACAATAGAACCCCTTAAAGCCCGATAATCCATTAAAGCCCAATGAAACCATTTAAAGCACAATAGAACTCTTTAAATCCCGATAGATCCATTAAGGGCCAATGAAACCCTTTAAAGCTCAATAGAACCCCTTAGGGCCCGATAGATCCATTAAGGCCCAATGAAACCATTTAAAGCACAATAGAACTCTTTAAATCCCGATAGATCTATTAAGGCCCAATGAAACCATTTAAAGCACAATAGAACTCTTTAAAGTCGATAGATCTATTAAGGGCCAATGAAACCATTTAAAGCACAATAGAACCCCTTAAAGCCCGATAATCCATTTAAAGCCCAATGAAACCATTTAAAGCACAATAGAACTCTTTAAATCCCGATAGATCCATTAAGGGCCAATGAAACCCTTTAAAGCTCAATAGAACCCCTTAGGGCCCGATAGATCCATTAAGGCCCAATGAAACCATTTAAAGCACAATAGAACTCTTTAAAGCCCGATAGATCCATTAAGGGCCAATGAAACCCTTTAAATCTCAATAGAACCCCTTAGGGTCCGATAGATACATTGAGGCCCAATGAAACCATTTAAAGCACAATAGAACTCTTTAAAGCCCTAAATATCCATTAAGGCCCAATGAAACCCTTTAAAGCTCAATAGAACCCCTTAAAACCCGATAGATCCATTAAGTCCCAATGAAACCATTTAAAGTACAATAGAACTCTTTAAAGCCCGATAGATATATTAAGGGCCAATGAAACCCTTTAAAGCTCAATAGAACCCATTAAAACCCGATAGATCCATTAAGGCCCAATGAAACCATTTAAAGCACAATAGAACTCTTTAAAAGCCGATAGATCCATTAAGAGCCAATGAAACCCTTTAAAGCTCAATAGAACCTCTTAAAACCCGATAGATCCATTAAGGCCCAATGAAACCATTTAAAGCACAATATAACTTTTTAAAGCCCTATATATCCATTAAGGCCCAATAAAACCATTTAAAGCATAATAGAACTCTTTAAAGCCCAATAGATCCATTAAGGCCCAATGAAACCCTTTAAAGCTCAATAGAACCCCTTAAAACCCGATAGATCCATTAAGGCCCAATGAAACCATTTAAAGCACAATAGAACTCTTTAAAGCCCGATAGATCCATTAAGGGCCAATGAAAACATTTAAAGCACAATAGAACTCTTTAAAGCCCGATAGATTCATTAATGGCCAATGAAACCATTTAAAGCAAAATAGAACCCCTTAAAGCCCGATAGATCCTTTAAGGCCCAATGAAACCATTTAAAGCACAATAGAACTCTTTAAAACCCGATAGATCCATTAAGGGCCAATGAAACCCTTTAAAGCTCAATAGAACCCCTTAGGGCCCGATAGATACATTGAGGCCCAATGAAACCATTTAAAGCACAATAGAACTCTTTAAAGCCCGATAGATCCATTAAGGCCCAATGAAACCCTTTAAAGCTCATTAGAACCCTTTAAAACCCGATAGATCCATTAAGGCCCAATGAAACCATTTAAAGCACAATAGAACTCTTTAAAGCCCGATAATCCATTAAAGCCCAATGAAACCATTTAAAGCACAATAGAACTCTTTAAAGCCCGATAGATCCATTAAGGGCCAATGAAACCCTTTAAAGCTCAATAGAACCCCTTAGGGTTCGATAGATCCATTAAGGCCCGATAGATCCATTAAGGCCCAATAAAACCATTTAAAGCACAATAGAACTCTTTATAGCCCTATAGATCCTTTAAGGCCCAATAAAACCCTTTAAAGTTCAATAGAACCCCTTAAAGCCCGATAGATCCATTGAGGCCCAATGAAACCATTTAAAGCACAATAGAACTCTTTAAAGCCCTATATATCCATTAAGGCCCAATGAAACCCTTTAAAACTCAATAGAACCCCTTAAAACCCGATAGATCCATTAAGGCCCAATGAAACCATTTAAAGCACAATAGAACTCTTTAAAGCCCGATAGATCCATTAAGGGCCAATGAAACCCTTTAAAGCTCAATAGAACCTCTTAAAACCCGATAGATCCATTAAGGCCCAATGAAACCATTTAAAGCACAATAGAACTCTTTAAAGCCCGATAGATCCATTAAGGGCCAATGAAACCAATTAAAGCACAATAGAACCCCTTAAAGCCCGATAATCCATTAAAGCCCAATGAAACCATTTAAAGCACAATAGAACTCTTTAAATCCCGATAGATCCATTAAGGGCCAATGAAACCCTTTAAAGCTCAATAGAACCCCTTAGGGCCCGATAGATCCATTAAGGCCCAATGAAACCATTTAAAGCACAATAGAACTCTTTAAATCCCGATAGATCTATTAAGGCCCAATGAAACCATTTAAAGCACAATAGAACTCTTTAAAGTCGATAGATCTATTAAGGGCCAATGAAACCATTTAAAGCACAATAGAACCCCTTAAAGCCCGATAATCCATTTAAAGCCCAATGAAACCATTTAAAGCACAATAGAACTCTTTAAATCCCGATAGATCCATTAAGGGCCAATGAAACCCTTTAAAGCTCAATAGAACCCCTTAGGGCCCGATAGATCCATTGAGGCCCAATGAAACCATTTAAAGCACAATAGAACTCTTTAAAGCCCTATATATCCATTAAGGCCCAATGAAACCCTTTAAAGCTCAATAGAACCCCTTAAAACCCGATAGATCCATTAAGTCCCAATGAAACCATTTAAAGCACAATAGAACTCTTTAAAGCCCTATATATCCATTAAGGCCCAATGAAACCCTATAAAGCTCAATAGAACCCCTTAAAACCCGATAGATCCATTAAGTCCCAATGAAACCATTTAAAGCACAATAGAACTCTTTAAAGCCCGATAGATCCATTAAGGGCCAATGAAACCCTTTAAAGCTCAATAGAACCCCTTAAAGCCCGATAGATCCATTAAGGGCCAATGAAACCATTTAAATCACAATAGAACCCCTTAAAGCCCGATAATCCATTTAAAGCCCAATGAAACCATTTAAAGCACAATAGAACTCTTTAAATCCCGATAGATCCATTAAGGGCCAATGAAACCCTTTAAAGCTCAATAGAACCCCTTAGGGCCCGATAGTTCCATTAAGGGCCAATGAAACCCTTTAAAGCTCAATAGAACCCCTTAAAGCCCGATAATCCATTAAAGCCCAATGAAACCATTTAAAGCATAATAGAACTCTTTAAAGCCTTATACATCCATTAAGGGCCAATGAAACCCTTTAAAGCTCAATAGAACCCCTTAGGGTCCGATAGATCCATTAAGGCCCGAGAGATCCATTAAGGCCCAATGAAACCATTTAAAGCACAATAGAACTCTTTAAAGCCCTATAGATCCATTAAGGCCCAATGAAACCCTTTAAAGTTCAATAGAACCCCTTAAAGCCCGATAGATCCATTGAGGCCCAATGAAACCATATAAAGCACAATAGAACTCTTTAAAGCCCTATATATCCATTAAGGCCCAATGAAACCCCTTAAAGCTCAATAGAACCCCTTAAAACCCGATAGATCCATTAAGGCCCAATGAAACCATTTAAAGCACATTAGAACTCTTTAATGCCCGATAGATCCATTAAGGGCCAATGAAACCCTTTAAAGCTCAATAGAACCTCTTAAAACCCGATAGATCCATTAAGGCCCAATGAAACCATTTAAAGCACAATAGAACTCTTTAAAGCCCGATAGATCCATTAAGGGCCAATGAAACCATTTAAAGCACAATAGAACCCCTTAAAGCCCGATAATCCATTAAGGCCCAATGAAACCATTTAAAGCACAATAGAACTCTTTAAAGCCCGATAGATCCATTAAGGGCCAATGAAACCCTTTAAATCTCAATAGAACCCCTTAGGGGCCGATAGATACATTGAGGCCCAATGAAACCATTTAAAGCACAATAGAACTCTTTAAAGCCCTAAATATCCATTAAGGCCCAATGAAACCCTTTAAAGCTCAATAGAACCCCTTAAAACCCGATAGATCCATTAAGTCCCAATGAAACCATTTAAAGTACAATAGAACTCTTTAAAGCCCGATAGATATATTAAGGGCCAATGAAACCCTTTAAAGCTCAATAGAACCCCTTAAAGCCCGATAGATCCATTAAGGCCCAATGAAACCATTTAAAGCACAATAGAACTCTTTAAAGCCCGATAGATCCATTAAGGGCCAATGAAACCTTTTAAAGCACAATAGAACCCCTTAAAGCCCGATAATCCATTAAGGCCCAATGAAACCATTTAAAGCACAATAGAACTCTTTAAAGCCCGATAGATCCATTAAGGGCCAATGAAACCCTTTAAAGCTCAATAGAACCCCTTAAATCCCGATAATCCATTAAAGCCCAATGAAACCCTTTAAAGCATAATAGAACTCTTTAAAGCCCTATAGATCGATTAAGGGCCAATGAAACCCTTTAAAGCTCAATAGAACCCCTTAGGGTCCGATAGATCCATTAAGGCCCGATAGATCCATTAAGGCCCAATGAAACCATTTAAAGCATAATAGAACTCTTTAAAGCCCTATAGATCCATTAAGGCCAAATAAAACCCTTTAAAGTTCAATAGAACCCCTTAAAGCCCGATAGATCCATTGAGGCCCAATGAAACCATTTAAAGCACAATAGAACTCTTTAAAGCCCTATATATCCATTAAGGCCCAATGAAACCTTTTAAAGCTCAATAGAACCCCTTAAAACCCGATAGATCCATTAAGACCCAATGAAACCATTTAAAGCACAATAGAACTCTTTAAAGCCCGATATATCCATTAAGGGCCAATGAAACCATTTAAAGCACAATAGAACCCCTTAAAGCCCGATAATCCATTAAAGCCCAATGAAACCATTTAAAGCACAATAGAACTCTTTAAATCCCGATAGATCCATTAAGGGCCAATGAAACCCTTTAAAGCTCAATAGAACCCCTTAGGGCTCGATAGATCCATTAAGGCCCAATGAAACCATTTAAAGCACAATAGAACTCTTTAAAGCCCTATAGATCCATTAAGGCCCAATAAAACCCTTTAAAGTTCAATAGAACCCCTTAAAGCCCGATAGATCCATTGAGGCCCAATGAAACCATTTAAAGCACAATAGAACTCTTTAAAGCCCTATATATCCATTAAGGCCCAATGAAACCCTTTAAAGCTCAATAGAACCCCTTAAAACCCGATAGATCCATTAAGTCCCAATGAAACCATTTAAAGCACAATAGAACTCTTTAAAGCCCTATATATCCATTAAGGCCCAATGAAACCCTATAAAGCTCAATAGAACCCCTTAAAACCCGATAGATCCATTAAGTCCCAATGAAACCATTTAAAGCACAATAGAACTCTTTAAAGCCCGAGAGATCCATTAAGGCCCAATGAAACCATTTAAAGCACAATAGAACTCTTTAAAGCCCTATAGATCCATTAAGGCCCAATGAAACCCTTTAAAGTTCAATAGAACCCCTTAAAGCCCGATAGATCCATTGAGGCCCAATGAAACCATATAAAGCACAATAGAACTCTTTAAAGCCCTATATATCCATTAAGGCCCAATGAAACCCCTTAAAGCTCAATAGAACCCCTTAAAACCCGATAGATCCATTAAGGCCCAATGAAACCATTTAAAGCACAATAGAACTCTTTAAAGCCCGATAGATCCATTAAGGGCCAATGAAACCCTTTAAAGCACAATAGAACACTTTAAATCCCGATAGATCTATTAAGGCCCGTTGAAACCATTTAAAGCACAATAGAACTCTTTAAATCCCGATAGATCCATTAAAGGCCAATGAAACCCTTTAAAGCTCTATAGAACCCCTTAAAGCCCGATAGATATATTAAGGGCCAACGAAACCATTTAAAGCACAATAGAACTCTTTAAAGCCCGATATATCCATTAAGGGCCAATGAAACCCTTTAAAGCTCAATAGAACCCCTTAAAACCCGATAGATCCATTAAGGCCCAATGAAACCATTTAAAGCACAATAGAACTCTTTAAATCCCGATAGATCTATTAAGGCCCAATGAAACCATTTAAAGCACAATAGAACTCTTTAAAGTCGATAGATCCATTAAGGGCCAATGAAACCATTTAAAGCACAATAGAACCCCTTAAAGCCCGATAATCAATTTAAAGCCCAATGAAACCATTTAAAGCACAATAGAACTCTTTAAATCCCGATAGATCCATTAAGGGTCAATGAAACCCTTTAAAGCTCAATAGAACCCCTTAGGGCCCGATAGATCCATTAAGGCCCAATGAAACCATTTAAAGCACAATAGAACTCTTTAAAGCCCGATAGATCCATTAAGGCCAATGAAACCAATTAAAGCACAATAGAACCCCTTAAAGCCCGATAATCCATTAAAGCCCAATGAAACCATTTAAAGCACAATAGAACTCTTTAAATCCCGATAGATCCATTAAAGGCCAAAGAAACCCTTTAAAGCTCAATAGAACCCCTTAGGGCCCGATAGATCCATTAAGGCCCAATGAAACCATTTAAAGCACAATAGAACTCTTTAAATCCCGATAGATCTATTAAGGCCCAATGAAACCATTTAAAGCACAATAGAACTCTTTAAAGTCGATAGATCCATTAAGGGCCAATGAAACCATTTAAAGCACAATAGAACCCCTTAAAGCCCGATAATCCTTTTAAAGCCCAATGAAACCATTTAAAGCACAATAGAACTCTTTAAATCACGATAGATCCATTAAGCGCCAATGAAACCCTTTAAAGGTCAATAGAACCCCTTAGGGCCCGATAGATCCATTAAGGCCCAATGAAACCATTTAAAGCACAATAGAACTCTTTAAAGCCCTATATATCCATTAAGGCCCAATGAAACCCTTTAAAGCTCAATAAAACCCCTTAAAACCCGATAGATCCATTAAGGCCCAATGAAACCATTTAAAGCACAATAGAACTCTTTAAAGCCCGATAGATCCATTAAGGGCCAATGAAACCATTTAAAGCATAATAGAACTCTTTAAAGCCCAATAGATCCATTAAGGCCCAATGAAACCCTTTAAAGCTCAATAGAACCCCTTAAAACCCGATAGATCCATTAAGGCCCAATGAAACCATTTAAAGCACAATAGAACTCTTTAAAGCCCGATAGATCCATTAAGGGCCAATGAAAACATTTAAAGCACAATAGAACTCTTTAAAGCCCGATAGATCCATTAAGGGCTAATGAAACCCTTTAAAGCTCAATAGAACCTCTTAAAACCCGATAGATCCATTAAGGCCCAATGAAACCATTTAAAGCACAATAGAACTCTTTAAAGCCCTATATATCCATTAAGGCCCAATAAAACCATTTAAAGCATAATAGAACTCTTTAAAGCCCAATAGATCCATTAAGGCCCAATGAAACCCTTTAAAGCTCAATAGAACCCCTTAAAACCCGATAGATCCATTAAGGCCCAATGAAACCATTTAAAGCACAATAGAACTCTTTAAAGCCCGATAGATCCATTAAGGGCCAATGAAAACATTTAAAGCACAATAGAACTCTTTAAAGCCCGATAGATTCATTAAGGGCCAATGAAACCATTTAAAGCACAATAAAACCCCTTAAAGCCCGATATATCCTTTAAGGCTCAATGAAACCATTTAAAGCTCAATAGAACCCCTTAAAAACCCGATAGATCCATTAAGTCCCAATGAAACCATTTAAAGCACAATAGAACTCTTTAAAGCCCGATAGATCCATTAAGGGCCAATGAAACCCTTTAAAGCTCAATAGAACCCCTTAAAGCCCGATAGATCCATTAAGGCCCAATGAAACCATTTAAAGCACAATAGAACTCTTTAAAGCCCGATAGATCCATTAAGGGCCAATGAAACCATTTAAAGCACAATAGAACCCCTTAAAGCCCGATAATCCATTAAGGCCCAATGAAACCATTTAAAGCACAATAGAACTCTTTAAAGCCCGATAGATCCATTAAGGGCCAATGAAACCCTTTAAAGCTCAATAGAACCCCTTGAATCCCGATAATCCATTAAAGCCCAATGAAACCATTTAAAGCATAATAGAACTCTTTAAAGCCCTATAGATCGATTAAGGGCCAATGAAACCCTTTAAAGCTCAATAGAACCCCTTAGGGTCCGATAGATCCATTAAGGCCCAATGAAACCATTTAAAGCATAATAGAACTCTTTAAAGCCCTATAGATCCATTAAGGCCAAATGAAACCCTTTAAAGTTCAATAGAACCCCTTAAAGCCCGATAGATCCATTGAGGCCCAATGAAACCATTTAAAGCACAATAGAACTCTTTAAAGCCCTATATATCCATTAAGGCCCAATGAAACCTTTTAAAGCTCAATAGAACCCCTTAAAACCCGATAGATCCATTAAGACCCAATGAAACCATTTAAAGCATAATAGAACTCTTTAAAGCCCGATAGATCCATTAAGGGCCAATGAAACCATTTAAAGCACAATAGAACCCCTTAAAGCCCGATAATCCATTAAAGCCCAATGAAACCATTTAAAGCACAATAGAACTCTTTAAATCCCGATAGATCCATTAAGGGCCAATGAAACCCTTTAAAGCTCAATAGAACCCCTTAGGGCTCGATAGATCCATTAAGGCCCAATGAAACCATTTAAAGCACAATAGAACTCTTTAAAGCCCTATAGATCCATTAAGGCCCAATAAAACCCTTTAAAGTTCAATAGAACCCTTTAAAGCCCGATAGATCCATTGAGGCCCAATGAAACCATTTAAAGCACAATAGAACTCTTTAAAGCCCTATATATCCATTAAGGCCCAATGAAACCCTTTAAAGCTCAATAGAACCCCTTAAAACCCGATAGATCCATTAAGTCCCAATGAAACCATTTAAAGCACAATAGAACTCTTTAAAGCCCTATATATCCATTAAGGCCCAATGAAACCCTTTAAAGCTCAATAGAACCCCTTAAAACCCGATAGATCCATTAAGTCCCAATGAAACCATTTAAAGCACAATAGAACTCTTTAAAGCCCTATATATCCATTAAGGCCCAACGAAACCCTTTAAAGCTCAATAGAACCCGTTAAAACCCGATAGATCCATTAAGTCCCAATGAAACCATTTAAAGCACAATAGAACTCTTTAAAGCCGGATAGATCCATTAAGGGCCAATTAAACCCTTTAAAGCTCAATAGAACCCCTTAAAGCCCGATAGATTCATTAAGGCCCAATGAAACCATTTAAAGCACAATAGAACTCTTTAAAGCCCGATAGATCCATTAAGGGCCAATGAAACCATTTAAAGCACAATAGAACCCCTTAAAGCCCGATAATCCATTAAGGCCCAATGAAACCATTTAAAGCACAATAGAACTCTTTAAAGCCCGATAGATCCATTAAGGGCCAATGAAACCCTTTAAAGCTCAATAGAACCCCTTAAAGCCCGATAATCCATTAAAGCCCAATGAAACCATTTAAAGCATAATAGAACTCTTTAAAGCCTTATACATCCATTAAGGGCCAATGAAACCCTTTAAAGCTCAATAGAACCCCTTAGGGTCCGATAGATCCATTAAGGCCCGATAGATCCATCAAGGCCCAATGAAACCATTTAAAGCACAATAGAACTCTTTAAAGCCCTATAGATCCATTAAGGCCCAATGAAACCCTTTAAAGTTCAATAGAACCCCTTAAAGCCCGATAGATCCATTGAGGCCCAATGAAACCATTTAAAGCACAATAGAACTCTTTAAAGCCCTATATATCCATTAAGGCCCAATGAAACCCCTTAAAGCTCAATAGAACCCCTTAAAACCCGATAGATCCATTAAGGGCCAATGAAACCATTTAAAGCACAATAGAACCCCTTAAAGCCCGATAATCCATTAAGGCCCAATGAAACCATTTAAAGCACAATAGAACTCTTTAAAGCCCGATAGATCCATTAAGGGCCAATGAAACCCTTTAAAGCTCAATAGAACCCCTTAAAGCCCGATAATCCATTAAAGCCCAATGAAACCATTTAAAGCATAATAGAACTCTTTAAAGCCCTATAGATCGATTAAGGGCCAATGAAACCCTTTAAAGCTCAATAGAACCCCTTAGGGTCCGATAGATCCATTAAGGCCCGATAGATCCATTAAGGCCCAATGAAACCATTTAAAGCATAATAGAACTCTTTAAAGCCCTATAGATCCATTAAGGCCAAATGAAACCCTTTAAAGTTCAATAGAACCCCTTAAAGCCCGATAGATCCATTGAGGCCCAATGAAACCATTTAAAGCACAATAGAACTCTTTAAAGCCCTATATATCCATTAAGGCCCAATGAAACCTTTTAAAGCTCAATAGAACCCCTTAAAACCCGATAGATCCATTAAGACCCAATGAAACCATTTAAAGCATAATAGAACTCTTTAAAGCCCGATAGATCCATTAAGGGCCAATGAAACCATTTAAAGCACAATAGAACCCCTTAAAGCCCGATAATCCATTAAAGCCCAATGAAACCATTTAAAGCACAATAGAACTCTTTAAATCCCGATAGATCCATTAAGGGCCAATGAAACCCTTTAAAGCTCAATAGAACCCCTTAGGGCTCGATAGATCCATTAAGGCCCAATGAAACCATTTAAAGCACAATAGAACTCTTTAAAGCCCTATAGATCCATTAAGGCCCAATAAAACCCTTTAAAGTTCAATAGAACCCTTTAAAGCCCGATAGATCCATTGAGGCCCAATGAAACCATTTAAAGCACAATAGAACTCTTTAAAGCCCTATATATCCATTAAGGCCCAATGAAACCCTTTAAAGCTCAATAGAACCCCTTAAAACCCGATAGATCCATTAAGTCCCAATGAAACCATTTAAAGCACAATAGAACTCTTTAAAGCCCTATATATCCATTAAGGCCCAATGAAACCCTTTAAAGCTCAATAGAACCCCTTAAAACCCGATAGATCCATTAAGTCCCAATGAAACCATTTAAAGCACAATAGAACTCTTTAAAGCCCTATATATCCATTAAGGCCCAACGAAACCCTTTAAAGCTCAATAGAACCCGTTAAAACCCGATAGATCCATTAAGTCCCAATGAAACCATTTAAAGCACAATAGAACTCTTTAAAGCCGGATAGATCCATTAAGGGCCAATTAAACCCTTTAAAGCTCAATAGAACCCCTTAAAGCCCGATAGATCCATTAAGGCCCAATGAAACCATTTAAAGCACAATAGAACTCTTTAAAGCCCGATAGATCCATTAAGGGCCAATGAAACCATTTAAAGCACAATAGAACCCCTTAAAGCCCGATAATCCATTAAGGCCCAATGAAACCATTTAAAGCACAATAGAACTCTTTAAAGCCCGATAGATCCATTAAGGGCCAATGAAACCCTTTAAAGCTCAATAGAACCCCTTAAAGCCCGATAATCCATTAAAGCCCAATGAAACCATTTAAAGCATAATAGAACTCTTTAAAGCCTTATACATCCATTAAGGGCCAATGAAACCCTTTAAAGCTCAATAGAACCCCTTAGGGTCCGATAGATCCATTAAGGCCCGATAGATCCATCAAGGCCCAATGAAACCATTTAAAGCACAATAGAACTCTTTAAAGCCCTATAGATCCATTAAGGCCCAATGAAACCCTTTAAAGTTCAATAGAACCCCTTAAAGCCCGATAGATCCATTGAGGCCCAATGAAACCATTTAAAGCACAATAGAACTCTTTAAAGCCCTATATATCCATTAAGGCCCAATGAAACCCCTTAAAGCTCAATAGAACCCCTTAAAACCCGATAGATCCATTAAGGGCCAATGAAACCATTTAAAGCACAATAGAACCCCTTAAAGCCCGATAATCCATTAAGGCCCAATGAAACCATTTAAAGCACAATAGAACTCTTTAAAGCCCGATAGATCCATTAAGGGCCAATGAAACCCTTTAAAGCTCAATAGAACCCCTTAAAGCCCGATAATCCATTAAAGCCCAATGAAACCATTTAAAGCATAATAGAACTCTTTAAAGCCTTATACATCCATTAAGGGCCAATGAAACCCTTTAAAGCTCAATAGAACCCCTTAGGGTCCGATAGATCCATTAAGGCCCGATAGATCCATTAAGGCCCAATGAAACCATTTAAAGCACAATAGAACTCTTTAAAGCCCTATAGATCCATTAAGGCCCAATGAAACCCTTTAAAGTTCAATAGAACCCCTTAAAGCCCGATAGATCCATTGAGGCCCAATGAAACCATTTAAAGCACAATAGAACTCTTTAAAGCCCTATATATCCATTAAGGCCCAATGAAACCCCTTAAAGCTCAATAGAACCCCTTAAAACCCGATAGATCCATTAAGGCCCAATGAAACCATTTAAAGCACAATAGAACTCTTTAAAGCCCGATAGATCCATTAAGGGCCAATGAAACCCTTTAAAGCACAATAGAACTCTTTAAATCCCGATAGATCTATTAAGGCCCGTTGAAACCATTTAAAGCACAATAGAACTCTTTAAATCCCGATAGATCCATTAAAGGCCAATGAAACCCTTTAAAGCTCTATAGAACCCCTTAAGGCCGATAGATCTATTAAGGGCCAATGAAACCATTTAAAGCACAATAGAACTCTTTAAAGCCCGATATATCCATTAAGGGCCAATGAAACCCTTTAAAGCTCAATAGAACCCCTTAAAGCCCGATAGATCCATTAAAGCCCAATGAAACCATTTAAAGCACAATAGAACTCTTTAAAGCCCGATAGATCCATTAAGGGCCAATGGAACCCTTTAAAGCTCAATAGAACCCCTTAGGGCCCGATAGATCCATTAAGGTCCAATGAAACCATTTAAAGCACAATAGAACTCTTTAAAGCCCTATAGATCCATTAAGTCCCAATGAAACCCTTTAAAGCTCAATAGAACCCCTTAAAACCCGATAGATCCATTAAGGCCCATTAAAACCATTTAAAGCACAATAGAACTCTTTAAATCCCGATAGATCCATTAAGGGCCAATGAAACCCTTTAAAGCTCTATAAAACCCCTTATAGCCCGATAGATCCATTAAGGCCCAATGAAACCATTTAAAGCACAATAGAACTCTTTAAAGCCCGATAGATCCATTAAGGGCCAATGAAACCATTTAAAGCACAATAGAACTCTTTAAAGCCCGATAGATCCATTAAGGGCCAATGAAACCCTTTAAAGCTCAATAGAACCCCTTAATGCCCGATAGATCCATTAAGGCCCAATGAAACCGTTTAAAGCACAATAGAACTCTTTAAAGCCCTATATATCCATTAAGGCCCAATGAAACCCCTTAAAGCTCAATAGAACCCCTTAAAACCCGATAGATCCATTAAGGCCTAATGAAACCATTTAAAGCACAATAGAACTCTTTAAAGCACGATAGATCCATTAAGGGCTAATGAAACCCTTTAAAGCTCAATAGAACCCCTTAAAACCCGATAGATCCATTAAGGCCCAATGAAACCATTTAAAGCACAATAGAACTCTTTAAAGCCCGATAGATCCATTAAGGGCCAATAAAACCATTTAAGGAACAATAGAACCCCTTAAAGCCCGATAGATCCATTAAAGTACAATGAAACCATTTAAAGCACAATTGAACTCTTTAAAGCCCTATAGATCCATTAAGGCCCAATGAAACCCTTTAAAGTTCAATAGAACCCCTAAAGCCCGATAGATCCATTGAGGCCCAATGAAACCATTTAAAGCATAATAGAACTCTTTAAAGCCCTATATATCCATTAAGGCCCAATGAAACCCTTTAAAGCTCAATAGAACCCCTTAAAACCCGATAGATCCATTAAGGCCCAATGAAACCATTTAAAGCACAATAGAACTCTTTAAAGCACGATAGATCCATTAAGGGCCAATGAAACCCTTTAAAGCTCAATAGAACCCCTTAAAACCCGATAGATCCATTAAGGCCCAATGAAACCATTTAAAGCACAATAGAACTCTTTAAAGCCCGATAGATCCATTAAGGGCCAATAAAACCATTTAAGGAACAAAAGAACCCCTTAAAGCCCGATAGATCCATTAAAGTCCAATGAAACCATTTAAAGCACAATTGAACTCTTTAAAGCCCTATAGATCCATTAAGGCCCAATGAAACCCTTTAAAGTTCAATAGAACCCCTAAAGCCCGATAGATCCATTGAGGCCCAATGAAACCATTTAAAGCACAATAGAACTTTTTAAAGCCCTATATATCCATTAAGGCCCAATGAAACCCTTTAAAGCTCAATAGAACCCCTTGGGGCCCGATAGATACATTGAGGCCCAATGAAACCATTTAAAGCACAATAGAACTCTTTAAAGCCCTAAATATCCATTAAGGCCCAATGAAACCCTTTAAAGCTCAATAGAACCCCTTAAAAACCCGATAGATCCATTAAGTCCCAATGAAACTATCAGGATCGAATTCTTAACAAGAATTAATACTCAGAAACTAATATCAAAGAAGTTGCGGAAAAACACTTTGATATTTAATAAAACAGTAATCAAACACAGTATATAATGATCAAACAGTAAACTTGTATTGAATGCTTAAAGCTACAAGTTTACACACTCAACCTCAATATTGATGAACAGGCTCACCAATACGAATTCTACTTCTCTAGAATTAGGATCTATGCCTTGAGGTTGATTTCTCTCTTGAAAAACAATTATCAAAAAGTTCTTTCTATCTATTCTAAACATTCTATACATATACTGATAAAAAGATAATTACAAAGAATAAACAAATCTTCAGTATATCTTCCATGTATATCTTCTAAGTATATCTTCAGTATATCCAGCTGTAGTACATTCCATCCGGATCTCTTTAGCAGCACTAATAATGCTCAGCAGCATTAACTTCATCTAGCAGCATTAACTGCAAGCAGTACTAACTACTAGCAGTACTAACTAGCTAAGCAGTACTAACTTTGTTCAAGCAGTACTAACTTTAACTAGCAGTAGTAATTCTACTAGCAGTAGTAACACTTAGCAGTATTAATCTTC
Organism: Arctium minus; assembly: GCA_954870635.1. Taxonomy (NCBI): domain Eukaryota; kingdom Viridiplantae; phylum Streptophyta; class Magnoliopsida; order Asterales; family Asteraceae; genus Arctium; species Arctium minus. The sequence goes on along the minus strand of OX941092.1, from coordinate 67,468,303 downwards.
AACTTGTTCTGGCAGTAGTAACTACACTTGTACTAGCAGTAGTAACTACACTTAGTAGAATCTTCAGTTCCCAACAATCTCCCCCTAACTTGACTTTTAGAAGAGAAGTCAAGTTCTTTAGATATTCTTCCAGATGCTCTTTTTGATGCTCCCAAAACTTCCAAGATCATGCTCCTAAGTCTGGATTCAGTCCCAAACTCTGATTGATTATCCTCTGAATTAGATACTTGGCCATTTCTGAATTTGGTGCACAACCCAACTTCTTCTTTAGCATGGCATGAACCTTCAGTCTGGTGTGATTATATACTCTATCCACTAGGAAGTATTCTGTGTGATTTCTATCCAAAGTCACTGCATATACTCCACTAGTTTCATATAGAGTCCAACTTGTGACTTCTTTAAACACACTCTTGATGACCTGGTCCACTTCTTCAGGTTTGAACATCATGCATAGATACTCCATCACCAGTTTTGTAAGAGAAATTCCTGGAGTATTCAGATGGTCTGCATACAGCTTAATTCCTATGTCAAACATCTCTTCTATATCAGATCTAGAGCATGTTCTGACAATCTTGACCCACGTGTTGAATACTTCATACTTATCACCCTTCCTCTTGAGTCTGATGTAATCTTTCCCATCCATTGTCAGTACATCCCAGTGAATGATCTCAGGTGGCTTAACTCCAACAGGTTCTGCAGAAATTGGTTCAGGCACTTTGTCCATCACTACCATATATAAGCTTACATCATATTTGATTGATGACCCTTGCTGACTTGATGACTCAGGTGCCACTTCTTCTTCAGCAACATTTTGTTCTTCTTCTACTCTAGGCTTCTTGTCTTTCTTTCTTTTGGCCATCATCTTGGTTCTTTTCAAAGTCTTTTGAACCTGTACTAGAGTAGCTTCCTTCTTCTTTTCTTCCTTTTCCCTTGCCATTTCTTTGATAGGAGTTCCCTCTTCACTTTCAGGGAATGGTTGATTCATATCTATATCATTACTCTCCTTGGCCTTCTTTTCAAACTCTACTCTTTTCTTTTCATTGCTCTTCAGATTCCCCATTTCTTTTTCATAGAGCTCTCTGATTTGATCAAAACTCATCTTCACAAACATTTCTTTCTTTACCCCAATTGCACTCCTCAAGAAAGTTATCATTTTGTTTCTTTCCTGAGTGGCAAGGTAAGTTTGTGAAGGTCTTCTTTTCTTTGCACTTGTATTAGCCATCATAGCCTTTCTCAGACTTATAGCCCTTTGTTTAGCCTTTTCAGTTTCAAGCCCCTTTTGATAGGCTTTATTTAGCTCAGCAGCTAAAGCCTTTGCCATTTCCCTGTCCTTCTCCACCTGAGCTCTTTCTTCTTTTTCCATCTCCTTCTGCATTTTCCTTGCTAAAGCTTCATCTGATTCAACCAACCTTTGCTTCTTGATTGGTTGATCAGATTCAACTAACTTTGCCTTACCTTTATCTTTACCCATCTCCTTCTCAATGCTAGAGTTCTTTGTTGCATCACCTCTTTCTTTTATGACAACTCCTTTGGCCTTTGAGGTGACCTTGGGAGTATCATGTTTTGCTTTGATGAGTGTTTCTGCAACCTCAAGCTCTGTAAGGACCTCTTTTACTTGTTCTGCTGCTTCTTTCAGCTCAGCAGTATTAACTATTTCTGCTGCTTTACTTGGACTGACAGTATTAATGGTTTCTGCTGCTGGCTTTGTTTCTGCTGCTTGCTCATTGTCCCCCTCAACATTATGTTTTACCTCTTGCTCCCCCTTAGCTTTGGCATCAGCTTCTGACTCCCCCTTTTTGGGAGCATCAGTCACTGGTTCCCTCCTTCTGAGCACAAATTGTTTCTTCTTCTTTTGCAGAATCAGTTTCCTTACCATTTGCTTCAACTTGATGATTTGTTCTTGTTGTGACAGTACAATGAGTTTTAGCTCTTCTATATCTTTGCCCTGTTTGAGTACATCCATGTTGATGTTGCCCATTGCCTCCATCAATTCATCATAGTTATATCTGTCCTCACCTTCTCCAGGAGTGTTACCCCCTATTGAAGGATCATTGGATCTTTTAGTAGTGGAAGTCTTCTGCCTAACAGAAGCACTATCCACCCCTGTGGTTTCTTGGCACCAGGGACCTTCAAATGATTGCTCATTCAAAGTTGCCATGGGGGAGGTCTTATTGATGTTACCACTTTTCTCCTCTGTGCTAGCAGGAGTAGTGGCAGCCTCATCACCCATATGCTCTACCTCCTCCTCAGAGAGCACCTCCTTTGGGTTGGGAGACACCCTTGTGGTTTCCCTTTGGATATTCTCTAAGGGAGAATTCTCCCTTAGAGGGCTTAAAGGTTGTGTGGGTGATGGTACAAGAAGGGAAGGAGCCTTCTTTACCTGTTTTCTTTGATAAGTTTGGGTAATTGGAGAAGTGGGTTTTGTAAGAATGGACTGGGGAATTGTTTTTGAGTGAGAAGGTTGGGCTTGGCTAGCAGTGTGATGGTCTAATGAGGGCCTTGACCCTGCTGCCATACCTTCAGTGTTTTGGGACACCACCATCATTGTAGAGAACAATGGGGTGTCAACTCCTTCAGAGTCCCCAGCATATCTTCTCATATTTGAGAAAACCTTGCCTTTGGGGGGTTTAGGTACATATACCCCAACAGGTTGAGGTATATCCGTCAATTCATGGTTAATTACTTCCTGAACAAATCTGGGATACATAAAGAAACTCTTTTTGTTTCCCATATTTGATACAAGATCACTGAAAATCATCTTTGAGAAATTGTACCTTCTGGATGTAGCCAAGCATACCAAAGCATATGCAATTGGACTGCTGAACTCACTCCATCCAGTGGTCTTTTTCGAGATGCAATGCATCAGGGTATGAACAAGAAAACGCCATTGGGGTGAAAACTTTGCTTTTGAGAATTTGAAAACACCCAATGGGCCTCCATACCCCATTCTAGTAAGATTAGAAAACAGTTCATCATTAGAGATAGACATTATACCAGAGGCATCGTCTAGACGTAGACTGATGCGAATGACTTCTTCAGTAACTGTAAGTGAGTGATCACAGATTCTTGTCTTGATCATTTGCACACCATTTTCCACAACAATGGTTGCATTAGCCCAGAACTGCCTTTGGTGCTCAATGTAGATTGTAGGTGATACAGTAAGAGCATGAGCAATGTGACTTGACTTGAGGAAATCCACAATCTGATGAAATCCTGAAGCTTGCTTTGGCTTTTGTAGCATCGCAATCTCGTTGTGCTCGTCGATGAACGTCATGGATGCCATTGATCTTAGTGAACACTTGCCTGAAAACTTCGAACTTGAGAGAGAAAAGGTTTTGAGCGCAAGAGAACAGTATGCAAAGAGTCGTTATGAACTTTTAGGCGGGCAAAAAGTATTTATAGTATTCGGAATATAAGCAGTATTAACCTAGAGCAGTATTAACTAACTAGCAGTATTAACCGCGAGCAGTATTAACCACGAGCAGTATTAACTGAACTAGCAGTATTAACTACTAGCAGTATTAACTAACTAGCAGTATTAACCGCGAGCAGTATTAACCACGAGCAGTATTAACTGAACTAGCAGTATTAACTACTAGCAGTATTAACTGAAAGCAGTATTAACCACTAGCAGTATTAACTACTAGCAGTATTAACTACTAGCAGTATTAACTGAAAGCAGTATTAACTGAAAGCAGTATTAACTGAAAGCAGTATTAACCACAAGCAGTATTAACCACAAGCAGTATTAACTGAAAGCAGTATTAACCACAAGCAGTATTAACTAGACTTACTCCTTTTAAACTTGCTAAATACTGAGTACTGCTATGCATATCCTGAAAAGAAGATTAGTAACACCAAGAATAAAATTATACAGGTATAAAACCACTTTTTGAGAAGAAGATTATTCAGAGTTTATCATTCCCACACTTGTTACCAAGAAAGTGAATCTACCCACATCAAAAGCTTTAGTGAATAGATCAGCAAACTGATTATCAGTGTGAACTTTGACAACTTGAATAAGTTTCTTTTCATTACAATCTCTTATAAAGTGATACCTGATTTCAATGTGCTTTGTCTTTGAGTGCTTGACTGGATTATTTACAATGCTAATAGCACTGCTGTTGTCAATAAAGATTGGAGTGTGTAGAAAGGTTACCCCATAATCCAGCATTTGATTCTGAATCCATAAGACTTGAGAACAGCAACTTGCAGCTGCTATGTACTCTGCCTCTGTTGTAGATGTGGATACTGTGGTTTGTTTCTTGCACTGCCATGAGACTAGTCTAGCACCCAAAAACTGACATCCTCCAGAAGTAGATTTTCTGTCCAAGTTTGCCCCACCTAGATCACTGTCTGAGTATGCTATTAGGTCAAAAGGTGAGTTATGAGGATACCAAAGTCCCAATCTGGGTTGCCCTTTGAGATATCTGAATATCCTCTTAACAGCTTGAAAGTGAGATTGCTTTGGCCTAACTTGAAATCTTGCACATACAAAGACTGGAAACATAATATCTGGCCTTGATGCTGTGAGATACATGAGAGAGCCAATCATGGATCTATAAAGATGAACATCCATATCCTCCCCCTCAAGATCTGCTGTGATCTGCTTGTGTGTTTCCATAGGTGTGCTGGCAGGTTTTGATTCTGAGAAACCAAACTTGGTTAGAATATCCTGCACATACTTGGATTGACATATAAAAATGCCATCTGACTTCTGTTGAACTTGGAGTCCAAGGAAGAAAGTAAGTTCCCCCATGGAACTCATTTTGAACCTTTGATGCATTAAATCCTCAAACTCCTTGCACATGTTTCTTGTAGAACCAAAAATAATGTCATCAACATATATTTGGACCAGCAAGATATCCTTCTTCTTTCTTTTGATAAATAGAGTCTTATCAATGACTCCTCTTTCAAAGTTATTTTCCAAGAGATAGGATGACAGGGTGTCATACCATGCTCTTGGGGCTTGATGTAGTCCATAAAGTGCTTTCTTTAATTTGTATACTCTGTCTGGATAGCTTGGGTTTTCAAACCCTGGTGGTTGACAGACATATACTTCTTCTTCAATTGACCCATAGAGAAAAGCACTTTTTACATCCATTTGGTAGACTTTGAAGTTCATGTAAGAAGCATAGGCTAGGAATAGTCTGATTGCTTCTATCCTAGCTACAGGTGCAAAAACTTCTTCATAATCTATGCCCTCTTCTTGAGTGTAGCCTTGAGCTACCAGCCTTGCTTTGTTTCTTATAACAATACCTCTTTCATCTCTCTTGTTTCTGAAGATCCATTTTGTGCCAATTGCTCTGTGACCTTTAGGAAGGTCTACTAGATCCCACACATCTTGTAGCTTGAACTGTAACAATTCTTCTTGCATTGCTTCTATCCAGCTAGATTCTTTCATAGCATCATGTGCCTTTTTAGGCTCAAGCTGAGATAGAAAACATGAGAGCACTGTATGCTGTTGATCTTGCATTTCCTGAAGCCTGCTTTGATGTCTAGTCATCATGGGAGAAGAGACATCACCTATTATCAACTGTGGAGGATGATTCTTTTGAACTCTTGTGTTATGACTAGGTTCTACATTCAGTCCATCCTCTAGATTAGAGTCATGCAATTCAACTGAAGTGTCTTCAGATGTCACTTCTGATTCTTGAGTCTCCTCATCTCTAGTGTCTTCTTCACTCTGACTTGGTTCAGTAAATGATTCCTTTTCACAGTCTTCAATTACTGTGGGTATGGGAAAAATCACAGATTTAGATATACTTTCTTGAACTTGTGTGATCTCTGATTCTCCACCACCTGTTCCTGTATACTCATTACTAAATCCAAAAGAGTTAGTTAGTGAATCAATGTCAAATAGCCACTGAGGTCCAGACCCAACAGGATATGGTGTGTTCTCATTGCATTTGACATTGTCACTTTCTTCAATTATTCTAGAAGAAGAGTTAAAAACTCTGTAGGCCTTACTCTGAGATGAATATCCAACAAGAAATCCATCATCTGCTTTGCTATCAAACTTACCTAAGTGAGATTTAGTATTTAGAATTGTACAAGGACACCCAAAAGATTTGAAGAAACCAATAAAAGGTTTTCTTTGATTTAAAAGCTCATATGGGGTCTTGTTCTTTTGCTTGACCACTAGAACTCTGTTTTGGACATAACAAGCAGTATTAACTGCTTCAGCCCAGAATGTAATTGGCAATTTTGAATCAGCCAACAGAGATCTAGCAGCCTCTATTAGTGTCCTATTTCTCCTTTCAGCAACACCATTCTGTTGAGGAGTCCTAGGAGCACTATATTGTCTCTCAATACCTTTTCCTTCACAAAAAGTGTTTAAATCATGATTTTTAAATTCAGTTCCATTATCTGATCTAATGACTTTTACTCTTTGATTAGTTTGGTTTTCAATTCTTAGAATAAAGGATTTGATAAGACCACTTGTTTCATCCTTAGTCCTTAGAAAATATACCCAAGTAAATCTGGAGTAATCATCAACAATAACCAAGCAGTAAGATTTCTTGCCTATACTCATAACATTTGTAGGACCAAACAGATCCATATGCAATAACTGGAGACAAGAAGAAACAGAATTTAACTCTTTGGTCTTATGAGAAGTTTTGTGCTGTTTGCCTTTAAGACAAGCAACACAATGATCATCACATGAAAAGACTTTTGAAGGTAAACCTCTTACAAGGTTATTTTTAACAAGATTGTTCATAGTCTTGAAATTCATGTGACACATCCTTCTGTGCCAAAGGGAGGATTCATCTATAGAAGCTTTTGAAACAAGACAATTTAAAGATGAATCACTATCAACATTGTCCAAATCAAGACAGTAAACATTGTCCTTCCTTGGAGTTCTAAGTAGTATCATGCTTTCATCAACTACCTTGAACCCTGGAGCAAGAATCATACACTCAGTATTAGTAAATAATATACTATGTTGTTTGTCACAAACCTGTGATACACTTAACAGGTTGTACTTTAATTGATCAACATAGTAGACATCCTTAAATGTCATCTTACCTTTGGTGACATTACCTTTTCCACTTATCTTACCACCAGTAAGATTGTCTCCAAATGCAACATGTCCTCCATTAATTTGCTTGAAATCCTGAAGGCATGACATGTTGCCAGTCATGTGCCTAGAGCAACCACTATCAACATGCCATATGCTCTTTCCCTTGAGCTGTTGGTTGCCCTGCACATTAAATAAATCAATTAGTATGATTGGGGACCCAAGCCAAAGTGATCTTGGGTCTTCCTTTCTCATCAAAGTATTTAGATTCCTTTTTAATGAGGTTTTTAAACTCAGAGCACTCTTTATTAGAGTACTTTGTCAATATGATTGGCTTAGCAGAATCAACACTGGAAGCAGTACTAACCTTAGAAGTACTAACAGAGTTAGCAGTACTAACAGGTGTAGCAGTACTAACAGGTTTAGCAGTACTAACCTTGTTAGCAGCATTAACATTGTTAGCAGTAGTATTACTTCTAGCAGCACTATCATTGTCAGCAGCACTATTTGTGGTAGCAGTACTAACAGTTTTAGTGCTTTTAGGAATCCACATATTGACACTTTCTTTAACAGAATACTTTTTCTTCATGTGGCTTTTAGTTTTAACAGTTTTCTTAGCCACATGGTTCTTTTCAATTTTCTTATAACCAAAGGGTTTTTGCATGGATCTTTGGAAATTCATTCTTTGGTTCATTGGATTGAAATAACAGAATTTTGCAAGATGATTCAATTTGCCACAGATAAAGCAAGGTTTTGGTCTATTGATTTTACTCAGATCAACCCCTTGTTTATGTGCCCATTGATTATTCCAGTTTCTTTGATTTCCCCTCTTTTTGTCCTGTTTTTGGGGTTCATTCTTCTTACAAGTACATTGTTTGCAAGGACCTGGATTCACAACTGTGGTCTGTTTATAATGGACCTTACCAGACTTTTCCTCTGTCTTCTCTATGTTCTTGGATTTGATCCAAGCCCTTCCACAATCCTCATTGGTGATAATGTTGTTTTCTATAGAAGTCTCACCACTTACCTTGTTCTTCTTACTCTTGCCAACCTCTTTCTCAGTCTTATCCTCAACAATTACCTCATCTAAGGGATCTATTTCAGTGGCTCCCTCAGGCAAGTCCTTCCTATCTTTGGTGTCTAACAGGTCTGAAGTAGGAGGAATGTAATTGTTGTTATATGGTGGAGGTGTGGCATTATACCCAATTCCTCTTCTTAATTTATCATGAATCTGATTTTGCAGTAAGGAGTCCATTGCTTTAGAAGCATTGGAAAACTTTTCTACATCAAGCTTAACCTTGGTTAACTCCTCTTTCAGTTTTTCACTCTCCTCTTTAGATTTGGTCAGTTTAAGTTCTAAATCCTTTTTCTCCCACTGCCAGTAATTAGTGTCATATGAGTGTTGTAGTTCATTGGCTTGAAAACCTTTGATTTGATCTTCAAATCTCTCTACTATCCTCACATAGTCTTTTATATCCTTTTCTAGTCTCTTCAGGTCATCACTCATCTTCTGATTGTGATCCCTGTACCTTTTAACAGTGTCTATGCAAGTTTTAGAGCAGAGATTAGAACTTACCTCAGATGGGAGATCAGATACTTTAGCCATAAGAGCTTGATTCTGAATAGCTTCTTCTGCTTGATCACTCCAATCAAACCCCATTCCTTGTTGAGAAACAAGGGCTTGAGCAGAGTTTCTGTTGTTATTGAAGCTTCCAGATTGAGCTTGTTGATGGTTGTTGTTGTGAGACATTCCACTTCTGCATTCTCTAGCAAAATGTCCCTTCAGATGGCATTTGTAGCATTCTACCTTTGATTTATCAAACCCTGCTCCATCTTCTCTTCTTTGTGAGAAGTTGTTTCTTCCAGTCCTCTTTATAAACTTCTTAACCCTCATGGAGAGCATGGCCATCTGCCATTTAATATCCATCTCTTCCAGATCATCAGGATGAAGTTGTTCTAAGTCATCATTGATCAAAGAAGAATTTCCATGATTAGAAAGAAGAGCTTCAAATACATAATCAGTGCCTTTATCTAGATTTGATCCATTAGCAGCATTAACTGATTCAGAGTTAGCAGTAGAATCAATTGATGCTGATAGGAGTGCAGCATTATGAACATATCCAGAAGGCTTCTTTTTTGCCTCCACCTCAGCTTCAAATACTCTAAGATCATTGTACAGATCATCAAGTTCTTTGTCTTCCAACTGATCATTCTGTCTGAATGACACAGTGTACATGGTCCATTCATCTCCAAGGGACCTTAAGAACTTTCTGTTCACATCATCTTGATCAATCTGTACTCCCATAGTAGCTAGTTCACCAATTAGTTTATTAAACCTGTCAAAAGTTTGAGTCATGGACTCATTCTTAGTTGAGATGAAGTTTTCATACTGTTGTTTTAAGATTGCCTTTTGATTTCTCTTGGTACTTTTAGTACCTGAGAATCTCTTCTCTAGAGCATTCCAGAGCATCTGTGCATCAGTACAATTACAGAATTGGTGTTGATACTCATTTGGAATGGCCAAGAGCAGTGTGCTCAAGGCTTTCATCTCTGTCTGTCTTGATTTCCTGTCTGTATCTGTCTTTGGAGGAGTTCTTTTGCCATCTTCACCAATCTTTCCTCCATCAGATGGGCCATTCTCAATGATGTCCCACATTGAGTAATCTGTGAGGAGAATATATTGCTTGATTCTGATTTTCCACATGTCAAATTCATTGGATCTGAGCATTAGAACTTTTGAGACCAAAGTACTGCTTGATTCTGTAAGATTTTCCATGATGAATAACTGTTTCTGAGAGAATTTAGCTCTGATACCACTTATCAGGATCGAATTCTTAACAAGAATTAATACTCAGAAACTAATATCAAAGAAGTTGCGGAAAAACACTTTGATATTTAATAAAACAGTAATCAAACACAGTATATAATGATCAAACAGTAAACTTGTATTGAATGCTTAAAGCTACAAGTTTACACACTCAACCTCAATATTGATGAACAGGCTCACCAATACGAATTCTACTTCTCTAGAATTAGGATCTATGCCTTGAGGTTGATTTCTCTCTTGAAAAACAATTATCAAAAAGTTCTTTCTATCTATTCTAAACATTCTATACATATACTGATAAAAAGATAATTACAAAGAATAAACAAATCTTCAGTATATCTTCCATGTATATCTTCTAAGTATATCTTCAGTATATCCAACTGTAGTACATTCCATCCGGATCTCTTTAGCAGCACTAATAATGCTCAGCAGCATTAACTTCATCTAGCAGCATTAACTGCAAGCAGTACTAACTACTAGCAGTACTAACTAGCTAAGCAGTACTAACTTTGTTCAAGCAGTACTAACTTTAACTAGCAGTAGTAATTCTACTAGCAGTAGTAACACTTAGCAGTATTAATCTTCAACTTGTTCTGGCAGTAGTAACTACACTTGTACTAGCAGTAGTAACTACACTTAGTAGAATCTTCAGTTCCCAACAGAAACCATTTAAAGCACAATAGAACGCCTTAAAGCCCGATAATCCATTAAAGCCCAATGAAACCATTTAAAGCACAATAGAACTCTTTAAATCCCGATAGATCCATTAAGGGCCAATGAAACCCTTTAAAGCTCAATAGAACCCCTTAGGGCTCGATAGATCCATTAAGGCCCAATGAAACCATTTAAAGCACAATAGAACTCTTTAAAGCCCTATAGATCCATTAAGGCCCAATAAAACCCTTTAAAGTTCAATAGAACCCTTTAAAGCCCGATAGATCCATTGAGGCCCAATGAAACCATTTAAAGCACAATAGAACTCTTTAAAGCCCTATATATCCATTAAGGCCCAATGAAACCCTTTAAAGCTCAATAGAACCCCTTAAAACCCGATAGATCCATTAAGTCCCAATGAAACCATTTAAAGCACAATAGAACTCTTTAAACCCCTATATATCCATTAAGGCCCAATGAAACCCTTTAAAGCTCAATAGAACCCGTTAAAACCCGATAGATCCATTAAGTCCCAATGAAACCATTTAAAGCACAATAGAACTCTTTAAAGCCCGATAGATCCATTAAGGGCCAATGAAACCCTTTAAAGCTCAATAGAACCCCTTAAAGCCCGATAGATCCATTAAGGCCCAATGAAACCATTTAAAGCACAATAGAACTCTTTAAAGCCCGATAGATCCATTAAGGGCCAATGAAACCATTTAAAGCACAATAGAACCCCTTAAAGCCCGATAATCCATTAAGGCCCAATGAAACCATTTAAAGCACAATAGAACTCTTTAAAGCCCGATAGATCCATTAAGGGCCAATGAAACCCTTTAAAGCTCAATAGAACCCCTTAAAGCCCGATAATCCATTAAAGCCCAATGAAACCATTTAAAGCATAATAGAACTCTTTAAAGCCTTATACATCCATTAAGGGTCAATGAAACCCTTTAAAGCTCAATAGAACCCCTTAGGGTCCGATAGATCCATTAAGGCCCGATAGATCCATTAAGGCCAATGAAACCATTTAAAGCACAATAGAACTCTTTAAAGCCCTATAGATCCATTACGCCCCAATGAAACCCTTTAAAGTTCAATAGAACCCCTTAAAGCCCGATAGATCCATTGAGGCTCAATGAAACCATTTAAAGCACAATAGAACTCTTTAAAGCCCTATATATCCATTAAGGCCCAATGAAACCCCTTAAAGCTCAATAGAACCCCTTAAAACCCGATAGATCCATTAAGGCCCAATGAAACCATTTAAAGCACAATAGAACTCTTTAAAGCCCGATAGATCCATTAAGGGCCAATGAAACCCTTTAAAGCACAATAGAACTCTTTAAATCCCGATAGATCTATTAAGGCCCGTTGAAACCATTTAAAGCACAATAGAACTCTTTAAAGCCCGATAGATCCATTAAGGGCCAATGAAACCATTTAAAGCACAATAGAACTCTTTAAAGCCCGATAGATCCATTAAGGGCCAATGAAACCCTTTAAAGCTCAATAGAACCCCTTAATGCCCGATAGATCCATTAAGGCCCAATGAAACCGTTTAAAGCACAATAGAACTCTTTAAAGCCCGATAGATCCATTAAGGGCCAATGAAACCATTTAAGGAACAATAGAACCACTTAAAGCCCGATAGATCCATTAAGGCCCAATGAAACCATTTAAAGCACAATAGAACTCTTTAAAGCCCGATAGATCCATTAAGGGCCAATGAAACCCTTTAAAGCACAATAGAACTCTTTAAATCCCGATAGATCTATTAAGGCCCGTTGAAACCATTTAAAGCACAATAGAACTCTTTAAATCCCGATAGATCCATTAAAGGCCAATGAAACCCTTTAAAGCTCTATAGAACCCCTTAAAGCCCGATAGATATATTAAGGGCCAATGAAACCATTTAAAGCACAATAGAACTCTTTAAAGCCCGATATATCCATTAAGGGCCAATGAAACCCTTTAAAGCTCAATAGAACCCCTTAAAGCCCGATAGATCCATTAAAGCCCAATGAAACCATTTAAAGCACAATAGAACTCTTTAAAGCCCGATAGATCCATTAAGGGCCAATGAAACCCTTTAAAGCACAATAGAACCCCTTAGGGCCCGATAGATCCATTAAGGTCCAATGAAACCATTTAAAGCACAATAGAACTCTTTAAAGCCCGATAGATCCATTAAGGGCCAATGAAACCCTTTAAAGCTCAATAGAACCCCTTAAAGCCCGATAGATCCATTAAGGCCCAATGAAACCATTTAAAGCACAATAGAACTCTTTAAAGCCCGATAGATCCATTAAGGGCCAATGAAACCATTTAAAGCACAATAGAACCCCTTAAAGCCCGATAATCCATTAAGGCCCAATGAAACCATTTAAAGCACAATAGAACTCTTTAAAGCCCGATAGATCCATTAAGGGCCAATGAAACCCTTTAAAGCTCAATAGAACCCCTTAAAGCCCGATAATCCATTAAAGCCCAATGAAACCATTTAAAGCATAATAGAACTCTTTAAAGCCTTATACATCCATTAAGGGCCAATGAAACCCTTTAAAGCTCAATAGAACCCCTTAGGGTCCGATAGATCCATTAAGGCCCGATAGATCCATTAAGGCCAATGAAACCATTTAAAGCACAATAGAACTCTTTAAAGCCCTATAGATCCATTAAGCCCCAATGAAACCCTTTAAAGTTCAATAGAACCCCTTAAAGCCCGATAGATCCATTGAGGCTCAATGAAACCATTTAAAGCACAATAGAACTCTTTAAAGCCCTATATATCCATTAAGGCCCAATGAAACCCCTTAAAGCTCAATAGAACCCCTTAAAACCCGATAGATCCATTAAGGCCCAATGAAACCATTTAAAGCACAATAGAACTCTTTAAAGCCCGATAGATCCATTAAGGGCCAATGAAACCCTTTAAAGCACAATAGAACTCTTTAAATCCCGATAGATCTATTAAGGCCCGTTGAAACCATTTAAAGCACAATAGAACTCTTTAAAGCCCGATAGATCCATTAAGGGCCAATGAAACCATTTAAAGCACAATAGAACTCTTTAAAGCCCGATAGATCCATTAAGGGCCAATGAAACCCTTTAAAGCTCAATAGAACCCCTTAATGCCCGATAGATCCATTAAGGCCCAATGAAACCGTTTAAAGCACAATAGAACTCTTTAAAGCCCGATAGATCCATTAAGGGCCAATGAAACCATTTAAGGAACAATAGAACCACTTAAAGCCCGATAGATCCATTAAGGCCCAATGAAACCATTTAAAGCACAATAGAACTCTTTAAAGCCCGATAGATCCATTAAGGGCCAATGAAACCCTTTAAAGCACAATAGAACTCTTTAAATCCCGATAGATCTATTAAGGCCCGTTGAAACCATTTAAAGCACAATAGAACTCTTTAAATCCCGATAGATCCATTAAAGGCCAATGAAACCCTTTAAAGCTCTATAGAACCCCTTAAAGCCCGATAGATATATTAAGGGCCAATGAAACCATTTAAAGCACAATAGAACTCTTTAAAGCCCGATATATCCATTAAGGGCCAATGAAACCCTTTAAAGCTCAATAGAACCCCTTAAAGCCCGATAGATCCATTAAAGCCCAATGAAACCATTTAAAGCACAATAGAACTCTTTAAAGCCCGATAGATCCATTAAGGGCCAATGAAACCCTTTAAAGCACAATAGAACCCCTTAGGGCCCGATAGATCCATTAAGGTCCAATGAAACCATTTAAAGCACAATAGAACTCTTTAAAGCCCGATAGATCCATTAAGGGCCAATGAAACCCTTTAAAGCTCAATAGAACCCCTTAAAGCCCGATAGATCCATTAAGGCCCAATGAAACCATTTAAAGCACAATAGAACTCTTTAAAGCCCGATAGATCCATTAAGGGCCAATGAAACCATTTAAAGCACAATAGAACCCCTTAAAGCCCGATAATCCATTAAGGCCCAATGAAACCATTTAAAGCACAATAGAACTCTTTAAAGCCCAATAGATCCATTAAGGGCCAATGAAACCCTTTAAAGCTCAATAGAACCCCTTAAAGCCCGATAATCCATTAAAGCCCAATGAAACCATTTAAAGCATAATAGAACTCTTTAAAGCCTTATACATCCATTAAGGGCCAATGAAACCCTTTAAAGCTCAATAGAACCCCTTAGGGTCCGATAGATCCATTAAGGCCCGATAGATCCATTAAGGCCAATGAAACCATTTAAAGCACAATAGAACTCTTTAAAGCCCTATAGATCCATTAAGCCCCAATGAAACCCTTTAAAGTTCAATAGAACCCCTTAAAGCCCGATAGATCCATTGAGGCTCAATGAAACCATTTAAAGCACAATAGAACTCTTTAAAGCCCTATATATCCATTAAGGCCCAATGAAACCCCTTAAAGCTCAATAGAACCCCTTAAAACCCGATAGATCCATTAAGGCCCAATGAAACCATTTAAAGCACAATAGAACTCTTTAAAGCCCGATAGATCCATTAAGGGCCAATGAAACCCTTTAAAGCACAATAGAACTCTTTAAATCCCGATAGATCTATTAAGGCCCGTTGAAACCATTTAAAGCACAATAGAACTCTTTAAAGCCCGATAGATCCATTAAGGGCCAATGAAACCATTTAAGGCACAATAGAACTCTTTAAAGCCCGATAGATCCATTAAGGGCCAATGAAACCCTTTAAAGCTCAATAGAACCCCTTAATGCCCGATAGATCCATTAAGGCCCAATGAAACCGTTTAAAGCACAATAGAACTCTTTAAAGCCCGATAGATCCATTAAGGGCCAATGAAACCATTTAAGGAACAATAGAACCACTTAAAGCCCGATAGATCCATTAAGGCCCAATGAAACCATTTAAAGCACAATAGAACTCTTTAAAGCCCGATAGATCCATTAAGGGCTAATGAAACCCTTTAAAGCACAATAGAACTCTTTAAATCCCGATAGATCTATTAAGGCCCGTTGAAACCATTTAAAGCACAATAGAACTCTTTAAATCCCGATAGATCCATTAAAGGCCAATGAAACCCTTTAAAGCTCTATAGAACCCCTTAAAGCCCGATAGATATATTAAGGGCCAATGAAACCATTTAAAGCACAATAGAACTCTTTAAAGCCCGATATATCCATTAAGGGCCAATGAAACCCTTTAAAGCTCAATAGAACCCCTTAAAGCCCGATAGATCCATTAAAGCCCAATGAAACCATTTAAAGCACAATAGAACTCTTTAAAGCCCGATAGATCCATTAAGGGCCAATGAAACCCTTTAAAGCACAATAGAACCCCTTAGGGCCCGATAGATCCATTAAGGTCCAATGAAACCATTTAAAGCACAATAGAACTCTTTAAAGCCCTATAGATCCATTAAGTCCCAATGAAACCCTTTAAAGCTCAATAGAACCCCTTAAAACCCGATAGATCCATTAAGGCCCATTAAAACCATTTAAAGCACAATAGAACTCTTTAAATCCCGATAGATCCATTAAGGGCCAATGAAACCCTTTAAAGCTCTATAAAACCCCTTAAAGCCCGATAGATCCATTAAGGCCCAATGAAACCATTTAAAGCACAATAGAACTCTTTAAAGCCCGATAGATCCATTAAGGGCCAATGAAACCATTTAAAGCACAATAGAACTCTTTAAAGCCCGATAGATCCATTAAGGGCCAATGAAACCCTTTAAAGCTCAATAGAACCCCTTAATGCCCGATAGATCCATTAAGGCCCAATGAAACCGTTTAAAGCACAATAAAACTCTTTAAAGCCCGATAGATCCATTAAGGGCCAATGAAACCATTTAAGGAACAATAGAACCACTTAAAGCCCGATAGATCCATTAAAGTCCAATGAAACCATTTAAAGCACAATTGAACTCTTTAAAGCCCTATAGATCCATTAAGGCCCAATGAAACCCTTTAAAGTTCAATAGAACCCCTAAAGCCCGATAGATCCATTGAGGCCCAATGAAACCATTTAAAGCACAATAGAACTCTTTAAAGCCCTATATATCCATTAAGGCCCAATGAAACACTTTAAAGCTCAATAGAACCCCTTAAAACCCGATAGATCCATTAAGGCCCAATGAAACCATTTAAAGCACAATAGAACTCTTTAAAGCACGATAGATCCATTAAGGGCCAATGAAACCGTTTAAAGCTCAATAGAACCCCTTAAAACCCGATAGATCCATTAAGGCCCAATGAAACCATTTAAAGCACAATAGAACTCTTTAAAGCCCTATAGATCCATTAAGGGCCAATAAAACCATTTAAGGAACAATAGAACCCCTTAAAGCCCGATAGTTCCATTAAAGTCCAATGAAACCATTTAAAGCACAATTGAACTCTTTAAAGCCCTATAGATCCATTAAGGCCCAATGAAACCCTTTAAAGTTCAATAGAACCCCAAAAGCCCGATAGATCCATTGAGGCCCAATGAAACCATTTAAAGCACAATAGAACTCTTTAAAGCCCTATATATCCATTAAGTCCCAATGAAACCCTTTAAAGCTCAATAGAACCCCTTAAAACCCGATAGATCCATTAAGGCCCAATGAAACCATTTAAAGCACAATAGAACTCTTTAAAGCACGATAGATCCATTAAGGGCCAATGAAACCCTTTAAAGCTCAATAGAACCCCTTAAAACCCGATAGATCCATTAAGGCCCAATGAAACCATTTAAAGCACAATATAACTCTTTAAAGCCCTATATATCCATTAAGGCCCAAAGAAACCCTTTAAAGCTCAATGGAACCCCTTAAAACCCGATAGATCCATTAAGGCCCAATGAAACCATTTAAAGCACAATTGAACTCTTTAAAGCCCGATAGATCCATTAAGGGCCAATGAAACCCTTTAAAGCTCAATATAACCCCTTAAAGCCCGATAGATCCATTAAGGCCCAATGAAACCCTTTAAAGCTCAATAGAACCCCTTAAAACCCGATAGATCCATTAAGGCCCAATGAAACCATTTAAAGCACAATAGAACTCTTTAAAGCACGATAGATCCATTAAGGGCCAATGAAACCCTTTAAAGCTCAATAGAACCCCTTAAAACCCGATAGATCCATTAAGGCCCAATGAAACCATTTAAAGCACAATAGAACTCTTTAAAGCCCGATAGATCCATTAAGGGCCAATAAAACCATTTAAGGAACAATAGAACCCCTTAAAGCCCGATAGATCCATTAAAGTCCAATGAAACCATTTAAAGCACAATTGAACTCTTTAAAGCCCTATAGATCCATTAAGGCCCAATGAAACCCTTTAAAGTTCAATAGAACCCCTAAAGCCCGATAGATCCATTGAGGCCCAATGAAACCATTTAAAGCACAATAGAACTCTTTAAAGCCCTATATATCCATTAAGGCCCAATGAAACCCTTTAAAGCTCAATAGAACCCCTTGGGGCCCGATAGATACATTGAGGCCCAATGAAACCATTTAAAGCACAATAGAACTCTTTAAAGCCCTAAATATCCATTAAGGCCCAATGAAACCCTTTAAAGCTCAATAGAACCCCTTAAAAACCCGATAGATCCATTAAGTCCCAATGAAACCATTTAAAGCACAATAGAACTCTTTAAAGCCCGATAGATCCATTAAGGGCCAATGAAACCCTTTAAAGCTCAATAGAACCCCTTAAAGCCCGATAGATCCATTAAGGCCCAATGAAACCATTTAAAGCACAATAGAACTCTTTAAAGCCCGATAGATCCATTAAGGGCCAATGAAACCATTTAAAGCACAATAAAACCCCTTAAAGCCCGATAATCCATTAAGGCCCAATGAAACCATTTAAAGCACAATAGAACTCTTTAAAGCCCGATAGATCCATTAAGGGCCAATGAAACCCTTTAAAGCTCAATAGAACCCCTTGAATCCCGATAATCCATTAAAGCCCAATGAAACCATTTAAAGCATAATAGAACTCTTTAAAGCCCTATAGATCGATTAAGGGCCAATGAAACCCTTTAAAGCTCAATAGAACCCCTTAGGGTCCGATAGATCCATTAAGGCCCGATAGATCCATTAAGGCCCAATGAAACCATTTAAAGCATAATAGAACTCTTTAAAGCCCTATAGATCCATTAAGGCCAAATGAAACCCTTTAAAGTTCAATAGAACCCCTTAAAGCCCGATAGATCCATTGAGGCCCAATGAAACCATTTAAAGCACAATAGAACTCTTTAAAGCCCTATATATCCATTAAGGCCCAATGAAACCTTTTAAAGCTCAATAGAACCCCTTAAAACCCGATAGATCCATTAAGACCCAATGAAACCATTTAAAGCACAATAGAACTCTTTAAAGCCCGATAGATCCATTAAGGGCCAATGAAACCATTTAAAGCACAATAGAACCCCTTAAAGCCCGATAATCCATTAAAGCCCAATGAAACCATTTAAAGCACAATAGAACTCTTTAAATCCCGATAGATCCATTAAGGGCCAATGAAACCCTTTAAAGCTCAATAAAACCCCTTAGGGCTCGATAGATCCATTAAGGCCCAATGAAACCATTTAAAGCACAATAGAACTCTTTAAAGCCCTATAGATCCATTAAGGCCCAATAAAACCCTTTAAAGTTCAATAGAACCCTTTAAAGCCCGATAGATCCATTGAGGCCCAATGAAACCATTTAAAGCACAATAGAACTCTTTAAAGCCCTATATATCCATTAAGGCCCAATGAAACCCTTTAAAGCTCAATAGAACCCCTTAAAACCCGATAGATCCATTAAGTCCCAATGAAACCATTTAAAGCACAATAGAACTCTTTAAATCCCTATATATCCATTAAGGCCCAATGAAACCCTTTAAAGCTCAATAGAACCCGTTAAAACCCGATAGATCCATTAAGTCCCAATGAAACCATTTAAAGCACAATAGAACTCTTTAAAGCCCGATAGATCCATTAAGGGCCAATGAAACCCTTTAAAGTTCAAGAGAACCCCTTAAAGCCCGATAGATCCATTAAGGCCCAATGAAACCATTTAAAGCACAATAGAACTCTTTAAAGCCCGATAGATCCATTAAGGGCCAATGAAACCATTTAAAGCACAATAGAACCCCTTAAAGCCCGATAATCCATTATGGCCCAATGAAACCATTTAAAGCACAATAGAACTCTTTAAAGCCCGATAGATCCATTAAGGGCCAATGAAACCCTTTAAAGCTCAATAGAACCCCTTAAAGCCCGATAATCCATTAAAGCCCAATGAAACCATTTAAAGCATAATAGAACTCTTTAAAGCCTTATACATCCATTAAGGGCCAATGAAACCCTTTAAAGCTCAATAGAACCCCTTAGGGTCCGATAGATCCATTAAGGCCCGATAGATCCATTAAGGCCAATGAAACCATTTAAAGCACAATAGAACTCTTTAAAGCCCTATAGATCCATTAAGGCCCAATGAAACCCTTTAAAGTTCAATAGAACCCCTTAAAGCCCGATAGATCCATTGAGGCTCAATGAAACCATTTAAAGCACAATAGAACTCTTTAAAGCCCTATATATCCATTAAGGACCAATGAAACCCCTTAAAGCTCAATAGAACCCCTTAAAACCCGATAGATCCATTAAGGCCCAATGAAACCATTTAAAGCACAATAGAACTCTTTAAAGCCCGATAGATCCATTAAGGGCCAATGAAACCCTTTAAAGCACAATAGAACTCTTTAAATCCCGATAGATCTATTAAGGCCCGTTGAAACCATTTAAAGCACAATAGAACTCTTTAAATCCCGATAGATCCATTAAAGGCCAATGAAACCCTTTAAAGCTCTATAGAACCCCTTAAAGCCCGATAGATATATTAAGGGCCAATGAAACCATTTAAAGCACAATAGAACTCTTTAAAGCCCGATATATCCATTAAGGGCCAATGAAACCCTTTAAAGCTCAATAGAACCCCTTAAAGCCCGATAGATCCATTAAAGCCCAATGAAACCATTTAAAGCACAATAGAACTCTTAAAAGCCCGATAGATCCATTAAGGGCCAATGAAACCCTTTAAAGCACAATAGAACCCCTTAGGGCCCGATAGATCCATTAAGGTCCAATGAAACCATTTAAAGCACAATAGAACTCTTTAAAGCCCTATAGATCCATTAAGTCCCAATGAAACCCTTTAAAGCTCAATAGAACCCCTTAAAACCCGATAGATCCATTAAGGCCCATTAAAACCATTTAAAGCACAATAGAACTCTTTAAATCCCGATAGATCCATTAAGGGCCAATGAAACCCTTTAAAGCTCTATAAAACCCCTTAAAGCCCGATAGATCCATTAAGGCCCAATGAAACCATTTAAAGCACAATAGAACTCTTTAAAGCCCGATAGATCCATTAAGGGCCAATGAAACCATTTAAAGCACAATAGAACTCTTTAAAGCCCGATAGATCCATTAAGGGCCAATGAAACCCTTTAAAGCTCAATAGAACCCCTTAATGCCCGATAGATCCATTAAGGCCCAATGAAACCGTTTAAAGCACAATAGAACTCTTTAAAGCCCGATAGATCCATTAAGGGCCAATGAAACCATTTAAGGAACAATAGAACCACTTAAAGCCCGATAGATCCATTAAAGTCCAATGAAACCATTTAAAGCACAATTGAACTCTTTAAAGCCCTATAGATCCATTAAGGCCCAATGAAACCCTTTAAAGTTCAATAGAACCCCTAAAGCCCGATAGATCCATTGAGGCCCAATGAAACCATTTAAAGCACAATAGAACTCTTTAAAGCCCTATATATCCATTAAGGCCCAATGAAACACTTTAAAGCTCAATAGAACCCCTTAAAACCCGATAGATCCATTAAGGCCCAATGAAACCATTTAAAGCACAATAGAACTCTTTAAAGCACGATAGATCCATTAAGGGCCAATGAAACCGTTTAAAGCTCAATAGAACCCCTTAAAACCCGATAGATCCATTAAGGCCCAATGAAACCATTTAAAGCACAATAGAACTCTTTAAAGCCCTATAGATCCATTAAGGGCCAATAAAACCATTTAAGGAACAATAGAACCCCTTAAAGCCCGATAGTTCCATTAAAGTCCAATGAAACCATTTAAAGCACAATTGAACTCTTTAAAGCCCTATAGATCCATTAAGGCCCAATGAAACCCTTTAAAGTTCAATAGAACCCCAAAAGCCCGATAGATCCATTGAGGCCCAATGAAACCATTTAAAGCACAATAGAACTCTTTAAAGCCCTATATATCCATTAAGTCCCAATGAAACCCTTTAAAGCTCAATAGAACCCCTTAAAACCCGATAGATCCATTAAGGCCCAATGAAACCATTTAAAGCACAATAGAACTCTTTAAAGCACGATAGATCCATTAAGGGCCAATGAAACCCTTTAAAGCTCAATAGAACCCCTTAAAACCCGATAGATCCATTAAGGCCCAATGAAACCATTTAAAGCACAATATAACTCTTTAAAGCCCTATATATCCATTAAGGCCCAAAGAAACCCTTTAAAGCTCAATGGAACCCCTTAAAACCCGATAGATCCATTAAGGCCCAATGAAACCATTTAAAGCACAATTGAACTCTTTAAAGCCCGATAGATCCATTAAGGGCCAATGAAACCCTTTAAAGCTCAATATAACCCCTTAAAGCCCGATAGATCCATTAAGGCCCAATGAAACCCTTTAAAGCTCAATAGAACCCCTTAAAACCCGATAGATCCATTAAGGCCCAATGAAACCATTTAAAGCACAATAGAACTCTTTAAAGCACGATAGATCCATTAAGGGCCAATGAAACCCTTTAAAGCTCAATAGAACCCCTTAAAACCCGATAGATCCATTAAGGCCCAATGAAACCATTTAAAGCACAATAGAACTCTTTAAAGCCCGATAGATCCATTAAGGGCCAATAAAACCATTTAAGGAACAATAGAACCCCTTAAAGCCCGATAGATCCATTAAAGTCCAATGAAACCATTTAAAGCACAATTGAACTCTTTAAAGCCCTATAGATCCATTAAGGCCCAATGAAACCCTTTAAAGTTCAATAGAACCCCTAAAGCCCGATAGATCCATTGAGGCCCAATGAAACCATTTAAAGCACAATAGAACTCTTTAAAGCCCTATATATCCATTAAGGCCCAATGAAACCCTTTAAAGCTCAATAGAACCCCTTGGGGCCCGATAGATACATTGAGGCCCAATGAAACCATTTAAAGCACAATAGAACTCTTTAAAGCCCTAAATATCCATTAAGGCCCAATGAAACCCTTTAAAGCTCAATAGAACCCCTTAGGGTCCGATAGATCCATTAAGGCCCGATAGATCCATTAAGGCCCAATGAAACCATTTAAAGCATAATAGAACTCTTTAAAGCCCTATAGATCCATTAAGGCCAAACGAAACCCTTTAAAGTTCAATAGAACCCCTTAAAGCCCGATAGATCCATTGAGGCCCAATGAAACCATTTAAAGCACAATAGAACTCTTTAAAGCCCTATATATCCATTAAGGCCCAATGAAACCTTTTAAAGCTCAATAGAACCCCTTAAAACCCGATAGATCCATTAAGACCCAATGAAACCATTTAAAGCACAATAGAACTCTTTAAAGCCCGATAGATCCATTAAGGGCCAATGAAACCATTTAAAGCACAATAGAACCCCTTAAAGCCCGATAATCCATTAAAGCCCAATGAAACCATTTAAAGCACAATAGAACTCTTTAAATCCCGATAGATCCATTAAGGGCCAATGAAACCCTTTAAAGCTCAATAGAACCCCTTAGGGCTCGATAGATCCATTAAGGCCCAATGAAACCATTTAAAGCACAATAGAACTCTTTAAAGCCCTATAGATCCATTAAGGCCCAATAAAACCCTTTAAAGTTCAATAGAACCCTTTAAAGCCCGATAGATCCATTGAGGCCCAATGAAACCATTTAAAGCACAATAGAACTCTTTAAATCCCTATATATCCATTAAGGCCCAATGAAACCCTTTAAAGCTCAATAGAACCCGTTAAAACCCGATAGATCCATTAAGTCCCAATGAAACCATTTAAAGCACAATAGAACTCTTTAAAGCCCGATAGATCCATTAAGGGCCAATGAAACCCTTTAAAGCTCAAGAGAACCCCTTAAAGCCCGATAGATCCATTAAGGCCCAATGAAACCATTTAAAGCACAATAGAACTCTTTAAAGCCCGATAGATCCATTAAGGGCCAATGAAACCATTTAAAGCACAATAGAACCCCTTAAAGCCCGATAATCCATTAAGGCCCAATGAAACCATTTAAAGCACAATAGAACTCTTTAAAGCCCGATAGATCCATTAAGGGCCAATGAAACCCTTTAAAGCTCAATAGAACCCCTTAAAGCCCGATAATCCATTAAAGCCCAATGAAACCATTTAAAGCATAATAGAACTCTTTAAAGCCTTATACATCCATTAAGGGCCAATGAAACCCTTTAAAGCTCAATAGAACCCCTTAGGGTCCGATAGATCCATTAAGGCCCGATAGATCCATTAAGGCCAATGAAACCATTTAAAGCACAATAGAACTGTTTAAAGCCCTATAGATCCATTAAGGCCCAATGAAACCCTTTAAAGTTCAATAGAACCCCTTAAAGCCCGATAGATCCATTGAGGCTCAATGAAACCATTTAAAGCACAATAGAACTCTTTAAAGCCCTATATATCCATTAAGGCCCAATGAAACCCCTTAAAGCTCAATAGAACCCCTTAAAACCCGATAGATCCATTAAGGCCCAATGAAACCATTTAAAGCACAATAGAACTCTTTAAAGCCCGATAGATCCATTAAGGGCCAATGAAACCCTTTAAAGCACAATAGAACTCTTTAAATCCCGATAGATCTATTAAGGCCCGTTGAAACCATTTAAAGCACAATAGAACTCTTTAAATCCCGATAGATCCATTAAAGGCCAATGAAACCCTTTAAAGCTCTATAGAACCCCTTAAAGCCCGATAGATATATTAAGGGCCAATGAAACCATTTAAAGCACAATAGAACTCTTTAAAGCCCGATATATCCATTAAGGGCCAATGAAACCCTTTAAAGCTCAATAGAACCACTTAAAGCCCGATAGATCCATTAAAGCCCAATGAAACCATTTAAAGCACAATAGAACTCTTTAAAGCCCGATAGATCCATTAAGGGCCAATGAAACCCTTTAAAGCACAATAGAACCCCTTAGGGCCCGATAGATCCATTAAGGTCCAATGAAACCATTTAAAGCACAATAGAACTCTTTAAAGCCCTATAGATCCATTAAGTCCCAATGAAACCCTTTAAAGCTCAATAGAACCCCTTAAAACCCGATAGATCCATTAAGGCCCATTAAAACCATTTAAAGCATAATAGAACTCTTTAAATCCCGATAGATCCATTAAGGGCCAATGAAACCCTTTAAAGCTCTATAAAACCCCTTAAAGCCCGATAGATCCATTAAGGCCCAATGAAACCATTTAAAGCACAATAGAACTCTTTAAAGCCCGATAGATCCATTAAGGGCCAATGAAACCATTTAAAGCACAATAGAACTCTTTAAAGCCCGATAGATCCATTAAGGGCCAATGAAACCCTTTAAAGCTCAATAGAACCCCTTAATGCCCGATAGATCCATTAAGGCCCAATGAAACCGTTTAAAGCACAATAGAACTCTTTAAAGCCCGATAGATCCATTAAGGGCCAATGAAACCCTTGAAAGCTCAATAGAACCCCTTAAAGCCCGATAGATCCATTGAGGCCCAATGAAACCATTTAAAGCACAATAGAACTCTTTAAAGCCCTATATATCCATTAAGGCCCAATGAAACACTTTAAAGCTCAATAGAACCCCTTAAAACCCGATAGATCCATTAAGGCCCAATCAAACCATTTAAAGCACAATAAAACTCTTTAAAGCACGATAGATCCATTAAGGGCCAATGAAACCCTTTAAAGCTCAATAGAACCCCTTAAAACCCGATAGATACATTAAGGCCCAATGAAACCATTTAAAGCACAATAGAACTCTTTAAAGCCCGATAGATCCATTAAGGGCCAATAAAACCATTTAAGGAACAATAGAACCCCTTAAAGCCCGATAGATCCATTAAAGTCCAATGAAACCATTTAAAGCACAATTGAACTCTTTAAAGCCCTATAGATCCATTAAGGCCCAATGAAACCCTTTAAAGTTCAATAGAACCCCTAAAGCCCGATAGATCCATTGAGGCCCAATGAAACCATTTAAAGCACAATAGAACTCTTTAAAGCCCTATATATCCATTAAGGCCCAATGAAACACTTTAAAGCTCAATAGAACCCCTTAAAACCCGATAGATCCATTAAGGCCCAATGAAACCATTTAAAGCACAATAAAACTCTTTAAAGCACGATAGATCCATTAAGGGCCAATGAAACCCTTTAAAGCTCAATAGAACCCCTTAAAACCCGATAGATCCATTAAGGCCTAATGAAACCATTTAAAGCACAATAGAACTCTTTAAAGCCCGATAGATCCATTAAGGGCCAATAAAACCATTTAAGGAACAATAGAACCCCTTAAAGCCCGATAGATCCATTAAAGTCCAATGAAACCATTTAAAGCACAATTGAACTCTTTAAAGCCCTATAGATCCATTAAGGCCCAATGAAACCCTTTAAAGTTCAATAGAACCCCTAAAGCCCGATAGATCCATTGAGGCCCAATGAAACCATTTAAAGCACAATAGAACTCTTTAAAGCCCTATATATCCATTAAGTCCCAATGAAACCCTTTAAAGCTCAATAGAACCCCTTAAAACCCGATAGATCCATTAAGGCCCAATGAAACCATTTAAAGCACAATAGAACTCTTTAAAGCACGATAGATCCATTAAGGGCCAATGAAACCCTTTAAAGCTCAATAGAACCCCTTAAAACCCGATAGATCCATTAAGGCCCAATGAAACCATTTAAAGCACAATAGAACTCTTTAAAGCCCTATATATCCATTAAGGCCCAAAGAAACCCTTTAAAGCTCAATGGAACCCCTTAAAACCCGATAGATCCATTAAGGCCCAATGAAACCATTTAAAGCACAATTGAACTCTTTAAAGCCCGATAGATCCATTAAGGGCCAATGAAACCCTTTAAAGCTCAATATAACCCCTTAAAGCCCGATAGATCCATTAAGGCCCAATGAAACCATTTAAAGCACAGTAGAACTCTTTAACGCCCGATAGATCCATTAAGGGCCAATGAAACCCTTTAATGCTCAATAGAATCCCTTAGGGCCCGATAGATCCATTAAGGCCCAATGAAACCATTTAAAGCATAATAGAACTCTTTAAACCCCGATAGATCCATTAAGGGCCAATGAAACCATTTGAAGCACAATAGAACTCTTTAAAGCCTGATATATCCATTAAGGGCCAATGAAACCCTTTAAAGCTCAATAGAACCACTTAAAGCCCGATAGATCTATTAAAGCCCAATGAAACCATTTAAAGCACACAATAGAACTCTTTAAAGCCCGATAGATCCATTAAGGGCTAATGAAACCCTTTAAAGTTCAATAGAACCCCTTAAAGCCCGATAGATCCATTAAGGCCCAATGAAACCATTTAAAGTACAATAGAACTCTTTAAATCCCGATAGATCTATTAAGGCCCAATGAAACCATTTAAAGCACAATAGAACCCCTTAAAGCCCGATAGATCCATTAAAGCCCAATGAAAACATTTAAATCACAATAGAACTCTTTAAAGCCCGATAGATCCATTAAGGGCCAATGAAACCCTTTAAAGCTCAATAGAACCCCTTAGGGCCCGATAGATCCATTAAGGCCCAATGAAACCATTTAAAGCACAATAGAACTCTTTAAAGCCCTATAGATCCATTAAGGCCCAATGAAACCCTTTAAAGTTCAATAGAACCCCTTAAAGCCCGATAGATCCATTGAGGCCCAATGAAACCATTTAAAGCACAATAGAACTCTTTAAAGCCCTATATATCCATTAAGGCCCAATGAAACCCTTTAAAGCTCAATAGAACCCCTTAAAACCCGATAGATCCATTAAGGCCCAATGAAACCATTTAAAGCACAATAGAACTCTTTAAAGCCCGATAGATCCATTAAGGGCCAATGAAACCCTTTAAAGCTCAATAGAAACCCTTAAAGCCCGATAGATCCATTAAGGCCCAATGAAACCATTTAAAGCACAATAGAACTCTTTAAAGCCCGATAGATCCATTAAGGGCTAATGAAACCCTTTAAAGCTCAATAGAACCCATTAGGGCCCGATAGATCCATTAAGGCCCAATGAAACCATTTAAAGCACAATAGAACTTTTTAAATCCCGATAGATCTATTAAGGCCTAATGAAACCATTTAAAGCACAATAGAACTCTTTAAAGCCCGATAGATCCATTAAGGGCCAATGAAACCCTTTAAAGCTCAATAGAACCCCTTAGGGCCCGATAGATCCATTAAGGCCCAATGAAACCATTTAAAGCACAATAGAACTCTTTAAAGCCCTATATATCCATTAAAGACCAATGAAACCCTTTAAAGCTCAATAGAACCCCTTAAAACCCGATAGATCCATTAAGGCCCAATCAAACCATTTAAAGCACAATAGAACTCTTTAAAGCCCGATAGTTCCATTAAGGGCCAATGAAACACTTTAAAGCTCAATAGAACCCCTTAAAGCTTGATAGATCCATTAAGGCCCAATGAAACCATTTAAAGCACAATAGAACTCTTTAAAGCCCGATAGATCCATTAAGGGCCAATGAAACCATTTAAGGAACAATAGAACCCCTTAAAGCCCGATAGATCCATTAAAGCCCAATGAAACCATTTAAAGCACAATAGAACTCTTTAAAGCCCGATAGATCCATTAAGGGCCAATGAAACCCTTTAAAGCTCAATAGAACCCCTTAGGGCCCGATAGATCTATTAAGGCCCAATGAAACCATTTAAAGCACAATAGAACTCTTTAAAGCCCTATAGATCCATTAAGGCCCAATGAAACCCTTTAAAGTTCAATAGAACCCCTAAAGCCCGATAGATCCATTGAGGTCCAATGAAACCATTTAAAGCACAATATAACTCTTTAAAGCCCGATAGATCCATTAAGGGCCAATGAAACCCTTTAAAGCTCATTAGAACCCCTTAAAATCCGATAGATCCATTAAGGCCCAATGAAACCATTTAAAGCACAATAGAACTCTTTAAAGACCTATATATCCATTAAGGCCCAATGAAACCCTTTAAAGCTCAATGAAATCCCTTACAACCCGATAGATCCATTAAGGCCCAATGAAACTATTTAAAGCACAATAGAACTCTTTAAAGCCCGATAGATCCATTAAGGGCTAATGAAACCCTTTAAAGCTCAATAGAACCCTTTAAAGCCCGATAGATCCATTAAGGCCCAATGAAACCATTTAAAGCACAATAGAACTCTTTAAAGCCCGATGGATCCATTAAAGGCCAATGAAACCCTTTAAAGCTTAATAGAACCCCTTAGGGCCCGATAGATCCATTAAGGCCTAATGAAACCATTTAAAGCACAATAGAACTCTTTAAAGCCCTATAGATCCATGAAGGCCCAATGAAACCCTTTAAAGTTCAATAGAACCCCTTAAAGCCCGATAGATCCATTGAGGCCTGTTAGCTCCAAATCTTATGTTTGTTAAAGTGTTGAAAATACCCAAGTCCTATTTCAGAGGACTTCCAAAGATAGACCTCAGAGGGCATAGACTTCAGAGGACGAAGACATCAGAGATTGCAACTTTCAGCAGAAGACATCAGAGATGGCTTCATCAGAGGCTCTGAAGACAACGTCAGAGCTCTGAAGACATTCTCTCTGAAGATGGCGCTGAAGACTCCTGAAGTATCAGAACAGATAACCAATCACTTAGTGATAAGATTTACTTTATAGAGTAGGTTACTGTTCAAGCATGTATTGAGCTTACCTATTAGGTAAGACACTGTTCAAGCATGCTTCTATTTTTCAGAATAGTACACTGTTTACTTTATGGTCCTATAAATAGGACCATCACTCCTTTGACCAAAGTGTGCTTTTTTGATATCTTGTATAAGAAGAATCAACTGAATATATCTCACAAATATCTTGTTCTTTCTACTTGCTTTATATATGAACTGTGATATTTGAATCTGCTTTTGATATTAAACTATATTGCTTCCGCTGTTTATACTCTTGTTGTTTATATCATTATTGTTATAAGATTAAATCTGGGATCCAATAAGGCCCAATGAAACCATTTAAAGCACAATAGAACTCTTTATAGCCCGATAGATCCATTAAAGCCCAATGAAACCCTTTAAAGCTCAATAGAACCCATTAAAGCCCGATAGATCCATTAAGGCCCAATGAAACCATTTAAAGCACAATAAAACTCTTTAAAGCCCGATAGATCTATTAAGGCCCAATGAAACCCTTTAAAGCCCAATAAAACCGAATAAACTCATTAAAGTCTGAAAGATCCGTGAAAGCCGAATAAGATAATATAAGGCCCAATATACCACAGATAAAGCCCAACATAATCAAATAAAGCCCAATAGAATCCATTATAGCTTAAAAAACCCGAAAATCTTTAATTAATTTCCTCTAAAATAAATAATTAAAAAAAGTTATATTCTGTTGGAAATCCACCGAAAATCAGCCGAAAAAACATAATTTAAAAAAAAATATATTCTGGTGGATTTCCGACGAAAGTAAACGAGGTTTGACTACTTTGGCAGCCGACGGAAATTAGTGGTCAGGTCCTTCTATCAGAGGAAAAGTCAAACTTTCAGGACCAAAACTTGAATTATAAAACCACAGGTCGCTCTTTCAAAAAAATCACCAAACATTAAAGACCAAAATTGGAGTTTACTCTTAATTTATTTAAATAATCAAGCCTCTAAGGTGAAAATTGATGGTTTGAGCTTTAAGTGTATATGGATATGATTTCCCCTATATATGGATACTATTTAAAGAATTTTATACATGTTTAATAGTTAGTTGACCGTTTGTCATTATACCCATCATTGTAAAAAAAAAGGTATAGAAAATCCTATTTTATTACCCATTTATTTTTTTTAAATGTTAACGAGATATATTGTGATTTTATAAGTTTTTTTTTAAATATTGTTATATTATTGAATAGAGTAAATTACAAATTTCGCCCCTGTGGTTATATGTACTTTTGGATTGGGTCCTTAAATCCTCAACTATCACTGTATCATGACAAACGATGAGGTAAATTTCTCAAAAACGTCACTGAATCATGACATTCGGTGACGTAACTTTATTAAAATTGTCACTATAAAATGACATATGGTGACATTTATCATTCAAAACCGTCATTGTAACATTAGATACCGTGAGTAAATTTCTCAAATTCATCGCTACATGACATACGTTGACATAAATTTATCAAAACCGTCACCATAACATGACATACGGTGATGTTAATCAATCAAAACTCACTTTATCCTTCCACACTGTCACTCTAGTATGACAAAGGGTGAAGTTTATTTTTCAAAACCTTCACAGTAATATGACATATAGTGATGTTTATTATTCAAAATTGTCACCTTAGCATAACTTATAGTGACATTTATTATTCAGAAGCATCACCATAACCTAACATACGGTGACATAAATTTATCAAAATTGTCACTGCATTATGATGTATGGTGACGTAACTTTATCAATATTGTCACTGTAATATGACGTACGGTGACGTTCATCATTCAAAACTGTCACTGTAACATCAACATACTGTGACGTTTTCCATTCAACACCGTTATCATAACAAGACATATGGTAACATTTAGATTTCAAGACCGTCACTGTAGAATGACATAGGGTGACATTTATTTTTCAAACCCATCGCCATAGGATAACATTTTATTTAAAATCATCATTTTAACATGACATACATCGATGTTTATTATTTGAAAACGTCACAATAGCATGACATAGGGTGACTCATTTCTTTTTTTGTCAAAATTGTCACCCTTGCATAACATATGGTAATGTTTATGTTTCAAAACCGCCACCATAACATGACGTACATTGAAATTTATTTTTCTAAACCGTCACCGTAGCATAACAAGAGGTGACGTAATTTTTTCGAAACCGTCATTGTAGCATGACATGCAGTGACGTTTATTTTTCAAAACTGTCACCGTAGCATGAGGTACATTGTCGTTTATCTTTCATAATCGTCATTGTAACATGATGTACGATGACATTTATTGTTCAAAATCGTCATTGTAGGATGACGTACACTGATGTTTATTATTTAAAATTATCACCATAACATTACATATGGTCACATTTATTATACAAAATCGTCATCGCAGCATGACTTACGTGGACATTCATTATTATAACCGTCACCATATCATGATATATAATGACATTTATTATATGAAACCATCACCATTGAGACATAATATTTTAAAACCATCACCATAGCATAACATATGGTGACATTTATTTTTCAAATCGTTACCGTAGAATGACATATGGTAACATACTCAAAACCGTCACATAACATGACATATTGTGACTTAATTATTAGAAACCGTCAATGTAACTTGAGATATTGTGATGTAAATGTTTTATTGCCGTTACCAAAGCATGACATATGATGACGTAAATTTTTTCAAAAACCCTTGCCATACACTAACTTTTGGTGACACAAATTTTGCAAAACCGTTGCCATAGAACTTGGTGACTTTTGGAAACGGTTTTTAAATAAGCGTTGATATACATATTTTTGTTTTCCGTAACGCTTTTTTAAAATCGTTACGACATAAAGCAACGATTTAGATAAAAACCGTTACTAAAAGGTCTTATATGTCAACTGTTTTTAAAAACCGTCACAACATAAAGCAACGGTTTTACGAAACCGTCTGAAACCGTTACGTTAGGTAACCTTTTATTACGTTTTTATCTAAACGTTGCTTTATGTTTCTATGTTTTTTTGTAATAGTAACGTTTCTTTATTAAAACTGTTACTAAAACAATTCTATAATTTTTTTATGTGACCTTTTGTAACGGTTTTTTATCAAACCGTTACAAACCTATTTTTCAAAACTGTCACAAAAAGTCATTTTTGTACTAGTGATTAATGCTCATACTCCCCCTTTACTTGTGGTACCTGTAAAATAGATTTGACAGGTTTTGGTACCCACTTGTATTTGGGTCCAGACTGGTTAGATTTTGGAATCCACTTCTCATTAGATTTAACTCTTTTAAGTTCATTTTGTTGAGAAGTGATTCTCTAAGTTCCATACCAATTATGAGCATAATACTTATTAACAAAATCATCAGTTCCACAGTAAGAACAACAAATTTTCTTTTGTATAAGTCTGATTAAATGATGTACAGAATATGAAGAATCAGACTTACCAAAAGATTTACCTTTTGGAGCCTTGTTCTTTTTGTTCATTTGAGGTGTAGGAACAAATGACTTTGAATTATCTTTATCATCTTTCCTTCTCCAAACCATTTTCTATTGAGACTTGTTCTTTCTGATAGTACCAAAACCATCAATATATTTGACATAGAAAAGATTAATTGGACGAATCTGATCTTTATGCTTAGACATACTATCATCTGAATTATCAAACAAAGGATTATTAGAAACATTTGCAAAATGTGAACTTGAAGTTGTTTTGAACGAACATTCTGAAGCAGCTGAATCATTCAAAGGTGATTGAGCAATTGTATCTGAACTTCGTTGTGCACTCAATTCAACCTTGAAAATGATTCCTTCAAGTTCCGTGATTTTGTTTGACAAATTGTTTCTTTCTTCGAACATTATATCAATCTTCTTCTGTAATTCAGACTTCATCTTTTGTTCTGTCAGTGCAGTTGCTGATAGTTCAGATAGCTTCTTTGAAGCTTGTTGATTTCTGTCTCAAATACCTTTCTTTCTTCTTCAAAATCCTTTTCAACATTTTTTCTTTTATTAGATATTTCTCTAAATAGACCAACATTCTTATGTTCTGTTAACTTCTTCTCTTTCTCAGCTTTATCTCTTTCCATGATAATAACTTTCTCAAAATCTGACACTTGTTGAGAAAGTTTTATACATTTAAGTTCAACAGCTTTCTTCTCCTCAAATGATTTCCTTGAAAATTAAGAAAACTTTTGTGCAAAAGCTTTTCTTTCTTTTTCAAATCCTTCTCTTTCTTTCTTCTCTTTGGCAACTTGAGCTTCTAAATCAGAATTTTTCTTCTTCAACTCAGCATTTTCCTTGTCTAAACCATTTCTTTTCCTCTCAATCTTCTTTATCTCCTCTTGATCTCTGGAGTTTTCTTTCTCTTGGGTTGCTTTCTCTTTCAACATGTTTATCTCAACCTCAAGATTAAAAACTTTGTCTCTCAACTAGTCTCTTTCAGAAAAAATTTGTGAGTTTATCTTTCTCAGTCCATCACAGGTTTCTCCAGCAATGTTTGCTCTTGTTCTCAGATCTTCAATCTCTCTTTGCATCAATTCCTTCATGTAGTGTTTGAACTATTTGCTTTCCATCTTGTTGATTCCTCTTCAGATTTCTTCAATTTGATTTGAAGAGTATAAATCTCTTTCTCTTGAAGCAATTATTCTTGTGAAATTAATTTTAGAGTTAGAAATACAATCTGAGAAAATAAATTTTTTCTCTAAAACTTTAGAATTTTCTATCAGTTTAATAATCTGATCCTGAAGAGATGAATTCTGAATTTTCAGATTCTTATTTTCAGCTTCAAGGGCTGGAAACTCTGGCATATAAGCGATAGCGCAATCTCTCTTGGTTAGAACAATATTTCCCTTTTCGTCAATGTAAGGCATCTTGAATTCTGTAAAATATAAGCTTGAAATCATCGTTAACAAAAATCAGAAACTTTGATCACACTCATAAATTTGTCCCTTTACACAGACTTAGCACGGGGGTTCCGCTAAGTCATATTGACATTGAAAAGTCATATTGAAGCTTGTAAAAATTTCACTAAGGATGGAATTCGCATGTCATTAGATGTCACTTTTCGCACTCTGAAGAATGAAGCTTTTCGCACGTCAAAGGATACGAAATTTGAGTTTTCGCATGCTAAAGGATGCGAATTCCTAGATTTCGCATGAATAAGGATGAGAATTTCACACTTTTCGCATGCAGAGAGATGAGAATTTTGGACTTTGAAAAATTCAAGCTTCTCTACTTTTCATATCGATGCGAAATCCTCCTTTAGAAAAATTTTCTTTTCTCAAGATGCGAATTCTGCTCTTTTCGCATATAGAGAGATGCGAAATTTAGCTTTTCGCGTGTAAGGTCATGCGAAATCCACACTTTTCGTATATAAGCTCGTGTGAATTTCTTCCTTATGTGAATTCCTTGACTTTTCTCACAAAGCTATGTGCGAATTCTTGACATTTCGCATCAAGCTTAATGTGAGTTCTTAATGATGCGAATTCTGCAGATCTTGCGTGTTCTTCAGATTTTCGACCCAAAAATCACTGAAATGATAAAAAAAAATCGATCAAAAACTTATCCAATTAGCACTAAACTTTGAGGAAATGTTCACGATCACTGTCTGAGTACTTTTGTAGCACAAGTTTTCATTAAAAAATAATTGAATCATGAAATTCAATCTGAGCACAGTGACTTTGAAATGTCGAACCCAACTTTTACAGATTCATAAAATTGAACAAGAATTATAACGAATTAGTTAATACAATCTAAACAGAAATCATTCTAAACATCAATTCGAATGCAGTACAAGCAACAATTAGACAAAAACAACTCAAAATCAAGAAATTCGAAAATCAACAGTACGCTCTGCGAGTTCTTGATTTTGCAACAAATTCTTCAAATCTGATCTTGATTTCTGATTTTTGTCTGCTATGATACCAATTGATTTTTCCAGATCCAAGCTATCAATCCGTACACAAGAATGTAGAAACCATCTTTATAATGATTGAACAACGGATTACAATGATTTCATAAACTCATATACCTATTTCTCACAGTAAGCTCACTTTCTCTCTCTATGCGTATTTTTTCTCTCTTAAATCTATCTATCCTTAATTTGTGTCTGAACTCTTTTGAATATCAACAAGGAATCTCCTATTTATATGGTCAATAATGTTGACTTTACAACACAATCTAGAATGTCAAAGTCAAATACTTTGACTTACAAGAATTATACAAACAAATCACAACTATTAACAATTTACAACTTTGACCCTCCTTTTAATCTTGAATACAATCTTGACTTAACAAGTTATCAACTGTTGAGGTTGAGGTTCAGGTTGAATATCATTCACTAAGTGATCTTCGGAGATGATTGGGGATTCGAAGGTCGGAAGATCAGATGGTGATAATGTGTTTAGAGGAACAACTGATACCCATGAAGTGGATTCAGTGTTAGGTGGTATGATGTCTGGATCATCATCAGCATTTGATGGGTTTGTATGATGATGTGAGTTGAAAAAAGGTTCAGTTTCTCCATAAAGAGAAAACATCCAGGCATTGAGTTCTTCATTATCAGCGATAGGTTTAGAGTTCGTTGATCTAGATTATCAAAGGTGACATGGATTATTTCTTCTACAGTTTTTCTTCTCTTGTTGAAGACCCTGTAGGCTTTGGGGATTGAAGAGTATCCAAGAAACATTCCTTCATCAGCCTTTGGATCAAACTTTCCAAGAGTATCTATGTTGTTTAGAATAAAACACTGACAACCAAAGATATGAAGAAAGTTGATAGAGGGCTTTCTCCCATGGAAGGGTTCATAGGCAGTCTTATTGAATCTTTTGACAATCAGCGACCTGTTTTGAGTAAAACATGTCGTGTTGACAGCTTCTGCCCAGAATTAAGTTAGAAGATGAGAATCGCTGAGCATTGATCTTGCGGCTTCAATGATCGTTCGGTTTCTTCTTTCAGCGACTCCATTTTGCTGAGGAGTTCTCACAGCAGAGAAGTTATGAGAAATTCCCTTGCTCTCAAAGAAGTTATCCAGAGAACTATTTTTGAATTCAGTTCCATGATCACTTCTTATTGAGCGAACAGTTAAGTTTTTCAGCACTTCCATCTTTCTAACAAAAGATATAAGTTCATCTGGGTATCACTATTAGAACGGAGAAATATCACCCAGGTATATCGAGAGTATTCATCTATTATGACAAGAGTGTATTTCTTTCCATTTATGGATTAGATGTTGACAGGGCCAAACAAATCCATATGTAATAGTTGAAGAGGACTTGTCACTGTTGAAACTTTCTTAGACTTGAAACTAGCTTTAGTCTGCTTTCCCTTTTCACATGTTGAGCAAAGAGGTTCCTTTGCATATGAATGTTGAGGTAGACCGGAGACTAGTTCCTTTGAGGATAGAGTGTTCAGTCTTTTGATGTTGAGATGGGAGAGCCTCTTGTACCATAGCCAGTTGACATTTGATGAGGCTTTGGATAGAAAATAGATGTTTTCAGTGGTTGTAGAACCCATGTTTATTACATAAACATTTTCCATACGATAACCACTGAGAGCAAGTTTTCCATTTTTGTCCATCACTAAACATGCTTTCTTAGAAAAACATACTTCGTAGTCTTTATAACATAGTTGACTAATGCTGAGAAGATTGTGCTTTAGTCCATCTACATAAGCGACTCTTTGGAAAGTAGTTGTACCATTGCTGAGTACACCAAATGTAACACCCGTAATTTTCAGTAAGTATAGAGCCACCCAGGCATTTCTGTACCTTGTGTTTGGTGGAATTTATGTTGGGGAAACACTACTAAAAGTTCCAAAGAGTGTCGAGGACCTTAGTGTCGAAAAAGATCAGATTTTCGGGCTTCGGGGAGTCTGGGCGAAAGTGACAGCGAGAGTGACATGTGTCACAATCTCGTGACACTCTCGTGGAGGGCCTTATGGTCGCGGTACATTTTTGGCGAGAGTGCCTGGCACAATCGCATTCGGGCCAGATTGCTTAAAATCAATTTTTTAGCCTTTTTCTCGTTTGTCTCTTCACCCATCTCATTCTTCTCTCCCAATAACCAAACCCTTTACCCCCATTGTTGATTTTGGGCATTTGAAACACCAAACCTAGAGTGTTTCAAGTGATTGTTCCTCATCTAGCAAGATGTGGAAGCTAGAGTTAAGTTATCCTCATCCTCTCCATCTCCTTCATCATCTTCATCAATTGTCTAAGGTTTTCATCTAACCCATTTCATCACTTAAAGTTTGGGATTTTATGGATCATCTTGATGACCTAGAAGTATCTTGGTTGGTGGATTGAAGTTATGGTTAAGGTAACCTCCTATTTTCTTCATTTATGGAAATTAGGGTTTTGGATATATGATGAGGTCTTTGTGTAAAATGTTTGGGGAACAATTATATATGGTGGAATATGTATATTTACGGTTGGAAACTTGTGGATCTAGGTTTTTGGAAGAATTTGCTTGTTGATTCAAGTTTCTTCAAAGAAGCTCTATGTGGGGTAAAATCTAGATTTAGCCTAAATCTAGAAAGGTGAGTTCAAGTTGATTTGTGAAAACGTTGTACATGCCAAAATGTCCATTTTAAAGTATTTATGTGTTTTACATGAAATTGTCAACTGTTGAGTTATTTGGTAACTTTTGATTATTTGTAGTGTTTAGCTTATTAAACTTTGTAAAACACCCACATTCGGGATTTTTGGGCATTTTGATAAATGTGTTATAAATGAATGCATTTTGATGACTTATTGTATAAATAGATATTTGGTCAAAAATACGCTTTTCAGTGTTTGTTGGAAATATGCATCATTTATGTAATGGGACGTTTTGAAAGTACGAATGTGTGAGTCCTTTGATTTTGATCATTCCCGACCTTGGGAACATTTTGAAATGGTAAACCTTTCAATTTTGGGCCGAAGGCCAATTGTGATTTGGTAGACAAAGATTTATGGGAAAAGAGGTATTTTGGTTTATGGAACCCTATTGGCTCATGTATTTTAGCCAAACGTGTATATTGCATTTGGGGGCTTGGTTTACACTCAGATGAGTCTTTGAAACATTTGTTCAGTTTTGATAGCTCACTATAGAGCTTTGGTTACGATTTGTATCATTGCATCTTATTTGAGAATTACATGTTTTGGATGCGCTAGTTCATTCATTTGGAGTCATGTAAGGTTTTAGGCTGTAATGCAAATGGATCCATAGGCATAAGAGTCAGTTTGAGTGGGATAAATATCCCCGTATTGTAACTTGAAATAGACATGGGGTCTTCTGACCAATAATTGCAATTTTCTTGTGAACGAGCTTAACTGGGATGTTTTGGAATTCCAAGGTATAGACCCAGAGGGGTTGAACTTGATGAGTGCACGAAGAGTTCCAAGGTGCATACCTAAAAGGGTTGAACTTGATGATTATCCAAGCAATAGACATGAAGTTGTTGAGCTTGTTGGTTTGTTAGCTATAGACCCAGAAAGGTTGATGTTAACGAGTGTTTTATCCCTAAGTGACGCTCATATAACGTTGATAAGTGGCCTAACTTTGTGTGCCAGCCACATTCGATGGAATTCGGGTCTCCCCCGTCACCGAAAGGTGTTGTTTTGGGTATTGAATTTTATTATCCATGTTTTCGGTGACGCTTTGTATATATGAATTTATTCCATGTTTTATGGGTTGAGTACTAATCCCCGCCCGTGTTTTGGGGTGTTTTGGGATATGAAGTGTTATTTACATTATCATAAATTGGGAGTTGATTTCTATTCACGTTTGAGTGAGTTTTTGGGTTGAAATTAATTTACGAAAGAACGTTTTATATTGAGATCTTTTGACCCTGAGGAAGTTTGGAATGGAAAACGTTTATATTGGTGTTTCTTTGCTAAAATGCATATTATTGGAAAACGAGTCGCTTTCATACTTGAGACATGTCAAATTGAAATATTGTGATTTAAATTGCATTACTTCTTTTCAACGATATCTTCATCCATGTTGAAAACTCTTGAACTCAC
This sequence comes from Arctium minus, assembly GCA_954870635.1. NCBI lineage: Eukaryota > Viridiplantae > Streptophyta > Magnoliopsida > Asterales > Asteraceae > Arctium > Arctium minus. The sequence continues at coordinate 67,428,787 of OX941092.1, read as the reverse complement.
TAGGCGTTAGCCTAACCTTTTTATTTGTCGGCATGTGCAACAGGTTCCAGTTGGGAATAGTTCTAGTGACACTATAAAGAGATGAGTGCTAGTGGTGTGCCGATGAGGTGATTAACTTAGTGAAGTCTTCCGCATTAGTATTGTGAAGAGCAACTTGTACTGGGGTTAAGTAGCACCCGACTTCAGTTAGGTCCTTGTTTAATACTGAAGTTTGTTATTGTTGAGGTTAATTATAGAATTTTATATTCGAGGCATTTTGAGCTTTGTTATGTAAAGTGGAAGTTTTGTCCTTTATTTGTTATTAAATTGAGTTTTTTTTAATTAGTTGCTCACACCAAATTTGAGGGTGTTACACCAAACTCTCCGGTATAACCTTTTCCATTTCCACCAAAGGTCACTGAGGGACCTTTCTCTTCCTTGTATTCAGTGAACAGGTTCTTTTGGCGAGTCATGTGTCGAGAGCATCCACTATCTAGATACCAAATACCCTTCGAGACCTGCAAACAGAAGGAAGATTAAGTTTTTCTTGATACCCACTATTCAGTTGGTCCAGTGGAGTTAGTGGAGATGGAAGGTTCAGCAATGTTCATGACATCTGTAGATTCAGCGTCAGTAGTAACCTTTACTTTAGTTAATTTCTTAACTTTAGTGGTATTTTTCACCTTGGCATATTTCTCAGCTTTGGTGACCTTCCTAGCCTTGGAGGCATTCATCTTCGCTTTGTCTATCTTTTCAGCCTTTGTGGCATTGGGACATTTACTGGCAATATGGTCAGAAATTCCACAGTGATAGCATTTTCTATAGTTGAAAGTGGCTTTAAAACCAGGAGCATTAAAAAACTTGAGGTGAGTCGAGCCAGCTCCAAGAATTCCCTTACCATTAGATCTTGGAGGAACTTTCAGTTCTTCTGATTTCATAGGATTGATGTCAATCTTTAGCTTTGGAGTGGATCTCTGAATATTACCAGTGATCGTAGATCTAGAACTAGAAGGTTGACTAGTTAAAGGTTTATAGGAGACCTTTAGCTTTGCTAACTTTGTAGCCTTCTGAGGATGATGGGAAATGAATTTCCCTTTATCAGCGAGTTTAGAACTCTTTGATAAATCCTCTGGGATAGGGTTGGAAGATGAAAAGCATTGAGATGAGGAAGTGTTAGGGATAGAAGAGACAAACATTCCAAGCTTAAGAATGGAACAGTCTCTGCTAGGTTCCTCTTTATCATATTTATAACCAAGATCGGTTTTATAATGAGCAGGGATATAAGCACTTAAGATCTCAGTGACCTTAGTTGAGGATTTGCACCATCCTTCAATCGTTGCTTTTTCAGCTTTGAGAGCAGCAATAGCTTGTTCGCATTCAATGCTGATGATTTCATTAACGATGACTTAATCTTTTAAATTTTCTTCTAAAAGAGTTAGCTCCTTGATTCTTAGATGGCATTTTTCAAGTTGTTCAGTTAGATCAATATTTTTTGTTTTCAGCTAAGGTTTTGCCATTTAATGCATTATATAAGTCAAACGTCAGTATGTCAACAACATGACATCTCTCAGCTTCAGAAAGAGAGGGGTTAGTAGAGATTGATACCTGAGAGGAGATAAAGCTTGTGGTTGATCCTGAAGGTTCTTCCACTTCTTCTTTAATCTCAGCCATAAGACAGAGATTAGCAGCATCTTCTTCATCAGAACTTGATTCTTCAGCGATAAGACCCTTACCTTTTCGCTTGAAGCCTTTCAGTTTCTCATAATTTTCTTTCAGCTTAAGGTATTTGTTATCACTGGACTTCTTAGATGAAGAGGGTTTAAAGACTTTATTTGACCTGCATTCACTGGCAAAATGGTTGATTTTCTCGCAGTTGTAGCAGGTAGCAGTTGCCTTATCAACAGGTGTTGATTTAGGCTTGTCAGATAGGGAGAGAGGCTTATTTCTTCTGAAATTGCTCTTTCCTGCAAATCTCTTAAAAGAGTTTGTCAAGAGTGCTAGAGATTCATCAAACTTTGAAAGGTCAGTGTCTGATAGATCCTCTGAGTCAGAATCTAACTCAGTGATAGTGAGAGTAGATCGCTGAGATGGGATAATCTCTGAAGAGACTAAAGCAATAGGAGTGCTTTTGGAGTCTTTGGAATCTTTAACAAGATTCTTCTTCAGTTGATTTGATTGCTCATAGTTGAGCAAAATACCATAGAGAGTAATGAGAGAAAGATTATTTAAGTCTTTGGTCAGCTTGAAACACATTGAATAATTGTCCCAGCTTTCAGGAAGACATTCCACGAATTTGATGAGGACCTCAGAATTAGAATAGGTCCTACCAACAGTCCTCAGATCAAGGATTAAACAGTTAAATATCTAATGAACATTAGATAGGGATTCATTCTTACCACAGATAAAACTCTCATACTGTCTTACCAAGTTGATCTTTCTGGTTTATTGGATTTCAGTGGTATCTTCATACTGAACACATATAGTGTCCTACATATCTTTAGAAGTTTTCAGATGCATGATGGAATGGAAGGCTTCATCAGACAAAGCCATAGAGATAATGGTTTTTGCCTTTGCATCTAATCCTACTTTCTTTTTCTCCTCGTCGCTCCATTGTCTTATTTCTTTGAGAGCGTACCTTTCAGGGATAGCGAGTCTGGTTTGCAGTGGCAGGGACTGTGACTATGATAAGAAATGGTTCATATGGTCCATTTGCTACATATTCAGGTATAGTAGGATCTACACCTTCTAGAAAGAGCATCATTCGATTTTTCTAGAGAGCAAAGTTGTCTCTGCTGAATCGAGGAGGTTTAGATAGTGAACCATTAACATATTAGTTTGAACTTGTGTTTAGTGCCATTATTAATAATAACAAGGAAGAGAATAAAGCAAGATCATGTTTATTGATTAAACAATCCGCTCTGATACCACTTGTTGGTCCCGAAAGTGCTTAACAACTGTGTAGAAAGGGGGGTTGAATACAAACACAGATTTTTATGGTTTAATAAAATGTTTATTGATAACTCAAATCACAATTTACAGTTTGTTGCGGAACAAAATTAAGTAAAACCTAATTTAAACAAACTTAAGAATCACAAAGGGGTTTGCACTTAGAACAAGAGATAGAGATTGAGAGGATATAGAAAACAAGGGTTTCTATATGTGGTTCACTAAGATAGAAATGATAGAAGTAAACACTTCAGAGTGAAGCTCAACCTTTCTATTTGGTTGTTGCATGCCTCTGACTTTTGGCGACGTGCTTTTGGTCGAATGGTGAACAGTGTAGTCTTCAGAGTTGTTGTACAATTTGCAGTAGAGATATGTCTCTTATGACAGTTGTAATTTTTGTGCAAATATAAGACAAAAGAAACTTGGAGAGGAAGCTTTGTGATCATCAATCGCTGAGGGATTCTTTTCTTTAGGGGCCTGAATTAAGGTCAGCAATCGCTGAAGATTTTTTTGTATTTCTTTGCATTTTGTGGACTTGTCTTGGTTTCACTGATATCCGCATCAGATCGTGAGTATACTTGGCACTTGTTCATCAACTTTGTCTTCGATGTCTACGATGAACGTTTTTGTCGCGAAACTTGTCGTCAGGGATTACATTTAACATAATACATTAGATATCGTCAGCGATACTGAACAGACTCGGTATGTAATCGTTGATGGTGAAACACTAATACATACAGATGTTAAACATAACTTTCACTAAGTATTTTAAAGGGTCATCATCAAATCACTGAGAGAGTTTGGATCAACACCTATACATAAAGTAAAAGATAAGGATGTCTTTTTGTTTCCTGTGTAGGGATTAAAGTCACTGAAACCCAGACCCTGAGTATCCATTTGAGAGTTGATCTTAATGTACACATCTTATGCATTTTGATATCTTTTGATCAAAAACTCTTTTTCTTTGAATTTTAGGTGCATAACCTCTCTTTCCTTTTAGAAATTTCTTTAAGAGCCACAAAATTGAGTCTATCAGACTCAGAGACCTTTATCTTTTCTTCCTTCTCCTTTAGAGCTTTCTCAAGTTCTTCACACTTATCAGTGAAGGACTTTTCCTTAGAAATATTTGATTTTTCAGTTTGGTCCTTTTCTTTGAAAATTTCTTCTTTCTCTTCTTCAAAAAGTTCCTTTTCCTTTTTGAGAAATATCAAGTATATTTGAGCTTGTTTTCTCTTCTCTTTTTCAACAGAGATTTTATGTTTTAGTTTTTGGAAATCCTCAGTTAGTTTTAAAACATTCATCTTAAGTTTATTTTCCTTGATTTCATCTTGATCATAAATGGTGTATACCTGAGCATCAGAGTCAAACGATTCTGATTTATCATCCACCATATGAGACATGCCTTATAAGTGCGCTTACTCTATATCCTCATCTAATGATGAATCAGAGACCGAGTTTTCCTGCTCAGCCATAAGGCTCCTCTCTTTGAGGTTGTACCTGTATTTATTCTTGTAATAGTCTTTGTCTTTGATTAGACGACCTCAGAAATTTGCAGAGACATGACCAGGTTTGCGACATCTGTAGCATCTGTCATTGTTCTGATTTGTGGTATTTACAACATTTTCCACTTTCGAATTTTCTCTTGGTATGAACTTTGGTGATGCTGGTAGTTGTCTCTGATCTTGAAACTGAACCTGCTTCTGTATCCACTACCATCTCTTCTTCTATCAAATGGTTTCTTGGCAAATTTTCTACAAAACTCCTTGGTCATTAATGCTAGTGATTGTGCAAACACTAGTACAAAAATGACTTTTTGTGACGGTTTTGAAAAAACAGGTTTGTAACGGTTTGGTAAAAACCATTACAAAAAGTCTCAAGAAAAATTAGGTAATTGTTTTAGTAACGAGTTTTATAAAAGATCGTTACCACTACCAAAAACTTAGAAACATAAAGTAATGATTTAGATAAAAACATTACTAAAAGGTCCTCTTTGGTAACGGTTTTGAAAACCGTTGTTTTATGTTGTGACGGTTTTTAAAAACCGTTGCCATGGAGAACCATTTAGTAACAGTTTTTGTCTAAACTGTTGCTTTATGTTGTAACGGTTTTGAAAAAGCGTTGCCAAAACTAAAATATATACAACAACGTTTATTTGAAAACCGTTTCAAAAAGTCACCATGTTCTATGGCAACGATTTTGAAAATTTTATGTTACCAAAAGATAGTTAACCATAACGGTTTTGGAAATTTTACGTCACCATATGTCATGTTATTGTAACAGTTTTAAAACATTTATGTCACCATATGTTATACTACGGTGGTAGTTTTGAGAATTTTACGTCACCATATGTCGTGTTATAGTGATTGTTTTTATTACGTCATCATATGTCATTCTATAGTAACGATTTTAAAAAATAAATATCACCACATGTCATATTACGATGATTGTTTTGAATAATAAATGTCACTATAAGTCATACAACGATGATAGCTTTGTATAATAAATATCATAATATGTCATTCTACGGTGACGGTTTTGTATAATAAACATCATGGTATACCATGATACAATGACAGTTTTGTATAATAAATGTCACTATAAGCCATGCTACGGTGACAATTTTAAATAATAAACGTCACTATACGTGACTTTTTTTTTTCAAAAAAAAACATTAAAGAAAAATGTCACCGTACATCATGTTAGGTGATGGTTTCGAGAAAAAAATCATTACCGTACATCATACCACGGTGACGGTTTTAAAAAATAAACGTCATCGTATTTAATGCTACGGTGACGGTTTTGAAAAATAAACATCAACTTACGTCATGCTATAGTGACGGTTTTGAAAAATAAACGTTATTGTACGTCATGCTATGATGGCAGTTTTGAAAAATAAACATCATGTTACGGTGATGGCTTTGAAATGGCTTTGAAAAATAAACATCATGTTACGGTGATGGATTTGAAATGATATATTTTCAAGGTCAGAATGCCACAAGAGTAACATAAAGTAAAATTTCTTTCCATGTAATAATTCCTATTTAAATTAGGGAAAATTGCATTAAAATGGAACCAACTTTAGTTGGATTCCTATTTTAGGGAATCAACTTTCAAGGTTATCATTTTAGGGTCTAATGCAAACTTTTCGTATATGGATGAGAACCCATCCAACGACCCAGATGATGAAGATCCATTGAGATGGAAGATTGGACCAATCACAAGGTCAAAAGCTAAGATGTTCAATGATGCTCTTAACGGTTTGATAAAATCCTGTCGGAAAGAATCAATCATCAATTCATCAAGTAGCCAAGGAAACCTTCGAATTTTGATCCGAATTGAAGGCCAAGATTAGCCCAAGGCTTGGTAGCCCAAGTTGTGATTATTTCATCTAAATATCACCCAAGTCCAAGAAAATTCGGCCAAGTCTACACATGGGCCATGTTTTAGTCATAAATCATTCATTTCAAGTCCAAATGGACTCAAATCAAAGCCCACTTAAAGAGTACTCCTTTTCCTACATTTTAATAAGGATCCAAGCCCAAAATAAAGGTGGAATTTCGTCCATGAATCTGCCCAACAATAGATCCAAGTTCAAGTAACTCATAGCATTGAATTAGAAGGCATTTTGAAGGGTCCTATCATTATGAAGTCATTTACTTAGAAGATATTAGAAGGTTACCTCAATTATTGTCTAGAATTTATTTGAGTCCTTTGATTTGTCTTGTGTATCCTATAAATAGGTTGTCTTTGTAATCTTTTGAGAACACCTTTGATTTGAATGAAATTGTGAGTTTTAAACTCTTTTTGTTCTTTGTGAATTATAGAACTTATCAAGTCTTCTTGCTTGTGGCGTTCAATACTTATCAATCAACTTGGTGGGTTGATTGTGGCGTATCTTATACCAAGGTTCTTGTTTCACTATAGACAACGGGTCGCGGTTTCACCATTACTATCTCGGGCAACCAATAGACGATCGGAAAAATCACATCATATATTTAAGGGACTCATTTACTGGTTGAGCAGGTAACCGGTTCATTTAAGATGACATCGCAAAAATAAATAAATTAAAAACTTAATTAAATCCACATCATTTATAAATTAAAAAAATTCAACCCTTCTCTTCCACCCCATCACCGACCATTATTCACTTCCCCAGTTTCAACTTTTCCGGCCACATATTCACGTCATCTGTTTTGCATCAATTAACAAGAAAAATAAATTTTAAAAATCACAAGAAAAAAAGATTAAAATCCACCAAAACATTTATCAAGAAAATGAAAGCCCAAATTGAAATCAAGAAAAAGTAATAATGAAACAAAGCTTCTTTTGAGAAATTCACATAAAAACCTATCTTATCCAAAAAAAATACTTTGTTTTTCTACTTTTTAGAAATGTTGTGTATCACAAAAAATATTTACAATAAATGTTATTTTCTCTTTAGCAAGCAGCAACAATTGACCATTATAAACCTTAAAACCATGGAGAAAAATCAAATCTTTACATCAATAAATACTTTAGCCACAGAAGAAAGAACACAGAGGAGAAGAACAATGTCCAGGTTACAAAGACGATGTGAGGGATGGAGTTGCAGTCCTGCAAATCGTCGGAGTTGTGGACGACGAAGGTACGACGATTTTCAATTTGTGTGGGGCGCTGATTGTCTTCTAGGGTTCTTTGTTTTTTAATTTCCTTTAGTTTTTGTTTTCTTTTATTTGTTTTCCATAATTTTGAAGAACAAATACTTGTACTTTAATGCTAGAAATTTGTACGTGAAGAGTTTTCATTTCGTTATATTTTATTCAATTAAAAATATTAGCAAATAAATAAATACTTATTTTAATTATATCATGTTTATGGAATTTATTTTTATCAAATGACAAGTCAGCGTAATTGATACCATGTCATCATTAAAAATTTATTTTTTTAATTTTTAAATATGATATGTAATCTTATTTAAGGGTCCATAAGACCCTTAAATATATGAAAAGTTTGATTCAGACCCTAAATTGATAATTTTAAAAGTTGGTTCCCCAAATTAGGAATCAGACTAAAGTTCGTTCCATTTTGATGCAATTTACCCTTTAAATTAATACAACCTCCACAAATTTCTACCCCACATTAACTGTGTGCCAAAAGAATGAAACAGTTACGTGATATATTTTATTCATCATTGCATAATTTACTGTCCCAATTAAAAGCACATGAATTGTTCAACAAGAATAACAAGTTTTAATTCAAATGAACAGGTGAAAAACTTGGATGTGTTAAATGTCTAACACTTTCAACAAAATTAGATTTTCTAAATAATGCAGAAGACCTATGACCATGTCTCATGTTTTTAGGTGCTGAATTATGTGCTTTGCATAATTTATGTACATCTTAAGTCTCTCTGTCAAAGGGTTGCAAAATTAGAATAGAAGGCAATATTTATTTCCATCTTAATTATGATATATGTAGATGTATATGAAGTAAAACAATGGAGATATGGCCAAGGCAATATTTGTTTCCATCTTAAAGGAAATATAATTTCCACTGGATCTTTTAGTAATCGCTGGTATATAAGGAACAATGTCGATCATAAAGTGCTTAACATGATTTACGTGCAACACACACTCAAATGCTTGTTTACCCCACTTATATTGACCTAATTTCTAGTGGCATGTACCTATTTTTGTCAAGTTGTACATCTGCAGGACATCAAGGATACACATGCAAGACATACCCTCTATCAAAGGGATGCAAAATCAGAATAAAAGAGACACAAAAAATGACACATAACACAAACGTTTACATGGTTCATAATATATGTGTAAGAGTTTGGATGGTATGCAAGCATTACACTCGATGAATCAAAAATGCTCTTCTCATTTTCTCCTTCTAATCTTTCTTTGGTTGCAACAGGAGTCATATAATACAACAATAAAAGCATACACATTGAATCTCTTTGGTTATAATGAACCAAGAATCATATGGTTGCTAAGCAATATACGCACAAAATTAGAAGTTAACAGAGTGAAACCTCCAAGTCGTATGCATACCCTCTTCATGACTCAATCTGTTCACAACAGTTCCCTGTCATCTATGTTCTTCGTGTGTGTAAACACCGAGCCCTCACTCGGTGTGTATTCTTTTCGAGACCACTTCTACTTTTCTCCCTGGTATAACGAACTATGAAGTACCGAGAGAGGATGAGAAGGCGGGAATCAATAGTATTTCCCTCCATTTTGTAAATAATGTTTGTAAGTAATTTTTATATTGATATTAATTACGTACATATTTTAACTGTATTTTAATTTTTTGCAAATAGCTAAGGGTATGCATGACCTGATATGAGGATGATCGTTATTGATACAATTTTCACTATAAAACTTCAAATTTCAACCCAATACGCGATATGATATTTATTTAAGCTTAGAGAAGTACTGTATTTTTGGTTCTATGCTTTTTACCAATGATCTAAGGTATAGTTCGATAACATAGATATGGGACATACTTTTGTGTTTCTGTCACGTTCAATGAAAACGGGTATCCCCCATCATCGAAATGTGTTGTTTTGGGTATTGAGTGTTATCCATGTTTTCTGTGACGTTTAGGGTACGGATTGATATCCATCATTTGTGTTTTGTATTATTGACCTTTATCCACATTTTGGATGATTTGGATAATAGAGTTTTGTCTATTATTTCAGTATTTGGATATTTAACTTCATTCATGTTTTTGAGTGAGTGTTGGGTTTCAAATTTATATTGAGTGGGTGTTTTGATTTAGTGTTTTCATCACGAAAACAGTTGGATATGATGGATATGGTTCATGTGGTATTTAATTTCTTTATGACGAGGGATTTAGTGTCTCACCATAACCCAACCCCACTTAATTCATTTATGATGAATATGGTTCATGTGGTATTTAATTTCTTTATGGCTAGGGATATGGTTCAACCTATGACCTCATTGTTTGAGAATTATAAACTATAAATCATCAACCATCGAACATTTTCTTAGATATATATGATTTTGCATTTTTATTAAATTATAAACGTTCCAACATAGAGATAGATAAGATGCTTTAGTAAAATGCTTTAAAAATAATATAAAATTAATTAATTGTTTTGATATTTACCTTTTTTTGTATCTATATTCAAAAAGGAGAAACGAGATTCCAAACAACTTTTTGAATAGTTAATAAAACCATTTTAATAATTCAATAATGGTTTATGGCTCTTATTACAAAATTAAAAAAAATGATTTAAACATTTTAATAATAGTTACAAAGTAAGTTAAGATCGACCAAGTCTTGTGTATGCATATATATTTATATATAGTTATAATATAATATAAAAAAGATATTAGATTATATCCTTAGGTGGCGTTTGGTTTGCAGATTCTTTGATGGAATTGGAATATTGAATTTCATTGACCAAATTTCATTCATTTGTTTGGTTCATTCTTTTTCATGGAAGGAATCTTTAAATTCCATCAAATTCCACAAATGAGGGGATTTAACATTTCTTAACAACTACAAGGTATTTTGATGGAATGAAATTCTTATTTTTCATAATACCACATATGCCCTCAATCCAATATAACCTAATCACCGTCGATCACCGTTGATCTGAACCACCACCGATCACCGTCGATTTGAACCACCCTCGATCTAAACCACCACCGACCACCGACGTTCTAAGCCATCGCCGATCTGAACCACCGGCGTTCTGAACCATCGCCGATCTGAACCACCGTCGACCACCGACAACCGCCATTCTAAACCACCACTGACCACCGTCGACCACCACTAACCACCGTCGACCACCGACAACCGTCGTTCTAAACCACCACCGAAAACCGCTGACCACCGTCGACCACCACTGACTACCGTCGACCACCATTTACCACCGTCGACCACCGACCACCACTGGCCACCACCGATCTGAACCACCACCGACCATCGTCGACCACTGTCGATCCGAACCACCGTCAACCACCGCCGGTCTAAATCACTGAAAATCGTCGACCATCGACCACCGCCGTTCTGAACCACCGCCGACCACCGATCACCGCCGACCTGAACCACCGTCGATCTGAATCATTTGAACCACCTACGATCTGAACCACCGTCGACCACCGCCAATCTGAACCACCACCGAACATCGGCGACCACTGTCGATCTGAACCACCATCGACCACCGCTGGTCTGAACCACCGACAACCGTCGACCATCGACCACCGTCGTTATGAACCAACGCTGACCACCGATCACCGTCGATCTGAACCACCGCCGATCATCGCCGATTTGAACCACCGCAGATCTGAACCACCGCCGATCTGAACCACCGTCGACCACCGCCGACCACCGATCACCGCCGATCTGAACAACCACCGACCACCGTAATTTTGAATCACAACCGACACCATCGATCTGAACCACCGCCGATCACCGCCGTTCTGAACATCGCCGATCTAAACCACCGCCGACCACAACCGATCTGAACCACCACCAACCACCACTGATCTGAACCACCGCCGACCACATCTGATATGAACCACCGTTCTAAACCACCATTGACCACCACCAATCTGAACCACCGTTACAAATAAAGTATTTTTAATGGCTATTTTTTTAAAGCTACATTCTGTTAACCAAACAGACATATTCCAATTCTTTTAACATATTCTATTCCAATTTTGTCTACCAAACAAGTGGTCAAACCGGATAACATTCTATTCCAATTCCTTCAAAGTCAAATTTCTTTGACAGATTTCATTCCATCCAAAAACATTATGCAAACCAAATGCCACCTTAGATAATGATAATTAATGGTGTATAGGAATAAGGAATATTGGTTATAACTTTGGATATACTACAAGGACCAAAAACGTAACTCACTAGAAAAACAATAATTTTTTGGGAAAAAGAGTCCAGCTCTTAAAATAATTAAAAGGAAAAGAAAAACCAAAAACCCTAATTCAATTTCATTCCACCGTTCCATTTCCCCCTTTTCTCCTGTTTTCCCTCATCGCGACGAAGATCCTCCCCACGTCGGCACCCCATTGCTTGTCTTCTATTCCTATTCCCTAACGTGACCTCGCCGACAATATGTGAACTAGAAGTCTACTCATCTTATCTTCTCCTCCTTGGTGATTTTGTGTTCACGGTGGCTGTTGGCAACGCTCTCCGACATCTTCTGGGTTTCGTCAGGTATGTATGCACTCTGTTATGTAGATTTTTGTATATTCAAGTGAAAATCGATGCATAGCATAAAAAGATTAACCGATAATATCGTCTCTGGTATATAGATTTTTTTCTGTTCAAGTTAAACAAATTATTGCTCTCTTTCAGTGTTTGGCAAAGTTTTTAAGACTATTTTGATATTATCGTGATGCCTTTCTTTGCTAAAACCCGACAAATAGTGTTTCTTTAACACGGTTTTTTGTATAAATACGACCGGTGATAAGAAAAAGAGTCATATGTATAGAAAGATTAATCAACGATCTCCTATTTTCTTGATTATGTACCAATATGAGGAATTAGGCTCCAAATATAGTGTTCATTTGTGCACTTATTTGTATATGTATTGTCTATCACTTCTGTTAGAGCATAAATCTGTTGGATACAAGATCAAGAATGTTGAAGGTCAAAGTACAAGAAGTCAAAGCTGGAAAGTCAACTCTCATTAAAAGTTAAAGTCATTTTGTAATAAAAAGTCAAAGTCTAATTGTATTTGTTTGTTTCCCTTATTTGTTGCTAGTATAAATAGTCTTTGTTTGCTGTTTAATAGAAAGGTGGTTAGAAGTTTTGATTACGCATCTTGAGAGAATTGTAGAGAGAGAAAAAGATTTGTAGAGAGAGAAAGTTGTAATTGTTTGAATTTGGAATTGAAATCAAACAGGTAGTTGATCATTCTTATTTGTTTTGATTCATTTGTAATTAGAAACTTGAATTCCAGGACACACAGTTGGTATTAGAGCAGATCCAATTTGAAATCAAATCAAGAAATGGAGTTCGTACTGTGTTCTTGAAGTTTAGATTCGAATTTTAAGTTCTTGGTCAAATTTGAGTCTGTAATTGATAGGAATGTGTTCGTATATTGTTCTAGAACAAGTTTGTATAGTTTAATTCGTCTTTTGCACTATATTTGATTGTAAATTTGATAAATTTGGTGTTTTTAGAGTTCACGAGTTCAAAGCACTGTTTCATAGATCGATTCTGTATTTTTAATGTTTTTCATTGAAATTTTGTATTGAAATGAGTTCGAGATATGAAGTAGAGGAAATGTGCAAAGTTTCAGATCATTTGATGGAGTATTGAATTTGATGGAGGAAATCTGCAAAGTTTCAGATCATTTGTATTGAAATTTTTGTATTGATGGGTTCGAGATATGAAGTAGAGGATACAACTTCAAGACTATGGATTCAAGTTTGATAAAATACCGATCTATTGTGACTCGAAGAGCGCTATCGCCATATCAGCTAATCCTGTGCAACACACTAAAACAAAGCACATTGATGACAGGTATCATTTTATAAAAGATAATGTAGAAAAAGGTACAATAGAAATTTACTTTGTAAAGACTGATTATCAATTTGCAGATTTGTTTACCAAAGCTTTAGATGAAAAGAGATTTAATTTTCTTATATCTAAGCTTGGTATGCTAAATCTCAAGGTCTAATCAGTAATTATCTATTAAAGTTTCTTTTATTGTAATTTTTCATCATTTCTTTATCAATATTTCTGAAAGGATATCTGCACTTTAACATGTTGTTCATGTTCTCAGGGGGAGTGAGACAAGATTCTAAGATGATCAATATTATTTTGAGGGGGAGTTTATAGAATTTAATTGCTAAATTTTTGTGATGCATGAATTTAGGGGGAGTTTATGCATACAACAAAAGGAGTAAGGATATGATTTCAATTTATTTCAGATCAGAACTCGTACTTTAATTGTTTTACTGCTTTATGTCTTTTAATTTTGAATAAATTTGTGAATAAAAGTTGTTTTGACATGACTTTGAGACTTGTGCAGAATGAGAGAAGCTATCAGGATCATATTTTTATGACTTCAGCTGACTTCATGAGATTTAAGATTGCATAGAAAAGTTAATTTCTTATCTTAATCTCATATATGGTTGAAAGAAGGACAACTTTCAATCATAGAAAACATTTTCTTAAATGTTCAAACCACTTCCCGATTCTTAAACAGTTTTCATGAATTGGAAGTGTGATTTTTAAATGTTTTCATTTTATTTTGTGCTTCAATGATTAACAAACCGTGTGTTTCCAAAGATAAATACTTGTGTATTGTCTTTTCTATATACTTTCAAGTATTCACACACACCGTTTTAATTTTTGTTGGATTACCATGTCTCTATATTGAAACATATTTTTCGATGGTAAGACACCCCACTTGTACTTCAAAGAATTTTGAGCGTCATTTCATTTCGAAGCGTTCATTTCAAGACTTGTCTATATCTTGGTTCGTATAGACACATATCTGTTATTGTTGACCAAAAACTTTAACTGATATATCATTTCATTTCTGATTATTTTCATACAATGTCAGATTTTCTAACAAGTTTCTTGCATTCTTATCTAATCATTCAATATACTTGTTTGAAAATACTTCCATGTTTAAAAATGCTCATATCTTCATGATTATATTCTGAGCATATCAATATCTGACTTGTATTTGAGCTTTAACTGTTCAAGTTAAACCATTTTGAGCAACATATGCTTTCTAGGAAAACATGGGATTTCTTTGTGCTAAGACTTCAATGATCTTCTATGGATTCACGATTACCAGTGTTTCCTACCCAAGAAGTTAATCCATAGTGATTGAGTGTGATGATTCGAAAAGAAATGAGTGTAGGATGAGTGACGAGGTAAAATGGAAAAGAGAGTTTTGTTATTTGTGAGCTTAAATAATTAAAAGAAAGAGGGTGTGAGATCAGAGTAAAAGAATATCAAACTCTGCACCAACTACTTTCTGAGCTGGGCAACCACATTACTAATGTTTCACAATTCTTGGTGAATATTATTGAAAAAGGCAAATAGCCCATGCCAACTCTTGCTAAAACCTCACCAGCCACTCATTTTCTTCTTAAAAAGAAAATGTTTCATATTTTTATGGGGACGCAACATATTATCTATCTGATTTTCGTTTGGAAAATCTGGATATTGAAAAATAAGGAAGTCTACCCCACCTTCGCACTTCAATCATGCACATTGAGTCTGTGTTTATCTACTGTTGTCTTAGTGGTTTACACATTGTTGAGCCTTTATAAGCACTTGATGACTTAATTCTTTCTACACTTGCACAAACACACAAGGAATTTGTTTTCTTGTCATAACATTCATAGAAATTGCCTTTGTGGTGTTTCGATGATTGGATGGAATCCCTGGGGTAGTGAACATAACAAAAGCTCCTTTACATTGTGTATCTGTTACACACAGTGACTTCGTGTTACTGACAGACATTTTAATTGATTCATTTGTTGATTCAGGTGTTACCTTTTTTATTTTGTCTGGATTTGAAAAGATCTAGATGACTATTTTGGCGACTTGACAAGTGAATCAGAGGCTCAGTTCAAAAGATCACAATGGTCAATGACATTTCTTGGAAAACGTTTTGATGATATCGATGCTCTAATCATCAAAAAGGGGGAGATGAATTAAAAGAAATGTCAGATTCATAAATTGCAAAGTTAAAGGTTTGAAGAAATTACAGTTCAAAGATTGAAAGGGTGAAAGATTGTTCAAGAAAAGTCAAAGATGTTTGAAGATGTGTTGATTTTGAAGAAATTTTATTTGAAGAAATTTTGCTGAAGCATTCTGAGCAAGTTTTGAAGATAATTTCTTTCTGAAGTCTGTAGGAGTTTCTGTGATAGTTTGTGGGGAGATTATTGAAGATTGTTTTCATCATATTTGGGGAGATTGTTAATTTTTGTTCAGAGACAGTCTTGGGAAGAATACTGTCAAAGAAAGAAGATATTGCAATGTTTGTGCTTAAAGAAGACACTTGTTGCAAAGGGAGAGATTGTCCAGATTGAAAAAAAAGGGGAGATTATTTTGCAAAATATTTTTGTGATGATCTTGAATCCAAAGGGGGATATTGTTAGAGCATAAATCTGTTGGATACAAGATCAAGAATGTTGAAGGTCAAAGTACAAGAAGTCAAAGCTGGAAAGTCAACTCTCATTAAAAGTCAAAGTCATTTTGTATTAAAAGTCAAAGTCTAATTGTATTTGTATTTGTTTGTCTCCCTTATATTTGTTGTTAGTATAAATAGTCTTTGTTTGCTGTTTAATAGAAAGGTGGTTAGAAGTTTTGATTACGCATCTTGAGAGAATTGTATGGAGAGAAAGAGATTTGTAGAGAGAGAAAGTTGTAATTGTTTGATTTTGGAATTGAAATCAAACAGGTAGTTGATCATTCTTATTTGTTTTGATTCATTTGTAATTAGAAGCTTGAATTCCAGGACACAAAATTTCAACAAAGAATTTGTGTAATTATTCGCACCCATTGTTTCTTCATATGAATTTTAGGTTTATGCTATTTTGTGTTGGGGTGGGGGTAGGTATGTGAAGTTTCATCGACAGAGTAAATTTATGGGTAGTCTAGTTTTACCTAAATCATGATATTAAAAATGAAATATGTTTGACTATATGGCTGCTTTTATATGCCAGACTTATAATAAGATGTTTCCCATGAGAATTTTGTACCTTGTTAGCTAAATTTTTACTAATTAGAAACAAATATCCAGTGTGTATTGTGGTTGCATTGTACTTGCAATGGTCTTACACTTCTTACTTGCCTAAGGTAAGCAATTTGACTTCAAGGGAGACTTGGGTTACATTTAGAACTGAAACTGGATTGAAGATTAGTTTTCAGTTTGAAACCCTGTTTCTCAAGGGTTTTTAGCACCATCCGCACCTGTTTATAGTTACTTTACGTGTCAAATTGTAATATCTGGTCTTCTTGAATGCAATTGCTTCATTTTTCACCCTCTGGGAAATAATGGCAATCCTTTTAAATTATTGAAGTTGGTTTGTTTTAGGATAATTGGTAAGTGTATGTGGCTTATAATTGGATAACCAAAACATATATGTGTTAATTGGATTGATGTTAGTTGTCCGTAGCGTACTTAAACTATAAAATGATTTTTCTTTTTCTTAGGTACTTGAATTGGTGTTGGATGTTCTTAGCATACTTTACTTGTTGTCGATGCAAAGGCCTTCCTTAAGAAAGAGAAAATACTTGCAGGTAAAATACTTTTATGAGTTGTGCCAAATACATTTATGGGTTGTGCCAAGTTCTACATCAAGATGATAAACTCCAAACTTGTTAATGGAGTACATAGACACGTGTAATCTGATATACCATTTCAATTGCCCCCTTCATTGGATAAGTTGTGGTAAATACTATTACTTAATGAAATGTATATGATGCAAAAACTGTTGATAGAATTTAAAAGTCCCCCTCTCTTCATTATGTTAAGAATCTTCTCATGCAGTTCAAGAGTTAACTCTAGCACGTAAGTATTCAGTATATTGCATTGAAGAGAAGCAAAAGTTATTCACTTTATCCATCCAAAATCCTTAGCTAAATCAAATGAGATACAGTTGGGTTTATGGGGAGTAAGCTTGGTTTGCTAGTTGGTTTGGGCCATATATACAAAATATTTTGAAGTATATAATATTTACATACAGCAAATGCAACAAAAGAACTCACACAACCTCATCTTTGGTGAAGTCACACGATCTCCATGGAAGCCAACGGCCCGAATACCACTAAGCCAAAGGTCATTTTCTAGATACCTACTATATATTTAGGTTCAATAGATCGCATTTGGCGGTTGGCACGTGCGTTTGTGTTCCTTTCTTTATCTAGCTTTCAATTTCTCTTCTTTCTTCTTCATTTAATGGAAATCGAATAACCAAAGCATCACATGATTGAACTATGAACACCCGCTTCATGTTAGTTTTTGAGTTAGGTTTTGCTATGTCTATTGCCTTCACACTATTTTTTGATGCCTAGTAATCTGCCCATAAATCATGGCTGACATAACGACCATCTTATGTAATACGTAACTCTGTTGATACTCTTGATGAAATGGATATTTATTTGATGGATTATTTTCAATTTATTTAAGGCCATATGTTAGTGTTTTTTCTCGGTGATTTCCCTGATTAACATATCATTTCCCAATCTATTCATATAAATGTTTTTTTTTTTAATTTTGTTGTCACTTCATGAACTACATTGATGACTAGTGCTATAAATGTTTGTCCTTATGATAGGTTGGATCAAAATCAGAGGTAGTGGTATAGAAAAAGATGTAGCAAAGATGGGTGTTGGTTTTCTTGTGCAAATGTTAGTTTGTTTTTGTCAAACTTTTACAGATCACGTGTAGCAGAGTATCTGGCCTTCATTGTCATTACCGATAAATGTAATAACTACATCTATTGGGTTTCTCTATGGAGATATATAAAGTTTATCCAATTAGTTTAAGTTTACTGTTCTAGGTTGTTGAAATGGATAATGTGAGACAAAGGAGTGAAACTAGTTCCAACAAAGGTTAGTTGTTTTTGTTTTGTCAATGAGTTCAGCTCATGAAATGACTTCGATTTTTGGTTTACTATTTCTCATTTCTTATTTTTCTGGTAACTGTCACTCATTTATTGCTTTTCTAGTAATTGTTTCTC
The DNA here is from genome assembly GCA_954870635.1 of Arctium minus. Taxonomy (NCBI): domain Eukaryota; kingdom Viridiplantae; phylum Streptophyta; class Magnoliopsida; order Asterales; family Asteraceae; genus Arctium; species Arctium minus. The sequence continues at coordinate 67,410,164 of OX941092.1, read as the reverse complement.
ATTCATTTCTAACATGCAAATATTGAAATGTTAAATAACCACTCATATTCCACTTTTTATGGCTTGTGGCTTGATTTTGATATTTCTTGTTTAGACTTTTTATGTTAGGGGTTGTTTGGCAGTTGCTGAATGGTTTAGTGCAGAATGATTAAGTGGTCTGAATGATTAAGAGGTTTTTATGGTAGAGTGTAAAATGAAATATGGTTGTTTGCTAATTGTTCATAATGAAATCAGGGCTCTTAATGGTTAAGGGAGGGTCAGGATACAAAATCATTAAGAGGATTTTGGAACCATTAAGAGGCAGCCCTTTTTTACCTATTAGCGATTCACCCCTTAGGGTGCGTTTGGTACAGAGAATGAAATTGCAGAGAAATGATTGCAGAGAATGGAATTGCAGAGAATGGAATTGCAGAGAAAGAGAATTGGTCTGGAGAATAGGAATTGACTCTCCTGTTTGGTAGCAAAGAAAATTCAGCAGAGAAAATGTAACAGAGAATCATTTCTCTTGTTTGGGAGCACATAGATTTCAACAGAGAATTATACCAACCTATCGTTTGCATTCATAAATTAATAACTAAAATGCATAAATTAATAATTAAAATGCATAATTTAATAATTAAAATACATAAATTAATAATTAAAATGCATTAATTAAATCAAAAAGTAGTTCAACATCATTCCGACCCGCACCCCGGGAAATCCCGACCCCAAAACGAGAAATTCATTGTTGGTATCATGTTCGTATATGATCCCGAGGTCTCCCGCAAAGTCTCATCCCAAACGGACCCTGTCTGCTCGGGTTACCGGCAAAACCCGAGCCCGGGCAGGCACCCCGGAAAATCCCGACCCCAAAACGAGAAATTCTTCATTGGTATCATGTTCGTATATGATCCCGAGGCCTCCCGCAAAGTTTCGTCCCAAACCGACCCCGTTTAGTCGGGTTACCGTCAAAACCCAAGCCCGGGCCGAGCCCCGGGAAAATCTCGACCCCAAAACGAGATTTTTTTGGGGATCATGTTTTTTTATGTTCACGAGGCATCATGCAAAGTTTCGTCCCAAAGTGACCCCGTTTGGTCGGGTTACCGTAAAAACCCGAGCTCGGACCGGGCCCCGGGAAAATCCCGACCCCAAAATGAGAATTTTTTTTTGGGTATCATGTTTTTTTATGTTCACGAGGCATCACGCAAAGTTTCGTCCCAAACCGACCCCGTTTGTTTGGGTTACCGTGGCACCGACTGCCTGGAGTCGTCCCGGCACCCCCGGGGCTGCCCTGGGAAAATCCCGACACCAAAACGAGATTTTTTTTGGATCATTTTTTTATGTTCACGAGGATCAGCGTGCAGTTGGGAACCAACTCTCCGTGTCTTTTTTTCAATTCCCAGAGAATCCAATTTTTCAATTCCCACCATTTCTTTTTATTTTGGGGGGAAATAAAAGTAGAGAAATGGAAATCATTTATTTCTCAGGTTTTCTTTTCTCTGACTTACCAAACAAGGGAATTAGGGTACATTTCCATTTCTCTGCCTTCAAATCTCTGTACCAAACGCACCCTTCATGTATTATCATTCCTGTTAGGACTGAAAGTTCTATGTGTTGAAAGTGGAATAAAGTATTTATAAGGATTCATTCTGTAATTACTTAATAGTTTATTTAGTTAGATGGGCCCAAGCCCATAAGCCCATTTTCGTGTAAAGCCTGGATATATAAAGGCTGATTTGTTTTCTTTTACAAGTAAGTCTCATAATTTTATAGATTACTAGTCAATAGGTTTACTCTCTCTGATCAGAAATTCTCTCTGTAAACCTTATTAATCATATGACTAGTTGCTGTGACTCAAATACTGTTCATCTTTGATAATATTTGCTGCTGATTGCACTGTACTTGGATCTACAATTGGTATCAGAGCAAAGAGACTAAAGGTTTGATCCAAAAAAGGTTTGTCTAAAACCCTTAATCGATTATTTGTGTTTTGCTATTTTACTATTCATCGATTCACTATTCATCGATTTGACTATTCATCGATTTTACTATTCATCGATTTCACTATTCATCGATTCACTATTCATCGATTCACTATTCATCGATTTCACTATTCATCGATTCACTATTTATCGATCCACTATTCATTGATTCACTATTCATACCGGTCGAATTATTCATATAGGTTGAACTATTCATACCGGTCGATCACTATTCATACCGGTCGAACTTTTCATCCGGTACTATTCATACCGGTCGATCACTATTCATACCGGTCGATCACTATTCATCCGGTCGACACTATTCATCCGGTCACTATTCATCCGGTTGATACTATTCATCCGGTTGATACTATTCATCCGGTACTATTCATACCGGTCGGTTACTATTCACGAAGTACTATTCATACCGGTCCTTTGGTTCGACCGGTACTTTGTCTATACCGGTCTTTTGCTTGACCGGTACCCTGCTCGACCGGGCCAAAAAAAAAGGAAAAAAATGGTCAAATTTTTTGTCTCACGATCATTTTGCAGTGCATTTCTTTTAGCCCCCGTACTTCAAGGTTTCAGTAGCTTGTCATTTGTGACCCTAAACTTTCAAGTTTCACACTCTGTCACTTTTGGTCCTTGCACTTTAGAGTACCATCTCTTGTCAAGTTCAGTCCCTGTATATCAAAAGGAATGCCTTCAAGCGAAGCTCTTTCAATAAGTATGGATGAGATGCCACCTGTTCTTTACAGAGGAAAATATGACCTATGGAGGATTCAGTTCTTAGACTTCATTGATAAACTTGACTTGAGTGATTATATCAGATTATCTCGGAGGGAAGGAAGAATGGAAACTCCGACAAGTATTTGTTATTTTATGGGAGAAAATGGAAGAACGAAACACGAAGTATACTCACTACCATTTCAGGAATACACAGATGAGCAAAGAAAGAGATTTGAAGCTGATAAATTATCTAAAGCTTTTATCGTGCAAGGAATTTCCGAGGAGATTTCAAAAGAGATTTCTGTCAGTTTAGACAGTAAAAAGGCTACAGGAAAACAACTGTGGAAACATCTTGAGAAGATAATGACAGGACCAAATATGTCTTCAAGAGTAAAGTTTTTGGAAACTGAGAACTCCGAACTAAAAAGACGGATTTCTGATCTGGAAGTTCAAATTGTCCAAATCCAAAAAGCAGCATCTGTTGACAGTACTGAGGAGCAGATTGAGCATCTGAAAGATACAAATGCTGAGCTTCAAAAGAAAATATCTGATTTGGAGCAAAAGCATGCTTAAGATAAATCCGAGTTTGATAAATCGTTCACAAAGAAGTTCTCAGATTTTTCCAGAAAATGTGTTGATGAGAAGAAAAAAGTTGAGCTGAAATGCATAAAACTTTCTCAGCAAGTTTCTGATTTCCAGAAAGTAATCATTCTTGAAAGAGAGAAATTTGCCAAAGAGAAGAAGGCCATTGAACAAAAGAATGTTGGTTTCTTCAAAGAAATATCTGGCCAACGAAATGATGCTGAGAAGGGATTTGAAGAAGAGAGAAGTATGTTTGAGGCTGAGATCAAAAAGCTTACTAATAAGTTATCTGAACTATCTGAAAGTGTGCTGAAAGAGAAGAAAACAAAGTCTGAGTTCACGAAGAAGATTGACCTGCTTGTTAAAGAAAGAGACAACTTTGCTTCGACGATTAAAGTGCTTGAACAGACTGCATCAAGTTCAAATTAGAAATCGGTCTCTTCACAAAGGTCAGTTAAATCGTTTGATCAGATTCGTAAAACTAACATTTTCTATGATAGCAATATAGATGGTTCAGGTACACATGAACAAAGACGAAGATACAAAGAAGGGGAACTAGTCTGGAAGAAGAAACCAGTTGAAGATGAGCTGAAGGAAAAAGAATCATGTGTACATGCGTTTAATGCCAAAAGGAACAATGTGCGTAAAGGGAAACCTTATCATATCTATACGAGAGATCAATTAATCAGGTTATCAGGTAAGAAATACCACTGTTCTTATTGTCGCACACATGATCACATTCACAAAACCAGTGATCATTTCTGGTATGGTTCTTATTCTATATCACCCACAAGAACTGCAACTAACATTCGAGGACCCAAATACCAGTGGGTACCAAAACCGAAAACTGATTCTGTGTTGCAGGCACCTACTGTCAAGGGGGAGTAGAAGAATTATGGCTTCTAAGTAAATCAACTTAGAACCCGGACTTCAACGAAGTTTGGCTTCTGATCACATGACAGATCAGGACCCGTTCTTCAACGTTCAGACCTGGATATATTGCAACTATCCAGGGGGAGCTTAAAAGACCTAAATCATTATATCATGATTTGAGGGGGAGCTTAAATGGTAAATATCTTCTAACTCTAGATCTCTGATTGTTTGGAAGACGAACAACTTTCCAGCATGAAAAACAGTTTCTGAAATGTTCAAACCACTTCTGATTTTCAAAAGGTTTCATGAATCTAGAAGTGTGAATTTAAATGTTTTTCACTTTTTGCGCATTAATGTTTAACTGACTGTGTGTTTCTAAAGATCAATATTTGTGTATTATCTTATTCTTATACTGTAACGTATTCACACACACAGGTTCAGTACTTCATTTGTATTTGTTATTACCATGTCTCATAGCAAAAAAAATTTTCGATGGTAATACCCCCGTTTGATATTCAATGTTGTCGAGCATCTATCATTATTCTAAATTTGTGCTTTCATTGCTAAATTGTTTATATTTGTTCATATAAACATAATATCCAATTCTTTGATACCCTAACCAGTTTAGTTGGTCTGATTGATACATTGTCAGATTCTCAAAACAAATCTCGTGATTTCATTTCATTCATTCAATATTCTTGTTTGGAGAAATCTTCAAAGTTTAATTGCTCAAATCTAATGAACATACATTTTGACAGTGTTATCTTATTTGAGCTTAAATGTTAAAGATAAACTGTTGAGCTACTATTTTTTTGTTTAGGACTTACATGGGATGTCAGGATCTAATTCTTAACAAGAATAATGAACTCAGAAACAATATTAAAGAAGTTTGCGGAATAACACTTTAATATTCAGAATATCAATAGAACAGTAAATTTGAACTCACAACTTGTAAACTTTATTGAATGATTAAAGTTACAAGATTTCAAACAAAACCTCAATATTGATGAACAGGCTCACCAATACGAATTCTACTTCTCTAGAACTAGGGTTCTAAACCTTGAGGTTAATTCTCTCTATGAAAAACAAAAACTCAGAATTATTGTGTATCAAACTATTCAGACTAATTCTATACATATACTAAAGATAAAAGATAATTACAAAATATAAAAGATCTTCAGTATAATCTTCCATATTTATCTCCAAGCTTTCCATGAATATCTTCAATCAATACAGCTGTCTTCATTGCCATACGAAGTCTTCATCTCATCAGCAGTACTAACCATGTTCAGAAGCATTAACCATGTTCAGCAGTATTAATGAAGTTTGCAGTAGTAACCCCTTAGCAGTACTAACTACTAGCAGTACTAACTATGATCAGTAGTAGTAACTGCATCAAGCAGTATTAATCTTGATTAGCAGTATTAATCTGTCTCAGAAGTACTAACCATGTTGTGCTAGCAGCATTAACCATATTTGTGCAAATTCTGAATTCCCAACAATCTCCCCCTAACTTGACTTTTAGAAAGAGAAGTCAAGTTCTTCATTTATGGTCTTCAAGATGCTTTCAACACTACAGCTTAGTTGCCCAAATTCGGATCCAGACCCAGACTTTGATTGATTATTCTTCTTACCACAATTCTGGCCATTTCTGATTCCTTTGCACATACTAGCTTAGCTTTCAGCATCCCATTCAGCTTCTCCTTGCTATGATCATATACTTTGTCTACCAGGTAGTATTCATGATAACAGTTATCAATTGTGATCATGTATACACCACAGTTTTCAAAAAGTATCCACTTATCAATCTTCTTAAACCCATACTCATGATGTAGATCCTTGATCCTGTAAACCACCTTTTCTGGATCAAACATCATACAAAGATATTCCATTGCAATCTTTAGTAGGCTTTCTTCAGTTCCTTTCAACACATGTTCATAAAGCTTCATTCCCACTTTATGCATTTCTTCTAGATTTGTTCTTGAACAACTTCTGATTACTTTTCCCCAGGTGGTATATACTTCAAAAATATCACCAACTCTTTTCAACCTGAAGTAATCCTTTCTATTTTCCCTCAAGATATCCCAGAAGATGATCTCTGGAGCCTTCACAGAAATTGGAACAGCCTGAACTGGTTCTATTAAAGTCATATACAACCCCCAAATGCTCATCATATTGCTTATTGGACTGCTCTGGGTTCTGCACAGATTCTGCTGAAGGTGTAACTGAAGGTTCTGCTTCTTCAACCCTTGGCTTCTTGTACTGTTTCTTGGAAGCTATGGTCTTCACTCTCTTTGCAGACTTTACTTCCTCAGTAGCATTCTCTTCTTTAGTTTCTTCAGCCTTTTCTTTGGTAGGAGTGACTTCCTCAGAAAATGGTTGTTGAATGTTAAGATCATGTCTCTCCTTCATCCTTCTTTCAGCCTCTTCCCTTTGTGAGGAGTCCCCTTGAAGCTTAGCCATTTCCTTTTTATAGAGCTCCTCAACTTTACTGTATGCCATATTAGTAAACATCTCTCCATTGACACCAATTGAACCTTTCAGGAAATTGATCATTTTTCTCCTTTCCTGATTGGCCAAAAATGTCTTAGAAGGTTGTCTTTTCTGCTTCTTGAATGGCATTCTTTGCTTTGATGCTTTGACTACTATTTTCTTGGCCTCAGTTGCTGCTTTCATGTTCTTTTGATACTCTTCATTGAGTGTTCTGGCCATATTCAGTGCAAGCTCCCTGTTTTTTTCAGATTGGAGTTGTTCCTCCTTTTCCATTTCTGCTTGAAGCTGATTTGCCACTTTTGCATCTAACTCAATCTGACTCTTCTTCTTTGAAGGTTGTTCAGGTTCAACCATCTTTCCCTTTCCCTTTACATCCTTCAAACTTGTCTCACTGCTTTCTTTTCTTTTCTTTGAAAGGCCTCCTTCTTTAATGACCACTCCCTTGGCCTTTTGAGTAGCCTTAGGAGTGTCATTCTTGGCTTTTACCAATGTTTCTGCTATTTCCAACTCTTCAACAGATAACCCTGTTACTGCTGCTACTTGTTCTGTTACTGCTGTTGCTTGAACTTCTGTTTTTGCTGCTTGTGCTACTGTTTCTTCAGCTTTCTCCCCCTTAAACTCAAATCCCATCCCAGATGTACTTTCCTTTTCTACTTCAGCCTCTGGATTCTCCCCCCTGTTGAAAGCATCATTAGCATTTGTCCTCTTCTTCAAAACAAACTGCCTTCTCCTCTTCTTTTGCACCAATCTTGTCACCATTTTCTTCAATTTGGTAATCTGTACTTGTTGAGACAGAATTACCATTTTCATTTCTTCTATGTCTTTGCCTTTCTTGATGACATCCAGATTAATGTTGCCCATTGTTTCAATCAATTCATTCTAGTCATATCTGTCCTCACCTTCTCCAGGAGTGTTACCCCCTTTTGAAGGATCATGGGATCTTTTAGTAGTGGAAGTCTTCTGCCTAGCAGAAGCACCCTCCACCCCCTTGGTTTCTTGGCATCTGGGACCTTTGAATGATTGCTCATTCAAAGTTGCCATGGGGGAGGTCTTATTGATGTTACCACTGTCCTCCTCTGGGCTAGCAGGAGTAGTGGCAGCCTGCTCACCCATATGCTCATACATCTCCTCATTGAGCACCTCCTTGGGGTTGGGAGACACCCCTGTGATTTCCCTATAGATATTCTCTAATGGAGAATTCTCCATTAGAGGGATTAAAGGCTTTGTCGGTGAAGGTACAAGAAGGGAAGCAGCCTTCTTTACCTTTTTGATTATGTAGGTATTGGTGATTGGTGAAGTTGGTTTTTGAAGAAGGGACTGAGGGATTGATATACTGATTGAAGGTTGGGATTGGCTTTCAGTGGGATGGTCTAATGAGGGCCTTGACCTTGAAGCCATACCTTCTAGATTGTGGGACACCACCATCACTGTAGAGAACAATGGGGTATCAACTCCTTCCAAGTCCAATGGAGATCTCTTCATATTTGAAAAGACCTTTCCCTTGGGGATTTTAGGTACATATACCTCATCAAATTGAGGTATATCCGTCAATTCATTGGTTATAACTACCTGGACAAATCTTGGGTACATAAAGAAACTCTTTTTGTTTCCCAAGTTTGACACAAGGAAATTAAAAATCATTTTTGAAAAAATTGTACTTTCTGGCAGTGGCCAAGCAGACCAAGGCATAAGCAATGGTACTACTGAACTCACTCCATTCAGTAGTCTTTTTGGAAATACAATGCATCAGGGTATGGACAAAGAAACGCCATTGGGGAGAAAATTTGGCTTTTGAGAACTTGAAAACACCCAATGGGCCTCCATAACCCATTCTAGTTAGAGTGGAAAACAGTTCATCATTAGAGATAGATGAGATACCTGAAGCATCGTCTAGACGTAGACTGATGCGAATAACTTCTTCAGAAATTGTCAAGGGTTTGTCACACACCCTTGTCTTGATCACTTGCACATCATTTTCAGTAACAATGGTTGCATTTGCCCAGAATTGATTCTGGTGCTCAATGTAGATGGATGGTGACACTGTAAGAGCATACGCAATGTGGCTTGTCTTAAGAAAATCGACTATCTGGTGAAATCCATCAGCCTGCTTCGGCTTTTGAAGCATTGCGATTTCGTTGTGCTCATCAATGAACGCCATGGATGCCATGGAGCTTGAGTGTTCTTGCCTGAAACTTACTAGGTGCTTGAGAGAAAAAAGGATTAGAGAGAAGATGAATAGTATTCAAAGAGTCGTTATGAGCTTTTTGGCGAGCAAAAATGATATTTATACAATTCGGGACATAAGCAGTATTAACCACTAGCAGTATTAACTAACTAGCAGTATTAACTGAGAGGAGTATTAACTACTAGCAGTATTAACTAACGAGCAGTATTAACTGAGAGGAGTATTAACTACTAGCAGTATTTACTAACTAGCAATATTAACTGAGAGCAGTATTAACTACTAGCAGTATTAACAAACTAGCAGTATTAACTACCTTAGAATAATTAAGTACCCAATCAAAACAACCTGAAACACTTAAACACACAAGGGTTAATAGCACCAATTTAAAGAAAGTAACTAAGGAGGAATCTATTTAGGTACATAAAAAGAATGAGAATATACTTATTCATTGTTCATCATGCCCACACTTGTGACCAAGAATGTGAATCTACCCACATCAAAAGCTTTTGTGAATAGATCAGCAAACTGGTTAGTTGTGTGTACTTTCTGAACCTGAATTAGCTTCTTCTCATTACAGTCTCTGATAAAATGGTACCTTATTTCTATATGCTTTGTTTTTGAATGCTAGACAGGATCATTAACAATGCTAATAGCACTGCTGTTGTCTATGAGAATAGGAGTGTGAAGAAATGTCATACCATAGTCCATCATTTGATTCTGAATCCAGAGCACTTGTGAGCAGCAGCTTGCAGCAGCTATGTATTCGGCTTCTATTGTTGAGGTGGACACTGTGGTTTGCTTCTTACACTGCCATGATACTAGTCTTGCACCCAAAAACTGACATCCTCCAGTTGTAGACTTTCTGTCCAAGTTAGCTCCACCCAAATCACTATCTGAATATGCAAGTAGGTCAAATGGTGAGTCATGAGGATACCACAGTCCTAATCTGGGTTGACCTTTGAGATATCTGAATATCCTCTTGACTGCCTGAAAATGTGATTGCTTTGGCCTAACTTGAAATCTTGCACACACACAAACAGGGAACATGATATCTGGTCTAGAAGCTGTGAGATACATGAGAGAGCCAATCATGGATCTGTAGTGATGAACATCCACATCCTCCCCCTCAAGATCTGCAGTTATCTGTTTGTGTGTCTCCATGGGTGTGCTTGCAGGCTTGGAATCTGAGAATCCAAACTTGGTTAAAATGTCCTGCACATACTTGGTTTGGCTTTTGAAGATTCCATCTTGTTGCTGCTTAACTTATAGCCCAAGGAAGAAAGTAAGTTCACCCATAGAACTCATCTTGAATCTCTTATGCATTAATTCTTCAAAATCTCTGCACAATTGATCTTTTGTGGATCCAAAGATGATGTCATCCACATAGATTTGTACTAACAGTATGTCCTTCTTCTTCCTTTGAATGAACAGAGTCTTGTCAATGATTCCTCTCTCAAACCCATTTTCCAAGAGATAGGTAGACAAAGTGTCATACCAAGCTCTTGGTGCTTGATGTAGTCCATACAGTGCTTTCTTCAATTTGTATACTCTGTCAGGGTACTTGGGATTTTCAAACCCTGGAGGCTGACAGACATATACTTCTTCTTCAATTTTTCCATATAGAAAAGCACTTTTGACATCCATTTGGTAGACTTTGAACTTCATGAAAGAGGCATAGGCTAAAAACAGCCTAATTGCCTCAATCCTGGCCACTGGTGCAAAAACCTCTTCATAATCAATTCCTTCTTCTTGAGTGTACCCATGTGCTACCAATCTAGCCTTGTTCTTGATCACTATCCCTCTCTCATCCTTCTTGTTTCTGAAAATCCATTTTGTCCCCATAGCTCTGTGTCCTTTAGGCAGTTCTACCAAATCCCATACATTTTGCAGTACAAACTGCAGCAGCTCCTCTTGCATTGCTTCTATCCAGCTTGGGTCTTTCATTGCATCATGTGCCTTTTTGGGCTCAACCTTTTCCACTAATCTTTCCTCCAGATGGATTATCACCAAATGCAACATGTCCTCCATCAATTCTTTTAAAGTTTTGTAGGCAGGACTTGTTGCCTGTCATGTGCCTAGAGCAACCACTATCAACATTCCAAACGCTCTTCCCTTTTAGCTATTGGTTGCCCTGCACATAAAGTATAACAGTTAGTTTTTAGTAGGAACCCAAGCCAAAGTTGTCTTGGGTTTCCCATTCTCATCAACATATTCACAATCAGTTTTGATGAGCTTTTCAGACTGGGGAATCTTCTGGCTTGAATATTTTGTCACAATTATGGGTCTGTTACTGGAAGCAGTACTAACTTGATTGGCAGTACTAACATCATTAGCAGTACTAATTTTGTTAGCAGTACTAACTTTATTAGCAGTACTAATTGGATTAGTAGTACTAACATTGTTAGCAGTAGTATTGCTTGCAGCAGTATTATTTCTATTAGCAGTACTATTTGAAATAGCAGTACTAACAGATTTCTTTATTTTTGGAACCAATACTTGGACAAAGTTGTTTGCTCTCTTTTTCATTAAGTTACTCCTTGGCTTAGTTGGAGTATTTTTCTTAGATTTTGTAAACTTGTTTTGAGCAAGAGCTTTTAAAGGTGCTCTTTTTACATTTTCAGCCATATGATTCCTTCTTTGATTCCTATAACCAACAGGATTTTGTATATGTCTTTGAGAATTTATCCTCTGGTTCATAGGATTGAAATAACAGTATTTGGCAATATGGTTAAGCTTTCCACAAATAAAACAAGGTTTTGGTCTATTGATTTTACTCAGATCAACCCCTTGTTTTTGTGCCCACTGATTATTCCAGTTTCTTTGATTACCCCTTGTTTTATCATGTTTTTGGGGCTGAGACTGTTTACATGTACAGGAATTCACAACTGTGGTCTGCATATAGTGGACTCCCTGTACCTTACCCTTTTCTCTCTTTGAGCTATCCACCTTTTCACTCTTGATGAATGGTTTACCCCCCCCCCCCTCATTGGTAAGAATGATTTTCTACAGGAATTTCTTCTACATTCTTACTCTCAGACTTCTCTTCCTCATTCTCTTCTTTAACCACCACACTATCTATAGGATCTACTTCTGTTGCTCCTATAGGTAAGTCCTCCTTATTTTGGTTCTCTAAGAGATCTGAGGAGGGAGGGATGTAATTATTGTTATAAGGTGGAGGTGTTGCATGAACTTATCATGCACTTAAGCTTTAGAAAAAGAGTCCATTGCTTTGGAAGCATAGGAGAAATTCTCAATGTCAAGCTTAGCTTTCTCATACTCACTCTTTATCTTCTCACACTCCTCTTTAGACTTTTCTATTTGAATCTCTAATTGATTTTTCTCCCACTTCCAGTAATTTGTGTCATACATGTGCTGAAGTTCATTTGCCTTGTAATCCTTGATTTGATCTTCAAACTTCTCAACAATCACCTTATATTCTCTTATATCTCTTTCTAACCTTTTAAGGTCGTCACACATGCTTTGGTTATGATCCCTGTACTTTTGTACAGTCTGAAGACAATCTTTGGTGCACAGTTTAGTTTTTACCTCAGTTGGAATATCTGTGCTGGAAGATTCTGAGACTTCTGCCATCCGGGCTTGATTCTGAACAGCTTCTTTTGCTTGATCACTCCAACCAAATCCCATTCCTTCTTGAGAAACAAGAGCTTGAGTGGAGTTTCTGTTGTTTTGGAAGCTTGAAGAATGTGCTTGCTGATGGTTACTGCCATGTTGTTGAGGAATTCCTCCTCTGCATTCTCTTGCAAAGTGTCCCATTTTGTGACACTTGTAGCACTCCACCTTTGACTTGTCAAACCCAGCACCATCTTCTGTCCTCTGAGAAAAGTTGTTCCTGCCAGTCCTCTTTATGAATCTCTTGACCCTCATAGTTAGCATAGCCATCTGCCACTTTATATCCATCTCCTCAAGGTCATCTGCATTAATTTTTTCAAGATCATCATTAATTAAACCCGAATTAGCATGACTAGCAAGAAAAGATTCTAATACAGAGTCATTAGATACATCCTGCTTAGATATATAAGCAGTACTAACTGATTATGCATTAGCAGCAGAAACAGTAGAAGAAGAAGATGATAAGAGAGCATCATTATGAGTGTATCCAGATGGTCTTTTCTTGGCTTCAACTTCAGCCTCAAACACCCTTAAGTCATTATAAAGATCATCTAGTTCTTTGTCCTCCAGCTTGTCATCCTGTCTGAAAGAGACAGTATACATGGTCCATTCATCTCCAAGGGACCTCAAGAACTTTCTGTTTACATCATCTTGATCAATCTGCACTCCAACAGTAGCTAGTTCACTAATCATCTTGTTAAACCTGTCAAAAGTTTGAGTCATGGACTCATTCTTAGTAGACATGAAGTTTTCATACAGTTGCTTCAATATAGCCTTCTGATTTCTCTTGGTATTTTTGGTACCAGAAAATCTCTTCTCTAGAGCATTCCAAAGCATCTGTGCATCTGTGCAGTTGCAGAATTGGTGTTGATACTCATTAGGAATAGCCAACAGTAGTGTGCTCAAGGCTTTCATCTCTGTCTGCCTTATCTTCCTCTCTCCATCTGTCTTTGGTGGGATTCTTTTTCCATCTGGTCCAATCTTTCCTTCATTAGATAGGTCATTCTCAATGATGTCCCACATAGAGTAATCTGTGAGAAGGATGTATTGCCTGATCCTAATCTTCCACATGTCAAATTCATTAGATCTGAGCATTAGAACCTTTGAGACCAGAACACTATCACTTGAACCGTCCATGATGATTGAAGGTTTCTGAGAAAGAATGATGATTGAAGGTTTCTGAGAATACTAGCTCTGATACCACTTGTCAGGATCTAATTCTTAACAAGAATAATGAACTCAGAAACAATATTAAAGAAGTTTGCGGAATAACACTTTAATATTCAGAATATCAATAGAACAGTAAATTTGAACTCACAACTTGTTAACTTTATTGAATGATTAAAGTTACAAGATTTCAAACAAAACCTCAATATTGATGAACAGGCTCACCAATACGAATTCTACTTCTCTAGAACTAGGGTTCTAAACCTTGAGGTTAATTCTCTCTATGAAAAACAAAAACTCAGAATTATTGTGTATCAAACTATTCAGACTAATTCTATACATATACTAAAGATAAAAGATAATTACAAAATATAAAAGATCTTCAGTATAATCTTCCATGTTTATCTCCAAGCTTTCCATGAATATCTTCAATCAATACAGTTGTCTTCATTGCCATACGAAGTCTTCATCTCATCAGCAGTACTAACCATGTTCAGAAGCATTAACCATGTTCAACAGTATTAATGAAGTTTGCAGTAGTAACCCCTTAGCAGTACTAACTACTAGCAGTACTAACTATGCTCAGCAGTAGTAACTTCATCAAGCAGTATTAATCTTGGTAAGCAGTATTAATCTGTCTCAGAAGTACTACCATGTTGTGCTAGCAGCATTAACCATACTTGTGCAAATTCTGAATTCCCAACATGGGATTTGTGTGAGCACTTAAACAGAACTTCCATGGATTCACGTAAACCAGTGTTTCCTACCCCGGAAGTTATCCTAGAGTGATTGAGGGGTGAGGGGTCTTAAATCAAAGAGTGGGGGAGATAACTCATCGGGTTGAGTTTTTCTCATTGTGCTGAGCAGAAAAATGAAAAAGAGAGTTTGGTTAGAAGTGAGCTTTAATGTTAAAAAGAAAGAGGGTGTGAGAACAGAGTTAAAAGAATATCAGAACTCTGCACCAACCACTTTATGAGTCGGGCAGCCACATATTCTGATTGGTTCACATTCTTTGGTGACCATCATTGAAAAGGCACCTAGCCCATGCCAACTCTTGCTATAACCCCACCAGCCACTCGTTTCTTTCTTAACAAAGAAATGTTTCATTTTCTTTGGGGACGCAACATATCTGCTATCTAGTCTTCAATTGGAAGATTTAGATATTGAAAAAGAAGGAAAGTTGCCCCACCTTCGCACTTCTTTCATGCACATTGAGTCTGTGTAATATCTGTTGTTGTCTCAACAGTTTACACAATTTGAGCCTGATCAAGCTAAGTAGCTTCAATCATTCATACACTTGCACGAGCACACAAGGAATAAGTTTTCTTGTCATAACATTCATAGAAAATTCCTTTGTGGTTTTTCGATGATTGAATGGAAGCCCTGGGGGAGTGAATATCCCAAAAACTCCTTTCCAAAGTACATCTGTTGTACAAAGTGGCTCCGTGCTACTTACAGGCCTACTAACTGTTTCATCTGTTGAATCAGGGTTAACTTGTTCATTATGTCTGAATTTGAAAAGCTTTGGATATATACATTTCATGAATTAATGGATACTCAGATCAAAGGGCGGAGAATGTCAAATCATCATAAAGGGGAGATCAAAGAATATGTTGAAATTGAAGAAGTTTTGATGATCATGATGCTCAAAATCATCAAAAAGGGGGAGAAAAAGTTCAATTTCAAATTTTTAAAGAAAGAAAGTTAATTTTGAAGACAGTCAAAGAGATTTCAAAGATTGTATTGATTCTTTCCGTATCATGTGGTGTCTGCTACAAGTTTGTTTCTCATTCCTCCTACGCACTGATTGAAACAAGTTCTTAAACTGAAAGCTTATTCAACTCGCGGTTCAAAGACAGATTCTTTGTTTTAAACTGAAGATGCACCGTGGAATGTCAAGTAACTCTCTCGTTATCTTTCTTGTGTGTTGATCCGATGTGATTGAGTTTTTACAGCTGAAAGTTGCTTGATAGTGCGTTCAGTCGAGGCTACTATACATTGAATCTGGTTACAAAGTTGATACTATGAAGATCAAGAGCTTTATTCAAGGGGGAGCGTGGAAAGTCATGAAGACATGCAACACCAAAGTTCTTCAAAGATTCAAGAGGGAAAGAAGATCAAGGCCTGAAGTTTTTCAAGTTGTTAAATGCTTTATTCAACTTTAGGGGGAGATTGTTAGGACTGAAAGTCCTATGTGTTGAAAGTGGAATAAAGTATTTATAAGGGTTCATTCTGTAATTACTTAATAGTTTATTTAGTTAGATGGGCCCAAGCCCATAAGCCCATTTTCGTGTAAAGCCTGGATATATAAAGGCTGATTTGTTTTCTTTTACAAGTAAATCTCATAATTTTACAGATTACTAGTCAATAGGTTTACTCTCTCTGATCAGAAATTCTCTCTGTAAACCTGTAACCCTTTGATTGCTTATTAATCATATGACTAGTTGTTGTGACTCAAATACTGTTCATCTTTGATAATATTTGCTGCTGATTGCACTGTACTGGGATCTACAATTCCAGACTTGAGTATATTAAGAAGCATGTCATGAACATCAATATTTTATATAGAGTTAACATCTAATGCATTTTCATGTACATTTGAAAAGGTTAATCATCAGCCTTATAACAATTGCAGCCGAGAGATGTGCTCGATTTGAAGATATAATATTTGCTTTGATGACTTATCTCTATAGGTATCAATATCTCTCATCGTTCATAAATAAATTATTTATCACATATTCATCTAAGGTGACCATTTAATTGGGTTTTCATGCTTGTACTCCAAAGTGAAAAAAGATAGGCATTAACCATGGTTTGCACCAAATTGTTATGATGCTTGTTTCACCCACTGATGGTACTGAGGAGATTGTCAATCTTTTTATCCAGCAAGATGGATCATAATCTTTTAAATCCCTCATCGACCTCCTTGAGTATGCAGTAAGGTTCAATTTCTGGCAACAAAAGTATCTTTAAGAAGACCCCTCACGTATGTAAAAGTCTTGAAATTTGATCCTTGTATAATGACACAATCTTGATTAAATCATCCAACTTGCATAATGTATTTGAACACTTGGCCTTTAAAGATATTTACAAAGTAGGTAGCAGGTTAGAGTTGGATATGATATTAGTTTAATCAACATGAAATATTTGGAGGACCAAATATTTCATACGGTTGTAAAACCGTGTAAAAAAACTTATTGTTAGCAATATATAAATAGTCTTGTATGCTTTTGCGAATTCTATAAGTTGTCAGTCTCAAATTTTGGGTGAATGAATTTTCGAACTAATTTGTTGGGTTTCTTGTTACACACAACTCATTGTTCTTCCTAGAGTTTTGGCTTTAGTGTTTATAAATTTGAACATCTTATGTTTTCTCTAATCTTTTGTTAAAACTGTCATTTTCATGATTTCTTGTATCAACCAGTTGTTTTTATTATCTATTGTGTTTTATTTTCTTCCAGGGACTACAAACAACTTCTAATCATAACGGCGATAAGCAAAAACATACAAAGTGAAACAACTATACAACTATTACGAGATGGTGAAGAGATCGTGGCAAACGAGGAGTGTAGCATAAATAAGAAAAAAAATTGTTTCAGATGTTCAATACTTTTGTTATTTTGTTATTGATGTTCTCATACATTTGTTTATATGATGTATAATATTACATATATTCTTATATGTAATGGTAATAATATTGATTCATATCTTGAGTTTTCAAACTTATTTTTATTTTCCCCAATAAATAATAAAAATCATCACCAAAGAATAACATATAGCAACGGTTTTGATAATTTAGGTGTCGTTTGTTTTTTAAGAGGTCTAAAGTCTGAAGTCTTATTTTAGTTATGATTAATAAGAGGTGGTGTGTAAAAATGTCTGAATGATTCAGACTTAAGAGCCATTAAGATGTTTTTTTAAAAAAACAAACAACCCCTTAGTGTCACTGTATATCATGTTGTTTTGAGAAATAAACGTCACCGTATGTCATGCGACATTGACGGTTTTGAAAAATAAATGTCACAGTATGTCATACCACGGTGACGGTTTTAAAAAGTAAATGTTATAGTATGTCATGCTATGGTAACGATTTTGAAAATAATGATACCATATGTCATGCTACAGTGACGCTTTTAACAAATAAACGTCAATGTATATTATGCTAAGACGATGGTTTTGAAGAAATAAATGTCATCGCATGTCATTCTACAATGAGAGTTTAAGCAAATAAACTTCACTATATGTCATGCTACTGTGACGATTTTCACAAATAAACGTCGCCACATGCCATGTTACCGTGACGGTTTTGAAAAATAAATGTCATCATATGCTATATTATGGTGATGATTATGAAAATTAAATGTCACGGAATGTAATGCTACTTTGACGGTTTTGACAAATAAAAGTCACCCAATGTTATGCTACGGTGATGGTTTTGACAAATAAACATCACCGAATGTCATGCTACGGTGACGAATTTGACAAATAAACGCGACTGTATATAATTTTACTGTGACAAATTTGATAAATAAACGTCACCGTATGTCATGTTACCGTGACGATTTTGACAAATAAACGTCAATGTTTGTCATGTTACAGTGACAATTTTGAAAAATGAATGTCACCGTATGTCATGCTACAGTGACGGGTTTGATGGATAAACGTCATCGTATGTCATGCTAGTGACGGATTTGATAGATAAACGTCACCGTATGTAATGCTACGGTGATGATTTTGACAAATAAATGTCACCGTATGTCATGCTACTGTGACAGTTTTGACAAATAAACGTCATCGTATATCATGCTATTGTAACGGTTTTTGACAAATAAATGTCACCGAATGTCATGATAATGTGACTGTTTTGAAAAACAAACGTCATCGTAGGTCATGCTACAGTGATGGTTCTGAAAAATAAATGTCACCATATATCATGCTACGTTAACGGTTTTGAAAAGCAAACGTCACCTTATGCCATGCTATGGTGACTGTTTTAGGGAAAAACTACTTTTTTTATACAACTGAAGTGACGGTTTTAACTTATGATAACGGTTTTTTGATGTGAATTGGTAACGTTTTTTAAACGTAACCAAAAGTGTATCAAAAGTGACGGCATAATAGGTGACAATTTTTATGACCACGAAAATCATTACCGTATGTCTACGGTGAAGATTTTTAACCATCACTAATGACCATTTTTGTACTAGTGAAAGGCACTCAAATCATCATCATCACTCTCAGAATCAGACTTTCTGACTTCTTCATCACTTTCAATTACCAAAGCTTTCTTTCCCTTTCTCCTCTCCTCTTCTCTGGTTGAACTATCTTTGGTTTGCCTGTTTTTTGTCTCACTATCTCTGATTGATCTTCCAGAGTTGAATTTTATTTTGACTCAGAAACAAGAGTCAAAGGTCCATCAATCACAGATTTCTTCTTATATACGTCTCTTTCTTCTATAACCAGTGTACATAGACATCATGTAAGGTCCAGGCTTCAAGATTAGAGGTGTTCGCGGTTTAAGCATTTTTCCAAACCCCATCGCATATACCTCAAACCGCACCAAACCGCACCGCAAAATGCGGTGCGGTGCAGTGCGGTTTATGCGGTTTGTAACTTACAATAAAATCAAAACTTCATTTTAAAATCAACGATAATGTGATCGTAGTCCCTAAAAATAAAAATATTCAATACGTCTGATTTTAAAATACATATTATATAAATATTGCAATTATTCTATATATACATATATGTGTGTTTAATATATAAAATTTAAAAAATATACATATTTATAATGTGCGGTGCGGTGCGGTTTGAACCGTGGTTTGATAACTCAAAACCGCAAACCGCACCGCATAGTGCGGTTTGGTAAAAATGCAAACCGCAAACCGCACCGCGGATGTTCTAAATCGCGCTTTGCGGTGCGGTGCGATGCGATGTGGGCGGTTTGTGCGGTTTGGCGGTTTATATGAACGCCCCTATTCAAGATCCTAATTGGCCTACAGGGATATAGATAGTTGTACCATTCCTCATTGAGACTTTTCAGGAACAACACATTGTTTTCTTCCTGAGTGCGATGAACTTCACACTTTCTGCAATTGTTAATTAATGTGTTGAATCTTCATAGGTTTGTTGCAATTCTTCAGGGAGATCAGCAAAACTATTGTACTCATCAATGCATTGATCCCTACGATTCTTCTTTATCTTGATACCTCCTTCTAGTTGATTATCCAGTTGATCCAGATATCTTTTGTAGTGTTACAAGCATCAAGAGATTGGAACAAATTATTTGGCATGGACATTATCAATAACCTTTTAGCCTTTTGATATGTCTCCATTTTCGCTTTGTCAATAATTATAACAAATTATCAATAATTGTTGAATTCAAGATCATAAAGATTGAAGACAAAAGATCAAGAAGTCAAAGCTGGAAAAGTCAACTCTTATCAATGTCAAAGTCATTTGTTAATAAAGTCAAAGTCAATGTAATTGTATTTTGTTTCTTTGTAATTGTCAAGGGTATAAATACCTTTGTTGTCTTTGTAATCAGGATGTATCAATCAGTTGTAAACATACACACACAAATTCAGAAGTGAGAGAGCAGATTAGAAAAGAGCATACTGTTTCATTATTCTAGAGAGAGTAGTGAGAGAAAGTTTGTAATTTGTGAATTTCATCAATGAATATGAATTCGATTCTCATCTTGATTGTTTGTAGAAATTAGAACTTGATTCTAGGACTAACAATTGGTATTAGAGCAGAAGAAATTCAGAAACAAGGATCGAATTCAAGAAATTTTGGTCGACATTTTCAAGAACTTGCAAGGAACTGTTGAGACTTGATTTTTTCGATTTTGTATTGTTTTGGTCGTGTAATTGCTTGTTTTAGATTCGATTTGGTGTTTAGAACACATTGTGTTTGATTCTTTTTGTCTAATTCACACTATTTAGACATGAATTTTGAATTTTTGTTGGATTTGAGTTCGAGTCTGTATACGAACTGTTCTCAGATCGAATTGTATTTTTAGTGTTTTAATATGAAATTGTTCTATTGTACCTGATCGAGTGATGAAATAGAAGATTCGTACAAAGTTTCGAGATCAAATTCGAAGGTTTTGATGGATTTCAGTGGGAAAATCGATTTTTTGTTCGAAGAGCCCAAGAACGCGCAAGATCTGTGAAACGCGCAAGTTCATCGAAAGAACGCGCAAGCTTCATCTGGAAGAACGCACAAGTCGAAGGAAATTGATTTTTGGACAAAACGCGCAAGTCGTTATCTACGAGTTCTAGAAACGCATTGATCGAAGTCTGCGAGTTTGGAAAAGTTTGAAAATTTTCTAAGGACCAGAACGCGCACATAGTGATTAGCGAGTTCTACAAACGCGCTAATCGAAGGGTGCGAGTTTGAGCCGGAATAGTGATCTGCAAGTTTGTTCGATCTGCGAGTTTGGTTGATCTGCGAGTTTGGTCAAAACGCGCTAGTAGCGACTAGCTAGTTTTTCAAACACGCACGCCTTTATCTGCAAGTTCACCAGTGAATAGTCTCTTGCGAGTTTCTACGTCTAGCGAGTTTCATTGACTAGCGAGTTTCTCATAACACGCAAGTCTTTGCGTGCGATTTTCACAAACGCGCAAGCTTAAGCCTGCGAGTTTCTCAGTAAACAGTTGTTTGTGAGTTTCAGGGTCTGCGAGTTCATATTTTAATAGTGACTTGCTAGTTTCTATACTTAGAATTTTTTTCTGAGAAATTTTCAAAACAGTAATATGGCTTTTAATAGTGAATTTTTTTTTCTCTAGGGGCACTGCCCCTCGACCCCGCAAGGGCGTTGCCCCTTGACCCCACCCGCTAACCGGGTAGCGGGACCCCCGTGCTAAGTCTGCGGAGGGGGACATAGTTCTTTTTGTGATCAAAGTTTTTGAATTTTTATTTCAAGTTTTTCTGTATTTTTGAGATTTCATTTGGATTAACGATCAAGTTCAAGTTCTTTTTGTAACAGACACTTCAAGATGGGATATTTTTCTGATGATGATGAAAAGAAGATTGAAAAGCTCAAATTAGAGAACAAAAATCTTGATTCCTCAGTTGACTACTACTCAAAGAGATCAAAGAGATACAATGATGAAAGGAAGCTACTAAAAGAAGAAGTTAGTGCTTTAAAGACTATTAATGAAGATCTTCTAAAACAGACTTATGGGCTTAATGATGAAAAGGTCTTGTTTTTGGAAGCTGAAAACACTAAGTTAAAGAGCAAGATCTCAGAATTAGAAGATCACATTGTCAAGTTTCAGCAAACAGGGTGTACTAATGAAAAGAAGATCTTTGAATTAGAATTGCAAATTGTTGAAGACAGATCAGTTTTTGAGAAAGAAAAGAAAGAGTTTGCTAAGAAATTCTCCGAGTTTTCTAGAAAAAGTGCTGAAGAGAAGAAGACAATTGAGCTTAAATGCATTAAACTTTCTCAACAAGTTTCTGATTTTGAGAAAGTGATCATTATTGAAAGAGAAAAGTTTGCAAAGGATAAAAAGGAAATTGAACAGAAGAACGTTGGATTTTTTAAAGAGATATCTGATGGACGAAAGAATGTGGAAAAAGGTTTTGAAGAAGAAAGAAATATATTTGAGGAAGAAATCAAGAAGCTTACTAAGAAGTTATCTGAACTGTCTGAGAGTGCACTGAAAGAGCAGATAACGAAGTCTGAATTCAAGAAGAAGATTGACCTACTCATTGAAGAAAGAGACAGTTTATCTTTAAAGATAAAAGAGCTTGAAAAGATTGTTTCAAAGGTGATGGTGACTGAGCATACGACTCTAGAGTCCAAAATCCACTCACCTAGAAATAGTTTAGTTGGTTCTTTCAAGACAGCTGCAAGCTCATATCAGAAAACTGTTTCTTCAAAAAGGTTAGTTAATTCATTTGATCAGATTCGTACTACTAATCTTTTCTATGATAGCAAAATAGATGGTTCAGGTACACATAGAAGAAGGAGATATAAAGAAGAAAAACTGGTATGGAAAGTAAAACCAGTAGCTGAAAATGAGAAGAAAGCTGAAAAGACAGGAAAGAAGGAAGAGAAGAAAAGAAACAAATCATTTGTACATGCATCAAAAGCTAAGAAGAACAAAGTGCTGACAGGAAAACCTGATCTTGCTTATTCGAGAGATCAATTGATCAGGTTATCTAAAAAGAGGTATTGTTCTTATTATCATACATATGATTTTGTTCATAAAGCTAGTGATCATTACTGGTATGGTTCTTATTCAGTTACTCCCATAAGAACTGCAACTAACAATTATGGATCCAAATACCAGTGGGTACCAAAGCCGAAAAGTGAATCTGTGTTGCAGGCACCTACAGTCAAGGGGGAGTAAGAGAACTAAGGCTTCTAAGTACATCAGCTTAGAACCCGTACTTCAACGGAGTTTGACTTCTAAACATAACAGTTTAGGACTCGTTCTTCAATGATAAAAAAAAAAAAGAAATGCTACTCCCGGGCTGATAAGAGAGTGTACTCAGATACTCAGAAGAGGAAATCAACCTTCAAGGGGGAGTACATAAATTTTTCTGGAAATATGTATTCGGAAGATATGACGAACTACACTTCAAAGGAAGTTGTAGATCTCTATCTTGTGCTTTTTCACTGATAAATCTCAGATGCATATTTTCAGGGGGAGTAAAGGATATGATTTCTGATTATTTCAGATCAGAACTCGTACAATCAACGTTTTATTGCTTTATGTCATTTACATTTTAATTTTTGTGAATAAATTTGTCTTTGACTAGACTTTGAGACTTGTGCAGGATGAGAGAAGCTTAAAAGATCATATCATTTTGACTTAAGCTTGACTGTATGAGAATTAAGATTGAGCAAACAGGTAAATTTCTTATCTTAATCTCAAATATATATGAAAGAAGGACAACTTTCAGATATAGAAAACATGTTCTGAAATGTTCAAACCACTTCCTGATTCTTCAACAGATTTTATAATTTGGAAGTGTGATTTTAAATGTTTTTATTTTATTTTTGTGCTTAATTGATAAACAAACCGTGTGTTTCCAAAGATAAATACTTGCGTATTGTCTTTTCTACATACTTTCAAGTATTCACACACATCGGTTTAATTTTTGATCAAATTGTTCTTACCATGTCTCATATTAAAACATATTTTCGATGGTAAGACACCCCGCTTGTACTTCAAAGAATTTTTTAGTGATATTTCTTTTCGAAACGTCATTTTTGAAGAATGTCTATATTTTGTTTCGTATAGACACATATCCATTATTCTTGACCATAAGCCTTAATTGATTTATCATTCATTTCTGATCATTTTCATACAATGTCAGATTTTCAAACAAGCCTTTTGCATTCATGTTCATTCATTCAATATACTTGTTTGAAAATACTTCAATGTTTAAAAATGCTCATATTTCCATGATTATATCTCTGAGCATATTCATATCTGACATTTGTATATGAGCTTTAACTGATAAAGTTAAACCATATTGAGCAACTTTATGCTTTCATATGAAATCTGGGTTCTTTGTGCTAGAACTTCAATGAACTTCTATGATATCACGTTAACCAGTGATTTCTACCCAAGAAGTTAATCCTTTAGTGATTGAGTGTGAGGAGTCAAAAAGAAATGAGTGTGGGTGTGATGAGGTAAAATGGAAAAAAGAGTTTGGTTAGATGTGAGCTTAATGATTAAAAGAAAGAGGTGTGAGATCAGAGTAAAAGAATATCAAACTCTGCACCAACTACTTTCTGATCCGGGCAACCACATTACTAATGTTTCACAATCCTTGGTGAACATTATTGAAACAGGCAAATAGCCCATGCCAACTCTTGACTTTCACCCCACCAGCCACTCATTTTCTTCTTAACAAGAAAATGTTTTATATTTTCAAGGGGACGCAGCACATATGCTATCTGGTTTTCATTTGGAAAATCTGGATATTGAAAAATAAGGAAGTCTGCCCCACCTTCGCACTTCAATCATGCACATTGAGTCTGTGTTTATCTACTGTTGTCTCAGTGGTTTACACTATGTTGAGCCTTTATAAAAGCAATTATTCGTGCTTAATTCTTTCTACACCTGCACGAACACACAAGAAATTTGTTTTCTTGTCATAACATTCATAGAAATTTCCTTTGTAGTATTTCGATGATTGGATGGAAGCCCTGGGGGAGTGAACATCAAAAAGCTCCTTTATATTGTGTATTTGTTACACACAGTGACTTTGTGTTACTGACAGGCATTTTAACTGATTCATTTGTTGATTCAGGTGTTACATTCCTATTTTGTCTAGATTTGAAAAGATCTGGATGAATACATTGTTCGAATTGGCAAAGAATCAGAGGCTCAGTTGGAAAGATCAGTGGTCAGAAAGAATTTCAAAGACATTTCTTGGTGAAAGTTTTGATGATACAGATGCTCAAATCATCAAAAAGGGGGAGAAGAGTTAAAGAAATGTTTTGAGTCAGATTTTAAAGGTTGAGAGAAAATGTTCAAGAATTTATTGTTAAAGGAAGATTGTTGTTCAAAGACGAAAAGAGTTCAAAGATTTCAGTTTGTTGAAGATAATTTGCTGAAGCAGTCAGATTTGTTTCTGAAAGAGGTTTGTGTACAACCTTGGGGGAGAATGTTGATGTTCTTAGAGATCAGACGTTTAGAAGTTTGATGAATGTTTTTGAAAACAAAGCTTATCAAAGAAGAAATTTCATTGTGTTAAGGGGGAGTTTGGAAATTATGTTTGTATCAAAGGGGAGATTTCATGAGAAGATAAAGATTGTTAAAACGGGGAGTTACTTCAATCGAGCTTAATTAGAGAAGATCTCATTGCTAAATCTTTTAGTAATGATCTTGATCCAAAGGGGGAGAATTTTAGAGCACATAATTGTTCGATTCAAGATCATAAAGATTGAAGACAAAAGATCAAGAAGTCAAAGCTGGAAAAGTCAACTCTTATCAATGTCAAAGTCATTTGTTAATAAAGTCAAAGTCAGTGTAATTGTATTTTGTTTCTTTGTAATTGTCAAAGGTATAAATACCTTTGTTGTCTTTGTAATCAGGATGTATCAATCAGTTGTAAACATACACACACAAATTCAGAAGTGAGAGAGCATATTAGAGAAGAGCATACTGTTTCATTATTCTAGAGAGAGAGTAGTTAGAGAAAGTTTGTAATTTATGAATTTCATCAATGAATATGAATTCGATTCTCATCTTGATTGTTTGTAGCAATTAGAACTTGATTCTAGAACTAACAATCTTCATTCCAGGATTTAGGTTCTTTGGGAATTTGGTAAGCTGCAACCTCAGTAGTGGTTGCAGAAGCAAGGACTCCATGAATAGTGACCATTGGGACATAAGAACCCTTTTCGACAGATCGAATAAGATCTTTGTTCACACTCTCAAGGAAATTGACCATACGTATCCTCCATTTAGGATATTCCTCATGTAATAGAGTGGGTGGTTTAATGAGAGAACCGACGCTATACATAGCGTTCCAGTTTGGAGTTGGCATTTTTGAAGAAAAATATGAAATAGATGAAGCAAAAGAATGCTCAATTGAAAATTTAAAGTAAACAGAATAGAGAGAATAATCAATACACTTTCTTTCAAGAATCTAAGAATAACCACCGTAAATTGCAGAAATATGAACTACGTCACAAAATCCGGAAAACATGGTATGAGAATGAAAAACAGATTCAAAGAGCAATAGTCTTTCAAAAAATAAAGAATCTGGACAAATTGGATCGATTTGATTATGAATAATAAATATGCTCTTATACCAATTGAAGGAACCCAAATTCTCTTTTGAAGTGATAATTACTTAAATGATTATAAGCAGAAGCAACAAGCAATATATCACAAATATACTAAAAACATTAAACAAATATGGGAAAAATAAAATTAGATTTAGAAGCCATCATGGTCATATGTATTGAATAGAATTCTGGAGATTATAACATGAACCCCAAGAACGTACGTAGTAGCGTGTGTAAAAACTCCCTCTAGAGTTTTCTCTCTCTTTTTAGGTTTTTTCTAAATATTCTCACAAAAAGGTAGTACGTGAGAAGATTGTGAATGATATGAAAAAGGTACATTATGCAACAAATGGATCTCCTATTTATAGCCTAAATCAGGAAAGTCAACACACCATCCAATGAAGAAGCTCTACGTAGAAAGGTGTAGTAACCGCTTTGAGGTGACGTGTCAGGCTTTGATAGGGAGACCACACTTGGGAGATTTGAGTTTTAGGTTGAACACAGAGGTAGGATCAGAGGTAGGCTCTAGTCTCTAGATCGTATTCTGGTTAGGGTTCCTCTGATTTCTCTATCTTCTAGAGTTGACTCTGGTTCAGCGTGAATTTTCACTCAGAGTTACCTCTGGTTTTCAGGACATAGGAACTTTTCAATGCTTTTACAAAAGAAATATTTGGGACTAACATCCTCTGTTATCTCATTTTCAACAGGTTCCATTACTAAGTCAACTTCCCCATGGTTTCTTGGGTCTTCCCAAAACTGTGTTAAGTTCTCCAAATTATCAATAGATGCTCCTCTAACTTCATCCTTTTTTGTACTCTTACTGTGATCAACCATCTTAAATGTATCATCGATTTTACCATGTGTTTCTAGGTTACTCTAGTACTGTGATGTAGTTTCCAAATCTCTGCAAGTAAAAGTTCTTCTTGTTTAATGCCAATTTGAATATCATCAACCATGCTTACCTCCTTCATAGATTTTCCAGCCTTATTCAATTATGAATTCTCTCCCAGTGGTTTACCCTAAATTTTTTATAATTCCACCTTAAAGATGCTCTCATACTCTCTTTTGTATTCCAAGAAAGTATCATCATCAGGATATTTTTCCAAAGCTTTTCCTAGGCTTTCTTCAAACTTTTCTTTAGCATCTTTCAATTAGTCCATTTCTCATCAATGATGTATAATCCTACAATTTTTGAATTACATCAAAGAGGATGCATATATGAATTTAATGGATGCATCTATGTATGCTTTATAAAGATGAATGTATTTGTTGTAATGTATAGTATAACGGATTCGTATATGAATACATATATGTATGCTTATAAAGATGAATTCCATCAAAGAGGATTCATATATGAATTTACATATGGATGCATATGTGTATGCTTTATAAAGATGAATGTATTATCTATAAAGTATAATATAACGGATTCATATATGAATACATATATGTATGCTTAGAATGATGAATTGCGCATCAAAGAGGATACATATATGAATTTACATATGGATGCATCTATGTATGCTTATAAAGATGAATGTATTATCTATAAAGAATAATACAATGGATTCGCATATGAATACATATATAGATACATACATGAACAGTAAATTATATCAAGTTGGATTCATATATGAATGCTTTTAGGATGAATGTATGAAGAGTGGATAGATTTATTTATGAACAGTAAACTATATCAATAGGAGTTCATATATGGATACTTAGGGGGTGTTTGGGATTGCTTATTTAAAACAACTTATGCTTATTTGCAAAAGTGCTTATTAACTTATGGTTATTTGTAAAGTGCTTATTAACTTATAGGAAGAAGGGGCAAATATGTAATTTGGTTAAATAAGTTAATAAGGAGTTTCAAATAAGTCAGTTGAGAATGACTTATCAAAAACTGCTTATTAGCGGAGTGGAGAAGTCATAAGAATTTTCCAATCCAAACACTCAAAACAACTTATTTGTTGTTTGGAAACACAATAAGTTAATAAGCACCTCAAATAAGCAATCCCAAACACCCCCTTAATTATAAGGATGAATGTATGAATTCATAAATGATTGTATATATGTATGGATATATGAATTCATATATACAATATGATATATGGATGCATACATGAACTAGAAATAATATTTAAATGATTTTTTGTATTTATTTATTTATACCTCTTCTTTATCATAAATCAACCCAGTCTCTATTGGTTCCAGCAACTTTCTCATTCCAAATCCACTTTTGTCTATTTCATCTACATCTCTTCTTCTTAACGACGTTCCACCTTTTTATCAGTGGTTTTTGCTTCCCAACATCAATAGCATCACAATTAAAATTATCAACATAGAGGAGTTGCATGCTATAGTATACTTACTGTCAAGTATGTTATTGATCCGGTGTAGAAGCTTATGTCTGAGTTCCTTAACCATCAAACTTTGCTCTTTTTCAGACAACATAAATGTAACCAGTCCAGTCTATGTTGGTTATGTCAGTATCTAATTGTATGTAGTTTGTCAAAGAAAAATTGCATGTGCCACTTTGGCTATAGTCACCCATAATGTTGCAAAAACGTGTAATGAAATTTAACATGAAAATGAAATATCCATCATTCTTGTCAATGATCATTTGCTTGAGATCTCCAAAATGTATGGATCGCTTGTTAAATTGGGATCTCCATCTAACCAATTGGTCACTATCATAATTTGCATACTTGCATTCAAAGAGGCTTTGTTCCCCAATAGTCCATTTCATGCATATCTCAGATTGATTCACGAGTTATCTGTACTCTTTCCTTACCAACATATATCTCCATTCTTTCACTATCAAACATGTCAACAACATAGAATCCAACCTTTGACGGAATTCAATCCATCTTCATCCCTAGTAGGTGTACAAATCCCATATTATACACACACTTTATTTGTCTTTCACTTAATTCTTGCACAACGTCATACAAAGGCTTTTGTGATGTTCGTACTTATCTTTGGAAACTTGGGTTCTTTTCTGGTACCTTTCCTTCCTTCTTTCGCTGCTTTGCAGATTTTATTTTTTCAATGTTTTCATTGTTTCTCTTCTTGGGAGTTGGGTCCTCAAAGTCATCATCACTCTCTACATCTTCATTTGTTGCTTTGTGTACAACTTTCTTCCTCGTCTTTGTTTTTGGTACTTTACCTGTTTACAAACATTTTGTTAGCATAATTGAAAAGTAATATTAGTTCATATCTAATGTGATTATTTATGGTTTACATACTATGCACAATTTCTTTTGCAAGATTAGCAGGGTTCTGTTCCGTGCGGACAACAAGCTTGATCTTTGGTAGAGATTGTTTCTTTCCTGTATAACAAAATTGGTATATGATATGAACGAAAGCAGTTTGTTAACAAATTTGTATATCATATGTTGTTATTTTATCCATTTCAGGATCCTTAGTTTCTTTCACTAGTTTATCTCTTGTCCTTGTTGGATATATTTTTTATATGGATTCACCTGCTAATATGAAAGTTTAAAACGTTCACAAATGAATACTCAATTAGTGATAAAAACAAGCATGATCACCAATGTGTCTCACATATTCATATATGAACTCTTAATATGTTAACATTCTCAAACGGATGTTTAAAACGTTCATAAATGAATACTCAATATGTGTGAAAGTTTCACAGATGAAGCCTCAATGAGGAATAAATCAAACATGAACAAAAATATACCTTACAGATTCATAAATGAACTCTCAATATGTTAACATTAACAAACGAAAGTTTAAAACATTTATAAACAAATACTCAGCATGTATAACATGAAAGTTTCACTTATGAAGCCTTAATAAGCGATAAATCAAACATGAACTCTCAATATGTTAACATTCATAAAACAGAAGTTTAAAACGTTCATAAATGAATACTCAATATGTATAACATGAAAGTTTCACATCTGAAGCCTCAATAAGTGAAAAATCAAACATGAGCAACAATATATCTCGCATATTCGTATACGAACGCTCAATATGTTAACATTCTCAAACGAAAGTTTTAAAATGTTCATAAATGAATACTCAATATGTATAACATGAAAGTTTCAAATCTGAAGCCTCAATAAGTGATAAATCAAACATGAGCAACAATATATCTCATAGATTCAAACATGAACTCTCAATATGTTAATATTCTCAAACGAAAGTTTAAAACGTTCATAAATGAATACTAAATTTATATAACATGAAAGTTTCACATCTGAAGCATCAATAAGTGATAAATCAAAGATGAACAACAATATATCTCAAAAATTCATACATGAACTCTCAATATGTTAACATTCTCAAATGAAAGGTAAAAAAGTTCGTAAATGAATACTCAATATGTATAACATGAAAGTTTCACATCTGATCGCCTCAATAAATGAAAATCAAACATGAACAATAATAAATCTCACAGATTCATACATGAATGCCTAATATGTTAACATTCACAAACAAAAGTTTAAAATGTTCATAAATGAATACTCAATATGTATAACATGAAAGTTTCACATCTGAATCCTTAATAAGTGATAAATCAAACATGAGCAACAATATATCTCGCATATTCGTATATGAACTCTCAATGTGGTAACATTATCAAAGGAAAGTTTAAAATGTTCATAAATGAATACTCAATATTTATAATATGAAAGTTTCACATCTGAAGTCTCAATAAGTGATTAATCAAACATGAACAACAATATATCTCACAGCTTCATACATGAACCAATATACCTTTTTTCATTTCCGTAATTGCCTTTTTTGTTACTTTAAGCTTTGCAATACTTTTGGTCTTTGGTTCTTCTTTGTCAGCTTTTTTAGAATTCGAACTTCTTACAATAAAAAAAAACTGAGCAAAATAGATGAACTTCTATTTTTTTTACATGTTTGATTAAACCCTAAAATTCCGTTAAATGCGTTCATTATTCTTCTAAGCTTAGATTCATTCAATATAATACTATTTAAGTTTAATGATTCAATGATTTTGCAAAAAAAATATATGAAATCAATACCTTTTTTCCTTATTAAATCTAGTGTTTTATCTTCGTTCATTGCGATTGCTTCCTTTTCTGCTACTTTTGAATCTTCTTCTTGTAGAATCACATAATTTTTTTGCTTTTTTCCTTTTTTCGATATTACCATCGAAAAAATTTGAATCCGATTGTGTTTTTGGTAATGAATCTTTATAACGTTGAGAGACTTGATAGCGTAATCGTGATGATAATGAGACGATTTTTGATGAAAATAGTGTAATGAGTAGTGTAGACTGCAGAGTGGTTATGATTTCTTTTGCCGCTTATTTTCATTTAGGTGTGAATATCACCAATTTATCCCCGTAACTGCCATATAGTTCTTATGTGTGCCCCTAGTTATCCGGTGCTATACAATCAGTCCCTCTAATTTTGACCATTGATCATTAAACCTAGGGCTATAATCACTTCTGTGTTTCTCACACTTACATTTTTTAAATGAGCCTCTCCCATATATGATTTTATATATTATCTGTTGTTGTTTTTTTTCTTGTTTTCTTAAATAGTTAGCATTCTCGTTTGAACATTCTTCTCTCTCTCTTCCTCTCTCTTTCTCTTCCTCCCCCACTCTCTCTCTCTCTATATATATATATATAAGTAAAAGATTTATAGCAAATTAAAAATATTAATACTTAGTTTACGTTATTTTCATATAAATTTCTATCTTTTAGTTAAACATTTTAATAAAATATTTAAAAGATAATGAAAAAATAAAAATAAACTTATGCTTGGATTAAGAAAAAAGTGCAATATTACATACATATTTAACACAAAAAAAACTAACACAAATAATATATAGGAAGAATATTTTGCAACCCTGAAAAAGGTTGCAACCCTTGCAACCCACATCTTAACCGTTGGATTCATGATCAACGATTATTTTATTTTTATTTTTCTGTTTTTTTTAATTAAAAATATTGGGCCCCATATCTATTGTAACCGCCGATCATGAATCCGACGGTTAAGATGTGGGTTGCAAGGTTTGCAACATTTTTAAGAGTTGCAATAAAACAACCCCTATATATATATAAAAGTAAATCCTGGTGCTGCTTATGTGTCGGCTCCATATTCCAGGATTTCAAAATCCCTGCAATCTCAATATTTTGGATTTTTCATTTTTTAATTTCTCCCCCACATTAATTGTATCGTCTCTCACCGCCTCTCTGTCTTCCATCTCCTATATTTAAAAACACCATCATCGCCTCTATGTCTTCCATCTCCTATATTTAAAAAAAATAAAGGGTTTTAAAAATCATCAAACATCTCTGCAAATGTGCATACAAACGAAGTGAATCCATAACATATATGTGTTGTTCATATCATCGCTCCGTCTTCTCATCCCAAACGTGTCGATTTTCTTTATGCCGATTTGTTCACAACTAGAGTATCATTATCTCGCAGCACTGCTCCCTCTTCTCATCCCCAACCATTTGATTTTGTTTCTGTAGATTTTTCGCAATCGGAGGTATTTCTCGCGTTATTTTCTAAGAGCATCTCCAACCTTAGAGCATCTCCAATGGACTCTAAAATCCCTAAAAACACCAAATTTTCATTCCAACCACACTCCAAACCTCTAAAAAAATTGGTAATGAATCTTTATAACGTTGAGAGATTTGATAGCGTAATCGTGATGATAATGAGACGATTTTTGATGAAAATAGTGTAATGAGTAGTGTAGACTGCAGAGTGGTTATGATTTCTTTTGCCGCTTATTTTCATTTAGGTGTGAATATCACCAATTTATCCCCGTAACTGCCATATAGTTCTTATGTGTGCCCCTAGTTATCCGGTGCTATACAATCAGTCCCTCTAATTTTGACCATTGATCATTAAACCTAGGGCTATAATCACTTCTGTGTTTCTCACACTTACATTTTTTAAATGAGCCTCTCCCATATATGATTTTATACATTATCTGTTGTTGTTTTTTTTCTTGTTTTCTTAAATAGTTAGCATTCTCGTTTGAAGATTCTTCTCTCTCTCTTCCTCTCTCTTTCTCTTCCTCCCCCACTCTCTCTCTCTCTCTATATATATATATAAGTAAAAGATTTATAGCAAATTAAAAATATTAATACTTAGTTTACGTTATTTTCATATAAATTTCTATCTTTTAGTTAAACATTTTAATAAAATATTTAAAAGATAATGAAAAAATAAAAATAAACTTATGCTTGGATTAAGAAAAAAGTGCAATATTACATACATATTTAACATAAAAAAACTAACACAAATAATATATAGTAATCTATATATATATATATATATATATATATATATTGGAAGAATATTTTGCAACCCTGAAAAAGGTTGCAACCCTTGCAACCCACATCTTAACCGTTGGATTCATGATCAACGATTATTTTATTTTTATTTTTCTGTTTTTTTTAATTAAAAATATTGGGCCCCATATCTATTGTAACCACCGATCATGAATCTGACGGTTAAGATGTGGGTTGCAAGGTTTGCAACATTTTTAAGAGTTGCAATAAAACAACCCATATATATATATAAAAGTAAATCCTGGTGCTGCTTATGTGTTGGCTCCATATTCCAGGATTTCAAAATCCCTGCAATCTCAATATTTTGGATTTTTCATTTTTTAATTTCTCCCCCACATTAATTGTATCGTCTCTCACCGCCTCTCTGTCTTCCATCTCCTATATTTAAAAACACCATCATCGCCTCTATGTCTTCCATCTCCTATATTTAAAAAAAGTAAAGGGTTTTAAAAATCATCAAACATCTCTGCAAATGTGCATACAAACGAAGTGAATCCATAACATATATGTGTTGTTCATATCATCGCTCCGTCTTCTCATCCCCAACGTGTCGATTTTCTTTATGCCGATTTGTTCACAACTAGAGTATCATTATCTCGCAGCACTGCTCCCTCTTCTCATCCCCAACCATTTGATTTTGTTTCTGTAGATTTTTCGCAATCGGAGGTATTTCTCGCGTTATTTTCTAAGAGCATCTCCAACCTTAGAGCATCTCCAATGGACCTCTAAAATCCCTAAAAACACCAAATTTTCATTCCAACCACACTCCAAACCTCTAAAAAAATTGGTAATGAATCTTTATAACGTTGAGAGATTTGATAGCGTAATCGTGATGATAATGAGACGATTTTTGATGAAAATAGTGTAATGAGTAGTGTAGACTGCAGAGTGGTTATGATTTCTTTTGCCGCTTATTTTCATTTAGGTGTGAATATCACCAATTTATCCCCGTAACTGCCATATAGTTCTTATGTGTGCCCCTAGTTATCAGGTGCTATACAATCAGTCCCTCTAATTTTGACCATTGATCATTAAACCTAGGGCTATAATCACTTCTGTGTTTCTCACACTTACATTTTCTAAATGAGCATCTCCCATATATGATTTTATACATTATTTGTTGTTGTTTTTTTTTTCTTGTTTTCTTAAATAGTTAGCATTCTCGTTTGAACATTCTTCTCTCTCTCTTCCTGTCTCTTTCTCTTCCTCCCCCACTCTCTCTCTCTATATATATATAAGTAAAAGATTTATAGCAAATTAAAAATATTAATACTTAGTTTACGTTATTTTCATATAAATTTCTATCTTTTAGTTAAACATTTTAATAAAATATTTAAAAGATAATGAAAAAATAAAAATAAACTTATGCTTGGATTAAGAAAAAAGTGCAATATTACATACATATTTAACATTAAAAAACTAACACAAATAATATATAGTAATCTATATATATATATATATATTGGAAAGATATTTTGCAACCCTGAAAAAGGTTGCAACCCTTGCAACCCACATCTTAATTGTTGGATTCATGATCAACGATTATTTTATTTTTATTTTTCTGTTTTTTTTAATTAAAAATATTGGGCCCCATATCTATTGTAACCGCCGATCATGAATCCGACGGTTAAGATGTGGGTTGCAAGGTTTGCAACATTTTTAAGAGTTGCAAATAAAACAACCCCTATATATATATATATATATATAAGTAAATCCTGGTGTTGCTTATGTGTCGGCTCCATATTCCAGGATTTCAAAATCCCTGCAATCTCAATATTTTGGATTTTTCATTTTTTTATTTCTCCCCCACATTAATTGTATCGTCTCTCACCGCCTCTCTGTCTTCCATCTCCTATATTTAAAAACACCATCATCGCCTCTATGTCTTCCATCTCCTATATTTAAAAAAAATAAAGGGTTTTAAAAATCATCAAACATCTCCGCAAATGTGCATACAAACGAAGTGAATCCATAACATATATGTGTTGTTCATATCATCGCTCCGTCTTCTCATCCCCAACGTGTCGATTTTCTTTGTTAATCATTAAATCCCAATCTATCAAGATAATTACACAAGATTTATCTAATATGCTCAAGAACTAGAGAGAGAGTCTAGAGAGAGAAAGTAGATCTTGAATTTAACCAACTCTAGATATTACAATGAATGCTTAGACTAGTTCGTTTCTACATGATTAGAAGACAAACCCTATTTAAACAAACTAACTAATACAAGTCTTAACTACAAAGGAAAGTAAAACATACATTGACTAACTATTACAAGGTCAATGTTGACTTTTACACATTTGACTTTCCTATTAAATCTTGGATACAATATTTAGACTTAACAATCTCCCCCTTTGTATTCAAGATTTAATAAAAATTTGATGCAGATCTTCAACTCTTGATTCTTCAGCTTTTGTCCCTTTGAAGCTTTCACAATCTTTAAACTTTCAGCTCTTTGAAGAATCTTAGAAAGTCTTTTTAAACAATGAAGCTCTGAAAGTCAACATGCCTTGAACAAATCTGGAAACTTGAAACTTTGAAAACAGCTTTGAAAACTTTAACTCTGAAAAATCTTTCGACTTTGATCAAACTTGTATCTTCATCACTTTGATCTCTGAACTATCTTTGGAAAAACAAACTTTCACGAATCATCTTGATTTAACTTTGAACATTCTTCCTTCAGAATCTTTTGGCTTTGAATTTCTTTATCAGACTTGAACTTTAAATCAGCGGAAGCAATTTGAATTTCTGACTTGAACTTTGACAAACTTTGACAACTCTGAAATTGAATCTTTATATCGTTCTCCCCCTTTTTGATGATGTGAGCATCAGATCATCAAAATTTCTTCAATTTCAGCTCAGACTTTGATAACCCCTTTGAAACAATCTCCCCTTTGATAAATGTTGTACTTTTGATCTGAAGAGCCGAATCATGAACTGTTTATATCCGAATCTTTGCAAATTCAGACATAATAAGCGAGTAACCCTGATTCAACAAATGAAACAGTTAGAAATGCCTGTCAGTAGCACGAAGTTACTGTGTACAACGGATGTACAATGTAAGGAGCTGGTTTGATGTTGACTCCCCAGGACTTCCATTCAATCATCGAAAAACACAAGGTAATTCTATGAATGTTCTGACAGAAAAACATATTCTCTGTGTGCTCGTGCTTGTGTTTTGAAAGAATTAGCACAATGATTGTGTTTCATAAGGCTCAAAGTATGTAAATCACTGAGACAACAATGATTATACATGGACTCAATGTGCATGAGAAATGGTCGAAGGTGGGGCAACTTTCCTTCTTTTTCAATACCAGTATCTTCCAAGTGAAGATCCGATAGATTATGTGTTGCTTCCCCAGAAAATGTGAAACATTCTCTTTTTAAGAAAAGAATGAGTAGCTAGTGGGGTTGTATACAAGAGATGGCATGGGCTATTTACCTATTTCAATTATGGTCACCAAAGAAATGTGAACCAATCAGTAATGTGGCTGTCCGGCTCAGAAAGATGTTTGGTGCAGAGTTCTGATATTCTTTTAACTCTGTTCTCTCACCCTCTTTCTTTTAAACATTTAAGCTCACATCTAACCAATCTCTCATTTCCATTTTATCTCAGCTCACTCCCACACTCAATTCTTTTAGACCCCTCTCCCCTTAATCACTCAAAGGATTTCTTCCGGGGTAGGAAACACTGGTTATCGTGAATCCATAGAAGATCTATTAAGCACTCACACTGAATCCCATGTTCCTAAAAGTACATGTTGGTCAATGATTTTCTTGAAATTAAGCACAAGAAATCATATGTCAGTGTATGTATGCTCATCAAAAAATCAGAAATGAAATTTGAGTATTTTGAACTTTGAAGATTTCTCAAAACAAGAATATTGAATGAATAAAATAAAGTCAAGATAATTGTTTTGAGAATCTGACAATGATTGAATCAGATCAAATCAAATAGTCAGGGTATCAAAGAATTGGAAATTTGTTTATATGAACAAATATAAACAATTTGTCAATGAAAGCACAAATATGAACAAGATGAATGATGCACAACAATTTTGAATTTCAAACGAGGGTATTACCATCGAAAAATTTGTTCATTTTGAGACATGGTAATAACAAATTCAAATAAAATACTGAACCGGTGTGTATGAATACTTGACAGTATATGGACAAGATAATACACAAGTATTGATCTTTGGAAACACACGGTCAGTTAAACATTAAGCTCAAAATTTTAGAAAAACATTTAAAAGCACACTTCTAAATTCATAAAACTTTTGAGAATAAGAAGTGGTTTGAACATTTCAGAAATTTTTTTTCATGTTCGAAAGTTGTCCTTCTTTCAAACAATCTGAGATCTAGATCAGAAGATTTTTACCTTTTTCAGCTCCCCCTCAAATCATGATCAAATGATTTAAATCTTTTGAGCTCCCCTTGGATATTAGCACAATATCCATCTTTGATCATTGAAGAACGGGTCCTGATCTGTCATGTGATCAGAAGCCACTTTATTCATATTATTTATTCAAAAATAAAAGACAGAAAGCAGTAAAACGGTTTATAGAATGAGTTCTGATCTGAAATAACCAGAAGTCATCACCTTTACTCCCCCTTAAATTAAGCATCTGAAATATGTCAGTTAAAACAAGATAGAGATCAAACACTCCCTTTGAATTGTTAGACCATCAATATCAGAAAAATTTAGCAAAGAAAAAGTATAGGATAGAGATCAGATCAATTCTCTTGGGATGAAGACCATCAATATCCATCGGATGCAATCATACAGGAGTAAGGTCTTTTTGATCTCTGAGGTACGAGTCCTAAACTGTTTTGTTTAGAAGTCATAATCTTGACATTTAGGTGCGGGTTTTGAACTATTGTGTTCAAAAGCCATTGTCTTTCTTACTCCCCCTTGGATTGAGGTGCCTGCAACACAGATTCAGGTTTCGATTTTGGTACCCACTGGTATTTGGGTCCAGAAATGTTAGTTGCAGTGCGTGTGGGGGATATGGAGTAAGATCCATACCAGTAATGATCATTTGTTTTATGTAAATGATCATGTGTACAACAAATAGAACAATAATATTTCTTACTGTTGGGTGCTTTGTTCTTCTTTGCTTTGTGTACATGTACACATGAATTCTTCTCTTTCAGCTCATCAGTCTTGTCATCTTTGACTGATTTCTTCATCCATACCAGTTTCTCGTTCTTGAAACTTTTTCTTGGATAAGTATCTGAACCATCTAAAATTTCATCATAGAAAAGGTTAGTGCGACGAATCTGATTAAAGGATTTAACTAACCTGTTTGAAGAGATGAATTTCTGATTTGAACTTGAAACAGATTTTTCAAGTTCTTTTATCTTTGACGCAAAGATATCTCTTTCTTTCTCAAGTAGATCAATCTTTGTCTTGAATTCAGACTTCATCTTTTGCTCTTTCAACGCAGCTGCAGACAGTTCAGACAATTTGGAAGTCAGTTTCTTGATTTCATTCTCAAAAATTAACCTTTCTTCTTCAAACCCTTTTTCAGACTCATTTCGTTGGTCAAATAATTCTTTAAAGAATCCCACATTTTTCTGTTCTATGGCCTTCTTTTCTTTATTAAACTTCTCTCTTTCCAAAATCAGTACTTTCTCAAAATCTGAGATTTGTTGAGAAAGTTTTATGCATTTCAGCTCCACTGACTTCTTTTCCTCAAAACACTTCTTTGAAAATTCTGAAAACTTCTTTGAAAAATTTTTCTTTTCATTTTCAAAATCAGCTTTATTATCAGAAAGCTGTTTTTCCAAAACAGATAAATTCTTTTTAAGCTCTGTGTTCTCAGATTCCAATTTCTTTATCTTCTCATCATTCTGCCAAGAAGATCTTGTTAGAAGATCTTCATTGATAATCTTTAAAGCACTAATTTCCTCTTTCAGTCTGATGCTTTCTTCATAATGCTCTTTTGACTCTTGTGAGTGAAAGTCAACAGCATAACCCAGATTAATTTTCTCTAATTCCAGTTTTCTAATCTTCTCTTCAAGTTCAGCAAAATATCCCATCTTGAATGAGTACATCAACTTGATATGAATGATCGTTCCCAAACTGTATATCAGAAAAACAACAATCAGATCAAATTGAAATCTTAAAAAAAAAAATATTTCGTGAAAATTGAAATTTGAACAATACTTGTTATTTCGCGATGTAGAAAAAAAATATTTCCAAAGATGACCAAAAAAAATTTCCAGACTTTTTTTTTTTTTTAACTAAGTCTTGAAGACCCGCACAACTCAAGGTATTCGGGTCACAGAAGAATTCGGATCACAGAGGAATTCGGGTCACAGAGTTTCAAGAAATGCGGGTCCTGGCATAAGAGAAATGCGTGTCCTGAAAGAAACGCATTGGAAGAAATGCGTGTTAAGAAGGAAACGCATTATGAGGAATGCGGGTGAAGAAGGAAACGCATTATGAGGAATGCGTGTTTAGAGAAATGCGTGTCTAGAGTGACCCGCACTTGAAGAAATGCGTGTTCAGAGTGACCCGCACTTGTAGAAATGTGTTTCCAAAAGAAAATCAACAACGCATAATAGGATGAATGACCCGCACTTCATAAGAATGACACACATATCTATAAAACCAACAAATTTGCACCAAAAACTTATCTAGACCTCGAATTTCGATCTGAAAATTTGACAATTCATTCACAAACACATTTCGAACACAATTCTAATACACTATTTCGATTAAAAACACAGAAATCAACAATTTTGATTCAAGAACAGTGACAAAACACGTTTTCACGAAAATCTCAAAAATGAAAAATTGAAACCGATTTTGTTCGAATTTCAAGATGGAATTAAAACAACAATCAATCACCAACATAAATCGATCACAATGAAACCATTTTCTTGCATTAAAACCAAATTTTCACAAAAAATTCGATGAAACAGTAAAGAACTTGTTTCTTGAAAAACTTTTGAAAAATTTCAAATTTTCGATCCAAAAACACCAAATTTCAATTCAAATCATGATAAAATCTTTTATGAAAAGTTTGGTATAGCTCTGATACCAATTGTTAATCATTAAATCCCAATCTATCAAGCTAATTACACAAGATTTATCTAATATGCTCAAGAACTAGAGAGAGAGTCTAGAGAGAGAAAGTAGATCTTGAATTTAACCAACTCTAGATATTACAATGAATGCTTAGACTAGTTCGTTTCTACATGATTAGAAGACAAACCCTATTTAAACACACTAACTAATACAAGTCTTAACTACAAAGGAAAGTAAAACATACATTGACTAACTATTACAAGGTCAATGTTGACTTTTACACATTTGACTTTCCTATTAAATCTTGGATACAATATTTAGACTTAACATTCTTTATGCCGATTTGTTCACAACTAGAGTATCATTATCTCGCAGCACTGCTCCCTCTTCTCATCCCCAACCATTTGATTCTGTTTCTGTAGATTTTTCGCAATCGGAGGTATTTCCTCGCGTTACTTTCTAAGAGCATCTCCAACCTTAGAGCATCTCCAATGGACCTCTAAAATCCCTAAAAACACCAAATTTTCATTCCAACCACACTCCAAACCTCTAAAAAAATTGGTGATTGAAAGTAGAGACCTCCAAATTTGGTGTGGTACTGTAGCCAACACCAATTATTTTGGGTCCACATTTTTATTTTCATTTTATTACTTATTTAATATTTACTTTAAATATATTATGTTTAATAATTATTTTTTAATTATTTATATTTAAAATTTTATTTATATAAAAAATATTTAAGTTTTTTAAAATGTATTTTTTATAATTATATATATTATAAATAAGACAAGGAACACATTAACAAAAAAAAAACTAATAAAATATAAATTCATAACAAAATTAAATATACATAATACTGGATAAACATAATTTCATACTGAAAAATCTATAAATTAAGACATAAGTTAAAGCGTCCACAAATTTAGTCTTTTTTTAAAGTGTGGTTGGAGTTGAGTTTTTTTGTGGTGATGGACCCACCAAATTTGGTGTTTTTGGTGTTAAGGTTGGAGATTGTCTTAGCACAAAAAAAAAAAGCCAAAAACACCAAATATGGTGGACCCATCAACACAAAAAAAAAACTCAACTCCAATCATACTCTAAAAAAACACTAAATTTATGGACCCCACATTAAAATAACATATTTTCAATTAATTTATAGGGAAAAGTTCAGAAAAACCCAATGGACTTTAGTATTTAGAGTGATTAAGTCCCTGGATAATTTTTTGGAACAAATAAGTCCTTAGACAATTCAAAATACACTAAATAAATCCTTGGACTTTTGGAAACCTGTTAAATACATCCTTATTACTTTAAAATGTAACTTGCAGTAAAACTACAAATTGAAAAAAAAAAACAAAAAAGATATCATCGACTTTATCATCCTACAAATAAAAAAATGGAGAAATTAACTAAAATAACCAATCTCATCAACCAAATACATTTTTAAGCATTTTTCAAAGTCTCTTCTTAAAATAGTCAAAGTTTAGGCATAATTTTTTGGGAAAATTGCATCAAAATGGAACCAACTTTGGGTTGATTCCTATTTTAGGGAACCAACTTTCAAAACTACCATTTTAGTGTCTAGAATGAAATTTTCATATATTTAAGGGTCTCAATTACCTGATTACCTTCTAATGATGACATGGTTCAAGTAAATTGCCAACTAAGTTTCCACGTCATATTTTAAAATTAAAGTAAATTACAAATTTAATTATATGGTTTGATATGGCAAAGAGATGGAATTGATATGGCAGGTGGCTTTTGAGTTTTTCAATCCAGTTATATTATTTCTTTTCTCAATTCATGTCCACCAAACACCACCATGGACAACCGCCATCCACCACAAATCACCACCCGGTTTTAAAAAAATATCACAAATCTCAATAAGAGTGACAACCACCACCATGACAAGTTTATTTTAGACCCTAAAACGATAGTTTTGAAAGTTGATTCCACAAAATAGGAATCCACTCAAAGTTGGTTCAATTTTAGTGCAATTTTTCCTAATTTTTTTCTCTTAAGAATTGTTTTTGGCAAATATATATATATATATATATATATATATATATATATATATATATATATATATATAGAAAGCATATTTATAATTTGTTATTTAATTACTTTATATCTTCTATTTTTTTTCATTTTAACTCTTTTATTATATTAACACACGTAATCGTATATTAACTAAAATATATAAAAAATACGTTTTTTTTACAAATTACACCATTATAATTTTCTCGTCAATACATTTAAAATGAGCCTATTATAATTTTTTTATTTAATCTCATAATATTAAATATCATAAATACGTACGAATTATATTTAATACTTACACTTTCTATCCTTTAAAGTTATTTATTTAATAATATAAGATTAACCTGTAACTATAAAACTATAAAGTGTAAGTATTAAAAATAATTCATATATATTTAGGATATTGAATGGTATAAGATTAAATTCACAAACATCGTGAGTTCAATTTGCACGTATTAACGAAACGATTATTATAACTTGTAAGAAAAAAAGTAATTTTTTTGATATATTTTAGTTAATATATGATTATGTGTGTTAATATAATAAAATATAAAATGAAAAAATAATGGATATAAAATAAATTAAATAACTAATTATAATTTTATAAGGATGCAAAGTGTAAATTTGTAGGTGACATTTTTTTTAATTTATAGTTTTATCTGTTATGTAGGTTGCAAGTTACATTTTTAAGTAATAAGGATATATTCAACAGGTTACCAAAAGTCCAAAGATTTATTTAACAGGTTTTGAAATGTCCAATGACTTATTTGTTCGAAAAAATTGTCCAGTGACTTAATCACTCTAAACACTAAAGTTCATTGGGTTTTTTTTGAACTTTTCCCTAATTTATATATAAAAAAACCAAAATTTGTATTAAAATACTAATAAAGGGTATAAAATTGTGGGCCTCAAGAATTTGCCGGTCAAAAACCACACGACATATTTTCCGTTCACTTTTCTCGGCCGGCAAAAAAAAAAGAGATATACCGGGTGGTTGGAGGTCTTTCACCGGCAAATTAACCCTTTTGCCGGTCCCTTGGAGATGCTCTAATCATCTTCTCCATCTTTTTATTAATCTAATCGAATGTTGATTACTATTGCAGTTGAATAAATTTGTTCAAGCTGTTTGGTTATGGCCAGGTCGAGTAGTTTAGTTAGGGCTAGGGTTTGTGTTTATGTTTCGCTGAATTATTGGGACGACAAATTAACATTTGACAACCATTGAGGTTTATATATATAAATTGGATATTAACTTATTTTTGTATTTCGGTCACTCGGGTCTATTATATAATTAGCCTTTGTTGGTATTCATCTTTGTATATTGGTATGTAATTCTTTATTTGTTATATAAAATGGAAATATTT
Organism: Arctium minus; assembly: GCA_954870635.1. Taxonomy (NCBI): domain Eukaryota; kingdom Viridiplantae; phylum Streptophyta; class Magnoliopsida; order Asterales; family Asteraceae; genus Arctium; species Arctium minus. The sequence goes on along the minus strand of OX941092.1, from coordinate 67,366,008 downwards.
GGTTAATGGATCCGTTGGGTTGAGCCATGGTGACCTTGCACCCCTTTTGCGAGTTACCCAATAAAATAAAACAAAAAGAGTAAAAGGGAAATAGAAAGGGTGAACCCAGGAGAGACGTAACTGTATCGAACAACTTGCCACATTCCAACCCGAAAAAAGTACAGTAAAATGAATCTAAATGATTTAAAATATGGTTATACAGCACACGGGAAGTAATATGGGTTAGTATCACCTACTTGAAGGAAAAGAGAGTAGGAAGTTGAAATCTTAACCTTGGCCCTAACTCAATAAAAGCTAAGAAGTTTTTTGAATGGTGAGAGATACAAATTGATCTTTCACCACAACAAAATGCTACCAGGTCACCAGGATTTACTTATATATATATATATATAGAGAGAGAGAGAGAGAGAGAGAGATTACCCCGACAATTTAATTTTATATTTTCAATTCCTAGCCTTGTATATTAATATGAAAAGTTTTGGTTGCAATTGTTGGCACTACTACAGAAATAGGTATTTTAAACGGTTTTACAACCGTTTGAAAAAGTCAGGAGCTTTTTTAAACGGTTTTTGAACCGTTTAAAAAAGTCACATTTATAAACGGTTTTTAAACCATTTAAAAAATAAAAAAATGCTATCTGCTGCACATAGGACTCGATCTCAAAACTACAACCATGCAAACCCACAACACTTACCATTCCACCACATCTTCTTCTTTGTTTATAGAAACACCTTTATTTCTTTTATTCATTTTCTGTCCAGCTTTGTACTCCCAACTTCAACTTCAGATTCGGCCCAAATTTACTCCAAATTACCAAAAACTTAAAACACCAACATTGTAGATATGTGTATTGGGTTTCCAGATCATCTTGAATCACTCAAATCGGAGATCGGACGAGTGAGATATGATCAAAACGCCACAGTTGAGCAAATCTGTCAAAAAATACCGTTTTGTTCTTTTTCGCTCCAAATTGTTCTGAACCTATCAAAATATAAATACGCATTAATGTAGTTCGGTTTTACCCTAAATTTTTAAAGGCCTTTTTAAACAGTTTTGTGATAGTGAAAGCATTTGAAAAAGTGTTTGATCATTTTAAACGGTTGTTTCTAGAGAACCGTTTAAAAAGATGTATGTATTTTAAACGGTTGTATAAAAAAACCGTGTAAAAAAGTTAGACGACTTTTTAAACGGTTTTGTTCAATTATCCGTGTGAAATACGTATCCTTTTTTAAACGGTTTTTTTATAACAACCGTTTAAAAAAGGTTATATGACTTTTTTAAACGGTATCACAACTGCAAAACCGTTTAAAAAAGTCTTAAAAAAACGCGGCCACCTTTTTAAACGTTTTTTCGAATTTTTTTAAAAACCGTTTAAAAAGGTGCGTTTAAAAAAGTCATTTCTGTATATTGATATGAAAAGTTTTGGTTGCAATTGTTGGGTGCTTGCAGGGGAGTATATCTTGTGTGAGTTGAATTGTATTCTTCTGTTACTTTCTATTCTATATATGCATCTATAAATATGTTTACGAACTTTTCTAATTCATACTAGAATGAAGATCCCATTTAGTTTGTTATGGAAACAAATGAGCCTTATGTATACATACTGGTTAGGAGTATGGGTTAAACACAAGTCACCATATTATTAGTTCCTTTTACTTGATGGTAATGGATTAGTTTTACCATCTTCCTCTCTCAACAATACTTATCCCATGGCTGGAAAAATAAATGATATCATAGAAGTAAAGGCAACTGCATCTAAGTTCTCTAAACATGTTATCACTTATATGAAAAGCACCATGGAGGACGGATATTTTCTCCTCAAAGAGTTGGTAAAAAGAAATGATTATATTGTCGTTTCTACCCTATACCCGGAAATATCCACTTCGTTCCATCAATAATTTAATTGACGAATGGATTGGAAAAACAAAGGTTTTTACATCTTTTGGAGTGAATAGCTTGAAGATAGTGATTGAAGTATACATTCTCTTTGATCATATTAAATTTGGATGGATGCCAAAAATTTTTGTATCAATTTCCAAACTAAAATTTTACACAAATGCAGATACATTTACCTTTGTGTTTTAAGTTACTTTATGTTTTGTGATATTTACATACAATCTCTACATTGCGTTAAGTTTTGACTACTTCAAGTTGCATAATTTGATTCAATGATGAATATTTTTAATTCAATTCAAAGCATTACCTCCATGGTTTTTTAATTGCTTATGATTTATGAAAGATATCGGTGCCTACAAAGTTTTCTTTCTTTTATTTCTAAAATTAAGTGAAACAAAGATAAATACAAAAACAAAAAAAAAGACTTGCTCACATGGATTTGTGTTCCTTTTTTTTTTCAATTTGCGATTTTCTGTTGAGGCATTTTTGTGGTTACATCCCTTCATTTTAATTTTTCAGCTCGTTCTTTGCTTTTGATGGAACTAGCAGTTTTATTAATTGGTGTTGCTGCTGAAGTTTGTTGGATAATAAACCAAAAACCAGTCGGATTGAATGAGGAGATATACAATTTGGAGAACAGTTGTGGAATGCAGGTACATCTTTTACTGCTATTTATGAATATGGATGTAAACTTTTAGTTCTAATTGGTCATTGATATATTTAATAAATATAATTATTAAAATGATTTTAATTGAATTTGTTTAATTTTATATCATCAAAATTCTTCCTAGAAGATGAATGATTAGAAAACGAACCTAAAACCACAACCCATTGACGTGACACCTTACTTTTTTTATTTTTAATTACGTCTTCTATGTTTTTGTAAGCTTTAGGTTTCTTTTCCTTTGAAACAATCTTAGGGTTTGAGGGAGCCGTTAGAAAGGGAGCAACAAGTTAAACCGTTTCTCAATCTTTTCTTCTCCACCCATGGGATATTTAAAATTTTCCTCACGTCATGAATCGTGGTAAGCCTTCTTGTTTTCTCTCTTAAACGTTTTTATAGATTTTAATGTCTCTTTTTCTCAATGATGGAACCAATGTTTTGTTTTTGGCCGCAACTTTCGGAGCTTTTGCAAAAAATCAAACTTTGAATAAAAGTTATACATAATTGAATTTAATTCTTTTTAAAATATTTGCAAAAATTCAACTGTTGGAATGGGATTTTTGCGCAAATTAATCTTGTGGGAGGTTAAAGATTTAGTTTTTTTAGTAAATTTGAATTGATTTATAGATGTGTTAGAATAGATTCAGCTTACAAATCTAAGAAAGAAATTGATTGGGGTTACATATGGGAAATTCTTTTTTTTTCTTCTCATCGAATGCCTTCCTTTTTATGTCTTATACAATTTTTTTATTAGTTTTTGTGTTTTCCAGTGAAAGAACAAAGGGTTTGTTTCATTTGCAACAAATTTTAGGTTTTGGGGGATCTTTGAAGCAGCATGACCGAAACAGGGGGCAAGTGAACGGTTTCAAGGGACGTGAGTTCGAGAAAAACATAAGGGTTGTGATGTTATAAAGGGCTGAAACATAAAGTCCAAATCGGCTAGGATGAGAGAATTTGGCAGAAAGGCAGAAACACACCCATGTGCAGGTTGTAGCAAGTAGGTGAGGATTGAAATAGAACATTCTGTTTACATCATGTAATTTTTGGGGCACTTCCAAATGCATGAGTGAAAAAAAGAGTTGCCATAGTTTGAGACACTCTGTGCTAAACCACCTTCATGTACTTGGCACTCAAGGGGAATGTGTTAAACCACCTTATATATGTATGTCCGTCTAAAGATAATTTTTTTATTTCAAGTTATATTTATGTATGCAATATTAAACCTTGCATATTGCCAATTGGTGTTTTTTTTACTTTACATTTATGTTGCAACAACTGTTTTGTTATTATGCGTTTATATAGGTTTTAGGTTGCAAAGAAACTCCTTAAATGACTTCATAGTGAAAACATACCAATTCTTCTACAGGTACTTGATGAGTACTTTGAAGAAGGTATATTGATTCACGTCTTGAATTTGATTTTTTCTTCGCATTTGGCTTGCTTTCACATCTTTTTTGAACTAATGGAGAAAGCTGAAAACGAGGGTCTGGTTTTTATCCTTGAGACTATTGTTGACAAGTTTTGAGGGGATACATATGGAACCCAGAGTTCAGTGCTATTTTATTTATCAATAAAAATATAAAGTGACTTGCTACTACTTCTTTCTCCCATTTTAACTTCCCGTGTGTTGATGTGATATAGGTTGTTGCAGTTTCGAGGTGCATCAATACCTCTAACCCGATGATGGAGCATACAATCCTGGTGCTTTGGCGATTGCCGGTTGTTAATGTGCCATTAGCACGACCCTTGAATAAGCTAGCAGATTCCCTCATACTTTTGCTCACACCGAGCCAACTTTACCACCAACAATGCGTCGGATGATTACAATTGATGGGTAAGGTGACCTTAATGTCTGAAATTTGCTTCCACCCATGATGTTACAAAATTGTTGCAACTAATCTTGAAAACTTCATGTGAAGTGCACCACAACTTCCTTTAAGAGCGGTACAGTTTAATCTTCATGTCGTATTAAAATTTTGGATTTCACGAAATATAATAATCATATCCAATTTCAAAACATATATGTTATTTTTCTCTCACGCATTATCCATGCAAGCTCTAATTTGGAGTTGGGTGATGGCAATTTAAAAGATGATAGTAGTTCATGTGAACCTTGATGGGAAAAAATGGAAGACAATCTGGAAAACCAATTGAAGGCGTTGGTTTTTCTATTAACTTTTTGAGTTGGAGCTTTATGTGTTGTAATTTTCCATTCAGTTTGATTTTTTTTCTTCATCATAATATAGATTGCGGTATTGCTTATATGCCTTACATAGCAAAACTTTTTAATGTTTAATGGATACTACATTCGTTAATTTTATTCCATTTTATACTGTTTAATTTTGGAATTTTTGCGTCATGGTTTTTCTCCCTATTCACTTAACTTTCATATGAAGTGACTTATTATTTTCATCGGATGTTTAGAATCGTCTTAATTATTTAGATTATAAAGCAAGTTTTATTATTCATTGTATTACATTACATAAAATGAGTTGTCAATTAACCTATTACATTTCATCTTAACTTAGTTATGTATTTCCTAACAAAAAAATTTGTCACCGCGCAACGCGCGGTGTCGGACACTAGTTTAGATTATTCTTAATCATGATTCGACCGAATGTGTTCCATCGTGTAAGCACGAGTTTAAAGATGAACTTCAATTAAGTGAATTTCAGAATTTTCATATACGTTTTCACTAAATATATTATTTGATATGTTTGCAATAATTTCAATAATTTTATATTATTCAAAAAAAATTTGTTTAAATTCATTGAATATAGATAAAAAAAAAAGATCAATATATTGTTGGAAGAAGAAGAGATTTACTAAACAAGAACATGCAATGGAAACAAAAACGATAAAAAAATAACTTCTTCTCGAATAGAGGATCCAATGTACAAAGAAAACTAGCAACAAAAGGAGGTAAATATGAAACATACCCTTGAAGACTATGGAGGATCAACCACAAGGGTTGTGGTGTGGTGGTAAGGCTTGGGGCATTCATAGCGTGCAACCCGAGTTTGAGCCTAACCCACAGCGTTTGTGGCCACTGAGGATTAACTAAGGGCTACATGCTTTAGTAGCTGGGCTCTCGGGCCCTAATTGCCAAGTGAATAGTCAGTGCCAAAGGCCTGGGATACACTTTACAAAAAAAAAGACTATGGAGGATCCAAGGTAGAATCCCTTTATCAAATGTACACCTAAAGCTCTAAGTTTTGCAAGATTAATCCTTCTTCTCCAAAACTTTTATGAAATAAAAACCCTATTTTTCTCTAGCCTTTAACACTATGTGTTTTGGCCGAAAATTTAAGAGAGAGGAGAGGGATCGGCTTTTCTTCCAAAATTGAGAAGAAGATGGAGTGTTGTCATAAATCTAATTAACGACATGTTACTTTTGTGTCTAACAAGCAGTCTTCTATTTACAATATTGGTCCCTCAACTTATGTCTTAGTTTCTAGTTAAACCATTATTTATGATGTTTAACAAACTATCATTTTTCTCAAATAGTTCTTGCATTTAATTTGGACTTTATGTGCGACCGAATAAGACGATGTCAATAATCAATTATGTTGTGTCAACGGGCATATCTCCAACAGACTCCCACTTGCACCTGACATAACAAGTATATAGTGGCACAGGTGTGTCATCCAAGACACTATTTCTGATAACAAAACCAGAAGGTATGAAACAGTCCTATAGGTAAATGATAAATTATCCTTTTGTTCTAGATATCCGTGTCAATATTCAGATCATTCAATATTACATTTCTCAATAAAGATTTGTGGTGACCTAAAGTAAAATGCAAAACTAATCCAGTATCAATTCAGTCTGAGTATGGCCATACATTTAAGTGTCAGCACCAAATCATTGAGGGGTCTAGGGATATCACTTTCATCATGAAGCAAAATGAACAAATTGCTTTGGCTACATAGACCTCCCCACTAATCATGTTATATTTGATCAGTCCCTTTATGGGTGCCAATTACGGACAACGTTGGAGAATGGTCAAACACAACAGACTTCGTGTCATGAGTCTCATGAATCTCCACTATAGGATAAGAGATATTACCATCATAGAATTACTTGTGAAAAAACCATGAAGTAATCTCTAAGTATTGGTTGTTCCAAAACTTGATCTCTATCAAATTCTTGTGAGTGTAGTTGCATCCAATGCCATATTCATCTATATGCATAATCAACTCACACCTTACATCAGTCTTAATTCATTACTCCCATCCTTTGGAGAACGCACGACTGTGGATATATTTGAACAAGCTAGTATTCAAAGGAAGTATATAAACATACAAAAACAGAACATAGTGATACATCAATGAAATTACTGCTTTAAGCACATACTATGATCTCAACATAATAATCATCATGTAAGAAGCAAATGCAAACTGTTTAAGTTTCGAAACCTCGGATCAACTAAAATACAGTCAAGCTAAATCGCTAACAACTCTAATGCCTATAGACCTAGTATGAGCATCATGTTGGTCTATGGCAAGGGATTGGTGAATGGATATTCCAAGTTCCTACTCGAGTCAACTCTACTAATGATAATGTCTTTGTCTTCGACAACCTTCCGAACGTAATGAAAGTTTATGAGTATATGTCGTGTATGCTTACGTGAAATAGGTTCTTTAGCCAAGATGACTGCACCCTCATTGTCACAGAAGATCTCTATAAGATCATGAATAATGTGAACTACGCAAAGATCCCCGATGAACGTCTTGATCCACATGGCCTCTTTTGCAGCCTCATTGACTACAATATACTCGGCCTCTGTTGTCGAATCTGCTACAGTGCTCTGTTTGGAACTTCTCCAAGTGACCGCTCCACCGTTTAGCCAAAACACGAACCCTGTTTTCAAGCAGGAATCATCTATATCAGTTTGGAAGCTGGTATTTGTGTATCCTTTTACACATAGCTCTTCCAGACCACCATAGATCAAGAACATGTCCTTTGTCCTTCTCAGGTACTTGAGAATGTTCTTGACTGCTATCCAATGAGCTTCGCTAGGGTTGACCTGATATCTGCTTGTCATGCTTAAGGCATATGATACATCATGCCTAGTACAAATCATGGCATACATGATCGATCCCATAGCCGAAGCATATGGAACCCAACTCATCCTGTCCAATTCTCAGTTGAATTAGAACACTGAGACTTGTTTAGTGCCATACCATGCTGCATGGGCATAAACTCTTTCTTAGAGTCCTGCATCTTGAATTTATTCAAGATCTTATCTATGTAGGTACTCTGGCTTAACCTAATGAGCCTCTTGGGTCTATCTATATAGATATTGCCTAATATGAGTAATATGTATGTCGCATCTCCCATGTCTTTCATGAAAAAACAATTCCCTAGACAAGTTTTGACACTTCGTAGTGTCGGGACATCGTTTCCCATGAATAGTATGTCATCGACATATAGCACAAGAAAGACTTTGGTACTCCCACTAGTTCTGCATAGACACATGGCTCATCTTCAGTTCTGACAAAATCAAATTCCTTGATTTTCTCGTCAAAATAATAATTCCAGCTACGAGATGCTTGTTTGAGTCCATAAATGGACTTTTGAAGCTTACGCACTCTATTAGGATGCTTAGGATGTACAAAACCATTGGTTTGTGTCATAAACACATCCTCAGTAATCTTTCCATTAAGGAAGAAGATTTTTACGTCCATGTGTTATATCTCATAATCATGAAATGTTGTTATGGCAATTAGTATCCTAATAGATTTTAACATAGCGATTGGTGAAAAAGTTTCATCGTAGTCTACACCATGAGTTTGCATGTAACCCTTCTCCACCAGTTTAGCTTTGTACGTGTGTAGTTTCCCATCTATATCAGTCTTCTTCTTGAAGACCCATTTACATTCAATTGTTTTAAGGCCAGGTGTTTGATCAACCAAGTACCAGACTTGATTCTCATATATGGATTGGATCTTGCTCTCCATATCCTCCTACCAATTAGCAGACTCTGGGCCTGCCATGGCTTCTTAATAGCTGGTAGGTTAATCAAGATCTACCAACGACTCATCACCATCATAAATGAGTAAACCATATCTTTCAGGTGCCGGAAGTACTCTATCAGATCTACGAACAGATGGTGGCTGAATGCCAAATTCTCCATTAACATCAGGTTGTATAACCTCTTGATGGAAACTAGTGCCTACATCGGATTCCTGTTGGTTGATTCTTGAACTTCTTTAAGATCAAGTTGGCTCCCACTGGCCTCTTTGGATATTAGATCCCTCTCTAGGAATACTACCCTTCTAGCAATAAATACTTTGTTTTCAGAAGGTTTGTAAAACAAATATCCAAAGGATATCCAACAAAATAACACTTCTTTGATCTGGGCTCTATCTTGGCTTGAGATTCATGACGAACGTAAGCCTCGCAGCCCCAGTTTTTTAAATATGCTAGTGAAGGAACTCTACCACTCCATATTTTAGATGGTGTTTTGGAAACCTTCTTGGTTGGAACGAGGTTAAGGATTTTTGTTGCAGTCTCTAGGGCATAACCCCATAAACTGATTGGAAGCGTAGTGTGGCTCATCATGCAATGAACCATGTCTAAGAATGTTCGGTTTCTCCTCTCAGATACACCATTGTGTTGTGTTGTCCCGGGTGGAGTTAACTGTGAGATAATCCCACAATTTCTAAGATGATCACTGAATTCTAGACTAAGATGCTCACAACCTCTATCAGATATGAGGATCTTAATCCTTTTATTCAATTGATTCTCCACTTTGTTCTGGAATGCCTTGAACACCTCAAAGGTATTAGATTTATGTCTAATCAAATAAACATGTCTGTATCTACTGAAATCATCAGTCAACATAACGAAGTATCTTTCTTCGTGTCTTGTAGGTGATCTGAACGATCCACACACATCAATGTGTTCAAGGTCCAACAGATCTATTCCCCGTTCACAGCTTCATGTGAATGGTGCTTTAGTCATCTTCCCTAGTAAACAAGATTCACATTCATTATAAGATATGTGATCAAATGATTCCAAATCCCATCCGCTTGGAGTTTGGCGATGCGTTTCTTGTTAATGTGGCCAAGACGACAGTGCCACAAATACGTCTTATCCAACCCATTTTTGGATAATGTCTAATCAACATTAAGGATTGAACTGTTATTGTTTCTTAGGCTTATGTTGGTTTCCTAGATACCATTACAAGGACTAGCCTTAAAATAAAGCAACTCATTTTTAAACACAAGTATTGATCCATCATCAAATACAAAATTAAAACCATCATCATACATATCCTTAAAAGAGATAATGTTTTTCGCCATTTCGGCTGAGTAGCAAACATTTAATAAAACCACAGACAGACCAGATTCAAAAGTAAGTTATAATTCCCAATCATATCAACCGAAGCAACATGCTTGTTCTCCATGATTAGGTCGAGTTATCCGCGTCTAAGCTTCCTACTTCGTTTTAGTCCCTGCACATCAGTATAAATGTGAGTACCACATCCTGTGTCCAATACCCAGGAACTAGAAGCAGAGGTGTTATGGAGTTCAATCATATATATACCTAAAGGTTCGGCCACACCCTTGGGCTTGAGCTTTTTTAGCTCATTCAGATATTTCGGACAGTTATGCCTCCACTGTCTTTTCTCCCCGCAGTGGAAACATATTGCATCCTCAGGAGTTTTCGATTGAGGGATCGCAGAGTTAGCCTTACCCTTGCCTTTGGGCTTGGAGTTGGAGTTGGGTTGGCTAACTTTTCCCTTACCTTTGCCTTTGTGGGGGTTTGGATTCTTCTTCTTGACTCCTCCTTACCTGATGGCCAATATAGGAGCAACAGGTTTAGTTTTTGCCATGTTTGACTCGGCGGTCTTCAACATGCCATGGAGTTCCATGATGGTTTTCTCCATGTTGTTCATATTGTAGTTCATTATGAATGATTCATATGAACTCGTCAGCGAGTTTAGGATGAAATCCGTGGCAAGATCCGACTAAAGGGAAAACCAAGACGCTCCAGCTTGTCAATGTACGACTTCATTTTAAGAACGTGCACACTGATGCTGCTTCCTAGGGCCATTTTGCAGCCCACCAGAGATTTGACTGTGTCAAACCGCTTTTCTTTAGCCTGCTGTTGGAACATGTCCCTCAGTTGGTTAAGAATATCAAACGGCCCAAGGCTCTCCATACACTTTTGGAGTTCAGGTGTCTTGGTCACTAGCATGAGGCAAACGGCCTCATTTGATTCGGTCAGACGTTTGCCCGAGATGATCCAGTTGGCGGTGCCTCAGGGAAGGGTTCCTAAATGGTTCTTTGCTTATTTTCCATCCTGAGTACGATTCTCAGGTTACGAAGTTGGTCCATGAAGTGCAAGCCTATGAGCTTGTCCTTCTCGAGGATCCCTTGCAAACAAAAGTTTGAAATAGATGAGTTCGTGTTGTTGTTTGACATATATCAAAGTAGAAATAAAATATTTTAGTGATCTTAATTAAATAATCATTGTTAAAATAATTACCGAGATGTTTGAATAAACAGTTATACTTAACAAGGCTAAGATCAATATTTCACTTCTTAGCTACGACGGGTATACCGCGGATCACAACTAGGAGCTATTTAGGTATGTACCCATTTTACCAATTTCAATCTCTATGAAATTCTTAGATCCTTGCGGGATTCGTTGACATTCATTATGTCATTGGCATGTTTAATCCCTTCAACGCTAATTCTTTCTCGTGACAGGTATGATGCGGATCACAAGTCTAGATTGTAAACCATCCATGATAAAACACGTGACATTCAGCCCAAGACTCTCGGGTTTCGGGAATTTCACATCATTATCCCTAATGTCTATCCGACATGTTGGCTTCTAGCACTTCCAGGCCGAAAGACGGTTAGTTCAAATGTGTGTTCTAGTCATGGGTAGCGTTTGATTTACTTTAAAACGGGTTTTATTTTTCTAGTTAAAACCTTTTAACTTTCTTTTAGCAAAATTTTGTTTTATACCATTTTAAAACAATTTATATATTTTGCTAAAATTCATTTCCAAGTTTAGTTTTGTTAACTCATTAACCAAAACTTTGTGATTCTTTAATTATTAATAAAATTAATTTTCAAGCATGCAAGGCCTATATAAACTATAAAATAACAAAGCAACCCACAACAAGCAAAAACTGTAACAATGCCTCAATTCCTATGCATTTTCCCGGTGAGCCAACTCACGAAAAAACATGGTCAATTCAGGGACATAACCAAGAGACATAAACGACTCCCACTAAACTCGTCATCACCAAATGAAGCTTGGATGGACCACCTTCAAAACGCCATTCTCCATGACTCCCTTTTGGTTGCACCGTCTTCCATTTACAATTTTTGAAAAAAAAAGTATTCTATCCTATGCTATATTACAAATACATAAAGGATAGAAACGACACGTAGTCGCAAATACATTTACATAACATGAATGAAACGACATGTAAGTCGCGCAAATTGTTAGAAATCAATAATAAAATCGAATAGCAACCAAACATAACATTCACATGGGTCTTGAGAGACAATTGTTATCAGATTCATACAAACACAAATATTAACCGAAAACAAGGAATGCCAAAATCCTTGAAAGTCATATTTTGATAAAGATTGATTAAACATACATTTTTGGTACTTGAACAAAATCAATCTTTGTTTGCATGTTTCTATATCATCAAAATAAATTTGACAACACAAATATACAAACACAGTTTTATGTTTTGTAAGTATGGTTTTCATGCCAAAACCATCCAAACAACAACATGCAAGTGAATCAAAATATTTTGGGAAAACTTATTAAAAAAACAAAATTCTATATTCTTTGGAATAAAACAACTTTTTCTTTTATTTCACAAACACTAGTTTTGTAAAACAAGGTTTTCAAGACTTTAACTTACTAACCCCTCTCTTATTTATTTTCATGTCAAAAAAATCTTTGTATTTTTGGACCCATCACATAAAATCCTGAAATTTTAATTTTTATAAATTTCGGACCATGACATCCAAAAAAGAAAGATTTCAAGTTTTGAGGTTTAAAATTTGAAAAACAAAATTTGCAAGAAGGAAAAAGAGCTTAAAACTTAAAAAAGCCTTAGAATCACTTTGCATGTTCTTCACACATCTTTTCCCAAAAATGTGTACAAAACCATATAAAACCGATTTCTTAAAGAAAAAGATGATGAAAGTACTATAACCTTGTACAACTGGCTCTGATACCACTGTTGGAAGAACAAGATTTGTTAAACAAGAGCATGCAACGAAAGCAAAAACGATTAAAAAAAACTTCTTCTTCGAAGAGAGGATCCAATGTACAAAGGAAACTAGCAACAAAAGGAGGTAAAGATGAAACATACTCTTGAAGACTATGGAGGATCCAAGATAGAATCCCTCCATCAAGTGCACACCAAAAGCTCCAAGTTTTGCAAGATTAATTTTTCTTCTCCAAAGCTTATAGGAAAAAGAGCTTAAAACTTAAAAAAGCCTTAGAAATCACTTTGCATGTTCTTCACACATCTTTTCCCAAAAATGTGTACAAAACCATATAAAACCGATTTCTTAAAGAAAAAGATGATGAAAGTACTATAACCTTGTACAACTGGCTCTGATACCACTGTTGGAAGAAGAAGATTTGTTAAACAAGAACATGCAACGAAAGCAAAAACGATTAAAAAAAACTTCTTCTTCGAAGAGAGGATCCAATGTACAAAGGAAACTAGCAACAAAAGGAGGTAAAGATGAAACATACTCTTGAAGACTATGGAGGATCCAAGATAGAATCCCTCCATCAAGTGCACACCAAAAGCTCCAAGTTTTGCAAGATTAATTTTTCTTCTCCAAAGCTTTTATGAAAAAAAACTATTTTTCTCTTGCATTTAACACAGACACTTGTGTGTGTTTTGGCTGAAAAGTTAAAGGAGAGAAAGAGGATGGATCGGCTTTTCTTTTAAAATTGAGAAGGAGATGGAGTGTTGTCATAAATATAAGAGTAAATTACACTTTTGGTCCTTGTGGTTGCCATCCACTATAAATTTTGGTCCCTCTTTTAAACTAATTACAATTTTGGTCATTGTGGTTGCCATTCTGTTTCACTTTTGGTCCCTCCAACTAACTCCTGTTAAAAATTTATGTTAAGTAGGGGGCATATTGGTCCTTTTCATTTTACTTCATTTTCTTTTAAAAACAATAATGGATATATATATTAATTAAATATGTTTATTGATATATATATATATATATATATATATATATATATAGGATGCGTTTCATTTGGAAACCAATCATTTTGTGTAAACTATGGAAACCAATCCTAGCCAATCATTTTATAGATTTAAACATTTTTTTTCCAATTTCATAATTAATTTGAAGGGTATATTGGTCTATTTATAATTCTGATATATTATTATTTTATTAATATCCAAAAATTTAAGCATGGCAACCTCCACGTAATTAGGGATTAGATTGTTATATTCACAAAATATGGACGATTTGCTCTAGACGATTTTTCTTAATTATCTGGACGATTTTTCTTTTCTTTTTTGTGGTTATCTCCTTCCATAATCTACATCTCATCACCATCTTCATATCATCATCTTCATATCATCATCTCTTTCGCAGTAGTGCTAATCATCGTATAAAAATTACTCTTTTTTACTTCATCGTTTAATTGGAAATACTGGTTTCATTATGGATGATACCTACTCGATGAATAAGATATACGTTAAAGACGTTGTTGGGTCATCATCGGGTTTTCAGGCCGAAGAAAATTCAAATGTCAATGGACTAACCGGTGCTTCATCGGATTCTAATATTTCAGGGCGGAAATGCGGTGAATTAGCAAGGCATGATTCTTGTAATTGTCCTGAACGTTGATTTCGACTACTGTTGGGAAATTCAGAAATAATTGAGTATGGTTAATGCTGCTACAACAGAGTTACTACTGCCAGTACATCATGATTACTACTGCTAGTAGATTTTACTACTGCTAGTAGTTAGTACTGCTGGAGTTAGTACTGCTAGAACAAAGTTAATACTGCTGAGCATAGTTAGTACTGCTGAACTTAATACTGCTCAGAGTATTAATGCTGCTGAAGAATTAATGCTGCTTATGAGATGAAGATTATATGGCAAGGATGACAGCTGGATTGAAGATATTCATGGAAGCTTGGAGATAATGATGGAAGATTATACTGAAGATCTTTTATTATTTTGTAATTATCTTTTATCTTCAGTATATGTGTATAGAATAGTTTGTTTTTGAGTAGGAACAATAATTCTGAGTTTTAGCTTTCATAGAGAGAATCAACCTCAAGGTTAGAACCCTAATTCTAGAGAAGTAGAATTCGTATTGGTGAGTCTGTTCATCAATATTGAGGTTGTGTGTAAAAGCTTGTGACTTTCAATCATTCAATAAGAGTTTGCAAGTTGTTCATCAGATTTACTGTTTGTTTACTGTTTCATTGAATATAAAAGTGTTATTCCGCAAACTTATTTGATATTGTTTTCTGAGAGTTTATTCTTGTTTAGAATTAAGATCTTGACAAGTGGTATCAAAGCCTGTATTCTCAGAAATCTTATTCATCATGGAAAACGTTGTTGAATCAAACAGTACCCTGGTCTCAAAGGTCCCAATGCTTAGATCCAATGAATTCGACATGTGGAAGATTAGAATAAAGCAATACATTCTTCTCACTGATTACTCTATGTGGGACATCATTGAGAATGGCCCATCTGATGCAGGAAAGATTGGTGCAGATGGAAAGAGAACTCCACCAAAGACAGATGCAGAAAGAAAGACAAGGCAAACAGAGATGAAAGCCTTGAGCACTCTGCTCTTGGCCATTCCCAATGAATATCAACACCAATTCTGCAGTTGCACTGATGCACAGATGCTCTGGAATGCTCTAGAGAAGAGATTCTCAGGTACCAAAAGTACCAAGAGAAATCAGAAGGCTATATTGAAGCAACAATATGAGAACTTTATGTCAACCAAGAATGAGTCCATGACTCAAACTTTTGACAGGTTCAACAAGCTAATTGGTGAACTAGCTACTGTGGGAGTACAAATTGATCAAGATGATCTAAACAGGAAGTTCTTAAGGTCCCTGGGTGATGAATGGACCATGTATACTGTCTCTTTCAGACAGAATGATCAATTGGAAGAAAAGGAACTTGATGATCTATACAATGATCTAAGAGTTTTTGAATCTGAGGTAGAGGATAAGAAGAAGCCTTCTGGGTATGTTCACAATGCTGCAATCCTATCAACATCAATTGATTCTACTTCCAACCCTGAATCAGTTAGTGCTGCTAATGGAACAAATCAAGAGAAAGGCACTGAATCTGTGTTTGAAGCCTTTCTGTCTAGTCATGGAAATTCTTCTCTAATTAATGATGACTTGGAACAACTCCATCCAGATGATCTTGAAGAGATGGACATTAAATGGCAGATGGCCATGCTCTCTATGAGAGTAAAGAAGTTCATCAAGAGAACTGGGTAGAACAACTTCTCCCAAAGAAGAGAAGATGGAGCAGGTTTTGACAAGTCAAAGGTGGAATGTTATAAATGTCATCAAAAGGGACACTTTGCTAGGGAATGCAAAAGTGGAGTGTCTCACAACAACAACCACCAACAAGCACAGTCTGGAAGCTTCAATAATAACAGAAACTCTGCACAAACCCTAGTCTCTCAACAAGGTATGGGGTTTGATTGGAGTGATCAAGCAGAAGAGGCTATCCAAAACCAAGCTCTAATGGCAGAGGTGTCTGATCTCCCAACAGAGGTAACTTCTAATCTTTGTTCTCAAAATTGCATTAACACTGTTAAAAGGTACAGGGATCACAACCAGAACATGAGTGATGACCTTAAGAGATTAGAAAAGGACATAAAAGATTATGTGAGGATTGTTGAGAGGTTTGAAGATCAGATTAAGAGTTTTTAAGCCAATGAGCTTCAACATTCATATGACACAAACTACTGGAAGTGGGAGAAGAATGACCTAGAACTCCAACTGACCAAATCTAAAGAGGAGAGTGATAAGTTAAGAGGAGAGTTAGCTAAAGTCAAGTTAGATGTAGAAAAGTTTTCCAATGCTTCTAAAGCAATGGACTCTTTACTACAAACTCAGATTCATGATAAAATGAGAAGAGGAATAGGGTACAATACCACACCACCACCCTACAACAACAACTACATCCCTCCTAGTTCAGACTTGTTAGAGACAAAGGATAGGAAGGACCTACCTGAGGGAGCCACTGAGATAGATCCCTTAGATGAAGTAGTTGTTGAGGATAAAACTAAGAAAGAAACTGTCAAGAATAAGGACAACACTGTGAGTGGTGAGATTCCTATAGAAAACTACATAATTACCAATGAGGGATGTGGAAAGCATTGGGTCAAGTCCAATGAGATAAAGAAGACTGAGGGAAAGACCAAGAAGGTTCATTATAAGCAGACCACTGTTGTAAACCCTATCCCTTGTAAATAGTGTGCATGCAATAAATCTGAGCCCCAAAAACATGATAAACCAAGGGGAAATCAGAGAAACTGGAATAATCAGTGGGCACAAAAACAAGGGATTGATCTGAGTAAAATCAATAGACCAAAACCCTGTTTTATTTGTGGAAAGCTTAATCACATTGTCAAATACTGCTATTTCAATCCTATGAACCAAAGGCTGAATTTTCAGAGACCTACTCAAAAACCCTTTGGTTATAGGAAGAAAGAAAAGAACCATGTGGCTAAGAAAGTTGTTAAATCTAAAAGCCACATGAAGAAAAAGAATGTGGAAGACAGTGTCAAGATCTGGATACCTAAAAGCACTAAAGCTGTTAGTACTGCTACCACAAATAGTGCTGCTGACAGTGATAGTGCTGCTAGAAGCAATAATATTGCTACCAATGTTAGTGCTGCTAACATTGTTAGTACTTCTGCAAATGTTAATACTGCTAACTCTGTTAGTACTGCCAACAAGGTTAATACTGCCAAACATGTTAGTACTGCTAACTTTGTTAGTACTTCTAAAGATAGTGCTGCTTAAAGTATTAGTGCTTCTAGACCAATAATCTTGACAAAGTACTCAAATAATAAGTGTTCTGATTTTAAAAACCTCATCAAAAAGGAATGTAAGTATTTTGATGAGAAAGGGAGACCCAAGACCACTTTGGCTTGGGTTCCCAATCAATACTAATTGTCTAATCTTATGTGCAGGGAAACCAACAGCTCAAGAGGAAGAGCATCTGGCATGTTGATAGTGGTTGCTCTAGGCACATGATAGGGAACATGTCATGCCTCAAGAATTTCAAGAAAATTGATGGTGGACATGTTGCCTTTGGTAATACACCAGATGGAGGTAAGATAAGTGGTAAGGGGGATGTAACCAAAGGTAAAATGACCTTTGAAGATGTATTCTATGTTGAGCAGTTAAGGTACAACCTGTTAAGTGTATCACAGGTTTGTGACAAACAACATAGTATATTATTTACAGATTCTGAAAGTATTATCCTTGCTCCTGGATTCAAGGTAGTTGATGAAAAGATGATACTACCAAGAATCCCTAGAAAGGATAATGTATACTGTTTGGATATGGAAAGTGTTTCATCTGATTCATCCTTAAATTGTCTTGTGTCAAAAGCTTCTCTGGATGAATCATCACTTTGGCACAGAAGGATGTGTCACATGAACTTTAAAACAATAAATAAACTTGTTAAAAACAACCTTGTAAGAGGTTTGCCATCAAAAGTATATTCATGTGATGATTATTGTGTTGCTTGTCTCAAAGGCAAACAACACAAAACTTCTCATAAGTCCAAAGAGGTGAACACAATCTCTAATTCTCTTCATTTATTGCATATGCATCTGTTTGGCCCTACAAATGTTATGAGTATAGGTAAGAAATCATACTGCCTAGTTATTGTTGATGATTACTCTTGATTTACTTGGGTATATTTTCTAAGGACTAAGGATGAGACAAGTGGACTGATCAAATCCTTTATTCTAAGAATTGAAAACCAAACTAATCAAAAAGTAAAAGTCATTAGGTCAGACAATGGCACTGAATTTAAAAATATTGATCTAAACACCTTTTGTGAAGAAAAAGGAATTGAGAGACAATACAGTGCTCCTAGGACTCCACAACAAAATGGTGTTGCTGAGAGAAGGAATAGGACACTGATTGAGGCTGCTAGATCTCTGTTAGCTGATTCTAAACTCCCAATAAATTTCTGGGCAGAAGCAGTTAATACTGCTTGCTATGTCTAAAACAGAGTACTAGTAGTCAAGCCTAAGAACAAGACACCTTATGAGCTTTTTAATAAAAGAAAACCCTTTATTGGATTTTTCAAACCTTTTGGGTGTCCATGTACTATTCTCAATACTAAATCTCACTTGGGAAAGTTTGATAGCAAGGCAGATGATGGTTTCCTTGTTGGTTACTCATCTCAGAGCAAGGCTTACAGAGTTTTTAATACTTCTTCTAGAATAATTGAGGAAAGTGACAATGTCAAATGCAATGAGAACACACCAAATCCTATTGGGTCTGGTCCTCAGTGGCTGTTTGACATTGATTCACTAACTAAATCTTTTGGTTTCAGTAGTGATGATTATGCAGGTTCAGGAAGTGGAGGATCAGGGTACACACAAGTTCAAGACATTATTCCTCAGTCTGTGATCTTTCCTATGCCTACAAAAGAACCTGTTGAATTATGTGAAAAAGAAACTATAACTGAGCCAATACAGAGGGAAGAAGAAAGAAGAGAAGAGGAGTCTTCAGTGCATAAAGAGCTTGAGGTAGCTGAGGTGATCCCCTCAGCTGACTTAAATGATTCCAATCTAGAGGTGGGAATCCATGAAGAACCTAGTATTCAGACTAGAACTCAAAAGAATCATCCTCCAGAGCTGATCATAGGAGACATCTCTTCTCCTATGATAACAAGGAATCAAAGCAGACTTCAAGAGCTGCATGATCAACAATACACAGTACTTTCCTGCTTCCTATCCCAGATTGAGCCTAAGAAGGCCTATGATGCAATGAAAGACTCAAGTTGAATAGAAGCCATGCAAGAAGAGTTACTTCAATTCAAACTAGAGGATGTTTGGGACTTGGTGGACCTTCCAAAAGGTCATAGAGCTATTGGAACCAAGTGGATCTTCAGGAATAAAAAGGATGAGAGAGGAATTGTGATCAGGAACAAAGCAAGGCTTGTGGCTCAAGGGTACACTCAAGAAGAGGGCATAGATTATGATGAAGTATTTGCTCCAGTGGAAAGGGTAGAGGCAATTAGGATGTTCCTAGCCTATGCCTCATACATGAAGTTCAAGGTCTATCAAATAGATGTAAAGAGTGCCTTTCTATATGGTACAATTGATGAAGAAGTATATGTATGTCAGCCACCTGGTTTTGAAAATCCTACATATCCTGACAGAGTATACAAGCTGAAGAAAGCACTCTATGGTCTACATCAAGCCCTAAGAGCATGGTATGACACTCTTCTACCTATCTCTTGGAAAATGGGTTTGAAAGGGGCATAATTGACAAGACCCTTTTCATTAAAAGAAGTAAGAAGGACATCCTACTAGTTCAGATCTAGGTGGATGATATCATTTTTGGATCCACAAAAGATCAGATGTGTAGAGACTTTGAAGAGTTGATGCACAAGAGCTTTAAAATGAGTTAAATGGGTGAACTTAACTTCTTCCTTGGACTTCAGGTGAAACAGCAGACAGATGGAATCTTCATTAGTCAATCAAAATATGTGCAAGACATCCTGGATAAATATGGTTTAAAAGACTCAAAGCCAGCAAACACACCAATGGAAACTCACAAACATATCACTGATGATCTTGAGGGGGAGGATGTTGATGTCCATCTATAAAGATCAATGATTGGATCTCTAATGTATCTCACAGCCTCAAGACCATATATCATGTTTCCAGTATGTGTATGTGCCAGATTCTAAGTCAAGCCAAAACAATCACATCTTCAAGCTGTGAAGAGGATTTTCAGATACTTAAGAGGGCAACCTAGATTAGGTCTTTGGTATCCATATGAATCTTGATTCAACTTGATTGCATATTCAGATAGTGACTTGGGTGGTGCTAACATGGACAGAAAGTCTACTTCAGGGGGATGTCAACTTTTGGGTCCAAGACTAGTATCTTGGCAGTGCAAGAAACAAACCACAGTGTCCTTATCAACAATAGAAGCTGAGTATATTGTTGCTGCAAGTTGCTGCTCTCAGGTTCTATGGATTCAGAATCAGATGCTGGACTATGGGGTAACATTTCTTCACACTCCAATCTTTATTGACAATAGCAGTGCTATAAGCATTGTTAACAATCCAGTCAAGCACTCCAAAACAAAGAACATTGAGATCAGGTATCACTTTATCAGAGATTGCAATGAAAAGAAGCTCATTCAAGTTGCCAAAGTTCATACTGACAACCAGTTTGCAGATCTATTCACTAAAGCTTTTGATGTGGGTAGATTCACTTTATTGGTCTCAAGTGTGGGCATGATCAACTCTGAATGAGCTCATGTTGTTAAAAAAAGTGTTCCTATAACTGCTATTTTGGTTATTTGTGTACTGCTAATCATCTTTCACAGGAAGTTATTGCCTTGATCAGACCTTCATAAGCTTCAAAAAGAGTAAGTATAGTTAATACTGCCAGTACAGTTTTAATACTGCCAGTGCTCAGTTAATACTTCTAGTTAGTTAATACTGCTAGTGGTTAATACTGCTCTCAGTTAATACTGCTAGTTAGTTAATACTGCTCTCAGTTAATACTCCTAGTCAGCTAATACGACTATTAGTTAATACTTCTCTAGGTTAATACTGCTTATGTCCCATACACTATAAATACCCTTTGCCCGCCTAAAAGCTCATAACGACTCTTTGCATATTGTTCACTTTCTCTCTAACCCTTTTCTCTCAAGTACCAAGTATTTCAGGCAAGAACATTCAAGTTCAATGGCATCCATGGCATTCATCGACGAGCACAATGAAATCGCGATGCTACAAAAGCCAAAGCAAGCTGCAGGATTTCATCAGATTGTGGATTTTTTGAAGTCTAGCCACATTGCCCATGCTCTAACTGTGTCGCCAACAATATACATAGAGCATCAAAGGCAATGTTGGGCAAATGCCACCATAGTCACAGAGAATGGTGTGCAGATTCTGAAAACAAGGGTGTGTGACAAACCCTTGTCAGTTACTGAAGAGGTGATACACATCTGTCTACGTCTAGATGATGCTGAAGGTATTACTTCTCTTCCTAATGAGGACTTGTTCTCCAATTTATCAAGAATGGGGTATGGAGGCCAATTGGGTGGTTTTAAATTCTCAAAAGCAAAATTTTATACCCAATGGCGTTTTCTTGTTCATACCCTTATGCACTGCATTTCCAAAAAGACTACTAGATGGAGTGAGTTTAGCAGCACCATTGCTTATGCTTTGGTCTACTTGGCCACTGCCAGAAAGTACAATTTTTCTAGAATGATTTTCAGTGATCTTGTCTCAAACCTGGGAAGCAAAAAGAGCTTTTATATGTACCCCAGGTTTGTACAGGAAGTTATAACTCATGAATTGACGGATATGCCTTACTTTGATGAGGTATATGTACCCAAAATCCCTAAAGGTAAGGTCTTTTCAAACATGAAGAGATCCCCTTTGGACTCGGAAGGAGTTGACACCCCATTGTTCTCTACAATGATGGTGGTGTCCCACACTGAAGAAGGTATGGCAGCAGGGTCAAGGCCCTCATTAGACCATCCCACTGCTAGCCAATCCCAACCTTCCTACTCTATATCTATCCCACAGTCTCTAATTCATAAGCCAATTTCCCCTATCACCCAAACTTATACAAGGAAAAAGGTAAAGAAGGCTCCTTCCCTTCTTGTACCATCACCCACAGAGCCTTTAAGCCCTCTAAGGGAGAATTCTCCTTTAGAGAATATCTACAGGGAAACCACAGGGGTGTCTCCCAACCCCAAGGAGGTGCTCACTGAGGAGATGGTTGAGCATATGGGTGCTAAGGCTGCCACTACTCCTGCTAGCACATATGAGGCAAGTGGTAACATCAATAAGACCTTCCCCATGGCAACTTTGGGTGAGCAATCATCCAAAGGTCCCAGGTGCCAAGAACCCACGGGGGTGGAGAGTGCTTCTGTTAGGCAGAAGGCTCCAACTACAAAAAGATCCAATGATCCTTCAAAAGAAGGTAACACTTCTGGAGAAGGTGATGACAAATATAACTATTTTGAATTGATGGAAACCATGGGAAACATCAACATGGATGTGATCAAACAGGGCAAAGATATAGAAGAGTTGAAAATGATAGTTCTGTCACAACAAGAACAAATTGTCAACCTGAAGCAAATGGTGAAGAAATTGATTCTGCAAAAGAAGAAGAAACAATTTGTACTAAGAAGGAGGAAACCAGTGCCTGATGCTCCCAAAAAGGGGGAGTCAGAAGCAGATGTCAATATGGAAGATGCCAAAGCTAAGGGGGAGCAAGAGAAAGTTGAGTTTGAGGGGGAGCAAATAACTGCATAAAATGTTGTACAAGAAGCAATAACAGAATCAATAGCAGCAGAAACAGTTAATGCTGCTCAAGCAAATAAAGAAGCAGAAACTGTTAATGCTGCTAAACTGAAAGAAGCAGCAGAAATGGTGAAAGAAGTGTTAAGTGATCTTCAGAGCAGAAATTTGGAAGAACTTGAGACAACTGAAGCATTAATCAAAGCCAAGCATGATACTCCCAAGGTCACTTCAAAGGCCAAAGGAGTTGTCATCAAAGAAAATGTTGAAGTTGTCAAGAAAGTCAGTGTTGATAAAGCAAAAAGCAAGGACAAATGCAAAGCTAAGATGGTGGAATCTGATCAACCAATCAAAAAGCAAAGGTTGGTTGAGTCAGATGAAGCTTTGGCCAGAAAGATACAAGCAAATATTGAGCAAGAAGAAAGAGTCCAAGTTGAGAAAGACAGGGAAATGGCTAAGGCTTTAGCTGCAGAATTGAATAAAGCTTATCAACAAAGCCTGGAAACTGAAACAACTCAGAAGAAAGCTGCAACCCGTAAGAAGTCTGTGGTGGTCAAGAAAGCTGCAAAGAAGAGACAACCCTTAAAGACTTTCCTTGGTACTCAAGAGAGAAACAAGATGATAACTTTTCTCAAGGGTGCTGTAGGAGTCAGAAAGGAGAGGTTCTCCAAGATGACATTTGAGCAGATCAAAGAGCTATATAATTCTGAAATGGACAAGCTTCAAGGGAATGAAACTGCCAGGGTGGAGATGGAGAAGAGAATGAAAGAAAGCAATGATTTCATGCTAGAAAAACCTTTTCCAGATGAGCAAGAAACACCACCAAAGAAAGAAGTCACTATTGGTGAAAGTCTAAGGACTTTAAAAAGAACAAAGATGATGTCAAGGAGAAAGATAATCAAGAAGCCTAGAATAACTGAAGGAGAGGCTGAGAAGGTTGCTGAAGAATAAGGGGCACCTGAGCCATCTGAACAGAAAGAGCCTTCAAGCACTGATGATGTAAAGATGTACATGGTAGTGATAGACAAAGTGCCTGAACCAATTTCAGCTGAACCTGTTGGTGTTAAGCCTCCTGAAGTTATTCACTGGGATCCATTGATAGTGGATGGAAAGGAATACATCAGGCTCAAGAGGAAGGATGAAAAGTATGAGGTATTCAACACTTGGGCAAAGATTGTCAGAACATGCTCCAGGTCTAATATAGAAGAAATGTTTCAAATAGGGATGAAGTTGTATGCAGATCAGTTAAAAGCTCCAGGGATTTCAATTACAAAACTGGTGATGGAGTATCTGTGTATGATGTTCAAAACTGAAGAAGTGGAGCATGTGATAAGAAATGTGTTTCAAACAATCAACAATTAGACTCTATATGAAACTAGTGGAGTATATGCAGTGACTTTCGATAGAAATCACATAGAATACTTCCTAGTGGATAGATTATACAACCATAGCAGACTGAAGCTTCATGAAATGTTGAAGAAGAAGCTTGGATGTGTTGAAAACTCAGAAATGGCAAAGTATCTGATTCAGAGAATGATCAATCAAAGTTTGGGGCTAAATGTTGATACATGGATCTGAAGAATAGTATTTTGGGAGCATCTGAAGAACTTGACTTCTCTTCCTAAAAGTCAAGTTAGGGGGAGATTGTTGGGAAATTCAGAAATAATTGAGTATGGTTAATGCTGCTACAACAGAGTTACTACTGCCAGTACATCATGATTATTACTGCTAGTAGATTTTACTACTGCTAGTAGTTAGTACTGCTGGAGTTAGTACTGCTAGAACAAAGTTAATACTACTGAGCATAGTTAGTACTGCTGAACTTAATACTGCTCAGAGTATTAATGTTGCTGAAGAATTAATGCTGCTTATGAGGTGAAGATTATATGGCAAGGATGACAGCTGGATTGAAGATATTCATGGAAGCATGGAGATAATGATGGAAGATTATACTGAAGATCTTTTATTATTTTGTAATTATCTTTTATCTTCAGTATATGTGTATAGAATAGTTTGTTTTTGAGTAGGAACAATAATTCTGAGTTTTAGCTTTCATAGAGAGAATCAACCTCAAGGTTAGAACCCTAATTCTAGAGAAGTAGAATTCGTATTGGTGAGTCTGTTCATCAATATTGAGGTTGTGTGTAAAAGCTTGTGACTTTCAATCATTCAATAAGAGTTTGCAAGTTGTTCATCAGATTTACTGTTTGTTTACTGTTTCATTGAATATCAAAGTGTTATTCCGCAAACTTATTTGATATTGTTTTCTGAGAGTTTATTCTTGTTTAGAATTAAGATCCTGACAACTACGCGTTATGTGACATTTTTTCTGTTTTATTTAGTTCATTCAGTGTGGTTTTTTTTGTTTGTGGAACCATTATGAATATTGATTTTAGAAAACGGTGTTTTTTTTATAATAGAATGATTTTTATTTGAACTTGTTCATCTGTTGGTCGATGATGTAATGAAGAAGCTATGTGGATGCTAGTATAACACATGGGATATGATGTAATCATGTTTTGTACGTACACTTTTGGATATGGGTGGGAAGTGAGGGAGGGGTTCTAGTAGGGGATCACTATCCAGTTTCAAATGAAGTTTATTTAGTGATGTTATTTTGGTATTTTGGTATAACAATTCACCATGTTCATGTTTTTATATTAACAAAGGTCATATGATGTGATCCTATTTTTTAAATATTACGTAATCAAATTTGCAGAAATTAATTTGGTGATTCATGGATTCATTGATGGAACTTTCAATCATACTAGGCTCCTTTTAGATTAATGAGTAAATTTAGTGTGTTGATTCATGGATGCATTGTTTGAGCTTTCAGTCATATTAGGCTCCTGTTTGATTAATGAGTAAATTTGATGCGACCTGTTAACCATATGAACAAACTTGTTTTTTCAAAATAATATGTTATACTTGTAATGAATATGTAACAACCTGTTTTGATGTTGAATTTGTGTCTATATAATTACAGCTCTCAACTTAAAAAAAAAGGCAAGATGTAATCTTAATCATCTAGTTCGAAACCAATTTCTCCAACTTTAGTGTAATAGAATTAAACTTCAAACTTAAACACCAAATATTCAAGTAGCATTATAAAATTAAAAAAACTAATCCTGGGAAATCAGGATACATAAAGTATTATTGATGAAAGCAAAAGTTCTAATCTGAGTTGATGATTAACCTAAAACAACCTGATAAAGACGGAGCTTCGGTTTCTTATCGCAGTCACACATTTATTCTTTCAAAACGGCTATCTCTTGCCTGCCGAAGCATTTGACTTTTAATGTCGACATCCATTGAACTGAACGTTCCAACCTCTTTACTCATCGCATCTTTCTTCAAGTTATGGTTGTGCATGGTGATTTTCGACACACACTTCTTTCTGAGGTCATCTAGTTGGGTTTGTTGTTGTTGACCTTCATCTGCGAATCCCGTTTTCCAAGCACGTAGGTCTCCTATAAAATTTTCCATATGTCTCATAGTGAAAATACCATTGTCGTATGAGTTGTGAACAGTTTGCCATTCCATTTCCAACCTCTCTTGTTTAACCCCTTGTAGTAGGTTTGCAGATCCATGGTCTACGGTGACTAGATGGTTCACCACCATTCTTTGCTGTCACCAAGATAAAATTTGTTATTAAATAGTAATTAATGTTATTTCTATTGTGTAATGCACTTGACTATAGAAACTAATTACCAACACATCAGTAACGTAACCGTATATTCTCAATAAGAATTCTCCATGTGCCGGCCTCCACTTCCGGTTGTCAATGATTGTGATAGATGGTGTTTTCAGATTAAAAACATCCAGATAGTGGAATGACCCATCCATCATTGGGAAGAAAACCTACATATAATGAGTTTCATTAAATTTTTATAACGTACATTGCTTTACAAAATTTTTGTTCCACTCAATAAAACTTACCAAGTCACTGTCTTTCATGACTCTTGATTCATGTTATTACACAAATTGATTCATGATTCAGAAACAAAAAACAATTCATCCATATTCATGATTCAGAAAGAGAAACAAATCATCCACATTCATCCATTGCATCATGATTCAGAAATAGAAAAAAATCATCCATTGCATCATGATTCAGAAAAAATTCACCCATATTCATGATTCCTATATTCATGACTCATTATCCATATTCATGATTCCATATTTTATGACTCATTATCCATATTCATGATTCCCTAATGCATAACTCATTCTCCATATTAAAGATTCCAGTATGCATGATTCACTAATTTCCAAAACATGATTATAATATACTTTTCATATAAACCTAAACTTATAGTTTTCAAAAGGACTAAATGTAATTCCAGTCTCATTATCCCAAATCTTGATGATTGCAAGTGAAATAAAGATTACAGTTTGCAAAATAATTAATTGAACTTCCATATTCATGATGAATATTATTTCAAACACAATATTTGAATGACATTTCACATAAACCCACTCTTGTAGTTGGTAGAAAACTGTAATTCCATATTTTTTTAATTCCTGATTGGGAATTAGGCTTTTATTGTATCTGCATCACCAAATAGGCAACCAAAATACTGAACACATAACAAATAATGAAATAAATCATTCTTTTTAGGGTTTTACCGTGTGTTTTCGGGGTGTCTTTGGTGGTCGGGTCCTGTAATGGTTTTAGCTCCGGTATGTTCTCATCACCATGCTTCACATTTTTTGATTCCAGGGTGTCGTCTTCATCAAGCAGGACAGGATTGTCGGCAGTATTGGTGAACCTTGAGAAGGATGTCTTCATCCTTATTCTCTCACTCGGCCGGCGAACTGAATGAATCGGTTGACACCGTAGATGATTAATCAACAGATTCGAAAAACCTTGTTGTGAAGATGAATACGATAGTAACCTCTTTTTGGATGCATTTCGCTTTAATCAAAATCTCCTCCCTTTTCGATCGATGATGATTACTCAAACATAATTTTGGTTGTGATTCTTTTCCCAAATCCGTCTCAAGAATGAAGCCGATAAGTTAGGGATTTCAGAATCTCTAATTGAAGCGTGTTTTAGATTAGGAATCCCAAATTTTTGGTTTTCCCTGAATACCCCTGCGCGGGTTTTTTTTGTGAAAAAAATTCTATTTTTTCTACAAATTACAATAATTGCCATCCTTAAATCATAGTCGTGGATCTAATATTCCAAGGGTTGTGATTGGTTTCCATAGTTTACACAAAATGATTGGTTTCCAAATGAAACGCACCCTATATATATATATATACTATTCGTGTACCAGCGCGATGCAGCGAGGGTAAATCACGATTTTGAAGCAATAGTTTGGTTCTCGATTATGTTTCTTCGTCCATCTCAATTTTTTTCATGAGTTTGTATGGTTTATTTGCATGTCAACTAATAAATAAAACTGAAGATTAATATTGTTTATTAACAAAATATCTTGGAAAAATAATTAGATGCACCATTGAGTTTGCAAATCCATATACTGAGAAATCATTACGGATATTGAAATTCATGACTCAATACAACATAAATACAATTGTCTGTAAATAATGCAAATACGTATATCCAGAATGTGATATAGTTTCCATGAATCGCTCATCTGTAAACATGTCCTGCAAAAAATGCACAATGATTTTAATAGGTGACATTAATCAACAATAACAACCATGGGAGAACTTCACTAAAAATTGAAATAGACAAACATAGCACACAGAAAATTAACAAAACATACACAATCGAAAAAATAGAAAAAACAAAATTGTACAATGCCCAGATTGCTTAAATATACTAACAACAATAACGATAATAATTTTCAAATAAACCACAAGAATTTTTGCCAAAAATAGGACATCTGCCGAAAAGTCGCCTGAAAAGTCAATCATCGCTGCCCATTATTCCGGCAGCTGTATCCGGCGAAAAATCAATTTTTTGGTGGATTTTCCGACGGATTTGTCTGCCAGAAATGGTCTGTTAGTAGTGTGTCAAATGGAAGATTGCTTGTGTGTAAAATGAGTAGTCTCTTCAAAAAATGCAATAATTAAGATACATACCTCCTATCTATGTAACACCCTAAAAATAGGGATAACAAAAACTTTCCCGAAAGGGAGAAATGGTATATAAATTGCCTTAGCAAAAGCCTCCCAAAAATGAGGAAAATATATAAACATGTTTAATCACAGTTGTAATTGAACGGACAATAAACAACAACCAACTAATCTAATTTCTACAACTAGAAAAAAGATTACAAAAAGGGTGTCATCTATAAGCCCAAATGATTTCTCCAAAAAGTATGTCCAAGTGGATTTCCCCACGCTCTCACCCAAGCAACTACGCCTGCTTAGAAACGGCGCCACTAGAACATGAGATACACATCGACACCAAACAAGTGTTAGGCCAAATAGCCTAGTGAGTTGAACAAGTAATAGCATGATAAAGCATTTACAATTCTTATCAGCAGTTAACCCAATTTCATTTAAATGTGGAGTCAACGGGGGATACCCATAACACCAATCAAGTTCCACCCAAAGAGCCGATATACCTTGATGCTAACTACTATGAGTGACATCCGAAAGGCCCGACACATCTGAGGACTACAACCATGGCATTACCCCGAATGGCGGAGGTCTAGGCACATACCCACATGGTGGCACCCAACACTACATCCTCCTAGTGCATACTGACCTGGTTCGTCCAACATAATTTATTAATAGGCCTCAAGGCACAATATGACCAAGAATATTATCCATACCAACCATGGGTACAATATTACAAGCCATTTAATATGAAGTCTATAACAAGACCAATATAACCACAAATTTAACCATGTAGTTTTGACCCATAAAATGGAGTCCCAAAACAATATATCTTTCCATAACAAGATACTCAAACACATATTCCCATATCTCCAAGCATAACATAAATGAATATGGGCTCATAAAGAAATCCCCCAAATACTTGAGCATATACAATGAACATTTTAAGTAAGATACAAGATGATAACAAGTAATAGATTATGATGTGTATCCAGTTTTAATAAGGGATTAGTAAACTCACAATCTAGGTTTTTGACCAAAACCTAGAAAAGATGAAACCCTAGATGAAGATGAGACTTGAAGATGGGAGGCAACACTTGAGAACCCTAGAAAGCTTCCTTGAGGATAATAAATGCAAGAAGCCAAGATCCAACCACCAATGGATGAAGTATTTATGAGGGTTAGGGTTTTGGTGAGGGAGGAAACTAATTTCTTTGGAGCAAAATGGCCAAAATGAGAGAGAGATATGAAAGTTATGAGAGAAAATCGGATGGAAAAGGGGTTTTGGGGAGTGCAGGTCGCCCCGCGACTTGTGCCGCGACTTGTACCCGCGGCATAAGTCGCCCGCTTACTCAACCAAGTGAACTCCAGTGGGTTACACGGCTTGTGCCGTGACTTTCACCCGCGGCGTAAGTCGCGTAACTCTCTGCCAAACAAAGGTTGGTCTAAAACTTCCAAATCAACACCAAATAACCATTTTAAACAGAAATAGCAATTAAGCATATAATTTCTACTTTGATAAACGCATAAACATAAGATTAACAAAACCTTATACTTACCTGAAATTCCGGATGTTACAATCCTCCCCACCTAATTTGGATTTCGTCCCCGAAATCACATTTATACGAACAAATGAGGATATCACTTCTTCAAATCCTCTTCGGACTCCCATATGATATTAGCACCACGATGGTGCTTCCATTGGACCTTGACCATGACCACATCCTTATGCCGCAACTTCTTTACTTTCATTTCCAAAATCGCTTCCGGTTCTTCCACACAATGATTTCCATTATCAACTCGAATTTCCGTCAAAGGAATCACGCTTTCCTCTTCGGCTAGGCACTTTTACAAATAACAAACGTGAAAGGTAGGATGTATCCCTTCCATCTCTGGTGGTAAGTCCAACCGATAGGCTTGTAGACCAATCTTTTCCAAAATAACAAAGGGTCCAAGGGAACGAGGACTAAGCTTCCCGCGCTTCCCAAACCGAATAATTCCCTTCCATGGAGATAATTTCAACATCACCCGGTCGCCCACTTGGAAATCAACCGGTCTCCTCTTCTTATCCACATAACTTTTCTATCGGTCTTGGGCCGCCTTTAATCGTTCTCGAATTTCTTTCACTTTGCCTGCCATCTCTTGAATGATTTCCGGTCCCGCAAATTGCTTCTCGCCCGCCTCAAGCCAACAAGCTGGGGTTCGGCACTTCCGTCCGTATAACGCCTCGAACGGTGCCATTCCGATACTAGAATGGTAACTGTTAATATATGCAAACTCCACCAGGGTTAGATGTGAGTCCCAACTTCCGCCGAAATCTATGACAGACGATCTCAACATATCTTCGAGCGTCTGAATTGTTCTCTCGCTTTGACCATCTGTTTGGGGATGGTAGGTCGTGCTCAGATTCAATCTAGTGCCCAGTTCTTTCTGCAAACTAGCCCAAAAATTTGAGGTGAACTGACTGTCCCGATCCGACACGATAGATTGCGGAACTCCGTGCCTCGACACTACCTCATCGATATAAAGCTTAGCCAATTTCTCCATTGGCAAGGTCTCTTACATAGCAAGAAAATGCGCACTCTTGGTCAAACGATCCACGACCACCCATATAGTATCATGACCTCATAAGGTTTTTGGTAGCTTTGTCACAAAATCCATGGTGATGTTGTCCCACTTCCACTCGGGAATGGACAATGGTTGTAAGCTCCCGTACGGTCTTTGGTGTTCTGCCTTTACCTGCAGACAAGTGACACACCTCTCCACATAATTTGCCACATCCAGCTTCATCACCGACCACCAATAGTTCAACTTTAAATCCCTATACATCTTGGTGCTACCGGGATGTATAGAATATTTCGACTTATGCGCTTCTTCGAGAAGTAACTCCCGATTACCACCAAACCTTGGCACCCAAATTCGCCCTTGGAAGAGTTTAAGTCCTCGACCATCTTCCGTCAAAAGTCCACTTTGTTTCACCATGATCTCAGATTTGAGATTTTCTTCTTTGAGCGCTTCCAACTGACTTGCCTTGATGTTTTCCAAGAGACTCGATACCACCTCGATTCTCGTGAGGGATATCTTAACATTACCATCATGGTTCCTTTGGCTCAACGCATCCGCCACCACGTTAGCCTTACCAGGATGGTAGAGTAGATCACAATCGTAGTCCTTTAGCAAATCAAGCCACCTTCTTTGTCGTATATTGAGTTCCTTTTGATCGAATATGTACTTGAGACTCTTGTGATCGGTAAAAAGAGTACATTTTGTTCTGTAAAAATAGTGCCGCCATAACTTCAATGCAAATACCACCGCCGCCAATTCCAAGTCATGAGTCGGGTAATTCTTCTCGTGATCCTTTAGTTGGCGTGACGCATAAGCTATCACCTTTCCCCGTTGCATCAACACACACCCGAGACCCATCTTGGAAGCATCACTATATATAACGAAGTCATCCGATCCATCGGCCAAGGACAGAATAGGAGCTTCACATAACTTCTTCTTGAGCGTCTGAAAGGCTTGCTCCTGCACGTCAGTCCAAAGAAAATTGACATTCTTTCTTGTGAGGGATGTGAGTGGCGAAGCTATCTTAGAGAAATCTTGAATAAAGCGTCGATAGTAGCCCGCCAAACCTAAGAAACTCCGGATTTCCGTCGGACTCGTTGGCGGTTCCCAACTCATCATCGCCTCTATCTTCGTTGGGTCCACCTTCACCCCGTCTTCTGACACTACGTGGCCTAAGAATTGAACTTCTTTGAGCCAAAACTCGCACTTTGACAACTTCGCATACAACTTCTCTTTTTGAAGAATTTCTAACACTTCACGTAAGTGTTTCTCATGGTCAACCTCGTCTTTTGAGTAGATTAAGATGTCGTCAATGAATACAATCATGAACTTGTCTAAGAATAGCCGACACACGCGGTTCATTAAATCCATGAATATGGCCAGAACATTGGTCAAGCCAAAGGGCATCACGAAGAACTCGTAATGACCATATCTCGTCCGAAAAGCTGTTTTCGGTATATCTTCCTTCTTCACTTTGACTTGATGATAACCGGATCTAAGATCGATCTTTGAAAAGCATATCGCGCCTTGCAATTGATCGAAGAGATCATCGATGTGTGGTAGAGGGTACTTGTTCTTCACCGTGACCTTATTCAATTCTCGATAGTCGATGCACATCCGCATGGACCCATTCTTCTTCTTTACAAATAAGACCGGAGCTCCCCAAGGCGACGAACTCGGTCGGATGAACCTTTTCTCAAGAAGATCTTGAAGTTGCATCATCATTTCCCGCATTTCTGTTGGATCCAAAAAGTAGGGTGTACGAGATATCGGAGCCGCTCCCGGAGTGAGGTCGATTTGGAACTCCACTTGGCGTTCCGGCGGTAACCCTGGTAAATCTTCCGAGAAGACTTCCGGGAAGACATCCGGGAAGTCTTGCACAATCTTCACGTCCCCTACAGACTTCTTTTCTTTCATCACGTCCACTACGTAAGCCAGATACGAAAGGCAACCTTTCGCTAGTAACTTACGAGCCTTAAGGGAGGAGATGATAGGGTTTCTTCTCTTCCCTTTTTCCCCGTAGATGGTGACCACGCCGTCACCCGGCAAAGGCACTTGGATCATCTTTTTGGAGCAAAAGATGTCAGCCTTATGCCTCGTTAACCAGTCCATGCCTATGACTACGTCGGAACCCCCTATAGTCATAGGTAACAAATCTACATCGAAGGAACTCCCATCGATCTCTAGAGTGCAATCACTAAAACAATCTCGAATGACCACTTGATCTCCATTAGCTACCTCTACTACTAGTGCATCGGGAAGTACACTACTAGGGATGACAAATTGATTACATAAATTTACCGATACGAAAGAACACGTAGCACCCGAATCAAACAACACACGAGCGGGCAAGGAGTTTACTAGAAACGTACCCGAAACAACATCGGCGGTCTCCTTCGCCTCCTCGGTAGTCATTTGGAATGCTCGGCTTGGCACTCTCGACGGTTTCTCGACCTGCGCCGTTGATCCAAAAGAATTTCTTCGGTTTCCGCCCACAAGCTTTGGGCAATTCTTCTTCATGTGCCCCGGTTCCCGACACTCAAAACAAATCGTACCTCGGATAGGGCAATCCCGAATCGCATGGACCTTCTTGCCGCACTTGGCACACTCAACAGAACCCGAGTAAGGTTTTGGGTCGCATGGGCCAGAGTGCTTGGTTTGCACTTGTGGCACCACCGCCACTCACGACAACTGTCACCAATTCTCCCTCCCACGAATGGCTTAGATTGACGAATGGGCCTAGACGACCCTTCCCACTTCCTCTTCTCTCCCACTACAATTATCTCATCCTTCTCTGCCTCAAAATCATCTTCTATCAAAAATGACTCCTCAATCACATCATGAAGGGTCAATCCTCTAGCGATTCTCACTGCCATCTTCATCCTGGCTGGCAACCCATGCTGGTATGCCTTGATCTTAGCTCTCTCATCAGGGATGAGATGTCCCACCAAGTTCAACTTCTCCAAGAAAAGCTTGGAGTAATCAGTAATGGACAGAGCCCCTTTCTTCAGATTCTTGAACTCTTCTTCCAGCTTGTCCAACGACCGCTCGCTGCAGTACTTATCCATGATCTTTCGTTTGAAAATCGGCCAAGTTAACTTGGCCAAAACTTCCGGAGTAAGGGCGGACCGTGTGAGATTCCACCAAATCAAGGCCTCACCCCTTAAAAGTTGGGAAGCGAACTTCACCCGCTGCGAGACATCGCATTCACTAGATTCGAAAGCCATCTCGACTTCCTTCAGCCAATACATACAAACGACTGGATTCGCTGAGCCCGAAAACTCCTTTGGGTTGCACCCCAGAAAAGCTTTATAGGTGCATCCTTTGACCTTCCCTTATTTCCGTTATCGGTTTGCTCCTCAGTTAACACAATGGCCGGTCCACCACCCGATCCCATAACGATATTCACGGCCATCGTCTCGGGTTGGCGGTTACTGGCATCTCGATCTTCCAGAATCTTCATAAAGAACTCTTGTTGTTGAGCCATGGTCGAGTTCATGGCCAACATCATGCTCTCTCTGATTCTTTCCTCCATCGTCACCTCCTCCAAGATAACATTGTTAGCTGCAAAGTTGGTGCGTGGGATCTGTTCGGGTCCTCCTCCCAAGAGATTGGGCATGGGAGGTACCACGGAGGTATCGACCACATGAGGTTGGTCAGCAGTAGAGTCCACTTATACGTAGCCCTCTGGCGTAATCGGTAACCTGCTCCGAGTGTTTACCATCACTATCTGCCAAACATGATCGAGAAAATAGATTGAGAAGAGACTAAGTGAGTTGAACTCATTGTAAGTACTAATACACACTTCAATTATCATAATAACGGAATTTGCAAGCATACTTACGTAACAATATATTTATAATAGCAGTAGCTAAGTGAAATTATGAACAAATCATACACCAGGATTCTTGTTACCACAATTACGACTCTTAATTTGCATAATTCCATATGTACTAACACTCTCCCCACCTAGGATTTCTACCCCAAGTGGACAGTGAAGCAGTAAAGTCTAAAGCTTAAGTCTAGATATGCTAAAACAATACCTAGTTCACTTAAACTAAAGCTCTGATACCAACTTGTAACACCCTAAAAATAGGGATAACAAAAACTTTCCCGAAAGGGAGAAATGGTATATAAATTGCCTTAGCAAGAGCCTCCCAAAAATGGAGAAAAATATATAAACATGTTTAATCACAGTTGTAATTGAACGGACAATAAACAACAACCAACTAATCTAATTTCTACAACTAGAAAAGAGATTACAAAAAGGGTGTCTTCTATAAGCCCAAATGATTTCTCCAAAAAGTATGTCCAAGTACATTTCCCCACGCTCTCACCCAAGCAACTACGCCTGCTTAGAAACGGCGCCACTAGAACCTGAGATACACATCGACACCAAACAAGTGTTAGGCCAAATAGCCTAGTGAGTTGAACAAGTAATATCATGATAAAGCATTTACAATTTTATCAGCAGTAAACCCAATTTCATTTAAATGTGGAGTCAACGGGGGATACCCATAGCACCAATCAAGTTCCACCTAAAGAGCCGATATACCTTGATGCCAACTACTATGAGTGACATCCGAAAGGCCCGACACATCCGAGAACTACAACCATGGCATTACCCGAATGGTGGAGGTCTAGGCACATACCCACATGGTGGCACCCAAGACTACATCCTCCTAGTGTCTACTGACTTGGTTCGTCCAACATAATTTATTAATAGGCCTCAAGGCACAATATGACCAAGAATATTATCCATACCAACCATGGGTACAATATTACAAGCCATTTAATATGAAGTCTATAACAAGACCAATATAACCACAAATTTAACCATGTAGTTTTGACTCATAAAATGGAGTCCCGAAACAATATATCATTTCCATAACAAGATACTCATACACATATCCCCATATCTCCAAGCATAACATAAATGAATATGGACTCATAAAGAAATCCCCCAAATACTTGAGCATATACAATGAACATTTCAAGTAGGATGCAAGATGATAACAAGTAATAGATTATGATGTGTATCCAGTTTTATTAAAGGATTAGTAAACTCACAATCTAGGTTTTTGACCAAAACCTAGAAAAGATGAAACCCTAGATGAAGATGAGACTTGAAGATGGGAGGCAACACTTGAGAACCCTAGAAAGCTTCCTTGAGGATAATAAATGGAAGAAGCCAAGATCCAACCACCAATGGATGAAGTATTTATGAGGGTTAGGGTTTTGGTGAGGGAGGAAACTGATTTATTGGGAGCAAAATCGCCAAAATGAGAGAGAGATATGAAAGTTATGAGAGAAAATCGGATGGAAAAGGGGTTTTGGGGAGTGCAGGTCGCCCCGCGACTTGTGTCGCGACTTGCACCCGCGGCATAAGTCGCCCGCTTACTCAACCAAGTGAACTCCAGTGGGTTACGCGGCTTGTGCCGCGACTTTCACCCGCGACGTAAGTCGCGTAACTCACTTCCAAACAAAGGCTGGTCTAAAACTTCCAAATCAACACCAAATAATCATTTTAAACAGAAATAGCAATTAAGCATATAATTTCTACTTTGATAAACGCATAAACATAAGATTAACAAAACCTTATACTTACTTGAAATTCTGGATGTTACAATCTAGTTCCATGTTCTTTCCTCTCTCCACATAATATCTGAAAATCTAGAATATATTCAAAAGATATAGATAGTATTTTAAGGTAGTATAGATATAGATAGGAGAGGGGCCCTTCCTCTGCAAAGCCAAGTGAAACAATTCATGGGTCTCTTTGATGATGGTGACAACTCAAAGTATGGCCATAGCCTATGGTGCTCATAATACCACCTACCTACACCAACGCTCCTTTTTTTTGTTTTTGCATTTGCTTTTGCTTCCCTCACTCTCCAACAGACCACCATACTCAACTCTTCTACCCAATCAACAAAAATTATAAAAATATATAAAAAAATCTTCATAAATAGGTGAAAAGGCAAAAGAATGATAAATACCAACAAAAATCAACTTATAACGACTCCCATTCTTGAAACCAGTTATGCATAAGGTTTCAATGAACACCGAAAAAAAGAAGAGAAAAACTAATAATTTCTATTAGGTACAGAATCGGATTACCTGAAGATAACAACATAGAATATAAATTACCTCATGACCATTGCTTAGTATGTACAAAAGAAGGTACAAATCTCTTTTGATGTTTGGAGAGAGAAAAATCAAACCACCCACTTGTGGCTTTTGTTCATGCAAGCAAATGAGAAGTCTGAAGAGTCGAAATAGCAATGTTGTCGAACACTTGGACTGGACTGTATAAAACATGGAAAATGGAATAAATGGAAGAACATGTGGACCATAATAAATATCGAGAAGATTCCGAGCATCCATAACAGAAATGATCAACTCTTCAAATTATAATAAAATCAACGACAATACTTTCCCATTTTAGGTTATAGTACGTGTTAAATGAAATCTTTTAAGATAGTAATCAGGTTCCTTTTGTAAATGAAAATTAAGAAATCATATGGATTTAGAAATCGAAATGTGACTAAAATAGCAATATTTGAGTGTTGATAGTTAAGAGAGGAATTGAGGTAATTACCTGAGTCATGTTGGGAGCAAACACCATAAAATATTTTGAGCATTCATTTTGACAACATCTGCCATTAAATTGATGGCAAAGCCGAGGACGCTCCTCTTCCATGTTGTAATGCATTACCTGCATTGGGTCAAAGAATCAAGATCGCCCGTAGGCCGTAAGAAGCTTAAACCATGGCTGCATTTCCAAACAAAATAATCGCTTCAAACATAATAATTTATTTTGCATAATAGAGATTTCATCAACTAAATTAAATGAACTTTAAAATATTCTCTTAACACATCAAAACCACAAGACATATCACCATTTGGCCTTTATTTCTCCAAATTTTCAGGTTGGAATTTGAAGAGTGGTACCCTTGTGTCTATCATCTCAAATAAAGATGGGCAAAAGTAACCAAGGCCTTCATAACTGGTTAACTGTAATCGGGACTGAATTTTGGTAGTGATAGCTCCTCAAAACCAAAAGAAGAACCGCAACATTAATTTGCAAAAAAAGTTACATAGAACAAAATACAATTAGCCACATACATAAATACATGTTGTAAATACATTAAAATAATCACCTGGTTTATTTATGTGATAATTTAACCACAATTATGTGTTTAAATGTTGCTTAAAATGGGACCA
This sequence comes from Arctium minus, assembly GCA_954870635.1. NCBI lineage: Eukaryota > Viridiplantae > Streptophyta > Magnoliopsida > Asterales > Asteraceae > Arctium > Arctium minus. The sequence continues at coordinate 67,327,077 of OX941092.1, read as the reverse complement.
CATGTTTAAAAGTGAATCAGAACTCCTTCAGAAAGAGGACTTACAGTGTGACCAACTTGCACATCGATTCCCATCTAAAGTCAACACCTACAGCTCACAATTGAATGGTTGTGTAATGTAATTTGCAAACATCTTATAAGACAACATGACAATACTCACCAAATTACATCAGAAGGTACCATCAATGGCTGCCAATAACAAATTATCATTAATAAAAAACTATTAATATCAAGTGAAACAAAAAAGTTATTCCAAAATACACAAATAAACACCATAAACACACAATAAACACACAATTCAGAGCACCAAAAAGTCCAGAAACAAAAAATGGGTGGACTTGGAAGGAAGAATACATGTGTTTCTTCTTGTTTCCTTTTGGGTTCTTCATCTTGTGTCTCTCCTCACTAATCACACTCTTATCCTTTTTCACTCTCTAGATTCAAAAACTTTTCTTCAACAATGAATTAACTTCGAAGATATTCACCCCATGGTCCTGAAAAGTGGTTCCATATCCCAAATCAGAAAAACTGAAACCAATTACTAACTAACAATGAAAGATAAACAGTATTTAAGAATCGTCACTAAAAATCTACACTTACCAAGCACAATCCTATACTAACAGAGCTACAAAAAATAGATCAACATACCGCATAAACAGATTCTAAATATAAATTAAGAAAAAAAAACTCAACGAAACTTTTAAAGGAATAAAGAATGGTAGTGAAGGTACCTTGGGGCCATTCATGTTTCACACAGAAAATTAGAAACCCATTATTATCTTTCAATGATGAGAGTGTTCCTATTTGAAATTTGAAATCTTGAAATCAGTAGAGCGGGAGAGAGAAATACTGCTGAAAGAAGTACTCGTTAGCAAGGAAAAGGAAAGAAAAAGAAGTCTGGTAAGAAAGTCAGGTGTCAACGGTTCATCCATCATTGGCGGTGGTTTTGAATGTTCTCTTGGGAAATTAGAAGAAAGCGTATGAAGAAAGCATAGGTATGGGTATGGCTCTGAGAAAGCATATTGGAAAGCATGGGTTGTAGAATGTACTTTAGATATGGGACTGGTTTTAAAATCTTTTTCATCAAAGACTTGTAAGTTATGCTTTATGAGTTGTCTTTAAGAGTTTTTTTGAATTTCATGCTTAATTTGGTAGTACTTTGTGCTTTAAGATTTGTATTTAAGACATTTGGTGTAAATGCATATTAAGGTAGTATATATATATATATATCAATATATTATATATCACTATAATATAGTATATAAACATCATATACATTTCTACGTCCCTATACCTCATCACCAGTTCACCACCATCATTGCATCATCTTCTTCACAAACTGTAACACTCTAAAATTTAGGCGGAAATAAAATTCAAAATTTTGGCAATATAACGTTTGAAATTAGGGAAAACCTGCCACCTTAAAATGGGGAATAAGTTTAAGCCTGTGAAGTAAGGTGAAACAGTACTAAATCCAAGTGTATCATCCCAAACGGGGTATAAGGTAAGGCATTTACAAACCCAAATAAATGAAGCATAAGACGACAACCTACTAATCTAAAATTAGTTAACTAGATTATGGTTGGGTGTCGCTATCCTTCCAAAATGTGTATCTTCAAAATCAATGTATGTTGGTCACTATGTTTCCTCAAAAAGACCACTCCCGACCCCAAGGTCGTTCCCTCAGTCCCGGCGTGCCCCACCGCTATGATAGCCTGTCAAACACGACAACAAAGAACAAGTGTTAGGGTAAATCCTAGTGAGAATAAGTCAAATAAGAATAGGAATACTAAACCCATTCGGAGTCACGCGGAGAATATAGCCGTGAGCAAAAACCAATAAATCAAATAAACCATTAGTGATTAAACATGGTACAAATAACACCAATCAAATAGTGAGCTCACCTCCTCTAAGTCTATTACTCGAAAACATCAAGTCAACCCCTCTAGGTCTATTCTTGAGAGTTCCAAAACGGGGAACTCTAGCACAAGGGAATTACACCTTACTGCCCATGAGACGTTGCCCGACCGTATAGGTCCGCACCTTACTTATCATGGTGACCCGATGCCTATTCCGTGCCAAGTGGTGAACCTAATGTGCAAAACGGGGACATAGGAACACCGTGCCTATAGATCCATTACACTTAAGACCAAAAACCAAAACATGCTAGCATATACAATACTCATATTAAATCATTTATGTAAGTAGATCGCATGTATAGGGTACCAACATAAGATCTGGACTCCCATCAATGAGGAGACTTAGAGTTATAATCCAACAACAATATACCAAATACATTCCATTTTAAACGTCATGATTATGATTAGTTAACCCAATACTTGCATTTCCCAAACCCTAATTTCTCCACTTTGGGTTCACCAAAATCCCATGGGGAAGAAGGTTGAGATTTGTAAAGGTAGAAAACATAAGAGCTTAGAAATCTTATTTTTGAAATGCAAACCTCATCATTATTGTTTAAGATACAAAAACTCAATGTTCCCAAGAAGGTCTTGTACTTGATTCATCATTTCTTGCATCTCGGTAGGAGCCGATTCGGAATTCCACTAAGCTATCAGGTGGCAAACCGGGCAAGACTTCCGGAAACACATCGGGAAACTCACGCACCACCCTAACATCTTCTAGTTTCCGTTTCTCCAGTTTAGTGTCGATAGCATAAGCCAAGAAGGATGAGCATCCTTTCGCCAAACATTTCTGAGCTTTGATCATAGAGATGATCACCACTTCGCCTTTCCTTCTTTTGCCGTAGATTATTGTCGCATCTCCGTTTGCCACGGGTAATCGGATCATCTTCTTGGAACACACAATTTCTGCTTGGTTCTCCAATAGCCAGTCCATACCCACAACCACATCGAACCGACCAATTTGCATAGGCAACAGGTTTATGGGGAATTTCTTTCCTTCAAACTCAAGGGTGCAACCTCTAAGGACATTTCGGATTAATACCTGACCCCCATTTGCTATTTCTACAACTAAAGCATCTTCTAGATCACTCATAGGCATAGCAAGCTTTTGACAGAAAATATCGGATATAAACGAGTAGCTAGCACCCGAGTCAGATAATACACGTGTAGGTGCGGAGTTTAGAAGAAACGTACCCGACACCACATCGGTCGAAGCCTTAGCCTCTTCTATTGTCATCTGAAAAGCTCTTCCGGCCGCCCGCGGGGGTTCCATCTTCTTCCCGCCATTTCCTCCGGTGTTAAGCTTCGGGCATTCCGCCCTCACGTGCCCCTGTTCCTTGCACTCAAAACATATTTGCCCCTTAATAGGGCAATCTCGAAACGTATGACCCGCCTTTCCACATTTGTAGCACGTTCCAGGAACAAAGTTGCATGGACCGAAATGTTTGCTTCGGCATTTAGAGCACCATTTGGCATCATGCCTAGGATCAGCTCCACATTGATTACTGTTGGCGTATCTAGGCTTCTTTGAGGGCATAGAGCTACCCTCCCATCTTCTCTTCTCAATCTGACGACTGCCTTCTTCCTTGCCAAGGTTGTAGGCGTCTTCCATAAGTTGTGCCTCCTCTATCGCCTCTCGAAGAGTGGAGGCTTTCGACACATGCACCATCGACATCATTTCCGATGGAAGGCCCTTGATGTAAGCCTTAATCTTGTCTTTCTCTGTCGGGACTAGGTGTCCCACAAAACCCAATTTGTCCATGAAGAGTCGATTGTACTCCTTCACAGACATATTACCTTTCTTCAAACTTTAGAACTCTTCTTTGATTCTATCCCTTGACCTCTCATTACAGTACTCCTCTAGCAGTTTCTCTTTGAATGTTGCCCAAGGAAGTCGATCCAAAACAGTCGTCTCAACTGAAGCAGAGTACACATCCCACCAAGTGAGAGTCGTACCCTTTAACATACGGGAACCAAAAATCACTTTCTGACCTTCTCCGCATTCACTAGAGCGGAAAGCCTGCTCCATCTCCCGAATCCAACTCATGCAGTCCATGGGGTTATCAGATCCCTTAAATTCCGACGGTCGGCAACCAAGAAAAGCTTTGAATGTGCACGTTTTTGTCGCTAGCCCGACTCCCGGGGTTGTGACTGCATCAGTGTGGACCCCAGGTCCGGTGCCCCCGGATCCCGCCACTTAAACTAAAGCTCTGATACCAACTTGTAACACTCTAAAATTTAGGCGGAAATAAAATTCAAAATTTCGGCAATATAACGTTTGAAATTAGGGAAAACCTGCCACCCTAAAATGGGGAATAAGATTAAGCCTGTGAAGTAAGGTGAAACAGTACTAAATCCAAGTGTATCATCCCAAACGGAGTATAAGGTAAGGCATTTACAACCCCAAATAAATGAAGCATAAGACGACAACCTACTAATCTAAAATTAGTTAACTAGATTATGGTTGGGTGTCTATATCCTTCCAAAATGTGTATCTTCAAAATCAATGTATGTTGGTCACTATGTTTCCTCAAAAAGACCACTCACGATCCCAAGGTTGTTCCCTCAGTCCCGGCGTGCCCCACCGCTATGATAGCCTGTCAAACACGACAACAAAGAACAAGTGTTAGGCTAAAGCCTAGTGAGAATAAGTCAAATAAGAATAGGAATACTAAACCCATTCAGATTCACGCGGAGAATATAGTCGTGAGCTAAAACCAATAAATCAAATAAACCATTAGTGATTAAACATGGTACAAATAACACCAATCACATAGTGAGCTCAACTCCTCTAAGTCTATTGCTCGAAAACATCAAGTCAACCCCTCTAGGTCTATTCTTGAGAGTTCCAAAACGGGGAACTCTAGCACAAGGGAATTACACCTTACTGCCCATGAGACGTTGCCCGACCGTATAGGTCCATACCTTACTTATCATGGTGACCCGATGCCTATTCCGTGCCAAGTGGTGAACCTAATGTCAAAAACGGGGACATAGGAACACCGTGCCTATGGATCCATTGCACTTAAGACCAAAAACCAAAACATGCTAGCACATACAATACTCATATTAAATCATGTATGTAAGTAGATCGCATGTATAGGGTACCAACATAAGATCTTGACTCCCATCAATGACGAGACTTAGAGTGATAATCCAACAACAATATAGCGAATACATTCCATTTTAAACGTCATGATTATGATTAGTTAACCCAATACTTGCATTTCCCAAACCCTAATTTCTTCACTTTGGGTTCACCAAAATCCAGTGGGGAAGAAGGTTGAGATTTGTAAAAGTAGAAAACATAAGAGCTTAGAAATCTTATTTTTGAAATGCAAAGCTCAACATTATTGTTTAACATACAAAAACCTAATGTTCCCAATACATACTTGTAGGTCAAAATTACACATATATCCCCATGTATGGATAGAAAGCATAAAAATAATTATAACTAGTAAACCTTAACAAATATGTGAGTTTAAAGGTAGGAGGACTCACATTGTAAGGGTTATTTACAAACCCTAGATGATGATGCTTGGAAGAGAAGGAGAGGGAACACTAGAACTTGAAACACAACCTTTCAAACACAACCACCGACCTAAATCAAACCCAACAAACAAAGATGAGGATCCTTTCCACAAGTAATCAATGAAGTAAGATGAAAACCCTACCTTCAAGACTTCCAAAATCGCATTCAATGAGCTCCCCACAAAGACAAATGGAATAAAAACAGGTTGGAGAGCATTTAAGGGCCTGGAACCCCTCGGCGACATTGCCTCGCGACTATGACAATGCTATAGTCGCTTGGTCACAGTCGCCCGCGTCCAAGGACCCACAGTACCGACCTGGCGACAATGACATGCGACAGTGACACATGTCATAGTCTCCGGATCCACTCCCCCTACGGTACACTGCTCGCGACTTTGCCCCGCGATAGTGACCTCTGTCACAGTCGCGGGCATTGTCGCCCCAGGCTTGCCCAAGCCTATTTTCACCCCAAATCAATTCCGAAAACACACGTCTCCCTCGCTAGGTTCGATAACAAGATTTATGATCAAATTAGCGACATACCGGAATTATGGGTGTTACACAAACGGCGCCGTTCCCGTCTCCCATCGTCATCAAAGCTTGCACCACAAGTGCCCTTTCTGTTTCCCCTCCCCCGATAAGAATCATCACTACAAATCTCATCGGACCCAACACAGAGACCAAACCCTCGTCGAACATGGAAACCATGAATCTCAATAACTCCTCCATCCCCTTTTCTAATCTCCATCTCAGATCTAGTCCGGATAACACCTCCTTCGCGGCATCTCTCTCTCTCCCAACGTAAACACCTCAATTCGTCGGTTTCGTCTCAAAACCACCTTCATCTTAGATTTGGGTTTGAATCGATAAATGCTTTCATTTTATTTAGGGTTTGATTAAAATAAATATTTGGGTTTTCATTTAGGGTTTTGATTTAGTTTTTTACATGAGTTTCAATTTAGGGATTTGATTTAAATTTTGAATATTTGATGTAGTATCTGATTACTTTGTGTTTGATGTAGTTTTGGATTTTTAGTTTGTTTTGAATTTGGATTGTGATCGGTGGTTAGATGCATTGAAAAAAGATTGATAAATTTGTGTTCTTGAGTTCGTGAATCCACATGGTTGACGCCCCTCAATATTTCCTTTCTATTTCGACTTGAAATGACTTCAAATATGTCATAAAAGTTGTTAATGGTAGATTAGTTTTTTGTCCAGCTTTTACTCCCAAACTTGAATGAAAGCCAGAGAAACGGAAGTTTCATGGACAATGATTTAGATTTGATATGTTTTGATTTGAGGTTTTTTATTCTGGAATATGAGTTTGATTTAGTTTCATGACCATCAATATCGATTTTTTTGGTATGAACATATGGTTTGATTTTGATTTTTTGTTTTGATTTTTTTGTTTTGGATTCATGGTTGAGATGCTTTGCCGGAGAAGATAGCCGGAGGGGTTCATCGGAAAGAAAAAGTAGTTTGAATTGGTTTGGGGTGCATAAAATCAAAGAAATATTAAAAAGACGAAAATACCCCCTGAGATAACAGATCTATTTAACAGAAGTTAGTATGAGGGACCAAAAGTGAAACGAAATGGCAACCATAATGATCAAAACCGTAATTAGTTTAAAAGAGGAATCAAAGTTGATACCGAGTGACAACCACAGGGACCAAAAGTGTAATTTACTCTAAATATAATTAATGACATGTTACTTTTGTGTCTAACAAACAACCTTCTACTTACATTATTGGTCCCTCAACTTTTGCCTTAATTTCTAGTTAAACCATCATTTTTTATGTTTGACAAACTATCATTTTTCTCAAATAATTCTTGCATTTAATATGGACTTTGTGTGGGACCGAATAGGACAATGCCAATAATAAATTATGTTGTCTCAACAGCATATCTCCAACATATAAATTTTTTTATTTTATAAGGATAATTATATAAATTTATATACCTCTTTATAAATTATCAAAACAAAATAAATTAATAAACTTGTATAAAAATGCTCCCAAAAGAAAAAATGAAGGCTTTAAAATTAATAAATATGTTTTAAATGTATTAATTATAAATTTAATGTTAATATTAATTTATATATTTATTAAAACAAAATGTTTTAAAAAAGACAACAATGAAATAAGAAACCAAACAAGCGGTTAGGTTAGGTTAGCTTGTAAAAAAACTGACTTCTTGTTAAGAGGCTGTCACTGAACAAATCTATATAACCACAATAGATGTTTTCATGAAAACTAACAAAGAAATATGCTAAAAACCTTAATTGGGTCAGTGGATGGTATCCCTGACTACCCAGGTTCGAACCCCGCGGTGAGTATCCTGTGACATCCATGATCATGGGTCTGCCACATAGTGGTACCCTTAATTGGGTTGGGTCGTGGTCGATAGGGATTAGTCGGATGACACCCTTAAGTGGGAGCCCGAATAACCCGGGAACGTGTGCGTGTGTTAACTTGTCGTTCAAAAAAAAATATGCTAAAAACCTGTAGAATGGATGCTCTAAATATGAAATGGAAACAAATAACAGATTCATGAGGGTGGAGTGGATGCTCTAAAACACAAGAAAAAAAAGATGGTGACGTCATGAGATGACGTGTGTGTTTTGTGGTTAAAAAGTGGATTAGTCAAGCAGCCCATTAATTAAAAAATTAATTAAACTTTAACTTTGTAAATATCCAAATCCATGCAAACCAAACTAAGAAAAAAAAAGCCTTCAAACATTCATGGTCAAATGGCTGTGTTCAAACACCACCACCACATATACACTACAAACTCCAACTGTAAATCTATCAAACCACTTTTTTCTCATCATTCCTCCAAACCCCACCTCAATTATAAGTGCATCCTCTTCTCCCTTCTACCACCACACTCACTCACTCCTATCTCTCTCTATAGTACTTATTATTGTCTTTAAGCTTTGCACCAGAAATATCCACTATTCAATCTACTGAGATTGATTATGGATAAACTTGCAAAATGCCCAGCAAACTATGTACCTCTAACTCCTCTAACATTCATCAAAAGAGCTTCCATGGTTTACGCCAAGCGAACCTCCGTCATCTACGCCGGAGTCCGTTTCACCTGGTACCAAACCTATGAACGTTGTCGCCGTCTCGCCTCCTCCCTCCGCTCCTTGAATATCGTCAAGAACAATGTTGTAAGTTACCGTTAATTATATTCTTCTTAATTTTCTGGGGTTGTTTGCTTTTTAAAAAGACCTCTTAATGACTCTTAAGTTTGAATCCGTTAGAGTTTTTTACATTCAGACTATTTTTTTTTCCAGTTTTCAGAACCTTTTTAACTCTTAAATACATCTGAAATAAGAATTGAGTTTTTTTTTTTTTTCCAGTTTTCAGAACCTCTTTTTACTCTTAAATACATCTGAAATAAGAAGTGGTGATCTAACTTCTTAAAAACTCTTAATTAGTGTCGCCTCATTTTATATGTTTTCCTTTCTCTCAAGACCCTTCAACACGTTACAAAAACAAACAGTCTTATTGATTAGTCTTATTGATTCAGATTTCAGCACCACCTCTTATTAATCAGAAGTGAAATAATAATTCGGAATTCAGAGGATTAATTTATTAGCTGATATCCATATATATATTTTGATTGGATTGTTTTGGACAGGTGTCGGTGTTGGCACCAAATGTGCCGGCGTTATACGAGATGCATTTTGCAGTGCCCATGGCGGGAGCTGTGCTTAACGCGATCAACACAAGGCTAGATGCTAAAAACATTGCCACCATTCTTCGTCACTCTGAAGCCAAGGTCTTCTTTGTAGACTTTCAGTACGTCCCGTTGGCGTCGGAGGCCCTCTGTTTGCTGGTCTCGGATTTAAAAGAAACCTCTCATGAAAAAATCCAACACGAGATGCCTTTGGTCATCGTGATCGATGACATCGATAAACCCACCGGAATCCGACTCGGGAAGTTGGAATACGAGCAACTCATCCGCCATGGAAACCCCAAGTACAATGGCGAAGAGGTCGAAGACGAATGGGACTCGATCGCTTTGAATTACACCTCCGGGACGACCTCCGCCCCGAAGGGGGTGGTTTATAGCCACCGTGGTGCTTTTCTGAGCACAATGAGCTTGATTCAAGGGTGGGAGATGAGTACGGAACCGGTTTATTTGTGGTCGCTTCCGATGTTCCATTGCAATGGGTGGACGTTCACCTGGGGTGTGGCGGCGAGAGGTGGAACAAACGTCTGCATCCGCAACACCACCGCCGGAGAAATGTACAATGGTATCTCCACACACAATGTTACTCATATGTGTTGTGCTCCGATCGTCTTCAACATCCTTCTAGAAGCAAAACCTCACGAACGTCGTGAAATAACGACAAAGGTGAACATACTCACCGGCGGAGCACCGCCGCCTGCCGCCCTACTCAAAAAGATGGAGGATCTTGGGTTCGACGTGATGCATGCTTATGGACTCACTGAAGCCACCGGACCTGCGCTGGTGTGCGAATGGCAGACGAAATGGAATCAACTCTCGCAAGATCGGAAAGCGAAACTGAAATCCCGTCAAGGGGTCGGGATTTTAACGCTTTCCGACGTTGATGTGAAGAGGAAGGAGACAATGGAGAGCGTTCCATCCGACGGTAAAACCGTCGGAGAGATCGTGCTTCGAGGAAGCAGCATCATGAAAGGGTACTTAAAAGACGAAACAGAGACCGCGAAAGCCTTCCACAAAGGATGGTTTTTCACCGGCGACGTCGGAGTTATCCATCCAGATGGGTATCTGGAAATCAAAGATAGATCCAAAGATATCATCATTTCTGGTGGCGAAAATATCAGTAGCGTGGAACTAGAATCGGTTTTATTCAATCACCCAAACATACTCGAAGTGGCGGTGGTCGCAATGCCGCATCCAAGATGGGGAGAATCTCCTTGTGCTTTCGTTGTCTTGAAAAACCCGACCACCGAAGAGGAAATCATGGTGTTTTGCCGGAAAAACATGCCCAAATTCATGGTGCCAAAGAAGGTGGAGTTTGTAAAAGAGTTGCCAAAAACAGGAACCGGTAAAGTTCAGAAGGTGGAGCTTAGAAAAATGGCAGCTTCGTTTCTCATCACCATGGATTCGAAAACACAAAAGTCGTCGTCTTCGTCTGTAACGGATCGATCTTGGTACCACCAACAAGAGGAAAAGGTTATTGCAATGTCTCGTATTTGAATTGCAGGTACCTAAGAAAAGCAATGGATATGATTATTGTGAAAACCACTGTATCGTTTTTAACTATATTTTTCTTTTTGGTGCAAACATGGAATGCAATTAATTTGTTTTCGTACTTTCTCCCCGGTAACAAAAACGCTAAGTAGGTAAGCGCTTATCTCTAAAAACGCCACCTTTACCTAATTTATCGTCCATCAAATTGTATTGTTGGTAAGCAATTTTTAGCAGGTAATTAAATGCTTACCGGGTAAGAGTCTTATCCCTTATTTAAATTACCTGGTAAGAGTTTTGGTCCTTGATATGTTTTTTACCTGTTGAGATTCAAGGTCTTTGTCATGCTCACCCAAAAGGCAAATGACACCCGGTAAACGCGTACCTAGTAAACGTTTTGTAGACGGTCCCTTAATAATTTAAATTTTTTCGCGTCTAAATAATTTTCGAGGATTAGTTAACTTCAAAACAAAGGATTAATGCAAAATTCCTGATAATGGATGGTTGATCGCGGCCTTCTTGCCTTGGAGGCTCTCCGGTAGCGGAGGGTGGCGAAAGAGTAGACAATAAGATTTTATCGACATATTTTTTTTTTAATTTATGACAGATCAGTGATGGATCTAAAAAAGTTTAATTTTTAAATTCGATGTAATCTATACTATATTATAAAGCAGGGATAAAAAAAACTTTTAAATACAAATTATTAGGCACAAGGTACCATCATTTTATGCAAGATTTTAAAAATCTCTTAATTTACAAGTATCAAAGTACAAGATACATATTACTACTGCAGACTTCTAACACCCACCAATTTGGTATGTGCATGGTCTTCCTTTTATTTAGATCTTTCCATTATCACTATTAATCAATATATTATCTATACTATATTATAAAGCACAGATAAAAAACTCTTAAATACAAATTATTAGGCACACGGTACCATCATTTTATGCAAGATTTTAAAATTTTCTTAATTTACAAGTATCAAAGTACAAGATACATATTACTATTGCAGGCTTCTAACACCCACCAATTTGGTATGTACATGGTCTTCCTTTATGCAGACCCTTCCATGTATCACTATTAATTAATATATTATATTACTATAAATTTGTTTTAATTATATTATTAAATATGTAATTGGTTATTTTTTCTAGATATCATTAAAATATATAAGATAATCATTGAATTTGAATAAAAATACTTATTTTTTTTATATAAACAACATTATATTATTAAGCCTAAATTAAACAAATTTATAAAAAAAACAATATCACTCAAAACCATCCAAAATCGTATTGTAAATCGACAAAAAAACAAAAAATAAAATGAAACATTAAAATCGTGATGTATCTCACTGCATTGCGCGAGTACGCTTCTAGTATTACTATAAATTTGTTTTAATTATATTATTAAATATGTAATTGGTTATTTTTTTTAGATGTCATTAAAATATATAAGATAATCATTGAACTTTAACAAAATACTTAATTTTTTTATATAAAAAACATTATATTATTAAGCCTAAATTAAACAAATTTATAAAAAAAAACATTATCACTTTTTCAAAATCATCCAAAATCGTACTGTAAATCGATTAAAAAACAAAAAATAAAGTGAAACATTAAAATCGTGATATATCTCGCGGCATTGCGCAGGTATGCTTATGATGTATCAATGATATTAAGAAAAGTTTAAGGTTTAAATTATAATTAACTGTCAGTGGATTTGTGACGAAATTTAATCTTTTTCATTTTTATAAAATCGATCACAATCCGCCGATGAGTTTAATAGATTTTTTTAGTTTCAAGAACTTAATCAAAATACAAATTAAATAATAAAATTTATTGATGGATTTGTGGTGGAACTTAATTAATTCATTAATTCGTCAATAAATTTATATTTTTTTAGTTTTTGAGATTAATGAAAATAAAAATCAAATAATTAAATTTAACGGTGGATTTGTGGCATTTTTGAGTAATTAATAAATTAAAGTCAACCATAAATCAGTTGGTGAATTTAGTTATTTAATTTTTATTTTCCTTAAAATAACTATTTAAAAGAACACGAGAATTAACAAAATCATTAGTGATTTTACATTAACGTGCAAAAAAACCACACGAACCTGAAGCCGCGGCCAAAGTTCTTTTTTCGTGTGTTAATGTAAAATCACTAATGATTTTGTTAGTTCTCGTGTTCTTTTAAATAGGTAATGTTCTCGTTTGAACCTGACTCTCTATATATATATATGTAGTTAAGGAATAAATTTATAAAGTGAAATAAATGAGTAACGTTAACGATTACGATTGAACTGTGGATAATGTTTGCATTGTTTGCATAATTTATGATTTTGCATGAATTTTTTTTTCTTTTTGAAAAGAGAGCGGTATATTGACAATTTTGTTAAGAAAGAAACAAATGTACACATAGATGACACTAAGTTGGCCGGTTTTTGACATTTTTACAACCCAACCCAATTATAACGGTTTGAAAAATCTCAACCCAACCCAATTATGGCGGTTTGAAAAATCTCAACTCAACCCAACCCAACCCATTTCAAAAGTATAACCCAACCCAACCCTTGCGGGTTAGGGCGGGTTAGTAATATACATAAAGTTGACAAATGAATATGATAAAAAATTTACAATCATCCACATATATATTAAAATCCTTAGGTCTTTGAATTAAACTTCAAAAGTTTGAATGATAGCATTCAATTCAAATAATTACCCTCTACAAAACTAAAGGGTTGTTCATCCTTAACCACAAACCCATCCAGATATTTCTCTTTATTAAATGACACCTCATTATTATTGATGATGACCCGCAAAGAACTTGTACCAGTTCTCTTACAAGTATAGTCTTTTCCACAGTAATTACAAACACATCTAGAGTCATATTTTGAAAAGTGACCCCAAACATTCGAGATTCTAACATATTTTTTCTTAGACATGTTTGGTTCATCATTGTCTTATGTATCATTGACTTCCCAAATACATTTTCTCGATCAATTCCAGACTGACCATAAATGCCGATACGCATCATACACTTTGTTTATCCTTATGAATAGACTATCATGAGAAACTCAATGACAAGTCCCTAATTAGTTTAATCAACTCTAGTTACGAACATAGAAATTGAGCTACTAATTGCATTAATAGCGAGATGAATTATTGAGATGTATCGATCGTCCTAGTTGAATTAATTTGGGCCTTGACCTAGTTGGATTAATTTTGGGCTTTGCGCTCTAAATTGGACTAACATATGTATATGGTTTTGGGTTGTATATTAGACTAATATATGTATATAATTTTTGGGATGTAAATTATAATGGTTGTAAATATTAAATTATATACAAATAGAATTTATCAAAATGCTATATATTAGCGGCAGGTTGGCTGTTTGGGTTGGGTTGGGTTTTGTTAACCCAATTTCAACCCTTCTAATTAGCGGGTTGGCGGTTTGACGGGTTGGCGGTTTAGCGGGTTAACGGGTCGGGTTTAATTTGGTTGTTAGCGGGTTGGGTTGGGCGGGTTTCACGAGTTGACGATTTGTTGTACACCCCTAGATGACACGTAAATACCGTCCAAACTTATGCTCACTCTCTAAATGGAAAAGACCCCAAAGGTTGACATGGATTGCACTTATCCAACCCAATAAACATAAGTGCTCGAACCAACAAAGGTATATAATTCTCCACAACCTTGAGATTTTGCAAAACATATACATTTCTTTCTTGTAACAAACAATTAAACTTGGTGACCAAGTTTTTACAAACCATTGTCGTCCTCAGCGACACCTATACAACATAAAATTATTTAACCAAATGATAAACATAACATAATTTGCTAATAATTGGTATGAGCATAAGAATAAATAAGAACAAACATTTTCGTGAAGAAAAACATGTCAAAACCAATCAAATCCTCATTTACAAAAAAGAATAGTTTCGGTAGACCTCATAAAAGAGGAGTTTCAAAATTGTGTACTGCACTTACTAATCGAAAGTCATTTAAGAAAATATCATCTTATCACATGGACATAATCTACATAATATAAAGAAATAAGAATCCTTCTATAAACCAAAGTGAAGTCATAAAAACAACATCAAATGTCTTTTTTAAGTATAAAATATTATATACTGCAAATACCCACGCACTCCTCACTTAATAGAAAGAAAAAAAATCAGATTAAGAAAGATGATCTAAAAGATAAGTCTCCTACTAATTCAAAGCAAAACTCATAGGTATCATTAGAAGTTTTGGTTAGTTTGTAGACAAGTCTCAAATTAATAATAGCTAATAAAATCACATATGCTTAAAATTTAATCTGGAATTTTCAATACAATCTTTTACATGTGGTTTGGATTTACAAATGCATAAAAACAATACCGGTAAAAATAGCAATTGAGTGGTCTTTTTATAATATAGAACATGAAGTATGCAAAGTTAATGGAATGAGAAAAATATATACAAAAAAATGAAATTACGGTTCTTATAAAATGTGGAAATTAGTAACTATAAAGAAACAAAATAAAATCATAAATGGTAGTGTTACAAAGATATTTGATTGGGTCGCTAGTTATAAGATTCATAATAATTATTTATTTTTACATGTATGTGAAGATAAAACTTGTTTTTATATAAAGGCCACATTTTCCATGGCCAAAACCTTTTTAATGCAGTTGCTGCTAAGAGTAAACGAAATTGTCACTAACTCATGCATAGAAAATAAGGAGTGTCAAGAATTTCATAGATCTTGATGAACAAATTTTCAAATTGTTGCTTGAAATCCAACAATAACATTGATTACTTTAGAAATACGACGAAATCAAATAAAAAAAATTCGACGACATCAAATAAAAAAAGAAACTGAAATTAATAGATTGAAATAGTGTGCACAAATGATTTCTTGAAACTTAAAGAAGTAAAGATGAAAGAATACCTCTCATTATCGTGAAGTTTTACAATGGCATCACCAATGAGAACATTAAACAAAAAACAAACTTTTAGTAACTTAACAAAAAATCAGGCAAATATCAACGCCAAAATAAAAGATGAAAAAAAAAGCAAGAGTTTTGTGATCATTAAAATCAATATATGTAAGGTATCAATTTATTAACAAATAAAGTATAAGCATCAAAATTTATTCTAACAAATTGCATGATAAACATTTAGTGCATATCATATGAACATAACATACATCCGTTGAGAAGGAACCGTTATATAAACTACATATTAGTAGTCGAACGAAGCTTCTAGGTGATAAGAGACTTGTAGTAACAATATACTTAACATATGGAAATCTTACTTGAGATTGCTTGAAATCCAAGTAAATTGTGTTTTGTTTCTTGAAATCAAACCTTCAAGAGAAGACACAATCAAATCAAATAAACTACGAAACTAAAACCAATAGGTTGCTTTGAGAGACCCGTAAGGCATTGTGTATACGATCCATTGGAGTCGAGGTGGGGAATGGTGAAACGAAGTCTTGAACTCAAAACACAACCAAATAAAGTAAAATATGGAAATTAAATTGATAGATAGATTCTTGTGAGATTGTTTGATAGATGGAGAAAACCAAAAGCATGGGAAAACAAAACAATTGGAAGATGGAGATGAGCTAGGCAAAATGAAAAGGACGGTTTTTAATGGGAACATAAATGAATAATCAATATTTATAGAATTAGAAATTTTAAAAAAATGGTTAAAAGGAGTAGGGGTGTACAAAAATTCAACCGATCCAATAGGAACCGACCGATCCAATTAGAACCGACCGACCATAATTGGATATCCAATTGTAATTGGATCGGATCGGATTGAAAATCTCAACATCCAATTTGGATCGGTTGGTTCTTGGATGGCAGTCTAGAACCGACCAAAACCGACCGAACCGAACCGATTAACATCCAATTACCCATCCAATTAACCATCCAGTTTCCCATCCAACTATCATTCAATTATTTTTTTTGCAATTTGCTTAAATCTAAATTTGTTTTGTGTTGGTTTTTGAATTCTTAGTCTCACTTATATTGGTTTTAACACAAACTAAAAGTAATTAATTAGAAAATTGCATTAAATTAACACGTTGGATGGATCCGATCTGATCATCCATTGGATGTCGGATGGATCCAATCCGATCCAATAGATATCCAATAAGAATATCCAATGGATATCCAATCTGATCCAATGGATATCCAATAAGAAACATCCAATGGATGGAATCGAACCGATCCAATCATCCATTGGATTGGAAAAATCCAACATCCAATGGATGATTGGATCGGTTCGGTTCCCCTCACATCCATTGGATGTCAACCGATGAACACTCCTAAAAAGGAGGATGAAGGAGAAAAAAGATGAGTGAGTTTTTTCATTGTAGGAGCGGCCATGTCATCAACCATGGTTTCTCCTTTAATATATATATATTGATGATTATAATTTCTTATGAATTTGTGGCAGACCTGGCATCTGTCACTAATCAGAGGTAAGTGATTTTCCCATAAACCTCGGAAGTCCAGAGCGCAAGCTCTCAACATGTCTTCCAACGTTTCGATGGTCGGTCTGAGGGTGGTATGTTGTGCTCAACTTTATGCACGACCCCATCTCTCGCTGAAAGCTCTTCCAAAATGCGGACGTGAAACGATTGTCCCGATCCAACACTATCGATATAGGCACTCCATGACGAGTCACCATTTTATCAATATACAACTTCGCTAACCTTTCTAACGAGTACGTCTCCTTAATGGGTAGAAAGTGTGCCAATTTCGTCAACCGATCCACAATTACCCAAATCGTATCATATCCTTTCGGAGTTCTCGGCAATTTAGTCACGAAATCCATTGTGATCTGATCCCATTTCCATACTGGGATATCTAAAGGCTGAAGTTTACCATACGAGGATTGATGTTCTACCTTGACTTAAAGGCAAGTCATACATCGCTCCATAAAGTGAGCTATGTCCTTCTTCATACATGGCCACCAGTAATCTCGCTTTAAATCCCCATACATCTTATTCATTCCAGGATGGACCGAATAATTTGACTTATGCGCCTCCTCCAAAATTTCCCGCCTAAGTTCCCCGAATTTCGGTACCCAAATCTTCCCTTGAAATACTTCAAGCCTCGATTATCTTCTGATAAAACAGACACGCTAGCGAGTATTCGCTTCTTCTTAACATTTTCGGGCGACAACGCCTCCGCTTGCCCCTTCTTTATCTCTTCCAAAAGATTGAACGACACCTCCACTCGCATGGCCACCACCTTCGTAGTTTCACCCCTCTCTTTCCGGCTCAAGGCATCGGCCACTACATTGGCCTTTCCAGGGTGGTATTCGATCTTACAATCGTAGTCCATCAATAGTTCCATCCATATCCTTTGGCGCATATTTAACTCTTTTTGGTCAAAGAAGTGACATAAACTCTTATGATCCGTGAAGATCTGACACTTCGTCCCATATAGGTAGTGCCGCCAAATTTTCAGGGTGAAAATGATTGCCGCCAGCTCCAGCTCGTGGGTGGGGTAGAGGGTTTCATGATCCTATAGCTGCCGGGATGCATACGCGATCACCTTTCCCCGCTGCATTAGGACACATCCCAAACCCAGCCTTGAGGCATCACTATAAACTACAAAATTGTCCGAACCTTCTGGTAAAGCCAAAATTGGGGTGACGCTCAACATGTCCTTCAACTTCTGGAATGCATCAGCTTGCTTTTCCGCCCATGAGAACTTCACGCTTGTCTTCGTTAAGGAAGTCAATGGCATTGCGATACGCGAGAAATCCTTGATAAACTTCCTGTAATAACCCGCCAATCCCAGGAAACTTAGAACCTCCGATTGGTTCTTAGGTTGTTCCCAATCTTGGATCGCTTCGATTTTAGATGGGTCTACTTTAATTCCATCACGAGACACCACATGCTCAAGAAATTGAACCTCCTTTAACCAAAACTCGCATTTCGAGAACTTAGCGTAAAGCTTCTCTCGTTTTAGTAATTCCAGAATAACTCGCAGATGTTCTTCGTGCTCCACCTCGGACTTCGAGTAAATTAGGATGTCATCTATGAACACGATCATGAACTTATCCAAATAAGCTTGACACACCCTATTCATCAAGTCCATAAAAGTCGTTGGTGCATTGGTTAAGCCAAATGGCATCACCAAAAACTCGTAGTGCCCATATCTTGTCCGAAAAGTTGTCTTTGGTATATCGTCCTCTTTCACCTTGAGTTGATGGTAACCTGACCTTAGATCAATCTTAGAGAAGCAGCTAGCTCCTTGCAGTTGATTGAACAAGTCGTCTATCCTTGGAAGTGGATATCGGTTCTTAACTGTCACTTTGTTAAGCTCTATGTAATCTATGCACATTCGCATAGTCCCATCATTCTTCTTCAAGAAGAGTACCGGTGCACCCCAAGGTGAGGTACTCGGTCTCACGAACCCTTTGTCTAGCAGCTCTTCCAACCGAGACATCATCTCTTTCATTTCCGAAGGCGCAAGCCTATAAGGGGCACGCGCTATTGGTGCTACACCTGGCACCAAATCTATACGGAACTCCACCTGACAATCTGGGGGTAAATTTGTTAAGTCCTCCGGAAACACTTCCAGATACTCACTTACTGCCCTTATGTTCTCAACCCCGCGCTTCTCCTTCTTGGCATCCACGACATATTCCAAATACCCCACACATCCTTTCTTCAAACACTTTGTAGCCTTAATCAAGGACATAAGGCTAGTCCTTTATTCCGACGGTTCCCATAAATAACTACCGTCCCTTTGTCGGGTAACTGTACCCGAATCAATTTCTTATTACACACTATATTGGCGCCATTCGTGGCTTGCCAATCCTTTCCCAACACTATGTCAAATTCCCCCAAAGACATAGGATACAACCGCAATGGTAACAAGCTTCCTTCAATATCTATAACGCAACCTTCCACTACTTCCCTAATGAAAACCCGATTATCATCGGTCGTTTCCACTTCCAATGCTTTCTCCAAGCGTTTAGGCTCAACATTTAAACATTTCATAAATACAAGGGATACAAAAGAACGATCCGCTCTAGAATCAAATAACACTTGGCAAGTAAGGAATTCACCAAAAATGTACCTGTCACAACCTCCGGGGTCTTCTCTGCCTCCACCGCCGTCATATGAAAAGCACGTCCTTTCGGACGCACTGGTTCAGGCCTTTTTTCCTCCCCCTTGCTTCCCCGCCTTCCTCCATACTGCGTTGGTCCCCCTTCTTCAGCCGCGGGCAATCAGGGCGCATGTGCTTAGGTGAACCGTATTGGAAACAAGACTTGTTCTTTGGACACTCCTTCACAACGTGACCCAGCATCCCACACCGATAGCAAGACCTCGGGTCCGCCATGCACTCCCCCCGATGAACACGGTGACCTTTCCCTCACGGTTTGGGTGCCACCCCTCGATCCCCACGAATGTCTGGCCTGATAACCTTACCTTTCCTCCCCTCATTCCATGGACCATCCCATTTCCTCTTTTCTCCACTTTTCTCAGTTGCTTATCGGTTCTTTTCTTTCTCATTTAACTCAGTTGCATTGATGACCGCTTGAAAAGTAGTTGGTTCTTTGTTCGAGACAAACTCTCGAATATTGCTCCTTAGACCATAGATGTAAAATTCCACTCGCCTTTCTTCGTTTGGCACATACACCTCGGCAAAACGGGACTTAATAATGAATTTCAAAGTGTATTCCCGTATCCTTCTGTTCAAGATTCAGAAACTCCTACTCTAGCTTTTTCACCACTGCCAGAGGGCAGATATGTGCCTTAAATCTTTCCACAAATGCTTCCCATGACATACGTTTGGTAGCCGATGAACCTTTCCCTCCTACTTCAACATCCCACCACATCACAACCTCGTCTCTTAACATCGACAATGCATAAATCACTTTATCCTCTTCTGCACATTTGTTGGTGTCAAACGCCAGTTCCATTCCCTTGATCCATTTCAGTGCTAACACTAGATCACATTCTTCTTTATAAGTAGGAGGCTTGCATGTGGAAAATTCCTTGTAGCTACACCCTTTCGCTGCCGACTCATTCATCACTAAAGTAGTCGATCAGGAATGACTACCCTCTCTCATCACAGGTGGGCTAGACATTTCTGATCCTTCCTTAATCTCCGTTCTCTCTCGGTTTCCAGACACCGACCCTTCTTGATGAGCTAGTAGCGCTTGCTGTGTCTCGTGAAGTTTACCCATCTCAGCAGCAAAAGCTTCATGGGTCACAAAGGCTTGATTACGACCCGACCCCGACCTCGTGATTGGCCTTTTCCTCTTACAGAAGCAGAACTCTCTTGCTAGGACAATTCCCTATCAACGGGAATCTTCGTGCTTCTTGCTCGTCGGGTAGTTCGAGTTGACTTATGCCCCTGATTCCCGACTTCCGGTTCCACTTGGGTGGTAGATCTTCGGGTAGTTCTTCCCCGTCCCCTTGCTCGACCCCTAACCCTTCCACGGGTGATGGGCTGCCTAAGAGGTTCTGCCTGCTCAACTACAGGGGTTTCGTTGGTTGGGATTGTCTCCTCAACCAGTACAGATCTGCTTCTTAAAGATCTTCCAGACATGACGAACACTGATAAGACCACACAAAACAAACACTCAGCCAATAGAGCATGGTAAGGTCATTCAAGCACATACATGTAACTGTAAATTTGCAATTACGCTGGCCAGGTGTAATACCAAATTTATCTTACATGACAGTCCTAGCTACCTTATCATTAATGCACTTAGAGTGATGTCCTAAAGGCATCCTATATTCTCGGTTGCTTTCCTAAGTAATTTAAGTTTAGGCCCCCCTCCGGTCGCCTAAATCTCTTAAACTATGACTCTGATACCAAATGTAACAACCTAAAAAAAATTAAAACAATAACGTAGATAATAATATTCCCCAAAACGGGTCCCAAGTACAAGTGGTTCAAAAATAAAATAAACGAGATTAACAACAGAAGTCTCAACTACAACCAAGAATTTCTATAACTAAATAGTCTTCTAATTTCCGAGCAAGGTGCATTCTATCCGACATCCACTCCATGACTCTACACCTTCTCCTTCCCTTTACCGAAAGTGCCACTAGCGCTTTTCCTTGAAAATGGGTTTTAAGTTTGAAAAAAAAAACGAGGGTGAGACCATTAGGTCTAGTGAATTCCAAATTAAATCGCCCACATTAAATTTTTTGCAATAAATAAATAAAATTTAACAATACCACTTATCAACCAACTCGGATAATGTGCATGTAGCATTCCCAACATTTCCACATTTGAATGTAATCGCGGTAGGGCCCAAGCAGACTTCCCTCACGTCCCGGGGCCCAAGAAGACTCCCCGTATTCCCACATGTGCAGAAAACGAATTTTACGCACACGAGATTATTCACACATTTCCAGGGAACCAGAGGATCCCATATCAAAAATTATCAATTCCATATAAACATGTTTCAAGTTCATAATAAATCAACATCATGCAAGAAGCGTACATAAAGAAAGGTAAAACAAAAATTAACCAGGTTTCCCATTTAACCCATATCAGAGTTTCAAACCATTTTAAAGCTTTAAGAGTAGTTGTCGGGAACTCAACCGATTGCGAGAAGTAGGCTACACAAAGAACGCTCGCTTGACACGAGAATTCCCTACAAAATTTATTTAGAAATCCTATTACCCTCACAAGGTTTACTTTAAATCAAATGCCAAAAGACTCATGCCATTGATAGGATCTCAGCCCAACCTACGGTCCAATGAGATTAAATCCAGGCCTCTTACGCCCCGCGCCCCATGACCGCGACCCTTACCCGCTTGTCACACCCGGGTGGGAAGGGACCCGGGTCTCGGTTCTTGCTGGCCACGATCGGCTCAGCTCGACCCAAGTGAAACACACCTGCCTCAAAGGCGAGGCCCGCATGTGGGGAACACCCAGCTCCTAGGTGAGCCCGGGTGGAGATCGAACCCCGACTCGGTCAAATGTGATGCGGGTGAGATTGACCCCCGACTCGAGGTGAGGTCCGGGTGGAGTCGAATCCTCGATTGGGTTTGAAGCCCGAGTCCGACGATTGGGGTTTTTCTCAAACGAAACTCCCAAATGCTAAAACCCAACAATAAATCGGTCCTCAAAAATCTAATAATCGCGAAATATACAGATTCTAACTCAATATTAATTCCCAAACCACTACAACAAACAACTTATTTACCCAAAACATCCATTATTACCAATTCTATTTCATTTGCGGAAGAATCTAAACCTCGGATTATAATGTCAACCAAAATCTCAAACTTCAAACCAAAATGAATCAGACATACACATAGATAGAATATTTTCATAGGTTACTTGATAGAAAGAGAAAATTTTAGGGTTTTATCTCCTTTATATACTTAGACCCAAATTTTTCACTTTACACCCCCAAGTTCTACATTTTCTCAATTGACCCCAAACCTTCACAATGGGGCTATTTTTAAAATAGGTCCTTACAGTGTTCTTCAGTTTTCCATTTTTTTGAGGTTTTCCCTTGAACATCCCTCTCTCTTTCTCTCTCTCTCTCTCTCTATATATATATATATATATATAGAGAGAGAGAGAGAGAGAGAGAAAGGTTCAAACGAGAACGGTAACAATTTAAGAAAACAACAAATCATATAGAGAATCATATGTGATTTTACATTAACCCGAAAAAAATAAACGCGAGCGACTTTGGCTGCGACCTAAAGTCGCGTGAATCATATAGGATCTTCTATGTACTCAGTTGTTTTCTTGTTTTCTTAATTAGATACTCTTCTCGTATGAACTCACCTCTCTCTCTCTCTCTCTCTCTCTCTCTATATATATATATATATATATATATATATATATATATATATATATATATAGGGGTTTAATCAAATGAGAACTACATAATTTATAATAACTGTGAGATCCAATGTGAGCCACACATTTAGAATAATTAATACATTTTTTAAATAAACAGAAAAGAACATTTTATTATATTTATTTTTATATCTAATTAAATTAAGAATTCCTAAAATCTCTCCTTTTTTCTCTCATACATTATCTCCAACATTCTCTCTCTACCATAAACCTAATTCCCAAATTTTAGGGTTTGGATGTATCACATGAAAGTATCACGTATATCACAATGGGTATATGGGTATCATATGAAAGTATCATGTATATCACAGTGGGTATCACAATGGGAATCACCCTGGTATCACAATGGATATCACAATAAGAATCACCCTGGTATCACAATGAGTATCACAGTGTAACACAATTTATTTTGGGTTTCACAATCATATGATCGTTTGTATGTATTTTTTTTGTTAACAATTGTCGTTTTTTTGTAGGTATCACATTGTTTATCCGCCGGATAAAGTTCACTAGAGGTTGGAGAGATGAAAGAGGAGAGAAGAGAGAGTAGGAGAGATTAAAAATTTAAATACCTAAAATTTTCTTTAATTAAACGTTCAATCAAAATTACCAAAATTAATAATTTGCTAATTTATTCTTTAATATATGGCTCGTGTTGGATCTCACCGTTATCACAAATAACCGAGTTCTCCCTTGAATGACCCCCTATATATATGTATATATATAAGAAGAACTCGATTATTCATGATAACTGTGAGATCCAATGTGAGCCACATATTAAAGAATAAATTAGAAAATTATTAATTTTGGTAATTTTGACTGAAATTTTAATTAAAGGAAATTTTAGGTATTTTAAAATCTTATCTCCCCCCCCCCCCCTCTATATATATATCTCTCTCTCCTCTTTCCTATATCATCTCTCGGACCTCCGGTGAACCTTATTCCGGTAGATACACAATGTGATACCTAAAAAAAGTGACAGTGTTGAAAAAAGATGCATACAAATGATCATGATTGTGATACCCAAAATACATTGTGTTACACTGTGATAACCATTGTGATAATCCACTGTGATACTGTAACACCCTGATTTTTATCTCAATTGTGGAAAAATGTTGAACTGGATGAATCGGTAAAGGAAGAACCAAGTAAGAAGTATGGCTATAGTGCCATGTGGTTGTGACACTTGTCACAATAACACCAATGGAAATAGGAGTATGGTCGTCTCGTCTATACTGACATGGGGTTGTGACATCTTTTTCAATAGCACCAATGGTACTAAAAGTGTGGTAGTCCCGACTACAGTGCCATGTAGTTGTGACATATGTCACAATAGCCCCGACGTTACCGAGTGTTTGGTCGTCTCAGCGAATGTGCCATAAAATTATGACAATGGCACAATAAATGGCATAATAGCATCAAATGTTCTGAGAGAACGGTCGAGGAATGTCCAGGGGAATGGTCGAGGAATGGCCGAGAAAAGGATCGGGGAAGTGGTCGAGAAAGCGGTCGAAGAACGGCCGAAAAACTCGCGGTACGGGCCAGACTATAGTGACCTATAGCATGTCAAGGTCACCAAGGGGGTAAAATGACTTTCGGTACATTTTAGGCGACCCGGCCATGCGGTTTGTGACATGGCATAGTCGCATGTCACAATCGCGCCATACCTGTCGTGCATAAAATCGGGTTTTTCTTCATTTGGTCATAACTTTCTCATTTCAACTCCGTTTTTGGCGATTCAAGTTGTTATGGTTTCATTTTTGAGAGATTTTCAAGGTTAGATTGTTAGTTTTGGGAATATACAAGAATAATTGGTGGTGGATTGGAAGCAAAGGTCAAGAGCTCATCATCATCACCTCCATCTTCAAGAAATTTGGGGTTTTCTAGGTTTTCATCAAAACCTAAGTGGTAAGTGCATCCTTCCCATTTCTAAACCTTATTATAAGATATAAATTCTCTCTTGATGATTTCCTAGTGTTTAGTTTCTCAAATTTTGGGTTTGATGATTTTGGAGAAATTAGGTCAAAATTAGGGTTTTGGCCAAATTAGGGATTTTGATGTAAAATGTTTGGGGAGCGATTCTAAATGGTTGAATGATTATATTTATGGTTGGAAACTTGTGAATCTAGGTTTTTGGAAGGATTTTCTTGTGGATTCAAGTTTCTTCAAGAAAACTCAAAGTGGGGTAAAATCTAGATTTAGCCTAAATCTAGCAAGGTGAGTTCAAGTTAATTTGTGAAAACGTTGTACATGCCAAAATATTTATTTTAAAGTGTTTATGTGCTTTATATGAAATTATCACATGTTGAGTTATTTGGTGGGTTTTTATCACTTGAAATGTTTGTCTTTTTAACCCTCGTGAAAACCCCACATTGGGATTTTTGTGCATCTTGACAAATAAGTCATTTTAAAGTGTTTAGACGATTTATTGCATAAATAGAAATTATTTCGTAAAATACACTTTTAGTGTTTATTTGGGAAAAAGGTTTGGTTTTGTGTTATGGGACGTTATGAAGGGAATAAGAGTAATAAATCCATTTGGAAAACCATTTGTCCCAATCTAAGCTGTTTTGGAGTCTACACATGTATTCTGGAATACGTTTGCATGACATGAGTCGATTGCGTTTATTATTTGGAGATCGTTAATCGTCGGTCAAAAAGGGTTTTGGGCATTTTAGCTCAGTGTTGACTTAAAAGAGTCTTGGGGACACTTATCCGGTTTTAATGGCTCAATGTAAAGCTCGGTTTTGGTTTACATACTAATGCACCGTGTTGCATATTGATGTTAATTACATGCTCGAGTGTGTTGGTCATTCATGTGTAGTCATGTAATGTTAGACTATGTTGCATTGGATCCATAGGCACGTAAGTCAGTCAGTTTTGGATGGTCAATTGGGTATTTCGGGGTTGGACTCCGGTACCCATGTTTTACGATCGAAAACTTTACAAGTAGACACTAGGAGGGTTGAGTATGGAGGTACTACCTGGGAGGTAGGTACTAGGACCTCCGCAGCTTGAAGTAATGCCTGGGAGGTAGTCTTTAAGTGTGTCAGGCCTTCGGGGTGGAGTTCTTTGTACTATTCACCAAGTTCAACTGTCTCTTGAGGTGAAACTTGTCAAGAAGTCGTAGGGACACTTGGGAGTTTTATGTCGTGGGGTGTCATGCGATTAACATTGCAAGGGTGGCATACTTTTGTCGTCGGCCAACAGTACTTTAACTGTCAACGCCTTATTTGTTTATCGTTGGATTTGTGTGGACGACTGTACATGATGACCTTAATATTGGGTTTCCCCCGCGTATATTAAGGTTTGAACGAAATATGTCTTTCCCATGTTTTGATGATTGGATTCCTTCCATTTTATTGGTCGCGTGAGTATTGGGCCTAGAGTCCATGTTTTCGGTGACGTATGGTATATGTAGTTTTTAACCATAAATTATGGGTTGAGTATTCTGCCCCATCCGCGTTTTGGGTGTTTCAGAATATAGAGTTTTATTCACGTTTTTCGTAAATTGGAAGTCGATTTGTATTCATGTTTGAATGAGTTTTGGGTTGCATCATTTTATAAAGAATGCTTTGTAGTGAGATTTCCATCTTTGAAAATGCATGATATTGGAAACGAGTCGTTTTCATACTTAAAGTAAATCATTTGAAAGATCATGATTATAAGTGCAGTTCATTCTTTTTAAAGATATATTTATTCATGTAAAAACTTTTGAATTCACCAGGCGTTAGCCTAACCTTTTTATTTGTCGGCATGTGCAACAGGTTCCGGTTGGAAATAGTTCTAGTATCAGTGAAGAGATGAGTGTTATGTGTGCGCCCGAGGAGTAAATAGCTTGATGAAGTCTTCCGCATTAGGTTAAGGAGATAAACTTCTATTTGTGTTAAGTAACACCCGACTTCAATTTAGTCTGTATATATTATTGGAGTTTTATAATTGTCAAGGTTATTTATAAAATTCGTATTTGAGGCATATAGAGTTTTGGATCGTAAGAGGAAGTTTTATCCCTTACGTGGTGTTATATTTAAAATTTTAATTAGTTGCTCTTACCAAATTCGAGGGTGTTACAGATACCCATGATACTTTCATGTGATACACCTAAACCCTAAAAATCAAAATCAACTTTCATGTGATACACCTAAACCCTAAAAATCAAAATCAAACCCACAATGATACCAATTGTGATACCACTATGATAACCTATCAAGGTTTGAACATCGGGATGAGATATAAGGTATTCTGTTCTTGGTACGATGGAGATAGAGTCTTAACTACCGGCCGACTTCGATGGAGATAGAGACGTGGAGTTTTTAGAATCAGTTTCAATCAATTAATTAGTTCATATGTGAATAATAAATTTTATATTACGATCAGTTAAAATAGTTCATATGTGAATTACACGGGTTCACATATGAACATATAGTTCGTATGTGAATTACAAGGGTTCACATATGAATTATATGTTCATATGTGAATCACACGGGTTCATCTGTTTGCCGCCTATTTATAAAGTTACGAAACCACCCATCTATTTTTGGCATAGCCGCAAATTTTGACCAGTTAAAGGCACAATTCTTGATCAGTCAAATCCGATCTTGACCATATGAAGGGTTAGGATTAATTCTCTACGTCTCATATATTTATCACTTCTAATTTGAATATATGGGTATATATATATTCTCATATATTTAGCACTTCTAATTTAAACATATGACTATATATAAACTATTACATTGATGAACCTGAACTATAAATAGCTATACAAAGTTATCATAAAGTCCATCAATGTTTAAGGTATACTAAAGATAAAGTTATGAAAGATTACCAATATAACCACAACAAAGATATATTTTTTTTCCTTTTCTTTGTACTTGTATCCGGTAGGTTTTGTAATAATTTGCTTGCCTCTATTTTTTTTATATGTATATATATATATATATATATATATATATATATATATATATATATATATATATGTTGTGTGCGCACACATATATATGAAAAAACGCATGGTACATGATAATTTGAGTATTTATAAATATATTTTTAAGTTGTGAGTTCCAATTTATTTGAAAAGATGTTGTAATAAAATTGGGTTTACAGAACGTAAAAAATATCTAAATGTTTTAATATATTGCTTCAGATATAGGACTTAAGTTTATACGGACAAACAATTGTATATCATATGTCAAAGTGTTGCAATAACTTTATAGCACATTTTTTGATGTCTTAACAATGTTTTTAAGACATTTTGAAATAAATATGCTATTAATTCTCATATATGATAATATCTGAAAAATGTGTTATAAAAACAATTGTTTTATAAAAAGATATTTTTTTATGAAACACTTCTCAGAAATGTTGTATAAAAAACTAGTACTATACTTTATATATTTTTAAAATTTTCTAAATGTTGTTAAAACGCTAAAAAAAGGTTCAATTCTATGAACTTATTTATCTCTTTTACGTAATATACACAATTATTTGGGTTTACCCGCGTGGCAACTCTCTGAATACGAACGATACATATTCTCTCAAAATCTGAAGCATACGGTTTCTCTTCGGCGATTTTTTCAGGCAAGTGGTATATCCGGCAGTACACACTGCTTAAGCTGTTGTACCCTAGGAACAGACGGCAAATCTGTTTAAGGGAATCGTGTTCATCACGAGCCTCAGCATCGTTGAATTCATCTACGGTTTAGTCGTTATAATTCTTTTAGTCGATTCCCTTTGTATTTGAGTTTATTAATCATTTGTTGATTATATTTAGTTATTTCGTTCTTGTAATTTTATATGTATTATTAAAATACATATCGATAGACTAACAAATTTAATAATAAAAAAAGCTTATAAACTAAAACGATAATTAGTATTTTTGGAGATCTCCAACATATATGCTATTATAGAAATTTTGGAAAAGTTTGCTATAACCGCTATTTGGAACTTTAATCTAAAAT
Organism: Arctium minus; assembly: GCA_954870635.1. NCBI lineage: Eukaryota > Viridiplantae > Streptophyta > Magnoliopsida > Asterales > Asteraceae > Arctium > Arctium minus. Next base: position 67,297,606 of record OX941092.1, on the reverse strand, counting down.
AGAGAAAAAAAAGGAGAGATAATGTAGAAATCTTTAAATTTTAAAGAAAAAATAGAAAATATAGCATATTTGTTAGAGGTGCTCTAAAACTTTGTATGAACAAGGGCCTAATATATCCATATTTTAATGTAATTTGTTTCGCTTATATTATAGGAAATTTAGTTTCAAAAGTTTTAGGGGTTGTTTGGCAGTTGTTGAATGCTTTGGTGCAGAATGATTAAGACACTCTTATGATATAATGCAAAATGAAATACGGTTCTTTTTTAATTGTTCTTTTTTAATAAAATCAGGGATCCAAATGGTTAAGGAAAGACCAGAATGCAAAAGCATTTAGAGGATTTTAAAACCATTAAGAGACAAACCTTTTTTTTTGCCAAACAAAATTCACATATTATCGATCAGAGGTTGTCTCTTAATGGAACCATTAAGAGGTAAACAAACAACCCCTTAAACTCATTATACTTACGGCATCTTTAAAAAGAGTTCAACGTATTCTTTTTGAAAAATTATTCTTTGTTTGTAAAGTATAATACGGTTTTCGTTCGCAAAATTTTAATCTATTGGTCCACGAACCGATTTAAGAAAAAGGAGATGTTGGGAGGATCCAATTTCTTCACCACGTACGTAAGTGAACCACTCCTCATTTTAGGAGTCCTATTTCTATGCGACTTTCTTTATGGAATTTTGTCGACACGATCTACACATCCAACAAGTTCGTGAAGGCTTGTGGTGTAGCGGTAATCACCTGGAGAGTTCATAGCGTTCAACCCGGGTTCAATTCCCTACATTCACAACTTTGTGACCACTGGATATAACCTCAGGGTTGCATGCTTTAGCAGTCGGTTTCATTGGTAAGGGATTAGTCTGGGCCAAAGACCCAGGACACCCTTTTCCAAAAAAAAAAAAAAAAAAGTTCGTGAAGGTCTAACAATTTTTAAGGGAGTATTGCACATACGGGTGTTTTGGCAGTATTAGGTTCCTTAGTACAACTTTGTTTGGTCTATATCTCAATGGAAAATTCTAAATCTACCCCCTGCAAAAATTTTATAAAACCATACCATCCTTCCCCCTCACAACCGACTTTTTTGCTTTTTTTTTTAATTTATATTTACAATTTTAGTTCCTGAACTCTTTTGATTGATTTACTTTATACCTTTTGATTTTACATTTTACATTTTTATTACATTAACACATATAAGCATATATTAACTAAAATACGTTAAAAAAATAATTTTTTATTTTAACAAGTTACACCATTATAATCGTCTCGTCAATACCTTCGAAATAAGCCCAATATTGAAAAATTTTAAATCAACATAGTCACGAGTATTTTTTTAAACGTATTTTAGTTAATATACGATGAATATGGTTAAACGTATTTTACTAATAATAATATTTTTCATTTGCCACTTTTGAAACGTATGAATATGTTTGTTCGTTTTTTTATACCCAAATTGCTACAACAATTGTTCCTCAATCTAATTTGTCACTTTCTGATTATTATATCTGGTTTAGTTTTAAAATCATTATTACTCTAAAAACTTTTAGATATGACTTAAAATCCACAATTTCCATCGCCGATAGGGAGAGGGAGGGAGAAAGTTTGAAATGAAATCCCGAAATGAATCATTCGTTTTGAAATGAAATGAATCGTTCGTTCGATATATATCTCGAATTGTTTTTACTTTATTTCAAATCAATAACTTTTATTTCAATGGGTAGGTTGAACCCAGGGACGGATCTCAAGGGGTGCCCACGATGGCACGTGTCACCGTATTGTTTCTCCCTCGCAAGGTAAAAAAATTAAGGTTTGTGAAAGGTGCAACCGTATCGTTTTAGAACGTGCAGCCGTATTATTTTAGAAGGTGCAACCGTATTATTTTAGAAGTGCAACCGTACCTCGTAATCAACCAAAAAACAAAAAAACAAAAAAAAACTTTTAAATCAACCAAAAAACCCGAAAATGTCTCTTGAAATCAACTAAAAATACCGAAAAAATCTCTTGAAATCGATAAAAAAACTTAAAATCCCTCGAAAAACTTTAAAAGTCCTTCAAAACGGCGGAATTAGGCTAATAACACATCGGACGATATTGAATGTTAGTAAAAAAATGAAGACATGTTGATAAAACCCATATAAAACACTATGATTCCACCGTATGAAAAAGTCTCTGTGTCCGTCCCTCCGTCCCTGGTTGAACCGCCACACCGAACGGTTATCGGATTTTTTGGTTATCGGATTTTTCGGTTATCAAAATTTTCGGTTTTAGATTAAACGGTTCGGCTCGTTTTCTTGGTTTTCCGGTTTTTTTGAACACCCCTAACAAACACATGTTTTGCAAAATGACTTGGAACCCTGTCGAGTGAAAAAATGAAATTGCAATGCAAATAACGTTGAACCATGTCGAGTGAAAAATGCAATTGCAATATACTCCATACCAAAACGTATTTTTAAACATATTTTTTGACATATTTTAATATATAATAAAATAATTAAATTAAAAAATATTCAATATTGGACTCATTTCGAAGGTATCAAAGAGACGATTATAATGGTGTAATTTGTTAAAATTAAAATTATTTTTTTAAACATATTTTAGTTAATATACGATTATATGTGTTAATATGATGATGGTGTAAAATAAAAATTAGAAAAGTAAAAGGTATAAAGTAAATCAATCAAAAGAGTTTAAGAACCAAAACTGTAACTATTAATTAAAAAAAAATCCATGTGAGAGATAGGTGAGGTAGGGGGGTATGGGGGGTGTGAGAGAGAGAGAGAGAGATGATGTAAGGGGTAATCTTAGCAACACCCATCTCAATTTCTCATTTTAATGTTTAGCAAACTGTGGGGCCCACGTGATTAAAAAAAAAACCCAACTAATTATACTTTGTTTTATTTTTTTCTTCTGTAAAATGTCATACCCAATAAAAAGGTTAATTATTCATTAACTTTTTTAATTCATAAAAAGATTACATTTTATATTTATCCTCGTTGATATTATTTAATCTAAAATTTATTGAATTTTTTTGTAACATTTTATCTAGAGTTTTTCATTATTAGTTTTATTTTATTTAGAATTTGTTAGTGTCAGATGAATTAGTTTTATAAAACAAGTTAATTTGTTTCAAATATATATATATATATATAGGGGAAGGATCAATTGGAAACCAGTATTAAATTGGAAGAAACCGAAATCAACCAATCATTGAATTTCTTTCTTTTAATTTTATTTTTAATTGATACGGTTATTTTAGTCTTTTACATAATTTCATAATATATATGGTAATTGTTATTACTATTATATTAATAATTATTTATTTTTAATTTATTTTATATATGGTAATGTTTGTCATTTATTAATGTAAAAATAAGATATTTAATTTAGGAAAACAAATTTTAATAATACGATCCTCTATTTTTGATTCTGATGAATCATTGATTGATTAAAATATTAATATAAAAAATAAATATTTAATTTTTCAAATATTCATATGAAATTACCTCCGGACACAAAATATTAATATAGTAAAACATAATGGATTTGATATAATGAAACAAAATATCAATATAGTGAAACCTAATGAAACATAAAATGTTAATATAGTGAAACCTGATGAAACAAATTTGATATAGTGAAACATAATGAAAAGATAATGAAACAAAATATTAATATAGTGAAACCCGATATAGTGAAATAAAATATTAATATAGTGAAACCTGATGAAACATATTTGATATAGTGAAACATAATGAAAAGGTAATGAAATAATAATGCAAATGAAACTTAATTGGGTTTTTACATACTGCATATTGATGAACATGTAATAAAAAGGTAGTCTTGATATATTGTTATTATCTTTTATTAATAAATTAATTAATTTATTACCATATATAATTATTATCTTTTATTAATAAATTAATTAATTTATTACCATATTTCATCTTTGTTGCCAAATTTGAAACACAAAAGAAAAAGACACATTTACTCTTTTGACATATTATTATTATCTTTTATCAATAAATTAATTAATTTATTATCATATATAATTCAAATGAATCTTAACCATTGATTAAAAAGATCAATGATTGAAATTTGGTTTCCAAAGTTTCCAATGAAATTTGGTTTCCAATTGAAACCATATATATATATATAATGCGTTGGTTAGCAAATGAATGGCCATCTATATATATATATATATACTATAGAATAAATAAAAGAAATAATTTGACTTAAGTGTATATAAAAAGACGAGGAAAAAGGAAACAGATATAACAGGAAAAAAAGATTTTGTGTCCGAATTATGAAAGCATACCACAATAGATGTTCTTGTAAAAATTTCATTATTCTATTTTTTCTGCCACATCAAAGCCACCTCAACAAAATGAAAACCGTTACGAAACCCCACATAAGAGCATCTACGATGGTGGAACCTCTGATAAACCTCATTTTTATGAGAAATTGTAAGAAATGCCTTTGTTCTCAAAGAATTCGTCCAAGACACTATTTTTAAAGTTAGTGCCTTTGTCACTTCTTATTGAACGAACAGTTAAATTGTTGAGGACTTCCATTTTCTCTATGAAGGAAATGATTTCTACAGGAGTGTCTTTTTTGGATCTCAGAAAGATGATCCGAAGTTTATGAGGGGTGTAGTATTGATATAGACGGTCATATGTTTCCGTTGCGTTTATACCCGTTGAGTGTGGGAGAGCTCAATGTGATTGTAGGTATGGACTGGCTGGCAAATAATGCTGCTAATATAGTGTGCAATAAGAAGTTGATCCATATCACTTTACTCGATAAGAATGAAGTTGTAATCTGTGGTGATCGACGGGATAGGAAGTCGTGTTTAATTTCCATGATGAAAGTTAAGCGGTGTTTAGGAAAAAGATGTTTTAGGTTTTTAGCATATGTGTTAGATGCTAAGAAAAAGAATGAGTAGATGAGGTTCCGGTAGTAAATGAGTACCCGAAGGTGTTTCCGGAAGACTTGACAGTTTGTCTCCAGATTGCCAGGTGGAGTTTAGCGTGTGCGCCCTACCGTTTGGCTACAGTCGAGATGAAGGAAATGATGATGCAATTACAAGAATTGCTCGACAAGGGTTTTATACGCTCTAGCGCAACACCTTGGGGAGCATTTATACTGTTGTCAAGAAGAAGGACGGGTCTATGCGCATGTGTATAGACTACCAAAAACTTAACAAAGTGACGGTCAAGAACAAATATCCACTCCTGAGGATCGACGATCTCTTCAATCAGCTGCAAGGGGCGAGCTTTTTCTCAAAGATAGATCTGAGCTATGGTTACCATCAACTAAAGGTGAGGGAAGAAGACGTACCTAAGACGACTTTCCGCACGAGATACAGGCACTATGAATTTTTAGTCATACCTTTTGGTTTGACTAACACCCCGACAGTTGTAACATCCCTAATTCTCATTTATCTGATTTAGATTTATTGTTTGAATTGTTTTATAATGAATTTCTTGGTACTAAAGTGACTAAACCTGTTGTGGTTGATAGATTGGACGATTCAACGCATAATCATCCAACCACTTCAGAGATATCTACTGAATCCAATTCCCCGGTTCAGCAAGAAATTCCAATTCAAACGCCTACTCCAACAATTGAAGCTGTGAACATTCATGAAGAGACAGAAGTTGCCGAGTCAGTTGGATGCACTGTAAAGATTACTCAACAGACAACAAATGTCCAACCAACTGAAGCTTCTGCACAAAACACTTCAACTGCACCCCGACCAAATACTGAACAAACTAATGAAGCTGAAATTGAATTTTTAGATGAAAATCATGATCAATCTACATTAAATCCACTCCCTCATAAACATAGGTGGACCAAAGAGAACCCGATACATCAAATCATAGGAGATCTATCTAAACTGGTGCAAACTAGGTCTGCTACATTTAATCAATGTATGCATGACTCATTCCTGAGCAAGGTAGAGCCAACACGCATATCTGAAGCTCTAGCCGACTCAGACTGGGTAACTGCGATGCAAAAAGAGCTGAATCAGTTCCAAGCACTCAAAGTCTGGAGACTAGTGCCTAAGCCTGAAGGTAAAACCATTATTGGCACAAAATGGGTGTTCAGGAATAAGAAAGATGAAGATGGTATCATGATCAGAAACAAAGCAAGACTAGTGGCTAAAGGATATAGGCAAGAGGAACGTATTGACTATGACGAGACCTATGCTCCAGTGGCGTGCATCGAGGCTATACGAATGTTTCTTGCATATTCCACCCACAAGAACTTCACCGTCTACCAAATGAACGTGAAGACTGCCTTTCTCAACGGCATCTTGAAGGTTGAAGTCTACGTCTCTCAGCCTGAAGGCTTTGTCAATCCAGAAAAACTGAATCATTTATATATTCTAGAGAAAGCTCTTTACGGTCTGAAGCAAGCCCCTCGAGCCTGGTATGAAGTCTTATCTAAATTCCTAGTCAAGTCTGGATTCTAGAAAGGTAAAATCGATACTACTCTTTTTATCAAAAAGGAAAAAACCGATATAATTTTAATTCAGATTTATGTGAATGATATCATATTTGGCTCAACTAATACTGTAAGAATTTTTCTAACCTCATGGTGTCCAGATTTCAGATGAGTATGATGGGAGAGATGAATTTCTTTCTCGGATTACAAGTCAAACAGTTTTCCACGGGGATCTTTATCAATCAAGCTAAGTACATCTTTGATATTCTTAGAAAATTCAAAATGGAAAATTGTACACCTATTGGAACCTCGATGGCACTTGGAACTAAGATTGGTGCTGATCCTTCGGGTAAAGTTGTCGATGTTATGACCTATTGAGGGATGATTGGTTATTTAATGTATTTAACATCTAGTAGGCCATATATTATGTTTTATACTTGTCTATGTGCTCGATATTAGGCTTCTCCAAAAGAATCTCATTTGTCTGCAGTTAAACGAATTTTAGATATCTGAAAGGCACTGCAGATCTTGGTCTGTGGTATCCTAAAGATACAGGTTTTAACTGACAACATATTCAGATGCAGACCATACAGGTTGTATGCTTGACAGGAAAAGTATGTCGGGTCACATACAATTTCTGGGCGATAAACTCGTGAGTTGGGCTTCAAAGAAACAACTTTGTGTATCTACATCAACAACTGAGGCATAGTACGTCGCTGCGGCGAGCTACTGTTCTCAAGTGTTGTGGATGAGAATACAACTCCAAGATTATGGCTTCAAATACAACAAGATCCCGATCTACTGTGATTCAAAGAGTGCGATTTCCATATCTGCGAATCCTGTTCAACATACAAAGACCAAACACATTGATGTGAGATATCATTTTATCAAAGACAACGTGGAAAAAGGTACAATCGAACTTTATTTTGTAAACACAGATTACCAACTTGCTGATTTATTTACCAAGTCTCTTGATGAAAAGAGATTTAATTTTCTCGTTTCAAAACTTGGTATGTTAAATCTCAAGACTTAATCTGTGATTACCTATTAAAGTTTAGCTTTGTTATTTTTCTTCATTTCTTTATTTCTATTCTGAAAGATATCTGCACTTAAGTTTGTTCATGATCTCAGGGGGAGTGTGAGAAGATGATAAGAGAATCTACATTTGAGGGGGAGTTAACAAATTTTGCATATGTTTATCACTGATAAATTTTCTGATGCATAATTTCAGGGGGAGTAAGAGTCAAGGAGTATGAAATATGACTTCTGATTACATATGATTAGAACTCGTACTTTCAAAGTTTTATTGCTTTATGTCATTTTATTTTTCAATAAATTTTGTGATTAAAGCTTTGTACTTTGACAGATTTTTTTGACTTTTGCAGAATTGAGAGAGAGCTTAAACGATCATGTCAATAAGACTTAGAGATGACTTGATGAGATTTAAGACTGAGCGAAAAGGTTTATTTCTAATCTTTCAGATATGAAAACATGTTCTTAAATGTTTGAACCACTTCTTATTCTCAAAACAGGTTTCATGAATTTAGAAGTGTGATTTTAAATGTTTTCATTATTCATGTGCTTAATTGTTTCAACAAACCATGTGTTTCCAAAGATAAATACTTGTGTATTATCTTTTCTATATACTTTCAAGTATTCACACACACTGGTTTAACTTTTTGTTGAATATGTTATCACCATGTCTCAAATTGAACAAAATTTTCGATGGTGCTACACCCCGATTGAAATTCAAAGTTTGTGCGTTGATTTCATTCGAAAACGTTTCTTTAAAGACTTGTCTATGTCTTGATTCGTATAGACAAATATCCATTATTCTTGACCTAAGCCTTAATTGCTAAATCATTCTATTTGATCTTTATCTTACAATGTCAGATTTTCAAACAAGTTTCTTGTATTCATTTCATTTATTCATTATACTTGTTTTGAAATATCTTCATGATTAAAAATGCTCAAATCTTCATGATTATCTTCATGAGCATACAAACAACCGACATGTATTTTTGTGCTTTAACTGTAAAGTTAAACTATTTGAGCAACATTATGCTTATAGGATTACATGGGTTCATTGTGTGAGCTTAAATGAAACTTCTATGGATTCACGTTAACCAGTGTTTCCTACCCGAGAACTTAATCCTTGAGTGATCGAAGAGTGAGGAGTCAAAACAACTGAGTGTGGGTGTTAGGGTATTTATATGTTAAATAAAAGTTCAGGGTGAATATTGTAATTCTTTAATAGTGTATTTGTTAGTTGGGCCCAAAGCCCATAAAGCCCATTAAGCTTTGTAAGCGCCATATATAAGGCGTATTCTAGCTCATAATTCAGTTTAGAAGTTTAGATCTCTTTCATAATTCTCTAGTCAATAGGTTTACTTTGCTTATCAGATATTCTCTCTGTAAACCTAATCCTTTCTTGAATATTAATCATATGACTAGACATTGTGGCATATTAACTGTTCTTCATTGATATTATTGTTCGTGATTGCACTGTACTGGGATCTACAATTGGTATCAGAGCAAAGAGACAGAAGTTTTGATCCAAAAAGGTTTGTCTAAAACTCTTAATCATTATTCTGATCTATCTGAGTGTTTGGTTTCTGTCGATTAATTGTTTTATGGATTGGTATATGTTTTTCGATTTGATCTAAGAAGTAGATTAACTGAGTTTACTGCCATATCGATTATCTGGGTAATTAAGTTTCTGCAAATCGATTTGTTTTTCTAAAAATCATATCTGCAAATCGATTGTTTTCTCTGTGGTGATAATCTGCATATTCTTAATCGATTTCTGAGTTAAGTTAAGTTGATTGAGTTCTGAGTTAAATCGATTTTTTTCTGGAAAAACAGTAGTTCGGTCAATTCTATGTTATTGAAAATCAATTTTTTTGGTTTGAGTTTTCTGGGTTTACTAATCGTTCTGCAAAATTGTTGCTTGGTCGATTGTTTGATTTCGATCGATTCAGATTCATCGATTTTATCGGTCTTTAATTTTATCTGTTATCGTTTTGTGGTTATCTGTTATCGATATCGACCGGCCCTATTGACCGGACCCTGCGACCGGTACATTGTTGACCGGTACATCGTTCGACCGATACCCTGTTCGACCGGTACCCTATTTGACCGGTACATTGTTCGACCGATACCCTGTTCGACCGGTACTCTGCGGTCGACCGATACTCAGCGACCGGTACTTGTTGACCGGTGCTTTGTGATTCGACCGGTACTCAGCGACCAGTACCCAGTTGACCGGTGCTTTGCGCCAGATGCCTTGTCGACCGGACTTGTCTCTCGACCAGACCATTGCTTCGACCGGGTCCTTGCATCGACCGGGTCCTTGCATCGACCGGGTCCTTGCTTGATTATTATATTTTTTTTGGATCATCTTTTTTCTCTCACGATCGCTACAGTGCTTTTAAGTCTTAAAGAGTTAAAGAGTTAAGATGAATTCAAGAGACGCCCTAGCCATTGGTTCAGATCAAAAACCTCCGGTGCTCTATCGGGGAGAATATCCACAATGGCATGATCGCTTCATGAACTTTATCGAAGCGAAACCAGACTACGAGGAAATACTCAAGTGTCTGAAGGAGGGGCCACAACCCTGGCCGATGAAAGTTCTGCCTGAAATCCAAGATGAAGGTCGACTAGACCGTCGTGTTCGGAAAACTCTCGGTGAGTTTACCCCTCTAGAAAAGAGCATGTATGACGCTGAAAAGCATGCAAAGTCCTATATTCTCCAATGTCTACCCAACGACATATATGCCTGCATCGATAGTTACAAGGAGACAGCAAAAGGAATGTGGGACCAGATTGAAAAGATGATGATGGGTAGCAGAATAAACACTTAGCTGAAGGTGACAAATTGCGTCACCCGATATGATGGATTCAAAGCTAGAAAAGGCAAGGCGCTCACGAAAACCTATGAACGGTTCAACCTGCTTCTGAACGATCTGCATAAAAACCAAATCACGAAGACGAACACCGAGAACAACATCAAGTTCATGAACAATCTTCAGCCAGAGTGGAAGACGTTCGTCTCTCATATCCGTCATACTTAAGCCCTGGAGAAGATTGCACTACCTGAACTATATGAAATGCTTCTCCAAGATGAAGAGGAAGTTCTTGAGTTGATGGGAAATCAAAAAGCAGATGAAAAGCCGGTGGTTGATCTGTTAGCACTTGTCTCAGATAAAAGAGGTAAATCTGTCAGCCACTCGTCTGAAAAGGAGCCAGTGAAAAGTGATTCTGAACCCGAAGACCCTGACAGTGACTCGGATCCAGAATACACTCAAATTAAAGAAGCAGTGCTGTTCTTAACCCAAGCGTTCCAGAAAAGGAAGTTCTTCAACAAGTCTTCCTCAAACAAGCAAAGATACTCCACTACTCCTCTCAATCGACGTGATCATAAAGAGAAGTATGAAGGGAAGAGACGCGTTGATGAAGGTAAGAAGCCTGAGAAAAGACCTGAAGAGAAAGCAAAAGAGGAGCCGATCAAATGCTATAACTGTGGTCGGTTGGGTCACTTTGCCAAAGACTGCCGTAAGCCTGTCATGCGCAACTGAGATTACTACAAAGCCAAGATGTTGTTGGCCAAAGAAAAGGAAGCAGGTAAAGCTCTCATGGCAGAAGATGACTACTGGCTAAATGAATCTGATGAAGAAGAAGCTGATGAAGAAGCACACTTGTGTTTCATGGGCAAGCATTCAACACAGTCCGATACTGATGATGATCGTAATTCCCCATGCCAGGTATGTGCTCCTTACCAAGAAGCCTTAATTGATCAGATGAAAATCACTATGAAAAAATTAGACTCCTGTAAGCGAACCATAAAAGAAAATGAACAACTAATCTCATCTCTGAAAAAACGTGTGTCATCACAGTCTGAATGTATTGAAAAACAAAGCATAGAAATTGCTGGCAACATGTGCATAATTTCAAATCTCAAAGAAGAGTGTGAGAGTTGTTCAAAAGAATCAAAAGAGTTAAAAACCAAAGTAGATGATCTTACCTATAAGCTTCGCATGTCAGAAAATGAGAAAATTGATATTGTAACTCAAAGCGTGACTTATAAAAATAAGAATCAAAGGTTATCTACTCAGTTAAAGAATCTTGAACAGAAACTTTATAAAATTGGTCAATCTCATCAAACGCTGAATCTAATTACACCAAAAGAATTCAAATATTCAGAGACGGGTATCGGTTACGATAACCCACGTTATCTGAAAAAGGCCTTATCCAAAGTTCCTACGTTATATGCGTTCGAATTTTGTGGAATAGATAAAACTTACCCAGAGTACAAAATCAATTGGACCAAGCCCCTTGATGATGAGGAAACAGAACAGGATAATTTGCGAAGGAAGAACTCCACCAAAATGCAACTTCCTTTTGTTTATGATTCATTGAATGCATCTTACAACACTGAAAAATCCTGTTTCCTGTCAAATGACTATTTTCGAAGCTACACTCAAGATGAACTAGATGCTAAAACCTTTGAAACTGAGGAGGAACTAATAAACCATAAAGTTTATGTTCCACCTCTGATTTTAGAAAAGAAAATTGTTCAGCTAGAAGAGTCATTTGAACAGGAAAGGAACATTTTTCAAAAGGAAAAACAAGAGCTATTATCCCAAATTGAGTGTCTCAATTCCGATAAAAAGGAAACTGTGTCGGAGGAGGAAAAAGAATTCTTTCAGACAGAAATAAAGAAGCTTAATTCACAACTGGCTGTTGTGGCAGCAGATCTGATGAAAGAGCGACTTCACAAAGCTCAACCTCAAGCTAAGCCTGAAATTCTTCAAGTTGAGAAAATTCATCTGTCTGAAAACTCCTATCCATCCTCGGACACATCTTCCTGTAAAGCCTTTTTGGGTGACTCGTCACCAAATCTTTCAAACAAAGGAAAAGAGCCTCAATCTTTAGAAACGGATCATTGTTCTGATTTTCAAAACGCTTCCGCCTATGATCCGATTAAAACAAATCCTTCCGATATCCTGAATTCGTCAAGTGATAAGGCTCCTTCTGATGAGGAAATGGAATTTTCAGCCTTTCTGAATTCTGAGGTGTATCTAGACAGTCAATTAGACCAATTTGATTTTAATCCTTCTCTACCAAGTCACGTTGATTTTCTAACTTCTACTTCTGAGCCTCCGGTAAAATTTTACAAGGGTGAATGTTCCACATCTGTCCCACAAAACTCTTCTGTGAATAATTCTTCAAATTCTAAATCTAAAAGACGTTCACAGAAGAAGAAAAAGACCGGTCGCTCTAAAAAGCAACAATCATCAAAATTCAAATCTTCTGACTATGGGTTTAACGGTCTTTCCAATACTTTTGGTCGACGCAAAGCAGTCAAGTACGAGTGGGTAGCTAAGAAGTCTAAGGAGAGCACGGCGACGACAAAATTACTTAATCCCGTTTTAAATTCTAGGAAAAACAATAACAGTCATGATGTTTTTAATTCTAAACCTTTGGTTGAATGTAATGTATTTTTTCCTTTAAAAGTTTATTCCATTAAGCAATTACTTCAACTGTCTCATGATTGTATTTGTTGCTTCTACTATGGATTGAATCATTTTGTTGATAGTAGATTTGCATCTGATTGGTTTGGATCGTATCATGTTTCTAATTATCATTCAAAGTTTGATGCTCCCCGCCATAGGAACAGACCCAAGTCCAAACGGGTTTCCCAGTCGGGTGTTAAGTCTAATCCAAAAGGACCCATTTACGAATGGGTACCTAAAAAGCCTTAACTTGTTTTGCAGGACGGTCATGTATGGTATTTAGATTCAGGCTGCTCCAAGCACATGACCGGAAGAAAGGAGCTTCTCACAAACTTCACCGAGAAGTTTTGTGGAAATGTGCGATTTGGGAATGATCATTATTCTCCCATTATGGGTTATGGCGATATCGTTAAGGACAATCTCACAATCAAGAAAGTGTCCTACGTCGAAGGTCTTGGTCACAACTTGTTCAGCATCGGTCAATTCTGCGATAAAAATCTAGAGGTCACCTTCAAAGCAAAAAGGTGCAGTGTTCGGACTGAAAATGGAAAAGAAATTATTGCTGGAATGCGTCGCACAAATCTCTATACGATAGACCTCTCGTCTCTGAAAGCAGATAAGGAAGTTTGTTTGATGTCCAAAGCCTCAGCCGAACAAAACTGGTTATGGCATCGTAGACTCTCGCACCTGAACTTCAAGACTATCAATAAGTTGGTGCTCGGTGGGCACGTGAGAGGAATGCCAGATCTTAAGTTTGAAAAAGATCATTTGTGTGTTGCCTGTGAAATGGGCAAGATGAAGAAGGCTTCTCACAAGCCTAAATCCACTCCTAGTACTTCTCGGTCCCTCGAACTCATTCATATGGATTTGTGTGGACCGATGCGCATTCAGAGTATCAATCACAAGAAGTATGTCCTAGTGATGGTTGATGACTTTTCTCGCTACACGTGGGTTAGATTCCTTCGTTCAAAGGATGAAACCCCCGAATTGATCATCACTCTCCTGAAGAGCGTTCAAGTCAGTCTCAACCAATCAGTTCAGACCATTCGGACGGATAACGGCACAGAGTTCAAGAATCAAGTGCTCACTAGTTACCTCACCTCAGTGGGTATTACCCACACTTTCTCAGCTGCTCGTACTCCTCAACAAAACGGTGTAGTAGAGCGTCGTAATCGGACTCTTGTCGAAGCCGCGCGCACGATGTTATCTCAGTCCATGCTCCCGCTATATTTATGGGCAGAAGCAGTTGCTACCGCATGCTACACTCAAAACCGTACTATCATCAACAAGCGGTTCAACAAGACCCCATACGAGATCATCAACAAACGCATCCCGAATATCAACTACTTCCATGCATTCGGATGCACGTGCTTCGTACTGAATGACAAGGATGATCTCGGCAAATTCAGCCCAAAAGCGGATGAAGGAGTGTTCATCGGCTATTCACAGCAAGCTAAAGCTTACAGAGTCTACAACAAACGGACAAAGACCGTCGTTGAGAGTGTAAACGTGACTTTTGATGAGGCCGTTGATATGGCTTCTGAACACCTCAGTTCAGAACCCGCTTTAACTGGTGTGTTAGCTTCTGGATAATTACGTTCAGGATCTACACAATCTCCAGTAGCTCCAAATCAAGCGTCTACGTCAAGAGCACATCTTTCAGATTTGGATTTACTTTTTGAGCATTTTTATGATAATTACTTTTCTTCCATGCCTAATGCTATATCATGTAACAGGAATGATGCTCAAGCACAAGAAGTGACACATGTCACTGGTCCAACAGACTCAGGTGATTCAACCTCGCATGATCCCTCTCCACCCTCTCAAGCTCCTACTGACGTAACGGCAACAGTTGGAACTCCTGAACCGACCCCTGTTGAAGGTGTTACCGAAGTTCCCTCTCCGGCAATCCCGAATACCGTCATCGATTCATCACCCGCTGAGTCGACCTCAGCCTCTCTCTCGACTCCAGCCCCGTAGCTTCCACCTCACAGGCCGTCATCCCTCGGAGCGGTTCAGGATCTCCCCCCCGGTGGTTATGTGCATCCCGATACCTCACAACAGACATATCAACCTCTTCCACACGCCACCAAGTGGACACGAGATCATCCCCTACATCAGATCATCGGTGATCCTAATTCACCTATTCAGACTCGATCCACCACTGCGAATGACTGTCTATTCTCTTCGTTCCTTAGTTGTATCGAACCTTCAACCGTCTCCGAAGCATTGAATGATCCAGACTGGGTGATAGCTATGCAAGAGGAACTCAACCAATTTGAGAGCCTCAAAGTGTGGCGACTTGTTCCCCGTCCAAAGAATAAGACGGTGATTGGGACAAAATTGATTTTCAAGAACAAGAAGGATGAAGATGGAATCATAGTCCGGAATAAAGAGCGTCTGGTAGCCAAAGGATATCACCAACAAGAAGGCATAGATTACGACGAGACGTTTGCACCGGTTTCCCGAATTGAAGCGATTTGCATGTTCCTTGCCTACGCCGCTCACAAGAACTTCATCATCTTTCAAATGGATGTGAACTCCGCGTTTTTTAATGGCGTTCTCAAGGAGGAAGTTTATGTCTCGCAACCCGAAGGCTTCGTGAGTTCCGATAAACCACATCATGTCTATGTTCTTGACACGGCCTTGTACGGTCTCAAGCAAGCGCCACGAGCCTGGATTTTCCAAAGGTAAGTTCTTCACTCAGCAATCGTCAAGGGGGAGCGAGAATTTTTCGTAAGTGGTTCTTATTTTGAGGCGGAGCCGTTTTTCGCTTTATCCTTAAGTTTTCAGTACCTCTAGTTTTATTTCCTTTCTTTAGGTTTTATTTTTTTTTACTTTTTTAATTTAACTTATTTTATTCTTTTGCCTATGCTAGTCCGACAGCGCTGAGTGTGATAGATTATAGGCGCACACACAATCTACCAGCTCTTATGGTCCGTCCAGAACCGGAAGGACCTCCTTAGGGAGCGAGACCTCAGCGACGTGAGGGTCCACGTATGAGAGGCGGTAGCGTCCAGAGGGCTGGGGCTCCCGGACAGGGTGTACAAAGAGAAAATATTATGAGGGGTTCTGGAGCGGGCAGCGCCGTCAGACAAATCCAGACCAGTACTTCGAGCAGACCGCCTACACCATCACCGACAGCATCTCCGACAGCATCTCCGACGGTGGAAGAGGACACAGCTATAGAAACCGCTCACGTTCAGTCCTCTTCTGCCACCGAATCTGAGGAGACAACAGGTACATCCGGCACTCGGTCGGAATCAACCACCCAAGCATCGGAATCAAGTGATGAGTCTTCTGACTCTGATGGTGATGATGACGAGCCCTCACCTGGAGAGACAAGGAAAGCAGAGGGAGTTATAGTCGAACATGATATTGTGAGCAGAGAGAGGGAAAGGAAGAGTAAATATGATACTAAGCGTACACGAGTGATGAGGCAACCGTCTATGGTTGACCTCCCCCTAACCCTATCCATCCAGGTAGCTACATATGCTACCCAGTCTCATGTGTTGAGACAGGGTATTGAAGAAGCCTTCGTGGACCTAGCGACGCAATTACACGCCCCCCCAAGCCACTCCGACATCTCTCAACAGATGTTGGTTTCAATTTCACACGGGGATTTAGCACAAACGCTACCAGTCTCTCGCTTGGAGAGTTCTTGTATTGAAACAAGAGGACAGCTGCCCCCGTCCTCGACTTCTTTGGGTGCACAACGTCTAGAGCCCTTTGATGTTATATCTCCTATTCCTAGGACACATGTACCTTTCTTGGCTACTGCTGGAGGCCTTAGTGTCCCGGACGGAACACCTATAGTAATTCCAACTTCGGTTGCTTTACGAGGATTGGGTGGAAGTCCTACCACGACTATTATTACGCCAACTATGAACGTAGGCGGTGCGACTTCTACAGTCGTCACCACAACTGGAAGTCTAAGTGACCCAGGAGTTACTCACCCTAAGTTCGTCTTAAGGGAATTTATGGATGGCGCCCTAAAGGTGTTGGGAACTGAAGATTCTACTAAGTGTAGTTACTACTGCTAGTACAAGTTGAAGATTAATACTGCTAAGTGTTACTACTGCTAGTAGAATTACTACTGCTAGTTAAAGTTAGTACTGCTTGAACAAAGTTAGTACTGCTTAGCTAGTTAGTACTGCTAGTAGTTAGTACTGCTTGAAGTTAGTACTGCTAGTTGAAGTTAATGCTGCTGAGCATTATTAGTGCTGCTAAAGAGATCCGGATGGAAAGTACTACAGCTGGATATACTGAAGATATACTTAGAAGATATACATGGAAGATATACTGAAGATTTGTTTATTCTTTGTAATTATCTTTTTATCAGTATATGTATAGATTGTTTAGAATAGATAGAAATAACTTTTGTTTTTCATTCTTTGAGAGAGAATTAACCTCAAGGCATAGATCCTAATTCTAGAGAAGTAGAATTCGTATTGGTGAGCCTGTTCATCAATATTGAGGTTGAGTGTGTAATCTTGTAGTTTTAAGCATTAAATACAAGGTTACTGTTTGATAATTATATACTGTTTTTGATTACTGTTTTATCAAATATCAAAGTGTTTTTCCGCAACTTCTTTGATATTAGTTTCTGAGTATTAATTCTTGTTAAGAATTCGATCCTGACAAGTGGTATCAGAGCCAAATTCTCTCAGAAACAGTTATTCATCATGGAAAATCTTACAGAATCAAGCAGTACTTTGGTCTCAAAAGTTCCAATGCTCAGATCCAATGAATTTGACATGTGGAAAATCAGAATCAAGCAATATATTCTCCTCACAGATTACTCTATGTGGGACATCATTGAGAATGGCCCATCTGATGGAGGAAAGATTGGTGAAGATGGCAAAAGAACCCCTCCAAAGACAGATGCAGACAGGAAGACAAGGCAGATAGAGATGAAAGCCTTGAGCACACTGCTCTTGGCCATTCCAAATGAGTATCAACACCAATTCTGCAATTGTACTGATGCACAGATACTCTGGAATGCTCTAGAGAAGAGATTCTCAGGTACTAAAAGTACCAAGAGAAATCAAAAGGCAATCTTAAAACAACAGTATGAAAACTTCATCTCAACTAAGAATGAGTCAATGACTCAAACTTTTGACAGGTTTAATAAACTAATTGGTGAACTAGCTACTATGGGAGTACAGATTGATCAAGATGATGTGAACAGAAAGTTCTTAAGGTCCCTTGGAGATGAATGGACCATGTACACTGTGTCATTCAGACAGAATGATCAGTTGGAAGAAAAAGAACTTGATGATCTGTACAATGATCTTAGAGTATTTGAAGCTGAGGTGGAGGCAAAGAAGAAGCCTTCTGGATATATTCATAATGCTGCACTCTTATCAGCATCAATTGATTCTACTGCTAACCCTGAATCAGTTAATGCTGCTACTGGAACAAATCAAGATAAAGGGACTGATTCTGTGTTTGAAGCTTTTCTTTCCAATCATGGAAATTCCTCTTTGATTAATGATGACTTAGAACAACTTCATCCAGATGATCTGGAAGAGATGGATATTAAATGGCAGATGGCCATGCTCTCCATGAGGGTTAAGAAGTTTATAAAGAGGACTGGGAGAAACAACTTCTCCCAAAGAAAAGAAGATGGAGCAGGGTTTGATAAATCAAAGGTGGAATGCTACAAATGCCATCTGAAGGGACATTTTGCTAGAGAATGCAGAAGTGAAGTGTCTCACAACAATCACCAACAAATTCAATCTGGAAGCTTCAATAACAACAGAAACTCTGCTCAAGCCCTTGTTTCTCAACAAGGAATGGGGTTTGATTGGAGTGATCAAGCAGAAGAAGCTATTCAGAATCAAGCTCTTATGGATAAAGTATCTGATCTCCCATCTGAGGTAAGTTCTAATCTCTGCTCTAAAACTTGCATAGACACTGTTAAAAGGTACAGGGATCACAATCAGAAGATGAGTGCTGACCTTAAGAGATTAGAAAAAGATATCAAAGACTATGTAAGGATTGTAGAGAGATTTGAAGATCAGATCAAAGGTTTTCAAGCCAATGAACTCCAACACTCATATGACACCAATTACTGGCAGTGGGAGAAAAAGGATTTAGAACTTAAACTGACCAAATCTAAAGAGGAGAGTGAAAAACTGAAAGAGGAGTTAACCAAGGTTAAGCTTGATGTAGAAAAGTTTTCCAATGCTTCTAAAGCAATGGACTCCTTACTGCAAAATCAGATTCATGATAAGTTGAGAAGAGGAATTGGGTATAATGCCACACCTCCACCATATAACAACAATTACATTCCTCCTACTTCAGACCTGTTAGACACCAAAGATAGGAAGGACTTGCCTGAGGGAGCCACTGAAATAGATCCCTTAGATGAGGAAATTGTTGAGGATAAGACTGAGAAAGAGGTTGACAAGAGTAAGGAGAACAAGGTGAGTGGTGAGATTTCTATAGAAAACAACATTATCACCAATGAGGATTGTGGAAGGGCTTGGATCAAATCCAAGAACATAGAGAAGACAGAGGAAAAGTCTGGTAAGGTCCATTATAAACAGACCACAGTTGTGAATCCAGGTCCTTGCAAACAGTGTGCTTGTAAGAAGAATAAGCCCCAAAAACAGGACAAAAAGAGGGGAAATCAAAGAAACTGGAATAATCAATGGGCACATAAACAAGGGGTTGATCTGAGTAAAATCAATAGACCAAAACCTTGTTTTATCTGTGGCAAATTGAATCATCTTGCAAAATTCTGTTATTTCAATCCTATGAACCAAAGAATGAATTTCCAAAGATCCATGCAAAAACTCTTTAATTATAAGAAAATTGAAAAGAATCATGTGGCTAAGAAAACTGTTAAAACTACAAGTCATATGAAGAAAAAGTATTCTGTTAAAGAAAGTGTCAATATGTGGATTCCTAAAAGCACTAAAACTATTAGTACTGCTACCACAAATAGTGCTGCTGACAATGATAGTGCTGCTAGAAGTAATACTACTGCTAACAATGTTAATGCTGCTAACAAGGTTAGTACTGCTAAACCTGTTAGTACTGCTACACCTGTTAGTACTGCTACACCGGTTAGTACTGCTAACTCTGTTAGTACTTCTAAGGTTAGTACTGCTTCCAGTGTTGATTCTGCTAAGCCAATCATATTGACAAAGTACTCTAATAAAGAGTGCTCTGAGTTTAAAAAACTCATTAAAAAGGAATGTAAATACTTTGATGAGAAAGGAAGACCCAAGATCACTTTGGCTTGGGTCCCCAATCATACTAATTGATTTATTTAATGTGCAGGGCAACCAACAGCTCAAGGGAAAGAGCATATGGCATGTTGATAGTGGTTGCTCTAGGCACATGACTGGCAACATGTCATGCCTTCAGGATTTCAAGCAAATTAATGGAGGACATGTTGCATTTGGAGACAATCTTACTGGTGGTAAGATAAGTGGAAAAGGTAATGTCACCAAAGGTAAGATGACATTTGAGGATGTCTACTATGTTGATCAATTAAAGTACAACCTGTTAAGTGTATCACAGGTTTGTGACAAACAACATAGTATATTATTTACTAACACTGAGTGTATGATTCTTGCTCCAGGGTTCAAGGTAGTTGATGAAAGCATGATACTACTTAGAACTCCAAGAAAAGACAATGTTTACTGTCTTGATTTGGACAATGTCAATAGTGATTCATCTTTAAATTGTCTTGTTTCAAAAGCTTCTATAGATGAATCCTCCCTTTGGCACAGAAGGATGTGTCACATGAATTTCAAGACTATGAACAATCTTGTTAAAAATAACCTTGTAAGAGGTTTACCTTCAAAAGTCTTTTCATGTGATGATCATTGTGTTGCTTGTCTTAAAGGCAAACAACACAAAACTTCTCATAAGACCAAAGAGTTAAATTCTGTTTCTTCTTGTCTCCAGTTATTGCATATGGATCTGTTTGGTCCTACAAATGTTATGAGTATAGGAAAGAAATCTTACTGCTTGGTTATTGTTGATGATTACTCCAGATTTACTTGGGTATATTTTCTAAGGACTAAGGATGAAACAAGTGGTCTTATCAAATCCTTTATTCTAAGAATTGAAAACCAAACTAATCAAAGAGTAAAAGTCATTAGATCAGATAATGGAACTGAATTTAAAAATCATGATTTAAACACTTTTTGTGAAGGAAAAGGTATTGAGAGACAATATAGTGCTCCTAGGACTCCTCAACAGAATGGTGTTGCTGAAAGGAGAAATAGGACACTAATAGAGGCTGCTAGATCTCTGTTGGCTGATTCAAAATTGCCAATTACATTCTGGGCTGAAGCAGTTAATACTGCTTGTTATGTCCAAAACAGAGTTCTAGTGGTCAAGCAAAAGAACAAGACCCCATATGAGCTTTTAAATCAAAGAAAACCTTTTATTGGTTTCTTCAAACCTTTTGGGTGTCCTTGTACAATTCTAAATACCAAATCTCACTTAGGTAAGTTTGATAGCAAAGCAGATGATGGATTTCTTGTTGGATATTCATCTCAGAGTAGGGCCTACAGAGTTTTTAACTCTTCTTCTAGAATAATTGAAGAAAGTGACAATGTCAAATGCAATGAGAACACACCAAATCCTGTTGGGTCTGGACCTCAATGGCTATTTGACATTGATTCACTAACTAACTCTTTTGGTTTCAGTAATGAGTATACAGGAACAGATGGTGGAGAATCAGAGATCACACAAGTTCAAGAAAGTATATCTAAATCTGTGATTTTTCCCATACCCACAGTAAATGAAGACTGTGAAAAGGAATCATTTACTGAACCAAGTCAGAGTGAAGAAGACACTAGAGATGAGGAGACTCAAGAATCAGAAGTGGCATCTGAAACCACTTCAGTTGAGTTGCATGACTCTAATCTAGAGGCTGGACTGAATGAAGAACCTAGTCATAACACAAGAGTTCAAAAGAATCATCCTCCACAGCTGGTAATAGGAGATATCTCTTCTCCTATGATGACTAGACATCAAAGCAGGCTTCAAGAAATGCAAGATCAACAGCATACAGTCCTTTCTTGTTTTCTATCCCAGCTTGAGCCTAAAAAGGCACATGATGCTATGAAAGAATCTAGCTGGATAGAAGCAATGCAAGAAGAACTGTTACAGTTCAAGCTACAAGATGTATGGGATCTAGTAGACCTTCCTAAAGGTCACAGAGCAATTGGCACAAAGTGGATTTTCAGAAACAAGAGAGATGAAAGAGGTATTGTCATAAGGAACAAAGCAAGGCTGGTGGCTCAAGGCTATACTCAAGAAGAGGGTATAGATTATGAAGAAGTTTTTGCACCTGTGGCTAGGATAGAAGCAATCAGACTATTCCTAGCCTATGCTTCTTACATGAACTTCAAAGTCTATCAAATGGATGTAAAAAGTGCTTTTCTCTATGGATCAATTGAAGAAGAAGTATATGTCTGTCAACCACCAGGGTTTGAAAACCCAAGCTATCCAGACAGGGTATACAAATTAAAGAAAGCACTTTATGGACTACATCAAGCCCCAAGAGCATGGTATGACACTCTGTCATCCTATCTCTTGGAAAATGACTTTGAAAGAGGAGTCATTGATAAGACTCTCTTTATCAAAAGACAGAAGAAGGATATCTTGCTGGTCCAAATCTATGTTGATGACATTATCTTTGGATCTACAAGAAACAACATGTGCAAGGAGTTTGAGGATTTAATGCATCAAAGGTTCAAAATGAGTTCCATGGGGGAACTTACTTTCTTCCTTGGACTCCAAGTTCAACAGAAGTCAGATGGCATTTTCATATGTCAATCCAAGTATGTGCAGGATATTCTAACCAAGTTTGGCTTCTCAGAATCAAAACCTGCCAGCACACCTATGGAAACACACAAGCAGATCACAGCAGATCTTGAGGGGGAGGACATGGATGTGCATTATTATAGATCCATGATTGGCTCTCTCATGTATCTCACAGCATCTAGGCCAGATATAATGTTTCCAGTCTGTGTCTGTGCAAGATTTCAAGTTAGGCCAAAGCAATCTCACTTTCAAGCTGTTAAGAGGATATTCAGATATCTCAAAGGGCAACCCAGATTGGGACTTTGGTATCCTCATAACTCCCCTTTTGACCTAATAGCATACTCAGACAGTGATCTAGGTGGGGCAAACTTGGACAGAAAATCTACTTCTGGAGGATGTCAGTTTTTGGGTGTTAGACTAGTCTCATGGCAGTGCAAGAAACAAACCACAGTATCCACATCTACAACAGAGGCAGAGTACATAGCAGCTGCAAGTTGCTGTTCTCAAGTCTTATGGATTCAGAATCAAATGCTGGATTATGGGGTAACCTTTCTACACACTCCAATCTTTATTGACAACAGCAGTGCTATTAGCATTGTAAATAATCCAGTCAAGCACTCAAAGACAAAGCACATTGAAATCAGGTATCACTTTATAAGAGATTGTAATGAAAAGAAACTTATTCAAGTTGTCAAAGTTCACACTGATAATCAGTTTGCTGATCTATTCACTAAAGCTTTTGATGTGGGTAGATTCACTTTCTTGGTAACAAGTGTGGGAATGATAAACTCTGAATAATCTTCTTCTCCAAAAGTGGTTTTATACCTGTACATTTTTATTCTTGGTGTTACTAATCTTCTTTTCAGGATATGCATAGCAGTACTCAGTATTTAGCAAGTTTAAAAGGAGTAAGTCTAGTTAATACTGCTTGTGGTTAATACTGCTTTCAGTTAATACTGCTTGTGGTTAATACTGCTTGTGGTTAATACTGCTTTCAGTTAATACTGCTTTCAGTTAATACTGCTTTCAGTTAATACTGCTAGTAGTTAATACTGCTAGTAGTTAATACTGCTAGTGGTTAATACTGCTTTCAGTTAATACTGCTAATAGTTAATACTGCTAGTTCAGTTAATACTGCTCGTGGTTAATACTGCTCGCGGTTAATACTGCTAGTTCAGTTAATACTGCTCGCGGTTAATACTGCTCGCGGTTAATACTGCTAGTTAGTTAATACTGCTCTAGGTTAATACTGCTTATATTCCGAATACTATAAATACTTTTTGCCCGCCTAAAAGTTCATAACGACTCTTTGCATACTGTTCTCTTGCGCTCAAAACCTTTTCTCTCTCAAGTTCGAAGTTTTCAGGCAAGTTTTCACTAAGATCAATGGCATCCATGACGTTCATCGACGAGCACAACGAGATTGCGATGCTACAAAAGCCAAAGCAAGCTTCAGGATTTCATCAGATTGTGGATTTCCTCAAGTCAAGCCACATTGCTCATGCTCTTACTGTATCCCCTACAATCTACATTGAGCACCAAAGGCAGTTCTGGGCTAATGCAACCATTGCTGTGGAAAATGGTGTGCAAATGATCAAGACAAGAATCTGTGATCACTCACTTACAGTTACTGAAGAAATCATTCGCATCAGTCTACGTCTAGAAGATGCCTGTGGTATAACGTCTATCTCTAATGATGAACTGTTTTCTAATCTTACTAGAATGGGGTATGGAGGCCCATTGGGTGTTTTCAAATTCTCAAAAGCAAAGTTTTCACCCCAATGGCGTTTTCTTGTTCATACCCTGATGCATTGCATCTCCAAAAAGACCACTGGATGGAGTGAGTTCAGCAGTCCAATTGCATATGCTTTGGTATGCTTGGCTACATCCAGAAGGTACAATTTCTCAAAGATGATTTTCAGTGATCTTGTATCAAATATGGGAAACAAAAAGAGTTTCTTTATGTATCCCAGATTTGTTCAGGAAGTAATTAACCATGAATTGACGGATATACCTCAACCTGTTGGGGTATATGTACCTAAACCCCCAAAAGGCAAGGTTTTCTCAAATATGAGAAGATCTGCTGGGGACTCGGAAGGAGTTGACACCCCATTGTTCTCTACAATGATGGTGGTGTCCCAAACCACTGAAGGTATGGCAGCAGGGTCAAGGCCCTCATTAGACCATCCCACTGCTAGCCAAGCCCAACCTTCTCACTCAAAAACAATTCCCCAGTCCATTCTTACAAAACCCACTTCTCCAATTACCCAAACTTATCAAAGAAAACAGGTAAAGAAGGCTCCTTCCCTTCTTGTACCATCACCAACTAAGCCTTTAAGCCCTCTAAGGGAGAATTCTCCCCTAGAGAATATCCAAAGGGAAACCACAAGGGTATCTCCCAACCCAAAGGAGGTGCTCTCTGAGGAGGAGGTAGAGCATATGGGTGATGAGGCTGCCACTACTCCTGCTAGCACAGAGGAGGAAAGTGGTAACATCAATAAGACCTCCCCCATGGCAACTTTGAATGAGCAATCATTTGAAGGTCCCTGGTGCCAAGAAACCACAGGGGTGGATAGTGCTTCGGCTAGGCAGAAGACTTCCACTACTAAAAGATCCAATGATCCTTCAATAGGGGGTAACACTCCTGGAGAAGGTGAGGACAGATATAACTATGATGAATTGATGGAGGCAATGGGCAACATCAACATGGATGTACTCAAACAAGGCAAAGATATTGAAGAGCTAAAACTCATTGTACTGTCACAACAAGAACAAATCATCAAGTTGAAGCAAATGGTAAGGAAACTGATTCTGCAAAAGAAGAAGAAACAATTTGTGCTCAGAAGGAGGGAACCAGTGACTGATGCTCCCAAAAAGGGGGAGTCAGAAGCTGATGCCAAAGCTAAGGGGGAGCAAGAGGAAAAACATATTGTTGAGGGGGAAAATGAGCAAGCAGCAGAAACAGAGCCAGCAGCAGAAACCATTAATACTGCCAGTTCAAGTAAACAAGCAGAAATGGTTAATACTGCTGAGCTGAAAGAAGCAGCAGAACAAGTAAAAGAGGTCCTTACAGAGCTAGAGGTTGCAGAAACACTCATCAAAGCAAAACATGATACTCCCAAGGTCACCTCAAAGGCCAAAGGAGTTGTCATAAAAGAAAGAGGTGATGCAGCAAAGAACTCTAGCATTGAGAAGGAGATGGGTAAAGATAAAGGTAAGGCAAAGTTAGTGGAATCTGATCAACCAATCAAGAAGCAAAGGTTGGTTGAATCAGATGAAGCTTTAGCAAGGAAAATGCAGAAGGAGATGGAAAAAGAAGAAAGAGCTCAGGTGGAGAAGGACAGGGAAATGGCAAAGGCTTTAGCTGCTGAGCTAAATAAAGCCTATCAAAAGGGGCTTGAAACTGAAAAGGCTAAACAAAGGGCTATAAGTCTGAGAAAGGCTATGATGGCTAATACAAGTGCAAAGAAAAGAAGACCTTCACAAACTTACCTTGCCACTCAGGAAAGAAACAAAATGGTAACTTTCTTGAGGAGTGCAATTGGGGTAAAGAAAGAAATGTTTGTGAAGATGAGTTTTGATCAAATCAGAGAGCTCTATGAAAAAGAAATGGGGAATCTGAAGAGCAATGAAAAGAAAAGAGTAGAGTTTGAAAGGAAGGCCAAGGAGAGTAATGATATAGATATGAATCAACCATTCCCTGAAAGTGAAGAGGGAACTCCTATCAAAGAAATGGCAAGGGAAAAGGAAGAAAAGAAGAAGGAAGCTACTCTAGTACAGGTTCAAAAGACTTTGAAAAGAACCAAGATGATGGCCAAAAGAAAGAAAGATAAGAAGCCCAGAATAGAAGAAGAACAAAATGTTGCTGAAGAAGAAGGGGCACCTGAGTCATCAAGTCAGCAAGTGTCATCGATCAAAGATGATGTAAGCTTATATATGGTAGTGATGGACAAAGTGCCTGAACCAATTTCTGCAGAACCTGTTGGAGTTAAGCCACCTGAGATCATTCACTGGGATGTACTGACAATGGATGGGAAAGATTACATCAGACTCAAGAGGAAGGGTGATAAGTATGAAGTATTCAACACTTGGGTCAAGATTGTCAGAACATGCTCTAGATCTGATATAGAAGAGATGTTTGACATAGGAATTAAGTTGTATGCAGATCATCTGAATACTCCAGGAATTTCTCTTACAAAACTGGTGATGGAGTATCTATGCATGATGTTCAAACCTGAAGAAGTGGACCAGGTCATCAAGAGTGTGTTTAAAGAAGTCACAAGTTGGACTCTATATGAAACTAGTGGAGTATATGCAGTGACTTTGGATAGAAATCACACAGAATACTTCCTAGTGGATAGAGTATATAATCACACCAGACTGAAGGTTCATGCCATGCTAAAGAAGAAGTTGGGTTGTGCACCAAATTCAGAAATGGCCAAGTATCTAATTCAGAGGATAATCAATCAGAGTTTGGGACTGAATCCAGACTTAGGAGCATGATCTTGGAAGTTTTGGAAGCATCAAAAAGAGCATCTGGAAGAATATCTGAAGAACTTGACTTCTCTTCTAAAAGTCAAGTTAGGGGGAGATTGTTGGGAACTGAAGATTCTACTAAGTGTAGTTACTACTGCTAGTACAAGTTGAAGATTAATACTGCTAAGTGTTACTACTGCTAGTAGAATTACTACTGCTAGTTAAAGTTAGTACTGCTTGAACAAAGTTAGTACTGCTTAGCTAGTTAGTACTGCTAGTAGTTAGTACTGCTTGAAGTTAGTACTGCTAGTTGAAGTTAATGCTGCTGAGCATTATTAGTGCTGCTAAAGAGATCCGGATGGAAAGTACTACAGCTGGATATACTGAAGATATACTTAGAAGATATACATGGAAGATATACTGAAGATTTGTTTATTCTTTGTAATTATCTTTTTATCAGTATATGTATAGATTGTTTAGAATAGATAGAAATAACTTTTGTTTTTCATTCTTTGAGAGAGAATTAACCTCAAGGCATAGATCCTAATTCTAGAGAAGTAGAATTCGTATTGGTGAGCCTGTTCATCAATATTGAGGTTGAGTGTGTAATCTTGTAGTTTTAAGCATTAAATACAAGGTTACTGTTTGATAATTATATACTGTTTTTGATTACTGTTTTATCAAATATCAAAGTGTTTTTCCGCAACTTCTTTGATATTAGTTTCTGAGTATTAATTCTTGTTAAGAATTCGATCCTGACAAAAGGCTATCCACACCATCATGCAAGCCGAAATGAGGGAAGAGGTAGATGCACTGAAACGCTTGATCAAAGGCAAAGCCCCTGCGACTGAGCCTGAACCACTACCTCCTACACCACAACCCTCTACTACTGCTACAGATATGTCCATCGATGACCTTAAATCCATCCTCCTAGCCAAACTACTTGCCCAATCTCAAATCGAACCTACCCAAGATGCCGATCTACTTTCCTTACTTTGTGCCCAAACATCTACTCCAACACCCCCACCCCCACCTACGATATCTCCTGAAGCCTTCCAGCACCAAAAAGCGCTCCTTCAGTCTTTGCAGCATACAATATCTGTATTGACTGAAAGAGTATTATCCTTAGAAGACACCTGCCGCAGCCAGGCAGAGAGGCTCAAGCGCCGACATGATGACCAGGATGATCCTGATCACCATGAGGGGGAGAAGCGCCAAAGACTATCTGAGCCGGAGACAGAACAGACGGTGGGAACAGTACAGGAGAAACAGGAAAGGGGTTTGGGTTCCAGGACTCAAGCAGCAGGGCAGGAACAGGCACAGGAGCAGACGATGGATTTGGTTTGATACGATATTCCAACGGTTGAAAAGCCTGAGGAACAATATGAAGTTTCATCGATGGATCCGGAAAATTGGGCTATAATCGTTGATCATTATTCAGATACTGACCCGACGGAAAAACCGATCAACATGGAAAGAGTGCTGGTAGTTTTTCAAGCCGAGATTGATGAGCTTTTCCATTCTTAATATACGACTCAAGATTATCAGTCAGATATACAACCTTCTGTCGAGGTACCGCTTTTGACCTATACAGTTGCAGTTCACCTTGATCTTCCTCAGCCAGACATTCCTGATCGATCTCCTCAAGCATCTCCAGCATCACCAGTTTTGGGAATAGATAGTACTCCGCCAGCTAAGCCGTCCAAGTGGGAAAGAGTAAGAATTAAAGTTCCATTTTTTGAAGAAAGCCAGAAGAAAATATTTGCCCATTGGATACGTCAGTATGATGAAATTGTAGCAAATGGTCTTCAGTCGATGAAAAGCAGGGAGAAGCAACGAGAACTTATGTTCGTGTATAATTACTTCAAAGACAGGTTCGATAAGACGAAGCTCAGAATTAAATCTGTTGACTAGATTCACGCTTGCCACTTCAAGGGCGTAAAGTACTCCTTCTTCGTTGTGACAAGAGAAGATGGTAAGCAGTGGAGTTTTTCTGAAGATAATTTTCCACGTCTTGAACCACAAGATCTGCTATTTCTGGTTAGAGACTTAAAGACCAGAACCATCAAACCAGGGGAAGTTACAGATGCACTTGAAGCCATAAAGAGATACATGAAGTGTGCAATGAAGCTTGCCTCTGTAGAAGACTTTCAGATCGGGTTAGAAAGCAACCAACCGAAGATCAATCTGCTTAAACCTGATCTAAGCATTCCGATAGATGCCCAGAATGTACCAGCCTTCACAGTTCTTAAGTTTCCAGAATTCGGCATGACATACGCGAACGACAAAGGTGATATGCGTTTTATCCGATTCAGTCAGATTGCCAGATTCTGCGATGGTACTTTGATGTTGCTTAAAGACAAGTTAAAGCGTGAAGTTGATCAAGATGAAAAAGGTATTCAACTACTGGATCCGAAATACAAGAATCTTGTTCTTGAAGCACTGGGTGTTATCATAGAACGGCTGGAGTACAGGACGTTAATGCGCTATTTCGAGATCAATTTCGGGTTTCACAAAATATATGTTCCTAACTGGCGTGATTATGAACTTCTATTTAAAGGGGGAGATTGTTAGGGTATTTATATGTTAAATAAAAGTTCAGTGTGAATATTGTAATTCTTTAATAGTTTATTTGTTAGTTGGGCCCAAAGCCCATTAAGCTTTGTAAGCGCCATATATAAGGCGTATTCTAGCTCATAATTCAATTTAGATGTTTAGATCTCTTTCATAATTCTCTAGTCAATAGGTTTACTTTGCTTATCAGATATTCTCTCTGTAAACCTAATCCTTTCTTGAATATTAATCATATGACTAGACATTGTGGCATATTAACTGTTCTTCATTGATATTATTGTTCGTGATTGCACTGTACTGGGATCTACAGTGGGTGTGATGAGGTAAAATGGAAATGAGAGTTTGGTTAGAAGCGAGCTTAAATGATTAAAAAGAAAGAGGGTGTGAGAACAGAGTAAAAGAATATCAAACTCTGCACCAACTTTTTCTGAGCCGGGCAGCCACATTTCTGATTGTTTCACAATTTTTTGGTGAACATCATTGAAAAAGGAAACTAGCCCATGCCAACTCTTGACTTGACCCCACCAGCTACTCATCTTCTTCTCAACAAGAAGATGTTTCATATTTTTAAAGGGGATGCAACACATAACCTATCTAGTTTTCATTTGGAAAATCTAGATATTGAAAAAGAATGAAGTCTGCCCCACCTTCGCACTTCGATCATGCACAATTGAGTCCATGTATTACTGTTATTGTCTCAATGGTTTACACATTTTGAGCCTATTAACAGCAATCATCATGCTTAATTCTTTCATACACAAGCACGTACACACAGGAAATTCGTTTTTCTGTCTAAACGTTTATAGTTTAACCTTGTGTTATTCGATGATTGAATGGAAGACCTGGGGGAGTGAACATCAAAAATCTCCTTTCCAATGTGTATTCATTACACACAGTGACTTCGTGTTACTGACAGGTCCTTCTAAGTGATTCATTTGTTGATTCAGGTGTTACACTCATATTTTGTCTGAATTTGCAAAGATTCGGATGAATATCATATGAATTGATGGATAATCGGAGGCTCAGTATAAAAGATCAATGGTCAGAAAGGGTCGATGACATTTCTTGTGGAAGTTTTAATGATTTCAATGCCACAATCATCAAAAAGGGGGAGATGTGATCAAGAAATATGGGTATGATAAAGAAATGTTGGAGCTTAAAGAAGAAATTTATGTCAAGACATTTAATTTGAAGAAAGTTTGTTGAAAGCGGAAAGAGCAAATTCAAAGAATTCCGGAAGCGAGCAACTTTTACTGAAATTTTCTTTGAAGATAATCTTGCTGAAGCAATCCAAGCTAAACCTGAAGATAATTTCTTTCCGATGTTTGAAAGAGATTGTATTATCTTGGGGGAGATTGTTCAAAATTGTTGAAGATTTTTATCACAGACTTTGAGGAGATTACAGTAAGTTTGAAGACTTTTGCTGAGCATAAAGGGGAGATTGTACTTCAATGCTTATTTCTCTGGAGATGATCTTTATTGAAAGAAATCTACAAAGTGGGAGATAAAGTTGATCAAAGAGGGAGATTGTCTTGCAAAATCTTTTAGAGATGATCTTGAATCCAAAGGGGGAGATTGTTAGAGCATATATTTGTTTGATATAAGATCATGAAGATTGAAAACTGAAAGTCAAGCAAGTCAAAGCCAAAGTCAACTCCCAAAGCAAAGTCAATGTCTCTTTGTAATAAAAGTTAAAAGTCAAAGTGTTGTAATTTTGTTTTTTGTCTTGTTGTGTCCTTGTCTTAAATAGGGATATGACTTTAGTTGTGTAACAAGCGTGTGGTAAGTTGACATTGTACGTGCATACTGTTCTAGAGAGAGAAACTATCAGAGAGCAAACTGTAAACGAATTCTATTTCATTGAAATTGAAACAGGTTAATTGTTTGATTTCTATTTGTTATCGTGTTAATTCTTGTAGTAAGAACTTGAGAATTAGGGAATAATAAAACATCATGGCTTTAAGATTTACCTCTAAGTCTTTGTCACAAAATTGTCCACTGCTGAAAAGATTGTGTCCTAATCCTTCAACATATCTCACCTTCTTAATCGTTAAGTTCTCATGCACTACATCTCCATAGCCCAAAATTGGTGAAAATTGGTCGTTCCCAAATCTGACGTTGCCCCAGAATTTCTTTGTACAATTAGATAAAATATCTTTCTGCCCAGTCATATGCTTGGAACAACCGGAATCCAAGTACCACATATGACGGGTCTGCACATGAGAAATTAAGCAACAATTGGTTTAGGTACCCATTTGTAGATGGGTCCTATCAAATTAGCACAAGATTTTGGCACCCATTTGAATTTGGGTCCTCTTAACCTTTGAAAAACTTTTGAAACATAAGAATGATAAACATGATATGAACCAAACCAATTATCAGAAATTTGTCGAGTAATAAAATCATTTTGACGAAAAATAGAAGACTGAAAAATGAACGGAGATAATTGGATCAATTGCTTTATTGTATAAGTCTTGTAAGAAGTTACAAGGTTTTATTTATGAGAAGCAACTTCACCAAATACATCATAAACACTAGCAGTAAACCTATTACAATCTGTATCAGAAAATGATTTTTTCAACTCTTCAATCTTCTTCTTAGGTCGCCATTCAAGTCTAGCTTCGGACCTTTTATATCTCAAATCTGAAACAGAAGATTTAGACTTGTAACAACCATGAGATTTCAGAGTTTGCTTTTTCTTGTGCTTAGCTGTATTGGTCTGTTTCTCTGAGCACCTTTTATTTTGCTTCTTACCTTTAGCATAGTAGGTACTCACAGGAGCTGATTCATCAACTTTAGTTGATGATTCACCTTTTTCAAAAATACTAGGTAAAACATCAGTATTAATAAAAAATAGCAGAATGATCTAGAAGTTTAGCATTGAAATCAAAGTTCTTAACACATTCATCATTACATCCATTGGAAATTAAAAAATCAAATCCATCCTCAAGTAAGTCATCATCATCATCATCAAATTTCGGAGCTTTGGAAGGTTTTAGATTTGGAAGAATATCACTCATGAAGAGTTTACAAGATGAACTATCTGAATCAGTAGAACTGTTTTCACTAACTCTTACTGACTCTGCCTTATCATTTGCAACTTCATATTTTAAATCAGTATTGAAAAACACAGTGGAAAACACAATATTTTCGAGATCAACCAAAATTCTCTCATCCACTAAGGTATTCTCAAACTCAGAAATTTTACTTTCCAAGATGAATGGAGGAACATAAAGTTTAGCTTTAATAGGTTTAGCCTCCAATTCCTCATTAGAATAATTTTGAAAATAGTCATTAGAAAAAAAAATTGGCTGCTCAGATAGATAACTATCATTCAGCTTATCATAGAAAAATGGTAGTTGCATTTTTGTTGTGTTTTTCCTATTTTCATCTTCCTTGGCTTCCACTTCATCAGATGATTTAGTGACAAATTTGGGTTTTAAATGAGAATCTTTGTCTGCTACTTGTAAAAAATCAAAGTTGTATAAAGTTGGTTGTTTTCTTATAGCTTTCTTTAAATAATGTTGGTTATCATATCCAATACCCCAATTATCCTTAAAAGCTGTAAATTCCATTGTCTTGTTTAGATGAATGGTTTGTTGTGTTTGACCTCTAGCATAAAGTTTGACTTCCAAACCATCTATCTTTTTAAGCAAATTTTTATTTTCAATATGCGATTGATGAACTTTTAAAACAAACTCTTGTTTGTCACGTTCACACATGTTGAACATAGATTGAGCATCAAATACTTGATTTTCAAAATAACCTTTTTGTTTTTCAAAACTTTTGACATTGTCGTTCAAAGAATCAATCAATATTTTACTCCCAACAATCTCTTTGTTGAGATCAAATATAGTTTGACGCTTTTTCGCAACTTTGCCTTTTTCCTTTTTAAGCTTATTTTGCAAGTCTTGAAGATCGACCATCATGGTTTTCATTTTCTTAAAAAAAAATTACATTCATTAAAGTTGTTTACCTCTTCAGATGTCTCTTCATCGGATTCATCAAATTTCACCTCCTTTCCCATCAGACACATATGAGCAGTTTCTTCTTTCTCACTCTTAGATTCAGAAAAATCCAACCAATGATCATTTTCGGCCATTAAAGCTTTACCCGCTTCCTTTTACTTTGCCAAAAGCATCTTGTTCTTGTAATACTCCAAATTCCTCACTTTCGGCTTCTGGCAGTCTTTAGCAAAATGACGAATTTTCCCACAATTGTAGCACTTGATTGGTTCTTCCACTTTCTTCTCATAAATGTTCACATATTTCCTTCTTCTAGGTTCCTCTCCTCAAATCTCCTACCATAAAATCTTCTTTAATCATTCCTTTTTCCTTCAAAATCCGTTCCTTGTGCACATAATTTCTAGACCCTGATGAATATCTTTGGCTTTTTAAACCCGACTTCTTATAGAATTTCTTATGAAAGGTTCGGGTTAGTAAAATCATGGTTTGCTTTAGACTTTCGCCATTATCAGAATCCGAGTCAGCACTGTCACTACCATCAGACTCAGTCAGTACAACTTTCTTCTTCTTTTTCTTTTCTTTCTTCTCTTTCTTCTTGTCCACAACTAGAGCAACTGGATCAGCTACCAACTTTTCACTTTTCTTCTTCTCTTATCTTTCCTCTTCAACTTCCTCTTCATTCTGTCTAAGTGTTTCATAAACTTCATGCAGAGGAATCTCACTTAGATCTTTCATCTGTTTCATCCTCCGATTATGCTTCTTCCATTCTGGCTGTAACACACTGAGAAACTTCACATTGTTTTCAATATGGTTCTTTTTCACTTTGTTCTTAGCCAATTCATTCAGCAAAGAAACAAATCTCTCATAAGTTTCCTCCAGGCTTTCACCAGTTTTGGCTTTGAACTCTTCATAATTGTTAATGCAATTTGCCACTTTCAGCTGGTTGCCAACTTTTGATCCCATCATCATTTTCTCTAACTGATCCCACATTTTCTTTGCAGTGGCCTTGTAGCTATCAATCTTAACGTAGATTTCATTCGGTATGCTCTAAAGAAGAAGATACCTTGCATGTTTATATTCCTTATACCTTTCCTTCTCTTTGTCTGAATACTTAGAGATATCTACTATAACTTGCTTTGTCCTCTGATCTCTTGGTTGATTTCCATCTCCACTATCAGATGATTCAGCATCAGGAATTTCCATAGTGATAGGAATCATCGGCCCTTCTTCAATAGATTCCTTTATATTCTCACCTTTTGCATGTCTGTTAATGAAATCCAAAAACATGTCCTTCTATTGTTCGTATTCTCCTTTGAATAAAACAGGTGGTTTAACGTCAGTTCCGATACAAAGAGCATCCCTTGAAGTCATCTTGAACTTGCACTGATATTGAAACACTAATCAAAAAAAATTTCAAAATTCTGAAAATAGCCAAAAATTGACTAAGTATAGAAGTCGCAAGGCACTGTAGATCACTTGTCGCAAAGAACTGAAAACCACATAAAGTAAACTTGTCGCAAAGAATTTCAACAAAGAAGTGAGGAACTCGCAGACTGAAGCTTGCAAGTTCTCACTTGTCGCAGGCTGAAGCTTGCGAGTTCTCACTTGTCGTAAGCTGAAGCTTGTGAGTATTTGAGGAATTCGCATACCAAAGGCTATGAATAGTAGCTTGTCGCACAATACTTCTTGTGAGTTCTGAACTTAGAAAAATTTCAAGAAAATGAAAACCAACTTGTCGTAAGATTTAGTATATGTGTTCTTCAGCTTGTCGCAAACAACAAGAGATGAACAGTAGCTTGTCGCAGATTGAAGCTTGCGACAAGTAACTTGTCGTAAGCAGAGGCTTGTGAGTTCTTTAGTTGTCTCACGTTTCACCTTGTGAGTTCTTGACTTGTCGTACACAGTAAGAGACGAGTTCTAAACTTGTCGTAAACCAAGCTTTACGAGTTTTATCCTTAGAAAATTTCACCAACAAAAACACAAATATCAATGAAACCTACGAGTTCTTCAGATGATGCTTGCGAGTTCTTCAAGAAGTTTGCGAGTTCCTTGGTTCTTGCGAGTTCTTGAGTTTGTCGACTTCAAACTCCCTGAATTGGCCAAAAATAATATAAAACTTCCTGATACTCCACGAATTCGTCCTCGAATACAACCTTAACAATTTACAAATGAACAATTTCAAAAAGAAACAACAAAATTACAACTTCGATCAAGAACAAAGTGCGTTTACAACTCGAACAAAAATTGCTCCAAATCCAAAATTCACAAAAATATGTTGTGAATTGGACGAAGTAATCAACACCGTTCTAGATCATAAAACGAATACAATGCAATGATTACAACTCCAAAAACAGCACTAAATCGCAAAATCGATCCTTGGCCAGATGACTCTGAGAGTTCTTGAAGTACGATCACAAAAGTCTCAGATCTTGAACATTTTTCTGATAAAACGCTTGCTCTGATACCAATTGTGTGTCCCTAATTGTGCAAGAATGATTAAGATGAACAAAAATATTCACTCCAAAATGTCATATTATTGATATTGATTTCACAGTATACAAACAGTATGAAAACCTCTCTCCCATACAAAAAACTCTCTCTCTAAGATAAGTTCTCTGATAAGTGCTACGATAAACGATTACAAACGAAAAATCTTTTAGTAATTCAAATTTTAACATATAAACATATTTCCTTGAAGAAGAATACTCGCAAACAAGTGTATTCATTGTGAATGATGATTCTATATGATTTGATAAAATTAAGGTTTCAAGGAAGAAGAATACCCACAAACAAAAGAAATTTAATTTGAAATCCTTCCGGTAGACTCTGTGGTCCGTATGAATCTGGCATACGGTATATGAACAATAAGAAGCTTCATCACCCTGACAATGACAATCGCCACATGAGACGGCTAAAGTGGCCATGGAAATAGATAAACATATGAAGAGCCATATGGGAAAGATAAAAAGACAAGGTGTAAAAGTTATGCATTAATAACTTTTCATCATTCTTAATAAGGTGTAGTTAAGAAATTTTCATGTTTTATCTTATGCATCGCGATGCATCTCATCTTGGTGCATCGAAGGGTGGAGATCCTTACTTACGCTTTTCACCATAACTTCCCTTCTCACCGGAACTCAACCATATATATATATATATATGAGGGCTTAATCAAATAACAATTGTTTAGTTTGTGACAACTGTGAGATACAATATGAACCAATCATTTAAGATCATTAATATTATTGATTAAATAAGTAAAATGGAAAATTTAGTAATATACTAAGTTAAACAACTTATCCCTTGATTTTCTTACCCACCTCTTGATTATACCATATCCATTAAATAAAATAACCTAGAAATTGAAGTTGAAAATGCCCTCAAATATTCAGTCATCGGCATCCCAAACTGGCGCCAACCTATTTGTTGTTGCCTATGGCTGTTGTTCCTACCCAATCCCTCATTGGTGCTGCAGTTCTCTTTTACATGCACCACTTTGTTTTGCTCTGCATCATCGTCGTCGTGCATCAAGTCTGGTACCAACCTCTATTTTCTTCGTTGCCTTCCTTCTCCCTCAACACCAGCCCCCACAACATCCCCTCACTGTTCAGACTATGTCCTCCCTCAAGCATCGATTCCTATAAATCTTGAACGACCATGACCACCATAGTAAGGCTTCGACTCCATCTGTAACATCCTGATTCTACTAAATAACTAGAAATTATTATGAGTTAATGTAACATCCCGGGCCAACTGTACCACATATTGTCCGCTTTGTCCACAAACCTGAACTCATGGTTTTAAAACGCATCTGATATAGAAGGTATCCAGTCCCTTATAAGGTAACTTTCGTTCCCCTCCCCAACCAATGTGGGATCTTACAATCCACCCCCCCTAGGGAGCCCAACGTCCTTGCTGGCACACTTGTCCGACTCCTGGCTCTGATACCATCTATAACATCTCGGGCCAACCGTACCAGATGTTGTCCGCTTTGTCCACAAACCTGGACTCATGGTTTTAAAACTCGTCTGGTAGAGGAGGTATCCGGTCCCTTATAAGGCAAATTTCGTTCCCCTCCCCAACCAATGTGGGATCTTACAGTTAAGTTGTGTTTATAATCAAGTAATATTTTGTTGGACCAAAATGATGGACCAGTTAACCTTATGAAGATAGAAAAAAAGGGTACACGTAATATAGGTTGGACCAATTAAAAAAACCCATAAGACCCATATATATAAACTCATTACTTAAGCCTTTCTTCCCATTTTCATTTTTCGTACGTATTGAGAGAGAGAGAGAGAGGAGAGGAGAGAAACGCCATTTATCTAGAGATTGAAGAAGTCTTTATTCAAGGTGTCAAAGGTAAAGAGAAATCTCAAGTTGGTGAAGGTGTTTTGAGGGTTGTAGCATCGAATAGTGAAGAAATCCAAGGCAAACATGAGGTAATTTCATCTTTTTGGTATTGCATGTACATGAATACATATATATATATATATATATATAGTATAAATGGATGATTGTACCTGAAGGATTGGGTAAATTTTTGATTGACAAAATCAATCAGTTGTGTCAATTTTGTAGGGGAAGCAATTACCCAACTAATTTGCTAATCTAGGTATTTGAAGTATAAATTTAAGAAAGAAAATTGAAGCAATTTTTTAATAATACATGTCTTACATGCTTGATATTCTTTACATATTAGAAATTCTAAACCATTTAGATGCTCAATGACCTTGACATTTGCTAAAACACAAAAATTGAACCGCAAAGAACCCTAACAGTTGACTGTTTCAAAAGTCAAAAGTATTGATGGACTTTGAAATGTTAATATCAATATAGAAAGGTGAAGATACTTGATATAATTTGTATCTAAGAGAAATTAATATGATAAAATATGGATTCAAGAAGAAAAATACCAACCAAACATGTTTTTGATGGAGGATTAAGGCTTAGATTCAAAACAATTGACTTTTCCCAAAAAGTCAAATTGTTTTGCTTAAAACTCAAATTTAATGGTTTTATTCAAAATTAAATGTTGAAATTCAAGGGATATAGTTATTATAGATATATAAAGGTGTTTCAATGAGGAAATCAACATTTCCTATGGATTATAATGGAATTTCAAAGTTAAAGTGTGTTTACCTTCGGTTTGAATCAAAATGTAGAATATATGTGTATTAGCTAGAGTTTAAGTGATATATAAATAAGCAAACCTTCAAAACATAATTTAAACAGTATATCAACTATAATTGAATAATAGGACGCAAATCAATAGTTTTAAAAGAAATAAGAGCAAGTGATCGAATTAAGCTAATTGGTGCTGGAAATTGTAAACATTGTATAAAATCACTCGTAAATCGGATTAAGGCGTGTAATACCTTTCTGGAAACTTTACGATGTCAACTACAAATTGTTATAAGTTTAACCATCTATAATAAGACTCTAAATAGGTCAAATGGGACTTTTACAGATCTGAACCGTTTAGAGATGTTAAAAAAAAAAGAATAATTTCTTTCGTTTTAACCCGTAAAAAAGGGGGGGGGGGGTTAAGTATGTATGTGTTAGTTTTTGATAGTATGAAAAGACAACAAAAAGTTATGTAGATTTTTGTTTAGAGTGTTGTATTACTAAGAGAACTTTATGCAGGTTGTTTAGGTATCAAGATGGGTAAAGAAGCCGAGTACCAACGGGATATTAACTAAATGGGCTAAGGTGAGTTCAAGTAGTCTTAAACATGGGTACACGTCAAATGTGTGTATTTTAGATAACTAATTCATTTATCTTATGTTTGAATGTCTCATTGAAAAATGCATGATTTAAATGAATGTTATGAAATGTGGTTATTCAATGTTCTATACAGAGTAAATTTTATGGTGAAAACAAGCATGCTAAATTGTTATGAGAAACTACGTGGAAGATGTTTTTGTTAAACCCAAGATAACTAGTTGATAGATTAACACACAACACAATACAGATCAAGAGATAAACAGATCAGAATAACATACCACGATCCCTTGATTAATCAATGAAAACCTTGTGTGTTCTTGGTACCTTGTGATGCGTATAATTACAGAATACGGCTACCTCAGTATTTGATAATTATGATTATGAGTTATTAGAGGATTAACCTTAAAACCTAATACCTAAAACCTATTTATACTTAGGCCGTATAAGCCAAATAGGCTTGAGGCCCAATTACAAACAACTATCAATTAATTACAAATTAGACCTCCTAATTTAACTTTAATACTGAATACAATTTATAATCAAACAATCTCCCCCTTTGGATTCAAGATTAAAAAAAATTTGGCAATTTGCTTCGGGTCTTCACTTCTCTTGAAAAACTTCAGATACAACCTTCATCTTCCTCTTTCTTTAAATGAAGTGTCCTTCTGACGATCATCTTCAATCAGACTTTTGATAGATCAAATAAGCTCAGACACTTTGAATTCTTTGAAATCTTCAGCAGTCTTCAGATTATATTCTCCCCCTTTGTATATTCTCCCCCTTTTTGATGAGTGGTGAGAATCATCATCATCAAAACATAGCAAAATAATCTTCCCCTTTTTGTATAGAAATCAATTAAGCGTTGTCTTAATGTATAGATCCCTGTGTGGAAATAAGAGCAGTCTCTCCAAATGGAGAAAGTGATTATTTCAATCTTTTTAGATTCAAATAAAATAAATGTGGTAACCCTGAATCAACAAATGACTCAGTTAAAATGTCTGTCAGTAACACAAAGTTACTGAGTAACACAAAGTTACTATATAAGGAGTTGGTTTTGATGTTGGCTCCCCAGGACTTCCATTCAATCATCGAATAACACATAGTTATCTATGAACGTTCTGACAGAAAACAAATTTCTGTGTACTCGTGCATGTGTATGAAAGAATTAAGCACCGATGATTGCTTTTCAATGTAGGCTCAAAGTATGTAAACTTGTTGAGACATCAACAAATTATACAAAGACTCAATGTGCATGAGAAAGGGTTCGAAGGTGGGGCAACTTTCCTTCTTTTTCAATATTAGTATCTTCCAAGTGAAGAACCAATAGCGCATGTGCTGCTTCCCCAGAAAATGTGAAACATTCTCTTTTTGAGAAAAGAATGAGTAGCTGGTGGGGTTGTATGCAAGAGATGGCATGGGCTAGGTGCCTTTTTCAATGTCATTCACAAAGAAATGTGAAACAACAGATAATGAGGCTGCCCGGCTCAGAAAGAAGTTTGGTGCAGAGTTTGATATTCTTTTACTCTGTTCTCTCACCCACTTTCTTTTAATCTTTTAAATCTCACATGTAACCAATCTCTCTTTTCCATTTTACCTCGTCGCACACCATCACTCAATTCTTTTGACCCCTCTCCCCTCAATCACTCAGGGAATACTTCTTGGGTAGGAAACATTGGTTATCGTGAATCCATGGAAGTTCTGTTAAGCTCACACATTGAATCCCTTGTATTTTCCTAAAAGAATATGTTGTTCAACAGTCTTGCGTACATGAAAGCACAAAGGAATAATCATGAAGAATAAACTTTTGGAGAAGTAAA
The DNA here is from genome assembly GCA_954870635.1 of Arctium minus. Classification (NCBI taxonomy): domain Eukaryota; kingdom Viridiplantae; phylum Streptophyta; class Magnoliopsida; order Asterales; family Asteraceae; genus Arctium; species Arctium minus. Next base: position 67,256,286 of record OX941092.1, on the reverse strand, counting down.
AAACATAAGATGTTTGACAAGACAATTCTCCCCCTCAAACTAAAGGTGGTTGCTAATTAAGCTCTTTGTCTATTAAGCTCGTTGACAATTAAGTATCCAAAAATCATTTAAAAACACACTTCACAATTCATGAAAATCTTTGAAGAATAGGAAGTGGCTTGAACATTTAAGAAACCATTTTTTTTCACTAGTGAAAGTTGTTCTTCTTTCAACAAGTGATAGAGTCTAAGGATTAGAAATATATACCTGTAAATCAGAATCCTTAACTCCCCCTGAAATGAATATGTTCAATGATGTATCCTTGACAAAACTCAGACATCCTCCCCCTTGATACCTGTTAAATCAGAAAAATATATCAGTAGGAATATTAAGCTCCCCCTTAATATGTGCATAATCCTTAATCATGAAACAGAGTTCTGAATTACTTGGATTAAAGTAAATTCAGAAGTCAAACTCTTTGACATTGAAGTCCGAGTCCTAGACTGTATTGTCTAGAAGTCATACTCCGTTGAAATACGGGTTCTAAGTTGATTTACTTAGAAGCCTTGTTTTGATAATGAGGAAAGAGTCCTGATCTGTAGTAATCAGAAGTCATCATTCTTTCTCCCCCTTAAACCTTGGGTGCCTGCAACACAGATTTAGCTTTTGGTACCCACTGGTAGTTGGGTCCTAATGGGTTAGTTGCAGTTCTAGTGGGAGATATAAAGTAAGAACCATACCAATTATTCACATAATCTTTTCTTACAAAATCATTTGAGCCACAGTAGAAACAACTAATTTTCTTTTGTGCTAACCTGATCAATTGATTGATAGTGTAAACCAGATCAGGTTTGCCAAAAGTTTTACTTTTTGAAGCATAGTTCCATTTAGCATTTGATGTATGCACAAATGATTTGTCGGTCTTCTTTTCCTCTGAAGATCCTTTAACTTTCCAGATCCAATTTCCTCTATCTTTCTCATCATCCCTTCTCCAGAAGCTTTTCTTTCTAGACTTAGTCTTCTTTAAGTTACCTGAACCATCAACATTTTTATTAAAGAAAGGGTTAGAAGGACAAATCTGATCAGTAGCTTTAGAAGTAAGACCATCATCTAAATCACAGAGAGGATTATAGAAAACATTTGAAAAATGTGAACTCGAAGCCTTTTTGAGTGAACAATCTGAGTCAGTTTGATCATCTCTCGGTGATTGAGCTATTGACTCTGGCGTCTTGTGCTCAGTTAGCTTCACCTTGAATACGATCTCTTCAGGTTCCTTTATCTTTAAAGACAAACTGTTTCTTTCCTTTTTCAATCAGATCAAACTCCTTTTGCAATTCAGAATTCGTCTTCTTTTCCTACAGAATGATTATTGATAGCTCAGATAGCTCTCTTGTCAGCTTAGCTATCTCAGTTTCAAATACTTTCTTTTCTTCAGAAAAGTCTATATTTACTTTCTTCTGCTCAGATATCTTTTTCTCTTTCTCAACCTTTTCTCTCTCAAGAATGATAACCTTCTCAAAGTCTGAAACTTGTTGAGAAAGCTTAACACATTTAAGCTCTAAAGATTTCTTCTCTTCACAGGCTTTTCTTGAGAAATCAGAGAATTTCTTAGCAAATTCTTTTCTTTCTTTCTCAATCTTCAACATTTCATCTTGGACTTTTGTATTGTCTTTGTCTTCGGTTGCCTTTTCTTTCAGCATATCAATCTCAACCTCAAGACTGAAGACTTTATCTTTCAGTTTATCTCTTTCCGTAAAGACTTGAGAATTTATCTTTCTCAGTCCATTACTAGTATCACTTGCAACACTTTCTCTCCTTCTAAGCTCCTCAAGCTCTTTTTGCATTGAATCCTTTTTTGACCATGTAGAGCTTGAGTTAAGATTTTTTATTTTAACTTGAAGATTTAAGATTTCTTTCTCTTTCGACTCAATAATTCCTGCAAAATTAATTTTAGAATTAGAGATACATTCTGAGCAAACAAAATCATTTTTTAAGCATTTATCATCTTGCAACTGATTAATTTGATCAAGGAGAAATGAGTTCCGAATCTTCAGATTTTCATTCTCAGCTTCCAGTGCTGGAATTTCTGGCATATATTCTAATGCACAGTCTCTCTTGGTCAGCACCGTATTTCCCTTCTCGTCTATGTAAGGACTGATGATATCACGATCCCTTGATTAATCAATGAAAACCTTGTGTGTTCTTGGTACCTTGTGATGCGTATGATTACAGAATACGGCTACCTCAGTATTTGATAATTATGATTATGAGTTATTAGAGGATTAACCTTAAAACCTAAAACCTAAAACCTATTTATACTTAGGCCGTATAAGCCAAATGGGCTTGAGGCCCAATTACAAACAACTATCAATTAATTACAAATTAGACCTCCTAATTTAACTTTAATCTTGAATACAATTTATGATCCAACAGTTTTGAAATCACATATGTACCTTTTGTGATTCACATATGAACTAATTAACTGATTCTCATATGAACTAATGTGAATCACAAAGGTTCACATATGAACTTATTTCGCGTATTTTACGGAAGTACCCCTCTATCTTCTACAGACCACACAAGTAATTATCTGGTGATTCACGGTCAAAGCCAAAAATGTTGACCAGATGAATGGCTAAGATCATTTCTCTATTTCTCACACACTTAGCATTTCTCAGTTGAACCTCACCCTATATATATATATATATATATATATATATATATATATATATATATATATATATATATATATATATATATATATATATAGGACAATAATCAAATGAGAACCGTAAAAATGTTGAGGAATGTGAGGACTAATCTTAATCATCCATGGGTTATAATCAATGGTCACTAAAAAGAGTCGGTAATATTAGTGAAATGCATGTCCAATCTCATGTCTAATTGGAAGTTTGAGGACAAACTTGTAATTTTAGTTTTCAAAACAACCTACTCCCAATCTTCATCTCCATCAACAACCTTATTGTTCACCATGATTTCAATAATCCTCCACCACACCACCATCAAACCTCCATCTCCATGAAAACCTTTCAAAATCTTCGTTTCAAAATCTTCCCTACTAAATGTTTACACCAACTATATGATATCTGTCAAAATGAAAGGAGGACGATACCCCCTCTGCACCATAACTATTATTATTGTGATCCACCGTCAACAACCACCGATCTACATCCAACTCCATCGTCAACTTTGTTCCCTTCGCAAACCGGCCTTTGATCCTCGACCGCATCTCAGCATACGCATTCCGAGAAGCATATCGAGTTTTCTTCTCGAACTTTCTCTTCTTCCTCTTTTCCCTGTACCTCAAAACCCTAGAGTCCATGTCCATCCCAAATAACTTTTTTGTTATCTGTATTTCTCTGTTGTTTACTGCTACCATGATTGGGTGTGATATCTCTAATATTGATTTATGTTGCTCAGGTACGACGCCGACATCCATTGACGAACACGATACCTATAATTTCTCGAGTTTTTTACATATAAACTTCCTGTATAATAAAGTAATCAACATTCGGAGCTTAAAAGTTTGAATTAAGATGATTACATTATGGTTATGCGACTGAGAGTTGCTTTTGTTGTTTGAATTGGTGTGGATCTGGTGAAATCGATCGGTATGGAGTTCTCGGTGATTCATGATCGACTTTTTGTGCCCATGGAAAATTCGTTGTCGGCACAGTCGTTTGGACCGGAACCACGCCATCATTCACTAAATCACGAAATTTGCTTTGATGTTTAACCTCCATTTGTAAAAAGGGAAATTCCATGACTTTACTCTTTTGCTATTTTATAATATTTATGTTTGATTTTGTTAAATAAAGATAGATTATAGATGAAATTTGTGTTTGATTTCATGTGGTGAATCAAGATAACATGAACATTATGTTTGGATTTCATTAGGTGAAATAACATATTAATGAAAATGGTGATTTATTTCATGTGGTGAAATAAGATTAGTATGTGTTTCATCTGGTGAATCTCTGTGTGTTTCATCTGATGAATGAATTTGTATGTTTCATCTGGTGAATCTTGTTTCCAAAATGACGATTATGCCCTTTTCATATGGTGAAACGACTGTTAATTAAAACCATAAGATCAAAACCAAATTACGGCTTAAATCGGTTCTCATAGTTCTCAACCTTTTTTTGGTTCTCACATGATTTAACCCCTATATTGATATTCCCAAATCTATCAAGTTCTCAATGTAAAAACAGAATTCAAGATTAAAATCGTAATCACAAGTCTTTGACTAAATCTCAAAAAATTACAAACTCAACTTTCTCTCTCTACTTTCTCACTCTAGAATGATGTTCAATGAACTCTTCTCTAATACGCTCATGAATTACTTCTGATTGATACAACTTCTGATTTCAAGAACAAGGAAACAAGGTATTTATACCCCCATACAAATACAAAGAAACAAACAAATACAATATGTTTTACTTTGACTTTATTAACAAATTGACTTTGACTTTTCATGAGAGTTGACTTTCCAGCTTTGACTTCTTGAACTTTCATCTTCAATCTTTATGATCTTGAATCCAACAAATCTGTGCTCTAACAATCTCCCCCTTTGGATCAAGATCATTACTAAAAGATTTAGCAATGCGATCTTCTCTCTTTAAGCTCGATTGAAATAAACTCCTCCTTTGATCAACCTTTATCTTCTCTTGTAATCTCCCCTTTGATACAAGAATGATTTACAATCTCCCCCTTAACACTATGAAAAACCTCTTTGATAAGCTCAGAAAATTCTCTCCTAAGGTTATAAAACCTCTTTCACAAATAAAATTTCAGCAAATCTTCAAAGTCTTTCAGTTCAATCAAATCTTGAACATCTCTCCCATATCTTGAATTTTGGACATTTCTTTTTCTTTATCTTCCCATTTCTGAATTAAACTTCAAACATGTAACACCCTGGATTTTCATTATATTTAATTGTTGTATTCTTGCGTTTACCTTTTTGTCGTAAACGCCGAGTCTTGATCTGAGAGTTAGTGTTTGGGTTGAAATTGTGGGAAATAGAGAGTTACGCGGGTTATGCCGCGACTTGTAAGCCGCGAGGTAAGTCGCGTAACCCTCTGGAGGATTCCTAGATTGTTGACATGCGCGGGCTATGCCGTGACTAGTAAGCCGCGAGCTAAGCCGCGTGACCCACTAGAGTATTCCAGTTTTATGGCACGCGCGACTTTTCCCGCGGCTTGAAGGCCGCGGTGTAAGTCGCGCAACCCTCTGGCCGACTTAAGAGAGTTCAGCCCAAAATATCTCATTTGGGGATATTACTCTCTTTCTCTAAGATTCTCTTTGGTTTCTTCGATCGTTGAAGCTTCGTTGTTTGCTAGTATTAAGTATATTGCTCGGGGTTTCGGTGTAGAGAGCTTCACCTATTCGTCGTGGTCGATATCTGGTTTTTCGGGTTTTCGTATAAACCTGTTTGGTGAGTTCCTACTATCATTTTAAAAAACTGTATACATATCAAAAGCTACCTTTTGGAACTCCTATATATCTCCATGGTTTCAGATCTAAGTTTTCTGCATATTTGATATAACCTGAGTTTTGGGAGATTTTAGGGTTCCCGATCATTTTTGTCTAAAATGATGGATTCTATCTTATTTGAAGTAAAAGGATGTTTTACTTGCTGATTATGTAGCTTATGCAAAAAGAATGTTTATGAACTCATTTTTATGATTCTCATACTTACCAGAAGTTGAACTTGAAAAGGCATTTTGTTTATAAAATGTTTTGTATACCATATGGTTATATATGGTTGGTCACCAGTCTGGAATATTACTAGTGGATCCCTAGGTTTTGAGTCGACTGATATTATTTGGAGGTTACCAGGTAAAGTAAATATAGAGCTACATGTGCATTAAATTGTGAGGCTCTGGCCGTTAATAAATGTAGAGCTACATGTGCATTAAATTGTGAGGCTCTGGCTGTTAACAAATATCGAACTACATGTGCATTAAATTGTGAGGTTCTATATGGTTACCAAAACGAAGAACTACATGTACATTAAATTGTGAGGTTCTGGAAAGAAGGTTTATGACCTTATTTTAATGGATTATGTTCCTATCAATGGTGAACTTGGAAATGCTTGTTTGAAAGATTTCCGTTTGGATGTAAATGTTTATATCTCTGATTTTGTATAAACTGTATGTTCTCACTAGGCTTTATAAGTCTAACACTTTTTCTCAAATGATATGTATTCAGGTTCTCGTTAGCGGCATGTTGCCAAGGGTTGAGTGTCGGGACTGATCCCGAGGGCTTTTGAGATGTTTAGTATTGGATTGTTGGGCATTGTTAAGTCCCACATATTTTTGGATGATTCTGGATCAACAACTTATGTATTCTAGATAGTATATGTTTAGATTGGTTTGTTGTTGGGATCCTTATCCGTATTCTGATTTTTGTAAAGGTTAAGTACAGTTCCCCTTTTTGGGAGGTTTATACCTATGGTTGATGCTTAATTGTACAGTTTCCGCAGTTTTAAATTACCCTGGTTTTTAGGGTGTTACAAGTTGGTATCAGAGCTCTAGTTTAAGTGATCTAGGCATGAATGTAAGATGTCTAGACTTAGACTGAGTATATTAAGAATTGATTCATGAGTATCGGGTAGAACTACTAAGATGGGTTGGTCTTAGAGTTGACGGAAATTGTAGTTATTAAATGTTGTGGTGATGGTATCCAGAACCGTTATGTATTGTAGGTTCATAATCTCACTTAGCTAATGTTATTATGAAAATATTTATACGTGATTGTGCCTGAATTACTGTTGCTATGACATTTGGTACTATAATAGTACGTTCTGTCGTGTTTATTCTCTCGATCTGCCTCTTACTCTTCTCGTATTTGTGTGGCAACCATTTTAGGATGGTAAATACGCGCAGTCGATCGTTAGTCGATAGAGATCTGCGTGCCGATACTTCGCCCGAGCGAGAACCCGTGGTTAGGGCGGCGACCGTCATTCCTTCGGGCATGCCACCGTTATTTACTGGGTAAGTGGAGTTAGGACCAAGAGTGGTTCTGACCCCACCAGTCCCGTTGTTCAGTTAACTAGCCCTCAAGCTGATATGATGGCCAACATCATGCGAATGGTGACGACGACCATGAAGAAACAGCAAGAGGTTTTTCTGAAAATGTTGGAAGACCGGGACGCGAGCCTCAGAAGGCATGGAGCAGTGGAAGAGAATGTGCTGACTGCCGCTGGGGGCTCTGGGAGCGGAGTCAGAGCTGATGAGCACAGGGTTGTTGGTGCTCCGAAAGGTGGGAAGAGTTGTTCCTACAAATCTTTTCTGGGTTGCAGACCACCAGAGTTCTCTGGTTCCGAAGACCCAGTTGCATGTGTTAAATGGATCCGAACGGTCGAGCAGGCTTTTGGCTCTTCCGAATGTGGGGATGATCAGAGGGTGCGGTTTGGTACCCAATTGCTTAGGGATACGACCCTCACTTGGTGGAATATCGTTCAATACACCCTGTCTCCTACTGTGTTGGCTCAGTTGTCTTGGGCCGAGTTTAAAAAGAAGTTGTTGGAAGAGTTCTGCAGTGAAAGGACTATGGACCGAATCGAGAAAGAATTTCGGTCTCTTGTAAAATGAAACCTGACGGTGAGGGAGTACACCCGTCAGTTCATGGAAAAGCTGGATTTGGTGGGGCACGTGGCCCCAACGGAAAAAGATAAGATGAAAGCCTATCTTAATGGCCTACCAGCGGACCTGTTATCTTTGGTCCACAATTCTAAAGCTTCCAATCTCTGAGAGATGGTTGAAGAAGCTCAGTTTATGGAGGAGTTGTTCTTGAGAAGCAAAGCTGAGAAAGCGGTGGTAGTGTCTGACAAAAGAAAGTGGGAGAACAGTTATGTGCCTCCCAGGAGATCCCGACCTTTTTCCGGGAACCGAAACTTCAGCAGCCAGCAGGAAGCTAGGTGGTGTCCCAAGTGTCGAACCAAACACCACGGTAGCTGTAATGCCGCTCCTCAACCTTGTTACAAGTGTGGTAAATATGACCACATCTCCCGTGACTGTCCGATCAGAGGACTTGTATGTTATGAGTGCAAGGCACCGGGGCACGTAAAGAGAGATTGCCCGAAGCTTGTATCGAGCAACGCGCCAGCAAAGAAGGAGAACCCACCTAGGGTTCCGGGTCGAGCGTTCCAGATGACGGCCGAAGAGGCCAAGGCATCCGCTGATGTGGTGTGGGGTACATTTCTTATAAACTCTGTAACTGCTCGTGTTTTATTCAATACGGGTGCCAGTTTCTCTTTCATATCTGAGTTGTTTCGTCAAAAGATTGCTATGCCCACTACTAGTCTTGAGGATACGTTAGTAGTAGAGATAGCTGATGGTAGTAAGGTTCTAATCCGTGATGTTCTGAAGAAGTGTATTCTCGGTATCGAGGGAAGAGAATTCTCGATCGATTTACTACCGATGATAATCAGAGGTTTTGACGTTGTGGTCGGTATGGATTGGTTGTCAAACAATCATGCCGAGATCGTGTGTTCTAAGAAGTTGATTCGACTTCCCAATCCCTGTGGCGAAGCCGTTGTGATCTATGGTGAGAAGAAAAAAGGTGAAGTGGCAATAATCACAATGGCAAAGGCACGCAAGTGCTTGGTAAAAGGATATTCATCTTTCCTAGCCTACGTGATCGACGCCAAGTTGGAAAAGTCAAAGCTGGTTGATGTGAAGATTGTGCGCGAGTTTCTAGACGTCTTTCCTGACGACTTGCCTGGGTTACCACCTGATCGTCAAGTAGAGTTTCGGATTGATCTCGTACCGGGAGCAGCTCCTATTGCTAGAGCTCCTTACCGTTTAGCTCCATCAGAGATGCAAGAGATGATGGCACAACTCCAAGAACTTTTGGAGAAGGGTTTCGTCAGACCGAGCTCGTCCCCTTAGGGAGCTCCGGTCCTTTTTGTCAAGAAGAAGGATGGCACAATGAGAATGTGCATTGATTATCGTGAGTTGAACAAAGCGACAGTGAAGAACAAATATCTGCTTCCGAGAATCGACGACTTGTTTGATCAACTGCAAGGAGCGGGTTGTTTTTCCAAAATTGACTTACGTTTGGGTTATCACCAAGTGAAGGTAAGAGAAGAAGACGTTCTGAAGACAGCCTTTAGAACGCGTTACGGCCATTACGAGTTTCTCGTGATGCCGTTTGGCCTAACGAACGCACCAGCGGTATTTATGGATTTGATGAATAGGGTGTGTCGACCATTCCTCGACAAGTCGGTCATCGTATTCATTGATGACATACTCGTGTACTCTAAGAGCGAGTTGGAGCACGAGCAACACCTTCGCGAAGTTCTTGATGTGCTGAGAAAAGAAAGATTGTACGCCAAATTTTCCAAGTGTGACTTTTGGATTGAAGAGGTGCAGTTTTTGGGTCATGTTGTCACACGAGACAGAGTGAAAGTAGATCCCTCCAAAATTGAAGCTATGATGAATTGGGAGCCTCCCAAGAACCCGTCCGAGATCCGAAGTTTCTTGGGTCTGGCGGGATACTATCGGATATTTATTCAGGATTTTTCAAAAATCGCTTCTTCCTTGACAGTTCTAACTATGAAGAATGTGAAGTTTGATTGGACCGAAACGCAGGAGAAGGCGTTCCGGATTCTTCAAAAGAAATTATGTGAAGCTCCGATCTTGTCGTTACCTGAAGGGTCAGAAGACTTCGTGGTCTATAGCGATGCTTCGAAGATGGGTTTAGGTTGTGTGTTGATGCAGCGGGGCAAGGTAATCACTTACGCCTCGAGACAATTTAAGATACACGAGAATAACTATCCTACCCACGATTTGGAGTTAGCAGCAGTAGTGTTCGCCTTGAAGCTTTGGCGACATTATCTCTATGGCACGAAGTGTACACTCTACACAGATCATAAGAGCCTGAAGTATGTCTTTGATCAGAAAGAGTTGAATATGAGACAACGGCGGTGGCTCTAATTGCTTAAAGAATACGATTGTGAGTTGCTTTACCATCCCGGGAAGGCAAACGTGGTAGCCGATGCGTTAAGTCGGAAAGACTATAGCGGAAGTATTCAGGCTACCTGTTCGAGAATCGAGTTAGTATCCACCCTTGTTGAAAAGATCAAGGCATCGCCGATCGAAGCCTTGTTGGAAGAAAATCTCAAAGAGGAAGTCATGACGAAGCAGCGTTTGCTCTTAACGGAAGATAGGCGTGGGGTAAACTGTTCAGCGGTCGTGTGTGGGTACCCAAGATTGGGGGTAACCGTGATCTACTACTTGAAGATGCTCACAAGTCCAAGTATTCCATTCATCCGGGAAGTAAGAAGATGTACAGGGACTTGAAGCTACACTATTGGTGGCCGGTAATGAAGCTTGATGTGGCGCGGTATGTGGAGCGTTGTGTTACGTGCTTGCAAGTTAAGGCCGAACATCAACGACCATATGGGAGTCTTCAGTCTTTAGAGATTCCCGAGTGGAAGTGGGAGCATATCACCATGGATTTCGTGACTAAGTTGCCTAAAACTCTTCGAGGTCACGATACCATTTGGGTGGTAGTTGATAGATTGACAAAGAGCGCTCACTTCTTGGCTATGCGCGAGACTTTACCGATGGATAAGTTAGCAAAACTTTATATCGATGAAGTGGTCTCGAGGCATGGAATACCTTTGTCGATCGTGTCAGATCGCGACAGTCGGTTCACTTCGAACTTTTGGGATGGGTTTCAGAAAGAGTTGGGTACACGAGTTAAGTTGAGTACGACTTACCATCCACAGACCGACGGGCAAAGCGAGAGAACGATCCAGACGTTAGAAGATATGTTGAGGTCTTGTGTCATCGATTTCGGGGGTAGTTGGGACTCGCACCTGCCTTTGGTGGAGTTTACTTACAATAATAGCTACCACTCGAGTATTGGAATGGAACCTTTTGAGGCGTTGTACGGGCGAAAGTGCCGAACTCCCGTGTGTTGGCTTGAAGGGGGAGAAAAGCAGTTCCCGGACCTGAAATCGTGCAAGAGACGGCCGATAAGGTCAAGAGCATTCGTGAAAGATTGAAAGCGGCTCAGGATCGGCAGAAGAGTTATGCCGATAAAAAGAGACGGCCGATGGAATTCCAAGTGGGAGACCGTGTGTTGCTGAAGGTATCGCCGTGGAAGGGCATTATACGGTTCGGAAAGCGTGGGAAGTTGAGTCCCCGTTTCCTTGGACCTTTTAAAGTGCTCAAGCGGGTGGGTCTGCAAGCCTATCAATTGAAACTGCCGCCAGAGTTGAACATAATACACAACACGTTTCATATTTGTTACCTTCGGAAGTGTTTGGCGGAAGAGGAAAGCGTCATCCCTCTCTCCGAATTAACAGTAAACGAGTGTAACCGTTGTATAGAAGAGCCTGACGCTATCTTAGAGAGAAAGTCTAAGAAGTTGCGTCGCAAAGAAGTCACTATGGTCAAGGTGCAGTGGAAGCATCATAGGGGAGCCAACGTGACGTGGGAAGTTGAGGAGGATATGAAGCGAAGATATCCTCATCTCTTTATATAGTTGGGATTTCGGGGACGAAATCATTCCCAAGTTGGGGAGGATTGTAACACCCTGGATTTTCATTATATTTAATCGTTGTATTCTTGCGTTTACCTTTTTGTCGTAAACGTCGAGTCTTGATCTGAGAGTTAGTGTTTGGGTTTTAGTTGAAATTGTAGGAAACAGAGACTTACGCGGGCTATGACGCGGCTTGTAGGCCGCGAGGTAAGTCGCGTAACCCTCTGAAGGATTCCCAGATTGTTAACACGCGCGGGCTATGCCGCGGCTAGTAAGCCGCGAGCTAAGCCGCGTGGCCCACTGGAGTATTCCACTTTTATGGCACACGCGACTTTTCCAGCGGCTTGAAGGCCGCGGTGTAAGCCGCGCAACTTTCTGGCCGACTTAAGAGAGTTCAGCCCAAAATATCTCATTTGGGGATAATTCTCTCTCTCTCTAAGATTCTCTTTGGTTTCTTTGATCTTTGAAGCTCCGTTTTTTGCTAATATTAAGTGCATTGCTCGGGGTTTCGGTGTAGAAAGCTTCACTTATTCGTCGTGGTCGATATCTGGTTTTTCGGGTTTTCGTATAAACCTGTTTGGTGAGTTCCTACTATCATTTTAAAAAACTGTATACATATCAAAAGCTACCTTTTGGAACTCCTATATATCTCCATGGTTTCAGATCTAAGTTTTCTGCATATTTGATATAACCTGAGTTTTGGGAGATTTTAGGGTTCCCGATCATTTTTTACTAAAATGATGGATTCTATCTTATTTGAAGTAAAAGGATGTTTTACTTGCTGATTATGTAGCTTATGCAAAAAGAATGTTTATGAACTCATTTTTATGATTCTCATACTTACCAGAAGTTGAACTTGAAAAGACATTTTGTTTATAAAATGTTTTGTATACCATATGGTTATATATGGTTGGTCACCAGTCTGGACTATTACTAGTGGATCCCTAGGTTTTGAGTCGACTGATATTATTTGGAGGTTACCAGGTAAAGTAAATATAGAGCTACATGTGCATTAAATTGTGAGGCTCTGGCCGTTAATAAATGTAGAGCTACATGTGCATTAAATTGTGAGGCTCTGGCTGTTAACAAATATCGAACTACATGTGCATTAAATTGTGAGGTTCTGGCTGTTAACAAATATCGAACTACATGTGCATTAAATTGTGAGGTTCTATATGGTTACCAAAACGAAGAACTACATGTACATTAAATTGTGAGGTTCTGGAAAGAAGGTTTATGACCTTATTTTAATGGATTATGTTCCTATCAATGGTGAACATGGAAATGCTTGTTTGAAAGATTTCCGTTTGGATGTAAATGTTTATATCTCTGATTTTGTATAAACTGTATGTTCTCACTAGGCTTTATAAGCCTAACACTTTTTCTCAAATGATATGTATTCAGGTTCTCGTTAGCGGCAGGTTGCCAAGGGTTGAGTGACGGGACTGATCCCGAGGGCTTTTGAGATGTTTAGTATTGGATTGTTGGGCATTGTTAAGTCCCACATTTTTTTGGATGACTCTGGATCAACAACTTATGTATTCTAGATAGTATATGTTTAGATTGGTTTGTTGTTGGGATCCTTATTCGTATTCTGATTTTTGTAAAGGTTAAGTACAATTCCCCTTTTTGGGAGGTTTATACCTATGGTTGATGCTTAATTGTACAGTTTCCGCAGTTTTAAATTACCCTGGTTTTTAGGGTGTTACAAAACATCTCTTGAAACAAAAAACTTGTAATGGACATTTCTTCAAACTTTATCTTCTCCCCCTTTTTGATGATTAGAGCATCGATATCATCAAAACTTTCTCCAAGAAATGTCATTGAAATTCTGTTTTGTCCACTGATCTGTCAAGTTGAGCCTCTGATCCTTTGCCAATTCGAACAATGTATCCATCTAGATCTTTTCAAGTCCAGACAAAATATTCGTGTAACTCCTGAATCAACAAATGAATCAGTTAAAATGTCTGTCAGTAACACTAAGTCACTGTGTGTAACGAATACACATTGAAAAGGAGTTTTTTTTATGTTCACTCCCCCAGGGCTTCCATCCAATCATCGAAACACCACAAAGGAAATTTCTATGAATGTTATGACAAGAAAACAAATTCCTTGTGTGTTCGTGCAAGTGTTGAAAGAATTAAGTCATCATATGCTTATAAAGGCTCAAAATTGTGTAAACCACTGAGACAACAGTAGTATAAACACAGACTCAATGTGCATGATTGAAGTGCGAAGGTGGGGCAGACTTCCTTCTGTTTCAATATCCAAATTTTCCAAATGAAAATCAGATAGATTATGTGTTGCGTCCCCTTAAAATATGAAACACTTTCTTTTTAAGAAGAAAATGAGTGGTTGGTGGGGTTTAATCAAGAGTTGGCATGGGCGAGTTGCCTGTTTCAATAATGTTCACGAAGAAATGTGAAACATTAGTAACGTGGCTGCCTGGCTCAGAAAGTTGTTGGTGCAGAGTTTGATATTCTTTTACTCTGATCTCACACCCTCTTTCTTTTAATCATTAAGCTCACATCTAACCAAACTCTCATTTCCATTTTACCTCGTCACACATCCCACACTCATTTCTTTTAAACTCCTCACACTCAATCACTATGGAGTAACTTCTTCGGTAGGAGACACTGGTAATCGTGAATCCATAGAAGTTCATTTAAGTCCTAGCACAAAGAACCCATATTGTCCTATTAAGCATATGTTGCTCAGATGATTTAACTTTATCAGTTAAAGATCATATACAAATGTCAGATGTAAATATGCTCAGAGATATAATCATGAAGATATGAGCATTTTTAAACATGGAAGTATTTTCAAACAAGTATATTGAATGAATAGATAAGAATGTAAGAAACTTGTTTGAAAATCTGACATTGTATGAAAATGATCAGAAATGAATGATATAACAGTAAAAGCTTATGGTCAAGAATAGCGGATATTGTCTATATGAATCAAAATACAGACATTCTTGAAATGACGTTTCGAAATGAAATTACGCTAAAAAATTCTTTGAAGTACAAGCGGGGTGTCTTACCATCGAAAAATATGTTTCAAATTTGAGACATGGTAAGAACATATTTGAACAATAAGTCAAACCGGTGTGTGTGAATACTTGAAAGTATATAGAAAAGACAATACACAAGTATTTATCTTTGGAAACACACGGTTTGTTATCATGTAATCACAAGTAAAGTTAGAAAACATTTAAAATCACACTTCCAATTCATGAAATCTGTTTAAGAATCGGGAAGTGGTTTGAACATTTAAGAACATGTTTTCTATGATTGAAATTTTTCCTTCTTTCAACCATATATGAGATTAAAATAAGAAATTAACCTTTTCGCTTCGTCTTAAATCTCATGAAGTCAGCTGAAGTTATAAATATATGATCTTGATAGCTTCTCTCATTCTGCACAAGTCTCAAAGTCATGTCAAATCAACTTTATTCACAAAGATTAAAAGACATAAAGCAGTAAAACAATTAAATGAACGAGTTCTGATCTGAAGTAATTAGAAATCATCACCTTTACTCCCCCTGAAATTATGCATCTAAAATATGTCAGTGAAAAAGCACATGATAGAGATCTACAATTCTATTTTGAAATGTAGTTCATCATGTCTATCGGATGCAAATTATTTCAGAAAATTATGTACTCCCCCTTGATGGTTGATTTCCTCATTCGAGTATTGGAGTACAATCTCTTATCAGCACAGGAGTAAGGTCTTTTGATCACTGAAGTACGAGTCCTAAACTGTTGTGTTTAGAAGTCAAACTTCGTTGAAGTACGGGTTCTAAGGTGATGTACTTAGAAGCCTTTGTTCTCTTACTCCCCCTTGACCGTAGGTGCCTGCAACACAAAATCATTCTTTGGCTTTGGTACCCACTGGTATTTGGGTCCATGTGTGTTAGTTGCAGTTCTTATGGGAGTAATGAAATAAGAACCATACCAGTAATGATCACTAGTCTTGTGAATAGGGTCATGTGTACGACAATAAGAACAATAGTATTTCTTACCTGACAACCTGATTAATTGATCTCTCGTGTAGATATGATCAGGTTTACCTTTACGCGCATTGTTCTTCTTGGCAGCATGTGTATGTACACATGTCTTCTTTCCTTTCTTCTCAGCTTTCTTCTCATCATCAAGTGGTTTCACCTTCCAAACCAGCTTCTCTTCTTTATATCTCCTTCTTCTATGTGTACCTGAACCATCTATTTTTCTATCATAGAAAAGGTTAGTAGTACGAATCTGACTAGAAGATTTGACTGACCTTTTTGAAGAAACATTCTTATGAAGTGAGCTTGCAGCTGTCTTGAATGAGCATTCCGATTCAGCTGAATCATCTCTAGGTGAGTGGATAATTGAATCTGGAGTCTTATGCTCAGCCACCACCACCATCATGGAAACGATATCTTGAAGCTCTTTTACCTTTGAAGAATAAATGTCTCTTTCTTTGATGAGTTGGTCAATCTTTGTTTCGAATTCAGACTTCGTTTTCTGCTCTTTTAGCGCACTTTCAGATAATTCAGATAACTTGACAGTCAGCTTCTTTATCTCTTCCTCAAAAATATTCCTTTCTTCCTCAAAGTCCTTCTCGACATTGTTTCTCTGGCCGAATATTTCTTTGAAAAATCCCACATTCTTTTGTTCAATGGCCTTCTTCTCTTTGGCAAACTTTTCTCTTTGGCAAACTTTTCTCTTTCCAAGATTATTACTTTCTCAAAATCAGTAACTTGCTGAGAAAGCTTTATACACTTAAGCTCAAGAGTCTTCTTTTCTTCAAAACTCTTCTTGGAAAGTTCTGAAAACTTCTTTTCAAACTCACCTTTCTCCTTAGCCATTTTTATTTCCAAATCTGATATTTTCTTCTGAAGCTCAGTGTTCTCAATTATCAGACTATGTTCCTTGTCTTCAAAGCTTTCATCATTAATGATAGAAGGAGAATGATCTGGAAGTGGTGCATTGAAGTCAAACATATCAATTTCCTCTATACACCCCGTATCAGAATTTAGAAAATCATTTGAAGACTCAAATAAGTCATCAAAGTTATCAGTCGAAGTTTGAGGTGCCTTCGAAACTTTAGAACACATTTTAGATTTAAATTGACAAACAGTGTTCTTTATAACAATAGAAAACACACTTTGTTCATTATCAACCAAAATTCTTTCTTCAAATAAACATTTTCAAGCTCAACTATTTTGCTTTCTAGAATGAGTGGAGGAACATAAACTTTTACAGTTGCAGGTTTTGCCTCCATCTCAGTAACAGAATAGCTAACAAAATAGTCATCTAAAAGAACTTTCGGTGTGTCTGAACGGTAACTATCATTTAGCTTTTCATAGCGAAATGGTAGTTGCATTTTCTTTCCATTCTTTCTCTTCTCAGTTTCTTTGGCCTCAACTTCTTCTGGTAATTTGGTAACAAATTTGGGTTTCAAATGAGGATATTTATCAGCATAATACATATAATTTGCATTATATAAAGCTGGCTGTTTTCTGATAGCTTTTTCTAGGTAATAAGGATTATCATAACCTAGTCCCCATTTCTCTTTAACATCAGCCTCTTCAATGGGTGCATTTAGAAAAATGGTGTGATCTGTTTGACCTATCGCATGAAGTTTAGCTTCCAAATCATTTACCTTTTTCGTTAGACTCTCGTTCTCAACCTGCAATTTATAAACAGTTAGTACAGATTTTTTTTTCTAAATTAGACTTTGAAAGTTTAGATTCAACATCAAAAATCTTCTTTTCAAAACAATCCTTTTCATGTTTAAAATCTGAAGCAGATTTACGTAGAGAATCAATCAAATCTTTGTTTCCAATAACAGACTTATTAAGCTCAAAGATCTTTTCATTTCTTCTAGCAACTCTGTCTTTTTCCTTTATCAATTTATCTTGAAGGTCTTCAACTTTAACCATCATAGCTTTCATTGTGGTCATGAAATCATTTACAGTGAAATCCTTTATCTCTTCAGCTGAAAAACTCATCTTGAATATCTGTTAACAAAAAGAACTTGACAAAAAAAAATAATCGTTAGTCCAATTATGAAATCTCAAGAATAAAAATTGACACTAAAAAAAATAAAATTTTGAAAATTTTTACTAAGTCCTGAAACTCGCAGATCACTATTCACGCAAAACAGTATTCACGAAGAAACTCGCAGATGCCTATTCGCGCAAAGCACTATTCACGATGAAACGCGCTAATAGAGACGTGTGCATTTGTAGAACTCGCATAAGCTTATTTGCGCGAAGTAGGAACTCGCTTGATGAGGCTTGCGCGAATTGGAAACTCGCTAGACTTGATATGCGCGAAGTAGTTTCTCGCTAGCTGAAGTTCGCGCAAAGGTACAAAACTTGCTAATAGAAGGTAGCGCAAAGCTTGAAATGCGCTAAATGAAGATCGCGCAAAGCTTAGAAACTCGCTAGACGTAGATGGCGCAAAGTATGAAACGTGCTAGATGTTGGTTGCGCAAAACAAGAACTCGCAGGACGAAGGTAGCATGTTTGCGCGTTCCAACACTTAGAGAATATTTCGAGAATTTCAAACTCGCAGAACCTCAAACTCGCAGTCTTAGACTTGCGCGTTTCTAATTCGCGCAAAACACGGTTTTCGCGTTTGCCTGTTCGCGCACAACACGGTTTGCGCGTTTGCCTGTTCGCGCAAAACACTACTTGCGCGTTTTGGCCCAAACTCAGAACTCTTCAGTCTTGCGCGTTCTTCAGAAGAACTAGCACGAAACTCGGATCTTGCGCGTTCTTGATCTGTCCTTGCGTGTTCTTGATCTGATCGATCAAAAATCAAGTAAACTTGATTTCTGACTCTAAAATTTGTACAATTTCTTCACCACAACATACGAAACATTATTACAACACTGAAATTTACTAACAAACACAAATTGAATCAATTTCAATTACAGTGCGTTTTATACTCGTGAACAAAACTTCAACAAAATCCAAAATTACAAATCTATTACAGTGCGATTCTGAAATTAAAGTACATAGACTCGATTGATTATACTAATGACACATAACCTAATCGAATTCAACACCAGATTAGCACTAAATCTCAAAATTCGACTCAAAATCGAAGAACACAGTGTCGAGACATTTCTTGATCAGATTTCAAAAATTGGATCTGCTCTGATACCAATTGATATTCCCAAATCTATCAAGTTCTCAATGTAAAAACAGAATTCAAGATTAAAATCGTAATCACAAGTCTTTGATTAAATCTCAAACAATTACAAACTCAACTTTCTCTCTCTACTTTCTCACTCTAGAATGATGTTCAATGAACTCTTCTCTAATACGCTCATGACTTACTTCTGATTGATACAACTTCTGATTTCAACAACAAGGAAACAAGGTATTTATACCCCCATACAAATACAAAGAAACAAACAAATACAATATGTTGACTTTGACTTTATTAACAAATTGACTTTGACTTTCCATGAGAGTTGACTTTCCAGTTTTGACTTCTTGAACTTTCATCTTCAATCTTTATGATCTTGAATCCAACAAATATGTGCTCTAACATATATATATATATATATATATATATATATATATAGGGTCAGCTTCAGGAGAAAACTCTAAATAAATGGAAAACCGAAAAACCACAAAAAAACAAATGGAAAAGTATATGAATATGGATGTCAAATTAACAAGAAAAATATGATCGTTTATTTGGTGTAATTTATTTCGCTCGAATTTTGTTCATTTTTCTTATTTTTTCGAATAAAAAATAGGGGGTGGAGGTTTTTTTAAGTTAAAAAATATTACCGTAACCGTCTGTTTAATCATATCCATTAGATCATCTAATCTAACGGTTGATAAGGTGTTTTTTAGTTTTTCAGTTATTTAAGATTTTTTCCCTTGAACCTCCGTCTATATATATATATATATATATATGTATATATGTATATATATATATATGTATATATATGTAGGGAGAGGTTCATTTGAGAAATGGTAAATATATGAGAAATAGAGAAGTAATCTTAGTCATTCATCTGGTCAACATTTGCGGCTTTGACCGCGAAGCACCGGATAATTCCTTGTGTGGTCTATAGAAGGTAGAGGGGTAATTTCATAAAATACACGGGATGAGTTCATATATGAATCTGTATGAATCACAAAGATTCATATATGAATCTGTTAATTAGTTCAACTGATTCATATATGAATCTTTGTGATTCATACAGATTCATATATGAATCTGTTAGTTAGTTCAACTGATTCATATATGAATCACAAAAGTTCATATATGAATCAGTTAAAAGAGTTCAGTTGTGAATTACACTGGTTCATATATGAACATATAGTTCATATGTGAATTATACATGTTCATATATGAACACAGCCCGTGTGTTTTATAAAATTTACGAAATTGTCCTTCTATTTTTGAGATATCCGCAACTTTTGACCAGTCAAAGCCGCAACTTTTGACCGGTCAAAGCCGCAATATTTGACTAGTCAAATCCGATGTTGACCATATGAATGGCTAGGATTACTTCTCTATTTCTCATATATTTATCATTTCTCAAATGAACCAAACACTATATATGTATATATGTATATATATATATATGTATATATATATGGGTAGGTTCAAACGAGAACGATAATTATTTAAGAAAAGATGAGAGCGGCCACGAATGTACAAAATCATATATGATTCCTGTAGAAAATCATATATGATTCACGCGACTTTGCCTTGCGACTTAACTCGTGGCCAAAGTCGCTCGCGTCCATTTTTTGCCGGTTAATGTAAAATCACATATACTTTTATACATAATTTGTTGTTTTCTTGTTTTCTCAAATACATATGTACGGGGCTACATGACTTTGATGATCAAGAAGAAAACTGTAGTTGATGATATATAAGTTTTCTTCTTGATGATCAAAGTCATGTAGCCGTACATATCTATACTATATTATAAAGCATGGATAAAAAAACTTTTAAATACAAATTATTAGGCATAAGGTACCATCATTTTATGCAACATTTTAAAAATCTTTTAATTTACAAGTATCAAAGCACAAGATACATATTACTACTGCAGGCTTCTAACACCCACCAATTTGGTATGTACAGGGTCTTCCTTTTATGCAGATCTTTCCATGTATCACTATTAATTAATATATTATATTACTATAAATTTGTTTTAATTATATTATTAAATATGTAATTGATTATTTTTTCTAGATGTCATTAAAATATATAAGATAATCATTGAATTCTAACAAAATACTTAATTTTTTTATAGAAAAAAATTATATTATTAAGCCTAAATTAAACCAATTTATAAAAAAAAAAACATTATCACTTTCTCAAAATCATCCAAAATTGTACTGTAAATCGAAAAAAAAAAACAAAAAAAAAATGAAACATTAAAATCGTGATGTATCTCGTTGTATTGCGCGAATACGCTTCTAGTGTATTTAGATATTCATTTTAACCAAGCTTCTTTTGGTCTGAAAAAGTCCCGATTCTGTAACATCTAAAATGACAAGTTCTCTTTATGTGGCTATTGCGAGTGAAAAAACATGTTTTTTTTTAAAGCTCATGACAAAAATGCCATGTTTTATTTTTTTTAAATATTTTTTAACCTAATAATTATCATGACATATAAGTTGGCCAATTATTTTGCTTTTCACTGAAAGGAATTTTCCTTGATGTCAATTCACATGTAAAAATGACCCAATTCTTTAATATCATCTTTTTTATGCGTTTTTTTAAGGCAACATCATTAAAACCAAGAAGAAAAACCAAAGAATAAGGTCCCTATAAACAAGCAACTGCAAGATGCACGAAAAAGGACGGAACAAATACGAAAAGACCATGGCCAAGGACCAGGGACGGACCCATTGTATTAGATAACGGTGGGCCTCTGTCGTAATATAAAATATTAGGGTCGTGAAGACAATTTGTTGTGTGTCACCATATATATTTTGAATCTACAGTGACGATATAAGTTTCCCTTGATAGACCAAGGTTTTGTTTTCCACTCGAGACCCGTGTTCGAATCTCGTTAATCCCATTTTCTTAGATTTAGCTTCTAATTTCGGATTCATTATGTTTCTGGAAAAAAAAATTGCAATAAAGCAGAGGATCTCACTTATGAAAAACAATGAACTAACCAACAAACTAATGATGAATTTGTGAAAATATACATATATCGTTTCTCATCGTCAAATGGTGCACCACTTGAAAACCTTTATAAGTCAATCTCTGTCAGGGACAACCAAGACACAAAAAAGAAAGACATCAAAAGCCTCATCCAAAAGCTCGACAAACTCATAGGCTAAATCCCACGAAAGAATTACATAGAAAATGACAATAGATTTGGCTTATCGATCCACGATCCCCACTGTATTGATCCCTTCTTTAATCTTCTCGAAATCCCTTCTTTGGCTTATGCGTTTGCTGCAGGGATGTTCTTTCCTTCTCGAGGTAAGGAACAGACCAACAGATTTGTAATAATTTTTTTGTGTTTGCTACCACTTGAAAAAATCTAAGGGTCCGCAACTAATCTTTATCGTGAAAGATTATTTCTTTGTTAGTGTTTACGTTTCCCTTTAACATGTTGGATAAACTTCACAAGCCTTGTTGGTCATTATTTATGTGTTTGGCGCACATGTATCGTTGTCTAGTAGAAAGCACATGGAGATACATTTTCTTACTTATGGCATGATTTGTAATGAGACCATCCAAGAACCATGTAGCCATTGGATGATCAAACATTCATAGAAAAACATCTTTAAGTTGTGAAGGTTTAGTTTCTTATGAAGTTTTACTGTGTTCTGCTAGAAGTTTATCTGTCTTTACTGTGAAGGTTCAATCATCGAGGTCCGAGATCGATGTTTTCACAGGTCTCATGAAAAATGGATGGTCTCACAATAACCCAACCTTGTCTCTTGTCATATAATTTAAGTTAGCAGTTAGAAAGCTGACATTTAAGTGGATGTGTAATATGATCTAGTTATTTTTGTTTTTTGGAAAGGGTATCTTGGGCCTATGGCCCATACTAATCCCCGGCAATTAGGGCCTTTGGCCCAGCTACTAAAGCGTGCAGCCCTGAGTTTATCCTCAGTGGCCACAAGTGCTGCTAGTGGGGCTCGAACCCGGGTTGAGCGCTATGAACTCCCCAAGCCTTTACCACCACACCACAGCCCTTGTGGTTAGTTATTTTTGTTATTGAAAAGTAATCTAATTTATAATCTATTCATAACATTAAAATTCAGGGTAAATTACATCAAAATGTAGAACATATTTTGTTTAGGTTCCTATTTTGAATAACAAATTTTTAAAAATTATATTTTCTTTTATATATATGACAAGACAAATCAAATAAGATTGTTTAATAAAAAAACTCTATATGATTTTTTGGTTACCAAATTATAATATGTTCTCTCTTTAATTCATAAAGCTATTTCCATAATTCCATTATTAAAATATATTAAATTACCATGCTTCCACCAAAACGTAGTACTTTCCAAAGAAAAAGGAGATTATTTAAAATAGGTTACAGAAAAATATGATCTAGAATAAAATAGGTTATATTTTATTAGGGGTCGTTTACAAAATGCTTACCCGGTAAATGCTTACTGGGGAATTTACCATAGCGGATGAACATGACAAGAGGATAAGATCTTACCCGGTAAGAGCGAGGATAACGATGAAGAGTCTTACCCGGTAAGAGAGAGTGACAACTCTTAGGGGTCGTTTACCCAATTGCTTACCCGGTAAGCGTTTACCGATATAACTCGACACATTAACTTACTTTACCGGGTAAAATTGTAATCATCACAATGGTATCGTATATAACAATTTCCTGGTAAGCTCTTACCCGGGTAAGAGTTGTCACTCTCACTTACCGGGTAAGACTCTTCATCCTTATTACCGCTCTTACTGGGTAAGATTCTATGCTCTTGTCATGCCGATCCGGTAAGGTAAATACCTTGGTAAGCAGTTACCGGGTAAGCGTTTAATAAACGGCCCCTTAGTCTTACCCGGGTAACCGCTTACCGGGTAAATTGTTGTATAAGATACCATCGTGATGATTAAAATCTTATCCGGTAAAGCAAGTTAGTGTGTTGAGTTTTATTGGTAAGCGCTAACCGGGTAAGCATTTGAGTAACGGCGCCTTACAGTTTGTCATACAATTAAAAAGTATTTTGCACTAAAAACTTTTATTTTGGAAATTCAGTAACTCATGTGTACTTTGAGAGGATATACATATGATATATATTTTAATCCTCGAACTTTGATCATTCATTACAACAAAACGATAGGATGTCTATAATGTCTAAGTCTCCTAATAAAATATTTTATACAACTTATATTTATAAGACCAAATTATAAAACGTCATATCTAAAAGTGTTACAATAACTTTATAGGACGTTTTGGATGTTTTAACAGGTTTTTTAGGACGTTTTTAAAATAAAGTATCGTATTAACTAATTTACATGACACGTTTGAGAAGTGTCCTATAAAGTTATCTTATAGGACACTTATAGGACAATTTTTTAAAGGAAAAAGTTCATAAAAACCCAACAAACTATTCCATTTTGAATGATTAAATCTTTAAACTAATTTTTTGAATGAAAAAACCATTAAACTTTCTCATTTTAAATGATTGAGTCCCTGAACTATTTTTTTGAATGAAAAAACCATTAAACTTTCTCATTTTGAATGAAAAACCCATTAAATTTTCTATTTTGAATTATTAAGTCCCTAGACACTTTTTTTTAAATAAATCAAATCATCAAACTTCTAAAAATTGGTTACGTACATTATTTTAACCCAAAAAAACTAGTTGTAACCGGTTGTCTTTTGATTCTTCCTCTTTTGATAGATAAAAAATAGATCAAAAAAAGGGAGATCGATGGCAGGGACAACAGCGTGTTAGGCGATATGGAGAACGGACGACGTTCAGGCAACGAGGCTGAGCGATATGATTTTTTGTGAGGAGTTTTAATGGCATAGAGTGTGAGAACGGTAAAATTGATTTAAGATTTGTTTTTACTTTAAGACCTTCATAGTCAGTTCCAGGTACCTTTAAAAAAAGGTAATGAAGTTCGATAGTTTATTTATTCAAAAAAAAATGTTTAGGTACTTAATAATTCAAAATTAGAAAGTTTAATGATTTTTTTTTCATTTGAAAAAATAATTGAGGGACTTAATCATTCAAAATGAAAAAGTATAATGATTTTTTCATTCAAAAAAATAATTTAGAAACTTAATCATTCAAAATGGGATTCGGTTTTTTTGAACTTTTCCCTTTTTTAAATAATGTCGTATAAAATAGCTAACACGACACTTTATTTTAAAAGTGTTCTAATAAACTTGTTGAAACGTCTAAAAGTGTCATATAAACCTATTGTAACATTTTTAGATAAGACATTTTTTGGTTTGATCCTATAAACTTAAGTCCTAAATAAATAGTATTTTAATAGGACGTTTAGACATTTTAAACGTCCTATAAAATTAATTTTGTTATAGTGATCGATCAAGTTCACCCCTTTCTGATCAATATAACCACAGAGGTATTATATATTTTGAAGTTCGTTTCTCAACCCATAAACTATGGGGTGCCCCAGATGTAAGAAGCATAGTACGAGCCATGGTTGCAATATGGAGATGTTTTCTCTCTGCCAACCCATTTTGTTGTGGGGTATAAGGACATGAAAAACGTTGTAAAATGCCCAAAGAAGTACAATAATCGGAGAAGTCATTATTCAAAAATTCTGTGCCGTTATCACTTTGAAGGCATTTAATACGGTGATGGAAAATGTTATCAATCATAGCAACAAGTGTTTTAAAATGAGTGAGCACTTCATTTTTCCGCCGCATTGGGTAAAGCCAAGTATAGCGAGAACGTTCATCTGTAAACAACACATAATATCGAAAACCAGTAGTAGAAAGGGTAGGGGACATCCATACATCGCTATGAATAATATCAAATAAAGACGAAGAAAAAATATTATTAAATGGAAAAGGTAGTGCACGTGACTTGGTAAGAGCACAATTATTACAAAAGTAATTGGAAGAAACTTTGGACCCAAGACTAGATCCAAGACGAGCAAGAACGGAAGATGATGGATGACCAAGACAATTGTGCCAGATAGACGAGTGTGTAGACGCAAGAGCATGAGGAGCCGGTGTCTCGGAAGAGAGTGAGAGTGGATATAATCCGTCTTTACATGGGCCCTGGAACAATAAACGACCAGTACGTAAACAGTATATTTGATAGAAATCAGGAGCAAAAAGAAAGAATACAAGATTATCCTTCGTGAAACGAGCAACGGACAAGAGATTCTTACGAATGGACAGAACACGAAAGACATCATTAAGATTAAAAAAGGAGGAGCCCAAGGGAAGAGGTAGGTTACTAGTGTGGGAAATTGGCATGGAATCACCATTCCCCATGAAGACATTATGAGGGCCATTATGAGGTTAGGCATTTTGTAGAGGCATAGCCGTCATGTGGTGGGTAGCGCCGGTGTCTGGATACCAATTTGGATCTGTCGCAAAATGAGCCCCAGCAAACGGAGGAACTGGGTTTGGCCCCGAGTAACGATGAGGGCATTGAGCTAGGCCATGTTGCCCAGAATTGCAATTGGTGCACCAAGTAGGGCAGGGCCTAAAAGACCTGGAGCCCGACTTGCCCATGGATAAAAAGGATGGTTTTGAGACATATTGGAAGATGGCATCTGCTGGTTTTGTGGGTTAGACAAACCACTTGGCGGGGAGTAGCGCCATTGATTTTGTTGATGGCGGTTGGACCTGAAGGTTTGTTTGCTACGGTGGTCACGACGGTTACCACCACGTTGGTCACGGCAGTTGGAAGAGGAATGTGTGTTGTGGTAGAGAGCAGTAGCAGTTGGTAGGTTTGAAGACAAATCTTGGCGTTGAGCGTCAAATGCCAAGATTTGAGCACGAAGATCGAAGAAGTTGGGAAGAGATGATCCTTGAGTTAACGTCGTGCGTAGCATAAGGTAATCCGGCCCAAGGCTATGTAAAGTTGCAAGAACCAAATCATCATTAGAAACGGGCTTGTTAATGGATGCAAGGGAGTCGGCAATAGACTTAGCATGACGGAGATAATCATCAACTGATTTAGTCCCTTTCTGGAGTTCAAGTAATTGAAGCTTGAGACTAGAGGCACTAGCGGTGGAAGTTTGTGAGAAATGACGAGATAAACAGTCCCAAATAACTTTAGAGGTGTCAAATCCAATTGTGAGTTGCGAGACACTTTCTGTGAGAGAGGTGATGAGAAGACTCACAATCTGCTGATCAACGGTAAACCATTGGTTATGAGCGGGGTTGGGAATAGTTTGTGCAGGTTCTTTCTCGGTGGCTGGGACAGTGATGGTAGGTGAGGGTTCTTCGATGGTGCCATCGACATATCCCCAAAGCTTCTGTCCATGGAGGTAGGGTTTGATTTGTCGAAGCCAAGTAAGGTAATTTGTTTCACTGAGTTTGGTAAATTGGGCTGTGTTTTGGGTGGGTGTGGCAGTGGCCATGGAGAGATGAGAGGAAAAGAGACGATGGGAAAAAAAACCTACAGGAAAGATGAACCTAGACTAATACCATGTAGAAATGGATTTCTATTAATTCAAGCTTGTAGAAAATACATGCTTATATACTATTCCTGCTGTATCTATACATTTAAGGATAAATCAAAAACATTTAAAGAATGAATCAATCACGATCCACAAGATCATCCTATGAGTGTTCTATTTAAGGTAAATGTAATATACAAGTCTAGTTCATGTTTATGGGACCAGGTTGCCCGACTTGCATAGGTCTTATAGGTATAGTCAACGTTATTTTCTCATTAAGATGCAATATTGGAAGATTATGGATGTGATTGAGGAGGAGAGGAAATCACTCTAACAATTTTACAGGGTTTTTTGGTCACAGTTATCAAAATAAACCATTTTGGAAAGGAAAAAAAATAACAACAAACATTTATATCAAGTTTGGCAACTAAATTGAAAAGAAATAAAAGTATTTTATTATTTACAGTTTGGTCGTTGTGGTTTGTGTGTTTTAGTAGTTTGGGTCCCTATTTTAAAATATCTAAGGATTATATCCCTATGGTTTGCATTTATAACGTATTGGGTCCCTAAATCTAACCCCATCCAAAATATCCAGTTAAGTACGTTAAATTAGAGGGCAATTTTGTCATTTAACACATTTTTATATTTTTATTAAAAAAGAAAATGTATAACAACCCTTCTCCAGATCCCATTCCATGTCTCCCGTTGTCTTCTTCTTCCTTTCCATACCCACCGCTGGAGACCACCGTCTCCTCCCCTACCATCGGAGACCAACCCTTCTCCAGATATCGTTCCATGTGTCCCCCCCAACACCACCACCCCTCTCCCTCTACACTACCATCTCCTCTTCAAATCTATATTTGCATCTAGATCTTAGGCCATCAATGGATTAACCCACGACTCCCTCTACACCATGAAGGGCTAACAAATGAATGAAGAGCATAGCCGACAACCACCTGTCGTCGACCACTGCCGCCTCCCACGACCACCACCAATTGGATCTAATGTCGTCGTCTTCAGCCCTATACCAGTGAAATAGGCCCCCACCTAAAGCAAATGTCGCCGTCTCTTCAACCACCGCAGTTCTTCGTCTTTCTCGGACATTAGAAGCAGGAACTTAACTATTTCTCCTTCTTTTTGTTGTCTAAATCAGAAGCACTTCTTTCAGAAGCAACATCTAGATCTGTCTATTGTTCTTCTACTTCATTTAAGTTTTTTTTTTTTAATTTAGAACTTTGATTTAGAGTATTAATTTTAGGGTTTTTTTTTTTATTTTTTTTTTTTTTGTATCACACTTTTTGGAATGAATTTGTTTTTGGTTTGATTCATTAATATTTAAATACTTTGTTGTCTTATGGTACAATGGATTGGATTTGGGTTGATTTGGGTTGATTTGGGATATGGATTTTGTGAGTTTGAATTTAATTTTGATTTTCAATTTTAGTTATTAGGGTTTGGATTTGGGTTGATTTGTGTAACGCCCTTTTTTCTAAATTGATTGATGAGAACTTTGAAACTAATAAAAGTTAGGAGTGTTAAGTGTGAGATATGAAAGTGTAACAACCGTTAACTCCCCGTCACCTCAAGATAAAACTTTGTTGGTGTAAGTAATGTATAATAGAAGAGAGTTGAGGGACCTCTTTGAAATTTTAGGCATAAAAGACCTGAACCCTATGTGATTTCCTAATTTTTGGCAAGTCTAAGTGTGTATGAGCGGTGCTAGGAAGAAAGGAGGAAAGAAATCTGATTTCAAGCAAAAAGGAGTGCAGAAGTAGAGATTTGAAGAATCATCGTGAAAGCAAACCAATCAGACCAAAGTTATTGTCTCCTTAGGAGGTAAGCATTTTAACCTTTGTCTAGTTTGTTAAAAAAACTGATATGAGAAGTTGTATTGCTCAAGAACCCTTTTAAGAAACTGATGTAATAATCGATTCTGAGAAATCAGAATGGGATTGAGTCAGATTCCAAGGTTTGTTTTGGGGAATCGTTCTTTAGTTGGGACTAAAGTTCTGATTGGGATTGTTTGGTTGAAATCGATAAGGGGTTCAAACCCCCAAATCATCGTCGCTGATAGTTGAAGGGTCCGGGAGCGCCGCCCAACCCTAGAACCGCATCCCCTTTGTAGACACGCGTCCATGGCGGTGTTGTGTCGAAGGTCCTAGACCCGGACGCCACTTGAATCGGGTGTCACTTGGACCCGGGCTCCCATGAGTCGGGTGTCACTCTTTCGACCCGGGCTTCCATGAGTCGGGTGTCACTCTTTCGACACGGGCTTCCATGAGTCGGGCATCACACTCTCGACACGGGAACTCCTTGAGCCAGTCGTGGCTTGGAGCCGGGCAGCATTGGGTCGTTTCTTTGTTGGACTAGCTTTCCTAACGGGTCGAAGCCCACTTAAGGTTGGGATCTCTTTGAGTGTGGTTCGAGTTTCACATCTTGTTGTTTTTATATAAAAGGGGGAGCGTATAGGATTTTATTTTGTGGTACTTATCAGAAGAGTTAATTGGCAAGTTTAACCTAATCTGTAGGAATTTGATCTTCGGGGATTTATTACTGTGCATGCGTATCGAGAGTCCAATTCATCAGGTGAGTTCTCTCATTTCAAACTTTTGGTAACTGGAAATGGTGTGTTTTTTATGAAATCTAGTATGGTTACTGCATGTTGAAAATAAATCGTATTGTTAAAGTGATTAATTTATTTAACTACTATGTGTTACCTCTCGTATGTCTTTATTTATATGTGGATTGGTGATAACGATGAAATGTGCGTCAAGGTTTGGTTATGACCATCGGGGATGGTTGAACCATGTGTTTGGAATTCGTTTCCCTGCACACTGGGACGACATCGATTAGGGGTCGTATGAGGATCTACTGGGGGCCCCGGGATCGAATAATCTGAGACCATCGTGATTTGATTTTGGATGTGTACTGATTATTTTTATGTGGAGATTTTCTTTCATGAGACCCGGTTCATTAAATTGTTTTACATTCTTTTATTGTTTAAAATGGTCGAGTTTGGGAATTCACTAGACCTTGTGATATAACCCTCGCCTTTCAATTATCTTAAAACCATTTTCAGGTAAGGAAATTGTCGGCGGTTCGATAAAGGGAAAGAGAAGTGTTGAGAGCTAGCGAGCGAAGGATGTTGCCTTAGTGCAGTGTTCTGTTTAATATAGAATCTCGGTTGTCTTAGAATACCTTCCATTTGGAATATGGTGATCTTTTTCCTTTCCGTAATCGTATAGTGAGACCCATTTTGGGAGTTTAAATTTATATTATGCTATGTTTGTTTTGGGCTGTTACAAATTGGTATCAGAGCCATAATTTAAGGGATTTAGGTGATCGGATGGGCCTATACTTAAACTATGGAGTAGAGTTGGGACACAACCGAAATGTAGGATGCCTTAGGAAGGTCACTCTAAATGCACTAAATATAAGGTAATGAGAATTGTCATGTATGGTAAATTTACAGTACACCTGGCCAGTGTAGTTATGAATTTACAGGTACTTGTATGTGCTCAAAATTGCGTTACGATACGTAGTAGTCAATAGAGCATTGGTTATATGCGGTTAGTTTAGTTTATTCCATGATCGAAAGGATTTTATAGTCAGTGGAGGGGTGGTGGAATGGAGTAAAATTCTAGTCTTGCGGTGTTAGTAGTAGTTTTGATGGGATGCGTGAAGTCGCCTGTAGTATAAATGTCGATAACTCCTAGGAGAATTTTTCAGCACGAGATTAAACCGACCAAAAACAAAACTTCATGAGTTCGAAATGGAAGAATGACTGATTAATGGTAAACCATGAGTTTCTAGTAAGTCCAGGTGTTGGTGGCGGTTGTACCGATCAGTTCGGACAGAAAAAAGGGACTGGGCTAGGATTTTGAAAGTTTCAACTCAAGGCGGGGTGAAAGAAGGGAGTTTATGATTTTTCCAATCGGCGATGGAGTGGTAAGGACGTTGGAGAGATGATGTCGGGATTGAATTAAATTATTGGAAGGGTTGAATGGGAAGAGAATGTGATTGTTTATTGACCTATAGGGGTAAAAAACTGAAATCGTATGAATTGTAAATCAGTACTCAAGGCGAGGACTTGATAGGGTAATCAATCAGGTAGACTGTGGGACACCTGTACATTAAGTGTTGCTAGAATGAGGAAGCGACCGTTAGTCATGCGAGGTATCAATGATAACTGCGTGGGTGCAGCAGTTGACCTAGACTGAGTGAATAGCCTTCAGTTGCAAGTTGAGTTTCATGCATTGTGTCTTTTAAGGGTAGTACAAGAATTTTCTTTTCATAACTAAAGTAGACGCGTACGTAACAAATTTCATGTTTGGGAACTAATTTGACACATGCAAGTGTGTGTTTAATAGAGAAGGACAAACCTATTTTCATTGTTAAATAAAATTTTTGAACTAAGGGATTTAAAAATTATATCACCTCTCTCATGTTGAGATAAACTTCATTGTGAAGATCATAAAAACATTTGACGGCAAGTCTTTATGCCCAAAATGAGTTTTGACACGTTGATATTTTAAAAATGAGTGTGGGAGAAGACTGTTTTAATTCGGGCAAGCAGTTTCGTTCAGAATTTTTTTCTAGTTGTATAAGGAAGATTTCTTTCTATATCACGATTGTCACGACATTGTTTAATAATTGGTCAAGGTGGTGTTTCATCGAAAGTTGCGAGAAAATTATGCTCGAGATCGTTGTGTATGACATGAAGTTATGAGAGTTTTGAGTCATATGTGTTTAAAATGCTTTCAAGTGTTGTGCCTTTTGAATGTTCATTATCAAAAATGATTTTCTTTTGTTTATCAAGTTGCCATGTATGAAGGCTATGAACTCAGTTGGCCGTGAAAGTTATTGGATTTAGGGACAAAGAAAGGATCCGAGAGTGGGTACTGTGTCGGTCAAGTCAATGATGAGTGATTTATGTTTCTTGAATCCTTATTAAGGAAAGGAGGGAAATATTGGTAATGTTAGAAAAAGGGGATTTTGGCATTAATGGTACTATGGTAGACTGAGCCCTAGCTCAGTAGATTGACATGTTGTTGTCAATGAATGTTTGTATCTGGGGTGGAAGGCTTAGAGTCGTCAAAGTACTGTTATTTGTGTATGATCGTACTGAAAATTTAGTTAAAGGGGGGGGGGGGGTTTGAGCCTGAGTTATTGGAATGGTTTTGTAAGTTAGACCTCGCTCCAAGTAAACCTTGAACCTCGCTCAAGTGGGGACGGTGAAATGTTACGTTGAATACAATTCGTTGGAAAAAACTAAGTTCCGTTAGAAGTTCTTGCAGTCGGGGATATTATGGAAGCATCATATTGTCGTGTCCCTTTTATGATCGAAATTAGAAACTATTTAAGTTGTGCACGATTAAAGAAGCAGGAGGTTGAAATTTGAGAATTCACCATGGCGTACTTAGTCGTTCTGGAATGTTCAGAGAAGGTGTATACTTGTCGGGTGTCGGGTAACCGTGTGGGAGCGTTATGATAATGAAAGGTTGCTACTTGGTGGAGTGTTTTCCATATGAGGTTTCGGCAATTCATGAACGGATGAAGTATTTAATACCATCAAAGTGAGTGCATGGATTATATCAGGAAATTTGGAGACTTGGTTCATTTGGATTTGAGAAGAGATGAAACCGTAAGATAGACTGGGTTTTGCATGCGATCCAAGGTATATGAAGGCAAGATTGGTTATGTATGCGAACGATCGTGAGAACCCGATCTACAGGGTTATGAGGGTGTGGTAACGGTGTGAACGGGTTGGTGACAATGTGGGGCCGAGGTGGATGTGTATGTCATTGATGGGTTAATGGATTGTTGTTATGTTGGGTGGTAATGCGTATCGTGATGTGGGATAAGGGTAAAGGAAAATTTGGGAATCGGAGGTTTTGGGAGGAGGTTCAAATGTGGTAAGTATGTTGGATATAATTGTCATGTTAATGTGTTCTTGAGATCAGGGTGAGTAAAAGTTGACGATCACCTGCAAGGAGAGCTCGTACTCTTCTTGGTTACATTAAACTTCGAAGGAGCTTATAATAAGCCAATAAGGATGTTTTGGTTCAATTGGTTGTGGTGCTTTGTTGTAGATTTGAAGTCGACTGGGAAGGCTGAAGTATTCGTTGAGTAGGACTGGATCCGAGTGGATAGGCAGACTTTATTTGAATAATGAGAAAAGTCTTGGTACAGTGAGTGTTGGGTATTGTTCGTGAACCATTTGAATGCCTCAAATGAGAATTGTGATGGATCCAATACGTATTGGGGATATGTTATCAGTAAGAGGGAAACGATGTTCGTGAGAAGATAATGTTGGCGTGTTGCAAAAGGGTGAGTAAGTCGAGACTAAGAAGCTTATCTAGTGAAACAGAAGAATGTGGATTATGTTTAAAAGTTGTTAGTTTACAAGGGTATGGGAAAAGAGTTATTATGGATGTTAGGATTAAGGTGTTGGAAATTAGTCCAAGTAAGGGGTTTAAAGCTTGCACCGTTTAGTAAGTTTTCTTGACTGTGGGTGCCCTCTTGTGCGAAGAGGTAGAGCGAGGTGGTTGATCGAGATGCTCGTAGAGGAAGATCGGCGGACGTGAGTTTGTTGTAGATTGATGGATGTTTCAAGTGAGCATTGTGTGTATCATTGTGCAATTAAGTGATTTTTGAGGGAAAGTGTCGCTTCTCATCGTAAGGAAAGAAACTAGGATTTTGATTCGGGAGTTTTGGGGTCTTAATCTGTAACATCCTGGGCCAACCGTACCAGACATTGTCCGCTTTGTCCATACACCTGGACTCGCGGTTTTGAAACGCGTCTGATAGAGGAGGTACCCAGTCCCTTTATAAGGCAACCTTTGTTCCCCTCCCTAACCGATGTAGGATCTTACATAATCAATGCAGTGATATATGGTCATGTGTTTTGGGTTTAGCTCGGCTTGTCAGTGGGATAAATAGGCGATGGAATCGAAGTTTGGTGTATAGTTATATGTATATAAATAGGTGGATATCCCACGGAAAAAGTCTGGATGAGTTTTTGGTTGATGTATGCGTTGGGCAGTGAATGGTTTCTATCAACGGAGTTGTGATCGATGTTATGTTATAGGTCGATGCGTTGTTAGCGTTGGGTGCTAACCGGACAGAGGGCTTCACTAAGAATGGTGTCATTTATTAAAGGAATTCTTACCTATAGCCATGGAGTAACCTCGGAGATGGGGTTCAAGGATGACCCTATGGCAAGTTGGCGACTGTGGGAAGTACTATTTTAGTACGGGTGAGGATGAAGGTAACTCGAGACCATCAAAAGAATTATGCCAAGAAGTGACGGAAGAACTTAAAGTTTCAACTTGGGGATAGCGTAATGCTTAAATTATCTTCTTGGAAAGGAGTAGTTCGATATGGAAATGGGTAAATTAAGTCGTAGTATATTAGACCTTTTGAAATTATCGAACGTGTCGGGTAAGTAGCGTACAAGTTTAGGATTACCCGAGGATTTAAGGGGTATTCGCAACACGTTTCACGTCTCAATTTGAGAAAGTGCTTGGTGGACGTAGA
Organism: Arctium minus; assembly: GCA_954870635.1. Taxonomy (NCBI): domain Eukaryota; kingdom Viridiplantae; phylum Streptophyta; class Magnoliopsida; order Asterales; family Asteraceae; genus Arctium; species Arctium minus. The sequence goes on along the minus strand of OX941092.1, from coordinate 67,221,664 downwards.
TAGGGTTGTGCCAATGCAAAACGTGCGGGTGGACGAAAAATTGAACTTCGCCGAGGAACCGGAGCCGATCATGGATCGTAAAGCAAGGCGTTTGAGGTCGAAAGAGATTCCTTTTGTGAAGGTTCATTGGAAATTTCATAAAGGGCAAGAGGCAACCTGAGAAGTGGAATCTTAGATGAGATCCAAGTTCCCACACCTGTTCGCTAAAGGAATTCTGGGGATGAAATTCTTTAAAGGGAGGGAGTGTTGTAACGCCCTTTTTCTAAATTGATTGCTAAGAACTTTGAAACTAATAAAATTAAGAGTGTCAAGTGTGAGATATGAAAGTGTAACAACCGTTAACTCCCTGTCACCTAAAGATAAAACATTTGTGGTGTAAGTAATGTATAATAGAAGAGAGTTGAGGGACCTCTTTGAAATTTTTGGCATAAAAGAACCGAACACTATGTGATTTCCTCATTTTTGGCAAGTCTGAGTGTGTGTGAGCGGCGCTAGGAAGAAAGGAGAAAAGAAATCTGATTTCAAGCAAAAAGGAGTGAAGAAGTGTAGATTTGAAGAATCATCGTGAAAGCAAACCAATCAGATAAAAAGGGTTATCTCCTTAGGAGGTAAGCATTTAAACCTTTGTCTAGTTTGTTAAAAAAAAATCTGATCTGAGAAGTTGTATTGCTCAAGAACCCTTTTAAAAAACTGATGTAATAATCGATTCTGAGAAATCAGATAGGTATTGGATCTAATTCCATGGTTTGTTTGGAGGAATCGTTCTTTAGTTGGGACTAAGGTTCTGATTGGGATTGTTTGGTTGAAAACGATAAGGGGTTCAAACCCCCAAATCGCCACCGCTGATAATCGAAGGGTTCGGGAGCGTCGCCCAACCTTAGAACCGCATCCCCTTTGTAGACCCGCGTCCATGGAGGTGTTGTGTCGAAGGTCCTAGACCCAGACGCCACTTGAATCGGGGGTCCCTTGGACCCGGGCTCCCATGATCCGGGTGTCACTCTTTCAACCCGGACTTCCATGAGTCGGGTGTCACACTCTCGACACGGGCGCTCCTCGAGCCGGGCGTGACTTGGAGTCGGGCGGCCTTGGGCCGTTTCTTTGCTGGACCAGATTTCCTAATGGATCGAAACCCACTTAAGGTTGGGATCTCTTTGAGTGTGGGTCGAGTTTCACATCTTGTTGTTTTTATATAAAAGGGGGAGCGTATAGGATTTTATTTTGGGGTATTTATCAGGAGAGTTAATTGTAAGTTTTACAGAAATCTGTAGGAATTTGATCTTCGGGGATTTATTATCGTGCGTGCGCATCGAGAGTCCAATGCATCAGGTGAGTTCTCTCATTCAAAACTTTTGGTAACTGGAAATGGTGTGTTTTTAATGAAATCTAGTATGGTTACCGCATGTTGAAAATAAGTTGTATTGTTAAAGTGATTAATTTATTTAAATACTATTGTTACCTCTTGTATGTCTTTATTTATATATGGATTGGTGATAACGATGAAATGTGCATCAAAGTTTAGTTATGACCATCGGGGATGGTTGAACCGTGTGTTTGGAATTTGTTTCCCTGCACACGGGGACGACATCGACTAGGGGCCGTATGGAGATCTACTGGGGGCCCCGGGAGCGAATAATCCGAGATCATCGTGATTTGATTTTGGACGTGTAGTGATTATTTTTATGTGGCAATTTTCTTTCATGAGACCTGGTTCATTAAATTGTTTTACAATCTTCTTGTAACACCCCGATTTCGAAAAGGTATCGTTTCAAGTTATTACAGAAATCAGTATTTATAAAGGAAAAATAAGATATTGGATTTTGGACTTGAATCCTATATTTTATAGTCTTGTTGGATGAAGGATTCAATTATGAGTCCAACGGTTCTTTCCGGAGCAAAATCGAAGCTATAACGAAGAAATTATGGCCAAAACAGTGAACGAGAAGAAAACCGGGCAAACAGGGTATCTCGCGACTTATGCCGTGACTTAGAACTTATGCCGCGACTTAGGGAAGCGGACGACTTATGCCGCGACTTAAGGTCGCGTGGTAAGTCGCAAAATCCCCTGGTCGAGCATAAAACCCGATTTTCACCCTAGAACTTCATTTATTCATATCTTTTGTATCACAACTCCGATTTTGGTGATTCAAGTTGCCATGGTTTCGTTTTTGAGAGATCTTCAAGGATTTAGCAAGAGATTGGAATTCTATTGGAGTATACAAGAGTATTTTATGGTGGTAAGCTCCTCGTATCTCTCAATGTTAAGCTAGGGTTGATGGTTTCACCCTTCTTCCTTTCATCCTTCATCTTGGATTTGATTTTGATGAGTTGTGTGGTGAATGTGATCTTGTAGATGTGTTGGATCTAAGATCTAGGGAGGTTTCTTGGTGGTTCAAGCCTTCATCAATGGTGATTCAAGTTTTGGGGGTAAAACCTAGATTTAGCCTAAATCTAGCAAGGTGAGTTCAAGTTGATTTGTGAAAACGTTTTACATGCCAAAATGTTTATTTTAAAGTATTTATGTGTTTAACATGAAATTATCATTTGGGAAGTTACTTGATGAGTTTTGGTTAAATGAGAAGTTTAGTTTTATAAACCTTGTAAAACACCCATATTGGGGATTTTTAGGCATTTTGATGAATGATTCATAAATGGGTGTGTTTGGTAATTTATTGCATAAGTGATATTATTTGGTTAAAAGACATTTTAGTGTGTGTTTGGGTAAAAGGTTTAATTTTGTGTTATGGAACGTTTTGAAAAGATAAATAGTATAAATCTATTTGGAAAAACCTTTTGTCCTGACTTAAACTGTGTTGGAGTCCATTCAAGTATTTTGGAGCGTGTGATTTCATGGTATGGGTCGAGTACGTTTATTATTTGAAAAGTGTTAATCATTGGTCAAAAAGAGGTTTGAGTATTTTGGCTCGATGTCGTTTAAAGGAGTCTTGAGGACACTTGTCCGGTTTTGAATGGCTCAATTTAGAGCCCAGTTATGACGTACGTACTAATGTACTTTGTTTCATTTTGACGTTGGTTACATGTTTGAGTGCGCTGGTCATTTCGGGATAAGCATGTAATGTTAGACTGTGTTGCATTGGATCCATAGGCACGTAAGTCAGTCTGTTTTGGATGGTTGATTGGGTATTGCAGGTGACCTTTAGTACCCATGTTTTATGACCGGAAACTTTACAAGTGAGCATTGGGAGGGGTTGAGTCTGGTAGTGCTACAGGCAAAGTAGGCGCTAGGACCTCCGCCGCTTGAAGTAATGCCTGGGACAGGTAGTCTTTAAGTGTGTCGGGCCTTTGTGGTGGAGTTCTTCGGGATGTTCATCAAGGTCAACTTTACTTGTGGTGCGCTTGTAAAGAAGTCGTAGGGACACCTGGTTGTGATGTCGTGAGGTGTCATGCGATTAACGTTGCATGGGTGGTATACTTTTGTGTTTCCTCCACCCTCAATGGATACGGGTCTCCCCCGTTGTCGGCTATCAGTATTTTAAAAATAAAGATGTCTTACTTATTGTCATTTGCTCTATATGGTCGACAATGAATGAGGACCTTAATATTGGACCTTCCTCCTCGTATATTAAGGTTTGAATGAAATATGTCATCCCCGTGTTTGGGTTTCCTTTCAATTTATGGTCGCGTGAGTATTGGACCAAATGTCCATGTTTTCGGAAGTACGGTATATGTGGTTTTATGATGATTCATGGGTCGAATATTTTACCCCACTCGTTTTTGGGTGTTTTGGATTATAACATCTTATCCGTGTTTCTTAAATGAGAGTCGTTTCATATTCATGTTTCGAGTGAGTTTATGTTGCATCAATTTATAAACCATGTTTGAAATGGAGTATCCATCTATGAAAATGCATAACATTGGGTAAGAGTTGCTTTCTACGTTTTAAAGTACATCAATTGAAATGTTATGACTCCAAGCGAAGTTCGTCATTTTAAAGATATTTACTCATGTAAAACTCTTGAACTCACTAGGCGTTAGCCTAACCTTTTTTATTTGTCGGCATGTGCATCAGGTTCCAATTGGGGGTATGGTTCTAGCAGTATTGAAGAGATGTGCCTTAGTGTCCACAAGTGTAAGTGCTTGGTGAATTCTTCCGTTGTTTGAAGATAGCGACATTTATTGGGTTTTAGTAACACATGTCCTTATTATAGACTGTATGTATAGAATTAATGTGTGTATGGAGGTTAAATCTTAAATTGTGATTGTAGATGAATCATTTATTGATGTATTTAGAAAATTTTAAATTAGTTGTTATTTCCAGAATTGAGAGTGTTACACTTTTATTGTTTAAAATGGTCGAGGTTGGGAATTGACAGGACCTTGTGGTCTAACCCTCGCCTTTCAATTATCTTAAAACCATTTTCAGGTAAGGAAATTGTCGGCGGTTCGATAAAGGGAAAGAGAGGTGTTGAGAGCTAGCGAGCGAAGGATGTTGCCTTAGTGCAATGTTGTGCTTAATATAGAATCTCGGTTGTCTTAGAATACCTTTCGTTTGGAATATGGTAATCTTTTTCCTTTCCGTAATCGTATATTGAGACCCATTTTGGGAGTTTAAATTTATATTATGCTATGTTGGTTTTGGGCTGTTACAATTTGTTTATGTTTGTTGTTGATCTAGTATACGGTGGCCGGAAATGTAGTAGTGGCCGTAGAAGATGACCAGAGAAAGGAAAGGGGTTGGGTGCTTATCGGAGAAGATGAAAATAGAGTAAATTACATTCTTGGTCCTTGTCTTTTAATAAATAAATAGAGTAAATTAATTGAAAATAAAAAATAAATTAAATGACCAAAATAGCCCTTTAAACTAATTGAGTTAACAAAACTTTTTAGATAGAGTTAGATTTAGGGACCCAATATATTATAAAATGTAAACCATGAGAATGTAATCCATAGATATTTTCAAAATAGGGACCGTAAGTATTAAAACACATAAACGAGAAGAGCAAACATGTTAGTTGCTCTATTATTTATTGTATTATTTTGAATTGAGGTATATGACAAACTTTTGAGAAAATCATTTGAAATAATTCGGGAGACAGGAATTTATGAAACACCTGCAGCGGTCCTTGTGCATGCTTATTCCATGGCTGGAACATCTGTTACAAAAAGGTCCTTTTAAACAGTGAATTGTGGTCACACCCAACTCATGGAACATATTTTCAATGTTAACAACGATTATATATATACATATATATATATATATATATATATATATATATATATATATATATATAGCCTTAGGTTCATTTGAGAAATGGTAAATATATGAGAAATAGAGAAGTAATCATAGTAATTCATATTGTCAAGATCGGATTTGACTGGTCAAATATTGTGGCTTTGACTGGTCAAAAGTAACGGCTATTCCAAAAATAGAAGGACACTTTCGTAATTTTTACAAAATACACGGGTTGTGTTCATATATGAACATGTATAATTCACATATGAACTATACGTTCATATATAAATTTGTGTAATTCACAACTGAACTCTTTTAACTGATTCATATATGAACCTTTGTGATTCATATATGAACTAATTAATTGATTCACATATGAATCAGTTGAATTAATTAACAAATTCATATATGAACTCATCCCGCGTATTTTACGAAACTAGCATCTACCTTCTATAGACCATGCAAGGAATTATCCGGTGCTTCGCGGTAAAAGCCGCAAATGTTGACCAGATGAATGGCTAAGATTACTTCTCTATTTCTCATACATTTACCATTTCTCAAATGAACCTCTCCCTATATATATATATATATATATATATATATATATATATAGGGTTGGGTTCCAGTGAGAAGTGCCAAATTTGATGAGAAGCATGAGAAGTGGTTATCAACCGTTGGATTAGAAATGGACGACATTAGGATGAGATGAACCATGATAAGATGCAACGAGATGCGTCAGATCAATTCCCTTTAAAGCCGCAATTTATGGGAGGGTATTTGATTAAAAGTGATCAACGGCTTAAAAGCGTTTCTCACATTTCTCACCAAAAATGACACTTCTCACATGATCACCATGATTAGGGGTGTACATAAAACCGTCAACCCGCGAAGCCCGACCAACCCAACCCGCTCCCAACCCAATTAAACCCAACCCGCAAAACCGCAAAACCGTCAAACCGCTAATTAGAAGGGTTGAAATTGGGTTAGGAAAACTCAACCCAACCCAACCCAACCCGCCAACCCGCCGCTATTTTTTTTTATAAAATTATATTATATTATATATATATAATATGCAGTTTATTCACAACCCAAATTAACATTAAGATTTATGGATTTTAATTTATAATTGCATGATTGTAATTAGAGCTGTAAACGAACCGAACGTTCAGTGAACCGTTTGGCGGGAAGTTCGTTTATGTTCGTTCATTTAATAAATGAACGAACATGAATACATTTTTTGTTCATTTAGTTAAATGAACGAACATGAACAATGGTCTCGTTCGTTCATTTATGTTCGTGAACGTTCGTTCATTTATGTTCGTTAATGTTCGTTCGTTTGCATTTATTTATGTTTGTTTACATTTGTTTATGTTTGTTTATTATATAAATATATTTATATATTGTGAAAAAAAAATTCATTCGTTTACCGTTCGTGTTCGTTCGTTTGTTCGGTTAAGTTAAACGAACGAACACGAACAAGCCCTAATTGTAATAACTAATAACTTTGTTGAGAATAATTTTAGTATTATTTATCGTATTTTAATCGACAAATTTATGTATATTACTAACCCCCCAACCCAACCCAACCCGCCATAACCCGCAAGGGTTGGGTTGGGTTGGGTCATATTTTTGATTGGGTTGGGTTGGGTTTAGATTTTCCAAACCGCCACAATTGGGTTGGGTTGTAAAAACGTCCCAACCCGTCCAACCTAACCCACATACACTCCTAACAATGATCACATGTCTATATATATATATATATATATATAGGTTAAATCAAATAAGAACCATTAAAGGTTGTGAATCCTGAGAACCAATCTAATTCATAAATTGATTTAAATCAATGGTCATTAACTTAAGTATACACTTATAAAAACAACAAATTTAAGGGTTATTATCATCGAATTTTAAAGAAATAAAAAGGTATCCAAGGTAAGAAATCTTTTTGTTTTTTTGAAAATGACGGCGCTACTTCCTTAATTTATAGGCTCAGTTAAATATTGAATTATCTAAATGATTTCTTTTATCTTTTAAAATTAAAATAAAACTATTTTTTAATAAAAAATATTTAACTTCAATAGAATTTAAATAAAAAGTTTATATCAAATAAATATTAAAATTTATTTTCTTTTATTTGATATCAATACTATTATATATTTTTGAAGGTCTTTTAATTTTTTATAATTTTCATATGTAACATTATAGCTGATTTAACAATGTATTGTTTCAGTGTATGAAACAAAAATTTAATATTATATGTGGTGTTCCACGTCAACGTCACCTATTTTTTCATATTGTGAAACAACACTAAACTATTTCATTCTATGTTGTTCAATATGTGAAACAAAACTTTAGTATTTTATGTCGCGTTTCAAATCAACGACACATGTTTTCACATTATGAAACGACACTACATCGTTTCATATTATGTTGTTTCATAATGTGAATCAATATTTTACTATTTCACGTTAACGACCATGTTTTATTTCATAACGTGAAGCAAACACTTAAGTGTTAGGGTATGTTCGTTTATGGCTTAATGGGTTGTGTGGTAGATATGACTGATTCGCACAGCCATATCTACCTGTTCGGTAACGACTTATTGACTCAGAAAAGAGTTGATTCGGTCAGCTAGAAAATGGGACTCCTTTGGGCTCAGCTACCATTATTCCTTCTTTGCCCATTTCCCAACTACCCTCATTAATGAAAAAAAACCTACAAACACATCGTCTCTCCATCTTGCCCTCAATTCTCCGGCCAATGTCAAATACTCCGGTCAAGAATGGTAGACTTCTTCAATCCATGGAGTTTCCTCCACCTCTTTTCCTTTCCTCACAGTAAAAATTCATGTTTCGATTTGTAAAGTTTCTTCTGCCTCTCCTTCTCTATAGAACCCATCAGCAAACTCTCATCAATCGATCTTCTTCGACAATAAAATAAGTAATTATGATCTGTATTTTTGATCTATTTCAACAATATCAAACTCCCGATAAATGATTTAGATTTGTTTCAGATTGATGGGTAAAATCTAACCCTAATTTTGACTTGCCAGCTTCAGCTTTATTCAATATTTACAACCAAGTTGTGGGACTATGGTGTATACGTAACACCCTAAAAATGGGGAAAATTTAAAACTTGAAATTTTGGCAATATAACGGCTGTAAACATAACAAAACAGGATTAAGCATAAACCTGTCAAAATGATTCCAAGGTATCATCCCAAACAGGGAATATAGGATAGCCTTTACAATTTCAATAAATGAAGAATAATATACGACAACCTAATAATCTAAACTATTCCAATAGATTACGGTCGGGTGTCGCTATTCTCCCAAAATGGTTAACCACCAAAAGCATAAACCGATCTCTAGACTTCCAAAAATGACCGCTCTCGATCACGCGATCGACCACTCATTCTCGAAGATTTCCGCCACTAGGACGCCCTGTCATCCGAGACAACCAAATAAACCAAATGTTAGACTTAAGTCTAGTGAGAAGAAATATTCGTAAAGTATTTAGTGAAATAGAGTTATAATACACAAAATCGTCCACGTTGATATGGTATCAACACCAAGTTACTTCACCTGTCATCAAATATTAGTTTTCCATATAATTTCACCATCAATGATCATAAGTCCAACAAATCATCTACTTGATAGCAACAACCCAAACGAGATCTTTAGCTATCCGAGACATCAACTCAAACCGAGTCTTTAGTCTATTAGGGACATCAACTCAAACCGAGTCTTTAGTCGATTTAGGACATCAACTCAAACCGAGTCTTTAGTCTATTTGGGGACATCAACTCAAACCGAGTCTTTAGTCTATTAAATATAAAGCCACTAAACAAACTATCAATGAAACCAATACATGTTGTGGTAGTTCACATGACCCATATTACATACTAAAATCAATTTTCTCTTCAAATGCTTTTCTTTAAGGCATTACCCAAAATAAGATTTTAGGTTAACTTTACTTGAAACAACTCCAAGGACTAGAAAGGTTGAAATAATCATTAGTACATAGATGAACATGTAAATGAGTAGGAAGGTCAAGAAACACCCTCACCTTAGTGATTTCTTACAAGAAATCAAACCCTAGGAATGGTAAATGGAGAGTTGAAGACTTGAGAAGTTGCTACAAGCTAGGATCCTTCCAAGACCGCACCTAAGGATGCATTTACTTCACCATTAATACTCATTCAAGACCATTAAATGTGTTTGGTGGAATTAGGGCAATAAGGCTTACCAAAATCGCAGGAGCAAACCCTCCAAAAGCTTCCAAAATCAGTTCTAAATGAAAGAGTCTCGAAATGGGGTTTTTAAACCCACAGTGCCCGTCGGCGATTATGACACGGCGACTATGCCACTGTCATAGTCGCGGAGCAATGTCGCCCGCGTTGGGGCCCTCTCGGTACGCCCCTCGCGATTATGCCCATGCGATAGTGACCTTGGCATAGTCGTCGGGCACTATCGCCAAACCTGTACCGAAAGCCCTTTCCCCTCCGTGACTATGCCCTGCGACCTTGACATATATCATAGTCGTCGGGCACTGTCGCCTGGTGTGCTGGCTGCTTAAAAAAAATCTTTTCCCATTGCAAACTGATTAGATATCGACGCAAAAAGTTGTCCACTAGCCCAGAACTCAACAACATACACATACACTATGTTCCACAGTTAATTTATGTAACGATACGCGACAGGAATAATCCATACAAAAATCTTCGGATCTCGGACATTCACTCTGAAAATGACCCATTTCATGGCATTCGAAGCACATGACTCCCTTGATCGGGCAATCGCGACGCTCGTGTCCCGACTTCCCACACTTGAAACATTTCGACTCATTTGACGGGCATGGGCCAACATGCTTGCTCCGGCACTTAGAGCACCATCTAGCCTCACGACTAGAATCGTTTCCACGGTAGTGGTTGTTGAAAGGATTCGACTTTCTTGAGAGCGTAGAGTTTCCCTCCCACTTTCTCTTCTCAACCGGTCTACTCTTTTCTTCTCTGCTCGGGCCGTAGGAATCTTCTACCAGTTGAGCTTCCTCGATTGCCTCCCGTAATGTGGAGGCCTTAGATACCCGTACTAGGTTCAACATTTCTGATGGTAAGCCCTTGGTGTAGGCTTTGATCTTCTCCTTTTCGCTCGGGACTAGATGTCCCACCAACCCCAATCTGTCCATGAATTTCCGGTTGTACTCCTTCAGCGACAAACTACCTTTCTTCATATTTTGGAATTCTTCTTTGATCCAATCCATTGTCCGTTCGTTGCAATATTCTTCTAGTAATTTCTCCTTGAAAGTAATCCAAGATAGTTTCTCTAGAACAGCCGTCTCTACGGAGGCGGAATATACGTCCCACCACGTGAGAGCCGTACCCCTCAACATATGCGAGCCGAAAATTACTTTTTGACCTTCTCCGCATTCACTTGAGCGGAAAGCCTGTTCCATTTCTCTAATCCAGCTCACAAACGCGGCCAAGTCATCCAATCCTTTGAACTCGGGCGGTTGGCACCCGAGGAACGCCTTGAACGTACAAGACTTTGCTTCATGACTAGCGGTCGGGGTTGTAGTCACATTGGTAGGGATACGGGGCCCCGAACCCCCAGATCCTGCCACTATGACATTTTCCGCTACCGTCTCATTTCTATGGTGGGTGGCATCCCGGTCTTCCAACAATTTCAGAAATACTTCGTGCTGTTGAGTCATGGCAGCACTCATGGCTTGCATCATCCGATCCATCATTCTGGTCTCCGGGGTTACTTCTTCCATGATCGGATGAGTTGCAGCTATGTTACGACGGGGTACGTGCTACGGTCCTCCGCCCAATGCGTTAATAAACGGTGGGGGAAGATCTGCATTGCTTACCCTTGGTTGGTCGGCCGTAGACGCCGTCGCATCTTGACCCTCCGGTCAATTACGAGTGTTTACCATACTCTGTCATACACAAGCGGGAATATAGGTGAGATGGGGTCACACAGATTATGAACAAGGAAACGTACTATCACATACATTAATTATCATAACAATGGCAAATAAGCATAATCACGTAAAACATCCTCATAATAACGTTAGCTAAGCGAAATTATGAATATGCGATACATAAAAATTTTCATCTCCATTATCATAACTCTCAATTTGTGTAGTTTCTGGCGACTCTAAGACCATCCTATCTTAGGTGTTCTACCCAAATCTCACTCGCTCAAACTTAATGTCACAACTTAAGTCTAGGTATCCTACATCCATACCTAGTTCACTTAAACTAACGCTCTGATACCAACTTGTAACACCCTAAACATGGGGAAAATTTAAAACTTGAAATTTTGGCAATATAACGGTTGTAAACATAACAAAACCGGGTTAAGCATAAACCTGTCAAAATGATTCCAAGGTATCATCCCAAACGGGGAATATAGGATAGCATTTACAATTTCAATAAATGAAGAATAATATACGACAACCTAATAATCTAAACTATTCCAATAGATTACGGTCGGGTGTCGCTATTCTCCCAAAATGGTTAACCACCAAAAGCATAAACCGATCTCTAGACTTCCAAAAATGACCGCTCTCGATCACGCGATCGACCACTCATTCTCGAAGATTTCCGCCACTAGGATGCCCTGTCATCTAAGACAACCAAATAAACCAAATGTTAGACTTAAGTCTAGTGAGAAGAAATATTCGTAAAGTATTTAGTGAAATAGAGTTATAATACACAAAATCGTCCACGTTGATATGGTATCAACACCAACTTACATCACCTGTCATCAAATATTAGTTTTCCATATAATTTCACCATCAATGATCATAAGTCCAACAAATCATCTACTTGATAGCATCAACCCAAACGAGATCTTTAGCTATCCGAGACATCAACTTAAACTGAGTCTTTAGTCTATTAGGGACATCAACTCAAACCGAGTCTTTAGTCTATTAGAGACGTCAACTCAAACCGAGTCTTTAGTCTATTAGGGACATCAACTCAAACCGAGTCTTTAGTCGATTTAGGACATCAACTCAAACCGAGTCTTTAGTCTATTTGGGGACATCAACTCAAACCGAGTCTTTAGTCTATCAAATATAAAGCCACCAAACAAACTATCAATGAAACCAATACATGTTGTGGTAGTTCACATGACCCATATTACATACTAAAATCAATTTTCTCTTCAAATGCTTTTCTTTAAGGCATTACCCAAAATAAGATTTTTAGGTTAACTTTACTTGAAACAACTCCAAGGATAAGAAAGGTTGAAGTAATCATTAGTACATAGATGAACATGTAAATGAGTAGGAAGGTCAAGAAACACCCTCACCTTAGTGATTTCTTACAAGAAATCAAACCCTAGGAATGGTAAATGGAGAGTTGAAGACTTGAGAAGTTGCTACAAGCTAGGATCCTTCCAAGACCGCACCTAAGGATGCATTTACTTCACCATTAATACTCATTCAAGACCATTAAATGTGGTTGGTGGAATTAGGGCAATAAGGCTTACCAAAATCGCAGGAGCAAACCCTCCAAAAGCTTCCAAAATCAGTTCTAAATGAAAGAGTCTCGAAATGGGGTTTTTAAACCCACAGTGCCCGTCGGCGACTATGACACGGCGACTATGCCACTGTCATAGTCGCGGGGCAATGTCGCCCGCGTTGGGGCCCTCTCGGTACGCCCCTCGCGATTATGCCCATGCGATAGTGACCTTGGCATAGTCGGCTGGCACTATCGCCAAACCTGTACCAAGAGCCCTTTCCCCTTCGCGACTATGCCCTGCGACCTTGACATATGTCATAGTCGTCGGGCACTGTCGCCTGGTGTGCTGGCTACTTAAAAAAACTCTTTTCCCATTGCAAACTGATCAGATATCGACGCAAGAAGTTGTCCACTAGCCCAGAACTCAACAACATACACATACACTATGTTCCACAGTTAATTTATGTAACGATACGCGACAGGAATAATCCATACAAAATTTGGGGGTGTTACAGTATATGCAATTTGGACAAAAAAACAAGAAGAAAAATATCAGAGAATGGTCACCTATTTTATATTCAGTTTGTTTGATTTTTCTCTGTTCAATTTTGTTTGAATTTTCTCTTTAAGATTATGTGAAAGAGTCATCAGAGAAAGAAGAGAGCCTATTAATCTTATGATATTATCTAAAATCAAGGTTTAATTTTATAATATTCATTCAATATTTTTATTCAGACAAAAATAAAGACTGAGGGTAAAATGGTAATTTCTGACATTCAGACTGTTTATTCAGCACAACAACCGAACACCAACTTATCTGTTAACATCCAGACAACCATATCCACTAAGACAGTTATATCCATACATGCCTTAACAGAAAATGAATCGAACAACCCCTTAATCAATATGTTGTTTCATATAGTGAAACGACAATAATATTGTGTTAATCAATATGTTGTTTCATAACACTAAACTATTTCATTCTATGTTGTTCACTATGTGAAACAAAACTTCAGTATTTTATGTCGCATTTCAAATGAACGACAAATGTTTTCACATTATGAAACGACATTACATCGTTTCATATTATGTTGTTTCATAATGTGAATCAATATTTTACTATTTCACGTTAACGGCCCTGTTTCATTTCATAACGTTAAACAAACACTTAAGTGTTAATCAATATGTTGTTTCATATAGTGAAACGACAATAATATTGTGTTGTTTCACATAGTGAAACGATAATAATATTGTGTTGTGTCACAATATGAAACAACGAAAATTATATAATTATTATGAATTGTACGATTAATAAAAATATACACAAAATTTATATAAATAGTAGATGGAAGGAAATTTTTGACATGTAAAATAAAACAAAAGATTTTTTTTAAGTATATAATATTTATATACGGCAAATGCTGATAAACTCACACACCCTTCTCACTTTTGGTGAGAATTGAACCCCTGACCTCATAGGAGGCCAGAGGCTCCGATAACGCTAGACCAAAGGCCCTTTGGTAACAAAAGAAAAATTTTATTATGTATTTAAACTACAAATATTAAATCACGTTTACAATTATTTTTAAAAACAAATTTTAAAAAGTTAAACTATAAACCTACAAGAAATAAAAACAAGCAGGAAAGTGGTGGTATTTGACGGTACTTCACGCCTTTGACTACGATTTAAAATTACCATTATGGCCTTAATAAGTTAAAATTAGATGATTTTGCAATACCATTGGATCAAAACTCTTAAATGATTGAGATTGGTTCTCGCGGTTCTTAACATTTTTATGGTTCTTATTTGATTATCGTCCTATATATATAGAGAGAGGGAGGATTAAACGAGAAAAGTAACTATTTAAAAGAACACGAGAACTAACAAAATCATTAGTGATTTTACAATAACGTGCAAAAAAACCATGTGGACCTGAAGCCGCGGCCAAAGTCATGTTTTCATGTGTCAATGTAAAATCACTAATGATTTTGTTAGTTCTCGTGTTCTTTTAAATATGTATTGTTCTTGTTTGAACCCAACTCTCTCTCTCTCTCTATATATATATATATAAAACAATGAGTAAACTACAAATTTGGTCCCTGTGGTTTGATGGTTATTAAACTTTTGGCCTTTACAGTTTTAAAGTTACAATATAGCCATTGTGGTTTACAAAAACATTCGGATTTGATCCCTCCCTCTAATGATTCGTTAAAAAAATATGTTAGATGAGGGGTACTTTAGTCTTTTTGCATTTTTCTATCATTCTCTTTATACAAAAATCATAGTTTGTAATAATTACAACCAATGACAATAAAACACCTCATGAGTTACCTCTCCCTCTCCAATTATTTCTCTAGCAGCTAGTCACCACAAACAATCACCATAATCAAACCATCCTCCATAACCATCACCATTCACAACCACCTCCACGTAAACAAAGAAAACTTGATGGAAAATCTATTAGAAACATTGAACAAAATTCAAACTCAAAATACAATAACAATCCGAAAAATTGAAGAAAATTGAAACACACAGTGAACAAGAACAAAAAAAGGCAAATATACCAACTCAAAGCCAAAATCAAGATAGAAACTTAAACCCTAAAAAATCTAACTCAAACCCTTGGTTATGTCCTTGTGAAATCCCATGAAAACTTGAACACAAATGAGAAAAAACTGGAAGAACAAGTGAAGATGGGGCGTCGGAGAACTACTCGGAGATGAGGAAGAAGAGGGAAACAAGGAGCACCAAATAACTCTTATTGGGGAAACTCTTGGTCTCATTTTCAATCTTTGTTGAATGCATCCATCTCATGATACAAGTCCAGGTGCTTGTGGCAAAAGAAGGCGCATAAATCCATCTATGATACGTGGGTTGTAACACCCTAAAAATGGGGGTTAATTTAAACCTGAAATAAGTGCAGAATAAATAAGTCTTTCATAATTGAATCACCCAAAAAGGGGAATAATTGTGTGGCATTTACAATACAGAAATCAAGTGAAATTGAACTTAACAACCTACTAATCTAGACCAACCAATTCTAGATTATGAACGGGTGTCATCATCTCACTTCCAAAAGTATACCATCACTATACCAAGTGTACGCCTCTATAACCTTCAATGATGTATCTATCCTTTAATGACTCTTCACTCAAACCCGAGGAATCCCACAGCTAGAATGACCTGTTATACATGTCATTTTAAGAAAAAAATGTTAGACTAAAGCCTAGTGAGATCAAACATTTATATTGAGAAATCAGTAAATTCTAAAGAGATAATTAAGGAAAAGTCGGTGGAGTAAATATAGACAAATCTTCACTTTAATACAAATACCTCTTGGGTTGACGGGGCCGACCCGCTTACTAACATAAGTGACGGAACACAAAAGTAAGCAACTTGATATGTTAGTAAAATCAAACACATAATAAAGTACATGCAATGGATGTTAGGTTCGGTAGCTTTAAACGTACACCCACGGAAAGTCAACTTCAACCACATAGGGTCCTTACATTGAGATCCTCACCCAATATCGTGTATTAGCACGTAGGACTTATACCCTATTCGACGCCTAAGCGTGTCTCGATGTGGAAAACTAGCGTTCCATCATCGGACCAAATGATACAAATATTTGTGGGTTCATGAGGCCCAAATGCAACCAAATAGTCAATCCAATGACAACAAAACCAATCAATAATTCCAACAGTTAAAAGTGCCATTAAATGTGCAAAACTATGAATCCATATAATTACTTCTGAAATTCCAAGAGGTTCCAATGTAATTCTTTAAATAGTACTTCCATACAATAAATCAATTTTCCCAAGTCCTCATTCAATAAATACACATCCATATTTCAAAACCCTAGGTTTGATTTCAAAGTATTTAAACATGAGATTAGAGAAATACATGTTCTTCATGTGCAAGTCCACAAATATTTCAAGCTATAGCTTTTTGACCTTAGAATCTTACCCTTCCACATAAACCCCCAAAATCTCCAAAGTTAGGTTTTTGGTAAAAACTCACCCAATCAAGTAAATCAAAAATGGAGATGTTTAGAAGGTTAAAACCCATATTTTAACATGATAAAGTTTATAAAGAGAGAATGAACTCACCTTGAGAGTTTTCAAGGAGAAGACCAAACCCTAGAATGAAGAGAATGGTGGATTGAGGTTGAACAAGCTTTAGTCCTTCTACTTAATGCTTATAAACACCTAAGGAATATCATAAATGCTCAAGAGAGGTGGTAGCCAAGAGCATTAATGAGGGAGAGTGATTTGGGAGGAAGAACTTACCCACAAACTGCAGAGAAAACGCCCTAGCCGCTCTCTCAAAATATGATATAATGACATAAAATCGGAGCTCTTTAATTTATAGGTCAGACCCCCGCGCGGCGATAGTGACATGGTGATAGTGACAATGTCACTATCGCGAGACATTTCCACCGAGAATGTACCGAGACTTGGCCCCCTTCACGCGATTGTGCCTCGACGAGAGTGACATCTGTCACAATCGTCGGGCACTCTCACCCCCAAATGTACCGCGGGGTCTCAACCCCTCGCGATTTTGCCCAACGAGAATGACACCTGGTCACAATCGATAGCACTCTCGCGTGCCCTGTACCGAGACTTCCCAAAGGCCATTAACTTCACAATCGCACAGGTTCGATCATAAGCGCTTATCTAAATTGATAACCAAATCCTAAAATCACAATAATCCTTGAATCAACATTAGGCATTTCATAAAACTCATAAATTTCGGGGTGTTACATGGGTCATCACTTACACTTCTATACAATATACATATATATATATATATATAGAGAGAGAGAGAGATGTGGGTTCATACGAGAACAATATTTGTTTAAGAAAATAAGAAAACAACCGAGTACATACAAAATCATATATGATTCACGCGACTTTGCCCGCGCTGCCAAAGTCGTCTGCGTCCGTTTTTTCGGGTTAATGTAAAATCACATATGATTTTGTACATGATTTATTGTTTTCTTGTTTTTCTTAAATAATTATCATTCTTGTTTGAACCTTCCTCTATATTTATAATTAATATATAATAATTAATTTTCGTTTTTAATGAAATGAGAGAATAAAATGAAAAAAGACTAAAACACCCCTTACCTAACGAATATATATATACATTAATATATAATAATTAATTTTTGTTTTTAATGAAATGTGAGAATAAAATGCAAAAAGACTAAAACACCCTTACCTAACAGGATTTTTTTAACGGTCGTTAAGGAGAGGGTTCAAATCTAGACCTTTTTTCAAATCATAAATGGCCATATAGTAATTTTGGAAATATAGGGACCAACGTGTTATTAACACCAAACCATAGGGACAAAATTGTAATTTTCTCTATTTTAAAGTACTTAAATTTTTATTTTTAATTTTTAGAAAACAGAACTTATGTATATGAATTATTAATGTACCCGAAATCTTTCAATTTTTAAAACACTTTTACTTTGATCTTTTATTAAATGTTAAAATCAAAGTTTCTACAAACCTTCTTCACTTCTCCTAAAAGGTCAATCAACCAAAGACACAACATATTATATTATTTGAGAGTTTTCGAAACCTTATCTCATAATTAGAAGAAGGGAAAAGTTATATAAAAAAAGCAATGAAACTTTTCATTTGAATGATTAAGGGGTTGTATGGGATTGCTTATTAAAACTGCTTATTAATTTATTGTGTTTTCAAACAGCAAATAAGTTGTTTTGAGTGTTTGGATTGAAAAAAGAAAAAAAAGATTTATGACTTTTTCACCCCGCTAATAAACAGTTTTTGATAAGTCATTCCCAACTGACTTATTAACTTATTTAACCAAATTACATATTTGCCTATTCTTTCTATAAATTAACTAGAAGTGTATTCGCGCAATGCAGCTAGATACATCACGATTTTAATGTTTCATTTTATTTTTTGTTTTTTGTCGATTTACATTACGATTTTGGATGGTTGTGAGAGAGTGATAATGATTTTTTTTATATAAATTTGTTTAATTTAGACTTAATAATATAATGTAATTTATTTTGGTTTAATAATATAATTTTTTTTATAAAATATTCTATAAGATTTTTTAATTATATTTTAGATTTTTTATATCTAAAATATGCTGAGAGTTATTTTAGGTGAGTTAAAGTGGGAAATGATTTTAGAGGATTTAAAATGGTTAGAGATAATGATTGAAAATTAATGAATAACATTAAATGTAGTACATACAGCTTCCTGAAGGGATGTTTACTAAAATGTCTTTTAGCAGGATAGAAATTTTGTACAAAAAGGAGATGGCAAAGCTGCAAGGAGATTTCAATCAGAGGGTTGAAGTTGAAAGAAAGATGAAAGAAAGACATGATCTAAACATTCAACAGCCTTTTCCTGAAAGTGAAGAAGGCACTCCGACTAACAAAAAGGTAGAAGTTAAGAAGGAAGAGACTCTAGCTCAGAAGATTGGAGCTGCCAAGAAAAAGAAGTCAATTGCTACAAAGACAAAGGCAAAAAGGCCAAGAACTGAGGAAGGTGAGAAAGAGCAGGGCAGTGAAAGAATGGAAGTTGAATCATCAAGAACTACAGATGCACCTCCTGTGCCTGCTACTCCAGTCAGTTCAATGCTTCCAAAGATTATCTTTTGGGATGTATGTGTGGAGAAAGACAAGCACTTTCTCAGGATCAAAAGAGCAAATAACAGATTTGAGATCTATACAAGTTTTTATCAGTTCATGCAAAAGTGCTCAAGAAGTGACTTGAAAGAAATGTATTCTATTGGGATGAAGTTGTATGAAGACATGATTCAGCAAGGAGCTCAAGATGATACAAGGCTGATCATGGACTGGATATGTCTTATGTTTGAACCTGACAGAATACAACTTGAAAAGCAGAATGTGTTGAGATGGCGTTTGCTTAAGCAATGTGGAGTTTATGCTTTGTTTATGTCAAAGGCAAAGATAGAGTATTATCTGGTGGAAAAGCAGTATAAGCATGATGTGATCAGATTGAAAGGTATGCTGCAATTAAAGCTGAGTGGTGGAAGAGGATCAGAAATGGAGAAGGATCTAATCTAGTTACTCAAAGAGCAGAATCAACAAGAGCAGCATAAACCACAAGAGCAGCAGAAACAAGCAGAGTATGTTGAAACTCAAGAGCAGAATCAAGAGCAATCAAGTCAACAACCTCCAGAACAACAAAGTCAATCTGATGAGCAGTTTGATTTGTATTTAACAGTGACATATGAAGAACCATTAAAAATTGATCCTATCTCAGTGAGAGCTCCAGAAATCTTTCATTGGGATAATGTGGTGGATAAAGGCACAAAATTCTACAGGATCAAGAGAATGGGTGACAAGTATGAGGTCTATTCAACTTGGGATAAGACCATCAGAAGTTGTACCAGATTTGATTTGCAAGACATGTACAGGGTTGGATTGGAATTGTATGGTGACTTGTTGAGAGGAGCAAGGATGAGCTTAACAAAGATGGCTCTAGAGTATTTGTGTATGATGTTTGACCCTGATAAAGTTGAATATCTTATTAAAGACTTGCTTCACAGAGAAGGATTTAACAGCATTGATCATTGGGTGCTTGTTGAAAAATCTGGAGTATATGTCATAACTATTGATAACAGCTTTCATGAGTACTATCTGGTTGATAAGGTGTATGATCATAGTAGAGAAAAGTTGCAGAGGATGCTGAAGGCTAAGTTGGTCTGCACTACAGGTTCAGAGATGGCAAGAATTTTGATTAGAAGAACAATCAATCAATGTGCAGGATTGGATCCTGGTCTGGAAAGTTGAGCAGTAATTTTGAAAGCATCATGAAGACCTTATTCTGAAGAACTTAACTTCTTGGTTTCAAAAGTTAAGTTAGGGGGAGATTATTGGGTCTGAAATATGCTAAGTTTGGATAGTGCTGCTGAGACTTGAAGATTACTACTTCTGAAGACATTAGTACTGCTACTTGAAGATATTACTACTGCTAGTAGTATTAGTACTGCTTGGAGAGTTAGTACTGCCAGTTGGAAGTTACTGCTAGCATGTTAGTACTGCTGATGATAAGAAGATACTGCTAGAAGAATTAATGTTGCTGATGTTGATAAGGATGGTTTATTACTTGAAGCGAAAGACAAGGAGTTGAAGATAATTATGGAATGGATGCTGAAGATCAACGTTACTTTCATAATTATCTTGTAATCTGTTTTGTAAATATAGTCTAGAAGTCTTAGATTATTGAGAATATACGTCTTTTGTTTTTAAGAGAGAATTAGCCTCAAGATTCTTAGTGATCCTTTCATTAGAGAAGTTTTGAACGTCTGTTGTGCCTGTTCAACAGATTGAGGCTTTGTTTGTAATCATCAAGTTAATTCAATACAACTTGTGATTTGAATTCATACACTGTTTCATTGATTTCTTGTTAAAGTGTTATTTTGTAACTTCTTTAACAAAGTTTCTGAGTGTTTATTTAAATTCTTGTTTTGAATTTCGATCCTGGCACTAAAGAGTATATTTAGAGAAGTTTTTTGGAAAAGCATTATAATAAAAATAACACAGTGTTTGAAATGTTTAATTGTTACACTTTTTAAATAACTAAATGACATTTTTATCCTTAATAGAGAGAGAAACTTTCCCAGAGTTCAAATCCAGGCACTGCCAAAGCCCTTGTGGCCATGGAGGTTCACCTGCGATGATTCCAGGCCATTCGTGGTCGCCCGGGGATTAGTCGATGCGCGTAAACTGGCCCGGAAACCCATAGTTACCAAATAAGCATAAATTAATAAACACTTTACAAATAAGCATAAGTTAATAAGCACTTTTACAAATAAACATAAGGTGTTTTAAATAAGCAATCCCAAACACCCCCAAGTCTTTGAACTACTTTTTGAATGAAAAAAAAAATTAAACTTTCTCATTTTGAACGGTTAAGTTTTTGAACTATTTTTTAATTTCTTTTTGATCGACAAAAACCATTTATTACCAAAACTCACAAAATTACCAAGTTACAACGAAACTGGGAAACAACCTAGCAATGGTACGAGGCCACCGAAAACGTAAACACAAACCCGAGTAAAAACAAAACAAACAAGCAAAGTATAAGAACAGTGACTGTGGGGTTTGCGAGCAGGAAACCACCGCCGAGAACCAAGAACCGTCGAGACAACCACCAACAGAACTATTTTTTTAATGAAAAACAATTAAACCTTTTCGTTTTGAATGATAAAATCTCCATTTTATTTTTGGAATAAATAAGCCATTGTACTTTTAAATATTTGTTAACTACATTTTTTAACAAAGAAAAGGAAAAAAATTACTTGTAACTGACTAAGAAGGATCTAAAATGTTTTATATTAATATGAAATCAGTAAATGCGACATGTGTCTTCCAAAGATCCTCAAAAATTGTTTAAATTTACGTGGTAACAACCAAAGGTTAAAAGTTATTCGTAGTATTTTTTAACCTTTTAATTTAAAACTAGAAGTGTACTCGCGCAATGCAGCTAGATACATCACGATTTTAATGTTTCATTTATTTTCTGTTTTTTGTCGATTTACATTAAGATTTTGGATGGTTGTGAGAGAGTGATAATGATTTTTTTATATAAATTTGTTTAAATTAGACTTAATAATATAATGTAATTTATTTTGGTTTAATAATATAATTTTTTTTTATAAAATATCACTACTACAGAAATGGGCTTTTTACACGCCCATTTTTACACGGTTTTAAAAAAAACCGTGTAAAAATATACCCGTGTGTTTTTAAAGATTTTTTTACACGGTTTTTTAGTAACAGAAGCGTGTAAAAAATTTTGAATACCTTTTTACACAGTCATTTCAAAAACCGTGTAAAAATATACAATCATTTTACACGGTTATTTGAGGAAAAACGTTTGAAAATGTCTCAAAACATTCTTACACGGTTTTTTTAAAATAACCGTGTAAAAAACATATATATTTTTACACGGTTTTGGAAGTGGATCCGTATAAAAAGACTCCCAATTCTTTTACACGGTTTTTTAAAATAACCGTGTAAAAAACATATATATTTTTACACGGTTGTGGAAGTGCATCCGTATAAAAAGACTCCAAGTTTTTTAAACGGTTTTGATAAAATAATCGTGTAAAAACGTATATATTTTTACACGGTTTAAGGAGATCGGTGTAAAAAGACTAGGGGTCTTTTTACACAGTATTTTTCAAAAACGGTGTAAAAATATATAGTTTTTTACACGGTTTTGGAAGTGGGTCGGTGTAAAAAGACTTAGTTTTTTTACACGGTTATTTTAAAATAACCGTATAAAAATATTTATATTAATTAATTTTAACTATTTTTTAGGGTTTACGAATTTTTGGAATTTTTTATAATAATATAAAGGAAATCCAATGCTTAACACATAATGATTCTGGTTCAGTTGGATAATGATTCCTGTTTTAAGTGTAGCGTCAAAGGTTCGATTCTTGCAATTTAGCTTTTAACATATATTAATTAATTTTACCTATTTTTTAAATCTTATTATTTTTATTTTTTTTAAATATAATGTAATTATAAATTAAAGGAAACATAAATTAATTATATAAAAATGTAGTAAACATTTGAGATAACTTAGTAAATTAACAGAACTTGTTTTATGCATATTTATGTTCAAAAAATAGTAATGCCTAGTCATTTGTTTTCTAAAATTATACATAGTGGTGGTGGTTTATTATTAAGGACTAAACTATTTGTTTAATATTATTTTAAGTTTTATTTTAAGTATATGGTATGCCATTTTTGCTTTGGTACAACTTATATTTTTTTATAAAGATGTAATTTATTTTACTTTTAGTTATGATCTGTTTATAAAGATAATGATAAACTATTTTTTTATGTTAATATATTTAAAATTGTTGATAATATATTTTAATAAAAAATAAAACAATAGTTTATCTTATAGTGTTTATCCTGTATTTAATATGTTTATTTGCAGCTAGTTATACAAATAAAAACACCTTATTCTTATTTTTTATTGAAATTTGTTATCTTTTTAATTTTAAATATAAAATATCTTAAATATAGTTATCATTTAAATTAAACATTTTTTGACCCGTATCAAAATACTTTATTATTATTTTTTTATAAAAACCCATAATTAAACTAAACTAAAATATATTTTTGTTTTAAATCTAGATTTCTTAAAATCGTAAAATAAAATAAAAAAAAGACTAACAAAAAGTGAATAATGATCGAGAGTTCGAGTCCTAGATTTTAGAAACTTGCTGCATTACGAGGGTACATTTCTTATATATATATATATATATATATATATATATGTGAATTTTTTAAAAATGATTATAAAACAAATATATTAATTTTCATTTATCATATATATTATAATATATATGATACGTGTTATAGGTTGCGTGCCAAAAAATAACATTCCTTTTTATAAATATATTAATATATATATATATATATATATGGTATGAAATATAATCTCTCTTTTTTAAAGAATATATATATATATATATATATATATATGGTATTATATGGTATATCTAATACTCCGTACTTTTCATCTTGATTATTTAATGGTGTACCGCCTTTTCATTTATCTAATAACTTTGTTTTAATTTGCTTTTAATTTTTTGTCCTTCTTGTTAACTCATATATATTGAGGGAGGGAGATCGACCCTGAATCAAGGTATATAGTCATTCAAGGTATGTAATTGATTTCATTAATTATTATATTTATTTATTTATTTATTGATGAAGATGTATTTTGAATTCTTTTATCATTAAACCATTGTTATGTTTTTTCATTAATGTTCTTTTTGTTGATCATACATCTATATTTGTAGGACGTATCATTTAATCAAGCAAAAGACCTACGTAAAGGCGCTTATGTTGAACTTTTCATTGGTTGATCCGTGCAAATTCTTTGTAAGGTATATTCTGTTGACTTTTACTTTTTGTTTGTAATTAATTGGGAAGATGTATCTTTTTGTCATGTTAATTACTTACATGTTTTTGGTTCTTAATTTTCTAACATTAATTTAAGTGTAAATAGAATTATAATAACATGCATTTATTATATTGGTTAGGACGAATTACATCAAAATATAACGATCTAATTTTTATTTTAGGTAACATTCTATTAAAATTATAAAATTTAAAATCAATTTATAAAAAAAAATCTTATGAGTTTTTAATTATTTTGAAAAACGATCATATTTTTAGAAAAACGATATTACACGTTTTACTATTAATATATGTATATATATTATACTTGTTTCTTATTAGATTATATATATTACATTTTTTTAATTAAAATAACGCATATTCCTAGAGATATACTTAAAATGTAATATTTTTAAAAGTACATTACCAAAAAATAAATATGATGAAAAATATGTTACATTTAAATGCAATTTGCCCATAATTAAGTCCATATACATGTAGGTCACCCATCCGGACCTGATTAGTTATACACATTCACATATGGGACAAAGTATTCAAAAAGTGGGTTAGGATGGCGATCTGTAGCCTTTTGATTTATAGTTATGTCATGCATACATTTAATTAATAAATTAATTTTGAATCTATAGATGGATCGTAATACCTGGATGTATGAAATACCACGTGCTACAAAAGAATATTTGGCCGGACTGGATGAATTTATAGACGCTGCTGAGAATTATCGAATGAGAAGTGGAGATAGTAAAATTTGGTGTCCTTGTCGAGATTGTACAAAATTTTCAAAATACAGTGATATTAATGTAGTTAAAGGTCATCTAATCTTACGCGGGTTTATGCAAGGGTATACTTGTTGGATACGACATGGAGAGGATTTTGATGAGTTTAATTACACAATTGATCATGATTTTGTTGACAATAATGAAAGTTACGAATCAGACAATGACATATATGATAATTTTGATGAAATGTTACACGATGTGGAGGATGATATTGCTGATAAGCATTATGAGAAATTTGAACAATTGTTTGTCGACTCTGAAAAACCATTGTATGTTGGGTGTGCAAAGTTTTCCAAACTTTCAGCTGTATTAAGACTATTTAACTTAAAAGCAAGCAACGGTTGGAGTGATAAAAGTTTCACAAGCTTATTAGAGGTATTGCATGAAATGCTTCCAGAAGATAACGAGTTACCAGTTTCATTATATCAAGCGAAAAAACTGATGTGTCCAATGGGATTAAAAATAGAAAGGATACATGCATGCCCGAATGATTGTATGTTGTATAGAAATGCAGATGTTAGCCTAAATGAGTGTCGTATATGTGGTATGCCAAGATATAAGAGAAACCAAACAAAAGAGAACAGTAGTGTGAAACGAAACAATGGCCCTCCTGCTAAAATGTTGTGGTATTTGCCTATCGTACCAAGATTGAAACGACTATTCGCAAATGCCAAAGATGCAAGGTTGTTGTGTTGGCATGCCGAAGAGCGTAAAATGGATGGGAAAATTAGACACGTTACTGATTCTCCTCAATGGAGGAATATCGACCGAATTTTTGAAGAATTTGGTAAGGAAAATAGAAATATTCGGTTGGGGCTTAGTTCAAATGGAATCAATCCATTCGGAAACATGAGCAGTCGACATAGTACTTGGCCAGTTCTTCTTTCTATTTACAATCTTCCTCCGTGGTTATGCATGAAACGCAAGTACATCATGATGTCATTGCTAATTCAAGGTCCCAAACAACCGGGTAATGATATTGATGTGTATTTAGCTCCGTTAATTGAAGACTTATAGAAATTGTGGAGTCCAGGCGTCGAAGTATATGATGCGTACGGAAAGGAACGTTTCCTATTACGGGCCATGATTTTTTGCACCATAAATGACTTTCCGGCTTACGGGAATTTGTCGGGATATAGTACAAAGGGAGAAAAAGCATGCCCTGTGTGTGAAGATGATACACATTCTTTACGGTTGAGAAATTGTGGGAAACATGTGTATATGGGCCATCAAAAGTATCTTCCAAAGAACCACCCGTACCGCAAACTAAAGTCAGTGTTTGACGGAAAAACCGAGCATCGGGTAGCACGACAACCGTTAAATGGAAAAGGTGTATATTCTCGTGTTAAAGACCTAAACATTGTTCTCGGGAAAGGTCGTTCAGCTCCTCCAAAAAATATTTGGAAGAAGAAATCTATTTTCTGGGATTTACCGTACTGGGAACATTTGAATGTTCGACACTGTCTTGATGTTATGCATATTGAAAAAAATGTGTGTGACAGATTGATAGGGTTATTGCTGAACATTCCAGGAAAAACAAAAGACGGGATCAAAGTTCGAAAGGACATGGTGGAAATGGGGATTCGATCAGAGCTTGCTCCTGTTGAAAATGGAAAACGCACATATCTACCACCAGCTTGCTATACCTTGTCGAAGGTTGAGAAAACCAGATTTTGTCAATGCTTACATGGTATCAAGGTTCCATCTGGCTATTCTGCCAACATTAAGAAGTTAGTGTCGATGAAAGACTTGAAGTTGATTGGTATGAAGTCCCACGATTGTCATGTACTATTGACGCAAATGATTCCCATTGCTATTCGTGGAATTTTGCCAGATCGAATCCGACACACAATTACAAAGCTTTGCTTATTTTTTAGCATGATTCATTCGAAAATGTTGGATCCTGAGGTGTTGGATTCATGGGAAAGGGATATTATCATCACTCTCTGCCAACTAGAGATGTATTTCCCATCTTCTTTTTTTGATGTGATGGTACACTTGATATCTCATATTGTTGGAGAAATAAAGTTTTGTGGCCCTGTCTTCTTACGGTACATGTATCCATTTGAGAGGTATATGGGTTTCTTAAAGGGGTATGTGAGGAACCGATCTCGTCCTGAAGGCAGTATTGTTGAAGGATATGCTTCTGAGGAGGTGATTGATTTTTGCACAGACTATCTGGCGGACGTAAAAAATATTGGCATCCCTCTATCTCGACATGAAGGTATACTTGGAGGAGTTGGGACAATTGGAATGAAATTTATCACTCCATCTTATGATAAATTGCAGAAAGCACATTTTTTCGTCTTACAGAACATGACAGCAGTTGTTCCCTACGTACATGAGCACATGGCAATGTTACACCAAATGAACGGTTCAAAGAGCGCCCAATGGTTGGCTACAGAGCATAATAAAACATTTATAGGTTGGTTGAAAGAAAGAGTGCGCCCAGACTATGAGGGAGAAAAGGTTGATCAAGTTGTGGAAAATTTGGCATATGGGCCTGTACATGTTGTGTCAACATACCAGGGATACGACATTAACGGTTATACGTTTTATACCAAAACACAGGATGATAAAAGTACATTGCAAAACAACGGAGTGACACTAATAGCCACCACCACAGAGTTTTCTAGATCGAATAATGATTATAGGTCGAAGATTGCCAAGGATTCGTATTATGGCGTAATTCATGAAATTTGGGAGCTTGATTACAACTTCTTCAAGATACATATGTTCAAGTGTAAATGGATAGAAAAACAACGTGGTGTCAAAGTCGACAATGACGGTTTCACATTAGTTGATATTTCGAGGGAGGGATACGTATCTGAGCCATTCATTCTGGCCAAGCAAGCCTCACAGGTATTCTTCGTCGCAGATCCGAAAGATTCTAAGTGGCACATCGTCCTTCATGGTAAAAGACGTATTGTTGGTGTTGAAAATGTTGTGGATGAGGAAGAATACGATCAATTTGACGAGCTACCTCCATTTTCTGTTGGCATTCCCTCCTTAAACATGCAAATTGATGATAATACGTATCTGAGAACCGACCATGCTGAAGGATTTTGGGTCAATGAAACCCATAGTACATGATCAAACTTGATATTCAGGTATTCACAATGAATTTTGTTATTAAAGTTATAAATACTTCATTTATGTATTTATGTAATGGATAGTATAACTGTCAATATTGTTTTTTTGCAGCGTTCGATTGTTGAATACATAGACAAGCAGATGATCAATCCAGAAGACAAACATAAATATATATTTTTTTAATTAAGAAATGCTGAAGTATGAAGTTTTATTTCACTTCTAATTGACTATAAGTGGTCCTCAAGTATGAAAACATAATTAATCAGACTGATTTATTTTTAAATTACCTTATTTATTTATCTAGTCTAAATGATAAGCAAAGGTTTATTAATTTGTTCAATTTCAAAAAATATAAGGATTTATATACTTGTTCAAATTATCTCAACGGTTCAATTACATTAACCGGATAAAATGAAAAGATCGAGAATCTTATCCGCTAAGAGTAAAAAACAAGGATCGAGAATCTTACCCGCTAAGAGTACGTAAAAAACAAGGACCGAAAATCTTACCCGCTAAAAATAAAAATAATTACCCGGTAATAATAATAATATTAAAAGCAATAATAATAATAATAATAATAATAAAAAATTAAAAACAACTATTTTTTTCGAAGTTATAATAATAATAATAATAATAATAAAAAACAAGAACGTGGCTAATTTTCCCCCCTTTGGCTAATTGGCTTCCCGCTTCCCAATTAGTTACCAACATTCAGAAATTAGAATCAGCCCAACTCAAATACATCCTAATTTTCCCCCCTTTGGCTAATTGGCTTCCCGCTTCCTAAGTTCCTAACCCAGTTCCCTCTTGGTCTTGGATGCAGACGCAGTCTTGGTCGGCGACGGCGACTTGGCGGCGACTGTTCAAAAGTTCAAAACTTCAAGTTCCTCACTTCCTCTCGACAGTCGACACCCACACAGTACAGACCCACACCGCCACACGCTGCTCACGTTGTCACGCACACCAAATCGACGTTCAAGTTCCTCTCGGCGGCAACTGTTCAAGGTACTACCCTACGTCCCTACGTCCCTACCATGATAATGTTCTTCCAGGTAGCAATTTTTTTTATGAAGATATTAAGTTTGGCTTTGATTGTTGATGGAATACGACCTTTCGTGTGATAGCAAATCCTCCTTAAAAAACCAGACAATCCACAAAGCAATATCCACATCCTGCACATTCCATTAATGCACCAAAAATCAAGTATATTCCTAAGAAAGAAATCCAAAATCCAAATAGAACCAAAAAGTTGTTCTAAAATGGACTTGGAAATAACAAATCTATATCTATGCCCAAACCCCATTTTGATGTTATACTCATGAAATAGTTTCCATCCCCTGTAGACCAAAAATAAAGAACACCAAACAGACCTCCAATCCTCCCAAAGAACCTCCAATCCTTCCGTCGATTTTGAGAGACCTTTTCAGGTTTTTTTGTTGATTTCAAGACTTTTTTGGTTTTTTAGTTGATTTCGATGTATTTTTTTCGTTGGTGGGGGGCACAGATGGAAATTACTGGGGAAACATTCATCTTGGATACAACCATTTCAATGTTAATGGAGATAAAAACAAAAACAACCATATTCTAAACTTTGTACGCTAGCCATTAACCAAGTGAAATTCAAGAAAATCAAAACACAAACAACCCCTAATAACTTCTTGAAAACAATAGAAAACAAAACCAAACACTAATCCCACTTCTCATTTGCTCTTGGAGTCACAATGTGAAGTAGCATAGAGATTAAAAAAATTACTGTAGGGATGGGCACAATGACAAATTCCATAGCCTTTGAGTCACGAAAAAGATCTCTCACTTTTCCCATCCTTTGCCTGAACTTTTCTAGCTTGTTGGTCTACGAAAACAAACAGATGGTGGTTATGTTGTTCTCACACTAGGGTTTACCGTTTAGCGTTTAGGGTGATGAAAGGAGTGACTAAATAAATTCAATGCTTACAGCGTCAGCGCCTTCGACAAGTGATGTATGCTCTTTTCCAAACACAGACTTAATGGCAAAAATTGCTGAGACATCTTCTTTTTCAGCTGAAGAGTCGCAACACGAATGTAAAAAGTCAAAACACAAAACAAAAGGTGGAAATTAAAATTGGGGGAAAGGGGTGAATAAAATACCTTCATCACAAATGTATATTCATAAGTTATCGAGAATTTGGAAGACGAAAAATTTAACAAAAATCTGAATATCACAAGATCGAATGGATCGCCATCAATCTGTTAAAAAGAGCTGCAATGCTTTTGGAAAAGACGAGCTGCAAGTATATATGACAGCTAGTGCTATACATAGCATTACCAACAGAAATAGCATCTTTCTTACCAGCATAGTACCATAGCCATCGGCCACCACGCATCCAGACATTAGAAATGGTGATTTGTGATCTTTATGAAGTTGATGGGTAGATATATGTGTTATGAAGTTTGATGTTGTTTTCCAAAATTTTCAAGAAAATTGAATTTAATCAGTTCAAAGCTGATTATAGATGAACTAAAACCCAAATCTCCCTTACCTAGATCCATCATACAACCATCTTACAAATGACGACAACTTTTAAAAATGATTGATTGCAAATAAAATTTTTACGGTGTAAGTTTGTCTTGGATTGAAATAAATAAAGACCGACTTTGTAGTAGATCTCCATAAAAAAAAAACCTTATCTTTTAACATGAAAAAGAAACATACAAAACTTTCATTGAAAACAGAAACACAGACAATTTCTTTTTCATATTTAGTCATTTGTTTGAGTTTATAGCAAATTGTCTATTTTATATGCGACATTTCACCATTTTACAGTCACCATTTTGTGTTGATATCGAGCCAAGTTTACCATGTGAGGAGAAGAGACTTATCCAGCCTGTTATTTTACTAAGTTTATGCACACAAATTAATAACTTGATGAGTTCATCTTGATGGATTGGCAGGCCGTTTGCTCGTGGGGAAGAGATTCGAGAAGGCAAAGCCAAGACTATTTGTCAAGGTAAGCAGGATAAAAATATCTCTATATATATGCCATTTTAAGACATAGTAAGGTCCATATTGCTTGGGTTTCGGGTTCGGGTTTCGGGTATTAGCAACGGGTAACGGTGATTTTTTAGCCTTAACGGGTTCCCCAATGGGGATCGGGGAAACCGCGGGGACCCGATGGGGATCCCCGATAAGATCCCCGACCTCTCTGTTTTCTAAGAATCCCATTAGAGGTATCACTTCCCTTGTTGATTTTTTTAACATATATATATATATATATATATATATACTTCATAGATTTTGCATTCTAATGATTTTGTCATAAGAAATTGTTCAAAAATCCAAGTTGGATAATTAAAAAGGGAGAAATGGACGCCTACATTGACCTCAACGGCTTAGAACTCTTCGGAGAAGATATGGACGATGCCGAAATCGACCTAGATGGTGCCGAAATCGACCTAAACGACATTAATATGGATGGAAATCATCAAGATAACCACGAGAGAACAACCACGGTTCCAGGTACGACATTAATTCATATATGGAACAAAATTAAGTCTAAACGTATAATATACTTATCTTGTTGTAAAAAGCATAAAAGGTAACAAAAGCTAAAGGGAATCCTTATATGTTCAATGACAATCCTTAAATGGTTTTGGTGTGTTCCAACAATGATTTCTTTCTATATATGCTCCTGGAAGTTGAGAATGCTATTTTGGGATAAGGATGATGATGGGTTGTATTATAATAAAAGATGGGGTATATTTGTTTTGGATAAGTGGAGTACTTGTTTAGGCCTCCAATTAGTTGAAAATTGGGATAAAAATTGTACTAATTTGGGCGCTCAAAGACTATTAAATTGGGCTACTGGAATGAGGCTTAGAGGGAATGGTATTGGACTTTGGTACATGGATATTAAGATGGGCTTTTATTATCACTTGGATATATATGGAGTTGGGTTATAATGAAAGCATCACCTACTCAATTTTTAAAGACTTGGGATTTTATAAATGCTTTTTTTATGTTGTGATGCATTTTTCGTTATTCATTTTGGTTCTAACATTGTAGGCAGCCAAGAAGCAACCACCTCACAGGTCACATCAACCCTTACCAGGAAACGAGGTCGGACAAAACTAAACAAAACAAGAGATTCTAAAGATTGTCAAATTCAAATAGATCCAAAGACCTTAAATCCAAAAGGGGAGCACGGGGCACGATATTCCATTTGGGTAGGTTTGGAGGCGAAAACCAGGTTTTCAATTCTAGGAACCGATTGGCGCAAATTTGACCAAGCTGATAAGGAGCGGATGTGGAAAGCCATTAAGGTATATAACATGTTATATTTTACTTATACTTAAGTTATATAAGAAATTAGATATCATTGACTGTTTAACGAAATTATTTTGATGAAACAGCTACATTGGCATTTATCGGACGACACTCTCAAGGGAGCAACGTTGAAGATTGCATGTACAGCTTGGAGAAACTTTAAGAAGGTTCTCAAAGCCAATTACATGGAAAAAAACAGAAGTCCTTGTGCCGAGTTCAATTTTATCGATGATAAAACGTGGAAATAATTTTGTGAGATGAAGTCGAACCCAGAATTTCAGGTGTTCGAAAACCTTCATCTTCATTATGTTAATATACAGTAAAGTAGTTCTAATTTTGTTATTTTTATTATGTCAAGGCACTAAGCAATATAAATAGAGCTCATGTAAAGGAGAACAAGAACCCACACCATTTAGGATCACAAGGGTATCAAGGGAAATACGAGGTGTGGGATAAGGAGGAGGAACAAGGTGTAACACCCGAGATATTTGGCGTAATG
This sequence comes from Arctium minus, assembly GCA_954870635.1. Taxonomy (NCBI): domain Eukaryota; kingdom Viridiplantae; phylum Streptophyta; class Magnoliopsida; order Asterales; family Asteraceae; genus Arctium; species Arctium minus. Next base: position 67,188,365 of record OX941092.1, on the reverse strand, counting down.
CACGAACGCTCACGACATTGGATATTGGCAACGAGGGTAAAAGGAGCCGATAAAAATTATACGTTAGAGGAGCATACTATGGCCTTGGCAAAGGAGATTGTAAGTTATAAACATGTCTTAATTTTATATTTGTTTATCAAATCCTTTTTTTCTTACTTTTATATTGTTTAACATGCCAGATGCAAAAAGACACACAGTTCTTTCAAGGAGACTGGGACCCAAACTTGGGAATTGATCCTTTGGTACCAGTGTTGGGACCTGAACACCCAGGTCGCACCAGGGGTGTAGGTCACAACGTGGGCTTGCGTGTTGGCCTAGGCATTGAAAAAAATAAGAGGCAGAATAAAGATAACTCAGAAGTGAACGCGGAGGTTCGTGACATGCATGCACAGATGGAACAACAGAAAAGAGAATTCCATGAACGTATAGAGATGGAAAGGAGGGAATGGGAGGAACGTGCAGAGCGGGAGAAAAGAGAATGGGAGGACCGTGCAGAGCGGGAGAAAAGAGAATGGCAGGAGCGTGAAGACAAGGAGAAGAAAATGATGGAGGAACGTATGCAGGTTTTGGAGCAGATGGTTTTTGCGAGGAAGGATGCCACCTTAGTTGGAAGCCCGGGGTTGCGCAAAAGTAGCGTTGGCTCATTTGATTGCACTCCGTACCTCTTATCCATTAAGGTAACTCTTCATCTATATATGCTTACTTATTGTTTAAATTATGATGTTTCTATGTTCTATTTGCAGCATGCTACCCCGTGTGATTTGCTCTTCGGTTTCAAGAAAGCTAAAACTATAGTTTCTAAGGGTTTTGTCTTTCCTTTAGAGAATGACGTTGTGCATGGTGTTCCACTTGAGGAAGGGTTCATTAAAGTTTCTGTAGAGCTAGTAATTGAGGGATGTGAGGGGTTTCCACTGCCTGTGCCATTGCCAAATGATGGTATTACTACGCTAGGTGGAGCCATTAACAACTGCATTCAATGGGATCAAGAATTTTTGGTCTTGCAACCGGTATATATATATATGTTTAACTTTCAAGTTAAGTTCTAGATAGATTTTTTCATACCCAACATGTTTACTAATGTTATTAATTTTTTTCTTAATAGGGGCTTACCACCACCAATAAACCTGTAACACCAGATCCAGATCCAACTAGTAACTTAACTCATATTCCGCCTTTGATCACCTCAACCGAAGTGCCACCAAAGAGTGCACCTATTCCCCTTAAGGTACTTTCTCGACTCATGAATATATATTAATACCCCTTATTTGTATAAGATAGTTAGTGAAATTAATTGTTGATGCAGGTACAAAAAGACGAAGAGGCTCAATCGAAGAGAGTGGCACTTGCATCTGAGCTCCAGAGAAAACCTCAAATGTCTAAAAAGTTAAGGCCCTTGTCTAAAGAAAATACCATGATGAGTCTACGTAAACGCCTGCATTCTAATGGAGAATGGGTGAAAAATGGGGTAATGGCCCAGGTTGAGGCTGACGTTTTTGGCCCTACAGAAATTCATATAGTGGTCAAGTATAGTGACTTGGAAGATCTGATGACAAATAGATGGCTAGACCAAAATATCATCACTTGGTTTTTGGCGTAAGTAAATTCTTATATATGTCTTGTCATTTGTTGTATCTTATTAACAATATTCAGTTTTACAACATTGTAATGTTTTAGGCATCTACATATGGTATTAACCAAAAACCCAAAGAACCGATGTGCATTTATAGCGCCCGGAGCAATTAATGCAGATGCGATTCGACGGGATGGTCCCATCATCACAAAGACGATCTTCAACACGATGATGCACAACAAAGCTATGAATTTCTTTTTGGCACCGTATTGGCAGGGGTAAGATGTATACATACACATATATATATGATTATTATTTATATATATATATACACACAATTTCCACTTAAGTTTTATTAACATTATTATTTTAAACATTTGAGGAGACACTGGTTGCTGTTAATCAATCGGCCTAGACATCGTTTGGTATATATATTAGATTCGTCGATGTCAAACGCAATGACAGATACAACTTACGAAATCAAAATGTATATGGACAAGTAAGTAGTGTATTATCCGTAAACAATTGTCATTTCATTATATATTTTATCGATTATTAATACATATGTATTGCGATATTTCTTGTAGGGCTATTAGAGAATATAATAATGTTGTAGGGCCTTGTCACGCCGATAATATTGCAGCTCAAATTACATGGAAGCTAATTAAGGTATAATTAATATATCAGACAATGCATTGCATTTCCTACTTTAAAGTGTCTAATTATTACCTTTAATTACAATTTAGTCTAATCAGCAAAAAGAGGGATGGGAGTGTGGTTACTACGTAATGAAACAACTATTCAGTTTTGTGATGAAGGAGCAGTATGATTTCCCAAGCAAGGTACATATTTGTTAAAAATTGCTTACATTTTATCTCTGTATTGCACAAAAGACTTTAGTTTGTTAAATAACATGTTCTATTGTAAATTTATATATATAGGTCACATGGACGTCTGAAGCTCCTTTTACAATGCAAGAACTAGATGAGATGGCTTGCCTTCTGGCACAATCATTCACTATGAAACGCATGACGGAGAGAAAAATGTGGTAGTAATAGGTATGTGCTTTGACTTTCTGCTTGAAATATTTGCTTTGACAGTCGTAACATAATTATCATGAGTCCCTAAAAGGTAAGTAGTATTGAAATGTAGAATTCGGGCGTTGCTATCTTTTATTTCATGAATTGGTTTGAGGTGAAATGCTCTTTTTTCATGATCACAGTTGTTTATAGGCTGATGTGTGATGATGGAAAAACTGCAAAGAAGAGTGGTGCCAATGTGGAATGGAAAACTTAATATGCAAAGCTAGCTGATTTTCAACATGGACTTTGTAAGTTGAACATATGGTTCTAAAATCAGAAGTGAGTTTTTGCTCAACTTATTATTATGTTATGTAGTTTTATAAGATACTTTTTATGCGAGATGAATAGTACTTGGGATATTTTTTTTAGTGGAACATTTTCTTCATGGATCTTTATGCAAGTTTATGGATGTTGATTAGTTTGGAGAAACATGTTAGATGAGTTTGGTAAATGTTTGTTTTGCGTTTTATTTTAGTTAATTCATTGGGTAGAGTAGTTCTCATTTTAATAAGTTTTCAGTTAAATAGGCAAGAAATGCATTTGTTTTTAGGTTTTCTTTCTTATTCTTAGATGGGGGGTGGGGTAGGTAACTCCGCCCATGTCAACACATGACATTGCCGGTCCCAAGCCCGGATAAAGGAGGAGGGCCGATCCTAGCCAACTATATTTGCATTTCTTTTATTTGTTGTTGTTTCTACAAAGTTAGTTAGCTATTCTTTTTATTTTAATTAATATGGATTCGTATAATGTTTTCTGGATTTTGGTTGATAAAAAAAACCCACTTTTTTACACGGTTGTTAGGTAGAACCGTGTAAAAAGAATGCACCTTTTTACACGGTTGTTTGCCAAAAACGTGTAAAAAGGTCATAGCTTTTTACACGGTTGCAAGTTAAAATCGTGTAAAAATATGTGACTTTTAACACGTTTTTATTAGCAACCGTGTAAAAAGCTATGACATTTTTACACGGTTTTGCCAAACAACCGTGTAAAAAGAGTGACCTTTTTACACGGTTTTGCCAAGCAACCGTGTAAAATGTCCTATCTTTTTACACGGTTTTAACTAATAAGTGTGTAAACTTGAGTTCTTTTTACACGGTTTTTGTCTCATTTTTATACGGTTCCAAAACCGTGTAAAAATGTGGACATTTTTACACGGTTCCAAAACCGTGTAAAAAGGGTTCGTACTTTTTTACACGGTGGGCTTTTACACGGTTCCAAAACCGTGTAAAAAGCCTTTTACAACCGTGTAAAAAGCCTGTTTCTGTAGTAGTGTATTATGTAAGATTTTTTATATCTAAAATATGCTGAGAGTTATTTTAGAGGAGTTAAAGTGGGAAATGATTTTAGGGGAGTTAAAATGGTTAGAGATAATGATTGAAAATTAATGAATAACATTAAATGTAGTACATACAGCTTTTATGGCTGTTTTTTAACTAATTAATATTAAATAGCGGTACATTAAGCTTTAAGACTTGTTTTTAAGAGTTTTTATGCCATCTTTATAATATAGTATAGATATTTTTCCCTATTTATTGGTTTTATTGTTTAATTAAATATGTAATTTTCAAGAACTTATACTTTTTGTTTGTGCTTTGTCATTTTTGCTTTGTAACAAGGCAAATTGTATTAATTTTTATTGAGAGGGAAATTGTATTAAATTTAAGGGTGTTTGGTTGGAGGTATTGAAAGGTAAGAAATGAGAATATAATGAAAACTGTTGTTTGGTTTGATATATTATAATGAACACATTACCTCAAAACCATTAATTTTCATTCATGACCAAATTGGGGGGAATGAAAATTTTATTCTCGTGCAGCCATCTTTTCTCATGCATTCCTTCATTTGTCGATGTTGAATGTAAAATATTTTTTATTTTTATGTTGGATGTCACATATTTGTATTAAAAATATTATTATAAAACATTTTTTTATTAATTATATTGGTTTAACCAAACATGATCAATGCAATGCTCATTCCTATTCCTTGCATTCCATTTTCATTCACATTCCTTATAATGAACCAAACTCCCCCTAAATGTACATTGTTTAGGTTTCTAGTGTTGGGAACCTAGAAATCGGATAAAGAAGTTCTAAACATTACTAAGAGGTTGTTGTCCAAATATTTACCAGGTAAGTGTTTATTAACAAGAAAATTACACTTACTTACCTTATCATATAACATTTCCGGTTATCAAAATGGATTGTTGGTAAGAGTCTTAAATTTAGTAAGTGTTTTATCGGGTAAGAGTATTCTTCTTCATTAACCAGGTACGACTATCGGTCATTGTTATGCTACTTACCTTGTAAGATTCGTGATTGTTGTCATTCTAAATCGATAAGATAAGTGATATCGGTAATTGTTTACCCGATAAGCATTAGTAAATGACCCCTGAATATTTTGGGAGGAAGACAAATTTTTCACAGAATAATTTTAAGTCAAAATAAACGTTTTAAAAGAGTATCACAAAGTTTTTAAGGTAAAATTTTGAATCAAATAAACTAAAGGCATATACGGAGAAAACGATACCGTAGACGGTTTTTAGACATGCTTTACAACAGTGTTACTAAATGTTGGGTCTGAAATATGCTAAGTTTGGATAGTGCTGCTGAGACTTGAAGATTAGTACTTCTGAAGACATTAGTACTGCTACTTGAAGAGATTACTACTGCTAGTATTAGTACTGCTTGGAGAGTTAGTACTGCCAGTTGGAAGTTACTGCTAGCATGTTAGTACTGCTGATGATAAGAAGATACTGCTAGAAGAATTAATGCTGCTGATGTTGATAAGGATGGTTTGTTACTTGAAGCGAAAGACAAGGAGTTGAAGATAATTATGGAATGGATGATGAAGATCAACGTTACTTTCATAATTATCTTGTAATCTGTTTTGTAAATATAGTCTAGAAGTCTTAGATTATTGAGAATATACGTCTTTTGTTTTTAAGAGAGAATTAGCCTCAAGATTCTTAGTGATCCTTTCATTAGAAAAGTTTTGAACGTTTGTTGTGCATGTTCAACAGATTGAGGCTTTGTTTGTAATCATCAAGTTAATTCAATACAACTTGTGATTTGAATTCATACACTGTTTCATTGATTTCTTGTTAAAGTGTTATTCCGCAACTTCTTTAACAAAGTTTCTGAGTGTTTATTTAAATTCTTGTTTTGAATTTCGATCCTGACAAGTGGTATCAGAGATTTAGTAACTCAGAAATCAATAATCATCATGGACGGATCAAACGACAGTGTTCTTGTTTCAAAGGTTCCCATGCTCAAACCTAATGAGTTTGACATGTGGAAAATCAGGATCAGGCAGTATATACTTCTTACAGACTACTCAATGTGGGACATCATTGAGAATGGTCCCTCCAGTGAAGGAGAGATGGGAGCAGATGGCAAGAGACCTCCACCAAAAACTGATGGAGAAAGAAAGATGAGGCAGACTGAGATGAAAGCCTTGAGCACTCTGCTCTTGGCAATTCCTAATGAATATCAATATCAGTTTTGCAACTGTGCTGATGCCAAAATCTTGTGGAATGCTTTGGAGAAGAGGTTTTCAGGTACCAAAAGCACTAAGAGAAATTAGAAAGCAATTCTCAAGCAACAATATGAAAATTTTATGTCTACAAAGAATGAGTCTATGACTCAAACCTTTGATAGGTTCAACAAGTTGATTGGAGAATTGGCCACTGTTGGTGTTAAGATGGACCAGGATGATGTCAACAGAAAGTTTCTAAGATCTCTTGGTGAAGAATGGATAATGTATACAGTATCCTTCAGGCAGAATGATAATCTGGAGGATAAGGAACTTGATGACCTCTACAATGATCTCAGGGTGTTTGAAGCAGAGGTTGAATCAAAGAATAAGCCATCTGGATATTCTCACAATGCTGCTCTCCTATCATCTACTACTGATTCTTCTGCTAATACAGAATTAGTTAGTGCTGCTTATGGCTCAAAACAGGATGGACCCAATGATTCTGTTTTGGAAGCTTTCCTTGCTAGCCATGCTAAATCTTCTCTTATCAATGATGATCTGGAGCAGATCAATGTTGATGATCTTGAAGAGATGGACATCAAGTGGCAAATGACAATGCTCACCATGAGAATCAAAAGATTCATTAAAAGAACAGGAAGAAACAACTTTGCCATGAGAAGAGAAGATGATGCTGGATTTGACAAATCCAAGGTGGAATGCTACAAGTGTCATAAACTGGGGCACTTTGCAAGAGAATGCAGAGGAGGAATTTCTCAACAGCATGGGAGCAACAATCAACAATTAAAGTCCACAAACTACAACAACAATAGGAACTCATCTCAAGCACTTGTCTCACAAGAAGGAATAGGCTTTGGTTGGAGTGATCAAGCAGATGAGGCAATCCAGAATCAAGCATTGATGGCTGAGGTTTCAGAGTCTTCAAGCACAACAATCCCCACATAGGTAAAATCTAAACTTTGCTCTAAAGCCTGTCTTGAAACTGTTAGAAAGTACAGAGATCACAATCAGAGCATGTGTGATGATCTTAAAAGGTTGGAGAAACATAGGAGAGAGTCTAGTTTGATCATTGTGAATTTTGAAGAACAGATCAAGGCGTATCAGGCCAATGAACTTCAACATTCATATGATCACAACTATTGGAAGTGGGAGAAGAAGGAGTTAGAAATTAAGCTAGAGAAGGCTAGAGAAGGCTAGAGAGGAAAGTGAGAAAGTTAGGAGTGAATTTGAGAAGGCCAAATTAGACATTGAGAAATTTTCCAATGCTTCTAAAGCAATTGACACTTTACTCAAATCTCAAGTTCATGACAAACTGAAGAGAGGTATAGGCTACAACAACACCCTCCACCTTACAATAACAACTATATTCCACCCACCTCAGACCTCTTAGAAAGACAAGATAAGAAGGACTTACCTGCAGGAGCCACAGAAGTAGATCCACTAGACAAAGTAGTGGTTGAGGTAGAGTCTGAAGAAGAGAACACTGAGGATAAGAATAAGGAAGACCAGAAATAAATTCCCCTAGAAAACCATATTCTTACAAATGAGAGGGGGGGGGGGTAAACCATTTGTCAAGAGTGAGAAAGTGGAGATGTCTAAGATAGGGAAAGAGAATGTTAAGAGTGAGAAAGCTGAGACCTCTAGGAAAGAGAAAAAGAGTAAGAATGTAGAAACTTCCAGGAAAGGGAAGGAGAAGGTACAGGGAGTTCACTATATGCAAACTACTGTTGTAAATCCCTGTACTTGTCAACAGATCAAGCCCCATCAACATGATAAAATAAAGGGGAAATCAGAGAAACAGAAATAACTAGTGGGCTCAAAAACAAGGAATTGGTCTAAGCAAAATCAATAGACCAAAGCCTTGTTTTATTTGTGGCAAGTTGAATCATTTAGCCAAACACTGTTATTTCAATCCTGTTAACCAAAGAATTACTTTTCAAAGACAAATACGAAATTCTGTTGGTTATAGGAAGCAATCAAGACAATCAAGGAACCACATGGTTGATAATGTGAGAACAACACCAATGAAAACTGGCACTGCAAAATCTCATATTCAGAATAAGTTTGCTAAAGCAAAAGAAAATACTCCAAGCAAATTAAGGAGTAACTCACAGAATATGAAAGCAAACAACTTTGTCAAAATTTGGGTTCCAAAAGGCACTAAACCTATTAGTACTGCTACCTCAAATAGTACTGCTAACAGAAATAGTGCTGCTGATAGCAATACTACTGCTGACCAAGTTAGTACTGCTAACAAGGATAGTACTGCTACCAGTGTTAATACTGTCAAGCCTATAATTATGACAAAGTATTCCAGCCATGAGATTCCTAATTCTGATCATCTCATCAAGACCAAGCTTACTGAGTATGAGTATGTTGATGAGAAAGGGCAACCCAAGACCATTTTGTCTTGGGTTCCCTCAAGACACTAACTGTTTTATCTTATGTACAGGGCAACCAACAACTCAAGAGGAAGAGCATTTGGCATGTAGATAGTGGTTGCTCTAGGAACATGACAGGTAACATGGCCTGCCTTCAAAATTTCAAAAGGTTTGATGGAGGACGTGTTGCTTTTGGTGACAATCCAGCAGGAGGTAAGATAAGTGGTAAAGGTATGGTTTCAAAAGGTAAGATGACTTTTGAATATGTTTACTATGTTGAGCAATTGAGATACAACCTGTTAAGTGTATCACAGGTTTGTGACAAGAAACATAGTAAATTATTTAGTGATATTGAATGTATTATCCTTGCTCCAGGATTCAAGGTAGTTGATGAAAATATGATACTACTTAGAACTCCTAGAAAGGATAATGTTTATTGTTTGGACTTAGAGAGTGTTTTATCTGATTCATCACTAAACTGTCTGTTTTCAAAAGCTTCTTTAGATGAATCATCTCTTTGGCACAGAAGGATGTGTCACATGAATTTTAAAACTATGAACAAACTTGTGAAAAACAACCTTGTGAGAGGTTTGCCTCAAAAAGTGTTTTCATGTAATGATCATTGTGTTGCATGTCTTAAAGGCAAGCAGCACAAAACTTCTCATAAGTCCAAAGAAATAAGCACAATCTCTTCACCCCTTCAGTTATTGCATATGGATCTTTTTGGTCCTACAAATGTGATGAGTATTGGTAAGAAATCCTATTGCTTAGTCATTGTTGATGACTTCTCTAGATTTACTTGGGTATATTTTCTGAGGACTAAGGATAAGACAAGTGGACTGATCAAATCCTTTGTCCTTAGGATTGAAAACCAAACAAATCTAAGAGTTAAAGTCATCAGATCTGATAATGGAACTGAGTTTAAAAACAGTGACTTAAACAACTTTTGTGAGACTAAAGGTATTGAGAGACAATTCAGTGCTCCTAGGACTCCTCAACAGAATGGTGTTGCTGAGAGGAGAAATAGGACATTGATTGAGGCTGCTAGATCTCTGTTGGCATATTCAAAGCTACCCATTACTTTTTGGGCAGAAGCAGTTAATACTGCTTGTTATGTCCAAAACATAGTTCTAGTAGTCAAATCCCAAGGAAAGACACCTTATGAACTTTTCAAAAAGAAGAAACCTTTTATTGGATTTTTCAAACCTTTTGGGTGTCCTTGCACAATTCTCAACACCAAATCTCATTTAGGCAAGTTTGAAAGCAAAGTTGAGGATGGATTTCTTGTTGGATACTCCTTTCAGAGCAAGGCATACAGAGTATTCAACAGTTCTTCCAGGATTATAGAGGAAAGTGACAATGTCAAATGCAATGAGAACACACCAAATCAGATTGGTACAGGTCCTGATTGGCTGTTTGACATTGATTCACTAACTAATTCTTTGGGTTTTAGTAATGAGCAAATTGCAGGAACAAGTTCAGAAAAGGTACAAGAACAGAGAAAAGAGTTTGTGCTGTTCTCTATACCTACAGTTGATCTTGTTGAATTTTGTCAACAAGAAAAGAAAGATGATTCAGAAACAGAGGATTCTGAACCAGAACAGGATGAAGATGATAAAGGTGATGAACAGGATAAAGGTGAAAAAGAGGATGCTCATCCTTCAAGTTCAGGAAACACAGGTCCTGAAATGCCCATATTGTCAGAGGATGATATTGATGATGAAAACTCTTCAGTTTTTGGTGGAAACACTCCTGAAAAGAATGACTCCAATCTTGATGCAAATATTAATGAGGAGGTTGTCTATCAAACAAGAACCCAGAAGAGTCATCCACCTTAGTTGGTGATTGGTGATATCAATTCCCCCATGATCACAAGGCATCAAAGTAAGTTAGGAGGATTGAAAGACTTACAGTCAGGTTTGTTGTCTTGTTTTCTATCCCAGATTGAACCCAAGAAGGCTTATGATGTAATGAAAGACCCAAGCTGGATAGAAGCAATGCAAGAGGGGCTGCTGCAGTTTGTGCTGCAAAATGTGTGGGATCTGGTTGACCTTCCACAAGGACACAGGGCAATTGGAACTAAATGGATTTTCAGGAATAAGAAAGATGAGAGAGGGATAGTGATAAATAATAAGGCCAGACTTGTGGCACAAGGGTACACACAAGAAGATAGGATAGACTATGAAGAAGTGTTTGCACCAATAGCCAGAATTGAGGCAATTAGGCTGTTTCTAGCCTATGCTTCTTTCATGAAGTTCAGAGTATATCAGATGGATGTTAAGAGTGCATTCCTATATGGGAAAATTGATGAAGAAGTGTATGTTTGTCAGCCTCCGGGGTTTGAGAATCCTAACTTTCCTGACAAAGTATACAAATTAAAGAAGGCACTCTATGGGCTACATGAAGCACCAAGAGCATGGTATGACACTCTGTCTACCTATCTCTTGGAAAATGATTTTGAAAGAGGAATCATTGACAAGACCCTTTTCATTCAAAGGAAGAAGATTGACATCCTGCTTGTACAAATCTATGTGGATGATATCATCTTTGGATCCACAAAAGATCATATGTGCAAGGAGTTTGAGGAGTTGATGCACAAAAGATTCAAGATGAGCTCTATGGGTGAACTCACATTCTTCCTTGGGCTACAGGTTAAACATAAGAAAGATGGCATTTTCATAAGTCAATCCAAGTATGTGCAGGATATACTTACAAAGTTTGGATTTTCAGAAGCAAAGCCTGCAAGCACACCTATGGAAACTCACAAACAGATCACTGCAGATCTTGAGGGGAGGATGTGGATGTTCATCATTATAAATCCATGATAGGCTCCCTCATGTATCTAACAGCTTCAAGACCAGACATTATGTCTGTTGTATGTGTGTGTGCCAGATATCTCACTTTCAAGCAGTCAAAAAGATCTTCAAATATCTCAAAGGACAACCTAGGTTGGGTCTTTGGTATCCTCATGACTCACCATTTGATCTGCTTGCATATTATGATAGTGATTTGGGTGGTGCAAACTTGGATAGAAAGTCTACATCAGGAGGATGTCAGTTTTTGGGTGCAAGGCTAGTTTCATGGCAGTGTAAAAAGCAAACCACAATGTTCACCTCTACAATAGAAGCAGAGTATATAGCTGCTGCAAGTTGTTGCTCACAAGTGCTATGGATTCAGAATCAGATGTTGAACTATGGTATTACTTTTCTTCACACTCTCATCTTCATTGATAACAACAGTGCTATAAGCATTGTTCATAATCCAGTGAAGCACTCAAAAACCAAGCATATAGAAATCAGGTACCATTTTATTAGAGATTGCAATGAAAAGAAGTTAATTCAGGTTTTGAAAGTACACACTAGTAACCAATTTGCTGATCTATTCACCAAAGCTTTTGATGTGGGTAGATTCACATTCTTGGTCACAAGTGTGGGCATGATAAACACTGAATAAGCCTCTTTTGATTTTCTTCATGTACCATTTCTGTATAGATTCTTCAATGTTTACTTTCTCATATTTCATTGTGCATGGTGCTGCTAACCATTTGTGTTTAAGTGTTTCAGATTGCTTTGCTGATTAGATACTTGGTACTTCTGGTTAAGTTAATATTGCTCTCACTATTACTCCTGGTGATAGTTCAAATATGGTTAAGTATGGTTACTACTGCTAGGTGGTTTATACTGTCAGTGCAAAGTTACTACTGCTTGCCTTATTTCTACTGCCAGACAATATTAATACTGCTGGTATGTGTTAATACTGCTAGTATGTGTTAATACTGCTGGTATGTGTTACTATTGCTGATATGGGTTAATACTGCGGGTATGTGTTAATGCTGCTAGGGTACTTAGTAATGCTTTTAACTGAATCCCTTACCCTATAAATACCCTCTCTGACCGCCAAAACCCTAACGACTCTTTGAATTTCCATTGAGTTTTCATCCCCTCTCTATCTAGAATTCTTGATTACCAGTGTATAAACCCTAGTTTTGATTCGAACCCTAGACTCGATCAGAAAGATGGCAGAACTTGATTTCTTTGATGACCACAATGAACTTGCAATGTTACAAAAACCCAAACAAGCTGAGGATTTTCATGAAATTGTGGATTTCTTAACATCATCACATATTGCATATGCGCTAACTGTAAATCCTACCATCTATGTGGAACATATGCGACAGTTCTGGGCAAATGCATCCATTCAGACTGTTGATGGCAATCAGTTCATTCAATCAAGGGTCTGTGATAAACCTATCACAATCACAGAAGGCTGCATACGCACTCATCTTCATCTTGATGATGCCTCAGGTATTTCTACTCTCTCAAAGGAAGATCTATTTCAAGATATTGGTAGAATGGGGTATGAAGGTCCTACTGAGGTTTACACGTTTTACAAAAGAAAATTTTCACCTCAGTGGAGATTCTTTGTTCATACTCTTCAACACTGTATATCTCGCAAGACAACTGGATGTAGTGAGTTTAGCAGTACAATAGCTTATGCTCTTGTATGCTTAGCTACCTCCAGAAAGTACAATTTTTCCCAAATGATTTTAAATGATTTGCTGTCAAACTTGGATACCAAAACCAAAACCAAAAGATTTTATATGTATCCAAGGTTTGTACAAGAGGTACTAAACATGGAATTGACGGATTTACCCTCTTTTGAAGAGGTATATGTACCTAAAACTCCCAAAGGGAAGGTATTTTCCAATATGAGAAGGCCTAGTAAGGACTTTTCTGGAAAAGACACACCATTGTTCTCTACAATGATGGTTGTGTCCCACCCACATGGTGAGGCATCAGGGTCACAGCCCATATCTAACCAACCCACTGATGACCTACCCACACTATTCACTTCAAATGTTCTTCCTCAGATCCTTGTTGATAAGCCAACTCCCCCAATCACTCAAAAATATACAAAGAAAAAGGTACAAAAGGTTCCTTCCCTTCATGTATCTACACCCCAAAAACCTACAATCCCTCTGATGGAGCATTCTCCATCATAGAATATCCAAAGGGAATCCACAGAGGTGTCTCCCAACCCCGAGAAGGTGCTCTCTCAGGAGAAGGGTGAGCATGTGGGCAGCAAGGCTCACACTACTGATTCTACACAAGGTGTGGGTCAGGAAAGTGTGAATATGGCTAAGACCTTCCCCACGACAACTTTGGATGAGAAATCATCTAAGGGACCTAGGTGCCAAGAAACCAAAGGGGTAGTAGGTGCTTCTGCTAGGCAGAAGGCCTCTACTAAAAGATACCATGATCCTTCAAGGGTGGTAAACACACCTAAAGGAGGTGAGGACAGATATAACTATGACGAATTGATAGATACCATTGGCAAGGTGAGCCTGGATTTACACAATCAGGGTTTGGAGATAAAGGCAATGAAAAAGGTGATCATTTCTCAACAGGGGCAGATAGACAAACTCAAGAAGATGGTGCTTAATTTGGTGCACAAAAAGAAGAGAAACCAATTTGTCTTGAAGAAAAAGGGAAGTGCTCTTGATGCTTCCAAAAAGAGGGAGAATCAAGAAGCTGATGTTGAGAAGGAAAGTTCAGTTGGTATGGAATTTCAATTTGAGGGGGAGATTGGTGGTGAAGCTGAAAAGAATGTTGAGAATAAGAAGGATCAAGGTGTGAAAACAGCAGAAACAATAGTGAAAGAAGCAGTAAGTCAGCCAACAGTAGAAACTGAAGAAGCAGCAGTAACTACTGAACCAACAGTAGAAACTGCTAAAGCAGTAGAAACAAAGAAAGCAGCAGCAGAAACAGGAATGTCTATGGAAGAAATTGAGATTGCAGAGACTTTGGCTAAGGCAAAGAATGACACTCCTAAGGCTACTCAAAAGGCTAAGGGAGTGGTGATTAAAGAAGGAGGCACAGAGAAGAAAAAGAAAGAGATCAGTGTGACAGAGGCCAAGAAGAAAGGGAAAGAAAAGATGGTTGATCCTGTGAAACCATTAAAGAAGTAGAAGCAAATAGAATTGGATGCAGAATTGGCTAAGAAAATGCAAGAAGAGTTAACTACAGTTGAACAAGAAGCTCTTTCTTTGAAAGTAGCAAAGGAGTTGAATGCACAGTTTGAGAAGGAGTTTGAAAAGGAGGATGAGATCCAAAAGGCCAAAGACAGAAAGCTTGCAATAGATTTGGCAACAAGGCTTAATGAAGAATACCAGAAGAGTTTGAAGACTGTTACAAAGAGGGTTACAATGAAAGCAACTAGACAAAGGCAACCTTCAAAGAAATCAACAAGACAAAGACAGTCTTCAAAGACCTTTCTAGCTACACAGGAAAGAAGAAAGATGATAAACTTCTTGAAATGATCTGTTGGAGTTCCTGAAGGGATGTTTACTAAAATGTCTTTTAGCAGGATAGAAAATTTGTACGGAGATGGCAAAGCTGCAAGGAGATTTCAATCAGAGGGTTGAAGTTGAAAGAAAGATGAAAGAAAGACATGATCTAAACATTCAACAGCCTTTTCCTGAAAGTGAAGAAGGCACTCCGACTAAAGAAAAGGTAGAAGTTAAGAAGGAAGAGACTCTAGCTCAGAAGATTGGAGTTGCCAAGAGAAAGAAGTCAATTGCTACAAAGACAAAGGCAAAAAAGCCAAGAACTGAGGAAGGTGAGAAAGAGCAGGGCAGTGAAAGAATGGAAGTTGAATCATCAAGAACTACAGATACACCTCATGTGCCTGCTACTCCAGTCAGTTCAATGCTTCTAAAGATTATCTTTTGGGATGTATGCGTGGAGAAAGACAAGCACTTTCTCAGGATCAAAAGAGTAAATAACAGATTTGAGATCTATACAAGTTTTCATCAGTTCATGCAAAAGTGCTCAAGAAGTGACTTGAAAGAAATGTATTCTGTTGGGATGAAGTTGTATGAAGACAGGATTCAGCAAGGAGCTCAAGATGAAACAAGGCTGATCATGGACTGGATATGTCTTATGTTTGAACCTGACAGAATACAACTTGAAAAGCAGAATGTGTTGAGATGGCGTTTGCTTAAGCAATGTGGAGTTTATGCTTTGTTTATGTCAAAGGCAAAGATAGAGTATTATCTGGTGGAAAAGCAGTATAAGCATGATGTGATCAGATTGAAAGGTATGCTGCAATTAAAGCTGAGTGGTGGAAGAGGATCAGAAATGGAGAAGGATCTAATCCAGTTACTCAAAGAGCAGAATCAACAAGAGCAGCATAAACCACAAGAGCAGCAGAAACAAGCAGAGTATGTTGAAACTCAAGAGCAGAATCAAGAGCAATCAAGTCAACAACCTCCAGAACAGCAAAGTCAATCTGATGAGCAGTTTGATTTGTATTTAACAGTGACATATGAAGAACCATTGAAAATTGATCCTATCTCAGTGAGAGCTCCAAAAATCATTCATTGGGATAATGTGTTGGATAAAGGCACAAAATTCTACAGGATCAAGAGAATGGGTGACAAGTATGAGGTCTATTCAACTTGGGATAAGACCATCAGAAGTTGTACCAGATTTGATTTGGAAGACATGTACAGGGTTGGATTGGAATTGTATGGTGACTTGTTGAGAGGAGCAAGGATGAGCTTAACAAAGATGGATCTAGAGTATTTGTGTATGATGTTTGACCCTGATAAAGTTGAATATCTTATTAAAGACTTGCTTCACAGAGAAGGATTTAACAGCATTGATCATTGGGTGCTTGTTGAAAAATCTGGAGTATATGTCATAACTATTGATAACAGCTTTCATGAGTACTATCTGGTTGATAAGGTGTATGATCACAACAGAGAAAAGTTGCAGAGGATGCTGAAGGCTAAGTTGGTCTGCACTACAGGTTCAGAGATGGCAAGAATTTTGATTAGAGGAACAATCAATCAATGTGCAGGATTGGATCCTGATCTGGAAAGTTGAGCAGTAATTTTGAAAGCATCATGAAGACCTTATTCTGAAGAACTTAACTTCTTGGTTTCAAAAGTTAAGTTAGGGGGAGATTATTGGGTCTGAAATATGATAAGTTTGGATAGTGCTGCTGAGACTTGAAGATTACTACTTCTGAAGACATTAGTACTGCTACTTGAAGAGATTACTACTGCTTGGAGAGTTAGTACTGCCAGTTGGAAGTTACTGCTAGCATGTTAGTATTGCTGATGATAAGAAGATATTGCTAGAAGAATTAATGTTGCTGATGTTGATAAGGATGGTTTGTTACTTGAAGCGAAAGACAAGGAGTTGAAGATAATTATGGAATGGATGCTGAAGATCAACGTTACTTTCATAATTATCTTGTAATTTGTTTTGTAAATATAGTCTAGAAGTCTTAGATTATTGAGAATATACGTCTTTTGTTTTTAAGAGAGAATTAGCCTCAAGATTTTTAGTGATCCTTTCATTAGAGAAGTTTTGAACGTCTGTTGTGCCTGTTCAACAGATTGAGGTTTTGTTTGTAATCATCAAGTTAATTCAATACAACTTGTGATTTGAATTCATACACTGTTTCATTGATTTCTTGTTAAAGTGTTATTCCGCAACTTCTTTAACAAAGTTCCTGAGTGTTTATTTAAATTCTTGTTTTGAATTTCGATCCTGACACTAAAGAGTATATTTAGAGAAGTTTTTTGGAAAAGCATTATAATAAAAATAACACAGTGTTTGAAATGTTTAATTGTTATACTTTTTAAATAACTAAATGACATTTTTATCCTTAATAGAGAGAGAAACTTTCCCAGAGTTCAAATCCAGGCGCTGCCAAAGCCCTTGTGGCCATGGAGGTTCACCTGCGATGATTCCAGGCCATTCGTGGTCGCTCGGGGATTAGTCGATGCGCGTAAACTGGCCCGGAAACCCACAGTTACCAAATAAGCATAAATTAATAAACACTTTACAAATAAGCATAAGTTAATAAACACTTTTACAAATAAACATAAGTTGTTTTAAATAAGCAATCCCAAACACCCCCCAAGTCTTTGAACTACTTTTTGAATGAAAAAAAAAATTAAACTTTCTCATTTTGAACGGTTAAGTTTTTGAACTATTTTTTTAATTTCTTTTTGATCGACAAAAACCATTTGTTACCAAAACTCACAAAATTACCAAGTTACAACGAAACTGGGAAACAACCCAGCAATGGTACGAGGCCACCGAAAACGTAAACACAAACCCGAGTAAAAACAAAACAAACAAGCAAATTATAAGAACAGTGACTGCGGGGTTTGCGAGCTGGAAACCACCGCCGAGAACCAAGAACCGTCGAGACAACCACCAACAGAACTATTTTTTTAATGAAAAACAATTAAACCTTTTCGTTTTGAATGATCAAATCTCCATTTTATTTTTGGAATAAATAAGCCATTGTACTTTTAAATATTTGTTAACTACATTTTTTAACAAAGAAAAGGAAAAAAAACTACTTGTAACTGACTAAGAAGGATCTAAAATGTTTTATATTAATATGAAATCAGTAAATGCGACATGTGTCTTCCAAAGATCCTCAAAAATTGTTTAAATTTACGTGGTAACAACCAAAGGTTAAAAGTTATTCGTAGTATTTTTTAACCTTTTAATTTAAAACTAGAAGTGTACTCGCGCAATGCAGCTAGATACATCACGATTTTAATGTTTCATTTATTTTATGTTTTTTGTCGATTTACATTACGATTTTGGATGGTTGTGAGAGAGTGGTAATGATTTTTTTATATAAATTTGTTTAAATTAGACTTAATAATATAATGTAATTTATTTTGGTTTAATAATATAATTTGTTTTTATAAAATATTATGTAAGATTTTTTATATCTAAAATATGTTGAGAGTTATTTTAGGGGAGTTAAAGTGGGAAATGATTTTAGGGGAGTTAAAATGGTTAGAGATAATGATTGAAAATTAATGAATAACATTAAATGTAGTATATACAGCTTTTACGGCTGTTTTTTAACTAATTAGTATTAAATAGCGGTACATTAAGCTTTAAGACTTGTTTTTAAGAGTTTTTATGCCATCTTTATAATATAGTATAGATATTTTTCCCTATTTATTGGTTTTATTGTTTAATTAAATATGTAATTTTCAAGAACTTATACTTTTTGTTTGTGCTTTGTCATTTTTGCTTTGTAACAAGGCAAATTGTATTAATTTTTATTGAGAGGGAAATTGTATTAAATTTAAGGGTGTTTGGTTGGAGGTATTGAAAGGTAAGAAATGAGAATATAATGAAAACTGTTGTTTGGTTTGATATATTATAATGAACACATTACCTCAAAACCATTAATTTTCATTCATGACCAAATTGGGAGGAATGGAAATTTTATTCTCGTGCAGTCATCTTTTCTCATGCATTCCTTCATTTGTCGATGTTGAATGTAAAATATTTTTTATTTTCATGTTGGATGTCACATATTTGTATTAAAAATATTATTATAAAATATTTTTTTATTAATTATATTGGTTTAACCAAACATGATCAATGCAATGCTCATTCCTATTCCTTGCATTCCATTTTCATTCACATTCCTTATAATGAACCAAACTCCCCCTAAATTTACATTGTTTAGGTTTCTAGTGTTGGGAACCTAGAAATCGGATAAAGAAGTTCTAAACATTACTAAGAGGTTGTTGTCCAAATGTTTACCAGGTAAGTGTTTATTAACAAGAAAATTACACTTACTTACCTTATCATATAACATTTCCGGTTATCAAAATGGATTGTTGGTAAGAGTCTTAAATTCAGTAAGTGTTTTATCGGGTAAGAGTATTCTTCTTCATTAACCAGGTACGACTATCGGTCATTGTTATTCTACTTACCTTGTAAGATTCGTGATTGTTGTCATTCTAAATCGATAAGATAAGTGATATCGGTAATTGTTTACCCGGTAAGCATTAGTAAATGACCCCTGAATATTTTGGGAGGAATACAAATTTTTCACAGAATAATTTTAAGTCAAAATAAACGTTTTAAAAGAGTATCACAAAGTTTTTAAGGTAAAATTTTGAATCAAATCAACTAAAGGCATATACGGAGAAAACGATACCGTAGACGGTTTTTAGACATGCTTTACAACAGTGTTACTAAATGTTGGGTCTGAAATATGCTAAGTTTGGATAGTGCTGCTGAGACTTGAAGATTAGTACTTCTGAAGACATTAGTACTGCTACTTGAAGAGATTACTACTGCTAGTAGTATTAGTACTGCTTGGAGAGTTAGTACTGCCAGTTGGAAGTTACTGCTAGCATGTTAGTACTGCTGATGATAAGAAGATACTGCTAGAAGAATTAATGCTGCTGATGTTGATAAGGATTGTTTGTTACTTGAAGCGAAAGACAAGGAGTTGAAGATAATTATGGAATGGATGATGAAGATCAACGTTACTTTCATAATTATCTTGTAATCTGTTTTGTAAATATAGTCTAGAAGTCTTAGATTATTGAGAATATACGTCTTTTGTTTTTAAGAGAGAATTAGCCTCAAGATTCTTAGTGATCCTTTCATTAGAGAAGTTTTGAACGTCTGTTGTGTTTGTTCAACAGATTGAGGCTTTGTTTGTAATCATCAAGTTAATTCAATACAACTTGTGATTTGAATTCATACACTGTTTCATTGATTTCTTGTTAAAGTGTTATTCCGCAACTTCTTTAACAAAGTTTCTGAGTGTTTATTTAAATTCTTGTTTTGAATTTCGATCCTGACACTAAAGAGTATATTTAGAGAAGTTTTTTGGAAAAGCATTATAATAAAAATAACACAGTGTTTGAAATGTTTAATTGTTACACTTTTTAAATAACTAAATGACATTTTTATCCTTAATAGAGAGAGAAACTTTCCCAGAGTTCAAATCCAGGCGCTGCCAAAGCCCTTGTGGCCATGGAGGTTCACCTGCGATGATTCCAGGCCATTCGTGGTCGCTCGGGGATTAGTCGGTGCGCGTAAACTGGCCCGAAAACCCACAGTTACCAAAAAAAAACTTTATCCATCTCATAATTAAGGGTAAAATGAGAAAATGAAAATTATTTTTGAAAGTGGACATTTATTTTGGGACAAAGTAAAAATAGAAATGTGGACACTTAATTTGGGACATATGGAATATAAAACATGAACTTTTTATGAACACTTCTTCAAAACCTTCACTTAAGGTTTACTCTAACAAGGTGTCACGAAGTTGTCTTCACAAGCTCGCGTGCGGCCTTAGTTCTCGAACTAAGTCAGCCAAACTACAAGAATACCGGACAATGATGAGCAAACAAGAATGTTAAAAAGATTGTGAGAACTCTATACTTCTATTACTCAAGTTGGGAAAATGTGGAGTGTGTTTTACAAATGAAAGACTTTATACTACTCTATAGATCTATCTAGAACTCTATCTAAACTATTCTACTAGATATTTGCAAGGAATGTTCTAGATATATAAGTCCTTGAAAGGTATGGATCCTTTTAGATAATGCTTTGACCATCTTGATCCTTGTTTGGCGTCTCTTGAACCTTCACCAAGGTTCCTCCATCTTCTTGATTGATCTGGAATGTTCCGGATTTCAGGAGAACCTCTTGGCGGTACGTGACAATGGGTTTGTTACCATCATTAATGCTTAAAAAATGTCACTAATTTGCATCTTTAGTAACAAGTTTTTAAGAAATTTGGATAATTTTATAATAATGTTCAAAAATCAAAAGCATTACGAAGGTAAAACAAAAAACCTTTAGTATAAATTTCTAGGTGTAGTTATCCGGCAGGTTTCATTAGGAACCTAAAATTAAACATAAACATGAGAACCGTCCATAACGCGAATATAGACGTGTTATTCATCATAAGTGTGGTAATATATTCAACATGATTGTGTTATTAATATTGAATAATACGTCCATATTCATAATGTATGTGTGATTCGTGATGTGTGTGTATATATTTATATATATAGGGAGGGTTTCAAATGAGAAATGTTAAATATATGATAAGTAGAGAAGTAATCATAGCCCTTCATCTAAGTCAACATTTGCGGCTTTGGCTGTGAATCACCGGATGATTCCTCGCATGGCCTATAGAAGATAAAGGGTAGTTTCGTAACTTCTACAAATAGTCGACAAACAAGTTCATATGTGAACCCGTGTGATTCACATATGAACCTTCTATAGGTTCACATGTGAATAAGTTAATTTGTTCATATGAGAATCGGTTAATTAGTTCATATGTGAATCTTTTAATTAGTTCATATGTAAATCAGTTAATCAGTTCATATATGAATCACAAGGTTCATTTGTGAAATCAGTCAAAATAGTTCATATATGAATTACACGGGTTCACATATGAACGTATAGTTCATATGTGAATGACACGGGTTCACATATGAACCCGCTTGACGTCAATTTGTAAAAGTTACGAAATCACACTCTGTTTTTTGCATAACCGACAAGTCAAAGCCGCAATTTTGGACCAGTCAAATCCGATCTTGACCGTATGAAGGCTACGATTACTTCTCTACTTCTCTACTTCTCATATATTTAGCATTTCTCATTTAAACCTATGGCTATATATATACATATATATAAGTGAAGATCAAACGAGAACACTAACTATTTAAGAAAACATGAAAACGATCAAATCACGTGCAAAATCACATGTGATTTTACATCAACGGTAAAAAAAAAATGTGGGGCGACTTTGGCAACATCTTCAGCTTGCTGGGCAAGTGTATTTTCAACTGTGTTAAAGAACACTGTTTTTCAAAATAAATCTACAAAGTGTTCTAATTTTTCAAAAGCTCCTCAAACTTCAACTGATAATTTTGATGACTTATTTGCGTCTGCAAATGATTTTCTTAATTCTGATGATGGGTGTATAGAGGAAATTGATATGTTTGACTTCAATGCTCCACTTCCAAATTATTCTACTTTTGTTATTAATGGAGAAGATTTACCAAGTGTTTATGAAAAAGGCGAATCATCAACTAAGGTTGGTGAATAAGTTTATGTGAATGCTGATTACTATGCTAAGGGTAAGAAACATAAGAAACAACGCTCACAGAAACGGAACAACACTGGTAAACACAAGAAAAATCAATCTCAGAAATCTGATTTTCCTAATAAATCTAAATTCTTTGCTTCAGATATAAGAAAGAAAAGGTCAGAAGAGAGAACTGAATGGCGACCTAAAAGGAAGAGTGATGACAAGGCATAATCAATTCCTGATAATTTTTGTAATAAATCAAATAGTAGTGTGTCTGATGTTGTTGGTTCCATTTCTTCTACTAATAAAAACCTTGTAACTTCTTACAAGAGATATTCCATAAAGCAATTGTTCCAATTATCTTCTACTACTACTAAATCTTATTCTTATCGGTGGAATGATTTTGCTTATCGTCATTATTCTAATGATTGGTTTGGATCTTATCATGTTTATTCTTCTAAACCAAATGTTTTCAAAAGTTTTCATAGGAAAAGAGGATCCATATTCAAATCGATACCAACATCTTGCGTTAATCTGTTAGGACCCGTTTTTAAATGGGTACCTAAATCTATTGTTCCCTGATTTCTCTTGTAGACCCGACATATGTGGTACTTGGATAGCGGTTGTTCCAAGCATATGACCGGGCAGAAAGCTTTATTGTCTAATTATACAGAGAAATTCAGCGAAAATGTACAATTTGGAAATGACCAGTTCTCACCAATTGTGGGATATGGTGATGTGGTACACGACAAAGTAACGATAACGAAGGTGAGCTATGTAGAAAGATTAGGGCACAACCTATTCAGTATTGGCCAGTTCTGTGACAAAGGATTAGAGGTAAATTTCAAGGATAAGAGTTGCTCGGTGTGTACTGAAGACGGCAAAGAACTCTTAGTTGGTACTCGCAAGTCAAACCTATACACAATCAATTTGTCAAAGGTCCAGACTGACAATCAGGTGTGTCTACTTTCAAAAGCCTGGATGCAGCAAAGATGGCTATGGCATCGACGACTTTCTCATCTGAATTTTCGCTACATAAACAAACTGGTCAAAGGCAGATTAGTGAATGGTCTTCCTGAGCTGAGATACGAGAAAGAACACTTGTGTGCAGCGTGTGAAAAAGGAAAGATGAAGAGAGCTCCACATAAACCGAAGCTTGAACCTAGTACCAATTCTCTATTAGAGTTGTTGCATATGGATCTTTGTGGTCCGATGCGAACGCAAAGCTTAGGCGGAAAGAAATATGTTCTAGTTATCGTGGACCATTATTCGCGATACACGTGGATCAAATTTCTACGTTCAAAAGATGAGACACCCGAAGTACTCATCATATTTCTGAAGACGACCCAGGTGAATCTGCAGAAACCAGTCAAGCTTCTCAGAACTGATAACGGTACAGAGTTTAAAAACAGAATTGTCGAAGAGTATCTCGAATCGGTCGGGATATCACATCAATACTCTGCTGCTCGTATGCCATAACAGAATGGAGTAGTCGAAAGGCAAAATCGAACGCTAGTCGAGGCCGCTCGCACTATGCTCAACCAATCTGACTTACCTCTGTTTCTGTGGGCATAAGTTGTTTCGAGTGCGTGCTACACTCAAAACCGTTTCATGATACACCGCATATTTCAAAAGACTCTGTATGCTTTGATCAACAACCGAACACCAACCATCAAATATTTTCATAATTTTGGTTGTAAGTGTTTTGTGCTAAACGACAGAGAGAACCTCAACAAGTTCAGTGCTAAGGCATATGAGGGCATCTTCATTGGATATTCTTCTACATTTGTTGCATATCGAGTTTACTTGAAGAAGTCGAAGACTGTTATCGAGAGCGTAAACGTCACATTCGATGAGGAGATGGCTTATGAACAAATCAGTTCAGAACTCGTGATAACCGAAGTGCTAGCTTCTGGGCAACTTAGTTCAGAACCTGTATCTGAAAAGAACAAATCAAATGAAGCATCATCTTTTACTAGTCATTTATCTGATTTAGATCTTTTATTTGAACTGTTTTATGATGAATATCTTGGGTCTAATGTGCATAAACCTGTTGTGGTTAACAGGATGGCAGATTCAACGATTACTCATCCAACCACATCAGATGTTTCCACTGAATCAAATTCCCCGATTCAACAAGATATTCCAGTTCAGATGCCTACTCCAATAGTTGAAGTTGTATCTACTAATGAAGAGCCATAAGTTGCTGAATCAGTAGGGTGTACTGTAAGGACTCATCAACAGACTGAACAAGTTGTACCTACTGAAGCTTCTGCACCAATTACTTCAACTGAAACCCTCCCTCATATTGTACAAACTGAAGAAGCTGATAGTGGATTCTTAAATGACAACCATGATCAATATTCATCTATTCCACTCCCTCATGAACATCGCTGGACCAAAGAGCATCCTTTATACCAAATTATTGGAGATCTAAACAAGCCGGTGCAAACTAGGTCAGCAACCTTAAATTAATGTATGCATGACTCATTCCTAAGCAAGATAGAGCCTACTCGAGTATCAGAAGCTCTTGCTGATTCAGATTGGGTGTCTGCTATGCAAGAAGAGTTAAATCAGTTCGAAGCCTTGAAGGTTTGGAGATTAGTGCAAAACCGAAAGGAAAGACCGTTATCGGCACTAAATGGGTATTCAAGAACAAGAATGATGAAGATGGTATTTTCATTCGAAACAAAGAAAGACTTGTTGCCAAAGGTTACCGGCAAGAGGAAGACATAGATTATGACGAGACTTATGCTCCAGTAGCACGTATAGAAGCCATCCGCATGTTTCTAGCGTATGTTGCTCATAAAAACTTCACTGTCTATCAAATGGACGTGAAGACTACCTTTCTGAATGACATTCTTAAGGAGGAAGTCTACGTCTCTCAGCCAGAAGGGTTCGTAAATCCAGATAAGCCAAATCACGTCTACATCTTGGATAAAGCTCTTTATGGTCTGAAACAAGCACCTCGCGCCTGGTATGATGTTTTATCTCAATTCTTGGTCAAGTCAGGCTTCTCAAAATGTAAAGTCGATACCACTTTGTTCATTAAAAAAGAAAAATCCGATATCATTCTTATTCAAATATATGTTGATGATATAATATTTGGCTCTACAAATCCTAAATACTGTAAGAACTTTTCAAATCTAATGGTGTCAAGATTTCAAATGAGTATGATGGGAGAGATGAACTTCTTTCTCGGATTACAAGTAAAACAGTTTTCAACGGGGATTTTTATAAACTAAGCAAAGTACATTTTTGATATTCTTCGGAAGTTCAAAATGGAAAATTGCAAACCAATTGGAACCCCAATGGCACCAGGTGCTAAGATTAGCACTGGATCCTTCGGGAAAAGCTGTTGATGTTAGGACTTATAGAGTAATGATAGGTTCTTTAATGTATCTTACTTCAAGTAGGCTAGATATTATGTTCTCAACATGTTTATGTGCAAGATATCAGGCTGCTCCTAAAGAATCCCATTTGGCTGTTGTCAAACGGATTTTTAGATATCTGAAGGGGACTGCAGATCTTGGTCTGTGGTATCCTAAGGATACATGGTTTGAACTAACTGCTTATTCAGACGCAGATCATGTTGGATGTATGTTAGACAGGAAGAGCACATCGGGTCATATTTAATTCCTTGGAGACAAGCTCGTTAGCTGGGCGTCAAAGAAACAACTTTGTGTTTCCATATCGACTGCTGAAGCAGAGTATGTAGTTGCTGCCAGTTGCTGCTCTCAGGTCTTGTGGATGCGAACACAGCTTCGAGACTATGGATTGAAGTTTGACAAAATACCGATCTATTATGACTCGAAGAGCGCTATTGCTATATCAGCTAATCCTGTGCAGCAAACTAAAACAAAGCACATTGATGTCAGGTATCATTTTATTAAAGATAATGTCAAAAAAGGTACAATAGAACTTTACTTTGTAAAAATTGATTATCAACTTGTAGATTTGTTTACCAAAGCTTTAGATGAAAAAAGATTCAATTTTCTTGTATCTAAGCTTGGTATGCTAAATCTCAAGATCTAACCAGTGTTTACCTATTAAAGTTTCTTTTATTGTAATTTTTCATCATTTCTTTATTATTAATTTTGAAAGGATATCTGCACTTTAACATGTTGTTCATGATCTCAGGGGGAGTGAGACAAGATTCTAAGATGATCAACATTATTTTGAGGGGGAGTTTATATAATTTTTGCATTTACTTAATTGCTAAATTTTTGTGATGCATGAGTTTAGGGGGAGTATCTAAGTACAACAAAAGGAGTAAGGATATGATTTCTGATTACTTCAGATCAGAACTCGTTCACTCAATGTTTTACTGCTTTATGTTGTTTACTTTTCAATAAATTTGTGAATAAAGTTGCTTTGACATGACTTTGAGACTTTTGCAGATTGAGAGGATGCTTACAAGATCATATAATTATGACTTTAAGCTTGACTTCATGAGATTTAAGACTGAACGATAAAGGTTAAATTTCTTATCTTAATCTCATATATGGTTTAAAGACGAACAACTTTCAATCATAGAAAACATATTCTTAAATGTTCAAACCACTTCCCGATTCTTAAACAGATTTCATGAATTGGAAGTGTGATTTTAAATGTTTTCAAAATTTACTTGTGCTTACATGATTACAAGCCGTGTGTTTTCAAAGATAAATACTTGCGTATTGTCTTTTCTATATACTTTCAAGTATTCACACACACCAGTTTGAATTTTTGTTCAAAATGTTCTTACCATATCTCAAATTTGAAATATATTTTTCGATGGTAAGACACCCCTCTTGTACTTCAAAGCATTTTGAGCGTTAATTCGTTTCTAAACGTTTCATTCAATAATGTCTATATTTTGATTCATATGGACAATATCCATTATTCTTCACCATAAGCTTTAACTGATATATCATTTCTTATCTGATCATTTTTCATACTATGTCAGATTTTGAAACAAGTCTCTTGCATTCATATTCATTCATTTAATTTACTTGTTTGAAAATACTTCATCGTTTCAAATGCTCAAATTGTCATGATTACATTTATGAGCATACACATATCTGACCCATGTTTTCCATGTCTTAATTGTTCAAGTTAAACTATCTTGAGCAACATATGTTTTCTAGGACAATACGGGTTCTTTGTGCTAGGACTTAAATGAAAAATTCTATGGATTCACGATTACTAGTGTCTCCTACTCAAGAAGTTAATCCATAGTGATTGAGTGTGAGGAGTCGAAAAGAAATGAGTGTGGGTTGTGCGTTGAGGTAAAATGAAAAAGAGAGTTTGGTTAGATGTGATCTTAATGATTAAAAGAAAGAGGGTGTGAGATCAGAGTAAAAGAATATCAAACTCTGCACCAACTACTTTCTGAGTCGGGCAGCCACATTACTAATGTTTCACAATTCTTTGGTGAACATTATTGAAATAGGCAACTAGCCCATGCCAACTCTTGATATAAACCCTACCAGCCACTCATTTTCTTCTTAAAAAGAAAATGTTTCATATTTTTCTGGGGACGCAACATATAATCTATCTGGTTTTTATTTGGAAAATATGGATATTGAAAAAGAAGGAAGTCTGCCTGTGTGTCCCTGATTCAAGTTCCTAAATCACAAACAAATCAATACAAACAAGATGATTAAACTATCTGTTTGATTTAAATTCCACAAATCATAGATTACAAATCAGTTTCTCACTTTCTCTCTCTAAACGTATCTTTCTCTCTCTACAACTCTCTCAGAATGCAATCTCAATCTCTAGTCTTCTATCTATTAAACAAAAACAACTCTATTTATACCTATCATCTAATAACAAGGAAACAAAAACAAATACAAAGACTTTGACTTTATTAACAAGGACTTTGACTTTCCATGAGAGATTGACTTTCAGCCTTTGACTTCTTGTACTTTGACCTCTAGTCTCCATGATCTTGTATCCAACATATTTCTTCTCTAACAATCTCCCCCTTTGGATTCAAGATCATCTTTGAAAGATTTAGCAGTTCAGTCTTCTCTTCAAGCTCAAAAAGTGCAATCTCCTTCTTTGAAACAAAATTTCTTCAATAAGCACAAACATTGCAATCTTCTCTTTCTTTGACTGTATTCTTCCCAAGTTTGTCTCTTTGAAGAAAATTAACAATCTCCCCAAACTATGGTAGAAATGATCTTCAATAATCTCTTCAAAATAACCACACAACTCTTTCAGATTTCGGAAAGAAATTATCTTCAGATTTAGCTCAACTTGCTTCAGCAAATAATCTTCAAAGAAAATTTCAGAAAATCAACACATCTTCAAACATCTTTGACTTTGCTTTAAACAAACTTTCAAACTCTGAACTTTTTCTTCTTCAAATCTTTCACTTTGAAATTTCTGACTCTGACATTTCTTTAAATCATCTCCCCCTTTTTGATGAAACGAGCATCGATATCAACAAAACTTTCATCAAGAAATGCCTTTGACCATTCTGATCTGTCCAAGAGCCTCTGATTTGCTGCCAATTCAAACAATGTATTCATCCAGATCTTTCCAAATCTAGACAAAATAGGAATGTAACACCTGAATCAACAAATGAATAAGTTAATATGTCTGTCAGTAACACTAAGTCACTGTGTGTAACGGATACACATAGAAAAGGAGCTTTTTGATGTTCACTCCCCCAGGGCTTCCATCCAATCATCAAAACACCACAAAGGCAATTTATATGAATGTTATGACAAGAAAACAAATTCCTTGTGTGTTCGTGCAAGTGTTGAAAGAATTCATCAAGTGCTTATAAAGGCTCAACATTGTGTAAACCACTGAAACAACATTAGATGAACACAGACTCAATGTGCATGATTGAAGTGCGAAGGTGGGGCAGACTTCCTTCTTTTTCAATATCCAGATTTTCCAAATGAAAATTAGATAGATAATATGTTACGTCCCCAGAAAAATATGAAACATTTTCTTTTTAAGAAGAAAATGAGTAGCTGATGGGGTTATATCAAGAGTTGGCATGGGCTAATTGCCTATTTCAATAATGTTCACCAAAGAATTGTGAAACATTAGTAATATGGATGCCCGACTCAGAAAGTAGTTGGTGCAGAGTTTGATATTCTTTTACTCTGATCTCACACCCTCTTTCATTTAATCATTAAGATCCCACCTAACCAAACTCTCATTTCCATTTTACCTCGTCACACAACCCATACTCATTTCTTTTTGACTCCTCACACTCAACCACTATGGATTAACTTCTTGGGTAGGAAACACTGGTTAACGTGAATCCATAGAAGTTCATTTAAGTCCTAGCACAAAGAACCCATATTTTCCTATGAAACAAATGTTGCTCAAAATGGTTTAACTTGAACAGTTAAAGCGCAAATATAAGTCAGATATGTATATGCTCAAAGATATAATCATGAAGATATGAGCATTTTTAAACATTGAAGAGAGTTTCAAACAAGTAAATTGAATGAATGAATATGAATGCAAGAGACTTGTTTGAAAATCTGACATTGTATGAAAAATGATCAGATAAGAAATGATATATTAGTTAAGGATTATGGTCAAGAATAATGGATATCATCTATATGAAACAAAATATAGATATTCTTGAATGAAACGCTTCGAAATGAAATAACGCTCAAAATTCTTTGAAATACAAGTGGGGTGTCTTACCATCGAAAAATATGTTTCAAATTCGAGACATGGTAAGAACATTTTAAACAAGAAAATCAAACCGGTGTGTGTGAATACTTGAAAGTATATAGAAAAGACAATACGCAAGTATTTATCTTTGGAAACACACGGTTTGTAATCAATTAAGCACAATAAGATGAAAACATTTAAAATCACACTTCCAAATTGTAAAATATTTTTAAGAATCGGGAAGTGGTTTAAACATTTAATAATATGTTTTCTATGATTGAAAGTTGTCCTTCTTTCAACCATATATGAGATTAAGATAAGAAATTAACCTTTCTATGCAGTCTTAAATGTTACACCCCGAATTTCGTTTGGCCGTTTTGCGAAGATGATTAGAGAAAAAGAGGTTTCTGTGCTGGTCTACAGGACGCACGGGTCATGCGCCCTCCTTCAGAGAAAACGCACGGGTCGTGCGTATGAAACAGTGGCGAATTTCCTTCTTTGAGGGCGCACGGTTGCTTTTTGAGATTGCTTAAATATCTCATTTGAGAGATATTACAAAAAAAAATATCTCTTATCTCAGTTCTCTCTCTTTTCCTTTTTCTCTCTTTTTCTTCTTTCGATCTTCAAAGTCTCGTTTGGTTGCTAGTTTTCGGTGTTTCTAGCAAGGGGTCGGTGTTTTAAGCTTCACCTCTACGTCGTGATCGTTATCTGGTTTTCCGGGTTTTATTCTAAAAACCTACTGGTGAGTTTCTACTACCATTTTACAAACTTTATACATGTCAAAACTCTTATTTGCGAAATCCGAAGTATTTCTACGGTATGATTTCATGTTCTCTACATTTTGATATAAATGAAGTTTTTGGTGATTTTCGGGGTTCCCGATCAGTTTTGACTAAAATGACTGTTTCCGCCTTATTGAAGTAAAATGATGTTTTACTTGCACATTATGTGGATATGTGAAAAGAATGTTTAAGAACTCATTTCAATGATTTTCATTCTTACCAGAAGTTTAACTGGAAATGATATTTTGTTTATAAAATGTGTTTATACCATATGTTTATTTATGGTTGGTCACATATGTGGTTGTGACGAGTCTGTACCATTACTGGTGGATCCCTAGGTTTTGAGTCGACTGTATTATTGGAATGTTATATTCCCCATTTTGTAACTATGGATGCATATGATCCTCGGGGGCAACTTGGTACGGTTATGTGAGGCCGGATACTAGCCATGGTTCATAGTGATCCTAGTGAAGGAGTATACATTGGTTTTGCTTGGGGCTAGATCTCACGTTGTAGCACGGACTTATGTGTTCGTATCCTCGGATTCCAATTGTTTAGCTCATAACTCGGATTTTGGCTTACTTAGTGTTACGCCACAATCCTTGGTAAAATGTTTTGTCATTGGTCATTTGATAATATGTTTATAACGGAAAATCCCGGTTGTGGCAAAGGTTTCGATTGTAAATTTTAACCTCTTTGGAAATATTATCCTTTGATGCAAATGTTTATATCTTTTGAGCTTTATAAACTGTATGTTCTCACCAGGCTTTAAGTCTGACACTTTTTCTCAAATGATGTGTATAATAGGTTTCCCTTAGCGGTGGGTTGCCGGGGTTTTGAGAGACGGGTTGGTCTCGAGGCATTTTGAGATGACTAGTATTGTATCTGGGCATTTGTTAAGTCCCATTCTTTTGATGAATTATGGATTGTCAACAGATATAATCTTGGTAGAAGTGTCTAGATTAGTTTGTTGATGAATCCTATTTATGTACAGGTTTTGTAAAGTCTTGAGGACTGATCCCCTTTATGGGAAGTTTATATCAATGCGATCGTCATGTTTCCAGGTTTTCCAGGTTTTAATTTACTCTGATTTTTAGGGTGTTACAGGTTGGTATCAGAGCTCTAGTTTAAGCAAACTAGGCATGAATGTAAGATGTCTAGACTTAGACCGAGTATGATAAGAATTGATCCGTGAGATTGGGTAGAGCTTCTAAGATGGGTTAGTCTTAGAGTCAACGGAAAGTGCGTTTATCAGGCGTTGTGGTGATCGTGACGAGAACCTTTATGTGTTATATGTTCATAATCTCACTTAGCTAATGTTATTATGAGGATATCGTACGTAAGTGTGCTTGGTTTCTATTGCTATGACGATTGGTAATGTGGTAGTACGTTTCCTTTGTATTTATTCAATCCCTCTCTTATCTCTTTCTCTGTTCTGTGAAGCAGTTCTGTATGGTGAATACGCGTGGTAGACCGCGTACGCGTGTTGATGGTCTGGAAGCGACAGCCTCCACCGCTGACCAGCCGGAAGGAGTTGAGGTTGTTGTACGTCCACTTGTTCAACAAATACTAGGTGGGGGGCCATAAGTCATTCCGCGTGTAGACCTGGCTTCGTCCCACCCAGTCATCAGGGATGCTAGTTCCCCGTCTGAGATGATGGCCAGCATGATGTTGGCAATGAGGGAAGAGATGGCAAAGCAGCAAGAGTTTCTGCTGAAAGTGATTGAGGACCGCGATGTGAACAATCGGAGGAGTGAGACGGTTGTGGAGAACATTGTAGCGGGTCCTGGAGGCGTTGGTGCAGGGGTCAGGGCTGAGGAGCACGGGATTGTTGGTGCTCCGGGAAATAGGAAAAGTTGTTCCTACAAGTCCTTTCTGGGTTGCGGACCACCAGAGTTCTCTGGTTCCGACGACCTAATCTTGTGTGTGAAGTGGATTCGAGTGGTCGAGCAAGCTTTTGGCTCTTCCGAATGCGGAGATGATCAGAGAGTGCGGTTATGTACCCAACTGCTAAGGGATACCGCACTCATTTGGTGGAATGTCATTCAATCCACCCTATCTCCTGCTGTGTTGGCTCAGTTGTCTTGGGCCGAGTTCAAGAAAAATTTGTTAGAAAAATTCTGCAATGAAAGAACAATGGACCGAATTGAGAAAGAATTTCGGTCTCTGGTAAAGGGAAGCCTGACAGTGAGGGAGTACACCCATCAGTTCATGGAGAAGCTTGATCTGGTGGGACACGCTGCCCCAACAGAGAAGGATAAGATGAAGGCCTATCTGAATGGTCTACCCGCGGACATGCAATCTATGGTCCACAATTCTAAAGCTTCTAACCTCCACGAGATGATTGAAGAAGCTCAGTACATGGAAGAGATGTTCGCAAGGAACAAAGTTGAGAAAGCCGTAGTGGTGACTGATAAGAGAAAGTGAGAGAGCAATTCTTCTCACCCCAAGAGATCACGACCTTTTGGCGGAAACCGAAACTTCAGCAATCAACAGGAAGCTAGGTGGTGCCACAAGTGTCGAACTAAACACCACGGTGACTGTAATACCACTTCTCAAACTTGTTATAAGTGTGGGAAGCCTGGTCACACTATCAGAGATTGCCCGGTCAGAGGACTCGTCTGTTATGAGTGCAAGGCACCGGGGCACGTGAGAAGAGATTGCCCGAAGCTTGTGTCGGGTAGCACGCCAGCAAGGAAGGAGAACCCTCCTAGGGTTCCGGGTCGAGCATTTCAGATGACGTCCGATGAGGCCAAGGCATCCGCTGATGTGGTATCGGGTACTTTCCTTATAAACTCTGTACCTGCTCGTATTTTATTCGATTCAGGTGCCAGTTTTTCTTTCATATCTGAATTGTTCCTTCAGAAGATTTCTATGCCCACTACTAGTCTTGAGGATGTATTAGTGGTAGAAATAGCCGATGGTAGTCAAGTTCTGATCCACGATGTTCTGAAGCAGTGTACTCTTAGTATCGAAGGGAGAGAATTCTCGATCGATCTACTGCCGATGTTAATCGGGGGCTTTGATGTTGTGGTCGGCATGGATTGGTTGTCAAACAATCATGCCGAGATCGTATGTTCCAAGAAGTTGATTCGACTTCCCAACCCTCTGGCGAAGTCATTGTCATCTATGGCGAAAAGAGAAAAGGTAAAGTGGCAATAATCACAATGGCAAAGGCACGCAAGTGCTTAGTAAAAGGATGTTCGTCTTTCCTAGCCTAGGTGATCGATGCCAAGTTAGAGAAATCAAAGCTGGAAGATGTGAAGATTGTGCGTGAGTTTCCAGATGTTTTTCCGGACGACTTTCCCGGGTTACCACCCGATCGCCAGGTAGAGTTTCGGATTGATCTTGTGCCTGGAGCAGCACCAATCGCTAAAGCACCTTACCGTTTAGCGCCATCGGAGATGCAAGAGATGGTGGCACATCTCAAAGAGATATTGGAGAAAGGCTTTATAAGACCGAGTTCGTCACCTTGGGGAGCTCCGGTCTTATTTGTCAAGAAGAAGGATGGCACAATGAGAATGTGCATTGACTATCGTGAGTTAAACAAAGCTACAGTAAAGAACACATATCCGCTTCCGAGAATAGACGACTTGTTCGATCAACTTCAAGGAGCGGGTTGTTTTTCTAAAATCGACTTACGTTCGGGTTATCACCAAGTGAAGGTAAGAGAAGAAGATGTTTCGAAGACGGCTTTCAGAACGCGTTACGGCCATTACGAGTTTCTTGTAATGCCTTTTGGTCTAACGAACGCACCAGCTGTGTTTATGGACTTAATGAATAGGGTGTGCCGACCATTCCTCGACAAGTCGGTCATTGTATTCATTGATGACATACTAGTGTACTCCAAGAGTGAGTCAGAGCACGAGCAACATTTGCGTGAAGTTCTGGAAGTGTTGAGAAAAGAAAGGTTGTACGCCAAGTTTTCCAAGTGCGACTTTTGGCTTAAAGAAGTGCAGTTTCTGGGTCACGTAGTCACTCGGGTCGGAGTGAAAGTAGACCCCTCCAAGATTGAAGCTATGATGAATTGGGAGCCTCATAAGAGTCCGTCCGAGATCCGAAGTTTCTTGGGTCTGGCGGGTACTACAGGAGATTTATCCAAGACTTTTCAAACATCGCTTCTTCCTTGACAGTTCTGACTCGGAAGAATGTGAAGTTTGAATGGACCGAAACCCAAGAGAAGGCGTTCTGAATCCTTCAAAAGAAGTTGTGTGAAGCTCCGATCTTCACGTTACCTGAAGGATCGGAAGATTTCGTGGTTTACAGCGACGCTTCAAAGATGGGACTAGGTTGTGTGTTGATGCAACGAGGCAAGGTGATCGCTTATGCCTCGAGGCAGATTAAGATACACGAGCAAAATTATCCAACCCATGATCTGGAGTTAGCGGCGGTGGTGTTCGCTTTGAAACTTTGGCGACATTACCTCTACGGCACGAAATGCACTCTATACACGGATCACAAGAGCCTGAAGTATGTCTTTGATCAGAAAGAGCTGAATATGAGGCAAAGGCGGTGGCTCGAGTTGCTCAAAGATTACGACTGTGAATTGCTTTACCATCCCGGTAAGGCGAACGTGGTGGCTGATGCGTTAAGTCGAAAGGACTATAGCGTAAGTATTCGAGCTACCCATTCGAGGATCGAGCTAGTGTCTAGTCTTGTTGAGAAGATCAAGACATCATAGGTGGAAGCACTGTTAGAAGAGAATCTAAAAGATGAATTCATGACGAAGCAGCGTTTACTCCTAACGAAAGATAACCGTGGAGTAAAACTGTTCAGCGGTCGTGTGTGGGTACCCAAGCTTGGGGGTAACCGTGATCTGTTGCTAGAGGATGCTCACAAGTCCAAGTATTCTATTCATCCGGGAAGTACAAAGATGTACAGGGACTTGAAGTTGCATTATTGGTGGCCGGTAATGAAACTTGACGTGGCGCGTTACGTTGAGCGTTGTGTGACATGTTCGCAAGTTAAGGCCGAACATCAGCGACCGTATGGGAGTCTTCAGTCTTTAGAGATTCCCGAATGGAAGTGGGAGCATATCACCATGGACTTCATGACGAAGTTGCCTAAAACTCTTCGAGGTCACGATACCATTTGGGTGATAGTAGATAGATTGACAAAGAGCGCTCACTTTTTGCCTATGCGCGAGGCTTTATCGATGGATAAGTTGGCGAAGCTTTATATCGATGAGGTGGTCTCGAGGCATGGCATACCATTGTCGATCGTGTTGGATCGTGATAGTCGGTTCACTTCAAACTTCTGGGATGGGTTTCAGAAAGAACTAGGTACTCGAGTGAAGTTGAGTACGACTTACCATCCTCAAACCGACGGGCAGAGCGAGCGAACGATCCAAACTTTGGAAGACATGTTGAGGTCTTGTGTCATCGATTTCGAGGGTAGTTGGGACTCTCACATGTCTTTGGTGGAGTTTGCTTACAACAATAGCTACCACTCGAGTATTGGGATGGCACCTTTTGAGGCATTGTATGGGCGAAAGTGTCGGACTCCTGTGTGTTGGATTGAAGCGGGAGAAAAGCAGTTCGCCGGACCTGAAATCGTGCAAGAGACTACCGATAAAGTCAAGTGCATTGGTGAAAGAATGAAATCGGCTTAGGATCGCCAGAAAAGTTATGCAGATAAGAAGAAACGACCGATGGAATTCCAAGTGGGTGACCGCGATATACTTAAGGTGTCGCCGTGGAAAGGCATTATACGATTCGGAAAACGTGGGAAGCTAAGTCCCCGTTTCCTCGGACCTTTCAAAGTGCTTAAGCGGGTGGGTTTGCAAGCCTACCAGTTGGAACTGCCACCGGAGTTGAGCAGAATACACAACACGTTTCATGTTTGCTACCTCCGGAAATGTTTGGCGGTAGAAGACAGTGTCATTCCCCTTTCAGATTTAAGGGTAGACGAAGGTAACCGTTGTGTGGAAGAACCCGACGCCATCTTAGAGAGAAAGTCTAAGAAGTTTTGTCACAAAGAAGTCACTTTGGTCAAGGTGCAGTGGAAGCATCACCGGGGAGCAAATGTGACGTGGGAAGCCGAGGAGGATATGAAGCAAAGATATCCTCACCTTTTTGAGTAGTTGGGATTTCGAGGACGAAATCATTCCCAAGTTGGGGAGGATTGTAACACTCCGAATTTCGTTTGGCCGTTTTGCGAAGATGATTAGAGAAAAAGAGGTTTCTGTGCTGGTCTACAGGACGCACGGGTCGTGCGCCCTCCTTCAGAGAAAGCGCACGGGTCGTGCGTATGAAACAGTGGAAAGGAAGTGGGCTTTTATATTCCCCATTTTGTATGATTGAGTCGACTGTATTATTGGGATGTTATATTCCCCATTTTGTAACTATGGATGCATATGATCCTCGGGGGCAACTTGGTACGGTTATGTGAGGCCGGATACTAGCCATGGTTCATAGTGATCCTAGTGAAGGAGTATACATTGGTTTTGCTTGGGGCTAGATCTCACGTTGTAGCACGGACTTATGTGTTCGTATCCTCGGATTCCAATTGTTTAGCTCATAACTCGGATTTTGGCTTACTTAGTGTTACGCCACAATCCTTGGTAAAATGTTTTGTCATTGGTCATTTGATAATATGTTTATAACGGAAAATCCCGGTTGTGGCAAAGGTTTCAATTGTAAATTTTAACCTCTTTGGAAATATTATCCTTTGATGCAAATGTTTATATCTTTTGAGCTTTATAAACAGTATGTTCTCACTAGGCTTTAAGTCTGACACTTTTTCTCAAATGATGTGTATAACAGGTTTCCCTTAGCGGTGGGTTGCCGGGGTTTTGAGAGACGGGTTGGTCTCGAGGCATTTTGAGATGACTAGTATTGTATCTGGGCATTTGTTAAGTCCCATTCTTTTGATGAATTATGGATTGTCAACAGATATAATCTTGGTAGAAGTGTCTAGATTAGTTTGCTGATGAATCCCATTTATGTACAGGTTTTGTAAAGTCTTAATGACTGATCCCCTTTATGGGAAGTTTATATCAATGCGATCGTCATGTTGCCAGGTTTTCCAGGTTTTAATTTACTCTGATTTTTAGGGTGTTACATTAAATCTCATGAAATCAGCTGAAGTCATAAAGATATGATCTTGATAGCTTCTCTCATTCTGCACAAGTCTCAAAGTCATGTCAAAGCAACTTTATTCACAAATTTATTCAAAAATAAGATATAAAGCAGTAAAACGTTGAATGTACGTGTTCTGATCAGAAGTAATCAGAAGTCATCACCTTTACTCCCCCTGAAATTATGCATCTAAAATATGTCAGTGAAAAAGCACATGATAGAGATCTACAATTCTATTTTGAAATGTAGTTCATCATATCTATCGGATGCAAAATATTTCAGAAAAGTATATACTCCCCCTTGATGGTTGATTTCCTCATTCGAGTATTGGAGTACAATCTCTGATCAGCACAGGAGTAAGGTCTTTTGACCACTGAAGTACGAGTCCTAAACTGTTGTGTTTAGAAGTCAAACTTCGTTGAAATACGGGTTCTAAGCTGATTTACTTAGAAGCCTTGGTTCTCTTACTCCCCCTTGACTGTAGATGCCTGCAACACAGATTCACTTTTCGGATTTGGTACCCACTGGTATTTGGGTCCAGTTGCAGTTCTTATGGGAGTAACTGAGTAAGAACCATAACAGTAATGCTCATTAGTTTTGTGAACAGGATCATGTGTACGACAATAAGAACAATAGTATTTCTTACCTGATAACCTGATTAACTGATCTTTCGTGTATATATGATCAGATTTACCTTTACGTGCATTGTTCTTCTTGGATTTATGTGTATGTACACATGACGGCTTTCCTTTCAGCTCATCTTTCTTCTCATCTTCAACTGGTTTCTTCTTCCAGACCAGTTCTTCTTCTTTATATCTCCTCCTCCTCCTTCTTCTTCTTCTTTTGTATGTATCTGACCCATCTACATTTTCATCAAAGAAAACGTTAGTAGTACGAATCTGATCAAATAAATTTACTAACCTTCTTGAAGAAACAGGTTTCAAGTGTGAGCTTGAGGTTGTCTTTTTTAAGTCAGCTGAATTATTTCTAGGTGTGTGGATTTGTGACTCTGGAGTCGTTTGCTCAGTCACCACCACCTTTGAAACAATCTTTTCAAGCTCTTTAATCTTTGAAGCAAAGTTGTCTCTTTCTTTGACGAGAAGGTCAATCTTCGTCTCAACCTCAGACTTCATTTTCTTCTCTTTCAGTGCACACTCATATAGTTCAGATAACTTCTTTGTCAGCTTCTTTATCTCTGCTTCAAACATATTTCTTTCTTCTTCAAATCCCTTTTCAGCATTGTTTTCTCTGGTCGGATATTTCTTTGAAGAATCCAACATTCTTTTGTTCAATGGTCTTCTTTTCCTTGGCAAACTTTTCTCTTTCCAAGATTATTACCTTCTCAAACTCAGAAACTTGTTGAGAAAGCTTTAAACATTTCAACTCAACTTTTTCTTCTCGTCAGCACATTTTCTTGAAAAATCAGAAAATTTCTTTCCAAACCCTTTCTTTTCTGTCTCAAAATCAGATCTTTCTTCAACCATCTTTTTCTCCAAAACAGAAATCTTTCTATTCAGTTCTTCATTCATACTTTCTAAATCCATAGCTTTCTTCTCATACTTCTGGACTGACTTTGCTTGTATTTGAATTTGGGCAAGTTGATCTTCCAAATCTGAGATCTTTCCTTTCAACTTAGTATTTTCATCTTCTAAACTCAGTAATTTTTCATCATTCAGCTCAAAAGTCTGTTTCATAAGTTCTTCATTTACAATTTTTAATGCACTAACTTCTTCTCTCAGTAGCTTCCTGTCATCAGAACATCTCTTTGCTCGCTTTGAATAATAGTCAACTGAAGAAACAAGATCTCTATTCTCTAATTCGAGCTTGGCAATCTGTCTTTCAACATCATCAGTAAAATATCCCATCTTGAATATCTGTTCCAACAAGAACTTGAATATGATCGTAAGTCCAAATGAAATCAAATAAAATTCAGAAATTAAAATTTCCAAATTTAACCAAGTAAGAAATTCGCAAAATACCAAAGATAACACTAAAACTCACACAGAATTCGCAAATTACACAAAGAAGAGCAAGGAATTCGCATACTACAAGAATTTAGAATTCGCAATCATCATTGGTTTCAGAATTCGCAAAGTGTTATTTCTTGTGCATTGCGAATTCTAAGAAATTCACAAGTAAAACAAGTCAATCCTTTGATTTTTCGCAACACACTAGTTTAAGAATTCTTTGCAATTAGCAATATAGCTCTCTGCGAATCCTGTACTCAAGATTTTCAGAAAAAAAAAATTCAACTTTGAGAATATGAAGAATTCTGCGAATTCTTAAGATTTCTGCGAAAATTAGATAGTCTGAGAATTTCTCAAGGTTCCTGCGAATCCTAGAGAAAAACAAACCAAGCCAAAACGAATCCTTAAGGATTCTCAACACAAAGGCCTGCGAAACCTAGAACATTCTCAATCAAAATACTAGCGAACCCTTCACTTGAGATTTTTCAGAAATCCAATACTCTGCAAAAATCAATGATCTACTAAAACATAGTCTGCGAGTTCTTCATGGCTCTACGAATTCTTCAGATCTAGTTGCGAGTTCTTCGACATATGAAGAAAAACCAAACCGATTTATCCAAAAACCTATCTAGACATCAAATTACAAACTGAAACTTTGAGAATTTCATTACCTAGACATCTAGAACCTAATTCTAGCACTGAATTTCAATCTAAACCACAGATTATTACAATTCGATTCAATACAGTGCTCAAGAACTCGTGTAAAACGAAAACAACCAAATCATCAAAATAACTAAGAATTACAGTGCAAATCACAAATCAAATTACACAAACTTGATCTAAATCAAAATACGAACACATTCTTATCAATTACAGACACTAATTCAACCAAAAACTCAAAAGTCGAATTTGAAAGTTCAATGAAACAGTGAAATAGTGTCGACAAAAATTTTCATGATTTGATTTCGATTGGATCTGCTCTGATACCAATTGTGTGTCCCTGATTCAAGTTCCTAAATCACAAACAAACCAATACAAACAAGATGATTAGACTACCTGTTTGATTTCAATTCCACAAATCATAGATTACAAATCAGTTTCTCACTTTCTCTCTCTAAACGTATCTTTCTCTCTCTACAACTCTCTCAGAATGCAATCTCAATCTCTAGTCTTCTATCTATTAAACAAAAACAACTCTATTTATACCTATCATCTAATAACAAGGAAACAAAAACAAATACAAAGACTTTGACTTTTGTTAGAGCACATAATTGTTGGATTCAAGATCATTAAAGTTAGAAGACTGAAAGGTCAACAATACAAGAAGTCAAAGCTGAGAAAAGTCAACTCTCACTTAAAGTCAAAGTCTTTTGTTAATAAAGTCAAAGTCAATGTAATTGTAATTTGTTTCTTTGTATTTGTCAAGGGTATAAATACCTTTGTTTCCTTTGTAATGAGGTGTATCAATCAGAAGTGAGATGTACACGAATTAGAGAGAAAGAGCAGATTAGAGAAGAGCTAATTAGAATACGTTTCTAGTGAGAGAGTCTAGAGAGAGAAAGTTGTAATTTGTAATCTTTGAGTTTGGATTCAATGAAATATGGATTTGGAATTATCATCTTGATTGTGTGTAGCAATTAGAACCTGAATCTAGGGAATAACAATTGGTATCAGAGCAGATCCAAATTGAAATCAATTCAAGAAAAATGGTCGACACTATGTTCTTCAAGTTCAGATCTGATTTCGAGTTTTAGTGTGTTTTTGGAGTAGATTTTGATCAGGTTATGATCTTTGAGTGAATTAGATTAAGTTTGTATAGTTTAATTTCAGTATTGCACTGTAATTGTTTGATATTTTTGGATTTTATTGTAATTTTTGTTCACGAGTTTTTGGAGCACTGTTACATAGATCAATCTTGTACTTTTGATGCTTTTGTTTGTAATCATTGCATTGTAACAGGTTCGAATTATGATTTAGAAGAAATCTGCAAATTTTCAGATCATTTGATGGAGATTTGACTCGAATTTGAAGTGAAAATCGAGTTTTTGTTCGAAAAACTTTAAGAACGCGCAAGATCTGCAAAACGCGCAAGTTCATCGGACAAACGCGCAAGACTCATCTGATAGAACGCGCAAGCTGAAGGGTTGATTTTGTTTAAAACGCGCAAGTAGGCACTTGCGAGTTCAGGAAACGCGCACGCTGCTATCTGCGAGTTTCAGCGAGTTCATTTGATCTGCGAGTTTAATCAAACGCGCTAGTAGTGACTAGCGAGTTTCTCAAACGCGCACGTCTCTATCTGCGTGTTTATCAGTGAATAGTATCTTGCGAGTTTCAGCGACTTGCGAGTTTCAGCGACTAGCGAGTTTCAGCGACTAGCGAGTTTTTCAAAACGCGCAAGTCTTTGTGTGCGAATTTCTCAAACACGCATGCTTAAGTATGTGAGTTCTCTTTGAACAGTGGTTTGCGAGTTTAGGCGTCTGCGAGTTTCTCAGTGAATAGTGATCTGCGAGTTTCCATACTTAAGAATATTTTCTGAGAATTTTTCAAAACTGTAATATGCCCTTAGCACGGGACCCCCGTGCTAAGTCTGTGGAGGGGGACATAGTTCTGTTTGTGATCAAAATTTCTGAATTTTTATTTCAAGTTTTTTTTTGTATTTTTGAGATTTCATTTGGATTAACGATCAAGTTCAAGTTCTTTTTGTAACAGATATTCAAGATGGGATATTTTTCTAATGATGATGACAAGAAGATTAAAGAGCTCAAAATGGAGAACCAAAATCTTACTTCCTTAGTTGATTATTACACAAAGAGGTCAAAGAGATACAAAGATGAAAAAAAGCTACTGAGAGAAGAAGTTAGTGCTTTGAAGAAGATAAATGAAGATCTTCTGAAACAGACTTCTGGGCTTAGTGAAGATAAGGTAATAAGTTTGGAAACTGAGAACACTGAGCTGAAAAATAAAATCTTTGACTTGGAATATTAGATTATCCAAATCCAGCAGCAAGCATCTGTTGAAAGTTATGAGGAGACGATTAAGAGTCTGGAAGATGCTAATGCTGAGCTTCGAAAGAAAATATCTGATTTGGAACAAAAGATGGTCAAAGATAAAGATGTTTTTGAGAGTGACAAGAAAGAATTTGCAAAGAAATTCTCAGAGTTTCCCAGAAAATGTGCTGATGAGAAGAAGAAGGTTGAGCTTAAATGCATTAAGCTTTCTCAACAAATCTCTGATTTTGAGAAAGTAATCATTCTGGAAAGGGAGAATTTTGCCAAAGAAAAGAAGTTAATAGAGCAAAAGAATGTTGGGATATTCAAAGAGATATCTGGTCAGAGAACAAATGCTGAAATGGGCTTTGAGGAAGAAAGAAGCTTGTTTGAAGATGATATTAAGAAGCTTACTGTGAAGTTATCTGAACTATCTGAAAGTGCTTTGAAT
Source organism: Arctium minus (assembly GCA_954870635.1). NCBI lineage: Eukaryota > Viridiplantae > Streptophyta > Magnoliopsida > Asterales > Asteraceae > Arctium > Arctium minus. The sequence continues at coordinate 67,145,034 of OX941092.1, read as the reverse complement.
GATCAGAAAGCGAAGTCTGAATTCAAGGAGAAGATTGACCTGCTCATTAAAGAAAGAGACAGTTACTCTTCAAAGGTAAAAGAGATTGAAAAGATTGTTTCAAAGGTGGTGGTGACTGAGCAAACGACTCCAGAGTCAAAAATCCACTCACCTAGAAATAGTTCAGTTGGTTCTAACAAGCCAACATCAAGCTCACATCAACAAACTGTTTCTACAAATAGGTCAGTTAAATCTTCTGATCAGAGTCGTACAACTAACAGTTTCTATGATCGGAAAATAGATGGTTTAGGTACACACAGGAGAAGAAGGAGATATAATGAAGAGAAGCTGGTTTGGAAGGTAAAACCAGTTGAAGATGAGAAGAATAATGAGAAGAAGGAAGAAAAGAAAGGAAAGAAGGAAGATAAGACAGGTAACAAATCATTTGTATCTGCCTCAAATGCAAAGAAGAACAAAGTGCTGAAAGGTAAACCTGATCTTGTTTATTCGAGAGATCAATTGTTCAGGTTGTCAAAGAAAAGGTATTGTTCTTACTGTAATACATATGATTTTGTTCATAAAGCTAGTGATCATTACTGGTATGGTTCTTACTCAGTTACTCCCAATAGAACTACAACCAACAATTATGGACCTAAATACCAGTGGGTACCAAATCCGAAAGCTGATTTTGTGTTGCAGGCACCTACAGTCAAGGGGGAGTAAGAGAACTAAGGCTTCTAAGTAAATCAAGTTAGAACCCGTACTTCAACGGAGTTTGACTTCTAAACACAACAGTTTAGGACTCGTACTTCAGTGATCAAAAGAGATACTACTCCCGGGCTGATAAGAGATTGTACTCATATACTCAAATGAGGAAATCAACCTTCAAGGGGGAGTACATAAGTTTTTCTGGAAATATGTATTCGGAAGATATGATGAACTACACTTCAAAGGGAGTTGTAGATCTCTATTATGTGCTTTATCACTGACAAATTTCAGATGCATATTTTCAGGGGGAGTAAAAGGATTATGATTTCTGGTTATTTTAGATCAGAACTCGTACTTTAATCGTTTTATTGCTTTATATCATTTACATTTGAATAAATTTGCTTTGACTAGACTTTGAGACTTATACAGATTGAGAGAAGCTGACACGATCATATCTTAATGACTACAACTGACTTTCTGAGAATTAAGATTGAGCGAAAAGGTAAATTTCTTATCTTAATCTCAAATATATCTGAAAGAAGGACAACTTTCAGATATAGAAAACATGTTCTGAAATGTTCAAACCACTTCCTGATTCTTCAACAGATTTTATAATTTGGAAGTGTGATTTTAAATGTTTTCATTTTATTTTTGTGCTTAATTGATAAACAAACCGTGTGTTTCCAAAAATAAATACTTGCGTATTGTCTTTTCTACATACTTTCAAGTATTCACACACATCGGTTTAATTTTTTTTTTTTTGATCAAATTGTTCTTACCATGTCTCATATTGAAACATATTTTCGATGGTAAGACACCCCGTTTGTACTTCAAAGAATTTTGAGCGTCATTTCATTTCAAAACGTCATTTCAAGAATGTCTATATTTTTGTTTCGTATAGACAATATCCATTATTCTTGACCTTAAGCTTTGATTGTTATATCATTCATTTCTGATCATTTTCATACAATGACAGATTTTCAAACAAGTCTTTTGCATTCATATCTATTCATTCAATATACTTGTTTGAAAATACTTCAATGTTTCAAATGCTCAAATCTTCATGATTATATTTTATGAGCATACATCTGATATTTGTATATGAGCTTTAACTAATAAAGTTAAACCATTTGAGCAACATTATGCTTTCTAGGATTATATGGGTTCTTTGTGCTAGGACTTAATTGAAACTTCTATGAAATCACGTTAACCACTGATTTCTACCCAAGAAGTTAATCCATAGAGATTGAGTGTGAAGAGTCTAAAAGAAATGAGTGTGGGTGTGATGAGGTAAAATGTAAAGGAGAGTTTGGTTAGTAGTGAGCTTAATGATCAAAAGAAAGAGGGTGTGAGAACAGAGTAAAAGAATATCAAACTCTGCACCAACTACTTTCTGAGCCGGACAGCCACATTACTAATGATTCACAATTCTTTCATGAACATTATTGAAACAGGCAACTAGCCCATGCCAACTCTTGACTAAACCCCACCAGCTACTCATTTTCTTCTCAAAAAGAAAATGTTTCACATTTTCAAAGGGGACGCAACACATAATCTATCTGATTTTCATTTGGAAAATCTGGATATTGAAAAAGAAGGAAGTCTGACCCACCTTCGCACTTCAATCATGCACATTGAGTCTGTGTTTATCTACTGTTGACTCAGTGGTTTACACAATGTTGAGCCTTACTTAAAAAGCAATCTTTCGTGCTTAATTCTTTCAACACTTGCACGAACACACAAAGAATTTGTTTCTTTGTCATAACATTCATAGAAATTGCCTTTGTGGTATTTCGATGATTGGATGGAAGCCCTGGGGGAGTGAACATCATAAAAGCTCCTTTCCAATGTGTATTCGTTACACACAGTAACTTTATGTTACTGACAGGCATATTAACGGATTCATTTGTTGATTCAGGTGTTACATTCTAATTTGTCTGGATTTGAAAAGATCTAGATGAATATCTTGAAGGATTGACGGTGAATCAGAGGCTCATTATCAAATATCAGTGGTCAGATAGACTTTCAACGACATTTCTTGGAGAGAGTTTTGATGATATTGATTTCTCAAATCATCAAAAAGGGGGAGAAGAATACAAGAAATGTTTGAGTCAGATATATTAAAGTTGAGAGAAAAATGTTCAAGAATTGATTGTTAAAGGAAGATTGTTGTTCAAAGACGTAAAGAGTTCAAAGATTTCAGTTTGTTGAAGATAATTTTTTTGTTGAAGATAATTTGCTGAAGCAATCAGATTGGTGTCTGAAAGAGGTTTGGTTACAACCTTTGGGGGAGAATGCTACTCTTTTTAAAGATCAGACGTTTAGAAGATTGATGAATGTTTTTGAAGACAAAGTTTATCAAAGAAGAATTTCATCGTGTTAAGGGGGAGTTTGTATATTTTGTTTGTATCAAAGGGGAGATTACAAGAGAAGATAAAGATTTTTCAAAGGGGGAGTTACTTCAATCGAGCTTAAAGAAAGAATATCGCATTGCTAAATCTTTTAGTAATGATCTTGATCCAAAGGGGGAGATTGTTAGAGCACATAATTGTTGGATTCAAGATCATTAAAGTTAGAAGACTGAAAGGTCAACAATACAAGAAGTCAAAGCTGAGAAAAGTCAATTCTCACTTAAAGTCAAAGTCTTTTGTTAATAAAGTCAAAGTCAATGTAATTGTAATTTGTTTCTTTGTATTTGTCAAGGGTATAAATACCTTTGTTTCCTTTGTAATGAGGTGTATCAATCAGAAGTGAGATGTACACGAATTAGAAAGAAAGAGCAGATTAGAGAAGACCTAATTAGAATACGTTTTTAGTGAGAGAGTCTAGAGAGAGAAAGTTGTAATTTGTAATCTTTGAGTTTGGATTCAATGAAATATGGATTTGGAATTCTCATCTTGATTGTGTGTAGCAATTAGAACCTGAATCTAGGGAATAACAACTTTATTAACAAGGACTTTGACTTTCCATGAGAGTTTGACTTTCAGCCTTTGATTTCTTGTACTTTGACCTCTAGTCTCCATGATCTTGTATCCAACATATTTCTGCTCTAACACTGCCCCACCTTCGCACTTCAATCATGCACATTGAGTCTATGTTTATCTACTGTTGTCTCAGTGGTTTACACAATGTTGAGCCTTATTAAAAACAATCATCATATTCTTAATTCTTTCTACACTAGCACGAACACACAAGGAATTTGTTTTCTTGTCATAACATTCATAGAAATTTCCTTTGTGGTGTTTTGATGATTGGATGGAAGCCCTGGGGGAGTGAAAATCAAAAATCTCCTTTTCTATGTGTATTCATTACACACAGTAACTTCGTGTTACTGACAGGCATATTAACTGATTCATTTGTTGATTCAGGTATTACATTCATACTTTGTCTGGATTTGAAAAGATCTAGATGAATACTTGGCAATGAATCAGTGGCTTCTTATGATAGATCAGTGGTCAGATCGGATAAAGACATTTCTTGATTAAAGTTTTGATGATATTGATGCTCGTTTCATCAAAAAGGGGGAGATGAATTACAGAAATGTCAGATTCAGAAATTTCAAAGTTAAAGATTTGAAGAAGATAAAGTTCAAAGTTTGAAAGATTGTACAAGTAAAGTCAAAGTTGTTTGAAGATGTGCTGATTTTACTGAAATTTTCTTTGAAGATTATTTTGCTAAAGATGTCTGAGCTAAGTCTGAAAGAGTTTCTGTGATAGTTTTTGGAGAGATTATTGAAGATCATTTCTATCATATTTTGGGAAGATTGTTAATATCATTTTAGAGACAGAACTGGAAGAATATAGTCAGAGATTGTCCAGGTTGAACTGAAAGGGGAGATTGCTTTGCTAAATCTTTTTGAAGATGATCTTGAATCCAAAGGGGGAGATTGTTAGAGCAGAAAGATGTTGGATACAAGATCATGAAGATCAGAGGTCAAAGTTCAAGAAGTCAAAGCTGGAAAGTCAACTCTCAGTGAAAGTCAAAGTCAAAGTGTAATAAAATGTCAAAGTCAATGTATTTGTTTGTTTGTTTTAGTTTTGTCTTGTTAGACTTGTAGGTATAAATAGTCTTTCTTTTGTTTTAATAGATACATGACTTGAGGAATTGTTAGTACGCAGAGAGAGTTTTAGAGAGAGAAACAGATTTGTACAGAGAGAAAGAGAAAACCAGATTTGTAATCTTTAGATTGTGAAATTGAAATTAAAAACAGGTAGTTACTAAATCTTGTTTTGTTTTTTTGATTGTGATTAGAAACTTGAATCAGGGACACACATGTGTGGATGCAGTGATTGACCTCAACTGAGTGAATAGACTTCAATTGCAAGTGAGTTCATGCATTGTATCTTTAAAGGTATTATGAGGGCTCGTTCATGATTTAAAAGTAGATGCATACATAACGAATTTCATGTTTTTGAAATAACTCGACGCGTGCAAGAGCATGTTTAAAGAGGAAAGACAAACCTATTTTCGTTGTGTAATAAAATTTTCTTTAAACTTAGTGATTAGTGAAATATATCACTTATTTTCACGTTGAGATAAAATTTGTTGTGAAAACGATGAACTCATTTGGCGCAAGCCTTTATAACCAAAATGAGTTTTGAGACGTCGATAACTTATAAATGAGGGTGATAACCGACTGTTTTAATTCGTGCAAGTGGGTACGTTCAGAACTTTTCTAGTTGTATATGGAAGATTTATTTCCATATTATGGTTGTCACGACATCGTTTTAGTTGGTCAAGGTTAGGTCTTACCAAAAGATTGTGCGCGAACGATTCTCGAGATCATTGTGCATGACTTTGAAGTTATGAGAGTGTTAAGTCATGTGTACTTCAGATGTTTTCAAGTGTTTTGCCTTTTTAATGTTCAATTATAAGAAATGACTTTTAAATTCTCGAGTCGACATGCATGAAGGCTATGAACTCACTAGGTCATGAGAGTTGTTGGAGTTACGGACAAGGAAGGGTTCGAGAGTGAGGAATGTGTCGGTCAAGCCAACGATAGATGATTTATGTTTCCGATATTCTTATTAAGGATGAGAGGGGGGCGTTGAAAGTGTCGGAAATGGACTTTGACATTGATGGTATCATGGTAGTTTGAAATCTTGCTCGATAGTTTGGCATGCAGTTATCAGTGAATGGTCGTATCTGGAGTGAAAGACTTGAAGTCGTCAAAGTGTTGATGTTAGTGAATGGTCGTACTTGAAGTAGAGTTGAGCTACAGAGATGAAATGTTAAAGAGTATTGAGCCTACGGTTTTTGGAATGGTCTTGTAGGTTAGACCTCGCACCAGGTAAACCTTTAACCTCTTTCAGGTGAGGATGCTGAAATGCAAAACTAAATGCGGTATGTTTGGGAAACGTAAATGGCATTAGAAATTCTTGCTGTCGGAGATATTGTGGAAGAATCAGCATGTCGTTCCTTGTTATGATTTAAGTTACAAGTTGTTTATGATGTGTCGAGTGAAAAGCATCGTCAGGAGTTGGATTTTAAGAATTTACCTTGGTGTACATAGATGGAGTAAGTCGTTCAGGGATGGTGTATACTCGTCGGATGTTGGACCACCTCACGTGGACATTATGATAGTGGAAGATTACTACTTGGACGAGTATTTCTCCTTCAAGATAAAGAAATTAGCATAATCCAGGGGGTGCATTGATTATATCGATCGGTGAAGGAGTTTGCCTTGTCGTTGGAATGGTTTCTTGGAGATTGCACCGAACCGACAAGGAACGAGCATTTTTGTGTAAATTGGGAAATCTTGGGTTGTGGTTCATCTGGATTTGGGGAGAGACAAATTCGCGGAATATTCATGGTTATATAAGTGTGCTGGTGAATATGAAGGCAAGAGTGTTTGTATATGCAAATGATCAGAAGAACCTAGTCTATGGGGTGATGTTGTGGGTGAAGATCCTGTAGATAAGTTAGTGACATCTTTTGCCAAGTTAGGCGTGCAAGTCAATGCTATAGTAATGTGTTGTTAAAGGAAGATAAGCACAAATGAAAGCCCTTTTCGGAGGTCCCGGATGAGTTTATATAAAGTGTTAAACATGTAGTTGGGATGCGTGAACTGCGAGTTGGCGTTATGACAGGGATATTGTCAGAATGGAAGGGCGGAACGGTAGATGTTGGTTACCCAAAGGGGAACATGTGCTTTGATTGAGTGAGTTTATTTTGGGATCATGGGAAGATTGATGAAGGTGTTAGATTGGTTAGTTTACGATGTGGTGTAGTAGATACAGAATCGTTGAGGGCTGCAAATTATTCCTTGTTTACGAAGGAGTTTGTTAGAACATATTTTATGTTCTATTTAGAAGTTTAGTAAAGTAATCAACATAATTGTATTGGGCCTTGTATTGGGTTTGGGCTTTATTGTATACAAGGGCTTGTGGGCATAAATAGGAATCATGTAGCTTTGTTTTAGGTTAACTTTTCATTTTTGTAACCTTTCATCTTTAGCAATGTAGACATACGACTATTGTTCTCTCTAGTAGTGTAGTTTACATTTTCTGCATTGAATAATATACTGATTTCTATCCCTTTGATTCCTTCTTTATCATTCAATCAATCCAATCATTGATCTAAATGGACCTAACAAGTGGTATCAGAGCCTAACAGAGATATATTTCTTTGTACGATCGAGATCAATTGGTATTGAATAGAACAATATCTGTTGAAAAATTCGATTTCTGGATTTGATGCTTGATTGATTGTTATTTGTTGTTAAATTGATTCAGAAGTTATTGTAGATCATTATTGAATCAATTACTTGTATCAATTTCATTCCAGAAAGTTGAATCTGTCGATTTTGAGTATTTTTGTTCGAAAAACATTTATTACTGTGCTTGGATCGATTTGGGCTATAGTGTCAAAATTAGACAAGATGATCAACTACAAATGTGCTCAAAAGGTGTTTTCGAACCTACTGTCAAAAGAAAAACTCAAGATTCGATGTATTAAAGATTTTGTTTGAAGAAATGTGAAAATCGTTCCAGATCCAAAAGAATTCGCAGGATTTTATGAAGAACTCGCAGATGTGTGATAGAATTCGCAGAAAGAATAATTTTTGAAGAATTCGCAAGTACAGAATTCGCACAGTAGTTATCTGCGAAATGATCAAGGATTCGTAGGATAACATTTCTTTGAAGATGAAATTCTTAAGTGCAGAATTCGTACCTATGTATGTTGCGAAAGTAGAGAATTCGCAGATGAGAGTATTGCGAAAGTTAAGAATTCGCAGATAAGTGGTATGCGAATTCTAAGGATTCGCAGGTATATGCTCTACGAAATACGAGAATTCGCAGATATGAGGCTTGTGAAAGTTAAGGATTCGCAGGAAAGCCTTTGCGAATTTTGGGGTTCAAGCTTAGTCTATCTTGCGAATTATGCTTCATTATCAATAGTGATATGCGAATTGATGGTTTTTGCGAAAAGTTTGTGAACTTTTTGAGAATTTTGACTGTTCTGAACCCATTCCGATACAAGTTTGCCCTGTTCCTGAGCTTTATACGCATAATGCATATGTGACATCACTCCTATCATATGTTGGTCACATATCATTAGCAACTGATCTATTCTTACACGGGTTCTCATGCTTTGCAAGATTTTCAGATTCTGGATTTTCAAATTTGGTCTCTACATTGGATTGAGTTAGCTTCCTGAGCATTTGCAATCATCAGTTTGGAAAGCTTCTTGAGTTGTTAGACCGTTGAGAGAACTTTATCATTCTTCTGACTTGATCACTAAGTAGTGTGAGCGACTGCAATCATTGTTCTGATACTTGAGTTGTAATTCAGAATCCTGAGCGCTTATAATCATCCAGCTGATTCGTGAAAAAAGGAATTATGGGTTTGATTATTCAGTATTCTGGAAAGAAGTCAGAAAATGAGTATTTTCTATCAGTTGTTGAACATTGCTTGCCTTCTAACCCTTGCCTTGTAGTGTTGCTATCTGATGCTACAGCCCGTAAGCTGATCAGATGAACTTCTTAAGCTGAATTCCTATTTCAACTCATGGTTCAAAGACAGATCAGATGTTATATACTGAAGATGCACTTGGATGTCATTCCATAATCCACACATATCATTCTTATGGGTGTTAAGGAATGTGTTGGGTTTACAAGAGTCAAAAGTTGTCTTTATGTGCACTCAGTCGAGGTTACTGTCTACATCAGATCTGATATTTCAGTTGATACTTCAAGGATAAGAGCTACTTTCTAGGGGGAGCAAGAGGAGCTTTGAAGTTTATGCAACGCTAAGTTTTTTAAAGAAATCAAGGGGGAGAGGAGCTGAAGTTGGAGCTGATCAGAGAATGATTACTTTACAAAACTTAGGGGGAGAATGTTAGAACATATTTTATGTTCTATTTAGAAGTTTAGTAAAGTAATCAACATAATTGTATTGGGCCTTGTATTGGGTTTGGGCTTTATTGTATACAAGGGCTTGGGGGTATAAATAGGAATCATGTAGCTTTGTGTTAGGTTAACTTTTCATTTTTGTAACCTTTCATCTTTAGCAATGTAGACATACGACAACTGTTCTCTCTAGTAGTGTAGTTTACATTTTCTGCATTGAATAATATACTGATTTCTATTGTTAAAGCACATATTTATTGGATTCAAGATCATAATTATCTGAAGATGGAAATCTGAAATCAAAGCTGATAAAGTCGTCTCAACAAATAGTCTAGGGTCCTTTTGTAATAAATAGTCAAAAGTGTGTTTTTCGTATTTTATTTATTTGTTTTATAATTAAGTTAATAGATTGTTTTAGTTGTTGGGCCCAAGCAAGCCAAGCCCATTAGGCTTATGGCCTAAGTATAAATATGATTAGGTTAGTTGTAATTAGGTTAGGAGCTTAATTAGAAAAATTATCATTGAGAGAGAGGCTGCTGTGTTGGTTTGGGGTGCCGTGAACAGAGAGAAGCAGAGAGATAGTTTGTTTTCTTCAAGCTTGTAATCTGTTGAATAATTCCATTAATCAATACCAGGTTTGCTTTATTGTTTTGAATATATGTTTACTTGATTGAATGATTGCATATTGGGACACACATCTATCCCTTTGATTCCTTATTTATCATTCAATCAATCCAATCATTGATCTAAATGGACCTAACAGAGTTTCTTAAGAAGGCAACGGTTTGGGGAAACCAGAATTTGATGGTGGATTCGATCACTGGTATTATTTAAGATGGCGTTGTTGGACTTCTCAAGTGGGAATAGTGATGAAATTGTTTGGGTAGGCATGGCCATTGTAACACCCGAAATTTTAGACAAGTGCAAGTCAACCAGTACTTCGTGACATCTTATTTATAGTGGGTTTTATGTTAAATGACTGTTTGGGATGGTCCCTATGAGTATCGGGAGTATTGGCGTTGAAAAGTCGAGTTTCGGGACTTGGTACGGGCTCGACGACTATGACGAGTCACAGTCGCACCAGGAAAAGTCGCACGGGGGAGGTAGTGGGCTGGGGAAAGCTGGTGACAATGCCAGGTGACATTTCCCTAGGCATAGTCGCCTGACAATGTCGCATGGAGGAGGCAGACTGTTGTTTATTACGGGTTTCAGCTCCTTTTTCTCATTCTTCACCTCCCATTTTCTCCCCAACTCTTCCAAAACTCTCCCAAGACCCACCTTCTCCCTCTATGGTGTTTTTAGGGTTCTAAATCCTCAAATCCCCAAATTGTGAAGTACCAATACTCTACCAAGTGCAAGGATGAAAGCTTGATAGTAAGGATCTTCATCTTCAACCTCAAGCTCTAACTTAGGGTTTTCTAGGTTTTCATCAAAACCTAAGTGGTAAGTGTATCCCTTCCGTTTCTAAACCCTAATATAAGATATAATTCTCTTGATGATTTTCTAGTGTTTGATTCCTTCAACTTCGGTATGTAAGATTTTGTAAGATTTGGGTTTTGACCAAAAATGGAGATTTTAATGTAATGTGTTTGGGGATCGATTCTAAATGGTTGAATGTGAATATTTATGGGTGGAATTTGTGCATCTAGGTTTATAGAGATTTTGATCTTGAAGATTCAAGTGTTTTTCAAAGGAGCTCAAGTTAGGGTAAAATCTAGATTTAACCTAAATCTAGCAAGGTGAGTTCAAGTTGATTTGTGAAAACGGTGTACATGCCGAAATGGTTATTTTAAAGAGTTTGTGTTTTACATTAAATTGTTAACTGCTGATAAGTTTTGGTTATTTGGATATATTTAACTTTATAAACTTATGTAACACGCATCTTTGAGGTTTTTGGGCGTTTTGATAAATAAATCATTTTGATACGTTTCTTTGATGATATAAGATATAAATGGAGGTCATTTTATATAATTGTCCATTTGGTGCATACGATTTTATAAAGCGTTAGAAAATGCATATCATGGTACTATGAATCATTTTGGCATCACTAAGAGGACGAGTTCATTTGAAAAACGTTTTGTTTCAACCAATGAGAAGTTTTGGGTTAATTACCCTTTTTGGTTGTGGTGTTTGCATAATTGTCGGTCAAACGTGTTTCGATGTCTATACCGGGACCTTGGGTTTGGTGTTTGATGTTCTAATTCTTGTGCACGAGGGTTAGACATCGAGAGTTATCAAGTAAGGAGATGAGGCTCCTATCTTGAATGCTAGGGAGTAGGCACTAGGGGTCAAGTGGGTACCCTGAGGATGAAACTCCGCTAGAGACCGAACAGGCAATAAGATCGCGTATCCTTGAGGTGTTGCTCGGCAGAGCAGGAAATACAGTCACAACTGGATGTGTAGCTCGGCAGAGTAGGCAATACAGTCACGATATGAGGTATAGTTCGAAAACATGATTATGTGGCTTAACTTTGTGTTCCGCCACGTACAATGGAATCGGGTCTCCCCTGTCACCGGAAGGTGTTAAATGGGTATTTAACTGCGTCATCTTATTACCCATGTTTTCGGTGACATTTTGCATATGTGGAATTGTTTACTCAAGGTTTACGGGTTGTGTATTATGCCCTGCCCAGGTTTGGGATGTTCAGGAAGTAAAATCTTATTTCGTATTTTTTATAAATTGGGAGTCTCTCTCTATTCTTATTTTGAGTAAGTTTTGGGTTGAATCTAAATTTACGAAAAACATCTTATATCGTGATTTTAGCTCTTTAAAAAGTTTGGTTTGGTTAACGTATATATTGGTGTCCCTTTTCTTTAAAATGCATATTATTGATAAACGAGTTGTTTTCATATTTGAAGCATATCACTTTGAAAGATTATGATTTTAATTCGCATTCTTCCTTTTTGACGATTCAATTATAATTGTTGAAAACTCTTGAGCTCACTAGGCGTTAAGCCTAACCTTTTCTTTGTCGGCATGTGCATCAGGTTCCAGTTGGGGGTTTGGTTCTAGTAGGACTATGAAGAGTTGAGTCTTAGCTTTACGTAAGTGTAAGTAGTTGGTGAAGTCTTCCGCAGTTTGGAGATAGTGACTGTTATTGGGTTTTAGTAGCACCGTCCTTATTATAGATAGTATGTATAGAATAAAATGTGTGTATTGAGGTTAAATCTTAAATTGTGATTGTAGATGAATCATTTATCGGTGTATTCAGAAATTTTTTAATTAGTTGCTATTTCCAAAATTGGGGGTGTTACAGCCATGTATATGTGCAATCGGCACGTTCGGTGTGGTCCGAAAATAAAGTGGACAATGTTTCTTACCAGTCGGATGTGGTAGAGATGGGATGTTGCAATAAATGAGTAAAGCTGAAACTAAGAAGCTCGTCTAGTGAAATAGAAGAATGTGGAGTATGTTTAAAGGTCGTTATTTTGCAAGGATAGGGGAAAAGGATTATGGTGTATGTTATGGTTAAGGTGTTGGAAACTCAGTCCAGGAGATGGGCCTAAAGCTTGCACCGTTTAGTAAGTCTTTCTTTGCCAGTGGGTGTCCTATGTTTCGAAAAGGCTTGGTAAGGTAGTGAATCGAGATGCTCGGATGGAGAGATCAGCGGCCATGAGTAAGTTATAGTGCGATGGATGTTCCGAGTGAGCATTGTAGGTAATGTTGTGCGAATTAAGCGAGCTTTGTCGGAAAGTTCCGCTCCTCGCTGTAAAGAACGGAACTAAGATTTGATTCGGAAGTTTTTTGTTAAGTTTTGATGGATGCAGTAATATTCTGTTAAGTGTTTGTGGAACTAGCTTAGTTTGTTAGTGGGATAAATTGGCGATGGAATCGATTATTGGTGCATGGTTATATACTAATAGGTGGATATCCAAAGGTATACATGTAGGTAAGATTTTAGTTGACGTGTGCACTGTGCAGTTGAAATGTTTCTATCAACGGAGTAGTGTTCGATGTTGTGTTATAGGTTGATGTGTTGTTAATGTTGGGTGTTAACCTCATAGAGGGCTTTACTAAGAAGTGTGTCATCTAATAAAGAATACTTACCTGTAGCCTTGGAGATGAAGTTCAAGGGTGACCTGTGTCAGGTTGGCATTTTGGGAAGTTATTATTTTAGTACAGGAAAGGTTCAAGGTTGCTCATCGTCGAAAGAGTTATGCGGATAAGAGAAGAAAGGAGATAGAGCTTCAAGTAGGGGAGAAAGTGTTGTTAAAGATATCTCCTTGGAAAGGAGTGGTACGTTTTGGAAAGAACGGGAAGCTAAGCCACGCTATATCGGACCTTTTGAAAGTATCGGACGGGTCGGAGTGGTGGCGTACAAGTTGGAATTACCCGAGAATTTGAGGGTTATTCACAATACATTTCACGTCCCAAATCTGAGGAAGTGCTTGGCGGATGTTGATATGACGGTGCCATTGCAAGGCATACGGGTGGATGAGACACTAAACTTTGTCGAGGAACCGGAGACGATTATCGACCGAAAGGTCAAACGTTTAAGGACAAAAGAAATCAACCTGGTGAAGGTTCAGTGGAAGTTTCGTGGGAGTTGGAATCGGAGATCAGGTCCAAGTACCCATACCTTTTTGACGGGGTAAATTCCGAGAACGGAATTCTCTAAAGGGGGGAGTATTGTAACAACCGTTATCTTAAAATGGCATCATTAGTGCAAAGTGAGGGGTGTTATGTGTGTAATAAAAGAGTTGATGACCTTTTGGGAAATTTCATTAATAATACCTACAACCCTAGACTCCTCCTCATTTGGGTAAAATTTTGGTTGAGTGCGGCTCTGCAGGAAGGAGAGCAACGGTGAAGAAAACTTTATCTGAGAATTTCAACTTTGGAGGGATTGCATTGGAATTCATAGGCTATCATTTGGAGGAATCCTTTCTTGAAAAGGTAATATATCTAATATTAATCTAAATTTTAGAAATGGGATCGTGTAGGAAATCGAGTGTATAAAGTCTTCTCTGGGCAATCCCCAAGAAATGATTCAATGTGGATTTGGATAGTGATTAGTCTCTATTTCGGATTAAGTTTGTTTTGGAATTGGTTCTGTCTTTAGATTGTTAGGAATCCAAAATGTATTGTGAATCGAAAGAGAATAAAACCCTTGGGAAAAATCACCTTCGTTCGAATCTAACCCTGCTCGGTCGCCCCGGGAGTCGCCCTCCCCGGGTGCGCCGAGAGTTGCTGGACCCGGACCAAGCTGGGAGACACCTCACCCGGGTGCACCGGAAATCCTATCAACCGGTAGATTCGAGTTGCTTCCACCCGAGTGTACCGGGAAACCAAGACCCGGGAGTACCAAGTACCAAGAGGGATTGAACCCAGACCCGGGCGGTGCCACTGTTCGGTCAGACCCAGCCTTCGGGCCGTGGTTTAACCCTTTTTGGGCATCGGGTTGTTTGTTTTGATTCCTTAAATCAACCGTTGGAATGGGGGAGTTTTATAGGAATTTTGTTCAGGACCCTTTTTACCGGAGTTTTAATTGTGGTAATAATCTAAATTATAGGAGCTCGGTCTTTCCGAATTTAGCCCCTGTGTGTGCTAAGGTTCAAGCTACCAGGTGAGTTCCCTTATTAAAACTCTTTAAATAACTGGAAATGGTTTTCGTTTGTCGATTCTTACCATGTTATCTTATAAAGGAGTACGGTTTTGTAAAAGGTGAAATAATGCGTTTACACTTTATCAAAATGGCTTGTATTCATGAGTTTTATGCTTATAAATGGAATTTGCCTTGTACGGATTATACGCCATGGCTTGTTGAGTACCATCCGGGATGGTTGAACCGTGTGCCCGGAATTCGTTTCCTGCGCACACGGGTACGACATCTACTGGGGGGGGATGGGAATCTACTGGGGGGCCCGAGAGTGGTTACATTGTTGCTATCTGGAACCGATTCCGGACGATAAATTGTTACGTGTAATTAATTGCAATGATTATTACTCGCTAAGGAGAACTTTGGATAAATTGTTTTATCAAAGTATTTTTATAATTGTTCGATGTTGGGAATTCACTAGAATTTTCGGTCTAACCCTCATTTTCAATTCTCTTAAAACCCATTTTCAGGTAAGGGAGTCGTTGGGGCTTCGTAATAAAGGAAAGAAAAGTGTTGTTAGCTAGAGGGAGTCGGCGATGGTCGGTTTAGAGGCGGTGCTTGTGGTGAACCTTAGTATCTCGATTGTGATAGAACTAACTTAGTTTAAACCATGTTTGTCTTTCTTTTCCGTTGGCTTGTTTTGGGACCCATTTCGGGAGTTTAAATTTATGTTATGTTATGTTCGATTTTGGGGTGTTACATAAGACCACAAACAAGTCAAGGAGCCGACTCGAATCTCTTAAAAAGAGAAATTATAATAATAACTAATGATAGAATCATACTAAGGGGTCGTTAACCAAAATGCTTACTGGGTAAGAGTCATTTCTCTCACTTACCGGGTAAGACTCTAGGTCCTTGTTATGGCTCTTACCAGGTAAGATTCTAGGTAGTTTACATGCTCAATAAGTAAGAACAGTAAGATAAGTGATACCGGTTAGCGGTTACCCAGGTAAGTATTTAGTAAATGGCCTTATGGGAATAAAGACCCGTTCCATTAGGGAACCCTGTGTCCTCGTCTTGACTGGACTGAGGATTCCCCAGCAAAACCGGTGACGGGGATAGTGATAGGGTTAAAACCGGGGATGGGAAGGGGATGGTTAAAACCGCATGTTAAACATATTATATATTTATTATTAAATATATTATTTATAAAGAACTAGATTTAGAATTTTTAGATTTAGATTTAGATAATAGCACTCCTAACTAAGTTAGGATTAGTGGTCTCCATATTTGTTACAACTCTAGGCTGTTAGAGTTGTTAGACTAATCCAACTAGAGTTAGGTTCCAACTATAATTTGTAAACTATCTTTATAAATTAAATGTATTATAATCCCTCAAATTAATCAGAGGGAAAAACTAAAATCAAAAGCTTTCATGGTATCAAGACGCCAACAGGGTACATAACCCTACTCCATCCTCTTCTCTTTCATTCTCTCTTTTCCTGCAATTTTCTGGCAATGGTGAACACCGTCACTGATGACAGCGGCACCTCCGCCACCACCACCGATTCTCTTCCCTTCGCCACCCTCCTCCCTATGATGACCATTAAACTCTCTTCTTCCAACTATCTTTTGTGG
The DNA here is from genome assembly GCA_954870635.1 of Arctium minus. NCBI lineage: Eukaryota > Viridiplantae > Streptophyta > Magnoliopsida > Asterales > Asteraceae > Arctium > Arctium minus. The sequence continues at coordinate 67,128,819 of OX941092.1, read as the reverse complement.
AAGAATCAAATTCTACCAATTCTTCAATCCCAACACCTTCTCAAGTTTCTCGATGGATCAATACCACCACCATCTGCTGCCATTGATCAGCAACTTCGAATGCTCTTAAATTCGTCTCTCTCTGAAGAAGCCATGGTTGTCACTGTCGGCACTACCTCCGCCACCGATGCGTGGAAAGCTCTCGAAGCAACTTTCAGCCACTCCTCGGAAACTCGTGAGTTGAGTCTTCGTGCCGATCTCCAAAACCTCACCAAAGGTTCGAATTCGGTTCAAGATTATGCAAGAAACTTCAAACACATATGTGACAAACTTGCATCCATTGGTAAGCCCGTCAATGAATCCTTCAAATCGCAATGGTTTTTACGAGGTTTAGGTGCATATTTCACAAACTTCTCAACGGCCCAAATGGCCTTAACCCCGATTCCTTTCTTCACGGACCTCATTCATCGAGCCGAGGCTCATGAAATTTTTTGCAAATCACTCCTACCGACCACTCCCGCTCAAGCCGCTTTCACAGCTTCTGCTTCGAACCGTGGACAAGGAACTTATCGAGGTTCACCTTCTCGTTATGGAAACAACTTCTCAGGCCGTCAAGGCCGGGGTGGTCGACGTCCAACGTATGTTCCGAGATGCCAACTTTGTGGACGCAACGGTCATAAAGCCACTCAATGTCATGACTTTGTGTTTCAACGACGTACCGATGAAGGACTTGCAAATCTTGCGGAAACCTTTACCGCTTCCTCCTCAAATCCCGATATTTCGGATTGGTACATGGACTCCGGTGCGTCCGCACACATGACCCCTGCTGCCGGAAATATCAACAATGCCACACCCTATCAAGGTAATCATACCGTTATAGTTGGTAATGGTCATTCTCTTCCCATTACTCACATCGGACATCATAACGTCACACCTTCTATTCTTCTACGTGACATCTTGGTTGTGCCTAATCTAACTCGGAACCTCCTATCTATTAGTCGTCTCACACACAATTTTCCGCCGGTTAATATCACCTTCTCTGATAAATTGTTTGTCATTCAGAAACGGAAGGACGGAACAACAATCGCAACCGGGAAACATGATGGTGGTCTCTATCGACTGCATCAGATAGATTCGGCTCTATTATCCGATCTAAATCAGTCGTCGCTTAAAGGATCTTTTCAGTTGTGGCACTCCCGATTAGGACATGTTAATAATTATGTGATTTCTGTTTTGAATAAACAAGGTCGATTATCCGTCTCATCTCTATTACCGAATCCCACGATATGTGAACCATGTCAACTAGCAAAAAGCCACAAATTACCGTTTGTTGTTGATCACAAACGTGCTTCTAAACCACTCGAAATTATACATTGTGATATCTGGGGGCCTGCTCCCGTTATGTCCTCGGAAGGATACCGATATTACATAATTTTTATCGATGATTATTCCCGATTCACGTGGTTTTTCCCGATGCACCTCAAGTCTCAAGCTTTCGAAATCTTTCAACAATTTCACCTATTAGTCACAAACCAACTTGAGCAGTCCATTAAGATTTTTCACAGTGATAGAGGTGCGGAATTTACAAGTCATAAATTTCAACAATTTTTAGCAAGCAAGGGCATTCTACACCGTCTCTCCTGTCCTTATACACCATCTCAAAACGGACGTGCGGAACGCAAACATCGCCACATTACCGAGACAGGACTCGCTATGCTTTTCCACTCCAAAGTACCACTCAAGTACTGGTTCACGGCTTTTGCATCGGCCACTTACATAATCAATCGGATACCTAGTCCCATCTTGCAAAACAAAACACCCTATGAGCTCCTCTTTAAAATTGCCCCTAACTATGCTATTTTTCGACCATATGGATATCAAGTTTTTCCGTGTCTCCGGGACTATACCAAGCATAAATTTGAAACTCGAACTCGACCATGCATTTTTTTGGGATATAGTTCGAAATACAAAGGTTATCTATGTCTCAATAACACTACATCCCGCACATATATATCACGCCATGCCAAGTTCGATGAGGCATATTTTCCATTTATCAACAACACCAGACCCACCAAACTTGAGTCCTTAGACTACTCTACCTTCTTTGATCCACAAAACGAACCGGCCGAACCCCTTAACCCATCACCTACCCGTTGTCCCAACCATACTACAAACACATGCCCACTTTGTCTCCCAAATGAGACACCATCATCAACACCACCCATCGACCCCCCACCCTCGGTTCCCGAACCGAACCCATCACCACACAACCACCACCACCGCAAACCACCCCTCCCACGCAACAGCACATACCTCTGACGCCTTCAACACACCCCATGCAAACTCGTGCCAAGTCTGGTATTTTCAAACCCAAATACCCGACATTCATCTCCGAACATTCTAATGGACTCCTTCCCGTTCTTTAGCCACTTCCGTCCCAAAAGGATACAAATCAGCCGCCAAAAACCCCGCTTGGATCACCGCCATGGACGATGAAATTCAGGCTTTAAAATCGAACAACACATGGGATTTAGTTCCACGACCTCGGGACACAAACGTGGTTGGCTCAAAATGGGTTTTTTGAACCAAATTCAAAGTCGATGGATCGGTAAAAAGACTTAAAGCTAGGCTCGTTGCCCAAGGCTTTTCTCAGGTACCCGGTCTGGATTTCACACACACTTTCAGTCCCGTGGTTAAAGCTGCTATTGTTCGCCTCATTCTCAGCATAGCTGTCATGCATAAGTGGAATCTGCGGCAACTTGATGTTAAAAACGCCTTCCTTAATGGTCTCCTGCATGAAACGGTATACATGGAACAACCACCAGGCTATATGGATGATCAACACCCATCCCACGTATGCCGCCTTAAAAAGGCGATTTATGGCCTCAAACAGGCCCCAAGAGCGTGGTTCAAGCGCTTTAGTGACTTTCTTACAGGAATTGGTTTTCAAAACAGTCGGGCAGACACTTCTCTTTTTATTTACAATCAAGGTAAGTCTCTTCTCTATGTTCTCATTTACGTCGACGACATTATCGTTACCGGCAACGACAACCACCTCATTCAAAGACTGTTAAATCATGTGCAAAAAGTCTTCGCGATTAAAGACTTAGGCAAACTCGGATATTTTCTTGGGCTAGAGGTCACCTACACCCAATCGGCATCGTTCTCGGTCAACAAAAATATGCTCATGATGTTCTCGTTCGAGCTCAATTACATGAAAGCAAACCCATCAGCACCCCAATGATTGTTGCTCAACATCTCCGCCAAACTGGAAAGCCGTTCAAAGACCCAACGCTATACCAATCCTTGGTTGGCGCACTCCAATATCTTACGATAACATGGCCCGACATTTCTTACGTCGTGAATACAGTTAGCCAGTTCATGAATACACCAACGAATACTCACTTTCAAGCAGTTAAGCGTATCCTTCGATATGTAAAAGGAACCATTACATCCGGACTAACCTTCACGCACTCACCCTCTCTTACGTTATTTGCCTTCTCTGACGCAGATTGGGGAGGATGTCCCAACACTTGGCGATCAACATCCGAGTATGCAATTTTTCTTGGCCCAAATCTTGTAACATGGAGCTCAAAGAAACAACGCACGGTCGCCCGCTCAAGCTGCGAATCCGAATATCGTGCCCTCGCAAACACAACCGCCGATACTGTCTGGCTAACCCATCTTCTCACTGAGTTGCGACTACCATTCACGAAACCACCAACTCTTTTTTGCGATAATAAGAGTGCGCTTTTCATCAGTCAGAATCCGATAGCCCATAAACGAGCTCGCCACATTGCACTTGATTATCACTTCATTCGAGAACTAGTTCAACACGGTCAACTCTCTACAAAGTTCGTTCCAAGCAAGCTCAATGTTGCTGATCTCTTCACCAAGAGTTTACCAAAACCAATATTCCTTCTTTTTCGGTCCAAGCTTTGCGTAGTTCCAAAAACCCACGTCACGCTTGAAGGGGGGTAATAGCACTCCTAACTAAGTTAGGATTAGTGGTCTCCATATTTGTTACAACTCTAGGTTGTTAGAGTTGTTAGACTAATCCAACTAGAGTTAGGTTCCAACTATAATTTGTAAACTATCTTTATAAATTAAATGTATTCTAATCCCTCAAATTAATCAAAGGGAAAAACTAAAATCAAAAGCTTTCATTAGATACAATATTTTGAACTTTTTTCGTATATACATTTTTTCTAATTTGTTTTACTTTTTTAGGTAAAAAAAACATGAAGAGCCAAATTCGTTTAATCAAACAATTACGTATGATGTTGTGATTTTGTTCACATATGAATATTTTCATAAAAACAAAATTTTATAAATATGTGAGATTTAAGCATTGACCATTTTGAATCAAATATGGTGTTTAACACATTTGATTTAAAATATCTCACATAAATTGAATATAAAATCCCCGATTCCACATTGGAGATCCCCGTTCCCCGATGAGGATGGGGATGAGGATGAGATGTGATCATATTCCCCAAGCGGGATCGAGATGGGGATTTGGGTCTCCACTCATCATAATACAAGACAGAAGACTAACAGTAATATACAATTCTAACCAAATATATAAATTACAGTGTACAACTTTTACTACACAATATACAAACCTAGCATTTGATATTGGTCAATTAATGGCACGAAAATAAAGTGCGTTGATTCGGCATGCTAAACAACCAACTATGATGTTCCTAAACTCAATCAAACAACCCTCTTGCTGTTCTTCCAAACATGTTACCAACCTGCACAAAATTTTTAAATGGTCTCAACCATCCCCATCCGAGTAATTAAGTTTACATTTTTCATCCTTGTAATTTGATTTTTTACAGATGTTGTCCCTATTTTGAAAAAAGTTGATGAAACTTGTCCTTATAGTTGTATTGTTTTTAACGAGTTAGGTCATGTGGTTGCATTAGAGACTCAGCTCAATGCAACCACAAGGACCCAGCTTGTTAACTTTTCAAGATCTGATAAAAACATCAAAACCGTAGTGACAAAAAGTGTAATCCACTCTTAACTTTATGACAAATGTTTTTTTTTGGAAAGGGTGTCAAAGGCCTTTGGCCCAGACTAATCCCTTGGCAATGAAACCGACTGCTAAAGCATTCAGCCCTCAGGTTAAACCCAGTGGCCACAAAGTTGCGAATGCAGGGAATCGAACCCGGGTTGAGCGCTATGAACTCCCCAGGTGATTACTGCTACACCACAAGCCTTGTGGTTTTTATGACAAATGTTCATGTATTGAAGTGGTTAATGTTACTGAATTTTTGAATCTTTGTATTTGATTTTTCATTGCAAGCTAACTTCCTGTCAATGCAAAAATTTGTAGTTTCCAAAATCACAAGTAATTTTTCGCAAGTTGTGGTAATATAACCACTAAACTCGGCATCATTTTTACGAATTCTTTTGCATTTTTGTAAAAGGGACAACTCTCTAGATCATGAGATCTCTGAGAACCGGTACATCATGTACTATTTTATATGATGTTTTTTCATCTATGGCTAGAATTTAATGTAGTGATTAACATATATTTGTTTCACAATATGTTTGTTTCACATGTACCCGGTTCACGATGTGAACGTTTCACTTGTACCCGGTTCACGATGTGAACCTTTTTAGAGTGTTTGTGGAAACAAAAAGTACAAGTAAAAAAGTTTCACGTTGTGAACTAAATAAATACATATGAAACAAACACATTGTGAAACAAATATGTGTTAATCAATACATCAAATACTATACTTAGATAGAAAAGTATTATGCGAATCTCCCAATTTTTGGAGTTTTCAAATGATTAAGCCCCTTTTAAAAAATAAAGGTCTATTTGAAACGCAAATTTATAGCCATATATACAAATGGTTACCTGCTTGGATGAAAGGCCTATCTTCTCCAAATCATTGAGCTGCATCAGTATAAAATAGCAGCCACTATAGCGTTAGCAAATGGCATGCCCTTCAAGGATATTTATTGATTATATGTGGTCATCATCATCTTGTCAAAAATACCAATTTGTATCTTACTTTAACAGTTGATTACTAGTAACTCAAAGCATTTTCAACATATTCTCTAAAATATGAGAAAATTAAGATTTTAGGCTACTTTTTTCTCCGATAGATTATCTAAAATGAAGAAAGTAGAAGATAGAGCGATAAAAATTTATAGATTTTCAAAACTTCGTAAAATTAAATGTTTAAAAGAAATAATTGTTTTTTTTAATTGTTTCCACACCAATAAGATAGAATGTATTTATAAAAAAAAATGATCACAAATATATAGAATATTTTAATCATTAATGTTGAAATTACCAAAATAAAAAAACTGTTGGAGTTGAGTTTAATTTTTTTTTTATATGTTGACTTTTCTTTATCTGTTTTAGAAAAATAATAGAGAATCTGAGATGCTACTCTGTAAAAAGAAACATTAAATGAGTAGGCAGTCAACTTAAAAGAAATGCGAGAAGGGCCAAATCAAATGCGAGAAGAGCCAAATCACATGTGACTTGCTGCATGTCCAGAAGGATGTGAGCCACTAGTCAACATGACCAAGGTCGCGTGAAAACTCGACCCTTCTGGACGTGTTTGTAAATCACACGTGAACCCTTCTCGCACTTGTCATAAGTTGAGTGTCTTGTTTGAATCCGCCCTTACTCATGTAATGGGTCAATCTCATTATACCCAACCAACCATCTATTTATGGTTTCCATTTTCATACCCACCCTCTTATACACCCAACTAAGCACCCCTCTTAAGCATGCCATTAGCCACTGTACAAACCATCTTGTTAATGTGGCAGCATGCCCAAGCCAATTTGTTTGATTTAATGCAACTCCATGGAGATAAATCAAGTTATAGTAGGCACTTACTGATTTCAAGGGACTCGTATCTCTAAGCTCAAGTATGTATTCGGCCATCTTTTCTCCAATTCCCTGAAAGGGATTGATAGCATGAGTATCAGGGGCAGTTTGGTTGGTTTTCCAATTAAATCCTATATGGATAAAGTATTCCGTGTAGATTAATCTATCTGTATAGATTGGGAATGTTTTTTTCTTTAGAGGGGTTTTCTTGTTTTTAATTTGGAGGGGCATGTTTGGAAAAAAATTGGCTTTCTGCATAAAACTCCTCCTTAGAAGCTTACTGAATAAGCCATTTTCTATATTATTAAGCCACTACCAAACAGTCATGTATAGTTGTCCGAATGCTGGCTCATTAGGCTGCTAACAAAGAGACGCTCAGTTGTAGTGGAAACTTATATGCTTCTTATAATGATAGCATACGTACCTTCAGCTGCAGCAGCTCCATCCTGGTTTGGAAAATAGAGACATACTTCTGTTTAGCACAGCATTCATTCATAACAATTATAAAGCACAAGAGCATAACAAGACAATGATTACTTACTTGCTCGCTATGTTTAGGAAATTGATGTATTCTTGGGCAAGAGTACTCTGCAGAATGATTCCAATGGACAAGTCAGGTACGCGAATAAAAACTGTTAAGAGTCCCACGTCTTCTAGACTTGAACCTACTCTCCTCAATATATGTTGGAACAGAGGCAGTTTTTCAAGTGGTGCCACCATTTGACTATATGGAAGAAAACTATAGAAAATTTTCACCAAATCATTAAAGATTTGTTTCCAAGGAAAGGTCCCATGTTTGAACCTTCCCCCATGGCCTTTTCTTTCACGAAATTTCAAAAAACAAAAGCTATAAAAACACACAGTTAACATTAAAATAAGAAATTTGCTAAACAAAGGATTAGAAACTGCGCCCGTCCAAGGGGGTAACTTTAACACGATGACATACACCAACTCTACCACCAGAAACTCGTGTCATTAGTTTAGATTCAAAAAATACAAGGGCACACAACAAAACGTTACGTGGCACCCTTCATGAACGTAATGTGTTGGAACCTCAGGTCTCAGGTCATTTTTTGGAGAGTAATCTAAATGGAGTTCCACATATCTTCACAAAAACAAACAAATGACATGGACACACAGAGATCACAGGTTAGTATAATTCATACCTTCAAATTACAACTCATTGCTTTAAATTTGTTGAGTGGAGTGTTGGTATTTTCAGTCTCATCATCTGAAACAGACTTGTTGGGAGTCATTGGATCACAAATAGCCATGCAGATTTCATCCATGTTTACATTGGATTTGATAGGAGATAGAACCTTCCTCAACTCATTAGTTCTTTCACTTATCATCCATGATCCAAGAGAGTCCTCTTTGATCATGGGCATGGTTGCATTTTCAACATTCTGTGCCTGTTGTTCTGATACAAAGAAACAGCTGCAAGTTAATATTTTCAAATTGGTTTCCATGAGTTAGTCTTAAGCATCTTGAAATAATACCTAATGTGCAAGAAGTTGATTCTAACAAAATTTTGTCCCCCGAAAGCTGCAACTTTTTGCTTATTTTATTCTTGTAAGCTGATTCATCTGTCCCCATCAAGCAACTTATGAAACCTTCATTGTTCGACCTGCAAAGTAATAGCTGTATTGAGAACTGATGAAAAAATTATAATTTGAATGAACATTTTACACAGATGTCACTACCTATCTTTTGGGTTCACAAAGCTTTTATTGCTAATTGCCTTGGGTTTTCCAGCACTCTGGAATGTATTGAGCTTCTTCATAGAGGTTATAGAATGAGGAGTTCTAGTGAGTGATGGTGAACAAAGCCCCTCCTGTCGCTGAGCACTTTTTGTCTTGCCTTTAGATTCAAGCCATGCCCGAAGCTTTGCCTCCATGTTAACTTGAATATTTGGGGTATTATGCTTCTGAGCTGAGTGCACAGAATTAGATATACGCCGGGACCTAGCTGCCAAACTAACTGTATGAACAGATTGTTCATAGTCCCCTGGATTCTGGAAACATAATGAACAGTTCAAATGAAAGTTGAGGCCCCAAAAAACACGAATTATATAAACCAAACTAGCCCAGTATATCCCACCTGAAGGGTGGGGTCTGGGTAGGGTGGGATGTAACCCCGCGCCTAGTGAAAGTATGCAAAAAAAGACAATTAAATAAGAAATGAAAAGGTTGTCCTACCAGACAAGCGACCATTACAGCATGACTAGTTCCTCCTAAAGAATCCTGCAAAATCCGCGTCAACTTGCTATCTCGGTAGGGAATTCGGCTGTTGTTGTTGTTGAGTGCATAAATAACATTTGACAATGCAAACAGGGATTGATTGATCTTTGTACTCTCTAGAAGTCGAACACCTTCATTGCCCGTCTTCCTATTATCTTCATTGCCTGATGGGAACATGCATGCAGTTCAGCAAATGCATTTTTACAGCATACAATCAGAAACAAGTTCAAGGAAAACCTGCTAAATCGATAAGGTTTAGCTTCCCAATCAAAGTATTCCCAGGACCAATTTCACAAGGCCTTGAAACTGAAATGACTAGTACCCCATGGCTTCTACTAGAGACGTCATTAAGACCCGTGTGTGCAACTTTCCGCCTCTTCATTCCATAGAAAAAGGCCTCCTGAAAATCAAGCATTGAATGGATTTGGATTTTGGCAAGTCTTTTGAGATGAGGATGCCCATCTTTATCATCAAAAATTGCAATTTCCTTTGTTTTGACTTCCAAAAGATCATAACACCTCTCCATGTATATTTCGTAGTACGAAATTTCTACAGTTCTCCCCATGTTCTCACACATAGAAAGGATGGTTGATGCCGCCATTGGCATAAGACCGGGCAGCTCATTGGTTCCCTGCATTTAACCAATCGGTTATGATTATTTTCTATCTATGCTTATATTCAACAAGTAAGAGCTGATATTCACAATGAACTGATTCTATGAAAATTCAAACCAGAACTCATAAATCCTTCCTCATTCCATATTTCATTCTTATTGCTGGTGGGAGAGGAAAGGAGTTCAAGTCCTATAACTGATGTATATGGTCAAGAAATAACATAGCAACATTAAAGAGCAGTAACAACAAAAGAAATGCATCTCTTATGTTTGACAAAAGGGCAATAATAGTTGATGGTTTATGCTTTAGTTCACAAGCAATTACATTCTTCCATTTTATATATTAATTAAACTCCCTCAATCTCAAAAGCAATGACAATGGGTGGACTAAGAACATAGTTGGATGGTTTAAGCTATAGTTAACAGACATTCTTTCAATTTGTAAACTAATTAACTCCCTCAATCTTTATTTTAATTTCTTAATAATTTGGATGAGAGTTTGACAATGATGGTGCAACCGGTATGGACTTGATTATAAATGATTTTGTTTAGGCAGCGAAGTGCAAGAATACCATAAAAGATAGGTGATCATTTTATCTATTTGGCTTTTCACAAATAATCTTAACAATAACAATGAATAGGTGATGAAAGGAGTAACCAAGAATCATATATTTGTCATATAAGTTGATTTCCTGATGCCCACAAATATCCTCATGCAAAACTCAGATACCAAGGCTTCTATATGGACCTATGATTCAAACACAGACAACAGAATATCAGTCTGTAGTCCTAAAGGTCTGATATAACACTTTTCTTTCTTTGGTACCACATTTTGGAGAACCTAAACCAGCCTATCACCAAATCAAAATTAGTCTATAAACTAAGAACAAACCTGCATTGTAAAAGTCTTCCCGCTACCGGTAGCACCATAAGCAAAGACAGTGGCATTGGAGCCATTTATTACTGCAGGAATCAAAGGCATCACTTCTCTTTCAAAGATTTGCCTCACGTTGTTATCTTCTTGGCCATAAAATGAATCTAGCTTGTAACTTGCATTACGACTGCAAAAACAAAAAACTGTTTTCACACTTTGGATCTAGCTAAGGGTATCTACATAATAAGCAAAAGAACAGAAATACATCAAGCTCAATAGAGACCAGGATTTTCAGGATGCCAGTTTTGCTTGTTCTTATCAGAAATCATGATGTAACCTTTTTTTAGTTTACTGAAACTAATCTAAATAAAAAGCTTCAAAAATTACGAAGTTAACAATTAGCTAACAAAATGTATGAAGGAAATGTATATAAATTAAGATTGAGACTGTACATGCAACAAAAGTTAACACAAGAGAGGGAACAATTAACGGGAGCATATACATACGAAGAGTATGGATCTTTGAGGTGAACAGTAACTTCTGATGCGGATTCTAGTTGTGAATCAAGGATGGATACACAAGGGATTGACTTGTCGATAGCAGTATCACCGAAACCAGAACCAGAACCCTCATGAGGCAGGAATGGACGAACTCGTACAATTACTCGAACCATTGAGACGGAATCATTAGGCGAATGCTTTGTAGGAGTATATAGATCTGAATTCGCAGTTTGAGATGCTGCAATCGAAGAATTTACTTGAGGAGTTGCCATTGGAGAAACAACAGAAGAATTCGGTGCACACAGACAGAAGACGTTGAAATTGGCGAAGAAATTGCAACAAATGGATCGAAAGCAGTTCAGTCAGTTGAAGTAAGGAGAAATTGATCGTGAAATCGTTCGTTGGTCTAGGGTTTGAATCAAAGCGACATGGAGGTATAAAGAGGATTTGACCGTTAAAGAAAAGCTTGGGTTTGGTTTGAAATTTGAATTGGCAGTACGTTGCCATTGGTGTGTGTGGGTCATGCCGAGTGCGTTAACCGGTAAGACTTCGATAAGAGTAAATAGGGATCATTTGCTAAAAATAAGTTAGTTTATGGGTGTGGGTTTGTTTACTTCTTAACAGTAGTATAAGGGTGTATAAAAAACCCTTAATTCACAAAACTTGTCCAATCCAATCCACCAACCCGTCAAACCGTTAATTAGAAGGTTTGAAATTGGGTTAGCATAACTCAATCCAACCTACCAACCCGTCGCTACTATATATCATTTCAATAAAATTATATTTATATTTTTCAATATATGTATATATATATATATATATAATATTTACGGCCATTATAACTTAGCCCAAAAAATATATACATATATTAGTCTAATTTACATCCCACCAATATATATATATATATATATATATATATATATATATATATATATATATAGGGTCAGATTCAGAGGAAAACCTCAAAAAACGGAAAACTGAATAACACTCTGGTAGCCCTTCATCCGGATGGTATGCACTTGTGCATATAAGTAATTTGTAACATGCACACGTGTATGGGCACAAGTGCATTAAGAACAAAAAAACAACAACATAATTTACCTGTATGCACAAGTGCATACCGTCAAGATGAAAGGCTACCAGAGTGTTCTTTAGTATTCCGTTTTTTTTAAGTTTTCCCTTGAACCTCCGTCTATATATATTAGTCCAATTTCCAGCCCAAAAAATATATACATATATGTTGGGTTATCTAAGATTTGAAGATTATCTCCCATTTTCGGCTTGTAATTGTATATCTGTAAAATGTTGTACACTTTAATACTTAGGATACTTTATGGTTCTTTGTAATAGCTTAGTTGTGCTTTAACAGATCGGTGGATTGAAGACCAACCGAATTCAACATGAAGCAAGTCTACTGATGCGGATCAAGATGAACTTCAAAAGAACTGAGCTACCACTGTCGAAGATAAGCAACATCTTCGGCAGACCTTTCTTCTGTCGATCATTCTCTTCTTCGGCAGAGAACATCCCTGTCGATCCTCTTCTATCAGCATCCTTCTGTCGGTCCTTCAGCAGAGGCTCTTCCTGTTGATTGTTTTTTATTCGGCAATACACCTTTATGGCAAATCCTCATGATTTGACCATACTTCATCATTCTCAATGTTCTTTTGACAAAATGAATGGAAACGTCTATTGCACAGAGGATATTTACTTGAGTTCCGATCTGATTGAGACATTCTTCTTAAAAGATCTCAAAAAGATTTGTACCAGGAATATTTTATTAGAATATTGTCTGATCATAGTACAAAAGTTACCTTTTGTATTTTGATAGGTCACCTCAAATATCTTATAATTTATTGAAAATGTCTCAACTACCCATCCAATAAATGACAAGTGCCTTTTGCATTTAGTGCATGGGGTAGTATATAAAGGGTGAAGACCTTTCCATGCAACTCACGCTTTCAGCTCAAGCAATCTTAGTGCATTCAAACAAGTTGTTAGTTTTCTCTCCTTTCATAGCTTTTTGTCTTTGTGCTCTTTAAAGTTGTATTCTCAAAGTTTTCTAAGTGTTAGATTGTGAGGATAATTTTTACTATTCTTTTCCGCAACAATCTTTGTAAGTTAAGTGTAATTCTTGATATTTATTATCCGTAAAGAATTAAAATTAAGTGAAAAATTTTGTGTATTGTATTCAACCCCCCTCCCCCCTTCTACAATACTTGTTTTACTTACTTGGGACTAACAAGTGGTATCAGAGCGGTTGGTTTAATCTAATAAACCAGATCTGCAATGGCATCATCGTCCAATGCAAAAGTTGATTCTTCTTCCCAAAGCTCTTTTTCTATTGACAATGGCTCCATAGCCAAACCTCCAAGATTCAACCCAAACAACTTTTCCCTATGGAAAAGTCGAATGATGTTGTTTCTATAGGGTGTTGACACTCACTTTCTTACTGTTCTTCGTGATGGTCTTCTCATCCCTAAAGTATGGGACAAATTTGTAAAAACCTCCAACGATAAGGAAAAAGAAAAAGACAAATATATTTTGTATCAAGATTCCGATGACTCTTCTGACGAGGAAAGAACTTCTGCAACTGGGCGATATATTGTCAAAAAACCTAAAGAATACACTAAGGAAGACAAGCGCCTTATAGGCCTTGACTCTAGAGTTCGAGCAATCATTGATCTTTCCCTTCCCGATGAAGTGTATCACTCCTTGGTCAACCTCTCTACTGCCAAGGAGATGTGGTCAACTCTGTGTGTTATGTACGAGGGTACAGATGAAGTAAAGAAAAGCAAGAAAATCTCTCTCGTACACAAGTACGAACTATTCTCCCATGAAAAGGGAGAATCTCTCTCTGATTACTACAACCGCTTTAACAGTCTGCTAAATGATCTCAAGTTAGTAGGGAGATTATGATAATGAGGAAGTCTTATGCAAGTTTATGGGTGGACTTCCAGACTTGTGGGAGAACATCTGTACTTGCATCAAGACGACCAAGGATCTTGATCATCTTCCCCTTACTGTGCTTTATGGAACTCGCTTTAATTATGAGCAAACCCGAATTCAAAGGAAGACTATCATAAAAGAGATAAAAGCCCCTTCTATGGCTTTTATCAGTGATAGCTCCAAGAAATCTATGTGTATTCCTCGCATCACCTATCCTTCAGATGATTCTGACCGAGAGAGTCATGATGACTCAGATCACCAATCGTAGGCCTATCTAAGTGAGGTCGATGATGAGGGTGAGGAAACCTCGGTTAATCAGATGACTGGAAAAAATGAGCATGTTGGCCAACTTTTCTAAGTTCATAAACAACCACCCTTCTAACCATTTTAGAACTAATAGAAAATCTTCCTTCTCCTCTAAGAACTCTATGGATAAATCCCAAGAGGAATGCTACGCATGTGGCAAAAAAGGCCATTTTGCGTCTGAGTGCAGAAGCAATCCTCCAAGGAAATCCAAATCAAACTCTTCCAACTCTTCCAAAAGGAGAAAATTAAGATCTATCTCTACTGGTCGATCTCACTCTCGAAAATCTTCTTCCTCTTCCTTCAAAGACTATTCTGATCGAGCTGAAAAGTATAAAGCCAAATACAAGAGAGAAAAAGAAAGAAACGAAAGCTCTCACCATAGAGGAAAGGGATTAATGGCTGAATCCCACGATTGGGCTGATGAGCTCACCTCTGACAGTGAGAGAGATATCGAGCAAATGTCTCATGGAAAAGCTCGATGATGTGGCTAACACCAAGGATACTGACACAATGATGGATTTCTCTGTTGAGTGCTCTTCTTCTTCTTCTTCTCAGGTACATCCCTTTCACTCTCTCTCAAATGATAAAAAGATCGAAGCCTATGACTCTTTAACTGTTCTTTATCATAATGAAAAAGATGCCAAGAAAAAAGCAAATGATCAGATCAAGTCTCTCTCCGCTCAACTACAAGTCTGTTTGTCTCAATTAAAACATTTTGACATAACCAAAGCTGAGTTAGAAGATCTAAAAACCATCAATTTTGTCCTTGCAAAAGAGAAAAATAAACTGTTTAAACGTCTTCAGAAAGAACAAGAAATTGTTAGCAAATGGACAACCTCCTCTAAGAATCTTGAAAAGATTTTTCAAGACTAGGTAACTAGTGATGATAAACTTGGTCTTGGCTATGGTAAAATGGATATTGATTGTCCTTCTTCTCAGATTCCCTCTTCTTCTCAGATCCATCCTTCTCCTTCTAAACTACCCTCCTACTCTCCTGAGTGTAATGATTCTGACTCAGGAGATTATGGCTCTGTGTATTCTATGGATCTTCGTGATTCTAGAAAGTTTGGAAATTTTATTTCTGCTAAACAAACCAAACCTCAACCTGAGGAGGATCAAGATTCGAATGATGTTGTTAAACCCGTGAATGATCTTTTCAAAACATTGAATCTTGATGAAGCCTCTTCTTCTTCCTCTTCGTCTAAGAAGCCTACTCCTCTAGATAAATGAAAATATGTTATCATTTACCTTCCTCTAAAAAGAAATATGACACCTTTTTCAAAAGGTAAATCTCATGCTCCACACATTGAGTTCATTCCCAGATCAGTAAATCTGAAAAAGCCAAAATCTAAAGGAGTTTCTATCTCTTATCTTCCCTCTTCAGAGAAGGGAATTCTAGGACCCATGCCTTGTATTCTTCCTACTCCCTCTAAATCTCTCAAAGTCAAATCCAAGGAAAAAGCGAAAGTGCTTTGTCAAGAATCTAAAAAGGTGTTCATTTATCAAAAATACTACAACTGTGGTGACACATTTCATCTGGCAAAAGATTGCCCAAAAGAACGAATTGAAATATATAATAAGATTACCGACATAAACTATCATACTGTCCTATCTGGTTCTAGAAAGGACAATGTGTATATCATTAACATGAGCCACAAATCGGCAGAAGAAGAAAGCATATGCTTCATCTCTGAAGATTCTGAAAAGAAAAACTGGCTCTGGCATAAACGTCTCTCTCATCTTAACTTTAGGACGTTAAATGCTCTATCCAACAAAGAGCTAGTGGTAGGAATGCCGAAACTTTCTTTTGCCAAAGAAAAACTATGTGCAGCTTATGAGAAAGGGAAACTGACAAAGTCCTCTTTCAAAACCAAGCAGTGTTTCTCTATCACCACTCCTCTTCAAATGTTGCATATGGATCTGTGTGGCCCTGTCAACACTCCAATCCTATGTGGAAAAAGGTATATTCTTGTAATTTTTGATGAATTTACACGTTACACTTGGGTATCTTTTCTCAGGTACAAAAGTGACACTTCTGAAGAAATCATCAACTTTATCAAGAAGTCTGAAGTGCTCAATGGTCAACTTGTACGATCTGTTAGAAGTGACAACGACACAAAATTCAGAAATGCCACCTTGGAAGCTTTCTTTAATGACAAAGGCATCTCTCAAAATTTTGCCGCTATTAAAACACTACAACAAAATGGTGTTGTGGAAAGAAAGAACAGAACTCTATGTGAAACTGCAAGGTCTATGCTAAGTGAATCTAATCTTCCCAACTATTTTTGGGCTGAAGCTATCAACATAGCTTGCTTCACCCAAAACAGGTCTATCATTGTAAAAAGACACAACAAGACTTCCTATGAAGTCTTTTATGGCCAAAAACCCAACATCAGCGTCTTCCATGTTTTCGGTTGTGCGTGTTTCATTCTTAATGATCGAGAACATCTTGGGAAATTTGATCCCAAGGTTGATGAAGGAATCTTTATGGGCTATTCTCTCACTTCCAAAGCCTATAGAGTTTTCAATCTTCGAAGGAAATGTATTGATGAATCAATACATGTAAAGTTTGATGATCATAAGTCATCCTCTCTTTCTTGTGATGATGATGAATTATATCAATGGATCACTTCTTGTGTAGGAGAAGATTCTCATAATCAAAATTCGGCAGGACCCCCTAGTGTCACCTTTTCGGCAGAACTACCTTTTCAAAACAACCAAAATTCGGCAGGACCCTCATCCTCTGCCGAACCAAACAATCAACTTGTAATATCTGAACTCCCTGTCGAACCTATATCTCAAACCACTCCTCATCAACCTACACACATAATTCCTACCGAACCTTCCTCTTCATACTCTCCAAGACCATTTCCTACACCTCTTCCACCAGCCACTAAATGGACCAAAGATTACCCTATTGAACAGATCATAGGTGATCAACAGGCAGGTGTTAAAACAAGAAGAGGGATTGGAAATATTTGTCTCTATGTGAACTTTCTCTCTGTCATGGAACCCAAGAAAGTTGAAGAAGCTCTAGCCGATCCATGTTGGATCACTGCTATGCAAGAAGAGCTTTCTCAATTTGAAAGGAACAAGGTCTGGAGACTTGTACCTCGTCGTTCTGGAAAGACCATCATTGGCACTAAGTGGGTCTTTATAAACAAGATGGATGAAGAAGGCACCGTCATCCGAAACAAAGCCAGGCTTGTTACTCAAGGATACCGACAGGAGGAAGGTATTGACTATGATGAAACATTTGCTCCTGTTGCTAGACTTGAGGCAATACGAATCTTTCTAGCTAATGTTGCTCACAAGAACTTTCGGGTCTTTCAAATGGATGTTAAGAGTGCATTTCTCAATGGAGAACTTGCTGAAGAAGTCTATGTGAAGCAACCTCCAGGTTTTGAAGATCCAACTCATCTAGACTATGTGTTCAAGCTGGATAAAGCTCTCTATGGTCTCAAACAAGCTCATCGTGCCTGGTATGATACTCTATCAGAATTTCTTCTCTCAAACATATACTCCCGAGGTAAAATTGATAACACTCTCTTTCTCAAGAAGACCAAAGGTAATATAATTCTTGTTCAAATCTACGTGGACGATATTAGGGGTGTTCACCCAAACCGCCAAACCGCACAAACCGCCCACACCGCACCGCACCGCAAAACGCGGTTTAGGACTTTCGCGGTGCGGTTTGCGGTTTGCATTTTTACCAAACCGCACTATGCGGTGCGGTTTGCGATTTTGAGTTTTCAAACCGCGGTTCAAACCGCACAGCACCGCACCTTTTATATTACTTTTAAAATTTTAATTTTAAACACACACACACACACATATATATATATATTATATAATTTAATTTAATATTTATATAATTGGGCTTGTGTTTTTAAATTTTAATTATGAACTTTAAGTATTTATAAGCTTTCTTAAAAGTTTAAGGTCCAACAAATGAAAAAAATTGGGTATTGGCAATTGGGAGCCAAGATGAAGACGAAAAAAAAGTTGGAGACGTAACTTTATCCGTTTATCGTATTGAAACAATTTATTTTTTTAGACTATTTCTTTGACTATTTTTAATTATGCATTTTGGAGTTGGATATATTCAAACTCTTTAATTTTTGGACTACGGTCACTAAATCGTTGATTTTCTAATGTATTTTGAACTTATAACTTTTTGGATTGTATGCATAAAGTGCGATAGGGACAAACTGCATAAACCGCACCGCACCGCATTTCGCGGTGCGGTTTGGTGCGGTTTGAGGTATATGTGGTGCGGTTTGCGGTTTGGGAAAATGCTCAAACCGCACATGCGGTGCGGTTTGCGGTTTTGCCCCAAACCGCACCGCGAACACCCCTAGACGATATAATTTTCGGTGCTTCTGATGAATCTCTTTGTCAGGAGTTTGCTTCTCTCATGAAAAGTAAATACGAGATGAGTATGATGGGTGAGCTGACATTCTTTCTTGGTCTTCAAATCAAACAAACTTTTGAAGGGATTTTCATAAATCAAAGCAAATACATTCGTGACCTTCTAAAGAAGTTTAATTTTGAAAACTGCTCTCCCATGAAAACTCCCATGGCACCACCTCTTAAAATTCATACTGATCCAGTTGGTAAACCAGTTGATATCACCAATTATAGAGGAATGATTGGTTCCCTTCTTTATCTTACTGCTAGTAGACCAGATATTATGTATGCTACATGTCTATGTGTGCGTTATAAAGCCAATCCTAAGGAATCCCATTTGGCTGCTGTTAAACGCATCTTTTGGTACCTAAAAGGTACTATAAATCTGGGTCTTTGGTTTCCCAAAGACTCAAGTTTTGATCTAATTGGCTATTCAGATTCTGACTTTGCAGGATCGAAAGTAGACAGGAAGAGTACACTGGAAGCTGCCAATTGCTAGGTGGAAACTTGTTTAGCTGGTCAAGTAAGAAACAACATTCAGTCTCCACTTCTACTGCTGAAGCTGAATATATTGCAGCTTGAAGTTGTTGTGCTCAGATCTTATGGATGAAGAATCAACTACAAGACTATGATCAATTCTACTCCCAAGTCCCCATACTATGTGACAATTCAAGTGCAATAGCTATTTCCAACAACCCGGTGCTTCACTCCAGATCAAAGCACATCGATATCAGATATCATTTTATCAGATATCATATCTCTAAAGCTGATATTGAGTTGCACTTTATCCCTACAGATCTTCAGCTAGCAGATCTCTTTACCAAGCCTCTCGATGAAACAAGATTCAACTTCCTTATTGGATCTCTAGGTATGTTAAATCTTGAGTAAAAAAAATGCAAAGTATTTTTCCTATCTTTCGGTAGGAAAGCTTCCTACCGAACACCCCTTTTCGGCAAAAGAACCCCTTCTCTTTCGGTAAACCTAACCCCTGACGAAACACTCTCCTCTTTCGGTAAGCCTAACCCCTACCGAAACACTCTCCTCATCTCAGTAAGCCTCAAGCCTATCGAACATAGTCTTCCCACTTTTCGGTAAGCCTCAAGCCTACCGAACATAGTCTTCCCATTTTTTGGTAACCCACACTACTACCGAAACTCCTCCTATCTTCTTTGTCGAAGAGCCTTAATGCACCTTTCACTTTCGGCACCTCTGATCTTTGTCGAACCTCTACTACTTGCCGAATTTCCATGGGCAACAATGTTGCTTACGTGTTTGATCTTATCCACTATTGTGCCGAACTTCTTTCGGCACCTCTGACATCCTCCACTAACTTTGTGCCACGTGTCAAAAGGTGACTCGTGTGTCAGTGACACGACCCTTTGTACAGCCCACGACCCTGCCATAGCCGTTTTTCAGCCTTTCCACTTCCCCACGTTTTTCAAATCATTATTACATTTCAATTTGTTATTTAAGTTTCTTTAATATTCTTTTGAAATCCAGTTTTCCGCCCATGTGTATATATATATTCTCTTTCTTCATTTTCACTTTTCACCACCATCTTTCTCTTTGAACTCTTTCTCTCTAGAAAAACCTGCAATCTCTCTTTCAAACTCTCACGACTTCATCAATGGCTTCCTCCAAGTCTTCAAAATCCACCAAGAACACTCCCCTCTCTAGGGAATCTCTCGTGTTCCCTGCATGCAACCACCTTGCTCGTCTCACTGCTGACCTTGATCACCCGGAGTTCAATCAAGTGTCAACATTTCTACAAAAATCACCTCTTCGTCATGCTCTCACTACTTCTACCAAGATGAGCAAAATGCTCCTTGGTAACTTCTGGCTCACATGTTCCTACGATGAGAAAACCCATCAGGAATCCGCCTCTGTTCTTTCTGACTCTGAACATCCCGATCTTACATTCGGGGTTGAGGATGTCCGTTCAATCCTTGAACTCCCTGTGTTCAAGCCCTATGCTCCTTTACCTACGAATCATGAGCAAAAGGAGGTTATCGAGGCCCTTAATTACATTCATGATGGCAAGGGAAAAGGATCTGGTACTCTTCTTCGCAAAAACATGGGCGGAGTGTAGAACTTCTTCTTTTCTCACCTTATTTAGTACATCTCTCACAAGACCTCCGGATGGGATCAGTCTCCAGCACATGTAACTCATTTGGCCCATGCACTGATGTTCATTCGGCCTATTGACTTTGCTCAAGTAATTTTTGACTCCATCGTTACTGTGACTTCTCCATCTCACACTTCACATGTGGCTCTTCCACGTTTTCTATCTTTGATAATCAATAATAAGCTAAAGGCAATTCTTGATGTTGATGTTGCTCTTCCTGAGCCTACTGTTGTCTATGACTTGCAACCGAATCAAGTTGGGAAGCAAGTCCTAAACAAAGGCGCCAATACTACCAGCAAGCCATTAACGGCAGGTATGATTTCTTTTGCCACTTCTCCCAATCCGATTTGGGGTGCCCCAGTGGCTGTGGAAGCCGACAAGCGTCAACATACACTGGGACGTGACCATTCAGTGGCCCCTATTCACCCCACTTCTTCCCGAGAAAAATCAGCTGCCTCTAAAAAGAAACCAACAAAGGCTACCGGTGCCGGTGCACTTGCTTTTATGACACTGTCTCTGAAGCAGCCTTCAGAGACTACCCATGTCACTACCCCTTCTTCTCTAAAGCGGAGTGGCTCCAAATCCCCTCCTAAGTCTCTTTCTAAGAGGCTTAGAAAACATTTTTTGGCCGAACCTCACAATCCTTCTACCGATTCTCAACAATCGGCTGAAGTTGACATTCTCCCCTTTGGGACACAGGAATCTGCTAAGCCCAAGCCTACCTCCTCCACTCCCTCTCAACAGGTTTTGGTTTTACGAAAGGAGACCACTATTAAACCTTCACCAACATTTCAATTGTTGGATGAAGATGAGTTGGTTTCCTCTCCGGACCAACGGTCCTCTTCACCACATCACAGCCTATCACTCGGGTTCATACCTGATGTTTCTGCACAGCTCGATGAAGAAAAAACCTTCCCAGGGGTCAGTTCCAAGAGTAACAATAATTTTCTGGTCATGCTCTTTAATGACACCACCTATTTTGATTCCACCGAACAACACCCACCTTCTCCCAAGGAAAAAGGTTTGGCAACCCTCTCCACTGCGGAAAAATCCCTCTCCATTGCCGAATCATCTCCCTCACCTAAACCAATTCCCTCTCCCCGAATACCTTCCCCTACTAAACCTTCCCCTAAAAAGCCAACCCCTTCTCCCCAATCCACTCCCAAACACTCACCCCCACCCTCTACCTATTCCTCAATCGATTCACCACCTGACTTCCTGCATAAAAGACAACATCTTGCACCTCACCGCACCTTACCTCATCAACCACCATCCCCCACTGCCGAACGAGCGGGATCATCGACAACACCATATGTTCCCGACTCCTCTCAACCTCACCTTCCCATCCATCCACATGTACTTGCCGATATTCTTGACACTAATAGGCAGCACCGAATGCTTGGCACTCAATTTGCCAATTTACTAGAGGAGTATGAGCGGTTTCTTGCCTCCACCGGTCATCGTCTCACCCTTCTGGAAGAGGGTGCTATTCAGCACACCCAAATCACGGGTAATTTGGAGGCCAACTCTAAGTCTCTTATTACCATGATTGATCTTCTCAAAGAACAGAGTGGTGAGCTCCTCAAAGTTCAAACTGAGTTCTTAAATGCATGGACACTACGGAGCAGGATATTCAGACTCTGGCCAACCCTCTTGGTGATGCTTTGGATGCTGTTATTAAGCATTTGGAGCAGCTGATAAAGGGTCATACCGATCTTACCGTTTCAGTGGCCGCTCTCAAAGCTGCTTCTGATGCTCAGGATTAAGAGCTTGCTTCTCTTCGGCAACGGGCCACTAATCAGGATCAGATAAATGCTCAGCTTCTGGAGGCTCTTTCTAAGATCAATGCCAAGCTAGACAGTATGTTTACCTCTGTTTCTCAGTATTGTGCCAATTCTCTGGATCTTGATATCACCGATGCTTCTTTCGGTCCTGATGATCGTATATGTCTTCATCACATCGATCGCCGACTAGGCCCTGTGTCGGCCAAGGCTGGGCTTTCTTCTCCGGCACGCACTGAGGGGGAGAAACCATTAGAGGGGGAGAATATTACCCCTCACATCAATATTTCTAGTGCGCATAGAGAAGAACCCCAAAATCCTCCTTCTCAACAAATCATTCAGCAAGAAGGGCGTACGGTTGAGGGGGGAAACCGAAAGAAAAGGAAGCAGAAAAATCGTCAGATGCCGACACTGAAAAAGAAAGAGATCTTTCGGCATCTAACGAAATGAAAGAAAAAGAATCTTCGATAGTTGCCGAAGATAAAGGAACCGATGATGCTCCTGCTGCCGACATTATCGAAGGATAGGGAACCGACCATTCTTCAAAAGTGGTCAATGAGTCTAAAAAGGAGCCGAAGCCAAAGAAAGACAAGAGAAAACAAAAACTCACACCAAATGAAGAAGCTGACCAAGCCAAGCGTCTTAAAGATGCTCAGATTAATCAGTTCGCCGATGGTGGTGGGATAAAGCTTCCTCCTCCTCCTAAGACTGTTTCTTCAGATCTTGGGCTATCAGTGGAAGAGCTCAAGAAGGCTGAGCTAGCTCAAATGGTGCTCGATAAAGATAATGAGCTAGCTCAGAAATTGGCATAGGAAGAGGCTGAAAAGGCAAAGGTTTCAGCTGATGCGGTTGATGCTCAATCTCTAGAACTGAGTGCCTTGGAGGAGTCAGCCAAGAAAAATAAAGAAATCAAGGATATGTGCATCAAATGATATCATGATGCTCTCTCCAACCGAAGATCTTCTCTCAAAATTATTGATGTCAAAATTCTTAAACCTTCTAAAGAATGTGACACTACTCGGCTGATTATCATAAGGGGAGACCTATCAAGGTTCATTGAGAGACTTGATTCTCTCCTAAGGTATGGCATTACCGAATGGATGGAAATCATGGATTTCTTGGATAAGAGAAGAAATGCACTCAAAACCGAAGTGGAAAAATATGTTCAAGATCTCTAAAAGAAATTCGGCTCCTACTGAAGGCGTTACAATATTGTGCACACTCCTGCCGAAGAGAAGATAATTGCCAAACTCAGAGTCGACCTTCCTCCTACCTCCAAACCGAAGTCGAAGTCCTCCAAAAAGGAGTATGTGTTCTCTCAGATGGCCAAACAAGAAAAAGTTCCAAACGTTTCCAATCTTGACTTATCTTTACCGACTTTGGTGCCTCAACCTTCCACCATCGTCCTTCATGAGCCGATCCATGGAATCTTCTTCAATGATGGCTTCGGTCAGATCCGATTCTTCCGAGCACGTCAGATTCCTCTTGTCGATAATATCTTTCCAAATGGCATTCTTTAAATCTTCCTAATAAGCTCAATGGATTTCTACATAGCTGTCACCAATGAACTCAAAAGAAGAAATATCGATTCTCGCCTTCCTTTTAAATAGTTCTAGTTCTCTGTCTTTAATTTTGTTGTACTTATCTTCTATTTTTGACTTGTATTGTAATCTTCTCACAAGATTAATACAATCTGCAATTTTAGTTTGAAGTAAATATCTTGTAGGGGATCTCATACATGTAAATGTCGGATACATTAAAAATCCAAAAAGAAACAAAAAGAGCGGTCTATGTGAAAAAGAACCCAAAAGAGTAAGAACAGGGTCAAAATGTATTATTCATGTTTATATTTGTTACCTAAGTAGGGGATCTCATCATCAAATAGGGGGAGATTGTTGGGTCATCTAAGATTTGAAGATGACCTCCTCTTTTTGGCTTGTAATTGTATATCTGTAAAATGTTGTACACTTTCATACTTAGGAGACTTTATGGTTCTTTGTAATAGATTAGTTGTTCTTTAAAAGATCGGTGAATCAAAGACCAACCGAATTCAACATGAAGCAAGTCTACTGATGCGGATCAAGATGAACTTCAAAAGAACTGAGCTACCACTGTCGAAGATAAGCAACATCTTTGGCAGACCTTTCTTCTGCCGATCCTTCTCTGCTTCGGCAGAGAACATCCCTGCCGATCCTCTTCTATCAGCATCCTTCTGCCGATCCTTCAGCAGAGGCTCTTCCTGCCGATTGTTTTTCATTCGGCAATACACCTTTATGGCAAATCCTCATGATTTGACCATACTTCATCATTCCCAATGTTCTTCTGACAAAAGGAATGGAAACTTGTATTGCACAGAGGATATTCACTTGAGTTCTGATCTGATTGAGACTTTCTTCTTAAAAGATCTCAAAAAGATTTGTACTAGGAATATTTTATTAGAATATTGTCTTATCATAGTACAAAAGTTACCTTTTGTATTTTGATAGGTCACTTCAAATATCTTATAATTTATTGAAAATGTCTCAACTACCCATCCAATAAATGACAAGTGTCCTTTGCATTTAGTGCATGAGGTAGTATATGAAGGGTGAAGACCTCTCCATGCAACTCACGTTTTCAGCTCAAGCAATCTTAGTGCATTCAAACAAGTTGTTAGTTTTCTCTCCTTTCATAGTTTTTTGTCTTTGTGCTCTTTAAAGTTGTGTTCTCAAAGTTTTCTAAGTGTTAGATTATGAGGATAGTTTTTACTATTTTTTCCCGCAACAATCTTTGTAAACTAAGTGTAATTCTTGATATTTATTATCTATAAAGAATTAAAATTAAGTGAAAAATTTTGTGTATTGTATTCAACCACCCCCCTTCTACAATACTTGTTTTACTTACTTGGGACTAACAAGTGGTATCAGAGCGGTTGGTTTAATCTAATAAACCAGATCTGCAATGGCAACATTGTCCAATGCAAAAGTTTATTCTTCTTCCCAAAGCTCTTTTTCTATTGACAATGGCTCCATAGCCAAACCTCTAAGATTCAACCCAAACAACTTTTCCCTATGGAAAAGTCGAATGATGTTGTTTCTAGAGGGTGTTGACACTCGCTTTCTTACTGTTTTCGTAATGGTCCTCTCATCCCTAAAGTTTGGGACAAATTTGTAAAAAACCCCAAGGATAAGGAAAAAGAAAAAGACAAAGATATTGTGTATCAAGATTCCGATGACTCTTCTGACGAGGAAAGAACTTCTGCAACTGGGCGATATATTGTCAAAAATCCCAAAGAATACACTGAGGAAGACAAGCGCCTTATAGGCCTTGACTCTAGAGTTCGAGCAATCATTGCTCTTTCCCTTTCCCTTCCCTTCCCGATGAGTTCGAGCAATCATTGCTCAATCATTATCTATAAAGAATTAAAATTAAGTGAAAATTTTTGTGTATTGTATTCAACCCCCCCCCCCTTCTACAATACTTGTTTTACTTACTTGGGACTAACAATATATTAGTCTAATATACATTCAAAGCCTAAAATTAATCCAACTAGGACAAGACCCAAATTAATTCAACTAGGTTGATCGATACGTCTCGATAAGAACGAGTGCACGAGTACATGGAAACAACTAGATCGACGGTGTTGTTTTCATTGCATAAATGAACATATGAAGTACGTTTCAAACTAGAAGTTGGAACCATAAATTTATGTTTTCATTGCATTGATGTTGTTAGAAGCTTGTTTTTTATTGCGTAAAGAAATCTCTTACGTTTCTTGTAGGTTGTAACTTTGTATTTTCTTTATCTTATTTCTTATATATAGAAGCAATGGAAATACTCCTTTGTCTCCAAAAATCGAAGATAATGATGAACTAAACACGTCTAAGAAAATGGGAGGTAGAACCTCGAACGTTTGGGATCACTTTTCAAAAAAGGACTCTAGATGTGTTCGTAATTATTGTGGAAAAGACTATGTTTATTATAGTAAGAGACAAGTTCTTTGCACTATCAATGATAATGAGGTGTCATTTAATAAAGAGAAATGTCGAAAAGTCGTGGATAGGTTTGTGGTTAAGGATGAACAACCATTTAGTGTTGTAGAGGGTGAAGAATTTAGAGAACTTGTTAAAGAGCCTAAGTTTGGTGTCCCTATTATAATGACTGTTGCTAGAGATATTTATCAGTTGTTTTGCGATGGGAGGATTAAATTGATGGATGATTTGAATCGGATGCTATCATTCAAACTTTTGAAGTTTAATTCTAAGACTTAAGGATTTTAATATATGTTTGGATGATTGTAATAACTAATAACTTTGTTTGGTATATTTCAATATTATATATCGTATTTCATTCGCCGACTTTATGTATGTTACCAACCTGCCAACCCAACCCAATCCGTCCTAACCCGAAAGGGTAGGGTTGGGTTGGTTTGGGTGATACCTTGGAATAAGTTGGGTTGGGTTGAGATTTTCCAAACCGCCATAATTGGATTGGATTGTAAAAAACTCAAAAACCGCCCAACATAACCCGCGTACACCCTGTTGATCCAAACTCTCTAAGTGATTTGATAAAGACCCTCCTCTATACTTAGTGAAAATTACGTTTATTAATATGTATTAGTGTTTCATCATCAGCGATCAGACTGAGTTTGTTCAGTTATCACTGATGATCTTTCCTGTAAACATTCATATGTATTAGTGTTTCACCATCAGAGCTTATATACTGAGTATGTTCAGTATCGCTGATAGTTTCTGCTGTAAACAGTTAAATGTAATCTCTAAAGACAAGTTTCGCGTCAACAGATGTTCATAGCTGAATCGAAGACGAAGCTGCTGAACAAAGACAAGTCTACTAGTGACCTAATGCGGATATCAGTGAAGCAAAGACAACTCTACTCATACCTGAAGAAACCTGAGGAAAAGCTTCAGCGATAGCTGAACTTCTTTGTATCTCTGAAGGAAGAGATATTCAGCGATCGATGATCACTTAGCTTATGCCTCAAGTCTCTTTTGTCTTTCCCTTGCACAACCAGTACGATGTGTCAGAATGGACATACCTTTGCCACAATTCGTACAACAACTCTGTCAAACTACATTGTTCATGATACGGCCGAAAGCATGTCTCCCAAAGTCAGACCCTCTCTGCCAATCAATGAAGGATACGTGTAAAGTGCCCTGTCATGCATTTAATGCATAGGGTATAAATAGAAAGATCTCCTATCCATCTGAAGTGTGCGCCTCTAGCCTTCATCTTTCTAAAAATATAGAAACCTGTATTTTCTATACTCTCTAATCTCCCATTCTCTATATTCTTGTGCAACCATCTTAGTGTTTTCTTAAGTTTGTTTAGATTGAGTTTTACTTAATCTTATTTCGCAACAGACTTGTAAATTGTTTTGATTTATCAATAAACAATTTATTAAACTTTAAATTCCGTGTTTATATTCAACCCCCCCTTCTACAAACTTGTTAAGCACCTACGGGACCAACAAGTGGTATCAGAGCAGACTGTTTAATATAATAGACAAGATCTTGCTTTATTCTCTTCTTTACTATTCTAAAATGGCACTTAACACAAACACAAACTACTATGATAATGGTTCACTCTCTAAACCTCCTCGATTTAGCAGAGATAACTTTGTTGTCTGGAAGAATCAAATGATGCTATTTCTAGAAGGTGTAGACCCTACTATACCTGATTATGTAGCACATGGACCTTATGAACCTTTCACTATCATAAGTGTCGTTCCCGCCACTGCCACCACTCCTGCTGTCCCTGAACGATATGCTGTCAAGGAAATAAGACAGTGGAGTGATGAAGACAAAAAGAAAGTAGGTCTAGTTGCAAAGGCAAAAACCATAATCTCTATGGCTCTGCCTGATAAAGCTTTCCATTACATCATGCATCTTAAAGCTTCTAAAGAAATGTGGGAAACCATATTTGTTCAATATGAAGGTACCACTGAAATCCAAGAAACTCGAAAGATTAACTTGGTAAGACAGTATGAAAGTTTTATCGCTGGTAAGAACGAATCCCTTTCTGATGTTCATCAGCGGTTTAACTGCTTAATCATTGATCTAATAACCGTTGGTAGGACCTATTCTAATTTTGAGGCCTTGACTAAATTTTTAGAATGTCTACTTGAAAGTTAGGACAGTTATTCAACATGTCTTAAGCTGACGAAAGATTTAAATTCTCTTTCTCTTAGCACCTTGTATGGAATATTGCTCAACTATGAGCAATCAAATCTCCTGAAGAAAAATCTTGTAAAAGATTCTAAAGACTCCAAAAGCACTCCTGTTGCTTTAGTCACTTCAGAGATAATTCCATCTCAGTGATCTACTCTTACTATCACTGAGTTAGATTCTGAATCTGAGGAACTATCAGACACTGATCTTTCAGAGTTTGATGAGTCCTTAGCACTCTTGACAAACTCTTTTAAGAGATTTGCAAGAAAGAGCAATTTCCGAAGAAATAAGCCTCTATGTCTCACTGACAAGCCAAAATCAACCCCTGTTGATAAGGCTACTGCTACTTGCTTTAACTACGAAAAGATTGGACACTTTGCAAGTGAGTGCAGTTCGAAGAAAGTCTTCAAACCTTCTACCTCAAGAAAATCCAGCGATGACAAATACCTTAAACTGAAAGAAAAATATCAAAGGTTGAAAAACTATAAGCGAAAAGGTAAAGGTCTCATCGCTGAAGAACATGACTGGGCTGAATCAGAAGAATCAAGTTTTGATGAAGAAGAAGTCGCTAATCTCTGTCTCATGGCCGATATTAAAGAAGAAGTAGAAGAATCTCCAGAAACTTCCATGAGCTATATATCATCTTAGGGATCAAAGGGCATCTGGTATCTCGATAGTGGCTGCTCTCGACATATGACAGGACAAAAAAACATGCTCACTGAATACAAGGAAGAGAAAGGTCCCTCTGTGACCTTTGGTGGAAATGGAAAAGGATATACCCGAGGGTTTGGTGTCCTCAGTAATGGGACAAATACCTTCAGAAGAGTCGCTTACGTAGATGGACTGAAGCACAATCTTTTGAGCATCAGTCAGCTATGTGACAAAGACTATGAAGTTCTCTTTACCAAGAAAGCATGTTCAGTGGTAAATAAGAAAGGGAAACTTGCTCTCAGTGGTTATCGTAAAGAAAATGTCTATCTAATAGATATGTACTCTACTACCACTGAAAACACATGTTTTCTTTCTAAAGCCTCTTCTGATGTCAACTGGCTATGGCACAAAAGGCTCTCTCATCTAAACTTCAAAACCCTGAATTCTCTCTCATCTAAGGAACTGGTTTCTGGTCTTCCTCAGCACTCATATGCTAAAGAATCTCTCTGCTCAGCATGTGAAAAAGGAAAACAGACAAAAGCTAGTTTCAAAACTAAACAAGTTTCCTCAATGACAAGTCTTCTTCAACTCTTGCATATGGATTTATTTGGCCCTGTCAACATACAATCTATAGCTGGAAAGAAATATACACTTGTCATTGTAGATGAATACTCTCGCTACACCTGGGTTATCTTTCTTCGCTGCAAAAGTGATAATCCAGAAGAACTAATATCTTTTGTTAAAAAGATGGAAGTGCTGAATAATCTTACTGTTCGTTCAATAAG
Source organism: Arctium minus (assembly GCA_954870635.1). NCBI lineage: Eukaryota > Viridiplantae > Streptophyta > Magnoliopsida > Asterales > Asteraceae > Arctium > Arctium minus. The sequence continues at coordinate 67,098,574 of OX941092.1, read as the reverse complement.
AAGTGATCATGGAACTGAATTCAAAAACAATTCTCTGAACAAATTCTTTGAGAACAAGGGAATTTCTCACAACTTTTCTTCAGTAAGAACACCTCAGCAAAACGGAGTCACTGAAAGAAGAAATAGAACGATCATTGAAGTTGCTAGATTAATGCTCAGTGATTCTCATCTCCCTACTCAATTTTGGGCTGAAGCTGTGAATACTGCATACTTCACTCAAAACAGATCGTTGATAGTAAAGCGATTTGGAAAGACAGCTTATGAATTATTTCATGGAAGAAAACCCTCTATCAGTTTTCATCATATCTTTGTTTGTCAGTACTTTATCTTAAACAACAAAGATCTACTTGGAAAGTTCGATCCAAAAGCTGATGACGGAATATTCCTTGGATATTCTTCAATCTCCAAAGCCTACAGAGTCTTCAACAAGAGAAGACAAACTGTGGAAGAAACAATTCATGTCACCTTTGATGAAACTCGCTCAGCGAATTCTAAACCAATTGCTGACAATGAAGAGCTAAATGCTTGGATGTTTTCTCATTACAGAGAAACAGAACCCTTCTTCTCAAACCATCAGCATACAGATCCTCAAGTTGTTGATGATGATCCAAACATCATACCTCCTATCGCTGAATCCACCTAATAGGTTTCAGCTGAGCCTCTAAACACACTCTCTCCATCAGATCTTCATTTGTCTAAAAACCTCTCTGAAAACCTTGGTCTATCTGGCACTCAACAATTAATAGTTGATGAACCTCAGGCTTCTTCATCACTGAACATTCCTATTGTTGATCCAACTCCTGAAATGAGCGATCATGCTCCTGCTCAGCGATGGACCAAAGATCACCCCATAGATCAAATTCTTGGTGATCCCGATGCAGGTATTCAGACTCGATGAAGTTCAGGTAATATCTGAACTGGGTCAGCGCTATGCAAGAAGAGCAGACTGAGTTTACTCGTAACAAAGTTTGGAATCTCGTTCCTAGACCATCTGATAAAACAGTTATAGGCACCAAATGGGTGTTTAGAAACAAGTTGGATGAACATGGAACTGTAACCCGTAACAAGGCTAGACTTGTTGCTCAGGGATACAGACAAGAGGAAGGCATAGACTATGATGAAACCTTTTCCCCTATGGCTAGGCTCGAAGCAATTCGACTTTTCTTAGCTTATGCAGTTTACAAAGACTTCATTGTATATCAAATGGATGTAAAATCAGCATTCCTAAATGGAAAGTTGAATGAAGAAGTCTATGTAGAACAACCTCCAGGGTTCTATGACCCTAAGCATCCAAATTATGTTTATCAATTGGATAAGGCTCTCTATGGTCTAAAACAAGTCCTTCGTGCTTGGTATGACACTCTCTCATCTTTTCTTATCTCTGAAAATTTTGAACGTGGTAAGATCGATAACACCTTATTTTTCAGAAAGATAAAAGGTCATATTATTCTTGTGCAAATATATGTCGATGACATAATATTGGTTCTACTAACCCATCTATATGTACTCGCTTCGCTGAAAGAATGAAGAAAGAATACAAGATGAGTATGATGGGCAAACTAACTTACTTTCTTGGTCTTCAGATTAAACAATCTGAAAAAGGTACTTTTATCAGTCAAGGTAAGTATGTTAAAGATATGCTGAAAAAGTTTGATCTAACTCAAACTTCAACGATGAAAACTCCTCTGACACTAAACAAGGATCCATCTGGAAAACCTGTAAATGTCACTGCCTATATAAAAATGATAGGCTCCCTGCTGTATGTTACAGTGAGTTGATCTGACATCATGTACTCTACCTGTTTATGTGCACACTATCAATCTGAACCCAAGGAATCCCATATGATCGTTGTCAAGCAAATCTTCAGATATCTGAAAGGAACTCCTAACCTCGGTCTTTGGTACCCCAAAGACTCAGGGTTCGATCTAATTGGATATTCAGATAGTGATTTTTCAGGGTGTAAAATAGATATAAAGAGCCCTACTGGTGGATGTCAACTCCTAGGAAGAAAGCTGGTAAGCTGGACAAGCAAAAAGCAAAATTCAGTGTCCACTTCCACAACTGAAGCTGAATACGTAGCTGTTGGAAGTTGTTGTGCTCAAGTCTTATGGTTGAGAAATCAAATATTAGACTATGACCTTCAGCTATCAAAAATTCCAATCTATTGCGACAGCACTAGTGCTATCGCTATAGCAAATAATCCAGTGCTACATTCAAAGACAAAACACATAGAGATCATATATCATTTTATCAGAGATCATGTGATGAATGGTGATATTGAACTTCACTTTATCCCTACTGACTATCAGCTAGCTGATTTATTCACCAAACCTCTTGATGAGACAAGGTTCAACTTTCTCATCAGTGAGCTTGGAATGTTGAATCTTGAAGAATGACTCTTCATCTTTCACGCATTATGTCAGTGATTCTAAGTTCCTCTTTTATCACTTAATCTCTGAACAAATCTCTGCCTCTTAGGTATGTTCTCTCATTCTCAATCACTGAATATTCATTCAGCAAGACATTTTTCAAAAATCAAAATTTAATCACTGTTTGTTCTTCAAATGATTAAAAGCTTTTTGATAAACAAAATCTATCACTGACTTTTCTCATCAGTAATCCTTTTGAAAAGAAAAACCAATCTCTGAATTTTATCAGAGATTCTTTCAAAAAGAAAACATATCTCTGACTTTTCTTCAGAGATAATTTCAAAAATGACAAATGAAACGTTTTTTCTCTCTCATATGACGTCATTTGAACCGACAATCCACGACATGACTTTTTCTCTGACACGTTCGTTTGTTGCCCTTCTATCCAATCAACTTCGTAGGACGTGTCCATGTCATGATGAGCATTTGTTTTCCCGCCTCACTCATTCTTTTTCTCATATAAAAAGAATGCCTTTTTCATTCTTATCTTTTTACGCTTTCTGAAAACCTTCTCAAGCAAGAAAAACTCTCAAGGCATTCAAGCAAACAAAAACTCATTCATATCCTTGGATCTTCATCTTCTCCAGATCAACAGGTTTTTGTTTCACATCTTCTTATCTTATTTTTAAAATCCTTCATATTTCTTTATAATGGATTTTTCAAAAACATTAAAATCATTTTTTTGATTTTATCTTGTTTAAAAACTTTTGGTTTTCTTCATGTTCTTTATTCTTCACAAAGAACATTGCTTTAATCTGAAAATAACTTGGTTTTTCTATGTTTCTTTCTAAATACAGAAACTGGTAAAAACTTTATTTATTTTTGGACTCTCAACCTTTCCTTCTCTTCTATTCTCCTTTCTATATTCAGAAATGGCCCAAGCTACGCTCATTGCCTCCAAAAATGTCAAATTCGCTATCACTGAATCTGAGGTCCCAAAGAACAACCATCTTGCAAGGTTGGACATTGAAGCTGCCAAATACCCACACCTGGTGGATGCAGCTGCATTTTTGAAGCAGTCCTGCTTGGCATACGCTCTAAACGTGGATCCCAAACCATCCAAGACTCTTCTCCAACAGTTCTGGTTCACCGCTGATGAAACCACCATCACCAACAAGAAGGGTGATGTGGTTCCCGCTATATCCTTCTCAACTGAACTACGATCAGGCATGCTCACTGCCTATGGCCTCAGAAAGGCACTTCGCCTCCCTGAGAAGACGAAACATGGTTTCGATGCCCTCCCTACTGACGCTGAACTCATCCAATTCTTGGATAACATGGAGTACTGCTGGGATAACAAGCCCCGTTCCACCATTCCAAACAAGCGTCTGACAAAGATTCAAAAGGAAAACATGCCTTCGCAACTCAACTACATCTTCTCACACATCATTCAAAGCATGAGTGGAAAGATTGGCTCACTAGATCAGGCTAGCAAAGTTCAGCTCCAGATGGGCTATTCAGTCATTGCTGGCAAGCACTTCGACTACACTGGCGCTATCTTTGACGATCTCAAGTAAAAGATAGAGAAGACAGAGAGGGATCCCAAGATCCCTTATGTACGCTTTATATGTGCGTACCTAAAGTTTCTATACGCTGACAAGTACCAAACATCTCAAGATGGTACTTTTTCAAAGGTTGGTCAACGATCACTTGAGGTCAAGCCGGTCGCAAATGAGGTAAGTCTCTCAACTCTACGAACTCGTCTCTCTCTCCATTCTTCACCTTCAACGGCCACGCAGGAGGTTCCTTCTCCTGCTATCACTACCGCTACCACCGCTCAAAAACGACCATCAACTAGTCTTCATGGTCCTTCTAAAAAGGCCAAAAAGACTAAGGAAACTATTCCTAGTGGTTCAATGCCTGATGTAGTTTCTCAACAAACTACTTTGGATGCTTTTGTGGGTATCTCCTCCACAACTTCAGTAGCCATCACATCAATCATGCCAGCGATTACCATCGCCGCCACATCAACAGTGACGCCACCCATCACCTCAGTTCTTCAACAAACACCTGAGGTAATTTCCACTATCCAAACTTCTTCTATACCCATTACTCATCCTTCTATTTCTTTGGTCTCTAACCCTACATCTCTTTCACAGCAACCTCATGTTGCACACCTAGGACCTGAAAGTCAAAATTTTGAAGGAGATTTACACTTCTTCAACATGTTTGATAACTCTGGTACTCCTATAACCCTAAACATAACTCCCATCTCACCATCCAAGCCTGAGCATCGTTGTGCTCATCTGCTAACTTTACTTGCAGGTCCTACTTTGGCTACTGTTGACGCTCACGTCAACACCCTTGCTGAGAAGGTGGAGTCTCTCACCATCTCGGTCAACGAATCCACTAGCGCTGTCAATCTTGCTGGTGCTGAGCTAAAGAAATTGACTGATGCCTCCTCCTCCAAAGCTGATTCTTCTCAGTTATCAACTGTTCAGAAGGACATCATCACGATCAAAGAAGACCTTGTCAGGACTTAGCAACAGGTCACTCTTATTCATAAAATGCAGAACACCCTCAGAGATGACTTTAGGGATCTCTCTCTCAAGGTTGATTCCTGCACCTCCATGCTTCAGCAAGTACTTCTAAAGCTGATTGAACCAGCTTTAATGCCCACGCCTTCATTTACAGAGAATGATCGCACCTCTCTGAACATAGCCATTGAATTTATTCATCAGGCTACTTCAGACATTCCTATCATCAAGGGTCGTCTTAAGCATTTGGAGGCTAAAGTCTGGTCCCTGGCACCTGCAAAAGATACTCCTTCAACCACTGAACTCCCCCAATCTGATAATGACAAAGAGGGGGAGAAAGATCTGAACGAAGAAGAAAATGAGGAAGCTGCTGCTGATGTCCAGATGGAAGAACCTCCCTCTCATGTTGAGGGGGAGAAGGTTGCTGACAAAACTCCTTCCTCTGCTTCTCTCGCTCAAATTCTTCATGAAGAAGAAGATGAAGAAGATGATGAAGAACTCGATCTTCAAGATCAAGGGAAAGAGCAACAAGCTGACGACGAAGACGATGATGAAGAGGACCAATCTCTTTGCTTCTCAGTAGCAAACATCTCTTCAGCGACAACTTCGAAAGAAGTTGTCACAGCAGGGGGAGAAGTGGAACTTCTTCAAGTGCTCCTTCCCAAGGCTAGCATAAGGGTATAGCTGCCGAGGGAAACCTGAACATAGTTTCACAATCTGAGAGGGAGCATCCTTCTCAGGTATGTCTTTCTACTGTACCCATATCCTTCTATACCTCTCCCACCCCTGTTTCTTTCTAAGCCTTTATCTTTCTCCTTCCTAAAAATAATCACTAACTCTTGTTTCACTTCTTGACCAGACAGTTCTCTCCCCTGCTTAAGGGAACTGAACTACAAATAATCCCAGCTTCCAAAGCTGAAGAACAAATAATCCTAATCTCATTCAGTGAGATTGATGGACAAGAAGAAGAAGAAGAAGAAGAAGAAGCCCTGCTCCATCCAGGAAGGCCCTCCAGACCAGCTCATTGGTCAGAGGAAGAACTGAACAGAAGAACAGAGATAATCTCTCATCTGGAGAGTCAACGGCTGAAGATACCTCTTCAAAATCCATCTACAGAGCTTGATTTCCTGACTGAAGCTGAAATTGAAAAATCTGTCAGAGCTGAGAAACTGATTGCTGAATGTGTAAACATAAAGTCGACTATCGCTCCGACCCATTGAAGACAACAGTCGTTGTCATCTCTGGAAGAAAGAAGAAGGATCGAATTTCTGTCACCATGGAGGTAATCAGAGAGGATGCAAGCTCAAAGGCTATGTTCGTTTCGAAGCTTGAAAGTTTTGGCTACATGGAATGGCTAGAGTTCAAATACGCACTGAAGAAAACCAAGTCAACCTACAGAGGCTATGTCGAAGGCATCCTAGAATCCCTCATCAACAGAGTCTCTACAGTCTTAAACGTGCCATCTGCTCTTCCTTCTAAGGGAATGCAAATCAAAAGGAAGTATGCTTCTTCCTCCTCTGAAAACATCGTTGCCATAAAAAACGACACCTCCATCAAATTCTCAAAGGAAGCATTATTTGGTCCTTCGCCTGATCTCTTAGTTCTAGATCTATCCCTGCCTGCTGGTGAACCATATATTCCAGGGCAAGTACTTAATGATCTACATGGAATCTTCTTCAGAGATGATGAAGGGGTACTCAGATTTCAAAAAGTCTCTGAGATTCCTATCTGCCCCCTGAGTCATCTCAAATATCTTTTGTGTCCATGGTGCGACTTCTCTACATCAGCTGAACCAATCAAGACAATCATTCGTCAAGAATCAGCAGATCGAAGGCAAAGAGAAGAAGTAGTACCTGACTATATGATAAAGGTTCTAAAATCATATCTAGATAGCTAATAGATTAAATTTCCATAATTCTTGTAATCTATTAGTTAGACGTACAGTAGTTAGTCCTTCACGTGTACTTTATATTTTCATATCTTGTAATTATTTCCTTGAATTAATGAAAATTTCAGTGAAGTACTTAACCCTGTCAGTACTGTAAAAGATCCCTCAAAATAGTAATTGGGACATGCATGTTATGAGTCCTGATTATTCCACATTTTGAATTATAAAGTAATTTTCTTCAGTTACTTTGTCATTATCAAATAGGGGGAGATTGTTGATCCAAACTCTCTCCGTGATTTGATAAAGACCCTCCCCTATACTTAGTGAAAATTACGTTTATTAATATGTATTAGTGTTTCATCATCAGCGATCAGACTGAGTTTGTTCAGTTATCACTGATGATCTTTCCTGTAAACATTCATATGTATTAGTGTTTCACCATCAGAGCTTATATACTGAGTATGTTCAGTATCGCTGATAGTTTCTGCTGTAAACAGTTAAACGTAATCTCTAAAGACAAGTTTCACGTCAACAGATGTTCATAGCTGAATCGAAGACGAAGTTGCTGAACAAAGACAAGTCTACTAGTGACCTAATGCGGATATCAGTGAAGCAAAGACGACTCTACTCGTACGCGAAGAAACCTGAGGAAAATATTCAGCAATAGCTGAACTTCTTTGTATCTCTGAAGGAAGAGATATTCAGCGATCGATGATCACTTAGCTTATGCCTCAGGTATCTTTTGTCTTTCCCTTGCACAACCAGTACGATGTGTCAGAACGGACATACCTCTGCCACAATTCGTACAACAACTCTGTCAAACTACATTGTTCATGATATGGCCGAAAGCATGTCTCCCAAAGTCAGACCCTCTCTGCCAATCAATGAAGGACACGTGTAAAGTGCCCTGCCATGTATTTAATGCATAGGGTATAAATAGAAAGATCTCCTCTCCATCTGAAGTGTGTGCCTCTAGCCTTCATCTTTCTAAAAATATAGAAACCTTTGTTTTCTATACTCTCTAATCTCCCATCTCTATATTCTTGTGCAACCATCTTAGTGTTTTCTTAAGTTTGTTTAGATTGAGTTTTACTTAATCTTATTTTGCAACAGACTTGTAAATTGTGTTTGATTTATCAATAAACAATTTATTAAACTTTAAATTTCGTGTTTGTATTCAACCCCCCCTTCTACAAACTTGTTAAGCACCTACAGGACCAACACACCCCTACTTAACGGTACCATTAAAAGGTAAATGTCTGATTTGCTCAGATGCAAAGGTTGTTTGGCAAAAAAAAAACTAAAGCATTTGAATGATAAATATCTCTTAATTGCTCCTGGCCCAAGGCAAACCCAATACGCTTCAGAGGCCTAATATTCCACCCTTGCCCTCACCTCTCTTCTTCCTCTTGGCTCTTCATTCCTCTCGGCCTCTTCATTCCTTATTGCACCACCTGCTTCAATAATGGAGCATTCTTTTTCTGTGTGGAGACAACTTGTAAATGAATGGAGCTCCATCTTAAAGTTGTTTGTTTAATTCAATAATGGAGTAGGAGCGACTATATATCAGTTTTATTGCCCTTTGATTTGCTTTATGTATTATGTTCCCGAACCTTTGAAATTAGGGTAAAGAGAACGGTTTATATACTATGTTCACGAACTTCTAAAATTAGGGTAAGGAAATTAGAGTAAATAGATTATTTATCAGTTTTATTGCCCTCTGATGATCGAAACCGTCATCTACCAAGTCTAAGAAGGATCAGATGCAACTTTTTTCCAATTTGAATGCTACAAAAGACATAATGCAGGTTTCCTAGTTGGGGCACTCAAAAGAAGAAAGTTCTACCTTGTTTAGAGCATCTCCAACCATAGCACTATAAATAATACCAAAAACACTAAATTTGGTGGGCCCATCAACACACACAAAAAAACACTCATCTCTAACCACACTCTAAAAAAACAACAAATTTGAAAATAACATATTTTATTTACTATTCATTATTTTTAATGACAATAATTTAATTTGTAAATACATATTATAATAATAAATAATCAGTAATTAATTTATTTTAAATGAAGACTTACTAAAATAAAAACGATAAATTTTTAATTAATATTTCATTTAAATAAAATTGCATTAATTCAAATAACACAAATTAAAAACATAACTAAATAATACTAATTCTCTGAGTTAGAATATTCGTCCCACAAATGATCAATTAATGCATCTCGAAGTTCAAAGTGAGCGTCATTATCTTTGATCTTTTTATGTTGAGCAAGAAATTGTTCAAGTCCACCATTGTTATCGTTCACCCTCTCAACTCCTACATCTGGCACCTCATGTCGTTCTTCAATCGGTGCATTAATATCATGTTCATCTTCAATGATCATATTATGCATAATGATGCATGAAGTCATTATATCATGCAATATTTCCTTCCTCCATTACCGTGCAGATCCTGCTACTATTGCAATACGCCAAATGCACGTTCCACGTCTTTTCTACATGCTTCTTGTTTCATTGCAAAATATTTTTTAGGGCCACGTGGATCATGAATAGATTGAACAAGAGTGGCCCATTTTGAATATATATCATCAGCTAAATAATAGCCTATATTATACGATTTTCCTTTGATGATATAATTAGCAAGAGGAGCAGTACCTGCTGTAAGATTTGCGAAAAGATGGGACGATTCCAACACATTAATGTCATTGTTGGACCCTAGTAAACCAAAAAAATGCATGTCATATCCAAAGATCATAGTCAACTACAACTTCTAGAATAATACTTGGAGATCTACTACGACCGGAATATTGTCCTCCCCAACCCGTTGGACAATTCTTCCATTTCAAATGCATACAATCTAGACTACCTAACATTCCTGGAAAACCTCGTTGTTCTCCAATTTGGAGTAGTCGTGCCACATCATTAGCATTGGGTGTTCGCAGATAGCGCTCTCCAAACACCTCCACGATAGCACGACAAAATCTCTTCAAAGCTTCAAAAATCGTGGATTCGTCTATTTTAATGTACTCGTCTGTAGAATCTGCAGAAACATCATATGCCAACATTCAAAATACAGCAGTTACTTTATGAAAACCGGATAATCCAAGTTTGCCGCATCCATCCCTTCATTGGACAAAATAGTTGTCATGACTTTGGATAGAATCTAAAATACGAAAGAATAAAGTACTACCTATTCGGAATCGTCGATGAAACATCAACTTAGGAAATCGAGGATTTTCAGAAAAATAATCATTGAAGACATTGCGATCAGCATTTTCCCGATCATCATTGATAACTATATGACAAGGAATCGAACCTCGATGAGATACTTGGTTGTTTTGAAAATAATTTTGAATATAGTTATCCATTTCAGACGCTAGGTTGAATGCCTCGCTCATTAATTCAACATTAGTATTATTAAAAGCCTTATCGTCTGAAGACGAATTATCAGCCATTTGTGGGTAAAAGATGGAGTGGTATTGTCTAATCGGTGAGTCAAGTTTTATAGTGGAAGAGATGTAGGGGTGTTGTCTAATCCGTCTGATAATATTATGCTTTATGTTTCATCAGAGATGCTTTATGCTTTATCAGAGATGCTTTATGCTTTATCAGAGAGGTGGAAGAGATGGAGGGGTGTTGTCTAATCCGTCTGAGAATATTATGCTTTATGCTTTATCAAAGATGCTTTATGCTTTATCAGAGAGGTGGAAGAGATGGAGGGGTATTGTCTAATATGTCTGAGAATATTATGCTTTATGCTTCAGAGAGGTGGAAGAGATGGAGGGGTGTTGTCTAATCTTTCTGAGAATATTATGCTTTATGCTTTATCATAGATGCTTTATGCTTTATCAGAGAGGTGGAAGAAATGGAGGGGTATTGTCTAATCTTTCTGAGAATATTATGCTTTATGCTTTATCAGAGAGGTGGAAGAGATGGATGGGTATTGTCTAAACTATCATTATGTTTTATGTTTATCAGAGAGGTGGAAGAGATGGAGGGTGTTGTCTAATCTGTCTGATATTGTATTTGGAATGAAATGAAATTTTGTATATAAATAATGGGTGATTCAAAAAACCAAATCACACAAATATCATCTTTAAAATGTCTTCATCAGTCCGAACTTCAACCTACAAAGATAACGAATATATACAATTATGTCGTTGTTATCTTGATGTGTCTCAAAATCCAATAATAAGTATAAACCAAACAAAAGATAAGTTTTGGACAAGAATAAAAATTGAATTACATTCATCTGAGCCATTTGCAACCAATCCTGGAAACACGCATGTCTTGCATTATGAAAACTACCAAAGAATTACGAGGATGTATCAATCAAGTTCAAAACAGAAATCCAAGTGGTGCTTCTGAACAAGATATCGTAAGTATTTATTGTTTTAGTTGATTATTATTTTATTAATTTATGTTAAATGAAAAACTAAAAATAACAACAATAGAATGAAGAGAATGAACTGGTAATTCTCATTAATCAAAATCCCTTTAAATAGGGATGAGATACAAGTAGATAACTACGAGAGATATCAATTCTAATCTATCTCTAATATGTTTATCTCTATCTCTATCGTCACATCACTAGACGATGGCACACTTATTCTACAACACTCCCCCTTGTACCGAGTTAAAGGAGTGATGATGCACAATTGTTGCCTCGTTAAAACCTTATGCCAAAATAAAAACCCATTGGGAAAAAATAAAGTTTGACGAAAGAAAAGAGTACAACGCACCAGCTTCTTTGCAATACATAAACTTTTCCTCTAGTCTAGTTTTCTCTTAGATTTGTACATTAATCATTAGAGTTAGGAAAACATAATGGTATATAAAGTGTTGCCTCACTAAAACCTTACACCAAGAAACATAACCCAATGGGAAAAAGTAAAACATTTATTGAAAGAAAGAGCACAACATACCAATATCACATGTATAGTAGACTCCCCCTTTTGTCTACAACTCCCCCTGATTCGTGCATTAATCAAGGGAGTTTGGAAAACATTTTCATTTTAATACTTTCTACACATTTCCCAAAATATGGTTTTAGGTAATGATTTGGTAAAATATTTCACATTCTTTTGACACCTTACTTGATTCACTCGAACCTAGAGGAAAGTTTGTTATTGTTGATTGTATAGAAACTTAAGCAGAATATGCTTTGTGTTAACACCCTTGTTGTATCTTTCTTTCATTCTTTTGATACATGATGCATTACTTCCATATATGCAAGTAGGATACTGGTTGAACCCAAAATTACTAGTTCCTCTAATATGTGTAATGATAGTCCTTAATCATATACATTCTTTAATTATCTCATTGGGAGTAATATTCTTGGAATAGTTCAAGGAGGTTGTTACAAAGGTTTGCTTAACTTACTTCCAAGCAAACGGCGTGTTCCCTGTGGTAATTCCTTATCCAGTTTGGGAACAACCTTTGTATGGGTCAGACAGATACTAATATCAGCAAATACATACCAAGACATTGTTTGGTGTTTTTCTATAAGAGCTAGTACTTTTGATGCTTACATTCTAAGTAGGTATTCAAGTTCCATTATCAATCTTATTTTTATTTCTATAGGGAGAGTATAATCTGTAAGTCCAAGATTCAAACAATTCACATTAAGCACATCAAATAAGCACAAGAACTAGAGAGAGAAACTCAATGTGTCATATATCTCACTTGTAATGGAATGGTTCTAGCACATACTTACTTACAATACAATTATTCTCTCCTCTAAGGTATTTATATGGTCAAAGGACCATGTACAATTACAAGTAAAATAACCAAACTTTGACTATGTTTGACTTTACAAGCTTTGACTTTTACACATTAAATCTTGGATACAATAATACACTAACAATCTCCCCCTTTGTATTCAAGATTTAAAAAAAATTGACATTAATCTTCAGCTCTTGATTCTTCAAAACTTTATCTCTGAAAACTTTAAACTTTGAGGCTCTAGCAATCTTCAAACATTCACCTTTTGAAGAATCTTCATATACACTTGAAAAGTCTTTCACGTTGTCTTTGAAAAGTCATTCTCTTTTGCTTTGAAAAGTCATCAAGTCTTGAACTTGAAATCTTTGAAACTTTGATCTTTGTGACTTTAAAATTTGAGGAATCTTTCAATGCTTGTATCTTCATCTCTTTGATCTATGAACTGTATGTCTTTGAATAACAAATCACCTCGAATCATCTCAAAACATCTTTATCATATTATCTCGAGCTTCTTGACAAATCTTCTCTCTTTTGAAACTTGCAAAATCTCTCTTTCGAGATGATTCAAGAGAGATTGTTGTTCAAAGACATACAGTTCATAAATCAAAGAGATGAAGATACAAGCATTGAAAGATTCCTCAAATTTCAAAGATGCAAAGATCCTTCAAAGTCTCAAAAATCAAAGTGAAAAGATTTCAAATTCAAGTTCAAGACTTGATGACTTTTCAAAGCAAAAGAGAATGACTTTTCAAAGACAAAGTGAAAGACTTTTCAAGTTTATCTGAAGATTCTTCAAAAGGTGAATGTTTGAAGATTTATAGAGCTTCAAAGTTTAAAGTTGTCTGAGATAAAGTTTTGAAGAATCAAGAGCTGAAGACTAATGTCAATTTTTTTTAAATCTTGAATACAAAGGGGGAGATTGTTAGTGTATTATTGTATCCAAGATTTAATGTGTAAAAGTCAAAGTCTTGTTTAGTCAAGATTAGTTTACCTTGTAATTGTACATGGTCCTTTGACCATATAAATACCTTAGAAAGGAGAGAATGGTGTTGCTTCTTATGCTGCAGAAGTCAACAGTTGCAATTTGCCTCATTTTGCCTTTCACTCGAAAGAAAACGTGTCTATGTGTATTTTCCACTACACGGATCACTATGTCATGACCATGGTGTCCCATGTGATCATGCCAAAAACATATATGTGTCATTGTCCAAAAAAAATTTATTGGTGACAAAATATGATTTAGTGACCTAGATAATCCACTAATTTGACACGTTAATTTCTCTAATATATGTTCCTTTCATATCATTAGAGTTGATGTACATATATCCATTTCCATTCTTATAATATGATTTCAAGTTGATACGAATATCTTAACAAGGTTTTCATTAATATATTGCTTTAGTGACTATTAATCTTGTACCAACAAGAAAATGACAGTACATCGTCTAAGTATTTTGGTTGGATGAATTATAAAATAAATATTAGTTCTCTTTAGATTGTGTGGAAAGTTCTGTAAAAACTCAAGTTCTCCTTGATATATTCCTACACGGAACGGAGAATATTGATAGTTTTGTTATTTATTTAGATGTATTTCTTTACATCTATAATGGTTAAATATTCGATTTTACTTAAGCAAAATAAATTAATTTTAGTACTTACAATAAATTTCAAAGATGCATATGCTTAGTCAATCTTAAATTAATATGATATAGTTCATTTCAACTTGTTCCCCTTTTGATAGGAGTACACTTTAGTGCAATTCTTATTTGATTGTTTGTTATCACTTGGGGTAGTAGTTGTATCTCTACTCCAGGTGCTGAAAATTCCTTCCCGACTCTTACCAAGACCTTGACCCTTTCTAGGGTCTCGTCCACATGGTGCATATATGTCACATGTGTGAAATTGTTTTTAACTCACAATCCTTTGAAGTTGTTTCCACATCTAATGCTTTCATTATTGATCTCAGGATTTTTCTTTGTCCCGACATATGTGGTGTTGTTATTCGAAAGAACCTTGTTATGTCTCTCAACCACTTGCAGTATGTTGATGAGTTTGTCTAAAAGTTACATTCCAACTTTTATTGGTTCATTAATATTTACTGATATATGAAAGGTGGAAATACTGTTATGAGTCATATCATCATCTGTGAGTTCCTTGTCACAGAGATTGAGACGCGTTTTGGATATAACATTTCTTTTTTGAAATCAGTTACCTTTTTGTAATCAAGTAAGTGGGTTCCATTCCGTTGTATGATTAGTTCGGAAGTACATATTCATGAATACTCTTGATTCTCCCTTTCGGTACATCCCACGGTTCTTTGGGGGTTTCTAGTAAAGGTATTCCTATGAAGTTAGGATTTATATGTTGTCTCAAAACATGATGGTATTTGCTTGTACCTTTTCAGGAGGTTGGTTATAGGGTCAATAGGAAGTTGATGGACTTTAGGTATATTCTTGTACTTTTCCGACAAAAAATAGTTTTTACATTGGATATTCATTTTTGTACTCAAGTTCTTTTGAGTTTACAACGTTGATTTCGGGATGAGTTGTTTCAACCATTTACGTATATAAAGGATAATATATGATTTTATGTTTGATAAGAAAATGGATTTGGTCTATAATCATTACATGAAATTTCATTATATAACAATAATGGATTTTTATATACTTACATTTTGTTGATAATACTTCATCAATATTTCAATTTGCGAAGAGAAACCACTCAATCTATTGGATTTCCAGGTAGTAGGGGAATCACATGGATTTTCTTACGTCTCTACAAACCTTAGGGTTATTTACACCCGTTTGACAAAATCCAATCGATATTTTGATATTTATTTAATTTGAAGATAACTTTGCTAATTATAGAGCTTTTGGCATGAGGCCAAAATTAATATGTGTTTGGCATATGAAGCCAATTTCAATGTCTTAATACCTTAATAGTATTTTAAAAGATTACCCTTAGATAAATGAATATTGGTTTTGAGGTAAAGCCAAATTTACTTTTAACATCTTAATAGTATTTGGGGAGCTTTTGGTAAAGACCAAAATATATGGGGTTGGAAGTGTAACTTCCAAAAATTAATGATCAAGATAAACATTTGAATAAGATATGGATAAATCAATTCAAAAACTATACATGATTAACTTAATAAATATTTAAATAAAATAATCAAATACTCAGATAATCTCATTCAAATATGATTATCCATCCATAATATTAAATCAACCTACCAAATAAGTTAATATAAAAATATGGTGAAATTTTAAACTTAAACATATAAAAGTTACCTAAAATATTGAATTTTTTTAGTTTGATTTCACGATCATAGTTGAAAGTTTCAAAAATTAATAATATGACAGAAAATT
Organism: Arctium minus; assembly: GCA_954870635.1. Lineage (NCBI taxonomy): Eukaryota > Viridiplantae > Streptophyta > Magnoliopsida > Asterales > Asteraceae > Arctium > Arctium minus. The sequence continues at coordinate 67,082,681 of OX941092.1, read as the reverse complement.
ATAGATAAAACTTTATAAATATAATCATTTGAATAATGGATAAAGTTATCAATTTAAAAGATCAGTTAAAACTTTAATTAAATGAATACAACATAACAAATTCAGTGGATAAGCATAAATAGTTATATGGTAATATAATGTTTAAGTTTTATCATACCAATCAATAATTTAATTGTTTACAGCATGTTAATGTGTACAGTTGCACATTTAATAAATAAATAAATAAATCAATTAAAAAAATCGGTGCTTTGATTTAAAATGACAACAACTAAATAAGTTAATAAAAATAAAGAGGATAGCCATGTGGTTTAGGGTAAATATGACTAAACAATTACAAAACACCTAAATAGAACATTTAAAAGAAATGGAGAACGATTGTGCAACTTTTTTTTTTTGAACTAGGAAGCATGGAAATAGGTAACTAAGTTGTATGTGGTTTGAACACATATATTTTTGTATTGAGAAACGACCTAAACAATGTTGTATCAATCACATAAACATTACAACAAGAATCTTAACAACATGAATAAAAACTGGACAAAATGATAAGCAAATTATGCTTACTTGGATCACGGTTGCAGCATCGGACGGTTGGAGCAGAAAATCATTTGGTTTTCGAGCTTACGTGTTGATAACGTGTTAAAAGAAAAACTAAACAGAACAACAATAGGATGGAGAGTATGAACCTATAATTCTCATTAATCAAAAACCCTTTAAATAGGGATGAGATACAAGTAGATAACTATGAGAGATATCAGTTCTAATCTATCTCTAATATGTTTATCTCTATCTCTATCATCACATCCTTTAGACGATGGCACACTAACAATTTAAATATATTATATGTTTTTTCATAGATGAATGAAGCGAAAGAGTTGTTAAAACTAGACGCATCCTAGAAGAAGGGGTTTAAGTTTGATCATGTTTGGCACCTCATGAAAGATTTCGAGAGTTTATCAAATGCCACTGAAACACCTCAATATCAATGACATATGAGTCATATGAGTCAGTCTTTTTTGTCATTCATTTGGGTCATGTAAATTTAGACTGTAATGCAATGGATCCATAGGCATATGAGTCAGTCTTTATTGTTTTAAATGAGACATTTGTTCCCATGTTATGGCCAGGAATAGGCATCGGGTCATCGGGGGAACTATAGTGTGGGCTCTTGTAGTTGAATAATTGCCATTGACCATAAGGTGTAATTTTTGAGTCAGTTTTTATATTGTAGCTAGAAATAGGCATTGGGTCATCGAGGGTAACTGGTACGGTCTTATGGGAGCCGAATACTAGCCATTGGCCACACGGTGTAATTTCTAGTGAATTAGTGTACCTAGGATCATAGGGGGCCTCGTGTATGAATCGCGAATAACTTATCCCATTGGGGCCATTGATCCTCAGGATGCGCTCTATAAGGTCGAATTGTGACCTACTTTTGTGTTCCGCCACTAACCATGGAAATCGGGTCTCCCCTATCACCGAAAGATGTTGTTTTGGGTATTGAGTTTTATCTATATTTTCGGTGACGTTTTGAGTATGGAGTGTTCTCCATCAGTTATGATTTTGAGTATTGACTCTTACTTATATTTTGGTATTCTGGGTAATAAAGTTTTATCTGAATTCCAATAATTGAGCATTAAACATTATTCACGTTTTAGGTGAGTATTGGGTTTCGAATTCAAATTTGAATTAACGTTTTGTATTGGATTTTCATTATGAAAATGGTGGGTTTGGGGAAAAATGTTGCATTCATATTTTATACTTTTCATTTCAGAAATTGGGATTTAAATAACATTATTTCAGTTTACCGTTTTATATAAATGATGAAAACTCTTGAATTCACTAGGCGTTAAGTTTAATCCTTTTTATTTGTCGGCGTGTACATCAGATCTTCGTTGGGGAATGGTACAAGTGACACTATGAAGAAATAAGTGCTAGTTATAGGCACAAGAAGTAATTAGCAAATTGGGTTTTCCGCATTTGGAGATAACGATCGTTGTTGGAGTTTATTAACACCCGCCATTAATTTAGACTATATGTAAGGTCAGAATTATTTATTGTTGATGTTAGATCTTAGATTGCCATTATAGGTATCAGGTGTTGACTTTTAGAAAAAAAAAATTATTCCTTATTTGATGTATTATCAAAAATATAAAATTAGTCGCTATTTTCAGATTTGAGGGTGTCACACAACATTGGGAGAAGACTTCAAAGTCAAGCTGAGAAGCCTAGACCGAACATTATTAGAAACAGTCTTAACCACCGTATAATGTGATCTTCTATTATTCTTGAAGATATGATTATTTCTTTCATTCCACAAGTGGTAGACAGTCCTAACCAACATTAATCTGCGAATAATAGACCATATGGTCTTGCCTTTGGTGGTCAGTTAGAGAAGTCTGATTATGTCCGCCAATTGTACGGGACATTAGGAAGGTTCAACTTTGGCTTGAGGCCAAGCCAAACCTGCTTGGAAAAGGAACACTCAAAGAAAAGATGATTATAAGGGCTGTTGTTGGGCTTCAAGTCCTTCTTTCTTTCTTTTTTGCACAGTTTAATTGCAAACGATAAAATATCAAACTCAAATTATAAGGGGTACTTTAAGCATCCAATTAACACTAATTTTAGGGTAATTTTGACGTAAAAAAGTATAAAATCGATACTTATCAAACAATGATGTTATTTGTGTTAAATTTGTACTTTATTGTGTAATATATTTTATCGTATTACGATATAAATTATAGTTTGCATTTTTTTTAATATTTGTTAATATATTAATGTTAAATTTATAAAATGTCTTAAATTTATAATTTAATAACAAAAAAATATAGCAATATTAATTAATGATCAAACTATTAGTATTTTTTATATCAAAATTTCATTTGATAAATTATTCATATATTTTTTATAAACATATTTAACAAAACATCAAAAAACAGAACTTAACATAAAACAATTTGTTTATAAGAAATTATATCTTACAATTTCTTATACTATTCACTGTCATATCAGCAAAAAGTATTGATGTGACATTAACAATTATCAAAAACAAATTCTCAATTAAGAAATTATACTCACAACCCCATAATTTCTTATTAAGAGATCCTACTTATCACTTAAAAAATCGCTAAAAATTTGTTAAGAAATTGTCATAGTGGATTGTAACACCATCATATATGGAAAAAACGACTAATTTGTTATAGGATAATTGTGTCATCGTCTAAAGGATATGACGATAGAGATAGAGATAGGGATAGTGATAGAGATAAAAGATAAAATATATCATAGTTAGAATATCTAGTAGTTATCTACTTGTAATTCATCCCTATATAAAGGGTTTATGATTAATGAGAATTTACAGTTCTTCTATTTTCTCTATATACTAATTGTTCTGCAACACGTTATCAGCACGTAAGCTCGGTTGTTGTTTGACAGTTGTTCCGCTCGCTACCGTTGCCAACAACTTTCATCATACTACGTCAATACAAGTATGTATATTCATATCCTCATCTTTATATTATGTATTTTCTGTTGATTGGTTATATCATTGCATGTGGATATATAATTTGCGTTAACTTTGTTATCTCCATCCAATTCAATATTATCCTATCAAGACTTTAACCATTTATTAGAAAAAACATTCCCAAAATATTTTCTTACCTGCATATTAACAATCGAAAAACACGATCTTTTGATCAATCACTCTTGATTCTTAAACCACCACGATAATGCATATAAAATTTTCGATTTTTTTACTTTTATCTTCTCTAGTTTGTCAAAAAGAAAAGTTATATGTATGTATTTTTTTTAAATTTGATTTTACTTCAATTTTAAAATAGAAAGAAGAAAAGGAAGAATTTGAAAAGCGGACAAGTTGCAGGGTAATTTTATATCTATGTCTTCCTTTATTTTTATTTTCTAACTTTTTAGAAAATGTTTAATTAAAAAAAAACCCTAAAATATCGATAAGAATTAAACGTCTTTTTAGTGAGTAAGTAGCACTAAATTTATAAAGTTGATGTTAAATTTTGTATAAACAATAAATCTACGGATAATACTATAACTTACATAAAAAAGTAGGATTTTTATTCATGTCTTTATCCCCTTTAAATTGTTTAATTTGAATTTTATTGCTTTTAGCATGCTACTGTTAGGGGCTGTTTGTTTACCTCTTAATAGTTCCATTATGAGACAACCTTTGAATCATTAAGAGGTAAATCTTGTTTGGCAAAAAAAAGGGTTGCCTCTTAATGGTTCCAAAATCCTCTTAATGATTTAGTATCCTGACCCTCCCTTAACCATTAAGAGCCCTGATTTCATTATGAACAATTAGCAAACAACCATATTTCATTTTACACAATATCATAAAAACCTCTTAATCATTCAGACCACTTAATCATTCTGCACTAAACCATTCAGCAACGGCCAAACAACCCCTTATTAAATTGTTCATTTATTTTCTTTTATTGTATGAATTTATCAAATTTGTTGTTTTAGTTATACTTTTAAGTATTTTGAATTGATTTGCTTCAATAATTTTCACATATTCATCCTAATCCATAATATTTTATAATTGCTAAAAATTATGTTTCGTGAATATCCGTTTCGTGAATATATATATATATATATATATATATATATATAGAGAGAGAGAGAGAGAGGAAGGATCATGCGATAAGTTAAACATTTAGCGAGAAGTGTTTAATCATATATGATACCACGGCATGTGGGTGTGCTTAATCATATATGATTAAACGTCTATGTATTGCTAATATAACATGTGTTTAATCATATATGATTAAGTTTGTGTATCATATATGATTAAACACTTCTCGCCTTCTCGCAAAATGTTTAGCTTCTCGTTTGAACCTGCCCCTATATATATATATATATATATATATATATATATATATATATATATAGGGAGAGGTTCATTTGAGAAATGGTAAATGTATGAGAAATAGAGAAGTAATGTTAGTCATTCATCTGGTCAATATTTGCGGCTTTGACCGCGAAGCACCGGATAATTCCTTGCATGGTCTATAGAAGGTAGAGGGGTAGGTTCGTAAAATACGCGGGATGAGTTCATATATGAACCTATATGATTCACATATGAACTATACGTTCATATGTGAATCATATAGGTTCATATATGAACTCATCGTGAATCAGTTAATTAGTTCATATATGAATCACAAAAGTTCATATATGAATCTGTTAATTAGTTCAACTTATTCATATATGAACTTACAGTTAATTAGTTCATATGTGAATCAGTTAATTAGTTCATATATGAATCACAAAGGTTAATATATGAATCAGTTAAAAGAGTTCAGATGTGAATTATATTGATTCATATATGAACATATAGTTCATATGTGAATTATACATGTTCATATATGAACACAGCCCGTGTATTTTGTAAAAATTACGAAAGTGTCCTATTTTTGGAATAGCCACAACTTTTGACCAGTCAAAGCTGCAACTTTTGACCAGTCAAAGCCGTAATATTTGACCAGTCAAATCCGATCTTGACCATATGAATGGCTAGGATTACTTCACTATTTCTCATATATTTACCATTTCTCAAATGAACCTAAGGCTATATATATATATATATATATATATATATATATATTTGTTTGTTTCGTGAATATCTTATTTCTAACATGTATATTATGTTATATATAATTTTGTTATAAATTAAATATTAAATATGAGAATAATATATGGTTTGCCCCAAAAGACCTGTGGTTTGTTTGGTTGTTTTTATAATTTTTTTTGGGAAAATTAAAATGTATTAATTGCAAAGGGTTGTAATTTTAATTTTTTTAGATAGGGACAATTGTAAATAGATTAGATATTGTTAATTTCCTATTTAAAAATGTAATCATCCGAAGACGGAGTTCTAATAAATCAAGATGGAGTTCCAAGAAATCAAAACGGTGTCATTGGAGTTCACCAAAATGGCGAGGTCGATGGAAGATTCAAGATGTCCTTAGACTGACTGTGGTGGTTGTCTCACAACACCACTTTAGGGGGGCAAAACCATATATTACCAATTGTTGTGTTTGTTTATCTTGTGCTTGTTTTTTATTGTTTTTATTATGTTATGATAAATGCAAACGCTTTTAAAATAAAAGCAAAAGAAAAAAAAGGAATTTTTTTTCGATAACTAATGATATTTTAAAATTTTGATATGCTTATCAAAATCCAACCGTTTTTCGAATAAAAACATTTAAAACAAGTTTTTTTTCCAAACGTTTTTAAAAGAAAATTAATGTTTTCTAAAACTTCAAACATTTCACAAAAGTTATTCATGTATTTCATAAACGAAAGTAATCGCATTGCATTGAAAGATTTTGTCAAAACGGGTGCAAATAGCCCTAAAGGTTTGCAGGGATTTAAGTAATCCACATGATTCCCCTCCTTACCTTGAAATCCAAAAGTGTTTTTGCGATCTATTTTTGAATATTGAGATACTAAGATAACATTTTCAGCAAAAGAAATGTTTGAAATACAATCTTATATTGCCATGATAATGAAATTTCATATGCATCCTTTTTTTTCCTCATAAAATAAGAATACCTTATCTATTGTTTATGTAGATGGCTGAACCAACTCACCCCGAATTTGATATCCTGGATTCAGAAGGACTTGAATACTTCAGATGGGTATCCGATGTAGAAACCACCTTCATTGACAAGGACTATAGATACACAATCAACCCCCCCCCCTACTGACCCTAAAACAAACCGTCAGAAAAGGTACAAGCAAATGCCTTAATGTTCTTGAGACGACACATCGATCCCAGTCTTCGATGGGAGTACCTTCAACTGAAAACCCCCAAAGAACTGTGGAATGCATTGAAAGGAAGATTTGGGAATATTCATGACTCTTTACTTCCTGAACTAATCGTATAGTGGAATGAAATCCGCCTACTCGATTACAAAAAGGTAAATGATTTCAACAAAAAAATGTTGAGTCTCAAAGCACGTTTAAACTTTTGTGGAAAAGAGCTCACAGAAGACGACATGATTCAGAAAACACTTTCCACTTTCCCTACATCAGCAATCATACTAATGAATCAGTATCAATTGGAGTATGATAGTAAAAGAATCACAACTTTTAACAAACTTATCAACCTATTGCAAGTGGCTGAAAGACACAATGAGGTTCTTTTGAATAACAACGCTAGACCTGTTGGGACAAAGGAATTTCCTGAATCCAATCATGCAAGCGTTAGAGGTGGAAAGAACTCCAAAGGACGGGGAGTTAAACATACTGAATCACACGCACGTGGAAACTATTCATCACGTGGACGTGGTCGTAGACACGGTAATATGCAGGGCCATGGCCGTGGACGTGGACGTGGACAGGGGTGCGACAACAGTCGTGGTGGATTTTCCAATTCATGGCACAGAGATGCAACTGTTGGACCATGTAATCAAGGTTACTCTAAAGGAAAAGCACCAATGGTTGATTCTGCCAAAAGAGCAAGAGAAGGAAATGAACCTTGCTATAGATGTGGCATCATTGGGCACTGGTATAAAAATTGTCGAGCAAGCGACAACATAGCCGCCACCTACAAGAGATATAGGGAATCCAAAGAAAAGGAATCTCACTACCTTGAAGAAACAAGTGATCTCCCAGAAGTCAACTTAACAGTTGCAGATTTCACCAATAACAAAAGCAATAATTCATCGCTAGAGCTCCCAGATTTTGACTAATTTTCCCACATTTTCATTCATAATTATTGAGACACTATTTGTTGTTATTATTATTATTATTATTATTATTATTATTATTATTATTATTATTATTATTATTTAGCGAACTTAATTTATTGTTTGAATTGATGATTAAATAAATTTTATTTTGTGTCTATCTAAACCATTGATGTAAAGGAATACATCAAAGCAATTAAATATTCTCCGTTCCTTGTAGGAATGTATCGAGGAGAACTGGAGTGCTTAGTTGACTGTGGGACTACCCACACAATACTAAGAAACAAATTACTATTCACTTAAATACGTGATTATAAATCCTCAATGACCACAATGATTGGATCATCCAACTTAATACTTGGTCGAGGAACTGCCATTTTCTTGTTGCCTAATGGCACTAAAATGACAATCACAGAAGCACTCTATGCCCCTAAAGCTAAACGAACCTTGTTAAGTTTCAAAGATATACCAACGGCTATCATATTGAAACACACAGTGAGAATGGAAATGAATATATGTACATCACCTCTAACGAATACGGAAGGAAACGTATATTAGAGAAATTAATATGTCAAAATAGTGGGTTATATCTTACCACAATTCGGGTTATTGAATCATATTATGTCATCAATAATGGAATTTGGAATAGTGATATATACAAGCTTTGGCATGACCGCCTGGGGCACCTTGGCCGTGATATGATGATACGTGTGTTGAAAAACACACATGGACACCCTTTCTTTCGAATGAAAGGCAAGATGAAGCAATTACCTGAATCGACGAAATTGCAATCGTTGACTTCTGAAGCACAAGAAGCAACAACATCATCACAATATGCCTCCTTGAATAACCCTAGCTTTTACAAAGCATGTTCCTTAGCTAAAATAGGATCGAGACCATCCTATGCTAAAGACACAAAGCAAAACATTTCATTCTTACAACGTATACAAGGTTATATTTGTGGACCTATATATCCAGAGTGCGGGCCATTCAAGTATTTTATGGTTCTGGTTGATGCTTCGACACGATGGACACATGTCGCACTATTGTCCACACGAAACGATGCATTTGCAAAAATCCTAGCACAAATTATACGTCTGAGGGCTCACCACCCTGATTATCCTATCAAGTCTATACGACTTGATAATGCTGGAGAATTTACATCACAAGCATTTGATGATTATTGCATGTCTATTGAGATCGATGTTGAGCATCTCGTACCCCATGTGCATACACAAAATGGTTTCGCAGAAGCTACCATCAAAAGGATACAGATGATAGCCAGGGCATTGGTTATGTGCACCAATTTACCCACTTCTGTATGGGGTTATGCAATATTACATGCAGCTTTACTTATTCGTTTTAGACCCACTACTATCCAACCATTTTTTGCGTACCATTTGGTAATTGGATATAAGCCTGATATTTCTCATTTATGCATATTTGGTTGTGCAGTATATGTGCCAATTGCGCCCCCACAACGCACCAGAATAGGTCCTCAAAGACGATTAAGTATATATGTTGGATATGAATCTCCAACAATTATCTGCTATTTAGAACCCTTGACGGGTGATCTATTTACCGCAAGATTTGCGGATTGTCACTTTGATGATACAGTCTTCCCGTCGTTAGGGGGAGATAGGAAAAAGGATTTTCCAAGGGAATGACAGGAATTGTCATGGAATGTTCCCACCCTGTCTCATTTTGATCCCCGCACTTCACAATGTGAAAGTGAAGTCAAACGAATACTAGATCTTCAAAACGTAGCTGACTCGATACCTGATGCGTTCACTGATATTGCAAAAGTGACAAGATCACACATACCGGCTGCAAATGTACCCGCAAGGTTAGAAGTCCCCAAACAGGGGCAAAACACCATTGGAAAGAGTGTTGCAACCACACACTGTGGAAGTATGTTTGAGGTCGTGGCTCCCAAAAGAAAAAGGGGGAGGCCACTTGGTTCGATAGATACTCATCCAAGAAAGAAAATGGAGAGTAAGGCACAATCTGACCCACTTATCATCAATACTGAAAACCCTTCTCATGAGATTGTCTCTGATTACAATTATGTCCATGAATCATTACTGGAGGACGCTCCGAAGTCAATATTGATTCCAGAGAACAAAGAAATCTCAATGAATTATGAAAATGCACAGGAGTTGATGGAAAGATCATCCATACTCATTGACGATATATTTGCATATACAGTTGCTCATGAGATCATATAGCACGATGACATCGAACCACGCTCAGTTGAAGAATATCAACAAAGAGAAGACTGGCCTAAATGGAAAGAAGCAATATAGTCATAACTAGATTCTTTGGCAAAGAGACAGGTATTTGGTCCGGTAGTGCTAACCCTACCAAGTGTAAAGCCTGTAGGACATAAATGGGTCTTTGTCAAAAAGCGTAATGAGAAAAATGAAGTAATAAGATATAAGGCTCGCCTTGTGGCGCAAGGTTTCTCACAACGCCCTAGGATTGACTATGAGGAGACATACTCCCCTGTAATGGACGTAATAACGTTTCGCTATCTAATTAGCCTAGTAGTTTTCGAATGACTGGAAATGTAGCTTATGGATGTGGTTACTGCATATCTCTATGGGGATCTGGATTCAGAGATATACATGAAAGTGCCAAATGGCCTTCCACTACCCGATTCGAGTAAACCACAAAGTGCGTTTACAATTAAACTAAGGCATTCACTCTGTAGGTTAAAACAATCCGAACGGATGTGGTATAACCGTCTGAGTGAATACTTGATTGGAAAGGGATATAAGAACGATGAACTGTGCCCTTGCGTTTTTATAAAGAAGACAAGTTATGGATTTTCAATTATAGCTGTGTATGTTGATGATATGAACATAATAGGTACTCTTGATGAAATAAGAGATACTGCAAGCTATTTGAAATCTAAATTTGAGATGAAAGATCTTGGGAAAACTCGGTTTTGTCTAGGTATAGAATTAGAACACAGAGCTTGTGGAATTCTAATCCACCAATCCGCTTATATCCAAAAAATGCTCAGGCGATTTAATATGGATAAAGCGCATCTGGCTAGCACTCCCATGATAGGTCGAAGTTTGGATATAAAGAAAGATCCATTTCGTCTAAAGGATGATGATGAAGAAGAGTTGGGAGCTGAAATTCCCTATCTAAGTGCAATAGGCGCACTGTTGTACTTAGCACAATGTACTCGACCTGATATTGCATTCTTAGTGAACTTGTTAGCTAGATTTAGCTCGGAGCTAACGCAACGTCATTAGAATGGTATCAAAAATATCTTTCGATACCTAAAAGGAACCATCGACATGGGCTTATTCTTTCCCTACAAAGAGAAAAATGGGGTTACAATACAGTTAAAGATATTAACAAAGAAAGTGATATCCCCTACAGTGAAACCCCAAATGATATATTAGTAGGCTTTGCTGATGTTGGGTACCTCTCTGACCCACACAAAGGTCGTTCCCAAACAGGATATGTTTTAACAATTGGGAACACAGCGATTTCTTGGAAATCTACCAAACAAACCCTTGTAGCTACCTCGTCGAACCATTTAGAAATTATTGCTTTACATGAGGCCATTTGAGAGTGTATATGGCTAAGATCTGTCATTACACATATTAGAGGAGTAAGTGGTTTAAGTTCAACCACTAAAAATCCTACATGCATATATGAAGATAATGCATCTTGTATTGAACAAATGAAAGTCGGATATATCAAGGGTGATAATACAAAACATATTTCGCCAAAGTTTTTCTATAATTAGCAACAACAGACTCTCCTTAAAATTCAAGTGAATCAAGTAAGATCAGAGGAGAATGTGGCTGATTTGTTTACCAAATCGTTGCCTAAGGCTACATTTGAAAAACATGTGGAAAGCATTGGAATGCGGAGACTTTCCAAACTCCCTTGATTAACGTACGCATCAGGGGGAGTAGTAGACAAAAGGGGGAGTCTACTATACATGTGATATTAGTATGTTGTGCTCTTTCCTTCACCCAATGTTTTATTTTTCCCAATGGTTTTTGTTCCTTGGTGTAAGGTTTTAGTGAGTCAACAGTTTATATAACTTCCATGATTGATGTACAAATCTGATGGAATAATATACTAAAGGAATAGTCTATACACAAGGTGCGTTGTACTCTTTCCTTCGTTTTTTCCCATTGTGTTTTTATTTTGACGCAAGGTTTTAACGAGGCAACGATATTGCACCATCACTCCTTTGATTCGGCATAAGGGGGAGTGTTATAGGATAATTGTGTCATCGTCTAAATGATATGACGATAGAGATAGAGATAGGGATAGTGATAGAGATAAAAGATAAAATATATCAGAGTTAGAATATCTAGTAGTTATCTACTTGTAATCCATCCCTATATAAAGGGTTTATGATTAATGAGAATTTACAGTTCTTCTATTTTCTCTATATACTAATTGTTCTGCAACATAATTTAAATTTTTTAATAAATAATCAAATCAAGGAATAAATACCTTTCTAAATGGCCACACTTGATTACCTATAACGGAAATATAAGATTTAACATCAAACCAATAATAATCTAAACTTTACACAAAGTCTAGATTGGGGATGAGTGTTACTAAAACCCATTAACTATCGCTATCTCCAAGGTACGGAAGACAACTCTAATTAGTTAATTCCTTCTCGTGCCTCTTATTAGCAGTCAACTCACTATAGTGTCTCTAGTACCATTCTCCAACGATGACCTAATGCACATGCCGACAAATAAAAAAAAAGGGCTAGGCTTAATGCCTAGTGAGTTCAAGCAGTTTTCATCATAAATATAAAACGGTCAAACTGGCAGACTGCTTATTTAAATCATAACTTCTCAAAATGAAATATCTTTATCGGAAAAGCAACATATTTTTAAACCCTCCATTTTCATGATAATAAATCTAAATCAAAACACCCATGGATAAACTCAAAATACAAAACAACACCTTTCGGTAACGGGGAGACTCGTATCCATTGATCGTGGCGAAACACAAAATAAGCCAATATATCAACGTTAATGAGCTCCACTATGGATCAATGGTCATCAAGTTCAACCACCCACTTCTATACCTTGCCCGAGACCCCCGATGATCCTATATGTGTTCATTCACTAGAAATTACATCGTATGGTCAATGGCATGTTCGAATCCATGAGCCTGTATCACAATACCCCTAATGACTCAATACATATTTCTAGTTACAATACGGGAATGTTCATCCCATTTCAAACACATCAAACTGACTCATAATTTACACCATATGGTCAATGACAGATGTTCGACTCCAAGAGTCCGCACCATAATGCCCCTGATGACCCAATGCTTATTTCTGGCCACAATACGGGAACAACCATCCCATTTTAAACCTACAAAGACCGGCTCCTATAAATATGAATCCATTACATTACAGTCTAAAATTACATGACCCCAATTGAATGACCAAGGTACTCAAATCATGTAATCATCAAATAAATATGCAATAAGAGCAAATCATACACAAGCTCAACAATGAGTAATTTAAACCTGAAAAATATCCCCAAAACTCAAATGGGTCAAAATAAACTCAATTTATGTCACACTTATTTGACCACTCAATAAAACAATATAAGCAATAAACCTCATTTATGTATAAACATTTATACAAACACATGCTCCAAAAGGTGTGAATATCTTTATTATCGATTCAAAGGTTGGGAAAATTCAGAACACAACATAACTTCAAGAAGGCATTGCCAAATCTATATATTAGAAGAGAAACCACGTCCAATGATGTGGTCTCCTCATGCCAAAGAAGCCTTTTTTTTCTTTTTTCTCCTTCAATCTAACTTTTCTCAAATTTCTCTTCATTTTTGATTCCATCGATCTATCTTCTCCATTTTGTCGGTTGCCTTTTCATATACCAGCTGAAGAGTCTCCATTGCCTAACCCCCCACTTCGCCTCTCCAGTCTCCACCCCCTACACACCACCACCAGCGCCTCCTCCCTTTTCCCACTGGAGAAACAGATCCAAATCTGCCCTCTTCTCAAACCCCAACGATCATTAGGGAGAAGGCATATTAAGAATTGTTCAAATCATTAGTTTAAGGTCTATTCTCCTCTTTTATTCAATTTCAAAACCCTCATTCAGTTTCAATTACAATTCTTTCGTTTTTTTATTGGTTTTGATCTGTGAATTGGTACTTTTTTTGTATCAAGTTTGATTTTCAGTTTATTTTTGGTTTCAAAAATGTTGATCTGCCATGCCATCGAACGCCTAAAGGTAATCTTCTACTTTTATTTGCTTGAAGCTGTTGATGTATATATATGGTTGTCGTATTGCAAAAAATGGGTTTGTTTCCATCAAAGAATCTTGGTTTGTTTACATGTTAATGCTTTGATTTTTACATGTTAATGACCATAACATAAGTAAATAAGTAATGTGTGCATATGCAGACTAGGTGTTTGATAAAAATCGTGAAAGAGAGGCGGTCGAGGTCTGCTACTGTTCATTATCGTTTCTTGAATGGTAGACATAAGTTTTCGAAGAGTAAGGGTCCAACAGATATTTTAGCTGCACTGGGATATTTACAGTGGTCAATCTATTCAATACGACTTCGTTTTGTTGCTTAGAGTTTAAGGCTTAAGGCTTTGGAACAACTAATCACGTTTTAGATTTTGGGGTCGAGAAAAATCTGAAGTCCTCTTTGACAACGTACCCCAACTAAAATCATGGAAACCTCAAGTTTTCAGACATTCTAGGACTATTTGTTTACTTCCCCTGATGTTCCTAATAACCTGTTTTGTTGCTTAAAATAAAACATGAAACTTAAAAATATTAAATAATATCAGGATCTCGATGTTTGTCACATTTACTTTCTTACAGATTGCTATTAGTTCATGGGAGATGGTTCCTTCAAGGAAAGTTTGAAGGTACATCTCTTCTCTTTAACCATTGTGCTAGCGTAGAATTATATTTATTTATTAATTATCTCTTAATATGTTCTATAATGCATAAATCTTCTCAATTAAATCTTTTGCATGTTTTTTTACCTTCTTCAGCCAGTTCTTGATCATTTCTATTGTGATTACTGATTATGTTGTTAGCTAACACATGTAGAATTTTTTTTCTTCATATTTGGTTAGTTTTCCAACTCCCTGTAAATGAAAATAATAAAAATTTAGAAGCAAGCTTAGTATAACTGTTTACTGAATAGGGTTTTATGTAAAACTAATTTCACTTCAATTTGTTGTTTATAACTAATTTTCTGCTTATAGTTTAAAGACATAACCATGTTTCTCTTCACCACCTAGCTAACCTACTGGGGTAAGGTTTTGGGAAATTACTAAAAGAAGCAAGGCGGGAGATGTGACCTATTTGCAAAATAAATTATAAATGTGAGCAAACATTTGTTGAGATCATCTTACTTTAAAAATTAACCCTAAAGCACATATTTTTTCTTAGTTAGATGAAGATAGTTCAACATTTAACAAGCAACCTCATATTTCATTGAAATAAATATGTTAGGCATAACTTTTCAATCAAGCTACAATCGTCGTTGGGGGTAGCTTTCCATGTAGGCTTCCTGCGTAATCCTTTTTCAAGGGACAATATACTTAATTACATTAACATGTCTTTATGCATAAAGTACAACATGGCGATGCATTTGAGTATGCTTTTGGCCTTTTGAAGATGCGTCTCAAAGTGAACAGGTTGAAAACTATATTGAAAGGCAAGAATGTTGGTAAAGTTGATATTTAATAAACATAGATTCATCTGCTTTTTAGGAGCATCCTTATTTTAGCTTCATACTTTGTAGCTAACCTGTACTATTATTTCTTTATTAATACATGTTTTTTCCTTCTTTTTGTAATACATGATTATGTAATACATTGCTAATGATTAACTTTGTTTAGAAAGTTGTTATATAGCTGTATATTGAGAATATTTGTGTAGCAAGGATGCATCTTCTTACGAGCCAAATATTTCTATAAGTATGTGAAACCATAGATATCTTATATGTGCAGCTGATTAGGATAACAACTGGGATGAGTTTGAAGATGAAACTTGGCCTTAGACACCACATAGCATATTTTTTGTTAGTACTTGCTCATTGTTTGAAAAGTGTATCTCTACTGGAATGAAGGGAATATGATGTATTCTTAGTCTTACCATTATTAATTCTAATGCAATTAGACACGTGCAATCACTCTAAACTATACATATTTTTTTATTATTATGATAAGGCAAGGAAAATAGGGGATTTAAACCCATGATCTACAAGGAACTAGAACCTTAGGAATGGATCCTTATTCCCTAACTTGGTGTTTGGTGGCTTATAAGTAAATAATGATAAAGTTTAACAACCTCAATTCTGCAAGCTTGCTAATTAGCTTGGGACTATTGCAAATGTAGCTCAAGCATACAATTTCTAAAACTTATTATTGAGTCAAACTCACCTATTGACCCATAGGTGAATTTACCATTGTTAAAATGGATTTGCATACAAGGTCAAGACAAGGCAATGGTAGTATACTAGGACTACAAGGGAAAAAGATTTAAGTGATCCATTCAAATGTGCCCAATTCATGGCATTACATAAATGTGCAAGTAGTTTTCCGTTTTTAGAGATCCTTGTGTTGAAATCTTATTGCGTGGTAACAATCATCGTGTTAAGTGAGAAGGGATCCATTGAGCTATTTACATCTCCCAACTACTTCTTAATGGATGAGATTCAAACGACGTTCCTACTTCCTCGATCGTATACCTTGGGGTGGGGATAAATATGGGATAAACCAGACAAATTTGGTTTTGGGATGATTATGGTAGACCGGGACAAAATGTATTTTTATTGCTAATTTTATTTTGTTTTCTAGGTATTATCATTTAATTAATTGTTTGATAGTTGATTTATATTTACTTTTGATGTTTGAGTTGTTGGGAAGCTAATAAGAACAAGTAATTGACATGTGATCTATGTGATTATTTGTGTTGGTTTGTTTCACTCTTGCTGGTGTCTGTCTTGGGTTTATAGATCATACAAGATGATCATCTAAAGCTGGTGCTACTGTGTTTTTGAAGTGTATGTTGTTGGCTTTGTGGTTTACTTCTAGACTACTATTAGATTTAAGATGTTGCTGGTGATGCAAGATTCAAACTAGTTGCTGCTGTAAAGGTAAGATACAATCGAGGTAATGCTGATACGTAAGTATCGGTTGATATTGACCATCACATTTTTCCGGGGATGAGATCCGTCGATGATGTCTTTTTCCTACAGATTACTAACAGATTTTTCGTCGATGAAGCCTCTTTGTTTTGTAGTAGATGATGGTCAATGAAAGGTAATATGCTTAAGGGCTCTTTTAGAGTAATGTTGTCTCTGTTTATGTAGATGGAAATTAATGTTTTATGTTTTGTATAAAGCATAAAATATTTTTAATATCTAAAATTTGTATATGAAATCAATTTTAGAGTAAGGTGTTTTAAAATCATTTTTTTTAAATAATGAACAAGTGAAACTGATGCTAGAGTAAAGGGGTTGTTTTCAATTGCTAACTGGGTAAAGCATCTACCGGTTAATGGTTGTCACCCTTACTTAACTTACCAGGTAAATTCTCGGCCATCAAAATGATTTAGTACGGTTGTTGGCAAGTGTTTCTCACCCGGTAAGCATCAACTAGGTAAGAGTCACCAGACTCTCGATTTTTGCCATACATGTTATCGTGTAAACTTTTTGATCATCGTCATGTTCTCCCGATATCTAGTAAGTGCTTCCCCATATAACATTTGGTAAATAGCTCTTAAATGGGCATTTTAATATTAAATAACTTGAAAAAAAAGTACATTATCAATCTTTAGTTGGTTTAACCATTGTTCGGTATGAACTTTTTGTTATCAATTGGATAATTCTACCCTCTCCTTATTCTTCGTGTCACGCATACATATAATAATGTTCGGTAAATAGTTTTACAAAAAATATCCATTAAATTGTTTTTAAGCCACACTTTTTATATATCTATATAACATTGTAATAAATACAAAATTAGTATGTGTTTTTTTAATGTTATTGCTAATGTTTAGTTGTGTAGTGAACAATAAAGTTTCAAGGGTTTAAGGATTATGTAAGTTGTGGAAATCGGTAAATATATACAGGGATGGATTGTTGATTAGTTTGGATATGGCTAATGATCGTTGAAATATATCTTCTTTTTTCTCAATGTCTTGTGTCTAATACTTACTATAATACTAATATTGAATATACACTTGCACCTAACCATTTTTTCACAAGTTTAACTTCGCCATCACAACATCATTTCTTTTTTCTTGAGCATAATCTAGGATACTTCACGTATAAAAGACGTAAAATACATTAATTGTATTGTATTATGTTTCATCTGTTGTCAACTAAAAGACCTAATTAATTGTATTACAATATAAAAGACCTAAAATACATTAATTGTCAACTAAGGAATTACGTTTCATCAATTGTGAACTAACGAATTAGGTTTCATCTTAACTTAGTTATGTATTTCTTACGACAACAAAAATCGCCACCGTGCATCGTGCGGTCCACCCACTAGTAAGTATTTGCACCCAAAATGTGCCCAACAAATCAACACATATATTTTTCGAATGATTTATAAAATCAAAATACCAAAAGTGCATTACCGTCGAATAAACTTTATTTATGCAATAAATCATCGAAAGGGCACATTCTTATGATTTATTTATTAAAATGTTCAAAAACTCCAATTATATGCATTTCTCAAGATTTTATAAAACCAAATGTGCAAAAGAAGCAATTTATCAAGTAACCAACAATATTTAATAAATCTTAAGGAAAACACTTTAAGACTCCAAAATATATATTTTTGGCATGTACAAAGTTTTTACGAAGCAACTTCAACTCACCTTGCTAGGTTATGTTAAACTTAGTTTTCATTCAAATTGCACAATCTTCTTGCTACCTAAGATAAACCATGTGTGTAATCACTAAATGAATGAAATAACCATAAAAAAAATATTTAGACAACCTTTTGAACTTTCCAACCCATTAAAAATCACTTCCAACGGATTTAAGACCAATTTTATACGAATATTTGAATAATGTTAACTCAATCCCATCACAAAACAAAGTTGTTCTATTGAACACGATTTTTGACCTATTTACAATCTGAATAAGATCCTCCTTAAAACAGACAGTTTGTAGAGGACATCTCAACGGTTCCAAAGACATATTACACGTCTCAAACCGATCTACGAGCAATTTATTACGAGTTTTACAAGAACTAGACAGGACGCAAAAAGATCACAACCACCCCAAAAACGTGGAAATCTCTTTTGATGGGAGAAAATGTGTTCTTCAAACTTATATCTACTTAAAATAGATATAATACAACTTATGTAGCTCTAACATTGAGCTCCCAATGCTATGAATGCAATATTTTGACCAAGAAGAGGAAACCCTAAGTTTTGGAGTTTTACTTTGGTAGAGCTCAACGAAAGCTTCAATGGTGGTTATGAGATATAATCTTCAAGCAAATTTTCCATCCACCAAAACTAACACAAGTGGTGTTCGCGGTCCGGTTTGGGCGGTTTAACCCCTCAAACCACAAACCAAACCGTGGTTTGTTGATTTTTCAAACCAAGCGGTTTGACATCAAGTGTCCAGACCGGTCAAGTCGGACCACGGTTTAGGCGGTTTGTTCGACCGATTTAGGTGGTTTGGGCCTTTTATTATTTTCTCCAACTTTGTCACAGTCCACAGAACAAGAGCATTCCAAGTTGATTGATCTGGCTGGTCGTCAGCATGTGGTTAGTGTTCACACTACACTACTAATAAATAAATAAAAATCCCATTTTTTGATGCTACAATAAAAGGACAAGGAGGCTAATAATCAACACATTCCATCTTTAACGTCAAATAAGTTTATAGATTACTATAAATCCTTTCACATCTTTAACATCAAATAAATTTCTATTACAATCTGTAAGGAGGAAACCTATGGATCTGTAACATTTTTCATGCCGTTTGCAAAGGGTTGTTTTCATAATTCAAACCCACATTCCTACAAAGGAGTAACCATGTGGTTAGTGTTCAAACTACTTCTAAATAGACTATGGATTCGAGCCATAACACATGGTTTCATAAAATCACACGATTTTCCCGATCTAAATCAAGCAGGTTTCCATTTTTTGATGCTACAATCGAAGTTCAAGAAGCAAATGATTGATGTATTCCATCTTTAACATCAAATAAGTTTCCAGATTTACAAATGACAATCACAATGGTTGTAGCGTACTGGTTAAGGCCCTGGGGGATGTGGTGGAATATCTCATTTGCCCAGGGTTCGAATCCAGCCGTACACAATAATTGTGACCACTAAGGTCTAATCAGAGCTGATGTCTTACAATAATAATTTGTCAAGGGATTAGTCTAGGCATAGCCTAAACACCCTCCCCCCCCCCCCCCCCCCCCAAAAAAAAAAAAAAAAAAACTATTTGAATGACGTAGAAAATGTAGTGTAGGAGGTTTCGGGGGTTTTTATATCCCAAATATCTAAGTAACATCCATTTATAATACTTTGACCACCCAATTTTGCTTAAATGACAAAATGCACCTAAACTTGGTAAAACATCATTGTCTCAACATAAAACACCTTATACCTATGATTATTAATTTTTTGAAAACACGAGTGTTACATGGATGGTGTAAGAGCATCCCAAAAGCTATTCCAAAATGAAGAAGCAAAAGTCAAAATTTCCAAGAAAAAATATGTTCAACTCCAACAGCTTCTCCATTTTGGAGATTATGTTATAAATTATATTATTAAAATATTTAATATAATTCATGAATATTATTTCGCTCAACTAAACATTTATTTCAAGGATTCTCCTTGGTAGGATTCATAAAAAATGATTTCTCTTTCCTAAATAATTATTTTTGGAGAATTCTCCAAATTTGGAGAATTTCTCTCTCTGTCTCTCTCATATTTTCTCCATTTTGGAAAAGGTTTTGGAGAACCTGTTAGGAGCAAAACCCCCCAAAATCTCCATTTTGGAAAATTTGTTGTAGATGCTCTAACCTAACTAACTCGGCCAACCGAACCTAAACCGAAATAACTCAATCCAAAGTTATCTAATGCTTAATCGAGTTAGTAAAATGCTGCAACATTAGGTATCATATTGGAATTGGGTTAGGGTCAAGGTACAGAAAAATAAAGAGTTCTACTTACCTGTTAATACGAAACGTAGCATCGAATGATATTTGAGGTAACATTTTGAGATTTGAGTATTCTCAAATCTTGAATGATGGTATTGTTTTAATCATTTCATATTGATGTGAGAATGCTACATTGAAGAATAAATGTGGCTATAAGAAATGAGAACAAGAGTTTATATAAATCTTGAAGTGTGGTGAGTTTGGTAATCCCCCATTGATGAGAAGATGACATTTTTATGAAAGACATAAATATATACCGAGAAGTTGAGAGGATGCCTATTTGTGGCAATTCATGAACTTTTTTTTTTCAAACTCTTCGTAAGAATAATAGTGATATGATTGTATCATGTCGTTTGAGTTCAAATGATCAATATATATATATATATATATATATATATATATATATATAACCGTTCATGACATAGAATGAAATATTTTTGAAATATTGAAACATAGGCGGATCTAATTTGTAAAGGGTGTGGGGGGCCACTAAAAAAAATTATTCTCTTTTTTCTAGGTTAAAAATATTTTTTTTCAACTTTCTACTATAAGTCCCTCAGTAAATTAGCAACCAAAAAAAAACTGGAAATCAACAAAAAAAAAACCAAAAAAGTCTTTCAAAATCAACAAAAAAACCGAAAAAGTCTCTCGAAATCGATAAAAAAAACTTAAAAATCTCTCGAAATCAATCAAAAAGCTTTAAAAATCTTGCAGAAAAGGTGGAATTAGGCTAATAACACATCGGTCGACTTTACGGATCTTTAATTTACCTTAAAGGTGCCCCCACTACTCAAAAAATTTGGATCCGACACTGTCTTGAAATATAGCGAGTTTGGTTATCCCACATTGGTGATAATATGAAAAATTGTATGAAAGAAATGAGTATATATTGACAAGTGGAGGTGATGCCTTTTTGTGACAACTCATAAGGTTAGCGAATTATAACCGACCTTTTTCTAGAAAAAGAATAGCACTCAAACTCATCATAACAACAATAGTAATATTGTTGTGGGAAATTTCGTTTGAGTTTTAAATAATATAACCACAAAATTATTGCCAATACATCTAAAACTCTTTGTAACAATACACAATTATCAATATATGTAAATTAACGACCGGAAATGTTTCAAAAAAGGTAGGCATACGACGTACAAAAAGTTCACGCCCCGAACCACTCGTGTAGTCTTCTTCCTGCCTCCCAGTTAGGCCCTATCTCGCTTTCCAAGTCTCATTTAGATGAGGCGTCGGCGCTACTAAATACAACTCTCATGAATTTACGAGATCTTAATCCGTTCAGTGCCTTCACTTGTGAACAACAGGGACCCATTCTGTTGATTGCTTCTCTGCCCATACCATAATCAAAAGGTACAACGGCCCGAGCGACCAAACTTAACATAAATGTAGCCACTGGAGCCATTCTAAAAAGGGAGAAATTTGCACCGAGATTATTCGCCACCGTATACAAGATTCTAAGTGGAAGATTATGAGCCACTGGCGAAGGCTTGACACCCTTATTTTCTCATTTTCGAATGACTGTCCCATTCCATTTTTGGTATAACTTCAAGCCTGGACCCGCTATACGATGTATGGTCAGCAGGTGGCTCCTTCATCAGACATGGCTATGCTCTCTATTCGATGGACCAGGAACAATCGAAAAAAGCTCGACCAGTCTACGGTGGGAAAGAAAGTAAGGAGTTAGAGCTCGGAAGTGAGAACTACAGGAGAAAGGAAAGCAGGCCAATATTCATGATAAGACCCTCTTTACGCTCTCTCTTTCTGCTCGCTCCTACCACCCAATGAGAGTTGCCCAGAATGGTACTAACATGAGGGAAAACATTCCTCCAAACATGAGAGCTTAAAGAGAATTCCCACCGCTTTGCCTTCGATGAAAGCCTTCATGTCAACCTTCTCGCCCTGAACTGCGAGAATAACTGACTAAGCCGTGCCATAAGGGGTCATTCTCCAAACGCTCCTTCCCCATATGGAGTTCGGAACCCAAAGGCAATCGTTGAGTTCCTGGGTACAAGTTCAGTCCGAACGGAAGCACTGAATCTGGCCCTTCTTGAGAGGAAGGGAAGTCAAGTAGTAGCATCGTGTTAAGACAAGGGTGGCCTCGTTATCCACACCTCCGGTCGGATGAATGGAGGACCGACCAACCCGGGTTTTTTCAGTTGTTGGAGTACGACTTTTCATTTCCTGTTCGGTCTTTCATTTCAATAAGTAGTCAGCTGCGGGCTAAGAGGCCTCGGTTGGTTACGGCTGAGGCCTATATTCGAGGTTCGTAGGTGGGGAACCAAAACCTAACTCTTTCGCCGTAGGTGGGTATTCAAATAAAGGGGAGCACCTTGCTATCATGAAAACGCCAGCTGTTACCATAGTAGCTGCATGAATCAAAGCGGATACTGGAGTTCGGAGATGACTCAGCTGTTAGTTAGTACCCCCTTGGTTTCGGGGTGGACCCTTTCACTCGGAAAACCAGCTATATCCGATCTTGGTTGGCCTTTCACCC
This sequence comes from Arctium minus, assembly GCA_954870635.1. NCBI lineage: Eukaryota > Viridiplantae > Streptophyta > Magnoliopsida > Asterales > Asteraceae > Arctium > Arctium minus. The sequence continues at coordinate 67,059,231 of OX941092.1, read as the reverse complement.
CTAGCCACAAGTCATCCCCGTATTTTGCCACTACCACGTTAGGTTTGGAGAGAGATAGGACCGGTTATATAATAGGGGGAGCAGATGCAAGCTTGCCGGAAAGCGTACCGGCAGTTTGAGTCGCGAAAGGGCCGCTTGCTTCAACCTTCGCTTTCCTTTGACAAGGCAACTAAGGAGCGATTGGAATTAGATCTGGGATTGGGATCTTAGGGCAGCTGATATAGGATCTTGTGGAACAGGATTTGATTCTTCAAGCGGTTCGTCCGCCCATCTAAGAGATTTCTTCGTGCCGGGTCGTGAGGCTTCGATGATCAACATATAAGTTTCCCAGCCCCTCTGTCCCCGGAAGGTGTGAATAGAGTAGACTACCAACCCGAAATAAGCCACCTTACATTTCCATGTCAGATCGTTCCTGCGTTTCGGATATGAAGTTTCATTCGAAGCTTTAGACAAAGGTGCTATTGAGATATTGGGCCCTTATGGTCCACCCCGAAACCAAGGGGGTACTAACTAACAGCTGAGTCCTCTCCGAGGAAGACATGTAAAAAACAGTCGCTCTCGCCCCTATTCTCTCTTAATAACAACCTCTCTCCCTCAATATCGGGCGAAAGGTAGTTGTAGAGGAGCGGCTGTGAAAGGGCTCTTCCCCCCGTAGGGAGGGCTTCCTTCCCCACCATTTCGCCCGCCATTCCCAAAAGAGGGAAATGGCTCAAATGGATTCCTCTTTAGTGAACTTCTCCCGTTAGCTCAAACTCAATCGAAGAGAAAATGCAAAGGTCCCCCTCTCAAGTTTAGGTTGTGAATAAAGCCGGCCTTACCTTCTATGTTTTTAGTAAAGGGCCTTTTCAATAAGGCTCGCGCTAATTACGTTACGACCACTGAACAAACTTGGTTGACGAACATAGTTTAAGCCGACGTTAATTAAACTAGGAGTCTAATTTGGTAATAGGCGGTTCATTTTTCTAGTTAATTTGTGGACCCCATAGGAGTCAACCACAGACGATTCCGCTCTATTGTCGTCGAAGGGAGGGGGATGCGGCGGGGGAAGGAAAAGGCTTTCGGAGATCGAGATTTTTTGTTCAAGGAGAGCTGGCTGCATCCCTTTGGTCCTTCTTCGCGTCTCATCTTAACATCTCAATATCCCAAGCTCAGTCTCCATATTTTTAAGATTGAATCCCATTAATTATTAATCGAAAAATTTACATTTTATCCTAGCTCGATCAAGTATTAGCTTAGAAAATTTTATCATTACCATACAACACTAGTTTTGAAATGGTAGCCCAGTGGTAAGGTAACATCCTGGGGGGTCAGTGGATGGTATCCCTGACTACCCAGGTTCGAATCCCGTGGTGAGCATCCTGTGACATTCATGATCATGGGCCTGCCACATAGTGGTACCCTTAATTGGGCTGGGTCGTGATCGACGGGGATTAGTCGGGTGACACCCTTAAGTGGAAGCCCGAATACCCCGAGAACGTATGCATGTTTTAACTTGCCGTTAAAAAAAAAGTTTTGAAATGGAAACGATATTTGAACAAACCATACAAATAGTGTAAATTACCCTTAAAAAAGCATACTCTACTCTACCCCTGTTTTATTTTATTACCAAAATTGTCTCTTTGTAACCGAAAAGCTAAGGAAAAGGTAATGCCCCTATCGCGACGGTTGGGCGCCACATGTCATCGTTCTCTTCTATTACTATATCATCATATTCATCACCTGCGCATTGTTGTTTTCAAATATCAAGTGTCATTCTCAAGATCGATCGAATTATTGTTCAACAATGGCTGCAGCTGATACTGAAAAGCTTAATAATCTTCGTTCTGCTGTCTCTGCCCTCACTCAGATCAGGTAAAGTATACGAATTCGACTATTGGAGGCTTATTTTATTATGATTTAATCTTTTATCATTTCGAATCAATGCATTGTGATCATGAATCTGAATTTGGTTAAATTTTTGAGTGTTCAAACTCTTTTTGCAGTGATAACGAGAAATCTGGATTTATCAGCCTCGTTTCCCGTTATCTTAGGTAGGGTTTTCCAATATCATTTTCATGGTTGTTACTATTCACTTAATCACCATCATTGTTAATCTTAACGAGAAATTAGAATGTTTTAGTTACATTTTGTACTTCTGTCATGATTGGATTCACTTCTCTTTCTACATTTATAAAATTCAAAAATCATTTGAAAAATACTTTGATTCTCGTATTCATATTTCTGTCACTTATATTCTCTTTTGCAATTTCATGTAAATTGTTAAATAAAAGTGGTGAAGCACAACACGTTGAATGGAGTAAAATCCAAACACCAACAGACAAGGTAGTAGTGCCTTATGATACCTTAGCATCTGTACCAGAAGGTAATAACTTGATCTTCATTTGGCTCTACATGGATTCCATGGTTTCTGTATAACTCGAAACCCTATGATTTTGTGTTAAAAGATAACAAGAAATTAGTGAACTGGTGCAGATGCAGCTCAAACAAAGAGTCTCTTGGATCAACTTGTGGTGCTAAAGCTTAATGGTGGCTTGGGAACGACAATGGGCTGCACTGGTCCTAAGTATGCATTTAGCTTATAACGCATTTGATTTTATGGATTAATAATTATAATCAAATAGGATAATTACTTTTTTGATATCTAGCTTAGGAATATTAATTTATTACTATTCAGTAAGATCTGAGATTCAATTAATTATTACTCTATGGTCTGTCTTTTGACATATTGCATGCTATTTAGTACCAAGGATGCAAGTTCTGCTGTCTCGATGCAAGTTTCTTTATCATATAAACCATGCAATCATGTATTGAAAGCTCTCAGCACTAATGAAGGCTAGATCTGCTTCTGCATTTTTCTATCATATACACTTGCTTTAATATGATGAAATTTAATTTCAGCAAGGTGATTTATCTACACAAACTTGAACTAAGATATGTCCCAAGTACATGGGGCAACCATGTTATTCCCATGAATGAGTACAGTTCCATGTATGAGAATTGTTAGAGTCCGTGAATGAGATATGTGTATAGTCCATGAATGAGATGTATACAGTTATCAGAAGCAGTGGAGCATCAGTTCTGTTCTTTTAAACTATCACATTCTATAAACAAGGTCATCAAGGCTTTAGTAATATAACATTTCTACCTTCTCCATCCTTGTGAAGTCAGGTTTGCTGGTGGTGCAAAATGTTTAATTAGCTCTTACGCGTTGACATCAGTCAGGATCATTGATTTTTCTTTTTGGTTGATATTATTTTAAAGTCCTTGAACTAGCATAAAAGGATGCATGTGACTATCCGTAGTAAAAGTTTAGTTTGTGAGAATACATCATAGATTTCTTATTATCTAGGATCTGATATCTGTTGACATGCAGATCTGTCATAGAAGTTCGGAATGGTTTAACTTTTCTAGATCTAATTGTCATCCAAATTGAGGTATTTAGTATTTCATACCATATATGCACTTTGGTTAGTTTAAGTTTGTCATCTTTGCTTGTAATTGATGAATCCACTACTTTCTTTGTAGTCACTCAATAAGAAGTATGGATGCAATGTACCCCTGCTTCTAATGAACTCATTCAACACACATGACGATACGCAGAAGGTGTTTGCTAGTAGTGTTTGCTTTTAGGAGTACTGTTAGTTCTATCTTATGATATGTTGACATCGTCTGTATATTAAAAATGTAGATCGTAGAAAAATACGCGAAATCAAAAATCGAGATTCTTACTTTCAATCAGGTTTTTACTCCTCATTGCATTTTACCTTTATCATAATTTTGGAACATAACTATAACGATATGTTCTGCGTGCTTGTAATTGTAGAATCTTATCTTCAATTTTACAGAGTCAATATCCTCGACTGGTTGCTGATGATTTTCAGCCACTGCCGTCTAAAGGGGAAACGGGGAAGGATGGATGGTAAACTGAATAGCTATTTTCTTATACTTCACTTCCATGCCTGTTTTCTTTGAGTGAGAAATCTTAGTTTAAATTCTGTTAGAATTGTTCATGAGAGCTCTTTTTCATAACAAGTTGTGTTGTAAATGGACACCATTTTGCATCCTAAATTTTGTACAAGAGTGGTTCTTACATTTCTTCTTCTTCTGGGCTTACAGAACCTTTTGTAATATTGACTAATTATTTGAACATTGTTCATACACCAAGCATTGTGGCGTCTTGAATTTCTTTGGAATCATGGGTCTTCTTGCATTTCTTCTTCTTTTGCATATAGGGAATCTTTTGTAATATTGATTAGTTATTTAAACACTGTTGGCACATCAAGCACTGTAAGCATTATGGTTCTCATGCATCTCAATTATCTCAATATTTAAAGGCATATCATTTGGTAATATTAATCAATTGTTTAAACACCAGTTCACACACCAAACATTGTGATTTCTATGCTTTTTTGTTCTTGGGCTTACCAGTATCTTTGCTCTGAAGGTATCCTCCTGGGCATGGTGATGTTTTCCCATCCTTGATGAACAGTGGGAAACTGGACACACTATTGTCACAGGTTCTGTTTCACATCTTTATATTTGTATAGCCCTTAACTGTTAATTTATTGGTATTCTCTGATTTCTTTTTCTTCCAGGGCAAAAAATACGTCTTTGTTGCCAACTCGGATAACTTAGGAGCTGTGGTTGATTTGAGTATCCTCATCATGCTCTTTTATTTCCTGCGTTCATCTTGCATGTTGTGAAAGTCAGTATTATCTACAATGTTGTGTCTCTTAATTCATTTAATAGAAATCCTGAATCATCTTATCCAAAACAAGAACGAATACTGCATGGAGGTAACTATATCACGGTTCTATATTTTCATCATTTTGCCACCACTTCTGTTGCTTTATCGTTCATGATTTTACAGGTCACACCCAAAACGTTGGCCGATGTGAAGGGAGGCACTCTAATTTCATACGAGGGAAAAGTGCAGGTGCGTATCAATTAACCTTGGTATACATATACTTGATCACATCCATACCCATAGAATTTATAGTTGAATTTAACATGCTGTATTCGGATCATAAACTTAATGATTTTGTTTAAGTGGATATGGCCATTTATTGTTCTTTGCCTTCAGCTAACACTTTTAGTCGAAAATGCAAGTTTATCCATTAGACCAGCTTCTGTATTGTCTGAATAAATTTATGAAATCAAGAAGCATCATAAAATGGATAGTAAGGAGAAATAGGTTAAATTAACAAGTCATAAAACTTGAATGACTAAATTATTGAATGAACTCATCATGAGATGGCATAATTTTCTTTTTAGCAAATAAATGAAAAGATTTGCTTACAGCATTAAGATATATATTGTAGGCTTGTAATCTTACCTCACAGAAAAAGTGATTATGCACGGGAAAGGTTTAAAAGTCAAAATTTTGTTGTTTTAAGCTTACATTTTATGTCTCCTTATCTATTCCATGAACACAGAAGATTTTGGAAATGGGAATTACAATATGAGAATTCACTTGGTAAGGATAATTGAGAAAATTATGATCAGCTTTAGGTTGACTAACTGAAGGGCTAAAGCTTAAGGGTATACGCCATCCATCCAAATAAAAATCAACACTTTATTGAAGAGAAAGAATAAAATGATAAATTAAATAAATATATAATCAATAAAAAGTGGTGATGTAGGACAGGGAGTTTGGGGATAGGAGAATTTTATTCCATCCTTTGGAGTGCCCCCATCACACCGGTCTCACAGTTATCATGGGGAAGGAAAATCACATTTTCCTTACCTGCAAGTAGGTGATGCCCGGGATCGAAATCAATCTCTCTTATTTAATACCCAACCCCTTACCACTAGGGCATATCATAGGCTCAAGCTTATCTAGCCCAGAATTTAATTTGTTGGAAATTATGAGATTAATTTTTTGCAGTTCTCATTTTCTCAATCTATGTGTTGGGAGATAAAACTGTTACTAGTGGTCTGTATCTCTCTCCTGTAGCACTTAATACCCACCCTCCTATTGTTAATGATCAAATTAGAACAAATGTTGGAGAAAATAATAATATGCCTTCTTCAAATTTATATGAATTGACGCTATTAGAAAACAATTCATTGTTGTATGAATCTATTGTTCCAATTTACACATATTTTGTGATGATAAGACAAATATAAGAGGGTCATTGGCTCAACGGTACCTAGGTTACTGCTAGAGCCCAACCTGGCAGAAGGTCAAAGGTTCGAACCTCACCAAAGGTGAGGAGAGTGCATGAGTATTTGCCGTATATAAATATTATATACTTCAAATAGAACAAGAACCCCATTGTTGAAAGTCCCATCAAACCAATGACAGAAAATCATAATATGCATTTAAGCCCCCTTGCGTCTCCATCTATGACTCTCTTCTGTTTATGCTCGTTTTTTTTTCTGTTATTGCAGCTTCTGGAAATTGCACAAGTTCCCGATGAGCATGTGAGTTATGGTTCTTTCCTTCTCCGTTCAGTGTTACTGCTCAAGTACTTCCCAACCTCTCTACCCCTATGGGTGGAGGATATGATAGGGAGGATAGGTCTGCTTACATCTTAGAGCCTCTCCAACAATTTAAAATTGAGAAGCAGAAGCTAAAATCTCTATAAATAAATTACATTAAACTCAACACGTTCTCTATTTTGAAGATTTTAACATTAATTACATTTTAAATATATTCAATAGATTAACTTTTAGGGAGTTCTTAAAATTTGGAGATGTGTACTCTCATACTTTGTTTATTTTGGACAATGTTTTGGAGAATCTGCTGAACCAAAAAAATGGGTTAAAATCTCCATTTTCTTTGTTTTAGAGAATATGTTGGAGATGCACTAATCCTCCCCAGACCCTACTTCTGATATGTATGGGGATAAGAACTGCTTCCAGTCCTCCCCAAACAAAACCAACCTTAAAAATCTACTTGATGTGCATCAACCTAGCCTGGATTTATGAATGAATGGTATTAAAATCAAAGAAAGACATTTGATTTTCGGTTCTTGAGTCCTTGGGTGATATCTCATTGCTTTGACATGAGCAGGTTAATGAGTTCAAGTCAATTGACAAATTCAAGATCTTTAACACCAACAACTTGTAAGTCATGATCTTGCATATATGTGTTAACATGTATGTCTGATGTGCACACTCACACTTTTAGTATGCAGGTGGTTGAACTTGAGTGCAGTTAGAAGACTTGTGGAAGCACAAGCACTTAAGATGGAGATTATTCCCAACCCAAAGGTATTTGTGTTATCAGCTTAGAAAATAATTTTTTTGTTTGGATATCCATATGTGTTTGGATCAGCTTGCACCCACCTTGACTAATCCTATAAGATCCTAAAGTTATGAGTACGACAAACATTCGGTGGTCTTGAAGGGACTTGAACTGGTGACCTCTAGAAAACAAACATAAGGCCTTAATAATTTAGAAAATCATTTTTCTGTTACGATAACCATAGGTGTCTGGGTCAGGTTGCATGCACCTCTACTAATTCTATGGGTCAGTTTGCATGCACCTCGACTAATTCTATGAGGTCCTAAAGTTGACTTACCCATAAGGTTTAGAAAATCAGTTTATGTTGGATAACCATAGGTGTTTGGGTCAATTTGTACACACGTCGACTAATCCTATGTGGTCCAAAGGTTAACAGTTTCGAGGGCCCTGAAGGTTTTCTAGATAAGGCCTTAACAGTTGACCTTCCCCTAAGGGTTTAGGAAAACATTTTTACGTGGTTACTTATTAGAGCATTTCATGGTTTACAGGAAGTCAACGGGGTTAAAGTTCTCCAGCTAGAAACAGCAGCTGGTGCTGCAATTAGGGTATGTCTCACTTCATAATCTTGATATTGTATCCAGATTCCTTCAATGTTATTATCTTTTTTTTTTACCTAATGCTATATAGAATAGTTACTCTTTAATAGATGCACCCAAGGACCAGACCAATAAGGACTAGGACACTGGTTAAGGACCGGACAAGTCCTTCGAGCCTGGATCTTTTTCAAAAGAAAGACCCATCCAGAAAGGACCGGCCATAACTGATTGGTAACGGTCCAAATATCCTGACTTCTTTTATGCCAAAGCAACCGTGGACTTTTATAAAATAGAAAAGGAAAATTGATACCAATCAGGTTCGGTTAGGACTGTTGGGCCTAGATCGGTCCTAATTTTTGAGCCAAGCACCGTTCTTTTACACGTTAGGACCGAACGAGCCTCACCAAAAACTGGTTAGCACCAATTCTTGTGCATATATTCTCTTGATTATGATGACACTTTTGCTTATACAACTGTGTTGTTTTATGACCAGTTCTTCGATAATGCTATTGGCATCAACGTCCCTCGATCTCGATTCCTTCCGGTGAAAGCAAGTTCAGATTTGCTTCTTGTTCAGGTTAATCATTTTTACCAAATGCTTTGTTATTTATTTTGTATATAAAAAATTTAAAAGATTGGAGTAAAATTAATCCTTCCTAATTAGTGAAATTTTTTATTTGGTACTTTTGAAATCGGACTATCATTTTATCTGATCTCTAACTAAATGATTGTGAATCGAGTCATTAGTTAATGAATCACGATCGTCCCATAAATCAACTAATCCAAGTGAATGTTGTCACTATCCAAATCGACTTCAAATACCATGTACCAATGGTAATACCATCCGATTACAATCGGTACCAGTTATATTGGTACGGTAGGTATATTAATTGGTTGGTTTATCTTGGTACAAAATTGACACCTCAAATCTATACGTCTTTTTACAATGTTTAATATTTTTATTTTTATTATTTCTTGGATACATAGTCATTTTTTATAAATATTTTGTCACTTTAAATGTCTTCTTTCTATTTTTATTGTCAAAAAAGTATTCACAATATAAATACTTACCTTGTCTGAAAGATATTTATACTTTTGTAATTTGTTATTAATAAAAGTACTTACATTTTAAAATACATTTTTCGTCAAGATATGTACATGTGAAAATTTGTTTCAAACGTTTCAGGTCAATATATTTTTTCTTCGTAGATTTAGTTTAAATTCTTTATACAAATATAGAAAAAAAAATGAACACATAAAGAACATGCATGATTCGTTATAGCATCTCCAATCATACAGTAAAAACCATAAACTGTCGGTAATAGGTCTCCAATCAACTGCTAATTAAAACGGCAATTCTTTTGCCGGCCAAGGAGAGAGAAACGAGAGAGGCTACTATATATGTCCTGTGACTATTCACACCGACAAAATACAAAGGCCCACCATTTTTTTACTTTTCAAGATATAAAATTTATTTTTAAATATAATTACCTCAATTTTTAACATGGGGTTTACAAATTTAGTGTATTTTTGAATTATGGATGAAGTTAATTTTTAATGTATTTTACAAATTTGGTAATAATGGACCCACTAAATTTAGTGTTTTTTTTTAATGTCTAAGGTTGGAAATGGTCTTACATTACTAGGTCCGATGCATTGAATTAGGGTGTTCATAAACCTACCATTAAGGTTAGGCTCAAATCAACTAAGGGGTTGTTTGGTGGGTTTTCCATTAAGTTTTGTATGGATAAAGTTGTCTGTATGGATTAATCTGTCTGTATAGATTTAGAAGATTTTTATTTGAGAGAGTTTTTTCATATATAGAAGGATAGTGTTTTTTAATGAGAGAGACTGGTTTGGCAAAAAAATTAGCTTTCTGCATAAAGCTCCCCCTTGAAACCTTACTGAATAAGACACTTTCTATATCATTAAGCCACTACCAAACAGTCATATATAGCTGACTGAATAAGCTGTGAACACATTCAACCCAACGGACCAAGTCCAAAATCTAAATTTCTCCTTCCTTAAAAATATCCAAAACGGTAAATTTTTATTTAATTCAATATTTTTATTATACTATCTATATTGACATCGACTTATATTTTAATCATTCTAATATTTTGTATGGCTAATACTAGCTACTAGTATTTAATTTTGTCTTTTAGGTTTTACATTTTAATTTAACCAATATTTTTAAACCTATGTTTAACCGCGATGAAGTTCAAACTTTTTTAATGTTGGATTTATATACATTAAAAAAACTTTAAGCGAATTAAGATTTAGTAGTTGGATTAGTTTATTTAATATTTTAGTTGATTTGACATTAAATATTGTTGTTATTGTATTATAACATTAATTGATTTCTATCGTATTAATTAACACCAGTTTTACAATGCAGTCTGATCTTTATACCGAAAAAGATGGACAAGTGATCCGCAACCCTGCAAGAACAAACGCTGCTAACCCTTCAATCGAATTAGGCCCTGAATTCAAGAAGGTAAAATTATATTCATCTCTAGTTGTTCACAAATATAAATCACTTATCCTAAATTTCTTATAAATCATTAATTTATTGAATAGAGAGAATAAAAAAATAGTTAACAACGTGTGAGAGTTGATGGATGTGATAGTGGTTTGTTTGTATTCCTTGTTCATTAACCTCATCGATCATAATTAATTTCCCAACAGGTTGGGGACTTCTTGAAGCGTTTCAAATCCATCCCCAGCATTATCGAGCTAGATAGCTTGAAGGTTTCTGGTGATGTATGGTTTGGAGCTTCTGTGGTTCTCAAGGTAATAACTCAGTTCGGTCATTGGTGAAACCCAAAATTAGAGGTGAACTCAAGGAACTTGGATCATACACAGCCCAGGTCCAATTTCTTTTTTGTTACCCACCACTTTGGGGCCATTTACCAAACTCTTACCCGGGTAAGCGTTTTATATATGAGTCTCACTTACCTTAATCTTACCCCGATAAGTGAGGGAGAAGACTCTTCCCGCTTACCAGTTAATCCATTTTGATGGTCGAGAATATTACTCGATAAAGTAAATGACGACGGTGACTTTTGCTGGTAAATGGTTGGTTTACTGCCCCTTATTTGTTAAATAAACATTTATTGCCTCTTATTGGGTAAGAGATAATGTTGTTAATTAATAGCTGTTTTGATAACCGCTCTTACTCGGTTTGTATTGGTAAGCAGCCTTAATATAATAGCATAACCAAAATCATGGCTGTTTAGGATTTGTTGACATTTTTCCTTTTTTCTTTGCCAAGGGTAATGTGGTGGTCGCTGCAAAACCAGGAGAGAAATTGGAAATTCCAGATGGAACTGTACTTCAAAACAAGGTGATATTGATTTCTTCTGATCCAAACATTGCTTAAAACATTTTATCAAAGGGAAATCACCGACTTGGCAAATTTTGCCTTTTTTTTATTTTTCTTTCTAAAATTACTACAAAATAGCCAGTAAATATTGCTAATTGTGTCTGCAAATCTCCACAAAACATGGCATGATATTCTGCTTTTCGGCTGAGATATGGGAAGAAATATGGCCCATCATCTCATACAAAACTGTCTGAAAAAGTAATTCCGCAAATTTGCTAAGTTAATTCACGGGCTCTTTCGTGATAATTTATAAAAAAAACGACTGTTCCCTTTTATGAATTACTTGAATCATGTTATGTAGTAAATATGTTAGAAATTTATTTACAGGAGGTGAATGGTGCTGGAGATATCTAAAAAACGATCGACCGCCGATGACCTTTACTTACGAGGTGGCTGCCTTTTCATTAGGGTTTAGTAGAGATCATATTATTATTGTAAGAATAAAATTGAAAAGATCGTTTACAAATTCAAGTCAAATACATTCCAACTGTTGGTGATTTTCGTATACGGTATTTAAACTTTTAGAAGTCGGTAATTTAGAGATGGCAACCATGAAAGTCAATAACGAAAACATAGTTAGAAATTTAGTCAATAAGGAAGAGTCACCAGCCTTTCTTACTTTATCAGGTAGTATTTTCGACCACTAAAATCAATTGTTAGTAAGATTATCGGTCCGTGTCATGGTGGATATCAAAACCAGTTTGTGTCCACCTACACTAAGGCATTATTTGGCAAAAAAAAAAAAAAAACTAGTTTATAAGCTAACTTTTTTTTTGTACATGTTTGGATGACCGTAAACTAGCTTATAAGTTAGCTTATTGAAAAACTACTCATAATAGCGTTTTGAAAAGCTAGCTTATCAGCACCATAGCCTAATTCTATGGAGGTCGAAGTAGCCAAACAAACCCCAACTCTCCAACAGTTTTGTTGATGAGTCGGAATTTAAGTTTAAAATAATTTTAAATAAAATGAAAGTTAAATAAATAAATTTTAGAAGTGAGAAAACAAAGTTTGTTATTTTGTTATTTTTTAGTAATGTAAACGAAAACAATTTTTTGGCGTTTTACATTTGTCGTATTTCTGTAACCAAAATAAAGTTGGTTATAATGAAAACTGGGCCCATGGAAATATCAGGAGTATGGAAATTGTTTAAACTTTTTTTGTATGAACAAACCTTATTTTGTCCAAAGTCAGATATATATATATATATATATATATATATATATATATATATATATATATATATATATATCCAGATTTGAATTGATGATCTTGAGAAGCCAACCTTTTGACTTATCATTCGAGAGCTAAGTCCAGTTCTGTCATGTCTTGTCAAACGATGGACAACTATTTTGTTCTGTTTCATCTTGTTCTGTCTGCGTACCAAACGCACCCTTAATGTCTCAAATGATTTTTGTTTCTTCAGATGATGCCGATGACTGAAAACGTCATTTTGTTGCATGAAACCGACTTAGCTAGTTTGGCGGAAACATATTTAAATTAGCATTAATCAGTCTTAAAATCTTATAACCTAATTACATTGATGGTAAACCTCATTTTGGGAAAAAATCAATCCTATTCATTTCATTGTTTAATTAGGTATAGTAGGATTAAATGATTGTTGGTGAAATTCTAGACAACTACTGGAGAGTCTTTAACGAATCTAACTAGCTACACAAACTCTTCACGCTCATGCTTTATCTCTCAAATTCATATTGACCAAGAATCTGAAGGCCACCATATATGGGTTGCTAATGAACACACTTTTGCTCAAAGCCAAATTCTAGAAGGTCTATCAATTAGGAGTTGAGGTCATAAACATTATTAGAATGAGCAAAGTTTGTGAGTCACACTAATCTCGTACTTAAAATTATTCGATAACTTGAATGACATTGAAAGGATGTTAAAGAATAATGAGTCATCGTAGCCCGCCGCCACTGCTAATAGAAAATACATTGTTTGTTTTATTCCACGATTAATTTTTATTAGAGACGCGACGCAGTAGAGAAAACGTGGAACGGATCGACAAACGTAAAATCCAAAGGATAAACGAGTCTACAAGCGTAAGACTCAAAAATATGGAGGAAACTCAAACTCTCTAAGATTACTTTTATTAAAACTTGATAATTCAATTGAAAACAATAGAGGGATTAATCCTATTTATAACTAGGCTTAACTAAAGAAATTAAATCTATCCTAATTATAAATCAATTAGGAAACTATTTAAATAATCAATAAAAGGAAACTAAATAATAATCCTAATAATAAATAAAGCTAACAATAATTATCCTAAGTTTAAATAATTAAAAATAAGGAAATATGTTTTCGAGAGTTGTCCCGAGACTTAAGTCTCGGTGAAACTCTCGGTGGTTTCTGGTCCAGTGGTCACCGGTACTTGTATCGAGACTTAACTCTCGGTGTAACTACCGGTAGGGGCTGCTTGCTCCTTTTTCGATGCCAAATTTCAAGCCTTCTTCGATCTCATTTTCTTCTTTTCCAAAGATAGAAGAAATACCTTGATAACTCTCGAATTCTCCCTACATTAGACACCCTCACTTGAAAAGAACTCGACCTCGAGTTCACTTGAAAAGTATATTCATCCGGCCCGTAGAACATTCGTTTCTTCATAACGTTAGGATTCACAACTTGGCCTCCAAAATTCAAAAAATTTGAACAGTCTTCAAATCCCAACTGAGGTTGTCGTGATCATTTCCATAGAGCGGTATTTTATCAAACTCGAAAGGGTAAGAGATTAAAGTAGCTTTACCGGAAATTGTTTCGGTTTGAACGGAAACAAAATCTTCGGTATTAATCTTCTTGACTTCTGGGAACATAGATTTCGTTGGCTCGGGAATGTTTTCAACCGGTTCACTTTCGATTTCTTCGGTGGCTGGTTTGAGATCTGGTTCAGATACTTTGGTCTCGGTCAAGATTTCTTGTTGTGGCTCGACCACGACGGGGATGACTTTCTCTTCAAATCTGTCCGGAAAGACTTCATCTTTTTCTGGTGGCTTCTTCGGAACAGGTGGTTGTTTGACGAGGGAAGAAACGGAATACATAATAGAATCGTTGTTGTTGTCAGGTTTGGGATATAGCTTGTTAAGGATCCGTTCATAATCTTCTGGTAAGAATCGTTCCATCATAAGCTGCTTCATTCTCCTCCAAGATCGAACTGGTCCCTTTCTTTGTCGTTGTCTTTACGCAATCAGTTTATCCCACCAAATAGTTGTGACACTCTTTAGACAGAAAACAACCAACTTTACCTGTTTGTCTTTGGGAACCTCCATAATATCGAAAAAATGATCGACCTCGATTTGCCAGTCTAGGAACTCTTCTACACCCATGGTTCCATAGAAGTAGGGAATATCGGCCTTCATTCGGTAATCGGGGTCTTTTCGGGGTGGTTCGGCTTCCTCCTCGGATTTCGAGTCGGAACTTGAACTAGTGGTTCGGTTGTATCGACCACTACACGGTCGATTTTGATCTTCTTGCCTGTCTCGTCTCCGTCGTTCAATATTGTTGGCGTTGATCTGATTGGCGAAGGTGGTTGTCAGCGTACTGAGGGTTGCGGTAAAAGCCGCTGTGACCCCATCAAGATCTGCTCGGGTGAGAGGTGGTGGTTGGTCTGCCATATCGAAGGTGAAGAGACAGGAAAGTCTGTGCTCTGATACCAACTGACGCAGTAGGGGAAATGCGGAACGGATCGACAAACATCAAATCCAAAGGATAAACGAGTCTACAAGCGTAAGACTAAAAAATATGGAGAAAACTCAAACTCTCTAAAAGAACTTTTATTAAAACTTGATAATTCAATTGAAAACAATAAAGAGATTAATCCTATTTATAACTAGGCTTAACTAAGGAAATTAAATCTATCCTAATTATAAATCAACTAGGAACTATTTAAATAAGCAATAAAAGGAAACTAAATAATAATACTAATAATAAATAAAACTAACAATAATTATCCTAAGTTTAAATAATTAAAAATAAGGAAATATATTTTCGAGAGTTGTCCTGAGACTTAAGTCTTGATGAAACTCTTGGTGGTTTCTGGTCCAGTGGTCACCGGTACTTGTATCGAGACTTAACTCTCGGTGTAACTACTGGTAGGGGTTGTTTGCTCCTTTTTCGATGCAAATTTCGAGCCTTCTTCGATCTCGTTTTCTTCTTTTCCAAAGATAGAAGAAATACCTTGATAACTCTCAAATTCTCCCTACATCAAGAAGTGTATCATCTATGTAAAGAAACCATATATTTAGAATTTACTGGGATCTCTTATTTCAGGTAGTCTATATTTTTTTATGTAATTTATAAGATAATGTTTTCTTGTCAAGTATTTCTCATGTATATATACCCTCTTATAGGATGAATACTATATACTACAAAGAAACCTTAGCTCCAAGTTCCATTGTCTTCCTTGTGAATGATGTCTAAATCAATCCTCGTCTGAATTATAGCATGGTATTAGAGTTTTAGGTACGAGATTCCTGGTCTTTCTCATGATGGTCTCTTTGTAGTTTCTATACCCTAGCCTCCTTTGATTCAATCTTGTGCCTTAATATTAATCCGTAGTTGTAACATCCTGTGTTTCAGAATGTACATTAATAAACATATAAGTTTGGGTTAAAAGGGTTATTAAAACAAAATGAAAGAGGCCTTATTGTCAAATGCCCAAACTTATGAATTGAGAAAAAAGGGTGGGGATGTTTAATCCATGTATTCCCATTATCTTCATCTTCTTCGTTTTTCTTTATCGGCTCTCTTGCCTACTACCAATCTAACAAAATAGTGAATCAATCGGTGAAAGTTTCAAGGGTTCATTCTTCCTCTTTTTTGTTGTGGTTCATGCATCCCCTTAAGGTAAACGGTTTTATCTTTCCTTTTGTGTTATTAACTAGCGATTCCATCATCTTGTTCATAAGCCAAATCATAGAGATACTAATTTATAATGGATATATTGGATGTATTTTAGATAATAGATGTGGCTTTGTTTTGAGTTTTCGTTGTTAATTGCAACTTTTAGAAGTGATTACGCAAAGAATATAATCAAGATAGGAAATCGGTTTTAGATTAAGCTAAGAACCAAACTTGAAGGTATAAATATCCTTATTTAAAGTATTGCAAGATATTCATGATATGAGAGTTTCAGTAAATCCCTTAATCAAATCAACATTTCAAATGAATTATGATGGATTTTCAAAGTTATAGAATGTTTACTTTCGGTTTGAATCAAAATGTGAAAAATATATGTATTAGCTAGATTTTAAGTGATATATAAATACATGAACCTTCTAAAAATAACTTTAAAATGTATAATAACTATGTTTTGAAGAGTATAATGCAAACCAATAGTTTAAAAAAAAATAAGAGCAAGTGATCGGGTTAAGTTAAATTTATGTTGTAAATTGTAAAAATTATATAAAATCATTTGTAAGTCGGATTAAGGCATGTAATACGTTTATGAAAATCTTGGGATGTCTACTACAAATGACTTAGATTAATATGGTGTAATCAAACTTTAAGTGGGTCAAAAACGGACTTTCATAAAGTCATTTTCAAACGGGAAAAGGAGAATGAATAATTATAAATTGGTATAAAAATGGGCTTAAAACCCTTTAGAACAATTCTTAATGGGTTAGAAAGAGTTGTTTAAATGTCTTGTTACAGTGTCCATATTGATATGGACCGCAAATGGATTGTTAGGCGTTGAGACGGTTGCATAAGCCACTTGGAGATTGGACTGGGCCTAATCAAATTAAGGTGAGTTTAAGTATATTTTAAATGGGTACATGTCAAACGTATGTATTTTTTACATAAACGATTCATGATGTTTGGGTTTGAATGTGTGTCGTGGTAAAAATGCATGATCTAAACGGAGTTATGAAATATGGTTATTAAATGTTTTATACAAAGTAAATTTGAAAGTTAAACGAGCATGCTAAATGAAAATGAAAAAGTATGTGGAATATACTTTGATTTTTTGAAAATTTGATGTTTACTTAGCATGCTATTGAGTTAAACTGTTGTGGAATACACTTTGTATGACTGAGGTATTGTGAGTTCTTTGTTAGCTCACTAACGATGATGAATTAGATCCAGATTTGGTGACTTACAGTCACCCCCTTTGTTGTGGTTGTATTGGGGTTGCTCCATTTACAATTGATGGGTTTCTCCCATCTGGTGTTGTATATGGAGTACCGTGCACAAATGGGTGCCAAATACTCGGCTAATAGGCATAATGTCTGTAAGGCATAGTGTCTGTAAGACACAATGTGTACATGTGATTATGCCGAAATTAGCTTAACATATAATTGGACTGCTGGGTAGTGCTCCTTCATTGATTCCGATTTTGTTGTGGTTCTCCCCCACGTGGTACCTCATTGTAAAATTAATAACCATATACGTTACTATTTTTTGGTGAGAAGAAATGTATTGATTTGCATATTACTAATGTTTACAAATTATGCATTGTTTTAGAAATATGAACTAGTTATATGAATGAATGTTTGATTTTTATCGAATATTTGGAATTAAATGAATGTTTTATTATACAAACTCTTAAAGTTGTTGAGCGTTAATCCTGATTTGTTTTCTTTGTCGATGTGTATCCCAAGATCAAGATCATATGGTAGTATTGATGGTGGTAGGTGAAGGTAACCATTGATAGGTAATACTATTGGTTGATAGACATAGACTATGAAGAAACCTTTGCACCTGTGGCAAGACTTGAGGAAATAATAATATTCTTAGCCTTTGCTGCTCACAAAGGTTTAAGAGTTTATCAAGTGGATGTCAAATTTTCCTTCCTAAATGGAAAGCTTCAAGAAGAAGTAAATGTTCATAAACTTCTTAGATTTGAGAGGTATGCACATCCAGACCATGTACACTTTCTAGACAAGGCTATGTCTGGTCTTAAGCAAGCCCTAGAGCATGGTATAAGCGTCTTTCTTCCTTTCTGATCCAAAACTAATTTAGGTAAGGTACCATCGACACAACTATGTTCATCAAAAGGCACAAAAATGAATCACTTCTAGTTCAAATATAAGGAGATGAAATTATCTTTGGTTTTACAAATTAAAAATATTGTGACAAGATTTCTGAATTGGTGAAGAGTGAATTTGAAATGAGCAAGATGGGAGAATTAACTTTCTTCTTCGGGCTTCAAGTCAAACAAACTCAAGAAGGAATCTTCATAAATCAAGCAAAATATGTTATTGATATTTTAAAGAAATAAATGCTTAATGATTTTGCTTCAATGAGAACACCAATTGCCACTTGTTCAAAACTTGACTCTGATCCCTCTGGCAGTAGATGTCAAGAATTACAGAGGCATGATTAGGTCACTTCTGTATCTAATGACTAGTAGACCAAATATAATGTTTGCTACTTGTCTTTGTACTAGGTATCAAGCAAATCAAAAGGAATCTCACCTATATGCTATTAAAAGAATCTTTTGATACCTTAAAGGGACTAAATTCCTTAGTTTCTGGTATCCAAAGCATTCTGGTTTTGAGCTAATTGCATACCCAGATGCAGATCATGCAGGATGCAAGCTAGACAGAAAAGGCACCTATGGGAGTTGTCAACTTCTTGATGACAATATGGTGAGTTGAACATCTAAGAAACAAAACTGTGTGTCCACCTCTACAACAGAAGTTGAATATGTCGCTGCTGCTAGTTGCTGCTTATAAGTCATATAGATGAAAACACAACTCAAAGACTACGGTCTAGAGTTTGAAAAAAATCCCCATTCTCTGTTACTCAAAGAGGGCAATTGCCATCTCTGCTAATCCAGTGCAACATTCCAAGACAAAGCACATAGATGTCAGGTACCATTTCATCAAAGATCTTATTATTCTTGTGAAAAAAGGTACGATCGAAATGTACTTTGATTCTACTGATTACCAACTAGCTGATTTATTCACAAAAGCTCTTGATGAGAAGAGATTCAATTTCTTAATCAACAAGTTTATGCTTAATATGTCTACTTGATCTCAATTCATGAGACAAGAGCTTTTGGAACTATGTTTTGGAAGTTTCTGATATTGTGAACCTTGAGATTATGATATCTGAGAAGTAGCATAGTTACTTCATAAACATAGCCTCTGTACATCTTATTGAGCATATTTATATCATTGTCCATATATTGTCAACCAGAGTCTCTGGCTGTATAGACCAGAGCCTTTGTGATCACTTGAACTATGTCTTGTGCCTATCTTATCATTATTTTGATTCAAGCACAGTTCAAGGGGGAGAAAACGCTTTGATAACCAGAACTTCTGGCCATATCGATCAGAGTTTCTAATTTATTGAGTTACTAAGAATCAATAATCAGAGCTTTTGTCTCTATTATCCAGATCTTGTGATTACACATGTAAAGGTATGATCTTTCTTTCTCAGGAAAAAAATTAATGATTCACAAAGAGAGCAAACCTTTTCTGGTTAAAACTGATTTGAAAAAGGCCTTTAACTTTAAATTTGAATACCCCGAGCCTCTCTAATTGTATAGGCAAGAGCTTCTAGTTCCAAAAATTGATGAGTTCTGAAACACTTTTATAATCAGACTAAGGATTTTCAAGGATTTAGGTAAAAAAGGTGTAATCATGATGATCAGAGGATCCCAACTCAATATCCAAATGTACCGTTTATAGAAACTCTTCTTGTCAATTACGCTTGTGTGTTTTTGCTTTTATTTGAGATGCGGGTTATTTTTCAAAAGGACAGACCTGACACTTTAATATTCCCTTGAAACATACACTGTGACGTATCCTTACGCGCCCACTATTTTTTAAATGTAACATCCGAGAAATTTAAGGTAAGTATTCTCATCTCGCATTTTAATATTATAGTAAATTATGATCCATGAGTCCTTTGGTGTATAAACTTATTCACATTTGATATAGTTATGTTATGCTTTAATTGAAATATTTATCTATGCGTGCACTATCGAATCGGGTCGGGATTTTCGAGTCTCGGGGGTGTGGTAGGACAGTTCCATGAGACCGTGCCATGGGCACAGTCGCAGGGCTCGTACCTCGGCCTGGTGGGTTAGCGCGACAGTGACACCGCGATAGTGACATGAGCACTGTCGTCGGTCACTTTCGCGTGGTGTGTACCAAGGGCGGTGGTGATGGCGCGACTGTGACACCGCGACAGTGCCATGGGTACTGTCGCCGGCGAGTGCTGTGAGTATAAAACCCCATTAAACCGATTTTCTATCAATTTTTCACACAAATCTGATTTTAGGTCATTTTTAGAGAGAGAGGGAGGCGATTTTCTGCATTTATTTCACCTTCTCCATTTATTTCAAGAGAGTGATTGGGTGTAATCTTTTATTAGAGAATCAAGGGTGGTTGTGGATAATTAATGTTGGAGCACTAACAAGAGCCTAAGGCTTCAAGAAACTCAAGTCTTGTTTATCTCATCATTTCTAGATTCCTCTAAGTTTTCTAGGGTTTTGATAAAACCTAGATTGTGAGTTCCTACTAATGAGATACATATCTAGAAATTCTACTTGTTATTAATCCATGTTTATGCATACATTTTAATCACCTAATAAGTTTGACCTAATTCTTACTTTTGATATTTGTTGGGTTTTGGTTAATGTTCTTTATGTAGGACTTGATGAGGCTATTACTTACAATATATTGGTTATGATATTATGGCGTTATGCGGTTGGTGAATATTATTGATGAAATTGCATGTTTTAGGGTTTTAGACCTAAAATGGGATTTGAACTATGTGAGGTCTTATACATGTATCTTGTTGATATGAAATATGTATAAAGATGGATGTTGTATGTATATTGGATGAACCATGAGTAAGCGCTAGGAAGATGTAGTCTTAGGGTGCCACCATGACGGTATGTACCTAGACCTCCGCCATTTGGAGTAATGTCTGGGAGGTAGTCTTCAAGTGTGTCGGGCCTTCGGGATGTTGCTCATGAGAGTGAACATCAAGGTACATTGACTTGAGGTGAAACTTTTTGGTGTGATGGGTCTCCCACATTGATTCCTTTATGGTCCTTATTGTCTATAACTAAATTAATTGATTATGCCATGCTATTGTTCAACTCACTAGGCTCGTTTGGTCCAACACTTGATTGCTTTGATGTGTATCTCAGGTTCTAGCGGTGCAACCGTCAAGATGGTTTAGGTTGACCTTAGAGGCGAGCTTGGGAATATTTTGGAACGCCAATTATAGAAGTGACATTTTGGAGTTGGAAGACAACTTGAGTTAATCTCTTTCCTAGTTAGGATTTAGATTAGAGAGTTGTTTTTCCCTCATTGTCTATTTATTACAAACTTGTAATTATAACAGGCGTATGTTGTTCCCTTTTTGGGAAGGCTCGTGCTTTGGCATATTTTATATATCACATTTCCATTTCCGGAAATTTTTGTTTGCTCCAATTTTTAGGGTGTTACAAGTTGGTATCAAAGCTCTAGTTTAAGTGAACTAGGTGTCATCTCTAGTATGCCTTGACTTAGACTGTAGGTGCCTATGACATCACTGTCTATACGGGTAGAACATTCTTAGGTAGGGAGAGTGTTAGGATTATGGAATTACAATGATTGAAAATTGTGATGATGACAATAAGAATCCTTACGTAATATACGTTCACGATTTCACTTGGCCGGTGCTATTATGAATTTATAAATACGTGAGTGTGCTTGAAACTATTATTATAATGATTAATCTTTGTAGTAGTACGTATTGAACCGCTAATCTTTCAAAAAATTAACCGGCATGATCTTTATCATGTGTGACAGTTCACAATGGTAAACATAAGGAGTCGTGTGGTGGTGCCCGATGAAGGTAATGATGCAAGTGTCACGGCTCCGGAGACTTCGAGAAGGGCAAATCCGACGGGTGCTCCGACTGTTCCCCAACGGACCATCCTATTGGAGGGAGTAATGGACCAAGTCCCACAAGTAAACATAGAGACCGAAAACCCGGTGGTACAAGAAGTGGGGCCCCAGTCAGTCTTATTGGTTAGTATCATGCAGATGATGAATTCTGCAATGGATAAGCGGGACGAGCGATTCATGAAGATATTAGAGGACCGGGATACAAGCAACCGAAAACCCGAAGCAATGGGGGATAATGCGCTGATTGGATCGGGTGTTGCCGATAATGCAATTAGGACGGATAAACATGTGATTAGAGCCAAAAAGAAGAAAGAAGAGGTTGCTCTTTTAATCCTTTTTATGCAGTCGACCTCCAAAATTCTCCGGAAACGACTAATCTAGTGGCGTGCATGAACTGGATACAAGATGTAGAAATGGCATTTGAGTCAAGTGAATGCGGAGACTCTCAGAGGGTCAAGTTTGCGTCTTAACTACTAAGAGGGGATGCGTTGAGTTGGTGGAACGTTACCCGAAAGGCGCTCACACCAGAGGTTTTGGCCAAGCTCACTTGGCTAACCTTCAAGAAGAAGATCATGGAGAAGTACTGCAATGAGAGGGCTCTCGAAAAGATAGAAGAAGAGTTCCGGAACCTGAAGAAGGGTAGTCTGTCGATTGCCGACTACTCAAAACAATTCATGGAGAAGCTCAGTCTAGTTGAGCATTTAGCGACCGATGAGAAGTCGAAGATAAAGGCCTACTTGAAGGGTTTACCAGCAGAGATGAAGACGAGTGTGAGGAACGCTCGGGTGAATAGTTTGCAGGGAGTCATAGAGGAATCTCAGTTGGTGGACGACAACATCCTCCAAGAGAGAAGAAAAGAAGCAACAAGGAGAGAAGCGAAAGTGGGAAGGGCCAACCGGGCCCGCATGACCCTCCAAACCCTTTAACGGGGGGAGGAACATGGAGCCATGGCATGAGGTTAGATGGTTCCTCAAGTGTAAGAGTAAGCATTTCAGGCCTTATAATCTGAAACCCTTCTCTAACACTATGGAGTGCTTCAAGTGTGGGCGGAAGGACCACAAGAGCCGAGATTGCCCCTCTCGGGGAGTTTGCTATGAGTGCCGGGAACCGGGGCACATCAAGAGAGATTGTCCCAAGTTAGCAAGGGGGAACCAAGGAGTTTCAAGAAGAGTTATGCCAAAGAAAGAAATCCAACCAAAGGCGCCAAGCCGGGCCTTCCAAATGACGGCGGATGAAGCGAGAGTGACAGCGGATGTTGTGTCGGGTATGTTTCTAGTGAACTCTCTACCTACCCGTGTTTTATTTGATTTTGGCGCGAACCGATCCTTTGTGTCCACTTCGTTTTGCAAGAGTTTCTCTATTCCTGTTAGTTAATTATCGGATGCCTTAGTAGTAGAGGTAGCCAATGGAGAGCACATGTTAGTACGAGAATGCTTTGTTGGGTGTACCTTAGAACTAGATGGGGAGTCCTTCGTAATAGATTTGTTACCGGAGGGTATCGGGGGGTTCGATGTGATTGTTGGGATGGATTGGCTAGCTAAGCACAATGCCGTATATTTTTCTCTAAGAAACTAATTCGAGTACCATTGCCTAAGGGTGGAGAAGTGATAATCTACAGAGAGAATAACCGAAAAGCCAACATGGTTATTTCGTCACTCAAAGCGCGAAAAAGCCTAGCCAAGGGGTGTACTTTATACTTCTCCTACGTAATCGATGCGAAATTAGAAAAGAAGAAGGTGGAAGATGTGGACGTGGTGCGCGACTACCCGGATGTGTTCCCGGAAGATCTACCCGGACTACCGCCGGAACGCCAAGTGGAGTGCCATATCGATCTCACTCCGGGTGCCGCACCGATCGCTCGTGCTCCTTATCGTCTAGCCCCGACGGAAATGCAAGAGATGATGACACAACTACAAGAACTTCTTGAGAAGGGATTTATACGACCGAGCTCGTTGCCGTGGGGAGCTCCGGTGTTATTCGTAAAGAAGAAGGACGGGTCTATGCGGACGTGTATCGACTACCGTGAACTCAACAAGCTTATTGTGAAGAACAAATATCCACTTCCTAGGATCGACGACCTCTTCGATCAATTACAAGGAGCGGGATGTTTCTCCAATATAGATTTGCGGTCCGGTTACCATCAAGTATGGGTGAAGGAGAGAGATATTCCGAAAACGGCATTTCGGACGAGATACGGTTATTATGAGTTCCTAGTCATGCCATTCGGTTTGACTAATGCTCCGGCCGTATTTATGGATTTGATGAACCGAGTATGTCGACCCTTTTTGGACAAATCGGTTATAGGCTTCATCGATGATATTCTGATTTACTCACGGGACGAGGTGGAGCATCGACGACATTTGCGAGAGATTTTGGAAATTCTTCGAAAGGAGAAGTTATTCGCAAAATTTTCGAAGTGCGAGTTTTGGCTACAAGAAGTCCAATTCATGGGCCATGTGGTATCGAAGGATAAAGTGAAAGTAGATCCGGCGAAAATTGAGGCAATGATGAATTGGGAACCACCGACGAGCCCAACGGAGATAAGAAGTTTCTTGGGTTTGGCCGGCTACTACCGACGGTTCATTCAAGATTTTTCAAAGATCGCCTCTCCACTCACGTCGTTGACAAGGAAGAACGTGAAGTTCTTATGGACCGAGACTCAAGAAAAATCCTTTCGGACTCTTCAAAGAAAACTGTGTGAGGCGCCAATTCTATCCTTACCCGAAGGATCCGACGATTTTGTGGTTTATAGTGACGCCTATAAACTGGGTCTCGGGTGTGTTTTGATGCAAAGGGGAAGGTGATCGCGTATGCGTTGCGACAACTCAAAGACCACAAGAAGAATTACCATACGCACGACTTGGAGCTAGCGGCGGTGGTATTTTCCTTGAAGTTATGGCGACACTACCTCTATGGGATGAACTATACGTTATTCACTGATCACAAAAGCTTGAATTACATATTTGACCAAAAGGACCTCAACATGTGGCAAAGGAGGTGGTTGGAGCTTTTGAAGGATTATGATTGCGAATTGATTTATCACCCCGGTAAAGCTAACGTGGTAACGGATGCTTTAAGCCGGAAGAGTCATAGGAGAGGAACCAAGTTAACTCTTTCTAGGATTGATGTGGTATCAAGCTTAATGGAGGATATCAAGGTGAGGCAAGCCGAAGCGCTTCGTGAAGAGAACCTTAAATCCGAGGTCATGATAAAACAACGGGAGATACTAACGGAAGATAGTCGCGACCTTAAACTATTCTAAGGAAGGATTTAGGTATCGAAGATCGGAGGAAACCGTGAGTTGCTCTTGGCGGAGGCTCACAAGTCAAAATACTCCATACATCCTGGTAGCACCAAGATGTATAGGGATTTGAAGCTACATTATTGGTGGCCGGTGATGAAGCTCGATGTGGCCAACTATGTGGAAAGATGTGTCACCTGCCTTCAAGTCAAAGCAGAACATCAAAAACCTTATGAGAGCTTGCAACCATTGACCATTCCGGAATGGAAGTGGGAGCATATCACGATGGACTTCGTCACCAATCTACCAAGGACCTTGAAGGGGCACGACACTATTTGGGTAGTGGTGGATCGACTCACGAAGAGCGCATACTTTTTGGCGATGCAGGAGACGTTGCCAATGGATAAATTGGCCAAGCTATACATAGATGAATTAGTGTCGCGTCACGGTGTCCCACTATCCACAATCTCAGATCAAGATATTCGGTTCACCTCCAAATTTTGGGATGGCCTACAAAAGGAGTTGGGTACGAGGGTCAAATTGAGTACGACCTATCATCCTCAAACGGACGGTCAAAGTGAAAGGACCATCCAAACTCTCGAGGACATGCTTCGTTCATGTGTCATAGACTTTGGAGGGAATTGGGATTCACACATGCCATTGGTGGAATTTACGTACAATAACATTTATCATTCAAGCATCGAAATGGCACCATTCTAGGCACTTTACGGACGGAAATGTAGAACACCGGTGTGTTGGCTCGAGGCGGGAGAGAAACAATTTGCAGGGCCGGAGATCGTGCAAGAAACGACAGACAAGGTGAAAAATATCCGGGAGCGTTTGAAGGCGGCCCAAGATCGACAAAAGAGCTATGCGGAGAAAAAGCGAAGTCCGGTTAAGTTTCAAGTGGGAGAGCGAGTTATGTTGAAGGTATCACCATGGAAGGGGATCATCCGTTTCGGGAAGCGCGAAAAACTTAGTCCTCTCTTTCTTGGACCCTTCACCATTTTGGAGAAAGTTGGACTCCAAGCCTATAGATTGGACTTGCCACCGTAAATGGACGGGATCCACCCTACGCTTCACGTGTGTTACCTTCGCAAGTGCCTAGCCGAGGAGGAAAATGTTATTCCTTTGACGGAAATTCGGGTAGACAACGGTAACCGATGTGTAGAAGAACCTAAAGCCATATTGGAATCAAAGACGAAACAATTGCGACACAAAGAAGTAATAATGGTAAAGGTCCAATGGAAGCATCACCGAGGTGCAAACGTGACGTGGGAGTCGGAAGAGGACATGAGAAAGAGATACCCTCACTTATTTTGAATTGTCGTGATTTCGGGGACGAAATCCTTATTAGGTGGGAAGGATTGTAACATCCAAGAAATTTAAGGTAAGTATTCTCATCTCGCATTTTAATATTATAGTAAATTATGAACCAGGAGTCCTTTGGTGTATAAACTTATTCGCATTTGATATAGTTATATTATGCTTTAATTGAAATATCTATCTATGTGTGCACTATCGAATCGGGTCAGAATTTTCGAGTCTTGGGGGTGTGGTGCGACAGTGCCATGGGCACAGTCGCAGGGCACAGTCGCGGGGCTAGTACCGTGGCCTGGTGGGTTGGCGCGACAGTGACACTGTGATAGTGACATGGGCACTGCGTCGATCACTATCGTGTGGTGTGTACCGAGGGCGGTGGCGATGGCGCGACTGTGACACCGCGATAGTGCCCATGGCACTGTCGTCGGCGAGTGATGTGAGCATAAAAACCCCATTAAACCGATTTTCTATCACTTTTCACACAAATATGATTTTAGGTCGTTTTTAGAGAGAGAGGGAGGCGATTTTCTGCATTTATTTCACCTTCTCCATTTATTTCAAGAGAGTGATTGGGTGTGATCTTTTATTGGAGAATCAAGGGTGGTTGTGGATCATTAATGTTGGAGCACTATCAAGTGCCTAAGCCTTCAAGAAACTCAAGTCTTGTTCATCTCATCATTTCTAGAGTCCTCAAAGTTTTCTAGGGTTTTGATAAAAACCTAGATTGTGAGTTCCTGCTAAACTTTTCAAATGAGATACATATATAGAAATGCTACTTGTTATTAATCCATGTTTATGCATACATTTTAATCACCTGATAAGTTTGACTTAATGTGTGTGTCGGGCCTTCGGGATGTTGCTCATGAGAGTGAACATCAAGGTACATTGACTTGAGGTGAAACTTTTTGGTGTGATGGGTCTCCCCCATTGATTCCTTTATGGTCCTTATTGTCTATAACTAAATTAATTGATTATGCCATGTTATTGTTCAACTCACTAGACTCGTTTGGCCTAACACTTGATTGCTTTGATGTGTATCTCAGCTTCTAGCGGTGCGACCGTCAAGATGGTTTAGGTTGACCTTAGAGGCGAGCTTGGGAATATTTTGGAATGCCAATTATAAAAGTTACATTTTGGAGTTGGAAGACAACTTGAGCTAATCTCTTTCCTAGTTAGGATTTAGATTAGAGGGTTGTTTTTCCCTCATTGTCTATTTATTACAAACTTGTAATTATAACAGGCGTATGTTGTTCCCTTTTTGGGAAGACTCGTTCTTTGGCATATTTTATATATCACATTTCCATTTCCGGAAATTTTTGTTTGCTCCAATTTTTTGGGGTGTTACATTAAACGTCTACACCACGTGTCAATT
Source organism: Arctium minus (assembly GCA_954870635.1). Taxonomy (NCBI): domain Eukaryota; kingdom Viridiplantae; phylum Streptophyta; class Magnoliopsida; order Asterales; family Asteraceae; genus Arctium; species Arctium minus. Next base: position 67,031,251 of record OX941092.1, on the reverse strand, counting down.
CACCACAGGTCATGTCCTATCAACTGTCGTTTGGTTATTTTTACACTCGATTACTTTTTAGAGTATAAAACCCCAAATAAACCCTAAACTCAATTTATGCTCACAAATATTTCCCTCTCAAGTTATTATTTGAATCTTCAACCTGTTCTTCGGGTTCTTCCTTTATTCAACAATGGCGAATCAAGCTGATGCTCAATCCGACTCAAATGCCTCTCTCAACCACACTAGTAACCTTCGTTCCACTGAAGGTAAAAGTAAAGCATTCGTTCCCCTTCCTCACAAACCCAACAACCATTACGTTGATCTGCAACTGTCTAACTTCGCTGCTGAGTATGCTCCAATCATAAACGTCCTACAAAACCATTTCCTTGAACTTGCACTAACAACGCTGAAAGAAACATCCCTGAACGACATGACCAACAGTATTGGCAAACCTATACATTCGTTCCCGAACAAAAAGAAATCGTTTGGGAAATCGATGCCCCAAACGATATGATCTGTGAAATCAACATTTTGACGATCATTAATCTCTGAAGTACTAATGATTCCAACAAGAAGGGAATTGGAAGTTCCTCGATATGCTGGCTTACCAACTTCAAACGAAATTATAGACTTTCTGAATCCTTCCTAATTTAGAAGACAAAACCTACCCCCTATGTGGAACATGCTTTTCAGCATTCTGAATATTAGTAATTTCTTATGTTACCTTGGATATAGAAACCTATTTAAAAATAGACTTTTAAAAATATTAGATTTTCCTATTTGATCGTATCTAGAAATGGCAAACAAATGCGATGTAAAACTTTTGTGAAGTTCAACATCAAAATCTATTGAAATGGAGAGATTCCTTTTGTGGGGGGACGAGGTGACGTCACGGGTGTTTTGTAACAACGACGTGATGTATACCACGTACCAAACGAGTAATTGAGCATAGTTGGTAGGTACAACAAAGTCAAGTGATGGGTACAAGCAAAATATGGGTTGATAGTACTTCGTATTTTATAAAATTAATTTCGAAAATTACATAATTTTAAAGATAGCCTAAGAGCATAGAATATATATGCTCATAATCTCTTTGTTCTCAAATCACATAAATGCAACAACAACAAAATCACGATATGGATTTCGATCATTTGTTATTGCATTGTCATCGATCCTTTACAATGTGTGAAATTTGTTTCAATCCTTTAAACATATATCAGATTATGAGCATTTGTTGTAGAATTTGTTAAAGGCTGAAATGATCATGTTTCGGAGACTCAACCTTGAATCATTCCACAATAGATAACTGATTAAGTCTCTTTTCGTTTAAAATCAGATGTAGAGATACACCGATTGACTGTATTTAATTTTGCAACAAGAAATTATAAGTGAATTTTTCCGGTCCGAATGCATGGCCATGAACTTGAACCCTAGGAGAATAATACATTTAGTTTTTGGATGATATACTTATACAAATAGATGAGTATTCGAGTCTAAGTAAGAGTCATAGTATGGGAATTATGTACAATTCATTTGCGGCTTAGGCTCCTAGTGAATGGTGGGCTTTTAAGTCAGTTATCTAACAAACCATTGTATACTTAGGGGTTATTTGTTTTTTTTTAAAAACCTCTTAATGGTTCTTAAGTCTGAATCATTCAGACCTTTTTACACACCATCTCTTATCAATCATAACTAAAATAAGACTTTAGACTTTAGACCTCTTAAAAAACAAACGACACCTTAATTTGTCTTGCTCATCAGTTGAACGATATTAAACCTACTTGAAAGTTGTCGGTTATAAATCCTTTTATATAAACTTAAAATTCTATAAATTTAATTGATTCAAAGTCCTGGTGCCATGAAAATATCTTTTCCAGTTAAAAGGTTGAATTAAATGTGTGGGAGCATATATGAATGCATGTGCAAGAATGCTAACAATAAATGTACAATAAAATTTATGACAAGTTTTTTTAAAACAAAATAGCAATAAAATTGGTGACAAAATAAATGGTTGGTTTGTAATCTATTTGAGATGAAGTTAATGATAAAAATATTATAAACTAACAATAGAAATAAAAAAAAACAATAGAAATAAATAATTTAATTAAAAATACGAATAAATGATAAAACTGATTTTTGGAAAAAAAAAAGTAAAATTATTAAATTAAATACATGATACCGAAATTAAAAAAGAACAAATTATATAAAAAACGCAACATATTTTATTCCGATTGTTGTTTTCAATGATGCTTTTTTTACTTGATTAAACTAATTTTAGAACCTTAATTTTAGACGTCGTTTGTTTTCTAAGAGGCTTGAAGTCTTATTTACATCTATTAACAAGAGGTGGTGTTGAAGTCTGAAATCTAAATCAACAAGACTGTATGTTTCTGTAACGTCTGGAGGCGTCTTGAGAAAAAGAAGAGCATATGAATTGAGGTAGTGATAAGAGGTTTTAAGAAGTTAAGTCACCACTTCTTATTTAAGACGTATTTAAGAGTTAAGAGGTTCTGAAAACTAGAAAAAAAAACAAACAAACAGTATCTCAAACGTGTCCGCTTAAACAATTACTCCCTTTGTTCTAGAATATGTGTCCACAATAAAAAAGGGCACACAATTTTAGACATACATAATTATTACACTTTTTAGTTCACCAAATGATAACTATATCCTTAATTAATTTATCTATTTTCACAACTTTTAAATATTTGTACAATTTAAGGATAGATTTGAGAATTTAGTTGTATATTTTTCTAATCCAGACACTTATTTTGGGAAATATTTGAGGAAAAATTGATTACAAATAACTCCAACCGATCCCACATGAAGCTGGTTCTCCAAGGACACCAATGCGAAAAACATTTTTTATCTCACTCAACGGTTGAGGCTAGCAGGAAGGTCTGGGATCGAATCCAAGACTGGTCTTGTACTTGGATAAAATTGTCCAACTCATTTGTCAATTGAACTACACGTCAAAACATATGTTTTTATATATAATATTATATATATTAGAAATTTGACGCCATAAGTCACGCCTTGAAAACGCTAAGACTTCGTCATGGCTCCTAAGGCTTGAGGCTTAACCTCGCCGTCACGCCACACCTCACGCCATTTAGAACCTTGTTTTAAAATAGAAAAAATAGTCATCATGTTCACGTGTAAGAATGCATAAAACAATATATTTTGATCTAATTCTAATTTTTGTAACTTACATTTATTTAAATGTTTAGATATTATATCAAAATATTAAAATGACGGTTTAAGAAATACATTGCACAAAATAAAAATAAGAAGAATAAGAATGGAAATATGGGTGTCGGCGGAGATAGGATTTTGGCCGCACGTACCAAAGCAGTTGTCCGGCTGGTGGGTCTCCATAGTTAATGTAATGTAACCCCAACAGAGCATGGCATTGTTCAAATCCATCACCCTCTCTCTTTTTTTCCTTCTACGGAGACTAAGGCGGTATTTGGTTCGTACAATGTTTTCTGATGGAATGAAATATGTCAAAGGAATTTGACATTGAATGAATTGGAATGAAATGTTGTCACGTTTGACCACTTGTTTGGTTAATAGAATTGGAATGAAATCTGTTAAAAGAATTGAAATATGTCTTTTTGGTTCACAAAATGTAGCTTTGGAATTGGAATGAAATGTTGATAAACGATCAAAATACCCTTTTGATAATTTTAATTTTTTTAAAGAAAAAAATGCTTTAATAAAATAGCCATTAAAAATACTTAATTTGTATCGGTAGTTCAGATTGGTGGTGGTCGATGGTGGTTCAGAACGGTGGTTTAGATTGGTGGTTCAAAACGGTGGTTTAGATCGAATGTAGTCAGCGGTGGTTTAGATCGGATGTGGTCGGCGGTGGTTCAGATCATGTGGTGGTGGGTAGTGGTTCAGATCGGCGGTGGTCAGGGCGTGGTTCAGATCGGCAGTGGTCGGTGGTGGTTCAGATCTGCGGTGGTCGGCGGTGGTTCATATCGATGGTGGTCGACGGTGGTTCAGATCGGCGGTGGTTTGGAGAAGGAACCGTTGGAATCGTGGTTTAATCAGACAGGTTTTATGTGATTAGGTTATATTGGATTAAGAGCATATGTGGTATTATGAAAAAAAAAGAATGTCATTCCATCAAAATACCTTGTAGATGCTAAGGAATGTTAATTTCCCTGATTTGTGGAATTTAATGGAATTTAGAGATTCCTTCTGTGAAAAAGAACGAACCAAACAAAGGAATGACATTTTGTCAATGGAGTTCAACATTCTAGTTTCATCAGATTTTTTCAAAATCTGCGAACCAAACGCCACCTAAGGGGGCGTTTGGTTCGCAGAATGTTTTTGGATTAAATGGAATCTGTCAAAGCAATTTGACTTTGAAGGAATTGGAATGAAATGTTGTAAGGTTTGACCACCTGTTTGGTTGACAGAATTGGAATGAAATCTATTAAATGAATTGGAATTTTTCTGTTTGGTTCACAGATTGTAGCTTTAGAATTGGAATGAAATTTTGGTAAATGACCCAAATACCCTTTTTGTTTATTTTAATTTTTTTCAACAAAAATTACTTTAATGAAATAGTCATTAAATAGTTTATTTTTAACTAAAATTGCTTTGATTATTTTAGTACACGAATGATGAGAGAGAGAGAGAGGGAGAGAGAGAGATAGAGAGGAGAGAGAGAGATAGAGAGGAGAGAGAGAGGAGAGAGAGAGGAGAGGAGAGAGGGATAGGGATGGAGAGGAGTGAGAGAGGAGAGGAGAGAGAGAGGGAAAGAGAGGAAAGAGAGAGGAGAGAGAGGGAGAGAGGATAGATTGAGAGAGAGAGGAGAGAGAGGGGAGAGAGAGAGAAGAGAGAGAGGACAGAGAGGATAGATTGAGAGAGATAGTAGAGAGAGGAGAGAGAGAGAGGGAGAGAGAGGAGAGGAGAGAGATGAGAGAAAGGGAGAGAGTGAGGAGAGAGAGGGAGAGAGGATAGATTGAGAGAGAGTAGAGAGAGAGGAGAGAGAAAGAGGAGAGAGAGATAGGAGAGAGAGAGTTGGTGTGTCTGCTAATAATGTTGAACGGTAGTGGTGGCCGGTGGTGGTGGTTGCCGGTGGCGGTGGTGGCCGGAGGTGGCGGTGGCCGATGGCGGTGGCCGAATGTGGTGGTGGCCGATGTTGGTAGCCGGAGGTGGTGGTGGCTGGTGGTGGTCAATGGTGGCCGGAGGTGGTGGTGGTGGCCGGAGGTGGTGGTGGTGGCCGGTGTTGGTAGCCGGAGGTGGTGGTCAATGGTGGCCGGTGGCGGTGGCCGGAGGTGGTGGCCGATGGTGGTGGCCGGAGGTGGTGGTGCATATTAGGATGAGGGACAATTTTGTCCAAAAAAAATGTGACATTCCATTCCAATGAAATACCACCTCCCCCCAAGGAATGTTGAATTCCTTCATTTGTGGAATTCATTGGAATTCAACATTCCAATTCCTTAAAAAGAATGAACCAAACGATGTAATGGAATCTGGTCAACGGAATTCAACATTCCAATTCCATCAGATTCCATCAGAATCTGCGAACCAAACGCCCCCTAAGGTTTTGTTTGTTTACTCCTTCATAGTTCTATTAAGAGACAACCTCTGAATCACTAAAAAGTGAATCTTGTTTGGCAAATTTTTTTTTGTCTTTTAATGGTTCTAAAACCCTCTTAATGATTTTGTATCTTGAGCCACCTTTAACCATTCAGTACCCTAATTTCATTATGACAATAACCAAACAATCGTATTTCATTTTGCACTATATCATAAGAGCCTCTTAATCATTCTTACCACTTAATCATCCTACATAAAACTATTCAGCAACTGCCAAACAAACAATAACTTCAACCATAACACTAAAAAAACATCAAAACATTGAAACTAGCGGGTTCTTTAATGGGAAATATTCTCTTTCATAATCGGTCTCCTAGTCATTCTTTTCATCATTTTACTCAAATGTCCTTATCTCTGCAAGTAGCAATTCCGCAATTTGCAGAGGGATGAAAAAGTTTAAAAAAATTGTTTTTGAACATGGTCCGCAAGTACTGGGACCAGATCTGTAATCTTTTTCAACATCCGCAAGAATTGGTTCGCTACTTGTGGACATGTTTAAAAAAAAAACAACTTTTTCAACCTTCTGTAAATTGCAGAGTTGTTACTTGCAGAGGTAATGAGATTTTGGTAAAACTGGAAAAGGAATATCTAGGAGACTAATTTAGGAGAGAGAAATGACTATTTAGATGAATTTCCTTCTTTAATACCACATTAAAATTCAATTTCAACCGCAGTTTAAACAAAACACTAATTTGGTGTGTCAATATAAAAACATATTTCATTATTATTAAATATTTTTTAATGTTAAAGGAAAAACTAAACAAAAGAACAATAGAATGGAGAGAATGAATCTGTAATTCTCATTAATCAAAAGCCCTCTAAATAGGGATGAGTAAAAAGTAGATAGCTATGAGATATTTCAATTTTAATCTATCTCCGGTATATTTATCTCAATCTCTATCTTCATATCATTTAGACGATGGCACATTTATACTACAACACTCCCCCTGATGCCGAGTCAATCGAGTGGTGGTGCACAATTGTTGCAAACCTTACTCCAAAATAAAAACCCAGTGGGAAAAAAATAAAAGTATGACGAAGGAAAGAGTACAACACACCACCTTCTTTGCAATATATAGACTTTTCCTTCAGTCTAGTTTTCACTTAAATTCGTACATCAATCATGAGAGTTAGCAAAGCATGATGGTATATAGATTGTTGCCTCACTAAAACCTTACACCAAGGAACAAAACCCAATGAGAAAAATAAAACCTTGGTTGAAGGAAAGTGCACAACATACCAATATCACATGTATAACAGACTCCCCCTTTTATCTACTACTCCCCCTGATTCTTGCATTAATCAAGGGAGTTTGGAAAACATTTGCATTTGCTTTCTACATGCTTCCCAAAATATGGTTTTACGTAATGATTTGGTAAAATGTGTCATGTTCTCCTAACATCTTATTTGATTCACTTGAATCTAGAGGAGAGTTTTCTTATTGCTGATTGTATACGACATAAGCAAAACATGCTTTGTTTTATCACCCTTGATGTATCTTACGTTCATTTCTTCGATACATGATGCATTATTTCCCTATATGAAAGTAGGATACTGGTTGAACCTAAAATTACGAGCTCCTCTAATATATGTAATGATAGTCCTTAATCATATACAATCTTTAATTATCTCATAGAAAGTAATATTCTTAGATTAATTCAAGGAGGTAGTTACAAGGGTTTGCCTAGCTTACTTTCAAGCAATCGACGTGTTCTCTGTGGTAATTCCTTATCCAGTTTGGGAACAACATTTGTATGGGTCAGACAGATACCTAATATCAGAAAAGACATATCAAGAAATTGTTTGGTGTTTTTCTATAAGAGCTAGTACTTTTGCTGCTTACATTCTAAGTAGGTACTGAAATTCCATTATCAATCCCATTTTCGTTTCTATAGGGAAAGTATAAGCCCATGTCAGTGGTTCAAAAAGATTAGCTTGATATCATTCCAATGACGTTGCGTTAGCGCAGAGCTAAATCTAGCTGTAACATCCCAAAATTTTCAAATACCTCAATATATTACAAATATTGTATCCCAAGATCATCACTTACATTGCAGCGGAAATAAGATCTCTAAGAGGCCGTTTACCAATCGCTTACCCGGATAAGCGCTTACCAATAAAATTTAACACTATCACCTACTTAGCGGGTAAGATTTTAGTCCACCAAAACGGTATCATATGCAACAATTTTCCCGATAAGCGCTTACCGGTAAAATTTAACACTATCACTTACTTACCGAGTAAGATTTTAGTCCACCAAAACGGTATCGTATGCAACAATTTTCCCGGTAAGTGCTAATCGTGGTAAGAGTATTCACCATCATTTACCAGGGTAAGACTCTTGGTCCTTGCCTTAGCTCTTACCGGGTAAGATTTTTGGTCATTGCCATCTTCATCCATAAGGTAATATGACTTGGTAAGCACTTACCCGGATAAGCGTTTGGTAAACGGACCCTAACTTTACATTTTTGACGAACGTAATTTTGCTCTATGTATCAGTGCCTTGAATTGCACATATCCTTCTTCCGATGTCACACTCAACCGATCTACGCTTTATCCTATTTTTCTTTCCAATCTAGTAGCCGCCTAGGTTGCAAAAGTTTTAAAAGAGTTTGGGTGAGCCTAGGGCCCAGTGAATTCACGGTTTTTATGCATGAGAAATATCAATAAATAAATTTCACAAAGCATCATAAGTATATCATACATACGGTAGAAACACTATAATTTTCACAAAACTAATGGCGTTATGGGAGGTGTCAAATTCACACAGCTTTACCTGGCGAACTCACACAGTATGTTCGCACTCACAACTTTAGACAAGCTCACATAGCATACTTGCGTTATTAGACACGACCTTACACCGTAGTACACTCCCATTGCCACACAAATTTCAAAACACGTATCATAGAAATATTTCAATTTTAATGCGTAAACGACATATCAAAAATCTCGATAAAACTTTAATAAGCTTGTAAACAATTTTAAATAGAAGATGCAACCCTTTTTATAAAAATGCACGTATAACTCACAGTACTCGTTGTAGCCCAAACCGATCTTCACAGTGGCTAGCGTCTCCCTACAAATCCAATGTCATGAACTTCAATAATAAAAATCGACACCCCTAGAAATGATCGAATGGTCCCATGACACTATCTATTTTTAACGATCTATGGCCGACCTTCTTCGTTTCGACGTGTTTAATCATAAACATTCATATACATATACATATACATATACATATACATATACATATACATATACATATACATATACATATACATATACATATACATATACATATACATATAGGGTCAGGTTCAAGAGAAAACGTCAAAAAAACGGAAAATTGAAGAACACCCTGATAGCCCTTCATCTAGACAGTATCTAGTAATTTGTAACATGCACACGTGCATATGCACAAGTGCATAATACACTTGTGCATATAAACCAAAAAAACAATATAATTTACCTGTATGCACAAGTGCATACCGTCCAGATGAAGGGCTACTAGAGTGTTCTTCAGTTTTCCGTTTTTTGAGGTTTTCCCCCGAACCTCCCTCTCCCTCTCCCTCTCTCTCTCTCTCTATATATATATATACATATATACATAACATGTCCTAATCGATCATGCTATATATATATACTAACTATTCTTTTCTCTTTGCATTTCTTACGCCTTAATCACTGTGTATATATATTTTTCCTACCATCCATCTCAAGCCACCAACCATTATAATACATATGCATGAGATACCCATATATAATATATATATATATATATATATATATATATATATTCCTTCCAAAGAGTATAATACAACTCTCCATTAACAGTATGCTTTTGAATCTTTTTTTCCCCTTATCATAGCCAACGAGACTTAGTATATGAACACATATATACAACTCCGAAGGAAACTCTCATGATAACGAGTTTAGAAACATTCGATTCACTGTGACTGTGATATATCAGTCATCTATTATTTATATTGACCGACACCCACACAAACCATAAGTTTCATCTTTCGAACCAAAATGAGCGCATGGTTTGACAGCCCGATGTCACCGAGATTACAATTGTGAAGAACGGTGAGGGTATTAGCGGTGACCGTTGGCCACCGTTGCCCTATGGGAACCCACTAGATCGATCGAACGACTAAAGTAAACAAGAGTTGGAGTCGGAAGGTACGAAACACTTACCGATTGACGTCGAAGTAGTCGCGTTCGTAGCGAACCTTCGTCTTCTTTCTTGCCTTCTATTACTCTCCTTCTCAATCGATTTTTACATATGGTTACCTTTCATGCATCATCCCTTTTATATTAACCCACCTTCGGTTTCGAAGCATATCAACGGACGCAACATAAATGGCCGATTGATGATGGACTTTCATAATCCGGCCGTTTGAGGCCCTTCAAATGCATGCCATAAATATATATTGTTGTAACACCCTCAATTTTGAAAGAGCAACTAATTTAAAAATTTATAAATATGTCTCAAGGAATGGATAAAACTTCATGCGACAAGTCCATACTTAAAATACGATTCTAGAATTTTCCATCAATATAACAAATGAAATCTTACACAGAGGCTAACACAAGGTCGGGTGTTACTAAACCCAAATACGATTTGCTCTTCTCAACACTAAAGTGGAAGACTTCACTGTAACACCCTGAATTTCGGTACGTTTGACTATCTTTCCTTCCCCATTTAAGCTACGATTACGCATTACTGTTGGTATATTAGTTGCTTTGGACGCCAAGCTAATCGAGAGCGGAAAAAGTCAAATTTTCAGAGCTTGGGACGCTTGGGCTATTGTGCCAGCGAGAGTTCCAGAGGGTCACAATCGCTTGGCACTATCGCCGAAATGTGCCAGTGGGTTATAAGTCGCGATTTTCAGCTCTTTACCTCATTTCTCAGTTCTCAAACCCCACCCTTTCTCTCCTAAACCGATTTCCATCATATTGGTTCAAACCCCAACCATTTCTATGGCGATTTACTTTGATCTTGAAGCATTCCATCATCTCCTATGGTCTTGGAAGCCTAGGATTCAAGGAGCTACCATTCCACCATCTCCATTGTTGTCTCCTTCAAGAAAATTCTAGGGTTTTGAGTTTTATCAAAACCACCATTGTGATTTCATCCCTTCTTCTTTCTAACAATTAACCAAATTATAAATTCTCTACCTATAACTTCCTAGTGCTCTATTTCTTAAGTTTTCAATTTGGGTGATTTTAGAGAAATTAGGTCAAAATTAGGGTTTTGGCCAAATTGGGGATTTTGATGTAATATGTTTGGGGAACGATTCTAAATAGATTGAATATGATTATTTATGGTTGGAAATTTGTGGATCTAGGTTTTTGGAAGGATTTTGCTTGTGGATTCGGATTTCTTTAAGGAAGCTCAAGTTGGGGGCAAAATCTAAATTTAGCCTAAATCTAGCAAGGTGAGTTCAAGTTTATTTGTGAAAACAGTGTACATGCCAAAATATCGATTTTTACATGTTTATATGTTTTACATGAAATTACCAACTGTTGAGTATTTGATAAGTTTGATTATTTGAAGTGTTTAACCTTATGAGCTTTGCAAACAACCACATTTGGGATTTTGGGCATTTTTGATAAATAAATCTTGAGCATTGGTACTTTAATGATTTATTACATGGAAGTAGGTTTTGGAGTATAAATGTAATTTGTTGTGCGTTTTGGAGAAATGGTTGATTTTGTGTTATGGGACGTTTTTGGGAAGAATGAATGATATAAACCCACATGGAAATTGTTTTGTCCCAATCTAAACTATGTTGGAGTTGCTTATGTATTTTGGAGCATGGGTTGGCATTATTGCGGGTTGTTTACGTTTGATTTCCTTTTTAGGATTTTAGCAAGTGGTTTTTGGATTTGTTGAGTTTATGGCTCGCTTTGGATTTCATTGGGTCTTGGGGACACTTATCCGATCTTGATAGCTCAATATAGAGCGTTTGATGATGATTTGCATTTACTGCATCTTATTTGAGAATTACATGTTTTGAATGCGTTAGTTCATTCGTTTTGAGTCATGTAATGTTTTAGTTAGTGCAATGGATCCGTAGGCACAGTGTTCTTTTGTCCCGTTTTGGACAAGTTCACTACTTTGGCACGGAATAGGCATCGGGTCACCATGGTAAGTAAGGTGTGGACCTATACGGTTGGGCAACGTCTCATGGGCATTAAGGTGTAATTCCCTTGTGCATAAGTTCCCATTTTAGAACAGGGTTCCCCTGTTTTGGAACTCTCAAGAATAGACCTAGAGGGGTTGACTTGATGTTTTCGAGCAATAGACTTAGAGAAGTTGAGCTCGGTATGTTTTATGGGTATAACCTATATGTTTTGGTTTCCTACATAGTTATGTGACCTACTTTTGTTTTCCGTCACATACTATGTAATCGGGTCTCCCCGTCACCACAAGGTGTTGTTTTGGTTATGGAGTTTTATAATCCATATTTTTGGTGACGTTTTGGGTTTGGATTCTCATCCATGTTCTTGGGTTTTGCATACTGAACTTTATCCATGTTTTTGGAATATTTTGGATGATAGAGTTTATCCACGTTTTCAGTATTTGATTATTAAAGTGTCAGTTATGTATTACGCGAGTTTTGGGTTTTGGATTTATATACGAAGAAACGTTTGCCTTATGATTTCAATCACGAAGAGGGTGAATGTTGAAAAGAGATCACTTCCAGATTTAATGTATTTCATTTTGGTCGCTTTCAGATTGATTGTATTTCATTTTGGAAATCATGATTTAAATAACGTTCTTAAAGTTATTGTTTTATAAATATCTAATGAAAACTTTTGAGCTCACTAGGCATTAAGCCTAACCTTTTATTTGTCGGCATGTGCAGCAGGTTCAGTTGGGGCATGGTTCTAGCGGTGCTATGAAGAGATGAGCACTAGATTTACACGAGGGTGAGTAGTTTGGTGAAGTCTTCCGCAGTTGGAGATAGTGACTGTTGTTGGGTTTTAGTAACATCCGTACCCATTATAGATTGTGTATAGCGATTGAATTGTGTTTATTGAAGTTAATCCTTGAATTGTTGTTGTAGTTGATTCAGTTGTCGATGTACTTAGAAAGTTTTAAATTAGTTGCTATCTCCAGATTTGAGGGTGTTACAAGTTGGTATCAGAGCTTAAGTTTGAGAGAATTAGGTATTGATTTTAGATGCCTAGACTTAAACTAGCGTTCTTATAAGTGCATGGGAGAGAAATTGCACCAATATGCACCTTAAGATTGGATGTTTGAGGTCGATGGAGCTTTTAGGAATGGGAATCACGTCGAGAGTAGCAAGGATGGCCATGTACAGGACGTTCATAATCGCACCTGGCTGGTGTTGTGGTGAACCTACGTGTTACATGTGAATGCTTGAACTGGATGAGTGGTCCTAGGATGTTGAGTGCCGACCAAAATTCATGCACGAAATTTATTTCTAAAATAAGTTTGCAGCAATTGTTTCTCATGTTTTCAAAGTATAAAGTGAGTTATGTTATGAAGTCTTGATAAAGCATTTAGCACACAACATATTTTAAACCGTGAATTTAAGCATGCATGAAGTTGTTTTGTTGCACGTGGTTGCAACTTTTTATTGAAAATCTCTTCATCCCAGTTTTCGGTCTAATGCTATTTCTTTTCGGATATTGTAATATCTGTGTCTTAATGTTATTTGGGGTATTGGGCAAGTAACTGCGTAATTTTAACCTTGACATTGGATCTCCTCCACGTATGTTAAGGTCTAAAGAAAAAGTTATTCCCACGTTTTTTTGCGTCTGAGTTTTCTTGGGAATTTTAGTCTGTACGAGTTTTGTTGAATTTTATGGAGTATTGTTTTGCAACGTTTTCGACGCGTGAGTAAACTTTGAAATACGAGTTTAATTTCGTTGCGTGTAAATTTGCAAGTTAATAGACGTCGTGTCCCATGCAAGTTTCGTTGAAAAGTGTCATCTTATTGTACATTGCGGTAAAAAGGGAAACTCTTAAAATTTTAACATTTTAGACATGTTGTCGTCTTATGCATTATGTTGGGAAACGAACATTTTAACACCGCTTGATTTTAGCGTTAATGAGTTTTATGAAAATTCAGTTGGGTTTTACGGCGCTTTATTTTATGACATTTTGAGTCGCGGTGATAAAATTTTGGAACGCGTATACTTGCATTGTTGTGTACGTTAACTTATGAACTTTCGTTCAGTATTTTGCCTCATGCGAGTTTTGCACCGGTATTTTCGCAACCACAAGAGACGTCTTGAGAGTTTGTTAATAGATGTTATCCCATATGTTATTTTGGGAAGTTTCAATATCATGTGATTTCTCTTTTGGGTTTTATACATGAGTATTTCGTTGCGTGCTGGTTAGTATTTGAGTCGATTTATACTTTGGTATGAGTAAACGTACAAAAGACCTCCGATGGTTCGTGTTGAATTGTTGTTGTATGCATTATTCGGTTATTGATTTTATCGTTATCTCATCATACAATGTATTATACCGATTTACTGGCATATATGACTCTATAGCCACCATTTTTGGACAAGCGCATTTTATCCGTGCGACCCAAGATTTGAAATCGATTCAAAATTTAATTACGTTTGACCAAATCGCATGCACTTATCAGTGATAAGATTTGTTTATCAAAAATCTTTTAACCACTTGAAGAAAATCAGTGATTGAAGATTTGATTTTTAAAAAACGTCTTACTGAATGAGATATTCAGTGATAAAGATTTAGACAACATACCTTTGTTAGAACATATTTTATGTTCTTATTAGAAGTTTTATAAAGTAATCTACTTATGTGTATTGGGCCTTGTATTGGGTTCTAGGCTTTAATGTGTACAAGGGACAAGGGGATATAAATAGGGATCATGTAGTAGTGTTTTAGGTTAACTTGTTGAAACCTTCATTTTGTGTAATTCAATTCTTCAACAATGTAGCCGCTTACTGTTCTTGCTCTTCTTAGTGTAGATTTATTTTGCTTTCAATAATCTACTGATTTCTACCCTTGAATCCTTGTTCTTCATCTAATCAAACCAATCAGCATCTCAATTGGACTCACAACCTTAGAGTTAGAATATCTAATCATAGACTACATAATGAAGTGTAACATATTATCACTGACATAATGCATGAGAACTGAAGAATTAATCTTCAAGATTCAGCATTCCAAGCTCACTGATGAGAAAGTTAAATCTTGTCTCATCAAGAGGTTTGGTGAAAATATCAGCAAGCTGATAGTCAGTTGGAATGAAATAAAGTTCTATGTCACCATTCATCACATGATCTCTGATAAAATGATCTCTGATTTCTATGTGTTTCGTCTTTGAATGTAGTACTGGATTGTTTGCTATAGCGATGGCACTAGTGCTGTCGCAATAGATTGGAATCTTTGATAGCTGAAGGTCATAGTCTAATAGTTGATTTCTCATCCATAAGACTTGAGCACAAAAACTTCCAGCGACTACGTATTCTGCTTCAGTTGTGGAAGTGGACACTGAATTTTGCTTTTTACTTGTCCAACTTACCAACTTCCCTCCTAGAAGTTGACGTCCACCAGTGGTGCTTTTTCTATCTAGTTTGCAACCTGCAAAATCACTATCTAAATATCCAATTAGATCGAACCCTGAATCTTTGGGATACCAAAGACCGAGGTTAGGAGTTCCTTTCAGATATCTGAAGATTCACTTTACAACGATCAGATGGGATTCCTTGGGTTCAGATTGATAGCGTGGACAAAGACATGTAGAGTACATGATGTTAGGTCGGCTCGCTATAAGATACAGCAGGGAGCCTATCATTCCTCTATATGCAGTGACATTAACAGGTTTTCCTGTTGGATCCTTGTTTAATGTCAGAGGAGGTGCCATATGAGTTTTCATCTCTGAAGTTTGAGTGAGATCAAACTTCTTCAACATGTCTTTAACATACTTACCTTGGTTAATAAATGTACCTTTTTCAGTTTGCTTGATCTGAAGTCCAAGGAAGTAAGTTAGTTCACCCATCATACTCATTTTATATTCTTTCTTCATTCTTTCAGCGAATCGAGTACACAGAGATGGGTTAGTAGAACCAAATATAATGTCATCGACATATATTTGCGCAAGAATAATGTGACATTTTATCTTTCTGAAAAACAAAGTATTATTAATTTTATGACGTTCAAAATTTTCAGAGATAAGAAAAGATGAAAGAGTGTCATACCAAACACGAGGGGCTTGTTTTAGACCATAGAGAGCCTTATCCAACTTATATACATAATTTGGATGCTTAGGGTCAAAGAACCCTGGAGGTTGTTCAACATAGACTTCTTCATTTAACTTTCCATTCAGGAATGCTGATTTTACATCCATTTGATATATGTTGTTCCAGAATCAAGCACACATAATCATTATCAGAGTATTAAACAAGAATGAATCATAGAAAAGATGAATGATAGAAAAGTGTTATATGATTCATTGAGAGGAAAGATGACGGCTACAATGATTAGATACTGATTGAATATTGTAGCTTAACCTAAAAAGGTAAAACAAAGGACTATATATATAGGGTCAACTACCTTGACACCTATACAAACCTAATTAACGAAAATACTAACAAAACATAACAAGGGACTAACAATTACAAGTTGATTAAACTTGATCTAACAATCTCCCCCTTTTAATCAAATTTGTAATCTTCAGCGATTCCATCGATTGAAACAGGTTCTCCTCATCCCAAGGAAGCTTTCAAATCTCCTTAAGCAATCTCTGAATTCGATTCTTTCCTTGATAGCATTAATCATTTTCTCCATTACAAACGAATCCATTGTGGGTATGAACTCACCTTTTTCACGTCTCGCCTTCTCTGAGTGTTTGAGTTTATCTTCAAGCTCTTTGAAAACCACCTTCAAAGTTCTATCAGAAAACTTAGCAACCTCACTGGCTCGCATATATTGTTTATTATGAGTATTTGTATTCACGTACATAACACCGAGCTCAGGAGTTAGAACTGGTTTGAAGAGTGGTATGTCCTCCATCAGATAGTGATTAAAGTTAGGAGCAGTTAGGTTGATGCTGTTCTGATTTGTCTCTGCCCCCAACTGGAAATCAAGAACATACGTGTTGTTGATATGACGCTTCATATATTTCTTTACAGCATCTAGTGCAAAGACTACGGCTCTAGGTCTGATCGTTAGGCTCCTGAAGTCATGATATATGAACTCTAGATCTGCCACATTCAAGTTCTCAAAGTCTGCTTCACTAAACATTGACATTTCTAGATTTCTCCTTTGAACTTCGAACTCAGGATACCAGACATCAAAGTACTTGTTCATTCTGACTTCCTTGATCTGCAGAATTCCTGGTCTTTGAGCATAACCTTTCGTTCTTGAAACGTTTTCAATGAACTTCAGATAATTTCTTTGATAGTGCAGTGATTGATCAATGGTACCATAAGTCTTGCACGCGTCAATCTTTACTTGTTCTTTGACGAATATTCTGATGGATTCTTCTAGAAACGACACTCTGATATATTTTCGGATAAGCTTGATGAGTTCGAGAGGCGCATCTTGTCCATCATATCCTGTAAATGGAGTAGATCTAACTCTGACAGAAGCAGAAGGACCTTCTTGAATGTCCTGATGTTTCTTTGCAAGATTTTCCGCTTCCATAGGAGTTAAAAATACTGGCTTTGGACGCTCAGCACCGCTTAAGATTCTTGGGCTATCAGGATTTCTGATGTAAGGTAGACCTTCAGGATCAACTCTTTCCTTTTCAGCTCTCTCTTTCTCTTCTCTCTCCTTAGCTTCCTTCTTTCGTCTTTTCTCTTCTTTCTCCATCTTCTTTCTTTCTCTTCTCATAGCTCTCCTTAACTTTTCCATATCAATAACTATCGGAGCTGTGGGATCTGAGACATCTCTTTTCAATACCCTTTCAATTGATTCTTTAAAAGATAATGTAACGTTTTGAACAGATGGAGTTGAAACTTCACCAGGAGATGGGAAAACACAATGTCTGTCTGGAGAAACCAATGGAATTGTAGTAGGTATATATGGCTCATATACTTGAGAAGCCACATGTACTTGTTCGGGTTAATCTTTTTCAGCTTCTTCTTCCTGATCATCTTTATGAAAATCAGCACTGAAGATATCTTCAAGTACACTTTCACCATGAACACTACCCGGAACCTCAGTGTCTGCCACATTTCTGACATATTCTTCGACATTCACAGTATTCTCAGATTTATCAGCATCATGAAGATCAAAGTCTATTACCCTTTCTCCTTCCTCTTTCAGTTTACAGAAAAACTCATACTTTGCTATGGCTTGCTCATCTGTATTCAGCTCATCAACATCTATAGTATTGTGCGCTGATATGCCCATTACTTCCATAACTTCTTCATATGTTGCAGTCTTAGGCTTTTCAACCCTTGACTCATCATCCGCAACGTATACAACCAAGATTTGTGATGCTCTTTGACTCGTGCCAGTACCTTGACTGCTGGAACTTTTCTGTTCGGGTACGGTACTTATTGGAACAACACTTTCAACCACTACTAACTCTCTTCCTGCAGCTGACTGTTCTTCCCTGGTCTCCCCCTCATGATCATGATCAGAATCATGGTCATGCCTTGTAACCTTAGCAGCCGTCTGAGTTTGGCATGAAAGTGGAAAGGCTTGGTTCAGTAGAGATAAAGCTTGGAATATATCTGCATCTGAAGGTTGTTGGGGCTGTTTTTGCTGTTGTTGTAGATGATGGGAATGCAATAGTGTGAACAAGTCAACATCCTGTTGATTTTCTGGAGCTTGAGACAAAAGTTTTGCAAGAAGCAAAGACTTAAGCTCATCAATGTAAAGATCTGAGGTATTCTGTGTGGCTAATGGAGTGGGTGTAACTGGTGCTCTCCTTTCTGGCTCAGGTTCAGCAACTTGCTTCCCCTTTAATAATCGTTTAATGTCACCCAGTTCTTTTTCGATCTTGTCATACTTCTCCGACCACCTGTTTTCAACAGCCTTTAGGGCGCCGTCGAAATATTCCCTTGACACAAAGTCGGAGGAACTAACACCGGGTTCACTTAGATTACCCGTTTGCACAACTGCAGATGAATCTACAGTGTGACCTGTGTTCACAGCTGGCATGGTGTTAGCTGTGACAGGATTTCCATCCGGTCCTCGTAGTCCGGATTACGGATCTACTATGGATGTTCCGCTCGGGTCACGAAGACGACCGAGATCAAGTCCTGCAAATAGTGTCCTATCAACAAAAATAGGTGTTCTGACAATAGGCTCTAGGACATGTGCACTGAAAGAAGTTGAGACCTGGGGCAACTGATCTCTGTTTTCAATATCAGATGTCTCCGAGTGAGACATTGATAGAAGTTATGCTTGACCCCCGTGTAAAGTTGAAACTATATCTTGTTGAGAGGAAATAGAGTGGATAGCTTGGGTGTGCAGTTGCATGAGTGATCGGCTCATGTCGACATCTTCTGGCAACAAATGCACAAAAGTGTGTGATGTGGTTGATCTTCTGGTGTAGTGGGTTGTGGGTCGCTCTCTCTCTTCATTTTCTTTTCTTGCCCCTTCTCTCACAGACTCACTTACATCTTCGACTATATCTCCCTCATGTCTCCTTATAACACCAATATCACTTGTAATGACTGTAGCATGGGAATCAACTTCCATAACAATTTCAGATCCGCCATGATGTTGATCATCATCATCATCATCATCATCAGATGTATCATTGCCATCATCATCTTCTCTTATTGCAGAGTGTGTTCTTTCAGAATCAGAGCTTTCACTGCCCAAGTCAACATTTTCTGTCACTTGGTCAGGTGAGCTAGCAACAAAGTGAATTTCTTCTGAAGCACGTTGTTCTTCTTGTTGCAGTTTCATAGTTTGACGTTCAGGTTGATCCGAGGTATTTTCAGATCCTGGACCTTCATAGACTTCAGGTGTCACATGAGGTGGGGTAAGAACCCGTGACCCTGATGTCTCCAGTCTAGGTCTCCGACCCCTTCCAGTTCCCCTCTCTGTATTTTTCCTCTTCTCTCCCTGTACCCTAACTCCCTGAGTTTCGGGTACCCTCACAGACACCTCTCGTCTAGGGATTGAACCTGGGGTAGGTACAGCCGGTTCTGGCTGTGCCATAGATTCTCTATACTCAACTAAACACTCAGCCTCTGGATCAACATATCGGAGTAAACCTTCCGGAATTGGCATAGAGTAGTTGAATTGCTTCTTTTGACGCACTAGAAATTTCATTTCATGCACTTCAGCAAGTTCATGTGAACTTCGCTTGGGAATCTTCTTGTTTCCTCTTAGAACACTTCTAACCAAAAGTGTCATAAACCTCTGATACGGAAGATAGGTGAGGACTTTGACAATGTTCTTCTTGGCAGCAATCTTCTCAAGTAGCTCAGTCCAAAAGACGATGGCATAGTCTATGTGCAAGTCATGCACTATAGAGTAAAAGTGCTTCAGTATATGACTGTTTCCGTTGTCAGTTCCATAAGATTTTGCTGTCAAGCATCGGTTGATCACTGAGAACAGTGCATAATAAAAGGGTGGCAGATTGTTCTTTTTGAATTGGCTGACTCTGTTAAGGTCACCAACATAGCCCATTTCCCTAATACCAGCAAGTGCAACTTCCTCAGTAGGCAGTTCATCAAAAGCAGTTCTGCCTTCTGATAACGCCAATTTCGGCATTATTTTAGAGCCACGTGTCGAGTAATTATGCTTGTTTCTCCAAACAAACGAAGCGTCTTTTCACATTTATTCGTGAGTTTTTCAGGTATCTATCTTTCGGGAATAAATTAAGAAAATGGGTCCAAAAGAAGCTAATTATAGACGAGAATGGCACACCCGATGAGTTTAATGGCAAAACAAAGCTCGTGCAAATCAAATCTTGGGTCAAGGCTCCGAAAATGCATCAAAGTGAAATTTTGGAGAAAAAGTGTTCACCGAGACTTTGATCGATAGTTAAGTCTCGGTGTAACTAGCATCAAAGCCTGATTTTGGAGAAAAATTGTTCACCGAGACTTTTGCCGATAGTTAAGTCTCGGTGTAACTAGCATCAAAATCTGATTTTAGAGAAAAGTGCCTGCCGAGACTTTGACCGAGACTTAAGTCTCGGTACAACTAGCACCAGTGCAATTTTTATGAAACAGAGCCCAATGCTACTTTCACCGCTAGTTAACTATCGGTGAAAGTAGCAATGACTTGCTGAAATCGTTTTTAAGCCTTATCTCTTAGGGTTTTCAATCATTCTTGATTCTAATCTAAAATTGGCGACGGGAGGAAGGAAGGAGGCGATTGGGGGCGATTTTTGCAAGAGGAGAACACAAGATTGAAGCTCGGAAACATCTTGGAGACACGATTTTACACCGAATTCTTGCCAATCTTCGTGGGTATTACGCAATCAAGGGAGTTTTCCAATCTTTGATTCTTCGAGAGATTTTTCTTAGATCTATGAACTCTTCTATTATTTTCTTGTTTAATATCCCCAACATGAACTAATCTTTAGATGTTGGGGGTTGGTTTGACTTTGGTTTAAGCTTGTGAACATGTGATTGGGATTTTTATCAATTTTTCTTAACTAATGAAGCATATGATTTGGGTTTTAATGCTTTTGTGAGTTTGGCCAACTTTCATCTGATTTGTTCGTTATAAATTCAATTCGAGAGAATTAATTGTTAACAAGAACTGGAATTATATGCCTAAGGTGAGAAATTGGATAGAGATATACCAACTAAACCTTAGTATCATAATAATCTGGAACTTAATGTGTTTTGAATTCATGTTTTAAGATCGAGAGATAAGACTGGTGCTTTCAAAATAAAATCCGTTGTTGCTTGAGAAAGAACAACGGTGATTTTACATATTAGATTTTCATTAAAGAGTTTAACTGATAATTGTTTTCAAGAACAATGTTCATTAGTGAAAACCATAGGATTTCCAACCCTCAACTGCTTTCTTCCCGAAAAAGTTTTCAACTTTGTTCTTGCTTTTACTCTCGAGTTTATTGTTATTAATTTAGTTATTATTTAATCATCACTAATTCATCAATTGGATCGTCCAGTAAATAGTGATTATAGTCATTGTGATACTCAGTTCCTAGTTCCCTTGGTTCGATACTCGTACTTCCAAGTACATATTACTTGATTCGACCCGTACACTTGCGGTTAGATTAGAGGGGTGTAAACCCGCCTATCAAGTTTTTGGCGCCGTTGCCGGGGAACTAGTTTGCACTGATAGCACTACCAGCTATAAGCGCTATTGCATTGGACATTTTATTTTGCTTTATTTTATTTTCCACACATTTCGTGATCCTCTCTTTTCCCTGTTTCAGAGTTATTAAAAAAAAAAATCATATAATGGGAGAGGAAGCACCAACAAGAGTTCCGATGAGATCCTTTGCTAATCCAAATGTGGCAGCCCTCAACCGAGGTGTTCAAGCTCCCGCGGTAGGAATAAATAACTTCGAGATAAGATATGGCACTATCCAGCTACTACAACAAAACCAATTTGGGGGAGCACCAATAGAGGACCCTCATGGACACCTCCGGGCATTTGAAAAGATTTGCAACACTTTCAAGATCAATGGAGTGTCGGATGATGCCATCAAATTGAGGTTATTTAACTTCTCACTGAAGGGAAGGGCTCAGATATGGGAGGAGAGCATACCCACAGGTCATATCACTACTTGGGCAGACATGGTTGCAGCGTTCCTACAGAAATTCTTTCCACCGGGTAGAACAGCTCAGTTAATGGCTGAGATTACCCACTTTGCTCAGTGGGAACAGGAGACACTGTATGAGGCATGGGAAAGGTATAAGGATATGCTGAAAAGGTGTCCACATCATGGGTTACATGTCTGGGTAATCATCCAGACCTTCTTTGGTGGGCTTCATCCGCAGTACAAGAATGATATTACTGCAGCAGCGGGTGGTGCCTTGATGAATAAGACCTATGAAGAGGCAGTTGAGCTGATTGAAAACTTGGATGAACATAGTTATGCCACTCCACGATCCGATACCAGACGTGTAGCTAAGGTTCAGGAATCTGATGAGCTAAAGACGATAAAAGCTCAACTGGCCGCCATCACAAACCAGCTGAAAGGAGCTTCCTTCCAACATGCACTTAATTATGATGGAGACATTCCTGACTTGTTCCCCGTTTCTCATGAACCTGAGCAGGTTCAATTCTTACTAAATCGGAACAATCAACCTCGGAATGATCCATTCTCTAATACCTACAATGAAGGAAGGAAGAGGCATCCCAACCTCTCATGGAACCAACCGCAAAATCAACCAAGAGAGACTATGGGACAACAACAACAAAAGTATGGTAACAATTCTAATTTTTCTTCTTCCTCTCATGCTAATAATGTTTATCGTCCCCCAGGTTATAATCAGAGAAGGCAGGAGGAAGGACAATCTGGAGATAAGAAACCTGGATTAGAAGATGTTTTGATGAAGTTCATCTCGAAGATGGACAATACTATTGAAGGGATAACTTCTTCCGTGAGCACTTTGACTACCACTGTGGGCACCGTAAAAGCAGCAACTGAGCAGAATACCGCTTCAATCCAGATTCTAGAGAGACAAGTGGGCCAAATAGCTGAAGCCCTACAATCTCGGGCTCAAGGTCAATTCCCTAGTCAGACTGAACCAAAACCAAGGCAACATTGCAATGCCATTCATCTGAGAAGTGGCACGGAATTGATCAAAGATTCAACTCATGAGCCAGATATCGATAAATCCGAGAATGAGCATGTAGAGACGAAAAGGATCAAGGCTGAAGATGTTGGGCTGAAAGATGGTAATCCTAATGATATTGTTGATCCTAAAGAGCCAAAGGATAAAGATGTGACACCTCCACCAAAGCCGATAGTCAACCCTTATGTGCCACCGCTACCTTTTCCAAATCGATTGAAGGCACACAAGGATGAGGAACAGTTCAAGAAATTTATTGACGTCTTCAAGAAATTAAGCATCAACATTCCTTTTGCAGAAGCCCTTGCTCAGATGCCGACATATCTCAAGTTTATGAAAGATATTCTATCCAAGAAAAGGAAGATCGAGGGTAAGGCTACTGTGGCAATCACTGAGGAGTGCAACGCGATTATTCAGAATAAGCTTCCCCTGAAGCTTCAAGATCCAGGGAGCTTTTCTATACCTATAAAAATTGGAAATTTTTGTTTTGATAAGGTGTTATGTGATTTAGGAGCTAGTATTAATTTAATGCCTTTATCAATTTTCAGGAAGTTGGGTATTGGAGAAGTAAAGCCGACTTCAATGACATTACAATTGGTAGATCGGTCATTAAAGCACCCACATGGAGTAGTTGAAGATGTGCTGATTGGAGTCGGTAAGTTTTACTTTCCGGTTGATTTTGTGGTTCTGGATATGGATGAAGACAAGGAGGTACCGCTAATATTGGGAAGACCATTTCTGGCCACGAGCAAAGCGCTTATTGACATGGAGGAATGTGAGATGACATTAAGAGTTGGAAGTGAAAAAGTGACTTTAAAGGTGTTAGAGAGTGTAAAGGGTCGAACTGGACAAGAAACGGGTGATCACGGAAAACCAGATGTGGGAGAATCTGCAGAAAACCGTATGTGTGGGCAGTTCAAATCCGCAAATGATATCAAGCCAAGTTGAGAGCCACACAGTCGTGCCACAACTATAAATAAGGCTCTAGGTGGGAGGCAACCCACCAGGTTTATTTTCGTTTAAGTTTCATAGTTTTACTTTTCGTTATGTTTTAGTTGTTCATTATGTTTCAGTTTCGTGTCGTTGTGGTCTCTTGTCTAGGATCCGAGTTTTGAACGATTCCCAGCGATTAACGCAATTTCGATGGAAATGGGAAGAAGCAACCCGACCACTACGATCCCGAGATGGTCGGCTTATGGCAAGCTTAGCAGTGGAAAAGGCCCGAGTACGTTAAGAACCAAACACATATATCACAAGAAGAAGAGCGTTAACAGAAAAAAGAGAAGGGTACTAAACGAGTGTGGGATCCGAATTCAAGGACTCCTTGAGGTCCTTGTACATTCTACTTATCGGCCATATGGATAACTGTACCTAACTAATACTTCTGTCGCTACTCGCACTTATGCCATGCTCTGATATGATCTGCTGTCTTTTGTTAAATTCTGCACATCTTATTGTCTTTAATCAAAACCAAGCCGACACATTGGGGACAATGTGTTGGTAAGGTTTGGGGTTGTAGGCACGGGTATACTCATTACTGTATAATTGCATTACACTGTTTTGGGCCAACATTTTAAAACTTTCTTTTAGGATGAGGACACGAGATTCTATGAAAAGCACAAGTTTCACAAAATTTATATTGTTTTGTGAATCTGAGAACGATGATATAGTCTGGACCAACAATTAGGAGATTGCATGATTAGGAGACATTAGTGGAGACCACCCGTGAGATGTTGAGCCTAATGAACACCGATTCGATTCTGAGAGATATAATTCAAAATAGTCTATACACTTATCTGTTACTCTTTCATTATAGTTATAGCTTGATCTCACTATAAATTGCATCAAGTAGCAAAGACATCCATCAGGATATTGAGTAAAGGTTTAGTCACCTATTCGTGTGGACCTTAAGACATGATTTCAGGCATTGTGTGTGAATTTTATGATTTAATTCTTTTGGCTATCGCTCCCTTGTTTTAATTGTGTGCACCCAACCCCTTTTGCAGCCTGTTACTGTTTAATATTCGTTTCTTAACCCACTTTTGACCCCAGCCTAAACACTAACCTACCCTTGTCCTAAGACGTGTCAATCACAAGCGGTTAGTAGTCATAGTGATGGTAGATAGAAATGAATGAAAAAAAGGGGGAAAGGATTGAAAAAAAAAAGAAATCATAGCCAATCAGGTTATAGAGCTGCTAATAAAAGAGGGCCAATGGTGTCCCATAAATTAAAAAAAAAAAAAGAAAAAAAAAATGGAAAAAAAGAAAAAAAAAGAGCAGCAGAGTAGAGAAATATACCCAAAGGGTGTAATGGTGGAAGAAGGAAAGTGAAAAAGAAAGAAAAGGGGTGAGTAAGGTGAAAAGTCGTAGTACTGCATAAATTACTGACACATCTGGGCTTTTGTTCCACTTTGCCCATCGTTTCTTAGCCACAACCCCTAGCCCTATTACAACCCGTTAAAAAGACCTGAATGATCTTCTGGAAAATGTGATAAAGGTAGATTAACTCTCTTACTAATATTCCTTGTCTTGTTACTTGATTCCCTTCTGAGATCACCTTGAGTTCATCTGTGCGTTTTTCAAATTATACATCATGCAGTTATTACTTGATTTTCTTCGTCTATAAACTCCACCTGCATGAAATATATGTGTGACAGCCTAGGATCCGAGTGAATCGAGTGCATACCGTGAGGTAGGGTCGAGGCGAAATCCTCTCTGAAAGTGTAGTTGAATAGTTGTAGTTCAGAATGGTGTCGTTGTTTTCAGTTCAATCTTCAATGTTTAGTTTGATGTTAATTGTGCTATGATTGAATTCTACTGTCTTCTTCTTATTCTTCACGATTAGTTGGCACAATAATAGTTCAGACTTCATGATAAGTATACCCGTTGGCCACTGTTGCAGAATCAGCTTGCTTTTAATCTTTTCTTATTTTATCTTTGTCGCTAATTTGCTTGGGGACAAGCAACGCTCAGTTTGGGGTTGTTGATAACGCCAATTTCGGCGTTATTTTAGAGCCACGTGTCGAGTAATTATGCTTGTTTCTCCAAACAAACGAAGCGTCTGTTCACATTTATTCGTGAGTTTTTCAGGTATCTATATTTCGGGAATAAATTATGAAAATGGGTCCAAAAGAAGCTAATTATAGACGAGAATGACACACCTGATGAGTTTAATGGCAAAGCAAAGCTCGTGCAAGTCAAATCTTGGGTCAAGGCTCGGAAAATTCATCAAAGTGAAATTTTGGAGAAAAAGTGTTCACCGAGACTTTGATCGATAGTTAAGTCTCGGTGTAACTAGCATCGAAGCCTGATTTTGGAGAAAAATTGTTCACCGAGACTTTTGCCGATAGTTAAGTCTCGTTGTAACTAGCATCAAAATCTGATTTTAGAGAAAAGTGCCTGCCGAGACTTTGACCGAGACTTAAGTCTCGGTACAACTAGCACCAGTGCAATTTTTATGAAACAGAGCCCAATGCTACTTTCACCGCTAGTTTACTATCGGTGAAAGTAGCAATGACTTGCTGAAATCGTTTTTAAGCCTTATCTCTTAGGGTTTTCAATCATTCTTGATTCTAATCTAAAATTGGCGACGGGAGGAAGGAAGGAGGCGATTGGGGGCGATTTTTGCAAGAGGAGAACACAAGATTGAAGCTCGGAAACATCTTGGAGACACGATTCTACACCGAATTCTTGCCAATCTTCGTGGGTATTACGCAATCAAGGGAGTTTTCCAATATTTGATTCTTCGAGAGATTTTTCTTAGATCTATGAACTCTACTATTATTTTCTTGTTTAATACCCCCAACATGAACTAATCTTTAGATGTTGGGGGTTGGTTTGACTTTGGTTTAAGCTTGTGAACATATGATTGGGATTTTTATCAGTTTTTCTTAACTAATGAAGCATATGATTTGGGTTTTAATGCTTTTGTGAGTTTGGCCAACTTTCATCTGATTTGTTCGTTATAAATTCAATTCGAGAGAATTAATTGTTAACAAGAACTGGAATTATATGCCTAAGGTGAGAAATTGGATAGAGATATACCAACTAAACCTTAGTATCATAATAATCTGGAACTTAATGTGTTTTGAATTCATGTGTTAAGATCGAGAGATAAGACTGGTGCTTTCAAAATAAAATCCGTTGTTGCTTGAGAAAGAACAACGGTGATTTTACAGATTAGATTTTCATTAAAGAGTTTAACTGATAATTGTTTTCAAGAACAATGTTCATTAGTGAAAACCATAGGATTTCCAACCCTCAACTGCTTTCTTCCCGAAAAAGTTTCCAACTTTGTTCTTGCTTTTACTCTAGTGTTTATTGTTATTAATTTAGTTATTATTTAATCATCACCAATTCATCAATTGGATCGTCCAGTAAATAGTGATTATAGTCATTGTGATACTCAGTTCCTAGTTCCCTTGGTTCGATACTCGTACTTCCAAGTACATATTACTTGATTCGACCCGTACACTTGCGGTTAGATTAGGGAGGTGTAAACCCGCCTATCACCTTCCCTGGAATTTGCTTCAGGTAGTTGAAGAGAGCGTCTGAATAGCTCAAGGTCAATGTTGGCAGAGAAGAAGTCAATCCTGACTTGAAGAACTGGACACCTGATCTGTCCAATAGTAATATGTGAAAGCTGGATGGTCTTCCAAGCTTGTTGCACGTAGATTTCTGGCACTTCTGCACTTTCTGATAGTGCTCTATTCAGAGGGTGATTCTGAAGGATAAGATTCACCAAAGGATCTATGTTCAGCTGGAACTCAAACTTGTGATTGTTTTGAGTTTGAGCGATGTATTCTGAATGTTGTATGAGAAGCATGTCACTATTGACATTCGGAGGTGGAATATCTGCTATCCTCTGTGAAGTGATTGAATGCTCTTTCTCAGCTTCATGAATGGAGTTTACATCCATCTGAACATTCTGTGAATCACTGTCAGCCATTTGATCTGCAACAGGAAACAGAAGAGTTTGGACAAAGTCCAAAGACTTAGAGTGAGTACATGTGAGTGAAACAGTGAGAAAAACCACATTTCAGAATTCCTAAGTATAGGATTCGTAGGCTAAAGGCTTGCGAGTTCTTGTACTTAGGTGTTCAGGATTCGCAGGCAAGCTCTCCGCGGATCCTGTCCTTGGGGTTTTTGAAAAACAAACACAATCAAGGATTCATGAACTGAAGAGTTCGTAAAACCCTTGAAAACTCAAAATATGCGAAACCCATTCTTGAACATTCAAAGAACACTAAGAACACCATCTAAGAACCCAGATTGATAAATGCATGAAACGCAATTTTAGAGTTTGAAGTTTAAACCATTGTGTTCGATTCAGCAATGTGAACATGATTTCACCCTTTAATTTTGTGTATAAACACAAGTTAACACCCAAAAATTTGAATCATGCTCAAGAACAGTCGAAGGGTTCAGAATAACACCAATCGACGCATGTTCATGAATCAAACCTAATGTGTATATATCTATCAATTAATCATTCTCAAGGTTCTAGAATGGTATTACGATGGGTATGACTTCATTTAACCAATCAGATTTTAACAAAAAATTCAAGAGATTTTTGAATATCATCAACAGAGGTCGATGAAGTCCAAGAATAAAAAAAAAATCCAATGTTCAATCCAAAAACCTAATCAAATCCAGTGTGGGAACAGCTGCAATAGACAAACACAGTAACAAAGATTAAAGATTTTATCAATGAAATGACCTTTTGAGATCGAGAATAAAGAATCAGAGAGAGTTCTTGAGAGAGAGTTCATGAGCTGAGGGTTTTAGAGGGTTTAAGAAACTTTCGCTAGGTAAACTGAGATAAGTGAAAAGAAAAATGGCTAAGTGTCCTATATATATACTCATAGAGTAAGAACACGTGGCCAAGGGTAATTGGATCTCAGATTTCGCAAGCAAAGAAAGCTAAGCAAGAGAATTCGCAAGGCATGAGATACTAGAATTCTCAAGTAACATAGCTACGAATTCTATAGCTTTCGCAGGTAAAAGGACTGTGAATCCTCTAGAATTCGTATGCACTACATCTGCGAATTCCCATCTTTCGCAGACAACTAGCTCACGAATTCTTCTGATTTCGCAAGAGTATACTCTGCGAAACTTGAAGCTTTCTCAAGCTAGTGTGTTATGAATCTTGTACTTAGCCAAGTTTCCCTCCTTCCAAAAACATTCTAAATAGGGAAACTTGCTATTTTGGGAAACTTTTCACAAAATGTACCAAAAATGGAAATTTTCTAATTAAAGAAACCTCCCAAAAATGGCATTTTTATCAATTTTAATTCTAAAAGGATTTACTCACACCCCACTTATAACACTTCCTTGCTCCCCCTTGATGTAGCAGTGTAGTTTTCCTTGAACTCATCAGATACTCCCCCTTGATCTGATCTCTGGTTGATCTTTCTTATGTTCTTGTTAAATGAAATTGCTTCATGCAGCTCCCCCTTGACATGTGATGGATCTTTTGACAAGGTTTGTACAGATATGCTCCCCCTTCATATCTGCATGAATATTTTAGCATTTAAGCTCAATTTCCTTCTATTTCTTCAACATAAAGATATGACATTGAAAATAACAACTGTTATGAGACAAAATTTAGAGTGAGAGAAACTCCCTGTTTTCCAGATGATCACCAACTTTTGACAGTTATGTATGAGTTCTAAGTTGTTGTACTTAGAAGTCATTGCTTTGACATTTAAGCAAGAGTCCTGATCTGTAGTGATCAGAAGTCATTATTTCCTCATTCCTTCATGACTGGAACATCTTCCATCTTCTCTTTTCCTTTTTCTATCTGCACCACAGGTTTAGGTTTTGGTACCCAGATAGACTTGGGTCCAAGTTGACCAGTGTTTGAGAATTTCTTAGAGTAATTCTCATACCTGTGCTAAGCCTTGTGATGATAAGATCTGTGATAAGCTTGTGCTTTGTGAATGAACTCATCAGTGTAACAGAAAGAGCAACATAACTTTCTTTTTGCTATCCTGATTAGATGTGTTGCTGATTTGACAAAGTCAGGTGCAAAAGACTTACTTCTTGAAGCTCTGTTCTGTTTCTTCTGATTAGCTCTGTGAAGCTTTGCTGCCTCTGGAGAACCTTTAACATCCCAAACCATTTGATCTTTCTTTGGAGACTGAGTTGGAGATTTTTGAAAATTATTAGCATTCTTATTAACTGATTTCACATAAAAGGATCTTGTAGTTTGAATCTGCTCTGATTCAGAAGCTTTGAATTTCACATCTTGTTTTCTAAAAACCATTTTCTGAAACATACTTGATACTGTTTGAAAAGAACACACTGACTCAGCAGAATCATCATCCAAGGAAGATGAGTTAGATGCATCAGTGGTCATCTTGTGAGACAAGTCAGTATTATCAATCTTAAGTTGTTGAATTTTATCACACAACTTGGATTTTTCATTGCAGAGTTTATCAAACTTGCTTTGAATTCCAGATTTACTCCTTTTCTCTTTCATTATCTCAGTAGACAAGTTTTCCAATTTGCTTGTAATCTTAGAGATTTCTTTTTCAAAAACCTTTCTCTCTTCTTCAAAATCTTTTTCCAAAGTCTGGTTTTTATCTGAAATTTCTTTGAACAAATTAATATTTTTGCTTTTAAGATCTTTTCTCTCATCATCAAAGGACTTCCTTTCATATATGATGAGTTGTTCAAAGTCAGACACTTGTTTTAAAAGATTTGAGATTTTAATCTCCAATTGTTTCTTCTCAGAATCAGATTTCTTGGACATCTTAGACAGTCTCTGGTTGAAGGTCTTTTCCAGTTCAACAATTTCTTTGTTCTTTCTGTCATCCACTTTCTTAAGCCATTCATGACCTTTATCTTGATACCGCTTCACTTGAACTTCAGCTTTTGTCAATTTGACATTTTAGGCATCCATGTCTTCTCTCAGTTTCTTGTTTTGACATCTGAGAGTTTCAAGTTCAGCTTCCATCTTGGGTATCTCGGGCATGTAGGATAGAGCACAGTCTCTTGGAGTGAGCACTGTATTTCCCTTATCATCTGTATAAGGCATCTTTCCTGTGTATCTAAAATTTGTGCTTGAAGTGATCTTTAATCAGAAAACCAGATATTAAACACAGATAGTCAACAGGTATGCAAAAATGTGATAAATAGAGCAAGAATTCGCAAATAGTAGGCAAGGATACTATAAGGATACAACTTTCGCAGATCAAAGATGTTTGGATCAGGTTTCTCAAGTGCCTAAGTTGAGAAAGTTGTGAAATTCGCAAGGTATAGGTCTGCGAATTCTGTAACTTTCGTAGGCTATACTCTGAGAATCCTTTAGAATTCGTAAGTAGGTATTCTGGCGAAACCTTCAACTTTCGCAGATGCCTATTCTGCGAATCTTGTCCCTGTGATTTCTTAATCCTGCGAGTTTTGAAGACTTTGTGAGTTTTATACTGTGTTCTGCGAGTTCTTCACACAGACTTGCAAAAATTGCTAACTTCGAGCTTTAACTTCAATTTTTCACCATATCCATTGCTAAACTTGTTCAATCAACCCCAAAATTTGACACTATGCTCAATAATCGATCATGAACAAACCCCAATCACTGTATTTTCAAAATCTTAACAGATCTGACTTTTCGAATATGGACAGGTTACATACGACTGAGTCTAAAAATTCAAAGACAGATTAAATAGACCAATCAAATGTATGTAAACCTGTTCCTGACTAATATGAAATATGTTCATAATCATCATATGCATCTATTGAGCCACATATTGCATTTAAACAACCTTTAAATCTCAAAAACACTAATGAAACAGTGACTTTTTCGAAAATAGAAAACTGGGATCGATTTCTACAAAGATCAATTGATTCTAATTTCTGATGTAGCTCTGATACCAATTGTTGTTCCTGAATCAAGCACACATAATCATTATCAGAGTATTAAATGATTAGATACTGATTGAATATTGTAGCTTAACCTAAAAAGGTAAAACAAAGGACTATCTATATAGGGTCAACTACCTTGACACCTATACAAACCTAATTAACGAAAATACTAACAAAAC
Organism: Arctium minus; assembly: GCA_954870635.1. NCBI lineage: Eukaryota > Viridiplantae > Streptophyta > Magnoliopsida > Asterales > Asteraceae > Arctium > Arctium minus. The sequence goes on along the minus strand of OX941092.1, from coordinate 66,998,894 downwards.
ATAACAAGGGACTAACAATTACGACTTGATTAAACTTGATCTAACAATATACAATGAAGTCTTTGTAAAATGCATAAGCTAAGAAGAGTCGAATCACTTCGATCCTAGACACAGGGGCAAAGGTTTCATCATAGTATATGCCTTCCTCTTGTTTGTATCCCTGAGCAACAAGTCTAGCCTTGTTGCGGGTTACAGTCCCATGTTCATCTAATTTGTTTCTAAACACCCATTTAGTGCCTATAATAGTTTTATCAGATGGTCTGGGAATGAGATTCCAAACTTTGTTTCGAGCAAACTCAGTCAGCTCTTCATGCATAGCGCTGACCCAGTTTGGATCTCTGAGGGCATCATCAGTCTTCTTTGGCTCTAATAAAGAAAGAAAGTTCACAAAGAGACAGATATTACCTTAACTTCGTCGAGTCTGAATACCTGCATCGGGATCACCAAGGATTTGATCTAGGGGGTGATCTTTGGTCCATCGCTGAGGAGGAGCATGATCGCTCACTTTAGGAGTTGGATCAACAATAGGAAAGTTCACTGATGAAGAAGTTTGAGCTGCATCAGCTATCATCTGTTGAGTGTCATACAAACCATAGTTTTCTGATAGGTTTTTAGACGAGGGAAGATCTGATGGAGGGAGTGTGTTTAGAGGCTCAGCTGAAACCCATGAAGTGGATTGAACAGTAGGTGGAATGATGTTTGGATCATCATCAGCGACTAAATGATTTGTGTGCTGATGGTTTGTTAAGAAGGGTTCTGTTTCTCTATAGTGAGAGAACATCCAAATATTTAACTCTTCATTGTTAGCGATAGGTTTAGAATTCCCTGAACGGGATTCGTAAAAGGTGACATGAATTGTTTCTTCTACAGTTTGTCTTCTCTTATTAAAGACTCTGTAGGCCTTAGAGATGGAGGAATATCCAAGAGAATCTTTGTTGTTTAGAATATAACACTGAAACCAAAGATGTGAAGAAAACTGATAGAGGGTTTCCTTCTATGAAATAGTTCATAAGTTGTCTTTCCAAATCGCTTTACTATCAGAGACCTGTTTTGAGTAAAGAAAGCAGTGTTTACAGCTTCATCCCAGAACTGAGTAGGGAGATGAGAATCGCTGAGCATTGATCTGGCAGCTTCAATGATCGTTCTATTTCTTCTTTTAGCGACTCCGTTCTGCTGAGGAGTTCTTACAGAGGAGAAATTGTGAGAAATTCTCTTACTCTCAAAGAAGTTGTTCAGGGAACTATTTTTTAATTCAGTTCCATGATCACTTCTTATTGAGCGAACAGTAAGATTATTCAACACTTCCATCTTTCTAATGAAAGATATCAGTTCTTCTGGAGTGTCACTTTTGCAGCGAAGCAAGATAACCCAGGTGTAGCGAGATTATTCATCTACAATGACAAGTGTATATTTCTTACCAGGTATGGATTGGATATTGACAGGGCCAAACAAATCCATATGCAAGAGTTGAAGAGGACTTGTCACTGAGAAAACTTGTTTAGATTTGAATCTAGCTTTAGTCTGTTTTCCTTTCTCACATGCTGAACATAGAGATTCCTCGGCATATGAGTGCTGAGGGAGACCAGAGACCAATTCCTTAGTAGATAGAGAATTCAGGGTTTTGAAGTTTAGATGAGAAAACCTTTTATGCCATAGCCAGTTGACCTCAGAGGAGGATTTAGAAAGAAAACACACATTTTCAGTGGTAGTAGAGTCCATGTCTATCACATAGACATTTTCCATACGGTAACCACTGAGGGCAAGTTTTCCATTCTCATTTACCACTGAACATGCTTTCTTAGTGAAGCGAACTTCGTAGTCTTTGTCACATAGCTGACTGATGCATAGAAGATTGTGCTTCAGTACATCTACGTAAGCGACTCTTCTGAAGGTTGTTGTCCCATTGCTGAGGACACCAAACCCTCGGGTATATCCTTTTCCATTTCCACCAAAGGTCACTGAGGGACTTTTCTCTTCCTTGTATTCAGTAAGCTGGTCTTTTTGTCCAGTCATGTGTCGAGAGCATCCGCTATCTAGATACTAGATACCCTTCGATCCCTGCAAACATAAGGATGATTAAGTTTTGATTGGTACCCACTTTTCAATGGGTCGAATTGGGTTAGTGGAGATGGAAGGTTCATCAATCTTCACACCAGTTGAAGATTCAGCTTCAGTGGTAACCTTCACTTTGGTTAATTTCTTAACCTTAGTGGTATCTTTCACCTTTGTAGATTTCTCATCTTTGGTGACCTTCTCAGCCTTGGGGGCATTCATCTTCACTTTAGCTATTTTATCAGCTTTTGTGGCATTTTGGACATTTACTTGCAATATGTTCAGTGAGTCCACAGTGATAGCATTTTCTATATTTAATGATGGCTTTAGGACCATGAGCAGTAAGATTAGAAAACTTGAGATGTGCAAGGCCAGCTCCAAGAATACCTTTAGCATAAGATCTGGGAGAAATTTTTAGCTCTTCAGATTTCTTAGGCTTAAGATCAATTTTCAGCTTTGGAGGACAAATATCAAAGATTTCTGTTTCAGAGCTAGAAGATCGATTTACTGAAGGTTTGAGAGGAACTTTCAGTTTTGCTTTCTTGGTAGCCTTCTGAGGATGGGAAATGGATTTCCCTTTATCAGCGAGCTTAGAGCTTTTTGATAATTCCTCAGGAATAGGATTAGAGGAAGAAGAGCACTAAGTAGAAGAGGTGTCAGGGATAGAAGAGACAAACATTCCAAACTTAAGCATGGAACTGTCTTCTTTAGGTTCATCCTGTTCTTTCCAAAAACCAAGACCAGTTTTATCACTAGCAGGGATTGGAGACCTGATGATTTCAGTGATTTTGGTAGAAGAGTTACACCATCCCTCAACAGTTGCCTTTTCTTCTTTTAAAGCAGCTATGGCTTGTTCGTGTTCAATGTTTATAATTTCATTTACAATGACTTGATCTTTTAAACTTTCCTCTAGAAGAGTTTATTCCTTGATCCTTTCATGACATTTTTCTAGTTGTTCAGTTAAAACAACATTTTTGTTTTTAGCTAGAGTTTTGCCATTCAGTGCATTGTAGAGATCAATTGTCAGCACATCTACAACACGAATTCTCTCAGCTTCAGAAATAGAGGGATTGGAAGAGAGAGATACCTGAGACGAGATATAGCTCATGGAAGTTTCTGTTAATTCTTCCACTTTGTCTTTAATCTCAGCCATAAGACAGAGATTAGCAACTTCTTCTTCATCAGAACTAGATTCTTCTGATTCAGCCCAGTCATGCTCTTCAGCGATAAGACCTTTACCTTTTCTTTTAAAAATTTTCAACTTTTGATATTTCTCTTTTAGCTTAAGGTATTTGTTATCGCTGGACTTTCTGGAGGTAGAAGGTTTGAAGACTTTCTTTGACCTACACTCACTTGCAAAATGTCCAATCTTTTCACAGTTATAGCAAGTAGTAGTAGCCTTATCAACATGGGTTGATTTTGGCTTGTCAAATATGGAGAGAGGCTTATTTCTTTTGAAATTTCTATTTCTTGAAAACCTTTTGAAGGAGTTTGTCAAGAGTGCTAAGGATTCATCAAACTCTGAAAGATCATTGTCTGATAATTCCTCAGAGTCAGAATCTAACTCAGTGATGGTAAGAGTAGATCGTTGAGATGGAATGATCTATGAAGAGACTAAAGCAACAGGAGTGCTTTTGGAGTCTTTAGAATATTTTACAAGATTCTTTTTCAGGAGATTTGATTGCTCACAGTTGAGCAATATTCCATATAAAGTGCTAAGAGAGAGAGAGAGAGAGAGAGAGAATTTATGTCTTTTATCAGCTTGAGACACATTGAATAATTGTCCAAGCTTTCAGGAATACATTCTAAGAATTTAGTTAAGACCTCAGAATTAGAATAGGTCCTACCAGCAGTTCTTAGATCAATGATTAAACAGTTAAATCTCTGGTGAACATCAGATAGGGATTCGTTCTTACCAGCGATATAACTTTCATACTGTCTTACCAAGTTAATCTTTTGAGTTTCTTGGACTTCAGTGGTACCTTCATATTGAACACATATAGTGTCCCACATTTCTTTGGCAGTTTTAAGATGCATGATGGAATGCAAGGCTTCATCAGGCTGAGCCATAGGGATAATGGTCTTTGCCTTTGCATCTAAACCAACCTTCTTTTTGTCTTCATCACTCCACTGTCTTATTTCCGTAATAGCATAACGTTCAAGAACAGCAGGAGTGGTGGCAGTAGCTGGAACGACAGCAATGATTGTGAAAGGTTCATACGAGCCATTTGCTACGTATTCAGGTATAGTAGGATCTACACCTTCTAGAAATAGCATCATTCGATTTTTCCAGAGAGCAAAGTTATCTCTGCTAAATCGAGGAGGTTTTGAGAGTGAACCATTATCATAGTAGTTTGTATTTGTATTGAGTGCCATATTAAGAATAGCAAGGAAGAGAATAAAGCAAGATCTTGTTTATGAGATTAAACAATCTTCTCTAATACCACTTGTTGGTCCTAAAGGTGCTTAACAAGTTTGTAGAAGGGGGGGGGGGTTGAATACAAACACTGAATTTTAAAGTTTAATAAATTGTTTATTGATAAATCAAATTACAATTTACAAGTTCGTTGCGGAATAAGATTAAGTAGAACCTAATCTAAACAAACTTAAGAATCACTAAGAAGGGTTGCACAAGAATTAGAGAATGGGGGATTAGGAGAGTATAGAAAACAAGGGTTTCTATATTTTTAGAAAGATGAAGGCTTAAGGCACAACTCAGATGGAGTTGTAATCTTTCTATTTATACTTGATGCATTAAATGTGTGGCATATTACACGTGTCCTTCATTGGTTGGTTGCATGGGTCTGACTTTAGGAGACATGCTTTCGACCGTATGATGAACAGTGTAGTTTTCAGAGTTGTTGTACGAATTGCTGCAGAGGTATGTCTGTGTCTGACAATCGTACGATGTGTGCAAGGGTAAGACAAAAGAGACTTGAGGCATAAGCTAAGTGATCGTAAATCGCTGATGATTTTCCTCAGGTTACTTCGCGTGTGTAGATTTGTCTTGGCTTCACTGATATCCGCATCAGGTCATGAGTAGACTTATCTTTGTTCAACAGCTTTGTCTTCGATTCAGCAGTGAACATCTTTTGTCGCGAAACTTGTTTTTAGGGATTACGTCTAACTATTTACATGAGAAATTATCAGTGATACTTATCATACTCAGTATTTGATCACTGATAGTGAAACACTTATATATATGAATGTTTACAAGAATGATCATCAGTGATAACTGAACAGACTCAATATGATCGCTAATGATGAATCACTTATACATAATGTTAAACGTAATTTTCACTAAGTATAGAAAAGGATCATTATCAAATCACTGAGAGAGTATGGATCAACATATTTCAAGTCCCAAAACACCGTATTCCCCTTTGCCTGCTCCGCCGAGCGACACTCAAGGATACACGATCTTATTGCCTATTCCATCACTAGTGGAGTTTCATCCTCAAGGTACCCATTCGACCCCTAGTGCTTACTCCCTACCATTCTAGATAGGAGCCTCAACTCCTCACTTAATAACTCATGACGTCTAACCCTCGTGCATAAGAATTAAACATCCGATCCCAAGACCCATGGTCCCAAAGTACAACCCAATAAAGGTTCCTCATCGCCAAACAACTGGACAACAACGATGCCAACACGGCATAATTCTCAAGGTGAGAATATCAAGACTCCTAATCCTTAAATATGACTGACTCACATGCCTATGAATCCAAATGCATTACAATCTAAAATACATGACTCCTAATGAATGACACACACACTCAAAACAAGTATTCTCCATAAAGTGAAATAAATGCAACTCACACTTAAAGCTCCACTTTGAGTTATTAAAACCGGACAAAAGTCCCCAAGACTCGACAAAGCCGAAAACTGAGCCTTAAGCTCAACCAGTCAAACGACCATATGCTAAAATCCACAATGCATTAAAATGCAACCGACCACGTTTATGCAAACACATGCTCCAAAAATGCATGAATACACTCAAACACCATTTAGATTTTAACAAAGTCATTCTCTAAACAAGTTTATAGCCCCATTGGCTCTCTCAAACGTCCCAAAGCACAAGGTCGACATTTTTCATAACACACATTAAAAGTACAATCACTCCAAAGGATTAACAAGCATACGATAGATCGTTAAGACATCCTTATTAAAGATTTACACAACAATTTACTTGAAATACATCTTTCCCAAAAACCACAGAGATTTACAATGACCGAAAGGTAAACAGGGTTGGGAATGACCAAACTCTAATGACTCGTACATTGGTATTTTCAAAACATTTCACAACACAAAATACACTTATTTCCAATAGCCACAAAAATGCACTTTTACCAAATACCCTCCATTTGTAAAAATGGTTATCAAAACGTCTCCATTATGATACATTCATCAAAAATCCCAAAAATCCCTAAAAGTGGATAGTTTATAAGTTTATAAAGTTAAACACTTCCAAATAACCAAAACTTATCAGATGATCAGCAGTTAACAATTTCATGTAAAACGCAAAACACTTTAAAATGAACATTTTGGCTTGTACATCGTTTTCACAAATCAACTTGAACTCACTTTGTTAGATTTAGGCTAAATCTAGATTTTATCCCAACTCGAGCTTCCTTGAAAAGACTTGAATCCACAAGCAAATCCTTCCAAAACTTGGATCCAAGAGTTTCCTATCATAAATATACATGTTCAACCACTTAGAATCGATCCACAAACATTTTACATCAAAATCCCCAATTTAGCCAAAACCCTAATTTTTGATCTAATCTCTCCAAATTCATCAAACCCAAAAGTTGTGAAACCAACCACAAGGGAATCACCAATGGAGCATTTATATCTTATATTAAGGTTTAGAAATGGAAGAGATAAACTTACCACTTAGGTTTTGATAAAAACCTAGAAAACTCTACCATGGAGCGTGAGGTTGAAGAAGAAGTTAGTGAACTCTTGACTCTAGGTTCCAATGTTCACCACTTGATGATGGAACACTTCAAGAACACAAGGATTTGACCCAAAATGAGTTAGGGTTTTGGGGGGAAGGAAGGGGAAACGTTTTGAGAGATAATGGAGGAAGTTTAGAGAAGTGAAAATGAGAAATAAGGTTGAAATTCGTGACTTAACAGCAGCCTGGGCCACTGGTGCGACAATGACCAACGACATTGCCCAGGGCAATGTTGCTAAGCTCCCCCTAGCCTCTATTCCTTCTCTGTGACTGTGACAGTGCGCCTATGACACTGTCATAGTCTTCGGGAATTGTAGTGGGACCTTTCCGGGGCCCCGAAACTCAACTTTTTCAATGCCATCACTCCCGATACTCCAACGGACTTTAGATAATGTTTTCCCAATGAAAATCCCACTGTTTACAAGATACAAAACGTCCTGGTGGCCTTTACTTACCGAAAATTTCGGGTGTTACAATCCTCCCAGCCTTAAAGGAGATTTCATCCTTGAAATCTAGATCTCCCTGAAACGTTGCCCGCAGAATAGATTGCCTCTACTCCGCTTGCCAGAACTACCACCATAACCTTATGTTCGTTCTCACGATAAATGTCCCCTTGGGCATATCACACTTATGTTCGAACTAGAAGTTATCTTACTAACGTAGCCTTTAACCATGAGACTGCGGTCGTCTCCCAACCTTGGGCGATACGTACCACCTCAAGGGTAGTTTGTGATCTCAACTTCTCACCGGCCAATCCACCTCAAATCCAGATGTTTCTGAACCAAAAACCAATGATCGACATCAAACCCCAAAAATTCTCAAAATTCTAAATGATATGTTCTTGATATTGATAAGGCCATCCTTCCAAGGAGTACCAATTTGCCCTCCAGGTAGATGGTTACTTCAGATTAGGCTATCGCACAACTCCAACCTATTCTTAAACCAGAAACATTCCGTCAATGATATCCTTACTTCAACCAGGCAATCGTACACATCGATACCTACTCACCCACGTCTAATCCCCCTTTGAAGATCCACCAACGCGGGGCCAACACTCCTCATGACTCAACGGGAATACTTCCCAACATTCTAAAGATTCATTGACTTCAAAGAACTAGTCGACGCCTAAAACCCAGAAAGGGTAATACCGATCACACGTGGACATCCCGACTAGGATTTCATTCCAGACGCATTATCGCATTATGGTTGACACCTGACAGAGGACTAATATTCCCAATCTTGCATCCCTAACGAACGAACCACAATAATTCCTTTATTCGTGAAAACCCATTAAGACGGTACCCCATCAACATATAACATGATGTCAAACAGACAAGCAACCCATCAAATCGAACCCAATCAAGCGCAGATAATCACATAAGACCTTATCCCGCAGGTTTACCGAAGCCTAAGAATCACCCTTTAATTAACTGGGAAGACTTAAATCTAATACCTACATTATTCATGCGTGCATGGATCCAAAAACTGAAACCCAAAATTCAAGACTGACCACCAGTCAGATCATCCGCTGCTTCAATTCCCAAGGACTTCTCTAGTCCCTAATTACAGTTCTTTTCCCAGATAAGGTTTTAAATCTATAGCCCTAATGAGTTCAAGGTTTTTCAACTAATATGCCAATTGAAATTTTATAAAATTTTCAAATACCCAACTTTATAACAATTAATCGTATGAGTAAAATCCACTACCGATTTCTCGATAGGTGTGCAAAATGGTCATTGCAGTCGCACATATAGCACCATTGCAAAATTCCTTTGATTAATACTCACGTTAATAATGACAATAACAAAAGATGCGCAACAAAGTTTTCAAATGGACTACTATGGTCCTAGCATGCATCAATCTGTACTATTTATGTAAAATATAACTTTCCGTACTAAAGCATATGCAACAAATGTTTGTACAAATCCAAAAAGGAACCTTCACAATTTCACTTCGAAATTATTTCCTTTAAATCACAAAACGTTGTGAAGTGAAATTTTCAATAGGGCTCACATACAACAGTTTATTTCCCAACCTGAGTAAAACGATGGGTGTGTGCGACTTGGTTACACGCAAATAAATTTTAAATCAAATTCGAATATTGGGTCGTGCAACTAAAAATGCACTGGTCCAAAAATAGTAATTACAACGACATGTATACCGATAACCCATTTAACACATTGCGGAATTTATAACACTAAAATCAACAACTGAAACACGTTCAAAGCGAAAGTTCAATACGAAACTACATCAATCTTTCATATGCTTATTCACACCAACAGTTTAAAACAACTTGAATACTATATAGCATACAACAAATAACACTTGTATAAAACCCAAAAGAGAAATCACATAATATTGAAACTTCCCAAAATAACATATGGGATAACATCTACTAACAAACTCTCAAGACGTCTCTTAGGTTTCGAAAATACCGGTGCAAAACTCGCATGAGACAAAATATTAAGCGAAAGTTTATAAGTTAACGTACACAATAATACAAATATACGCGTCCCAAAATTTTATCTACGCGACTCAAAATGTTGTAAAATAAAACGCCATAAAACTCAATTGAATTTCCATAAAACTCATCAACACTAAAATCAAGCGGTGCCAAAATTTTCATTTCCCAACATAAAAGCATAAGACGACAATATGCCTAAAAATGTTAAAATTCTAAGACCACAACGTAAGATAAAGTGACACTTTTCCAATAAAACTTGTAGGAGACACGACGCCAAATAACTCGCATATTTACGTGCAACAAAATTTAAACTTACGCATTTTGATGTTCACCCGTGCACCGAAAAAGGTCGCAAAACAATACTCTATGAAATTCAACACAACTCGTACAGACTAAAATTCTCAAGAAAACTCAGACGCAATATCATGGGAATAACTTTTCCTTTAAAACCTTAACATATGTGGAGGAGATCCAATGTCAAGGTTATAATTTCTCAGTTACTTGCCCAATACCCCAAATATCAATAAACACGGATATTACAACATCCGAAAATAGCGTTAGACAAGAAACGGGGATGAAGAGATTTTCGATAAAAATTTGCAACCACGTGTAGTAAAACAAATTCATACATGTTTAAACTCACAGTTTAAAATCTGGTGCGTGCTAAACATTTTTTTCCAAACCACATAATATATTTTTCTTTATGATTCGGGAAACATGAGAAGTAACTGGTGCAACTTATTTCAGAAATAAGTTTTGTGCATGAATTTTGGTCGACACTCAACATCATAGAACCACACTTCTCATTTTCCTAGTCACACTATTGTCATCCGGATGCTCAAACATCTTAAAGCAATAAACACTCTAATTTGATCAACTTACAATTCCTTCTTGAAATAAAACTAACTCAACAAGTCTATGGTCTTAATTCGACCAACAGATCTGACCCAGAACGGTCAACTTAGTGTATTTCATCGTGCTTAACCATCACTCCAAAGGACAATGCTACAAACATCAATTCTTCTATCGGTTACTCGCTTAGAAACTTTCTCACTACCCCAAAAGTCATCATACCAAGGCAGTTCAAGTGTACACATGTAGCATGTAGGTTCATCATAACACTGGCCAGGTGCCATTATGAACGTACCGTATATGATCATCCTTGCTATCCTCGACAAGTTTCCTGTTTCTAGCGACTCTATCAACCCCAAAATATCATATCTTAAGGTACCTAATGGCGCAATTTCACTTTCAATCACTTAAAAGAACTCTAGTTTGAGTCTAGGCATCCCAAATCAATACCTAATTCTCTCAAACTTAAGCTCTGATACCAACTTGTAACACCCTCAATTTAGAAAGAGCAACTAATTTAAAAACTTATAAATGTGCCTCAAGGAATGGATAAAACTTCATGCGACAAGTCCATACTTAAAATACGATTCTAGAATTTTCCATTAACATAACAAATGAAATCTTACACAGAGGCTAAATCAAGGTCGGGTGTTACTAAACCCAAATACGAGTTGCTCTTCTTAACACTAATGCGGAAGACTTCACCAAGCCACTCACTCTTGCACATACATCTAGCACTCATCATTTCGCAGAAACACTAGAACCATTTCCCCCACCGGAACTTGATGCACATGCCGACAAATAAAAAGGTTAGGCTAACGCCTAAGTGAGTTCAAGAGTTTTGAACATGAAACAAATATATTTGTTAAATGTAAGAATGCAGTTTAAATCATTATCTTTCAAAATGATTTACTATAAATATCATTGTTCTAAAAAACTCGCCGCACAGCCGTCACGGCGCGCCATGGCACCAAGGCTTGTGTGTCACGCCACGTTAAGCCCATGGCACTCCATGGCCTAATGCGCAGTTATCATAATGAAATATTTGTTTTTCTTTACGTTTTTAATGTCTTATTTGCAAGTTTTTAATATATAACCTAATTTAAGTTGCTTATTACTATTACCTCATTGAGTAACACTACAAAACATACATTTTTATACATAATATTATATATGAATTATAAATTTGACGCCATAAGTCACGCCTTGAAAACGCCATGGCTTCGCCATAGCTTCTAAGGCTTGAGGCTTGGCCTCGCCGCCACGCCACGCCTCACGCCATTTAGAACCTTGATAAATATTAAACGACTCATTTTCCAATAACACACACCTTTAAAAACAAGCAATCCAACATGAACATTCTTTCGTAAAACAACTTCAATCCCAAATTCACCCAAAACGTGAATAGTAATTAAACTCCCCATTTTATAAAATTGTGGATAAGACTTTATTTCTCAAAATACCCAAACACGGGAGGGCATAATACTCGGCCCATAAATCACCAATAAAAACAGAATATACCGAACGTCACCGAAAACATGGATAATAAAATAATACTATTTAATACCCAAATAACATCTTCCGGTGACGGGGGAGACCCGATTCCGTGGTATGTGGCGGAACACAAAGTTTAGCCACCTAGCCACGTTGTCGAACTACACCTCAGATCATAACTGTATTGCCTGCTCTGCCGAGCTACACCTCCAGTCGGACTTTATTTCAAGTCCCAAAACACCGTATCCCCCATTGCCTGCTCCGCCGAGCGACACCTTAAGGATACACGATCTTATTGCCTGTTCGGTCTCTAGTGGAGTTTCATCCTCAGGGTACTCATTCGACCCCTAGTACCTAATCCCTAGAATTCAAGATAGGAGCCTCAGCTCCTCACTTGATAACTCATGATGTCTAACCCTCGTGCACAAGAATTAGACATCCAATCCCAAGACCCATGGTACAACCCAATAAAGGTTCCTCATCGCCAAACAACTAGGACAACAACGATGCCAACACGACATAATTCCCAAGGTGAGAATATCAAGACTCCTCATCCTTAAATATGATTGACTCACATGCCTATGGATCTAAATGAATTACAGTCTAAAATACATGACTCCCAGTGAATGACACACGTACTCAAAACATGTACTGTCCATAAAATGCAATAAATGCAACTCACACTTAAAGCTCCACTTTGAGTTATTAAAACCGGACAAAAGCCCTCAAGACTCGAAAAATCCCGAAAACCGAGCCTTAAGTTCAACCAGTCAAATGACCATATGCTAAAATCCACAATATTCATTACAATGCAACCGACCACGTTTATGCAAACACATGCTCCAAAAATGCATGAATACACTCAAACACCATTTAGATTTCAACAAAGTCATTCTCTAAACAAGTTTATAACCCCATTGGCTCTCTCAAACGTCCCAAAGCACAAGGTCGGCATTTTTCTTAACACACATTAAAAGTAAAATCACTCAAAAGGATTAACAAGCGTACGATAGATCGTTAAGACATCCTTATTAAAGATTTACACAACAATTTACTTGAAATACATATTTCCCAAAAACTACAGAGATTTACAATAACCAAAAGGTAAACAGGGTTGGGAATGACCAAACTCCAATGACTCGTACATTGGTATTTTCAAAACATTTCACAACACAAAATACACTTATTTCCAATAGCCACAAAAATGAATTTTTACCAAATACCCTCCATTTGTGAAAATGGTTATCAAAACGTCTCCATTATGATACATTCATCAAAAATCCCAAAAATCCCCAAAAGTGGGTAGTTTATAAGTTTATAAAGTTAAACACTTCCAAATAACCAAAACTTAATAGATAATCAGCAGTTAACAATTTCATGTAAAACAAAAAACACTTTAAAATGAACATTTTGGCATGTACATCGTTTCCACAAATCAACTTGAACTCACCTTTCTAGATTTAGGCTAAATCTAGATTTTATCCCAACTCGAGCTTCCTTGAAGAGACTTGAATCCACAACCAAATCCTTCCAAAACTTAGATCCACGAGTTTCCAATCATAAATATACTTGTTCACCAACTTAGAATCGAGCCACAAACATTTTACATCAAAATCCCCAATTTAGCCAAAACCCTAATTTTTGACCTAATCTCTCCAAATTCATCAAACCCAAAATTTGAGAAACCAACCACAAGGGAATCACCAATGGAGCATTTATATCTTATATTAAGGTTTAGAAATGAAATGGATAAACTTACCACTTAGGTTTTGATGAAAACCTAGAAAACTCTACCATAGAGCTTGAGGTTGAAGAAGAAGATGGTGAACTCTTGACTCTAGCTTCCAATCTTCACCACTTGATGATCGAACACTTCAAGAACACAAGGATTGGACCTAAAATGAGTTAGGGTTTGGGGGAAGGAAGTGGAAACGTTTTGAGAAAGAATGGAGGAAGTTTAGAGAAGTGAAAATGAGAAATAATGCTGAAATTCGCAACTTAGCAGCAGCCTGGGCCACTGCACGACAATGACCAGCGACATTGCCTAGTGCTATGTCTCCTGGAAATGTCGCCAAGCCCCCCTGGCCTTTGTTTCTTCTCTGCGATTGTGATAGTGTGACTATGACACTGTCATAATTGCCGGGCATTATAGCGGGACCTTTTCGGGGCCCCGAAACTCAACTTTTTCAATGCTAACACTCCCGATACTCCAAGGGACTTTAGATAATTTTTTCCCAACGAAAATTCCACGGTTTACAAGATACAAAACATCCGGGTGGCCTTTACTTACCGAAAATTTTGGGTGTTACAATTGTTTTTTTTAACTAGAGTTATTACACTAGCTAACAAGTTCACTGAGAAATATAATATACGATCAAGTGTATTGTGTTAAGTACGATAAAGCGCATGTTGTATTTGTATTGGGAATTCCAGGTCCCCCACTTTTTCATCATCATTCTTTAGACGAAAATGGATCGTTCCTTATATCCAACTCTTTGACCGATCGATCATGAGAGTGCTAACCAGATGCGCTTTGTCCATATAAATTGCCTTATTATTTTCTAGACATATGCGATCAGTGAATTAATATTTCACAAACTCGGTGTTTAAGCTCAAATAGTTAGACATAACCAAGTTTTCCCAAAAAATTTCATCTCAAATTTAGATTTTAAGTAGCTTGTGGTTTCTCTTATTTCATAAAGAGTGTCTATTATGTTCATAACATTGACATATAAAGCTGTTTTGAAAATCTGAAACTTGTTTTCCTGAAATAAATACGAAAGGGCACAATTCATCGTTCTTATATATCATTTCTCAATCAAGTATTTACTTAGGCATATATACCACATCCACATAAATTGCTTTAATCCATAAAGGAATGTTTCAATTTTATTGCAAACGCATTTTGTGGTTTAGAGTTACTTGATTTTGGTAATGTAATATCATCAAGCACTTTTATATATCTCTGAATCTAGATCCCCGTAGAGATATGTGGTAACCACATTCATGAGTTGCATTACAGTCCTTCAGAAACTACTAAGCTAATTAATTAGCAGAACGCTATAACGTCCATCTCGAGAGAGTAAATCTTCTCGTGGTCAATCCAAGGCATTGTGAGAAACCTTACACCAAAGGAGAGCCTCATACATTATGTCTTAATTATTCTCATTATGCTTTATGACAAATGATTTATCTATGTTTTACAGGTTTTACACTTGGTGGGTTAGCAATACCAAACCAAATACATGTTCATTTGTCAAATAATATAATTCTCCTGGATTGCTTCTTTTCATGTAGGTCAATCTGCTATTTGTTGACATTCTTCAACTGAGCATGGTTCAATATCAATGTGCTCTATCATCTCATGAGCAATAGTATATATGAATATATCATCAATGAGTATGTATGATCTGTCTTTCGACTCATATGCATTCTCATAATTCATTTGAGATTTCTTTGATCTTTGAAATCAATATTAACTTCGGAGCGTCCTCTAGTGATGATTCATAGACATAGTTATTATAATCAGAGACAATCTCATGAGAGGTTTATGTATTGATGATAAATAGTTATTCCTTACTCTTCTCTTCCTTTAGATGAGTATCTATTGTTAATGCCAAAAATTACTCAATGAATAACTTAAGGTCGACATGAAGCTTTATCCAACTAAAGGAAGTAACCGATAGACAATTATGCGCGATAAACAATAAAATAAGGAGACAAGGGATCTGGTGACGCGTAAAAACCTCAAGGAGTAAAAAACCACGGACGATAGGTAAGGGTCGTCGTGCACTATGATCAACAAACATGGGTGATATCCTCTGATGTTTACAATGTATTACATGATCTATACAGGAAATAGATGTACGATTGTAAAATAAGTGTGCGTTGTGTGTGAAAACATTATAGTCGTGTGTAATTTGATACTGTCGCGTGAATGAAAGATTGTAGATATTCTTCAGAGAGCTTGTAAATGTATACTTGGTGTATTCTACCTCTGTCCTTCAAATAAAGTGTTGATCTTGGGTTTTAATAGCCTTGATTCTTCATAAATGCATCTTTCGTAACAGTCGCGCTTTATAAATGTTGTTGATGGTGTTGAGCCGTTATGACCGCTGGTATTTATGAGCATTGAACCTGCATTAAATAGTCAAGAAAGAAACATTGAGTCATACGTTAGTACGGTCTAGGTCGAGTATTAGTCTCGACGACTGTCGTACGTCGCTCGACCGACATTCGAATTAGTCTTGACAGAAGTAAGGGTTATGCTCGGTTGATAGGACCTTATCTTAATCCAAGACTAGTCGTGTGAAATATGCATTAAATGTTAATTCATCGAGATCGTGTACTTTTTACCTAAACAGTTTGCCCCTAAAATTTAAAAATTTTCTTGGCGGGAATTTTAAATTTTTGTCGAGTGCCATGTGTCACTTGGGGAGAGGTCTTCGTCGCTTCAGAACCGAAATGGTTCATTTCTAACTTGATTCCCAGACACGCATGAGATCATAATGGTCTGGGGAACACGCATGACAGCTAAGGGTGACAGGTGTCGATCATCCAGGCATGCTCCTGAAGAGTTGATCGACATGTGTCGACCATCGAGCGAACTTACTCGATTCGGCCCTTGCGTATAAATAGAAGACATTCAGGGATTGTTTTCTTTTACGTCTTCAAGTTATATTTAAAGAGAGATTTCGTTGACTTTTTCGTGCGATCCCTTCCTGATTTCAGACAATCTTCGCCTAATTTTAGGTTGTTTTTGAGGTTTTTAGACCGTCTATTAAGGTATGATTTTCTTTGATTCTCTTAGTACATTTGTTTTAGTGCAACGTCCTCTAGGGAAATTAAGTTTTTGTTTTGTGAGATGTCTAGCGAGCCTTTCAGTACAATCCAGAGTCCGATGGACTTGGTCGCTCTTAGGCGCTTAACGCAGATGCCAGCGGGAATCGCCCTCGACGCCCCTGGTCAGAAGAGACCTGACATGTGTCCCGAAGGGTGCTTCGTGATATATGAGTACCCTTTCAAAATAGGGTTTAAGTGGCCTTATTCGCCTCTCTCGAGGTTATTTATGCTTACCTTTGACCTTGATCTGGGGCAACTGATGCCTCAATTCTGGAGAGTCGTTCAAGTGATTGAGCGACTGACGAAAGACTGGGAGTCACCATTCGACGTGAATGATCTCCTTACCGCTTACTCCGCAAAAGGTGACGGTTTCCATCGCTATATCCTCCATTCTAACTACCAAAAATATCGTATTATGGTTCTTAACACCACGGTCAATGACCGCGTGTGGAAGTCCAGATACGCCTTTGTGCGTATGGCCTCGTTGGGTGTCGACAACGACTGGCTCGAGCCGAACTGGAATACGTCGAGTGAGTCTTTGTACCTTCTTTGTATCATGTGTTCTTTCGTCATTTGTATATCTTCTAACTCGTTTTCATTTTTTTGTAGCCATCAGGTTTGATGATGTCAAACCGCACGGTAATTCGGTTTATAAGATAACTCAGTTCTTGAGTTATAGATCAGCGGATCAGTCATATTATTTGTTGTCGTCGATAGGCGACGACGACGAGGTGACCATCGTTGAGTCTCCTGAGGTTGCGGAGGTCGAAGAGGTGAGAGAGGAAGAAAGAGAAGAAGAAAGAGAAGCGGAGATGGCAGGTAACTTGCGCTCTTTCTCCATTATCTCTCTGTATTTCTTTTTCTCTTGTTTTCCTTTATGTTTAACGTTGTCGTGCGATTGTCGCACTCGAGCTTTCCCGTTTGGGCAAGGAAAAGAGGAAAGCGGTGGCTGCAGCTGCTGCGGAAACAAGATTGCCGAAGAAGCCAAGGACGACGTTCCTGAGAGAACCGTCGTCGAGGGGTGGTGGCCCATCGAGCGCTACTAGCCCCGAGAAGGCGAAGATGGATGACCCGATCCCAGCGGTCCCCATAAAATTCACGCCTATGGTCGTGTGGTCCCCGCAGGAGCCTGTTGTTGAGGCTTCAGGGAAAATTCAGGCGACAGAGGCCACAGCGGGATTTCAGGCGACTGGGGACTCAGGGCCCGACCCTCCATTGAGAGACAAGATGAAAGGACCTGCGGATGATCGGACGATCAACTTCACGTTGCCGTCTAATTTTATGTCGGATGATGTCCTCGACCGTGTGAGGATATCCCCACACTTGTTGAAGTTCCTGCTCCCGAACTTCAAGGACAAGTTTAAGATGATGAAGATCAATGATGTCGGTTCTCACATCTCTGGACTGACCTTCATGGTAAGGATTTGGTGTTTTACTTTCATGTTTTATTTGTTTTATCCGTCGTACTAATATGTGCATGTTGTGGTTTTTTACAGGCGTTCCAGGCTTCGCTTGGGCTCTTCGGGGACACGGAGAAGGTTCGTCAGGCCATACCGCATGCTCTCGACGGGGAGAGGGCGGGTCTAGACCGGGAGAAAGCTGGACTCGTCCGAGAAAAGGAGGAGCGGGCTCAGGTGGAGTCGCTCGCTGCGGAGTTCGCAGAGGCCATCAAGGTCGCAGAGGTCGCTAACAGCCAGGTGGTAGACTTGCAGTCGCACCTTCGTTTGTCGAGCGAGATCATGGAGGGGACTCGAGGGGAGATGGATCAAGCCCACGTATCCCTAGTTGTGAATGAAAAAGACACTAGGGAGGTGAAGGAGAGGGAGGCGAAACTACAGGACAAGGTCGGGGAGTTGGAGGAGGAGGTAAAGGCGATAGAGGCCTTCACCCAGATGACAACTAAGGCGGCGATGATGAGGCATCACTTGATGGGAAGGAACCCACTGGACAAAGCGAAGGAGGACCTCGAGACTTATCTTGCAGAGGTCGGGAATGAACAGGACCTAGACTCCGAAGACAAGAAAGACGTCGAGGAAGTCGAGGTCGACAAAGAGGAGGCCAAAGTAGGTGAGGCCTAAATTGACGATGCTTCTACGTCGATGCCGACATAAGATGTTCCTCCTTCCTGAGCTATTAATCTTCTGACTTGTAACTTCCTTAGGTCGACCGATAGTAGTCGATCCTCCCCCTGTAACGGTTAACTTTTGAATATAAATGATCTTTTTGCTACATCGTCGAGTACTTTAAATTGCGATAATAATTTATGTCATTGAACTTGCGACTAGGGCTATTCAGGCGACTTAAGGCCTCTTTTGGACTTAAAGATCGTACGACCAAATAAATAGTTCGTAAGACAACCATTCTTGCAAATAAGTTTAACGATTCTTGCGACCAAGGCACGTCACCATAATTCAACCAAAGATACTTGCGACTAAGGAATTTCCTTCACAATAAAAATATTTCTAAGTTAAGAACTTATATTTACACCCTTTGGTGTTTTGTGAGATTAAGTCGTACGAAAGACTTATAACCTCGTGTCATGCGAAAGACTTATAGGCTTATGTCGTGCGATCCTGCGAGGAAAACAACGTCATAGGTAGGTCGTTGGCTAAGCAACGACCCTTCGATGCTTAAGTTAGTACTTTGTTCGAGATGAATAATCGTATTAACATAGTTCAAGGTTTTAGAAGAAATACCTCTTTAGATGCGTTGCGTTCCAACTACGTGGGATCTCTTGGTCGTCGAGAGTTTGGAGCCTATAGGCACCTTTTCCCACGACCTGCAATATACGATAAGGACCTTCCCATTTGATGGAAAGTTTACCTGCATTTGGTTCCTGAGAGTTTTGGAACACTCGTCGTAAGACGTGGTCACCCACTTGGAAAACCTTAGTCTTTACGTTTTTGTTGAAGTGTCTTTCGACCGTTTGTTTTTGGGATGACATTTGAATCAATGTTGATTCTTTAAGTTCTTCAAGAGCATCAAGGTCGTAGCTCATATCGACCATGTTATGGTCGACCGATGTATGCCTCGATACAGGGAGTTGTACCTCGATGGGTAAAACCGCTTCACAACCATAGACTAAGGAAAAGTGGGTTTGTCTAGTGGACGTACTTGGAATCGTACGATTTGCCCACAAGGCCGACGGGAGTTCTTCGACCCATCTTCCTTTTGCTGCTTTCAAACGTTTTTTGATTCTATTAATAATCGTTTTATTACTTGATTCAGCAAGTCCATTCGACTGAGGGTATCGTGGTGTCGATGTCATGAGTTTTATATTATAGTCCTCACAGAACTATTGAGTTCTCTCACTTATAAATTGAGACCCGTTATCACAGACAATCTTGGATGGTATACCAAACCTGTATATGATGTTAGTCTGGATAAATGATATAACCTCTTTATCCTGAATTTGGGAAAAAGTGGCTGCCTCTACCCATTTGGAAAAATAATCTGTAAGGACGAGTAGAAATACATTTTGTCCAGGGGCAGGTGGTAACTTACCGACGATGTCCATTCATCATCTCATGAAGGGCCATGGAACTAATGTTGAGTGTAAATGTTCTGAGGGTTTATGCGTTGAACCTGAGTGTCGCTGACATGCGTCACAACTCTGTACATACTTTATTGCGTCTTGTCGTAGCGTCGGACAATAGTAGCCTTGTCGAGACACTCGATTGGCTAGGCTTCGACCACCGGAATGATTACCACACTCGTGGTCATGCATCTCTTATAAGATATTTTGGACTTGCGTTTTGCTTGAGACACATCGTAGATTAAGTCCGGTAGATGATCGTCGATAGAGTCTTCCTTGTATCACGACATACCGCGATGCTTTAAATCTTATCTTCCAAACCTTTTCTCTATCTTCCGGGAGTTAGTCGTGTGCTAGAAAGTTCATGATGTCGCTCGACCAATCTCCTTCGTTGTGGCTATCAATTTGTTCGACGTCATCGTGATCAATAGACAACATAGTCAGATGTACCATAGGAATTACATCGAACAGTGGTTTGCTTAGTGCCGATCCTAGATGGGCTAAAGCATCTGCTTGAGTATTCATATCTCTTGGGATTTGTTTGATCGAAAAAGGCTCGAATTTTGCAGATTTTGCTTTGCTACTTTGAGATATGCTGTCATCTTTGAGTCTTTAGCCACAAATTCGCCATTCATCTTATTAACGACGAGGAGGGAGTCACTTTTGACGTGCAACCCTTTTTCCCCAAAGTCGTGTGCCATGTTCATCTCGACGATCAAGGCTTCATACTCTACTTCATTGTTGGTTGCTTTGAAATCGCATCGTATGGAGTACACCATCTTGCCCCCCTGTCGCGACTCTAAGACGACGCCCAGTCCTGTACCCCTAGCGTTGGACGAGCCGTCGACATGTAGAGTACAGGGTTTGTCGTCGTTAGTCGCCACAGAACAAACTTCGCGTTGTGCTTCTTTCTCTAGTTCAGGACTAAAGTCGACGACGAACTCTACGAGGACTTGCGATTTGATCGCGGCCGTGGATTTGAAGTCGATGTTGTAGCTGCTGAGGTAGATGCTACATTTCACCAGGCGACCTGTCAACTCAGGCTTTCTCAAGACAGACTTGAGTGGAAAGTTAGTAACGACAGTTATAGGATGTGCTTCAAAATAATGTCGTAACTTTTTTACGACAGTAATTAGCGACAGTAATAATTTTTCCATAGAGGAATATCTGGTTTCGGCGTCAAGTAGAAATTTACTTACATAGTATATAGGTAATTGTTGCTTGTCGTCCTCTCTTACTAGGACTACACTTACTGCATTAGAACTGACGACTAAGTATAATTGCCATATCTCGTTGTCTTGTGGTTTTGATAATAGCGGAGGCGACACCATATATTCTTTTAACTTTTGCAATGCTTGCTCATGGTCGTCCGTCCAATGGAAACCTTTGTTCTTACGCAAGATGTTGTAAAATAAGTGACACTTATCCGACGATCGAGAGATGAACCTGTTTAGGGCTGCTACTCGACCTGTCAAACGTTGCACTTCTTTAAAATTTCTTGGTGATTTAATCTCGACGATTGCTTTAATCTAGTCGGGATTAGCTTTGATGCCTCGTCGAGTCACAATGTATCCCAGGAATTTCCCGGCACTGACTTCGAAGGAACATTTTGTAGTATTGAGCTTCATATGGTATTGCCGGAGGATGTCGAATAACTGTCGTAGGTGTCTGATATGATCGATAGCTTGTCGAGACTTAACAAGCTTGTCGTCGATATATACTTCCATAGTATCGCTAGTTGATCCTTGAACATTTTGTTAACCAGTCGCTGATATGTGGAACTTGCATTTTTCAAACCAAAAGGCATAACCTTGTAGCAATAGATACCTCGATCCATCATGAAGGCTGTTTTTTCTTGATCGTCAACGTGCATAAATATTTGATTGTAGCCTGAATAGGCGTCCATGAACGTCAAGAGTTCATGTCCAGCAGTTGCGTCGACCAATGAGTCAATGTGTGGCAAAGGAAATGGGTCCTTTGGACACGCCTTGTTTAGATCTGTGAAGTCTATGCAAACTCTCCATTTGCCATTCTTCTTTTGTACGACCACGACATTGGCTAACCAATCGGGGTACTTCACTTCTCGTATCTTCCTAGTTTTGAGGAGGTTGTCGACTTCGTCGTTGATCACCTTGTTTCGCTCTGGAGCGAATTTTCTTCACTTTTGTTTTATTGGTTTGAACGATGGATCCACGTTTAGTTTATATGAAATAACGTCAGGATCTATGCCAACCATGCCTTCATGTGTCGAAGCGAAACAGTCAACATGTTCCTGCAAAAAAGATATTAGTTCTTTTTTAATGGAAGGATCAAACGTCGAACCTATGATGACGACTTGCTCCGACTTGTCTTGGTCCAGGATAACTTCCTCCAATCGATAGTCGTCATCAGTATCGGGATTATCCCGGTTCGGTAATTGCTAGATGGACTGCTTTATGGGTTTCATAGTTATCTTGTATCAATCCCGAGCGACTTTCGGTTCACTTTTGATCTCTTGGATTCCACATGGAGTTGGGAACTTCATCGTCTGATGGTAGGTCAAGGGTACTGCCCTCATGTCGTGGATCCAGGTCGACCAAGAATGACATTGTATGCTGAGGAACAGTCTATAACGTTGAATTTTGTCTGCTTGTTGATTCCCTTGGCATAGACTGGTAAGAAGATTTATCCGTAGGTGCTCGTCGCATCTCCATTGAAGCCGACCAACGTTTTCGAACATCGGACGATTTCTGGCTTGTCGAGACCCATAGCTTTAATGGTGTCGAGAAAGATGATGTTCGATGAGCTTCCTTCGTCAACCAACACCCTTCGGGTCAGACAATTGTCGATCTTAAGCTGGACGATCAACCCATAGTGATGTTTCTGATGTAGGTTGCCCAAGTCATCTTGATCAAATGTTATTTTCATGGACTCGAGCTCTTATTCTTCTTTCGATCGTGAGGATCGGTAGATTGTTTGCCCCCGAGACGCATGCCTTTTCGCTGCTAAATAGGTTATACCACACACGTCTGATCCACCAATCACGTAGTTTACGACTTTCTCATGATCGGGTGACGGTGGTCAAGTATTTCTGTCAGGTGTCGCTTGTCCGTCGAGGATACCTTTGAGGTTTCTTTTTGGAGCATTCCCGGAAAGTTCTGATGTAGGTTGCCCAAGTCATCTTGATCAAATGTTATTTTCATGGACTCGAGCTCTTATTCTTCTTTTGATCGTGAGGATCGGTAGATTGTTTGCCCCCGAGACGCATGCCTTTTCGCTGCTAAATAGGTTATACCACACACGTCTGATCCACCAATCACGTAGTTTACGACTTTCTCATGATCGGGTGACGGTGGTCAAGTATTTCTGTCAGGTGTCGCTTGTCCGTCGAGGATACCTTTGAGGTTTCTTTTTGGAGCATTCCCGGAAAGTTCCTTTTTTAGTGTTATGCAATCGTCGGTTGTGTGACCATAGTCGTCGTGAAAATCGCACTACTTGGTCTTGTCTTTCTTATCGTCAGTTTGGTCACTTTTCTTCGGCCAACGAACAGTTGCTTGTGTGGTCTTCAGTGCGTCGACCAAATCTTTGGAAGTACGCTTAAATCTATATGAGGAGATTTTAGGATACTGAGGGAACTTGGCCGAGGTTGAGACCTTTTTCTTGCCCAACCGAACATTTGAGATTTGTTTCGACGACTCAATTTTTGTTGTCGATCTGCTCTTGAACTCTGGTTTCTTTACGTTCAATGGCTTCTTGTCATTGGAATACTTTCGACGAAAAGTCACGTCGTCCTCGACTCTCATGTAAGCCAAGGTCCTTGCTCGCACATCTTCGAAGTTCTTCGGGGGGTACTTTGTCAGATCAGTGTAAAGACCTAAACTTTCGTCTAAACCACGCTTGTAAGCTTCGATTGCACTCTTGATGTCACAGTTGCGGACATTGATCATTTCTGCGTTAAACCTGTTGAAGTAATTGCGACTACTGGCAAACTGTTGGAAGAATTGGTTCACCAACTCGGCAAATGATCCGATTAACTTTGGCTTGAGACCGATCAACCACTGTAAAGCGGCACCTGTAAGGGTTGCTCCGAAAGTTTTGCACATGCATACCTCTTGATACTGGTGAGGGATCGAGACTGTCCACATTAATTGCTTATACTGAGCGACGTGTTCAGTTGGATCCGTGACACCAGAGTATTTTTGTTTGAATGTGGGGATACTGTACTTCTTTGGGACGTCAACCATCATGATCTCATCGACAAAAGGTGACGCCTGAAACCCCGTACGAGGTTCGACGTCGATTGGTACCGCTACTCCTGGAAGCTTGGCAAGTAGTGACAGAACACACTCGTTTTGCTCTTCCAACATCTTCATCCTTTGGGCGACAGAATCGTTCGGAATGCTTCCTTGATCATCTGACGGAACATGTCCTGAATTCTGGAATCTATTCTTCTGTGACGAGTCAGAAGCGTACCCGTTGAACTGGAAAGATGGTATCGGTATCGAAGAGACCGATACTGGTTGTTGGGTCAGAAATAACCAAGTCTGGTTAGTACTGCTAGGGGAAGAAAGATTACTACTATTTAGCATGTTAATACTGCTATGCAATATTTGTACTGCTAGTAGTTCATACTGCTTGGAAATTACTACTACCATAAGAGATTAATACTACAAGCATGGTTAGTACTGCCAGGGATAAAGTTAATACTGCTTTTGAGTTAATGCTGCTTCTAAAGATATAGATGGATTGGTTCGGAAGAATAGGAGAAGAAGATAATTATGGACTGGATTATGAAGAATAATATTTCCTTTGTAATTATCTTGTAATTAATTTTGTATATATAGTCTAGAAGTCCTTGATAGAGATATAGTTTTTGATACAGTTTTCAATATACGTTTGTTTAGAGAATTAACCTCAAGGTTCTTAGAAGTCCTTTCAATAGAGAAGTATTGAACGTCTGTTGATCCTGTTCAACAGATTGAGGTTGTATCTGTAATCATTAAGTTAATCAATATAACTTGTGATTTGCATTCAAATACTGTTCCATTGATTTACTGTTAGAGTGTTTTTCCGCAACTTCTTTAACTTTGTTTCTGAGTGTGTTAATTAAATTCTTCATTAGAATTTTTTCGATCTTGACAAGTGGTATCAGAGCTAGAAAACTCAGAAATCTATAATCATGGATAGTTCAAATGATAGCGTTTTGGTATCAAAGGTTCCCATGCTCAAACCTAATGAGTTTGACATGTGGAAGATCAGAATCAGGCAGTACATTCTTCTCACAGACTTCTCAATGTGGGACATCATTGAGAATGGTCCCTCAGATGGAGGAAAGATGGATTCAGAAGGCAAGAGACCTCCACCAAAGACTGATGGAGAAAGAAAGATGAGGCAGACAGAGATGAAAGCCTTGAGCACTCTGCTCTTGGATATTCCTAATGAGTACCAACATCAATTCTGCAACTGTTCTGATGCACAAATTCTATGAAATGCACTGGAGAAAAGATTTTCTGGTACCAAAAGTACCAAGAGAAATCAGAAGGCCATCCTGAAGTAGCAATATGAAAACTTCATGTCTACAAAGAATGAGTCCATGACTCAAACTTTTGATAGATTTAATAAGTTAATTGGTGAATTGGCTACTGTTGGTGTCCAGATAGATTAAGATGATGTCAACAGAAAATTTCTAAGATCTCTTGGTGATGAATGGACCATGTACACTGTCTCCTTCAGACAGAAGGACCAACTGGATGACCTCTATAATGACCTTAGGGTGTTTGAAGCAGAGGTAGAAGAAAAGAAGAGGCCATCTGGATACTCACATAATGCCGCTCTTTTATCATCTTCTACTGATTCTGCTGTTAATACAGAATCAGTTAGTGCTGCCTATGGATCAAAGCAAGATGGATCTAATGACTCAGTTTTAGAATCTTTTCTAGCCAGTCATGCTAATTCCACTCTAATTAATGATGACTTAGAACAGATAAATGCTGATGATCTGGAAGAGATGGATATCAAGTGGCAGATGGCTATGCTCACAATGAGGGTAAAAAGATTCATTAAAAGGACTGGAAGGAACAACTTTGCTCAGAAAAGAGAAGATGGGGTTGGATTTGATAAATCCAAGGTTGAATTTTACAAGTGTCACAAGCTGGGGCACTTTGCAAGAGAATGCAGAAGTGGAATGCCTCAACAGCATACTAGCAACCATCAACCATCACAGTTCACTAGCTTCAACAATAGGAACTCTTCTCAAGCTCTTGTTTCCCAAGAAGGAATGGGATTTGATTGGAGTGACCAAGCAGAAGAAGCAGTTCAGAATCAAGCTTTAATGGCTAAAGTTTCAGAGTCAGCAAGCACTGATATTCCCATAGAGGTAAAATCTAACCTTTGCTCAAAATCTTGCATAGAAACTGTTAAAAAGTACAGGGATCACTGTTAGGTCTGATTTTATAGTAATCATTGTATTTATAGGGCTTGGTCAAATACTGTGTTTTGAGTCATACTGTGTTGTATCTAACCAAGGGTATTTAAGTCCCTTTGGTCTTGGTTCCTTGTAAGAAACCTTGCCACTCACATTAATCATACTTTCATACTTTGCGCTTCAAAACTCTCTCTCTCTACTTTCTCTCTCTAAAGAATCAGTGATCTTGGACTCTCAATTCGTATCAGAGCCAACTGAATCTTGAGAGAATTGAGAGATTGCATTTTCTAATCTGAATTTGTGATTGAAATCGAAAATTTGATCGATTTTCTTGAATTTTATAAGAAAATCTCGTTTTCTTGATTTCTCATTAAATTTTGGGCTCATAAGACTCGTTTTTGATAATCGATCATGTTTGCTTCATATTGTTTTGCATAAAATTCAAGTTTAGATCATCGATTTTGTGAAATTGATTTTTTCTAGAAAAACGAGTTTATGTTCTGTTACATACATGATTTTCAGTTTTAGTGGATTTTAATCGAAATCTTTGTTTGAAATGTGTTGAAAATCTGTTTTCGATCAAGTCTGTAAAAGGAAATTTCATCAAATTATGTGTTATAATCGAGTTTTTTTGAAGATTTTGTGTTCTTTCATCTGTTTGCGCAAGATCCAAACTTTGCACGTCATTCATATTACTTTGCGCGTCATTCATATTACTTTGCGCGTCCTCATGTTGCTTTGCGTTTCAATCATTTAGTTGAATTGCGTGTTCTATTAATCTTGATCTTATTTTTCAGGTTTTCGCATCTAGCTTCAAACGCAAAGTCTGCTTTGCGTTTCTCTCTACAAACGCAAAGTGAAGTTTTCGTTTCCCTCTACAAACGCAAAGTGAAGTTTGCGCTCCCTCCAACGCCCGCAATGGATTCTTTTTTAGTGTGTCATCTATATTTTTTTTTTCTTCAACTTTGTGTCATAACAAGTGTTTTTCAAATTTTCAATTTTTAATATTTTTCGAACTTTTTCAATTCAATCTGATTTTTGTTTTTCTGATACATCAGTAATGGATTCTTCAAAGTTTGTTTTTCAAGCTAAGTTCTACACGAGTGACCTCATGATGTCACTAGGCACAGAAACTCGTCCTCCGGTACTAATCGATGAAAACGAGTTTACACAGTGGCAAGATCGGTTCCTGAACTTTATTGAACGACAAAAGAATGGAAATGACATGATGACCATTTTATCTGAAGGACCGTTCGACAGACCCAAATTGGCTTCTGGATTATACAAGCCTACTAAAGAGTACACACATGAAGAGTTGTCTACTTATCAAGCTGATCGGGATATTAAAGCAAATCTAATGCTGGCCTTGCCAAACTCTGTATACAACAGGATTGACTGTTTCAAAACTCATCCTAATCTGATGTGGCAACAGCTTGAGAAAATTATGCTTGGTTCTTCAGTAGCTACTCAACTCAGGCATACGCGATACATGAATAACTTTGAAGAATTCAAAGACAAGGATGGGGAGTCACTGAAAGCTATGTTTGATCGTTTTTGTGCCGTCATCAATGATCTTTGGAAGATTAAGGTTGAAAAGACTGAGCTTGAGACAAATCTGAAGTTTCTCAACATATTGCAACCAGAATGGAATAAATCATGCCACAGATTGAGGAACGATGTCAGAATCTCTTCTATGCAGATCCAAGAGATGTTTGAGATTCTGATGACTGATGAAAGCTTGCTAATAGAGAAAAAGGCCAAGTTGGATAAAAAGAAGAAAACAGTAGATCCGGTTGCTCTCCTCACAAAGCAAATATCTGAACAAGCATGGTCTGAAAATGCTTACACCGGATCAACTGAAAATGATGGCGAGGCTTTACAGAAAGCTATGATCCTCCTCTCTCAGCACTACCAGAATAAGTTCCAACCAAGGTCGGGTTCCAATACTTCTTGCTTCACTTCCGGTTCTAAAGTCAAAATGCCTGAGTCAAAGACTGTTACTTGCTACAATTGCGGAAAGCCGGGTCACATGTCAAAGGAGTGTAGAGCAAAGGTGGTCAGGGATTCGGTATACTACAGAAAGAAAATAGAACTGGCCGAGAAAAGAGAGAGTGGATCAGCTTTGCTAGCCGAAGAAGATCTCTGGCTGGATCATTCTGACGACGAAGCTGGAAATGTAGAGATCGCTCAGATGTGCTTGGTCGGAGTTGATCAGTCAGACGATTCTGATACAGATAAGGATGAGGTATATTCTGAATTTGATTACAATTTTATTACCTCTCAGTTTGATATCATGATAAATGTTTTATCTGATTTGCGTTCTAAGTTAATATCTGAAAAGAATCTAAATTCTGAAAAGTCAGATTTGATTGACAAACTGAAAATTTCTTTGAAAGATGAAAAATCTATTTTAGAAATTACTAAAGACATCTTTCAAAAGAAATTGGATGATTTGGAAAATTCAAATAAGACTTATCTTGAATCTTTGTCGGCTATGACTAAT
The DNA here is from genome assembly GCA_954870635.1 of Arctium minus. Taxonomy (NCBI): domain Eukaryota; kingdom Viridiplantae; phylum Streptophyta; class Magnoliopsida; order Asterales; family Asteraceae; genus Arctium; species Arctium minus. The sequence goes on along the minus strand of OX941092.1, from coordinate 66,969,789 downwards.
TTAAAAGATGAATTTTCAGATAAAATAAATAAATTAGAAGAAAAACTTTATCGAAGAGACCAATCTGAACAAACAATTTATATGAACAAGCCAAGGTGTGAAGAAGCTTTAAAACAAAAGTGGGGTCTTGGTTTTGAAAATCCTCATTGTTTAAACAATGCGATTGAAAAATCCCCAACTTTATATAAATACGATTATCTGACTCTTGCTCATTATGCTCCTCAATTTAAAATTGATTGGATGAATGAGAAGCAAGTGTTAGAAATCGAAAATGAGAAAAGGATAAATAATAAGAAAAATGAACTTCCTTTTGTTTATACGTCTGAAAATGCTAAATATTTTCCTGAAAAATCAAGAAGAGGAAGAATAATTTTAAATGATATATCTTCTGTTAAATCTTCAATGTCTGATGATTTTATTGCTCCTTATGCACCTGATTCTGATAAAGGAAATATTTCTCCAATCATTTATGATTCGAAGAAATATACTCCTCCATTAGTATTAGAAGAAAAAATCATAGATCTTGAAGATCAGATAGAAGATCAAAATATTTTAAAAGAAATTGAATCTGATATTATTCTTTCTTTTATGACGTCTAGTCTTGAAGAAAATTTAATTTCTCAAAAATCAGATTCTATTTCTATTCTTTCCTCTGACTCTAAGGAAAATAAAAAGGAAGTTTCCAATTTTAAAATTTTTTCTCAAAATTCTTCAGACTCCGAGGCAAATTCATATTTATTAGTTGATCAGATTGGTTGCTTGGATAAACTTATTTCTTCTGATTTAAATATTAAGTCTAAAATTCTTGATGATTCTTTTACGCTCAATGGTCAATATTATAAACCTAAGCGTAAAATAAGACGGTCAAAGAAGTCGAAGAAACATGATACAGTTCTTTCTGACAATTCTAATTCTTCAGAGTCCATTCTTTCAGATAGGACTTTGAACCGGTCAAAGAAGCAAATCTGGAGAGCGAGGCGGACATCAAATGTTCCTATGACTGAGGAAGATAGATATGTAGACAATTGTTATAAAAGTGATTCATTTGCTTATTGTAATAAAATTTCAAAATACTCTATAAAGCAAATGTTTCAAATTTCCAAAAATGTCTCATATTCGTCTTCTGATTCTAGTTCAGATGATTAATCTTTCTCTTCTGATAATTGTGCTTATTATTCTGATGATATTTCTCATGCTTCTCGTTTCAAATCTGCTCATTATTTCCCCACAAGAACTGCAACTAACAAACACGGGCCCAAATTCAAGTGGGTACCCAAATCTTTATCTGATTCAAAGTTGCATGCATCACATGTTAAGGGGGAGTAATAGAATGTTGCCTTCTGAGTACTTCAGCTCAGGACCCGTACTTCATAGACTCGACTTCTAAACACAACAATTTAGAACTCGTTCTTCAATGATTAAGCTTCTGACTTAATGAGATACTGTGAGTACATCAATTTTAATTCCGCTGCATTTATCTCTGATAATGATGGTATTCCAGTTTTTTTCTCAATGTTTGAAGAATCTGAGCTTGTTTATCTATCTCATGAATTTGTATTACCCAAAATTTTCTTTTAATATGAGACACAAATTTATTTTCTTCAATATAAAAGATGAAATAGTTGAATTTTATTTTGTTCCAACTAAATATCTATTAAAAGTTTAAATTTTTACAAATTTTATTCTATAAAGTAAAGTTTTTACATTTTTTCTTTTCTTTGAATAAAATATGTGTCTAGGATAAATTTTCAAGTTTTTTTTTGTTTATATTAAAGTTTTTATATGATCAAATTTCAAGTCTTACAAAAGTCGAAAAGTCAGCAACATGTTTGAAACTTTTATTACTGCTTTAAAGTTGCGTGATTCGGAATTTTTATAGTTTACTTTGCTTAGACTACCTAAATGATCAGAATTATAGATCGGAATGAAAATATGGGCTAAGCACTTAGATGTAGATCCTTGTGTTTGAGATGAATATTAATTTCATAAAATACAGAAATCTCTAAGTTTAAAAGTTTGTACCTGTGACCTTTCTGGTTTGGGAAAGTAAGTTCCGTGGGATGCTCGTCATCTGGTCCCCTAAGGTCATTTGGTCTGGGAGTGATCAAACAGAAATCCTTCTATAGAACCAGATCGAAAGTCATGTTTTACTGGTATGAATGGGTTTAGGATGTGTCGATGTAGCCTTTCTGATCTGGGAAAGTAAGTTCCAAGGGGTGCTTGACACCTAGTCCCCTAAGGCCAACTGGTCTGGGAGCGGCTGACCCAAATCCTACAATAGGGTCAGATAGAAAGTTACGTTTACGACATGTTCTTTACTTAATAAACTTTTTGATCAAAAGATGCCAAAGAGCACACTCATGTCAAGATGCCAATGTGCACAATGCTAAAAGATGCCAATGAGCACACATCTCATGATACTTGGTGATATGTTTGAGTTGCGATAAACCTATAAATTTGTGAAAATCTTAATTTTTGATGGATTAGTGTGAGTACATGCAAAGTTCTCTATAATATTTTTAGAATTGCATTTTCTTGAAACTAATCGAAGATTTGCATGTGAGCACACTGAATAGATTGCTGGAAGTTTTTGAAACTGAACATGTTTTAACTTGATATGCAACGAAACTTGTTTCTGTATCCAACATCATATGTTTGATTTCAAATGATTGATAAATCTGTGATATTTTACTAAGTAGACTTTTATTTGTTTAGTGTTTAAAATTTTATATGTTTAGTTGTTTCAAAATTTATATTCAGTATATTTTTCTTTCTACATTCATATTTGATTTTTGTGTTCTCATAAAAATATTTTAATGGGTTTATGCATTATTCAAGGGGGAGTGAACAAAGAGAATGTTTTTGAAAGATTATATCTGTTTTTGAGGTGGAGTATCTGATTTTCTTTATATGAATGCTAACTCAAAGTGTCATATCTAGTGCATTTGTGTAGGGGGAGTCAAAGAGCTTAAAAAGGTAAACTTTGTCCAAGTCAACTTTGCGCTTCCAGCATGACACGCAAACTTTGATTTGCACTCCTTTCATGAAACGCAAACCTTGGTTTGCGTGTCCAACATGAAACACAAATCTTAGTTTGCGCATCCAACATGAAGCGCAAACCTCCTCTATTTTCTCTGTTTCTTTGTTTTTGCAGATCTTACGTTGTCTCGTCTCCAACATTTGCATGACCATGTTGATCAAGATCATCAAGGTCATGAGGGGGAGAAGTCAAGGAGATGTTAAAGAGACAAAGAGCTCAAATGTTTATCTGCTGATCAAGATTCGCTCAAAGATTCTATTCTCTCAGCTACAATAAATTCTTTTGTTGTTTCTGCTCCGAACACCACAGTTCATTCAAGATCATTCAAAAGAGGTGTATCGTCTAGAGCTCAAGACAGTAAAGACAACTTAATTTGGAAGATGCTGAGAAGAAATTTTTCTTAAAAAGTCAGAAAGCTTCACAAAGTCGCTTTGTTGGTCCGTGTTGTTATAGAAGATAATTTTTGAAGACCAAAGCGCCAATGATTACTAAGGGGGAGATTGTTAGGTCTGATTTTATAGTAATCATTGTATTTATAGGGCTTGGTCAAATACTGTGTTTTGAGTCATACTGTGTTGTATCTGACCAAGGGTATCTAAGTCCCTTTGGTCTTGGTTCCTTGTAAGAAACCTTGGCACTCACATTAATCATACTTTCATACTTTGCGCTTCAAAACTCTCTCTCTCTACTTTCTCTCTCTAAAGAATCAGTGATCTTGAATCAAACCATGTGTGATGACCTAAAAAGGTTAGAAAAAGATAGAAGAGAGTATGTTGTGATTGTTGAGAATTTGGAAGAAAAGATTAAGGCATACAAAGCCAATGAACTTCAACACACATATGATACTAACTACTTGAAGTGGGAAAAGAATCAGTTAGAAATTAAGCTTAAAAAGTCTGAAGAGGAATGTGAGAAGATAAGGAGTGATTTTGAGAAAGCCAAGTTGGACATTGAGAAGTTTTCCAATGCCTCTAAAGCAATGGACTCACTTCTAAAATCTCAAGTCCATGACAACCTGAAAAGAGGTTTAGGATACAACAGTAGCCCTCCACCCTATAACAATAACTATATCCCTCCCACTTCAGACCTCTTAGAAAGACAAGAGAAAATAGACTTACCTACAGGAGCCACAGATGTAGATCCTCTTGACAGTGTAGTGATTGAGGAAGAGGCTGAAGAAGAGACCACTAAGGGTAAGAATAAGGATGACCTTAAAGAAATCCCTTTAGAAAATCATATTCTTACTAATGAAAGGGGGGTAAACCTTTTGTAAAGAGTGAGAAGGATGAAATTTCTAAGAGAGGGAAGGGAAAGGTACAAGGAGTCCATTACATGCAAACCACTATTGTTAATCCCTGTACTTGTAAACAGAATCAACCCCAACAACATGATAAAACAAGGGGAAATCAAAGAAACAGAAATAATCAGTGGGCTTTAAAACAAGGAATTGATCTGAGAAAAATTAACAGACCAAAGCCTTGTTTTATCTGTGGCAAGTTAAATCATCTAGCCAAACACTGTTATTTCAATCATATTAACCAAAGGATCACTTTTCAAAGAAATATACAAAATCCTGTTGGTTATAGGAATCAAATAAGGAATCATATGGCTGAAAATGTGAGAAAGGCACCTATAAAATCTCATGCTCAGAATAAGTTTGCTAATTCAAAGAAAAATACTTCAAATAAGCCAAGGATTATCTTAAAGAAAAAGAAAGCAAACAACTTTGTCCAGGTTTGGGTTCCAAAAGAAAAGAAATCTGTTAGTACTGCTACTTCAAATAGTACTGCTGACAGAAATAGTGCTACCAGAAATAGTGTTGCTACAAGCAATACTACTGCTAACCCAGTTAATACTGCTAACAAAGTTAGTACTGCTAACCCAATTAGTACTGATAATGATATTAGTACTGCTAACAAAGTTAGTACTGCCAATCAAGTTAGTACTGCCAATCAAGTTAGTACTGCTTCCAGTGACAGGCCCATTCTTCTGATAAAGTATTCAAGCAATAAGATTCCTCAGTTTGATAATCTCATCAAGTCTGAATATGAATATGTTGATGAGAATGGGAAACCCAAGACCACTTTGGCTTGGGTTCCTATTAAAAACTAACTGCTTTATTATATGTGCAGGGCAACCAACAGCTCAAGGGAAGAAGCATTTGGCATGTTGATAGTGGTTGTTCCAGGCACATGACAGGTAACATGGTCTGCCTTCAAAACTTCAAAAGAATTGATGGAGGACATGTTGCTTTTGGTGATAATCCAGCAGGTGGAAAGATAAGTGGAAAAGGTAATGTGTCAAAAGTTAAGATGACCTTTGAGGATGTATACTATGTTGAGCAATTGAGATACAACCTGTTAAGTGTATCACAGGTCTGTGACAAGAAACATAGCATATTATTCAATGATACTGAATATATTATCCTTGCTCCAGGATTCAAGGTAGTTGATGAAAGTATGATACTGCTTAGAACTCCTAGAAAGGACAATGTTTATTGCTTAGACTTGGAGAGTGTAGCTTCTGATTCATCTTTAAATTGTTTATTTTCAAAAGCTTCTTTGGATGAATCATCTCTTTGGCACAGAAGGATGTGTCACATGAACTTTAAAACAATGAACAAACTTGTGAAAAAAAAACCTTGTAAGAGGTTTGCCACAAAAGGTATTTTCATGTGATGATCATTGTGTTGCATGTCTTAAAGGCAAACAGCACAAAACTTATCATAAGTCTAAAGAGATAAATACAATCTCTTCACCTCTTAATTTACTGCATATGGATCTGTTTGGTCCTACAAATGTGATGAGTATTGGTAAGAAATCCTACTGCTTGGTTATTGTTGATGATTTCTCAAGATTCACTTGGCTCTATTTTCTGAGGACTAAGGATGAGACAAGTGGACTGATCAAATCCTTTATTCTTAGAGTTGAAAACCAAACAAATCTAAGAGTTAAAGTCATCAGGTCTGATAATGGAACTGAATTTAAAAACAATGACCTAAACAACTTCTGTGAGGATAAAGGCATTGAGAGACAATACAGTGCTCCTAGGACTCCTCAACAGAATGATGTTGCTGAAAGTTGAAATAGGACTCTGATAGAAGCTGCTAGATCTCTGTTGGCAGATTCAAAACTTCCAATCACTTTTTGGGCAGAAGCAGTTAATACTGCCTGCTATGTTCAAAACAGAGTTCTAGTAGTGAAATCCCAAGACAAGACACCTTATGAGCTTTTTAAAAAGAAGAAACCTTTTATTGGATTTTTCAAACCATTTGGGTGTCCTTGCACAATTCTCAATACCAAAACTCACCTAGGCAAGTTTGATAGCAAAACTGAGGATGGGTTTCTTGTTGGATATTCATCTCAAAGTAAGGCCTATAGAGTTTTCAACACCTCTTCTAGGATTATTGAGGAAAGTGACAATGTCAAATGCAATGAGAACACACCAAATCAACTTGGTTCAGGTCCTGATTGGACATTGATTCACTATCTAATTCTTTGGGTTTCAGTAAAGAGCATAATGCAGGAACAGGGACAAAAAATGTAGAAGTACAAAGACAAGAGTTTGTGTTGTTCCCAACACATACTGCTGATCCTGTTGAATTCTGTGTCCAAGATAAGAAAGATACTTCATAATCAAAGGACACTGAACCAACTCAGAATGAAGAGGACAGAGGTGAAAAGGAAGATCAACCCTCAGATTCAGGAATCAAAGGTCCTGAGATGCCATGGTTGGAAGAAGATGACATAGATGATGATAACTCTTCAGTTTTTGGTGGCAGCACTCCTGAAAAGAATGACTCTAATTTGGAAACAGATATTAATGAAGAGCCTGTTCATCAAACAAGAGTTCAGAAAAATCATCCTCCTCAATTGGTGATTGGTGACATCAATTCACCTATAATCACAAGGAATCAAAGTAAGTTGGAAGGATTGAAAGATATACAATCAGGTTTACTTTCTTGCTTTCTATCTCAGGTTGAACCCAAAAATGCATATGATGCAATGAAGGATCCAAGATGGATAGAAGCAATGCAAGAGGAGCTACTGCAGTTTGTGCTGCAGGATGTATGGGATTTGGTTGACCTTCCTAAAGGACACAGAGCTATAGGCACTAAATGGATCTTCAGGAACAAGAAAGATGAGAGAGGAATAGTAATAAAGAACAAGGCCATATTAGTGGCACAAGGGTATACTCAAGAAGAGGGAATTGATTATGAAGAGGTATTTGCACCAGTGGCCAGGATTGAGGCAATCAGGCTATTCTTAGCCTATGCTTCTTTCATGAAGTTCAGGGTCTACCAGATGGATGTAAAGAGTGCTTTCCTGTATGGGAGAATTGAAGAAGAAGTGTATGTCTGTCAGCCTCCAGGGTTTGAGAATCCAAATTATCCTGACAGAGTATACAAATTGAAGAAGACACTCTATGGGCTACCTCAAGCACCAAGGGCATGGTATGACACTTTGTCTACCTATCTCTTGGAAAATGGTTTTCAAAGAGGAATCATAGACAAGACTCTGTTCATCCAGAGGAAGAAGAAGGACATCCTAATAGTGCAAATCTATGTGGATGATATTATCTTTGGATCCACAAAAGATCAAATGTGCAGAGATTTTGAAGATTTGATGCACAAGAGATACAAGATGAGTTCTATGGGTGAACTTACTTTCTTCCTTGGGCTACAAGTTAAGCAGAAGAAAGATGGGATATTTCTAAGCCAATCCAAGTATGTGCAGGACATTCTTACTAAGTTTGGATTCTCAGATTCAAAGCCTGCAAGCACACCCATGGAGACACACAAACAGATCAATGCAGATCTTGAGGGGGAGGATGTGGATGTTCATCACTATAGATCCATGATTGGCTCCCTCATGTATCTCACTACTTCAAGACCAGATATCATGTTTCCTGTTTGTGTGTGTGAAAGATTTCAAGTAAGGCCTAAGCAGTCACACTTTCAAGCAGTCAAGAGGATATTCAGATATCTCAAAGGCCAACCGAGATTAGGTCTTTGGTATCCTCATGACTCACCATTTGACCTACTTGCTTATTCAGACAGTGACTTGGGTGGTGCAAATTTGGATAGAAAGTCAACTTCAGGGGGATGTCAGTTTTTGGGTGCAAGACTAGTGTCATGGCAGTGCAAGAAACAAACCACAGTGTCCACCTCTACAATAGAAGCAGAGTATATAGCTGCTGCAAGCTGCTGTTCACAAGTACTCTGGATTCAGAATCAAACGTTGGACTATGGTATGACTTTTCTTCACACTCCAATCTTCATAGACAATAACAGTGCTATTAGCATTGTTAATAATCCAGTCAAGAACTCCAAAACAAAGCATATTGAAATCAGGTACATTTTATCAGAGACTGTAATGAAAAGAAGCTAATTCAGGTTGTGAAAGTCCATACAAGTAACCAATTTGCTGATCTATTCACTAAATCTTTTGATGTGGGTAGATTCACATTTTTGGTCACAAGTGTGGGAATGATAAACTCTGAATAAGCCTATTATCTTTTGACTCATGTACTTGTATAGATTCCTGCCTGCTTACTTTCTCATTTTATATTGTGCATGGTGCTGCTAACCTTGTGTGTTTAAGTATTTTAGATTGCTTCAACTGAATACTTAGTACTTCTAGTTCAATTAATATTGCTCTGTATATTACTCATGATGTCAGTTCCAATATGGTCAAGTATGGTTACTACTGCTAGGTGGTTTATACTTCCAGTGCAAAGTTACTACTGCTTGCTTTATTTATACTGCAAATCAGTGTTACTACTGCTGGTAGGTGTTAATACTGCTAGTCTGTGTTAGTACTGCCAGTATGTGTTACTACTGCTATTCTGAGTTAATACTGCGGGCTGGTTAATACTGCTAGGGTACTTAGTACTGCTTCTAACTGAAACCCTCCATCTATAAATACCTCGTTGTGACCGCCAAAATACAAACGACTCTTTGAACTACCATTGTTTCTCTTTCTCTCTCTCTCTCTCTCTCTCCATTTCTTGCTCACCAGTGTACACCCTAGTTGTGATACGAACCCTAGAATCAATCAGAACGATGGCAGGACTAGAATTCTTTGATGAACACAATGAGGTTGCTATGTTGCAAAAACCCAAACAGGCTGAAGGTTTTCATTAGATTGTGGATTTCCTCAAATCGTCACACATTGCTTATGCCCTCACAGTCAATCCCACAATCTATGTGGAACACTTGCGACAGTTCTGGGCAAATGCCTCTATACAGACTGTGGAAGGAAATCAAGTCATCCAATCAAGGGTTTGTGACAAACCAATCGCCATCACAGAGGATTGCATATGCACTCATCTATGCTTAGATGATGCCTCAGGTATAACCTCTTTACCTAAGGAAGATATCTTCCATGCTCTTAGTCAAATGGGGTATGAAGGTCCCACTGATGTCTATAAGTTTTTCAAGAACAGATTTTCACCTCAGTGGAGATTTTTTGTTCATACTCTACAACACTGCATTTCAAGAAAAACAACTGGCTGGAGTGAGTTCAGCAGCACCATAGCCTATGCTTTGGTCTGCTTAGCGATCTCTAGAAAGTTTAATTTCTCTCAAATGATTTTAAATGATTTACTGTCAAACCTGGATACCAAAACCAAAACAAAGAGATTTTATATGTATCCTAGGTTTGTACAAGAGATTCTACTAAAGGAATTGACGGATCTACCCTCTCTTGAAGAGGTGTATGTACCAAAACCTCCCAAAGGGAAGGTGTTCTCAAACATGAAAAGGCCTTCCAAGGACTTTTCTGGACAAGACACTCCATTGTTCTATACAATGATGGGTGTGTCTCATTCCCATGGTGAGGCATCAGGGTCACAGCCCACATCTGACCACCCAACTGATGACCTACCCACACCATTCCATTCTGTTAATATTCCTCAGATCCCTTGTGTCAATCCCAAATCCCCCATCACCAAAACATATATCAGGAAAAAGGTACAGAAGGTTCCTTCCCTTCTTGTATCTTCACCCCCACAGCCTTCAAGCCCTATAATAGAGCATTCTCCATTAGAGAATATCGAAAGGGAAACCATAGGGGTGTCTCCCAACCCCCAGAAGGTGCTCTATAAGGAGAAGGATGAGCATGTGGGGAGTGAGGCTCACACTACTGACTTTGCACAAAGTGCAGGGCAAGACAGTGTGAACATCTTTAAGACCTTCCCCACGGCAACTTTGGGTGAGCAATCATTCAAAGGTACCAGGTGCCAATAAACCAAGGGGGCAGAGGGTGCTTCTGCTAGGCAGAAGACTCCTAATAAAATTTCCAAGGATCCTTCAAGGATGGTCAACACACCCAAAGGAGGTGAGGATAGATATACCTATGAGGAATTGATGGAAACTATTGCAAATGTCAATCTGGATGTACTCAAACAGGGTGTAGAAATAGAGGAGATGAAACTGGTGATTCTTTCACAACAAGTGCAGATAAGCAAATTAAAGAAGATGGTTCTGAGGTTGGTGCAGAAAAAGAAGAGAAAGCAATTTGTGCTAAAGAAGAGGAGCATAGATCATGATGCTTCCAAAAAGGGGGAGACAACTGAAGCTGAAACTGAAAAACAAAGTCCTGTTGGCATGGAATCTAAATTTGAGGGGGAGTCGGGTACAGAAGTAGAAGGTAACAAAGCAGCAGAAACCTTTAAGCTAGCAGCAGAAATAGGTCTAGCAGCAGAAACTGAGAAGGCTGCAGTAGAAACTGAAAAAGTAGCAGCAGAAACAGGGCTGACTATTGAGGAAATACAGATTGCAGAAACACTAGTGAAGGCCAAAGCTGACACTCCCAAGGCTACTCAAAAGGCTAAGGGAGTGGAAATCAAAGAATGTGGTATAGCAAAGAAAAGAAAAGAAGCTAGTATTGATGAGATTAAGGGTAAAGGCAAAGAGAAGATGATTGAATCTGTAAAAGCATCAAAGAAACAAAGTCAAATAGCTCTGGATGAAGAATTGGCAAGGAAGATGCAAGCAGACCTTGAAAAGGAAAATGAGATTCAATCTGCCAAAGACAGAGAGATTGCATTGGAGTTGGCCAAGAAGATCAATGAAGAATATCAAAAGAGTCTGAAGTCTGCAGCCGCTGCTAAGAAAGTCACAAAGAAGGCTTCAAGTCAAAGGCTACCACTGAAGACTAGACAAAGACATCCTTCCAAGACATACTTAGCCAACCAAGAAAGAAGGAAGATGATAAACTTCCTGAAAGAAGCTATTGGAGTTTTTGAGGGAATGTTTACAGGTATGTCTTTTGGAAAGCTTGAAGAACTTTACAAGAAGGAAATGGCAAAGCTGCAAGGAGACTTTTCTCAAAGGGTTGAGGTTGAAAGGAAAATGAAAGAAAGGCATGATCTGCATATCCAACAACCTTTTTCTGAGAATGAAGAAACCACTCCTATCAAAGAAAAGACAGAAGCTAAGCAAGAAGAGACTTTAGCTCAACAGATTGGAAATATAAAAAGAAAGAAATCTATTTCTACCAAGCCTAAGGCAAAGAGGCCAAGAATTGAAGAAGTTGAAAAGGAGATTGAAAGTGCAAGAGCAGAATCTTCAGGAGAGCCAGAGCAGAATCAAGAGCAGTCCAATCAACAATCCAATGAGCAATTCCATTTGTACATGACTTTGACAAATGAAGAACCAGTGCAAGCTGACCCTATCTCCATGAAAGCACCATAAATTATCTTTTGGGATATTCTGAAGGACAACAGAAAAGAATATTTCAGATTCAAAAGAATGGGTGATCAATTTGAGGTTTATACAACTTGGGGAAAAGTGATCAGAAGTTGTTCCAGAGCTCACTTGGAGGAAATGTACAAAGTTGGAATAAAGTTGTATGAATCTGTGTTGCAAGGAACTGAAATGAGCTTAATCAAGATTGCCATGGAGTACTTATGCATGATGTTTGAGCCTGAAAGAGTGAAGTACATGATCAAAAATTTACATCATGAGTATGGATTCAAAAAGGTTGATCATTGGATGTTATTTGAAAACTGTGGTGTCTACATGATCACAATTGACAAAAGCTATCATGAGTACTACTTGGTTGACAAGATCTACGACCATAGCAAAGCCAAATTGCAAGGTATGTTGAATGCTAAGCTGGTATGTTCAAAGGATTCTGAAATGGCCAAGATAGTAGTAAGAAGAACTATCAATCAGAGTTTGGGTCTGGATCCTAACCTATGCAACTAAGATGGAGTTTTGAAAGCATTATGGAGGAACACATCTTGAAGAACTTAACTTCTCAATCTGAAAAGTTAAGTTAGGGGGAGATTGTTGGGTCAGAAATAACCAAGTCTGGTTAGTACTGCTAGGTGAAGAAAGATTACTACTATTTAGCATGTTAATACTGCTATGCAATATTTGTACTGCTAGTAGTTAATATTGCTTGGAAATTACTACTGCCATAAGAGATTAATACTGCAAGCATGGTTAGTACTGCCAGAGATAAAGTTAATACTGCTTCTGAAGATATAGATGGATTGGTGCGGAAGAATAGGAGAAGAAGATAATTATGGACTGGATTCTGAAGAATAATATTTCCTTTGTAATTATCTTGTAATTAATTCTGTATATATAGTCTAGAAGTCCTTGATAGAGATATAGTTTTTGATACAGTTTTCAATATACGTTTGTTTAGAGAATTAACCTCAAGGTTCTTAGAAGTCCTTTCAATAGAGAAGTATTGAACGTCTGTTGAGCCTGTTCAACAGATTGAGGTTGTGTCTGTAATCATTAAGTTAATCAATATAACTTGTGATTTGCATTCAAATACTGTTCCATTGATTTACTGTTAGAGTGTTTTTCCGCAACTTCTTTAACTTTGTTTCTGAGTGTGTTAATTAAATTCTTCATTAGAATTTTTTCGATCTTGACACTGTTGGAGGCATTGTAGGGATTGATGCTGTCGAATGAAAGAAAGATGGCGGTGGAGGTGGCAACGTTGGCATCGGCTGTCTAGGAAAACCAGAGAAAGGTGGCCTTGGATAGTTAGGAAGAGGTGGTCCTGTCTAGGGCACACTGAAACCACTTTGTCCTTGCGAAGGCCCTGCTGTGTTGTTGACATTACGATTTCTCAAGGATTCATTCTCCTCCACGGCTTGCCTGTGTTGGTTTGTCAATGTCTCGATCCGAGCACGAGCTGCATTCAACTACATGCTCATTTGAGCCATGATGTGTTCCTGGGTTCCTTGAGCTTCCATTATCCCGTGAAACGTAAAAAACACTCGAGGAAATTGTTAGCATGGCGCACTATTGTCTAGGATTTTCTTTAGATGGGGCCCCACGGTGGGCGCCAAACTGTTAATGCCAAAAATTACTCAATGAATAACTTAAGGTCAACGTGGAGCTTTATCCAACTAAAGAAAGTAACTGATAGAAAATTATGCACGGTAAACAATAAAATAAGGAGACGAGGGATTTGGTGACGCGGAAAAACCCAACGAGGAAAAAACCGCAGACGACAGGTAAGGGTTATCGTGTACTATGATCACCAAACAGGGGTGATATCCTCTGATGTTTACAATGTATTACACGATATATACAGGAAATAGATGTACGATTGTAAAATATGTATACTTGGTGTATTCTGCCTCTGTCCTTCAAATGAAGTGTTGATCTTAGGTTTTTATAGCCTTGATTCTTCAAAAATGGGTCTTTCGTAACAGTCGAGCTTCATAAATGTTCTTGATGGTGTTGAACCGTTATGACCGTTGGTATTTATGGGAATTGAACCTAGATTAAATAATCAAGAAAGAAACGTTGAGTCATACGTTAGTACAGTCGAGGTCGACTATTAGTCTCGACGACTGTTGTACGTCGCTCGACCGACATTTGAATTAGTCTCGATGGAAGTCAGGGTTCTGCTCGGTCTATATAACCTTATCTTAATCCAAGACTAATCGTGTGAAATATTCATTAAATGTTACTTCGTCGAGATCGTGTACTTTTTACCCAAACATCTATCGAACCAAATAGCTTCTCCCATTTCCTTTTGGGAGCTATGACCTCAACCACACCTCCACCATGTGTGATTGCAACACAATTTTCAACGACGTTATGCCCTTGTTTGGGGACCTTTGACGTTGCGAGTATATTTGCAGCTCGTATATGTGATATTGTCACTTTTGGAATAACATTATACGTTTCAGGTATCGAGTTTGATTCGTTTGACTTCAACATTACATTGTGAAGTTTTGGGGATCAAAATGAGACAGAGTGGGAATATTCAATAACACTTCCTGTCGTTCCCATGGAAAATCCTTTTTCCTATCTCTACCTAACGACGGGTAGACTGTCTAATGAAAGTGACAACCCGCAAATCTAGCGGTAAAGAGATCACTAGTCAAGGATTCTAATTAGGGGTTAACTGTTGGGGATTCATATCCAACATACACCAAATAGTTGTGGGGGTGCAATTGGCACATATACTACACAACAAAACATGCGTAAATGTAAAATATCAGGCTTATATCTAGTTTCCAACTAGTATGCATGAGGCTGGTTAGCTAGTAGTGGGTCTAAAACGAAAAAAAATTGCATGTAATAATTGCATAACCCCAGGTAGATGTGGGTAAATTAGTGCACATTACTAATACCTTGGATACCATCATATTCTTTTGATAACTACTTATATGAGACCATTTTATATATACACATGGGGTATAGGAAACTCTAAATTGATCCCAATACATATGCAATAATCATCAAATCCTTATGATGTAAATTCTCCAGCATTCCAAGTCATGTAGACTTGATGAAATAATCAGGGTGGTGAGCCCTTAAACGTATAGCTAGTGCTAGGAGTGCAGTATTTCATGTGGACAATAATATGACATGTGTTCATCGTGTCAAAACCATAACCATAAAGTACTTTAAATGTCCCATATTCTCGATGTTTATGTCCATAAGTATCACCTTGTATTCGTTGCAACAATAGAATATTTTTGTATTATGTCCTTAGCTTTAGGATGGTCTCATTCATGTCTTGGCTAAGGATAAGGGTATACAAAACTTTTAGGTATTCGAGAGGGCATATTATGATGGTGGTGTTGCTTCTTATGCTGCTGAAGTCAACAGTTGCAATTTGCCTCTCTTTTTGCCTTTCACTCGAAAGAGAATGTGTCTATGTGTATTTGGCAATACACGGATCACTATGTCATAACCATGGTATCCCACATGGTCATGTGGAAACATATATGTGTCATTGCCCCAAAGTTCTTTATTGGTGACAAAAAAAAAACGTTTCGATGACCCAATAATCTACTAGTGTGACACATTAGTTTCCATGATATATGTTTCCTTTCATATTCATTAGAACTTATGTATATATGCTCATTTCCATTTGATACAAACATCTTTACAAGGTTTCTATTAATCTTGTACCAACAAGAAAATGACAGTCCATTGTCTAAGTATTTTTGGTTGGAAGAATTATAAAATAAGTATTAGTCTATCTTTGTTAGATTGTGTGAGAAGTAAAAAAAATCAATTCTCCTCGATTCATTTCTACATGGAACGGAGAACATTGAAAGTTTTGTATTTGTTATGATGTATTTCTTTACATCTATAATGGTCACATATTCGATTTTACTTTAGCAAAGAAATTAATTTTGATACTTAAAATGAATTTCAAAGAAACATATGATTAATCAATATTAATATGATATAGTTCATTTTCAACTTGTTCCCTTTTTGATAGGAGCACTCATTAGTGCATTTCTTATTTGATTGTCCATTATCACCTAGGCTAATAGTTTTATGTAACACCCCGAATTTCGTTATGTAATCTTGTTATTCTTGTGTTTAAGCGTTGTCGTTAGCACCCCGTTTGGTTGGGAGTTTGATTTTGGATTTTGGTGGTTTTGGTCGAACCACAGTGAACCACGCGAGTTGCACCGCGACTTGAGGTCGCGGCATAACCCGCGAGGTTGCCTGGACCGACTTAAAGTTTTTCCAATCCAATATCTCATTTGGGAGTTTTCATCACTTTTTCTCAAACTCTCTCATCCTCTCTCTAGATATTTCTCTCTCTCTCTCTAGAGTTTGGTGATTATTATCTAGCTTTCGATCTGAGGTTCCGGCGTGCAAAGCTTCGTCTTGTCAAGAAGATTGATATCTGGTTCTTCGGGTTTTCGTATAAACCTATTGGGTGAGTTCCTACTATCATTTTACACTTTATACATATCAAAAGTTACCTTTTGGAACTCCTATATATCTCAATGGTTTCAGATCTAAGTTTTCTACATATTTGATATAACTTGAGTTTTGGGAGATTTTAGGGTTCCCGATCATTTGTGTTTACTAAAATGATGGTTCTTATCTTATTAAAGTAAAATGATGTTTTACTTGCACATTATGTGGATATGTGAAAAGAATGTTTAAGAACTCATTTTTTATGATTTTCATTCTTACCAGAAGTTGAACTGGAAATGACATTTTGTTTATAAAATGTGTTTATACCATATGTTTATCTATGGTTGGTCACATATGTTGTTGTGACGAGTCTGTACCATTACTAGTGGATCCCTAGGTTTTGAGTCGACTGATATTATTTGGAGTTTACCAAGTAAAGTAAATATAGAGCTACATGTGCATTAAATTGTGAGGCTCTGGCCGTTAACAAATATAGAGCTACATGTGCATTAAATTGTGAGGCTCTGGCCGTTAACAAATATAGAGCTACATGTGCATTAAATTGTGAGGCTCTGGCCGTTAACAAATATAGAGCTATATGTGCATTAAATTGTGAGGCTCTGGCCATTAACGAATATAGAACTACATGTGCATTAAATTGTGAGGTTCTGGTCGTTAATAAATTATTGAACTACATGTACATTAAATTGTGAGGTTCCATAAGCTAATCAAAAAGAAGAACTACATGTGCATTAAATTGTGAGGTTCTGGAAAGAAGGTTTATGACCTTATTTTAATGGATTTTATTCCTAACATCAGTTAATTTGGAAATGCTTGTTTGAAAGGTTTCCTTTTTGGATGCAAATGTTATATCCTTTGAAATTTATAAACTGTATGTTCTCACTAGGCTTTTTAAGCCTAACACTTTTTCTCAAATGATATGTATATCAGGTTCTCGTTAGCGGCGAGTTGCCAAGGGCTTGAGTGTCGGGGTTGACCTCGAGGGCTTTTGAGATGATCAGTATTGGATTGTTGGGCATTTGTTAAGTCCCACATTTCTGGATGATTCTGGATCAACAACTTATGTAATCTAGATAGTATATGTTTAGATTGGTTTGTCGATGAATTCTAAATCCGTACCGGTTTTTGTATAGTCTTAAGGACTGAACCCCCTTTATGGGATGTTTTTATCAATACGGATGTCTTGTTGCCATATTTCCAGGTTTTAATTTACTCTTAATTTTAGAGTGTTACAAGTTGGTATCAGAGCTCTAGTTTAAGCGAACTAGGCATGAATGTAAGATGTCTAGACTTAGACTGAGTTTGATAGGCACTGATTGTGAGATTGGGTAGAACTTCTAAGATGGATTAGTCTTAGAATCGACGTTGGTTATGTTAATCAAGCGTTGTGATGATGGTAACAAGAACCCTTATGTGTTATATGTTCATAATCTCACTTAGCTAATGTGATTATGAGGATATTTTACGTGAGTGTAATTGGTTTGCTAATGTTATGACAATTGGTAGACGTAACGGTACGTTTCTTTCGTGCGTGTTTCAGTTAAACTCTTCCTTACCCTTTCTCGTGCTTGTGTTTATCTGCTCTACCTTAGTATGTTGACCGTTAGAGTAGTGTGAAAGTTTCTAAGCGAGTAAGCCAAAGTATGATTGTTGTTTATAGCAATGTCTCTTTGGAATGATAGTAAGTGCGTTGAACGCATTAAGTTAATCATCTTGAGCCAGATTCGTTGGTGGAATTAGAACTATATCTTGTTAGATCGATTCTATTTCAAGGAGATTGTAAGTTAATTAATGGGATGGTTGCCCTAAGATGCCTGAGGCATCCGGTTGATTATAGTACGTCGGGATGTTGGGAAGCGTAGTATTAAGATGTGAGTGCCGACCGAATTCATGCATTAAATTTATTTCTAACATAAGGTTGCATAAATTGCTTTTCATGATCGTCAACCATAAAGTAAATTACCTTATAACGTTTTGGCAACACATTTAGCAATCAACATATTTTAAACTATGAGCATAAGCATGCTTAAAATGGTTTGTTGCACCTGATTTCAAATTGTTATCAAAACTCTCTTTATTCACGTCTTGTGTTTAAATGCTATTTTTGGATGTCGTAATATCCGTGTTTTAACGCTTTTTGAGTTAATGGGCAAGTAGCTGTGGAATTTTGACCTTGACATTGGATCTCTTCCACGTATGCCAATGGTTTTTAAAGGAAAATTTATTTCCATGACTTGAGTCGGAGTTTCTTGGAGATTTTAGTTTGTACGAGTTTTGTTGAAATTCATGAAGTTTAGTTTTGCGGATTCTTTTGTCGCGTGCGTATATTTAGAGATGCGCGAGTTTAATTTCATTGCGTGCAAGTTATGAGTTCTTTGGGTGTCGTGTCTCATCAAAATGGTCAAAATTTAACTCACCACTTGTCAAAATGGTCGCCTTACCTTGTGTTGAAAAATGGAAATTTGGACACCACTTGATTTTAGTGTTAATGAGTTTTATGAAAATCCAGTTGGATTATGGTGTCTCATCTTACGACTTTTGTGTCACGTAAATAATTTCAGGAACATGTGCATATGCATCATTGTGTGCGTTAATTTCGGGGTTTTATTAACAAATGTCAACCGTCGGGCACTATGTGCATTGGATTTAAGTATAACGTTGGTGTGAATGATTGCATAAACGATTTATGTATTTTTTAAAAACATGACTTTCGTTCTGATCGTATTTCCATCATTAACTCTTACTGTTAAAATTTCCGCAAAGCATTTAGCGAGTTAGCGGTATTTTTTTTTTTTGGAAAGGGTATCCTGGGCCTATGACCCAGACTAATCCCTGGCAATTAGGTTCTTTGGCCCAGCTGCTAAAGCGTGCAACCCTGAGTTTATCCTCCGTGGCCACAAGTACTGCTAGTGGGGCTCGAACCCGGGTTGAGCGCTATGAACTCCCCAAGCCTTTACCACCACACCACAACCCTTGTGGTTCGGTATTGTTGTCGTTGTAGTTTCTATTTTGGTCATATGTGTTTATCTTTACAACGTGAAGCTTTAAACTCGATTTGAAATTTTAATTGCATCCCCGTTATTTTACCACCCTTTTTGGAGGAATGAATTGTTGCATATGGGGTGAGTTGAATTTTTTTTTGCTGCAACGCCTCTTGGTTATAGAGGAGAAATTTTAAAGATAAAATTGTGATTTTTCCTTTGGAGTTGTACAAACAATTTTGCACATGTCGAAGTGCAAGAACCTATTTTCACGTTTAAAGTGTAAACTATTGCGTATGTTTTACTCGGTATTTCTCAAGGTGCGAGTATTTTGTTAAGTTTTCGTATTCGGTAACTTGGATTGTTTTAACATCATAAATTGCTCATGTCGAGTTTGAATATTTCAACAAGTAAATAGCGTGATTTACATATTCTGGGTGATTATTTTGTATACATAAAATCTACATTATGATTTATGCATCCTTGATGATTTTGTGCAAACAAAGTCTATTTCATGACATATGCATCTTAGAATATTTGTATTCATAAAACCTTTGGAAAAATCTTTGGTCCCAATACGTGTTAAGTTTTGAGAAAGCATGTCTTTGTGGTGTGGGTTTTCATAAGCATTGTTTAAAGACATTTCATTATTTGGGGAAAACCGTTAAATGTCGGATAAATGTGTTTTAAGGTTTACGGGGCTTTTATTGGAAATTTACGTGAAGTGTCGGGCCTTTGGCTCGGGTTTTGACTGAATGAGTCATGTGGACATTTGTCCGGATTTATAACCGCAATGAAAGATTTTAGTATGATGGAGTTTATTCATGTTTTTGGTGAGTTAAAGTTGATTTGTGAAAACGGTGTACATGCCAAAATGTTTATTTTAAAGTGTTTGTGTTTTACATTAAATTGTTAACTGCTGATAAGTTTTGGTTATTTTGAAATGTTTAGTTCTATGAACATGTTGAGACACCCATTTTGGGATCTTTGGTTATTTTCGTAAATAAATCATGTTGAAGTGTTTCTTTGATGATTTTACATATATAATTGGAGTTCAATTGACGTAAGTGTCATTTGGTGTAATTGATCTTATAAACCTTTTCAGAAAATGCATATTATTGTGTTATGAGGCATTTTGAAAACATAAGGGTATGAGTTCATTTGGAAAACGGTTTGTTTCAACCAACGATGAGATTTGAGTTAATTATACTTTTGGTCGTGTTTGCATAATAGTTGGTCAAACGTGTTTCAATATTTATATCGGCTTTCATTTGGGTATTTACGTAAACTGTTGGGTCGTTGGCTCAGTTTTGACTAAACGGAGACTTGAGGACATTTGTATGGTTTAAAAACAGTTGTGGAATTTTTGGAGTATGATGGCGATTATTTCATGCCATTGGGAATTACATGTTTTGGGAGCTTTGGTTTTTCAGTTGGAGTCATGTAATGCTAGACAGTGTTGTAGATCCATAGACAGTCTGTCTGTTTTGTAAAGCCTGAGGTTTTGGGTTACACTTAGTGACCGCTCGGGTAAGCTAGCGAGTAGACAATAGGTGGCACGAGCTGCTGAGTTGGAACTCGTCTGGATTGGATAGGCACCCGTGTCCGTAAGCCCTTGAGGTGGAACTCGACGGAGTATGGCTGGAGGCAATAAACAGTTTGAAGTTGTGATGTCTGGTATGGCATGGGAACTAAGATCGGGATACGTGGTGAAATCCAATAACATCACGGGTGGACCCATTCATTTGTTCTCACCACCCAAGATGGAAACGTTTAGAGGTCATGCGAGGAAGTTGTATGGGCGGCCTACTTGCGTGTCCTTCTATTCTCTTTGTGTACGGGTCTCTCCGTCGTAGACCCGGGGTATTTTAAACACTAGTGTCATATTTTTACCAACTTTGGTTATGTGGAGTCGACGGTAAATGTTGGCTTTAATATTGGGTTCTCCCCACATATATTAAGGTTTGAATGAAATATGTTATTCCTGCATATTGATGTTTAGTTTTCTTTTGTTTTTGGTCGTGTGAGTATTGGGCCTAGTGTCCATGTTTTCGGACGTACGATGTGGATGGTGTTACTAATGTTTCATACTTCGAGTTAGTACAAGTTGTGTCAATTTATAAAGTATCGTTGAAATAAAGGATCCATCTTTGAAATTGCATAACTTTGAAAAGGAGTTGTTCCATGTTTTAAAATTCATTTTTTTGAAAGGTTCTGTTTTAAAGAGAAGTTCATCAATTTAATTGCTCTTACTTATGTAAAACTCTTGAACTCTCTAGGCGTTAAGCCTAATCCTTTTTATTTTTCAGCATGTGCATCAAATTCCTGTTGTGGGTTTTATTAGCGCCCGTCCTTTATAGTCCGAATGTGTAGATTCGTGGTACGTTTAGAAGTTATTTTTTTGTGGTTGTAGACGAAGTATTTATGGAAGTATTAAGAAATTTGAATAAGGGCTATTTCCAGATTTGGAGTCGGATCGGAGTTGAGTGTTAGCAGAATCTGTGTTAACCGATTGCCGGAAAGACGCATTGGTGCGCCTTGTAAGAATATCTTTATCGATATTAAGAATGGATCAGTGAAATCTAAGAGTTTTGTGAAGATTAGCGTCGACTGTTGGCTTTGAGTTCGGAACCGTGCAGTTTGAAAGAAATTGGTAGATGGAAAGTTGAGGTCGCTAATTTCCTGGAGGTAGTAATTGTCACCTAAGGTTGGGAGACAACCGTAACCTTATGAGTAAAGGTTACTTTGAAGTGTTGAGTGTTCGCTCGGTTAGGAGTGAATTGTGCCCAAGAAGGGTAGCTAATGTGGATGTCGGTATTAGGATCTCGTTAATGATTCTGGCATTTGGGTTTGTGACGATCTTCTCTGCGGACAGTGTTCCATTGAGAAGAGTAGATTTCGAGGACGAAATCAGCCTAAGGCTGGGAGTATTGTAACACCCCGAATTTCGTTATGTAATCTTGTTATTCTTGTGTTTAAGCATTGTCGTTAGCACCCCGTTTGGTTGGGAGTTTGAGTTTAGATTTTGGTGGTTTTGGTCGAACCACAGTGAATCACGCGAGTTGCACCGCGACTTGAGGTCGCGGCACAACCCGCGAAACCCTCTGGATGGGTTTGGTTTTGTGTAAGCGGGCGAGTTATGCCGCGGGTTGAGGTCGCGGCATAACACGCGAGGTTGCCTGGACCGACTTAAGGGTTTTCCAATCCAATATCTCATTTGGGGGTTTTCATCACTTTTTCTCAAACTCTCTCATCCTCCCTCTAGATATTTCTCTCTCTCTCTCTAGAGTTTGGTGATTATTATCTAGCTTTCGATCCGATGTTCCGGTGTGGAAAGCTTCTTCTTGTCAAGAGGATTGATATATGGTTCTTCGGGTTTTCGTATAAACCTATTGGGTGAGTTCCTACTATCATTTTACACTTTATACATATCAAAAGTTACCTTTTGGAACTCCTATATATCTCAATGGTTTCAGATCTAAGTTTTCTACATATTTGATATAACTTGAGTTTTGGGAGATTTTAGGGTTCCCGATCATTTGTGTTTACTAAAATGATGGATCTTATCTTATTGAAGTAAAATGATGTTTTACTTGCACATTATGTGGATATGTGAAAAGAATGTTTAAGAACTCATTTTTTATGATTTTCATTCTTACCAGAAGTTGAACTGGAAATGACATTTTGTTTATAAAATATGTTTATACCATATGTTTATCTATGGTTGGTCACATATGTTGTTGTGACGAGTCTGTACCATTACTAGTGGATCCCTAGGTTTTGAGTCGACTGATATTATTTGGAGTTTACCAAGTAAAGTAAATATAGAGCTACATGTGCATTAAATTGTGAGGCTCTGGCCGTTAACAAATATAGAGCTACATGTGCATTAAATTGTGAGGCTCTGTCCGTTAACAAATATAGAGCTACATGTGCATTAAATTGTGAGGCTCTGGCCATTAACGAATATAGAACTACATGTGCATTAAATTGTGAGGTTCTGGCCGTTAATAAATTATGGAACTACATGTGCATTAAATTGTGAGGTTCCATAAGCTAATCAAAACGAAGAACTACATGTGCATTAAATTGTGAGGTTCTGGAAAGAAGGTTTATGACCTTATTTTAATGGATTTTATTCCTAACATCAGTTAACTTGGAAATGCTTGTTTGAAAGGTTTCCTTTTTGGATGCAAATGTTATATCCTTTGAAATTTATAAACTGTATGTTCTCACTAGGCTTTTTAAGCCTAACACTTTTTCTCAAATGATATGTTTATCAGGTTCTCGTTAGCGGCAGGATGCCAAGGGCTTGAGTGTCGGGGTTGACCTCGAGGGTTTTTGAGATTATCAGTATTGGATTGTTGGGCATTTGTTATGTCCCACATTTCTGGATGATTCTGGATCAACAACTTATGTAATCTAGATAGTATATGTTTAGATTGGTTTGTCGATGAATTCTAAATCCGTACAGGTTTTTGTATAGTCTTAAGGACTGAACCCCCTTTATGGGAAGTTTTTATCAATATGGATGTCTTGTTGCCATATTTCCAGGTTTTAATTTACTCTGAATTTTAGAGTGTTACATTGTATCTCTACTCCAGGTATTGAAAAAAAAATTTTGGCTCTTACCAAGACCCTGACCCTTTCTAGGGTCTCATCCACATATTGCATAAATGTCATATGTGTGAAGTTGTTTTTAACTCACAATCCTTTGAAGTTGTTTCCGCCTCTAACACTTTCATTATTGATATCGAGAATTTTCTTTGTCCCGACATATGTGGTGTTGTTATTCGAAAGAACCTGGTTATGTCTCTCAACCACTTGCAATAGGTTGAGTTTGTTTAAAGGTTACATTCCAACTTATATTGTTTCATTAATATTTTCTGATGAAAGGTGGAAATAATGTTATGAATCATGACATCTTCGGTGAGTTCTTTGCCACAAAGATTGAGATGCATTTTGAGACACCACATTTTTTTTGAAATTAGTTACCTTCTTGTAATCGAGTAAGTACGTTTCATTCCACTGTATGATTAGTTTAGGAAATACATGGTAATGAATATTCCAATTTTCTTTTTCGGACGTCTTGTGGTTCTTGGGTAGTTTTAGTTAATGTTATTTCCTCCGAAGGTTGGGACTGGTGTGTCGTGTCAAAAAATTCAAGGTATTTGCTTGAACCTTTTCAGATGATTGGTTTTAGGTCAATAGGGAGTTAATGATTTTTTAGGTATTTTCTTGTACATTTCCAATTACATTGGATACTCATATTTGTACTCAAGTTCCTTTGAGTTTAGGACATCAAATCACGGATGAGTTGTTTCAACCATTTAAGTATATAAGGGATAATATATGATTTTCTGTTTCGTAAGACAATGGATTATGGTTATAATTGTTATTTTATGTATGAAATTTCATTATCATAACAATATTATATTTTTGTATGCTTACATTTTGTTGATAATACTTCATCAATATTTTAATTTGCAAAGGAAACCACTCAATCTATTGGATTTTCATGTAGTAGGGGAATCATATGGATTTTTATGTCCCTACAAACCTTAGGGCTATTTACACCCGTTTGACAAAATCCAATCGATATCTTGTGATTTATTTAATTTGAAGATAACATTGTTAATTATAGAACTTTTGGCATGAGGCCAAAATGAATATGAGTTTGGCATATGAAACCAATTTCAATGTTTTAATATTTTAATAGTATTTTAAGAGATTACCCTTAGACAAATAAATATTGTTTTGATATAAAGTCAACTTCAAACTTTTAAGACCTTAATAGTATATTTGGAGTTTTTGGTAAAGACCAAAATATATGGGGTTAGAACTGTAACTTCAAAAAATTTATTATATAATTTAAAATTATGAGTAGGAACTCACAATCAAGATAAACATTTGAATAATATTTTAACATTTTCATGTTATTTTGGAGCTTTTATCAAAATAACAAAAGTTTTTTTTTTGGAAAGGGTATCCTAGGCCTATGACCCAGACTAATCCCTGGCAATTAGGGCCTTTGGCCCAGCTGCTAAAGCGTGCAGCCCTGAGATTATCCTCAGTGGCCACAAGTGTTGCTAGTGGGGCTCGAACCCGGGTTGAGCGCTATGAACTCCTCAAGCCTTTACCACCACGCCACAGCCCTTGTGGTTAAAATAACAAAAGTTATCAAAAAATAATTATAAGATTATGAATTATAATTAAAATGAATATTTAAATATCAACATAAATAAATAATAAATAATTGATATTATAAACTAATTCGATAAACATCTAAATATACGAATATTAAGATGAACATCTATATTAACCATCTATATATATATATATATATATATATATATATATATATATATATATATATATATATATATATGTGTGAATATTGTAAACTAACTTGATAAACATTAATAAATAATAATAGTAGTTCAAAACGATAAATACTATCATATCCATAAAAATTATCATACCCACACAAAATTAAAATATGTTGAATCAAAATCAATGTAATATAACCTAATACTGCAATAAATAAATAAATTTTGATGAAACAAACAAATAATATTTTTTCGTCAAATATCAATAGCAATCCTAATCATTCAAGAATAAAAAGATTATAAGAGTAAATCTTGAAATAATTAAATATCGTTAACAGATATATATATAACAAATTATAAGTAAAGCTTTAATTAATTATAGTTTGTTAAAACCAAATAGCCACGAACCATTTTTTTTAGTTTTAGCATGGTGAAGCAAATATGTAATATAATGAATAAATTAATAATAATTTGAGAAAAATAAATGACGTTTTATATAAAAAAAATTAAATTGGGTAACCACATAATTAATAATAATATTAATAACAAAAAATAATATAATAATAAAAGACATATGGTATTCAAATCATCCTCAAGGTGGAAAAAAAAACTTAATTTATTTCTTATTGATGCCTAACAACCGCGACTTCCAACCCAATAAAAAAATTGTTGGATCAGTAATTGTATTCAAGATTAAACTGTAAAAAGGGGTCTAGTTTGTAATAGTGTTAAATACCTTAGGGGGTGTTTTAGCTGATATATAATATTGATTAGGCCATGTTGACCTACGTATAAAAGGTATTATTCTCTAGATTTTGGTAGACAGTATTGAAGATTAAGGAGGCCGTATTCTCTGTATTGTACACGCATCACGAGGTATCTGTACACCAAGAACACACACATGTATTCTTCTGATTAATCAAAAGATCTATGGTATATTTTTTTGATTTATTCATCTCTTGTTCTTTATTGTGTTGTGATTGTTTATCAACTATAATCTGGCTTTAACAAGTGGTATCAGAGCCAAATAATCAAGCTTTTTGGATTAAAACAGTATTTTTCGAAAACTTACTGTGTGAAAATCGATTTCATGGTTTAATGTGTTTTTATGCATAAAACTGATTTGATTAGGTGTGTTTCATGCTATAGAACATCATTAAATTGCCTATTCACTGTTAAAAACACAAATCGATTGGTTTTTGAAGATTTTTTGAAGTTTTTGTTCATAAACAAGTCGAGTACTGTTCCATCTGATTTCAAGTAGAAAAGTTGTTTTTAATCATTGTTTTTAATTGGGGTTCGTTCAAAGTATATTTGTGGATGATTTGTGTGAATTTTACACTGTGTATTAACCGTTTGAAGTGTTTTCTGGATTGAAAATCACGAGTGAGAGGGTCGAACAGTTGAAGAACTCGCAACCAATCTGAAGAACTCGCAATATCTTCAAGAACTCGCTAGGTTATTCAAGAATTCGCAGAGGCTCGAGAAAAGGTTTCGCAGGGTGTTATTTAGCGAATTTCTGCTTTTTGCGCCATCTGCCCTTAGCGCAAAAGTAGAGTTTTCGCCACTGCCTTTAGCGCAATTCTGAATTTCGCACCAACTTTACTTAGCGTAAAGTGTCTTTGTGTCCCACTCCCTTAGCGAATTTTCTGAATTTTGCGCCATCTACTCTTAGCGCAAAGTCTCTTTTGCGCTACTAACCTTAGCGAATTTTCTGAATTTTGCGCCATCAGCCCTTAGCGCAAAATATAGTTTACGCTACTTCTCTCGGCGAGAATTCGCAGGGTTCTTAAAAGGTTTTTGTGAAGGATTTGTAGAAGATAATTAGAATTTCTAAGTTTAGCAGGCTTGTTGATTGCGAATTTCACTTATCTACGAATTCTTATCTCTCTAAGTTGCGAATTCTGAAGTTTTTCTCTTGTTTGCGAATTTCTTTGTGATTTCTACTGTTTGCAAATTCTACATTTGATTATTTTTGGAAATTTATTTTTCTGGAAATTTTTTAGTGTAGTTTTTATCCAATTCTTAATTCAAAAGATCTTATTAGTTGATTCTCTTGGTACAGATAAGTTTGCTTACTAATCATACAGCTAAAGATGTCGAACCAACTTCTCTCCATGGGCTCTCAGTCCAAACCTCCTGTCCTCTTGGCAAATGAATATCAGCAATGGAAGAAAAGAATGATCCAGTTTTTGAATCACAAAAGCAGAGATTACATGGAATCAATCATTACTGGTCCAGTAAATCCAATGATCACAGTTCCTGGTAAAGCTGCAACTGAAACCTCTCCGGAAATCCCTGACAGATATGTTCCCAAACCGTATCAATACTTCACCGATAAGGAAAAATATCTATACAAGATAGATGAAGAGGCTCTCATTTATCTGACGATGGCCATCCCAAATGACATCTACAACCGGGTAGACAGTCGAAATTCAGCTAAAGAAATCTGGGATGAGCTAGCAAGACAATCTGAGGGAAGTGAAGCTTCAATTCAAGCCAAGCAAAATCTGTGCATTAATGCCTATGAGGGATTTCATGCAAGGGAAGGAGAGACACTGCTTGATACCTACAACAGATACAACATCATTCTGAATGACCTGAGGAGGAACAATATCTCTAAATCTGCTTCCGAGATAAACTACAAGTTCATCAAGAACTTGAACCCTGAATGGAAGAACTTTGCCATCAACCTTCAGATGTCAAAGAACATGGCTCAAGAGAACGTAACTGATATCTTCTCTACACTTTCTCAGCATGAAGAAGAGGTGAGAACTATCAATAATGAGTCCAAGATCCTGAAGGACTCCGTGGCTCTCATAGCTGGCAAAGGAAAAAGTTCAAGTTCTGGTCTTGTATCTTCTGCAAGATAAAAGAAGAAAGTGTCTAAAGCGCTTGTAACAGAGTTTACTGAGTCCGATTCTGCTTCAAGTGATAAAGAACTGGAGATTGATTCTGATGATGATATACAAAAGTTCTCTGAGAACTTGGCCCTTATTACACGTCAATTCAAGAAGACCTTTGGCAAGAAGAAGTACTATTCAAAGCCAAAGTATGAAGGGTACAAGAAAGAGAAGTCTGAAATGCGATACAAGCCAAGGTATGGAAGGAGAAAGGAAAAACGAGAAGAATGGAGAGATGAAAGGAAGGAAGATAGAAGAGAAGAAAAGGGAGAGGAGAAGAAAGAAGAGAGAAAGGATGAACCGGGCAGATGCTATAACTGTGGAAAATTTGGACACTTTTAGAGAGACTGTAAGTTCAAGAAAGTCAAGAACTCAGAATACTATGCAAGGAAGTCTCTAATTGCCAAGAAAGCGGAAGAAGGAAAGGTGCTTATGGCTGAAGAGGAAAACTGGTTGTTCCAAAGTTCTGATGAGGAGGAGCAGGCGCACTTCACTCAAGTCTCCTACATGGAAAAGCTTGATGGTGATGATGAAGCTTCTGAGGCTCATTCCTAAAATGACAACTCTGAGGTAAATTCTGAACTTATTAATTCTCTGATGGTCCAAATCTATAATATGAAAGATGAGTTTGCATTGTTGAAAAGTAAACTTAGCTCCTAACATCAAACAACCTTGAGTTTTTGTGATGAAAACGCTTTGTTGAAAGTTGTTGTGGAAGAAAAGGAAAAAGAGAAACAAAGTTTAAAAGCTGAAAAAGAATCTTTAAAAGGAAAAATATATGGTTTAGAAAAGGATCTTGTAAATCTTAATGCTGAAAAAGGTGAGTTCAAAATCAAATTGGAAGTCTATTTTCAAGAAAGAAATGAAGCTTACACCAAGATTAAGCAATTGGAGGATATTAACATGAAACGAGGTCAGACTGAGCAGACTTTAAATCTATTATCCAATAAACTCCAAGATGAAAGATTTTATAAAGTTAAACCAAGTTTGGGTTTGCCAATTAACGATGTTTTGAAAAAGACACCGGAGCACTTGTATAATTTTGATAAACTTGGCTCCACAATCAGACCCATTCCTAACATTCGTGCAACTTTTGTTGAAGCAAGTACTTCTAAACCTTTTACAGAGACCAAAGGTAAAGAAGAAATGTGAGAGAACAAGTCGTGCGGCACTGATTCTCAAAATTCTTTTAAATCAGTTGGTTTCAAATATAATGATTTGAACAAAAGCTATGCGACTCGAAAGATCGAATTTGCTGAGTCTGAATCACTATTTACCACACCTTCAAAAGAATCAGTCAGCAACAACACAGTTCCATCTGAGACTGAATGCAAATATGATGAGTATGAATCGGATGCCGATCCATCAAATACACCATCAGTCTCAAATCCCATTACTCCTAAACCCTTGCTTGTTGAAAAGCTTGAAGAAGAAACTGTCATTACGAATGGATCTTGTTTAAAAAATGACAACATGGAGTTTATTGATAACATAACTGAAGAAATGTTTTCTGAAATGATGAATGCTTCAGACTCTGATCCTGTTTCTATTTCAAAGGTATCAAATTCTGTGAGTGATCATACGTATGAATTGATGAAACAAATTGATATGTTGCAACAGTCTCTTGATGAGATTGAAGATGAAAACTATGATCTCAAATTTAAACTGGAAAAATCTTTGAAAGGTAATCAAGAGCTTTGCACAGAGATCAATGATTTGAAAATAACTTTGTTTAAGAATGCTTCAAATGGTAAACAAATGTTTAATGATCAAAGCTGGAAGGTAAGATTTAATCCAGATTTTGATGCTCCTGCAAAACCTCCAGTTATTTACTCTGATTGTCCTAAATATCCACCTACTATTTTTGAAAAGGATGAGACTTCAAGTATTTCATGAAAAGAATCACCTTCTAAGAAAGAGACTAACAAGATTCCTGTTTCTGTTTCAGATATGAAAGGAAATGAAGTTGTGAGGAGTAAGAAGAATAAAAATGATAGTTTGAATAAAAATGATAGTTTGACTTTTTGTGAAACTTCTGTTGCAAATAGTTGTACTACAGACAGTGATGTTTTGAAACGTACTTCTTTTGATGGACATGAATGTCAGATTTGTTTTGATAAATCTAAATTTATGACATTTGCTCGAAAGAATTTATATTGCAAACACTGCTGGAATAATTCTTTCAAATACTACTCCACTCCTAAGTCCAAAAAGAGAAAAAGAAAAGATAAACTTAATCTTAATTCAAATTCCTCCACACAACCCAAAGTGTTTCGTGCTAAGGTTACTAATCCAAGATCTAAAAAGCATTTTCAGGAATTAAATGTTAAAATGGTTTGGAAATGGGTTCCAAAACCCCGATATGAATGGAGAGTGAAAGTTAAACCTGCTGATATTCCTGAATTGCTTGAAGCTAACAGCGAATGACCCATTTTGATATGGGTACCAAAGCAAAACTAATTGTTTCTTTTGCAGGTCTGTCGAGTGTGGGTGATAGATTCCGGCTGTTCAGGCCACATGACAGAATTCAAGCACCTCTTACATAACTATGTGGAGGAGCCTGCTGGAGCAGTTAGGTTTGCAAATTCAGAAGTAGAAGGACATGTCAAAGGATACGGAATGCTTGATAATGGAGATGTAAAGATACAGAGAGTGTTATATGTTGAAGGTCTTGATCATAATCTGTTTAGCACCAGTCACTTCTGTGACATGAAATACCAAGTTCGCTTCACAACATCTCATTGCTATCTAGAGGATCCAGATGGTTACGAAATCTTCAGAGCTGAATGCAATGGAAATCTATATTATGTAGATTTTCCGACACTGTCCGCCACACGTCCAGTATGCCAATTAGCCAAAGCATCTAAAGCACAATCGTGGACGTGGCATCGTCGCTTGTCTCATCAAAATTTCAGATCAATAGCTAAGCTACAAAGACAAGGTCTGGTCAAAGGTCTACCAGAAATGAGGTTTGAGAAAGACTCACTATGTTCTGCATGTGAGATGGGCAAAATGAAGTGAAGCTCATTCAAGTCTAAATCTAAATCCTCAACCTCATCTGCACTGGAACTTATTCATATGGACCTTTGTGGCCCAATGCGAACAACGTCTATCAACGGCAAGAAATACATCTTAGTAATGATAGATGACTATTCAAGATATACATGGCTCAAGTTTCTTCGCAACAAGTCAGATGCGCCAGACCTGATTATCGCTTTTATTAAGCGTATTCAAGTACGTCTTCAATTTCCAGTCCGAACTCTTCACAGTGATAACGGCACAGAGTTCAAGAATGACACCTTGCAGAGTTATCTTATCTCTGTGGGAATTTCACACAACTTCTCTGCAGCCTACACTCCATAGCAGAATGGCATTGTTGAACGGAAGAACCGCACTCTTGTTGAAGTTGCTCGTACTATGCTTACCTATGCTGATCTACCCATGTATCTTTGGGCTGAGGCAGTCGCAACAGCTTGCTTCACTCAGAGTCGTACCATTGTGGTCAAACGCTTTGATAAAACAACATATGTGTTGATCAACAATCGTAAACCTAATATTAAATTCCTTCGTGTTTTTGGTTGCAGGTGTTACATTCTACGAGAGCGTCAAGGACTATCAAAATTTGATAAGAAAGCGGATGAAGGATATCTCGTTGGATACTCCCTGGCATCCAAAGCTTATCGAATATACATTATTCGAACCAAGACGATTGTTGAAAGCATGAATGTATCCTTTGATGAGAATTCTACTCGGACTTCTGGACACAACTGTTCAGAACTCGGACTCAAGAACAAAGCTTCTATTCAATCCGGAATAGAACCAGCATCTAAAGCATTTACTTCTTCTATAACCAACTCTATCTCATCTGAGTTACATTTGTTGTTTATTGATGCCATCGATGAAATTTGTGCAGACTTTGACAAAGGCATATCAACATCAACACCAAGCTCGGAGGTCCCCACTATTTCTGAAGACATGTTTGGACCGTCCGAAGAAGTCACTGAAACTGCATCTCCATCAGGTACAACTAAACCGTTAGTTTTTGACTCTACTAATGCTGAATCTGTCTCTGCAGATATTCCTTCTGGAAATGAAGTCACGAGTACTTCAGCTGCTATTCCAGAAACTTCAGTATCAGAAACACCTGTACAAGATGTCCCGAGAACATATATGCAACAAATAGTTGAATCCTTGCCAAGCACTCACCGATGGACAAAGGATCATCCCCTGCATAACGTGATAGGTGACGTACAATCTGGTGTCACGACACGGTCAGCGTCAGCTAATTTTTGCATGTTTTCAAGCTTCCTTAGTTCCCTAGAACCAAAGAAAGCATCAGAAGCTCTACGTGATCCCTTCTGGATTTCTGCTATGCAAGACGAGCTTCTGCAATTCGAACGGAACATGTTGCTCTTCCCAAAACAAATGCGGGAGGTTTCATTAAGATGTTAACTTCTCAAGCACACAACTAGCATTCCTCTCTTCACAGTGTCACTAGAACTATTCCCAACCGGAACCTGATGCATATGTCGACAAATAAAAAGGTTAGGCTAACGCCTAGTGAGTTCAAGAGTTTTCAACACGCATAAATATATCATTAAAAAGGAAGAATGCAATTTAAATATAACATTTCAAACTGATATGCTTCAAATGTGAAAACGACTTGTTTTCCAATAATATGCGTTTTAGGCGAAGGAAATACCAATATAAACTTTTTCCAAATCCAAACTACTTTAAGGACTAAGATGCCAATATAAAACATTCTTTCGTTAATTAAATTCAACCCAAAACTCACTCAAAATGAGAATAGAAAGCGAACTCCCAATTTATGAAACGTGGATAAAACTTTATATTCCGAAACACCCAAACACGGGTGGGGTATAATACTCAACCCATATTAGAGCACATATTTGTTGGATTCAAGATCATAAAGTATGAAGATAAAAGTTCAAGGAAGTCAAAGGTTCAAAGTCAACTCTCAAGCATCAAAGTCAAAGTATTTGTAATAAAGTCAAAGTCAAAGTTATTGTATTTTGTTTCTTTGTAATTGTTAGAAGGTATAAATACCTTGTGTTCTTGTTTTTGAAGTTGTTCACACGAAGCAGATTAGAGAAGAGTTTCATAGAATATCATTATAGAGAGATAGAGAATCATGTTGTAGAGAGAGAAAGTAGAAGATTGTAATCTTTGATTTCAATATCAATGACATGTGATTTCTCATCTTGATTGTTTGTGTGATTAGAATTTGAATTCTGGGTTTATCAATTGGTATCAGAGCAAATCCAATCAAGAAATCAAGAAATTGAGTTTTTCGACACTGTTACATCAAGTTCGTAGATCAATTCTGAGTTTGTAATTGTTTTTCGAGTTATAATTTCTAGAATCGTGTTCGAATAGAGTACTAGAATGAAAATGTATAGGTGATTTGAACTATTGCACTATAATCGATCATAAATTGTTGAATTTGTCGAGTTTGAGTTTCACGAGTTTGTCAAGTACTGTAATGGATCAATTTGTACTTCTTGATGTATTTTGTTGAAATTCATTGGTAGGTTTCAGTTCTAGATGTTTAGGTGATTGAGTTGTCAAAGTTTGAGTTCAAAATTTGAAGTCTAGATAGGTTTTTGAGGATTTAAGATCGTTTTTTCATTTAGATCTGAAGAACTCGCAGACCCTCCTGAAGAACTCGCAAGAATCACCAAGAACTCGCAAAGCTCAAAGAATTCGTAGAAATCTTGAAGGATTCGCAGATTTCATCAGATTTCGCATAGTTAAACTTTCTGAAAATCATAAGTATAGAATTCGTAAAATAGTGTGTTACAATAAACAGAGAATTCGCTTATGTGTTACTTGCGAATTTCATAGAATTCACAGAGAGTTAATTCTTAAAAAGTTTTAAGTATAGAATTCGCAACTGAGTCTCTTGCGAATTTTACAGATTTCGCATTTCGGAGTGTTGAGAATGTCAGGATCGAATTCTCAACAAGAATTATGAATACTCAGAAACAATATCAAAGAAGTTGCGGAATAACACTTTGATATTCAATGTAACAGTAAACAAACAGTGAGTTTGATTAACAGCTTGTAAACTTGTATTGAATGATTAAAATCACAAGATTACACACTCAACCTCAATCTTGAAGAACAAACTCTTTCAAGACGAATTCTACTTCTCTAGAATTAGGAACTATGCCTTGAGGTTGAT
Organism: Arctium minus; assembly: GCA_954870635.1. NCBI lineage: Eukaryota > Viridiplantae > Streptophyta > Magnoliopsida > Asterales > Asteraceae > Arctium > Arctium minus. The sequence continues at coordinate 66,935,154 of OX941092.1, read as the reverse complement.
TTTCTCTCTAGAATAAAACTTAGAATGAATAATAATTTATTTCTAAACTATTCTATCAATTCTATACATATACTGAAGATAACAGATAATTACAATTAATAAAATATCTTCAGAATATCTTCCATGAATATCTTCAGTATATCCAGCTGTCACTCTTGTAATTCTGATCTCCATCTCATAAGCAGCATTAATCATCTTGGAAGTATTAACTCAGTCTTGGCAGCATTAACCACTAAGCAGCACTAACCTCTAGTAGTACTAACTAGCTAAGCAGTACTAACTTTGATCAAGCAGCACTAACTTTGACTAGCAGTATTAATTCTACTAGAAGTAGTAATACCTAGCAGTATTAACTTTTGAAGTCCTCTAGCAGTAGTAATTCTGAACTAGCAGCATTAACCATACTTAAGCTTTTCTTCAGTTCCCAACAATCTCCCCCTAACTTGACTTTTAGGAAGAGAAGTCAAGTTCTTCAGATCTTCTTCAAGATGCTCCCAAAACTCCATCATGGCCTAAATTCCAGTATTTGCATCCAACCCCAAACTCTGATTTATTGTTCTTTGGATCAAATATTTAGCCATTTCTGAATCTAGAATACATCTTAGCTTCTTCTTCAGCATGGTATGAAGCTTTAATCTGCTATGGTTATACACTCTATCCACTAGAAAGTATTCAGTGTGATTCAAATCCAAAGTCACTGCATATACTCCACTAGTTTCATATAGAGTCCAATTGTTGACTGATTTGAACACATTCCTTATGATCTCCTCCACTGCATCAGGCTTGAACATCATACACAGATACTCCATTATCAGCTTTGTTATTGAAATCAGTGGAGCTTTCAGTTCATCTGCATATAACTTCATCCCTATCTCAAACATTTCTTCAATATCAGATCTTGAGCAGGTTCTGACAATCTTGTTCCAAGTGCTGTACACTTCATACTTCTCATTCTTTCTCTTTAATCTGATATATTCCTTTCCATCCACTTCCAATACATCCCAGTGAATGACTTCAGGAGGTTTAACCCCTACAGGTTCTGCTGAAATTGGTTCAGGCACTTTGTCCATCACGACCATGTACATTTTAACATCCTCAGTACTTGCAGGTTCATGTATTGTAGATGACTCAGGTGCCTCTTCTTCTTCAACAACCTTTTCAGCCTCTTCTTCCATTAATCTAGGCTTCTTTGTAGGCTTTCTCCTGGCAATCATCTTAGTTTTTTTCAAAGTCCTTAGACTTTCACCAATTGTTGCTTCCTTTTCTGGAGTTTCTTGCTCATCAGGGAATGGTTTTTGTAAGAAATCATTGCTCTCTTTCATTCTTTTCTCCATTTCAACCCTTGCAATATCATCTCCTTGAAGCTTTGTCATCTCAGCATCATACATTTTCTTGAGTTTATCAAAAGACATTTTTGAAAACATTTCTACCTTGACACCTACTGCACCTTTGAGGAAAGTAATCATTTTCTTTCTCTCTTGAGCACCCAGGTATGTCTTTGATGGTTGTCTTTTCCTTGCAGCCATTTTGATCTTCGTAGGCTTCTTAACAAATGTGGCTTTCTGCTTGGCTTGCTCAGTTGCTAAGCTCTGTTGATAGACTTTGTTTAACTCTGCAGCCATTGCTTTAGCCATTTCTCTATCCTTTGCCACTTGCACAGTTTCTGCTTCTTCAAGTTCAGCTTGTATTTTCCTAGCCAGAGCCTCATCTGCTTCAATCAACTTCTGCTTTTTCTTTGGTTGATCAGATTCAACTAGCTTTGCCTTACCCTTTTCTTTGCTTATCACCTTCTCTTCTACATTTGTTTTCTTGATCAATTCCCCTTGTTCTTTGATGACTACTCCTTTGGTCTTTGAGGTGACCTTGGGAGTATCATGCTTGGCTTTAAGCAAGGTTTCTGCAATCTCCAGCTCTGTTAGAACTTCTTTCACTGTTTCTGCTGCTTTGCTTATTTCAGCAGTACTAACCATTTCTGTTGTTTTACTTGAACTAGCAGCATTAATGGTTTCTGTTGCTTACTCTGTTACTGCTGCTTTGCTTATTTCAGCAGTACTAACCATTTCTGCTGCTTTACTTGAACTAGCAGCATTAATGGTTTCTGTTGCTTGCTTTGTTACTGCTGCTATCTCCCCCTCAACATCAAGTTTCTCTCCCTTTTCTGGAGCATCTTCCCTGTTGACATCAGCTTCTGACTCCCCCTTTTTGAGAGCATCAGTCACTGGTTCCCTCCTTTTAAGCACAAATTGCCTCCTCTTCTTTTTCTGGAGCAATCTCTTTACCATATTCTGCAGTTTGGAAATATGAGCTTGTTGAGACAGGACTATTAGTTTCTGCTCTTCGATGTCTTTTCCTTGGTTGATCACATCCCTGTTGATGTTGGCCATTGTGTCCATCAATTCAAGATAGTCATATCTGTCCTCACCTTCTCCAGGAGTGTTACCCCCTTTTGAAGGATCATGGGATCTTTTAGTAGTGGAAGCCTTCTGCCTAGCAGAAGCACTTTCCACCCCCGTGGTTTCTTGGCACCTGGGACCTTTGAATGATTGCTCATTCAAAGTTTCCATGGGGGAGGTCTTATTTATGTTACCACTGTCCTCCTCTGTGCTTGCAGAAGTAGTGGCAGCCTCAGTACCCATATACTCAACCCTCTCCTCAGTGAGCACCTCCTTGGGGTTGGGAGACACCCCTGTGGTTTCCCTGTGGATATTCTCTAATGGAGAATTCTCCATTAGAGGGCTTAAAGGCTCAATGGGTGATGGTACAAGAAGGGAAGGAGCCTTCTTTACCTGTTTCCTTTTGTAAGTTTGGGTAATTGGAGAAGTTGGTTTGTCAAGAAGAGACTGAGGAATTGATTTAGAGTGGGAAGGTTGGGATTGGCTAGCAGTGGGATGGTCTAATGGGGGCCTTGACCCTGCTGCCATACCTTCATCAGTGTGGGACACCACCATCATTGTAGAGAACAATGGGGTGTCAACTCCTTCCGAGTCCAATGGAGATCTTTTCATGTTTGAAAAGACCTTACCTTTGGGGATTTTTGGTACATATACCCCATCAAAATGAGGCATATCCGTCAATTCGTGGGTGATAACTTCTTGGACAAACCTGGGGTACATATAAAAGCTCTTTTTGCTTCCCAAGTTTGAGACAAGATCATTGAAAATCATTTTAGAAAAATTGTACTTTCTGGCAGTGGCCAAGCACACCAAAGCATAAGCAATGGTGCTACTGAACTCACTCCAGCCAGTAGTCTTTTTGGAGATACAATGCATAAGAGTATGGACAAAGAAACGCCATTGGGGTGAAAATTTAGCTTTGGAGAACTTGAACACACCCAATGGGCCTCCATACCCCATTCTTGTAAGAGTAGAAAACAGTTCATCATCAGAGATAGATGAGATACCAGTGGCATCATCTAGACGTAGACTGATGCGGATTACCTCTTCAGTAACTGTCAACGGTTTTTCACAGACCCTTGTCTTGATCATTTGCACACCATTCTCAGTAACAATGGTGGCATTTGCCCAGAATTGCCTTTGATGCTCGATGTAGATTGATGGCGAGACAGTGAGAGCATGGGCAATATGGCTTGTCGTGAGGAAATCCACAATCTGGTGGAAACCAGCGGCCTGTTTGGGCTTCTTTAACATCGCGATTTCATTGTGCTCGTCTATGAATGCCATTCATGCCATTGATCTTGAAGGTCTTGCCTGAAAACTTGGAACTTGAGAGAGAAAGGGTTTAGAGCGCAAGTGAACAGTATGCAAAGAGTCGTTATAAACTTTTAGGCGGGCAAAGGGTATTTATAGTATTCGGGATATACGCAGTATTAACCTAGAGCAGTAGTAACTAACAACAGTATTAACCACTAGCAGTATTAACTAACTAGCAGTATTAACTGAGAGCAGTATTAACCACTAGCAGTATTAACTAACTAGCAGTATTAACTGAGAGCAGTATTAACCACTAGCAGTATTAACTAACTAGCAGTATTAACTGAGAGCAGTATTAACCACTAGCAGTATTAACTAACTAGCAGTATTAACTGAGAGCAGTATTAACCACTAGCAGTATTAACTAACTAGCAGTATTAACTGAGAGCAGTATTAACCACTAGCAGTATTAACTGAACACTGGCAGTAGTAAAATTGTACTGGCAGTAGTAAAATTGTACTGGCAGTACTAAAACTAACTAGCAGTATACTTACACTTTTAAGCTTTGTGAAGGACTGAGTACTGCTATACTTTTCCTGAAAAAGAAGATTAGGACCACCAAGAATAAACAATATACAGGTATTGAACCACTTTTTAAGTAGGAGCTTATTCAGAGTTGATCATTCCCACACTTGTTACCAAGAAAGTGAATCTACCCACATCAAATGCTTTGGTGAATAGATCAGCAAACTGGTTAGCAGTATGAACTTTTACAACTTGAATAAGTTTCTTTTCATTGCAGTCTCTTATAAAGTGGTACCTGATTTCAATGTGCTTTGTCTTTGAGTACTTGACAGGATTATTAACAATGCTAATAGCACTGCTATTATCAATAAAAATTGGAGTGTGTAGAAAGGTTACCCCATAGTCCAGCATTTGATTCTGAATCCATAAGACTTGAGAACAGCAACTTGCAACTGCTATATACTCTGCCTCTGTTGTAGATGTGGACACTGTGGTTTGTTTCTTCCACTGCCATGACACTAGTCTTGCACCCAAAAACTGACATCCTCCAGAAGTAGATTTTCTGTCCAAGTTTGCTCCACCTAGATCACTGTCTGAGTATGCAAGCAAGTCAAAAGATGAGTCATGAGGATACCAAAGCCCCAATATGGGTTGCCCTTTGAGATATCTGAATATCCTCTTAACAGCTTGATAGTGAGATTGCTTTGGCCTAACTTGGAATCTTGCACATACACAGGCTGGAAACATTATATCTGGCCTAGAGGCTGTAAGATACATGAGAGAGCCAATCATGGATCTATAATGATGAACATCCATATCCTCCCCCTCAAGATCTGCTGTTATTTGCTTGTGTGTCTCCATAGGTGTGCTGGTAGGTTTTGAATCTGAGAAACCAAACTTGGTTAGAATATCCTGCACATACTTGGACTGACTGATAAAAATACCATCTGACTTCTGTTGAACTTGGAGTCCAAGGAAGAAAGTAAGTTCCCCCATGGAACTCATTTTGAATCTTTGATGCATTAGTTCCTCAAACTCCTTGCACATATTGTCTTTTGTAGATCCAAAGATAATATCATCAACATATATTTGGACCAGCAAGATATCCTTCTTCTTTCTCTTGATGAATAAAGTCTTATCAATGACACCTCTTTCAAAGCCATTTTCCAAGAGATAGGATGACAGAGTGTCATACCATGCTCTTGGTGCTTGATGCAGTCCATAAAGTGCTTTCTTTAGTTTGTATACTTTGTCTGGATAGCTTGGGTTCTCAAACCCTGGTGGTTGACAGACATATACTTCTTCTTCAATTGATCCATATAGAAATGCACTTTTGACATCCATTTGATAGACTTTGAATTTCATATAAGAAGCATAAGCCAGGAATAATCTAATTGCTTCTATCCTGGCTACAGGAGCAAATACTTCTTCATAATCTATTCCCTCTTCTTGTGTATACCCTTGAGCCACCAACCTTGCTTTATTCCTTATTACTATGCCTCTTTCATCTCTCTTATTCCTGAAGACCCATTTTGTTCCTATTGCTCTTTGGCCTTTAGGGAGGTCTACCAGATCCCAAACATCTTGCAGCTTGAATTGCAGTAGCTCTTCTTGCATGGCTTCTATCCAACTGGACTCTTTCATAGCATCATGTGCCTTCTTAGGCTCAAGCTGGGATCAAAAAACAAGAGAGCATTGTATGCTGTTGGTCTTGCATTTCTTGCAGCCTGCTTTGATTTCTAGTCATCATAGGAGAAGATAGATCTCCTATTACCAGCTGTGGAGGATGATTCTTTTGAGTTCTGGTGTGATGACTAGGTTCTTCATTAAGTCCCACCTCTAGATTAGAGTCATTCAACTCCACTGAGGTGTTTTCAGCAGCTACTTCTGGGTCTTTATCTTCTTGACTCTCCTCTTCTCTACTTTCTTCTTCACTCTGATTTGGTCCAGTAAATGGTTCCTTGTCACAGTCTTCAATAGAATCCACTGTAGGTATGGGAAAGATCACAGATTGAGATAAACGGTCTTGAACTTGTGTAGTTCCTGATCTTTCACACCCTGAACCTGCATAGTCATTACTACTGAAACCAAAAGAGTTAGTTAGTGAATCAATGTCAAACAGCCACTGAGGACCAGACCCAATAGGATTTGGTGTATTCTCATTGCATTTGACATTGTCACTTTCTTCAATTATTCTAGAAGAAGAGTTAAAAACTCTGTAAGCCTTACTCTGAGATGAGTAACCAACAAGAAATCCATCATCTGCTTTGCTATCAAACTTACCTAAGTGAGATTTGGTATTGAGAATAGTACAAGGACACCCAAAAGGTTTGAAAAATCCAATAAATGGTTTTCTTTTATTTAAAAGCTCATATGGGGTCTTGTTCTTTGGCTTGACCACTAGAACTCTGTTTTGGACATAACAGGCAGTATTAACTGCTTCAGCCCAGAAGGTAATTGGCAGTTTTGAATCAGCCAACAGAGATCTAGCAGCCTCTATTAGTGTCCTATTTCTCCTCTCAGCAACTCCATTCTGTTGAGGAGTCCTAGGGGCACTATATTGTCTCTCAATGCCTTTCTCTTCACAAAAGGTGTTTAGATCAAGATTTTTAAATTCAGTCCCGTTGTCTGATCTAATGACTTTTACTTTTTGATTAGTTTGGTTTTCAATTCTTAGGATAAAGGATTTGATCAATCCACTTGTCTCATCCTTAGTCCTTAGAAAAAATACCCAGGTAAATCTAGAGTAATCATCAACAATAACTAAGCAGTAAGATTTCTTGCCTATACTCATAACATTTGTAGGATCAAACAGATCCATATGTAATAACTGGAGGCAGGAAGAAATAGTATTTAACTCTTTGGTCTTATGAGAAGTTTTGTGTTGTTTGCCTTTAAGACAAGCAACACAATGATCATCACATGAAAAGACGTTTGATGGTAAACCTCTTACAAGGTTGTTTTTAACAAGTTTGTTCATTGTCTTGAAGTTCATGTGACACATCCTTCTGTGCCAAAGAGAGGATTCATCCACAGAAGCTTTAGAAACAAGACAGTTCAGGGATGAATCACTAGAAACATTGTCCATATCTAGACAATAAACATTGTCCTTTCTTGGAGTTCTAAGTAGTATCATGCTTTCATCAACTACTTTGAACCCTGGAGCAAGGATCATACACTCTGTATTAGTAAATAATATGCTATGTTGTTTGTCACAAACCTGTGATACACTTAACAGGTTGTACTTCAACTGATCAACATAGTAGACATCCTCAAATGTTATCTTACCTTTTGTAACATTACCTTTTCCACTTATTTTACCACCAGTAAGATTATCTCCAAAAGCAACATGTCCTCCATTGATATGCTTGAAATCCTGAAGGCATGACATGTTGCCTGTCATGTGCCTAGAGCAACCACTATCAACATGCCATATGCTCTTCCCCTTGAGCTGTTGGTTGCCCTGCACATAAGATAAATCAGTTAGTATGAAATAGGAACCCAAGCCAAAGTGGTCTTGGGTACCCCTTTCTCATCAAAATATTTACATTCTTTCTTGACAAGATTTTTAAACTTTGACTCCTCATTTCTGGAGTACTTTGTCATAATGATGGGTTTGGAAACACTTTTGCTAGAAACAGTACTGGTTTTAGAAGTACTAACTGCCTTAGCAGCACTTGCATGCTTAGCAGTACTAACCTTGTTAGAAGTAGTAACTGTGTTAGCAGCAGTAACTGTGTTGGCAGTATTAACCTTTGAAGAGGTACTAACAGTATTAGCAGCATTAGTATTTTCAGCAGTACTAACACTGGTAGCAGCAGTAATGCTTCCAGCAGCACTATCCCTGTCAGCAGTACTAACAGTTTTAGTGCTTCTAGGCACCCACATTTTAATACTTTCTTTTAAAACCTTTTTCCTCATGGGGCCTTTGGTTTCAACAGATTTCTTAACCACATGGTTCTTTCCAGCCTTCCTATAACCAACAGGTTTTTGCACAAATCTTTGAAAGTTCATCTGTTGGTTAATAGGGTTAAAGAAACAATGCTTAGCCAAATGGTTTAATTTACCACATATGAAACAAGGTTTTGGTCTGATTATTTTATTCAGATCAACTCCTTGTTTCTGAGCCCATTGATTGTTCCAGTTTCTCTGATTTCCCCTTGGTTTATCATGTTTTTGGGGCTCAGATTTATTACATGCACATTGTTTGCAAGAAATAGGGTTCACAACAGTGGTCTGCTTATAGTAAACCTTCTTGTTCTTTCCCTCAGTCTTCTCTATCTCATTGGACTTGACCCAATTCTTTCCACATCCCTCATTGGTGATTATGTGGTTTTCTATAGGAATCTCACCACTCACAGTGTTGTTCTTATTCTTGACAACTTCTTTCTCAGATTTATCTTTAACAACTACTTCATCTAAGGGATCAATCTCAGTGGCTCCCTCAGGTAGGTCCTTCCTATCCTTTGTTTCTAACAAATCTGAACTAGGAGGAATGTAGTTGTTGTTATAGGGTGGTGGTGTGGTATTGTACCCTATTCCTCTTCTCAGTTTATCATGAATCTGAGATTGTAGTAAAGAATCCATTGCTTTAGAGGCATTGGAAAACTTTTCTACATCTAGCTTGACTTTAGCTAGTTCTCCTCTTAACTTTTCACTCTCCTCTTTGGATCTGGTCAGTTGAATTTCTAAGTCATTCTTCTCCCACTTCCAGTAGTTTGTGTCATAAGAGTGTTGAAGCTCATTGGCTTGAAAACCCTTAATTTGCTCTTCAAATCTCTCAACAATCCTCACATAATCTTTTATGTCCTTTTCCAATCTCTTAAGGTCATCACTCATGTTCTTGTTGTGATCCCTATACCTTTTAACAGTGTTAATGCAATTTGGAGAACAAAGATTGGAGGTTACCTCTGTTGGGAGATCAAACACCTCTGCCATTAGAGCTTGGTTTTGAATGGCCTCTTCAGCTTGATCACTCCAGTCAAACCCCATACCTTGTTGAGAGACAAGGGCTTGTGCAGAGTTTCTGTTATTATTGAAGCTTCCAGATTGAGCTTGTTGGTGGTTATTATTTTGAGACATTCCACTTCTGCATTCTCTAGCAAAGTGTCCCTTCTGATGGCATTTATAGCATTCCACCTTTGACTTGTCAAATCCTGCTCCATCTTCTCTTCTTTGGGAGAAGTTGTTCCTCCCAGTTCTTTTGATGAACTTCTTAACTCTCATAGAGAGCATGGCCATCTGCCATTTAATGTCCATCTCTTCAAGATCATCTGGATGGAGTTGTTCCAAGTCATCATTAATAAGAGAAGAGTTTCCATGATTGGACAGAAAGGCTTCAAATACAGTTTCAATGCCTTTCTCTTGATTTGCTCCATTGGCAGCACTAACTGATTCAGGATTGGAAGTAGAATCAATTGATGCTGAAAGGAGTGCAGCATTGTGAACATATCCAGAAGGCTTCTTCTTAGCCTCTACCTCAGATTCAAAAACTCTTAGATCATTATATAGATCATCAAGTTCCTTTTCTTCCAGTTGATCATTCTGTCTGAAAGACACAGTATACATGGTCCATTCATCACTCAGGGACCTTAGGAACTTCCTGTTTAGATCATCTTGATCAATTTGTACTCCCACTGTAGCTAGTTCACCAATAAGCTTGTTGAACCTGTCAAAAGTTTGAGTCATGGACTCATTCTTGGTTGACATAAAGTTCTCATATTGTTGCTTCAGAATGGATTTCTGATTTCTCTTGGTACTTTTGGTACCTGAGAATCTCTTCTCTAGAGCATTCCAGAGCATCTCTGCATCAGTGCAGTTGCAGAACTGATGTTGATATTCATTGGGAATAGCCAAGAGCAAAGTGCTCAAGGCTTTCCTCTCTCTCTGTCTGTCTAGTCTTTCTTTCAGCATCAGTTTTTGGTGGAGTTCTCTTTCCATCTGCACCAATCTTTCCTGCTTCAGAAGGGCCATTCTCAATGATGTCCCACATAGAATAGTCAGTGAGGAGTATGTACTGCTTGATTCTGATCTTCCACATATCGAATTCATTGGGTCTGAGCATTGGAACCTTTGAGACCAGAGTACTGTTTGATTCTGCAAAGTTTTCCATGATGAATGAATAGATGTTTCTGAGAGAACTTGCTCTGATACCACTTGTCAGGATCGAATTCTCAACAAGAATTATGAATACTCAGAAACAATATCAAAGAAGTTGCGGAATAACACTTTGATATTCAATGTAACAGTAAACAAACAGTGAGTATGATTAACAACTTGTAAACTTGTATTGAATTATTAAAATCACAAGATTACACACTCAACCTCAATCTTGAAGAACAGACTCTTTCAAGACGAATTCTACTTCTCTAGAATTAGGAACTATGCCTTGAGGTTGATTTTCTCTCTAGAATAAAACTTAGAATGAATAATAATTTATTTCTAAACTATTCTATCAATTCTATACATATACTGAAGATAACAGATAATTACAATTAATAAAATATCTTCAGAATATCTTCCATGAATATCTTCAGTATATCCAGCTGTCACTCTTGTAATTCTGATCTCCATCTCATAAGCAGCATTAATCATCTTGGAAGTATTAACTCAGTCTTGGCAGCATTAACCACTAAGCAGTACTAACTAGCTAAGCAGTACTAACTTTGATCAAGCAGCACTAACTTTGACTAGCAGTATTAATTCTACTAGAAGTAGTAATACCTAGCAGTATTAACTTTTGAAGTCCTCTAGCAGTAGTAATTCTGAACTAGCAGCATTAACCATACTTAAGCTTTTCTTCAGTTCCCAACAGAGAATTCTAAGAATTCGCATTAATCTGTGTTACAAATTGCTCAGGATTCGTAGATTTTCGGGAAAATTTTACTAAGGACAAGATTCGCATATGAGAATTCGCATAAGACTATTCTACGAGTTCCTTGGAATTCGCAGAAGAGTAGTCTACGAATTCTTATAGTTTTACGAAAAGTTTGAAAATTTTCTAAGTAAAGGATTCGTAAGTTTCTACCTTGCGAATTTTAACTTGTTCTTGCTTGTGAATTATGTTTGTTTCTTTAGCTTGCGAATTCTAATTCTAAATCTTGCGAATTCCTTGTGTTTAAGAGTGTACTTTGCGAATTCTTTGTACTTCTATTGGATCCTGCGAATTCTAGACATAGGGGATGTTTGTTTACCTCTTAATGGTTACATTAAGAGGCAACCTCTGAATCGCTAAGAGGTAAATCCTGTTTGGCAAAAAAAATAGCTGTCTCTTAATGGTTCCAAAATCCTCTTAATGATTTTGTATCCTGACCCTCCCTTAACCATTAAGAGCCCTGATTTCATTATGAACAATTAGCAAACAAACATATTTCATTTTATACTATATCATAAAAACCTCTTAATCATTCAGACCACTTATTCATTCTGCACTAAACCATTCAGCAACCGCCAAACAACCCCTTAGTGAATTTCAGAAATTCCTGTGTCTAGTTTCTTTCAGTGTTATTCTGTATTTTTGTGATTTCTATTGGTCTAACGATCAAATTCAAGTTCTTTTTGCAACAGATAATTCAAGATGAGTTTTTCTGATGATGATGAAGAGAAGATAGCCAAGCTCAGAATAGAGACCAAAAATCTTTCTTCTTCAGTTCTCTACTACTCGAAGCGATCAAAAAGATATTCTGATGAAAGGCAGATACTGAGGGAAGAAGTTAGTGCATTAAAGACAATTAATGAAGATCTTCTAAAACAGACTTCTAGGCTAAATGGTGAGAAGATACTGAGTTTGGAAGCTGAGAACACTGAGCAGACAAGAAAAATCTTTGATTTGGAAAAACAGATTATTCAATTCCAGCAAGCAGTATCTGTTAAAAGTTATGAGGAGAAGATTAAAAGTTTGGAAGATGCTAATGTTGAGCTTCTAAAGAAAATATCTGATTTGGAACAAAAGATGGTCAAAGAAAAAGATGTTTTTGAGAGTGAGAAGAAAGAGTTTGTTAAGAAGTTCTCAGACTTTTCAAGAAAATGTGCTGACAAGAAGAAGACAGTTGAGCTAAAATGTATAAAGCTTTCTCAACAAATTTCAGACTTTGAGAAAGTAATCATTTTGGAAAGAGAGAAGTTTGCAAAAGAAAAGAAGTTAATTGAGCAAAAGACTGTTGAATTCTTTAAAGAGATATCTGATGGAAGAAAGAATGTTGAGAATGGATTTGAAGAAGAAAGAAATATATTTGAGGAAGAGATTAAAAAGCTTACTGACAAGTTATCTGAACTATCAAAAAGTGCATTAAAAGATCAGAAAGCGAAGTCTGAGTTTCAAGAAAGAATTGACCTGCTTGTCAAGGAAAGAGACAGTTACTCTTCAAAGATGAAAGAGCTTGAAGACATTATTTCAAAGGTTTTAGTGACTGAGCAAACGACTCCAGAGTCAAAAATCCACAAATCTAGAAATAGTTCAGTTGGTTCTAACAAGCCAGCTTCAAGTTCACATCACAAAACTGTTTCTACAAGAAGGTCAGTTAACTCATTTGATCAGATTCGTACTACTAACATTTTCTTTGATAGAAATGTAGATGGTTCAGGTGCACATAGAAGAAGAAAATATAAAGAAGAGAAGCTGGTTTGGAAGGTAAAACCGCTTGAAGATGAGAAGATAGATGAGAAGATAGATGAGAAGAAAGAAGAGAAGAAAGGAAACAAGTCATGTGTACATGCATCAACAGCCAAGAAGAACAAAGTGCTAAAAGGTAAACCTGATCTTGCTTATTCGAGAGATCAAATGATCAGGTTGTCTAAAAAGAGGTATTTTTCTTACTGTAATACATATGATTTTGTTCATAAGTCAAGTGATCATTTCTGGTATTGTTCTTACTCTATTACTCCTATTAGAACTGCAACTCACAAATATGGACCCAAATACCAGTGGTTACCAAAGCTGGAAGATGATTTTATGTTGCAGGCACCTATTGTCAAGGGGGAATAAGAGAACCATGGCTTCTGAATACTACAGTTTAGGACCCGTAGTTCAAAGATAAGAAGTTTGACTTTTAAACACAACAGTTTAGGACTCGCTCTTCAACGATGAAAGAGATAATACTCCCGAGCTGATATGAGGATGTACTCCGATACTCAAATGAGGAAATCAACCTTCAATGGGGGAGTATATATATATTTTGTCTGGAAATATGTATTAGGAAGATATGACGAACTACACTTCAGAGGGAGTTGTAGATCTTTATTATGTGCTTTTTCACTGACATATTTTAGATGCATATTTTTAGGGGGAGTAAGAATTATGACTTCTGATTACTTCAGATCAGAACTCGTACACTCAATGTTTTATTGTTTTATGTCATTTATTTTTCAATAAATGTTGTGAATAAAGTTGCTTTGACGGAATTTTTGACTGATGTAGATTGAGAGGATGCTTACAAAATCATATCATTATGATTTTAAGTTGACTTCATGAGATTTAAGACGGATCGAAAAGGTTTATTTCTATTTTTAATCTCATATATGGTTGAAAGAAGGACGACTTTCAATCATAGAAAACATATTTTTTTAAATGTTCAAACCACTTCTGATTCTTAAATGATTTCATGAATATAGAAGTGTGATTTTTAAATGTTTTCATTTTATTTGTGCTTAAGTGATTATAAACCGTGTGTTTCCAAAGATTAATACTTGTGTATTATCTTGTCTATATACTTTCAAGTATTCACACACACCGGTTTAATATTTTTCTTGAATTTGTTCTTACCATGTCTCTAAATTGAAACAATATTTTTCGATGGTAAGATACCCCGATTGTTATTCAACGTTTGAGCGTGATTTCATTTCTAAATGATTTTTTTTCAAGAATGTCTATATTTTGAATCGTATAGACAATATTCAATTTTTCATGACCTAAGCCTTAATCGATAAATCATTTCAATATTGCTTTTTTTCATACAATGTCAGATTTTCAAACAAGTTTCTTGTACTCATTTCATTCTTTCAATATACTTGTTTGAAATATCTTCAATGTTTAACATGCTCAAATCTTCATGATTACATCTCTGAGCATACATATATCTGACTTGTATTTCATAATTTGTGATTTAACTGATAAAGTTAAACAATTTTGAGCAACATTGATCTTTATAGGAAAATATGGGTTCATTGTGTAGGACTTAAACGAAACTTCTATGGATTCACATTAACCAGTGTTTCCTACCTAAGAAGTTAATCCTTAGTGATCGAGTGTGAGGGGTCAAAAAGAAATGAGTGTGGGTTGTGTGATGAGGTAAAATGTGAATGAGAGTTTGGTTAGAAGTGAGCTAAATGATTAAAAAGAAAGAGGGTGAGAGATCAGAGTAAAAGAATATCAAACTCTGCACCAACTACTTTCTGAGTCGGGCAGCCACATTACTAGTGTTTCACAATTCTTCGTGAACATTATTGAAACAGGCACTAAGCCCATGCCAACTCTTGATAAAAACCCCACCAGCCACTCATTTTATTCTTAAAAAGAAAATGTTTCATATTTTCTGGGGACGCAACACATAATCTATCTGATTTTCATTTGGAAAATCTGGATATTGAAAAAGAAGGAAGTCTGCCCCACCTTCGCACTTCGATCATGCACTTTGAGTCTTTGTTTAATTACTGTTGTCTCAATGGTTTACACAATGTTGAGCCTTATAAAAAGCAATCATCATGTGCTTAATTCTTTCTAACACATGCACGAACACACAAGGAATTTGTTTTCTTGTCATAACATTCATTGAAATTTCCTTTGTGGTGTTTCGATGATTGAATGAAAGCCCTGGGGGAGTGAATATCAAAAAGCTCCTTTACAATGTGTATTCATTACACACAGTGACTTCGTATTACTGACAGGCATTATAACTGATTCATTTGTTGATTCAGGTGTTACACTACTAATTTGTCTGAATTTGCAAAGATTCCGATGAATATCTTTTTGGATCAACGGCGAATCAGAGGCTCTTATGTTCAAAGATTAATGGTCAGTTCAGATTTTCAGAGACATTTCTTGTATAAGTTTTGATGATTTCATGCTTCTATCATCAAAAAGTGGGAGAAACCAAAGTTAAAGAAATGTCTGGAAAGAACAGTTTGTATCATATATGGGGAGAGAGAGTCAAGAAATTTCAAGTAATGATTGTAAAAGAAAGATGTTAAAGAAAGATTGTTGAATGAGTTCAAAGATTTCAGAATTGTTGAGGATAATTTACTAAAGCAATTAGAGTTGTGTCTGAAATAGGTTTGTTTATAACCTTGGGAGAGAATGCATTTATTCTTGAAGATCAAATTTTAAGGAAGATTGCTGAAAGTTTTTTTAAGATAGAGTTTATCAAAGAAATGGGAGAATGTCAATTTTTCATATGAATAGGGGGAGAATGTTGATTGCTTGAGAAGATCTTGTTTTCATCAAAGGAAGAAGATTCAAATTGAGCATAAAAGAGAAGATTGAATTGCAATGTCCTTTTAGAAATGATCTTGATCCAAAGGGGGAGAATGTTAGAGCACATATTTGTTGGATTCAAGATCATAAAGTATGAAGATAAAAGTTCATGGAAGTCAAATGTTCAAAGTCAACTCTCAAGCATCAAAATCAAAGTCTTTGTAATAAAGTCAAATTCAAAGTTATTGTATTTTGTTTCTTTGTAATTGTTAGAGGGTATAAATACCTTATGTTCTTGTTTTTGAAGTCAGTTGTTCACACGAAGAAGATTAGAGAAGAGTTTGATAGAATATCATTCTAGAGAGAGAGAATCATGTTGTAGAGAGAGAAAGTAGAAGATTGTAATATTTGATTTCAATATCAAGGACATGTGATTTCTCATCTTGATTGTTTGTGTGATTAGAATTTGAATTCTAGGTTTATCAACACATAAATCATGGATAAAATCCATATATACAAAACGTCACCGAAAACATGGATAATAAAACTCAATACCTAAAACAACACCTTTCGGTGACGGGGAGACCCAAATTCCATCGAATGTGGCAGGCACACAAATTTAAGCCACTTATCGATGTTCTCAAGCTTTACATAAAGCCATGGATCCCAGTATACGGCTCCCTATCAAGCAACCACCGCAAGATACCCAAATGACCCTAGTGTCTACTCGACCTCTAGATGAGTGTCACCACAAAAGCCACAAGTCCCCGTATCTGGCTCACAATGGGCACCACCGCATGACTTAGCTTCGTATACGGCTCTGCAGAGCACCACTGCAAGCTTACATAAAAAACATGACATGGGAACCACTCACTAGACTTCAAATGCGGACACTAAAATTCCACGATGAGTAACCAGACTGGATTAAACAGGCATCGAGTTCAACCACCCACGATCTATACCTCGAGCCCTTCACTAAAGGTTGCACGGTTATCGAGTTCAACCACCCACGATCTATACCTCGAGTTCCCGCTAGCCATAAACAACTTCCAATCCCAAAACAGGGATAGAGCTCCCAATTAAACCAACTGACTAACTCATATGCTTATGGATCCAATATATTATAGTCTAAAACGTTACATGAATCCAATAAATAAACTAATGCATTCAAAACATGTAACTCTCAAATAAGATGCAACTAAGTGCACCATACGTCAAAGGCTCCTTATCGAGCTACTAAAACTAGCAATTGCCCCAAAACTCCTTTGAGTCACAACCGAGCCAAAAGCTCCACCAATTACTTGACCATTGACCAAAAGTCATGAAATGCGATAAACACAATTGACACGTTTATGCAAACACACACTCCAAAATACAGAAATAAACTCCAACACAAAATTAGACCAAGACAAGTCATTTTCCAGTGAGTTTATACCCTTTATTCTTTCAAAAACGTCTCATAATCCAAGAACAAGTATTTCCCCAAAACACACTTTAAACATGCGTTTATACTCAAAAGGCTTATTTTCATAACATAAATCATTAAAATACCATTACTTGTGATTTATTCATCCAAACGCCCAAAATCCCAATGTGGTGTTTTACAAAGCTTATAAAGTTAAATACTTCAAAGAATCCAAACTCACCAAATAACCCAACTGTTAGTGCATTATATTGTATCCAAGATTTAATGTGTTAAGTCAAAGGTGTAAAGTCAACAAAGTCTAAGTCAATGTTAGTTAAGTCTGTATAAATTCCTTGTCAAGTTTAGTCTTTGTGTTTAGCTTGTGGTATAAATAGGCGTAGTGCCTTGTTTGTAGGTAAGAACTTAATTGTACACATTCAGTTTAAAAGATATATGACTGATTGGCTTTCTCTCTCTACTCTCTCTCTCTCTAGTTCTTGACATTGTTAGATCTTGTTTGAGAGATTGCTTTATTTGAATAGGGAATTTTACATTCACAATTGGTATCAGAGCTATACCAAACAATTTCAGAAAGATTTTTCACAAAAATATAGATCAATTTCTGGAATTTTTGGATCATAAAGTTGAATTTTCTTGAAAATTTCAAGAACGCATATCTGTTCTTATTGTGTTCTGTTAAATCAAATTTCTTTTGAATAATATTGTTGTTTGTGAGTGAAATTGATTTCATTGTGATCGATTTCAGTATAAAAACACAATACATTCACACAATTTCACAGATTAAACTCAAAATCATAGCCAATTTTTCGAATTCTTGGTTTTTGTTGATAAAAATGTCGATCACTGTATTTGTTGATTGCACTGTGATTTCGAGTTCTTAGATAGATTTGATGCTTAGAAAAATGTTCATATTTGATTTTCGATTATTGAGATTCAATTGTTGAAAGAAATTTACAGGTTTAGAGAGTTATGAATTGAATCTGTGATGAAGAACACGCAAAGGTTTAAATTGATGTTCCAATAGATTTGCGCTATCTAAGTTGTGGTTTACGCCATTCAAGTCTTTTGTTTTGCGTCACCTTCATCATTAAAATTGTGCCAATTGACTTGCAAGTTTCAAAGTCCAATTTGATTTGCACGTTCCGTGGTATTTTGTTTTGCGCCAACATCATATAGTTTTGAGCCAATAGCAACTAATCTTGCGCCACTTTCATCAAACTTTGCGCCTCAATCATCATAAAATTTGCACCATCATCAAGTTCTAATCCACACAGCCTGAGAATTCTAAAATTTCAAAATTATTCAGTCTGCGACTTTAATGCTGAAATTTCATGTGATTTGTGAGTTTAGCTCTGTGATTTCACCATTATCTTGATTTGCGAGTTTCAGGTTACACAGCCTGCGAGTTTTAGTTCGAATTGATGAAATCTGCGTTTTTCCATTTCAATTAATCTGCGAATTCCAGTTCAAGATCATACAACCTGCAAGTTCTAATCAATGTGGTCTGCAGATTTCTAGTGCAAACAGTTTGCGAGTTCTAAGTGTTTCAACTCAAGTGATTTGCGAGTTTAAATTGATCAAGAAATCTGCGCGTTTTACATTCATTCAATCTGAAAGTTCAAATTTGTTTGATCTAAAGTTTTGCGCCAGATCATATTCATTTTCGCCGAATTCATGTATGACTTGCGAGTTTGAATTCAAATTTTAATTTCCACAGCTTGTGAGGTTAAGTGAGGATTCATGTTCATTTGCGCCAAAATCACATTTGTGCATTTCTTAACTCTATTGATTTGCGCCATTCAAGTAAAGTGATTTGCGCCATTCAAACCCAATTGATCTGCGCGTTTGGTACAAGTGATTTGCGAATTTCAAATTTTCAATTCAAGCTTCTGCGAGTTCCGACCCCAGTTTATGTTCACTCTGTGTGTTTCAATTCTAAGTTTTTGAATTTCATTTATATCTGATTTGCAAGTTTTTAAACCATGTGATCTGCAAATTCAAGTTCAAGAGATTTGAGAATTTCAATTCCAAGTGATCTGAGAGTTCAAGTGATCTGAGAATTTCAAACTCATTTGGTCTAACACAGTCTAACTACTTTCTGCGAGTTTCAGTGTTATGAGAGTTTTAGAGCTGAATTTTTCTGAGATTATTTTTTATCTAAGTTTGGCTTTCAGTCAAACTTTTCTGAATTGTTTGGGAACGATCATTCATATCAACCTGATTTCTCATTCAAGATGTCTATTATGTACAAGCCTGAGATACCTGTTATAGAAGCTGAACGAAATATACTGAAAATTCAGAATTCAGAGTTTCTCAAACAGATTCAGGAGTTGCAATTTAAATTGTTCAAATTGTCAAACTCTGATAAAACTCCTGACTGTATAGAGTGTAATACTAATATAATTTTGCAGGTATCATCAGTGCAAAAGAGAAAGAGATAAAAGAGAAAGAGAAAATTATTGTTCTAAAAAAGAATACTATTCAGACTTGTGAAAAGGAAGTCAAGCTGAAAGATAGAAAGATTATAAATCTTCAAATCCAACTGAAGACAACTGAACAGAAATCATCAGAACTGCAAGCTGAATCAATTGAGCTTCAAAACAAGTTTAAGGCTTTCGAAGAGAAAATATCTGCCTTGGAGATACAAAATGCTAAACTGACAAAAAGCATCCAAGCAGATAAAGTTAAATCAAATCTGGAAACATCTTCTATTCAACAGATGTCTGAACTTTCCAAGAAAACTCTCCAAGAGAAAAAGGATTTGGAGCATAGATGCATTAAACTTTCCAAACAAGTGTCTGAATTTGAGAAAATTCTGATTACTGAAAGAGACACTTTTGCGAAAGATAGACAAGTTCTTGAAAATAAAATTACTGAATTTCCCAAACAGATTTCTACTTTACAAGACTTGCTCGAAAAAGAAAGACAAATTTTCAAAGAAAAGAAAAAGTTTTTTGAGCATGAAAAGAAAAATGCCGAAAAGAGAAATACTGGGATTTTCAAAGATATTTCTGAAAAAACCAAGAACTTGGAAAAAGATTTTGAGCTTGAACGTTTACATTTTGAATCTGAAATATCTAAGCTCACATCCAAAATAACTGCTCTATCATCAGATGTTCAAAAAGAAAAGAAGACCAAATCTTATTTGAAAATAAAGTTTGACACATTGACTTCTAAAAGAAAAAAAAATTCCGAAAAGATAAAGAGCTTGGAAGCTGCAAACTGTGAACTGTCAGAAAAGATTACAGCTGATGTGATTGATCAATCATCTGTTGATAATTCAACAGAATCAGTCTGTTCTTTCAAAACAGCTTCAAGTTCTATTCATGTGACAAATGTTTTGAAAAAGAAAAGTGTCAAATCTCAAACTGTCAAATCAAATCAGATCAGACCATCTAATCTATTTTATGACAAATCTGTTGATGGTTCAGCGAGCTTCTACGTTAAATCTCTTGGAAAGAATTCTAAGAAAAATCAGATGGTCTGGAGAGTGAAGAGTTCTTCAGATGAAGAGAAGAAGAATGACAAAGCATCTGCATCCACATCCAATGCCAAAAAGAACAGTGTGCATAAAGGTAAATCTTTTGGTAATTCTGATATGTTTTATTCTACTAATCATCTTATCAGGATTGCTCAGAAGAAAATATGTTGTTCTTACTGTGGAGCACATGACTTTGTAAGTAACAACTTTGTCAACTACTGGTATGGTTCTTATTATGTAACCCCCACAAGAACTGCAACTAACACATCAGGACCCAAATACCAGTGGGTACCAAAAGCTAAATCTGTGTTGCAGGCACCCAAAGTTTAAGGGGGAGCATAGAACTTAGGCTTTTGAACAAAATAGTTCAAAACCCGGACTTTAATGTCAAGACTATGGCTTCTAAGTAAATCAGTTTAGAACCCGTACTTCAACGGAGTTTGACTTCTAAACACAACAGTTTAGGACTCGTACTTCAGTGATCAAAAGACCTTACTCCTGTGCTGATAAGAGATTGTACTCTAATACTCGAATGAGGAAATCAACTATCAAGGGGGAGTACATTCTTGTCTGAAATATTTTGCATCCGATAAATATGACAATCTACAATTCACAAGGGAGTTGTATCTGATCTCTATCATGTGCTTTTTCATTGACAATATATTTGGAGGATGTGATGATCTACAATTCAAAAGGGAGTTGTATCTGATCTCTATCATGTGCTTTTTCATTGACAAATTATAGATGCATAATTTAAAGGGGAGTAAAGGTGATGGCTTCTGATTACAACAGATCAGGACCCGTTCTTCAATGTTCAGACATGGATATTTTGCAAATATCCAGGGGGAGCTTAATAGACCTAAATCATTCTATCATGATTTGAGGGGGAGCCTAAAAGGTAAATATCTTCTGATCTAGATCTCTGATTGTTTGAAAGAAGAACAACTTTCAAGCATGAAAAACGGTTTCTAAAATGTTCAAACCACTTCTGATTCTCAAAAGGTTTCATGAATTTAGAAGTGTGATTTTAAATGTTTTTCAATTTTGAGCTTTAATGTTTAACTGACCGTGTGTTTCTAAAGATCAATACTTGCATATTATCTTGTCTATATACTGTAAAGTATTCACACATATCGGTTTAGTACTTCATTTGAATTTGTTATTACCATATCTCATAACGAACCAATTTTTCGATGGTAATACTCCCGTTTGCTTTCAAATATTGTTGAGCATCAATCATCATTTCCAAATCTTGTGCTTTCATTGCAAAATTGTTTATATTCGTTCATATAAACAAAATATCCAATTCTTTGATACCCTAACCATTTTATTTGATCTGAATGATACATTGTCAAATTCTCAAAACAATTCTCTTGATTTCAAGTCATCCATTCAATATCCTTGTTTTGGGAGATCTTCATTGTTCAAATGCTCAAATTTCATTCATATCTTTAATGAGCATACATTTTGACAGTGTTATCTTATCTGTGCTTAACTGTTCAAGTTAAACTGTTGAACAACCATTCTTTTTAGGACTTACATGGGATTCATGTGTGAGCTTAAACAAAACTTTCATGGATTCACGTGTGTTTCCTACCCAGGAAGTAATCCTAGAGTGATTGAGGGGTGAGGGGTCAAAAATCAAATAGTGGGGGAGATAACTCATCCGGTTGAGTTTTTCTCATTTTGTGGAGCAGTAAAATGTAAATGAGAGTTTGGTTAGAAGTGAGCATATTGATAAAAAAACAGGGTGTGAGAACAGAGTTAAAAGAATATGAAAACTCTGCACGAAGTACTTTCTGAGCCGAGCAGCCACATCTTCTGATTGGTTCACATTCTTTGGTGACCATCATTGAAAAAGGCAGTGAGCCCATGCCAACTCTTGCTATAACCCCACCAGCCACTCGTTTCTTTCTTAACAAAGAAATGTTTCATTTTCTTTGGGGACGCAACACATCTGCTATCTGATCTTCACTCGGAAGATTTAGATATTGAAAAAGAAGGAAAGTTGCCCCACCTTCGCACCTCTTTCATGCACATTGAGTCCGTGTAATATCTGTTGTTGTCTCAACAGTTTACACAATTTGAGCCTGATCAAGCTAAGTAGCTTCAATCATTCATACACTTGCACGTACACACAAGGAATATGTTTTCTTGTCATAACATTCATAGAAAATTCCTTTGTGGTTTTTCGATGATTAAATGGAAGCCCTGGGGGAGTGATCATCACAAAAGCTCCTTTCCAATGTACATCCGTTGTACAAAGTGGCTCCGTGCTACTTACAGGCATGCTAACTGGTTCATCTGTTGAATCAGGGTTACATTGTTCATTATGTCTGAATTTGAAAAGATTCGGATATATACATTTCATGAATTGAAGGATACTCGGATCAAAGGGAGGAGAATGTCAAATTATCATGAAGGGGAGATTGTTAGTCATTAAAAAGGGGGAAATCAAAGAAAGTGCTGAAATTGAAGAAGTTTTGATGATCATGATGCTCATAATCATCAAAAAGGGGGAGAAATTTACAAAGATTCAATTTCAAAGTCATAAAGAAAGAAAGTTCAAAGTGTAAAGACTTGTGGAGAATTTCAGAAAGTTCGAAAGTTCAATTTATTCAAGGTTGGTGAAAAGAAATCATTCCGAGATGATTCAAATTCCAAATAAAGATGATTTGAGAAAGTTCTGAAGATAATTCAAAGATAAATCAAGATAATTGAGAAAGTTGATTTTCCGAAGACAGTCCAGAGATCACAAGAGATGAAGATACAAGATCATAGATTCCTCAAAGCTGTCTCAATGTTCAAAGACTGAAGATTGTTAAAGTTTCAAAGTTCAGTTGTTTTAAAATTTCAAGTGGTTTGTTGATCAAGACATGTTGACTTTCAAAGATGCAAAGTGCAAAAGACTTTTCAAGATTCTTCAAAGACTGAAAGGTTGAAGACTGTCAGTGCTACAAAGATCAAAGTTATCAGTGACAAAAGCTGAAGAATCAAGAGCTGAAGACTAGTATCAAATTTTTATTAAATCTTGAATACATAGGGGGAGATTGTTAGTGCATTATATTGTATCCAAGATTTAATGTGTTAAGTCAAAGGTGTAAAGTCAACAAAGTCTAAGTCAATGTCTTAGTCAATGTTAGTTAAGTCTGTATAAGTTCCTTGTCAAGTTTAGTCTTTGTGTTTAGCTTGTGGTATAAATAGGCTTAGTGCCTTGTTTGTAGGTAAGAACTTAATTGTACACATTCAGTTTAAGAGATATATGACTGATTGGCTTTCTCTCTCTACTCTCTAGTTCTTGACATTGTTAGATCTTGTTTGAGAGATTGCTTGATTTGAATAGGGAATTTTACATTCACACCAACAGTTGATAATTTCATGTAAAACATGTAAACAATTAAAAATTGACATTTTAGATGTACACCGTTTTCACAAATAATTTTGAACTCACTTTGCTAGATTTAGGCTAAATCTAGATTTTACCCCAACTTGAGCTTGCTTGAAGAAACTTGAATCCACAAGCAAAAAGTTCGAAAAACCTAGATCCACAAGTTTCCAACCATAAGTATTCATACCCAACCATTTAGAATCGTTCCCCAAACATTGTACAAAAAGATCTCAACTTATATCAAAACCCTAATTTCCATAAATGAAGAAAGGAGGAGATTACCTTAACCTTAACTTCAATCCACCAACCAAAATACTTCTAGGTCACCGAGATGAGCCATAACTCCCAATCTTCAAAATGATGAAAAGGGTTAGGTGAAAACCCTAGAAAATCGATGAAGATGAGAAGATTCTAGTTCTAGCTTCCAAAAGTTTGCTAGAGGATGAAGAATCGCTTGGAATCCCATGTTTTGGTGCCTCAAATGCTCGAAATCGACGATGGGGGCAAAGAGGTTCGGTTCTTGGGAAAGGGGAATGAAACGGGTGAAGTTACAAATGAGAAAAGAGCTCAAAAGCACGATTTTAAACCCTCATACTCCGAATGCGATTGTGATATGGTCACTATCGCAAGGCACTCTTGTCGGGCTTGTACCGAGATCTCTAAGCTCTCCACGATTGTGCCAAATGATAGTGACCAATGTCACAATCGCGAGGCACTCTTTCCGAAGGTGTACTGAGAGGCTCCCCCTCCCCGCGATAGTGACACATGTCACAGTCGTGGGCACTATCACCCAGACCAAGCAGGGCTCGTAAAACCTCTTTTCTTTCGCGTTCGAATGCTCTAAATACTCATAGGGTCCAAGATAAAACATCCTTTATCTAAACATCACTTTCAAGGATGAGTATACCTTTCCAAATGCACAATTTCTTTCCGCAAATCCCGAGTGTTACATACCGTTCCAAACCCTACGACATTCGAACTTTATGCATCCAACGTCAATCGCTCCCCTTTGCCACCCCATCGTCGTCCCTCTCTATCACCACCATCATGGTCCACTGCCATCGATCGTCCTCTTTGTGATCGATTTTTTATTTTTCGGTTCTTCGTCTTTTTGATATTTTTGTACGTATTCTATTAAATTGTTATAAAAGATAGAGAATAAAAAAAGCAGATTAAAAAGAGGGGGAACAATATGAAGGGCCAATGTTGGTGATGGGTAATATAGAGAACAAACGAAACGATGATGGGTCGAGGGTGGGGGGGGGGGGGGGGAAGGGAACGATGTTGTTAGGTGTCAGGTTTGTGAATGGTAAAACTAATTTATGTTAAAATCTTTCCAACTGTTACAGATAGCTCTTTTGGGTTAAAATTATGTAGTTACTTTATAAAAGTTCGATAATGCATTTATTCAAAAAATAAATATATTATAAAACTTAATCATTAAAAAATAGAAAATTTAATATTTTATTTAAAACAAGTTCAGATACTTAACCATTCAAAATGAAATTTTCCATTTCTATTTTGTGACTTTTCCCTATTTATATTTGTATTAGTGTTTGTTTTAAGTAGGTGTTCACTTTTAATTAATAGGTTAAGAAAATTTCTCACTTAATAAGTAAAACTATAATTTAATTAATTAAAAAAAATATAATAATTACATAATTTTAAAGCAGTATATTATATTTATTATGGATACTTATTTTTATAACCTAAAAAATATAAATTATATTAAATTAATATTTTATACTTTTTACATATATACTATATTTTAAATTGATCTAATGTTGTAAATAATAAAATATCAAATTTTGTGTAACATTAACAAATTTGGTGTACAAAAAATTATAGTCACGATCAATTGTTTTGTGTAAACAAAATGGCGTTGGTAGTTGATGGAAAATTATTTGCACACGAACAAAATGTAAAGGCAGGTTCATACGAGAACAGTAAACGAATAAGAGAATAAGAAAACGGTCAAATCACATGTGATATTATACTGAAATCATGTGGAAAATAACATGTGATTCACGCGAATTTGACTGTGACTTGAGGTCGTGGGTCACGTCGTCCACACACTCTTGTATTGACCCTTAGTGTAAAATCATAACTGATTTTGCACGTAATTTGGTCGTTTTTGTGTTCCCTTCTTTGGTTATTGTTCTTGTTTGAACCTCCCATATGTTTATACGAGAACAGTAACCAAATAAGAGAATAAGAAAGCGATCGGATCACATGTGATTTTACATTAAAATCATGTGTAAAACCACATGTAATTCACACGACTTTTGTAGTGAGCCACGACGCTCGCACACCCTTTCGTTGACTGTTAGTATAAAATCACATCTTATTTTACACGTCATTTTGTCGTTTTCAAGTTGTCTTATTTAGTTATTGTTCTCGTTTGAACATCCCTTTATAATGATACCTATCAATCTTTATTTTATACAGTATGTTTTTCATATTTCTATATTATATTATAAATTATTTAACTTATAGTTTTAAAATCTCTTAAAATTCAAGGATAACTTACTTATGTATAAAGTTTTGAATGTTATAAAATTATTTGTTTACCAACTGATAAACACATCTAAATACATAATACATTTGAATCTTAGTAATATGACATAGTACTCATACACAATAAATTTGAATCTTAGTAATATGACATAGTACTCTATAAATTTTCATTTTTCTCTTTTAATAAGGAATGCATTATTTTTTTTATTCTTAATTTGGGGAATTTATTTTATTACCAGCAATCCCAATTGGCTCCACACAAAATCTTCCTTGAATCACGCCGATATGAGGGGACATTTTTTTGCTCACTTGACATAATTTGATTCTTCGTCGCCGTAGTAAATAGGAGATATATCTAATTTGCCCTACTAATCGAATGTTAATGTAGATGGGGATTTGTGTTAAGCATGCCGCCATATACCTTGGTTATATTTCATCTCTTCAACAGGGGGCCCACTATGCCAAAAGCGAGAGAATCCCTTGGATAGATAGAGAGGGAGGACAAAGCTTTTTGTTGAATGGCCTGAAAGAAAACCTTGTTTGGGGGGGGGGGGGGTCTCATAAGAAGCACCGAAGTAATGTCTAAAACCAACGGACTGGACATCTAGGGGTAAAGCACTGTTTCAGAAATTCTGTCTTGGTCCGAGTGGGGATATCATTTCAATCCAAATCAAGGAACTATTCATACCTTGTTGAATTGAACTAAGGACTCTGAATCTTTGATAGTTTTGTCATCATCCAATTGTTTTCGAATATGCCCGTTCTATGATGTAAAATCTCCCAATGTGATAAAAGAACCAATCAAAAAGGACTGATTCGTACTAAATAACGAGCTAATGAATCGATCGAGATTCTAGTTATCTAAATAATGGATCTAAGAGTAAGAATCCCCACCATGATGAGTTTAATACATCCTCTTTAGCATATCTACATCTATGAATTGAAAGGTCCGAATGATCCACAATTTTAAGAATCAATAGGTCTTCAAATCGTTCATTTAAAAAAATTGAAACCCTTCTTATTGGATGAATGGAAAACGACATCTTGTATTATCTGTTGGGTTACAGGCAGTCAATTTTGTCTTTTTACCCCATATTGTAGGGTGGATTAGAATCTCCTATTATGAATATACAAACCAAAACTGTGAGAGCCTAGAAATATACAGGCCTATGGAATCGAGAGCTTATTCCTGGAGAAGAAAATCAATTTATTGCTTAGGAGATCGAAAACGGAACTTGTCTTGTATTTGGACAAACTTACCCTACCCCTTTGCCAACTAAGGTACACGTCAGAGACATTTTTTTATTCTTAATTTACAAAAAAAATACTAAAAGTATGTTATAAAGTTCAAAAAAACCCAACAAACTGTTCCCGACCTATTTTTTGAATGAAAAAACTATTAAACTTTCTTATTTTTAATGATTAAGTCCTTGAACTATTTTTTTGAATGAAAAAAATCATTAAACTTTTTCATTTTGAATGATTAAGTTATTTGACATTTTTTTTCAATAAAATAAACCATTGAAATTTTAGAAATTAATTACTTACATCCCTTTAACAAAAAAAAAAGACAACTACCTATAACTGACTATGAAAGTTTTAAAATAAAAAGAAACCTAAATCAGTTTGATCCTTTCCAAACCCTACACCATTCAAACCCCACGCAAACACCGATATCACTCCCCTCGCCACTCCTCGGGAAAATATCGCCTATCACGTTGTTGGCCCCTGCCATCGATCTCCCTCTATTTGATCTGTTATTTTATCTTTTGATTCTACCTTTTTGATAGATAAAATATAGATAAAAAAGTGGGAGATTAATTGCAGGAGCCAACAACGTGATAGGTGATATAAAGAACCGACAACAATGGGGCGACGGGGAGTGATACTGTTGTTTGTGAGGTGTTTGAATAACGTAGGGTTTTCTAACGGTAAACTGATTTAAGTTTCTTTTTATTTTAAAACTTTCCTAGTTGGTTACAAATAGATTTTTTTAAGGTTAAAAGGATGTAATAACTAATTTCTAAACGTTCAATGGTTTATTTTATTGAAAAAAATGTTTAGAGACTTAATCATTGACAATGGAAAAGTTTAATTGTATTTTCATTCAAAAAAATAGTTTAGGGACTTGATAAAAAATAAGAAAGTTTAATGGTTTTTCGTTCAAAAAATAGTTCATGGACTTAATCATTCAAAATAGAATAGTTCATTGGGTTTCTGAAATTTTCTCTTATAAATTTTTGTGTAACGGTGTGATATGTATATTTTTACGTTTACCTTTCATTTACAATAAAAATGTACATATTACACCGATACACAACTAGTTTTATATAGTTTATTTTTAGTATTTTATGAAATCAAAAATTTCAAGTTTACCTAAATAACAAAAATAAATTAGTAATTTTAACTCCATAATATTTTAATTTCCATTGCCTTCAAATATTACAACATTTTTTATAAAAGTTAATTATTTTCTATTTATCTATACTATATTATAAAATATTTAGGGTAAAGTTTTAAAAATTATTTTATGCATCAAGTACAGTTTATTAATGCATATTACTTAAAATTCATTATTACAAGTTGATTAAACATAAGTAAACCTTATTAAAGCTCCATGTTTGAATTCATATAACTAACTGAAAATAAACATAACAAATACATGATAAACACTACAAAATAGAAAAAAAAACTTATTTTTATTTTTTATTCAAATATATTATCCATTTATTTTTTAATATAGTTGTTGAACCCAAATAAAATACTTCAACATTATCTTTAGAGTGAATTACATAAATGGTCCCTCGTGAATGCCTGGATTTCACTTTTCATCCCTCTAGTTCTGAAAGTACATTGGTGGTCCCCTAACATCGAGTTTTAGAGCCTAAATTCGTCCTTGTCGCTAACGCCGTTAGTCTGGGTTCCGTTAACCCCATCATGTGCCCCTCACGTGAGGGGCATTTTGGTCTTTTCAGAACTGCTTTTAATTTATTTTTGAAAAATAAAATCTATACTAATCTTTTTATTAGAAAAGAAATTAAAAAATCAAAGAAAAATCAATGCCATTAATTAGGTAACCTGGAAAAATTATTCCTTTACCTAATTAATAACCTGCAAAAATTGTCCCTTCAAATGCTCCCCCAACCCCATCGCCTTCATTTCTCCGGCAAACCCACAACCTTTTTGTTTCTCTGGTGAACCCACACTCTCACATTTTCTTCTGCATCGTCTCACTTCTTCTGCAAATCGACCATCGCCTCATCCTTCTTCGGTTGCAGATCCAGATTCAAATCCATAAGTATGGTTTCTTCTACAACTCTAGGTTCATACAAGTTTTTTCGGTTTATTTCTTCTACAACATTGGTGTTAATCGAGAGAGAAAGAGATCCAAATGGACTTGTTTTTTTCGGTTTTAGATGAACATCAAATGGATTCCAACGGGTTTATATTAGGTGGTTCCATATGAGATCAAGATGGGTATGGTTTTCATCGACATGGGGGGGGAGAGGTTTCACCCTCAGTTTCCAAGTCTGGTTCGAAGCAAATCAAGATCCATGTCTGAACATAGCATATCCGTTCGTTATTCAAGATCTGAACATACCCTTCCCTCTTGTGAACACCTTCAAGATCTGAACCACCTAAAAGACGATGACCAGATCCGGATATGAACCCATCTGAAGCAATCGTATTGTTGTTTTCTTCCTTTTCATCAAGATCTGAAGTTGTGTTTTCTCCTTTTGATTTTAGAGATATGATTTAGGGTTTTGAATTTTTTAATTTTAGATTATGATATAAATTTTTGATTTTCTATGTATCACAAATCTAATAGATAGATCTGATCCTTTTTATTAATCTTTTACATGTTTTGGGTTTGAATCTAATATATGTAATTTAAGTTTGGATATTTTTGTAATAAATGTTTGAACTTTCTGGGTTTAGTATTCAATCAAAGAATTTAGGGTTCTTGATGTGTGGAGGAAATAGTTGGGGAAGAAGATGGTAGGTGAAAAGACCAAAATGCCCCTCACGTGAGGGGCACATGATGGGGTTAACGGAGCCCAGACTAACGGCGTTAGCAACAAGGACGAACTTGGGCTCCAAAATTCGATTTTAGGGACCACCAATGTACTTTCAGAACTGGAGGGACGAAAAATGAAATTCAGGCATTCACGAGGGATCATTTATGTAATTCACTCTTATCTTTATAAAAAAAAACTTTAAACTAAACTAGAAAATGATAATTTTACAAATTTTAGTATTAAACCCATATCGATTTATATTTCAAGATAAAATAATAACCAACTGATCTCTAATTCTACCTATTATATATAACTCAAGATTACAAAGTTAATGATACACGAGAATAACTAGTTAAAACTCAATGTTCAAATTCGTATAACTAATAGATAAAAATAATCAAATACATAATAAACACTTTATTTTAAATCTAAAATATCTAAAACTTTAAGCTCAAGGTTTGAATTCATAAAACCAACCGATAAACACATAAATTTGAGATAAAACACCTTTTTTTTATTTTTTTACTAAAATATATTATCTCTTTAATTTTATATATAAAATATCATAAATATAATTATCATTAAAATTAACGATACTTGAATGCTAGCAAATACTCTATCATTGTTTTTTCTTTTTATCAAAAATCATAATTAAACTAAAATATATTACATTTCTATTTTAAATCTAAATTATAATAAAACTTTAAGTATACAAAGTAAACCAGAAAATTAGAATTTTATAATATTTAGTTTGAAACCCATATTGATATATATTTTTAGGTAAATTAATAAGCAACCGATCTCTAACTTTCTCAAAAACCTTAATATAAAATTGAGAAAAACAAATAACATAACAAAGTATGAATCATGATTGAGTATTCGAGTTTTAGATTTTAGCACAACTCTGCATTTTGCAGATATACTTCTAGTTTATTATCTATACTATATTATAATGCATTAAAAACTCTTAAAAACAAGTTTTTATGCATCAAGTGTTGTTTTTGATAAACATTAATTAAAATTGAATATTAGTAAATGATACATGAGTACAACTTTTTAAATCTAAATGTTTGAATTCAACTAACTAATAAATATAATAAAATAAACATCTAATTTTAAATATAAGGAATTTAAATATAAGTAGGATAATTATTGAATACTAACACAATACTTAATTATTTTTTTAATAAAAACCATATATTATTAAATCTAAAATAAATTACATCATTATTAAACATAAATTAAATTAAACAAATTTAATATATATATATATATATATATATATATATATATAAACATTATCGTTTTCTCAAAATCATATAAAACTGTTTTATAAAATCGATAAAAATAAAATATTTAAAAAAAATTAAAATCAAGATGGATCACATTGCATTATGCGAGTACATGACTTCTAGTAAAATATTAACACGTCGGTTATGATCGATCTCTAATTTAGTTTTATTCTAAAATAATTAATAAATAATTGATATATTATTCATTTAATATCCGTACAAAATCTAATTTTTGAAAAGACAATTGAATTCACGGCCATTAGGCAGGATCGTATTTAGAGACCCCAACGTCAAAATAATCATCTCTTGACATCGACCCTTGTGGGTATGGTATGGCCTTATTTTACGAGTTCAGTAATTAGTATGTTGATGTTTTACTTGTTTTCATTAAATTTCAATGTTGATCTTTCAGATTTAATGAAAAGTTTGAAAGTGAGACTTGATTTTTGATAAGTCTATATATCATCCTTATAATTTTTATGTTGTTCTGAAAGAGGTCTCTGGTCGTTAAATCTGTTTATTTTATCCGTTAAAACGAAGGGTATTTCAATCTTTTCCTTACTATCTTTAATTTTCTTTTAGAAAATAGCATAATACTTTATTTTAAAACATAATTTACTCACAACATATCATATCATAATTTACTCACAACATATCATGCGTTTTAAAACATATCTTGCAGATATCAGAAAAAGGCAGTGTGCCATAACTTTAGAGATTTACGTCCATTGGCATGGTGGGGCTCCGTCATTCCATCCATCTCAAGTCTCAGAGGTGCCCTCAAGCACATGACTTAACTTCCGTCCCGTAGTTCAGTCTCAGAGGTACCCCTTCCGGCTCATGTATTGACTATCATCATCGTATGCGGTTTCCCACCGTCCATTATCGGCGTCCCCGTAATGAGCACCACACTTATTGCCACATCACCTCATTCCAAATCGATCATTTAAAACACATATCGTACATAGCATGCATTGCATTCAACATTTAAATTAATGGCAGACTCAAAAACATTTCCCTCATTAAACATCCAAACATCATCAAACACACAAACATATTTTTATATGAAGTGTAACATATTTACCATTCCCAACATATATAATATAACATACTCATGTAATTGTACTTTTACACATCGTCCAACATACTAGCATGCATATCGTATTTAACAAAAACATAGCATGCTAAAAAATAATTGTAATCATATAAAGAACATACTTATATACTAGCGTGTATCTCAGTTAAAAGTCACATGAAACTCACTTCAATTAATGTCGATTTACTCGCTACTTGGTAGCTCCCAATCCTACACGATATTATAACGTTTTCTCTAATTATACACTTTTAACAAACAATCACTAAATTATCAAAGTTCTCAAACGAGTTCCTTAAACTCATAATTTTCTAACTGGGTCAAATGGCTAGAACTCATTCCTCATATCCATTTTACCATCGCTTGCAAATATGCATATATGCATATATATATATATATATATATATATATATATATATATATATTGCGTATGCATATATATATACATACATATATTTGCATAATCAGTAACTCTCCAACCGTTGGTTTTTTTTATTATACCAAACATCCAAGGCCATATTTGTAACGACCGTTATCTCGAAGTAACCTTAAATGAGGTAATTGAGGTCGAAAGGGTGAAATAAGAAAGTATGGGGACAATTTTGTATATTTTAGGCATTAAGAACCTAAAACCCTAATCAAATTGTCATTTCAGACTTGGAAGTGTGTGTTTGTGCGATGCTCAAATTAGAGAGGGTGAGGAGATTTTCTCTTGGGATTTGTGAAGCATTGGAGATTGGCTCTTGAAGGTCTTAAGTAAGCAGTATGGAAATCCATCTCTAAGAGGTAAGCCATCTAATCCTTGTTTTGATTTAGAAAATTTATGGATTCATTAGAGATTCCTTTTTAGTTGAACATTAAAATAGTTAAGTTTATAAAATCAATTTGGGGATTTTGAGTAGTGTTCGGGTGGAAAGTGTGGATTTGATTTTGAAGAAAATACCCTTTTTTCTCTAATCTTTGGTTGAATCGTTATCCAGAAATCTTTTAGAGAAATTAGGGGGTTTTTATTTCATCTGAAAGTTCATGCATGTTTGCTTCGGACCGAGTGTTCATAGCGTTTGTCAGGATCGAATTCTCAACAAGAATTAATTCTCAGAAACAATATCAAAGAAGTTTGCGGAATAACACTTTGATATTCAATGAAAAAAAATAAATCAATACAGAAAATATGAATAACAAACTGTAAACTTGTATTTAATGCTTTGAAATTACAAGATTACTCACTCAACCTCAATATTGATGAACAGGCTCACCAATACGAATTCTACTTCTCTAGAATTAGGA
Source organism: Arctium minus (assembly GCA_954870635.1). Lineage (NCBI taxonomy): Eukaryota > Viridiplantae > Streptophyta > Magnoliopsida > Asterales > Asteraceae > Arctium > Arctium minus. The sequence goes on along the minus strand of OX941092.1, from coordinate 66,901,068 downwards.
TCTATGCCTTGAGGTTGTTTTTCTCTAAAAGAATGAAAACTAAAGTTATCTAACTATTCTAAACAATACAATATATATACTGAATACAAAGATAATTACAATAAATAAAATATCTTCAGTATATCTTCTATGTATATCTCTAAGCTTCCATGTATATCCTTTCATACGAATCTTCATCATATAAGCAGTATTAATCTTCAGCAGCATTAACTTCCTTCTAGCAGCATTAACTACTAAGCAGTACTAACCACTAGCAGTACTAACTAGCTAAGCAGTACTAACTTTGTTCAAGCAGTACTAACTTTGACTAGCAGTATTAACTACTAGCAGTAGTAACACTCAGCAGTATTAACCTTTAAGTCTTCTAGCAGTATTAACTCTGAACCAGCAGCATTAACCATACTTGAGTTTTTCTTCAGTTCCCAACAATCTCCCCCTAACTTGACTTTTAGGAAGAGAAGTCAAGTTCTTCAGATTTTATTCAAGATGCTCCCAAAACTCTATCAATGCCTAAATCCCAGTGTTTGCATCCAATCCCAAACTCTGATTGATGGTTCTTTGAATCAAGTATTTAGCCATTTCTGAATCTGGAACACACCTTAACTTTTTCTTCAGCATGGCATGTAGCTTCAATCTGCTATGATTATACACTCTATCCACTAGGAAGTATTCAGTGTGATTTAAATCCAAAGTCACTGTATATACTCCACTAATTTCATATAGAGTCCAACTGTTTACTGATTTGAAGACATCCTTGATCAAGTGCTTTACTTCTTCAGGTTTGAACATCATACACAGATACTCCATTACCAGTTTTGTAATTGAAATCCCTGGAGTCTTTAGAATATCTGCATACAACTTCATTCCTATCTCAAACATCTCTTCAAGATCTGATCTAGAACATGTTCTGACAATTTTTTGCCCATGTGTTGAACACTTCATAATTTTCATCCTTCCTTTTTAGTCTTATGTATTCCTTTCCATCCACTGTCAATGTATCCCAGTGAATGACTTCAAGAGGCTTAACTCCTACGGGTTCTGCTGAAATTGGTTCAGGCACTTTGTCCATCACTACCATATACAAATTTACATCATCTGTGTTTGCTGGCTCTTTCAGTTTGGATGACTCAGTTGCTCCTTCTTCTTCAGCAGCCTTCTCAGCCTCTTCTTCAGATACTCTAGGCTTCTTGATTGGCTTTCTCCTTGCCATCATCTTGGTTCTCTTTAAAGTCTTTAGACTTTCTCCTAGAGTGGTCTCTTTCTTAGGGGGTGTTTCTTGCTCATCTGGAAATGGCTTTTGACAATCAAAGTCATTACTTTCTTTCATCCTCTTCTCCATCTCCACCCTAGTAGTTTCACTTCCCTGAAGCTTTAACATCTCTGAATCATAGAGTTCTTTGATCTTCTCAAAAGACATTTTGGAGAACATCTCCTTTTTGACTCCTACAGCACCTTTGAGAAATATAATCATTTTGTTTCTCTCTTGGGTACCTAGGAATGTCTTTGAGGGTCTTCTCTTCTTTGCAACTGTTTTCACCACAGATTTCTTCATACTTGCAGCTTTCTTCTGTGCAATTTCAGTTGCCATACTCTGTTGATAAGCTTCATTCAGTTCAGCAGCTAGAGCTTTTGCCATTTCCCTGTCCTTTTCCATCTGAACTCTTTCTTCTTTTTCAATATCCTCCTGCATCTTTTTAGCTAGGGCTTCATCTGATTCAACCAACCTTTGCTTTTTGATTGGTTGATCAGATTCTACCATCTTTGCTTTTCCTTTATCTTTGCTCATTGCCTTCTTACTGTTATCTTTCTTGATCACTTCACCTTGTTCTTTTATGATTACACCTTTGGTCTTTGAAGTGACCTTGGGAGTATCATTCTTGGCTTTTAGTAAGGTTTCTGCAATCTCAAGATCTGTTAACACTTCTTTCACAGTTTCTTCTGCTTTATTAATGTCAGCAGTAGTAACTGTTTCTTCTTGCTGCTCCCCCTGAACATCAACTTTCTCTCCATCAAGCTCCCCCTTTCTTGTGGCTTCTTCCATGTTGATCTCCCCCTTTTTGGGAGCATCATCCTCAGTGGTCCTTCTCCTTAATTGGAATTGCTTTCTCTTCTTCCTTTGTACCAGACTAACCACCATCCTCTTCAGCTTAGCAATCTGTTCTTGTTGTGACAGAATTACTAGCTTCATTTCTTCAATTTCTTTGCCTTGTTTGAGAACATCTTGATTGATGTTCCCCATTGTTTCCATCAAATCATCGTACGTATATCTGTCCTCACCCTCTCCAGAAGTGTTACCCTCCTTTGAAGGATCATTGGATCTTTTATTTGTGGAAGTCTTCTGCCTTGCAGAAGCACTGTCCACCCCTGTGGTTTCTTGGCACCAGGGACCTTCAAATGATTGTTCATTCAAAGTTGCCATGGGGGAGGTCTTATTGATGTTACCACTTTCCTCCTCTGTGCTAGCAGGAGTAGTGGCAGCCTCATCACCCATATGCTCTACCTCCTCCTCAGAGAGCACCTCCATTGGGTTGGGAGACACCCTTGTGGTTTCCCTTTGGATATTCTCTAGGGGAGAATTCTCCCGTAGAGGGCTTAAAGGCTTAGTGGGTAATGGTACAAGAAGGGAAGGAGCCTTCTTTACCTGTTTTCTCTTGTAAGTTTGGGTGATGGGAGAGGTTGGTTTTTCAAGAAGGGACTGGGGAATTGATTTTGAGAGGGAAGGTTGGGCTTGGCTAGCAGTGGGTTGGTCTAATGGGGGCCTTGACCCTGCTGCCATACCTTCATTGGTTTGGGACACCACCATCATTGTAGAGAACAATGGGGTGTCAACTCCTTCAGAGTCCCCAGCAGATCTTCTCATATTTGAGAAAACCTTGCCTTTGGGGGGTTTAGGTACATATACCCCAACAGGTTGAGGTATATCCGTCAATTGATTAGTAATAACTTCTTGAACAAACCTGGGATACATAAAGAAGCTCTTTTTGTTTCCCATGTTTGAGACAAGATCATTGAAAATCATTTTAGAAAAATTATACTTTCTGGCAGTGGCCAAGCACACCAAAGCATAAGCAATAGTGCTGCTGAACTCACTCCATCCAGTAGTCTTTTTAGATATACAATGCATAAGAGTATGGACAAAGAAACGCCATTGGGGTGAGAATTTTGCTTTAGAAAATTTGAAAACACCCAATGGGCCTCCATACCCCATTCTTGTAAGATTTGAAAACAGTTCATCGTTTGGGATAGAAGTTATACCAGAGGCATCGTCTAGACGTAGACTGATGCGAATAACCTCTTCAGTAACTGTTAGTGATTGATCACAGATTCTTGTCTTGATCATTTGCACACCATTTTCCACAACAATGGTTGCATTAGCCCAGAACTGCCTTTGATGCTCAATGTAGATTGTAGGGGATACAATAAGAGCATGAGCAATGTGGCTTGTCTTGAGGAAATCCACAATCTGATGAAATCCTGAAGCTTGCTTTGGCTTTTGTAGCATCGCAATCTCGTTGTGCTCGTCGATGAAAGTCATGGATGCCATTGATCTTAGTGGAAAGCTTGCCTGAAAACTTCGAACTTGAGAGAGAAAAGGTTTTGAGCGCAAGAGAACAGTATGCAAAGAGTCGTTATGAACTTTTAGGCGGGCAAAAGTATTTATAGTATTCAGAATATAAGCAGTATTAACCTAGAGCAGTATTAACTACTAGCAGTATTAACTGCTAGCAGTATTAACTAACTAGCAGTATTAACTGAAAGCAGTATTAACTACTAGCAGTATTAACTGAAAGCAGTATTAACCACTAGCAGTATTAACTGAAAGCAGTATTAACCACTAGCAGTATTAACCACTAGCAGTATTAACTGAAAGCAGTATTAACTACTAGCAGTATTAACTGCTAGCAGTATTAACTAACTAGCAGTATTAACTGAAAGCAGTATTAACTACTAGCAGTATTAACTGACTTACTCTTTTTAAACTTGCTAAACACTGAGTACTGCTATGCATATCCTGTAACAGAAGATTAGTAACTCCAGGAATACTATTCAGATATAAAACCACTTTTTGAGAAGGAGATTATTCAGAGTTTATCATTCCCACACTTGTTACCAAGAAAGTGAATCTACCCACATCAAAAGCTTTAGTGAATAGATCAGCAAACTGATTATCAGTGTGAACTTTGACAACTTGAATAAGTTTCTTTTCATTACAATCTCTTATAAAGTGATACCTGATTTCAATGTGCTTTGTTTTTGAGTGCTTGACTGGATTATTCACAATGCTAATAGCACTGCTGTTGTCAATTAAGATTGGAGTGTGTAGAAAGGTTACCCCATAATCCAACATTTGATTCTGAATCCATAAGACTTGAGAACAGCAACTTGCAGCTGCTATGTACTCTGCCTCTGTTGTAGATGTGGATACTGTGGTTTGTTTCTTGCACTGCCATGAGACTAGTCTAGCACCCAAAAACTGACATCCTCCAGAAGTAGATTTTCTGTCCAAGTTTGCCCCACCTAGATCACTGTCTGAGTATGCTATTAGGTCAAAAGGTGAGTTATGAGGATACCAAAGTCCCAATCTGGGTTGCCCTTTGAGATATCTGAATATCCTCTTAACAGCTTGAAAGTGAGATTGCTTTGGCCTAACTTGAAATCTTGCACATACACAGACTGGAAACATTATATCTGGCCTTGATGCTGTGAGATACATGAGAGAGCCAATCATGGATCTATAATGATGCACATCCATATCCTCCCCCTCAAGATCTGCTGTGATCTGCTTGTGTGTTTCCATAGGTGTGCTGGCAGGTTTTGATTCTGAGAAACCAAACTTGGTTAGAATATCCTGCACATACTTGGATTGACATATGAAAATGCCATCTGACTTCTGTTGAACTTGGAGTCCAAGGAAGAAAGTAAGTTCCCCCATGGAACTCATTTTGAACCTTTGATGCATTAAATCCTCAAACTCCTTGCACATGTTGTTTCTTGTAGATCCAAAGATAATGTCATCAACATAGATTTGGACCAGCAAGATATCCTTCTTCTTTCTTTTGATAAATAGAGTCTTATCAATGACTCCTCTTTCAAAGTCATTTTCCAAGAGATAGGATGACAGAGTGTCATACCATGCTCTTGGAGCTTGATGTAGTCCATAAAGTGCTTTCTTTAATTTGTATACCCTGTCTGGATAGCTTGGGTTTTCAAACCCTGGTGGTTGACATACATATACTTCTTCTTCAATTGATCCATAGAGAAAAGCACTTTTTACATCCATTTGATAGACTTTGAAGTTCATGTAAGAAGCATAGGCTAGGAATAGTCTGATTGCTTCTATCCTAGCCACAGGTGCAAAAACTTCTTCATAATCTATACCCTCTTCTTGAGTATAGCCTTGAGCCACCAGCCTTGCTTTGTTCCTTATGACAATACCTCTTTCATCTCTCTTGTTTCTGAAAATCCACTTTGTGCCAATTGCTCTGTGACCTTTAGGAAGGTCTACTAGATCCCATACATCTTGTAGCTTGAACTGTAACAGTTCCTCTTGCATTGCTTCTATCCAGCTAGATTCTTTCATAGCATCATGTGCCTTTTTAGGCTCAAGCTGTGATAGAAAACAAGAAAGGACTGTATGCTGTTGATCTTGCATTTCTTGAAGCCTGCTTTGATGTCTAGTCATCATAGGAGAAGAGATATCTCCTATTACCAGCTGTGGAGGATGATTCTTTTGAACTCTGGTGTTATGACTAGGTTCTTCATTCAGTCCAGCCTCTAGATTAGAATCATGCAACTCAACTGAAGTGTTTTCAGAAGCCACTTCTGATTCTTTATTTTCTTGAGTCTCCTCATCTCTAGTTTCTTCTTCACTCTGATTTGGTCCAGTAAATGATTCCTTTTCACAGTCTTCACCAGAATTCACTGTGGGTATGGGAAATATCACAGATTTAGATATACTTTCTAAGACTTGTGTGATACCTGATCCTCCACATCCTGTTCCTGTAGAATCATCACTACTGAAACCAAAAGAATTAGTTAGTGAATCAATGTCAAATAGCCACTGAGGTCCAGACCCAACAGGATTTGGTGTGTTCTCATTGCATTTGACATTGTCACTTTCTTCAATTATTCTAGAAGATGAGTTAAAAACTCTGTAGGCCTTACTCTGAGATGAATATCCAACAAGAAATCCATCATCTGCTTTGCTATCAAACTTACCTAAGTGAGATTTGGTATTGAGAATTGTACAAGGACACCCAAAAGGTTTGAGGAAACCAATGAAAGGTTTTCTTTTATTTAAAAGCTCATATGGGGTCTTGTTCTTTTGCTTGACCACTAGAACTCTATTTTGGACATAACAAGCAGTATTAACTGCTTCAGCCCAGAAGGTAATTGGCAATTTTGAATCAGCCAACAGAGATCTAGCAGCCTCTATTAGTGTCCTATTTCTCCTTTCAGCAATACCATTTTGTTGAGGAGTCCTAGGAGCACTATATTGCCTCTCAATACCTTTCTCTTCACAAAAGGTGTTTAGATCATGATTTTTAAACTCAGTTCCATTATCTGATCTAATGACTTTTACTCTTTGATTAGTTTGGTTTTCAATTCTTAGAATAAAGGATTTGATAAGACCACTTGTTTCATCCTTAGTCCTTAGAAAATATACCCAAGTAAATCTGGAGTAATCATCAACAATAACCAAGCAGTAAGATTTCTTGCCTATACTCATAACATTTGTAGGACCAAACAGATCCATATGCAATAACTGGAGACAAGTAGAAACAGAATTTAACTCTTTGGTCTTATGAGAAGTTTTGTGTTGTTTGCCTTTAAGACAAGCAACACAATGATCATCACATGAAAAGACTTTTGAAGGTAACCCTCTTACAAGGTTATTTTTAACAAGATTGTTCATAGTCTTGAAATTCATGTGACACATCCTTCTGTGCCATAGAGAGGATTCATCTACAGAAGCTTTTGAAACAAGACAATTTAGAGATGAATCACTATCAACATTGTCCATATCAAGACAGTAAACATTGTCCTTCCTTGGAGTTCTAAGTAGTATCATGCTTTCATCAACTACCTTGAACCCTGGAGCAAGGATCATACACTCAGTATTTGTAAATAATATACTATGTTGTTTGTCACAAACCTGTGATACACTTAACAGGTTGTACTTTAATTGATCAACATAGTAGACATCCTCAAAAGTCATCTTACCTTTGGTGACATTACCTTTTCCACTTATCTTACCACCAGTAAGATTATCTCCAAATGCAACATGTCCTCCATTGATATGCTTGAAATCCTGAAGGCATGACATGTTGCCTGTCATGTGCCTAGAGCAACCACTATCAACATGCCAAATGCTCTTTCCCTTGAGCTGTTGGTTGCCCTGCACATTAGATAAATCAATTAGTATGATTTAGGAACCCAAGCCAAAGTGGTCTTGGGTACCCCTTTCTCATCAAAATATTTGCATTCTTTCTTGACAAGATTTTTGAACTTCAACTCCTCATTCTTGGAGTACTTTGTTACAATAATAGGCTTGGAACTATGTTTGCTAGAATCAGTATTAGTTTTAGAAGTACTAACTACCTTGGCAGCACTTGCATGCTTAGCAGCACTAACTTTGTTAGAAGTAGTAACTGTGTTAGCAGCAGTAACTGTGTTGGCAGTATTAACTTTTGAAGAGGTATTAACAGTATTAGCAGCATTAATATTTTCAGCAGTACTAACACTGTTAGCAGTAGTAACTGTGTTAGCAGTACTAATATTGTTAGCAGTACTAATACTGTTAGTACTTCTAGGCACCCATATTTTGATACTTTCTTTTAAAATCTTTTTCTTTAAAGTGCCTTTACTTTCAACATATTTCTTTATCACATGTTTCTTTCCAGCCTTCCTATAACCCACAGATTTTTGCACAAATCTTTGAAAGTTCATCTGTTGGTTAATAGGGTTAAAGTAACAATACTTAGCCAAATGATTCAACTTGCCACATATAAAACAAGGTTTTGGTCTATTGATTTTATTCAGATCAACTCCTTGTTTCTGAGCCCATTGATTATTCCAGTTTCTTTGATTTCCTCTTTTTAAACCAGAATTTAGGCTCTTGGCTTTATTGCAATCACATTGTTTGCAAGGAATAGGGTTCACAACAGTGGTCTGCTTATAGTGAACCTTCTTGTTCTTTCCCTCAGTCTTTTCTATCTCTTTGGACTTGATCCAGTGCTTTCCACATCCCTCATTGGTGATAATGTGATTTTCTTTAGGAATCTCACCACTCACAGTATTGTCCTTATCCTTGACAACTTCTTTCTCAGTTTTATCCTTAACAACCACTTCATCTAAGGGATCTATTTCAGTGGCTCCCTTAGGTAGATCCTTCCTATCCTTTGTTTCTAACAACTCTGAACTAGGAGGGATGTAGTTGTTGTTATAGGGTGGTGGTGTGGTATTGTACCCTATACCTCTTCTCAGTTTATCATGAATCTGAGTTTGTAACAAAGAATCCATTGCTTTGGAAGCATTAGAAAACTTTTCTACATCAAGTTTGACTTTAGCTAGCTCTCCTCTTAGCTTTTCACTTTCTTCTTTAGATCTGGTCAGTTGAAGCTCTAAGTCATTCTTCTCCCATTTCCAGTAATTTGTGTCATAAGAGTGTTGAAGCTCATTAGCTTGAAAACCCTTAATCTGTTCTTCAAATCTCTCAACAATCCTCACATAATCTTTTATGTCTTTTTCCAATCTCTTAAGGTCATCACTCATGTTCTGGTTGTGATCCCTATACCTTTTAACAGTGTTAATGCAATTTTGAGAGCAAAGATTGGAAGTTACCTCTGTAGGGAGACCAGACACCTCTGCCATTAGAGCTTGATTCTGAATAGCCTCTTCAGCTTGATCACTCCAATCAAACCCCATACCTTGTTGAGAGACAAGGGCTTGTGCAGAGTTTCTGTTGAAGCTTCCAGATTGAGCTTATTGGTGGTTGTTATTCTGAGACATTCCACTTCTGCATTCTCTAGCAAAGTGTCCCTTTTGATGGCATTTGTAACATTCCACCTTGGACTTGTCAAATCCTGCTCCATCTTCTCTTCTTTGGGAGAAGTTGTTCCTCCCAGTTCTTTTGATGAACTTTTTAACTCTCATGGAGAGCATGGCCATCTGCCATTTAATATCCATCTCTTCAAGATCATCTGGATTGAGTTGTTCCAAGTCATCATTAATGAGAGAAGAGTTTCCATGACTTGCCAGAAATGCCTCAAACACAGTTTCAGTGCCTTTCTCTTGGTTTGTTCCATTGGCAGTACTAACTGATTCAAGGTTGGAAGTAGAATCAGTTGATGCTGAAAGGAGTGCAGCATTGTGAACATACCCAGAAGGCCTCTTTTTAGCCTCTACCTCAGATTCAAAAACTCTTAGATCATTATAAAGATCATCAAGTTCCTTTTCTTCCAGTTGATCATTCTGTCTGAAAGACACAGTATACATGGTCCATTCATCACTCAAGGACCTTAGAAACTTTCTGTTCAGATCATCTTGATCAATTTGTACTCCCACTGTAGCTAGTTCACCAATAAGTTTGTTGAACCTGTCAAAAGTTTGAGTCATGGACTCATTCTTGGTTGACATAAAGTTCTCATATTGTTGCTTCAGAATGGCTTTCTGATTTCTCTTGGTACTTTTGGTACCAGAGAATCTCTTCTCCAGAGCATTCCAGAGCATCTCTACATCAGTGCAGTTACAGAACTGATGTTGATATTCATTGGGAATAGCCAAGAGCAAGGTGCTCAAGGCTTTCATCTCTGTCTGTCTGATCTTTCTTTCTGCATCAGTTTTTGGTGGAGTTCTCTTTCCATCTGCACCAATCTTTCCTGCTTCAGAAGGACCATTCTCTATGATGTCCCACATAGAATAGTCAGTGAGGAGTATGTACTGCTTGATTCTGATTTTCCACATATCGAATTCATTGGGTCTAAGCATTGGAACCTTTGAGACCAAAGTACTGCTTGATTCTGCAAGATTTTCCATGATGAATAGTTGTTTCTGAGAAATCAGGCTCTGATACCACTTGTCAGGATCGAATTCTCAACAAGAATTAATTCTCAGAAACAATATCAAAGAAGTTTGCGGAATAACACTTTGATATTCAATGAAAAAAAATAAATCAATACAGAAAATATGAATAACAAACTGTAAACTTGTATTTAATGCTTTGAAATTACAAGATTACTCACTCAACCTCAATATTGATGAACAGGCTCACCAATACGAATTCTACTTCTCTAGAATTAGGATCTATGCCTTGAGGTTGTTTTTCTCTAAAAGAATGAAAACTAAAGTTATCTAACTATTCTAAACAATACAATATATATACTGAATACAAAGATAATTACAATAAATAAAATATCTTCAGTATATCTTCTATGTATATCTCTAAGCTTCCATGTATATCCTTTCATACGAATCTTCATCATATAAGCAGTATTAATCTTCAGCAGCATTAACTTCCTTCTAGCAGCATTAACTACTAAGCAGTACTAACCACTAGCAGTACTAACCACTAGCAGTACTAACTAGCTAAGCAGTACTAACTTTGTTCAAGCAGTACTAACTTTGACTAGCAGTATTAACTACTAGCAGTAGTAACACTCAGCAGTATTAACCTTTAAGTCTTCTAGCAGTATTAACTCTGAACCAGCAGCATTAACCATACTTGAGTTTTTCTTCAGTTCCCAACAGCGTTAGAGGGGAAAAACTCAATCGAGTGAGGAGTGGAGTTCGACGATCGATGGGGTCGAGTTTCCATCTCGATCGTCGCCTTGCCAAGGGGGGGGGGGAATCGTGTCGAGAGAATCGAATCGACCCTCACCCAGACTCTCACATGCGGTCTCCCCATTGGAGCCGGACGTGGTTCCCAGATCGAGCGACCCCGTGCCAGACTCGGTCTTGGCCTTGAGTCAGGTATGGCGTGAACCAAGTGTGGAAGACCTGGGTTTTAGCATGAGCCGGAGATGGAATGCCACCCGAGGTTTGCATCATGCCGAGACCCGCATCAAGCCGAGGACCACACAAAACCGTGAGCGTCCAAGACCGGGTACCCCAAGCGTTGGTCGACAGATAGGCATGTCGTCACCAAGTGGGTCGAGGCGCAATAAGATGTGGTCTTAGGTTTCTTTTAGCTTAAGGCGGGTGGGTAGAAACCCATAAATTGTTACCAAAGGGGTAACTTATGAGACTTCTAGTCGGGATCAATTTTCGTGTTTAACCTTGGACTTTTAATAAATTTATGTAGGAGCTTGATTCTTTTGGAATTAGCTTGTGGTGCGAAAGTTTCAACTTACCAGGTGAGTTCCCTTATTTAAAGGCTTTTAACTGAAAATGGTGCCTGAGCATAGACTTTATTCCTTCCTTTCATATAAATATACTACGTTGGGGTTTTGAATTATTAAATATCTTCAATCGCATGAGTTTGCGTTTACGTATTATAAATGTGATGAATTTACGATATAAATGGGTTGCATGCCATGGTTTACCTTAAACCATCGGGGATGGTTAAACCGTATTCTTGGAAATTATTTCCAATGCATACGGGAGACGACATCTACTAGGAGGCCGGATGGGGATCTACTGGGGGCCCCGAGTGCGTTGCGAAAGATTATGGATATCGATTCCGGACGTCAAATTTATTTGTAAGAGTGTTACAAATGGTTTTTGTTCTTATAATATTGTATCATAATTTGTAGTATGTCATTCGGGACGAGGTTGGGAATTCACTAGACCTCCGGTCTAACCCTCGCTTTCTTTTTTATTAAAACCCATTTTCAGGTAAAGGGACTGTCGGTGGTTCCTATAAAGGGAAAGAGAAGTACTGAGAGATAGGAGTTGAATGAAGATGCCTTAGTCGCGGTGTAGTCACTTATTTAGACTCTCGGTTGTGATAGAGATATTCTCTTCGAATAATATTGATTTTCCTTTCCGTTGTTCGTGTATTGGGACCCGTTTTGGGAGTTAAATTTTATTCTATGTTATTTTGGTTTTAGGGTGTTACAAATTGATATCAGAGCCATAGTTTAAGGGATTTAGGTAACCGTATGTCCCTAAACATAAACTATAGGACGAGGGACACAACCGAGAAATGGGACGTTCTAGGGGTTACTGTTGTAGGAATGTGCGTAATGAGAGTTGGGGACTAACATGTAAGGTAAATTTGGAATTACATCTAGCCAATGTAATTTCAAATTTACAGGTGTATGAACATGCCTAGTCACCTTATTGCAGTTGGGTCAGTTTAATTAAAGTTTGTGTATGTGTTGTTTCAGCAGTCGTTATGGCAGAACGAGTATTGCGAAGTAGGTCCGTGCTGGTGGAGGAGGAAATGTCGGTGAATGAATTCCTTGTTGAGGAGCTGGTGGGTCCCGCTGGGCAGTTGGTAGCCCGAGGAAGGGGTCGTGGTCGTGGACAGGGTAGGGGAAGGACCACCCGAAAGGCCACTACTCAAGTTGAGGGGACCAACACTGGAAATGGAGGTAAGGCCAAGGCTCTAGTCACTCGCAGGACGAGAAGTGTTGAAATTCCTGTAGAGAGGGAAACCTCTCATCAAGAAAGCTCGACAACCGTGAGAGGGCGGGGAACCTCTAGGGCTCGTGGTCGGGGCCGAGCTTAAGCCTTTGTGACTCATGAAACCTTTGCCACTGAAATGGGGAAACTTCAAGAGACACTTCAAGCCTTACTGGAACAGCGGGAGAAAGCGACATCGAGAAGCAGACATATGAGCGAGAGCAAGGAGGATACGAAATTGTCTAGTCTACCTGTGACGGAGGTGGGAGCCCATTCTCCGTCAGTGACCTTAGTGGCAAATGAGACGGTTGCAAAGGTGTGTAGCTATAAGGAATTTGCCGCATGCAAACCTCCTACTTATAAAGGAGAGTGTGACCCAGTCCTAGTGATGAAATGGATTAAGGAGATGGAGTTGGTGTTTGATACCAACAAATGTGCTGAAGGAGATAAGGTGATCTACACTCTATCCATGCTGCGATCTGAAGTCGTTCTATGGTGGGATGCGGAAACAGGCGGACAAGGATTGTCGGCAGCTTAGGGTATGTCATGGGAAGCCTTCGTGAGAAAGTTTAAGGAGCAATTCGTCTTCTAGCGGCAGTCAAGAAGTTGTAAGAAGAATTTATGAATCCGGAGCAAAGAGAATTGACAGTGAGAGAGTACACTTCAAAATTTATGGAGAAGTCTCGATTCGCCGGGGTATACCTACCTAATGAAGAAAGTCGAGTTGAACGTTATATCTTCGTGTTGAAGAGCAGTCTGCAAGAGCTACTTTCGGCGAAGGATCTCGCCACATTCCAAGCGGCTGTCAATGCGGCCGAGATGACGGAGATGGAAAAGAACCGTCAAGTGACGGAGAGGGTCGGGGACAAGAGGAAGTGGGATGGACCGGGATTCGATGCAAGGAAAGGGAAGACGTTCCTACCTGAGCAACGAGCGACATGTGGAGGAGGGGATAAGCCTTGTGGGAAGTGTCGATGGGTCCATCGAGGATAATGTGGGTCGAAGACGAGATCATGTTTCCAGTGTGGAATGCCGGGACATATGTCTCAAGATTTCCCAAGTAAAAGAACTTCTTATCAGTGTGGGTCACCTGACCATTTGCGGTCTGACTGTCCACAAGTGAAAAGTGGTGGACTGGCCCAGGTTGGGGTTCGCGGTGGTGGACGTAGAGAGGAGAATAAATGGGAGTCGGGTCGTCTGAAAGGTATAGCCTTTCATATGACAGCGGTGGAGGCAGATGAGGTCCCTGATGTGGTTACAGGTACGTTTTTGGTGAACTCTTTATGTGCAAGAGTGTTGTTTGACTCGGGGGCGAGTTGTTCCTTTATATCCCCTAATTTTGCAACATGTCTATGCATTAAACCTAAGCGTTTAGATCGGGTGTTAAAAGTAGAAACCGCCGATGCTAATCAGGTACTTATTAAAGAAGTATTTGAGGGTTGTATCATAGACATTGAAGCTCTAGTTTGATGCCGATGCTAATCAGGTACTTATTAAACCGCCGATGCTAATCAGGTGTCGGTGTTGTTGTACCCAATGGCAATGAGAGAGTTCGATGTTGTGCTTGGGATGGATTGGCTAGTTAGGAATGATGCTAGTATCGTGTGTAATAAGAAATTGATCCGTGTGATGCTTCCTGGAAAGGGGATGGTAGTAATTTATGGAAATAGGCATGATAGGAGCTCTAGTTTGATTTCCATAATCAATGTGAGTAAATGTCTGAGAAAGGGGTGGTGGGGATTTTTGGCGTATGTGGTAGATGCTAAAAAGAATAAGTGCAGGGTGGATGACGTGGGAATAGTGAGCGAGTACCCATAGGTATTTCCGGAGGATTTGACGAATCTACCTCCAGATCGTCTAGTCGAATTCCGGATTGACCTGGTGCTTGGAGCCGCGCCAATAGCGCATGCGCCATGTAGATTGGCACCCGCGGAGATGAAAGATATGATGTCACAATTGTAAGAATTTCTAGATAAGGGGTTTATAAGGACTAGCACCTCTCCGTGGGGAGTACCGATCCTCTTTGTGAAAAAGAAGGACAAAACTATGCGAATGTGCATTGATTACCGAGAGTTAAACAAGTTGACGATTAAGAATAAATATCCAATCCCAAGGATAGACGATTTATTCGATCAGCTTCAAGGAGCGAGTTTCTTCCCCAAGATCGACTTGAGGTCGACCTACAATCAGCTCAAGGTGAAGGAGAAAGATATACCGAAACGGCTTTCCGTACAAGATACGGACACTTCGAATTCCTTGTGATGCCGTTCGATTTGGCCAACGCCCCAGCAACTTTCATGGACATGATGAATAGAGTGTGTCAACCCTACTTGGACAAGTTCGTAATTGTGTTCATCGACGACATCTTGGTGTACTCGAAGACCGAGAGGGAGCACGAGAACCATCTGCGGACAGTTTAGAGTTGCTAAACAGATAAAGGATTTACACGAAATTCTCGAAATGCGAGTTCTGGTTGCGGGAAGTGCAGTTCCTTGGGCATGTCGTGTCCCAAGATGGAATCAAGGTGGATCCGAGATTGGGAAGCACTGAAGAACCCATCGGAAGTCCGAAGCTTTCTGGGGTTGGCCGGGTATTACCGAAAGTTTATCAAAGACTGTTTTCGTGTCGCAACGCCTTTAACCTCGCTGACCAGGAAGAGTGTTAAGTTTGCTTAGGCGAAAGCTCAGAGAGAGGCATTTCAGAAACTGAAGGACATGTTGAGCAGCGCTCCAATCCTAGCTCTGCTGGATGGCACAGAAGATTTCTTAGTGTATAGCGATGCGTCGAGACTGGGTTTAGGGTGCATTCTAATGCAACGTGGGAAGGTGATTGCTTACGCATTTCATCATTTGAAGGATCACGAATCGCGATACCCTACTCACGACTTGGAGTTAGCCGCTGTTGTCTTTGCGTTAAAGATCTGGAGACATTATCTTTATGGAACGCAATGTTAGATCTTCACGGATCACAAAAGCCTCTGTCAACTCTTTGATCATAAGGAACTGAATATGCGACAACGAATATGGATGGAGTTGTTCACCGATTACGACTGTAAGATCGAGTATCACCCCGGGAAAGCCAACGTCGTAGCTGACGCTTTGAGTCGGAAGGAAAGAGATGAGAATTTGAAGGTGGTAGCTATGAGATCTGAGATAACCCCAACTCTATTGGAGGAGATAAAGAAGTTCCAAGTGGAAGCTTTGGCGTCTGAAAATCTTAAAAGCGAGTGGGTAATCGGCCTTGTGGATTTCCTAGTAGAGGGCAGTCGGGGACTAAGGTGTTTTATCTGGAGAACCTGGGTTCCTAAGATTAGGGAAATGAGGAAAGTTATTCTAGAATAAGCGCACAAGTCGAAGTACTCGATCCACACGGGAACTAACAAGATGTATGGATATTTGTAGCGAGACTTCTGGTGGCCGGGATTGAAGAAAGACATAGCTTATTTTGTGGAAAGATGTCTTAATTGTTTACATGTAAAGGTGGAACACCAACGTCCGTATGGAAAACTGTAACCGTTAGACATTCTGGTCTGGAAGTGGGAACAAATTACAATGGATTTCGTGACTAAGTTATCCAGAACCCCGAAGGGTTATGACGCAATTTGGGTCATCGTGGATCGACTTACTAAATCGGCGCATTTCCTACCCATCAAAGAGACTTACTCTATGGAAAGACTGGCGAAGTTGTACATCGACGATATTGTCGTTTGCCATGGAGTATCGTTGTCAATTGTGTCCGATCGTGATAGTTGATTCACGTCAACGTTTTGGAAGAGTTTCCAAAGGGAAATGGGATCGTAAATCAAGATGAGTACTGCCTACCTTCTGCAAACCGATGGGCAGAGTGGGCGTACTATCCATACCCTGGAAGATATGCTAGAGCGTGTGCTCTGGATTTCCATGGTTCGTGGGAAGGTCATCTACCGTTGATTGAATTCGCCTACAATAACAGCTATAATGCGAGCATCAAAGCTTCTCCGTATGAGATGCTTTATGGTAGAAAATGTTGCACACCTTTGTGTTGGAATGAGGTCAGAGAGAAGCAGTTGGTTGGGACAGAGTTAGTGCAGTTAACGGAAGATAAGATTGTCCAGGTGCGTGAAAGGCTGTAGGTGGCTCATGACAGACAAAAGAGTTATGCGGACAAGCGTCGAAAGGATATAGAATTTCAGGTGGGTGATAGAGTGATGTTGAAAATATCCCCTTGGAAGGGAGTAGTTCATTTTGGAAAGAAGGGGATGCTAAGCCTACGCTATATTGGACCCTTTGAAATTATTGAACGAGTTGGGGAGGTGGCTTACAAGTTAGAACTACCCGAGGAGTTGAGGGGAATCCACAACACGTTCTATGTCTCCCATTTGAGGAAGTGTCTAGCGGAAGTTGATATGGCAGTGCCTTTACAGGACGTTCGAGTGGACAATAAGTTAAATTTCGTCGAAGAACCAGAGGCAATTGTGGAGTTGTTGATCCATACTCTCTCAGTGATTTGATAATGATCCTTTTCTATACTTAATGAAAATTACGTTTAACATTATGTATTAGTGTTTCATCATCAGCTATCATACTGAGTTTGTTCAGTTATCACTGATGATCTTTCTTGTAAACATTCGTATGTATAAGTGTTTCACTATCAGCGATCAAATACTGAGTATGTTCAGTATCGTTGATGATTTCTCATGTAAACAGTTTGACGTAATCCCTGATATAACACCCTCAAATTGGTTAGAGCGACTAATTTAAAATTTCCAAGAATACCTTAAAGGAATATAAATTCTCTTACTACAAGACCAATATTGAAATACATTTCTAGGTTAATCCATCATCGAATAATTTAAGTCTTACACAAAGACTAATTAAAGTCAGGTGTCACTAACAAAACCACTAACTGTCGCTATCTCCAATATAAATGCGGAATTCTTCAATAAGCTAAACACCTTCTTGAGCACACAACTAGAACCCACCTCTTCACAGAGACGTTAGATCTAATCCCGAAATGGAACCTGATGCACATGCCGACAAATAAAAAGATTAGGCTAACGCCTAGTGAGTTCAAGAGTTTTTTTAACAAGAATATAAGAATCGTTAAATGTAAGTAATGCAACTTAAATCATGATCCTTTAAAATAAATGGATTTAAATATGAAAAAGACCCGTTTTCCAATAATACACATTTTATAAGTGGATGTCTCAACGCAAAAGCTTTCTTTCATGAGGTAAGGCACCCAACACTTATTCAAAACGTGAAAAATGGTAAATACTCAAATATTGGAATTTGAATAAAACTTTATAAAACAGACGACCAAAATATGAGTAAACTCAAGTCTCCAAAATTAGAGTATATGGAGGAAAACCCAACTCAACACGTCACCGAAAACAAGGATAAAACTAAATACCCCAAAACAACACCTCTCGGTGATGGGGGTGACCCGAATTTAAAGGCTAGTGGCGGAACACAAAAGTAGGCCACATTCCAAGTTACTGAGCTCACCATACTAGGATCAAGGCCACGAACACGCCGACTCGTACTAAGATGTGGGGGAGGGCACCCAATGATTTCTAGTCATGCTCATTCGCTAGGAATACATTTACGATCCATGGCTAGTAACCGGTCCCACATAACCGTACCAAGTTTCCCCCAAGGACCCAATGTCTCAACTAGCCACAAATAGGAAGTGACTATCCCATAAAAACAGGCTCAGAAATTAACTCGTGGATGCAGGTCCGGTTATTGGACTCCAAGAGCCCTCACCGACAAGTCCTCGAATATGCCAAGACTAATTCTGACACCAACATATAAATAATAGCCCATTTTCTTTTTAAATAATAAAGACCGACTCATATGCCTATGGATCCACTGCATTACAGTCTAAAACATTACATGACTCCAATCGAATGACTAACGCACTCAAAACATGTAATTCTCAAATGATGCGCCTTAACCGCCATCATACTCAAATCTCCACAACGGGCTATTAAACCGGACAAATGTCCTCAAGACTCATTTAAGTCAAAATCGAGCCAAAAGCTCAACGATTTACTTAAATCTCCAATGAAAGCCAATATAAACATTAAAACACGTTTGACCAACGGATACGCCAACACAACGACCAAAAGTAAGATTAACTCAAAAATAGTCATTGGTTGAAACAAAGCTTTTTCCCAAATGACTCATTCCCTTATTTTTCGAAAATGACTCATAACACAAATGATATGCATTTTCCAAACGGTTTATGAAATTAGTTGCATCAAAAGGACAATTACTTAAAATGACTTCCAATTAAGGATTAAATCATCAAATAAACATATTAAAATGATTTGTGAAGGTTCAGACTCAGAATTGAAGAAATAATGGGTTTTTTGGATCGATTGAAGTGTTTTTGGGTCTAACCTTGAAGAACTCGCATAGATCACTCAAGAACTCGCAAGATCTAAAGAGTTCGTATAGAGGATTTCGCATAAAGTTGATTTGTGAAAAAGTCAAGTACATAATTCGCATAAGAGTGATATGCGAATTGCACAAAATTCATATATAGTTTCATACGAATTGTTCAAAATTCGCATAAACCCTTGTACGAAAAGTTGAGTGAAATTTGTCTAAGGACAGAATTCGCATAGTGCTAGATACGAGAAGTGAAGAATTCACATATGCCTACATGCGAAAAGTTTGAATTCGCATAAGCCTACGTGCGAAAAAGTGAGGGCTTCGCATCAAGAGTCGTACAAATTTCTTCAGAATTTGCATGGAAGATTGGGAATTTTTTCTAAGTAGAGATTTCACATCTCTTAGTTGTGCGAAAAGTACATGCGAAAAGTTGGGCTAAGTCAAGAATTCGTATATAGAAACATATGAATTCCTCAGAATTCGCATAGTGTAGTGTGCGAATTTCTTAGAATTCGCATATCATTACGTGCGAATTCTCCATGTTGCGCGAATTATTACCTCTGTTGTGTGCGAATTTCTTTAGATATGTGAATTCTTTTTGCGAATTACTTTAAGTTGTGCGAATTGTGGTGTTGTGTGAATTGTTGAAGCTACAGTGGTGTGAGAATTCTTGCCTTAGAAAACTTTTGGAGTTTTATTTCTGAAATTTTTTCTAAGATTTTCTGCTTGTTGATTATTTCTTTCGAACTAACGATCTTTTGTGCAAGTTTTATCAAGGTTGATATTAAGATGTCATCAAAAGAAGATATTGCTAAACTAAAGGCCAAGATTGTCTCTCTTGAAGAAAAGATTGTACAAATCAGAGAAAATTATGGCAGAGCTCTTGCTGGAAAGGCAAATCAACTTGATTACTATAAAAAGTAGAAAATGACAGAGTTGCCTCTTTCAATAGACTTAGAGAATGGTTTCACCTACATATTGAATATTTGAAAATGGCAACCAGATCTGGTGAATATTCCAAATTCTTTGCTTAATATAATCATAATATAAAAGAGCTTCAGAATGGAATTATTGAAGTTTTGAAAGGTGACAGACTTCAGAATTTAGAAGAACAGAATTTTGAGTTAATGAAGAAGATTTCAGAGATGGAGAAAGATATAAATTGCAAGAATAATGAGGAAACAAAAAAGAGTTTAGAAAGTGCTAATACAGAGCTGAAAAAGAAGATTTCAGATTTGGATCAACACATGGCTAAAGAAAGAGTAAATTTTGAAAAGGAAAAGATGGGGTTTGAAAAACAAAAGACAATATTTACTCATAAATTCTCTGAGATTTCAAGAAAAACTTTTGAAGAGAAGAAAGCTATTGAACTGAAGTGTGCCAAACTTTCTTAACAAGTGTCATATTTTGAGAAAGTGATCATTATGTAAAGGGAAAAGTTTGCAAAGGAGAAGAAGATAATTGAACAGAAAAATGTTGGATTTTCAATGATTTATCTGATCAAAGAAAGAATGTTGAGAAGGATTTTGAAGAAGAAAGAAATATTTTTGAATCAGAGATTAAGAAGCTTACAAAGTTATTATTTGAACTATCAATAAAGGCAATGAATGAGCAAAATACGAAGTATGAATTTCAGAAAAAGATTGACCTGCTCGTCAAGGAAAAGAACAGATTATCTTCCAAGATAATAGAACTTCAAGATATTGTCTATAAGATGGTTTTGGCTAGGCAGAAGACTCCAGATTCAATTATTCAAACACCTAGAGATGAAACAACGTCAAGTTCACATCATAAAACTGTTTCTACAAAAAGGTCAGTTAATTCAAAAGATCAGATTCGTACTACTAACCTTTTCTATGATCGGAATGTGGATGATTCATGTACATACAGAAGAAGAAGAAGAAAAGGAAATGAGAAGTTAGTATGGAGAATAAAAGTAGATTCTGATGAGAGGAATGATCAGAAATCATTTTTGCATACACTCAATGCTAAAAAGAACATTGTGCATAAAGGTAAACCTGATCTTGTTTATTCGATAGATCAATTAATCAGGTTATCTAAAAAGAAGAATTATTGTTTTTATTGTCGTATAAATGATTTTGTTCATAAAGCATCTGATCATTATTGGTTTGGTTTTTATTATATTACTCCTAACAGAACTGCAACTAACAAACATGGACCCAAATACCATTGGATACCAAAGCCAAAAGATCCATCTGTGTTGCAGGCACCTCAAGTCTAGGGGGAGTAAAGGAACCATGGCTCTTGGATAACACAGTTCAAGACCCGTTCTTCAATGTTGAGAAGTTTGACTTCTAGACAAAGCATTCTAGGACTCGTACCTCAAAGATCAAGTTTGACTTCTAAACACAACAGTTTAGGACTCATACTTCAACGATCAAAAGAAAGTGTACTCCGATGCATCAAAAGAGATGATCAACCTTCAAGGGGGAGTATACATATTATCTCTACTGAAAATATTGCGAATGCATATTTTCAGGGGGAGTTATTGACTTCTGATTACATCTGATCAGAACTCGTTCTTATAAGTTTTACTGCTTTTATGTCTTTACTTTTCAATAAAGTTTGTGAATAAGACTTTGTACTTTGACGACTGTTTGACTGAATGCAGATTTTGAGGGGGAGCTTACATCATCATATCAATCATGACTTTGGAGCTTACTTCATGAGATTCAAGTTGAGCGTAAGGATTATTCTAATCTTAATCTCATACATATTTGAGAGATAGACGACTTTCATATATGAAAACATGTTCTTAAACGTTCAAACCAGTTATCGATTCTTAAACAGGTTTCATGAATACAAAAGTGTGATTTTTAAATGTTTTCGTTATTTTGTACTTTCATGTTTAACAAACTGTGTGTTTCCAAAGATATATACTTGTGTATTATCTTTTCCATATACTGTCAAGTATTCACACACACCGGTTTAGTATTTATTGACTATTTTCTTACCATGTCTCAAAATTGAACATAATTTTCGATGGTAAGACACCCCGTTTGATATTCATAGTTTGATAAGCGTTATTTCATTCAAAACGTTTCTTTCAAGAATGTCTATAATTGTTCTTATAGACAACATCCAATTTTTCATGACCTAAGCCTTTAACGATAAATCATTCATATTTGATCTTTTCATACATAGTCAGATTCTCAAACAAGTCTTTTATACTCATTTCATTCTTCCAAATATACTTGTTATGAGAAAATCTTCCAAGATTTAAATGCTCAAATCTTCATGATTATCTTCATGAGCATACAAATATCTGACATGTATTTCATACTATGCTTTAACTGAAAAGTTAAGCCAATTGAGCAACGTTTTGCTTATAGGACTATATACATGGGAATTATGTGAGCTTAATTGAACTTCTATGGATTCACGTTAACCAGTGTTTCCTACCCAATAAGTTAATCCTTGAGTGATCGAGAGGAGAGGGGTCAATATCTGAGTGTGGGTGTGTGCTGAGATAAAATGAAAAAAGAGTTTGGTTAGAAGTGAGCTAAATTGATAAAAAGTAAGAGGGTGAGAGGTCAGAGTAAAAAAATATCAAACTCTGCACCAACTTTTTCTGAGTCAGGCAACCACATTACTGTCGTTTCATAATTCTTTCGTGAACTTCGTTGAAACAGGCAACTAGCCCATGCCAACTCTTGACTTAACCTCACCAGCTACTCATTTCTTTCTCAACAAATAGATGTTTCAATTTTTATTGGGGACGCAACACATAATCTATCTTGTCTTCATTTGGAAGATGTGGATATTGAAAAGAAGGAAAGTTTTCCCACCTTCGCACTTCGATCATGCACAATTGAGTCTGTGTATTACTGTTGTTGTCTCAATGGTTTACACATGTTGAGCCTTATAAACATTCATATTTTAATTATTTCATACACAAGCACATTCACATAGAAAATTCGTTTTTCTGTCAGAACGTTCATGGTTTAACCTTGTGTTATTCGATGGTTGAATGGAAGGCCTGGGAGTGAACATCAATAAAACTTCTTGTACAGTACATTCGTTGTACTAAGTGACTTCGTGTTACTTACAGGCATATTAACTGATTCATTTGTTAATTCAGGGTTACACTCATATTTATCTGAATTTGAAAAGATTCGGATGAATACTTTATGAATTGACGGATGATCAGAGGCTCATATAGAAAGATCATGGTCAGAAACTGATGACATTTCTTGAAGAAGTTTTGATGATTTCTATGCTCTACATCATCAAAAAGGGGGAGACATGATCAAGAAATGTTTGAATCTGAGGAAGTTACATGTTTGGATTTGGGGAGATTGTAGAAGATTTGAAAGAAAAAGTTCAAAGATTCGGAAAGTTTGTTGAAGATTTGCTGAAATTTTCTTTGAAGATGAATTACTGAAGCAAAGTGAGCTAAATCTGAAGATAATTTCTTTTCTGAAGTCTGGAAGAGGTTTTATTACCTTGGAGGAGATTGTTAAAGATTCTTGTAAAAGATTTTCACAGACTTTGGAGGAGATTATAGAAGGAACTTAAAGAGAGAGAATGTTCTTGAAAAAGGGAGAATGTGCTTTAAAGATGAAATTCATTTGAAGAGAAGTACAAGTTTATCCAAAAGAGGGAGATTGTTCTTTGATGCTGAAATTTGTTTTTGCTTATCCAAAGGGGGAGATAATTTGCTTCTGATTCCAAAAGGGGAGCTTCAATGCATATCTTGTTGAAGATGATCTTCAATCCAAAGGGGGAGATTGTTAGTGCACAAATATGTTGGATCCAAGATCATGGGATCAAAGTCAAAGCTCAAGTCAAACCTTCAAGCAAAAGTCAAAGTCCTTTGTAATAAGTCATGGTCAAAGTCAACTTGTTTTTAGTTTTTGTCTTTGTATTGTATTGTAGTATAAATAGTTTTTCTTTCTTGTAAGCGTGTAAGTGTGTAGAACTTGTAAGTGGTTCTAGTGAGACATTGAGAGAAGTGCGCGGACAGAGAGAATCTTAGAGAGAGAAATATTGAGAGAGAGCATTCTATACTAATCTTGTAAACTGTGGATTGATCAATGACATATGACAATTTGAACTGAGTTTCTTGTTGTTAAATCTTGTTTAGAACTTGTATTGTGGGACACACAAATCTTCTTCCCCCGCAATATAATAAGTTGATATTGAGAAGGGATATTTGGTTCGAGGAATTATGCAGTAATTAATGGAATTGAAGAAAAAAAAATTGCTTGGTTTTATATAAATATAATGGGTTAATTGTCTCAAAAAGGCCAAACTTTTAATTCAGGCTAAACTAGGGAACATTTCATTTCTGGTCATTCTCATTTTCATTCCTCCTACCTTAACCAAATAACCCCTAAATTGTCCCGGTATCAATTGTCATAAACAAAACGGGTGTATAGGGCATCATAAATATCCTAATAAACTACTTGTGTGAATCCCAGTTTGCAAGTGTATTAAGCAAAAGAAGAACAATCAGAGAGTTTCATAAGTCATAGTCATATGTATTAATCAACAAAAGCTCAATAGGTTTACAGAGAGAATTGAATTATGAACTTGTAAACCCTAAATGACCATTAACCTAATTCTAGGTTAAACTAAACTATTTATACCAAGTGCCTAAACCTAAATCCCAAGGCCTATTAAGCCAATAACAATTAAAGACTTTTACAACGCTTTAAATAAAACAATTAAACTCTATAAATCTTTATATAACTTTCCACTTACTAGGACTTTCAGTCCTAACAATCTCCCCCTAAAGATGTATAAAGGATTTATCTTCTGGAACTCCTTAGGACTTGATCCTCTCTTCCTCTTGAGTCTTTGAAAAACCTTTGGTGTTGCTTGACTCCATGTCTTTCCCAGCTCCCCCTTGAATAACGTTCTTGGTCTCTATAGTTTCAACTTTGTAACCAGATTCAATGAACAATAACCTCGACTGAATTCACTAATGAGCAACTTTCAACTGTAGAAACTCAACATATCGGATCAATACACAAGAAAAATAATGTGCGAGTTACGTGACATTCTACAATGCATCTTCAGTTTAGAAACAAAGAATCTGTCTTTGAACCGCGAGTTGAATTGACTTTCAGCTTAAGAACTTGTAGAATCAATATACTCGTAGGAGGAATCAACTTGTAACAAACACCACTTGATAATTGATAGAAGAAGCAATGCAATCTTGAAATCCATGGCTTTTCAACCTCAAATTTAATAAAACCATAAAATTCAATAAAATTTTGGTACTCCCTGATACTCCCCCTCAACTTTTGCTAACTACCCCTCCATATGATGATCTGTGTCTTTGAGTCTTTATATCGTTTCCCCCCCTCATGATGATTAAGAGCATCATGAGTAAACATAGGATTGAAAACCAAAACTCTCTCTCAAAATCTCATAAGCACACAATATGATTTCTCCAAATCTAATTCTTAACCCTAATTACTCTCTAGACAAGCATTATATACTTAGGCCTCTAACTACTAAAAAAACAACCAAGCCCTACTTTGCAATCGATGTCGAAATTGATCCGTAACCCATATCGATTGAGACAAACAAACATCATAACCCTAAATGGGTAAATCGACGGTGGGGGTGAAGCTCGTCATCATCCAAGGCGGCGGCTGTGGTGGTCGTGAGCGGTGGTGAATGGAACCAAGAAAGAGAGAAGAGAGGTGGGTCTGGTATGATATGCGGGTATCGAAGGGAACCGGGTGAGGGTGTGGCTGTACACAGGGATGAGTGGTGAGTCGGGGGTCGGTCTAAGGGAGAAGCGGGTTTGGTGAGGGTATAGGATGCGGGTGTGGGATGAGGGAGATGCGGGTACGGAGGAGGCAGGTTAGAGATGTAGGGAATTAGGGTTGTCTAATGCGGATGAGGATGAGGGTGTGAGTGAGTGGTGAGGGAGGGGTGCGGGTGAGGATGTGAGTGACGCGGATTTAGGAAAAACTAGGGTAAGGAACAACAGTCGGGTGAGGTTTGGTTAGGTGGCACCCGGGTTTGGCCTCGGATGGGATGACCCGGATGAGGAGGTCACCCGTGTTGATACTTGAGTCGGGCGTGAAAAGGAAGAGAACCGGGTTTGGCAAACCCCAGGTGGACTCGGGAAGGAGCTGAGGTACGATTTCAAGGCACACCCGAATGCAAGACACACCCGGGTAGGGTATAGTGAGAGGGTGGCACGGGTTCTGTATCACCAGGACTATTGCACCGCACCCAATCGAACACATAGATTAAGACTTAAATTTTAAACAAAAAATGGATCCAAAATACTTTCAAACCACGAACTGATCTCAGTAACACTAGCTAAAATCGATTTCGAACCAAAATTAAAGATTTTTTGAGCAAAAAAATTTAAGAAAGCCAAGAACACATATCCACATTTCAGATTTATAAAAAACCTAAAATTAGACTTTAATTCTACGAATTAGAACGAGAGACTTTGACAAAACCTTAATCTAACTAGACGAATGAGATTGGGATCAAACAAACTCAAGAATTTAGCAAAAATCAACTAACCCAAAAACCCAAAACAAAAGTCGATCGACAAAACAGTAGAAGAGAGAAAAAAATACCTTTTATGAATCAAACCTTCGTCTCTTTGCTCTGATACCAATTGTGAATCCCATATTGCTCAAGTAACAATGATGAATTAAAGGATTAATTGTATTGAATGATTGAGAGAGTTACAAACATATGATTGAAAACCAAAACTCTCTCTCAAAACCTGATAAGCATACAATATGATTTCTCCAAATCTAATTATTAACCCTAATTACTCTCTAAACAAGCATTATATACTTAGGCCTCTAACTACTAAGGCCCAAGCCCATTACAACCTAATTAAGCCCAATTAACAATAATTTAGGCTTATACAACTCGATAAATAAAACAATAAACTATATAAATACTTTATATAACTTTCCACGCACTAGGACTTTCAGTCCTAACAACTTGATATCAGGTGTATAGGACGTCATAAATATTCTAATAAACTACTTGATAGGACATAAATTTATTGAACCAGACATGTGTATATGTCCTATATAAAAGTGTGACAATAGGTTAAATATTACGCTTTTGAACGTCTTAAATATCTTTTTAGGACGTTTTTGAAATAAATAGTCATATTAAAAATTTTATATCACAATATTTGAAAATGTCCTATAAACATAAGGGTCTAATAAAACGATGTGTTGATAGGACAATTCTAAAAAAGTGTGTTATAAAAAATTAACATGATACTTTATTTTAAAAGTATCATAAAAAAACTAATTAAAATGCCCAAAAACATCATATAAACTTGTTGCAACCTCTTACATAGGCACACTTATTTGATCCCATAAACTAAGTGTTGTAAAATAGTTTATTAAAACACTTAGAGGTTGTTTGGCAGTTGCTGAATGATTTGATGCAGAATGATTAAGAGGCTCTTATGATACAGTGCAAAATAAAATATGGTTGTTTGCTAATTGTTTAGAATGAAATTAGAGCTCTGAATGGCTAAGGGGAGGCCAAGATACAAAATCATTCAGAGAGTTTTAGAACCATTGAGAGGTTGGCTCTTGATGGAACCATTAAGAGGTTGGCTCTTAATGGAACCATTAAGAGGTAAACAAACAACCCCTTAGAGATTTGTGGTGTCATATAAACCCAGTTGTGTTGTAGTGTGTGCTTAGAATTGTTTTGGTTAATATAAAAGAAGAAGAACTCGAAAGGTTTGTCCCACATCGATGAAGCAATGAAATGTGAAAAGGATTTCATGCATATAAAAGGGATCAAAAATATATGTTTCAAATCATCACAACAAAATACATTTTCTTTTTTTTTCTTGTTTAATGGTTTAGAGTGTAGAATAGTTTGAGTTAATCTTAGTAGAAGGCGACTGTGGTTCGGGAAGGTTTAAAAGATAGAAGTTAACCTATATGAGTTGCTAATGAAGATTAGGATATCAATTTGTACGAGCTATCCCTGTATTCGTGACTGAGTGAAATTAGATCTCAGATTTGAAAAGTTAGCTTCTAATCGAAGTTCTTCCATTAAAGTGGTTGAGAATATAGATCGAGAATTATTGTGGTTTTTAAATCCCTTTATCTTATTGAATTGTTACGAAGGTAAGCATGATAATAGATAGGCCTTTGTCATCTCGACCCAGAGGATTATATAATTATGTATCATGCTCTTAATTTAATTGTTGGATAAGAGCATATCTAACATATCCTCCAAAATGAAGAATCAAAAGGTCAAATCTACAAGAAAAAAAAATCTCTTTCCTATGTAATCATTTTTGAGGAATTTTCTAAATTTAGAGATTTTAATCATTTGTTTCCTATTGTCTCCATTTTAGATAAGGTTTTGAAAAATCTGTTAAAGCAAAAATTCTTAAACTTTCCATTCTAGAGAAATCGTTGAAAATGCATTATTTGTCTCTAATATTTTAGTTATCTGCCACTCATCGATTGATCAACATTAAAACCTTATTGATTGAGTAGCTAACTTAAAAGCTATAATTGGTTGCTATTCAATTAATATCCTAATGATTTTGACCCATATGTTATAATAACTTTTTGCATATAGTATAAAAGCAAAACGAAAAAATTACAACAATTTTCATACCCAATAAGCATGGTTTGTAGGAATGTAACGGAATGAATTGAATTGAATTTCATATAGG
Source organism: Arctium minus (assembly GCA_954870635.1). Classification (NCBI taxonomy): domain Eukaryota; kingdom Viridiplantae; phylum Streptophyta; class Magnoliopsida; order Asterales; family Asteraceae; genus Arctium; species Arctium minus. The sequence goes on along the minus strand of OX941092.1, from coordinate 66,872,445 downwards.
GATTTAGATTTGGAGGATTTGGATTTTAGAGGATTTGGAATCCTTTTGTGTGTTTGGTTTGTAGGATTGGACTGAATTTGAATTCCATTATTTATTAAAAAATCATTAAAAAAATTATGAAAAAAATATAAAAGTAATTAAAGACTGATTATTATAAAACAAGTGTTTTAAAAATATTTTTAAACATTATTATATAAAAATCCTACGAAAACCCTTGAAATCCTAGTCATTCCTTTGGATTTCAAAATCCTATGTTGGAGGGATTTCAAAGAAATCCTAGGATTTCAAATCCGGACAATCCTGTAAACCAAACACGGGATTGGAATGAATTTGAAATTCAAATCCCTTCGATTCCATCAAACCAAACGCGCCCTTAGGGTCCGTTTGGTTTACATGAATGGAATGAATTTAGGGGGATTTGGATTTCAAATTCATTTCAATCCGTGTCTGGTTTGCAGAATTGTCCGAATTTGAAATCCTATGATTTATTTGAAATCCCTCAAACATAGGATTTTGAAATCATGTGGGGATGGTTGGGATTTCAAGGGATTCGATGGATTTACATATAATAATGTTTTAAAATATTAAATATGTTAAAAACATTTGTTTTCCAATAATCAATTAATAATAAGGTAATTTAATTATTTTTATAATTATTTGTAATTTGTATTTACAAATTATTTGTAAATAATGGAATTCAAATCCATTCCAAATTCTACAAAGCAAACACAAAAAAGGATTTCAAATCCCCCCAAATCCAAATCCCTACATGAAATCCAATTCATTCCATACCATTCCTACAAACCAAAAGGATTTGAGGGATTTGAAATTTAAATCAATTTTAATCGGTGTTTGGTTTGTATGATTGTTCAAATATGAAAACTGGGAGTTTTTTTTAAAATCACTCAAACATAGGATTTGAGATCCCACGGTAGTGGTTGAGATTTAATGGGATTTCGTAGGATTTTTATATAATAATGTTTAAAAATATGTTAAAAGCATTTGTTTTTCAATAATCAATTATTAAAAGGTAATTTAATTATTTTTATAATTTTTTAATATTTTTTTATATAAATAATGGAATTCAATTTCATTCCAAATTTTACAAACCAAACACACCAAAGATTCCAAATACAAATCCCTTCAGTTCCAAATACTTCTACGAAATCCAAATCCCTCAAAACCAATCAATCAAACCAAACACCCCCTTAGGTCCCGTGATTTCTAGGGTTGAATAGGATTTGGAATTCCCTGTTTGGATTGAATGATTGCTTGGATCTAAAATCCTGAGATTTTGTTAAGATCCCACAAACATGGGATTTGGAAATCCTATGGAGGTTGTTGGTATTTGCGTGACTTCGTAGGATTTGTGTATAATAATGCTTTAAAATATGGTGAAAACATTTGTTTTATAATAATCAATTAATAAAAAGGTAATTTACTTTTTTATAATTATTTTTAATTTCTTTTTATAAATTATTTATAAAACATGGAATTCAATTGCATTCCAAATACTACATACCAAACAAACCAAATATTCCAAATCCTTGCAAATCTTTGCAAATCGAAATCCCTCCAATTCCAAATCCTTCTACGAAATCCAAATTTCTGAAAACCATTCTATCAAACAAAACGCCCCTTTAAATGTTCGTGAAAAATGCATGCGATAATTGTAAGAAAATGACTTCATGATGATTTTTCAAAGACTGATTAGAATTCTGGATGTTAATATGAATTTAGTACTTAAAACTTAGCCTTTCCCAAAACACATTTAAATACACGTACAAGTATCTGATTGGAAGTAGCAGTAAGAAGAAAAAAAAAGATTTAACGATCAAGTCATATATATAGAAACTAGTGAGAAAATGACTTGTCTATTACAACATTGCTAATACGCACTTATACATACAAATTAATGAAAGCAAATATTCTAGATGATCACAAAAGTAATTACAATAATCAAATCAAGAGATATTGAAACATAGATCAAAGGATGTGATATGGAGGCATGGATCAAGGGATATGATATTGAGGCATGGATCAAGTGATATGATATGGTGTATCATGATCACAATCTTTATCTTTATCATCCCCCCGCAAGATGGACGATCGAAGATGAACGCCAATCTTGGATACGAAAGTCTGAAAAGCAGTGCGTGGAAGTGGTTTGGTAAGTGCATCTGCAAGTTGATCTTTACTTGAAATGTGGGACACCCGAAGGGACCCATTTTGAACATTTTCACGAATAAAGTGGTAGTCAAGGCCTAAGTGCTTCATTTTCGAATGAAATTTTGGATTAGCCGTAACAAATGTGGCACTTGTGTTATCACAAAAAATGGATGGTTGGACCATGGATTGGTGGTCGAGCTCGGTGAGCGGATTAAGAACCCAAAGAACTTCAGCTGTGGTGGATGCAATAGCCCGATACTCTGCTTCAGTAGATGAGCGGGAAATAGTTCGTTGCTTCTTGGAGCTCCACGAGATTGGATTGCGGCCAAGGTAGACAACATATCCGGTAGTCGAAATGTAATTATCCTTGTCTCTTGCCCAATCAACATCAGTAAAGGCATGATGTCGTGAAGGTGAATTGTTGTGAAATAGGATTCCTTTATTCATTGTACCTACTAGATATCGTAGGAGACGTTTGAGAGCCGCCATGTGCTCATCAGTGGGACAATGCATGTATTGTGACAACCTGTTAACACTAAAAGCAACATCAGGACGAGTTAGTGATAAATATTGAAGACTTCCAACAAGGTCCCGATATTTTGTTGGGCCCGATAGTCATTTTCTCATTAGTTTCTATAATATAGAGGTGAAAGTGCAAACCAGACGACATTCTAAAAGTTCAATTATATTCCTTATTTCAATGATTGTTGATGTTTGACAACTTTGTAAAGCAAGTCTTACGGTTAATATGACATCTCAACACTTAAGAAAATGATCATATTGTCTTTTAGAATTTGCAGTCGTTTCGTAATCATTCATTTTCATTATCATTATCGAATGCATAAGTAATCATGATTTTGATTTTTTTGATGTGACAAAGTCGATGTCGATAAATGAAGGAATAAAATTAAAGAAGCTTAATGTTATAATGAATGAAAGTCAATTATTTTAGTTTTCATTCGACTGGGTGATTTACATTTTCGTATCTAATGTATTATTAACTATAGAGTAAATTACACCGTTGGTCCTTGTGGTTTGCTCAAAATATAGACATGGTCCCTATTTTTAAATAAGTACACCAGGAATCTCTGTGGTTTACATTTCGTTTCACGTTGGGTCCCTGTCACTGACACAGTTAAATGCAGTCAGTTAAATCAAGGGTAAGGTGGTCAATTTACCTTTTTGTTTATTTTTTATTAAAAGTAAAAATATTAAATATATATATACACACACACACATATACACTGTTTCTTCTTCCCCAAACCCAGCAAGTTCATCTCCCCTACGACAAGTCATCTTCCTCCATTCACCACTTCACCGGTGACCTTCTTCAGTCCGTTCCACCACCACCCGCCTTCTTCAGCCCATTTCATCACCATCGACCTTCTCAATTCCACTCCCACACCTCCGACCTAATTATCCGTTCACCTTCCCTACCACCGTTGCAACTTCGTTTCCCCTTTCTCTTCCATCTTCGGCCATGTTCTCCATCCTACTTTCCCACCTCTAAACCCAATATCACACCCTTTTTAAATTGGTTTAACTTTATCTCCCCCCCCCCCCTCACACACACGACACACAAAACGGCCCACTTGGAACTTCGATCACCAGAAAAAGAAAAAAAAAGGAGCAAACCATAGGGCTTGTTTACTTTCTAGGTTTTGTGATATTGAATCGACATGTTTATATATTTATATATAGTACATATATACACACACACTTTGTATATATACAACACTATATATACACTATGTCTATATTTACACACGATATATACATATTGTATATGTACACACACTCTCTTTGTGCATGCATATTTACTATATACACATACCCACACACTCTCTCTCTATATATGTATATACACACATTCTATATACACTATGTGTATATATATACACACACACTCTATCGAGGAAGGAAGGTTTTAGCAAGGAGAGATTGAGATGGGTGAGGTTGGTAGACTAATCATAGCTGGTAGCAGAGACATCGAGGTAGGAGGTGGCTCAGGTGATGGTGGGTAAGAGAGTACGAGAACGAATGGAGGAGAGTGATAAAGCTAAAATAATAGATGAAACCCATTTTCCGCCATTAGTGAGGGATGGAAACTGTTGAGATAGATATATACACAGACTCGCGGTGAGGTGAAGAAGAGTTGTGGGTCAAAGAGAGAGAAAAGTGGTCAAAGTGGTAAAAATAGGTTAAATGACTTTCTTGCTCCTTAACTAACGGATGATTTTTAATGGCGTTAGCGATAAGGACCCGACGTGAAACTAAATGTAAACCAAGGGATCCCTGGTGTACTTATTTCAAAATAGAGATCATATCCAGATTTTGAGCAAACCACAGGGACCAACGGTGTAATTTACTCACACACACATATATATATATATATATATATATATATATATGTTTGGGTTCACGTGAGACCAACCTGTTTCGTGAGACCGGTGAGACCAGAAAATAACACTAAAGCTTCACAGCGATTCATTGTGAAGGAACGAAAAACAACAAACATTCACAACAAAAAGACTGTAAAGGTTTACCTTTATAATACCTTCACAGTTTTTTGCTGTGAAGGGTTAATGTTATTTTTGTGGTCTCATGGGTCTCACGGAAATAGCTTGGTCTCACATGATCTCAAGTCTATATATATATATATATATATATATATATATATATATATATATATATATATATATATATATATATATATATACGTTGTAGGTGGGCCGTGAGGTGCAGGAAGTGTTGTGGGTCAAAGAGAGAGAAAGTGGTCAAAATGGTCAAAAATAGGTTAAATGACTTTACCCTTAACTAACGGGTGGTTTTTAACGGCGTTTGCGGTAGGGACACGACGTGAAATGAAATGTAAACCACAGGAATCCTGTTGTAGTTATTTCAAAATAGGGACCATATCCAGATTCTAAACAAACCACAGGACCAACAATGTAATTTACTCTTAATTATATGAAAAAAATATATATTATTATGTGTAACATCCCTAAAACGGGGAAATTACAACTTAATTCTTTTTTATTTTCCATAAATAAATACGATGATTAAGTCTGTGAATGGAAAAACATGCCAGTTAAATACAAACATAATAAATAGGATTAAAGTTAATAGCTAAATCCTGATCAGAACTAGATTATAAATAGATGTTACTAAATCCCCAAAAGTCAATCTACATTTCAAAAAGGCATCCCAAAGACAAAATTTCCCTGATGCTTCTAAAAGGCACCAACATCATGTCTCAAACATCCTTAGAACCACCGCTAGTGGAACTGATATACATGTCGAAAGAAAAAGTTCAACTTGCAATATAAAATGGCAGAAGAGAACGAAGTAGATAAAATGATGTTGCCAACAAATGGAAATATTTGTACATAAATGTATCTTTCCAAATGTCCAAAACTTGACAATATATACAAGAAAAATCTTTCGATGACTGGGGAGACCCTTTTCCATTAGGAGTGACGGGAACACAAAACTATTTCCAGATATTGATGTTATCAGGAACGAGTTTTCACCTCAAGGTTAAATAATATTAGTGCCCACTAATTCTCTAGATATGTGTCACCTCATGGATCTAATTCGACCTTTACCGTCTATTTACTAGTATTCAAGGTAAATAACCTACTTGATAACACAAAACCTCTAACCCTCATGCATAAGGGTCATAGCGCAAAAACACCAAGCTTGGAATATAAACATAAAGATAACAAATAGTTCCATAGTGTATAGAACTCAAAGCATGCTACTCCTATTAATTACTTTTTCTCTCCCAAATTATAGAGAGTTTACATAACATAGTTCCTTACAATACCTTATGTGCCTCTATATTTTCCAAGAAACCCCAATGATAGCGGAAATCGTATAGGTCTACAAAGTGGCTACATGCCTTGCCACAGTGGCGGTGCAAGTGTACACCAGGCACTATGATCACTATAAGTAATAAAGTGGTAATATACCGAATCGTTTCCACATGGACTAGACAACTAGGAATCAGAGATCTTCATGAACTTCTAGTGCAAGTTTTAGGTTTTGAGAAAATAATCATTATTTGTGATAATTAATGTTATGCTAATCAACTATAATGAGACAAATAGTTAAAAGAAGACGGTATGAGTGTAAACTCTAAGACATTTGTAGTAACTTCATGGTCAAAAGCAAGTGTCACAAAAACATCCATAAGAATCATATTATCTCGAAAGTGAATTTTCATAGAATCTGGCCAGCCATCCCCATAAAATCACCGTTTTTATCAACTAAAGACTTGACGGTTTAACTAAGCTGGACTTCAAGGGTCGTAGCTCCTAGTATGGAAATAGATGTCCAAATCTCTTTATGACACCAATATCGACCGATATTTGAACCTTAGTTAAAAGAAAAAAAAATTGTATCTCTACATGGTTATAAAAGACTTTCTCAAATCTTTTTGCATCACTCAAGACATATTTCCGGATCCGCCTATCTCTAGGTCTAAGATCTAATATTAGCACTTAAAAGTGATCGACTTGTCTGCATTTGAGTTGAAGTCCCAACTCAAGTGACAAAGTCTAAGAGTTAGAAAAAATGGCAACACTCAAGTTGTAACACCCGTAATTCCGTTCTTATTTTAAAAATATAAACTTTGGGATTTATCTAATTATTCGGTAGCCAAATTGGAAATATTAAGCTTTCAGTACGAGTTGTTAACCCCGTTGAGTTCCCTGGTCTAAAGAATGTTAGATTTGGGATTTTCGATTTTCAGAAGTCCGGGCAGCTTCCCGTGGGCTAAAATCGCAAGAAAAGTCACCCAAGTGTTTGGCTCAAAAAACGGTCGGAGAACGGTTGGAGAAACGGTCGAAGAGAGGTCGGGGAAATGTTCAGAAAAACGGCCGAAGAATGTTCTGAAAAATGGTTAGAGAATGTTCGGAGAACAATAGATCGATGCGGCACAACGTGGCATGACACTGTCTAGGACGGCATAGCCGGCGGCACACACGACACGGTCCATGGCCTGAATTGCGGCATGAGCTGTGTGAACGATTGTTTGGGGTCGTTTTGATCACGGGCGACCTAGCCGACGACTTAGGTTGCGGCCAAGATCATGGGAAGCCTCTGGAACATCTTTTAAGCCCGATTTTTAGGGTTTTTAACCCATTTCTTCCACCATCTTCCACCCATCTCTTCCTTGGCGACTTTAGCATTTTAAGCCATTTTTCGGCGTTTTTGGAGCAAATGGAAGGTTAATCATGGGATTGAAGATTCATGGTGGTTGATTTCAAGATCTTGATGAGGTAAGTTCTTGCATGTGTTGAGCTTCATTTGGGGATCTTTGTGGATCTAAGGCTTGTGTTTATATTTCGTTTATTTCTAGTCTTGGAGTGGGTTTCAAGAAGATTATTTGAAAGATCTTCTTGTGGATCTCAAATATTCATTTTGGAAGCTAGATATGAGTATGGAAACTAAGTATAACCTAACCTAGCAAGGTGAGTTTAAGTTACTTTGTGAAAACTTGTACATGCTAAAAATGTCCATATTTTGGAGTCTTAAGTGTTTTACTTGATGTTTATTAAAGGTGTTGTTTATTTGATGAAATTTGAATTCTTTGGTACATTTGATTTTAAAAATCTTGTAAAATGCCCACACTTGTGGTTTTTGGACATTTTGATAATAAATCATAAGAGTGGGATTTCTTTTGATGATTATTTTATAAATGGAAATTATTTGACGATAATCCATTTTTAGTGTATTTGGTTTGGAAAATACATATTATTATGTTTTGGAACATTTTGTAAATATAAACGGGATTCATTTGGAAAATGATTTGTCCTAACCAATGATAGGTTTTTGAGTTAGTCATACTTTTGGAACATGAGTATGCCTATTTATTGAATATTTGAATTTTTATTGATTTTGTCGACTTTTATTGATTAATCAAATGAGTCGTTAAGTATTTAGCTTGGTTTTTACTCAGATGAGTTTTGGGGACATTTTTCCAGTTTAATTTGCTCAAATGTTGAGTTGTGGACTTGATATGCAGTTATGAAATATTAATTCGGAAATTATATGTTTTTGAGTACGTTGGTCATTCAATTGAAGTCATGTATATTAGAATGTAATGCAATGGATCCATAGGCATAGAAGTCGGTTTGTTGGTTTTAAAATGGGATCATTATCTCTATAATATAGCTAGAAATATTTAGGATTAGCGGAGGACTCAAGCTATAGGTCGTGGGTGGTTGAACTTGATGACTGTGTGATCCATAGCAGATGACTCAAACTATAGATCATGGGTGGTTGAATTTGATGTAACACCCTCAAATTTGGCAAAGGACCAAACTAAAACTTCGATAAAATAACCAAATGAGGATAAAATCCCTTCTACAAATCCATCCTTGGAAATACTTCAACTTTAAAACATAAATAACTTCAACATTTATTAACTTAGGTCTTACACCAAGACTACATAAGGTCGGGTGTTACTCAACCCAATACAAATTGCTATCCTGAAAATGCGGAAGACTTCACCAAGCTAATCACTTCTCGTGCATACAACTAGCATTTATCTCTTCACAGTGTCGCTAGTACTAATTCCCAACCGAAACCTGATGCACATGCCGACAAATAAAAAGGTTAGGCTAACGCCTAGTGAGCTCAAGAGCTTTCATCATGATTAAAATAGTTCGTTAAACGAAAAGAGTGTAACTTTAATCATGATTTCCAAAAAAGGGTTTATATAAAATATGCAAACAACCCACTTTCCAACGCCTTCAAATTCTTATGGTGAAAGCTCCAAAATATATAGCATTTCCCCAAAATGAACTCAGATCTGAAACTCACTGAAAACATGAAAACGTATTAAATTTCCAAATAATATAAACGGGAATAAAACCCTATTATTCAAAACATCCAAACACGGACGAGGCGTAATACGTAACCCATAAATCATGGAAAAACAATATATATAAATATAATATATCCCCAATAACATGGAACCAAACCCAATACTCACGCGACCATAAAATGGAATGAAATCCAAATATCAAAGCATGGAAGTGACATGTTTCATTCAAATCATAATATACGCGGAGGGAAATCCAATATTAAGGTCATCATTGCAGGCAATCGCACAAGCCCGACGATATTAAAGCAAGGACATTATAATATACAAAATAGTGTTGGCCGACAACGGGGGAGACCCGTATCCATTGAGAGTGGAGGAACACAAAAGTATGTCACTCATACTACGTTAATCTTATGAGACTTCACGACATAAAATCCCAAGTGCCCTTATGACTCCTTTCAAGCTACACCTAAAAAGACATATGACCTTAGCGAATATTACCATGAATACCACCAAAGGCCCAACACAGTCAGGGGTTACAACCATGGAATTGCCCCGACATAGCGGAGGCCCCAAACGCCCATCAACATAATAGCACAACCGGACTCAGCCCTCCTAGTATACACTTGAAAGGTTAAGGTCATAAACATGGTCCCGGAGTCAAATCCTGCAACACCCAGTCGATCATCAAATAAAGACTAACTTACGTACCTATGGATCAAATACAACACAGTCTAAAATTATATTACTACACATGAATGAGCAATGCACTCAAGCATGTAATTATCATTAATATGCAACAAGATGCAAATCATAAATGGGGCTCTACATTGAACCATTAAAACCGGACAAATGCGTTACGACTCTTTTAAGTCAAAACCGGTATAAATGCTAAAAACCTAATAGACCGATAAATAACAGTTTTCATATAGTAAGACGTATTTAAACAACGTTTATGTAAACACATACCTCAAAAATATGATTAGTCCAAAACTCATTACGGATTGGGACGAACGATTTTTCAAAAGGGTTCATACCCTTATGTTTACAAAATATCCTTTAATACGAAAACATGCGTTTTCCAATGATTTATAAAACCAAATACACCAAAAAATGCATAAACCATTAAATAAACTTTATTCGTACAATAAATCACCAAAAAGGACATATTTAAATTAATTACTTATCAAAATACCCAAGAATCCCAAATGTGGGTGTTTCACAAGATTTTAAAACCAAATATTTCGAATTAAGTAAAACTCATCAATTACTCCAACATTTGATAATTATCAGGTAAAACACATAAACACTTTTAAAATGGACATTTTTGGCATGTACAACATTTTCACAAATCAACTTGAACTCACCTTGTTAGATTTATGCTAAATCTAGATTTTACCCCAATATAAGCTCCTTGAAGAAACTTGAATCCATAAGCAATTCCTCCTAACTCTAGATTCACAAGTTTTCCAAACGTAAATATACATATCCACACACTTAGAATCATTCCCCAAACATCTTATATCAAAATCTTCATTTTGACAAAAACCCTAGTTTTGACCTAACTTCCCAAAAATCCTCCAAACGGAAATTTGAGAAACATAAACACTATGAAATCATAAATGGAGAACTTATAACTCATAATAAAGTTTAGAAACAAGGAGGATGAACTTACCACTTAGGTTTTGATGAAAACCTAGAAAACCCTAAATTTCTTGAAGATGGAGGTAATGATGATGAGCTCTTGATCTTTGCTTCCACTCCACCACCAAATACTCTTGGATATTCCCAAAACCAACAATATATCTTTGAAAAGCTCTTAAAAACGAAACCATAGCACTTTGAATCGCCAAAAACAGATAGAAATAAGAGAGATATGAGGGAATGAAGAATTGGGCTGAAAATCGCGACTTTATGCACATTGGTACCCCCATGATACATTGCCATGTGACTTTGCCATGGCATTTTCACATGACATAGTTGCACAAGGTGTACTGAAGATGCCTTACCCTATGCGACTTTGCCAGGGAGACTGTGACACTGTCATAGTCGTTGGGCATTGTCGTTGGGCCTGTACCGAGCCTAGAAGCTCGACTTTTTCTACCCCAATACTCTCGATACTCTTAGGGACTCTAAGTAATGTTTTCCCAACATAAATCCCACCATTTACAAGTTGTAAAAACATTCGGGTGATATTTACTTACTGAAATTACGGGTGTTACACTTGATGGCCGTGAGGTCGTACTGGCTATAATTTCTAGTGGATGAATATATCTACGATCAACAGATGAATCAAATTATAGACCGTGGGTGGTTGAACTTGATGATCGTGTTGTTGGATTTATGTGTACATGACTCAATATATATTATGTTATTGCTAATAGTTGGATAATTAGATGTGATTCAATTATGATTAACCTGAATAACTATTGGGAACATTATTATTTGATAATATTGTTGGAATAATTTATATATGTTACAATTATTTTTTTTTTTGAAATAATAATAATAATTGTGATATTGTTAATTACAAATTTATTTGATGTTTGTACTTTTCAACTTGTGTTTTTCACATACATTAATATGGGCTATTATGTATGTTATATATATATATATATATAGGATTAGGTTCATTTGAGAAATAATAAAAATATGAGAAATAAAGAAATGATCTTAGCCCTTTATCTGGTCAACATTTGCGGCTTTGACCGTGGATAATTCCTTGTGTGGTCTGTAGAAGATAGAGGGGTAGTTTCGTAAAATACACGGGACGAGTTCATATATGAACGTGTATGATTCACATATGAATTATATGTTCATATATGAACTAGTGTAATTCACTTATGAACTCTTTTAACTGATTCATATATGAACCTTTGTGATTCATATATGAACTATTCGTTCATATATGAATCAGTTAATTAGTTCATGTGTGAATTACAAAGGTTCATATATAAATATGTTAATTGGTTCAACTGATTCACATATGAACCTACAGTTAATTAGTTCATATGTGAATCAGTTAATTGGTTCATATATGAATCACAAAGGTTCATATATGAATCAGTTAAAAGAGTTCATATGTGAATTACACTGGTTCACATATGAACATATAGTTCATATGTGAATCATATAGGTTCATATATGAACTCGTCCCATGTATTTATAAAAATTACGGGTTGTCTTTCTATTTTTGGAATAGCCGTAACTTTTGACCAGTCAAAGCCGTAATTGTTGACCAGTCAAAGATGCAATATTTGACCGGTTAAAGCCGATCTTGACCGAATGAAAGGATAGGATTACTTATCTAGTTCTCATATATTTAGCATTTCTCAAATGAACCCTCTCCCTATATATATATATATATATATATATAGCAAAAAAAGTTAAGGACTTGAGGACTAATCGAATCCATTGATTAGAATAAATCAAGGGTTATTAAAAAGAAGCCTTTTTCGTAATTAAAGCAAAAAACATGGGTAGTTTTGAGAATTTGAAAGGACATTTCAAGGGTATAATAGACATTACTTTAATAAGTTCAAATTGCACATCTCTTTGACATCGCCTCCTACAAATTTTCCTATGACACACTAGGTTTCGCGACACTACAGTTCTTATTTTCCATAATCACCGCCTGACGCCGATGGCACCGTCGTTGATCTACCGGTGTTTCAACAATCAGCGTAGGAGTTTGGTGAGGATGACGGTAGGGATTACAGGGCGGTAGATTGAGCTTGCTATGTGGAGAAGGGCTTCTCACCGGAGAGATAATCGGAGGTTGAATCTCCGACGTAAAAGATCTAAACAACACCAGTGATGGAGGAGTTGCAGACCACCACAAAGGATCGATGAATGAAAACTTACTCGATTGGGGTTTCGATTGTTTTGACACAGGGAAGATCACATCCACCGTTTTCGACTGAAAGCCCCCAAATCATTCATCGATTTCAACTTAGAAACTTTGATTTCTCTCTCTAAAGTCTAAACCCCATTTGGTGAGAGAACAATATATGTTCTTCATCAAATGAAGATTCAATCCAACTATTTTCTTTTCGGTTTTTTATTTTCCCTTCATTGCAAAGAAGATTGTTAGCAATAACGGTGGAGTTTTTATTGTTTGAAGGATATCACGATAAAACATGAATCCTTAGCCATTTTTCCGCCATTAAAACACTACTTGAAACCTAATTAAGCTTTTCTTCATCCACAGAAACTCCCATTGTTGGAATCGAAGCCACATATGATGAGTTTAAGAAGATGTTAACGATTTTGCTTAGTTGATTAATATTATAATTCTTGTTTTTTAGGATTTTTTTTTCAAAAGTAGAATTATGTTCCTAGATTTGGGGTTGTTTATGTTTGATTTCCCATGTCTGGAGAATTCGTGTGTTTCATCTAGTGAATTTGTGTGTTTCATCTGGTGAATTTGTGTGTCATCTGGTGAATCTGTGTGTTTCATATGGTGAAATAACATATAAATCAAATACTGTCATTATAAACCTTATAAAAAATAATAATTTTTATTATGATTCAGTTGGTGAGTATGTGTTTCATTTGGTCAATCTTTGTTACCAAAATGACAGTTAAGCCCTTTTCATGTAGTGAAACAGTTTTCAATTAAAACCATAGGATCAAAACCAAATTACGGCTTACTCGGTTCTCACTATTTTCCACCTTTTTGTGGTTCTCATTTGATTAGCGTCCTATATATATATAGCCATAGGTTCAAATAAGAAGTGCTAAGTGTGTGAGAAGTAAAGAAGTGATCCTAGCCCTTCATCTGGTCAACATTTACGACTTTGACTGTGAAGCATTGGATAATTATGTAGCATGGTATTGATAGGTCGGATTTACACCCTTCCCACACAGACCGCAAGTGTACGGTGTCGTATCAAGTAATACATACGGAAGTACGAGTATCAAACCGTAGGAACTTGGTATTGAGTACCACAAGACTATATTAACTATTAACTAGACGAAATGAAAATTGGATTGATTTGAAGTTTTGCACAATGAATTAAGCTCAGACGACAAAAAGGAGGCTTTTAGAAACTGAAACAGTCAACTGCTGATAAGAAAGTTGGGGGTTGAATTCATATAAGGATTGTTTCAGAAAACAAGTAATGGTTTGAATTAGATGATTCATAGGTTCAATGATTAATTTTAAAGTGATTGCTACACTTTCTCAAGCTATAACAATACTAGTACTTAACAATGACTTTTCTTCTTTCGAACTCAAAATTCAAGTTAAAATACTCATGAAAGCGAAATTAACAGATCTATGGTGAAATTTGTATATCTCTATCCAATTTACACCATAGGCATATGATAAACACATCTAATTGTCCTACACTACTCTCGAAGAGTAAGATAATCAAGAAATATCCAACTAGTTGATCAGACTAAAATGAATTACATTAAAACTCATCATATGCTTCATTGAGAGATTAATCATCAAAATATAAACCAAATCACAAGTTTAAATCAACATCACCAAATAATCACCCAACCCCCAACATGAGAAGTTTAGCTCATGTTGGGTTAACAAAAATGGAAGGCGGAAATGAACCAAAAGTAGATCTGAACATTGTTGTTGTCAAAAACAAATGGTTTAGAAAAACAAACACTCCCTGAGATCTTGAATCTTCCATTAAAAGATTGTCACAAGATCGATGATCCGTTTCCACCAGATCTCCCCACCTTTTCGTCTCGTCTCTTGCTTGAATCTACTCTCAAAAATCGTCCTTTGCCGCCGTCGTATGCTTGAAAACAGTGTAAACCCGAAAACCCTTTCAAAAATTGACAAAAAGGTTGCAGGATTCGAAACAGTAAATCCCGCGGCCTTACCCGCGGCTTGTAGGCCGCGGGGTAAGTCCCGCGTGTCCAAAAATTGGGCCGCTGGATGTAAGTCGTGGGGCAAGTCGCCTAAGTCTCTGTTCGGCTATCAGGGCAGCTTCCACATCACATAAAAGTTTGCTAACATCGTTCCAAATTGCCACTTCTTCACTGCTATGTTTCTCTTCACAAGATGCTGTAATATTTCTCGGAAATGATCAAAAGATTATGCTAATTTGCACGAAACAAGCCACGTATACTCGGCTAGTGGTATTCAAATAACACCAAAAATTGGTGTTATCAACAACCCCAAACCAAGCGTTGCTTGTCCTCAAGCTAAAGAGCGACAAGAATAAAACATAATCAAAATCACAAGAATAAGAGATTTGCATGATGAACAATCGGGCATTCACATTCTACGTTTTTTTTCCATGGTAAAATGACAATGATATCCAATTTTAAATGCTTCCTGTAGGATTGAGTACAAAAAGATCATTGGGCATGGAATCCAAAGTACTTCAGTACATGCTGAGTTGTGTACCAGTGAAGGGTGATAGGGAAAACATTTCACCTCGACTCTACCTCACGGAATACGCTCATCACTCGAGTCCTATGCTTCTCACACATAACAACTCATGCAGGGAGAATTTATGAACAATGAAACTCAAAGCTAGATCTGCATGATATCACAACTGAATAACGCTTCATGTGTGCAAGTAATCTATTAAAGGAATCAAGTAGTAAGACATGACACTTAGCAAATTCCATCAACCCACTATGTTTCCCTTAGAACCACCAGGTAATCGAACTTTTTGGAGTGTTACAGAAATGAGGAAAACAAGTTTTGAATCCCTCTTTCTTTTGAGCTCTGTTCCTTCCCCTTTTCTTAAGCCATCGAAGTTGTCCCAGACCCACTTTTATTTATTTATTTATTTATTCTCTTTTTTTTCTTTTTTTTCTTTTTTTTTTGGCAATTAGCTAAAGCGTACTAACTGAAAGCAATGGGCGACAACTTCTTTTAACTGGGGCTTGATATCTTACCCTGGCATTGGTCCTGAAGGTCCACACAATTAGTTCAATCAAACTTGCTGTCTGTCTTTGTGTTGGTCTTTACTACTTAATACAATGATAATATCGAGATTAACTATTATCAGTCAACAAGAAAAAGCGAATGGTGTATAAGATTTGTCAAAGAAATCACACTCAGACTGTCAAATGATAAGGACAATTTAGGCTCAAAGTGTGTTACGATAGTCTTCACTAATGTCCCTAAATACCTACCTCACTAATCTTCCCTCAGTAATTGCCTCACTGCCTTGAACTTCCCTGTACAATAGCTTGGTTCCTCTTTCCCACAGGTGGCTACACAAAAATTAGCATGGTGCTTTGGAAAACAATTGCATGGCAAAGAATTAAGAAAATCGATTATGTGTCTGCCTGATTGGACAACCCCAAACCTTACCAACACATTGTCCTCAATGTGCTAAAAGTAAAAGGAATTAAACACCACAAAAAAAATATCATCATGCAAATAAATCAAACAGAAGGTAACATCATGTAGTTAGGTACAGTCATTCAAATGAAAGCATAGCTAAGGTGCAAATAAAGCAAACTAAACTGAATGTTTTACCAACTCCTGATTACTGATGGCGCGAGGAAGATGCTCCGACCGTCCGTCCTCTTACCCGCCTTCCACTTCGCTAGCTTCCCGAGGACTCTAGAGCGATTTGGTTCAACCGTTCATTAAAACCATCCAAGCACTGGTTGATTGCGTCGAATCCTTGGTTGACCATGCTCATCATCCTTGTTGCCCAAGGCGGTGTATCTCCAGTATGTGTTTCCGGGACAACTTGTGAATAGTTGGGATCGAAATCAGGATCATCGGATTCCCCACCGGATACCTCTTGTTCTTCTCCTATTTCAGCCGATGGTGACCACCCATACTACCTTCTCCACTCATTCTCCTCGTCTCTTCGCCTTTTCTCAAGATCCTCAGCGGCCCGGATTTGGATGCGGTAGTGCTTCAATGAAAAGTCGGCCTTTGAGGATACGTTGCCTACCACATCCACTCCTGCTTCCCTGCAAAAATATGTTATCATATAGGGGAAGGGAGGACCCCATCAAGAGTAATACCTGCATCCAACAATTCCATCCAAATAATATGCCCTATGTCCATTATGAGATTATGCTAAAGTGAGAAAAGGACATGTGCGATTTGGGGATCATCAGTAGTGTTGTAGGATGAGGGTTTTAGACTGCTCTTAACGAAAAGCATTAGGAAGGCCAAATCGGTGTGCAAGTCGCTTTTCAGGATGTCGTTATACGTCCTGTCCCAACCTTGCTCCCTATTCCGCCGTAATGAAGCCGCTATTGCCAGATTGAGGTGAGTGTGGAAGGCCTCATGTGGGGGCATACCATAGGTGAGCCCCAACTCAGGTCGGCGAGGTACTTGATGATATGCACATATATTATCAAGGGATATGCGCACCTGCCTTCCCCTGACTATCACAGTGTAATTGTACAAATAAACCTCAGGAATCATATTAGCATAGAATTCCCGAACAATCTCCACATTGTATTTTGGAGGTGTTCAGATGAAATGATTCCATTCCTGATGTTCTAAGATATTGGCCACCCTTGACCCGGTGGGTAGCCCTGCTAACTGGATCCCTCTTTCCGCAAAGGGTTGACATTTCTTTTGTGCCATCTTGTTACACCTGTTTCTTGCTTCTGGACTTGGCAAGGTAGTCATGTGAGCCTTTTGCGCCGGAGTTAATCTATCATATTCAGGAAAGTGAAATGGTGCATTCGGATGGCTTCTCATTTTCCTACAGAAACATGCCCATCAGTTAAAGTGACATGGAATGCTTAACCCCAAATTTGAGTTAAATTTTGGGGTTTTCAAATGTAGAACTTCCACAGTACAAATATGATAAAAAGTTTTGAAAAAGAGAAATTATCTCCACAATCCACATTACATCTGAAAAGACATGCATCATCAGTTTAATACTATGACATATGAACCAGGTCCAATACCCAAGAATCATGAGAAAATGAAGGATTTCAATCATAAACCAAAATAGCCCCTAAAATACACCAACTTTGTAAAATCACACAATGATAGTTAACACAATGATAACACATAGCAACCAGACATATTCTTCCTTACAAGAACTCATGAAGTGGTAAGATTGAGAGAAAAATAGAGAAAATACTTTGAAGTTACACTTCTAGAATGAGGCAAGGGAGAGAAAACTTACTTGATGGATTGGAATGCCTCAAAAAACCTTCAAAAATCGAGATAGGAAGAAGAATGGAAGAGAAATTCGACCTTGGATGAGAGAAAATAAGAGGTTATGTGTTTTGGGTAATGCTTCTCACGACCCGCGACTAGGGTTTTAAACTGGTAATTCCCGCGGTTTAGCCCACGGCTTGTAAGCCGCGGGATATCCCGCGCGTGTTACTAAACGGACACCCTCCGGTGGCTTACGCGGCTTAGACCGCGGGATGTATGCCGCGTGGTATCCCGCGTAACTCACTGTTTGTGAAAACTTCCAGTGAGTTGCGAGGTTTCCACCGCGGCTTCAATGAAGCACAGTATCCCGCGGGAGTGTACACCCCAAAAATTTCCATTGTGTTGTGCGGTTTCCTCCGCGGATTTGAGGCCGCGGTGTATCCCACGCAAGTCACTGTTTGTGACATCTTCACCCATCAATTGAACTCTAACTCCCACAACTTCCACAAACAAACACACATAAAAATTAACACACGGAAAATTACTAACTATCAAAAACAAATCACGCAAAAAGGCAAAAACAAAAAATGCTAAAACCAAAATTCATACCTCCGGTGGGTTGCCTCCCACCCAACGCCTTATTTAGTGTCGTGGCACGACTTCTCCTTCTCCAATTACTCCTTCGGTACTTCAAGATACATGCTTGATGGTTCCATTGGTTCACCTGCTATATATGGCTTCACCCGCTATATATGGCTTCACCCGTTGGCCGTTCACCGTGAAAGTGGACCCGTCTTTTGCAAGTAGTTCAATTGCTCCATATGGAAACACTTCCTTGATAGTGAAGGGACCCGACCACTTAGATTTCAGTTTTCTTGGAAACAAACGCAATCGTGAGTTAAACAATAAAACACTCATACCCGGTGTGAGTACCTTTTCGCGAATGCATTTTTCGTGGAATCGTTTGGTCCCTTCCTTGTAGATGATAGCATTCTCATAAGCGTCTTGCCTGATTTCGTCCAATTCATTAAGTTGAAGGAATCGGCGTTTTTTGGCAGCGTGAAGATCCATGTTTAACTGCTTGATTGCCCAAAAGGCTTTGTGCTCAAGCTCGACCGGTAGATGACATGACTTACCAAACACCAACCGATAAGGAGTAGTGCCAAGCGGGGTCTTATATGTTGTCCGATAGACCCATAACGCGTCGTCTAATTTAGACGACCAATCTTTCCGTGAAGCACCGACAGTCTTTTCAAGGATTTGTTTGAGTTCCCGATTTGACACTTCAGCTAGTCCATTGGCCTGCGGATGGTACAGAGTGGTCACCCGATGCTTGACTGAATATTTCTTAAGTACAACATCTAAGTAGCGGTTACAAAAGTGGCTTCCTCGATCACTGATTAACGCCCTTGGAACCCCAAACCTTGAGAAAATGTGTCGCCGAAGGAAGTTTATTACCACCTTAGAGTCATTTGTAGGGGTCACTATTGCTTCTACCCACTTCGACACATAATCTACCGCAACGAGAATATATTTGTTTCTGTACGATTGTGGAAAGGGTCCCATAAAATCAATGCCACAAACATCGAACAACTCCACTTTCATGAAGACGTTCATGGGCATTTCATCCCTTTTCGTTAGATTACCAACTCGTTGACACCGGTCACAATGGGGAATGAAATCTCTGGCATTTTTAAACATAGAGGGCCAAAAGAAACCTGCTTGCACTACTTTTGCGACTGTTCGATCAGTAATGAATTTATCTCCACATTCTAACGTGTGACAGTGTGTTAGGATGTCAGTCTTTTCGTCGTCGGGCACACATCCTCTGATCATCCTATTTGTGCACCTCTTGTATAAACATGGTTCGTCCCAATAATATTGTTTTGCATCCGATAGGAATTTCTTCCTTTGATGCGAATTAAGCTTGTACGGTACCACGGAACTCACCAAGTAATTCACAATGGCTGTGTACCAAGGTTCAGAATGAGTTACCTTAAACAACTGTTCATCTGGAAATGAGTCATTGATGACCAAATTGTCCGTCTCTCCATTCTCTTCAAGTCTTGATAGATGATCTGCTACCGTGTTCTCTGACCCCTTTTTGTCCAAAATTTCCAAGTCAAATTCTTGGAGTAGTAACACCCAACGGATGAGCCTTGGCTTCACATATTTCTTCGCCATAAGATATTTCAAAGCTGAATGATCCGTATAGACTATCACTTTGGCTCCCATCAGATATGACCGGAATTTCTCACAAGCATAGACAATTGCAAGTAATTCCTTTTCGGTTGTAGCGTAATTGACTTGAGCCTCATCAAGTGTCTTGCTAGCATAATAGATGACGTGCATCTTCTTATCTTTCTTTTGGCCCAAGACTGCTCCCACCACGATATCACTTGCATCACACATGAGAATGAATGAAAGACTCCAATCAGGTGCAGTCAGGATTGGCGCTGAAGTGAGCTCCTTCTTTAATCTGTCAAAGGCAGAAATACATTCATCCGAGAATTCAAATTTGGCATCTTTAAGTAATAAAGAACATAATGGTTTTGTAATCTTAGAAAAATCCTTAATGAACCGCCGGTAGAACCCAACATGTCCCAGAAAGCTCTGAACACCCTTCATGGAAATCGGGTACAGTAGATTTTCTATGACCGCAACCTTCACCTTATCCACTTCAATGCCTTCTCTTGAAACCTTGTGGCCCAGTACAATGCCTTCGGTCACCATAAAGTGACACTTTTCCCAGTTGAGAACTAAGCATGTTTCCTTACACCTTTTCAGAACCGCTTCCAAGTGTGCCAAACATGTATCAAAAGATGGTCCGAATACCGAGAAATCTTCCATGAAAATTTCTATTGTTTTCTCCACCATATCTGAAAATATTGCCATCATACATCTCTGGAAAGTGTCTGGAGCGTTGCATAACCCAAAAGGCATCCTCCGGTAAGCGAACGTGTCGTACGGACAAGTAAATGTTGTCTTGTCTTGATCTTCCGGGGCTATGGGTATTTGATTATACATGGAATATCCGTCCAAGAAACAATAATACTCGTGCCCCGACAATCTTTCCAACATTTGATCAATGAATGGGAGAGGCAAATGATCCTTCTTTGTAGCGTCGTTCAACTTCCGATAATCTATGCATACTCTTCATCCAGTGACTGTTCTTGATGGAACAAGTTCGTTGTTGTTGTTTCGAACCACTGTAATCCCTCCTTTCTTAGGCACCACTTGAACAGGACTAACCAATGGAGTATCCGGAATCGGATAAATAATCCCAACATCCAAGAGTTTCAAAATCTCCTTGCGTACCACCTCCTTCATGTTTGGATTTAGCCGACTTTGCGGTTGAACTACCGACCGGTACCCATCTTCTAAATTGATTCGGTATGTGCAAAAAGTTGGACTTAAGCCTTTCAGGTCGGCTATGGTCCACCCGATTGCGGTTTGGTGCTCACGGAGAACTCTAAGATGTTTTTCTTTATTTGCTGCACTCAAACCGGATGAGATAATCACCGGTAATGTTTCCTTGTCGCCCAAGTATGCATACTCCAAGTGCTTTGGTAACTGTTTAAGATCTAGCTTTGGTGGTATTTTGATGATGGTTGAGATTTTAGGATAAGGAGTTCCCAAATCCTCAACGGCTAACTTGCGGTGTCCCTTGTAATTGGGTAATGCATTTAACTGCATTACACTTTCATTTTCTTCATTGGAATCGACACCGGTAAGTGCATTTTGTAATGGATCTTTAGACACCACCATGCTACTACCTTCTTGAACAACTGCTTCCATGACATCTACTACGTAACATTCATTCGATACCGACTTATGTTTAGCCGCTCGAAAGACATTGAAAACAACTTCCTCTTCTCCAACTCTAAGTGTCAATTTCCTACCTCTCACATCAATCAGAGCTCCTCCGGTGGCTAGAAACGGTCGGCCTAGGATAAGTGGTATCTCCTTGTCCTCGTCCATGTCCAATACCACAAAGTCCACTGGAAAATAGAACTTGTCCACCATAATCAACACATCTTCAATCACTCCATACGGGTACTTGATTGACTTGTCAGCAAGTTGGAGTGTAATGGATGTTGGTTGCAGTTCTCCTAATCCAAGCTTCCTGAAAATAGACAATGACATTAGATTGATACTCGCACCTAAATCACATAAAGCTTTGCTAAATTCAGGATTCCCTATATGAACGGGAATAGTAAAACTTCCTGGATCCTTTAATTTAGGGGGAAGCTTGTGCTGAATGATGGCACTGCACTCTTGAGTAAGTGCAACAGTGGCTTGCTCTTCTATCTTCCTTCTGTTGGAAAGGATGTCCTTCAAAAACTTCACATAGGATGACATCTGTGTCAATGCATCTGCAAAAGGAATATTTATATGCTCTTTTTTAAACACTTCTAAAAATTTGGCAAAATTTAAATCATCCCTGTGAGCTTTCAGACGGTTGGGATATGGCACTCTTGGTGCTACGAGTTTGACCGGTGCCTTATCGTTTGCTCGTTCCGGCTCTTTCTTTTCTTCCTCCTTTTTCGGCTTCTCCATCTCTATCTTTTCATCCACTTTCTCATCATTTTCTTCGTTCTCCATCACCAATTCCGGTTCGTTCCCGAATTATTTTCCAATTCTTTGCCGCTTCTTAACTTGATCGCGTTACAATTCTCTCGCTGCGGTTTTTCTGTTTGACTTGGGAACTGGCCGTGAATTCTTGATTGCAACGCCTCCGCAATCTGGCCCACCTGCCTGTCGAGAATTTGAATGGAGGCAGTATTTTGGTCAGTGGCCGCTTTGACTGTACTAACCGTATTGGTTAGTGTGCTCACAGAAGAAGTGATCCCGTCAACAGTTGTGTCCATTTTCGACATGAACTTCATCATCATTTCCTCCATCCCCGTCTTTTTTTTCAGAAGTCTGCCCCTCTTCTTGCCTCCTTTGATTATGACCTGGATGGCGATAAACATTAGTAGAATTAGAGGAGGAATTAAAATTAGAATTGTTACCATAGTTTTGAGGATTTCCCATTGTTTCCTTAGGGCCATTTGTAGATTGGCTCCAAGAAAATTCCGGATGCTTCCTCCACCCCTCATTGTATGTAATAAAGAAGGGGTCATTCTGCTGACGGTTGCGGTTCTGAAGAAAATTCACTTGTTCCGGTGAGTCGAATGGTGAAAAGTGCTCCATTATCCCATCATTTGAGGTCTGGCCTTGAATGGAAGATCCCATCAACTGATTTGTGATCGCGGCCAGTTGTGCTTTTATTTGCCGAAGCTCATCAGTATCTTGAGCCTTAGATACCCTTCGAACGTCTGATCTTGGTGTGGCGTAGCTATATTCGGCCAAGTTTTCAATCAACTCCCATGCCTCTTCGTAGGTCTTATTCATTAGCAAGCCTCCCGCAGCTGCAGTGATGTCATTTTTGAATTGGGGGTGTAATCCTCCAAAGAATGTTTGGATGACTACCCACCCGTGTAAACTATGGTGTGGACATCTCTTCAACATGCCTTTGTACCGCTCCCATGCCACATATAGGGATTCTTGATCCCATTGTGCAAAGTGAGTAATCTCGGCTAGTAACTGGGCGGTACGTCAGGGAGGGAAAAACTTGTTCAAGAATGCGGTGACCATTTCCTCCCACGTGTTAATCGAATTCGGTGGCAAGTTATCTTCCCACATAGACGCTCTATCATGGAGAGATAACGGGAAACACCTCAGCTTCATAGCATCTTCAGAAATCCCGTTCCATTTGAAAGTGTTGCAATTTTTTTCAAATGAACGAAGATGGCCATGAGGGTCTTCGGTTGGCCCTCATCCGAATTGGTGAGCTTGAAGAAGCTGTATAGTGCCATGTTTGATCTCGAACGAGTTGGCGGCAACCGTCGGTGCTTGTACTTCTCGTTGACCCACCACTACCGTTGGTGTAGCATAATTTCTCATGGGAATTCGATTTGGTGGTGGTGGTGGTGGATTGTTATTGTTGTTGACCGGAATCTCGCCATTTGCGTTGTTTTCGGCCATGTTTCTACGAATACGGTCTCTAGCTTCTTGACGCAGATATCGTGCGGTCCTTTCGATTTCTGGGTCTAACGGTTCAAGATCTCTAAAGAGTCTTCTTCTTGGCATAAAACAAAAAGATTCTTGCAATCAAAAACACAAGTCGTAAGTCCCAAAAGAAAATAAAATAAAAATAGAACTTGATAAAAATAAAAATGACTAATCTAATAATCTCTATAGACTATAGTAATAAAAACACAACACAAGTTCCCCGACAACGGCGCCAAAAACTTGATAGGTCGGGTTTACACCCTTCCCACACGAACCGTAAGTGTACGGTGTCATATCAAGTAATACATACGGAAGTACGAGTATCAAACCGTAGGAACTTGGTATTGAGTACCACAAGACTATATTAACTATTAACCAGACGAAATGAAAATTGGATTGATTTGAAGTTTTGCACAATGAATTAAGCTCAGGCGACAAAAAGGAGGCCTTTAGAAACTGAAACAGTCAACTGCTGATAAGAAAGTTGGGGGTTGGATTTATATAAGGATTGTTTCAGAAAACAAGTAATGGTTTGAATTAGATGATTCACAGGTTCAATGATTAATTTTAAAGTGATTGCTACACTTTCTCAAGCTATAACAATACTAGTACTTAACAATGACTTTTCTTCTTTCGATCTCAAAATTCAAGTTAAAATACTCATGAAAGCGAAATTAACAGATCTATGGTGAAATTGGTATATCTCTATCCAATTTACCCCATAGGCATATGATAAACACATCTAATTGTCCTACACTACTCTCGAAGAGTAAGATAATCAAGAAAAATCCAACTAATTGATCAGACTAAAATGAATTACATTAAAAACTCATCATATGCTTCATTGAGAGATTAATCATCAAAATACAAACCAAATCACAAGTTTAAATCAACATCACCAAATAATCATCCAACCCCCAACATGAGAAGTTTAGCTCATGTTGGGGTTAACAGAAATGGAAGACGGAAATGAACCAAAAGTAGATCTGAACATTGTTGTTGCGAAAAACAAATGGTTTAGAAAAACAAACACTCCCTGAGATCTTAAATTTTGCAGAAAAAGATTGCCACAAGATCGATGATCCGTTTCCACCAGATCTCCCCACCTTTTCGTCTCGTCTCTTGTTTGAATCTGCTCTCAAAAATCGTCCCTTGCCGCCGTCGTATGCTCGAAAATAGTGTAAACTCGAAAACCCTTTCAAAAATTGACAAAAAGGCTGCAGGATTCGAAACAGTAAATCTCGCGGCCTTACCCGCGGCTTGTAGGTCGCGGGGTAAGTCGCACGTGTCCAAAAATTGGGCCGCGGGATGTAAGTCGCGGGGCAAGTCGCCTAAGTCTCTGTTCGGCTATCAGGGCAGCTTCCACATCACAAAAAAGTTTGCTAACATTGTTCCAAATTCCCACTTATTCACTGCTATGTTTCTCCTCACAAAAAAGTCGCCTAAGTCTCGGAAATGATCAAAAGATTCGCTAATTTGCCGGAAACAAGCCACGTTTACTCGCCTAGTGGTATTCAAATAACACCAAAAATTGGTGTTGTCAGGTATTTTCTTAAATAGATATTGTTCTCATATGCAAAATCATATATGATTCGACATTAACAGCCAAAAAAATGGACGCAATCATATATGATTTTGTATGTGATTCGCATTTCTCGTATTTTCTTAAATAAATATTGTTCTCGTATGAAGCCACCTATATATATATATATGTATGTATGATGTGGAAATGCCTAGACTTAAGTTCGTGTGAGACCAAACAGTTTCTGTGAGACCGGTGAGACCAAGCTTTAAAGTATGAAACTTCACACCAAAAAACTGTGAATGTAAAAATAATCGAACTTTTCATAGGGAAAACACCGTAAATGTTACGTTCACGGTGTTTTCGCTGTGAATGTTCTTTTTTTTACCTTCACAGCGTCTTCACTGTGAAGGTTCGGATATACCTTCACAGTCTTTTATCTGTGAATGTTTGATTTTTTTTAACTTGGTTTAGGTTTTTTTACCTTCATAGTGTGATTACATTATGAAGGTTCGAATGTTTTTTACCTTCACAGTGTTTCGGTGTGAAGTTTCATGTTTTAAGGCTTGGTCTCACGCAGTCTCACGGAAACAACTTGGTCTCACGTGAACCTGACCCAATGCCTAATTCCATGTTCGCAATCCAAGTCAATGTATGTGTTTTATTCAAGGTTCTAAATAGTGTGAGGCATGTTATGACGGCGAGGTCAAGCCTCAAGCTTTACGAGTTATGGCGAGGCCATGTCGTTTTCCAAGGTGTGGCTTAAGGCGACAAATCATTTTATGCAAGATTTTATGCAAGGCCATGACGTTTTCCAATGTACCATCATTTTATGCAAGATTTTAAAAATCTCTTAGTTTACAAATATCAAAGCACAAGATACATATTACTACCGCAAGGCTTCTAACACTCATCAATTTGGTAAGTGTAGGACCTTCCTTTTATGCATACATTTTCATGTATCACTATTAATTAATATATTATATTACTATAATTTTGTTTTAATTATATTACTGTAAATCGACAAAAAAATAAAATGAAACATTAAAATCGTGATGTATCTCGCTGCATTGCACGTGTACGCTTCTAGTTAATATTAGAGTTACAAAAATAGAATAGTTGTTGGAGTTTGATGTAATTATTTTTAGATATTTTGACTTTTTTTACCCTATTTTAGGAAAACTTTAGCATAGATGGTGGAGATGCTCTTATACTCAAGTTTTGGAATTAGATTGACTTTATAGTACTCTGATACTTATCTTGTTCTCTAGTTTAGATTTTTGTAACCAATGGTTAATTTTTAATTAATGTTTACTAAATTTTGGAGAAAACCAATATTAGGGGTGTTCAAAAAAACCGTTGGACCGCTCAAACCGGTCGAACCATGTCAAACCAAACCATTTTTGGCGGTTTGAGCGGTCTGACGGTCCGGTCTGGTCTGAAAAATAGCCAAACCGCTCGGTCTGGTCTGGTCTACGGTTTGAACATTTCTTTGAGCGGTCTGGATCGAACCGACCGCCAAAAATACACACGTATGAATTATATTTATTTTTCATGTTGTAGGCTTTACTTTTATGGCTCAGTAAAAAAAATCGTCAAAGACATTATGTTTTTTACTTTTCAATTATAAATTGGCAAAATGCCGAAATCCGTCAAAAATGAAATTCAAAATTCCAAATCATCATTCACCTTTCTTAATGTTTGTCCAAAATTCCAACTATTGTTGATGAATTTGTTTAACTTTTTTTCATTTGCTCAATGTCTTTTTTTAACTTTAGGGTTAGACTTTTTATAATTCGGTACACAAGTTTTTTTTAATATTGCTATATTGATAGAAATTTCTTTTCACATATAGATGTCATATTTTTTTTAGTTTAAAGCCAATAATAGGCGTAAACCGCCTAAACCGGTCAGACCAGACAACCTTTTTATGGTCCGGTTTAACCGGTTTGGAGACTTGTTGACAAGCCGCTCGGTTTGGAAATTTTCTAAACCGCCATAGTGGTCCGGTTTATGGTTTGAGGGATTAAACCGTCCAAACCAGCCTGCAAACACCTCTAACCAATATGATATATCTATATCCTATTTTCAAGATTAGGCTTATTACACAAACCGTCTATCTAAAAAGAAAGCAAATTAAAACACCAACACGAAATTCTAGAACAAAAAATGATACCAAATAAGAATCCTAAAAGAAAAGTAAACCAAATAAAAATCATAAGAAAAAGATAATCATAATCAAATCCTAAAACTTTATTCTAAACTTTGAATGTTCTTTTTAAAGAAATATCATATGATAAAACTGGAAATGTCGATTTGACCCTGAAATAATTAAATTTGGCTAAAATCACGTTGTTGTAATACATAAGATTGTGCCGTACTCAAAATACTGTTTCCACCTAGGAAAAATTATAACTTTTTAGCCAAAATCGACTTTGTTGACTTTCAAGTGTTTCAAGCAGGCCATAAATTCGTCTTCTTGTTGTAATACATCACTTTAATTTGTCATAATCCATTCTTATGTAGACCAACCATCCTTGCACCTAAATTAACGCCTAAACTAATGTTTCTATCACAATCGAGAGATACCAATAACTATTTATGTCTTGTCAATTAATTTAAACAATCATAAACATCCAAATACATATGAACTCATCAAAAAACAAAACAACAAAACAACAATAAACATCTGTCATAAACACAAAAAAACGATAACAACGTATCAGATTCCCAATTGATTAGTAAATATCCATCTTTTAACCATCAAAACAATATAATCGTACATGATTAAGATATAGGTGGAGTGACTTATAATGCATGAGATACAAACAAAAATAGAGTAAATTTTGTTTTTCGTCCCTGTGATTTGTTACAAATTGCAATTTTCATCCCTATGGTTTAAAAATTATGGTCTTCGTACCTATGGTTTGTAATTCATTGCTATTTTTGTCTTTATGATTACAATTTATTGTTGTTTCGGTCCCTGTGATTTACAATTCTTTACTTTTGTAGTCCCTAATACTTAAAGGTCGGAATTAGTCCAGGGACGAAAATAGTGATAATTTGCAAATCATAGAGACCAAAATCATAATTTTTAAACCATAAGAACGAAAACCGGAATTATCAACAAACCATAGGGACAAAAATTGTGATTTACTCAAACAAATAACATACTATATTGGGTTGGTTTCCGGTGAGAATGAAAGTTATGATAAGAATGGTAAAAAGGGATCTCAACCCTTGGGTCAATCCTAATTAAAAACACTAATAAGATACACCATATCAATTCCCTTCTATATCGCAATTCATGCTTGTTTTGAGATTAAAAGTGATTAAAGGTCCAAATCATTTCTTACACTTCTCCTTTTAACTCTTATTCTCAAACGATCGTTTGTCTATATTATTATGGATAGATAATTTATTTTATGGGTCAACATCGTTGATAAAATTCGAAGTTAACATTGTTTATTGTTATAAATCAAATAATTGTATAACTTCATCTAAAGATAGTTTTATTCTTCTCAAATTCCACATTATTCAGCAATGTTTTTAAATTAACTCAACATTATATATATACCATAAAAGTTTCAAAACAATATAACAATACAAAGTACTTAAACCAATTCATATCGTAAAGAAAGTTTGAATCATGCCATTTATCTATCAAGTGAAACTATAAAGTCCCATTTAGGTGTCGTTTGTTTTTTAAGAGGTCTAAAGTCTGGAATCTTATTTTAGTTATGATTAATAAGAGGTAGTGTGTAAAAATGTCTGAACGATTCATACTTAAGAGCTATTAAGAGGTTTTTTTTTAAAAACAAACAACCCCATATTTGGTAAGATTGAATAGTGTTAGAAGATGAATGTGCTGAAGGTTTGAGACTTCGATATATTGATTGAGAGAATAAACGTACAATATGAAAAGTAATAATGAGAAAAGTTAACCTAAACTAGAAGATACAAGGTATTTATACAAAGACTATATGGGCCTGGGTCTTATACAGACATTGGGCTTAGGCCTTATACACATATACATTAACATCCCCCCTCAAACTCAATCGGGAGAAGAATGAGCCAGATGGAGTTTGGAAACTAGATCACGAAACCGTCCTGGTAGATGAGCTTTAGTGAAAATATCGGTCGGTTGATCAAGAGTTGAAATAGGAAGAAGCTGAATAGTCTTGCGAGTCACGTGTTGACGAACAAAGTGACATTCAATTTCAATATGCTTCGTTCGCTCGTGAAAGACATCATTGTGAGCAATCTGAATCGCACTATTGTTGTCACACCACAATGGAGTTGGAGACTGTTGAGGAGCCCCCATGTCAGAGAGTAGCCAACGTAACCACACAAGTTCTTGAGTCGTGTCAGCTAGTGCTCGATACTCAGCTTCAGTATTGGATCGAGCTGTGAGAGATTGTTTCTTGCTCTGCCAAGATATGAGAGAGTCTCCAAGAAAGAAACAGTATCCGGTAGTGGAGCGACGATCAGCCATGTCACTGTCCCAATCAGCATCAGAAAAACCTCGCAAAGTCAATGATGATGTGGATGTAAAATGAAAACCATGAAACATGGTCCCTTTTAAATATCGAAGGATGCGCAGGACAACAACATAGTGATCAGAACAGGGTGCAGACATGAACTGACTGACGGTATGAACAGCATAGGCAATGTCAGGTCGAGTCACTGTCAGGTAGACAAGTGACCCCACTAACTGTCGATATAAAGTAGGATCAAGCAGAGGAGGTCCAACATTCGGAGCCAAATGAAGGTTGTGCTCAAGGGGAGTGGATGCAGTTTTGTTGTCAGTAATCCCAGCTTTTGACAAGAGATCTGAGGTGTATTTGGCTTGACAAAGATAAATTCCCGATGGATCTGAGAGCACCTCAAGACCAAGAAAATAGTGTAAAGAGCCAAGATCCTTCATCTCAAAACAGGAGCTGAGAGATGTGTTGAGATTAGCTATGCCTGTAGAGTTACTTCCAGTAATAATCATATCATCTACATACAAAAGAAGTAAGATTGTTCCAGCCTCAGTGGTCCGAGTAAACAGTCCTGAATCATAGTTGTTGGGTGAGAAACCCAGAGAAGTGACTGTAGAACTGAACTTCTCAAACCAAGCTCGCGGAGCTTGCTTGAGTCCATAGAGATCCTTCCGAAGACGACAAACATGACCTTGTGGAAGTCGAACGCCTGGAGGAGGTGTCATGTAGACTTCCTCAGATAAGTCACCGTTCAAGAAGGCATTCTTAACATCCATCTGAAAGAGAGGCCATTATTTTGTAGCTACGATGGCTAGGAGACTGCTAACAGACGTGACTCGAGCAACAGGTGCAAATGTCTCCTCATTATCAATGTCATACTCTTGATTGAAGCCCTTTGCTACCAGGAGAGCTTTGTATTTATCAATAGAGCCATCATATTTTGTCTTGATAATGAACACCCATTTGGAACCAATGGGTGACTTGCCCGGTGGAAGAGGAACAGAGTCCCATGTCTGAGCTTTGTCAAGAGCCTGAAGTTCCTCATCCATAGCTTTCTGCCAATCAAGATTAGAGGAGGCTTCTTTGTAGGAAGTAGGTTCGTGATTGGATAACAGAGTAGCATAAACATGATAATCACGGAGATGAGAAGGAACTTGTCTTACCCGATCTAATCGTCTAACATTCGGAGATTGAGACGTTCCAGGAGTCAAAGACTCAGCAGGCAACTTAGATGTTGGTTGTGTGGATGGAGCAGATGATTGATGTTGATCAGGAGGTGTAGGCGGTGTAGAGGCAGGAGACTCTGAAGGAGAGGCAGAGTCAGAAGTTGTTTGAACAATAGGCGGAGACGATATGATGTCAGATTGGAGTGAGTCCAATGAGACGGAAGCATCAGTAAAGAACGGAGTGGTGAAGGTAGAGGACTCACGAAACTTGGATATAGAAAAAAAGGAACATGTTCCCAGAAGGTAACGTGACGAGATATACGAAGACACTGGGATATAGGATCCCAGCAACGATAACCCTTGTGTTCAATACCATTTCCAAGGAAGCAGGAAAGTCTGGAGCAAGGTTCAAGTTTGGTATGTTCATGAGATTGTAACTGAACAAAACAAGCACTACCCCAAACTTTTAGAAGTTCATAGGCAGGGGTGACCCCATGAAGAGCCTCATAAGGAGTCTTATTATTAAGGATGGGAGTAGGATGACGATTGATGGTATAAACTGCAGTGAAAGCAACTTCACCCCAAAAACGTTCTGGACATTTAGCAGAAATGAGAAGAGTGTGAACCGTATCAAGAATATGACGGTGTTTGCGTTCGGCACGACCATTTTGAGGAGATGTGCCGGGACAGGAGTACTGAGAAAGAGTCCCCTGAGATTGAAGAAAGGAGAGAAGAGAGGACTCTTTGTATTCCATAGCATTGTCACTCTAAGAATCTTTATAGATTTTGAGAATTGGGTGTGAATCATCCGAGCGAACATAATATAAATTTTAGGTAGTTCCGAACGATGTTTCATTAGATATATCCATGTGAAACGTGTATGATCATCAATAAAAATAACAAAATATCGAGCACCCCCCATGGATGGGTGTGGTGCTGGTCCCCATACATCAGAATGAATAAGATCAAAAGAAGAAGTAGAATTATACTCATTCGTTTCAAAAGATAAAGCATGATGTTTGCCAAGTTTGCATGATAAACAAGAAATATTGTCAGTTGATACACAATTTCCTAACACCCCTAAATTAGCTAATGATTTTATTCTGGCTAGAGACAAGTGACCTAACCGGGCATGCCACAAATCAAAGGAAGAAGTGCTGGAAACTGAGGCAACAAGACTTGAAGAGGGTAATGGAAGGCGAAGGTAGACCACTTCAATCATCCGTCCAACTTTACGGTCGAGTCCAAGTATCTGCTTGGTCTTTGGATCCTGTACAACACAACCAGAAGAATGAAATAAAATGATCAAATTAGATTTGAGGAACTGTGCAATCGAAACTAAGCTCAGAGATAGTTTCGGAACATTTAGAACATCCGGTAATTGAATATGAGGAGTGGAGACATTTCCACTAAAAGATATCGGTAGTCCAGTGTTGTCAACATTTCATACTGACGTAAAATGCTGAGGTGGTTTCTTAGAAACAAAACCATCAGTGCAGGGTGTCATATGATTGCAACACCCAGAGTCAAAAATCCATAAGTTACCTGATGCAGCTGAGTGTGGAGAATTCATACCCATAGCACCAGACATGATCTGCTCCATGAGTTCCTGATTGCGACACATCAGTTCCATTAGGTCAGGTGAGGAGACTGAAGAAACCTCGTTATCAGCGATAGTAGACCTAGCAACAGCGTGAGTCTGGTTCTGTGGGCCAGTGTGCTTTGAGTTCTTAGGGCAGTCACACTCATAATGGCGCGGATGAGTGATGCCACACCTACGACACTTGCGAATAGGACAATCAAGGAGAAGATGAGCAGTAGAGTGGCAAAAGGCACACTCAGATGTGTTCGTTTTTCCCACAGATTTGGAATGGTTGCTGTTGGTCCATTTACCTTTGGACTTGGGATGAGACGTGTAGAGAACGCTATCAGTAGCGGGCACCGGTGAGCGCATGTGAAGACGAGTTTCTTCACTTAATAATTCGGATATGGCTTCTTCAAGAGTGGATAGAGGCTGCCTATGAAGAAGAGAAGCATGAACATTCTCAAATTTATCTGTAAGGCCCATCAGAATGGTGATCAAATGCAGCTGGTTGAAGTAGGCTGTGAACTGTTGAGCCATTTCATCAAAACTTTGTGGTGCTCCAAGACTTATATGATCTCTGAGAGACTGCATTTCAGATATATAATAGTTTACGGATTGATCAGGAAGCTGGCGTTTGTTCTGAAAGGTAGTCCATAGTTGATACTGATGAGATAGGCCAAATGACGTGTACCGCTTGGCGAGAAAATCCCAGAGAGTTTTGGCGGTGACATAGCCAAGAAACTGTTTGTTGATCTCAGGAGTAGTTGAGGCATTAATGAAACCCAGAATACGAGCATTATTGATGTCCCACTCATTCATGCGTTTTGCAAAATCAACAGCATTCTTAGTTGTTGCCTGAACTGGAAGTTTGGATGCACCAGTAACATAGGTGTAAAGCCCATGAGATTTTAAGCAGAATTGTCATATGGTGATGCCACAGGATGTAGTTGCTACCATTGAAAACAACCGAGATGGGATTTGAGTGACTGAGATTGGCAGCCATGGATGCGATTCAAAACAGTTCACTGAGTGCGACCGGTAGTATCGACCGGTAGGATGTGCGACCGGTAGGATGTGCGACCGGTAGGATGTGCGACCGGTATTAGCGACCGGTAGGATGTGCGACCGGTATGAACCGGTGATATCGACCGATATGGACCGATAGGGTGAAGTGACCGGTATGAATGGGTGTGCGACCGGTATGAAGTGACCGGTATGAATGGGTGTGCGACTGGTATTAAGTGACCGGTGTCGTCGACCGGTATTGAAAAGGACCGGTATCGACCGGTATGCGGTATCGACCGATATGGAGTTTACGACCGGAGTTATTCCGGTCTGCGGCTAGGGTTTCGATTGTCGATTCAAAGATGGTGACGACGTACCCGTGTGTTTGAGATTGTCGATTCAAAAAATTGTCGATTCAAAGATGGGGAAACAGAGAGGACGTACCCGTGTGTTTGAGGGCGGCGACGACGAGGGTTTATGATGAGAAGGCGACGAGAGACAGATGGGGGCGGTGGCGGCGAGGGTCGACTGCAGTTCGGATGAACAGTAAAAATGATGAATAGTGAAATCGATGAACAGTGAAATCGATGAATAAACCTACAACTCTGATACAATGTTAGAAGATGAATGTGCTAAAGGTTTGAGACTTCGATATATTGATTGAGAGAATAAACGTACAATATGAAAAGTAATAATGAGAAATTTTAACCTAAACTAGAAGATACAAGGTATTTATACAAAGACTATATGGGTCTGGGCCTTATACAGACATTGGGCTTAGGCCTTATACAAATATACATTAACAGGATTTGGAGGATTGTGGAATTTAGTTCCAATTCAATCTCATATTTGGTTTGAATGATTACTTGGATTTGAGATCCCACAAACATTGGTTTTAGAAATCACACGGTGGTTGTCGGTATTTTGCATGATTTCGTACGATTTATGTGCAATAATGTTTTAAAATATATTGAAAACATTGTTTTATAATAATCAATCAATAAAAAGGTAATTTTTTTGTACTTAGTTTTTATAAATTACTTATAAAAAGTATAATCCAATTGCATTCCAAATCCTACAAACCAAGCATACCAAATATTCCAAATATTTCCAAATCCAAATCCCTTCAACTCCAAAGCCTCCAACGACATCCAAATCCCTCAAAATCATTCCATTAAACCAAACGCCCTTTAAATTTATAGGACCAAAATTTAGCATCATATTGAAGGGAATTACATTAAATTATTATAAAGAAGTTAGACGACCTAACAGATTTTATTTATGAAGTGATCACAAAGTTGAGACAACCTAATAAGACGCAAAAAAGTAAATTACAATATGATAGACTAATGCTATAAAAAGGTTAATATGACGATTTATTTTTTGTGTCTTATCATGTTTCTCAACATAATCGATAAAACTTGTTGGGTCAACCTAACTTCATCCTAAGTTTATTATAAAGACTCTACATAGAATATTGATTTTTTCTCTACAAACTGAAAATCATAGTATTTTATTGTAGTGTCGAAGGACGGCCAGACAGAAGCTTTGCACGAAAAAGAACTTGAAAAAAAAACCCGTTCTCGAGTCGAAAATTGTCGGGGCCATGTAGCGGTTGAACTGAACAAATGCGTCGGGCGGGTCGTTGAAACCCGCTCAAATCATGTCGTATTGTTAAGAAACTGCCCACGAGCTTTTTTTAACACGAACAAAAGTCATTCTGATAGAGAAACGAGGTTTCTCAACAACGTTTTCTAGAATATACCATTCGAGTGATGCGTTTAAGCCTTACCGGACATATCTTCTAAAACCTAATATCAAATTTCCTTTTATAAAACAAAACAATGTTACACACCTTTTTCACTATAAATACAATTTCATTTCATGAATTAAAATATATATGAAGTGTTCAAGATAAGTTAAGGCTTAAATCAAAAGTCACTTTGATGGTTGGTATTAAAATCCAGAGAACAGTTTTTTTTTAAATGGGAAACAACATCATGATTGAATGGTTATAAAAAAAAAAGCAATTAAATGTAAATAAACTTTAATTTAAATAAGCAATACAAACAAAATTCTTTAAATATTAATTTCATTTTTCTAATTAAAAAGAGTTCACAGCATGTATCAATAAAGATTATTTGATTGATTATTTAAATAAATAAATATTGAAGTGTTTTTTATAATTAAAATAAATATTTCATGATTAAAAAATTATTTATTTTATCTTCGTTTTCTCCATCGTTTTAATTTCCACTCGTTTTCACTTAAACAAAATTTTAAAATCGTTGTTCTATTTTTTTTTAAATATTTTTTCTAAAATGAGAAATGAAAATGAGAATAAATATAAAAATAACAGGGATTAAAAAACGAAATAAATTTTCATTTTCTCAATTTAATTTAGAAAAAAATTGGATTTCTGAAAGAATGAGCTCATTAATTCATTATACTATATAAAATCGAATAAATTCTTTTATTTTTATTTTTATTTTTATTCTTATTAGTTATTGTTTAATATATATAACCAAACAACTGTTTAAGTGTTTTTATCGAAAACAATTTCTTTCTTAAAGAATATTTGTATATAAACTATTTCAATTAGATTAGATATATTTAGATTTTTTTATTTAATTAATTGAAATTAACTAAATTAAGTAGACAATATTAGAAAGCTTTAAATCAAGCTTGCCAAAAAAGCGTTAGAGTAATCAACATGATGATTAACGTTAAAAAAATTAATTATTAGCAAAACAACTCTTGTCTTGTAAATGATTTATAAATCTATTAATTACTTTGATAATTGTGGATATTTGGATAAACCTCTAATAAACAAGTCTATTAGTCCTGATAGACTGAAGTGCCACATCATTAAGTTTCTGTTAACATCTTCTGTTAGAGTTGTTGGATCTGTTTGTTGTTAAGTGTTCTGTCTTGTATAAATAGGTCCATCTTTTGTATTCTTGATAATAATAAAATTCAGATTTACAGAGAGAGCTCTCTGCTCTCCTCTCTTTTCTCTCTCTTAACTTTCTCTCTCTCTCTCTCTCTCTAATATCTACTTCTCTTCTACAAGATTTACAAAGCTTTATGGTATCAGAGCAGTGTAAGATCTTCACAGAAAAATGCCAGAAACAAGTGAAACAACAAGTTCTTTCTCCATGGCAAATATTACGAATATTGTTTCTATAAAACTTAATGGTGAATATTATCTGAGTTGGAAACATCAGATGATAACTGTGCTAAAAACCTTGGGACTCTCCAAACATGTAAGTACAACAATCTCTCCTCCTCTGCAAACCGATCCTGAGTTTGAGAATTGGTGTAAATCAGATAATTACGTTTGTGCTTGTATAAATGCTACTCTTGATCCTAACACTGCACATTTAGCCATCGATACTACTTCTGCTTTAGAATTATGGAATGTTTTGGAAAGTTTATATCTACAGCAGGCATTTGCCAAGAAGTTCCAATTAAAGATGAAATTTCAAGGCATGAAACAAGGAACACTCTCAGTCATGACTTTTTGTGATTCTATCAAGAAAGTTGCAGATTCTCTTCGTTCAATCGGAGAAAACATACAGGAAGCAGATCTCGTTCTACAGACTCTGCAAGGTCTGAATTCTGTCTATAATATGTTTGTCTTGAAAATTGAAAACTCTGCACAGATCCCGACTTTTGCTCAACTTAGGTTACGGCTCCTGATTTATGAAGAAAGAATCAGTCAACAGGCAGAAGGAGTTGTTCCTATTTCTGCTATGAATGTGAATGTAACGTCACCACCACCACATACTACTTTCGAAAATAACGTTCAAAGTGGAACAAGTTGTCAGATCTGTAGGAAATCTGGACACGATGCTGTTTCATGTTATTTTCGATACACTCTGGTGGAAAATAGAGGAGGAGGCAGAAATGGTGGTCGGAGTAGTAGCAATGGCGGTCGTTTTTGGAAAGGACATGGAAGAGTGAATCATCGAGGTAATTTCAATAATCGAAATTGGAGAGGAAATTCGTCTGGAAGGATTAATCATGGAGAAACGAACTTTGGTGCAAACATGGCTTGGAACAGGGAGATCTCTGTTGATAATGTTCAAAACCCTAAAAGCTTGAACTGGTTAAATGGTCCAATGGTGAATAGTCAAGGGCTTTATTCTCCTAATGTTGCAAAGTCAAGCCCAAATTTGAACCAGATTCCACCACCTGGATTTGTTGTTGGGCCCACTCATGATCCAACCACAACATACTATGTTGGGCCTGATTTTCATGAAGGCTCTAATACTCATCACTTATTTGGACAAAGTCACTTTAACAATTGGGCTTCTCAACAATAGCAACATCAAGTGAATTTTTCAAAATTTTCTGGTTCATCAGATGAGTTCGCAAATATATGTGCTGCTGTGGATTCGTGGATTCCAGATTCGGGGGCCTCTTCTCACATGACACCCGATCCAATTTTAGTGCATGGGGCTCGGGTCTATTCCGGTACCGGCAAAGTGATTGTTGGAAATGGTACGACTCTTTGCATTACTCATGTTGGTCATTTTAAAATTAACTTACCCAATTGTCCTCTCATCTTGAAAAATGTTTTGTTAGTTCCCGGTCTTACCAAAAATCTTTTGTCGATTACTCAACTTGTTCGTGATAATCCTCTTGTTGTTGCTTTCTCTTACAATGGTTTATTTATTAAGACCTTGACAGGAACAATGCTCCACCACATTCCGCTTAATCAACACAACATCTACTCTTTGCTTGCTACTTTGAAAGATCTTTGGCATTCGAGACTTGGTCATCCTTCAGACTATGTTTTTACAAAAACTTCGTTTCCTTGTACTCTCAATAAAACGAATAATGCTTGTAATATCTCAAAAAGTATTCGTATTCCCTTTACTACATTTGTATCTCGGAGTTCAACTCCGTTGCAAGTTATTCATTCTGATATATGGGGACCATCTCCAATTGTTTCTCGATCTGGGTTTTGCTATTTAGTTACCTATATTGATGATTTTAGCCGTTTTACATGGGTTTATCCTCTTGCACATCGCTCTCAAGTTATTGAGTCTTTTCGGCATTTTAAAAGTCAAGTTGAGAATCTTTTCTCAACTACTATTAAATAATTTCAAAGTGATGGTGCCTTAGAATTTACTCAAGGACAAATGGGTGCTTTTCTTTCTGATTCTGATATTGTTCCACGAATATATTGTCCATATACCCCACAACAAAATGGTGTGGCGGAACGTAAAAATCGTCACTTATCTGAAATTGCTCGTGCTTTATTGTTTCATGCTTCTCTACCAAAAAATTCCTGGTATGATGCATATGCTACTGAGGCTTTTTTGATAAACCATATCCCATCTCAAACTCTATCACATCATTCACCGTACAAACTTCTTTTTCATAAAGCACCGTCTTATACTAATCTTCGTACGTTTGGATATTTGTGTTATCCTTTTCTTGGGGATACTCGTGATGATAAGCTTTCTCCAAAATCCATTCCATGTGTTTTTCTTGGTTATGCCTCATCACACAAAGGATATATTTGTTATGATCCCACATCTTCCAAAACCTTCACATCTTGTCATGTTGTTTTTCACGAGTCTATTTTTCCTTTTACGAACCGAGATATGTCCAAACATGTTGAATCCAGTGTTGTTCTTCCACCATTCTCTGTCACTATACCACCACCACCACACATTCCAACTCACAATACACTTAATTCTCCATCTTCATCTACTGTTTCGATACCAAATGATCCGCTTAATGTCTCAATGTCAAATGATCAAGCTTCATCTTCCTCGGTTCCTTGTCATCCAATGGTCACTCGCACTCGTGACCACACTCGTAAACCAAAAACCTTTTTTGATCATGTTCTTTATTATGCTAACTCCACTCATGATCATACTCGTATACCTGATACCGAGCCAACTACCTTTTCTCAAGACAAAAAATGGCCAGCTTGGTGGGATGCAATGAGGTAATAAATTTCTGCACTTCACTCTAATGGAACTTGGACGTTAGTTCCTACTCCTACTTGTACTAATATTGTTGGGTGTAAATGGGTCTATCGTATTAAACGACATACCGATGGAACTGTTAGTCGTTATAAGGCCCGACTTGTCGCGAAGGGATTCTTACAAACTGAAGGTGTCGATTACACTGAGAGATTAGACAAGTAGATGTTAATAATGCTTTCTTACACGGAGATTTGATGGAGACGGTTTACATGATGCAACATCCATGTCAGGATCGAATTCTCAACAAGAATTATTTCACAGAAACAATATCAAAGAAGTTTGCGGAATAACACTTTGATATTTAATCAAAACAGTAAATCAACAGAGTAGATATGAAGAACAAACTGTAAACTTGTATTGAATGCTTTGAAGTTACAAGATTACACACTCAACTTCAATATTGATGAACAGGCTCACCAATACGAATTCTACTTCTCTAGAATTAGGATCTATACCTTGAGGTTGATTTTCTCTCTAAAAGAATGAAAAACAAAAGTTAACTCTCTATTCTAAACTATACAATATATATACTGA
This sequence comes from Arctium minus, assembly GCA_954870635.1. Lineage (NCBI taxonomy): Eukaryota > Viridiplantae > Streptophyta > Magnoliopsida > Asterales > Asteraceae > Arctium > Arctium minus. The sequence continues at coordinate 66,832,010 of OX941092.1, read as the reverse complement.
ATACAAAGATAATTACAATAAATAAAATATCTTCAGTATATCTTCCATGTATATCTCTAAGCTTCCATGTATACCCTTTCATACGAATCTTCATCATATAAGCAATATTAATCTTCAGCAGCATTAAATTCCTTCTAGCAGCATTAACTACTAAGCAGCACTAACCACTAGCAGTACTAACTAGCTAAGCAGTACTAACTTTGTTCAAGCAGCACTAACTTTGACTAGCAGTATTAACTACTAGCAGTAGTAACACTCAGCAGTATTAACCTTAAAGTCTTCTAGCAGTAGTAACTTTGAACCAACAGCATTAACCATACTTGATGAATTCTTCAGTTCCCAACAATCTCCCCCTAACTTGACTTTTAGGAAGAGAAGTCAAGTTCTTCAAATTTTCTTCAAGATGCTCCCAAAACTCTATCATGGCCTATATTCCAGTGTTTGCATCCAATCCCAAACTCTGATTGATGGTTCTTTGAATCAAGTATTTAGCCATTTCTGAATCTGGAACACACCTTAACTTTTTCTTCAGCATGGCATATAGCTTCAATCTGCTATGATTATACACTCTATCCACTAGGAAGTATTCAGTGTGATTTAAATCCAAAGTCACTGTATATACTCCACTAATTTCATATAGAGTCCAACTGTTTACTGATTTGAAGACATCCTTGATCAAATGCTCTACTTCTTCAGGTTTGAACATCATACACAGATACTCCATTACCAGTTTTGTAATTGAAATCCCTGGAGCCTTTAGAATATCTGCATACAACTTCATTCCTATCTCAAACATTTCTTCAATATCTGATCTAGAGCATGTTCTGACAATTTTTGCCCATGTGTTGAACACTTCATACTTTTCATCCTTTCTTTTCAGCCTTATGAATTCCTTTCCATCCACTGTCAATGTATCCCAGTGAATGACCTCAGGGGGCTTAACTCCTACAGGTTCTGCTGAAATTGGTTCAGGCACTTTGTCCATCACTACCATATACAAATTTACATCATCAGTGTTTGATGGCTCTTTCTGTTTAGATGACTCAGGTGCCCCTTCTTCTTCAGCAACCTTCTCAACCTCTTCTTCAGATACTCTAGGCTTCTTTACACTTTTCTTTCTTTTAGCCATCATTTTGGTTCTTTTCAGAGTCTTTTGAACCTGCACTAAAGTAGCTTCCTTCTTCTTTTCTTCCTTGTTCTCTGCCCTTTCTTTGATAGGAGTTCCCTCTTCACTTTCAGGGAATGGTTGATGCATATTCACATCATGTCTCTCCTTTGCCTTCTTTTCAAACTCCACTCTATCCTTTTCATTGCTCTTCAGCTTCTCCATTTCTTTCTCATATAGATCCTTGATTTGATCAAAATTCATCTTCACAAACATTTCTTTCTTTACCCCAATTGCACTTCTCAAGAAAGTTATCATTTTGTTTCTTTCCTGAGTGGCAAGGTAAGTTTGTGAAGGTCTCCTCTTCTTTGCACTTGATCTGGCCATCATAGCCTTTCTCAAGGTTATTGCTCTTTGCTTGGCTTTCTCTGTTTCCAACCCTTTCTGAAATGCTTCATTTAGTTCATTGGCTAGAGCTTTTGCCATCTCCCTGTCCTTTTCCATATGAACTCTTTCTTCCTTTTCAATGTCATCTTGCATCTTTCTGGCTAGAGCTTCATCTGATTCAACCAACCTTTGCTTTTTGATTGGTTGATCAGATTCCACCATCTTTGCTTTTCCTTTGTCTTTGCTCATTTCCTTCTTACTGTTATCTTTCTTGATCACTTCACCTTGTTCTTTGATGATTACTCCTTTGGTCTTTGAAGTGACCTTGGGAGTATCATTCTTGGCTTTAAGTAAGGTTTCTGCAATCTCAAGATCTGTTAAAACTTCTTTCACAGTTTCTGCTGCTTTATTAATGTCTGCAGTAGTAACTGTTTCTGCTTGCTGCTCCCCCTCAACATCCAGTTTCTTTCCATCAAGCTCCCCCTTTCTTGTGGCTTCTTCCATGTTGATCTCCCCCTTTTTGGGAGCATCATTCTCAGTGGTCCTTCTCCTGAGTTGGAATTGCTTTCTTTTCTTCCTCTATACCAGACTTAGCACCATCTTCTTCAGCTTAGCAATCTGTACTTGTTGGGACAGAATGACCAGCTTCATCTCCTCTATTTCTTTTCCTTGTTTCATAACATCTAGGTTGATGTTTCCCATGGTTTCCATCAATTCCTGGTAACTATATCTGTCCTCACCTTCTCTAGAAGTGTTACCCTCCTTTGAAGGATCATTGGATCTTTTAGTAGTGGAAGTCTTCTGCCTAGCAGAAGTACTATCCACCCCTGTGGTTTCTTGGCACCAGGGACCTTCAAATGATTGCTTATTCAAAGTTGCCATGGGGGAGGTCTTATTGATGTTACCACTTTCCTCCTCTGTGCTAGCAGGAGTAGTGGCAGCCTCATCACCCATATGCTCTATCTCTTCCTCAGAGAGCACCTCCTTTGGGTTGGGAGACACCGTTGTGGATTCCCTTTGAATATTCTCTACTGGAGAATGCTCCAATAGAGGGCTTAAAGGCTTGGGGAATGATGGTACAAGAAGGGAAGGAGCCTTCTTTACCTGTTTCCTCTTGTAAGTTTGGGTGATAGGAGAGGTTGGTTTTTCAAGAAGGGACTGGGGAATGGATTTTGAGAGGGAAGGTTGGGCTTGGCTAGCAGTGGGTTGGTCTAATGGGGGCCTTGACCCTGCTACCATACCTTCATTGGGTTGGGACACCACCATCATTGTAGAGAACAATGGGGTGTCAACTCCTTCAGAGTCCCCAGCAGATCTTCTCATATTTGAGAAAACCTTGCCTTTGGGGGGTTTGGGTACATATACCCCAACAGGTTGAGGTATATTCGTCAATTCATGAGTAATAACTTCTTGAACAAACCTGGGATACATAAAGAAGCTCTTTTTGTTTCCCATGTTTGAGACAAGATCACTGAAAATCATTTTAGAAAAATTGTACTTTCTGGCAGTGGCCAAGCACACCAAAGCATAAGCAATAGTGCTGCTGAACTCACTCCATCCAGTAGTCTTTTTGGAGATACAATGCATAAGAGTATGGACAAAGAAACGCCATTGGGGTGAAAATTTGGCTTTTGAGAATTTGAAAACACCCAATGGGCCTCCATACCCCATTCTTGTAAGATTTGAAAACAGTTCATCGTTTGGGATAGAGGTTATACCAGAGGCATCGTCTAGACGTAGACTGATGCGAATAACCTCTTCAGTAACCGTTAGTGATTGATCACAGATTCTTGTCTTGATCATTTGCACACCATTCTCAACAACAATGGTTGCATTAGCCCAGAACTGCCTTTGATGCTCGATATAGATTGTAGGGGATACAATAAGAGCATGAGCAATGTGGCTTGACTTGAGGAAATCCACAATCTGATGAAATCCTGCAGCTTGCTTTGGTTTTTGTAGCATCGCAATCTCATTGTGCTCGTCGATGAAAGTCATTGATGCCATTGATCTTAGTGAAAAGCTTGCCTGAAGACTTCGAACTTGAGAGAGAAAAGGTTTAGAGCACAAGAGAACAGTATGCAAAGAGTCGTTATGAACTTTTAGGCGGGCAAGGAGTATTTATAGTATTCGGAACATAAGCAGTATTAACCTAGAGCAGTATTAACTAATAACAGTATTAACTACTAGCAGTATTAACTACTAGCAGTATTAACTGAAAGCAGTATTAACTACTAGTAGTATTAACTGAAAGCAGTATTAACCACTAGCAGTATGAACTGAAAGCAGTATTAACCACTAGCAGTATTAAATGAAAGCAGTATTAACCACTAGCAGTATTAACTGAGAGCAGTATTAACCACTAGCAGTATTAACTGAAAGCAGTATTAACCACTAGCAGTATTAACTGAAAGCAGTATTAACCACTAGCAGTATTAACTGAGAGTAGTATTAACCACTAGCAGTATTAACTGAAAGCAGTATTAACTGAAAGCAGTATTAACCACTAGCAGTATTAACTGACTTACTCCTTTAAACTTGCTAACCACTGAGTACTGCTATGCATATCCTGAAAAAGAAGATTAGTAACTCCAAGAATAATATACAGGTATAAAACCACTTTTTGAGAAGGGGATTATTCAGAGTTGATCATTCCCACACTTGTTACCAAGAAAGTGAATCTACCCACATCAAAAGCTTTAGTGAATAGATCAGCAAACTGATTATCAGTGTGAACTTTGACAACTTGAATAAGTTTCTTTTCATTACAATCTCTTATAAAGTGATACCTGATCTCAATGTGCTTTGTTTTTGAGTGCTTGACTGGATTATTCACAATGCTAATAGCACTGCTGTTGTCAATAAAGATTGGAGTGTGTAGAAAGGTTACCCCATAATCCAACATTTGATTCTGAATCCATAAGACTTGAGAACAGCAACTTGCAGCTGCTATGTACTCTGCCTCTGTTGTAGATGTGGATACTGTGGTTTGTTTCTTGCACTGCCATGAGACTAGTCTAGCACCCAAAAACTGACATCCTCCAGAAGTAGATTTTCTGTCCAAGTTTGCCCCACCTAGATCACTGTCTGAGTATGCTATTAGGTCAAAGGGTGAGTCATGAGGATACCAAAGTCCCAATCTGGGTTGCCCTTTGAGATATCTGAATATCCTCTTAACAGCTTGAAAGTGAGATTGGTTTGGCCTAACTTAGAATCTTGCACATACACAGACTGGAAACATTATATCTGGCCTTGATGCTGTGAGATACATGAGAGAGCCACTCATGGATCTGTAATGATGCACATCTATATCCTCCCCCTCAGGATCTGCGGATATTTGCTTGTGTGTTTCCATAGGTGTGCTGGCAGGTTTTGACTCTGAGAAACCAAACTTGGTTAGAATGTCCTACACATACTTGGATTGACAGATGAAGATTCCATCTGACTTCTGTTGAACTTGGAGTCCAAGGAAGAAAGTAAGTTCCCCCATGGAACTCATTTTGAACCTTTGATGCATTAAATCCTCAAACTCCTTGCACATGTTGTTTCTTGTAGATCCAAAGATAATGTCATCAACATAGATTTGGACCAGCAAGATATCCTTCTTCTTTCTCTTGATAAATAGAGTCTTATCAATGACTCCTCTTTCAAAGTCATTTTCCAAGAGATAGGATGACAGAGTGTCATACCATGCTCTTGGAGCTTGATGTAGTCCATAAAGTGCTTTCTTTAATTTGTATACCCTGTCTGGATAGCTTGGGTTTTCAAACCCTGGTGGTTGACAGACATATACTTCTTCTTCAATTGAGCCATAGAGAAAAGCACTTTTTACATCCATTTGATAGACTTTGAAATTCATGTAGGAAGCATAGGCTAGGAAAAGTCTGATTGCTTCTATCCTAGCCACAGGTGCAAAAACTTCTTCATAATCTATACCCTCTTCTTGAGTATATCCTTGAGCCACCAGCCTTGCTTTGTTCCTTATGACAATACCTCTTTCATCTCTCTTGTTTCTGAAAATCCATTTTGTGCCAATTGCTCTGTGACCTTTAGGAAGGTCTACTAGATCCCATACATCTTGGAGCTTGAATTGTAACAGTTCTTCTTGCATTGCTTCTATCCAGCTAGATTCTTTCATAGCATCATGTGCCTTTTTAGGCTCAAGCTGTGATAGAAAACAAGAAAGCACTGTATGCTGTTGATCTTGCATTTCCTGAAGCCTGCTTTGATGTCTAGTCATCATAGGAGAAGAGATATCTCCTATTACCAGCTGTGGAGGATGATTCTTTTGAACTCTGGTGTTATGACTAGGTTCTTCATTCAGTCCAGCCTCAAGATTAGATTCATGCAACTCAACTGAAGTGTTTTCAGATGCCACTTCATTATTTTCTTGAGTCTCCTCATCTCTAGTTTCTTCTTCACTCTGACTTGGTCCAGTAAATGATTCCTTTTCACAGTCTTCAACAGAATTTACTGTGGGTATGGGAAAAATCACAGATTTAGATATACTTTCTTGAACTTGTGTGATCCCTGATCCTCCACTTCCTGTTCCTGTATACTCATTACTGAAACCAAAAGAGTTAGTTAGTGAATCAATGTCAAATAGCCACTGAGGTCCAGACCCAACAGGATTTGGTGTGTTCTCATTGCATTTGACATTGTCACTTTCTTCAATTATTCTAGAAGAAGAGTTAAAAACTCTGTAAGCCTTACTCTGAGATGAATATCCAACAAGAAATCCATCATCTGCTTTGCTATCAAACTTACCTAAGTGAGATTTGGTATTGAGAATTGTACAAGGACACCCAAAAGGTTTGAAGAAACCAATGAAGGGTTTTCTTTGATTTAAAAACTCATATGGGGTCTTGTTCTTTTGCTTGACCACTAGAACTCTGTTTTGGACATAACAAGCAGTATTAACTGCTTCAGCCCAGAAGGTAATTGGCAATTTTGAATCAGCCAACAGAGATCTAGCAGCCTCTATTAGTGTTCTATTTCTCCTTTCAGCGACACCATTCTGTTGAGGAGTCCTAGGAGCACTATATTGCCTCTCAATACCTTTTTCTTCACAAAAGGTGTTTAGATCATGATTTTTAAACTCAGTTCCATTATCTGATCTAATGACTTTTACTCTTTGATTAGTTTGGTTTTCAATTCTTAGAATAAAGGATTTGATAAGACCACTTGTTTCATCCTTAGTCCTTAGAAAATATACCCAAGTAAATCTGGAGTAATCATCAACAATAACCAAGCAGTAAGATTTCTTGCCTATACTCATAACATTTGTAGGACCAAACAGATCCATATGCAGTAACTGGAGACAAGAAGAAACAGAATTTAACTCTTTGGTCTTATGAGAAGTTTTGTGTTGTTTGCCTTTAAGACAAGCAACACAATGATCATCACATGAAAAGACTTTTGAAGGTAAACCTCTTACAAGGTTGTTTTTAACAAGATTGTTCATAGTCTTGAAATTCATGTAACACATCCTTCTGTGCCATAGAGAGGATTCATCTACAGAGGCTTTTGAAACAAGACAATTTAGAGATGAATCACTATCAACATTGTCCTTTCTTGGAGTTCTAAGTAGTATCATGCTTTCATCAACTACCTTGAACCCTAGAGCAAGGATCATACACTCATTATTAGTAAATAATATACTATGTTGTTTGTCACAAACCTGTGATACACTTAACAGGTTGTACTTTAATTGATCAACATAGTAAACATCCTCAAATGTCATCTTACCTTTGGTGACATTACCTTTTCCACTTATCTTACCACCAGTAAGATTATCTCCAAATGCAACATGTCCTCCATTGATATGCTTGAAATTCTGAAGGCATGATATGTTGCCTGTCATGAGCCTAGAGCAACCACTATCAACATGCCAAATGCTCTTTCCCTTGAGCTGTTGGTTTCCCTGCACATTAGATAAATCAATTAGTATGAATTAGGAACCCAAGCCAAAGTGGTCTTGGGTACCCCTTTCTCATCAAAATACTTGCATTCTTTCTTGACAAGATTTTTGAACTTTAACTCCTCATTCTTGGAGTACTTTGTTACAATAATAGGCTTGGAAATATTTTTGCTAGAATCAGTACTGGTTTTAGAAGTACTAACTGCCTTGGCAGCACTTGCATGCTTAGCAGTACTAACCTTGTTAGCAGTAGTAACTGTGTTAGCAGCAGTAACTGTGTTGGCAGTATTAACCTTTGAAGAGGTATTAACAGTATTAGCAGCATTAATATTTTCAGTAGTACTAACACTGTTAGCAGTAGTAACTGTGTTAGCAGTACTAATATTGTTAGCAGTACTAACACTGTTAGTACTTCTAGGTACCCACATTTTGACACTTTCTTTTAAAATCTTTTTCTTTAAAGTGCCTTTACTTTCAACAGATTTCTTTATCACATGTTTCTTTCCAGCCTTCCTATAACCAACAGGTTTTTGCACAAATCTTTGAAAGTTCATCTGTTGGTTAATAGGGTTATAGTAACAATACTTAGCCAAATGATTCAACTTGCCACATATAAAACAAGGTTTTGGTCTATTGATTTTATTCAGATCAACTCCTTGTTTCTGAGCCCATTGATTATTCCAGTTTCTTTGATTTCCTCTTTTTAAACCAGAATTTAGGCTCTTGGCTTTATTGCAATCACACTGTTTACAAGATCCAGGATTCACAACTGTGGTTTGTTTGTAATGGACCTTGTTATCCTTTCCTTTAGTCTTCTCTATCTCCTTGGACTTGACCCAGATTTTCCCACATCCCTCATTGGTGATAATATTGTTTTCTAATGGTATCTTTTTACTCACAGTATTATCCCTGTTCTCACTGGCTTCTTTCTCAGTCAAATCCTTAACTACTACCTCATCCAAAGGATCTATCTTAAAAGCTTCTTCAGACAAGTCCTTTTTCTCCTTAGTTTCTAACAAGTCTGATGTAGGAGAAATATAGTTGTTATTGTAAGGAGGGGGTGTATTGTTGTATCCAATACCAGGCTTCATCTTATCATGTATCTGAGCCTTTAGAAGAGAATCCATTGCTTTTGAAGCATAAGAAAACTTTTCTATGTCAAGCTTAACTTTTGACAGTTCCTCTTTCAGCCTATCATTCTCTTCTAATGACTTAGACAGTTTGGTTTCTAACTCATTCTTTTCCCACTTCCAATAGTTTGTGTCATAAGAGTGTTGAAGTTCATTAGCTTGAAAGCCTTTGATTTGCTCTTCAAATCTCTCTACTATCAACACATAATCTCTTCTGTCCTTTTCTAATCTTTTGAGGTCATCACACATACTTTGATTGTGATCCCTGTATCTTGTAACAGTGTCAATGCAAGATTTAGTGCAAAGATTAGAACTTACCTCAGTGGGGAGATCAGACACTTCTGCCATAAGAGCTTGGTTCTGAATGGCTTCCTCAGCTTGATCACTCCAGTCAAATCCCATTCCTTGTTGAGAAACAAGGGCTTGAGCAGGATTCTTGTTCTGATTGTATCCTCCATTCTGAGCTTGTTGGTGGTTGTTGTTTGGATAAGCACTCCTGCATTCTCTAGCAAAGTGTCCTTTCTTGTGGCACTTATAACATTCCACCTTGGTCTTGTCAAAACCAGCTCCATCTTCTCTTCTTTGAGAGAAGTTATTCCTTCCAGTTCTTTTAATGAACTTCTTCACCCTCATGGATAACATGGCCATCTGCCATTTAATATCCATCTCCTCCAGATCATCAGGGTGAATTTGATCAAGATCATCATTAATCAGAGAATTGCTGCTATGACTGGACAAAAAGGCTTCAAAGATAGTTTCAGTGCCTTTTTCTGAACTTACTCCACTGGCAGTACTAACTGCTTCAGGGTTGGCAGTAGTATCAGTGGATGCTGAAAGAAGTGCAACATTGTGAATATAACCAGAGGGCTTCTTCTTGATTTCTACCTCAGTTTCAAAAACTCTTAGATCATTGTATAGATCATCAAGTTCTTTCTCTTCCAGATTGTCACTCTGTCTATATGAGACAGTGTACATAGTCCATTCATCCCCAAGAGATCTGAGGAATTTTCTGTTAATATCATCTTGTTCCATCTTCACCCCTACAGTAGCCAGTTCACCTATGAGTTTGTTGAACCTATCAAAAGTTTGAGTCATAGACTCATTCTTTGTGGAAGTGAAGTTCTCATACTGCTGCTTTAGAACATCTCTTTGATTTCTTTTGATGCTCTTAGTTCCAGCAAATCTTTTCTCTAGAGCATTCCAGAGAATCTGAGCATCAGTGCAGTTGCAAAATTGATGCTGGTATTCATTGGGAATTGGCAAGAGCAGAGTGCTCAAGGCCTTCATCTCTGTTTGTCTGATCTTCCTCTCACCATCTGTCTTTGGTGGAGGTCTTTTCCCATCTGGTCCTATCCTTCCAGCTTCAGAAGGACCATTCTCAATGATATCCCACATTGAGTAGTCAGTGAGAAGAATATATTGTCTGATTCTTATCTTCCATATGTCAAACTCACTTGGTTTGAGCATTGGAACCTTAGAAACCAAAGTACTGCTTGATTCTGTAAGATTTTCCATGATGAATAACTGTTTCTGAGAGAGTTTGGCTCTGATACCACTTGTCAGGATCGAATTCTCAACAAGAATTAATTCACAGAAACAATATCAAAGAAGTTTGCGGAATAACACTTTGATATTTAATCAAAACAGTAAATCAACAGAGTAGATATGAAGAACAAACTGTAAACTTGTATTGAATGCTTTGAAGTTACAAGATAACACACTCAACCTCAATATTGATGAACAGGCTCACCAATACGAATTCTACTTCTCTAGAATTAGGATCTATACCTTGAGGTTGATTTTCTCTCTAAAAGAATGAAAAACAAAAGTTAACTCTCTATTCTAAACTATACAATATATATACTGAATACAAAGATAATTACAATAAATAAAATATCTTCAGTATATCTTCCATGTATATCTCTAAGCTTCCATGTATACCCTTTCATACGAATCTTCATCATATAAGCAATATTAATCTTCAGCAGCATTAAATTCCTTCTAGCAGCATTAACTACTAAGCAGCACTAACCACTAGCAGTACTAACTAGCTAAGCAGTACTAACTTTGTTCAAGCAGCACTAACTTTGACTAGCAGTATTAACTACTAGCAGTAGTAACACTCAGCAGTATTAACCTTTAAGTCTTTTAGCAGTAGTAACTTTGAACCAGCAGCATTAACCATACTTGATGAATTCTTCAGTTCCCAACAATCCAGGTTTTGTTGATTCTGATAAGCCTAACCATGTTTGTTTACTAAAGAAAGCCCTTTACGGTCTTAAACAAGCACCTCGCGCTTGGTTTTCGAAGTTGTCTAATGCTCTTGTGGGTTTTGGTTTTGAGCAATGTGCTTCTGATACATCTTTATTTGTCTATTGCACGTCTACTATTACGGCTTACATTTTGGTTTATGTAGACGATATCATCATTACCGGGAGCTCATCTCAGTTTATTGCCGAATTGATTCAAAAGCTTCATGAACAATTCTCCTTAAAAGATTTGGGAGTTTTGAGTTATTTCTTGGGAGTTCAAGCAACTTTTTCTGATGATGGGCTTCGTTTAACACAACAACGGTACTTACTTGATTTACTTAAACGAACAGGTACAAGTGAATGCAAACCATTATCATCTCTCGTTGCCTCTGGGAAACAATTGTCTCGACACACAGGTAAACCGTTAGAAGACCCTTCTTTGTATCGAAGTACTGTTGATGCATTGCAGTACTTAGTTTTAACAAGACCCGAGATAGCTTATGCGGTTAGCAAAGATTCTCAGTTTCTTCATTGCCCTACGGATTGACATTGGACTGCTGTTACCCGTATTCTACGATACTTAAAAGGCACAAGTACACATGGTCTAGTCTTTCAACGCTCCTCTACAACTGTGATTCATGCCTATACGGATTCGGATTGGGCAGGTTGTCCTGACGATCGAAGGTCTACTAGTGGCTATTGAGTTTTTCTCGGGTCTAATCTTATCAGTTGGAGTTCTAAAAAGCAACACACAGTTGCTCGTTCAAGTACTAAGGCAGAATACTGAGCTCTAGCACCTGCAACCACTGAATTACGATGGATATGTTCACTTATTAAGGAACTAAAGATCGATCTTACTAATACTTAAAATATTTGGTGTGACAATCTTGGTGCAACTTATCTTGCAGTAAATCCCGTTTTCCATCAGCGCACTAAGCACATTGAGATCGATCTCCATTTTGTTCGTGATATGGTTTTATCTCAGTCTCTTCTTGTTCGATATGTTCCTACTGATGTGTAGATTGACGATATCTTAACTAAAGGTCTCTCTACAGCTCGATTTGTTAAACTCAGATCCAAGCTTCACATTCAAAAGAACGATCAGCTTGTGGGGGGATGATAGACTGAAGTGCCACGTCATTAAGTTTATGTTAACATCTTCTGTTAGAGTTGTTGGGTCTGTTTGTTGTTAAGTGTTCTGTCTTGTATAAATAGGTCTAACTTTTGTATTCTTGATAATAATAAAATTCAGATTTACAAAGAGAGCTCTCTGTTCTCTCTCTTAACTTTCTCTCTCTAATATCTACTTCTCTTCTAGAAGATTTACAAAGCTTTAAGTCCAAAAATAAAATAAATGTAAGAGTAAATTACAGATTTTGTCATTGTGGTTATATTGAAATTTGGATTGGATCCCCCAAATGAAAATAATTACATATATGATCATTGTAGTTTCACTTTTGTTATAGATGGGACCCTACCTCTAACTCTACTAACTTAGCTATGTTAAATCAAGGGTCATTTGGTTAATTTATATTTCCCTTTAATTTTATTCATATTGTATTTAATGAAATATATTCCAATTATGGGCTTTGGTCACCCTTCCTCAATCTCCGGCTACCCTTCCCGATCTCCAACTAGACCCCTTCTTCGACCACCCTTTCCGTCTTCGGTTTGTCCCCTTCTCCATTTCCTCCACCCCAAACAGCCACCTCCCCATCCCTAGGTTCCATACCCAATCCCATAATGAAGAGCACATTTCGTCTTCAACAAAAAGGCAACTTCATATTCATCGAAAACCAATTTTCATTATCATCTTCTTCTTTAGTCTATCTTAGGGGCCATTTACCAAACACTTACCCAAGTAAGTGTTTACCAAGTCACATTACCTTACTAGATGAATATGGCAAGGATCAAGAATCTTACCGGGTAAAAGCTACTTACCCGGTAAGTGAGGGCGAAGCCTCTTACCACGGTTACCACTTGTGGAGAAAATTGTTGCATACTATACCGTTTTGATGGACAAAAATCTAACCCGGTAAGTAAGTGATAGTGTTCAATTTTACCGATAGCGCTTACCCAGGTAAGCGTTTGGCACACAACCCCTTATTCATGGCAAACACACACAAGTTCGTCATCTTCTTCAACGAAAATTGTTGGGTCATCAAAGATTTGAAGATGACCTCCCCTTTTCGGCTGGTAATTTTGAATGTGTAAAATGTTGTACATCTTCATACCTACATTATTTTATGGTTATTTGTAATAGCTTACTTGTGCTTTAAAAGATCGTTAAATCGAAGACCAACCGAATTCAACATGAAGTGAGTCTACTGATGCGGCTTAAGATAAATTCACAAGTGCTAAGCTACCTCTGCCGAAGAACTACATAATCTTCGGCATACTCCACTCCTACCGATTCTTCCATGATTGGTCGACAGGAGTCCCCTCTGCCGATCTCCTTCTATCAGCCATCCCCTTTACCGATCTTTCGGCAAACATCCACTCTGCCGATTTGTCTCTTGGTTCGGCGATCCCCTTTATAGGCAAATCCTCATGATTTGACTATACTTCTTCATTTCCAACATCCTTCTGACAAAAGGAATGGAACCTTCTATTGCACAGAGGATATTCACTCAAGTTCTGATCTGATAGAGGCTTTCTTAAAAAAGATCTCAAAAAGATTTGTACCAACTATATTTTATTGGGATGTTGTCTTATCATAGTACAAAAGTCCCTTTTGTATATTTATAAGTCATTTCAAATATCTCATATTTTATTGAAGAAAATCTCAAAGATCCATTCAACATTTGACAAGTCTCCTTTGCATTCAATGCATTGGGTAGTATATAAAGGTGAAGACTTCCTCCATGCAACTTACATTTTCAGCTCAAGAGAACTAAGTGCACTCAAGAAAAGTTGGCAACCATTTTCTTTCCTCATATTTAACTTAGTGTTTTCTAAAATTGTGTTCTAAAAGTTTTCTCAGTGTAAGATTGTTAGAATAGTTTACTGTTCTTTTCCATAACAATCTTTTGTTTAGTAAGTGTAATTCTTGATATTTTATATCAATAAAAGAATTAAAATTAAGTGAAATATTTGAGTATTGTATTCAACCCCTCTTTTCTACAATACTGTTTTACTTATTCGGGACCAAAAAGTGGTATCAGAGCGGGTTAGTTTAATCCATAAACTAGATCTGCAATGGCATCATCCTCCTCTGTGAAAGCTGACTCTTCTTCTCAAAACTCTTTTTCTAATTCCTTTGACAATGGCTCTATTGCCAAACCTCCCAAGTTCAACCCCAAAAACTTTTCCCTTTGGAAAATCCATATGACGTTGTTCCTGGAAGGTGTGAATAGTCGTTTCATTACTGTGCTTCGTGAGGGACCCATTATCCCTAAGTCTGGGATAGTTTTCAAAAAACTCGTTCTGATCCCAAAGAAAAAGAAAAAGATAAAGATGTTATTTATAGTGATTCTGATTCCTCGGATGAAGAACGAACCTCTGCTACTTGGAAGTACATCCTCAAAAAGCCCAAGAACTATACTAAGGATGACAAATGTCTTATTGCTCTTGACTCTAAAGTCAGAGCAATCATTGCTCTCTCATTTTCTGATGAAGTGTACCACTCTTTGGTAAATCTTTCTACTTCCAAAGAAATGTGGACCACTCTATGCGTTTTGTACGAAGGTACAGAAGAGGTCAAGAAAAGCAAAAAGATTTCTCTCGTTCGAAAGTATGAACTCTTCTCTCATAAAAAGGGAGAATCTCTGTCTGATTATTATAATCGTTTCTACAGTCTTTTAAATGATCTTAAACTTTTAGGAAGATTATATGAAAATGAGAAAGTCTTGTGTAAATTCATGGGTGGTCTTCAAGATTTCTGGGAGAACATATGTACATGTATCAAGACAACCAAGGATCTGGATAATCTTCCTCTCAGTGTTCTTTACGGATCTCTCTATAACTATGAGCAACCTAGGATCCAACGGAAAACTATCATCAAAAAGATAAAAATCCCTTCTATGGCTCTTATCGGTGATACTTCCAAGAAATCTATGTGCATTCCTAGAATTGCAAAAAGAAATCAAAGAAATCTTTTGATTCCAGGACACACAATTGGTTTCCAAACTGAAGAAGGAAAAAGACAGAGTTACTAAAAGAAATCAAAAGATCTTTGAGCTTAATAAATCAGTTATTGGGAACAAAGATCTAATTGATTCTTTACGCAAGTCTGCTTCTGATTCTAAAATTGAAGTAGATTGTTTTGAAAAGAAGATTTCTGATTTTGATGCTAAACTTTCTAAGTCTGATTTAGAGAAGAAAGAATCTACACTAACTGTTCATAAATTGCAGGTTGAGAACAAGAGCTTAAATAAGAAGGTAAATGGTCTGGAAGCCAAACTTTATGCAAGAGGCCAAACAGATCAAACTATTTTTCTTAATGCACCTAATGAGGAGGCTGATGTTAAGGAAAAATGGGGACTTGGTTACGAAAACCCCCATTACTTAAAGAAAGCCATCAGAAAACAACCAGCGTTATATAATTTTGATTTTCTTGCTGCTGCTGGTAAACATACTCATTTAAAACCCAAATTTGTTACCAAATTACCAGAAGAAGTTGAGGCTAGAGAAACTGAAAATAGAAATAATATAAAGAAAATGCAACTACCATTTAATTATGAAAAGTTAAATGATAGTTACCTTTCTGAAACACCAAAAGTTCTTTCCAATGACTATTTTGCTAGTTATTCTGTTTCTGATATGGAGGCAAAACCTGCAACTGCAAAAGTTTATGTTCCTCCACTAATTCTGGAAAGCAAAATAGTTGAGCTTGAAAATGTTTTATCAGATGAAATAATTTTGGTAGACATAGAACAAAGTGAATTTTCTATTGTTTTAAAGAACACAGTTTTTCAATTTAAGTCTACAAAGTGTTCTAAAGTTTCAAAGGCACATCAAACTTCGACTGATAACTTTGATGACTTATTTGCGTCTGCAAATGATTTTCTCAATTCTGATGATGGGTGTATAGAAGAAATTGATATGTTTGACTTCAATGCTCCACTTCCAGATCATTCTACTTTTCTTATAAATGGAGAAGAGTTACCAAGTGTTTTTGAAATTGTTGAATCATCAACTAAGGTTGGTGAACCAGTTTCTATGTCTGCTGATTACTATTCTAAGGGTAAGAAACATAAGAAACAACAATCACATAAACGGATCAACACTGGTAAACAAAGGAAAAATCAATCTCAGAAATCTGATTTTCCTAATAAATCTAAATCCTTTGTTTCATATTTAAGAAAGAAAAGGTCGAAAGAGAGATCTGAATGGTGACCTAAAAAGAAGACTGATGAGAAGGCGGAATCAATTACTGATGTAGTTATTGATAGATCTGATAGTAGTGTTAATGATGTAGTTGATAAAATTGCTTTTAATAAACAAAACCTTGTAATTCCTTACAAGCGATATTCAATGAAGCAATTGTTCCAATTATCTCCTCCTACTAATCAATCTTATACTTATCGGTGGAATGATTTTACTTATCGTCATTATTCTAATGACTGGTTTGGATCTTATCATGTTTATTCTTCTAAACCAAATGTTTTCAAAAGTTTTCAAAGGAAAAGAGAATCCATATTCAAATGGATACCAAAATCTTGTGCTAATGTGTTAGGACCCGTTTTTAAATGGGTACCTAAAATTGTTGTTTCCTGATTTCTCTTGCAGACCCGACATATGTGGTACTTGGATAGAGGTTGTTCCAAGCATATGACCGGGCAGAAAGCTTTATTGTCTAATTATACAGAGAAATTCAGTGGCAATGTGCGATTTGGGAACGACCAGTTTTCACCGATCTTAGGATATGGTGACATCATTCAAGATAATATAACGATTACGAAGGTGAGCTATGTCGAAGGCTTAGGGCACAACCTGTTTAGTATCGGTCAATTCTGCGACAAAGGGTTAGAGGTAAATTTCAAAGCTAAGAGATGTTTGGTACGTACTGAAGACGGCAAAGAACTCTTAGTCAGAAATCAAAAGAAAAATCTCTACACCATCAATCTTTCAAAGGTTCAGAATGACAATCAGGTTTGCTTACTGACAAAAGCCTCGATGCAGCAAAGTTGGCTTTGGCACCGAAGGTTATCTCATCTGAATTTTTGTTACATAAACAAGTTGGTCAGTGGAAAATTAGTTAATGGACTTCTTGAGCTGAGATATGAAAAGGAACACTTGTGTGCAGCATGTGAAAAAGGGAAGATGAAGAGAGCTCCACATAAACCGAAGCCTGAACCTAGTACTAGTTCTCCACTAGAGTTTTTGTATATGGATCTTTGTGGTCCGATGCGAACGCAGAGCTTAGGCGGAAAGAAGTATCTTCTTGTTATCGTGGACGACTATTCGCGATACACGTGGGTCAAATTTCTCCGATCAAAAGATGAGACGCCTGAAGTACTCATCAGATTTCTGAAGACGACCCAGGTGAATTTGCAGAAACCAGTCAAGCTTCTCAGAACTGATAATGGCACAGAGTTTAAAAACAGAACTATTGAAGAGTATCTCAAATTGGTCGGGATATCACATCAATACTATGCTGCTCGTACGCCTGAACAGAATGGAGTAGTCGAAAGGCGAAATCGAACGCTAGTCGAGGCTGCTCGCACTATGCTCATCCAATCTGACTTACCTTTATTTCTGTGGGCAGAAGCTATTTCGACGACGTGCTACACTCAGAATCGTTCCATGATACACCGCAGATTTCAAAAGACTCCGTATGCGTTGATCAACAACCGAACACCAACCATCAAATATTTTCATGTTTTTGGTTATAAGTGTTTTGTGCTAAATGACAGAGAGAGTCTGAAAAAGTTCAGTGCTAAGGCTGATGAGGGCATTTTCATTGGATATTCTTCTACATCTGCTGCATATCGTGTGTATTTGAAGAAGTCGAAGAATGTTGTTGAGAGCGTAAACGCCACATTTGATGAGGAGATGGCTTCTGAACAAGTCAGTTCAGAGCCCGTGATAACTGGAGTATTAGCTTCTGGGCAATTTCGTTCAGAACCTGTACCTGAAAAGAACAAATCAGATGAAGCATCAACGTCTACTAATCATTTATCTGATTTAGATCTTTTATTTGAACTGTTTTATGATGAATATCTTGGATCTAATGTGCATAAGCCTGTTGTGGTTGACAGGATTGAAGGTTCAACGATTAATCATCCAACCACTTCAGATGTTTCTACTGAATCAAATTCTCCGATTCGGCAAGATATTCCAGTTCATATGCCTACTCCAATAGTTGAAGTTGTGTCTACTAATGATGAGCAAGAAGTTGTTGAGTCAGTAGGATATGCTGTAAGGACAGATCAACAGACTGAACAAGTTGTACCTACTAAAGCTTCTGCACCAATTACTTCAACTGAATCCCTCCCACATGATGTACAAACTGAAGAAGCTGATAGTGGATTTTTGGATGATAATCATGATCAATCTTCATCTAATCCACTCCCTCATGAACATCGCTGGACCAAAGAGCACCGTCTTCACCAAGTAATTGGAGATCTCAACAAACCAGTGCAAACTAGGTCAGCAACTTTGAATCAATGTTTGCATGAATCATTCCTCAACAAGATAGAGCCCACTCGTGTATCAGAGGCTCCTGCTGATTCGGATTGGGTGTCTGCTATGCAAGAAGAGTTAAACCAGTTTGAAACCCTGAAAGTCTGGAGACTAGTGCCAAAACCAGAAGGAAAAACCGTTATCGTCACTAAATGGGTGTTCAAGAATAAAAAGGACGAAGATGGTATTGTTATAAGGAACAAAGCAAGACTTGTTGCCAAGGGATATAGGCAAGAGGAAGGCATAGACTACGATGAGACATATGCTCCAGTAGCGCGTATAGAGGCAATCCGTATGTTTCTAGCCTACGCAGATCACAAGAACTTCACTGTCTATCAAATGAACGTGAAGATTGCCTTTCTAAATGGCATACTTAAGGAGAAAGTCTACGTCTCTCAGCCAGAAGGGTTTGTAAATCCAGACAAGCCAAATCACGTCTACATCTTGGATAAAGCTCTTTATGGTTTGAAACAAGTTCCTCGCGCATAGTATGATGTTCTATCTCAATTCTTGGTCAAGTCAGGTTTTTCAAAAGGTAAAGTTGATACCACTTTGTTTATTAAAAAGGAAAAAACCGATATCATCCTTATTCAAATATATGTAGATGATATTATATTTGGCTCTACAAATCCTAAATACTGTAAGAATTTCTCAAACCTCATGGTGTCAAGATTTCAAATGAGTATGACGGGAGAGATGATTTTCTTTCTCGTATTACATGTAAAACAGTATTCAACGGGGATTTCATTAATCAATCTAAGTACATTTTTGATATTCTTCGGAAATTCAAAATGGAAAGTTGCAAACCAATTGGAACCCCAATGGCACCAGGTACTAAGATTGGCACTGATCCTTCGGGAAAAAGTGTTGATGTTAGGACTTATAGAGGTATGATAGATTCTTTAATGTATCTTACTTCAAGTAGGCCAGATATAATGTTTTCAACATGCTTATGTGCAAGATATCAGGATGCTCCTAAAGAATCCCATTTGGCTGCTGTCAAACAGATATTTAGATATCTGAAGGGGACTGCAGATCTTGGTCTGTGGTATCCTAAGAATACAGGGTTTGAACTAACTGCTTATTCAGACGCAGGTCATGCAGGGTGCATGCTAGACAGGAAGATCACTTCAGGTCATATTCAATTTCTTGGAGACAAGCTCGTTAGTTGGGCGTCAAAGAAACAATTATGTGTTTCAACATCGACTGCTGAAGCAGAGTATGTAGCTGCTGCCAGTTGCTGCTCTTAGGTCTTGTGGATGCGAACACAGCTTCGAGACTATGGATTCAAGTTTGACAAAGTACTGATTTATTGTGACTCAAAGACCGCTATCGCTATACCAGCTAATCCTGTGCAACACACTAAAACAAAGCACATTGATGTCAGGTATCATTTTATAAAAGATAATGTAGAAAAAGGTACAATAGAACTTTACTTTGTAAAGACTGATTATCAACTTGCAGATTTGTTTACCAAATCTTTAGATGAAAAGAGATTTAATTTTCTTGTATCTAAGCCTGGTATGCTAAATCTTAAGGTCTAATCAGTAATTACCTATTAAAGTTTCTTTTATTGTAATTTTCCATCATTTCTTTATCATTATTTCTGATATTTGCACTTTAACATGTTGTTTATGATCTCAGAGGGAGTGAAACAAGATTCTAAGATGATCAATATTATTTTGAGGGGGAGTTTATAGAATTTAAATGCTAAATTTTTTTTGTGATGCATTAATTTAGGGGGAGTTTATGTGTTCCACAAAAGGAGTAAGGATATGATTTTTGATTATTTCAGATCAGAACTTGTACTTTAATTGTTTTACTGCTTTATGTTTTTTTAATTTTTGAATAAATTTGTGAATAAAGTTGCTTTGACATGACTTTAAGACTTGTGCAGGATGAGAGAAGCTTACAAGATCATATCTTTATGACTTAAGCATGACTTGATGAGATTTAAGACTACACGAAAAGGTTAAATTTCTTATCTTAATCTCGTATGTGGTTGAAAGAAGGACAACTTTCAATCATAGAGAACATATTCTTAAATGTTCAAACCATTTCCCGATTCTTAAACAAATTTCATGAATTGGAAGTGTGATTTTAAATGTTTTAATTTTATTTGTGCTTACATGTTTACAAACCGTGTGTTTCCAAAGATAAATACTTGCGTATTATAGTTTCTTTATACTTTCAAGTATTCACACACACCGGTTTGACTTTTTGTTCAAAATGTTATTACCATGTCTCAAATTTTGAAACATATTTTTCGATGGTAAGACACCCCGCTTGTACTTCAAAGAATTTTGAGCGTAATTTCATTTCGAAACGTCCATTTCAAGACTTGTCTATATATTGGTTCGTATAGACACATATCCATTATTATTGACCATAAGCCTTGATTATTATATCATATAATTTCTGATCATTTTCATACAATGTCAGATTTTCAAAGAAGTCTCTTTCATTCATTTCTATTCATTCAATTTACTTGTTTGAAAAATATTTCACTGTTTCAAATGCTCAAATTGTCATGATTACATATATGAGCATACACATATCTGACCCATGTTTTCCATGTCTTAAATGTTCAAGATAAACCATTATGAGCAACATATGCTTTATAGGACAATACGGGTTCTTTGCGCTAGGACTTAAATGAACTTCTATGGATTCACGATTACCAGTGTTTCCTACCCAAGAAGTTAATCCATAGTGATTGAGTGTGAGGAGTCGAAAAGAAATGAGTGTGGGTTCTGCGTTGAGGTAAAATGGAAAAGAGAGTTTGGTTAGATGTGAGCTCATTGATTAAAAAGAAAGAACAAAGTAAAAGAATATCAAACTCTGCACCAACTACTTTCTGAGTCGGGCAGCCTACTAATGTTTCACAAATCTTGGTGAACATTATTGAAATAGGCAACTAGCCCATGTCAACTGTTGTTAAAAACCCCACCAGCCACTTATTTTCTTCTTAAAAAGAGAATGTTTCATATTTTTCTGGGGACGCAACACATAATCTATCTGGTTTTCTTTTGGAAAATCTAGATATTGAAAAAGAAGGAAGCAT
Source organism: Arctium minus (assembly GCA_954870635.1). Classification (NCBI taxonomy): domain Eukaryota; kingdom Viridiplantae; phylum Streptophyta; class Magnoliopsida; order Asterales; family Asteraceae; genus Arctium; species Arctium minus. Next base: position 66,810,526 of record OX941092.1, on the reverse strand, counting down.
GCCCCACCTTCGCACTTCACTCATGCACATTGAGTCTGTGTTTATCTACTGTTGTCTCAGTGATTTACACAATGTTGAGCCTTCAAAATCAATCATTCGTGCTTAATTCTTTCTACACTTGCATGAACACACAAGGAATTTGTTTTCTTGTCATAACATTCATAGAAATTTCCTTTGTGGTGTTTCGATGATTGGATGGAAGCCCTGGGCGAGTGAACATCAAAAAGCTCCTTTCCTATGTGTATTTGTTACACACAGTGCCTTAGTGTTACTGACAGGCACATTAACTGATTCATTTGTTGATTCAGGTGTTACATTCCTATTTTGGCTAGATTTGCAATGATCTGGATGAATACATTGTTCGAATTGGCAACGAATCAAAGGCTCTTGGATAGATCAGAATGGTCAACGACATTTCTTGATGAAAGTTTTGATGTTATAGATGTTCTATTCATCAAAATGGGGGAGATGATTTAAAGAAATGTCAGAATCAGAAATTTCAGAGTTAACGATTTGAAGAAGATAAAGTTTAAAGTTTGAGAGTTTAAAAGATTGTACAAGCAAAGACAAAGATGTTTGAAGATGTGCTGATTTCACTGAAATTTTATTTGAAGATTATTTGCTGAAGCAAGTTGAGCTAAATCTGAAGATAATTTCTTTCTGAAGTCTGAAAGAGTCTTGTGATAATTTTGGGAGATTATTGAAGATTGTTTCAACTATATTTGGGGAAGATTGTTAATTTTGTTTCAAAGGAGGAGATTGTATTTTTGAGCTTAAAGAGAAGACTGAACTGCTAAATCTTTTCAAAGATTATCTTGAATCCAAAGGGGGAGATTGTTAGAGCATAAATCTGTTGGATACAAGATCAAGAATATTAGAAGTCAAAGCTGAAAAGTCAACTCTCATGGTAAGTCAAAGTGTTTGTTAATAAAAGTCAAAGTCAATGTATTGTTTTGTAATTGTTTTTGTTTCCTTGTATTTTAGTTGCTAAGTATAAATAGGTTTTCTTTTCAATAGATAGAAGACTAGAATTTGAGTTAAACGTATTTTGAGAGGGTTGTAGAGAGAGAAAGAGGAGTCTAGAGAGAGAAAGTGATACAAACATTGTAAACAGTTTGGATTTGTGAATTGAAATCAAACAGGTAGTTAAATCATTCTTGTTTGTTTAATTGATTTGTAATTAGAAACTTGATTCCAGGACACACAACTTATCCCTCTGATGAGTCTGGCCAAGAAAGTCATGATGACTCAGCTCACCAATCGGAGGCCTATCTTAGTGAGGCCGATGATGAGGGTGAAGACAACCCGGTTGAACAAATGACAGAGGAGATGGGCATGCTCGCCAACTTCTCAAAGTTCACAAACAACTTTCATTCTAACCATTTTTGAACAAACCGAAAAAACTCTTTCTCTTCTAAAAACTCCTTGGATAAGACCAACGAGGAATGCTATGCATGTGGCAAGAAAGGCCACTTTGCATCTGAAATGCAGAAGCAATCCTTCTGGTTGATCTAAATCTAACTCTTCAAACTCTTCTAAAGGGAGGAGAATAAGATCAGATTCAGATGGTCGATCTTTCTCCCAAAAATCCTCCTCTTCCTCCTTCAAAGAAAGCATTGATCGCGCTAAAAAATACAAAGCCAAATACAAGAAAGAAAAGGAGATAAATGAAAACGCACAATGAAGAGGAAAAGGTTTAATGGTCGAGTCTCATGACTGGGCTGATGAACCAACCTCAGAAAGTAAAAAGGAGATTTCTAGCAAGGACCTTATGGCCAAATTGGATGACATTGCCGAAATCAAGGACACTGACATGACTGTTGCATTAGTCTCCACTGAGTGCTCTTCTTCCTCATCTCAGGTATATCCCTTCCACTCTCTTTCTAACGCTGAAAAGATTGAAGCATTTGATTCTTTAACTGTTGATTTCTACAATGAAAAGGATGCTAAAAGAAAAGCTAATGCTCAAGTTAAATCTCTCTCCTCTCAACTCCAAGTCTGTCTAGCTCAGCTAAAACACTTTGATAAAATCAAAGCTGAACTAGAAGATCTGAAAAGCATCAACTACATTCTTGCCAAAGAGAAAAATAAGATGTTTAAACATCTTAAAAAGGAGCAAGAAATTGTAAATTAATGGACTACATCTTAAAAAAATCTTGAAATAATTTTTCAAGACCATGTAACAGGTGATGACAAATTTGGACTTGGTTTTGGCAAAATGGATGTTGATGGTTCTTCCTCTCATGTTCCCTCCTCTTCTTCTAAGTATCCATCCTACTCTCCTAAGTACACTGACTCTGAATCAGAAAATTCTCATTCTGTTCATTCTATGTATGTCAGGATCTGAATTCTTAACAAGAATAAACACTCAGAAACAATATTAAAGGAGTTTACGGAATAACACTTTAATATTCAAAGATCAATGAAACAGTGAATCATAATAACAACTTGTAAACTTTATTGAATGGTTATAAAGCTACAAGATTTCACACACAACCTCAATATTGATGAACAGGCTCACCAATACGAATTCTACTTCTCTAGAACTAGGATTATAAACCTTGAGGTTGATTCTCTCTAAGAAAACTAAAAACTCAGAATAATTCTCTATCCTAAAGATACAAACTATTCTATACATATACTGAAGATAAAAGATAATTACAAAGAATAAAATATCTTCAGTATAATCTTCCAAAGTTATCTCCAAGCTTTCCATGAATATCTCCATTCAGTACAGTTGTCATCCTTGCCATATGAAGTCTTCATCTCATAAGCAGTATTAAGTCTTCAGCAGCATTAATACTTTGAGCAGTATTAAGTTCAGCAGTACTAACTACTAGCAGTACTAAAATTGCTTAGAAGTAGTAACTTCATTAAGCAGTATTAATCTTGACTAGCAGCATTAATCTTTCTCAGCAGTAGTAACTTCAGAAGTAGTAACCATTTAGTGCTAGCAGCATTAACCATACTTGTATAATTTTGAATTCCCAACAATATCCCCCTAACTTGACTTTTAGGAAGAGAAGTCAAGTTCTTCAGATGCTCCCAAAACACCATTCTTCATATCCCTGTATTAGCATCCAACCCCAAGCTTTGATTAATTGTTCTTTGGATCAAATACTTTGCCATTTCTGAATCTGGTGCACAACCAAGCTTTTTCTTCAACATGGCATGCAACTTCAATCTGTTGTGGTTGTAAACTCTATCCACCAGGAAGTATTCTATGTGATTTATGTCCATAGTCAGTGTATACACTCCACTAGTTTCATATAGAGTCCAGTTGTTAACTGTTTGAAACACATTTCTGATAGCTTCCTCCACTTCTTCTGGTTTGAACATCATACACAGATACTCCATCACAAGTTTTGTGATTGAAATCTCTGGAGCTTTTAATTGATCAGCATACAACTTCATTCCTATTTCAAACATCTCCTCTAAATCAGACCTGGGACATGTTCTGACAATCTTGGCCCAAGTATTATACACTTCATACTTCTCATCTTTTCTTTTGAGCCTGATATACTCTTTTCCATCAACCTTCATTGTATCCCAGAGAATGACCTCAGGAGGCTTAACACCAACAGGTTCAGCTGTTATAGGTTCAGGAACTTTGTCCATCACTACCATGTACAGATTCACATCATCAGTACTTGATGGTTCTTTCTGTTCAACTGACTTAGGTGCCCCTTCTTCTTCAGCAACCTTCTCAGCTTCTTCTTTATCCACTCTAGGCTTCTTGGCTGATTTTCTTCTTGCCATCATTTTAGTTCTTTTTAAAGTCCTCAGACTTTCACCTAGAGTTGCTTCTTTCTTTGGTGTTTCTTGCTCATCAGGGAAAGGTTTTTCTATCAGAAAATCATTACTTTCTTTCATCCTCTTTTCCATTTCAACTCTGGTTGTTTCATTCAATTCAGCAGTATTAACAGTTTCTGCTGCTTGTTCAAACACACTTTCTGTTTCTACTGCTTTATCTTTTACTGCTGCTAAGCTTTCTGTTTCTGCTGCTTGTACTTTATCTCCACTAACCCCATCAAACTCCACCTCAACTTTAGCATCTTCCATGTTGGCATCAGCTTCTGACTCCCCCTTTTTGGGAGCATCAGTCACTGGTTTCCTTCTTCTGAGCACAAACTGTTTCTTCTTCTTTTTCTGGACCAATCTCTTCACCATTTTCTTCAGGTTCGTAATCTGTACTTGTTGAGACAGAATTATCAGTTTCAGCTCTTCTATGTCTTTTCCCTGCTTGATTACATCCATATTGATGTTGCCCATTGTTTCCATCAATTCAAGATAGTCATATTTGTCCTCACCTTCTCCAGGAGTGTGACCCCCTTTTGAAGGATCATGGGATCTTTTTGTAGTAGAGGTCTTCTGCCTAGCAGAAGCACCTGCTACCCCCATGGTTTCTTGACACCTGGGACCTTTGGATGATTGCTCACCCAAAGTTGCCATGGGGAAGGTCTTATTGATGTTACCACTGACCTCCTCTGTGCTAGCAGGAGTAGTGGCAGCCTTTGCACCCATATGCTCATTCATCTCCTCAGTGAGCACCTCCTTGGGGTTGGGAGACACCCCTGTGGTTTCCCTATAGATATTCTCTAATGGAGAATTCTCCATTAGAGGGCTTAAAGGCTCTGTGGGTGAAGGTACAGGAAGGGAAGGAGCCTTCTTTACCTTTTTCCTGATGTATGTATTGATGATTGGTGAAGTTGGGTTTTGAACAAGGGACTGTGGGATTGATATGGTGATTGAAGGTTGGGATTGGCTTTCAGTGGGATGGTCTAATGAGGGCCTTGACCCTGAAGCCATATCTTCTTCATTGTGGGACACCACCATCATTGTAGAGAACAATGGGGTGTCAACTCCTTCCGAGTCCAATGGAGATCTCTTCATATTTGAAAAGACCTTACCTTTGGGGATTTTTGGTACATATACCTCATCAAAGTGAGGCATATCCGTCAATTCATTGGTTATAACTACCTGGACAAATCTTGGGTACATATAAAAACTCTTTTTGTTTCCCAAGTTTGACACAAGGTCATTGAAAATCATTCTTGAAAAATTGTACTTTCTGGCAGTGGACAAGCAGACCAAAGCATAAGCAATGGTACTGCTGAACTCACTCCATCTAGTAGTCTTTTTAGAAATGCAATGCATAAGGGTATGAACAAGAAAACGCCATTGGGTATAAAATTTAGCTTCTGAGAATTTGAAACCACCCAATTGGCCTCCATACCCCATTCTTGAAAGATTTGAGAACAAGTCCTCATTAGGAATAGAAGTAATACCTGCAGCATCGTCTAGACGTAGACAGATGCGAATCACCTCTTCAGAAACTGACAAGGGTTTGTTACACACCCTTGTCTTGATTATCTGCACACCATTTTCTATGACTACAGTGGCATTTGCCCAAAATTGTCTTTGATGCTCTATGTAGATTGTTGGAGACACAGTAAGAGCATGGGCAATGTGGATGGACTTGAGAAAATCCACAATTTGATGGAATCCAACAACTTGTTTAGGCTTCTGTAGCATTGCAATCTCATTATGTTCATCAATGAATGCCATAGCTGCCATCGAGCTTGAGTATTCTGGACTGAAACACTTGGTGCTTGAGAGAAAAGGTTAGAGAGCAGATGAATAGAAATCAAATAGTCGTTATGAACTTTTAGGCGGGCAAAAAGGGTATTTATACGATTCGGGACATAAGCAGTATTAACTAACTAGCACTATTAACTAACTAGCAGTATTAACTGAGAGCAGTATTAACCACTAGCAGTATTAACTAACTAGCAGTATTAACTGAGAGCAGTATTAACCACTAGCAGTATTAACTAACTAGCAGTATTAACTGAGAGCAGTATTAACCACTAGAAGTATTAACTAACTAGCAGTATTAACTTTGCACTGGCAGTATTAAAACTGCACTGGAAGCATTAACTATACTTACAGTTTTTGAAGCTTGAGGTACTCTGAGCAAGGTAATAACTTCCTGAGAAAGAAGTTAGTAGCACCAAAGAATAAACCAATACCAGGTATGTAAACACTTTTTAAAAACATGAGCTCATTCAGAGTTGATCATGCCCACATTTGTGACCAAGAAAGTGAATCTACCCACATCAAAAGCTTTAGTGAATAGATCAGCAAACTGGTTGTCAGTATGAACTTTAGCAACTTGAATTAGCTTCTTTTCATTACAATCTCTAATAAAGTGATACCTGATCTCAAGGTGCTTTGTTTTGGAGTGCTTGACTAGATTGTTAACAATGCTTATAGCACTGCTATTGTCAATGAAGATTGGAGTGTGAAGAAAGGTTACCCCATAGTCCAGCATTTGATTCTGAATCCATAGAGCCTGAGAGCAGCAACTTGCAGGCGCAATGTACTCAGCTTCTGTTGTAGATAAGGACACTGTGGTTTATTTCTTACACTGCCAAGATACTAGTCTTGCACCCAAAAGTTGACATCCACCTGAAGTAGACTTTCTGTCCATGTTAGCACCACCCAAGTCACTGTCTGAATATGCAATCAAGTCAAAGTTGGATTCATAAGGATACCAAAGACCTAATCTAGGTTGCCCTCTTAAGTATCTGAAAATCCTCTTAACAGCTTGAAGATGTGATTGCTTTGGCTTGACTTGGAATCTGGCACACAAACACACTGGAAACATGATGTCTGGTCTTGAGGCTATGAGATACATGAGAGATCCAATCATTGATCTATATAGATGGACATCAACATCCTCCCCCTCAAGATCAGCAGTGATCTGTTTATGAGTCTCCATAGGTGTGCTTGCTGGCTTTGAGTCTGTTTAACCATACTTATCCAGGATGTCTTTCACATATTTTGATTGACTTATGAAGATCCCATCTTTCTTCTGTTTCACTTGAAGCCCAAGGAAGAAGGTAAGTTCACCCATTGAACTCATTTTAAAGCTCTTGTGCATCAACTTTTCAAAGTCTCTACACATCTGATCTTTTGTGGATCCAAAGATGATATCATCCACATAGATCTTAACAAGTAGGATGTCCTTCTTACTTCTTTTAATGAAGAGGGTCTTGTCAATTATTCCTCTTTCAAACCCATTCTCCAAGAGATAGGTAGACAGTGTATCATACCATGCTCTTGGGGCTTGATGAAGACCATAAAGTGCTTTCTTCAGTTTGTATACTCTGTCTGGATATGATGGATTTTCAAATCCAGGGGGCTGACAGATATGTACTTCTTCATCAATTGTACCATAAAGAAAGGCACTCTTCACATCCATTTGGTATACCTTGAACTTCATGTATGAGGCATAGGCTAGAAATAGCCTAATTGCCTCCACCCTTGCCACTGGAGCAAACACTTCTTCATAGTCTATGCCTTCTTCTTGAGTGTACCCTTGTGCCACAAGCCTTGCTTTGTTCCTGATCACAATTCCTCTCTCATCCTTTTTATTTCTGAAAATCCTCTTGGTGCCAATAGCTCTATGACCTTTTGGAAGGTCCACCAAGTCCCAAACTTCTTGCAATTTGAACTGCAGTAACTCTTCTTGCATAGCTTCTATCCAACTGGAATCTTTCATTGCATCATAAACCTTCTTAGGCTCAATCTGAGATAGAAAGCAAGAGAGTACTGTGTGTTGCTGATCCTGCAGCTCTTGAAGTCTGCTTTGATTCCTTGTTATCATAGGAGAAGAGATGTCTCCTATGACCAGCTCTGGAGGATGGTTCTTTTGAGTTCTAGTCTGATGACTAGGTTATTCATTGATTCCCACATCTAGATTGGAATCATTTAAGTCAGCTAAGGGGATCTCATCAGCTGCTTCTGGCTCTTCATGCACTGGATTCTCCTCATCTCTTCCTTCTTCTTCACTCTGAATTGGTTCAGTCATAGTTTCCTTTTCACAGAACTCAACAGGCTCTATTGTAGGTATGGGAAAGATCACATACTGAGGAATAATGTCTTGTACTTGTACTTGTTCATCCTCTGATCCTCCACTTTCTGAACCTACCTGATAATCACTACTGAAACCCAAAGAGTTAGTTAGTGAATCAATGTCAAATAACCACTGAGGACCAGACCCAACAGGATTTGGTGTGTTCTCATTGCACTTGACATTGTCACTTTCCTCAATTATTCTATAAGAAGAATTAAAAATTCTGTAAGCCTTACTCTGAGATGAGTAACCAACAAGAAAACCATCATCTGCCTTGCTATCAAACTTTCCTAAGTGAGTTTTGGTATTGAGAATGGTACAAGGACACCCAAAAGGTTTGAAAAATCCAATAAATGGTTTTCTTTTATTTAAAAGCTCATATGGTGTCTTGTTCTTAGGCTTAACTACTAGTACTCTGTTTTGGACATAGCAAGCAGTATTAACTGCTTCAGCCCAGAAAGTAATTGGAAGTTTGGAATCAGCTAACAGAGATCTAGCAACTTCAATCTGTGTCCTATTCCTTCTCTCAGCAACACCATTTTGTTGTGGAGTCCTAGGAGCACTGTATTGCCTCTCAATTCCTTTTTCCTCACAAAAGGTGTTTAGGTCATGATTTTTAAATTCAGTACCATTGTCTGACCTAATGACTTTTACCTTTTGATTTGTTTGGTTTTCAATTCTTAGGATAAAGGATTTGATCAGTCCACTTGCTCATCCTTAGTCCTTATAAAATATACCCAAGTAAACCTAGAGTAATCATCAACAATAACTAGGCAGTATGATTTCTTACCTATACTCATAACATTTGTAGGACCAAACAGATCCATATGCAACAACTGAAGAGAACTAGAGATTGTGTTCAACTCTTTGGACTTATGAGAAGTTTTATGTTGTTTGCCTTTGAGACAGGCAACACAATGATCATCACATGAAAAGACTTTGGAAGGTAAACCTCTTACAAGGTTGTTTTTAACAAGTTTATTAATTGTTTTAAAGTTCATGTGACACATCCTTCTGTGCCAAAGTGATGATTCATCCAAAGAAGCTTTTGAAACAAGACAGTTTAGGGATGAATCAGTTGAAACACTTTCCATATCTAAGCAATATACATTATCCTTTCTTGGAGTTCTTAGTGGTATCATCTTTTCATCAACTACCTTGAATCCAGGAGCAAGGATAATGCATTCAGAATCAGTAAATAATATACTATGTTGTTTGTCACAAACCTGTGATACACTTAACAGGTTGTACCTTAACTGCTCAACATAGAATACATCTTCAAAGGTCATTTTACCTTTGGTTACATCCCCCTTACCACTGATCTTACCTCCATCTGGAGTATTACCAAAAGCAACATGCCCACCATCAATTTTCTTGAAATTCTTGAGGCATGGCATGTTCCCTGTCATGTGCCTAGAGCAACAACTATCAACATGCCAGATGCTCTTCCCCTTGAGCTGCTGGTTGCCCTGCACATAAGATTAAACAGTTAGTATTGATTGGGAACCCAAGCCAAAGTGGTCTTGGGTCTCCCTTTCTCATCAAAGTACTTACATTCCTTTTTGATGAGATTTTTAAACACAAAGCACTCTTTATTGGAGTACTTTGTCAATATGATTGGTCTAGCAGCACAAACACTAGGAGCAGTACTAACTTTAGAAGTACTAACAGAGTTAGCAGCACTAACAGGTTTAGCAGTACTAACGTTGTTAGAAGCACTAACAGAGTTAGCAGTATTAACATTTGAAGAAGTACTAACCATGTTAGTTTTAGCAGTACTAATACTCTTGGCAGCACTAACATTGGTAGCAGTAGTATTGCTTCTAGCAACACTATCATTGTCAGCAGTACTATTTGGGGTAGCAGTACAAACCGTTTTAGTGCATTTAGGAACCCACATATTGACACTTTCTTTAACAGTCTTTTTCTTCATGTGGCTTTTAGATTTAACAGATTTCTTAGCCACATGGTTCCTTTCCTTCTTCCTATAACCAAAGGGTTTTTGCATAGATCTTTGAAAATTCATCCTTTGGTTCATAGGATTGAAATAACAGTATTTGGCAAGATGATTCAATTTGCCACAGATAAAACAAGGTTTTGGTCTATTGATTTTACTCAAATCAACCCCTTGTTTTTGTGCCCACTGATTATTCCAGTTTCTTTGATTTCCCCTCTTTTTATCATGTTTTAGGGGCTCAGATTTCTTGCATGCACACTGTTTGCAAGGAACAGGATTCACAACTGTGGTCTGTTTGTAATGGACCTTACCAGACTTTCCCTCTGTCTTCTCTATGTCCTTTGATTTGACCCAAATCTTTCCACACCCCTCATTGGTAATGATGTGATTCTCTAGGGGAATCTCACCACTCACATTGTTCTTCTTACTCTTACCAACCTCTTTCTCAGTCTTATCCTCAACAACTACCTCATCTAAGGGATCTATCTCAGTGGCTCCCTCAGGCAAGTCCTTCCTATCTTTGGTTTCTAGCAAATCTGACGTAGGAGGAATGTAGTTGTTGTTGTATGGTGGTGGTGTGGTATTGTACCCAATTCCTCTTCTCAATTTGTCATGAATCTGAGTTTGTAGTAAAGAGTCCATTGCTTTAGAAGCATTGGAAAACTTTTCCACATCAAGCTTAACCTTGGTTAGCTCCTCTTTCAACTTTTCACTCTCCTCTTTAGATTTGGTCAATTGGAGTTCTAGATCCTTTTTCTCCCACTTCCAGTAATTGGTATCATATGAGTGTTGGAGTTCATTGGCTTGAAAACCTTTAATTTGTTCCTCAAACCTCTCAACAATTCTCACATAGTCTTTTATATCTTTTGCTAACCTCTTAAGGTCATCACTCATGTTCTGATTGTGATCTCTGTACCTTTTAACAGTGTCTATGCAAGTTTTAGTACAGAGAGTAGAACTTACCTCAGTTGGGAGATCAGATACTTCTGCCATAAGAGCTTGATTTTGGATAACCTCTTCTGCTTGATCACTCCAGTCAAACCCCATTTCTTGTTGAGAAACAAGGGCTTTAGCAGAGTTTCTGTTGTGATTGAAGCTTCCAGACTGAGCTTGTTGGTGGTTGTTGTTGTGAGACACTCCACTTCTGCATTCCCTGGCAAAGTGTCCCTTCAGATGACATTTATAGCACTCCACCTTTGATTTATCAAAGTCTGCTCCATCTTCTCTTCTTTGGGAGAAGTTGTTCCTCCCAGTCCTCTTTATGAACTTCCTCACCCTCATGGAAAGCATGGACATCTGCCATTTAATATCTATCTCTTCAAGATCATCAGGATGAAGTTGTTCCAAGTCATCATTAATTAAAGAGGAATTTCCATGGCTGGAAGGAAAGGCTTCAAACACAGATTCAGTGCCTTTTTCTTGATTTGCTCCATTAGCAGCATTAACTGATTCAGGGTTAGCATTAGAATCAATTGATGCTGATAGAAGTGCAGCATTATGAATATATCCAGAAGGTTTCTTCTTTGCCTCCACCTCAGCTTCAAATACTCTAAGGTCATTGTACAGATCATCAAGTTCTTTTTCTTCCAATTGTTCATTCTGTCTGAACGAAACAGTGTACATGGTCCATTCATCTCCAAGGGACCTCAAGAACTTTCTGTTTACATCATCTTGGTCAATCTGTACTCCCATAGTAGCTAGTTCACCAATCATCTTGTTAAACCTGTCAAAAGTTTGAGTCATGGACTCATTCTTAGTTGACATAAAGTTTTCATACTGTTGCTTCAATATTGCCTTCTGATTTCTCTTGGTACTTTTGGTACCAGAGAATATCTTTTCTAGAGCATTCCAGAGCATCTGTGCATCAGTGCAATTGCTGAATTGGTGTTGATATTCATTGGGAATAGCCAAGAGCAGTGTGCTCAAGACTTTCATCTCTGTCTGTCTTGTCTTCCTTTCTGCATCTGTCTTTGGTGGGGTCCTTTTTCCATCTGCATCGATCTTTCCTGCATCAGATGGGCCATTCTCAATGATGTCCCACATGGAGTAATCTGTGAGGAGAATGTATTGCTTGATTCTAATCTTCCACATGTCAAATTCATTGGATCTGAGCATTGGAACCTTTGAGACAAGAGTACTGTTTGATTCAACTGTGTTTTCCATGATGAATAAGATTTCTGAGAATACTAGCTCTGATACCACTTGTCAGGATCTGAATTCTTAACAAGAATAAACACTCAGAAACAATATTAAAGGAGTTTGCGGAATAACACTTTAATATTCAAAGATCAATGAAACATTGAATCATAATAACAACTTGTAAACTTTATTGAATGGTTATAAAGCTACAAGATTTCACACACAACCTCAATATTGATGAACAGGCTCACCAATACGAATTCTACTTCTCTAGAACTAGGATTATAAACCTTGAGGTTGATTCTCTCTAAGAAAACTAAAAACTCAGAATAATTCTCTATCCTAAAGATACAAACTATTCTATACATATACTGAAGATAAAAGATAATTACAAAGAATAAAATATCTTCAGTATAATCTTCCAAAGTTAACTCCAAGCTTTCCATGAATATCTCCATTCAGTACAGTTGTCATCCATGCCATATGAAGTCTTCATCTCATAAGCAGTATTAAGTCTTCAGCAGCATTAATACTTTGAGCAGTATTAAGTTCAGTAGTACTAACTACTAGCAGTACTAAAAATTGCTTACCAGTAGTAACTTCATTAAGCAGTATTAATCTTGACTAGCAGCATTAATCTTTCTCAGCAGTAGTAACTTCAGAAGTAGTAACCATTTAGTGCTAGCAGCATTAACCATACTTGTATAATTTTGAATTCCCAACAATGTATCTTCGTGATTCTCTGAAATTTGGTGTCTTCATAAAAGCTAAACAGTCCAAACCTCAACCTGAAAGAAATTCAAGATTCAAATGATGTTGTCAAACCTATAAATGATCTTCTTCAATCCCTGAATCTAGATGAAGCCACCTCCTCTTCTTCTAAGAAGCCTTCCTTTCTTGACAAAGGAAAATATGTTGTTTGTCACCTTCCCTTGAAAAGAAAGATATCACCTTCTTCCAAAGGTGAGTCTGATGCTCCACCCACCAAGTTCATTCTAAGGTCTGTGAATTTGAAGAAACCTATGTCCAATGGAACTTCTAAATTTCCTCTTCTTTTCTCTGAAAAGGGAATTCTATGACCTATGCCAAATCCTCCCCCTATTTTCTCTAAACCTCTCAAAACCAAAGGAAAAGACAAAAAATCTTGTCAGAAATCCAAAAAGGTGTTTATCTACAAAAAATGTTACAACTGTGGAGACACTTTTCATTTGGCTAAAGATTGCCCAAATGATCGAATTGAAAGATACAATGCTCCTTCTTCTTCTTTTTCTAACCCTAAAGGACCCACTTCAAAATGGGTACCAAAGGACTGATTTCTTTGTGATTGCAGTTCATTGAACATCAACATACATGGTATTTAGAAAGTGGATGCTCACGACATATGACCGGCAATAAATCTCTCTTAATTAACTATGTGACTAAAAAAGGACCTACTGTGACTTTTGGTGATAACTCTAGAGGTTCCACCAAAGGTTATGGAACTCTCTCATTGGTTCTATTACCTTCAACAAAGTTGCCTATGTGGAAGGACTGATGCTCAATCTTCTAAGCATAAGTCACCTATGTGATCTAGGATACTATGTGATTTTCATAGTTGATGACTGTCTCATCACCGACAAAAACTAACACATTTATCTATCCGGTTCTAGAAAGGACAATGTGTATGTCATCAACATGGATCATAAATCGACTGAAGAAGAAAGCATATGTTTTATCTCAGAAAAGCTCGGTTAAAAAGAACTTGCTCTGGCATAAACTTCTTTCTCATCTTAACTTCAAGACATTAAATACTCTTTACAATAAAGATCTGGTTGTTGGAATGTCGAAATTATCATTTGTCAAAAAAAAGATGTGTGCAGCATGTGAGAAATGCAAACTGACAAAATCTTTTTTCAACACCAAGTAGTGTTTCTCTAGTACTACTCCTCTTCAGATGTTGCATATGGATCTATGTGGACCAGACAGTACTCCAAGCCTTGGAGGAAAGAGGTACATTCTTGTGATAGTTGATGAATATACACGTTACACTTGGGTATTTTTTTCTCTGCTACAAAAGTGATACATCTGAAGAAATCATCCACTTCATCAAGAAATCTGAAGTGCTCAATGGTCAACTTGTAAGATCTGTCAGAAGTGACAATGGCACAGAATTCAGAAATGCTTTCCTGGAAGTCTTCTTCAATGATAAAGGAATCTCCCAAAATTTTGCTGTTGTTAGAACTCCACAACAAAATGGTGTTGTGTAAAGGAAAAATAGAACTCTATATGAAGCTGCTCGTTCTATGCTAAGTGAATCCAACCTTCCTACCTATTTTTGGGTAGAAACTATTAACACCGCTTGCTTTACCCAAAATAGGTCTGTCATTGTGAAGAGGCATAACAAATTTCCTTATGAAGTATTCTATGGCCGAAAACCAAACATCAACTTTCTCCATGTTTTCAGTTGTGTATGCTTCATTCTTAATGACCGAGAACACCTTGGGAAATTCGATCCAAAGGCTGATGAAGGGATCTTTATGGGCTACTCTCTCACTTCTAAAGCCTATAGAGTCTATAACCTACGAAGGAAATGTATTGATGAGTCGGTACATGTGAAATTTGATGATCAAAAGTCATCTTCTCTTACAAGTGATGACAATGAATTATATCAATGGATAACCTCTTGTGTAGGAGAAGACATTAAAAATCAGAATTCGGCAGGACCATCATCTGTTCCCTTTTCGGCAGATTACCCTTCTCAAAATAGCCAACCTTCTTCTTCTTCTCCTACCGAACCGAATCTTTAGATTATAATATCTGAAAACCCTGTTGTTAAGTCTAAATATTGTATCCAAGATTTAATAGGAAAGTAAAAGATGTAAAAGTCAACATTGTCTTTGTAATAGATTGTTAAAGGTGTCTAGTTTACTTTGTGGTTAAGTCTTTGTTAGATAGTTAGTATAAATAGGCTTGCTTTGTAAGAATGTTGTAAGCACGTCATTGTAAACATTCTGCTTTGTGAGATATATGACATATGGTTTAAAGATCTACTTTCTCTCTCTAGTTTCTCTCTCTAGTTCTTGAGTAATTGCTTGATATGTTTGGGATTTTATGATTAACAATTTGTATCAGAGCTATACCAAACATATTCAGAAAGATCACTATATTAGATTTGGATTAATTTCAAAGATTTTTGAATTCTTGATTTCAAAAACTCGTTTTCTGGATTTTCAATGTCTGATAACATTTTTCATCATTTTGTTGAAATTTATGTGTTCAAATGTCAATGATAATCGATTTGTGATTTTTTACACTTTGTTGTCACACAATTTCACATCTTAATCACTGATCATTTGAATTTTGAATTTTTGCGATTTATTGAATTCTCGAACTCAGAGCCTGTATATCGATCAAGAACTGCACTGTTTGATTTGTTTTAAAAGAATTAAGGTCAATTGTCTAAAAAAGATTTGAAATTGACACAAATCGAGGTTTTAAATCAAATGGTGATCGGTGGAATCATTTTATCAATTTGGTGATTAATCAAATTCATTCGCTGATGGAGGCTGTGAAATTTAAGGAAGAACACCAGGTTAACAGGTTATCAACTTCAAGGTGATTGGTTCCAAATTCATCGTGGGTCGGTGTTTGGATGCAAATTTGATTTTCAATTGAAATTGGAATCTGATGGGATGAAATTTCAATAATGGGGCAGTGGTATGTTTTTTAATTGCAATCGGTGGAAGCATTAAACATTCATCTAGCCACCATCTTCATAAATCTTGCACCTCATCTTTAACAGGTTTGTGCCACTGCCAGGTTTGCACTTTTCACTTATAACGCAAACCTCAGGTTTGCGCTTCTGTCTGCTCACGCAAACCATATGCTTTGCGTCTCTAATCACTCACGCAAACCCAAGAGTAGTTATGGGATTTTAATTTTACAATTGACCAGCTAGTTACTTGTTGATTCATCTTGAGAGTATGATGCTATTTGATTTGCAGGTTTTACTTGTTGTAGCCGTATGCTATTAATGGAGGTTTCTAGTAGGACGGTGCATCAACCTTCAAATTGCCATCGGTCTGCTCTTTCAACAAGTTCTCGTTTGGATTGACACCAGCATCTGCCAATTCTTCCTTCATACCATATATTTTAGCATTGTTTGGATCACAGTTTGTTGCATCTTCAGATTCAAGTGGGTTTCAATCATGGGTTGGTGGTAGATGAGGCTGGAAATTGATTTCAAATCGGTGTTGCACTATTGTTTTTATATTGGAAATCGGTGCTGCAAATTGTTTGAATTTCAATTAGCAAGGTGCAGTAAAATGAATTTCAATTCGGAGGATGCAGTTTAATTGTTTGAAGGTGATCATGGGTTAGTGATGGAATACGATTGGATGATTGCCCATAGTGGGACGGTGGAATTCATTAAAGCTTTAAATTGTGATTGGTTGCAAGTGTATCATGGGTCGGTGAATTTCAATTTCATTTGACTGACAAGTTGAGTTTGTTTAGAAATTTAATGAAGGCTGTAAATTGATGATGCTACCAGATTCCAGTAGGTTTGCGCCATAGTCTATTCACGCAAACATAGGTTTGTGCTATTGCCTTATCACGCAAACATGAGATTTGCGTTTTAGTTGTCTCACGCAAAGTAAATTTGAGAGAATAATTTTGATTGATTTTCAAGAATTAGTGGAGCGGCATCTCATTCATAACATAGCTCCAAATTTAAGTTTTCATTTCCACCGATTGAAATTCAAGATTAACATTTGATTGGATGTAAATTTGGTGGTGGATTGAAATTCAAATTTGATTGGTTAATCAAAGATTAGTGGGTCGGTGGATTTCAAACACCATCATCATCAATTTTGTGAGTTACTTTGCGCTATACACTGATAACGAGAAGATCACTTTGCGTTATACACTGTTCGCGAGAAGTGTACTTTGCGCCATACATTGTTCACGAGAAGTTTGTTTTGCGTCACCCACTGTTCACACAAAATTCAGTCTTGCGCCACCAAGTGTTCAAATTTTAAATTTTGTGCAAGATTTCAATTGATCTGATTTTCAATTTTTTTTTTGTTTTGCAGGTTTTGAATATATTTGATCTGCAAGTTTCAAGTCTCGGTCTGAGAATTCCAGAGATAGATAATTCAAGTGTTTTGAGAATTTCAGAATTTATTTTCTTGTGCTGATCTGATTTTGACTTTCTGTCAAAATTTATGAATTGTTTGGGAACGATCATTTTTTTATCAAGATGTTTCTCATTCAAAGTTTTCTGAGAGAGAAAATTTTAGATTGTCTGAATTTTATTTTTGAATTCATTTCAACTGACGATCATTTTGTTAAATTCTTTTTGAAACAGGATGAGTTCTCCAATATTACTCAGAGGAAGATACGAGCAGTGGAAAGCTGATTTTTTCAACTTTGTAGATACACATGAGCTGAGTTGTTATATCAGATTGTCATTGACTGAAGGAGAGATGAAACCTCTTACTCCAATAGAAGATTGTAATGAGGATCGGGAGAAAAGAAAGAAAGCTGATATTTTAGCCCGAACTTTTGTGTTTAACAGTATTCCTCATGATATTAAGGGTCACATAAATACCTATCAGTTGACAGGAAAAGATTTATACAAGTCGACAGGAAAGGAGATATGGGATTATCTTGAATGGACAATGTTAGGGCCAACGATTGTGTCTGAGCTAAAAGGAAAGATTTTTGAGATGGAAGCTAAAATTCAGCAGACAGTCTCTGTTGAGAGCAATGAGCAGAAAGTTAAGAAATTGGAATATGAGAATGCTGAGCTTAAAAAGAATATATCTTATTTGGAGCAAAAGCTTGCTTAAGATAAAGCTAATTTTGAGAGTGAAAAGAAAGGTTTTTCAAAGAATTTCTCAGATTTCTCAAGAAAGTGTTTTGAAGAGAAGAAGTCAGTTGAGCTTAAATGCATAAAGCTTTCTCAACAAGTTTCCGATTTTGAGAAAGTACTTATATTGGAAAGAGAGAAGTTTGTTAAAGAAAAGAAGGCCATTGAACAGAAGAATGTGGGATTCTTCAAAGAAATATCAGGCTAGAGAAACAACTCAGAGAAAGGATTTGAAGAAGAACGATCTATCTTTGAGACTGAAATCAAAAAGTTGACTTCCAAGTTATCTGAACTATTTGCTAATGCACTGAAAGAGCAGAAAACGAAGTCTGAGTTCTCAAAGAAGATTGACCTGCTTGTTCAAGAAAGAGACAAATTTGCTTCAAAGATCAAAGAGCTTGAAAAGACTGCTTCAAGTTCAAATCAGAAATTTGTCTCTTCACAAAGGTCAATTAAATCTTTTGATCAGATTCGTGGATCTAACATTTTCTATGATCGATATCTAGATGGTTCAGGTACATATCCGAGAAGAAGAAGTTACAAGAAAGAGGAAATGATCTGGAAAAAGAAATCAGTCAAAGATGACAAGAAAGATGAGCTGAAAGGAAACACATCATGTGTACATGT
Organism: Arctium minus; assembly: GCA_954870635.1. NCBI lineage: Eukaryota > Viridiplantae > Streptophyta > Magnoliopsida > Asterales > Asteraceae > Arctium > Arctium minus. Next base: position 66,792,031 of record OX941092.1, on the reverse strand, counting down.
TCATAATGCAAAGAAGAACAAAGAGCATAAAGGTAAACCTGACCATATATACTCAAAAGATCAATTACTCAGGTTTTCAGGTAATAAATATTATTGTTCTTATTGTTATACACATGATCATATTCACAAGACCAATGATCATTTCTGGTATGGTTCTTACTCAATTACCCCCACAAGAACTGCAACTAACATTCATGGACCCAAATACCAGTGGGTACCAAAACCGAAATCTGATTCTGTGTTGCAGGCACATCAAGTCAAGGGGGAGTAAGAGAACAATGGCTTTTGAACACAGCAGTTCAAAACCCGCACCTCAATGTCAAGATTATGGATTCTAAGTACACAACTTAGGACCCGTTCTTCAAAGGAGTTTGACTTCTAAACACAACAGTTTAGGACTTGGACCTCAACGATCAAAAGACCTTACTCCTGTTTTTTGCATCCGATGGATATGATGGTCTACATCCTAAGAGAATTGATTTGATCTCTATCCTGTACTTTTTCACTGATAGATTTTACTGATATGATGGTCTACAATTCAAAAGGGAGTGTCTGATATCTATCCTGTTTTAACTGACATATTTCAGATGCCTAATTTAAGGGGGAGTATAGGTGATGACTTCTGATTATTTCAGATCAGAACTCATTCTATAAAATGTTTTACTGCTTTCTGTCATTTTATTTTTGAATAAATGATGTGAATAAAATGGCTTCTGATCAAATAACAGATCAGGACCCGTTTTTCAATGATCAGAGAAGGATATTCTGCTAATATCCAGGGGGAGCTTAAAAGATTTAAATCATTCTATCATGATTTGAGGGGGAGCTTAAAAGGTAAATATCTTCTGATCTAGATATCTCATTGTTTGAAAGAAGAACAACTTTCAAGCATGAAAAACAATTTCTTAAATGTTCAAACCACTTCTCTATTCTCAAAAGATTTCATGAATTCAGAAGTGAGCTTTTAAATGTTTTTCAAATTTTGGGCTTAATGTTTAACTGACCGTGTGTTTCTAAAGATCAATACTTGTGTATTATCTTATCCATATACTGTAAAGTATTCACACACATCGGTTCAGTACTTCATTTAAATTTGTTATTACCATGTCTCATAACGAATATATTTTTCGATGGTAATACCCTCGTTTGCTTTCATTGTTGTTGAGCATCAATTATCATTTCATTCATTGCGCGTTTATTGCTAAATTGTTTATATTTGTTCATATAAACAAAATATCAAGTTCTTTGATACCCTATCCATTTCATTTGATTTGATTGATACATTGTCAGATTCTCAAAACAATTCTCTTGATTTCATTTCATTCATTCAATATATTTGTTTTGAGAAATCTTCAAAGTTCAAATGCTCAAATTTTATTCATAATTTTAAATGAGCATACATTCTGACATTGTTATCTTTGTGCTTAACTGTTCAGTTAAATTGTTGAGCAACCATGCTTTTTAGGACTTACATGGGATTCGTGTGTGAACTTAAACATAACTTCCATGGATTCACGTCAACCAGTGTTTCCTACCCAGGAAGTTATCCTTGAGTGATTGAGGGGTGAGGGGTCAAAATCAAAGAGTGGGGGAGATAACTCATCCGATTGAGTTTTTTTCATTGCGTGGAGCGGAAAAATGGAAAAGAGAGTTTGGTTAGAAGTGAGCTTTAATGATAAAAAGAAAGAGGGTGTGAGAACAGAGTTAAAAGAATATCAGAACTCTGCACCAACCACTTTCTGAGCCGGGCAACCACATCTACTGATTGGTTCACATTCTTTGGTGACCATCATTGAAACAGGCAGTGAGCCCATGCCAACTCTTGCAATTATCCCACCAACCACTCGTTTCTTTCTTAACAAAGAAATGTTTTATTTTCTCTGGAGATGCAACATATATGCTATATAATCTTCACTCGGAAGATTTAGATATTGAAAAAGAAGGAAAGTTGCCCCACCTTCGCACCTCTTTCATGCACATTGAGTCCGTGTAATATATGTTGTTGTCTCAACAATTTACACAATTTGAGCCTTATGAAACACAATTATTGTGCCTAAATTCTTTCATACACAAGCACGAGCACACATAAAATTTGTTTTTCTGTCAGAATATTCATAGATAAACCTTGTGTTTTTCAATGATTGAATGGAAGTCCTGGGGAGTCATCATCAATCCAGCTCCTTAAATTGTACATTCGTTGTACACAGTAACTTTGTGTTACTGACAGACATTCCTAACTGTTTCATTTGTTGAATCAGGGTTACCACGTTCATTATATCTGAATTTGAAAAGATTCGGGTATATACAGTTCATGATTCAGTTACTCAGATCAAAGCGCGGCGACTGTCAAAGGGGAGATTGTTATTTGATTACAAAAAAGGAGATCAAAGACTGTGATGAAATTGATGAAGTTTTGATGATCATGTTGCTCTCAATCATCAAAAAGGGGGAGAATTTTCCAAAGATCAATTTCAAAGCTATGAAGAGTTGTCAAAGTGAAAAATGCTTCCGCTTATTCAAAGACAAAAGATTCTGAAGAAAGTTTGTTCAAAGATAAATCAGGATGATTTGTTAAAGTTTGTTTTCTGAAGACAATTCATAGATCACAAGTGATGAAGATACAAGTTGTTTCAAAGAATACTCAAAGTTTCATCAAAGTTGTTTCAAAGTTTAAAGTCAAAGTTTCAATTCTGTTGTGAGTTCAAGACTTGTTGACTTTCAAAGCTACAAAGTGCAAAAGAATTTCCAAGATTCTTCAAAGACTGAAAGAGTAAAGACTGTGAAAGCTTCAAAGTTCAAAGTTAAAGAGACAAAAGCTGAAGAATCAAGTGCTGAAGATCTGTATCAATTTTTTATTAAATCTTGAATACAAAGGGGGAGATTGTTAAGTCTAAATATTGTATCCAAGATTTAATAGGAAAGTCAAAGATGTAAAAGTCAACATTGTCTTTGTAATAGATTGTCAAAGGTGTCTAGTTTACTTTGTGGTTAAGTCTTTGTTAGATAGTTAGTGTAAATAGGTTTGCTTTGTAAGAATGTTGTAAGCACGTCATTGTAAACATTCTGCTTTGTGAGATATATGACATATGGTTTAAAGATCTACTTTCTCTTTCTAGTTTCTCTCTCTAGTTCTTGAGTAATTGCTTGATATGTTTGGGATTTTATGATTAACACCTGTCGAACCCACATCTCACATCATTCCCTCTCATAATGTTTCTCATGAACCCACCTATACCTTTCCTGCGAACCCTCTTCTTTCCACTTTCCTAAACTACCTCCTGCACCTCTTCCACCAGCCACTAAATGGACCAAAGATCTTCCCATTGAACAGATTATTGGTGATCAACAAGCAGGTGTTCAAACTAGAAGAGGGATTGACAATATTTGTCTCTATGTGAACTTTATTTCCATCATAGAACCCAAGAAAATTGAAGAAGCTCTGGCTGATCCATGTTGGATAACTGCCATGCATGAAGAGCTTTCTCAGTTTGAAAGAAACAAAGTCTGGAGACTTGTCCCTCACCCCTCAACAAAGACTATCATTGGTACTAAGTGGTTCTTTAGAAACAAGATGGATGTGGAGGGCACTGTCATCCAGAATAAACTAAGACTTGTTGCGCAAGGATATTGACAAGAGGAAGGGATTGGTTATGATGAAACCTTTTCTCCTGTTGCTAGACTTGAAGCAATAAGAATCTTCCTAGCTCATGCTTCTCATACAAACTTTAGAGTTTTTCAGATGGATGTCAAGAGTACCTTTCTCAATGGAGAGCTTGTTGAACAAGTCTATGTGAAGCAACCTCTTGGATTTGAAGATCCTTCTTGATAATCCCAAAATCAACCAAATCTTAGAGAGAGAAAGTAGAGAGAGAGTTGAAAGCGCAAAGTATGAATTTTATTAGATGTGCGTTAGTTCTTACAAAACACAAAGCCACAAGGGACTTAAATACCCTTGCCAATACTACACAGTATACGCGACTAAGAACACAGTATTAGACCAAGCCTATAAATACAATGATTACTATAAAATCTGACTTAACAATCTCCCCCTTAGTAATCATTGGCGCTATGGTCTTCAATATTCATCTTCTAAATCAACAAAGACCATCTAAGCGTTTTAGCGAAGCTTCTTAACTAAAAAAAATTTCTTCTCGGCATCTTTCAATTTATATTGCCTTTGCTGCCTTGACAAGACTGGACCTGTTTGTAATAAACTTGAAAAAACAATCGATTCATCAGCTTGTGCTCTAGACGACACACCTCTTTCAAATGTACTCGAATAAGCTGTGGTGGTTGGAGCTGTAACAGCAAAAGAATTAGTAGCTGAGAGAATAGAATCTTGAGCGAATCTTGAGCAGCAGATAAACGTTTGAACTCTTTGTCTCTTTATCTTCTCCTTAACTTCTCCCCCTCATGACCTTGATGATCTAGATCAACTTGGTCATGCAAATGTTGGAGATGAGACAGCTTAAGATCTGCAAAATCATAACAAAGGAGAAAGAGGGAAGTTTTGCGCTACATGTTGGTGGCGCAAACTTAGTTTTGCACTAGATGAAGGTGACGCAAAGTTGAGTTTTACGCTACCAACTGTTGGCGCAAAGCTGACTTGAAATCTTAAAAATTTCACCTGTTAAGCTCTTTGACTCCCCCTACACAAATGCACTAAATATGACAATTCAAGTTAGCATTTGTATAGAAAATCAGATACTCCCCCTCGAAATCAGATATGATCAGAAAAATCTCCTTATTCACTCCCCCTCAAATAATGCACAGACCCATTAACACATATATGAGAACACACGAATCGAAACATCAGTGTAGAAAGAAAAATATACTGAATATGTATTTTGAAACAACTAAATATATAAAATTTTAAACACTAAACAAATTAAATTCTACTAAGTAAAATATCACAGATTAATCGATCAGTTGAATTCAAGTGGATGTTGCTGGATACAAATACAAGTTTCATTGCATATCAAGTTAAGACATGTTCAGTTTCAAAAACTTTCATTAATCTATTCAGTGTGCTAGCATGCGAACTTCAATTAGCTTCAAGAAAATGCAATTCTAAAAATATAATAGAGAACTTTGCATGTACTCACACTAAGCCATCAAAATTTAAGATTTTCATAAATTTATAGGTTTATCGCAACTCAGAAATATCACCAAGTATCATGAGATGTGTGCTCCTTGGCATCTTTTAGCATTGTGCACATTGGCATCTTCACATGAGTGTGCTCTTTGGCATATTTTAAGCTTGTGCACATTGGCATCTTTTAATCAAAAAGTTTGATAAGTAAAAAACATGCCGTAAACGTAACTTTCTATCTGACCCTATTACAGGATTTGGGCCAGCCGCTCCCAGACCAGTTGGCCTTAGGGGACTAGGTGTCAAGCACCCCTTGGAACTTACTCTTCTAGATCAGAAAGGCTACATCAACACATCCTAAACCCATTGATATTAGTAGAACATGACTTTCGATCTGGTTCTATAGAAGGATTTGGGTTCGATCACTCCCAGACCAATTGACCTTAGGGGAACATATGACAAGCATCCCACGGAACTTACTTTCCCAAACCAGAAAGGTCACAGGTACAAACTTTTAAACTTAGAGATTTATGTATTTTATATATATAAATCATCTCAATCACTCAGTTTTACATCTAAGTGCTTAGCCCATATTTTCATTACAATCCATAATTCTGACGTTTTAGGATTTCTAAGCATTGTAAACTATAAATATTCTGAATCACATAACTTTAAAGCAGTATCAAAAGTTTCAAACATGTTGCTGACCTTTCGATTTTTGTTAGACTTGAAAGTTGAACATATAAAACTTCGATATAAACAAAGCAACTTGAAAATTTATCCTAGACACACATTTTATTCAAAAAAAAACTGTAAAACTTTTACTTTATAGAATAAAATTTGTAAAGATTTAAACTTTTAAATTCAAATGTCGAGTTTGAAAAATTTTCATTTAAGACAAATGTAAAGAATTCGGCAAATTGATATTTAGTCGGAACAAAATAAAATTCAATAATATCTTTTTCCACATAATGTATAATGAATTTGTGTCTCATATGAATGTTTTGGATTTGGTCAAATATGCTCAGATTCTTAAAAAAATATGAGATAACTGGAACAACATCATAGACAGAGATAAATGCAGCGGAATAATGTAGATGCACTCACAGTTTCTCATATGTCCAGAAGCTTAAAATGCATTGAAGAACGAGTCCTAAACTGATATGTTTAGAAGTCGAAGTCTATTGAAGTACGGGTTCTGAGCTGATTTACTCAGAAACCATTTTTCTCTTACTCCCCCTTGACATTAGGTGCCTGCAACTTAGAATCAATTTTTGATTTTGGTACCCACTTGTATTTGGGTCCATATTTGTTAGTTGCAGTTCTAATGGGAGAAAACTCGTTATATTTGACATAGAAAGCATGAGAAAAATAATCAGATGAATTAACAGAAACATCAGTAGAGGAGGAAGCATAATCATCTGAACTTGAACTAGAGGAGGAATAGGAGACATCTTTTGAAATTCGAATCATTTGCTTTATTGAGTATTTTGAAAGTTTATTACAAGTAGCAAATGAATCACTTTTACAAAATTTATCTACATTTCGATCCTCTTCAGTCGCAGATACATCAGATGTCCGCTTGACCCTCCATATCTGCCTTGAAGATGTGCTCAAAGTCCTATCTGAAATATTTGAATCACAAGAATTAGAACTGTCAGAAATGACTTTAGCTTGTTTCTTTGACTTCTTTGACCTTCTTCTTTTACGCTTTGGTTTATAATAATCATCATTTAGCGTAAAAGATTCATCAAGAGTTTTCGATTTAAGAATTGAATCAGAAGAAGCAATTTTACCTATGAAACCCAAATGATCAGTTAATAAATCTGAACTGGCCTCGGAGTCAGAAAAAATTTGAGAAAAGTTTTCAGATTTTAGAACTTTCGTTTTGTTTTCTTTAAAAACAAAAGAAGGAACAGAAACAGATAGAAAATCTTGTTTTTGAGAAATTAATTTTTCTTCAAGACTTGAAATCATGAAAGAAAAAATAACATCAGATTCAATTTCTCTTTAAATATTTTGATCTTCCATTTTATCTTCAAGATCAATGATTTTGCTTTCTAACACTAATGGAGGAATATATCTCTTAGAATCATAAGAAACTAGAGATATATTTTCTTTATTAGTGTTAGTAGCACAGATATCAAAATAATCATCAGATAATGAAGATTTAATGAGAGAAATGTCATTTAAACTGTTTCTGTTCTTCTTTGATTTATCGGGAAAATATTTGGCATTTTCGCGCGTGTAAACAAAAGAAATTTCATTTTTTCTTGTTGTTCATTCTTTTCTCATTTTCGATATCTAAAACTTGCTTTTCATTCATCCAATCAATTTTAAATTGAGTAGCATATTTAGCAAGAGTTAGATAATCGAATTTATATGAAGTAGGGGATTTTTCGATCGCATTGTTTAAACAATGTGTATTTTCAAAACCAAGTCCCCGTTTTTCTTTGATAGACTCATAACTCCATGGTTTGTTCAAATAAATAGTTTGTTCAGATTGATTCCTTCGATATAATTTTTCTTCCAACTCATTTATTTTATCCGAAAAATTTTCTTTTTGTTTGGTCATTTCAGTCAAAGAATCAAGATAAGTCATATTTGATTTTTCTAAATCATCCAATTTCTTTTGAAATATGTCTTTTGTATGAACCAAAATAGATTTTTCATCTTTCAAAGAAATTTGTAATTTATCAATCAATTTTGACTTTTTTGAATTTAATTGTTTTTCAGATAATACCTTTGAGCGAAGATCATGTAAAGCAGTTTTAATAATGTTCATCTGTGAAGAAATAAAAGTGTAATCAAACTCAGAAAGTACCTCATCTTCATCAGTGGAATCATCATCACTCTGATCATCTCCGATGAAGCACATATGAGCAGTCTCCACATTATCAGCTTCGTCTTCGGACTGATCTAGCCAAAATTCTTCTTTAGCTAACAAAACGGTTCCATTCTCTCTCTTTTCGGCCAGTTCCATTTTCTTCCGATAATATGTCGAATCCCGAACTTTCTTCACTCGACACCCCTTAGCGATGTGACCCGGCTTTCCACAGTTAAAGCATGCAGTTGCTTTCTTAACCTCGGTCACTTTGACATTCTTAGACCCAGAAGTGAAGCGAAGATTGTTGGAACCCGAATGATGTTGGAACTTCTTGTTGTAGTGTTGAGAGAAAAGAATCATAGCTTTCTGTAGCGCCTCACCATCATCATCAGTTGCACCGTCATAAGCATTCTCGGATAATGCTTGTTCAGACAGTTTTCTTGTGAGAAGTGCAACTGGATCCACTGTCTTCTTGTTTTTCTTGTCAAGTTTGGATTTCTTCTCTGTGACTATGCACTCATCTGTCAGAAATATTTCATACATCTCTTGGATTTGCATGATAGATATCCTAACATCATTCCTCAATCGGTGGCAAGATTTATTCCATTCCGGTTGAAGAGAGTTGAGGAACTTCAGATTAGTCTCCAGTTCAGTCTTTTCCACTTTTATCTTTCTCATATCATTTATCACCGTACAAAACCTGTCATAAACATTTTTCAGTGACTCCCCATCTTTGGCTTTGAATTCTTCAAAGTTGTTCATGTAACGTGTATGCCGAAGTTGTGTTGCAACTGTAGACCTAAGCATAATATTCTCTAGATGTGCCCACATTAGTTTAGGATTGTTTTTGAAGCAATCAATCCTGTTGTAGATAGAATTTGGCAATGCTAGCATCAGATTTGCCTTTATATCACGATCAGCTTTATATTGCACCAACTCATCGGGTGTGTACTCGACGGTAGGCTTTGATAATCTAGAAGCCAGAGTGGGTTTTACAAAAGATCCTTCAGTTAGAATCTTCATCATGTCATCTCCGTTCTTTTGACACTCAATGAAATTAAGAAACCGGTCTTGCCATTGAGTAAACTCATTTTCATCAACCAGAACCGGAGGACGAGTTTATGTGCCCAATGACATCATGATATCATTCTTGTAGAACTGAGCTTGAAACGCAAACTTTACAAAATCCATAGAGAAAATCTTCAGAAAAATGCTAAGTCTTAAACAGAGGAGCTGGCGCAAACTTTCTTTTGCGCTTGATGAACATGGTGCAAACTTAGATTTGCGCGAAGAGTTGATGACACAAACTTAAACTTTGCGTGACACAAGGTTGGCACAAATATAACTTGCACAAGGACTGAACTTGAGATGTAGGTGGCGTAAACTTGAGTTTGCGTGATGTACTGATGACGCAAAATAGACTTTGCGCGAGATGATGTTGATGAGAACCTTTCTTTGCTTGAGCAGTAGGTGGCGCAAAACTGAATTGCGCGAGCTGATAGTTGAGCAAACTTGTCTTTGCGCGAGATGATGGTCACGCAAAATTAACTTTGCGTGAATAACTAATGGCGAAAACTTGACTTTGCGTGATAAACTGAAGAACCCTGAACTTGGCGAAAAACTTGGAACTCCAGATAAACTTTGCGCAAAGTTTGATGAACTTGACGCAAAATTTCAGATGATCCCTGATGAACTAGCGCAAAACTCGAAGAACTCGCGCAAAACTTAGATCTGGCGCAAAACGATGATAAAACTCAGAATTCTCCAAAATTCGATTACTAAACAAAATTTGATAAAATTTTCTTACACAAACACGTTCGAAAACGGTTTTCTAACACATTTTATCCAAACAATACGATCAAAAACCACAAATTCGAGAATTCATGTAACCCATAGTACGCAAAAAACGACTTTCCAGAAACTCGATAAATCTCAAAATTGAAGATCAAAAAGTGATTTTCTTGCAAAATGATGTGAATCAAAAGTATTTAGCTATTAAAATCGAATCCAACAAACCAGATTTCAAGAAAATTCGTTCGGAAAAAAAATAAGAATTTGTGAAAATTCAGAAAACGAGATTTTCTTGATCGAAATCAAGAAAATCAATCAAATTTTCTGAATTGTTTACAAATTCAGTTTGAAAAATCAATTCTCTCAATTCTCTCAGATTTAGACTTGCTCTGATACCAATTGATAATCCCAAAATCAACCAAATCTTAGAGAGAGAAAGTAGAGAGAGAGAGTTGAAAGCGCAAAGTATGAATTCTATTAGATGTGCGTTAGTTCCTTACAAAACACAAAGCCACAAGGGACTTAAATACCCTTGCCAATACTACACAGTATACGCGACTAAGAACACAGTATTAGACCAAGCCTATAAATACAATGATTACTATAAAATCTGACTTAACACTTCTCACCCAGACTATGTATACAAGCTGGACAAGGCCCTCTATGGTCTCAAACAAGCTCCTCGTGCCTGGTATGATACCTTGTCTGACTTTCTTCTCTCAAATAGATATACCAGAGGTAAGATTGACAATACTCTCTTTCTCAAGAAGACCAAAGGTAATATTATTCTTGTTCAAATCTATGTGGACGATATCATTTTTGGTGCTACTGACGAATCTCTTTGTCAGGAGTTTGCCTCTCTCATGAAAAACAAGTATGAGATGAGCATGATGGGTGAGCTTACATTTTTCTTAGGTCTACAAATCAAACAAACGTTTGAGGGGATATTTATGAATCAAAGCAAATATATTCGAGATCTTCTCAAGAAGTTCAATTTTGAAAATTGCTCTCCCATGAAAACTCCCATGGCACCACCTCTTAAAATTCATGTTGATCCTGATGGTAAATCAGTTGACATCACTAATTATAGAGGAATGATTGATTCTCTTCTCTATCTTACTACTAGCAGACGATATATTATGTTTATTACCTGTCTGTGTGCGCGTTATCAGGCCAATCATAAGGAATCCCATTTGCTTGTTGTAAAATGCATCTTCTAGTATCTAAAAGGTACCATGAATCTGGGTCTTTGGTATCCCAAAGACTCAGGTTTTGATCTAATTGGGTATTCAGATTCTGACTTTGTAGGATCTAATGTAGACAGGAAGAGCACAAGTGGAAGCTGCCAATTACTAGGTGGAAATTTGGTCAGCTAGTCTAGCAAGAAACAACATGCAGTCTCCACCTCTACTGTTGAGGCTGAATATGTTGCTGCTGGAAGCTGATGTGCTCAAATCTTGTGGATGAGGAATCAACTTCAAGATTACAACCAGTTCTACTCAAGGGTATCAGATATCACTTCATCAAAGATCACATCTCCAAAGGTGATATTGAACTTCATTTTATTCCCACTGATTTTCAGTTGGCAGACCTTTTCACCAAACCCCTTGATGAAGCAAGATTCAACATTCTGATTGTATCGTTAGGTATGTTAAATTTTGAATAAAAAAATCTCTCTAACTATTTATCTACCGAAAACCATCTTCGGCAAGTCTCTCCCACCGAAGCTCTTCTTTCGGTAGGTCTCTCATCTACCGAAGATCATCCTTCAGTAGTAGTTCCTTTACCTACCGAAATTTCCCTTTTTGGTAGGCTTATCCCTTTTCGGCACCCATCTCTAACTCTTCGGTAGTCCTCATACTTGCCGAAACTTATCTTTCAATTCGGCAGAACCTTTGTCTATCGACCCTCATATCCTTCACCCAACACTTTTGGTAGAGTTCTACTCTACCGAATCATTTTCGGTAGCTGACGTATTTGGTCTTATCCTCATACCTTTCGGCACCTCTGACCTTGACCTCTCCTCTTCTGACACGTGTCATGATTTGACACGAAGTGTCAGTTATTAGACGTTTCGCACCCCCGCACGTCTCTGCCATCGCCGTTTTCAGCCTTTCCACTTCCCCACGACCCTATACTATCATTGTCTTATTTTTTTTATTTAATTTTTGTTTTGAATTTCGTTTCCTCCCAACTATAAATATTTGCAGTTCCCTCCTTTTCTTTTACCTTCTTCCTCAAGTTTTAGAATTTTTTCCCCTCTTCCAACCTGCAACTTTCAAAAGCTCTCATCATCAACAATGGCATCCTCAAAATCCTCTAAGGCAAGCAAGCACACTCTTCTTATAAGGGAATCTCTCATATTCCCTTCTTGCAACCACATTGCACGACTTGGTGCTGATATCGATCACCTAGAGTTTAACCTAGTTTCCATCTTTTTCCAAAGATCACCTTTGCAGCATGATTTCACTGCCTCTCCCAAGATGAGCAAAATTGTCAGGATCGAATTCTCAACAAGAATTAATTCTCAGAAACAATATCAAAGAAGTTTGCGGAATAACACTTTGATATTCAATTAAACAGTAAATCAATACAGAAAATATGAAGAACAAACTGTAAACTTGTATTTAATGCTTTGAAGTTACAAGATTACTCACTCAACCTCAATATTGATGAACAGACTCACCAATACGAATTCTACTTCTCTAGAATTAGGATCTATGCCTTGAGGTTGTTTTTCCCTCTAAAAGAATGAAAACAAAAGTTATCTAACTATTCTAAACAATACAATATATATACTGAATACAAAGATAATTACAATAAATAAAATATCTTCAGTATATCTTCTATGTATATCTCTAAGCTTCCATGTATATCCTTTCATACGAATCTTCATCATATAAGCAGTATTAATCTTCAGCAGCATTAACTTCCTTCTAGCAGCATTAACTACTAAGCAGTACTAACCACTAGCAGTACTAACTAGCTAAGCAGTACTAACTTTGACTAGCCGTATTAATAATACTAGCAGTAGTAACACTCAGCAGTATTAACCTTTAAGTCTTCTAGCAGTAGTAATTTGAACCAACAGCATTAACCATACTTGATGAATTCTTCAGTTCCCAACAAAAATGCTCCTTGGGAACTTCTGGTTAACGTGTGTCTACAATGAATCTAGCCACACTGAGTCCGCTTCCATTTTATCTGATTCTGAGAAACCCGAACTTACTTTTGGGTTAAAGATGTCTGGAAGCCCTTCAACTTCCGGTTTTTACTCCCTATGCCAACTTCCCTACTGGCAATAAGCAATAAGAGGTTGTAGACGCTCTGAACTACATCCATGATGGCAAGACCAAAGGCTCCGGTACTCTCCTCCGAAAGAACATGGGCGGCATTTGGAACTTCTTTTTCACACACCTCATCTACTACATATCTCACAAAACTTCCTGTTGGGATCAATCCCCTTCTCATGTGACCAGGTTAGCCCATGCTCTCATGTTCATTCGGCCAATCGATTTTGCTCAGGTAATCTTTGACTCCATTACCACTGTGATCACTCCACCTAGTTCCCCGTACGTGGCTCTTCCACGGTTCTTGTCTCCCATCATCAACAACAAGTTGAAGGCCTTTATTGATGCTGATGCTGATCTTCCTGAACCAACTATCTCTTATGATCTGCCGATAATTCAAGTGGGCAAGCAAGTACTTAACAAAGAGGCGAATTCTACTGACAAGTCCATCACTCGAGGTATGTTATCTTCTGCTACTACTCCCAATCCGGTGTGGGGTGCTCCAGTGGAGTTGGATGCTGAAAGGCCCTATCAATCCCTGGGCCCCAACATTTTGGTGTCCCCTGTTCCCCCATCCCGATCCAAGACTGCAGCCTCCAAGAAAAAGAAAACTAAGGCTACCGGTTCCGTCGTACTTGCTTCTTTGACACTGCCTTCGAAACAACCTTCAGAGGCTAACCATGTCAAAATCCCTTCTTCACTCAAGAAAGGAGCACTAAATCCACCCCAAGTCTCACTCTAAGATACTTAGGAAACCTTATTTGGCTAAGCCTCACACTCCCCTTACCGATTCTCAAAAATTGGTGGAGGTTGAAATTGTCCCTATCGCGCTGAGGGAATCTGCTATCCCGGAAACCACCTCCTCTGTTCCTTCTCAAAAAGGCTCGGTTGTAAAAACTGGGACACATATTATACTTTCATCAACCTATCAGTTGGTTGATGAAGATGACTTGGACTCCTCCCCAGTCTAAGGCCTCTCTTCTCTACCTCACGGCCTTACACCCGGGACAACTCCCGATGACATTGCACGATCCAATGAAGGATCGGCCACTCCAGGGGCCGGTTCTAAGGATCAACATGATTTATTGGAGATGCTCTTTATGGACACTCAGTTCTATCCTCCTCTCTCTCCCCAAAAAATCCAAGCTTCGGCAGTGATCAAGACTGCCGACCGACCAAAACCGACGCCATCACCGAAACACACTCCCTCACCCACACCGAAAGAGAATCCACAATCGACCCCTCAAGATTACCCAAAAAACCCATCACCAAAATAGCCTACACCATCCCCTAAGCCGACACCCTCACCAAAATCCACCCCTAAGCCGACACCCTCTCCAAAATCCCCTCATAAACACTTACACCACCACACAGACATCTACTCAACCGACTCCTCATCCTGACTTCCCACATTACCAACAACCAATTTCCCCTTACCGAACTCTACCACACCACCCACTAACACCTCCACCTAACCGACCCTCAACCTCTTTGGAACCACCCTCCTACCAACAAAACCTCTCACAAAATCCCATCCTCATTACACCTGAGATGCTTACCGACATTCTTGAAACAAATCGGCAACATTGTTTACTTGGTGCTCAGTTTGCTAATCTTCAGAAGGAGTTTGGTCGGTTCCTTGCTCACACGGGTCATAGGGTCACTGTCCTTTGAACAAAATTCCATTAAGGACACACAAATCTCCCGAGACCTTGATTTCAACATTCAACATCTGATCGAAATTATTTGCCTCATCAAGGAGCAAAATATCGATCTTCTTTCGGTACAGTCTGGTTTCTTCAAATGCATGGATGCCATGCATGAGGATCTCAATGATATGTCTGCACCCCTCAGCTCGTCGGTGGGGGCAGTTAATACTCGCTTGGAAAGACTTCTCAAGAAAAATCTCAACCTCACCCTTTCGGTTGTTGCTATCAAGGAATCTTCGTATGCATGGGATCTGGAACTCGTCTCTCTCAGCCGAAGGGCAGACTCTAAGGATGATGTTAATGAAAAGATCCTAGAGACTCTGTCCACGATCAACAACAGGCTTGATGATCTAACCGAAGTCGTAGCTAAGTGTCGGGCTGAGGAGTGGGATCTTGACCTCGGAGAAGTTGTATTTGGGGATGCCAATCGGGATTTTCTTCGCCAAATAGATAGGTGAGTAGGATGTGTGTCGGCCAAAGCGGGTCTATTTTCTCTATCGCGTACTGAAGGAGAGAAAGCATCTGAGGGGGAGCAACACACCCCTCAAGTTACACTTATCACCGTACGCAGAGAAGAACCCCAAGAACCCCAAGAAGGTCCCCATCAATCTCGGCAGGAAAATCGGTAGGAGGACTCCTCCGTAGAGGGGAGAAATCTGAAGAGAAAGAAACCGACAGGTCGGCCCCTACCGATCTAGTAGAAGAAGAAGGAACCAACCTTGAAACTTCTTCTAAAAAGGTTGATGAATCTAAGGGGGAGCCGAAGAAAGATAAGGGTAAAAAGAAGCTCACTCCATAAGAGGAAGCCGTCGAACTCAAGCGTCTCAAAGAAGCTAGAACTAAGCGCTTCGCTGATGGTGGTGGTCTGAAACTTGCTCCTCCCCAAAGATTACCTCTCATCTTGGGCTATCGGCTGAGGAACTCAAGGCGACTGAGCTAGCCCAAAAGGACTTTGATGAAACAAAAGAGTTGGCTCAGAAGATAGCCGAAAAGAGGCCGAGAAAGCCAAAGTTTTGGCTGGAGCTTGGAGTCTTGGAACAATCAGCCAAGAAGTCGGAAGAGTATAAGGAGAAGTGCATTTCATGATACCACAATACTATCTCTAACCGAAGATCCATCTCCCCGATCATTGATGTCAAAATAGTTAGACCAACAAAGAAAGACGACTCTATCTGTCTACAAATCATAAGGGAAGATCTGTTAAGACGAACTGAAAGGTTAGAGATCAGTGATTGCATAAATAAGAGTAGAAGTGCTCTCAAAGCTAAAGTGGAGAAGTTCATTATTGAACTTCAAAACAAATTCAGATCCTACCGACAGAAGTATCGAATTGTACACACTCTTGTCAAAGAAAAATTTATTGCTAAACTCAAGGCCGATAATCCTCCTCCATCCTCTTCCAAGTCGAAGTCCAGGTTCTCTAAGAAGGAAGGAGTATTTCAAAAGATGACCAAGGAAGGAAAAGTTCCAAACATTTCTGTTAGATCCCAGATTCAGTCTTTTAGCAATGATATCAACATATAATAATTATAAGAACAACAGAAGCAAATAATGTTTAAACCAAATAAAGATTCGTACTCACAGTAATAAGAAGATATATTCAATAAAGTAAATATAAGAACAAACTAATATTCACTGAATAATGCAAGTAGATTATCAAGAACACCCAAAAAGGTGGTTTAATTTTACAAGATCTTCTTGTACACTTTTCAGTACATAAAGAAATAATTCTATTACAGGTTTGTAAAGAAAGGCACTCTTTTGAGCAATGGATGCACGTCCTATATATAGGACAATAAAGTGAACAGTTTACTTTCCTGACACTAAATCCATGCATGAACAGTGTCTTACCTAAAAGGTAAGCTCAAGACATGCTTAAACAATAACCTATCTAGAAAGGTAAATCTTATCACTAAGTGACGTGTATTTTGTTCTTGTGTCAACACTTGTAGAATTCTTCAGCTTGATCTTCAGAGACAATATCTTCAGAGCTCTGATGTAGGTACCTCAGATGAAGCTATCTCTGAAGTCTTCTTGCTGAATCTCTAAGAATGATCTTCAGAGACAGGCTTGCTCTCTGAAGGCAATCTCTGGAAGTCCTCTGGAATAGGACTTACATTATTTTAAATACTTTTACAATTCAGAATTGGGGCTAATAATCTCCCCCTAAGTATTGAAAATAAAAAAATACAAAATAACAGAGATAATTTAATCTAGAAAGCAGAGAGGAGAAAATCATCCTCTGTTAATTGTTACTTCTCACTAAACATTTTAAGTTACAAACTTAGAAAAGATAACAAACAAAAAATTACAAGGAAAGAGACTAAATTCTAACACCAGAACAGATCCTATGAAATTTCATAATCAGCTCTCCGAACTCAATCATGGAGCTAATCTCTAAGTGTAGTTTCTCAAATAGGTCATCTTTGTGTCTTTCCTTCTTCACGCTTATCATCCTCAACATTCCTCTTAAAGTCTCATCAGAGTACTTGGCCACCTCTGATACAAGGAAGATCTTCTTGACATTGTTCACTCTGAAGACAAATCCTAGAGGTTCTGCTATGATTGAGCCAGTCTTGCATTTCTCCAAGTCTTCACAGGTCTCAACTAGAGCAGTGACCCCTAGCCTTTCTTCTCCAAGGTTTAGAGCAATTTGGAAGTCTAATCTTGCTCGAAGTTTGATATGAGCTTCCATGGCACGCTGAACTTTGTATTTTCCCATTCTGAATGCTCTTCCCCTTTCATATTTTGCAGAGCAGTGGTCATGGAGTTGAGGAAAATCATAGGGATTTAAGTTTACAAGGTGGTTATCATTGAATTGGTAAACCTTTCCATCAGAGCGGATGACCTCGTAATGCCTATATATAATCTTGTTGTAGGCAAACTTTCTTTTAGAGATCTTGTTTATCTCTGTAATAGGAGACTCTGATAGAAGATCTATTTTGTGGTTTGTCTTCCCTCTAATGAACCGTTGTTCTATATCATCCATGCCTTCTCTGATTCTTGGGTTCAGAGGGAAGGCAATTGTGTCCTCTATATTGAATTCACAATATAGGTATCTGAAGGTGTCTTCAATTGAGGTCTTTGTTGCAGAGGTGAGAAACTCTGGAGGTTATTTGAAGGCAGAGAGTGCAGGGATTCCAATGCTTGTCATATGAACAGATACCTTTGGAGGTACTTGTTCATCAACAACCACTATTGATTCTTCAACAGACAACTGTTGAGTTGTCTCTGGTTCTTTCCTTTGTATTTGTGGGGATGATGGAGGAGTATTGTTTATTATAGAGGAGAATAATATTTCTATCTGCATATCATCTGCGTTTTGATGCTCTGCCTCTGATGTGGTGGTTTGGTGAGGTTGAGCATTCTTGTAAGCATACTCCTCCTTAGTAACATCTTCTTCTTCTTCTTCTTCTTCTTTTTCTTCTTCTTCTTCTTCTTCTTTAGATTCACTCCCAAATTATCGTTGGACGTTTAGGGGAGGAGAAACCATCATCTGAAGAAGGACTACTTGAGTAGTCTACCATTTATTCATCATCATCCAGAGCACCGATTGTCTCTGGAGTGGCGTTTATTACTGGAAGTAATGATTCTTCTGAAGTGTTGCAAGGTGCTAAGAATATCACTAGCACTGTAGACTTCAAGATTGTTGATTGGTTTTCTTCAGCAGAGGTGGAGTGCCTCTCTGGTTCATTTGTATCTTGTGCTTCAGTGTCTTTATACACAAAGAAGGGGGAGAAGATCCAGTTGCTTCTGTTGTTCTTGTAGTGCCTTGTCTATCCCCCTTTTGATGATCTAATGATCCTTGGAGTGGATCATCATCATTCTGATCATCAAGATCATCAAACTTGGGCTTTTTCTTGGCCTTCACGGTGCATGAGGTCTCTAGAACCTTTATTTTTAACTTCGACTCTCCTTCTGGAGTAAGTGCGCTCTGAAGAAGATTTTGCACTGTCTTCGTTTGTTGTCCAACCTTGGCTACAAATTTGCTCGAGACAGTGAGCATCTTGTCAGTCACTAACTTGGAAAAGCCTTGAAGGTCACTTTGGTGACCAAGTTAGATGTCTCTGAAGGTTGAGAAACAGGAACTGGCAGCTAGCGATCGTCTCTTTAAGGACTTTGACCAGCTCATTCTTGAAAGATGTCAAGTCTTCATGGGTGACTGAGGGAGTTGGAGCAGAGGGAGCTGGAATAGCTCTGATTATCTCTGCTTTCTTGAAAGATGTCAAGTCTTCATGGGTGACTGAGGGAGTTGGAGCAGAGGGAGCTGGAATAGCTCTGATTATCTCTGCTTTGGCCTCTGTGATTTCCTTGGATATTGCAGTAGAGTTTTCTTGGACAATTTTCTCCAGAGAGGTGAGGCGGTTATTGGTAGTAGACAGTTCAGCACGCAGCTCAGAGACCTCTGAAGTTAATTTGGCAACTTCAGAGTTCGAGGCAGAGGCCTCTGAGGTCTTTTCCAAATGAAGTTTTAGATCTTTCAAGGATCCCCTAACTTCATCACCAAAGATTTTGAACTCTTCCTTGGTGACATAGTCAGAGTGGGTAACCTTGGATCCAACACATGGATCTAATTTGCCCTCGAGTTCAGAGTGGCCTTCATTCTGAGCTGTCTTATCGTTGGCTCTGGAAGGACTTCCTATCAATCCTTGAGAATCCCTTGTAGAGGATTTCTCTATGATAGTTCTGATTGGTTGATCATCCTCTGAGTCAGATTCAGAGAATGAGAACCGAATGTGTTTGGACGACTTGCTGTATAGGCAAGTTTGTCCTTGTGCTACTAGGTTCATCCATTTTCCTTCAGTTAGACAATCCCTACGTGAGATCTTAAAGACCTCTGGAGCTAAAGGATGGACTCCTACTGCATGAGCCACAGAGGAATCATGGTGTGTGGGGGATGGTGGCGTACTCTGAGGCAACTGAGTACTTATCTGTTCAATAACTAAGTCCTTTTGGGATGACTTAGCTATATGTGAGTCTTCCCCAAATGTGCGTGCATCAGAGGCTGAAGGATGTGCCTCTGAGCGGATGGTGTGGGTAGGTTTCGAGGTGTGCACCTCTTTTTCAATATCCTTTTGTGTTGGACCACCTAGGATAGCAGAATTGTTTGCACGGGGAGTTTGGCTTTGTGTACTCTCATTTGTGCTTCCAGAGGCATCTTTTTCTACCTCACTTCCCTCGGCTCTTATGGGTTTAAGAATCACATCCGCTTTGGGACTCTCATTCTCACTCTCAGTTTTTAACTCTGGCTCAGGACCTAAGTATGTTAGGGATCCCACCATCGACTCTAAAGGTTGGGCAAAATTGCTAAAATAGGCAAGAACAGGGTTGTTTTCTGGAATATAAACCTTCATGGTCTGAGGAAATCGTTGTTCAGAGGGGTATGGAGGAATGGTTGTGGGTTTAAAGGTGTTCATGACAAACACAGGGTTTTTTGGTCCTTCTTCAGAAAGGGTAAACTTTCTATTAGCACCTCTGATGACTAAAGAAATAAACCTGGGAAACAAGACTGTGGGTGGATGAGTCCCCTTGGCGAAGGCTTTGTTCTTCCTTTCAACTGCAGTGTGAATCTCAGAATAATCAAGGCTTCCATGTCTACACTTCTATTAAAAAAATAATGCATAAAAGATGGTTAGAAGTGTAGGGTTGGCTTGATCTTGGCTCCCTAGTTTGCATGTCAGTGTGCGGTTTAACACACTAAACATGAAGTTCCAGATAGGGGGAATATTTTGTCTTCTGAATTCACTTAGTCGTCTGATATTTTTGTTGTATCCTAAGTGAAACAAAAATTCTAAGAGGGTGTCGTGGGAAGGGGTTTTTCAAACTTCTTCATTTCCAGGTCACTGGCTTGTAGTAAGAACAGTATTCTTCTTAAAGTCTTCGGGGAGATGTGAATGGTGACATCTTGGTCACCAACATCGATATACCCAACAAGTCCTTCAGCATCTTCGATGTATTCACTTGAGAACCACCATTGTTGGACGTAGTTCAAGGGAACATTTGAGTCGAAGTGAGTTAGTGCGTCATGTAGTTCACATCTTTGAAAGAACTCGAGAACTGGCCTGTATTGTTCATCGAACTTGAGAAGATTTAGTTCGAGATAGAAGTTATTTGGCTTCATAGGAATGTTGAGTTGGGCATGGTCGCGGTGAGGAACTATTCGGCTTGAGTCATCTGAACCTTCTTGATTTTGTGCCATTGTTGCAGGTGGAATCTTTTGCTTTCTTGAAGAAAAAGAAGATGAATTGCTAGAAAGAGAAAGATGAGGTTTGGAAAGAAATCTTGAGAGCGTAAAAGAAAAATGAGGTGTGGAGTGGGTTTTCGTGGACGTGAGACGTGGGATAGGGGGCTATGGAAACGGCGATTGTGAGTTCCCATGTCAGAAACGTTCCATCATCCATCAATTTAGATATTGACAGGTGGAGAGTGAGAGTGAAAGGACGCTTACGTCAGATAGTTATCAATTTGGATAATTTATTTAAAAATTATGATAGTTATCCAAGTAAATAACCCACACAAATCAATTTTCTTTTGAAAGAATTATATTAGTTTAAATTCTTTTCTCAAATTTCAAAAAAAATTGAAAGAAATATTTACAAGAAAAATCCAAAACTTGATTAATAAATATCCAATAACACTAATAATTTAGTGCTCTGATATATCTTTAGAGCATATTTTGTCAGAGGCTCTGAGAGTTTTATCAGAGACCAATTAACAGTCTCTTAGATGTGTTTCTCTGAAAGAATCAAGTTTGATTTTCAGAAAAGAGTAAGGTAAAGCATAAGAATGAAGAACATACCTTTCCTTATGAAGTGATTTTCTGATAAAATATCAGAGGCTCTGATATGAGTATCAGAGATAGGAGTAGAGGCTCTGATATAAGCAATAGAGGCTCTGAGGTTTTGGCTGTTTTACCTTCCATCATTTCTTGCTCCCCTTGATAGATGATGGTTTCTTATCTATTATCCCACTTGAATTGAGCTTAGGTATACAAAATGAGATGAATTTGAACATGCTTTAGAGTGTCAGAGGCTCTGAAGAAGGTATCAGAGACTCTGAAGTCTAAAATATGACTTCTGAATATCAGAGGCTCTGAAGTGTGTATCAGAGGCTCTTATGCAACTTTGAGATTAAGTAGACATATTTAGCATGCCCAACTTGCTGATTAAGGAATTGAACCTTCGTATATCTAAAGCTTTGGTGAAAATATCAGCAAGTTAGAGATCAGTTGGAACAAAATACATTTCAATTGTTCCTTTCTCAACATGATCTTTGAGGAAATGATACCTGACATCAATATGCTTTGTCTTGGAATGATGCACTAGATTAGCAGAGATGACAATAGCACTTCTGGAGTCACACAAAATGGGAATCCTATCAAACTGAAGACCGTAGTATCTGAGTTGAGTCCTTATCCAAATGACTTGTGAACAACAACTAGCAGCAGCAACATATTTTGCTTCTGCTGTAGAAGTTGATACACAATTTTGCTTCTTAGATGACCAACTCACTAGTTTATTTCCCAAAAGTTGACAGCACCCAGAGGTACTTTTCCTATCTAACTTGCATCATGCATGATCTGCGTCTGTGTAAGTTGTTAGTTCATAACCAGAGAGTTTTGGATACCAGAGACCAACATATGGTGTGCCTCTAAGGTATATAAACACTATATTTACTGCAGATAAGTGAGATTCCTTTAGATTAGCTTGATATCTAGCACAGAGACATGTTGCAAACATTATATCAGGTCTACTGGCAGTTAAGTATAAGAGTGAACCTATCATGCCTCTATAGGTTTTCACATCCACAGATTTCCCTAAAGGATTAGAGTCAAGTTTGACTCCAGTGGCAATAGGAGTTCTCATAGGAGTTGAATCATTGAGTTTGTACTTTTTCAAAATATCAAAGACATATTTGGCTTGATTTATAAAAGTGCCCTCTGATATTTGTTTTACTTGAAGTCCTAGCAAGAAAGTTAATTATACCATGAGACTCATTTCAAATTCACTCTTCATCAACTCTGAAAACTTATCACAATACTTTTGGTTTGTAGACCCAAAGATAATATCATCAACATATATTTGTACTAAAAGCAACTCATTTTTATATCTTTTGATGAACAATGTGGTATCAATAGTTCTTTTTTCAAACCCATTTTCAATCAGAAAAGTGGACAGAGTTACATACCATGCTCTAGGGCTTGTTTAAGGCCATACAGAGCTTTATCAAAATGATAAACATGGTCTGGAAACTCTGTATTTTCAAATCCAGGTGGTTGATGGACATATACTTCTTCATTAAGTTTGCCATTAAGAAAAACAAATAACATCCATTTGATACACTTTGAACCCTTTGTGTTCAGCATAGGCTAAGAAGATTCTGATTGCTTCTAGCCTAGCCACAGGTGCAAAGGTTTCATCATAATTAATGCCTTATTCTTGGCAATATCCCTTAGCAACCAATCTAGCTTTGTTTATGATGATTATGCCATCTTCATCCTTTTTGTTTCTTAAAACCCATTTTGTTCCAATTGCAAATTTTCCTTTGGGAAATGGAACCAGGGTCCAGACTTTATTTCTTTCAAATTCTTGAAGCTCATCCTATATTGTATTTATCCAATTTGGTTCTTCAAAAGCTTCATTTACCTTCTTTGGCTCAGTGATGCTTAAAAATCTTACAAAATAGCATTCATTGATTGTGGCCGATCTTGTTTTGAAACCATCTGAGGGATATCCTATGATCTGTTCCTGGGGGTGATCTTTTGTCCATCTTGTCATGGGAGCATGAATGTGTGGTAGTGTTTGAGCTTCAGATCTGGCAGGTGGTTGCATCTTTGTAGTGCTGTTCAGAGGCTCTAAGAATATCTCTAGAGATGGTGATTGTGGCTCTAGAGTTTCTTCAGAAGTCTCTGGTTCACTATCTTCTTCTAAAGACTCTTTTTCTTCATCATTTGGTCTTGATGTTTCACTTGGACCTGCATTGAGTGAAGTAGAAGGTGTGTTATCAGAGGGACTAGTAAGAATTATACTTGAAGTTTGTGGTTCCTCTGATGGAGCTCTGTGTATGTCTCTGAATATGAATTCAGAGTTATCATCATCATCAAAGAAATCTTCAAATATATTATTGAGTTCTGATTCTCTGAGCTTTGATGATTCAGAGACTTGCTTTTGTTGTGGATTGATTATTCTGAGTTTCAGAGCTTCTGGTTTCATCAAAAGAGACATTGATATTTTCTTGGATAGTCTTGGTTCTGAGATTGAATACTCTAAAGGCTTTTGAGGTTAAGGAATAACTAATGAACTTAACTTCATATGCCTTTTTGTCAAACTTACCAAGATGATCTCTGTCATTCAAGATGTAGCACCTGCACCCAAAAACATGAAAATATTTGACATTTGGTTTTCTGTTGTTAGTGAGTTCATATGTTGTTTTCTTGAATCTTTTGACAATTATTGCTATGTTTTGAGTAAAGCATGCAATTGATACTGCTTTAGCCCAAACGTTAGTTAGAAGATCAGATCCTGCAAGCATTGTTCTTGCATCTCCAACAAGTGTTTTATTCTTCCTCTCAACAACACCATTTTGTTGAGGTGTCCTTGTTGCAGAGAAGTTTGGAGTGATGCCTTCTTCTGAAAGATAAGAATTTATTTTGGCATTTCTGAACTCTGTTCCATTGTCACTTCTTAGCTTTTGAACCTTGCTATTGAACAGAACCTGTAATCTTCTTAACAAACTTATCAGAATATCATGTACATCAGATTTAGCTCTGATGAATTCAATCCAAGTATATCTTGAGTATCCATCTATAAGTACAAGAATATACTTCTTACCAGACAGACTTTGCACAGAGATACGACCACAGAGGTCAACATGAAGCATGTGCAGAGGTCAGGGACAATTATCATCACTTTTGGTCTTGTGGGATGATCTTTTCAATTTTCCCATTTCACATGCAGAACAAAGATGGTCTTTGTTAAACTTCAGGGATGGTAGTCCCTTGACCAAATTAAGTTTAACTAACTTATCAAGTGATGAGAATTTTAAATGTGAAAACTTCTTATGCCAGAGCCAGACATCCTCATTGTTTAGAGAGACAAGACAAAGTTTCTCAGAACCAGTATCTGTATGTTTGATAAAGTTCATTCTATACAGATTACCTTTTTTGTCTGCTCTTAGCATTTCCTAACCTATTTTTGAGTGAAGTAATGAACAATATTTTTCTTGAAATTTCACATCAAAACCATGGTCACAGAGTTGACTTATGCTGATTAAGTTATGCTTGAGTCCATCAACATAATCAACTTTGGAAACAGATACATTACCTCTTGTTAACTCCCCATAACCTCTAATCTGACCTTGCATATTGCCCCCAAAAGTTACTGCTCCTCCAGATTTTTCTTTGAAAGAGGATAGCAACTTCTTATCTCCAGTCATATGCCTTGAGCATCCATAATATAAATACCAGATGGGCATATGTTGTTTCTGCAAGACAGATTAAAGAGTTTTAGATACCCATCTCATAATGGGTCCATTTTTGTTAGGCTTAGGGCTTTTCTTTTCATTGTGTGGCATACCATTCTGTGATGCCTTGCCAGGTTGGTCTTTCTTTTGCTTCTGAGGTTTTGTCTCTGTAGCTTTCTTTTTCAGAGATTTGTTCAGAAAGCAGTGGGAACCATTGAAGTGGTTTTTCAACTTAATCATGAGATTTATGCAATTGCAATTAACAGGACAAGATGAAGTTGGAACAAAGCTTTTGATTTTATTAAACACAGTTGGTACATGTTTCTTTTGAAACTTTCCTGAACTAGCACTAGGAATATTACAAGTATTACTTCAGACTTCTTGGCCTTCTTTTCAAGTTTCTTTTTCTTGGCCCAAAACATCTTCTTTTCCTTCTGGCTCACTACACAAATAGGAACATAATGGTTAATTTCTAGCCATTTGCCTTTTTGATCAGGAGAGAATTTGATTGGTTTTTAGGCATAGAATTGTGAAGTATTGGTTATACTATGAGCTTTTTCCTTTAATTGCTTTTCCAATTCCAGAGAAGTTTTTGCTTTAAGACACATGTCAAGAAAATCAGGACATATTGCTACTTTTGGTTTTTCATTAAGAATTGGAATAGATTTGTTTAAGATTCCATAACCAACAGCTTGTGTCTATTTATGAATGACCTTCTCTGGTGTAAAATTTATCTGTTCATCAACCTCTGAGTCAGAGTCAAAGTCAAGAAAGTCTCTTTTTACTCTGTCAGAGGTGACTACCTCTGAATTTTTGACAATCTCTCTGGGTTTTGAAATTTTGATTATCTTTTTCATGCAAGATTTCTTTATGAAATCAGATTTGACATTTTCCTTGTAAACTCTTCTAATATCCTCTTCAAAACTAGTTCTGATTATTTCATCTGACTTTGGAGAATACAGAGATGCTTCTGGATCAAGTGTGCTCTGAGGTTGGACTTCAGAGGTACTTGCTTCAGAGACCTATGGCTCTTAAGTGATGAAGGAATCAACTCTAAAGATTTTTTTGGGATCATTGCTCAGAGGTTTTATGAATTGAATTTTTAAAGTTTCTTTCTTTGATTCCAAAATGGGTTTTGAGTATATCTTAGTTTCAGAGTAGGAAATGTTTTTGAAATTAAGAGCTCTGAGTTTTGATCCCTCTGAGGATTTAACTCTCTTGAAGATATTAGAGTTTTCTAGAGTTGGAAAACCAGGCTTCTGGACCTTTCCAATACAGAAAGTGGAAGATAAAGAAGTTTTCTTCTTTCCAGTGAAAGGATCTAAATCATTGAATCCTAGGCCCTGAGTATCCATATGTGAATTGATCTTAATGTGCACATCTTGTGCATCTTGATAACTTTTTATTTGAAGTTCTTTTCTCTCCAGAGATTGATGTAAAACTTCCCTTTCCTTTTGGGAAAAATTGGTCAAAGCAACAGAATTGAATCTTTCACACTATGATTTCTTAACTTCTTCTTCTTTAGCCTTTAAAACCTTTGTGTGTCCCACAATCAGTACTAAAGAAGATGACAATCACAATTTCAACAAAAAGTTTCTATTTCTTGAATTCGATTCCTAATAAGAGTGCTCTCAAAATATTTCTCTCTCTACTCACTAGTACACGCATAACCTAATGAGTCTACAAACGAAAAAGCTATTTATACCTAGAACTCTTACAACAAAGAAAAACTCACAATACTAGCTTTGACTTTGACCTTATTACAAATACTTTTACTTATCTTGAGAATTTGACTTGAGCTCTTTGACTTGACTTTTATCTTCATTCTCTATGATCTTGTATCCAACATATATTTGTACACTAACAATCTCCCCCTTTGGATTCAAGATCATCTCCAAAAAGATATGCAATAAAATTTCCCCTTTTGATTTAGAAACAAATCATCTTCAGAAAAATTAACCATTGAAGCACAATCTCCCTCTTTGTCATAAAATCAATTTGTAATCTTCCTTTTGAATTATCTTCAAAAATCTTGTAATCTCCCCAAAATCTGTGAGTAATGATCTTCAAGAATAAAAAAAAATCTTCTCCAAAAGTTGTAGAAACCTCTTTCAATCTTCAGAAAGAAAT
Organism: Arctium minus; assembly: GCA_954870635.1. Classification (NCBI taxonomy): domain Eukaryota; kingdom Viridiplantae; phylum Streptophyta; class Magnoliopsida; order Asterales; family Asteraceae; genus Arctium; species Arctium minus. Next base: position 66,764,731 of record OX941092.1, on the reverse strand, counting down.
TATCTTCAGATTTAGCTCAGTTAACTTCAGCAAATCATCTTTAAAGACAATTTCATTAAACTTCAGCAAACTTTTTGAATTCTTTGAACTTTCTTTTTCAATTCTGTCTGAACTTCCCATAACTTGCATTCTTTGACAAAATCTTACAATGAACTTTCACCAAATCAGCTTTCTTGAAATAATTTCTCCAAAAATTCCAACATCTCTTTAACTTCTCCCATAACTGATACAAAATTTTCTTCAGCAAACATTTCTTGAACAAAACTTCTCCCCCTTTTTGATGATGTAGCACAGAAATCATCAAAACTTCACCAAGAAATGTCCTTAGTCCTTTTTTACCATTGATCTTAATCATGGAGCCTCTGATCATCCGTCAATTCATAATGTATTCATCCAAATCTTTTCAAATTCAGACAAATTAGAATGTAACACCTGAATCAACAAATGAATCAGTTAAGATGCCTGCCAGTAGCACAAAGCCACTGTGTGTAACAAATACACATTGGAAAGGATCTTGTTGATGTTCACTCCCCCAGGTCATCCATTCAATCATCGAATAACCCAAGGTTAAACTATGAACATTTAAACATAAAAACGAATGTCCTATGAGTTCGTGCTTGTGTATGAAAGAATTAAGAACATGCTGATTGCTTTTAATAATAGGCTCAAAATGTGTAAACCATTGAGACAACAATAGTAATACACAGACTCAATTGTGCATGATCGAAGTGCAAAGGTGGGGCAAACTTCCTTCTTTTTCAATAACCAGATTTTCCAAATAAAAATCAGATAGATTATGTGTTGCATCCCCAAGAAAAATTGAAACATCTTCTTTTTAAGAAAAAGATGAATAGCTTGTGGGGTTTTAAGCAAGAGTTAGCATGGGCTAGTTGTCTGTTTCAATGATGTTCACGAAAAAAATTGTGAAACAACAATAATATGGCCGCCCGACTCAGAAAAAGTTGGTGCAGAGTTTGATATTCTTTTACTCTGATCTTTCACCCTCTTTCTTTTTAACATTGAAGCTCACGACTAACCAAACTCTCTTTTCATTTTATCTCATCACACATACCCACACTTAGATATTTTGACTCCTCGCCTCTCGATCACTCAAGATTAACTTCTTGGGTAGGAAACACTGGTTATCGTGAATCAATAGAAGTTCTATTAAGTTCTCACACAATGAACCCATGTTGTCCTATAAGCAAGGTGTTGCTCAAATGGTTTAACTTTGCAGTTAAAGTACAACAATACATGTCAGATATATTTATGCTCATAAATGTAATCATGAAGATTTGAGCATTTTAATCATGAAAGATTCTCTTAAAAACAAGTATAATGAAAGAATGAAATGAATACAAAGGACTTGTTCGAGAATATGACATTGTATGAAAAAAAATCAAATATGAATGATATAACAATCAAGTGTTAGGTCATAAAAAATTGGAATTTGTCTATACGAATCAAATATAGACAAGTCTTGAAAGAAACCTTTTGAATGAAATCACGCTCGAAAATCTATGAAGTTCAAATGGGGTGTCTTACCATCGAAAAATTTGTTTCAAATATGAGACATGGTAAGAACTTGGTCAATAAAAGTACTAACCCGGTGTGTGTGAATACTTGACAGTATATGGAAAAGATAATACACAAGTATTTATCTTTGGAAACACACGACTAGTTAATCAAGAAAGCACATGTAAAATGTAAACATTTAAAATCACACTTCTGTATTCATGAAATATGTTTAAGAATCGAGAAGTGGTTTGAACATTTAAGAACGTGTTTTCATATCTGAAAGTTGTCCTTCTTTCAGACATGTATGAGATTAAGTTTAGAATGATCCTTACGCTCAGCTTAAATCTTATAAAGTCAGCTCGAAAGTCATGATTGATGTGATCATGTAAGCTCCCCCTCAAAATCTGCATTCAGTCAAATGTCGTCAAAGTACAAAGTCTTATTCAAAAAATGTATTGAAAAATAAAAAACATGAAAGCAATAAAACTTGTTAAGAACGAGTTCTGATCAGATGTAATCAGAAATCATCGTCCGTACTCCCCCTGAAAATATGCATCATAACATATATCAGTGTAAGAAATATGCAAAATTTTCTAACTTCCCCTAAAATATAGATCATCTTATCGTTATCTCACACTCCCCCTGAAATCATGAACAAACTTCAGTGTAGATATCTTTCAGATTAAAAATAAAGAAATGAAGAAAAATTACAAAATCTAAACTGTACTAGGTAACAACAGATTAAGTCTTGAGATTTAGCATACCAAGTTTTGAAATGAGAAAATTAAATCTCTTTTCGTCAAGAGGCTTGGTAAATAAATCTGCTAATTGATAATTTGTGTTTACAAAGTAAAGTTCGAGTGTACCTTCTTCAACATTGTCTTTGATAAAATGATATCTCACGTCGATGTACTTGGTCTTCGTATGTTGAACAGGATTTGCAGATATTGCAATAGCGCTCTTTGAATCACAATAGATTGGGATGTTGTTGTACTTGAAACCATAATCTCGGAGTTATGTTCGCATCCACAACACTTGAGAATAGCAGCTAGCCGCAGCTACATACTCTGCCTCAGTTGTTGAAGTAGATACACATAGTTATTTCTTTGAAGCCCAACTCACGAGTTTATCGCCTAAGAATTGTATGTGTCAAGCATACAACCTACATGATCTGCGTCTGAAAACGCTTTTAGCTCAAAACCGGTATCTTTAGGATACCACAGACCAAGATCTGCAGTGCCTTTCAGATACCTAAATATACGCTTTACCGCAGAGAGATGGGATTCTTTAGGTGAAGCCTGATATCTAGCACATAAACACGTAGAAAAACATAATATATGGCCTACTAGCCATCAAGTACATCAAAGAACCAATCATCCCTCTATAGGTTCTAACATCAACAGATTTTCCCGAAAGATCAGCTCCGATGTTAGTTCCTGGTGCCATCGGGGTTCCAATTGGAGTACAATTTTCCATTTTAAATTTTCTCAGAATATCATAAATGTATTTCGCTTGATTAATAAAAATCCCCGTAGAAAATTGTTTGATTTGTAATCCGAGAAAGAAATTCATATCTCCCATCATACTCATCTGAAATCTGGACACCATGAGGTTAGAAAAATTCTTACAATACTTTGGGTTAGTTGAACCAAATATGATCTCATCCACATATATCTGAATTAAAATGATATCAACTTTCTCCTTTTTAATGAAAAGAGTAGTATCAATTTTACCTTTAGAGAAGCCGACTTGACTAAAAATTTGGATACAACGTCATACCAGGCGCGAGGGGCTTGTTTCAAACCATAAAGAGCCTTGTTAAGGATGTAAACATGATCTGGTTTATCTGGATTGACAAAACCTTCAGGCTGCGAGACGTAGACTTCCTCCTTTAGAATGTAATTCAGAAAAGCAGTATTTACGTCCATTTGATAGGCGGTGAAGTTCTTGTGTGCGGCATAGGCTAAAAACATTCTGATCGCCTCTATACGCGCAACTGGAGCATAAGTCTCGTCATAATCTATGCCTTCCTCTTGCCTATATCCTTTAGCCACAAGCATTGCTTTGTTCCTTATGACGATACCATCTTCATCTTTCTTATTTTTTAAAACCCATTTCTTACCAATAATAGTTTTACCTTCAGGTCGTGGCACGAGTCTCCAGACTTTAAGCGTTTCGAACTGATTAAGCTCTTCTTGCATTGCGGTTACCCAATCTGAATCAGCTAGAGCTTCAGATACTCGGGTTGGCTCTATCTTACTCAGAAAGGAATCATTCCTGCATTGGTTTAATGTCACAGACCTAGTTTGCACCGGTTTGGACGGATCTCCAATGATTTGATGTATTGGGTGCTCTCTGGTCCACTTATGTTCATGAGGGAGTGGATTAGATGTAGATTGATCATGTTCATCATCTAAGAATCCACTTTCTTCTTGTTCTTGTAGGGGTTCAGTTGAAGTATTAGATATAGAAGTTTCAGTTGGTTGGACACTCGATGTCTGTTGAGTATGCACTGTAGTACATCCAACTGATTGAGTTACTTATGGCTCTTTATTAACTTGTACAACTTCAACTGATTGAGTAGGTGTTTGAATTTGAGTTTCTTTCTGAACCGGGAGATCGGATTCAGTTGAGACATCTGAAGTGATTGGATGATGATCTCTTGTATCTTCAGATCTGTCAATCACAACAAGTTTAGTCACTCTAGTACCAAGAAACTCATCATAGAAAAATTCAAACAGTAAATCTAAATCTGATAAATGAGATGTATACGTTGATGGTTTATCAGAATTAGTAACGTTAACCGCAGGTTCTAGACTGATTTTCCCAGAAGCTAATACTCCAGTTTTCACGGGTTCTGAACTGTTTTGAACATAAGCCATCTCTTCATAAAATGTTACGTTAACGCTCTCGACTACAATCTTTGACTTCTTTAGATAAACTCTATATGTTGCAGACGTCTGAGAATATCTGATGAAAATGCTATCATCTGCCTTAGGACTGAACTTGTTCAAGTTCTCCTTATCATTAAGTACAAAACACATGCATCCAAAAATATGGAAATGTTTAATGTTAGGTATTCGATTATTAATCAAAGTGTATGGAGTTTTACCAAACCGGCGGTGTATAATGGATCGATTTTGTGTATAGCATGCAGTTGACACGGCTTCAGCCACAGAAATAGAGGTAGATCTGACTAACTCAGCACCGTGCGAGCATCCTCCACTAGAGTTCTGTTACGATGCTCTACAACTCCATTCTGTTCAGGCGTTCTGGCAGCAGAAAATTGATGTGTCATCTCGACCGATTCGAGATAATCTGCAACAATTTTGTTCTTGAATTATGTGCCATTATCTGTTCTGAGAAGCTTTACTGTCTTCTGCAGATTCACTTGAGTGGTCTTTAGGAATGAGATGATGACCTCGGGCGTCTCATCTTTAGATCTCAGAAATTTGACCCAAGTGTATCGTGAGTAATCATCCACTATCACTAAGACATATCTTTTGCCATTGATGCTTTGAGTTCGCATAGGACCGCAAAGATCCATATGCAGTAATTCCAATGTAGAACTTGTACTCGGTTCAGGCTTAGGCTTATGAGCAAGCCTTTTCATCTTGCCTTTCTCACATGCAGCACATAGGTGTTCTTTGACATATTTGAGCTCCGGAAGTCCTTTCACCAAATTACTAGCGACCAACTTGTTGATGTACCGAAAGTTGAGATGAGATAGTCGTTTATGCCATAACCAGCTTTGTTGCATAGAGGCTTTTGAAAGTAGACACAACTCATTATCAGTCTTAACTTTTGACCAATTAATCGTGTAGAGGTTTGACTTTCTCGTCCAAACCAAGAGTTCTTTTCCATCTTCAGTTCTAACGCAACACCTCTTGGCCTTAAAATTTACCTCTACGTCCTTGTTGCAAAACTGGCCAATGCTGAATAGGTTGTGTCCTAGTCCTTCAACGTAGCTCACCTTCTTGATCGTTACATTTTCTTGTACAACATCACCGTCTCCCAAAATCGGTGAGAACTGGTCATTTCCAAAACGAATGTTTCCGCAAAACTTCTCTGTATAATTAGATAAAATATATTTCTGTCCAGTCATATGCTTGGAGCAACCAGAATCCAAGTACCACATATGACGGGTCTGCACATGAGAAATCAGGAAACAATTGGTTTAGGTACCCATTTATAGATGGGTCCTATAGTGTTAGCACATGATTTTGGTATCCATATGAATTTGGACCCTTTGACCTTTTGAAAACCTTTTGAAACATATGAATTATAAGAATATACATGATATGAACCAAACCAATCATCATAATATTGTCGAGATACAAAATCATTCCGACGATATTTAGAAGACTTTTTAGTAGACGGAGATAATTGGAGTAATTGTTTTATTGAATATCTCTTGTAAGAAGTTACAAGTTTTTGTTTATGAAAAGCAACTTTACCAACTACATCAGTTTTACTATCAGTCATTCTATTACTAAAAGAATCAGAACATGATTTTGTAGTCTCTTCAATTTTCTTCTTTGGTCTCCACTCTGATTTTACTTCAGTCATTTTCCTTCACACATCTAAAACATATGAACTTTTAATGTTAGAACTGTGAGATTTAAAAGATTGCTTATTCTTTGATTTACCAGTGATAGTCCATTTCTGTAAATGCCTAGTTTTCTTCTTCTTACTTTTGGCATCCTTGGTACTCACAGAAACTGATTTATCAACTTTCCTTGATGATTCACCTTTCTTGTACACACCGGGTAAACCATTAGAGTTAATGATGAATTGAGAATGATCTGGAAGTTTTGCATTAAAGTCAAATTGATCAATACAATCATCAAACAACCATCAGAGTTTAGTAAATCAAACTCTTAATCAAACAGACCATTGATATAATTTGATTTTGAAGCTTTGGATGATTTTGAAAGATCAGTATTAATAAAAACAGTTGAAAATATCATTTGTTCTAACTCAGTCAAAATCCTTTCTTCTACCAGAGTGTTCTCGGGTTCAGAAATTTTACTTTCTAACACGAGTGGAGGAACATAAATTTTATCTTTAACCGGTTTTGCCTCCAATTCCTCTATAGAATAGCTTTGAAAGTATTTATTAGAAAGAAATTTTGACTAATCAGAACTGTAACTAGAATTCAACCTCTCATATCTAAATGGAAGTTGCATTTTAGTTTTGTTCTTTCTTTTCTCAAATTCCTTAGCTTCATCGTCATTTGATAGTTTAGTCCATTTAACTTTGAGTTCAGGGTATTGTGGTGCCACTTTTAGAAATCCGAAATCGTATAAGGCAGGCACTTTAGAAATACCCTTTTCAGATAGTGTGGGTTCTCATAACCAATACCCCAACACTCACTACTCTCTTTTGGTTTGTTAAGGTGAATGGTTTGTTCAGTTTGACCTAAAGTATAAATTTTTTCTTCCAAAACATTCACTTTCTCAGTTAAAGATTTGTTTTCTTTCTTAAAAGATAGACACTTTTTCGCAACCTCTTTAATTTCAAGTTCACACAGTTTAAATTTTGAAGTTGTTTCAGATAATTCATTATGGATAACAGTTTTTTCTCTCGCACTGGTATCAATATTTTTGTGTAAAGTCTCAATCAATACGTTCTTCTCAACAATATCATTATTGAGTTTCAATATTGATTGGTTTTTCTCTTTGATGATACCTTTCTCGCGTTTAAGCATAGACTGTAACTCCTGAAGTTCAATCATCATGGCTTGCATTTGGTTAAGAAAATCATATTCGAACATATCACATACCTCTTCATTATCTTCACCATCAGAATCTGCTTCTACTTCAGTATCATTCTTTCCCATGAAGCACATGTGAGCACTCTCATCTTTGTCCTCATCTTCAGAATGATCTATCCAGTACTCGTCTTCGGCCATCAATGCTTTGCCAGCTTCCTGCTGCTTGGCCAAAAACATTTTGTTCTTATAATACTCAAAATTGTGGACCTTCGGTTTTCGGCAATCCTTAGCATAGTGGCCTACTTTCCCGCAATTGTAACACTTTATCGGCTCAAACTCTTTCTTATCCTCAGATCTGTACTTCTTCTATTCTGGCTTTTTCTCTTCAAACCTCTTGCTTTCAACTCTCTCTTTGTGCTCATAGTTTCGTGAACCCGATGATTATCTCTGACTGTTCGACCCCGATTTCTTATAGAATTTCTTCTGAAAAGATTTTGTCAAAAGTAGCATTGCCTGTTTCAGGTTCTCACAGTCATTAGAGTCAGAATCCTCCTCACTTTCAATTTTCTCAGACTCAGATACTATCACTTTCTTTTTCTTCTTTAAGCTTACTGACCTCTTTTCTTTCTTCTTTACAACCAAAGCAATCGGATCAGCAACCACTTTTTTAGTTTCCTTTTCTCATCTTTAATCTCTTCTACCTCTTCCTAGTTATGCCTGAGAGTCTCATATACCTCGTGGAGTGGTATCTCATTTAAATCTTTCATCTGTTTCATTTTCCTTGTAAACCTCTTCCACTCAGGCTAAAGTATACTTAGGAATTTGACATTCAACTCTATTTGAGACTTCTTGACCTTATTCTTGCTCAACTCATTCAGCAAAGTCACAAACCTGTCATATGTATTCTCTATACTTTCACCTTCCTTAGCTTTAAACTCTCCGTAATTGTTCAGGCAGTTAGACACTTTCAGTTGGTTACCTATCTTTGATCCAAGCATCATTTTCTCAAGTTGATCCCACATTTCTTTCCCTGTAGCATTATAGCTATCTATCTTGACATATATCTCGTTGGGAATCCCTTGCAGAATAAATGACCTTGCCAATCTGTCAGCTTTAAGTCTTTTCCTCTGTTCATTAGTGTATTCCTCAAGTGACAATGGGTACTCTTTGTTGATTATCTCCTCACCATCTTCTCCTTTAGTAGACAGAATCTTGGTAGGAGGTTTCATCACTCCTTTTAATGATATTCTGATATAATCTCCCAAATCGTTCCGGTCAATGAAATCTAGGAACCTATCCTTCCACTATTCGTATTCGCCCTTAATAGAACTGGTGGCTTCATATCAGTACCAATTGCTAAAGCATCTCTAGAAGTCATCTTTAACAAGCACAGAGATAAACTGATCTTCAGAAATTCAGAAACAAATTGTACTAAGAAAGTCAAACTTGGTCAATTCTGAAAACACAGAAAAATTTATAAGTATGAAACTCGCAAACCACATAAATGAACTTCGCGCAAACAGTGATGTGCGCATTTGAAGTTCGCGCACGCCAAAGGATATGATATCTTGGTTCGCGCACAGAGAGTCATGCGCGTTCAAGCTTCGCGCAAAGAGCAACGTGCGAGTTCTTGCTTCTCTCTAATCAAGGCTTGCATGTTTCTTCAAAACCACTTCGCGCAATGTCGTTGCGCTTTTAACACTTAGAAAATATTTCAACTTTTCACTTTGCGCAAAAATCCCACTTCTCGCAGACCTCACTTCTCGTAAAACACAGAATCAAACAACACAAACACGCATGCAGTAGCTTGCGTGTTTCCATTTCTTGCACGACACTCCTTGTGAGTTCTTCACAATCTTAGTCGTGCGTGTTCTTCATGATGGTCTTTGCGCGTTTGTTGGATCTAGCGTGTTCTTCCTCTGTTCGTTCAAAAACTCAACTTTCCAACATCAAAAACGATCAAACCTGTGAAATATGATCTGAAACTTTACAGACATCCTCTAGAACATAACTCGAACCAATTACAACCAAGGAATTTTAATCTAAAACACTGAAAATTACAACTTTGATCACTACACAGTACGTTTTCTAACTTTCGAACAAAGATCAAGAAAAAACCAAAATTCACCCTAAACAAATGTGAATTAGGCAAAGCATTACCAACCAAATGTGTTCTAGATGTATAAACGAGTATGATAGTAACAAGATCAGATCCAAAACATCACTGGATTTCGAAATTCAAATTCGCACAGTCGTTTTGCGAGTTCTTGAAATGTCGACCAAGAATCTTGAAAAATTAAACCATGTTTCTGAAAAACTGTATGCTCTGATACCAATTGTGTGTCCCACAATCAGTGCTAAACAAGATGACAATCACAATTTCAACAAAAAATTTCTATTTCTTGAATTCGATTTTTAATACATAGTGCTTTCAAAATATTTCTCTCCCTACTCACTGGTACACGCATAACCTAATGAGTCTACAAACGAAAAAGCTATTTATACCTAGAACTCTTATAACAAAGAAACACTCACAATACTAGCTTTGACTTTGACCTTATTACAAATACTTTGACTTAGCTTGAGAATTTGACTTGAGCTCTTTGACTTGACTTTTATCTTCATTCTCTATGATCATGTATCCAACATATATTTGCACACTAACAACCTTAAGTGCAGATATCATTCAGATTAAAAATAAAGTCATGAAGAAAAAATTATAAATCAAACTATACAAAGTAAAAACGGATTATGTTTTAAGGTTTAGAAAGCCATGTTTTGAAATGAGAAAATTAAATATCTTTTAATCCAATGGCTTGCTAAAAAGATCAGCAAGCTGATAATCCGTATTTACGAAGTAAAGTTCAATATTACCTTTCTCGACATGATCCTTAATAAAGTTTATTTGGTTATTGAAATATGGTTTATTTGGGGTTTTACCCAACGTATGAGTTTTGATATTTGAAAGTTTAAGTTCTTTGACTTTAAAAGTATGAGTTGTTGGAAACGGGCATCCTATGGCTCTTGAATATTTGGAAATGTGTGGACCTTATGGTTCGGGCCTTTGGCCATTTATACTTGGAGAAAATACCAATTTTGGGAAAGTTGTACATCGGCTTATGTAGCCATATTCGCTTTATTTGATTGCCAAATGTTTTATGATGCCTTATGGCTTGATTTATACTCTAATGAGTTTTGGGACGTTGTCCGGTTTAAATGGCTCAATATGGAGCATTTTATGGAAATGAAATTATTGCACAAATATTGGTTATTACATGTTTCAAATGCATTAGTTTATTCGTTTGAAGTCATGTCATGTTTAAATTATAATGGAATAGATCCATAGACATAGGAGTCTGTTTGTTCATCATGGAACTTTGACGTCCATGTTTGAGTCTAGTGAGTGGTCCCCAAGTCATGTTTTTATGTAAGCTTGTGGTGGTGCTCTTGAAGAGTCGTATACGGAGCTAAATCTTGCGGTGGTGCCCATGGTGAGCTGGATACGGGGACTTGTGACTTTTCTGGTGACACTCATCTAGAGGTCGAGTAGACATTAGGGTCATTTGTGTATCTTGCGGTGGTTGCTCAAATAAGCCATATACGGGGATCCATGACCCGAAGTGAATCTCACGAACGTTGATAAGTGGCCTAACTTTGTGTACACGCCACATTCGATGAAATCGAGCCTCCCCCGTCACCAAAAGGTGTTATTTTTGGGTGCTCCCCTACCCATACTTTCGGTGTTGAAAAGTACAACTTTATTTTATACAAATAGTAATTTTGGCTAAGCATCTCATGTGTGTGTGTTTTGGGAAATTTAAATATTGAACATTTATTATGGAAAAGTGTTGGTAACGAATTGGAGTCGTGTTTTGAGAATGTTTTGGGTGAATATGAAAGGTTGATTTATCATCCAAAATATTATTGCGAATTAGGGGTACAAACCTTACTGTCGTAATTCTTTTATAAATTCTATAATTTATGGTAAACTATTGGTTTTAACCGTTTTATGTTTATACGTCGAAAAATGCTATAACTCACTAGGCGTTAAGCATAACACTTTTTTATTTTCGATATGTATATCAGGTCTTAGATGGATCTGAGTGACGAGTGGAGCTTGGTATAAATTCCGGTAGGATGGCATTTAGAGATGTTCTCCAGTTTTGGGAAGATAGTGGACATTGGACTTTTAGTAACACCCAACTGATTCTATGTCCATTCAAAGGATTAGATACTACCGTTAGAACTCTGATATGTAATTTTGTAATCCTTACTTTGTAAACTTTAGATATTTGAAGTTTCAAGTTTTGTAATTAAAGGATTTTGGAAGTTCTTATTTGTCTGATATTTTCAAATTTTAGGGGTGTTACATAATTTTTTCCCAAACGGCGTTTTGATCTGACTGATTATGAACAGTTTATGACTTGTACCACAAATAAATGACACATAGAAAGTAGTTTCCAAGAAAATAGCACACGTCATAAAATCGTTACCAAGGGATTGATATGGAGACATGACAATCACCTTGACAAAATAATCCGCACCCTAAATCAATAGATGTAAAAACACACAAGTGGTTGATGTCCAAAAGAAGCTCTGTACGAACAATACCTCTGGATATTGATTTTTGTGCTTCTGGACATGCTTACATCTTGATACCTCAAAATGATTTGAAAAATACGACTTCTGATTGTGAACGTATTCAAAAAAATTTAATCATTATGTACAGAATCTCCCGTCAGTACAACTAGAAGCTATGTATGCTCAAATTTAGAGTTACTGAAATTTTCAGAAGGTTTTGGACCAGAAGAAGTTTTCCCTTCTTTAAAAACACCTTTTTCTTCATGTTCAGAAATATATACCTTTACCATTGAGTTCCAGAAAACTCTGGATAGTAGAGAAGAGGCTTTAGACATCGATTCTTAGTGAGATTCCTTAGGATTCCTAAGAATTGAGTCCCTTTAAGGTATCTAAAGATCTCTTTACAATAGATGAGTGATATTCCTTAAGATTTGCTTGATACCTAGCACAGAGACAGGTATAAAACATTATGTCTGGTCTACTAGCAGTTAGAAACATAAGTGACACAATCATGCCTCTATAGTTCTTGACATCTACTGACTTTCCAGAGAGGTCTGAGTCAAGTTTTGAACTAGTGGCAATTAGAGTTTTCATGGGAGTTTAATCATGAAGTTTGTATTTCTTCAAAAATATTAGAAACATATTTTGCTTGGTTTATAAAAGTTCCTTCTTGAGTTTGATTGACTTGAAGCCTTAGGAAGAAAGTTAATTCTCCCATCATGCTCTTTTCAAACTCTCTCTTCATCAACTCAGAAAATATGTCCCAGTATTTTTGGTTAGTAGAACCAAAGATAATGGCATCCACATATATATGTACTAGTAACAACTCATTATTGAACCTCTTAATAAAGAAAATAGTATCAATTGTACCTTTTTCAAACTCATTTGTAACTAGAAAGTTTGAGAGAGTTTCAAACCATGCTCTGGGTCCTTGTTTTAATCCATACAGAGCATTGTCTAGATGGTAGACATAATCTGGAAACTTTGAACTCTCAAACCTAGGGGGTTGCTAAACATATACCTCTTCTTGAAGTTTTCCATTCAGAAAGGCGGAATTAACATCCATCTGATAAACCTTGAAACCTTTGTGAGCAGCAAAGGCTAAGAATATTCTAATTTCCTCTAACATTGCCATAGGTGCAAAGGTCTCATCATAGTCTATGCCTTCTTCTTGACAATATCCCTTTGCAACTAGCCTGACCTTGTTTTTTTTTTATCATAATAGCATTCTCATCCTTTTTGTTCTTCGGGAGTTTGGTAAGCTGCAACATCAGTAGTGGTGGTAGTAGTAGGAACTCTTGGAACAGAAATCATTGGGATACATGGGCCATTTATGATGGATTTGTAAAGGTTTTTGTCCATCACTTCTAGGAAGTTTACCTTACGAATTTTCCAATGGGAGTATTCATCTCGAAAGAGAGTAGGAGGTTTTATGAGAGAACTAACGCTATAACCAACGTTCCAGTTTGGGTTTACCATTCAAAAGAGATGGAGATAAACACATATTTTCAAAAGTTGATACTAAATATGAGAAATCAATACACTATTTTCTTCAGAATCTAAGAATAACCACATATTTTCATAGAAATATGAACGTAGTTACAAAATTTGAGAAAACAAGGTTTTAGAGTGAAAAACCCAGATTCGTAGAAGAAAATGCTAGTAGATTAGATCGATTTGTTTAATACATAACCAATCTGATACCAATTGTTGGTTCCAGATTCTTAACTTGATTGATTAATACTAGAAAATATAAGCGGAAGCAAATAGTATAATCAATAGGCAAAACACTAGACAATGAATAGAGAAAAAAAACAGATTTAGGAAGCTTCATTGTCATATGTATTGATTTGTTGAGAATATTTACAGGATGAACATGAAGAACATCACATAGTAGTGTGTGTATAAATCTGTAAAGATGCTCTCAAGGTTGTTACACAATATTTCTCAGAAAGGTAAATCGTACTAGTAGTGGAAAGGTAGTGATACGTTGTGTACAAACGGATCCCCTATATATTGCCTAAATCTTCGAAAGTCAAAGCATTGTCCAATGGATGAGCTCCACGTGTAAAGTGCAATAACCGCTCCAAGGATGAGCTGAAAAACTATGAGTGGAAGATCATACTTGAGCTTTTGAGCAATGGATTGAACCTAGAGTTGGTACGGAGGTGGCCTTGAGGGCCCTGACTTGCCAGGTCATCTTTTGATCAAGCTTCCTCTATTTGATCTTGCTTCCGGTACAGTCTGTGGATCAACAGGCTTTCTCTTCAGTGGTATTTCTGGCCCGCTGGACTTAGTATCTTTTCAATATTATTACAATGTAGAAAGTGGGACTAACAGAGGTGAATGGTTTGACAGAATGTGGAGGTGGGAGATGAAGATGAGTATGTTTATCTTTGGCCCTCCAAGTTTTAATATATATATATATATATATATATATATATATATATATATATATATATATGTTTTTGCCCCTAATTTAAACATGTCAATTCAAAAAATTAATGTTAAAATGGTTAAAAGGAGTAAATGACTAAAATACCCCTTATTTAATTGGAGTTAAAATACCCCTTATTTAATTGGAGTTAATGGAAAAGGTTAACGGCCATTAAAAGGGACCAAAATTGGTGTGAACTGACAAACGTGAGGGACAAATTCGTTTAAACGAGTTGAGGGACGAGAACCGTTAAAAGCGACAAATGTTAGGGACCAAAAGTGAACTTTACTCTAAAAATACATATATATAATATAACTTATATAATATTTGTTTTTAACAAAATATGAAAGAAGATGTAAATTGACCAAAAGGCCCCTGATTTAATACTGATAAGTTAACAGAGTTAGAGGTAGAGACCAAATCTATAACAAAATCAAAACAACAATAATCATACCTGTAATTATTTTATTTGGGAGACCCGATCCAAATTTACATATAACCATAAGGACGAAATTTATAATTTATTCTTAATATAATTTTTAAATCTTTTTGTAAACTTTTATTCCAAAAGTTAGGGGTTGTTTACTAACTGCTGACCAGGCTGACTCGGTCAGCACGTCTGACTCGGTCAGCAGTCAGAGCGTTTACCAAATACCCGGATCTGACCGAGATCTGACCGAGCTCTTACCGAGCCAGATCAAAAATCTCGCTTACCCGGGTCAGATTTCTAATTTCCAAAGCTCGCCTCGGTTTGAACGTGCGATCTAGGGTTTATTGCCTCCGCATATCGCCGCCTCGCCTCTCGACGCCTCCGCCTATCGCCGCCTTTCTACTCCTCCCTCCTCCGCCTCTCTCCTCCATCTTCTCCCTCGTCGCTCTCAGCCTCTCTTCACGACGCCGCAGGTAATTCAAAATGGAGAAATTTCATACAAAATGTTTATTTCTCTCTCTTTTTTTTCTTTCCAGAAATCGATTTATGAAATATATGTATCTGGTTGTATTGATCGATCTTTTTTCTGGCTGAACGATTTACATTGGGTTGATTTGTATTCGATTTTTTTTCTGGTTTAACGATTTGAAATCGATTTTTTTCCTGGTTTGCATTCTGAAATCTATGTATCTGGTTGTTGATTTGTATTTGGTTTTTTTTTCTGATTTTCTTACCCTCATCACTCAGCAAGGTATATGGGAGTTTCTATTTCTTTACAAATGCCTACATCAACACAAACACTGAGATCAATAATAAACAAACTTCTGCTACCATTATTCCAAAGTGATATGCTTTTGTTAATTTATGTTGCTTCTATTTAAAATTTTCAGGATAAAACATTAGAACAAGAAACACGATGTATAGAGGTGCAATAAGATGATTGGCAAAAGTTTGCAAATATTAACCAATATATAATGATATCATGTGGTAGTTAAGAGGATTGATACATGTGATCGGGTATACTAATTGATATGTGTCCCACATCTACCAAACTTAAGGTAAGTCAAACATGTTATGCATGCTACATTATTGTTCGACTCTGTTTCAAGAAAATCTGCCAATGCAAGTCAAACCAACATATTCTCATATCAAGAGCATAAAATTGTTGAAAACCTTGTTGCCTCTAAAGAAGGCTTTGTTAAATGGTGTGTGAGAAGGTTGAGTTATTAAGAAGATATGGACCAAAATAGAATATTATTTACGGTAATAAATTACTTGCTCATGCCTGAATGCCAACCACCTCGGCTCCTGCTTTCTTGAATTTTTCATAAGAGTCCCTGAATGCACATGCCTGCACATGCCTGCAGATTGCATCACAAAGGATTGTTGGTCTAATGATACTTTCTAGCAAATGGCACTTAAAAATTAAAAATACCAAATATAACAGTGACATTACGAGTAAAAATTAAAAGATTTTGATCTACATTCATACCCACAACAAAAACTGCATCTGGGTATATCTGATTTTAAGGAAAATTACGAGTAACAACTTGAATGGTTGGTTTTCACTGCATAAATGATACATAAAAGAAAAGAAAATTATTGTCTGCAAATTAGATGCCACAACAACTCCACCTCCTACACTACTTCCCCATGTCACTGCTAATAACCCCACAGATGACATTTCTATGTTTTTTTTAATGATGGGTGCAATCACAAATACTAGATGTATTGCAAATACTAGGTGTGTTCTATGTTTGATTTCTCGATCTGGTTTCATATGGGTTTTGTTATATGTTTGATTTCCCAATCTCAAATGTGATCATATATGTGTTTGCTTGGTGGGTGTTGATATTTATTGAAAGTAGACATTTGCTTGGTGGTTCTAACGTCTAACCATGAGCCGTTTGTAAATGATTTGATATACATAAATGTGCTTCTCATTGTATATAGGGGTTATTTGGTTGATTTTCAATAATCAAGTGTTAATTAGAAATATAGGGGTTATTTCGTTTGTAAATGATTTTCAATGGACTTTACTTTCTATGACACACACACACACACTCATATATATATATATATATATATATGGAAAAAATGGTTTTTTTTCACGAAGTTTCTCTCATATTTTATTATAATCAAGTGTTAATTAGAAATATAAAAGGATTCCCAATGGGTTATTAAGACAATAGGATTCTAACAGTAGAGAAATGGATAATTGGTTATGAGTTTTTATAGTTTATAGTGTTTCTTGATCATATCTTGATGTGGGTACTTTTTGACATAGGTATGGAATCGTATGATGAGTCATCAGAACCAAAAAAATCAAGGGTTAGTTGGAAAGATAACGTGGTAAAGACTTTCTTAGAGTGTTGTGCAAATGAGATGTCCAAGAATGGGATCCAAGGCAGCAACCTTAAGATGCATTCTTGGAATAATATAGCGGAAACATTAAAAAACACTCATAACTTCATTGTGAATCAAAGGCAAATGAAGAATCACTATGATTATTTGAGGGGGAAGTATGCGGTGTATTCTAGGCTAAGAAATAGAACGGGTAATGTGTATAACCCAGTGACCAACACATTCAATCTAACTGAAGAGGAATGGAAGGCAGAGGCGAAGGTCAATTTCTTTTCTGCTTTTCTAATTTTAATTTTCTTATATTTTCTTTTAGTTATATTTTTTTTTCTATAAACAGTTGAGTAAATATGCTGACAAGTTGAGGAATGCACCACTACTTTATCCTCAACTTTGTATGCAAGTTTTCGATGGAGTGGCGGCCACGGGTGTTGGGAGTTGGGGATCATGGTCTAAAAATCAAAACCCTTCACGTGCTGCTAATGTTTCTAATCCGCCTTTAGTAGTTGATGATCAAAGCTTGGATACCACACACGCACCGCCTGTTTCAGATCATGCACCAATTGTTTCAGATCATGTACCACCTGTTTCAGATCAAGGACCACATGTTTCAACTCAAGGGCCGTCTAGCTCAACACAAGAATGTTCCTCTCGTTCTCAATCCAGAAAACGAAAATCTAATCAACCGTTGGTAAGGGAAGAGGAGTTGGCTCATGTGGTGACACATGTGAAATCCATTTTTGACAAACCATCGGAGGAAGGTGATATGGATGCTTGTATGATGAAGTTGGATAGGCTTGGTTGGGAAGATAAGTCGTTGTATGACATCACACTTTACCTCTTTAGCCAAGGCGTGGACTATAGGAAAATATGGCTGCGTTTGAAGGATGAGAGGTGTGAGTCATGGATTAAATTTACGGCACGCCAACTCAACTTGAGTTAGACTGACTTTTGGTTTTTGTGTTGATGGTTATCGAACTTTATGACTTTAGATTTTTTTGTGGATGGTTATCGAACTTTATGACTTTAGGTTTTTTTGTGGATGGTTATCGAACTTTATGACTTTAGGTTTTTGTGTGGATGGTTATGGAATTTTATGACTTTTTGATGTTATTTATGGACGTATATGGAACATTGTGTTATTTATGGACGTATATGGAATTTTGTTGATTGTTATTTTGATGCTTTTGTTGTTCTAATAGTATGTTAAAGATCTATGTCATATATGAAATATAATATGATGTTATCTTTCGTATTTTATATTTGCAAGGTCATGGATCGTAATCAGTTAATGATGATTGTGGTGATTGCATATTGGTATTTGAGAAAAAGAGCTGAAGCAAGAATAGAAAGAATAAGAGATAACAATTCAAATTTGACTGGGCATGCGTATACACAAGAATTATTACGTGGGTCTAGTACGCAATGTCATGAACTGATGCGTCTATCTCGTGATGCTTATATACTCTTGTGTAACCATTTTAAACAAAACAATTGGTTGCAATCAAGTTGTCGTATAAGTGTTGAAGAGAAGATGGCAATGTTTTTAACTATTATTGGTCATAATGAACGTTTTAGAATGGTTAAACGGAGATTTCAACATTCCACACGGACTATACACACATGTTTTCATGAAGTATTAAATGGAATGATGGAATTTGCAAGAGAAGTCATACGGCCGACATCCTTCGATGGAACTTTGAGCATGTCAGAGAGAGTTAGAAACCTTAAATAAATATTCCTGGTATGTTATTTGTTTTAATACTTTGTAAAACATTAAAAGTTTGTATGATAATATTATATATAATTTGTGGTTTTCTTACAGGGGGCTATAGGTGCACTAGATGGAACTTTGATACATGCAGTTGTGCCCTTAAATCAACAAGCAAGATATAGAGGAAGAGGAAGAGGTGATTGCTTTCAAAATGTTTTAGCAATGTGTGATTTTAATATGATATTCACATATGTTTGGGCCGGATGGGAAGGCATTGCACATGATGCTAGAGTATTGAGGGAAGTTGCATTCGACCCAAATTCGAGATTTCCGTTTCCTCCACCAAGTATGTATCATCCTTTTCTAATAGTGAGATTATTATTTTTCTGTGTCTTTTAATTGTATTCGTAAATGCAGATAAATATTATCTTTGTGATGCCGCATACCCCAATACCCGTGGTTTTTTGACTCCTTATCGCAATACGAGGTATTGGTTAGCTGATTTTCGACGCAGACGTGCGGTAACCAAAGAAGAAAAGTTTAATCATGCACATGCACAACTTAGAAACGTTATTGAACGTGCGTATGGCGTCTTGAAAGCAAGATTCCCGATTTTGAAGCAAATGGCTTGTTATCCTTTTCCAAAACAAATAGAGGTTGTGGTTGCTTGTTTTGCAATCCATAATTTTATAAGAAGATGTAATATCCAAGATCAGTTGTTTATGGAATACGATGAGAGTGCCATGTTTACTGCTGAAGAGGATCATGGAGGAGGCAGTGAAGAAGAAATTGTTGAAGTACAATGGGGGGCTTCTCAAGACAACGGATATATGGCTAATCTGCGGGATCAGATTGCGACTCAACTGTTTTCAAATGGTTCAAATTAATTTATGTTTTGTCTTGGATGAAAAACAAACAATTTCTTTTTGGTATTAAAATGTTTCATATTTCGTTTGTATTTAAATATGAATGATTATTAATATGTTTCGTCGTTTGTTTTGAAGTATGAAAATTGCATTTTGGTGTCTAATTTGACGGTTAATTATATAAAAAAATTATAATGTTGATAAGCAGTTGTTGAAGTACGAAATTTATTTTTTTTCTTCCATTATATGATTGATAAAAGAAATAATTACATTTTATTTAGCATATAACTATAAAAAAAGGCTAAAATGGTCATTTTGTTGTTGGTAAGCACTTACCACAAAACACTTGAAAACGCACTTACCCGGACAGCACTTACCAGCCCCTTACCCCAGACAGCACTTACCCGGATCAGCACTCTTACCCGGACAACACTTACCCAATAAGAGTTAGTAAACAACCCCTTAGTCTCATTAACAAACACTTTAGATATAATAGGTTTGATATAATAGCTGATGGGAAAAGTCCAGAAAATAACAAACTATCTAGTTTTAAATGATTAAGTTTATGAACTTTTAATGAATAAATTTTTTTATTTTTTTTTTAATGATTATGTCTCTAAACATGTTTTTAAATAGATAAATAATTGAATTTTTAAAAATATATTACCTACATTATTTTAACAAAAAAAAACAATTGTAAACGGCTAGGAAAATCTTAAAGTAAACAGTCTTCCAAACTCTACGCCATTCAAACCCCTCGCACCCAACAACATGCTGCCCCTCGTTGCCCTCATCGTTGTCTGTTCTCCATACTGTCCATAGCCCCCCCCCCCCCCCCCAATTGGCTCCAACCACCGATATACCTCTTCTTTTATTTGATATTTTGTTTTTCGATTCTTCGAATATTAGAACAAGTTAATGGAGCACGTATATACATAACAAAGAAGAGGGAGGATCGGAAAATGAAAAACAATAAAAAAGAGGGAGATCGATGACGAGGGCCAATTGTTGTGATGGGCGGGGGGTAGGGAGTAGACAACGGTGGGATGACGAAGGGCTTGAATGGCGTAGGGTATGGGAACAGTAAAACTAATTTATGTTTATTTTTAACTTTAAAAATTTTCTAGCCTGTTATAGGTAGTTTTTTTGGTTAACATGATGTATGTAACCAATTTTAACAGTTCGATGTTTTATTTATTAAAAAAAATCAAGAAATTAATTATTCAAAATGTGAATGTTCGATTGATTTTTCTTTCAAAAAAAAGTTCATGAACTTAATCATTTAAAATGTTAAACTATGTTAGGTTTTTATAGACTATTTCTTATAGCTAAAGTCAATCATTGTAACATTTAAGGTTGCATCAAATGAGACCTAAGCAATACTTCATATATGTGTATAGTTTATGCCTTACTTTTAAATAAAATACATCGGCCAGTTTTGGCTTGGTTTGCTTTATCTAATAAAAGATATTAAAAAAAGAATATCTTTATTCTCTGATCAAGTATTTAAGTGGCGTTTGGTTCATTTTAAGAAATGAGAATGAAAATAAAAATTGGAATGAAGTAGAATTGGAATAGGAATAGGAATAGGAATAGGAATGAGCATTACATTGATGTTGTTTGGTTAAACCAATATAATCAATAAAATATTGTTTTATATAATATTTTTAATATAAATATGTGTCGTCTAACATGAAAATAAAAAAAAAATATGTTTCATTCAACATCGAGAGATGAAGGACGTATGGGAAAAAGGTGAGTGAGTGGGAATATGATTTTCATTCCCCCCAATTTAGTCAGGAATGAAAATTAATGGGTTTGGGGTAATGGACCCATTATATTATGTCAAACCAAACAGTATATTTTATTATCATTCTCATTCTTGACCCCTCAATACCTCCAACCAAACACCCCTCAATAAATAATTAAGTCGAAAAATTAGTGTATTGAACAGAATAGATAGGTATTAAATCTATTATTTATACTACTATATTATAAAATACAGATAAAAAACTCTTAAATACAAATTATTAAGCATAAGTTGTCATCATTTTATGCAAGACTTTAAAAATCTCTTAATTTACAAGTATCAAAGCATAATATACATATTAATACTGCAGACTTCTAACACCCACCAATTTGGTATGTGCAGGACTTTTATTTTATGCAGACATTTCCATGTATCACTATTAATTAATTAATATATTATATTACTATAAATTTGTTTTAATTATATTATTAAATATGTAATTGGTTTTTTTTTTCTAGATGCCATTAAAATGTATAAAATAATCATAGAATTCCAACAAAATACTTTTTTTTATATAAAAAAATTATATTATTAAGTCTAAATTAAACAAATTTATAAAAAAAAACATTATCACTTTCTCAAAACTATCCAAAATCGTACTGTAAATCGACAAAAAAACAAAAAATAAAACGAAACATTAAAATCGTGATATATTTCGCTACATTGCACGAGTACACTTCTAGCTGATAATGAAATCCAAAAAAATTACTCTACTCAATGTTACAAAAACAACTGGATATCATTTCCAAGATCAAGGTTTCGTACATTCAAAGTGTAAATTATAAAAATCGTAAAAGTTATTTTTTTTCTGCGATAAGAGGTCTGATTATTAGTTAATGGAAATGCATTGATGATTATATAATAATAAAAATTTATCTTTTCAAGAATTATTTCATAAGTTCCTTTTCGACAAATTTTACATATGGGACCTTATGGGATTTTCCTAAACTGCACTTACGGTCTATTTGTCAGCAGGTTAATGAGTTTAATAGGACTTATAGTTTATTCGATCAGTTATACATGATTGTTTGACATTGATTTAATGATATAAAAAGTGATTTATTCAGTAAGCTTCTAGACGGATCTTTATGCAAAAAGTCAAAATTTTCCCGAACTTGTTCATACCAATTAAGAAACACGCTCCTTCCGTATATGAAAAAGCCTTCCAAACAAAAATCTTCCCAATTCATATAGACATATTAATTCATACAGAAAGTTTTATCTATACAAGACTGGATGAAAAATCAACTATATAACCCTTAAACTCGTTCAAACACCTACGGTTATTAAAAACATAAAAGTGGAAACAAGGAGTAATGATTTTATTATAAAATAAAAAGAGACAAACCAAATTAAGGTAATAAAAATGTTGGTGTCTCTAATTATTGTCCATAACACACACCTTCATACAATGTATTTGATGACAATTAACAAATTAACCAACCTCATAATTATATTGATGAGTAAACTATGGTTTTCGTCCCTGTGGTTTTGATATTTATAACCATTTTCATCCTTCGTTTTTTAAAACTGCTTTTTTAGTCTTTATGGTTTCCATTTTGCTTCCATTTTCGTCCCTTCATCAAACTATGTTAAAGATTATCGTTAAAAATCCAAAAATTGTTTTGAGAAGTTACATATTTAGTCCTTGTGGTATATAAAGTTTTAAATATTCATCCTTAAAATTTCATTTATTACTTTTTCTTCCTTTATTATATTTTAATGCTACACACGCACATATATATATATAGTATATGTATATATATGTTTTTAATTTAAATATTAATTTTTTTTATTAATAAAAAATATAGATGGAACAATGGAAGTAAAATACATTTAATAAAAAAAAATAATACATTGTTATAAAGTAAAACTATTTTTTTTCTCTAATTTTATTAAACTTTTTTAGATGTTAACTTAAAATAAATAAAAAACTATTAATTTAAAGAAATGTCAACTTAAAACTTTGAAAAAATTATATCGTTTACTTATCAATAATTTTATTGAAGTCATTCGATTTTTTTATTATTGTAGTTGTAATACTTTTGAAAACCTACAGTTTAATTAATAAAATAAATAAATTTCTTAATATTTATTATTTTATCAAAATTTTATTATTTTTAAAAACGGTTGGTTTAAAATGGGATATTGATAAATAATAAAAAAATCAAATAATTTATTTAAGATTATTGATAGATAATGATATCTTTTTTTTTTTAAATTTTAGGTTAAAATATCTTAAAATTAATAGTTTTTTTTATTGATTACTGAATCCTTTTATTTATTTAAAATTACCATCAGAATAAGTTTAATAGGACTCGAGAAAATAAATAGTTTTATCTTATACCAACGGTTTTTTTATTAAATGCATTTTACTCCCACTATTTTATATTTTCATTTAAACTTTATTTTATATTAATTAATTGAATTTGTTTAATATTTAAGTTAAAAATATACATATATATATATATATATTATGTATGTATATATATATGTGTGTGTATGTGTGTGTGTGTGGAAAAATATAATAAAAAGAGAAAAAGTAGTAAATTAAATTTTAAGGATAAAATATTTGATATTACATATACTACAAGGACTAAATATCTAATTTCTTAAATCAATTTTTTTATTTTTAACCCCTATTCTTAACAGAGTTGGATGGAGGGACGAAAATGAAAGTAAAAAATGGAAACCACTATGGCTGTAAACGAACCGAACGAACACGAACGGAGGCTTGCTCGTGTTCGTTCGTTTAACTTAACCGAACAAACGAACGAACACGAACGGTAAACGAACGAGTTTTTGTGTTCATGTTCGTTCGTTAAGAAAAAATATGTTTGTTCGTGTTCGTTTATGTTCGTTCATTAAGAGCTAAACGAACATAAACGAACACAAATGAATAAAAAACAACCACCGTTACTCATAATTTCGTTCGTAAAAAATAAAATAACAAAATAAAAAAACGGATATACTTAGGAATGGAAACGGGGCGGGTTCGGGGCGGGTTTGTTGTCCCCCGTCCCCGAAACCGAAATGTATCTCCGTCCCCGCCCCGTTCCCCGTCGGGTTTTTATTCGGGGCGCCCCGTCGGGGATTTTTTATGCCCCGTCCCTGAACCCGACCCGATGGGGAATCCCCGATCCCCGAACCCGACCCGATAATTTAATATTTTATTTATATAATTATATATATATATAATTTCATAATATATATAATTTTATATAATATATATATAATTATATATATATAATTTTATGTATAATATATATATATAATTTTATGTATAATTTTATTTTTAATAATATATATATAATTTTATTTTTAATAATATATATATATATATATATATCGGGGCGGGGCGGGATACCTTGCCCCGAGCCCGATAAAATCCCCGAAAAGTTCTCAGTTACCCGACCCGACCCGAAATTGTCTAACTCGACCCGACCCGAACTTAGTCTGGTTTCGGGTTTTCCCATCGGGTTCGGGGTTTTCTGCCATCCCTAGATATACTTAGGAGGTATAAAAAAGGAATTTTAAAAAATTAATTTAATTAATGCTTTGACAAATTAATATCATAATATATATATATATATATAAATATATTTATATATATAAACAAATATAAACGAACAATAATGAACGAAAGTAAACGAAAGTAAACGAACATAAATGAACGAACATTAATGAACATAAATGAACGAACGTTCACGAACATAAATGAACGAACGAGACCATTGTTCATGTTCGTTCATTTAACTAAACGAACCAAAAAATGTGTTCATGTTCGTTCATTTATTAAATAAACGAACATAAATGAACTTCCCGGTGAATTGTTTATGAACGGTTCGTTGAACTTTCGGTTCATTTACAGCCCTAGAAACCACATGGATGAAAAAGTAGTTTTTAAAGATCAAAGATGAAAATCGTTATAAACACCAAACCATAGGGACTAAAATCATAGTCTACTCTATATTGATTTTGGATCATAATCTTTTGGCAATAATTTTTTTTTTTGTTTTTACGTTTGCAATTTTTATAAGTAAAACTGTGAGATAAAAACTGTATATTTAAATATTTTCACTATAATAACATAAAGTTTATAGGACGTCTAAAATGTTTAAGTATCCTTATAGAATACTTTATAGAACTAACGTTTATATGATCAAACAAAAGAAGTCCTATCTAAAAATGATAAAATAGGTTTATAACACATTTTTATATGACACTTAAGCTTATAGAACATTTTTTCAAATAATGTCGTATAAAATAACTAATATGACGTTTTACTTTAAAAGCGTTATAAAACATTTGTTAAAATGCTTTAAAAACTTCCTATAAACTAATAGTAATAGTTTTATATAAGACGTTTTTAGGTTTGGTCTTATAAAATTAAGTTTAATAAAATATTTTATTAAAATGTTTAAACATTTTAAATGTCCTATATAACCAATTTTATTATAGTGTTAGACTTTAATTCTTATACTATATATACGATAATTAGAGTCAAATATCGACAATAATTATTTGATATCATCAAATATTGAGATAATGTCATTCATGTTGTAGCCCAGTGGTAAGGTAGCATCCTGGGGGGGGGGGTCAGTGAATGGTATCCCTGACTACCCAGGTTCGAATCTCGTGGTGAGCATCCTGTGACATCCATGATCATGGGTCTGCCACATAGTGGTACCCTTAATTGGGTTGGGTCGTGATCGACGAGGATTAGTCGGGTGACACCCTTAAGTGAGAGCCCGAATACCCCGGAAACGTGTGCGTGTGTTAACTTGCCGTTCAAAAAAACATATTGAGATAATGTTAGGCATGAAATAAAATATAAATTTTGTGATTAGACTACTAAGGAGTGGAGATTAAGACGTCCCACAATCATTAGTTCGTTTCTACCCACCGATTGCTTTTAATTTATTTATTATTATTTATAATAATAATTATTATTCTCTTTATTCTCAGTTTGATTAAATAAAATAAAATTTCATTGTATTGTTTGACATGTCTTGTCTTTTTTATTTCTTAATTCTTGTTGAATGTTTTGTTTGGGATATTCGTAGAAGGGTTGGGTTTTGGTAAAAAGTTGAGTTAATGTGAAAAATATAAGAAGTGGTTATCAACCGTTTGATGTATATTAGGATAAGATGTACTGAGATAAGATGCACCAAATCAATTCCTTTATGAAATACGACTCATGGGTAGGTTTGAGATTATAAGTGATCAAGGGTTCAAACCCATTTTTTACGCTTCTCATGTTAACTCAACTTCTTACACAATCCTTCGTCTTCCTCAAAATGATTAAATATATGAACTTTTTGGAATTCTTGTTAAAATTGGTATTAAAAATGGTTTCGAATTTAGGGGTGGACTTAGGGGGTGTTTGGGATTGCTTATTTGAGGTGTTTTTTAGCTTATTGTGGTGTGGCATCGGAGATAAGAACTTTGTAGTGTTTGGATGGAGAAAAATTAAAAGTGTTTATAGCGGTGCCAAACCGCTGAAAATGAGTTTTTGATAAGTCATTTTATTCTAACTTATCAACTTATTTAAAAATTGCTTATGACTTTTTTGGTTATTTTGTATATATAAGCAATTCCAAACACCCTTAAATAACAACTTATTAGCTTATTACGTTTTGGTACCACAATATGCTAATCCAAACACTTTTTAGAAAACTCCGGTTTGACACAGCATAAGTTGATAAACACTTTTCAAAATAAGCATAAGTTGTTTTAAATAAGCAATCCCAAACACCCCCTTAGAAGGATATCAAGTATTTTCAGTAATACTGTATACCAATTAATTATAATTGATGTATAAAATTCTATATTGTGTATCAATC
This sequence comes from Arctium minus, assembly GCA_954870635.1. Classification (NCBI taxonomy): domain Eukaryota; kingdom Viridiplantae; phylum Streptophyta; class Magnoliopsida; order Asterales; family Asteraceae; genus Arctium; species Arctium minus. The sequence goes on along the minus strand of OX941092.1, from coordinate 66,737,452 downwards.
AAGTGTAGTTGATACCAACCTTTTTCAGTTGTTACAGGTTTTGTCCCAACTTCAAGTTACACATATTAAAACATGCCATTTTTTTTTAAATTTTGAGTGACATATTAGGTTTTCAGGTAACACATGTAATATTGAAGTGTTTTGAGAAGCCAACCCAGGTCGTGCTCACGGTCCAACTTGAATAGTAGGAAGCTTACAGGTTTATTGGATTTTTTAATTACCTAACGAAGGAGATGGATTTCAACCAAGTCGGCCCTTCTTATGGGTCGCCCAAAACTTGGAGCTGACATTGACGGAAATCAACATCGGCGATTTGGCACATCTTTGATTTCCTGTATGAAAGTAAAGTCGTTAGGCTTGGTTTTCTTTGAGTTGAAGAGGCTTAATCCGCCTCCCGTTTAAGGGAGGGACATCTGCCTGATATTTTTCTTACTTTCGGAGAATGGATGCGCCTCTAGCCTCAGGGCACGTCGGAACATCGTTATACCCCAACCGGAACACAAAGTCATTCAGCTACATGGACGAGGGGGGTTAAAACTTGTAAACATTCAAATGTTCAAACAAAATAGTTAAAGTTACAATGTTTAATATTAAATATACAAAAATACAAAAACTAATAAATAATTAAATAAGTCGGTATCATAGTACTACCGTGGTACACAACTTCCATACCTTGTACCAACCAAGTTTACATACTTGGTATGGTACTATCAACCGACTGCAATTGATACCAATTTTATTGGTATGATTGGTTTGGTTGTACAAAATTGTCACCCCTAATGGAATTGATATAAGATGAACCATAAAAATTAAGGTTAGGTTTGGTACAACTAGTTGATAAGTTAGCAGATGATTGGTAAACTAGTTGTTAGTTTCAAAGTTAGTGGTTGGTTAATAAAATAGTTATGTTTGACAGAACTATCTGATATGTTAGATGACAATGTTAAATGACTTCGAATGACATGTTGAACAATATTTAGGATATCTTTAGCAAACTAGTTAATAAGTTCATCGTTAGTTAATTAGTTAGTTATTAATTGATATACTAGTAATGTTTGCTAAAAAAAACTAGTTTATAAGGTAGATTACAGCTTAAAATGACATATAAGAACATTTTGAAAATTTAATTGGAAAAATTAAGTGGTATAATTGAAGAAAGATAAAATAACCATTGAAGCGTAATGAAACGTTACTTGAAATAACTTTTCAAAAAGTTAACTTTGAGCTGAACAAAATGAACATTTTCAATTGGTTTTAAAAAATAGTTTCAGTTTTATATTTTGCACTGACTGATTATTTTATTTACCCCTAGGAAAATAATGGTATCAGATTATATAAAGTAGTTTTTTTAAGGAAGCTAGAGCATCACCAACAGATTATCTATAATTTATTTAAATTAGAAAACTAGAAATCAAAATATCTAAAAAGAATTACATTCAAATCCATCAAATTATGTATTTAGAGATTTCATCGTTAACTATATTATTAAAATATTCAGTAAGTTTGTCATGCAAATACACTTTTAATAAATAAAAAATAATAGTAATTAAATCTCATTGATGGAATGAACAAAAAAATTATTTCTCTTCTCACATCAAGTTTTCTCAGAACTTTTAAACTTTGATTTATTCTTTCAGGTTTTCGTTATTTTAGGAAGCAATATACTGAAATCTGTTGAAGCAAAATATATAGACATCAAAACCTTCATTTTATATATTATAGAGAATTTGTTGGAGATGCTCTCATAAGTTATATGGTTAGATGGATATAGCATCTCCAACAAATTTTCTAAAATAAAGAAAATGAGACTTTTGTTCTCTATTTTGTTTCAAGAGGTTATCTATATTGTTCTCTAAAATAGAGAAAAACTAGAGAAAAATTCAAGTTTAGCGAATTCTCGAAAACATGATGCTTCGAGAGAATATAATTTTTTATTCATTCCCACCAATAAGATTGAATTGCTATTATTTATAAAAAATCTTTTAAAAAATGTATTGGATATTAAATTTATAAAATATTTTAATAATATAATAAATGTTATAATATTTAAATATAGAATTTGTTGGAGTTAATTGTAATTTATTTTAGAGTTTTTAACTTTTAGATCTCTATTTTAAAATAATCATAAAGAATCTGTTGAAAATGTTCATCCTAACATGACAAAAAAAAATATGTTATCATATAAATTATTTCTATGATTGCAAAACACTACCAATAGTTTAAAAAAAACTTAAATCTAGTGAAAACAAAGCATGATACCTTTGCAAAATCGTGACATAACGTTACGTTTGGAAACAATTGTAGCATTACATGGCAAATCATGTCTTGTCGGAGTGGTTTCCTAAAGCTCGATAGCATCCTGGGGGGGGGGGGGGGGAATGTGGATGGCATCCCATTCTACCCGGGTTCGAGTCTAGGGGGACGCTTTGGCGCATGAGGAGCACCTGCCCAACCTTTGGTTGGGTCGACCTTAGGTGGTCCGATCGAAGATTGGGCTACCGCCCCTTCCTAATAAGGTTGGGAATAGGCCCAAGCGTAAGCTGGGCTGCGGTCGCGGCGGACTAGGGGACTGCTCCAAGTGGAAGGTCCGATACCGCCGGGACGGTGTGCGTGCGTGTGTGCGTGGGTTCGTGGTAGTCGATCGTAGGTTCGATGCCGCATTGCCGTTCAAAAAAAAAATTGTAGCATTACATGTTTCTAACAAACACGATAAAGAAGGTTTTTTATACCATACAATACAAAAGCATGAAAAACTACAATTTTTTTTGTAAATTATTGTCTTCTTTGCTATAAAAGAAATACATATGAAACTTCTAGAGGCCGATGTTTCTGCTTGTTTCTATTACGATTTTTGGGTTTGTAATAACAATCACTTGGATAAAATTTTGGATTGTATATTGGAGAGCACTTTGTAAATACAGTATTTCGATCCTTCAAGCCTTCGGTTGCACGAAATTTGTTTGGGATAATCCAAAATCTCACTCTCATTCTAAATAAAAAACACTCGAGTATTCAACAGTAAGATTGTTGTAATTGTCGGTACATAAAATGACACCATCATTACATTTTATAGTTACTTATTATAGTGGTTAATTTGGGGTTGTTAAGTGGTTATTTGAAGAAAAACAATTAACAAATAGCTATCAATAGATAAGATCAATATATAACGGTTGATTCACCAAAGTTCTAAAGTGGAATTCAAAATACTAAAAACCTTCTTAGCAGAAGTTCAGAAGGCTACACACCTTATGTATTGAAGTTCAGAAGGCTACATGCCAACATAATGGAAAATCAGAAAGCTACACCTCTATATGTTATTTAATGCATATTGTTTTTTAATGGACCACCGTTCTAAATAGTATATAATACATCCATCTTTGTTAGTCCCGAAGGGTGCGCTTGGTACGCAGACGGGACAGGACAGAACAGGACGGGACAGAACACCTGTCCAACGTTTGGTAAGACATAGCAGGACGGAATAGGACAGGGACAGTACTGGTTAATGACCAATTTACCCCTGTGACCTGTTTAGTATTTTTTAACCACATAATCAAAACAGTGACAAATACATAAATCATCCTAGTTTAGTATTTTTTTTACCAACAAGAACCAAATGCAAAAAGCCAATCCTCCATTCTCATGCTTGAGCTATTCAACACAGTGACATAAAAATCTATGGTGTATAAACCACTGTGATGTAAAAAACATAAATCGATTAAATGTGATGTTAAAATAGAAAATCTATGGTGTAAGAAATTGAGCACAGATCGATTGTTACAAGAAATCGATGAGAAGAAACGGTGGAAGAAATTGACCAAACTGCAGAAATCGATCAACCTACTGTGGAGAATCGATCAAGTAGCAACCGATTAACAAGATATTGACCAAAAATGGGCAATCGATTAAGTAGCATCGATTCACAAAAAAAAAACGCTTTTGGAAGACGACCTGCAAACGGTTTGAGGAAGACGATATGCAAACGGTTAACAAGAAAACGATCTGAGGAAGACGATATGCAAACGGTTTTTTTGATGACGATCTGCAAACGTTTTTTTTAGGAAGACGACCTGCAAATGTTTTTTTTTAGGCGTGAATCAAATTAGAGAGGAGAAGGCAACGATCTACAAATTTGACAAAGATGGTCTGCAAATTTGAGGGAGAGGATCTGCAATTTTGGGAGAGAGAGAGAGAGAGAGGCGTGAATCAGGTTAGAGAATAGTGGATTAGGTTAGGGGCATATTGGTACATGTTAGCTTGTTCAAGTTTGTTCCAGGGGGTAAGGGGTGAACACGCGTGTTCCACCCATGTTCCACTTAGTTCCTGTTCCTTCCAGAAATAGTGTCACCAAACATGGGACAAATGTGTTCTGTTCTGTTCTGTCCCATCCTGTCCACCATACCAAACGCACCCGAAGGGAATAACAATGACTATACAAAGTTTATAGAGGGGAGGGTTGAATACAAACACAGAGATTTTCAAACTTTTTAACTATTTATTAATCAATATGAACTTAATCAAAGAATTACATATTATTTTGTGGATGAATATAAAGGAAACCTAATCTTAAAATAATCCAAGAGTTTGACCTGAGATAACCCTAAGAATCTCACACTAAGAACACACAATTTTCTCTCTTGAAAAATACAAAGTTTTCAAAGGTTGAGCTCTCTTGAATGCACATTGAGTAAATCTATAGAATGATTTCGTAGTTTCTACTTTGATCAGGTCTTGTATGTAGGCATGGTTGATCACTGAACTGCCTTAACTCTTCCAGTCATTTTTAGGGTTGCCTTCGGCTAGTTGGATACTGAGATCTTACTTGAGTTTGGATCAATTCATCATGGTGTCCAAATATATAACTTGTTTTGAATGCTTAGTGGTAAAACTAACGTAAACATTCCTAGATACAGGTAAACAATAACATTGAGGAATGTAAGAGTTGAAAAGTTTAAACAAATTGTTCTCAATGTTTTTATCGAGTCATCATCAAAGCATTGAGGATGAAGAAAAATTACCCCCTATTTTATGATGAGAAAAACTTATAAACCAAAACACTTTGAAAATGACATAAGATATAGGAACCCATAACTTCAATGTCCTTTTTTTTCAAGTACTTTTTAAACACAACTTTTCTTTTTGTGTGTTCTATATATTTCTCTGTTTTCCCAGTGTTTGGTGCTACCTATGAAAATAAATTCAATAACTAAAACAAAATGTTAATCTGGACAAGAATAGGTAGACAATGATGAAGATTACAAAGTGAAAAAGAAATTGTTGTTCCTGGACCACAATTGTAATAACCGGGTCTAAAAGGGTTAAAGTTGGAAGTTCGGGTGAGTTGTTGCTCAAAACTAAAAATGTGGGGGTTGGTTTGTAAATTTAATGATAAAGGGTTTTAGTCCTTATACCCTAGCCGCCTAATCATTCTCATTTAGGGGAAGCTAAGAAATCAGGAAGGAGCTCTGTGTGTTTTTCTTGAGGTGAAGAAGATTAAGAGCTTGGGAGAAAATCCTTCATCAAATTTCTTTAAGGTAAGCCTCTAGTTCATTCTTTTGTTCTTTGATTGGAGAAATTGAACCTTGTTGTTGTTTTGGGAGTATTCACCTCTTGAATCTTTAGTTTTCTGCAAACGAGAAATGTCAGGGTTAGGCTTCATTAATCGATTAAAAGTGGGGGGTGGGAGCCTAAACTCTAATGTGTTCTTTGGATTAATCGATCTTAGGGAAGGAAATAAATGGGTGTAATCTAGAACCCACTTGGTGCGATAATCGACTTTGGTCCCCATCGTTATTGCCGCCAAGAGTCAGGGGGGGGGAGCGTCCACCCGGGAAAGATCTGAACAAGAAGTGGACCCGGGAAAGCTCTCCATCGGGACCCGGGAGAACCCTCAACCGGGTGTGACCCGAGAAATCTCTCCACCGGGTGACCCCATGAATCCATTGACCGGGTGACCCCGGGAGGCCATCGACCAGGTGACCCCGGGAATTCATCGACCGGGTGACCCCGTGAAGCCATCGATCGGGTGACCTCGAGAGCCATGACCAGGTGATCTCGGGAAAATATCGACCGGGTGATCCCGGGAGTTCCCAATCGGGTAATCTGGGAGGGTCCAACCGAGAAATCTGAGTGAGCCGTAAAACCTTAACCGAGTTTCGTACGTCCCCGAGATTCGAATTCAAGTGAAAGTATAATTCCTTTTTGAGAGAGATTTCGGAGAGGGGTTCGCTTATACCTTAAGGATAAGTAGATGACTCACACTCTATTATATTTATGCCATAGGGGATTGTTACCGATCAATAATTTAAGCGAGTGGCGACAGGTGAGTTTTCTAACCAAAATCACTATCGACAGTTATGCTATTTTATGCATGAGAAATTTATTAAATATATGTTATGCTTTATCGTGTTACATGTGTTATATAATGTATGCATACATTGTTAACGACAAGTTATGGCCAAGTCGGGGGGGGGGGGGGGGGTCCCGCCTGTGCTCATACCGGGGGTCTGTCCCGCCTGTGCTCATATCGAGGGGTGTGTCCCATATATGCCAATGGGGGGTATGTCCCATAATGAGGCAGTATGAAGCAGACACGTCGTCACCTTTGCGTAACTTCAGTGTGCGTTAGAACGGTGATTTACGAGTATGATGTTTTGATAAATCTGAACTGGTTTGTATTTATTTATAAATCTTTTATATATTGCTTTGGTAGGGATCCGTTGCCTGAGGGAACTCACTAGACCTTTCAGTCTAACCCTCGCTCTTTCAAAACAAAAACCTTTTCAGGAAAGTGTGAGGTTGATGGTTCGGGTAAAGGAAAGGAGAAGCTCTGAGCTGGATCGTGGCCTAGAAGAAGAACGTCCTAGTTTTCTAATTCTAGTAGTACTTAATGTTATTATACCCATTTGTGTAATAGGTTGTATTCCGCAAACCTTGGATATTGGACCTTTGTCATGGGCCATTTGACGAGATTTTATTTTATATCGTTTATGTCTTTTTCCTTTAAGTTGGGTTGTTACAGTTGGTATTAGAGCCATAATTTAAGGGATCTAGGTGACCGGACGGGCCTAGACATAAACTGGGAGAGTAGAAACACAATTGAGAAATAGGAAGACCTTAGGGAGACCTCAACAGGGACACGAGTAATAGTGTAGTGAGGACTAACATGTGAGGTAAATTTGGAATTACATCTGGCCAATGTAATTGTTAATTTACAGTTACATGTGTGTGCTTAATTTGCCTTATTATGTTGGAGCTGTTGGTTAAATGCCTTGCTTGTGTCTTTTAAGTAAGCAACATGTCAGAGCGATCAATGGGGAGCAGATATGTGTTGGTTGCTGAAGCAATACCGGTGAACGAGGTAGTGGTGGATGGACCAACGGCCCCTTCGAGGCAGGAATCCGCTCGGGGAAGGGTTCGTGGTCGTGAAAGGGGCGAGGGAGAGTGTCCCGGAAGGCTTCCACTCAGCTCGATGAACCCAAAGTGGGAATTCGCGGACGAGAAACGATGCGAGGCGGCTATCAGGCGAGGAGCGTAGAGATCCCTGCGGATTGATATTTATCTCAACATGAGAGTTCAGCTATCGCGAGAGGGAGAGGACACTCACAGGTCCGTGGTTGGGGATGGGCTCAAGCCTTTGTAACTCATGAGGCATTCGCTACCGAAATGGAAAAACATCAGGAAACCTTGCAAGCTCTGATGGCGCAGCAGGCAAGGACGACATCTGAGAGTAGGGAGAAAGTTGGAAGTAAGGAGGGTCTGAGATGTATAGCCCACCTGTGACTGTAGTGGGTAGTCACTCTCAATCGACTCCGGTGGAGGCAGCCAAATCTGTGTTGTATAAGGGTTGCAACTACAAGTCATTATCTTCTTGCAAGCCCCCTAGCTTCAAGGAAGAATGTGATCCAGTGGCGGTTATGAAGTAGATTGGAGAGATAGAACTGGTATTCGACACCTATAAGTGTTCGGATATGGAAGGGTGGTGTTTGCCTTGTCTATGCTAAGAGACAATGCATATTTCTGGTGGGAAGCCGAGACTGGTGGAGAGGGTTCGAAGGCGGCAAGGGGTATGGCTTAGGAGACCTTCGTCGCCAAATTTAAGGCGTAGTTCTGCCCGTTAGCGGCTGTTAAGAAGTTGGAGGAAGAGTTTTTAGGTTTATAGTATCAGAGAACTGGCATCTGCACGAAACCCTACCACCTTTCAAGCAACCATTAACGCGAATGAGATGACAAAGAAAGAGAAAGTTCGCCAAATGTCTGAGAGAAGTGGCGATAAGAGAAAGTGGGAAGGACCCACACGTGACCCTAAGAAGATTAAGAATGCAAGACCCGAGCAGCGGGTAACGTCGAGATTTGGGGATAAGCCTTGTGGGAAATGTAATTGGATACATTGAGGGGAATGTATGATGGACAGAGATGGTTGTTTCAAATGTGGGAAGACAGGGCATATGGCTCGAGACTGCCATGGACCAAGGTCGTGTTATTAGTGTGGTTCTCCAGACCACATCAAGATGAATTGTCCATAGTTGAAAAGGGAGCGGCTGGGAGTTTCAGAGGAAAGGGAGAAGAGAAGAAGGTGGAATCGGACTGGGCAAAGGTGATGGCGTTCCACATGATGGCTGAGGAGGCGGTGGAAATGCCAGATGTGGTGACAGGTACTTTCCTTATTGACTCGACTTTTGCTCAGGTGTTGTTTGATTTGGGCGCAAACCGTTCATTTGTGTCGCCGAACTTTGTTCGGAAATTGCATGTGGAACCCAAGAAGTTAAATCATGGGTTTGAAGTAGAGCTAGCTGATGATAGTCGAGTCTTGGTGGGGAAGTTTATGAGGGGTGTAGGATCGACATTGATGGTCATTTATTCTCGTTATGGCTATACCCGATGGGTATGAGGGAATTTAACGTCATAATGGGAATGGATTGGTTGGCATCCAATGATACCAACATAGTATGTAATAAGAAGTTGATCTGCATCACCCTACCCGATAAGAAGGAGGCGGTGATCTATGGATATCGTCGGGATAGGAAATCGTGCTTAATCTCGATGATTAAAGCTAGGAGGTGCTTAGTGAAGGGGTGCTTGGAGTTCTTGCATATGTGCTAGATGCTAAGAAAGAGAAGAGGGGACTAGAGTCGGTACCGATGGTAAGTGAATACCCGGAGGTGTTTTCGGAGTATTTGACTAAATTGCCCCCTGATCGGCAAATGGAGTTCATAATTGACTTGATGCACGGAGCGGTGCCAATAGAAGAGCACCCTACCGTTTGGCACCGGCCGAGATGAAAGAGATGATGCTCAACTGCAAGAGCTACTTGCAAGGTTTTCATACGTCCCAGCTCATCACCGTGGGGAGCGCCAATGTTGTTTGTCAAAAAGAAGGATGGGTCTATGCGTATGTGTATAGACTACCGAGAACTTAACAAGGTGACGATCAAAACAAATATCCGCTTTTGAGGATCGACGACATCTTCGATCAGCTGCAAGGAACATGTTATTTCTCGAAGATAGACTTGAGGTCAGGTTACCACCAGTTGAAGGTATGGGAGGAAGATGTACCCAAGACAGCCTTTCGTACGAGGTACGGGCATTATGAGTTCTTAGTTATGCCTTTCGGTTTGACTAAATCCCCAACTGTATTTATGGATCTGATCAATAAAGTGTGTGATCGTATTCATTGATGTCATACTAATCTATTCACGGTCCATGAGTGAGCATGAGGAGCATCTTCGATCGGTGATGGAATTGCTAAAGCAAGAGAAGTTGTATGCCAAATTATAGAAGTGTGAATTTTGGCTGAAGGAAGTGCAGCTCTTAGGACATGTCTTGTCGGAGGACGGTATCAAGGTCGACCCAACTAAGATCGAGGTCATTAAGGGTTGGGAAGCGCCAAAATCTCCATTGAAAGTAAGGAGCTTCCTTGGTTTGGCGAGTTATTACCTGAAGTTCATTCAGGACTTCTCACATATAGTTACGCCATTAACCGCCTAACGATGAAGAATTTTAAGTTCGAGTGGACTGAAGCCCAAGAGAGTGCATTTTGTAAACTAAAGGAAAGCCTAAGCAGTGTGTCGATCTTATCCCTACCCAATGGATCCGAAGGATTCATAATCGATAGTGATGTTTCTAAGTTGGGTTTAGGGTTTGTAATCTTGCAAGATGGGAAGGTGATTGCTTATGCATCTCGCCAGTTGAAAGATCATGAGAAGAATTACCCTTCGCATGACCTGGAGTTGGCGGTAGTGGTTTTCTCCCTAAAGATTTGGAGGCACTACTTATACTGGGTTAAGTGTCGGATTTACACTAACCACAAGATCCTTCAGCATCTGTTCAACCAGAAGGAGTTTAATATGAGACAAATGAGGTGGATAGAATTGTTAAGCGATTACGACTGCGAGATTCTTTACCATTCGGGTAAAGCCAATGTTGTAGCTGATGCCTTGAGTCGAAAGGAGCGAGGAGATACGACAAAGGTTGTAGCCTTTCGAGTCAAAGAAACTTCTAACTTCTTGGATGAAGTTAAGAAGTTTCAATAGGAAACACTTTTGGACGAGAACTTGAAAGTGGATAGAGTAGTCGGGTTAGTAGCTTCGTTAACTGTTGACGATCACGGAGTGAAATGCTTAGGGGACCACATGTGGGTCCCTAGGTTGGGGGATCTTCGAAAGAGGGTGTTGGAGGAGGCTCACAAATCTCGCTACTCAATACACCTGGGAACAAATAAGATGTACCGCAACTTAAAACAGTGTTATTGGTGGCCAAGACTGAAGAAAGATATCGCTCACTTCGTCGAGTGATGCCTAACGTGCCTGAAGGTTAAAGCAAAGCATCAACGTCCATATAGGCAACTTCAATCTTTGGAAATACCGGTGTGGAAGTGGTATGAGATCGCAATAGATTTTGTTATGGGACTTCCGCGATCACCAAAGGGGCATGATGTTATTTGGGTGATTGTGGACCGAATTACCAAATCAGCTCACTTCCTACCGATTAAGGAGACAAATTCTTTGGAAAGGCTGGCAAGATTTTATATAGATGAAATTGTATCCAGGCACGGGGTTCCGTCATCTATAGTATCGGACTGTGATGGCCGATTCACGTCATCTTTTTGGAGGAGTCTTTAGAGGGATTTGGGCTCACAACTCAAGTTAATTACCGCATATCATCCTCAAACGGATGGCTAGAGTGAAATAGCCATCCAAACGTTGGAAGACATGCTTCGAGCATGTGCAATTGATTTTAAAGGCTCGTGGGAGGCTCACCTATCGTTGATAGATATTTTCTACAACAACAGTTACCATGCCAACATTCAGGCGGCACCGTTTGAAGCACTTTACAGACGCAAATGTAGGACAGCTCTGTGTTGGAACGAGGTGGGAGAAAGACAATTGGCAGGTTCGGAAATCGTGCAAGTGACTGCTGACAAGGTAAATCAGATAAGGGAAAGGTTGAGAAAAGCTCAAGACCGTCAGAAAATATACGCGAATAAGCGAAGGAAGCCAATTGAGTTTCAAGAAGGGGACAAGGTAATGCTAAAAATCTCGCCTTGGAAGGGTGTGAGTCGTTTCGGGAAGAAAGGGAAATTGAAACCTAGGATTGTTGGACCCTTTGCTATCATTGAGTAGGTTAGAGAAGTAGCTTATAAGCTAGAACTACCCGAGGATCTGCGAGGAATCCATCCCACTTTTCATGTGTCAAATCTGAAGAAGTGTTTGACGGAATCTGATGTGGTGGTACTATTGGATGATATTCGAGGTAGATGAGAAGTTGAGTTACATAGAGGCGCCGGTGGCCATCTTGGACCACAAAGTGAAGAAGATAAGGACAAAGGAGATCCGCCTTGAAAAGGTGCAATGACAATATCATAAAGGGAATGAGGCAACTTGGGAGGTGGAAGCGGACATGAGGTCCCAATATTCGAATCTATTCGACGACGGAATTCCGGGACGAAATTCTTTTGAGGGGGAGATATTGTAATAACCGGGTCTAAAAGGGTTAAAGTTGGAAGTTCGAGTGAGTTGTTGCTCAATGCTGAAAATGTGGGGGTTAGTTTGTAAATTTGATGATAGAGGGTTTTAGTCCTAATCCCCTAGCCGCCTAATCATTCTAATTTGGGGGAAGCAAAGAAATCAGGAAGGAACTCTGTGTTTTTCTTGAGGTGAAGAAGATTAAGAGCTTAGGGGGAAATCCTTCTTCAAATATCTTTAAGGTAAGCCTCTAGCTCATTCTTTTGTTCTTTGATTGGAGAAATTGAACCTTGTTGTTGTTTTGGGAGTATTCACCTATTGAATCATTAGTTTTCTGCAAATGAGAAATGTTAGGGTTGGGCTTCATCGATCGATTAACAGTGGGGGGTGGGAGTCTAAACTCTAATGTAATCTTTGGATTAATCGATCTTAGGGAAGGGAATAAATGGGTGTAATCTAGAACCCACTTGGTGGGATAATCGACTTAGGTCGCCATCGTTATCACCGCCAAGAGTCGGGGGGGGGGGGGGGGTGCAGGAGCGTCCACCCGGGAAAACTCTCAACCAGGAGTGGACCTGGGAAAGCTCTCCACTAGGACCCGAAAAAACCCTCAACCGGGAGTGACCCGGAAAAGCTCTCAACCGGGAGTGGACCCGGGAAGCCATCGACGGGTGATCCCGGGAGTTCACAATCGGGTAATCCGGGAGGGTCCAACGGAGAAATCTGTGTGAACCAGAAAACCTTAACCGAGTTTCATACATCCCCGAGATTTGAATTCAAGTGAAAGTATAGTTCCTTTTTTAGAGAGATTTCGGAGAGGGGGTTCGCTTATACCTTAAGGGTAAGTAGATGACTCACACTCTATTATATTTCTGCCATAGGGGATTGTTACCGGTCAATAGCCTAAGTGTGAAGATTTAAGTGAGAGGCGACTGTGTGCCTCTGAAATCAATTTTCTAATTCACATAAATCAAAACAAAACAAGATGAATTCACCACTTGATTCAATTTCAATTCATAACTCAAGAATTACAAATGTATTTCTCACTTTCTCTCTCTAGATAACTCTTTCTCTCTCTACAACTCTCTCAGAATACATTTACAAACTAAACTCCTCTAACTATTAAACAGCAAAGACAAACTATTTATACCCTAACAAATACAAAGGAACAAAAAATAACAAATACAAAGACTTTGACTTTATTAACAAGGACTTTGACTTTCCATGAGAGTTGACTTTCCAGCTTTGATTTCTTGACTTTGGTCTTCAATCTTTATGATCTTGAATCCAACAAATTTGTGCTCTAACATTCTCCCCCTTTGGATCAAGATCATTACTAAAAGATTTAGCAATGCTGTTAAGTCTAAATATTGTATCCAAGATTTAATGTGGAAAGTCAAAGATGTAAAGTCAACATTGTCATTGTATTAGGATTGTCAAAGTATGTTTTGCATTTACTTAGTCATTAAGTCTTGTTAGATTAGTTGTATATATATAGGTGTTGCCTTTGTAATATTGTAACAACGAATAGTAAGAATTTCATTGTAATACATTCAACATTAGAGATTCAAGATCTACTTTCTCTCTCTACTCTCTCTCTCTAGATTTCATTGCTAAATCTTGTTTGTATTGAGAATTGCTTGTTAATAAGGGATTAACAAATGTGATCTTCTCTCTTTAAGCTCAATTTGAATAAACTCCCCCTTTGATCAACCTTTATCTTCTCTTGTAATCTCCCCTTTGATATAAAAAATGATTTTCTCAAACAATCCACATTCTCCCCCTATTCATATGAAAATTCTGACATTCTCCTCTTTCTTTGATAAACTCTGTATCTTCAAAAACTTTCAGCAATCTTTCAAAAAATTTGTTCTTCAAGAATTATTAACATTCTCTCCCAAAGGTTGTAACCAAACCTCTATCAGACAAAACTCTGATTGCTTCAGCAAATTATCTTCAACAATTCTGAAATCTTTAAACTCTTTCAGCAAACTTTCTTTAACAATCAATTCTTGAACATTTTTCTCCCAACTTTAACATTTCTTGATACCATCTCCCCCTTTTTGATGATTTGAGCATCTATATCATCAAAACTTTCTCCAAGAAATGTCTTTGACCAATCTGATCTGTCCAAGAGCCACTGATTCGTTAATCCGTAACCATGTATTTATCTAGATCTTTTCCAATCCAGACAAAATATTCATGTAACACCTGAATCAACAAATGAATCAGTTAATATGCCTGTAAGTAACACAAAGTTACTGTGTGTAACAGATACACATAGGAAAGTAGCTTTTTGATGTTCACTCCCCCAGGGCTTCCATCCAATCATCGAAACACCACAAAGGAAATTTCTATGAATGTTATGACAAGAAAACAAATTCCTTGTGTGTTCGTGCAAGTGTAGAAAGAATTATGCATATGATGATTGCTTTGAATAAGGCTCAACATTGTGTAAACCACTGAGACAACAGTAGATAAACACAAACTCAATGTGCATGATTGAAATGCGAAGATGGGGAAGACTTCCTTCTGTTTCAATATCCAGATTTTCCAAATGAAATCCAGATAGATAATGTGCTGCGTCCCCAGAAAAATATGAAACATTTTCTTTTTAAGAAGAAAATGAGTGGCTGGTGGGGTTATATCAAGAGTTGGCATGGGCTAGTTGTCTGTTTCATTAATGTTCACGAAGAATTGTGAAACATTAGTAATATGGCTGCCCGACTCAGAAAGTAGTTGGTGCAGAGTTTGATATTCTTTTACTTTATTCTTACACCCTCTTTCTTTTAATCATTAAACGCACATCTAACCAAACTCTCTTTTCCATTTTACCTCAAGGCACAACCCACACTCATTTCTTTTCGACTCCTCACACTTAATCACTATGGATTAACTTCTTGGGTAAGAGACACTGGTTAACGTGAATCCAGAGAAGTTCATTTAAGTCCTAGCACAAAGAACCCATATTTTCCTATAAAGCATATGTTGCTCAAAATGGTTAACTTGAACAGTTAAAGCTCAAATACAAGTCAGATGTTTGTATGCTCAGAATATAAACATGAAGATATGAGCATTTTTAAACAGTGAAGTATTTTCACACAAGTAAATTGAATGAATGAATATGAATGCAAGAGACTTGTTTGAAAATCTGACATTGTATGAAAAATGATCAGATAAGAAATGATATATCAGTTAAGGCTTAAGGTCAAGAATAATGGATATTGTCTAAATGAGTCAAAATATAGACATTCTTGAAATGAACGCTTCGAAATGAAATGACACTCAAAATTCATTGAAGTACAAGCGGGGAGTCTTACCATCGAAAAATATGTTTCAAATTTGAGACATGATAAGAACATTTTAAACAAGAAAATCAAACCGGTGTGTGTGAATACTTGAAAGTATATAGAAAAGACAATACACAAGTATTTATCTTTGGAAACACACGGTTTATAATCATGTAATCACAAGTAAAATCAAAACATTTAAAATCACACTTTTAATTCATGAAATCTGTTTAAGAATCGGGAAGTGGTTTGAACATTTAAGAACATGTTTTCTATGATTGAAAGTTGTCCTTCTTTCAACCATATATGAGACTAAGAAAAGAAAATAACCTTTCTATGCAGTCTTAAATCTCATGAAGTCAGTTGAAGTCATAAAAATATGATCTTGATAGCTTCTCTCATTCTGCAAAATTCTCAAAGTCATGTCAAAGCAACTTTATTCACAAATTTATTGAAAAATAAAAGACATAAAGCAGTAAAACGTTTAAAGTACGAGTTCTGATCTGAAGTAATCAGAAATCATCACCTTTACTCCCCCTGAAATTATGCATCAGAAAAATTATCAGTGTAAAATATATGCATTATATCCCCCTCAAATGTAGATCACCATAGCTTTTGAAAGCATAACTTTCAGACAAATATGCACTCCCCCTTGAATGTTGATCTTCTCAGATATGTGTCTAGGAGTACAATATCATTCAGCTTAGGAGTAAAGTCTTTTGATTATTGAAGTGCGGGTCTTGAACTGTTGTATTCAAGAGCCATCAGTTATTTCACTCAACCTTGACTTGACATTCCTGTAACACAGATTCATCATTTTTCTTTGGTATCCATTTGTATTTGGATCCAACAGTGTTAGCACATGATTTTGGCACCCATTTAAATTTGGGTCCGCTTTTCTTTTGAAAACCATATGAAGAACTAGAAGGATAAGTGTATACGTGATACGTTCCAAACCAAACATCAGAATATTTTCAAGAATCATAATCATTTCTATCATAATTGGAAGACTTTTTAGCAGACGGAAATAACTGGAATAATTGTTGTCTTGAAAATTTCTTGTAAGAGGATACAAGATTTGTTTTAGAAATAACAACATTCACAATCAAATCATCTTTACAAGTAGTATTCTTATTACAATTAGTACTAAAAAATGATTTAGTATTCTCATCCATCTTCTTCTTAGGTTGCCACTCAGACTTAACACCATGCCTTTTCTTTTTCACATCTGAAAATTTTGAAACTTCAGAGTTAGAACGGTGAGAATCAAACAAATGCTTCTTCTTTGACTTACCAGTGTTGATCTCTTTCTGTAAATGCCCAGATTTCTTCTTTTTACCTTTGGCAACTTTGGCTTTCATAGGAACTGATTTATCAACTTTTGATGATGTTTCACATTTTTCATAAACACTTGGTAATCCAAAAGAATTAATAACAAAAGATGAATGATCAGAAAGTTTAGTATTACAATCAAATTGAGCAATACAGTCATCTAAATCACCATCAGAGTTTAAGAAATCAAACCCATCATTAAGTAAACTAGACATATCATCAGAATTTGAAGCCTTAGAAGAGTTAGAAAAATCAGAATTTTTCAACACAGTTGAGAACACAGTTTGTTCTAAATCCATGAAAATATTTTCTTCTGTCAGAGTATTCTCGAGTTCAGAAATTTTCCTTTCTTACACGAGAGGATGAACGTAAATTTTATCTTCGATAGACTTTGCCCCCAACTCTTTTGAAGAGTAACTCTCAAAATAATCATCAGAAAGAAATTTTAATTTATCAAAAATATAACTGTTATTCAACCTCTCATATCGAAATGGAAGTTGAACTTTAGTTATGTTCTTTGTTTTCTCGAATTCCTTAGCTTCATCCTCTTCAGATAGTTTAGTCCACTCAACATGAAGTTCAGGATATTGTGGCGCCAGTTTTAGAAAACAAAAATCATAAAGCGCAGGCACTTCTGATATACCTTTTTTAAGATAGTGTGGATTCTCGTAACCAAGTCCCTAACACTCTTTGTTCTCTTTGGGTTTGTTTAGATGAATGGTTTGTTCAGTTTGACCCAAAGTGTACAATTTCCCTTCCAAAGCATTCACTTTGTCAATTAAAGATTTGTTCTCTTTTGAAAGCGAAGAATACATTTTATTAAGCTCTTTTTATTCAAATTCACACAATCTATATTTTGAAACTGTTTCAGATAATTCTTTGTGAATTATAGTCTTCTCTTTCGCGCTGGTGTCAATGTTCTTATGTAAAGCATCAATCAAAACATTTTTCTCAGCAATATCATTGCTAAGTTTCTGTATTGATTGATTTTTATCTTTAATGACACCTTTTTCACGCTTAAGTTTAGACTCTAATTCTTGAAGTTTAACCATCATAGCATGCATTTGATTTAAAAAATCCAATTCAGTCATATCACATACCTCTTCGTAGTCTTCTTCATCAGATTCTGCTTCATCTCCAGCTTCATCCACTATTTTACCCATTAGACAGATATGAGATGTCTCTTCTTTCTCAACCTCTTCATCTGAGTGATCTAGCCAGTACTCATCCTCAGCCATCAGTGCTTTCCCAGCTTCCTGTTGCTTTGCCAAAAGCATCTTGTTTTTGTAGTACTCTGAATTTCGGACTTTTGGCTTTCTGCAATCTTTAGCAAAATGTCCAAGCTTACCACAGTTGTAGCACTTGGTAGATTCTGGTTGTTTCTTCTCTTATGCTTTGTACGACTTCTCATTATATCTCTTTTCTTCTATTCTTTTTCCTTCAATCTTCTCCTTATGTTCATAATTTCTGGAACCAGATGAATATCTCTGACTGTTTGAGCTTGGCTTTTTGTAGAACTTCTTTTGAAAAGCCTTAGTCAACATAAGCATAGCCTGCTTCAGATCTTCACAATCATTAGAGTTAGAGTTATCCTCACTTTCAGCCTCTTCTGATTCAGAAATTATCACTTTCTTTTTCCTCTTCAAACTCACCGACTTCTTCTTCACTACAAGAGCAACCGGATCAACTACTTTATCATCCTTTTTCTTCTCAGCTTTGATCTCACCTACCTCTTCTTCATTTTGTCTGAGAGTTTCATAAACCTCGTGGAGTGGGATTTCATTCAGGTCTTTCATCTGTTTCATCTGTCTGGTAAATCTTTTCCACTCAGGTTGTAGAATACTTAGAAACTTGACATTCAACTTAATTTGTGACTTATTGACCTTGTTCTTGCTAAGTTCATTCAGCAATGTCACAAATCTGTCATAAGTAGTTTCCAGACATTCTCCTTCCTTGGCTTTGAACTCTTCATAGTTATTGAGGCAGTTGGATATTTTAAGCTAGTTCCCAATCTTTGATCCAAGCATCATCTTCTCCAGTTGATCCCACATTTCCTTGCCTGTAGCTTTGTAGCTATCAATTTTGACATAGATTTCCTTTGGGATGCCGTGAAGAATGTAAGTTTTTGCCAGTCTATCAGCATTTCTTTGTTTTAACTGCTCTTCAGTAAATTCGTCTAGTGGTAATGGATACTCTCTCTGTTCACCTCCAACAGTACGAGTCTTCATGGGAATTGTCATGACTCCTTCTGTCAAAGATTTCATGATAAGGTCACCCAATTCGTGTCTTTCAATAAAGTTCATGAACCGGTCTTCCCACTGTTCATATTCTCCCTTGAAAAGTACTGGTGGTTTAACATCGGTTCCAATTGCGAGAACTTCTCTTGATGTCATCCTGTTCAAAAATATGCAATAAGAAGCTTGAACTGACCGTTAATCCAATAGAAATCACAAGAAAATACAGAAAAACTTGAAATGAGATTCAGAATTGCAATTTCCAAAAATCAACAAGTTCAGAATTCCCAAACTTCAAAAAGATGTAAGAAATTCGCAAGAAATGCTTTGAAACACTTAGAATTCGCAAGATTTAAAAAAAAACACTTAGAATTCGCGAGTTGATAGAAACAACCACAGAATTCGCAAGAAACACTACGAATCCTTAAGATTTCTCAATACTAACACCTGCGAATCCTTATATTTTCGTAATACTCACACCTGCGAATCCTATCCTTGACAAATTTTTCAAAAACTTTTCTCTCAAAGATATCTGCGAATTTCTTAGAAAAAAATACGAATCCTTCGAGTTCTAGGCACAAAAGAACTTCTGCGAATCCAAGAGAATAACAAACAAGCCAATACGAATCCTTAAGGATTCTCAACATAAAGGCTTGCGAATTCTATAACATTCGCAATATACACTAGCGAAATTTAAGCAATTCGCAATATAGTCATCTGCGAAACCTATACTTGTGAATTTCCAGAAATTTAAAACAATCTGCGAAAACCACTATGAACTTTGCGAAACTCAGTTGATCTGCAAGTTCTTCATGTCTATTTGCGAGTTCTAGAGTAAAATCTGCGAGTTCTTCATATCTGAGATACAAAATCAATCTGATCTTCCTGAAAAACTACCTAGATTTTGAATTACAACTCAAAACTTTGACAAATTGATCTACAACACATTTAGAACATATTTCTACCAACTAATTACAACAAAATTCACACAAATGAACATATTGATCAATAGAACAGTGTTCGAACTCGTGAGACTCAAAAACCAACAAATTCAACAAATTGACTAAGAATTACAGTGCTAAACTCAAATCAAATGATACAAACTTATTCTAAAACTCTAATCGATCACTAACCAATCGATTCCAACTCGAAAAACGTACAAACACTCAAAATCAGACTCAAGACTCAATGTAACAGCGTCGAACCCATTTTCTTGAGTTGATTTCAATTAGATCTGCTCTGATACCAATTGTGTGTCCCTGAAATTAAGTTTCTAATTCACACAAATCAAAACAAAACAAGATGAATTCACTACTTGATTCAATTTCAATTCACAACTCAAGAATTACAAATGTATTTCTCACTTTCTCTCTCTAAACAACTCTTTCTCTCTCTACAACTCTCTCAGAATACGTTTACAAACTAAACTCCTCTAACTATTAAACAACAAAGATAAAATATTTATACCCTAACAAATACAAAGGAAAAAAATAACAAATACAAAGACTTTAACTTTATTAACAAGGACTTTGACTTTCCATGAGAGTTGACTTTCCAGCTTTGATTTCTTGACTTTGGTCTTCAATCTTTATGATCTTGAATCCAACAAATCTGTGCTCTAACAGTGACAGGTGAGTTTTCTAACCAAAATCACTATCGACGGTTATGCTATTTTATGCACGCGAGATTTATTAAATATATGTTACGCTTTATCGTGTTACTTGTGTTATATAATGTATGCATACATTGTTAACGGCAAGTTATGGCTAAGTTGGGGGGTGTCCCGCCTGTGCTCATACCGGGGGATGTGTCCCCTATATGCCAATGGGGGGTCGCATAATGAGGCAGTGTGAGCCAGACACGTCGTCACCTTTGCGTGACTTCAGTGTGCGCTAGAAACGTGATTTACGAGTACGATGTTTTAATAAATCTGAACTTGTTTGTATTTATTTATAAATCCTATATATATATATATATATATTGTTTTGGCATGGAACCGTTGTCTGAGGGAACTCACTAGACCTTTTGGTCTAACTCTCGCTCTTTCAAAACAAAAACCTTTTCAGGAAAGCGTAAGGTTGATGGTTCGGGTAAAGGAAAGGAGAAGCTCTGAGCTAGATCGTGGCCTAGAAGAAGAACGTCCTAGTTTCCCAATTCTAGTAGTACTTAATGTTATTATAATTAGTTACGTAATAGGTTGTATTCCGCAAACCTTAGATATTGGACCTTTGTCATGGGCCGTTTGGCGAGATTTTATTTTATATCATTTATGTCTTATTTCTTTACGTTGGGTTGTTACAACAATGACTCATACAGAAAGTGTTTGTAGAAGGGGGGTTGAATACAAACACAATAAATTTGCTCTTTTTAATTTCAACTTATTTCAAACATACAATTACTGATATGTTGCATAAGCTAGGAGGCAAGACCTTTATCTTAAAATCTCTGAGGGGACAAATTTACACACTGAAAGAGAGAAGAAGAAAGTTCTCGTTCAGATCTGAGAGACTAAGATAGCTCTCAGATATTAACGCCAAATTTACTTTCAAGCTATCACGAATATATGTTCTTTTAAAATGGGTGATTTTCAAGTTAACACAAAGAAGTCATTTTATAGCCTTCATTGCATTAAATGGTCTCCTTCAACTTTAACAGGTGTCTCCATCGGATTTGTTGATCCATGCATGCTTGTACTTTTCACTTCAGTCTTTTGAGTTGATGTAGACACTTGTTAACCATTCCCTTCCTTTTGTATGCAGAGGGAAAAATAAAGTATGATAAGTACTAATAGAATAATACTTTAGAACGTATTTATGCTGACATGCTTTTGCATGTTCCTATACTTTAGGATGAGAGTCAGGAAGAGTTTGTGAACCAAACTTGTTGGCTAAGTTTGTACTTCAAATTCGTCTTGCCAGTAGTAGTTTTTGATCCAAACTCTCGCAGTGATTTGATGATGATCCTTATACCTAGTGAAATTTACATTTACAATTTTGTAACTTAAAGCAACAGCGTCAACGTTCACACTGAGTATTTTCAGTGATCATTGAGCGTTTTCTTTGTAAAAAATTTAATGTAATACCTGAAGACAAGTCTCACGATAAAAGAAACTCACAGCAGAAGTCGAAGACCAAGCTGATGAAGAAGACAAATCTACTAATGGTCTGAAGCAGCACTTAGTGAAACCAAGACTAGTCTACCTTGCGTGATAAATCAAGTACATGCTTCAGCTATAGCTAAAGACATCATCAGCGAAAGTTGAGAATGCTCATCAGTGATAGTTGATCATGAAGCTTATCTTTGAAGATTTGTTTGACTTATCTACTTGCACAAATAGTACGAAGGTACAAAAGCAAACATGCTTTTTTTTGTCCATAATCGCACAACCACTCTTTCTACCACTCTGTTCACAATACGACCAAAAGCATGCAAGGGATAAAGTCAACCTCATAAAGCCAATACATGGTGAACACGTGGATAGTACTTCTGTCATGCATTAATTACATAGGGTATAAATAGGAGAGAAACCCTTCATTTTGAAGGATCCCATTTGTGTATCTTTAAAGAAAATCCTTTTTCTTCAACCTGGAATGTTCTTTTCCGCATCCTCAAGCGAAGTTTGCCATGCAAAACTGGAAGAATGGATCAGGGAAGCTTTAACATCTTCACCATTATGTATGCCATGTTCTTCAACCTAAACCTAGACTATTTCCAACTCATCAACAATGAGATCCTAAATGTCGTAGAGAAGAAGAATAAGTTGAAGAACAAGGGAAAACCACTTGGATCCCTTATGTTTCCAAGATTTTTGGCCCTATTCATCAAGGATGTTGTCGTACAATACAAGTTCCCTATCTATGGACCAAAGACACCCTTCTTCATTATGAACTCTTACAAACCAACCATCTCAAAACATGGATACCCTAATGAGAGACCTTTGTCCAGAGGCATGCAGAGTTACTTTGAAGTAGGATCACCCCTTCTTATCTCTTATAGATCTCTATCCAAACCTCAGAACCGAGGATTGCTACCCTAGAGAAAATAGTTTCTGAGCCCAACAGTGAGGGGTCAAGAGATGAGGAGTAAGAAAATAATGATAGTGACCACCCAGAGGGTTCTGAACTAGTAGAAGTCGAGGGGGAAATATTGAGCGTCAGAGAGAAGATGCCCCTCGTGGCACACATGTTTACTTTTCCAGTCCCTCTCCTTGTGCAAGCACACACTCTGAACCTGATGTTCAAGAATCAAGGGTCATTGAAGAAGAACCACACAGTCCAAACCCCAACCAGCCTACCCATCCAGAGACAGTCCGTCATGTCTCTGGATTGTACGAAACTGGGGAAGCCACATCTATGGCTAAGTCCTCTTAAAACTACTTAGCTATTGAAAACACAAGTTCCCCATCACCCCAGGACACAACACAAGTCCCCACACAGACCAATTCCTCTGTGGCGCGTGCCGATAAAGGTGATTTGCTCAAGTCCATGAGGATTGTGAATCCCTTTTAGATCAAGTAACAATGAATCTCGAAGCTTTGTTTATTAAATTGAGAGAAAATTACAAAGATTAAGAGTTGAGATCTACTTTCTCTCTCTAGAATAACTCTCTCCAATAATCTATTACAAGGAAACTAATTACAACATTGACTTTTACACTTATAATCTTTGGCTTTGACTTTACTCCTCTTTAAAAACTTTGAGTTCCAAGCTTTGACATTCTTTGACCTCAAGCTTTGACATTCTTTGACCTCAAGCTTTGACTTTTTAATCTTCAAGAAAGTATCCTCATTTGATGATCTCAGATACAATTATATTTGCTCTAACAATCTCCCCCGTTGTATTCGAGATCACACTTCAAACCAATTTAACTTTAATAATCTTCTCTCTTAAAGTCAAACAATCTTTATCAACCAATTGAATGTATAGGAAAACCAACCTCCCCTTTTAACAATCATGATCTTTAGAAATGAAATCTTCAAAATGAAACCTTCAGCTTGAAATCATTTTTGGGAAAATTCAACATCCTTTTCTTTGGCTTCTTTAATCTTCGTCACAAGTCTTGTCTTCAACAAACTTTGTATCAAACTTTCTTGAACCTTGTCTTCTTAAATCTTTGTGTCTCCCTATAACTTGAAATTGAAACAATCAGAATTATCTCCTTTCTTATATCTTTGTGTCTCCCCCCTTTTTGATGATTAGGAGCATCATGATCATCAAAACTTCACAATAAAAGCATTCTTTCAATTTTTGATAATCACCACTTTCACCTTTGAATGAACATCTGATATTTCCCTTTTTAAACATAAGATCCATCCGTCAATTCCAAAAATATAATTCTGAATCTTTTCAAATCCAGAACGAGTTGTAACCCTGAATCAACGAATGAAACAGTTAAAATGTCTGTAAGTAGCACAGAACCACTTAGTACAAGGGATATACTTTGGAAAGGAGTTTTATTGATGTTCACTCCCCCAGGGCTTCCATGAAATCATTGAAAAACACAAGGAATTTCTATAAACGTTATGACCAAAAAACATATTCTATGTGTGTATAATCTTGTGTATGAAAGAATTTAAGCAATATGTGCTTTATCAGGCTCAAATTGTGTAAATTATTGAGACACAACAAATTTTCCACGGACTCATTGTGCATGAATGAAGTGTGAATATAAGACAAACTTCCTTCTTTTCAATATCTAAATCTTCCAAATGAAGATTGGATAACATATGTGTTACGTCCCCATGAAAAATTGAAACATTTCTTTGTCGAGAAAGAAATGAGTAGTTGGTGGGGTTAAAGCAAGAGTTGGCATGGTTTCACTGTCGTTTTCAATGATGTTCACCAAATATTTGTGAACCAATCAGTTTGTGGATGCCCGACTCAGAAGTGGTTGGTGCAAAGTTCTCTTATTTTTTTAACTTTGTTCTCACACCCTCTGTCTATTTTCAATTTGCTCACTTCTAACCAAACTCTCATTTTCATTTTTCCTCTAAACACAATGAGGTTGTTCAACCGGATGAACTTCCTCCCCCACTCTTTGATGTAGACCCTTCACCCCTAAATCAGTCAAGGATAACTTCTTGGGTAGGAAACACTGGGTGACGTGAATCCATAGAAGTATATTAAGCTCTTACACTAATCCCATGAAATTTTATCCTAAAAGATTATATTGTTCAACAGTTTAACTTAAACAATTAAAAATCTCAGAATATAAATCACATTGTCAAATGAATGTATGCTCCGCAAAATTATCATCATTATTTGAGCATTTGAAATTTGAAGATTTCTCACAACAAGAATATTGAATGAATGAAATGAATTCGAAAGACTTGTTTGAGAATCTGGCAATGTATCAGAAAAATCAAATATTATGAATGATAAGCATGAAAGGCTTAGGTCATAAAAAATTGGAATTTTGTCTATATGAACAAATATAAACAAACATGAAAAAGTCACTAAAGTTGAAAGAATATATGATGCTCAACAAGCTTGGAATACAAACAGGAGTATTACCATCGAAAAATTGTTTCATTTTGAGACATGGTAATAACAAAGATCAATAAGAAACTGAACCGACGTGTATGAATACTTGAAATTATAGAAAAGATAATACACAAGTATTCATCTTTGGAAACACACGGCCAGAAAAACCAATAAAGCTCATATATGAAAAACATTTAAAATCCAACTTCTAAATTCATGAAATTTGTTTGAGAATAGAGAAGTGGTTTGAACATTTAGAAAAGTGTTTTGATAAATAAAAGTTGTTCTTCTTTCAAGTAGTCTGAGTATAAGATCAGAAAATATTTACATTCAGCATAATTCTCATAACTCCCCCTCAAATCATGAGAAATTGATTTAAAATCAGATAAGCTCCCCCTTAACATGTGCAAAATATCTTTCTCTGGACAAAATCTACACATATGACAAGACTTGGATTAACATGTCCCTTAATCAGTAAAATGAGTTCTAAATTAATAGGAATGAAAAGTAAATTTAGAAGTCATTGTCGTTGAAGAACGAGTCCGGATCTGAAATGATCAAAAGTCAAAATCTCTTAAGTACGATTCCTAAACTGATGTGTTTAGAAGTCAAAAACGTTGAAGTATGAGTCCTGAACAACTTTGTTCAAAAATCTGAAAATCTTGTTCCCCCTACAAATATGCATCATCATCAATAAGCACAATTATAAACCAAAAATATAAACCTCTTCCCCTGAAAATAAGTACAAAGTTCAGTGGTAGATAAAACATTGAAAGCATTGGTACTCTTATTCAAATTCTGCATACTTCTCTACTATTTTCCAGTCATGTGTAAGTAAACTTCTAACATTCAGCACTATACATGATGAACCTGCAAAAAAGATTAAGTAGATTTTGGTACCCAACGGAACTTGGGTCCTGGTTTGTTAGAAGTAGAAACATTTGAATTAACTTGATAAGTATCATACCAATTCTGAACTTGATATTTGTTTACAAATTCATTTGTCCCAAAGTAAAAACAACAAACTTTCTTTTGAGCTAACATGAGTAGATAATTTGTAGAATAACTGACACAAGGTTTAACAAATGAATTTGCATGAAAAAACATTGTTCTTTTTGACATTTAATTTGGGAACAAATCACTTTGAAACTTCATTTTCAGGTAAAGACCCTTTTAACCTCCATCCCATTTTGACAAGTTTAAAGACTGGAATGTTATTATCTGAACCATCAACAGAATGATCATAGATAATGTTAGAAGTACAAATCTAATCATTTGATTTGATTAACCTTTGTGAAGACGCAGTTGTATAATGTGAACTTGAAGCAGTCTTGAAAGAACATTCAAAGTCAGCTGCATCATCTAATGGTGATCGTACAATAGTATTCAGACTCTTTCGTTCAGTCAGCTCAATCTTGAAATTTACTTCTTCAAGTTCTTTGGCCTTGGCATTCAAACTGTACCTTTCTTCAATAAGTAAATCAACCTTCTTCTGCAATTCAGACTCCGTATTTTGCTCTCTCATTACATCTGTTGATAAATCATATAATTTCTTTAAAAGCTTCTTTGTCTCAGTCTAAAAAACCTTACTTTCAGATTCAAAATATGTTTCTACGCTCTTTCGTTTATCAGATATTTCTTTAAAAATCCAACATTTCTCTTTTCAATATCTTTTTTTCTTTCTCAAATCTATATCTTTCAAGAATCAAAACTATCTCAAAATTTGAAACTAGTTTAGAAAGTTTTAAACATTTAAGCTCAGTAACTTTCTTTTCCTCAAGAGTTTTCTTTAAAAATTCAGAAAATTTCTGTTTAAACACTTTTCTTTCACTAACAAACACATTTCTCTTTTTTTCAAATTGTTCTTTCTCTTTGGCAATCTCCTTTTCCCAACTTAAATTTTCTTTTTAAGCTCAACATTCTTTGTTTTAATGTGATTAATAAATTTGAGTTCAAATCAAGATCATTTTTCTGGTTATCAGCTTTTGTCACCAAAGCAGAAATCTTCTTCTTTAGCTCAGATTTCTCAGTTTCCAATGTTTTTGCTTTTGCTTCACTCTTCTTGATATCATACCCTTGAACTGATTTCTCAATTGCAAACTTCTTCTCTTCTTTCAATGCTTCAAGAACTACTATATTGCTTTTAAGTTCTTTAATCTGATCTAAATATTCACCATTGAAGGTTGAATATAGACCAGTTCTGTCTACCTTTTCCAGTTTAGCATTCCTATCATTGAGCCATTCATTTTGTTTCTTTATAGAAAGAATTGATTCTTGAGCACTGCTATTATCAAACTAGTCTTGAAACATACCTTTTTGAGAATGTAACCGTATAATGCTCTTTTGCATTTGTGCCACTTTTACTTCAAGATCTGCAATCCTTTCTTTAAGAGTACTGATTTCTTCGTGTATAGACATTGTTACCTGAATCAAAAAGATCGTTGAATAGAAACTTCACTTAGAAGTAGAATTATGCACATATGATCAACACAAAATCACACTCTTGAAAGTACAAGGACTGAAAATGTACATTTTCCAAAACTTCAGGGACTAAAGTTGACAAAAATTGAAACTTCAAAGTGCAAAGGACCAAAAGTGACAAAATGTGAAACTTGAAAGTTCAGAGACCAAAATTTACAAAAATTGAAACTTTAAACTCCAGGGGTCAGAAATGAGAACAATTGAAACTTTAAAGTGCAGGGACTAAAAATGACAAAGCTTAAACTGAAACTAACTGATATAACGAAAAAAGGACTAAATTTGAAAAGAAATTTAACAGAAACTTAACCCTAACTGAGATAAGTGACCTTAACAGAAAAAGGACTAAAATTGAAAGGAACTTAACGGACTTAATGGACAACTAAGGAAAAAAGGACCAAAAATGTAATAAAAACTAGGGATTCTAACGGACATTTAACAAAACTAACACTTAACAGACTTAACAAAGACTTAAATGGAAAAGGATTGAAAATGTAATAAAACTAACAGACTTAACGAAACACTGACTTAACTGGACTAACTGACACTTAACGGAAAGGACCAAAAATGTCAGAAAGCTAACGGACAACTAACAGATAGTCTTTTTACTGTTCATTGTCTTCAACCTCACGACAATCTGCAACAACAATTAAACACCTATGAAATTCAGTTAGTAAACTTGCACCAACTCACAGTAACATCATCAACCAAAAAAAAAATGGAACTCATGCGATAACAATCATCATGCGACAAAAAACATGTGATAACATAAGGAAGCTATGTGCAACAAAATATTCATGCGACAACACGATTCAGTACTGTGCGACCAACAGAGTACATGTAGCGTGCGGTAACCGTTCACAATATCATGCGATAACGTTCTCAACAGTGACTCGTGCGACAAAAAAAACACCACATATCGTGCGATAAACAGGACTATAGAGTCATGCAACAACTTGATACAGTGGTATGCGATAACAATGCATCCTTTGACATGGGATAACCAATAGCTATGGTGTGCGATAAAGATTTACTTAGAAAAATTCAGCAACACACGTTGACCATCGATGATATGTTTGACCACCGAAACTCTTTCCTGCTTAAAGCACAAACACAAAAGCCATGACTTTAGCCTATAAATGCTGATTAAATCCAATCTTTGTTGACCATATTGATTTCACAGATTTCGTGTGATAACATTGAAGTTGTTCATGCAATAATCTTGAATATGCAAAGGAAATTCATGCGATGACTTTGAACATACAAATTGCAGATTCAATAACTACACAAACATCAACTTCAAAACACACTTTGATGGAAGAAATTCATGAAATCTGCTTCTGATTGAATCAGATTATGAAGTTTATCGATGAATATGAACATTAACTCATTTCAGCGATAAAGATGAACATAAAACTATCGAGTCACTGGAAAAATAAAATCACCCAAAAAGCTTTCAAATTCTTGATTTTCTATGATTAAACTCTTTGAAAAGAATAGAAACACAGATTTGTGTACATGATTTTAACAAACAAACATCAAATCTAAGAAAAATCAATCAAACTTTGAAGAATACAAAATTTTCCGGAAATTCAAGAATTTGATCCAAAAGTCAACTCAATCAACGAAATCGATTGTAGAAATCGATTTATTATTGATCAACAATGATCAATCCATCATCTCCAACAAGAATCCACACACAAATTTGAAAATCCAAAAAAGTTCCAAAAAATTCAAGAAAAACCCAAAAATCTTCAAATCTCAAAAAAAAAAATCAAAAAAATTGCACAATTTGAACCGTTCCAAGCATACCAACTATGAATCCCTTTTAGAACAAGTAACAATGAATCTCAAAGCTTTATTTATTGAATTGAGAGAAAGATACAAAGATTGAGAGTTAAGATCTACTTTCTCTCTCTAGAATAACTCTCTCTAATGAACAAAGAAGATACGTATGAATTAAGCTTTACTAGTTTACAAAGAAAACAAAGGTATTTATGCCTACAATCTATTACAAGGAAACTAATTACAACATTGACTTTTACGGTTATAATCTTTGACTTTTGACTTTTCTCCTCTATAAAAACTTTGATTTCCAAGCTTTGACATTCTTTGACGTCAAGCTTTGAATTTTTAATCTTCAAGAAAGTATCCTCATTTGATGATCTTGGATACAATTATCTTTGCTCTAACAGGCATCCACCACTTTACAACCAGAGACTTCCTAACTTCGAGACAATGGGCTTCTCTTCTTGCACAAGGCCTAGATTTACTTGATTTCAATCCTGGTCATCACATCTACTTTAACTTGTTAGACACGGAGGATGACATATTTGAAAAACATATCAGAACAACTAGAGAGTCATCTCCTGCAGAGACTCAAGGATCGGGTGGAAGTCCCCCTAGCTTCAACATCGAAACAGAGCTGAAAGGAGACCCTTCTGAACTGGAGGGCCAATTGGAAACATGTGTTGTTTCCAATGTTACCACTTCTCAAGTAGTCACTAAAGCAGATTTCAAGAACTTTAGTGATGAAGTTAAGAGATCTTTGGAAGATCTAAAACTCATAATTACCCAAGAAGAGACCTATACAAGTGCCTCTAATCTTCTATCCCTTAGAACCACCATCTCTGCACTTAAAGCAAAATCTGAGGATAATACAAAGAAGTTAGAGATGATGAAACAGATGATGACTCATCACTAAAATACCCACATCTCTCTGCTTCAATCAAAGTTTGATGACCTATCTTCTTAGATCAAAGCCTCTACTGCCTCAGTTAAAAGTTTATCAGAGAAGCTACAAAGTCAGCCAACCACTTCTATTCCAGTTCCTGCAATACAACTAGAGCCTGCAACTTCTGTTCCACCTCCACCATCAATATTTGTTCAAGACTTCCAAGATTTTACTGATCAAATCAAAACTATGATCTCTGAGTCTTTGCCTTCCTTCTTTTCCAAAACAACAATTGAAGCTCTTCAACTTGTCTCCTCTAATTAAGTAAACAAAGGAGACCTTCAGAATTTCAAGAAGGAAATTCTTGACAAGATGATAGAGATCTCGGCTAAGTTTGTAATGAAGATCAACAATCCCATCATAGAGGTACGATCTATGCTAGTCAAACATAACTTATCTTTTGATGCATAGGTTAACCATATCATAGGAGCCGCAGAGGATGTGTGTGAAATGATCGAGAAGAAAGTACAGAGCATCCCTACCCCCTACACAAAAAGACAAGAAAATGAGAGCTCCACTAACTACATGTGCAGAGGAGGCAAAAGGTGATGGTGCCTCTGGTCACCAAAAGGGGGAGACTCTACCCCACATTACTTGAGTCGTACCAATCACTACAGTAGCTCCAGAGACTTTCACTCCCGATAAAGGCAAATCCAAAGTCCAAGAAGCTGAAACCAAAAAGCCAGGGGACTCCACTCCTATTGATGAAAATGACATGGAGAAAGAGCTAGAGATAGAAGCCAACATAACTGATCCAGGGAGGTCTACCATAAGGGCCTCTACTGATGAACCCCTTGAGTTGCTGATTGTCCCTGTAAAATCAGTTTCTTATCACATAAACATATAATCACAAACAAGAGATTAGCAAACCTGATATTGATTTCTCAAACAAAGATTACAAATCTCTCTTGAATGGATTTTCTCTCTCTAAGCTCTCTCTCTCTCTAGAATAAAAGCGGCGGCTGATAATTCTATTCTTGCCCACCTGACCTTCTCACAACCCTAGAGCCTAGAAAGCTATATACCAAATTAGGAAAAAGACAAAAATACCCAAAATACAAGGAAAAGTAACTTTGACTATTTATTACAAATGACCTAGACTAATATTGAGAGTTTGACTTTTTCAGCTTTGACCTCAGATTTCAATCTTCAGATTTGATGATCTTGAATCCAATAAATCTGTGCTCTAACAATCTTCCCCCTTTGGATCAAGATCATTACTAAAAAGATTTAGCAGATCAATTTTCTCTTTAAGCTCAGAAGATGCAATCTCCCTCTTCGTCTTCAAAAATATAACAATCTCCCCAAAAGACGAAAATAAAATCTCTTTCAGATGATGGAAAGAAGTTATCTCCAGATTCAACTCAGAATGCTTTAGCAAAGAATCTTCATAGAAAGTTTCTCTCAAATCAGCATATCTTCATAATACTTTCTCTAAACTTGTGTTCTCCCATTTCTTGGTTAACCTTTCTTCTCCAATGTGTCTTGAAACACAACTTGTAATGGACATTTCTTCAAACATTATGTTCTCCCCCTTTTTGATGAATAGAGCATCGACATCATCAAAACTTCTTCAAGAAATGTCTTTGACCATGCTGATCTGTTGAACTGAGCCTCTGATTCACCGCAATCTGCCAAGATATTCATCTAGATCTTTTCAAATCCAGAGAAATTAGGAATGTAACCCCTGAATCAACAAATGAATCAGTTAAAAAATGTCTGTCAGTAATACGAAGTCACTGTCTGTAACGAATACACATTATAAAGGAGCTTTTATGATGTTCACTCCCCCAGGGCTTCCATTCAATCATCGAAGTGCGAAGGTGGGGCAGACTTCCTTCTTTTCAATATCCAGATTTTCAAATGAAAATCAGATAGTAAATCTGCTGCATCCCCTTTGAAAAATGAAATATTTTCTTGTTAAGAAGAAAATGAGTGGTTGGTGGGGTAATGTCAAGAGTTGGCATGGGCTAGGTGCCTGTTTCAATAATGTTCACCAAAAATTGTGAAACATTAGTAAAGTGGCTACCCGGCTAAGAAAGTAGTTGGTGCAGAGTTTGATATTCTTTTACTCCGATCTCACACCCTCTTTCTTTTTATCATTAAGCTCACATCTAACCAAACTCTCTTTTCCATTTTACCTCAACGCACAACCCACAATCATTTCTTTTCGACTTCTCACACTCAATCACTATGGATTAACTTCTTGGGTAGGAAACACTGGTTAACGTGAATCCAGAGAAGTTTCAATTAAGTCCTAGCACAAAGATCCCGTATTGTCCTATAAAGCATGTGTTGCTCAGATGATTTAACTTTATCAGTTAAAGCTCAAATACAAGTCAGATGTTTGTATGCTCAGAATATAATCAACGGATTTGAGCATTTAAAACATTGAAGTATTTTCAAACAAGTAAATTGAATGAATGAACAAGAATGCAAGAGACTTGTTTGAAAAATCTGACATTGTATAAAAATGATCAGAATCAAATGATATAGCAATTAAAGCTTATGGTCAAGAATAATGGATATTGTCTATATGAACCAAAAATACAGACATTCTTGAAATGACGTTCAGAAATGAAATGACGCTCAAAATTCTCACCATCGAAAAGTTGGTCATTATAAAACATGGTGATAACTTATTCAACAAAAGAATTAAACCGGTGTGGGTGAATACTTGAAAGTATATAGACAATATAATACGCAAGTATATATCTTTAGAAACACACGGTTTGTTAAGCATTGAAACACAAAATAGATCTTGAAAACATTTAAAATCACACTTCCAATTCATGAAATCTGTTTAAGAATCGGGAAGTGGTTTGAACATTTAAGAACATGTTTTCTATGATTAAAAGTTGTCCTTCTTTCAACCATATGTGAGATGAAGATAAAGAATTATACCTTTTGCGTGCAGTCTTACATCTCATGAAGTCAAGCTTAAAGTCATAAAGATATGATCTCGTAAGCATCTCTCAAACTGCAAAAGTCTAAAGGTCATAGTCAAAGCAACTTTATTCACAGAAATTAAAATGACATAAAGCAGTAAAACAATTAAAGTACAAGTTCTGATCTGAAGTAATCAGAAGTCATTGCCATACTCCTTTGACTTGAAGAGCTCCCCCTAAAATCATGCATCACAAAAACTTGACAGAAAAAGTGAATACATAAATTATATATGCTCCCCCTCAAAATAACATGGATCATCTATGAAGTACTTCTCACACTCCCCTTGAGATCATGAACAGAAAATTAA
The DNA here is from genome assembly GCA_954870635.1 of Arctium minus. NCBI lineage: Eukaryota > Viridiplantae > Streptophyta > Magnoliopsida > Asterales > Asteraceae > Arctium > Arctium minus. The sequence goes on along the minus strand of OX941092.1, from coordinate 66,703,687 downwards.
AGTGCAGATATCTTTCAGAAATAATGATAAAGAAATGATGAAAAATTTACAACGAGAAAACTTTAATAGGTAACCACTGATTATGTCTTAAGATTTAGCATACCAAGCCTAGAGACAAGAAAATTGAATCTCTTTTCGTCTAAGGGTTTGGTAAACATATCTGCAAGCTGATAATCAGTTTTTACAAAGTAAAGTTCAATTGTTCCTTTTTCGACATTATCTTTTATAAAATGATACCTGACATCAATGTGTTTGGTCTTCGTATGCTGAACAGGATTAACTGATATTGCGATAGCGCTTTTCGAGTCACAATAGATCGGGATCTTATTGTAGTGATAACCATAGTCTCGCAGTTGCGTTCTAATCCACAAGACCTGAGAACAGCAGCTAGCAGCAGCTACATATTCTGCTTCGGCCGTTGAAGTGGAGACACATTATAGCTTCTTCGATGCCCAACTAACGAGTTTATCACCGAGGAGATGTATATAACCCTACGTGCTCTTCCTGTCTAGCATGCAACCAGAATGATTTGCGTCTGAATATGCTGTTAGTTCAAAGCTAGTATCTTTAGGATACCACAGACCAAGATCTGCAGTCCCCTTCAGATACCTAAAAATACGTTTAACTGCAGACATATGGGATTCTTTAGGATTGGCCAGATATCTATCACATAAGCATGTAGAAAACATTATATCCGGCCTACTGGAAGTAAGATACATCAAAGAACCTATCATCCCTCTATAAGTCCTAACATCAACAGCTTTTCCCGAAGGATCAGTGCCAATCTTAGTACCAGGTGCCATCGGGGTACCAATCGGTTTACAATTTTCCATTTTGAATCTCCGAAGAATATCAAAAATGTATTTAGATAGATTGATGAAAATCCCCGTTGAAAATTGTTTGACTTGTAATCCGAGAAAGAAAGTCAACTCTTCCATCATACTCATCTGAAAATGTGACACCATGAGGTTTGAAAAATTCTTACAGTATTTAGGATTTGTAGAGCCAAAAATAATATCATCCACATATATTTGAATAAGAATAATATCGGCTTTTTCCTTTTTAATGAATAAAGTGGTATCGACCGTACCTTTTGTAAAACTTGACTTGACCAAGAACTGAGATAAGACATCATACCAGGTGCGAGGAGCTTGTTTCAGTTCATAAAGTGCTTTGTCAAGAATGTATACGTGATTCGGTTTCTCTTGATTGACAAAACCTTCTGGTTGCGAGACATAGACTTCCTCCCTGAGTATGCCATTCAGAAAGGCTGTCTTCACGTCCATTTGATAGACGGTGAAGTTTTTGTGGGCAGCGTACGCAAGAAACATGCAGATTGCTTCTATACGTGCCACTGGAGCATAAGTCTCGTCGTAATCAATTCCTTCCTCTTGCCTATATCCCTTGGCGACAAGTCTTGCTTTATTTAGGATAACAGTACCATCTTCATCTTTCTTGTTTTTGAACACCCATTTCATACCAATGATGGTTTTACCTTCAGGTTTGGGTACGAGTCTCCAGACTTTAAGTGTTTCGAACTGATTCAGCTCTTCTTGCATTGCAGTCACCCAATCTGAATCAGCAAGAGCCTCAGATACGCGAGTAGGTTCAATCTTGCTCAGAAAGGAGTCATGCATACATTGATTTGATGTTGCAGACCTAGTTTGCACTGGTTTTGACAGATCTCCAATGACTTGAGATACCGGGTGCTCTTTAGTCCACTTGTGTTCATGAGGGAGTGGATTAGATGCAGATTGATCATGATTATCATCTAAGAATCCACTGGTATCTTCTTCAGATTGTTCAGTAGGAATGGGGGGTTCAGTTGAAGTAGAAGGTGCAGAAGTTTCAATGGGTTCATCTTGATCAGTCTGTTGATCAGTCCTTACAGTACACCCTACTAATTCAGCTACTTCTGTCTCTTCATTGTTGTTCACGGTTTCAACTGTCGGAGTAGGTATTTGAACTTGAACTTCTTGCTGAATTGGGGAGTTGGATTCAGTAGAGATATCTGAAATGGTTGGGTGAGTAGTCATTGAGTCTTCCATCCTGTCAACCACAACAGATTTAGTCAATTTAGATTGAAGAAATTCATCATAAAATAGTTCAAATAGTAAATCCATATCAGATAAGTGATTAGTAGACGTTGATGCCATCTGATTTGTTCGTTTGAGATACAGGTTCTGGACTGATTTGCCCAGAAGCTAGTACTCCTGTTATCATGGGATCTGAACTGACGGGTTCAGAAGCCATCTCTTCATCAAATGTAACAATTACGCTCTCAACCACAGTCTTTGACTTCTTCAAGTACACTCTATATGCAGCAGATGTAGAAGAATAGCCGATAAAGATGCCCTCTTCAGCCTTAGCACTGAACTTATTCAGACTCTCTCTGTCATTTAGCACAAAACACTTACAACCAAAAACATGAAAATATTTGATGGTTGGTGTTCGGTTGTTGATCAACGCATATGGAGTCTTTTGAAATCTGTGGTGTATCATGGACCGATTTTGAGCGTAACATGCAGTCGACACAGCTTCTGCCCACAAAAATAGAGGTAAGTCGGATGGCTAAGCATAGTACGAGCGGCCTCGACTAGCGTACGGTTTCGTCGTTCGACTACTCCATTCTGTTCAGGTGTACGTGCAGCAGAGTATTGATGTGATATCCCGACCGATTCGAGATATTTTTCAACTGTTTTATTCTTAAACTCTGTGTCGTTGTCAGTTCGGAGAAGCTTGACTGGCTTCTGCAGATTCACCTGGATCTTCTTTAGAAATGTAATGAGAACTTCGGGTGTCTCATCTTTTAACCGTAGAAATTTGACCCACGTGTATCGCGAATAATCGTCCACAATAACTAACACGTATTTCTTTCCGCCTAAGCTTTGCATTCGCATAGTACCATAGAGATCCATATGCAACAACTCCAAAGGAGAGCTGGTACTCGGTTCAGGCTTCGGTTTGTGTGGAGCTCTCTTCATCTTCCCTTTTTCACACGCTACACACAAGTGTTCTTTTACATACTTGAGCTCAGGAAGTCCTTTCACTAGCTTTCCACTGACCAGTTTATTGATGTACCGAAAATGAGCCATCGATGCCATAGTCAACTTTGTTGCATCGAGGCTTTTGAGAGTAGACACACCTGATTGTCAGTCTGGACCTTTGACAAGTTGATGGTGTAGAGGTTTGACTTGCGAGTATCGACCAAGAGTTCTTTTCCGTCTTCAGTGCGTACCGAACACCTCTTGGCCTTGAAATTTACCTCTAAGTCTTTGTCACAGAACTGCCCAAAACTAAAAAGGTTGTGTCCTAAGCCTTCTACGTAACTCACCCTCTTAATCGTTACCTTGTCGTGTACCACATCACCATACCCCAGAATTGGTGAAAACTGATCGTTACCAAATTGAACTGTTCCGCAGTATTTCTCTGTATAGTTAGACAACAAACTTTTCTGCCCGATCATATGCTTGGAACACCCGCTATCCAAGTACCACATATGACGGGTCTGCACAAGAGAAATCAGGAAACAAGAGGTTTAGGTACCCACTTATAAATGGGACCTACAGTGTTAGCACATGATTTTGGCACCCATTTAAATTTGGGCCCGCTTTTTTTTTGAAAACTATATGAGGAATTATAACGATAAGAGTAAACATGATAATTTCAAAACCAAACATCAGAATATTTTCGAGAAGCATAATCATATCTATCATAATATGAAAACTTTCTAGTAGATGGAGCTAACTGGAATAATTGTCGTATGGAATATTTCTCGCGAGCACCAACAAGTTTTGGTTTAGAAATAGCAACATTCACAATCAAATCATCTTTACTATTAGTCTTCTTATTACAATCAGAACTAGAAAATGATTTAGCTTTCTCAACGATCTTCTGTTTCGGTCGCCATTCCGACTTAACTCCAAGCCTTTTCTTTCTCAAATCTGAAACATTTGAAACTTTAGAGTTAGAATGGTGAGAATCAAAAGAATGTTTCTTCTTTGGCTTTCCAGTGGTGATCGGTTTCTGTGAATGCTGAGATTTCCTTTTCTTACCTTTTGAATTCTTAGATTTCACAAAAACTGATTTATCAACTTTCGTTGATGTTTCACCTTTTTCATACATATTGGGTAATCCAAAAGAATTAACAACATAAGATGAATGATCAGGAAGTTTAGCATTAAAGTCAAAATCACCAACACAGTCAACTAAACAACCATCAGAGTTTATAAAATCAAACTCATTATCAAGTAAACCAGACCTGTCATCAGATTTTAAAGCCTTGGATAATTTAGAAAACTCAGTATATTTGAACACAGTAGAAAATACAGTTTGTTCTAAGTCTATCAAAATCCTTTCTTCTGTGAGAGTATTCTCGAGTTCAGAAATTTTACTTTCCAAAACGAGAGGAGCAACATAAAGCTTACCTTCAATGGGCTTAGCCTCTATTTCTTTTACAGAATAACTATAAAAATAGTCATTTGAAAGAGATTTTGATTTATCAGAACTATAACTATTATTCAATCTCTCATAACGAAACGAAAGTTGAACTTTAGTTGTGTTCTTTCTTTTAGCATATTCCTTGGCTTTATCCTCTTCAAACAGACTAGTCCAGAAAACTTTGAGTTCAGGGTATTGAGGTGCCAGTTTCATAAATCCAAAATCATAAAGAGCAGGCGCTTCAGATATACCCTTTTGGAGGTGGTGTGGGTTCTTGTAACCAAGTCCCCGACACTCAGGATTCTCTTTTGGTTTGTTTAGATGAATGGTTTGTTCAGTTTGACCCAAAGTATATAATTTTCCTTCCAAAGCATTCACTTTTTCAATTAAGGATTTCTTTTCTTTTGAAAGCGAATAATACATTTTAGAAATCTCTTCAGATTCAAACTCACACATTCTATATTTTGAAGTTGTTTCAGCTAACTCTTTATGATATATAGTCTTCTTTTTTGCGCTGGTGTCAATGTTTTTATGCAACTCTTCAATCAATACATTTTTCTCAGCAATATCATTGCTAAGTTTCTGTATAGATTGATTTTTATCATTAATAACACCTCTTTCACGCTTAAGTTTAGACTCTAATTCTTGGAGTTTAGTAATCATAGCATGCATTTGATTCAAAAAGTCTAATTAGTTATATCACATACCTCTTCGTTATCCTCTTCATCAGAATCAGCTACGGTTTCTGTCTTCATCTGACCCATCAAGCACAAGTGTGCTGTCTCTTCCTTCTCTTCTTCCTCATCTTCAGAATGATCAAGCCAAAATTCATCCTCTGCCATCAATGCTTTTCCAGCCTCCTGTTGTTTGAATAGAAGCATCTTGTTCTTGTAGTAATCGGAGTTTCGGACTTTGGGTTTTCTGCAATCCTTAGCAAAAATGTCCGAGTTTGCCACAGTTGTAGCACTTTGGAGGTTCTGGCTGCTTTGTCTCTTCAGCCCTAAACTTTCTTTCCTCTGGCTTCTTCTCTTCCAATTTCTTTCCTTCAATTCTCTCCTTGTGATCGTAGTTACTTGAACAAGATGAATACCTCTGACTGTTAGAGCTAGGCTTTTTGTAGAACTTCTTTTGAAAAGCCTTGGTTAACATGAGCATAGCTTGCTTCAGGTTATCACAGTCGTCAGAGTCAGAGCTAATCTCTCTTTCATCCTTTTCTGATTCAGAAACTATCATCTTCTTCTTTTTCTTCTTCACAACGAGTGCAACCGGATCAGCAGCTGTCTTCTCAGCCTTTTTCTTTTCAGCCTTGATCTCACCTACCTCCTCCTCATTCTGCCTTAAGGTTTCATATACTTCATGGAGTGGAATTTTGTTCAGGTCTTTCATCTGCTTCATTTTTCTAGTGAACCTCTTCCATTCTGGTTGAAGAATACTGAGGAACTTCATATTAAGCTCAATTTGTGACTTCTTTACTTTGTTTTTGCTAAGTTCATTATGTGAAGTCACGAATCTGTCATAAGTCGCTTCCATAGATTCTCCAGCTTTGGCTTTAAATTCCTCATAATTATTGAGACAGTTGGATATTTTAAGTTGGTTGCCGACCTTTGATCCGAGCATCATCTTCTCCAATTGATCCCACATCTGCTTTCCAGTAGCGTTGTAGCTATCAATTTTGACATAAATCTCATTCGGTATGCCTTGGAGAATGAATGATTTTGCCAGTCTGTCACCCTTATGTCTCTTTTTCTGCTCATCTGAGTATTCCTCAATCGGTACAGGATACTCTCTCTGTTCTTCTTCACCATTTTCTCCAACTACAGTGAGTGTCTTGGTCGGAGGTGTCATAATTCCATCCTTTAAGGATATTCTGATGTAATCTCCTAAGTCATGTCGATCGATGAAATCCAAGAATCGGTCTTTCAATTGCTCGTACTCTCCCTTGAAGAGTACTAGTGGCTTCACATCAGGTCCAATAGCGAGAGCATCCCTTGATGTCATCCTGATAATGAAAATATGCAATAAGAAACTTGAAAAATGATCGTTAGTCCAGATAAAATCAAATAAATACAGATTAATACTGAAAACAAGTAATGAAAATGAAAATCTAGCGCAAAGCACAGAAATGCGCTAAGGACAGAAGTGCAAATGACAGTTTGCGCTAAGTAAGGCTGGTGCATAAAACAATTTGCGCTAAAAGAATCTGGCGCAAAAGACGATTTGCGCTGAGGAGTTGGCGCGAAATACTGAAATTCGCTAAGTCTGGAAGCAGAGAAGCTGGCGCAAGCTGGTTTTGCGTGAGAAGTAAGTGGCGCGAAGGAAGACTTTGCGCGAAGAGAAGGTGGCGCAAAGAGGGTTTTGCGCGAGGAACTGATGGCGAAAACCGGTGTCGCGACCGGGGTCTTGAGGTCGACCGGTGTGCGAGGGCGACCGGTGTGTTGCGCGACCGGTGTCTCCCCCGACCGATGTGGACCGATGTGGACCGGTGTGGAGCTTTGACCGGTGTCGACCGGTGTCCAGGTGTGGCGCAAAAAGAACTTTGATCGCGCAAAAGAAACTTTGCGCTATGCACTTGGAACCCTTGAATCTTGCGCAAACGCACTATGAACTGCCGCAAAATGGATGATCTGGCGTGTTCTTCAACTACGCTTCAAAATACGACTGAATCATTCAAAATCTATCTAGACAACTAATTACAATCCCAAATTTTGACAATTTGATCGCCTAATCATCTAGAACAGATTACAACCAAATAATTTCACAAACAAACACTCTAAGTGTGAATCGATTAATGAACCAGTGCTCTTGAACTCGTGAAGACCAAAAACTCAAAAATCATCAAAATAAGGATCGATTACAGTGCAATACTCGATTAAATCAATACAAAACCAATCTAATACACAAAACGACCTCAAACCAAATGATTCCAATCCGAAAAACACACAAACACTCAAAATCAGTATTGGACTTCGAAGAATAGTGTTCGGCCAGTGTTCTATTTGATTTCAATCTGGATATAGCTCTGATACCAATTGATTGTCCCTGTAAAATCAGTTTCTTATCACATAAACATATAATCACAAACAAGAGATTAGCAAACCTGATATTGATTTCTCAAACAAAGATTACAAATCTCTCTTGAATGGATTTTCTCTCTCTAAGCTCTCTCTCTCTAGAATAAAAGTGGCGGCTGATAATTCTATACTTGCCCACCTGACCTTCTCACAACCCTAGAGCCTAGAAAGCTATATACCAAATTAGGAAAAGGACAAAAATACCCAAAATACAAGGAAAATTAACTTTGACTATTTATTACAAATGACCTAGACTAATATTGAGAGTTTGACTTTTTCAGCTTTGACCTCAGATTTCAATCTTCAGATTTGATGATCTTGAATCCAATAAATATGTGCTCTAACAGCTGCCAAAAGTAGCAACACCTATTGTGATCTTATGTTTTAATAGCACTAATGATCCTATTGTTTCTGTACCAACAGTCTAAATAATTGATCTCACCGCACCTGAAGAACCAAAAACTTCTCACTTTTCTAAAGAACTCTCCTCATCAGACTCTGGACCAGACATATCTCCAAAAAGACTTGTCCAAATACTTCCAGATCTATTCCCTGAACAAGAACCTGAACCCCAATCCAATGTCTACTCAACCAGAAAGTCATTGACGACCTTATGTTCCTACATCTTCATCTAGAACCAGAGAACCAATGCTTATGGAAGATCTCCACAAGTACTTGTATTCTGATCAAGATAAAGAGGTATACTTAAACCCTCCTAAATTTCATCCAAAGGTTATGGAAGCAATTACACAAAGGTTAATTAGGGAAAAGACTCAACATATAAGGGATGTCTACTCTGATGAAAAGAGCAAGACAGTTCTAGACATCAAGATGAGTACATTTGCACACAAGGCAATCCACTACATTGAGTACATGGTTGAAAGGGCTCATGGCAGAATCTGTGTGTTCAATGACAATGATCTATTCAATCTCAATCCTTGGGATTTGATAGATCTGTATGCCTACACAAATCAGTGGTTTGACAAAGGAATAAAATTCACTCTTGCTAATAGTAAGATCAAGGAAACCATGGGACAATTGGTCAAGTTCAGAGCTAAGACTGATTTTAAAATAGCCTTAGAGGTCGGAGTAGAGCAACTCCCTGTGGCTGCATCAAAATGAGCATTTTGAGAATATAAGTGATGTTCGATCAACCTCTCTCCTAAAAGAATCAGAATTGGGATTCATCTATAAAAATGAAACTAGGGAGAAAGAAAATTTTCAGAGTCATGGAATCATTTAAACACTCAATTGAAACTCTAAAGTGGTTAATCGATGAGGTGCATAAGAGGATTGGAAGACCAAGAGATCCAACACAACATGCGAATGAACTAATCAATATTGCCAACTCTATTGTGGCCTACAGAGATCTAATTATGGGTTTCTAAAGGATCTATAATAATGATCCAAATTCTGTGTAGTATTTCTGACTTTTCTTTGTATTGTGATTTCTTTTCAATAGAAGTACTTTAACAGTGGATGGCTTTACTCCTCTTGCTTTCTAGACTAAATTGTAATTTGAATCTTGTCTTTTCAATACTTAAGGGGAGATTTTTAGTCCCAAACTCTATATTGTAAAAGTATTGAAAATATTCCAAGTCCAAAGGACCTGAGATGCCTCTGAAAATAAAGCAACATTGATCCAGAGATTGCACCAAAATCAAGCCAATACAGAGCATGCTTAACCAGAAGATGACCCAGCAAACCAGAGCCCCTAGGCCACCTTTGTACCAACATCTAGATTCAACCCATTGCTCAAATTCTCAAATGTGATCTTCCTCTCATAGCCTGACAACTCACCCTTGAAGCGGTTATTACTCTTTACACGTGGAGCTCATCCATTGGACTGTGCTTTGACTTTCTCAAGATTCAGGCTATATAGGAGATCTGTTTGTCACGATTATGTACCTTTTACACCTCTCCACTGCTTTCCTGATTTACCTTTTTGAGAGAACATATTCGTGTAACAACCTTGAGAGCATCTTGAGAGATTTATACACGCACTACTGTGTGGTGTTCATCATGTTTATCTTGTAAAATCTTCTCAAGAATCAATACATATGACAATGGAGCTTCCTGAATCTGGTTATGTTTTTCTACTCATTATCTACTGTTTTGCCTATTGATTATATTATACTTGCTTCCACTCATATCCTTTATGTATTAATCAATCAAATTGAGAATCTGGAAACCAACAAAAATATTGATATAGATATAAAATTAAGAGGAATAAAATACTTATATATTTATATATTAAAATATTAATTATATTTATGATATTTAATTTAGATTTAAAATGAGGTGTATATCGATAAATACACACATTACGATAATAAAATAATTGGTAAAAAACTGGGAATAAAATATTGATATACATAACAAATTAAAAAAAATACTTATTTTTTTATATAATTTGTTTAATTATAATATATTATTAAAATATTAGTTATATTTTAAATTAAAATAATGTGTTTATCCTAAATTTTATTATGTTTATCTAGTAGTTATATCAATTAAAATATGAAGATTTAAGTAATGTACATCGATTAACGATACTTAATGCATAAAAACTTGTTTTAATACTTTTCCTTAAATTCTTTATAATATAGAATAGAGTGTTTGATTAAAACATTAACTAGATTTATGGTATTTAAGATTTAAAATGATGTGTACATCGATAAACACACATTGTGAAAAGAATGTAAATCCTGTAAAAATTGGGAATAAAATATCGATATACATAACTGTAAGTTATTATATGCCCACGACACGTGTCACACAAAGATACTGCTGAGGAGTTTGTAAACCTATAGGGTCGCACACAAAGAATGCGTTTGTTTCCATTTGTAGAAACCCGGATTTTATGAAAATATGTGTTAAACTGTAATTATAATATTTACAAGGTGAAAACGTAATTATGTTAATTACGGAGAATTATCTGTAATTATATAATTATATTTTAAAGTTTAAAAGGATAATTATATATATTTATATATAATTATATTTTAAAGTTTAAAAGGATAACTATAATGATTTATATAATTATATTTTAAAGTTTAAAAAGATAATTATATATATATATATATATATTTGAATTTGAATTTGAATTTGAATATTACAGATAATTACCAAACCTTATTTAATCCTTAATTGAATTATAGTCTAACTATAATTCTTCTGGTATAAATAAGGGGTTAGGCTAAATCATTTAATAGACGATTGAAATTAGATTTAGCCTTTCAGAGAAATACAGAAAAAGAAACATTTTCTTTTCTGTAAAACACATATAGTTCTAGGGTTCTTGGGCTAGCACCTGGTGGAGACGGGAAACGTGTTCGTGTGTGGACTACCAGTAGAGGAAACATGCTTTGGTTTCTTAGTGCTCCATTCTTGTCTCGCTTGATCTATAAAAGGTACACATTCTAAACACCCTGTGGTGTGGTTTTAGTTTTAATTAAATGTATCATTGGATCCGATTGGGTTTTAAGTTTTATTTATAAAAAAAAATCTATAATTATTGTAACCAAAATTACTTTTAGTTTCCGCTGCGTATAACGGTTACAATTTCGGAATAAAACCCAACAAGAACAAATTAAAAAAAATAAAATACTTATTGTTTATATAATTTTTTATTTAAATATTAATTACATTCAAAATGTTTTAAGTTTAAATTGAGATGTTAATTTTGTATTTGATTATGTTTATCAGTTATTTATATGAATTCAAGTATGAAGTTTTAAGAAGTTGTATTCATGCATCATTAACATGTATTCTTGAATTTAAAGGAACGTACAATGATTAACAATATTTAATGCATAAAAAGTGATTTCTAATGCTTTACCCCAAATGTTTTATAATATAGTATAGATAGCGGGGGATTGTTCAACCTAACTATTTGGATTTAATGATGACACAATATATCATCCGATCGAACACTTGGAATGTTTTAGGCTTTTAGTTGCCTATTAACTGTTGTACTTAAAGGATTCAAAAACATGTCAGTAAAAGAAACTACAAAACTATGTCTATTTTACTCCAGTTAGTTTTCGCTTTGCACACAAAATGATGGGTTAGAACGAAAAACGTTTACATCATATCATATTGTTGATATGAAAAGTACATAGGTACATGAATCAACAAATCAGATGAAGGCACACGTTAAAGCTATCATGCTGCATTTAACGCATTGACTACTATAAAAGCCAGTTTTTGGTTTCATGCAAACTTATCCATTTGAAGAATTTCTAAAGTGCAAATTCTAGGCAAATTGGACCCTTAACACTCTGAAGATCTTTCTTTGTTCTTCAGTTTGTTTACTGTCAGAGTATTCTTTGTGATTATTTTTTTAGTGTTTATCTGTGAACAAATTGGTCATCGAAGTAGATTATATAGGATATGTTTTCCTTTCCTTCTCTCCACAACAAGTAATTATTTGTTTATAAATCATAAAAATCAACATATGTATAAAGTATTAACTTCAATTTATGTTGTTGTACCATATTTTTTTCAGAATATATGTTGTATTAAGTACTACATAGTTATATATATATATATATATATATATATATATATATATGATCAAGGGTAAATCAACTTCAATGTATATGAATATTGTTATATCATCATTTTGAGAGTCACGACGAACAAATTAAAATCAAATAGATAGGACATAACATAAATGTTATAAAAATCAATCGTATCGGACCTCTAAAGTTGTATTCGAGCTCGTGTTCAACACACATTGTTTTTCATGACTAGGAGACTTAGATAACTATATTGACCCATTTATTATCATGTTTAGTAATTTTTCTTGTAATACAATGCTACTAAGAGACTTAACTATATCATGGCAGAGTGAAACAACATTTAAACTAACAATTCTTGCTTGAATTTGAGTAAAACAATTTGTTTCATCAAATTGATGGCCTCAAGGCTTTATTTTGAATCCCATATGTACTAAACACTTCAAAACAAACTTTCAATTAACTACGAAATTAGGCTAAGTTCTTACCTTTAAATTGTTAAATTCTTTTTGATGCTACAACCATCTTCACTGCTTGCAAGAACACGCCAATCTCCTGTATTTTCTTCTTATATATCCTAGGAAGGAGAGAGGGACAACACCACTAATTCTATTAGATCTCTCCCATAACTGATAGTAGAAAGCTTCTTTTACCCCCATTATCGCTCAAAGTAGTCCGAGGAACACACGTTTTATTTGAATGTGTTCGAATCATTTCCTAAACAACCTTTGAGGTTTAATTTATGCATAATTAGTCCATGAACTTCCCACCATCAACACTTAACAGAGTGACGCAAGGCTCTAAGCTCGTACCTTATAAGTAAGCTCTTTATGCTCTCTTTACTCTCTCCTTTTCATAGTGTATATCTTTCTTCTCTTAAGAGATTTTGAGAAGAGTGAGTGTCTTATCTCATTTTAGTCTAACTTTTTGGTTTTACATATATCTATTTGCATATATAAATAATATCAATGTTCTAAAGGCATGTCATGATGATGACTGTGGCACGCGGTGGCTCAATGCTCTTTTAAGACGTCATATTAACCCCATGGCTCTTTAAGGCTGGATACACGTTTTTTGTATGGTGTTATCTTATCTTTTTTATACTTTAGTTTTTTTTTCATTTTTTTATGTTTTATATGTTAACGTTTACTAGTTTATCATATTTATTTGCATTGGGAGATATTGTAGCTGCTTGATAGATGTTAGGATACGAGTCTTATTGTTTGTTGGTAGTTCTAGGCATCAATCTATTCGACACAAGTAGAATAACTAAGTTGACAAATAAACGTAATGCATGATACAAGGTCATGTCTTGAGTGATCAATAAATGTATCTTAGACATGTTAGGATGCGCATACGTTGCATTAGGGTGGAGGATTGATGATACCAATTAAGGTATTAGGGTAAACTAGGGTCAAGGACTGGTGGACTAGGGTGGAGGACCAATCAAGAAAACTAAAGGATTTGTAAAGAGAGAATTGTAAAGAGAGAGAGAGAGAGAGTTATGAAAGAAGATTTTATTTCTTCCGAGGGATGCCTTACAATTGAGGGGGAAGCCTTCCTTTTATAGGCAAGGAAACGGTTCCCATACATAAGCATGACATAAGCATTACATAAGAAACTTAATAGTTCTACAAAATAAGGTAAGTGCTTACATCACCAAAAAAGTGATTTCATGCTTCCATCATTTTTACATCGTTACTTGAAAATTAAGAAAAATACATGAACTCATTATTTTTATTTCACACTAATGCTTTACTTCCAATGTGAATCTGGGTGTGACGGGTCATCTTCATACGAGCCGTAAGGTTCTTCATTGAGGTAATAATAGTCATCATCTTCGTCATTTAGGTCAATGTCTTCTTCAGAGGTATCAATGATTCTGGCAAGGTGGGTACTGAGCCATTGATTGAGTGTTCCCTTCCACAGTGACGCATCAGGGTGTCCTTTTGGCCATATTTCTGTATTTCCCATTACCTGTGTTGGGATGTTATAAGGAACCACACTGTTTGCACATGCTAGATCATTACGTATTTCTAGCAATCTTTGGGTATGATGAACCTCAAAGGTTCTGCTGGACGGATTGATATCGTGCCAAGTATGAATGAAGGTCGTAGGAAATGGTATATCATCGACTGTTTGTTACCATTTGCGCTATTGTGATGGATGTCACAACCACATGGCACTATAGCCAAGACTACCACATTTTCAGTACCATTTGTGTTAGGAGCCATGGCGAAGCCATGGCGTTTTCAAGGCGTGACTTATGGCGTCAAATTTCTAATTAATATATAATAGTATATATAAAAACATATGTTTCGTTATTGTTACTCAATGAGTCAATAGTAATAAACAAGTTAAATTGGGTTATATATTAAAATTTTGCAAATAAAACATTAAAAACGTAAAGAAATATCAAATATCTCATTACGATAACTGCGCATTAGGCCATGGCGTGCCATGGGCTTAACGTGGCGTGACACACAAGCCTTGGTGCCATGGCGCGCCATGGCGACTGTGCGGCGAGTTTTTTAAAACATTGGTCACAACCACATGACATTATATCCAGGACTACCACACTTTCAGTACCATTTGTGCTATTGTGACAGATGTCACAACCACATGGCACTATACCCATACTCCATATTTGGTTCTTCATTTACCGATTCACCCAGTTCAATATTTTTCCTCCATTAGGATAAAAATCAGGATGTTACAATCCTCTCAACCTTATAAAAGATTTCGTCCTCGAAATCTAGTTCATACAAAAAACATTTCAATACTACACAACACTTATTGGATTCCCTCGGTTCCCAGAAATAGCTTGGTCCTTTCTTGCAACAGTTAAACATTGACAAGAGAAGTCTACCGAACATTGATGGAGTAATTTCTAGCCATATGATTTCGGTTGCCTCCCAACCTTAGGTGACACGTATTACCTCCAGGGCAGCTTGTGATCTCAACTTCTCATTGACTAATTCATCTCAGTTCAATATGATTTTGAATCCGAAAACCAATGATCGACATCAAACACCAAATAATTCTCAAAATTCCTTAATAATCCACTGTTGATATTGGTAGAGCCTTCCTTCCGAGGTCGTGCCAATATGCTTTCCAGGGAGTCGGTTTATTCAAATTAGACTATTGCGCAACTCTAAACTATACTAAAACATCAATCATTCAGTCGATATAAATCTTTACCATATCAAGAAAATCTTAATAATCGATACTTATTTACTAACATCTAATATCCTTAAAGTTATCACTTAAATTGCAAACACACATGTTTCATCGGAAGTGCACTGAAACACCCCAACGGTTATTGTCCTCAAAATCGAATGTCGACACCTATCCTCAAAACGACTATACTGCAAACGTGGGCGTACCGTCAAATATTTCATTCCGGATTTGCTTTGTCGAATTAAAGTTGACACCTAACATGACACTAAAATTCCAATCTTACATCTCTAACAAAGGAACCATAATATTTTCTTTATTCACGAAGGCTTATTAAGATGGTATACCACCGACATATAATATGATGTCGAACGAACAAACAACCCATCAAATCAAATCCAACCACGCGCAAGTAATCACACAAGGCCTCAACCCGAAAACTTACCGAAAGGGAAAGATTACTACTTGCATAACTGGGATAATAACATAAATCTACTACCTTAATTATTCATACCTGAACAGGCTTCATGAGGTCGAATTCCCACAATTCAAATCTGCCCACAATTCGGATCATTCACCCTTTCAATTCCCAAGGGCGTCTCTAGTCCCTTATCATAACTTCTTTCTCAAGAGCGTTTTTATCTATAGCTCTAATGAGTTCAAGGTTTTTCAACTAATATTTCGATTTGTAATTTTATAAGACTTTCAGACGCAAAACCTTTATAACAATTAATCATACGTGTAAAAATCCACTACCATATACTCGGTAGTTGTGCAAACTAGGCATAAACGCCACCCATATAAAGCCATTTCGAAAACCATTTGGTTATTACTCAAGCTAATAATGACAACGACAAATGCTCAACAAACTTTCAAATTGAACCACTATGGTCCTAACATGCATCAATTTATGCCCTGTACGTAAAATAATTTTTTACAGTAAAATAGTACGCAACAAAATGATTGTACAAACCCCAAAAGAGGAATTTCGCGAAATTAAGCTTCAAATTTCTCTCTTTTAACCATAAAATGACATGGAATAAGAATTCTCAACAAGACCCGCATACATTAGTTTGTTTCCCAAAACTTGGTAAAATGATAGGTGCATGCGCTTTGGGCGAAACGTAAAATAATTTAGATCGGCTTCAAACCTTAAACCGGACCACCAATATGTTCTATGTTTTAAAATAATGATTACAATGCCATGCATACCAATAGACCAATAAAATGCATTATGCGGAAAAATAATAGTAAAATCCAACAACAGAAAATGTACAAAGCAAAAGTTCAGCACAAACCATCATAGGTCCTTCTTATGTTTACTCACAACAAAGTATAAATCATTTAAAATACTAAATAGTGTACAGTGAATTATACTCGTATAAAACTCAAAAAGTGCAATTTATGCGACATCAAGACTCTCAAAACGTCTCTTGCGGTTGCGATAAGACGAGTGCAAAACCCACATGAGACATGACACTCAGTAAAACTCATAAGCTTACACACACCATATTTAAAGCCTACTCGTTTCAAAGTTCACTTGTGCATTGCAAAATTTCATAAAAGAACATTTCATAAAAACTCAACAAACTCGCACGAAATAAAATTCCTAATAAAACACAAACACCAAAATAATGGAAGGTAACTCTTTGTCCAAAACCTTAACACATGTGGAGGAGATCCAATGTTAAAGTCATAAGTAGCAGTTACTTGTCCAAGACCCTAAACAACATCACAATACACACATAACAATATCCGAAAATAGTGTTGGACAACAACGAGGATAAAGAAAGTCTCAACAAAGTTTGCGACCACATGCAATAAAATAATTTTAAGCATGTTTAAAAATCATGGTTTAAAATCTTGTGTGTGCAAAACATTTTTCCAAGATTTCGTAATATAATCCACATGATGATTTGGAAACATGAGAAATAATTGATGCAATTTTATTTTAGAAATAAATTTCATGCATGGATTTGATCGGCACTCAACGTCTCAAAGCCGCGCTCCTCAACTTCCCAGTCACACTATCGTCATCCGGATGCTCAAACATCTTAAGGCAATAATCGAAAATTTCATCGATTCACCTCACAAATTCTCCTCGAATAATGTCGATTCCATAAGCCTATGGTTCTAATCCAACCAATAATTCTAACCCAAAACAGACCACTTAATGAAATCATCATGCTTACTGTCACTCCAAGTGACGAATGTTAAAACAATCAACCTCTTCTAACGGCTACCCACTTATAAACTTCTTCACTACCCCAACGGTCGTCACATCAAAGTAGTCCAAGTATACACATGTAACTTGTAGGTTCACCATAACACTGGCCAGGTGCAATAATGAACGTACTGTACATGATCATCCTTGCCACTCTCGACGTGATTCCCATTCCTAGTGACTCCATCAACCTCAAAACATCCTATCTTAAAGTGCCTATTGGTGCAATTTTCTCTCTCATTCACTTGAAAGAACTCTAGTTTGAGTTTAGGTATCCAAAAATCCACACCTAAATCTCTCAAACTTAAGCCTTGATACCAACTTGTAACACCCTCACATTTGGAAAGAGCAACTAATTAAAAATTTCGATATTACATCAAGTAAAAGATAAATCTTCTTCCTATAAAACAATATTTAATATACTTCTAAAATAAAATTCTATATTTAGCCTCATCAATTATAAAATCCAATCTTATAAAAGGACTAAACCAGAGTCGGGTGTTACTTAACCCAAATACAAGTTGCTAATCCCAAAATAATTCACTTCTCGAGCACACAACTAGCACTCATCTCTTCACAGTGTCACTAGAATTATTCCCAAACGAAGTCTGTTGCACATGCCGACAAATAAAAATGTTAGGCTAACGCATAGTGAGTTCAAGAGTTTTCATCATAAATAAATATATCGTAAAAAGGAAAGATTGCAACTTAAATCATAATCTTTCAAAACAATTTATTTTAAATATGAAAACGACCCATTTCCAATAATATGCATGATTTAAAGATGGACGCCCCAATGCAAAACATACTTTGATAAAGTGATGCAACCCAATACTCACTCAAAACGTGAAAAGAAATCAAACTCCCAATTTATGAAAAAACGGATAAATCTTTATATCCCGAAAAATCCAAAACATGGGTGGGGCATAATACTCAACCCATAAATCATGGATAATAATCCATATATACAAAACGGCACCGAAAACATGGATACTAAAACAAAATACCTAAAACAACACCTTTTGGTGACGGGGGAGACCTGAATTCCATCGAATGTGGTGGGCACACAAAGTTAAGCCACTTATCAATGTTTTCGAGCTTCACATAGAGTCATGGATCCCCGTATACGGCTCCCTACCAAGCTACCACCGCAAGATACCCAAATGACCCTAGTGTCTACTCGACCTCTAGATGAGTGTCACCACAAAATCCATAAGTCCCCGTATCCGGCTCACCATGGGCACCACCGCAAGACTTAACTCCATATACGGCTCTGCAGAGCACCATCACAAGCTTACATAAAAACATGACTTGGGGACCACTCACTAGAATTCAAACGCGGACACTAAAATTCCACGATGAATAAATAGACTGGATTACACAGGCATCGAGTTCAACCACCCAAGATCTATACCTCGAGCCCTTTGCTAACAATAAATATTTCCAGTCCCAAAACAGGGATAAAGTTCCCAATTAAACCAACTAACCAACTCATATGCCTATGGATCCAATGCATTACAGTCTAAAATGTTACATGACTCCAACGAATGAACTAATGCATTCAAAACATGTAACTCTCAAATAAGATGCAGCTAAGTACGCCATACGTCAAAGGCTCCTTATCGAGCTACTAAAACTGAATAAATACCCCAAAGACTCATCTGAGTATAAATCAAGTCCCAAATGGCATAATAAACATTTGGCTAAAATATGTGAGCCAATGTAGTTACATAAACCAAATTACATCTTCTCCCAAAATATTTGTCTCTCAAATCACAATTGGCCTTCGGCCCAAAACCAAAAAGGTTTACAATTTCTAAAATGTTCACAAGGTTGGGAATGACTAAAATCAAATGACTCACACGTTCGTATTTTATAAGCGTCCCCTTACATAAACGATGCATATGTCCAACAAACAATAAAAATGCATTTTGACCAAATAATCTCCATCTATGCAATAAATCATCAAACCCCTTTCATTTATGACTTATTTATCAAAAATCCCAAATGTGGGTATTTTACAAGGTTTATTAAGTTAAACACTTCAAATAATCAAAACCCACCAAATAGCTAAACAATCGATGATTTCATGTAAAATACATAAATACTTTGAAATGGACATTTTTGGCATGTACAACGTTTTCACAAATCAACTTGAACTCACCTTGCAAGATTTAGGCTAAATCTAGATTAATTTTTTTCCCAACTTGAGCTCATTTGAAGAAGTTTGAATCCTCAAGCCACATCTTCCAAAAACCTAGATCTACAAGTTTCCAACCATAAATATTCATATTCAACCGTCTAGAATCGTTCCCCAAACATCTTATATCAAAATCTCCATTTTGGCCAAAAACCCTAATTTGACCTAACTTCCCCAAAATCATCCAAACCAAAATTTGAGAAATATAAACACTAGATAGTCATTAATGGAGAATTTATAACTCATAATAAGGTTTAGAAACTAGGAGGATGAACTCACCACTTAGGTTTTGGGGAAAACCTAGAAAACCCCAAATACTTAAAGATGGAGGTGATGATGATGAGCTCTTGACCTTTGCTTCCAATCCACCACCAAATACTCTTGAATATTCCCAAAAATAACAATCTAACCTTGAAAATCTCTCAAAGACGAAACCATAGCATTTTGAATCACCCAAAACGGAGTAGAAATGAGCAAATTATGACCAAATGAAGAAAATCCCGATTTTATGCACAGCAGGTCTAGCGCGACCCTGACATGCGACAGTGCCATATGTCACTGTTGCGGGCACTGTCGCCCGAGATGTACCGAGGGCCCATTGCCTCTTTCTACCCTGCCATGCTACAGTGCCCTATGGCACTGTCGCTGGGCACTGTAGCCAGACTCGTATTGAGAGTTTTTTTACCGCTATACAACCGTTTTCTCGTCGGCTTTCCCGATATTTTTTCCGGACGTTCCTCGACCATTCTCCCGGCCATTCCTCGACCTTCTCTCAGAACACTTGATGCTATTATGCCAGTTATCGTGCCATTGCCATAATTTCATGGCACATTTGTTGGGACGACCGAACACTCGGTAACGTTGGTGCTATTGTGAAGTATGTCACAATTGCATGGCGTTATAGTCGGTACTACCACACTTTCAGTACCATTTGCGCTATTTTGACAGATGTCACAACCACATGGCACTATAACTAGGACTACCACACTTTCAGTACCATTTGTGTTATTGTGACAGATGTCATAACCACATGACACTATAGCCGGGACTACCACACTTTCAGTACCATTTGTGCTATTGTGACAGATGTCACAACAAAATGGCACTATAGCCATACTCCATATTTGGTTCTTCATTTACTGATTCACCCAGTTCAATACTTTTCCTCTATTAGGATAAACATCAGGATATTATAGTCGGCTAGTCGCTTTATAGCTCTGACAACTAGTGTTTGTTGTTCACCCCAAAGTGGTGGTTATTTTTTAAACATGGGGAATATGTGTACAATATGATTTGACATTTTTGGCAGGAAATCAACCATGTAATTGACTAAACCAAGGAGTTTTCGTACTTCCTTTTGTGATGAAAGCACATCTGGAAACCTGTGTAACTCTTGGGAAATATGAGGTTGTGGTTGATGTTTCCCATCAGAAATATTCATTCCAAGAAAGTTGATGGAGGTGACTCCTATCTCCATCTTCTTTTCAGTTAACATTAGGCCATGTTGTTGGACTATGGAATAAAACTTCGGGAGTAAGTTAATATAGGAATCCTCATCTGGAGAAAATATGACAATATCATCAATGTATACCAGGGTGTTTTCGAGAATGGGTTCAAAAAATTTGACCATTGCTTTTTGGAAAGCCTAAGGAGCATTTTTTTATCCCAAATGGCATGCCATTCCACTGGTAATGATGATTAGGGATGCAAAAAGCAGTTTTTGGCCGATCTTCAGGATGTATGCCTAATTGCCAGAATCCAACTTTAAGATCGAATTTTTATAAGACCTTTGCATTTGCTAGAGACTGGAATAGTGATCTCTTCTGAGGTAGAGGAAAGTTATCATCGGCTAGAAATGATTAAGAGGCTAATAATTTATGACTAACCTCAGTTTGTCTTGAACTTGTTCGCTTCTCTTATTGACATAAAATACTTTGCATGCCCACGGTGATACCATGGGTTCAATAATGTCTTGGTCAACAATTTATGAACACTCTTGGACTGCAAGCTAGTAGTGATCAGGGTTCATTCCAGGATTGCTTGCCTTTGTTTGGTTGACGTCTTCATTTTGTTTGAATGGTAGGGTAACAAAAAACGAAGGGTTTAACCATAAAGGGTTTTTACTTTTTGTAAGAAATTATGTATAACTAGAAGAACATGACATTTGGATGATCTGTTGCTTAAGGGATTTTATGTTGAGTGTAGATGCCATATAGAGCTTTTGTACTAAACTCCAAGGGTTTAGAAACTCTTGTATTGGAGGCCTTGTTCTGTAAACCTTATGTTTGGCAAGGTATGGAGGATGTCGAATCCGATGAGAAGATCTTTTCCATGGGAACTCGATCCCAAGAACATGTGTCTTATTACACAATTTGGAAACAGCCGGACATGTATTGGGATTCTAATCTTGTCAATAACAAATGTATCACCACTAGCTGCTAGGAAGTGTTGATGATGTGGTTTCCAATAACTGCTAGGGAGAATATTTGGTTTTAGTATTGAGACCGAAGATCCTGTATCAAAGAATGCTATGATTGATATTGGTTTAGCATATGTTGATATGAGCAGATGGACTTTGGCTAGAGGCATAGGCTACATCCTTTGTAGGGGTAAAACTGGAGGGAGAGGGGAATGAAGAGGAAGGGAGAGGGGGATTGTCATAAACACTTTGATGTCTGAATGTTCGCCTGAATGGTCTGGTTTAGATTCTTCATCTAATGATGAATCATAGTAGGATATGGTGCATATGGTTTGGTCATCTGGCTCGTCATCAAGGGAGTCAGGGATTCTAAATCATAAATGTCAACTGGTTCGACCTGATTAAGATTCGGAATCAGTGCCTGAAATTTTCTTTTGTCTTTGAAATCCTTCACAAAGTGTCCCTTTTTGTTGCAGACATAGCATCTGTCAGAAGTGCGTCCTCTTTGTGACTTCTTCCTGATGAACTTCCATTTCTTCTGCGGGTAATCTTGTGGGTCTTCCTCTTGGAGGAGCTATAGAACTTCTCGAAATGAGACTTTTTCTTTGTACGAGAGCAGCCACAGGAAGATTTATCTTTGCATTTGATTTGGAGAACGCCAAGTGTGGTATTAGCAACAGTGATGTTTTTTGACTCCAATGATCTAAATACCTCGCTTGCAAGAGATTCTGGGAAATTTTTCAGGAAGACTTGCTTGAGATTTACATAATCAACGCCCTGGAGACAATAGAATCTTTTTGACAGGTGATTGTAGTGTTCCTCAAGGTCCTTTTTTTGGAATGAACAACATCTCATTTGTAAGAACTCTTCTCTTGCATGAGATATGTGTTCAACTGGGTTGCCAATGAATCCAACATAAATTGTATGCATGAACTCTTCGGGAGACTGGGATTGTTGGATCTGCATCTGTCGATACTCTCGAAGACTCATATACCAATTTCTAAGACGGTCTTATGCTCTGGTTAAGAATATTTTAATCACCATGTCCATTTCGTAGTACTGGAGTTAAGCTGAGCACCATGTCAGCATCTTTATACTTCTATCTCTTCATTTTGATTTGGGGGGGGGGGGGGGGGGATGTCATCAAAAGTGAATTTTTGGCTGCAATCTGACTTTGAGACCTTGGCTCTTCTTTGTGGTGTAGTTTCAGAGGCCTCTTCCTCTACTACATATTCGTCATCAAAATCTTTACGAACTGTAGAGGATTATGGGTCTTCTTTGACAAGTGCCAAAACACATAATATTGAGTTGAAGGATCGACAAATATACGACAAATTCAAAATTACAAAGTCTTTTTTATTATAAATTGGACAATCGAAGTCCATCTCAATTTAATAAATACATATAAATTGTGGTGTTTGTATGCACATGATTAAATGCCACGTTGTTTTAATCATGCACATCTTCCTACTGTAAATTTGTCTTTTACTGACAGAGATTACCGACGAACAAATTTCTTCAAAAACTACTGACGGATGAACGACAGTAAAGCGTCGTCTATGTAAACCCAAAAATAGTGACGGATTAGCGACAAATAAACTTTTGTCACTAATATGTGACTAAAGTACCAAAATTATAATTACTAACAGATCAATGACAACTTAATAATGGACAACTATTCCATTGGTAAAAGTTATACTTTATATATTTTTATGAAATTTATTTTAATGATTCTTTCTAAAATCCCTAGATATTCCCTCGTTTATTTATATATATATATATATATATATATATATATATATATTGACGGACTACTGATAATCTTTTATATTTAATTCATTTACTAAATATTTATTGACGGTTTAATTGCATAGAAAACCCGTTGTCAATGGGCTGTAACTATGAATTAGTGAGGGACTTTTCCATCGATGAAGCAATAAATGTCATGTATGCGTATGTAATTTTTTTAAAGATTTTATAATATTCAACTACAACACTTAAATGGTTATAATGCACCATAAATAAATACGTCAACAAATTAGAGGTAAGAATTTTGACCTTTTCTTTAAAAGCCACACCCCCTTTTAAAATAAAAGATCAAGAAATGATACAAAAACATATTTTTGCAAGATACACAAAACAAACTGAAAAAGAAACATCACAAAAAAAAACATCGGTCCGACCCCCAAGCAACCTAAGAAATTACCCTCTTGGATTGCAACACCAATTCGGCCAAGAGTAATTAAAGTTTTTTACACAATTAGCTAACCAATGATATGAATGAAGCTAGATATCGAAAGTCAAATCAGAATTTGGAGGTGGTCGATCAAAAAGCACCACCTTACTATAAAACTCCAAATTACGTATATGGTAGTCCACAAAACCACTTGCCAAAATCCATTTGAAGAAGAAAATAATGAGGGTTGACCTTCCATAAGAAAAATGCGTCCAAAACCGAGTCCACATCCGAAGCCACCACCACAACAGTTTTGCCTATGATCTTCATTCCCACATTGGGGACATAAGGAAGAGTGAAGGTCAAAACCAAAACGGTCTAACATCGAACAAACCAGAATCCTTCCTTTCCCTAGATGCCACACG
This sequence comes from Arctium minus, assembly GCA_954870635.1. Taxonomy (NCBI): domain Eukaryota; kingdom Viridiplantae; phylum Streptophyta; class Magnoliopsida; order Asterales; family Asteraceae; genus Arctium; species Arctium minus. Next base: position 66,679,032 of record OX941092.1, on the reverse strand, counting down.
AGTATGCATGTTTTTTTAGACAAGTTCTGTAGTCAAATTGACACATTAATTGTTACAAATTTAAAAGAAATTGGCATTATAACAAAAGTTTGGTTCTTAGGATGTTTTTTGAATTATATTTCAAAAATTAATAGAATAATTTACTTCTTGAGTTTTATAAGACTGGTTAACTTTGTTTTAAAATCTTATTGATTTAGAACGATTGGTTCATCAACTTTGTTTTAAAAATTGTTTTTTGAAAGAAAAAAAAAGTTTTTTCTAACAATTTATTATAATGTATTTATGTAAAATGTATATATAGTTGTTAGACCTACAAACTTAAAATTCTTAGTAAATACTATATTAGACCACCAATTACAGTAATTTGTTGTACGATTACTAAAGTGACATGTAGTATTTCTTAATTAGAAATCATGGTGGTCGTGAATAACTGAATATGATTTAATTAGTAATAAAAAGTTGGTTTTTGTAATTTGCTAATGTCACCTCAATATTTCTTGTTGATGTGACGGTAAATAGTATAAGAAATTGTATGGTGTAATTTTTTAATAAGAAATTGTTTTATGTTTTTTTATGAAAGACAATAGAAAAATATATTAAAAAATCGAACGAGTACACGGTAAAATAAACAGAGATTGCGAGGTGTAGTAAAACTACAAAAGAGAAAAAGGCAACAAGTAGATCAACCCAAGAGTGAGCAGCAAAAGGAAATGAAAAAAGAAAAACGACTGGGGAAGCCTTCGACTAGAATACCCTTTAAGTGAGAGAGGGAAAGAGAGAGAGGATGGGTTCTTTATCCACAATTCCCACGAAATGGAGCCTTTTTTGAGTCGTCTCGATACCTACCCGAACACGTGTAGTTGGATTTCGGTAAAAGGAATCAAGGTGTGAGATGATGATTTTCTAAAAAATAAAGTCATTCCACCCTAAATTATGTAGCAAACTGCCCAAATTGAAGCCTGGAATATCTACTTTAGCCAAGGTGAGGAAATGTCGTCCCCTTGATATGACAAGATTTCTGATACCGAATTCACCCAATCTGATCCGATGCCCCACCAGTGGTAGAACCGACTCCAGATTTGCTTGGTAGCTACACAAGTTTCAAGGTCGTGATCAATTGTCTCAGGAATGTCTTCACATATAGGACAAAGAACTGTGTCCAAATCAATGCCTCTATAGTCCAATGCGACTCGAACCGGAAGTCTTCCATATAGGGTGCTCCATACAAAGACATTAATCTTGATTGGAACGAGATTATTCCACCGGGTTGCTGGATTGGATGTGCCGCCTCCAAGACATTTGTTTTCAATTAAAGCTTTCAATTTCTTGACCTCAAGCCTCCCGTTTTCGTCTAAGTTCCACGAACTTTATCCTTGCGATGAATAAGAGATTGAAAATGTTTCAATAAAAAGAGAAGACCCAAAAATTCAGATGAGTCCCGACCCCTTGGTTTTCTCGACCAATCCCACAACACTCCCACTGATCTTGAACCCAAGACCTCTATCACTTACCTTAATCTCTCGATTTATTTCTAAGTGAAACAACCTTGGGAAGAGATCACACAACCGATAAGATCCTACCCAATTATCTAGCCAAAAGGAGATGGAAGATCCATCGCCTAACTTTTTAGTAAAGGAAGCAGTGACGCCTGAGATTGTCCAAGTCTTTACCCAATGAAAGGATTGAGCTCCAAGTTCCCCTCAACCCCTATGTACAGCCACACTTCCCCCATTTGGACCATAGAGGCTTCGAATTAATTTGGTCCATAGGTGATCTTGATTAACTTTAAACCACCACCACCACTTTCCAAGCAGGGCAAAATTCATTGCCTTGAGACTTCCTATGCCCAACCCCCTATAGAAAGAAGATAGAAAGAAGATAGTGTCGTAGACCATTTGGCCCAAGCCAATTTTCCTCCCATGGACCCCCCAAGAAATCTCTTCTCATACTCTCAAGTGATTTTAAAACACTCAACGACGCACGGAACATCATGAAGAAATACAATGGAAGGATACCAAGAACCAATTTAACGAGGGTTAATCTACCACCAAAGGACATCATTTTTTCCTTCCAACACGCCAATCATTTAAGGAATTTTTCTTTCACCGGATCCCAAATTTGAATACGCCTCATATTTGCACCAATTTGGGATTAGTCTCCTTGCCATTGCTACCGTCTTTGAAAGTCTAGTTATCCTCTCCTTGTTAGCAAGCAAAGTCTTGGCTTGCTCTCATTGGGAGGCTATTCAACCATACTGACAAACTTTTCCATGTCTTCTTCTTTGCCCTCATGCTACCCCGGAATGGCGTTATCGAAGCCGAGCCAGGCCTTCTATGGCCAAATCTCAATTTGTGGAAAGCCTGTGTCGGTATGGGGTACGGTCAGTTCACCGGGAGGATCGCCCTCCCAATTCGAATTTGTTTCCTGAGTCTCGACATTGAGCGCTTCCTCAAAATAAAACAACTGAGTTCCTTCGACATGGTTCTCTCAAGCGCCCTAGTATAAACAAAGATATTCGAAAGGGAAAGTTTCGGCATGACAACCTAACCAGACGTCCATCGTTTCAACTACATTTTACTGCACTCCGACTCCCATAATCTTTCTCTTGTTAAGATTTACCTTCAACTCCGAAGCCCATTTAAAACACTTTAAAATCCGAGAAGGTTGCGAGCATCATTTTTCGACCATTCGCCAAAGAAAATCGAATCATCCGCATATTAAAAATGAGAGACCTCCACTTCGTCCATACCAACCTTTACGCCTTTAAAGATTCCTTTTTTTATTGCTTCCTTCCTTGACGAATTTAGACCCTCCGCTGCAATTATAAAAAGAAATGGAGATAACGTTCATCTTGTCTAACTCCTTTCGATATTTAGAATTCCTCGGTAGGAGACCCATTGACAAGAATTGAAATTAAAGCGGATCTTAGGCACTTTTCAATCAACTTAAACCATTTCTCTCTAAAGCCCATGAGTCTCATAGTGGTAACAAGGAAACCCCAGTTAAGGCCATCAAAGGCTTTTTCAAAATCAACTTTGAACACAAGACATATTTTCCTTCCCTTTTTTAAGAAATCGACCGATTCATTTGCGATCAACACCCCGTCTAGGATATATCGATCCTTGATGAATGCATTTTGGGATTCTCTAATGACCTTCCCAATTACTTTTTTACATCGCTCGGCTTGGATTTTGGCAACTATTTTATAATAACAACAATAAGGCTAATTGGTCTATAATCTCGCGGTTCCAAAGGGTTTGCCGATTTGTGGATTAGAGTAAAGAATAAGGAGTTGCATCCACTACTGATCAAACCCGTCACCCAAAAACCAATTGAATGCCTTCAAGAGATCATCTTTAATGACATCCCAAAAGGATTTGATGAAGATGAAATTAAACCCATCCGGTCCTGAGGCTTTGGAGCATCTGCACATATTGATAGCATTCCAAACTTCTGTTTCTGAGAATGCAATCTCAAGTGAAGCAACATCCTCCAGAGATAGCTTCTTAAATTCGTTGCTGGAAAAAGGTCAGTGGGGGATTTTTTTTAGCAAATATGTCCGAAAAGTAATCCAAGAAAGCTTGTTTCAAAGTTAATGGATCATCACACCATTTTCCATTCACCGACAAACCACAAGTGTTATTTTTATTATGTCGACTTCAAAGCGAAGAATGAAATAAACGTGTACTTTCATCTCCATCAATGTCCCATCGAACTCGAGATTTTTGTTTCACCATCTGCGATTTTTCGGCCTCTTTCTCGAGCCATTTCCTTCTCGCCTCCCTCCACTTTAAATTTCTTCCTCATTCAGATCCTCCAGTTCTGCTAAGGCCTCCCAAGAAGAAGCTTCCTTTTTGCTATCTTCTATTTCGCCATCCAGGTTACCCATTTTAATTCTTCTCTAGTTTCTTAACGAAAGACATAGAAGAGGGATGAATTAGCAATACCAAACCATCTGTGCGAGAGAGCTCTAACTCAGACGGCCCTGAGAAGCACTCCGGTAACGGATCCTTCATGTTTCGCGGGCGTAGCTGCCCCATCCTTGTCTAGTAGCATACTTCCAACGATAGAAGTTGTCCCTTATCCGGGCATAACCTTGTTCGTCCAGCTTTTTTAACATTTTTAGGCGATCTCAGAAGATGCAATTTGGTATGGTGGATTGAATCTGTGTGTTCCAATCCTCGATAATAATTTTCTGATTCGTGATGTCTTCGAGCCAAATGTCAAAAATATGGAAAGGTTTGGGTCCAAAATAAGTGATAATATCCTTCAAAAGCAACGGGACGTGATTAGAGAATTTTATATCAGGAGGTGTGACACTTAGGTTGTTCCATATTTTCAAGAAACCTTCTGAAACTAGGAAGCGATCAAGTTTGCTTAACTTTGACCCGTCGCCGCTTATCCTCATGAAAAGATTTTTCCCTATTAGTGCCTCGAACAAAAGAGAGTTGCCGATAAAATTATTAAACTCTGTTGCCCCTTTTTCTTTAAAGACAGAGTTCTTTCTTTTTGAAGGTTTTCTTACCTCGTTAAAGTCTCCAAAAACACACCATTTTGTCTCTAAATTTTCGATCATAACAGCCAATCGGTTCCACATATCAGATTTCTTGTCATCAATTTGAGGCCCGTAGACATTAATCATATAGACCTCCCCTTCTATGCTTTTCCAATGTCCTTTTATTGGAAGGAAATTGTCTTCTCCTATATCTTGATTTCCCATGAAAACAGATGTGTCTCAAATTGATAAAATACCTCCCGATCTTCTTTTTGCAGGAACTTGAGCGAAGCCAATGTTTTTAGATCCCAAATTTTTTCGATATCTTGATCGATGAAAGATGTGCATTTTGTTTCTTGTAGCCCAACAAAGGAAGGTCTTTCCCTGATACAAATACCCTTTATCCAGTCTAATTTTCCCACCGAACCCATTCCTCGAATATTGAGAGATAAGATTTTCGTACACATAACAACATTTTAAGCGACAAAAGTTACCTGATTATTATAGAGAACCCCCCCCCCACCCCCACCTTGCTTGTCCCGCAAAAAGAAGCTAATTTGGACTCCGACCTCGTCTGCTTTCTCCGAATCGTGGGCACTTAACGAGTCGAGGATGTGATTTCGAGAACTTGCTCCTCCCGAGCTGACAGAGATTGAGGTCAATCCATTCTGGCCATTAAGCTTGAGAGGACCATATCCATCGTTTGCCAAAGATTTTGATCCGTATTTCCCCATATCCATTTCCTTTAACACACGCATACTCAATTTTCCTTTTCGAAGGCCGAATCTTTCTAAGTTTACACCTTTACCTTTGGTATCGGTCTTCCTGTTTTTGATTTGGGTATTATCTTCAAACAAAAGCTTTTGAGGAGAGGAGGCCCGGTGTTCAGAATAATGCCCATTTGATGTGGGATTATCAATTGAGTTCACGCTTTCTTTTGGCACAACAGAGGTTGGAAGCCTAGAAAAATTTTCAGCCATGATATCATTTTTTGCTGAAGTATCTCCTGGGCAGCATCGAGAAGGGTCCCATTTTTGGGAACACCAAAATCAATGGGGGATGAAGAGTCAGCAACTTTTGAGCTTCACATGATGCCTCACCGGCGGGAGTAGAAGATGAATGACTGTTTTCACTCTAATCCGGCTTGATTTTCGACTGAAAATCCGATTGAACTATCAGTGTTGAAGAACATTCAATATCTTTCATATTTTTACCGATGCACTCGACCTATAAATCATTACCCCATTCTTCTTCATCGAAACCACCACTACCCAATCCCTCCTCTAATTTATTAGATTCACCATCACTGTCATATTCGGAGGTTTCCTCCAAACGTATCTCCAGGATTTCCTTTGTGTCCTCAGATACTCTAACTTTAAAGGTGCAAGTTTTGTACTTGATTTCGAGAGTTTCTTCTATTGGTTTACTGTCGATTACTTGGATAAGAACTTTCCCCACAACTAATGATTGATCTTCGAAAGCAGAGCAGTTTCAAGTTTCCACTACAGTACCCCACCATTCCGCGAAGTTAATTGTAACATCCTAAGATTTGGAACCTTAAAAGAAAACATAAATTTTTGCAATAACACGTTCATAATTGAAGGTAAAACAGCCTGTCACAATTTTATAAGAAACTAGATTCGCAAATGACATCATCCCAACAAAATTTGGGGAAAGTATAAGCGTTTACAAATTTCTAAAGAATAAAATGAGGATCGACAACCTACTTAATCTAAACAATCTAATTTAGATTATAATTGGGTGTCGACATCTATTTCCAAAATATCAACAAGTGATTATGCACGCTCTATATCCCGTCATATGCTATATCCTAAAAAGTCGACTCGACACTCCACTCATGACTTCGCCACCCCACCACTAACATAACCTGTCAGGAACACCAAGTAAACAAGTGTTAGGCTTGGAGCCTAGTGAGTACATCCAAGATATAAGTGCATTAAAGTGTAATATTTCGGTGAACAATTTATAATAATTAGAGAGAGATAATAAAATCAAAAAATCCTCCAATGGCCTCAACCCATGAGGAGCATTTAGTTGGAATGGTTATTTACCGGCATCAACTCTATTCATAAATCTTTAGCCGTTAGAACTTCAACTCTATTCATGAATCTCTAGTTCAATGTAAATATAGGTTCAACTCTATATATGAATCTTTACCCCAAAGAGTCACCCAGTTCAACCCTATTCATGGATCTTTACCTTGGGATCTCACCCTTCCAACCAAACATGGTCCCCCACTATAACAATTCAAAGATCGTCTATACATTCCCAATACATGGTCTTCATATGGCATCAAGTTATTACAAAGAAAGTTTATCTTGTAAGCATAAAATCTCATATAATGTAAACTTCCTTTATCTATCACAAGAAACCCATTAAAGTAATAGTCCTCACATACAAGTTTTGTTGACACATTTATAGCATATACATCTTAAAATCTATCCTCTTAATAAAACCACAATTAACTTGTTCTTCCCATTTGATTTCACAAGTCTATAACACATACCTAACCATGTATGCCATCCTACCCTCTTATTTAGTTACCATCCCACATAAAGTCATCATAGTGTCAAAACCCTAGATTTTGACTTATAGAGTTTCAATAACACACATTAGAGAAAAATGTAGGGTTTTAGAGTTATGAAAAAGAAAGGTTTTCATGTAGGCACATAATCATTTAATAAGAGAGATGAACTCACAAAATGGGTTTTGATGAAAACCTCCAAAACCCTAGATCTCCTTCTTGATACTTGAAGGAGGAGATGAGGGATGATAACCCTAGCTTTAAATCTTGGTATGGATGGTTACAACTTGCAATAAATGAGAGAAATGATGCTTTGGAAACCCTATGACTCGGTTCTTCAGTGAGGAGGAAGTTTTTGAGAGAAATAAATGAGATGGGTGAGAAGTAAATGAGAAAAGAGGCCCAGATCGCGATTTTAACCCATCAGACTCTTCTCGAGATATTGACCAGCGATTATGCCCATGGCATAATCGCCCACTCACACAACCCCTCGGTACGTCGCCCGCGATTATGACACCGCTATAGTGACCTGGGCACAATCGTCGGGCACTATCGCCTAGTTTGTACAGCAGGTCACAGGCTCTCCGCGACTATGACACCGCGAGAATGCCCCGGGCATTCTCGCCGAGTGGGCTATTCACTCCAAAACCTCCATTTTCGACCCAAGAGAAATCTAACAAAACAATTAATTCTTAAAGCACCACAATATACGGATGGGGCTGCGAAACAAAAGAATTAACAGATAAGAATTCCTCCTTAAATGACTTGAACAAATAAAACAACTTTAAGGGTCGAATTAGATTACTTACGAAATTGAGGGTGTTACAATCCTCCCCAACTTGGAAATGATTTCGTCCTCGAAATCAACGTTCACAAGAACAGATGAGGGTATCTCCTCTTCATATCTTCCTCCGCTTCCCAAGTTACGTTGGCCCCTCGGTGATGCTTCCATTGAACTTTGACCAGTGTTACTTCTTTGTGACGGAGTTTCTTGGATTTCTTTTCCAAGATTGCATCGGGCTCTTCGACACAACGATTCCCTTCATCCACTCTTATCTCCAAAAGTGGAATGACACTTTCCTCTTCCGCCAAGCATTTCCGAAGATAGCACACATGAAATGTGTTATGTATACCATTCATTTCGGGTGGAAGTTCCAATTGGTAAGCTTGGAGTCCAACACGCTTGGTTATGACGAACGGCCCAAGGAATCGAGGACTCAAATTTCCTCGTTTCCCGAACCGAATGCGTCCCTTCTAAGGTGACACTCTGAGCATCACGCGATAGCCTACTTGGAATTCCACCGGTCGCCTCTTTTTATCTGCGTAACTCTTTTTCCGGTCCTAGGCCGCCTTCAAGCGTTCTCAGATCCCCTTGACCTTATCCGCGATCTCTTGAACAATCTCGGGTCCAGCAAATTGTTTCTCACCCGCTTCTAGCCAACAAACCGGAGTCCGACATTTCCGACCATACAAGGCCTCAAATGGGGCCATGCCAATACTGGAATGGTAACTGTTATTGTAGGCGAACTCCACTAGAGGTAAGTGTGAGTCCCAATTCCCGCCAAAGTCAATGACATATGACCTCAACATATCCTCAAGCGTTTGAATGGTCCGCTCACTCTGACCGTCGGTTTGGGGATGGTAGACTGTGCTCAACTTCACTCGAGTCCCCAACTCTTTCTGGAGACCATCCCAAAAATTTGAGGTGAAATGACTATCCTGATCCGAAACAATGGACAATGGCACGCCATGCCTCGAGATGACTTCGTCGATGTAAAGTTTGGCCAGCTTATCCATCGGAAGGGTCTCTCTCATGGAAAGGAAATGTGCACTCTTGGTAAGACGGTCCACCACTACCCAAATTGTATCGTTCCTTCTCAGGGTCTTTGGTAACTTAGTTACAAAATCCATGGTGATATTCTCCCACTTCCACTCCGGAATTTCCAAGGATTGGAGGCTCCCATCGGGTCGTTGATGTTCGGCCTTGACTTGAAGGTACGTCACACAATGTTCCACGTACTTTGCCACGTCTAGCTTCATGACGGGCCACCAATAGTTAAGCTTCAAATCCCGATACATCTTCTTACTTCCTGGGTGGATGGAATACTTAGATTTGTGGGTGTCTTCAAGAAGCAATTCACGATTTCCTCCAATCTTGGGCACCCATACTCGCCCTTCGAAGAGCTTCACCCCTCGACCATCTTCGGTTAAAAGCAGATGTTGTTTCACCATCACTTCGCTTTTTAGATTCTTTTCCCGAAGAGCTTCCGATTGTGATATCTTGATCTTCTCGAACAGACTTGACACCAGTTCAATTCGAGCGAGAGAAACTTGTAGGCTCCCACTATACCCTTTTCTACTCAGGGCATCTGTCACCACGTTGGCCTTGCCAAGGTGGTATAGTAGTTCATAGTCATAATCTTTTAGAAGTTCTAACCACCTCCTCTACCTCATATTCAACTCTTTCTGGTCGAAGATATGCTTTAGACTCTTGTGATCGGTATAGAGGGTGCACTTGGTGCCATAGAGATAGTGACGCCAAAACTTTAGTGCAAAAACCACTACCGCCACCTCTAAGTAGTGGGTGGGGTAATTCTTCTCATGAGTTTTAAGTTGTCGCGATGCATAGGATATAACCTTTCCTCGCTGCATCAAGACGCATCCCAATCCCATTTTTGAGGCATCACTATAAACCACGAAATCCTCAGTTCCTTCAGGCAAGGATAGGATCGGTGTCTTGCATAACTTCTTTTGAAGAGTGCGAAAGGCTTTCTCTTGGTTATCCGTCCACATGAACTTCACATTCTTCTTGGTAAGAGCGGGTAAAGACGAGGCGATTTTTGAGAAATCTTGGATGAATTGCCGGTAATAACCTTCCAGACATAAGAAACTTCGAATTTCGGATGGGCTTCTTGGAGATTCCCAATTCATCATGGCTTCAATATTCGAAGGATAGACTTTCACTCGGTCTTGGGTGACAACGTGCCCCAAGAATTGAACCTCTTTCAGCCAGAAGTCGCACTTCGAGAACTTGGCATAAAGTTGTTCTCTTCTCAACACCACTAGCACTTCGCGAAGATGTTGCGCATGCTCAAACTCGTCCTTAGAATAGATGAGGATGTCGTCCATGAACACTATCACAGACTTGTCGAGGAATGGCCGACACACTCGGTTCATCAAGTCCATGAACACCACCGGCGCATTGGTTAATCCGAAAGGCATAACCAAGAATTATTAATTCCCGTACCGGGTTCTGAATGTCGTCTTCGGAACGTCTTCGTCTCTTACTTTCACCTAGTGGTACCCGGATCGAAGATCGATTTTCGAGAAACAACCCGCTCCTTGCAGCTGATCAAATAAATCGTCGATCCTCGGAAGGGGGTACTTGTTTTTCATGGTTACCTTATTCAACTCCAGGTAATCGATGCACATCCTCATCGTGCCATCCTTCTTTTTGACGAATAAGACCAGTGCTCCCCACGGCGAGGAACTCGGTCTTACAAATCCTTTTTAGAGAAGATCTTGGAGTTGTAACAACATTTCTTGCATTTCGGAAGGAGCCAGACGGTAGGTAGCTCTAGCAATTGGAGTTGCTCCCAGAACAAGATCGATCCAGAACTCAACTTGTCTCTCCGGTGGCAAACCGGGCAAATCGTCTGGAAATTCCCGAACTACTTTCACGTCCTCGAGTTTCTTCCTCTCGATCTTAGCATCCAACACATAGGCCAAGAAAGAGGAACATCCCTTAACTAGACACTTACGCACCTTAGCCATGGCGATAATGGGTAAGTCGCCCTTCCTTCTCTCGCCATAGACAACCACGTTGATCCCCTCCGTAGTTGGAATTCCAATCAACTTCTTGGCACATAGAATTTCTGCTTGGTTCTTAGCTAACCAATCCATTCCGATCACTATGTCGAATCCTCCAATGGTCATGGGGATGAGGTCGATTGAGAAATTCTTCCCCCCTAACTCTAAGGTACAACCCTGCAACATCTCGCGGACCACTACTTGACAACCGTTACCTATTTCAACGACTAACGCATCATCTAACACACTAGTGACCATGGAGAGGTGTTGACAAAAAGAGTTCGACACAAAAGAAAAGATAGCACCGGAGTCAAACAATATGCGAGTGGGTATAGAGTTGACAAGGAACGTACCCGAAACAACATCCGGTGAAGCCTTCGCCTCATCGTCGGTCATCGGGAATGCTCTTCCCAACGCCTTCGGAGGGTTCTCCCTCTTTCCTTTTTCAACCTCGGGCACTCGTTTCGAACATGGCACGGTTCTTTGCACTCGTAACAGACAATCCCCCGAATGGGGCAATTTTCACGGATGTGCCCCGACTTGCCGCACTTGAAACAATTCATTCCGGAAGTGTTGCACGGGCCGAAGTGTTTGCTTTTGCACTTGGGGCACCACCTAGCCTCCCGCCCAGGCTCTATCCCCCTGTTGAAGTTGTTGTTCAAAGTTCGCGGCTTCTTGGAGGGCATAGAATTACTTTCCCATTTTCTCTTTTCGGTCGCCCCGGCCCTCTCGTCGCGACTCTAAGAATAAACGTCCTCCATAACTTTGGCCTCTTCAATGGCCTCACGGAGGGTAGTGGGTTTGGCGTTACGAACCATGGACATCATGTCCGCTGGCAACCCCTTCAGATATGCTTTTACCTTGTCGCTTTCAGTTGGTGCCGCTTGCCCCACTAGATCAAGATTCTCCACAAATTTCCTTGAATAATCCCTCAGAGATATGTTACCTTTCTTGAGGGCTCGGCCCATTGCCCTCTCATTGCAATACTCCTCCATCAACTTCTTCTTTAATGATCCCCACGACAACTGAGCAAGAACAGTTGCGTCAAGAGTGGAACTTGTGACATTCCACCATCGGTGTGCAGGGCCCCTCAACAAATGAGATGTGAATCTCACTTTTTGGTCTTCCCCGCACTCGCTGGAACCAAAAGCCTGCTCAACCGTCTGAATCCAGTTCACACACTCAACAGGGTCATCGGATCCCGAAAACTCGGGTGGTTTGCTACAGAGAAAGGTTTTGTAGGAGCAACTTTTCCCGCCCCTAAGAGCACTGACAACCGCATGCTCTTCTGTCCTAATCCTGTTTCCAGTACCACCAGAACCGACCACCGCATTCTCGGAAACTACCTCCGGCCTCCTGAGACTAGCATCTCTATCCTCTAACATCTTCAAGAAAGCCTCCTGCTGCTTTTCTATAGCCGATGTCACCATCTTCATGACACTGGCCATCATATCGGCCGATGGGCTTCCCTCTCGAACAACCGGGTTTGTGGATGCCAATTTCACTCTAGGCACCTGCTCCACTTCTCCCATGAATATTGGTGGCATACCTGGAGGGACGACAGTCACTGCCCTAACCACCGGATTCCGTTCGGGCGAGCTATCTTCACACAAATCTCCGTCGACCAGCGGTCGACTACGTGTGTTCACCATATTGAAGTAATGGCTGCCCCACAAGCATGAGAAAGAGTAAGAAGGAGATAAACAGAATTAAGCACGAAAGGAACGTACTACTACATTCACCAATAATCATAATAACCGTAAAACAAGCACACCCACGTAAAACATCCTCATAATAACGTTAGCTAAGTGGAATTATGAACATATGATACGTAAGAGTTCCCGTTACCGTCACTATGACTCTTGAATAACATAATTTCCGTAGAATCTGAGACCAACCCATCTTAAAGTTCTACCCAATCTCACAAATCATTACTCAATATTCTCAGTCTAAGTCTAGACATCTTACATTCATGCCTAGTTCACTTAAACTACCGCTCTGATACCAAATTGTAACATCCTAAGATTTGGAACCTTAAAAGAAAACATAAATTTTTGCAATAACACGTTTATAAATTGGAGGTAAAACAACCTGTCACAATTTTATAAGAAACTAGATTCGCAAATGACATCATCCCAACAAAATTTGGGGAAAGTATAAGCATTTACAAATTTCTAAAGAATAAAAAGAGGATCGACAACCTACTTAATCTAAACAATCTAATTTAGATTATAATTGGGTGTCGACATCTATTTCCAAAATATCAACAAGTGATTATCCACGCTCTATATCCCGTCATATGCTATATCCCGAAAAGTCGACTCGACACTCCACTCATGACTTCGCCACCCTACCACTAACGGAATCTGTCAGGAACACCAAGTAAACAAGTGTTAGGCTTGGAGCCTAGTGAGTACATCCAAGATATAAGTGCGTTAAAGTGTAATATTTCGTTGAACAATTTATAATAATTAGAGAGAGATAATAAAATCAACAAATCCTCCAATGGCCTCAACCCATGAGGAGCATTTAGTTGGAATGGTTATTTACCGGCATCAACTCTATTCATGAATCTTTAGCCGTTAGAACATCAACTCTATTCATGAATCTCTAGTTCAATGTAAATATGGGTTCAACTCTATATATGAATCTTTACCCCAAAGAGTCACCAAGTTCAATCTTATTCATGGATCTTTACCTTGGGATCTCACCCTTCCAACCAAGCATGGTCCCCCACTATAACAATTCAAAGATCGTCTATACATTCCCAATACATGGTCTTCATATGGCATCAAGTTATTACAAAGAAAGTTTATCTTGTAAGCATAGCATCTCATATAATGTAAACTTCCTTTATCTATCACAATAAACCCATTAAAGTAATAGTCCTCACATACAAGTTTTGTTAACACATTTATAGCATATACATCTTAAAATCTATCCTCTTAATAAAACCACAATTAACTTGTTCTTCCCATTTGATTTCACAAGTCCATAACACATACCTAACCATGTATGTCATCCTACCCTCTTATTTAGTTACCATCCCACATAAAGTCATCATAATGTCAAAACCCTAGATTTTGACTTATAAAGTTTCAATAACACACATTAGAGAAAAATGTAGGGTTTTAGAGTTATGAAAAAGAAAGGTTTTCATGTAAGCACATAATCATTTAATAAGAGAGATGAACTCACAAAATGGGTTTTGATGAAAACCCCCAAAACCCTAGATCTCCTTCTTGATACTTGAAGGAGGAGATGATGGATGATAACCCTATCTTTAAATCTTGGTATGGATGGTTACATCTTGCAATAAATGAGAGAAATGATGCTTTGGAAACCCTAGGATTCGGTTCTTCAATGAGGAGGAAGTTTTTGAGAGAAATAAATGAGATAGGTGAGAAGTAAATGAGAAAAGAGGCCAAGATCGCGATTTTAACCCATCAGACTCTTCTCGCGACATTGACCAGCGATTATGCCATAATTGCCCGCTCACACGACCCCTCGGTACGTCGCCCGCGACTATGACACCACGATAGTGACCTGGGCACAATCGTCGGGCACTATCGCCTAGTTTGTACCGCAGGTCACGGGCTCTCCACGACTATGACACCGCGAGAATGCCAAAGGCATTCTAGTCGGGTGGGTTGTTCACTCCAAAACCTCCATTTTCGACCCCAAACAAATCTAACAAAACAATTAATTCTTAAAGCACCACAATATACGGTTGGGGATGTGAAACAAAAGAATTAACAGATAAGAATTCCTCCTTAAATGACTTGAACAAATAAAACAACTTTAAGGGTCAAATTAGAATACTTACGAAATTTAGGGTGTTACATTAATGAATACATTCTTTCTCCAGCAATGAACCGGAACCCCAAGGATATTGATCCATGTTAGTCTCCCTTCCGGTTTGTAGTTCTAAGTACCATTTCCTTAGATTCCATATCCACTGACGAATTCCATGTTTGGCACTTCAAAAATGTTATTCACTGTTTCCTCATTTTCCATTACTAGAAGCACATCCGTCCCCCTAAATACTTAAGTTCGAAGTTTGATAGACCGTTAACCTTACAAAGCTCTGATAGGTCCTCCATGTATTCCAACTTTACTGCCCTGATTATGTTTCGAGGTGACATACGTTGTAGATCGAGATCCATATCAACCTGCAGAGACCTTTTTTCCTCGCATGGAATCGATTTGTCACCCGATATAGGTTTTTCACCAAAACCATAGTTTGGGGACGACCCTTTACCACCTCATTGTATTTTCGAAAGTCTCTTCTGCCATCGATAGTCGATATGCGGTTGGGGCAGATAACATTCTGCTCCTTTTTTCTCACTTCGGCCATGTTCTCCTTGTGTTGATCTGGCCTTATAAGTCATCAGTTTCTCCTTTCCAATGAAGATGGAGTTTAGCAGTTTTTCGAAATCCATTGGGTTGTCAATGTTTTTAAACCTTACAAACCCGAATCTCAAACCATTAAGCAAGCGTTTCCTTGCCAAATATAAGTCCGCTACTAGATCATATATTTTGAACATCATCCACAGATCCGTAACACTCCAGTCCCCCAGGAAGTTGAAAAACAAAAATGAAGTTATTCCACGATGATTAATCATGTTCGAGATCCTATGTGAAGCTTTCCGAGTGTATTCCCATCTTGTTCTTGTTACCGTCGGAACTCTCTCTCGCCGAAACCCTCTTGCCTCTCTCTCTCTCTCTCTCTCTCTTCATTATAAAATAATAGAAATTGTTTTATGTTACATCATGTTTTTTGATATTTTCTAAAGTATGATTATGAAAAAATATAAGAATAATTTATTAAATGAGATTGTGGTTAAAAAAATTACAATAGCTTGACCATTAATTAATATAGCACATAGTTTTTTTATTTATTAAATTGTAAATTTAACATTGATATATTAACGAATATTAAAAAATACAAAATATAATTAATATTAAAATATAAATATAAATAAAATATATTACATAATTATATCCCTTATTGATATAGTTTTTCGTCTTTTTATAATAAGTTGAATATATGTAAATACAATAAAATTATAAGAAACATTAAAATTATTTTGGTGAATTCTATCCATACCCTCTTCTATAGGGGGTATATGAGTGAGTTAGGAGGGGGTATGTGAGTGAGATAGAGAGGATATGGGGGGTTTTATGAGTGAGGAGGAAGTAGAGATAGCAACACCCTTATTTTAAAGTATAGTTATAAACATTTATTTATTGAATCAAAAATATTTTATAAATTAAAATAAAATGTTTTATTTATTTAATTTATTTTATATTATACATCTATTTAATAAATTATTTAGTATTAATTTATAGTAAAAAATATTTTATTATAGTTTTATTGTCATTTGATTGAAACATATTTTTTATGATGAAAAGATTATAAATTCTGTTAAAAATTGTATTGTAATAGATAGTCTTATATATATCGGAAATATTATAACATTACATTTTTATTGTATTGTAGATAAAAAAAAATATTAACCACAAGGCTTGTGGTGTAGCGGTAATCACGGGAGTTCATAGCGCTTAACCCGGGTTCGATTCTCTGCATTCGCAACTTTCTGACCATTGGGTATAACCTCAGGGCTGCATGCTTTAGCAGTCGGTTTCATTACCAAGGGATTAGTCTGGGCCAAAGGCCCAGGACACCTTTCCAAAAATATATATATACATATAATAAATAAGTAACTAGAAGGACATGTGTCGCCTTCTGGTGAGCCTATTTTTTCATTTTCCCGCCTAAACATGTATCTAGACGCATTTTACATTATAAGTTTATTTAGCACATGTACATTCATTTCTCATTAAATCTTTCCTTAATTCAATTTTTTTAATTTATACCTTATATTTACTACCCTTATAATTAGGTATGTAGTTTACTTTTAATCTCTTATTTTTTTATTTTTCATTTTAAACGCTTATCATATAAAGATAAATAATATATATGAACTAAAATGCATTAAAAACATTTTTATTTTTTACAAATTATATCATTGTAATCGCTTCGTCGATACCTTCGAAATAAGTCCAATATTTAATACTTTTGTATTTACTTATATTATTAAATATCTATAAATATATACGAATTAATGTGTCGTGATTAGTATGCGATTTGTTAAAATTAGTATGAGATTTGATACAAATAATCACTAAATTGTCGTGATTTTCTTTTTGCAATTTCATATCAATTTGAACTATGTATTTTTCCATAATTTCATTTACGTTCTATTATAAACTTTGTTTTATAAATTCTTAATATTTATTCATATTTTTTATTAATTTTTTGCAAAACATTCTTTGTGAAAACTGCCTAAAACAAGAACATTTTGTAACCAACTGCAAAAAAACAACTCTGAAAAGTTTGGAAAAGTAGTATCGTACTTTCGATGATCATTCATATCTGTAAGATAAGTTTTCTGGCATGATTTAATTTTTTAAATTATATATATATATATATATATATATATATATTAACAAATCAATTAAATCTATGTTGACCGTATTAAGAAATTCACAAATTTTATGCAAAACCATTTTTAATAGCTATTCTTTTTTTTATTCAAAAAAAAAGTAGCTATTCTTTTTTTTTTTCAATTACAATTTGTGTACTGTCTTTAATAAACAATCCAAGATTTTTGTTATTTCGTATTATTAAATATTATTATTAAAAAAGAAATCCAATATTTTGAAGATTTTTTATGTTTGTGGGTGAGGTGTCATTCGGACCCAAATAGACTCCGTCGGTGATCGTTTAGAAGCTGCCACGAAAAAATTCCAACCCTCCACCGTCTTTCCCGTTACTTTCACTCACGATTCTGTTACGTCATCTAAAAACTCTATTCTCAACTTTTTTCTTATTTTTGTTTTAAAATTCTTTATTTTGAGTGATCATGTTCTTTAGTTATTTTAATTCTAAAATAAATTTTGGAAGTTGCTTTATCTATATTATATTATCAAGTACGGATAAAAACTCTTAAATACAAATTATTAGACATAAGGTATCTACAAGTATCAAAGTACAAGATACATATTACTACTGCAGCCTTCTAACACCACTAATTTGGTATGTGCAGGGTTTTCCTTTTATGCAGACCTTTCCATGTATCACTATTAATTAATATATTATATAACTATAATTTTGTTTTACTTATATTATTAAATATGTAATTGGTTATTTTTTCTAGATGTCATTAAAATATATAAGATAATCATTGAATTCTAACAAAATACTTAATTTTTTTTATATAAAAAATATTATATTATTAAGCCTAAATTAAACAAATTTATAAAAAAAACATAAGAATAAGTCAAAAATTATTTCGTTTCGATGTAATTTGATTTTATAATGAATTAATTTTAACAAAACACGGTATTTTCTTTAATTCCAATCATCAAATAATTTCTCACTTGTAGAACCGAAAAGTTTCAGGTTTGATTTTGTTGGATGCGATTAATTTTCGATACTAAGGGGTTGTTTGTTTTTAAGAAAAAACCTCTTAATGGCTCTTAAGTTTCAATCGTTCAGATCTTTTTACACACCACCTCTTATTAATCATAACTAAAATAAGACTTTAGACTTTAGACCTCTTAAAAAACAAACGACACCTAATTGTGAATCTTATATAACTGGGAACTTTGTTTGGTTCGGATTTATGGTTTCTACTTGCAATTAGTGTAACAATAGATTCAGGTTATGTTTAACAAATTAGTTAACAAACTATTTAATTACTGATCAGTTAGACAAAGGATCATTTGAAAATAGAAGTTATAAGGTGATAAATGTAAGAAGGGATTTAGAGTATTGATCACTTTTAATATGTGTCGATATAATGGTTCAGATTAAGTCTCAAAGTTTTCAATTAGGATTGATCCAATGATGGAGATCCATTCTTACCTTCTTATAATAACTACTCCCTCTGTCCCAAATTAAGTGTCCACATTATTATTTTAGGGGTGTTTACTTGTGGCTTAATGAGCTTAATGGTAAAAATGGCTTATTCGCACAGACGTTTGAAGTGTTTACTTGTGGCTTAATGGTTTATTCGTGCAGACAAAAGTGGCTTATTCGCTAAGTGGTAAGGGAGGTGTTGTCCCCAATAAGCCAAAAATTTGACAATTCTATCATTTTACAAAAAAATACCTATAAGACATAACCTAATCCCTTCCTCCAACATACGCCTCCATCATCATCATCATCATCATCATCGTTGCTTTCCCTTACTCCCACATACATCGCCTCCCATGTCGATTCTCACCTTCATTGTTCATTGCCGACGATTGCAATCCCTCTGGTCGTCGTCCGCCGCTGGTCGTCATCCACCACGCTTCTCGATTCCGTTTTTGATTTGGTTCCAGATTTCCGTTTTCGATTTGGTTTCGTTTCTGAAGAAATGCTCGATTTGGTTTGAATTTGGTTTTTGATTTGGTTTTCGATAAGGTTGGTGTTGATGATATCAATGGAGGTCTTGATTTTTATTCTTGTGGGTTTATTTTTCTTTTGGGTTTATTACTTATGTGTTAAGAGTTTACAAGATTGTTGATGGAAAATTATTGGGTGTGAAGATCACAGAAAAATAATTTTCGAATTTTGGGTGTGGTTTCTTTTGGATTCTTTTGGGTTTATTC
Organism: Arctium minus; assembly: GCA_954870635.1. Classification (NCBI taxonomy): domain Eukaryota; kingdom Viridiplantae; phylum Streptophyta; class Magnoliopsida; order Asterales; family Asteraceae; genus Arctium; species Arctium minus. Next base: position 66,659,518 of record OX941092.1, on the reverse strand, counting down.
CACGACTGCAACTTCTTCAGTGTTTGTGTGAATTCTTATGTTTGATTCTTATGTTTCATTGTTTTGATAATTCGATGTTCAAATAGTTTGATTATTATGTTTTGATGTTCAAATAGTTTGATGAATGGTAGCTTTTTGGTTTGATGAACAATAGATTTTTGATTTTTATTGAACTGGTATAAATAAAAATTGATTCAAACATGTTAAAGAAAACCTAAACAACAGTAAACAACAACATATTTTTGTTTGAGAGGTAGATCACTCATTTTTGCCATTCAGATGGTTGGTTCAGGTAAAAAAGTAAACAACACATTTTTACCCGGACAGACAGATTTATCCGGACAGACAGATTTATCCATACAGGACTTAATCAAAAATTTGGTAAACAGCCCCTTTGTTTGTCCCAAAATAAATGTCCACTTTTAAAAGTAAGTTTCTAATTTTCCTATTTTACCCTTAATTATAAGGTGAAAAAAGTTTCTCTCTATTATCAAGGGCTAAAAGTGTCATTTAGATATTTAAAAAGTGTAATAATTGCATATTTTTAAAACTGTGTGTCATTTCCAATATGGACATTTATTTTGGGACGAAAGGAATATTATTCTTATCGAAAACCAACTTAAATCAATTAATTGTTAAATAAGATCGAACTGTAAATTAATAAGATAATGACATCTAATTAAAACAAATAGATAAGATAAATAAAAATATAAAATAATCTATATTAACATGGTAAAAAATTATGGTTTGTATAAAAATCATTGGAAACTATTGAAATATATATGTAAAACCCTCAAAATTGGAAATAGCAACTAATTTAAAGTTTTTAATAATACCTCGAATAAAAAGATAAAATCTCTTACAACAAGTCCATACTGGGAATACTAATTTAGATTGAACCATCAACAAAATGAATAGAGCCTTACATAAAGGCTAATAAAAAGTCGGGTGATACTAAACCCATCAAATATTGCTATCTCCAAAAGTGCGAAAGACTTTATCCAAGTTATTCTCGCTCGTGCATATAACTAGCACTCATCTCTCCATAAAGTCGCTAGTGTCATTTCTCAACTGGAACCTGATGTACATGCCGACAAATAAAAAGGTTAGGCTAACGCCTAGTGAGTTCAAAAGAACTCAACATGAATAAATATATCATTAAAAGAAAATAATGCAACTTAAATCATAATATTTCAAAATGATTTACTTTAATATGAAAACGACCTGTTTTCCAATACAATATATTTTTAAAGATAAACACCCCAAAACAAAACATTCCTTCATGAAGTGATGCAACCCAAAACTCACTCAAAACGTGAATCGAAATCGAACTCGCAATTTATAAAAACGCGGATAAAACTTTATTTCCCGAAACACCCAAAACACGGGTGAGGCATAATACTCAACCCATAAATTATGGATAAATATCCATACAAATAAAATGGCACCGAAAACATGGATACTAAAATACAATACCCAAAACAACACCTTTCGGTGATGGGGGAGACCCGATTATATCGAATGTGGCGGACACACAAAGTTAAGCCACTTATCAACGTTCTTGAGATTCACATAGGGCCACGGATCCTCGTATACGGCTCCTCCGAGCAACCACCACAAGATACACAAATTACCCTAGCGTCTACTCGACCTCTGTTAGAGATTAGGGGGCAAGGCAATCGATCTGTAACACCCTCAAATTCCAAGTAAGTACCCTACTTTGACCCTTTGGTAATTTTATCTTCTCTTATGCAGTAAAGTTTTATTTGGTATTTAATTCTGCTCGTAGTGTGCTCAATATTGTAATTTGAGGTATTTAATTGTGGGTCAAATCCTTTATAGTTGAATCGGGTCGAAATCGAAGGAAAACGAGCAACTCGAGGCTTTGGGCGAGAATATCCGGTGAGAATGCCAAGGGCATTCTTGTGGTGTCATAGTCGCGCGGAGCAAATGGGTCTCGATACCTTTTGGTCGAGTATGTCAGGCGAGTTTGCCAAGGGCATACTCGCGTGTCACAGTCGCCGACAGCAGATAAGTCACGGTACAAAGTGGGCGAGTATGCCAAGGGCATACTCGTGTGTCAATGTCGCCTACGGGTTGTTTTGGTCTAAAAATTAGGTCTGATTTAAGGGGGCTTTTGGGGGTTATTTGTCAAGAACACAAATACGTTTTCTCTCCATTTGGAAGGCGATTTTCAGTCCCTTTTGTCATCTCCCTTCATTTATTGCAAATCCAAAGGAACCAAGTGAAGTTATTGCATCTCTAGGGCTCCACCACCATTTATTGCAAGGTTCTAGAGTGTTAGGAGCTCAACTATCCTTCTTTTTTCCACTAGGGTTCTAGGGTTTCACTTAGGGGTGTTCGCGGTGCGGTTTGGGGCAAAACCGCAAACTGCACCGCATATGCGATTTGAGCATTTTCCCAAACCGCACCGCATATGCCTCAAACCGCACTGCGAAATGCGTTGCGATTTATGCGGTTTAATCTAACGCACTTGACACCTAAAATTCAATAATTATAAGATTAAAACTTCATTTTAAAATCAACGACAACATGACCGTAGACTATAACACCCTCAATCTGGAAATAACAACTAATTTAAAATTTTCAACAATACCTCAAAGTAGAGTAAAATATTTTACAACCAGTCTATACTTGAAATACAATTATAGGTTGAACCACCATCAAGTAAATACAGTCTTACATAAAGTCTACTTGAAATCGGGGGTTACTAACAAAACCACTAATTGTCGTTATCTCCAATATAAATGTGGAAGTCTTCACCAAACTACTCACCCTCGTGCAAATCTAGGGCTCATCTCTTCATAGCACAGCTAGAACCAAACCCCAACTGGACCTGATGCACATGCCGACAAATAAAAAGGTTAGGCTAACGCCTAGTGAGTTCAAGAGTTTTTAACATGAATATTATATTGTTAAAAGGAAAGAATACAATTTTTAAATCATAATCTTCCAAAATGATTACTTTAAATATTAAACGACCCATTTTCCAATAACACATCTTTAAAGACAAATACCCAACATAGAACATTCCTTCGTAAAGTAATTTCAACCCAAAACTCACACAAAACGGGAATAGAAATAGAACTCCGAATTAATAGAAATGCGGACAAACCTTTATTTCCCGAAACACCCAAAACACCGGTGGAACATAAAACTCAACTCATAAAATCATGGCTAAAACTCATATATTTAAAACGTCACCGAAAACATGGATACTAAAATACAATACCTAAATGACACCTTTTGGTGACGGGGGAGACCCGATTCCATTGAATGTGACGGAACACGAAAGTAGGTCACATATATATGTTCAAGAGCCCCACTACGAATCAATGGTCATTCCATTAACTCTAGATTTCACTCATTCACAAGAAATTACAATTATTGGTCATTGGTCGTTGCCCGACTTTAATGTCCACAACTATTACCCATTCAGACCCATGCTTATTCCACGTGTGAAACAGGGATGTTCATCCCTCACAAACTGACTCATATGCATATGGATCCAATGCATTACAGTCTAAACATTACATGACTCAAAAGAATGACGACGCCCTCAAAACATGTAATTTCCATCAAAACGCAATTAAATGCACCATAACACCAAAACTCCTCTTTGGGCCCATAAAACGGGGCAAATGCCCCCAAGACTCATTTTAATCAAACCGAGCCAGAGCTCAACACAAATTGTTTTATCGTACAATAAATGTCGGTGTAAACAATAAAACATTTTTAACCAACGGTCATGCAACTCAACGACTAAAAGTTTGATTAACCCAAGACACAAAGTTGGTTTAGGCAAAACATTTTCCAAATAAACTCATACCCTTATATTTCCAAAAATGTTTCCTGACACAATGATATGCATTTTCTCAAACGGGTATATAAGATCAAGTACCCAAAAATGACAATTACGTCAAATAAACTCCATTTATATAAAATTGTTAAGGACACGTGTCAACCTGATTTATTTATCAAAATATCTAAGAATTTATGTTATATAAGTTTATAAAGTTAGACATTTCCAAATAATCAAAACTTATCAGTAGTTAACAATTTCATGTAAAACACAAAACACTTTAAAATATTATTTTGGCATGTACACCGTTTTTATAAATAATCTTGAACTCACCTCGCTAGATTTAGGTTAAATCTAGATTTTACCCCAGCTTGAGCTTTCTCGAAGAAATCTGAATCCATGAGCAAAATCCTTCCAAAACCTAGATCCACAAATTTCAACCATAAATATATTTTTTCAACCATAAATATATTTTTTTCAACCACATAGAATCGTTCCCCAAACATTTTACATCAAAATCTCCAATTGGCCAAAACCCTAATTTTGACCTAATTTCTCTAAAATCATCAAATCCAAAAATTACGAAACCATTCACTAGGAAATCATCAATGAAACATGTATACTTATAACCAAGATTAAAACTTAGGAGGATGAACTTACCACTTAGGTTTTAGTAAAAACCTAGAAAACTCAAAACGAAGTTTGAGGTTGAAGATGAAGATGGAGGCTCTTGGTGTCTAGCTTCTACCCTTGAGTTTGATGACGGTTTACCACCATGATATCCAAAGATTTGAGCTAAAAAAGACTCAAAACATCAAAGGGTGGTATGGGGTCGTTCTTGAGAGATTTGAGAGGGTTTGGAACTGATTTGGGTGAAGAGGAAATGAGAAGAACACTGAAAATCGCAAATTTAAGCTGTCTGGCACGCCTGGCGACATTGCCACGCGACAATGCCAGTGGCAAAGTCGCTGGTCATTGTCGCTGGGGTGTACCAGCCCTCTGTTCCTTCTCTGCGACTGTGACACTGCGACTATGACACTGTCATAGTCGTCGGGTATTGTCGCGAGACCCTTCCCAAGCCCCGAAACTCAACTTTTTCAAAGACAACACTCATGATACTCTAAGGGGCTTTAAATAATGTTTTCCCAACAAAATCCCACCATTTACAAGTTCCAAAAATGCATGGGTGGTCTTTTACTTACCGAAAATTACGGGTGTTACAATCCTCCCAACCTTAAAAGAGATTTCGTCCTCGAAATCTAAATTCCCACTTAACGTTGCCCGCAAAATAGGTTGTCTCCATTCCACTTGCCAGAGCTACCACCATAACCTCATGTTGATCCTTACGATATATGTTCCCTTGGGTACATCACACTTATATCCGGGTAAACGATTAACTTACTAACATAGCCTTTAACCATGAGACTGTAGTTGTCTCCCAACCTTGGGTGACACGTGCTACCTTAAGGGTACTTTGTGACTTCATCTTCTCACCGACCAATTCATCTCAGCTCAACATGTTTCTGAACCCAAAAAACAAAGATCGACATCAAACCTCAAGGAATTCTCAAAATTTCTGAATGATCCATTCTTGACATTGGTAAGGTCGTTCTTCTAAGGGCGTACCAATACGCTCTCTGGGGAGTTGCTTAATTCATATTAGGCTATCGCACAACTCCAACCCATTCTCAACCTCGAATATTCCGTCAATGAGATCCTTACTTCATCCAAACAATCGTACACATAAATACTTAATTACCCATATCTAATCCCCTTCTAAGCTTCACCATCGCGAGGCTAACACTTCTCATGACTCAACGGGGATACTTCTGTCAGGATCTTAATTCTAAACAAGAATAAACACTCAGAAACAATATCAAAGAAGTTTGCGGAATAACACTTTGATATTCAATAATTAATTGAACACAGTAAATCAGAATAAGAACTTGCAAACTTTATTGAATGATTATAAAGTTACAAGATTCAACACACAACCTCAATATTGATGAACAGGCTCATCAATACGAATTCTACTTCTCTAGAATTAGGATTACAAACCTTGAGGTTGATTCTCTCTATCAAAACAAAAACTCATAATGCTAAAAGTTGTTTTTTATCAAGTCTAAACTATTCTATATATACTGAAGATAAAAGATAATTACAAATAATAAAAGATCTTCAAAATAATCTTCTATCTTTATCTTCAAGCTTTCCTTAATCTTCAAACTTGATCTGCACGAATCTTGATTATCTCATAAGCAGCACTAAGTCTTCAGCAGTATTAATACTTTGAGCAGTATTAACATTCAGCAGTACTAACTACTAGCAATACTAAAATTGCTTAGCAGTAGTAATCTCCTCTAGCAGTATTAACCTTGACTTAGCAGCATTAATCTTGTTCAGCAGCATTAACTTCAGGAGTAGTAATCTTCAGAAGTAGTAACCAAGTTCTTCTAGCAGTATTAACTGTACTTGTGAAATTCTGAATTTCCCAACAATCTCCCCCTAACTTGACTTTTAGGAAGAGAAGTCAAGTTCTTCAGATAATCTTCAAGATGCTCCCAAAACTTCATCATGTCTTATACTCCTGTATTTGCATCCAACCCCAAACTCTGATTTATAGTTCTTTGGATCAGATACTTAGCCATTTATGAATTTGAAACACATCCTAGCTTCTTCTTCAGCATTGCATGAAGCTTCAGTCTGCTGTGATTGTACACTCTATCCACTAGGAAGTACTCTATGTGATTTAAGTCCATAGTTAGTGCATATACTCCACTAGTTTCATATAGAGTCCACTTGTTGACAGTTTTGAACATATTTCTGATCACATGCTCTACTTCTTCAGGTTTGAACATCATACACAGATACTCCATCACTAATTTTGTAATTGAAATCTCTGGAGCTTTCAGTTGATCTGCATACAACTTCATTCCTATCTCAAACATTTTTTCAAGATCTGACCTGGAGCATGTTCTTACAATCTTTGCCCAAGTATTGTATACTTCATACTTTTCATCCTTCCTCTTGAGCCTGATGTACTCTTTACCATTAACCTTCAGTGTATCCCAGAAGATGACTTCAGGAGGCTTCACACCAACAGGTTCAGCTGAAATTGGTTCAGGCACTTTGTCCATCACTACCATGTATAGATTTACATCATCAGACCTTGCTGATTCTTTCTGTTCAGATGACTTAGGTGCCTCTTCTTCTTCAGCAACCTTCTCAACTTCTTCTGCAACTCTAGGCTTCTTGTTTGACTTTCTCCTTGCCATCATCTTGGTTCTTTTTAAAGTCCTTAGACTTTCACCAAAAGTTGCTTCTTTCTTTGGTGGTGTTTCTTGCTCATCAGGGAAAGGTTTTTCTACCATGAAATCATTGCTTTCTTTCATTCTCTTCTCCATCTCCACTCTTGCAGTTTCATTCCCTTGAAGCTTTATCATTTCAGAATTGTACAACTATTTAATCTGCTCAAATGTCATCTTTGAGAACATCTCCTTTCTGACTCCTACAGCACCCTTGAGAAATGTAATCATTTTGTTTCTCTCTTGGGTACCTAGGAATGTCTTTGAGGGTTGTCTCTTCTTTGCAGCTGTTTTGACCACAGATTTCTTCAGAGATGCTGTTTTCTTCTGTGCAAGTTCAGTTGCCAGGCTTTGTTGATAGGCTTCATTCAGTTCAGCAACTAGAGCCTTAACCATTTCTCTGTCCTTTTCAACCTGAACCCTTTCTTCTTTTTCAATATCAACCTGCATCTTCCTGGCCAAAGCTTCATCTGATTCAACCAACCTTTGCTTTTTGACTGGTTGATCAGATTCCACCATTTTAGCTTTGCCTTTGTCTTTGCTTTCCTTCTTCTCTACATTTGCTTTCTTGATCACTTCACCTTTTTCTTTGATGACAACTCCTTTGACCTTTGAGGTGACCTTAGGAGTATCATGTTTGGCTTTGATTAAGGTCTCAGCAATTTAAAGATCTGTTAGTACTTCTTGTACTATTTCTGCTACTTCTTTCAGGTCAGAAGTAGTAATTGTTTCTACTGCTTGGCTTGACTCAGCAGTATTAACTGTTACTGCTTCTTGTACCATTTCTGCTTCTTGTACCAACTCAGTTTCCACTTTTTGTTGCTCCCCCTCAACATCCACTTTCTCTTGCTCCCCCTTAGCTTTGGCATCTTCCATGTTGACATCAGCTTCTGACTCCCCCTTTTTAGGAGCATCAGTCACTGGTTTCCTCCTTCTTAGCACAAATTGTTTCTTCTTCTTTTGTAGAATCAATTTCTTCACCATTTGCTTCAAGTTGACAATCTGTTCTTGTTGAGACAGAACTATCAGTTTCAGCTCTTCTATTTCTTTCCCCTGCTTGATCACATCCATGTTTATGTTTCCCATGGTTTCCATCAATTCAAAATAGTTATATATGTCCTCACCTTCTCCAGAAGTATTACCCTCTTTTGAAGGATCATGGGATCTTTTTGTAGTAGAGGTGTTCTGCCTAGCAGAAGCACCTGCTACCCCCGTGGTTTCTTGGCACCTGGGACCTTTGGATGATTGCTCATCCAAAGTTGCCATGGGGAAGGTCTTATTTATGTTACCACTGACCTCCTTTGTGCTAGCAGGAGTAGTGGCAGCCTTAGCACCCATATGCTCATTCATCTCCTTATTGAGCACCTCCTTGGGGTTGGGAGACACCCCTGTGGTTTCCCTGTTGATATTCTCTAATGGAGAATTCTCCATTAGAGGGCTTATAGGCTCTGTGGTTGAAGGTACAAGAAGGGAAGGAGCCTTCTTTACTTTTTTCCTTATATAAGTTTGGGTTATTAGAGAAATTGGCTCTTGAACAAGAGACTGAGGGATTGATATGGAGGGTGAAGGTTGGGATTGGCTAGCAGTAAGATGGTCTAATGAGGGCCTTGACCCTACTGCCATACCTTCTTTAGTGTGGGACACCACCATCATTGTAGAGAACAATGGGGTGTCAACTCCTTCCGAGTCCAATGGAGATCTTTTCATGTTTGAAAAGACCTTAACTTTGGGGATTTTTGGTACATATACCTCATCAAAGTGAGGCATATCCGTCAATTCATGGGTTATAACTTCCTGAACAAACCTGGGGTACATGTAAAAACTCTTTTTGCTTCCCAAGTTTGATACAAGATCACTGAAAATCATTCGTGAAAAATTGTACTTTCTGGCAGTGGCCAAGCAGACCAAAACATAAGCAATGGTACTGCTAAACTCACTCCATCCAGTAGTCTTTTTGGAAATACAGTGCATTAAGGTATGAACAAGAAAACGCCATTGGGTATAAAATTTTGCTTTTGAGAATTTGAAACCACCCAATTGGCCTCCATACCCCATTCTTGACAAATTAGAGAACAAGTCCTCATTTGGAATAGAAGTAATACCTGCAGCATCGTCTAGACGTAGACAAATGCGTATCACCTCTTTAGAGACTGACAAGGGTTTATCACACACCCTTGTCTTCAGAATCTGCACTCCATTCTCTGAGACTATGGAGGCATTTGCCCAGAATTGTCGTTGATGCTCTATGTAGATTGTCGGTGACACAGTGAGAGCATGGGCAATGTGGCTGGACTTAAGAAAATCCACAATCTGGTGGAATCCAGCAGCTTGTTTCGGCTTTTGTAGCATCACAATCTCGTTGTGCTCATCAATGAAAGCCATGGATGCCATTGAAGCTTGAGTATGTTGGACTGAAACACTTGTTCTTGAGAGAAAAAGGGTTAGAGAGCAGATGAATAGAAATCAAAGAGTCGTTATGGACTTTTGGGCGGGCAAACAGGGTATTTATACGATTTGGAACATAAGCAGTATTAACACCTAGCAGTATTAACTAACTAGCAGTATTAACTGAGAGCAGTATTAACCATTAGAGTATTAACTGACTAGCAGTATTAACTGAGAGCAGTATTAACCACTAGCAGTATTAACTGAGAGCAGTATTAACCACTAGCAGTATTAACTGTGCACTGGCAGTATTAAAACTGCAATGGCAGCATTAACTATACTTACACTGTTTGAAGCTTGAGGTACTCTGAGCAAGGTAATAGAAAAAGATGTTAGTAGCACCAAAGAATAAACCAATAACAGGTATGAAAACACTTTTTAAACCAAATGAGCTTATTCAGAGTTGATCATGCCCACACTTGTGACCAAGAAAGTGAATCTACCCACATCAAAAGCTTTAGTGAATAGATCAGCAAACTGGTTGTTAGTATGAACTTTAGCAACTTGAATTAGCTTCTTTTCATTACAATCTCTGATAAAGTGATACCTGGTCTCAATGTGCTTAGTTCTGGAGTGCTTGACTGGATTGTTAACAATGCTTATAGCACTGCTATTGTCAATGAAGATTGGAGTGTGAAGAAAGGTTACCCCATAGTCCAGCATCTGATTCTGGATCCATAGAACCTTAGAGCAGTAGCTTGCAGCAGCAATATACTCAGCTTCTGTTGTTGATAAGGACACTGTGGTTTGTTTCTTACACTGCCAGGATACTAGTCTTGCACCCAAAAGTTGACATCCACCTGAAGTAGACTTTCTGTCCATGTTAGCACCTCCCAAGTCACTATCTGAATAGGCAATCAAGTCAAAGTTGGATTCATATGGATACCAAAGACCTAGTCTAGGTTGCCCTCTTAAGTATCTGAAAATCCTTTTAACAGCTTGAAGATGTGATTGCTTTGGATTGACTTGGAATCTGGCACACAAACACACTGGAAACATGATGTCTGGTCTTGAGGCTGTGAGATACATGAGTGATCCAATCATTGATCTATAAAGATGGACATCCACATCCTCCCCCTCAAGATCAGCAGTGATCTGTTTATGAGTCTCCATAGGTGTGCTTGCTGGCTTTGAGTCTTTTAGACCATATTTGTCCAGGATGTCTTTCACATATTTTGATTGGCTTATGAAGATCCCATCTTTCTTCTGTCTCACTTGAAGCCCAAGGAAGAAGGTAAGTTCACCCATTGAACTCATTTTAAAGCTCTTGTGTATCAACTTTTCAAAGTCTCTACACATCTGATCTTTTGTGGATCCAAAGATGATATCATCCACATAAATCTGAACCAATAGGATGTCCTTCTTACTTCTTTTAATGAATAGGGTCTTGTCAATTATTCCTCTTTCAAACCCATTCTCCAAGAGATAGGTAGACAGTGTATCATACCATGCTCTTGGGGCTTGATGCAGACCATAAAGTGCTTTCTTCAGTTTGTATACTCTGTCTGGATATGATGGATTTTCAAATCCAGGGGGCTGACAGACATATACTTCTTCATCAATTGTACCATACAGAAAGGCACTCTTCACATCCATTTGGTATACCTTGAACTTCATGTATGAGGCATAGGCTAGAAATAGCCTAATTGCTTCTACCCTTGCCACTGGAGCAAACACTTCTTCATAGTCAATTCCTTCTTCTTGAGTGTACCCTTATGCTACCAGCCTTGCTTTGTTTCTTATCACAATGCCTCTCTCATCCTTTTTGTTCCTGAAAATCCACTTGGTGCCAATAGCTCTATGACCTTTTGGAAGGTCCACCAAGTCCCAAACTTCTTGCAACTTGAACTGCAGTAACTCTTCTTGCATAGCTTCTATCCAACTGGAATCTTTCATTGCTTCAAAAACCTTCTTACGCTCAATCTGAGATAGAAAGCAGGAGAGTACTGTGTGTTGCTGATCCTGCAGCTCTTGAAGTCTGCTTTGATTCCTTGTTATCATAGGAGAAGAGATGTCTCCTATGACCAGCTCTGGAGGATGATTCTTTTGAGTTCTAGTCTGATGACTAGGTTCTTCATTGATTCCCACATCCAGATTGGAATCATATAAGTCAGCTGAGGGGATCTCATCAGCTGCTTCTGGCTCTTCATGCACTTGATTCTCCTCATCTCTTCCTTCTTCTTCATTCTGAAAAGGTTCAGTCATTGTCTCTTTTGCACAGACATCAATAGGCTCTCTTGTAGGTATGGGAAAGATCACAGACTGTGGAATAATGTCTTGTACTTGTGTTTGTTCATCCCCTGATCTTCCACTTCCTGAACCTGTATGATAATCACTACTGAAACCCAAAGAGTTAGTTAGTGAATCAATGTCAAATAATCACTGAGGACCAGATCCAATAGGATTTGGTGTGTTCTCATTGCACTTGACATTGTCACTTTCCTCAATTATTCTAGAAGAAGTATTAAAAACTCTGTAAGCCTTACTCTGAGATGAGTAACCAACAAGAAAACCATCATCTGCCTTGCTATCAAACTTTCCTAAGTGAGTTTTGGTATTGAGTATGGTACAAGGACACCCAAAAGGTTTGAAAAATCCTATAAAAGGTTTTCTGTTATTTAAAAGCTCATAAGGTGTCTTGTTTTTAGGCTTGACTACTAGAACTCTGTTTTGGACATAGCAAGCAGTATTAACTGCTTCAACCCAGAAAGTAATTGGAAGTTTTGAATCTGCCAACAGAGATCTAGCAGCTTCAATCAGTGTCCTATTCCTTCTCTCAGCAACACCATTTTGTTGTGGAGTCCTAGGAGCACTGTATTGCCTCTCAATTCCTTTTTCCTCACAAAAGGTGTTTAGGTCATGATTTTTAAATTCAGTACCATTTTCTGACCTAATGACTTTTACCTTTTGATTAGTTTGGTTTTCAATTCTTAGAATAAAGGATTTGATCAGTCCACTTGTCTCATCCTTAGTCCTTAGAAAATATACCCAAGTAAATCTAGAGTAATCATCAACAATAACTAGGCAGTATGATTTCTTACCAATAATCATAACATTTGTAGGACCAAACAGATCCATATGCAACAACTAAAGAGAAGTAGAGATTGTGTTCAACTCTTTGGACTTATGAGAAGTTTTGTTTTGTTTGCCTTTGAGACAGGCAACACAATGATCATCACATGAAAAGACTTTGGAAGGTAAACCTCTTACAAGGTTGTTTTTAACAAGTTTATTCATTGTTTTAAAGTTCATGTGACACATCCTTCTGTGCCAAAGTGACGATTCATCCAAAGAGGCTTTTGAAACAAGACAATTTAGGGATGAATCAGTTGAAACACTTTCCATATCTAAGCAATATACATTATCCTTTCTGGGAGTTCTTAGTAGTATCATCTTCTCATCAACTACCTTGAATCCAGGAGAAAGGATAATGCATTCAGAATCTGTAAATAATATACTATGTTGCTTGTCACAAACCTGTGATACACTTAACAGGTTGTACCTTAACTGTTCAACATAGAATACATCTTCAAAGATCATTTTACCTTTGGATACATCCCCCTTACCACTTATCTTACCTCCATCTGGAGTATTACCAAAGGCAACATGTCCACCATCAATTTTCTTGAAATTCTTGAGGCATGACATGTTCCCTGTCATGTGCCTAGAGCAACCACTATCAACATGACAGATGCTCTTCCCCTTGAGCTGCTGGTTGCCCTGCACATAAGATTAAACAATTAGTATTGTTTGGGGACCCAAGCCAAAGTGGTCTTGGGTCTCCCTTTCTCATCAAAGTATTTACATTCCTTTTTGATGAGGTTTTTAAACTCAGAGCACTCTTTATTAGAGTACTTTGTCAATATGATTGGCTTAGCAGCACAAACACTAGAATCAGTACTAACTTTGGAAGCACTAACAGAGTTAGCAGTACTAACAGGTTGAGCAGTACTAACCTTATTAGCAGCACTAACAGAGTTAGCAGTATTAACTTTTGAAGAAGTACTAACAATGTCAGCAGTACTAACATTGTTAGCAGTAGTATTACTTCTAGCAGCACTATCATTGTCAGCAGCACTATTTGTGGTAGCAGTACTAACATTTTTAGTGCTTTTAGGAACCCACATATTGACACTTTCTTTAACAGACTTTTTCTTCATGTGGCTTTTAGATTTAACAGATTTCTTAGCCACATGGTTCTTTTCAAACTTCCTATAACCCAATGGTTTTTGCATAGGTCTTTGAAAGTTCATCCTTTGGTTTATAGGATTGAAATAACAGTATTTGGCAAGATGATTTAATTTGCCACTGATAAAACAAGGTTTTGGTCCATTGATTTTACTCAGATCAACCCCTTGTTTCTGTGCCCACTGATTATTCCAGTTTCTTTGATTTCCCCTCTTTTTATCATGTTTTTGGGGCTCAGTCTTCTTACATGCACACTGTCTGCAAGGACCTGGATTCACAACTGTGGTCTGTTTGTAATGGACCTTACCAGACTTTCCCTCTGTCTTCTCTATGTCCTTGGATTTGATCCAAGCCCTTCCACAGTCCTCATTGGTGATAATATTATTTTCTAGAGGAATCTCACCACTCACCTTGTTCTCCTTACTCTTGTCAACCTCTTTGTCAGACTTATCTTCAACAACTACCTCATCTAAGGGACCTATCTCAGTGGCTCCCTCAGGTAAGTCCTTCCTATCTTTGGTTTCTAACAGGTCTGAAGTAGGAGGAATGTAATTGTTGTTATATGGTGGAGGTGTGGCATTATATCCAATTCCTCTTCTCAACTTATCATGAATCTGAGTTTGTAGTAAAGAGTCCATTGCTTTAGAAGCATTGAAAAACTTTTCTACATCAAGTTTGACCTTGGTTAGTTCATCTCTCAATTTCTCACCCTCCTCTTTAGATTTGGTCAGTTTGAGCTCTAGATCCTTTTTCTCCCACTTCCAGTAATTTGTGTCATATGAGTGTTGGAGTTCATTGGCTTGAAAACCTTTAATCTGTTCCTCAAACCTCTCAACAATTCTCACATAATCTTTGATATCCTTTTCTAATCTCTTAAGGTCATCACTCATCTTCTGATTATGATCCTTGTACCTTTTAACAGTGTCTATGCAAGTTTTAGAACAGAGATTAGAATTTACCTCAGATGGGAGATCAGATACTTCAGCCATAAGAGCTTGATTCTGGATAGCCTCTTTTGCTTGATCACTCCAATCAAACCCCATTCCTTGTTGAGAAACAAGGGCTTGATCAGAGTTTCTGTTGTTATTAAAGCTTCCAGATTGAACTTGTTGGTGGTTGTTGTTGTGAGACACTCCACTTCTGCATTCCCTTGCAAAGTGTCCCTTCAGATGGCATTTGTAGCATTCCACCTTTGATTTATCAAACCCTGCTCCATCTTCTCTTCTTTGGGAGAAGTTGTTCCTCCCAGTCCTCTTTATGAACTTCTTCATCCTCATGGAAAGCATGGCCATCTGCCATTTAATATCCATCTCTTCCAGATCATCAGGATGAAGTTGTTCCAAATCATCATTGATTAAGGAGGAATTCCCATGACTGGCAAGAAAGGCTTCAAACACAGAATCAGTGCTTTTTTCTTGATTTGCTCCATTAGCAGCATTCACTGATTCAGGGTTAGCAGTAGAATCAATTGATGCTGATAGGAGTGCAGCATTATGAATATATCCAGAAGGCTTCTTCTTTGCCTCCACTTCAGCTTCAAATACTCTAAGATCATTGTACAAATCATCAAGTTCTTTTTCTTCCAACTGATCATTATGTCTGAATGAAACAGTGTACATGGTCCACTCATCTCCAAGAGACCTTAAGAACTTTCTGTTCACATCATCTTGATCAATCTGTACTCCCATAGTAGCCAGTTCACCAATCAGTTTGTTAAACCTGTCAAAAGTTTGAGTCATGGACTCATTCTTAGTTGACATAAAGTTTTCATACTGTTGTTTTAGGATTGCCTTTTGATTTCTTTTGGTACTTTTGGTACCAGAGAATCTCTTCTCTAGAGCATTCCAGAGCATCTGTGCAACAGTGCAATTACAGAATTGGTGTTGATATTCATTGGGAATGGCCAAGAGCAGTGTGCTCAAGGCTTTCATATCTGTCTGCCTTGTCTTTCTTTCTGCATCCGTCTTTAGAGGGATTCTTTTTCCATCTTCACCAATCTTTTTTGCATCAGATGGACCATTCTCAATGATGTCCCACATAGAGTAATCTGTGAGGAGAATGTATTGCTTGAATCTAATCTTCCACATGTCAAATTCATTGGATCTGAGCATTGGAACTTTTGAGACCAGAGTACTGTTTGATTCAGCTATGTTTTCCATGATGAATAAGATTTCTGAGAATACTAGCTCTGATACCACTTGTCAGGATCTTAATTCTAAACAAGAATAAACACTCAGAAACAATATCAAAGAAGTTTGCGGAATAACACTTTGATATTCAATAATTAATTGAACACAGTAAATCAGAATAAGAACTTGCAAACTTTATTGAATGATTATAAAGTTACAAGATTCAACACACAACCTCAATATTGATGAACAGGCTCATCAATACGAATTCTACTTCTCTAGAATTAGGATTACAAATCTTGAGGTTGATTCTCTCTATCAAAACAAAAACTCATAATGCTAAAAGTTGTTTTTTATCAAGTCTAAACTATTCTATATATACTGAAGATAAAAGATAATTACAAATAATAAAAGATCTTCAAAATAATCTTCTTTCTTTATCTTCAAGCTTTCCTTAATCTTCAAACTTGATCTGCACGAATCTTGATTATCTCATAAGCAGCACTAAGTCTTCAGCAGTATTAATACTTTGAGCAGTATTAACATTCAGCAGTACTAACTACTAGCAGTACTAAAATTGCTTAGCAGTAGTAATCTCCTCTAGCAGTATTAACCTTGACTTAGCAGCATTAATCTTGTTCAGCAGCATTAACTTCAGGAGTAGTAATCTTCAGAAGTAGTAACCAAGTTCTTCTAGCAGTATTAACTGTACTTGTGAAATTCTGAATTTCCCAACAACTTCCAAATATTCCAAAGATTAATTGACTTTAAGAGAACCAGTCGACGCCTAAATCTAAAATGATGATACCGAAAACATGGACATCCTGCCCAATAATTCATCCCAGATGCATTGACGTATTTGAAGTAGACACCTACATGATACTAAGCTTCCCAAGTCTTACATCTCTAACAAACGGACCACGATCTTTCCTTTACCCACGGAAACCTATCAAGACGATACACCGCCAACATGTAACATGATGTCAATAGGACAGGCGACCAATCAAGTCAAGTCCAACCATACGCAAATAATCACACAAGGCCTTATCCCGCAGATTTAGCGAAGCAGAAAGATCACCCCTCAAATAACTGGGAACAAACATAAATCTAACCCCTCACTTATTCATGCATGAACAGATTCACAGCTAAAACCCAAAATCCCAAAACTGCACACAAGTCGGATCATCCGACACTTCAATTCCCAAGGACTCCTCTAGTCCTTAATTACAACTCCTTTCACGCAAGGGTTTTAAATCTATAGCCCTAATGAGTTCAAGGTTTTTCAACTAATATGCCAGTTTGAAATTTTATAGAATTCTCAAATGCAAAACCCTAATAACAATTAATCGTACGTGTAAAAATCTATTACCTTTTAATCGGTAGGTGTGCAAAGTGACCACCAATGCAACACATATAAAACCACTTCGTGAATCGAAATCGAACTCCCAATTTATAAAAACGCGGATAAAACTTTATTTCCCGAAACACCCAAAACACGGGTGGGGGATAATACTCAACCCATAAATTATGGATAAATATCCATACAAATAAAATGGCACCGAAAACATGGATACTAAAATACAAAACCCAAAACAACACCTTTTGGTGATGGGGGAGACCTGATTCTATCGAATGTGGCGGACACACAAAGTTAAGCCACTTATCAACATTCTTGAGATTCACATAGGGCCACGGATCCTCGTATACGGCTCCTCCGAGCAACCACCACAAGATACAAAAATTACCCTAGCGTCTACTCGACCTCTGTTAGAGATTAGGGGGCAAGGAAATCGATCTGTAACACCCTCAAATTCCAAGTAAGTACCCTACTTTAACCCTTTGGTAATTTTATCTTCTCTTGTGCAATAGAGTTTTATTTGGTATTTAATTTTGTTCGTAGTGTGCTCAATATTGTCATTTGAGGTATTCAATTGTGGGTCAAATCCTTTATAGTTGAATCAGGTCGAAATCGAAGGAAAACGAGCAACTCGCGGCTTTGGGCGAGAATGTCCGGTGAGAATGCCAAGGGCATTCTTGCGGTGTCATAGTCGCGCAGAGCAAATGGGTCTCGATACCTTTTGGTCGAGTATGCCCGGCGAATTTTCCAAGGGCATACTCGCGCGTCACAGTCGCCAATAGCAGGTAAGTCACGTTACAAAGTGGGAGAGTATGCCAAGGGCATACTCGCGTGTCAATGTCGCCTACGGGTTGTTTTGGTCTAAAAATTAGGTCTGGTTTAAGGGGGCTTTTGGGGGTTATTTTTCAAGAACACAAATACATTTTATCTCCATTTGGAAGGCGGTTTTCAGTCCCTCTTGTCATCTCCCTTCTTTTATTGCAAATCCAAAGGAACCAAGTGAAGTTATTGCAACTCCAGGGCTTCACCACCATTTATTGCAAGGTTCTAGAGTGTTAGGAGCTCAACTATCCTTCTTTTTTCCACTAGGGTTTCACTTAGGGGTGTTCGAGGTGCGGTTTGGGGCAAAACCGCAAACCGCACCGCATATGCCTCCAACCGCACTACGAAATGCGGTGCGACTTATGCGGTTTTATCTAACGCACTTTACACCTAAAATTCAATAATTATAAGATTAAAACTTCATTTTAAAATCAACGACAACATGACCGTAGTCCAAAAAATAAAAATATTCAACACGTTCGGTTCCTTAATACATATTACATAAATATTGAAATCATTATATGTATACATATATGTGTGTAATATATAAAATCAAAAATATATACATTTATATAATGTGCGGTGCGGTGCGGTTTGAACCGCGGTTTGATAACTCAAAACCGCAAACCGCATCGCATAGTGCGGTTTGGTAAAAATGCAATCCGCAAATCGCACCACATAAGTTCTAAACCGCGCTTTGCGGTGCGGTGTGGGCGGTTTGAAGGTTTGAAGGTTTAAATGAACACGCCTAGTTTCACTATCAACCCTATTGGGTGAGTCATCCTCACTTTCTTGAGTACTTATTTGATATTATGACTATGTGTAGAACATGTATACTTCTATATCACTCTTTTACTCACATAATGTGTTCAAAGTCTATTTTGGAGGAAATGTTAGGGTTTTCACCATCTTTGGGTAAATATGAGAAAGGCATGAAGGTAGAGAAATGATTACATATACTTATGGCTCCATGATGCTTGTTGTTATTTTCATGTTTATGGACTTGACATTTTAGGTCAAGATGTAGTGTTGGGAATTCTTGCTTATTTATGAAAAACATGTGGAAGTACTTGGTCACCTATTTATGGTTATCAATTCCTAACGTTTGTAGTTGTCTCAAAGGGAATAAATGTACACCATAAATTTATTATTGACATGAGACTAGCTCTCTTGAATTTGCTCTCTTGGGAAATGTTAAGGGGACTATTCCCAAATCATGGCGAAAGAGAAAGACTAAAGACCCGATTTGGGTTGAGGTTTAGAAAGACTAAAGACCCGGTTTGGGTTGAGGTTTAGAGAGAGACTAAAGACTCGGTTTGAGTTGATGTCCAAAGTGACTAAAGACTCGGATTGAGTTGACGTCCAAAGAGACTAAAGACCCGGTTTGGGTTGATGTCTACTATGATTAAAGACCTGTTTTGGGTTGAGGTATATTTGGGCTAAAGACTTGGGTAAAGTTGATGCCCATACTTATTGAATGAACTCCTTAAGGGTATGCAATATATGAATTGTCATGCTGGGATTGTGAAGCTTACATAATTGCATTTTCCATACTTTACTAATTTATATTTGGTTGATGGGTCTCACTAGGCTCTTAGCCTAACCTCTTCCCTTGTCGTGTCTTGTAATCCAGGTTCACTTAGCGGCGGGACTCGCAAGAGTGAGGGTTAAGAGTGTGGGCCGTTAGCGGCATCTTTTGAGGATTTATACCATTTGGAAAACGTTGGCGTACATTTTGGATAGAAGTCCTTTTTGGGGAATTGTTGACAATTGTATTAATATAGACCTAGATAGTTTAGATTTAGTGTATTATCATTGTAAATTTCCAATTATATTATTGTAAACGATATTTACTCTTTCCCTTTTGGGTAATGATATTTATAGAAATGTCAAGTTTACAACATTTTGCAAGTTTAAATTTGCCCCGATTTTTTAGGTGTTACACGATCAGGTGACCGGATTTCTTGAGCGTGTCTTTCACTTTCTGAATTGGAATTTTGACCCCATGTGTGGGTTGCACGAAATCCAATCTGGGATAAGACTCAAGAATACTGTCGATTTTAGACACAAAAACGAGAGCAAATTTGTTGGAGAGTATGAAAAGATTGTTCAAAATCATGAGTATAAAACATAAGTATATATGGTATATATACTAGTCTCATTCGTAAAATAGAAAAATAACTGAAATGACAATGATGGCAAATTATTAGCAATTATGGTCGGTTACAACCAATTTAGCTAAAATCACGGGCTGGAAATAACTGAGCATTAAATGTTTAGTAACTGCAGGTTCAGAGATAGCCAATCCAGAGATAGGCACCAGAGCCTCTGGTCCAGAGATACCCACCAGAGCCTTGAGTCCAGAGATGCCCACCAGAGCCTCTGCAGAGATAGCCACCAGAGCCTCTACAGAGAGCCACCAAAGCCTTTGCAGAAATAGGCATCAGCCCAGGGTTCTGCCCCTTGACCCCGCAAGGGGCACGACCCCCTTGACCCCCGCCATTTCGTCATGTCCGAGATCAAACCCGTCTTATAACAAGTGTGCACTCTGTACCACCTAACTTGTATTAAATCACAGTTTGAAACACATTAGTACTCGTTTTATATCCAATTACACTTAAATGCCCGGTGAAACTAACATCACCAACAACCTCTAGATGAGTGTCACCACAAAAGTCACAAGTCCCCGTATCCGTGTCACCATGGGCACCACCACAAGACTTAGCTTCGTATACGACTCTGCAGAACACCACCGCAAGATTACATAAAAACATAACTTGGGGACCACTCACTAGACTCAAACATGGACATCAAAACTCTATGATAAATAAACGGACTGGATTACACGGGCATCGAGTTCAACCACCAACGATCTATACCTCAAATCCCCATTGACCTTAAATATATCCAGTTCCAAAACAGGGATAAGGATCCCAACTAAATCAACTGACTGACTCATTTGCCTATGGATCTAATGCATTACATTCTAAAACATTACAGGACTCAAATGAATGACTAACACACTCAAGCATGTAATTTCCACCAAAATGCAATTAATATGCATCGTAAAACCAAAGCTTCTCATCGAGACAATAAAAGTGGGCAAATGCCCCAAGACTCCTTTGAGTCACAACCGAACCAAAAGCTCCACAAATCAATTGACCAATTGTCAAAAATCATAAAAATGCAATAAAACGCAATCGACCCACGTTTATGCAAACATACGCTCCAAAATGCATCAATAAACTCCAAAACAAATTTAGATCGAGATAATTCATTTTCCAAATGAGTTTGTACCATTTATGTGTGTCCCAAATATATGCAAACCGATCAAGATGAACAACAAATCAATCCAAATGCTCCATATTATTTCAATCTCAATTTCTCATAATATAGAATGCTCTCAATACAATATTTCTCTCTCAATGATACGAATTCTATTAACTGCTTAATGATTCTACAAAGCAAAAACTCTATTTATACCTATATGCTTTACAAAGACAAAAAAAACACAAAACTAAACTAACACCTTTGAGTTGTTTTGACTTTTCTCTTTAATCTACTTTGAATTTGACTTTGTTTTGAGGATTGACTTGAGCTTTGACTTTAATTACCATGATCTTGGATCCAACATATTTATGCACTAACAATCTCCCTCTTTGGATTCAAGATCATCTTCAAAAAGTAACTTAGCATTAACGAGCAATCTCCCTCTTGTTTAATATTTAACAAATTTAATCTCCCTCTTTAGCATGAACACAAAAAATCTA
The DNA here is from genome assembly GCA_954870635.1 of Arctium minus. NCBI lineage: Eukaryota > Viridiplantae > Streptophyta > Magnoliopsida > Asterales > Asteraceae > Arctium > Arctium minus. The sequence goes on along the minus strand of OX941092.1, from coordinate 66,637,679 downwards.
CTTCTTAGAGTCAATCTCCCCTCTTTTGGAAATAACATTGATCATCTTCAATGTTTATAACACTCTCTTTCTTTCTTTCTTTGGAAACTATTTAGATTTGCAGTATTCGCCCCCAAAGTCTGTTATTAACTTCTTCAAGAATTTTAACAATCTCCCCCAAGTTTTATGATCATCTCTTTCAGTCTTCAGAAAAAAAATTATCTTCAGCTATTGCTCACTTTTCTCTTTCCAAAATAATCTTCTCAAAAATTGTATTTCTTGACAATTTCTTGTATCTCTCCCATATTCCAAACAACAAAACTTTCTCCAAATCCAACATTTCTTGATCATGTCTCCCCGTAACTGTTACAAGTTGTTCTTCAGACAACATTTCTTGAAATTAATTCTCCCCCTTTTTGATGATGTAGAGCATAGAAATCATCAAAACTATCTTCAAGAAATGTCATGAACCTTTTTTTGACCACTGATCTTTCCAAATGAGCATCTGAACCATCCGTCAATTCATAATGTATTCATCTGAATCTTTTCAAATTCAGAAAAATAAGAGTGAAAACCTGAATCAACAAATGAATCTGTTAAAATGCATGTAAGTAGCACAGAGCCACTTTGTACAATGAATGTACATTGTAAAGGAGATTTTTGATGTTCACTCCCCCAGGGCTTTCATTCAATTATCGAATGACACAAGGTTATTCTATGAACGTTCCGACAGAAAAACAAATTTTCTGTTTATTCGTGCTTGTGTATGAAAGAATTTAAACATGAATGTTTTATAAAAGCATCAAAATGTGTAAACCATTGAAACAACAATAGTAATACATGGACTCAATTGTGTATGATCGAAGTTCGAAGGTGGGGCAGACTTCCTTCTATTTCAATATCCATATCTTCCAAATGAAGACGAGATAGATTATGTGTTGCGTCCCCAAGAAAAATTGAAACATCTCTTTGTTGAGAAAGAAATGAGTAGCTGGTGGGGTTTAAAGCAAGAGTTGGCATGGGCTAGTGCCTGTTTCAATGAAGTTCACGAAAGAATTGTGAAATAACAGTAATGTGGTTGCCCGACTCAGAAAGTGGTTGGTGCAGAGTTCTGATATTCTTTTAACTCTGTTCTCACACCCTCTTTCTTTTTAACATTTAAGCTCAGTTCTAACCAAACTCTCTTTTACATTTTACCTCATCACACACCCACACTCTGATATTGACCCCTCGCCTCTCGATCACTCAGGATAACTTCTTTGGTAGGAAACACTGGTTATCATGAATCCATAGAAGTTCATTAAAGTCCTCACACTGACCCCATGTATTTGTCCTAAAAGCATTATGTTGCTCAATCATTTAACTTCAACAGTTAAAGCACAGTACATATGAAATACATATGTCAGATAAATGTATGCTCAGAAAAGATAATCATGAAGATTTGAGCATTTTAAACATGAAATATTCTCTCAAAACAAGGAAATCGAATGAACAAAGTGAAATCAATAGATATGTTTTGAGAATCTGACAATGTATGAAAAGATCAAATATGAGTGATTTATCATTAAAAGCTTAGGTCATGAAAAATTGGATGTTGTCTATATGAACAAGTACAGACAATTCTTGAAAGAAACGCTTTGAATGAATTAACGCTCAACAAACTTTGAATGTACAAAAAGGAGTGTCTTACCATCGAAAATTAGTTTCAATATGAGACATGGTAAGAACATAGTCAATAAAGTACTAAACCAGTGTGTATGAATACTTGACATTATATGGAAAAGATAATACACAAGTATGTATCTTTGGAAACACACGGTTTGTTTAAAATTAAAGCTCATATAATGAAAACACTTAAAATACACACTTCTGAATTCATGAAATCTGTTTAAGAATCGAGAAGTGGTTTGAACGTTTAAGAAAACTATTTTCATATCTGAAAATCGTCCATCTTTCAAATATGTATGAGATTAGGGTTAGAATAATCTTTACGCTCATCATTAATCTCATAAAGTCAGCTCCAAAGTCATGATTGATATGATCATGTAAGCTCCCCCTCAAATTCTGCAAATAGTAAAAAACAATGTCAAAGCAACAAAGTCTTATTGAAAGTAAAACATTTATTTGAAAATTAAAGACATGAAAGCAATAAAACAGTAAAGAATGAGTTTTGATCAAAATTAATCAGAAATCAAAGTCCTTACTCCCCCTAAACATATGCATCATAAAAAAATTGTCAGTATAAAACATATGCAATTTCTCATACTCCCCCTCGAATTTAGATAATCTAATCTTTTTCTCACTCCCCCTGAAATCATGAACAAACTTTCAATGCAAATATCATTCTGATTAAAACATAAAGAAATGTTGAAAAATAACAAAAATAAACTGCACTAGATAACTACAGATTATGTCTTGAGATTCAACATGCCAAGTTTCGTAATGAGAAAATTAAATCTCTTAACAGCTTGGTAAACAAATCAGCAAGTTGATAATCTGTGTTTACAAAGTAAATTTCAATTATACCTTTTTCGACATTATCTTTGATAAAATGATATCGCACGTCTATGTGCTTTGTTTTCCTGTGCTGAACAGGATTAGCTGATATGGTTATGGCGCTCTTCGAATCACAGTAAATCGGGATTTTGTTGTACTTGAAACCATAATCTCGAAGTTGTGATCGCATCCACAACACCTAAGAACATCAGCTAGCCGTAGCTATGTACTCTGCCTCGGCTGTTGAAGTAGATACACACAGTTGTTTCTTCGAAGTCCAACTCACGAGCTTATCTCCCAAGAATTGTATATGTACCGAAGTACTCTTCCTGTCAAGCATACAACCTACATGATCTGCGTTTGAATACACTGTTAGCTCAAAACATGTATCTTTAGGATACCACAAACCAAGATCTGCGATTCCCTTTAGATATCTAAATATTCGCTTAACTACCGAAAGATGGGATTCTTTGGGCAAAGCTTGATATCTAGCACATAAGCATGTAGAAAACATAATATCAGGCCAACTAGCCGTTAAATACATTAATGAACCTATCATGCCTCTATAAGTCCTAAGATCAATAGCTTTTCCCGAAAGATTAGCTCCGATTTTAGTACATGGTGCCATCGGGGTTGAAATTGGAGTACAATTTGACATATTAAATTTCTTTACAATGTTAGCAATATACTTCGATTGATTTATGAAAATCTCCATTGAAAATTGTCTTACTTGTAGTCCGAGAAAGAAGTTCATCTCTCCCATCATACTCATTTGAAAACGTGACACCATGAGTGCAGAAAAATTCTTACAGTACTTCGGATTAGTAGAACCAAATATTATATCGTCCACATATATTTGAATTAAAATGATATCAGCTTTTTCCATTTTTATGAATAAGGTGGTGTCAATTTTACCTTTAGAAAAGCCGGACTTGACAAGGAATTCAGATAACACATCATACCAGGCTCGAGGGGCTTGTTTGAGTCCGTAAAGGGCTTTGTCTAAAATATATACATGTTCTGGTTTTTCAGCACTCACAAATCCTTCAGGTTGAGAAACGTACACCTCTTCTTTTAACAATCCATTCAGAAAGGTTGTCTTGACATCTATCTGATAGACCGTAAAATTATTATGTGCAGCATAGGCTAGGAACATTCTAATTGCCTCAATACGTGCAACTGGTGCATACGTCTCATCATAATCAATACCTTCCTCTTGTATGTATCCCTTGGCAACAAGTCTTGCTTTATTTCGAATCACAACACCATCCTATCCTTTTTATTTTTGAATACCCACTTGGGGCCAATGATTGTCTTTCCTTCAGGTCGGGGCACCAATTGCCAGACTTTAAGTGCTTCAAATTGGTTGAGCTCTTCTTGCATGGTTGTAATCCAATCTGGATCACAAAGAGCTTCTGAAACTTTTGTCGGTTATATTTTACTCAGGAATGAATCATACAAACATTCATTTGCTGCTGCAGACCTAGTTTGCACCGATTTTGAAGGATCTCCAATAATTTGATGTACCGGGTGCTCTTTGGTCCACTTGTGTAAATGAGGGAGTGGATTAGATGTAGACTGATCATGTTGATCATCTAAGTATCCAGTATGTTCTTCTTGTTGGGGTTCAGTTGAAGTAACTGGTGCAGAAGTTTTAGTTGATTGGACATTTATTGTCTGTTGGGTAGGCATGGCAGTACATCCAACTGAATGAGCAACTTCTGGCTCTACAGTATCATGTGCAACTTCAACTGATTGAGTAGGTGTTTGAACTTGAGTTACTTCTTGAATCGGATAATTTGATTCAGTCGATACATTTGATGTGATTGGATGATGACTACTTGAATCTTCAGATATGTCAATCACAACAGGTTTAGTCACTTTTGAACCAAGAAACTCATCATAAAAATGTTCAAACAATAAATCTAATTCTGTTAGATGAGATGTAGATTTTGATGCTTTATCAGAATTAGAAACATTAACCACATGTTCTGGACTGATCTATCCAGAAGCTAATACTCCTGTTATCACGGGTTCTGAACTGAGTTGCTCATAATCCATTTCTTCATCAAATGAAACATTAACGCTTTCCACCACAATCTTTGACTTCTTCAAATAAACTTTGTATGCCACAAATGTCTGAGAATGTCCAATGAAAATGCCTTCTTCAGCCTTGAGACTAAACTTGTTCAAGTTTTCCTTATCGTTCAGGACAAAACACCTGCATCCAAAAATATGAAAATGTTTAATGCTAGGTATTCTATTATTAATTAAATCATACGCCATTTTACCAAACCGACGATGGATGATAGAACGATTTTGAGTATAGCATGCAGTAGAAACAGCTTCGGCCCATAAAAATAAAGGTAGATCGGATTGGCTCAACATCGTTCGTGCAGCCTCAACAAGAGTCCGATTTCGACGTTCAACTACCCCATTTTGTTCCGGCGTTCTGGAAGCAGAAAACTGATGAGTTATCCCGACCGATTCGAGATAATCGTCAACTGTTTTGTTCTTAAATTATGTGCCATTACTAGTTCTGAGTAGCTTAACTGTTTTCTGCAAGTTCACTTGGATGGTCTTCAAAAATGAGATGATGACATCGGGCGTGTCATATTTTGATCTTAGAAATTTGATCCCAAGTGTATCTTGAATAATCATCCACGATCGCAATAACATATATCTTGTCGTTTATGCGTTGCGTTCTCATAGGACCACATAGATCCATATGTAACAATTCTAAAGGAGCACTTGTATTGGGTTCAGGCTTTGGCTTATGTGAAGCTCTCTTCATTTTGCCTTTCTCACACACGTCACACAGATGTTCTCGTTCATATTTCAGCTCTGGAAGTCCTTTCACCAAACTCCTAGTCACCAACTTGTTAATATATCTAAAGTTGAGGTGAGATATTCTTCTATTCCATAACCATATTTGTTGCATAGAGGCCTTAGACAATAGACACACAACATTATTTGGCTTGACATTCAACAGATTGATCGTGTAGAGGTTTGACTTTCACATCCCGACCAAGAGTTCTTTGTCGTCTTCAGTTCTGACACAACATCTATTGGCCTTGAAATTTATCTCTAAATCCTTTTCATAGAACTGTCCAATGCTAAACATAGTGTGTCCTAAACCTTCAACATAGCTCACCTTCTTAAACGTTAAATTCTCTTACACGATATCTCCATATCCAAGTATTGCTGAAAACTGGTCATTTCCAAATCTCACATTACCGCAAAATTTCTCTGTATAATTAGACAACATATCTTTCTGCTCTGTCATATGCTTGGAACAGCCTGAATCCAAGTACCACATATGACGGGTCTGCACAGGAGAAATCAAGCAACAATAGGTTTAGGTACCCATTTATAGATGGGTCCTGTCAAGTTAGCACAAGATTTTGGCACCCATTTGAATTTGTATCCTCCTTTCCTTTGAAAAACATGTGAATGATGTATATAATAAGAACCAAACCAACAATCAGAATATTGTCGAGTCACAAAATCATTTCGACTGTATGTGGAACACTGACTAGGAAAATGAGATAATTTGATCAATTGCTTTATTGTATAAGTCTTGTAAGAAGTTACAAGTTTTGTTTTATGAGAAGCAATATGACCAAGTACATCAGAATGACTAACACTAATCCTATTACAATCTGTATCAGAAAATGATTTTGTAGTCTCTTCAATCTTCCTTTTTGGTCTCCATTCTAGTCTTGCTTCAGACTTTTTCCATTTCAATTCTGAAACACAAGATTTAGACTTGTTAGAAACATGAGATTTAAGAGTTTGTATTTTCTTGTGCTTACATGTGTTGGTCCGTTTCAGTGAGCGCCTTTTCTTTTGCTTCTTACCTTTAGCGTAATAGGCACTCACAGAAACCGATACATCAACCTTAGTTGATGTTTCACCTTTCTCAAAGACACTAGGTAAAGCATCATTATTAATCACAAAAGGAGAATGATCTGGAAGTTTAGCATTGAAATCAAACTTATCAACACTTTCATCAAAACATCCATTAGAATTTAAAAAATCATTTTCATCCGCAAATAAGTCATCATCATCATCATCATCAAATAGTTGTGGCTCGGAAGAATTTGAAAAGTTGAAATCATTAGACCTTTTAGAACACTTCTTTTGATAAGACTTTTGATTACAATTTGAAGATTTTGGATTAGCAAAAGCATTACCCATAAAAACTTTACAAGATGATACATATGAATCAGTGGAATTGTTTTCACTAACTCTTTCTGATTCAGACTTATCATTTGTAATTACAGATTTAAAATCAGTGTTCATCATAACAGTAGAAAACACAATTTTCTCAAGATCAATCAAAATTCTTTCTTCTACTAAGGTGTTCTCAAGCTTAGAAATTTTACTTTCCAAGATGAGTGCAGGAACATAAATCTTTGTTTCAACTGGTTTTGCCTCCATCTCCTCAGTAGAATACCTTTGAAAATAATCATTTGAAAGAAACTTTTGTTGTACAGAAAGATAACTATCATTCAGCTTTTTATAGCAGAAGAGTAGTTGCATTTTGGTTGTGTTCTTTATGTTCTCATCTTCCTTAGCCTCAACCTCATCAAATAATTTTGTAACAAATTTGGGTTTCAAATGAGGATTTTTGTCAGTCACTTGTAAGAAATTAAAATTATATAAAGTTGGCTGCTTTCGAATAGCTTTCTTCAAATAATGTGGGTTATCGTAGCCAATACCCTAATTATCTTTAAAATATGTAACTTCCTTTGGTTTGTTTAGATATTGACCTCGAGCATAAAGCTTGGCTTCCAAACCATTAATCTTTTTTCGCAAATTTTTATTATCAATTTGCACATTGTGAACTTTTAAAATAAACTCTTGTTTCTCACGTTCACACATGTTGAACTTGGAAACTGCCTCAGAAATTTAAGTTTCAAAACAAGCATTTTGTTTTTCAAAAACAGTAGCAACTTTGTTCAAAGAATCAATCAAGTTTTTGTTCCCAACAATTTCCTTATTGAGATCAAAAACTGTTTGACGCTTTTTCGCAACTCTACTTTTCTCATTTTTAAGCTTAGCTTGTAAGTCTTGAAACTCGACCATCATGGTTTCCATTTTCTTTAAGAAATCAGATTCAGAAAAATTGTTTACCTCTTCGGAAGTTTCCTCATCTAATTCATCATATTTCACCTCTTTTCCCATCATGCACATGTGAGTTGTCTCCTCTTTGTCACTTTCAGACTCAGAAAAATCTAGCCAATGGTCATCCTCGGCCATTAAAGCTTTTCCTGCCTCTTTCTGCTTAGCCATAAGCATCTTATTCTTGTAATACTCAGAATTCCTGACTTTCAGCTTTCGGCAATCTTTTGCAAAATGACCGATCATACCACAATTATAACATTTAACCGGCTCTTCTTTCTTTTTAGAGGCATAGTTGTTCACATACTTCCTTTCTTCTGGTTTTCTCTCTTCATACCTCTTTCCTTCAGATTTCTTGTCCTCAAACCTTCTTCCTTCAATCTTTTCCTTGTGCTCATAATTTCGTGATACCGATGAATACCTCTGACTATTGGAACCCGTCTTCTTGTAAAATTTCTTTTGAAAGGCTCAGGTCATCAACAACATAACTTGCTTGAGATTCTCACCATCATCAGAATCAAAATTATCACTATCAGTACCATCCGAAATAGATACCACTATCTTCTTTTTCTTCTTTTTATCTTTCTTCTCTTTCTCTTTCTTCTTATCAACTACAAGAGCAACTGGGTCAAGCATAGATTTCTCATTCTTCTTTTTCTCTTTTCTCTCTTCTTCAACTTCCTCCTCATTCTGACGGAGAGTTTCATATACCTCATGCAAAGGAATCTCACTTAGATCCTTCATCTGTTTCATCCTTCAAGTATGTTTCTTCCACTCTGTCTATAACACACTGAGAAATTTAACGTTATTCTCAATCTGCTTCTTTTTCACCTTGTTCTTAGTCAGCTCATTCAATAGAGAAACAAATCTTTCATATGTCTCCTCCAAGCTTTACCAGTTTTGGCCTTGAATTCTTCATAGTTATTGATGCAATTAGCCACCTTCATCTGGTTTCCAATCTTAGATCCCATCATCATTTTCTCCAATTGATCCCACATTGTCTTTGTGGTTGCCTTGTAACTGTCAATCTTGATGTAAATCTCATTTGGTATACTCTGAAGAAGTAGAGATCTTGCATGTTTATCTGCCTTATACCTTTCTTTTTCTTTGTCAGAATACTGAGAGATATCCACCGGAACCTTCTTTGTTTTCTGTGCTCTTGGTTGATCTCCCATCTTTACTATAAGATGATTCATCATCACGAATATCCATAGTGAGAGGAATCATTGGTCCTTCTTCTATGGACTCTTTTATATTCTCACCATTAGCTTGTCTGTCAACAAAATCCAAAAATTTGTCCTTCCACTGCTCATACTCACCCTTAAAGAGAACAGGTGGTTTGACATCATTACCAATTGAAAGACCATCTCTGGAAGTCATCTTGATCAATAGCACAAATCTTTAAACACAGAATCAGAAAATATCAAAATCTCTGAAAACTAAATCAGAAAAACGACTAAGTATAAAATCCTCACGCTAAAGAAGAAACTTTTCGCACAAAAGACAGAATTTGCACGCCAAGTAACAATCAATCTCACTTTTCGCACGTAAAGGGATGTGAGAAGTTACAATTCGCACGCTGTTGGATGCGATTTTTAAACTTTTCACACATAGTACAATGCGAATTATGGACTTAGAAAAATTCCAAACTTGAAACTTTTCGCATGAAGGAGTGATGTTGTAACACCCCGAAATTTTGGGAATTTACATTCTAAATTGATGTTGAGCAAGGTAGCCAAAAAGGAGATGAAGGTTTTACCAACAGTGTTCTGCACGGCTCTCCGTGCGAGTGGAACCGCGCGAGCATCCACGCGAGACTCTGGTCCTTCAAGACTCTAGAGCCCGGCGTGGCTCTCCACGCGAGTGGAACCGCGCTGTCATCCGTGCGTGCCCACTGTGTCCTTATAAAAAGAATAATCCGACCTCCACCTCTATTTCCTCTCAAAAACCCTAAAACTCCTCCCCCTTTTCTCTCCCAAAACCGATCCCCATCTCCCCAAACGAACCCTAACTCAATTTTGGGAGTCTCCCTTCTAAAATCAACGATTCATCTTCATCTAGCAAGATTTGGGAGCTAGAGCCATAACCCCTCCATCTTCATCTTCCTCACCAAGTTCTTGGGGTTTCATCCAGCCATTTCCATCATTTGAAGATTGGAAGCTTATGGTTCATTTTGGTCACCTATAAGTGTTTTGGTTGGTGGATTCAAGCTATTGGTTGAGGTAATCTCCTCCTCCTTCAAGTATGGAAAATTAGGGTTTTGGTATAAGATGAGAGGTTCATGTAAATGTTTGAGGGTTGATTCTAAATGGTTGAATGAGTATATTCATGGTTGGAAACTTGTGAATATAGGTTTTGGAAGGTTTTGCTTGTGGATTCAAGTTTCTACAAGGAAGCTCAAGTTGGGGAGAATCTAGATTTAGCCTAAATCTAGCAAGGTGAGTTCAAGTTGATTTGTGAAAACGACGTACATGTCAAAATGTTCATTTTAAAGTGTTTATGTGTTTTACATGAATTTGTAACTGTTGATTATCTGATAAGTTTTGGTTATTTGGAAGTGTTTGACTTCATAAACTTGTAAAATACCCATCTTTGAATTTTTGGGGATTTTTGGATGAATGTATCATAATGAAAATGATTTGATAACCTTTTACATAAATGGATGGTATTTGGTAAAAATACATTTTCGTGTTTATTGGTAATAGGTGTATTTCGGGTTATAAAATGGTTTGAAAGTATCAACGTGTGAGTCATTGGGGTCTGGTCATTCCCAACCTTGCTAATATTTCGGACATTGTAAACCTATGTGGTTATAAACTTGTTTAGAAAATGATTTGTTCAAATCTAAATGATATTGGATTGTATTCATACATTTCGGAGCATGTGGTTGCAAAGTCATGGTCGGTTGAATTTTATTGCACTTTGTGGATTTTAGAATATGGTTATTTGTTGGTTGGGTTTAAGGTTCAGTTTTTGTAATCACCGAGTCTTGGGGACATTTGTCCGGTTTAATAGCTTAAGTAGAGCTTTGGGTGAGTGATGCATTTATTGCGCTTTATTTTGGAGAATACATGTTTGAGTGCGTGCGTCATTCATTTGGAGTCATGTATCTTAGACTGTAATGCATTGGATCCATAGGCATGTAAGTCGGTCGTATTTTATGGTGAGGACTCTTGGGATTCTCACTTTGGGAAAATTATGTCGTGTTGGCATTAATGTTGTCCCGGTTGTTGGCGAAGAGGAACCTTTATGGGTTGTACTTCGGGACCATGGGTTTTGGGATTGGATGTCTAATTCTTGTGCACGAGGGTTAGACATCGGGAGTTATCAAGTAAAGAGTTGAGGCTCCTATCTTGAATGCTAGGGAGTAGGCACTAGGGGTCGAATGAGTACCTTGAGGATGAAACTCCGCTAGAGACCGAACAGAATAAGATCGTGTATCCTTGAGGTGTAGCTTAACAGAGCAGGCAATGGGGGATACGGTGTTTGGGACTTGAAATAAAGTCCGACTGGAGGTGTAGCTCGGTGGAGCAGGCAATACAGTTACGGTCTGAGGTGTAGTTCGACAACATGGTTATGTGGCTTAACTTTGTGTTCCGCCACGTACAATGGAATCGGGTCTCCCTCGTCACCGGAAGGTGTTATCTGGGTATTTAAATTATATCATTTTATTATCCATGTTTTCGGTGACGTTTTGCATATGCGGATTTGTGTACTCAAGATTTATGGGTTGTGTATTATGCATGCTCACGTTTGGGTGTTTCGAGAAGTAAAGTTTCATATGTATTATTATAAATTTGGGAGTTTGCTTACTATTCACGTTTTGAGTGAGTTTGGGATTAAAGTGGTTTTACGAAATAAGGTTCAAGTTGGGTTTCTTGTTTTAAAGGTGTGCTGTTGAACGATGTCGTTTAATATTTAAAGTAAATCTTTTTTTGAAAGTCTATGATTTAAACTACATTCTTTCCCTTTAACAAATATATTTATTTCATGTTGTAAACTCTTAAACTCACTAGGCATTAGCCTAACCTTTTTATTTGTCGGCATGTGCATCAGGTTCCGAATGGGGGAAATGGTTCTAGCGTTTTGGTAAAGTGTTGAGTGCTAGGAGAATGTGCAAGGGGTGAGTGGCTTGATGAAGTCTTCCACTTTAGTCTTTGAGAAGAGCAACTGTTGTTGGGTTTTAGTAACACCCGACTTTAATTATCCTCTACACCAGACTCAGCCTATCAATTGTTGAAGTTTAACCTAGATTACTATTCATGGTGACTCTAGTGATGTTTTGAAGAATAGATTATATCCTTAACTGTCGTATATTTGAAAGTTTTAAATTTGTTTCTCTTTACATTTTCGAGGGTGTTATAGCTGCGAATTCTGGACTTAGAAAAATTCACCATTCTTAAACTTTCTGTATCGATACGGATTCTATACTTAGAAAAATTTCGACTTTCCCATGCGAAATCCTCAGAATCAGTATGATGTGCTATGCGATATCCTGAAATTTGTATGTTTCACGATGCGGATTCTTCACTTGTCGTATCCAGTAGTATGCGAAATCCTCCCTTAGACTTTTCAAACTTCACTTTTCGTATGCTGACACATTCGAATTACAGCTTTTCGTACACAACAATGTGCGAAATTCTCTCTTTTCGCACATAACCCTATGCAAATTATGTCCTTGAAGTTTCAATCTTCAATTGCCATGCGAGTTCTTTCTATGATCATGCGTGTTCTTGAGATCTCGATGCGAATTCCTTAGATCTCGGCCTAAAATTTCAATTTCAACCCAAAAGCAATCCAATACTTAAAATCAGTCCATGAAACTTTGTCAATTTGTTCACGAACACTGTTAGAACAGTTTACAATCGATCAATTTCAAACAAAATGCCAAAAATTACAAGATTGATCAAAATACAGTGCGTTTACAAACTTCGAACAACAATCTCATCAAATCCAAATTCCCCTAAATATGTTGTGAATTACATGAAGTTATACAAATCAAAGTTGTTCAAGATCATGAACCGAGTACAATGCAATCAAAATACAATAAAAAACAACACTAGAAAAAGAATTCAATTATGGAACAGTGTTCTGCGTGTTCTTGAAGTCGATCACAAAAATTCTCAGATTCTTGAATCTTTTCTGAATTTGTGCTTGCTCTGATACCAATTGTGTGTCCCAAATATATGCAAATCGATCAAGATGAACAACAAATCAATCCAAATGCTCCATATTATTTCAATCTCAAATTATCATAATACAGAATGCTCTCAATACAATATTTCTCTCTCTATGATACGAATTCTATTAAGTTCTTAATGATTCTACAAAGCAAAAACTCTATTTATACCTACATGCTTTACAAAGACAAAAAACACAAAACTAAGCTAACACCTTTGACTTGCTTTGACTTTTCTCTTTAATCTACTTTGACTTTGACTTTGCTTTGAGGATTGACTTGAGCTTTGACTTTAATTCTCGTGATCTTGGATCCAACATATTTGTGCACTAACAATTTATTCTTTGAAAACGTCCCATAACACAAAAATCAAGCATTTCTCCAAAACACACTTAAAAGTGCATTTATACTCAAAATATCTCATTCCATAAAATAAATCATTAAAATGTCAATACTTGTGATTTATTTATCAAAATACCCAAAATCCCAAATGTGGGGGTTTCACAAGGTTTGTAAAATCAAATATCCCAAATAAATACAACTCGTAGAATATTCCAACATTTGATAATCATCAAGTAAACATATAAATGCTTTAAAATAGACATTTTTGGCATGTACACCGTTTTCACAAAACAACTTGAACTCAACTTGCTAGATTTAGGCTAAATCTAGATTTTTCCCCAACTTGAGCTCCTTTGAAGAAATTTGAATCCTCAAGCCAAATCTTCCAAAAACCTAGATCCATAAGTTTCAAACCATAAATATTCATATCCAATCATTTAGAATAGTTCCCCAAACATTTTATATGAAGATCTCAACTTATACTAAAACCCTAATTTTCCATAGATGAAGAGAAGAGGAGATTACCTTAACCATAACTTGAATCCATCACAAAACACTTCTAGGTCACCAAAATGAGTCACAAACTACCAATCTTCAAAATAATGGAAAAGGGTTTAGAGGGGTTTGATGAAACCCTAGCTAAGAAGGAGAAAGATGAAATGGATAATTGATGGTTGGATTTCCACACTTCCATGCTCCAATAGTGCTCTTGATGATAGATAAAAGTCTCCCACCAATCTTAGGTTTCCATTAAGTGAGGGTAGGGTTTTGAGGAAGAGGAAATCGCACCCAAGCTCCCAAAATCGCCTAAAAATCGAGTGGTAGAAGAAAATGAGGTTAAAATCGGTCAAACTTACAATTAATACCAACAGTACGCCAGGGGAGACCTTGCCCGACGACTATGCCCTATGGCAATGTCGCGGGAATTGTCGCTGAGCTCTCCCCACACTCAGTACAGCCTCCTCGAGAGTGACAGGCGATAGTGTCGTGAGTCACAATCGCAGGGCATACTCGTTGCGAGTGTACCACGCCCTTCTCCCCTGGTGCGACCTTGACGCACAACTATGACAGATGTCATAGTCGTTGGCACAATCGCCAGTCTTATCAATGCTCTGTTTTTCTCTCGTTTTGCCAACTTTCGCGGTCGAGTCGAGGGTTTAGGGCCATAAAAGGGAATCCTTATTAATCCAACATTTCCAAAAGTTAGATTACGATAAGTAGATCCTTGGTATTACTCATTTGGATTTTCCGGGTGGTACAATATACTTGAAGAAGTTTTTGGAACTAATTAACTTATTACTTATCATATATAATTTTTAAATAAGGTGTCAATGGTTTATCGTGTAATTTTTACTGATAAAAGTCACCATCTTCGATTATCTTACCGATAATATTTTTTTATTATCAAAATGGATTGTTCAATAAACGTCTTTTACTTGATTGACGAAGGATCGTGCGAGAAAAAGAGTCAAGGTGAGAAGTGTAAGGAGAGATTTGGATCATTGATCGCTTTTAATCTCAAAACAACCCATGAATTATGCTTTAGAAGGAAATTGATCCGGTACATCTTATTAGTGTTGATCTTCGATTAGAATTGATTTAAGGGTGTAGATCCATTCTCACCATAACTTTCATTCTCACCGAAACTCAACCTTACCTGATAAGTGCTAAATGGATAAGAGTCTATCTCTTATTTACCAACTAAAAATGTTGGTCATTATCATGCTTTTTACCAAGTAAAATTTTTAGTTCTTAGCATTTCCATCGATAAGGTAATGAAAGGGAACTATCACCCAAAGATTAAGGGGCCGTTTACCAAAATGTTTAACGGGTAAGCGCTTACCGGCAAGGACATTACCCTTACTTATCTTATTGTATAACATTCTAGACCATCAAAATTGATTGTTGGTAAGCGCTTACTGGATAAGAGTCATTTCTCTCACTTACCAGGTAAGACTCTAGATCCTTGTTATGGCTCTTACCGGACAATATTCTAGGTAATTTTTATACTCAATAGGTAAGAAACGTAAGGTAAATAAAATCAGTAAGCACTTACCCGAATAAGTGTTTTGTAAATGGCCAGTAATCTCACCAATCAAATTGTAAGAAAGACAAAAACACTTTTTTAAAAGGAAAATAAATTGTCAATCTCTTCAAGTCCGATTCACGGAGTGAACCAAGATTGTTTGAGATTGTTAATTTGCTTTTTTTTTTATGAGATTGACACATGACATCATGTTATTGGTTGAATTTTTTAAAATAAAACTTAGTTAATTAAAAAACAACTTTAATAAAATAATAAAAAATTAAAAAAAATATCAAATTTCATATTTTTTTATTCATTACAAATAGAGTTCAATATGATATATTTTTATCACACAAATTTTCAATTGTATTGTAAGTTTTTTATAAATATAATTACGTTTTAAAATATGTAATAATCCGTTTAATCTACTTTTTATACTTCAAATTGAAAATTAATGATTATATATGATAAAAGATTTTTTTTTTGAACAACAAAATTTTATAAAACTGTCAAAAAGCTAGAAAAAAACACAATTACAAAGAAATAGTGGCAAGTGAAGGATTTGTAAGCCAACCAACTAATTA
Organism: Arctium minus; assembly: GCA_954870635.1. Taxonomy (NCBI): domain Eukaryota; kingdom Viridiplantae; phylum Streptophyta; class Magnoliopsida; order Asterales; family Asteraceae; genus Arctium; species Arctium minus. The sequence goes on along the minus strand of OX941092.1, from coordinate 66,621,946 downwards.
ATAGACAAATTGCTACTTCTATTTTTAACCCAAAAGTATGCACGAGTTATAATATTCTCAAAAGTCGCCGCCTTCTTTGGCTTCGGGTTGCCAAAGAGAGTATCATTCTGAAACACTCATATAGACCACAAAGTGGTAAGCATAACGGACTCAAAGCACAAAAAACTTCCTTCTTCAACTTAATTGAGTCAAACCAAGAGACTCAATCCGAATAAGAATGGAGATTCGGAATATCCATTTGCCACCAACGACCAATAAGAAACTATAAATCTTTAGCGACATGACATGAAAATAAAATATGATTGTAGTCCTCCACCGCCAAATCACAATTAGGACAAAAAAGAGACGAAACATCGATACCTCTTTTATCCAAATTTGTCCGAGTAGGGAGCCGATTGAGATACAAACGCCACGCGAACACATTAACTTTGATGGGAACAAGTTTATTCCATCAAGTAGGATAAGAATCCACCTCCAAATGACTATAATCAATTAAACCCCTAGCCGAAGCCAATAGCAGTACCACGGAAGAGATTTTCTGAAACCGCATCTTGAATAATGACATGTAATCCTTCCATGGCTAAGATGAAGAGGAAATGGGAGAGATAATCTCCTTGCCTTAATCCTCTATGAATGCAAAAATCCCTAGTCGGAGAGCCATTAACGAGAACCAACCCCATCGAATCCTCAAGGCATCAACGAATCCACCCACGCCAAACTATGCCAAATTCCATTTTCGCTAGAATTAATCCAAGTAATCCCACCTTAAACAATCGTACACTTTCTCAAAATCAACTTTAAGAATCAAAAGCTTAGACCGAATTTTTTATACCAATCCATAGCTTCATTCAAAATTAATGGACCGTAAAGAATTTGGCGTCCTTTTATGAAAGCGGATTGCTCGCTACTACTGATATCCCCAATAACCATACTAAGGCGATTAGCAAGAAATTTACCAATTATTTTATATTGGCAACCAATAAGACTAATCGACCGATAGTCTTTAACAAATTTAGCATCATGGACTTTCAGAATGAGAGCTATGAAAGAAGGGTTACAACCTTTCGGGAATCGACTGGACTCAAAGAAATCACCCACAGGTTTCATAAAAGATTAAATATATTTTTTTTTACAAAATAATATTTTAGGTTGGATTGGATCACTAATGAACGATAAAAAAGTAATATTGGGTTAGATATAAAGATTATGTAAATGGATAAGAGAGAAAATAATATTTAAATAAGAATGGGTTGAAGAAGATTGTCGTTAAATATACTCTAAGGGGGCGGGGGTTGGTTCATGAATTTTGTAGGAATTAGAAGAAATTGGAGTGGATAATTCATTTGGTTAAATTCTAAATGCTATGTTTGGTTCACATGATGAACATGGTGGAATCCTGTTAATTACATTGAATTCCAGAAATTAAGGCATTCATCATTCCTTTGCTTAAGTGAAAAAAATTGTACTCCATCCAATTCCAACCAACCAAATGCGTGGTCAAATTCCATCAAATTTCATTCCAGTTCCTTCAAAGTCAAATTCCTTCTATAGATTCCAATTCCATCAAATTTCATTAAGCGAACCAAATGCCCCTGAGAGAGCATTTGGTTCACAGAAATGTGGAATTCGAAGGAATTGGAATGATCAATTCCATTGACCAAATTCCATTAAGGCGTTTGGTTAACCTATGGAATGGAATTGAACTCCATACATTCCACCATTCATCGATTTGGACATTTCATTACAATTGAGAAGGAATTTAGGGGCTGTTTACCCAAAACACTTACCTGGTAAGCGCTTACCGGTGAGAATCTACACTATTATTTAACTTATCGGGTACAATTTTAATCAATCGGAACAACATAATGTGCAATAGTTAATCCGGTAAGTGCTAACCGGGTAAGAGTCCTCACCCTCACTTACCCGGTAAGACTCTCGGTCTCTGTCATGACTCTTACCGGGTAAGATTCTATGTCCTTGCCATGTACATCCGGTAAGGTAATTGGCCCGGTAAGCACTTACCGGGTAAACGTTTGGTAAACGGTCCATTCCATTACAATTTGTCAAAAAAAACAAAATTATCCCCATATTCCTTACTTGATTTACCTAGACCATTGCCGACTACCACCAATTTGAATCGCCGCTGACCACCACCGATCTGAACCATCGCCTATCTGAACCGCTGCCGACCACCGTCGATCCTGAATCGCTGCCGACCACCGTCGATCCTGAATCGCTGCCGACCATCGTCAATCTGAACCGTCGCCGACCACCTCCGATCTATACTATTGTCGACCACCACCGATCTGAACCACATTCAACCACCGTCAACCACCATCGATGTGAACCACCGTCGACCACCACCGATCTGAACCATCGACCGACCATCGCCGATTTGAATCACCGACGACCACCACCGGTTTGAACCAACGATCGACCACCACTGATATGAACCATCGTCGACCACCACCAATATGAACCACCGTCTACCACCACCGATTTGAACCACCTTCGAGCACCACCGATCTGAAAGACAATAGTTGGATTTTGGTTTCAAAATTTCCAAAATAGGGTATTTTGGTCATTTACCATTATTTCATACCAATTCCAAAGCTACATACATAAACCAAACAAATAAATTCCAATTTTTTTAACAAATTTCATTCCATTGTCTGTCAACTAAACAGGTGATCAAACCTGATAATATTTCATTCTAATCCTTCAACTTCAAATTCAAATTCTTTTAAGAAATTTCATTTCATCAAAAAAAAACATCATGGGAACATCCCCTAAGTTATGACATTGTGTTTTAGAATTGATAATTTTATTAAATAATTTAATTTACTACCATCATGAATATACACTTGTATCTACCTAGTAAACACCAAATAATATATATAGATATTATTTTTTCCATACGTATGGGTCCACTCAACGTACCAAACCTTCTCTCTCAGTCTAGTTTATATATAACTCCCATCACCTCTTCATTCTCCTCCATCCCTCTCTCCTTCAACCTAGCTATTTACAAATGGCGGCACTCTCCACCATCGATTCCAACTCTCAAATGGACAAACTCACCTCTGAAATATTCTCCATTCTAGAAAACAATTTCTTGTTCGGCTACGATAATCCCTTGGAACAAAACAAATCCGCCACCGGAAAAGTCACAATTCTTTCTATCGACGGCGGTGGCGCCACCGACGGTGTCTTAGCAGCAAAGGCAATCCTTCATCTAGAATCTTCCATCCGAATCAAGTCCGGAAGACCAAATGCTCACATTGCAGATTTCTTCGATGTCGCTGCCGGATCTGGAATCGGTGGCGTGTTGGCCGCTTTACTCTTCACTAGAGGAAAAGATGGCGCGCCGTTGTTCTCCGCCGACGAAGCGGTTAGGTTTGTGACGGAGAATGGCCGGAAACTTTGTCGTTCTTCCAAACAAGGCGTTTTACGGCGAATGCTCCGATCAAATGGAAACAACGTGTTTGACCGGACGTTTGGGGAGTTGACTTTGAAAGACACACTTAAAGCGGTTTTGATCCCCTGCTACGACCTCACCACAGGCGCTCCTTTTGTTTTTTCTCGTGCGGATGCGGTGGAGATGAACGGTTGTGATTTCAAGCTCAGCGATGTTTGTGCCGCCACGATGGCAGTTCGTGGACCTACCAAAACGTTTTCAGTTGACCGGAGAACGAAGATCGCAGCCGTCGGTGGTGAGGTTGCGATGAACAATCCGACGGCGGCGGCGATCACCCACGTGCTCTATAATAAGCAGGAGTTCCCATTCTGTAACGGCGTCGATGACTTGCTTGTGGTGTCGTTAGGTAACGGAGAGCCGTTATCTGTGATCGCCGGCAACCAAGCACCGTCGCGAACGGCGTTGGTTAAGATCGTCGGTGAAGCAGTTTCTGACACTGTAAGCATTTATGCATTAAATACTTTATGTGAAACGTGAGATATAAAGCCATCTTCCTCTTCGTACAACTATTAATGCATATGGTACAAATAATAGATCGGAAAAAATAAAGTTTCTGAAAAAAGTAAATTTAACTCATTTAATTCAGTAATTCAGACATTAAATTGTACAAGTGATTATGCATGGAAAAGGGTAGATTGGTCATTTTGTACGCATTTCATGCATCAATTGACATACTCTGCAATTATTAGAGTTGTTGCAATAGAAATAACATTATTATTATTATTATTATCGCCACCAGACAACATTTTTAATTAATAAAAATAAAACAAATCTTGTGGTATAAACATATAAAAAAATGACTAAAATACTTATTTATTTTTCGTAACAAAATGTAAACGAGAGTGTTCATTTTTATAATTATTTATTTTTTGTAAGTCACTTTTTATTTATTAAGGTTATGAACTTAAATATTATACGATACTTTCAGGTTGATCAAGCCGTGTCAATGGCATTTGGACCGTCTCGAACACGTCGTTACGTACGTATCCAAGCAAACAAAGGGTTGTTAGGTGTTGAAAAATCTAAAAAAGATTTAAACATGTCGTCGGTGTTGGCAGAGGAAATGTTGAAACAACATAACGTGGAATCCGTATTGTTCCAAGGAAAAAAGTGTAACAGCACCAACTTAGAAAAGTTGGTGTTATTCGCCGGCGAAATCGTCAAGGAAAACGAGAGGCGAAAAACGGACATGCTACCCATAGTTTTACTAAACCAAACTACAACATCGTCGTCTTCTGCACGAACATCGTCAGCCACAACATTGTCCACCATATCGTCAAGTTAATTGAGTTGGGTTTGTTTGTTACGTTATGAAGCTACCGCCGACACTATTAATGGAAATGGTGTCTGTGCTGGGATACGAATCCGTATTATATAGATTGTTTTCCTATTTACTTTGTGTTTGAGTTTTCATGTATAGTTCTTTGATACAAGTATTAACAACATTAAAGTGAGGGGGCTTGTCACAAGGTTGATTTTTGCCCCTTCTAGTATAAACATTAGAGTGAATTTTGTGATTTTGTTTTGGATTGGAAGGATTATGATCTTCTTTGTTTGGATCGTTTTATGGTTTTTAAATGTAAATCTTGGTCCTGTAACATTGATGTGATTATGAGTTTTATTTATATGATATATGAAAAGTGAAAAATGTGATTATGGATTTTACTTTTGATTAATTATATTTGTTAGTTCATTGTAGAATAGATATTTTACTCGTAAAATTGTAGAAGACCGGATTATATACTTTTTTTTTAAAGTATATAATATTTATACGACAATATTCATGCACACTCGTCACCTTCACTACTAAGAAAATGACTTTCATTAACGGAAATCAGAGGTGAAATTTTCCACCACTAATTCACAGGTGGATTAGTGGTGGATCCTAGAAATTTAAATTTTTAATATGGTTTTTTTTTTACTTCTATCACAAATTCGTCGATGATTTGCTGCTGATGTTGAATAATTTCATAATTTTTTTTTTCAAATAGGGGAAATTGCGTCAAAATGGAACCAAGTTTGCCCTAATTCCTATTTTGGGGAACCAACTTTTAAAAGTATCATTCAATGGTCTAATACAAAGTTTATATTTATTTAAGGGTCTCATTAACCTTTTAACTTGTTAAATGATGATTTGGCCCAGATAATTTGCCAAGTAAGATGATATGTCATGATTAAATTTACAAAATAAATTTAAAATGATGACATGTCATCAATAATTACACGTCAACTTTTTTTTTTTAAATTAAAATTATAAATCATATTTTAAAAACAAAAAGTAATTAAGAAAATTAATTCCCTTTGTTTTGGCTTTCCGATAGTTTGTATTTTTTTTTAGTAAATTTTTAGGTCTGACAAAATTACATCACCGGTCAACCACCTTTCAGTCTTTCACCACCATAGACCACCACCCGCCACCGTCAAATATTAAAGAATTGAGTTGATAGAAACATTGTTCTCCAAATGTATTTTTTGCCTCAAACCCATATTGGATTTACCCAAAAAAAAAAAAAAGGTGATAGAACGTTGTTCTCCAAATGCCCAAATAGCAGAAAATGCAAACCAAAGCTCTAAGAAAAAAACCCAGGTCTACAAAAATGGGTTAAACAATCGCAGAAACTAGGGTGGAAAATAGAAATAAAAATCTCAATAACGTTTTGGCGTTGTTCTTTGTAGAGCATGCTTAAATCATTACCTACTCCTTATCCCACCGCCAACAACCATTAAAGATTGGCTATGATCCACATATTAAATATTGGGATGAGAGTAAAAAAAAAGGAGGTTTTGTTGTTTCTTCTCTCTCTTTCTTTCTCTCTCTCTCTCTTTTAAAACTAATTCTAGATAACCAGACAATGATAAATTACTGGAGACTTTTATGGTATTTCTTGTGAAAGTAAAAATGTTTAGTTAGAAAAACAATCACCAGATCTGGGTTCGGTTTCTTCATCGGTGTAAATGCCTCATATGTGTTGAATTACTTCATATGGGTTCATCCCGTGTTCTTTCTATTTTTTGACGAAAATGGGTGTCGAAGATGGAGGGAGGGAATGAGGTGGGTGTTGCTGGAGAAGATGACCGGAGTTAGTTAGAGGTTGCCGGAGAAGATGTCCGGAGTTAGCCGGAGGTTGCCGGAGAAGATGACCAGAGTTAGCCGGGGATCGGTTGGGATGACGATAGGGAATGAAGTGGATGCGCTGAGTTTTATGGTTTTGTTTTTTATTATTAAACACTTTATAAACTTGTACTCATTACATTTTAACTTGTACAATAAAACTTTATTACATAAATAAGTAAATGACATGGCAACTAAATATCCATATAATTTGCCACATCATATTCTGGTAACCGGTTACCTGTTAAAATGGTCAACGAGACCCTTAAATAAATGTAAACTTTGTATTAGACCCTTGAATGATACTTTTAAAAGTTGGTTCCCCAAAATAGGAATTAGGGCAAACTTGGTTCCATTTTGACGCAATTTTTCCTTTCAAATATGATAAATTATCAATGGAAATCAATTAATTAATTGATTTTTCTAAAAATATGTTGGTAAGTCACTAATACTCAACTAAATTTTGAGTTCTTTATATGTTTAGTTTTTTTTCAATCCTCTATTGAACCTTAATAGCCTTCTCAAATTTTAGTTTTGAAGGTTCGATTTCGAGTTTTCTTAAAATTGTCGAGTGGTTTTTGAACCCAAACTCTAAATGAGTAAATGAGACTCAATACTTGATGGTTTTCGTTGATTCTTGTTCCTAAGGTTGTTTCAAAATCATTTTCTAGAGTTTTTGCAAAAAGAATCGTCGAAAACGGCAAAGAAACAAGGTCAAACAACCTGTTTTTTTTGCTTGGCTGTTGTTGGAACGTTGTGGCGGGAGTTGGGCCGGCGAGATCCCGCGCCGGTGAGATTCTAGGCCATGACGTTTTGGGCTTTAAACTTCGATTGGGCTTTTCCTTTCCCTAAGGGCCAAGTGTTGTTGGGCTTAATTATCTTTATAATTGTTTAGGCTAACATCGAATTAGTTAGTGATTTCAGAGATGATTTCTGTCCGAGTAATGTATATTCTTTTCCTCTTAGTTGGTGAATCTAAATATCTTGGCACCATGGGAATTATGGAGGCTCTGCAGGGGCACCAAATGATACAGTTCTTCTATTAACTAAGGATACAGGAGGTTGTTCTGAGAAAATTTGTCCAAAAGTTATATTCTCACAATTGTGCTTACTGTTTGAGATGTAGAAGGAGCATGTATAATATAAGGGATTTCTGAGATTGTCTACTATGATGAAGTTGGCTCTGAAATAATTGTTTCTGAAGAAGTTTCTAAAGGTACCGGAGTAATGGGATTTGCATCAGTGATGATTTATACTTCTGAAGCAGTGACCTCTGGAATTTGAACTTCTAGAATAATGATCAAAGGCATTTGAGAAAGTGATGGTTCAACATCTTTTTCATTAACATCCGGTTCTGATTCCTTAGTAGGTTGAGGTTCAGCAGAGAAAGAGACAGTCTTTTTGTCTTTTAACTTTAGAATATGATCTCTCCCCCTTCTGATGATCAACATCTGGATCTAAGTCATCAATCTTAGGTGTCGTTTGTTAAGAGGTCTGAAGTCTTATTTTACTCCTGATTAATAAGAGGTGGTTATTTTTTTACTATTAATTAATATATTTTGTTTTAATTATATTATTAAATATGTAATTGGTTGAAGTCTTTTTTCTAGATGTATCACTATTAATTAATATATTTTACTTCAGAGTATCCTTGGATTCGCCACCTTACTAGATCAGATAGCTCGGATAATTTTGCTCAGTGAGCATCAGAGGAGGTTTTTAGAGCAAACACTAAGTATCAAAGAAGTTGTATATTTTTAGAGGAAGCAAAAGACTCATGCCTTGATGTAATCTGGCTTCTTAGTTCGTCAAAGGAATTTCAAATGGAGTCAACAAAAGAGAGGAACTCATCTCTTGAAACTCCATTAAAACTGGTAAAATTCCCAGAGACATGTTGTCTCTGGTTGACCATCGAGTTCAAAGGGGCTTGTGTTCAAAGGTGTTTTGATGTTGTCCCTAACATGACTTCCTACTTGTCCTTGTGCATCTAAAGAATACACTCTTTTAGTTCTATTCAAGTGTTCAGAGCTCTCCTCATCAGAGTCAGAAAGTTGAAGTCTTGTGTGGTGACCCTCTACCATATCAGCTAGGGAGGTTTGTACATGTGTAGAGAAAATTGGTACCTTAGATGAACTAATGAAAGGTTGAATTCATCAGAGGTAACAAATACCTATAGTCGTGAAAGGAATAAGTCAGTGTCATAGAGAGGATGGACACTTGTTTCAATGAGCACTTCTTTTTTAGAATAAGTACTCAAATTATGAGGTTTTCCATGAGTAAATGAAACAATTCCTTGTGAAGAAAGAATTGGGTGGATGTCTTGGTTGGCAACAAGTAGGCTGAGTTGAGACCTTGTTTCAATAGCTCTTAATGTTTGATCATCAAAGATAGCTTATGGGGTGTCTCTGGTTGAAATCATTTGGGATCTCTTTATTATGCCTATGGCATCTTTTCTCAAACTCTCAGTATTTCCCCCTCAGTTGGTTCAGAACGCTCAGGGTTACCCTCTTGTTCTTTTTCACTTCCCTTAGACCCCTCACTAGAAGTGTACATTTCATGTGGGGTTGCAGGCCTTAGTTCTAAGGTCCTGGTGGACTTAATATAAGAAGGGAGAAGGGTTGAAGATGAGGAAATGTACATGAGCATTACCTAAGACAGATGTCTCTCAGATAGGTAGTCTTCTAGAATTTGTATGGACTTATGAGAATTCATAATAAAAGTTGGTGTCTTTGCAGCATATATTGGTAATTCATGCTTTTTGATCGCCATTCTGATGAACATTGACCAGAATCTTTGATAAAGAATGGATCTGCAAGATTTGTTCTTCTGAGCTACAATGATCATCTCATACCAAATGAGAAATGCATAATCAATATGGAGAATGAAATACATTCCATAAAAGATTGTGAGGATCAAGTATACGCTCTAAACGATGCTTGAAATGATAGTGGACACAAACATATGAAAGGCTTATTTGTCAGAAACCACAAGATTTTTACACATGGATTTCGAGTTCCAAGAAAATAGGCACGTTTGAAAACTGTCACCAAATGATTAGTTATAGAGACATGACAGTCATTTTGGTATACAATCCACATCCTTATTAATTGATTCAAAAACACACAAATGTTTTTGTTTAGAGGAGGATACATGCAAATGTATTCTCTGGAAATTGATAGACGCCCCTTTTGAACTTTTATTTCCAGATATGGTAACCAAAAATGAGTAAAAATCCAACTTTGATTAAGAAAGGGTTCAATAAACTTCTGAAACTTCTATCTCAAGCTCTGGATAATATAGTTAGAGACCCTGACGGTCCCTCACCCTCTTGACGACCGTTAGAACAAGGGACCTAAACTATAACAAACAAAAAAACCTATGATATAATCACTATAGTTGAGGAACGAGAACCAGAGTTTTGGTAAACCGTATGAACGAAAAATATAATTTACTATTTTTTTTAAATATATATGATTTTGCATGTTTGCTATACTATAAACACCCAAAAACTAGTTGATGAAAAAGTCACATTTGGTAAAAACTAGTTTATAAGCATGTAAAATTACCAAAAAGGACATTTAAAAAAACAGTCAATTACAATATTTAATAATATAATTAAAACAAATTTATAGTAATATAATATATTAACTAATAAAAATAAGATAGTAAATAATATAATATGTTAATTAAAAAAAATTGAAATTTATTATTATATATATATATATATTATAAATTTTGAATTTTAAACAAAATTAAAAAAAAACTATATTAACTTATAATTTAAATAATTGTTGCATATAATATGGAAAAAAATAATTAAATCACAATTACATAAATAATAATAATTGATAACTAAAATATATTGATCAATATTAAAAAAACTGATATAATTATCAATAATTCTAAATAATTAAAAATTAATATTAATGTAAAATTAAAATTAAAATTTATGTTATAATTTTTAGATAATATTAATTAATAATAATAAATTTTAATAATTAATATTTATTTATAATTAATAGTTAATCTCTACTATATTATTAAAATTCTAATTTCGGTTGAACAGTTTCTTGGAAAACCAAATTTTACGCTCCGTCTTCCTCCCATGTTCTCTCTCAATTCCACGACAAACTCTCAATTTAGGGATGAAAATCGGCCCTCTTCTTCACTCCACATCTTCTCCCCATGTTTCCTTCCTATATCTCCTCTCTGTGTATCTCTCTCCCCATCTCACACGTTCGGCCTAATTTCTCTATGTTGCGCCTCCCTCTCGATTTCATCCCAAACACTCTTGCCACTCGATTTCTTTCCATAGCCAGGATATTGTCGTTCTAAATTGAGCAATGAGTGATGGGTTATCCCACAATGGATTGTTGGTGTAGAACCAAACTCAACAATTTACCTTGTTCGCCTTATCTGTAATTAGGTAAACTTCATCTTTTTCATTTCATTTTAATCAGTTCATGTTGGAAAACGCATCAATTCAATGATTTCATTCATATACTTCTTTTAATTTCCTAAAAAACTTGTTTGTTCATGCCTAATTTCAAGTGGATTTTGGTTTGTTTCTGTTTTTCTGTGAAATTTGATGAAAAATTGAGGATGCACACATATTTTTTCGTTGTTGCCCTCTCCGTCTGTGTGGTGTTAACTGTATTCCCGAATTGTTGACCATGAATTTGGTAGAGGCCAAATTTTGTTCATAAAATTGAAGTTTAAGGCTACAATCTAGAGTGAAATTGAAGTTATGTTCATAAAAGAAAAGTTTAGGGTGACAATCTAGAGTGAAAATGTAATTATGTTCATAAAACTGAAGTTTAAGGTTACAATCTAAACTGAAGTTTAAGGTTATCAACACCTCGTCTACTCTAATCCTTTCTGAACAAAATTGATTTTTTTTTGTTGCAAATTCTACACAATTTCTGCAGATTTTGTCGACATTTTATCTTTCTACTGGATGAGAGCAATTTCAATATTCTTGAAGATTAATGGTAGTCATGACTTCCTCCCACGTTCTCTCTCAATTCCACGAGAAACTCTCAATTGAAGCTTCTATTCCCAAAAAGGCCAAGATGACGATTGAAACTTCTCTTCCATGCTTTTAGAAATCAGACTCTCTGTATCGACACCTTCAACCGTCTGTTTCGATTCAAGGCAAGCTTTTGTTAGTTCTCGATGGTTTCGATCCTAATGTTTTTTGTTTGAAAATCTCGGTTTTGGGTTTCGACTCTAATGAGCTTCTGTATCCCAAATGGTTGTTTAGAGATCGATTCAAGCTTGTATCGACACCTTCAACCTTCAACCATCTGTATCGATTCAAGGTAAGCTTATGTTAGTTCTTTGTGGTTTCGACCCTAATGGTTTTTATTTGAAAATCGTGATTTATGGTTTCGACCCTAATACGCTATCTATCCCAAATGGTTGTTTAAAGATCGATTCAAGCTTGTATCGACGCCTTCAACCTTCTCGGTGGTTCATTTGAAAATTTTGATTTGAAGGTCAAGGATTTCTTCAGTTTCGCAGTTTCTTCGATTGATGGGAACGTCTTCCCTACAATTTTCATCTTTTCCTTCGTATTAGGTGTGTTTTATTCTTTTCTTATTGAATTTGATGGTGATTGGCTTTTGACTATATGTTTTTTTGATGTGATCTTAGTTGTCAATTTGTTGATTCTGTTTTGAAATTGGGGGTTTCTATGTGAAACCATGAAGAAACATCATGTTCTTAATCATTGTTACCTGAATTATCGATGAATGATAGTAAATCCATGAAGAATTGGTGGATTAATCACTTTTTCACCATTTTTTTTTTGGCTTTTGATTGAAGTTAATGTAACACCCCGATTTTTATCTCAATTAAGGAAAAATGTTGAACTGGTGAATTGTTAAAGGAAGAACCAAGTATGGAGTATGGCTATAGTTCCATGTGGTTGTAACACTTGTCACAATAGCATCAGTGGTACTAAGAGTATGGTCGTATCGGCTATAATGCCATGTGGTTGTGACACTTGTCACAATAGCACCAATGGAACTAGAAGTATGGTCGTCTCGGCTATAGTGACATGTGGTTGTGACATCTGTTGCAGTAGCACCAATGGTACTGAAAGTGTGGTAGTCCCGACTATAGTGCCATGAAGTTGTGACATATGTCACAATAGTACCGTCGTTACCGAGTATACGGTCGTCTTAGCAAATGTGCCATGAAATTATGAAAATGGCACGATAACTGCATAATAGCATAAAATGTTCCGATATAACGGTCGAGGAATGGCCGGGAGAACGATTTAGGAACGGCCGGGAAAACGATCGGGAAATCTATTGAGAAAGTGGTCGAGAAAACGGTTGAAAATCTCGCGGTATGGGCCATGCTATAGTGCCCGACGACTATGCCAGTGGCACTATAGCATGTCAAGGTCGCCAAGGGGGTAAAATGGCTTTCGTTACACTTTGGGTGACCTTGCCATGCTATTGTGACGTGGCACAGTCGCATGTCATAATCGCGGTCGGGGTATAGTGCATAAAATCGATTTTTAGCCTCTTTATTCAGTTGGTCATATCTTTCTCATCTCAACTCCGATTTTGACAATTCTTTTTTCTATGGTTTCGTCTTTGAGAGCTTTTTAAGGATAGACTTTTAGTTTTGGGAATATCCAAAAATATTTGGTGGTGGAGTGGAAGCAAAGGTCAAGAGCCCATCATCATCACCTCCATCTTCAAGAAATTTGGGGTTTTCTAGGTTTTCACCAAAACCTAAGTGGTAAGTTCATCCTCTTAGTTTCTTAACTTATTATGATTTATAAATTCTCCATTGATGACTCCCTGGTGTTTTTTCTTCAATTTTGGGTTGGAATATTTTGAGAAAAGTTATGTCAAATTAGGGTTTTTGGCCCAAATGGAAATTTTGATATAAGATGTTTGGGGAATGATTCTAAGCACTTGAATATGTGCATTTATTGTTGGGAACTTGTGAATCTAGGTTTTTGGAAGTTTTGGATTGAGGATTCAACTATCTTCAAAGGAGCTCAAGTTGGGGAAAATCTAGGTTTAACATAAATCTAGCAAGGTGAGTTCAAGTTGATTTGTAAAAATGGTGTACATGGCAAAATGTCCATTTTAAAATGTTTATATGTTTTACATGAAATTATTAACTGTTGAGTTTTTGAGTGAGTCTTGATTATTTGAAGTGTTTAATTTTATAAACTTTGTAAAACACCCACATTTATGATTTTGGGCATTTTGATAAATAAATCATAAGTATAGGTATTTTATGATGTGTTTTATGATTGGAAATCTTTTAGTATAAGTTCACTTAAGTATGTGTTTTGGAGAAATACTTTTTCTTGAGTTATGGGACGTTTTGAAAGAGTAAATGGTATAAATGCTTTTGGAAAATGATTTGTCCAGGTTTGAAATTGTGTTTTGGGTTTTCACGTCTTTGGAGCATATGGTTGCATAATCGTGGGTTATTTACATTTTATTGCCTTCTATAACTTGTAACACTTGGTTGTTGAGCTTATGGTTTGGTATTGACCTTGTTGAGTCTTGGGGAAAATCGTCTGATTTTGATAGCTCAACGTAGAGCATTTGGTTATGATTTGTATTTACTGCATCTTATTCGAGAATTACATGTTTTGAATGCACTAGTTCATTCATTTGAAGTCATGTAATATTTTTTTACTATAATGCAATGGATCTATAGGAACTTGAGTCTTTATGTTCAATGATGAGGCATTAGTTTCCCTCGTTGTAGCACGAAATAGGCATCGAGTCTCATGGTAAGTAAGATGTGGACTCGTATGGTCGGGCATTGTCCCATGAGCAGTAAGGTGTAATTTCAATATACGAATAGACATCGGTGCTCATGGTAAGTAAGATATGGACCCGTATGGTTGGGCATTGTCCTATGAGCAGTAAGGTGTAATTCCAGTGTGCTTGTATGTTTTCCTTGGATTTGGATATCTCAACGTATAGACCTAGAGATGTTGAAATTGAGACTCCACGAGGAATAGACTTAGAGGAGTTGAGTTCGATATATCATATGATTATAATCCAAGTGTTTGATTTTATTAACTTAGATATGTGACCTACTTTTGTGTTCCGTCACATTCTATGTAATCGGGTCTCCTCTGTCTCCGAAAGGTGTTGTTTTGGGTATTGAGTTTTAGTATCCATGTTTTTGGTGACGTTTTATAGATATGGATTATTATCCATGATTTTTGGGTTGAGTATTATGCCTCACCCGTGTTTTGGGTGTTTCGCAATATAAAGTGTAACACCCTAAAATTTAGAGTAATTTAAAATTTGAAAATTTGGCAATGTGACGTTTATAAATGGAGTAAACCACCCAAACGAGTAAATGTGATAAAGCGTTTACAAAACCTGTAGAAGAATATAGAAATCGACAACAAACTAATCTACACGAGTTATATCAAGATTACATTAGTTGTCAACCCAATTCTAAAAAATACTAAGTCTTTCATACGTCATGACTCCAAAGTTTCTATCATCTCCAAAAATGCAATAAACACCCATGCTCATCCCTTAAACCTTGGGCGACCCATCGCTAAAGGAACCTGTTATACACGTCATTTGAGAAAAAGTGTTAGGCTTAACACCTAGTGAGAACATACAATTTATGCGACGATAAGTAACCTTTCAAAGAGTTGGGTTTATAATTGTAACAATAACCACATAGTAACCTTACAGTCCAAAACACATCTTGCGATGACGTGGGAGACCCAGTTTCCAAGGATCGTGGCGGAACACAAAAGTAAGCCACTTTCCGAGTTAATGAGCTCACCATACTAGGATCAAGGCCACGAGCTTGTCGGCTCATACTCAGATGTGGGGGAGGGCACCCAATGATCCTAATCATGCTCATTCGCTAGGATTAGCATTTAAGACCCACAACTAGTATCCGGTCCTACATAACCGTACCAAGTTGCCACCCTAGGGCCCAATGTGTCAACTGGATACAAACGGGACTTAACCCAAAAATTAAGCCGACTCTATACCTATGGATCCACTAGTATTAGTCTAAAGCTTGCCACCATTTCATCGGTGACCCAAACCATGATCACACACATAGTTTACATCAATATTTCCACAAAATCATTTACTTTCTTTCACGAAATAAGTTCCCCATTTGATAAGGACTTGACAACATACCTCATTTCAAACCAATAGCTAAACGCACTTTCCACCTTCCCACAAATACTTTTATTAAGCAAAACCCATGACACATTAAAATCATCAATCTGATTATGATGTATTTATGTAGGCATTTAACCCAAAATGTGCATCCAAACCCATTTTATAACTCAAAGTATGGGATACTTTATCATATCTCAAAATGGTAAGAAACCCTAAAAATCTCCAAAATGTTAAATTAGGTCAAAATCACTTTAAACAGAAATAAATAAACAAGGAGATGATTAAGAGTCTAAAATAATGGTTTTGACATGTATAAGGTTTTAAAAGTTGAGAATGTACTCACAATATGGGTTTTATCAAAACCCTAGCAAAACCCTAGATGGAGAAGATGATACTAGCACTTGAAGATGAAGAACCTTTACAATGAATGCCCACAACCACCTAAGCAACAAACATAAATGCTCATGAGTGAGGTAGTTTAAGAGATTTAATGAGGAGAGATGAGGGAGGATGGATCTTACCCTAAATCAGCAGAGAAAAACGAGCTAGCTCGTCCCAAAATCAGATTTAATGTCTAGGAAAATGGGTTGTCCAATTTATACCCAAAGTCACCACCTTGACTCGGCGATAGTGACATTGTCACTATCGCTGTCACTATCACTGGGCATAATTGCCTAAGAGGTACTGCGGCCTGCCACCTTGGTGCGAGAATGACACAGCGATAGTGTCGTTTGTCATAATTGCGGGGCATTCCCGCTGAACATGTACCGAGACCAAACTTCTTCGGCGACTATGACCACGACGACCAATACCCATGGCATGGTCGCCGGGCACTGTCGCCAAACTCTTCCGAACTTCAAAGTTTAGGATTTTTCTCACCCGAAAGGATTTCTCGCGAGGTATAGCATCTAAGATAGACGTAATAAAGATACAACCCAAATTAAGGAAGATTAGAGGTCTTTGAGATAAACTTTATTAATCGAAAATTCAAGGTGTTACATAAAGTTTTATCCGCATTTTTATAAATTGGGTGTTCGATTTTTATTTACGTTTTGAGTGAGTTTTGGTTTCATCGTTTTATGAGGAATGATTTGTATTAGGGCGTTCATCTTTAAAAATGCATGTTATTGGAAAACGAGTCGTTTCCATATTTAAATTAAATCATTTTGAAAGATTATGATTTGAATTGCATTCTTTCCTTTTAACAATATATTTATTCGTGTTGAAAACTCTTGAACTCACTAGACGTTAGCCTAACCTTTTATTTGTCGGCATGCGCATCAGGTCCCGGTTGGGGAATAGTCCTAGTGACACTGTGAAGAGATGAGTGCTAGTCATATGCACGAGAGAGTAGCTTGGTGAAGTCTTCCACATTTATCTTGGGAATAGCAACTTGTGTTTGGGTTAAGTAACACCCGACCTATTTAGTGTTAGTGTGTGTCTTAAGTTATTGAATGTTGGTGTTAATTTTATGTTTTTAAAGTTGAAATGTTTTTAAGGATGGATTTGTATAAAGGATCTTATCCTTTATTCGGTTATTTATTGAAGTTTTTGTTTAGTCGCTCTTTCCAAATTTAAGGGTGTTACAGTTAACGATTGATGTTCTTAACTTGCAGTGGGTACTTTATTAGGAGTATGAACTGGGGCTATGATCGACCAAGAAGAGTGGATTTGTTAGAGGTGTTGCAGTTAGATGCATTTTTGGCACTTGAGAGGACAAGTTTTTTCACCAACAACTTCATCTCTTCTAAGATAATCACATTTTAATATCAACAGATTTGTTTCAAAATTCACACGAGTCTTGAATTTTTTTGCCAATTACATCAAGTTCGTTATAGGTATTACAAGTAGATTGATCTTATGTTAGATTAGCAACAAATCTGTATCTTGAAAGTGCTAGATTTGTTCTAAAAATCTCAAAATCATGTTCTTTCTTATTATTTTGCTTTAGCTTGAAAACTATTTAAAATCAAATGATCTTATTCTCCATTCTACTTTTGTTTTGATAGGAAAACGCATGAAGAACTTGCCAATGTCAAGTCCTAGTTCCTGATAGTATCCCCGAGAGATTTTTAGAATCTTCGACCGATAGTATTCTAGAATATTCTAGCAAGAATGGTCAATTAGAACTCTCAAAAACACCCAATCTGGAGGTCGAAAACACTATGCTGACAAGTTCTCCCCGGTATCAGTTGGGATTTTTGAATCAAAATCTGGTAGATTTTTGAATGACGAAATACATGGACTCTCTTCGGTGTAAGAGTTGGGATTTGCAAATGTTGGAAGAAATAACTATTTTGTACACATAGAGAAGGTTAACGGGAAGAACGTGAATGTGCTTCAAGGGCTCGAGCTACACACTCGAGTCTTCAATGCTAAGGAGCAAAAGAAGATAGTTGAATCTGTGTATGAGTTTCAATGCATGGGCCAAATGGAGCGGCTTAGAGGTTTGTGTTCTGTGTTTTCTACATAAATCGTATATTATGAGAACTAAACCCTAAACCCGGTCCATTTCTTTGTACTAATAAAGATCGAATGTTTGCAGAAAAGACATACTCAGAATCTGCAAAGTGGATGCGAGGAAAAGGGCGCGTTACCATTCAATTTGGTTGTTGCTAAGATCGAATGTTTGCAGAAAAGACATACTCAGAATCTGCAAAGTGGATGCGAGGAAAAGGGCGCGTTACCATTCAATTTGGTTGTTGCTATAACTATGCAATCGTATAGATTCATCTTCTATTGGGTTGTTTGGCTAAATAGCCATATAACAAGTGCTTTTTAAATCCATGATTTTTTGACAAGTTTGTAGTGACATTCTCAAAACTGCTAGAATGTCATAGATTTAGAAAGAACTTGTCATTGGTCATTTAACCAAAAGATCGTTTTCTTGTTTTCTTACTTTTATGGTATATGGTTTAGTGTTTGTATTGAATTTTAGTCATATTTTTTAGGATAAATATGGAAACTCTTCCTGCATACTTAGAAACGAATATGTTGATCCTCTACCTCCGATATTCACACAGATGATCAAAAGAATGGTTCGGTGGCATGTTCTGCCTCCAACGTGTGTCCCTAACTACTGCATTGTGAACATATACGACGAAGAAGATTGCATTCCACCACATATCGATCATCATGATTTGCTTAGACCATTCTGCACAATATCATTCTTGATGGAGTGTAATATATTATTCGGTTCAAACCTCAAGATCGTCGGTCCTAGAGAATTTGCAGGCCCCGTTTCCATACCCTTACCCACAGGGTACGAAAACGTTTTTTCTCTTTTTTCATTTACATAGAGAAAACTAAAGCTAAAATCAATGATTGATTGTTGAAACTTACATAATAATGCAGATCAATGCTCATATTGAAGGGCAATGGTGCTGATGTTGCCAAACATTGCATCATTGTTGTCCCTGCCAAAAAAGGTACAATTACGAACTATAATCACAAAAATAAGCCCAAGCCCGAAAAAGCGTCGAGTTTTAGGCCTAACACCCACCTTAAAGCGAGATTAGGCAAGTTTTTTTTTTCAATGAGTGGTTAAAGCCCGACCTGAAAACGCCTGATCAGGCCCTCTTTTAACACCAAAGCCCAAGATTTTTTTGGTTCACTGAAAACGGGCTTGGAAAAAAAATCTCGGGCCTTGTTGCTTTCTCTATCACCAGAAGTTCTAATGTTGAATTCATCATTAAATTTGCATCTTGATTTCATTGTTGGATTGCAGGATTTCAATCACTTTCAGGAGAATGGACGAGAGTAAGATTCCGTATGGTTATTCACCTGATCTGGAGTTGCAGGATCTATAGCCGATGGTCTTAACTCCTTCACGTAAACCACCATTGCAACAAAACCAGATTGTAACGAAAGAACCATCTTCTCGTGCTGCGGTTGCTGCTCCTCCTCGTGCTGTGGTTGTTGCTCCTCCTCGTGCTGCTTTAAAACTGAGCGGTGGTTCGTCTTTCGTGATCGGAGAAAATGATTTCCCGCCTCTGGGTGTCGGAAATACAAGTCAGCAAAGGGGTCACAAGAAGAATGGTTTCAGGAGTTGAGGAACATTGGATGGTAGTTATTTGTGTGGGCTCCTAAGGTTATCGTGTGTTGATATTATTAACTTTAACATTCTTGTCAAATATCCTCGCTTTGTAATTTGATGATATGTTTGTTTTGTTGGTTCCATGGCATCTAAATACATTTAAGGACAAACAAAGACGACATGTATCATTCTCTGAAGAGTTTATGTTTTATTTGTAGATCATTTAAAATTGCAAAATGGGAATAATTTGGTTAAACATCATTGTGAAAATATAATCTTCCATGTAATCTATTGGCAAACACCAAATGGCAGATACTAAGTGCCACATCCTTGTTGTTTTCCTTCGTTATTTCTACTATATCAGAAAAAATAGCGACTAAACTGCATCTTTATGTTGGAGTGGCGTTTGTGATGACTTGTAATTTTGTTTTGTAATAAGCAGAGGCTCAAGAAATATTTCCTATCAACTTTTATTTAGAATAAGGCATTGTTAGCTATATTGAATAAGGCTTGATATTTTATAGGAGCCCATTGCTAATTCTTGTTGTTGTTCCTTTAATTAATGGAGCTGATAGGAGCGCTTTCCATACTTGGTAGTTCTTTTTACCACTTATGGGACTTTTGTGTTCTGATGATGCCAGAAGCATAAACACTTGGTTGATGACCTAAGTTCATTTATGGAATTTTGGTTTGTTTACAGGTTTGTGAGAATGCCATACTATTGAATTTGGGTCATTGCGGGCAATTGCAATGCAAGAAAGTGTCTTTATATTTAATTATAACCGGTAAGTATTGATATGTCAAGATTTTTTTTTCTTTTTCAATTCAATCCCTTTCCATTTCATACTGAATCAAAGTTATTGGGGAGGAGGAGAAAAGGCTAGCTAACAGACGTTTCTCTTTTTTGGTTTATTTGTTGGATATCTTAGGAGAGCAGGGAAAGCTTTTATCGACGCATTATTACCTCGCTTAAATCCTAAAAGCATGCACGGAGGTCCTATAATGCCATTTGAACTTGAGGTTGGTTCTGGCCTACCCGATTTTTCTAGGTTATTTTTTGTTTTGAAAGGCTTTTTTCAGGGTTATTAGTAATGTACAAGTTTGTTCCTGCCCTTCTGAAAACAAATTACATGACTTGGAGTTGGCATGACCATCATGAGCAGTTTTGCGTTATCATCTATCACCATCCTTAGTCATCGTGCTTGTAAATTTTCAGGCATAGATGTAATGTAAAAGTGAAATGTGAATATATTTCAAATGTCAACTAAAATGAACAATGAAAGACAAACTTTTGTTGTTACACCAGTATCTCAAGCAAACCACCAAAGTGCTTCAGAGTCGATGCATGATTCATATATATGTTCATCAAGCGACTCAAGCCCCATGTCTTCATAGACTAAGGGGGTGTTTGGTTCATGGATTTTGAAGGAATTGGAATGGATAATTCCTTTGACCAAATTCCAATTACTTTGTTTGGTTCACATATTGATAATGATGGAATCCTTTGAATTCCATTAAATTCCACAAATCAAGGAATTCATCATTCCTTGCCTAAAGTGAAAGAATTGAATTCCATCCAATTCCTACCAACCAAACGCGTGGTCAAATTCCATTCCAATTCCTTCAAAGTCAAATTCCTTCGATGGATTCCAATTCCATCAAATTCCATTCTGCGAACCAAACGCCCCCTAAGTATCAATAAGGACGAAGATTACAAACTTAACATGAAACATGGTTGTCATTTTGATTTCAAGATGTTTCGCGAGCGGATACATAACTTTGTCAATTGTTTTTTCGATTTCACGATGCTTCGCACCGCATCGCGCACGGGTACGTAACTAGTATGTACTAATGAATATTAATGAGGGCATAATTGAAATAATCACAAAAAACTCCTCATAAACTACTTCAAGTAGCTTATCAAAAAGCTAGCTTATGTCCATCCAAACATGTATCTAGAAAATAAGCTAGTTTATTTTTGCCAAACAATGTCTTAGTCTTGTGTGCAAATATGTACTTCTATATGTAAACGATAATATAATAATGAAAAAATAACTAGATTATAGTTATAGTATATGTTTTTATTATTTAAAAAAAATAGATCATAACTAGACCAAAATGTCGTCTTAATCAACTGAGTTAACGAATTTTTGTTATCTCTGTTAATAACGATTGATCATGACGTAAGAAATTGAATACCATACCAAACATATCGATAATAGATGAAGTATAAAATCGTTGGTCATAATTGTTTACACACCAAAAGGACTAAAACAGTAATTCAATCTTGAAGAAGATATGTTATATAATAAAATTTCTTAATGAAAATATGAAAAAGGAGTAAGAACACTATAATACCTCTAAATTAACCGCTTAAAGTTAAACAAACTTAAAATCAATGACTTAATCAATAACAAAATTAAATCATAAAGTTGATGTAATTATTTTCTTTAAACACTAGGCATATATCCGCGCGATACAGCGGAATGTAAGTAAATAACGAACAATTAATACTATTTTTTTATATACATTTAATCAATAATCAACTATGACCTAATAATCACAACTTATGAAACATAAACCCATAAAGATATTCAATAATTAGTTTATATTACAATTATTGACGACAAAAATTATAATAATATTATTTATAATAAGAATGAAACGTATTTTACGATTATGTATTTTTAACGTGTTAACGGTGGAAAAAAAAAATAAAACGTATGGATAGAAAAACAAATTATTTCGTAGATATTCATGATATTTAATAATACGGTTAAATTAAAAAATATTCAATATTGGGCTCGTTTTGAAGATATTGAGGAGACGCTTATAATGATATAATTTGTAGAAAAATGAACGTATTTTTTCATTGCATTTTTGTTAATATATGATTATTTGTGTTAATATGATAATGGTGTAAAATGAAAAATGAAAAAAATAAGGGATATAAAGTAAATTAAATAAGTAATTGTAAGGGTGATAAATGTAACATTGTAAGGGTGGTAAATGTAATTGTACAAAAGTTTGTACAATAACCGTTTTAGTTTTTTCATTATATAGTATAGATTGTGATATTTAATAGTACGGTTAAATTAAAAAATATTCAATATTGGGCTCGTTTTGAAGGTATTGACGAGACGATTATAATGGTATAATTTGTAAAAAAATGAACGTATTTTTTCATTGCATTTTTGTTCATATACGATTATTTGTGTTAATATGATAACGGTGTAAAATGAAAAATGAAAAAGTAAGGGATATAAAATAAATTAAATAAATAATTGTAAGGGTGGTAAATGTAACATTATAAGGGTAGTAAATATTATTGTACAAAAGATTAAGGGTGATAAATGTTATTGTACAAAAGATTGTACAATAACCGTATAACCGTTTTAGAATTTTCATTATATAGTATAGATATTCATAATTTTCATTAGAAAAATCATATGACAGATTCTGTAATTTTCCATAAATCTTTTAAGAGTAAACTACAATTTTGGTCCATGTGGTATACCACTTCCTTTGAAAGTGGTCCCTGTGCTTCAATAACTGCAATTATCATCCCTTGGTTTTGCATTTTGCTTTGAAAATGGTCCCTCGTCGTTAACTCCGTTAAAAAACTCAGTTAAATGAGGGGTATTTTTGTCTTTTTACTTTTCAGGGACAAGTTATTCAATTTTACTTAAATCAAATGGATCAAATTGTAATTTACTTTAAGTAGATTAAATTAATTAGTAAATTATTTATATTATATATTTCCCTCAACACCCCCTTCGTCCCTCCCACCTCGCCATGAACATAACCAGTAAAGCCAGAGATGCTCTGGAGATGCTCTTTTTAATATATCCATATATACATATCGCCTCCACTCTACATTGCATCTCCAACGGCGACCACCCTAACGGTGGCGACCAGGAGCTATCTCCATGACCGGTGGCGACCAAGCTATCTCCAGCGGCGACCAAGTTATCTCCAATGGCGACCACCCTCTCCCCTTTTATTCGTCGGTGCCAACCATAAACCCCCCCTCGATCTCGTGAACAAAAGTAGAAACCTCCCCCCTGTCTCAATCAATGTCACGAAGAGAAACGTCCCCACCCCTTCGTGAACTGAAGTAGAAACCCCCTCGTTTTTTCGATAACTATGGTGACGATCTCTGATATATCTTCGAATTGGAAAATAAAATCGAAAGTCGTGCCAGTAAGCATCATCAACAGCCAGCAAAAGATCTACTTTCGTATATGAACTTCCCCGTATATATATATATATATATATATATATATATGTGTGTGTGTGTGTGTGTGTGTGTGTGTGTGTGTGTGTGTGTGTGTGTGTGTGTGTGTGTGATATAGAAACAGTTGCCAATCGAGATAGAGAGAGATTGAGAGAAAGAGGGAGAGAGAGAAAGAGGTCACTGATCTCAAATTCTCGATTGACATTATGTTTGGTAGCTACATGAACAGATACCAACGTGTAGTGGCAAAAGAGGAGAAATCATCCTTGAAAAATCTCATCGTCTCTCTCGTCGGAGCCTCTTCAAACATTTAATTGGGTTTTGATTGGGTTGTTAGTTGGTTTGAAACCATCAATTTCATATATGATTGTTGTTTTGATTGTGTTTTTAGCTTTAATTTAGGTCCGATTTTTGATTGATTTCATATTTGGGTTTTAAGTGTGATTTAGATTAGGTATTGATTTGGTTTGATTTAAGTCGGACGATTATCGGAGTAGGTTACCGGATTGTAGGGGATATGGAAGAAGAAGAAGAAGAGAGGTTGTGTATATGTATATATGTATATATATGTAGGGTTGGGTTATTTTATTAACCCAAATTATCGTACTAACTTTATTAACCCAATAACAACCATTGATCTTAAAACGAACGGTTGAGATGATGCACACTTAAAAAATTAATTACAACATGGGACGATGGGTAATAAATGTAATGAACAATGATGTTTAGGGGTAATTAAGTAAAACTGATTTCTTTACCTTTTGTAAACCCCCCCCCCCCCCTTTTACCTTTTGTAAACCCCTCCATATAATAAATGTAATGAACAATGATGTTTATGGGTAATTGAGTGAAACCGATTGCTTTTACCTTTTGTAACCCCCACATAATACTCCCCCAAAAAAACATCTCTTATGTATGAACATGAATGTGCACTATACAATAGGGGTGTGTGAACAATATTGATAAGGTCAAATGGTTCATAAAGTTTCATAAAAACATTAATGTTCACTGAACATTCTGAAAACATGAATCGTTTTATAATTATTCATGGTTGACACATTGAATTGATAAACCCATTCATGAAAAATACACATGGTTGGTTTCATATTTGTTCATGGGTAGTTCATTTAACATTTATGAAACAATTTATCACAACCACAATGTACCCAATGTAGTCATTTGTGTGAACTGATGAACCCATTCAACCTAAGAAAAATTAACCCATGATATTATTGTTTATATGTCTTCAAGTCACACTAGTAATAATAGTTCATATTTGTTCATTACAACAATTTATCACAACGAAATTTGATGAGGGAAAGCAAACTCAAAACACCAGTATTTTGACAAAAGTTAAGAATAGCTAAATCAAATTTGTAATTCTCAATTAATGTTCAATTTTGTAACTCCATTTTAAAAAGTCTACCAAAAAAACCAATTTTATGAAATACCAAATATATCCTTGGACAATTAATTAATATGTTAAACCAACCAATCTTAAAGGTGAAATCCTATTGGTCAATAGGGGTTCACAAAGTTAATACCAATTAGAAGGTTAACAAAATAACTTGACCCTATATATGTATTCATATATATATATATATATATATATATATATATATATATAGGGGCCTAATCAAATAAGAACTAGGTAGTTTGTGGTAACCGTGAGATCCAATGTGAGCCACTCATTTAATATAATTAATTTTGTTTTTAAAATAATGTAAAAGGATAATTTGGTAAATTGATAATTTGAATTTCTTTTAATAAAAAAATCAATTCCTTATTTGACACATTCCAAATTTAAATGATTTCAATTTACCGTAATTTATTAATTTAAACCTAACCGTCGACCACAATCTATTGGGTATCACACTGTGTATCATAGTCATATAATGCCTTGCTGCTACAAGTTATTAGGTATCACAGTGTGTATCATTGTCATTTAATGTGTTATTGTTATAAGTTCTTGGGTATCACATGTATCATAGTCATTTAATGTCTTACTGTTCAAAGTTATTTGGGTATCACAGTATGTATCATAGTCATTGTAATGTCTTACTGTTAAAAGTTATTGGGTATCACAATGTATTTTTCTTGTTTTACGAAGTGTATCACATAGTATTAGGTAGTGTTTTGCTTTACTAAGTGTATCACACTATATTTTTTTCATTATTTTATTAAGGGTATCACAGTGTGCATCATGTTTTTGCCGGAATAAAGTTCGTCGGAGAGAAGAGAGAGGAAGGTGGAGAGATGCTATTTTTAAAATACCTCAGTTGCCCTTAAATTAAAATCATAAGTTAAAATTACCAAAATTAATAATTTCCTAATTTATTCATTGATTTGTGGTTGAAATTGAATCTTACGGTTATCACAAACAACCAAGTTCTCCCTTGAATGACCCCTAATATATATATATATATATATATATATATATATATATATATATATATATATATAAGGGGTCTTTCAAGGGAAATCCTAGTATTTTGTGGTAACTATGAGATTCAATCTCATCCATCCATCTAAATAATCAAGGGTTTAAAATAATTAAGAGAAATATTAATTAAAAACAGAATTTTAGGCCACTAAAATAAGTAAAAAGGGTAAAAATGTCAAAACGCATTGAAATTAAGTGTTATCTAATTTAAGTATGTACCGATAATTTAGGCAATGAATCAGATGTGATAACCTCACAATATTGAAACATATCAATCAAATTCGATTACACTATTTCGACTACACTATATATCACAACAATCTACAACGATTTTAACCCTAGTTACACATTGTATCACGTAAGATAACACAATGTATCACATTGTGTGACACTATGTGACAACCTTGTATCACGAAGGAGATAAGTCTTTCGATTACACATTGTATCACGTAAGATAACACAATGTATCACATTGTGTGACACTATGTATCACATAAGATAGCATGCATCGGTATTGTTTTAGCTGTAAGATAACACATTGTGTGACACTGTGTGACACCTATTTACAACACAGATCACAATGAGATATCAACGAGATGAAGCAAGGATGGTGAAAGGATGCAGGCTTCGGTAATAAAGAAAATGATGGAGCAAGGATGCAGGCTTCAGCATCAAGAATGAAGATTTCATACGATTGAATTTCAAACCCAAACATGGAGAATATCTCAAAATCAATTTGTTGAGATATTCAACGAAACTCAATATTTAATTGATAAGGGATTGATATTTTAAGTTACAATTTTTTTTAATATTATTTAATTAATCAAATGACTAAAATAACCTCCCTTATTAATTAATAAATTAAGATGGATGGATGAGATTGGATCTCATAGTTACCACAAAATACTATGATCTCATATGATTAGGCCCATACATACATATATATATATATAGGGGAGCGATCAAATGGAAAGCACTCTAATTTTGAAAACCGTGGAAACCCTCGATTTCATTGGTTAAATTAATGAAATTGTTTAATTTGATGAAATTGTTTAGTATAATTCTTTTATTGATGAAATCGTTGCATATATTTGTGTTTTTTATGTAAAAATGAAAAAAATTCATCAGACCGCGAAAATACATGAAACAATTTCATTAGAATGAGGAAAATAGATGAAACTACATAAAAAAACACAAATATATGAAACAATTTCATTAAGAAAATAATGATATGAAACAATTGATCATATTAAACAACTTTATGAACCAATTTCATTAATTTAACCAATGAAATTGACGATTTCCAAAGTTTTCAATCTAATATGGTTTCCAATTGAAACCACATCTCTCTGTCTCTCTCTCTCTATATATATATATAATGAACTTACTGGTTATGTTCATGGCGAGGTGGCGGGGGGTGTTGAGGAAAATATATTTATACTATATATTAAAATTCTTAAATGGTTATTGAAAAAATTAGTTATTAGAAAATGGTTTTTGGAAAGCTATTAAAGTTAAATTTTACATTTATCACCCTTACCATTAATTATTTAATTTACTTTTTATCCCTTATTTTTTCATTTTTCATTTTACACCCTTATTATTTTAACACAAATAATCGTATATAAACAAAAATGCAATGAAAAAATACGTCTCTTTTTTTACAAATTATACCATTATAATCGTCTCGTCAATACCTTCAAAATGAGCCAAATATTGAATATTTTTAAATTTAACCGTACTATTAAATATCATGAATATCTACGAATTAAATCTCTACTACTATATAAAAAAACTAATACAGTTATTATACAAACTTTTGTACAATAACACTTATCACCCTAAGCTTTTATACAATAACACTTATTACCCTAACCTTTTATACAATAACACTTATCACCCTTATAATGTTACATTTGTCACCCTTACAATTATTTATTTAATTCATTTTATATCCCTTATTTTTTCATTTTTCATTTTACACCATTATCATATTAACACAAATAATCGTATATGAACAAAAATGCAATGAAAAAATAAGTTTCTTTTTCTACAAATTATACTATTATAATCGTCTCGTCAATATTTTCAAAACGAGCCCAATATTGAATATTTTTTAATTTAACCGTACTATTAAATATCATGAATATCTACGAACTAATTTGTTTTCTATCCATACGTTTTATTTTTTTCCACCGTTAGCACATTAAAAATACATAATCGTAAAATACGTTTCATTTTTATTACAAATTATATCATTATATTTTTTTTTGTCAATAATTGTAATATAAACTAATTATTGAATATCTTTATGGGTTTAGGGTTTAGGGTTTCATAAATTGTGATTCATAGGTCATAGTTGATTGTTGATGACATGTCTATAAGGAAGTAGCATTAATTGTTCGTTATTTACTTACATTCCGCTGCATCGCGCGGGTATATGCCTAGTATAATATAAATAATTTAATAAATTTATTTAATCTACTTAAAGTAAATTACAATTTGCTTCCTTTAATTTAAGTAAAATTGAATAACTTGTCCTTGAAAAGTAAAAAGACAAAACTACCCCTCACTTAATTGAGTTTTTTAACGGAGTTAACGACGAGGGATGATAATTGCAGTTATTAAAGCACAGGGACTACTTTCAAAGGAAGTGGTATACCACAGGGACCAAAATTGTAGTTTACTCATCTTTTAATATTTGTGGGGATACAGGTTGTAGTTATTTTTGTAGGGGTGAGCAAGGAGTCCCAAATTCCGATACCGAACCGGTATCGTACCGATCCCGGACCGTCCCATGTATTTCGGTACGGTAATCGGTTCCATATTTTTCCTATAATCGGTAATCGGTTCGGTACTGATGAGGTACTAGTACCGAAATATCGTTAGTATTACCGGTACCGGTACCAAACCGGTACCGTACCGATCTAATCGGTACGGTATTCGGTATCGAGTTTTCCACATTTTCGGTATCGGGAATTTTCGGTACGGTACCGATTCGGTACGATACTCGTCCCATGCTCACCCCTATATTTTTGCTAGAGTAAATTACGTTTTTATTCCCTGTGGTTTGTTGAAATTTTTTAGTTTCATCCTTATAGTTTTGAAATTACGATTTTCATCTTAATGATTTATTATTCATTACTTTTTCCGTCCTTATCATTTAAATTTTGTTGTTTTTTTCATCCTTATGTTTTACAATTCATTTCTATTTTAGTCCTTGATACTTTTAAGTAGTGTTTTAGCCTCAGGGACGAAAATAGAAATAAATTATAAGTCATAGGGACGAAAACCGAAATTTCAAAGCTACAAAAGTAAATTCGCAATTTTTAACAAACCACATAGACAAAAATGTAATTTACTCTTCTTTCTAATAACAAATAATAATATTTTAGTGCGTTGACGTTGACTTAACAAAATTTAAAAGAAGTAACATGGCTTCTTCTTTGCTGCTTCCTAATCCTCTCTATATGTTGTTATTCCACATCTCAACTGAAAACTCATTTACAAGATCATGTTTTCCAGCAACGAACCTCCATCTTTTTCTTCGGCCGGGATACACAGCGGTGATCATGATGGGAGTGCGCAAACCATCCAGTCTACCGGTGACATGTTCGGTCAACTTCCGTCGTACGGTGCCTTGGGCCATGGCCAAGGGAATGAGCTTCTTCCAGATACGATTGCCTACCGTGGGATAGGTCAAGGTACGTTCCAATCTTTTCGGAGGTACGGTTACATCTAAAACTTTTGATTACAATGTAAAATGAGATAATAAAGATATATATATATATATATATAGATAGAGAGAGAGAGAGAGAGAGAGAGAGGAGGATCATGTGAGAAGTTAAACATTTTGCGAGAAGTCGAGAAGTATGATATCATATATGATTACATGGCCTCTCTGGGTGTGTTTAATCATGTATGATTAAATGTCTATGTATTGCCAATGTAACATGTGTTTAATTATATATGATTAAGCTCAGGGGCGGAACACGACCGTTGTAATCTGGGGGCCGAAATATAGTATGATAAAAATTTAGAGATACAAATGATGCACATGTAAATTGTTTTTTATTTTCTTTATCTATGATCTAATATTAAATTTTAGAGAAAAATTGTTAATGTAAGACTATGAGTCGTTTATCAAACGTTTACTAGGTAAGTGTTTACCAAGTCATATTACCTTACCGAACGATCATGACACGGACCGAGAATCTTATCCGATAAGAGCGATGGTAAGGACCAAGAGTCTTGGATTATAAGTAAAGGTGAAGACTCTTACACGGTTAAAATTTACCAGGTAAATTGTTGCATGTGTTGCATTTTGATGAAGTAAAAATCTTACCTAATCACAAGGTAAGTGATAATATTAAATTTTACCAGTAATTAAGCATAATTAAGCGTTTACTGGGTAAGTATTTAGGTAAACGACCTCTAAAACAGGAGAAAGTCTTTTAATTTCTCCAAAAATGAGTACCTTGAGAGAGAAATATTTTTTTATTCTATCTTACCAATGAGAAATTTTAAAATGAAATGTTTAGAAGAGATAAATAATATTTTATTAGATATATATATATATAAGTAATAATGTAATCTCAAAAATGAATATATGTTGAAATTAAATACAAAATTTTTATAGAGATTTTGGACTTTTGAAAACTTTTTTGGAGATACTCTAACAATTTAATATTAGGAAATAGAAAATAAATAAAAATAAAAGATAGCTAAACATTAGGCAACAGAATAGATTCGATACAATAACCTCTTGGATATAGCCACAAAGTCATAACCACTTCAACTACAGCTCCTATGTATTTACTATGATATGTATATATTTGAGTGAAAAAAGGGGGGGAGGGGGGGGGGGGGCATGGCCCCCATAGCCCTTATCGGGTTTCGCCTCTGATTAAGCTTGTGTATCATATATGATATCACACTTATCGACTTATAACAAAATGCTTAACTTCTCGTTTGAACTTGTGCATACAGGTAAATTAAGTTGTTTTTTCGTTTTTATGCAATGTGCATCATGCATTTGTGCATATGCACGCGTGCATGTTACAAATTATTTGTATGTACAAGTGCATACCGTCCAGATGAAAGGCTAACATGGTGTTTCTCAATTTTCCGTTTTTTTTAGGTTTTCCCTGAAGCTGACCCTATATATATATATATATATATATATATATACACTATATTATAAAGTACGGATAAAAACTCTTAAATACAAATTATTAGGCACAAGGTACCATCATTTTATGCAAGATTTTAAAAATCTCTTAATTTACAAGTATCAAAGCACAAGATACATATTACTACTGCAGGCTTCTAACACCCACCAATTTGGCATGTGCAGGATCTTTCTTTTATACATACATTTTCATGTATCACTATTAATTAATATATTATATTACTATAATTTTGTTTTAATTATATTATTAAATATGTAATTGGTTATTTTTTCTAGATGTCATTAAAATATATAAGATAATCATTGAATTCTAACAAAATAGTTAATTTTTTTATATAAAAAACATTATATTATTAAGCCTAAATTAAACAAATTTATAAAAAAAAACATTATCACTTTCTCAAAACCATCCAAAATCGTACTGTAAATCTACAAAAAAAATAAAATGAAATATTAAAATCGTGATGTATCTCGCTGCATTGCGTAAGTACGCTTCTAGTATATATATATATATACAAATTATAAAGGCAGTGATGCGGCTTATAATTTTTTTCTTCTGATAGAAATTAGAGATGCACAAAGGTGGGTTATAGTTTTACATTCGTTGATAAAAGGCATTAATCAACGTAAAATTGGGCTTGAAAATTTTGGGACCCTGTTTATAATCACACATTTAACATGCTAAAGAACGGCTCTGGATAGGTACCGTTGATGGTGATAAACCTCCGTCATTCACAGCTCTCGGTCATGGCCAAGGAAACTCCCATAATCACGATGGGACTTTCGACCGTGGGGTAGCTCATGCTTATGGGTATAGTGACGGTGGTCAAGCACCGTCTGTTGGAAATGTGTGCCACGTCTGTGATTCTCAAACTTCGGGGGGCCGCGACGGCGATCCTTTTTCTGGTGGTAAAGCACCGTCAATCAACGATTTTGGTAGACGAGAAAACTCTCGAAACGGGGTACCGTCGATTGACGATCAGGCTGCGAGTCTAGAAGCATTGGTGGGGATGAGTTTGGTCGGAAAAAACTTTAAGATGTTCTATCCAACAGCGTACTACAAGGAGAAAGATGAGAAGTGACGATTTCAATCTTGAATTTTGATTTTTTTTGAAGGGTGTCATTGGCTATGTCTAGACTAATCACGGAAAATTATGACTGCAAGAAATTAGCTCTGATAAATTCAGTGGCCAGAATTGTTTTGAATTCAGAGTTTTGTATGTGTTTGTTGTGACCTGGGGTTTTATTGATTAAATACAACATCTTTTCATATGGTTTGCATCTTTAATTTATGTTAAATGCTTAAAATTGGTGTCTTGATTTATGAAGCTCTTGTTGATGAAAAAGTAGGAAGATGCAGAAGATCTTCATAGCTGCCAAAACTCAAAAAATTATAAACCCTAAATGAAAACCAGAAGATCTTCAAAAAGACGATGATTTCCAGGAAGACCGATCTCCATTTTCTAAATTTCTAAAACAACTATAAAGAACTGAAATCGAAAACATAAGAAACTATAACCTTGTAGGGTTAGTTGTTAGTTTAACCGATAAAATGGCTCAGACATTTGAGGATTTCCTCAAAGGTCAAAGATTTTAATTTAATGATTTATCTGACTGTTCTTCAGAACCCTTGGAATTAGTAGAGATACGCATAGCGAAACCCGGACACCCACCGTTCAAAGAAAAAATTATAAGAAAACTTGGCCTGGGGGTATTTGGTTTATGTAATTTAAAGGAATTTGAATGAATAATTTTTTTGACTAAATTCTCATTCATTTGTTTGGTTCACATATTGAAAATGATGGAATGATTTGAATTCAATTGAATTCTATAATTTAAGGAATTTATCATTTTTTGGTTTAAGTGAAAGAATTGAATTCTTACCAACCAAACACGTGATCAAATTTCATCATATTCCATTTCAATTCCTCTAAAGTCAAATTCCTTCGACAAATTTTAATTCCAACAAATTTTATTCTACAAACCGACGGAAAATGAAAATTGAGAATGCGACAGAGAATAAGGGTTGACAAGGGTTGACAACGGTGCCAATGGATGGGCCACAAATTTATATTCTTCTTTATAAATTTTATTTTTTTGCACATTTTATTATTATTTTTCAACTACACGTTATTCATCCTAAAAATATATTCTCCTTCTATGAATCTTTTGCTTTTAGTAATTTTAAGTTTGATTAGAGTAAACTACGATTTCCGTCGTTGTGGTTTATCAAAGGTTTTTACTATGGCATACATATACGGTATTTAATATTACGCTTAAGGGGCCGTTTGGTTCATGGAATTGGATGAAATTTGAAGGAATTGGAATGACCAATTCCATTGACCAAATTCCAAGCGTACGTTTGGTTCGCAGAATGAAAGCGACGGAATCTTTCCAATTCCATTGAATTCCATACCTTAAAGAATTCATCATTCCATGGTTTAATTGAAGGAATTGAATTCCTACCAACCAAATGCGTGGTCAAATTCCATTCCAATTCTTTCAAAGTCAAATTCCTTCGATGGATTCCAATTCCATTAAATTCCATTCTGTGAACCAAACGCCCTTATAGTTTGTATTTTGTTTCTTTTTTCATGTCTAAGGTTGACTCCATTTAAGGGATCGTTAAAACCCCCCTAAAATATGTATTTTTTGTTTTCTTAATTATTTAAACCCCACCCCCCCCAACCCGGCATGGACACCGATACATTCATCTATCATAATGTAAAAATTATGGAGTCGTGAAAGGTGTGACCATATGATGTTGTTTGCAAGCGCATATATTTTCAGACTACAATAATGACATAAGTAGGGCTGTCAATGGGTAAGGGTAAACCCGTTACCCGTTATGTTTCGACCCGTTGGATAAGAGTATGGATAAAGAAAATTTTATCCACTTATCCATTACCCGTTTATCCGAAATTTTAGTGGGTAGGATATGGATAAACGGTTTTTCGTTATCCATTACCCGTTACCCGTTACGATATAATATATATGTATGTATAATTATATACAATTAAATATTAGTGTATATATACATAATTATATTAAGTTAATTATTAATATTTTTTTAATAATATTATCATATATTAACGTCTACTTTAATTTATTTTTTAATATTTATCGAGTAAAAGATTTTATTTTGATTAAATGAGAAACAAGTCGGATTTAGAAAAATATACAATGAAAAGTGTTAGTCTTACAATTTTTATATTGTTTTTAAAATATTATATTATGATTATATTTAGAGTAATAAAGTGCTTACTACAACAAAATTAGATATAAAATAATAATTATATTTATGAACTTATGTTTTACTTATATGTTTGAGGTTTAACAATATTAATTATAGTTCAAAATGAAATTTTGTTTACCATTTATCCATTACCCGTTTCGTTATCCGCTAATTTCAATGGGTAGGGTAGGATATGGATAAGGGTTTTATGAGATGGATAATTACCCGTTTCGTTATCCGCTATTTTAAATGGATTGAATAACGAATTAACCCTTACCCTACCCATACCCTACCCGTTACCAGCCCTAGACATAAGTGAAACTTTGGTAGAGTTAGTTTGCGTGACCTTTCTCTTATCCAAATCACGAGTTCGAATCCCATTTCTTCCACTCTTTTAGTTTTTAACTTTTAACTTTAGACACATGACATCACATATGAAAAGTAACGAATCAACCAATAGACCAATAATGATTTTATAAAAATTATCCATATCTTTGTTTTCTTATAATTAAATGATGTTACCACTTAAAAAAATTAACTTCGACTTTGCTCACGACCCTCTCACCCTCCCTAAAACCCATAAAGAGTATATTTTCATTATTTTTATTATTATTATTATTATTATTATTATTATTATTATTATTATTATTATTACTACTATTATTATTATTATTATTATTATTATTATTATTATTATTATTATGCATGTTTCTAGTATTTTTATTATTATTATTGATCAATATTTACAATAACTAAAAAAGGCGATATTAGTTAAAAAAAATGTATTGTTATCATGTAGTAATAAATACAATTATCATTATCAACTCTTTAAAATAAAACTAGTGTATGTCCGTTGTGTCGCAAAGATATTTTTTTTTGAAAAACAAGCAATTTATTACCAAACCACAAACCTAACATAGAGTTTACAAAAAAGGCCTCCAATAAGGCCAACCACCACAGTTATGGTGCAAGTTTGCAAGTAGCAAACCGAAGCCAAACCACAGCCAACCATTACATGACAGTTACAAGGAAGACAACGTCCAAAAAACTCACCGAAACAGCCTATGACGAGGGAACGAAGCAGCTCCGACCTGGGAAAACGCAAGCTGGAGCGGTGGCTTTACTGCAGCCCCGAAGGGTCTGCAATCCAGCCAATCCAGTCTACTTTTCTGTTGCGGTTTCTCCTCACGATCCACTCGAAACTCTTGCGCTGAAATTCGAAGAGAAGATCTTCCAGTTTCCTTTTTTCGTCCTTAAACACTAGCCGGTTACGATGAGACCAAATTAGGTAAATGAAAATCCATGTCGTTTCTGTCCATAAAGTCGGACAACCACTAACCTCGAGGATATCGTTAAGTGATTCGATTCGATCTTTTTTGATCTTCCACTACTGCAATACTTCTAACCAAACCTTGTTTACCTCTTAGCATTGCACCAAAGCCTGATTTACCGACTCCAACTCCTTCCCGCATCTCGGACATAGTATAGAAGGAATGTCCATGCTTATCCTATCAAGTACCACTCTTCATGGAAGCCTACCTTGTCTATCCCTCCAAATAAGGATACCTACTTTCTTAGGTACCAACTTTGACCATTTGGTTTCTTCGGTTTGGTCGCCTGATGTCGTCATCTTCTCATCAATTATTTTCTTGAATTATTGCACCGTAAATGTCCCTTCCACCCCAAGTAACCATTTATTTCGGTCGAGAACGCCTACCTTTGGAGCCCACTCTTGCAAAAGAACTTCTAAATTTTCCAATTCTCCCAACTCTCTTCCTCTCGGATCCCTCCTCCAATTCCACTTCCAAACCCAATTGCCACCTTCCCACTCCCCTCTTTTGGAAATAATAGCATCTTTGTTTGTTTCCAATTGGACTAACCTTTTAAACCTCAAACCCAAATCTTCATTTTCAATCCACCTACCCGACCACAACCTTGTGTCACACCCACTCCCTACATCTTTCCCAAAGGACGATGCAAAATTTATACCCACATTCTGTAACGCCCAGAAAATTCCTCGTAAGTAATCTTGGACCTTTGACCCCACACCCGTACATTAATGATGATTATCCCTAATATATTATTGAATTGAACCCCAAATGACTCCCACTCGACTTCAACCCTTTAGAATGCGAAAATAGGAAAATTTCCAGCAACTGGACTGAGTCGTGCGACATTGACCGACAACTATGACACTGGTCATTGTCGCAGGTGGTCATCTCGCGGGTGGTTGAGAGGCTACTGTGTGGGCTGGGACAATGCCCTACGACAATGCCCCTGGGCAAATTTTTGGACTAGTCTACAGAAAGAGTTGGGAACTAGATTATACCTGAGCACGACTTACCATCCTCAAACGGACGGGCAAAGCGAGAGAACAATTCAGATGCTTGAAGATATGTTAAGTTCATGTGTTATCGACTTTGGAGGGAGTTGGGACTCGTATCTACCCTTGGTAGAGTTTTATTATAATAACAGTTACCATTCTAGCATTGGAATGGCGCCATTTGAGGCCTTGTATGGTCGGAAGTGTAGAACCTCGGTTTGTTGGCTCTAAGCGGGCGAGAAATAATTCGTCGGACCGAAAACAGTTCAAGAGACGGCGGATAAAGTGAAGGAAATCCGGGAGAGATTGAAAGCGGCCCAAGACCAACAAAAGAGCTACACGGACAAGAAAAAAAGACCAGTCGAGTTTCAAGTGGGCGATCGCCTTATGTTGAAAGTATCGCCATGGAAGGGGATTATCCGATTTGGGAAATGTGGAAAGCTTAGTCCTCATTTCCTTGGACCTTTCGTCATTTTAGAAAATATTGGACTACAAGTTTACCAATTGGACCTACCACCGGAAATGGATGGAATACATCCTACCTTTCATGTGTTTTATCTTCGTAAGTGTCTAGCCGAAAAGGAGAGTGTGATTTCTTTAACGGAAATTCGAGTGGATAACGAGAATCGTTGCGTGGAGGAGCCGGAGGAGATATTGGAATCAAAGGTGAAGAAGTTGTGACATAAAGACGTGGTCATGGTTAAAGTACAATGGAAGCACCACCACGGTGCCAACGTTACGTGGGAATCAGAAGAAGATATGAGGAACCGTTATCCTCACTTGTTTCCTTAGAATGGGATTTCGGGGACAAAATCATAATTAAGGTGGGGAGGATTGTAACGCCAGGGCCGGTCCAATGGTTTTGGATGCCCTGAGCGAAGAGCCAAAAATATGCCCCTAATTCGATGGACTAACAACACAAATTTTTAAGGGGTTTGGAACCTAGTCAAGCTAGACAACTCATCCCCACTGTTTGGATATTTAAAATATTTAGCCTATGTTTTGTTTAAATGCTTTCTATTAAGACTTTTACTTGTTGATTTGCTCGAAAGTGTTAAACTATGGATGTTTGTTTGAAATTGTTAACTTTTGAATGCTCTTGTTATGTTGGAATGCTTTTGCCTAACTAGTTTTTCTCTGATTCTATGTTCTAACCTTGTCCTTAGAAGTTGGAACATATCCATTATTTCGTTTCTAGTGCTTTCTTAAGATCCTCCATCTTTTTAAAACAATCCCCATGTCTTCTCTTAGTTGAGGTAACAAAGTTGAGATCACCTCCAAATTTTTAGTTCTTGGATCTGGTCTTATATATATTGCATCAACCATTTTGATTTTGTAAAAATCTTTAAGTTAATTTCAAAACTATCAACTTCTTTGAAGTACTAAATGTTGTTCATTCATCTACATTGCACTCTTTCCACCGATTGTTGCACATAGACATGAACTTGGGTTCTTGAAACCAAGCATGTTAAACATAAAAGGTTTATGTCCACTGGATTTTAGTTCCATAGCCTTCATTGGATGATAGTTTGAAGTTTTGTTTTAAACCACCAACTTTGAAAGACCAATATCAAATAGCAAATATCAAATAAGTGAATAACCAAGCTCCAAGCAAATAGCAAAATAGCAATTAACATTTAACAAATAGTAACTTTCAAGTTTCAAGACCAACAAGACCAATATCGAATAGCAATCACCAATTCCAATTTCCAAATATGCAATAATGCAAACAACAAATAACCAATTACCAAGAAAATATGAAATTAAATAACCAAGAGCAAAATCAGAAGGAAAACACCTGGGACTTGGGAGAAAAATGCAAAATCAGAATATGAGGTGCTCCTACAAAATCCCTGTCGTGCTCCGTCCAAAAATCATAACAGAACCCGTCGTGGACCAGTGGTTCTCGTTCCAAAATCAGAAGGTTCTTGTTCATGACTACATGCGGTTTGTGGACAGTGGACTGATTTGAAAGCGAGCAACAAGGGTTTTGAGTGGACGATTGAGAGAGTCGACTGATTTGAGAGCGAGCCAACGAGGGTTTGAGAGAACGAGGGTTTTGAGTCGACGCTGAATTGAGAGAGTCGTCTGATTTGAGAGCGAGGGTTTGAGAGAGATTGAGAGAGTCTGGGTAAAAAAATTGATTTTTTTAGGAAACGAGCCTACTAAAGGTAATATGTACTTGGGCCTGTGATGCCCCTTGGGCTGCGCTGCCCTGGGCGGTCGCCCATGTTGCCCACTACCTGGGCCGGCCCTGTGTAACGCCCAGAAAATTCCTCGTAAGTAATCTTGGACCTTTGACCCCACACCCGTACATTAATGATGATTATCCCTAATATATTATTGAATTGAACCCCAAATGACTCCCACTCGACTTCAACCCTTTAGAACGCGAAAATAGGAAAATTTCCAGCAGCTGGAGTGAGTCGTGCGACATTGACCGGCGACTATGCCACTGTTCATAGTCGCAGGTGGCAATCTCGCGGGTGGTTGAGAGGCCACTGTGTGTGGGCTGCGACAATGCCCCTGTGCAAAGTCACTGGGCAATGTCGCCCGCGTGGTTGAGTCTTCTGATTTAAATGTGATCTGATGCTTATTTTGGGAAAATTCATTTCAAAAACGGGAGAGGGTTCTCAAGGGGAGATTTTTGAGCTTTCAAACACCCATCTCATTTATTTCTAGGGTTTTGGTTGGTAAGCTCCTTTATTTTTCATCAAATCATCATCCAAGGCATTTATTGAAGCATTATCATCAAGATCTCCACTCCTTGCAACCAAGTCTTCCACAACTAACATATAGGGTTTTCTATTTTCTAGGTTTTAACCAAAACCTAGATTGTGAGTTTCTTAAACCTTGTTAAAACTAGATACACATCATATTATGTTCTTTATTGTCATTTACTTGTCTTTACATGACCTATATTGTATTCACTATGTGGTACTTCCCTATGATTGATTTTGGGAAC
This sequence comes from Arctium minus, assembly GCA_954870635.1. NCBI lineage: Eukaryota > Viridiplantae > Streptophyta > Magnoliopsida > Asterales > Asteraceae > Arctium > Arctium minus. The sequence continues at coordinate 66,581,774 of OX941092.1, read as the reverse complement.
TTTGCTCTACAAAAAGGGGTTCTCTTATGTGAATATTTGGAACCCTTGGCCACCATAATGGTAGAATCACTCTTGCATTGAATACTATGAAATAATTTAATATATGAAGGATTTGACCTAATTTCATGTAAAGGGGTTATTGAATATCTAAGTATTAGTAGACTGTTACTTGTTTACAAATTTAACTGAACATCTGAATATGTTGGAAAGGAGGAAAACTCATGAATGTCGTTTATGAGAACCATAAATGAAGTGTGTGACTGGCATTCTAAATGTTGTACCCACGGTTGGTATTGTGAACATTTCTTGAGTACTATGTGCCTTGTGGCTTATTATCATTATTGATGGACGAACCAAGTCTGTAGACACTAGGAGGATATAGTCTTGGGTGCCACCATGATGGTATGTACCATCTTCGTTGTTAAGATTCCCACAAACTTTGTTAAGAGATTAATCACATCCTCGTTCTCGGCAATGACGTACTATCTTATACCTTACACGGGTCTATCATTTGATAGTACATTCTATCAGTTAAGTTACTTGTTATTACGCATTAAAATTGGGAAATATGTGTAACATCCTAAAATTTGAGGTGAAATAAAATTGAAAATTCGACAATATGACGTCTATAAATGGAGGAAACCATTCCGCCCTAAATGGGGAACCAACAAAAACCAGTATAATGAGGATATGGCAAACTAAATCAAGTGTAAGCCAACCCAATAATGGGATCAAAGTATAACAGTTACAATCCCCAAATCAAAATAAAGAATAAAGTACGACAACCTAATAATCTAACATGGTCAAGTAAGATTAAGGTCGGGTGTCGCTATTCTTCCAAAATATGCAATCTCTATAACCCAATATATCGGTCACTATTTCTTCAAAAAGACGACTCACGACCCCAAGGTCGTTCCCTCAATCCCGACGTTCCCCTCCGCTAAGATGACCTGCCAAGCATGACAACCAAAGAACAAGCGTTATGCCCTAAGCCTACTGAGAACAAGTCAAATAGGAATGGAAGTACTAAACCCATTTGAAGTCACGGGATATAGCCATGAGCTAAAACCAATAAATCAAATAAACCATTAGTGATTAAATATGGTACAAAGAACACCAATCACATAATGAGCTCAACTCCTTTAAGTCTATTGCTCGAAAACATCAAGTCAGCCCCTCTAGGTCTATTCTTGAGAGTTCCAAAACGGGGAACTCTAGCACAAAAGAATTACATCTTACTACCCATGGGACGCTGCCCGACTATATAGGTTCACACCTTACTTACCATGGTGACCCGATGCCTATTCTGTGCCAAATTGGTGAACCTAATATCCAAAACGGGACATAGGAACACCGTGCCTATGGATCCATTGCACTAACTCAAGATTAACGCAAATAAACAACAACATTGGTTCATGTATATCAAACTCATACCAATTACCCTTCATTAACAATTTATTAACATAATGTAAGAAACTCAATAAACCGCTTCTATTATAAGTTAACATAGAGCTCATCACAAAGATGAACTCCCCACATTTTGTTTTCAACCCCAAGATCCAAACCTTCAAACCCCTAGCTTTACTTGGATTTCACCAAGACCTCTACCAAAGGAAGGTGATAAGGATGGAGCATGAAATTACATCCAATATTCTCAGATTTTAGGCCAAACACTTCTCCAAATACTTTCATCCTCACCCAAAATCCCAAAAATCCCTTGGAATCCATTTTAGGTCAAATATTGGTCAAAATCCCAAAATCCATGGTTCATGATGTATGAGAGTTCAAATATAGTTAGTTTATCAAGTAAGAAGTAGGATCACTCATGTACTCACCTTGATAGAAGATATGAACAAACCCTAGTTGACAAGAGCTTTAGAGGAGAGGGAATGAACTTGAATCTTCAATCACAACCAACCTAAATCAACCATGGAATCTCATTCAATGCATTCCCTTAAGAGAATTTAATGAAGAGGGAAGAGTTCTTACCTTTTCTCAGAGAGAAATCGCCAATGTTTTGAAAGAAATGGAGTTAATGCCATTTGGGGTCGACCTACCCCTTTTTAATTTGCACAGGGGTCGCACGCGGATGCCGGCGCGGCTCGACTTGAGCGGCTACTCGTGCAGAGCACTGGAGTGGTATGCGTCCAGAGCCTGGCGTGGATGCTGGCGCGGTCCAATCCATGCGGCTACTTGCGCAGAACACTAGAAGCAAAACCCCACTTGGGCAAATATGCTCAAAACCATGACACAAAACCCCAACTAATACCGAAGGTTAAAACTATGCTACTAGGGGTGTACATATCAAGAGAATACATCGTTCATCTAAAATTCGGGGTGTTACAATCCTCCCCAACTTGGAGGAGATTTCGTCCTCGAAATCTAAGCTTAGAAAACAAGTGAGGGTGTTTGCACTTCATATCCTCCTCGGCTTCCCATGTTACATTAGCGCTACGATGATTCTTCCATTGAACTTTGATCATAGTAACCTCCTTGTGACGAAGTTTCTTCGTCTTCCTTTCCAAAATTGCGTCAGGTTCTTCAATACAATGGTTTCCCTCATCAACTCTAATTTCGGATAGTGGAATAACACTCTCCTCCTACGCTAGACATTTGCAAAGGTAGCACACATGGAATGTGTGGTGGATTCCATTCATTTCTGGAGGGAGTTCCAATTGGTAGGCTTGAAGCCCTACCTGCTTAATCACGGTGAATGGTCCAAGGAAATGGGGACTTAACTTCCCACGCTTTCCGAACCGAATAATCCCCTTCTAAGGGGACACTTTCAACATAACGCGGTCTCCCACTTGGAACTCTATCAGTCGCCTCTTCTTGTCGGCATAACTTTTCTGCCGGTCTTGAGCCGCCTTTAAGCGCTCGCGTATAGCTTTCACTTTGTCCGCCGTCTCTTCCACAATTTCGGGACTGACAAACTGCTTCTCTATCGCTTCAAGCCAACATACGAGAGTTCGGCATTTGCGACCATACAATGCTTCGAACGACGCCATTCCAATACTCGAGTGGTAGCTATTGTTATATACAAACTCCACCAAGGGTAGGTGCGAGTCCCAACTACCCCCGAAGTCTATCACACAAGATCTCAACATGTCTTCGAGTGTCTGAATTGTTCTCTCGCTTTGGCCTTCAGTTTGAGGATGACAGGTTGTACTCAACTTCACACGTGTACCCAATTCCTTTTGCAAACCATCCGAAAAATGCGACGTGAACCGGCTATCGCGATCCGAGACAATAGATAGAGGCACACCATGTCGAGATATCACTTCATCGATATACAACTTTGCCAACTTATCCATAGGTAAAGTCTCCCGCATGGACAAGAAATGAGCGCTCTTGGTCAAACGGTCCACTATCACCCAAATGGTGTCATGACCTCGTAAAGTCTTTGGCAATTTCGTCACGAAGTCCATCGTGATATGTTTCCACTTTCATTCTGGAATCTCCAAGGATTTTAGGCTTCCATAAGGTCGTTGGTGCTCGACCTTCACTTGCAAACAGGTCACGCATCGCTCCACGTAGCGTGCTACATCAAGCTTCATGACCGGCCATCAATAATGCAATTTTAAGTCTCGGTACATTTTCGTGCTTCCCGGATGGATGAATATTTTGACTTGTGGGCGTCCTCGAGAAGAATTTATCGATTGCCCCCAACCTTCGGCACCAAAATTCGCCCATTGAAGAGTTTCACTCCTCGACTATCTTCTGTCAAAAGTAAATGTTGCTTCGACATGACCTCTCCTTTGAGGTTTTCCATTAATAATGCTTCGGTTTGTGACGTTTTAATTCAATCGATGAGTGTTGAAGCTAATTCAATTCGTGTAAAAGTGGCTTTAGAGTTTTCCCCGTAGTCCTTTCGACTGAGAGCATCGGCGACGAAGTTTGCCTTACCCGGATGGTAAAGCAACTCGTAATCGTAATCCTTTAACAACTCTAACCATCTCCGTTGTCTCATATTCAGCTCCTTTTGATAAAAAATATGCTTCAAGCTTTTGTGGTCCATGTAGAGGGTGCATTTAGTGCCGTAGAGGTAGTGTCACCATAATTTCAAAGCAAACACTATCGCCGCCAATTCCAAATCGTGCGTAGTATAGTTAACCTCATGAAATTTGAGTTGTCTTGATGCGTAAGCGATCACCTTGCCCCTTTGCATAAGGACACAACCCAATCCCATCTTCAACGCATCATTGTACACCACGAAGTCTTCCATCCCATCGGGTAGAGATAAGATTGGAGCTTCACAGAGTTTCTTTTGTAGAGTTCGGAACGCCTTCTCTTGACTCTCGGTCCATACAAACTTCACATTCTTTCGGGTTAAGGCCGTCAATGATGAAGCTACCTTGGAGAAGTCTTGGATGAATTTGCGGTAGTATCCCGCCAATCTTAGAAAGCTCTGGATTTCTGACGGTCTCTTTGGGGGTTCCCAATTCATCATCGCCTCAATCTTTGTGGGGTCCACTTTCACTCCTTCCCTCGTAACCACATGACCCAAGCACTGCACTTCTCGGAGCCAAAAGTCGCACTTCAAGAACTTCGCGTAGAGCTTCTCCCGTCTTAGAACCTTTAAAACCTCTCGGAGGTGTTGTTCGTGCTCGACTTCGTCTTTTGAGTAAACAAGGATGTCTTCGATGAACACTATTACCGACTTGTCGAGGAATGGTCGGCACACTCTATTCATCAAGTCCATGAATATCGCCGGTGCGTTGGTTAGGCCGAACGGCATCACTAGGAACTCGTAATGACCATAACGCATCCTAAACGCCGTATTCGGAATGTCGTCTTTCATCACTTTCACCTGATCATAACCTGACCGAAGGTCGATCTTTGAGAAACAACCCGCATCTTGTAGTTGATCAAACAAGTCGTCGATCCTCAGAAGTGGATACTTGTTCTTCACCGTTACCTTGTTCAGTTCTCTATAGTCGATACACATCCTCATTGAGCCTTCTTTCTTCTTGACGAACAAGACCGGAGCTCCCCAAGGCGACAAGCTCGGTCATATGAAACCCTTATCAAGAAGGTCTCGGAGTTGAGTCATCATTTCTTGCATTTTGGTAGGGGCCAACCGGTACGGAGCTTGAGCTATCGGAGCCGCTCCGGAATGAGGCCCATCTGGAATTCCACTAGGCGATCGGGTGGCAAACCATACATGTCTTTCAGGAATACATCGAGAAACTCGCGTATCACCCTAACATCTTCTAGTTTCCTATTCTCGAGTTTGTGTCGATTTCATACGCCAAGATGGATGAGCATCCTTTCGCCAAACATTTTCGCGCTTTAATCATGGATATAATCGCGACTTCGCCTTTCCTTCTCTCACCATATATGATTGTCGCCTCTACATTCTTCACGGGTAGTCGGATCATCTTCTTGGAACACACAATCTTGGATTGATTCTCCGATAACCAATTCATTCCTACTACCACATCAAACCCGCCGATTTGCATAGGCATTAAGCTAATGGGGAATTTTCTACCATCAAACTCAAAGGTGCAACCCTTCAAGACGTGATGGATTAACACTTGACCCCCCATTGGCTATTTCTACCACTAAAGCATCTTGTAAACTACTCATGGGCACGATAAGCTTTAGGCAAAACACATCGGAAATGAAAGAGAAGCTAGCACCTGAATCAAACAATACACGTGTAGGCACGGAGTTTAGGAGAAACGTACCCGACACCACATCGGTAGATGCTCTGGCTTCATCTGCGGTCATTTGAAAAGCTCTCGCGAACGCTCTTGGAGGTTCCACCTTCTTTCCATCGGCCCCTCCGGTCTTCAACTTTGGGCATTCCGCCCTGCCATGACTCGACTCCTTGCATTCAAAACATATCTTCCCCTTGACGGGACAATCTTTAAATGTATGCCCGGGTTTCCCGCACTTATAGCAAGTTCAGGGGACGAAGTTGTTGGTCCCGGAGGTGCTTAACAAGTTTGTAAAAGGGGGGGTTGAATACAAACACATAATTTAAAGTTTAATAAATTGTTTATTGATAAATCAAATACGATTTACAAGTCTGTTACGGAATAAGATTAAGTAGAACTCAATCTAAACAAACTTAAGAAAACACTAAGATGGTCACTAGTAGACTTGTCTTTGTTCAGCAGCTTCGTCTTCGATTCAGCTATGAACATCTGTTGACGCGAGACTTGTCTTCATGGATTACGTTTACTGTTTACGTCAGAAACTATCAGTAATAACTGAAAAGACTCAGTCTGATCGCTGATAGTGAAACAGTAATACATATAAATGTTTACAAGAAAGACTATCAGCGATAATTGAACAGACTCAGTCTGATCGCTGATGGTGAAACACTAATACATATTAAAACGTAATTTTCACTAAGTATAGAAGAGGGTCGTTATCAAATCACTGAGAGAGTTTGGATCAACAGAAGTTACATGGGCCGACGTGCTTGCTCCGGCATTTGGAACACACTTGGCATCACACCTAGGGTTGGCGCCACGGTGATTGTTGTTGGCGTATCTAGGATTCTTTGAGGGAATTGAACTACCCTCCCATCTCCTTTTCTCAACTTGTCGACTACCTTCCTCATTGCCAAGATTGTAAGCATCTTCCATAAGTTGTGCCTCCTCGATCACCTCCTGAAGGGTGGAGGCCTTTGATATACGTACCATCGACATCATGTCCGATGGAAGGCCCTTGATGTAAGCCTTGATCTTTTCCTTCTCTGTCGGGACCAAGTGTTCTACCAACCCTAGTTTGTCTATGAATAGTCGATTGTATTCCTTCACAGATAGGTTACCCTTCTTCAAATTTCGGAAATCTTCCTCAATCTGGTCCATCGACCTCTCGTTGCAGTACTCCTCCAATAACTTCTCCTTGAACGTTGCCCAAGACAGCTTGGCCAAGACGGTCGCCTCGATGGAAGCGGAATATACGTTCCACCAAGTGAGGGTCGCACCCCTCAACATCTGTGAGACAAAGATCGCTTTTTGTCCTTCTCCACACTCGCTCGATCGGAAGGCTTGTTCCATCTCCCGAATCTAGCTCACACAAACTATCGGATCGTCTGAACCCTTAAATTCCAACGGTCGACAACCCAGAAAGGCCTTGAATGTGCAAGTCTTCGCCGCTTGCTTGACTCCCGGGGTTGCCATCTCGTTAGAGGGAATTTCAGGTCTGAAACCCCCGGATCCTGCCACAATTATGTTCTCATCAACCGCTTCAGGTCTACGGTTATTGGTGTCTTGATCCTCCAGGAGTTTTAAGAACATTTCTTGCTGTTGCGCCATGGCTCTGTTTATAGCCAGCATCATACGGTCCATCATCCTGGTCTCGACCGTCACTTCTTCCATAATGAGCTCCTCTGTTTCTAGATTGCGTCGGGGCACGTGCTTGGGTCCCCCGCCCAATGCATTAACCAGACACGAGGGTTCTTCCGCCACAGTCACTCGCAGATGAACGATTGTGGATGCAGTGGCCTCTTGACCTTCTGGCCGAATTCTATTGTTAACCATGAGTCTGCCACACACATACACGAAATAGAATAAGAAATGGGCTACAAGAATACCACAAGGAAACGTACTACCACACTTATCAATTATTATAACAACAGAAGGTTAAGTATGCTCACATAAAACATCTTCATAAAAACGTTACCTAAGTGAAATTATGAATACATGATACGTAATAGTTCTCGTTACCATCACTACACCTTTTAATCTGTGTAAGTTCCGTTGACTCTAAGACCATCCTATCTTAAGAGTTCTACCCCATCTCACGAGTCATAGCTTAATAATCTCACCTTAAGTCTAGGCATCTTACATTCATACCTAGTTCACTTAAACTAATGCTCTGATACCAACTTGTAACATCTTAAAATTTGAGGTGAAATAAAATTGAAAATTCGACAATATGACGTCTATAAATGGAGGAAACCAGTCCGCCCTAAATGGGGAACCAACAAAAACTTGTATAATACGGATATGGCAAACTAAACCAAGTGTAAGCCAACCCAATAAGGGGATCAAAGTATAACAATTACAATCCCTAAATCAAAATAAAGAATAAAGTATGACAACCTAATAATCTAACTTGGTCAAGTAAGATTAAGGCCGGGTGTCGCTATTCTTCCAAAATGTGCAATATCTATAACCCAATGTATCGATCACTATTTCTTCAAAAAGACCACTCATGAACCCAAGGTCGTTCCCTCAATCCTGACGTGCCCCTCCGCTAAGATGACCTGCCAAGCATGACAACCAAAGAACAAGCGCTAGGCCTAAGCCTAGTGAGAACAAGTCAAATAAGAATGGAAGTACTAAACCCATTTGAAGTCACGCGGAGGATATAGCCGTGAGCTAAAACCAATAAATCAAATAAATCGTTAGTAATTAAATATGGTACAAAGAACACCAATCACATAATGAGCTCAACTTCTCTAAGTCTATTGCTTGAAAACATCAAGTCAACCCCTCTAGGTCTATTCTTGAGAGTTCCAAAACGGGGAACTATAGCACAAGGGAATTACATCTTACTGCCCATGGGACTCTGCCCGATCATATAGTTCCACACCTTACTTACCATGGTGACCCGATGCCTATTCCGTGCCAAAGTGGTGAACCTAATATCCAAAATGGGATATAGGAACACCGTGCCTATGGATCCATTGCACTAACTCAAGACTAACACAAATAAACAACAACATTGGTTCATGTATATCAAACTCATACCAATTATCCTTAATTAACAATTTATTAACATAATGTAAGAAACTTAATAAACCGCTTCTATTATAAGTTAACATAGAGCTCATCACAAAGATGCACCCCCCACATTTTGTTTTCAACCCCAAGATCCAAACCTTCAAAACCCTAGATTTACTTTGATTTCACCAAGACCTCTCCCAAAAGAAGGTGATAAGGATGGAGCATGAAAATACATCCAATATTCTCAGATTTTAGGCCAAACACTTCTCCAAATACTTTCATCCTCACCCAAAATCCCAAAATCCCAAAAATCCCTTGGAATCCATACTCGGTCAAATATTGGTCAAAATCCCAAAATCCATGGTTCATGATGTATGAGAGTTCAAATATAGTTAGTTTATCAAGTAAGAAGTAGGATCACTCATGTACTCACCTTGATAAAAGATATGAACAAACCCTAGTTGACAAGAGCTTGAGAGGAGAGGGAATGAACTTGAATCTTCAATCACAACCAACCTAAATTAACCATGGAATCTCATTCAATGCATTCCCTTAAGAGAATTTAATGAAGAGGGAAGAGTTCTTACCTTTTCCTCAGAGAGAAATCGCCATTGTTTTGAAAGAAATGGAGTTAATGCCATTTGGGGTCGACCTACCCCTTTTTAATCTACGCATTTTAATCTGCACAGGGGTCGAACGCATATGCCCGCGTGGCTCGATCCACGTGGCTACTCACGCAGAGCACTGGAGTGGTACGCGTCCAAAGCATGGCGCAGATGCTGGAGCGGTCCAATCCACGCGTCTACCCGCGCAGAACACTGGAAGCAAAACCCACTTGGGCAAATATACTCAAAACCATGACACCAAAACCCCAATAAATACCAAAGGTTAAAACTATGCTACTAGTGGTGTATATATCAAGAGAATACATCGTTCATCTAAAATTCGGTGTCTTACAATATGAGCACTAAATCCAAGTTGGGTTCCCATCACTAACCGATTCTACGTGGTTTCAAACCCATGTCTCTGGTAATTGACCCTACTAAGTCTCTCTTCAGAGCATTAGTCAATGGATCTGCCAAGTTTCCGCATGATTTGACATACACAATATTGTTGGTACTATTTTCGATTAGTTGTCTCACATAATTATCTCAGAGACCTATATGTCGCGACTTACCATTATACATGGCGTTGTAAATTTTTGACAATGTGTCCTCACTGTCACAATACGTGGGAGTCGAAGGACTTGGATGAGTCCATAAATGGATATCTGACAACGGATCTCCAATCCATTCGGCTTCTTTGCCCATAACAGCTAAGGTAATAAACTCGGCTTCCATAGTCGAATGAGTGATACGTGTTTGTTTCTTGTTTGCCCAAGAGATCGCTCCACCACCAAGTGTATAAATCCACCCACTTGTGGATTTAGAATCACTTGAATGATCTATCCAACTGGCATCGGAGTATTGTTCTAAGATTCCTGGATGTATCGTGTATGTCAACTGTAGATCATTGGTTCTTTTCATATATCCCAGTTCTCTAATGATTGCCTTCCAGTGATTTAGACCCGGATTGTTTGTATATTGACTTAGTCTACTCACAACAAAAGCAATATACGGTCTAGTGCAATGCATTGCATACATCATTCATCCTATTGCACTATCATACTCTAGTTGAGCCACTGCTCTACCTGAGTTTTTATCAAGTTTCACACTTGAATCAAATGGAGTATTAAACTCCTTTATGTTCAAATGTTGAAACTTGGTCAGTATCTTCTCTATGTAGTATGATTGACTAAGAGAGATTTGAGATTCTGACCTTTTGATTTTAATCCCAAGAATTGTATCTACTTCTCCAAGATCTTTCATCTTAAAGTTCGAGGATAAGTAGTTTTTCGTTTAACATATGCCTTCTAGATTGGTTCTGATGATCAACATATCATCAACATAAAGACAGATTATTACAGTGGATTCTTTTGTACATTTTGAGTAAATGCACCGATTGACTCCATTATGTCGGAACCGAAAGAGGTGATAGTAATATCACATATCTCATGCCACTGTTTGGGGGCTTGCTTTAAACCATACAGAGACTTGATAAGTCTACTGGTAGCTAATTTTCGTGTACTCACAACGTGGACACTGAATTTCCCAACATGGGCACAAGTATATACCAACACTGGGATCTCTACAAGTAATACAATGGTACAAGTACCGAGTATCATTCCCACAGGGACGGGAGAAATACAGACTTTCATGAACTTCTTGCACAAGTTTTGATTGTGAGAAAAATATTTGTTTTGATGGTGGATTAATGCTAAAAAGTATGAAATGAACTTTATAATTAAAGAATGGGTATGGATGGGTGTAAGCATTCCTTGAAACAAACGTAGTAACATAATGGTCGGGAACTTTGTAGTACGGAAAGTCTATAAAAAGCCCAATATCTCAAAAGTGGATTTTTAAAGACCGGTCCTACAAAATGTTTGTAAAATGTCCATCGTTACCGACTCTTAATCTTGCCAATTTAATCAAGTTGATAAAAATCAATTTATACCCAAATCTCTTTGTGATATAAATCTCCTCCGACGTTTGAACCTTAGTAAATCATACAAAACCCGTATTTCTACGTGGTTATCAAAGACTCTCTCAAATCTTTGTACATCACTTAAGTCGTATTTCGAATCTGCCTCTCTTGAGGTCAAGATTTAATATTAACACGTCAAAGTGATCGGCTTATCCGCGTTAAGTTTAAGTCCGGACTCAAGTGACCAAGCTTAAGAGTTAGTAACAATGGTCACACCCAAGTGTTGCCTACTAGTCTCAAGTTGGCTCACACCCACACCCAAGTGATGCTTAGCTCATGCTAACAGTAGAAGACATAATAATAAAAGATAAAAAAATTAACTACTTGCATTAATGTAAATAAAGTATGAACGAAATAGGAAATACGGAATTTAAAGTGCTAGAAGGAAATGCAAGAAATTAAGATACTAGGAATTAAAATACAAGAAATTAAAGTACTAAAATTAAAATTGCAATAAATGAAAATGCTAGAAAGTTAATGCATAAAATTAAAGTACAAGAATTTAAAGCTAAAATAATCTTCAAGTCTAAATTCTATCTCTTGGGAGAAAAGAATTTAGAGTCTTGAGTGATGGAAGAGTGTTGGTGGAATGGATGGTAGAAGTTGATGTGTGAAATGAAGCTCCAAATGCCCCTCTTTTATAGAAAATGGAATGGAAAATACTCATTGGTTAATATCATTATCCAATGGGTATTTTTTGTCTTCAAATCTTCTAATGATTACCATATATTCCCAATCATTGCATAATACTCCCAATGGCTTCAAAAAATCGGATAAAACTTTTGTCTATTGGGTATTCAAATGCCCACCGAGGGCACTCACTGCCCGCTCCGACAGTTCCTTGCTATTTTCTGCAAAAAGAGTAATAAATAGCACTCAGGAATGAGGGTTATCATCTACACACTTTGTTCTCTTGTCCGGGTACCAAAAACCCTTCAGGTTGCTCCATATAAACCTCCTCATTTAAATAACCATTCAAAAAGGTTGTTTTCACATCCATTTGTTGAATGTACAATCCTTTTATGGCTAAGATTGCTATAACAGTTCAGATAGAACTAATTCTAGCAACCGGAGTATAGGTGTCGAAAAAATCAACACCCTCTTTCTGTCTATATCCTTTGGCTACCAATCTAGCTTTAAATGCTGAGATTGAACCATCCGGGTGCAACTTTCTTTTGAATACCTACTTAGAACCTATGGGCTTAGCTCTCTTGGGTAAATTGTTAATTCGCATAATTCATTTCCCATAATGGAGTCCATTTCATCATTTATTTCTTCTTTCCATGGTGGATCATCTCTTGAAGACTTTATAAGTCTTAGGATCATCTTCAATGTTAATGGAAAAATGACCTCTCTCATCACCTTCTTTTGTGTCCCTTCTACCAAGTATGAGAAGAAGTCATCTCCTAGACTTTTCTCTTTTCTTGCTCTAGTACTTCAACGTGGTTCGTCAACCTTGTTTGAGGTTTTCGAACTATCACGAGATGTACTAGGAAGATTTGAAGCCAATGTTGTTTCTGAGTTTTCAGCATCTTCTGAAAACTTGTCTTCAAAGAATTCCACATCCCTGGATTCTACTATTACTCATGATTCTTTATCCGGTAAACTATAAGCCTTGATATTTCTAGCATATCCCACAAATATGCTTTTAATAGCACAGGCTCCCAATTTAGATCTTTTCAGATCAATAGTTCGATAGTAGGCAACACAACCCCATACTCTAAAATAGTTCAGGTAAGGTTTCCTTCCTTTCCATAGCTCGTATGGGCTAGTTGGGATCACACGACTAGTGATCCGATTGTTAATATAGCAAGCAGTCAGTAAGGCTTCTCCCCACAGATTATTTGGTAGACCCGATTGGTTCAATAAACAGTTGACCATTTCAACAAGGGTTCGGTTCTTACGTTCTGCCAAACCATTATGTTGGGGAGTAAAAGGTGAGGTGTGTAACACCCTGAATTTCCATCCCAGTTGAAGAAAGGTGTTGAACAGGGTGAATAGGTAAAGGAAGAACCACATATGGTTGTCTCGACTATAGTGCCATGTGGTTGTGACATTTGTCACAATAGCACCAATGGTACTAAGAGTATGGTTGTCTCGGCTATAGTGACATGTGGTTGTGACATTTGTCACAATAGCACCAATGGTACTAAGAGTATGGTTGTCTCGGTTATAGTGACATGTGGTTGTGACATCTGTCACAATAGCACCAAAGGTACTGAAAGTGTGGTAGTCTCGGCTATAGTGCCATGCAGTTGTGACATATGTCACAATAGCAACGGCGATTACCAAGTGGTTGGTCGTCCCAACGAATGTGACATGTAATTATGGCAATAGCAGGATAACTGGTATAATAGCATTGAATGTTTTAAGAGAACGGTCGATGAATGGCTAGGATAGAGGTCGAGGAATGTCCGGGAGAACGATTGAGAAACGGTCGGGAAAATCGTCGAGAAAGCGGTTGAAAAGACCCTCGGTACATCTCGCGCGACAGTGCCCGCTACAGTGACAAATGCCACTATAGTATGGCAGGGTCGCATGGGGCAAGAGACGCTCGGTACATCTTGCGCGACAGTGCCTGCTACAGTGACAAATGGCACTGTCGCATGGCAGGGTCGCGCCAGACCTGCAGTGCATAAAATCGGGAGTTTCTTCATTTGGTCATATCTTGCTCATTTCTACTCCGTTTTAGGCGATTTAAAATGCTATGGTTTCGTTTTTGAGAGCTTTTCAAGGTTAAAGTGTTAGTTTTGGGAGGATTAAAGAGTATTTGGTGGTAGATTGGAAGCAAAGGTCAAGAGCTCATCATCTTCACCTCCATCTTCAAGAATTTTGGGGTTTTCTAGGTTTTCACCAAAACCTAAGTGGTAAGTTTATCCCTTCCATTTCTAAACTTATGTAAGAGTTGTAAATGCTTCATTGATGGTTTCCTAGTGTTTTATTACTCCAATTTCGGTTTGGAGGATTTTGAGAAAAGTTAGGTCAAATTAGGGTTTTTGGCCAAAATGGAGATTTTGAAGTAAAGCATTTGGGGATCCATTCTAAATGGTTGAAAATGATTACTTATGGGTGGAATTTGTATATCTAGGTTTTTGGTGAAGATTGTTGCGTGTGGACTCGGAATTCTTCAAGGAAACTCGTTTGGGGTAAAATCTAGATTTAGCCTAAATTTAGCGAGATGAGTTCAAGTTGATTTGTGAAAACGGTGTACATGCCAAAATGTTTATTTTAAAGTGTTTTGTGTTTTACATGAAATTGTTAACTGCTGATAAGTTTTGAGTATTTTGAAGTAAAAATATGTTTTACTTGGTGTTTGTCAATGTGTTGGGTATTTTAATAAGTTTTCATATTTGATAAACATGAGTTGTTTTAGTCTCACAAAATGCCCCTATTTGGGATTTGGATGTCTTGATAAGTATTAGCACGATTTATGCATTTTTGGTGATTTTGTGCAAATAAAGTCCATTTTATGATTTATACATCTTTGGTGATTTTTGTACAAATGAAGTCTAATCTATGATTTATGCATCTTAGTGTACTTGATTTCTTAAACCCATTTGGGAAATGATATGTCCCAATCCGTGTAGAGTTTTGGGTTAATCACATCTTTGAAGTATGTGTCTGCATAAACGTTGTTTAGATACGTTGTATTATTTGGGGAAACATTATTTGTTGGTCAAATGGACTTTGAGCATTTAAACTCGGTTTTGACTTAAAAGAGTCTCGTGGACATTTGTCCCAGTTTTATTGGCTCTTTGAAGAGCCCATGTTCGATATACATCATAATGCATTTTATTGCATAGTTATGATAATTACATGCTCGAGTGCGTTGGTCAATTATGTGTAGTCATGTAATGTTAGACTGTGTTGCATTGGATCCATAGGCACGTAAGTCAGTCTTTATTTGATGGTCGACTGGGTATTACGGGGTTGGACTCTGGGACCCATGTTTTATGACCTTGACCTTTCAAGTGTACACTAGGAGGGCTGAGTCCGGTTGTGCTATCATGATGATGGGCGTTTCATGATGAGCGTTTCATGATAGGCGTTTGGGACCTCCGCCATTCGGGGTAATGCCATGGTTGTAGTCCTCGGATGTTGTTGGGCCTTTGGCAGTATTCATGGTAATATTCGCTAAGGTCAGTTGTCTCTTTTGGTGTAGCTTGAAGGGTATTGTAGGGGCACTTGGGTTTGCTTGTCGTGATGTGTCATACGACTAACATTGTATGAGTGGCATACTTTTGTGTTCCTACACTCTCAATGGATACGGGTCTCCCCCGTGGTCGGCCAACAGTATTTTGGATATTTAATTTTCCATGCTTTAATATTTTGATTTCATCCCTTTTTATGGTCGCGAGAGTATTGAATCTTAGTCACATGTTTTCAATGGCATACTATATTATATGGATTGTTTTCCCATGATTTTTTTTATAAGTTGAGTATTATGCCCCACCTTGTTTTGTGTGTTTCGGGATATAAAGTTTTATCCGTGTGTTATTATTGGGAGTCTGTTTTCTATTTACGTTTGATGAGTTTTGGGGGGCATCATTTTATAAAGAATGTTTTGTATTGGGACGTTCGTCTTTAAAAGCGCGTGTTATTGGAAAACGAGTCATTTTCATAGTTAAGAGAAATCATCTTGAAAGATCATGATGTAAACTGCATTCTTTCCTTTTTATGTAATATTCATTCATGTTGAAAACTCTTGAACTCACTAGGCATTAGCCTAACCTTTTTATTTGTCGGCATGTGCATCAGGTTCTGGTTGGGAATGGTCCTAGTAACACTATGAAGAGAGGAGTGCTAGTAGTGTGCTCATGATGTGTTTAGCATTGGTGAAGTTTCCGTTTTGGTTTGTGAAGAGCAACTAGCTTTGGGAATTAAGTAGCACCCGACTTCGATATAGCCCTTGATGAATGTTGGGGTTTACAATTCTTTGAGGTTAATTGTAGAACTTTATATTTGAGGTATGAAGAAACTTTGATTTGTATTGATATTATATCGAAATTTTAATTAGTTGCTCTTACCAAATTTGAGGGTGTTACAAGTTGGTATGAGAGCTTAAATTTGAGAGAATTAGGTATTGATTTTGGATGCCCAGACTTAAACTAGTGTTATTTTAAGTGATTGAAAGTGAAGTTTCACCATTAGGTACCTTAGGATACGATATTTTGAGGTTGATGGAGTCACTAGGAACGGGAATCACGTCGAGAGTAGCAAGGATGACCATGTATAATACGTTCATAATCGCACCTGGTCAGTGTTATGGTGAACCTACGTGTTACATGTGTATGCTCAAACCGGCTTGGTATGACGACCGTTGGGGTAGTGATGAAGTTTCTAAGTGAGTAGCCGTTAGGAGAGGCTGATGATTTTAGCGTTCGTCACTTGGAATGACAATAAGTATGGTGGTTGCATTAAGTGGACCCTTTCGGGTCGGAATGATTGGTTGGATTAGAACCATAGACTTTTGGAATCAACATTTGATATAGTCCACTCAAATCACACACACAAAACAATCAAGAACAATGAAATTCATGGGGAAATCACAAGTGTATTAATGTCACAAGTGAAAGGGTTACAAGGTTTTCTCTCTCTAAGGATTCTCTCTGAAAGTTTACAAATGAGGCTTCTACAATAACAAAAGCAAGGAAGACCTATTCGAGGAGAAATTGTAAGGTGAACCTATGGAACTATTGAATTATTGTCCTAAGATGTTTGAGCATCCAGATGACGATAACGTGGATAGGAATTTGAGAAATGTGGTTCTAAGACGTTGAGTGCCGACCAAATTCATGCACAAAATTTATTTCTGAAATAAATTGCATCAGTTATTTCTCATGTTTCCAAATCACCATGTGGATTATACTACGAAATCTTGGAAAAATCTTTAGCACACACAAGTATTTAAACTATGATTTTAAACATGCATAAAATTATTTTATTGCATGTGGTTACAAATTTTGTCAAGATTTTCTTTATCCTTGTTGTTGTCCAACACCATCTTCGGATATTGTGAGGTCCTTGTTTAGATGTTGTTTAGAGTCTTTGGCAAGTAACTGCGATTTATGACATTGACATTGGACCTCCTCCACATATGTTAAGGTTTTAGAGGAAAAATTATTCCCATGTTTTGGCGTTCAAGTTTTATTGGAGATTTTATTCCGTGTAAGCTTTGTTGAGTTTTATGAAGTATTATTTACGACTTTTTACTACGCACGAGTTAATTATGAAGTGCATAGGCTTTAATTATATTGCGTGTATATTTATGAGTTTTATTGAACGTCATGTCTTATGCGGGTCTTGTTGGGAAATTTTATCCTGTGTCATTTTATGGTTAAGAGAGAATTTGGAGCTCGAACTTGGGAAGTCCCTCTTTTGAAATTTGTACAATTAGTTGTTACCCATTGTTTTAGTACAAAAAAAAATTATTTTTACGTACACGACATAACTTGATACATGTTAGGACCATAGTGGTCCATTTGAAAAGTTGTTGACATCTTTTGTTATTGTCATTATTAGCGTGGGTAATGATCGAATGCTTTTCGAAATGATTTTATATGTGTGGCGTTTATGACTAATTTGCACGACTACCAAGTGAAGGTAGTGGATTTTTACATGAACGGTTAATTGTTATAAAGATCAAGGTTCTAAATGATGTGAGGCGTGGCGTGGCGGCGAGGCCAAGTCTCAAGCCTTAGGAGCCACGACGAAGCCATGGCGTTTTCAAGGCGTGACTTATGGCGTCATTTTTCTAATTCACATATATCATTATATATAAAAACATATGTTTTGTGGTGTTACTCAATGAGTCAATAGTATTAAGCAAGTTAAATTATGGTATATATTAAAAAACTTGCAAATAAGACATTAAAAACGTAAAGAAAAATCAAATATTGCATTACAAAATTGTGCATTACGCCATGGTGTGTCACGGGCTTAACGTGGCGTGAGACACAAGCCTTGGTGCCATGGCGCACCATGGCGGCTGTGCGTCGAGTTTTTTAGAACATTGATAAAGATTTTACATTTGAAAGTCTTATAAAATCTCAATTGACATATTTATTTAAGTCCTATAAGTGCAAAACCTTGAACTCATTAGAGCTATGGATTTAAACCCCTGTTGTGAATGGAATTGTAAGTGGGGACTAAAGGAGTCCTTGAGAATTGGAAATGGTGGACGACCCAAATTGTGGACAAATTTGAATGTTGGGAATTTGACCTCATGAAATCTGATTGTGTATGTATAATCAAGGTAGTAGTTTGATGTTATAATCTCGGTTGTGTAAGTGGTGATCCTTCCCCTTTCGGTAAAACTTAAGGTTAAGACCTTGTGCGGTCGTTTACGTATGGATGGATTTGAACTAGTGGGTTAATTGTGTAGCAGCATGTTATGTGTCGGTGGTGTACCATCTTAATGGGTATTCATGAATAATGATGATGTTATGGTTTGGGGTTTTTAATTTCATATTAAGTGTCAACTTTAAATCTTTTTGGGGATCGGCTCAGTGCAAGCCGACTTGTTCTTTTGAGGTTAATGATCTTTGGAATGTTTGTAAGTATCCCCGTGGGATCATAAGAAATCTTAATCTCACCGTGGTGGAATTTAAAGGAAGTTAGATATCGGTAATTAAGTATTGATGTGTATGATATTCTTGATGTAGTAGGGCCCATATTGATGGAATGTTGAAGTTTGAGAATAGATCGGGGTTGTGTGATAGCCTAATCTGAATTAACCAACTCCCCGGAAGGCGTATTGGTACGTCCTTGAGAGGAAGACTTTACCAATATCAAGGGTGAATTATTAAGAAATTTTGGGAATTATTTCGGTTGGTGTTGGTCAATGGAATACGGATTCAGAATTGAGTTGAGCTGGGTCAGATTAGTCAATGAGAAGTTGAGATCACGAGCTACCCTTGAGGTAGTACGTGTCACCTAAGGTTGGGAGGCAATCGAGATCATGTGGTTAGAAATTGATCCAGTAAGATTCGATGTTTTCTCTGGTATAAGTGTAATGTATCAAGGTGGGTATTAGATGTGAGAGTCTTCACGAAAATCATCTTGACAGGTTTTGTAAAGTGGTCATCGAACATCATTTACGGATGAATTGGGATGGATACGCATCCTTGGAGGGAATGAATTGGCCATTTTGTGAAAATGATGTTATTTGAGGCTTATATCTTCAAAATGTTACCCTTTTTGGAAGAGTATATGACAAGACAATTATCGGACTGATACTCGGTATTGTGTAGTATTAAAATGTTTTGTGTATAAATTAGATTTCGAGGATGAAATCTCTTTTAAGGTTGGGAGGACTGTAACACCCTGAATTTCCATCCCAATTGAAGAAAGGTGTTGAACTGGGTGAATAGGTAAAGGAATAACCACATATGGTTGTCTCGGCTATAGTGCCATGTGGTTGTGACATTTGTCACAATAGCACCAATGGTACTAAGAGTATGGTTGTCTCGGCTATAGTGCCATGTGGTTGTGACATTTGTCACAATAGCACCAATGGTACTAAGAGTATGGTTGTCTCGGCTATAGTGCCATGTGGTTGTGACATTTGTCACAATAGCACCAATGGTACTAAGAGTATAGTTGTCTCGGTTATAGTGACATGTGGTTGTGACATCTGTCACAATAGCATCAATGGTACTGAAAGTGTGGTAGTCCCGGCTATAGTGCCATGCAGTTGTGACATATGTCACAATAGCAACGGCGATTACCAAGTGGTTGGTCGTCCCAACGAATGTGACGTGTAATTATGGCAATGGCAGGATAACTGGTATAATAGCATCGAATGTTTTGAGAGAACGGTCGAGGAATGGCCGGGATAGAGGTCGAGGAATGTCCGGGAGAACGATCGATAAACGGTCAGGAAAATCATCGAGAAAGCGGTCGAAAAGACCCTCGGTACATCTCGCACGACAGTGCCCGCTACAGTTACAAATGGCACTGTAGCATGGTAAGGTCGCGCGGGGGAAGAGACCCTCGGTACATCTCGCGCGACAGTGCCCGCTAAAGTGACAAGTGGCACTGTCGCATGGCAGGGTCGCGCTAGACCTGTAGTGCATAAAATCGGGAGTTTCTTCATTTGGTCATATCTTTCTTATTTCTACTCCATTTTAGGCGATTCAAAATGCTATGGTTTCTTTTTTGAGAGCTTTTCAAGGTTAAAGTGTTAGTTTTGGGAGGATTAAAGAGTATTTGGTGGTAGATTGGAAGCAAAGGTCAAGAGCTCATCATCTTTCACCTCCATCTTCAAGAATTTTGGGGTTTTCTAGGTTTTCACCAAAACCTAAGTGGTAAGTTTATCCCTGTGTGTCCCAATAACAAACGATTCAATCAAGTAATCAAATAAACAATAATGATATGCAAACCTGATACGATTATATCAATGAATCAAATGGTTACAATCTTGATAAAGCTTTTTCTCTCTGTTTTCTCTCCACAACGACCTTTCTCTCTATATTTTCAATATACGGCTAATTCTCAATAAATGATCAACTAAACCCTAATTACCACTAATAAACCTATTTAAACATAGGCTTAAGAACCTAATGGGCTTGACAAGGTTTAGGCCCAACAACTAAAACTAAACTTATTTAATAATAAAATACGGAAAATAAACTTTGACTATTATTACAAAAAGAACCCTAGACTATTTGTTGAGACGACTTTTCCAGCTTTGACTTCAGATTTCCATCTTCGGTATTTGATGATCTTGAATCCAATAAAACTGTGCTTTAACAATCTCCCCCTTTGTATCAAGATCATTACTAAACAAATTCAGCAATTCAATCCTTCTCTTTTAAGCTCAGAAGATGTAACCTCCTTCTTTGTCTTCAGAATGTAGCAATCTCCCCAATAGTTGAAATCTCTTGGAAAGAAATTATCTCCAGTTTTAGCTTGGAATGCTTCAGCAAATCATCTTCAAAGAAAATTTCTTCATTTCAGCATATGTTCAGAATATCTTCCATTTCTTGATTGACGCTTCTCCCCCTTTTTGATGAAAAGAGCAAAGAGTTCATCAAAACGTGTCTTCAAGAAATTTCTTCCACCATTGATCTTGCAAACAGAACCATTGAGTATCCGTCAATTCAGTAAGAAGTTCATCCAGATCTTTGCAAATCTAGAAAAATTATAAAATGAAGTGTAACACCTGAATCAACAAATGAACCAGTTAAAATTGCCTGTCAGTAACACAAAGTCACTGTGTGTAACGAATACACAATATAAAGGAGCTTTTATGATGTTCACTCCCCCAGGGCTTCCATTCAATCATCGAAACACCACAAAGGAAATTTCTATGAACGTTATGACAAAGAAACAAATTCTTTGTGTGTTCGTGCAAGTGATAAAATAAATTAAGCATAAGATGATTGCTTATAAGGCCCAAAAAGTGTAAACCACTGAGACAATTAGTTAAACACAGACTCAATGTGCATTAGTGAAATGTGAAGGTGGGGCAGACTTCCTTCTTTTCAATATCCAGATTTTCCAAATGAAAATCAAATAGCATATGTGTTGCGTCCCCTTTGAAAATGAAACATTTTCTTGTTAAGAAGAAAATGAGTGGTAGGTGGGGTAATTTCAAGAGTTGGCATGGGCTAGTTGCCTGTTTCAATAATGTTCACCAAAGAGATGTGAAGCATTAGAAATGTGGCTGCCCGACTTAGAAGTAGTTGGTGCAGAGTTTAATATTCTTTTGACTCTGTTCTCACACCCTCTTTCTTTTAAACAGTAAGCTCGCATCTAACCAAGATCTCTTTTTCAATTTATCTCATCACACATCCCACACTCATTTCTTTTGACTCCTCACATTCAATCACTAAAGGATTAACTTCTTGGGTAGGAAACACTGGTTAACGTGAATCCATAGAAGTTCAGATAAGTCCTAGCACACTGATCCCATGTTATCCTATGAAATATATGATGCTCAGATGGTTTAACTTTGTTAGTTAAAGCTCAATGATGAAGCATAAAACATTTAAAAGCACACTTCCAATTCAAGAAATCTGTTTGAGAATCAGGAAGTGGTTTGAACATTTAAGAACATGTTTTCTTATGATTGAAAGTTGTCCTTCTTTCAACCATAGATGAGATGAAGATAAGGAATTATACCTTTTGAGTGCAGTCTTACATCTCACGAAGTCAAGCTTAAAGTCATAAAGATATGATCTAGTAAGCATCTCTCAACCTGCAAAAGTCTAAAAGTTTAGTCAAAGTAACTTTATTCACTGAAATTGAAATGACATAAAGCAGTAAAACGACTAAAGAATGAGTTCTGATCAGAAATAATCAGAAGTCATCATCTGTACTCCCCCTGAAATTATGCATCAGAAAAATTATCAGAGGAAAATATAAGCATTAACTCCCCTCAGATATTGATCATCATATCTGTTGGATGCATAAAATTTCAGACAATTATGTACTCCCCCTTGAAGGTTGATTTCCTCATTGGAGTATTGAAGTACAATCTCTTATCAGCACAGGAGTAAGGTCTTTTGATCACTGAAGTACGAGTCCTAAACTGTTGTGTTTAGAAATCAAACTTCGTTGAAGTACGGGTCCTAAGCTGATTTACTTAGAAGCCACAGTTCTTCTACTCCCCCTTGACAGTAGGTGCCTGCAACACGGAATCATTTTTCGGCTTTGGTACCCACTGGTATTTGGGTCCATGAATGTTAGTTGCAGTTCTTGTGGGGGAAATAGAATAAGAACCATATCATAAATGATCACAGGTTTTGTGAATGTGATCATGTGTGCGACAATAAGAACAATAGTATTTCTTACCTGATAACCTGAGTAATTGATCTCTCGAGTAGACATGATTAGGTTTACCTTTACGCACATTGTTCCTTTTGGCATTAGACGCATGTACACATGATTCTCTTTCTTTCAGCTCATCTTCAACTGGTTTCTTCTTCCAGACCAGATCCTCTTCTTTGTATCTCCTTCTTCTTTGATGTGTACCTGAACCATCTATATTGCAATCATAGAAAAGGTTAGTTTTACGAATATGATCAAAAGATTTAACTGGCCTTTGTGAAGAGACAGATTTCTGATTTGAACTTGATACAGTCTTTTCAAGCACTTTAATCGTCGAAGCAAAGTTGTCTCTTTCTTTAACAAGCAGATCAATCTTTTTCGTGAACTCAAACTTCGTTTGCTGCTCTTTCAGTGCATTAGCAGATAGTTCAGATAACTTTTCAGTAAGCTTTTTGATTTCGGCCTCAAACGTGCTTCTTTCTTCTTCAAATCCCTTATCAGCATCATTTCTCTGACCGGATATTTCTTTGAAGACGCCAACATTCTTTTGTCCAATGGCCTTATTTTCTTTTGCAAACTTCTCTCTTTCAAGAATGATTACTTTCTGAAAATCAGAAACTTGCTGAGAAAGTTTTATGCATTTCAGCTCAACTTCTTTCTTCTCATCAACACATTTTCTCGAAAAATCTGAGAATTTCTTTACAAATGCTTTCTTATCAATCTCAAAATCAGATCTTTCTTTGGCCATCTTTTTCTCCAGATCAGATATCTTTTTTTGAAGATCAACATTTGCGCTCTCCAAATCATTAACTTTTTCATTATTCTCAACATAATCTAGTTTCTGGATTTGAGCTTCTAAGGCAGAAATCTTTTCTTTTAGTTCAGAGTTCTCAAATTCCAGAAACTTTACTCTAGAAGACAACTTTGGCCCTGTCTCAATCTTCTCAATATGTTCCCATAACAGTTTTCCTGTAGCCTTTTTACTGTCTAATGTAAAAAATATCTCTTTTGAAATCTCTTCTGACATTCCTTTCATTAGGAAAGATCGAGCTAATCTGTCAGCTTCATATCTTTTTCTTTGCTCGTCTGAGTACATATCAAGTGGTAATGGAAGCTCTTTTTCTTCTCTTTCTCCATTCTTCTTTATAACAGTAAAAACTTTCCTTGGAGTTGTCATACTCCCTTCTCTCAGAGATAGTCTAATAAGATCCCTTAATGCATGTCTATCAATGAAATCCAGGAACTGATTTTTCCATTTTTCATACTCTCCTCTGAAAAGTACTGGTGGATTCTCATCCATACTGATTGAAGGAGTGTCACTAGAATTCATTCTGGTATATATAAGATAAGAACTTGAAAAATGACCGTTAGTCCAGATAAAATCAAACAATACTGAAAATCTTAGAATGAAATTCAGAAATTTTTTGATCATGAACAGAACTTTGTCCCCCTTCGCAGACTTAGCACGGGGGTCCCTAGAGAAAAAAATATGACAATTAAAGACCCTATTACTGTTTTGAAAAAAATCTCAGAAAGAAAAACAAAATTCTAAGAATGGAACAGTGAAAGTGGAGTGCTCGACCGGAATTGACCGCAGGTATGTTCGACCGGACTCCTACTTGACCGAGGTGATGAAACAACCGGTATTATGCTCTATTGGTAGAATGAATTGACCGGTAATATGTGTGGACCAATATAGACCGAGATTTGAAATCGACCGATACTAAGCTTCGACCGGTATGATGCTTTGACCGGTATGAACTTGGACCGGTAGAATGTCGACAGGTAAAGCTTCGACCGGTATTTGATGTGAGATAACCGAGCGACCGGTAAAGATGAATTTGACCGATAAAGAGTTTAGACCGGTATTCCTTTCTACCGGTAATGGTCTTTGACCGATAAATCGTTCGACCGATAGGCAGTCAACCGGGAAAAAGACCGATATGGACTGTGAGTGTATCGGGCTACCGGTAACAAAATATTCGACCGATATGAACATTGTTTGTCGAGCGACCGGTATGTTCTTGATGCTTATCGACCCAGAAACACAGAAATCAACCCAGAAACTAATCAATACTCAAAATTGAACAACCAAACTTTGCAAAAGCGATCGATTAAACGATTAGAACTGATTGCTACCAATTAATTTCAATAATAACCACTCTATGAAGGATTCGATTGAAGGGTCAGTGCGTTTTTGAGAACGAACCCAGAATTGCCGAAAACACCAAATTGATAATCGAAAACAATGCAATACTCAAAACAATCAATATCCAATCAATATATTAATCAAACAGATCACAAATCAATCAATAATTACTTGATTAACAATCACCCAATAACAAATTTTGAATCTTTGACAGAAAAACGAACCGGATTTTTTTTTTCCAATTCAATCTGTACTGCTCTGATACCAATTGTGTGTCCCAATAACAAACGATTCAATCAAGTAATCAAATAAACAATAATGATATGCAAACCTGATACGATTATATCAATGAATCAAATGGTTACAATCTTGATCAAGCTTTTTCTCTCTGTTTTCTCTCCACAGCGACCTTTCTCTCTATATTTTCAATATACGGCTAATTCCCAATAAATGATCAACTAAACCCTAATTACCACTAATAAACTTATTTAACCATAGGCTTAAGAACCTAATGGGCTTGACAAGGTTTAGGCCCAACAACTAAAACTAAACTTATTTAATAATAAAATACGGAAAATAAACTTTGACTATTATTACAAAAAGAACCCTAGACTATTTGTTGAGACTACTTTTCCAGCTTTGACTTCAGATTTCCATCTTCGGTATTTGATGATCTTGAATCCAATAAAACTGTGCTTTAACAATCCCTTCCATTTCTAAACTTATGTAAGAGTTGTAAATGCTTCATTGATGGTTTCCTAGTGTTTTATTACTCCAATTTCGGTTTGGAGGATTTTGAGAAAAGTTAGGTCAAATTAGAGTTTTTGGCCAAAATGGAGATTTTGAAGTAAAGCATTTGGGGATCCATTCTAAATGGTTGAAAATGATTACTTATGGGTGGAATTTGTATATCTAGGTTTTTGGTGAAGATTGTTGCGTGTGGACTCGGAATTCTTCAAGGAAACTCGTTTGGGGTAAAATCTAGATTTAGCCTAAATTTAGCGAGATGAGTTCAAGTTGATTTGTGAAAACGGTGTACATGCCAAAATGTTTATTTTAAAGTGTTTTGTGTTTTACATGAAATTGTTAACTGCTGATAAGTTTTGAGTATTTTGAAGTAAAAATATGCTTTACTTGGTGTTTGTCAATATGTTGGGTATTTTGATAAGTTTTCATATTTGATAAACATGGGTTGTTTTAGTCTCACAAAATGCCCCTATTTGGGATTTGGATGTCTTGATAAGTATTAGCACGGTTTATGCATTTTTTGTGATTTTGTGCAAATAAAGTCCATTTTATGATTTATACATCTTTGGTGATTTTTGTACAAATGAAGTCTAATCTATGATTTATGCATCTTAGTGTACTTGATTTCTTAAACCCATTTGGGAAATGATATGTCCCAATCCGTGTAGAGTTTTGGGTTAATCCCATCATTGAAGTATGTGTCTGCATAAACGTTGTTTAGATACGTTGTATTATTTGGGGAAACGTTATTTGTTGGTCAAATGGGCTTTGAGCATTTAAACTCGGTTTTGACTTAAAAGAGTCTCATGGACATTTGTCCCAGTTTTATTGGCTCTTTGAAGAGCCCATGTTCGATATACATCATAATGCATTTTATTGCATAGTTATGATAATTACATGCTCGAGTGCGTTGGTCAATCATGTGTAGTCATGTAATGTTAGACTGTGTTGCATTGGATCCATAGGCACGTAAGTCAGTCTTTATTTGATGGTCGACTGGGTATTACGGGGTTGGACTCTGGGACCCATGTTTTATGACCTTGACCTTTCAAGTGTACACTAGAAGGGTTGAGTCCGGTTGTGCTATCATGATGATGGGCGTTTCATGATGAGCGTTTCATGATGGGCGTTTGGGACCTCTGCCATTCGGGGTAATGCCATGGTTGTAGTCCTCGGATGTTGTCGGGCCTTTGGCGGTATTCATGGTAATATTCGCTAAGGTCAGTTGTCTCTTTTGGTGTAGCTTGAAGGGTGTCGTAGGGGCACTTGGGCTTGCTTGTCGTGATGTGTCATACGACTAACATTGTATGAGTGACATACTTTTGTGTTCCTCCACTCTCAATGGATACGGGTCTCCCCCGTGGTCGGCTAACAGTATTTTGGATATTTAATTGTCCATGCTTTAATATTTGGATTTCATCCCTTTTTATGGCCGCGAGAGTATTGAATCTTAGTCACATGTTTTCAATGGCATACTATATTATATGGGTTGTTTTCCCATGATTTTTTTATGAGTTGAGTATTATGCCCCACCCTGTTTTGGGTGTTTCGGGATATAAAGTTTTATCCGCGTGTTATTATTGGGAGTCCGTTTTCTATTTACGTTTGAGTGAGTTTTGGGGGGCATCATTTTATAAAGAATGTTTTTTATTGGGACGTTCGTCTTTAAAAGCACATGTTATTGGAAAACGGGTCGTTTTCATAGTTAAGAGAAATCATCTTGAAAGATCATGATGTAAACTGCATTCTTTCCTTTTTACGTAATATTCATTCATGTTGAAAACTCTTGAACTCACTAGGCGTTAGCCTAACCTTTTTATTTGTCGGCATGTGCATCAGGTTCTGGTTGGGAATGGTCCTAGTAACACTATGAAGAGAGGAGTGTTATTAGTGTGCTCGTGATGTGTTTAACATTGGTGAAGTTTCCGCTTTGGTTTGTGAAGAGCAACTAGCTTTGGGAATTAAGCAGCACCTGACTTCGGTATAGCCCTTGATGAATGTTGGGGTTTACAATTGTTTAAGGTTAATTGTAGAATTTTATATTTGAGGTAAGAAGAACCTTTGATTTGTATTGATATTATATCGAAATTTTAATTAGTTGCTCTTACCAAATTTGAGGGTGTTACAAGGTGCGTTCATGTTTGATACCATTATCTTCGCAACATGTATCGAATTCTCTATTAAAGTATTCACCTCCTCTATCTGAGTGTAGGACTTTTATTCATTTCTCAAGTTGATTCTCTACTTCAGCTTTATAAATTTTAAAAGCGTCAAAAGCTTCATCTTTTGAATGTAATAAGAAACATGTAAAAAACGGGTGAAGTCATCACAAAAAGTAATGAAATATCTTTTACCTCCACGGGTAAGTATTCCATTTAATTCACAAATGTCACAGTGAATCAACTCCAAAATTGATGTATCCCTTTTAACATAAGGAAAAGGCTTCTTTGTAAATTTAAATTTTACACAGGTTTCACATTTTCCAAAATCTTTGTTGTTAATATTGATTAATCATTTATTTTTCTTTTTTCAATGTTCTTTATATTTGTATGAGCTAAACATTTATGCCATAAAGAAATAGAATATGCAAGATACTCAAAATCAACTTTATTAACTGAAACTGGAATTATATCAATTGCAAAAAGGGAAAAAACCTACATAATTCTCAGACAAAGTTAACACATTACTAGCTACAGACTCGCTAGTGTTGGATCTATAATTGGAATCATCATTAATCAAATTCAGGCGATACATACCCAGTTGACGGTATGCTTTGCCTATGAAGTGTTGTCAGTTGTGAAACACGATCTTCCCAGCCTCAAGAGCAATTCCAATTCCATTTTCATCAAGTTTGCTCATAGAAACAAGGCACTTGCTTATTGAAGGCACGTGCAACACATTTTTCAAAGTTAAAGTCTTGCCTGAAGAGAACTTTAACGACACAGTTCCATTCCCAACGATATCAGCTCTACTGTTGTTAGCCGTCACCACTTGTTTCCCAGCTCTTACCGGACCATAATCAGCAAATTTTATCTGGAGTCACAAACATGAACCGTGGCTCCAGAATCCAGAAACCAACCTCCTCTACCAGCCATCACCCTGGTTGAAGCTTCAACAATAATGTTGATCTCATCTATGTGCACGTTTTCCACAAGATGTTCAATGTCACCAACTGCATCCACTGCAACTAGTGGACCAGATTTCCTCAGCTTGCATTCCCTATCGTAGTGCCCTGTCTCTCCGCAGACGTGACACTTACCCACTCGCTTAGCCCTTGACTCGATGATTAACCAGGCCTCTTGAAGTTTTTCTTTTGTGGACCCGAATTCCATTTTTTGAGGGTCCTCCAGATTTTCCTTTTCCTTTTCCATTACCACCATCCTGCACGTTGTTGGCACTCAAGATGGCCTTTCCCTTTTTTTCCTAATTACGCACCTCTTCCTCTATCCTTATGTGTTCAATTAAATCATCCAAAAAGTAATCTTCGGATTTGTGCATCATTGTTTTTTGAAATCCTTCCAAGATGGGGGCAATTTGTCAACAACTGCCCCTACTAGGAAGATTTCAGGAAGAGGTATGTTAAGCACTTTCATTTTATTTACCAATACTTGAAGTTCATGTATGTGTTCAAGTATTGGTTTATCGTCTACCATTTGGAATCTCAGGTAACGAGACACAAGATACTTGTTGGTACCTTCTTCTTATGCCTTGTATTTGAATTACAAGGCATTCCAGAGTTCTCGGGGACACGTATTTCGAGCATAAAGGTCATATAATCGGTCAAATAAGGCATTTTTAATATGCCTACAAGCCAAAGTTTCCGCCTCCTTACAGAGTAATCGTTGCTTCTCCAGATTGGCAATTTTGGCTTTGTTTGGATCTTTCTCATCTTCGGGTATCGGATTCTCGGGAATGGGTGGCAGAGATGGGTCCAACACAAAGTATAGTTTAAGGACCATTAACATGAATTTCACTTTCTCAGCCCATCGGGTATAGTTGGGCCCATCAGGTATAGTTGGACCCATCGAAGCTATCCAACTTAACTGAGTCTTGTTGCATCAAGTGAAAGTTTCTGGATTCCATTTCTCTTTATAAAACCATGAAGAATGTTGAATTTTCTTATCAGTAAATTCAGTAAAATAAATTAATAAGATTTATTAATAAATGTCGCAACCTTATTAATAAAGATTACAACTTTATTTCTAAAGACAATGACTTTATTATTGAAAACTATTTAGAACAATTTATTATTGGATTACCAAATGTAAAACAAAAATAATGGAACCTAAAACGATTCTATCCACCGCAATAAAGTCATTAGAAGAAAGGAGTAGAATCAGACTGTTCACTCTAGTGAACGAAATTAAAATACAATGCATTAAATTAAAACCAACCTTGTTTAGATGATCGTGAACGAATACGTACTGCACGGTAAAACTTGTCATATAAGGTTTTATACGACCACTCCTAGGCTATGAATCACAGGTCACAAAGCCCCAGGATTTGATACATTGTTGATTTCTGTTTACTAACAACAATGGTAACAGAATAGAGCAAAGTCGATGCCAAAAGTAGAAGAAAACGTTAAGGCAGAAGGCAGTAGGGGTGTGCAAAACCCGAATGGTCCGCAAACCCGAACTGAACCCGAATTGTAATTGAGGTGTTTGTGTAAAACCCGAATGCCCCGAAATCCGAAAATCTGAATTTTTGGGGGGATATTTGGGTTCGGGTTGGGTTTGATTTCTCGCCACCCGACCCGTCCGAAAACCCGACATATATATGTATGTATGTATTATATAAATATATTTATTTATCAAATTATTCCTTAAAACTCCTAAATTCTAGTCCATCATAGTCTTTTCTAAAGACTAAACCTACTATCAATTTATCAATCCTCTCAACTAATTGAGTTTATCTTAAGAAGCGATCGAATATTATAAATTTTTTGTATATAATTATACCCGAAACCCGAGGAACCCGAACCCGAACCCAAATTAAGCCGAAATCCAAGACCCAAAGTTTGGGGCTCAGTTTCCATATCTGAAATCCGATTTGGTTATTGATGATTACACTATGGAGAAACCAGACATTTGAAATCGAAACCATGTCAGATATAATCCATCTGAAATTGAAATCGTTTGAAATCGGAGGAGGACGGGGGTTCAAACAGTTTTTCATGGACGAAATGGGGGAGAAATCAAACTCTAAAACTGAAACCGTTTGAGATCAAAACCCTCTGAAATTGAAACCTTCTGAGATCGAAACCTTCAAAAATCGCATCCTGCACCATCGAAATCTAAATCCCCTTCTTCCCATCGTTTGAAATCGAAACTAAATCCCCCCCACTCTCCTCCTTCACGTCTAAAAGCCACAGAGAACATGGGTTTGATTTTGTTATGACCCATACGGTTTATTTTTTATTATGTTGTATGCTTCTACAATCCATAGAAATCATATGATTTATTTTTTTCATATGCAACCTTTTGTTCTTGATTTAGTTAAGACCCATTTTTGGGTTGAGTTCAAATAAATCATAGAATAAAAAGATTTCTCCTTTGTCATTTGTTCATCTGCAACTTTTTTGGTTTATATGGGTTAGATTTATATTTTGATCCATGTTTTGTTTAGGTTTTAGGAGTTAGATTTGTGTTTTAATTGAAGGGTTTTGATATAAGGTTGAGTGTTTGTTCTTGATGTGCTTGAAGGAAATGATGAACATTCATAATATAAAAAAACTACAATATAAAAGGAAAGGACGAAAGTACCCCTCACTTAATTTAGTTTTTTAACGGAGTTAATGACGAGGGACCAAATCCGGACCAAATAGCATATTGTAGTGGCTAAAGTGTAATTTTTAAATTGTAGGGACCAAATGTGTTATAAACACCAAACCACAGGGACCAAAAGTGTAGTTTACTCTAAAAATTAAAACAAAATATGTTACCTATTTATACAACTAGAAGCGTACTCGCGCAATGCAGCGAGATACATCACGATTTTAATGTTTCATTTTATTTTTTTGTCGATTTACAGTACGATTTTGGATGGTTTTGAAAAGTAATAATGTTTTTTTTTATAAATTTGTTTAATTTAGGTTTAATAATATAATGTTTTTTATATAAAAAAATTAAGTATTTTGTTAGAATTCAATGATTATCTTATATATTTTAATGACATCTAGAAAAAATAACCAATTACATATTTAATAATATAATTAAAACAAAATTATATTATAGTAATATATATATATATATCTATACCATATTATAGAGCAGGGATAAAAAAAACTCTTAGATACAAATTATTAGGCACAAGGTACCATCATTTTATGCAAGATTTTAAAAATCTCTTAATTTACAAGTATCAAAACACAAGATACATATTACTACTGCAAGCTTCTAACACCCACCAATTTGGTATGTATAGGGTCTTCCTTTTATGCAGACATTTCTATGTATCACTATTAATTAATATATTATATTACTATAAATTTGTTTTAATTATATTATTAAATATGTAATTGATTATTTTTTTCAGATGTCATTAAAATATATAAGATAATAATTGAATTCTAACAAAATACTTAATTTTTTATATAAAAAATATTATATTATTAAGGCTAAATTAAAGAAATTTATAAAAAAATTATCACTTTCTCAAAACAATCCAAAATCGTATTGTAAATCCACAAAAGAACAAAAAATAAATCGTGATGTATCTCGCTGCATTGTGCGAGTACGCTTCTAGTAATATATTAATTAATAGTGATACATGGAAATGTCTGCATAAAAGGAAGGCTCTGTACATACCAAATTGTGTGTGTTAGAAGCTGCAGTAGTAATATGTATCTTGTACTTTGATACTTGTAAATTAAGAGATTTTTAAAATCTTGCATAAAATGATGGTACCTTGTGCCTAATAATTTGTATTTTAGAGTTTTTTATCCGTGTTTTATAATATAACTAGAAGCGTACTCGCGCAATGTAGTGAGATACATCACGATTTTAATGTTTCATTTTATTTTTTGTTTTTTTGTCGATTTACAGTACGATTTTGGGTGATTTTGAGAAAGTGATAATGTTTTTTTTATAAATTTATTTAATTTAGGCTTAATAATATAATTTTTTTATATAAAAAAATTAAGTATTTTGTTAGAATTTAATGATTATCTTATATATTTTAATGACATCTAGAAAAAATAACCAATTACATATTTAATAATATAATTAAAACAAATTTATAGTAATAGAATATATTAATTAATAGTGATACATGGAAAGATCTGTATAAAAGGAAGACCCTGCACATA
The DNA here is from genome assembly GCA_954870635.1 of Arctium minus. Classification (NCBI taxonomy): domain Eukaryota; kingdom Viridiplantae; phylum Streptophyta; class Magnoliopsida; order Asterales; family Asteraceae; genus Arctium; species Arctium minus. The sequence continues at coordinate 66,548,518 of OX941092.1, read as the reverse complement.
CCAAATTGGTAGGTGTTAGAAGTCTGCAGTAGTAATATATATCTTGTGCTTTGATACTTGTAAATTAAGAGATTTTTAAAATCTTGCATAAAATGATAATAATTTGTATTTAAGAGTTTTTTAATCATACTTTATAATATAATACAGATAGTATAGATTATAATATAGTATAAATTTACTCTAAGGGGGCGTTTGGTTCGCAAAATGTTTTTGGATGGAATGGAATCTGTCAAAGGAATTTGACTTTGAAGAAATTGGAATGAAATGTTGTCATGTTTGACCACCTGTTTGGTTGACAGAATTGGAATGAAATCTGTTAAATGAATTGGAATTTTTCTGTTTGGTTCACAGATTGTAGCTTTAGAATTGGAATGGAATTTTGGTAAATGACCAAAATACCCTTTTTGTTTATTTTAATTTTTTTCAACAAAAATTACTTTAATGAAATAGTCATTAAATAGTTTAATTTTTAACTAAAATTGCTTTGATTATTTTAGCACACGAATGATGAGGAGAGAGAGAGAGGGATAGAGAGAGAAAGAGAGGAGAGATTGAGAGAGAGGGTAGATAGAGAGGAGTGAGAGGGAGAGAGAGAGGATAGATTGAGGGATAGAGGAGAGAGAGAGGGAGAGCGGAGAGAGAGGAGAGAGAGAGGGAGAGAGGAGAGAGAGAGAAGAGAGAGAGAAGAGAGAGAGAGGGATAGAGGAGAGAGAGAAGAGAGAGAGGGTTGGTGTCTACTGATAATGTTGAACGGTAGTGGTGGCCGGTGGTGGTGGTTGCCGGTGGCGGTGGTGGCCGATGGCGGTGGCGGGAGGTGGTGGTGGCCAGTGTTGGTAGCCGGATGTGGTGGTCGTCGGTGGTGGCCGGAGGTGGTGGTGGTGGCGGCCGGAGGTGGTCGATGGTGGCCGGTGGTGGTAGTCGGAGGTAGTTGTGGCTGGTGGTGGCTGGTGGTGGTCAATGGTGGCCGGTGATGGTCGATGGTGGCCGGAGGTGGTGGCCGGTGTTGGTAGCCGAAGGTGGTGGTGGTCGGTGGTGGTCAATGGTGGCCGGAGGTGGTGGTGGTGACCGGAGGTGGCCGAAGGTGGTGGCCGGTGTTGGTAGCCGGAGGTGGTCGGTGGTGGTCAATGGTGGCCGGAGGTGGTCGTGGTGGTGGCCGGTGTTGGTAGCCGGAGGTGGTGGTCAATGGTGGCCGGAGGTGGTGGCCGATGGTGGTGGTGGTGCATATTAGGATGAGGGACAATTTTGTCCAAAAAAAAATATGACATTACATTCCAATGAAATACCACCTCCCCTCACGGAATGTTGAATTCCTTCATTTGTGGAATTCATTGGAATTCAACATTCCAATTCCTTAAAAAGAATGAACCAAACGATGTAATAGAATTTGGTCAACGGAATTCAACATTCCAATTCCATCAGATTCCATAAGAATCTACGAACCAAACGCCCCTAAATTTCACAAAACGTGAGAGTCCATTTTCCGGTGCCCATTTTGCCAACCGGGCCCATTACTTTCCCCGTGCGGCCCAGGGAAAGGACGGAACATACATACAACTGATACAAGGGAATATTGTCGCCGTTGTTTGCGAAGGACGTTGTTTTCGAATATAGAATGCAAATTCTAGTGCCCAGATGCGGTAGGGTGTTGTTCTACAACACTTCCCTCATCCAATCGAGAAATCCTTCAATTTCATCATCTTTTGTGGCTTATTTTCGATCTACTCCTACTTCCTTCGAGAAATGGGAGAACAAATGGAACAATTCATCGGTGAGTTTTCCCTTAGTTTCTTCTTTTGCCCTTTTTTTTGTTAAATTTGAATGATTTGATCTGACATTGTTGAATTATAATGCCCGTTTGGGCTTGAACTTGTATGGTCATCCGTTATAGCATCAATAATTTGCCATTACTTCAATGAGCAATAGGTGATTGTAGCTTGGAAAATTTCCGAAACTCAAATGATGCAAAATTTTATGGATAGAGGGAATATGTTGATTTTTTTTATTATTATTGAGAATTTGAATTCCAGTATGTTAATTGCTTTGACTTCTATGTTTCAATGGAGTTATTGTTAATTCATCAGAACTAAGATTTTTCATAAAAAGCATCCAACTTGACCGTCAAATCTGGACTCTAGTTATGGGATAGAGGGAGTATTTAAGCACGTATGAATCATCAACCCATGATATCACCTATAGGACTTGATATCGGGGAATTAGATGAAATTTTGTACTTGTTTATGCATGTGTGTTTCAAGACTTGCCATTTTATATTTGTGCTTTAGCTAGCTGAATGATTATAGTATAATTACTTCACAAGGGGAAAAAGTAAACCAAAAAATAGTTATTTTTCGGAAGGAGGAGATAATGATCTTTTTTGGTACTAAAGCTAAAGAAAATGAATGTAGACAAAGAGAAGAAATAACCCCAAGTGAAATTCACTTTTAAGAAGGTATGAGATTAATATTTTGAGCAATCAGCTTCTTAATAAAGGACATATAACACCATATTTCATTGCAATTTGGTTGAAAATTTAATCCACACTTTTTGTGATAACTTAGAGTTGGAATCAAGATGGTGGTCCTTGCTAGTCTTGATGACACAGTAAACACGAGACTTGCAACTACTATTTGTCATTGCACTAAGAGAGCATTGGAATTTAAAGTTACATGATATTTTGTATGTAATGCCCGAAGCCAAAAGCAACATATTTGCTTAATAATCTCCTAATCAACTAAACCATGGTGGGAACCTATTAATTGCCGGTATCAAGGACTTATAAGGGTCTCACATTCACGATTCATACTCACAATTGATGTGGGATAGGATATCACAAACTCCTCCACTTAAATTTTTAACATCCTCATTAAGCCTAAATAGAAACCAAACCAAACCATAATCTCATAATCATTATCTGTAGGGGATGTATCATTCGAACCCGCTAGACCTCGATATCTAGAAGACCTACTCCAATACCATTTGCAAATTCTTCATTGCAACTAGCCCACTAACATCCAAATCAACCACAACCATGTTTAGAAGTTATTAGTAGCCAACTACCAAGCACTTACAGGGCACCTTACAAGTCAAACTCATAATCAAAATCAGACGGGACATGACGATATAGTTGTTTTTGCACATGTGTTTCAAAACCTGTTCTTTTATGTTTGTGTTCTAGCTTGATGGATAATGATAAATTGACTTTGTGCAAAGGAAGCAAGTAAACCAAAGAGATATTATGTTTCTCAATGTGGAGAAGAGGAGATACTATATCATTTTTGTAGAAAAATGTATGTGGAAAAGTAGAAGAAATACCCGAGTGAACTCACCCTCAAATAGGTATATGCTTGATTCCTGAATGAGCCACGTCTTAATAAAGGTCAAAGAACACCATAAGAAATTATAATCTGATTGAAGGTCGATTAACTTTTCGCTCATGAGATTTAACACCTTAAATTAGAATAATGAAGAGTATTTGGCCATTCGGAAACATATTGCTACAAACTATTTTCTTGCTCTTATGTATCTAGTCTACTGTTTGAGTCTTTGATTATGGAGAGGAGATACTATATCCCTTTCAGTACTATGTAAGTTGACAAGTAGAAGAAATGCCCCAGAATGCAACTCCTCATCAAAAGGGCACAAATCAAAAGGACACCACATAATATTTGAACGATCCACTTTTTAAAAAAAGGACAAAGAACACCATATTTGATGGTAATTTGATTGAAGGTATATCAACATCTTGCTTGTGAGAGTTAGCACCTTATATTGGAAGAATGAAGAGTATTTGGTCATTCACCTACATATTTCTATGAAATATTTTCCCCCGGTATTTGGTCTACTTTCTACTTTTGGAACCGTCGGTTTAAGCAGGGGCATAACTATGAACTCTATTATCCTAACTTGCCGTAGCATCATACTTGAAACTATCCAGAGTGGTGAAAATATTGAAGTATTCCTAAGTTGATGGGGGACCTAGGTATGATGATCTCAAATTCATGTTAGTGTTCAAAATGTCACCCTCAAATGACATCATATTCTATTTATTTATTTTTCCTAGAAGTTCTGAAATTGTGGTTGACCAAATGGAAAATAACTAACATCTCCCTGCCCCTTCATCTTTCAGATGTCAAAATTGCCATTTAGGCTTGTTGCTACCCATCAACACATGCATCTTGAACCTTTGCATTCATAGGTTTTACATAAAGTAGGTACCTAAATTTTAGCCTTTCATACCTACCTCACTGAATACGTGTTTTGGCTGCCCCACGTTTCTTGAACCTTACTTACATACTAGAGTCCACTTATCGATGTATATGTATTATTCCTTATGTTGTTTTTGTAGTACTGATATTATTTTGTAACAAATGATCGTCTATGCAGGATTTCAAAGGTCCACAACCATCTAAGGTATTTTCTAATCTTCAAACATCATTTTATTGTGAACATTTACCCATAGTAAATCTTCAAACATCTTTTATTTATAGGGATATGTTAAAGTTTGAACCTTTTCGTCTTTCTTCTCTCTCTCTCTCTCTATATATATATATATCTCTTTTTTCTTGCCCATTACTTTGAAGGCTACCCATGGTGGGGAGGCTTCGTATTTTGACCATTGTTTTAAGGTACGTACATTGTCTTAAAAACGAGGCATGCACCTTGAGGTGTGAAGTGTGCTTCAAGGCAAAGCGGGCAAATTCCGTGTTTGAGGCGTCGCCTTGCATGGCTTTAGTGACACATACACTAAGCAGTTAACAAGGTCGATTGGCGGAAATCGCTGTAGGGACCGTGATCTGAAATCACGGTGATGAAGTGGTGGTATAGCGATAAAAAAATGAGGTTCATAAAAATACAAATATTTATATACAAGAAAACCTGGTGATATTGTATGCCCAATACATATCAAATAATACAAATCAAACCACAAAAGCATTCAAGGATGGTGGCTGGTAAAAAAGAAGAGTGAAGTTGGTGTTAGTCGAAGTCTAGTCGAAGTCGAGGGTTGTGGCTGGTACAAAAAAAAAGTGAACCTGGTGCAAATCGAAGTCGTGTGGGCTGCAGCTCAATGACGTGGTGCAATTGAAGCTTGGAAGAAATCAAGAAAAAGGGAGCCTGATTAGTGATGAAAGTGGAATCTTAGAGCCTTGGATGAAAGGGACGATATAATTAGGTGAACTAAAAGTCTAAAAGAGTCGGTTGCTTTAAGCCATATGTTAAGCCAACTAAAACTAAAAGAAGCCTAGCAAATATTAAACCAAAGCCCACTAAATACTAAAAAACCTAAAGCCCCAAACGCAAAAACGACCTAGAAAAAGTTGCGATTTAGGGTACCGCTATTTAGGGACAAACTTGCGGTGAATAGCAAGGATTAGTGCCGTTAAATGCGGCACCGCTTTTTTAGAACCGTTATTCCCTTGATGACGGTAATCACTGTTGCACCGCTATTAACGGCATACGCGTACGTCCAGATAGGTGAGGCAAGCGATTGGAAGGTGAGTGTGGCGTGAGTGAGGCAAACGCCTATACTCTCTAGTCTCTAGTCTGTTATGCATGTGGCTGTGATTAATATGTGGGTTAGTGGGCCTATATTTCATCTAAATGATATGTTTTAGGTTAGGTTAGTGGTGCACCCATTTATTTAAATAATACTAAAGTTAAACCCTAGGAATATTAAAAAAATGATGGCTTTGAAAGATTGTACCCGCTGCATTGAAGATTGTACTACATGCTGCATTATTTGAAGTTTGAACCTACAAGTATTTTCTTTAACTATTTTCTTTCATTGTACCGTCACTACTGTGATGTACAAATATTATATATATTTTGTGTAAGCATATATTGTATTTTATTTATTTTCTTTGCTTCTTCCAGTGGCACCTTATCTAGATGTGGCTTACCGGCTTCGATAAAATAGACATAATATAAAATTATGTATATACGAGTAAAGTTTAATTTTCGTCTTCATGGGGAGGTAAGTGACGCAAGTCTAAGCAGCAAAGGGTGATGACGGGACTCGAACCCAGGACCTCACACAATTGGCTTATGCCCACGCGGCCTCACCTTTGCCACTACGCTAGATTGTTGGGGCAACTATAAAGGAAAATTCCAAATTCTTGCTAATTATAGCGGTGTCAAACTTTTGATCAAAATAATGAAGTTTTAGGAGTTAGTTAATGAATGTAGGAAAACTAAGATTTATCTCTTGTAATTGTGCTCAACAAAAAATAGTATATTCTTAGCTAGAAAACTTATAGAAGATAGCATAACAAAATCATTGGCATATGGTGTTTAACTGTAATAATGTGGAGGTGTGAATTCCTACACACTTATACGTAAAGTACATGCACATTCATGTGTACTTTGCATGAGGGCAACAAGTTTCTCCAATTTCCTTTTTAACTCTTCCTTTTTTTGGTTGTTGGGTCTTAGGAACTACTTTGATATCAATTTGCTTAGAACCCAAACAAGTTTCTATCAAAAAGTGAGTTATGGAATGAACAAACGACAATATGATAATGCTAAAGGACAAGTACAAAGTGCTAAAAGTTTTGATTCTCAAACTGACATCGAAAGCCATCATCTTTTTATATACAATGCAAAAAAAAATCTGCAACCAAAATCTAGAATAAAGTTCTTGAGTTTTTTGGGCCAATGAGTGGTTAAGAACAATTATTTGGCACTTATTTTGAGCATGCCTAAGGACTTGTCGGTTGCAAATGATCATCTAAAACATCGCGATTGATCACTAATAAATATCTTGAGCAGTTTGTGAGTTGTGAGTGTTTTGTTCTATAAACATGTCATGTACCCACCTTAGGCCCAAGCCTAAGCCCAAGCCCAAGCCCATCCATACTTGCTATTCTAGAAGGGGAAAGAAAGGGTGTTTTAGGTACTTACTTGCAATAAATCTAGTATAAAGAGGGTAATTGTAGGTGATGTAGGGCATGTAGAATATTTTTGAGTTTGTTCTTGGGAGAGCTCTAGCCTCTCGAATAGCCAAAAAAAAACCTTTTGTCTTGCTAATTGAAGCATCCATAGTTGTTCTAATCCATCTATCTTCTAATTCCATTGTTCAATCGGTCTGGTTCATAACAAATTGGTATCAGAGTATTTTTTTTCTGGTCCATGCCTCCATGGCACCTGGTACGATTTTGTAGAGAGTTGAATCCATGGAGAAGGGGCTCATAGGAGTCAGATTAGCCATTTCTGATCTTCAATAACAAATCCATGACCAGATGGCATTGATCAGTCTTAAATTGGTAGAGATGAATACAGAGAATGATCACTTTCGTTCTACCCTACGAGAAAAGGTACTTACCACCCTGTCCCAAGTAGGACAGGGTGAGGAGGCTGTCCAAACTCACATCTGGTGATTTCACCCCAAATGGTGAGGAGGCTGTCCAAACTCCTGATCTCAGCCTCGACCACCATGTGGTCACGACAGTGACTAGAAATAATGGAGAAAAATATAAGGAGATGATAGGTAATGGAGATTCAATCGCTAGTTGTGAAAGTCATTCATCGTGGTCTGTTAATGAACTGTAATCAGAAGCGATTGGGCCAGGTTTGTATCCACAACCGCTGCTGATTCCTCCAATCAGGATTCAAGGCCGCCAGGAGAGAGAAGGAGAAGGAGAGAGAGAGAGAGAGAGAGAACACAAGAAGGAAGTCGATACAAAAGGGGATTGTTGGGGTTAGGCGGCAACCATCTCAAGTGGTGTCCCCTGTCGTGCTTCCCTCCACCATTGAAGCAAACTGAGGCCACCGAAGGAGGATTGATCGTGGGGGAGTGGTTGAAGGAAGAAAATAGGTGATGCCGTTAAGGCCCGAATTAGTAGATCTATGTTCGTCCAAGCCTAAATGAATTATTTTAATGGGCCAAAGTGTGTGTTTAACGTAACATGGACAATCGAGTGTTCGACAGAGTTATCAGTGGGTGGGAAAACTAAGTTAGGAGACGTTCAATGGAAACCACCGCCCCCACCCCACCATTGTTGTACCACTGCCACCATCGCCGCAGTAAACGTCACCCATTGCCATCGTTGGGGTTATCACCCTCGCTATCACCGTTATGGTCAATTACAAAAGGAGAATGTCCGACACTTGGCGCATAACTAAAGCAACTAAAGCGCCATAGTTGGATAATAGTTGAGTAAAGGGGCGGTGGTGTGTGTCGAGTTTGATACGACAGAAAATGGAAAGCTGGAAACTGAGCTTTCTGCATTGAAGACCATTCTAGACGAGGAGGAAGTTGTCATAGTGAAGAACCGAGAAGGAATAGGTGTGGGACATGAGTTTAAGATCAAGGAAACAAAATACTTTCTTGAATTGAAAGAAGAAGGGGAAGACAATGTTTGGTTTCGGAGATCAGCAGACCACTCAAAACAGGAAACAGAAGGGTTCTATTTGTTTCAAATTGAAGAGCTTGAGTTGTGAGTTTTGAGTTTTTTGTTTTATAAACACGATGTCCGAGATCCACATTCGTGGTGTTTGGATTGATATCTCAGAAGAGGAGTTAGGATCATGATCAACCCAAGGCCTATATTTGAAAAGATAGGCGAGCTCTCCATGATGCCAACTCACGTGCTCAATGTCTGAAAATGAAAATAAGCATGAGACTAGTCCCTCAATGCCTATTTAGAGCATCTCCAATAGATTTTCCCAAAAGGAGAAAATAGAGATTTCGAGGATTTTGGACAAATATTTTGCTCCAACAGATTCTCCAAAATGGAGAAAGTAGGAGAGAGAGTGCTAGATTCTCCAAATTTGGAGAACTCCCCAAAAATGATTACCATGAGAGAGAACAGAAACATTTTGAGTAAATTACGTTTTTGTCCATGTGATTTGTTGAAAATTGCTATTTTCTTCTATGTGCTTTTGAAATCATGATCTTCGTCCCTATGGTTTACAATTTGTTTTCATTTTTGTTCTTATGATTAACAATTTATTAATGTTTTCATCGACGTGGTTTACAATTCTTTGTTGTTTTGGTCCTCATACTTAAAGGTAGGAGTTGGCCTCAGGGACAAAGATAGTAGTGAATTGCTAACTATAGGGACGAAACCATAATTTCGAAACCACGGGGACGAAAGTCGTAGTTTTAACAAACCACAAGGACAAAAAGCGTAATTTACTCTAATTTTTTTTATATACCCACCAATAAGAAATCTTAAAATTAAATGTTTAGGAGAGAAAAATAATATTTTATAAATGTATGGAATATTTTAACAATATAATTAATGTTGTAATCTCCAATATGGAGAAGCAGTTGGAGTTGAATGTAATTTTGCTTTTGGAGATTCTGAATTTGATTCTCCATTTTGGAGAATTGTTAGAGATGCTCTTATAGGACTCACTAAAATTGGAAATACCGACTCCCCTACTTTATTCTAGACTTATGCCTAGAAATATTCCACTACTCCACAAACAACACACTCTATGGAAATACTAATCTCTTTGTCTTTGACATTGTTGATGATCCAGACATATATCAAATACAAAACACGTCAAAAACGAGCAGATGCGAAGAAAGCTTTGAACGATCTCTTCTTCAGAAGTGGCTACTCCAAATTTACACTTGAGGTATTCCTTCAGTTCTCTTATTTCATTACAGGCCTTTGTTGTATAATTCAGTTAGATTAAGGAAATAGTTCATGCATGGATAAACTTGTAGATATTTAAGCTTGAAAGGCCTAGTAGTCTATTTTTTGTATACTTCCAGCTTATGAGGATCAAAAATAGAAGTGTCAGATGGTGTGTTTGTGTATGTGTGTGTCCCCGTGTGCATGTTCAACAAAGTGATTAATTGGTTTCTTGTAGTTGCCCCGATTATGGCATGGAAGCAAATGAAACCTCAGCCCACACTTCATTGAAGCCTAGTGGTGCACTCGTGGAGTTGATGACAATTTCTCATTGAATGCTTAAAGTTGTTTTATTCATTCAAGACATCCCACTTTTCTATTTTGAGTGATTGACGGTTTGAACCAGGGTACTTGGTTTTTTCATTGCAAACTAACCTTCATTCTTTTGGAAATGTAAAAAAGAACCACTATAGTTTGCAAGAATAAGCGATTCTAGATAAATTTTGTAAATGCAAATGCAGAAATGAACATCATATTTGGCACTTTTGTTCTTGCAAAGTTTAGAGTTCTTCTTTGCGTTTTTTAAGAATGATGGCTTGTATGCAAAGAAAGTCCAAGTCCAATGGTTCAAAAGTCGGTTACTGTTTTCATTTTGTCTGCTATGGTTTAGGGAGAAATAAAGATGCCATTGTGGATCCTATTCACTTAGGAAGGAAAAGTGGGATGGGCTCATAAAACGGAGAATGGAGGTAATGAATGGATAGCTTCTTAACCTTTTATAGTTGGTCTTAAACTTATAACTGAAGGCAAGAATTCCGTGAAAGATGTTGTAAGTGCATGTATTTATTAATTTGCATCACTCATATATGATATGTTATGTTGTATTACTTGTTCATGACCAAAGCACCTGTTTTTCCTGATTTCTTTTCTTGTCTCACCAAGTTTGATTGGAGTATTTAAGTATTGCACATTTCCTTTTTATGTTCAACCTAGGGCGAATTTTTGAAGAAGAGGCAAGGAGTAGAAAGATTGGATGGAGACCCCACTGATCGAACAGGTGACAGAAAAAAAAGGGACCCGTTAAAGTCCTCAGCTCACCGTACTAGTAAAGGTCATCAAAAGAGACACAAAAGTAAGATTCATTTACATTAGAACACCGCCCCTTTTCTCCACATTTTTATTAGAGTCAAAGCTTATGCTCTATTTAAATGCTAATCAAATCAAACACCTATATGTATGCTCCCAATCAAATCAACATTCTTTATGTAATCAATAAGGGGTCATTGACTTTTCAAACCATTGGACTCGACTTTGTGTTACAGACCAACCATGCTTTTTGTCAAAATGCAAAAAGAAGGCCTATTGCAAGAATTAGTGATATCGGACAAGTTTGTGGAGATGCAAAGCAAAAATCATCCATCGTACTTTGCACCTTTTGTCCAAAATCGTTTTTTTTCATGCAATGTGTAGTGTTCTTGTTCCTTCTTTTTTTTTTTTTCTTTTCTTTTCATTTTCACTAGAAAGATCTGTTTGCAACAAAAAGCCAAGTACGATAGTCCAGAAAGTCGATGATTCGATCAATAAGATGATTAAGATCCAAAACTGTTAATTCTCAATTAGGTCACACCTTTATGTATGCACATTTGAATGTCCATCTAGATTTTTTATTATATGTTTGGACTTGAGTTAATTCGCTTTAGATTGTTGAAAAAAAAAGTGATTTAGAGCTCAGAGGAGGTGGCATGAGCATGCAATTACTTGAATTGATGTTTATGCATATTATTCATGGCAACAAAAACCATTATGAAGCCCCCATAGTGAACATAAAATTTTGTTTAATAACATTGGAGTTACAAGTTAATAATCATTATTGGCAACAATTCCTCGACTGCTTTTTGAACGAAAGTTGCTGGAATTATTAAATGTGTATTGGCATAAACATGATACTTGTGGAATTGAAATTCTTAAAATCATCTAACTTAAGAATACACGGAATCAAAACATAAAAAGATGCTGTTAGCGAGTGAATGTGTGTTATAAAAGGTTTAGAGGACTAGAAAAATTGATAATGAAGTTGAGCATAAGGCAACTATGTGTAAAAGACCCTCCTTTAGGTAAAAGACCCCCATAACTCCATTTTACAACAAATTGATGATATCTGTTTAGGTTCACAAGATTCCCATATTTTCTCGTATTTTAGACATTTAACTGGTGTCAATGCTCGTAATGTTCATGCAACAAAGGGAGTATACTTTGTTTTGGATCCTGGCGTGCACATCCATAGTCAAAAGATTCATGAAATGTGATGGGATATCAACTGATTGGTATTCAATTGGTAAGACGATTGCAAAAAAATTAACTAAAAACAGACCCTAACACTAAAGATGAAAAGAAAAAGAAGATCTAGGGACTCTCCCTCTCTCTAGCATGAAACCAGAGCCTACCAACAGATTATTCTCAAAGATACTCCCACGCACGTACTCCCTTCCCTTAAAAACTCTCACATCATACCCTTTTAACAAACTCCATGTCTTTTCCCTATTTTACCCCTTTTTTGCCTTCTAGAGTAAACTTTTCAGATACCGGGCTTAGGAACATCATTTGCCAAAATGGGCTTATTGTTGGCCTGTTTCGTATCATTACCATCCCCTTCAATAAATGTCTTGTCCTCAAGACATACAGTGGGAAACTTGCTCTGAATCAAAACAGCATCCTCCCATCGAGACTTGCCGATATGGTTTTAACTTCACATACACCCATTCTCCCACCTGAAATTGCAAATCACGTCGCTTTTTATCATCTTGTAACTTCATCATTTCTTGTGCTCAGTGCAAATGAACCCGTAATTGACACTGGGCTTCATCCCGATCACGTAATTCCTGATTCACCGCCGCTACTCGAATATCACCCGGAAGAAACTGGATAACCGAAAGTGGTTTACGCCCATACACGACTTCGAATGGTGTGGTCCCGGCAGACCCGTGAAACGTTGAGTTGTACCAAAATTCTGCCCACGGTACCCATAAGGACCAAGAACGGGGTTGATCAATCGCAAAGCACCGTAAATAAGTCTCCAGGCAGCGGTTGACGACCTCAGTCTGGCCGTCAGATTCTAGGTGATAAGAGGAACTCATGTGGAGTTGAGTACCTTGTGAGCTAAATATCTCCTGCCAAAAGTTACTAAGGAACAACGGGTCACGATCGCTAACAATCGATTTAGGAATCCCGTGATGTCGAACAACTTCACGAACAAAGGTTTCTGCCACTAGCTTGGCTGTATAGGGATGTTTCAATAGAATGAAGTGTGCATACTTTGATAGTCGGTCCACCACAACTAAAATAGCGTCAAAACCTTTCGATTTCGGAAGTCCCAGAATGAAATCCAAAGACACATGTTTCCAGACCACATCTGGGATCCTCAGAGGCTGTAGTAAACCACCCGACACAGTGGAACTAGCCTTACACCGTTGACAAGTATCACACTCGTTTATAAATTGTTGCACCGTCGCCATCATTCCCGGTCAATAGAGATTGGCAGCCAAACGTCGATACGTACGATAAGAGCCGGAATGACCACCTGTCCCAGACGTGTGAAACTCTTTCAACAAAGAAGGAATCCACTTTGAAGACTTCGAAATCACAAGTCTGTCTTTATAGTACAACACATTATTGCGAACAGAAAATCCCGGGTGAATGAGCAACCTGTTGCAAATCTTGCATAATTTTTTGGATATGAGGATACCCGTGGGCTTCCTCGATAAGGTAAACACCGTGTACCCATTCCGGAGAAGAAATTCCTGAAAACAATTCTCCCTCATTCCCACGTCTGGATTATGCATCTGCAACTCGATTCCGTGACCCCGGTTTGTAACAAATATCGAATTGATAGCCTAATAGTTTAGCTACCCAATTTTGTTGCCCCGGATTAGTAATTCGTTGCAGCAACAAATGTTTGATGCTTCGTTGATCTGTGTAAACAGTAAAAATGGGAACCCATCAAATATGACCGCCAATGCTGGACAGGCAACACTAAGGCCATGAGTTCACGTTCATAAGCTGACTTTGCGGCGTTGCGAGGACTCAAAGCCTTGCTAAAGTAAGCAATCGGCCGTTGGTTTTGCATAAGAACTACTCCAATCCCATGTCCGGACGCGTCACACTCTATATTGTATGGTAAAGTGGAGTCTGGCAGAGCCAAAACCGGGGTTGACGTTACTGTTGTCTTTAATTTTTCAAACGCTTGTTGAGAGTCATCATTCCAACCAAATGAATCTTTCTTTGTCAGCTCCGTTAGAGGTTTCGCAATTGCTCCATAGTTCCGTATGAACTTCTGATAATACCCGGTGAGACCGAGAAAACCCCGAACTCCTTTCACATTTTGAGGTCTTGGCCTTTCACATTTTGAGGTCTTGGCCAAGCCACTACCGCCTGTATCTTTGAAGGGTCTAAAGCCACCCCGTTACCACTGATAACATGGCCCAAATAATCGATAGACGATTGTCAAAAGGAACATTTTTTTCTATTAACTACAAACTGATGTGCTTCCAACACAACACAGCCAACGCAGTAGATAAATCGAGCACATGTTGCTGCCATGAAGGGCTATAAATCAATATATCGTCGAAGAACATCACAGTGAAGCGACGAAGATGTGGACGGAAGATGTCATTCATCACCGCTTGAAAAGTGGAAGGAGCATTCGTCAAGCCGAACGACATGACAAGATATTCATAGTGTCCGTCATGTGTGCGGAAGGCAGTCTTGGCCACACTTTCTGGACGCATACGGATCTGATTATACCCTGACTTTGTCCAGTTTCGAAAAAATTGAGCACCCACTAGTTCATCGATAAACTCGTCCACGACAGGAATTGGGTACTTATCCGGAACAGTGGCCTTGTTAAGGGCACGATAATCAACGCACATTCACCAGGACTGGTCCTTTTTCCGAACCAGGATTACCGGACTAGAGAAAACACTTTGACTTGGTCGAATTAAGCCCAACCCCAGTAGCTCCTGAACCTGCCGTTCAATTTCTGATTTCTGGGTGTAGGGATATCGATAAGGGTGAACCGCCACCGGTGGATGATTGGGAAGCAAAGTGATAACATGATCATGAGGACGCTCTGGTGGCAGACCACGCAGAGAGCTAAAAACATTGCAAAACTTGGCAAATAGTAACTCCAACTTCCGCCTTTGATCGACAGTAACATGTTGAAGTGTGATACTCCAATCGACATCAGAATTAGAAATTGCAGCTTTGAATTCGAGTAAAAACTCAACTGGCGAAAGCCAACATTGAAGAGTCGTGGTCGATTGACCGTAGGACAACCCTTGAAGAAAAACATCCTGATTACCAAAATGAAACCTCATTGAATGTGTTTGCCAATTATGAACCACTTCACCCAGAGTCTTCAACCATTCCATACCCAAAACCAGATCCAAATGGTCCATATAAAAAACAAGAGCATCCACTGAAAAAGGGTACTGACCAATCGTGATATCCAACGCAGAACATTTATGATCAACAAATGTTCTGTGACCATCACCCAACTGGATAGAAATTTCTGAAAATTGCGTCGAAGGCAGGCCCAAAGCCACAATCAGCTTTTGTGAAATGAAATTGTGGGTTGCCCCACTATCCACCATTACCAGAATTGGAATACCAGATAAAGAACCTTCAAATTTCAAGGTTTCCCCCCCCCCCTTATCCTTCGAGAAATTAAAAGCACCATACTCTTGTAAAAGAGTGCATAACCCTTCTGGAGGTTGATCATCAACAGAGTTTATGACAGTATCATCGACCGACAAAGTGTGAAAATCGATCTCCTCCGATGTTACTTCATCATCAGCCAACAACAGGACTCGTAATTTACCTTCTGGACATTTGTGATTGGGCCCGTATTGCTGACCACAACGAAAACATAGCCCCTTGCGTTGCCGATCTTCCCATTCCGAATGAGCAAGGGAGCGAAGCCCTTGTTGACGCGTTGTGGCTGAATCCATGGTAGATCCCGATGCCGAACGTTGGGTGGACACGGATCGCTCCTGTTCAGAGCGATGGGGTGGGCTGAGTATAATTGGGCCTGTGGAGTTCAACTTAGACCCCTGACTGGATGTAAAATCGGGTAGGGTAGGAAACCCACTACGACCGACAGATTGATAACGGAAGCGATTGGAAAAATTCCCAGTCGATGATGGATGAAGGAGATCGTCTACATCCTTGGCCAAATACATCGCATCAAGGCGGGAACGTGGACGATGTAATCTGACCCACTTCTTCACATCGTCACGTAATCCAACAACGAAATAACCCAGAGATTGGGGCTCTGGTAAATGAGGAACCAACTAGGCATGGAAATGGGACGGGGATGGGGCGGGGGCCTCAATCCCCATCCCCGTCCTCAATCCCTCATCTTCATCCCCGTCCCCGTCCCCATCCCCGTCCCCGTCCGGGAATATGATCACATCCCCATCCCCATCCCCAACGGGGAACGGGGATCCCCAACGGGGAAACGAGGATTTTCTTTTCCGTTTATGTAAGCTATTTAAATCAAATATATAAGACACCGCACATGTTTTAAATATCACATATTTCCAATAAATCTAAAATCGAAAGAAATTTAATTTAGTATAAAAAAATCACAACATCATATAATAATTAATAACTTAAAACCAAAAGAAATTCAACCGAATTCGGAAAAAAAAAAACTTAATTTCACACGTACCAAAAGATATCGAGTAATATTCAAAACCATATCGAGTAATTGTATTTTGATTGACATCCAAAATACATACTAACATTCAAAAAATAACAATTTTATATTATAAACCTAGTTAGGAAATAGGAAATTATGAATTACCGATTTGGTTTAAATAAATAATATATATTAAATATTAATTAAAATATATAACGGGGACGGGGCGGGGCGGGAAGTGCGATACCCGTCCCCATCCCCGGTTTGAGACAAACGGGGATCCACGTCCCCATCCCCATCCCCGGTTTAGCGGGGAATCCCCATCCCCGATCGGGGTGGGTGGACCGGGTTCCCCGACGGGTCGGGGCCCATTTCCATGCCTAGAACCAACGATTATAAGTACTCAAATTCATCAATATAATCAGGCACAGATCCACTTTGATGAAGAGTAGCCAACTGCTCGTAAGGGTTTTGGATTTCTAAACCACTGAAACGTTGAAGAAGCTCTTGAGATAATTGTGGCCAAGTCAAATCGGGATAAACTTCCCTCACGATGGTAGGCTGCACCAATCATGCTCAGCTGAGCCAAACAAATGCGAAGATGGGGAGGCGTACCATGAATATCGAAGTAGAGTTCGGCCTTGGAGATCCAACCCTGAGGATCGAACCCAGAAAATTCTGGTAGTTTGATCTTCTTCGCCACCCACGGAAGGGTATCAACAGGAGGAAGGGGGGTTGTCGGCTTTTGATCAGCAAATCCCGGAGGACGGTTGACAGGAGTAGGTGAAGGACCATCGAACGCCCCTGAACGTTCTCTTCGTTCAGACATAGGTTGCTTCTCCTGTTGCTTAATCCAATTCATCATAAAAAGCCGAAACTCGGATTGAGAGGTTTGATCTGCTTCCAACGACTGTAAGGATGCTTTGATAGCAGTCACATCCGATTGCAACTTCTGAATGTGTTCTTCATGACTGTCTAGGAGTGACTGAGTTTGCTGGGTTCGTGTCTCCATGGTGGCAGGTCAACGGTAGGTCGGACCAATGATGGGATATCAACTTATTGGTATTCAATTGGTAAGACGATTGCAAAAAAAATTAACTAAAAACAGACCCAAACACTAAAGATGAAAAGAAAAAGAAGATCCAGGGACTCTCCCTCTCTCTAGCATGAAACGAGAGCCTACCAACAGATTATTCTCAAAGATACTCCCACGCACGTACTCACTTCCCTTAAAAACTCTCACATCGTACCCTTCTAACAAACTCCATGTCTTTTCCCTATTTTACCCCTTTTTGCCTTCTAGAGGCATAGGAACATCATTTGCCAAAATGGGCTTACTGCTGGCCTGTTTCTTATCAATATGCTTTGATTCATGTATTCGGTTTTAGTTTTGATTTCACCATGTTAAGTGTTGGTGATTTTCGGTTTATACACTTACAGGCAAGCCCAAAAAAGGAATTTTTTTTGAAGAATTTGATGATGATCCTGGGATGCATTTCCAGGCAACATTTGGAAATCGATGGTATTCTTGGTCTTTTAAGTCGTGGGAAGAGTCTTTTTCACAAAGTCAAACAAGTGGATTCGAATGGAGAGAGGATTCAAATGGGACCAATAGCAGAAGTAAATGGAGGACTGCAAGTGATGACGAGTCCGATGATGATAAATCCTATGCTATTGGATCACATTCAGATAGAATTACACTGGGTTTGCCGACGAATGGTCCATTAAAGATCGATGAAGTAAAAAATGCGTAAGTTGATGTTTAATCTTATTTTTGTATATGATTGGATCATTGACTTTGTAATTACAACTTGGAGTTGACTTTTCAATGTTTGCAAACAAAACCGGCTCTTGGAACAATGTTAAAGAAAAAAACAAGTCATTTTGGTTTGAAATACGCCAAATCTGATGGTTACTTTTGCATCTAAATGTCAGCAATTAGTACAAAATTCAAGCTTTCGTATAACTTGTGATGACTCACTCGTCTCTCTTTTTGCAGTTTTCGCCTTTCAGCTCTAAAGTGGCATCCTGATAAGCATCAAGGCCCATCACAGGTTTGTTGGTACTTGTATATTGACTTTTAAGGTCAAATCTGTTACTACATTCATGCAGACTATATTACAAGTTCAGTGTTAGTATTATTTTATGTTCATTTAAAACCAAACCAAACACACCCAATATGTCTAACTCGAAAATTGGCTGTATTACCCGTACTATTGACTAAAATTCCTTGTTTTCTGATGTTTTGCCTTTTGTCCACCCGTCGTGAGTTTTGCAGTCAAAACCGGTACTCATTAACACATTTTCCCTACTATTTTTTTAATTAGGGCAGACCAATCACTTCATTTTCTTATTTGGTAGGAAAATAGGAGCTATGGGCATAAACCCATCAAAACATGACCATATAAATGATTTTAGTAGTATGGTGTCCAAAACATTTTACTTGGAGGGTGTTTGGGATTGCTTATTTAAATGAATTATTAACTTATTCCGTTTTGTCACTTCTGATAAGCAGTTTTTAGTGTTTGGATTGGGGAAAGAAACTGTTTATAGCCTTTTGTCATCGCTAATAAGGAGTTTTTAATAAGTTACTCCATTCTAACTTAGGGGTGTTTGGGATTGCTTATTTAAAACAACTTATGCTTTTAGATAAAAGTGCTTATTAACTTATATTGTGTCAAAACAGAGTTTTATAAAAAGTGTTTAGATTAGTTTATGGTGATACCAAAACGTAATAAGCAAAATTTGCCAAACATTAAAAGACAACTTATCAGCTTATTACGTTTTCGTACCGCCATAAGCTAATGCAAACACTTTTTATAAAACTCCTTTTTATCACCACATAAGTTGATAAACACTTTTAAAAAAAACATAAGTTGTTTTAAATAAGCAATCCCAAATGTTAGACAATTACTTTTTGCCTTCTTTTGTACTCGCACAACACATCACAATCAGTTTTAAAGATACAGATTAGTCTTCTTCAGTGTTTTAAAAGGTGCGTCTCCAACGGAGTGCTAACCTAAATGGTAGAAACATACACACACACACATATATATATATATATATAAATCAGGATCGTGTAGGAAATCTCTTTTTGTAGGAAACACTTTGTTAGCTGACGTTCACATAAGTTAATATCTTTGTATACATTAACACATGTTAACATGGAAATGTTGACATAAGTTAACATAGTTAACATGAAATGTTAAATCTTAAATTTTTTGAACCTCCAACTAACAAAGTGGTTCACCAAACGTTAAGACCTTTGATGTGTTTACCTCAAAATGAAACCAAACTTATGATTAAAGTCAACTCTTAGAAACTTAATGGAGCATAAGTCAGAAATGCCAAAACCCTATTAACTATTAAGCATGGCAATAATATTATTAATGATTATGAAGTCCTCATGACTTGTTTTGTTGCAGGCAATGGCCGAAGAGAAATTCAAAGTTTGCGTAAGTGCATACAAGTCATTGTGCAATGCTCTCTCGACGGCTTAGCCGAGCTGATTCTTTCACGGTAATCAGATCGAGCTTTGGAGGGATGGCTTTCTGCGTTGGGCAGAGTGGCTTACGTAATTTTATTCAATTTAAATAGCTTATCCTGTAGTTAAAAAAAAAAAAGCAGGTCTTGAAGATTACATATATATAGTTTTAGGGGCTGTTTGTTTACCTCTCAATGGTTCCATTCTGAATCGCTAATAGGTAAATCTTGTTTGGCAAAAAAAGGGCTGCCTCTTAATGGTTCCAAAATCCTCTGAATGATTTTGTATCCTGACCCTCCCTTAACCATTAAGCGCCATGATTTCATTATAAACAATTAGCAAACAACCATATTTCATTTTACACTATATCATGAAAACCTCTTAATCATTCAGACCACTTAATCATTCTGCACTAAACCATTCAGCAACTGTCAAACAGCCCCTTACATTTTCTTCTCAAATTTAATATAATATGATTTTGTCAGGAGTTACCGTAATTAATAGGAAGTTATAGGGGCAAAAATGGGTTTGGCATTACCATAACGATTATTTTAAATGGGCCGTTTCTCAAATCAGAATGGATCATTCAATACCAACAAATATTTATATTTCGTTTAAAAATAATTTTAATATACTTTTAGCAAATATAAATTAAGAACTTAATTATATATAAAATCATAACCAACTTATTGTTGCGTTTTAAAAATAAAATTTTACGAAGAAGAAGTTTACAATAATCTAGTTTTATAGTTTCACAGTGTTAGCAACCGTATCTTTCATTTAAGGGAAAAGTTCAAAAAAACCCAATGGACTTTAGTGTTTGGAGTGATTAAATCTTTGGACAATTTTTTAAAACAAATAAGTCGTTTCAAAACACTCTAAATAAATCCTTAGACTTTTGAAAACCTGTTAATTACATTCTTATTACTTAAAAATGTAAACTGCAACCTACATAACAGGTAAATCTACAAATTGAAAAAAATAAAACAAAAAAATGTCACCTACTTGATCCCCTACAAATAAAAAATGAGGAAATTAAACAAAATTCATTTTTAAACTCTTTTTAAAGTCTTTATTTAAAATAGTCAAAGTTTAAGCATAGTTTTTTTTGCCTTACGAATTGCTTTTGGCAAAAAAAAAAAAAATTTAGAAACGATATTTATAATTTGTTACTTAATTTACTTTATATCTTCTACATTTTATTTTCATTTAAATCTTTTATTTTCATAACACGTAATCGTATATTAACTAAAATACATCAAAAATACATTTTTTTTACAAATTACACTATTATAATTGTATCTTCAATACGTTTAAAATGGGTCTAATATTGAAGTTTTTAGATTTAATCTCATATTATTAAATATCATAAATACGTACAAATTATATTTAATATTTAAACTTTTATCCTTTAGGGTTATTTATCTAATAACATGAGATTAATCTGTAACTATAAACGTATAAAGTGTAAGTATTAACGATAATTCGTACGTATTTATGATATTGAATAATATAAGATTAAATTCAAAAACAATATTGAGTTCATTTTGAACATATTGACGAAACGATTATAATAGTGTAATTTGTAAAAAAATTAATTTCTTTTATATATTTTAGTTAATGTACGATTATGTTTGTTAATATAATAAAAATATAAAATGAAAAAGTAATGGATATAAAATAAATTA
The DNA here is from genome assembly GCA_954870635.1 of Arctium minus. Classification (NCBI taxonomy): domain Eukaryota; kingdom Viridiplantae; phylum Streptophyta; class Magnoliopsida; order Asterales; family Asteraceae; genus Arctium; species Arctium minus. The sequence continues at coordinate 66,527,068 of OX941092.1, read as the reverse complement.
AATAAATAATTATAACTTTATACATATGCAAAGTGTAATTTTTTTTCTAAAACTATAAGTAGAAGGTGAATTTTTACACATAAAATTCTCCACGTATGGATATTTTTTAGTTTTTTTTTTGGAAAACAAAAATCCTTACGCAGAAGAAAAAACAATATGCACAAACTTTGACTATTTTAGGAAAAAGTTTTGAGAAGTGGTTAAAAAATGAATTTGGTTGATGAGATTGATTATTATAGTTAATTTTTCCATTTTTAATTTGTAGGCGGATAAAGTAGGTAACATGTTTTTCAATTTGTAGTGTTACCTGCTATGTAGGTTGCAACTTACATTTTTAAGTAATAAGGATGTATTCAACAGGTTACCAAAAGTCCAATGATTTATTTAACAGGTTTTGAAATATCCAATGACTTATTTATTCAAAAAAATTGTCCAAGGACTTAATCACTCCGAGCACTAAAGTTCATTGGGTTTTTTTTAAACTTTTCCCTTCATTTAAACATTATGTTATCATAGTGTGGTTTCACATTGTGAACCAACATCTTTTTCATTTAAACTGTGAATCAATCAAAACTCGTGATTTCCTTGAACCAACGTAATGTTTCACATTGTGAATAATTACTAATGTAACACATGGAAAAAGGTATAACTATACACAGTTTTAAAAAACTGCACAACCATATATTATTTTCCAAATTCATGGTGAACTAACAGTTTCACGTTGTTATGAACAAAACTTATAGGCCTATGAAAAGCAGGTCAATAAAACTAGATTATTTACAAACATATGCAAATCTTAGTTAAATACAAACCTTGTTGCAGGACATACAATTTTGTATCAAATGGTCGATATCAGATTAATATATTTTATGGCTACATCGGAAAAAATTAACGTCACACAAACTTTCTCCTCTCTGTCAATCTGTTCGAGGGTATTGTATGGCGATAAACCAACGTCAAGATCATCAGAATTATCACAAAGCTTTAATTCCATGTTTGTCTCCATCGATCACTGACCAGAAAACAATCATCAGAATTGTATCCATCACAAACTCGTTAGATGTGGTGATGTTTTCTGTCCAAAGCTCGTAGATTTAGAGGCTTGTTGCAGCAAAATGGGGATTGAGTTTATGATATGAATTTGAATTGAAATGGATAACCATGAAAAGTTAAAAATTCCATAATCGATTTGTATTTACATTGATTAAGATTTGCTTAGTTGCAAATGGTAATTATTAAATCACAAATGTGCTTGTTTAGTACTAATTATGACATTATATTCATCACCGTTGGATTAAATCAACTTAGGCATTGTTTGGTAAATATAAGCTAGAGTAATCGTTTGGATACACATAACTTATAAGCTAGCTTATAGAAACATCTGCTGATAAGAATGAAAATTCTATAATTATTGGTGAATTCAAAGCCTAGAAAAAGCAGATGACCTAGATAGTCAATGAAGTAGTAGCCATAGCTCAAACTTCAGAGACTGTGAAGAAATTTGATTTGATTGAATTCAAGAAGGCAATCATGAAGAGCTTCACAGAGATATCAACCAAATTTGTCACCAAGTGTAACACCCAGAATTTTCGGTACGTAAAATTCACCCCGTACATTTCTATAGCTTCTAAATTATAGATTTTGTGTTAGGAAATCATTGCTATTAGTTCCTAAGTGAAATGATGGTGTTCCGCAGGAGAAAAGTAGGGTTTTGGGGCTCGGTATAGACCCGACGACAATGCCCGACAACTATGACAGTGTCACTGTTGCCTGGCAAAGTCGTAGATGAGAGGGCACCCACTGGATGTCTAGGGCGACAACGCCCTGCGACATTGCCAGGGCAAAGTCACCTGGCAATGTCACTAGAGTGGGGCAGACCAGTATTAAGTCAGGTTTTCAGTCTTTTTCTCATTTCTCACTTCTCAAGCTCTTTCCTTTCTCTCCTAAATTCATTCTCCACCTTCTCATATGAACCCTAACTCATTTTAGGGCTATTTTCTTGGAAATCAAAGTGTTCCTTCATCATCAAAGCTTGTGATTACAACCTCAAGTGCTAGATTAAGTGTTCATCCTCATTTCTTGAGATTTCTAGGTTTTTGGGGTTTTGCTCAAAAACTAAGTGGTGAGTTCATCCTACTCTTTTCTAAATCTTTATTCAAGTTATAAATGCTCCATTTATGACTTCCAAGTGTTTTTATTTCTCAAATTTTGATTTGGTTGATTTTAGGGAAAGTTAGGTCAAAATTAGGGTTTTGGTCAAAATGAAGATTTTGATAAAAAGATGTTTGGAGAATGATTCTAAGCACAAGGGTTTGTTTGTTTATGTTTTGGGGAGCTTGTGAATCTAGGATTTGGAAGGATTGCTTGAAGATTCAAGTTTCTTCAAGGAAGCTCAATATTAGAGTAAAAATCTAGATTTAGCCTAAATCTAGCAAGGTGAGTTCAAGTTGCTTTGTGAAAACTTTATACATGCCAAAAATGTCCTTTTTGAAGTATTTATGTGTTTTACTTAAAAATTATCAAATGTTGGAACACTTGATGGGTTTTGATCATTAAGAGTAGTTGATCTTATAAATCTTATGAAACACCATGTTTGGGATTTCTGGGAATTTCGATAAATAAATCATAAGTGTGTGTATTTCAATGATTTATTTGGTAAATGAAGATTATTTGGTGACAACGCATTGTTAGTATGCGTGTTTTGAAAAAATGCATATTATTGCTTTATGGGACGTTTGGATATATAATTGGTATGGTTTCATTCGGAAAATGATTTGTCCCAACTAAAGTTGAGTTTCTTTTAGAGATTAATCATGTTGTGGAGCTTGTGGTTGCATAAACATGGGTCAAATAGGTTTTATCACATTTCATGATTTTTATTGATTAGTCAATTGATTTGTTGAGCTTTTAGTACGGTTTTGACTCCGAAGAGTCTTAGGGACATTTGTCCGGTTTTAATAGCTCGATGTAGAGCTTTGAATATGGTTTGCATATATTACATTTTATTGGAGAATACACGTTTTGAGTGTGTGTGTCATTCAAATGAGAGTCATGTATTTTAGACTGTAATGCATTTGATCCATAGGCATACGAGCCATTCATATTTGGATAGTGAGGAGTCTTGATGTTCTTACTTTGGGAAAATGCTTGAGTAGGCATTGTTGTCGTCTCGGTGTTTTAGAGATGAACCTTTATGGGTCAGACTCCGAGACTGTGAGTTTTATGGTTTTGATGCTTTAACTCTTATACATGAGGGCTAGACATCTTGGGTTATCAAGTAAGTATTTGAGACTCTTATCTTGAATGCTAGGGAGTAAACACTAAAGATCGGGTGAGAACCTTGAGGTTGGAACTTCCCTAGAGAACGAACATGCAATAAGATCAAGCATCCTTGAGGTGGAGCCCAATGAGGCGTGGGCACTAGAAGTACTGTGTCCTTGAGGTGACACCCACATTGAGTGGGTGCAATAAAGGAATTGGGGACTTGAGGTGTAGCTTAATGAAGCATGCAATAAAGTCATGATCTGAAGTGTAGTTCGATAACATAGATATGTGCCTTAACTTTGTGTTCCGCCACGTTCAATAGAAACGGGTCTCCCCCGTCACCTAAAGGTGTTGTTTTGGGTATTGAGTATTATCCATGTCTTCGATGATGTTTTGAGTGTGGATTGACATCCATGATTTGTGGTTTTGTATTATTGAGTTTTATATATGTTTTTGGATGATTTGAATAATAGAGTTTTATCTATGTTTTCAGGATTTGGATATTTAACTTCATTGTGACTTGGAGTGAGTGTTGGGTTTTGAATCTGTGTTAAATAGGTGTTTTGATTTAGTGTTTTTCATTATGAAAATAATCGGTTTGAAAAGATGTTGCTTTTACGATAAATGCATTTCATAATGAGAAGTTATGTTTTAAATAAGTCGTATTTCAGTTTTACTATTTTATATTCATGATGAAAACTGCTTGAACTCACTAGGTGTTAGCCTAACCTTTTTATTTTTCGGCATGTGCATCAGGTCTTTGTTGGGGAATGGTACTAGTGACACTATGAAGAGTGTTATTCCCAATTTCAAGTTATAATCGCTAACAAACAATCAAGATGAGAATTCGAAATCATATGTCATTGATTCATTCATCAAGATTACAAACTTACAACTTTCTCTCTCTACTTTCTCACACTAGAATAATATTCAATGAACTCTTCTCTAATATGCTCTCTCAATCACAATCTGAATTCACACACTTACAATCTTACTTACTTACTGATTACAAAGGAAACAAGGTATTTATACCCTTGACAATTACAAAGAAACAAACAAATAGAAATACATTGACTTTGACTTTTATTAACAAAAGACTTTGACTTTAAGTGAGAGTTGACTTTTCTCAGCTTTGACTTCTTGTATTGTTGACCTTTCAATCTTCTAACTTTAATGATCTTGAATCCAACAATTATGTGCTCTAACAATCTCCCCCTTTGGATCAAGATCATTACTAAAAGATTTAACAATGCGATCTTCTCTCTTTAAGCTCGATTTGATTAAGCTCCCCCTTTGAACAATCTTTATCTTCTCTTGTAATCTCCCCTTTTATACAAATATGATTTACAAACTCCCCCTTAACACAATGAAATTCTTCTTTGATAAGCTTTGTCTTCAAAAACATTCAGCAATCTCCTAAACGTCTGATCTTTAAACAGAGTAGCATTCTCTCCCAAACGTTGTAACCAAACCTCTTAAGACACCAATCTGATTGCTTCAGCAAATTATCTTCAATAAACAAATTATCTTCAACAAACTGAAAATTTTGAACTATTTTCATCTTTGAACAATAATCTTCCTTTAACAATCAATTCTTGGACATTTTCTCTCAACTTTAACATATCTGACTCAAACATTTCTTTAACTCTTCTCCCCCTTTTTGATGATTAGAGCATCAATATCATCAAAACTTTCTCCAAGAAATGTCTGTGACCAATCTGATCTGTCAAGAGCCTCTGATTCATTGATCCGTAACCAAGATATTCATCTAGATCTTTTCAAATCCAGACAAAGTAAGAAAGGTAACTCCTGAATCAACAAATGAATCAGTTAATATGTCTGTCAGTAACACAAAGTCACTGTGTGTAACGAATACACATAGGAAAGGAGCTTTTTGATGTTCACTCCCCCAGGGATTCCATCCAGTCATTGAAATACCACAAAGGCAATTTCTATGAATGTTATGACAAGAAAACATATTTCTTGTGTGCTCGTGCAAGTGTAGAAAGAATTAAGCACTTGATGATTGCTTTTAAGGCTCAACATTGTGTAAACCACTAAGACAACAGTAGATAAACACAGACTCAATGTGCATGATTGAAGTGCGAAGGTGGGGCAGACTTCCTTCTTTTTAATATCCAGATTTTCCAAATGAAAACCAGATAGCATATGTGCTGCGTCCCCTTGAAAATGTGAAACATTTTCTTTTTGAAAAGAAAATGAGTAGCTTGTGGGGTTTAGTCAAGAGTTGGCATGGGCTAGTTGCCTGTTTCAATAACGTTCACCAAAGAGTTGTGAAACTCTAGTAATGTGGCTGTCCGGCTCAAAAAGTAGTTGGTGCAGAGTTTGATATTCTTTTACTCTGATCTCACACCCTCTTTCTTTTAATCATTAAGCTCACTACTAACCAAACTCTCTTTTCCATTTTACCTCATCACACCCACACTCATTTCTTTTAGACTCCTCACACTCAATCTCTATGGATTAACTTCTTGGGTAGAAATCACTGGTTAACGTGATTTCATAGAAGTTCAGTTAATTCCTAGCACAAAGAACCCATATAATTCTAGAAAGCATGTGTTGCTCAAAGTGATTTAACTTTATCAGTTAAATCTCATATACAAATGTCAGATAAATGTATGCTCATAAAATATAATCATGAATATTTGAGCATTTGAAACATTGAAGTATTGTCAAACAAGTATATTGAATGAATGAATATGAATGCAAGAAACTTGTTTGAAAATCTGACATTGTATGAAAAATGATTAGAAATGAAATGATATATCAATTTAGGCTTTTGGTCAAGAATAACGGATATAGTCTATATGAAACAAAAATATAGACAATATTGAACTAAACGCTTCGAAATGAAATAACGCTCAAAATTCATTGAAGTACAAGCGGGGTGTCTTACCATCGAAAATATGTTTCAATATGAGACATGGTAAGAACAATTTGAACAAAAATTAAACCGATGTGTGTGAATACTTGAAAGTATGTAGAAAAGACAATACGCAAGTATTTATCTTTGGAAACACACGGTTTATTAATTATTGAAGCTCAAAATGAAAAATGAAAACATTTAAAATCACACTTCCAATTCATGAAATATGTTTAAGAATCGCGAAGTGGTTTGAACATTTACGAACATGTTTTCTATGATTGAAAGTTGTCATTCTTTCAACCATATATGAGATTAAGATAAGAAATTAACCTTTTCTCTTTGTCATAAATCTCATGAAGTCAGCTGAAGTCATAAAGATATGATCTTGATAGCTTTCTCTCATTCTGCACAAGTCTCAAAGTCTAGTCAAAGCAACTTTTATTCACAAAATTTATTCAAATGTAAATGACATAAAGCAGTAAAACGATTAAAGTACGAGTTCTGATCTGAAATAATCAGAAATCATAATCATTTTACTCCCCCTGAAAATATGCATCTGAAATTTATCAGTGAAAAAGGCACATGATAGAAATCTACAACTTTATTTGAAGTGTAGTTCATCATATCTTCCGAATACATATTTCCAGAAAAATTTATGTACTCCCCCTTGAAGGTTGATTTCCTCTTCTGAGTATCTGAGTACACTCTCTTATCAGCCCGGGAGTAGCATTTCTTTTTCATCATTGAAGAGCGAGTCCTAAACTGTTGTGTTTAGAAGTCAAACTTCGTTGAAGTATGGGTTCTAAGCTGATGTACTTAGAAGCCTTGGTTCTCTTACTCCCCCTTGACAGTAGGTGCCTGCAACACAAAATCAGTCTTTGGTTTTGGTACCCACTGGTATTTGGGTCCATGTATGTTAGTTGCAGTTCGAATGGGAGTAACTGAATAAGAACCATACCAGTAATGATCACTAGCTTTATGAACAAAATCATATGTATGAAAATAAGAACAATACATCTTTTTAGATAACCTTATCAATTGATATCTCGAATAAGCAAGATCAGGTTTTCCTTTCAGCACTTTGTTCTTCTTTGCATTTGAGGCAGATACAAATGATTTGTTACCTGTCTTCTCTTCCTTCTTTTCTTTCTTTTTTTCCTTCTTCTCATCTTCAACTGGTTTTACCTTCCAAACCAGCTTCTCTTTTTCATATCTTCTTCTTCTCCTTCTTCTTTGTGTATTTGAACCATCTACATTTTGATCATAGAAAATGTTAGTAGTACGAATTTGATCAAATGAATTAACTAACCTTCTTGAAGAAACAGTTTTCTGATGTGAGCTTGCAGTTGTCTTGAAAGAACCAACTGAACTATTTCTAGGTGAGTGGATTTTGGACTCTGGAATCGTATGCTCAGTCACCACCACCTTTGAAACAATCTTTTCAAGCTCTTTTATCTTTAAAGATAAACTGTCTCTTTCTTCAATGAGTAGGTCAATCTTCTTCTTGAATTCAGACTTCGTTATCTGCTCTTTCAATGCACTTTCAGATAGCTCAGATAGCTTTGCAGTCAGCTTCTTTATCTCTTTCTCAAATATAATTCTTTCTCCTTCAAAGTCTTTTTCAGCATTCTTTTGTCCATCAGATATCTCTTTAAAGAATCCAACATTCTTCTGTTCTATGGTCTTTCTTTCCTTTGCAAACTTTTCTCTTTCCAGAATAATTACTTTCTCAAACTCAGAAATCTGTTGAGAAAGCTTTAAACATTTCAGCTCAACTGTCTTCTTTTCGTCAGCAGATTTTCTGGAAAACTCGGAGAATTTCTTAGCAAACTCTTTCTTTTCTTTCTCAAAAACTGATCTTTCTTCAACAATTTGCAATTCTAATTCAAAGATCTTCTTTTCATTAACACACCCTGTTTGCTGAAACTTGACAATGTGATCTTCTAATTCTGAGATCTTGTTCTTTAACTCAGTGTTTTCAAATTCCAAAAACAAGACCTTTTCTTCATTAAGCCCAGAAGTCTGTTTCAGAAGATCTTCATTAATAGTCTTTAAAGCACTAACTTCTTCTCTCAGTATCTTCCTTTCATCATTATATCGTTTTGACCTCTTTGAGTAGTAATCAACTGAAGAAGCAAGATTTTTGTTCTCTAATTTGAGCTTTTCAATCTTCGTTTCATCATCATCAGAAAAATATTCCATCTTGAATATCTGTTACAAAAATAACTTGAACTTGATCGTTAATCCAAATGAAATCTCAAAAATACAGAAAAAAACTTGAAATAAAAAATTCAGAGATTTTGATCACAAAAAGAACTATATCCCCCTCCGCAGACTTAGCACGGGGGTCCCGCTATTAAAGGACATATTACATTTTTAAAATTTTCTCGGAAAAAATTCTAAGTATGAAAACTCGCAAATCACTGTGGAACTCGCAGAAGCTCAAAACTCGCAGAACACTGAAACTCGCAGATTGTTGAAACTCGCAAGTCGCTGAAACTCGCAAGTCGCTGAAACTCGCAAGATACTATTCATTGATAAACACGCAGATAGAGACGTGCGCGTTTGAGAAACTTGCAAGTCACTACTAGCGCGTTTTGATAAAACTCGCAGATCAACCAAACTCGCAGATCACTATTCCGACTCAAACTCGCACCCTTCGATTAGCGCGTTTGTAGAACTCGCTAACCACTACGTGCGTGTTCTGGTCCTTAGAAAAAATTCCCAACTTTCAAAACTCGCAGACTTCGATCAGTGAGTTTCTAGAACTCGCTAACAATGCCTTGCGCGTTTTTGACCAAAACTGAGATTCTTCAGCTTGCGCGTTCTAACGAATGAACTTGCGTGTTTTTTAGATCTTGCGTGTTCTTCAGATTCCTTGCGTGTTCTTCATCTGATTCACCAAAAATTCAATCTAAACTTTGAATTTCCGCACCAAACTTTGAGAATTTACTCACATATTCATCGAGAACACAATACAATCAACTAATTTCGATCTAAAACACAAATCTATACAAATCGACTCGATTACAGTGTTTAGAACTCGTGAACAAAAACTTCAACAAAATCCAAAATTACAAGAAAGTTACAGTGCAATTGACAAATCAAATCATACAAACATGATCGATTATACTATATGAACAAACTCTGATCGATTTCAACACCTAATTTGCACTAAAACTCGAAATTCGATTTGAACTTCGATGAACAGTGACGATGAACAGTAACAACAAACTTTTCTTGATTTCTTGATTTGATTTCGATTTGGATCTGCTCTGATACCAATTGTTATTCCCAATTTCAAGTTCTAATCGCTAACAAACAATCAAGATGAGAATTCGAAATCATATGTCATTGATTCATTCATCAAGATTACAAACTTACAACTTTCTCTCTCTACTTTCTCACACTAGAATAATATTCAATGAGCTCTTCTCTAATATGCTCTCTCAATCACAATCTGAATTCACACACTTACAATCTTACTTTCTAACTGATTACAAAGGAAACAAGGTATTTATACCCTTGACAATTACAAAGAAACAAACAAATATAAATACATTGACTTTGACTTTTATTAACAAAAGACTTTGACTTTAAGTGAGAGTTGACTTTTCTCAGCTTTGACTTCTTGTATTGTTGATCTTTCAATCTTCTAACTTTAATGATCTTGAATCCAACAATTATGTGCTCTAACAAGTTTAGTGCTAGTTAGATGCATGAGAAGAGCGTAACTATTGGATGAAGCCTTCCGCACTTTTGAATATAGCAATTTGGTAATGGGTTTAGTAATATCCGACCTCTATTTAGTCCTTGTATAAGTCTTGGAGTCTTTGGGTAATAAATGTTGAGGTTAATGCTAGAATTCAATATGAGTTATTTCAAGAGTTGATTTGTAGAAATGGATTTTATCCTTTATTTGTTATATTATTGAAAGTTTTAAATTAGTTACTTTTTCCAAATTTGAGGGTATTACACCAAGTCAAATGAACCTGAGGTTAGGTGTAACGCCCAAAGTTTTGGTAAGCTAAGGCCCTATGTTTTACCTATGACCTTCCCATTTTTAGTTGCTTTATTAAACTTGTTTTTATCAGTGACCAACTGTGAAGTCTCAGTGTCGAACGCGTGAAATTTTGGTCTCGGGATGTTATGGGCGACATTGATAGCGACAGTGCCATAGGGCACTATCGTTTGTCATAGTTGCGGGTGTAAGACGATATATTTTCCCGTGAATCCCCTTCAGTCATTAACATAACTATATATAAAGAAATACAACCCTAATGGCTTGGACTCAAACACAATCGGGGCTGGACTATACATTGGACTCAACAAAATACATACACACTAATACACCCCGCAGTTTGAACAGGAGGTTGAGGACGGACGCTCAAACTGGAACGAAAATCAGTAATCAGAGAAGATGGGAGTCCTTTGGTGAAGATGTCAGCATATTGCGAGCTAGAGGGAAAATGAAGGACCCGTACGCGACCCAAAGCAACCTGATCACGAACGAAGTGTATGTCGATCTCTATACGCTTCATCCGTTGGTGTTGAACCGGATTTGTGGATAGGCAGATTGCACTAACATTGTCATAGTAAAGAATGGTCGCCTTGCTAGGTGGAGAGTGTAGCTCGAGCAACAGATTTCGAAGCCAACATGTTTCGACCACTGCATTGGCTACCCCCTGATACTCGGCTTCAGCGCTTAACCGAGAGATCGTGGCTTGCCGCTTGGAGGACCAGGAGAGTAGGTTGTCACCAAGGAATACACAATAACCGGATGTCGATCTACGAGTAGTGGGGCACCTACCCCTTGTTAGAGCATTTGATGTTGGAATCAAGGTCTTGTTAGTTTGGTCTTAGAAAGTCAAACTCTTTGTATTTTGTCTTTGCTTGTATATGTGGTCTTAATTCTTGTTGACCATATATATAGTTTCCTTGCCTTGTATTTTGTAGAGTAGTAACCATTTGAGCCTTTGTAATCTTGTGGCACTTTGTGAGATCTATGACACAAATATTTCTCTCTATATATCTTTATTGTTCTTATTAGATTGTATATGATTTGATGTTAATTGCTTGAATTTGGGATCAACATTTGGTATCAGAGCTAAACGAATCATTCAGAAACAATGGATTGATTGCAATTTTGGTCAATTTCGGCAAGAATTGAAGATTTGTTGAAGAACTCGCAAACAGTTTTGTAAAGTTATTGTTGAATTCAAATTATTGTGATCTTGTGGTATTTTGGATTCAAGATTGGTTGCATTTGATTCGGTTTTGGTTTTGGAACAGTTCTTGTTTGATTCTCTTAATCAAATTCACAACAAATCGCTGTGAATTTTGGATTTTTTTTGTGTTCTTGAAGTTCGAAGTTTCAAGAAACTGTCATTTCGATCGAAGTTTAAAATCCAGTGATTTTTGGAGCATTTTGTATGATAGAAAAGTGTTCCAAATCGTTTTTCGAGCAACCCAGCAAAGTTTCAAGATCTAATTCCAGTATCAAAGATTATATGGCTGAATTTGTGTTTTCCAGTGATGAACTCGCAAGATCTGAAGAACTCGCAAGAATCATGCTAGTTGTCGCAAGCTTCATCTGAGATTGTGTATTTCGTGATTTAGCTAAGTGTAGAATTTGCAGAAAGGTGTTCACGTCAAGTTCAGAACTCATATATTGAAGCTTACGAATTATTGGTTCTCGCAATCTTTGGTCTGCGAATTGTTCACTTCTCGTACGTCTTAGTTTGCGTGAAGTTCAGACATCGTATGTCTCATCATATGAATTGCTACTTCTCGTATCATTCATCATACGACAAGTCAGAACTCGTGTGTAGTTGTTTGCGAAAAGTTAGTTCTCGGATACTTTGGTTTAAGACAAGTATAGAACTCGTGTACTTCTTCTTGCGTCAAGTAAGAACTAGTACATCGTTACTTGCGACAAGTGCAGAACTCGCACATCATGTCTTGCGACAAGTAGAAACCCGTACATTGTGGTCTGCGAATAGTTGGTTCTCGTACCCTTCGGTTTACGACAACTTATTTCTCGTACATAGTGCTTTGCGAGAAGTTACTGTTCATTCAGAGTGTCTTGCGACAAGTGTCTTCTTCGGCCTACGACAAGTGTTTGCGACAAGTCAACTCCTTTAGTTTGCGACAAGTTAACTATTTGACCAGATTTGACTTTTCAAGTCAAACTTTTTCTGAATTTTTCGGACGATCGTTTTCAAGCATACTTTTTGTTTCTCATCAAGATATCAAGTTGTCACGTTCAACAACCCCTGACGAATACATTTTTATTCTTGTTCAAAAAATTAAATTGACTAATATTGAAAACCAGATTGCAGGTTATGAAGCAGAAAAAGACAGTTTAAAGCTTTAGAATGCATGTCTACATGATCAGATACAAAAGCTAGAAGAAAAGGTTGTATCCTTTGAGAGAGACAATAAATGTTCAAAATGCATTTCTGACTCTAAAGTTGATTTTATAGGTATAATTGCTTCAAGAGAGAAAGAGATTACAAGTCTTCAAATAAAATTGAGGAAATCTGAAGAGATATTAACAACATTGAAGGCTGAAAAAGTTGATCTTCAGAAGAAATTAAATGCTGAAAAAGAAGATTTGAAGAGAGTTTACTCCCATAAACTGTCTGATTTGTCTAAGAAAGCATGTCAAGAAAAGAAAGACATTCAACTTAGATGTATTAAACTTTCAAAACAAGTATATGAGTTCGAAAAGATTTTAACAAATGAAAAAGACATTTTTGCAAAAGAAAGAAAAGTTCTTGAAGAAAAGACTGTTGATCTTCCCAAGCAGATTTGCACTTTATAAGATTTATTTGAAAAAGAAAGAAAAGTTTTTCAAGAAAAGAAGAATTCATTCGGTATTAGGCGATGGTGTGGATACGAGTGCTTGGGAGGATACATGGCTACCGGTTGGTCATCTCTCTTCTTGTATAACCTATCGTATGATCCACAATCAAGGTTTTTCTAAGGAATCGGTGGCTAGAGATGTTTTGACCGTGATAAATGGGGTTTGGCCACCTTTATGGGTGAATCGATTCCCTACCTTGGCCACTATCCCTTTTCCGGTTCTAAATGATGTAAATCGCAACAGGGTCTTTTGGCTTAATTCTCGAGGCAATCTGGTGAACTTTACGGTTAAGGAGGCTTAGAGGTATCTCTCTACGAATGGGATTATTATTATCTGGTGCAAAGCGATATAGTTTTGTGGATTCATCCCGCGACATGCGTTTTGTATATGATTAGCTTTCTTGAAGAGGTTACCGACACAATACCGTATTGTACGGTGGAAACATAATCCTCCGGACCATCTTTACTCGTTGTGTGAAACAACGATTGATTCACACAACCATTTATTTTTTGAGTGCATTTTTTCAAAGGAGGTTTGGGAGTCCATTAAAAAGGATGCGAATATGGCACATTGTGCAAACTCTTGGGATATGATAGTGCATGGGATGATGAGTGGTGCGTATATCCCTCGGCGTACCATGCATAAATTATCTATCGCGGCAACTGTGTACTATATTTGGCAAGAACGCAATATGCGCCTGTTTGAGAAGAAGAAAAGATCCCCGGCTCAAATTACCAAGATAATCCGTGATGTTGTGCTTAATAGGTTCGCGTGGAAGAATCGGGCCATGACTCGTATGGGTGATTAAATGGGTTTTGCTTATTTTTTGGGTTTTTGTTGTGGCCTTTGGTGCCTTGGGGGTGTTCCTTTGTGTTTGGCGTTTATTTCCTTTTTTCTTATTTGGGTTGCTTATTGCAACTTTGGTTTTTTCTGGTGAGGCTTTTGCCTTGACTTTGCTTGTATCTTTTTCTACCTTTTAATATATTGTCTGGGTTTACCCTTTCAAAAAAAAACTTATGATAAAAAGAATGCTGGAATTTTCAAGGAAATTTATGATAAAAGCAAGAACTTAGAAAGAAATTTTGAACAAGAAAGACAGATCTTTGAAAATGAAATCTCTAAGCTCAACAAAAATTTATTTGTTCTATCTTCAGACATCCTAAAAGAACAGATGGTCAAATCTGATTTACAAAAGAAGTTTGACACACTTTTTGACGAAAGAAACATTTTATCTGAAAAGGTCAAACAACTGGAAGTAGTAAATATTGAATTATCTGAAAAGATTTCTGTTGATGTGATTACTCAATCACCATATGATATTCAACTAAATATGTTTGTTATTTCAAAATTTCTTCCAATTCTATACATGAATATGTTTCCAAAAAGAAAAGTGTCAAATCAAAGATTTTTGAATCAAATCAGATTCGGCGTTCTAATTTCTTTAAAAATCCTCTGTTTGATAATTCAGATGATAGTATTTTTGAGTCTAAAAATCATATTTGTCCTTCAAATATCTTTTATCATAAGTCTGTTGATGGTTCAAATAACTATCATTTTAAATCTAAAGGAAAACATGCTTCTAAGAGAGATCAGATGGTCTGGAGGGTAAAGGGTTCATCTGATGGCAAAGATGTTCAGAAGTCATCTGCACCAACACACAAAGCCAAAAAGAACAAAGATCGTAAAGGTAAATCTTCTGCTAAGCTTGATCTTATGTATTTTGTAAATCATTTAATCAGGCTAACACGAAAGAAAATTTGTTGTTCTTATTGTAGTGCTAATGATTTTATTCAAAAAGACTTTGCTCATCACTGGTATGGAACTTATAGAATCACTTCCCATCAAACTGCTTTTAACAAATCTGGATCCAATCTCAAGTGGATTCCAAAATCTAACCAATCTGGACCCAAATTCCAGTGGATACCAAAACCTGTTACTTCTATTTTGCAGGAACCACAGGTGTAGAGGAAGCGAGAATTATGGCTTTTGAATACTACAGTTCAGAACCCGTACCTCAAAGATCAAGTATGACTTCTGATCACAACATATCAGGACTCAGTCTTTAATGACTTAGAATGTTGACTTCTGAGTAAAATCAGCTCAGGACTCATACTTCAAAGGTGTGAACTAAATGCTCATATCAAGGGGGAGTGTAAGTATTTTTATGAAAATTGCACATATATGTTTTGATATTTTTTTTAATGCTTTTGTCAAAGGGGAGTAAATTTTTGAGATAGATACTTATAACCAGTAAGAACTCATGTTCATATGACTACCAAAATATATTTGTTTTTGCAGGACTTGCAGTGCATACTTCAAGGGGGAGTATCTGTAAAAAGGCTGTAAGTTTGTTTGTAAGTGTCCAAAAGTTTTTGAGAAATCTGAGTTTTGAAAAGTGAGAAAACAGTTTTGAGCTTTAAAGTGTAAAACTTTAAAAGTTTCCATTTTTAGTAAGGGTGAAAAGTCAAAATTAAATTTTTGGAAAGTTACTATTTTTGGCAAGTTTGGTTTACTTGACGCAAACCATTGCTTGCAACAAGTCTACTTAACGCAAAGCAAAGCTTGCGAAAAGTCACTTGATGCAAAGCAAAGCTTGCGACAAGTCCACTTGACGCAAAGCAAAGCTTGCAAAAAGTCCACTTGACGCAAAACGAAGCTTGCGACAAGTCAGGTGATGCAAACAATTGTGTGCATCAAGTATACTTCTCGTACAATGCAGTGTACGTCAAGTAACCAACTCGCATGTTTCGATGTGCGACAACCCTTTCCATGGCACACTTGTCGTAACTTGAGCCTTACGACAAGTTTACACACGACTTGTTATTCTTTACGACAAGGCACTGCTACTTTAGCTTATGACAAGTGGGTGGTCGAATCAAATCATGCCACGTGACAATTCCTTTCTCGAGTATATATACACGTTCAAACATCAGTTTCCCACTTGTCTCTTGCATTTGGTTACAACTTCTTCACATAGTATCTTTTCTCTCAAAACTCATCTTATACGACTTTTCAGTTTAGGTCTCGAATCCAAATTTCGGGTGGGTTTCTTTGGTTTATAATTATTAATCCGTGTTCGTTTTTTGTTTGGGGATCATATTCTTGTATAAATTTCATTCCTTGAACACAAATTTAAGGTTTTGAGTTGATTTGACTGTTCATATTTTGAACCCTTTCGAACCAAGTTCTTGAATGATATGAACTTTGAATTGTGAATCTGGTCATAATCATGGACTTAATAATGTTTAATCATCTGGGTTTTATATTTCGAACATATTCATAAGATTAATTATGGACTTATTGAACTGATTTTGGAATTTTGACTCTTCGAACTCCTTAACGAGTTCTTGGACTGTTAAGAGATTTTAATGGATTTTAATCGAAATTAAATGTTAATATGATGTTTAGAATGTGATTTCGACCTAATCTGGGCAAGCATTATTGATCTTAAAATTTAAATTGATACAATGATTATGGCCTTAGAATTTTTCGAAAAGTATGAACTTGCGACAAGTTCATCACCAGATTAATCTTGCGAGTTCTTGGTCTGATTCAGTGAGACACGACAAGTTCATGTTTCAAGTGATTTGCGAATTCTCCGTGTCAAGCCCCAAATATTTCTAAGTTTACTTACCGCAAACTTTGGCCTGCGACAAATGGTCATATCATTTGGCCTATGACAAGTGCTTATTGTTCAGGCACTTGCGATAAGTTTTCTAGTCCTTTGTCTTGCGACTTCTGGACTTAGAAATTTTTCTGAATTTTTTTTTGAAAAATAATTTTTGCTTTAACTGAAAAATTGGACACGGATCCATACTTTCTCAACTTTCAGGTATTCCAATAGAGAACATTGATCAATCAGTTGACCAAAGAGTGGTGATGGATGAAAACAATCACGAAGTCACTAGGGATGCCCCGATGTCATCATCCAGATCACACCACCAATCCCAACAAGGAGAAAATCCTGATTTGGCACTGATTCACACCAATGACTACCTGCTGCTATCTCCCAATAATCATCACGTGGATTTTGACCATCTCAACATTGACCCAATCGGCTTGGCAATTCTCAAAGGTCATCCACTGATGTATGCTCTTACTGCCACAAAAACTGTACCAGTCATTTATTTGTAACAAGCATGGAGATCAATCAAATTTGATCATCGGAACAATTAGCCTATATTTTTGATCCAGATTGGTCACTTCACCTCTATTCTGAACTATGAAAGACTATGACTTATACTCCAGTTACCAGAAGCTAATTCTCGGGAAGGCAGAGACACATTTGATACATATCCTACCGATACTGAAGTATTTGATGGAATTCGTGCACTGGGATATGTTGGCGAACTTACAAGAATCAGTCAGTTCAAGAAGAACAATCTGCCAACAATCTAGTATACATTATTCTCTATGATCAACCGGTGCTTAACGTAGAAAAAACAATGGAGTTGACAACGCCAACATGCACATACTAAAGCTCTTCCATGCCATTGTGTACGATCTACACGTGGATTATTCTTTTATCTTCTAGGCTGAACTTTATGAACGGGTCATTGCCAAGTGAACTACGAAGTCAAGCATATTTGTGTCGTATCAAAGATTCATGCAACTGATCGTCTTTAGCAAGATGAGATCAAACTGAGATATCCCAAGACGACAGAATCAGACGACAGGACCTGAATTTGCCATGCGATATCTACAAAAGCAAAAACAGACTTTCAACTTCAGTTTGCCAATTCCAAAGGCATTACTTTCATACGTTGATCTAACTGTGGAGTGTGTATGTGAATATAGAGAGTCTATGGGACGATCAGAGCCGGCTGTTCCTACCCCGGACTCAAACCCTAGGAGAGAGGAGTCTGTGAGGATTCAAGATACCACGTGGGTACTTGAACGGGGTGAGCAGATGGAAAACTCTGAGAGGGGAATTGAATGGGGCCAGGATACTGAACTTGAGGTTGTGGAATCACAGGCTAATGCCATACATCAAGATGATTCCACATCTCGACCTTATGCGACTATCATTTCACCATCGGGCCGACAGGTTGAGAACGCCGAGGACGGTTCGGATTCTGAAACAGTGTCGGATCGTGCGGGAAATGTTAATGAATCAGAAAGTGAAAATGATGATAATAATGATGTTGATGATGATGACAATGATCGCAATGATCATGCCAATGATATGGAAGTTGAAACCACTATACATCAGGTGGTGGGAGATATAAGGAGGAATGAGGGAGACTTAGTTGAAAATTATGAAATGGTGAGGTTGAGATAATTGAAGGAAAAAGAATATGGTGAGCGAGTATGCAACCTAACCTACAGATCCAAAAGGGAAACCACATCTGCTACCAGAACTCATGTGTTGAGTTCAGGTATTAAAGTAGACGTTAGTCGCCCACTAACACAATTGCACACCTCAGCCAACCATTCTATCACCTCTCAACAGGTGTTAGTCTCATCTTTTCACGGGGAAATAGAACATGAACTATCCAGCTCTCACTTAGAGAGTATGGATATTGAAACAAGAGAACACCAGCCCCAGTTCTCGACTTTATTCTGTGCACCGTCAAGTCTAGAACCAATTGAAATACCATTTTCTATTCTTAGGACACAAATACCTATATCGGCTAATGTCGAAAGTCTTAGTGACCCGACCAGAACAACCAGAGTAGATCCATATGTTGGACTACAAGGACTGGGTGGAAGTCCTGTCATTGCTAACATTCTGCCAGCTTTGAACACATGCCACACAGTTGTTTCGTCAATTGTTGTGTCAACAGAACGTCTATGTGACACCGGCGTTACTTTTCCTGACTTTGTGTCAAAGGAGTATTTCAACGGCACCTTAAAGGTTGTTGAACCATTTGTCTGATCGTTTAACTGTTGAAATATCCTCTGTTAAAAGGATTTTGAAAGGAAAGGATCCAGTTGATGAACCAGAGCTTCCACCTCTACCTCCACCTGTTCAACAATCTGATATGTCAATAATGAGCTAAAGTCTTTGCTATTTGCCAAACTGCTTTCTCATGCTCCAGCTGATCAAGCAGATTCAGATTTATTTGGCCTTCTTAGATCTCAGCAACCACAGTCAGTTCCAGCGGTTCCCCAGGTTCAATCAGACAGTGTTCGTGCCTTCGAATTCAACTCTTTCAAGCAGGATGTTCTGACTTCTTTACAGTCTATGCATCAAGCGATCTCAGAGTTATTTAAAGTAGTTCAGTCTTCCTGTAAAGTTCAAGAAGAAAGTTCGAATACGGGACATGATCATGATGATTCGGATCATGACCATGAGGGGGAGAGACAGAAGCGGCAAAAAACTTCTGGAAGTTTTAAGCAGTTCCATGGCACAGAATCAACATCTCAAGAAAATTTAGTTCAGCAGTTTCAAAGTAGTGGTGATTTCAGAAATGTGATTGGTATGGAGCTAATACTGTATGTGGATCCGGATATAGAACCAACGGTTGAAAAGCCCGAGGTTGCTACAAGAGAGGAGATACTATTGCTTACCAATGGTCATACTGATGTAATAGATGTAAGCTCAGATGAGGATGGAAAACCAGATCCGTATGACAAATTCTGGAAAGTCAAAGATGAGCTTGAACAGTTGATTGATTTTTCTGATGATGATCAAGATCAAGGAGTTAATGTTGTAGATCAAGGAGAAAATGTGTGGGACAATTTATTTGATGATCAGGATACAGAATTGCTTCGTGAACTGTATGGCCCTGATACTCTTGAAGACATACAGCTCAGCCCTGTTAGAAATGAGATTCCTAAATTTCATGAAGTCACTGCTTTGCCTGATGTTCCATCAAGTCAAGAGCCTACAACTTCTCAACCAGTTCAATCCAGTCAGTCAACCCAACCAGCTAATCAAACCTCAGATCAAGCCAATCCTTCAGATCAAGCCGGTCCTTCCAATGCACCAGAACCTGATCTATCTCAAGCTGAAGAGAGGCATTACAAGAATGCACTTAAAGCTCCTTTTCTTGAAGAATCCAACAAGATCCTTGTGCATCACATCCGGAGGCTAGATATTTGTCTTGTCTTGGGTATCAAAGATAAGCCCAAGGAATACCAATATGAATATATTCACATGCTTGATTCTCTCAAACAGCAGGAATGCCATGTAAAGTCAAAAACCAGGATTATCACAGTTAAAGAAGTTATCCTGAAGAAGTTTGTCAGAATATGGTATCCGTACTTTGTTGTTCAGAGTCAAAACACTCATGAGTACAATTTTACCAAAGTAGATTTTCATCATCTTGAGGTTGACAACTTTAAGTTTATGTATCACTTGTTCAGAGATATGACAAACAGAAGGGAGAATATCACTTATGCTCTGGATGCTATTAAGAGATTCTTGAGGAGGCATATCAACTTTACGTACTGCTATGATTTCCATCTTGGCATAGAGAGTAATCAGAAGAAGATTAACATGATTACGCCTAATATGAAGTTATCAAACTTGGAAAGCTACCCATTGTTCACAATTTTGCAAGATCCATAGTTTGGGGTAGTTTACAAGAATGGAAAGAATGAGAAGAGGTTCCTAAGGTTTTCTGAAGTTGCAAAATTTTCTGATGGTACTTTGAAAGTGATCAAGCTACAGCTTCAAATCAGGTATGATCAGAATAAAAGTGTTAGAGAAGCTGGAGGTGAATTTATGCCTAAAAGAGAACGGGTGAATCTGAAGAAAGCACTTGATATTCTGGAAGACAAGATTGAATTCAGAAGGGCTATCAGGTGCTTTGAGACTTATCTGGGCATACGGGACACAAGAACAAGACATTTTACTTGTTGATTCCAAAGGGGGAGATTGTTAGAGCATTTAATGTTGGAATCAAGGTCTTGTTAGTTTGGTCTTAGAAAGTCAAACTCTTTGTATTTTGTCTTTGCTTGTATATGTGGTCTTAATTCTTGTTGACCATATATATTGTTTCCTTGCCTTGTATTTTGTAGAGTAGTAACCATTTGAGCCTTTGTAATCTTGTGGCACTTTGTGAGATTTATGACACAAATATTTCTCTCTATATATATCTTGATTGTATATGATTTGATGTTAATTGCTTGAATTTGTGATCAACACAATCAACATCAAAGTAAGTAGTAAGTCCGGAAGTGGTGAAAACGTAGAGATGCAGACCATGATCAATAATGCCTCGTATGTACCGAAGAATGAGCTTCAAGGCATTGAGATGAGGTTCACGCAGGTCATGCATGAAAAGACATGTATGTTGCACAACATATGCGATGTTTGGGCGAGAGAAAGTGGAGTATTGGAGTGCACCTGCAAGGCTCCTGTATTGGGAAGGATCTGTAATGGATGGGCCAGACGGGCCGAGTTTGGACTACGTGTCGACCGGGGTACTGCACAACTTGCAGTTGTTCATATGGGCCCTCTCGAGGATATCTGAAGCATACTTATTTTGGGAAAGGAAGAGGCCAGATTTTGTTCTGGTTGCAGAGATGCCCAAAAGGTAGTTGAGTTGGCCCAAGTCTATCATTACAAACTCACGACTTAGAGATTGAATAGTCTGCTGGAGTAGGACCGTAGAAGAAGTTGTCAAAATAATATCGTCAACGTAAATAATAAGATATGCCAGTGACTGCCTATGTCGATAGATGAACAATGAGGACTTTGATCGACTGTGATGAAAGCTGAATCGGGTGACATATTGAGCAAACCGCTGAAACAAAGCACGAGGGCTTGCATCAAGCCATAAAAGGATATTTGGAGATAACACACGTAGTCGGGGTGCTCCGGGCTAACAAACCCCGGAGGTTGATGAATGAAAACTGTCTCTTGAAGCGTACCATGGAGGAAAGCGTTTTTCACATCCAGTTGATGAATCGGCCAGTTGCGTGAAACCGCCAGGCTTAAGACAGTTCGAATAGTGGTAGGTTTCACAACTAGACTGAAGGTCTCCTCACAATCAATACACGACCGTTGACTTTTTCCGTTTGCCACCAAACGAGATTTATACCGATCTAGTGAGCCATCCGCATGAAATTTAGTTTTGAAAAACCACATAGATCTCACTATATTGACCCCATGGGGCCTCAGGACAAGCACCCAACTTCCATTTTTAATGAGAGCATTATACTCATCCTACATTGCATGTTTCCAGTTAGGGTCTTTTAAAGCCTGTAAATGTGAACAGGGCACGGGTGAGGTAGTTGAGGAATGGAGATTGAGACGTATGATGGGTTTGGTGATGCCCCGTTAGGAGCGGGTGACCATCGGGTGGGTGGGGGCCGAGGATGGAACTGGTACCAAAGGGATGGGAACTGAAAGTGGTTTGGTGGGTGCCGATGTATAATTGAAGGCAGGCGATGAAAAGGTTTCGGTTAGGGAGGGTGGTGGTGGTGAGGTGGAATACGTGGACGGGGTCATAAGAAGGAAACGGGAAATGGGAGAGGAGTCGACTGAGTGGTCAAGAAAGTCATAGGAAGGAGGGAAGGTCGGTGTCATGGATCCAAATTGAAACACCGATTCGTCAAAGGTGACGTATCGTGAGATGATGATTTTATGGGTAGAAAGATCAAGGCATCGATAACCACGATGATTCTCGGGTACCCGAGGAACAAGCAAGGAATAGTTCACAGTGAGAGTTTGTGAGGTGATGTAATATGTGGGTAACACAAACACCCAAGAGACACGGAGGTGAGAGTAGGATGGAGGTTTTCTGAATAGTTTGGTAAACGGCGTTTCGTTGTTTATATAAGTGGATGATAAAATATTTAAAAGGTGAGTGGCCATGTGTAGGGCCTCAACCCAATATGTTGGTGGTAAGTGGACTTGAAATAGGAGGTGCGAATCACATTATTAATTGCATTCGTTCCGATTTTCCATTTTGTTGTGATGTTTTTGGGCATGAAAAACGGAACTGGATGCCATTAGAGGCAAAAAGATCATGAGTGGCAGAATTATCAAACTCACCCCCGTGATCACACTGGAATGACTTTATCTCACAATTAAATTGAGTTTTGACGTACGCACGAAACTGGAGGAATTTAGCAAATACAACGGATTTGTGACGTAAAGGATAAACCCACAAAAAAATGAGAGTGATGATCTAAGAAAACAACATAATATTTAAAACCACCAAAACTTGAAATAGGAGAGGTCCATACATCCGAGTTAATAATATCAAAAATTGAATCAACTACAGAATCTGAAGTATGAAACGGGAGTCTAACGTGTTTGCCAAGTTGACAAGCTTGACAGAGCACGTTAGATCTCACTTTATTACAAGAAATTGACCCGCTAGATACTAAAGACTGAAGAATTGTGTCCCCGAGATGACCCAAACATTGGTGCTAAGTTGTAGGAGACGTGGATAGAAGATCAAAGGATGATGAGGCAGGGACGGCAGGATAGAGATTATCGGAGCTATCACATCAAAGAAGAAGACGGTGGGTCCGAAAATACTTCACAGAAAAACCAAACTCATCAAACTCGATGGAACATTTATTGTCTTTGGTAAACTGACGCACAGGGATTAAATTTTTGATGATGTGAGGTGTAACAAGAATATTGTGAAGGTGAAGGGGTCGATGGGGTTTAAGGGTAGGTAGCTCGAAGTCCCCCGTGTTAGTGATAGGAATAAAAGACACATTTCCAACAATAAGAGAAGAGACAGTACTCGCATTAAAAGTAGAATCGAGTATACCTGTACTAGAGGCCAGATGAGAAGTGGCGCCTGTATCCATATACCAATCAGAGTCACCCGGATCATGGAGAGACATCGTGTTGAATGCTTGAGGGAAAGTTGTTGATTGAGCATTAAGAACGGGG
Source organism: Arctium minus (assembly GCA_954870635.1). Taxonomy (NCBI): domain Eukaryota; kingdom Viridiplantae; phylum Streptophyta; class Magnoliopsida; order Asterales; family Asteraceae; genus Arctium; species Arctium minus. Next base: position 66,503,242 of record OX941092.1, on the reverse strand, counting down.
GTGAACCATTGCCACGGTGGAGGGACAAAAGTTGTAGCAGTTGTGTAAAAGGCCTGCGGCGGTCCTGGACTGAGGAGGCTGGGAGAGGTGAGAGAGGCATATCGAGATCTTGAGGGATGGCGCTGCTGTTGCTGGAAGGTTGGGGTTGGGCGAACAGTGGCCCACGATGGAGGTGGCGGCCAACCGTACAACCCCCATGGGAGGTAGGCTAGTGGTTGTGAAGGAGTCTGAGGGCGGCACTCGGATTTGTCAGGATGTCGACCACCGCGACGATAAGGTCGACGGTTAGAGAAACGACGTTAAGATTGGCCATTTGACGAGGTATTGCCGACGTGAAGAATGGTTGGGGATGAGACATGATCATGATGTGTCGAATGGTTGTGATGAGGGCGTGAGAGGCATTGTTCTTCTAATAGAAGCATATAACGGGATTAAAGAAAGGTGGGGAGCGGATCGCAGTGACGGATGATCCCGGTGATTCGGTCATACTGGTCGGATAAACCATTGATCATTTATGTGACAAGATTCTTTTTAGAGACAGGTTGATCGATGTTGGCGATGTCGTATGGTTTTTCGGAAGAGGAAGTAGTTGAGTTTTCTCCCGCCATTAAGGTAATAAAAAAATAATAATAGTGATGGAACAAAGAAGCAATATAAAAATGATGGTGGAATAAATCAAAAAGAAGGATTAAAAATCAATGGGTGGTGCAGTGGTAAAACAAATCAAACAAGGGAGATAAAAGAAGAAAAAACAATATATTTAAGAAAAAGAAAAAAAAGAAAAGGGAAGAAAGTTGGTGGCGGTTGTGGAATAAAAGAAAAACAATAAGGGAAGAAAGATGGTGGTGGCGGTGGGATAAAAGAAAAGAAGGGAAGAAAGAAGGTAAATGGTGGTGGCGTTGTAGGGTTTAGGATGAGAGAAAGGGATATTAGCTCTGATACCATGTAAGACGATATATTTTCTCGTGAATTCCCTTCTCTCATTAACATAACTATATATAAAGAAATACAACCCTAATGGGCTTGGACTCAAACACAAGTGGGGTCGGACTATACATTGGACTCTAAAAAATACATACACACTAATAGCGGGGTCCAAGTGGGTCTCGGTACATCCCTGGCGGATATGCCAGCGAGAGTGACATATGGGCATTATCGCCCGTCACAATCGCGGCCGGGGGAGGGGCCTCGGTACCATACTGGCGAGAATGCCGGAGAGATGCTATTATGGAATAATCGTCTGACTCTACCAGGGTATTAAAAACCCATCCAACCCATTTTCTTGTTATTTTTACCCTAGAGACCTTTGAGCAGCGATTTTTCCAGCCCTAAGAGACGTTTTCTCTCTACTTTTCATCTCCTTCTCATTTATTTCAACTTAGGGTTTGGTGATCACATTTATTGGAGCATTAAAGGGGGCTAAGGGTTATATGAAATGAAGCGTCTTGTGAGACCAAGCTCCAAACCTCATCTCATCCTACACAACCTAGGGTTTTGCATCTTTCCTAGTTTTTTCTCAAAAACCTAGATAGTGAGTTTCCTGAACCTTTGTTGAAACTAGATACATATCTTGTGTATTCTTTCATGCTTTAATATCTATAAATGAGTTGGAATGCTTAAAGAACTTGAAGATTTCTTTTATTTCATACTTGATTACTTATGGAGTTCTTTAGAAAAGATGTACTATTTGGTGTTTTAAAGGGATTGTAGTTGTCTATAAACAAAGTATTTGTATTTAATCTTTTTGTTAAAATACCCAAGTGTTAGGGATTAACCTACGTTATGGATTTGGCCAAATATAATGTTGTTGGTAAATTATGTGATCATGCTTTGGATATAAAAATGTGTACAGGGATCGTATGGTACGACTTGGACCTCTTGTGGTATTTTATATGCCTTATGGCTAGTTTGGACATGTAGGATCATTTCATAAACCACTTTATGATATATATGGTCAGTACTTCATAGTATGCCTACTATGGTATCAGATATATGTTCCATGGCTTGCGTGCCTTATGGCCTCATTGGACCGTTGGACGAACTAAGGCAAGTAAATACTATGAGGACATAGTCTTGGGTGCCACCGTGAAGGTATGCACCTAGACCTCCGTCATTTGAGGCAATGCCTTAGTTGTAACCCCCGGATGTGCCGAGCCTTTGGGTGTCACTCATGGTAGTTGACACTATGGTATTTCGACTCTTTGGGTGGAACTTGATTAGTGTTATGGCTCTCTCCCATTGACTCCACGCATTGTTATACAAATTGATATCCTTGTCATTGTTATATCATTATTGCATGCTATTAATTGTTCAAACTCACAAGGCTTTTTGGCCTAACACTTGCTTGGTGACCATATGTATCTCAGGTTCTACTGGCGCTGTTCCCAAGAAGGTTTATATGGGATTTGTGTGGGCTTGGGGAGTTCTTTTTGAGGCATCTTTTTGTGAAGTCTTTTTTTGGAGTAGAGACGACACCCTTTTGTAATCTTATTTCTATGTAGAAATTAGATTAGTTGGTTATCATTTATTTCCGTTAATATTATAAACTTGTAATTAAACAGATGCTTTTATTTTCCCCATTTTTGGGAAGCTCATGCTATGGCATTTTATATACCAGATTTCCATTTTTTTTGGAAGTTTTTGTTTATCCCAATTTTGGGGTGTTACATTACGCGTCTTCTAGACAAGCATAAATTTGATACTGATGGCCATATTACAGAAATAAAGGAAGCATCCGAAGAATTGTGCCATTAGTTGAAGTCGAGATTCGAATCTCCAGTTCCACACCAGGTTGTCATCAATGAGAAACCATTCACAAAGAAGCTTTATTATATTTTTGTCAGAGCAAGAAAAGGGCAACGTCTTCTTCATGCTCTACAGAGGCCTCTCATGGTAAAAAGAAGTTTGAAGATTCTAACCTTGAGGGTCCGAACAATCAAAAGGGGGAAAAGGAGAACACATTAGAGGCTAAACGTCAAAGGACCACCTCTACAAATGTTGCTGGCGACACCTGTGAACATGCACCAACCGATGTTAATTCATAAAACTACAAGTATTTGAAGAAATCCCTAATCAAGTAGTCAAGAGCCTAAAGTTGTCTATCATCATTTTGGTCATTCCAGACTTAATTCATCCATAACCAAGTACTTCATAGTTTAATGTTTCAGAGAAAGTTATTCAATTCAGAAAAGGTATGGCCCAACAATGGAATCAGAAAGGGTGCATCAGATAAAAACTAGAACCTTCACACACAAGGTACTAACCTATCTAGAGTACATGGTGAAGAGATCCCATAACGAAATAAATGTCTTATGTGATAATGACTTAGTAAATCTCATTTTGTGGGATCTTCTGACTTTGCTTGGATTTGTCATCAACAATGCTAATAAGGAGACAAAATTCAATACGGCTGTTAGTAAGTTAAAACAAGCCATGGGTGAAAGGGTCAAGAAGAGGGCTCAAGATGCTGAAATGTAGTGTATCTTGTATTTCTCTGATTTCGTGTATTGTAACTTTTGAAGCTTTTTGTGTTTTCTCCTTAGTGAATTTTTTGTCAAAGGAGCCAGTTTATCCACTTTTACTTCTCAGCACTTTGTTTCAATTTTTCTTTCAATACTTAGAGGAAGAATGTTAGAACCCCAAATCTCAGAGATTTATATGTAAAATTATTGAAGAAAAATACACTTGAAGTTTTGCTAAGGGTTGATCTCTGGTCTGCCTATCCAAAAAACATTAGAGACTCTGATTAATAGAGCCAAAGACAACACTTATACATTCTGAAGACTTGAAGATCTAAAGTTGTAACACCCATAAATTCAAGCAAGTAAAGGCAGCATAAAACCCATTTTTATGGCGTACAGAGTAAGCTTTTGGGCATGGAAAGACCTACTTTAAATCCTTATAAGTGTAGAGAACGTTTCGGGTGAGAAATAGGATTTACTGGGCTTCGGTTTGGGTTTGACGACAGTGCCCGCGATTGTGCCATGGGGCACTCTCGCGGGGTAGGGTCGCGGGGAGCATACCCCTCTCGGTACAAGCGGGGCGACAGTGCCCGCGATTGTGCCACTGAGTAATGTCGCGGGCCACTGTCGCGGTCGGCTCCAGGGTCCTTTAAAGATGCGATTTTCCATTCGTTTCCTCATCTTTCCTACCCCCCCCCCCCCATTTCCTTCTATTCCAAATCATTTCCCAACACCCAATACGAACCCTTACTGGTTTTTAGGCTTTTTCTTGGAAATCAAAGTGTTTGTTCATCATCAAAGCTCGAGATTTCAACCCCTTGTGCTATAATCAAGTGTTCATCTCCTTTCCTTGAGATTTCTAGGTTTTGGGGGTTTTGCTCAAAACCTAAATGGCGAGTTCACCTTTCTCTCTTCTAAATCTTTATATAAGTTATTAATGCTTCATTGATGACTTGTAACACCCTCAAAATTTTATAAGAGCAACTAATTAAAATTCTGATTTTACATCAAGTAAAAGGTAAATCTCCAAAATAAGACTTTCTATTTAATCTCAAACAAATTCGAACTCCAATAATACACAAAGACTAAACCAAATTCGGGTGCTACTTAGTCCTCAAACATAAGTTGCTCTTCCCGAAACAAGTGCGGAAGACTCCACTAAGAAAACCACTTCTCAAGCATAGCACTAGCGCTCCTCTCAGCACTGTGTCACTAGAGCTATTCCCAACCGAAACCCTGTTGCACATGCCGACAAATAAAAATGTTAGGCTAACGCCTAGTGAGTTCAAGAGTTTTCAACATGAATAAAGGTATTGTTGAAAAGGAGTAATGCAATTTAAATCGTAATCTTTCAAAATGATGTCTCAAATATGAAAACGACTCATTTTCCAATAATATGCATTTTAGGCAAAGAAACACCAATGTAAACGTTTTCCAATCCAAATTACCTCAAGGACAAAATCCCAAAATAAAACGTTCTTTCGTAAATTAATCTCAACCCAAAACTCACTCAAAACGTGAATAGAAAATCGAACTCAACATTTGTGAAGATGCAGTTAAAACTTTATATCCCGAAACACCCAAAACACGGGTGGGGCATAATACTCAACCCATAAATCATGGATAAGATCCATTTATACAAAACATCACCGAAACTTGGATAATAAAACTCAATACCCAAAAACAACACCTTTCGGTGACGGGGGATACCCGAATTCCATCGAAAGTGGCGGGCACACAAAGTTAAGCCACTTACCAATGTTCTCGAGCTTCGCATAGAGCCATGGATCCCCGTATACGGCTCCCAAACCGAGATACCACCGCAAGATACCCAAATGCCTCTAGCGTCTATGTAACACCCTCAAACCTGAAGATAGCAACTAAATTAAAAAAAGTTCTAAATACATCAATAAATGAATCATCTACAACCACATATTTAAATTCAACTACAATACACGAATACCACCTTGTGTAGACAGACTATAAAGGACGGGTGCTACTAATTCCCATGCATAGTCACTATATCCATAATGCGGAAAACTTCACCGAATTCTTACTTTCGGATCTAGCTAAGGCTTTACTCTTCACAGGATTGCTAGAACCAAACCCCAACCTTGAAACCTGATGCACATGCCGACAAATAAAAAGGTTAGGCTTAACGCTTAGTGAGCTCAAGAGTTTTCAACATGATTACAAAGACCATTAACTAGAAATAATGTAACTTAAATTATGATCCTTTAAAACGAACTTCTTTAAGCATGAGGACGACCTGTTTTCCAATATTAAGCAAAATACAAATGGACGCCTCGACGCCAAATATTAACTCATGAAATAATGCAACCCGACACTTACTCAAAACGTGAATAGTTGTAAATGCTCCCATGATGACATTTGAATTAAAACTTTATAACTCAAGCAACCAAAATAAGATTATAAGGAGAAAACTGAATGACTCAACAAGTTATAAATGGAAAGTGACTATCCCATAAAAACCGGCTCAGAAATTAACTCGTGGATGCAGGTCCGGGTCTTGGACTCTGCGAGCCCTCACCGTCTCATCCTCGAAATCCCCCGAGACTAATCCTAACACCAACATAAAACAGGCTCAGAGATTAACTCGTGGATGCAGGTCCGGGTCTTGGACTCCACGAGTCCTCACCGTCTTATCCTCGAAATCCCCCGAGACTAATCCCGACACCAACATAAAACAGGCTCAGAGATTAACTCGTGGATGCAGGTCCAGGTCTTGGACTCCACGAGTCCTCACCGTCTTATCCTCGAAATCCCCCGAGACTAATCCCGACACCAACATAAAACAGGCTCAGAGATTAACTCGTGGATGCAGGTCCGGGTTTTGGACTCCACGAGTCCTCACCGTCTTATCCTCGAAATCCCCCGAGACTAATCCTGACACCAACATAAAACAGGCTCAGAGATTAACTCGTGGATGCAGGTCCGGGTCTTGGACTCCACGAGTCCTCACCGTCTTATCCTCGAAATCCCTCGAGACTAATCCCGACCAACATACAAATAATAGCCCATTTTCTTTTTAAATAACACGACCGACTCATATGTCTGTGGATCCACTACATTACAGTCTAAAACGCTACATGAATCCAACTGAATGACCAACGCACTCAAGACATCTAACTCTCAAATGACCCGTAAAATAACGCCATCAAACCAAAACTTCCCTTTCGGGCTATTAAACCGGACAATTGTCCTCACGACTCATTTTATTCAAAACCGAGCTAAGATGCTCAAAAATCCTTTTGACCAATAATTATCGGTCCTCCAAATAATGAAATGTCTTTAAAATAACGTTTACGAAGACACACACTACGAAGACGTATTTAACCCAAAACTTAACACGTATTGGGACCAAAGATTTACCAAAGGGTTTATGAATGCAAATGTACCCGAAATGTAGATAATATGAAATAGACTTCATTTGTACAATCAATGATGCATAATTCATGAGAATGGCTTTTACTTGTACAAAATCACCATGAATGTGAAAACCATGCTATTTACTCATTGGAACATTCAAAACCCAAATATGAGTATTTTGTGAGGTTAACACAACCCAAGTTCACCAAATATGAAAACTTATCAAGATCCTCACTTTTTGACAAATAACCAAGTAAAACGTATTTTACTTCAAAATATTCCAAACTTATCAGCAGTTAACCATTTCGTATAAAACCCTTTAAAATAACCATTTTGGCATGTACACCGTTTTCACAAATCAACTTGAACTCACCTTGCTAGATTTAGGTTAAATCTAGATTTCACCCACGAGCTCTTTTGAAGGCCGCTTGAATTCTCAAGCAGAAAACTTCCAAAACCTAAATCCAACATTCAATCCCATAAATAACCATAATCAACCATAAGGAAACATTCTCCAAACATAAAAATACCAAGATCTCAAACAAGATCAAAACCCTAATTTCTCCAAAACCATCAAATCTGAGATTTTAGATATCGAACCTTAAGAAACCACCAATGGAGCATTTAAAACCTTATTACAAGAAAACTTACCCTTGAAGACAAAGAGACTTCCGAGAACACCTAATCCAACACTTCAACCCAAGCTCCCAACTGATGAACTTGATGAGGAAGATGAAGATGGAGGTTTTGTGGTTCAAGGTTCCAACTAGTTAGATGATGAAGAATCATGTGGTTTAAGGGGGAAAAACCATCAAAATGGGTTAGGGTTCGGTTTTAGGGTTTGGGAGATAAAAGGGAAGAAGATAGAAATGAGAAAATGAGAAAAAATGGTGAAAATCGCAACATTTAACCCACTGGTACGCGTAGGCTATTGTGCCAGGCGATAGTGCCATGGCACAATCGCTGGCACAATCGCCAGGAATGTACCGTGGGTGTTCAAGCTTTGGCGCCCGGGTGCCCCCGAACTCCAAAAATCCGACTTTTTCAACGCCAATACTCCCGATACTTCGAGGGACTTTAAACAATGCATTCCCCAACAAAACCCCACTGTTTACAAGTCACAGAAATGTCCGGGTGACATTTATTTACCAAAATTTATGGGTGTTACAGTCTACTCGACCTCTAATGAGTGTCACTACCAAAGCCACAAGTTCTCGTATCCGGCTCTCCAAGAGCACCACCGCAAGACTTAGCTCCGTATATGGCTCCCAAACCGAGCTACCACCGCAAGCTTACATAAAAACATGACTTGGGGACCACTCACTAGACTTCAAACGCGGACACTAAATTCCACGATGAGTAACCAGACTGGATTACAAACGGGCATCGAGTTCAACCACCCACGATATCTACCTCGAGCCCTCAATAAAGGTTACACGGTTATCGAGTTCAACCACCCACGATATCTATCTCGAGCAACCGCTAGCCATAAACAATATCCAGTCCCAAAACGGGGTAAAGTCCCCACTAAACCAACCGACTGACTCATATGCCTATGGATCCAATGCATTACAGTCTAAAACGTTACATGACTGAAAAGAATGAATTAACGCATTCAAAACATGTAACTCTCAAATAAGATGCAACCAAGTACATCGTACGTCCAAGGATCCTTAACGAGCTACCAAAACCGAACAAATGTTACCAAGACTCCACCGAGTACAAATCAAGCCCCAAGAGGCTTAATAGACGTTTGGCTAAAACACGAGACCCAATATGGTTACATAAAGCAAAATACACATTTTCCCAAAATCTTTGATTCTCAAATCACCATTGGCCTTCGGCCCAAAACCCAAAAGACTCACACATTTGTGATTTTCCAAATATCCCATTTCATGAAAGATGCATAAACCCGACAAACACTTAAAAGTGCGTTTTTGACCAAATATCTATTTATGCAATAAATTATCAAAACCCATCCATTTATGACACATTTATCGAAATGCCCAAAATCCCAAATGTGGTATTTTACAAGGTTTAATAAGCTAAACACTTCAAATAATCAAAAGTTACCAAATAACTCAACAATTGATAATTTCATGTAAAACATATAAATGCTTTAAAATAAACATTTTGGCATGTACAACGTTTTCACAAATCAACTTGAACTCACCTTGCTAGATTTAGGCTAAATCTAGATTTTACCCCACTTAGAGTTTTCTTGAAGAAACTTGAATCCACAAGTACGATTCTTCCAAAACCTAGATCCACACATTTCCAACCATAAATAATCATATTCAACCCTTTAGAAATGCTCCCCAAGTATTTACATGAACATTTCATCTTATACCAAAAACCCTAATTTTCCATACTTGAAGAAGGAGAAGATTACCTCAACCAATAGCTTGAACCCACCAACCAAAACACTTGTAGATCACCAAAACGAACCATAAGCTTCCAATATTTAAATGATGAAAAGGGTTAGATGAAACCCCTAAGAACTTGGTGAGGAAGATGAAGATGAAGGTTTTGTGGTACAAGATCCCAACTAGCTGGATGATGAAGAATCATGTGGTTTAAGGAGGAAAAACCCTCAAAACGGGTTAGGGTTCGATTTTAGGGTTTGGGGGTCGGTTTGGGAGAGAAAAGGGGAGAAGATTTAGGGTTTGGGTTGTGAGGAATGAGGCTTGATGGCTGAAAATCGAGTTTTAGCTTGACAGTGCATTTTGCGGGTTATGCCGCGACCTTAAGTCGCGGCATAAGTCGCCTGCTTCCCTTAAGTAGTGCGGTTGACTCTAAGCCGCGACACAAGTCGCGTAGTGCACCGTCCGCCCAGTTTTCCACTCGTTCACTGTTTTGGCCGTAACTCCTTCGTTATAGCTCCGATTTTGCTTCGGAAAGAACCGTTGGACTAGTAATTGAATCCTTCATCCATCAAGACTATAAAATCTAGGATTAAAGTCCAGACTCCTATATCTTATTTTTCCCTTAAAATTACCGATTTCTGAATTAACTTGAAATGATACATTTCGAAATTGGGGTGTTACAATCCTCCCAACCTTAAAGAGATTTCGTCCTCGAAATCTGGCACCAATCAAGCACCCAATATTGAACTTGGTGAGATCGATTGATTTCCTATTCAAAAGGAATGCCTTCATGAAACCTTACCTCATGTGTGAGACCGATTACATCCCATTTAAGGTTGTCGCCGCGTTTCTCATAACGGGCCATTACAAACTCAACCTCAACGTTTGATATAACTCACCCATGCTGGGATGAACGTTGAGTCTTTGCTTAATCACTTTCTTAACATTAAATCTCGGTTGCCTCCAAACCTTAGATTGATCATATTACCCCAAAAGCAACTTACGCCCTTATCTAGTCATTTCCACCAAGAATACCCCAATCCGAACTGTTCCCTTGGATACTTCTGATTACGACGCATCAAGGTCTCCTCAATAATTGATTCATACTTAAAGTCTACCTCGACAGTCTCACCAAATTTCTTTAATAAACAATACCGCGAAGGCTTTGTTCGTCCCTTTCTTGACGAAATTCCTAACACAGATTGGTCTAACCCGACACAACCGTAGATCCGATCCTCAAGTTGCCACAAGCACAATACCTACAGATAGCGGATTACTTCAACCCCACGGTTACACAACTCCCAAAATGCCTTCGAGCATCGATTGGTGGATCGGCGAAACCTCATAGATTACAGGATTACCACTGATCGATCTCTAAGTGTCAATATTTACTTCCCTTGATGTTACCACTTAACTTGCAAACACTTCAGGTTCAACGGACGTACACTGAAGCACCCTAACGATTGTTGTCCTCAGAATCGAGCGTCGACGCCTATCCTCAAAACAACTATGCTGCAAACGTGGATACACCACCACATATTTCATCCCAGACTTGCATTGGAGAATTAATGTTGACACCTATTGTGGCACTAAAACTCAAGAAAACGAATCACCATAAATTTCCTTATTCCTAAAAACTCTTCCGGATGGCACACATCCGACCTATACAAGATGTCGAAAGTCAACCCATCAATCCATCTATAACCATTAGTAATTAATCATCCCAAGCTTTAACCTGCAGTCTTACCGAACAGGACGATCACCACTTAAAAATGGAAGAATGCATAAATCTAATACATCAATTACCTCTGCACGAACCAGTCCATAAAACCGAAATCCCAAATTCAAAACTAGCCATAGGTCAAGTTTTCGACACTTCAACCTCTGAGGACTCCTTTAGTCCTTAAACACGACCTCTAACACAAGAGGGTTTGCACCTATAGCTCTAATGAGTTCAAGGTTTTTCAAACTACAATGCCAATTTGGATTTTTCATAAAACTTCTAAATGCAAAAGTTTTATAACAAGTAATCATGCGAATAAAATTCCACTACCGTTTACTCGGTAGGTGTACAAAGTGGTCACAACCACCATGCATAAAAAAACATTTCGAAAAACATTTTGTCAATAATCAAGCTAATACTGACACCAACGAAAGGTATTTCAACAACCTTTTCAAAGGAACCACTACAGTCCCAACATGCATAAATTTATGTAATGAATGAGAAATAGTTTTACGTATTGAAACAGGGTATAACAAAACGTTTGTACAAAACTACAGAAGGGGATATTCGCGAAATCAAATCCCAAAATTTTACATCTAACCATATAATGTCATGAAATAAAATTTCTCAACGTGGCTCACATACATCAGTTAATTCCCCAAAACTTAGTAAAAGACAAATGCATGCGATTTGATCAAGCGTAAGAATAATTTAGTTTGATTCCAAACGTTCAGGTCGTACAGATGAAATGCTTGCAAAGCTCAAAACAGAATTTTCATGATATCAAACTCTCAAAGTTTTCTCTCTTTTAGCCACAACACGACACAAAATAAGATTCCACAACAAAACTTGCATGCGACAGTTTATTTCGCAAAACTAGTAAGGTGATATGTGCATGCACTTTGGTTAAAACATAAAACAATCTATGTCGGTTTCAAGTTCAAAGATAAATAATAATATGCTCTCATTGTTCTAAAATGTTAGCTAAAACACTATGACGGAAGTTCCAAATGGACATGTATGCATGCTATATGCAACTCACACAAAGCTCAAGGAAAACGATACCACTTGACGCCATTAAAGCCACCCCATTAAATCCAAAAAATTGCATGAATTAAAATTCTCAATAAAACTCAAACACCAAGATAATAGGAGATAACTTTTCGTCCAAAACCTTAACATACGTGGAGGAGATCCAATGTTAAAGTTGTAAACCGCAGTTACTTATCTAAGTCCCAAAACAACAACACAATACGCATATCGCAAAATCCAAAATAACGTTGGACAACAATATGAATAAAGAAAATCTTCAACAAAGTTTTGAAACCTCATGTCATAAAACAATTTTGTACATGCTCGAAATCATGGTTCAAAACCTTGTGTGTGCTAAAACATTGCCAAAACATTGCTTCAAGATTTGCAATTTAATCCACATGACGATTTAGAAACATGAGAAATAATTAATGTAATTTATTTCAGAAATACATTTCATGCATGAATTTGATCGGCACTCAACACTTTGAAACCACGCTCCTCGATTTCTTAGTTACACTATCGTCATCCAGACGCTCAACACCTTAAAGCGAAGATCAAAGATTTCATAGGTTCACCTCATAATTTCTCCTCGAAATATCATCGGTTCCAAAAGTCTATGGTTTTAATCCAACCAATCAATCCGACTCGGAACTGTCCACTTAATCCAATCACCATGCTTACCGTTACTCCAAGTAACGAATACTAAAATCATCAACTCCTTCTAATGGCTACCCATATAGAAATTGCTTCACCACCCCAACGATTATCATACCAAGGCAGTTCAAGCATACACACGTAACTCGTAGGTTCACCATAACACTAGCCATGTGCTATTATGAACGTATTGTACATGATCATCCTTGCCATTTTCGGCGTGATTCTCGTTCCTAGTGACTCCACTCACCTCGAATCATCAAATCTTAAAGTGCCTAATTGTTCAATCTCACATTCAATTACTAAAAATTACGCTAGTTTGAGTCTAGGCATCCAAAATCAATACTTAATTCTCTCAAACTTAAGTTCTGATACCAACTTGTAATACCCTCAAAATTTTATAAGAGCAACTAATTAAAATTCTGATTTTACATCAAGTAAAAGGTAAATCTCCAAAATAAGACTTTCTATTTAATCTCAAACAAATTCAAACTCCAATAATACACAAAGACTAAACCAAAGTTAGGTGCTACTTAGTCCTCAACCACAAGTTGCTCTTCCCGAAACAAGTGCGGAAGACTCCACTAAGAAAACCACTTCTCAAGCATAGCACTAGCGCTCCTGTCAGCACTGTGTCACTAGAGTTATTCCCAACCGAAACCCTGTTGCACATGCCGACAAATAAAAAGGTTAGGCTAACGCCTAGTGAGTTCAAGAGTTTTCAACATGAATAAAGGTATTGTTGAAAAGGAGTAATGCAATTTAAATCGTAATATTTCAAAATGATGTCTCAAATATGAAAACGACTCATTTTCCAATAATATGCATTTTAGGCAAAGAAACACCAATGTAAACGTTTTCCAATCCAAATTACCTCAAGGACAAGATCCCAAAATAAAATGTTCTTTCGTAAATTAATCTCAACCCAAAACTCACTCAAAACGTGAATAGAAAATCGAACTCGACATTTGTGAAGATGCGGTTAAAACTTTATATCCCGAAACACCCAAAACACGGGTGGGGCATAATACTCAACCCATAAATCATGGATAAGATCCATTTATACAAAACATCACCGAAACTTGGATAATAAAACTCAATACCCAAAAACAACACCTTTCGGTGACGGGGGATACCCGAAGTCCATCAAAAGTGGCGAGCACACAAAGTTAAGCCACTTACCAATGTTCTCGAGCTTCGCATAGAGCCATGGATCCCCGTATACGACTCCCAAACCGAGCTACCACTGCAAGATACCCAAATGCCTCTAGCGTCTACTCGACCTCTAATGAGTGTCACTACCAAAGCTACAAGTCCTCGTATCCGGCTCTCCAAGAGCACCACCGCAAGACTTAGCTCCGTATACGACTCCCAAACCGAGCTACCACCGCAAGTTTACATAAAAACATGACTTGGGGACCACTCACTAGATTTCAAACGCGGACACTAAATTCCACGATGAGTAACCAGACTTGATTACAAATGGGCATCGTGTTCAACCACCCACGATATCTACCTCGAGCCTTCAATAAAGGTTACACGGTTATCGAGTTCAACCACCCACGATATCTACCTTGAGCTCCCGCTAGCCATAAACAATATCTAGTCCCAAAAAGAGGTAAAGTCCCCACTAAACCAACCGACTGACTCATATGCCTATGGATCCAATGCATTACAGTCTACAACGTTACATGACTCAAAAGAATGAACTAACGCATTCAAAACATGTAACTCTCAAATAAGATGCAACCAAGTACACCGTACGTCCAAGGCTCCTTAACGAGCTACCAAAACCGAACAAATGTTCCCAAGACTCCACCGAGTACAAATCAAGCCCCAAGAGGCTTAATAGGCGTTTGGCTAAAACACGAGACCCAATATGGTTACATAAACCAAAATACATATTTTCCCAAAATCTTTGATTCTCAATTCACCATTGGCCTTCGGCCTAAAACCCAAAAGACTCACACATTTGTGATTTTCCAAATATCCCATTTCATGAAAGATGCATAAACCCGACAAACACTTAAAAGTACGTTTTTGACCAAATATCTATTTATGCAATAAATCATCAAAACCCATCCATTTACGACACATTTATCGAAATGCCCAAAATCCCAAATGTGGTATTTTACAAGGTTTAATAAGCTAAACACTTCAAATAATCAAAAGTTACCAAATAACTCAACAATTGATAATTTCATGTAAAACACATAAATGCTTTAAAATAAAATTTTTGGCATGTACAACGTTTTCACAAATCAACTTGAACTCACCTTGCTAGATTTAGGCTAAATCTAGATTTTACCCCACTTAGAGTTTTCTTGAAGAAACTTGAATCCACAAGCACGATTCTTCCAAAACCTAGATCCACACATTTCCAACCATAAATAATCATATTCAACCCTTTAGAAATGCTCCCCAAGTATTTACATGAACATTTCATCTTATACCAAAAACCCTAATTTTCCATACTTGAAGAAGGAGAAGATTACCTCAACCAATAGCTTGAACCCACCAACCAAAACACTTGTAGATCACCAAAACGAACCATAAGCTTCCAATCTTTAAATGATGAAAAGGGTTGGATGAAACCCCCAAGAACTTGGTGAGGAAGATGAAGATGAAGGTTTTGTGGTACAAGATCCCAACTAGCTGGATGATGAAGAATCATGTGGTTTAAGGAGGAAAAACCCTCAAAATGGGTTAGGGTTCGATTTTAGGGTTTGGGGGTCGGTTTGGGAGAGAAAAGGGGAGAAGATTTAGGGTTTGGGTTGTGAGGAATGAGGCTTGATGGCTGAAAATCGAGTTTTAGCTTGACAGTGCATTTTGCGGGTTATGCCGCGACCTTAAGTTGCGGCATAAGTCGCCCGCTTCCCTTAAGTCGCGCGGTTGACTCTAAGCCACAATACAAGTAACGTAGTGCACCGTTCGTCCGGTTTTCCACTCGTTCACTGTTTTGGCCGTAACTCCTTCGTTATAGCTCCGATTTTGCTCCAGAAAGAGCCCGTTGGATTCGTAATTGAATCCTTCATCCATAAAGACTATAAAATCTAGGATTCAAGTCCAGACTCCTATATCTTATTTTTCCCTTAAAATTACCGATTTCTGAATTAACTTGAAATGATACATTTCAAAATCGGGGTGTTACATGACTCCCTAGTGTTTGTATTTCTCAAATTTTGGTTTGGATGACTTTGGAGAATTTAGGTCAAAATTAGGGTTTTGGTCAAAATGGAGATTTTGTATATAAGATGTTTGGGGACCGATTCTAAATGGTTGAATATGAATATTTATGGTTGGAAGTTTATGGATTTAGGTTTTTGGAAGTTTTTGGCTTGAAAATCCAAGTTTCTTCAAAGGAGCTCAAGTTGGGGGGAAAATCTAGATTTAACCTAAATCTAGCAAGGTGAATTCAAGTTGATTTGCGAAAACGGTATACATGCCAAAATGTTCATTTTAAGATGTTTATATGTTTTGCACGAGATTATCAACTATTGAGTTATTTGGTGAGTTTCAGTTATTCGAAGCGTTTGACTTTATAAACTTTGCAAAACACCCATAGTTGGGATTTTGGTCATTTTGATAAATAAATCATAAGTATTAGTATTTTAATGATTTATTTTATGGGATTAAACCTTTTCGAGTATAAATGCACTTTTAGTGTTTGTTTTGGTAAAATGTTTAATTTTGTGTTAGGGGACGTTTTTGAAAGAATAAATGGTATCAATTCATTTTGAAAATAATTTGTCCTAAACTAAACCGTATTGGAGTTTATTCATGTATTTTAGAGCGTGTGTTTGCATAACGTGAGTTGATTGCGTTTTATTATTTGGGGACTGTTATTTGTTGGTCAAAAAGGACTTTGAGCATTTTAGCTCGATTTTGACTTAAAAGAGTCTTAAGGACATCTGTACGGTTTTAATGGCTCAGTGTAGAGCCCCATTTGTGATTTGCATCTGAATGCATCTTGTGGTATATTATTGGTAATTACATGCTCGAGTGCGTTGGTCATTCATGTGTAGTCATGTAATTTTAGACTGTATTGTATTGGATCCATAAGCATGTAAGTCAGACTTTATTTGATGGTCAATTGGGTATTTAGGGGTCGGACTCCCGGACTTATGTTTTATGACCTGAACTTTTCAAGTGTACACTAGGAGGGCTGAGTCCGGTTGTGCTATTGTGTTGAAGGACGTTTGGACCTCCGCCCCTCTTGAAGGTAATGCCTTGGAGGTAGTCCTTAAGTGTGTCGGGCCTTCAGGGTGATATTCGTGGTAATGATCACCAAGGCCAGCTGTCTCTTGAGGTGTAGCTTGAAAGGAGTCGTAGGGACACTTTGGCTTTCATGTCATGAAGTGTCATACGATTAACGCTGTACGAATGGCATAATTTTGTGTTCCTCCACTCTCAATGGATACGGGTCTCCCCCGTTGTCGGCCAACAGTATTTTGGGTATTTAATTGTCCATGCTTTAACATTTGGAATTCCTCTCATTTTATGGTTGCGTGAGTATTGAATTTTAGTTCCATATTTTCGGGGGCATATTATATTTATATGGTTTGCTTTCCATGATTTATGAGTTGAGTATTATGCCCCACCCGTGTTTTGGGTGTTTCAGGATATAAAGTTTACCCGCGTTTTTATAAATTGGGAGTCCGTTTTCTATTCACGTTTTGAGTGAGTTTTGGGTTGCATCACTTTATAAAGAATGTTTTGTATTGGGGCGCTCGTCCTTAAAAATGCATGTTATTGGAAAATGAGTGGTTTTTGAAAAATTGTGTTTTAAGTTGCATTATTTCCTCTTTAACGAAATATTTATTAATGTTGAAAACTCTTGAACTCACTAGGCGTTAAGCCTAACCCTTTTTATTTGTCGGCATGTGCATCAAGTCCTAGTTGGGGAATGTCACTTGCAACACCGTGAAGTGTTGAATGCTATTTAGATGCTCAGGAAGGATGTAGCCAGTGAGTGATGTTATCCGCACATTTGGAGATAGCAATTGTTTATGGGTTTAGTAACACCCGACCTTTATTTAGTCTTTATATGTGTTTTGGGTGGTTATTTGTTGAGGTTAAATCTAGAATTATGTTTGAGGAATTTCAAATATTGATTTGTAGGAAGGGATATTGAAAATTTTTAATTAGTTGCTTTTTATAAATTTGAGGGTGTTGCAAAAGTTCAACCATTCCCACCCAAAGTTTGTTATGCACTTTACACGTAGAATACATCTATTGGACAATGCTTTGAATTCTACTTTAAAGGCCTATAAATACCAGTCTCATGTCTTTAGAATTGTAACTTTTAGAAATCAATCTTCCATAACCTCTAAGAACTTTGATATTGTAATTATCTCAGTGTTCCTTGCTCAACAATCTGTTTGTCATCCTCCTTGATCTGAATCAATATAGAGGTGACTATGATTACTGGTGAGATCATTCAAATTCTTATGTATTGATTGGGAAATGTTAGATTAACAATGAGTGATAGAATATGTGAGAGGGGTATTTTTAAGGGTTTTATTTTGTTTTTAATTGATTAATATTTAAGGAAAAAATTTAAATTAATTAAAAAATTGTAAAATAAATAAAAAAGAAAAATGACCATCTTGTCCTCATAGTTAACGGAGAAAGTGGATGACCGTTCGTATGGGGGACCAAATTCAAGACAAATTGCATAGATGCAATGTTCTTTTGTAATATATGAAGATAAATGACTAATTTCTTAAGAGATGACAAACCTTAGGGACCAAATCCTTAATTTACTCTAGGTTTAATTTTTTACGGGTTCGATTTCTACCACTAACGTCGTTCAATTGCAAGCATTAAGTGACATTCACATGAGAGTATTTTAGTTTTTTCTTCACTAGGGGCAATACAAAAAATTATTATTTCGTTCTCCTTAATTTGACATTCATATTAGTACATTTAAAAAAATTAAATTAACCAAGCCCAATAAAATTTATACTTTATTAAAATAAAATTGGATTTATAGAATACCAAAATGTCTAAATGTTCTAAATCCTAGTAGACTATTTTACAATAAAACTTAAATTTATAGGGATCAAACAATTGTGTGTCATATTTAATAGTGTTACTATATTTTGGACTTCTTAACAAAATTTTAATACACTTTTAAAATAAAACGTCATATTAATTTTTTATATGATATTTTTTGAAAAAAATGACTTACGAAAACAGGAAAATATTTAATACTTCAAAAACAGAAAAAAAAACATAAAAAATACTAAGGGGTTGTTTGTTTGTTTTTTTTTTTCAAAAAACCTCTTAAATCTGGATCGATCAGACATTTTTACATTCATACCGTTTTTTTTTCCAGATTTCAGACCCTTTTAACTCTTAAATACATCTGAAATTAGAAATGGTGACATTTTTCTGATTAATTGTTATCACAAACAATTTTTTTTGGATCCAGATTAAGATTTCAGACTTGAAACATTACAAAACAAACAGTCTTATTGATTCAGATTTCATATTTCAACACCACCTCTTATTAATCAGAAGTGAAATAAGAATTCAGATTTCAGACCTCTTAAAAAAAACAAACGCCATCTAAATATCCCAAGGAAGACTTTTGAAAGAATTATTTTTAGGGTTTAAATAGTAATAAGTTATAAACCATAAGGATGGAAATAGTAATTTCAAAAACCATAGGGACTGAAATCAAAATCTTTAACAAACCATAGGGATGAAAATTATATATTGTTCTAGGGGTGTAAATGAGACGAGACAATTCGCGAGCTAGTCGAGATCGACTCGGTCAAAACTCGGTCAACACTCGACTCAAATAGGCTCGACTCGAACTCAAGCTTGAGCTTGACTCGATATACTAAAAAGTTGAGTCGAGCGACCTGATACTCGACTCGATAAGCTCGTAAGATACTCGATAAGCAAAATAATAATAATAATAATTAGTAATATTATTTTAATTTAATTGATAATAATAATAATAAACTCAAGTTTTTTGATTTTTTTTGGAAAATGATGGTGTAAAAGACATGGATAAACTCTTGATGGTGTGTCTAATCCATCCACATTGGCGGGATATAGAACCAATGCTTTGAACTCCACTGTATATATATCTTTCTCCTCCCTTATTTTACATCTTTTGCCTTTGCTAAATGACTTGAGCCTATGTAAGGGGTGTAAATGAGACGAGACAACTCGCGAGCTACTCAAGATCGACTAAGTTAAAACACGGTCAATACTTGACTCGAATAGGTAATACTCGACTCGAATAGGCTTTACTCGAACTCAACTCGACCCGATATACTTTCAAATATAATGATACTCGAACGAATCATTTTCACCCCTATATAGCTCACTCAAAATAATAATACGTCAAGAATTGATAGAACAGAGTTTGAGGTCTTCTCTGGTCCCCAACAGATTTGCATCTCCTAACGAGTATATGAGATAGGTGCAAACGCTGCCGCCCTTTTCGTCTCTCAAAACATAATCTGGAGTTCTGACTGCAAACTGAACTCCATTAGTGCCAACGATAACGAAGATAGGAAAACAAGTGCTGGAAATGATGCCTTTATGCCCTTCTCATAAAACCCTAGTTAAACCCTTTTCCTTATCTTCATCTTCCCCTGTTTTCTTCACTAAATTCGTTCCATTTAAGCTCAACAACGCAAAATTCTCTTTCCATGGCAAAAATAGACTCAAAATTAGGGCTTCAAATTCTGTTGTGTCGCCGTCTACTTCTCAACAGGAAGATTCAGAGTCTTTGCAGCTGTTTGAGGTGGATATACACTAACTTCAACCTTGCGTATTATGCATTTGAGTGTTATAATATTCTCATTCCATGGATCGAAGTTGTTGGTGTTAGTTTTCTTTTAGATAATTACATGTGAGTGGAACTTCAATAGGAGGTGCATTGTAGGTCTGGTCGATGTTTTGCTATCAAGTGTATATTTGAATGTTCTTTCAATAGTCATCAATTAAGTTACACTTTGTCTCTGCGTATCAAATGTGTTGCCCTTTAGCATTGAAATGTACCAAACTGTTGGTCTTTTATGGCGATAGTGCTACATTGATCGAAATTTATTCTAGATTCTTTCATTCTAACGACAGTGGGTAAGAAATG